>JALJEV010000519.1:0-5955000 GCA_026586105.1 Hylodesmum podocarpum | reverse complement strand
CAACGCGCATAAACATAAAAAAGAATTATTTGCTGGTCACAATGGAAGACAAATTTCCATTAACGAATTTCCATTAAGACCTCGTCTATAATTAATTTTACAGTAATTCCGTAGTATCCCAAAAATAAAATAAAACCGTAACGTGAAAATATGGAAAATAATGAACACTAAATTTAATTGAGATTTGAGAAATAATATTATTGTAAAGATTTACTTTACTTTTAATTGATTATAAATTATTTCAGAGTTTGACTGTTACAATTATTATTATAAAACTAATAAAATTTTCATACACAAAATTTTAATTGTGGTAAAAAAATATTATCAATTTGTGTAAATAGAATTAAAAAAAATTTGTGAAATAGTTTAATTGTAAAACTGATTATTATAAAGACTAAATTCGTCATATATATTATATATAAAAAATTAGATATAGTAACAAAAAATATTTATATTATTAATTGTTGTAACCAAATTAAAATTAAGTGTTTAAAATATAATTCTTAAAGTAATTATTATAATAGTCAGTATCAATAAAGTATAGGAAAAATTAGATATAGATAAAATTCTCAAAATTATTAATATTAATTAAATTAAGAAATTGTATAAAATTTAGTATAATATTATTCAATAAAATAATATTATTTGACGAATGTTAACTATTATTTAAAATATTTTTATTAAAATTTACATTTTCTAAAAATTTTGTTTAAATATTATTTTCTTCTTTTAATTTTATTAACTAAACTATCTATTGGCATCCAATTCTTTAACTCATTAAGTTTTTTTTTTTTTTTGATGACATCCTTCGACGTGTCCATCAATATTGTACGTTTTTATATAAACAGATCATTTAGAATAAAAACTTATCATATAAAACATAATTGTTAAAAGATACAAATGGAGTAAAATCAATTCTTAAATATCATTTTTTTTTCTTCAAATTTTGGATATCTTATATTGAAAAATTAAGACATTGAAATTCATTCAAGAAAACTCTCTCAAATCAATATTTTTTTATATAAAAACATGAAATTCAATCTTAACCACAAACTCAATAAATATAATTTTGTGTAGATATTAATTGTTTGAGCATAAATTAACACTCCATATAAAATATCCTAATCATTGACTTCTTAAATAATTCTTATTCAAAAGTCTTATTCCAAAATTAAAAAAAATATACAACTAAATATCTTATCATAAATTTGTAAAATATATCCTCATAACGGTAAGAGTAAATTTATTTATTTCATAATAACTAGTCATAATAATTTTCACTCCATACATACTACTATAGGTAAAAAGATTATACTAATCCACTATAGGTAAAAAGATTATACTAATCCAAGTTAAATAGATATGACAAAAGAACAATATATTAAACGGGTATTTAACAACTGATTATTTACTAAATCAAAAACTTATCTTTTTAATAGATTAAATGTGCATAAAAATAGATAATTATATCTCTTTACAAGGCTCTATTTGTAAGTATATGATAGGCACAGGTTAATCGATTATGACCTTAAGTCAATCAATTACTCATGTTTTATAATTAATATCTTTTCAACTCATGTTATAAGTGTAGTAACAGGATTCAAGGGTCATTTTTTCCTACCTTCTCTAAAGGATAGATAAAATGGAAGCAACAACAACTTGATATTTTTTTTGTTTGTCCATTCTTATCTCTATTCTCTATATTTGATTATAACTCTATCTTTTTTGCTTTTGATATACCAAATAGGGGGAGAAATATAAATTGTCAGAGGAGAGAAGTATAAGTTGCTAGAGTTTATAAAGATAAATATTAAAGATAAATATTAAAATTAAAAATCATTTAAATTAAAGTCTTAAACATATATGTTTTAAAAAATTAGGTATAAAAATATAAATTAAAAATGGAAAATTATCAAAAATTAAAATTTGTTACTATTATATATATATATATATATATATATAGTATTTATTATTATAAATTATTATTTTTATATATAATTATTTAAAATAATTATTTTTAAAATATTATAATAATTATTATTTATTTAAAATTATAAAAAAATATTTATAAATTATAAAACGAAAATTATAATTAATTATTTATATACATATAAAGGAAATTAAAAAATTTGGGGGCAGCTACGGTAACACATAACGTGGTTCCGCCACGGACAAAGAAGCTCCGCAATATCAACACAAAAAATAAACAAAAGATAATTTAATTAAGTTCGATTTATGAATCTTTCAATATATATATTTAATATAGAATTATTTTCCTAATTGATAAGAGAGGCTGGGTCATTTCTTTGGTAAACTATATTCTTCTAAAATATGTTAGGAGAAATATATATTCGTGATATATTCTTCTAAAATATGTTAGGAGAAATATATATTCGTGAGTTGACTGGTTGGTATTATAGTTGTTAGCTAGTAAAGTTTATATGGTCATTTCTTTAGTAAATTGTATTCTTCTAAAAAATGTTAAGAGAAATATATATTTGTGAGTTGGCTGGTTGTTAACGTATTATAGTTGTTAGCTAGTAAAGTTTATATTCTTCATATTCTTCTTACTGTCGATACACTTATTTTCATTTTTTTTCTTAGAGAATTATCACACTTGTTGAGCACGAAATTCTATCATAAATAATCAGTACAAATTAAATAATTTTGTATCAATTTAGTCAACTTTCCTGAAATTTTAACATAAACAAATCTACCACTATTATGAACAGCTTCGAATTGAAGTAGAATGATATTGGAAACGCTAGTATCACGTATTTAGTCACTTTTTTTAAAACAGTTTTTGTAAGTAATTGAAATGTATTGAAAAGTATATATTTTTGTAAATTTTATTTATGATCTAAAACTATTGTCATTCCTTATTTTAAAGATGGATGTATTTAGTATTGAAGATTTTTTTTTTACATTTTATTTAAATTGTTATTGTAATTTTTTAATTTTTTATTTTTGAAACTTTATTTAGATTTATCTATTTAATTTTTTTAATTTAACTTTTTATACTTTATTGGGATTATTATTCAGATATTAATATTTTTCAAATTTTAATTTTTTTTAGGAGGATGACATTTATTTTTTCTTCCGACATTTTTTTCAAAAGTATAATTTTCTTAAAAAATTATTTTAGTCTTGGGACTATTCATTTAGCCCATGAGCTTGACAAAACAAGGATGAGACAAAAATTTTATATCCATGTAATAATTTTAAGCAGATAAGTTCTAGGCAGAATACATCAACTCTTTTAACTATTCCTATTCCTACTCCTACTAATGACTGTTCTTACCACTAGATAAAAAATTTGAAAGATAGAAAAAAAATCACTAAAACTAGTGTATGAAATTATTGTTACCTAAAACTTTTATTTCTGCCCTATGTGTAACACACATAAACAAACATATATAAATATGAATGAATATAAATTAAAAATTAAGATATTACACAAAACATCAAGAATCTTTAGTCATTAAATTTTAAATATTAAGACGAAGAAGCAAACCAAAATTATTTAGGATCTAAATTTTTTTTTTGTTCTTTTTCAATTAGAAAAATTATTTTAATGCATTTTCAAATTCATGTATATATTACAAGTGACATATACTTCCTAGATATGTACATACTTAATACATGTAATGTTCTGGCAACTACCCTCCCACTTTTGTGGTGGTGGACCAAATGCAATGGCTGCTGCAAGGACATCAGTATTACTAGATCTTTATATACAGCTGCAATACGTGCTGATAACTCCTCCTCCCACTGTCCCTAAGCCATACCCAAATAGATTTGTCGACTTAACTGGGTTTCTAGCAGCAATGAATGCACAACGACTCCCATGACCATTTGTATCAATTGGAGATTTTATATCCGTTTTCCCATTTGATAAAAGAACTAATATTTGTTGATCTCTATTCCATATAACAATTCAAATATATATACGAAGGGTGCACTTAATCATCCTGATTTCATGCTAATCAATTGCCTAATATATTGACAGATTCATATACTTGATTACTATAGATAGAGCTAACAAATATCTTCCGGATATACTGATATAAATATAATTAGATTGATAGAAATATTTCAGCGTATTATCCCCTCAAGTTGGAGTATGCAAATTGTGGATGCCCAACTTGGACAATAATGAGTCAAACTGAGTGGTGCCAAGAGACTTTGTAAAGATGTCAGCAAGTTGAGTGTGTGTAGGAACATGACAAGGATGTATACGATTCTAAAGTATTTCATTTCGGACAAAGTGGCAGTCCACCTCGATGTGTTTCGTCCGTTCATGGAAGACGTGGTTTTTGGAAATATGAAGGGCAGCTTGGCTATCACAATAAAGGCGCATTGGTTCAGGGTGAGAAACACCGAGACAAGTGAGAAGGTCTTATAACCATTTCAACTCACAAGTGGCGTGAGCCATGGAGCGATATTTCGCTTCTGCAGAGGATCGAGAGACTGTGTGTTGTTTCTTAGTTTTCCAAGACACAGGGGATTGCCCAAGAAGAATGAACCACCCAGTGAAAGACCTGCGAGTGAGGGGGCAGCTAGCCCAATCAGAATCACACCAAGCATGCAGGCGAAGGTCATTGTCTCGTCTCAAGAGGATTCCTTGGCCTGGGTGCCCCTTTAAGTAGCGCATTACGCGCAAGGCGACCTGTCAGTGCTCCTGCCGCGGTTGATGCATAAACTGAGATAGAATGTGAACACTATAGGAGAGCTCAGGTCGAGTGAAGCACAAGTAAATGAGACGTCCAACAAGACGACGATATGAGTTAGGATCTACAAGCAGTGGCCCATCTGCCAGTGCTAAGCGATGGTTCTCTGCTAACGGCGTAGAAGTCGGTTTGGGCCCAAGTAAGCCAGTTTCTGCAATTATGTCAATGGCATATTTGCGTTGACATCGGTAGATGCCGGTAGGGGATCGAGCAACCTTTACTCCGAGGAAATATTTTAATCTTCCTAAGTCCTTCATGTGAAAACACCGATGAAGATAATCTTTGAATGCTTGGACAACCATTTGATTATTGCCTGCAATGACTAGATCATCTACATAAACCAACACTACAAGTTGAGAGAGGTTTTGTTGAAGAGTGAACAAGGAATAATAAAATTGAGATTGACGAAACCCATATTGAAAAAGAGTAGCTGAAAGTTTAGCAAACCAACAACGCGGAGCTTGTCGTAAGCCATACAACGATTTGCGAAGCTTGCATACCATTCCGTGGTCGGACACTTTGAAGCTGGGGGAAGTTTCATGTACACATCTTCTTTAAGGTCACCATGCAAAAACACATTGTGAACATCCATTTGGTGAACCTCCCAATCTTTGGTCGCAGCCTTGCTAAAACAGTGCGGATAGTAACCATTTTGGCCACAGGAGTGAAAGTCTCATTATAATCCAACCCTTCCACTTGATGGTTTCCAAGAATGACAAGGCATGCTTTGAATCGTTCAAGGCTACCGTCAGAGTGATATTTGATCTTATATATCCATTTTCATCCAAGAGCTTTCTGTCATGCCATGTATCATTACTTTCGAGCGACAAGATCCCAAGTACCATTACTTTCGAGTGCTTGTATCTCAAGAGCCATGGCCTCCCTCCACCGAGCATCTTGTACAACGTCCGAAAAATGGGCTGGTTCACGTTCTACTTGAAGCGTTGCGAGAAAAGCACGATGCTGGAAGGAAAACTTATCACACGTTACATAATGTTCGAAAGGGTAGACCGTACCTGAGAATGCTGAGGAAGAGGGGGAACGTTCTGTCGAGTTGAGGCGTATCGTGGCATTTGTCACGTAGTCACGGAGTTTCACAGATGGATGTTTGATTTGCTGTCCTTTACCCATTGGAATGGCAAAGTCAACTGATGGGGTTTCGGTGGCTGGTGTTAATGGGGCTTCATCAGCGGTTGTGGTATGGTCTCCCCTATCTTCGTTAGTGGTGTTTGCATGAGCAATGGGCTCAATTAAATCATCACCTGAAGTGGGCTCTTCTAGTGTAGCATCTTGGTCATGATTCCAAGTGGGGCCTTCCTCGTCAAATGTAAGAAGAGTGGATGCATCACCAGTAGTAGGACGAGAAGCAAAAGGGAATTCATCCTCCACAAACTTCACATCACGAGATACAAAGATAGATAATTTCCCTTTCTAAATAAAAAAGTTTCCATCCTTTTTGTCCATATAGATACCCAACAAAAACACATGGTCGACTTCGGCTATCAAATTTATCAGTCGTTCGATGTTGTGCATAGCACAGGGAACCAAACACTTGTAAGTGGCCATAAATGGGTGATTTACCATGCACCATTTCATACAGTGTCTTCCCTTTAAGAACTGAAGAGGGTGTCAAATTAATCAAATATCCTGCAGCCAAGATGCATTCTCCCTAGAATTTAAGAGTCAGATTTCCTTGAAACCGCAAGGCACGTGCGACATTCAAAATGTGTCGATGCTTCCTTTCTACTCTTCCATTTTGTTGAGGAGTCCCAGTGCAGGAAGTTTGATGAGTTATACCATGTTTTAGAAAATATTGCTTTAAGCACATAAATTCAGTGTCATTATCACTACGTACCATTTTAACTTGTCGATTATACTGCCTCTCAACTAGAGAAAAGAAATTCATCATTGTTTGTGCCACTTCTTTCTTTTCACACAACAAGTATATCCATATAGCTCGCAAGCAATCATCAACTAAAGTAAGAAAATATGATGCACCGCAAGAGGAAGGAGTACTATAAGGTCCCCATAAGTCATAATGTATCAAATCAAAAATATTTGAAGCACGACTATCACTTAAAGGAAATTTTTCTCTTATCTGTTTGGATCTTTCACACACCTCACAAACTTTATTCAAACTTTCACTTTTACAATTGTTTCTTAGACCAGGAATCATTTGAGTAACTTTCAAAGACGGATGTCCCATTCGTTTGTGCCAAAGGTCAAGTTGTTTATCTACACCAATCTGACATATTGTCACACCATGCATGCCACGATACACGCAAAGCCCGTTTTTCCATTCACCCGCTCCAATCAGCATCCTCGAAGATAGGTCCTATTACACACAACTTTTTAGTGAATAATACTTTGACAATTTTCGTCATTGATTAATTGTGACACAGAAATCAAATTGCATTTTTATTTTGGTACATATAAAACATTTTTCAACATTAGTCCTCCCTCAAGGACCACTGTTCCTTCTTCGCTTGCAACTATGTGTTCTTCGTCTGGTATCCCCACCATACAACCTTCTATGGTGTGTTCTTCACTTAAATTCTTGAAGGTTTCTGTCATATGATTAGATGCTCCATTGTCTATTATCCATAACTCTGAAGCTTTCTCACCGATCATTTTTTCAGTTTTATTTGCGTTGCGTGAGTTCAGCATTTCCACCGGGGTCTGCCACTATTCATTGTTTAGCCCCCCATCACATGTCTTGGTTCAGTTTCACTGTTGACTTCACCCACTTGTGCCACATTCGCACGAACTTGGCCACCTCTTCCACGAGCTGTACCTTGTCCTTTATTTTGCGTACGTTCTCCCCACCATTCTGGATATCCAATGGGTTGAAATCCCATTTTCTCCGAGCACGTAAAGATACATTCATTGCACGTGCCCATTCTTCATAATTCTCTCCTCGCAGTTGCACCTGGGTGATTACACTCCCGGGGTTGTCACTTGCGTTTAGGTCATAAGGTGAAGGAACCTTCTTAGTTCCATCCTCTCGAGTTTTCTCCAGTTCCTCAATATGAGGTTTCCATTCTGCTCCTATCATTGTAGCAGCAGAATTCTACCTTCAAGCTCTTGATACCATGATAAAAGAACTAATATTTATTGATCTCTATTCCATATAACAATTCAAATATATACACGAAAGGTGCACTTAATCATCCTGATATTATGCTAATCAATTGCCTAATATAATCTGTCAAGTATATTGACAGATTCAGATATTTGATTACCATAGATAGAGCTAACAAATATCTTCCAGATATACTGATATAAATATAATTAGGTTGAAATTAGTTTTAAATCAAAATCTACTCTGAAAATGGATTTTAAACTAATTAAAAAAATCTAAATTAATTTTTTTTAAAAAAATATGAATTTAAATTTCAAATTCAATCTAGTTAGATTTAGATTAAACATAGATAGGATTTTAAAAAATCCAATCCATGGCCACCCCTTGATATATTGTTATATATGTAAATTATAATTTTTTTAAAATCAGTTTTAAATTAAAATCTATTTTTAAAATTAATTTTAAAAACCTAAATTAAATTGTTTTAGAAAATATGGATTTTAATTTTAAATTTAATCCACCTATTTGAATTTATACTAGATATAAATTGATTTTTAAAATTCAATACATATCCAAAAAAAGCAAAGTATAAACTTTTCTTCTTTGTTTTTTCTTGTTAACTTCAACTAATCTTAGAATTATAGGAACTTATTTGACTTATATTATGGTTTTTTTATTTATTAGTGTCTTTTAAATTTGAATTATAAAATGTTTATTTTTCATATATTTATTAAGATGTTGATTTTTACGTAAATTTATTGTTGGCTCCCCTCTAAATCTTATATCCATCCTTGCTCATATGATGAGAATTAATTTAAAGGATATAATTTTATTATAATTATTTTTATGTTAATTTTATTTTAGTTAAATTTATCAATTAAAAAGTATTTATTCTTGTCATATATTTTCCTATAAAATAATGATGTCTAATAAATATGTATAAGAATGATAAAGTTACGGATTTTAGGGTAAATTTGAAATAAGAAGTAAGAAATTTCAATTATGATAGTTGGATCAATAAATTTATAACATATAATTAAAATCATTATCTTTTAAAATTAAAATTAAAAAATAATAAATAGGTACGTAAACTTTTCAACCAGTAGGAAATTAAAAAGTATTTATATATATTTTCCTATAAAATAATGATGTCTAATTTTATTTTAGTTAATTTGATAAAGCCATTGCATTTGGTCCACCACCACAAAAATGGGAGGGCAGTTGCCAGAACATTACCTGTACTAAGGATGTACATATCTGGGAAGAATCATATTCACGTATACGTCACTAGTAATATATACATGTATATGAAAATGTATTAAAATAATTTTTTTAATTAAAAAAGAACCAAAAAAATTTAGATCCTAAATAATTTTGGTTTGCTTCTTGTTCCTAATATTTAAAATTTAATGAATAAAGATTCTTGATGCTTTGTGTAATATCTTTACTTTTAATTTATATTCATTCATATTTCTATTTTTTTTTTATGTGTGTTACACATATAAGTGCAAAAATAAAAGTTTTAGGTAACAATAATTTCATACACTAGTTTTAGTGAATTTTTTTTTCTTCTTTCAATGTTTTTATCTAGTGCCATAAGAACACTAATTAGTAGGAGTAGGAGTGGGCAAGAGTTGATGTATTCTACCAAAAACTCAATTGCGTAATCTATCATTTAAGAAACTTAGTTTGACCCTTCTTGTAAATTTATACATGGATCTAAAATTTTGGTCCCATCCTTGCTTTGTCAATCCCATGGACCAAATGAATAGCCCCAAGACTAAAATAATTTTTTAAGAAAATTACACTTTAAAAAAAATTTGGAAGAAAAAATAAATGTCATCCTCTTAAAGAAAATTAAAATTTGAAAAATATTAATATCTTAAATAATAATCCAAATAAAGTATATAAAATAAAAATTTAAAATTTAAATAGATAAGTCTAAATAAAGCTTCAATATTAAAAAATTACAATAACATCTTAAATAAAATCTTCAATACTAAATACATCAATCTAAATAAAATTTCATAAAACACATAAAATTTTAAGAAAAAATATTACAAAAATCAATAGTAATCTAAATAAAATATAAATGAATACATAAGCATTGACTATTTACTTTTTTTAAGAAAAAATGCAGTAAAATATGGTTATTTAACAAAAATAATTGAAAAAAAACTAAATTTAACAAGTTAGTTAAATTATTTTGAAATAATGATGTCTAATCCCACATTACAATTCTTAAATAAAGTAATATGTTTTTTTATTATAAATGAATATCAATTTAATACTTCTATTCGGAGTAAAAGAGAATAAATTGGAAAATATTTTATAACATATTATTATAATTTTTATATATATTTACAAGCAAAGTAATTAATAATCAATCATTAAAGTAAAAAAAATATTCTATATTTAATTACAAATAGCACAAAGAGAGAACATTCAAAGGCTTAAAGATGAATAAGATGGTCATTGATGTGCTGAGAAAAATTTTAATCATTAAAATAAAAAATAATATTAGTCAAATAACTTTTAAAGATTACAGGAATTTTAGGTATAAAAATAAATACAATAACTTCATCCTTAAGATACTTTAATGTGTAGTTTGTGATTGCACCAGATATTTATTAACTTCAATATAGCTGGTTATTTTAAACCTTATTTTAAACTTCAAATTAATTGTGAATCTCGTAAATCAAATAGTTTGAGACATTTATGAACCAATCTTTTTCACCGAGGTTAAGTTTAAAGGTACTTCTGTTTATTAACAAATTTTTTTTTTAGACTTTTTTTCTTATACTTAAATTTTAACAATAATATCTTTAAAAAATATGTATAAGAATTATAAAATTACGGATTTTAGGGTAAATTTGAAATAAGAAGTAAGAAATTTCAATTATGATAGTTGGATCAATAAATTTATAACACATAATTAAAATCATTATCTTTTAAAATTAAAATTAAAAAATAATAAATAGGTACGTAAACTTTTCAACCAGTAGGACGTTTTGTTTTATTTTCTTCCTTTCTTTGGCTGTTTACCTATTCTTTCATCTGATATTATGAACTTTCTAACTGTGATTTTTTTAAAAGAAATCCATATTAGTATTTGTATGTTACGGACATATAAGTATTTGTAGATTACTATTTACATGGCTAAGCTATTTCATGCAAATCTTATAAATCAATCACATGGGGACAACCATCAACGATCTTGACCATAACACTCCCTTCCTTACATGGTAGTAGCACCTGTGCATCAGTGCATGTGATCTGATACTATCCACGTATACATATAATGACTGTAACAAAAACAAAAGCTAGCAATAAATGAAAGGAAAGGAAAGAATGCCAGGGGAACTCGAGTATAGGTAAACTTTCTACTTGGGTATATATCCTTAAATTTATAATTTATAATTTATAATTTATAATAAGATATTATTTTTATTTTTTTTCTTATTTGTTATTAGATTAAACAATTAATTTGATAATATCATTAATTAAAATTAAATCTTTTATAATTTTAATCTAAATTGTTTTATCATTGCATATTACTTATAGAACACTGTGATCCAAATATAATATTATTTAACACGTGTGACTGAAAATTTCTAATATTTAATATTATCATAGATATTTCACAATAAAAATTTCTCATGAAAAATATAATGGGTTTCTTTCACCTTAAATTATAATAGTATTATGTTTCATTATATACATCTAATACTCTAAAATACTAGCTTAGTAGATATTATATATAATTGAACATTTATAGAATTAATGATTAATTAAGAAAGACTCAACTCAATGAGTTTGAATTTCATAGTAAAATTATGAGATGAAAGTAATTGAATGAATAAAGAAACAAAATTTCTAAATCATTTATTAAATATACATATTAGTTAACTTATTAGAATTTCACATCCACACCGTACTCTAAACTTAATATACTTTTTTAAATGACGGAAGAAAATTGGTTCTTCCTAATAAAATACATCACTTCATACATGTTGAAAATTTCCCTTTGATTAATGAGTTAATTTGATTAGATTACTGCTAGTTTAGCATATTCAAATGTTGCTTGATATATAAGATTCGATTAAGAGGAAATTTTCATTCTAAGGCTAAAAAATAATGTCTAATTACATTAAAAATATGAATTTTTGATTTTCACGCACTTTTACATACTTTCATATCACTTTCTAATATTGTAGAGATTAATTCTCAATTTTGTTCATATGTGTAGAGTACTCATACAAGTTTAAAATTTAAATTCATCTTTTGTAAAAATATGATTTAGACATAAGATAAAATAGATGTTACTTCATGCCTACAATGTGTATTTTGAACACAAATTTATCTTATTCCGCACCACCTAATGTGTTTTAAACACAATAATATATAGAACCTATGTTACCCTACAATAATGTGTTTTGAGAGCAGTTTTACCTTCAGGTCAAAGGAATCTTATCTCTCATTAATGGTCTTCGGATCTCTTGGGGAATAAAGGAATCCACTCTACCGATGCAAGCCAGTGATTTTCTTGAAAGGAGCCACAATATTTTCCTTATTTGTAAAACTACAAGAAAAAGTTTATCACCTCAAGAAAATCAATTAAACAAAAACCATTACACAAAATTATTAATGTTCTTATTTGTTTTTATTAATTTTAATTCTTTAATCTTTCTATTACATATATGGAATCTTCTTGGAGAGGTTCTTTTTAGTAAATAATAATTTTTAAAAAAATATTTATTAATTTTAAGAAAAATTAAATTTATGTGTCATATATCCGAGATAAGATTGAATGATTATATTTAACAAAGTGACGGGGTTAAAAATAAATAACAGTTTTCAATAGATAAGTACTTTTTTCATAGATAAGTACTTTCATGATATTCTGTTTATTTTGAGTTAGCTGCAATGAAAATAAAGTGACAGAGACTAAAACTAAATTATTCACGTATTACAAGAACTAAAAAATTTTAAAAAATTAAATTAAAATATAATAACAAAGACAAAAATAGAAGAGAGAAATTTTACTGGGATCATTTAAAATATTATTTTTATTTTAAAAAAATTATATTTAAATCTTATAACTTCATGTTTTGAATTTTCTTTTCTTGGTGTCAGTCAGAAAGTTATATATATTGGTCTTGATTTGATATTGTAGTTGATATTTGGAGAAGGTATCTGAGTTATTATACTGTCGCCATAGGTTAAATTTGCTGTTAAGGATGTTTAATTGCAAAGGTTGGCTATATTTTAGTATTAGTAATGTTAATTAGAGTCAAGGACCAAGGAGAATCGATAAAGATGATTAGTTGTGATTTGCTACTCTCCCAACTTACAATAATTAACTCATTTATGAGTGTGTATGAATATATTTTATCAAGACGTACTTACACAAGATTGTAGAAAATACTTAGGGTAAAATTATGTAAATTATTACATGGATAATCATTTATGGCATACAAAGCACATAATTATATGTTAAAAAACACCCACATTATTATCTTGATTAAACAAAGCATCCAGGATCTTAATTCATTAAACTTTAATAATGGAAGAAGAATAAGCGAACCAAGAGATAAAACAGCCATTGCCACTCATGTTGCTGGTTTATTCTTTGGCAAGGTATTCAGAGTAGAGATTTATTTGGGATCATAAACAACAACGGGGCTCCTTACTTGAACAGTTCCATCTGCAAACTATAAAAAGGAAGAAACGGTTTTCGCATTAATACTTCCTTCAATAATAAGGGTGAACGATTTCTGCTCACCCGAATAATAGAATTGCAAAACATTTGGCAATACTTTGATGATTAAAGGAGATGGATGCATGTTATTGCTACTTTATATTTGGATGTAACTGATCCAACATTTGTAACATTTCTCTTTTATTTGCTTGTATACAAATGCTACTATCATTTGCAATTTCTTGGGGCTGATATATAGAATAACCTTGTCCACAAAGAAACTTGACAGAATCAATTTCAATAGCATCATAAATCAATCTAAGATTTACTTCCTTGACAGGATTGATTTGCTCCTCACCATGAGCAAATTCAGTGTCTCCATTCAGTGAAGGTTTGACAGAGGTAGAGGTAGCTGTAAATAATAAAACAAACAAGTTGTTATGAAAAAAATAGAAACACAATAATTTTTAGAAATTATTTTTAAAAAAAATCACCTAAAACATCTTGAAAACTGTGGTGAGTGGTTTAAAAAATAATTTCTAGAAAAAAGTAAACAAACACATTCAAAAATTGAAATTAATGTTTATGTTTGAACTTCAACTTCAACATTCAAAAAATGATTTATAAAATTATGGTTAAATTTCAAACAAATAGCCATACAATTTAAATGAAAATGGATCATACAATTTAAAAGAAATGGGCACAAAAAGACTAAAATTAAGGCAAATTCTTTCATCCACTGAATAATTTTGGTTTGAAACCGTTCATCTGAAACCAATGTATATATTAAAGGATCTGGAATAGTACATTAATTCTGGATTACCGGCCAAGTACGCCTAATAGATAATGCATTGTCAAGTATGAATTTTATACTGTGCATAAACAACACTTTACTATTTTGGTTGTAATACTTAATTTTGAGTATTTTGTTCGTGATGAGAGGACTGTTTGTGTGGGAAGTATACCTGTCCTACAAGTAACTAATACAAATCGAACTTCCCATTTCTATTATATATCCCCACATGAACTATTAATAACTGTCCCACTTACCTCGTACATGCTTGAATATGTACACAGGAACATTCTGCCATAACATCATGCCATAGTGCCACCATTTAATAACACATGCTACAAAGTTGAGTAGATGATTAAAAATATTCAAACACAAATAACATCTATTTAAAATTAAATCTGACAAAAATTAATTTTATTAGCCACGATCTAAATACACTAATAGTATAATACTAGGTTCGAAATTTGTAACTAACAGAAAACAATGGAACAATCACATGTGTTCAATGATTTACCTTTTTTAATTATTCTAATGAAACCTTTTTCTTTAACCACATTTGCAACAAATAACAACAACATAACAAAGTGCTTAATGCATTTTTTAATACAATTATGCATGTTTAAATATAAATCTAATAAATGAAAAAATAAAATAAACAAAAAAAATAAGAACATCATTTAATAATCACAAACGTAAGTATGAAACGGAAATTCAAAAGTTGCCATTGTTTTATTTGAGCGATTGCAGAATGCTGTAGAAGATGCAGTTAGAATCCTCAGCGGTGTAGTTTAGTTCGACTTGGTGGTCATGCTGGAACCGGAAGAACTGCTTGACGGACATGGAAGCGGCGCCGTCGAAGAAAGCCTCCTTGACGTCCGGCGGAGGGGCTTACTCGGATACGGCGAACTTATAAGTTTATGTAACAACATTATAATTAATATATATATATATATATATATATTATAAAATATAAATTATAATTTGTGTATCAATTACAATATTTCATACGTAATTTTTTTATAAATTATATATCTATATTACAAATTCATTTCCACAAAATGCTTATAATAATTAAAATTTCATTAAAAAATACATTAAATATATATTATATGTTTAAGTGTCACAAGAGTAACCACTAAAATCAAATATTAACATAAAAATATATGTAAATTTTTAAATAGAATTATATTTATTAATAAATGTGTCATCTACAGTAAGATGAATTAAATTTTAACATAAAAATAAATAATTTTGAATATTTTTTTATTCCAAATTTCACAATAAAAGATTAATTTAAGTTTTAAATTTTTTAGAAATTATAAATTTAATATGAAATATTTTAATAATTTTCTTTAAAGATTAAATTGATTATTTTCTTTAAAATTAATTTTAAAAAAAGTATTAGGAAGTTTTTAAAGATGTATATATTTAAATTCGAATAAAATTTTAAAATGGATAATAAATCAAGATATTCTCGTTATTCTTATTTTCTCTTTCTTCGTAAGCCCCTTACTAATCCTTTGCTTCGCTCTTCCTTTTTTATATATGTTCGTTTTCTTCACTTCTCATCACCCATTGCTTTGCTGTCCCTCTCTTTCTTTCTTTTTTTTCTTTTTTTCTTTTTTTCCATCTTTTCTTCTTCTTATCTTCTGTTTTTTCTTTTCCCTCTCCTATTTCATTGGCACGTTGAGGAAATTAAAGAGGAAAAAGGAAAAAAATTAATACTTAAATACATTTTCATTAATTTTAAATAAAAATATAAAAATTATTGGCTCATTGAAAATTTTATTTCAAATTTATATATATATATATATATATATATATATATATATATATATATATATATTATTTGTTTAGCAAATAATTTTATCATACTTACCTGGAATGATTAAAGAAACAGTTAATTCAATTTTAAAAAGGTATAATTTCAGTGGAATTAATCTTAATCCTAAAATTCTCATGTTAAAAAATTCAAAAATAAAATTCAATTAATTATTTTTAAAACTCAAGAATAACTCAAATCAATTGTGTATCCAATCCTAAACAGAGACAATTGATTAAAAACCTTTCTTTAGAATTTAGCCATACTTTCATAACAAATATTCAAATTATTCAAACACACTTAAACATAATTTCTGTACTATTTAAGAGGAAAGAAGAACCACTTCTGTAAGGGAATCAGGAGACACTAAAGTAATGACCCCTTGTCAGTCACTAAGGTGAATTAGGAAAATAATTCTACATTAAATATATATATTTGAAGAATATTTTTGGAAGGATTATTTGAAAGTAAAGTCATGACAGTATCATAAATTGAACTTGCATATATATTTAAATTGAATTTTTTTTTGTGCTAATACTGCAGAGTTTCTTCTTCTTCTTCTTTAAGAACTACATTCTCTATCATTTTATGTCTTTGTCCTTGCCTCTTCTGCTATTTGCGGAGCTTCTTCTTCAAGAACTACACTTTCTCTATCATTTTCTGTCTCTGTCCCTACCTCTTCTGTTATTTGTGTCGATGTCGTCCCTGCCTCTTCTGTTATTTGTGTCGATGGAAACATGTGACGGAAAAATGTGACAGCTGTTATCCATATCATGCATCCTACGTAAACAAACATTAATCCCATTGACATCAATACCAGGTATAAATTCCAATGGGAATCGCAAGAAATAGGAATGGATGGGCTGAGATTAAAGTCATGATAAAGTGACGGGAGTGGAGGTGGGATTGAAGAAAAATTCATTATACAAGGAGGGAAAAAAATTGAGATAGAGTTATGAAGAAGATGAGAAATTGTGAAATAAGAGAAGAAGATACCCCAGATAATATAGTAGAGGTCAAATAACTAGAATAAAAAGATTTGGTGTAAACATTCAATAAATCACCTATTTGAATTTAGACTAGATATAAATTGATTTTTAAAATTCAATACATATCTAAAAAAAGTAAAGCATAAACTTTTCTTCTTTATTTTTTTCTTGTTAACTTCAACTAATCTTAGAATTATAGGAACTTATTTGACTTATATTATGGTTTTTTTATTTACTAGTGTCTTTTAAATTTGAATTATAAAATATTTATTTTTCATATATTTATTAAGACGTTGATTTTTACGTAAATTTATTGTTGGCTCCCTCTAAATCTGATATCCATCCTTGCTCATATGATAAGAATTAATTTAAAGGATATAATTTCATTATAATTATTTTTATGTTAATTTTATTTTAGTTAAATTTATCAATTAAAAAGTATTTATTCTTGTCATATATTTTCCTATAAAATAATGATGTCTAATTTTATTTTAGTTAATTAGATGAAGCCATTGCATTTGGTCCACCACCACAAAAATGGGAGGGCAGTTGCCAGAACATTACCTGTACTAAGTATGGGAAGAATCATATTCACGGATACGTCACTCGTAAATATATACATGTATTTGAAAATGTATTAAAATAATTTTTTTAATTAAAAAAAACCAAAAAAATTTAGATCCTAAATAATTTAGGTTTGCTTCTTCTTCCTAATATTTAAAATTTAATGAATAAAGATTCTTGATGCTTTGTGTAATATCTTAACTTTTAATTTATATTCATTCATATTTCTATATATTTTTTTATGTGTGTTACACATATAAGTGCAAAAATAAAAGTTTTAGGTAACAATAATTTCATACACTAGTTTTAGTGAAAAAAAATTTCTTCTTTCAATGTTTTTATCTAGTGCCATGAGAACACTAATTAGTAGGAGTAGGAGTGGGCAAGAGTTGATGTATTCTACCAAAAACTCAATTGCGTAATCTTACATTTAAGAAACTTAGTTTGACCCTTCTTGTAAATTTATACATGGATCTAAAATTTTGGTCCCATCCTTGCTTTGTCAAGCCCATGGGCCAAATGAATAGCCCCAAGACTAAAATAATTTTTTAAGAAAATTACACTTTAAAAAAAATGTTGGAAGAAAAAATAAATGTCATCCTCTTAAAGAAAATTAAAATTTGAAAAATATTAATATCTTAAATAATAATCCAAATAAAGTATATAAAATAAAAATTTAAAAATTAAATAGATAAGTCTAAATAAAGCTTCAATATTAAAAAATTACAAAGAACAAGCTCTTCACATAAAATTTTCTGATTCAAAATTTGAAATAAATAAATAAATGAAAAAGAACAAGGAGCATGTATTGGTGGGACGTGTTGCGCAATTTGCAGACGCAGTTAACGGCAGACGTATTTCGCAGATACGGTAGACGCGTTTCACAAATACGCGGATTTGAACAAATTTTTATATCACTGTGGTACTTGTAAAGAGCAAAAGAATATCAATTTTCTATTGTCATATTCCTTTCTTTCTATTCACGTGATAATTATGAGATGTCTGCAATAATAATTTTCTACACACAAATAAATATTTATAAAGTTGGAAGGTTTAAATTCTGAATGGATTTCAAGTAATTAAAAAAAATTGAAATCGACAACATGCAGAAAATACTCCTATTTTTTCTTTCTTGTGTGTTTTTATATTTCTTTTGTAAAATTCATGTTATTTATCTAAATATCTGATTCCACGTGTATATCTGAAAATTCAAAGGAAAAATAGCAAAAACTATCACATACTTTAAAAGCATTTGTTACTGTCAATTTATCACGAATAAATAAACACTCACCAGAGAGAGATAATATTACAAACAGAGTAAAGTTTATTTTTTAACTGTGTGAAATGTATACTAGTATTATTTGGGGAACAGCTCATTGATTTATTTAATGTCATATACAATTGAAAATGATATTGCATGTATCATTTGGGGAACAACTCATTGATTTATTTAATGTCATATACAATTGAAAGATCGAGTTGGATTTGCTGAGGCCTATCATCATCTATGAATAACATCAGAGCAGTGTGTCAGAAGAGATCCTGCCGGTACCATATCCGCCGGTATTCGGCCGTCAGAAGAGTACGGTAGACACGTTTCACAAATACGCGAATCTGAACAAATTTTTATATCACTGTGGTACTTGTAAAGAGTGAAAAAATATCAATTTTCCATTGCCATATTCCTTTCTTTCTATTCACGTGATAATTATGAGATGTCTGCAATAATAATTTTCTACACACAAATAAATATATATAAAGTTGGAAGGTTTAAATTCTGAATGGATTTCAAGTAATTAAAAAAAATTAAAATCGACAACATGCAGAAAATACTCCTATTTTTTTCTTTCTTGTGTGTTTTTATATTTCTTTTATAAAATTCATGTTATTTATCTAAATATCTGATTCCACGTGTATATCTGAAAATTTAAAGAAAAAATGGCAAAAACTATCACATACTTTAAAAGCATTTGTTACTGTCAATTTATCACAAATAAATAAACACTCACCAGAGAGAGATAATATTACAAACAGAGTAAAGTTTATTTGTTAACCGTGCGAAATGTATATTAGTATTATTTGGGGAACAGCTCAATGATTTATTTAATGTCATGCTGGATTTATCTTTTAAAAGTTAGAATCAACAGTCAAATAAAGAAGAGTTTAAGAGTAATCGTGTTTAACTCTCGTATAATTTAATGGATGCAAACACAACTATTTGAGGGGAGGATTTGTATTCCATTCTCATGATGAGAGGAGTGAGTAGCTTTATGCATAATTAAGTTTGAAGTTAAATACAAATTTTTAATATAATAATTTATTGTTGTTACTTAAAAGAAAATCAATAACATTCATACCTTTAATCAAATGTTTTGTTGCTCCAGAGGGACAAATCTAACACTTCTCTTTTGTTAGATTAAGATGTGAGTAACCAAACAAAATAAACGAATTAATGCAACTCAACAACCCAACCGATCTCAATTTCTGCTTTTACTCCTACTCCTCTTGCTAACTTAACATCATAATAAATTATTATTTTATCTCATATTATTTGGTTGGATAAATTTACTTTGAATAGAGTAATATATTTATTTTTATAATTTTTTAAAAATTTTTGTTCTTATTTTATTTTCTAAATTATAATATTTTAATCATTTTAGTTCATTATTTATTAGACTAAAATAGAGTAAATTATTAAATTAAGGGATTAAAATAATAATAAATAATATAATTCAAAAATTAAAATGATAATATATATATTTTTAGATATTAAAATAATAGAAATATAAATTATATTATTATTTTTTATCTTTTAAAGATTAAAATATTAATAGATATTATTTAAACATTAAAATAATAAATATATTATATTTTAAAAATTATATTATTAATTTTTATCTTTTAAAAATTAATTAAAATAGTATTTTACCCTTCTATCCACCGTCGTAGCAAGCTGACTCTTCACTATTATATAAAATCAGTAGATCTTCAGTGTATTAAGTGGAAAATTCATACTACATTCTTATTGAAATTTTTATTCTTAAAAATACATGGATAGATAATTTTGTTGTTACAAAATAAAATATAATAAATAATTTTAAAAATTAAATTTATTTAGATAACTATCGTTATTTTATTTATAAATTATATTATTTAATATATTTTAATCACTAATTTAAGATATCAAAATATAAAAAAAGTAATTAAATTTAACAAAATGATAATCTATAATACATAAAAGGGTAGATCTGTACGTTTTCGTTAAATTACTTAATTAATTAACGGAGGTTCGTGGAATCAAAAAGGACAGAGTGTCAAGTGAAATTTTACTGTTACAGGAGATGTGTTTGTAATTTACCAAAAATATTTCATATATTCAATTTGGATTGCAGAGTCAGCTAAGAAGAGAGTGACATAAAGTGAGGTTGTCACTCAGAAGTGGCATAATTAGGATTTGTAAGACTCCTTACACAGAGTACAGTATTCATGAAAGAAAATCCTCGTTAAATGTCTACTTTGTTATATATCAGAGACCCTGTGATGTGATATCACAAAGGCACAAATGTCTGCTTTGTTATGTATCAGAGACCACTTTGACAGAAACAATTTTTTTTCACTTATACATTCGTGATTGTTTATCTTACATTTGCAAACCCCGGAAATAATTACTGTTAATTTTAAATTACTTAAAATTTTAAGTTATTCCTCATGTTTTAAATAAAATTTTAAGATACTTTAAATTAACAGTAATTATTTAAAACAGAGGAATAACTTTAAATTAGGAACAACGAAACAAAAAATTAGATTTAAATGTCAATAAAAAATGAAAATAAAGTATCTTAAAATTTTATTTACATTTAAAACATGTTAACATTGCTACTTTCAAATCTGCAATTTTCAAGTTCAATTATCTCTAATACTTAGATTTATAAGGAAAAAACAGATTTTCTTTTTTGGTTGCGGAATAGTAACAATAGTAGAGGAGAAACGAACTAGCCTAGGAACTTGAACCTTTAATAAACCATGTAGCAGCAACATGTTGGAAAAAGTAGTAGAGTGCTGAGGCCATAAATAAATCTCTCTGAATCATCACCCACAATGTTCAGAGTACTTTTTTTTTTTTTGAAAAATAATTAAAATAAAAATAAATATTAAATATAGTGGTAGAGAATTAATAGTATGTTGGTAAAGTTTGAGTGAAGAAGAAGGATAAGTAACTATCATGTATCATCATTTTCAAGTTATTTGTTGTTTTTCTGTTCTAAAATAAAAATGTTAAATTTGTCTTTAGTGTCAGTGAGACCCACATTATGGAGTCATACGGACCAACCGTACTCTTCTGACGGCGAAATACCGACAGATATGGTACCGGCAGGATCTCTTCTGAAACACTGCTATGATGTTATTCATAGATGATCATATGCCTCAGCAACCCAACTCTGATCTTGCTTGCATTGTATTAAAATGGCAATGTGTGCCTGTTTCAACTCTAATAAATTATAACATAATTAGTTTCACGTTGAAAAAGATATCAGAATTTATTCCGTAATCAATTCTTAATTAAAACAATTTTAAGATATTTTACATTAAATTTTGCTACAAACATCCAACATTAGTTACATCACTTTAAAATTAATTCCGATCAAAATCAATTTTTTAATCAGTTCCATTCAGAATTATTTTAGTCAATACTCTGTCAAACGGGTAAGATATATAAATCACCAAGTTTAATAGTTTTACACAATGCCTGGATTAGAAAACATGTGTTTCAAGAAGTTCACGGCCTACCATAGATTTTGAGAAAAAAAAATAGATCCAAATCCTGATAATATATGAAGCATGGATTCTATATTAAAGGAGATCCAAATTCAAATAATATATGAAAGATGAATCTGAATAAAAAACCTGTTCAACTAAATTAGATTTAAATTAAATCAAAATATTAATTTATTACCTGCATGCGTGGTTCATATTCAATGCAAAATAATCACATAGCTGTCTTGTCAGGATTCCAAGAGATTTTTAATGAGTTGGTGTCAATTCATACTTTACTTTTATAAGTATTCTGCCTTAGTATTCTATTCATGCTCATTGTCCTTCCTTCATATCACACAGTTGAATAAATCTTCTCACAGACTCACAGCTTCCACACTTCTCACAGCTTCTCAAATCTTCTCACACACTCTCAGCTTCCACACTTCTCACTGAAGAAACTTTGGTGTTCATTAACACACATTGCGGAATAAAAGGATCTAACTTTGCATCTAAATTATATTTAAACAGAAGACATAGTAAATGTGTACCTGTTGACGAGCTCTTAAGCCAAAAAAATTCTTCAATAATGTGAAGACTCTACGTGTATCCACATCGAGACTGACCTCTGTTTGTCAACAACTTTGACCGGTGGAATAATGATAGGTGATACGGGAGAAAAGATGAGAATAGGGTTTTCTATTTTGTGTTGATTTTCGTTGTTATCGTTGTTATCGTTGTTATCATTTCTTCCCTCATTTAATTTTTCCTGGCCAGGATATAATTTTATTCATAGAGCTCAAACTCATTACCAAGAGTTGATGGATCCCTTCTTGATTAATCATTTAATTCTACAAGTATTTAATCATATCCAATATCCATTCAACAAGTGCTCTGAAGCACTAGGTGTCCGGAATCAAAATACAATAAATAACTCGTTAATAACTATGACAATCTCAGGTCAAAGAAAACTATTTAACGTCTTCTTGAAATTTTTCTATTGACAGTTTATGGTAAATATTAACCATTAGAAAATTTCAATTGGGTCTGTTCAATGATCACATCAACATGTGACTCATCTATACATGTGAATTAATAAATGAGATCTATTAATATTTATCCAATAAATACTATCACATATATATTAATCTATCCGGATTATTGATGTCCTATTTTCAATAATCCTATGATTAAGAACGATTTAGATTAAAATTAAAATCAAACTTGTTTCTCATTATTATAATCTCTATTATAATAACAAGTCTTTAATTTTAATCGAGGACATTATCAAATAAACTATTTAATCAAATGATAATAAAATAATACTTTATTATTAACAATTGGAATTGATTACATGATGACTTGGATCATGGGCATACACATTTATTCCCAACAATCTCCCACTTGCCTAGAGCCAATCATTCATGAATTTCATTCGTAATTCTCATTTGTGCTTGTCAAACTCTCTTGTGCCAAACACCTTAGTGAACGGATGTGTTGCATCCTCCTTTCCATCCACCTTTTCAATCTTAACATCACCACGTTTTATCATCTCTCTATTCAAGTGATACTTTCGCAAAATATATTTGGACTTCTGGTGTGATCTTTTGCTGGAGCAATGGCCCCATTATTGTCGCACAATAGTGGAACTAACTCTTCCATTGAAGAAACCACACCAAGTTCAAATATGAACTTTTCATCCAAACAACTTCTTTAGCGGCTTCACTTGCCGCTATATATTCTGCTTTAGTAGTTGAATCTATTATCTTAGCTTGCTTGGAACTTTTCCAACCTTTTGAACCACCATTCAAAGTGAAAACATATTTCAAGGTATATTTGCTATTCTCTTTGTCTGATACAAAGCTTGCAGCAATATAACCTTTCAGTTTCATTCAGAGTCTCCATGAATGAGGAATTAGTCTTTAGTTCTTCTTAAGTACTTAAGCATGGTCTTAACCACTTTCCAATGTTCCTCCAAGGGTTTGCTTGATATTGACTAATTATAACTAGAGCATAAGCAACGTCAGGACGTGTACAAGTCATGGTATACATGATAGCTCCCACTGCACTAGCATATGGTACTCTACTCATGCGTTCTCTTCCTTCGGGAATTTTTTGACAATTCTCCCTACTTAAGAGCAATTCCAACACCTACGGGCTAATAACCCATTTGGAATATTCCATGTTATACCTTCTCAAAATGGTATGAATGTACACATATTAGGAGAGTCCAAGCAATCTTTTAGATCTATCTCTATAAATCTTTATTCCTAAAATATAGACTGCTTCTCCCAAGTCCTTCATGGAGAACTGTTTTTACAACCAAATCTTTGTGCCTTGCAATGTTGGTATATCATTCCGAATTAGTAATACGTCATATACATATAACACTAAGAAAATGATTGCACTCCCACTGACCCTTTTGTAGACACATGGTCCTTCAACTTGTTCTTGAACAACAACTTGTTCTTGAGTCACAATGGTTGGAGTTGAAGACCTTTGTCTTAACTTCAAAACATCAAAGAGAGGTCTCTTTATTTCCATCTCATGGTCGATGTTTTTAAGATTTGGTTTCTTTCCTTTCCATATCTCATATGGTGTTGAGAAACTGCTTTTGCAAGAACTTTATTTAGCAAGTGGAATGTTACTCCTAAAGCATGTCCCCATAAATTTATTGGAAGATCAGTGAACCCCATCATAGATCTAACCATATCTAATAAGGTTCGATTTCTTCTTTCAGATACACCATTGTGTTGTGGTGTTCCTGGAGGTGTCCACTGAGAGAGAATTTCATTCTCCTTTAGATAATCAATAAATTTATCACTGAGATATTCTCCCCCTCTATCAGATCTAAGCATTTTGATACTCTTACCAGTTTGCTTTTCAACTTCACTACGAAATCTTTTGAACATTTCAAATGATTCGGACTTATGTGTCATTAGATACAAAAAACCATATCTAGACATGTCGTCAGTGAATGTGATAAAATAAGAATATCCTCCTTTGGCTTGAATTTTCATAGGCCCACAAACATCTGTATGAATTAGACCCAATAATTCTGAAGTTCTTTCTCCACTTCCAATAAATGGAGATTTAGTCATTATTCCTTTGAGACAAGATTCACAAGTTTCATATGATTCATAATCATAAGTATAGAGATAACCTTTTATGTAACTCGTTAATTCTTTTCTCGCCAATATGACCAAGCCTTCAATGCCAAAGATACGCTTTATTTGCTTGACTATCTCTTTCTCTCTTAAGATCAGAAGAAACATGCATAATCGAGTTATGATTTACATCAAGTAAGACATAAATGTCATGTCGGAGATAACCATTTACAAATAAATCATCATCGCGATAAATAGAGCAAAATTATTAAAAATAATACGAAAATCTTGTTTGTCCAACATAGAATATTGAAATAACGTTTGAAACAAATTTCAGAACATAAAA
Organism: Hylodesmum podocarpum; assembly: GCA_026586105.1. Classification (NCBI taxonomy): domain Eukaryota; kingdom Viridiplantae; phylum Streptophyta; class Magnoliopsida; order Fabales; family Fabaceae; genus Hylodesmum; species Hylodesmum podocarpum. The sequence goes on along the minus strand of JALJEV010000519.1, from coordinate 5,929,114 downwards.
ACAATTTTTCTAACATTAGAACTTTGCTAGTAGGCATTATTAATGAAATAAATCCTAAAGCTAAAGTGATAACATTTGCTCCATTCTCTACTTGTAAGTTGATTTCTCCTTTCTTCAACCATCTAGTTATCTGTAGTCTCTGCAACGTATTGCAGATATTAAAACTACTGCTAGTATCCAATACCCACATTGGAGAACCAATGACAGTCAAAGAAAATATGAAAACATTTTTCATTAATGTCTCACCTTGTTCCTTATTCTTTAGAGAATCAAGATACCTCTTGCAATTTCTCTTCCAGTGACCTTTCTTCTTACAGAAGAAGCATTCAGCATCAGTTTGGTCAATCTTGTCCCTTTTGGTCTTGGGTTTGGTCACACCACCCTTAGGTCCAAGACGCTTCCTTTTTGGTACTTTACCTTTAGAGCCCTTGCCAAATACCATGACAGTTCCTTTCTTCTTCTCAGAAGCAATTTGATTCTCATAATCAATTAGCAAATTGAGCATCTCATGCAGTTCACAACTCATTTTATTCATATTGAAATTCACAACAAATTGTGAAAAAAGAATCAGGAAGTGACTGAAGAATCAAATCTTGAGAAAGCTCTTTCCCAAGAGTGCAACCCAACTTCTGAAGTTATTCTATAAGATCAATCATCTTAAGGACATGGGGTCCAACCTTTTCATTCGCAGTCAATAAGGACTTAAATAAGGTCTTAGATAAATGAAATCTAGCCGTCCTACTTTGACTGCCGTACATCTTCTTAAGATGTTCAATGACTTCAATTGGGTCCATATGTTCATGTTGCCTTTGGAGTTCTGGACTCATTGATGCCAGGATAATGCACTTAGTGGTAAGGCAATCTTCAAGGTATTTCTGAAAAACCTTGGTTGCCTCCTCATCACTTGCATCAGGTGCTTCCATGGGAGGCTTATCGATGGTGTCAATAAGCTTCTCATGCATGAGAACAATTCTCAAGTTGCGGTACCAATCATCATAATTAGCCCCGACTAATTTTCCAGATTCAAGAATCACACGAATCGATAGAGAAGACATACTGTTGATTGAAGATACAACAAAACACAGTTATGTCACAACATATTTTCAAACTTTTCTAAAAATATAAGTAATATCCACTAATTACAATACAAATATAGTAATTTAAGAAATTCTTATTTCCTTTGAATGGAACACACAAAACCCCGTAAAATTTGTGACCGAGCCACTTGGTTGTCAAGTCGTTTCTCATACACATTCTAAGATAATGTGTCACATACATTTAAAATATCACATCATATAAGCTCCTGATTGTCAGGCCAATCTTACTTATATCAATAAATTAATTTCAATACTCCCCCAGGTAGTCTAGGCGTTAAGCATTTAATTAATTTAAAACACATGTATCTCATACAAAAATTAATTTCATATCACATAAGTTCCTGGTTGTCAGGCCAATCCTATTGATATCAATAAATTAATTTCAATACTTCCCCAGATAATCTAGGCGTTAAGAATTTAATTAATTTAAAACAAATGTATCTCATACAAAAATTAATTTCATATCATATACATATTTTACTCAAATTATCATATAATATCAAATAAAATAATTTTTGTGAGTGAGCCACTCGGTTGCCAAGTCGTTTCTCACGTACAATCACAATCTAGTATAATGTATCACATACAAATATTATATCAATGTGAATCTTATAAATTAATTTTATACTCCCCCAGGTAGTCTAGGCGTTTAGTATACAATTAATTTAACAAACATGCATCTTATACAAAAATTAATTATTAACTATAAGTCTCCTGGTTGTCAGGCCGTTCCTTATCATTAATCATTAATTGCAAAATTTGTATCATATACTCATTTTACTCGTATTCAAACAATTTGAACCAATCCCAAAACATTTCATAATCGTGCATATTGAAACACAATAATAAAATATGTTAAACTATACATATAATAATAATGTCCCAATAGAATACTCACGGTTTGAAAGCAAGCATGTAACAAATTTAATTATCATGCATAGCATTATAATGTTTTGGATGAGAAGACAACAACTTGTTCAATTTCAATTATTTTTCATAAATATTAATTGACATCCAAAGAAAAAACAAAAGTCTTTATTTTCCTTTCTCCTTATCATTATCGTAAACACTTTTACGTTTCCTTTTTCAACATATTACACAAAATTATGTAGCCAATGTCTAACTATCGTAATCATTGCATCTATTCAACCAATATGCTATTTACCATTACGACAAAAGGACAAAATCAAAACTATCACAATTTCATAAATATAATTTAAATACAAAAGACCCAAAGCTCTGATACCAATTGAAGGAACTTTGGTGTTCATTAACACACATTGCGGAATAAAAGGATCTAACTTTGCATCTAAATTATATTTAAACAGAAGACATAGTAAATGTGTACCTGTTGACGAGCTCTTAAGCCAAAAAAATGCTTCAATAATGTGAAGACTCTACATGTATCCACACCGAGACTGACCTCTGTTTGTCAACAACTTTGACCGGTGGAATAATGATCGGTGATACGGGAGAAAAGATGAGAATAGGGTTTTCTATTTTGTGTTGATTTTCGTTGTTATCGTTGTATCTTCAGCATGCAGCCTAAGGCCGTATTTATAGCACACCGAAGATAACAAACTTCTCATCAAATTCAAAATTTGAAATATTTGATCAGTTAAAAGATAACAAATCTTTTATCTTTTATTGGTAACTGATTGACGATTTGAACTTTGAAATATTTGATCAGTTAAAGATAACTAATCTTTTATTTTTTATTGCCAACTGATTAGCGATTCAAAATTCAAATGATTGATCAAATCAAAAATAACAAATCCCTTATCTTTTATTTCTAACCGATTAGATATTCAAATTTTCACCTAAAAACAAACAGAAAATCTTTCATGTTTGTTTTTATTCTTTCACCAAATCTTTCATATTATTCATATTTCTAGTGCTAGCAAAAAATATGATAATATTCCACTTGAGAAATTAATCAATTAAATTCTCTAATTTAATTAATAATCAAATATTAGAATAATTTCTCCAACAGAGATTAGAACACTCGTTTGTGTGTGACCCCGTAGGTTCAATACTAAGCCGGTAATATATCAATCAAATTAATATATTAATCAAGGTAGGCATCTAGCAATACTCCTTAACGTCCGGATAGCATGAAGTAATATTTTACTTTCAAGAACCAGTAGAAGAGTAGTATAATATTTTCTTCCATCCTTACAGCTCTGGATTAACTCTAGAGTATGGTATTAATGTCAAACTCTTTTGAGTTAATTCATAATGACTTAAGAAACTCATTTCTTCCCTCATTTAATTTTTCCTGGCCAGGATATAATTTTATTCATAGAGCTCAAACTCATTACCAAGAGTTGATGGATCCCTTCTTGATTAATCATTTAATTCTACAAGTATTTAATCATATCCAATATCCATTCAACAAGTGCTCTGAAGCACTAGGTGTCCGGAATCAAAATACAATAAATAACTCGTTAATTACTATGACAATCTCAGGTCAAAGAAAACTATTTAACGTCTTCTTGAAATTTTTCTATTGACAGTTTATGGTAAATATTAACCATTAGAAAATTTCAATTGGGTCTGTTCAATGATCACATCAACATGTGACTCATCTATACATGTGAATTAATAAATGAGATCTATTAATATTTATCCAATAAATACTATCACATATATATTAATCTATCCGGATTATTGATGTCCTATTTTCAATAATCCTATGATTAAGAACGATTTAGATTAAAATTAAAATCAAACTTGTTTCTCATTATTATAATCTCTATTATAATAACAAGTCTTTAATTTTAATCGAGGACATTATCAAATAAACTATTTAATCAAATGATAATAAAATAATACTTTATTATTAACAATTGGAATTGATTACATGATGACTTGGATCATGGGCATACACATTTATTCCCAACACTCACAGCTTCTCAAATCTTCTCACACACTCACAACTTCCACGCTTTTCACACTTCTCACCTCACAAATGGCTAACATACAAATTTTCATTGAAGCTTTTCAATCCATTCTAAAACTCAATTCGTTTTTTACTGTAGGAATTTTTTTTAGGATTAATAGGTAGTAGTAGCTTGAACCCAATAAAATCAATACAAAAATCTTGTGTTCCCAGTGACTTAAATTTGAAATACATAACACTCTATTACATTCTTGCGTTTTTTTTCTTCTTTCTCTCTTTAAATTTGGTAGCATTTTCTTTAAAACATTGCATTAAACTACGCATTGAGAAAGCCGCTGACGCCGCCGCTGTCGCCTCCGTCGCCCCGCCGCTGATGCCCCCCCGCCGCTGACGCTCCCGCTGCTGATGCCGCCGCCGCCCCCAACTCAACTCCTCCACAACCCGGTCTTCCAAGTTCAAATCACCAATGAAATGCGCACATTCTACCTCATCTTCTTTGCCGTTTCAATCATTTTATCCATTACTGGAATCACATGTCTAATGTGCGCAATAATGAGACTCGTAAAGTTCAGTATTGGGAAAATGTCGTGCCTAAACAGATACACTTTGCCGGTTCTTTTTATTGTTTAGTCTATTCTGATCTCTATTGTATTTTATGTTGGGAACCTTTTTGTCTCTCTTTTGTGAGTGTCTCATTTTTTATTTTATATCTTTTAATTGTTTTTATCACTAGTGAGTTTTATTTTTAGTTTTTTTTAAGTATATCTTTTAGTTGTTGCTGTTATTATTTTTAGTAAATTTTGAAACTATCTGCAAACACTGGAACAATCATATGCGGTCAATGATTTACCTTTTTTAATTGTTCTAATCAAACCTTCTTCCTTAACAACATTTGCAACAAGAGTGTAAATGATGTACATTCAATTATTACTTTGCCTCTTTATTCTATCTAATCATCCATTTTTTTTTTATAAAGATGTTATTATCACTCTTAATTCTATCCTAACATTCATTTTTATTTTTTGCTTATATCTTGAGAATTTATCCTTATATAGACAATCTATTGTAGCAGTTCTTGTCAGATAATTTTATTCTTTTAAGTTATTTGTTATATTTATTTATTTCATAATTGTTTTTTATCTTATCGTTATTCTTAATAAAATTTAAGAATTAATATAATTATATTTATTTTTATAAAATATTTAATTCTTTATAATTTAATTTGTTATGATTTTTAATTTATTTAAAAAATAAAAACTATCAAACTTATTATTTTTTACCTGTTTCTAATCTTATAAAAATATAAACACCTAACCGTATTTTTATTGATATGAATAAAATTTATAATAAAATGATATTTTTAATCTATTCCATTATATTGACTTCATCACTAATATTTCAATATATATTCCATTATATCGATTTTAGTTAATCCAAAGATCTAAACAGTAAATTCACTTTTACCATTGGTCAATCATAACTACCTGATATCAAAAAATTTCCTCCTACTCACCCAAGTCGGGAAAATAAATTGCCACAATAATTTGATTTTGTAAGAAGCCTAATAATGTTAAGCTGAGTTATCACTTTCAAGTTTACTACCTCCGACCGTTAAATTCTCATCCATTAAATAATTATGCCGATACTAAACTCAACTATAAACCTAAAATTCGCTAAGTAGTTAGATTTATTTTACATGGTTCACTAACACTGGCCACAACAAACTTTGCAATGCAATGAATGATTAAACTGATAATAATTATTGATGATAATTTTACAATAGACTAACGAGATACTTTCCAACAGACTGCAAGCCTATAAACAAGAATCAGAATTCTGGCAATCTACATACATAAGTGGTGGACTGATTAATTAATCCTCAAAAACCTTTCTTTCCTTCTTTTTTCATCCCTCGAACAAAAACATCACTAACCACACACAAAAAAAAAAAAAAAAAAAAAAAAAAAAAAAAAAAAAAAAAAAGAGTGGTTGATTGCGATACCGTGAGTTTCTGGAGAGGATGATCGGCGGTGGAATAATCAAGAGCTGTGAGAGCAAAGGTTTTGAAAGGCCACTTTTACAAGGACAAGAACAGTAATCACAACCTATGCAGACCTTGTTAAACAACCTTTTCAACAATTTACTCACCAATATTTATCTTAAACTCTACATAAACATGTGCTAGAGTGCAACTGCTTTACCTACCCAGATCGAGACAAGACAAATCTTCACACCCACCAAGCATCTTAGAAACATTAGCCTCGTAATCAACAGTTTTGTCAATATCTATTGAAACTCACAAATTACACATAACATACCAAAAAAGAACAATGTTAATTCTACAAATACGTCAAACCCTCGCCCATGAGGAAATTAAAGAGGAATAAGGAAGAAAAATAATACTTAAATACATTTTGATTAATTTTAATTAAAAATTTGAAAATTATTGTCTCTTTCAAAATTTTATTTTAAATTTAAATGGTTAAAGAAACGGTTAATTCAATTTAAAAAGGAGTATAATTCCAATTGAGTTAATCTTAACTCTATAACTCTCATGTTAAAAAATTTAAAAGTAAAATTAAATTAAAAATATTTTAAACTCAAGAATAACTCAAATTAATTGTGTATTCAATCCTATACAGAGATAATTGATTAAAAATATTTTTTAGAATTTAGCCTATAACATATATTCAAGTCATTCAAACACAAATATTTCAAAAAAAACGTGACAAAAAAACATTATAATATTATTCACATCACTGCATAAACATGCTTAATTGTACATAAATACTCGCGTTTACGTGAAACGAATTATTTGGATTTTTATTTCTTTTATAAAGATTACGTAAGGTTGCATAAAACTAATTGAATTAAATTAATAGTTTGTTAATTTAATTCAAGAAGTATAACTTAAATTAATCTTAAATTTTAAAATTCTTAAATTATAGAATTTAAAAATAAAATAATTTAAAAAAAAACACAAGAGAATTTCAAATCAATTATTCAATAATAAATCCCTAACTTAAATCAATTGTAAATTTAATTATACAAAAAGTAATTAATTAAAAACCAATCCATTGCCTTCGTTACATTTATTTTATACATCGATTATGGTGAAAGTATTTCTCTTTTAGTTTGACGAGTTTCTTCTTTGGTATATCATGTACAATGAAGTAGTTGTCATTAATATATTAATAATTGCTACTCCTACTCCTGCATCCAAAAGACGACAAACATGGATTCTTGGATTCTTGAATTTTTCTTTGAACTAGTATAGGTAGCATACATACTGAATGAATAAAGAGTATAAAAATAAAATAAATAAAAAATGTTCAAAGGGTTTCCGTCTTAAATTAGAAATTAGGACTTTCAAAAAGGGTTGATTTAGCACTTGATTTTGCTGCACTGCACTTGATGCTTAATTTATATATTGCACAGTGGCCCGGATAAAGTCAATGAAAATTTTTTTGAGCAATGCAGAAAGAAAATTCAAAGAAAGAAATTAAGTGGCAGGAGAAAGAAAATGAGAGGAAAAAAGACGTGACTAAATTACCAATTTAATATTTAAATTAATTAAATTCGTTGTTCAACTTAATGAAATGGTTAAATGATTTATGAAATCGTCAATAGTTAATCAATTTAGTTATTTTGTTTATTGATGTTTACCCAAAGTGGTTAAAGGTTTAATTGATACGAATAATTGAAAATCAAACTAAGCACACACGCAATTCTCATATCACATGGACGAAAATGTTTGTTTCCATGATCTGATTACTAGTAGAGGAATTGCAATTTTAGCACATGGCCATTTGTTCATTGTTTCTCAACCAATTTGATTCACAATTCTTTTTCCTTCTATCGTGTGATAGTAAATATCACCTATGTAATGCTAGCTTAAACAAGATAATATTTTTTACACTTAGTTTAATCATACAACGTTTATAGTATAAATTTAATGAGTAATGATATTTGAATTGTTTATACTTAGGTAATAATATTTTTTATACTTAATATCACACGAGTGATGTTATCTCGTAAACAAACAATTGCATGGGAACATTTATCCACACGGTACCTTGAATGATGACAAACATGTTGATTTCACCTAGACTTTTCATTCCTTGGTGTCTTGTTTCTGTCTTCTTTCTTTTAAAATATAAAATTAAATGTTTACCCTAGTTAGACCAACACTTAATATCAACTTGATGCAGCTTATATCTTCGATATATGCATGTAATATTTTTATTATTTTTCTATATGATAAGTTCAAGAATAAAAATCACAATTCAAACAATTTTCTTTTTAAATTTTCTTAATAAATTTTAATTTAATTTAAATTTATAATTTTATAGTTGCTGATAATATCGTTTACCATTTAATTTACCTCGACATTTGTTAAAATACAAATCAATACATTTTTATTATCCGCATAAAAAAAATATAAAACTAATATTTTACTTACCCTAAACGCTAAATTATTTTATATAATTAATCAATCATAATATATTATTTTATGATGAATTTATTAATTTTAATAACAAAAATCATAAAAATCTTAGGAAATTTAATTTATAATTGATCAAGTTTAGAAAAGTACAATGTAAAAATAGTTTATAAAGTAAAATGTTTATAACATTTTTATCTACTACTAAGTGTTTGACGCCTTAAACATTTATATTAATTTTTATTTTATATTGTTTATATATTTGAAACCAACAATGTTTAATTCTACATGACTTTACCACTTGTGCATGCTATTCATATCTCTTATCATTAAACCAGCACTATAATTGTAGATTACTTTTCTAGGTGATATTAAATTAAAATTATCTATTTGAGAAAAAAAAATTAAATTAAAGCCTTTAATTACTTATTTTATTCCTATACCTTCCCAAACTTCATTGTTTTATCTTGTACATGAAAATTTTAATTTTAATTTCTTGATAGGTAACTAATTAAAGTTAGTGTCATCACACAAATAGGTTAAGAAATGAAATGATTTTTTAAGCTCCATAAATAAAGTTTCGCAATACATTTATTTACTTTTATATATTAATATTTTATACATTTTTCTTATAAACATAATGAATAAATATTATATATTTATATATTAAATACATTCTCATTTGGTTTTGACGAATTGCATTCATCTCACTGTTTGAACTGTAAATTAGGTATCGCAGTCAACAACTGTTAGTTTCTCACCATAGATTCATTCAAAAGATAATAAATAAAATAGATAATGTGTGTCATATTCTATTTAATAATGTTTTATCAAATTTATATTTTCCAAGGAAAAGTGTACATGTAAATGTAATCATGTAGGAGACGAGAATATCCTTATTTTTTCTTCTATATATACAGTTTAAATAATTTTATTTTGTAGCTTCATTATTTTTCTTTTTTATTTCACTAATAGTTTTATACTTATAATTTATTTTCGCTGCAATTGAACATTTATATATAAATCGCAATTTCTTGAATTATAATTTATTGTGATACACCTCAAAATTATATTTTTGACTGTGTCCTTGCGTCACCGTTCCATGATATAATGAGACTTAAATATTTATTTAATTGTATTATTTATACATTTTACGTTTTAAATAAATTTTAAATTAATAAAATTAAATAATATTAATTCATGTACGATAAAAAAATAATTGTAGATAAATATATATATACTGTGAATTTTTGTTGAACAAAATATATTTTAAAAATGAAAATACTTAACCAAACACGTATTAATTCTTCTAGAGACATAAAAATTGATTAAGGAAATTTTATCTTTTACTACAAATTCCTTTTCACACGTGTAATAAGGAAATCAAACCCTTGTCATCAGTGAATTTATCGTTGAGCATTTACTTTCGGCAAATTGAATCAAAATTTATAAAAAGGATGATTGCTGTTTGCGGAAAGAGACAGTAACTTAAGAATTTATAGAGTCTCGCCTATCGATTGATAATAGGTAACAGATAATGCCCCAACCTAACCACACACAATTCTAATTAATACTAACAATAATAATTGATTCTTACATATGCTTTTTTCTTCCGATTGTCTATTAATTCTCTTTCTCTTTGTTATGTGTGTGAATGTCATGAAAGTGGAGCGACCTTCGATTAGGTCTAGTGAGAGAAAGAGAGTGAAGAACAATAAAAAAGAGAAAGTTATTTATTTTTAAATTTTTTCAATAGAGATTTATCAGCGGAAAATTGAAAATTAATTAAAATAAATATATTGAAATTTATCTAATTTATGTAAAATTTATATTTTTATTATAAAAAATAGCATAAAAAATTTAATATAAGATGATTAATTGACTATATATTGCTGAAAAATGATATAAGAGTTACAGTAATTTAAGAAAATATTTATTTAATATTTTTCTTCATTAACTTATTTATGTAGATTTACTATGAGACCCTAGAAGTAGGAGCTAAAAAATAATTAGGATAAATTATTTTATTTTAAAATATAATTATATTTTATTTAAGAAATTTAATTTTAGTATCTTATAAAATTTGTTGTGACACCTTCCGTCAACTTAGGAAAATCTATCTCGAAAGTTCAAAGTTGAGGGCTGAAGAATATAGAAAATAAATGTTTTTATTTGATTTGGTTTACTATATAGTGTGAGACCAAATAAAAGGCTAAAACAGTCTTTTAATTTTGTTTTTCTCATTTTCTGCTCTCAGCCTGAGTTGATTGGCAGGGAAATGAAATCCGGCTTCTTAATGTTGAAATTTTATCAATCTATTGATTGAATTAGTACTATTTCAGCACATGTAAGCGTGAAAGTTGTAATAATAGTTTATTAAAATATATAAATGTAAAATGAAGTTTTGAAAATGGTAGAATATTATTGTAATAATTTTTAGATTCAGAAAAATGTTAAACAAATTTCTAAATTTAATCATTATTTGACATCTTAAATATATGTTAATATTATAATGATATAATTAAATCTAAGCATTTTATAATATATAATTTCTTTTATTAGTAGGACGTGAAGATAGACTAGATAAAAATTCTTTTAGAGGGATTGCTATTCACATAAAATTTTCTGATTCAAAATTTGAAAAAAAAAATAAATGAAAAAGAACAAGGAGCATGTATTGGTGGGACGGTAGACGTATTTCGCAGGTACGGTGCGTTTCACATATACGCATTTCAGGTGTAGGTTTACAAGTACGCTTGCAGAGGAGGGATACACCAGCGTTTCAGACAGAAACGCAGAATATAATCACTTTCTTAACATATCTATTCCTTTAAAAAAATTAAATTCTTAAACATAAAATAATCTTTAAAAAATTAAATTCTTAAACATAAAATAATTTATAAAATAATTAGTTATCTACAAAGGGAATGAATAATTTAAAATAATATTATGATTAAAAAATATATAAATTATATTTACTTTTTATCAATTAAATTAGAGATAGACTTATCATATATATCAAAACATTCTTTTTTAATGTCTCATTGCTGGTGGTATATTATTATTTTAGAGAATTTTAAATAAGATAATAAGAGAAAATTAGATTTAAAAATATTAGTAACTTTGAAAAGAAATAAAACTAAAATAGACAGTGAACGAGACCATAAGATAGTATTTTCAAATCTTAGTTCTTCCTCGTTAGTATGGTTTACCAAATTGCTTATAGGTGACTAGAGTAAATTCAATCCAATTAAGATATTAGTAGGGAGAAGAATTGTCCTTGAGCATGAATAAAAAATTGTGCATTTATAACTATGTTTACCATTGATGAAGACTTAAAAGAGAAGTAAAAATAGATTGATCCTGATTTTATCTTCTAAGATTGGTATAATGATTTTATTCCCTTGTTAACTAAAACAAACTTAGGAGCATGGGTTAACAATGAATTTTTAAAGGCCAGATTCGATCTACTAAATTGATCATTTTATTCTTCTAAATATAATGATATCCTGTATTAGTCACATTCCCATTTGGTCACTACTCATTAGATACAATGTTTTATTTTCTTATAACAATAAAAAAAAGACAAATCCATAAAAAATTATTATTGTTCCACCCGAAAACGGAGAATAATTAATGATATATATATACCATCATCATGAAAAGACAAAGTAGAATAGATGATTATGAATAATTTTAACATAAGCACTACATGTATTGATGAAATTAATCAAAATTTTAAGATAACATTAAAATAACTTAAACAAAGTTTTTGTTTCCTTTTCATATTTTATATATTTAACATTGTTTTAACTACACCTTTAAATAATGTAAAAATTGTTAACAAAAAGAAGAAAAAAAATTAAGAAAAGACAAGAAACTTTGAAAGACATTATCTGTTGAATCAATGCCATGTTCTTTTACATAATTTTCTTTTTTTCCCTTTTCCAATATCTTTATTATATGGCAAAATTGTGCAATCGCGCAAACAAAACAATAAGAACGCTGAAACTGAACCCGATAATGACTGACTCACTCTAGACGAGTTCTTCCAGTTCCTTTCCCTCGTTAATTTCAACGATGCCCTCAAATCTCAGGTCTCTTCACTCTCTCTTTCGCTTTCCCACTCTATTTCGCTTTTCCCGAAAATATGCAACAAAAACCTTCTTGCATGCTTATCTTATAAGGCTCTGTTTAAATTTCCCTTTCATACTTATGTTTGTAATTATTAAATGATATTCTCAATTTTTTCGTTTATTTTATTTTAAATTATTATATTTATATTTAAACATGCATAATTAGATTCTGTTAAGTCAACATGACTTAGCATCTTAGTTTTGATAATTACAGAACAGTATGTTGTGCCTTGGATGAATGAGCGGATCAAGAGAGCGATCAAGAATGATCGATCAAGAGAGACGACGGAAAGAGCAGACTGAACGAGCACAGACTAAAGACCAGACGAAACAAGCACAGACTAAAGAGCAGACGGAAGGAACAGACGAAGGAAAAAGACAGACGAATGAATTCAACACACAACCCATTTATTTGTTCATTCGTCTACCTCGTTTAATGAAGTTCAGACGGAGTAACTCGCGCCCCAATTCAAATCTAACCGTTACTCATTAAAGCTTCCAAAGACAGAATAGAGATCTCAATGTAAAACCCGCAACACAAAAAGCAATCTTGCTTTTTGTTGATATCTCTTATCAAGTCAGAAAAAGCCTGTGCAAACATTAATTATTCTGATTGATCTCTGTCACATGTTTTGAAGACCCCAAGACAAAGGACGAACGTTCAAATCTTCAATCTAACGGATACTTCACAAAGCTCTCTATAAAAGGACTTCATCACTTCAAGAGAAGGTTGGCGAACTGCATATCAAAGAAATTATATTCAAGCTTCAAGCTCTCAAGCAAAGTTCACTCGCCCTGAACTTAGAATAGAACTGATTGTAAAACCCCTCTCTGCGTAGAGGATAAACTTATTCTTTCATCTTTCAAATCCACTGTTATGGTGCTCTTAGCCTGAGGAGGCGGTGTTTCAAAGAATACCTTGTTTAGCCTGTGGAGGCTGTGTTCAAAGAATACCTTGTTTAGCCTGTGGAGACTGTGTTCAAAGAATACCTTGTTTAGCCTGCAGAGGCTGGGTTCAAAGAATACTGGTTTAGCCTGAGAAGGCTGTGTTCAAATAATATCTGTATTTAGTCAGAAGTGGCTGGGTTCAAAGAATACTCTTAGTGGAACCTTAGCGTGTTGCTGGGGAACTGGATGTAGTCTTGATCAGACGAACCAGTATAAAAATATTGTTGTCTTCTCTGTTATTTTATCTGTTATCTAACTGGGGATAATAACTTGAATAGTTTGATAATAAAATCAATCTTAAGAAGAAAACAATCTTGCGTCTGATCAAGCTTTGAAAAACAACAGACGCAAACGCATCGTCTTAGAGAAAAAGTTTTCAAAAATAGTCTACACAATTCAACCCCCCTTCTTATGTGCTTTTGTACTTTACAGTTTGGTATCAGAGCTCAACCTCTAAGGGTTGAGCGCTTAACAGCTGCTAGAGGAAATGATCCGGGATGGCGAACTCACAGACGATGCTCATTGCAGAAGGATCCTCCATGAATACTCCTCCAGCTTTCTCTGGAAAATAATTTTTGTTGCAGATATCTATAAAAAAAATATGCTTCAAGAAGACATCAAGACAATAAACCAGTTGTCAAAATAGACACAGAATTCAATTCAGACGGAAGAGGCAACATCTTCAAAAGAGTGCAAACAGGTCGAATTTTAGAGACCTTCCTGAACGTGCATTGGTGTTTAAAAAAAAAAAATTTTAACCCAAGTCCATTGAAGAAGTTCATTCAAATATCAACTGAATGAAGCTGGAAATAAGGTATCATTGATATTAATCTATTCAAAATATTTTTCAATAAGTCAATACTCTCTTACAAAGGATTTAAACAAATTAATTCTGAAAACTTAGAAATAATTGTTTCATCTAAATAAGTTTTCTCGTTTGTTTAAATTTCTTTCGTCTATCCTTATAGTCTATAGACGAAACGCTGCGTCTGATCATTAGTTGAAATAGTCTATCTGACTCTTCAACAGACGCAACGTCATGTTATCTTCTAACATCTCTGTTGAGTGTACAGGGCAAAGTTCTTTAATGTATTATATATGTCTAGCTTTTTCAAAGCAAGAGGCACGCTATCCTTAGATACACCTCATCAGACGGAAGAAGGTAATGAGAAATAAGAAGGCTTTGGAAGCCTCCGAAGGAAACCCAGAGGATGCAAAAGATTTAAGAAAAGATGTTTTTGATGATTGCAGCCCAAGGGGGAGAGAAATGAGAAATAAGGATGGGAGAGAAATAAGAATGGAAGAGAAAAGGATTAAAAAAAATGTGTACAGCCCAAGGGGAAGAAGAAAAAGAAAGATGCAAAAGCTGAGGGGGAGCAAAATAATAAATAAATAAAAAATCAGAAGAGATCAGAAGTTGAGGGGGAGCATAATACAAGTGCTCAGTCTGAAAGGAAGTTCAGATGCAAAAGAAGAAAAGAGGATGAAGAACAAATTTTGATCTGTTACTCTTTCAAGTTCAGCCTGATAAAGATCATCTCTCTAGCTCTGATACATCCTTTTGCTTAGTCTCAAGTAGAAGATCAAGGATTTGCTAGTGTGGTCTGTAATCATCAAAAAGGGGGAGATTGTTAAGTCAAAATGACTTAGCATCTTAGTTTTGATAATTACAGAACAGTATGTTATGCCTTCAGACTGAATGAGCAGACTGAAGAGAGCAGACTGAAGAATGATCAGACTGAAGAGAGCAGACGGAAAGAGCAGACTGAACGAGCACAAACTAAAGAGTAGACGAAACAAGCACAGACTGAAGAGTAGACGGAAGGAACAGACGAAGCAAAGAGACAGACAAATGAATTCAACACACAACCCATTTATTTGTTCATTCGTCTACCTCGTTTAATGAAGTTCAGACGGAGTAACTCGCGTCCCAATTCAAATCTAACCGTTACTCATTAAAGCTTCCAAAGACAGAATAGAGATCTGTGCAAAACCCCTACAACACAAAAAGCAATCTTGCTTTTTGTTGATATCTCTTATCAAGTCAGAAAAAGCCTGTGCAAACATTAATTATTCTGATTGATCTCTGTCACACGTTTTGAAGACCCCAAGACAAAGGACGAACGTTCAAATCTTCAGTCTAACGGATACTTCACAAAGCTCTCTATAAAATGACTTCATCACTTCAAGAGAAGGCTGGCGAACTGCATATCAAAGAAATTATATTCAAGCTTCAAGCTCTCAAGCAAAGTTCACTCGCCCTGAACTTAGAATAGAACTGATTGTAAAACCCCTCTCTGCGTAGAGGATAAACTTATTCTTTCATCTTTCAAATCCACTGTTGTGGTGCTCTTATCCTGAGGAGGCTGTGTTTCAAAGAATACCTTGTTTAGCCTGTGGAGGCTGTGTTCAAAGAATACCTTGTTTAGCCTGTGGAGGCTGTGTTCAAAGAATACCTTGTTTAGCCTGCAGAGGCTGGGTTCAAAGAATACTGGTTTAGCCTGAGAAGGCTGTGTTCAAATAATATCTGTATTTAGCCAGGAGTGGTTGGGTTCAAAGAATACTCTTAGTGGAACCTTAGCATGTTGCTGGGGAACTGGATGTAGTCTTGATCAGACGAACCAGTATAAAAATATTGTTGTCTTCTCTGTTATTTTATCTGTTATCTAACTGGGGATAATAACTTGAATAGTTTGATAATAAAATCAATCTTAAGAAGAAAACAATCTTGCATCTGATCAAGCTTTGAAAAACAACAGACGCAAACGCATCGTCTTAGAGAAAAAGTTTTCAAAAACAGTCTACACAATTCAACCCCCCTTCTTGTGTGTTTTTGTACTTTACAGTTTGGTATCAGAGCTCAACCTCTAAGGGTTGAGCGCTTAACAGCTGCTAGAGGAAAAGATCCGGGATGGCGAACTCACAGACGATGCTCATTGCAGAAGGATCCTCCATGAATACTCCTCCAGCTTTCTCTGGAAAATAATTTTTGTTGCAGATATCTATAAAAAAAAATATGCTTCAAGAAGACATCAAGACAATAAACCAGTTGTTAAAATAGACACAGAAGTAAATTCAGACAGAAGAGGCAACATCTTCAAAAGAGTGCAAACAGGTCGAATTTTAGAGACCTTCCTGAACGTGCATTGGTGTTTAAAAAAAAAATTTTTTTTTAACCCAAGTCCATTGAAGAAGTTCATTCAAATATCAACTGAATGGAGCTGGAAATAAGGTATCATTGATATTAATCTATTCAAAATATTTTTAATAAGTCAATACTCTCTTACAAAGGATTTAAACAAATTAATTCTGAAAACTTAGAAATAATTGTTTCATCTAAATAAGTTTTCTCGTTTGTTTAAATTTCTTTCGTCTATCCTTATCGTCTACAGACGAAACGCTGCGTATGATCATTAGTTGAAATAGTCTATCTGACTCTTCAACAGACGCAACGTCATGTTATCTTCTAACATCTCTGTTGAGTGTACAAGGCAAATTTCTTTAATGCATTACATATGTGTAGCTTTTTCAAAGCAAGAGGCACGCTATCCTTAGATACACCTCATCAGACGGAAGAAGGTAATGAGAAATAAGAAGGCTTTGGAAGCCTCCGAAGAAAACCCAGAGGATGCAAAAGATTTAAGAAAAGATGTTTTTGATGATCGCAGCCCAAGGGGGAGAGAAATGAGAAATAAGGATGGGAGAGAAATAAGAATGGAAGAGAAAAGGATTAAAAAAAATGTGTACAGCCCAAGGGGAAGAAGAAAAAGAAAGATGCAAAAGCTGAGGGGGAGCAAAATAATAAATAAAAAAAATCAGAAGAGATCAGAAGTTGAGGGGAGCATAATACAAGTGCTCAGTCTGAAAGGAAGTTCAGATGCAAAAGAAGAAAAGAGGATGAAGAACAAATTTTGATCTGTTACTCTTTCAAGTTCAGCTTGATAAAGATCATCTCTCTAGCTCTGATACATCCTTTTGCTTAGTCTCAAGTAGAAGATCAAGGATTTGCTAGTGTGGTCTGTAATCATCAAAAAGGGGGAGATTGTTAAGTCAAAATGACTTAGCATCTTAGTTTTGATAATTACAGAACAGTATGTTGTGCCTTCGATGAATGAGCGAGATCAAGAGAGCAGATCAATAATGATCGATCAAGAGAGCGGACGGAAAGAGCGGATCAACGAGCACGGACTAAAGAGCGATTTAAACAAGCACGATCAAGAGCAGACGGAAGGAACAGATGAAGGAAAGAGACAGACGAATGAATTCAACACACAACCCATTTATTTGTTCATTCGTCTACCTCGTTTAATGAAGTTCGACGACGGAGTAACTCGCCCCAATTCAAATCTAACCGTTACTCATTAAAGCTTCCAAAGACAGAATAGAGATCTCAGTAAAACCCTTGCAACACAAAAAGCAATCTTGCTTTTTGTTGATATCTCTTATCAAGTCAGAAAAAGCCTGTGCAAACATTAATTATTCTGATTGATCTCTGTCACACGTTTTGAAGACCCCAAGACAAAGGACGAACGTTCAAATCTTCATCCCAACGGATACTTCACAAAGCTCTCTATAAAAGGACTTCATCACTTCAAGAGAAGGTCTGAAACGCATATCAAAGAAATTATATTCAAGCTTCAAGCTCTCAAGCAAAGTTCACTCGCCAAACTTAGAATAGAACTGATTGTAAAACCCCTCTCTGCGTAGAGGATAAACTTATTCTTTCATCTTTCAAATCCACTGTTGTGGTGCTCTTAGCCTGAGGAGGCCGTGTTTCAAAGAATACCTTGTTTAGCCTTGTGGAGAGGTGTTCAAAGAATACCTTGTTTAGCCTGTGGAGGCTGTGTTCAAAGAATACCTTGTTTAGCCTGCAGAGGCTGGGTTCAAAGAATACTGGTTTAGCCTGAGAAGGCTGTGTTAAAATAATATCTGTATTTAGCCAGGAGTGGCTGGGTTCAAAGAATACTCTTAGTGGAACCTTAGCGTGTTGCTGGGGAACTGGATGTAGTCTTGATCAGACGAACCAGTATAAAAATATTGTTGTCTTCTCTGTTATTTTATCTGTTACCTAACTGGGGATAATAACTTGAATAATTTGATAATAAAATCAATCTTAAGAAGAAAACAATCTTGCGTCTGATCAAGCTTTGAAAAACAACAGACGCAAACGCATCGTCTTAGAGAAAAAGTTTTCAAAAACAGTCTACACAATTCAACCCCCCTTCTTGTGTGTTTTTGTACTTTACAGATTCAAAAATGTCTTAAGCCCTTTGTTATGTTATTGTTATTTGTTGCAAATGTTGTTAAGGTTTCATTAGAATAATTAAAAAATGATAAATCATTGAACACATTTAGCATGTGATAGTTCCATCGATTTCAGTTAGTTACAAATTTGGACCTACTATTATACTAATAGTGTCTTTGGATTATTTATTTTGAATAAAATTAATTTTTAATCATAATATCAACTTTATACATCACATTGTGGAGTCCTTTCAGTTTGATTCATTGATTGTATGAGGAATTGAATTTGAGATGTGAACCGTGTATTACATCACATTGTGGAGCCAACATAGAGAATTGTCTGATAAAGTCATATAACCAATAGATAAGGGATGAGATTAGATTAATTTTGGAATAGAAAATGACATGAGAAAAACACATAGTAATTTTCTAAAGATGATTGATGTTTAGAAAATTTATTAAAGATTTATTTCGTTTCGTAGTTATACATTATTTATGTCAAAGCTTTATACATGATTGACTAATTAAAAATCATCCTTGTTTATGAATAATAAGATAATTAATGTATAATTCACAATTTTATCATGCACGACAATTTGTATTTAGACAGTGTAAACTGTCAATGGAAGATTTTTAAATTGTTGAGCATTGTTTTTTTTTATTTCTAGTTAAAACTTCAAACAAATGTTCAAAACAACAAATAAAAGTGACTTTTACAAGCATGAGACAGAGTTTTTGGTAGTTTGACCTAAATGCTGTTGTTAACAAAAAAAAATTACGCATTTGGGTTCAGTTTAAAAATATTTATACATATGGACTGTTTTAAACGGTTATGTCTAAGTCTGGAGCGTAACCAATGGAGGTTACGACCAAAAGCTGGACGTAAGCTGGAGGTTACGTCCAAAAGCTGGACGTAAACTGGACATAATCTTTAAAAAAGAGGTTACGTCATGTTACGTTCCTTCACAAAATGAGTTACGTACAACAGTGAGACGTAACCTTTGTTAAATTTAATCTATTCTATTTTTAAAAAAATAAAATTACACTATTATATTTTTATTTAAATTAATTTATTCTAAAAAATAATCTTAAAAAAACTAATTTAACTACACTAACTTAAATTTAATCTATGTTATTTTTATTTAAATAAAATTACGGTAAAAAAATTAATCTATTATATTTTTATTTAAATTAATCTATTCTAAAAAATAATCTACAAAAAATTAATTTAACTACACCAACTTAAATTTAACCTATTCTATTTTTTTAAATAAAATTACGCTAAAAAATTAATCTATTCTAAAAAATAGTCTACAAAAAATTAATTTAACTACACCAACTTAAATTTAATCTATTTTATATTTTTTTAAAAAAATTATGCTAAATTTTTTTTCTTCATACCTGTAATTTTCTAACAACCTAAACTATAACTTAACACTATATTATTATACAACAAATTTGTAATTTTTCTTAACAGTTATATTATTATACAACAAATTTGGTGGATAACAATTTATATTTTAAAAATAGTAACTGTTAATCTCACTGCGGAGATCAATACGAAGATACAACAAATTTGGTGGACAATAATTTTTATTTCAAGAACGTATCTATTAATTTCATTGTGGGATCAATATGAAGAAAGTTACGTAACGGCTATTTTAGTAATTATTTTCAAATGGGTTTTATTTATGTAAAAAAAAACGTAAATAAGTTCATTTACGTCAAACTATTAGAATTTTTCTGTACATGTATATTGTGTTTTTATTTCATAGTTTTATTTTCACGACCCCAACTGAGAAAGAGAAAGTTTAGATAAAGAGTGAGACCTATTTTCAATGATTAAACTTCTACTATTAAATTTAAAATTTGTGACTGACGTTAACTTATAATAATAAATAGCTATACTACCGGCGTAATAGTGTAAAAGTGACTTTTATAATGATCATTTACTGCAAAGTGATTGAGACTTGGAAATTTCCAATGGACTTGGACACAATAAGTAAGGTCGAGAAACACCCTTGGATTTATACAAGAGGAGACTCAAACCTTAATTTATGAGGCGGAAGGTAACACTAATAAATACGGTGATATTAGTGTCAGCAGAATAGATATAACAACTAAAGAAATGTGCATTAATTGAATTCCGTGACGGAAAGTGATGATGGCATGACAGCAAACACTTTTTACATCAAATTAGTTTTGTTACATGCTATTGTTATAAAACATAAACACAATGGATGCAGTTCGGTTTACGACGTGTTTAGTTGTGGATATCTTTGTATTTATGATTTATATTTATTAATTAGGTTTAATTGCATTTAGAGTTCTTGAATATATGATACGAAGGTAATCTTAAGATTCTAAGAGGATTTCTAATTTATTATTTCCTTTAGGATTAACTACACTGTTGATTAAAGTTAGGAATTTAATCTTGAATAATCGATTTGAGATTTTCTTTATGTTTAGAAAATTTTTAATTTAATTTTATTTTTGAATTTTATTATCTAGGAATTTTAGAATTGACTTTAAGATTAACTTAATTGGAGTTAAACTCCTTCCTGAATTAAATTAACAAATTTCTTACATAAACAACTTAGAAAAAGTATGATAGAGTTATTTGTTTAGTAAATGATATGTGTATTTAGATTTGAAATAAAAATTTAAACAAGACAATAATTTCTAAAATTTTCATGTGGAATTAACTAAAATACATCTAAATGTTCTTTTTTTGTTTTTTTTCTTTGGCTTCCTAGACATGCCAAAGGTATAAGGGAGGAGAAGGAAATGCGGAGATAAAAAGAAGATAAAGAAAGGACATGAGTGGGTGGTGACAAAGAGGATTAAGAGAAGAAAAGGAATAAGAAAGAAAAATAGGGAGAGGGAGGCGATGGAAGTGAATGCGAGGTGGGAATTTAAAAGAAAGTGTTAAGGGCTTATTGATAGAAAGAGAAAAAGGGACAAAGAAAAAAAGAAAAAGGAAAATTAAATAAAATAAGAATATTTTAGTTAATTATAAATAAAATCTTAAAAGTTACTATCTTATTCAAAATTTCTTTTTCAGATTTAAAAACGTACACATTTAATTGTTTACCTTTTCTCATTAGGACAGTAAAGAAAACGCTCAATTTAATTTTTAAATAATATTTTAAAATTATTTTGACTTTGTTATATATCGTCAATAAGCCAACTCATTAATATATACATATGTTTTGTTTATATATATTCTCTTCACATTTTATAATTAGTTGTCCGGTATATATTACGGTTGTCTATCAAATATTTTTTATTAGATTTTTACAACATTTCTATTTTAAATTCATCTCAAAGTAAACATATAATATATATATATATATATATATATATATATATATTTTTAATTTTTGTATATTTTTTTAAAAAGCAATTTATTATTACCAAAAAGTTTTATAACAGTTTTATTACATTGGTAGAAAGTTTATCCTCTAGGGTTTAACAATGATGAACAACAATTAACTTTTGCACATATATATAGATATAAAAACTTTTACTTTTTTAATATAAAAACTAAAACTTAAAATCTGAACAAATATTTAGATATTAAAACATATAACTTTTTAATATAAGGACTATAACTTAAATTCTGAAAAACTATAAAAATTAAGTGAAAAGTAAATAGTTTAACCTAATTATAATTACAATGCAAAATAATGAAACCTGTCCTGTCCTTTTGATATCAGCAACTGCTAACTAAGATATGTAAAAATGTTGTAAAAATCTAATAAAAAATATTTGATAGACAACTGCAATACGCAGACAACCAGTTATAAAATGTGAAGAGAAAAAAATACGTATATATATACATGTAAAAAAAAATATGTATATATTAATGAATGAATTGGCTTGTTGACGATATATTACCATTATTAACAAAGGAAACTTGAAATCTAATATATAACTTAACCTTATTATTACTTGATACGTGGAATTCTATGAGAATGAGTACCTGACAATCTATGCACAATAAAATATTGATTGAAACTTAAAAACAAGTAAAAACAAACCGTCATGAGTGTAAATGAGAATTCTTTTAATTTAAATTTTTTTAGTTTCTTCGTTTAAATGCAACTTCCTGTTAAAAGTAGAACTGCATTTATAAAATGAAATGAAAGGAAAAGATAAGTGTCATAAAATTCATATACTCGTATGTGGCTTGAACATCGATTATAGAATACATACATGATTTACCCAAAAGAATGGCAAATTGACCATTCTGGGCTCGTTACTGTAATTATTTACGTAATTTACAAATTTATTATCGGGGGGGGTCTATTTTCTAACGTTGGCGGATGGCGGCGGGTGCCACAGCTGAGAGAGCGACACATGTCATGCATGGATTGGGGGAAAACTTTATGAAGGGATCCGTGCGGGAGGACGAATGGGGAGGTGCCACGTGGTCGGGCGCTCAAGGGGTAGGCGCCACACACGTGTCATGCAGGGATTGGAAGAAACGTTTGGGAAGGGATCCGTGCAGGAGGACGAATGGGGAGGTGCCACGTGTGTGTAGCGCCTCACCCTGGGTGCCACACGTACACGTGGCATGTACGCCTCACCCCTGAGCGCCCCACTTATTCTATACTACCCCACCCCTTTCCTTTTCACATTCCCGAACCCCACTTTCCCCTTCTCCACCTCCGGTGGTCTCCTTCACTGTGGTCCCGGTTTTGAATTTTTGTGGTCCCAATCACGTGCATCTGTTCCCTCCAGGTTAGTATTGTTGGCTATTTTACGTTATGTAGTATATTTTTTTAATGTTTGTTAGTTTGGTTGTTAGTTTTTACGTTTGTTTTGTAGTATATATTTTTAATGTTTGTTAGTTTTGTTGTTAGGTTAGTTGATGTAGTTAGTTATTATATAATATAGTGTTCTTCTCGATCCTCCAAATACGACCCCTTCATTCGTCTCATTTATCCTTCCATTAAGATACACAATTATAGTAATTGCAGAAGCCATGTATTACCAACAAATCACCTACAATTTAAAAATAATTAAATATTAGTATATTATTCAAATTAAATTAAAAATAGAAACGAAATAAAATATTCCTACAAAATAAAAAAATTAATTTAATAACTATTACACAACATTTAAATGGGATTAGAATATGAAAACCTGCATGGGATGCTGTGAAGGAATGAGGGAGGGGAAATGGGTATATATACGAATTGTACGGGCCTGGCGCCCTACAGCATGGCGCCCTACGTGATGGTCCTTAGTAGTGAATCTAGAGGGGGGGTGAATAGATTCTAGTTCACTTTGGCCTATTTTTGGTGAGTTACTGATTCCTTTTAATTCAAACCAAGTATATTCAAATTTATGCAGCAGAAATATCAAAGGAATACTTAACAGCAAATTTGTAATCAATTTTCAGTTTATACAATGTGTGTATCTACTCTTTCCAGTTTTAGTTGATTACCAAGTTAATTATTGAGTTAACTACCAAGTCAGTTACCAAACAAGTTGCAGCATATAATCAATGATAATAACAGTGTAAGGTAAATGGTAATGAGTGTAAGGAAGAAGAAGAGTCCACAGTGATTTATACTGGTTCAGCCAACTGCCTACATCCAGTCCCAATCCAACAACTGTTGCAATTGGTTTTCCACTATCAAATGATCCCTTTTGTGTTCTTTTACATTCACTCTGCAACAAGCAACACAAAAACGAAATCAAAACACCCAAACCAGTTCTTTAACCCAAAGAACTGTCCTTCACTGATTTTGGCACACCCAAAATCAAACCTTTGAGAAAACACTTCTCAAATACTCTTACTCTATCCAGAAAGACCTCTCTCCTAGAGTAATAACTCAACAATCAAATAGATAAACAAAAGATCAGTTTAGAAAACACCTGGAGTGTAGATTCTGATCACAATCAATAAAACAGTGAATACCACCCAATGAATCAAGTTGCCTTTTCTCAAAACTTCTTTAAGAACTCTTGAAGTTCTTTCTCTTTTAGAAATGATAAACTCTCTTAGAGAGGATTTGAAAGTGTAAAGCTTTTCTGAAAGTGTATTTCGAAATCTCAAATCTGTGTATAGAAAATCTGTGTAAAAAATCTTGTTTTCTGGTTTTTCAAAGTAGCCCATTTATAGAACCAAAATGAGCCTCAATTGTTGACATTTGGAACCCAAATTTCAAACAATTGGAGCCTATGTTTTCTGAACGTTGGGGCATTAAATTTCTGGACGTTGGAGCCTCAAAAATTGACTTTATGAAGTTTAAAATGGATTGAAATGAGTGGGGAATCAAGTGGGATGTTAGAAAACTCATTTCAGGCAACTTTTAATCATTCCTTGCGGTGGTAATCGATTACAGCTCATGGTAATCGATTACCACAGAGAGAATTGCATTTCCAGGTGTTTTCTCAGCATGGTAATCGACATCGCATATTGGTAATCGATTACCACTCGTGGTAATCGATTACTACCTTATGGTAATCGATTACCAGCGAGCCAAATGGCTTTCTGGACTTTGTTTTCCCTCTGTTACTGTTGGTAATCTATTACCATTTGTTGGTAATCGATTACCTCAGTTAAATAACAGTTTTTCAAAGCATTTTCAAGGAGGGAACTCAAACCATTTGAACATATGAGAATTCACACAAGTTTGCTAAACTCTCTAGGGTATTCAAGCATGGAACTACACATATATCCTTAATCTAAAACAATCAATACATATGAAAACTCCTAGATACATTTCATCTAAGAAAACCAAAATTACTATCATCAGCATTCAGCCCACCAATATTGTAAGTGATTTTCTTCCTATGCTCTTTTCTAGCAGTCTTTTCTGCTTCCCAAATTTGGGGATTTCTCAGCAAACTCATATAGATAGAATCTTTGTTAAGAGGGATTCCTAGTTCTTTCAATAATTCAAATGTGGGTCTAATACCCTCCTCTCTGAATCCAGCAATTTGAAAGAATAAATCACGAGAAAAAATAATAGGTTTGCCTTTTACCTCAGACTCAAGCATTTCAGATTCGTTGTCTGGTCGAAGGTTGGAGTAGAATACTCTTACCAAATCAGGATAGATGTGACCTTTTAGACTAACGAACTTCCCAAGATTTTGTTCCCGGAGATAGGTTTGAAATGTAAACCCTTGAGTATCCAGCCAAACGGGATCCAGAATCTTTGCCGGAACAAGCTCTTTGCTTGCATATTTGTCATAGAAGCGAGATTCTTGAGTTTTAGAGGTGAACCATGGGTGAATGTGTTCTTCCATGATTTCTTCCGGAATTGAGGGATTCTTCCGTTTGGAAGATGATTCTCCCTTCTTTGAACGAGATGGAACATTTGGAGTGGGTTTGTGACCCATGTGTTTGGTTCTCTTTCCTTTCCCTTGTCCTTCCATGAATGAAGTGAGGAAGATGATGAAGAAGAAAAGAATTTTCTTTAGAGAGATGAGAGAATTTTTAGAGAGATAAAGAGGCTCTTAGGGTTTGTGAATTACTAGAATGAGAACCCAAATCTGAAGATTTCCTATAAAATCTTTCAAATGAAGACTAGATTCATTGAATCTATGGATTGGATTTCCAGAAAAAGCCCATTTGAATGTGAAGAATGCTATCAGTTGCAGTGGTAATCGATTACCATGGTAAGGTAATCGATTACTGCCGAGAGTAATCACAAGAGAGGCTTTTCTCTGACTCGTGGTAATCGATTACCATACCATGGTAATCGATTACTGCCGAGAGCAATCTAAGAACTTTCCTAAAACAGAGCATGGTAATCGATTACCAGTTTGTGGTAATCGATTACTGCCGAGAGTAATCTTAAAAAAACACTTGATTTTTCAAATTCTGCAATTGTGTTGGTCATCTCTATTGAAAGCAATGAATTCATATCAAATTAAAACATTATGAATGATAAATCTAACCATGTTTAGGGAGTTCAATTGAGATGTTCTTCACTTAGTATACCAAGATTGGTTCTAAGTTTGAAGAATCTCTCCTTTGGCAAAGGTTTGGTGAAGATATCTGCGAGTTGATTCTCTGTATCAATAAACTCTACATCGCAATCTCCTTTCTCAACATGATCTCTAATGAAATGATGTCGCACCTCTATATGCTTAGTTCTGGAATGTAGAACAGGGTTCTTAGTGATACTAATTGCACTTGTTTTGTCACACTTGATGGGGATATGATCAAGCTTTAGTCCAAAATCCTCAAGTTGTTGCTTCAACCAAATGGTTTGAGCACAACAATTTCCAGCAGCAACATACTCTGCTTCAGCTGTTAACAAGGCAACACATGCTTGTTTCTTACTATACCAAGAGACTAAGCATTCTCCAAATAAGTGACATACACCACTTGTGCTTTTCCTATCAGTTTTGCACCCAGCAAAATCTGCATCACTAAAACCAACCAGATTAGGGGATGTTCCCTTAGGATACCACAAACCACAGTTTGTAGTTCCTTTGAGATATTTTAAAATTCTCTTAACAGCATTCATATGTGATTGTTTAGGTGCAGATTGAAATCTTGCACAAACACAAA
This sequence comes from Hylodesmum podocarpum, assembly GCA_026586105.1. NCBI lineage: Eukaryota > Viridiplantae > Streptophyta > Magnoliopsida > Fabales > Fabaceae > Hylodesmum > Hylodesmum podocarpum. The sequence continues at coordinate 5,901,804 of JALJEV010000519.1, read as the reverse complement.
CACTGAACATTATGTCAGGTCTGCTTGCTGTAAGATATAAAAGTGATCCTATAATCCCTCTATATTTGGTTTGGTCTACTCCTAATCCTGCAGCATCATTATCTAAGTAGAGATTAGTTGACATAGGGATATTAGAGCTTTTACAACTCTCCATGTCAAATTTCTTTAATAATTCCCTAGTGTACCAAAATTACATAGACATCAAAATCAAAAACACCAAGAGAGACTATCCAAAGCTTCATCAAGCTTTAGTTCCAACACTATGTATGCCACGTGGCAGTTGGCGCCCAGGGTGCGGCACCACACATGCCACGTGGCAGTTGGCGCCCAGGGTGAGGCGCCAATGTTGGTGCCCAATCGTTCGTTGCCACGTGTCACTTTCCACAGCTGTGGACGCCCGTCCTGTCCGCCAACGTTAAAAAACAGACCCCCTCCGGTAATTAGTTTGTAACTGGGCCTAGTTACGTAAATAGTTACAGTAACTAGCCCATAATGGTCAATTTGCCCAAAAGAATAGAAAAAGGTAAATTTTATACTAATTATTTGACTTATACATTAAAATATTTGATTACATGTAAAGATTTGATCAATAATAAAGTATACATGTGCTGAGTATGTTTGTCTTCCTATACACATAGTATTTAACATATGGTTAGTCTTTAATTTGCATTCCCATTGTACTAAACTTTTACAACAACTATGATGAAACTTGTAATATATAATGTTGTTTTATAATTTTGCTTTTTCATGGTCTTTTCTGACCATAAGCTTTGGTTTCTGAAACATGCAGCATAGTTCGTCCTTCACATTTTAGTTTTGGAGCTTTCTCTTTATTTATTGTTTTGGTGCCACTGATAATGGTCCATAGTAACCTACTTGATTGTTTGCTATTGCCTTTAATATGTGTTAAAGTTTGAAAACAAGGACCCAATATTTTGTTGGTACATCCTTTGAAACTGGATAGAACATTTATTGAAAGGATTAGGTGTATTAATCATGGCAGAATGATATATAATATTGAAGCTCAGTTGGGTCTCACGGTTTCATATAATATGATGTCTTTATCTCTAATCTTATTATTCCCTTTCTTGATAACTAATTATTTGCAGTCATTAACTATGGTTTCCTTTCTCAGTTATTTTTTTTTATTTAAGAAATTTGAATTTAGTGTTATTCAGGCTAGCTAGTGAAAATGATATGTTAGTTAGTTCATATATTAATAATGTGTTTTACCATTATTTAATAAGTTAAGTTTATTAAATTTATAATAACTATATATAAATCATATTTATGTTGATTTCTGATTAGTTGATAGTATAGATTTCTGTATAATATATAAAAATTAATATATTAATAAAATATTATTTTAATGATGATTTACAAATATTTATTATAATATGAATAAATATATTCGAGTATTGATAAAAATAATTAATAAAATTTATTTATTTTTACTTGAATCTTTAATTATTTAATGTAATATAAATTATAAGACATGGGTCATAAAAATAAAAAAGACATGTAATTGAATTAGAAAAAAAATCAATTTATAAATTATTTTATGTTTTAGAGTTTAATTTTTCAAAGGAATAGATAAGTTAAGAAAGTGATTCTCTGTATATTTTGTTTATTTATTTTAAGAATAAATTATTTTTAAAAGAATATCATAATTTTTTAGGAGAAAAGAATATCGTGGTTTCATTTATTTATTTTCTATCCATTTTAAACCCATGAATTTTAGTTTTATATTAAAGACGAAACCTAGGTCTAGGTGACATATCATATGTTAGTGGATATATTTTTTTCAATATTGAGCTCACCCTCTTTTAGGTACTCTAACAAAATTTAAAATAGTAAATTTTACATTTGGTTATTAGATGCTCAAACAATTTATTGCATGCACGTGCGTTTCAGTCGCATTGATCCAGATTTATTAAACGTGAAAAGAAGTTTGGTACTATATATTTGTATTGAAAAATAAATAAACATTTAATCAAAGGATTTTGGTTTCTCTATACATCAAGATCCATGTGTATGTATTTCTTATTTGATAGTTGAAGATTATTCTTTTAAGTTAAAAAAGATTTAGATGAATTTTGTCAATAAAAGTTGTGAATGGTATATTTACTCATGCATTTTCTGAATATAACTAATTAAGAACCAAATCATATATTTACAAAAGCTTAACTATTTGTCAGAAATATATTAGTTATTCTTGTTGTTAATTTAATGATTATGAAACACTGAACAAGTAAATTAGTTTATATGGAATTGTTTCAATTTAATTGTTGATCTCAAATTTAAATCTCGAGTATTCAATAAAATCAAATATTTAGATGGGAGCTTTATGATTCATTATTATTTTAATTGCTTCAAAAACAAAATTGGGTGATAGATATATATATTATATATACAAATAACATTATTCATTATAGATTTACGTATTTTTTGATATTTAGACTCAAATTTTAAATTAGTAGTTCAAAAAATCATTTCAATATTCTAATGCATTAAAGTTTATACCTTTAAATATTAGAGAAGAATTTTTTATTATTAATTCTCGATCGATTAAAAAATAATCCAATGATATTGTTGTCAATAAAAAATTCACTAGAATTATGTTAACCCATAGGGTTTCCAATGAAAAAACACGAACTTTAAACATTTTTTTTGTCATGAATTAAATATTTTACAAAATTAAAATAATGAAGAAAACGATACATGAATGATTTTATATTATATTTTGTTGCGTTCCTTTACCTATGAGTTTAAAGTTTTAATATCACACAAAATATATATTATAATTGAACATTTTATTGAAGGAGACATAATATGAACAGGCAATTTTATACTTAAATTGTATAAACAATTTTATTATATTTTAATCATTGTGGTACTTGAAAAGAGCAAAAAAAATATCAATTTTCCATTGCCATATCTCTTTCTATTCACATGATAATTATGAGATGTCTGCAACAATAATTTTCTACACACAAATAAATATATATAAAGTTGGGAGGTTTAAATTCTGAACGGATTTCAAGTGATTAAACAAAAAATTGAAATCGACAACATGCGGAAAATACTCCTATTTTTTTTTTCTTGATTAATTTTTCCTGAGCTTCTGTCCATTTTATGTGTTTTTTTTTTTTTTATAAAATTCATGTTATTTATTTAAATATCTGATTCCACGTGTACATCTTATGTTGAAAATTCAAAGGAAAAATGGCAAAAACTATCACATACTTTAAAATATATGGATTAAGTCATTTTATATATTTAATAAAAATATAAATTTATAATAAAAATGATAATAAATATTTATATTTAGATATTGAAGTGGTAATAAATATTTTTTAGATATTATTTTTATTAATTAATGAAAACGAAGAAGGTAAATAAAAGTGAGATTATCATTTAATCCTAAGTAAAATTTTGTAATATCGGGATATATAAGTTTATATAACAACATTAATAAATATATATATATATATATATATATATATATATATATATATATATATATATATATATATTATGTAGTGATTACAATATTTCATACATAACTATTCAAAATAATTATAAATTATAATTGTACCTTTGTGATATCACATCATAGGGTCTTTGATACCTAACAAAGCAGACATTTGATGAGGATTTTCTTAATGGAAATCAATTTTCTCTGTCACTCTCTTCTTAGCTAGACTCTGCAACCCAAATTGAATATATGAAATATTTTTGATAAATTACAAACATATCTCATGTGACAGTAGAATTTCACTTGACACCCTGTCCTTTTTGGATTCCACAAACCTCCGTTAATTAATTAAGTAATTTAACGAAAACATACATATCTATCCTTTTATGCATTATAGATTATCATTTTGTTAAATTTAATTACTTTTTTTATATTTTGATATCTTAAATTAGTGATTAAAATATATTTAATAATATAATTTATAAATAAAATAACGATAATTATCTAAATATATTTCATTTTTAAAATTATTTATTATATTTTATTTTGTAACAACAAAATTATCTATCCATGTATTTTTAAGAATAAAAATTTCAATAAGAATGTAGTATGAATTTTCCACTTAATACACTAAAGATTTGCTGGTTTTATACAACAGTGAAGAGTCAGCTTGCTACGATTGAAAAGTATGGGCATAAGGGTAAATTATTATTTTAATTAATTCTTAAAAGATAAAAAATAATAATATAATTTTTAAAATATAATATATTTATTATTTTAATGTTTAAATAATATCTTTTATTATTTTAATCTTTAAAAGATAAAAAATAATAATATAATTTATATTTCTATTATTTTAATATCTAAAACATATATATTATCATTTTAATTTCTGAATTATATTGTTTATTATTATTTTAATCCCTTAATTTAATAATTTACTCTATTTTAGTCTAATAAATAATGAACTAAAATGATTAAAATATTATAATTTAGAAAATAAAATATGAATAAATATTTTTAAAAAATTATAAAAATAAATATATTACTCTATTCAAAGTAAATTTATCCAACAAAATAATATGAGATAAAATAATAATTTATTATGATGTTAAGTTAGCAAGAGGAGTAGGAGTAAAAGCAGAAATTGAGATCGGTTGGGTTGTTAAGTTGCATTAATTCGTTTATTTTGTTTGGTTACTCACATCTTAATCTAACAAAAGAGAAGTGTTAGATTTGTCCCTCTGGAGCAACAAAACATTTGATTAAAGGTATGAATGTTCTTGATTTTCTTTTAAGTAACAACAATAAATTATTATATTAAAAATTTGTATTCAACTTCAAACTTAATTATGTATAAAGCTACTCACTCCTCTCATCATGAGAATGGAATACAAATCCTCCCCTCAAATAGTTGTGTTTGCGCCCATTAAATTATACGAGAGTTAAACACGATTACTCTTAAACTCTTCTTTATTTGACTGTTGATTCTAACTTTTAAAAGATAAATCCAACATGCAATATCATTTTCAATTGTATATGACATTAAATAAATCAATGAACTGTTCCCCAAATAATACTAGTATACATTTCTCTCTCTGGTGAGTGTTTATTTATTCGTGATAAATTGACAGTAACAAATGTTTGTAAAGTATGTGATAGTTTCTGTCATTTTTCCTTTGAATTTTCAAAATGAGATGTACACGTGGAATCAGATATTTAGATAAATAACATAAATTTTATAAAAGAAATATAAAAACACATAAAATAGAAAGAAGCTTAGGAAAAATTAATCAAGAAAGAAAAAAAATAGGAGTATTTTCTGCATGTTATCGATTTGAAATCCGTCTCATAATTATCATGTGACTAGAAAGAAATATGACAATGAAAAATTGATATTTTTTCGCTCTTTTCAAGTACCACAATTATAAAAAAATTTGTTCAGAGCGTATCTGTGAAACGCGTCTACCGTACCTGCGAAACGCGTCTACCGTACCTGCGAAATATGTCTGCTTCAACTGCGTCTGCAAATTGCGCAACACGTCCCACCAATACATGCTCCTTGTTCTTTTTCATTTATTTATTTTTTTAAAATTTTGAATCAGAAAATTTTATATGAAGAGCAATCACTCTAAAAGAATTTGGAGTTATGATTCCCTTTGCCATGTTTTGCTCCGTTATTCTCATGCTCAGTTGTTTTTTCTTTCACATCAACAAATTTGAATTTAGGTAACAAACTATGTGTGTAAGCACAAAAATGAATTTGAATGTCTTTCTTTCTTTTTTCTTCAAATTTTCTATAATAAAGAGATTTTTTTCTCACCCATTTTTGTTTTTTGTTTTTATCATTTTTATTTGTACATGTTTCTTTTCTTGTGAGTGCATTTCAATTTATTATCTTTATCTTTCACTTCTAAATCAAATCTTAATTTTTTTAAAAAAAGTTGCAAATAGTTAATGATAACCTTTTATTATAATTTGAAATTATTCATTATAATCCTAAAATGTAAGTTATTTGTGTAGATTTTTTTTTAATTATAACATAATATTTTTAATCTTTACTTACTATAAATTTTGATATTGTTTGTATTGCTTAGTTTATTATAAGTAGCCTAAAGAATATTATGCTAAATTAGTAGAAATTAATTTTTTTCAACGTAAGAGATCGATTATAGATTGCCTAGAAATTCAAAAGAGGAACATAGATGGTTGAAATTGACCATAATTCTTTATGGTGAAATTTAAAGGAAATTAAGCATAATAAATGCACCTTTACTTATTTTATCCATCTAAATTTCTTCTAATTTTTATGAGTTTTGTCCTACTTTAATTGGATTCAAATTGGGTTTTCATAATTTTTTCTAAAAATTTAAAGTTGAAATATAGATAGGAATCTTGATAATCGCTTTATTAAAAAAATTGTGTTATGTAATGAGTTGGTTTTAAGGATAGATAAAGATAAGTGTTTAAATTTTATTTTTGTGAATACGAAATTTTTATAAAGAGTCAAATATGTAAAGCCTGCTTTATTTTACTTCATTTCTAATCTTAAGGAGATCTCTCAACAATTTTTAATCACCAATTATGGAAACAAAATACAGGCAAATGCATTTAGCCTTCAATTATGGTTAATTAATACCTATATATATATATATATATATAAATATATATATATCACTTAATCAAGATTAGACCTTCCCAACAGTATGAATTGAACTAGTCTAATCGAACCTATTTAAGTATTTTTATAATAGTGTTGGGTCGAAATAGATTGAATATTTTTTAAAGGCCTCTTTTTGCTAGGTCTAGCTTGGCATCATATGGGGTCACTGGCCAAAATGTGTTTTCCCGATTTGCCCTCACATTCTATGTTTTCACATCTTTCTCTCAAGGACAAAACAAAAGGGTCTTTCAACACTCAGACCATAACACATGGAGCGAAGGATTCTGCCTTACTTTTATAAATATTTACCTTGGTATTCTATTCGCATTCTTTTAGTATTGTGCTTCCTTCATATTACACATTACACAGTTGATTAACGCGCTTCTCACACACACTTCTCACCTCACCTCACAAATGGCTACCATACAAATTTTCTTTGAAGCTTTTCAATCTATTCTAAAACTCAATTCGTTTTTTACTGTAGGGATTTTTTTAGGATTAATAGGTAGTAGTAGCTTCAACCCAATAAAATCAATACCAAAATCTTGTGTTCCCAACGACGTAAGTTTGAAATACATAACACTCTATCAAATTCTTGCGTTTTTTTTCTTTCTCTCTTCAAACTTGATTGCATTATCTCTAAAACATTGCATTAAACTACGTATTGAGAAAGCCGCCGCTGCCGCCTCCGCCGCTGCCGCTGTTGACGCCCCCGCCGTTGACGCCGCACCCGCCGCTGACGCCGCACCCGCCGCTGACGCCGCCCCCGCCGCTGACGCCGCTCCCGTCGCTGACGCCGCCGCCGCTGACGCCGGTGAAAAGCGTACATTCTATCTTATCTTCTTTGCTTATTCCATCATTTTATCCATTACTGGAATCGCATGTCTAATGAGTGCAATAATGATACTCGCAGAGTTCAGTATTGGGAAAATATCGTGCCTAAACAGATATACTTCGCCAGTTCTTTTTATCTGTTTGTCTATTGTGGTCTCTGTTGTATTTTATGCTGGGACCCTTCTTTTCTCTCTTTTGTGAGTGTCTCATTTTTTATTTTATATCTTTTAGTTGTTTTTTTTTACTAGTGAGTTTTATTTTTAGTTTTTTTTAGTATATCTTGTAGCTGTTGCTGTTATTATTTTTAGTAAATTTTGAACTATCTCCAAGCAATGGAACAATCATATGCGTTCAATGATTTACCTTTTTTAATTGTTCTTCCTTAACAACATTTGCAACAAGAGTGCAAATGATGTAGCCTCGTAATCAACAGTTTTGTCAATATCTATTGAAACTCACAAATTACACATAACATACCAAAAAAGAACAATGTTAATTCTACAAATACGTCAAACCCTCGCCCATGAGTAAATTAAAGAGGAATAAGGAAGAAAAATAATACTTAAATACATTTTGATTAATTTTAATTAAAAATTTGAAAATTATTGTCTCATTCAAAATTTTATTTTAAATTTAAATATATATATTATTTGTGTTGAAATGGTTAAAGAAACGGTTAATTCAATTTAAAAAGGAGTATAATTCTAGTATACATTTCTCTCTCTGGTGAGTGTTTATTTATTCGTGATAAATTGACAGTAACAAATGTTTGTAAAGTATGTGATAGTTTCTGTCATTTTTCCTTTGAATTTTCAAAATGAGATGTACACGTGGAATCAGATATTTAGATAAATAACATAAATTTTATAAAAGAAATATAAAAACACATAAAATAAAAAGAAGCTTAGGAAAAATTAATCAAGAAAGAAAAAAAATAGGAGTATTTTCTGCATGTTATCGATTTGAAATCCGTCTCATAATTATCATGTGACTAGAAAGAAATATGACAATGAAAAATTGATATTTTTTCGCTCTTTTCAAGTACCACAATTATAAAAAAATTTGTTCAGAGCGTATCTGTGAAACGCGTCTACCGTACCTGCGAAACGCGTCTACCGTACCTGCGAAATATGTCTGCTTCAACTGCGTCTGCAAATTGCGCAACACGTCCCACCAATACATGCTCCTTGTTCTTTTTCATTTATTTATTTTTTTAAAATTTTGAATCAGAAAATTTTATATGAAGAGCAATCACTCTAAAAGAATTTGGAGTTATGATTCCCTTTGCCATGTTTTGCTCCGTTATTCTCATGCTCAGTTGTTTTTTCTTTCACATCAACAAATTTGAATTTAGGTAACAAACTATGTGTGTAAGCACAAAAATGAATTTGAATGTCTTTCTTTCTTTTTTCTTCAAATTTTCTATAATAAAGAGATTTTTTTCTCACCCATTTTTGTTTTTTGTTTTTATCATTTTTATTTGTACATGTTTCTTTTCTTGTGAGTGCATTTCAATTTATTATCTTTATCTTTCACTTCTAAATCAAATCTTAATTTTTTTAAAAAAAGTTGCAAATAGTTAATGATAACCTTTTATTATAATTTGAAATTATTCATTATAATCCTAAAATGTAAGTTATTTGTGTAGATTTTTTTAATTATAACATAATATTTTTAATCTTTACTTACTATAAATTTTGATATTGTTTGTATTGCTTAGTTTATTATAAGTAGCCTAAAGAATATTATGCTAAATTAGTAGAAATTAATTTTTTTCAACGTAAGAGATCGATTATAGATTGCCTAGAAATTCAAAAGAGGAACATAGATGGTTGAAATTGACCATAATTCTTTATGGTGAAATTTAAAGGAAATTAAGCATAATAAATGCACCTTTACTTATTTTATCCATCTAAATTTCTTCTAATTTTTATGAGTTTTGTCCTACTTTAATTGGATTCAAATTGGGTTTTCATAATTTTTTCTAAAAATTTAAAGTTGAAATATAGATAGGAATCTTGATAATCGCTTTATTAAAAAAATTGTGTTATGTAATGAGTTGGTTTTAAGGATAGATAAAGATAAGTGTTTAAATTTTATTTTTGTGAATACGAAATTTTTATAAAGAGTCAAATATGTAAAGCCTGCTTTATTTTACTTCATTTCTAATCTTAAGGAGATCTCTCAACAATTTTTAATCACCAATTATGGAAACAAAATACAGGCAAATGCATTTAGCCTTCAATTATGGTTAATTAATACCTATATATATATATAAATATATATATATATATCACTTAATCAAGATTAGACCTTCCCAACAGTATGAATTGAACTAGTCTAATCGAACCTATTTAAGTATTTTTATAATAGTGTTGGGTCGAAATAGATTGAATATTTTTTAAAGGCCTCTTTTTTGCTAGGTCTAGCTTGGCATCATATGGGGTCACTGGCCAAAATGTGTTTTTCTTGTTTTATATTAAAAAAAAACAATGACAAAAATAAATTTTCTATAAATTATATCGTGGAGGATTATTTCGACCTTACAATAATAAAGGTAAATTGAGTATATGTGTTGAAGATAATTATTTAATATATTTATTTTGTATTAAAATCTTTTCATGCAATTAAATACTACAATCCCTTTACTTAGTTGGTTTAAACTCAAAATTCAATACTTTAGTTACTACTACTCAGACTTCTTCATTATAAGCACAGGTACTTCCATTTGATCAAATTTGTATAGCCTTGATAACGTTTTATTATTCAACATAACTCTCGCATCTTATAAATGAACAATCCTATCACATTTACTACGTATCATTTTAGATGGACAGTATCTAAAAGAATTTTATATATCTAACTTATTACATTTATATTTCTCTACCTCATCAATATTAACCTAACTTTATCAAAATATTTCCATATATCAAAGGTAGTGTTACTTAAATTTTTAAAATAATGTGAGCGGACCTAAAACACCGTAAGACCGTCTCTAACCTGATCCTATATAGTGTTAAGTCTAAGCTGACCCATCACATTAGATTAAATTTTATCGCTTTAATTAAGATAGTGATAAGTGACAATAACAAACCTTCAATTGTAATTAGTTATTTTTTAACACACCAAAATAAAAAAAATACTAATTAATATTAATAATGTTAACTATCATATACAATGCAATACACAATCAAAGTTCAATCAAAATTCTCACAAAAGGAGAAAATGAGAAGCGCCAAACTATTAATATTTCATATAAAAAAATAGATATTACGGTGAAATCAAATGACGAAGAATGAGAAAGGAAAAATAAATATAAATATAAAGAAAAATAGGATAACATATACAAAGATAGAGTACAGTAAAGGGAAAGAGAAAGAAGAAACGGATAAAAAATATTTAATTAAATATTTAAATTTTTATGAAAAAAAAAAATAAAAGATAAGATGAATAAAAAAATTATTTAAGAAAAACACACAAGTAAAAGAATATTTAACTAACCATGACAGTTTAGTATTCAAATTTTGACGAAAAAGAAATAAAAGATAAGATGAATAAAAAATATTCATTTAAAAAAATATTAAGAATATTCTTCAAGTTGGAAAAAAAATCAACTAATAATACTTATTAGGACCGTAATTAAAAATAAAATAAACCTTAGAAAAATGCAACAGGCTATAGTCTTAATCTTTATTTTATTAAAGGTACGAATGCTCTTGATTTTCTTTTTAAGTAACAACAATAAATTATGATATTAAGAATTTATAGTCAACTTCAAACTTAATTATGCATAAAGCTACTCACTCCTCTCATGATGAGAATGGAATACAAATCCTCCCCTCAAATAGTTGTGTTTGTGTCCATTGAATCATACGAGAGTTAAACACGATTACTCTTAAACTCTTCTTTATTTGACTGTTGATTCTAACTTTAAAAATGAATCCAGCGTGCAATACCATTTTCAATTTGTATAATGCACTATAAATCAATGAGCTGTTCCCCAAATAATAATAGTAAGTTAATGATTTTCCGTTTCGCACTGTTACACAAATAGACTTTACTCGGTTTGTAATGTTATCCCTTTCGTGAGTGTTTATCTATTCATGATACATTGACAGTAATAAATGCTTTTAAAGTATGCGATAGTTTTTGCTATCTTCCCTAAAATGTACGCGCAGAACCAGATATTCAAATAAATAACATCAATTTTATAAAAGCAGAAAAAAAAAACACAGAGAAGAGATAAAAACCCAGAAAAAATTAATCCAGAAAAAGAGAGGGGTATTTTTTTTCACTGTTATCACGTTTCATAATTATCATGTGAGCAGAAAGAGATATGGGAATGGAACATAAGGCAATTTTTTCTCTCTTTTCAAGTACCACAATCATATAAAATATAATAAAATTATTTATACAATTTAGGTATGAAATTTCCTGTTCATATTATCTCTCTCAATAAAATATTCAATTGTAATATATATAATGAAAATAACTTTGTATGCAATTAAAACTTTAAACTCATAACTCATAAATAATGGCAAAAAAATATAATATAAAACTATTTTAATTTTCTAAAATAATTAATTCATGACAAAAAAATGTTTAAAGCTCTTTTTTTTTTCATTGCAAAACCTATGGTTTAACATAAATCTAGTGAATTTTTTATTGACAATAATATCATTGGATTATTTTTTAATCAATCGAGAAATAATAATAAAAAGTTCTTCAATAATATTTAAAGGTATGAACTCTAATGCATTATAATATTGGAACAATTTTTTGAAGTATTAAATTTAAAATTTGGGTCTAAATATCTAAACATGCGTACATTTATAATGAATAATATTATTTGTCTATGCAATTAAAATAATAATGAATCATAACTCAAGATTTAAATTTGAGATCAACAACTAAATTGAAACAATCTCACATAAATTAATTTACTTGTTCAGTGTTTCATAACCATTAAATTAACAACAATAATAACTAATATATTTCCGATAAATAGTTAAGCTTTTGTAAATATATGATTTGGTTCTTAATTAGTTACATTCAGAAAATGCATGGATGAATATACCAGTAACAACTCTTAGTGATAAAACTCATCTAAATCATTTTTAGCTTAAAGGAATAATCTTCGACTATCACATAAGAAATACATACGCATGAATCTTGAAGTATAAAGAAACCAAAATTCTTAGATTAAATGTTTATTTATTTTTCAATACAAATATATACGTACCAAACTTCTTTTCATGTTTAATAGTTCTGGAACAATGAGACTGAAATGCATTTGCATGCAATAAATTGTTTGAGCATCTAACATAATCAAATGTAAAATTTACTAATTGTAATTTTGTTAGAGTACCAAAAAATGGGTGAGCTCAATATTAAAAAAATCCACTAACATATGAAATGTTACCTAGACCTAGGTTTCGTCTTTAATATAAAATTAAAATTCATGGATTTAAAATGGATAAAAATAAAGAAATAAAACTACGATATTCTTTTCTCCTAAAAAAAATATGATATCCTTTTAAAAATAATTTATTCTTGAAATAAATAAATAAAATATATAGAGAATCACTTTCTTAACTTATCTAATCCTTTAAAAAATTAAATTCTTAAACATAAAATAATTTATAAATTGAATTTTTATTCTAATTCAATTACATGTCTTTTTTATTTTTATGACCCATGTCTTATAATTTATATTAAATTAAATAATTAAATATTCAATTAAAAAATAAATTTTCTTAATTATTTTTATCAATACTGGAATTTATTTTTTCATATTATAATAAATATTTTTAAATCATCATTAAAGTAATATTTTATTAATAGATTAACTTTTATATATTATTTATATATTATACATAAATCTATACTAACAACTAATCAGAAATAAAGATAAAAATGATTTATATATAGTAATTATAAAATTTAATAAACTTATCTTATTAAATAATGGTAAAACACGTTATTAATATATGAACTAACTAACATATCATTTTCACTAGCTAGCGTTAATAATACCAAATTAAAAATTCTCAAATAAAGAAAAAATACTGAGAAAGGAGACCATAGTTAATGACGGTGAATAATTAGTTATAAAGAAAGTGAATGAATAATTTAAAATAATATTATGATTAAAAAAAATATAAATTATATTTACCTTTTTATCAATAAGATTAGAGATAAAGACATCATATGAAACCATGAGACTATGACCAACTGAGCTTCAATATTATATATCATTCTGCCATAATTAATACACCTAATCCTTTCAAGAAATGTTCTATCCATATTCAAAGGATGTACCAACAAAATATTGAGTCCTTTGTTTTCAAACTTTAACACATATTAAAGGCAATAGCAAACAACCAAGTAGGTTAATGTGGACCATTATTTGTGGCACCAAACAATAAATAAAGAGAAAGCTCCAAAACTAAAATGTGAAAGACGAATTATGCTGTATATTTCAGAAACCAAAGCTTATGGTCAGAAAAGACCATGAAAAAGCAAAACTATAAAACAACATTTTATGTTACAAGTATCATCATAGTTGTTGCAAAAGTTTAGTACAATGGGAATGCAAATTAAAGATAAACCATATGTTAAATATTATATATGTAGGAAGACAAACATACTCGACACATGTACTTTACTATTGATCAAATCTTCAATGTAATCAAATATTTTAATGTATAAGTCAAATAATTAGTATAAAATTTTACCTTTATCTATTCTTTTGGGTAAATCATGTCTGTATTCTATAATCGATGTTCAAATCACGCACGGGTATATCATATATGAATTTTATGACATGTTATCTTTTCCTCTCATTTCAAAATGTAGTTATACTTTTAACAGGAAGTTGCATTTGAACGAGGAAACTAAAAAAATATAAATTAAACGAATTCTCATTAACAATGGCAGGTTTGTTTTTAAGTTTCAACCAATATTTTATTACACATGAAATTGTGCATTATTCTCCTAGAATTCCAGTTTTATTGTATATGAAAAAGGGGTTGTTAAGTTGCAGCTCCTTTTTGTCAATGTATTGAGAAATTCTGATAGAACTTTAAAAGCAGGATAAACTGGAAAGAAATATTTGATTTCTAAATTTTTACTTTTTACAACCTATCTAACATGATGTTGGACTTTGTTTCCTGCATTGTATCCAATCATTTATTAATTATTATTTCTTTAAGAGCATAAGGTATATGATCATACTCTAACTCACTGGGGTTGCTATATGCCTACCCATGTCATAATATTAGGGACACTTTATGACACATACATGTTATTTAATAAATTTTGAGCTTTCAAATTTTTTGATTGAAAAATATCTCCTTATGTAAGATTTTGAGTTAACATTATAATAAATAAATAAAATAAAGAAACAACACAAAACAAAATGTGCACCATTCAGTTCCAGGATATAAATGCTTGAGCTCTTTATACTTTTTAGCATTATGAACACCTTCAAAAAGGAGATGGTGCTTGCTGGGTATTACATATTTAATGGTTTGAAAGCTATAATTATCAATATGGGTCCATTTATTCATTACATTAAACCTTTATCGGACACAAGTTATAATTGTTAGATGTCAATACTTAATAGAATTTAGTTTATCTAAAATAAAGGATATACTTTAGAAAGAAATGTTACTACAATCATTGACAGAAAATAAGAAGTTATATATATATATATATATATATATATATATACTTCATATATATTTTATTATTATCTCAACAGTTATTTATTTAATCAATAAACAACCGTTCTAATTATACTTTTTCTTTTAAAACTTGTGGAGCAAAATTAAAGTTGATCATTCAGTAAGATATTACATCTCAAGATAGTACTGCACTCTTCATGTTATTTCTGGACTTCACTTATTCAATAAACTTTTCCTGATTTTGTTATGTGTAGTAAATTTTAATCAATAATATAAAATATATTAAAAAATATATAGAAATGGGTACATTAATTAAAGATATGTTTATATCACTCTTTACTCTTTCTAATCATTCAATTTTATTTATAAAGATGTTTTATTATCACTCTATCCTAACATCCATTTTTTCTTATACCTTGAGAATCTATATTTATTGACAATTTTATCTATTGGAGATGTTTCTGACTTCCACATTGTCGAACAATTTTATGCTTTTAATATTTTGGCTTCCACACACTTGTCGACCAATTTTATTCTTTTAATATTATAAATTTATTTCTTATATATGTTTCTATATTTGATAATTGTTTTTATCTTAAAGTTATTTTTAATAAAATTTAAGAATTAATTTTATTATGTTTATTTGTACGAAATATTTTGTATGACTTAATTTATTACAAATTTTAATTTATTTGAAAAATTAAAATTACCAAATTTATTATTTTTTACATGTTTTAGTCTTATCATATATATCAAAACATTCTTTTTTAATGTCTCATTGCTGGTGGTATATTATTATTGTAGAGAATTTTAAATAAGATAATAAGAGAAAATTAGATTTAAAAATATTAGTAACTTTGAAAAGAAATAAAACTAAAATAGACAGTGAACGAGACCATAAGATAGTATTTTCAAATCTTAGTTCTTCCTCGTTAGTATGGTTTACCAAATTGCTTATAGGTGACTAGAGTAAATTCAATCCAATTAAGATATTAGTAGGGAGAAGAATTGTCCTTGAGCATGAATAAAAAATTGTGCATTTATAACTATGTTTACCATTGATGAAGACTTAAAAGAGAAGTAAAAATAGATTGATCCTGATTTTATCTTCTAAGATTGGTATAATGATTTTATTCCCTTGTTAACTAAAACAAACTTAGGAGCATGGGTTAACAATGAATTTTTAAAGGCCAGATTCGATCTACTAAATTGATCATTTTATTCTTCTAAATATAATGATATCCTGTATTAGTCACATTCCCATTTGGTCACTACTCATTAGATACAATGTTTTATTTTCTTATAACAATAAAAAAAAAGACAAATCCATAAAAAATTATTATTGTACCACCCGAAAACGGAGAATAATTAATGATATATATACACCATCATCATAAAAAGACAAAGTAGAATAGAGGATTATGAATAATTTTAACATAAGCACTACATGTATTGATGAAATTAATCAAAATTTTAAGATAACATTAAAATAACTTAAACAAAGTTTTTGTTTCCTTTTCATATTTTATATATTTAACATTTTTTTAACTACACCTTTAAATAATGTAAAAATTATTAACAAAAAGAAGAAAAAAAATTAAGAAAAGACAAGAAACTTTGAAAGACATTATCTGTTGAATCAATGCCATGTTCTTTTACATAATTTTCTTTTTTTTTTTTCCCTTTTACAGTATCTTTATTATATGGCAAAATTGTGCAATCGCGCAAACAAAACAATAAGAACACTGAAATTGAACCCGATAATGACTGACTCACACTCGGGGGCGGAGCCACGTTGGGCTCTCGGGCAACCGCCCCCCCAAACTTTTGGTTTTTTTTTCTTTTCTTTTATAATATATATTAATAATAAAATTATATATATAATTATATATATATATATATATATTAGTAATAAATTTAATATTTATATATATAAATTTATATATATATATATATATTAATAATAAATTTATATATATATATATGTAATTTATTAATAAATTTATATATATTAATAATAACTTTATATATATATATGTAATTTATTAATAAATTTATATATATTAATACATTATTTATGTCAAAGCTTTATACATGATTGACTAATTAAAAATCATCCTTATGTATGAATAATAAGATAATTAATGTATAATTCACAATTTTATCATGCACAACAATTTGTATTTAGACAGTGTAAACTGTCAATGGAAGATTTTTAAATTGTTGAGCATGGTTTTTTTTTTATTTCTAGTTAAAACTTCAAACAAATGTTCAAAACAACAAATAAAAGTGACTTTTACAAGCATGAGACAGAGTTTTTGGTAGTTTGACCTAAATGCTGTTGTTACCAAAAAAAAATTCCGCATTTGGGTTCAGTTTAAAAATATTTATATATATGGGCGGTTTTAAACGGTTATGTCTAAGTCTGGAGTGTAACCAATGGAGGTTACGTCTAAAAGCTGGGCGTAAGTTGGAGGTTACGTCCAAAAGCTGGACGTAAACTGGACATAATCTTTAAAAAAGAGGTTACGTCAGGTTACGTTCCTTCACAAAATAAGTTACGTACAGTGGGACGTAACCTTTGTTAAATTTAATCTATTCTATTTTTAAAAAAATAAAATTACGCTATTATATTTTTATTTAAATTAATTTATTCTAAAAAATAATCTTAAAAAAACTAATTTAACTACACTAACTTAAATTTAATCTATGTTATTTTTATTTAAATAAAATTACGGTAAAAAAATTAATCTATTATATTTTTATTTAAATTAATCTATTCTAAAAAATAATCTACAAAAAATTAATTTAACTACACCAACTTAAATTTAACCTATTCTACTTTTTCAAAATAAAATTACGCTAAAAAATTAATCTATTATATTTTTATTTAAATTAATCTATTCTAAAAAATAGTCTACAAAAAATTAATTTAACTACATCAACTTAAATTTAATCTATTCTATATTTTTTTAAAAAAATTATGCTAAATTTTTTTTCTACATACCTATAATTTTCTAACAACCTAAACTATAACTTAACACTATATTACTATACAACAAATTTGTAATTTTTCTTAACAATTATATTATTATACAACAAATTTGGTGGATAACAATTTATATTTTAAAAACAGGAACTGTTAATCTCATTGTGGGGATCAATACGAAGATACAACAAATTTGGTGGACAATAATTTTTATTTCAAGAACATATCTATTAATTTCATTGTGGGATCAATATGAAGAAAGTTACGTAACGGCTATTTTAGTAATTATTTTCAAATGGGTTTTATTTATGTAAAAAAAAAACGTAAATAAGTTCATTTACGTCAAACTATTAGAATTTTTCTGTACATGTATATTATGTTTTTATTTCATAGTTTTATTTTCACGACCCCAACTGAGAAAGAGAAAGTTTAGATAAAGAGTGAGACCTATTTTCAATGATTAAACTTCTACTATTAAATTCAAAATTTGTGACTGACGTTAACTTATAATAATAAATAGCTATATTACCGGCGTAATAGTGTAAAAGTGACTTTTATAATGATCATTTACTGCAAAGTGATTGAGACTTGGAAATTTCCAATGGACTTGGACACAATAAGTAAGGTCGAGAAACACCCTTGGATTTATACAAGAGGAGACTCAAACCTTAATTTATGAGGCGGAAGGTAACACTAATAAATACGGTGATATTAGTGTCAGCAGAATAGATATAACAACTAAAGAAATGTGCATTAATTGAATTCCGTGACGGAAAGTGATGATGGCATGACAGCAAACACTTTTTACATCAAATTAGTTTTGTTACATGCTATTGTTATAAAACATAAACACAATGGATGCAGTTCGGTTTACGACGTGTTTAGTTGTGGATATCTTTGTATTTATGATTTATATTTATTAATTAGGTTTAATTGCATTTAGAGTTCTTGAATATATGATACGAAGGTAATCTTAAGATTCTAAGAGGATTTCTAATTTATTATTTCCTTTAGGATTAACTACACTGTTGATTAAAGTTAGGAATTTAATCTTGAATAATTGATTTGAGATTTTCTTTATGTTTATAAAATTTTTAATTTAATTTTATTTTTGAATTTTATTATCTAGGAATTTTAGAATTGACTTTAAGATTAACTTAATTGGAGTTAAACTCCTTCCTGAATTAAATTAACAAATTTCTTATATAAACAACTTAGAAAAAGTATGATAGAGTTATTTGTTTAGTAAATGATATGTGTATTTAGATTTGAAATAAAAATTTAAACAAGACAATAATTTCTAAAATTTTCATGTGGAATTAACTAAAATACATCTAAATGTTCTTTTTTTGTTTTTTTGTTTTTTTTCTTTGGCTTCCTAGACATGCCAAAGGTATACGGGAGGAGAAGATAAAAAGAAGATAAAGAAAGGACATGAGTGGGTGGTGACAAAGAGGATAAGAGAAGAAAAGGTATAAGAAAGAAAAATAGGGAGAGGGAGGCGATGGAAGTGAATGCGAGGTGGGAATTTAAAAGAAAGTGTGAAGGGCTTATTGATAGAAACACTAGTGCAAATTGATTTTTTTACGGCTCATTTTTTACGGCGGGTAAAGAAACACCCGCTGTTGTTGCATTTTTGACAACGGTTATACTGATAACCGCTGTAAAAAATGATTTTTGACAGCGGTTCTTTAAACACCCGCTGTAAAAAATGATTTTTAATGGCGGTTGTGTTGTTAACCGCCGTTAAAAATGCAACTTAAGTGTTGCTGCGAGGGCCTCCATTTTCATTTTCTCTTCTCCTGCGTCCATGCCTCTCTCTCTTCTTCTTCTTTTCTTTTTTTTCTTCTCCTCACACCCACACTCGTCGCACACAACACACTCTCCTTTCTTCTTCTTTTTTTTTTTCTCACGGATCTCATGCTTTCACACACTCCACTCTCCTTTTTTCTTCTCTTCTTCTTTCTTCTTCTCCCTCTCATCTCCGCATCACTCTCTTTCTTCTCCTCTTTCTTCTTTCTGCAACGGCCGGCGGCCACCACAGCCACACACCACCACACCCCTCTAACTCGCCGATCTTACTCCTTTGTCCTCTCTACCCACTGACCACTAAGTTTCTAACTTCAAATATCACAAAATCATGATTTGTCTCACAGATCTGAGAATAGAGAACGGATCTAACCTGATTAAAGGCTTGGGTGTGGCCGGATGGATGTTGTTGCGGCTTCTTTGCTTGATCAGGTGATTTTGGTTAGTTCTACTTTTTGTTTCTCTGAGATCTAAGATCTGAGCTTTGGTTTGGTAGTGGGTATTTAGTTTGCTAAGTTCTGAGCTTTTGCCCTCACTTTTAGTGAAATATGTTGGACCTAAAGCTTGATGATGCTTTGGTGTCTCTCTTGGTGTTTTTGATTTTGATGTTAATGTAATTTTGGTTTTCTTAGTTGGAATGTATCTAGGAGTTTACTATGTATTGATTGTTGAGTTTAGGCATGAATGTGTTGAGTTCTTTGTGTTGAGGCCCCAGAGATGTTTTAAACTTGTGTATGGTTGATCAAGTGACTAATGTTTGATTTCTAATTGTGAAAAACAGCTTTGAAAAATCTGGAAATCCATTTTTCACTGATGTAATCGATTACAGGCTTGATGTAATCGATTACATTGATCTTCCTCTCTGGTGTAATCGATTACATGGGTAATGTAATCGATTACATGTTTTTGGCCCTCTGGTGTAATCGATTACATCATTCATGTAATCGATTACATGGCCTGGGAACACTGATATTGAACTTGTATAAACACCAAAGAGGAAGATCTTCATATGGAACTTGTATAAACATGTGAATTTAGTTTATTTTGACATCTAGTTCCAGAAACATCTTGTGATATATTGAATTTGTTGAAATAATAATTTGTGTAATTGTATTTGTTTGGGTTTTTGTTTACTTTGGTTGTGGTTCTGAAAGTATGAGTGCGTTGACATGCTCGTATTTTGTTGAAATAGTTGTGTGAAAATGGTGATTGGTTTAGCCATTTCAAATCTGAAATAAAAAAAAAATTTTTTTTTTTTAAAAAAATCCTATTTTTAACAGCGGTTATTCACTACAACCGCCGTTAAAAACCATTTTTAACAGCGGTTGATACCACCGCTGTTAAAAATGGTCTATTTTTAACGTCTCCTATATATAACGGCGGTTGTATAACCGCTGTGAAAAATAATTTTTAACCGCTGTTAAAAACCCTTTTTACACTAGTGAAAGAGAAAAAGGGACAAAGAAAAAAAGAAAAAGGAAAAATAAATAAAATAAGAATATTTTAGTTAATTATAAATAAAATCTTGAAAGTTACTATCTTATTCAAAATTTCTTTTTCAGATTTAAAAACGTACACATTTAATTGTTTACCTTTTCTCATTAGGACAGTAAAGAAAACCTTAATTTAATTTTTAAATAATATTTTAAAATTATTTTGACTTTGTTAACAATTGTTATATATCGTCAATAAGCCAACTCATTAATATATACATATGTTTTGTTTATATATATTCTCTTCACATTTTATAATTAGTTGTCTGGTATGTATTGCAGTTGTCTATCAAATATTTTTTATTAGATTTTTACAACATTTCTATTTTAAATTCATCTCAAAGTAAACATATAATATATATATATATATATATATATATATATATATATATATATATTAATTTTTGTATATTTTTTTAAAAAGCAATTTATTATTACCAAAAAGTTTTGTAACAGTTTTATTACATTGGTAGAAAGTTTATCCTCTAGGGTTTAACAATGATGAACAACAATTAACTTTTGCACATATATATATAGATATTAAAACTTTTACTTTTTTAATATAAAAACTAAAACTTAAAATCTGAACAAATATTTAGATATTAAAACATATAACTTTTTAATATAAGGACTATAACTTAAATTCTGAAAAACTATAAAAATTAAGTGAAAAGTAAATAGTTTAACCTAATTATAATTACAATGCAAAATAATGAAACCTGTCCTGTCCTTTTGATATCAGCAACTGCTAACTAAGATATGTAAAAATGTTGTAAAAATCTAATAAAAAGTATTTGATAGACAACTGTAATACGCAGACAACCAGTTATAAAATGTGAAGAGAAAAAAATATGGATATATATACATGTAAAAAAAATGTATATATTAATGAATGAGTTGGCTTGTTGACGATATGTTACCATTATTAACAAAGGAAACTTGAAATCTAATATATAACTTAACCTTATTATTACTTGATACGTGGAATTCTATGAGATTGAGTACCTGACAATCTATGCACAATAAAATATTGATTGAAACTTAAAAACAAATAAAAACAAACCGTCATGAGTGTAAATGAGAATTCTTTTAATTTAAATTTTTTTAGTTTCTTCGTTTAAATGCAACTTCTTGTTAAAAGTAGAACTGCATTTATAAAATGAAATGAAAGGAAAAGATAAGTGTCATAAAATTCATATACCTGTATGTGGCTTGAACATCGATTATAGAATACAGACATGATTTACCCAAAAGAATAGCAAATTGACCATTCTGGGCTAGTTACTGTAATTATTTACGTAATTAGGCCCAGTTATAAATTTATTATCGGGGGGTCTATTTTCTAACGTTGGCGGATGGCGGCGGGTGCCACAGCTGAGAGAGCAACACGTGTCATGCAGGGATTGGGAGAAAACTTTATGAAGGGATCCGTGCGGGAGGACGAATGGGGAGGTGCCACGTGGTCGGACGCTCAAGGGGTAGGCGCCACACACACGTGTCATGCAGGGATTGGAAGAAACGTTTGGGAAGGGATTTGTGCGGGAGGACGAATGGGGAGGTGCCACGTGTGTGTAGCGCCTCACCCTGGGCGCCACACGTACATGTGGCATGTACGCCTCACCCCTGAGCGCCCCACTTATTCTATACTACCCCACCCCTTTCCTTATCACATTCCCGAACCCCACTTTCCCCTTCTCCACCTCCGGTGGTCTCCTTCACTGTGGTCCCGGTTTTGAATTTTTGTGGTCCCAATCACGTGCATTTGTTCCCTCCAGGTTAGTATTGTTGGCTATTTTACGTTATGTAGTATATTTTTTTAATGTTTGTTAGTTTGATTGTTAGTTTTTACGTTTGTTTTGTAGTATATATTTTTAATGTTTGTTAGTTTTGTTGTTAGGTTAGTTGATGTAGTTAGTTATTATATAATATAGTGCTCTTCTCGATCCTCCAAATACGACCCCGTCATTCGTCTCATTTATCCTTCCATTAATATACACAATTATAGTAATTGCAGAAACCATGTATTACCAACAAATCACCTACAATTTAAAAACAATTAAATATTAGTATATTATTCAAATTAAATTAAAAATAGAAACGAAATAAAATATTCCTATAAAATAAAAAAATTAATTTAATAACTATTACACAACATTTAAATGGGATTAGAATATGAAAACCTGCATGGGATGCTGTGAAGGAATGAGGGAGGGGAAAGGGGTATATATACGAATTGTACGGTCTCAGCGCCCTACAAAGATGGCGCCTACGTATGCCACACATGCCACGTGGCAGTTGGCGCCCAGGGTGAGGCGTCAATGTCGGTGCCCAATCGTTCGTTGCCACGTGTCACTTTCCACAGCTGTGGCGCCCCGTCCTGTCCGCTAACGTTAAAAAACAGATCCCCTCCAGTAATTAGTTTGTAGGGCCTAGTTACGTAAATAGTTACAGTAACTAGCCCATAATGGTCAATTTGCCCAAAAGAATAGAAAAAGGTAAATTTTATACTAATTATTTAACTTATACATTAAAATATTTGATTACATGTAAAGATTTGATCAATAATAAAGTATACATGTGCTGAGTATGTTTGTCTTCCTATACACATAGTATTTAACATATGGTTAGTCTTTAATTTGCATTCCCATTGTACTAAACTTTTACAACAACTATGATGAAACTTGTAATATATAATGTTGTTTTATAATTTTGCTTTTTCATGGTCTTTTCTCGACCATAAGCTTTGATTTCTCAAAACATGCAGCATAGTTCGTCCTTCACATTTTAGTTCGAGTTTTCTTTTTATTTATTGTTTTGGTGCCACTGATAATGGTCCATAGTAACCTACTTGATTGTTTGCTATTGCCTTTAATATGTGTTAAAGTTTGAAAACAAGGACCCAATATTTTGTTGGTACATCCTTTGAAACTGGATAAAACATTTATTGAAAGGATTAGGTGTATTAATCATGGCAGAATGATATATAATATTGAAGCTCAGTTGGTCATAGTCTCACGGTTTCATATAATATGATGTCTTTATCTCTAATCTTATTATTCCCTTTCTTGATAACTAATTATTTGCAGTCATTAACTATGGTCTCCTTTCTCAGTCATTTTTTTATTTAAGAAATTTGAATTTAGTATTATTCAAAGCTAGTGAAAATGATATGTTAGTTAGTTCATATATTAATAATGTGTTTTACCATTATTTAATAAGTTAAGTTTATTAAATTTATAATAATTATATATAAATCATATTTATGTTGATTTCTGATTAGTTGATAGTATAGATTTCTGTGTAATATATAAAAATTAATATATTAATAAAATATTATTTTAATGATGATTTACAAATATTTATTATAATATGAATAAATATATTCGAGTATTGATAAAAATAATTAAAAAAATTTATTTATTTTTACTTGAATGTTTAATTATTTAATGTAATATAAATTATAAGACATGGGTCATAAAAATAAAAAAGACATGTAATTGAATTAGAAAAAAATCAATTTATAAATTATTTTATGTTTTAGAGTTTAATTTTTCAAAGGAATAGATAAGTTAAGAAAGTGATTCTCTGTATATTTTGTTTATTTATTTTAAGAATAAATTATTTTTAAAAGAATATCATAATTTTTTAGGAGAAAAGAATATTGTGGTTTCATTTATTTATTTTCTATCTATTTTAAACCCATGAATTGTAATTTTATATTAAAGACGAAACCTAGGTCTAGGTGACATATCATATGTTAGTGGATATATTTTTTTCAATATTGAGCTCACCCTCTTTTAGGTACTCTAACAAAATTTAAATTAGTAAATTTTACATTTGGTTATGTTAGATGCTCAAACAATTTATTGCATGCACGTGCGTTTCAGTCGCATTGATCCAGATTTATTAAACTGAAAAGAAGTTTGGTACTATATATTTGTATTGAAAAATAAATAAACATTTAATCAAAGGATTTTGGTTTCTCTATACATCAAGATCCATGTGTATGTATTTCTTATTTGATAGTTGAAGATTATTCTTTTAAGTTAAAAAAGATTTAGATGAATTTTGTCAATAAAAGTTAAAAGTTGTGAATGGTATATTTACTCATGCATTTTCTGAATATAACTAATTAAGAACCAAATCATATATTTACAAAAGCTTAACTATTTGTCGGAAATATACTAGTTATTGTTGTTGTTAATTTAATGATTATGAAACACTGAACAAGTAAATTAGTTTATATGGAATTGTTTCAATTTAATTGTTGATCTCAAATTTAAATTTCGAGTATTCAATAAAATCAAATATTTAGATGGGAGCTTTATGATTCATTATTATTTTAATTGCTTCAAAAACAAAATTGGGTGATAGATATATATATTATATATACAAATAACATTATTCATTATAGATTTACGTATTTTTAGATATTTAGACTCAAATTTTAAATTAGTAGTTCAAAAAATCATTTCAATATTCTAATGCATTAAAGTTTATACCTTTAAATATTAGAGAAGAATTTTTTATTATTAATTCTCGATCGATTAAAAATAATCCAATGATATTGTTGTCAATAAAAAATTCACTAGAATTATGTTAACCCATAGGGTTTCAAATGAAAAAACACGAACTTTAAACATTTTTTTTTGTCATGAATTAAATATTTTACAAAATTAAAATAATGAAGAAAACGATACATGAATGATTTTATATTATATTTTGTTGCGTTCCTTTACCTATGAGTTTAAAGTTTTAATAGCACACAAAATATATATTATAATTGAAATCGACAACATGCGGAAAATACTCCTATTTTTTTCTTTCTTGATTAATTTTTCCTGAGCTTCTGTCCATTTTATGTGTTTTTATTTCTTTTATAAAATTCATGTTATTTATTTAAATATCTGATTCCACGTGTACATCTCATGTTGAAAATTTAAAGGAAAAATGACAAAAACTATCACATACTTTAAAATATATGGACTAAGTCATTTTATATATTTAATAAAAATATAAATTTATAATAAAAATGATAATAAATATTTATATTTAGATATTGAAGTGGTAATAAATATTTTTTAGATATTATTTTTATTAATTAATGAAAACGAAGAAGGTAAATAAAAGTGAGATTATCATTTAATCCTAAGTAAAATTTTGTAATATCGGGATATATAAGTTTATGTAACAACATTAATATATATATATATATATATATATATATATATATATATATATTATGTAGTGATTACAACATTTCATACATAACTATTCAAAATAATTATAAATTATAATTGTACCTTTGTGATATCATATCATAGGGTCTCTGATACCTAACAAAGCAGACATTTGATGAGGATTTTCTTAATGGAAATCAATTTTCTCTGTCACTCTCTTCTTAGCTGGACTCTGCAACCCAAATTGAATATATGAAATATTTTTGGTAAATTACAAACATATCTCATGTGACAGTAGAATTTCACTTGACAACCTGTCCTTTTTGGATTCCACAAACCTCCGTTAATTAATTAAGTAATTTAACGAAAACGTACCGATCTACCCTTTTATGCATTATAGATTATCATTTTGTTAAATTTAATTGCTTTTTTATATTTTGATATCTTAAATTAGTGATTAAAATATATTAAATAATATAATTTATAAATAAAATAACGATAATTATCTAAATATATTTGATTTTTAAAATTATTTATTATATTTTATTTTGTAACAACAAAATTATCTATCCATGTATTTTTAAGAATAAAAATTTCAATAAGAATGTAGTATGAATTTTCCACTTAATACACTGAAGATCTGCTGGTTTTATACAACAGTGAAGAGTCAGCTTGCTACGATTGAAAAGTATGGGCATAAGGGTAAATTATTATTTTAATTAATTCTTAAAAGATAAAAAATAATAATATAATTTTTAAAATATAATATATTTATTATTTTAATGTTTAAATAATATCTATTATTATTTTAATCTTTAAAAGATAAAAAATAATAATATAATTTATATTTCTATTATTTTAATATCTAAAACATATATATTATCATTTTAATTTCTGAATTATATTATTTATTATTATTTTAATCCCTTAATTTAATAATTTACTCTATTTTAGTCTAATAAATAATGAACTAAAATGATTAAAATATTATAATTTAGAAAATAAAATATGAATAAATATTTTTAAAAAATTATAAAAATAAATATATTACTCTATTCAAAGTAAATTTATCCAACAAAATAATATGAGATAAAATAATAATTAATTATAATGTTAAGTTAGCAAGAGGAGTAGGAGTAAAAGCAGAAATTGAGATCGGTTGGGTTGTTGAGTTGCATTAATTCGTTTATTTTGTTTGGTTACTCACATCTTAATCTAACAAAAGAGAAGTGTTAGATTTGTCCCTCTGGAGCAACAAAACATTTGATTAAAGGTATGAATGCTCTTGATTTTCTTTTAAGTAACAACAATAAATTATTATATTAAAAATTTGTATTCAACTTCAAACTTAATTATGCATAAAGCTACACTCCTCTCATCATGAGAATGGAATACAAATCCTCCCCTCAAATAGTTGTGTTTGTGCCCATTAAATTATACGAGAGTTAAACACGATTACTCTTAAACTCTTCTTTATTTGACTGTTGATTCTAACTTTTAAAAGATAAATCCAGCATGCAATATCATTTTCAATTGTATATGACATTAAATAAATCAATGAGCTGTTCCCCAAATAATACTAGTATACATTTCTCTCTCTGGTGAGTGTTTATTTATTCGTGATAAATTGACAGTAACAAATGTTTTTAAAGTATGTGATAGTTTTTGTCATTTTTCCTTTGAATTTTCAACATGAGATGTACACGTGGAATCAGATATTTAGATAAATAACATGAATTTTATAAAAGAAATATAAAAACAAATAAAATAGAAAGAAGCTCAGGAAAAATTAGTCAAGAAAGAAAAAAATAGGAGTATTTTCTGCATGTTGTCGATTTGAAATCCGTTTAGAATTTAAACCTCCCAACTTTATATATATTTATTTGTGTGTAGAAAATTATTATTGCAGACATCTCATAATTATCATGTGAATAGAAAGAAATATGGCAATGAAAAATTGAAATTTTTTCGCTGTTTTCAAGTACCACAATTATATAAAAATTTGTTCAGATTCGCGTATTTGTGAAACGCGTCTACCGTACATGCGAAATATGTCTGCTTCAACTGCGTCTGCAAATTGCGCAACACGTCCCACCAATACATACTCCTTGTTCTTTTTCATTTATTTATTTTTTTTTAAATTTTGAATCAGAAAATTTTAATCACTCTAAAAGAATTTGGAGTTATGAATCCCTTTGCCATGTTTTGCTCCGTTATTCTCATGCTCAGTTGTTTTTTCTTTCACATCAACAAATTTGAATTTAGGTAACAAACTATGTGTGTAAGCACAAAAATGAATTTGAATGTCTTTCTTTCTTTTTTCTTCAAATTTTCCATAATAAAGAGATTTTTTTCTCACCCATTTTTGTTTTTTGTTTTTATCATTTTTATTTGTACGTGTTTCTTTTCTTGTGAGTGCATTTCAATTTATTATCTTTATCTTTCACTTCTAAATCAAATCTTAATTTTTTTTAAAAAAGTTGCAAATAGTTAATGATAACCTTTTATTATAATTTGAAATTATTCATTATAATCCTAAAATGTAAGTTATTTGTGTAGATTTTTTTTTAATTATAACATAATATTTTTAATCTTTACTTACTATAAATTTTGATATTATTTGTATTGCTTAGTTTATTATAAGTAGCCTAAAGAATATTATGCTAAATTAGTAGAAATTAATTTTTTTCAACGTAAGTGATCGATTATAGATTGCCTAGAAATTCAAAAGAGGAACATAGATGGTTGAAATTGACCATAATTCTTTATGGTGGAATTTAAAGGAAATTAAGCATAATAAATGCACCTTTACTTATTTTATCCATCTAAATTTCTTCTAATTTTTATGAGTTTTGTCCTACTTTAATTGGATTCGAATTGGGTTTTAATAATTTTTTCTAAAAATTTAAAGTTGAAATATAGATAGGAATCTTGATAATCGCTTTATTAAAAAAATTGTGTTATGTAATGAGTTGGTTTTAAGGATAGATAAAGATAAGTGTTTAAATTTTATTTTTGTGAATACGAAATTTTTAAAGGCCTCTTTTTGCTATGTCTAGCTTGGCATCATATGGGGTCACTGGCCAAAATATGTTTTTCTTGTTTTATATTAAAAAAAAACAATGACAAAAATAAATTTTCTATAAATTATATCGTGGAGGATTATTTCGACCTTACAATAATAAAGGTAAATTGAGTATATGTGTTGAAGATAATTATTTAATGTATTTATTTTGTATTAAAATCTTTTCAT
Source organism: Hylodesmum podocarpum (assembly GCA_026586105.1). Taxonomy (NCBI): domain Eukaryota; kingdom Viridiplantae; phylum Streptophyta; class Magnoliopsida; order Fabales; family Fabaceae; genus Hylodesmum; species Hylodesmum podocarpum. Next base: position 5,871,917 of record JALJEV010000519.1, on the reverse strand, counting down.
GCAATTAAATACTACAATCCCTTTACTTAGTTGGTTTAAACTCAAAATTCAATACTTTAGTTACTACTACTCAGACTTCTTCATTATAAGCACATGTACTTCCATTTGATTAAATTTGTATAGCCTTGATAACGTTTTATTATTCAACATAACTCTCGCATCTTATAAATGAACAATCCTATCACATTTACTACGTATCATTTTAGATGGACAGTATCTAAAAGAATTTTATATATCTAACTTATTACATTTATATTTCTCTACCTCATCAATATTAACCTAACTTTATCAAAATATTTCTATATATCAAAGGTAATCTTACTTAAATTTTTAAAATAATGTGAGCGGACCTAAAACACCGTAAGACCGTCTCTAACCTGATCCTATATAGTATTAAGTTTAAGCTGACCCATCATATTAGATTAAATTTTATCGCTTTAATTAAGATGGTGATAAGTGACAATGACAAACCTTTAATTTTAATTAGTTATTTTTTAACACACCAAAATAAAAAAAATACTAATTAATATTAATAATGTTAACTATCATATACAATGCAATACACAATCAAAGTTCAATCAAAATTCTCATAAGAGGAGAAAATGACAAGCGCCAAACTATTAATATTTCATATAAAAAATAGATACTACGGTGAAATCAAATGACGAAGAATGAGAAAGGAAAAATAAATATAAATATAAAGAAAAATAGGATAACATATACAAAGATAGAGTACAGTAAAGGGAAAGAGAAAGAAGACACGGATAAAAAATATTTAATTAAATATTTAAATTTTTATGAAAAAAAGAAATAAAAGATAAGATGAATAAAAAAATTATTTAAGAAAAACACACAAGTAAAAGAATATTTAACTAACCATGACAGTTTAGTATTCAAATTTTAACGAAAAAGAAATAAAAGATAAGATGAATAAAAAATATTTATTTAAGAAAAAAAATATTAAGAATATTCTTCAAGTTGGAAAAAAAATCAACTAATAATACTTATTAGGACCGTAATTAAAAATAAAATAAACCTTAGAAAAATGCAACAGGCCATAGTCTTAATCTTTCTTTTTTATTAAAGGTACGAATGCTCTTGATTTTCTTTTTTCAGTAACAACAATAAATTATGATATTAAAAATTTGTATTTAACTTCAAACTTAATTATGCATAAAGCTACTCACTCCTCTCATCATGAGAATGGAAAACAAATCCTCCCCTTAAAAATAAATATTAAAAACTCAGAAAAAATTAATTAATAAAAAAAGAATATTTTTCGCACCTGTCTGTTTTATTTAATTACTTGAAATTAATTCAGAATTTAAACCTCCTAATTTTATATATATTTATTTGTGTGTAGAAAATTGTTGTTACAAACTACTCATAATTATCATGTGAAAAGAAAGAGATATGGCAATGGAAAATTGACATTTTTTCTTTCTTTTTTTCAAGTACCATGATATAAATATTTAAAATATAATAAAATTATTTATACAATTTCATTCATATTGCGTCTCTCAATAAAATATTCAATAATAATATATAGAATGAAAATAACTTTGTGTGTTATTAAAACTTTAAAAAAGGAACACAACAAAATATAATATAAAATCATTCATGTATCGTTTTCTTCAGTATTTTAGTTTTATAAAATAATTAATTCATGACAAAAAAATATTTAAAGTTCGTGTTTATCATCGGAAACCCTATGGGTTAACATAATTCTAGTGAATTTTTTTATTGACAACAATATCATTGGATAATTTTTTAATCAATCAATAAATAATAATAAAAAAATTCTTCTCTAATATTTAAAGGTATAAACTTTAATGCATTAGAATATTGGAACGATTTTTTGAAGTACTAATTTAAAATTTGGGTCTAAATATCTAAAAATGCGTAAATCTATAATGAATAATGTTATTTGTCTATATTGTGTATATCTATCACCCAATTTTGTTTTTGAGGCAATTAAAATAATAATGAATCATAAAGCTCCCATCCAAATATTTGATTTTATTGAATACTAGAGATTTAAATTTGAGATCAACAATTAAATTGAAACAATCCCACATAAACTAATTTACTTGTTAAGTGTTTCATAACCATTAAATTAACAACAACAATAACTAATATATTTCCGACAAACAGTTAAGCTTTTGTAAATATATAATTTGGTTCTTAATTAGTTATATTCAGAAAATGTATGGGTGAATATACCAGTCACAACTCTTATTGACAAAATTCATCTAAATCTTTTTTAGCTTAAAAGAACAATCTTCAACTATCAGATAAGAAATACATACACACATGGATCTTGATATTCTTTTCTCCTAAAAAAATATGATATTCTCTTAAAACTACGATATTCTTTTCTCCTAAAAAAAATATGATATTCTTTTAAAAATAATTTATTCTTAAAATAAATAAACAAAATATATAGAGAATCACATATCATTAATATATTAACTGACTAACATATCATTTTCACTAGCCTGAATAATACTAAATTCAAATTTCTTAAATAAAAAAAAATGACTGAGAAAGGAGGCCATAGTTAATGACCGTAAATAATTAGTTATCAAGAAAGTGAATGAATAATTTAAAATAATATTATGATTAAAAAAAGTATAAATTATATTTACCATTTTATCAATAAAATTAGAGATAAAGACATCATATGAAACCGTGAGACTATGACCAACTGAGCTTCAATATTATATATCATTCTGCCATAATTAATATACCTAATCCTTTCAAGAAATGTTCTATCCAGCTTCAAAGGATGTACCAACAAAATATTGGGTCCTTGTTTTCAAACTTTAACACATATTAAAGGCAATAGCAAACAACCAAGTAGGTTACTATGGACCATTATTTGTGGCACCAAACAATAAATAAAGAGAAAGCTCCAAAACTAAAATGTGAAAGACGAATTATGCTGCATAGTTCAGAAACCAAAGCTTATGGTCAGAAATGACCATGAAAAAGCAAAACTATAAAACAACATTTTATGTTACAAGTATCATCATAGTTGTTGCAAAAGTTTAGTACAATGGGGATGCAAATTAAAGATAAACCATATGTTAAATATTATATATGTAGGAAGACAAACATACACATGTACTTTACTATTGATCAAATCTTCAATGTAATCAAATATTTTAATGTATAAGTCAAATAATTAGTATAAAATTTTACCTTTATCTATTCTTTTTGGGTAAATCATGTCTGTATTCTATAATCGATGTTCGGGTATATCATATATGAATTTTATGACACATTATCTTTTCCTCTCATTTCAAAATGTAGTTCTACTTTTAACAGGAAGTTGCATTTGAACGAGGAAACTAAAAAAATATAAATTAAACGAATTCTCATTTACACCAATGGCAGGTTTGTTTTTAAGTTTCAATCAATATTTTATTACACATGAAATTGTGCATTATTCTCCTAGAATTCCATGTATCAAATAAATAGTTATAAGATTAAATTATTTATTTGATTGTTACGATATTTTCATTTTAAATTCTATCTCGAAGTAAAATTATATATATATATATATATATATATATATATATATATTTAATTCTTGTATATTTTTTTAATAGCAGTTTATTATCACCAAAAAGCTTTTGAAACAGTTTTATTGTATCGGTAGAAAGTTTATCCTCTAGTGTTTAACAAAGATGAGCAAAAATTAACTTTTGTACATATATATAACTATTATAAACTCTTACTTTTTTAATATAAAAACTAAAACTTAAAATCTGAACAAGTATTTAGATATTAAAACTTATAACTTTTTAATATAAGAACTAGAACTTAAATTCTGAAAAACTATAAAAATTAAGTGAAAAGTAAATAGTTTAACTTAATTACAATTACAATGTAAAATAATGAAACCTGCCTTTTTGATATCACCAATTGCTAACTAAGATATACCAACCACAAGAATAGGATAAACACCAGAAAGTTCTTTTTTGAAGTTAAAAGGAGACATTTTGACAACTCAACTGAATTAGTGTTAAGAATAAATAAAGTGTACAAAAGTAGACAAACAGAAAAGAATCATAGACACAAAGTGTGTGACTCGGATAATGAAAAGGGGTTGTTTAAGTCCCAGCTCCTTTTTGTCAAGGTATTGAGAAATTCTGATAGAACTTTAAGAACAGGATAAGCTGGAAAGAAATGTTTGATTTCTAAATTTTTACTTTTTACAACCTGAATACCTAACATGATGTTGGACTTTGTATCCTGCCTTGTATCCAATCATTTATTAATTCTTATTTCTTTAAGAGCATAAGGTATATGATCATACTCTAACTCACTGGGTTACTATATGCCTACCCATGTCATAATATTAGGGACACTTTAGGACGCATACATGTTATTTAATAAGTTTTGAGCTTTCAAATTTTTAGATTGAAAAATATCTCCTTGTGTAAGATTTTGAGTTAACATTATAATAAATAAATAAAATAAAGAAACAACGCAAAACAGAACTGTGCACCATTCAGTTTCAGAATATAAATGCTTGAGCTCTTTCTACTTTTTAGCATTATGATGAACACCTTCAAAAAGGAGATGGTACTTGCTGGGTATTACATATTTAATGGTTTGAAAGCTATAATTATCAATATGGGTTCATTTATTCATTACATCAAACCTTTGCCGGACATAAGCTATAATTGTTAGATGTCACTACTTAATAGAATTTAGTTTATCTAATCATCCAATTTTATTTATAAAGATGTTTTATTATCACTCTATCCTAACATCCATTTTTTCTTATACCTTGAGAATCTATATTTATTGACAATTTTATCTATTGGAGATGTTTCTGACTTCCACATTGTCGAACAATTTTATTCTTTTAAGACCAATTTTATTCTTTTAATATTATAAATTTATTTCTTATATATGTTTCTATATTTGATAATTGTTTTTATCTTAATGTTATTTTTAATAAAATTTAAGAATTAATTTTGTTATGTTTATTTTTACGAAATATTTTGTATGACTTAATTTATTACAAATTTTAATTTATTTGAAAAATTAAAATTATCAAATTTATTATTTTTTACATGTTTTAGTCTTATAAAACACAAACACCTAACCGTATTTGTACTGGTATGAATAAAATTTATAATAAAATGATACTTCATTACTAATATTTCAATATATGTTCCATTATATCGATTTCACGGATTCACTTACCAAGTTAATCCAGTCCAAAGATCTATTTTTAATGGAAACTTCACAGGAGCATTTATTCATTGTAACTGAACATCTGCGAGCAAACTTATATGAATTTCAGAAACTCAACCAAGAATCCGGAGGGGAAGCATATTTTACATTGAACAGATTGCAGGTATGTTCAAACAGAACAATAATGTTTGTACCTTGTGAACACGATTCCTATTCAGTTTTTATATTGCTATAGTTGTCTAAAGTTCAAGATTTGCTATGCTCACTAATAAGTGGCTCCTATAATGCATTACCTATCTGCCTATATATTGTTACTTAATTGATGAATTTGAATAGAATTGTTTTTTGTCAGAAATAGAGAATTTGTCTAAATGATCAGGGTGGTTGTTATCCTGCTTTGCAGCTCATTACTCGTCAGTGTTTGGAAGTCAAACAACAATCCACTATCTTTTTCAAAATATATAGGCAAGCAAGGTAAAGTTAATGTAACTTTACTTCGTATCCAACTGCATTACATAATCAACCAGTCAACTCATTCATAAAATATATATGTTCACATATACGTATTTTTTTTATCTTCACATTTTATAATCGATTGTCTGATTATTGATTATTTATGTATTTCAGTTGTCTATCAAATATTTTTCGTTAATGTGAGGGAAAACTCATATGGATGAGTATATTATTTTGAGTGATAAAGTAGAGATAATTGAAAGGGGAGAGTATACATGTGTACTAATTATGCACAACAAAATCAAACAAAAAGCCTTTCATTCATTAGTCTGATTGAGTCCTCATTTTAAATTTTCATTTCAGTTGTTTCCAACTAATCTTTAACATTGTACACATTACCCAGGAGACTGATCAACTGGAGTACATAATTCCAGAAGAGTCATCATTGGAGCAGCACCTACAGGTTTCTGATACTTTGTTCATCAACTTTGTCAGATACTTGCTTAGCATCAACCCTAAAAGAAGGCCTACTGCAAGACAGGCACTAAAGCATCCATGGCTTTCCTATGTTTACTAGTCCAATTAATGTCCTTTTTGTGGTGGAAAGTTCAGTAATTAAGTTGGAGCTATCCACATCAATCATGGTCTCTTGAGCTTAATTTTCTGCATATAGCAAAGCTTGTCATCACAATTTTGGTTTGTTTATAAGCTACAACAAGTGAACTCACTGTCTCATGCTGTATATTTTTTTTGCCTGTTGATTTTTAGTTTGTTCTTTGTACATAATTTCTATCCATTATTTTTTTTTTGCCTTCCATGAATTGGGAGGTTATCAGAATAACATTTTCTTGTCACCCCATTTGGTTCTAAAATAATGTTACATAATACAGGGGTTCCATGAATTGGATTTGGATTGTAATATAGTTCCATTATTATTGCATAAAAACTATGGAACTTTCTCACTGATGGGAGCTTTTAGTTCAGATGCCAAACTTTTATATTAAATGTAAGTTCCAACCACTGATTGAGCTATATACTCCATCTGCTTAATTTTTTTTACACACTCCATTAATCCTTAATTTTGGTATATGCTTGAATTTTAAAGTTCTTAGTTAATCGTTATTTTTTTTTAAGAAAAGTGTTAATGTCATTCGTTAATTGATAATATCATGTCTTTTATATTTTTAAGTGATATTCTAAAAATTGAGTTTTTTAAAAGTATAAAAACTGTATGTAATCATTATCAGTTTATTTATAAAATGACACTATACACCATAGAAATTACCTTAAAAAAGTGTGGTATTATGAATAATTGACAGTGCAGAAGTTATTTATAAATTATTACTCATGAAACATGTAACTCTTCTACTGAATTGTATTTTTTTATTATAACGTATGGATTTATTATTATAAATTTACTTTTTATATTTTTAATTCATTTAATAAAAATCATTTATACTAAAAAAATTGCTCGAATCTTGGCTTAAATTACTATTATTTTTTATTTGTATCAATTTCCTTTCTGATCTTCAATTACAGACACTAATATTCTTAAATTACTTTCAGAAAATCATTCATTTTTTATATTTAAATAATTTATTACTATACTTATTTATCATCTAAATTATTTTTCAATAATTTAAAAGTTTTATTCATATTTTAAGAGGATTATTTTTCAATTGTCTGTCGCTTAAAAGTATGAGAAAAATGTAAAATTATCTGGTTTATCCTTTCAGTTAGATATTGACAACAAATTTTGTGATTAAAGTTTCACTTACCACAATTCCATTGGCTCCACTTGATACTAATATTAAGCATCATGTTCATCATAAATAAACAAGATATAGTTTTTGTTTTGAATCTAAACTAATATATAAAACAAAAAAAGGAAAACTATCTAAGTTAAAGACAAAACAAAATAGAGTTTTAGTTTTCGTTTGATTGTGATACACAAATGTAAATTATATTTTGTTTTATAACCATAACAAATGGAATGTGTGTAACATGGGTCATTATTTTGGATCTGCAAACTTAATCGAATCATCCAGGAGTCCATATGATATGGGCCGAGGGATCTGGCCCATTTATTCACTTATTTAGCTTAACCCAACAAATCATAATATTAAATTAATTAAATAAAATACAGCTTATTCAAAAAATAGATTAGTCCTACCTAAATCATTATAATCTACTCTCTTAACATGAGATCAGAATTTTTTTTATGACATAGTAAAGTACTTCTCTAAAAAATCAAAAGCATTAGAAAATATACTTAAGATAAGGTTAAGTCAAACATAAGTTTATTATTTTATTAGCGATGACTGTGATTTGTTTACTATCTCACACTTATAGTATAACAATTAAATTGCTTTTTTAATTTAAAAATTCTTAAATTATGTATGAACTTGTTATTTATAGGTAATAGTGAGTAAGTCAACTAAAAAAATATTATAAATTATATATATTATAAGATGGTAAAAATTAAGGAGTATAATTAAATAATATATATATATATATATATATATATATATATATATATATTATTCTAAATTCTTTTATGCAATCAATTTAGTACACCTTATTATATATGATAAACATCACACTTAAGTTGTGGTGAGAAACACTGGCGCGGCACGTATCAAAAAGCTTGGAATAAAATTCTTTTTTTATTATTTAAGATAATTACATATTCTAAATTAAATCTAAGAATTATAATAATTAAATTAAAATAATTTCACGTGAGCGTAATCAGCAACTAAATATATCATTGAATGCAATGTTAAAAGATCCATATTTGTTATATATAAAAATAAATCCATATTTCACTAGTAAAAAAAACACAAACCATATCGCACAAACCACGATGGTTCTAGCTAACCGTCATGGTTTGTGACTTGGTGGCATTTTCGTAATTAGTGGGCAACAGACTACGACGGTTCACATTTTAACCGTCGTAGTCTGTTAGTAGTGGCATTTTTGTGATTTTTGGGGGCTACAGACTACGACGGTTGCCATTATAACCGTCGTAGTCTGTTGATGACACTTACACACTACGACGGTTCACACTAAAACCGTCGTAGTGTGTTGAATGAATTCAAATTAAAAACGAAGCACTGTGCTTCGTCCCCATTACGTGAAATCACTGCAACCTCTCTTCTCCCTCTCGGTATTAGCCCTAAAACCTCCATTGAAGCTCCATTGAATCCTTAGTCAAGCATTATTGAAGCCATTTGTGACGCGTTTTTGGAGAACAAGCAAAACCGAAGCCTGCACAAATCAATTTTGAAGCTTTTCCTCGAATTGCAACTTTAAGGTACACTCCGGTTCCTTTGGATTTTTAGGGTTCATTAAGTTGTTATTTGTTGCTTTTTGATTGATTTTGATGCAATTTTGAATTTGATTGATATTGAATGGGTTGATTTCTTCACTTTTGCTGCACTTACTCTTCAATTTTCATGTTGTATGCCAAGTGTTTGATAAAATGCCCAAGACACCAACCTTAGAGTGCAATGCTTGATGCAATTGATTAGTACACAACAACCTTAGAGAATAATTTTTATGCAATTGATGAGTAAAATTTTGATGCAATTTTGTTTAATTGCCAAATATTTTTTTATATAAATGTTACCAAAATATTAAATATAATTGTTTGTAATATTTAATAAATTATTTAACTATAATTTTTAAACTAATTTAGTAATATTTTTTCCTATAAATAAATTATTTTAAAAGTAAATGCAAGCACATATAGGTAATAATATTTTAACCAAAATTATTTATTCAAACGTTGTTTAATAGATATAGGTGTACACCCTAACGTGGAGTTATATTTGGGGCAAAAATTAGTTACTTTGCCATGACCAAAAAATAGTTAGTTTGCCATTAAATATTTATGGTGAATATTGATGTTTGTTGTGATCATACCTTTGTTTAAGGTATGGATCGTAGTTGGATGAATGCAAGTCGAATTAGTACGAAGTATGAGGCTGGAGTTGAAGAGTTTTTGAAATTTGCTAGGCAACATGATCACTTTAGTAGTGGTGTAAAGTTTTGTTGCCCTTGTGTGAATTGTTTGAACGGTGTACGGCTGAAAGAAGAAGAAATTCGTGAACACCTGATATGTGATGGGATTCTTAGAAGTTATACAACATGGACCTGGCATGGGGAGTTATTAGACACATTCACAACATGCAATGCGTCTGCATCGGAGCTGGAAACAGAAATTGATGACAGACTTGAAGACATGATACAATATGTTGGTCCTAAAAACTTTTTGAAAGCCCACGTATATGACACGTGCTTAGTGATGCGGAGATACCTTTGTACAAAGGGTGTTCTACCTTCACTCGTATGTCTGCGGTGTTAAAATTGGTTCATCTGAAGGCGGCAAATGGGTGGACTGACAAAAACTTTACTCAATTGCTAGAGTTGTTGAGTGAAATGCTTCCAGAAGGTAACACATTGCCAACCCGCAATTATGACGCTAAGAAGATCCTTTGTCCAATGGGTATGGAGTATAAAAAAATTCATGCATGCCCAAATGACTGCATCTTATACAGAAAAGAATTTGAAGCGATGCACAAGTGTCCTAGGTGTGGGACTTCACGTTACAAAAAAAAAAAAAAAAGAAGGGTGATTGTGATAGTGAAGAAACAACAAAGCAGGGTGCTCCTGCGAAGGTGGTATGGTATCTTCCGATAATTCCGAGATTTAAGCGTCTGTTTGCAAACGCCGGTGACGCTAAGAATCTTAGATGGCATGCAGATGAAAGGATAAATGATGGAAAGCTTTGACATGTGGCTGATTCCTTACAATGGATGAAGATTGATCTAGAGTTTCCTGCATTTGGCAGTGAATCAAGAAACCTCCGCCTTGGTCTGGCTTCAGATGGAATGAATCTGTTTGGTAATTTAGCCACTAGTTATAGTTCGCGGCCTGTGTTGTTGATAATTTACAACTTACCTCCATCCTTGTGCATGAAGCGAAAGTATATGATGTTGTCTATGTTGATCTCGGGCCCAAAGCAGTCTGGAAATGACATTGATGTTTATCTTTCTCCATTGATTGAAGACTTGAGATTATTATGGGATGAAGGTGTCGATGTGTATGACGGGTTTGCCAAAGAAACCTTCAAGTTACATGCCATGTTGTTTTGCACTATCAATGACTTCCCAGCCTATGGAAACTTGTCTAGTTATAGTGTTAAGGGACATAAAGCTTGTCCAATATGTGAAGAAGGGACATGTTTCTACCAATTACAGCATGGAAGAAAGACATTGTATCTTGGGCATAGGAGATTTCTAAGACAGTATCACCCATATCGTAAATTGAAAAAAGCATTTAATGGTCATGCAGAGAATGAGGTAGCAACCATACATGGTAAACCCATGAGAGATGATGAGGTCAGGGTCACCGTTGACGAGACACATGACCCGGATGCTCCAGTTCCCTTGCCCACTGAAGAGGTGCAATTGGTAGGCCAAGCTCTTGGTACTTTCATTGCATGACCTAAACACCTTGTTAATGAATTGGGTGCAAAGGTGTGTAATCAAATTTTATTTATTTATTATTTATCATGTTTATTTATCATGTTTCTAACAATTTATTTTATTATTAGATCAAAATGCCAAAGAAGAAACTTACACCCAGGAAACCTAGACCACAGCCAGAGCCAAGTGAAGATCCTCTGCAAAGCTTGATGGAGTTGGCCAATACGATTAGGAGCAAACCTTTGGAGCTCTATTGGGATCCAAAAATATTTGGTAGAGCCAATAACATGCCTCTGTACATTCACATGTCAGATTGCATGGAGATGTATTCAGGCATGGACGAGATGAACCTAACTCACATGCAATTTTGGATCTTGTAAGTACTTTAACTGTTAATTAAATATGTTAGTTTTCAAATTTATTACAGTTTCTAACATGAATTTCAATATGATTCAGGTATGTGAATAATGTATCGATTGAAATGGGCAACAACGATGTGTATGGATTCCTTGAGCCACAATCGATATTGGGCTTGGCAGATAATTCAGCTGATGCCAAGTCATATATCATGGATTGGATTGGCCAATCGAAAAAGAGGATGTACCTTGCACCATACCTTCACAAGTAAGTATAATTAGTATTGATATACTAAAATTTAAAATGCGGTGTTATAACAGTATTTTATTTTATATGTAGTGGCCATTGGCAACTTTTTGTGCTTTGCCCAATGGATCATCTGGTGGTCTTCTTCTGCTCCTTGCACAAACCTCTCCCTACGAAGTTGAAGAAAGTGCTTGAAGGGTATGTAAATGTTTTATAATTGTTATCTTTCATTTGACTTATATTTAATTATTATAACATGACATTAATGTATAATTTATTTTACCAGTATTCATGTTGCACATCATATGCTCACAAGCAATAATCGGTCAAGACCAAGACATGATTTTGTAATAACAAAGGTAAAAAAATTTCTCTTAGGAAACTGATAATACAACATTATGTCACTTGACTTCTAATACAATTAAGGTGTTATGATAAATCATTCTATTCTTTGTAGGCTAATAAACAAACGCATCGCCCGCAATGTGGTTTATATGTCATGCAGTGGATGGAAAACATAATTCGGATGGGCATAACAAAAAATTGGATAGAGGTACATACATTTAACCTATATCATTTTCATAATTTAATTAATGATACATGTTATTAATAATTATTCATTCCTTTCCAGAAATTTAGTGACTCAATGTCATTTGCCGAAGAAGCCATCGACTACACTCGCAAGCAATGGGCGACATTTTTGGTCTATTGTAGTAAGGAACAAAACACAGTTGATTCTTTTGATGATGATAATTAGAAATTTAGATGTTAATTTTATGAATTTATTAATTGTTAGTTGTAGGATTAGAATGATATACTCATTTCATTGAGTTTTAGTTGTGTACAGCCTTATTCATTTTAATTGATTACATTCATTTTAGATTATTACAATTTTGTTATTTAGAATAGTTTCTAAGTTAAAGTATAACTTTAGGTTTATTTTGAAGTTTCAATTATGAACCATTTTATTTATTCTCAATTGTGAAATTATTGGGTTGTATATGTATGGACTGTCTGCTAAAACAGGTACAATAAATTTGGGAAAAACGTTAAAACAAACAGAATATTAAAAAAAAAATTAGCAGACTACGACTGTTTTAACTAGAACCGTCGTAGTGTGTAGTTACATACTACGTCGGTTCTAACTATAACCGTCGTAGTCTGTGATTATTACAATACACACTACGACGGTTCTCACGTAAACCGTCGTAGTGTGTAGTTACAGACTACGACGGTTATAATGAGAACCGTCGTAGTCTGTAGTCTGTATACACTACAGACTACGACGGTTTAATCGAGAACCGTCGTAGTCTTTAACTACACACTACGACGGTTTTAGTGAACTGTCGTAGTCTGTAAAAACAGACTACGACACCGGAATCAACGACGGTTCTCTAACCGTCGTAGTGTGTATTTTTGAACCGTTATAGTATGCTTAAAGTGTACTAGTGTTTGTGCAATAAAAGAAAAATATAAAATACATGTCCCCATATTTTCACTCTTTTTTTTTCCTGAAACTAAATTTTTTATGTTGGTGGATTGATATGGACCGTTCATGATGACCCCCTTACATGGCATTGAATCAACACTTCAGATAATGTCTTTCACAGTTTCCTGTCTTTTCTTCGTTTCTTGTTGTTAATAATTTTTACATTATTTAAAGGTGTACTTAAAAATGTTAAATATATAAAGTATGAAAACGAAACAAAAACTTTGTTTAAGTTATTTTAATATTACTCAATGACGTCGACGATGGCGGGGACCAGTGACGTCGACATATTCAACTCAATGAGTTTAGTGAGTGCTAATACTAGACATATACTTCCTCAAACGGCCAAGATGAGGGAAAAGATAAAGACGACAAGGAAAAATATGCAGGAACTAGTGGCGGCGGGGGACCTCAATCAAATAGAGTATAAAAGGGACAAAATATATAATACAAGAGAAACCAGAATAAGACCTAAGGCAATAGTGACCGGGCGACTGTATTGATTTAGACAATAGGGACTAGTGACATCGACGGTGGCGGGGACAAGTGACATCGACGTCTTTAACTCAATGAATCTAGTGAGTACTAACACTAAACTTATACTTCCCCAAATGGCCAAGATGAGTGAAAAGATTAAGACAGCGAGGAAGAATATGTGGGGAACTAGTGGCGGTTGGGACCTCAATTAGATAGAATAGAAAAGAGACAAAATATATAATACAAACGAAACTAGAATAAGACCTAAGGCAATAGTGACCGGGCGATTGTATTGATTCAGACAATAGGGACCAGTGACGTTGACAGTGATGTGGGACCAGTGATGTCGACGACGTCGGGGGACCGGTGATGTCAACGGCGTCGGGGGACCAGTGACGTCGACAGCGGAGGGACCAGTGACGTCGACGTCTTTAACTCAATGAGTCTAGTGAGTGCTAACACTAGACATATACTTCTCCAAATGGCCAAGATGAGGGAAAAAATAAAGACGACGAGGAAGAGTATGCAGGAACCAGTGTTGGCGGGGTGACCTCAATTTGATAGAGTAGAAAAGGGACAAAATATATAATACAAGCGAAACCAGAATAAGACCTAAGGCAACAGTTACCAGGCGGCTGTATTGATTTAGACAATTTAATTTACCAACCTTCAACTCAATGAGTCTAGTGAGTGCTAACACTAGACATATACTTCCCCCAAACGGCCAAGATGAGGGAAAAGATAAAGACGACGTGGAAGAATATGTGGGAACCAGTGGCGGCGGGGGGACCAGTGACGTTGACGGTGTTGGGGGGACCAGTGACATCGACGTCTTCAACTCAATGAGTCTAGTGAGTGCTAACACTAGACATATACTTCCCCAAACGACCAAGATGAGAGAAAAGATAAAGACGGTGAGAAAGAATATGCGGGAACCAGTGACGGCAGGGGCACCTCAATCAGGTAGAGTAGAAAAGGGGCAAAATATATAATACAAGCGAAACCAGAATAAGACCTAAGACAATAGTGATCGGGCGGTTGTATGTATTTAAACAATTTAATTTACCAACCTTCAACTCAATGAGTTTAGTGAGTGCTAACACTAGACATATAATTCCCCAAACGGCCAAGATGAGGGAAAAGATAAAGACGACGAGGAAGAGTATGAAGGAACCAGTGTCGGCGGGGTGACCTTAATTAGATAGAGTAGAAAAGGGACAAAATATATAATACAAGTGAAACCAGAATAAGACCTAAGGCAACAGTTACCAGGCGGCTGTATTGATTTAGACAATTTAATTTACCAACCTTCAACTCAATGAGTCTAGTGAGTGCTAACACTAGACATATACTTCCCCAAACGGCCAAGATGAGGGAAAAGATAAAGACGGCAAGGAAGAATATGTGGGAACTAGTGGCGGCGGGGACCAGTGACGTCGTTGGTGGTGGGGAACCAGTGACGTTGACGGCGTCAGGGGGACTAGTGACGTCAACGGTGGGGGACCAATGACGTCGACGTCTTCAACTCAATGAGTCTAGTGAGTGCTCACACTATACATATAATTCCTCAAATGGCTAAGATGTGGGAAAAGATAAAGACGACGAGGAAGAATATGCGGGAATCAGTGACGGCGGGGGACCAGTGACGTCGACGGTGGTGGGAACTAATAACGTCGATGACACCGGGGGGACTAGTGATGTCAACTACGAGGGGACCAGTGATGACGGGGACCTGTGATCGAGACGAGTGACCAAGTGACATTAAGTTTTAAGTAACTCTGCGTGCATGTGCCAAATTGGTTGTTTATTGTTATGTCATTTATTTTCACATAAATAATATTTTTTAATTTACCATCTTTTAATATAAAAAATAAGTATATTTATTGGTTAGATTTATATTTTATTATAAAAATAAGTATAATTATAAAAAATAAAATAATTTAATAACAAAGATATTATGATAGTATTTATTTAATTTTTTAGGTAACAAATTTTATTCTAGTTTTAATTATGAAGTTATTTTGTGTATAAAATCAATAAGTATTTTTATAAAAATATTATTTATTAAGTAATTATTTTTATTAAATTTACCATTCATTACAATTTTCTTATTTTTGACATGGTTTATGGTTTGGAGTTAGCAAGTAAAACTTATGTGTTTTTCAGTAATTTTTTAATAATTCTACCTTCTTTTTAATACATGAGAAGGATAGTTTTTTTCTCAATTATATTATATCTTATGTTTTTACAGTTGTTTCTCAATGGAGAAACCTGATTAGAGTAAAAAGGTATTTTTAATCATGTTTGTACTTAAAAGAGTTTTCTTTACTTATTAATTTGTTTCTTCCTTTTTTACAAAGTGTTTCCAAATTTCTAGCTTGTAAACAGGTTATAATTTATTATATTCTGTCAATTTCAATGTTCTTGTGATGTGAGCACAGGAAGAAGGTATAACCAAGAAAACCACCTGGCACGACATCAAAACAAAAGAGACAAACATTCTAATTCTAATTTGTAACTGAGAATGGTAAAAGACTACGCTAACTCGGTGGCTACAAAATATCAAATGAAGAAAATAACACTGCAAAAACTAAAAAATATACTAAAAAATTAAAAATGAAACACTCAAAAGAGAAATGAAAAGGGTCCAAATATATAAAAGATCATAAAACACAACAAGTCATACGACAATAACAAACCGACCAGGTGTATCCATTTAGACATAACAACTTCCCAAGCATGAGCTCTTTGAGTCTAGTGATTGCCAACACTAGACATGAGCTTCCTGCAAGGGATGAGAAAACGGAAATGACAAAGAAGGTGAAGTTGAATGTGCTGAAACCATCGGCTGGGGAACTTAGACGACCTCGTTGGCAAGGGGGGAACTTGGACAACCTCGTTGGCAAGGGGGGAACAGGAACGACCTCGTTGGCGAGGGGGGAATATAGTGTCTTAAGGCTAATGCCATCAAATTTGAAGAGAGAGAGAAAAGAAAACGCAAGAATACGAAAGAGTGCGATGTATTTTGGACTTGAGTGGCTGGGAATACAAGATTTGGGTATTGAGTTTGGTGAGTTTATGGTACTACTACCCAATAACCCTAAAAAAAATCCCTATAGTGAAAAAAGAATTGAGTTTTAGAACGGATTTGAAGGCTTCTATATAGATGTTTGAGTTAGCCATTGACAAAATAATGAAGCAGCAAAGTTAAAATGATAGAAAAACTCATGCAAACATAAAAAATTCGGAAGGTGTTCATCTTATTTATATACATAAAACGGAGGTTAAAAAAAGACTCAATAGTCTAAAAATAGAATGCAAAAATTTGTATACCTTCATCTTGAGAATTGCCAGCTTGAAATGGGAAAAGAGTATAGTAGCATTGGACTTTACAAATATAACAGCATGCAGGCAATTTGCAACCGTTGGACGTAAGGCTTGCAGAACGCGTTTGTGAGGAAAGTGTGGCCTTAAATTTTTGAGGATTGAAAGTCATGAGCTTCAATTTCAGGCAAAATGACTATTCTAGGCTAGTTATGGAAACTATTTCCGTAAATAGGCCCAGTTACAAACTTATTATCCAGGGGGGTTGTTTTGTAGCGGTGGCGGACGGCGGTGGGCGCCATAGTTGAGGGAGCGACACGTGGGAGGGAGTGGAAAGGTCGGGCGCTCAAGGGGCAGGCGCCCCACGCCACGTGTCATGCAGGGACAGGGGGAAACGTTTGGGAAGGGATCTGTGTGGGCGGACGAATGGGGAGGTGCCACGTGTATGTGGCGCCTCACCCCTGAGCGCCAACTGCCCCTACATTTCCTGATTTTTTCCAATTTCTTAACCTTCCAACCTTCCTTTCTTTTCTTTTCTTTTCTTTTCCTTTTTCTCACATTTTTCCTTGTTCGACCAACCGATTCCTGGAACAGCATAGCCTTACCCTTTTCCTGCTTCGTTCAATCTCAAACTCCAAACTGAATCTTTGCCAAAAAAATTGAAGATTTTTCCACCAACCCACCACAACAAAGTAACTAGTTTCTTGAAAGATCTGATTTTTAGTTCTTGGAGTTGAGTTTCTACCATTTTTTCTCTCACTTTCACCACTTGCATCTGCAGAAGAAAGCACACAATTGCAGAAAAACAGAATGCTCAGGGTACCACTTTCACCACTTTCTCTGTTTTTGTTTCTTAGTTTTTTTTATTTTTTAAGTGAGGCGCTCAGGGGTGAGGCGCCACATACACGTGGCACCTCCCCATTCGTCCGCCCGCATGGATCCCTTCCCAAATGTTTCCCCCTGTCCCTGCATGACACGTGGCGTGGGGCGCCTGCCCCTTGAGCGCCCGACCTTTCCAATCCCTCCCACGTGTCGCTCCCTCAGTTGTGGCGCCCGCCGCCGTCCGCCACCGTTACAAAACAACCTCCCTGAATAATAAATTTGTAACTAGCCCAGAATGGTCATTTTGCCTCAATTTCATTAATGTGGATATCTCTTTACTGTTATCCTGGTTTTTGGTTTTTGTCTAGTGACACTACTTTTACGTGTTCTCATACCTGAAATTGCCTCAGATATGATAGGTTGTCTCGTCAGAAAGTTTGAACACTCAAGCATTTAAGCAGTGCTACTTTTACGATGCAAAATGTCAGGCCGTGTCCTTACATGCATTTTGGGCAATCCGAAATCAAAAAGATTCTAAGCAAAAGAAGCAATCAACCTCGTATATCTCATCTCATATTATCTTTCATTCTTTCTCGTATTTTTTTATTTGATTAATCCTAGAACTCGCTTTCTTATGCTTTATATTTATTTTATAAAATTGTAATTTATTAGAGTTATTAAGTATTTAAATCGACTTCATTTACATCGACTTTTCCACAAATCGTTGAATCTATCATTTCAAACCCCATTTGATTTTTAAATCATTTTGACGTTAAGACCTTGTCTATAATTAATTTTACAGTAATTCCGTAGTATCCCAAAAATAAAATAAAACCGTAACGTGAAAATATGGAAAATAATGAACACTAAATTTAATTGAGATTTAAGAAATAATATTATTGTAAAGATTTACTTTACTTTTAATTGATTATAAATTATTTCAGAGTATGACTGTTACAATTATTATTATAAAACTAATAAAATTTTCATACACAAAAGTTTAATTGTGGTAAAAAAAAAAATAAACGTAAAGATATGAAAGACTGCGATGTATCTTGGAATACAAGATTTGGATATTGAGTTCGGTGAATTTATGGTACTACTAAAGTACCCTAAGAAAATCCTCACAGTAAAAAATGAATTGAGTTTTAAAACATATTCTAATGCTTTTATATAAAATTTTGAGTTAGTCATTGACAAAATAATACATAGAAATTTGACCCACCTTAACCTTTCGTTTAATTAAATAAAACAAGCAGGAAACAATGAACTTCACTGAGCTTGCCTCATGAATGGACGTACCGACTTTTCTGATGATACTTGAAACAAGATTCAAGTCTTTTAAGTTAATCCTTGTTGGAGAAAGAAAGCTAGTGAAATCAAAATGTAAGTCAGAAGAGAAAAGTAAGTTAAAACATGTTGGAGTAGAGAAAAGTAAGTTAAACCTTGTAGAAACAGGATTTTCGTCATCCATTAAAGATATGTCTTTTATTTTATCTTTGTCATATTATAATCTCAATTTCAATGCAAGACGAAGAATTTATTTTATCTTTGTCATATTATAATGTCAATCTCAACGCCTTGCGTGTGTTACTTCTCACCATGGAGTTAAAGTTTTTTTCCATACTTTTATAATCGTAATCAAAAATTTTTATTAGACTTCACAAAAATATTTTCTAACTAATCCTAATAACAAATTTTTTTTGTAATTTACCCACGGCCACACACATTCTTCGTCGGTTATTTTGTCTCTAGTATTGTTTATCATGAGTGCAACTCACTACATTAGTCAATTTGTAATTACCAATATATCTATTAAAAAATAGAGACAAAGTAGTTATATTTCTTGCTTTCGTTAATAGTGGGCTTGTTAATTTTTGATATTTTTTTAGTTAATCAAAGTTATTTATTTATACAGCTTTGGTCAATTATGTAGATGTTGACTATAAAGATAATGGGGATTTGATGATTTTATTCGTCTTTTAAATAGACTCAAGATTAATAGGTATTTTTAAAATTTATAGAATAATTTAATGATTTTGATAATGTACTATTTTAAAGTTAAAATAGTAAAATGATTTTTAATAATATAATATATTTATTATTTTAATTTTAAAAAATATTTATTATTATGTTAGTTTCTAATTTTTAATATTTATTTTTATTTAGTTCTTAATATAATAATTAAAATGAATACGAATAATAAAATTTAATTAAAATTATATCTAAGTAAAACCTATTTTTACCATTAATATATATCCAATAAAAATACAAACTTATATCCTTTGAACAGTAATTAAGGAATACAGAATATAAAATATTCGTATAAAATAAAATATTTACCGTATCTAGACCAACACGTTATGATATCATCTTGATGTAGTTTATGTCTTCTAGTACATGCATATAATATTTCTATTATTTTTTTATATGATATTTCTATTATTTTTTTATATCATCTTGAAAACATTTATACTGAGAATAACATTTCCACTAATAATCTCCAACCGGAATCGGAATAGTAAGAAATGGAAATGGATGGGCTGAAATTAAAATCATGATAACGTGACGGGAGAGGAGGTGAGGTCAAAGAAAAATTGAAAGAGAGTTCTAAGATGAGAAATTGTGAGATAAGGGAAGAAGATAGCCCAAATAATATATAAGAGGTCAAATGATTAGAATAAAAAAATTTGGTGAAAATATTCAATAAATCATTCATAGAACCAAATAAATCTTAAATAAAAATATATTTAAATTAAAACTATTATGACAATGAAACTAAAAGATATACTTTTACTCTAATAATTTAAAATTCAATATAGATCCAAATAAGTTGCTAATTCCGGTAAATTATCGAACATCTTTCTATTTCAATTTGTAAAAGTAAAAGAATTAATCTTCATATGCAAGGGCGGAGCTACGGGGCCATAAGGGGGTGTCCCTAATTTGTTTTTATACATGTATATATTTATTTGTTTTTATTTAAAACTGATTTTGAAGAAAAAATATGTTTAAAATAATTTTTTTTGTTTTGATTAGTTTTAAACTAAAATTTACTTTTTAAATTGATTTTAAACTAAATTAAAAATATAAATAAATTTATTTTAAAAAGTATAGATTTAAATTTCAAATTCAATTCACTTCATTGAATTTCTATTAAATATAGATTAATTCACGCTTCCCTCTTATGTAAAGAATAAACCTTTTTTTTAATCAATTTTAAATTTAAATTAATTTTTAAAACTGATTTCAATCTAACTTAAAAAATCCAAATTAATTTGTTTTAGAAATCTACTTATTTAGATTTAGATTACCTGTAGACTATATTTTTAAAAATCTATGCCTACCCTTATGTAAAGCATAATTTTGTTTAAATCAGTTTTAAATCAAAATCTACTCTTAAAACCGATTTTAAATTAATTTAAAAAATATAAATTATTTTTTTTTATAGAAAATATGAGTTTGAAATTCAAATTTAATCTACTTAATTAGATTTATATTAAACATAGATTGGATTTTCAAAAATCCAACCCATGCCGATCCTTGTTATATATGTAAAACATAATTTTTTTAAAAACAGTTTTAAATCAAAATCTACATCTAAAATTGATTTTAAATTAATTTTAAAAAATCCAAATTAGTTTGTTTTAGAAAATATAGATTTTAATTTTAAATTCAATCCACCTATTTGAATTTAAACTAAATATAGATTGATTTTTAAAATCTAATTTATACTAAGTAAAGCATAAATCTTTTTTCTTTGATTTTTTCTTTGTTAACTTCAACTAGAGAAACTTATTTTACTCATGTCATAATTTTTTTTTATTTACGAGTGTCTCTTAAATTTTTATAATAAAATACATATTTTTCATATATTTATTAAGATAATATGATAAGAATTCATTTAAAGAATATAATTTCATTGCGATTATTTTGATGTTAATTTTATTTTAGTTAAACTGATTAATTAAAAAATATTTATTCTTGTCATATATTCTCATTTAAGATAATGATGTCTAATCTCCCATTACAATTCTTAAATAAAGTAATTTTTTTTTATTATAAGTGAGTATCTAATTTAATACTTTTATTCAGAATAAAAGAGAATAAATTAAAAAATATTTTATAACATATTATTATATTTTCAAATGAATGGTTTGTGATAGCTGAAATATTCCTATCAATCTAATTATATTTATATCAGTATATCTGGAAGATATTTGTTAGCTCTATCTACGTCTGTCAATATACTTGACAGATTATATTAGGCAATTGATTAGCATGATATCAGGATGATTAAGTGCACCTTTCGTGTATATATTTGAATTGTTATATGGAATAGAGATCAATAAATATTAGTTCTTTTCTCATGGTATCAAGAGCTTGAAGGTAGAATTATGCTGCTACAATGACAGGAGCAGAAAGGAAACCTCATATTGAGGAACTGGAGAAAACTCGAGAGGATGGAACCAAGAAGGTTCCTTCACCTTATGACCTAAACGCAAGTGACAACCCCGAGAGTGTAATCACCCAGGTGCAACTGCGAGGAGAGAATTATGAAGAATGGGCACGTGCAATGAAAGTATCTTTACGTGCTCGGAGAAAATGGGGTTTTGTTGATGAAACCCACAAGGAACCGAAGGAAGGGACGTCAGGGACAGAAGATTGGTGGACAGTCCAATCCATGAAGGATAAGTCAGTAACTTGCTCTCATTGTGGCAAGGCAGGTCATGATGCCAAAGGATGTTTTCAACTCATTGGATATCCAGAATGGTGGGGAGAACGTACGCAAAATAAAGGACAAGGTACAGCTCGTGGAAGAGGTGGCCAAGTTCGTGCGAATGTGGCACAAGTGGGTGAAGTCAATAGTGAAACTGAACCAAGACATGCGATGGAGGGGCTGAACAATGAACATTGGCAGACCCTCGTGGAAATGCTGAACTCACGCAACGCAAATAAAACTGAAAAAATGATCGGTGAGAAAGCTTCAGAGTTATGGATAATAGACAATGGAGCATCTAATCATATGACATGAACCTTAAAGAATTTAAGTGAAGTAGAAGGTTGTCCGGTGGGGCTACCAGACGAAGAACACATAGTTGCAAGCAAAGAAGGAACAGTGGTCCTTGAGGGAGGACTAATGTTGAAAAATGTTTTATATGTACCAAAATAAAAATGCAATTTGATTTCTGTGTCACAATTAATCAATGACGAAAATTGTCAAGTATTATTCACTAAAAAGTTGTGTGTAATACAAGACCTATCTTCGAGGATGCTTATTGGAGCGGGTGAATGGAAAAACGGGCTTTGCGTGTATCGTGGCATGCGTGGTGTGACAGCGTGTCAGATTGGTGTAGATAAACAACTTAACCTTTGATACAAATGAATGGGACATCCGTCTTTGAAAGTTACTCAAATGATTCCTGGTCTGAGAAATAATTGTAAAAGTGAAAGCTTGAATAAAGTTTGTGAGGTGTGTGAAAGATCCAAACAGATAAGAGAAAAATTTCCTTTAAGTGATAGTCGTGCTTCAAATATTTTTGATTTGATACATTGTGACTTATGGGGACCTTATAGTACTCCTTCATATTGCGGTGCATCATATTTTCTTACTTGATGATTGCTCGCGAGCTATATGGTTATACTTGTTATGTGAAAAGAAAGAAGTGGCACAAACAATGATGAATTCCTTTTCTCTAGTTGAGAGGCAGTATAATCGACAAGTTAAAATGGTACGTAGTGATAATGGCACTGAATTTATGTGCTTAAAGCAATATTTTCTGAAACATGGCATAATTCATCAAACTTCCTGTATTGGGACTCCTCAACAAAATGGAAGAGTAGAAAGAAAGCATTGGCACATTTTGAATGTCGCACGTGCCTTGCGGTTTCAAGGAAATATGCCTCTTAAATTCTGGGGAGAATGCATCTTGGTTGCAGGATATTTGATTAATTTGACACCCTCTTCAGTTCTTAAAGGGAAAACACCATATGAAATGGTGCATGGTAAATCACTCACTTATGGCCACTTGCGGGTGTTTGGTTCCCTGTGCTATGCACAACATCGAACGACTGATAAATTTGATAGCCGAAGTCGACCATGTGTTTTTGTTGGGTATCCATATGGACAAAAAGGATGGAAACTTTTTGATTTAGAAAGGAAAATTATCTATCTTTGTATCTCGTGATGTGAAGTTTGTGGAGGATGAATTCCCTTTTGCTTCTCGTCCTACTACTGGTGATGCATCCACTCTTCTTACATTTGACGAGGAAGGCCCCACTTGGAATCATGACCAAGATGCTACACTAGAAGAGCCCACTTCAGGTGATGATTTAATTGATCCCATTGCTCCTACAAACACCACTAACGAAGACAGGGGAGACCATACCACAACCACTGATGAAGCCCCATTAACACCAACCACCGAAACCCCATCAGTTGACTCTACCATTCCAATGGGTAAAGGACAGTGAATCAAACATCCATCTGTGAAACTTTGTGACTACGTGACAAATGCCACGATACGCCTCAACCCGACAGAACGTTCCCCCTCTTCCTCAGCATTCTCATATACGGTCTACCCTTTCGAACATTATGTAACGTGTGATAAGTTTTCCTTCCAGCATCGTGCTTTTCTCGCAGCGCTTCAAGTAGAACGTGAACCAGCCCATTTTTTGGACGCTGTACAAGATGCTTGGTGGAGGGAGGCCATGGCTCTTGAGATACATGCACTCGAAAATAATTGTACTTGGGATCTTGTCGCTCTACCTCCAGGACAGAAAGCTCTTGGATGCAAATGGATATATAAGATCAAATATCACTCTGACGGTAGCCTTGAACGATTCAAAACACTCCTTGTCATTCTTGGAAACCATCAAGTGGAAGGGTTGGATTATAATGAGACTTTCGTTCCGGTGGCCAAAATGGTTACTATCCGCACTGTTTTAGCAGTAGCTGCGACCAAAGATTGGGAGGTTCACCAAATGGATGTTCACAATGCGTTTTTGCATGGTGACCTTAAAGAAGATGTGTACATGAAACTTCCCCCGGCTTCAAAGTGTCCGACCACGGAATGGTATGCAAGCTTCGCAAATCGTTGTATGGCTTACGACAAGCTCTACGTTATTGGTTTGCTAAACTTTCAGCTACTCTTTTTCAATATGGGTTTCGTCAATCTCAATTTGATTATTCCTTGTTCACTCTTCAACAGAACCTCACGCAACTTGTAGTGTTGGTTTATGTAGATGATCAACTCATTGCAGGCAATAATCAAATGGTTGTTCAAGCATTCAAAGATTATCTTCATCGGTGTTTTCACATGAAGGACTTAGGAAGATTAAAATATTTCCTTGGAGTAGAGGTTGCTCGATCCCCTACCGGCATCTATCGATGTCAACGTAAATATGCCCTCGACATAATTGCAGAAACTGGCTTACTTGGGGCCAAACCGCCTTCTACGCCGTTAGCAGAGAATCATCGCTTAGCACTGGCAGAGGGGCCACTGCTTGTAGATCCTAACTCATATCGTCGTCTTGTTGGACGTCTCATTTACTTGTGCTTCACTCGACCTAAGCTCTCCTATAGTGTTCACATTCTATCTCAGTTTATGCATCAACCGCGGCAGGAGCACTGGCAGGTCGCCTTGCGCGTAGTGCGCTACTTAAAGGGGCACCCAGGCCAAGGAATCCTCTTGAGACGAGACAATGACCTTAGCCTGTATGCTTGGTGTTATTCTGATTGGGCTAGCTGCCCCCTCACTCGCAGGTCTCTCGCTGGGTGGTTCATTCTTCTTGGACAACCCCCTGTGTCTTGGAAAACTAAGAAACAACACACAGTCTCTCGATCCTCTGCAAAAGCGGAATATCGCTCCATGGCTCACGCCACTTGTGAGTTGAAATGGTTATAAGACCTTCTCACTTGTCTCGGTGTTTCTCACCCTGAACCAATGCGCCTTTATTGTGATAGCCAAATTGCCTTTCATATTTCCAAAAACCTCGTCTTCCATGAACGGACGAAACACATCGAGGTGGA
Source organism: Hylodesmum podocarpum (assembly GCA_026586105.1). Lineage (NCBI taxonomy): Eukaryota > Viridiplantae > Streptophyta > Magnoliopsida > Fabales > Fabaceae > Hylodesmum > Hylodesmum podocarpum. The sequence goes on along the minus strand of JALJEV010000519.1, from coordinate 5,846,014 downwards.
CTGCCACTTTGTTCGAAATGAAATACTTTAGAATCGTATACATCCTTGTCATGTTCCTACACACACTCAACTTGCTGACATCTTTACAAAGTCTCTTGGCACCACTCAGTTTGACTCATTGTTGTCCAAGTTGGACATCCACAATTTGCATGCTCCAACTTGAGGGGTGATACGCTTGAAATACTCCTATCAATCTAATTATATTTATATTAGTATATCTGAAGATATTTGTTAGCTCTATCTATAGTAATCAAATATCTGAATCTGTCAATATATTAGGCAATTGATTAGCATGAAATCAGGATGATTAAGTGCATCCTTCGTATATATATTTAAATTGTTATGTCAAGCCCATGGGCTAAATGAATAGTCCCAAGACTAAAATAATTTTTTAAGAAAATTATACTTTTAAAAAAAATGTTAGAAGAAAAAATAAATGTCATCCTCTTAAAAAAAATTAAAATTTGAAAAATATTAATATCTGAATAATAATCCCAATAAAGTATAAAAAGTTAAATTAAAAAAAATTAAATAGATAAATCTAAATAAAGTTTCAATAATAAAAAATTAAAAAATTACAATAACAATTTAAATAAAATCTAAAAAATAAAATCTTCAATACTAAATATATCCATCTTTAAAATAAGGAATGACAATAGTTTTAGATCATAAATAAAATTTACAAAAATATATACTTTTCAATACATTTCAATTGATTACAAAAGCTGTTTTAAAAAAAGTGACTAAATACGTGATACTAGTGTTTCCATTCGAATCGAAGCTGTTCATAACAGTGGTAGATTTGTTTCTGTTAAAATTTCAGGAAAGTTGACTAAATTGATACAAAATTATTTAATTTGTACTGATTATTTATGATAGAATTTCGTACTCGACAAGTGTGATAATTCTCTAAGGAAAAAAAATGAAAATAAGTGTATCGGCAGATATAAACTTTACTAACTAACAACTATAATACGTTAACAACATTTTTTTTTGAAGAATATAATTTACCGAAGAAATGATCATATAAATTAATATATATTTCTCGTAACAATTTTTAGAAGAATATAATTTACTAAAGAAATGAACATGCCTCTCTTATCATTAGTGAATTAGGAAAATAATTCTATATTAAATATATATGTTGAAAGAAATCATAAATCGAACTTAATTAAATTATTTCTTAGTGTTTGTTTATTTTTTGTGTTGATATTGCGGAGCTTCTTTGTCGATGACGGAGCCATGTTATGTGTTAGGGGCAGCTGCCCCAAAAGTTTTTAATTTCCTTTATATATATATATATATATATATATATATATATAATTAATTAATTATAATTTTCGTTTTATAATTTATAAATATATTTTTATAATTTTAAATAAATAATAATTATTATAATATTTTAAAAATAATTATATATATATATATAAATAATAATTTATAATAATAAATACTATATATATAATAATAGTAATAAATTTTAATTTTTGATAATTTTCTATTTTTAATTTATAATTTTATATCTAATTTTTTAAAACATATAGGTTTAAGATTTTAATTTAAATGTTTTTTAATTTTAATATTTATCTTTAGTTTTAAAATCTCATTTAAATGATTTTTAGTTTTAAAATATTTAATATTCATCTTTAATTTTAAAATCTTACTGTTATATTATATATTTATTTAAAAAATTCTTAATTATAAGAATATTTTTAATCATTAATGATGTATTTTTTATTAATTTACCCAAAAATTTTAATTAATTTTTTTAATATTAATCTCTATTTTTATAATTTTACTAACATAGTATATATTTATTTAAGAATTTTTTTATCATAATAACAATTTTTAAACATTAGTAATGCATTTTTTTATTATTTTACTCAGAAATTATAATTAAATAAAATAAAAATAAATTTAATTTACTTTTTTACATGTATATTATCTAATTTTAAATAAATTAAATAAAAATATAAAAGAATAATGAAATGAAAAAAATAAAATAAAAAAAATCTTGCTCCGCCCCTGTTCTTTGTTAAGAACTACACTTTCTCTATCATTATCTTCGTTTCTGCCTCTTCTGCTATTTGCGGAGCTTCTTCATCAAAAACTACACTTTCTCTATCATCATCTTCTATTCCTGCCTCTTCTGCTATTTGCGGAGCTTGAACTACACTTTCTCTCTGTCTTTGTCCCTGCCTCTTCGCTATTTGTGTCGATAGAAACTTGACCCCTATTTTTATCCATATCTTCCATATCAACAATCCTAGCAAAAGAAATATTGGCAGTGAAAGCATTATGATTCCAAAATAAAAAACGAAATCGTAATCGGAATCGCAAGGAATGGGAATGGATGGGCTGAGATTAAAGTCAGGATAAAGTGATGGGAGTGGAGGTGGGATTGGAGAAAAATCCATTATTCAGGGGGGAATTTGAGACAAAGTTACGAAGAAGATGAGAAATTGTGAGACAAGAGAAGAAGATAGCCCAGATATATATTAGAGGTCAAATAACTAGACTAAAAAGATTTGGTGAAAACATTCATAGAACCAAACAAATCTCAACTAAAACTATATTTAAATTGAAATTATTATCACAATGAAACTAGAAGATATACTTTTATTCTAATAATTTAAAATTCAATATAGATCCGAATAAGTTTTAAAGTAAATTTTAAATAAAATAAATTAATTTTTTTATAAATCAATTTTAAACTAAAACTTACATTTTAAATTGATTTTAAACTAAATTAAAAAAATTTAAATTAATTTGTTTCAGAAAGCATAGAATTCAATCCACCTAATTGAATTTATACTAGATATAGATTAATCTATATTCACCTTATCATACATGTAAAGCATAAACTTTTTTTAAAAATTAATTTTAAACTAAAATTTATTTTTAAGACTAATTTTAAACTAATTTTAAAAATCTAAATTAGTTTGTTTAAAAAATATGGGTTTGAATTTCAAATCCAATCTACTTAATTAGAATTAGATTAGATGTAGATTATAATGGTAAAAATCCAATCTAAGCCTACCTTTATAATATATGTAAAACATAATTTTTTTAAAATTAGTTTTAAATCAAAATCTACTCTTAAAATGGATTTTAAACTAATTTAAAAAATATAAATTAAATTTTTTAAAAAATATGAATTTAAATTTCAAATTCAATCTAGTTAGATTTAGATTAAACATAGATTGGATTTTAAAAAATCCAATCCATGGCCACCCCTTGATATATTGTTATATATGTAAATTATAATTTTTTTAAAATCAGTTTTAAATTAAAATCTATTTTTAAAATTAATTTTAAAAACCTAAATTAAATTGTTTTAGAAAATATGGATTTTAATTTTAAATTTAATCCACCTATTTGAATTTAGACTAGATATAAATTGATTTTTAAAATTCAATACATATTCTTTGTTTTTTCTTGTTAACTTCAACTAATCTTAGAATTAGAGGAACTTATTTGACTTATATTATGGTTTTTTTATTTATTAGTGTCTTTTAAATTTAAATTATAAAATGTTTATTTTTCATATATTTATTAAGATGTTGATGTTTACGTAAATTTATTGTTGGCTCCCCTCTAAATCTGATATTCATCCTTGCTCATATGATAAGAATTAATTTAAAGGATATAATTTCATTATAATTATTTTTATGTTAATTTTATTTTAGTTAAATTTATCAATTAAAAAGTATTTATTCTTGTCATATATTTTCCTATAAAATAATGATATCTAATTTTATTTTAGTTAATTAGATGAAGCCATTGCATCTGGTCCACCACCACAAAAATGGGAGGGCAGTTGCCAGAACATTACCTGTACTAAGTATGTACATATCTGGGAAGAATCATATTTACGTATACGTTACTCGTAATATATACATGTATTTGAAAATGTATTAAAATAATTTTTTTAATTAAAAAAGAACCAAAAAAAATTTAGATCCTAAATAATTTTGGTTTGCTTCTTCTTCCTAATATTTAAAATTTAATGAATAAAGATTCTTGATGCTTTGTGTAATATCTTAACTTTTAATTTATATTCATTCATATTTCTATATGTTTTTTTTTATGTGTGTTACACAGATAAGTGCAAAAATAAAAGTTTTAGGTAACAATAATTTCATACACTAGTTTTAGTGAATTTTTTTTTTATTCTTTCAATGTTTTTATCTAGTGCTATAAGAACACTAATTAGTAGGAGTAGGAGTGGGCAAGAGTTGATGTATTCTACCAAAAACTCAATTGCTTAATCTTACATTTAAGAAACTTAGTTTGACCCTTCTTGTAAATTTATACATGGATCTAAAATGAATAGCCATCCTTGCTTTGTCAAGCCCATGGGCCAAATGAATAGCCCCAAGACTAAAATAATTTTTTAAGAAAATTACACTTAAAAAAAATGTTGGAAGAAAAAATAAATGTCATCCTCTTAAAGAAAATTAAAATTTGAAAAATATTAATATCTTAAATAACAATCCAAATAAAGTATATAAAATAAAAATTTAAAAATTAAATAGACAAGTCTAAATAAAGCTTCAATATTAAAAAATTACAATAACATCTTAAATAAAATCTTCAATACTAAATACATCAATCTAAATAAAATTTCATAAAACACATAAAATTTTAAGAAAAAATATTACAAAAATCAATAGTAATCTAAATAAAATATAAATGAATACATAAGCATTGACTATTTACTTTTTTTAAGAAAAATTCAGTAAAATATGGTCATTTAAAAAAAATAATTGAAAAAAAAAACTAAATTTAACAAGTTAGTTAAATTATTTTGAAAAGGAATCAATTTTTACTGAAAATTAAATAAAATTAAATCTTAAAGTAAAAATATTTGATATAATTAATTGATTAATTAGCTAGCAATTAAATGTAGGAAAACACCAAAGTATATGTTTATATAAGTATAATTAAATGAAAATTTAATTATCAAAGTGAATTATTTACTCTTTAAAATAAGGAATGACAATAGTTTTAGATCATAAATAAAATTTAAAAAAATATATACTTTTCAATAAATCTCAATTAATTATAAAATCTATTTTTAAATAAGTGTGACTAAATATGTGTTACTAGCGTTTCCGTTATCATCTTCAAATCGACGCTGTTCATTATAGTGGTAGTTTTGTTTCTATTAAATTTAAGAAAGTTGACTAAATTGATACAAAATTATTTAATTTGTAATAATTTTGAATTTTTTATTTATGATAGAATTTTTTATTTATGATAGAATTTTGTGTAATTCTGTAAGAAAAAAAATGAAAATAAGTGTATCGACCCTACGAAGATTATAGTTTAATAATTCGATGACAATTTCTGTACTTTTCTATTTAAGAGGAAAGAAGAACCATTTCTGTTCTTCATTTCTGGGAATTAAATATTTTTGTTTATTCTTATGTGATATACATTATATAAATAATTCTATTTTTTAAATTTGCTCACAGATAATTTCATAAAATAAAATTTAAATTTGACAGGAAAAAAAAAAAATCACAAATAATTTATTATGTAAGAAAATTTTAAATGTTAAATAAATATTTATTATTTTACAAAATGGTTTTCCATACTAATTTTGTGTGGAAAAGATAACAACAAATGTATGTATACAATTTGGTTTTTTATGCTATTAAATCTAGTTTGATTCGATCAATAAAATTTTAATTTTAGCTGGATTATATTGTTTAATAAGAAAAAATATTTCATTGAATTAACTGTAAAATTTTGCTACATCTCTTTCATAATTTCATTATATTTATGATCATTTGCTATATTTCTTTTTTATACTTTCTATACGTGTTAGATAAAATAAATCATCTACGGAAAAAAATATTAAATAAAAATATATTTATATTTAAAATTACTATAAAAATGAATTTAAAAGGTAATAATTTTACTGTAATAATTTAAAAATCAATATATTTCCAAATAAGTTGCTAAATCCCGTAAACTATCGAAGATTTTTCTATTTCAATTTGTAAAAAATAAAAGTATTAATTCTCATATGATAATAATTAATTTAAAGAATATAGTTTCATTGTTATTATTTTGATGTTATTTTTATTTTAGGTAAATTGATCGATTAAAAAATATTTAAACTTGTCGTATATTTTTATATAAAATAATGATGTCTAATCCCACATTACAATTCTTAAATAAAGTAATATGTTTTTCTTTTTATTATAAATGAATATCAATTTAATACTTCTATTCGAGTAAAAGAGAATAAATTGGAAAATATTTTATAACATATTATTATAATTTTTATATATATTTACAAGCAAAGTAATAAATAATCAATCATTAAAGTAAAAAACATATTCTATATTTAATTACAAATAGCACAAAGAGAGAACATTCAAAGGCTTAAAGATGAATAAGATGGTCATTGCTGTGCTGAGAAAAATTTTAATCATTAAAATAAAAAATAATATTAGTCAAATAACTTTTAAAGATTACAGGAATTTTAGGTATAAAAATAAATACAATAACTTCATCCTTAAGATACTTTAATGTGTAGTTTGTGATTGCACCAGATATTTATTAACTTCAATATCTGGTTATTTTAAACCTTATTTTAAACTTCAAATTAATTGTGAATCTCGTAAATCAAATAGTTTGAGACATTTATGACCCAATCTTTTTTCACCGAGGTTAAGTTTAAAAGTACTTCTTTTTATTAACAATTTTTTTTTTTTAGACTTTTTTCTTATACTTAAATTTTAACAATAATATCTTTAAAAAATATGTATAAGAATGATAAAGTTACGGATTTAAGGGTAAATTTGAAATAAGAAGTAAGAAATTTCAGTTATGATAGTTGGATCAATAAATTTATAACACATAATTAAAATCATTATCTTTTAAAATTAAAATTAAAAAATAATAAATAGGTACGTAAACTTTTCAACCAGTAGGACGTTTTGTTGTATTTTCTTCCTTTCTTTGACTGTTTACCTATTCTTTCATCTGATATTATGAACTTTCTAACTGTTATTTTTTTAAAAGAAATCCATATTAGTATTTGTATGTTACGGACATAAGTAAGTGTGTATATTACTATTTACATGGCTAAGCTATTTCATGCAAATCTTATAAATCAATCACATGGGGACAACCATCAACGATCTTGACCATAACACTCCCTTCTTTACACGGTAGTAGCACATGTGCATGTGATCTGGTACTAGCCATGCATACATATAATGACGTACGGTAACAAAAACAAAAGCTAGCAATAAAGGAAAGGAAAGGAAAGAATGCCAGGGGAACTCGAGTATAGGTAAACTTTCTACTTGGGTATATATCCTTAAATTTATAATTTATAATTTATAATAAGATATTATTTTTATCTTTTTTCTTATTTATAATCATAGCATATTACTTATAGAACACTGTGATCCAAATATAATATTATTTAACACGTGTGACTGAAAATTTCTAATATTTAATATTATCATAGATATTTCACAATAAAAATTTCTCATGAAAAATATAATGGGTTTCTTTCACCTTAAATTATAATAGTATTATGTTTCATTATATACATCTAATACTCTAAAATACTAGCTTAATAGATATTATATATAATTGAACATTTATAGAATTAATGATTAATTAAGAAAGACTCAACTCAATGAGTTTGAATTTCATAGTAAAATTATGACATTAGTGAAAGTAATTTGAATGAATAAAGAAACAAAATTTCTAAATCATTTACTAAATATACATATTAGTTAATTTATTAGAATTTCACATCCACACCGTACTCTAAACTTAATATGCATTTTTAAATGACGGAAGAAATTTGGTTCTTCCTAATAAAATACATCACTTCATACATGTTGAAAATTTCCCTTTAATTAATGAGTTAATTTGATTAGATTACTGTTAGTTTAGCATTTTCAGATGTTGCTTGATATATAAGATTCGATTAAGAGGAAAATTTCATTCTAAGGCTAAAAAATAATGTCTAATTACATTAAAAATACGAGTTTTTGATTTTCACGCACTTTTACATACTTTCATATCACTCTCTAATATTGTAGAGATTAATTCTCAATTTTGTTCATATGTGCAGAGTACTCATACAAGTTTAAAATTTAAATTCATCTTTTGTAAAAATATAATTTAGACATAAGATAAAATAGATGTTACTTCATGCCTACAATGTGTATTTTGAACACAAATTTATCTTATTCCTCACCACCTAATGTCCTAATGTGTTTTAAACACAATAATATATAGAACCTATGTTACCCTACAATAATGTGTTTTGAGAGCAGTTTTACCTTCAGGTCAAAGGAATCTTATCTCTCATTAGTGGTCTTCGGATCTCTTGGGGAATAAAGGAATCCATACTACCGATGCAAGCCAGTGATTTTCTTGAAAGGAGCCACAATATTTTCCTTATTTGTAAAACTACAAGAAAAAGTTTATCACCTCAAGAAAATCAAACAAAAACCATTACATAAAATTCTTAATGTTCTTATTTGTTTTTATTAATTTTAATTCTTTAATCTTTCTATTACATATATGGAATCTTCTTGGAGAGGTTCTTTTTAGTAAATAATAATTTTTTAAAAAATATTTATTAATTTTAAGAAAAATTAAATTTATGTGTCATATATCCGAGATAAGATTGAATGATTATATTTAACAAAGTGACGGGGTTAAAAATAAATAACAGTTTTCATAGATAAGTACTTTTTTCATAGATAAGTACTTTCATGATTTTCTGGAAAATAAAGTGACAGAGACTAAAACTAAATTATTCACGTATTACAAGAACTAAAAAATATTAAAAAATTGAATTAAAATATAATAACAAAGACAAAAATAGAAGAGAGAAATTTTACTGGGATCATTTAAAATATTATTTTTATTTAAAAAAATTTATATTTAAATCTTATAACTTCATGTTTTGAATTTTCTTTTCTTGGTGTCAGTCAGAAAGTTATATATATTGGTCTTGATTTGATATTGTAGTTGATATTTGGAGAAGGTATATCTGAGTTATTATACTGTCGCCATAGGTTAAATTTGCTGTTTAGCATGTTTAATTGCAAAGGTTGGCTATATTTTAGTAATTAGTAATGTTAATTAGAGTCAAGGACCAAGGAGAATCGATAAAGATGATTAGTTGTGATTTGCTACTCTCCAACTTACAATAATTAACTCATTTATGAGTGTGTATGAATATATTTTATCAAGACGTACGTACACAAGATTGTAGAAAATACTTAGGGTAAAATTATGTAAATTATTACATGACATGGATAATCATTTATGGCATACAAAGCACATAATTATATGTTAAAAAACACACACATTATTATCTTGATTAAACAAAGCATCCAGGATCGAACTTCCCATTTCTATTATATATCCCCACATAAACTATTAATAACTGTCCCACTTACCTCGTACATGCTTGAATATGTACACAGGAACATTCTGCCATAACATCATGCCATAGTGCCACCATTTAATAACACATGCTACAAAGTTGAGTGGATGATTAAAAATATTCAAACACAAATAACATCTATTTAAAATTAAATCTGACAAAAATTAATTTTGTTAGCCACGATCTAAATACACTAATAGTATAATACTAGGTTCGAAATTTGTAACTAACAGAAAACAATGGAACAATCACACGTGTTCAATGATTTACCTTTTTTAATTATTCTAATGAAACCTTTTTCCTTAACCACATTTGCAACAAATAACAACAACATAACAAAGTGCTTAATGCATTTTTGAATACAATTATAAATCTAATAAATGAAAAAATAAAATAAACAAAAAAAATAAGAACATCATTTAATAATCACAAACGTAATCATGAAACGGAAATTCAAACATAGCCTTATAATGTGAGCGAAAGAGAAGAGAAAAGAGACCTGAGATTTGAGGGCATCGTTGAAATCAACGAGGGAAAGAAACTGGAAAAACTTGTCTAGGGTGAGTCCTTCGTCATCGGGTTCAGTCTCGTCTAGGATGAGTCCTTCATCATCGGGTTCAGTTTCAACGTTGCCATTGTTTTATTTGAACGATTGCAGAATGCTGTAGAAGATGCAGTTAGAATCCTCATGCGGTGTAGTTTAGTTCGACTTGGTGGTCATGATGTAAGCGGCGCCATCCAAGAAAGCCTCCTTGACGTCCGGCGGAGGGGCTTACTCGGCGAACTTATAAGTTGTTTATTAGTGTTTCTTAAATTTAGATTATAAAATGGATATTATTCATATATTTATTAAGATGATGATTTTTACATAAATTTATTGCTGGCTCCCCTCTAGATCTAATATCCATCTCTACTCATATGATAAGAATTAATTCAAAGGATATAATTTCATTTTATGTTAATTTTATTTTAGTTAAATTGATCAATTAAAAAATATTTATTCTTGTCATATATTTTCATATAAAATAATGATGTTTAATCTCACATTATAATTCTTAAATAAAGTAATATGTTTTTTTTATTATAAATGAATATCTAATTTAATACTTTTATTCGTATGAAAGAGAATAAATTGGAAAAATATTTTATAACATATTATTATATTTTCAAATGAATGGTTTGTGTGGAGAAACATACATAAAATCTCCAATTGACATTGACAGAGAAGGTCATGGGATTTGTTGTGCATTGCTGCTGGAAACCCAGTTAAGTCGATAATATTTGGGTATGGCTAAGGGATAGAGAGAGGAGGAGTTCCTTCAGCACGTATTGCTGTTGTATATAAAGTTTTAGTAAGATGTAATAAGTAGATAAAATGATATATATAAAATGTGAAGATAAAAATATTTATTTATTTATTGTGAGCGAATTGATTATAATAAAAAAATAAATATAAAGTTCTTCTAATAATACTGATGTCCTTGCGGCTAAAGCCACTACAATTGGTCCACCACCACAAAAATGGGAGGGCAGTTGCCAGAACAGTACCCGTACTAAGTATGTACATGTCTAGGAAGTATATGTTACTTGTAATCATTTGCTTATATGTTTCATTGGTGCTAATTGGTTGCACTTTTCTCGAAAATACCCTTTGTAGGTGTGGGAGGCAGAGAAAAATAAGAAAAAAAAATGTCCCATTTTTTAGTTTCTTTTTAGGTAGGAGAAAGGTAAGGGTCTTACTCTAAAACGTTTATATGCTTTATTGTTTTTTATCATGAAGTATATGATGTAACAATTGAATGTACGTAAGTGTACGTGCTTGTCTAGTGAATGAGCATTAAAATGACAGCCATGTTTCTGAAGGGTGATTTTGGGAGAAGAGCAAAAGCATTGGAGTGATTTAGAAGGTGTCACCAAATGCCCAATACATCTGCTGGCGATGGAAGTGTCGATTATCAAGACATACATGTAGTAGCTAGTAAGTATAAAGACTTAAACTTTTGTGGCTTCCATATAGCGTGCATTATCTCCCTGTATCAGTACAATTCTCATTAATATTTTTGTCTCATTATTATTACTATTAATGAGAATATCTATGTGATATGACAACTAAAGAGATGTTGCATTAATTGAATTGGTGATGGAAATTGATGATGGCATGGCAGCAAACACTTTTTACATCAAATTAGTTTTGTTTAGGGTTTAGGGAGGGAAGAGACCTGAAAACTAAGAAGTAGCATCCACTGAAGAAAGCTGGATCTCTTAGGGAGGGGTCCTTTTCATGATAAAAAGCAATAAAACATATAAACGTTTTCATGTATATTTTATTATTGATCAAATCTTTACATGTAATCAAATATTTTAATGTATAAGTCAAATAATTAGGATAAAATTTACCCTTTTCTATTCTTTTGGGTAAATCATGTATGTATTCTATAATCGATGTTCAAGCCACATACGGGTATAAAAGGTTTTACTCTAAAACGCTTACCGCTTCTCACATTTTGTGTCTTACTCTAAAACGCTTACCACCACGCTTCTCACATTTGCGTTACCACCACGTTTCTCACACTTCTCACAGATGGCTAGCATAAAAATTTCCATTGAAGCCTTCAATTCCATTCTTACATTCAATTCGTTTTTTAATATAGGAATTTTTGTAGGGTTAATAGGTAGTAGTAGTGTGAACACAATAAAATTAATACCAAAACAATGTGTTCCCAACCATTTAAGTTCGAAATACATAGCCGTCTTTCATATTCTTGCATTTTTTTTCTTTCTCTCTTCAAATTTAGTAACATTATCTCTAAGATACTCCGTTAAATTACATAGTGAGGAAGCTGACGCGCCCCCTTTCGCCCTTCCGCCCCGACTTTGACGCTTAACCCGCTTATTATTGACGCCCCCGCTATTGATGTTCCATGCATTTGCTCAACCTCAAATTGCCAAGCGTAAATTCTACCTCACTTTCTTTCTCGTTTCAGTCATTTTATCCATGACTGGAGCAATATGTTTAACGCTAGCAATAATTACACTAATAGAGATTGGTGATTTATCGTGTATTAACATATACACCTTACCGGTTCTTATTGTTATTTTGTTTATATTGTTATTTTATTCCTTTTATATTTGGACCCTTTTTGTCTCTCTCTTGTAAGGGAATTAATGATTTCACATGTATCATGATTAACTTTTGATCCGATTCTGTTCACTGTTATGTCTTCTTTATTTACAATTAAAACTATGTTAAACAGAAAAATTGTGCGTTTAATAATAAATTTTCAAAACTTTCAAGCTATAGTTTTTATTTAAAATTATATTGATATTTGTTTTACTTTTTGTCTATATAATTATTACTTTTTGTAAATTACTTTTTTATAAAATGTATTAATGAAAAAATATAACATACAAAAACTAAATATGAAAAATTAAAAAAAAAAACTATTATGAAAAAATAATGGGAAATCAAAATTTTACAAGAATTAAATTAAAAAGAGAAAGACATTAAATCATAATAAATAAATAAAAGTTATCTATATTAAAAATGAAAAGGCATGAAATTTACATGATAAAAATATATATTAAGCTAAATTAAGTTACCTGTGCAGTCAATATATGGGTCTCCGTCTTAAATTAGAAATTAGGACTTTCAAAGGGTTGATTTAGCACTTGATGCTTAATTTATATATTGCACAGTGACCGGATAAAGTCAATGAAGAATTTTCTGAGCAATGCAGAAAGAAAATTCAAAGAAAGAAATTAAGTGGCAGGAGAAAGAAAATGAGAGGGAAATGTTTGTTTTCATGATCTGATAACTAGTAGTGGAATTGCAATTTTAGCACATGGCCATTCATTCATTGTTTCTCAACCAATTTGATTCACAGTTCTTTTTCCTTCTATCGTTTGATAGTAAATGTCACCTATGTAATGCTAGCTTAAACAAGACAATATTTTCTACATTTAGTTTAATCATACAAGGTGTATAGTACAAATTTAATGAGTAATAATATTTGAATTGTTTATACTTAGTTTCTACATAACAATATTTTTTATACTTAATATCACACGACTAATGTTATCTCATAAACAAAAAAATTGCATTGGAACACTTATCCACACGGTACCTTAAATGATGACAAACATGTTGACTTCACCTAGACTTTTCATTCCCTTGTGCTTTGTTTCTGTCTTCTTTCTTTTAAAATATAAAATTAAATGCAGCTTATATCCATCCTCAATACATGCATGTAGTATTTTTATTATTTTGTTATATGATAAGTTCAATAATAAAAATCACAATTCAAACAATTTTTTTTAACTTTTCTTAATAAATTTAAATCTATAATTTTATAGTTGCTGATAATATCGTTTACTATTTATTTACCTCGGCATTTGTTAAAATACAAGTGAATTAATAAAAATATAAATCTAGTATTTTACTGACCCTAAATCCTAAATTATTTTATATAATTAATCAATCATAATATATTATTTATGATGAATTTATTAATTTTAATAACAAAATTTATAAAAAATCTTAAGAAATTTAATTTATAATTGATCAAGTTTAGAAAAGGACAATGTAAAAATAGTTTATAAAGGAAAATGTTTATAACTACCTTTCTTCCATATTTGGACATTTTTATCTACCAAGTGTTTGACGCCCTAAACATTTATATTAATTTTTATTTTATATATTTGAAACTAACAAGGTTTAATTCTACATGACTTTACCACTTGTGCATGTTATTCATATCTCTTATCATTAAATCAGCATATCTCTTATCATTAAACCAGCACTACAATTGTATTAAATTAAATTTATCTTTTTGAGAAAAAAATTAAATTAAAGCTTTTAATTACTTATTTTATTTCTATATATACCTTCCCAAACTTTATTGTTTTATCTTGTACGTGAAAATCTTAAATTTTAATTTCTTGATAGGTAACTAATTAAAATTAAAGTTAGTGTCATCACACACAATCAGTTAAGAAATGAAATGATTTTTTAAGCTCCATAAATAAAGTACAACAATAAACATCTTATTTTTCTGTTATTTGATTGCTGGAATATTATTATTCCTACTCTTAATTCCAAAAAATCATCACCGTTATCCCGTGTTATCTAGATTGAGCACAAGAGATTAAATTTCGTTTACAACAAATAATGTTGTGATTAAACTATTTAATTAAAAGTTATTGAATAACGGAATATCCTTATTTTTTTTCTACAAATTAATAATGGAATATCCTTAATTAAAAATCGATTAAGAAAATTTATCTTTTACTACAAATTCCTTTTCACACTGTAACAAGGAAATCAAACCCTTGTCATCAGTAAATTTATCGTTGAGCATTTACTTTCGGCAAATTGAATCAAAATTTGTAAAGAGACAGAAACTTAAGAATTTATAGAGTCTCGCCTATTTATTTGATTTGGTTTACTATATAGTGTGAGATCAAATAAAAGGCTAAAACAGTCTTTTTCTTTTTGAATATTTTAATTTTGTTTTTCTCATTTTTTGCTCTCAGCCTGAGATGATTGGCAGGGAAATGAAATCCGGCTTCTTAATGTTGAAAATTTATCAATCTATTAATTGGATTAGAACTATTTCAGGACATGTAAGCGTGAAAGTTGTAATAATAGTTTGTTAAAATATATAAATGTAAAATAAAGTTTTGAAAATGGTAGAATATTATTGTAATAATTTTTAGATTCAGAAAAATGTTAAACAAATTTCTAAATTTAATCATTATTTGACATCTTAAATATATGTTAATATTATAACTTGCATATATAGATGAAAATAATGATATAATTAAATCTAAACATTTTATAATATATAATTTCTTTTATTAGTAGGACGTGAGGATAGACTAGATAAAAATTCTTTTAGAGTGATTGCTCTTCACATAAAATTTTCTGATTCAAAATTTGAAATAAATAAATAAATGAAAAAGAACAAGGAGCATGTATTGGTGGGACGTGTTGCGTAATTTGCAGACGCAGTTGACGGCAGACGTATTTCGCAGGTACGACAGATGTATTGATGAAGACTTAAAAGAGAAGTAAAAATAGATTGATCCTGATTTTATCTTCTAAGATTGGTATAATGATTTTATTCCCTTGTTAACTAAAATAAACTTAGGAGCATGGGTTAACAATGAATTTTTAAAGGCCAGATTCGATCTACTAAATTGATCATTTTATTCTTCTAAATATAATGATATCCTGTATTAGTCACATTCCCATATTTGGTCACTACTCATTAGATACAATGTTTTATTTTCTTATAACAATAAATAAAAGACAAATCCATAAAAAATTATTATTGTTCCACCCGAAAACGGAGAATAATTAATGATATATATACACCATCATCATGAAAAGACAAAGTAGAATAGAGGATTATGAATAATTTTAACATAAGCACTATATGTATTGATGAAATTAATCAAAATTTTAAGATAACATTAAAATAACTTAAACAAAGTTTTTGTTTCCTTTTCATATTTTATATATTTAACATTTTTTTAACTACACCTTTAAATAATGTAAAAATTATTAACAAAAAGAAGAAAAAAAATTAAGAAAAGACAAGAAACTTTGAAAGACATTAATTATCTGTTGAATCAATGCCATGTTCTTTTTTTTTTCCCTTTTTCAATATCTTTATTATATGGTAAAATTGTGCAATCGCGCAAACAAAACAATGAGAACGTTGAAACTGAACCCGATAACGACGGACTCACTCTAGACGAGTTCTTCCAGTTCCTTTCCCTCGTTAATTTCAACGATGCCCTCAAATCTCATGTCTCTTCATTCTCTCTTTTGTTTTTCTCTAAAATATGCAACAAAAACTTTCTTGTATGTTTACCTTATAAGGCTCTGTTTAAATTTCCCTTTCATACTTATGTATGTAATTATTAAATGATATTCTCAGTTTTTTTGTTTATTTTATTTTAAATTATTATATTTATATTTAAACATGCATAATTAGATTCAAAAATATCTTAAACCCTTTGTTATGTTATTGTTATTTGTTGCAAATGTTGTTAAGGTTTCATTATAATAATTAAAAATGATAAATCATTGAACGCATTTAGCATGTGATAGTTCCATCGATTTCAGTTAGTTACAAATTTGGACTTACTATTATCCTAATAGTTTCTTTGGATTATCTATTTTGAATAAAATTAATTTTTAATCATAATATCAACTTTATACATCACATTGTGGAGTCCTTTCAGTTTGATTCATTGATTGTATGAGGAATTGAATTTGAGATGTGAACTGTGTATTACATCACATTGTGGAGCCAACATAGAGTTGTCTGATGAAGTCATATAACATCACATTGTGGAGCCAACATAGAGAATTGTCTGATGAAGTCATATAACCAATGGATAAGGGATGAGATTAGATTAATTTTGGAATAGAAAATGACATGAGAAAAACACATAGTAATTTTCTAAAGATGATTGATGTTTAGATAATTTATTAAAGATTTATTTCGTTTCGTAGTTATACATTATTTATGTCAAAGCTTTATACATGATTCACTAATTAAAAATCATCCTTGTGTATGAATAATAAGATAATTAATGTATAATTCACGATTTTATCATGCACGACAATTTGTGTTTAGACAGTCTAAACTGTCAATGAAAGATTTTTAAATTGTTAAGCATGGTTTTTTTTTTATTTCTAGTTAAAACTTCAAACAAATGTTCAAAACAACAAATAAAATTGACTTTTAAAAGCATGAGACAGAGTTTTTGGTAGTTTGACCTAAACGGTGTTGTTACAAAAAAATTACGCATTTGGGTTCAGTTTGAAAATATTTATATATATGGTCTGTTTTAGACGGTTATGTCTAAGTCTGGAGCGTAACCAATGGAGGTTACATCCAAAAGTTGGAGTAAGCTGGAGGTTACGTCCAAAAGCTAGACGTAAACTGGACATAATCTTTAGGGAAAAGGTTACGTCAGGTTACGTTCCTTCACAAAATGAGTTACGTACAACAGTGGGATGTAATCTTTGTTAAATTTAATCTATTCTATTTTTTTAAAAATAAAATTACGCTATTATAATTTTATTTAAATTAATTTATTCTAAAAAATAATCTTCAAAAAGCTAATTTAACTACACTAACTTAAATTTAATCTATGTTATTTTTATTTAAATTAATCTATTCTAAAAAATAATCTACAAAAAATTAATTTAACTACACCAACTTAAATTTAACCTATTCTATTTTTTAAAAATAAAATTACACTAAAAAATTAATCTATTATATTTTTATTTAAATTAATCTATTCTAAAAAATAGTCTACAAAAAATAATTTAACTACACCAACTTAAATTTAATCTATTCTATATTTTTTATAAAAAAATTATGCTAATTTTTTTTTTCTACATACCTATAATTTTCTAACAACCTAAACTATAACTTAACACTATATTACTATACAATAAATTTGAAATTTTTCTAACAACCTAAACTTAACATTATATTATTATACAACAAATTTGGTGGATAACAATTTATATTTTAAAAAAGTAACTTAATCTCATTGTGGGGACCAATACGAAGATACAACAAATTTGGTAGACAACAATTTTTATTTCAAAAACGTATTTGTTAATGTCATTGTGGGGATCAATATGAAGAAAGTTACATTCAGAATTGGGACGTAACCAGTACTCTTCATTATTACCTTGTAAGGTGGTTACGCTCGCTTTTTGGACGTAACCCATTCTAAAGGTTATGTCCATGGACTGAGAGTAATTCCTAACCTTACAGTTACGTTCTCCCATTCAACGTAACGCCTATTTTAGTAATTATTTCAAATGAGTTTTATTTATATAAATTATTTCAAATTTCTTAAATAAAAAAAAATGACTGAGAAAGGAGGCCATAGTTAATGACTGTAAATAATTAGTTATCAAGAAAGTGAATGAATAATTTAAAATAATATTATGATTAAAAAAAGTATAAATTATATTTACCTTTTTATCAATAAGATTAGAGATAAAGACATCATATGAAACCGTGAGACTATGACCAACTGAGCTTCAATATTATATATCATTCTGCCATAATTAATACACCTAATCCTTTCAAGAAATGTTCTATCCATATTCAAAGGATGTACCAACAAAATATTGAGTCCTTTGTTTTCAAACTTTAACACATATTAAAGGCAATAGCAAACAACCAAGTAGGTTACTGTGGACCATTATTTGTGGCACCAAACAATAAATAAAGAGAAAGCTCCAAAACTAAAATGTGAAAGACGAATTATGCTGCATATTTCAGAAACCAAAGCTTATGGTCAGAAAAGACCATGAAAAAGCAAAATTATAAAACAACATTATATGTTACAAGTTTCATCATAGTTGTTGCAAAAGTTTAATACAATGGGGATGCAAATTAAAGATAAACCATATGTTAAATACTATATATGTAGGAAGACAAACATACTCGACACATGTACTTTACTATTGATCAAATCTTCAATGTAATCAAATATTTTAATGTATAAGTCAAATAATTAGTATAAAATTTTACCTTTATCTATTTTTTTGGGTAAATCATGTATGTATTCTATAATCGATGTTCAAATCACGCACGGGTATATCATATATGAATTTTATGACAAGTTATCTTTTCCTCTCATTTCAAAATGTAATTCTACTTTTAATAGGAAGTTGCATTTGAACGACGAAACTAAAAAAATATAAATTAAACGAATTCTCATTTACACTTTGTTTTTAAGTTTCAACCAATATTTTATTACACATGAAATTGTGCATTATTCTCCTAGAATTTCATGTATCAAATAAATAATTATAAGATTAAACTATTTATTTGATTGTTACGATATTTTCATTTTAAATTCTATCTCGAAGTAAAAGTATATATATATATATATATATATATATATATAAATTTAATTCTTATATATTTTTTTAATAGCAGTTTATTATCACCAAAAACTTTTGAAACAGTTTTATTGTATCGGTAGAAAGTTTATCCTCTAGTGTTTAACAAAGATGAGCAAAAATTAACTTTTGTACATATATATAAATATTATAAACTTTTACTTTTTTAATATAAAAACTAAAACTTAAAATCTGAACAAGTATTTAGATATTAAAACTTATAACTTTTTAATATAAGAACTAGAACTTAAATTCTGAAAAACTATATAAAAATTAAGTGAAAAGTAAATAGTTTAACCTAATTATAATTACAATGCAAAATAATGAAACCTGCTCCTATGATATCACCAATTGCTAACTAAGATATATCAACCACAAGAATAGGATAAACACCAGAAAGTTCTTTTTGAAGTCAAAAGAGACATTTTGACAACTCAACTAAATTAGTGTTAAGAATAAATAAAGTGTATACAAGTAGACAAACAGAAGAGAATCATAGACACAAAGTGTAAAGTGTGTGACCCGGATAATGAAAAGGGGTTGTTTAAGTTCCAGCTCCTTTTTGTCAATGTATTGAGAAATTCTGATAGAACTTTAAGAACAGGATAAACTGGAAAGAAATATTTGATTTCTAAATTTTTACTTTTTACAACCTACCTAACATGATGTTGGACTTTGTTTCCTGCCTTGTATCCAATCATTTATTAATTCTTATTTCTTTAAGAGCATAAGGTATATGATCATACTCTAACTCACTGGGGTTGCTATATGCCTACCCATGTCATAGGGACACTTTAGGACACATACATGTTATTTAATAAGTTTTGAGCTTTCAAATTTTTAGATTGAAAAATATCTCCTTATGTAAGATTTTGAGTTAACATTATAATAAATAAATAAAATAAAGAAACAACACAAAACAAAACTGTGCACCATTCAGTTCCAGGATATAAATGCTTGAGCTCTTTCTACTTTTTAGCATTATGAACACCTTCAAAAAGGAGATGGTGCTTGCTGGGTATTACATATTTAATGGTTTAAAAGCTATAATTATCAATATGGGTCCATTTAATCATTACATCAAACCTTTATCGGACACAAGCTATAATTGTTAGATGTCAATACTTAATAGAATTTAGTTTATCTAAAATAAAGGATATACTTTAGAAAGAAATGTTACTACAATCATCGACAGAAAATAAGAAGTTAAATACTTAACAAATTCATAATTTGTTTATATATATATATATATATATATATATATATATATATATATATATATATATATATATATATACTTCATATATATTTTATTATTATCTCAACAGTTATTTATTTAATCAATAAACAACCGTTCTAATTATACTTTTTCTTTTAAAACTTGTGGAGCAAAATTAAAGTTGATCATTCAGTAAGATATTACATCTCACGATAGTACTGCACTCTTCATGTTATTTCTGGACTTCACTTATTCAATAAACTTTTCCTGATTTTGTTATGTGTAGTAAATTTTAATCAATAATATAAAATATATTAAAAAATATACAGAAATGGGTACATTAATTAAAGATATGTTTATATCACTCTTTACTCTATCTAATCATCCAATTTTATTTATAAAGATGTTTTATTATCACTCTATCCTAACATCCATTTTTTCTTATACCTTGAGAATCTATATTTATTGACAATTTTATCTATTGGAGATGTTTCTGACTTCCACATTGTCCAACAATTTTATTCTTTTAATATTTTGGCTTCCACGTCGACCAATTTTATTCTTTTAATATTATAAATTTATTTCTTATATATGTTTCTATATTTGATAATTGTTTTTATCTTAATGTTATTTTTAATAAAATTTAATAATTAATTTTATTATGTTTATTTTTACAAATATTTTGTATGACTTAATTTATTACAAATTTTAATTTATTTGAAAAATTAAAATTATCAAATTTATTATTTTTTACATGTTTTAGTCTTATAAAACACAAACACCTAACCGTATTTGTACTGGTATGAATAAAATTTATAATAAAATGATACTTCATTACTAATATTTCAATATATATATGTTCCATTATATCGATTTCACGGATTCACTTACCAAGTTAATCCAGTCCAAAGATCTATTTTTAATGGAAACTTCACAGGAGCATTTATTCATTGTAACTGAACTTCTGCGAGAAAACTTATATGAATTTCAGAAACTCAACCAAGAATCCAGAGGGGAAGCATATTTTACATTGAACAGATTGCAGGTATGTTCAAACAGAACAATAATTTTTGTACCTTGTGAACACGATTACCTATTCAGTTTTTATATTGCTATAGTTGTCTAAAGTTCAAGATTTGCTATGCTCACTAATAAGTGGCTCCTATAATGCATTACCTATCTACCTATATATTGTTACTTAATTGATGAATTTGAATAGAATTGTTTTTTGTCAGAAATAGAGAATTTGTGTAAATGATCAGGGTGGTTGTTATCCTGCTTTGCAGCTCATTACTCGTCAGTGTTTGGAAGTCAAACAACAATCCACTATCTTTTTCAAAATATATAGGCAAGCAAGGTAAAGTTAATATGTAACTTTACTTCGTATCCAACTGCATTACATAGTCAACCGGCCAACTCATTCATAAAATATATATGTCACATATATTATTTTTTTATCTTCACATTTTATAACCGATTGTCTGATTATCTATGTATTTTAGTTGTCTATCAAATATTTTTCGTTAATGTGAGGAAAAACTCGTATGGATGAGTATATTATTTTGAGTGATAAAGTAGAGATAATTGAAAGGGGAGAGTATACATGTGTACTAATTATGCACAACAAAATCAAACAAAAAGCCTTTCATTCATTAGTCTGATTGAGTCCTCATTTTAAATTTTCATTTCAGTTGTTTCCAACTAATCTTTAACATTGTGCACATTACCCAGGAGACTGATCAACTGGAGTACATAATTCCAGAAGAGTCATCATTGGAGCAGCACCTACAGGTTACTGATACTTTGTTCATCAACTTCGTCAGATACTTGCTTAGCATCAACCCTAAAAGAAGGCCTACTGCAAGACAGGCACTAAAGCATCCATGGCTTTCCTATGTTTACTAGTCCAATTAATGTCCTTTTTGTGGTGGAAAGTTCAGTAATTAAGTTGGAGCTATCCACATCAATCATGGTCTCTTGAGCTTAATTTTCTGCATATAGCAAAGCTTGTCATCACAATTTTGGTTTGTTTATAAGCTACAACAAGTGAACTCACTGTCTCATGCTGTATATTTTTTTTGCCTGTTGATTTTTAGTTTGTTCTTTGGTCAGAATTTCTATCCATTATTTTTTTTTTGCCTTCCATGAATTGGGAGGTTATCAGAATAACATTTTCTTGTCACCCCATTTGGTTCTAAAATAATGTTACATAATACAGGGGTTCCATGAATTGGATTTGGATTGTAATATAGTTCCATTATTATTGCATAAAAACTATGGAACTTTCTCACTGATGGGAGCTTTTAGTTCAGATGCCAAACTTTTATATTAAATGTAAGTTCCAACCACTGATTGAGCTATATGCTCCATCTGCTTAATTATTTTTAGACAGTCCATTAATCCTTAATTTTGGACTTTTATATCAATTGTCTGTCGCTTAAAAGTATGAGAAAAATGTAAAATTATCTGGTTTATCCTTTCAGTTAGATATTGACAACAAATTTTGTGATTAAAGTTTCACTTACCACAATTCCATTGGCTCCACTTGATACTAATATTAAGCATCATGTTCATCATAAATAAACAAGATATAGTTTTTGTTTTGAATCTAAACTAATATATAAAACAAAAAAAGGAAAACTATCTAAGTTAAAGACAAAACAAAATATAGTTTTAGTTTTCGTTTGATTGTGATACACAAATGTAAATTATATTTTGTTTTATAATCATAACAAATGGAATGTGTGTAACATGGGTCATTATTTTGGATCTGCAAACTTAATCGAATCATCCAGGAGTCCATATGATATGGGCCGAGGGATCTGGCCCATTTATTCACTTATTTAGCTTAACCCAACAAATCATAATATTAAATTAATTAAATAAAATACAGCTTATTCAAAAAATAGATTAGTCCTACCTAAATCATTATAATCTACTCTCTTAACTTGAGATCAGAATTTGTTTTATGACATAGTAAAGTACTTCTCTAAAAAATCAAAAACATTAGAAAATATACTTAAGATAAGGTTAACTCAAACATAAGTTTATTATTTTATTAGCGATGACTGTGATTTGTTTACTATCTCACACTTATAGTATAACAATTTAATTTATTTTTTAATTTAAAAATTCTTAAATTATGTATGAACTTGTTATTTATAGGTAATAGTGAGTAAGTCAACTAAAAAAATATTATAAATGAATAAATAAATAGCGGGTATTAATTAAATATAAAGGTATTGGTTATTCATTAAAGTTACAGTGAATTAAAAGTTTTAGGAATGAATATATATATATATATATATATATATATATATATATATATTATAAGATGGTAAAAATTAATGAGTATAATTAAATTTTATATATATATATATATATATATTATTCTAAATTCTTTTATGCAATCAATTTAGTACACCTTATTATATATGATAAACATCACACTTAAGTTGTGGTGAGAAACACTGGCGCGGCACGAATCAATAAGCTTGGAATAAAATTCTTTTTTTATTATTTAAGATAATTACATATTCTAAATTAAATCTAAGATTTATAATAATTAAATTAAAATAATTTCACGTGAGCGTAATCAGCAACTAAATATATCATTGAATGCAATGTTAAAAGATCCATATTTGTTATATATAAAAATAAATCCATATTTGTGCAATAAAAGAAAAATATAAAATACATGTGCCCATATTTTCATCTCTTTTTTTTTTGTCCTGAAACTAAATTTTTTATGTTGGTGTATTGATATGGACCGTTCATGACTGACCCCTTACATGGCATTGATTCAACACTTCAGGTAATGTCTTTCACAGTTTCCTGTCTTTTCTTCGTTGTTTTTTTTTTCTTGTTGTTAATAATTTTTACATTATTTAAAGGTGTACTTAAAAAATGTTAAATATATAAAATATGAAAACGAAACAAAAACTTTGTTTAAGTTATTTTAATATTATCTAAAAATTTTGATTAATTTCATCAATACATGTCATGTTTATGCAAAAATTATTCATACTCCTCTATTCTACTTTGTCTTTTCATGGTGCATATATATCATTAATTATTCTCCGTTTTCGGGTGGAACAATAATATTTTTTATGGATTTGTCTTTTTTTTTTTGTTATAAGAAAATAAAACATTGTATCGTTAATGAGTAGTGACCAAATCGGAAAGTGACTAATACAAGACATCATTATATTTAGAAGAATAAAATGATCAATTTAGTAGATCGAATCTGGCCTTAAAAAATTCATTGTTAACTCATGCTCCTAAGTTTGTTTTAGTTAACATGGGAATAAAATCATTGTACCAATCTTAGAAGATAAAATCAGGATCAATCTATTTTTACTTCTCTTTAAGTCTTCATCAATGGTAAACTTAGTTATAAATGCACAGTTTTTTATCCATGCTCAAGGACAATTCTTGTCCCTACTAAGATCTTAATTGGATTGAATTTACTTTAGTCACCTATAAGCAATTTGGTACACCGTATTAACAAGGAAAGACCAAGATTTGAAAATACTATCTTATGGTCTCATTCACTGTCTATTCTAGTTTTATTTCTTTTCAAAGTTACTAATATTTTTGAATCTAAAATTTTTCTCTTATAATCTTATTTAAAATTCTCTACAATAATAATATACCACAAGTAATAAGATATTAAAAAAGAATGTTTTGATCTAGATACAACAATATTTTACATATATTAAATGTTCTTTAATCTACATAAATTAATCTTAAATATGTTTTTGAATACTAATTAATGTAATTTTTACCTATTTAATGGAACATGAAAATTATGTTCGTTCAGATAAATAGACAAAAACTACTAAATGAAGCGTCATAGAAATTTATGCTGCAAATCCGTGGTCAACCATGCAAAATTGATTTTAATCCAAATTTAACGAGTTAAAATAATTTTTAAGTAATTTTTATTTAAAATAAAAATTTAGGATTAATTTAAAAATTATTTATATAAATAAAAATACTTATCAAATTTATTTTTTTTTAAAAACAAAACAACAATTAAATAAAAGGTAAAAGATCAATCCATAAACTTCGTGCTACAAGCACATTGATACTAATAAAACTACACCAACTCCGTCACTACAAAACTATAAACACAGACAATAACACTGAAAAACTAAAAATTAATACTGCAAAAATTAAAAAGTAAACACTAATCGGGAGAGTAGAAAAGGGACACAATATATAATACAAGCGAAACCGGAATAAGACCTAAGACAACATTGATCGGGCGGCTATATTGATTTAGACAACTTAATTTTCCAACCTTCAACTCTATGAGTCTAGTGAGTGCTAACACTAGACATATACTTCCACCAATGACTAAGAGGAGGGAAAAGACAAAGACGGTGAGGAAGAACCCGTGACGTCGATGGTAGCGGGGATCAGTGACAACGGCGGCGACGAGCGTCAATTCTGCCGCCACCATCTAGCAGATAATAGCCTGTTTTAAGGCTAATGCTACCACACTTGATGAGAGAAACAAAAAAAAAATGCAAACATATGAAAGACAACTATGTATCTTGGGCTTGACTCACTTGGAATACATGATTGGGGGATTGAGTTTCGGGGTGAGTCCATGGTACTATTAAAAGTGAATAGACCCATTAACCCTAAGAAGATCCCAACGTTAAAAATTGAATTGATTTTCAAAATGGATTTTAATGCTTCTAGATGAAGATTTGAGTAAGTCATTAACAAAGAATAATCAAGCATGTTGGGATGTTGTTCGCAAACAAAGTCTCACATCGGATAAACAAAGGATGTCACATTAATCGGTAGTAGTAGTGTGAACACAACAAAATTAATACCAAAAAAATGTGTTCCAACCATTTAAGTTCGAAATACAAAGCCCTCTTTCACATTCTTGCGTTTTTTTTTCTATCTTCAAATTTAGTAGCATTATCCCTAAGATACTACGTTAAATTACATAGTGAGGAAGCCGCTGACGCCGCCCCCGCTGACGACCCCGCCGCTGATGCCCCCGCCCTGCCGCCCCCGCCCCAGCTCAACCTCAAATTGCCAAGCGTAAATTCTACCTCACATTCTTTCTCGTTTCAGTCATTTTATCCATGACTGAAGCGATATGTTTAATGCTAGCAATAATTAGACTAGTAGAGCTTAGGATTGGGAATTTATCGTGTCTGAACAGATACACCTTACTGGTTCTTATTATTATTTGGTCTATACTGTTTTTTTATTTCATTTATGTTTGGACCCTTTTTGTCTCTCTTTTGTAAGGGTTTATTTTTAGTTTTATATCTTTTAGTTGTTTAGTTTGATATGTTTTAGTTGTTGGAGTTATTTTTTTCACTGAGAGTTATTATTTTTAGCATATCTTTTAGTTGTTGCTTCTTTCTTCCGATTGTCTATTGATTCTCTTTCTCTCTGTTTTGTGTATGAATGTCATGAAAGTGGAGTGACAAGGTCCGATTTTTATTTACAAAGATGTGTTATTATCACTCCTTAGTTCTGTCATAACATCCATTTTTGCTTATATCTTGAGAATAGTTTTATTTTTAGTTTTTTAGTATATCTTTTAGTTGGTGCAGTTATTATTTTTCATTTGTAGCCACCGAGTTGGCCTAGTCTTTTACCATTCTGTTACGAATTAGAATGTTATCTTGTATGGTTGCACATGAATCTTTTAAGTTCTTTGCATTTTTAATTTTGTCTGACATGAAGTTTTGCTTTATCCTCCAAAGTAGGAAGATAAAAAAACAAAATGTTGGTTATAGATTTCCAGATGATTAATTAGTGGCTGGGTCAATATTTGGAACAATTTCATGATGCATAAGTGAGACCAAATTATAAGAACTAGAACTTAAATTTTAAACAATGGCATAAAATCCGACGTTGCAAATGCCCCTCTGCAAGCCGTGCAACGTTGCAACAATGACATACATTTTCATGCTTATTCATGCTTATAAATACAAGACTCTTTTATCGAATTTATGCTACCACCACGCTTCTCACATTTTTGCTACCACCACGTTTCTCACACTTCTCACAAATGGCTAACATAAAAGTATTCATTGAAGCCTTCGATTCCATTCTTATACTCAATTCGTTTTTTACAGTAGGAATTTTTGTAGGGTTAATAGGTAGTAGTAGTGTGAACACAACAAAATTAATACCAAAAAAATGTGTTCCCAGCCATTTAAGTTTGAAATACATAGCCCTCTTTCACATTCTTGCATTTTTTTTCTCTCTTCAAATTTAGTAGCATTATCCCTAAGATACTACGTTAAATTACATAGTGAGGAAGCCGCTGACATCCCAGCCGCTGACGCCGCCCCCGCCCCAGCTCAACCTCAAATTGCCGAGCGTAAATTCTACCTCACCTTCTTTCTCGTTTCAATCATTTTATCCATGACTGGAGCGATATGTTTAATGCTAGCAATAATTAGACTAGTAGAGCTTAGGATTGCAAATTTATCATGTCTGAACAGATACACCTTACCGGTTCTTATTATTATTTGGTCTATACTATTTTTTTATTTCTTTTATGTTTGGACCCTTTTTGTCTCTCTTTTGTAAGGGTTTATTTTTAGTTTTATATCTTTTAGTTGTTTAGTTTGATATGTTTTAGTTGTTGGAGTTATTTTTTTCACTGAGAGTTATTATTTTTAGCATATCTTTTAGTTGTTGTTTCTTTCTTCCGATTGTCTATTGATTCTCTTTCTCTCTGTTTTGTGTGTGAATGTCATGAAAGTGGAGTGACAATGTCTTATTTTTATTTACAAAGATGTGTTACTATCACTCCTTAGTTCTGTCCTAACATCCATTTTTGCTTATATCTTGAGAATAGTTTTATGTTTAGTTTTTTAGTATATCTTTTAGTTGTTGCAGTTATTATTTTTCATTTGTAGCCACCGAGTTGGCCTAGTCTTTTACCATTCTGTTACGAATTAGAATGTTATCTTGTATGGTTGGCACATGTATCTTTTAAGTTCTTTGCATTTTTAATTTTGTCTGACATGAAGCTTTGTTTTAGCCTCCAAAGTAGGAAGATAAAAAAACAAAATGTTGGTAATAGATTTCCAGATGATTAATTAGTGGCTGGGTCAATATTTGGAACAATTACATGATGATAAGTGGGACCAAATTATAAGAACTAGAACTTATATTTTAAACAATAGCATAACAAATCCGACGTTGCAAATGTCCCTCTGCAAGCCGTGCAACGTTGCAACAATGACATAGATTTTCATGCTTATTCATGCTTATAAATACAAGACTCTTGTATCAAATTTGTGCTACCACCATGCTTCTGACATTTTTGCTACCATGACGCTTCTCACATTTTCGCTACCACCACGTTTCTCACACTTCTCACAAATGGCTAACATAAAACTTTTCATTGAAGCCTTCGATTTCATTCTTATACTCAATTCGTTTTTTACAGTAGGAATTTTTGTAGGGTTAATAGGTAGTGTGAACACAACAAAATTAATACCAAAAAAATGTGTTCCAAGCCATTTAAGTTCGAAATACATAGCCCTCTTTCACATTCTTGCATTTTTTTTTCTCACTTCAAATATAGTAGCATTATCCCTAAGATACTACGTTAAGTTAAATTACATAGTGAGGAAGTCGTTGACGCCGCCGCCGCTAACACCCCAACCGCTGACGCCGCCCCCGCCGCTGCCGCCCCGGCCCTAGATCAACCTCGAATTGCCAAGCATAAATTCTACCTCACCTTCTTTCTCGTTTCAGTCATTTTATCCATGACTGGAGCGATATGTTTAATGCTAGCAATAATTAGATTAGTAGAGCTTAGGATTGGGAATTTATCGTGTCTGAACAGATACACCTTACCGGTTCTTATTATTATTTGGTCTATACTGTTTTTTATTTCTTTTATGTTTGGACCCTTTTTGTCTCTCTTTTGTAAGAGTTTATTTTTAGTTTTATATCTTTTAGTTGTTTAGTTTGATATGTTTTAGTTGTTGGAGTTATTTTTTTCACTGAGAGTTATTATTTTTAGCATATCTTTTAGTTGTTGCTTCTTTCTTTCGATTGTCTATTGATTCTCTTTCTCCCTGTTTTGTGTGTGAATGTCATGAAAGTGGAGTGACAAGGTCCGATTTTTATTTACAAAGATGTGTTATTATCACTCCTTAGTTCTGTCCTAACATCCATTTTTTCTTATATCTTGAGAATAGTTTTCTTTTTAATTTTTTAGTATATCTTTTAGTTGTTGCAATTATTATTTTTCATTTGTAGCCACCGAGTTGGCCTAGTCTTTTACCATTCTATTACGAATTAGAATGTTATCTTGTATGGTTGGCACATGAATCTTTTAAGTTCTTTGCATTTTTAATTTTGTCCGACATGAAGCTTTGCTTTATTCTCCAAAGTAGGAAGATAAAAACACAAAATGTTAGTTATAGATTTCCAGATGATTAATTATTGGCTGGGTCAATATTTGGAACAATTACATGATGCATAAGTGGGACCAAATTATAAGAACTAGAACTTAAATTTTAAACAATGGCATAACAAATCTGATGTTGCAAATGCCCCTCTGCAAGCCGTGCAACGTTGCAACAATGGCATACATTTTCATGCTTATAAATACAAGACTCTTGTATCGAATTTGTGCTACCACCATGCTTCTCACATTTTTGCTACCTCCACGCATCTCACATTTTTGCTACCACCACGTTTCTCACACTTCTCACAAATGGCTAACATAAAACTTTTCATTGAAGCCTTCGATTCCATTCTTATACTCAATTCGTTTTTTACAGTAGGAATTTTTGTAGGGTTAATAGGTAGTGTGAACACAACAAAATTAATACCAATAAAATGTGTTCCCAGCCATTTAAGTTCGAAATACATAGCTCTCTTTAGCATTCTTGCATTTTTTTTTCTCTCTTCAAATTTAGTAGCATTATCCCTAAGATACTACGTTAAATTACATAGTGAAGAAGCTACTGGCATCCCAGCCGCTGACGCCGCCCCGGCCCAGCTCAATCTCAATTTGCCAAGCGTAAATTCTACATCACCTTCTTTCTCGTTTTAATCATTTTATCCATGACTGGAGCGATATGTTTAATACTAGCAATAATTAGACTAGTAGAGCTTAGGATTGGGAATTTATCGTGTCTGAACATATACACCTTACCGGTTCTTATTATTATTTGGTCTATACTATTTTTTTATTTCTTTTATGTTTGGACCCTTTTTGTCTCTCTTTTGTAAGGGTTTATTTTTAGTTCTATATCTTTTAGTTGTTTAGTTTGATATGTTTTAGTTGTTGGAGTTATTTTTTTCACTGAGAGTTATTATTTTTAGCATATCTTTTAGTTGTTGCTTCTTTCTTCCGATTGTCTATTGATTCTCTTTCTCTCTGTTTTGTGTGTGAATGTCATGAAAGTGGAGTGACAAGGTCCGATTTTTATTTACAAAGATGTGTTATTATCATTCCTTAGTTCTATCCTAACATCCATTTTTTCTTATATCTTGAGAATAGTTTTATTTTTAGTTTTTTAGTATATCTTTTAGTTGTTGCAGTTATTATTTTTCATTTGTAGCCACCGAGTTGGCCTAGTCTTTTACCATTCTGTTACGAATTAGAATGTTATCTTGTATGGTTGGCACATAAATCTATTAAGTTTTTTGCATTTTTAATTTTGTCCGACATGATGCTTTTCTTTAGCCTCTAAAGTAGGAAGATAAAAAAACAAAATGTTGGTTATAGATTTCCAAATGATTAATTAGTGGCTGGGTCAATATTTGGAACAATTACATGATGCATAAGTGGGACCAAATTATAAGACATAGAACTTAAATTTTAAACAATGGCATAACAAATCCGACATTGCAAATGCCCCTCTGCAAGCCGTGCAACGTTGCAACAATGGCATACATTTTCATGCTTATTCATGCTTATAAATACAAGATTCTTGTATCGAATTTGTGCTACCACCATGCTTCTCACATTTTTGCTACCACCACGTTTCTCACACTTCTCACAAATGGCTAACATAAAACTATTTATTGAAACATTCGATTCCATTCTTATACTCAATTCGTTTTTACAGTAGGAATTTTTGTAGGGTTAATAGGTAGTAGTAGTGTGAACACAACAAAATTAATACCAAAAAAATGTGTTCCCAGCCATTTAAGTTCGAAATACATAGCCCTCTTTCACATTCTTGCATTTTTTTTTCTCACTTCAAATTTAGTAGCATTATCCCTAAGACACTACGTTAAATTACATAGTGAGGAAGTCGTTGACGCCGCCGCCGCTAACACCCAAGCCGCTGACGCCGCCCTCGCCGCTGCCGCCCTGGCCCCAGGTCAACCTCAAATTACCAAGCGTAAATTCTACCTCACCTTCTTTCTCGTTTCAGTCATTTTATCCATGACTGGAGCGATATGTTTAATGGTAGCAATAATTAGACTAGTAGAGCTTAGGATTGGGAATTTATCGTGTCTGAACAGATACACCTTACCGGTTCTTATTATTATTTGGTCTATACTATTTTTTTATTTCTTTTATGTTTGGACCCTTTTTGTCTCTCTTTTGTAAGGGTTTATTTTTAGTTTTATATCTTTTAGTTTTTAGTTTGATATGTTTTAGTTGTTGGAGTTATTTTTTTCACGTAGAGTTATTATTTTTAGCATATCTTTTAGTTGTTGCTTCTTTCTTCCGATTGTCTATTGATTCTCTTTCTCTCTGTTTTGTGTGTGAATGTCATAAAAGTGGAGTGACAATGTCCGATTTTTATTTACAAAGATGTGTTATTATCACTCCTTAGTTCTGTCCTAACATCCATTTTTGCTTATATCTTGATGATAGTTTTATGTTTAGTTTTTTAGTATATCTTTTAGTTGTTGCAGTTATTATTTTTCATTTGTAGCCACCGAGTTGGCCTAGTCTTTTACCATTCTGTTACGAATTAGAATGTTATCTTGTATGGTTGGCACATGAATCTTTTAAGTTCTTAGCATTTTTAATTTTGTCCGACATGAAGCTTTGCTTTAGCCTCCAAAGTAGGAAGATTAAAAAACAAAATGTTGGTTATAGATTTCCAGATGATTAATTAGTGGCTGGGTCAATATTTGGAACGATTACATGATGCATAAGTGGGACCAAATTATAAGAACTAGAACTTAAATTTTAAACAATGGCATAACAAATCCGACGTTGCAAATGCCCCTCTGCAAGCCGTGCAACGTTGCAACAATGACATACATTTTCATGCTTATTCATGCTTATAAATACAAGACTCTTGTATCGAATTTGTGCTACCACCATGCTTCTCACATTTTTGCTACCACCACGCTTCTCACATTTTTGCTACCACCACGTTTCTCACACTTCTCACAAATGGCTAACATAAAACTTTTCATTGAAGCCTTCGATTCCATTCTTATACTCAATTCGTTTTTTACAGTAGGAATTTTTGTAGGGTTAATAGGTAGTAGTAGTGTGAACATAACAAAATTAATACCAAAAAAATGTGTTCCCAGCCTTTTAAGTTCGAAATACATAGCCCTCTTTCACATTCTTGCATTTTTTTTGTTGGAACTAAAGCTTGATGAGGCTTTGGAGTCTCTTTTACTGGTTGTTGTAATCGATTACCATGCATAGAAATCACCCAGAATTGCATTCTTCTCTGGTGTAATCGATTACCTAGAAGCTGTAATCGATTACCACGACCAGTAAGTGAATAAATTGCCTAAAAATGAGTTTCTAACTACTGTAATCGATTACCCACTCGAAGTAATCGATTACCATGGCTGTTAATGGACTGGAAAATGCTTACTCACTGGTTTAATCGATTACCCACCTATAGTAATCGATTATAACAACCAGTAAGTCAATTATTTGCCTAATTTGAGGCTTCAACGGTCCAATTTGAGCCTATAAATTCTGCTATTTCAAAAATCAAGAGAGAGACTTGGAAAACATTTTCAGAAAAGCTCTTATACTTTCAAATCCTCTCAAAAGAGAGTTCATCATTTTTATCCAAGAAATTGATAAAGAACTTCAAGAGTTCTTGAAGAAGTTTTCATAGAAAGACAACTTGTTTCATCTTACTGATTGGGTGGTATTCATTGTGTGATTATTTGTGATCAGAATCTACACTCCAGGTGTTTTCTAAACTGATCTTTTGTTTGTCATTTTGATTGTTGGGTTATTACTCTAGGAGAGAGGTCTCTCTGGATAGAGTAAGAGTATTTGAGAAGTGTTTTCTCAAAGGTTTGATCTTGGGTGTGCCAAGGTCAGGGAAGAACGATTCTTTGGGTTAAAGAACTGGTTTGGGTGTTTTGATTTCGTTTTTGTGTTGTTTGTTGCAGAGTGAATGTAAAAGAACACAAAAGGGATCATTTGATAGTGGAAAACCAATTGCAACAGTTGTTGGATTGGGACTGGACGTAGGCAGTTGGCCGAACCAGTATAAATCACTGTGCACTCTTCTTCTTCCTTACACTCATTACCATTTACCTTACATTGTTATTATCATTGTTTAAATTCTGCAATTCGTTTGGTAACTGTCTTGGTAATTAACTCAGTAATTAACTTGATAATCAACTAAAACTGGAAAGGTTAGATACTGATATTGTATAAACTGAAAATTGATTACAAACGTGTATTTGATTATTCCTTTGATATTTCCGCTGTATAAACTTTGATATATTCTGTTTATCTATTTCTAATATTGATAGATAATCAAGAATAAGCTTGTTTGAATTAAAAGGAATTAGAAACTTGCGAAAATAGGCTATTGTGGAACAAGAATCTATTCACCCCCCCTCTAGATTCACCCTTAGGGACCATCATTTGGTATCAGAGCTACTTCTAGTAAGTTGCTCTAGATTTTGATCCATAGTTCCTTAAAATGGCCAGTAATCAATTACCATTTGCTGAAGGTGCCTCTATTAACAGACATCCTCTGTTTGTTGGTGATAACTATCATTTTTGGAAAGTAAGAATGAAAATCTTTATGGAGTCTGTACATAGAAGTATTTGGCAAGCGGTTGTGACTGATTACAAAGTCCCCACATATAAAGTTGATGGAAATGAGATAGAAAAACCATTTGAGAAGTGGGAACAAGAAGAAATTAGGAGAGCTGAAAATGATGCTAAAGCCTTAAATATTATACATTCTGCTTTGAATTCTGATGAATTTTTTAGAATTTCAGCTT
The DNA here is from genome assembly GCA_026586105.1 of Hylodesmum podocarpum. Classification (NCBI taxonomy): domain Eukaryota; kingdom Viridiplantae; phylum Streptophyta; class Magnoliopsida; order Fabales; family Fabaceae; genus Hylodesmum; species Hylodesmum podocarpum. Next base: position 5,811,199 of record JALJEV010000519.1, on the reverse strand, counting down.
GTAACACAGCCAAGGAAGCTTGGGAGTTAATAAAAGTCACACACGAGGGAACCGCTGAAGTACGAAGGGCAAGGAAGAACACCTTGATCCAAGAGTACGAAACATTCAGAATGGCACAAGGAGAGTCCGTGATGGATATGCAGAAACGCTTCACACACATTGTGAACCATCTCAAAGGACTTGGAAAGATCTTCGTTGAGGAAGAAGTCAACGTGAAGGTGCTAAAATCCTTGAGCAGAAAATGGCAACCAACTGTCACAGCAATCACTGAATCAAAGAACCTTGCTTTGATGTCAAGTGCAGAATTATTTGGTAAGCTAAGGGAATATGAAATGGATATGTCCAGAATTGCTGATGAGGAACAAAAAGATAAGAAAGCCAAAGGTCTAGCACTAAAGATGGAAGACACAGCTAGTGAGAGCGACTCATCAAGCTGTGAAAGTGATTCTGAACAAGAAAACATGAATCTCATGGTGAGAAAGTTCAAGAAGTTCATGAAGAGGAACAATGATAAAAGGAGGTTCAACAATTCAAGAAAAGGCTTCAAGAGAAATGAAGGTTCATCTTCAAAGGTCACATGTTATGAATGTGGTGTCCCAACATGAAGAAAAATAACAGCAGTGAGCCTAGAAGAGCAGAACATGAGGAACGGCCCAAGAAGGACAAATTTCGAAAGAAAAAGGCCTACATTGCTTGGGAAGAGAATGATTCCTCATCCTCTAGTGAGAGTGAAAATGAAGAAGCAAATCTATGTCTCATGGCAAATTCAACATCAGATGATGAGGTAAGTGATTCTGATTCATCTACACATGATTATGATGAGCTGTATGATGCTTTTTGTGAACTTTTCAAAGAAGCCGAAAAATTAGATAAGTTGAACAAAGTTTTGAAAAACAAAATTACAGATTTGGAAAATGAAATTTCTGTTTTAAAAACTGATGTTCAAAATTTGAAAAATGAAAATGATGGCTTGAAACTACCCTGTTCAAAGTGTAAGTCTTTTGATGCCTCTTTCAAAAACAAAAATATGAAGTTCTCAGCATTTAGACAAACCAACAATAACAAAACTTTCCCATGCAGTTATTGTATGAAATATGGACATAACTCCTATAATTGCATGATTAGAAAGAAAGGAATAGCTAGTGGTTTGTTTAAGTGGATTAGAAAAGATAATCACAGTTCTAACATTCATGGACCCAAAAAGATTTGGGTACCAAAATCAAAGTGATATCTTTTTCTGTGTAGGTGTGCTTGAGAGCCAAACACTCAACTTGGTATTTGGATAGTGGCTGCTCAAGACATATGACCGGTGACAAGAGAAATTTTATCTCCTTCAAATCAAAAGAATCGGGTTCAGTAGTGTATGGAGATAATAACAAAGGGAAAATTCTGGGTATTGGTGCTGTTGGAGACAAATCCAATCCTGTCATTGAAGATGTACTGCTTGTAGAAGGGTTGAGATACAATCTTCTGAGTATTAGCCAACTTTGTGACAAAGGATATCATGTGTCATTTGATCATGGAAGCTACAAAATCAGTAGCAGTGAATCAAATGAGATACTAATGGTTGGTAAGAGACATGGTAACATCTACATCCTTGAACTTAATCATTCATCATCATATCATGCATGCCTTACTTCAAATGATAATCTATCTTGGCTTTGGCATAGACACATAGCGCATATTGATGTTCATCAACTGAATAAACTGTCATCTAAGAACTTAGTGCAAGGGTTACCTGACTTAAAGTTCAATAGAGAAGGTCTATGTAATGCATGTCAAAAGGGCAAGCAGTCTAGAAACTCTTTTAAATCTAAAAATGTTGTTTCAACTTCTAGACCACTTGAGCTATTGCACATGGATTTATTTGGACCCTCTAGAACTACTAGTTTGGGTGGAAACCTATATGGTTTAGTCTTAGTAGATGACTACTCTCGTTTTACTTGGGTTGCATTTATACCAAGTAAAGACAATGCCTTCAAAGTTTTCAAAATCATTGCCAAAAGGATACAAAAAGATTTGAAAATCAAGTCCATTAGGAGTGATCATGGAGGTGAATTTGAAAATGAATATTTTGAAAAATTTTGTGAAAAATATGGAATTAATCACAACTTTTCCACTCCAAGAACTCCACAACAAAATGGAGTTGTTGAGAGGAAAAACAGATCTTTAGTAGAACTAGCTAGAACTATGTTAAATGAAAATGATTTGCCTAAATATTTTTGGGCTGATGCATTTTCCACTGCTTGTTATGTTCTAAATAGAATTGTGATTCGTCCTATTTTAAAGAAAACCCCCTATGAACTCTATAAGGACAAGAAACCTAATATATCACATTTTAAGGTATTTGGGTGCAAATGTTTTGTTCTGAATAATGGCAAAGAATCTCTTGGTAAGTTTGATGCCAAGGCTGATGAGGCTGTTTTTATTGGGTATTCATCAACTAGTAAAGCATATAGAGTTTTCAATAAGAGAAGAATGTGCATTGAGGAATCTGTGCATGTAAAGTTTGATGAATCTAACAATCCCCAAAAGGGAAGTGTTCTTGATGATGATGATGAGGATACAGGTGAAGACAGCAGTAGCAAACCTCAAGAACAGCAAGATCCACCAACCACTTCTCATGATCAGCCAAGAGAATGGAGAAAACCAAGGAATCTCTCTCTTGACAACATCATTGGTGACATCCATAAGGGAGTATCTACTAGATCTTCCTATAACATGTTCTATGATGATTATGCATTTGTATCTCAATTTGAACCCTCTTGTGTTGATGATGCTATTAATGATAAATTTTGGATGAATGCTATGCATGAGGAGTTGAATCAATTTAAAAGGAATAATGTTTGGGAGTTAGTTCCTTTTAATAGAGATATGAATATAATTGAAACAAAATGGGTGTTTAAAAATAAGTTAGATGAGAATGGAATTGTGGTTAGGAATAAAGCAAGACTAGTAGCAAAGGGTTATAATCAACAAGAAGGAATAGATTTTGATGAAACTTATGCCCCTGTTGCTAGATTAGAAGCTGTGAGAGTATTACTTGCTTTTGCCTGCATTCATGATTTTAAGCTATATCAGATGGATGTTAAAAGTGCTTTTTTAAATGGCTATATCAATGAGGAAGTTTTTGTTTCACAACCTCCTGGTTTCACTGACTTCAGATACCCTGAGCATGTGTACAAACTTAAGAAGGCCCTATATGGTCTTAAGCAAGCCCCTAGACAATGGTATGAAAGATTAAGTAAATTTCTTTTGTCAAATGGGTTCAACAGAGGAAATGTTGACAAAACTCTTTTTATTAAGAGAAAGTTTAACAGTATTTTATTGGTCCAAGTATATGTTGATGATATTATTTTTTGATCAACTAATCAATCTCTGTGTGAAGAATTTGTGGCTAGCATGCAGGGTGAGTTTGATATGTCCATGATGGGAGAACTCAAGTTCTTTCTAGGACTGCAAGTCAAACAACTGAAGGAAGGAATCTTTATCCATCAAGCAAAATACACTAAGGAATTACTGAAGAAATTCGACATGGAGAGTTGTAAAATCTCTAATATCCCTATGTCAACTAATCTCTTTTTAGATAATGATGCTGCAGGACAAGGAGTGGACCAAACAAGATACAGAGGGATCATTGGATCACTCTTGTATCTCACAGCAAGTAGACCTGACATAATGTTTAGTGTTTGTGTTTGTGCAAGATTTCAATCTGCACCAAAACAATCACACATGAATGCTGTGAAGAAAATTCTTAAGTACCTTAAAGGAACAACAAACTGTGGTTTGTGGTATCCCAAAGGAACGTTTCCTAACTTGGTTGGTTTTAGTGATGCAGAGTTTGCAGGGTGCAAAACTGATAGAAAGAGCACAAGTGGAGTATGTCACTTGTTTGGAGAATGCTTAGTCTCATGGTACAGCAAGAAACAAGCATGTGTTGCTCTGTAAAAGCAGAAGCAGAGTATATTGCTGCAGGAAGCTGTAGTGCACAAACCATTTGGTTGAAGCAACAACTTGAGGATTTTGGACTAAAGCTTGATCACATTCCAATCAAGTGTGACAATACGAGTGCAATAAGTATCACGAAGAACCCGGTTTTACACTCCAGAACAAAGCACATTGAGGTGCGACATCATTTTATAAGGGATCACGTTGAGAAAGGTGATTGTGATGTAGAGTTTATCGATACGGAGAATCAACTCGCGGATATCTTCACAAAGCCTCTACCAAATGAGAGATTCTTCAAACTTAGAACCAATCTTGGTATATTAAGTGAGGAACATCTCTCTTGAATTCCCTAAGTATGGTAAGATTAATCATTCATAGTGCTTTAACAAGGTATGAATTCATTGCATTCAATAGACATGACCAATATTCTTGTAATTGTGAAAAATCATGTGTTTTTTAAGAATTACTCTCTGGAGTAATCGATTACCACACACTGGTAATCGATTACCACACATCAAAATTGATTTCTCCAGAGTTTTGCTCTCTGGAGTAATCGATTACCTTCTCATGGTAATAGATTACCTTGCCCCTGTTTTATCAAATTTTTAGATTACTCTCTGGAGTAATCGATTACCACTTAATGGTAATCGATTACCTCGAGTCTGTGTGCAATCCTTCTTTGATTACTCTCTGTAGTAATCGATTACCACTCCTGGGTAATCGATTACCTCTGGTCTGGGAGTATATTTCAAATGCAAATGGGCCTCGTTCTCCAAATCCAATCCATGGTTCATCGAATCTAGCCTTGATTTGAGAGTTTTTATAGGTGATTTCAGAATTTGGGGTTCATTATTCTCACATTCAAACCCTAGAAGCCCCTTTCTCTCTCTAGAAATCTCTTCTTTTCTCTAATAAATCTCTTCATCTTCTTCATCTTCTTCCCCACTTCATCCATGGAAGGACAAGTAAAAGGGAAGAGAACCAAGCATATGGGTCACAAACCCACTCCAATGACTTCATCCCATTCAAAAAAGGGGGAATCCTCTTCCAAGAGGAAGAATCTCACTCCTTCCGAAGGATTCATGGAGCCTCCAACAAACCCATGGTTCACTTCAAAAGCTCAAGAAACATGTTTCAATGGCAGTTTTGCAAACAAGGAGCTTGTTCCGGCAAAGATTTTAGATCTTCAATGGCTAGAGAGGCAAGGATTCACTTTTCCCTCCTTGCTCCGGAATCAAAATCTTGAAAAATTTGTTGGTCTGAAGGGTCACATATACCCTGATTTAGTGCGAGTATTCTACTCCAATCTCCGACCACACCATGACACCGGAATGCTAATTTCTGAGGTAAAAGGCAAACTCATCACTTTTACTCGTGAATTATTCTTTCAATTTGCTGGGTTCAAAGATGAGGGTATTCGACCCACATCTGATCTATTACAAGAGGAAGGAATCCATCTTCACAAAGACTCCTTCTATATGAGTTTGCTCCGGAATCCCGAGATATGGGAAGCAGAAAAGGCTGCCAGAAGGGAACATGGCAAGAAGGTCACCTACAACATTGGTGGACTGAACACTGGTGATCGCCTTCTTCACTACACCATGTGCTGGATTTTGGCTGCAAGAGGAGCCAACCATGCTCAAATTATTGAGGAAGATATGGTGATGATGTCTGCTTTGGAAAATGGGATTCAAGTTGATTGGGCATATGTTGTTATGGACAACATGCTCAAGGCCAAAAGGCTGTTTGATAATAAGTGCCCTTATTCCCTGTTCATCTCACGTCTACTTGAGCACTTTCAAGTTGATGTAATGAATGAACACCGAGATCGTGTAAAAGACATCCACATCATAGGCGACAGAGCATTGAAAATGATGCGATTGGTAAAAACTGATGCTGGATGGGTACCAAGGGAGGAAGCACAACAACAACAAGGAGCTGCATCTCATCCACCTTCTGATGATGATGATGATTCGGCGGCGGGGGAGTATATCCCTAAATCCCACTTTGAATCTATTATGATTGATCGGATGGATGAACTCGAAGCTACTACCAACAAGAGAATGGACGATATGGAGGCCGCAAACAACGCTCGCTTCTTGGAACTCAAGGAGCTGATGGAGTCCCTTCATACTCGTTTTGACTCTATGTAGTATTCCCTTATCACTTTTCTCCTTTTTACTTATTGATATACCAAATAGGGGGAGAAATTATAGGTTATCCTAGATAGGGGGAGTATTTGAGTAGGTAGCTGAATAGGATGATAGGTTAATTGAGCTCTGTTTTTATCTCTGTTTTTTGGTTATTATGAACAAAGTTGTTAATTCTGAATTGGATATTTGAATTTTTAATTCAATTATGATTCTGCAACTGCAATATTTTTACTCTGGTCATTGATCTATGATTGTGAACTGAATCATGTCTTATTTTCTGAATGAATGATTCTTTAATGCTCTGAATGGAATAAAAATGTATGGTGAATCTGCAATGCATATACTGTGTATCTGGATATTTCTATCAATTGCAGGATTCTATTGGAACTAAAGCTTGATGAGGCTTTGGATAGTCTCTCTTGGTGTTTTTGATTTTGATGTCTATGTAATTTTGGTTTTCTTAGATGGAATGTATCTACGAGTTTTCATATGTATTGATTGTTTTAGATTAAGAATATATGTGTTGTTCTGTGTTTGAATACCCTAGAGAGTTTAGCAAACTTGGTTGATTTCTCATGTGCTCAAATGGTTTGATCTCCCTCTTTGAAAATGCTTTGAAAAACTGTTATTTAACTGAAGTAATCGATTACCAACAGTTGGTAATAGATTACCAACAGTAAAAGAGGGAAAACAAAGTGCAGAAAACCATTTGTCACTGGAGTAATCGATTACCATTGGAGGGTAATCGATTACCACTAGCAGTAATTGATTACCATAAGGCTGTAACCGATTACCATGCTGAGAAATAATCCTGGAATGCAAACCTCTCTGGAGTAATCGATTACCACGAGCTGTAATCGATTACCATATCAGAAAATGTTTAAAAGTTTCCTGAAATGAGTTTTCTAACAACCCCAATTGATTACCCACTTATACTAATCAATTATAAAACTCCAGAAAGTCAATTGTTGAGGCTCCAACGTTCTGAAATTAAATGCTCCAACTTTTCAACAAAGGAGGCTCCAAGTTTTCAAAATATAGGCTCCATGAGGCTCCATGAGGCTCCACCTGAATTCTATAAATGGAGGCTGTTTTGAAAAACAAAAAAGAAGATTTTTACACAGATTTTTGAATACACTCTTGAGACACTTGAAATCCATTTTCAAAAAAGCTCTTAAACTTTCAAATCCTCTCTAAGAGAGTTTATCATTTTCTCCAAGAGAAAAGAACTTCAAGAGTTCTTGAAGAAGTTCTAAGAAAAGGCAACTTGATTCATTTTGCTGATTGGGTGGTATTCACTATTTTATTACTTGTGATCAGAATCTACACTCCAGGTGTTTTCTAAACTGATCTTTTGTTTATCTATTTGATTGTTGAGTTGTTACTCTAGGAGAGAAGTCTCTCTGGATAGAGTAAGAGTTTGAGAAGTGTTTTCTCAAAGGTTTGATCTTGGGTGTGCCAAGATCAGTGAAGAACAGTTCTTTGGGTTAAAGAACTGGTTTGGGTGGTTTGATTTCGTTTTTGTGTTGCTTGTTGCAGAGTGAATGTAAAAGAACACAAAAGGGATCATTTGATAGTGGAAAACCAATTGCAACAGTTGTTGGATTGGGACTGGACGTAGGCAGTTGGCTGAACCAGTATAAATCACTGTGCACTCTTCTTCTTCCTTACACTCATTACCATTTGCCTTACACTGCTATTATCATTGTTAAAATCTGCAAGTTGTTTGGTAACTGACTTGGTAATTAACTCAGTAATTAACTTGGTAATCAACTTAAAACTGGAAAAGGTAGATACACACATTGTATAAACTGGAAATTGATTACAAACTTGTTCTTGATAATTCCTTTGATATTTCTGCTGCATAAACTTGGATAAACTCTGTTTTGATTAAAAGGAATTTGAAACTTGTCAAAAATAGGCCAAAGTGAACTAGAATCTATTCACCCCCCCTCTAGATTCACTCAAAGGGACCATCAATTGGTATCAGAGCTACTTCTAGTAAGTTGCTCTAGAATTTGATCCATAATGGCCAGTAATTAATTACCATTTGCTGAAGGTGCTTCTATTAACAGACCTCCTCTATTTTGTGGAGATAACTATCCATTTTGGAAAGTTAGAATGAAAATTTTTATGGAGTCTGTACATAGAAACATTTGGCAAGCTGTTGTAACTGATTTCAAAATTCCCACACATAAAGTAGAAGAAAAAGAGGTTGAAAAACCTTTTGATAAATGGGAACCAGAAGAAATTAGGAGAGCTGAGAATGATTCTAAAGCTTTAAATATTATACATTCTGCTCTTAATTCTGATGAATTTTTTAGAATTTCTGCTTGTACAACAACTAAAGAAGCTTGGGATCTTATCATGGTAACTCATGAAGGAACAACTGAAGTACGAAGGGCAAGGAAGAATACCTTGATCCAAGGGTACGAAATCTTCAGAATGTTGCAAGGAGAGTCCATAATGGAGATGCAGAAACGGTTTATACACATAATCAACCATCTCAAAGGACTTGGTAAAAGCTTCGTAGAGGAAGAAGTAAATGTCAAGATTCTGAAGTCTCTAAATAGAAAGTGGCAATCCACTGTGACAGCCATAACTGAATCAAAGAATCTTGCAGCAATCACAAGTGCAGAGCTGTTTGGCTAACTAAGAGAATATGAGATGGATATGTCTCGTATTGCAGATGAGGAACACAAGGATAAGAAAGCCAAAGGCATAGCACTCAAGATGGAAGACACAGCTAGTGATAGTGATACATCATGCTGTGGAAGTGAATCAGAAGAAGAAAACATGAATCTCATGGTAAGAAAGTTCAAAAGATTCATGAGAAAGAACAATGAGAAAAAGAGATTCAACAATTCCAGAAAAGGCTTCAAGAGGTTTGAAGGTTCATCTTCAAAGGTCACATGCTATGAGTGTGGAAAAACTGGACACTACAAATCAGAGTGTCCTAACATGAAGAAAACCAGCAGTGAGCCTAAAAGAGTTGAACATGAGGAAAGGCCTAAGAAGGATAGATTCAGAAAGAAAAAGGCCTACATTGCTTGGGAAGACAATGACTCTTCATCCTCTAGTGAGAGTGACAATGAAGAAGCAAACTTGTGTCTAATGGCAAATCCATCTTTAGATGATGAGGTAAGTGATTCTGATTCATCTGTACAAGATTATGATGAGCTATATAATGCTTTTTGTGAACTCTTCAAAGAAGCTGAAAAGATAGAAAAATTGAACAAAGTTTTGAAAAATAATATTTCTGATTTAGAAAATCAAATTTCTGTTTTAAAAACTGAGGTTCAAAATCTGGAAAAAGAAAATGTTACTTTAAAACTACCCTGTTCAAAGTGTAAGTCTGTAGATGCCTCTTTGAAAACTAATAATAAGAAGTTCTTTGCATTTAAACAAACTAGTAATAATAGAACTTTCCCATGCAGTTATTGTATGAAATCTGGACACACATCTTATAATTGCATGATTAGAAAGAAAGGAATTTCTAATGGTTTGTTTAGATGGATTAAGAAAGATAATCAATGCACTAACATTAATGGACCCAAAAAGATTTGGGTACCAAAATCAAAGTGATATCTTTTTCTGTGTAGGTGTGCTTGAGAGCCAAAAACTCAACTAGGTATTTGGATAGTGGCTGCTCAAGACATATGACTGGTGACAAGAGCAATTTTATCTCCTTCAAAACAAAAGAATCTGGATCGGTAGTATATGGAGATAATAACAAAGGGAAAATACTGGGTATTGGTGCTGTTGGAGACAAATCCAATCCTGTCATTGAAGATGTACTGCTAGTAGAAGGACTGAGATACAATCTTCTGAGTATTAGCCAACTCTGTGACAAAGGATACCATGTGTCATTTGATCAAGAAAGCTGCAAGATAAGTAGCAGTGAATCAAATGAGGTACTAATGATTTGTAAGAGACATGGTAACATTTACATCCTAGAACTCAATCATTCATCATCATATCATGCATGCCTTACATCAAATGATGATATTTCTTGGCTTTGGCATAGACGCATAGCGCATATTGATGTTCATCAACTAAATAAACTGTCATCTAAGAACTTAGTGCAAGGCCTACCTAACTTAAAATTCAATAGAGAAGGTCTATGTGATACATGTCAAAAGGGCAAGCAGTCTAGAAATTCGTTTAAATCTAAAAATGTTGTTTCAACATCTAGACCACTTGAGCTATTGCACATGGATTTATTTGGACCCTCTAGAACTGCTAGTTTGGGTGGAAACCTATATGGATTAGTCTTAGTAGATGACTACTCTAGATTTACTTGGGTTGTATTTATACCAAGTAAAGACAATGCCTTTAAAGTTTTCAAAATCATTGCCAAAAGGATACAAAACGAAAAAGATTTGAAAATCAAGTCCATTAGGAGTGATCATGGAGGAGAATTTGAAAATGAGTATTTTGAAAAATTTTGTGAAAAATATGGAATCAATCACAACTTTTCTGCTCCAAGAACTCCACAACAAAATGGAGTTGTTGAGAGGAAAAATAGATCTTTAGTAGAACTAGCTAGAACCATGTTGAATGAAAATGATTTACCAAAATATTTTTGGGCTGATGCAGTTTCCACTGCTTGATATGTTCTAATTAGAATTGTGATTCGTCCTATTTTAAAGAAAACCCCCTATGAACTCTATAAGGGCAAAAAGCCAAATATATCTCATTTTAAGGTATTTGGCTGCAAATGTTTTGTTCTGAATAATGGCAAAGAACCCCTTGGTAAGTTTGATGCCAAGGCTGATGAGGCTGTTTTTATTGGGTATTCATCAACTAGTAAAGCATATAGAGTTTATAATAAAAGAAGAATGTGCATTGAGGAATCTGTGCATGTTAAGTTTGATGAAACTAACAATCCCCAAAAAGGAAGCGTTATTGTTGATGATGATGAGGATACAGGTGAAGGAAGCTGTAGCAAACCTCAAGAACAGCAAGAACCACCAACCACATCTCATGATCAGCCAAGAGAATGGAGGAAACCAAGGAACCTCTCTCTTGACAACATCATTGGTGACATCCATAAGGGAGTATCTACTAGATCTTCCTATAACATGTTTTGTGATGACTATGCTTTTGTATCTCAATTTGAACCCTCTTGTGTTGATGATGCAATTAATAATGAATTTTGGATGAATGCAATGCATGAGGAATTGAATCAATTTAAAAGGAATGATGTTTGGGAATTAGTTCCTTTTAATAGAGATATGAATGTAATTGGAACAAAATGGGTGTTTAAAAATAAGCTAGATGAGAATGGTGTTGTGGTTAGGAATAAGGCTAGACTAGTGGCAAAGGGATATAATCAACAAGAAGGTATAGATTTTGATGAAACTTATGCCCCTGTTGCTAGATTAGAAGCTGTGAGAGTTTTACTTGTTTTTGCCTGCATTCATGATTTCAAATTATATCAAATGGATGTGAAAAGTGCTTTTCTGAATGGCTATATCAATGAGGAAGTTTTTGTTTCACAACCTCCTGGATTTACTGACTTTAGTTACCCTGAGCATGTATATAAACTTAAGAAGGCCCTCTATGGTCTTAAGCAAGCCCCTAGAGAATGGTATGAAAGATTAAGTACATTTCTTTTGTCAAAAGGGTACAGAGGAAATGTTGACAAGACTCTCTTTATTAGAAAGAGGTCTAACAACATTTTATTGGTTCAAGTGTATGTTGATGATATAATTTTTGGATCAACCAATCCATCTCTGTGTGAAGAATTTGTGGCTAGCATGCAGGGTGAGTTTGACATGTCTATGATGGGAGAACTCAAATTCTTCTTAGGACTACAAGTCAAACAACTAAAGGAAGGTATATTCATTCATCAAGCAAAGTACACTAGGGAATTATTAAAGAAATTTGACATGGAGAGTTGTAAAATCTCTAATATCCCTATGTCAACTAATCTCTATTTAGATAATGATGCTGCAGGATTAGGAGTAGACCAAACCAAATATAGAGGGATTATAGGATCACTTTTATATCTTACAGCAAGCAGACCTGACATAATGTTCAGTGTCTGTGTGTATGCAAGATTTCAATCTGCACCTAAACAATCTCATATGAATGCTGTTAAGAGAATTTTCAAATATCTTAAAGGAACTACAAACTGTGGTTTGTGGTATCCTAAGGGAACATCCCCTAATCTGGTTGGTTTTAGTGATGCAGATTTTGCTGGATGCAAAACTGATAGGAAAAGCACAAGTGGAGTATGTCACTTGTTTGGAGAATGCTTAGTCTCTTGGTATAGCAAGAAACAAGCATGTGTTGCTTTATCAACAGCAGAAGCAGAGTATGTTGCTGCTGGAAGCTGTTGTGCTCAAACCATTTGGTTGAAGCAACAACTTGAGGATTTTGGACTAAAGCTTGATCATATCCCCATCAAGTGTGATAACACAAGTGCAATTAGTATCACTAAGAACCCGGTTCTACATTCCAGAACTAAGCATATAGAGGTGCGACATCATTTCATTAGAGACCATGTTGAGAAAGGAGATTGCGACGTAGAGTTTATTGATACAGAGAATCAACTCGCGGATATCTTCACAAAACCTCTGCCAAAGGAGAGATTCTTCAAACTTAGAACCAATCTTGGTATACTAAGTGAAGAACATCTCAATTGAACTCCCTAAACATGGTTAGATTTATCATTCATCATGTTTTAATATGATATGAATTCATTGCCTTCAATAGATATGACCAACACAATTGCAGAATTTGAAAAATCAAGTATTTTTATGATTACTCTCGGTAGTAATCGATTACCACACACTGGTAATCGATTACCATGCTTTGTTTTGTAAATTTTTTTGATTACTCTCGCAAGTAATCGATTACCACCTAATGGTAATCGATTACCACGAGTCAGAGAAGAGCCCTCTTTTGATTACTCTCGGCAGTAATCGATTACCATACCATGGTAATCGATTACCTCTGCAACTGGAAGCATATTTCACATGCAAATGGGCTTTGTTCTGCAAATCCAATCCAAGGTTCAACGAATCTAGTCTTCATTTGAGAGTTTTATAGGAAATCTTCAGATTTGGGTTTTCATTCTTGCAATTCACAAACCCTAAGAGCTCTTTCTCTCTCTAGAAATTCTCTCATCTCTCTCTAAGAAAGCCCCTTCTTCTTCATCTTCTTCAATCTCTTCAAACAATGGCAGATCAAGGAAAAGGGAAAAGAATCAAAGTGAGAGCCTCACAGCATGTTCATGAAGCAATGTATGCTTATAAAAGGGGAGAATCATCCTCTAAACGAAAGAATCCCACTCAACCGGAAGCAACCATGGAACCGCCCATTCATCCATGGTTCACCTCGAAAGCACAAGAACAACGCTTCTATGGCAAATATGCAAGCAAAGAACTAGTTCCGGCAAAGATCTTAGATCTTCAATGGCTAGAGGTGCAAGGATTCACCTTTCCCTCCTTGCTCCGACAACAAAATCTTGAAAGGTTCGTTGGTCTGAAGGGTTACATATACCCTGATCTAGTGAGAGTATTCTACTCCAACCTTCGATCAGACGACGACACCGATATGCTTGTGTCTGAGGTAAAAGGCAAACTTATTGTTTTCAATCGTGATTTATTCTTTCAAACTGTTGGATTCAAAAATGAGGGTATTAGACCCACATTTGAAGTTTTGAAAGAGGAAGGAATTCATCTTCATAAAGATTCCTTTTACATGAGTTTGCTGAAAAATCCCCAAATATGGGAAGCAGAAAAGAATGCTAGGAAAGAACATAGGAAGAAAGTCACATATAACATTGGTGGGATGAACACTGATGATAGACTTCTTCATTACACCATCTGTTGGATTCTGGCTGCAAGAGGAGCAAATCATGCTCAACTAACTGAAGAAGATATGGTGATAATCTCTGCTCTGAAAAATGGGATTCAGATTGATTGGGCATATGTTGTAATGGACAACATGCTCAAAGCTAAGAAATTTATGGATAATAAGTGCCCCTACTCTTTGTTCATTTCTCGTATTCTTGAGTATTGTCAAGTTGATGTCACAAATGAATACAGAGAACTTATCAAGGACATCCACATCATTGGTGATAGAGCCTTAAAAATGATGAAATTAGTGAAGACTGATGCTGGATGGATAACTAGGGAAGAAGCACAACTACAACCAGAAGAAGCTGCCCCACATCCACCTTCTGATGATGATGATGATTCAGCGGCAGGGGAGTATATTCCCAAGTCTCGTTTTGAATCCATCATGATTGATAGGATGGATGAAATTGAAGCTAACAACAACAAGAGAATGGATGACTTAGAAAAACGAATGGACGACATGAAGGCTACCAATGATGATCACTTCTTTGAACTCAAGGAGATGATGGAATCTCTTCATGCTCGTTTTGACACTATGTAGTATTCCCTTTTTTGCTTATTGATATACCAAATAGGGGGAGAAAATCATAGGTCATAGAGGTCATAGATTATCCTAGATAGGGGGAGCAATAGAAATAGAAATTCTGGTATTCTGTTTTGGTAACTCTTTTTTTGGCTTAGCTCTGTTTCTGTTTTTATGAACAAATTGGATTTTGGTTTTAAAATTATGGCTTATTATAAATCTGCAATGCTTTCAATTACTTTGGTCATTTATCTATGATTGTGAACTGAATCATGTTTTATATTTACTGAATGAATAATTCTATATTATGATAATTGCTCTGATACGTACTCTGAAATATAATGTTATGTATGGTGAATCTGCAATATACTGTATATTTGGATATTTATATCAATTGCAGGATTCCAAGAAGATCAACACATACCATAAAAACTCCTATGAAAACCATTGGTTGATATTTGGTACATCAAAACCAAAAAGGGGGAGATTGTTGGAACTAAAGCTTGATGAGGCTTTGGATAGTCTCTCTTGGTGTTTTTGATTTTGATGTCTATGTAATTTTGGTTTTCTTAGATGAAATGTATCTAGGAGTTTTCATATGTATTGATTGTTTTAGATTAAGGATATATGTGTTGTTCTGTGTTTGAATACCCTAGAGAGTTTAGCAAACTTGGTTGATTTCTCATGTGTTCAAATGGTTTGAGTTCCCTCCTTGAAAATGCTTTGAAAAACTATTATTTAACTGAAGTAATCGATTACCAACAATTGGTAATAGATTAGTAACAGAGGGAAAACAAAGTCCAGAAAACCATTTGGCTCTGTAGTAATCGATTACCATAAGGTAGTAATCGATTACCACGAGCAGTAATCGATTACCATGAGACAGTAATCGATTACCATGCTGAGAAAACACCCAGAAATGCAATTCTCTCTGGAGTAATCGATTACCACGAGCTGTAATCGATTACCACCGCAAGAAATGTTTAAAAGTTGCCTGAAATGAGTTTTCTAACATCCCACTTAATTACTCACTCATTCCATTCCATTTTAAACTCCATAAAGTCAATTTTTGAGGCTCCAACGTTCTGAAATTAAATGCCCCAACGTTCAGAAAACATAGGCTCCAATTGTTTGAAATTTGAGGTCCAAATGTCAACAATTGAGGCTCCATTTGGTTCTATAAATGGGTGTTGTTTTTGAAAAGAAAATAAGAGATTTCAACACAGATTTTTGATACACAGATTTGAGACTTTGAAATACACTTTCAGAAAAGCTTTACACTTTCAAATCCTCTCTAAGAGAGCTTATCGTTTTCTCAAAGAGAAAGAACTTCAAGAGTTCTTGAAAAAAATTTCAATCAAAGGCAACTTGATTCATTGGGTGGTATTCACTGTTTTATTGATTGTGATCAGAATCTACACTCCAGGTGTTTTCTAAACTGATCTATTTTGTTTATCTATTTGATTGTTGAGTTATTACTCTAGGAGAGAGGTCTCTCTGGATAGAGTAAGAGTTTGAGAAGTGTTTTCTCAAAGGTTTGATTTTGGGTGTGCCAAAATCAGGGAAGAACAGTTCTTTGGGTTAAAGAACTGGTTTGGGTGTTTTGATTTCGTTTTTGTGTTGCTTGTTGCAGAGTGAATGTAAAAGAACACAAAAGGGATCATTTGATAGTGGAAAACCAATTGCAACAGTTGTTGGATTGGGACTGGACGTAGGCGTTAGGTTATGAACCAAGATAAATCACTGTGCACTCTTCTTCTTCCTTACACTCATTACCATTTACCTTACACTGCTATTATCATTGTTAAAATCTGTAAGTTGTTTGGTAACTGAATTGGTAATTAACTCAATAATTAACTTGGTAATCAACTAAAACTGGAAAGGGTAGATATACACTTTGTATAAACTGAATATTGATTACAAACTTACTTTCAAAGTATTTTTTTGATATTTCTGCTGCATAAACTTTAATATACTTTGTTTGAATTAAAAGGAATCAGTAACTCACTAAAAATAGGCCAAAGTGAACTAGAATCTATTCACCCCCCCCTCTAGATTCACTCAAAGGGACCATCACTGTGCACTCTTCTTCTTCCTTACACTCATTACCATTTACCTTACATTGTTATTATCATTGTTTAAATTCTGCAATTCGTTTGGTAACTGTCTTGGTAATTAACTCAGTAATTAACTTGATAATCAACTAAAACTGGAAAGGTTAGATACTGATATTGTATAAACTGAAAATTGATTACAAACGTGTATTTGATTATTCCTTTGATATTTCCGCTGTATAAACTTTGATATATTCTGTTTATCTATTTCTAATATTGATAGATAATCAAGAATAAGCTTGTTTGAATTAAAAGGAATTAGAAACTTGCGAAAATAGGTTATTGTAGAACAAGAATCTATTCACCCCCCTCTAGATTCACACTTAGGGACCATCATTTTTTCTCTCTTCAAATTTAGTAGCATTATCCCTAAGATACTACGTTAAATTGCATAGTGAAGAAAGGCTGCGACACACCCTTATCCCCGACGCCTCCCCCGCCGCTTGCCTTGGAAGCCGGCTCAACCTCATGCCAAGCGTAAATTCTACATCACCTTCTTTCTCGTTTCAGTCATTTTATCCATGACTGGAGCGATATGTTTAATACTAGCAATAATTAGACTAGTAGAGCTTAGGATTGGGAATTTATCGTGTCTGAACATATACACCTTACCGGTTCTTATTATTATTTGGCCTATACTATTTTTTTATTTCTTTTATGTTTGTACTCTTATTGTCTCTCTTTTATAAGGGTTTATTTTTAGTTTTATATCTTTTAGTTGTTTAGTTTGATATGTTTTAGTTGTTGGAGTTATTTTTTTCACTGAGAGTTATTATTTTTAGCATATCTTTTTGTTGTTGCTTCTTTCTTCCGATTGTCTATTGATTCTCTTTCTGATTGTTTTGTGTGTGAATGTCATGAAAGTGGAGTGACAAGGTCCAATTTTTATTTACAAAGATGTGTTATTATCACTCCTTAGTTCTGTCCTAACATCCATTTTACCTTATATCTTGAGAATAGTTTTATTTTTAGTTTTTTAGTATATCTTTTAGTTGTTGCAGTTATTATTTTTCATTTGTAGCCACCGAGTTGGCCTAGTCTTTTACCATTCTATTACGAATTAGAATGTTATCTTGTATGGTTGGCACATGAATCTTTTAAGTTCTTTGCATTTTTAATTTTGTCCGATATGAAGCTTTGTTTTAGCCTTCAAAGTAGGAAGATAAAAAAACAAAATGTTGGTTATATATTTCCAGATGATTAATTAGTGGCTGGGTCAATATTTGGAACAATTACATGATGATAAGTGGGACCAAATTATAAGAACTAGAACTTAAATTTTAAACAATGGCATAACAAATCTGACGTTGCAAATGTCCCTCTGCAAGTCGTGCAACGTTGCAACAATGGCATACATTTTCATGCTTATTCATGCTTATAAATACAAGACTCTTGTATCGAATTTGTGCTACCACCATGCTTCTGACATTTTTGCTACCATCACGCTTCTCACATTTTCGCTACCACCACGTTTCTCACACTTCTCACAAATGGCTAACATAAAACTTTTCATTGAAGCCTTCGATTCCATTCTTATACTCAATTCATTTTTTACAGTTTTGTAGGGTTAATAGGTACTAGTAGTGTGAACACAACAAAATTAATACCAAAAAAATATGTTCCCAGCCATTTAAATTCGAAATACATAGCCCTCTTTCACATTCTTGCATTTTTTTTCTCACTTCAAATTTAGTAGCATTATCCCTAAGATACTACGTTAAATTACATAGTGAGGAAGTCGTTGACGCCGCCGCCGCTAACACCCCAGCCGCTGACGCCCGCTGCCGGCCCGGCCAGATCAACCTCAAATTGCCAAGCGTAAATTTTACAGCACCTTCTTTCTCGTTTCAGTCATTTTATCCATGACTGGAGCGATATGTTTAATACTAACAATAATTAGACTAGTAGAGCTAAAGATTGGGAATTTATCGTGTCTGAACATATACACCTTACTGGTTCTTATTATTATTTGGTCTATACTTTTTTTTATTTCTTTTATGTTTGGACCATTTTTGTCTCTCTTTTGTAAGGGTTTATTTTTAGTTTTATATCTTTTAGTTGTTTAGTTTGATATGTTTTAGTTATTGGAGTTATTTTTTTCACTGAGAGTTATTATTTTTAGCATAACTTTTAGTTGTTGCTTCTTTCTTCCGAATGTCTATTGATTCTCTTTCTCTCTATTTTGTGTGCGAATGTCATGAAAGTGGAGTGACAAGGTCCAATTTTTATTTACAAAGATGTTTTATTATCACTCCTTAGTTCTGTCCTAACATCCATTTTTGCTTATATCTTGAGAATAGTTTTATTTTTAGTTTTTTAGTATATCTTTTAGTTGTTGCAGTTATTATTTTTCATTTGTAGCCACCGAGTTGGCCTAGTCTTTTACCATTCTGTTAGGAATTAGAATGTTATCTTGTATGGTTGGCACATGAATCTTTTAAGTTCTTTGCATTTTTAATTTTGTCCGACATGAAGCTGTACTTTAGCCTCCAAAGTAGGAAGATAAAAAAACAAAATGTTGGTTATAGATTTCCAGATGATTAATTAGTGGCTGGGTCAATATTTGGAACAATTACATGATGCATAAGTGGGACCAAATTATAAGAACTAGAACTTAAATTTTAAACAATGGCATAACAAATCCGATGTTTCATATGCCCCTCTGCAAGTCGTGCAACGTTGCAACAATGGCATACATTTTCATGCTTATTCATTCTTATAAACACAAAACTCTTGTATCGAATTTGTGCTACCACCATGCTTCTCACATTTTTGCTACCACCACGTTTCTCACACTTCTCACAAATGGCTAACATAAAACTTTTTATTGAAACATTCGATTTCATTCTTATACTCAATTCGATTTTACAGTAGGAATTTTTGTAGGGTTAATAGGTAGTAGTAGTGTGAACACAACAAAATTAATACCAAAAAAATGTGTTCCCAACCATTTAAGTTCGAAATGCATAGCCCTCTTTCACATTCTTGCATTTTTTTCTCTCTTCAAATTTAGTAGCATTATCCCTAAGATACTACGTTAAATTACATAGTTAGGAAGCCGCTGACAACCAAGCCGCTGACGCCGCCCCCGGCCCAGCTCAACCTCAAATTGCCAAGCTTAAATTCTACCTCACCTTCTTTCTCGTTTCAGTCATTTTATCCATGACTGGAGCGATATGTTTAATGCTAGCAATAATTAGACTAGTAGAGCTTAGGATTGGGAATTTATCGTGTTTGAACAGATACACCTTACCGGTTGATAAGTCAATATTTTGACTACTTTCTTTACATTATTTATATCCTAAAATAGCATTATTAGTGGTCAATTAGTATGATTTAATGTATTTATGAGTTTAGACTCATTTTGGCTTTAAATGATAAATTTGGTCTAATTCGTTAATTTTATCCAGATTTGACAAGGTTTACGAAACTGAGCATAACTTTCACCACAGACCTCTGATTGAGCTGAATTTTATGTCAAATTAAAGAGGACTCAAAGATATACAACTTATATGAAGACATAAAATTCCCAGTTAGAGTGCATCTAATGTGAAAATGTCTTTGAATGCAGCACACGAACTGTTCTGGAAATTCCAGCATTTAAGGATTTGACTAGTCTCGGTAAAACAGGCATATCTCCCTCCACAGATGTCCAATTGATGAGCGATTAATTGTCACTTAAAGAAGAGAGATAGAGCTACAAAAGTCATGAAGACATGAAGATCCAATTCGGATTGCATCTGGGGTGGATTTAGCCTTGAAAGTAGACCATGTTCCAGTAACAGAATTCTATGCGAGTTGGACCAATTTTTAGTTGCATTTAATTGATCCACTTTGTAATGTTTTGCTTAGGAATTGAGCCCTTGACCTCTCACCCAATTTGACATGTGCAAGGGGCTGCCAAGTGAAGAAAAAATGGATAAAAATGGATTCCCAATCACATGCACATTGGATTTGGTAAAGGACATATCAGATTTGAGGGAGAAAATTTGGGCAAATTTGATGATTTTTTCTCCCCACTTTCTTTGACTTTTTCTCCCCACTTCTCTTGGTGTATTGGCTATATATTCAGATGTTGGGGGAGCATTCTGAACACTACATTCTAGACTACATTCTGCACTTCACACATTACACACATTACAGCATTTCCATTTCCTTTTGGCTCCATTTTCTTTTCTTATTCCCTTCTCTGCTAGGGTTTCGTTTTAGCCATTTCCATTTCAGTTTTTCTTGCTATTGTTGTGTTTGAATTCGTCCATTAATGCACTTCCATTCTCTATACTTTCAATTTGAATTTCATTCTTGATTCGTAGTGAAATTTCTGCATTTTCCAGTTTTTACTCCATTTCTCTCTTCTTGCTCTGCTAGGGTTTGCCATTGGCCCCTTTTTATTTTCTTTCAATTCTTGCATTATAAAGATCTATATGGATGGCTATGCCACCTTCACCTTAATGTTATAAAGATAAATATGGATGGCTATGCCACCTTCACCTTAATGTTATAAAGATCCATAACTTAATTTCCAGCAATTTAAATTCCAAAGACCTTTAATTTCCAAGCAATTTAATTGTTCTTCATTAAGTTTAGCATCTTAATTTTGTTGTTGTTCTTTTCTGTTTTGTTTTGATTTCTATCATGCAATTCCAATTTGTGTTAAGTTTAAATTCAATTATGTGTAACTAATTTAATTAACCAATTCGATCTCAAAAGGATCCCAAATTTCCTTAGGTTCTTGGTTTCTAATTGAATTAGTACTCATCTTGGATTCCATAATTTCAATTTCAATATGTCGATCGATGTTTTGAATTGAGATTGTTGATTTCTGGCGTTGTTGATAAACAACGAATGCAGTGAACTGATTTTAGGATTCGAAACCAAGTTGTGTGCTCTCATGCGATTGTGTGAGTTAAAAGGCCACCGAGAGTTCGATGAAAATACTCTAAGATCTTAGAGTGATAGTTCAGTATTGGAATGCAGAGATCTCGGTTCCAATACACTGCATAGATGTGTGCTTTAACTTGTTGAACCAATGAGGGAAGTTTGGATCCAACATGAGATCGGATTGGTGCCTTTTATTCATATATTAAACTGCATTTTTAATTCTCTTGCAATTGCTGTTATTAATTCGTCCTAAGCCCGAAAATACCCCCACTTCGTGTCATGTCTTTGACAGAAATAAATTGATGGTCCTTGAGAGACGACCTAGGAGTCACTTCCTAGTATACTGCATTTAATTGTATTAATTTGCACGAGTGCGACCTTGTGTCACCGGTTCTTATTATTATTTGGTCTATACTGTTTTTTTATTTCTTTTATGTTTGGACCCTTTTTGTCTCTCTTTTGTAAGAGTTTATTTTTAGTTTTATATCTTTTAGTTGTTTAGTTTGATATGTTTTAGTTGTTGGAGATATTTTTTTCATTGAGAGTTATTATTTTTAGCATATCTTTTAGTTGTTGCTTCTTTCTTCTGATTGTCTATTGATTCTCTTTCTCTCTGTTTTGTGTGTGAATGTCATGAAAGTGGAGTGACAAGGTCCGATTTTTATTTACAAAGATGTGTTATTATCACTCCTTAGTTCTGTCCTAACATCCATTTTTGCTTATATCTTGAGAATAGTTTTATTTTTAGTTTTTTAGTATATCTTTTAGTTGTTGCATTTATTATTTTCCATTTGTAGCCACCGAGTTGGCCTAGTCTTTTACCATTCTGTTACGAATTAGAATGTTATCTTGTATGGTTGGCACATGAATCTTCTAAGTTCTTTGCATTTTTAATTTTGTCCGACATGAAGCTGTGCTTTAGCCTCCAAAGTAGGAAGATAAAAAAACAAAATGTTGGTTATAGATTTCCAGATGATTAATTAGTGGCTGGGTCAATATTTGGAACAATTACATGATGCATAAGTGGGACCAAATTATAAGAACTAGAACTTAAATTTTAAACAATGGCATAACAAATCCGATGTTTCATATGCCCCTCTGCAAGTCGTGCAATGTTGCAACAATGGCATACATTTTCATGCTTATTCATGCTTATAAATACAAGACTCTTGTATCGAATTTGTGCTACCACCATGCTTCTCACATTTTTGCTACCACCACGTTTCTCACACTTCTCACAAATGGCTAACATAAAACTTTTTATTGAAACATTCGATTCCATTCTTATACTCAATTCGATTTTACAGTAGGAATTTTTGTAGGGTTAATAGGTAGTAGTAGTGTGAACACAACAAAATTAATACCAAAAAAATGTGTTTCCAACCATTTAAGTTCGAAATGCATAGTCCTCTTTCACATTCTTGCATTTTTTTCTCTCTTCAAATTTAGTAGCATTATCCCTAAGATACTACGTTAAATTACATAGTTAGGAAGCCGCTGACACCCAAGCCGCTGACGCCGCCCCCGGCCCAGCTCAACCTCAAATTGCCAAGCTTAAATTCTACCTCACCTTCTTTCTCGTTTCAGTCATTTTATCCAAAACTGGAGCGATATGTTTAATGCTAGCAATAATTAGACTAGTAGAGCTTAGGATTGGGAATTTATCGTGTAATCGAATGATACACCTTACCTATCTTATTATTATTTGGTCTATACTGTTTTTTTATTTCTTTTATGTTTGGACCCTTTTTGTCTCTCTTTTGTAAGGGTTTATTTTTAGTTTTATATCTTTTAGTTGTTTAGTTTGATATGTTTTAGTTGTTGGAGATATTTTTTTCACTGAGAGTTATTATTTTTAGCATATCTTTTAGTTGTTGCTTCTTTCTTCCGATTGTCTATTGATTCTCTTTCTCTCTGTTTTGTGTGTGAATGTCATGAAAGTGGAGTGACAAGGTCCGATTTTTATTTACAAAGATGTGTTATTATCACTCCTTAGTTCTGTCCTAACATCCATTTTTGCTTATATCTTGAGAATAGTTTTATTTTTAGTTTTTTAGTATATCTTTTAGTTGTTGCATTTATTATTTTCCATTTGTAGCCACCGAGTTGGCCTAGTCTTTTACCATTCTGTTACGAATTAGAATGTTATCTTGTATGGTTGGCACATGAATCTTTTAAGTTCTTTGCATTTTTAATTTTGTCCGACATGAAGTTTTGCTTTAGCCTCCAAAGTAGGAAGATAAAAAAAAATGTTGGTTATAGATTTCCAGATGATTAATTAGTGGCTGGGTCAATATTTGGAACAATTACATGATGCAGATGTGGGACCAAATTATAAGAACTAGAACTTAAATTTTAAACAATGGCATAACAAATCTGATGTTGCAAATGCCCCTCTGCAAGCCGAGCAACGTTGCAACAATGACTTACATTTTCATGCTTATTCATGTTTATAAATACAAGACTCTTGTATCGAATTTGTGCTACCACCATGCTTCTCACATTTTTGCTACTACAACGCTTCTCACATTTTTGTTACCACCATGTTTCTCACACTTCTCACAAATGGCTAACATAAAACTTTTCATTGAAGCCTTCGATTCCATTCTTATACTCAATTCGTTTTTTACAGTAGGAATTTTTGTAGGTTTAATAGGTAGTAGTAGTGCGAACACAACAAAATTAATACCAAAAAAATGTGTTCCAGTCATTTAAGTTCGAAATACATAACTCTCTTTCACATTCTTGCATTTTTTTTTCTCTCTTCAAATTTAGTAGCATTATCCCTAAGATACTACGTTAAATTACATAGTGTGGAAGCCGTTGACACCCTAGCCGCCCGCCCACTTGCGCCACGCCGTAGCCTACTCAACCTCAAATTGCCAAGCGTAAATTCTACATCACCTTCTTTCTCGTTTCAGTCATTTTATCCATGACTGGAGCGATATGTTTAATACTAGCAATAATTAGACTAGTAGAGCTTAGGATTGGGAATTTATCGTGTCTGAACATATACACCTTACCGGTTCTTATTATTATTTGGCCTATACTGTTTTTTTATTTCTTTTATGTTTGGACTCTTATTGTCTCTCTTTTGTAAGGGTTTATTTTTAGTTTTATATCTTTTAGTTGTTTAGTTTGATATGTTTTAGTTGTTGGAGTTATTTTTTTCACTGAGAGTTATTATTTTTAGCATATCTTTTTGTTGTTGCTTCTTTCTTCCGATTGTCTATTGATTCTCTTTCTCTTTGTTTTGTGTGTGAATGTCATGAAAGTGGAGTGACAAGGTCCGAATTTTATTTACAAAGATGTGTTATTATCACTCCTTAGTTCTGTCCTAACATCCATTTTACCTTATATCTTGAGAATAGTTTTATTTTTAGTTTTTTAGTATATCTTTTAGTTGTTGCAGTTATTATTTTTCATTTGTAGCCACCGAGTTGGCCTAGTCTTTTACCATTCTATTACGAATTAGAATGTTATCTTGTATGGTTGGCACATGAATCTTTTAAGTTCTTTGCATTTTTAATTTTGTCTCATATGAAGCTTTGCTTTAGCCTCCAAAGTAGGAAGATAAAAAAATAAAATGTTGGTTATAGATTTCCAGATGATTAATTAATGGATGGGTCAATATTTGGAACAATTACATAATGCATAAGTGAGACCAAATTATAAGAACTATAACTCAATGGCATAACAAATCCGATGTTGCAAATGCCCTCTGCAAAGCCGTGCAACTTTGCAACAATGGCATACATTTTCATGCTTATAAATACAAGACTCTTGTATCGAATTTGTGCTACCACCATGCTTCTCACATTTTTGCTACTACAACGCTTCTCACATTTTTTTTACCACCATGTTTCTCACACTTCTCACAAATGGCTAACATAAAACTTTTCATTGAAGCCTTCGATTCCATTCTTATACTCAATTCGTTTTTTATAGTAGGAATTTTTGTAGGGTTAATAGGTAGTAGTAGTGTGAACACAACAAAATTAATACCAAAAAAATGTGTTCCAGTCATTTAAGTTCGAAATACATAACTCTCTTTCACATTCTTGCATTTTTTTTTTCTCTCTTCAAATTTAGTAGCATTATCCCTAAGATACTACGTTAAATTACATAGTGTGGAAGCCGTTGACACCCTAGCCGCTGACGCCCCCACCGCTGCCGCCCGCGCCGCAGCTCAACCTCAAATTGCCAAGCGTAAATTCTACCTCACCTTCTTTCTCGTTTCAGTCATTTTATCCATGACTGGAACGATATGTTTAATGGTAGCAATAATTAGACTAGTAGAGCTTAGGATTGGGAATTTATCGTGTCTGAACAGATACACCTTACCGGTTCTTATTATTATTTGGTCTATACTGTTTTTTTATTTCTTTTATGTTTAGACCCTTTTTGTCTCTCTTTTGTAAGGGTTTATTTTTAGTTTTATATCTTTTAGTTGTTTAGTTTGATATGTTTTAGTTGTTGGAGTTATTTTTTTCACTGAGAGTTATTATTTTTAGCATATCTTTTAGTTTTTGCTTCTTTCTTCAGATTGTCTATTGATTCTCTTTCTCTCTGTTTTGTGTGTGAATGTCATGAAAGTGGAGTGACAAGGTCTGATTTTTATTTACAAAGATGTGTTATTATCACTCCTTAGTTCTGTCCTAACATCCATTTTTGCTTATATATTGAGAATAGTTTATTTTTAGTTTTTTAGTATATCTTTTAGTTGTTGCAGTTATTATTTTTCATTTGTAGCCACCGAGTTGGCCTAGTCTTTTACCATTCTGTTACGAATTAGAATGTTATCTTGTATGGTTGGCACATGAATCTTTTAAGTTCTTTGCATTTTTTATTTTTGTTGGAACTAAAGCTTGATGAGGCTTTGGATAGTCTCTCTTGGTGTTTTTGATTTTGATGTCTATATAATTTTGGTTTTCTTAGATGGAATGTATCTAGGAGTTTTCATATGTATTGATTGTTTTAGATTAAGAATATATGTGTTGTTCTGTGTTTGAATACCCTAGAGAGTTTAGCAAACTTGATTGATTTCTCATGTGTTCAAATGGTTTGATCTCCCTCTTTGAAAATGCTTTGAAAAACTGTTATTTAACTGAAGTAATCGATTACCAACAGTAGGTAATAGATTACCAACAGTAAAAGAGGGAAAACAAAGTGCAGAAAACCATTTGTCACTGGAGTAATCGATTACCATTGAAGGGTAATCGATTACCACGAGCCAGTAATCGATTACCATAAGGCTGTAATCGATTACCATGCTGAGAAACCACCCAGAAATGCAATCCTCTCTGGAGTAATCGATTACCATCTTGCTGTAATCGATTACCACACCAGAAAATGCTTAAAGTTGCCTGAAATGATTTTTCTAACATCCCCACTTGATTACCCACTTATTCTAATCAATTTTAAACTCCAGAAAGTCAATTTTTGAGGCTCCAACGTTCTGAAATTAAATGCCCCAACGAATCTCTTTATGAGGCTCCAATTGTTTGAAATTTGAGGTTCCAAATGTCAACAATTGAGGCTCTATTTGGTTCTATAAATGGGAGCTATTTTGAAAAACAAAAACAAGTCAAAAACACAGATTTTGAATATACTCTTGAGACATTTGAAAAACACTTTCAGAAAAGCTTTACACTTTCAAATCCTCTCATAAGAGAGTTTATCATTTTCTCCAAGAGAAAGAACTTCAAGAGTTCTTGAAGAAGTTTTGAGAAAAGGCAACTATATTCATTTTGCTGATTGGGTGGTATTCACTGTTTTATTACTTGTGATCAGAGTCTACACTCCAGGTGTTTTCTAAACTGATATTTTGTTTATCTATTTGATTGTTGAGTTGTGACTCTAGGAGAGAGGTCTCTCTGGATAGAGTAAGAGTTTGAGAAGTGTTTTCTCAAAGGTTTGATCTTGGGTGTGCCAAGATCAGTGAAGAACAGTTCTTTGGGTTAAAGAACTGGTTTGGGTGTTTTGATTTCGTTTTTGTGTTGCTTGTTGCAGAGTGAATGTAAAAGAACACAAAAGGGATCATTTGATAGTGGAAAACCAATTGCAACAGTTGTTGGATTGGGACTGGATGTAGGCAGTTGGCTGAACCAGTATAAATCACTGTGCACTCTTCTTCTTCCTTATACTCATTACCATTTACCTTACACTGCTATTATCATTGTTTAAATTCTGCAAGTTTTTTGGTAACTGCATTGGTAATTAACTCAGTAATTAACTTGGTAATCAACTAAAACTGGAAAGGGTAGATACAAACATTGTATAAACTGAAAATTGATTACAAACTTGTTTTTGATTATTCCTTTGATAATTCCGCTGTAAACTTTGATATATTCTGGTTATCTATCTCTTCTATTGATAAGTAATCAAGAATAGTTTTGATTGAACAAAAAGGAATTAGAAACTCACAAAAATAGGCCAAAGTGAACTAGAATCTATTCAACCCCCCCTCTAGATTCACCCTTAGGGACCATCAATTGGTATCAGAGCTACTTCTAGTAAGTTGCTCTAGAATTTGATCCATAATGGCCAATAATCAATTACCATTTGCTGAAGGTGCTTCTATTAACAGACCTCCTCTGTTTTGTGGAGATAACTATCCATTTTGGAAAGTTAGAATGAAAATTTTTATGGAGTCTGTACATAGAAACATTTGGCAAGCTGTTGTAACTGATTTCAAAATTCCCACACATAAAGTAGAAGAAAAAGAGGTTGAAAAACCTTTTGATAAATGGGAACCAGAAGAAATTAGGAGAGCTGAGAATGATTCTAAAGCGTTAAATATTATACATTCTGCTCTTAATTCTTATGAATATTTTAGAATTTCTGCTTGTACAACATCTAAAGAAGCTTGGGATCTTATCATGGTAACTCATGAAGGCACAACTGAAGTGAGAAGAGCAAGGAAAAACACACTCATCCAAGAGTACGAAACCTTCAGAATGTTGCAAGGAGAGTCCATAATGGAGATGCAGAAACGATTTATACACATCATCAATCATCTCAAAGGACTTGGCAAAAGCTTCGTAGAAGAAGAAGTGAATGTCAAGATTCTAAAGTCTCTAAATAGGAAATGGCAATCAACTGTGACTGCCATAACTGAGTCAAAGAATCTTGCTGCAATCACAAGTGCAGAGCTATTTGGCAAACTAAGAGAATATGAGATGGATATGTCTCGTATTGCAGATGAAGAACATAAGGACAAGAAAGCCAAAGGCATAGCACTCAAGATGGAGGACACAGCTAGTGCTAGTGATACATCAAGCTGTGGAAGTGAATCTGAACAAGAAAACATGAACCTCATGGTAAGAAAGTTCAAAAGGTTCATGAGAAAGAACAATGAGAAAAAGAGATTCAACAATTCCAGAAAAGGCTTCAAGAGGTTTGAAGGTTCATCTTCAAAGGTCACATGCTATGAGTGTGGAAAAACTGGACACTACAAATCAGAGTGTCCTAACATGAAGAAAACCAGCAATGAGCCTAGAAGAGTTGAACATGAGGAAAGGTCTAAGAAGGACAAATTCAGAAAGAAAAAGGCCTACATTGCTTGGGAAGACAATGATTCCTCATCCTCTAGTGAGAGTGACAATGAAGAAGCAAACTTGTGTCTAATGGCAAATCCATCTTCAGATGATGAGGTAAGTGATTCTGATTCATCTGTACAAGATTATGATGAACTATATAATGCTTTTTGTGAACTCTTCAAAGAAGCTGAAAAGATAGAAAAATTGAACAAAGTTTTGAAAAACAATATTTCTGATTTAGAAAATCAAATTTCTGTTTTAAAAACTGAGGTTTAAAATCTGGAAAAAGAAAATGTTGTTTTAAAACTACCCTGTTTAAAGTGTAAATCTGTAGATGCCTCTTTGAAAACTAATAATAAGAAGTTCTTTGTATTTAAACAAACTAGTAATAACAGAATCTTTCCATGCAGTTATTGTATGAAATCTGGACACACATCTTATAATTGCATGATTAGAAAGAAAGAAATTTCAAATGGATTGTTTAAATGGATTAAGAAAGATAATCACTGCACTAACATTCATGGACCCAAAAAGATTTGGGTACCAAAATCAAAGTGATATCTTTTTCTGTGTAGGTGTGCTTGAGAGCTAAAAACTCAACTTGGTATTTGGATAGTGGCTGCTCAAGACATATGACTGGTGACAAGAGCAATTTTATCTCCTTCAAATCAAAAGAATCTGGATCGGTAGTGTATGGAGATAATAACAAAGGGAAAATTCTGGGTATTGGTGCTGTTGGAGACAAATCCAATCCTGTCATTGAAGATGTACTGCTTGTGGAAGGACTGAAATACAATCTTCTGAGTATTAGCCAACTCTGTGACAAAGGATACCATGTGTCATTTGATCAAGGAAGTGCAAAAATCAGTGCTTGATGAATCAAATAAGGTACTAATGGTTGGTAAGAGACATGGTAATATTTACATCCTTGAACTCAATCATTCATCATCATATCATGCGTGCCTTACATCAAATGATGATATATCTTGGCTTTGGCATAGACGCATAGCACATATTGATGTTCATCAACTAAATAAACTGTCATCTAAGAACTTAGTGCAAGGCTTACCTGAATTAAAGTTCAATAGAGAAGGTCTATGTGATGCATGTCAAAAGGGCAAGCAGTCTAGAAATTCTTTTAAATCTAAAAATATTGTTTCAACTTCTAGACCACTTGAGCTATTGCACATGGATTTGTTTGGACCCTCTAGAACTGCTAGTTTGGGTGGAAACCTATATGGATTAGTCTTAGTATATGACTACTCTAGATTTACTTGGGTTGCATTTATACCAAGTAAAGACAATGCCTTTAAAGTTTTCAAAATCATTGCCAAAAGGATACAAAACGAAAAAGATTTGAAAATCAAGTCCATTAGGAGTGATCATGGAGGTGAATTTGAAAATGAGTATTTTGAAAAATTTTGTGAAAAATATGGAATCAATCACAACT
The DNA here is from genome assembly GCA_026586105.1 of Hylodesmum podocarpum. Taxonomy (NCBI): domain Eukaryota; kingdom Viridiplantae; phylum Streptophyta; class Magnoliopsida; order Fabales; family Fabaceae; genus Hylodesmum; species Hylodesmum podocarpum. The sequence continues at coordinate 5,780,718 of JALJEV010000519.1, read as the reverse complement.
TTTCTGCTCCAAGAACTCCACAACAAAATGGAGTTGTTGAGAGGAAAAATAGATCTTTAGTAGAACTAGCTAGAACCATGTTGAATGAAAATGATTTACCAAAATATTTTTGGGCTGATGCAGTTTCCACTGCCTGCTATGTTCTAAATAGAATTGTGATTCGTCCTATTTTAAAGAAAACCCCCTATGAACTCTATAAGGGCAAAAAGCCAAATATATCTCATTTTAAGGTATTTGGCTGCACATGTTTTGTTCTGAATAATGGCAAAGAACCCCTTGGTAAGTTTGATGCCAAGGCTGATGAGGCTGTGTTTATTGGGTATTCATCAACTAGTAAAGCATATAGAGTTTATAATAAAAGAAGAATGTGCATTGAGGAATCTGTGCATGTTAAGTTTGATGAAACTAACAATCCCCAAAAGGGAAGCGTTATTGTTGATGATGATGAGGATACAGGTGAAGTTAGCAGTAGCAAACCTCAAGAACAGCAAGATCCACCAACCATCTCTCAAGATCAATCAAGAGAATGGAGGAAACCAAGGAACCTCTCTCTTGATAACATCATTGGTGACATCCATAAGGGAGTATCTACTAGATCTTCCTATAATATGTTCTGTGATGATTATGCTTTCGTATCTCAATTTGAACCCTCTTGTATTGATGATGCTATTAATGATGAATTTTGGATGAATGCTATGCATGAGGAGTTAAATCAATTTAAAAGGAATGATGTTTGGGAATTAGTTCCTTTTAATAGAGATATGAATATAATTGGAACAAAATGGGTGTTTAAAAATAAGCTAGATGAGAATGGTAATGTGGTTAGGACTAAAGCAAGACTAGTAGCAAAGGGTTATAACCAACAAGAAGGAATAGATTTTGGTGAAACCTATGCCCCTGTTGCTAGATTAGAAGCTGTGAGAGTTTTACTTGCTTTTGCCTGCATTCATGATTTTAAATTATATCAAGTGGATGTTAAAAGTGCATTTCTAAATGGCTATATCAATGAGGAAGTTTTTGTTTCACAACCTCCTGGATTTACTGACTTTAGTTATCCTGAACATGTATATAAACTTAAGAAGGCCCTCTATGGTCTTAAGCAAGCCCCTAGACAATGGTATGAAAGATTAAGTACATTTTTGTTGTCAAAAGGGTATCACAGATGAAATGTTGATAAGACTCTCTTTATTAGAAAGAAGTCTAACTGCATTTTATTGGTCCAAGTATATGTTGATGATATAATTTTTGGATCAACCAATCCATCTCTGTGTGAAGAATTTGTGGCTAGCATGCAGGGTGAGTTTGACATGTCTATGATGGGAGAACTCAAATTCTTCCTAGGACTACAAGTTAAACAACTAAATGAAGGTATATTTATTCATCAAGCAAAGTACACTAGGGAATTACTGAAGAAATTTGACATGGAGAGTTGTAAAATCTCTAATATTCCTATGTCAACTAATCTCTATCTAGATAATGATGCTGCAGGACTAGGAGTAGACCAAACCAAATATAGAGGGATCATAGGATCACTTTTATATCTTACAGCAAGCAGACCTGACATAATGTTCAGTGTCTGTGTGTGTGCAAGATTTCAATCTGCACCTAAACAATCACATATGAATGTTGTTAAGAGAATTTTGAAATATCTTAAAGGAACAACAAACTGTGGTTTGTGGTATCCTAAGGGAACATCCCCTAATCTGGTTGGTTTTAGTGATGCAGATTTTGCTGGATGCAAAACTGATAGGAAAAGCACAAGTGGAGTATGTCACTTGTTTGGAGAATGCTTAGTCTCTTGGTATAGCAAGAAACAAGCATGTGTTGCTTTATCAACAGCAGAAGCAGAGTATGTTGCTGCCGGAAGCTGTTGTGCTCAAACCATTTGGTTGAAGCAACAACTTGAGGATTTTGGACTAAAGCTTGATCACATTCCCATCAAGTGTGACAACACAAGTGCAATTAGTATCACTAAGAACCCAGTCTTACACTCCATAACAAAGCACATTGAAGTGCGACATCATTTCATTAGAGACCATGTTGAGAAAGGAGATTGCGACGTAGAATTTATTGATACGGAGAATCAACTCGCGGATATCTTCACAAAACCTCTACCAAAGGAGAGATTCTTCAAACTTAGAACCAATCTTGGTATACTAAGTGAAGAACACCTCTCTTAACTCCCTAAAAGTATAGTAAGAATACTCATTCATAATGCTTTAACATGATATGAATTCATTACATTCAATAGACATGACCATTACAATTGCAGAATTTGAAAAATCAAGTATTTTAGGATTACTCTCTGTAGTAATCGATTACCACACACTGGTAATCGATTACCAAGAGCCAAAAATTGATTATCCAGAGTTTTGTTCTCTGGAGTAATCGATTAACTTCCCATGGTAATCGATTACCATGCCCTGTTTCATTGAAATTTTAAGGTTACTCACTGGAGTAATCGATTACCACTAAATGGTAATCGATTACCTCGTGACAGATTTGAGCCCCTCTTTTGATTACTCTCTGGAGTAATCGATTACCACTCCATGGTAATCGATTACCTCTGCAACTGAAAGCTATTTTACATGCAAATGGGCTTTGTTCTGCAAATCCAATCCAAGGTTCAACGAATCTAGACCAAATTTGAGAGTTCTTATAGGTAATTTCAGATCTTAGGGTTCATTCTAACACCTCACAAATCTTAGAGCCCCTTTCTCTCTCTAGAAACCCTCTCATCCCTCTCTAGAAATTCTTCATCTTCTTCCTCACTTCATCCATGGAAGGTCAAGGAAAAGGAAAGAGGACCAAGCAAATGGGTCAAAAATCCACTCCAAATATTCCATCTCATTCGAAAAGGGGAGAATCCTCTTCCAAAAGGAAGAACCCAACAACTCTGGAAGAAACCATGGAGGAACATATTCATCCATGGTTCACATCAAAAGCTCAAGAGAAACGCTTCTATGGCAAATATGCAAGCAAGGAGCTTGTTCCGGCAAAGATTTTGGATCCCGTTTGGCTGGATACTCAAGGGTTTACATTTCAATCCTTTCTCCGGGAGCAAAATCTTGAGAAGTTCGTTAGTCTAAGGGGTCACATATACCCTAATCTAGTGAGAGTATTCTACTCTAATCTTCGACTAGACGACGAATCCGAAATGCTTCTATCTGAGGTAAAAGGCAAACCAATAATTTTTACTCGTCAATTATTCTTTCAATTTGTTGGGTTTAGAGATGAGGGTATTAGACCCACATTTGAATTATTGAAAGAACAAGGAATCTATCTTCAAAAGGATTCCTTCTATATGAGTTTGCTGAGAAATCCCCAACTTTGGGAAGAAGACAAAGCGCCAGGAAGGGGACATGGCAAGAAGGTCACCTATAACATTGGTGGTCTGAACTCTGATGACCGTCTCCTTCATTATACCATATGCTGGATTGTGGCTGCAAGAGGAGCAAATCATGTTCAATTAACTGAGGAAGATATGGCTATAATGGCTGCTCTGAAAAATAGGATTCAGATTGATTGGGCATATGTTGTAATGGACAACATGCTCAAAGCAAAGAAGTTCATGGATAATAAGTGCCCCTACTCTCTGTTCATTTCACGTCTTCTTGAGCATTTTCAAGTTGATGTCACGAATGAACACAGAGAGCTTGTAAAAGACATTCACCTCATAGGCGATAGAGCATTAAAAATGATGAGATTGGTGAAAACCAATGCTGGATGGATAACAAGGGAAGAAGCACAACCACAACAACAACAAGAAGAAGCTGCCCCACATCCACCTTCTGATGATGATGATGATTCTGCGGCGGGGGAGTATATTCCCAAGTCTCGTTTTGAATCCATCATGATTGATAGGATGGATGAAATTGAAGCTAACAACAACAAGAGAATGGATGACTTAGACAAAAGAATGAACGACATGCAGGCTGCCAATGACGATCACTTCTTCGAACTCAAGGAGATGATGGAGTCTCTTCATGCTCGTTTTGACACTATGTAGTATTCCCTTTTTGCTTATTGATATACCAAATAGGGGAGAAAATCATAGGTCATGGGTTATCCTAGATAGGGGAGCAATAGAAATAGAAATTGGTGGTATTCTAATTTGTTTAAACTCTGTTTTGGTTCTTTTTTGGTTATCTCTGTTATGAACACAATTTGAATTTTGGAATTATGGCTTATTATAAATCTGCAATGCTTTCATATTAATTTGGTCATTTATCTGTGATTGTGAATTGAATCATGTTCTATATCTTCTGAATGAATGATTCTATATGATAATTGCTCTGATACATAATACTATGTATGGTGAATCTGCAATATACTGTGTATTTGGATATTTATATCAATTGCAGGATTCTGAGAAGACCAACACATACCATAAAACTCCTATGAAAACCATTGGTTAATATTTGGTACATCAACACCAAAAAGGGGGAGATTGTTGGAACTAAAGCTTGATGAGGCTTTGGATAGTCTCTCTTGGTGTTTTTGATTTTGATCTCTATGTAATTTTGGTTTTCTTAGATGGAATGTATCTAGGAGTTTTCATATGTATTGATTGTTTTAGATTAAGAATATATGTGTTGTTCTGTGTTTGAATACCCTAGAGAGTTTAGCAAACTTGGTTGATTTCTCATGTGTTCAAATGTTTTGATCTCCCTCCTTGAAAATGCTTTGAAAAACTGTTATTTAACTGAAGTAATCGATTACCAACAGTAGGTAATAGATTACCAACAGTAAAAGAGGGAAAACAAAGTGCAGAAAACCATTTGTCACTGGAGTAATTGATTACCATTGAAGGGTAATCGATTACCATTGAAGGGTAATCGATTACCATTGAAGGGTAATCGATTACCATTGAAGGGTAATCGATTACCATTGAAGGGTAATCGATTACCATTGAAGGGTAATCGATTACCACGAGCCAGTAATCGATTACCATAAGGCTGTAATCGATTACCATGTTGAGAAACCACCCAGAAATGAAATCCTCTTCGAGTAATCGATTACCACTTGCATGTCGATTACCACACTAGAAAATGCTTAAAGTTGCACAAATGATTTTTCTAACATCCCCACTTGATTACCCACTTATTCTAATCAATTTTAAACTCCAGAAAGTCAATTTTTGAGGCTCCAACGTTCTGAAATTAAATTCCCCAACGAATCTCTTTATGAGGCTCCAATTGTTTGAAATTTGAGGTTCCAAATGTCAACAATTGAGGCTCTATTTGGTTCTATAAATGGGAGCTATTTTGAAAAACAAAAACAAGTCAAAAACACAGATTTTGAATATACTCTTGAGACATTTGAAAAACACTTTCAGAAAAGCTTTACACTTTCAAATCCTCTCATAAGAGAGTTTATCATTTTCTCCAAGAGAAAGAACTTCAAGAGTTCTTGAAGAAGTTTTGAGAAAAGGCAACTATATTCATTTTGCTGATTGGGTGGTATTCACTGTTTTATTACTTGTGATCAGAATCTACACTCCAGGTGTTTTCTAAACTGATCTTTTGTTTATCTATTTGATTGTTGAGTTGTTACTCTAGGAGAGAGGTCTCTCTGGATAGAGTAAGAGTTTGAGAAGTGTTTTCTCAAAGGTTTGATCTTGGGTGTGCCAAGATCAGTGAAGAACAGTTCTTTGGGTTAAAGAACTGGTTTGGGTGTTTTGATTTCGTTTTTGTGTTGCTTGTTGCAGAGTGAATGTAAAAGAACACAAAAGGGATCATTTGATAGTGGAAAACCAATTGCAACAGTTGTTGGATTGGGACTGGATGTAGGCAGTTAGCTGAACCAGTATAAATCACTGTGCACTCTGCTTCTTCCTTATACTCATTACCATTTACCTTACACTGCTATTATCATTGTTTAAATTCTGCAAGTTGTTTGGTAACTGCATTGGTAATTAACTCAGTAATTAACTTGGTAATCAACTAAAACTTGAAAGGGTAGATACAAACATTGTATAAACTGAAAATTGATTACAAACTTGTTTTTGATTATTCCTTTGATAATTCCGCTGTAAACTTTGATATATTCTGGTTATCTATCTCTTCTATTGATAAGTAATCAAGAATAGTTTTGATTGAACAAAAAGGAATTAGAAACTCACAAAAATAGGCCAAAGTGAACTAGAATCTATTCACCCCCCTCTAGATTCACCCTTAGGGACCATCAATTTTGTCCGACATGAAGTTTTGCTTTAGCCTCCAAAGTAGGAAGATAAAAAAACAAAATGTTGGTTATAGATTTCCAGATGATTAATTAGTGGCTGGGTCAATATTTGGAACAATTACATGATGCATAAGTGGGACCAAATTATAAGAACTAGAACTTAAATTTTAAACAATGGCATAACAAATCCGATGTTGCAAATGCCCCTCTGCAAGTCGTGCAACGTTGCAACAATGACATACAATTTCATGCTTATTCATGCTTATAAATACAAGACTCTTGTATCGAATTTTTGCTACCACAACGCTTCTCACATTTTTGTTACCACCACGTTTCTCACACTTCTCACAAATGGCTAACATAAAACTTTTCATTGAAGCCTTCGATTCCATTCTTATACTCAATTCATTTTTACAGTAGGAATTTTTGTAAGGCTAATAGGTAGTAGTAGTGTGAACACAACAAAATTAATACCAAAAAAATGTGTTCCCTGCCATTTAAGTTCGAAATACATAGACCTCTTTCACATTCTTGCATTTTTTTTTTCTCTCTTCAAATTTAGTAGCATTATCCCTAAGATACTACGTTAAATTACATAGTGAGGAAGCCGCTGACACCCCAGCCGCCGCCCCCGCCCCCGCCGCTGCCGCCCCTGCCCCAGCTCAACCTCAAATTGCCAAAGCGTAAATTCTACCTCACCTTCTTTCTCGTTTCAGCCATTTTATCCATGACTGGAGCGATATGTTTAATGGTAGCAATAATTAGACTAGTAAAGCTTAGGATTGGGAATTTATCGTGTTTGAACAGATACATCTTACCGGTTCTTATTATTATTTGGTCTATACTGTTTTTTTATTTCTTTTATGTTTGGACCCTTTTTGTCTCTGTTTTGTAAGGGTTTATTTTTAGTTTTATATCTTTTAGTTGTTTAGTTTGATATATTTTAGTTGTTGGAGTTATTTTTTTCACTAAGAGTTATTATTTTTAGGATATCTTTTAGTTGTTGCTTCTTTCTTCCGATTGTCTATTGATTCTCTTTCTCTCTGTTTTGTGTATGAATGTCATGAAAGTGTAGTGACAAGGTCCGATTTTTATTTACAAAGATGTGTTATTATCACTCCTTCTGTCCTAACATCCATTTTTGCTTATATCTTGATAATAGTTTTATTTTTAGTTTTTTAGTATATCTTTTAGTTGTTGCAGTTATTATTTTTCATTTGTAGCCACCGAGTTGGCCTAGTCTTTTACCATTCTGTTACGAATTAGAATGTTATCTTGTATGGTTGGCACATGAATCTTTTAAGTTCTTTGCTTTTTTAATTTTGTCCGACATGAAGTTTTACTTTAACCTCCAAAGTAGGAAGATAAAAAAACAAAATGTTGGTTATAGATTTTCAGATGATTAATTAGTGGCTGGGTCAATATTTGGAACAATTACATGATGATAAGTGGGACCAAATTATAAGAACTAGAACTTAAATTTTAAACAATGGCATAACAAATCCGACGTTGCAAATGCCCCTATGCAAGCCGTGCAACGTTGCAACAATGGCATACATTTTCATGCTTATTCATGCTTATAAATACAAGACTCTTGTATCGAATTTGTGCTACTACCATGCTTCTCACATTTTTGCTACCACCACGCTTCTCACATTTTTGCTACCACCACGTTTCTCACACTTCTCACAAATGGCTAACATAAAACTTTTCATTGAAGCCTTCGATTCCATTCTTATACTCAATTCATTTTTTATAGTAGGAATTTTTGTAGGGTTAATAGGTAGTAGTAGTGTGAACACAACAAAATTAATACCAAAAAAATCTGTTCTCAGTCATTTAAGTTCAAAATACATAGTCATCTTTCACATTCTTGCATTTTTTTTTTCTCTCTTCAAATTTAGTAGCATTATCCCTAAGATACTACGTTAAATTACATAGTGAGGAAGTCGCGACGCGCCCTGGCCACACCCCGGCCCGCTTGAAGCCCCAGCCGACTCGCCCCTTTCCTTCGCTTCCCCGTGGGACGCCCCTAACCGCCCTTAGCTCAACCTCAAATTGCCAAGCGTAAATTCTACCTCACCTTCTTTCTCGTTTTAGTCATTTTATCCATGACTGGAGCGATATGTTTAATGTTAGCAATAATTAGACTAGTAGAGCTTAGGATTGGGAATTTATCGTGTCGTAAGGTTCTTATTATTATTTGGTCTATACTGTTTTTTTATTTCTTTTATGTTTGGACCCTTTTTGTCTCTATTTTGTAAGGGTTTATTTTTAGTTTTATATCTTTTAGTTGTTTAGTTTGATATGTTTTAGTTGTTGGAGTTATTTTTTTCACTGAGAGTTATTATTTTTAGCATATCTTTTAGTTGTTGCTTCTTTCTTCCGATTGTCTATTGATTCTCTCTCTCTGTTTTGTGTGAATGTCATGAAAGTGGAGTGACAAGGTCCGATTTTTATTTACAAAGATGTGTTATTATCACTCCTTAGTTCTGTCCTAACATCTATTTTTACTTATATCTTGAGAATATATTGTAGCAGTTCTTCTCACATAATTTTATTCTTTTAAGTTATTTGTTATATTTATTTATTTGATAATTGTTTTTTATCTTCGCGTTATTCTTAATAAAATTTAAGAATTAATTCAATTATATTTATTTTTATAAAATATTTAATTCTTTATAATTTAGTTTATGATTTTTTAATTTATTTAAAAAAAATTAAAACTATCAAATTTATTATTTTCTACCTGTTTAATCTTATAAAAATACAAATACCTAACCGTATTTTTACTGGTATGAATAAAATTTACAATAAAATAATATCTTAAATTTATTCCATCCATTGTATTGACTTCACTAATATTCTAATATATTATGTTCCATTATATCGATTTCCCTAGATTCCACTCTCCTAATTCAATCCAATCCATCCAAAGATCTAAACAGTAAATTCACTTTTACCAGAGGCCAATCATACCTACCTGAAACCAAAAAATTTCCTCCACCTCACCCAAGACGGGAAAATAAATTGCCACAATAATTTGATTTTGTAAGAAATCTAATAATGTCAAACTGATTTATCACTTTCAAGTTTACAACCTCCGAGCGTTAAATTCTCATCCATTAAATAATTATGCCGATACTAAACTCAACTATAAACCTAAAATTCCCTAAGTAGTTAGATTTATTTTACATGGTTCACTAACACTGGCCACAACAAACTTTGCAATGCAATGAATGATTAAACTGATAATAATTATTGATGATAATTTTACAATAGACTAACGAGATACTTTCCAACAGACTGCAAGCCTATAAACAAGAATCAGAATTCTGGCAATCTACATACATAAGTGGTGGACTGATTTGACTTCAAGAAGCACCATTTGAAACCTTTGGGTTATCCAAAAACAAATTTGGTACTATACAAAAAATCTATTTCAACCAATCAGCAGCTGTCCTTCCAGCAAAATAACTAAAAATTTCACCAAAAAGAAAAACACAGCTTAATGACACTATTTTAATCCTACAATGTCCAACTGGAAGCTGGAATCCCTTGTTTCTGGAACCAATCAGGCATGTGGAACTTTTCATACAGTGAAGGTCTTACATCATTCTGCCCAGAAAGTTGCTTGAGAAGTGGAAGAATGACATCTAGAAGCTGTTACACATCAAATACAAGAGATGGTGAGCAATACATCAAAATATAATGAGTGATTTCATTTCATTTTTTAAAATTTTGTGATGGTTTTAATTTTCAACAGCAAAATCTTTGCACCTGAGTGTCATGTGGTTGCCCAGCAGAAAATGGAATGCATGGAATTCCATTCACTGGTTGCAGTAGAAAGCTGAAGGGATTATTGTCTACAATAACAATGCGGCAAAGATCCTTTGAGATGCAGGTGAGATCCTTGACATGTTCTCGATATTCCCTGCAAGCCACCAGCATTTATAAGAATGAGAACAAAAATACTTCTACAAATTCATTCAGCAGACTCCACTCTGAACTTCAAATTCAAAGGCATAGACCCCAAAATAACTTTAATTCCACAAATGATTCAGATTATTTAACAATTAGTTGTTAAAAAACTACAAAGAAGCGCCATGCAGACTGAAAATACAGTGAAAAGAAACAATTAAACTGTGACATCATCAATGATAAATACAAACCAGGCAAAGGACATGAAAACAGGGGCTGGCACCAGAAAACCAAGGAATAAAGAACCATAATTAAAGATTAAATGGATTATAAAAACAGAATACTGGATTGGAAACAAGGTAGATGCTCTTACGTGCTAATTGTTGAGGGCCGATAAAGTCGTAGAATGAATCGATTTTCCTTGTCAATTCTGTCAACAAGGGGTCTAGCATATCCTGTAAGAATTTAGAGGGATATAACATTCAGAAATATTGAACATGATTCCCAAAATATGAATATCACAAGTGCAGCGGTTTGGTATTTTGGGACAAACCTTCAAGACCAGCAGTAAACAGCACCAAGTCAGCAAATTCACTCAGTTGCTTTAAGAATTCCTTCAACCCAGGGCGTTCAAAGACTGTGACATAATTGACTTTTGGTTTGCCCTCTCCTTCCTTGAAAATCCAACATGCCCAAGTGAGGATATGATATTCGAGTTATGGACAAGCAATTAGATGCAAATTACAAAGTAACCTACCTTGTCTATTGATACACATTCCAACTCAAACCAATTCAAACCACCTTCAATTGCTTGAGTCCGTAGAGCAGCAGGCAAACTTGATGTCTCGTATGCACATACCAGTGTTTCATCTAAGTCCAGCACCACCTACAAGGGCACATATCAGAATCGACATCAGCAACAGGAACTTTGTAAGGAGAGGAAGTAACAGAAGAAAACAACATAGAGAATAACATCATCAGCATTCTTCTAACAGCTCATCAAAAGAATAAACCTTATCGCTTTTCCTTTCTTCATTCTGATTAACGAACAAGATTTTAAAAACTAGTATGTTTTTCCTTTCAATGCATAAACCCACTTCAAAAATGTTATTCATTCAAAAGTTAAAAATCAAAATACTGTGAACATCGTTTTTGACATGGCACTCTGGGACTTCGACCATAAACTGAGTACTACATAGTAGCATCAGTTGTATGCCAAATTTGGGCATTTGCTTGCTCGTATGAGCCAATAAAAAATGTAAAGATGTGGAAATTTAAACTATTCGACAACTAAAAGCTACATGCCAGAGATCAACAAGAAAGTTATAAAAACGCATCACCCTTCATTTGAAACAAGCTAAGGAACCAGTGCAGCACACGACAATATAAGAACAAAATAAAAAATATCATAACTCCCTCCATCTAACAATCCAAAGCACGAGGGGCTTCAAGATGATCCACATGCTGTGACAAGAGTAACTCAACTCTGTGACGCAAGCAGCAAAAATCAATACACACAACCAACCCCAGAGGACTAGCTTCTACAATCACGTTCTAAATGCCCCCAAACATGAGAAACTATTTCTAATATTCTGCCTTCTGTCTAATATGCTTCCAAAATCCCTTTTAAACCATAGAAATCCAACCTTTTCCCTCTTTGAGCAAAGTCAACAAGACGATCCCAATAAACTTCATAATATGCATGTCCATGTAAAAATTAAACCAAACCAAAAACATGAACTTTCAAAAATTCCCATTTAAACAAAATCCAAACACAAAAACAAGAAAAAGCAAGAAACCCAAAACAACAAAAAAAGGGTACAAAAACAATAAGACAACAAGCAAAAGAAGCCACGGGAACAAACGAAGTTAGAAGCATCTCCATCCCCAAAACAAAGACTCAACAGAATAACACGCTCAGTAATATTTATCAACTACAACTATTTTGATTCAGTTCCGCAGCCATAAATATTTCAGCATAACCCTTTTCAAACCCTACCCAGATCAAAGCCAAAGTCAGAAGCAAAAACCTTTTTTTCTTTAAAAAAAAAAAATCCTTAAAATAAACAACTTCAGCAGCTATATTCAACGCAAAAGAAATCAATCAATTAATTAATTAATCCTCAAAAACCTTTCTTTCCTTCTTTTTTCATCCGTCGAACAAAAAATCACTAAACACACAACAAAAAAGTGGTTGATTGCAATACCGTGAGTTTCTGGAGAGGATGATCGGCGGGGGAATAATCAAGGGCTGTGATATCAAGAGCAGAAGGAGGAGGCGAATCGTGTTCAACAAGTTCAACAGAAGGAAGAGGTTTGAAGGAAGAAGAAGAAGAAGAAGCGGAAGAAGAAGATGAAGAAGAAGAAGAAGAGAAAGAGAGTAAAGGGTAGTGACCTAAAGCTCTTATAATCTGAAAGAAGATCTGAAAGAAGAAAGCCAACCAACTCAACAGTGCCCTCCACACTTGCTGAGTTCGCGGCGAGTACACCTCTGCCTGAGTCAACTCGCCCATCGATTATTGAATGATAATAGATAACAGATAATGCCCTAACCTAACCACACACGATTCCAATTAATACTAACAATAATAATTGATTCTTATGCTTGATTTCTTCCGATTGATTCTCTTTCTCTTTCTGTTTCTGTTTTGTGTGTGTGAATGTGATGAAAGTGGAGCGACCTTCAACCAGGTCTAATGAGAGAAAGAAAGAGAGAAGAACGTACAAAAGAGAAAGAGAGGGGAAAAGGAAATGAAAGACCCAACGGAGATTGAAGCACGCGCTGCGGTTGCGCGTGAACAACTGGGTGGCGCGTTAGTCACAGATGAAATCCTTCCTTTCTATCTAGTTTTTATTTTTTTTCTTTTCAATGTAGTTTTGTTTTAAGTTATTTGTTTTTAAATTTTTTTAATGGAGATTTATCAGCGGGAAAGTGAAAATTAATTCAAATAAAAATATTGAAATTTATCTAATTTACGTAAAATTTATATTTTTATTATAAAAAATTGACATAAAAAAATTAATATAAGATGATTAATTGATTATGTACTGATGAAAAATACATTAGAGTTTAAAAAAATATTTATTTAAAATTTTTCTTCGTTAACTTATTTATGTGGATTTATTATGAGACCCTAGAAGTAGGAGCTAAAAATTAATTAGGATAAATTATTTTATATTAAAATAAATTATATTTTATTTAAGAAATTTTCTTTTAGTATCGTATAAAATTTGTTGTGACACCTTCCGTCAACTTAGAAAAAATCAATCTCGAAAGTTCAAAGTTGAGGACTGAAGAATATAGAAAATAAATATTTTTATTTGATTTGGTTTACTATATAGTGTGAGACCAAATAAAAGGCTAAAACAGTCTTTTTTTTTTGAATATTTTAATTTTGTTTTTCTCATTTTCTACTCTAGGCCTAAGTTGATTGGTAGGGAAATGAAAATCAGCTTCTTAATGTTGAATTTTATCAATCTATTGATTGGATTAGTGCTATTTTAGGACATGTAAATGTGGAAATTGTAATAATAGTTTATTAAAATATATAAATGTAAAATAAAGTTTTGAAAATAGTAGAATATTATTGTAATGATTTTTAGATTCAGGAAAATGTTAAACAAATTTGTAAATTTAATCATTATTTAAATTATTCTTAAATAAATTTTAATATTATAACTTGCATAAATAAATTAAAATAATTATAATGATAATATATAATCAGTAGCGGAGCCACGTTGAGGGTCGGGGCAGCTGTCCCACAAATTTTTCAATTTCTTTTATATATATTAATAATTATTTTAAATAAATAATTATGATTTTTGTTTTATAATTTTAAATAATTTATAAATTTATTTTTATAATTATAAATAAATAACAATAATTATAATATTATTAAAATAACTATTTTAAATAATTATATATATATATATATAAATAATAATTTATAATAATAAATATTATATATATATATATAATAATAATAGTAACAAATTTTCTATTTTTGATAATTTTTCATTTTTGATTTATAATTTTATATATAATTTCTTAAAACATATATGTTTAAGACTCTAATTTAAATAATTTTTAATTTTAATATCCATCTTTAATTTTAAACTCTCATCTAAATAATTTTAAGTTTTAAAATTTTTATTATTTATCTTTAATTTTAAAATTTTACTGTCATATTATATATTTATTTAAGAAATTTTTAATTATAACAACAATTTTTAATCATTGATAATGTATTTTTTATTAATTTACTGAGAAATTTTAATTAAATTTTTAATATTTATCTCTATTTTTAAAATTTTACTATCATATCATATATTAATTTAAGAAATTTTTTATCATAATAACAATTTTTAAACATTAGTAATACATTTTTTATTACTTTACTCAGAAATTATAAATTTAATTTACTTTTTTACATGTATATTATCTAATTTTAAATAAGTTAAATAAAAATATAATAAAATAATAAAATAAAATGAAAAATAAAAATTATAAAAAAATAAAAAAGAATTATAAAAAAAATCTTGCCCCTCCCACCACTAAATCCTGCCCGTGTATATAATAATGATAATAATAACATTAAGTTAGTCAGTTATCAAAGTAAAGAAATTAACATCAGGTAAATAAAAAAATATAATAATTAATTTTAATTTTAGATATAATTTGATAGATAACTTGAATACACAAATATTTAAAAAAATATATATTTTTCTCTCTTATTTCTTTTCATCATGTTTGCATATAATATAAAATAAATCTAAATATCAAAATAAATTTAATTATTAACTTAATTTTATTATAATAAAAAACATCTTAGGCCATGGCAAAACTAATTTATTTAGAAGCTAAGAATCTTTACAGTATTTAATATTCATAATGAATTAATTGAATTTCTTTACTGTATTTTTAAGTTTTATTTTTCTCTTCTATAATTTTATTATAAACAATATTAAAATAAATGTATTAAAATATGTTGACCTATCCTTAATTTCTTAGGTCAACTGCAAGGTTAAAATAAATTAATCCTAATACTTTTCTTTATGCGTGCTTCATACTCAACCACTACATCTATATGTATATATGTAAACATATTTTAATTTTAAAATTTTAAAATCATTGATTAAAGATTCCAACTTTTGTTTTCTCCTATCCAACGTGGAGATAGACACAAATTGTGTTGCCTAACCACGATTTATGTTACCATCACCAGCATTTAGACAATACATAATTGCATAATATGATTTAATCTATGGTAATATCATAGATTAAAGGTAAAAATTTTAGTACATATGTTGCATAAATACCATAAATTTAAATATTTTAGTATATATGTGGCATTGTTTTGCCTAAATTTACGAAAACCATTTATTTTTCATATTTTTTCCAAACCTAACTGTTTATTAATGTATTTTAACCATTTAAAAGTCAATCTTGTTAATGACATTATATTTTTCTCTTGCATAATGTCTTGTTTAAACTTCTTTATTATATTGTATAAGATTTAAGTTTCAACACTTGTGGACAAGTGAGTGATAGATTTATTTAACTAATTCTCTCGAATTGAAAATTAACTTTGCTGTAACAATTTTGTTAGTATAAAAAAATATCATAATATGAATGTTTTTAAATTAAATTTTACTCAAAATTAAATTTTACGTCGATAGTTTACATGATAAATATAATATTGATTATCATGATAAAATTTTAATTTTAGTTTTGAATAATATTAAAAGTTGAAAAATACCTGAAAATTGCATTCACAAGTCTTCTATAGAAAAAAAAATGCATGGCGTGAACGCAGCCATGGATAATGATTGAGACAAACGTCCTACACGCGCTGTGAGGGAGCGTGGGGAAAGAAAATGTTGATGATTATGATGAAGGGAAAAAATTAGAGATGATAATAAAGAATAGGAAACTACTGGGAACAGAATGAGCCAATAAGAAAAGACAATGTTTGAGTCTTTAAAGATATTGTCCTTCTTCTTTAATTATTTGATTAGAAATTCAGAATAAATTAGATGATGGACTCACAGACATGGGTCAGAAAACTGACAACATTGTTCCAGCAATTAGATCTAAAATGAGTGATGAGATTAGAAATCAATAATACCTATGGTTTTCTTCTTGTTAATCATATTTATTAAAGATTCACTTAATTGAATTTTTTGGGACTTTTTGATTTCATTCATAATTAGGTACAGCTACACTTTAAAGCTTTTAATTTTGAAAACTACTTTATAATTTGTATGCCAAAACTGAAGAAAAATTAAATATAAGTGTCTGTATCATGAGATTCAAAATAAGGAATGTTGTAACTTGTAACACATGAAATTAAAGAAGTTTATCTTTTAAAGTTTTTGGAAATTTGATTGAAATTTACTCTTTATTCATAAACAAACAGGTACGAAACAACCTTGGTGTGAATGTCATATTCAGTAAGTCAAGAGTTATGGATAAGATTTCTTTAAATAATGAAGTACAATTATTATCTTTTTAGTGATAAAGAAGATTAATTATTTAAGAAATATTATTTTCTTGAAAAAATAAATTCAAACCTCATATCAAATATAAGAATAATCTTTATCTTATAAACTATTTTTTTAATGTTAAATTAAGTATTTCACTAGTGTTTTCTAAGATTATTCAAATTGTTTCTTACGCATTTTATGAATAGCAAAAGCATGTGTATAATAAATTTGTTAGGCTATTTTTCCAGTTTTTTAACCATGACAAGGATAATTGAACAAGGTTGTTTCGTGTTTATTTTAAAATTAATTAAATAGTAAATTTTAACATAAAATTTTGATTAAATATATAAGAACATTATAAATAATTATAGTATATATACATAAGCGTGAGAATAATTACATAAAATTAATTAACTAATATTTCAACGTGATTGCAGATAATTTGAGTAAATTTATATTTAAACACACTGTAGTTATTAGATTCAATCTAATGGTAGAAGGCCAAATTATATACATGTAGCTTTAGGATTGCTGTCTTTTGTAAAAAAAAAAATATATATTTAAAAAATATAAAAAAGAAGTTAAATTGAGTTTGGTTGAAAAGAAAAGTATTAAAATATATTCTATTATTTTTTAATATGTTGTTATCAATAATTAAAATTTATTAAGAATTATAAAAACTATTAACACAACTAATAAAATAAGAAGGGAAATTATAAAAATTTATAATTTTTTTAAAATTGAATAGATAAAAAAATAATACGTTAGAAAAATATGTTAAATATTAAAAATATATTATTACCATTTCTCCTTGATAAAAGGGATCTTGTGAAAAAAAATAAGCCTAACTATTAATAAGGGCATACGGTCTTATTTATTTAATAAAAATATCAAGTTTGATATTTTTAAAAAATATATATTTAAATAGATTGATGTTAAATATAGAATAATGTATTAAATTTATTGAATTTTATCATATAATTATTTAAATATAAAAAATATTATATTGGTGGATTCACTCAAGTTATATTATAATTAAATGATATATTTTTCCCATTGTTATGATATTTAAGTTAGATCATAATTAAATGGTATATGTCTTTTGTTTACTCACCTTGTATTATAATTAAATAATACGTCTTTTTTTGACGTAGTCAATTTAATGTTAAGTTATTAAATAATACGTTAAAAAAGACGTAATCAATTTAATGTTAAGCTAGAAAAGTGAGATTATAATTAGATGGCACATATCTTTTGTTTACACACCTTATATCATAATTAAATAATATATTTTCTATTGAGATGATGTAGTCACTATTTAATATCATTTATTATTAAGTCAGAAGTCGAAATATGGAAATTCATATTTAACTAAAAGAATATATTAATATTAGAACTTGCTTTTAAATTTGCAACCATCATTTATTATCTTAACCTATTTATTACCTATAAAATCAATTTATTACCTATAAAATCAATTAAGTTGATTAGAGCATCACACATTTTTAATTAAAGTCGGATTATGTCCGATCTATTATTGAAAATTACTTAAATATCTAAATTGATCAATTCAACAATGTATAAATATCACACAATCTTTTAGAATATACCTTTAAATTCTCACTTTATTTTTAACTTTCACACTCTTTAAAATTACTCCCAAACACTTAATAACTTAAATATCAAAGAGTTTTTATAAATAACACAATTAAAGATAATTTTTATTAACATGTCCAAACATAATTACGGGAATCAAAAATTCATCTTTTTTTGTTAACATGTTATTATTATGTCACATGTTTCAAAAAGAAAAAAAAAATATATATATATATATATATATTATACAATTTTAACATCATAAATATTGAAAGGTGTAATGTAAAAAGAAATCGCTTATTAAAGATTACTAGTTTAATTCGTTTTTATATTTATATTTATTTAGTAATTTTTATTTGTTAATTTCATAAATAAGATTTATAGGTAGACTTTTATAGATAGATGAAGCTGGAATTATTCTGTAAGTTTCCGGAGACAGTAACTAATAAGTGTGTGTTGTCTGTTTCACGAGGCGTCAACGTTGTTTGATGGTGTTTGGATCAGACTTGGATGCAGTGCTGCTATCAAGTTTTCATAATTACTAGCACCTCCTTTTTTAGTTTGGTCGTTAAAAATCATTGAAGTGGTAATTATCTCATTATCTATGACTCATAACCCAAAACACATTTTATTTACTAAATTACTCCCTATTCATACTCTAACTTTATAAAATATTATGAATTGACTATTAACATTATAAAATAAATTTAAATTTTAAAAGTGTTAAATAATTTTATACGTAATTATATGTGAATAAAATGTTATATGATGTTTTATAAATTTATCATATATAACAAGGTGCATATATATTGTCATTGTCATTCTTAAAAACTTTTAATTTACTGTAACTTTAATGGAACTATTACCTTTATATTTAATTAATACCCACTATTTATTTATTCATTCATAATATTTTTTTAGTTGACTTACTTAATATTACATATAAATAACAAGTTTATCACATAAATTAACTTTTTTAAATTAAAAAACAATTTAATTGTTATACTATAAGTGTGAGATAGTAAACAAATCACAGTCATCACTAATAAAATAATAAACTTATGTTTGAGTTAACCTTATCTTAGGTATATATTTTAATGCTTTTGACTTAGTCATAATATTTTTTTTAGGTAGAAAACAAATTCTGATCTTAGGTTAAGACGGTAGATTATAATGGTTTAGGTAGGACTAATCTATTTGTTAAATAAACTGTATTTTATTCAATTAATTTAATATTATGATTTGTTGGGTTGAGCTAAATAAGTGAATAAATGAGCACATTCTTCGGCCCATATTACATGGACTCCTGGATGATTCGATTAGTTTTGCACATCCAAAATAGTGACCCGTGTTGAACGCTTTGCAATGAAGTTACTATAATCACTCTGTTTCTTTTCCATGTCCACCTCTCTCAAGTTGAAATGCCCACACATTCTATGGTTATAAAACGAAATATAATTTACATTTGTGTATCACAATCAAACGAAAACTAAAACTATATTTTGTTTTGTCTTTAACTTAGATAGTTTTCCTTTTTTTGTTTTATATATTAGTTTTGATAAGTTTAGATTCAAAACCAAAACTATATCTTGTTCTTAATATTAGTATCAAACGGAGGCAATGGAATTGTGGTAAGTGAAATTTTAATCAGATATAAAAAATAAACTATAATAATAAATCCATATGTTATAATGAAAAAATACAATTCAATAGAAGAGTTACATGTTTCATGAGTAATAATTTATACATAAATTTTACACTGTCAATTATTCATAATACCACACATTTTTAAAGGTAATTTCTATGGTGTATAAGTGTCATTTTATAAATAAACTGATAATGATTATATACCATTTTTATATTTTAAAAAAACTCAAAATTTTCAAAAACTAACTAAAAAAGATAAAAGAACGATATTATCAATTAACAAATGACATTAACAATTTAAAAAAAAATTAAAATTAAAATTAATGCTTATCTGAGAACTTTAAAATTCAAGCATACCAAAATTAAGGATTAATGGAGTGTGTAAAAAAAATTAAACAGATGGAGCATATAGCTCAATTATTGGTTGGAACTTACATGAACATAAAAGGTTGGCATCTGAACTAACAGCTCCCATCACTGAGAAAGTTCCATAGTTTTTATGCAATAATAATGAAACTATATTACAATCCAAATCCAGTGAATTCATGGAACCCCTGTATTATGTAACATTATGTTAGAACCAAATGGGGTGACAAGAAAATGTTATTCTGATAACCTCCCAATTCATGGAAGGCAAAAAAAATAATGGAAAGAAATTCTGTACAAAGAACAAACTAAAAATCAACAGGCAAAAAAAATATACAGCATGAGACAGTGAGTTCACTTGTTGTAGCTTATAAACAAACCAAAATTGTGATGACAAGCTTTGCTATATGCAGAAAATAAGCTCAATAGACCATGATTGATGTGGATAGCTCCAACTTAATTACTGAACTTTCCACCACAAAAAGGACATTAATTGGATTAGTAAACATAGGAAAGCCATGGATGCTTTAGTGCCTGTCTTGCAGTAGGCCTTCTTTTGGGGTTGATGCTAAGCAAGTATCTGACAAAGTTGATGAACAAAGTATCTGTAACCTGTAGGTGCTGCTCCAATGATGCCTCTTCTGGAATTATGTACTCCAGTTGATCAGTCTCCTGGGTAATGTGTACAATGTTAAAGATTAGTTGGAAACAACTGAAATGAAATTAAAAATGAGGACTCAATCAGACTAATGAATGAAAGGCTTTTTGTTTGATTTTGTTGTGCATAATTAGTACACATGTATACTCTCCCCTTACAATTATCTCTACTTTATCACTCAAAATAATATACTCATCCATCTGAGTTTTTCCTCACATTAACTTTACCTTGCTTGCCTATATATTTTGAAAATGATAGTGGATTACTATGAATATAAGAAGTTTTTGGTAAGAAGGATTGTGTGTGTTATAACTTATTGCTGCTTTTCTTTTCAAGTAAATAAGTCAATGTGACATGTATTCACCGGGTATAAGAAAATGGTTTTCATGAAAAATGACTAAGGAAATTTGTTGACTAGATTGAAAAGGAATAATAAAGAAGAGGAAATATAGGGTAACAAACCTCATTTACGTAGTAAATATCATATTCTTTGGTGAAGTACTTGTGAGTTTCCTGCCCTTTCACCAACATCTCCATATCAATAGAACCAAACATTCCAATCATCCGTGCTAGAATCATCACAACTGCATCATTTGGAAACAACACCTGGAGAAGACAAAAGAATTCAGGATGAGTAAATTACAAAAAATTCTTTGAAAATAAATTATTCCTCACTTGTATTAGCCTACCAAATTAAAAATCTTATTCAAGTTTATGAAAGAAAAATAAGATTCCATTCTCATGTTAAAGCTGTAGAAAAATGTATTTAGTTAATAACTTAATATCATAAAAAATGCAAATTAGAACATACTTCTCCAGAGCATAACTCAGCCAAGATACAGCCGAGAGACCATAGATCAATCTTTTCGTCATATTGAAGGCCTAACATCACTTCAGGAGCTCTATAAGATCGGGACTGTACATATAGGCACAGATTGTCTGTTCGGAAGCAACTACTTCCAAGATCAATAACCTTTATCTCACATCTTTTGTAACTTTTGATTAGAATATTTTCTGGCTTCAGGTCACAGTGAACAATTCCCAAGCCATGCAAGTATTGTAATGCTTTCAAACACTGACGAGTAATGAGCTGCAAAGCAGGATAACAACCACCCTGATCATTTAGACAAATTCTCTATTTCTGACAAGAAGCAATTCTATTCAAATTTATCAATAAACAAACAATATATAGGCTGATAGGTAATGCATTATAGGAGCCACTTATTAGTGAGCATAGCAAATCTTGAACTTTAGACAACTAGAGCATTATAAAAACTGAATAGGTAATTGTGATCACGAGGTATACAAATTATTGTTCTGTTTGAACATACCTGCAATCTGTTCAATGTAAAATATGCTTCCCCTCCGGATTCTTGGTTGAATTTCTGAAATTCATATAAGTTTGCTCGCAGAAGTTCAGTTACAATGAATAAATGCTCCTGCGAAGTTTCCATTAAAAATAAGTGAATTAAGACTGAATATAATGGGAGAAGATATAGAACGAAATGTTAATCATAATTTTCCACAGATCATTCTAAAAACTATATAAAAAGGATTTATTTGTGCTCTAGCTCTAAGTTTCCTTGTTAAGCACGTGTTATTTCACAAATATTTTGGATACAGCTTGAACTAAACATTTCTATACCTTACATGAAATCAATCCAGATGTATATAAAATACCTGATGGTAGAAATAGTCATAAAGGCGGAGAATGTGGCGTTGATCTGCAGGGTCATGCTTATTGACAAGTTTCAGAAGCTTGATTTCATCTAAGCTTTGATCAAAAAAGTCTTTGTCATTTTTAATAATCTTCAAGCAAACATCTATTCCTGTCTGAAGATCATGTGCCTGAACAACCCTACTGAATGCAGCTGAACCAAGATATTCTGTTACATAATACCTTCCAGCCAAGACTGTATTTAGCACAATGGGCAGTTCCTTGTTTTCTTCAAATCCAGTCCTGCAGATGCAACAATGGATTATAGCAAATTATACACAAATGCAACAAAAGTCTATTTAAAATAGCTAAAGAGAAAAAGTGAAAAGCAAAATAAAAATCCCATAATAAATAAATACTGAGTCAAAATCATCACGCACTCAGCATATGCCAGCAAAGAAAAAGTTAAAGGATCAAAGATAAGAAAGTAAAGGCTAACAAAGCAGCGTTTAATTTCAATTTTTTACTAACTCCCCAGTCTCCAACACATTCAAAATCAACTTATTCACCAGCATTACAAGGAATATTCGGTAGAAACGAAAGTTTAGTATACAAGATCATCTATCGAGCAAACCTGTTCTTTCTATGTATAATTCTCAGATCAAATACTTCGTGTTCTTCCTCTTGGGTATACTTCAAGAGCTCATCATCAGTGGTATCTTCTGCATCTGCAGTAATCTCTGGATCTTGGCACTCTTCAGCTAATTCTACATCATCACGTGCTTTATAGGTGTCAAGTCCATTTGGTAAATCTTTTTCCGTAACTTTGATAGTTAAGTCATAGGGACCCTTGTAATCCTTACTGCTGTCATTTTTAGTGTAGTAGTCAAAACTCTGATTCACAGTTAACTCCGAAGTAGAATCAAAAGAGTTACTGTTCCCAACAGTCTTCAAATGTAAATCATTCAGATGGATTTCCTTCAAATTAGGGTAGCCAAAATTTGTAGGATCCAAACTGCAAGAACCTGCTGAACCTGGACTACTTTTGCAAAATGGAACTTCACAACCACAGCCAACAGTGTGTTTCTCGGCCTTTCCCTCTAATTCCCCTTCAAACTGGTCATTGTTATCAACATGGCAATGACCTTTTGAATAAGTCACAGTTCCATCGCTCACCGATGAATTATTATAAAGGCATGCTTTGTCCATGTAACCACCATCACAATTCCCCTCTAATCGAAATTCTTCATGGTTGTAACCAAGTTCTAGAGAATCGTCATGTTGATGTTCAGTTTCTGCTGTCATGACAAACTTATCCTCACTTTGACACGCGAAGAAATCCGGCCCTTCAAAACTAGGAGTCATGAAATAGTCTTCATCTTTTTCATTATACCAATACGGTTCATTCTGCATATCAAAATCGTGATAATCACGTGCTGTGCCAAACTGAGATAATCTTTCAGATGAAGAATCAGAATCATTCTGAGTCTGAGATGAAGAACGGATTCCATATGGATTTATGAATTCTGCAAAAACAACTAGGTTTTAAGATGGATGCTCTATTCTTGGACATTGGTGAATGGCACACCACCAAAATCATACATTTCTATCAAAAATTAAAGATTAGCATCGTATCCCCTAAAACACAATTGTTTTTATGAAAAAAACAACAATAGAAGTACAGATCATAATAACAAAAACTCGTGAATACTGAATGTAGCATGCAATTGAGTTTGTTTTTTTTGTTGAAACCAGGGTAACCTTCAGCCGAAAGACAAAGTGTGTGTTGGAAATTACTTGCATTCAATTAAACGGCTGTTTGGTTCAAAGCAACAACCTTGCTTCTTACAAGTTTTGCGCATTGGAAAGTAGAATTGCGCATTCCAAGGACTAAAAATAGAAATCCAAACACACCCTTAATCCCTCACCACTAAGATTCATTTTAGAGACTAACCTCTTTGAACACACGTTATTATTCCATACACACGGACCTAGAAACCAGTGATGACATGCTTGAGGGGCATGACATGACTCTATGCGCATCATACTATGTTGATAGCATGCAATTGAGTTGTGACCAACGAAATGAAACACTCAAATTCAAATTTGGATGATCAATTATGTGATCGAATTCCAAATACACAAATTAAAAGTAACAAACAGATTGAAAAAGAGCTTCCAATTCAAGAAAGAAAAACATAATAACACAGAGACTAACAGTTAAGGTCTCTGTCACTTCAAACAGAGAATAAAATAACCACTAATCAGTGATCAACACATGCAACTAAAAATTAGCACTAAACAACACATAATTGATTTGAATTTGAATAGTAACAGAAGCTTATAACTATAGAGTACCTGAAGAAGAAACACGAGAAGTGGAAGAGCCGATGCTGACGAACTCATCGGAGCTGGATTTGGAGCAGTTACCGGCGGCGAGCTCGGAAGGTTTGGAGAACGATCGGACTCTGACCGGCGGCGGAGGAGGTACCATCGGAAAGAAGAATTTCTCATAGTCAAAAGTTCCAAGGTCAGTGCTATTCTGAATGATGTCTTCTCTGAGCGCAGATTCTGCTTCCGATAAGCCATTTTTTCTGAAAAACTCTAACACTGCTTCAACGCCGTTGGACACAGCCATAGACAGAAACACGACACGAACAAGTCGTAAGTACTAATGTTGTTGTGTGAGGAGGGTAGTGACATGTAAATTAAGAAACATGACAGGGACAGAAGCGTAATAAGACGCATGGTTTATGATGTGCATGCTATGCTCTCTCTGATATCAAGCAAGAGAGAGAAAGAAGAGAGATTCTGCGTGTTTCTCTCTTTCTCTCTCTTTGTTTTCTGTGTATAACACAAGCCAACGCCAAACCATGGGTGCGTATGTTTTACCAACTTTGAAAACATGAACAGAGAGAAAGAGAACAAGGTTGCTGTTTGGTGGGGCCAAAGACATTATGAGTTGTATGATTTGACACGTGTACTCATCATATTATGTCCACGTCATGTGACTGTTTTTTTTTTATTTTTTTCCTTTTATGGTGAGAAGTCAACATGGCGTGGGTCCATTTCATTTTGCTTTTTTCTTCTTCTTTTTTTCCAGAACGTGTTTTCTGGGCTTCTTTCCTAGCTTTTTCTCTTCTTTTTTCTTTTTCTCATTCAATAGCTTACTTTTTTTTATGAAAAAGTTAAATGAATAAGGCATTAAAATAATTTGTAATGTTTATAAGTGTAAATATGACTTTATTTATGATTAATATTCCGTCCAATTCTACTTTACAAAATCAATTTATAAGATGATAATTTTAGTATAATAAATTTTATCACAGTGATATGAGATTTATAGTAGATTAATAGTTATTTTGTCATAAAATTAATTTGTGATAATTGAAAAATAATGTAAAAAAATTTTCATGTTTCTGATGACAATATATCTTGACAATGTGATCGGCTAGTAATTCTTTTAATTTTTTCGTGAAAAAGTTTAATTGATAAATTTAACCAGATTAAGTAATATTGTGTTAGAGTACATTGCTTTTGTTTCATTATAAGGATTGTTTGTTTTATTATAAAAGATTGTTGATTCCACTGCTAGAATTTGTTATCAAATTTATGGTACCTTGTTATCATCTTGGCGTGAAGAAAGGAATGTGTTATAATTTAAAGATAAAAATAATCCTCATAATATTTAGGTTTATTATTATGTTTTTAAATTATCATAAGTTTGTAATAACGGAAAAACAATATAAAAAGATTTTCATATTTTGGTTCTCGTATAGATTCTTTTGGACCGAATGAATGTATAGATATTTAATAATGTTGAGCCGCCTTAATAATCTTTCCTTATGCTTAGGATATTCTTCATCCTCTTTTGAAATTTTGTGCTTTGTTTGATCGTAACATTCAAAATAACTGCAGCATGAAAAAGTCCAATTGAATTAATAGAATAGAGTTAGTTGTGGATATAGACAAAATGCTTTCATAAGCAAATGTGGATGGAGGCTGTGGCGCAACGAAACAACTTATATTAAGAAGTGGTCACAGGTCAGAGAGAATTTTTCTTCTCTATTTTGCAAATATGGA
The DNA here is from genome assembly GCA_026586105.1 of Hylodesmum podocarpum. Lineage (NCBI taxonomy): Eukaryota > Viridiplantae > Streptophyta > Magnoliopsida > Fabales > Fabaceae > Hylodesmum > Hylodesmum podocarpum. Next base: position 5,754,118 of record JALJEV010000519.1, on the reverse strand, counting down.
TAACTCCGCACCATATATGTTTTTGATTTTATAATATAATTGTGATTGTGAAGAAAGGAGAGAGAATTCACATAGAAGCAAAGATTAATCAAATGAGTAGGACCACATGCACATGTTGAATCTTAAGAGTAAATTGAACTTTTTAATTTACTCGTATAACCTACTTTTGATTAGAGGGTAGTGAATTAGACCCACCATTTATCATAATGTTGTTTCTCAATTCTATGAAACTGAGTCGCTACCCACTTCTTCCTTTTCCAGGTAATCAGTCACCACAATCTAAGTAGAAAGAATCATTAACCTCTTTTCCCCTCTTTTGTTGTCCTCACTTTCCTTTTTGTTTTCTTTTTAATAACCCTTATATCTTTTTCTCTGGCCTGGTCACAATTTGAATTTCAAACTAGTTACCCGTTTGTGAGGCCACACACGAAACATGCCAAGTTCTTAAAAATATGTCACTTTATATTTAAGAGTATGATATGTGACAGGTTGTACATATTGCAATGGTTGAAGCTCAATTCAAGGCATATACCACGACTTTTCAAATAAATGTAACAGGTGAAAAATTTAGTGTCAGTTTAATTTGAGTAAAAATGGGTCGAATTTATAACATCAGCGTCAATTTTTAGAATTTATATTTCTTCCATAAATTGAGTAAAACCTAAACTAAATCTAGGCCTAATCCATTAATGGGGTGCAAAAGTTGTTGGCAGTGTCATTTCTTACTTCTTAGGTTAATAGTATTAGTATGTAATGTCATTGTTCAAAAACTTCTAAACTTCAAAATATGAAAAAACATAGTTCACTAATGCAAATTTTGTGACGTTACTTGTAATGTTGGAAAAGGGTTATTTTTCCCCATTGTTAATCTTTGATTGCGTCTTTGTAAGGACAAGACCCCGACCTTTTAAATGGTCTAAGAATAATGACATAATCCCAAACAAAATAATTGACTTTTCTTTTTCTCTGTCTTTTAAAATCAAGAGCATTTCAATCATGGGTTAAGAGAATATTATAATACACTAACGTATATAGACAATAAAGAAAAAGAAACAATTATTTGAGTTGTTCTCTGTCCCTCAGATCCAAAAAGAGCGAATTTTGAAAGAGATTATTTAAAGGTCTTTGAATCATTATTTATGATGATAATTTTGTTTAGGTTTTATTATACTATAAATTAATTTATGTTGCCCAAAATGGGGAGTTTGTGTGTAGTTATTAATTGATACCTATCATGAATTCTTAAGTATGACTACAATAATGATTATCAAAATTGGAGGACTCTTTGGATGCCCATGTTACGAAGCACCAAGCGGAGATTGAGGAGTGGAAAGAACTAGGGTTAAGAATTGATAGTTTCCTAATCCCATTTAAAATGAAAGTGACTCAATGAAAGGAATAGTGGAAAATACAACAACAAAAGAAAAATGGTCTAGAAAATAATATTGGGTAATGATGGCTACTTAATGTCTAATCAGAGAAACAATTTTGGGGAATAATTACCATCATGAATGCCCCACCCTCCCAATAGATGAGATCTAAGAATCAGTCATTCCTCTGATTGAATATTGTCCAAATTAGAAGTATGTTTGTTTTCTTTTTTTCTAAGAAAAAAGATTACTTTACAAATTATAATAATTATTTTATCTAATGATTAAAAATTTTGAAGTTTTTTTTAAATATTTTCATAAAAAGTTAAAAATATGCATACCTTGGAATTAAATCACCTCTTTTATAGATTAAAAATTTAAATAAACTTGTGGTGAGACTTGAAAGCAGAAGAAATCAAATATATTAACAATTTTCACAAAAATTTCAATGAAATTCAACATAAGGAAAATGAAAATGATTGAACTAAAGTGTTAATGAAAATTTAAAGGCGTGTTTATTTTCATAAAGTATTTATATTTTTGTTTCTTACTTCTAATTTTAGTTACAACATATTATTTGATTTTAAATATTTATATAAATTAAGAATAATAAATATTAAAATTTTATTTTCATATAAATATTAAGAGTCTAAGTAAACTAAAATAGGAAAATACTTTGTAATAAAAATATTTATTTTCAAATCAAATCAACAACAGGGTGACAACTGAAGAAGATAGGCTGAAACTGAAGGCCCAAGCCCAACACTAAAAATAAGGACTGAGTTGAATTAGAGTCTTTGAACCCTTGAGGCCCAAGAAAGTTTTAGAACACAATCTCTCGTCAAGTAAAGGAATCAACGTTGTTGGGAAAAAATATTTTTAAAAAATATTTTATACCCAGAAGAAGATAAGCTGAAATCGAAGGCTTACTGATATAGGCCCAAAACCGAAACATGACATTGAAAACAAAGGCCCAAGAATTGAGTTTGGTTATTTTTCGTGAGATAGACTGAAAGTGAGGTTGACATAAATTCCCACTCCTACAATCACTTCTTTCTCATGTATTGGTTTCATTTTCTATAGATGTGTGAAATGGCATTCATACTAAAACATGGTGCATATTGAGGGGGACTAGAAAGAAAAACTATTGAATTTGCATTTCATGAACCAGTGAGGCCCAGATAGGTTTAAAGTCCAATTTAATTAAAGTCCAATTTATGCCATTGTTTATCCTAATTAGGGAGCCATAACCTTGTTCACGATTCAAGATGTTCTGCACGGAAAAAAAAATGCTGGAACTCCATCTATTCTTGCCTGATCGTTGACTAAGTTGTTAAAGTTACTTTTTTTTAAAAAAGTTGGTCAAAAAGTTATTTGGCGTTGAGAGTTGATCTTCTTGTGAGAGGATAAGGTGCACCTATAAAAATACTCTGATATCTAAATTAGTAAGAATGAGAATTGAATAAGGGAGTTCAAGTGTGAAAAGAGAGATATTCTCTAAAGTATTTACAAGTTGAGGTTTACATAAAAACTTTGTCCAATTTAAATTGAATACGAAAATGATTACCTTTGTCATATCACAATTCTCTTCGTTGGTTTACATGTATGAGTCATGCTTCAAATAATAATGAAGAATAAACGTGTTTGCTGATAGTAGGTAGATATATATTTTATCCAAATTAGTCAACCAATAATTTAGTGAAGACAACATAATTTTTTTTTACAACGAAATTTAACTCATCAATGTGATTTAACGTATAAATTTGCCAAAAAAAAATTTGACACTAGTGAAAAAAAGAAAGTTACTAGAGCAGATAAAAATTTATAGGCCTAGTCCAATTGCATTAAGCAACTATGCAATGCTTGTTCCATTGTGAAACTTGCTACATGTTTGCATCAAACATAAAGTGTATAACAGTGGATTGAATTCCTCTAAAACTTTGTTCTCACTAGATACCATGCATCGGTGCTTGAACTCATGGCTTATAGATTGTTTGCAAGTATAAAGACATTAATGACTTATACAGGCTTTAAGATATCTAAAATCAAGTAACTTACGTCGGACTCTGATCTTTTGAAATATCTAACCATAAATGCACGTCAAGTATTTACATGTACGTGACCTAATATCCAATATAAAAACTACATATGGAAGTTATATTGGTAACATAATCTAGTAAACTTTTTTTATTGTTACAATATTTTTTAAAAATTTCTTATTTTTATAAATAATTATAAAATTATCATATGTAATTAAAAAATTAAATTGGAAACAGTGAAAGTACCAACTTTTATTTCCATTTTCTATACAAAATTGTTAATATAAAAATAAATAAAAATATTAATTTATAATTATTTATGAAACTATGAAAAAAGTTTTACAGACCAACCAAACCCGAAGTTTTCATGGCCCCTTTATTTTCTTTTTAGTTTTTACTTAAGGGCTGAATTACAATTTGTTTATGCCCTATACTTTTTTCCCTAAACTGTTAATGATAGGCCACTTGATTAATTTATTTTATTCTTATTTATAAGGTCAAATGATGTGACCTAATTAAATTCATCTTTATTAGAGAGTCTTTAGTCTTTAAAATAATACAGTCACGTATATATATTTCTTAACTCGTGATAAGTATTTAATGAATTTTATATCAAATTAAATCCATTTTTTCTCTTTAATTAGTTATTAAATCTGATAAGTTTTATAATTTTCTTAATTGTTTTGATTTTTTTTTCAAATAGTATTAAATATAACTATATTTACAAATCATCATCAAAATAACATTAACTATTTTAAAATGCAAATGTAAACATTTATCTTTTTTATACTTCAGATACATCATTTACAACTGTGTAGTTTACGAGATATCTATTAGTCGTAATAAAAAAACATTAAATGATGTTTACATTTTTAATAGTAGTGCATTGTTAACCTCATTAAATAAATGGTGTACTTTCATTTTCGAGCACGTGCTGTTTGACCATTTTTCTCACGAAGGGGCAAACTCAAATCATGTTGTCCACTTGGACACACTCAAATTACCCCTTAGGATCCCTCTAAAGTCTTATCCCTCGATTTCCCCGCACACAGCATTATATCATAAGCCAATTTTAAGACCCTCCACGAAATTCATTCACTATATATATATATATTTGAAAAAAAATCTCCTTATCATTCATAATTTTTTTCAAGAAAAATATTAAAAGAGACACGGATTAAATCATATATACTAGTAACATAAATTAATAAATCTAATTTAATTTTACAAAATCACATATGTGAAAATTATCCGTTATTTATATACCTAATAAACTGTGATATGAAATTTTTATCACGTTCTCAACCAAACATGATGGTTCAATAATGAGTCAATAATAAATGAAATAATAGACCTTATTTATATGCACTTAATAAATTTGTAAGTAATATGAGATTTGTAAAACATTTTGGATAGACAAATAATGGTTTAATAATGAGTAGATAATAAATGACACGATAGACTTACAACTGTTAGATGATTAGATTTTGATCTTTTACAAGACACAGACGGAACTTTCTCAGACGGAAGATCAACAAGCAAGTCAGACAGAACGAGCACAGACGGACGAAAGATGACTCCTCAGACGGAAGTCATTCGTCTGTCTCAAGTTGAAGTCATCAGACGATAGGATAAGACGAAACATTTTAAAAATTGAAGGCATATATCGTCTGTCCAAAAGTGAAGCAAAGTTGAGTCACTCGCGCCAAGATTTCAAATCTAAGAAAGTACTCATTAGAAGCATCCAAGATCAATATAGAGATTTGCGCTTACACATGCAAGTCAAAAAGGTTTTCACCTTTTTGTCAAAGTCTCTGTACAAGTCAGAAAAGGTACTGCGCACGCAATCTAAGTCCGCTGCATCCGCTGCGTACTACATCAATCAATCAAGTACAACTGACAAGTTTTGGAAAGCTCTCTAGAAACTATCCAATGACATTCATATGAGTCTAACGGTCATTTGAAGAGGATGTCTATATAAAGACTTCACTTCATCAGAATTCAGTTGGCAAAAACGCTTCTCTTATTCTGTCTTCTGAGATTTCGCTCAAACCTTCTGAACATTCTTCATTGTAAAAACCCTCTCTACGTAGAGGAATCTCTTTGTTTTTAACATCTGTTTTAGCCTGAGGAGGCTGGTTGTACAAAGAATACCTTTGCTGTTTAGCCTGCGAAGGCTGGGATCAAAGAATATCGTGTAATAGCCAGAAGTGGCTCGGTTCAAATAATACTTGTAACATTTTCACGGTTGGTAGTGAAAACTCAGTAGTTTCTGAGTAACTGGACGTAGTCTTGAAGAGAAGAACCAGTATAAAAATATCTGTGTTATATTTCTATATTGTTGAACTAACGGGGATAACTTAAAGCATAACGTTTGTCCACTAAAATCAACTTTTGAAGAAAAATATTGTTTCGTCTCAACCCCTTTTCAAAACCACAGACAAAAGGATTTAAATTTTAAATTAACACAATTCAACCCCCCTTCTTGTGTTTTGTATTTTACAACAACGATATTAAGACAAATTCTTATACCATATTAGAAATATGATTTATTAAATGTATATAAGTGGAAGACAACTTTTATTAAACCCAGATATTCTTGAAACACAACCTCCACAGGATATTCTTTCAAAACTTAGTCTTTTCAGGCTAAAATAGGTATTCTTTGGACCCCAACCTCCTCAGGCTAAACTTAAGGTATTCTTTAAATAATTAGCCTCCTCAGGTTACAGATTACCACAACAGTGGTTTACAATAAAGATCAAATAGAAAATATTTTGTACACAGAGAGAGATTTTACAATGTAAATTCTATTATGAGTTTTTGGCGAACAAACTTGTAATAAGAGAGCTTGAGCGAGTATATGAGTGTGTTCTTGATCAAAGTAGTTCACCAAGTTGAACTCGTAGAGATGAAGTCCTTATATAGGTGTTCTTGTGAAGTAAATGTTAGACCGTAGATGTTAACGTTAGTCCTTGACTTAGGTACTTTCACATCTGGCAGAGTGAGCAATCAGAACATTTAATGAAAAGTCAGCGGATGTCAGCGTGAGATCTACCTTTGTCTTGATACGCTCAGAGATTTCACTAAAACGTACAACTATTTTTCGTGTTGCAAAGGTTTATCTTGAAATCTCTTTCCACCTATAGAAGCTTCTGAGTAACGGTTGATTTGAAATGAATGCATGTGTTACTCAAAGTCTTGAACTACATAAAAGGCTAGAAGAATGAACAATTCAAAAGAGTTGTGTGTTGAATTCATTCGTCTGTCTTCAATCTTCGTCTTCAACTGTAGTCTTCAAATCTTCACACTTGAGCACATGACTTAAAATTGAGACGCGCTCTCCATCTGATCTTTGAAGGTTCTTCGTCTGATAAGATTGCCTTGAAGCATGATGACTTGAACCTTGCGTCTAGAACATCACATGTTTTGAGGGTGCATCTTTTGTCTATGCAAATAATGATTTGTCTGATTATTGTTCCCTCTGCGTCTGTTGATACATTCATCTGTCTTGTAATTATCAAAATTAAGATGTTAAGTCATTTTGACTTAACACATAAGTTTCGACATTCTTTAAATTTAAAAACTCTCATTTATTCATTTATGTTTCTAAAGAGGTATATTTTGGTTATTTGAATAATTTTTTTAAGAAAAACTCAAATTTATATCAACATTATTATAATTTAAATTTTAGAATTATTAATATAAAAATTATGATAGTTTTTAATCATTATTACGGGTGCTCAAAAGTAAAAATAATAATATATTTTGAAAATATAAAAATCAAAATGATACAATTTTTAATGAAAAATTATTTAAAAGACTAAAATATAACACTTCAAAAATACAAGTGACCGACTTTTTAAATTTGAGTCACCAAAATAAAAATATATCTAAATTAAAAATGACATTTAATCTTAATGGTTTACTATCACTTCTCCACTTTTTATAATCTCTAAATTTTATTATTGGCAGAAGAAATAAATACTTTTAATACAAGATAGTATATCTAGATTCAAGTATAACTAATTTTCTATGCTCGACCACCAAATCATTCTTTAAGTTCTTGGAACATTTTTTCAAGCCATAGAGTGTACTAAAAATCCAATCTTATCTGTTACTCTTGAGGAAAATTGACTTCCTAAGTCATCTTCTTTAGAAATATATATAAACTTTGTTAGAAAAGAATGACCTCGCTATCAACCTCATAAACCAGGGTGGTGCTTCTAAGTTTGCAAGTTTAAATCTTAACCTTAAGCCTCTTCTATATGTTCTCTTAGGATATATGACATCTTAAATCTATGAAATCTTATACTACAATTGTACAAACTGAGATTTCTAAACCCTTTATCAACGTCATCTCTTGCAACATTATAGAAGACATATGCAGAGACTTTCCAATCAGAGCAACTTCCGTTTGATTTACTTGTCCAAGGTGATATTGCAATTTGAAATCATAGTGTTTGTGTTTGAGAAACTTTATTAATATAACATTTCTCTTATTAAGCTCTTTTTTATATGAAACATATGGTCACTAAATTTAAAAATCAACTCAATTCAAATATTGTCTCTCCAGAACTTGGAGTAAAAATATGACCGTTGATAATAAACCATGAGTAGGGTGATTATCTTCACGAAATCTTTATTCTCTAGAAGCATAAACTACTACTTTTTGTCTTGCACCAAAACACATCTTAATTTCTTGTCTAAGGTATTATTGCACACTTTAAAGTTTAGGGTTAACAAATACTAGAACAGAGGCAAACCTAACTTTAACCTCTTGGAACATTTTCTCAATACCTTCAACCTAGATAAAAGATTGTCTTTTCCTCATTAATCTATCATCAATCTAGTTAAGAGTAGAGTTAAATGAAGAACTCTCTTATCTGGCTCTTATAATAACCAACTAGGACCTAAAAAGCTCATCATCCAATGTAATATATACATTGAATAAAACCTAAACTTGTATGAATTCTGATTCATATAAACTAAAAATAATTAATTAACTAATATAACTACTTATGTTTTTAAAAACTAAGGTTGTGTTTGAATAAATTGTTGATTAAGTATTTACAAGAGATACAAAATGTTCTTTTAAGTATTTATATGAGATAATATTAGCTAGAATTTAAAATCAACTTACACCTTATAATTTGGAGAGGTTAGACGATAGAATTTTTATGAAAATTAAGTATATAAAATAATTTTAATTTATAAAAAAAACAATTTATTTACTCTTTTTTTTGGTTATTTCTTGAATTATCATTTGTTATTTGACGGTTTCATATATGCCGTCTTCCACGTATTTTTAATTATTTTTTAAAAAAATAGTTTTTTAAAATACAAAGAATTACATATACTTACAAAGAATTATTTAATTTATATAACAAGCCCACTTAAAAATAACACCATAAAATTTAATTTTTTTCTTCTTTGTACAGAAAATTATACCAATAAAACCAAAGTCGTGAATATTTTATACACGTGTTTCCATTGGGTAAGTAAAGAGTTTTTCCTGATTAACTACTCACATCTCGTGACTTGTCTAATGTGACTGAATGGCTAAATTTTAGACAATGACAAGTGAACAAACCATTCATTCAATGAACATTCAATTTCTTTTTTATCATAAACTATTATTAACAATAATATAATTTAAACTCGTGTTGTGTCCTCTATCTCTTGGTTGAGATTATCTCTCTCATTCACACACAATAAATATATATATAATAAAATACGACGAAATTTGTGTCAAATATGTTGTTCATATATGGCAGTGACACTACCTTTTCAGATTTTGTGTAGGCACCTACCAAGCACCTCTAACTAATAGAAATAGTTCACGACGTTAAAAAAAACATAGTTAATCAATACCTCGCTTTGAAAAATTTTAACAGAGAACTCAATACACAAACAATCAGTTATAAAATCTGGTATATATTATAGTTGTTACAAAAGTAATTTTTTTTTGCTTTTACGTCTTAATTTTCGTTAAAGGTAACTTAGTCTACCACTTGACATTTGACACAAGTGGAATGTACAAGGAACGATCACACAAGTGGAACAAATTCTATGTATAGGGAACGATCAAAACCCGAAGATGATAAATTGACAATACTTTTGTGTGCGTGTGTGAAATAGTTGGTAATAAATTTCAAATTTTCCTACTTGAAAAGACGGTTGAAAGGTTACCCCTCATCAGCAAGTGTTTGGATTAGCATGGATTTGTTTCCCTCAATTTTATGCCATGATGCGGACGTTAAACTACCATTCATAGTTAACCAAATTCAAAGATTTCAAATCATGCCAACGGCAATTGATAAATTAATCTCATAAGATTATGCTCTCATTACTTAATCTCATAAGATAAATCAACAACAAATTATTATAAAGTTTTTCCCTCTATAATTTATAAGTGGGGTTGATAATATCATCACCCCGCAATCAACTCCTATGATGTGAAGTTTTGCATGTTTAACTCTTTCCTAATTGATTTGTGAGAGAAATATTACACGTGTTAAATCCTTTATAAAAATATTTTTCTTTCTTTTTTCCTTGTGTGGCATTGAAACAAATCAAACGCTCAATCAGATATATATTAGTAAATCATAATATAAATTTCTATGGAAGTTTGTAGCATATTTTCTCTCTATAGATTTTATTGAAAAGAAAAAGTTTTAAACTACCCAATTAAACGATGACCCTATCATGTGTACGTAATCCCAAATGCTCAATCCAAATAAACAAATCCAGATTAGGGTGACTAGCTTCCACTATGAGACAACACATGGGTGGGCTTTTGAAATTGGACCAAAGTGTCACTAGCTACTTGTACAGTTTCAAGCACGTGATTAAAATATTGCAGTGGTTGAATATTTTTTTATGAAAACCATAATAAATAGTTGACAATACTGACTTTTGAGCATGAGCATGATCGTGCTCTAGAATATTCAAAACAGTTACACTTGTTTTATTTCGAGATAAAGATCACTTGTGACGTGAATTTAGTAGTCATAAATGTGGGTTTTAATTTAAGGACAACTTTTGTGAATATTCATTTGGAGGATTATTCATGATGTTGAACAGTCTAGTTCAACATTGGCTACTGGCTGGAGCCAGGGACAGTTCCATTAGGATCTGCATGTCTATTAGTTCATGAGAAATTGCTACTTTGCTAATTTTCAAAATTTTATCCCCACTAGCTTTTATGATTTAAATATATAATCTTTCATGAATTTTTTTAATCATTTTTAATTTATTTTTGTAAACAATTAGAAAAAATGGAACTTACCTTTTATCATTCTTCGTTGTTGATTACATTACATAATCATTAACTTAGTCCGTAGTGATTAAAATATAGAATTTTGCTTTGTACGTACAACAATCTATACTGTGGAGTGAGTATATGAGAATACAAATAACACTTTCCTAAACAAGATCTTCTTTTATTTATTTATTTCTTAAAATAATGCCGGAGATAATTAATGTTGTGGATAGAAAAAGTAGTGGAGTTCAATAGTTAATTTAGTACATTGAATTTGAAGCAGACTTAGTGAAGCAATGCATCATATTTAATACACTATAATATTAAATATTTACGTGATAGCTTTCTTAAGGATATTAATTAAAAAATATTTAATGTACAAATAATAAGTCAGGGTAAAAAAAAATTTAACTGAGTTTTATTTTATGTACTTTAATAAAAGAAATTTCTTCTAAGTTTCATAACAAACCCTAAAAACAATTGTTAGTATTTGTTTATTTATATAGCCTACAAATATTTGCTCCTAAAATTACGGTGCATTTATCACCGTCATCGGTCGGAAATGTGGGGACACAATTCTCTAATAATCAAGCATGTATATGAATAATCTTTGTGGACCTCCCAAATTTAATAACCATTAATAACATAAACAGTTTTTTCACAACAATATCATCCAATTATCGCCCTCACTTCGTGGCTGAACTAATGGGCAAATTGTTCTGACAATTACTTATCTAGCATTTACAATAATATTAAACAGAGAGATTTTGCTTGGTGAATATGTATAATATTACACAATACATGCATGGAAGCGATGTCCATGTTGATAATGATATATCAATTATCTTGGAGATTTTAACGATTCCACAAGAGATTTTCCACATGGTCCTCTCAATCTAATGGAGAGCCTGTATTCATCGAATGTCATGGCTGAATAGAGTGCAGGTTGGTCTGGCTTCACCAATTCCTTTGCTGGCTCAATGGGTATGTTACTTTTAGGATTGTAGAAGAAGGCTAGGGAAACTCTCTCTTTATTTGAATTTACAAGAACCCTGTGCTCTACACTCTTGTACTTTGCATTGCTTAGAACCTATTCAAACACAAGACAAAATAAGTCAGTACGATTTTCACATTGAGTCATTGATTTTCTTTCTTTTTATATACATATATATTAAACTACTAAAGATCTAACATTGAATTTCAATTGGACGTAACATCGTCATGCAAACTTAAATAGGTGACAATGATCTATAAGTCAATGCCTTTCGCCACTACGACATTAATATATTGCTTAAGCAAATATGCACGTAAGTTATTATTTGTTGTGCCCATTAAGAATGCATAAGATCAATTTCTTTTTGCGAATAGTAATATTATAATACATGGTTTTCATGGACCATAGTGATATTTACAATATCAGTGTCATTTGCATCGTGACTAACCAAAATTTTAAAAACCATCACTAATTCGTGCGGTAGTTGGAAGCTTAATTATTCTGTCATTTTTTCAGTCATGGTCTAGAAATGATATCGTCATGTACTCGTTAGTTCATGAGAGTTGAATCAATGTACTCTCTATATATTGAAATATATATATTCTATTAGAATCTAAACAAGGATAGATTATGGGTATCTAAACAGTGCTCTTTTAGTTGAAGTTTCAATTATTGGAGTGTGCATGCTCTAACCTTTTTCAGTATTCAACATAATTTAGATATTTCAGCTTTATACAGTCGTTATAGAAATAATATTTTACTAGCTAGGTGCAATGTTTGGTCTTTTGAATGCTGTCAAAGGTGCAATTATATGTACTAGTTATATATAATGGATAGATCATTAATTGATCATAGCTTTATATGATGAGGGTGTGATTGGTTAAGACCATCTAGAGAGGATAGAACTTCATGGTCGCAAACTTAGGAAAGTAAAATCAAAATTGAGCTTAAAATATGAAATCATTTGTTCAGTGATGTCATGCCAATATATAAAAGAGCGACCTTATCCTTAATCATGTAGCCAATAGGCCAAATGTTTATCCATTTTTATGTGTTTATGTGTGAGCGCTGATTCTGCAACAGGGGAAAGAACATTCTTTATAATAAAGATCTCTTTCAACCTTCAATCACTAACAAAAATTTATTACTAGTACTAATTTGTAATTAAACGTATTTTGAATGATATAGACTCTTTTGATCGTATATAAACATTCAATTTTGGTGTACATCGCCGTTACATCATATGCATATTACTAATATATATACATAAAAAAATATTTAAGTAGAGAATCAGTTATAAAATAAAAAAATATTTAATAAAAATTCAGTTATAAAATATAAAAAGAGAAAAATGTATATATGCATATATATTTTGTAAGTGAATTAACTAATTAACTGTTTATAACAATTATGAAATAAAGTTGTATATACTAATAATTTAATTTCTATTCATTCAAAAAGGTAGATTTTAGGATTTTTTTAAAATAAAATATCGTTAAATTATCTTACAATTAGTAAATATATAATATTTTATATTTTAAAAAACTAAAAATTAAAAAGTATTACCAAACACTGAAAATACAAATCTACACTAATTAAATCTATCTAAACAATAAATCACGTAATTAATACGTGGCTCGAAGTATTCTAACGCTATATATAGATAGATAGATTAAGAAACTAGCAAAAGACTTTTGGAGTTTTTCCATTAATATATATATATATATATATTATTAATAATTTTCTTTTTACTTTCTTTTAATTTATATTACAAATATTTCAATTTTTTTAAAATTCTAATTAATATCCTTAGAACTCTTGTTAGCATCACTTAAAAAAATGAAAAATAAGAACATGTGTGTACAGAAATACTGAAAATACCACGACCATCCAAAACCACGAGGAAGGACAAAGTTAATAATATAATAATAGAAAAAGGGCTCAGCTCAAGTTGATATGTCCCCTCCATGTGATAGATGCATGCATGATGAAAAATGAATCTGTGGCCAAACATTCTCACTTTGGATAATTGAGAGAGAGAAAGAGAGAGAGTACTGAATTAATTGGATCACCTGAATTTGGTCTCCAATATTGACAATAAAGGCATGGGGCACAGGCTTCACAGTGATCCAATGGTTGCCTTTGCGGACTTGAAGGCCAGGGACTTTGTCATCTGAGAGTAATAGTGTCATCCCTCCTGGGTCTGAGTGTGATGACAACCCCAACGTCAACTCTGGCCTTGGACACTTTGGATAAAAATTCACCCTTAGACATGCTCCTATATCTTCTCCTCCAAATGACTTTTGAAGAACTTTCTCTTCCAATCCAAGGTTTATTGATAGAACCTTCATCAACCTCTCACATAGCTTCACCAACTCTCTTCCATACTCATCACACACTTCCCTGCATTCAAAATTTTTATATATATGCTTGTTATCTTAGGGATATAATAATTAATATAATTATTATAGTTAATTCATTTATGATATAGGGTCTCCTAATTATTGTAGTCTACAGTTCTTGGTGATATATTGAACATGCATGTAACACACACATACAAAAGATCATTCATGTATCATTAAGGTTTAAGTATTATGGGGAATTTGATTATGACATGCATGTCATATACCAAAAGACAGCTCCATAGGCACAAAGAACTCACACACATATATAACAAAGATACATGATAAAAAATAAGGTTAAGGTTAGTCTTGGAGAGTTTTTATCATATCAATGAATTAGAAATCATGATAAATTTTATTCATATTATATATACGTAATGATTTCTGAAGGAATGATATTATACTTTATTTTATAAAATATTAGCACATAGACAATTTTGTTGTGAAAAAATTATGAGTAGTTTTTGTAGGATATATTTACCTGCAAGAGGGAGGTTGAGTCGGCCATTTGTTATAGTCTTTCAATGACAAGGGAAGGTAATGAAGATAATAGTAATCACTCCAATCAAGAATGGCACCTTTTTCAACTCCAAGCCTACTACCATATCCTTCATAAGTTTTTGGTGAGTTTGCATATTGTTGTTTCACCTCCAAAGGCATGTGAAAGAATTGGCGCCAATTTTCCCTAGCCATGTCCATCAATTCATGACTAACTCCATGGTTCACAATTTGGAAGAAACCCCACTCATTACAAGCGTCAGAGATTTGCTTCAGTGTACACACTCGTGTCTCAGGATCACCGTAGAGACCCGCAAGATCAACGATTGGTATGTTAGCATCAACAACATCACAAGATGGACGGTCAGTGAGAGGCTTGATATACCTCTCGGGAATTGAATCTTTACAAGTTTCGGACAAGGATTGTACCCGAACTATTGGTTCAGGCCAATCAAGTGAGCTAATTTTTTTATCCATCATTTTTGCTACAGAGTTTATTCTAGACTTGTTGTGCAATTCCTCTATATATATATATATATATATATATATATATATATATATATATATAAACATGTGTACGTGTGTAACTAAGACTAGGTAGTAATAAAGGTGTCGATTTTATTGTGAGAGTTGGGTTGTGTGTTGGATAGAGAAAGGGAGGGGTGGGCGCAATGGGAAATGGGCACTGACATAGACTTACAGGAAACGTGGAATTCGTGGTGGGTTTAATAAGTTAATGCAAAGAAAAATTAGATGAGACAATTTAGTGAGTTGTTTTTTAAGCATAGGTTGGGGTGGAGTTTTTCAAAGTCGACATGAAAGAATTAAAATCAGGGTTTGTTTAATTTATTTAAAATAAAAATAGATTAAATCAATTATTAAATATTTTCATATATTTTAAGATAAATAGTTATATTTATTTATTATATTTATTATTTTTAAATAAATTATTACTTTTTATTTTATTTAAGATAAATTAAACAAATCCTTAAAATTAATCTTTATTAAATGTGAATTTATTGTCTTTCTTTCTTCAAATTAAACGTTGCTTATAAGTGTTGGTTACTCTGATAGATAAAAAATTATTTAATCCATAAATTTTAAAATTAATCTTTATCAAATGTGAATTTATTGTCTTTCTTTCTTCAAATTAAACGTTGCTTATAAGTGTTGGTTACTCTGATAGATAAAAAATTATTTAATCCATAAATTATAAATAAATATTAAAATTTTGAATAATTAATTTTAAATATTTTAATAAAAAATTTCTTGTTTTACTTTCTTAATCAATATTATCAAAATAGTGATTAGCTTTTGTCTTTAAAATATGGTCATTCAATATTAAATTTTCTAAACACGCCAAGTACATGCCCCAAACATGTATATGAAATATGAATAGGACTCATTAATCTTATTTAATTATCTGAATTAGATCATATTAGTTATATAAATTTTACAAAAATTGTTTTAATAAATTAAAAAAATAAAATATTTAATATATAAATTATAGATAAATGTAATTACAATTTTAAACAATGTAATTTTGCGCATTTTAATATTTTTTTTCTTAACCAGTATCCTTTCTATACTAATTAACATTTAATAGGGATATCAAAAAGATTTATACACCAAGTTGAAGCCCAAATATATTCTTTTTATCCGTTGAAATCAGATATGAAATATTAGTATGAAAAATTTAGATCACATTAATTATACAGAAATTTTTAATAATTTATTTTCTTCACATCATCCACTGCTATTCGAAATCAAATGTTCGACAACAATTTGTATTATTATTTAAAATTATATATAAAACATATATCCTACAACATTAAAAAGTAACTAGGTTGAATGTGGTGACCACAGCCCCCATTACAACTCATGTCGACAATTGGATTGATAGGGACAGGTCCCTATTCCGGCGCCGAACATATCTTCATTTCACTGTTTCTTTTTCTGCTTTAATACATATGTCTAATTCTCAACCACAAAATTTCTGAGTTCAATAATCACAAAAGCCTCAAAGATTTGTATGAAAATGTTTGAGGCTGGGATTTAAGTGATGGGACATTTTCTAAATTGTTTCACGTTTTCTTTTTCAATTCAGATTTTTCACTTTCCAGAAGTGTCTTCCACATGTAGGTGTTTCAAAACATATCCATCACCCTTTATGTGATCTAACATTTGTTTTCAATTCGATTTAATGCTTAGTGGTGATGTGAAATTGATGTTTTTGTTTACTAAAATAAAAAATTATAAATTGTAGTTTTAATTCCTAAAATATTGGTAATGTATGATTTTAGTTGCTCCATAATTTGTTGGGTAAATTCAATTCTTCCTTGTTTAATTATTAAAATTATGACCTTTGGTAACTTTTTTTTATCTAAAATTCCCGTGTTTTTAATTTCTACTCAAAATCATAATAAATTGAATCGATTCAATAATTTTAAATCTTAGATTAATTGCATATTTTATTCCTTTACTTTAAATTGTATGTGATTTGGTCTCTCTGGCTGTTTTTTTTTTAGCCAATACTCCATTCAAATTAAATATATTTGGTCCATACGTCATTTTCTTCTATCTAAATGAACTTAAAGATGGTTAAATGAACTTAAAGATGTGAAAAATGAGAAAAATTTAGAAGTTAAAAGTTCGATGATAATTTAATAATATATAAAAGATTCTATATGATGTAAGATTCAGAATTGAAGAAAGAAATATTTAATAGTTTCTAACTTCTTATTTTTTTATATATTTTTGTCTTTAAAATATTTAATTACATTTCCTTTTTACTTTTATTAACATAAGATATAATTTCATTTTTCCTTTTTCTTCTTCTTCTTGTTAACAAGAAGGTTTATTTATTTTTTATTTTTTTTGGATATTTTTATATCACACTGTTTATTTTAACCATTACACTATTTACACTATTTATTTTATGATTTAGGATTATACTACAAGATACTAATAATGATAAATGAGGTTTATTTATTTTATTTCACTTTTTATTAAATTTTTTTCATTTTTCTATTACTGTTTATATTTTGATCATTACGAATTTCTGCATGATTTATTAGATTGTTTAACAATATAATTCAAGATATCTTAACCATTATCCTGATCAATGTTATCTAACCATAATATAACTTAAAGTGTATATTATTTCTTATTTTAAATTTGTTTATAACATATAGTATAAGGTTAATACTGTAATACACAATATATAAATAAAATATAATTAAATTTTTTATTTATAAATAAATTTACAAATGTTTAGAATTAATTAAAAAAGTTAAAATAATAAATACTCATAAATATATTTTTATTAAAAACATAATAAATTTATTTAAAAATGTCATATAACCATATTTGTTTCTAATCGGTTACTTCAATAAATATTTTAAAAATATATATATATATATATATATATATATATACGATTTAATAAGTTAGTTCAATAATATTTAACTACTAACTTAGTATTTTAGTTTTTGATTTTTTAACTTATAACTAATTTCTAGATAATCTTACAAAACATAAATTTACCTATAATTAATATTATCATACCCGAACCCAGCAACTCGATCACGGTGCTTGTGGGTGGGATCAACTCAGATGTCACTAACATGCATGTGTTGACCTAATTTATATTAAAAAAATATAAATAATTTTTAATATGTAAAATTTTATAATTTCAAAATCATAAAGAAAAATATATTGAAATTGAACATAAATTATCATAAAATTATAGCTTAATAATAACATGAGTAAAAGCATAGACACATGTCTTTGTGCAAATAATGTGAATTATTTTTCTTTTAAAAAAAAAACATTTTCTTTAAACGAAGCACATGAAATAAGTATAATTTAATTTTTATCTTGCTGGAAAAAAAATGAAGATGAGCAATCATTTTTGGAACTTATTATGACATGAGTGATTGCATGAATGAATTGGTGTTAGCACTATTCCCTTTGATTTTGTACAATCCAATATCGATTTCTTTTTAAGTTAACAGAAAACCCAACAACTTAAGCCCAACCTGAATTTTATATTGAGAAACCTAAATTCTAGGCCCAAATTTAACATTTTTCAAACTGGACTTGACCCACTATTATTCAATCAATCCAGAAAAGAGCCTGACAATCAATTTGATTCCATAATGTGTTACCAAATAAATGAAAAATAGAATCATTTCGTAATGTAAATAAATAAAAAATGCTAAATAAAGTAAAGTTATTAAGATTTGTAAAAAAAGTAGTCATCTTCAATCATCTTTCTACCATTGCGTATTGCTATATTTCAGGTATTATATATATATATATATATATATATATATATATATATATATATATATATATATATATGATTGTTCCATTATTGCTAAAAAACCAGAACAAATTTTAATGTTTTTACTTAAAATAATCCACTAAAAGTATAGTCTTTTCTTGTAATTTTCTTTTTTCTGACCAAATCCACAACATACATATGTTCTTTAATTTGAGTTGCTGGATACATTAATTTATTAGGGGGAAATTGTACTTTGCATGTTCGCAGCCAGTCTTTCCTTATGATTGGTTGATGGTACTTTATGGAAATAAATAAAATTCAATGAAATAAAATGAAATGATAAACCAAAAAGTTAAGAATTATAAGTGCAAACATTACAGGAAATGGTGTTTCAGAAAAAAATTTATGTTACGTACAGGCAAATAAATTAAACTCTTTGGTAAAAAATAGTTCCTTTCTGACTAAACAGTCTTTTAAGTTAGTCAAATAAATTAAAAGTTACTTTTTTAGGCAAAATAATTATAAAATTTTATTAATTTTTGTAATAAAATAACAAATTTTTTAATATAGGACTCCAAAATTTTGAGATCTGGTGATATATCACATATTGAACTTGCTAATAAACGGACCTATTTTCTTACTATCTTTTTTTTGTCAAAAGTGCCTTTTGTGAAATCAACATTTAATTGATCATTGATGTAAAATGAGACGTAATCTTATTTTCATATCCATATTAAGATACAAAATGGAAAATTTATTCTCTTTTATAATTAACTTAATTTTTGTTGGATTTCCAATACAAAAGAAGAAAAAGTAAAAGGACGAAGTAAGAACACGCACATCTTTTTAGTAGTTTTCTTTTTTTTTTAAAAAAGACTAGATTAATGTCCGTGCAAATTTACATGGTAAAAGAGAAAGATATATATAGAGAGAGTTGGTAAAAAATGGAAGAAAAAGTTGGATAAAAAAAAAGTGAGCTTAGTGTGTGACGTTTGGTTTTAGAAAATGGTGGTGAGATAGTTTTATTAATACTATTGATAAGGGGTGAGCTTAACAAAAATTGAGGTGAATTTAGAGCCTTCCTTATGTTTTTATAGAATGTTTCAAAAGCCTCATATTTAGATGGGTCTGTGAAAATTCGTATAAAAAATGACGGGTCAATGAATTGTTACTAAACCCAGTTCACTCAGATCATGAATTAGAAGAATTTCAGAACAAACTTTTTTCAATATCTTGTAACATATTTTTATTGGCAAGAATTTATTGAAAGTTATACATTTTTGGGATTTCTCCTTCTCAGTTAATGATTGTCCTAATTTAGAAATGAAACCCTTACAAATATATAATTTCCGATAATATTCAAATAATAGTACAAAGTGCAATGTTAGCATAGGCGGAGCCAGATCTAAGCTTGAGAGAGGTGAAAAAAAATGATTTTAATTTTCTTTATTTTTTTTATTTTTTTAAATAAATTTTCAATTTTTATTATTATATTGTATTTTTCTCTCTAGGCTTAAAATAAAAAATTAATTTATTATAAAAAACATAATATTTTTTTTAAAAAACAATTCGTTATTATATTTTAATTTTTTTAAAATTATAAAAAATATTATCCATATTATTTATCATTTAATTAGAGACTAACAGCTACAATTAGGAGAGTTACATTTAAGAAATAATCAAACACTTGTTCTTTTGAAAAACAAACTTAGTCTAATGATTAAAGAGTCTTAAAATTAAAATTTATTATTATTAGTATTATTATTATTAAAGTTATATATATATAAAAAAGTTTGGGACACTACCCTTCAGCCAAATGTGACGCCACCCATAAATGTTAGCATTTTTTATCAAACAATTATAACCTGGATTATGTATTTTAATTGTTATAATATTAATTATTTAACGTTTATTCATTAAATTTATACCATTGATATCATGACAAGGTTAACAAATATATAATATTATAGTTTTATTTATAAATGGACTAGTTTCCTTTGTTTTTAAAAATAATTTGATATCAATATTTCATTCTCCAAAATTTTGTAAAATTACACAGTTTCTTTCCATGAAAAACAATCGATCATTTCAAAAATAATAAATTGATCACTCTTTATTATAAAAACACATGTATTTGACGTGATAGTGCCAGATAAAATAACGTAAATATTTTTATAATAGAATCTACTAATGGAAAGACAAAAAATGAGAACATCAGAACCTCACAAAAATTATAAATAAAAAAATTGCAAAAATTAGAAACGAAAACTGTTAACAATCACAAGATTAAAATAATATCTAAACCTTTGAACTAAATCTAAAAAGATATTCTTTTCTTCTGATTCATAATTTAATTTTTTAATCAAAATACCAAACACACAACTCCTAGCTACTTCATCCACGACCAATTCAGCAATGATGCGCAAAATAATGAAGTTTCCGAATTAAATGTTTGTCCTAGATACATAAAATAAGATGAAAAAAAATATTTACTAGTGATATAAAATAATTTGACATTATCATTCAATCACAAATTATCATATACAATAAACTTTTAATTTATATATAATAATAAATTCATTAATTTATATAAAATTTCATTAAAAATCATATGAACAATGATATAATTGGGTTGGTACTATTAGTGTATTATCATGTAACACAAATAATATTAGATAATTTTTTTTAATCACGAATATGTTCAATCGGTAATTAGAAATAATTTGTTTAAGACAAAAAAATCATTAAACTGAATTTTATTTCTTCTTCTTCTTAAGAGAAAATCTTCATACATGTGATGAATGGACACATGTTTCGTCATCTTGTTTCGAAACCCATCCAACAATTGTTGGCCTTTCTTTTTAGGTTACTATGTTAGTTTTCTAATGAATAATGGAAAAAAAGAAATGCATGGACTTATGAAATCATAAGTAATAAGACTACGTCAAAGGTGGTGTTCTCCTTTTTTTTTTTTTTTCGAGTCCTACTTTGCACTCTCTTTCCACTCTCGTACGAGAACAAGGTTAGAAATATTTGACTGTTAAGTTGTAATATAAATTAACTAAATTATTATTTTTATAATATATATATATATATATATATTTGTTCAAATCTTGAAATGTTATGTTAAATATATGTTATCTAATATTTAAGTTATTATGTTAAGTCATATGTTATTTCAGTTTTGAATTATTACATTAAGTTGTCTCTGATTTAAGTAATTATGTCAAGTCATATCGTGTTAAATAGTTGATTAATTAGGATAAGATATATAAAAATTTTTATATCTTCGTTGATTGTATATTTAGAATTACAGATATTTCATCATTTAAGACTGTTCGATCTCAATAAAAAACATTACGACTCTACCAACACAATATATATATATATATATATATATATATATATATATATATATATATATATATATTGTCCGAGTCTTGAATTATCATATCAAATCATATATGGTTTGAGTCCTAAGTTGTTATATCAAGTTATATCGTATTAAATAATTGACTAATTAAGACAAAACATATAAAAAAATTAATACATCTGCTAATTATATATATAAAATTACATAATAGCACTACTTAAACTTATTCAATCTCAATAAAAAGCATTATAATTTCACCAACACACAACCTCATTTATATATATATATATATATATTTAATCATGTATTTAAATCATATATATATCTTTCTTATTATCTTTAAAAAATAAAAAATATTTAATAAACAACTACAATACACAAATAACTAGACAATTAATTATAAAATATGAAAAGAGAAAAATATATAAATAAATATTATGAATTAATTATCTAATTAATTACATATTACATTGTTAACATAATAAGATTACTGAAATTGTTAAAAAATACATAAGACATACCCTTGAAGAACCACGGTTCATAAACACTCTTTTTCATTACGAAGTGATCCAGAAAATTCTCTCAAAATATATTCAATCGAAGTCGCGATAAGAATACATAATTTTTTATTATTATATTTTTATATCGTATAAAATAGTTGAATGATATTTTTTAGAAGAATAATATTATTTAAATGTTTGGAAGGGTAGAATAGTGGATAGTGGAAGGCTGAATCAGGATAAGTGCTGTCTGTCACCCAACTGCGACCCACTCACTTAAGCATCCCACAATGAATCAATCAATCAAACATTATAGAATACAAACAGCCAAACACACCAAAAACGCGTTCAAACTATTAATGCGTTCAACTGCCACACATACCCATTCTATTCTTTCTACTTTGTGGTCCCTCCACACTTCCCATACTCTCTTCCTTTCTCCAGTACTATCATAATTATCACTTTATCACTACTATTCTTTTATTATTTAATCAAACAGGTCTTAAGAAAATTATCGAGTGACATTATAAAATATAGTAAAATCAACGGAACCACTAATTCGTCATTCCAAGTGGATTCGGTCACTTTACCATTTTGAATCATTGTTGATTTTTCTTTTGTTCGGACTAGTGATTTCCACTTTCAACTTTTATAATATTAACTATTCTTTCCTTTGAATATTTCCCAATCAAAAGGAATTAATTTAGTGGTAAAGCTTTCAGAGAATGAAATACTCCGTTACTAGAGTAGCATTTAATTTACATGCAAACAAGAAGTCATGTGTATTGTGTTTGACAAATTTTAACTAGATTATAATTAGTTAAGTAAAATTGTTTTGATTAGATTATAATTAATTTATTTAGTTAAATATATATTTGGTAAATGAATTTGCAGTTGAACTCAAAACCTTTCTTTTTTTTTTCTTTTTTCTTTTTACTTTTATCATCAATATTTAAACATGTTTCACTTATCATTGTCTAAATATTATTGCCTATTAAAAATGTTGTATAAATATATCATCTGAGGTCAGATAATTTTATTGAATATATCCATTGTACAAGACCCTTTAATTCATTAAATATTCAATGATGAGTGAATAGTAGTGACATGGACAACACAATTCATGAAGTTCTCTGAATTCATTAACTTTCTTGCAATAATATAATGGTGTGCTATATATGCAGCTTACTTGGTCCTCACCAAAAGAAAAAAAATATAGATTATTTGGCTAGAATAAAAAGATTCTGCATGTGCAAATATTAAAAAGACTGTAGTAAGAGATAAAAATGCAAGGTGCAATGATCTTCTTTGAAAATGGTCACTTAAAAAATGATTGCCCTTTCAAAAACTCACGCTCTCCTTGCATATGCTTCAAACCTTATGCTTTTATAGTGCTTTCTCGCACATTATAACGGACCGAAACGCGGCTATACATGATTACTATAAAAAACTTAGGGTTCTTGGGTGTGACCCCTCTACATGAAAATAAATACACAACTAAACTAATAAATAATCATATCTTATTTTAGTCATTTATGTATTTTGATAATGTATTTAATAACTATAGTAATCTCAATCTAATGTTGAAGAATCTAATTTAGTTCATTAAGTAAAATACACAAATGATTATATATTTTTTTACATTTATATTTAATATATATATTAAATGGATTAACTAAATTTTTAATTGTTTTCTTTTTTCAAATTTTAATTTTAATTTCTCCCAAATTTCTCTTCCACTCTCAGTTTTAGGTTTTAGGTGATGTTTAGTTTGAATTTTTTTTTAATTTTTATTTTTTGAAAATAATTTTAAAAAATTGTGAAATCAGAATTACAATATTTTCTTATGTTTATTCAAATTAGAAAATATTTTTACAAAAATATTTCTAAAATTATATATGTTTTATCTTATTTTCTATTTTCAATTTACATAAAAATAATAAGTAAAAGTGACTAATTTAGCTTAAAAATGATTTTTTCATTTTTATATAATGGAATAAAAAGTGAACAAGATTTTAAATTTGGAGTTTTAATCTTAAAAAAAAAATGGGACACAAATAAAAAAATTCTATAAACTCACGAAATCATTTATACAATCAGATAGTATAGAATTTCGCCCATTTTTTTTCTTTGTTTCGTATTGGGTTTCTATTAATTCCAATAAATCTGAAATAAGATATGAATTTAAATCAACCATTACATTAAATTGTCGTGTATTTTTGACAATATTTTAATATTTAATATTAAATTAAATAGTAAAACGTTAGATATTTCTAACTCAACATAATTTAATGACTGAAACTAAAATATTAAAAATAAAATAAAAAATAACAATTTTTTATTTTAAAAAAACAAGTACATGGTACACACGGTTTAGTATTCAGAAATTCACAAGATTGAAAAAGACAAGAAAGCAAGGATGAAAGAGAGTGCAGTAGAGCGCGTAGTGAAAGAGAATCACAGCTCAAAGGCGCACGTGAGAGAGTGAAGCGCCCGTTGAGCTTCGTCGGGGGGTATGTGTTGGAAGTGGAACGGGTAATCCATGGTGGGGTCCACGCAAAAATTTGAGTTGCATTTCAGTCGCATTTGGAATTTCATTTCAATTTGCATTTGCATTTAGGAGGATAGTGACATTAAGCAAACGCTGCTGGTGGGTCCCAAGCTTTAGCATTGAATAATTGACTTTGACCAAAGAGAAAGAGAAGAAAGAAAGAGAGAAAGAAGGAGGAAGAAAAGTCACACTTTCCTCCCTTCTTCCTTTGCATTCCTTAATAGCTGTTGCTGGTTTGTTGCAATAAAAAGGCCTTCACATACCCCCCTTTCTCCCTCATCAAACTCAATCGAGGTCTTCTCGATTTTCTTCTCTACACACTTTGTTGCAACAACGAAAACATTCATACACCCTCTATACTACTACTCAAAAGGTATGTGTTTTGTGCTTTCACTGACTCAAAAAAGCTTTTTTTTGGGTGTTTATGTTTTGATCTTTGGTTGTTTTTGGGTGGGTCTCAGGAATATGTTTCGTGGGTCTGCTTTGGGTAGATCAAAGTTTCTAACTTTGGTTTTAGATTTTGGTAGTTTTTGGTTTTTCCGCCTTTTTCCCTTTTAGCTGGTATTTTTGTTTTTTTTGTTGAGGTATTGGAATGCCAGGTTGTTGTCTTGGATACAGTTGGTTATGGATCTAAGTGTTTTTCTTCGATAGAATTAGTTATGGATCTAACGTTTGTTTGTAAAATTGGTGTAACAAGTTTTATGGGATGTTACCTAGTTGTGAATCTTTAAGGATTTTGAACTATGGTTGTTATTGGATATTGCTAGAAATGGGAAATTTTGTTTCTAAATTGAACCTGTAATTTTTTTCCTTGTGTGTGAATAATAAAGTTTATATTGATTGGCTTATTGAGATTATGATTTCTTCTTAAGCAGGATTTGGGACATGTGCAGTGATTCAAAAAGTAGACTTTCTTCCCCTAACCTTGTCATGGAGAGTAATATTCAGAAGCAGAAAGTAGATGTTCTCAACAACTTCTCAGTTTTGCTTGAGTTGTCTGCATCTGATGATTTCGAAGCTTTCAAAAAAGAAGTGGATGAGAAGGGCTTGGATGCCAACGAGGCAGGCTTTTGGTATGGAAGAAGAATTGGGTCAAAGAAGATGGGATCCGAAGCAAGGACCCCTCTCATGATTGCTTCCTTGTTTGGAAGCATTAAGGTGCTCAAATATATTCTTGAGGCATCAAGTGTTGATGTGAACAGGGTCTGTGGTTCTGATGGTGCCACTGCTCTTCATTTTGCTGTTGCTGGGGGCTCTGAATCCTCAGTTGAGATTGTGAAGCTCTTGCTAGATGCTGGAGCTGATACTGAATCCCTTGATGCAAGTGGAAACAAGCCAGTTAATCTGATTGCTCCTGCCTTTGATTCTTCGTCCAAATCGCGAAGGAAGGCCATGGAGATGTTTCTCAAGGGTGGAGAAAGAGATGAACTCATGAGCCAGGAGATGGAGCTGCAGATGTTGTCATCAAAAGAAGGTGCAGAGAAAAAAGAAGGAAGTGACAAGAAAGAATACCCTGTTGATATATCGTTGCCTGACATAAACAACGGTGTATATGGATCAGACGAGTTTAGGATGTACAGCTTCAAGGTGAAGCCTTGCTCAAGGGCTTACTCTCATGACTGGACAGAGTGTCCATTTGTTCATCCAGGGGAGAACGCAAGGAGAAGAGACCCAAGGAAATACCCTTATAGCTGTGTTCCTTGCCCAGAATTTCGCAAGGGGTCCTGCCAGAAGGGTGATTCCTGTGAGTATGCTCATGGTGTTTTTGAGTCCTGGCTACATCCTGCTCAATACCGAACAAGGCTTTGCAAGGATGAGACTGGCTGCACTAGAAAAGTCTGTTTCTTTGCTCATAAACCTGAAGAATTGCGCCCTGTGTATGCTTCCACTGGGTCAGCTATGCCTTCACCAAAATCCTATTCAGCTAGTGGACTTGACATGACATCAATGAGTCCACTGGCTCTCAGTTCCACATCTTTGCCTATGCCAACTGTTTCAACCCCACCTATGTCTCCCTTGGCAGCAGCTTCATCTCCCAAGAGTGGAAACTTGTGGCAGAACAAAATTAACCTCACTCCACCCTCTTTGCAGCTCCCTGGTAGCCGATTAAAGGCAGCTTTGAGTGCAAGGGATCTTGATCTTGAAATGGAACTGCTTGGTCTAGAAAGCCCTGCACGCCAACAACAACAGCAACAACAGCAGCAACAATTGATTGAAGAGATTGCCAGGATCTCTTCCCCATCTTTCCGGAGCAAGGAGTTCAATAGAATTGCTGATTTGAATCCAACTAACCTTGATGACCTGTTAGCATCTGCTGATCATTCTGTATTATCTCAACTACATGGTCTTTCTGTGCAACCTTCAACTCCCACACAGTTGCAGCAATCTCCAAGTGGACTTCAGATGCGCCAAAACATGAACCACCTTCGAGCAAGTTATCCATCCAACAATAGCTATCAATCCAACAATCTCCCTTCCTCTCCTGTGAGGAAGCCCTCAGCATATGGGTTTGATTCATCAGCTGCTGTGGCAGCTGCAGTGATGAATTCCAGGTCTGCTGCCTTCGCAAAGCGAAGCCAAAGTTTCATTGATCGTGGAGCTGCAACCCATCATCTTGGGGTGTCTTCACCTTCCAACCCTTCATGTAGGATGTCATCTGCACTTTCAGATTGGAGTTCCCCAACTGGGAAACTTGATTGGGGTGTTAATGGTGATGAGCTGAACAAGCTGAGGAAATCAGCTTCTTTTGGGTTCAGAAATAATGGGATGACTGCAACTGCATCCCCAAGAGCACAGCCAGAACATACTGAGCCTGACGTCTCGTGGGTTCATTCACTAACTGAGGGTTCTGAGATGTTTGGTTCTGATCTCAGCAAAGAGATGCTTTCACCATGGGTGGAGCAGATGTATATAGAGCAGGAGCAGATGGTAGCATGAGCAAAGGGCTTCCATGGCAATGCTTCTTGGTTATTCTGACAAAGTTTATTTATTTATTTAATTATTTTATTTATTTGAATTGCTACTACTATTCAACATTACACAGCAGTATAGTTAGTGATAGGAAGAGATATGTTGCAAAGAACAAAGTTCAGGTTAATCCAGAGATTGAGCGGAGTTCCAACTTCTAGATCAGGGAAGACTTGGGAGTAACGTTGGACAAAGGATGCTGAATTGTTTTTCATTGTAGAATATAATTTGTTCCCCCCCTTTTCTCTACGGGGTGGATGCATTTTCTGTAGCAAGTGGACCCAAAGTATTTGTCATTGATTAAGCAGCACAATTCTTTTTTTATATATATTGTTATGCCATTTGATCAATGCTTATCCATTATTACCAAGTACTTTTATGGGAATTCCTTGTTTGACTGCTTATTTATTCTTTTCTTCTGATTTAAATACTTGGTTCCTTGTGGTTTTGTTAGCTTGTTTGTCTCGGCCTTTTATATTAAAGTTATAAAAACACAATCGTACGTATAAGAAATCAGTATTATATATTGCTTTTGTTGTCCTTGTGAGTGTGAAAATTAGCAGTACGAGGGATGTGCGCCGGCAGCGATGAGTAATCGTGGTTTGGAAGCTTTGAATGGATCAAATTCTTTAGAGATATATATAAGTTGCGTTCTTAATAGTTCAACGATATACTTTTCCCCCGTCACTGTCATGTTATGAAGGAACTAATTGGACTATCAATTTTCAGAGATTTTTTTTTTTTCTCGGCATAGAATTTTACGTTCGGAAATTTTTCTCTTGTTCGAGGGAGGAGTTTTAGCGCATTTTGTCTTCGTTTTTAACACTACCCCTTTAAATTCAAAGAAATGACGGGCTATCCTTCTTTTTGGGTCCAGTAAAATAAGAAATAAACTCAAGGATTCACAGCTCCAAAGAGGATTAGATAATGAGTTGTTTTTTTTCTTGCACCCTGGATATTTTCTGTCTACCTTATTTTTATATGAATTTTCTATTTTAGACTACACATTATCAAATCCAAAGTGTTATAGAATTCCTAATCAGGACACTTGCAAGGTTAGCCAATTACGATGGATTCGTGTTTTTTTACGAGCAGAAAATAGAATTAGTTGTAAAATAATAAGATATATTAGCTTATTAGTATATTTCCTATTTAAAAACTTTTATATCAAAGACACTCAATATATTATTCCAATAAGATTACTCCTCATAAGAACTTCGGATGTATTTTGTTTCGAGGAAAACCTCAGATAGAAAGCCTTACAAGGATGGATAGGGGGATAAGAGAATGAGAAAGGAATACATCATTGTAAGAGTGCTACTTATACACTCAATTCATGTCCCGCACTAGATCAACTGAGGCGACTCATTAAATTTTTAGCTGTAAAATTTCTTCTATATCTCATTAAATTGCAATTATCCTCTGTACAGATGAGAGATTTACGGATTTCATATAGGTCATCGATGACGACTCAATAAAGAAAAGGAAAAAGTGGTGAAAATAAATAAATAAAAGGTGTGGAATAAGTCTGCTTGAGATTTCTTTTAAATTAATTATGTATAAAGGCACTACATTAAATATATGTAAGACTTTATTTTTGTATGTCATTATTATTGAAAGGTACAACTTTGAAATGAAGGTAATGTCGGGAAACATTGTTATTTAGCTTAGGGGGTTATGAGGCGCACAGGCGGTTCAATGGTCCCTAAAGGTAGTTGAGTCCTTCGCAGAATGAGTTGGTTAAGTGTTGGTTTTGTGCGTTCAGCAACCCACATGCTTAATTTTGAAAAGGATAATCTTGAAGACTATTACTAAAATAGACAAATTTATAAAGTAAATCTTTTTATAACTTTGATATAACAGGGTCGGCATAAAAAACACATTTCATTAAATTTTATGCAAATTTGTGCTGCAAGATATTAACATATTAGTATTAATATAATAACTATAAATCGAGATAAATATGCTTCTATCGTCACATAGAGTGTTGTTATCTACTAAACTGGACTCGTATCACGAGGTACAATGCTAAATGAAAATTGTATAAATAAAAAATATAAATTTATGCCGAACGATAAATTTAAACTTCTATAAAGAAATGTAAAGCTAACCGACTAGAATACGTGAATTTCTGTGCTGTTGCTCTAGTACAACTTTCTCATACAAAATCACAGCATATTAATCTGCCCAGTCAAATTTATAGAAATTGCATCTTCATAATTCTCTCTCAAATGAAACATGATCATATTTTAATCTAATTTCATCAATAAAATAAATAATTGTTGACATTTACTAGTTTTGGGGAAATAAATATTGATATTCTTTCACATTTATTCGTTTGCGATTTATAAAAAAAAAAAAAATCAATTTACCTTCACATGCTTTATGCAGCAACAGTATGCAACTTAATGATACTTATTATGGTATTACTTTGATATACAAAATTATGAGCTGTACACAATATTTAAATTACACTAATATGCGCATCATAAAAATAAAATAATAATAGTAACAGGAACACATGGGACCTAATATGTTTACAAACAGTAAGAGGACGTAGCGATGGAATTAGAGCTACCTTAGCAAAATACGAGGTCAGCCTCCAAATCAGAATTTCAACTTCCAAAGGAGCATAAGAGGACGTAGCGATGTAAATAAGGAAACATGCAACCAATTATAATTGCCACCATTTACGATTTTCCATTCTTTTACGGAGTTCGGCAGCCATGGATGCAAAGTCTTCTGACCCATTTTTCAGCTCTTCACTACGTTCGTTAAGTATCTAGAAAAAAAATGGCAAAAGATAGTAAGATAGAAAAACAATAAATACGTTTCGGAGAATTCTAACTAATTCTCAAAGCGATCATTTTAGACTTTTAGTAGCAAACCTGGCAATTTAAGGACATTTTCTTTTTGGCATTATTAAAAGATGCAATTGAGAACCAAAGAGAAGTTTTATTGTTAAAAGGAGCAACCAAGGAATTCATTAGGAACGGTAATATGTGTCACTAGTCATGCAGCTATGTGTATCAACAGACTTCAATGGGACCTCAACCATATTAAGATAAACCCAAATCTATCGTTTACTTAAATGAAACGAGAAACCTCTATTTTTAGACACTTATTCAAAATTTAGTTTCTTTTTGGTGATTCAGGTTTTTATGTTCTTTAAAATTAAGAGGTTTGAAATTGTCAAAAATTAGATACGATAATTGGAGAAAGTAATCAAAAGAAATTTTAGGAATACACTCTACTCAACAGTGTTAAAAGGAGAGCATTGCCAGTATAAACTTGAAGGAATCAAATAATAATCTACCTGGAGTTTTTCTTGACGCTCTAAAAGTTTATCCTTTGCAAGTGCAGCTGCTGCCGCGGCGTCCTGAAACCAGTGACCAGGTCAAGACATGTGAGCTAAAAGGAGTAAATTACAGAATTTTCAGATTTAAGATTTACCCCCGTCTTTCTGTATTTAGCCTTAATCTCTTCGGCCGTTCTAGCTTTTGGTTTTGAGTCAGTGCTTGCATCTCCAAACAATTTCTGTCTGTCTGTTTCTTTCCCTTTATCTGCAAGGTAAGCCATTCAATATTAAAAAGATATAATCATAAAATACTTTTTGGAAAAAATGAAACAATATAGATGTATGTACCTTTCTTGTCAATGTCGTTTTTCTTAGGAGATGAAGTGACTTTCTTAGGAGATGAAGAGACTTTCTTAGGAGATGGAACGACTACAAGTTCATCAATATTAATGTCATCTGCAAAAGATAAGGTAACATTTTAAGAAAATACAGAATAGTTGGCGGTAGAAATGTTAAGGACAAAACAAACCTATGTCAAGTGAAAAAGCATCTTGCGTATCTACTGTGCCAGAAGACTTTAGGAAAGGAGGATTGGAGAACAATTGTTTTAAATTTTCCAATCTATTAATATGAACTGCTTGATTTGCATTCTGATCCGTTTTCCCCGCTTTCAAGTGCTTAGCTATATTGACAAAGAGAGTAGATGCTCCCTATAGCATGATAAGTTGAATTACAAATCTTGAAAAAAATAATGGGAGAAAAAGAAGCATTGCAAGCCTGAACAAACTAGACCTGTTTTTCATTTTGGTTTGGAGATAGACTTGCTGTAGCATCTACTGCAGCTGCAAGAACTTCATCATGAAGACAAGGAAAAGATTCTGGAATCCTACAAGAATTTGGAAGTTCATGTTGGAAACCAAAGATCTAATTATTATCAAGACTATACATATAATATTCTTAAACATCTTTTGTAGAGAGATTGATCCCGTTCAGCAACCACCTGTGTGGGTTGTCTAAGGCTGTCTTTTATAACAGCCTATGAAAGACGGACTCTGAAACAGACACAACTTGCACAAGCATAACTAACTTCTCTAAAGATTAAAAAATGAATAACAAGCACACATGGCTATAAAGAGAAAATCTAATATAATGAAATAGGAGTACTGTAACAAAACATCTAAATTGATAATCAATATTTGCATAAAGGTCACTCAAGTGTCCAAATCAACAAATAGTTTTTAATAGAAAATTTAATGAGAATTGTTGACACATGTCTGACTAGTGCCGATTTAAATGTCAGAGTCAGTAACGTGTCCGATATTTCAAAACTTCAAACAAGAGAGATCTAATTGCTCAATAAAACATACATGGCCAGAAAAGGGAGGAATGAAGTTACCACAACTCATTTTCACAGTTCAACAATGATATGCAAGCAGTTTCGTTCCCATTGACCTATAAAGCAAAATAGCCATAAGTTTGATTATAAAACCAAAAGAACCTAGGACTTCATTTGTAGAAACACTAGGAAATAGGAATTATGCATTCAAGATGTTTTCTTGCACTTTCTGTGCAAAAACTTTTTGAAGGTTCCAAAATACAAAAGGTCAGTGGTTTTAATTATTTTTTTCTTAAAGCAGAAATATGATGTTAATAGTGGATTGTCATGAACTGATTCGCCCAAAATTTTAAGCTTTCAGATGAAATCTCACAAATGTTGGTTGATACTAGATAGGGACTTAGGTATCATGGGGTGCCTGAGTCCCAGTTTTATATTTAACACGGATTATTCAGTTGAATTAGATATATCACATTATATTTCAGAAGTTGTTCTAGTAACTCATACAAGGCACGAAAGCTATTTATTTTAGATGATGGCTAAACTGACACATTGGTGCTTCTTACAAGAAAATCAGATAAAGGAGGAAGCAGAATAAACTGGAAAATTTTGCTGCTATTGTCTTCAAATTCGATTTGTTTACTATATTTCCTGCATGATTAACTGTTTGAAAAGATATAACTGAATAAATATTGGTTAATTGGTATTGTATAATTAGGAAGAAAGTTATGTTTTCATTCCTTGATTGAACATGAATAACATGGCAGAAATAAATAATGAAATCTGTACACTAATATAGGAGACTAAAATGCAAAGGAATGAAATCTTTTCCCTAATCTAAACAATTCAAAAACAGAAGGGTTTTATAAACAAATAGTCCTTTTAAGGAAGGGAATAAAAAAGAGTATATCTGATCCAAATCTAACTAACTGG
Organism: Hylodesmum podocarpum; assembly: GCA_026586105.1. NCBI lineage: Eukaryota > Viridiplantae > Streptophyta > Magnoliopsida > Fabales > Fabaceae > Hylodesmum > Hylodesmum podocarpum. The sequence continues at coordinate 5,720,305 of JALJEV010000519.1, read as the reverse complement.
GCCTATGAAAAAAAGAATCTGCCAAATGCAAATTACAGTTTATTTTTACTTTCTAAATCGGCATCCAACAGATATATACTGAGCTCCAAATACTAAGCATTTGTAAAGTGAGGACAACAGACTGATCATGTAAAAGTTGACAGCATATAAGAAAATACTTTCATCTGAAAAACAAGAAAATATTCAAACCAGAATAATTTTTCCATTTGGTGAAGAACATATCCTCTTCTTCATGTTGGTTTCCAAGTTCCACCTGAGGATTGACATTAAAGAGCTCTCTCCCAACACTTTCAATGCTGGTAAGGACCTGCTCAAAGTGAGATAACATCCAGCAAAACTTTTAAAAAATGAGTCAGTGGGGAATATAGCTAAGTGGACCATGACATCCCCAAAAGCTAGTGTGATACAGCCACAACACAACACCAACATTGCTCTAGAATAACTACTACAGACTCGGAACTAAAGTATATGATTAGTCCTACAGAGTATAAAGTATAAACAATCAGGAGAAAGAATTTAAAGATTTCTCGTGCAGCAAAACCTGGACTTTAATATTGGGATGTGGGGGGATCCAAGTCCCAGTTAAAAATAATATAAAATTAGAGAACCTCCATTATATGATTATAATACTATTTATTTGAAGGATAGTAATTTAATTTATAAAGGCCAACATCACAAAGTTCAATTTTTATTTATTAAGAAAGAGTTCAAATTTTCCTTCTCTTTTTGACTAGGGTGGGGTTGTGTTGGCTATTTTCATTCAAATGTGATTCCACTCATGAACTGAATAGTCGTACTACGACCAAAGTTTAAGAATAACACAATCTCATGTAAGTATAAGCACTTCACCTTAATTCAATGTCTCCACTTTGATACAGAAGAACCAGTACACACTCTTTCTCATCTTTCTTGAAGGTTGTAGTCCAGCAGCAACGTTGTACAAGGTTCACCTTCTGTATGTACTTATTGCTACCCTGTTATTAGGAAATTTTAATAACTAGCAGAAGGGAATGGATAGAAAATTGATGGAAGATGGATGTGGAGAGCAGCACCTCAATCACAGAATTTAAAGAGTGTAAGCTTAATTCACTCTCATAGCAAAGTAAAATGAGTGAGTTCGATACTATCTGCCCAAAATGTGAATTTTCTACAGTAGTAGCAATTTCAACTTCAGCTTGTGCATTTTCAGATTGGATGTTATCTAGAATTCCAGAATCGCTCTTCTGAGGTGAGTTGGATGACAGTTTTTCAGCAGATACGTCAGAAGTACTACCATCTGAAATAGCAAAGCAACATGATAATGATTGTTTACAAATTATAGTAGCAATTTTTCTCATCCAAAATCTTGCCTATAATGTGCATTGATATTGCATTTGACTTTGCTCCGGGGCTTATTGTCCTACTGCAAACCATATTCCCTGTCACGGTGTCAATTGCCACAAAGTGTGCATCCCTTGTCATAACAAAGACTAGCCCCATTCCAGGATTGTCAGATATATCAGATACAGTTTCATGTGGATCATTTAAGCTACTATCAGAAAATTTTGCATTCATAGAAACAACTATTGAAGAAGTGTTAGATTCATTTTTTGTAAGAAACAAAACTGATGATGAACTGACATCAAGCATAGCCACCTGTAAAATGGATGAGAAAAATATAAGTTGGAAACTCAATGCTAGTTTAATTTAAATTGTTCGCTCAACAACTCAAACAAGTGGCCAAAAACAAATAAACCATCTCCTTCAAAAATGAAAAGGATTAATGGATGATCTCACCTGCCCATTTTCATATCCAACAGCAAGCTTCCCTCCAAGGTGTGCAAACTGTAGGCCATATACAGCATAGTTTTGAATGGAAAACACAGCTTTGCAATGAGGTCCATCCCCTTGATGCATTTTACGCACTGTCCCATTAGATCAAAACAGGAAAAAATTTGAGATTAGAAATATCAAATCAGCTTTTTAGCATAAACTGATACATGAAAAGTAACTTAGGTCAGTGTCAATTAAACTATTTAGCTTCCCCATGACAGTTGGGAAGCAAATCTGCAAAGTACCTTTTTATTGGTAAGACTATATATATATATATATATATATAGACGCACACATGCACACAAACACACACACAGACACACATATATATACACCGTGGGAAAGAAAGTGGGGTTGCACTTTGAAAAGTAAGGTTCTGAAGAGTAAGTATATCCAACTCTGAAAAAAAGATACTGGCAAAGTAGATAAAGATTTGGAAAACACTCTTTAATTATCAGTTATCACAATTCAGGAATAGATACGCAAGCAAAATAAGTTTCAAATGTTTAGTTTGTAGTTCAACAACCTTCAAGTAAACTATGTACCATGTAATATAAATTTCCCCCAAACACTTGTTGAAAATATTCCTAATTTTGAGAAACCCCTTTAACAATATTTCTTATTTCAGCATTTAAATTTTCTTCAAGAAATTATTATAAAATCTTCCTGGCACTTGAAATAAATAAAGAGAATTTCTGTTTGAAATTCAAATAGAAAATAAAAAATGTCCAACCTTCAGTTCCATTTTCTGTCACGAAGTTCAAAGTAGTGTCATCTGAACTCCTTATTAGCCCATATAGACGAACCTACATATTCCAATACAATACATATACATTTACCTTGCACTCAAGGCTTCGTTGAATAAGGAAATAATGAAAAATACTAATTAATCTTACAACACCACTTTCATCGCCAACAGCAAGATGTAGAGTATCAGGGCAAAAACCCAATGCAGACACTGGCACACTTTTATTGCCAATTTTGACATCATTAACCTGCCAATTGCAAAATTATTTTTCTATTGCTGACTAACATATGTCTCCAATATATGAGTTTCAATAAATATACAAATGCAGCAGGGGTGGGGTTGGGGAAAAAATCACTGGATACATAGAAGATTGTATAGTATTAATGTATAGTAAGCTGATGGCTAACCTCTGATTTTATGTCGTAAACAAGTGACAAAACAGGATATGTAGCATCCCATACCCTAACAGATCCATCCTGATAACCTGTTATGTATATTTGAATAACAGGATGGTTTTCTTTGAAAGGCTGACCTGGAACACCACCAGTCAAAGGCCATTTCATACAAATACTTTTCTGACTCTGTATTGAACGATGCTTTGCAGCTACAAGAATCTACACAGACATGTCTGCTATTAGTGTTGAGTTGTGAATCAAAGTTCTATCTTTACAAAAGATTAAAAATGTTGTCACTGCAAACTTAATATTAAATAACATTTAACAGGGTTAACAGCAAGACATTGAAAAAGAAATAATCTTTAGACCCAATACATGTGCATTACCTCGAACAGGGCGCTAAATGACTTCACGTCTTTATATACCACATCAAGCCTTGCTGTTGTCATGTGTGGTTCAAGAGTGGGTATGAGGATGGGATAGTGCATTGTGGGGACAGAAGTCTTCTTTTTTTGCTGAGACATCATAGAATACAAACAATCATTGTCATAAAGATCAAGTTTTCCAGGACTTGTCAATACAAATAGCATATTACAAGCTCCCTTTGTATGGCAATCACTACATAACAAAGCCATATCAGCAAAAGAACCGTGAAGTGTAACATCAATGCAGCCAGTACACTTGAGATTTTCTATCCCACTGGACCAATCAATGCTCAAAACCTGTAACATAAAAAGGCCATATTATAGTGGCACATTAATTATCAACATAAAAAAAATTTATAAAAACTAAACAGGCTATTGACACTGCTAACATGCCATGCCCAAGAAAGTTAAAACTAGTTGTAGCACAATCAGTTTCAACAAAATAGTTAATTCTTATTCTCCAATAAAAGTAAACAATGCATGGAGGATGAACAGTGTTTTCTCCACAAGTTCACATAAGCGTTTTTCTTCTTTTCTTTTCTCTTCAATAGGCAGTACAATTTTAGGATGATGAGATGCATATTGAGCACTACCTCCAAAACAGCTCATTTTCTCTTTCACCTAAACTTCCCGTGAAACATTAAGACTACATGTGTTGAGATAGGATTTTGTGACAACTTGAACTTGTGCCACTCATTATTTTGGCTTTTTTTTTTTTTGTGAGATTATGGCTTTTTTTGCTGTTATTATATTCAAACACTACAATCATAACCAAAACAAAGGAAAGTTTTTCTCATCTAAGCATAATATCCTGCAAATATAAACATTATGATAGATGACATGATATTTTCAATAATTAAAATAACTATTAAAATGGCATTGTCAAATAGCTACTATGCATGTGAAGCTCACTGTCAGAACTTCTTCAGAGCCAATCTCATGACCACCATAGACAAAAAGTTTTCCCCCTCTATTATCACCCAACCAATGTAGAACAGTAATAGGGAGTCTTCTATCAGCCGATGATAATTGAAGCTTGACAACATTATTTGACAATCTTTTAACTTGTTGATCCAGGGGAAAGTCTGCTGTTGACAAATCCCAAAACATTATATCACCATCTACATAACCAACAACGACAACTGATCCATCATTAGATGCCCAAGATACAGAGCTTATCTCCTTATCATGGTCTAATTTATCATCAGAAAGTTGAATCCTTGGGTCATTTGGATAACTAGCCACTATCGTTTTCTTCAATTCAATGTCCTTCTGGCCTCTTATGAGAACAATTCGATCATCAAAAGCATCCCAAAGTACCATCAAACCATTTTCAAATGCAATTAGCAGTCTGCAAAATGACAATTTTAATTAACTCAACTAAAACATTAACATACATGTTATACAAAAGTTAAATTTCCTTAAGCTTTATGAAAATATATCTATGCACATGAAGTGTATATCAATGTATATAAGATACGTGTCAATAAATGCTAATTATATTATCATAAATTAATTTTGCGTTGATGTTTTCAATAGACTAATATTAGCATTGAATTTGAAACAAGAAGCAACTCCACGTTGAATTATATCTGGATTGAGTTCATTCTCCATGTTGTATATTTCAAACAAGAAGAGACTCAAAGCAATTAAAATTGAATTTGAATTGGAGAATCCTTAAGTATAATCCATTGCCACACAACAAAAGTAAATGAAACTTCAGTTTACCCTGAAAACATGGCTAAATTATTGCCTATATACTTCATTCAAACTTAACTATATAAGAACAATTGGTCTAAATAGTTATAAATCAACTATGTTCTGTGGTAAAACCTATCTAGATATTTATGAAAATCAAACTTACTCCTACTCGTGATTTACAAAATGTCCAAATATATGATGACTACTTAATAGAATGATCAGCTAACCTAGACAAAAATAAATTACCTAAAAACTCATGTCTCACAATTCCTTCATAGAACATAAGGAAATCAATTAGAGAAACTTTTAAGTATGTTCCTGTCTTGCCTGTTTCCATCAGAAGAAGGTCTATGGAGAACTTTGACAACTGAAACATTATCAAGTAACATCCCAACTGCTTCTGCAAAGGTGAGCAACATTTGTAACATGTTAAATTTTAGACCAATAAACTATATGATTACCCATGCGAAAAAGATAATCTAAATTAGATATGTTAAGTCAAATTTGTTTAAGACAAACTATATCCCTAAATTTTGAGTTACATCTAATCTGATAAAAGTCTAAACTTATAGGATGATTGAGTTGTTAAACTTATCAGATGAAGAAAGTCTCAAGCTAGACAAAGCCAACACTTCATCGGGCGAAGATAACTATCAGATGATCCTAGATAGACTAATGAAAGGACAGACGCGCATCAAACTAAAAGATAAGTATTGGTCATATCTTTTTCTATTAAACATAGACTCTAAAGCATTAATGTTTTTTATGCAAAGTCTAAGTGTTCAACAACGTAAAACAACATTCAAGTCAACAAATCTCCTTTGAAAGCTATGCTTAAAAAGTCAAAAAGGATATTCCCTGATATAAGAGATTTGTAATAGAAAGGAAGCTTACTTTTCAAAATCTTTGAACCTCGTATCAGAACAACTTTCTGCAATGATGTTGACAAGCCCAAACATCATTTAATGGAAGGACGTTAAGTTGTTATTGTCAGTACCTCAAAGAAATCAAAGTTGTGTTTAATGACTACTTTGAATCTGCATCTATAAAAAAGCTGAAGTTTGAAGATTCATGAGGTGAATAACGCTGCAACTCTAATAAACTTAGAATATTTCTTTTGCTCTGATCTTTTTGTATAAAGCCTTAAGTTTTGCTTCTCATTGTAAATCCTCTCTACGTAAAGGTTGATCTTATCAAAAGTCAGACAACCCTTATCTAAATCCACCATTCATGGTACTTAGCCCGACGAGGCTATGCTCAAAGAATACTTGGAGTTGTTAGCCTGAAGAGGTTGGGTCCAAAAAGTACTTGGGTCTATGTTAGCATGAAGAGACTGTTTTCCAAAGAATAATTGGGTTAGTCAGAAGTGATTAGGTCATAGAATACTTTGTTATTTCACTTGTTAATAGTGGAAACTTAACATATGTTAAGAATTGGAAGTAGTCTTTTCTAAGACGAACCAGTATAAATTCTTTGCATCTCTCCTCATCTTACTAGTGCATTTATTTTTAACTAACAAGGGTTGTATTGATTTTATATATTTCGTCTTATTAAAACACTATTTCATCGTCTGATTCATTTATGTTCATTTCGTCTCTTTTAAACAAATATGCATTTGAGTCTTAACAAACTCAGACTTATGAAAATTCTCAAAAACACTTGCGGAAATTTTTATAAAACACAATTCAACTCCCTTCATTTTTTTTTCATCTTTACAAGATCTTGTAAATGCAAACACACAAGAAAAGGGTTGAATTGTGTTAAAAAAAATTTTGAAAGCTTTTTACACAACATCTCTCTTTATTGTCTTATGAATCAGATGCACGATTACAAAAAGTTTATAAGGAAATAGATTTCTCAAAAACTTAGGTTTGTTAAACAAGTCAGCCTCTGTCAATAGGCTGGTAAGAAAAGATAAAAGAAAGATAACATAGGAAATTTTTTATACTGATTCGTCTTATTCCTAAGACTATGTCCAGTTTCTTAGCAACAACTAAGATTTTACTCTCTTCAACAAGATACAAGTATTTTTTGACCCTAGCCACTTATAACTATACAATATTCTTTAACACCAACCTCTTCCGGCTATATAAGTATTCTTTGAACACAACCTTTTTAGGCTAATACCTATCGCTCATACTCTCTTTGACGTGTAACAGTTTTTCTCAGTCTAACATCTTCAGTGTCTTCAAGAAAAATCTTGAAAGCATCCCAAAGCTCTTTTGCGGTCTTGTACAAGCAAAGTATGTTGTATTCTAGTATGGATAAAGCGCATGTGATGACTTGCCTTGTTGTTAAGCTCCAAGATAGCATATTTATTCATTTCCCCACTCCTTTTTAGGTTTAATAAGGGGTATATCTTCTTTTGTGATTAACTTTCATAAAATTTATAGATAGTGCATCTACAGAAAAGGCTGGTGGCTTGTTCGTGGAGGATCCTTTTGTGACGAACATTGTTAATGAGCTTGCCATGATAGATCTTCTCATCTAATGGTTGTCATGTGCTCAACCTTTAGAAGTTAGGCTCTAATATCAAACTGTAAATGTGTAAATGTAAAAACACAAGAAGAGGTTGAATTGTGTTGAAAAAAATTTGCAAGCTTTTTACACAACACCTCACTGTATTGTCTGATAGATCAGACATGCAATTACAAAAAGTTTACAAAAAACAGATTTCTCAAAAACTTAGGTTTATTAAAGAGTCAGCAAGTAAAGTGAGAAAAGATAAAGAAAGATAACATGGAAAAATTTTATATTGGTTCGTCTTATCCTCGAGAATATGTTCAGTTCCTTAACAACAACTAAGATTTTACTAACTTCAAAAAGATATAAGTATTGTCTGACCCCAACTACTTCTGACTATATAAGTATTCTCTAACCCCAACCTCTTCAAGCTATAGAAGTATTCTTTGAACACAACTTCTCCAGGCTATACATTCCAAGTATTCTTTAAACACAGTCTCTTCAAACTAATACCTACCACTTAGGGTATAGGATTTATAGAAAGATTTTTGTCTAACTAAAATAATCTTTATACGAAGAGGGATATACAATTAAGAACACAAAGACAGTTCTACAAGAGAGATGTTTGAGATTTCAAACTGCAAGAACTTCGACTTGTTCAGAGTAATCTCTATTTCAAATCTTCAATCTTCATTCTTTATATAGATGAAGAGCTTAAAGTAACCGTTAAACTCAATGACTTCAATGTCTTCAATCCATCCGTTGAAAACATGTTGCACGTCCATATGCATTAAATACATTTGCATGGACTGTCTTATCAAAGATACCTATTTTCTGCACAAGGGAAGGATAAATGCTGAAAAAATGTCTCTTTCTTTCTACAACAAATCTTTATATCAGATAACTTCCTCTTTGTTCTGATTTGACTCGTCTGTTTAGAGAATGAGTGGTTAGCTTCCTCATTCTTCATATAACAATGAGGTTCTCACTAGAATCTACAGAAATACAACTCTATTTATTAGAGTTTGTACATATATGAGTATTTGTTAAGAATGATACTTATCTTGATTTACTGGTACTTCGTTTAATGACTCATTAGTTTGTTGACATCATTCGTCTACTCTACGTAGACTTCATCTTATACATATCAGATAAAACATTTATTTTAATCAATGTAATTATCAAAATTGAAGATTATGATTTATCTTTAAACAAATTTGACTTAAACAAATATCATCGACATGCTTAAAACTGAGAAGTAGGAACTTATGTTACATTTATTACATACCAAAAATAATCTGCTAATAAAGGAAATTCCATTGAAGATGATCACAAACTTCATAAGTTCATTAATAGAGTTATATAACAATTTATAAAGCGCCAACGTGGTGCAATGTGTGGAAACAAGTGCACTAGAAACATCATCCATGAAGGACTACACCATTGACCTAAAACTCCAAATAATTTTTTATCTAATAGTTAAAGCTTTATGCTTTTACACTTTTTGGTCAAGAAATTACTTAACCTGGTATAAAAGCCTCTTTGAATAAACCATAAGAAATTTGATTTCTGAAGCAATGGTTAATCTGCGTTTTAGTTACAACTTAAGCCTAAATGAATTCCGCATTAAAGGGTATATTAAAGATAAAAATAAATAAATTCTTATGTCTTCACTCAACCACTTATACTTCCAATTTGGATCAGAAAATTTTCCCCCCACACACCAAATTCAAACCAAAGAAATAGTCAATGCTTCTATTAAGCCAGCCACCGATGCAAAAACACAAGTCTTGCTTCTAACTCAAATATAATATAAATGGACTACAAGAATTGGTACTCACCCGATATAACATTTGTGGGAACATAATAGGGTAATATTTTAATTTTTCTGTCTTCAAAATCGAACATCAAGACATATACCATCCCATACTCAGTTCCAATATACCTGAATCTCATTTAGAGGGTAAAACTGTTATAAACTCATTTACCAAGGTTTTATTAGAAAAAAATACCATGCAAATGCAGATAGAGAATAATCTGCACAAGTATTTTACATGTAATTGGTGCCATAAATAACAGAGAAAGCAGTTATAATGGATTCCCAGTGCAACGAAGAAGCAACTTGTTTGCTTTTCAAATCCCAAACCTGCCATTACCAGAAATATATTGAGGTGGCTAGTAAATGAAACAGAGGAAAGGGAAGAATGAGAGTAAGGGGGGAAATCTAGGTATAAAAGTTAACCAATTAAAACAACAAAAGTATCCAAGAAAAGAAAGTTCACATGGAATACCAAAAAAAAGGGTGTAATATATGGTTTTAGTCTCTCATCATTTACCAAACTAACATGATTTTATCCTTTGTCAAGACCAAAAACATGTGTTTGTTAAAATGTAGGAACTAACGACCGTATTATATTTTTTTAGAGACTAAAATCAAATTTTGACATATTTTGAGAGGCTAAACCAAAAAATAATAAGCATATTCGAAGGGTGTCAGGTCAAAGACAATCTAAAAGAATCCTAATACACTTGTAAGGTACCTGTATTTCATTATCACTTGAGACGCTGGCAAGAAAACCTTGATTTTCCAAGAACTGTGATAGATTTGCAAAAAAAATAAAAGATAAGATCTAATATTATTCAAGGAAATCCTTAAAATTATTTCATTTGACTTCTAAACAAGAATTTAGATCCACAACACACACGCACCAACACACATCACCGAATACACATGGATTGCAGAGATGCAAATATTCCAAGCACATACAAAACACACTATTAAGGTAATAACAACTAAGATTAAATGATTGATACACATTACTCTTTGGTTTCAAGTTTGAACACGGATCCAAAATAACGAACCTCTAAATTCTTGAAGGATGCTTGCTTAGGGGAGATAAGAGTCCCTTCAACGTTGTCACCACCAAACACCTTTATCCTTCCATCACTACAAGACACAAGAAAATGCCACAGTCAACTCAAAAATCCACTAGCAACCTCCATAGCAAAATTGCCAAGCTCTCAACACCAAGATGCATAGTAATTAATAACTAGTGTACTATATTGTTGTTCCTGTATCTAAGCTAAGCCACTCCTCAATCATCACAACAAAGGAATGATAAAACATTGAATGATTTTAAGAAAAAAATAAAAATACAATTTCAAAGGCACATATACTAACGAAAAAACCTTATTCCACTAAGTGAGGTCGAGCTGGTTGGTTAAATGAATCACATGAAGTCATTCTGCCAGGTTACAGACCAAAGTTCAAAGGCAAATAAAACATAAAAAAGTTCCTTTAGTACTATTCAAAAAAAAAATAAAAAGTGCATAAGGAATTATCAGCTAGTTCCATTAGTATGAAGCTCTATGTAGTGCATATAACAAATGCCTCTTATACTTGACCTTACTCAAATTGACAGCTGTCTAACTAATGAAATTTCATTTCAATATTATTGCAAATGGAGAATTGATGGTTAGCAAAGTAACAAAATAATATCACACGGCTAAAGTAAGAGTTGAGAAAAATATAGGAATTGACACTCAAAATTTTAACGTGGAAACCCTTCAACAAATAAGGGGAAAACCACGAGCAAGACAAGAGAAATATTTTACTAAGTGGAAAAACAATTACAACCTTTCTCTTACTATAAGGAGAGAACAATTACACACTCTCTCTTATATAGGAGAATACTCTCAAGAACTCTCAAAACTCTTTTCTCTCTTGGATGGGGTGATACAAATGCATGTAACACTTTGCTATTTATAGCCATAGCTTTGCACTCTTGTGTTTATTGTGAGTTACAATTTTCTACCTAGCATATTATCAACAGGATTAATTAGCTATATCCCTAATTTATTGATTCTCCTGTAATTTCTCTTGTAATATTCTGCATTTTATTTACTGCATTTATTTCCTTATTTGACTGTGGTGAATAATGTAAATTAGCCATGAATGAGGCAAAGTCTCCTTCTATATTGACAAAGATTATTATTTAATGGAATGCTCTCCATGATAAAAGGCAATTCAGCCAATTTTGTTACATATGTATAGTAAAAATTTCTTCTACCCTCCAATTTTGACTTCCAAGCCACAAAATGGCTTTACATTCACATTTTTTACAATATGCTACTTCAAGTTACTTTTGTGTGCTTTAAAAAAAAACAAATCTTTCTACTTCCCAGTTTCTTGTGGCTTACATTTCTAATAGGCCACAAGAGGATCTTGCTTTGCATAACATCTACGAGGTTATCTTTGGTGTGAATCTTCTACATGTTAACACTTTCTTCTTCTACTACTTTCCTAACAAAGTGGTACTAGACACCTATTTGCTTCCTAGAATGAAAGGCTGGATTCGTAGCAATGTGCAAGACACTTTGACTCAGTGACTATCACAATGCACAATAGTCTTTTGCTGATTGTGCCCAAGTTCTTCCATTAGCCTTTGAATCCTAATAGCTTCCTTGCATGCCTGCATAGCTATCATGTATTTAGCTTCTGTAGTAGACAAAGCTACAACAGTCTGTAATTTGAATAACTAGCTCACTATCCTTCTTGTATGTGTAAACACATAACTAGTAGTAGATTTCTCTCATCAAGATCACTTGCAAAATCTGAAGACATGGCCCTTGACAATAAATTCTGATCCTTCAAAACATAATGCAATGCCTAAGGTTCCTTTAATGTATCTAAGGATCCTCTTAACAAAATTTCAATGCTCTCTTCATGGATTACCATGAATCTACTAAATGCTCCCACTGCTTATGCAATGCCTAGTCTTGTACATATCATGGCATACTTAAGGTTTCCCATTGCTGATGCATATGGTACTCAAGACATTTTCATCTTTTCCGCTTCATTTCAAAGAGAAATACTTGAGGATAATTTATTGTTGACCAGAAGTAGGATTGCATGTTGAAGCGCCCAAAGTAAGAGTTGAAAAAAATATAGGAATTAACACAATATTTTAATTTGGAAACCCCTCAATAAACAAGGGGAAAACCGTGTGCAAGACTAGAGAAATATTTTACTAATTAGAAGAAACATTACAATATTTATCTAACTACAAGGAGAGAACATCTTATAATTGCAAAACTCTTTTCTCTCTTGGATGGGATGATACAAATACATGTAATGCTTTGCTATTTATAATCATAGCTTTACAATCTTTACATTTAATGTGATTGACAATTTTCTACCTAGAGTAACAATTTTTTCTACTCTCCAATTTTGACTTCCATGCCACGAAATGGCTTTAAGTTCACTTCTATCACAAGAATTGCAATAAAGCAGAAAATATGAAAATAACGCGATGTTCCAACACAAGGTAGCAAGCAATAACTCACAGTGTTCCCACCGCTAATAGACTTTGGATGCGATCAAAAGCGAGAATAGACGCCTTAGACGGAACGCCATAGTGAAGAACAAGTCGCGGATCGAAATTCGTCGACGGAACACTCCCCTACACGCAAGGAAAAAAGTTGAGAAACAAATCAGTTTATACAGAAACTCGCATCATATGAATGCACTATTCAACGAAAAAAGAAAGATTTCCAGACATTCTTCACCGGCATTCGTAACCGCTAGAAAGAAGAAAAAAAACCGAAGGTGATAGAATCTGCAATGAGCGTGAATAGCGTTTGTTTGTGGCGGAAATTGAGGAAGTACCTGAGCGCGTGGTGACGGTGGAGATTTCTGAAAGAATCGAGAGAACATTGTTGACGATGATCCAATTACAAGAGCTTCTGGCGCTCGTATCCTTCTTCTGCTGCACAAATTTGTATTCCGATTTTCTGTTTCTTCGTTCGGGTTTCAGGTGCTGTGTGAATCACCAGTATGGTGCATCGTGCACGTCTGGTACTAGCGATTTTCTCATCGAAACGGACGGTGATGCGGGGCTTGATATGGACCGTCTGATTTCGGCGTTTTGGGATCTGATCGTGGAATACCAAATTACTGACACACGAAATTCGAAAATTAAAAATAGCTAGATTATAGAGAATATAGATGGCACTTTTTTTATAATAAGAAAACATAGAAAAGAAAAAAAAGAAAGAAAGAAAAGACACTTTGTTTTTTTTTAATATATAGATAATTTTTTTTAAAATTGTTAAATTATTATTAATATAAAATCTTTTATATTATCAAACAATTAAAAATTGATATAAATTTTAATGAATTATTGTGAAATTAAAAAATAAATTTATCATTCATAACTATTCATATTACATTATAAAAAATCTATAAAATATTTGTCCATATATTTAAAAAAAATTTCTTATAGTTTTTTATTTTGTCAATTTATTAAGTATTCAGTTTGACTAGTAGGTTCTTTTATTTTGTCACAAGACTGGTTGGTAGTTTTTCTTTTTCTGGTTGATAGTTAATTTAAATTGTAAGAATATTTTTTGTGTCATGCAAGGTAGGAAGATAGAGTGACTGACAAAGCTTTAAAAAATATAAAATTTTGTTTTCATCTTTATGTTGATTTTAAATATTTTATTTTATTATTTTAAAAAATATGTTTATATTATTTTGATGTCTTTGTTTTCTTTTTTTTAAAAATTACTGTTATAAATTTATTTGATCTTTTTTTACTCAGTAAGTGTATTTGATTTATTTACTTTTAATATTTTCACACGAATCCAAAAAAAAAAGTATGAAGGTTGGCCATATTTGTAATTTTATTACTATTGTCATTTATTACTGCAACAAGTAATAAGAGAATACTAAAACATTACAAATAAAATATAGGGCAGTTATAGTCCAGTGCCTAATTTTAAAACGGTTTGTGTTTGATATATTTTCTTTTATCTTTCACAATTCTCCCTAAATTAGTAAATTAGGAGAAATCTATCTTACATATCAAGAAAATAATTATTAATAGAAATGTTATACGATATAACATTATCATAATTGAAGACTTTTATTTATAGTAAGTGAAATTCAATTGAAACTCAAAGATCTTCACCGTAATTTCTCTTAAAATATAAAATTAAAACGATTTCAAATAAAAATTAATGAAATAGATTAAATTTAATTAATTAAGGGAGTTTAACTCAGTTGATTAAACAGATCAACAAAATTAAGAATCCTTTTTAATTTTTCAATTCCTATTTTGAACTCTTACAGATGAAAAAAATTAATACTTTTTTATACTTATTTTCAGTTCTTACATAGAAAATAAATTAGGCTTAACTATAAATTTAGATTAGAAGTCCTTTTTAATATTATCCATTTCCAGTTCTAACGTTCTCTCTCCCTTTGTGAGGGTGCTGCGTTCGTATTTATTTTGATTTATGATGTTTAAGATAACAAATTATTTTACTTAGGTATATTCTTTAAAGGTGAATATTGCAAAAAGTTATAACCATCATTAATTTAAAAATTAGCTAAGGTTATAAACGTTTTCTTTAAAATTTTCAATAATTATATCTTTATTTTTTCACTTTTATAGACTTGTTGATCATAAAATAAAGGATATAAATAAATAATTAATGTGATTTTTTTCATTTATAATAGTAACTCTCACGCAACTTTATTTTGTTTTAAAAGAAAATGAAAAAATTTTGCTTTTTTTTTTTTTTTCTTCAAACATGTAAAATCTATCATCTTCCGTTCTTCTTTTATTCTCCTCCTTTCTTTCTACGTGACCAAATGACTAAAAGAAATATGTTAAATATTAATTGGGCTGTTGTAAAGAATGACTTCATCTGTACCTGGCCGAATTATAAATTCAGTAATTTATTTAAACTTGAATGCAGCTTGAGGACAAAATATAAGATATTTTTCGGATTTAAAGAATTTCAAAATATTATTTTTATTGAAAGTTGGGTGGTATTCAACATTTTTAAATGATAGGAAAATATTATATGATATTTAATTAAAATAATTATGATTTTTTAAATTAAAGTGTAGCGTTATTGAATTAACACATTTTATAAATTAAAAATATTATAATATTAAAATTTTTCAAAATCTACCCAAAAAATAAGCTTTGAAAATCTTAATCGAATACAACATGGATTAACATTCCAAAATATATATGAAACTTATCCTTAAAATAAACGTAGTAGTTTTGGTTTTAAAAATGTAAATCCATTTAAATCAACGTGAGAGGGAATTAGATGAGTGGATGAGCCTAGTCGCGCTCACCAGGTCAGCGTTAGAGGCTAGTATAATTATTTTTATGTATTTTGTGCTAAGTTTAAATATATTTTTAAATTTCATTCCATGAATGATCCTGTTAATATGAAAAATGTCATGTGAGGAGATTCTGGTAGGCACAGGTTATTTTCGAGAGGACCCATAAATAGTCTGATTGACCCATTTATTTATTTAAATATAGATACAAACTTTTTGTGATATCCGTAATAAAATAATATAATAATATAATAGTTAGCAGTTTTGACTTAACACGGTTACATGAATTGAATCTTATACTTATTATATTTCTAATATCAAACACAATTGCTAATCTAATAGATAAAAAATTAGATTGTATCGATGAAAATAAGTTCCTCTTAGACTGTTTGGACAGCTCTCACTTCTATCTTATCTATCTAACATAGACGATAGAAAAAATAAAATGAGATTATGTTAATATTGAAAATCATGAACAAATAAACTGTGTTTTTGAATTAGTTAATTTTATGAAGCAATTTATTTATTTTGTGAACTTAAATTATTATCTTTTTAATTAATTTGTTTAGATAAAATATTTAAAAAAATTTGAAATTATGTCATTTTAAAGAAAGATTTCATTTTCCTCTTCACAATTCGTTGTTGCTAGCATAATGTTGCTCGCAATTAGTCGTTGTTTTAACATGATTGCATTTCATATTTTAATGATTAATATTTTTTTTATTTATTATTAAAAATTTAATTTTTAAATAAATATTTAAAAATAAAAATTAATATTTTTTAAAAATTAAATTACTTTATCTAAACATAAAAATTAAAATATAAAAAATTAAATTATTTCATTTAAACAAAATATTTATAAAATAAAAAAATTTTAAATCAAGACAACTAAAATAATATGTATTTAAATTTCTTAAAAAAATTTAAATTTTTTGTTCAAACACGAGGTAAAGGAAAGTTGCATGCGTTACAACATCATGTGGATTTAATGTTAAACTATACATCGTATAAAAATATAATATAATGTCATTTCTAATTTTTTAATTATATTTTAAATTAAATAATATATAAGAAATAAAAATATTTAATAATAAAATTTTAAAAATAACGTAAATTTTATAATTAAATGTACATTTTATATATTACTTCATAATTAAAATAACTAATTTATATATATTTATATAAGAAAACAGGTTCATGGTTATACCTTTTACACGCTCCATATCTATAAAAAAAAAAAAGCTTATATTCGAAAAAAAAATTCAAAATTTTACTGTCAATATTAAAATATACTCACAATTTTGAGTTCTTTTGCCAAATATAATGGATGTAATTTTTGGTGCCCAAGAAGAACATGAAAGTTGTGCCACAATTGGCAAGAAGAAGAAGAAGCTTGATGATTGTCACCTATAAAAATTTTAACATTAAAATAGGGAATTGTAAGAAATGAGGGAGAATAAAGGACTAGATAATCAATTTTGAAGTGAAAGGTATCTCATTTCTACGAGAAAGAGTAGCCACATATTCTAAATATTAAACTGAGAAAATATGTATAAATATTAAATTTTATTAATCTAACTAAGTAGTTGATATTTTACGAAACAAATTAAACGATTAAATATGTTTTTAGTTATTTGAAAATAAAAAATTTAGTTTTAATTTTTTTTAATCCCATCCTCCATTTTTTTACAAAACACATAATTTTAAATCAAATACCAATGAATAATGTTATGTCACTAATAGACAACTAATCACATGGTTACGTATTTTATTAATAATTTTTTTATATATTTTATAAATAATTGTCAAGTTATTTATAAACTGGAAATATTTATTAAACATTTCTAGAATATTAATCTTGATAATCCTTCCATCATATTGTGTAAATATTATTTTAATTAGTTTTAAATTTGTTAAATAAAATAAAATATTAAAGCTCTAAAATTTTATCATGATATATTAAATTAAATTTTAAAATGAATTGGGATAGGACATCTCAATATTTTTTAAGATATCTTCTTTGTCCCTTACATTCACTTCAGTCAACTCACACTCCAATTATTAATTTTTATTAAATTTTCAATCATTTTATTTCTTATTTTGAATACAAACTATTATTAAAAAAATGAAATATTAAGACAACTCACTTCTAAAAATATAATAAGCATGCCCTTTAATGAATAGATATATAATATTTAACATTTGAACTAAGATCATGTATTCTTTAAAATAATGGAGGATCAAAAAAGAAGAAATTTTTTCAAAGAAATAAAATCAAATTTGGTGTATTTCAAATGATTAAAAACATGTTTACCCTATTTAAAATGAAAATGCTTCAAATAATTTAAAATTTAAGTGATAGTTGATGTTATCATTTTATTTCATCACATAATATACCATCTTAAATATTAAAACGTCCTACTATTACATAATTCTTATTATTTGATTTTGCGATCAACCTTATCTTACATTAAACTATAACTATATCATCTTATAAAGATAAGAGCATATATATGATTGATTTTGTGTCTCCCAGACAGTGTTGTTAAACTAACCAGACAACAAAGAGTGGCATAAACTGATAAACAGGCCATAATTATCAAAGCGCAATGGAATATCTTGATTGAAGGAATAGCATGTTCATTATTTTATATCCCTGTCAGATTTTGCATGCTTAAATAGTGTCTGTGGTTGCATTAAAAACTTTATAGCTTTTGAAGCTACGCAGCTTTAGAGATGGTACTTAGTGGCAGCCTTCTCCCATTTTGTAAGGAAAGATGTGCCTCTCATGGCAGCAACCATGTTAGTTGGATAAAGCCATTCATTTTTCTTACTTTCTTTATTCACCCTTTTTTTTTTCATTTTTATTTGGAGAAAACATTTATCAGTGTGATAAAATCTATAAAAATTATATTTGTAGGTAATATTTAAACTTGTTTAATTTAAACCTGAAACATATATTGCCTCCCGGTAAGAATAGTCCAAAAGATCATTAGCCGGTCGGTTAACTTCATATTAAAAATAAGATTTGAATTTATATTTTAAGATTTAAATTAAAAATTATAATTATTATATTATGATATTTTTAATCATAAAAAATTATATTTATATTTGAAATAAATAAATTTTAAAAACTGATTTCATTAACCAAATTTATAAATATTTTAAAAATGTAATGTGGATCTCTCAAATTATACTTGTTATATACGTCTAGACATATTAAAAGAAATATTTATTAGAAAAACACGGGTGTGCAGGGAAAAAGTTAAATTTTTTTTTTCTAAAGAATAAGAGAATAGTAGTAATAAATGGCCGTGTAAAATTTCAGAAAGCACATAAAAAAATTTTAATGAGAGAAATAAAAATCATAAGACTTAATCTAAAATTTATTTACAATAAATCAAAGAATATAATTAAATTTTTTTTATAAAATAACTCATGTAAACACTATACTCAATATTTAATAATAAAGATACACTAATAAATATATCAATAAATACACACTATCTAATATTTAAAATTTAAATACATTATAATATGTAAAGTGTGGTGCAGTAAATAAAGTATATTATTCTTCTTTATAAATTTTTTATCCTCACTTTTCAATACTTGCCAACTTGAGAAATATATAATATTCTTCGAACATGTAAAATAAAAAATAAATTTAATCTATTAAATATGTGTTAAAATAATATACCAATATGCTTTACACTATTAGACATTTAAAGCAAAATAAAATGAGAAAAAATATGAATATAATAAATAATACAATTAAATAAAAAAAGTAAACATTAATGCTATATCTAATATTTAAGGATGTGTACATATATTAATTATTATTTATATTACCTGCCAAATCCGAAATTGTTAATTTAATTATCTCAGTTTGAACAAGGAAACCAATAAATATATATTATCTAGAAAACACGATATGAAACGTGGAAAAAGGGTCCCATCACACGTGTAAATTGTTTTTTCTCAACCTTTATATTCGCACGCTCGAAATTCATCAAAACGACTTCGACGTATAAGACCAACCAAACACTGTCCCAAAATAATTTCACACTTTTTTTCTTTTCTCTCTCACGTCATGGCCTCTTCAACACACAAGCAACTCTTGACAAACCTCTACGGCGGCGCCACCTCAGCGCCTCCGCCAACTCCGTCAACGACGCACCAAAACAACCTCCTCTCAACCTCCGACGCCGCCGACGCGCTGTCGCGGCTTCTCCACCGCCTCCCGCCCACGCTCTCCCTGCCCACGCGCCTTCCATCTCCTTCCTCCGCGGCAGCCGCCACGTGTCCACCCACACTCTCCCTAAACGACGTCGTCTCAAGCGTTTCGCAACTCGGTTACGCGCAACTCACCGATCACTCGCTCCCGTCCGAACTCGCAAACTCGGCCGAGTCAGAAGCGCTCGCTCTCTTCGACCTCTCCCGTGACAAGAAGCTCTCGCTGTTCCCCAAAAACTGGCCACTCGGTTACGACGACGGAGAAGAAGACGGACTCGCCGAGTCGTTCCGGGTCGACTCGGCGTGTGAACACGCCGAGTCGCTCCGCGAGTTCGGAGTTGCACTGGAGAAACTGGGGTTGGAGATCGTTGATAAGTTGATGAATGAGTTGGGGTTTGAAAACCCGTTGGGAAATGACCCGACCCGGTTTCGTTCAGTTATGTGGGTTTCAGAGTGTGTTCGTGGAACAAAACCCGATTTGTCGGGTGGGTTTTACCCGTTTGTAATCGGGTTGCAGTACCAAATAAGGAATCAGAAATACTCTATGCTTTCGGATTCAGGATGGGTTTCTGTGTTGCCACACGTGGATTCCATTTTGGTCACTGTTGGTGATGTTGCTCAGGTTTAATTATTATTACTTTATTTCATTCTTTTTTTTAATCTTATACATTAAATATATTTTACTCATTATTTGTAGGGATAAAAATGTATTAGACTTGTTTGTTTATGACTAAAATTTACATTAACTTATAATGTTTTTCAGTCTGGTCGCGTAATGTTTTTGTCTAGTTTAGACTTGGAATTACTCTATTGCCCCTCACAATGTATAATTTGATTTCGACACTTGTGATAATTTGAAGTTTGAACAAGACATCAAAAGGACAAACTGAGCTAATCACATTATTAATTTATATATCAATGAGTGTTTTCCTTTTTAAATTTACGAATCATTTTTTCGTTGTTGGGTCACGCGATAAATGAGTGAGGGATGTTGTTTTGGTGGGTCATTGTACATTATTTATTTTATATTTTTAAGAATAATAATGAAGTTATGATTAAAATGTTTTGTTACGTATATATGTGTAAAATAAAATAACCATTGTTCTTTTATTTCTTGAAATTTTTCATGCAAATTCTGTTTTGATCCTGCAGATAATTTATGTTGGTTGGGCCCCTTCTTTAGCAGAAGGGCCATAATGTACTGTGTAGCAATGTCCCTATGTCGGGGTGTTTGTTTTTCTTCATTTGTCATTGGGATGTGGCCTAAAGGGGAAAATTCTTCAATTCAACTCGGGAGAGTGGACGAGGCAAAAGCCTCAAATCTCAATGTTGTACCATGCATCATTTTCGGAGAATAGAAAACGATTTCAATTTCATATAGATGACCCATATTTCAACATGGAATTAGAGTTTGTCAGTCCTTCATGTGTGAGAGGGATATGTTAGGGATATGTTAGAAATCCAACGAAGCCTATAGATATGACTATTACATATATACAAATGAGGAGAAATTCTCACCTTACAAGAGTAATTCTCACCTTACAAGCCAGTTTCGTATGGTTGAATTAGACTATAACCCACATTTCAACACCCCTTAACTGAAAAATGAAGAAAAGACATAGTGTCTTAAAAGTGTTTTTGTGTGTTATCTTCTTAATAGTTGGTTTCATATTTCTTAAAAATCTTATGAATAATTATTTACACAATTTTCTATTATGTGCCTTTTAAAATTACTTTATAAATTACCTCACAGGCGGCAATTGTTAAGTTTGTTGACATTTATAATGTTTTAAAAGATATATTTGTATATTGATTGACCATGTAACATTTTTTACATCATCAATGCATAGAAACTAAACTATTTAAACAATTATGTTGTAGGTGTGGAGCAATGGCAAGTTAAAGAAAGTGAGAGGCAGACCAGTGGCCACAGTAGGAGATGAGAATGATTCACGCTGCATAACAATGTCATTGCTGATAACTCTTCCTACTGAGAGCAGAGTGGCTCCACTTGTTCCCAAAGCAGCCGTTGAGAGCAACAACAGGGACCAAAAAGAAGAAGTTGAAGAAGAAATTAGCAATGATGGTGGTGAAGGACTAAAGAGGGTGTTCAACTCTTTTGATTTTGAGGACTATGCCTGGAGAGTTTACCATGAACGCCTCTTTTTCAAAGATCCATTGGATAGGTACCGTGTTGCTTAGAAGTTGAACTTGATAATATTGTTATTTGATTTTCTCAGCCATCTATGTTTTGTGAGATTCATTAATTTGTCATTGCTAGTGTTAGTTTTGTAAGGTTTGAATTTTGAATGGGTGAAAGGGAAAAATAAGAGTACTAGAGTGATAAGATGTATATGTATGCCCTCATTTATTTATTGGATTGATTCTGAAGTTAGAGAACAGTGTCACTGATTTTTCACTATAGCTTTCAATGGTGAATTCGAGTTTCTTGCAACAAGGGTCCAAGTCCAACTCTGCCATGCCATTATTGACCAGACAGTGGCTTCAATTAATGAAATAATACATATATGTTTTTTAAATAAAAGATTTTTATTGGAGTTCAATTATGCATTATAAATTGAAAGATTTGTATATTGTTAATCTACTGAAATTATTTTGAATATAGTTTTTAAAATAATTGTTTTTCCAACAACAATCTCATTGAATGACAATATATTTTTTTTACACTGTTAGCGTATTCAAATTAATTTGTTTTAATTGTTTTTTGTTCCTTCAACTAATATGCTTATGATATTAGTTAACATTTGTTCATAAAATTTCATAGAAAAATGCTGGATAATTTGTCAATTTTCTGATTGAAAATTCTAACTAACGTGCTTGACCCTGTTTTTATGATAACAAGCTACTTCCGTGTTTTTTTTATTTTCTCTATTTTTTCAGTAAGAGTTGTTAGAAGTGAAATGCTTCTTGTCAGGACTTTTTCGGGAAAGAGCCTTTGATAGTTAGATTTCTAGTGTTGAGTTTTGGTACATTTCATGGGTTTTCTTTTATGTTAAGTATGACAAATTTCTAGGTTCTCTGTTTCTTTCGGAGCAGCTCAAACTAAAAGAAATAGAATGATAGATGGACTATTTCAGTCTCTCTCTTTTATTTTTCCTCTTCTTGTTCTTTTAAAAATGAGGTACAATTTTTTGCATAATTACTTAAAAAATTATACATTTTTAAAAAATATAAAATATTAGCAAATATAATCTACCTTGGGTTTAAACCCTTTGTTTTTAAGCTTCCTTTAAAAGGCCTTTCGCCTATGCATATTAATGAATACATGTATTATCTTTTGTTCTTCTGACTCACTACATTATTTCCATCCAAACACTTAATACATTGGGTGTAACTGTGTAAGGCACACCCCAAGTTTATTTATCAGGGTGGAATTATATTAACATTGACAACCTCTTGCATTGTAAGGAAGACGTGGATGCAAATTTTAACGATCTTCTAGTCGTTTTCATCTCAAACAGCTTGTATGCTTCAACTACCTCTTTTTACAATTCTACTTGTCTTCTGCTTCACTACCACACGCCTTTGAGTGGTTTAGTACCCTTTCCTTTTCAGTTTATCTTCAAAAATCAATTACCTTTTTTTATGGACTTAGAAAACTTAAAAAAAATAAAATGTAGCAAAAACATTATTATTAATGTTTTTTTGCTAATGACATAATTTATTTCCAAAATGCAATTATATTTTACTTGGAGTTTTACTTTGGTCACGCTTTACCAATCCAAACATGCAATAATCAAGGTCCATTCTCCCAGGGTGGGGGGAAAGGCCCATTCTTGTTCCAATGTGTTTGGATTTGAACGTACTAGACCCAATAACTAATTGACCAAAAATTTAATGGCAACAAAAAGAAAAGAGAGAAGGGGGAAGGAAAAAATTAAAGGATGATACGATATAATAAATGCAAATAAAAAAGGAGCAAATTGGTGAATTTCAATACTTATTTCTAATCATAAATATTTAAATATGAAAGAAATTAATTACATTCACTTCATATGTACAAAGAAAGAAACATTATAAACATTTAATTTTCCTATGTTACCTACACATTCATTCTTAAAAAAGAAAAGAAAAGTGCGTACCATGAATGTTTTGAAGAGAAAAGAGAATTACATACACATAAATGCAACATATTTATGAGTGAATCATTGCAAGCCTTTGAAGTTTAAATAACAATTTATCACCATCAACACTACTTTTACATCTTTCTTCCCTAAACATTTTTTTCTATAGAAAACAGGAGACTTTCATACTCGTTTTCTTCCAAAAGAAAAATGTGTTAAAACAATGAAATAATAAAATCATCAATTATTGTTTTCGCTTCTTCTTTTTTATTTATTTTAGTTCAAACCACCAAATTAAATACTTCAAAGTTTGTAGTTATACTAAACCACTTATTGTTGGGAGGGCCATACCCAGTAAGAGAATCTTATGAAAACAAAAACAAAAAAGGAAAAAAAAAAAACTATTTGTGGTCCTTCCCCATTGGTTTTGTACTTTTGGACCACATTGATTTATATATATTCATTTTTTAATTACTATTACTATTAATAATATTATTAGTGTTCTTTTCCTTTTCTTTATTTATCACCCTATGTTAGTTACAATTAGGTGATCATCTTTCACATATATAAATTTCTCTGGGTCGTTAACTCTTTTTAGGATCAACATGTCTTTGGCTTTAAAACATTGATGTTGCCGTTTAGCTAATATGATGTATACATGTGAAAGTTAATCAGATGTTTGGCTTTGATGCTTTCAGAAGTTTGTTTTTCAAACGAACTAGGTTTCTCTTCAATGCAAAGCTTGCCAACAAGATATTATATATTACACCTATTATTAAATAAGTATGGAAAAATAATGCTGGATAATTATATTACTAGAAAATAGGAGATGCCAAAGAATTAGATCTGAGAATGAATAATAAATTATGTATTTTCCACCTTTTGAGCAATCTTTTGGATTATCAAGTAACATACCATGCATGACCAAACCTTCAAGACTACGAACCAACTAAATGTTAAAAGAAAAAAATAGTATTGCTTGGTGGTAAAGAAATATTCGATATCATATCTTATTTTAATTTATTGTATATGATATGATAAAATAAGTTACCTTATATTTTATTTTATATATCACACAATAGATTAAAATAAAATATGACAACATTTATATTCATCAACAAGTATTAGTTGGTATGATACCTTTTATATTATAATCAACCAGTCTTGTATTGGTTAGTAGACCACATATATTATTATTGTTGTAAAAGTTATTTTAATAATCCATAAAATAAATGTTAAAAAAAGGTTTGCTTACTAAAACTTCTGTTTTGATAAAATGATATAATTAGAAATAAAAGATATTACACCTATTTTTTTTTTAAATAAGTAAATTTAGTATTAATTCTAGACCTTTACTTTTAACTCACGTTTCAGTTTCATCTTCTAACTTTTTTATTACTTAAATATTTAGTCCTTTGAAATTTGAGTTAAGTTTGTTTTTAGTCCCTTAAATTTCAAGTAGATTTTTTAGTCTCTTTAATTAGAAAATATTTCACTTATAATCTCTAATTTGTGATTTTTAAATATCTCATAAGAATCAAAAGGAGAATATTTTGAAATTAAGAAGACTGAAAAATCATTTTTAGATTTGAGAGACTAAAACAAACTTGACTTAAATTTAAGAGATTAAAAAAATATTTAACCTTTTAATCAATCCTCCAACTTTTTTCGTTCCATATCAACTTTGTCCTTCTGTAATAACTAAATTTTACTGTTAATTATTTTATTTGAATTTAGGCTACTTCACTCGAATTTCTGAAACAGCTCCTTCAAGTTTTTGGTTAATTAATCGTGATCGAAGGAGAAATATTTTAACACTAAGATTGCATGTAATCATGTTACAGTAAAAGAAAATTTTGGAAGTTGATTGCATATTTTCGATCAAACCCCTACATAGATTCAGATTGTCTTACTAGTTGATGTTATATATATATATATCCGTGGAATTTAGTTTGGGGTTTTATCAGTCTCTTTGTAAAATAAAAATAAAAAATAAAAATTTGGATTTATATTTTACTGTTCTAAACCTAGTTTTCAAAGCCTAAATCTTAAATTCATATTGATTGCTTAATTTCATTTATGAATCAATATCATCATGCATGTTTCTTGAATTTTTATTTTTTTTTGTGCAAATTGATGCCAAACACCAGCTCTTGCTTTGTTAAAATTACAATAACATCCATAATTTTATCTTTAGTTTTTTATTTATTCAAAACACATGTAATCAAGAGAAAATCCGTAGTTGGTGTTATCAGTTGGAATACTTTTATGGTTGATTATTGAATTCTCCAACGAATCAAATAGTTAAAATTTGAGTTAGTCATTCATGACAAAATATTGTTTGACAAAATAACTTATACTTTTGACAAATTCCTTATACATATTTGATGTACAAATTATAACTTAGCGATATGTATTTTAATACAAATTTTTCTTCTTTCGGTTCGTCAAGGTAAACATTTTTTTACCAAAAACTTAAAAAAAATGTACTCATTAGCAAATAAATTGAAATTTTAATTGAAGTTAGCGAAGATTTTGTCTTTTAAATGTATTTGAATAGTCTCTTGCATGTGATGTCTCTGGATTCACACCAATGTCAAAAGGAAGCAACTATCCACGTGATGTCTCTTGCATGTGTGGCAACTATATTAATTACGTGTCTATCTTCAATAAATTATCATACTTTAAGCTTAGATAAGTAATTGAAAGTTCATAAATCTAGAATGCAATGACAATTTCCCTAGTTATAAGAATATTCAATACATTTTATTTTACTATAAATTTATAATTAGACTTTTATTGCTAGAATAAAAAATTGCAGTTATTTGACAAATCTCTTTCCTAGTCAATGATAAAATAATTGCAAGTTCTTACTAATTAAATTCTTTGAATTATAAACTTTTTATATGTTTAAAATAATAAATACCCTTTTTAATTAAATTTCTTTTATACTTGTCTTGTAGCGTCTGTATGTAGAATTAATTAGATCGGATACCTCGGCATTCATTAAGATAAAGTTGCCAGCAGCATATAATTATTATTGTAATTAGGAATAAATAACCAATGCTTAATGCATGACTATTAAGGTCTTAATTTAATTGTAGCAATTCTTATTAATTTATATTTTATTTTGGATTAGTTGACTCATTGACTTGTTGAATCTACACTCTACCGTTGGAGTGGCATTCTCAACTCAAGACAACTCTCTCACCATCAATTAAAGTTACCTTGCATAGTTGCAAACTCAAGAGTGAAAACTGAAAGACAACAACAATGTGTCCACCAAAAACCCTTCAAAACCACCATCTCTCCCTCCCACCCCTTCAACTGAGTGAGACTGCTACCAACCTTCAAGGCTTTGAGATCACTCCTCTCTATCCCTCCCCCTCACGTATTGTCCCAAAGAAACACCTACAGATCTTGAAAGTGATTGCTATTATTAGATCACAACCCAAGAAACCAAAATTTACAAAAACAATAAAATAACAAAAAAACCTGAGAAATATAAAAAACAATCTTTCCAACACTCTTTTTATTATCAATCAAAATGTATTGAAAATTACAAATTTTAATATATCTTAGATATATAACAAGAGATAAAGTCATTAAATATGCAATGAGACTTACTAAAACTTATAACTTTCAATATACTTTTTGTTAATATTAGCATTAAAAAGTGTTTGAAACATAAAATTACTGTCATTCAGTTAAAAATCAGATTTTGTATAATTTTTATATATTTTATTATTAAAACATATATATATATAGATTAATTATATAAATTTCTTGTACCTGCTAAGAGAATTAACTTTACTACGCAACCAACTCTCTCACACAAAATATATATATATTTCTCTCTTTTTTTACACGTCATATTTTATACATATATGTATTTTTTTTTTCTTTTCACATCTTATAATTATCTGCGTGTGTTCTATCTGCGTGTTCTAATTATCTATCGAATATTTTTTAAGAGAATGATGATATTTAGTATATATTAAACAATTTTACTTCGTAATTAAAAGTAATATGTAGTCAATCAATCAATCAACTTACTCATTAAATATATATATATATATATATATATATATATATATATATTTATATATTTTTATAACTAATTATTTAATTATTGATATATTTTTGTGGAGAAATATTTTTGTATACTAAAAAAGAAACAATTGAAAACACATATATAGATAATAGGTTGTAGCTTGAGAATGGAGAAAGACAACTTTCCCTTCACCAATAGCCTCGAGTATATTATTCTTGGAAGACAAGGCCATTTCACCAACCCTTAATTGAACGAACAAACCCAACCTAATACTACTTGAATTTCAATGTCTCTCCTTCCTATATTTCTACCTCACTTTCCTTCTTCTTTGCTCAGAGATTGTTGTTACTATCATTATTCTGATAAAGCAACCTCTTTCTTCTTCTTTTTCCCCCATGCAGCCTCTTAGACGAAAAACTCCACTCTTCAACTCAGAAATGGGGGCAATGAAGGGTCGCAAGAACAACAACTTATCCATCTTTGTGGTGGTGTTCTCCATCTTCCTCTTTGGCCTCTTCATGTACAACGAGGACGTTAAGTCCATCGCTGAGTTCCCATTTTCTAGTCATAAAGCTCATGAAACACAGGAAGTAGAGTTGAATCGTGTCGAAAAAGTTCTGGAAGACACTAACACTAACACTAATACTGACGCTGACATTGACACTGTCACGGTTTCAAAGAGTTCAAGGACTCAACTAGAGAAAAGTAGTGATCATGAGGATGAGGATTCTGTTGATGATGTACAAGAGCGTGTTGATTTGAAAACCGTTGTGGAGAAAGAGAAGAAGATTGAGTTGCAACGTGCTGAGGAAGAGGAAGAAGTAGAAGAAGAGGAAGAAGAAGAAGAAGAGAAAGTTGAGTTGCCACCAGAAGATTGTGACTTGTATACAGGAGAGTGGGTTTTGGATAACGTGACACACCCTTTGTATAGAGAAGAAAAGTGTGAGTTTCTCACTTCGCAAGTTACATGCATGAAGAATGGACGACCTGATTCTTTGTATCAGAATTGGAAGTGGAAGCCAAGAGATTGTGATCTTCCCAAGTATGAGTTTATGTTCTTTTAGTTTACTTCGTTCATTGTTTCTCTGTTTTTGTTTTTTGTTTTTAACTCTGTTCTTATTATTGGTTGTGTTTTTCTCAACTTGTTAAGGTTCAAACCGAAGCTTTTGTTTGAGAAGATTAGAGGGAAGAGGCTTATGTTTGTTGGAGATTCATTGAATAGAAACCAGTGGGAATCAATGGTTTGTATGGTCAATGCTGCAGTTCCTTCAAAGAACAAGACTTGGTACAAGACTGGTTCTCTTGCAATCTTCAAAATCATGGTTTGTAATTCTCTTTCTTCTTCTCCTCTATTGTTCAAGTGGGGTATAAGCATAAAAGAAATTATTTGAGATGTGGGCTAGAACTGTATAATAATTTTCCTATATGATAACCCATTTTAATCATAAATCATAATAATTCATTAATTCGTGATCATAATGATTAACCACAAGCATAACATCATATTAGATAGGTAAAGTATCTTCATTAATTTTTACCCTCATGAGCTTGTCTTTGTAAAGCTGAAATTTGAATCATTTGGGGTTTGATGGTGGGCCAGTGAATTTGATGGCCAAAAGGGGATTTTTGAAATGCAAGTTACCTGCCAATTTGTGTGGCCTTTGTGTGAAAGTTCTTGCTTTGGGAAATTGTTGGAAATCTCTTAGTTAAGAAATGACAAGTTGTGAGATTCAATATATTGCTTAGGATGCACGTCTATTGAGTGATCACTAGAGTTATGTTTGTGTAGGAGCCAGAGCACGTTACTACGGTGGAATTCTACTGGGCACCGTTCCTTGTAGAGTCAAATTCTGATGATCCAAATATGCACAGCATATTGAACCGTATAATCATGCCTGAATCAATCGAAAAGCATGGAGTGAATTGGAAGGATGTGGACTACCTTGTTTTTAACACATACATATGGTGGATGAACACTTTCTCTATGAAAGTCTTGTAAGTACATGCATGATCACTCTTTTCCCATTTAATTTCTTTTATCTACAATAAGGTTTTCGTAATTTTTAAGCAAATTCATGAAATTGTGTTTTTTTGGGGTGTGATGCAATAGACGAGGGTCATTTGATGAAGGGTCCACAGAGTACGATGAAGTTCCTAGACCAATAGCATACGGAAGAGTCCTTGCAACATGGTCAAAATGGGTAGATGACAACATTGATCCAAATCGAACCAAAGTTTTCTTCACCAGCACGTCCCCTCTTCATATCAAGTAATTAATGACTATTGCATCTTAATTTATGACTTTTCATATTTGAAGAATCAGCCAACATTGATTTCATAATATGAAACAGTGATATAGATAGTGTCACATACATAAAGACATGTATACAATAAAATTTAAGTCTCTCTAAGTGTTGCGTCATGCCTAATATTAAATATCTAAACATCTTCAATTTAATGATACAGACAAATTGTCAATTAGTGTGAAATTTATAGTATATAGCATATTTGTTATGCCATTAGGTGAGACCAACTCTGGCATACACTATTTAATAACATAACATGATTGGTGTTTCTACTTTGGATAGGTTAGTTGCTGAACGGTGACACGCTACTCTGTTTTCTTATGGTTTAATATTTTTTTAGTTTTTATAATATATTCATTTTATGTTTCTTGTCCATATAATTTTCTTCTTAAAATTTGTAGTCGTTATAGAATTTTATTTTCTGGTTTTTTAATCTTTATTGATATTTTTCAGTTTTTATAAAATTGTAAGTTTCTTATTTTTTATCTCGTCTCCTTTTATATGAGAAGATAGTCATTTTAATCTTTATTATTTAAAAATATTAGACATAGATGGTTGTCACATCTTTAATAAATAGTGACAAAAGATTTAAATTGTAAAAAAATGTTAGAGACTAAAACCATAAAACATATTTTATTAGAACTAAAAACATAAAACAAGCATATATAATTGACATTTTAAACATATTCAAGTTTTTTTCTTCTTTTTTTTTATGTACTTAATAGTTTCCGTGTGTACCTAACAAACTATGAATTCTTTTGAACACTCTTTGAATTCCACATAAAAATTTACATTTTACTATATGATTTTGTAGGAGTGAGAATTGGAACAACCCAGATGGTATAAAATGTGCTAAGGAAACCACTCCGGTTTTTAATATGTCAACCCCACTGGATGTGGGCACAGATCGTAGACTCTTTGCCATTGCAAACAATGTGACCCAATCAATGAGGGTGCCAGTGGATTTCATTAACATCACTACTTTATCAGAGTTGAGAAAAGATGCACATACCTCTGTTTACACCATACGCCAAGGCAAAATGCTAACTCCAGAACAGCAAGCTGATCCTACTACTTATGCTGACTGTATTCATTGGTGTTTACCAGGATTACCTGACACATGGAATGAGTTCCTCTATGCAAAGATCATATCTCAGAAATCTTGACCTACAACAACCTATAGATATCTTCACACATACTTCTTTTCACTTAATTGTTATTATTTCTTCTTTTACTTGTGAAAAGTGCTCCTTTTTCCCTTGAATGGCTCAGCATTTGTTTGTCAGCTTTTGTAATTGTTAGTCACTTTTTATTGACATTTTTTCTATTTAGGAATTGGGCATTTTTACCCTCTCTTATTCTCATGTTTCTTTGCTAAGCCAATTTAGCCAAGTACGGAAACACAGCAAAATCCTTAAATGTACAATGAATCCTTTTTTTTCTTGAATGAAGAGAAAATAAAGCACTGAAGGTTTTGTTTAGTTTGTTTTATTGAATATTTGTTTCAACTATCGGTTTTCTAACTAGTTGCATATTATAATACTATGTCTGTACATGTGGAACATAAGATGCGGCCAGCGTTCACGACTTTTACTCACTCAAAGAAGTTCCACGAAAGCATGCGTGGCTATACAAACTTGTTAATAAGAGATCAAATCTGTATAAACACGAAATACTCGGTTTCTAGGGAAATACTCGCAAACCTAAATGCCAATTTGGTTTGTGGAACAGGAAAGTAGGCAAAGGGATAAATTAACTCGTTACACTTCTGCAACTATAGCAGAGATATGAATACTGTACAATCAGTGCTTATGAAATCAAAATATTAAAGCTGATTTACAATTATGACAAACATCTATCTATCTCGCTGATCACCTGAATGTGAGTTCTAGGAAAAAGCAGACGCAAAAAGGGAACCGAAGATGACGACTTAAACTTAGGTTTCATTCTATCAACAGCTGTCCTAATTACAGATGAAG
Organism: Hylodesmum podocarpum; assembly: GCA_026586105.1. Classification (NCBI taxonomy): domain Eukaryota; kingdom Viridiplantae; phylum Streptophyta; class Magnoliopsida; order Fabales; family Fabaceae; genus Hylodesmum; species Hylodesmum podocarpum. The sequence continues at coordinate 5,687,961 of JALJEV010000519.1, read as the reverse complement.
CTGGTACATCAAACCACTGAAGGAACCACGAAAGAAGTATTGAACGTTTATCTTCAGATTCTCCATCTGGCCATTTTCCCGATTTCAAGTAGTTATGAAAGTCAACCTTCAATTCCTTGGAAGAATTTAGAAGCTCTTCCACCTGCTTCCGAAGCGAACCAACAAATGTTGATTGTACAATTCCTCCTTTTGGAGAAGATAATTTTCCGGTCATCAATGCCTCAATATATGTCAGTGCAAGCTGCAAGCAGATATGATTAACATCAAGTCACACACATGCTTATTAGGCAAGGGCCGATGGCCTAGTGCATGAGGCTCTAGCCATCATGAGGCCTGGAGGGGATCAAATGTATGCAACCTTAGTGGACTGCAGTGGAGAGGCAGATTTTGATTATGACTCAAGACCGTGACTGATACTGAATACATGACGAACACAAGCAAACAATCTTACTATTGCAGAGAGACCACTCTCATGCAGACACTTAAAAAACTTAAAGTACTATTTATTTGATTTGAAGAACAAATCTTAGTTACATCTCTACAAAATGAGTATACCCTAACTCGGCCTAACCCTAGGGATATGTGGTAATTGATGTTTAATTGTGATGAATATGATAAAATATGCCCCAACAGCTTGCTCTATTTTAATCATCACCTAAGTACTGATCATAAACACAAATTCAAGAGACCAATGGCAAAAGCCTAGTAAGAGTTAATAATAAGAGGAGTTCACTATTGCTAAGAAAACAAGTCTACCTCGAGCTGAGCATACAGGTTAGAGACGGAATACTACATGAAAAGAAAGTACAATTACCATGATTAAGCATAAAACTACCTTAAAGCCAGATATAGAGAGTGAGTCACCAAAAACAATGGTACCATTAGTAACTTGTTCAGACATCGATTCAACTGTTGTGTATAATGACAAATAGACCTGCATAATAGAACCATCAACCATCAATAAGGTTATATCAGAATATTCCAATTGTTAAAAGTGCAAATTCTCTTTATCTGATGATCTACCGTCTACAGCAAGCATCACATTAGACCAAATTTTATTTATTTACACAAGCACTTACAAGAATTAAAGCCTCATAAAAAATGTCATCTCCAATGTCCATATCATGTAAATCATGCTCATAAAATTTGATGGCATTTCATATATCATAATTCATACTGTAATGGCAGTTTAGTACACAAGATTAGCGTCATGGAAGCTAAAACAGAAGAGATTGTTGACTACATGATTATCTAGTTGAATAAGCAATTTATTTGAAATGTGGCATGTATGGTCAACATGGAAATGCAACCAGCATTAATGATTCTAAATTGGGTCATCATTATTGTTGAATTCAGGAGATACAAATTAACCTTCCAAGTGCATTACCTGTAAAAGAGCTGGTCTATCCTTGCTCACACACTCAAATAATACTTGCAAACAAAATTCCTTGAAATCAACATCAGATCTGCAAGCATTTTTATTAATTTATTTAGTTAGATATTCTCTTTAAAATGAAAGGAATGTAATACAATCTGCAAGAAGTTTGCATAATTATTTATACTTAAATCATCTTTCACTTATCATTTATGATCTCTGATATGAATCTCGGGAATAATAGAATATAAAAAGTTTAAGAACCCAAAAATGAAAAAGAAAAGAAAATCTTTTTGAAGGAAAGCCCTCAGTCAGGCATGTCTGGCTGATTATGATGCAAAGTTACATAAAAGTGGTCTCACCATCCCGAGTACTTTCAGCATTCAAAACATATTTGTCTGAAACTATAAACAATGAACTCCTGTATGATAGAGTACATGTATATTGTAAAATACATGAAAATACAAACATGTGTTTTACATATACTCTACTATCACTGTACAGCCCATTCAATCACATATATAGCTAAGATGAACTGATCTGACCAATAAAGTTTATGCCTCTATATCTTTGGAGTTTCAGAAGGTAGTTTCCGGTCTGAATATTAACTTAACTAAGTATTAAATATTGATTTGATTTGTACCGGTCCGGAGTTATCCCATATTGATGGGCTTGTGCCGAACTGGAGTGGGTTATGAGCCTAACTCAACCCTACAAAACCGGCTTGTAAGGTGAGGATTATTCCCCACTTATATACACGTGACAGGCCATATCTCTAAATGATGTGAGACTTCTAACACAATCCCTCACGTCGAGGTTGACTCGTGCGTGGATGTTGGATTTCTAACACACCCCCTCACGCTAAGATTTTGACTCGTGTGTGGAGACTATTGAAATGGATGGCGGCCTGACAAAGGGTGGTGCCCAATATCGGATAGGCTCTGATACCATATTGAATATTGATTTGATTAGTACCGGTCCGAAGTTATCCCATATTGATGGGCTTGTGCCGGACTGGAGTGGGTTATGAGCCTAACTCAACCCTACAAAACGGCTTGTAAGGTGAGGATTGTTCCCCACTTATATACACGTGACAGACCATATCTCTGAATGATGTGGGACTTCTGACACTAAGATTAGTAATGCATCTGCATTCCCAGAGTTGTAGCTAATCAGAGTAGAGATGATTATAAGAATCAAAAGCCATGTACTGGGGATGATAACATAATTCATTTAGCTAAATGGGAGATTTGTTGCGGGCCTACAAATGAATGTGGATTAGATCTTGGTAACTAGCTGTCCAAAAACATTGCCTTGGCATTTTACTAGAGACAAATGTTTTATGGCACAAGCCACAAGGTAATTTGAATTAAATATGGTCTTCATTATTATTTATTAATAGGCATCTGATCAGTTATTCATCAAAAGATTTAAGAAATATTTCATAGATCAAATAGGTAGAATGAAATACCAAAACATAATAAAAAACAGAACATGGATGCGAAAATAATAAAGAAATATGAGCTTACCTATTATACCAGGAGGGGTCACAGCAGAGTTGAGCGAAAGCAATCAAACTAGGATCAGATGAGAAGGTACCAACCAACTGATCAACTGTGATAGAACCAGATCCACTACGAATGTCCACGATTGTATCAGATGCTTTCAGACTTGTCAGGCCAAACACCTAGAGCAAGCAAAAAATAAAAGTTGGGTGTATAATACTTGTATGCTGTATAAATACATCTATAAGTCATATACGGTAATTCCAACCTTGTGCATTGCCCGGGACAGCAGTGACTGGCACCCAATTGGATCATCAACATATGAACAAGCTCCAACCTTCCTTTTGATAAAAAGGATACCAGAATTGAATGGATTATTCTTGTCTTCAAAACTCCACCAAGGTTTATCTGTTATTAAATGTATAATTGCAGTTACTCTTTTAAAAGTATATACTACTAAAAATCTCAAGTCAGTACAAGATCATATAAACAGCATCATAGCTTATGTTTACCTTCAGGGCTAAAATCTATTACTTGAGCCCAGTAACGAGGCCCACAAACACGTATTCTTTTCAACTGTAATCATCAATGCAATACAAATTAGGTCTGCAAGGCAGCAAATGCCTTTCTTTGCTTCAACAATAAAAAATATACAAGTCCAAAAGCAATTAAATAAAAAATTCAAACAGAACAGGAGAATTGTGTGCCAAAAAGGATAAAGTTAACAAAGCAAATCAAAGTAACCCTAAGATTTCATTCACAGACAATTAGACTTACAATTGATCGTTCTGGTAGAAGGCAAGGAGTGACCTCACAAAAGCTGGATTCTGCATAATGCTCAGTTTCTCTGACTGTGACCTCAAGAGGAGCATAAACAGGAAGACCTGTGTCGACATCAACTGTTTGAATCCATCGTGCCTCTGTAGCAAGGACATATAGATGGCGAAATGCCTGCAAAAAACATTTTTAAGAACTTAATTGCCTATAGTAAACTAACGAGCACTTAAGCCTTTATCACAAGGTACAGTAATTCCATCAATCTGAAATACCTGAAGGTGGCATCTGTTATCATTTGGACCAGTTGGCAAGCGTGGATATAGAGTAATTAGTAAAGCAGCAATGGAACGGTTGTTAGTTGAAAATGTTCTCATTCCACCACCAAGAAATAAGAAACCAATAGCTAAGCTTACCTAAAACAGCAGGTTTATAAAACAAAAATGAGAAGGGAGCTGAAGAAAGATAGTTACCAAACTCGTGCACAAAAAGGAGAACGCAATGATGTAAAATAGTTTGTTTTACCAAATGAGGTACCGGAATATTAGAATGTCAAACAGCTTCTTTAATATTACTATCATAATGCAAGTACAGACTGAGTATTCGTGAGATACTATAACTTGGTGTATAATGTTTACATGCATGCATTAGCAGAAGAAGCTTAATGTACACAAATACACAAGCACAGACTTTTTTGGTTCATCACACACCAAATGATACTGATTTTTGTATCTAAAGTTCAACTGCTAAACTGTAAACACACATTTGTATGCATATATTATCAATAGGATTAATTAGCTATATCCCTAATTTATTGATTCTCCGATAATTTCTCTGTAATATTCTGTATTTATTTACTGCACTTTTTTCATTATTTGACAAAGGTTAATAATGTAAATTAGCCATGAATTAGGCAAAGTTTCCTCATATATTGACGGATTATTATTTAATGGAATGTTCTCCATGATGAGAGGCAATTCAGCCAATTCTGTTATGGTATCAAAGCTTCAGATCTAAAACATAATAAAATACAGATATTACAGAGAAATTATAGAATCAATAAATTAGGGATATAGCTAACTAATCCTATTGATATATATAAAGACAACATATTTCTATAAATATATAGACAAATACGAAACTTATGGACATGAGGTAAAAAAACAATTTGAATATCATTAGTCATTAGCATAATGGTACCAAACCACCTCCATCCATCTAAGGTAGAGCAGCTAAATCCCCAACCCCCAGAAAATTTAAGTTCCAAAGCCAGCTTCTCAAATATATACAGATTATATTTAAAAAAAAAAAATTACAAAAGCAAAAAGACAACTTGCAGAACTTACTGCCATCTGAATACCATAACTTGACTGCCCATCTGCACAATTTCTGCTCCTAAGGAATCTCAACAACCGAAAAGTCTGTAAATGTCCAGACCCAGCCATAACCTGGCAAGCAAAAGTTTAACCATAGAATTTTAGTCATGATCTTAATCTATAATTAATTGACAGCAGACAGAAGGAGGACGCAGGTACCACAGATAGAGAAAGAACAATAAGGTGAAGGCATGTTTCCAATGTTCCCCGATCAATGTAGCGAGACAGTCCCTTTGGGAAAACCTTTCCATTTGTTGGAGAAACAGGCTTGATCTGCAAGATAAAAGTGAACCATTTAGAACCAGCCACTGAACATGCACGAAGCAGTCAGGCAGTGTAATTCAGGACTGACCTCGTTAAGAAAGTAAATAGCAAATTCATAAAGTAACTCCTGTGCATTTTCATTTCGCGTGCCAGCAAATACCAGTCCTGACATGGTTAAGAACAAGTTTCATAAAGACCAAACAGTATCACAACCACTGAGTGGTAAAAAATATATATCAAGTAGGACAATAGTACAATAAGGATTTAAATAATCACATTCAGTGGTTTGATTAATTTTGTCATATAAAGAATTTTGATAATACCAACATACAAGCACTGTTAAATTCACCATAAAATGAATGCGAAGACCAAAGAACAATTTACCAAGTGATATACAAGCTCCAGATATTATATTAACATAAGCTTGTATAAAAGCCTCAGCATCCATATCATCAATATCATTGTCATCAACTCCAATCCCTTCTACAGCACATCTGACAATCTCAGGAATTTGAGACCAAACCCAATCTTTTGAGGGATGAACCCTATAAAAAAATATGCAGCAGACATGGACCAAAAGGGTCACAAACAGATCCAAGTAGGTCACTGCAATAACTTAAAGAAACCAGTACAAACCTGCTCCACATTATTAAATTTCGAGCAATGACTCTGAGCATTATAAAGTCAGGCCTCACATATTGTAAATCAAAACATGTATTGGGAATTGAGAGCCTAGACACAATAGCCTCAGATTCGGTCTGTCAAAAGAATATAGACCAAAGTTATAAAGTTAGAAAATAACTTAAATTGCAGCAAATAAACAGACTTCTTCTTGACATATTGATTACTTATTGTAGAGTGAAGTCATTGGAAGCACCTTCATAAACATCAAAGCAAGAGCAATGATGGCTCCAGGTGCAGTGACATCAATATTGACAGTTGTCCCATCCATCATCTACAACAAGACAAATGTTTAAATTAGTTATGCAGAAGAGAACCCAAACTATAGTGTCTCGTACAATTTTATTTCACATCTCATTGCAGAAAAAATATTATGAATTGAATTCTCTGAACCTGTGCAGAACCACGATTATCATCCATTGAGACTGTTGAAAAATGAGATCTCTCCTGATGCAGAAGTACTTGAGAATTATATAAAATTATAAACATTATAAAATACTCTTAAAAGTGCAAAAAGACAGAGGATCACAATGTGGCATAGTCTCTTACAGACATTCAAAACTAAGATGCACTAAATAGTATAGAAACAAAAACAAGGGAGGAAAAAAAGACAGGAGATCTGTAAATTCCATTACATTGTGTACTTTGCCGCCAATGTAGAGAAACAGACGATTCACAAATGTGTCAACAAAACCAAGTGCATCCTCTCCCCGACCTTCGGCCAACATATTTTGGTTAGATAAAGAACCATAAAACCAAAATACAAAATCTGCTACTTATTTAAGCACTCATACCCAATGCAACAAGACCTAGTGCAAATCCTGCAGAAACGGCATGACCCTCTCGCTCAAGAACATTATCGCCTCCACTTCGGCGCCCAATTTCACCCTGAAAAAATTGCATAAAGTAGGTGAAGACCAGTTAAAAGAAGAAATTAAATACAAACACCAGTGACACAGACAAATTAAAGTAGATACAGAAACTCTGCAAATCCTAATCAACCAGAGAAAACATACGTATTATTGTTTAGAATGAAAAGGCACCAAGAAATCAAAAAATGAATCATGAAAGAAATTTATGCCCAGTATTGAGGCAGGTTTATTCCAAAATATGGATCATACAATTTGTACATACCAGACAGATAATACCATGCATGCAAACATCTTTGATAAACCAATTCCTAAACACACAAGTGCACAAACATATCAAAACTTCAAGCTAATTGTGTTTAAGGGAAGGAAAAAGAGACAAAAATAATGTAAACCATACCCACTGGCTAGATGGTCCAAGAAAGCAATAGAATTCAGCAGACTAAATAGTACCAGTTCAACCATAATCTATATTCATGTTCACTTGATGGCATGCACGAATTGAATATACAGCAGATGAAGACAAGAAATATATTTACCAATAAAACCTGCATTGTCTGTGGGTGAGCTGAACCTTCATATAAAATCCCCAGAGACATTAAAGCAGCCGACTGAAAAAATATAATAAAATTTCACATTGAAAATCATCATTACGTGGTGACAGAAATATTGCACACAACTGAATGTTATTAACAGGATAATGAATTTCAGCATAAGACAAAATGAAGCAAGTGGAAGCCACAGCTTTGGGCACTTACAATTTCACTTTTGATGTTAGAAACCACCAGCAAAGAGGGAGGGGGTGAAAGAAGCTAATCTGAAGTAAATATATAAATAAACATTAAAGATACCTGGAGCAAGGTTGGAACCTCTAACTCAGGATAGGAAGATGGATGTCGCACAGGAATATGAAAATAAAGTGTCTGCCAGAGGGAAATTTCATCAGTTCTCCAAACATAAGGGCAGAAGGAATAAGATCAGGAATTGGCATGCATGTTATCAATGTTTTCCAATATAAAGATGCCCATTTCATGCAATAAGCGTTGAAACATCTGTTGTGTCCTAGATGCTAGAATCTGCGAATAATTCCCCATCATTGATGAATAGAAATAATTCAAATACCAACAATTTTGAGTTTTAAGTACAAATATACAATTGAGAAGGCTTATTATTTTATTTTACTACACTCAAATTAAAAATTTACCATTTCCTAATGGAAAACAATTGAACTAGGCACATCACAAATTTAATATTCATGAAAACTTTGACAAGAATGAGAAATTTCTATTATATTGAGATGCCTCTGATTTAGTTCCATTAGATCAAATTGTGTGTTTTTGCATTAAAATGGCAAGTTCCTTTCATGATCAAGAAAAAGCAATGCAATCCATAAGATAACTTGACTAGATCAAAGCTATTAAAGTAATTTTCTCATACACTAACTATGATCTGGTATCTGAGGGCTGAGATCTGCTAAAATTTCATCAGAAAAATTGTGCGTGAAAATACCTTTGATATAGCCGGATGCATAGTGCCTCCATAAGAAGCTGCAAGGCCAAGCATTAATCCCACAGTAGTACTTTCATGTTCCTAAAGATATGTAGTAAAATAATTTGATGTCATACAATTGGAAAAGTTGAAAGATGAACAAACTGTTACCAAGTCAATTAAAATTAAATGAATTATATGGTATCAACCATGTTGTGGTGACAATAAGGTTCTTAAAAATAGAAGAGTTTACTGACTCTACCATTTGAGAATTCAAGTCCCGACTTAAGTTTTAGTTTACTGAACTTCATTCTGATTCCAATCACTCACAAGATAGTTAAAAGAAAAAAACTGAGAACTCTAAAATCAACACCATGTTTATTTTCCTTCAGCAACTATATGCTAGGAAAGATATTATTTTCGATAAAATCTAAGATTAATTATTTGTTTCATCCCTTTAAATCATCACCATTAGCATAAAATGGAGTGCTAGTGGAGTTTAGAGAATTAAACCTGAGAAAAATACTGGTAGATGTCAGTAACAGCTAATACACGCAGATACCCATGCAGTCCTAAAGCAAGTAGAAGTCCAGCATGAACAGAATTTGGCTCCTCAGGTTTGTTATACATAATCCATGTTCTTGACATTCTTCCCTGCAAATGGGATAATATGCAATTTTCAGAAGGGTCTTACGAACCAATGTCCTTAGAGCACTGATCAAGAAACTAAAGAGAAAATATTTAATATGTAAACTATGGGTAAGCGCAAAAAAACTTTTGGGTAGCATAATTTTACGCATCTCAATGAAAGTCATTCTCCTTTTGATTCTTCAACCAGTACCCTAAGGGCACTAGTTAGCATTTGCCTTTCCAGAAATATGCAGCCATGACATGCAATTATGCAAGCTACAATAACGAATACTCAAACCCAAAACTTAACAACATTGTTAAGACTATGTTATAGCTTTAAGACTGTAAGATGCCTCTTAAGATTTTGGTATGTCTCCATTAACAGTCTGTTTATTTTTCTTAAAAAAGGGGCAGAAGAGCACCAAAAAGGAGTACTTCGTTTATTTTTTAATATAAACAAGTTAAACAACTATTGGACAAAAAGTATCCCAAGAGTCAGCATGAAACTCTGAAATTCTGTTATCCACATTGTGAAATTCTATAAGTCTAGGTTTGGGTTTTGTAGGGAAAGGGAAGGGACAGCAAAATTTTTATTTATAAATTCTAATAAATACTTCCTAATCTGCTTATTTAAGAAAATAAAAAATAAAAAATAAAAGGATAAATTAGAATGAACTTAATGTCCTAATGATAGAAACCAGAAATTCAAAGCTGTATTAATCAGTAAATTCCAGAAAATAACAAATGAACAGAGTTCAAAACTCCTTCTAGAGAGAAAACTCTCCCAACAGATTTCTAACAATAATTTCCCATATCCTCTCTCTACTCTCCTACCTCTTCAAATACCCAAACTCTCCTCTACCGTTATTTTTCATGCCACCTCACATTTATTAACTACTCTTCAAATACTCAAACTCCCCTCTACCGTTATTCTACAGTTACTCACTAACTCCCATTCTCTTCACTATTAGACCCCACTTTCTTGCTCCTAGTGTAGACATTCCAAACTCTGGGCCTTTCAGTTTTTTTCAAGTATATGAGTATGCTCAAGTATATTAGGCCCATAAGGCCCATCAGCATCTTGATGACTAGGAGTCCTATCACCTAATCTTTTTTTTTTATTTTTATAAATATTACACAGCTCTATTAGTTTAAAAAAAATGTGTTCTCCCTTTCTTTCCCTGCAAAACCTTACTCCCAAATTAACTCTTTTAGTTTTCCTTATTCGATTATGAAGAAAACAATGCCCAACTTAAAAGTGTTACAGTAAATGTTGCAGTGTATCAATTGGTAGATAGCACAAATGTTTAGTTTTATCTTGTGCACGGGTCATCAAACAGATACATTACACATATTGTCATGTGACTCAACAACTTGTGACTCAACAACTTGTAATGGGCTGTTTTATTTGTTTGTTTCTCAATACCACACCAAACACCCAAAGTTTTACACTTTTTATGCAGCCCAACTATTAGACATTTGTGATGTGGGCTTTTAGTATCATGGGACAAGGTGAATGCCAGATTTAAACCTGTAGAGGGGCTAGTCTAAGTCCAGCAGCAACAGCATTATGAAACTCGGGCCACGACCTAAGTTCTTGTATGTTCCTGATGTTTGGATCAAGATTAACCTGTAAATAGATAAACATGACTAAAGTCAAAACAAATATAAAAAATACTAATAGTTTCACTTGCCAAAACAGGTATTGCAGATATAGTCTAGTATATGATATCTACTCACAGTAGCATTCTGTTGGGCTGGCAACCGACCTGCTAATACAAATTTTGGAACAGTAAAAGCCTAAAAATTGTGACAATTTCAATCAGAAAGAGTATATTTCCAAAATTAATTCCAACTGAAGGAAAATAGTAATAGAAAAGGTTTAAGTGTAAAAAGCACCTCAGTTAAGAGTGTATATATGGTTGCAAGGGTAAATGCCCCACGTCCAAGAGGAAGTGAAGTGGTCCTTTGTGCAAGGTGCCACAATTGAGCCTTCATAAAAAGTAAAAAGCACATCAAAGGCAGATAATTAAAATCAAGATTTACTTTTTTGATAGAAAATTAATTTTTAAGGGAGAAAAGGTAAACAAAAATAATCAGGATCATTACACTGGATGATATAAGAATTTTTACTAAAGAGGCTTGCAAGATCAGACTTTCTATGAATACTACCATTGAGTATATCAGTTGCTTGAATAATCAAGTTATAAACAAAACTGTTGATAATCACAAATAAATCAAAATCATGGAAGCACATACCTGTTGGAAGTCCTGATCAGAAGCACTATGGTTAACAGATGTTTGAATTGCCACAGGTCTTGAAGAGCACAAAAGACGTCTAACCTAATGAAAGTAGAAAGAAATAAGTTTGTAAGTAATATTTGTGCCAGCACAGCATACATCAAGTACCAGTGGACTAGTAAAATGCCAGTTCAAGATATAAGTAAAATTAAAATACATGAACAGGTAGATTGTAGAGCATGATCCTGTCAAAATTTTCCATTGAGGAATAATAGCATTTTAGATTCAGAAATGCCCATGAGGTAGAAAAACCAGTATAAACAAAAATCATATTGCTAAATTCACAAGGCAGCTGATGCTATATGCATAATAAGCACAAGAAGGCTTACATTACAAGTACCACATAACACTCTTTCTTCCCCCTATCAGATTTTTTTGTTGAAAACAGGTAAACAATAAAAGAAAAAAAAAATCCTCTGGACTCACTAGTAGCATGACAATAAAGCAACAGCAGCAAAATGACTAAAATGATTGCCAATAAATTGATAGGCAAAAACTATAACCTTTTATATGATCTACAGACAAGCAGAAACAGGGATTGAAAATATATATCAACGCAAAGTAATCAAATGTCTTATTCACAAATTCTTATGTGAAGTGCTATAACTGACCTCATTCAATCTAAGATCACGACCATAACGCAACTGTGTGCTAGAGTTGAAAATATGCTCCATACCATCAGTCATGGACCCATCAACTGAATCTGTGTCCTCAAACTTTGTTCCTTCCAATCCAATTGCATCAGAGATAGTAGAAGATATTGTCACTGGATGCAGATTTAGCATATAAGGTGTGGACATAGAGATTACATTCACATTGGTTGGTGTTTCAATGCCCCTATATTTGCATTCACGTGCCAAAGTTGACATTGCCAGATCTTGCCGGCCAAGAAGTACATAAGCAGCAGCTGGCCAGTCATTGGGAGGTGAATCTCGACACTTATCTAATGCCTAGAAAGCATAACAGCAATTAGATGCATAAGTCTCAGGAAATATATGTTAAAATTTGCCAGAGACAAATGCTTAAAGCAGAAAAACTATAGTAGCAAGCAATTACATTGGAAAATAGGATAGTATATTATCCTAGGCTCCCAGCCTCCCAGTTATGAGAAAAAGTTACAGAAATATAATAAAAACAGTAGGCAATTCCTGATAAATGAGTGTCATCATGATGAACATTAGAATCACATAATGATGAACATTAGAATCACATAAGATGACAGACAACTCAACATATTGAACATGACCAGAAAATTAGTTTGTAAAATGAATTGATATAAAGTTCTCAAAGCTCTGACAGACTGACAAAAATGAAGTCAAACTCACATGACGAAGTGGAAGAGATACACCAGAAGGTATTGAGTCCAGCTGTTGAAGTCCAAATCTTTCACCAACCATAGCTAAAACAGTCAGCTCTTCCTTCGAAGAATGTGATCCCATAGTAATGTTGCAGTGAACACCAGAAGACAGCTTCTTCCCCAGCAATTTGGCACCAGATAATATGCTATAAAAGCAAACCACTTTCCTGGCTATGCTAACCACAGAACTTACTTCTTTACAGACTAAAGCTGGAAGATCATTTATATTAGCATAATTGCATCCATATTGCAAGCAATTTTCAAGCCATCTGAATAAACTTGGACAAAATTTTTGCGAAATGGCAATCCCAGACTTCAGAAACTTTTTACGGAGGCCTGGGAAATCACGAATATAATGGTCCAAATAGTTGTCCTCGGCCAGAAATTCAGCAATGTTGCATAAGAGAGTTGAAAGAAGCTCTAAGTCCCTATAGTGCATAGGCAACAATTATCATATAGAATCAATAAATATCTTAAAAAGAAACTAAAAGTGGAAAAATTATTTACTAGGCAAAATACACCCTAAATTTTAGGATTTGAGAGAAAGAGAGAGAGAGATCATATCACAGATGAGATGAAGAGAGAAAAAAAATTATTATTTCAACCCAAGTGTGAAACATAAAGGAAGACTTGTACACAAGTCGTAAGCTTGCCATGCAAGCAACTGAAAAACAGAAACAGAATACAATCACTTACACCTAACTGACTTCAGTTAGTTAGAGTTATCTTGAAAATAGCAGCTAACCTGTAGTCAGATACTTGACTGAAAGAAAAGAAAAGCTATTTACTGATACAATGATAGCCTAAGTAAAACTTACTTGAGTATTACTCCTTATACTAAAGAACACAATAAGATGCTTAAAGCAAATAATGGTAACAATATGTGAAACTTACTTAAGTATTACTCCTTATACTAAAGAACACAATAAGATGCTTAAAGCAAATAGTGGTAACAATATGTGAATAACCAAAACAAAAGACAATCAATGAAAATTAAAACTTTTAGCTGTCCATAGTCCATACTCTTGACACAACAATAATTCTACATTTCACCTCCATAATAAAATAAAATAGCAAACCACCATAAAAAAGTGTCATATTATACTAATATCAAATAGATCATACATAAATGACCAGATCATATATAAATTCATAAAAACATGTTACTTAAGTGAAAAAATTTCAAAAGAGAGTTAATTTCTACAAATCATTTGAAAACTCTGGTAAAAACAGACATTGTGCAGTTAATGGCATTAGACTATTATCTAAGCAATATAAAAATTGCTAGGCAGTTACAAACTGCAGCTAGTCTTGTATTCAGTTCTAAACCAAGTTGGTTAGGGCAGTTAATTAGTTGGCTAGCTGATTTAGTTAGTTAGTTAGCTTGTTGTAGAAGCTATCGGTTGTGGACAGCATGTATAAATACTGTCATTGTAACTCATCATTCTCGAATTTAATAATATGCCTCCTTCGTTCAGTTTTTCTCTCTAAAATTTTACGTAATTGGAGCAAAAATTACATTTGATTTCAAACTCACTGACTCACTTCTTGACTCAAGAGTTTACGCAAACTTACACAAGTTTAATAAATTTACCCAAATTTACCCAGACAAGTGTTTGACAGTGAGTTAAATTGTTTTGTCTCATAAAATCGTAAGAGTCTAAAAGTTAATTTGAGAGTTAGACAGCCATGACTAAAATTAAATATAGGTTACTGGCTTGATTCACTAAACTCAATCAACTAGCTGCTTACTAAACAAACGGGGCAGTATTACCTTATAAAACACCTAATAGGATAGAAACAAGAGATGATTAAAAACTGCATTGGCTAGGATGCTAGAGACTAAAATAAAAATGCAAATCAAAATATATAAAACAAAGGATCAGAGACATACCTTTTGCGGAGATTATCTAGTTTCAGGCTTTCATAGAGTCCATGAAGAGATTCCAGACTTTCCCTTAACAGATCAGTATAAAACGGCTTTTCAGAGCTTTGTGTGCCATCTACAGATGGCCTGTGGAAATTTGATTCCTGCTGATCAAGTGACACTGCACATGGTATTCCAAACATTGAGTTTACTTTGCAAAATTTATGATGAAACTGGCTACTAACAAGGAAGTCCCAAGCAGAATGTGGCACTGAATCAGAGCACATTTGAGACTTCATTTTATCTTTTCTGCAGATTTGCATGATTACATGACAAAAAATATCCCATTCTGAATCAACAGAAGATTCAGCTTCTAACAGATGAGCCGGGTCACCATCTTTCCAGAGAAGACCAAGAAGATGTCTGTAAAAACTAGAATGAAGCCCATCAGCAAGTGCTGTGATGCAATCATTAGCTAATGTTGATGAAGGACTATGTCGTAACGCACATCTAAAGATCTGCATATGCAAAGTAGGGATGTCAAAAGATGCAAAGAAGCAGAGTATTAGGTTTCCTTTTACCAAGAAACCCGCATATTATGCCAACTTCAAGGTAAAATAAATCATCCCTAAATACAAGTCAGTATACCTGCCTATTATTTACTATCACATTGATTCGCCCCTCAACAGCATCAGCTAGGCCAGTAATCTTTAAGTCATTGGGAAGAGGAGATTTTTCTGGAAGCTCCAAATCATGTGAAATCTTATCTTTGTTTAAGCAAGAAGGTAGCACATATTTGCACAGACATTGTTTCCCAGACTACAATACAAACATGACATATTACTGAAAGAAATATTGAGCTTTAGCAATCTTGATGCTTGATGGAATCAATGAAATGAATTATTATTTAGGAAAAGGGTGAGAATCTGAGAGACCAAAGATATGCAGTATAATAGTTAATATGAAAAGGTATTCCTACATATTAAAGCTGCCATGTTTACAGCTCCATTTACAAGAAACCATATCCAGGCATTATGGTAACATATAGGTCAAAATTTACAAGGCTAGAACAACGTATCAGATGTAGCATCTGGTACTTATCAGGGAACAAAAAAGTATCTGTTAGTAGAAATAAATAACCCATCTAAAAACCAGTTATATACCAATCAATAAAACTATAAGTACAGCAGTACTTAGGAGAGGGAGAACCCAAAATTTAGCATTAAAAAATAAAATAAACTTAATTTCATTTATTTAAAATAAAAGCAGATAATAAAAAGAAAGCAAATTTTATATGGACACATTAATGAAAGAAAATAGAAGAACAAATTAGGGGAATCAGTAACCCAACTAAGCCCTAACAGCAACAAAAGAAAAATGATACAAACGTCTGTTTCAAGAGCTTTCAAACCCACTGTATGCAAAAAAACCTCTCTAGTACGAAAACAAGAATTAATCCACAAGAAAGCTAGGAGAAGAGTAATAATCAAAACACAATATGATAGCAAAAAAGTTAGAGACAAGCTAGTAAATGGACTGAGAGAAACGCCAGGACACTAAAGTGATATGAAGAATGACTCAATCAATATGTGCCCATCCAAGTGTAAGGCTTACATAGAGAAGCAGAACATTTTCAGGAGCCAAGACTATTACGTCTGAATATGGAAGTAGTCCAACTTTGACCCTGGAAAACACAAATTTTTAAGAAAATTATGTCCATCATTATAAATATAATGTACACATAGATGGGATATTTACCTTGGGCGGGTTACTGTCACAGGTGAAGCTGCAATTGCCGATATGTTCCAGCTCATATCAGGTTTAACATCAAACACTATCTCATTATTTATTTCAACAATCTGAAGACTGACAGACAACAACTTTTTTTGTTCTTGGAGAAAAAAGCAGACAACAGGAGATCCATCATCATCGGTGGCCATAAAAACCTTGTAGTCATTTGAAGGAAAATTCAAAAGAAAGGAAAGAAAATTGAATGTATAAACAATAAATGACAATTGATAAACCAAACAAGTAGGAATGGAGAATGCAAACCATCCATCTGACAATCTAATTAAGGACTTGCAATTTCACTGTTCCATGTAAAATCTTAAAAGAATCTGGAGAGATATAGAGAATGATCTAAAATGTATTTCCTTTCATCAATTGATCAAATTACAAGATTTCTATTTAACTATCTAATATTTATCGAGTACAGAGACACAGTGTACTACCTCTATCTAAATGACAGTTGCAACCAGCTCAAGAGCTGTCATAACTAAGAGGCAGTTCTATGCTGCTCACAGGTCTATACTCTATACTACATACAGTATAACTTATACAGAATATACACCATTCTGATTCTGAACTAAAAATCTGAAACTCCAGTGAATAAAACAATCCAAGCAATAAGACAATGAGGCATTTTGGATAATATAGTTATACAAAAACACCATTAACAATGTGTCTGGATTATTCTGGTTAGCTTTTTATTGTTCAAGATATCTTCCATTCAAAATCTCACCAGTGTCGTTAAATAATAATGACTATAGCAACTACTCGAAATTTATGATTATTAATACTTGGAGAATAGGGAAACAACTATGCCATTAACTGATGAATTGCATTTCCCTTTCGAAACCAAAAGAAAAGATCTAATTAAATGCACAGACCAACGATAGTAAAAATACTGAATGGAAACCTAATAGCCTATATCACACCTTACAAGATGCTGACTGAGCACCTTTTCCCTGCCATATTCTACGGAAGGACAAATGTTTTGGCAAGACACTCATGGGATCTACATGTGATAAACTAGTGGTTGCCTCCTCATCAATGTTAGAATTGACAATTTCTGCAACCCACAAAGAATGCTGCATCTTTCCTGAATTCAGAGTAATGCCATCACAAAAATTACAAAGACAACAAGATATTCAGGAGACAAGGAACTCATTTCAAGAACGTCAATGAAAGAAACCTTTATTATAGGATGCCATGAGTGGGACCTGATCACTTGTCCAAATTGTCTTCTCATCGTATTCCTTCATCACATTCAATTTCCCTCTTTCTTCAATAAAAGTTGGCTACAATAACAGTAATACAAGTCAGTAATCAAACAAAAAAGGTAATAGCAGAACAAGAATTTACAGAAGTAAATATGTCACGATTACTCAAGATATAACCTAGAAGGACTATATTTCAGCAACAATTTGTAGATTGTTATAACATACTTGTTGTTCATCCAATGGATCCATCAAAATGAGATGAGAGGACACCAAAGTACCCTCCCCCTTTTGGATAGGATTAGATGCACTGAGCAGCACATCACGTGTATTAAGCAAAGGGCTTGTAGATGAAAATGGAACACGCGACAATATATTTGCTTCAACTTCTTGCTGGAGTAATAAACCAGAAGGTAGAGGCCATATAGATGTAATTGTACGGGGAAGTGGAATTGACACTACTTCACCTATTAAACAGAAGGAAATTTCAGTCACCATAGCACCAAAAACAAAGATATATTTCAATACCTGAAAATATTGACAATCTGATATACAGACATCCAAGGAAGATTAAATTGATGACTTTTTCAAATCATGATTGAAGTGTGTGTGTGAAGTTGAGATTTGAAAAGATCATGAAATCAAAGATTAAATGGAACATGGAACATGTAGTTAACCCAATTCCCTGCTAAAGCAACTAAGGAAATTGAAGAGATTGTGAAGATGCTGTAACAGGAAGGATATGATTTTCACCAATAAAACAATTGGACATGTAGCTAATTCAAATGAAAAGGAACATGAGACATAGTTAATTCAATTGATCCCTAGTTTCTTCATGACTAAAAACAAAATAAACATATAGAAACTGAAACTATAATGTAATTCTTGAATTTCACATAAATGATAACAAATAACCAGGACATACTTCAGCTATTTTAAAAGAAATTTATGTCATTTTTGTTTTGACTAAGTTATTAAATATTAATTGATTAAATTAAAAAACCACCCTATGCTTGACACCTTTTTTTTCTTGAGTCCACACATGAAAACTCTGCATTTTAAATGTTCACTGAATTGATTAATGCTTGGCTTACATTCCTTGCTACTAAACATTAACCAACTCAGCAAGCATCTAACACTGATAACAATTTGGTATATGGCAAGGACCAATGCATAAATGTTTATTCATTCAGGAACCAAAACAAAAAATGATGCAAAGTACAGGGTCCAAATTTTTAATCTAACTGGGATTTCAATCACCTTTTGCCTATGGATATTTTAGGTGTACTATTTTATTCACACTTTGATATTTATTAACTTCCATCTTGTGCAAAAAGGCTTAGTTGTTGTTTTGATATTATTAATTAAAGAAATTGTGCAATTTTACCAGAAACCCAAGGATTCTTGGTTCTAGTTGTACATCAATAAGGAATAAAAGAAACCTGATTTCAATGAGTAAAACAAAGTTTCTAACAACAAAGCCAGAAACTAGTTCTATTATCATGTCATAAGTGCTTTTTCTCCTTTTCTATTATATGATGGTTGAACTTCATTTAGTACACTCACCAGATGTATTATAGATAGTCAAACAATCAATTTGTAATATACATAGAAGAGCTTCAGCTATGTGACCGAGTCGACACCAGCACACCTAAAATTTCAAAATAATTAGTTGAAGCAGAACTGTTTAGTGAATGGAACAAAAAGCAGCATTACATTTACTACAATGAAAACGAAAATTCAAATTTGAGATTTTAGTCCCCCACTGCTACACATCCTGGTTGCATGGGCAATGTTGCGGTCATTGGCTGATTCGACAAATTTCAACCTCCTTAGTCTTTGAAAACCAACAGCCATGTCAGGAATAATGTTTTGAGGCCAGTGGTGTTATTCAAAGACATATAGCATCTTCCTTTCTTACGGTCCTAAACTATGCCTGTCCTCTTGTACATAATAATTAAACTCATTTTTCAATCGAAAATTGTTCTAAAATTCTAATCCTTGGGTTGCCATCCAGATTTCCTGAATTGACTGTTACAGTCCAAAAATTCCAGGTACTACTTACTTGAAGATAGTCTACACTCATCATGCTCTAAAAGTTTATTTCCCTATCTGCTGCTATATTCATTATATCTCATCTTAAACAGTCTGTATGGGAATTTGAACTGTATATGTGAATCACGTGTCCTTTAAACACTTTCCGCAAAGTTGCAAATTCCGTTACTCCTTGTAAAGAATAAAGAAAATTAAAGTAAACAAAAGTAAAAACAAACACATTGAAACAGGAAGGAAGCACTAAACTAAACTTAATCATATTTATCATACCCGCCAAACCATAGGTGTGGGAGTAAAATTCTAGCAGAAACAATTAGAAGCAAATTCTCTACAGACTCAAACCATTAGCCTTGGCTACACTCAAAGGTAAAATGACAACTAAAAAAAACTCCAGACTGGAAACAATCCACATTCCACAATAAAAGTCATTCTAATGCGAGCATTGACTGATTTAAACAGTGATATTCCATGATCAACAATGATAAGTTCACTGAACAAATTTTAGTAGCATAGGAGTTATAACATGGAGAGGTTAAACAAACTCATTTCAGATTCAATGCAAAAAAACTCAAAACCTTGTACCTTAAGAATCTCAGATCGTAAGGTGAATCTCTTAAACACTCTCGCGCCCATCGACCATATAATCCTATCACAAAACAGCACCCACGTTAGAAAATAAAGCAATGAAACAAACTGCTATATGTTCACAAAGTTAAGATTCAAGTTCGTTATCCTATATCTCCATTTCCACACTTCGAAGCAACCAAGCAGAACGTTAAAAAAAGCAATGCAAGCATGCAACAAACATGCATTTTCAGTCAAAGCAACAACGATACCGAGCACAGGCACAGCAGCAAAAGAACAAAACAGAATTACAAAATGAAGGTTATTTAAATTCAACTTCGTTTTCCTTTTCTCCTTTAACTTCATTTCCAAAAGTAACTGAACGCGTACCTAGTTTCACGTTTTACGTACGATTTTCCAAAGCTAAGTGCGTGTTCGTGGAAACTACTTGAAAAAGAAAGAACAATTTCTACGATGTGGAAGTTACAGCCATTAGCTTCCGAAAATCACATCCGAGATGTGGAAAAACGTGAAACTAGCTTCCACATCCTAAACATTATCCATTCCTTCTCAACGAGTTTCCAAACATTGACTAAGAAGAGAAACCGAGGGTTTTAAAGCAAGACATAGATGAATTGGCGAATTACCGATTGCCTCGGATGAAAAGCTCGTGATCGCCGCGAACGCTGAGAGCAGAAGCACCGTCGTCGCGGTCATCTTCTTCGGCGTCTCTGTCGCGAGCGATTTCTGGATCGAAGAGGAAGTAATCGTACTTGTCGGTGACGGTGTCAGGTGGCTTACCGTCGAGAGCTTCGGCAATGAGACCGAATGGCTTGAACTCACCGAGCACTGTTAAGCGACGAACTCCTATGGACATTTTCGGAACTCAGAGCAACTTCTCTTGCTTGAGTTCAGTGAAATGACTCGAGCAGAGAACGAGTCAGTGAAATGTCTTGTGTTGGTCTCCCGCTCTTTAATTTTGGTTCAGTTTGAGTTTCGAACGCGACCCGGGTTGGGCTTAGAATCCAGCGCAGCACCCTCAAATTTAGCCCTAGGTTTTTCAAATTTGAATCCACTTTTTTTTTTAATAATAATAAAATTATATCACGTATGTA
Organism: Hylodesmum podocarpum; assembly: GCA_026586105.1. NCBI lineage: Eukaryota > Viridiplantae > Streptophyta > Magnoliopsida > Fabales > Fabaceae > Hylodesmum > Hylodesmum podocarpum. The sequence goes on along the minus strand of JALJEV010000519.1, from coordinate 5,666,741 downwards.
TATATATGTATATTATTTTTTACTTTTTAAATATTCTTAGAAAGAGATACTTTTTCTTTCTAACATCTCCACTGGAGTAATGTAATGAAATTACTTATGTCACGTAAAATATCACAATTTTCACAAAAATAAAATAAAATTAATGCTACACTTCTTAAAAACTCGAAACAAAAGCATGTAGTTATGACTATGTATTCTTTCATTAAAACCACACCAATTGTGATACCCGTCAAATTACATCTTTCACGTTTTCAAATCTTTTCAATGAGTATCCACTTTTTTCACTGTTCATTTTTTTTATATAATTTATGTGTTAAATCTTTATAACAAAAACTATAAAAATATCTTTAATTACTATTCTTCAAATCTCTTATCTGCATGTCTCTTTAAGATGTTGAAAGGAAATAATTTATGAAATTGTTTGTAAGGGTTGGCTTAATTTTCTGACCTCATAATTTTCAACTGGAAAATAATATTAACGTAGAGACCATACATAAATGCTAAAACAAATACCTAAAAATAGAGAAAATGAAATTTCTATATGTTAAATAATTAAAAATATAACTTAAAAGATTACCATTGTTGAATGTTGATTATGGTGCCCTGTAGTTATATATCGATTGCAACAAATCCTGGTCCAGCACCAAGAAAGCCTGGTCCCTTGCAGTTCACCAAGAAAGTTGTGAGTATTGAAAATCACTCATTTATTTTCCTTGATTTTAACGTGTGAAACAACAGCATATGTTTTGATTAAATTTTATAGTTTTAGGTTTATGTTATTTTTAAAGTTATATATTTTTATCTTTTATATATATATATATATATATGACATCTATATAATAAACATTTATTATTGTGTTAAATATCATGTGTCAGAAAATGTCACACTAAAGTCTTTTATACTCTCTGGACGGCCACATCACATGCCAACACAGCTTAAATAATAATTAAAATGTCAAAAGATTTTTATTGCAAGTCAAGTTAGCTTGTTGGATATCAACATCTTGACACAACATTTATATTTATTCATCTCTCGATAAATTCTCCTAAACTTATAAATATCACCAAAATATATCTTTAACACTTTTGTACCTTAATACTCTTTTACTTATACATTTATTTTTTTTTCTCCATTTTACCACAACAGTCAAATTATAACTTAAGCATTAAAATGTCTTTTGTAGCTTCTTACCTAACGAATGTATCCAAACTCATCCTAATATCATCTCACCAACTTGAATTAGTATCTCACTCTTATTATCAACCTTTTATGTGATCACTGATTCCCTTTACACTCTCACCCCAACGAGATCTACAAATTCAAACCCATTCCAAAATCATCCCATTAACTTAAATTATATCTCATTTCTATAACAAGTTTTTCACATTTATTATAAAAATATATAATATTATATTTTAACTTAATTATATCTCAAATGAGTAATCTAATGAAATAATATAAAAAATTATAAAAAAATCTTATTTAACTTAGGGAGTTCTATTAATTACAAATTACCAAATATTTAAGATTTAAACATCCTTTAATAATTTTGTAAAATTACAACACTTCATAAGTCCATGTCATGATATTTACCTCGACACTAATTTAACACCTTACAGTAATTATATTTATGGCATGAAGACTTTTTTTTTTTTTCTATCAACCAACACCTCAAGAATAAACAATTAATTACTTAATAAATTGAGAAAAAAAACTTCTATCGCCATATGATATGCTCCATTTAATGTTTTGATAATGTTTTTATTTCCTATTTTTATTTTATTTTATTAGATTATCTCCAATATTTGAATTTTAGAATAAGAAATTTTTCTTATTTTATTCATGCATTGAATGATAGATTTAACACATGGACCATTCTTATAGAATAATTCACATGAACTTCCAAAATTAGAGAAACTAACATATTTACTAAAATTAACATTTGGAGCAATTTAAGGACTAGAGATTCTACTATTAGAACATAATTATAGAATTATTACCTCTTACTTGATATTTTAGGATATAGAAGTGGGGCTATATTCTTCGCAGCGAGAAAATATTAAAATGGGTCTAAGAGATAACCTCTAGATGATATAAATCTGTCATCTCTAATTTTTAAGAACTAATTCTTATTTCATTATTATATTAGGAAGCAATAACATAAACTCTATCTGTAAAAACAAATTCATGTGGAAGAACTTAATAAAAAAAAAAAAAACTATTCGTTTGAGGAAACTAAAAAATAACTACTATTCCTCTCATTCTCATACATGCCAGTATTTATTTCCTACTATTGCTAAAGGTTCGGTGCGAGAGATTGAAATTTCGTACTGGTAAATCACATAGGTCACATAGGTGCACAAGCTTTTAGGCCTCTTGAAATGTAATCTTACAATGAAGAATTTATCTAAAAATACATGATTCATTCAATTACTGTTAAGTTGCCTTCTTTTTCTCTACCGAAATATATAATACCGTGGAGAACTTGATATATACATTTCACCTTTTTCCCTTATTTTCATGATTGATCACAATATGTCTCACAAAATTGTAATTTTTTATTGGGTTTATGTTCTGTATTTGATTTCAAATTGTATATCCACCTTAGACTAGAATAGAATATTACCTTGTCATTTCAATTTTCAAAACAGGATTTTAATTAGAAATTGCTGTAGTATCAAATTGATTTTGCTAAATATCACCAATTGTTATTTATTATTTAAGACTTAAGAGAAACAAAATATAATTGAATAAACTCGCAACTTTGTCTGGCGAAATGCTGACATTTTAGTTTGAGAAAGTTATAAAATTTTTTAAAAGATTATTCAATGCTAGTTTCTTAAAGTATACGACGTTATTTTAGTTGATGTAGGAATGAAAATAATTAAATTTAAGTATATATTAAAGAAATAAAATAAAACAAATTTACTCGAGTATTACCCACGGATTAATCATTTTCTAATATTGTAATCTAAGACAAATCAATTCTTACACCGTGTGAACGTGGACACTTAAATAATCACTACACTATATTGGGTTTAGAAGATAATTAATTTGTGCTAAACCCAGAGTCATCTCAAAAAATAAAAACATCTGAATAAAATAAATCATTTTTCCTTGTCGAAGATGAAAGAAACAAAACTTTTCTAAAAAAGAAAAGTCTCTAATTTTTGCTGCGCGAACATGAAAAAGACAAGACAATCCCACGTGTCCAAAATCAAAAGCAAAGGGAGTTGACACGGCTCCTACAGTCTCCATTACCTTGAAGATTTTTCATTTTTCCTTAATATTTTAATAATTATCCATTATTTATTATTTATTATTACCGTTCCGAAACATTTTCTCTTCCTAGCTCGGCGAGATCTGTGCTTCTCGTTTCGTCATTGTAACCACCACTTCAATTACACTCCATTTCTTCTCCTAGTTTTATTCGTGTCACACCTTCAACATTTCGTTACCACGTCTCTCTCTCTCTCTTTCTCTCCCCTCTTCGCTTTGAAGAGGGTCCAAGTCTTCGCTTCTACTGCTTCAGATCTCGCAGCGATTTGGATCCTCCTCAAGCTCTTTCTCTCTCTAATCTTCTTCACACTTTCACTCTACATCGACGAATTCAACTGCAGATCCGATTCCTTCAATTTTCACTTCCTCGATCCAAGTCACCATGGCGGCCGCGAATGCTCCGATCACCATGAAGGAAGCCCTAACTGTGAGTTCTCCTTCTCCTTAGATTTATATTCCCGCTACCTTTGGTTTTCTATGTCTATTAATATCAATCCACAGTTTTAGCTTTTGAAATCACAAACAATAACACTTGCCTGTGATAATTATCGATGCTTTGCGGTATACTTTAGTCAATTTTGTTCTCTGAAGTCAAATATGCTGCAATTTTAGTTTACTAGTTTGCTTATCGTGAAGTATGTGCAGATCTGAGTTTTTATTTTTATTATTTTTTTTATCGTTTTTTGCTTTTATGAACTGGATAGTGAGAAGCGTAATTGTTCGTTGTTGCTGATGTATTCTTTTGCTAGATAGTGAATTGAGTGATGTGGTTTTTATGTGATCTGACTTTTTTATTTTTTTTTTTGACTTGTGATTGCAGTTGCCGAGCATTGGCATCAATACTCAATTCATCACTTTCACGCATGTGACGATGGAATCGGATAAGTATATATGTGTTCGAGAAACTGCTCCGCAGAATAGCGTGGTGATCATTGATATGAACATGCCAAATCAACCTTTGAGGAGGCCAATCACTGCAGATTCGGCTCTTATGAATCCGAATTCTAGAATCCTTGCTTTGAAAGGTAATATACGTGTTTCGTAATCTTCTCCGAATTTATGAGCTGTGTTTTGTTGTTACTAATATTCTGGATTCTTTATCTAGCGCCTTGGTATTGATATGAAATCTGTCTTTGTAGATATCAAAATCTACATGAAGCTGAATTTCTTTCAATCTCTCTTTTTAATTTTGCTCCCTCTAGTTGTATTATTTTCGGTGATGTCTCTGTTGGATGAAATGAAACAAACTGCTTAATTTTGACTTGTTTGACATGAAGCGCTTGAACATGTCTCGGTGTAGTTATCCACAATGTATCTACTTCTAATACCTTGGTTATTGGACTGTCTCCGGCACCCTGATCTCCAGGGGCACAGATCTATGAACCAGGGATCTTTGATTGGTTTTAGAAGATGAAATAAGCTGGCATCCTTATTTTAAATTTATAGGGAGATGTTAAAATAGAAGATGCTATAATAATAATATTTATTAGAAAAAAGGTATTGTACTTCCACTCTCACTCTTCCACAAGAGGATGCAAGGAGAGTCTCTACTCTCTACTACATGAGAAATTTAGTATGTAGATACTAAAAAGAAATTTATTTTTAAGCAATGACTTTATTGTTGTTAGTTTTAATAAAAATATATGGACATTATATGATAAATGTTTATCCATTTTTTTAAAACTTCTGCTCATATAAGAAATACCCTATTTCACATTAGCCATATTAGCTGTTGCAATCCTACATATTTTTCATGTTGACGTTTGACCATGAAAAAAATTATTCAGTATTGAGGTGAGCTGCAATGTTCATATAATGCTCCCCCCAAACGTTGAGCAATCTTTGTCTTTTCAGTTTATTGTGCATGTGCTTCTGTTGGTGCTGCTTTTAAAATATTGTTCACTTTTTGATTATCTTCCCTTACAAGTTACATTGTTCTCTTGAAGCCCAATTGCAAGGGACTACTCAAGATCACCTACAAATATTTAATATTGAGATGAAAGCAAAGATGAAATCCTATCAGATGCCTGAGCAGGTAACTGTTATGCTCAAGGACATGTTTATTATAATATAATAGGTCCTTATCAACAATTTGTTAATCTTGTATAGGTAGTCTTTTGGAAGTGGATTAGCCCTAAGTTGTTGGGTCTCGTAACACAGACCTCTGTTTACCACTGGTCAATTGAAGGTAAGATGATAATTTGCTCAATGTAATATTTTTGTATTGTACTATATTTCTACTTTAAATGTCCTTGTAGTGTTCTATTTTCTGCACATTGTTGACTGGTATGTGGTTCGTGATCTGTATAACTTGTAGGTGACTCTGAACCTGTTAAGATGTTTGAGAGAACAGCAAATTTGTCAAACAACCAGATCATTAATTATCGATGTGACCCTACAGAGAAATGGTTGGTCTTGATTGGCATTGCTCCTGGTTCCCCTGAGGTATATCTCTGGTTCCAATTGTAGTTACAGTTATCAATTCCAAATAGTGGTGTGGAGTGGCCAAACTTAAAACTGCTATGACTGGATAGCAAATAGTAGGGATGACCACTTTTCTAAAGGTTATAGATTCAATTTATTTAATCATATTATACTTATATAAATGCTCAAAAGTAAAAAAGATTACATAAAGGGAAAAATATTATCATAATTAATAATGGAGATTCAAATTCTTAAAATAAACACACAGGTCAACAACATCAAATGTAAAGGAATCGAGTAAATTTATGATAATTATAATCCTTGTATAATTGTGTGAGAATTATAATCCTTTTACTGTGATTTTAGTTAACCAGCCCGATCTATTTTGATTTTTTGTTGCCCATATTATTTTGCATTATAGAGACCGCAATTGGTTAAGGGAAACATGCAACTTTTCTCTGTGGATCAACAACGAAGTCAAGCTCTTGAAGCTCATGCTGCATCATTTGCCCAATTTAAAGTGCGTTTTTTTAACAACTCTCCTCATTTTCCTGTAATTTTTATTTAATATTTTCTCAATTATTGTATATATTATACAATGTCTTGGGTAAAACTTGATTATTCTTTGCCTCTTTGGACAGGTTCCTGGGAATGAAAATCCTTCTGTTTTGATTTCTTTTGCCTCAAAGACTCTTAATGCTGGTCAAACTGTATCCAAGTTGCATGTTATTGAGCTGGGTGCACAGCCAGGTCTGCATATTTTTACCTCATTCACATTTATCCATGATGTATTTATTCTACGGGCAATGTCTTCTACACAAATCTGTCTTCTATGTTAATATTGGTCTAAGCTGACAAATTTTAATGTTCCTGGTAAATCTGAAATTGAAATTGGTTACTTGTATGAATATGGCATTTGTCATGCTTGATCTATAACACTAGGTGGAGTGATCATATGAGTGACAAGAATGACCCTCTTTGAAATTTTCTGTAGAATGGCATCTTCGATATTGAAATGAAGATATAAGTATATAATTGTTTGATAAGTTTTGATTTGTGGATGTATTACACTGATCTATGATTATGAAAGAGGCTACTAATAAATGTGAACAATTTGTCCATGAAATTTATTATAGTTTGTTGTTAGGCTATGCTATGAGGATTGTTTAGCGTTTGTAACCATCCATTTTAATGATAGAAAAATTTGATTATGTGACTAGTCTTTTTTGGGGCAATTAATAGCTATATCAGATTTATGTTGGGTTTATATTGTAATGATAAACATGTGTAAGTGTGAAAGTCAGATGTAAACAAAGCAGTAAATATTTACTAGATGTGTGTGGTTTTGGTAGCTAGTTTCATAAATCAGTCAAGGCCTTTCAAGATGGATAAATGGTATTAGAAATTGAAATGTGTGTATCATTGTATCACCTATGATTGATTTAATCATCCTGCTAGAGTTTGAATTATAATGGGTTAAGCTTTTGAGATAGTTGGTTCATGACATGGTATTAGAGCCTCTGTCGCTAATTCGTCCATAGTTTTATCTTTGCTGTCCCCATTCTTCTAAGAAAAAGTGGGCCAGTGTATTTTCCATGCTTCTGGCCCAAAGGGCTCTATCATGAGGGGGTATGCTGGAAATGTAATATAAAAGCATTCTTGTGTCTTCACTTCACCTAATAACTTAAGCTTTTGAAATAGTTGGTCAATGACAAACTTTACAAATTTGTTGGCAGGGAAGCCATCATTTACGAAGAAACAAGCAGATCTTTTCTTCCCCCCTGATTTTGCTGATGATTTTCCAGTTTCCATGCAGGTAAAGAAAAGTTGCTAGTATCTTTTACTTTATAAATAGTATAAATATTGATTTGAATGTTGATTTTTGGCAGATATCCCACAAATACAATTTGATTTATGTGATTACCAAACTCGGCCTACTATTTGTCTATGATTTGGAGACAGCTACTGCTGTATATAGGAACAGAATCAGTCCAGACCCTATATTTTTGACCTCAGAAGCTACATCAGTGGGAGGCTTTTACGCCATCAACAGGAGAGGCCAGGTTTTATTGGCAACTGTCAATGAACAAACTATTGTCAATTTTGTCAGTGGTCAAGTATGTTTCTGACCTTGTTATTACTTGTTTGTTGTAAAGTAAGATATGAAAAGGCAATTTTACAAATATCATTTGGTTATCGTCTCAGTTAAACAATTTGGAGCTAGCTGTTAGTCTTGCCAAAAGAGGAAATCTTCCCGGTGCTGAGAAGCTGGTATGTCAATTTTGTGTAGAACTCAATTTTAGTAATAATATTTCTTCAAGGGTGTTATGAGTGAGATCCAAAGAACTTGCATGCATTGTCAGTTAATCTCTTGGAGTTTCATGTAACTGTTAAATGCTTACTTTTGTGAAGTTTGGTTACAAGCATGCAACAAAAACTGCAACACTTAGATTATTAATTATTCACTCTTCTTTTTAGCAGTCATTAGTCCAGTTTATTTTATTTTCATCTGTGTTTGACGGACATTTCTTTTGTTTGCTGATTTTTGTTGCATATTTGTTTTTGAACTGTCATACTTTCATTTTAGAGATTATAATTTTGTATGTGAGCGACCTTCATGATCCATGCAGTAGATCTCTTACTTCTTTAGTCATTTACTTAATGAATGCAATCTACATTCTATATATTTCTAAAATATTTGATATTAATTATTTGATTGTGCTATCTTTTTACTTATTAAGAAACGTTCTTTCTTGTTATTGGCTCTTCTATTCATAGATATGTTGTCCATATTTGTTGACATTACAGGTAGTGGAACGTTTTCATGAACTATTTGCCCAAACAAAATATAAAGAAGCAGCAGAGCTTGCAGCTGAATCTCCACAAGGAATCCTTCGAACCCCGGACACAGTTGCCAAATTTCAGGTTTCTTGATAAGATAGCTATCTGAAAAATTTCTCTTGCTTTTCTGCTACTTCATTAACAGATATTCATTTCTGGTTGTTTACTGTTAGCCTTTAGGTTGTGTCCTTTTGTTTTGCAATTAGATTGTAATGTTTAAAATGTCATGTCTACTTTATGTGGCAGAGTGTTCCTGTGCAAGCTGGGCAAACTCCTCCGCTGTTGCAATATTTTGGAACACTTTTGACGAGGGGAAAACTGAATGCCTTTGAATCATTAGAATTGTCACGGTTGGTTGTGAACCAAAACAAGAAAAATCTGCTGGAAAATTGGTTGGCAGAGGACAAGCTTGAATGCAGTGAGGAGCTAGGAGATCTCGTTAAGGTTTTGTTGCATTAAAATTTTGAAGAATTAAATGTTGTTCTGTTTACAACTTTGTTTGTACTCTATCTTTCTAATTGTCTCCCAATGTAGTGTACTAATTTTCTTCTAACCTACTTGTTGTGATGTGAAATGTTTTATTCTATTGATTTTTACAAGAATTCTTCCTTGTAGACTGTGGACAATGATCTTGCTTTAAAAATATATATTAAAGCCAGAGCTACACCAAAGGTTGTTGCTGCATTTGCTGAGAGGAGGGAGTTTGACAAAATTCTGATCTACTCTAAACAGGTGCTTCTTTACTTATCAAACAATGGTTATTATTTCAAAATAATTTGATGCTATTATGGCACATATAGCATTTTGTCAGCGGTATAATTAGCATTGCATCTATTATGTTTTTGTTTTACTGAAAACATTTGGTCCTGAACATTGTATTACTTATCTGTTCATACAGGTTGGGTACACACCTGACTACCTCTTCCTTCTGCAAACAATTCTCCGGACAGATCCTCAGGTGTGGGAGAAACCTCTGCAGTTTATCTTTTAATGGAATAATGTCTTTGTACTCCCCTTATTGTCTGCCACCTTGTTAGATATGTGTGGTATCAGTTTGTGTTTTGAACAGTATATGCACATTAAGTTACCTTTCATTTTGATTTGCAGGGTGCTGTTAATTTTGCATTAATGATGTCTCAAATGGAGGGAGGTAGCCCAGTTGATTATAACACTATAACTGATCTCTTTCTTCAGGTTGATTATATGTTGTGATTAAGCAATTATGATGAATATTGATGTGATATTTTAGCTTCATAATCATTGTTTTAGTACAGAATGGTTTTCAAATTTTTATTTTTTATTATTTTATTTTCATTTTGGTTACACTTTCTTCTGCTCAGAGAAATCTGATCCGGGAGGCAACAGCTTTTCTCTTGGATGTTTTAAAGCCAAATCTACCAGAGCATGGGTTCCTTCAGACGAAGGTGAGGTCTTTGTTTCTCATCTGTTATTGGCATTTTACTCTGATAATTCTTTCTTTGCAGTGATACAATCTTGTGAATTACTGTTCAGGTGTTGGAGATAAATCTGGTGACTTTCCCCAATGTTGCTGATGCAATATTGGCTAATGGCATGTTCAGCCATTATGACCGTCCTCGTATTGCCCAACTTTGTGAAAAAGCGGGCCTTTATGTCCGAGCATTGCAAGTAAGAACTTGCCAAATGTGTTCTATTCTTGCACTTTCCCTATGTTAATTTTAAAGTCAAACCCTTTGTTGATTGCTTTATTCTTTGTGCAGCATTACACAGAGTTACCAGATATAAAACGTGTGATTGTTAATACACATGCAATTGAGCCTCAGGTTTGCATACTGTTCTGCTTTTATCTATTTTAAAGTTTAGAATACATTGAGTAAGCTTCTAAATTATTTACTCATTTTGTGATTGTCATAGTCACTCGTAGAGTTTTTTGGTACACTGTCACGAGAATGGGCATTAGAGTGCATGAAAGACCTATTGCTGGCCAATCTGAGGGGGAACCTACAGATCATTGTGCAGGTATGGTGGTGATCATTTTCTTCTACGACTTTTACCAATAATTGTAGACTAAGCTTTCTTTTGTGTTCAGGTCGCTAAAGAATATTGTGAACAATTGGGAGTTGATGGCTGCATAAAACTTTTTGAGCAATTTAGGTCATATGAAGGGCTGTACTTTTTCCTTGGATCATATTTGAGCTCCAGGTAATTCTTTCATTTGGATTGGCTGAAAAAAGACCTCATTTACTATTGAGATATTGTCCAACCCAACGTATATCTGCTGATGCATGTTTCCCTGTAAATATGGGACAGTGAGGATCCTGACATTCACTTTAAGTACATTGAGGCAGCAGCAAAGACTGGTCAAATCAAGGAGGTTGAGCGTGTGACAAGAGAATCAAATTTCTATGACCCTGAGAAAACAAAAAACTTTCTGATGGAGGCTAAGCTTCCAGATGCGCGGCCTTTAATTAATGTTTGTGATCGTTTTGGATTTGTTCCAGATCTAACACACTATCTTTACACAAACAACATGCTTCGCTACATTGAAGGCTATGTTCAGAAGGTATAATAATAGCCTTGCTTATCTCATGAGTTCGATCTAGTATCTACTTTGTATATGTAAAACTTTGGGTATTCTATATAGGTCAACCCAGGGAATGCACCTTTAGTTGTTGGGCAGCTGCTAGATGATGAATGTCCAGAAGATTTTATCAAAGGCTTGATTCTTTCTGTTCGGTCATTACTGCCAGTGGAGCCCCTTGTGGAGGAATGTGAGAAGAGGTGGTGTTTGTCCTTTGATCCTGTGCTTTGTTGCTTTGCATTCGGGTTTCTTACTTTTATCCTGTGTTTTGTTGATATGCAGGAATCGGCTTCGTTTGCTCACACAGTTCTTGGAACATCTTGTTAACGAGGGAAGCCAGGATGTACATGTTCACAATGCACTAGGTAAAATCATCATTGATAGCAACAACAACCCAGAACATTTTCTCACGACCAATCCATACTACGATTCTCGTGTTGTGGGCAAGTATTGTGAGAAACGTGATCCCACCTTAGCGGTTGTAGCTTATCGGCGGGGACAATGTGATGATGAACTTGTCAATGTTACCAACAAAAATTCTTTGTTCAAACTGCAAGCGAGGTTTGTGGTGTATATTGGCTCCTCATAGTGAGAGTGTACTTTGGAGTATAATATGTAGCTATAACCATTGATTAGGAAAAAAACTGTTGAAATTGTTTTAACTTCTGAGTTTGTTGTACTTGTATTTTATCTCAACAAGTCAACTGTTGATTTTCTAAGTAATGGTTATAACTATACTCTATACTTTAAAGCAGACTCGCCTTTTTTAGAGGTGCTATATTGGTGGTTGTTGATCCACCAAATCAATTTTCTTGGATCCAATGTTCACATCCCTGTTGTGATGACAGGTATGTTGTTGAGAGAATGGATGGTGATTTGTGGGCTAAAGTTCTTGATCCAGATAATGAGTATAGAAGGCAGCTTATTGATCAGGTTGTATCTACTGCATTGCCTGAAAGCTCAAGCCCTGAACAAGTTTCTGCAGCTGTTAAGGCTTTCATGACGGCTGATCTTCCTCATGAGTTGATTGAACTTCTTGAGAAGATTGTGCTTCAGAATTCTGCATTCAGTGGGAACTTTAATTTGCAGAATCTTCTTATTTTGACAGCAATAAAGGCTGATCCATCCAGAGTTATGGATTATGTCAATAGATTGGATAATTTTGATGGGCCTGCAGTTGGAGAAATGGCCGTAGAAGCTCAGTTATATGAGGAAGCATTTGCCATTTTTAAGAAGTTCAACTTGAATGTTCAAGCAGTCAATGTGTTGCTTGATAATATTCGTAGCATTGATAGAGCTGTTGAGTTTGCTTTCAGAGTTGAGGAAGATGCTGTTTGGAGTCAGGTGGCCAAGGCTCAACTCAGGGAAGGGCTAGTAAGCGATGCAATTGAGTCATTTATACGAGCAGAGGATGCTACACAATTTTTAGATGTTATTCGTGCTGCTGAAGAGGGCAATGTTTACCATGACTTGGTGAAATATTTGCTAATGGTAAGGCAGAAATCGAAAGAACCCAAGGTTGACAGTGAGCTCATTTATGCATATGCAAAGATTGATAGGTTGAGTGACATTGAGGAGTTCATTCTTATGCCAAATGTTGCTAATCTTCAAAATGTTGGTGACCGGTTGTATGATGAAGCTCTATATGAGGCTGCAAAAATCATCTTTGCTTTCATATCTAACTGGGCCAAGTTGGCTATCACACTGGTCAAATTACAACAGTTTCAAGGTGCTGTTGATGCTGCAAGGAAAGCCAACAGCTCAAAGACATGGAAGGAAGTTTGCTTTGCTTGTGTTGATGCTGAGGAATTTCGTTTGGCCCAGATTTGTGGACTCAACATTATTATTCAGGTGATATGTTGATTTCAGTTTTTTGATGAACTGTGTGTGTGTGTGTAGGAAGGTTTTTCTTAATTTCTCACGTAGACTGAGATTTAATTTAAAGAGTTTAAATGATATGGGTCTTCAATTTCTGATGGTGAAGCTATATCCCTAAAAGTATGCTGTGAAATTGTGAATGTGTCTGACTTATGATTAGAAGTGTGCTTGTTTTTATGAATTTAATGTTTATCGATTGATTGTAGTGATCTCATTGATTTTTCAATGCCTATTGTTTCAATTTTTTATTTAATTTTTAATTTTTATTTCACAGGTGGATGACTTGGAAGAGGTCAGTGAATATTATCAAAATAGAGGTTGCTTCAATGAGCTAATCTCTCTCATGGAGAGTGGTTTAGGGTTAGAGCGAGCTCATATGGGCATCTTTACTGAGTTGGGAGTTCTGTATGCTAGATACCGCCCTGAGAAGCTTATGGAGCATATCAAACTATTCTCAACTCGGCTCAATATTCCTAAACTTATAAGAGCCTGTGATGAACAGCAGCATTGGAAAGAATTGACCTATTTGTATATACAATATGATGAGTTTGATCATGCTGCAACGACCATCATGAACCATTCACCTGAAGCATGGGATCACATGCAATTCAAAGATGTTATTAAAGCTTCTAATGTGGAATTGTATTATAAGGCTGTTCACTTCTACTTGGAAGAGCATCCAGATCTTATTAATGATGTTCTGAATGTACTTGCGCATCAGGTGGACCATGCACGTGTTGTTGATATCATGCGGAAGGTAGTATCAATAGAGGCAAAAATTTCATTAGATCTTAGTTGTTGCTTGCCATGACACTAATATGAGAAATTTCCCTTTAATATGATATAGGCTGGTCACCTCCGCCTTGTGAAACCATACATGGTTGCAGTTCAAAGCAACAACGTAACTGCTGTTAATGAAGCGTTGAATGAGATATATGTCGAGGAGGAAGATTACGATAGATTGCGCGAGTCAATTGATTTCCATGATAACTTTGACCAAATAGGCCTTGCTCAAAAGGTTAGTTGCATTTGCTCTCAATTGTAATTATTTTTTTGGTTTCAATTGTGGAAATCTTATAGGTGATTATTACTGTATGATGCAGATTGAAAAGCATGAGCTTCTTGAGATGAGACGAGTTGCTGCTTATATTTATAAGAAGGCAGGTAGGTGGAAGCAGTCTATTGCTCTGTCAAAGAAGGATAACCTTTACAAGGATGCCATGGAGACAGCTTCACAATCTGGGGAGCGGGAACTTGCTGAGGAGTTGCTTGTTTATTTCATTGATCAGGTACTAAATTCAGTTTCAAACTGCTTTTATAATTCATTTTTCTTGCAATGTTATACAATTAGGTTACAGTTATTCTTGGATAATGTGTTTTGTTTAATTATTATAATATTGTGCTGTGTAATGTGTATGCACACGTATCTACTAAGCATCCTTCTTTGCAACAATGGTTATTGCATACAATTGATCAACAGTTATTCGAGTCATAGTTATTATTATTTTCTTTTTGTCAAAGCCTAGTGGCTGTTGTCCTGCAACTGCATGTTAGTCTTAGAATAAAATCTACTGATTGAAGTATTGACATTCAAGCTTCTTACCAAAGGGTCCTAGCTTTTTTGTTTGTTCTCATGGAGTGATGATATTCCAATTTATTTATTTTTTGTGCATACAATTGAGATTTCTAATTTTTCTTTTCATATGCTTATGCAGGGAAAGAAGGAATGCTTTGCCTCATGTCTATTTGTTTGCTATGACTTAATACGGGCAGATATTGCTCTTGAACTAGCTTGGATGCACAATATGATCGACTTTGCCTTCCCATATCTCTTACAGGTTTGCATTTCTTTTATGCTGCTAATTTGTATTCTGCATAATTGTATGATTCAATGCAATTCAACTACCTATCTTTTTGTATCATAAGATGAATCTGAAAGGACTTTGAGTCTTCTGATACGTGAATGAATCAGTTCAATTTTGTATTATTGGTACACATCACATGATTTGTTTTCTTTTTTACTTCTTTCGTTTGCCAATTCTGATGAAAGAAATTGAAAAGTCATATAAGCTTAAATTGTTAAATGAAAATGGATTGAAGGAGCATTTATGAACTTATCCTATTTGTTCTTCTACTACTTTATTTGTCACATATTCAATGTATGAATGCATGCACTCTTTTTGGCTGTTTCATTACTTCGTTTCCATTTTCCCTAGATAGAGGCTTCACATTCAGATGTAACTAATAATTTTATTTTATGAGACTATGGTTAAGTTCTGTCTATTGCTAGTTCAAAAATATTACACTGAACACTATAAACATTTGTGGTGCAAATTATGATTCATGATTTAGAAGTTAGCTTGGTGACTATGAGTTGAATCTGGATTTAATAAACTCAACACCTATGGCATGTATGTTATTTTTATGACATCTGATGATATCAGGTGGATTACTGAATATTGCCCCTCTCCTATCCCCAACAACTTCCCTCAGAATCGTGTTTATTTAGGAGTGCATTTGATTGTCTTTTTTGCAAAGTCTGATAGTTTATGGGTTACAATCTTAATAAGTCCCTTTGAACTATATTGTGGGGCTTTCTGGAGTCAGACACCTGTTGATAAAAAGTAAAAATGATAATTTATTAAATAATATGTTGTCTTTGTGCAGAGTATGTTTGGAAGAGCTTTTTTATTACTTTGTCTTATCTTATGATGTAAACACTTTTGCAAGTGCTTGGGAAAACTTATGATATGTTTCAACTTAAGTCCTGTCTGGATAAATTTTTCTATAAGCATGTATAGAAAAAGAAGATAAAAAATAAAATGAATCAAATTTCTTTGTTATGTTAAAAAGAGCTTATCCATAGAATCTTTTAGAAAAAGTTAGATGAGAGAGCTTTTTTTAAAGTTGAAGTGCATAAGTTGATTTTACCTTGTGAGAGAAACTTAAGTCAACATAGGGTCTCTTATTTCAATAAGCTTTTCAAGATAGCTTATAAAAACAATTTAGCTTTGTTTCTCTCTAATTATAGAAGTAACATATATAATAAGTACTTAATTAAATGGTTTACCCAAATGCATTCTTAATGGCAATTAGCTTGTGATTAGTCTTAAGTACTTGTGGGGAATTACAAAGGTTTAGGTCATCGGAGCAAATCTAGGTTGACTAATGCAGTTATTGTCTTCTCCAGTTATTCATGAGCTAAAATGGCTGTATTTATTACCGTCTTATCTTATAGAGGTTTCTCTCAATTTTTTCTTTTGCTGTTGTAGTTTATTCGGGAGTACACTGGCAAAGTTGATGAACTAGTGAAGGACAAAATTGAAGCACAAATTGAAGCAAAGTCTAAAGAGAATGAAGAAAAGGAAGTAGTTGCACAGCAGGTAATAATTGTGGTCATTTTATATAGCCTCAATATAACTTGTGTATGACTGTGCCGAGGACTTCTGACATTTATGTTATGTCAGGCTGTCAATACTTTGAGCGTCCAGAAATGTTTGATGTTGATAAATCATCTTTCTTTCTCATTTTTCATCCTCAACATTGTCAACAGTTTGCACATTAAGTTGTACTGACATGAATGTGATGTGCTTTCTGTTGCAGAACATGTATGCTCAATTGTTGCCTCTTGCTTTGCCTGCACCACCAATGCCTGGAATGGGAGGCCCAGGAGGTATGGGAGGAGGCTTTGCTCCACCACCTCCCATGGGTGGAATGGGGATGCCCCCAATGCCTCCTTATGGCATGCCAACTTACTGATATGCACGCCATGGTGTCAAGTATAGCATGTAGGAACTCGGAAGTTTTGCATAGAATATCTTGTGTGATTTGGATGCAGCATTCTTTCTTTGCTTCTGGTGGCAGTGGAAGATTCAAGTTAATAATAATTTCCAGTTTCTGTTTAGATTGTGTTATATTAGTCTTGAAGTTTATTATTTTCTCTGGGTTGTAGTTGAGGCATTTTTTGGGCTGCTGGTTCGAGCTAGATAAATTCCTGTATTTTGCCATTTTTCTTGTATTAAATGAGTTAGTCCTAGGTTGACAAAGCAAAAAGCGAATTAGTCCTAGTGTATACGAGATTTACCAAGTTTAACAGCGAACTTTATATGTGCATGTCGTGTAGATTTCCGCACTTGTCATGGAAGCTACGTAAATTATGTTTGCATGCTGCTTTTCATATGCGTATGGTTTTAAGTTTATTGTGCTTTAATTTCATGATTAACCGTAGTTTCGATGAATCAACACGTTTTTTTATCCATAAGCATGTTGCTTTTCATGTTTAACCATAATTTCATGTTACA
The DNA here is from genome assembly GCA_026586105.1 of Hylodesmum podocarpum. Classification (NCBI taxonomy): domain Eukaryota; kingdom Viridiplantae; phylum Streptophyta; class Magnoliopsida; order Fabales; family Fabaceae; genus Hylodesmum; species Hylodesmum podocarpum. Next base: position 5,649,457 of record JALJEV010000519.1, on the reverse strand, counting down.
TTAATACTTATTATATTGTGCCCTAACATTTCGGCCCCAATTTTTTTATGAAATGGTATTTAGAAATTTAAACCAAGACTGAGTTACCCTTGTTACGTGAGAATTGTTTTCTAGGGAAGGTGGTATTTCTAACATATCTTTGTTTAGCCCGCAACAAATAATCCTAGAAACTTTGAAGGGGAGAATTGTTTCTTGTTAGTATATACAAAGTAGGCACGTCTCTAGCTAATGTGAAATTTTTAACAATTTTCATAGTTTATTCTATTTTATTTTACTTTTAAAATTTATAATTGAGATTGGTGCATTGCCCACATGATTTTATATCTTTCATTGACAATTATTCAAAGGAGTAAATCTTTAGTACAAGTCCTTTACACCATAAAAAGTTGATTAATTTAGTTAGATATATTAAATTTGTTAAAATATTTTAAAAGTTATTAGAGTTCATTTATTCTATTTACTTAATGATTTTTATTTTTTTAATTAGTAATTATTATTGAGAAGGTATAATTCCATTAGTTAAACATGTGAGTTATTATTTATAGAAAATGATAGTTATTATTGGACTGAGTAATCGAGAAAGTTAATACTCGTTTGTAAACAAAAAACTTCAATTAATGTTTGTTGGTACATTCATGTATTTTTTCCATCAACTATTAACGTCATAGGCATTGACTTGATCTACCATTCCCGGTGACTATTAGAATCGCAAACATTTATGTGCCTTTTCTTTCTTGACAGTTGTTACACGATAATGATAGTACACATGTGTATCTTATTTTAGTTTAAATATACTTTTAGTCTCCAGATATATTTGTTTCATGCTTTTTGTTCTTATACAAAATTTCTTTTGGTTTTGATTCTGAGAATTTCATTTTAAGGGTACTTTTTTTAGTCTTTATAAAATTGTAAACTTTTGATATCAGTTTCTCTTATAAAATTTCATGTTTTCTAATAAATGATTGTCACATTATCAAAAAATAGTAACAAACATTAAAATTGTAAATAAAAATTTATAGAAACTAAACCACAAGAATTTTTTTTATAGAAACTAAAACTATATATAAAAAATATCATAAGAATTAAAATCATATTTAAGTATTTTATTTTTCTTCAATGTCAAAACTCCTAATTCTTGATGTGATTAGTTATATTTGACAGCCCATGCAATTCATATATATTTACATCTAATTTAATTTATCTCTCATCACATTCACTTTAAAATATCTAACATATAGAGTGCAGAAACTAAAAAGGAAAGAAAAAGTTAAAGTACAAAAAAAACTGACTCGAACAATATATATATCGAACTTTGGGATAAGGTGTACCAGATGGTTTTTACTTCTTACTTGCATTCGCATAATTATTTCCATCTTTTTCAACGGCACCTTATGTACCTTTGCCTCCTCCATTTATGTGTTCCATTTTTGCGTCTATTAATAATTACTCTCCATTGAGGCATTTATTACAAATCCGTGGTGCATTGCACCTTATCTTTTTATCATTTCATCTTTTTATGACCAAAAGGGACAAGCGCATAGGCCTCCAACCTTAGCTTCTGTGTCTGAAAGCTTTAATTCTTATCATTCCATTTCTTGACAAATACAAAGATGTGCTGTCTCAATTTGTTCGTTTTTGTTTGCCACATTTTTATCGTGAATTTTCCCGTATAAGATACATAGATAGATAGATATTGCAGACATGTTTTAAGATTATGGGACCCAAAAGCCTAACATTTCTATCAGATACTATAGCATGCGTTGGGAAACAGTTAAACGATATATATATAATTTGATAAAAATTTCTATATATATATAATTTGATAAAAATTATATTCATCATTGTATCTAATTGATTGATGATTGAAAATATTTTATTTAGACAATGTGTGGAAATTTACAAAGAAAAAAACGGTGGAAGAACATAACACGGAATCAGAAGAAAGCAGAAAATTTGTATGAGTGAGATTAGAGAAGCTAAGAAAGTGAGTGGTTGTTGATCAGTGGTCGTATCAGTGATTAAGGTGCTTTATGAGGAGTTACAAAATGTGAGAAAAATGGGACCCTTACCCTAGAGTGATTGTAATTGAAGCTTGGTTTGTTTGGTAGCTTGTGCTGGAGACAGACTAAGTGAGCTTTTCAATCAGAGAGCCATTAAAGTGTACAAAATAAGCCGCTTTTACTCAGTGGCCTGCTTTCAGCTTCCACCTTTCAATCAAGGTACATGTAGGAATTCACCTTAAAAAATAAAGCTTTGAACTTTTATCAATTTTAAAGTTTAGTCTACCTTAAGAATTTAATGACTTTAGATCCTAGAGATATTATCATTAAAATTTATTGTTAGGTAATAACATAATATTTTAGGATATCAGGAGGAATAGATATTCAGCGAAATGGAGCTTGTAGCTTAAATTAGAGCACATAGCTAGAACTATAGTGTTGGATGTTTGAATCCCTCTTCATCCGTAACCAGCCAAAAAGGGGAAAGATTTTTCTCTCTGGTAAGAAAATCATGATTGGGCAAAATAATAATAATAAAAGAAATTGATACATTATCACTTGATGATAATTTTTAAGGGTAAGCTCTGAAAATATGATAGAAATAAAATTTAAAAACTGAGACCAATACTTTTAGTTTAAGAACAAAATTTAAAAATTATTGAAAATTTAGGAGTTAAATACAAAATCTTTAAAAAAATTTTTTTTGAAACAAATCAAGTAACCAACCTAATGAATGCACCAAAATTTTTAATTATAAATTAATAAATGAATTTATTTCTTGATTTATTGCGAGAAATTGTGAATAAATATGCCTAATGCAACACAATTGTAGTAAAAAACTATCCCAGAAATTTTTATATTGGGACGGAAATCATGTTTGCATATAATTTTTGAAAGGCTTGGCATGCATAATGCACAAGTCCACTTATTTGTCTAATATGTGCCAAGAAAGGTAAATAGGTGTACAAATTGTCTTAAACTTAATGGACCATCCGTTTATCACTGTTGTTACATCATGCATTTGTCTAATTGTACAAGCAAATCTTGTGTTCTTCTTTTGTACCAACGTTTTCTTAACTGCAGTCACCTTTTTCATCTTCCTCTTATGTCAAAGACTAAATCTCAGTCGGGAGAAAAATAATAGATAAACAATTATACTATGCAGATAATAAGTTATAGAATGTGAATAAGGAGAAATATATAAATAGTTATATGTTAATAAGTTATAGAATGTGAATAAGGAGAAATATATAAATAGTTATATGTTAATTGACTGATTAATTGTGTATTGTGATTGGTTGAAATAAAATTATAGTTAGGAGTAATAAAAAATATAATAATACACAAATAGAAGAATAAGATACTGTTGGTGCATCCACTACATGAATTACTGTTACTAAGTCAAGCGATTCCAAAGTTGATAACAGTGGTTCAGAAGTCCATTTATGCAAGGCACTATTTCATTTCAGGTTCAAATTCTTAGTCAGCACGGATACTCATTAAGATAAGCCTGTTTGCTGGGCCATGCCACCCCTCTTGCTTTTTAATTTTGGCTCTTCCTTTTTCCCCTTCTTAAACCTAAGATTCTCTACCAAGCTTAGTGAGATTTATTAGAGACCAAAATTTCCGTTGCTGAAGTGACACTAGGATACTGCCAAAAACGATTTTCATCTGACCCCATTAAAGGTCTTTGCATAATATCACACCAATCACCATCAAAATAAGAAGAAAATATGCTTTTAAGTAAATAATACTATGGCACATAATCTACAGATAAGTATGTGATTATAACATTTGAGATAAATATAAAGAAAGATTTTTGTTAGAAAATGTTAACTTTTTAAATAAATAGCCATACTTTAATTATTGACCAAAGAAAAAACTGTAATACAAAATAATAATAAAGTAAACAGTGTCATGATTGAATGGGAAATAAAAAGGTCACAAAGCCAAACACAAGCATTAGAGTGGTTTGTATATTGTGGTTATGGAAAGTTACTACTATTCTTCTAGCTGCAGGCCTCTTGCCACCAACGTGGCTCAATGCAACTCTGCACCAAACAGTGATCAAATATCTAGTTTTTCAGTTCCAACACAGATACTTCCTCTTGCTTCTTCTGACCCTTCTGCTGCCACTCTTCAATATGGTGGATTTCCTTCGTGGCCTGCACCCTTTGAAGATAATAGAGCTGCAAGTGCTTCCAAGAGTCACAGCCAAGCAGAGAAAAGACGCAGGGACAGGATCAATGCACAGCTTGCAACTCTCAGAAAACTCATTCCCAAGTCTGATAAGGTAAATAAATGAATAAAAAACAAAAAAACAATGTGAAGAATAAAAATTCTTGTGTGTCTATTTTCATAAGTAACATAGTTACTTCTATCGAGTATACTGTTTATTAAAACTTGGATACTGTTTTAGACAAGGGAATTAGTGAATTCCCTACTTGTTCAACTCTCAAGTCCCTATCTATAGAAAAATATTTGTTAGTTTTACATGATTTTTCATACTTGGAGGAAATAGTCACAGTCTGGGCACCTTAAAAAAGGTGAATTCCCTACTCTATGATAAAAAGGGTATCATTAAGGTGGGTTAAATCAGATTCTCCACTGTAAATTTGTGGCATTTCAACTTTATGGATACATAGCATAGTCACTTTCAATTATAGCTTGCTTAGTTGTATGGTAGGTGATGTAGATTTCAATTCCACTCACTTTTTCATCTTTAGTAGAGAAAGAAATTATAAGAATTGTAGCTTGAACTGCTTTAATAGGTTGTTTGATAGCATATCTAAAATTTCAATGCCACTAACTTCCCCATCTTTAATAGAGAAATAGACTATAACTATCACTTAAAACATGAATCAATTGACATCAAGTTGTTTTAATTTAATCAATAATTTAAAATTTAAGTTTTGAGTATACAATTCAAAAAGGAGAAATTTTTCATTTGCAATAATACTACTGAATTGAAGTAGATTATCTTCCATAAGAAACTATAAGAATTATAGCATGGATAGCTTTACTAGGTTGTATGATAGGTCATAGATTTCAATTCCACTAACTACCCTATTTTTAACAAAGAAAGAAACTAAAATTTTGTGTGGTTGCAGATGGACAAGGCAGCATTACTAGGAAGTGTGGTAGACTATGTCAAAGATCTAAAGAGAAAAGCCATGGATGTGAGCAAAGCCATTACTGTTCCAACTGAAACTGATGAAGTAACAATTGACTATCACCAAGCTCAAGATGAAAGCTACACTAAAGTAAACATATTCAAAGAAAACATCATAATCAAAGCTTCAGTTTGCTGTGAAGATCGACCTGAACTCTTCTCTGAACTCATTCAAGTCCTCAAAGGGTTAAGACTCAAAGCAGTTAAAGCTGACATAGCAAGTGTTGGAGGCAGAATCAAAAGCATATTGATTCTTTGTTCCAAAGATAGTGAAGAGGGTAACAGTGTTAGCATAAGCACTATCAAACAATCTCTCAAATCTGCTGTGAACAAAATTGCTTCGTTATCTGTGGCAACAAACTGTCCCACTAGAAGTAAGAGGCAGAGGTTCTTCTTGCCTTCTCATTACGTACAATAATTCATTGCAACTTTCTTCCAATTTTTTCTTTTTTAATAATTCTTGGTTGTGTCAGAAGGTGAAATTATTGGTTTCATTTTTCAACAATTGTTTACCCGTCACATATATGAACTAAAGAAAGTGTAAGTGTTAGCTTTGTGCCTCCAATTATGGTAGCTTTCATGGAAATTGAAAAGAGTTGAGCATATTCAAAGATCACTTGCTACGTTACTTCCAAAATAGAAACTTCATGAGCTTTCAGCAGTGGAGAATTAAACCAAATTTTATACTTGTACATGAGTTTAAAAAGAATATGTTTCCAAATTTTTATATTTTCATATTTGTACGTTATTTCCAAAATAGAACAATCTTATCTAATTAATGATAAATAAAATTTTGTATAATTTATTAAAGTAAACAAACAAATAAATTTTTTATAAAATAATAATAATTGGGTAATAAAAAAATTTCATAAAATAATTGAATGACAGAAATTTATAAAATCACTCAGGGTGATAAAATATAGAATTAAATGTTACATATATTGTTTTCATCATGTCATCAAAGATTTGAAATGATTTATGGATGATAGTACACTACTTTTGTTCTTCAAATAAATCTTACTCATGTGATCTTTGAAATGATTTATGGAATCAGGGAAATATTGACATGTCTACTGTAGTAATGTTGATTATTATTGCAACTTGGTCAGTATGGGACCCAACATTCTCTGCTTATTTATACTGAGAGGAAGCAGAAGATGATTTATGAGGTGCAGCAATCAGTGATAGCATTATAGATAAGGACCACTGCCATAATCAGATTAATATTAAACAACAGAAACATATACAAAATTTTTCTTTGGAGATGATTTATTATATATGTGATGGATTTTTCTAGTGTACCTTGTCTTTTTGTGTTTTGTATTTTTTCTATTGAGTAATTTAACCTTCAATGTCATTTTTGAATAAAAAACTTTGATCCATAAATTAATTTCTTAAAAATTTAAAATTTTTGTAGTCAGTTAGGAAAGAGGAAAATATGATAAAAGGTAGAAATTAAGTAAATTGTTTTGTACTACTTCTACCTTTAAATATAAAATTATTTTATAAAATATTATTTAAAATATAAAATTATTATAAAATATTAATTGTTTTAGTTAATAATATATTTTTTAATAATCTTATTATTTTTCAAAATTACTCTAAAAATTTTTAATTTCATTGTTGTATTCTTTTTATTTAAACTGTCAATATGAAATTATAAGGTGGTTTAATAATTTTAGAACAGATCTTTAGGAAAGGACGAGGGGAAGGTTGTGAGGTTCAAATTTGTGGGTTTGAACTTCTTTCTAATAATTAATTAACTGTAAGTGATGAAGAAAATTTAATAAAATAGAAGAAGATCGCGTGTTTTAATCTTAATTAAAGATATTTTCGTATCAAAATAATTAATGTAAGAAATAAATTATTAACAAGGAGAAATCAATTTTTTTTCTCAGAAAAAATTAGAGACTCAAATAATACATGTAAAAATGTTGTGACAATTAATTATCGTGGTGGTGCATCATTTTTGGAAAGAATAATTTGACTATAAAGACATTTTAAGAGATAAATATGATATTGGAATAGGTCAATCAAGGTTGGTTTAATGGATAATGAATTAACTTATATTTTATAAGGATTAAGTTTGATTTCCATTACCAATTTGAGAACTTTTTGGTATGTAATTTGTGTACATATTTATTAAAATGTTTTTTTTGAGTTTGAAGTATGATCTTGAGAGTCTCTAAAACCCGAGTTTCCTAAATATTTTAGCCAACTAAAAAAAATTGTACATCTAATCCTACTTTTTTGTCTTTTTATTATTATGTTATACATCTTATCTAATGGGTGGTAAAAAAAATATGCATGGACAAATTATAAAATGAGATAGAAATACATGGATATTATTATTAGTACTAATAGAAACAGGCATTACATGTCTCATGTCTGTCTATTCTTTTTTCATAATTTTGATCTTTTAACAATTTAATACGAGTTTGGGGAAAAAAAAAATAACAGTTGTAGCAAGTACTTTGGAGAATAATTTGAAGGTAAAATAGTAGTTACTTTAAAGAATACCTAATTAAAATATAAAATAGTCTAATAAAAAGTTGAGAATAAAAATGAAATTTTCTTTTACTATTATAATCATATATTATAGAATATTAACATGTAGAAGAAGTAAGAAATGAGAATGATAATTATCTCAAAGGGCCAAAATACAAAATTCACAGTCTTAGAGGAGTCCTCTTAATTTCTTTTCTAATTTTCATTCATGGCATTGAACCTCCATCCTCACCTTCTCTTTTTCCTTTATACATCAATTCTTAGCATCATGAGTTGAATGCTTATTTATTCAAGTACAGTTAACTACTTCTCCCCATCCAACCAAAAGAGACTTGTTCTGAATTGCCACAATTCTAACTAACCAACTACTCTTCGTTGTAGTTAGGTACTGTTATATGTTGAGTTTGTTGCCTCTCTTTTTACATCTAACTTAATCAAATAGCTGTGACGGTAAATGTTGTGACATTGGCCTTCTTTGAAATTTGAAACCACCTATTTGTTAACACTCTATAAGCACATTTTTGTTATCACTCTATAAGCACACTCTATATATATTTTGAATAATCCTATAAAACATACATAAACTATTTTCTCTTATTGACCATACTAATAATGTATTTTTAAAGTAAAATTGAAAAATAAACGGCCTAAATAAAGAGAAAAGACAATTTAAAAAGTCATTCGAGTTAGCCAAATATCAGAAATTTTGGTTTTAATCTGTATGAGATCCCGAGTTAAAATTTCATTGCTGTTGCTGTTGCTGTTACTAAAAAAAAATACAGATAAAACTAAAAGAGAAACATCAGTAATTAATTAAGTAAATAAGGTAGTTTAGATTTATAGAAATAAGAACAGCTATTTTAAAAAGTACACTCCCTCTGTATTCGTGTATAAGAAAAAAAATACAATTATTTTTTAAATTTAACTAAATTTTATTTAATGCACTCGTTTAAAAAGTATTCTTGAACTGATTTTTTTTTTTTTAATTTATGTACTATTTCCAATAAATATAATTAAGAGTAGTTAGAGAATGTATTCCGAATTTTGCATGAAATGTATTTAACTATCTTTCTTCTCCTGAATGAAATTATGTATTTCTACTTATATTACAGTCTAAAAAGGAAGTATAAAATATAATTTGAGAGTATAAGTAGTTAAAATTTTATGAAGAAGAAGGGAAGTTTTATATAAAAATATATTGCAAACTAATTAAAATTTTAAAGGTTATATCTTCAAAAAGAAAAAGGTTAAAATTTGAAAAAGAAAATTTTGAAAACAACTAATAATTTAAAAAGTGCTATTCTGATTTCATGCGACAAAATATGATGGAAGATGAGTCTACTTGACTTTTTAGCGGATGTAATAGCCATGTCATAAAAGCTTCCAACATTTTATATAAAGCTCAAGTCTCTCTTTAATTTGGTTGAATCCCTAATAAGTGTGTATTCTAAGTTGTGGAACAAGACAGAAATAAATTAAAAGAATAATTCAAGCTAGTAAAATATTGATCAATAAAAAAAAATATTTTTTTATAAGATAAAACAACTTGTACATAAATTAAAAGTTATTTGTTTTTAGAAATTAATATAAAAGAGCTTTTATAATTTTATTTATTTATGAACTAATTTATCTTATAAATTAATTTATTTTATTTTCTCTTCTTATTTTCTTCTCTCGCCTGTAAAAAAGTTTATCTAATCAAAAGGGTGTTTGGGTGCGATTTAATTCGAATTTTATCTTAAAATTTATCTAAACTAAAAAAAATTTAAGTTTAGTTTAGTTCAGTTTAAATGAATTATAAAATTTGAATCAAACTAAACAATATTTGGGTCGATTTTTACTGTTTCTGAAATTCTTCTTATAAATATTCAAAAATTAAATTTATTAAAATATTATTAAAAAATAATTCAATTATACATGTTATACTTAAATAATAAAATATATAATATAAAACAACTAAAAATAAATGATTATAATAATGTAGTTAAAAAATATGAAATAAATAAACAATTAATGTTGATTTAAAGAAATATATAAAATATAAATTTATTAATTTATTATATTAAAAAATATAAATAATAATAATAATAATAATACGAAACGTAATAATATTTAAGCAAATAAAAATATGCGGTCAAAGTCTCACATGATAAACCGTACCTTTAAATAAAAACTCAGTTCTTTGATTCGATTTTCGGTTATATATATATATATATATATATATATATATATATATATATATATATATATATATATATAAACTTTTAAAATAATTATTATAAAAGGTCAATTATTTTAGAGAAAATAAATTTTATACTGATATTCTATAAAATAATTTTATATTGTTATCTAATTATAACTTATTTTCTATTATTTTTATAACTACTAACAAAGAAAAATTTTCTCCTCATACTTGTTTTACGATTTTTATTTTTATTAGAAAATTTTACAATTTTAAACTTATGAAATTATCTCACCGCTCATTTTCTTGGTACCATTTTTCTTCTCTCTCTTTTCTATTTTCAAGCATCCACTACTATATCTCTGCTAACATATATTAAATTTGTTAACTTTTAAATAACGATATTTAATCAGCTAATAATATAAAATTTTTACACTACCATTATTTTTAATTAGTTAATAATATAAAAAAAAAATTTACATTACCATTATTTTATATTTCCATGCTCTCTTATTATATGACATCGATAATCAAATAGCTCTTTCATAAATTTCGACTTGCAGTGATAACAATAACATTCAAACTTAATATTACTCTTAATTTTTATTACTAAACAAACTCTAGTAGTTTAAAAACTTTGACCCAACTTAAAGAAAATAATCAATCTGTTCTAATTAAATCTATTTTTAATTACTAAGAGTACAAATAATTAGCATTCTTAAAGAATTGAATCTAATTATTTAAATGGTGTATATGAACCATCCCATATGCATGATATGTAACTGCACCAACAACTTGCAGTTGCAACACCTTCCTCCCCCTTCCCCATTTACTCATCCAATTCCATCCCCCAACTATGTATTACCACACTTTAATGTATAACCGCTGGCCGTTATACCTTCTTTTTCATTTTGACTTCCCTTCACTTATGCCCACGTCAACATTATTATATCAATAAATAACAAAAAAACAATACAATAAAAGTCAAAAATTATATTTATAGATTGAAAACTCTATCCTAACTGTCATACTATATACTCACTCTTCAAATTCAAAATCATGTTTGTTTAATTAAAGTTGAAAACAACAACACACGGTACATTTTCAAATGAAAACATGTTTCTGATATACGTTATAATTTATCCACCTTCCTATCTAGAGTTTCTAAGAAAAAGGCGTTATTTGAATCAGTTAGATATGAAAGTGGAAGTTATAACTTGTTCTTTTATTAATTAATCTCTTCTCACCCACTCTTTTCATAAACCCTCAATTCTCTCAACAAATATATTAAAAAAAAACTCACCTGTAAACTTATACCAACCTAAATCCAAACCGAAAACACCCAAACACAAAGAAGTTGAGGAACAACAGAAACAACAAAGAATCACACGCAGAAACCAGAAAAAACCTTTCCCTAGTGGGGGTTAGTTTGTTTGTTATGTTCAAAAAGCGGTTTTTATCTTTAAGGTTCATGCCAATTCCCAACTATATATCTTTTCTGCATTCATTACTGTGACATTATAACATAACATAATAACAGCAAATACTAACCTTTTTTATTGATCTCTCTGGCATTTTCACAAACAGGTGAAAGGCAATGACCGGCGACGATCGCGTGAAGGGTTCGTGGAGTCCTCAAGAGGACGCTACGCTGTTGAGATTGGTGGAAGAACACGGTGCACGTAACTGGTCCGTCATAAGCAGCGGTATTCCGGGGCGTTCCGGCAAGTCTTGCCGTCTACGGTGGTGCAATCAGCTAAGTCCAGAGGTGCAACACCGTCCTTTCACTCCGGCTGAGGATAGAATCATCATAGAATTGCACGCAATTCATGGAAATAAATGGGCCACAATCTCTCGCCTCCTCCCTGGTCGCACTGATAACGCCATCAAGAATCATTGGAACTCTACTCTCCGCCGCCATCGCCAGACGGATCAGTCTCCTAAACGTTCCTTCGATGAAAGTTCATTTGACCCATCTCGTCCTTTCAAGAAGCCGTGTATTGAGAAAGATGAACCAGTAGTAACGACTTCGTTGAGTCTTTTCCCTCCTGGGAAATATATAGAGGAAGAAGAAGATGAGGAAGAAAAGGAAAAGGAAAAGGAAAAGTTTGAATTGAATGTTAATCCTAAAGTTGAGGGTTTTAAGAAGGTGTTGAGGGAAATGATAGCGGAAGAAGTTAGGAGTTATGTTCAGAGTTTGCGTCACAGTGAAAGGAACAATCTTTCCCTTGGGTCTGGGTTAGATCTTCATCCAATTGTTCCAAAATAAATAAATTTCTTTCTAATTTTCTTATTCTTGGGTTTTTTATTTTATATATTCTTCCAGTTCTTGAGGTTTAACTCTCTCTGTGGTCTCAGTTTAATAAATTGTTCCATGGTTTAACATTCAATTTATTGGATTTGAGATTAGGTTAAGGAATGATTAATTAGTGCAGTCTGAAATTTTAGTGTGTAAATGATATACGGATTTTACTAGAATATTATGTGTTGTTGTTTTATGTGTCTATCATTTGCTTTGAATTTGAGGGAAAAAGATTAAGTATGGAGAAGAGAAGGTGATCTTTAGAAATTCTAAACGATAAGCTGGGTGTTTTCACTGCTCCTACATTCAAAACCATGCATGTACATCCTTGGTCAAGTTTTATTGGGAAAAGAAAATATTGAGTTATTTTATAAATCCCTATCAAAATTTTAGTCAGTTTCCTAGGAATTAAATTATTTTAACTTAAGTTGTTATTCTAACGATTTTGCCACTAACTCTTTAGTATTAATATTTTAAAACTTTACTGATAAGGATAATTGATTCAACAACTAAAAAATGATTATTTTTTTGGTTGAATTTTCCCTGACTAATCTTTTAAAATAATTTTCAATATTTTTACTATTCAACTAACATTTCTTTTGAAATAATTTCCATATAAAGTTAACCAAGTATGACAAAGCCAATATAATGGCTGACACACTTTTTAGGAGATATTGCTTAATCTCGATATTCAAAACAAAATTATTTGGGTTTAATCATATAAAAGAATTGAATCCAAATGATCATGACTTCTCTTATTTTTTTTCAATTGTGTAAAAAATGAGTTTATAAAAGATTTTATAGGCACGATGGTTTGTTGTTTAAGGAGAAAAGGCTTTATGTGATTAAGAGTTCTTTAAGATACTAAAGAAGCTTAAAAAAATGGGTTGATGAGAAACTTTGGATTAGATAAAATCTTGATCATATTGTATGAACATTTCTTTTAGCATAAAATGAAACATGATGTCACTCGCTTTTATGCAAAAATGTATTACATGCCAAAAAGTTAAGTATAGGCTTATGGATCATGGTTTATGCATTCAATTACTTATTCCCAACTCCCCTAGACATTTTCATAGATTTTGTGCTTGGTCACTCAAGATCCAAGAGGGAAAAGGACACTATATTTGTGGCTGTTGATAAGTTTTTCAAGATATCTTATTTTATCCTTTACCATAAAGTTGATAATGCATGTCATATGATGATTTTGTTCTTAAAAGAAGTTGTACATCTTCATGAATTGTTTAGGTCGATTGTTTTGATAGGGACTTTAAATTCTTAAGTCATATTTGAAGGATTTTGTAAGTCAAGCTTGGGACAAAAATGCTATTTTCCACCACTTGTTAAGATATTATTAGTGAAACAAAATCTTTTACTCTTATTCCATACATAACCATTATCTCAAAAAATATGCACGCATTTATCAAAAATTAATCAAACTAGTAACAAAAATCTACTCGCAAAAATCAAACTATTCTTATCTTTTTAGATTAATTTTTAAAGAGAAAATATTTTCAATTATATTATTTAGTTAATGTTTTTATCTCATAAAAATAAATTCCGAAGAAAAAATGGTTGTTCAGTAAATAAAAATATTAAATTTTATAAAAAAACATTATCATGTCACAATATTTTTTTAATTAGATAAATTTTTTATTTTAATTGTATAATATGATTATAAAGTGCAATGCAAAACATAAATCCCAGTTGAATATAATTAAGGGAACTTTTGACGTTGTAACTGTGCATTTTGTTAAGGAGGTATAGTAGAATGTTAAATCATGGAAATGTGAGATAACATGGTCTTTTTGTCATTGTGTCCTCTAGGTTTGTTGCTTTAAATACAGGTCATTTGTCTTGGGCTTTAAATAACAAAATTTTTTAGCCCGTCCATTATTGAATAAACTATACTATTCGTGTAATAATTGTTGCAAGTTTCGTAATATAATTTTTAAAAAAGTTCCTTCATAACTTCAACTTTTCTAATCCAACTGGATCTAAATGCTCCAGCCTTGCACCCCCTGATTGAGAAAAAGTTGGTGGGATACGAGTCATGTACTGAATTAAATATATGAATTTTCAATTAAAATAAGAAAAAATCAGTGTTACGTGTATAAACTCTCAAAATTTTATTTTTACTTTTCTAGGTTATGTTTAGAATGACATGGAAACTTCAAACGTTTTTTACAAACATGGCATGAAACACGATGTCATATACATTTTGAACCTTATCTAATTGACGGGGCAACTTGTGATTTGAAAAAACATATAAAAATTGAACACAAATCTTGACATTGGAGTGAACCAATTGAAAATGAAAAAGAGGAAAATGGGTCGGGGCTGAGTCGTGCCTTTTCATGTTTTGGGTCCCAATTTATTGAAAAGTTTCTCCCTATCCATTTGCCCAACATAAATAGAACCTTCACTCTTAGCTAATAGGAGCAATATATTTAACCACTTATACTACTATGTAGCACTTATATTATATAGATGAGGGTTTCATGAAAATATTTTATGACCTTTCTGAACCCTGGTCTTCTAGTTTTCCATCACTCAACGTGGGAACAAAACTCAATCAAAAAATTAAAAAATTTAGAAACCCCTTCCTTGGACCTTTGTCACATGTGAAGGAATATCTCGGATACCCCTACTCTTTTTGGCTTTGGCACTTGGCATCTTCCAACAAATTATCAATATTTATTTATTTATGAAAAATAATTTAATCTTCAGCAAATGGACTAATAATTGCCACAACATTTCAAATAAAAAATACAACAGAACATTTAAAAGCTAATAGTAGTAGTTAATTCAATTAGAGAAGGACATTTTTCACCGTTTAAACTCGAATATATATATATATATATATATATATATATATATATATATTCTCACTTTATAATTTATAATTTATAACCAGTTATCTACTTATTTTATTTTATTTTCTTCCCTAAATCAGATAATACATTCTGAGTAAATCTGATGCATCTCTTCTGAGTTTTATCTAAAACTTAGAAATCAATATCCGAAAGTTTATCTATTTAAAAGTCCATTCTTTTATTAATACTATTACTAATGCATACACATGACCACAAACTCTGTAAATCTTAATTCCAGACTTAAAAGACATAATATTTTTTTATTAATTATAAATCAGATAACCACTTCTACTTATAGTTAAGGAACAAGCATAAGAGTAGTATTTAAATTAATTAATATTATTTCTTACTAATTATAAATCAGATAACCACTACTGCTTATAGTGTAGCAACGTGTTTAGATTCTCTCTGTCATCCCTCTTAACTCTGCAACCCTAAAAAGTTAAAAGCAGAACAATTTAAAATGAAAAATTAGAGTAAATGAATTAAGAAAAAGTAAAGAAAGAAGGAAGAGAATCCTTTGCGCACAAGCGATGCTCTTTTTCTTAAAAAAAAAAAAAAAAAAAAAAAAACTATCGGCAAAACTTTCAATTTGTCTAATAATTCATTCTTAGTTGTTACAACGATTTACATTACTCTGAAGACAAATTATCCAAAACTAGTGAACTAATATTAATAATTAACTCACTCACTGTTGAGGTTACAAATCAAATCTCAAAAATAACACTATCACAGTGGGAGATTAATTCTAACGGGTGGTTCTTGGATCAAAATCTTCGGAAATGCGGAATCGATTTTAAGCGAAGCTCTACAAAGAGGACAATTGGAGTGATTCACGAGCCACGTGTCAACACACTCGCAGTGAAAACTATGGTCACATCCAGGCAAAACCTTAAGCTTCTCGCCGTCGACGAACGCGCCGAGGCAGATGCAGCACTCCGCCTCCTCTTTCCGCGGCGGCGCCTGGTGGAGAATGATCGGAAGCCTCTTAATCGCGTCGGCGTCGAGTCCTTGTTGCGACGGCGGCGGCGCGTGGCGAACTTGGACGGCGGCGTCGGTGAGGAGGAGGCCGTGGTGGCGGCAGATTCGTCGCGCGAAGACGAAGAGCGCGGTGAAGAGGAGAATAATAGAGAAGAGGATGATTATGAAGAAGAGTTTTCGGCCTCGGATTTCGAGGGTTTGGTCATCGAGTTCCGTGTCGTAGTGCCAATTGAATGTTTCAGCTTCGCGGTTCGACATCGTGGAGAATTTGATTTTGATTTGATTACGGAGGAGTCGCAAAACGACGGCGTTTTGAAACGCGACGCGGTGGTGTGAAGTGTGAACAGTGGGTGCTGTTGTTCTGACTAACTTGTTGAGAAATGAAGATCCGACATTATTATTTATAGTTACGTTTGTTGGGTGATTAGGTATACTTTCTCATTGGGACACAAACATGTATGTTGGAGTTTTTAATTTTTAATTTTTTCTAATGTTATGTTTTCTAAAGAGATTAAATGGATCAAACGTGGCATTATGAATTATTGCTTTTATCTTTTTTTTTCTTTGAAAGTGGATAAGAATAAATAAATATTTTCATGAATAAATTAAAGTAAATTCTTGTTTAATTTAAAAAACTTGAAAAGAAGTATATTGGTTTGCCCATTTGCACTAGCATTTAATGTCACTAATGGGGACCCATACTATAGACCATTAAAAGTTCTTAATTATTTTCAATTCTCTTCCATTCCTTTCCGATTTATTTATCACAGATCCACCAACACAGAGTTTTAGTGTTTTAATTAAAAGTGATTGTCACGGATATATATTTATTTATTAAGCCTTTTTTTTGTGGATTAATTTTCACGTACGAATACATGGGTAACACTATCTTATAAATTATAAAAACTGCTTTTAAATAGCAAAGAATTTTAGCGTTTCGACTTGTAAATTTGAAAATAGTAAGGAGATAATTTAGATAAAATATGATTAATTTATTTTTCGCCTTGACTATTGAATTCACGATAATATCATAGTCTTAATTTAAATTTATTGTAACTATTTTATCAATAAGTTTCTTTGAGACACTCTTTTGCAACACTGTAATTAAAATTTTATGAAGAAAATTTTGAAGATTCTTTTTTACACAACTAATTTGTGGCTTTGACTTTTATAAAATGAAGGATTGATTAGTAAACTAATTATTTAAATTTTTAATAAAGTTAAATATATAAGTATAGAATAAAATCTAAAATGAATCATCATAGTAATTACTGATTTTTTAATTAATAGCTCAAAATACACTTATTTTTGTCTCCATGTCCATTATACCCAAATGTTTGGTTATGTTTTTTCTAGTTCCTTTAGAAAGATTCTCCTCCCAACTTCCATTTTAGTCAAAATAACAAGAGCGTTGTTTTTGCTTTCAACGAGAAAGGGTTTACCATTATTTATGACTTAATTTATAATATTATTATTATTTTTATAAATAAAAATATTTTATCAATTCAATTATATCTGAGAACTAACTAAATAAATGACACTTCTATTATATATAAAATTCATACCCATTTTAGTACTTTTATATTTAAAAGCACTATTAATTGTTTTTAAGATAAATATATCCAAACATGAATCAAGTTAAATTAAACTCATTTTGAACCAAACTCAGATTAAAAGTCAAGTTCAACGCAACTCAACTTTCTTTTCAAACACACAATTTACAGAAACCAAATCCCTTACTTCATATATAAAAGTAAGCTTGTATCGCAATATACAGAATATAAATTTAAGTTGAAATTTAATGACATGTGAAGAAGTTCCTCATGCTATGACCATGTAGTCTTCCTGTAACATAAAGTTTACAATGAAATTCTTTATCAAAATAATGTATCAAGTCAAGTTGTTATATGTAAATAAATCTAATTCAACCAATTTGACAAAGCGTGCATTCAAATAGCTGTATTTATTTTTAATGATTCAAAATAAAATCAAGTTGTTATTATTATATAATAAATTTTAATTTCTCTAGAGTAAAAAAGAAATATATGTTCAAATACTTGATAAAAAAAAAAATTATAATAAAATTGCATGTATATATATAATTTAAAATTACTTACAGTTTTCTTTATTAAGTTTATTTAATAAATATGATTATAACTCTTAATACTTAACAACACATTAAAGATATACATTATCCGTACAAAACCAATAACATGAGTTTTCTTCCTAAAAAATTTAACAAAACTTAACGTTCAAAAACTTCGTACTCCAGACATCGCTGTTGGATTATTACTTGCTCAATTATTTTATCTTTGCACGTTTGAAACAAGAAAAAAAATGAGAAAGGAGAAAAAAAAATCTAAAATGAAATTCAGAAAAAATAATTCCCGGAAGTTAATTTTTTCTCTTTTTTCTTTCATTTTATTTTCTCTTCTAAAAAATGATAAATAATTTCCCACTTAATTTCACAATTATTTTTTTTATCTTCAATTTACAGCCGGCTCAACAAGTCTTGGAGATTGATTTTTGTTCGTGTGATTACTACTAACAAACCAATTAATAACTATCGTACTCTATGACACAAACTGTTAACAACCACTTACATGTTCTCAAAGAAAATCTTCAACTTTATCTGAATAGATGTAGAAAATGATGTCAGAATTCACAATTATAGATAAGATTGACAAGTTCTATCTTACGGCATCTACACGCAACTCGTTTATATTGGACGGTAAAAACTTCTTGTAATTCGCAAGTTTCTTATATTTACTGAGTAAAAAGTTCATTGGATTTGGAAGGAAATTTTATAAGTTATTGTCGTCTTAAGTTGAAGAAACATAACATAGTTTATGCACGTACCGTGTTCGTACATGATTTCGGTCCATTGAGACTTGGTCATAAACAGTGTTGTAGCTTATCCAAAACAATGTCGGAACATGCAACCATTTTACTAGTTGTATACGTATATTTTACTAGATGTATACGTATACTGTACACACCAATGGGTTCAATGTTACGTCCATAATTCAACTTGTCTTGTCTAACAAGAAAGATTTTTTTGGTTTAAAGGAACTATTATTATACTATATACTGGATTTACATAATGGATTAGCCGGTTTTGACAAAGACATTCTTTTTCAACTTTTTTTCTTAAGGTAATATATGTATATATAGACATTATTAGAGAGGGAAAAGCAAAAAAAAAATAAAAATATTCCCACCAAAATTACATTAATTATAAAATATAGATCACTAAGAGTAATAATGACAGGTAATAAAAAATAATGAAAGAAATTATTTGTTTATAAGGATATTATGTGTGTCGGAAAAAAAGTATAATATTGTATTGTGTTTTAAAATACTGTTAAATTATTAGATTAGAAATCAAGTTAAAATAGTCCACAAATAAAAATAAACAAAGAAAAACACTTAACTGTTGTAAATAAAATATTTAATGTAGATAAAATATTATTATTTCTGATTTCATCAATGATAAAATTATTATTTTATAATTATAAAAAAATCAAGGTGATTGTTTAATGATATTATAATTTTTGTCTTTTTTTTTATTTTCTTCTTCTTCTTTTTCTTTCTCCTCATATTTGTTGTTTTGATTTTAATCATAGGTGGTGACATAGTACGGATATAGGTTAGGAAAAAGATAATGTCATTAATTAGTTTTTTAATATAAGTATTCTTTTTAGTACATAATTCAAATGCTTGGTTTATATTTGCTTGGAGCCTTGATGATAAATAATTATTTATTTAATTAATGTATTTAACTTTATAATTTAGAGTTGTAATAGAAAAAGAGAAAAATTGACATTCTTATCGAAAAGATACAAGCATCTCAACGAAAAGATACAAGCATCTTAACGAAAATGAAGTTATTAATATTCTTGAATAACTATTAATTTGCCATTTAATTTAATATTTCTTATTAATTTAATAAAATATATAAATTTTTTTATAATTTCAAATTTTATAACTGTGTTATCAGACAATCTACATTTATATATTTGTTAATATTATATCATAATTAAATTAAAATAATTTAATAAAATTTCAATTATTTTTTAAAATGTATAAAATTTATATATATAATTTCACCAATAAAAATATTAAATTTAATAATTCAATCAAGACAACTTGTACAAAAGTTATTAAAATACCTAATTTCAACTGATTCTATTATATATAACACTGAATATGAATATTTACGAAGGAGGATATGCCCTGTGTAATTAATTTTTTTTTAAGAAACTCCATGAAAGAGGGGGAATTTACGCAATTAAATGAGATGTCAAATTTGACAAATAACAAAATTAGATATTTAATGGGATATGACTGACCTAAAGTGTCATCAAAAGGTTAATGGTTGAATTAACTTCACACGCCTAGTTGATTCCTGTTATTGCATGCAAATCGTTGAATTTGCATAATTAATGGAGATGGTATATTTTGACTGAATGACATAAATTTTAAATTTCGTGGAATAACCGGCACAGAGTTTAGTTAAAAAAAAAAGTCATAGTTGATAGTTGTTGAGCATACGCTTTGTGAATGTATGTATTATTCATAAGTAAGAAATGAATTGATTCTCCTTAATCTCTCACAGTCAGCTGATTTGATTAGAGAGATTATTATAAAGAATCAAAGGATATAATATAAACTTCCAATTATACAAACTAGTTAAAGAAATTAGTTTTGTAAAGATAAAATTTACACGTTTGTATGTGGCTTAAAAATCATCAAAACGTGGTATTTATATATTTTTTTATTTTAAAAATACGGCATACAATTATTCAAAGATTCGTCTATGTGTACAAATACATGAAAAATCCACAATTTAACACTTTGGTTTAGTATATCACTGCAATAACCTAATCAATTATTACGCGTTATGACAGAAAAATGTCATTAAATTAACACTTGATCTATACACAATGTTAGGCCATCCTCCGCAATTTGCTCTACACTGGTCAAACTTAAATAGAGTAAAGTAAAACAAAATAATTACCTATTTAACTATTTAAGTCTTGCAGTTATGCAAACTTCATTTTTTCTTCTTAATAATAAGCTGATTTTTGCATTTGAAAAAATGAATCTTATGATTATTTCCTAACATTTTTTTAATCTAGAAAAATCATTCTCAAATTATCTATACTTTATTAATAATTTGTTTTCTCTTTTATTTTTATATTTATACTTTTTTGTAATTTATCATGTAAAATTTAAAATTTTCACTTTATTTAAATGTTATTAATTATTTCAAAATTACTTTTGAATAAAATGATCTAAATAAACTTGATTATAATTAAAATTTATTAGTACGATAATAAACTATAAAATAATCTAACATTTTTAATTATTCTTAAAGCACGCTTCAATTTAACATTTCATGTTTCACACGGATGAAGACACAGGTAATCAAGAGTGAACACTTTGGGCTCTAGCACTCCATATTTACGGAAATTATCAGTGGAGAAATTCTTATTTACGGAAAATATCAGTGTCTTTCCAACAATGTAATTCTTCATTTTAATGGACAGATTAATGTATCTAACGTAACTCTATAAAATAATAATTTTTAAAATGAATGTTATATTCTATCATTAATCGTATTTTCAGGTGATATCAAATTTCTAATACACCTTCTCCCACGAGAATTAAACATAATAAAAATTAAATAATAGATGTTTCAATAATAATCTAATAACCAATGACCCTTTAAATTTAATAATAACGTTCAATCTTAGAACATGCTCTTGTATTATATTTGCTATTTTTGTTACACGGTTTTCCTTGTCAGAATTAGACTGAGGGTGTTATGGTGGGGAACAAGTGAAGTCTCGTATTCATTAAAAAAAAAAACAAGAAAAACTGTATATGAAGAAGGGACACTGGGAAATAAATCTATTTATGTTCCTTTTTCTCTTACCATACTGTGACTTGTGACAGATAAAGTAGTTTTGTAGCAGCAACTCATCATATGCTAAAGTGATGCCATCTATAAACAATTTAATTCAAATTTTATTGTTTCATTTGGTTGGATCTGGGTTTCCACCATTTATTAATATCAAAATCGAACTTGCCCATGACCAGAATTTACACACCCGTATTAAACTGATATTTAATCAAATCCGCCTAATTAAACAAATTTATAAATTGGTATTAACATGTACAGGTGAATCTGGATTTTTTTCCCCAACCCTTAAATATGAACTCATTAATGTATGAAATTTAAAACATGCAAGTTAAAATTTGAAAAGTAAGTTGCACAAGTTTAAATGAATTTCTTCGAAAAAGATTTTTAGGAGAAGAAAATAAAAAAATGAAATTATTTTTTAAAATAAATTAATTTTCACTAACTAGTTTATGAATAATTACTCTTTTAATTTTTTTATAAAAATGTAAGACATTTTACAAAATTAATTTTAACTTTCTGAGAAAGTAAATTTCATTTTTTTTTAAAAAAATTTCAGACGATAAACATCCAAATTGACTTGATTGGAATATATAAATATATATATATATATATTTGAGTCTTGGTAATAATAATACTAATGATGAAAAAGGTAAAAAAAAAATAAAAAACCCCAGCATTTTATGTCATTATTTTACCTTTGTCATTTTTTTTATCTAGCTTTTGATGATAATTTGATACTGAAATGGAGATGTGATATATAAAGACAGGGCTTTCCGGAAGGTCGTTTAGAGGAATGACAGGCCTGGGTCCATTGTTAGAAAGAGGCCCACACCTGTGCAGTATATATTTTAATTAATTTTATAATTAGATTAAATTTGTTGTCCCATTTTATGCATATTTTATCAAAATAAAAATGAGCCGTGAAATTAATAAATATGAATATTTTAGTTTTTATTTATGTTAAAAAAAATTCAATCTTCACCCTAAAAAAATTCAATATGTATGAGATATCAAAATCTAATGAATGTGATAATAGACTTAAAATATTTTTTAACAGGATTAGAAACAAAAAATAACACTCAAATAATATTAAAAAAATAAAATTCAAAGTACTACATCAATATGAAATTACAACATTTTCTTCAACTGAACCAAATATCAAATTAAAATTAAATTTTTTTATTGAATATACTAAATATAACTATCATTTCAAAAATTCATAATACCTAAAAATATATTACAAAAATAAAAGTCATATAATCTAAATAAATTAAAAGAAGCAAAACTGTATCATTGTAGTCAAAAAAATAATTAATTTTTTGAAGTATAATTGCCCATCAAATATGTATTAGAAGTAGTGGTTATGAACTTTTTGTGGGGTATATCTACCTTGATTAGTAAGGAAAAAGAAACGAGATGTTATATAAGTAATTAAAAATAAAAATAGAAGAAAGAAATTAGGAAGCTACAAGAAATAAAATTTTATAAAATTCGGTTGATAATTTAAGTCCCGTTGGAGTCATTTTGTTTCTTTAATGTGCTGAACGATGTAACGATCTAAATAAGAGATTGATAATTGCACAATTCCAATATCAGCGGACAACTAAGCCTTCTAAGTATTGTCATTTTAATTAGAAACTGCATATGCCTATTTTTTCTAGAGTATTTAGAAGTAATATTTAAAAACAACATAAGTGATATCATATTCCTCTTAAAAACCAAGTTGGTACATCAATAAAATCCATACAAGACTTGTCAATGTAACATTAGTTCAAACTTCAATTGGAAACAACATATTTAATAAAAATAGTCAAGTTAAGAAATAATATATAAATAAGACAAGAATGTCTTATTATCTTTTTTGGTTGAATGTGGTTTGTGACAAACAAAGAATCAAATATATGAACAATGAAATATTAAGCGATACGTCAGGTTTAGGTGACAAAGCAAGTATATATATTAGGGCTAACAATTAAGCTCCAGTGAAAACTAATATTTATAAAAAGGGAAAGTTTTGCTTGAAGGAGAATATACCGTGTGAAAACTTGCTCACAAATGAGAAAAAATTTATTGAGTTATAATTAATATAACTTGTTCCATGAACATTAGATGATTTTTTCAAGTAATTCAATTAGATACTTGATAAATCTATGTTGTTAGTATTTTTCGAAATACGTTTTCAGATTACACTAAAAATAATTTTTGACTTTTACAAGATTAAAATAAACAGAAAAAGAAACATAATCCATTGACACCAAATATCAAATTTAAAAAATTATACATTCCCAAAATATTTTAGAATAAAATTTAGTCGTAAGATTATATGCTATAAAAAATTATTATATGTCTTTAATTAATTTTAATACGACCATCCTAAAGTAAGTTATTGAGAATAATGTTAAAAGAGTTCAACCAACCCAACCCGATCTCAACAACAAAACTTGGGCTAGAAATTTCAATCCAACCTGGTTCTAGTGAATCTTTCTTTTATAATTACAATTAATTTAATATTTGTAGAAGAGAGGAAGAAAAGTATTTTGTTAATCTAAGATTTAATTTCTTCTTAATTTTAAAAATATCAGACTACAACAAACTTATTATAAAAAAAATTACCATATGCTTTACTTTATTTCAGAACCTAACTCACAAATACTTAACACAGTTCTACAACTAAAGGAAAGGTCCATTTTAAAGGTTGAGAAGAGATGCCTCCCAACTAAACAAATAGTAGTTATGAATTTTAGCAAAATAAAAAGTTCATATGAACGAATGATCAAAGGAAAATTTATAACTTCAACTCTCAGATTTATAAATATAGTAATACAAAAGTAATATCAAGAACCCATAGCCTTAAAAAAAATGAGAAAAGGGGATGGATAAGGTTTGGTTTAATTACTCAAACAATCTCCTATTTTTATTTTCAAATTTGAAAATATAGCCTCCAATAAATTTAAAAATATTACATTCACACTACCTCCGATCTTAAGGTAAAACCCCTAAAAAGCGGTAAATATAATAATTTATAAAAGTATTAGTGCTTATATAATCAAATAAATCAGGAAGAATGTTGTTATAATATACTCATAGATTTAGTTAAAAATTCAAGAGTTTATAACTAAATTTTTCCCAAAGTCAAATGCAAAACGCTCCCCAAATCAATATTGGGTCATGCCATCATAAACATGTTTTTGAGGATTCAAGAATATTTGCATCAATAATTAGACAAAGAGGGGAAAATATTATAAAGACAAAACTAAAAACACCAAAAGGAAGGATTGATCTCTCCTTCCATAATCAGTCATACAATTTCTCCATTTTACAATGCCACAATGAAAATTACATGAAAGAACCTTAAACAAATTCGATACAAGCCAACAATGATTAAAATTTAAAACATTCTGGTCCAATCCATTTGATACAATGAAATCCAAATAATCCGAAAGTCTTACCGCATTGATTTGCATCCCAAGCACCAGCAACAAAATGGCAAGAATCTTCATTGATTTGCATCCCAAGCACCAGCAACAAAATGTATGTGTTCTCTGCAGTCATATTTTTCTTTCCCACTGCACTAAGCTTCAACCATGAAAACTATTTTATTTTAATATTTATACCACCCTTCTTATCCACAATTAATAACTAATACTCTAATTAACAAACAATAATAAACTTTTTCCAGTGTGGTCTACCCAACACTTTATTCACATTAGTATTTATCTATCCTATATATCATCTTTTCTTCTTCACCATGCAACAGTTATACTAACTTCAACAAACATATATATATCTAATCAAACAATTTCATCAACTCATAAAATATTTTTAAAGATTATTATCAAAGAAAAAAGGATCATTATAATCCCATAAACTACCAGAACTGTAATCATCTTCATGATTCAACGACCACATAGACGGAGATCCAATTCCCACCGATCCCACCATCGACAGATCCGGATCCACCAAATCCCTCGCTCTTTCCGCCACTTTATCCTCATGTTGCTGCTTTTGATTCAACTCACCACCACCAAGTTGCACATGCACATGAGAATTCTCATCATTGTTATCATTTTTTTTATTATTATCCTCGTTGCCACGCCTTTGGTACGAGGTAGATCTAACAGAATCACCACCAGAATCACCACCAGAATCACCACCAGAAATACTCCTATTCACATCTAAACTCAAACCAGTTTCCACTTGTGTATGATGTGGTTGAAGTGCTTGAGGCACAACTTCACGTTGAGGATGAAGTTGCACCATATTAGTATTACTACTACCAATAGGGCACAACACAGGTGAAGTGTAGTTGCAACCATTATGATAAGGGCAAGGCATATTTATGGCGGGGTGAAAAGGGAAATTAGGAGAGAAAGTGAAACCAAAACCTGAAGGGCGAGGAAGCAAGGGTCTTAGGGTTTGAGTGGAGGAAGAGTTTGAGTTACGAGAAGATGAAGAGATAGAAGTGGAACCGGAGGGTTGTAGGTTAAGCTGTGCACGTGAACCGTAGAGGATCACGGCGGCGCGGTCATAGGCTTTGGCGGCGTCTTCGGCGGTGGCGAAAGTTCCGAGCCACTTGCGTGTTCGCTTACGTGGCTCACGGATCTCAGCCACCCACTTTCCCCAACTTCGTTGTCTAACGCCACGGAACCTAAACTTGTTATTGTCCGGTCCACCTTTTCCTTTGCACTTACGAATGTTAGTATTGTTAGTACTTTCGTTGTTGTTGTTACTGTTGTTGGTGTTGTTGGGGTTAGATGTTTCGATGGGAGTGGTGGTTGTGACGGTGATGGCGGTGGGTTTGGTTTCTTGGGGTGAGGCCATTGGTTAGGCCTAGTTTTTAAAAGTGTTTGAGTTGTGAGAGAAGGGGAAATAAGATGGAGACTCTTTGTGACCTCGTTTCAATACGTGTTGATGGTGATTTGTCCACACAAGAAGAGCGTCTGCTTAAGGGGTTTTGGTGTCATCTCTATCAATGGTGGAATAGGCGGTGGAGCATGCAAAGTTGTATTTATATTTGAGAGAGAGAGAAAGA
Source organism: Hylodesmum podocarpum (assembly GCA_026586105.1). Lineage (NCBI taxonomy): Eukaryota > Viridiplantae > Streptophyta > Magnoliopsida > Fabales > Fabaceae > Hylodesmum > Hylodesmum podocarpum. Next base: position 5,622,475 of record JALJEV010000519.1, on the reverse strand, counting down.
GAAGTGTGACAGGAGATTAATGATGTGCATCGAATAAAGAGAGTCAGAGGAGGCGCAGTAGTACCACTGTTGCACATTGGTTTTGGAATTTGGAATCCATGCTTGCTTTTCTTCATTTGTATTTATTTATTTTTTTCCCTTTAGTTAGGTTTTGTTTTGAGACTAGTGTTGTTGTTAGGGATAAGTTGCTTCCTCAGGCTGTTTTATAGTGTTAATTTCCAAGACAACTAGACTCATTAATTATACTAGACTCAGTCTAATGTGATTTGCATTTTGCATTAATAAAATTGAGAGTTTAACCAGCTGGGATGAAAAGGATATACTTTCACTACGTCTATTTTTGAAAAAATTTAAAAACAATTATGATTGTTTTTCTTGTATTCTCATAAGTACATTTTATATATAGATTGAAAATTAGTCTAAAAATTAATTTATAAATTAATTGAAAAGAAAATAGGTATTATTTATAATACTTTAAGTGTTTTATATATTATATTGACATAAAAAAAATTTATGCGAATTTGACTTATATGCAGGTGGATCATGTTAAGGTGAGTACTCTTATGCAGAAATGGGAGTAGCATCATGTCAACTATATATTATATTTATATTAATAAAAATATTTTATTATTATAATGTAATTTATATAATACAATGTAATCTATACAATATACAATGTAAATAGTAGTATAAACAGGCAGGTTTATTAAATCTAATAGATTTTTTTTAAGTCTAAATTCTGACATTTAAGAATGTATTTTAGAAGATTTAAGTCTAGTTTTTTAAATAAAAAAAGCTTGGGTTAGACAGTAAGTCTGCAGCTTAACATACTTCTATTTCTAAATATAATTAATATAATGTGATATAATATATTGATAGATAATATTATTCTTAAATATGCAGTTAAATATTTATTGGAATAAATTATATCTTTAAATCAATGATTATCGAAATAATCCAATAAGAAAATGAGTACAGTTTAGTTTTTTTTAAAAAATTAAGCTTTTCTAAGAAATTTTCCCAAGTGGTTATAAATTCCCAAACTTTTTTGAAGTAATTATTTTTATCACCTGATGTTGTAAATATTTGTAACTATATACTATATGATACAAAGTTTATTATAATTCAAATAAGGACCAGATAATTGAAACCTAGTAGGGTGGGAAATGGCACCTGTCATTTTGATTTGACAAATGGTTAGGTTAGATATTGGTCCCACTTGGTACCATGTTCCTTTTGTTGTTACCATGTTCAAGATTTTAAGTTGATGGTACCATCCTTATCTAGTGGTATCTACTATCATTTACTTTGTAGTTATGCATGCAAATAGAGCCAGACTAAGTGGTAAGTGTCAAATCTATTTTATTTTTTAAAATTAATTTTTAGTGTGAAAAAGATTTGTAACAATTTATTAGTTAATGTAAAAATTTTATTCTTCAAAAACAAATTAAAAGTGTCTGGAAATAAATACATCCAATCACAATCTTCATTGCTTGGACTATCTTCCTCCCAGTCGCCATAGAGGAAATTTGACTCCTAATCCCTCTTGCAAATTGCGTGCACTGGCCATTCAAGATCCAACCCTCTGTCTCTGTGTATTTTCACAAGTGTTTGTCATGTTTAGGAAATGGATTTTCTTCACCAAACAGATTTTCTTGTTTTATAAATCAAAATTGAACTTCACAACTTCGGTGAAGACATCAAAAGGCTTTTGCAGATTTATCTGTACAACTACAACAATCCTTGATTCAGTTTGAAGGACTCAATTTAAAGGTTATGCACGTTTCATAATTAATTAATTATAAAATAAATTATATCATATTTAACATTTTTATTATAAATCTTATCGATTTGTAGTTGATTAAATATGTATTTTTTTCTCCCATTAATAAAATTTTAGCCTGTACTCTTTGAATTTTTATCTTATAATATGTTATTTAAAATATATACTTGCTATTTAATAATGGACAAAGGTATTATTTATCTGTTTACATTTAATACATTAATAAATAGTGGTTATTAATATTTAATAATTGCTATCTAATTAACACTTTAGGAGTTTCACCTACCATTTTTCTCACGTTCAAAATCGCCAAAAGGAATAAAATTTATTTATTTATTAATAAAAGTAACTAATTTGGATATGGACAGGGGAAACTTTTACTTGGGATCAAAGGATTCATTATTTGATATGCCACTCTAGATGACTAATATGTTGCCCTTGGCCATTTCATGAAGACACGAAATACGAATCACGTGTATGTTTGCTTGATCCATGGAATCAAACACATTCTTTCTCCTTCAAATAAATTATAAAGAGATAGATATTAGTAGAAAGGGAGCACTCAAAACTTGATTTCTTGTTCATTTAGACTTATATATAGATTATAGCTGTATGTAAGACATTTGGTATATATGATACGTGAGACATGGCTCTTAGGAAAATTAAATGTACATGTGCTTCAATATAAAGATATATGTGTAGGAAAAATACGGTAAAAATTAAACTACATGAAGAGGTGAAAGGATCAGGTTTAAATTAATAATTGTTTCACTGCTATTGTTACACCATATTTCAACATTCTCCTTAAACTTGATTCTTCTTTGTGATCCCGTTTAACTTTGCAAAACTATCGAACATCAATTCTTAAATCATAAGAACTTGATTACCACTTTTTACATGGAAAAGATCAATTTATGTTTGCAATCTTCAAAATTTCTCAAATTTAAAAGGCTTGATAAAAATATTCACAACTTGATTTTAAGTGTCCACTTCTTTTTTAATATGGCTTACTTCTTCATTTTATCTTGTTTTCATATAGAATATTACACTTTTTCTAAAATATTCTTTTGACATTTCAAAATATCAAACACATTTCTAATACTTATTATTATTTTTTCTTGTTGTTAAATAATAATAACTATTATACTTATATTTTTTTCTTATCTTTTTAATCTCTTTAATTAATTGTGTGTGTCTATTAATTATTTTTCTTTTTCTTTTGTTATTTTGGTTTTGGTTCTGTATTAGTTCTTCATATTTTCTTTTTAATAAATGCCATATGTGTAATTGCTCCTTTAAACTAAATTTACTTGCAATTAATTGAAATAGATAATGACATTATCTATGGGAAAAGAAACGAAAGGAATATAAATGCCACCATGTGTTTTAAACATTGTATGGGTACATACTTGTGGTATGGTTCACATTTTATCTCAATAACGGTTGGGAATTAAGCTTGCTTCAAAAGACATATCAAGGGAGAAAGAAAAATAGTACATAAAAAGATTAACGTGATTCGGTGCTTTAAGACTTAGTTCACGGTTCCACTAGAACAAAATTCATTATTTGTAATTTTTGAACGGAAAAATTACAAACCCTCTAATGTGTAATTTTTCTGGCGAAAATTACAAATACTCCAATGTGTAATTTTTTCTGGCGAAAATTATAAACACTCTAATGTGTAATTTTTCTGGCGAAAATTACAAACCCTTCAATGTGTAATTTTTCTGCCAAAAATTACAAACCCTCTCATAGTGTAATTTTTTTTTGGCAAAAATTACAAACTCTCTCATAGTGTTTGACACACACTACCTAAAATCTAAAACACTCATTATAGATTCTAGGATGTGGTGCAAGTGAAAAACCTATCACTCTATCATATATATATATATATATATATATATATAAGTTTTTTACCATCTCTCTTTTTAATACTCTCTGATGTGAGACTTTAGATTAACACAATACTCAACAAATCTCCCCTTAATTCAAAGTCCTACACTTTTACAATAATCTTTCTTTACATCAAAATTAACAAAACTCTTCTAGAATAATCTTTTCTTGCAACAGTAGAATATTCTGACTTCTGGAGCAATCTTCTCTTGCAAGAGAATCTTCTGACTTCTAGAGCAATCCTCCTTTGCAGCAGAATTTTCTGACTTCTGAAGCAATCCTCCCTTACAGCAGAATCTTTTAACTGGCAAAATCATTCTTCTCTTTCAAGTTTTGCATCTTCTGATGTGGGACTTTGATTGTATCCCAACAATCCTCCCTTCAAACAAAAGACCACTATATTTTTTCCCTCTTCGCAGCGAAAGACTTTCAACAAAGGAAATCATCTCAAGATAGGTCCACCTGACCTTCATGGGTCCATCTCTGGCCAAGTCGAACCATCAGTTCTGATACCACTTGTTGGAAATTCAGCCTGCTTCAAAGACATATTAAGGGAGAAAGAAAAAGAGCACACAAAAAGATTAACGTGGTTCGGTGCCTCAAGATCTAGTCCACAGTTCCACTAGAACAAAATTCACTATTTGTAATTTTTTGAAAAATTACAAACCCTCTAATGTGTAATATTTCTAACGAAAATTACAAACACTCCAATGTGTAATTTTTTCTGGCGAAAATTATAAACCCTCTAATGTGTAATTTTTTCTGGCGAAAATTACAAACCCTCTAATGTGTAATTTTTATGGCGAAAATTACAAACCCTTCAATGTGTAATTTTTCTACAAAAAATTACAAACCCTCTCATAGTGTAATTTTTTCTGACAAAAATTACAAACCCTCACTATAGATTCTAGGATGTGGTGCAAGTGAAAAACCTATCACTTTATCATATATATAAGTTTTTTCATCATTTCTCTTTTTAATACTCTCTGATGTGGGACTTTAAATTAACACAATACTTGTTAGATCAAGATGATTAACATATTTAAAGTTTTAATTTCTACAAGACAGACGAAAGTTTCTCAGACGGAACATCAGCAAGCAAGTAAGACGAAACAAGCACAGACGGAAGATGACCCCTCAAAATTGAAGTCATTCGTCTGTCTCAAGTCAAAGTTATGAGACGATAGGATAAGACGAAATCTCTTAGACTGAAGAAGTGTATCGTCTGTCCAAGAAGTGAAACAAAGTATGAGTCACTCGTGCCAAGATTTCAAATCTTAAGAAGTACTCTTTAGAAGCATCCAAGATCAGTATGAGGATTCACACTTACACATGCAACTCGAAAAGGTCTTCATCTTTTTGTCAAAGTTTTTGTACATGTTAGAAAAAGTACTGCGCACGCTATCTAAATCGGCTGCACACGCCATCAATCAATCAAGTACTATCTGACACCCTTTGGAAGCTCTCGAGGAAAATGTTCAACGGCATTCTTCTGTGTCTAACGGATATCTGAAGACGTTGCCTATTTAAAGACTTCACTCCTTCAAAGTTCAGTTGTCGAACACGTTCTAGTATTCAATCTTCAGTGATTTCACTCACTATACCTGTTGTACTTCATTGTAAAACCCTTTCTGCGAAAAGGAATCTTTCTTGTTTAAAACAACTATTTCAAATCCACTTGTGTGGTGTTTTAGCCTGAGGAGGCTGGTTGTTCAAAGAATACCTTTGTTGTTTAGCCTGCGAAGGCTGTATTAAAAGAATATCGTGTTATAGCCAGAAGTGGCTGGACACAAATAATACTTGTAACCCTTTCACGGTTGGTAGTGAAAACTCAGTTGTTACTGGGTAACTAGACGTAGTCTTATATAGATGAACCAGTATAAAAACACTTGTGTATTTATTTCTCTAAGTTTTTCGACTAACGAGGATAATTAAACTATTACGTCTATCCTTTAAAAATAATCCTTAAAGATTAAAATTATTTCATCTGAACATATTTAAACTCACATACAAAAAAGATAATTTTTTTATAAAATACAATTCAACCCCCCTTTTTATATTTTATCTTTTACAATACTCAACAATAACTTCAGTTGATTTATAAATATAATCATAATCATTATCTATATGATAAATATATATTTATAGTTAAAACATCACAATACTTATTATGTTATTCATACGATATTTTATTTGAATTCTGTCCAATTGCAATTATTTACAATAGCAAGGAATGTGCTCTGCTATATATATATATATGATTTTGATATTAGTATATATTGATTATTTCTATTAAAGATGATATTTTTTTTACATAAATAAAGATGATGTTAAACATGTATAAATATTTGTATAAACATGAATATATCGTTCTTAGTATAATCTACTTTAGCCTAAATTAATCAAAATTTAATTTCTAGATGATCAATAAAAAATACTCATCATTACTATTACAATATATTTGAGTCACGATCATTCTGTTACAATGATATATCTTATGACATAAATTAACAACCTCGGAACGGAATTTCATGCCATTTCAAACGTTGACAGTCGAAATCTTTCATTCAAATTTGGCACACAGAGAAAATGATTCTTAATTCAAGTTAGGTTACTGATAGTTAAATGCGAAAAAGAATGGGAAATTATTAAATCATAGGATTAGTTAAGTTTTTTGTTTTTATTTCTTAAAGTTTTATTTTTAAATTTTTAAATATTTTTGGTTTTAACTCATAAAATTTCCTATTATGATATTTTTTCTCCGTAACATCTTTATTAATTTGTTAAATAAAAACTATTTTTGTAGTAATTTTTACTGCCTGAAAAATTATTTTAGTTAGACACAAAATATTCTCATTTGATCACTTAATAGAAAAGTTAACGTGAGAAAAAAAACAGTGACAAATTTATTTTATAAGAATTAAAAATATAAATATTTAAAAAATTAAAAAACATAATTCAAAAAATGAAGAACTTAAAATTTAAATAATCCCAAACTATACATTTTACGAGTGAACTAGTGACTTTTGCGTCAGACCAATTACTTTATAGAATTCTTTCTTCAATAAAAATAGATAAAAAAATATGAAATAAAATAAAAAACATGAAAATATAAAAATTTATAAAATAATATCACGTATTAGATAAAATTACATTAAGAATATTTTAGGTTTTGTGATAATATATTTTTTTATTACGCTAATGTTTCTTTTATATGAGATGCGCTATATAACATTTTTTAAAATAAACAAGAGCAGTGGAACATTGGTGTAATATCAGAATAATGTTCATATAACATTTTAAAAAAATAAAAATTTAATATATTAATTAAAAATTATAAAATATTTTATAATGTTGAATCATTCCGATGAGTTTAAAGGCAAATAAGTCATAAAATTATTGTACAGATTTATTGTCAGAATAACATATTTATATAAGCTACACTTATATCTTCTATATTTTTTAAGACATTTTATAAATATTTTTTTTTAATTTTTTCATAAAACTCTTTAATTATTTAAAATTTATTGTATTAACACCTTCTTTATTTACTAAGTTAACTCTCCATTGATTTTAAAACATATTATGATAAGATTTCAACACGAAGATAAATATAATGCTAAAAATATTGTCCAAATATAAGATAAAAAATAACACGAAGTGTGATTTATTCTATACATTTTTTAATCATGCATGCAAAGCGAGATTTTGCCGCGTGGATAGAATGAATTCCAAGGAATGTGCACTACTCATTTCTTAATTACTCTGTGGATATTAATATGAATTTTATTAACATATATGACTTTGATAATTTATATCAGGTCACGTGCGAGCATATTCCTGTTCACATTAAAAAGTGAATAAAGGAGTTACTTATTTTTTTATTAAAAAATATGTGCTAAGTTTACTCAAATGAGTTGTGTTGTTTTACTTTAACGGTTTATTAGAAGAATTCTTTTTACATATTTTTTATGAAAAATATTTTTTTCTCAAATTAAGTATCATTACATATTCTTATGTCTCGAATTTAAGATTATTGATTAAACTGAAATACTTTTGTATCAGTTAATCTTCAATTTACCTTGATAATTATGTTCAAGAGTATTTCTCTTTTTAATAATACTATTCTGTTATGATTCTTTATATTTTCTTATTTTTAAGTTCCTTATGAATGTCTTTTGGACTCCTTCTGTAGCACAACGATAATTAAGTTTTAACATTCAATATTTATAAGATAATTAAAACGGGATGGTTTCATAAAAAATTATTTATGATATAAAATTAAAAAATGTAAGAGATAATTTCTTTTAGTAAAAACTTTTCAATTTTCAACTACTTAAATCAATCCCAAAGTGTGATTAAAAAGAAAACAATGATTTCATGATCTCTTTAACTTCACTTTTGGTCCCATTTTTAATATAATTTTCTATTCATAACATAAAATTTTACTTGTAACCTCTTGTATTAAACCTTTTATCTTAATTACACTGATTTACCTATTGTAACCTCGTTATTGTGATCATATTGTTAGGGATTAGGAGTTATACTATTTAAAGAAGTTTATTATTCTTCTGTGCTACGATTTACAGAAATTGTCAAGATGGATGTGATACTACAACTTTTAGAACCCACCAGTATGTGTATGCCAGGCCCAATAAGGTCCGAGATAAGGCCTGTTATTACAGAGGCCTTTTACTTTCTTTACTTCTCCTTAAATGAACCGCACCATCATGTAAAATAATAAATTACTAATAATTATACATAATTTTTTTTTATATTTTAAAAAATTAAAATTTGAAAAATATAATTAAAAATGTCAAAACGATACCGTGTAATACTTTAGGGAAAAAAAAAAATCTCCCCTCGTGGACAAAAAAATAAACCAACCTTCACTTTATTGGTTTTCTTTGGCATCTCGGCCCAAAAACACATACAGCATCTTGGCCCAGAAAAAAAATGCACTACACTTCTCTGATTCTAGTCAGAACTCAAGCGAATGAGCCACCCAATTCAAGAATCTGAACAATGGCTGAGTATTTTATTTTAAAAAATATTAAGAGAAATAATTTTAAAAATTAAAATATTTAAAATAAGGGAATAAAGTACAGAATTTTTTTTTTATTAAAATACATTATTTTTGTGCCTATTAATTCAATATAATGTCCATAAATTATAGTTATAATTTAATCAATACAACATTTAAGAAAATTAAAAAAGAATAAATACACGTATAAATATATGAAATGTTGAATCTATAATAAATTAGATCACATAAGAATTGAACTGGTCGGACCCTTTGATCAAGACATCTGAAATGAGCCTTTGACAACTAGACTTCTAGTTAATCACGTGAACAATTAGTGAGATGAAGCGTCAAATGAGTCTTTTGGATGATAATATGTTGTAGTTAGTACATTTGATGCTCCTAGACAAATTACTAGTTAGCTTGGTTAGAGTGACTCCCTCATCTACTCTCGCTAAAAGAGTGAGCATTTATTCTAATAAGATGATAACTTGATATCAACTTTCTTGATTAGTTGAGGACTTCAATATTTATAAACTTGTAATCTATGTATCTTTGTGTCAAGATTTTAAATGGACTTGTAATATTTTCTATTATCTCAAAGCCTAAACTTACATGCTACATAAGAGATGAGAATTAGGGAGGAATTTTTGGCCTTTTTTGTCAATATTTCGACATAGACGATTACTCTTTAGAAATTATTTTTTTTAAAAAATTATATACAAGTGTTTACTTTAGCTCATGGTAGATGATAACTATAATCCTTGAATAGTTAAGCATTTTATTCAATAAAAATAAATTTTGTTGTTATTTAAAGGTAATGAGTATATATATATTGTTAACCTGCCGTTTATCATGGCCTGTAATTGGACTATGGTTGTATGTTTTCAGCATTGGCATTGATTCTGCTCTTACCCTATTATAATATATATGATCCTTTTCCGTAGCTAAGTAATATATTATTGTCCATAATCTCGAGAACAGAACCTTCAAATCAACGTTACACAACCCCGCGGGGCATATTAGCTAGCTAGGTTCCTTTTAAATGGGAACAAAGGGACTGATTAAGTAAATAGCGTTTCTTTATGAATAAGTAGATAATATAATTTGGAACGTCCATCAAATGATCTTGTCTTTGCTTTTGTGAAAAAACGTGATGGGCATATGCAACAAACAGGACAAAAGAGGGAACCAAAGCAACAAGGAATCAGAAAAGAGTGCAGGTAATTTACCAATTTTACATGCAAATATCCATGCATATCCATCAAGAAACAAAGGCTACAAGATTTTGATCACTTTTTTGATAAGCCCTATAGTTTTTAAATATTAACAAACTTTAATTTAAACCTTTTAGAGAGATGCACATCATGTTAATCTTAAATTGGATCCAAGTGGGGGGACGAGAGGTCCTATGGCCTGCCCTATGATTTATTAATTAATAAAAAATATTATATAAAAATTATCTTTTCCTATTGTACGATTCTAATCCCTATATTTTTCTTTTTACCTTGTCAAGTGTACTATTACGCTAAATGAGAACCATATGCATCTCTATCACTTCACTGGCCATATTTTTGTCTTGTGTGGGAGAAGGAGACCACGTTAGAGAGAATCTGCTCTAGAATTATTAATTGGCCGGTGATAGCTAAGTTGGGGATTTGACTGTGACTGTGGATGTGTCTTTCTCAACGTCATATGCCGGGTAACACATGCCATGTATGTACTATTTTGCTTGGGACATGTGAAAGTGTGGTAAAGACCTAAGCTTTATTTGAAATTTATTTTATATATATAATTAAGGGCATATATTCAATATTGATGTTTCTAGATTTATCAGACTTCTATAAGCAACTTTCCTGTAACATAATAATATTTTAAAAAATACTTATGTTTATTTTGAAACTCTGGAAATTGACCGGGATGAGTGGTGGTGGTTGTGGTCATATGGAGGTGTTAGAGAGGATCTTGTGGTCTTCTTTGAATTGTTGGGTAAAATTTAGATCGGAAGAGAGGGTACTTATAAAGATAATTCGACTCCGACGGTTAAATTAGTATCTTACTGATATATTTTTATATGATAAGTGTTAAGAGAAAGTTATAATTTATTTTCTGTGAGTCTGTTTATAAAGGTAAAGAGAGATGACATGTAAAGGACGCTACAAAATCCTTTTCTGAGACTGTGCAGCTATGACAGGTACACATGTCAAATCTCTTTAATATCGACAACATTTCTCAATATGAAGTCGACGCAAGTTGATGTGGTAGCCACGCCAGCTCAACATAGTACATATATTTACTTTTTATATCTAAGGACTACTCTTTAAATTAATCAATGAATGTTGATCTTATGACTTGATTAATTCTTGACATTAGATTATTCCTATTATACTTGATTTAGCGGTAATTAATTAATTTAGCAGCAATTAATTAATGGCTAGGAAATTTATAAATTTTTAGAAATTAAAAATATAAGGGATCAAATGATAACAAGGAAATATATTCATGATGATGCATAGTGTAAAAGATGATAAAATTTATTCTTTTATATATATATATATATATATATAAATAATTATAAAATTCTTTAATTCTTTTAATTCTTAATAAATAATAATATTAACTACTAAATACTTCAAATGGGACAAACACACTCTTTGGAATTGAATGGACCAGGCAAAAAAATCTTTGAGAGTCACCCATGACTTGAAAATTTTTGTGTCCACCATAGGTCTTTTGATGCCTCTATTATTTTGTGTAGAAATTAAGGTAAACTTGCGATGAGATATTGATAGTGGCAACTAAAAGAGGTGCTTCTAGTCATCCATTGCAATAGATGAAAGAGGCAATGACCAATTTGAAGCAACGTAATGAAAAGATATATGGAGAGGGAATGTGCAAATGGAATAACATAATCAGATTAAGGCATTGAAGTACAACATGAGGCATAATGAAATTCCTAGTTCTATATTGCAGAATTTTTAACCATTTAGAAGACAATTCAGGGGTCAAAGTTATACTGACCAATTTATGAGTACCTGCAATTAATTGAGTCTTAAAATGTTGATCGATCAGTGAACAATATCTCTCCTTAAATAACTCAATCCCCTAAGGATGCCTCACCCTAGCAATTCTATATGGATATCTCAACCTTTCAAAGAAGAAGAATATACGTAGATGTGTAAAGAAATACAAGTAAAGAGATTGAATTATACTTCTTAAAAACCTTTTTACAAATCTTTTAGAAAACACGAATTAAATGAAAAGAAAAAAAACGCAAATATAAAACAATTTTAACTTTGATCTGACTAAAATATTGTATTTTCCTACATTAAGGGAAAAAACACACTCTTTACCTATATTTTTTTTTTTTGGGTTTATAAAGCAACCTACTTTTCTGTTAGATAAATATTCAGATTTTATTTTAATATGATCGCAGACATATAGTTTCTAAATTTTACATCAAGTACAACTTTTCTTCGTACGAAAGTAAAAATTTTAAAAACATAAATACTTACTTTCATATTTATGTAATTAATTGTACAATTATTTCTCTTATTTATTTTCACATTTAATTTATGTAATTATAGTACTACACAGATGTTTCACTAAATTTTGTTATGCAATAGAAAAACCCTTCCATTTAATTCTTACGATAATATTAATATTTGGATTTATTTTGCAGCCAACCAACTAACTCTCTCACAGAACATTATATATATATATATATATTTATATATATATATATAAATATATATTTCTCTTTCTTCACATTTTATAACCCTAATATGCATATTTCAGTTGTCTATATTAAATATTTTTCCATAAACTTAATCCACGAATAATATCAACATATTTTAATAAATCTTTTCAGAAAATATTTTAGGATTAAAGAGTAATAAGTTTTTTAAAAAGTTAAAATAAATCTTTTATTAGTTGGTTTATGATAAATTTCACATATTTTAAAACAAGTTAAATAAGCAATCTTTTTACAAATTAAATAATACAAAAATTAACTTTGACCAAAAAATTTGTCAGTCGTCATGTTTGGACCCTCCAAAAAGCAAAAAAACTTCACTAGGAATTGTTTCCTAAGCTGGTACAATATCTAACCACATATTTAAATCATTCCAATATCTTAAACAAAAGAAGGCAATAAAAAACATTTTTTTTTTTTTTTAGAAGAGATAGAGATAAAAACCACCCCATAACCCCACTTCCTTGCTCTCAATTATGTGGATCCACGCAACTATACTTTGTCTGACTTCGGGGTTAGCAATTGAAATATGCAACAGACAAGAAGGTAAATAAATTATAATGTGTGTAAGTTTTATTATATATTTTATAAAGAAGTAAATATATAAACAATTCTTTTTCAAAATTTATTCTTCTTTAATGTGATCCGTGTGTTTGAAATTGAAAAAGTATGAAAATGAATTTGATGACGATGACTCCATCAATAATATGTATGCCACATGTAAGATATGTGTATTTATATAGGCAATGCTTTAAAGTTTAAACTTTTATCCATGCCTATCCTTCCAGTGAGTGCTTTTTACCTATTTGCATTTTAATATTTTTGTTCATAAGAATTCTGCCAGGTATAGCTACTCTATGGGGACACAAACTTGACAGAATGACACAGGTACCAGTGAAGCAATGACTCACGTCAACCTCATACAAATTCACAAACACAACTCCACCCAAAAAAAAAAAAAAACAGTTTTTGAATACCAAAATCAAAATTTTTACTCTAATCTTAGTTTAACCAATGTAAAAATGGAGTAATTAACAAAATTTAGATTGATAATAATAATAATAATAATAATAATAATAATAATAATAACTGAGTCCAACCCAAAAGACAAAATAACAAAGCGGACACATCTGTTGTACAGTGTACAGCGTACTACTTGTTTTGATATGCATTTTCTTCCATAAAGCGATGTCTGGAGAATCTTGCCACCTTAAAATCTAGTTCGTGAATTAATGCATGACAGATACTTCTCACTCCTTAGAGCATTTCCAACAGTGTAAAGATAGTGAAGTTGATTAACACCTTTTTAACGGATCCTATACCATTATAGATACAATTTAGATACCTTCTTAACCATTATTTCTCAACCATAAATTACTTATGCAATACATATTTATATTAAAAGTTAATATGTATTATGAAAATAATTTAATTTTGATTAAAAAAATAATACAAATAATAACACGTGTATCTAAGTTTTCTTTTCTCTGAACATACTCATAAGATTTACCAAATTTTACACAATTTTTAAGAATGGTTAAGAATGATACTTGTATTCCTTATAAATATCATTCATTTGCAGCTTCATTTGTACTAGCCCTCACACTTGTACACCATCTTCTTCTCCCAAAGCCCAAGAGTTAGAAAATTCCGAGCCCAAAACAAAAATTGGTGATCGAACACATACACATGATGGGAAGTTCCGTGCGTGTGAAAGAAGCCACGGTGGTTACACCATCTGAGCCCACACCAAGCACTGTACTTTCTTTATCAGCAATAGATTCGCAACTCTTCCTTCGTTTCACCATAGAGTACCTTTTCGTTTACAAGCCATGCCTCGGCGTGGACCAAGTTGCCACCACGGCCCGTATGAAAACAGCATTAGCCAAAGCACTCGTTCCGTATTACCCCTTAGCAGGCCGAGTCAGGCCCAGGCCCATTGGGCCTGGGCTCGAAGTGTTGTGTGCAGCCCAGGGTGCTGTTTTCATAGAAGCCTTTTCTGACCGTTACAACGCTAACAACTTCGAGAAAGCTCCTAAAACAGTTACACACTGGAGATCACTGTTATCGCTCCACGTGGCTGACGTTCTTAAAGGTTCCCCGCCGCTGGTGGTTCAGCTTACGTGGCTCGCCGACGGAGCCGCCACCATCGGCGTCGGAATTAATCATTGCCTTTGCGACGGAATTGGAAGCGCCGAGTTTCTAAACTATTTCGCTGAGTTAGCCAACGAGTTGACTCGTGGTCATAGACCAAAACCTAAACCTGTTTGGGAGCGTCAACTTCTGAATTCATCACGGGTGAAGCAGATGCGGGTTGACTCAGTGAGTCATCCCGAGTTCAGCCGAGTCCCTGACTTGTGCAATTTCATGAATAAAATCACAACCGGACTTAAACCAACCTCGGTGACTTTTGACAAGAGGAGGCTCAACGAGTTGAAGAGACTCGCTCGATTAACGAGTCAACCGGGCCAGTCGTTTATGTACACGTCGTTCGAGGTGCTGGCGGCGCACGTGTGGAGAAGCTGGGCGAGAGCTATAAAATTTCCGGCGAATCAAAAGCTGAAGTTGGTGTTCAGTGTAAACGTGCGGAATCGTGTGAAGCCGAGTTTGCCGGAGGGGTATTATGGGAACGCGTTTGTGTTGGGGTGTGCGGAGACGAGTGCGAAGGAGTTAGAAGAAAGAGGGATCGGGTACGGGTCGGGTTTGGTGAAACGGGCGAAGGAGAGAATAGGGAACGAGCACGTGAGGGGCGTGATTGAGTGGGTGTGGGAAAAGAAAGCATGTCCCGACCCTGTAGGAGTGTTGATAGTGTCGCAGTGGTCGAGATTGGGGTTAGAGAAAGTTGACGTGGGTTTTGGTAAGGCTTTGCACGTGGGACCCGTGTGTTGCGACAGGTACTGTTTGTTTTTACCTGTAAGAGATGAGTGTGTGAGTGTTAAGGTCATGGTTGCTGTCCCCACTTCTGCCGTTGACAATTACGAGCTTTTCATGCGTGCGTCGCACCTGTGACTTATGACGTATGTGTCTCTATGACACGCTTATTTTTCTAGTTTTGACCCTTTTATAATTCTAACTTATCACGGTAAATCGGTAATTTTAGATACCGTTTGTTACTGTTACTGTTACTCATGTGGGATCTGTTCTTACCAAATACGTACGAGTACAGTATTATGAATTTAGATGCGGTGAATGGTTCACACCTTTTACGAATAAGAATCGTGAGTGTGTAGTGTGTGTGCATATTTTTTGCGAAATGAAATGCTGGCCACCATATATAGCGTATCTCACATGGTGGACCATCAGCACCTGTGGCAAAAACAAAGTGGGTTAAGTTCTATCATGTACAGGAACCAACAGGACCTCCCATTTTCTCGTGACATAAGGAATCAATCACCTTGTGTAGCTTTCATTGCAATCACTGCGATGCCACCTTTCTCTATAGGCTTCTAGTAAGAAATTAAATTTTAGAGTTTACTGTAATGTGCAACAACCGAAAAGCAATCTCTGTGTACATGCTATTTAGTAATAGCATACTTATGTATCATGGCTACTACCAAAACTATAAATCAACCATATTTAACACGTTTTGAGTTTAATTAAATGAAGTAATTTGTTTAAAACATTTAAACAACATATGCCGCAAAGGTTGCAATAAAAATAAGTAGGGAGATGGGTTTCATTTGGTTTTATGACACGTTTTCTGTTTGATTTTATGTTTTTATTTTTCAAAAATCATTTTCATTTCTAAATTTTGAAAATGGGAAAACATTAAGAAATATTAAAAATTATATTTATATTCTTGCGTAATTGTTATGAATAAAAAATATTAAAAACGAAATTTTTATCTCTTATTTTAATTATATTTTAGAAATGTTACCATTAAAAGTGTTTTTAAAAATTTTAATTAAACATATTTTCTCTGTTATTTTCTATTTATTTAAAAATGAAAATAGAAGATGTTAAAACTAAATCGCCCTTGACATTTTGACATTCCAGCTTGCATTCAATAATATTTTTATTTAAATAAAAAGTTTTAAACTTATTAATGATGAATGTAAATATGTGTATATATAAAAAATAGAATCTTTAAAAGGAAAGAATAACATTAAGGATTACGCACCGATGGACTTTTAGTAAGTAACGTAACCCGTCAACTCTAATATTTAACCAATTATAAATATAATAACTATTAAAAAAATATATTATTAAAAAAAGTATATATCTAACTTAGAAAAAAAATATACAATAAAGTACATTATAATAATGTACGAAAGCATATGATAGTCTTAAAAAAATATAATTATAACTGTATTTAAAAATAATATAAAACATCCATCGAAAAATATATAACTATCTTTAAAATAATATATAATTGCTATGTATTAAAGTATACAATAGTGTTAGAAAAAAAAGTATACAACAACAACCTTTTAAAAAGCATACAATTGTGTTTCAAAAAAGTACGTAATTGTGCTTTGAAAAAATATGTAACTGCAATTGAAAAAAAATACAAAACAACATTACTAGAAAGCATATAACAATTTGGATATGAAACGGTGTAAAAAGTAAAAAATATAAAAAGAGACTGAATTGTGTTATTAAAAATTATTGTGTTTGTGTTTGTTGTTTTAAAAAAAAATCGGATACAATTTTGATTACTTTGAATGTTGATTTTAAACGTTTAAGTTATTAATCTTTATTAGTTAAAACAAAATAGTTAAAGATAATGATATTTTTATAATGGTTCGTCTTAAACATATTACGTCTAGTTACTTAATAAGTTGTTATATATCCAGCCACTTCTAACCATATCGATATTCTTTGATCTCAGCCTTCCCAGGCTATACAAAAGGTATTATTTGGAACACAGTCTCCACAAGGTAAAACTAAGGTATTCTTTGAAAACTCAGCATCCTCAGGTTAGAGCACCACAACAGTGGATTTTGAAAGGAGTTTTAAAATAAAAGTTTTATCCTCTTCGTAGAGATGTGTTTACAATGAAGAACAAAAGCTAGAGAGCTTTAAGAGCTTAAAAGCAAAATTCAGAGTAAGAGTTTTTCAAGCGTTATTTCGCTAACTTGAGTTTGAGGTGGTGAAGTCTTTTTATAGCTGAAATCCTTGAAGTAGTCGTTAGACTAAAACACTTGACCATTGTCCTTTTGTATTTGCGTACTTCAGAGGTGATTGACAGAGATTGATCAGAATCATTAAATGACTGTGCAGCAGAGTCAGCGCATGTTCAGCCTTTTTCTGACTTGTTCAAAGATATCTTTGAAAAGCACCATTTGCTTTTCGTGTTGCAGAGGTTAAGTACATGATCTTTGCCTTTTAGAAACTTCCGAAAGTAACGTCTCTGTTTGAATAATTTGGTGTGTGTTACTTTGTCTGTCTTCAATAGATTTCACTTTTCTTCAATAGACGAATGATCTTCACAAGACTTCGTCTATCTTCATTCTTCAAAACTTTGTCTTGAGAAATATCTCAGTTTGTCAAGTAGTAGATGATGTCTTTCCAGATTGTAGACTTTGATGGTCATCTCTTCGTTTGTGCTTGCTTCATTCGTCTTATCTCATGATGCTCCAATCTAATGCTTGGATCGTCTGTTTTGTAATTATCAAAATCTAGGATGTTAATCATCTTGACTTAATAAATGGTCTAAATCATAAATTCAGAAACACATAACAACGTAAAAATAAATATGTAATAGTTAGCAAACGAACATCAATAAGAAGGTATCCGAACGTAAATCGATAAAAAACAGATATGTAAAAGGAAAACAAAAACAGAAATGTAAAAGGAAAACAAAAAGAAAAAGAAAAACATAAACGAAGATAAAAACAACAACAAAGACAAAAATGTATTAAAGGAAAATGTAACTTTGCAAGTAAACAAAGATGAAGTGCTTCAGAGTGAAAATTGAGAGATGAAATTGAAATGACGACAAAATAATATTTTTAACAAAGGAAGAGTGGGAGATAGAGACCTCGAAGAAAAAGAAGAAGAAAATGAAGTAAAACACTGTGAGAGGAAGTGAGTAACGTGAGTGATGTGAAGAAGAAACATTTGGTTTGAATATAAGATGAAAGTTGGAGAGAGAGACACACGAGAGTGGGGAAGTGAGAACATTTTGCTTTCATTTTCATTTTTCTTTTCATTTTTTTTCAATTTAGGGTTTGGTGATCCTCTAATTCATGTTCTATTACATATTATTACATGACATTTTTGTATTGTTATGTGTTTCTGAATTTATGGTGGATACCGTTTCATATCCAACTTGTAATATACTTTCTAGCAATGTTGTAATATACTCTTTTATGGGTAATTGCACACTTTCTCAAGGCGCAATTATACTTTTTCAATAGTTATATACTTTCATACATTGAAGTTGTATATTTTTTCAAAGACAGTTTATATACGTTTTTAATAGATATTTTATACCTTTCTCAAAGATAATTGTATAATTTTTTTATGGTTATTGTATATTTTCTTGGAAGTCTCTTGTATATTGTTGTACATTATGATCGTGTGCTTTCTTGTATTCTTGGAAGACATTTTGTATATTCGTTTGGAAGGGGATTTCCAAATACATTGAAAGCTAGGTCCATGCTAACAAATAATCATCCTACAACAAATATGGAGAATATAATAATATTATGAATAATTTAGTATTGATATAAGAAAAAGAACGTTCTCCTGTACTTTCAAACATGTTGAACTCCACATATTCTTGTATAATCAAAAGGGAGATTAATTCCTTAAAAAATGAGATCAATAAATCAAAATTCACTTAAATATAATTATTGTTCGATCATTCATTTTATATCAAAGGTGTATTGTAAACCTTTTCAATGGTTATTGTATATATATATTTTTTTTTTCTGATAAGAGTGTTGTATATGTAATTGTTAGTGGGTGAGGTGTAAAAATTAACCACTAAAAATGTCATAACGTTAAATTTGAATTTCAAAAGTATTAGTTAAGAAATTAAAATAGAAAATACTTAATATATAATTATAAGAAAAATTGAGAATGCAATTATATATATATATATATATATATATATATATATATTAATAAAAAGGAATTTCTTATAATAACTCACAAAATTATTTGTTCTAAGAAATTCTTTTTAAAGATATTTCCAATGTTATTATAAGAAATTTTTTTATTAATATTCTTAAAATACTTATTAGCATTTCTCTGATTTATTAATCAAAGTAATTACGATCTTAAATTTTGAAATTAATGATTGAGCACTAAAATTGGTCCTT
Source organism: Hylodesmum podocarpum (assembly GCA_026586105.1). NCBI lineage: Eukaryota > Viridiplantae > Streptophyta > Magnoliopsida > Fabales > Fabaceae > Hylodesmum > Hylodesmum podocarpum. Next base: position 5,602,751 of record JALJEV010000519.1, on the reverse strand, counting down.
TCCATATTCATTAAAGTATTATTTATTGTAATTAAAGTATGCCCAAATTTCTGGATTGCATGATTTTCAGCAACCACGGGATTGAGAACTGTGATAACTATTAACAATATTTCGAGATAGGTCAGATGTTCTGGATTTGCTGTTCCATGCCAAGAATCGACAATGCTGACGAGGGAGAAATCCTATCTGTAAGACGAACCGAAGGGGCAACCAAATCCCTTTCATTATGGGAAATTATAGTCATAACTTATGCTGATTAAACGCCATATTTTGTGGGAGCCATAAAGAGTATGTAACTTCATTTCCCTATTACAAGACAATTTTAGTTTTTTTCCCAACAATATTCTTCTTTTGTTCTTTACCTACAATGTATATTTTTTATTATCTATATTCAAAAACTATATTAAACATTTAGGCAATATTTAAATTAGTGAAAATAGAATACGAGAAGAAATAGAATATAATGAAATAAAGTAATCAAACAATAGTGTATTAAATAAAAACTCGATTCCGTTATATAAACATGTTATGATGGAATAAAATAAAATTTGTATTTCGTTCCTTGAATGTTGAGTTGAATGAAATAAATTAAAACTGTTTATGTGTTACTTATATAAATATATTTACGGTATTCGTGAACTAGGAATTATTTCAAAAATTAATTTTACAATAAAATAAATATATAATTCTTTGAATCATTTGTCTATTTAAATTAATTTTTTGATATTGTACTTAATAATATAAATGCTATTCGCCCTCATGTTATTAATTCTCTTCTGACTTATTCTAACTTTCCTTTCTTCCAACCCAATTTAGCATTTCGTGAATCAGGTTCTTTCTCTCAACTAATTGATATACTGTCGCCGTTAAGATTTATATACTATTTATTAGAAAGTTCCTTACATACTAATATTTAAAATAACAAAAGGTTAATACAAAAATCAGATTAAAATATGAGAACTTTTTACATTATCTGTACATGTTAATTTTTAAAAATTATTTTTATTATTAATTAAAAAGATATTTTATCTAACGTTATATTAAATTGAAGTTTTTAGTACCTAAAATGGGCAAATTTTCAGTCAAAAGAAGAACAAGAATTACTATCCAATTAATGAAAGAATTTTCATAAATGCTTATTGACATGTTTACATTTTTTTTTTCTTTTGGGTCAATTTCATTGCAATTTTTTGGTCATCACATGTTTTCGTTTTCGGTTTTGGTCAGATATTTGGTCTCTACGTGCAAGAGGCCAAGAGGCTGGACCCAATTATAGCCCACATTCAACAAAGAGACAAATTTTTCAAAATGCTATAATTACCCCCTTTTCTACTAAGTTCACCTTCTCATTTAAAAATAAAATCAAAACACACATGTTCAACGAAAAATACTTTCTGCTAAGTTCAACCACTGAAGGAGATTACAATGTATGAATGAACTAAAATTATAAAGAAGTAAGTGAAGAAGGATCGTGTAATTATTACTTCACTGAATTTACTTTGCGTAGTCACCACTCACCCGTCATTTCATGGTTGCAAGCTGCAACACAAGGATAAGAAATAGTAAAGTGGAGACACCTAGCAAAATGAAGAAACCTAGGCCTCTCATGAGTTAATAATATTGTTCAGCCCCTAAAGTATAATCCTTTCATATCATAATGTATGGACATGACGTAATGAAGTAGGCCCAATGTAAAATATCTCTCATCTACTTCTAAATTTTTTGGACATTTTCTTTATATACTTATGAATTTTAACTTGCATTTATAATAAAATTTATAGTTTTTACTCTAAAATAGTAAAACATTCTAGAATATTCATCCAAAAATGTAAATAAAAGATGTATGGAGAAATTTAACAGGAACATTAACATTGTTTTCACGGACACTCTTTTTTTCACACTTTCTTTTATTGTTTAAAACTAATTAAATTAAAAAAGAGAATCATTAGATTCAATAAATTTATGATTTTTGATAAATTTTAGTAAATTATAGATAGAGTGTCAAAAATAATATTTGAAAAAATAAATATCAACATTTCTAATAATTTTTGTTGAATCTAGAAAGAAAACTACTAAGTATTAATTGCTAGCCAACGTTAACTTAGGAAATGAAGAAAATATTGATTATTGTGTGAAAAGTGCTAAATAGTTGTCGTCTATGACTTAACCTATGTACAAACATAACCTATGTACAAAAGGATTGTCTGGCTAGAAGTCAAACGATGAATGGTTCTTGGACACGTATAATAGTTAATTGGTAAAGAAAAAAGAAAAAAATGTCACTATAAATAATATATTATATTACATAAAAGGCAGAAGTAAAAAAAATGACGAATATTAGTGACCTATATAAAATTATGAAGTGTGTAAATATCATAACCCATGTCCAATTACGTGAATTCCAAAATTGTTAAATTTTCATTTCTAAATTTTTTTCAAGTATATATGTGGCCTCGTGATCAACTTGCAATATTTAATTATATTATTTTCAATCATACTATATTACCATCAGGATTACTCCGAGAACAAGACAGTATTGAGGTATTATTTTTAGTTTTTCTTGATTGAAAAAAAAATCCCGAGTCCTTTGTTAACAATAAAACAGTTTTTTTTTTTAAATAAAGAAAATAAAATATGTAGCTTTTAAATAAGCTAATTTTAGTACTTTCTATTGTTATTTTTCTTTCTCTACTTCTATATCCAACGAAAGACTCGATAATATATTACCCCAAAGAAATTAATTTAATAAATTAAAGTTAAAAAAAATTAAATCACTAAAACAGTTTTAACTATAATTTTAAAAGTCTTAATTTTAATTTTAAAGTAATTTTAAGACAAAAATATAGTGAAGATAAACGTTATCTTAATGTCGGCAATACCTTATTAATGTCGACAGTTCGGGGACAGACATAATACGGATCCATCAAGAACAGCGTTAACGATGAAATCAATTATGCATAGAGAAAAAAAAAACAATGAAATCAATTAATAAGGTAAGTTCATGCATGTCAATTTTTTTTTTTTTATTTTATGTTTTTAGTTGGGCAATGGCTTGTAGGAACTGTTGTGTCATATACGGAAAATAAACTGTTGAATCTTTATGGTCTCAGCATTAGTCTTTGGATTCCCACACGGTTAAGCTTATGAACCATGGTGGGGTTGGTGGCTCTGAAAATGAATCAAACGGGTTTTCTGTGTTGCAATGAAACAGTACGGTTAGACCCACTTTCTTATGCAAAGAAGCGTTGAGAGATATGCAAGAATCTAAGAAGCTATAGTAGTGTTGCTGTCTCTATACTAAATGGTGTCTCACACATGTAGGTGCTACCAATCAATGCTCAGGTTCATCTGCTCCACTGTCCCATCACAAATAGGTTATTTCAATTTCATACTAAACCTCTTTTTTTTTTTTTCCTTTTTTGTTTTGCCTTGTGATCATATCTTTACTAATCGAACAAGAGAGATCATCAGAATAAAGACTGATCAGAACCCCTCAGAACATACATGTGTTTAGGAGCAGAATTTCATGGACACTGTATGATGAAAAGAAGCATCATCAATCGTGAAAATCGATCCTATTATTGTTACAAAAGTTAAACCCAAAAGACAAAGAAAATCATCATTTCGCCCCTAGTTCCTAGTTATTCCTACAATGATAGCTTAGACAAAACTCAGGTAGAAATTGACAAGTGTTCTTTTTAATGTTTTTCTCAGATTAAAATTGAAATTTATTGTTATTTAACGGAAATCTTTATCACATGAATTATTTAGATGAAACTCCAGTTCTAATTCTAATAAGAACAAAAAAAAAAAAAAGTTAGTAACTAAAAGATTTAGATTAAGAGCAATTGATTCACGGAGTGATTATTTTATTAGCATATACAACACAGTGGCTGCTTTTGATTGATCATTGATTCAGAACAATTACAACAAAAGATAGAAAAGGGAGAGGGGGACATAATAATTCATACATCAAAATATATATGGGATTTGAATGAAATCATCCACAGTTTCATGTCTGCTAAACGATTGAGACGAAGAGGTGTGACAAAAGTTGTCATTGAAATCAGCACAAGTGAAAAATTCAGGTAAGGGTGGCAAACTAACAAGGGCATTCACATCAGAGGTAGAGGCAGTAGTAGCAGCAGCAGCAGTATAGTGAGCAAGACGATCCTTTGCAATAGCAAGATCATGTTGAAGCTCCACCATCTTCCTTTGCAAAAGAGCTATGGCACCAATGCATCCATAAACTGGGTCCCTAAGCCTTGCTTCTGCTTCATAAGCAAGGGAATTGACAGTGTCTTCTCTCTGCTCCTCCGGGACTTCAACGAGGATCTTGCTCACATTGCTTGCTCCAAATACCTTGTGGACCTTCGCGAATTTCTTGCACTCGTCAGAACGAAAGTAAGGGGCAAATATGCAATTGGGTATGCATCTTCTCTTCAAGAACTTGCAGGCTGCACAAGAAGAACTTGAGCGTGGTTCATAACCCTTCATCGCTTTGAATTCTTTGAAATATGAACACTTTACTATATGCTTTGCTTTGCACTTATAAGTACATGCTTCTCTTCTAGCGATAGCTACTTTCCTCAATCGCTATTTAAGGGCAACCACGTTTTCTCGACTACTAGTTCAGCTAGGTCGCAGGTTCGGGACTTGCATGGGCCAATGCTGTCTTTTTACGGCATCTTTTTCCTGAATACCATAATTATTTTTTTAATTAAAATATTTCTATACCAAATTTAATGGAAATATTATTTTTTTTATTAAAAATATTTTCTTTTATTGGCATGGTAATAATTATTAATTTTTTTAACAGAGTTCCAATAAGTGATTTTCACCTTTTTTTTTTCTTTTTCTCTCAAACCTTTTCATCTTTCTTATAATAAATGTTTCATAGATAATTTTAATATGTAATTAATTAGTTAATTACATATATTTTTTTATTAATTATTTTTCTTTCTTTCTTATTCTTTAGATTTAGATTTTGTAAGTAATTGATTTAATATGATTAATCAAGAGTCATCTATCAAACATGTCTCCATTATATTAAAGATTGAAAAATTTGTAATAAAATTATTGATAACATATTTAAAGTTTAAAACTTTACATCAATCATATTATTTTATGCAAATTATGATTATGTTATGAAAAATATTATATTATGAAAAATATTTGATCAGACAATTAAAATATATAGATAAAAATATGAAAAAAGAAAAAAAAAATATATATATATATATTGAATGAATTGTTGGATAATTGTATTCGTTATTATCTTTTGAATCGTGAAATTATAATGAGTTGAATCATGGTGGAAAAGAACTTTATTTTAGAATTAAGTTTTTCCACGTATTTATTTTATTTGCTTTTATAAGAAAATATTCTTCAGGTATTTCAAACTAACAAGTAATATATTTATTTCCCATCATCTATACCATGCATTGAAATTGGGATCGGTCCAAATAATTGATTCATGTAGACAATGGGTGGTATGAGTTGGTAGTTTTCAAGTTAGATATGATAGTTCATGAATAAAGATGGGGATATTTCGATTGATTGGAGAAAAGAAATATTCTCAATAAAAGCAAATTTATCCCTTGGCAGTGAGAGGTATGGTCACTACTCACTATAGGGAAACCAATAAGATCGAATTGAGTACTTTAGATGTAGTTGGAATCTTCAGTACAGCATAGTGGAGCCAAAAATAAAGCTAGTGAGATGTTGTTTTTATGCTTTCTATATCATCAGATATTTCGTTTTTTCCGTTATTATTTTTTTGCAATTCTAGTTGCTTTCTAACAAACTAGAACGGCAAGTTTAAGGTGTAGCTACAGCACATCAACTTGCATGGTAACCTAGCTAACATGACTTGGAGGTTACTAATTTCTTTGGGAATTAATATACACCATGCAGAAATGAAAAAAAGACTACTTTATTATGAATAACTTTTGGTAAAAAAAAAAAAGATAAAAAAATTGTTCAAAAACTTCCAATTATTAGTTTATAGTTTTAAAATATAATATCATAAAAGTTGGCGTTTTTAAGGAATTTCAAGTAAGTATATGTTTAATATATAAAAAGATAATATTCTTTAAATTAGCTTATATCTACTATCAAAACCAGAGCTAATTGTGAAGTGATTGATATGATTTCCATTTTGGCTGGTAAGGGTAAACCTGACTTTATTATTAGATTATTAGATTTGGGAATCTAGAGATATTCAAAAGTTCAAATTGATACTAAAGATTCAGTGGAAAAAAAAAAAGAAAAAAAAAGTTTTTATCTATAAGTATTAATTTGAAAGTGTAAAACTAAAATAAAATAGTACGAGTCAGCAAAACATTGATGATATACTAAAGATTTGATATTAGGAGGCCACCTCACACTAAAATTGACACTTATTTTGATAAGGCTTAGGATTGAAAAATAAAAATATTGATCACTAGATAAAGGAGACTTTTTAACTGTATTAAGAATTAACATGTCAAAGGTTCAACCGAGGTGTAAATGTCATGTAACGACTTTCTATTATTGCATATAACTGTGTGGGGTGCAACTGTAAAGATTTTCCAATCTCAGTGTGGTATCTAAAATAATAATTGTAGATTTCATTGTTAGGTGGACTTATCATCACCCAAAATTTGGAGTGACTTGCATCACTTGCTGAAAACAATATCTTGGTTTTCAGACAATGTTTTTCATACAATTTTAAATTATTAAACTTAGAGTTTAATTTTATGCATTGTTAGAGTAGATTTTTTGAAGAATAAACTATTCTGATATTTTCTAATATTTTCTAATATTTTATGAGATTCTACAATTTATTTTTACGTTAATTTCTTTAATTATTTGAAAAATATTACTCACCTACCTTATGTGTTGTATTTATTATCCTTAATTATATAATAAAAAATATTATACTACACTTCTATAAAGATAATTGTTGTAACTATTAAAAGAAACAAAAGAAGTTTGTCTAATTAATCGATCTAACCAAATTTTAGAACTTATTAATATAATTTATCCCTATTTTTTATTGCCAACTAATAAAAAATATAATAAATATGACTTTTAAACTCTTTGGTGTTAAAGTAAAAAAAAAAAAAAAAAAACTAATAAACATGACAATTTGATAAAAGTGTAAGAACTTCTTGCACTATTTTCACTTCAAATTATTGCTTTTCACGGATAAAGTAATCATTTAATTCTTTGACGGGATACTTTATGTTTATATGCTAATACAATTTTTTTTAAAAAAATTAACGTACCAATACAAAAATATATTAAAAAAATTAAAATTTAGAACAAAATAAAAAAAAAAAAATTGAGAACAAAGGGAAAGAACAATGTCGTAGATGGTATTTGCTTCGTTTATTTTATATATATATATATATATATTATTCATGACTACAAAATAATAAAAAATAAATTTTATCTAGAAAGTTAAAATTTACAAAAGCTATATATGTATGTATATATATATATATATATATATATATATTAAATATTAGATAAAATAGAAGAAATGAAACCCTCCTTTAGTATTTTATGAGGCATATGAATGTAAGAGTATTTACTGGAATAGGATGGATCAATTGAAGCCAAACAAATTAATTTAGATAATTTACTTAAAATTGAATCCAAATAAATTGCATCATTTTATTTGTGTAAAAGTGTGTTATTTTGGCATTCTCATCTAGTATTATAAACTATATTTTGTTGTGTTCATTATTCAACTTCATTATATATTTTGAGTGAAAATATATTAGATATTAGACTATCAGTATTTCATTCGTGTTATAATTGAGAGAAGCTCGGATATAAATTTTTTAGTCAGTTATATTTACGTAGTGAGTGAAATGCATGTAAAACAGAAAAGAAAGAGGATATTAAAAATGTCTAATTGAATGAGAGTAAGGAGAAGGAAAGTGTCATCTTCTATATTGTGTATTAAATTTATAACATGAAAATAAATTTAAATAGTTTAAGAGTTTAATTTTGATGGACTTTCATAATAAATATTTATATATTATTAATTAATTAAATATCGCTTTTGATATGATGTTTAAAGTATTTATTATGAATCAATTGATGTGAGATTATTTTCATTTAACTAGTAGTCTAGAGTTTGAATTTTGAATATATATATATATATATATATATATATATATATATATATATATATATATATATTTGTATTAAGTATTGAGGGAAAATTATGGCAGCTTATAATGACCTATTCATTATGACTTTTTGTAACATTTTAAAAAAATTACAAAATATTAAAAACTGTTATTTATTAAATTTTTTAGTATTTTAACAGATATTGTATCTAAATTTTGTAGCAAAATATTATTAGTAACATTTTTTATATTTATTTATATTTTTCATTAAATAAATGTTACTAAAATAGTAATCACAGTACATAGTAACATTTATAATAAAATGTTGCCAAATATCAATCATCTATCAGTAATTTATCATGAATAGAATTGAAACAAATTTATTTTCATTGCATTCTAGTTATTATATGCATAGTATATGAATATTAAAATTCTATCTACTTTAATGTATCGAGTTAAAGTTTTTATATACGTTGCACTATGATAAAAACTCAAAAGTTTCTTAAAAGAATAATATATAAGGATGAAAACTTACAAAAGTATAGTAACATTTGTTACGTTAGCAAGATGGATCGAATCAAATTTAACCCAATTTTAATATAATCACATTACTTCTAATTAGTTGAAAAAAAAATAATAAGACAAACAAACTAACCTAATTAAATTAGTTATCATTCTACCTTGATCCAAATCAATTGATGAAGATTCCCCAAGGAATCTAGTAAATTGAGACATGTTTTGAAGAAAGGAAAACAAAATAAGAAAAGAAGATAAATGAAGGTAAGTTTTTTAAAAAAATTAGTGATGTTTTTGATTAGGTTGTGGGAGTGGGACATGATGAAATGGGGAAGATAAGTGTCACCTCAAACTCAAAGTCATGGTGGTAGAGATCGGAAAGGGATAGAAGATGATAATGCACTCACCCTCCAATTCCAATTTCTAAGACCCAAGAGCCCACTTGTTTAATGCGCGTCGTTTTCCCTTAAAACAAACAATGGACAATAGGGTGTGGGGAACGAAGCTTCAACCACAGCCGTTGGATCATCATCAACGGTTCGTAACCTTCACGCGCAAGAGTGGATCGCGGAGCTACGGATAATAGCTTCCGCAAAATGGGCCGGCCCAGGAATGATTGGAGATGAAGATAGTCCCACTTTCCGCTCTCTTTTTTATTTATTATTTTATTTAATTATTTGCGTTTTTTCGCTTTAAATGCACATTCGGAAACAAAACAAATAAGAGGTGAGCTAAGAATTCATATTTTCTGATACTCTCTGTACTATGCTGGACCTAGCTTGACTCGGTCAAAAGCTTGTGAGCTCCAACGTACCCTAGTAACCCTACCCCTACTCCTATCCCTCTATCATTTATCATGCTTTATGAAATCAATCTTTTAACATTATAAATTAATTAATTAAAACAAGATTATTTGAGTTTAGTTAATATTTTGGTTTTGGTAGAGTATTTTTTCTAAAATGACTATATATATTTAGAGTATTTGAAAATGTAACTCAATTGTAGCTTCTCCTAACTCTTATTTTTTAAACAAATTTCTTTCATGTTAAAGATATTAAGAAAGGTAAATTATTAGTTTAATTTGATGTTATAAAATTGACACAATATAACCTCACACAATTGACTTATTAGGTAAAGTTTATTTTCTGGTGTAAAGACTAAATTAACATGTGATCCAATATTAATTCAACAACAGGTGAACACAATAAACTTAACCATAACAAACAATCCTATAAACTCTAATATTATATAGAAATGTGAGTTATGAACCTAATTTAATTATATAAAACTAATTTATAAGGTAAAGTTTGCTCCTAACTTATAAGCATGTAATAGATTATATATTTAACGTGAAATCTTCAACAAAATATATCAAAAAATTCATTATATATTATTATTCAAATTTTCAAGTTTCATACTCTTTTATCGGTGAAATATATTTGATAGACAATTGTAATATATAGACAATCAGTTATAAAATGTTAAGAGAGAAAAATACGTATCTATATAAAATGTGAAGAGAGAAAAATACATATATTTTTTATGAGTGAGTTGACCTGTTAACTACGAAATAAAATTGTTTATCAATTTAATTTATTCTCCTAAATCTTATAAACATCTATATTTCTTATAAAAGCAAAAATGAAATGAATGAATCTTTCTTTATAGAGGAAAAATATATTGATTGGGGGTAAGGAGCATCTTTCTGTTGAGTTCAATAAGTGAAGGAAAAACATAACAGCCAGAGACGAGGTAGTGGAGTGGTACTAACCCAGACCAATTACCGTTTACTGTGAAGGTGGCCCAATTTGCTCAAGTGTGGGCTAAATAGTTGAGTGAGAGTGTTAGTATTCTTCCTTTTCATCTCTCTCACTCTTGGTGCTAAATAATACAGTGTTGCTTCTTGGTTCAGAAATCTCACAAGTGCTACTACTACTAGTAGTTAAAGTGAAACCAAAAAAAGTAAAACCAAAAATGATGCATTGATTGACTGCTTACCAGATCAATGACATGCACAAACTATTGTGTCCTTTTTCTTTAGTTGGGAAAGTGACTGTCACACAATAGTGGAGAGTGAAGAGTTGTGCATTATTTGAAAAATTCATCATAAACACAATATTTGGGCCTTCTCGTTTTGAAGAGTTATGCTTTGAGGAATAATAATTCATCTCTAGTTGAGGTATACTTCAAATTAACAAAAAAGAAAATTATAAATTTATTTTCTATAATAATCTTATTTTGCTCAAATGGAATTTATCTCTAATGAAATATGTTTATAATCTTAAAAAAATGTATAATATTTCCTGAAAAATAAATTACCATTTTGGTATTTTAAAATATAGAAATTGGATAATTTAATCCTTTAAAGATTAAAAATAATAAAACAATTTTTGAAATTAAGATATTTATTATTATTTTAATCTCTTGAATTAAGAATTACACAAATAATATAATTTAGGAAATAAAATAATAATAAATATTTTTTAAAATTAAAATAATTACATGTTAGTCTATCTTACTTATTTTCATTTTGAAAGATTAATTAGATGAAACAACAATGTGGTGGGTTACTCATTTCCTGAATTTATCAGTGATTAATCTCTACCAGATTTAGGGAATCTCGCATACAGTGAAAAGTGAGAACAAATGAGATAGATGAAGATATTGTGAATCATTGGGTATTGAAATAAAGTCAAATGCTTTTAAAAGATGGGTGGTATTGACATTATAGACGTGGATCGAGGCACCTAGGCTCTCTGAAACTCAAATCCAAGTCAATTCTATAAGCCATTGGCTACAGAATTTCCAAACATAGGCTTCATCCACTGAACTATGGCTTAAACAACGTAACGGATCAGGTTGACTCACCTTATTAAACTTTGCCTCAAAAATGTTCTGTTTGTAATGATAGTGTCTATTGAAAAAAATGAGTAATGTTAGTTTTTATTTCAATTTTTTGCATTACTATTACTTCCTGTTTATGGTGGTAAATGTAAATTTGATAACTAAGAATTTTATTAAAAAATATTCTCAATTAAACTTGTAGTGGAAAAATGATCTCCTGAACATAGAAACAAATACACCCAATTATGTTCAATTACAAAACCATGGTAATGGTTGTATCATTTCCATTCTCCTCTAAACGATGTAAAGTCAGAAGTCTATCATCATCTCAAACTATATAACATAACTGTTCTCCTGGTTTTAAAATATGAATCTAACATGGATCCTGATAAAACATGAGGTGATGTATTCATCGATTCACTTTACTAGAAAATTGACTATAATTTATATCAATTTGAAGATATGTAGATTTAATATCAGTTTATTCTAGATAAGTTTCTGATTTGCTATTCAAATAGTTGAATAAGCTGACCTGTACTCATTTTCTAAATTGTACTAGATATTCACAACAAAACATATCTCATTCATTCTTTCACTTTACAACTAAAGAACTAATAATCATACGATTTTTTTAAAAATTATATATAAATATTTTCTTTTTTAAGACAAATACTAGTGATAAGTAATTATTATTAAGATACATCAAACCTAAAATCTTATTCTCTCTTATAAATGAAAATTTATAATATTAATTATGAAAAATTATAATATTAATCGACACCCTCCTATGAATACGCAAAATGAGTTTAATTAAAATTAAATAAGAGATTCATAAAGATTTAATTATTAAATAAATAACTTCCCTAAATATGTTTCAAGTTTTTTTACATAATTAAAATATGATACAAATTGAATTATAGATTATATTTTCAAAAAGATTCTATATTTTTTTTATATGTATATATACAATAAAAAAGAAAAAAAGTATTAAGTCATTCAATTTAATTAGAAAGACGAATGCATCACTTATATCTATGTTTCGAGAGACATCTCTCTTATAAGAGAATTTACGGCATGTTAAGGCTCAGTAAGATTCTTTTACACCGGATTAAATCACATTATTCTACTTGTAACTTTTTTATCTATATTTTTAACTTTCTTTTTAAAATATACATAAAAATCTTCAAACTCCCTGTAGACTTAAAAATGAATTAGGAAAAGAAAAGATTATATATAATAATAAAAGCTAAATATTTAGTTATCATTGTTGTATTTTATTTATCTCAAAACTGCTAACAACTATATTATTGGACAAACATAGCCTTTTCCGGCAATAAACAGAGGACCAACGTAGTCTGATTATGAAAGATGTTGTGAACCCCTCAAAGGCTGAAACAAAGTTGTTCCTAACCATAAAATCGTCAACATACAATCTAAGACCTTCAACGCAAGCCAAGTGTGACCATACCATACCTAACGAAACTCACATCACATGTCATTCCTTTTATCTCGCCGACCTAATTAACTAATGAACCAAACCGTAACCCACCAATTTATGAACTCCAAGCTAATGTGGCCCCCATTTGGGCCTTTATATTGCTATTATTGTCTTATTGACATGAGAAAGGTTAAGTGAATGCAAGCTAGCTAGCTCACAATAGCATCTAAAGGAAGGTGCACATGTTTCTTTATCAAGTGACAACAATGTAGATTTTATAACTTGTTTCTTACTCATAATAATATGATCCATTCATTTTTTATATTATTCAATTTTTTTCCTCTCGTTTCTTTTTACCCCTCTTCATTCTTGGGTAATTCGAAACCATGACTACATTATCCTCCACTTGAACTCTTGAATTAATGGTTTTATTTGTTTGTTCAAGAATATACTTGTAAATTTAGTTTACTTCCTCTCTCATTCTCATAATATTAAATTGAATGTTTTTTATTAATTTTTATTTTCATAACTGTTAATTTATTAAGTTATTTTTTTTATTAAGATACATTGATGGAAAGATTCAAATGTGTTATCTCTCCTCCCTCTAGCTTTAAAATACAATTCTTAATTATTAGACTAACCTTTATCCACTATTAAACTTGTTGTTGTTGTCTTTTTAAAGTCAAAAGAATGCACTTCAGGTTCAGATGTATCTTGTATGTTCAATGCACTATTACAGTGCTTGAATTTTCTGGGTCCGCTTTACATTAAGTTTGGATTATGAGTAACAAGGGTAAAGAAAGAAAAAGAAAAAGAAAATAAACGGAGAAAAATGATTTTCATTCTATTTTTTATCTATGAAAAAATTCTACCATCTATGCCTTTTACAAAATTTATATATTAAACTTTCATTTCATCCCAATTCATTCTTAATTTCCTATTATTGTTACCGCATACTTATGTTTATTGACATTAAATTATAATTATTTTTGACATGACAGCAATAAGGTTTGGTTCTAAAATCTTATACCTATGACTTCAATCTCCTCACTGTTAGACTGATTCTAAAGATTCACGATAATTAGAATTGTGCATTATGAACTTATATTATATTATATATGTTGTAAAAAAAACTTGTATTATGTTATCAATGTTAATTACATTCAATTATGTTTTGATGAGTGTGTAGTTAGAAATTCATGTTGATTATTTATGTTTTAAAATTGTTAGATTTTCTTATATATTCTCACATAAAAGGAATTTTAAGTATCTTTCATTGAGAAAATTTTCGGCCCATAAGCCAGTGGAACAAGATTATTATTACCTTATGTTGATCATATGATTAAGAATACTTATATTACCTTGCTTAAAATTTATAACCGGATCAAATTGAATTACATTAACCGCATGAAGTGAGGTTTATAAAGTTTAAAAAAAAAAATCATTTATCGTTAATTTAAATTCAGTTAAATTTATTAGAATATTCTAATTTAAATTAATATGTTAATTTATATTGACCATACGAAGTCAACGAGAATTGCATACAACGGATATATGTAAATTCTGATAATACATTATACAATAATATACAACTAAATTTCGCTAAGATAGATGCTTTCCTTTTTCCTATTTTTTTTTTTTCATCTCCATTTTTTTTGTCAAAAAGTACGTGTTAATAAATGCAACAAATATTTAATATGTGTTCTGGGCTTAACCTAGTGTGGCTCAAAATTTACAACACATGCTGTGACCCACTAGGAAAAGAGCCCAACACGTCCCTTAGAAGTTTTACTGTTTTCTACTATTCACATGAAGCCTAATTATTTATTAATTAACACTTTTATTGCTTTTGGAGTTTTTAATTGTTTTATGTGTAATCTTATCAATTTGATAGGAAACTTACTTCATTTATTTTTTTAGTTATTTTTAGTGGACATTTATTTTAAGTTTTTATTGCTTAATCATTATAACTTTTATAACTTAAACTTAAAATTATATTATGTTATTTGAAAAATTTATGCCATTCAATAAACTTTAAATTAACTTACCTTAGGTTAAATTAACTATGTACTTTTAAGGGTTAACATTATTTATTAAAAATGTTTGTTAACCATTTTTTTAAAGGAAAAATGTTTGTTAATCTCTGTGGGGTATAATTAACTTTTTGAAAGAAAAACAAATTTTAAATTTCTCTCCGGGTAAAGAAACGTAATAGACTATAATTTTTATTATAAGTATATTATATTATTTTATTACTATATCTGGTCAATACATAAAAAATAAATTCCTAGTTTATTAGTATCAATAAATGTATTTAAATTAATTACTTTTTAGTTAATAATATCATAAATTTAAATGTTAGATCAAATCCTTTATGTTAAATTTGCAAATTTTGTCTTTGATTATCAATCCACAATTTTATAATTTTATTTTTAATTCTGCGGTTTTAGTTCCCTAAAACATTGAAATTTTAGTCTTTTTATTTTAATTTCATAATATTGGTCTCCCCAATTTGTAAACACATGTAATTTTAGTCTAACCATTGAATTAATCTTTTAATTACTAACGTATCAATATTAATTACGACATGATATTTAATCGTTAATGAGGTATTAACGGGTAAATAAATGAAAACTTTATTATTAAACTAAAATTACGTTTTTTAAAATCAAGGATTGAAATCATAAAATTAAATAAGAGGAAAAAATTTGTATTTTTTTTAAAAATTAGGTGACTAAATTCAGAAAATTAAAAATAGAGGGACTAACATTATAATTGAAAATTATAGGAAAGCAAAAATTTTAAAAATTACAAATAGAAGGACCAAAATTGCAAATTAAAAATCATGAAGGACTAAAAGTATAATTTGGACTAAATTTTAGTAAGAAATGGTCACAAATTAATATATTTTGTAAATTGAACATTGTTGATAAAATGTGAAATTAATATTATATTTTAAATTTTAAATTAGATAATCTCTATTTAAAACTACGGGAAAAAAAACTAGTTACATAACAAATGGAATTATGGAAATCCTAACATTGGGTGATGTTACACTAATGCAAAGAGCCAAGGATACAGCACTTCAAGGAAGGTTCTATTAATTTTTTAGTCTAAAGGGTTTCCTTGGTAATTGAAATTAATTGTTTTAGGTAACGTTGATAAGCATATGCTTAAATTGAGAATTGAATGAGTCTTAGGTGCCTAAAATAATGTTCACTTATCTCTGTCACAAGCACATATCAGAGTACATTAGACAGGTAATGATTGTGAATATTAGAATTGTAAGCAAAAGGTTTGACCTACATAGCAGAAAAACCGGCCAGAAACAAACAACTTTTGCTACAGTTAAGAGACCCTTCAATCTTTCAAATTTCTAGAATTCCTTGAAATGGTTGCTAGAGCTACTTTTATGTTGTTCTGGTTGTATGATTTATATTATATTATAAGCAATGTCTAGTACATGAAATTCGGCAACTAATTTGTCATATAGTAGTGTCTATGGTCCAATCCTGAATTCCTAATACTGTTAATTACCATTTATGTGTCCTTTGGCATTTAGTATATGATGCAAAAATAGAACTAATAGTTGAATTGGAGCATGAAAGTTGAAACATATTATGTAGAAACCGCAATGGATCCTGCGGCAGAAAAGACAAACTGAATATGACATCAGATATGGTAACTGGATTGCACGATGTATTTAAGAATAAGCCTTGAAGTTTTCAGGAGTCACAGTTTACATATAATTCTCAATTTTCCTGAATAAACGGATCAAGAAAATGAAATGTTATGCATATAGTTGGAGTTGGTTTTGACTGTAAATAATATATCAAATACCAAGTTGCACTGAAAAATATTCATTTGGAAATCTCATCAGCCAAGCCTAAAGATTTTCAAAGGTGAACATACCAAGTAGCTGAAAGTTATGTTTGACAAGGTTCATAAACAAAAAACATTCATTTTTTAATAAAAGATGGCAAAAAGTATTCTTGTTTGAATTAAAAACTGGTTGAGGAATACAGTTAATCTTGCAAGCTAGGAAAATGCTCCAAATGGCAGCATATTAGAAATCCTCAACTCTTGTTCAATACATTTTCTTCTTGTCTTTAGCACTGTCTGCACAAATAGAAAGAGTCAAAAGTACCTTCATTTAATTAAACATCTCACCTATTTGACAAGTATTTTATGTTAAAAAAATGCCTTATAGAAGAAGCTCTTAGCATAATCCAATTCCTTGTAGAGAGCTAATTTTGTTGACCATAAGAATGAGCAGAAATATTCTCACAAGGTAAGGATCACAATCAATGATTTTCTATCTGCAATGATGGTTTTTCCAACCTTATTACCATCTGGTTCTTTGCTAGATTCTTTAATCCATGTGTCCAATGAAGTTGCCTCAATTGAGAAGTTTCCCTTGGTACACATGAAGAATGTTTCATCCATGATAAGAAGGATCAAGCTTCTTTCTTCTTTGTTTGAAGAGATTCAAGAAACAGATAGCCCACTTCCTCCTTCTTCAATCCTGTGTCTCACAGAACTCTTCTCTGTGATTGGAAGAGTAAAAGTTTTGATCCAAGATTGTAAGGATGGGAGCTCTCTTTGGAGTCTCATACAGTTAGAGTTCAAATCCAACCAATTTTATGTGCTTGTTAAGGAGATGGGAAGAGCCCTTGATATTCTCCCTTTGAGTTTGCTTAATGTAACATCAGATACAAGGGAACAAGTGGAGCTGCTTCTCAAGCAAGCCAAGAGAGCTGAGTTACTCATTGATCCTCGAGAGCTTCAACGTAGAGAACAACTTATACAAGTAATGGCCAACAACAGTATACAAAACAAGAAGAACAAGGGATTTATTGACTTTGCCAAAGTGGAAGAGATATTAAGCTGCATTGGTTTGAGAACTCCATCAGATTATGATGGAGAAATATCAAAGTTAGAGGCTGAAGCTCAGAATCAAGCTGGCACAGGAGGACTAATTGTTGTTTCCAATATAAACAATCTCATATCTCTTGTCTCTTTTTCCAAATCCATGATATTTAGAGATAGAGAGAGTGATAGAAATGGAGAAGATTCTAAGCCACTATCTGAATTTTTTTATAACAAAGTCCATGGTAGTTCTTCAACTTCATCTCAGTCTATGACACCTAATATTCCTGATGAATTTCGTTGCCCAATTTCACTTGATTTAGTGAGAGACCCTGTGATTGTATCATCAGGACACACTTATGATAGAAATTCAATTGCACAATGGATAAACTCTGGCCATCACACTTGCCCCAAAAGTGGACAAAGGCTAATTCACACTGCTCTAATACCAAACTTTGCATTGAAGAGCCTTGTTCAACAATGGTGCTACGACAACAATGTCCCGGTGAATGAGCCCACAAATGAAGGAAACAACAACAATAAGAACTCAAAGGAGGAAGCTATTGACCATATTTCTGCAAACAAAACAGTTGCAGATGCTGTCAAAATGACAGCAGAGTTTCTTGTTGGAAAATTGGCAACAGGTTCTGCTGATATCCAAAGGCAAGCTGCATATGAGCTTCGGTTACTCGCGAAAACCGGCATGGATAACCGAAGAGTCATAGCCGAGGTAGGTGCCATTCCCTTTCTTGTAACACTTTTAGGATCTCAAGATTCAAGAATCCAGGAGCATGTGGTGACGGCCTTGTTCAACCTCTCGATATTCGACAACAACAAGATTTTGATCATGGCAGCAGGAGCAGTTGATAATATAGTAGAAGTACTTGAATCAGGGAAGACCATGGAGGCAAGAGAGAATGCAGCAGCATCACTATATAGTTTATCTATGGTTGATGAGTGCAAAGTGCAAATTGGAGGAAGACCAAGGGCAATTACTGCATTAGTTGGACTATTAAAAGAAGGTACTCCAATTGGAAAAAGAGATGCTGCAAGTGCACTATTCAATCTTGCAGTTTATAATCCTAACAAGGGAAATGTTGTTAAAGCTGGTGCAGTTTCTGTGTTGGTTGAGTTGTTGATGGATGACAAGGCTGGTATAACAGATGATGCACTTGCTGTGCTAGCTTTGCTACTTGGTTGCTCTGAGGGGCTAGAAGAGATAAGGAATAGTAGAACATTAGTGCCACTTCTTATTGATCTTATGAGATTTGGTTCAGTGAAAGGGAAGGAAAATTCAATAACCCTTTTGTTAGGATTGTGCAAAGAAGAAGGGGAAGTGGTGGCAAGGAGACTCTTGGCAAATCCAAGGAGCATTCCTTCACTTCAAAGCTTGGCTTCTGATGGATCTTTGAGAGCTAGGAGAAAGGCAGATGCACTACTTAGGTTCCTCAATAGGTTTTGCTCTCAACCTCATCATTCTGTTTGATATGATATTACTTGTAGTTGTAGAGTGTGTAATCACATGATTTCACAGTTGCATAGTTGTATATTTTGTGAATGTTATACATGAAAAAATTGGTGATCATTTGTTAGTTTGCAAGCTATTCTATTAAATGGTAAAGGAACATAACCAAGTTATTATATGTCAATGATCTATTTATTAAGCTATCAATGATTGAGAGCACTCACAAAATAAAGAAAAGACATGGAGAAGATTATTCAATGATATCACTTTTTTTGAGTGAACTCAAATGATACATCTAAAAACATATACTTTAACAAAATTAGATATTAGGTAAGAAAATACTGTTGAGGCACTTAAGAGTAATTAACAGTTTATTTAATAGACAAAAAATAATAACAAAATTTATTAAAGAACCATTTCTTGTTCATATGTGATTATTTATTCTCATTGTGTAATTTATCCGTTAAAAATTAATGTGTACAACATTATAAAGTTAAGAAGTAATTTGTAATTTACTAATAAATATTCATTGTTTTCGAAAACATTTGATCTTTGCCGATTCAATATTCATTCCAACTTTAAAAATATTGAGTTAAACTTCGTCTGAAAAAAATGGTCTAAAACTAGTGTTATTCTACCGTTTTGTAAATAAATATTTTCAACTTAAACAAAGTTATTAGAAATCTTATAGTGTAGATGAAAAGATAAAATACCTTGTCACATCTTTGTGAAAGTAACGGGCCTAAGTCCAATGACTATAAGAAATTAACATGTCCATTATTGAGCAAATTTTTTTTTTTTATTTTCTCTTTATTTTATTTTATGCATCCGATCTAAAATGACATGAATACCTTCTATGTACCCTTTGAAAAAATGAATTCAGAGACCATTAATTCGATTAGCTTATGTGATGGTCTAGTCAAAATGTGCGTATTCAATACATGAATTATGTTAATAACTTTTAGTTTGTTTCATTAGCATTTTCAATTAGCTTGTAACATATAAGTCTCCTTATCTTCACAAATTTACTAAAATCTATCAATTTAAAATCAGTTGGCACACTTACAGTGATATTAAGTTTTTTTTTCTTTATGTCTTCTAGTCTTACAGCTAGATAGACAACATTCATATCCATCAGGACATCTACAATTGGCTCATCAAAAGTTAATGAAAATTTAAACTAGTAAAGAAAATAATTATTCCTTTTCTTTTTAAATAATATTGTTACAAAATTCAAATATTAAAACATAACTTTAAACAATAAAGACTTATTTAAATTAATTACAATTTGTTATAAAAGAGGCATATCACCCACACAAAAAAAAAAGTTACATCTCTAAAAAAGTATAACTGATTTAAATAAATTTTTAATATTATTTTTAATTTAGCATTAAAATTATAAATAAATATAATTGAATATTGACATTTATGAATAAACTATACCTATGGATGCGTAGTAATTATTAAAATGTCTTCATTAGACAAAAGATGTTATTTTTTATTGTAATACATAAAAATAAAAATAAAAAGACATATCTTGAAAAATTGCATGAACAACCTAATGCATATTGCACCGGATATCAATGCCATTCATATGATAAACATGCAATTTCCTGTTATTAATTATGCAATACCATTCAAATGATAAACATGCAATTTCCATTTAAAATTATCAATCTTTATAAATAAATTTCGTCTATTCAATGTCTATAAAAACTCACGAAAATTTGGAAGTGAGATATTGCCCATATAATCCAGTGTTTTTGTAATTTTTATATTTAAAATAATTTTATAAATTCTACATCTGTATTATAAAGTTAATTCTAAGTTAAAAAAAAAAATATTGTTAACGCTAAAACTCTGAATACTCTGTTGCAAGAGATGCATTTCATTTTGTAATTAAAACAATCATTTTTCTATTATTTAACAATAAAATCTTTCTAAAAATTATATCAAATTATTCTTGTTTTATTTATAATTCTTTCTATGTATTCCTCTGGTACTTCTATTTAATTCTTGTAGATAAAGAAATACATCTAATTTTCTTAACTAACTACAAAGAACAATCAATTTAATTTATCCATTATAAAAATCACATATTTTAAATTCTAATCATAATATAATATATATATATATATATAATATATATATATATATATATATATATATATATATTAGTAATATTTTTCAATTAAGTTTCTTTCCAGTATTTGTTCCTTCAAGAGAGAACAGGGATGACAATTTGGAGTAATAAATCCTATTTTTGTTGCTAGAAAACACATAAACAAGTGCAAACTATTTAAAAATGTCTACTGAACAACTAAATTATAAATATATCCTCCATAAAATCATATTTTGAGTTCACTCACACGGATAATTAAAATTTAAATTAAACTTAAATTCTAGAACAGCTATATTACAAATAGTAAATAAAAAAATTCAGAATTATCTTGCATTTTAAAATGAAGATTGGAAATGAATTAAGAGAACGAGGAAGTGGAGTATTTTGTTAGGGTTTCTAGATCCTTCTATGGTCAAAAACAAAGCTTTAGGTAAACTTTGAAAATTTAAAGTAAGATCATTGGAAAACTATTCAATTTTTTTTTTACCATTGAAATCAAGGATACATACGTTTTGTGAGATGAAACTTGAGGATATACATAAAAATTGAAGTTTAAATTAATCATAGACTCTAACATACCTGATTCTTAAAATTTCAAAATTATATTATAAGAAACATAGAAAACTATTCAAATTAATTTTTATTTTAAAACTAATTTAGGTTAACAAGAAAACTATTCAAATTAATTTTGAAATTAATTGACTAGAGAAGCTGTATTAAAAATATAATATTTCAATAAATAAAATAATTCAAAATTAGTTTATATTTTAAAGATAAAAATAATAAAGGAGTTAAATCGTAATTTATAAAAATTTTGTAAACTTTTTATCTACATCAAACACATAACTCAAGTTAATTAATTAAAACACTAGTTTAGATGAGAAAAATGTACTAATTCAAATACTACTCCATTGTGTAAGAACAATATAACTCAAGTTAATTAATTTAATATATAAATAAATAGATAAGATAAGATATAAAAAATAATATTTGTTGATGTCATAAATATGTTAATTTGTTTTAATAAATGTTAAGTTTTTCACATAGACAAATAAAAATATATAATATTCTTTGACAATTATATATTTAAATATTCTTTGAAAATAATTTTTGTTCTATTTGTGATTTAAAATTTAATTATCAAAATTTTAAAAATATAATTTTCCTTCAACAAATTTAATTTAACATATATTTTAAAGCTAAATCACATCTAATAATGATCAAGAACAATTTTCCCAAAATCAGGTTTTAAGTTATTTAACTAAGTTATATATCAAACTTAAGTATAAATTATAACAATATTGGTTGTTTCTTAAAAATTTGAAATTAGATTATAAAAAATGGAGGCAATTATTCAAATTAGCTTGCATCTTGAAATTAATTCAAGAACAACTAAATTATAAACATAATAAAACTATAATATATATATATATATATATATATATATATATATATATATATATAACTGAAATTTAAATATAACAATACTCTGGTATAATTCATAACAATACTGTTTGTTTGTTCTTGTAAATTTAAAATTACATCATAAAAAGTGGAGAAAACTATTCAAACTAGTTTGCGTTTTAAAATTAATTCAAGGATTACTAAATTATAATTACAAGTATGATCGATCAATAAACCATATTTTGATCATATATAATTAAGATTTAAATTAAACTTAAACTATAATATAAATTATAATAATATTGTTTTTTTTCTGACAAATTCAGAATTAGATTATAAAAAATTAAGAAACTATATTGTATTTTGAAATCAATTCAAGAATAACTACATTACCACTGTAATCTTGAGCCATGAACTTGATTTTTAGAAATTCAAAATTAGATTATAAAAAACAAACTATTTAAATAAGTACGATTTTACCATATATCATTTAACCAACGATAACTCCTCAATTCTCACGCTACCCAAACTCTACAAATACAGGGTAAAAATTTACCTAGTCTTGTTTCCAACAACAATGACTACATTTTCCTTGACTGTCCTCTTAGTAAAGTTAATTACTTAAACATACAAGTAAAAAAGATAAGAACAATGTAACTCAATTTACTAGTTAAACATACAAATAATTAAGATGAGATGCAAAAAAAAAAATTATATTTATTCATACTAAAAAGATAATGTCAAGTAGTTTTTTTTTTTTTTTTTTTTTTTTTTTTTTTTAGCAAATGCTAAGTTTTCCTTTAAGTTTTCCTTTACACAATTGAAGATATATAATAGTTTTTAACTTCAAGTTACTCCCATGTAATATTATGTGAAAAACAGTTTCTTTGTTGTCATTGTATTAAAATTTTAGAGATATAATTAATATACATTTTAAAACTAAATAACAACTAAGAACATGATTTAAAGATCTACCTAACTAACTGAAATTTAAATCAAACTTATGTATAAATTATAACAATATGGTTTCTTGAAGATTAAAAAATTATATTATAAAAAATGTAGGCAATTATTCAAATTAGTTTGCATTTTGGAATTATTTCAAGAATAACTAAATTACAAGCATAATAAAACCATATTTCGAATATATATATATATATATATATATATATATATATATATATATATATATATATATATATATAAAACTGAAATTTGAATCAAACTAATTAAACTCTAGTATAAATCATAATAACATTGTTTATTTTTTAGAAATTCAAATTAGATCATAAAAAAGGTAAGAAATTATTTAAATTAGTTTGCATCTTGAAATTAATCAAAGGATAACTAAATACAAATATGATCAATCAATAACATTATATTTTAATCATATATATAACTAAGATTAAAGCTAAACTAAAACTCCAATATAAATTAGAGCATGTTCCTTGAAAATTCAAAATTAGATTATAAAAAATTTAGAAAACTATTCACATTATAGTTTGAATTTTAAAATTAAATGAAGAATAACTACATGACTAATCACGTTCGATCAACTCGAGAATATAGTATAAATTTTAACAACTGATTCTTGAAAATTTGAAATTAGGTTATAAAAAACATAGAAAACTATTCAAATTAGTGTTCGATCAACTTGACAACATAGTATAAATTTTAACTACTTGATTCTTGAAAATCTGAAATGAGTTTCTGTTCTGATATTAAGTTAGGATACCTACAAGTACATGTTACCCATCAATAAAACCAATAACTGAAATTCAAAATTTAGTCATTTATCATGCAACCAATAACCATTTCTTAATTTTCATGCTACTCAAGCTCTATAAATAGTGCTAACATTCATAGTAAAAAAATCACCTAGCAAGCTATGGCTTCAACAACAATGATCAAATTTTCCGTCCTCTCTCTTTCCCTCTTCCTTTGCATGCTAACATCGGCTACTGCCGCTAGCAATTTCTCCGCCGTCTTTGCCTTTGGGGACTCGACGGTGGATCCCGGCAACAACAACCACATAGACACAATCTTCCGCGGAAACCACCTTCCCTACGGTCGTGATTTCCCGAGTCACCAACCAAATGGAAGGTTCTCAGATGGAAAAATAGCGACCGATTTCGTTGCACAAGGCCTAGGCATCAAGGACCTCTTACCCGCTTATCTTGACCCATTGGTGACCGTTCATGATTTGGTCACAGGCGTTAGTTTTGCCTCTGCGGGCACTGGTTTAGACCCCAGAACCGCGGCATTAATCAAGGTTATGGACTTGAACACACAACTCAGGTTATTTGATGAGGCTGTGCAAAGTATAAGGAACTTTGCTGGAGTTGAAAATGCTACTAAAATCATTAACGATGCTTTGTTTTTAGTTAGTATTGGGACTAATGATATGCTCTTCAACGCATATTTGTTGCCAATCTCCATTGCTCCCTATGGTTCTGTTTCGGGTTACCAAAATTTTTTGCTCCATAATCTTCGTGATTTTATTCAGGTTTGTATTTTTTATTTCAAGTGTGTTTAAAATAACTAGCTAATCACCGGCCTAATTTTACTTTGCATATAATTGTACGCAGCTAATTAATCTACTTTTTCATAAAATTTAACATATATATATATATATATTTTTTCATATTTTATAATTACTATTTAGTTGTCTGTATATTACCATTAATCTAATTTTTTATGTCTTCGTATGTGTTTTCAAACTTTGATAATGTTCAATGTGTATAAATTATAATTTGATTTATGTATATTAGATTTGGATCTAAATTTATTGCCATCAACTAACTATATAGTCATTGCCATCAATAAATATTCTAATAATAAATACTATCCTATGAAAAGTATCTTTAATGGGAAGGCAACCTTGAATTTTCTCGATCTACGAATGTAAATTTTATAAATATTATAAATTTTATTTTACAAAATTAACTTTAACATACATATAATCATTTATTTATTCTAATTATCTATCAAATATTTTTTTTTTATTTAAAATTTTCATATTACAGTAAAAAGTGGAAATGAAAATATGAATGCATGCAGAGAGTGTACGCAGCAGGAGGACGTAAGATAATGGTGGCAGGACTTCCACCAATAGGGTGTTTGCCAGTGGACGTGACAGTGAGCAGCTTAATACCGAACCCAAGGTGGCTGCAACGTGTGTGTAACTATGAACAGAACAGAGATTCACAAGAGTACAACACCAAACTTCAATCCCAAATTCGTTTACTCCAATCCACACTCAAAGATGCCAAGATCGTTTATTTCGATATCTATACTCCCCTTCTCGATATGGTCCAAAACCCAGCCAAATACGGTAATTAATTACTCACTTTATCTTCTTTTAAAGATACCCTTAAAAAATCATATGCATGAGATGGTAATTTTGGTGATAAATTTGTGAAGGGTTTGAAGAAACAAATAGAGGATGCTGTGGGACAGGGCTGTTGGAGATGGGTCCTGTGTGCAATGGATTGGACCTTACTTGCCCAGAGCCGTCTAAGTATTTATTCTGGGATGCAGTGCACCTTACTGAAAGAGGAAACTACTATCTTGCCCAAAGTGGCAAAAAAACTGTGCTTCGAGGCCTTACTCATTAGTTAGGCTATTATGCTTTTAGATTTTATTAATTAGTTAGGATATTATGCTTTTAGATTTTCTTAATTAGTTAGCTTTTGGATTTTATTTACTCATTTTTTTCCCAGTAGTTAAAATAATCATCCATTACAATGGATCTGAATCTTCATTTAGGATTGTTATATTAGTTTAGGAATTTTGTTTTGATTGGCTCCTTTTGAATTTGAATTAAATTATGTTTCACCATTTTGAGATTTGTTATACTAAACTCTAAACTGTCTGATACTCCACTT
This sequence comes from Hylodesmum podocarpum, assembly GCA_026586105.1. Taxonomy (NCBI): domain Eukaryota; kingdom Viridiplantae; phylum Streptophyta; class Magnoliopsida; order Fabales; family Fabaceae; genus Hylodesmum; species Hylodesmum podocarpum. The sequence goes on along the minus strand of JALJEV010000519.1, from coordinate 5,576,080 downwards.
CACTTATATCATTTTTACAATCTTTAGTTATTAGGAATATAAATTAATTATCTCAAAATTGAATTTATTTATTTACTCGTTTTCAAATGATTTTATTATAAATCCAATTTTTTCTCATTATATTCGAAAATATCCACAAATAATCTACCTCACCTTTTAAACTTTAATTTAATTTATATTTTTTAATGTTATTAATTGTATTTTAATTCAAATAATATATTAAATAAGAATTATATTAAATTGCAGTTGAATGTATAATTTTAACTTTTTTTTCATTTCTTATTGTAATCTCAATCAAATAACTATTAAAATAATTTACTTATATTTCTTCTCATTCAAAAAATATAAAAAAATTATACAAATGGGATAAAATCTAATATTCAAAATAGTTTTAAATTTACTTATATATATTTTTAATAAATTGTAAAAGGTATAATTTTAACTTTTGATTTTATTTATTATTGTAAGTTAGTTAAATAAATATTAAAATAATCAATTAATATTCCAACTTATTAAAAAAATATAAAATGGTAAGTGAGATGAAATGTAATATTGAGACAGGCTTGAAATATAAATGGAATTTGAAAGTCTTGTTTTCGTTACTCTCCGTTAAATATTCTTAATATTCTCTATCTCTTATTTAAATGTTTATTTTACACAATTTCCTACACATGGATGATGAGATAAAAGAACAATGCCCATGGATGATGAGATAAAAGAACAATGCGTTGCTCAATTGTGGTCCTTGGAAAATGGAAACCAACGTGTATCCCCAAATTTCTGCATATTGTTGGGCCCAATTGCTGCTTTCTCTAAAGAAGTTAGACATAGCACACAAAATACGTAGCAATCTCAACACGAATGATCTTTCAATTCAACAAAACAGTGGTATATACTTGACAATCCCGGGAGGCCTAAAATAAAGAATTCCTCAGTGGCAATGCTTCTAAAATTACACTACATGAGTGCATAATTTTTAGATTTCCTGCAACTTTGTGTGGAATAAACACCTGCTGATATATAATGAATGAATGCCTTCTTATTTTGTCTAAATTTAAGGTGAGAAGAAAATGAAAATATTGTGTGGAGATAGATATAGATAGCAAAAAAAATTAATGCTTGAAAAACTTAAACATAAATTTTTTTAAAAAAAGTGTGGGAGAACACAGCCAAGTCAATCAGCTATTACGAAGGAGCTGAGAAGCTAAACCTAAAACCAGTCTTCCCACGATCATGCTCATCTTTTCTGAGTATGTAGAAGTAGTTACCCTGAAACAAGAAATGTATTGAAGAAATCATAGAATGTTTTGATATAAGGAATGAGAGGCACAACTAAGAAGAGATTTATTAGTAGGAATAACATAAATAACACAAAGAAATTAAGAAAGATAATGACCTCTAGGCGGAAGAGTCTAGTAGGAATAACAACTCCACATCCCACGGATATTCGAAAGGAATCTAAGAACTTCCGAGGAGAGAAGTGTCTATATTCATTCTGAGTTAATTTAGCAGCATTCCCAGAACCAGCAAAAGCATGCCCATGGATCCCATGTTCTCTAAGCCACCTAATTGGTAGATCAAAAGAGATATCTGCAAAAGCAGTTGCAGCAAGGTCTCCTGAGCAAAGATTTTTTCTTGTATTTTCTCTTTATTTTTTTTTTCATGCATCTGATCTAAAATGACATGAATACCTTCTATGTACCATTTGAAAAAATGAATTCAGAGACCATTCAAGTAATAACCAATTGACAGAAATACATTTTAATATATAATTTTTTATACCACAGCGTTTAGCAAGTCACTTGGCAGCTTAATTATTAGTTAATTCGATTAGCTTATGTGATGGTCTAATCAAAATGTGTTTATTCAATACATGAATTATGTTAATAACTTTTAGTTTGTTTCATTAGCATTTTCAATTAGCTTGTAACATATAAGTTGGCATACTTACAGTGATGTCAAGTTTTTTTTCTTTCATGTCTTCTAGTCTTACAGCTAGATTGACAGGCTTTTTGACCTTAATAGAAAAAATAGGTAATTAAAATACGTAAATGGGTGTGGTTCGCAAGATATTACTAAAATGGTTGGTCGTGTTGCGTGGCGCGACCACCTGGTCGCAGAAAGGGCAGCGACCGAATGTGAGCGCGACACATGGTAAAAACTCCGACATGGAGTGCTGACATGGACAATGGTCGCGGGTAAATCCGCGACCAACTCTGGTGATGACACGTGGCAAAAATTTGGTGGCGTGGCTTGTAACACCCTCAAAATTAATTTTCATAAATAATTTCGTAGTTAAAACATTTACTAAAAAATTCTATAAAAATGTGCATATTAACTGTTTACTGTTATAATTTGATTAGAGAGAACATGTAATTCAAAAATAATTTATCATTGGGTAGCAATATTATTACGTAATTTGAGAAAATTATGATTACATTTCTAAATAAAAATGTAGTAGAAAAATAAATTTGTTGTTTGACATTTTTATTATTATTTGATATTTCAAACATTATTTTAAATTTCCGAATTACTGTAGATTCATTGTTTTAATTATATTATTATTAAGAAATCTTATTTTATATTTGATTTGAGAAACATTTTAAGAATTAAAAAAAAAAAATTAAAAAAATTAAAAAAATTAAAAAAATATAAAATAAAATTAAAAAAAAAAAATAAACTTAGAATAGCCAATGCAGGATTCGAACCTGCAGGTTATTAAGCCACCACTCTAACCAACTGAACTACAAGGTCTGTTTGATATTTTTTTAAAATAAATATAATGTATATAATAAGTACAAGAAAAATATGTAAGAAAAATAGGGAAAAATATTTTTTAGACTCATTATAATATAATATTAATTATAGAATAATCATATATGATATTTGAATAATGGAATTAAAATAATAAAGTATTAAAAAAAAATAATAATAAAATAATAATAAAATAAATAAATAAATAAAAGTTGAAAAATTCTGAACAAGTGCAATATGTCATGAGTGATGGAAAAATGCACTAAGTTAGTGGTGTTAACATCAATTTGTTTAGTGGAGCATTAAAAAGAAAAAGAATTATAATTTATTGTTTATGGTAAAACCACTAAGTATATTAAATTTACCACTAATAATATTTTAAATTTTATTTCATCTATAAATAGAAATCAATTGAGAACACTTCAGCCATGAATTCATTTGCACCAAAACACCAAAATTTTAGTTTTTCTAATTTACCAAAACCATAAGCCTATTTTGCTAAAATTCCAAATTTTTCTAAATTTACCAAAACCACTTCACTTAACTTTGTGTGGGAAGTAGGATCAACCTTCTTTCAACCATTAGAAGATTTTTCAAAGCATTTCCAAGAAGGAGAAAAATTAAAGTGAGGGAAATTTCTAAATTATTTTAAGTTTTAAATTTAATTAAGTTTTCAATTCTAAGAATAATCTTAAAATATTTGTGTTCTAAAATTTATGAACTTATAATTATTATTGAATTTTTAAAGTAATAAGAATTATAAGGGAAGTTGCAATTTATTTAAGTTTTCAAATACTAAAATAATGCATATTTAAAAATAAAATAAAATAAAATAAAAATAAGTAATAGAAATGGTGGGAGCATGACTTGAACCCAAGACCTTCTGGTTTTTAATCATGATCTAACCAACTAAGCTAGTCCAAATTTCAATTATAATACCGCATATTTATATTTTTATATTTAAATATTTCCGCTTTCATTTGTTTATACTTCGTATAATAATTTGAGCATCTTAAAATTATGAAATCTAACTAGGAGGCTCTGTCACCTTTACTGATTTCATAACTTTAAGTTATTTATATAATATTTAATTTTATGAAATGATAATTTGAGATCTTAAAATTATGAGATCTAACTAGGAGGCTCTGCCACCTTTACTGATTTCATAACTTTAAGTTATTTATATAATATGTAATTTTATGAAGATTTTTAACAATTTTAAAGAGTAATTGGAAAATTTGATTTGAATGTGAATGATTTTTGACGTATATTTGGATAATGACTTGGATTGTGTATGTTTAACTTTTCCTTGAATTTGGTTGATGATTGAGACTGTGATTAATTACCTATGCTATGCACGTTGAAGACTGTGATGAAAACTATGATTATTATACTATAAATTATTAACCCATAATATAAAATATAATGATGGAATGGACTTGTAATATCAACAAGATTGGTGCTGTTTTAAATGAAATTTTTAGAAAGGGAGATAAGTTTTCATTCATTCATGCATGCCTCAAAAGAGGTGGCCTCGGTTAGAGAGTGCGAGATAATAACTTAATCCGTGCGTCTAGGTGGGATGCCGACTTGGAGGATTTTTATAGTGAGAATTCATTTAATTCATGATGATCACATGATTGTTTATGAGATTCTGTGCACCACTGTGAAATCCCAACTGGTCGGTAAGTTTTACGATGATGATGTCGTATTATCTGAGATGGTACCACATTGCATATTTTTGGAGTTGAGGTTGGAGCATGCATCATATAGAAATTTCATTTAAGTCATAATTCATCCTTTATTTATTTGATTATGATATGTATCATATTGGTATTTTTAATATGATATGCATTATATTGATACTTTTATATGATATATATTATATTGATTTTTTTATATGATAAGTATTTTTATTAAGATATTGGAACTTACCCTTGCGTGTTTGTGTCTGTGGTTTGACACCTGTGATGATCCTGAATTTTATTCGGAGGAGCAGATTGACAGGTAGATTCAGTAATCATGTGTGGAGATGTCAAGGAATGTTATCTAAGATGAAGATTTAATGTAATAATGTGTATTTTATAATTGTCACAATATTACGTACCTATGTGACATTTTGTAAATAACTTTTGATGTATGGTTATGATGTGATTTATGTAATGTGTTTTATTTTTATGGTGACGTTTTTGTTTTAGCAAGGAAAAATATTTCAAGATTTTATTTAAAGAAACTTAAATAAAGGGAAACATTTTCATACAATAATAATAATTGGAGAAAATGAAAATATTTTAGTAATGAAAATAGAGGGGCGTTTCATGGCTAGCCACGTTAGAGCTGCACAGGGACAAAGTGCCACGTGGCTTAGTCACGAAATATTCAGCAACCACGCCACGTGTCACAACGTGGTGTGTTTAGAGCCATGAGGTACGGTCGCTGGGGTTTCAGCGACCACCTCTCGTGGCGCCACGTGTTGAGAGGCAATTGGGGGGTTTTATGCTGACTTGACTTGGTCGCAAAAAGCCTCGCGACCAGGCCTGGTCGCGGAATAGGCCGCGACCACCTTTTTAAATTATTTCCCGCGTTGCTCGTCCGGGACCACTATAAAAGGAGGAGGAAGTAAAATTTTTTTACTTTCCTCCTTCCTCCCCTCTGTTATTCTTCTGAAAATCACGAATTGCTATTCATCCGCGGGATATTTGTTTTTTCATCATGGCATCCTCGTCATCGTCTGGATTAGTTATAGAGTGTGGTCCTGGCTTCAAAAAGCTCACATTTCCCAACACGTATGGAATAGTGAAGTGAAGGAAACCGTCACTTTAGTTGGGACAATCCATCATACCAGATGCTATTGTGGACCTCCTTGACGAAACTGGTTTTCTGTGGGTGTGTAGGATTGACTACATGAAGGTATTACAAATTTTTAAAATTTTTTAATTTCGTAATTATATTTATTTATTTTTCCTGAAATTAATATTATTATAGGTGGTTAGATTTTTAATTTGGTATTTGTATTTATTTTTTATTCGTGAAATTTAAATTATTATTATTATAGGTGGTTAGATTTTTAGGTAAGATTATAGACAATCATATTTAAGATAGGTGGTTAGATTTTTAGGTAGGATTATAGGCAATAATATTTAAGATAGGTGGTTAGAATTTTGTAGTTATTATTTTTTAAATTTTTATGTTATATAACGTTTTTACTTAATTGCAATGTTACGGTAAATTTTAGTTATGGTAATTTTGTGTTGTTATTTTTTTTATTTAATTGTAGTGTTATGGTAATTTGTTTTTATTTAATTGTAGTTAGTATGTGTGTTATGGTAATTTTTGTAGAAATTATTATAGGTGTAATTGTGTAAGTTTTAGTTAGTATTTGTTTAAATTATTTATTATAGGTGTAATTGTGTTAATTTTTTTTGTAGTTAGTATTTGTACAAATTTTTTGTTTAAATTAATTGAATTACATATTTAATTTATTTTAATAGTTTACTTGCGTATTTAAATTTTTTTACTAGTTGAGTTACGTATTTTTTAAATAGTTAACTTACGTATTTTAAATAGTTGACTTACGTATTGTGTTACGGTAAATCTTTTAGTTACTATTTTTTTTTTTAACTTTAGTTAAGTAGTTTTTTCTATTTTCTGTGTAGTTAATTATTTTTAAATAATTGACTAACGTGCTTGTAATTTTTTAAGTTTAGTAATTATAGAATTTATTTTTTCTGTTGTTAATTAAGTATTTATTTGAACATATATTTTATATATATAAATTTTTTTTATGCAGGTACATCAGGGATTCCTGAATGTCTTCGTAGAGCGTAGGAGACTGGAGACTCATATATTTTACATGCGCTGCGGAGAGCGCACTATCACTCTGCAGGATGTGGCTATGTTATTGGATGTACCTATTGACGGCAGGCCATTGATTGTAGAGACTCATGGCTGATGGTGTGATATATGCGAGGCGGTGTTGGGTATTAGACCAATACCGAATGTTGTGAAGGGATCGTCAGTGAAGCTCAGTTGGGTAACTGAGAACTTTGAGGATATTACACCATTTTTAGACGATCTAGATGCACTGCGTAGATATGCACGTGCATGGATTTTACGATTTATCGGTGGTGTTATGTTTCCTGACAAGAGTGGATCACAAGTATCCCTCAAATGGTTGCAGTTCCTCGTTGAATTTTGGGGAGATTAGTACCTATTCCTGGGGTAGTGCTTTACTAGGATTTCTATACAGAGAGTTGTGCAATGCAACTAATGTGGAGAACGTGAACATTGGTGGCATGATAGTGTTAGTACAGTTATGAGTTTGGGAGAGGTTTACATGCACTGTGCCACGAGTCATTGCACCTAGATTACCACACTCCCCGATTGCTCACATGTATGTCTATTAGAAGCAACTTGTTTTTTTAATTGTTTTTTGGTAAATATAATAATTGAATTTCAATTAATGTGTATTTTGTGTAGGTGGTTACCTGTTATGGAAAACATTCATTTTGATCATGATGTCTCAGTGATTCGACACACATTAGATCTTCTTACCAGTGAAGAGGTAATATACATAACCATCAACATTATATGTCATATTTAGTTATATGTTTTGAAAATAAGTTTGATTTTCTATGTTTACAATTTATTTGGGAACCATATAGTGGAGCTCTGTTTCACTTTGTACCTGAGATATGTTGTGCTGGTCAGACTATTTGGCGAGCAGTTGTGCCACTTTTATGTTTTCAGATTGCTGAGTGGCATTAGCCAGATAGGATCCTCAGACAATTTGGCATGAGGCAGTTTATTCCCGTTGCACCTTCTCAGTTAGACAGCCTTCACCAGCTGACACTCAGAGAGAAACATGACCAGCATTGGGCGACTCTTCTACAGTCTATTCTAGGTATCTGGAAGAATCGACATCAGTATGTTGTTGACAGCATCCAAGATTCTAGCCCTTTGAGTTACAATGATGAGTATATGATCTGGTATAGGAAGAAAACTATTATGTTTGTCGACCCGAAACACGCCCACGCAGCTGCATTGTTATTTAATTTATTTGATATGGTTTACTTTGCCTTATATTTTTATTATTTGTTTTTCACTAACATGTAAATTCATGTTTCAGGGTGAAGTTGTTGAGAACCATGCATTTCTGTCCACCCCCAAGGTTTCAACACTTTGACATTGGATTCGATGAAGGACATCACTCGGAGGTTGGCCATGATTAGTACTAAGGCTAGACAAGTTTTAGCGCCAGCTACCAGTGCCCCTCTTGGTGTTGAGAGGATTCATGTTGAGGATGTTCAGCTCCCCATTAACACTGTGGAGACGGGTGATATTGCCAGAGGTCGGACATTGATGGAGTCCCAGCTGCATATTATTCCTCCGGTTCCTGAGATTCCTCATGGCATGTATTATACACCGTCACAGTTCACTCAGGCTCCCTCTCAGTTTCCTCCAATGTACCATTATCCCGGGGTGTCGGAGTCATCACCTGATCATACACATACTGTCTCGTATCACCCATCACCAGCATTACATCATTTTCAGGATGACACTCATTTTGCAGTACATGATTTGTTTGGTACTTCACCTATGGGCACGACCTCCATTGACATCAGGACTCCTACATCTCAGGCAGACCCACCTTATGATATCCCCGCTGATTTAGCTTACATGGATGAGCTGCTTACGGGTGATCTAGGACAACATTTTGATGCTGCAGGTACTAGTCAGGTACGTCCGCCTAGGCGAAATCCCGATAGGCATGCGCGACACTATGATCCCCCATGTGGGACGGGTGGTAGGCACGGGCGACATGGTCACCGACATAGTCATGATCAGTAATTTTTCATTATCTAATATAGGACTTGTCATGATTTTATGAGTTTATGTTATTGATATGTAGACATTGACTGTTGTGATGATTTATTAGTTGTAGTTTATGTTGACATTTTACCTACGTTATTAATATTATTTCTCCCATATTGCGTCACGAGTATTATTACAATATTAATGAAACAATATAGTGTTAAATCATAATGTTTTGGGCAATATAATGTAAAGAATTTCAATTACGAACTTAACATATTACATTAACACTAATCTTGCTTATTTGTCGGACAAACTCTTCTGTTATGCCCTTCTTGACCACATTTTCGACATTTTTGCTGCCTTTGCGATGGTTCACTCCAATCCGTTTCATTCCTGATTCTTGTTGATTTGGGTCTACCTTTCCCTCTAAGTGTTGCTGGATCGGGGATTAATTTCCAAGGCTGCTCAATATGTACCATAGCATCTTCATTCCCCAAAGGCCACCACTCCGCGGAGTATGCTTGCAAGATATATTCATTTCTGTAAACATTATCAACAAATTGAAGAAAGTCGATTGAAACATGTCATAAACAGCTATCACGTGAGAACAAGGATAATGGAAAGCCTTAAAACGTCCACATTGACAATATAGTTCAGATAGGATGACTGTCCATTTTTGACCTCCACACTGTGTACGAGGATTGAATGCTTCTTCAACTTCAAATCTAGTCTGTTGAATGTTATAGACACGAACAGTATGAGAAGATGCTTCATCTTGGTAATGTCGAAGGACTTGCATAACTTTTGAACAATAAACTTGGCCTTCCAATATTTCTTGTTGAGCACGACGATCCCTTTCAACACAATACTCTCTACATCTGCTATATGTGGCCTTAACTAAGACACAAATTGGAAGATTTCTACATCCTTTAAAGACCTTGTTAACACATTCAAAAAGATTTGTTATCATGTGCCCATACCGATGTCCATCTTCATCATATACCATACTCCATTTTTCTTTTGAAATCCCTTCTATCCATCTACAAACCTTAGGACTTGATTCACAAAATTTTTCAAGATTTCTGTCAATTATATTTTTCAACAAAATTATTTTTTAGATATTTATAAAAATGAATAAAATTGAATAAAATTGAATAATTATGTAAATATAATTAAAGTTGTGTTTTAAAAATATGTATACCTAATTTCACCAACATACTCTTTAGTTTCTAATTCTTAAATTTGTGATTAAAATTTGAAGCTACATGTCTAATGCAATAAACATGATATGCATGTGGTCGACTCCAACCATTTTGGTCATCATCTATGGCTGATTTGATGCTACGATGCCTATCGGAAATGATGGAGATCCCTAATTTGTCAATCACGTGTTGACGTAACAGCCTTAAGAACCACGACCAAGCTGATAATGTTTTCCCTTCAACAACAACAAATGCAAGAGGTAACACACTACCATTTTCGTCTTGTGATGTTGCTATTAATAAGGTTCCTCTATATCTCCCATACAAGTGAGTCCCGTCCACTTGTATGATAGGCTTACAAAATTTAAATGCATCGGCACATTGCTTGTACATCCAAAACACACACTCAAATTGTCTAAATTCATTACTAAGAGTGTTACCAACAAAAAAATTATCATCAGAAATTTCATAATATGAACCTGGAGAGTGTCTTCTCATGTATTCAAGCCAGACAGGAAGTTCTGCATATGACTCAGCCCAATCCCCATATATCATGGTCATTGCTTTTTTCTTTCCTAACTATGCCTTCCTGTAAGAAATTTTATAATTGAAAATGCTAGACACTCTCTCTTGAACAAGTGCAATTTTAATTGATGGATCTTCCCTGATCATGCCTGTATACAATAAAATGAAATATTACGAAAAAATAAGAGATCAACAATCATTCAACAACAAATATAATACATACCAAGTATGCATGTGCTAATCAAATCAAAATCAAGATTTACGTGATCTTGACTCAAACTAGCATTTAAACAAGTATGTGGTCCTCCCCATTAAACGACTTTCCATCTCTGTGTTTGTTTCGATAAACTGGCTTGCATATAAAAAGGACATCCAACATCAGGACATCTAACGACATACCTATGTGGTTTTGACTCAACGACTTTCGAAATTTGATGTACATTCATCATGTACAGTTTTAGAGCCTTTTGAACACTTTTTTTATCTTCAAATTCTAAACCCACAAATAATTCTTGACCTTCTTCCCAACTTGTAGGACCACTTACACCAAACAAATCTTCTTCATCGGGGTGATCCCATTTTATTTGAGTATAGTGCGGTGTATTGTGCCAAAACGGTTGTTGCCTATCACCTACAATGTCATAATGATACAGTTAAATACATTCTTTTAAAATAATTGAAACACATTCACAATTAATCTCACCTGTTACTGTATCAGGTAATGCAATTACTTGGACGTTCATACCTAAACTGTTAATATCAGCATTTAATTCATCATCATCTGATTCAGGTAAATGACCTTCAAAGTCTTCACCATCAGTAGATGAATCCCCGAAAGAATCTGACACGATATAAGTTTCATCTTCTTCACGTGAGTTTATTCTCGTACCACCTTCATCGTATGCCCTACAAACATTTGAATCAAATGCACCACCTTCATTATATGACGATGTACTACCTGCAATAATATTTCTACACATAATTCTACATGGCCTAACCTCGGTTGTTCAAAATTAGTCATCATAAGATTGATATCACTATCATCAACTAATTCAAATAATGCATATTTATTATCTACAAAATATCTAGTTCTAATGCATCATATTACTTCATTCTCATGTAATTTTAATCTTTGACGTAATGTTTTTTTTAACCCAATAAAATTAATATTTCTTTCTATTTGTATAATCCTTCTAGATCCTTCAAATTTTACTCCTTCCTTAGTTTCTGCGACTCTTCCATTAGCATATACAACAACTACTGTAGGCGCCATGCAAATTCAATTTATCTACACAAAACAAAATAAATAAATTACAATTGCATATTATTATTTAAATATAAAATTAAACGAAATAAACAACAGCAAAACATTAAACACTAAAGAACGAAATTTATACTTGTTTGTGTGTAGAACTACCAAGTTGTGAAGATTGGTTTGGCGGAAGGGTTATATATAATGTTTTGTGGTCGCAAGGGAAATAGCGGAAGGTTACGTGGTCGCGAACAGTGCTGCGGAAGAAAACAGAAACTTGGTCGCCACAACTACTGCGACCAAGGAACAACCAACCAACTGCCAACACGTGGCGCCATCACAGCTGGTCGCGGAAAGACCAGCGACCGCGCCACGTGGGACAACAACAAACCAAATCGTGACACGTGGCGTGGTCGCAGAAAGACCAACGACCACGCCACGTGGCACATTGTCCCTGTGCAGCTCCAACGTGGCTGACCACGCCACCAAATTTTTGCCACGTGTCATCACCAAGGTGGTCGCGGATTTACCCGCGACCACTATCCACGTCAGCACTCCATACTGGAGTTTTTGTCACATGTCGCGTTCACATTCGGTCGCTGCCCTTTCTGCAACCAGGTGGTCGCACCACGCAGCGCGACCGACCCATTTTAGTAATATCTCGCAAACTACATTCATAAATTATATTCAATAAAAGCTGTTTTATTGCATTCATATAACTATCTGATTAAATTATTCAATTCAAATAATAATAATAAAATAATAAAAATAAATTGAATATATATATTCAAATTTCTCACATCCATTTACGTATTTTGATTACCTATGTCAAAAAGTCAAATAAACAACATTCATATCCATTAGGACATCTACAATTGGCTCATCAAAAGTTAATGCAAATTTTAAAAAATAATTATTCCTTTTCTTTTTAAATAATATTGTTAAAAATTCAAATATTAAAATATAACTTTAAACAATAAAGGCTTATTTAAATAAATTACAATTTGTTATAAAAGTGGTATATCACCTCAAAAAAAAAAAAGTTACATCTATAACTGATTTAAATAAATTTTTTAATATTATTTTTAATTTATCATTAAAATTATAAATAAATATAATTGAATATTGACATTTATGAATAAACTATACCTATGGATGCGTGGTAATTATTAAAATGTCTTCATTAGACAAGAGATGTTATTTTTTATTGTAATACATAAAAAAAAAAGGCATATCTTGAAAAATTGCATGAACAACCTAATGCATATTGCACCGGATGATCAATTATCAATACCATTCAAATGATAAACATGCAATTTCCTGTTATTAATCATGCAATACCATTCAAATGATAAACATGCAATTTCCATTTAAAATTGTCAATCTTTATAAATAAATTTCGTCTGTTCAATGTCTATAAAAACTCACAAAAATTTGGAAGTGAGATCTTGCCCATGAGATTCCGTGTTTTAGTAATTTTTATATTTAAAATAATTTTATAAATTCTACATCTGTATTATAAAGTTAATTGTAAGTTAAAAAAAATATTTTTAACTTTTTTTTTTTTTGCTAAAACTCTGGATACTAAAAGATGCATTTCACGTTTATTTTGTGATTAAAACAATCATTTTTCTATTGTTTAACAATGAAATCTTTCTAGAAATTATATCAAATTATTATTCTTTTATTTATAATTTTTTATGTATTCCTCTGGTACTTCTATTTAATTCTTGTAAATAAAGAAATATAATTAATTTTTTTAACTAACTAAAAAAACAATCAATTTAATTTATCCATTATAAAAATGACATATTTTAAATTTAATTGTAATATAATTTATATATATATATATATATATATATATATATATATATATATAAATTTTTAGTAATATTTTTCAATTAATTTTCTTCTCAATATTTTTTCCTTCACGAGAGAACATGGATGACAATTTTGGAGTAATAAATAAGCTTATTTTTGTTGCTAGCTAGACAACACATAAATGTCTACTGAACAACTAAATTATAAATATATCCTTCAGTAAAATTATATTTTGAGTTCACTATAAATTTAAATTAAACCTAAACTCTAGAACAGCTATGTTACAAATAGTAAATAAAACAATTCAAAATTAGCTTGCATTTTAAAATGAATATTGGAAATGAATTAAGAGAAGGAGGAAGTGGAGTATTTTGTTAGGGTTTCTAGATCCTTCTATGATCAAAAACAAAGCTTTAGGTAAATTTTAAAAATTCAAAATAAGATCATTGGAAAACTATTCAATTTTTTTTACCGTTGAAATCAAGGATACCTAAGTTTTGTGAGATGAAACTTGAGGGTATACATAAAAATTGAAGTTTAAATTAATCATAGACTCTAATATGTCTGATTCTTAAAATTTCAAAATTATATTATAAGAAACATAGAAAACTATTCAAATTAATTTTTATTTTAAAACTAATTTAGGTTAATAAGAAAATTATTCAAATTAATTTTGAAACTAATTGACTAGAGAAGCTGTATTATAAATATAATATTTCAATAAATAAAATAATTCAAAATTTTGTAAACTTTTTACCTACTTCAAACACATAACTCAAGTTAATTAATTAAAACACTAATTTAAATGAGAAAAACTACTGATTCAAACACTGTTACATAGTGTAGGAATAATATAACTCAAGTTAATTAATTTAATATATAAAATTAAATAAATAGATAAGATAAGATATAAAAATTAGTATTTGTTGGTGTCACAAATATGTTAATTTGTTTTAATAAATGTTAAGGTTCTCACATAGACAAATAAAAATATATAATATTTTTTGACAATTATATACTTAAATATTCTTTAAAAATAATTTTTATTCTATTTGTGATTTAAAATTTAATTATCAAAATTTTAAAAATATAATTTTCCTTCAACAAATTTAATTTAACTTATATTTTAAAGCTAAATCACATCTAATAATGATCAAGAACAATTCTACCAAAATCAGGTTTTAAGTTATTTAGCTAAGTTATAGATCAAACTTAAGTATAAATTATAACAATATTGTTTGTTTCTTAAAAATTTGAAATTAGATTATAAAAAATGGAGGGCAATTATTCAAATTAGCTTGCATCTTGAAATTAATTCAAGAACAACTAAATTACAAACATAATAAAACTAATATATATATATATATATATATATATATATAACTGAAATTTAAATATAACAATACTCTGGTATAATTCATAACAATATTTTTTATTTGTTCTTGGAAATTTAAAATTAGATCATAAAAAGTAGAGGAAACTATTTAAACTAGTTTGCATTTTAAGATTCAAGGATTACTAAATTATAATTACAAGTATGATCGATCAATAAACCATATTTTGATAATATATAATTAAGATTTAAATTAAACTTAAACTCTAATATAAATTATAATAATATTTTTTTTGTTTGTGAAAAATTCAAAATTAGATTATAAAAAATTAAGAAATTATATTATATCTTGAAATCAATTCAAGAATAACTAAATTACCACTATAATCTTGAGCCATGAACTTGAGAATATAAATTGAAATTTAAATCAAACACACTGTTCAAATAATTTTTTATTTTAAAATTAAGTTAGAATAATTAAGTAATAAATACGATTTTACCTAACAATGAAACCTGAAATCCAAATCAAAAGTTGTCATATATCATTTAACGAAGATTACTTTACTCTTCAATTCAAAAGTTATCATATATCATCTAACCCAGATTATTTTACTCATAGTTTTCACGCTACCCAAATACTATTCAAAAGTTGTCATATATCATCTCACTCAGATTACTTTACTCATCAGTTTTCACGCTACCCAAACTCTACAAATATAGGGTAACAGTGTTAACATTCAGGGAGTAAAAATTTACCTAGTTATGTTTCCAACAACAATGACTACATTTTCCTTAAATTTACCTAGAACAATGATTACATTTTCCTTAACTGTCCTCTTAGTAAAGTTAATTACTTAAACATAAAGTAAAAGAAGATAAAAACAATGTAACTCGATTTACTTATTAAACATATAAATAACTGAGATGAGATGAAAAACAATTATATTTATTCATACTAGAAAGATGATGTCAAGTAGTTTTTTTTTTTTTTTTTTAGCAAATGCTAAGTTTTCCTTTACACAATTGAAGATATATAATAGAAAGATGATGTCAAGTAGTAGTTTTTTTTTTTTTTAAATTATAACAAAATGTAAGAAACTATTCAAATTAGTTTGCATCTTAAAATTAATCCAAGGATAACTAAATACAAGTATGATCAATCAATAACATCATATTTTAAATATATATATATATATATATATATATATATAAAAGATTCAAACTAAACTAAAACTCCAATATAAATTAGAGCATGTTCCTTAAAAATTCAAAATTAGATTATAAAAAATTTAGAAAACTATTCACATTATAGTTTGAATTTTAAAATTAAACGAAAAATAACTACATGACTAATCACGTCCGATCAACTCGAGAATATAGTATAAATTTTAACAACTGATTCTTGAAAATTTGAAATTAGGTTATAAAAAACATAGAAAACTATTCAAATTAGTGTTCGATCAACTTGACAACATAGTATAAATTTTAACTACTTGATTCTTGAAAATCTGAAATGAGTTTCTGTTCTGATATTAAGTTAGGATACCTACAAGTACATGTTACCCATCAATAAAACCAATAACTGAAATTCAAAATTTAGTCATTTATCATGCAACCAATAACCATTTCTTAATTTTCATGCTACTCAAGCTCTATAAATAGTGCTAACATTCATAGTAAAAAAATCACCTAGCAAGCTATGGCTTCAACAACAATGATCAAATTTTCCGTCCTCTCTCTTTCCCTCTTCCTTTGCATGCTAACATCGGCTACTGCCGCTAGCAATTTCTCCGCCGTCTTTGCCTTTGGGGACTCGACGGTGGATCCCGGCAACAACAACCACATAGACACAATCTTCCGCGGAAACCACCTTCCCTACGGTCGTGATTTCCCGAGTCACCAACCAAATGGAAGGTTCTCAGATGGAAAAATAGCGACCGATTTCGTTGCACAAGGCCTAGGCATCAAGGACCTCTTACCCGCTTATCTTGACCCATTGGTGACCGTTCATGATTTGGTCACAGGCGTTAGTTTTGCCTCTGCGGGCACTGGTTTAGACCCCAGAACCGCGGCATTAATCAAGGTTATGGACTTGAACACACAACTCAGGTTATTTGATGAGGCTGTGCAAAGTATAAGGAACTTTGCTGGAGTTGAAAATGCTACTAAAATCATTAACGATGCTTTGTTTTTAGTTAGTATTGGGACTAATGATATGCTCTTCAACGCATATTTGTTGCCAATCTCCATTGCTCCCTATGGTTCTGTTTCGGGTTACCAAAATTTTTTGCTCCATAATCTTCGTGATTTTATTCAGGTTTGTATTTTTTATTTCAAGTGTGTTTAAAATAACTAGCTAATCACCGGCCTAATTTTACTTTGCATATAATTGTACGCAGCTAATTAATCTACTTTTTCATAAAATTTAACATATATATATATATATATTTTTTCATATTTTATAATTACTATTTAGTTGTCTGTATATTACCATTAATCTAATTTTTTATGTCTTCGTATGTGTTTTCAAACTTTGATAATGTTCAATGTGTATAAATTATAATTTGATTTATGTATATTAGATTTGGATCTAAATTTATTGCCATCAACTAACTATATAGTCATTGCCATCAATAAATATTCTAATAATAAATACTATCCTATGAAAAGTATCTTTAATGGGAAGGCAACCTTGAATTTTCTCGATCTACGAATGTAAATTTTATAAATATTATAAATTTTATTTTACAAAATTAACTTTAACATACATATAATCATTTATTTATTCTAATTATCTATCAAATATTTTTTTTTATTTAAAATTTTCATATTACAGTAAAAAGTGGAAATGAAAATATGAATGCATGCAGAGAGTGTACGCAGCAGGAGGACGTAAGATAATGGTGGCAGGACTTCCACCAATAGGGTGTTTGCCAGTGGACGTGACAGTGAGCAGCTTAATACCGAACCCAAGGTGGCTGCAACGTGTGTGTAACTATGAACAGAACAGAGATTCACAAGAGTACAACACCAAACTTCAATCCCAAATTCGTTTACTCCAATCCACACTCAAAGATGCCAAGATCGTTTATTTCGATATCTATACTCCCCTTCTCGATATGGTCCAAAACCCAGCCAAATACGGTAATTAATTACTCACTTTATCTTCTTTTAAAGATACCCTTAAAAAATCATATGCATGAGATGGTAATTTTGGTGATAAATTTGTGAAGGGTTTGAAGAAACAAATAGAGGATGCTGTGGGACAGGGCTGTTGGAGATGGGTCCTGTGTGCAATGGATTGGACCTTACTTGCCCAGAGCCGTCTAAGTATTTATTCTGGGATGCAGTGCACCTTACTGAAAGAGGAAACTACTATCTTGCCCAAAGTGGCAAAAAAACTGTGCTTCGAGGCCTTACTCATTAGTTAGGCTATTATGCTTTTAGATTTTATTAATTAGTTAGGATATTATGCTTTTAGATTTTCTTAATTAGTTAGGCTATTATGATTTTAGATTTTATTTACTCATTTTTTCCCAGTAGTTAAAATAATCCGCCATTACAATGGACCTGAATCTTCATTTAGGACCGTTAGTTTAGGAATTTTGTTTTAGGAATTTTGTTTTTGATTGGATTTAAATTAAATTATATTTAACCATTTTGAGATTTGTTCTGATACTCCACTCCACTTATATCATGTTTACAATTTTTAGTTATTAGGAATATAAATCAGTTATCTCAAATTTGAATTTATTTATTTACTCGTTCTCAAATGATTTTATTATAAATCCAATTTTTTCTCATTATATTCGAAAATATCCATAAATAATCTACCTCACCTTTTAAACTTTAATTTAATTTATATTTTTTAATGTTATTAATTATTATTTTAATTCAAATAATATATTAAATAAGAATTATATTAAATTGCAGTTGAATGCATAATTTTAACTTTTTTTTTCATTTCTTATTGTAATCTCAATCAAATAACTATTAAAATCATTTACTATATTCCTTCTCATTCAAAAAATATAAAAAAATTATACAAATGGGATAAAATCTAATATTCAAAATAGTTTTAAATTTACTTATATTTTTAATAAATTGTAAAAGGTATAATTTTTTAACTTTTGATTTTATTTATTATTGTAAGTTACTTAAATAAATATTAAAATAATCAATTAATATTCCAACTCATTAAAAAAATATAAAATGGTACAAGTGAGATGAAATGTAATATTGAGACAGGCTTGAAATTTAATATAATTTAAACAAACCTCAAAGCAGTGAAATATAATTTACTCTTGAATTTATTTCAATATAATAAATTATAAATGGAATTTGAAAGTCGTGTTTTCCTTACTCTCTCCGTTAAATATTCTGTTTATTTACACAATTTCCTACACCCGGATGATGAGATAAAAGAACAATGCGTTGCTCAATTGTGGTACTTGGAAAATGGAAACGAATGTGTATCCCCAAATTTCTGCATTGTGGTACTTGGAAATTGGAAACGAATGTGTATCCCCAAATTTCTGCATTTCTAAAGAAATAAAACATAGCACACAAAATGCGTAGCAATCTCAACATGAATGATCTCTCAATTCAACAAAACAGTGGTATATACTTGACAATCCCAGAAGGCCTAAAATAAAGAATTCCTGGCAATGCTTCTAAAATTACACTACATGAGTTCATAATATTTAGATCTCCTACAACTGTGTGGAATAAACACCTGCTGATATATAATGAATGAATGCCCTCTTATTTTGTCTAAATTTAAGGTGGGAAGAAAATTAAAATACCGTGTCGAGATAGATATAGATAGCAAAAAAAATTAATGCTAGGGGGGAGAACACAGCCAAGTCAATCTGGTATTACGAAGGAGCTGAGAAGCTAAACCTAAAACCAGTCTTTCCACGATCATGCTCATCCTTTCTGAGTACGTAGAAGTAGTTACCCTGAAACAAGAAATGTATTGAAGAAATCATAGAATGTTTTGATATAAGGAAGGAGAGGCACAACTAAGAAGAGATACACTAGTAGGAATAACATAAATAACACAAAGAAATTAAGAAAGATAATGACCTCTAGGCGGAAGAGTCTAGTAGGAATAACAACTCCACATCCCACGGATATTCGAAAGGAATCTAAGAACTTCCGAGGAGAGAAGTGTCTATATTCATTCTGAGTTAATTTAGCAGCATTCCCAGAACCAGCAAAAGCATGCCCATGGATCCCATGTTCTCTAAGCCACCTAATTGGAAGATCAAAAGAGAGATCTGCAAAAGCAGTTACAGCAAGGTCTCCACCAATGAAGTCACATCCAGATGAATCAACATTGTCGTCATTAGATCCATCTCTATTTTGCCTCCTTGGTTCAGTAGGACCTAATCCTCTAGTTTTAAATCCCCATAGTGTTGTCGGTCCTCCTAAGGTGCAAACTGGAGAAAAATCACCGCCCAAATAAAACCTTTCTGGAAGGGGAGATGGCTTGGTTTTGA
Source organism: Hylodesmum podocarpum (assembly GCA_026586105.1). Taxonomy (NCBI): domain Eukaryota; kingdom Viridiplantae; phylum Streptophyta; class Magnoliopsida; order Fabales; family Fabaceae; genus Hylodesmum; species Hylodesmum podocarpum. The sequence continues at coordinate 5,555,872 of JALJEV010000519.1, read as the reverse complement.
ATCCATGCCCCCATGGAAAAACAACACCAGCAGATATGCCAAGGTTTAGTGCTGTATTGTAAAACCCAAAAGGGACAGCAAAGCGAACATCAAACTCCTGCATTTGAACTTAGAAGAGTTAACAGAGTTACTCAAGAAAAAATACTTTAAAAGACAGAGCAAAGAAAAAAAGTATTAAAATGTAGAGGAGTTTTCTAATACAAATATTTTCTGAGTACCCAAGACTGATCATATGATTGTAGCCATGTTAACGTTCTCATGCTTGTTCACAGACTTTTGGTTCATGTCTCAGTAATGTCTAAATTATGGCAATGAAAAATAACTACATAGATCATTCATAACATGAACCATTGTCCCATGGCAGAGTAACAAGTACACCCCTCTATCATTACAAAAACCAAAACCTGAACCGAATGATGCCAACATGATAACAAGTGACAAATAGGGGGCCATCTGTTGGCAATCTTTGAAAGAAAAAATATTTAAAAATTCTATCATAACTAGATTTAAAAAAAAAAAAAAAAAAAAAACAGAAAACTCAAGAAAAGAAAGAGAGAGAAAACAATTTTAGTGCTTTTCCAAATGCAGACTGGATTCTCTTTTAAGGGAAGAGATCTTCTTTGATAAAGGAGATGGCCTCCTTCCATATAAAAATGTCTTAAGTTATAACAATAATTTTCGGCTGATTAATTGCATCAAATCATTTCAAAATTTCAGACTGCACCAATTTGGAAATTCTACCCATTCCCAAGATTAATTCTATATTCTTACACCAAAATCATTTAACACAAATGTTAATATGTTTTTTGCATTGCACATAAATGTGCAGAGAAACATAGTAAGTGAAGGAAAATAAAAAGAACTAACCGCACCTGACGCAGAAACCGCAAACTCCTGTGATCTGGTGTAAGGCCACCAATGTGAGTGGTAGAAAGAAAAGCATATCCTTTTGTTGGCCTAATAGGAGAATTTCTCCTATCCATTTTATATGTATACTTCAAAGATGACACTAAACCATGCCCAAGCTGCCTCCTTATAGACCTGGATGACATCTGCGACGGATCTGTCAAGGTGCGCCATCCAAGAGTATATGCTAAGTCATGGTGCTTTGTTGAGATCAAGCCAAGAGATGCACCCAGCAACCGCTCTTTATACGAGGAAGACTCTTGCCAATCTTGGGAGAGCATGGATATTCTTGTCACAATAGGAGTTAACGATCCTTTAACTCGAGGGGCAGACACCCCTACACTCACCTCCGTCGCTTGGTTTGCACCATAGGCCAAAGAAGCATCCCATAGATCTCCGTAACCCAACAAGTTCTTATACTTAAGAGTACCTTCAGCAGTCCAAGAACTAGTCTACAAACATTACACAATTTCCACCTAAATAAAAAATTAGATTCTCTTACCCTTGTCGACACCTCAAACCTAACAAGAAAAATGTTAGGACAAAACTTAATTACAATTCCGCAGGTGTTGGTTGTACTGTTCTCCAATCAGAATTGGTGTTTCACAATCTGCATAATCCTTTAATACAAACCTTTATTATGTGGATTACCAAAGTGAAATTTCAATTCTGACAGGAGAATAGCAAAAACAGCACCAAAAGAAATGTATATAAGTTTTGTATAAACTATTATGTTGTGGTGTATTATGTATACATAGGAAGCATGAGAGCGTGACCATTCAATCTTCCATGTGCCATGTCAAGGTTAGTTCTAGAGTAATACACTATTTTGGTCTCTAACTTTATAGAGCATTGTCATATTAATTCCCAACATTCAGAAACATATTTAATATTTTTTGAACAGCTTTATTTCACAGCCAACTGTAATACCCAGCTAACCAGTCAACTCTCTCATGTATATATATATATATATATATATATATATATATATATATATATATATATATATATATATATATATATTCGTATTCCTGGTTGTTTAATTGTCTGTTATTGCCATTGTATACCAAATATTTTTCTTTTTGAATGCTAGAGACTAATACGAAAACGTCGGGACCAAATTAGTAGTTTACCAGCTAGTTTTACTTGAATCTATGTTCACTAACAAGGTAAGATTGACTAATCAGCGTTAATTTTATCACTTCTACTCAACAAGCGCATACATATTTGCAAACACATTTCTGTAAACAATGCAATGCCTCAAATTACAGTAAAACATGCATAATGAATCTAAGAAGAGAGTGTACCGAGGGTTTAGTATAAACGCCGCATTCACCGGAAACTTTGCTATTGGTTTCGACGACATCGACGATGACATTGGCGGTGTTAGGGAGTTCTCGGGGACCAGCCTCGAGGCGAACCTTGCAGGAATCGAAGATTTCAAGTCCTTGAAGTCTCGCAATGGCGATCTGCGAAGCTTGCATAAGCTCCTGCATGCTCCTGGCGTTTTCGATGCCTTTGAGCTCCGCTTCAATAACCCAATCCTTCGTCTTGGTGTTGCCTTTTATAACCACGTCGTGGACTCGGATCGGAACGAGTTCCGACGACAATCGCCGCGACAGGGTTTCCACCTTGAAACGCTGTTCCCGCAACTTGGAAGCTCTGGATTGGGGAATTCCGCGATTCGGTTCCTGAACGACGTCGTCGTTTTCATCTTCATCTTCTTCTTCGTCTTCGTCGTCGTCGTCCACGTCATCTTCGTTGTCGTCGTTGGCATCGTCGTTGTTAGGGTTCCGTACAGTTGGTTCATCCGTGTTTGTCATTGTTGGAATAAACACAGCAAGAGTGTGAAGTAATTATTGAAGAGTGTTAGTTGGTAATTGAACTTTCGTTGTGACAATGTGACTTCGACGTTAGTTCTTCAGTTCTTACAATTTATAAATTCAATTCAACGACGAGGAACTGAATTCATTACAAAATATTTTCTTTTTTCCAATTTTTTTAAACAAGTGAACACTTGAAAATTTATGTGTGAATAACATTATTCTTTATCTATCTACAAAATTGATTATCTATGTTAATCATAAATTAATTCTGAGTTAACATGAAAAACATATCAAATTAATAAATTTATTTTGTTATTAGATTAATCACAAATAAGTAAATCCGTTGACACAAATTATTCAAATTTAATAATTGATTTTAAAATCACATCTTAATTATGAAGTTATTTTCATGTATTTAATCATTTTAAACTTATGATTATTTCTTAACAACTTTTTATTTTCCTTTCAAACATGTTTTTCCTAAGTACTTCAATTTTTTTCCTTCTTAACTTTATACATGTCTTTTTTTGTTATTGACTATGTTAAACTGGTTTTGTTGTTATTATATTCAATCAAATTTAATTATTTTAAAATTATTTTTAAGCGAAATTTTCCAAAATAAAAACTAATTATACTTATAATTATAATTAATTATAATAATAATTGATTATTAAAGAAATTTAGATTTTACTATACCCAAGCACAGTTATAAATCAAATTTAGATTTATAATAATCAATTATAATAATAATCAGATAGTTTGCTTATATTTTGCAACATGTTCTTCATAAATTAACAATCACTAGGAAAAGACTTCGTGATCAATGAACATGAGAAGGACTAAGATTATTATTAAATCATATTTGAACGGGGGTGTGAGAAGAGTTGGAAGTATCTTGATTCACCACATAAACTTGACTTGAAACTAACTGATATACAAAATGCTATTTTCTAGGTGCAATTCCATAAGCTACACTTAAACAAAGCACCCAAAACCTCAAAAGAACTTCACCACACTTTTTTGGTCACCAAACTGATACTTTCTTTGAGTAAGAACTTTTCTATGCCTTCACCTAAGGGAAAAAGGATCACAATGCTAAAAGTTCTCAAGTCTCAAAATAATTACAATCTGCTTCTTCACTGGTTTCAGCGTGCTTCTGCAGAAGCAATCTCTAGCTCTGCCCACCAAAGTGGAGAAAGTTTTGGAACTGCTGTTTCAGGTGTTATTTTTGTTATCTCTTTGAGTCTCTCAGTAACATCTTTCATGGTTGGTCTCTGCTCAGGATCAGGGTGAACACAAGCTGATATCAATGCAGCAACTTGTTCTAGTTGATCCTCTCGGTAAGACACTAGAATAGGATCCACCATTTCATTGAGGGGTTGGTCCCCTTCTAAATAGTGTGATGCCCAATTTTCAAGTGAGTCCCTTTGTTCCACTGAATAAGGTAGACGACCAGTAACCATTTCATATAATAGAACACCAAAGCTATATACATTGCTTTTTGGACTTGCTGTTGGCATTTGAATAGCTTTTGTCTCGGATGAGGCTATGTCGTTCGAGAAACACAAATCTGAGAGTTTGGCTGCATAGTCATCAGTTAGGTAAACAGCTGAAGAATTCAGCTTGGCAAGGGCCATTGGAGGGTCTAACTGGTGCATATGTTGCAGGCAATAAGCCATACCCATTGCAACTCTAAGTCTTGTTCCCCAATCCAAGTGCTCAGCCTCTTTTACTGGAATTCACAACAAGATCAAATACATCAGCCATTTACCAACTCAAACACAACAGGGATAATATTGGAGAGCATTCTAGCATTCAAAGAGAAATGAAAACGTAGTATAATTTCAAATAAATTGTAATGGAATTTTTACATGGAAATGTTGTTCAAATTCTAATTGGAGAGCTTGTTCAAGCAAGCTGTCTTTGGTTACATATCACCTCTATAGTAATGGCAATTTCCCATGCAAATATGAATTCTAATAGAAAACACCTCTGCTCAAGCAAACTATCTTTGGTTACATATCAACTATATAGTAATGGCAATTTCTCGTGCAAATATGATACAAATTCTAACTGAAAACTCCTGTTCAAGCAAACTATTTATTTGGTCACACTTTACCAGTTGTTTCCTCAATAATGAGTCCAATCAATTAAGTTAAGCCATTTAACCGCATAAGTTAGTGGGGTGGGTTAGACAATTGTTAAAAGAACCAGTTGGTGTAATAATTACTCACTCTAAAATGATAAGAACTTACTGTGTAAATGCTCAAATAGTGTTCCATTTGGAGCATATTCAAAAACCAACATTCTGGTGAAAGGCTCCTCTTCTTCACAATATCCAATAAGGTTGACAAAATTCTTGTGGTTCACTTTCGATAATGTATCTAGCTGAAACCACCATCATGGTTAAAAAGTTGATTATGATTAAAATGCTTAAATTGCAAGTCTACAATTAAGTTGTTGGTCTTTTCTGTTATAAATTGGTACCTTCTTTCTAAATTGAACTTCTAAAGCCTTTGACCAATTCTTGGATGATGTCACCGGAACAGAAGCTACAGCTATCTCAACCCCACTAGACAAAGTTCCTTTGTACAGTGTACCAATGGGTGAAGTACCAATCACATTACTAAAATCTTCACATGCTGCTTCAAGATCTGATCTCTTTAACTTTTGCACACCTGAAATTGTAAAAATCTGTCATGCATATACTTTGGCAGAAACACATACATATGACCATTATAAGTATAAGCTCAATGGCATTGACATGCAATCATTCAAAACCAGATAAATTGGATGACTGACCAAAGGACTCAATGAAAACAAGTTAAATAAGTTCCTATTGTTTGTCATGTTTCAGGAATCCTGAATCAGTATGCGGTATGGGATTTAAATCGTCTGTTTTTTAATAAAATGACATAATCTTCTTGGAAAGAGAATGAGATTTTCTTAATTAATATAACTAGTAGACCATATAACTAATAATGCAGGTACTTCATGATAAAAATTATGTGCTGCTTATAGCCATTTTTTGCACTCTTGTTAACTCAGTGGAAAAAGAAATGCTTATTAGATTTACCAGTAACAAATGCTTTCTGAAGCTGTCCACTTAGTCCTGTGGCCCAAGGTCTGACATTAGCTACCTTTGTTTTACAAAGGTATATGCCAATGCCTAAAATAACAAGAAATACAGCACCGCCTATAACGCCAGCCAAAATAGGAACTCGATGAGACTTTGGTGAGGTGCTTTTGGTTTTAGATTGTGCTCCAAAACCTGGTCTGGACAATGGAGGATGAGAATGAAAAGCATTTTTCTTAGGGGGAGCTGGCTTTTGCACTGGTGCTTTTGCTAAGGCTGGTAGGGAAGGAGAAAGAGAAGGAGAAAAGCTCTCAACAGGCGGTTCAGCCGCACGATTATGAGGTTCTTGATTAGTTTGAAGTGGCTTAGGTGGAACCTTATGTTGATCTTGAGTAGGACTAGAAGTAAGAGCTGCTTTATAATTTGCTAGTAGGCCACGAGTACCTTTTCCTTGACCAATATGCCTTCAAAAAAGAAAATTTGTGTAATTATGTTTTCTAGAAAAGTGAAGTAGAATTGGCCTATAACGACAGCATAAAATGGACAAAACTTGGACTACAGAAGGAAAGTACATAAAAAAAACATAATTCCATAGATGGACCACCTCTCAATTAATTAGTAACATACCATGTGATGGCTCTTTCAGTACAAGCTGGCATATTAGCAGCATTAGTTAGCTGGTTTTCATCTACTTGACATTCAGAAAGAAACCTCAGTTCATTGATTTCCGGAGAGAAACCAACAAGAAATTCATTGTTATCCAGCAAACTGCAATAAGAAGAAATTGAGTACATGTAGTTGAATTTAAAAAAAAAAGTGAAATTGAAATTGAACAGTCTCAGGTATATCATCCTACAGGATTGCTAGTGAGGTATTTCTCCCAAGATCAACAGGTAGATGTCCACTGAAGTTGTTGTATCGCAAATCCAAAACCTCCAATTCTTTTAATTCAACAAATTCTTCAGGGATGGTTCCAGAGAAAGAATTATTCCTCAAAATACTGCGGCATATTAATAGTGATGTTATTAGAAATTTAGAATGAAGTTTATAATAGAAATCTTGAAGGAAAGAAACTCATATAGTCAATGCAACCAAGTAACAAACAATTACTTACATAGACTTTATGTGAACAAGCTTCACAATCTCAGGCGCCAGAGTTCCTCCGAGGCAGAGATCCTTCAAATTCCTGCACAAAGGAACAATTTTCTCCTCAATAAAAATCTCTCAATTTCAACAATATGAAGTTATGAACACTAGTGACTAGATTTAACATAGACAAAGACTAAATTGTTATTGTTATGACAATAGCTACTGTATAGAGTTGATCACCAAACTTATAAAACACTTTAACCTGAGCATAAGGTTTTGCCAAGAAAAAAAAAGTAAAAAATTCAAAACCTGGATCTCTCATTTGATGATACAAATGAAGAAATAGATAGATTAGACACTGAACAAAATACAAAATAAATAAATAAATATTCCTTTCTTTTCTTGTTCTCTCTCTTTCCACAAATTATACCAAAGAAATGGCCACATATAGTGAGTTTCTGAGAAAACAGAAAACAGAATCAACACTTACAAGGTAACAACTCTTCCATCTGAGCACTCAACTCCAAACCAATTACAAGGGTCAAGAGATACTTCATCATCAATCCAATTTGACAAAGCACCAAAAGGGTCACTCACTATTCTCTGCCTCAACTTCAAAAGAGCATTACCTGCACACACAAACCATGTATCAGCATCATCCAAGTAGCCACAAGATTCCACAAACTCAAAAACTTCCACTACTACTACTACCTTCTTCATTCAAAGAACAGCACAAACCAAAGTTCTGAATCAATAACACAACCACCACAAACCACGAAGCCATACAAAGATCCCTGAACCGACCAAGTTTCTTGTTCTTGCTCATTCTTGGTGCAAGAAACAAAGTATGGATAGAGTTTGAAGCAAACTTAGAAGTTGAAAATGTAATAAAAGAAAAAAACAAGTTGGAGAAAGTGAATAGAAAGAGTAAAAGTGTGATATTATTATTATCTACACTAAAACCATGACTGTTTCTAAGATAACATGGTGTGTGTATGTGTGTGTAGTGACACCTGCAATGTAACTGGTGTTGGTGTAATGGACCCAAGAAACTTGAAAGCGCGTTCGCTGTCGTTCAGCTAACTAGTCATAATAGTGTAACGGTGGAACCACAATCATACATTCACATAATGACATAACCCTTTTAATACGTTATTGTATATTTCAACCAAAAAAATCTTGTGATCCAATTCATTAATTCTTCAAAGATTTTAATAATTTTCAAAAATTAATAATTATTATTATTTATTATTTATTATCGTTTTTTCATGATTAAATGAATCATTATTTTGGTACTTTGAAGTTTGAAGATTGAATAATTTAATGTCTGAAAATAAAATATGATAAAATTGTCATTGAAAATTGTAAGATATTTATTATTTTAGTTCTTGAAAAAAATTAATTATTATTTTAAATAGTGAAAATTAAGAATTAAAATGACAGGAAATGTTAAAATTTAAAGATTAAGATAATAGTAAATAATTAAATTTGTTAATGGAAATAATAATAAATATTTTTTTAAGGATTGTTTATTATTTTTTATCTTTAAAGAATAAAATTACTTGAATCTTATGTTCCGAGATTAAAATAATAATGTATTTTTTTTTAACAATTCTTATTATGTGTTTAAATTCTTACTCATAAAAAAGTAAAAAAAAAAATTATACGGAAAAAGAATTATGTCAGTTTTTGGCACAAGATTAAAAGATGAAAGAAATTAAATATAGAATAAATTATAATGTGGGAGAAATATTTGTTGTATTTAATGTTTTTTAGAAGTTAATCGTTATTTCTTACAATAGATATTACATATCAATATCTTCATTAGTAAGAAAAAGAGAGAAATTAAATATATCTCAAAATTGTGTTATTTAGTTAAATGTCCAATGAATTTAACCATTTAGTTATACACACATAATAAAAAGTTAAAATAACGTTTGTTGTCATAAAATTAAAGTAAAGTTATATGATTAAGTTATTAATAAAATTTGAATGAAAATTTCAACATATAATCTTAATAAATACTTGACTGTGTGAATAATTAAGTGATGAATAATTAATTTAATAATTAATTAAATAACAAGTCTAAACTGAGTTAGTAAAACGCCTCTAAATGCAAGAGTCTTATAATTATTAAATAATTTTATTTTACAGTCAATTCACTCATAATATATATATATATATATATATATATATATTATATTTTATATATTTTTTAACTGTGTATTACTTTTCTTTACCAAATATTTTTTAATATTAAATAATATAGCAGACTTACAATGCTAAGAAGCAGTGAGTGGTGACTTAAGGGAAAGCGATGGCATTGAGTAATCAGCTCAGTTAGGACATCGAAGAATAAATGAATGGCTATTTTTTGATGAGTATGATACTAGAAATAGATGCTAAGTTTTGGTGTCATTTATGTTCATGCCATTGTGACTTGACTTGGCTATAGATATCGATACATTCTGTCTCTGTCTATCACTATCATAGACTTGGTAAAACACTCTTTGTAGATGCCACTATCAACTCTATGAACAAACAATGGTATCACTTTTTCTAATATACATTTTGTTATTAGAAAATATTTATATGAATATACATTTGAGTAACTAGTATATTAACTACTTTATTTTACAGTAGTATTGATATGAAATATGTTCATTATCAGAATAAATAATTCAATTTGTCAAAAAGTTTGAACACTCAAAACATAATATATGATTTTTTTTTCTTTTAATACAAGTTATTTGATATCTTGAGCTATTAGGGTTTGATCTCTTGACCTAAGTCTTTACTATATATATATTTTTATGCTATTAAATTTTTAAAAATATTTTTTGATTAATACACTAATTAAATGTTACTACGTGTTCTAACACAACTAATTAAATGGTACTATGTGTCTTCAACGACTAGGCAAATGTTTATGAATGACTTCTCTATCTTGATTTTAAATATTTGCCCTGTGCAGGTATTCTATGGCAGTTTGCTCAAAGTCTTTTTAGATGATGAGGACCACTTCTCTATCTAATATTAATTGCATGTTCTTATTTTGAGATACCATTTACTATAATTGTCCACCAACACTGTTAGTTACGAATTGACAGTGGATGATTGTGTTCTTTATATGAATGATGTAGAGATTTAATCTTAACTAATTAGTTTGAAACAAATTATATTGAAAACAAATTTTATATTATATGTCCTGAGATTTTTGACCAAGTTTGTTTTAATGATACATGTTTTCATATTAATACTCGACAAGCATGATTTTCTTGCATTTATAATATATTATCAGCTTATTTAACCTTTAGTAAAATGATAGTTTTATAATGAGCATTTCATCATTAGTGTCATGTAGTGTGATAAAGTGTTTAAAACTCATAGAGAGACGCACCATTTTGTCTGGTTTTGGATCTCGGTTAGCTATCCCAATACTATTACAATTTCTAGATTTATCCCACATGTGTATGTGCATTTGAACCTTCAAGAATGATGTGTTGACATTTGTGTGATTTGTTCCATGAATGTTATTATTGATTAATAATGTATATGTGATCAAGTGTTATGGGATCTAATTATGGGTTATTGTAACTAAATGAGTGTCTTTCTTTTGTTTATATTTTGCCATGGGGTAAATTTTTTTTATTTTATTTTTCTATAAATGAAAAATTTATCAAAAAAATAAAAACCTAACTGATGTTATAAACTTCACATCTTATCATACTTCTTTATATCTTTATCAGTAAATTAAATTTCAAAAATTGTTGACATAATACATGCAAGAAAGTGTAATAATGTATGTAAACAATTGTAAACCTGACTTGTGACAATGGGAACTAGTATAAAACTTGTGCCCTGCATGATGGGGTAAATTGGATGATTTTACTTGTTCAAATTGCTAAGCCTATGTCACTATTTTGTTTTCTTGATTTAGTATCTCAGGATCCATTTTTATCAAAGTTTAATCTAATATATATTTTGTTGATAAAAAAAATTGTACATAAAAATAAATTATACATATAAAAATTTATATATATATATATATATAGATTATTTCTCTATATGTAAATGTAAATAGTGTGCATAATTTTACATTTAAATTTTATATATTATTATAATTTTGTTATAATAATAAAAATCAATGGAAAAATAAATAACCGCTACTTGTAACATGGATAAATTTATCTTTTAAAAATTTTCTAAGACTTGTGCGGTTTATTTATCTATTTTAGAAAATGGAATAGTTTGCTTAATATAAATAATTGATCTTTGTTTTTTGTTTAAAAAAAAAAAAAAAAAAAAAAAAAAAAAAAAAAAAAAAAAAAAAAAAAAAAAAAAAACTGATTCATCTTAGAATCTTATATAGTACTCAAAATTTTCAACAAAAAAAAATGCTTATAAAAAGCACTTATAGATGAATTCTTTCTTCTTTTTTTTTTACCCACAATATGTCACAACTTACCTTTCAATAAATTTTGGAAAAGAAATTAAATGAATCATTAACAATCTTTTATAAATGAATCATTAACAAAGTTTTTATAGCGGTGAAAGAAAATAAACTCATGATTCGATGAGACACTCACTGATTTGAATTATATACATTGCTCATGGGTCATGACTATGACATAATAACTACTCTGTACATTGATATAGATGATGACCTTTTCGTTTCCACGATGACACTATCATCATTGAAATACATAAACTCTTTCATTAGATACGGCTATTAAATAAAATAGTTATACCCAGTGCATTTTAAAATTGCAATAGTTTATGCACAATAAGATATAACTTACGTGATTAATTAATTATAAATTAAATTTTGTAAAAAATTTATTATTAAAACCAACATGATAAATAGTGGATTAATGTATGCTCCTCCTTTTTGTCATTTTAAAACTAAAAAAAAAAAATTAAGTTAGGCCTTTTCATTTTATTTTCAAATGAGGGTTACTTGCGTCTCATTTCTGTAACATGCCATCAAAATTAATTGTTTAAGACAACATTGGTTTCTTGTCATTCACTATTTGTTGCCTTTTTTTTTTTTCCAAATCAACTTTTGTGTTAAGTCACACCATTTCATTTAAAATTGTTTTTTTTTAGTTATCTAGGTATCAAAGAAAAATTGTATATCATCGAAGCAAGTTTGGATAGGTCAAACATTATTTTAGATGCATGTACAACTTAAGGTTTGTTTTTTTTTTTTTTTTGGTGAATGGAAGGTTTATTTGTTTAATGGATCAAATGTAGTTTATGTACTTTTTTTTTCACACTAAATACAAATTGGCAATTAATCCAACATTATTTTTGCCGCAATCTAACCTGTCTATTGTAAGGAGGCTCAAAACTTGTCCATGCCCAATGATTAAGCTATGATTGAATTCTTAAAAATGATGTATATTTTAATTTAATTTATATAATATTGTAAAACATATATTTTTTAAAAAATAAAGGACAAATTTATAAACATTTTGATATATTATGTATAATAGGATAACATTGATATACTAATATTTTTCATAAATGTATATATTATAAAATACTTTTTGGTTTTTTTAATTTAAAAATTTTATGACCCAATTATACATCGGAGTTGTTAATACAACATAGGGGACAATATAATACTTACAAATTTGTTAGGGAATAGTTGTGTAAAGAGTATTTTTATAATGCTCTTTTAATAGAAATTTAACAAAATTTTTAAAAAAATGAGTAACCTGTCATAAAGTATAAAAATTCTGAACATAAGAGACAAAAAGTGTGTCTAATATTTGTAAACTTTCAAGGGAGGAAAAAGAGTATAATTTAATCTACACATTTTGGCAATCACGAATGTAAATACACTGAATACAAGAGATGTTGACAAACTCCAATCATGGGATTTGTTGTGTATGCTTCTGTATTTCATATGTAATTTGTGACCCAAGTTCCCTTATTTTCATAGGCAATTTGCTATCAACCTTCTTTATTTTCATGAGTGTGAATTCTTCAAGTTTTCCTTATTTTCATAAGTGATTTGCTCGGAAAGTTTCGATATTTTGTAGACTATTGATGATTTAATTTATTGCATTTAAAGCTCTTTTATACTAACAATTCTCTATCTATGTTGATACTATTGTGTCTCACAGCAGAAGAAAATGGAACTTTTTTAATGCTTCAATTAAATCCATAATGGGTAGAATTGAGAAAATATTAAACAATAAATGTGACTAATTCTCGAGCACTGCCAAGGCACCAAAGTACTATCTATCCCTCTAAGAAGGTTTTTGGATAAATATTGTCCATTCCAGTTCCTACCATCCCACACCACATTCAAATGCTTGTGAGAAACAATGCTCATTATGATATGAAACAACATAATCACCCTCCATAATTTTTTCATATTTAGTCTTTCACATCGATAAAACAAGTTAAATTGAGTCCACTCACAAGTCACAAGGAACTATAAGTCATAACAGTTGTATTTTGAAACTAAAAACAAATAAAACTTCACCATAGACTAGTTTTAAAAACAATGAATATATATATTCAAGAAGTAAAACTATATTTTAAGCCATTATTAGTCAATGAAAATGAAGAGACAAGCTGGGGTCATATTAACGTGAGCGACATGAGAAATTAGCATCAACATTTGCGCTGTAAAAGAAGTGGGCCAAGTAATCAAATCAACTCCAAAAGAGTAGGGAAATAGAAAATGGGCCAGACCCAAAACGAGGTCCAACACACGCGGTTCCCACATGTTGAGACAATTGTCCACGATCTGCCCCAGTGATCATTTTCCATAAGCAAGAACAAAAACTGAATCGAAAACAGTGGGAACAGTTTCGATCCTTTGATAAAAAACTAGCACCACCTACCAGACAAAAACAATTTCAAATTCCGTGCCCTGCTTATGCTACCTCACTCAAATTTCCTAAGAGCAATATGTGCTGTCACTCCATGGTTTCCTCCATGTGAACCATTAATGTTAAAGTGCCATTACAACAAATCAAATCTAGTTCCTATCACCATATCATAATAAAAAATACACCAATATGTCGATCCAATTAAGCTCAAACCTCTTACTTTGTCAATGGTAGAATCACACATTTATTAGTTTCTGAAAATCACATCTAATCCTGAAACCAAACATGTTATTATAAGTACATTTTTATATTAGAGAATTTTATGATTCAAACAAAAAAATAGATGAATATTTTGCATCAGTAAAATACTATTAACTAATTAACTAGCTAATAATTGATAAAAATATAAGCCTACTCATACCGAGAGATTCTGCAGAATAAGCAATTAATTAATTTATGTAATGTAACATAGATGAAAATCTTTATTTATCAACATAAACAGATTAATTTAGTTCCGTAAGAGTTGTCTATGAGCTGTAACTAACTTAGGGAGCAGTTATTTGGTGTGGCGCGGGAGCACGAAGAAGCATGAGGGACACCTAATCAAGCCGTTCGCGTTGCACGATGAACAGCTTCTGAAACCGGTTTTCTCACTGAACACTTTGTGGCTTCCGTTGCACTCGTCGCACACAACAAATCTCAATCCTCCGCAGCACTCGCAAGCGTTCTGGTTCGATCTCGGTAACCGTTCGATGAGGCGGTGCAGTTCGCCGCTCTCGTGGAGCTGGCGGATGTCGTCGGCTCCGCCGACGTAGACGCCGCCGACGAAGACGCGCGGCAGCGCGAGGTCGCTGCGGCGGCCGAGGATCGCGTGGAGTTCGTCGCGGAACCGGTCGTCGATGGAGACGTCGCGCTCGTCGACGGCGACGCGGAGGCCGCGGAGGATGGATCGGACGGCGCGGCAGTCGTCGAAGGTGCGGCGGACGACGCGGAGGCTGGTGAAGTAGACGACGACGCCTTGGTCAAGGCCGGGAGGCAATGCGGCGGGGACGGCAGCGCGTGAGGCTCCCCAAGCGCGGAGTACGGCAGTGGAGATCCGGACGCGGCGGAAGAGTGAGGGAGATTTAGGTGCGGCGGGTTCGGGTTTTTCTTGGAGGAGGCTCTGAATGTCTTTGAAAGAGGAACAAGAGAAGCTTAAGGTGCGAGATCGAGAATGTGTCGGTGACGTTAACGGTGACGGTGACGGTGACGGTGACGGAGTGTTGCGGAACCGGTTCGGGGAATTAAGCCACGGTGGCCACATGAGAAGTGATGATGAGGGAAAATGTTGAAGGAGAAGAAGGTGTGTAGGGGAAGGAGAAGAAGTGTGAGAGGGGTTTGGGGTTATAAGTGGAAAATGAGTTATTAAAGGAAAGTGCCATCCATGATGTATCATCATCCTTAATCATAACCCTACCTAGTGCAGCATGTGCGTTTTTTTTTTTTATATTTTTTTCCTTTTTATAATTAATTTATATTAGGAAGTTTTTTATTTTTTGACAATGGTTTCACACGTGATAGAGGAGTAGATTATGGAAAAGTAATAAGAAACAAAATTGAAAAATGATTATGAAAAAGAATAGATTAATAAAATGTAATGTGTAATAATTAGGATATGAAAATTTTGTTGGTCTATCACTCTATTGTAATGTAATAAATATCTTTTGGGGGTTTATTAACTTAATTGTTTTGGTTTAAAATAGATTGTAGGTGTTTTATAATGACGGTGAGTGGAAATGGACCATACTAAACTCACTTGGGTGCCCGGAAAATCTGAGGAAAACCGGAAAAGTTGTGTTAATTTAAGATTTTATTGTATTATTATTTTTTTACATGTATTCTTTTCAGGAAAAAAATGTATTTAAAATTTTACCAAACATTAAACATGAATATATTTTTCAACAGAGATTCAAATTTTCGATTGACTCACCCTATACTACATTTTAATTTCAATCTCATTTATGATTATTTTTTTTTTATCAGAGATTGAAAGTTATGCATTGAAGATATATTTTAGAATTTATAATATTTATAATATTTTAGATTAGATTATTAATGATTTTGTTATAAAATTAACCAACTTATTATGAATTATTGATTTTAATTGATTATGTAAAATTAACACTGATAATGCATCATCTTTTTCCTCTTTTTTTATTATATATAAATAAAACAATGACATTCTACAGACTAATGATTTGTTGCTTTCCAAGAAAAAGATTGTGTTTACTTTTTTATATTTTGTTAACCGTTTCTAACCTTTTCAACATAAAAAAACGCTGAAAGTTGAGTAAATAATTTTATTTTTTTGTATAAATAAAAATTTAAATAACATTTTGAAAAAATTAATTACCTTTTCAGTTTTCTACATAACTTTAATTTTTATCAATAAAATATTAGAATAAATATAATAATAAGTACTGTGTGAGTTGCAGTGAAGAAAGTCCTGAATGTGAGAAGTGGAAGCATGGGCGGAGCCACATGCAACCGTAGGGTTTTTTAATTTTTTTTTCTTATATATATAATAATAAATAATAATAATTTGTATATTAATAATAATTATAATATATAAAAAAACTATTTTAAATAAATAATTGTAATTATATTTTTATAATTTTAAATGAAATTATAATTATAATATTCCTAAAATAATTATTTTAAATAATAATTATAATATATGTAAATAAAAATTAATTATATATATATAAATAATAATAAATAATAATAATAATTAATTTTAATTTCTGACGGTTTTTAACTTTTGATTTATAATTATATATCTAATTTTAAAATCATACATGTTTAAAACTTTTATTTAAATATTTTTTAATTTTAAAATTTTTAATATTCATCTTCCTATTTAAATGACTTTTAATTTTAAAATTTTTAATATTCATATTCATATTTAAATAATTTTTAGTTTCAAAATTTTTAATATTCATCTTCCTATTTAAATGACTTCTGAGTTTAAAACTTTTTCATATTCATCTTTAATTTTAAACTCCTGTTTAAATTTTCACTTTCATATTATATATTTATTTAAGAAATTATTGATCATAACAACACAATTTTTAACCATTGATAATATATTTTTTATTATCTTACACATAAATTATAATTAAATAAACTAAAATAAATTTGACATACTTTTTAAAAGTACACTATCTCATTTTAAAGAAATTAAATAAAAATGTAAAAAATAATAAACTAAAATGAAAAATAAAGAAAAATAAAATTGAAATAAAAATTGATAAAAAAAATAATAATAAAAAATTATCCTACTCCACTCTTGTTAATTATAATTTTTAATTGGTAATGTATAACACTTAAAAGCTTATGAATATATATTAAAAATATTATTATGTTATTAATTAATTTATGTATAATAAATCTTTAAGAATATAAATAATAAAATTAAAATGAAAAAAAGAGAAAAAAATTAAATAAAAATGAAAAAAAAATTTGCCCCCCCTAACTTTGGCTCTGGCTCCGCCCCTGAGTGGAAGGTTTCAGAAAAATAAATGAACAGACAAGAGATTATGAAATAGTAATATTAAGAATAAAAACGATAATAAAAAACTTTTTAAATGTGTTAAAATATGAAACACTAGTGTGTGCTTGGAATAGTAAGTGCCTATTTGGAAATTTGGATCAGTAATTCTTAACACGGATATGTTACTCTATGCGTCTAGTCTTTGAATTACGTTGAAGCTACATGTGGTAGCTTCCCAAAGAAGTGTTTTTAAAAAATATCACAAATCATTAAAGAAAAAAAAAAAAACTATTTCATTAAAGTAACGCTATTTTGTTTAAATAATTTTTTTCAGTAATAGAATAATTTTGATAATTTTGATTTAACTCGATAGTGATTTCAAGCGCAATCTTAATCAAGAGAAAATTTAGAAAAACGTGGACATAGAAATCTCATAATCTATGGAAATTTCAGTACACATATATATACTCATTGAACATTGTCTGAGAAAAAAAAAAAACTTCTGACATTTTTAATCCTACTAGTCCTAGCAACGACTATTTAGCTAACGAACGAGTGTGTAGTAAATACTAACTAATGATTGCACAAGAAACAACCATTTTCGTTCCCTAAATTAAACATGAATGCCACTTGCAGATAAAAACCCTTTAAGACTCTAAAGGAGAAGAAGCAAATTAGAAGAACATACATAACTGAGGGGGAACCAACCTATATCACATCTTTGATCCTCTAGAGAAGAGAATCTCCCCATACGGTTCCTTTTGCTCAACTTTTAGTGCATCACGAGAAGCAAGAACTATGCATGGAAAAATTACAAAGGTCATTGGAGCTTGTTTTGATACATGTATAAATAATTATTAAAATATTAATATAATAAATAAATAGGAGTACTAAAAATAAAATACCACAAATTTGATAAAAAAGTTGAGCCGCTGATGCCCGGTTGATTCCAGCAGCTAGTGTATGAAGGGATTCAACTGGGGAAGCTCCCGGTGTGTCAAAATATGCCTTCATTTGCCTGTTCAAGTTCAAATACAAGAATTATGATATATTATTACTGAAAATTGCCTTTAATGAAGCTTGATAAATTTCTCAAAGAGATTCATTACGCTTGGATGGAATCGGTTTTCTTGTCACTAGGATGATTGATGTTTACTTGTGTTTGCGTAGGTCCTGTTTCCACAAGGAGTTCTGAAAAAGAAACATGAGTTATACGCTGACATGAGTGAATAAAGAAGAATATTCCATTAGAAGCAATATACCTTGATCAGGTGTGGGACCATCTTCATACACCATATCTTTTAAATTGAAATTTACATCATCCTCACGTACTGGCTCAAGGCCTCGACTGCTGTTTCCAGATGATGAATGCCTTCTCTTTTTTGCTCCGTTAATAGTTCTGAAGCATAAACTACCACAAATCTTATTCAACAAGATTAAAACACGTAATAGGTTATAAAATGAACTACCTTCCCGCATCAAAGTCTGAATGTGAGGCAAGTTCAGGTTCAGATATTGAACTTGGAAAGGAATGTCCACTGTCTCCTAGAATATCATGTTGAAGAACAATTATTTGATATTTTCTTAGTCATAGGTATATATTAGAGAACTGAAAGATCCAACAAATGAATCAATGAAATATACCATGTTTCACTGATGAGACCTGTGGAGTAGCCTCATCCCCTTTCACAAGGCTGGTTATCAATTCATCCACGAGTTTCCGCTGTGACCTAGAGTGAGCAAAATATCCATTTAAACCACATTTATCTATATTTGAGTTATTCCAAATCATTTATAAACTAATTTTAATGAAATGGATATTTTAATTTTTCCATATGTATAATCAATTTATAGAATTAGTATTCATTTATGGTTGGAAAATGGATAAATCAATTTTAATGAATTAGATTTTTTAATTATAGAACCGGTATGAAATGTTGGAAAATAGATTTTGAGGGAAATCAGATTAAAAATAATTGTGACAAAAACAGGTAAGAATGAAAAATAGATGCAAATTTTAAAGTCATGTTAATGGATAAAACACTAATTATTTTTTTCAATGTTTAATATGAATAAAATACTATTTATTAATCTTAAAAATATGTTATTTATTTTCTTTTTTTTAATCAAATAACTAAAAAATCATATTTATTTTTTAATCATTTTCTTTCCTTTTTACTTTCTTTTCCTTTATAAATGTTTTATAAATGGGTAGAAGTATATATATAAATGTAAATATATTTTGTAGACGGGTTTTTGCATGTGATATAGATTCTCCCATCTCAAAAGTCTAAACAAAGAACTTCAAACTTAAAATAATTCTATGTTTTTCATTAATATAACATATGTAAACAAATATGTACAAAATAAACGAGTCTAACCATAATCAACCATATATAAAATGCAAGAATAAAAAAAGTCAAATTTTTATTATAGAACATGGAGACAAGAACACATATTAAAAATGATATTTTAAATTATTTAAATTCAAATATTTTCTATTTTTGTTTTAAAATTAGTTTTAAACTATAAATTGGATTTTGAATTGATTTTAAAACTAGTTTTAAAAAATATAAATTATTTTAAAAAAATAGATACGAATTTTAAATCCATTTTATAAAAATTGGATATAATTGGATTTTCAAAAATTCAATTATTGCTCACCCTTCCCGCCGCTTTTCTAGACTTGGCTGATGGTCTGGTCTACCGTCGAAATCTTCAAAAGGCTTCGCATTTGAACAATTTATCAGAAATCAGTTATATATCCTCCAAAAATAATGAAAAGCAATCTAAACGATGGTGTACAAGACTAACAAATTGCATGAAATCTTCATTCTGTACTCCTGGAGGTGATGAAAATGATGGTTCTGGAGGATGGTGTCCTGAAGTCCTTTCTGCATAAATTGAGTTTTGTTAATTTCCACTAAACATTTACCATATAAAGGTTAATTAGTTTCTAAGTAAAATCCAATACAACTAATATCCTATATGCTGACCTGAAGGTGAATCATGGGGTGGTTGAATACTCTTAATCCATAAGTCAAGAATAGGTGCTGGATAATATATACTATTATTTTCACGCGTAAATAAATCACCAATTAGCACAACGGGTGGTAACTTCATGAGGTTGGCTATCTTTGTTGAAGTCATGACATCAGTTTGCTGCAATAGAAAGCAGTATTATTTTGTTGTCTAAGTATTTTTTTGAAGATACAATTGGATTACTAATTTATCTGCTTCTCTTCCTATTTTTTTCTTACTTTTTATGATATTACACTCTACACTCACATTTCCTTACAAAGTTCTCCACTTCACAAAAAATAACTTAAATGTTTTAAATGAAAAACAAGCAAAGATGCTATAAATGATAACATATATGCAACTCATTCAAAATACATGAATAGCTAGAAGCATAACGTATATCAAATAAAAACCTTTTTCTTTCTTCCTCTTCGCGAGACAATATCAGTAGCATTCTGAAGCCAATGTTGGTATATGTGAACAGGAATAATAGTTTGCTCATAATCCATTGTGATACCCAATGGTTGTCCTCTTTTCCTTTTATTTGGTCCTCGCCTTCTAGGTTCCTGTTGCATTGCAATTCCAAGGTTAGTAATTTCCTTTCTCATCATTATAATGGTCATTGTACTGTTGAAGAATTAGTGTACCTGTTTGGGTGTCATGCATTCGTTAGATTGCTGAATGACCGGGTCTCCAGGAAGATGGTCTTTAATTGTATCAGCTGCAGCAGAATAGTTATATGTCAGCGAACAATTTCTTTCTTTTTTTCTTTATACTATTGATAATGTTTAGTTATTTCTGTATCAACAACATATTTACTTGACACTAAGGGAAAAACTATATCTTATATAATTTTCAAACCTGAAATGTACTCCCAAATCATTAATTTTAATAATAATAATTCAGTTTCTATGCAAATATGTCCTTTAATGAGTAATAACTAATGATACCAAAATAAACATTTACCAACATGCCACCAACTGAAAAGATTAGTTCTGCATACCTTCCACTGTCATTTGTCAAGACTAAAACCTCCTCCATGGTAAGAAAGGTAGAGAAGGACGTGGAGGTAAAAAGGTTGTACCATTATTCTCCTACAATCCTTAAGTTATATGTACAACTCTAGGAATATGACACTCCATTACTCCCCTACAATCCTTAAACTACGTGCATACTCAAGTTGTAGCCAAGCTCAGGCCGGATGATACACAACTCTCCAAGCTCCTAACTTATGAGGAGCAATGGAACTTGATGGAGTTATCAAACCATACTTAGGTGGAGTCATGGCCGAGGTCTAGATGGGACAGTACTCTCTTCATCAAAATACCCCTATTGGCATAAGCTACAGCATAGGGTACTGACTAGGGAAATGTGGGAAAAGAAAAAAATCTGGAATTGAAGTGGAAGGAAAGACATGTTTTCAAATCTACCAATACTTATAAATGACAAAATCTTAATAAAGAAAAATAACATTATTTAAAATCTTAATGTTTACACTTTACAAGCAGACAAATGATCAGTATCGTACTCACCTCTTGTGGGTTCGTCTTGATGAGGTGGGGAGGGTACAAGCGTGGTTGGAATTTGATATCCTGAAGTTATGTTTACCTGTGTGTCCTCATCTCCTTCAATATCAAACCTGCCACAACATTCCCAAACAGAAAAACAAAGGGATAAGATGGTAATACTATGAAGTTTTCTCGTGGAAATTACTAAATAAAATGTTGTTAGAAAGAAAAAACAAGTACATAAACTAAGGAGGATTGAAACTAAAACCTCTCAAAGAGATTATCAGCATTAGCTTGGAATGTTTCAAAATGTTCACATAAGGTAATATGCTCTGCGTCAACTGAGAAGATAAGAGTTAGCAAATGGACATTTAGATGGACTATACCCATGCAAATGTTTAGCAAGTTATAGGACATAAACCTTGATGGAGAAGAACTGATGGATCTTCGTCCTCTCTTCCATTACCAGCGAAGGTTTCATTCACACTATCAAGTTGCTGCAATAAACAAAAGAGTATGGATTATTATCAAGTTGTGTATATACATTTTGCGTAGAATGCAGTGAGAGCAGAGCAGCTACACACCATAGTAAAATAGGCGCCATGTTGGAATCCCTTTGTTGTGCCTGTGCTGGAAAACTGATGGCACTGTTCAAAATCTGCCATGTTTGCCCTAACATTCTCAGGCAGAGTAACAGCCTCTTTCTCTTTCCTGTCAAAAACGGGGGGAAAAGGTTAGTACACAGAGCAGAGGGAAATTAAATCTTAGTTAACATATTTTATCCAAAACTGAATAACAAGTTAAGATGGAAAATAATAACAGAGCAAAATGTAACTAACTTGGGTTTAGATTTTCCCTTTGGGGGCAATGTAGGATCTGGGACAGTCTTTACTTTCCAGGCTTCGTTTATCTCAACCTTGCACAATCAAATAGATATAAATGTAGGTAAAAATGGAATTGACCGGCAAATAAAGAAGATGAAATGTTAAAGTTCAACTCTGTACCAGAAAACGGGTAACGTCATCTGCGAGATAAAAGAAAGGTAAAATTAAAAAATGAAAAGAAGATTTCTGAAAGGAAACTTTAACATTTCAATGTAAAAACAAGCATTCAAAGTTTACCATAAAGGAGTTTCACTTTTCTCTCATAGACAATCACTACTCCTCCTGGTAAGTACAACGCAATTAAACAGAGACGCTGAGATACAAGACATTCTACCTAATAATTGAAGGAGAAAATGAAATTGAAGACAGATAATCAAAGAGAGAGAGAATGCACCCATGAGAATTCCAGAAAGTCTCAGAGCCATAGGAATCGATGGGTTCAAAATCTCCTCGCTGTAACACAAACACAAAGAAACAAAATAATACAACGAATTCGTTCACATGTGAATATATTTCTACACTATAAGAAACCAAGCCCTACCAGATTTTGATGATGTTGAGTTTGTCCAGCTTTCTTCGGTTTATCTTTGCGTGCATAGTCGCAGCCATCCTTCATCAAAGACAATGAGAAAGCAATTACGATTCTCATTTCTCATTTTAGAAATAAACTTTAAACCTAAAGAAAATCGAAATCCAGAATCACCAACGAGGTTACATGGAGAAAAATAAAACCAAATAAAAAAAAGCATTCATAAGTTAAAACAACCATTTATTTGGTTACGCATAAGTTCATCACATCCGCAGAAGTTCCAGAGAGTAGTCTTATTAGATGCTTTTAAGAAACAGAGAAATGAACATGCAATGCGACTAAAACATGAAATCAGTGATGTCATAAGAAAATGGAGTACACCATTGCTATCAGTGTCGAAACAGATTCTAAACAAAGCAATAATCGGGAAGTAGTACCATATTTGACCGAGTGGAGCCTTTCGAGCAAGAAGCTGGTGCGAGTAAAACATCTTTGAGCCACTGTGAAATTCTTATTCTAATTCAAATTCAACTTCTGCATTCAGCAAAATAGCAAAGACAAACTTCAGTTTATGTTAAAATTCAAAAAACACAAAGAAGAAAGAAAGCCTGGCAAAACGAAATTCACCACTCTCTACTCTCCTTGCAATGTGAACAAGTCTCTACTCTCTACCCGCCAAATGCAATATGTACTAATGCACCACGCAACAAACACGCCTATTGCAACGACGAATCCGACGTGTCAATGCTGTTAGAGTGGGCTCCACAGGATCAACATTTTTTCACCGATGCAAAATCCGTTATAGAAAAGTTAAAAAAATAAAATAAAAAATGGGAGTGAAATTAAAAATGGAAACCATAGTGTCACGTGACTCTCACACGTGACTAAAAGTTTTGTTTTTGTCATGTGTATATACCCTCACCACGAAATCCAATCATAAATTTGTAGATGGAGGGACTAGTGGAAGTGTGCGAGCCAGCAGAGGTTCGGATAGAGTTCGCGTTGAACTGCAAATGTCGAACCACGGTGCGTCTTCGGTCTCTCAGCCCAACCACAGCAGCGGCGTTCAAGATCCAAACATCATCACCAAACAAGTTCCTGGTTAACCCACCGAGTGGACTCATTCCCCCTCTCTCCTTCGCCACCTTCCAAGTCATCCTCAAGCCACAATCCCACCTACCTCGCTCCTACCCTCGTTCCCCTTCAGACCGTTTCCTAATCAAAACCGCCGAGTTCGTCTCCACCTCGTCCGGGTCAACTCACCCCGAGTCAATCAACTCGTGGTTCGCCACTCGCCCCTATGGATTCTCGACTAAAGACCTCAAACTCAAGGTTGCCTTCTTGGGTCCCTTACTCCTCCGAGACGCCGTCTCAAAAGGAGATTTAGACGCTGTCAGGAACTTGATTAAACGACAGCGTTCAATCTTATCTGATTTATCACCAACTCAATCCGAGTCACTACTCAGCACCGCGACTCAGTTGCTCAACCCGGATGACATGGTCCACCTCCTTCTCGAAGCCGGCTTGAGAATAATCCAAATCCAGAACATTAACCCTGTCCCTGATGACGTGGCAGATACAAACACAAATACAAACATAAATGTACGTGAAGCCCAAGCCCAAGCCCAAATTAATAACCCAGGCCCATCAGAT
This sequence comes from Hylodesmum podocarpum, assembly GCA_026586105.1. NCBI lineage: Eukaryota > Viridiplantae > Streptophyta > Magnoliopsida > Fabales > Fabaceae > Hylodesmum > Hylodesmum podocarpum. The sequence goes on along the minus strand of JALJEV010000519.1, from coordinate 5,530,997 downwards.
TATTCTACTGATAATTTTTTATGTTTTTTCAGGTGGAAGTGGGAGAAGAAGTTTTCGAAGCTTCGAGAGGTGGTGACGTGGCAAGAGTAGAAGCACTGTTGCGTGGGGGTGGGAGTGTGAAGTATCGAGACCAGTGTGGTTTGACGGCCCTTCATGCAGCGGCTTTTAAAGGACACAAGGAAGTGGTGATGGTGCTTAGTGAATTAACGGGGTTGAATTTGGAGTGTGAGGATGAAGAAGGTCACGTGCCGCTGCACATGGCAGTGGAAAGTGGCGATGTAGAAACCGTGCAAGTGTTGGTTGAGAAAGGTGTGAACCTTAATGCTGTGAATAAGAGAGGTGCTACACCTTTATACATGGCTAAAGTTTGGGGTTATGATGATATATGTTCGTTGCTTGTTAGCAGGGGAGCCTTGTACTCTGTCACTTCCAATTCTGCTTAAAAATGTATTTTTTTTGTTTTGTCATTAAATGTTGTTACCAAATTGACCATCAGATATGTATAATGATCATGATGAATGTAAGTTTCATTTCATATGAAGACTGAAGTTATTAGGAGGTTCATTTCATATGAATGTAAGTTTCTTCTTGTCTTTGGGATTCTTTTGAATAAAATTGTTTCGCAGTGCGTGGACAAGATTATCCAAGTAGTAATTTACTTAAGAAAATTATATAGGGGTCTTCTTAAATTGGGCCGGTCTACAATGGAGTAATTTTTTTTGTAAAACTTTTTTTATTATTAAGAAGCATGTAACACAATACTAATTTATTAATTACTTGATTTTTTAGAGAATAGCTTACTTAATCTTTGAAAAATATGACACAGTGGGGTGCAACCAAGAATTTATGTTGAGGGGACCAACTTAAAAAATTATGATTAATTCAATGTGGGGCCATGGCTGATGTGTGTATTTTATGAGCTAAATTATTACTTGCTTAATTCAGGTTTTAAGAAAAGCATTAATTTCTTAAGGCGATTTTTGGCAGAAAAAAATGAGCTACAAAAGGAAAACGTGTTACTCAGACAACTAATTTGTTGTTTAGCACAGAATATTTTTTTTGCCACCTAATAGGACTAGGCAGCTAACTTATAAAATATATATTTTGAGAGTTGGTTACTGAATATTTTTTTTCTGCCCTAGTCTTGTGATTACATTAAATAATATTTGTTTTTCTTTCTTACTTTCATGTGGTGAGGGTGGGGGAAATTGTGGTTTTAGATTGCCTCAAATCCTTAGATGTAGTGAGATAAATTGTATGCAAACGGATTATTATTTAGCCTTTTAAAAAATATTGTAACTTTCATTTTTCAAAAATTATTATGATAAAATATTTTCCATGAATAAATTGACGTTTTAACTACTATTAATTATCTAATCACAACTTTGATTTAGTCTCTACGGAAGTAAACAAATGGTGTTTGTTTAGGTGTCTTCTTATTTTAAAAAGTTTTGGTACCTTTTTTATGTTGATCAAATCAATAAAATAGAAACATGTGTGCAGTATTTGTCCACATCAATTTTTTTTTTATTAAAATCAGATTTTTATTTCTGAAATATTTCTAAAAGCTCCTTAAGTCTCATTACATAAAATACAGATTGAGTAGCCTGTATTTGATTTTCTATATTCCCTTATTTGCATTTTTCACAATTCTTTATTAATTGAGCAACTACTAAGTTTTTAAATACATTTTAAAGACAGTTAGCGTATTTTTATTTTGGGTCAGATTCATCTTTATCATTTCAGGTCTAAATCAGTGTTCTACCTATGACATTATTGACATGAACCTAGTAATCTCACGTTTTGAAGTTACCAACTTACCATAAATGTAACTATTAGTTTATGTTTAATTATTTATATATAACACGAGTTGCGGTGGGTACCTTAGTTAGATCTTGCAAAAACAACACAAAGCACAACTCTGCTAGTGTCAGTGTCAACGCGTCTCTTTGAAAGTGCGAGAACCTAGGATTGAGTTGAAGCTGTGTTCTGAATTCAGAATCTGACCACCAAAGTACACACTCTTTAGGATCCCAAATACAACCACAAGATCCCAAGTGCTCAATTCTTTGATCTTGTTCTGAAAACAACATGATGTCTCCTTCTTTGTATCTCTATCTCTCAACAGAGTGAAAAAGAAACAAATAAATAAAAAAATGGCAATTTTAGCTGAAGATTTCTTCAAGGAGAGGAAATACCCTTTCATTTTCACTCTCTTGGTCTTGCTCATTTGCGTCATATTCTTCCTCTTCAGCTTCAACAGTTCCACCTCAAACCCTGTTGCTTTCTATTCTGTTATCCAAGAGCAACCACCTACCACTAATCAAAAAGAGCAAAAGCTACCCCCAAACGTGACCAATGGCTCAACTGAGAAGGAAGAAGTTTTGCCCCAAAAGGAAGAGCTTGTGAGGTTTGATTGGAAGCTATGTGAGGACCCAGTGAGTGCTGATTTTATTCCATGTTTGGATAATCTTCAGGCTATTAAGGCTCTTAAGTCAAGGAGGCACATGGAACACAGGGAAAGGCATTGTCCTAAGACTAGTTTGCACTGTTTGTTGCCCCTCCCTAAAGGGTATAAAGTCCCGGTTCCGTGGCCAAAGAGCAGGGACAAGGTGAGATTGAGACTGATCAAAATTATATACATTGTAGTATTCTTTAATCAGTTACATATATGCAGTTTTTTCTTTTAGCATTCTTCGTTCTGAATAGGTTTTGTTTTATGATTTGTCATTTTGTTACATTCCAATTTCTTTTAATGAAAGTAGTGTTGATGGTTATTTGTGAAGTATTTGGCTTTTACTTTTGTGTAGTTATGAAATTCATGGAGATAGAATTTTATGTTTCCCTTTATTTATTTATATTTTTTCAGATTTGGTATGACAATGTCCCTTATTCGAAGTTGGCAGAGTACAAGAAAGATCAACACTGGGTGGTGAAGTCAGGCAAGTATCTGGTTTTTCCAGGTGGTGGTACTCAATTCAAAGACGGAGTTGATCATTATATTGAGTTCATAGAAAAGGTGTGTTATCATCTGGATACACATAATTTACCATGAATATGTTATGTGGATTGTTCTTTTTTTCATTTCCCCCCCAGTTTATGACTGTTATGTTATAGCTACGAATAATCTGCAATCAACTATTGAAAAAGAACCTAAAAGGGGGGGAGGGGAATTTGGGAGGGGAGAGTGACTGAAAAGAAACCTTATTTCTGTTATTGATTATTCCTTCAAAGCCTCCAGCTGTGCATAAAACATGAACAACTGGATCTTGCTTGGCCTGCATAGTGATACTATGAGAACACATCAGAAAGCTCAGGGCTTATAAAAGGAATTTTAGGCTGTAGCAGTGGATACATATATTCTGAGAGAATAGTGAGGCTGAAATATTTTTTGCTTTGTTCAATTAAATGTAGTGTTTTGTTGTTTCTCTTTAGGATTGATGGAAGTGTCTAAGATCTCACATACAGAGTTGGCATCTATTTATTATTTTGTTCAACAAAAGTTGATGACATTTTGTTAAATTTTGTTTTAATGAGTATCGAGCTATGTTTAGTTTTGATTTATCCATGAGTTAAACCAGTATCATATGTTATAGCTGGCATGACTAGTTTTTTAATGCTTATTTGATTGTGGTTTGCTGATTTTTTTTGTGATCTAGACGTTACCAGCAATTCAATGGGGAAAGCATACCAGAGTTGTTCTTGATGTTGGCTGTGGTGTTGCTAGCTTTGGTGGCTATCTGCTAGACAAAAATGTTATTACTATGTCATTTGCCCCTAAGGATGAACATGAAGCTCAGATACAATTTGCTTTAGAACGAGGAATTCCTGCAACTCTCTCTGTCATTGGAACACAAAAGTTGACTTTTCCTGACAATGGGTTTGATATGATCCATTGTGCACGATGCAGGGTTCATTGGGATGCCGATGGTAATTGTCTTGTTTTCTTATTTCCTTATCAGAACAGCAACGTATAACTGCTTCCCATGATCCATTTATATCAATTACTGATATAAATCTTGTCACAACTTTAGGTGGGAGGCCCTTATTTGAGCTCAATAGGATTCTTAGACCTGGCGGTTTCTTTGCATGGTCTGCAACACCTGTTTACCGCAATGATGAAAGAGATCAGCAAGTATGGAATGGTTTGTCTTTCTCTTTTTTTCTCATCTCAATTCTTACTATCTATGTCATTATCTCTCCTTTCTCTGTGCTTAAATATTGTTCATCTGTGTTGATAGTGTATCTTAATATATGGAGATGTTGAATTTCTTTTCGACCCAATAATAATTCCCCAAACAAATTTGTTCTGTCTTCTTAGCTCTTATGTTTAAGAAAGTTATTCTTTTCTTCATACTGCAGCCATGGTGAAGATAACAAAAGCCATGTGCTGGAAGGTTGTCGCGAAGGCTCAGGATTCATCTGGAATTGGGCTTGTTATATACCAGAAGCCTACCTCGTCTTCTTGTTATAAGAAACGTGAAGAGAACAATCCACCTTTATGTGAAAATAATGATGGGAAGAATAGTTCATGGTATTTTCGCTTTCTTGTCGGCATCTTAGCTGTGTAATGTTTATATTTCTAGCAATTTATACTTTCTCCACAATGCCAACATGAAGGAAATGAATATTGTCCCTAAAAAAGGCCAAAGAAAATGTAAATGGACCATTGCAAGCAATACTAGATATTGCTTGCCTTAGTTCATTTTCCATCTTCGCTAATTTATCTGCATGCTTATATTTAGGTATACCAGACTCAATGCTTGCCTCACTCCTCTTCCAGTTGATGAAAAGGGTTACAAGCAGAGCTGGCCCAAACCTTGGCCACAGAGGCTTACCAGTAAACCACCTAGCTTACCTACTGACTTAGAAACCAATGACAAGTTCTTCAAGAACAGCAAACACTGGTCTGAATTAGTTTCAAATGTTTATGCGAATGGTCTTCCTATAAAGTGGTCAACTGTTCGAAACGTAATGGACATGAATGCTGGTTATGCAGGGTAAAGTAATTTTGTTAAAGATTATTTTCATCTTTCTCTCTTTTCTCTTTACATTCTTTAGTAGAATGTAGGTCTTCATACATTCATTTATAAATGGCATGCCAATCTACATGCATCTACTCTGACATGTACATTTACGTTTTGTTTTAATGCATAAAAATAAATTGGCCAGTTACCAAATTTGTTATGTCCAGATTTGCGGCAGCTCTCATCGATCGACCGGTGTGGGTAATGAATGTAGTACCGATCGATATGCCAGATACTCTTTCTGTCATATTAGACAGAGGGTTAATAGGAATGTATCATGATTGGTGCGAGTCCTTTAATACATATCCTCGCACGTATGATCTCCTTCACTCTAGCTTCCTTTTCAAATATCTTGAGCAAAGGTATACTTGCTGAAGAAACTAATACACCATATTCTTTATCTTCTTGTTACTTCTAGAACTGTTTCAACTTACTTCTACACATAGCATAGGTATGTGTTAAGGGATATATGATTCTGATAAAGAACATTTTTTGTCAGATGTGACATTGTAGATGTGGCAGTGGAGATTGATCGCATATTGAGACCAAATGGATATCTGGTGGTCCAAGATTCTATGGAAATACTTAACAAGCTCATTCCAATCTTGCATTCACTTCACTGGTCTGTAACGTTGCATCAAAATCAGTTTCTTGTAGGTAGGAAGAGTTTCTGGCGTCCTACGAGCCTTTAACACTGTATTAGGTTAATGAACATGACGTATTCTTCAATCACCCACGAATCTATCACTATACTCTGGATAAAAAATAGAAGTAAACAAATTGAAATTTAAGAAAGGAATATTTATTCAATAAGAATCTTGTCCGAGTGTGAAGTTTGTTAACGAGATGTCACACTATGCACCTTGATATCCCGTGAGTCAACTAAATCAAGCGAGAGAAATATGAGTCGTCGATCTAAAACACAAGAATTTTTTTTTCTGCAGAAACTCATGATCTGTATGGTGTGTTTAACAGAAATTCTGCACACACACTATAGTGAAAAGTCATTTCGTTCATCTACTATTTAGCAATCAGAACATATTGCAAAATGTCACCTTAATTTTATTATGTTCATTCATGAGTAGAAAATAATGAAAAACTTTCTTTTTATTTTCACTATTTGCTATGCTCATTTTTATCAAATAAGAAACAAAATAAAAATAGAATAGCCTCAAGGCGATGAACAGCATAATTGCTGAAGCTGATAAACATTTATAATCCTTGTTTTCACAAGTGCAAGATCCTTGCTGTTGCTTACAACCGTGACAGGTTATTTAGATTCAGACATTCAGTAGCTTCTGTTTTCCCTCAGGGTCTAGAAGACTAGATTCAGACACAGTGGCTCGTATGGAATCAAATCAAACAATACATACATGCAGATTCAAAAGATACTAAATACTATTTTTTTTTTTTTTTTGGATTCATACTACATACTAAACTAGTAATTACTACTACACATTCCTCCTACGGGAAAAGAAACAAAAATAAACAAAACCCTACAAAAAGTTGTAGGGGAAAAGAAACTACAAAGAATTTTCACAGTTCACAAACAAAAGTTGAATTATCAGCAACAACCCTGCCATTAGTTGCTGCGACATTCCGTGAGTAGCAAGCAAAGCCATCAACGTAGCTATAATTCTGCGTGGTGCTAGCTTGACCGGACAAAACAGAGTGACCCTTAACCTCTATCCAACCCTTCGAATTCTGGGCATTACTAATCGATTTAGAGAAGCAACCAGTCACATACTTCTCCTTAACAAAATGAGAAACATCAGTGACAAGCCGATACGTTCCGTCCTGAAACTGCTTAGTGGAAGTAACAACTCTCAGAGGGTACCTTCTCCTAACCTTCAACCTCGTTATCGATTCCCCTTGGGAATCAACCACCTTCACCTTCTTCTTCGCCTTGAACTTCTGCTTAACGGTTTTGTAAGTCCCGTTATGTTGGAACTTCATAGTGTTCTTAAAAGAGAATCCTTGTGTTACTGTTGTGGTAATGTTACCAGCACTGGTTATAACCCACCCTGTAACTTGCGTTTCCTTCTCTGCATCCACACCAAACGCCCCATTAAGCCCACGAAATTCTTCTTGGCGTTCAATTGAAGTTTCAGGACTATGATTAACCACAGGGCTAGCATGAACAACCTTAGATTCATGATCCAACCAAAGGTGCAAATTTGCGTTCACTAGCCAAAAAGAAATACCCTTAACCACTCCTATTCCGAAAACGTGATTTTTTCCATCGAGAACCTTTCCCAAAAACGGCGTTAAATCGATGTCGTATGAGGGAAGGTTGAAGGCCCCAATCGCCACCATTGGTTCCCAAAACAAAGGGTTAATCCCGCCGGTGAATATCACCGGAAACGGTATTTCCCAACCGACAACCTGACCGTCGATTGTAACGTACACTTCCCGGTAAGCTCCGTTACCACGCTCCGTCGCTAAACCGTTCGCCGTTATGTACGAATTTGGAGGGTTTGAGTACCAAAACTCATCGTTTCCGTGGAAAGAAACGTATAATTCAAGCACTGCTCTGTATGTATTCCTCGGAATTCGAATTTTCCGTGAACACGAACTCTTTTCTTCTTCCACTCTGAACCAGAACCCTCGCCGTCCGTCATCGGAGATCGGAATAATTAAATCCGCCGGCGATTCAGTCACTCCTCTGGAACCCGGTTCCTGAACAAGAGATCGAGATCGAGATAGAGATCGCAATTGAATTGGATCAAAAGTGAGAGTCTCGGGAGGACAAGGAACAAACGGAACCCTAACGTTAACGGGAGCATTAACGGCGTACTGACTGTAGAACAATAAAGTGACGGTGACGTGGTAGATGCCGGTGAATTCGTCATTGACGATATTCTCGAGCATCATGGTGAGGTCGTTGAATTTCGTGAGAAGAGAAGAGTACCTGGTGATGTCTTTGCGAACGTTCCAGAAGATTCCAGCAGGTGTGGGTTCGGCGGTGCTGGTGCGGAGGAGCTCGACACCACCGAGCCAGATGGCGGCGATGCGATCGTATTGCTCGCCCTTGCACCGCGTGTGGAAGTGGAGAACCACGCGCGACCACGGCGCGTGGCAGCGTTCGGGAGGGTTGTATGAAGTGGTGTACGGTGGGGAATCAATCGTGTGCGCGAAGGAGTGTTGGAGAACACGGTGGGTGCACGTGGGCGTCTCGTGCTTTGGTGGAGGATAACTCACCTCAAAGTATTCTTGGTGACCTACATCAACAACTGATGCAGGCCGTCGAAATCTGTTTGGTTGAGAGTGTGACAATCCCGACAAATTCAAACTCATCGAGATTGTTACACTCCCAACCAAAGGTGTTAGGAGGATGAGCAGGAAAGAGAGGAAGGTGTTCATGTTCATGTTGTTGAATGGGACTTGACACTATAAAGTTTTAACAGTAGGTGTTTAAACAACTTCTGCAATAACCAACTTCTCAGCATTCATTGTTGGGAATCACAGTGAAGTGAAGCTGTTTAAAGTTAAAAACTTAAAACTCTGATGAGCTTTGGATACCTGAGGATTGCTTAGTTTACAATTCGGTTAAAATGGCAGTATATATGTAATACTAATAATAGAGTTCAGTACTGCTATCTAAGGAAATTTCTTGGTCTAGTCGTATTTTTCTTATCAGCATCCTACACAACAGTAAACTCCGCGTTCTTGGATAGAGTACTTGTTTCTTACCTTCGGGTTGCAAGTGTTGCCATGTTGAAAATGGAAACTAAACTTTAGTCATCAACTTTATTTTATTAAATTGAACTGGTTTAATTTTTGACAGTTAATTGCTGTATTTTTGTGTCTTGATATTATTTTTATTAACATTATTCTGCCAAAAGATGAACCTATACACTGTTTATTGTAATTCGGTAAAATTGTTAAAGAGTTTAGAGTGCCAATGGCTCTAGTAGAGAGATGAAACAGAGACATTAGTTTCATTGTAAATTTAATAGTATTGAAATTGAAATTGAACACACCCTGGAAGATATTTTTTAATCAAAGTAACACGATGAATTCAAATGAGGGAGATTGAAAAAAAATACAATAAAGTAAAGGCTGTGGTTTGTTTGTTTTTCCACTCTAGCCAAAAGTTTTGGTCAAACAGTGATCTCAGATTTACAACCCTTATCTTCTTCCTCTCTATCTACATCACCGCTTACCTCCTCATTGTCTTGGCATGTGTTCAGCAAGCGAAATATCATCACGTTCACTCACCAGAATCACAACGTAGTGTCTAGTATCAAAACTTCAGAAAAAAAGTGTGTACTTCTAGACTAAATCTAAGGTATATTAAGATAGGAATGAAAATTGCAGATGGACTATTTTTGTATTGACAAAACATATACACGATATAATAAAATGGTATTAGAATTTATTAAAATGAAATGCAAGCAAATATAAAATAAATAAACAAATAAATTGATCCTCTCTGCTATCAGTGCCTCCTTAACAAGAAGTTTATCATACCCTCGTGTTGCTCTATTGACTTGGTGCAAGAAGCAACAGCATTGTTGAAAACAAGTGATCCTGGCAACTGTCCAGACCTTAACAAATATACAATTTACTTTTAGTAACAAAGTCCACGAAATTCTACAAGACTACAACTGGTCTACTTAATAGTGGATATGATATAACTTATAAAATTTAGAGAAAGAAAGATGAGGGAAGAAGAACAGAACAGAACAGAAAGATAGAGAGACAGAGAGATCAAGAACTGAGTGATGCACTTCTATTTATTATTGTTCTTCCCATCTGTCCAATATATATAGGTAGCAAACCAACATATAAAATTCATATTAACAGTAGCTGATTAACTAACTGACTGACATTCTTCTCTTCATATTTACACAACTGAATAATGTATATATTATCTAGTGCCTACTGTCCAATAGTTGGAATTGTCGGAAGGGAAATATCTTCCAACAACATAGTGCAATTACAAACTCAGCAAAGGTGGTGGTTGCTTGTAACCACGGTTTCAAAAATTATCAGCATAGGACATGAAGTGAAATTTTTTGATCCTGTACAAATAAAACTTCAATACCTAGATAACAATAGCTACCTACCATATCAGCCACACACTCCATGTTAGTAACCAAGAGGGTTGGAAACAGCTGTAGGCTGAGGGTACACATGATACTTGGCAGGTTAAAAGACATCTTCAAGTAGCATACTCAAACACAAACAGTCATATGTTTGAATTATCAAATGCTCAGCCCCTGAGAATTTTTTTCTTTGCTTACTTTTGAAAACCACAAAGACCATTTTATGATTTCACAATCAGTAACACATTGACTTCAAATTAAAAGAGAATGAAGGGTAAATCATGATCCTTCAAGTACAAATTGCACTTTTGACAGTTGGGTAGAAGAGGTGTTGTCACTTCTATTTAAGTAATTTTGTCTAAAATACTCTTTCATCATTTGTTTATCAAATTTAGGAAATCTTAAACAAAGATTTCTTGAATAGGAGTAGCAATAGACACACCCTCGAATACTAGCAATGACTTCTCATGAGGAAAATCCAGAGTGAATTCCACAAGTCAAAAAATCCAGATTGAATTCCACTAGCAATTGTATTGGATGTTATAAAATTCTAATCCAATTTCATAGAAGAAAATGACAAAATAAATCGCCCACCGTGGGGCTCGAACCCACGACCACAAGGTTAAGAGCCTTGCGCTCTACCAACTGAGCTAGACGGGCTTCTTGTAAGTAAAACATTCACTTTTATATTTGTTAAATGATATATTAATCAATTTTTTGTGTAAGGTTTCCCTTGAGAATATACTTGCCTGTAATAGAATTAAAGTTTTGAGAAGTAATGATTCCAAGAAACTGGATGTTTAACAGGCAATGACAAAATAATAAATTTTTGAGACAAATGGTGTTTTTTTCCTACTAAAATTTGCACTTTTTTAAAAAAAATTACTTTCCTCTTTCTTTACTTTTATTTCTGTTTCTTATTACTACGTTAACAAATTATTTGATAACACGTAGTTTTGTGGAATTATTGTAACTTTTATCATATTTTTATTTTTCAATTATATAGTTTATTATTTTTTAGTCGTTTTATGACATTAAGACCATAGTAAAGGATAATTTATTAAATTGAGAAATTAAAATAACATAAATAATATAATTTAAAAATCAAGGTAACTGTAAATATTTTTTGGATATTAAAATATTTAAATGTTATATTTTAATATTATTTTAATATTTTTCATTTTTTTATGACTCAAATCATTAAACTTATACATTTGAAGGAATTAAAATAGTAATTTATTTTATTTTAATTTCAACTCGAAAAAGAATAGATAAAACTGAGATTCTTTTGAATTCAGTTACGAAACAAACGCATTACTTTCTCCACTTGAAACTACTCTGCGTTATAAGTTGATTTAGTTTTTTCTTTTAAAAAATAATTGATATAGTTAATAATATTAAATTGATTAGCAAAATTTACTTAATTTTTAAATTTACCTTTATAATTACTACGACTCATCAACTCACTCTTCTTCTTTAATTACTCTTCCCCTGATTTGTTACTGTGTGAAGTGAATAATGATTATGCAAAATTTATCTTGTTAACTTGTGGGTGGGGCTACTTATCTTTCCCAATTTCCACTGAGGAGATAAATAGTTTATCATAACAATATTTATTATTCATGATAAAAATAATTAATTAAGGATATTTTTATAAAAAATAACCTAAGCAAAAAAATATTTTGAAAAGTCTTATAAAAAGAGATGATTAAATTTATAAAAAAGTCCCATCTATATAGGCAATTGTAACAAAAAAAAAAAAAAACTTATAAAAAGATTTACCACCCATTATTTGATTTTTTTATATATATAATTATTCTGTACTCTTCTCCATCGACCCTCGTAACTTGTTTAATTATTAAACTTACTTGCCCTATAAGAAAAAGGATAGAATCTATACAATAAAACTTACTTCTATTCATTAAAAAATTAACTATTAAAATTTAAAATTTCATTGATTTTGACAATATGCATATATTTTATTATAATTTTTATTATTGATTTGAAAATAGCAGTCATAACCAGTACTTATTTTCTAGATTACAAATTTAGGAAAACGTCATATTAAGAAAATTTAATGTTATTATTGGTATAGGCCCTAATATTATAGTTTAAACTTTAAAGACCCAATAATGCTGAAATTCACTGAACGGGAGCGGATTAAGAAATTTGGGCCCATTTTGACGAACAAGAGAAAGAAATATGGGCCTTAAGGCCCATAACCTAGCACTCATATACAAATTAGGGTTTTATCTCCCTCCTTAAGTGCCATAGCAGTTTCTTTCATTCTTCAGTTTGGTGCCGTCGCGGTGGAGCACTAGTTTCGTTCACAGAACCCAAAATGGTTCGTATTTTTCCCTTATCTCTTCTTCTGATTTTGATGCATTCTCAATTCTCATTTTCAGAGTTTGTTTCAATTTTCTTCACTGTCCTTTGTGTATCTAAGTCGGATAAAATCTTCATTTTTCGTGAAATAGAGCATGTTCATCCACTTTCGGTCACATTTGAGCTGAAAGTTTGGTGCTTTGCAATCTAAGGTTACTGTGTGTTTACGTTTCAAACAACATATATCAAATAACATTATCATGGTTTTTATGTTTCTTATTGTTTTTGTTTTGCCCTTGAATGTGTGCATTGGGCTTCTCTAGGTTTTACACTGGCGAGATGTGTTGGTTCTAACTGGAGAGAGCTAGGGTTTTGAATATGATCTGTTTTTGGTGCATGCTGTAAATTTTTTTTTGTTTGCAGCTTGTGGATCCATTGATACTACCCTAAGTTCAATTCATTTGATAATAGATTTGCTATTAGATCCCCTTTTTAATTTGTGTTTGATTTTAATTTAAGTGGTTATGACTGTTGCAGGCTAGGGGATTGAAGAAGCATTTGAAGAGGCTCAATGCTCCCAAGCATTGGATGCTTGACAAACTGGGTGGTGCATTTGTAAGTGATATATATTCACCATTTTTTGACTAAATTTTAGGGTAATATTTTTATAAGACTGATGTAAACATTTTAATATCTTGCATAGGCGCCTAAACCCTCATCTGGACCACACAAATCAAGGGAGTGCCTTCCACTCATACTCATCCTGCGAAACAGGCTGAAATATGCCCTTACATACCGTGAAGTCATTGCTATTCTGATGCAAAGGCATGTTCTTGTTGATGGCAAAGTCAGGACAGACAAGACATACCCTGCTGGTTTTATGGGTATGTTTGTACCTTGTCAATTTTTAGAGTATTTGCCTGCTTCATGTTATTAAATTAATATATTACACGATTTGGGGGTGTGTTCAATTATATGCTATAGTGCATTATTGGAATTGTTATTTGAACTTGATTGAGTTCTGAATTTGATGTATAAGAAGGGTGTTGAAGGTGGAGTTATGTGTTAAATGATTTCCTGGGTTTCATGTTTTAAGATGAATGCAGGAACAGGATTTAATTAGTTCATGTTTAACAATTACAAATATTGTCCGTCAATGTTAACCAAGGATTTCTAACTTTGGCCAGTGGCTTGCTAATTTTAATTGAAAACTGTGAACTTGAATGTGGTAATCCACTGTGAACATTGGCCTTTCAATTCCAATGCATATTTCTATAATTCTATCGTTTTTGCTGGAGGCATGATTTCATTGTAAAATTTTATCTCTTTACAGATGTTGTATCAATCCCCAAGACTAATGAGAACTTCCGTCTGCTCTATGATACTAAAGGCCGATTCCGTCTCCACTCAGTCAGGGATGATGAGGCTAAGGTACTTTATGTGGTTATACCGGAAATTTTTATTCATGTATCCCTCCTAGTGCAATTAATCTGTTACATTTTATGCAATAGAATACTGCAGATTCACTTTATAAAGTTCTTGTATAGATAGGTTAGCAAGTGTGTTGATACTAATGAACCTTTTAAATGTCAAGTTGGAATTTGTGTAGTTAGTTGTTTGATTTTTGGACTTGCAACCTGGTAAATATTTGAATTTTCCTGCTTAGTATTCATGGATTTATAAGTATTCTTTGTGTGTGGCAGTTCAAGCTCTGCAAGGTTAGGTCAGTGCAATTTGGCCAGAAAGGTATCCCATACCTGAACACCTATGATGGACGTACCATCCGTTACCCAGACCCTCTCATCAGGGCCAATGACACAATTAAGCTGGATCTTGAGGAAAACAAGATTGTTGACTTCATCAAATTTGATGTTGGGAATGTTGTTATGGTGACTGGTGGAAGAAACAGGGGGCGTGTTGGAGTGATCAAGAACAGGGAGAAGCATAAGGGATCCTTTGAGACAATTCACGTTCAGGATGCCACAGGGCACGAATTTGCTACTCGTTTGGGAAATGTGTTTACCATTGGCAAGGGGACAAAGCCATGGGTATCACTGCCCAAGGGCAAGGGTATTAAGCTATCCATCATTGAGGAGGCTAGGAAAAGGATTGCTGCCCAGCAAGCAACTGCTGCTTAAACCCCTACCCTTGTTGTCAATGTTTTTGGTTTTTAATTTTCTGTATCAGATTTTATCAGTTGAATTTTGACTCTTGCACTATACTACCTTATTGTGGCTGCTATATTTAGTAATTTATTCCGTTTCCCAGTTTTGATTTTTGGTTGCAGAATATCATTTAATCATTTTCGTCTCAACAAATTGTCTTATTGAATTGAATATGGATGTATGCCTGCTTTATGAAATGATTCAATGCAACTCATTGTAGTTGTAAGGAGTCGTGCTTTGCTTCAAAATAGTTCTTTCATGGCTCTCATTAAATGTACAAATAAGACTTAAAATTCAAATCTTTAATAAAAGAATTAGGGTGAAGTATGTTTTTATCCTTCAAAGCTGGAATTTCTTTTGTTTTTTATTCTTAATATAAAAATGTTTTACTTTTAATCTCAGAGTAGATTAGATTGTCATTAACATAGTAATGCATTTTTTAAAATTATGCGGATTTAAACCTGATAAAATTTTTATAAGCATTATAATCAAACAACTATTCTCAGGGATTAATACCAAATGCTTTGAATTTTATTGGGATAAAAAATATAGTTTTTCCTAAAATAGATTATTTGTAAAATACAAGAGAGTAGTACACAGTGTTTATTAAAATTTGTATACTTAAAAACAATACTTCAGAAAGTTGTGTTTGAATAGTGTAGACACTTATTTCTTGGATCAATGAAACAATTCATCTTAGAGAAGATAGAATGGTATCAATAGCTTGTCTTGAGAATTGTTAGGACCTTTCCCCCCTGGCCGGACTTAATCAGCTGCCAACACCTTCACAACGACCACGTAGAGAACAAAGATGTCAATTCAAATGAAGCCACGAGCTTACTTTTAAGAAACCAACAAGATATGTACAAGACCAAAGAAACTGCATATCGAAAGAGAAAAAATAGTCCAATGTGTGCAAGTCTTACTTTTACTTGCAATTGAAGAAACTTCACATAACTAATTTCTTTCAACACCATGTGAAATTCATCAATACTTGTAAGTAAAATTTCATAGAGTTTTGTTTAGTTGAAGCTTCAACTCTACAACATATCAAAAGTGCAAAAAGAAAGCAACTTTTATCTTAACAAATCTACCGTGGAGCAGTTGGGGACCACTTCTATCCTGTGATACATTCATACGAAGATTCTATCGGCATCGAATCTCATGATTCAAGTTTTTTCAATATGCAATCAATAGGTACATAACATATCATAGATATATAATTTAATTTACCTTTGTGTTTGAAGCAAACCTTGGCCGAAACGCTCATATAGTTCTGTATGGAATGATTCTAATATGTAAACATTAAAAAAAAAAAAAAAAAAAAAACAGGGTTAAAGTATGATTGAGGAAGCAGTAAAATACAAGACAAGAGCGCTTTCTCAACGCCAATTCATGTGCTCCTTAATCATGCATGGTATCACTGGTGACATTTATCCAAAAACATACACATCCCAAACAATAATTTCCCAAACATACAACCCCTCACATTATTTGCGAAAAATATACAAATCTACTGCACATGTTACAAAACGGACTAACACATATAATTTCATATGTAATTAATCTTATAAAAAAAATTAAACATACTTACTTAATAAAATCTATTGAATTAAACTTTCCCGCGCGTATAATACAAAATTATTGTTCTAACTTAATGATATTAAAATCATTGTAACTTAAACAATATTCTCAAATTCTAAACCTAGACAATACTTATAATTCATAAAATATATTTTAAGGCAACAAAATCAGAATAGTAAAAACAAAAATAAAGTAGTTACGTAGTTTCATTAGTGAAGTATTCTTTATAAATATACAAATAAATAATATTTTTCTCATCCAATAATAATAATAAAAATATCAGTACTTACTAAAACAATTTATAATTATTGATATATATATCTTTCTGGATAAAAGTTATATTTCAAAATAACCCTGAACACAGGGTAACGTTACATTTTCTATTATCTATGATTTAATTGCCATGAGAGGGAAAAAAACTTAAAAGCATAGAAAAATTTAATTTTTAAATTAGAAAGAACGCGGAATACGTACAGTATCCGTTTACAACATCGCGTGGAAAAACAATTTTATATGGCACTGGTAAATTCATCAGACGTTCCTTGACAGTGTCCTAGTTTAGGGTGCACTCAGGGAAAAGGTTAAGTCTTTATTTTCTTTTTCTTTGAAAAAAAAAAAAAACAAAAACAACAATGATTGATCTAGTAAATAAACTGCAAATTATCTAAAAGACCGAAACCATTCCACACATTTATTTTATTCACCCTTGGTTTCCACCTTACAGGAAAAAACTTGAAAGTCACCTAGATGAACAAGATACATGGACTCAAGGGAAAAATATAATCATCAAGCTGCTGCATCTCCCTCGTGGAGCAGCATCTGATCGAAGTGCCAAGTACCTGAAAGTTTATTAAGGAGAACACAACATAAAATACCTTCCTTTGATCAAAGGAATAAAAACTAGGGAAAACAAGACCCTCATAGCAGAATTTGAAATTCTTACCGTGTCCTTTGCCAACTCTTCTAAGCTGAGCAACATACTCGGATATTCTTTTGATAGCTTCCACCTAAAAAAGAACCCATTTAAGATTTAGATCTACTGAGCCAAGCAGTCTTCTGCCAAATGAAATGCATAGCATAGCACAAAAATATGCAACAATCTCTCACTAAAAAAAATGTTAGTAGTAACACCAAAATTGTATATACCTGTTCACCCAGAAACTGACTTTCCACAAAGTCTGCCAATTGCACGTCACCGTTCTTTGTGGCAACCTGCCAAGGAAATTTCATTTCATTTAATCAAAATATCAACAGTACACATGCAGTAAAACCAAATTTAAGATCCAACAAACTTGGCTTACACTGTGCAAGTTAAGGAGCTTTTCGTTTGTAAGCTTTTCGAGTGAAAGAGCGAGTTCCATTGCTGAAATAAGAGGAGAAAAAACAAGTTTAACTCTGACAAATAGAGAATCCAGTTGAGAACTTTAGCAGGTAAAGTGAAAAAAACTGCACAACTTCACTTGTTTATTTGTATTTACCATTTTGGCAATAAATGCTGTACTTCTAAACAGTAACCAGAAGCAGAGATAAACAATATAAATGTAACACGCGGTGCTAGTGATCAGTTAGAGAACATCATCCAAATTATATCAGAATTCAGATCGGATAATTGCTGGCATCACAATTTCAAATTAGAAATCATGATAGCAATGATGTTTTTAAATCGTTAATTGAATTTCAACGATATATGGTTAATGATGTGTAGTGTTTAATATAATAATTTGAATTTCAAACTAGGATTTTGAACTTGACTAAAGTTCCACAAAACAAAATCATGGCTAAGTAGGTGAAGCCTGTATTCAGAAGAATAAAAAGCAGGGCAATAAAACGAGAGTGTCTGCATAAAATCCTTGTTTTCTTTCTTAAATTAATAATGAAAACAGAGCAGTAAAATAATAAATTAATAATAATAACAATAAAATTGCATTTAGTAATAGTTCTATTCCTTCTCATTCAAAAACTTAATAATCATACTTTTCAATTTCACTTATCAGATCATCAGAATAGGTAAGTTTAAATACTAATTACTATAATCGTATCAAATCATGCATTGCATAATTCCACGTCCCTTGCGATTCATCATCAGATACTAAGAATCGAATTAAGATACAAAAGATTCAAAAAGCAAACACGCTACGCTTAAGAGTTAAATAAATGCAGGACAACGCGGAAAAGGAAACAAAAATCATACATAGCCAGTGTCATATGATAAAACACACAATCTGAACTCAAAATACTAAAAAAATAAACTCCAGAGACACGAACCGTGCAACGCATCTCCCTTATCTGCATGATCGAAATCCGAAAGCGGCTTCACAATCGATTGCAATTTCACTTTTCCACCACGTTTGTTCTGAAAAATAACACGAAAAATCAGAATTCAACATCAACATCAACATCACTTAATAATCCACATAGAATAGGGAAAAAAATGAATTATACGAAATAAGTCAAAGTCAAACACCTGATACTCCATCAATTTCTCGGCATGCTCTCGTTCCTCTTCACTCGACTCCTTGAAAAACCTTAATCAACCACAAAAAGTAATTAACAACTAATAATCAGTCCTAATTACTAATTAACATAAAATAAAACGTTAAATTCAAAAAATAACCAAAACGTTACTCACTTAGCGAGACCTCTAAGCGCGACGTTGTCTCTATCGAAGTAAGCAAACATAGCATGGTAAACGTACGAAACATTATACTCCACACTGCATAAAAACAAATAACGAATCAGAACGTGAAAATAACGAGTAAAACTGAACGAACAAGGAAAATCTATGTATAAAGAGAGAAGAAGCAACTTGATTTGTTCGTTAACGGCGGATTCAGATTCGTCAACAAATTTCTGGCGTGCGAGAGAAGCTTGTGGAACAGTAGGAACGAGATCGAGCTCCTTTTTCACCTCTTCAAACGGTTCAAAGATAACGCCGGTTAAGACGCGGTTATTGGTGGATCCTTTCGCAGCGCGAACCACCAATCCTCTCTGAACGGGAACCGAACGTGGAGGTTCGGCGTTCGGGTTGAAGAGTGAGAGAGACGAGGCTGAAGCAAAGGCGGTTCGGAGAAGCATGGTTTTTGGTTCGGTATTGAAACGGAACGAACGGAAACGGTTTCTCTTTCTTCGGAACTGTCACAGTGTGTGTGGACTTGGATAGAGATGTGTGTGTGTGGAACTATATGGAGGGGTTGGTGATGTGAGAGCCGTTGGATGAGGTGATACGTGGATGGCTTAGATGTAAAGGTGGGACTGGGCGCGTGGCGTGCTCGTGGTCTAGCTGGGTATCATTGTTGTGTTGTCTCTTGAAATATCTTGAATCGTTTATCTCTTTATTCTTTTTTTGGTCCAATTAGGGTATTTTATGTGGAACCTTTTGTTCGGTTGCTTTTTCCAGTTGTATATCCAAATGGAGAATGGCATGTATACCAAAATAATTAATCATGTGCGAATTAATTAATGTTATTAGAGGATTATATTAATGAATTGTATATGGTTTTAAAATTATTGAAAGAGTTAAACATGTAATCGGTTAAAATATAACTTTTTTTAAAAGAATAAGTGAAAGTATAGTATTATTTAACTGAGTCTCAAATTATTTTTATGTCAGTTTTGGTTGCGCATGCAAAATCAAACGCACAAATGTAAAATGAAACAACATGAAATGAATTTTAAGAAAAGTCTTCTTAGTTAAGATAAATGGTGAGAGCAAAAAGAAAAGAGATAAAGAAAAGAAAGGACCCTTGTTTATGGAATGAAAGTGCCAGAGAGTTTCGTCAATGCTGGAAAGGCTTCAAAATCAGCACAAAAACTAAGGAGAAACGGGAGAAGAAAGAAAAAAAAAAAAAAAAAACGCAGTGACGAAACTCTCCAAGTATTAAATTTTTATTCCTAAAATCATTGGCCTGAATCAACATATGGTAGATTATGTGGATTGAGCCCAATCCACCAGACATAAAAAAAAAATTAAAAATTAATAGAATTTTCTTTTTAGAAAAAGTTAACATCACTAATAGTAATTTATTCATTTGTAATATTTATTTTATTTTCATTTATAATATAAAAAGTCAAATATTTAAATAATTTAATCATAAGTGAGACAATCTAGATGGATTGAAAGCAGGTTGAGCCTGTTTTTCACATATATAAAATTTTTTTATTATTAGATTTGGACTTGTGGTGGATTAGGTTAATTCATGGTTTAGACCCATTTTGACAGCTTTATGATTATCTATCTAAAAATGCTTTTGATTAACTCTTTAAAACAGATATCAAGAAAATTGCAAAATACTCCATTTCCACAACTTCTCGTCATTATTTTGTTCTAGGGTGGACTATGTATCCTAATAACCATTAAAAGTCTAACCATTAATAGATCTATCATTTCACGAGTAAGCATATATTTAAATTATAATAATTTTATTTAACACATGAGTATTAATGATTATTCTTCCGGATAATTTTTTTTTTCTTATGCATTTGATTTGACTGATTTTTTTCTTATGTTTTCTTTTACTCATAGGTGCTTATTTGATAAGTATCATTTAACAGTATAACGTAAAGATGAGTAAATGTTCTGTGTGGTTCCACGAAATGAGTGTTTGCTTACTTTAGTATCATTTAACAGTTCTTTTTTCCTTTCATTGCAATGTGACAAAGTCACTTTAGGAGGAAAAAAAAAAGAAAAAAAAGACAAAGGTGAAATTATTAACTAGAATCGATGCTTATCCAGACCAGTGTCGCGATAAAAGCTAAAACCAAAAAAATCATAAGAAATCAAATCATCAATTATTTTAACTAGGAAAAAATTTATAAACGGTGTTGTTTTAATAGTAAGAATAATATAAAGGTTAGGGGAAAATAATAAAAGAGGAAAAATATGAATATAGTAGTAAGACTAATTTGATATGAAAAGGAATAAAAAAAAAGAAGAGATATTCATAAAGTTTTTAATAATATAAATTATTCAAATATTATTGTACTTTTTAAGTACTAATACTAGCTGACAATAAGACATGTGTGAGACCATGGAGAAGTTATTCAATCTATATTCTCCATTTCTTTTATTATAATGTTTTGGAGAAAGTAGATGCTATTTTTTTTTATTATGTGTTTGAAACAGTGAGATAACAATGAAAAATATGTCAACTCAGGAGAAAAGATTATGATACATATGGAAACTTTTGAAGTAATAAATTGTTGATATTTTTTAGTGATTTCATCGTAATTTATTACCACCAAATCAAACACATTAATAAAAAATTTATTTTTTAATACAAAAAATATTAGACTGTTCGGGTAAGATGGATGTACTCTCAAGTTTTGTTTGGATCAATTTGTTATCAGGATGGAACCAATTGAACCCAAAGATGTTTTGTTGGCACTGAGATACAGCCCAAGATTTTGATTGGGCTTGTTCGTGGAACAATGGTTTGTCAGGTGTGTTTGGATTCATGTTTCCCAACATAATTTTTTATCTACCTTCAACAATGATTTCAACTCCAATTCCTGGACGCAAGTTTCATTAAATCTGTTGGAACGGGTTTTTGATATATAACCCACTGAAATGACTTTACATGATATTTAGAAGCAGAGCTACTTTTTTTACAAGAATTCCTAAGAATCTATTCTTATAAGATTTCAGCAACAAATCAGAGTGGGACAAAATGGAAAAAGTGAGAAAATTTATGGAATCTCTTAAACTAAAAAATAAACTTAAAATATTAGCTATTACCCGGACTCACCCCTGCATGACCTTGTCGTCGAGCTAGCAACTCAAAATAGAATACGTGGTCAAACTCATATCTCATGTGTTAACGCGCCTCACCATAATATTAATATAACTAGAGAAATAGAGTCAAGTCTTATGACCAACTTTGAACTGACACTCATCACATCTGTTCATTTCGATAGCGCGCATGTGCACTGAAAGAGACTATAGAACTAAAATTAAAATCATCTTATGTTTTTACATAATATTTATTCAAAAACACTTTAGTCACATACTAACTTAAGTGTTGTGGTAACTTTTGCAGGTACATTTCCACATTTCGGAGGAAGTCGATATACTATACCATACCTATCACGAAGATCCTCGCATTTCCTCAGTCACTTTATATTCCATCTGAACTCCGAAAACATTAAAACATAATAAAATCTTGTTAAAAATTAGTAAAAAAGATAATCTGAATTCTATTAATGAAAATATTTTTAATAATGTTTTTTTTCCGTGTTAATTGATGTCTAAGCATCAAGTCCAACTAAAATGAAAACTAAAAAAATTAAAATAAAAAATTATCTTCAACCTGAAACCTTCTCTAATCTCTCAACCTCAACCAGTGAACCCTTTTCAACTGTGAGTACTTTTCTTCTTGATGAACACCCTGATTCCTTAGTGCCCTCTGATCAGATTCGATATAAGATAATGCAATTTTTTCTATATTATTTTACAATTTTCAGTTAGTTTATCAAGATCATAACTTTCAACTAGTTAGTACTAGTATATACTTTTATTTTTTCAATTATCTTCTCAACTATAGTATTTTTGACAAACACACTCATACGTGTTAAGTGCCCTAGCCTTTAGAATTATTCTTGAAAATTAAAAAAACATGCATCTCGAAAATGAATCTTTATAGAAACGATGCTCATTTAATGTTGCGTTGAAGGTCTCATGATTTTGCCTTCTAACATGATGAAATGTCTGTTTCTTCAACCATATTTTATTGTCTTCAAATTTTGTGATTTCAGAGGAAACAAGCGACAGGTTTCTCAGCTTCAGCTTCCATGGTCTCACCTTCCGAGGGGTTGAATTGAACCTCTAAATTTAGACCCTATCCGTTACTACTACAAGCTACTACTAATTGTTGGTTCTGTGACCAGAATAATCATAAAAAAAAAATCTAATTTTTGTTAAAAGAATATTATTACCTATACGATACTTTACCAAATTTATTTTGTTTCAAAGTACTACTTATCATTTTACAAAAATCAATGAAATTTATTCAACAAAGCTTAAACTCCACTTAAAACTATCTTTGGCATAATTAGTTGAAAAAAATATAGTAAAATTATCTCATTAAATTTTATTCACTTGGTGGAATCAATTGAAATGTAACCTAGGAGTAATTTTTAAACAAAGCCCTACAGACTTTGAAAACAAAGATGTATAGGAGACCGTCATGCCATGAAAGAAGAGCTGTTTTATATGAAAAGAAAGCTTTGAATCATGTGAAGCAATTAATGCAGGGAAAGGTTAGGGTTTCTATCATGGTAGCTACAACTCGTACGAGTTTCAATAGTAATCTCCATCGTAATGAGCTTCATTTACAATAATCCCTACAACTTAATGGTATGTCAGGAATCTCATTAATTGCATGGTGCACTGGGTTCTGTGTTCTCTCTCTATATAAAAAAAAAAAAAAAACTGTAAACAATTAACTTTTAATAATTATTAAGTAAATTTTGGTAATTTTTATTTAATGAGTGTTGTTATTTAGTGATTATGAAAGGAAAAAAATATTTAATACGTAAATTATCAATAACAAATATTTATTTACGTAATTTTTTTACTTTATAATAAAAATCTTTTATTTTTTATATATTTCCTTAATTAGTGCCCTGCTTATAGAATTAGTTAACATTTGTCTTACTTAATTTAATATTTTTATTATTAATTGAATGTTAAATAATATTTTTAGAATATTAATTAATAAATTTTAAAAAATAAATATTTTTATTAACATGCGTAAAATTAGGTTAGTTAATTTTTTTTTTCTCTTATAATTTTCATATTAAATGTATATTTTTTATTTTAGTTCTTTAATCAATATTTTAAGAAATATTTTATTCTTATATAACTTCTAATTAATTTTACTTTTTAATTTTTCAATCTTATGTTATTTTATAACCAATAAATAAAAAATAAAAGGGACAATTGAGAAAAATTTTGAAACTAATATTGTGGATTGTGAAATACTATAGTATATTTTTCTTTTTGTTTATAATCCAGGGTGGAGAGAGTACCATGCCAGCATGTCTCACACTTTTAATGGTTGGGTCGTAAAATATTAATATAATATTTTTTATTTATCATTGATTAATATACTAACATACTGAACTAGGGGTATTTGTTTAAAAACATGAAATTGTATTTCCGACAATATATTATCAACGGGTTGTTATATTTTTTTACACATGATTGATAGTTTTTTAGTATTTTTTAATTTAAAAAATAGAAAATAAAGTAAAATAATGTAAAAGGAGGAAATAACTTTTATAGAATAAAAAATTCCCACCTGATGGAAATAAAAGAAAAATACCGAACACATATAATATATAATCCTAAAATATATGATCCTTGTGAGTTGTGACCGATAGATATTCAATTCTATTCCTAGTTTTTGTTTTGGTAGTGAATTCTAGTCTTAGTTTGTGACCATATAAACAGGCTCACGAGACGAATCTCTTCCACTCAACATGCATGTGAAAAAATCTGTTATATGATGAGTTGCTGGTGTATTTGTTTCTTTGCTAGAATTTTCTTGAGATGGAGGATCTAATATATATCACACACCTTATATTCAAAGTTGTTCGTATGACCGGAGAAAGATGAAGTAGACGTTCAATTCATTGATTGATATTTAAATATCATCATTATATATGGTAACCTAATTTGAATTGGATCCCATAGAACTTTTGTTTATTTTTGTCAAATTAGCAAGCATTGTGTTGTTACATTTCTAAAAGTTAGCATAGTGCTGTTGATACAATTATGTTAGTGAATTAATAATGTACTGGTACGTGTGCATTCACGTGAATTTTATAAATATGTTAGTGTCTAACAAACATTAATCATAGGTTGAACATCCACATAACCTAGTAACGACCTTGACTCAAAGAACAACTAAACAAGTTATTAAGGTACGCACCCTTTATTCAAATACGTGGGAGCCATTTTGCCATCTTGCCTGTCACAATCCACAACTTTTTTATGGCATATATGGTGTCAACCATACTTGTCTTTATTCCCTTTGGGCGCCAAATAAGTTGTTATATATTGACAGGGAAGAAAAAACAGATATATTAAGCAGTGTGTACTATATTGATAGAAAGAAAGAATGGAGAAAAATAAAAAATATTAAGGATCTTGTTAAGCAGTATCTTTGAGATATTAATAAATAACATAATTTTGTTTATTTTAGTAAAAATATTTTTTTCTTTTAATTCTCTATTAACTGAGTATTGAGAAAATGGGATATTGAAATATCATGTTTCAATAATTGTAAGATATATGACAATTTTGTTTCCCTCTGCTGCCATCGTACTGCCAACTTGGCTGTCACATTATCCACAGCTTAATTGTCATATTCAATTATATGCTAGCTACTAAGCGAGAAAAATAATTAAGGATCTTAACTCTTAAGAGTTGTAGGAGAAAAAAAAATTGCTATGTATTATTTATCAGCTATAATATTAAAAGGGCTGTAATTAAAGTGAAAGACATCATTGTCAGATTATTGACAGGGTAATACTAAGCATAACTTGGCTTTCCTTGTTCTTGATATATATATATATATATATATATATATATATATATATATATGTATGTATATGTATATATGTATATATAATAATCCGTTTAATATGTGTTACAATGTTCAAGGTGGGTCTCATTTTTAAGGACAACAAGCAGAAGGAAGAAGAGAAATAAAGAGAAAAGCAAGGTGAGAATGAAAAAGAAAAAATAAATTATAAGAAAAAGAAAATAAGAAGAAAATATGAAATTTATTTTTTTAAAAGTTAAAATTATTTTTTTATTAATTAATTTATAGAATTTCTCTCTTTTAATCTTTTTAAATGTACAAGACTTCCTATAAATTAACTAATAAAATATTTTTGAGTTGAAAAAGTAAAATTTATTTCTTTATTTTGTCCTTAATGCACAAGTGTTGTTAAACGTAATTTCATCAACCCAACATCTGAAACAATGACAGAATAAGATAACGACGGAATAAGTCAAAATATGATGCAGTATTTGTACAGTGAACTTACCAAATACCAAAAATGTCAAGATATCCAGAAAATTTTCTTACCTTGTTGACTCACAGAAGAAAGAAATACTGACCAATCACTAATAACGTGTTCATAAGGAAAATCAATTAGTGTTCTTTCCTTCCATCACACTTATTCTTTCATTTTTTCTTTCCAATGTTTTTAGTACTCAAAATTGAGTTGTGAAAAGTATATGTATAGAAAAAAAGGACAAGTTGCCCCAAGTGAACACTCTTGTGATTAATGTACATAACAACTCTAGTCCTGTGTGTTCTCAATCTTGTCCCCTAATCAAGTAAAGACAATTATGTGGAAAAAAAAGACTCATCACTCTTAACGGGTAGTAGCTTTTATATTTTATTTTTTTAAAAAAAATTGTAAATATATTTATTAGAGGACATTTTTCTTTTCTTGGCTTGGTTATCATCAATTCTGAATCGGAAAATATATTTTAAAACAGAGATGATATATTTTACTACTATATATATAATTTACCTGCTTAATTTGATTGTATAAATCCCACGAGACTATTCACCTTCATTGCAAAATAGATTAGGCGATTTCAATATCACAGCACAAGTTTCCTAAGTTCCAAAATATCAATTCTCCTCCATAGACATCAAATAAAGATCAAAGCACAAAAGTTTGTGTAGTGTCCTAATTTATTTTTCGTTATTGCTAATACAGGGACATTAAAAAAAACCTAAAAAAATAATTTAATGTATAAATTATGATAAATGTAAAAAAAATTAAAAAATGTAATTTTATGTATTTTCATAAAAAGAAATTCTCTTTTTAATTCTTTAATCAATACCTTAAAACACCGATTACTATTTGGCTTTATTTTTTCATGATATATATTATTTTTGGTTATAAAGTCAATATTTATTTATTACTTATTAATATATAATTTTTTATTGTGCAGTAATAGAATATTTCTTATTTGGTGTGCT
The DNA here is from genome assembly GCA_026586105.1 of Hylodesmum podocarpum. Classification (NCBI taxonomy): domain Eukaryota; kingdom Viridiplantae; phylum Streptophyta; class Magnoliopsida; order Fabales; family Fabaceae; genus Hylodesmum; species Hylodesmum podocarpum. The sequence continues at coordinate 5,503,839 of JALJEV010000519.1, read as the reverse complement.
TTGTTGCTTTTTGTTTTACACAGTTATTTTCTCTATTTAACTCAATCTATTAATTGTTTAATTATAAATTAATAAATGATATTTGATAATTTAATAAGAATTCTGTAGCAGGCAGGAGCGGCTGCTGTATTCTATTATAAATACACAATGAAGCTTTCAATCTTAGTCTCATAAGGTGCAAGTCTTTGATTTGTGTTCTATAAGCTTCCTCTGTTTTAGTTCATTGCTTTTTTCTCCTTTTAGTTCCAAATACAATTTTTTTTTTCTTTCCATTTTTCTGTTTTCTAAATATATATATAAAAAAAATGGGTGGAAACTCCCCTTGTGCATCATGCAAATTGCTGAGACGCAGGTGCACAAAAGATTGCACCTTTGCTCCTTATTTTCCTGCTGATGAACCTCAAAAGTTTGCCATCGTTCACAAGGTTTTTGGTGCTAGCAATGTTAGCAAAATGTTGCAGGTATTTTTCTCTTACTCTTTTTATTCTCTTCTCTTCTCTGTTTGCCTTCTTTTGATGATTTTGTTAAAAAAAAAACAGACACCCTTTTGCATTAGTTAGTTGTTTGATCACTTTCAGAAGAATAAACATGACATGTGATATGATAGAAAAAATACAGAAAGATAAAAAAAGATATAACTTTTAATTGTTGGTATTTAAGTGCTTAGACCCTTGAATGAATATCTGTATTTCATGGATTAGTTCTTGAGTTCACTTTAAATATTTTTTTGAAGGATCCTTGTTCTTATGGAATTCTTAGTTATGGATTTTCAGTGGATTGGAGGGTCTAAATGGTTGTTTCTTATACAATGATTCAGGAAATTCCAGTTCACCAGAGAGCAGATGCAGTGAGTAGTCTAGTGTATGAGGCAAATGCAAGAGTAAGAGACCCTGTGTATGGTTGTGTTGGAGCCATATCTTACTTACAAAACCAAGTTTCTGAGCTTCAAATGCAGCTTGCAGTTGCTCAAGCAGAGATACTCTGCATCCAAATGGAACATGAGACAGTGATGCAACCCTCAGAAATTGATCTAGACCAAAAGTCTTACTTTCTCCAGAATGATCTCTCTCAGTTTCTTGGTTTTGGCAATTCTAGCAATGTATTTTAGCCAAAGATATCATCATGGTTTCTTCTTGAATGAATGAAAATTGCTCAAATCACATGCTTTGAGTTCTTTCAACTCATTGTTTGTCCTTTTTCTAGTAGTTCTTACAAACTTTATTTCATATACATCTCTGAGTTTTTTTTTTCTTTTATTGAGCTAGTAAGAAGATGCTGAAGAGGTTTCTAAAGTTGACTCTATCACTTGATTAAGGTACTTGTTTGTTAATGCAGCAGATTAGGACAAAATGGGTGGTTGTTTTAAGACATGCCAAACATTCTGATAATTTTATATACAAAGGTTCCTCATCTTCTAGAAAGGAAAATTACAAGTGCATCCTTGATTGTTGAGTTTTCTTTAAAATTAGATGATAAAAACAGATAATCACTATTAAAATAAATTATACAGCTTAACAAATGCAAAAATATTTATATTTATATTTTAAATTTTATATAATTGTATTATGAAATTAGGTGTCAATCTTGTCTGTTGACATCTTATCTGATGACATGTGTCGTGAATTTTCATGTTAGATTGAATTAAATTAATATTATTTATTTTTAATTAGTTATTTAATATTAAATTAAAATTAAAATTTATTCAATTAACATTAAACATAATTAAATATTTATAAATAACTCAAACAAATCAAATAATATAAAAGTACAATCAAATCAATAACAAAAATCTATACCAAAATAATAAAAATCATTGACAAACTAATGTGTATGCTATTACATTTATGTCTTAAAAAAGTTTCATTTTCACGTTAGTTTAAAAATTATACACAAGTATAAATGTAAAATAAATTTAGGGTGATTATTATCATAGTAAAACTTTTCATGTTATTTATTCCATATTAACAAATCATTCATTCTATATTTAATAATTTACACATCCAATATTCACAAAATAATAGTAACCAGTAATAAAATAGACCTGCCATTTAGAAAAAAATAAAAAATAGACTACCCCACTTAAATTTTTTCACTTTAATATATATATATATATATATGAAACAATTACTTTTATTATTTTAAAATAATTATTATCTATTTTTAAATTTTCCATTTCCATTATTCTCTTTCTCAAATTAATGTTAATGCTAATCACTTTGAAAAATTTTATTTTTTTATCATTTTTTCTTTTTGGTTTCAAATCTCATTTTTTACACCTTAAAATTGATTCTTTTCATGTTCTAAATATCTGCATTTGTTGTAAATATCAAGTACTTACATTTCTTTTATTTATTTAATTTAATTACACATTTATTTTATTAATTTAAATGTGTTTTTATTTATTTTTATATTTTACTTGAAGTAAAAAAATATCTGTACAATAAATATATCATACTAATCGGTAATTTATTTTATAAAAACTAGTATGTAAACCTCCATAAATGGGATAATATTTTGAAGAGTAAAATAATAAATTTTTAATAAATTTAATTAATTTATATATATAACCATCATTATTTAAAGAATTTCATATATTTAAAAGAAGAAAAAATATAATTTTTATTGTATTTTTTAAATAAATATATCAATTTTATTAGTTAATTCTTATTCCATTCTTGAAGTCACTTATTTTGAAGATTTTTTTTTTCTAATTTAAATATTACAGTTTCAGCATTTAAGAGACGAGAATCTTATTATTAAGTTTAATTCTTAAAATTGGATAATTTAATTATTTATAACTTTTTTATTATTCCAACATAATATGTATCCATTATAATATAATACTAAAATTTAATTTTAAATGTGAATATAGTGCTACTCTAAAATATAATTAATTTAATATGAATCTAATCCTTATTATAAATAATAAATATTATCTATTATTAACTAGTAAAAAATATTACCTATGATACACTCGTTACTTTTATATATATATATATATATATATATATATATATATATATATATATTTTTTTATAGCTATCTATTGTATTTTAGTATATAATATATTGTAATCACTTTTCTAAGTGATGATATTTTTGAAAAGTTTTAAAATAAGATATTATGATAAATTAATTACACGCCTAATTAATTTGAATGCAAAATATAAATAATTATATATGATGTATGAAATATGATTAATTAATATTAAAGTTTTTCATCTTTAAGATAAAATTTTGGTGAAATATTTTACTCGCTTTATATATCAACGATAACGATAGATAGACAATAGATATCAAAATTAATTCAATTGATTATTTTTTCTGAGAGATACGATGATATTATCACTGATTAAATGTTTAGAACTTCCTGATTCGTGAATATATACTTGTGAAAACTTCCTGATTCGGAATATACTTGTGAAACAAATAACCAAAATATAATTTAAACTAGAGTAAAAATGTTGGTCAATTAACTTAAAAAAAAATCAAAGAGTAAAAAATGGATCAATAATGAAAGAATGCACTTCATTTGTTTTGTGTGTGTCTTTTTTTCTTTTACCTAGTTTTAAGATTGACAATGCAAAACACGTGGAATATTGCTAACTTTCTTAAAGTAAAATGGTAGTTGAAGAGTTGGAGTTACTTTACGGGCGAAAACAATATTTTAAGATGTATCTTTATCTTGTTCCTTCAATCTCAAATTATATTTATTAAGATATTCTTAATAAAAAATATTTAAAAATGGTTATTACAGAATATTCATATTATCAATCAATTAAAAATCATCTAAATAGGTCTATTAAGATATTATAACAAAAATAAATAAATAATTATCATACATGTATAACAATTTATAATGAAATGAGGATATGAATATTCCTAGTGCAACACTAGCAAAATACAGCTAAATAAATATCTATGCTGATCGTGTATTATCAAAGTTTAAATTAATGGTTTGGTTTAATCATCTCTATTAACCTATTAATAATTGATAAGATTAATTTAAAGAAGAGTGCGCTAATAAAAAAATTATTAACCACGGCTGATGAAAAAGTAAATATGTCAAACTATGAACATGAGTGTTTATTCCCATCAACTTAAGACATGCTTACGTGTATGATAAATGGAGATTAAATATGGGTGAATATATACTATTAATTATTATTTCTTCATTAATGACTGAAATTGACTCACTTTTATCTCTAGTAAATTACTAAATTTTAGAAATGTAATTATATTGTTATGCACAAAATTGTAAATAGTTATTTCTTTTTCTCTCTTATTTTTATTTTATTTCAACCATGACATACTAATATGTAAGATTCTCTGACATGACTGCATGAATAAAGAAATTATGAAAATGTACGGCATAAAATGCTTTCAAATTGTTTTTAGAAGTTAGATATAACTTAGCTATCACCTTTCTCTTTACTTTTCCTACCATTTAGGTAAACTTGTAATCACAATAACACCACAAATTAAAGGCACAGCGGAAGGTAACATGAATAGTATATTCCAATAGCAAGAGATAGAAAGGAAAAGAAATGTTGTCTAAGAATTCAGTTATGTTATATTTGCTAGAGTTAGTTGTGCTTTTTTTCAGTTTATTTTATTTTTCTTTTCAACAATTATAAAATTTAAAAGATATTATTATTTTTTACTATTTAATAAGAGAGGTTATTTAATAAAAAAAATATTTGACAGATAATTAGAATTTACAAATAATCACTTATAAAAAAAATATAAATATTACGTGAATAAGTTAGCTGAATAACAATGTATAATAGATAAAGAATTAATTTAATAAATATAATATCATGAAGTTAATTTGATTAACTTTTTTTTTACTTTTTTTTTTCTTTTAAATATTTATTAAAATCAAAAGAAAAGAAAAAAATCTCAAAAAGATTGATGTAATGTCTCTTGCTACATCCAATGTCAAATCATCTAGGTAAAATTTTAGTAAGTGAACCTTAGAAGAATAAAAACTAGGAGAATGGATTATTGATATGAACAATGTGCTCTATGCAAAAGAGAATATTAAGATAAATAGCTCGATAGATAAAGAAATTAGAAGAAGCATTTGCTATGCAAACACTACTAGGGAAATTTTGGATTGAATGTGTAGAAAGGTTTGCTAAAAAAAAGTGCATTAAGAATCTATGAACTTCACCTTGTCATCAACGGCTTAAGGCAAAAGAAGGAATTAATTTTAAAAAATAATTCAGAGAAGAAAGCTAAATGAATGATTAAGCTTAATTTAAAATACATTAAATGGCAAATATTTGATTGAGCCACTTTCTGGAGACAAAGAAAGTGACAGTGGGAAGTGGGAACCGCATTTATATTTTGAGGGCTCGATGACAATACTTCCAAAAGAAGTTTTGTTTTGGAATTCAGAAACCACTAACCTACCCTCTGCATTTCCCTTCTCTTTGACTTTGTTTTTATTCTTTCCCTTATTTAAGTCAAAGTAGGATCTTCTGACACTTTGCTTCAACGCCAAATAAATGAACATTTTATACTAAAAAGGCTACACTCTATTGAACTTGAAGCTATTAGTAATTATTTTGTGCGTAGCCATATATGTGTATATAATCAAAACCATTTTGGTATAAATCCGAAAATGTTAATAAAAATCTGGAATACAGGTATCTATAGTATATATAGACAATTAGATAATTAGTTATAAAGCGTGAAAAGTGAGTAATAGATATATCTATATATTTTGTGAGTGTATTTGTATAGTTAGTTAATTGTGAAAAATAAAGTTTATGTACTGGTTAATGAATCAACAATGGACATTTGCCTAGTGTTTTATAACTAGAAAATGCTCCAATCTTCAAATAAAATAAAATAAACAAGCACTTGCATTGCACTTCACTTCACAGTTCCATTGGACTTGAATGATCCAAAGAGACTTATTGAAAGCAGCAAATTATGTTTAGTTTTATTCTTCATTGCAGCATAAAGCATGGCATACAATGCCAAATCCGGACATAATATAGATACTTCTTAAATGACAATTTAGAGACCTTCCACTACTTGATAATATGGGCACTCTTCTAAATTTTGATTTGTCCCATCAAAACCGCAGACTTGTATGATAAATTTGAGACTAGAAGTTCCAGAAGGCACTTTGAGCTCAGAAACATAGAAACAATTCACTTGTGCTACTCCAAGAAACTCCTGTTCTAATGTTGTGCTTGAATTACCATCTGCTATCTTTGGTAGTTTCTCTACATACACATTGTAGTGTGGAAATACAAAATTCTTTCCTTCTTTCAGTTTCCATGAAATTTTAATACTAAAGATCCTTGAACCCTGAGGACCAGAATTCCATTTGATGTATTCGCCATCAACTAGCCAGGAAGTAGAAATTGGAAAATCTGGCATATAGTTAGAAGTCTTGACCGTGATATGACCAAGAACCGCAAAATAATCGGTTGAAGAAACCACAGTATCATCAGGACCAAAAGGTCTAGATTTCAGTCCCTGTTCATTGGATGGAGCTTTTGGCCTATGGCACAAAGCATGGATTTCGGTAAGAATGTACCCATCCATTTCAATTGTACCTTCATGTATAATCCATCCAGGGGCATTTCCCTTGTGTTCAATTGTTGGTACTACTTTGCTAAATTCACTTGACAGATGATTTATTCCATGGGAAGTGAGTAGTATAGACATTGTTTTGTTCACTTTTGAAGTGAACTGAAGTACAAGTCCCAAGGAAGAATTGTTATCAGACTTCACCTGCATTTGCCACAGACTCTTCAGGTGTCAACTAGACTACTGATAGGAATCTCAAATTTTGTGTAATGATTGTGGTGGACTAGTCTGCATGTGCTCTATATGCCTCACTTTCCTTCCCTCAAATAAGTAACCACTCCCTAAGTAGATTAGCTATATTTTAGTAAATTTTTATTTAGACTTCTATATTGATAACTATTTCTAGTTATATGGGTCTGATGGTCAGAGATATAAAAGTATAAGTGCAATTGCCTATAAAAGAGTTTGTTTATTACATAGTATTAGAGTCTTTATGATTAAGAGGTTTAAACTTCAACCCTTAAAAATCTAATTTCTAATAAAAATCTGAATTTCAAAGCAAGTTAATTGAATTTGTGCATTTTTTACTGTTGAATGAGTTTGTGCCTTTACTTGAGGATAGATTGGTATGCATTTTTTTCAACAAACTTAAGAGAGGTGATAGATAGCTTACAGAATAAGTGAAGTGGATTGGAAACTCATTTAAAATGAATTCTCCTTGAAAGACTCTCCTCTTGAAGTGAGCATTTCTTTCAAGAGATCCTCTGAATGTAATATTTCCCCCTCCACTATATGATTCTTCCTTCAAGCTACATTTTATAAGCAAGACAACGAATACTTGAGATCTTATTCTGAACTAGTTCTTGAATCTAAGAATTTAATACCTTGATTTAAAATAGGATAGAAAAGAAACGAGGTATAAAAAACTAAAAGTACATAGTAATATGAAAACTTGAGAAGTGTTTGCACACAATTAGGCCAATTATCAAACTCCATAAATAAGATCCAGAAGCACATAAGTGCCAATATGTAATAATTATTCAAATTTTATTCTCATGTTATCAATATAGCCCCTCAAAATTCAACAAGGAAGAAAGAACCTAGAACCTACGCTGAATTTTCTGCAGTAAAGCTATGTATCAAAAGAGAAATGTTTAGTGACCAATAACAATATAAGTCAACCAGCCAATTATCTCTCAAAACATATATGTTTACGTATTTATTTTATTAATATTTTTTCTTTTTTTTTCTCTTTTTACATTTTGTAGAGTAGTTGACTAGTTGATTTTTATTGTTTTTGGTCACCCAGTATTTCTCGTATCGGAATTAATTTTGCCAGCTATACTTTGAATAATATGATATATGCGACATATACATTCAGTTGGAATTTCCAGTTAAAGAAAGTTATAAAACATGAATGATTTTTCACTTACTCTACAAGAAGTTGAATAGAATTTGCAGTAGAATCACCAAACTCAAGGAGTGGCTGTACACAAATTTGTGAGTTAGGGTATAAATTATCTCTTTTAATCAGCATCACTATAATAGTATAATGAATGAACCTAATGGAGGCATCGTGATTGATAAACATGGCTTATATGTTGTATGTGATTAAAGGAAAACAAGTTTGTATTCAATCATCTATTTCACAAGTAACATCAACAATGAACTTCAAGATTTGGAATGAATAATTCGAGTATGAGTAATGCACTAATGCTAGTGTTACTCTCTCAAATATTTCTCTTGAAGTGTTAAAATAGTATGTTTAAAGGAGTGACACTAACAATTGAAAAGGGTCCATTATTGTCTCTTAGAGAGAGGTTTTGAAATCTTTTTCACATGGTGAATATTGTGTAAGTTCCTCTTGTATCATTTTATTTGCATGTCTGCTAATATGATGTCCAAGACTAGTATGCCAACAAGAAAAACTCTATCAGGTGCATACCTGAACACCTTGGGAAGAAATATTGCACCAAGTAGCATCTGATACTTGGACTCCATCAACTGAAATATGATAACCGCGTCCCTGAAAGTAACAAAAGAGTGACAACATTTGAATAATAAGGATACACAAAGTATCTTATCTTAGGAGTAAATCACATTTTGGTCCCAATCGTGTGCACATGACAAATTTAGTTTTAAAAAATGAAAAATAGCAATTAGTATTGAAAATGTGATATGTTTATCACTTCAATCCTTAAAAGGTATCTGCTGTTATTTTAGTTCATGAATTATATCATTTATTGTTATTCTAGTTCCTAATTTAGGATATTTAAATGAAATTAAATGGTAAAATTCAGCGATTAAGATGACAAGTTATGGATTAAAATAATAATTATTCAATTCTTACACTCTGAAAGACCAAAATGGTAACTTAGTCTATCTAAAAGTCTATTTACTTTCGTTGTGATCTGATTACCAAAATAGTATTACCAAACAATAAAAAGGACTCACACAAACTCAAGTAGGGAAGGGAAGAAAAATTTGTAGAAAGGGGACAATAATTACAGTTCTTAACCTGATCAAAATTTGTGTAAAATGGTAGTGTTCGAAGATAATCTCGCACTATGCCCCAAGATTTTTCCACGAGACTCCACCAGCTGCAATGCCAGATGAATGGTCATGATTATGGTACTACTAATGTGAGTAATACATTCAAGGTGTGATCTCTCCATTATTAATATAAAAAGAAAATTTGACCATGTATGATTTTTTATCAACAACCCCCCATATGAAACTTCAGAAAACGTTTCAAATTTGCAGCTATAAAATTAGAGAATAGAAACTAGGATAAAATTTTCCTAATTATTAAGTCGTTGAATTTTATGACCCTCTTATGTTAAATAATTTGGTATTGGCTTTTGCTTTAACTTCTAGAATGTTTAGTGGTTTCTAATTTGCCTTATGGGCCCATTTTGTCCATTTGATTGGTTTCTAAATAAATTATAATGTATCAATTCGTTGAACCTTGTGAGTTGTGACATTTATAAGGCAAAAATACTGATAGCTACACATTACCGATTCTGAGCAGTCTCAAAATCTGGTCCTTGCTTAGTCTCATAGACCCATCCAGGAGCAAATATTGCAGCAGAGACATCATCTTTTCTTATTACATCAAGAGCATCATTTGTCTGACACATCCATGATATAAAATAAAAAAAAATACTTGAGAAAACACAGATATCCTACTCAGCCTTACCAATCATAAGAAATTTCTAGGAATGCAGTTATTATAATATTGAAAAGAACATCCATGATAACATCGATAATTTACCAAACTGAAACCAATGTGTTAAGACTATAATTATTTCTAGATTATTCTGAAAAATCATGGGTAAGATACGCAGAAGAAGTACTTTGAAGAAGTACAAATTGCATAGACTTCTGTAAAATATGCAGTTCATGTATAATATGAAGTCTAATTGTCTATCAGTCTAGTATTAATTAATGTCACAAACATAATGCAGTTCATATTTGAGTGTGATGGAAAGATAGAAATTTAGTTATACTATATGTTCCACCCAGTGGGAGTGTTACAATTAAGTTCGAAACTGGGACAACAGAACATAATTTGCTGCTATCAAATAAAAGAAAAATATTTGGTAGACAACATCTCGTATATGAATATATATATATATATATATTCTGTGAGTAAGTTGGTTGGTTGACTGTTGGCTGCCAAGAAAAGTTGCAAATAAAATAAAAATTTGTATATCACACAAATCACATACTGTCCATTGTCCACCACCATATGTGTTCCTTCCAAAGACGTCAATTCCCATGTACACATCAAACTTTCTATCACCGGCAACAGCTGCAGATCGCTTTGGAAAGTCTTCCTACATGGTATTGATAATAATAAATGAGTTTAATTGTTATACACTTTCAATATGAAACTTTTTACAAAGTTAACTAATCAGAAATTACAGATACCATGACTTTTAAAATATTGTTATATTCATTTAGAACTTAGAAGTATTAGGGGAACATAAGCAATACCTCCCACGAATAATTTGTAAATATCCCATCACATATATCAAAAAAAGGCTTGTTATGCTCATTCAGTTCATTTTGCCACCATAGGTCACCGTTTATAGTGACACTGTCATACCTGCATGATCAAGAAAGGACATATAAGTCATTTGTTGGCACCTTCTATTCCAGTAAAAAAATTCACAAAAATTTTGTCTTCTAATGCTTACCATATCACTAGTGATCCCGGCACTGAAGAATGCGTTGTTGATGATAAATGGTTAACAAACTCTTTTAAATTAGGAATCTGTTCCGGCTTCAATGATACCTCCATATTCAACTGCTTATTAAACTCAAGGTGAGACTCAAGCTATGACATTAACACATTGTATAAATAAGAGTTTAAAGACTATAAACTAAACTAAACTGAGAATATCTAATCACAAATCAGATTTTGTATGTTTGTCTTAATTTTATTATAAAATCAATAAATCTAATGATGGGTTGTGATCAGTTGATTATGTAAAACACTTTTACACTGTCACTGCGTGAACTTTTTTCTCTTATAATAAAATAGATATAATGATGTGAACAGAAATCAATTATCAACTAAAAAAAGAAAAAATAGCCAAGAGATATTTATATAGCTAGAGATCCCTCGTTGCCTAGATATAAGACCAGTTGCATGTATATAAATGAGGAACAACCTTCATCTTATAAGCCAGTTTTGTAGGATTAAATTAGGCACATAACTCACGCATGAAATCAGAGTTTATCCTATTGATTGTGTCGGGTTACTGGGATGGATCCGCTGTCAGGATTGGTTGTTATTGTTGATATTTATATAAACTCTAGTATTACTAAACAGGGATGAAAAATGTTTACCAGCCACCCGTCAAAGCCTAAATTAACGGCAAGCTCTGCCAGAGCTTCTGCATACATTTGCGATGACTCCTTTGTTGAAAGTAGTTGATCACAGACAGCACTTCCATCATCCCCTTCAGTGATAAAAGTCCCTAGCACCTAAGAGATTAAGGGTACAATAACCACAAACAAAGTTCAAGTTAAAAGTTATTGTAGTTATTAGTCTAAAAAACTTTCTTCTCAACATCACCAAATTCATTAACTAACTTAAAACCACCCCAACAAAAGTAAGACCAAGTAAAAAATCAAAGCAAAAATGTTACATAAGCATCAAATAGTTAGTATACCTTAACACCATGACGATGAGCTGTATTAGTCCAACAAGGAGGAGGGAGAGTGACAAGATTGTGAGAAAAGTAAACAAACACATCTATCAAATGCCAATGCCATATGGCATAGGCATCAGCATTAGTCCCTCCCTGGACCCACTTATCATCTAAATAACCTCCAGCCATATCATGGCACACTAGTACTCTTCTACGGTTAGGCAATGGTGCAGAATAAACACTTTCAATTTGAGCTGAAGCTTTGTTAAAATGGTAGTGAAATGACTCAAAGTAGGAACGTGACTCTAGCTCCTTAAGGGTCTTGATTGGATATGAAATTGGCACAGAGGGTTGCTTAGGATCAAATGAAATGGAGTGAGACATTGTGACAATAATATGAGAGGTTTTTGGTTGTTTGTAGAACAAAAACAAGTATGTTTCGGAGAGTCTAAGAACACTGGCAAGTTATAGAGTTGAAGAAGACTAGGAACAGAGGAACCGATGAACCTTGCCAAGTTTCCAACAGAACATGTCAACACCGTTTACTTGCATTGACTTCACTTGACAAGTGAACGAGTCACGCAAAGAATATTCGTTAACTAACCAATAATTTTCACATTAATAGTTTCATACCACTTCAGAGTAATCATGGTCACTACTCCTTTGTGTTCCTTTACTTTTAGCAAAATATTAAAAAAAATATTGCCTACTTTTTATAATAATAATAATAATAATAATAATAATTTCAAAAGCAAGAGTATGATCAAAAACAGTGTAAATAAGTTTTTTTTAGTGGGATCTATAAAATTTATTTGATAATAAAAATGTGGTATAAAAATATGTTAAATATGGTGATTGGTGAGTTTTATTTATTTTTTTTAAGAATGTATTATGTAACTATTTATTTTATAGCACTGCTCCTGTAATATAGAGAGACTTTTAGCGTGTGAAATGTTACATCTCGTATAAGATAATTGGATCAATAGTTACAACTCAATATATATATATATATATATATATATATATATATATATATATATATATATATATATATATAAAAAAGTAGAGATGGCACTCTCACATTCTTTCTATCTGGGCTATGAACACCTTTTTTATTTTAAACACCTTATTAATATTTTTTATTTATTTTTATCTATTTTCTTATCTATATTTTAAACATCTCATCACATATTATACTTTTTTTTTCTTTTTTTCTCTTACTAGGTATTTATTAGCATTTAGGTATCCAAATATATTTTTCCAATATTCATAAATTAAAATTAACTTGTATAAAATTTAAAAAACAATAAATGTATATACAAATTATTAATATATAATATAAGAATTCTAACATTAAAAATAATTATAAATATAAATAAATACATTTCATTAAACTAATACTTAGTTAAATTTAAAAATATGTAAGACTTTAAATGGATAAGGCTTGCAAATTAAAAGGATTATTATTACTGTTAGCAATTTTCTATTGAAATATGAATTCTACAAGGCAATTTTCACCAATTAAATTAATTTTGGACAGAAAATTCATCAAGTTCTTTTTACCGAAAAGGAATATTCTCTATATCATATTCATGCAAATATAATTTGCACTATACTAGTATACAAAATTTATGTTTGTTTATCATTATTCTGTAATGGCGTTAGATATTTGATTTCATATATCATGATCTAATCCTGTGTTAATAAGAAATAAAAAAAGGAGTACAAATTAAAACTGAAATTAAAAAGGTAAGGTCAATTAAAGTTAATTTATAATTTAATGTAATTCTATTTTATTCGATTAACACTTTATAAGATATTTTAATCGGATGAATCTAACAAATTTTTGAACAAAGTAGTTTTATTGGGTAAGAATGATATTAAAAGGATTGGAGCCCAACATAAAAAAAAATAAAAAGGAATGGAAAGGATCAGGATTTCAGGGATGAATTAGAGACTGGGCCGAGCCTAGTCTTGTTGACAAGAGAGGGCTCACATATAAATCTCAAACACGTATTTTCTTTCTGCACCCTATTTTTCCCTCCTGGCACCCCATCTCACATGTGAAATGACCAAAATACCATTTTGTCTTCCTTTTAGTGCAAAACACCCTGTGATAAAGCACTTAGTAATTCAGTAAGTTGTGAGTTGCTAGCACCATTGCTATCCCTATCCCTTTTACATGCTTTTAGAGTGGCATTTGTTGAGTAGTTGTCTTTCATTTACATTTAAGAGTTATGAGTTAAAGTTTGACGTGTCTGAGGAGTAATGACTCCTAAGAAGTTGTTTTTTTTTTGTATATTTACAAATTCTGTTACGTGTAATTTTTTGGGAAAAAAACCATTTTGAAATGATTTTCGAAAAAAAATTGATTTAGTAGATAATTAAAATATATAGACAATTAGACAATTAATTATAAGATGTGAAAAGAGAAAAATATTATATATATAAAATGTGAAGAGAAAAAAAAATATATATATATATATATATATATATATATATATATATATATATATATATTCACATTATGAATAAATTGACTGATGAACATTGGCTGTTTATTATAAAATAAGATTATTTTAAAAAAAAAAAGTTTGATTTTTTACGGCCGCGCATTACGGTTATCACAGGAATGATAATTTAAGAATATTTTAATTTTTTTATTTATCCTACAGATTGTCTATTCCCAAGAATTCGGAATTATGAATATGTACGATGACAGAATGAGCTAATCTTTAATACATACTACACTTTTTTCCTCTTTAAAATTATGAGATGAATGAATTTTTTTATTTTTTTATTTACAACTTGATTTCATTCTTATTTCACTTTTCATGTATTTAAACTTGAAACCATTTCATCGTAGTCTTATAAATTGTGTTAATAATTTTTTATTAAGTCAATCTATGATTTATAATGTAAGTACATAAACATTTTTTACTTCCGATTGCATAAAAAAATAAATTGATGATTATATTAAAAAATTCCAAATATTAAGAAAAGCTACACTATTATAGAAAGTGTTGGGCATTGTTTCATATTGTATTGGAACAACTATCAACTCTTGAATCTCGATACGACCATAAATGACAAATTAATATTTATTTTTATTCAATTTATCTTGAAAAATTAATCATCCATGTTAACTATTTGATAGCATTTTTGAAAAATTACGAGATTCTTAAAAAAAATTCCAACCAAGTGTGCGCTCTCACACCTGTATTAATTATCTGGTAGCACATTTCAGAAACAAGAGATTATTTTTCTCAAAAACAATTCCAATCAAGTATGCACCGTAAACAACACAACACAACACTCATGCAACAAACATCCTTAATCCTCTCTGTAGTTGAGAATTAAGGAGACCAATTTAAAACGTCTGTTGTTCTACCAGAAAAATCTGCAAAAATAGAAAAAATAACAGGCTGCATCTCAGCCTTCATAGATAGGATACTCAAATATACTGATTTAGAAAATCATATTTCTTGTTGGAATCCAAATAATATTTCATATCAAAAAAAAAAAATATGAGTTTATAAATATACATAATATCTTTACTAGTATTACGATTTTTTTTAAGAAATCTAAAAATAAAACTAAAATTTCAAGGACTTAATCTCAAAACTACTTTGCTCTACCATGCAGAAGATTAATCTTTTATTTTTTAATTAAATATAACTTTTTATTTTTTAATTAAATATAAATTTTAAAACTTTTCTTGCTTACTTACTTTTCTTGCCCCTTTTTCCTTAATCTAATTCATTCTCCAAATCTCCTATTATTAATCACTCAAAACTTTAATCAAAGATCAAACATTTTTCTTTATTACTGTTTTGGATTGCCATCTTTTTTCACTTGCTCAATTCCCCTTTATCGTTATCTTAATACATAAAAAAAAATGTTTTTTTTGCAATAAAACTATCTTCTAGAAAATATTTTCTAAAATATAATTTTTATTCCAAAAAATACTTTCTTAAAGCAATTACATTCTAAAAAGTAGTTCTTGAAATAAAATATTTTTTTTATTCAGAAAAATACTTTAGCAAATAAAAAATTATCTTGAAATAAATAATTTTATTCTACACTGTATTTTTTATATACTAAGATATTACCCATGACGTGCCTTCTAATCTTAAAGATATTAATGTTAAAAAATCAACGACAATAATATTAAAAAAAAAAATCAATGAAAGACGATAACTATAATAAGCTTCCAACTTATAATGCTGATAAAAGAACTCAACAACCAATTTGATAAATGAATCACACCTCCATCATCATCCACTACTAGCATAGACGTGTCGTCAACATTTTAACACGTTCTATAAATAAAGTACTTTTTGAAATAAAAATTATGTTCCAAAAAAGTACTTTCAGGAATTGATAGTTCTATTCCACAAAGATTTTAACATATTAAAATATTAATGATGAAGATTTAAGCTGATAAGAGATGATAAGGTTTGAACCAATAATCGAGTATAGGGTGAGTTTGGAGAGATATTTAAGATTGATTACGAATATGTTAACGACAATTTTTAGACATTACAGCTTAAAAGAATCTCTAGTTTACATTCCTTATTGTGAAAATATTGTTTTTATCATATGATAAACAACATGTTTAAATTAATAGTATTAAGTTTATAAAATAAAAATATAAAAAAATGAGGTGAATAAAAAGAGAGTGAAAACGGAAATAAGTAAAAAAAATATTTTAAAATAAAATAGGATGTTATTTTAATATATACATATATATTAAATAGATAGGATAAACATACTATAGGCAACATTTCAGTCATTGAAGTAATAGTCGATATAAGTCATTGAAATTTAATCAATATAAGAGGGACCAATTCATCAAATCCAGCCACAAAATAGGGATCGGGCTTCAAAAAATGAAAGATGATAAATAAACAACATATAAAATAAACACCATTCACTTATTCAATCAAGGCACAAATATAAAGCAATTAAAATTTAAAAAAATTATTTTATTAAATTTCATAAATAAAAAGGCTTTATTTATTAATTAAAATATTCTCAAAACAATTATTATATGATTTTTTATTTAATAATATTTTTTTCAAAATTTATATTAGGCTTTATTTAATATTGGGTCAATCTTGATTCAATCCGATCGGTTATATATTATAAAAAGACATGATTAAAAATTCGGGAAAAAAAAATGGTCTTCATCAATTTTCAGTTTTTCTAATGAGTTTGAGATTTTTCTTTGAATTGGATTGAATCTGAACAATCTTAGAATTTAAAGTCACTCAAAGAGGAGAGTACTTCAGAGTAATTCGTACTCGTCTCTCTTCCTTTTCTTTTTCGTTTAGAAAAATATTATATACACGTTTCTTGCCTACTTTTTCTAATAACAATTTTGATTATTATATAAATTTCACATGATTCGTTTTAAACATAGTGTCAATAAGTTTTTTTAATAGAATCTATATAAATTATTTAATAATAACAACGTGTTAGGAAAAATATGTTATTTAAAGGAACATGGTGGGTTTTTTCTTATTTTTTTATTTTTTACGGAACATGGTGAGTTATTGACCGAGGACTTTGACTAAAATATACGTAGTCTAAATTCAGTATAAATACATGAAAATTAAATAATCTATAAAATAAAAAATCCTATTGCTATAAATGACTAAACATATTTCCCTAAAATAATGATTAAATATTCTTAAAATATTGAATATTCATTATCTTACTTCCTAAATTGATCGATGTATTTAATCAGAGATTAATTTGAAAATTTTGTTTTTCCTAATATCTAGGGAACTACTTAACGTAGTTTTTTTTTTTTTTATATTTATCGAATTACCTAAGTAGATTTTAGATTTTAGGAATGATTTAAAATATAAAAAAAAAAGGAATTTTAAGAATAAATTTCACGACTTATTGATCATGATGGGAGAGCACAAAAAACCGAGAAAAAGATTAAAAAGAAATCGAGATAAATACAAAATGATGTGCATTAATATGCAAAAAAAGGAGATAACTGTATAGATAAATACAAAATGATGTGTACTAACTTATTAGATAATTAAATTTTTCTCATCTTCTCAAAGAAAAAAAAAATGCATTCCTCACATGTAAAAGTACTAGAAAAGAAAATTCTCATTAATAATTTTTTATAAAAAGAACTTAAATAACACCCATATAATTTTCACTAATTATTACATCATTTAATAAATAAATAAAACTGAGAGGAACCATTCACTAGCTATAGTAAAATTGTATATTATTTGTAAAAGAATATAAATGGGTAAAAAAATCATTAGTTGCAAAGATTTATAGTTAGTTTAATTGTGTTTAGTTGATCCATCGTTGTAGCATATATTTTCTGAATATAAAACAAAATAAGCTACATGTGCATAACATACCTGCAACGCCCGAAATTTCTTTGTTTTGTTGAGAATTTAAGTAACGACGTAGGTAGGTTCCAACTGAAAGGTAAATGTGACCTAATGCCTAATCACACTCCACCAACTAATGTCCAAAATCAAATTCATAAAAATAAAGACCATACTCTCGTACATCTTTATTTATTGGGTACAATCATTAATTATGTAAAAAGGTTAAATCAAGTGATGATTATGATTAGCAATCTTCCATGTACCCTTAGCTTTGAAGCCAAGCAATATTTATAACCTCCAAAGATAGTGTTCCTCTCTCGTATTGCACCATCACAACCCACCCATATGGACCATACCTTTTCATTTCACCTTCTAGTACTTTGCCATTGTATCATCTTTTATTTTATTTTCCAATTGAGTTACACATGCATGATAGAGTTCAATATTTAAGATGTGTACGTGTTTATCACGTCACATTTTTGAAGAAAATGTTTCATGAAATTAGAGCGATTCAAAATAGCTTTTCAAAAGACATTTCTTTTGTTTCTTGCTTTAATTAGTTACAAAATGTTATAGATATGTGTTTTTGGTTTTAAATTTTTTTAGGAGATAGATGCATTTTTGTAAATATAAAAATTTAAAAGCGGAAAATGGAATAAACACAAATGGTAGTTTAATAATTATATAAATAAATTTTACTAATTGAAACTTGAAAATAAATCAAACTCTACCTTAATTAGATACCCTATCACATTAATCAATCAAAAGTGAGAGGTGCGTGGTGGTAACTTAATTTTAAAACTGAGGTGCGTGGAAAGAGATAAATTTCTTTTTAATTAAAAAATTAATAATATATGAACGAATCATTTTCTTTTACCGAATTGCAATGTTGATCTATATTTTTGTAATGATATGTTTATAATGTTTGGAGTGTCAAAATCAAAGTCTAGTTTATCTCAATATATATATTAAAATTTTGGCAAATCGACTTTTGACGTACTTAGCCTCCTTCAAAGCAAAGCAAAATCAGATAAAGTAAAATAATTGCAACCTATTTATAAAATTTAATAGATAGAATTTTAATGATGCTTCTAGTAAAGGAAGTAAAATAATAACAGTGATGTATATTAACAAATGAGAAAAATGTCATGTTATGTATAATATATAATTACCAATTTTTTTTAAAAAAAAATTCATATACATACATACTAGTATACAACACAAAATAAATATACTAGTAATTTATTTATTTATTAAAACAATAACAACGATCCTTAAAAAGCGATAAAGTTTGAACTTAAAAAATAAATTTATTATATATCAATAAGCACATATATTAACTAGTGTGAAATTATTTTAATTTAATTAATCAGTAATATAAGTTCAAGTCTTAATATAATTAAATTAAGTACTAAAAAAATTTTGTTGCTAATGTCATCATCATGTTCAATTTTCACAGATTTTTCTCTGTAAATTTTAATTGCAGTCTAGACCAAAAAAAAAACATTTATATTAATGTTAATCTTTTCTATCAACTTCATTAGCCAGCTTCCAAAATAAAGTATTTGATAAAAGTATAAGCTTCAATATTACAAACATGAATGCTTGAATTAAATTTGCATTTTATATATGTCAAAATAAACAAGTACCTATAACAATAAAACTAGGTATATAAGGTATTAGAAGTCTTATTTTAAGACAAAAATTCAAAACAGTCAATTTCAAATTATATTTTCCGTCCCTTTTATTTTCAAACATTATTAAAAATTTAAAACTTGAGTAGCATTGACTTGACTAGAATGCATTAAGTTTCCTTTGTATTAAGCTTCAATATCACAAACATGAATGCTTTAATTAAATTTGCATTTTATGTCAAAATAAACAAGTACCTATAAGTATATATGGTATTACAAGGCTTATTTTAAGACAAAAATTAAAATCAGTCAATTTCAAATTATATTTTTCATCCCTTTTATTTTCAAACATTATTACAAATTATAGCATTGACTAGACTAGTATGCATTAAGTTTCCTTTGTATTTAATTACACAAATAACTCTTTTAATATTTATTATTGGTCCAACCGAAGTTCAATTATGGTTATTTTTCTTTGACTTCTCTAACAATGCTTATACATAATAATTAAATTTTCCAACCATAGTAACTCGGTGCTTAGCTATAAAACCAAAAATAAAATAAAATAAAAATCATCCTTAACTCACACATTTCCTCTTTTCTCTTTTCTTAATTGTTCTGTTTTCTTGTAGATTCACTCATAGCAAAATTGTTAGCTATATTAACGTAAATATACATAGTGGCATAGGAGAAATAATCGAAGAAACAGAATAGCTAGTAATAGGTTGAGTTTGGTGTGAATGCTTTCATGCAAATGAAGACACCATTGTCACCTTCTTCTTCTTCCATTCTCAGAGGAGGCAAAACTCGTCTCTCTCCCTATCTCTTTACACTTATAGCTTTCATCCTCTTTGTCTCTATCCTCTATGGCGAAGACTTCATGTGCATCTTTGGTCAACAACTCCAAAACTATTCTTCTTATTCTCAAAAACTCTCCTCCACAACCGGTGTGTTCATGCTTCATTCAAAATTTTATTTTCTTCCGGCTTAATTATTCCTTTAATTCTATAATTCTTATCATTATTGTGTGATTTTCATTTCATCTATCAATTTCAATTACATATAATCTATATCTATTATTATTGTCCTTCAAAGTTTTCTCTCATAATTAAGACTCTTGTATTATTTTTATTCAATATTTCACAAACACTGCATTAGTCAAGAAATCCAAGTCAAATTGGTTAAGTAGAATACATAAATTATTATAATTCAATCTGGGTATGTCATATGTGAATTATGATAAATCTTCTTGATCACACCACGTAAAAAAACATGATCACTTTCTTGATGAGTTGATCCAATAATAAATGAGTTTTAAAGTAAATTTTGAAAAAGACTAAGAACTTTATGTTGAACTGTTTTTCAATATAAAGTTGATAGTAACTTTTTTTAAAAAAGCTTTAATTATTTTATTCAAATGATATTGTGTCTTGATTTTTATTAATGACAATGAAAAGAATGTATTACAAATTAACTACTTAAGGATACAAGGATCATTTGTAAATGGAAGAAAATTTGATAGAGTGAATTAACGCAATTTGAATTTGAAGAATGAAAATAAGAATAGTGAGAAGTGAGTGGTGAAGGGTTTTGTTTAATTTGTGGTGTTTGTTGAATAGAGAGGGTGAAGCGGCAGAAGCTGCCGTTCGCGGTGGGGAAAGCGGAAGAAGGGTGTGACGTGTTCAGCGGAAGTTGGGTTCGGGACGAGTTGACTCGGCCGTTGTACGAGGAATCGGAATGTCCCTACATTCAGCCGCAATTGACATGTCAAGAACATGGTCGACCCGACAAGGATTACCAACATTGGAGGTGGCAACCACACGCTTGTGATCTTCCCATGTAAGCTCCCACCTTAATTTGGTTTCAAATTAGTTTTCATCGATTTTTCTTTTTTTATAAGATTAGAAGCTTCTGTATATAATATTGTATATGTTTATCATATTTTAATCTTTAATAATCCTGTTTTAATGGGATTATAATGAACTTTTTTTATCATGGTTCATATGATTGATTAAGACTAGTTTGAGTATTGAATTTGATTTGTTTAAATAAATGATTCAATGGTATACAATAGTTCTTTTTAAAAAGATAAATATAATGGTTTGACTCGATTTCATTGTAGATTCAATGCTAGTTTGGTGCTTGAAACACTTCGTGGGAAGAGGATGATGTTTGTTGGTGATTCTCTTAATCGTGGTCAATATGTTTCTTTTGTATGTCTTCTCCATCGACTAATTCCTGAAGATGGCAAATCAATGGAAACTTTTGATTCACTTACTGTATTCACTATCAAGGTAAAGTTTTCTTTGACTTATGTATTTTGTGTTGTTTCTAGTTTTAGCTATATAATTATGAATTATGGCTTTCTTTTTTTATTTAGTTATTGATTTTACTTTATTGAATTAGGAATACAATGCCACAATTGAGTTCTATTGGGCACCTTTTCTTCTGGAATCAAACTCAGATGATGCTGTCATTCATAGGATATCAGATAGGATTGTCAGAAAAGGTTCAATCAATAAGCATGGCAAAAATTGGAAAGGTGTTGACATCTTGGTATTCAACACCTACCTTTGGTGGATGACTGGCTTGAAAATGAAAGTCTTGTATGTTTTTCTATTCTATTAAACAACAATTGATTAGCCATCCTTCATTTTTTTCTTCTATGGAGTTTGAAACTAATATTTGATTTGTTCCTTAAATCATTAGACTTGGATCTTTTGATGATGAAGTGAAAGAGATTGTTGAGCTCTCAACAGAGGATGCTTATCGAATGGCTATGAAAAGTATGCTTAGATGGGTTAGGTTGAATATGGATCCAAAGAAAACTAGAGTCTTCTTCACAAGCATGTCACCTTCACACCAAAAGTAAGTTTTTCTCTCTAAATTATTAGGCGATCGCATTATCTCTATATATATGCTAACTAATCTTTGCATGGTACGTGTGTTAAAGTATTATTATTTTTCCCTAGTAAATTAAATGTTTTAATACATGGTATATAAAAATTAATTGAGATCATAGTTTAATCTCTGTCCCATCTAATACACAAATGTTTAGTTGTCAAGTTATCTGAGTATTAAAATTATTTATTAAACATCTCTCATAATCAGGTTGTCTGTGCAGTTAAATTATCTATAAAATGTCTCTCGTCTAATAATATTTTTTAATTAAAAATGTGATAAAATACTCTGGAGTTGTCGATTAAACAATATTTTAATAACTTGATATGTTACCTTTTATTATTGTGTGTAATTATTCACTTAGTTAAGGGACTGGTTGTTAGAGTGTTTATTATTTGTATTTATAGACTATAAATTTCTTGTATAAACTATGAATTTTTATGCAATTCAATTCAATCAAAAAAATTTCATTATTTTCTTAGTTTCTTTAAACATAATATTTCATGAATATATGGCAGGAGCATAGACTGGGGAGATGAGGCAGGGGGGAGCTGTTACAATCAGACCACTCTAATAGATGATCCAACATATTGGGGTTCTGATTGTAGGAAAAGTGTAATGGAAGTGATTGGAGAAGTGTTTAGCAAATCTAAAGTGCCAATTACATTTTTGAACATAACACAACTCTCCAGTTATCGTAGAGATGCACACACTTCAATCTACAAGAAACAATGGAGTCCATTGACACCAGAGCAGTTAGCTAACCCTGTTAGTTATGCTGATTGTGTCCATTGGTGTTTACCTGGTCTTCAAGATACTTGGAATGAGCTTTTGTATGCCAAGTTATTTTATCCTTGAAAGTGTTTCAATTATCTTGGAACATTCTAGTTTTAACACTCAAGTCGCAAATGGCCAGGAAGACATGACATAAAATGTGTTTGCAAGTGATGTTTGGGATAGCCACCAGCAAGAACCAAAGAAAAGAAAAAGGAATGTGTACAATGATAGTTTCCATTCAAAAAAGAGAACAAATATATGAGAAAAATTAAATTGATTTTTTTCTCCCTCTCTGTAGCAAAAGTCTAAACAATTTTGCTAGTTTTTGGATCCCTGATATGTTATGCTTGTAAGTTTTTCATCCGTGATATGTTATGCATACAATTTCTGCTACGTGATCTTGCTTTTAGACTCGCATGAATGAAAATCTTTTTATTCGTTTTAAACTTTGGAAGGTGAAGCCCTTTACAATTCCCTTTAAAGATCTACCATGATTCATGAGAACACCCATATATAAGTGTTGACACTTGCATTTCTATTTTACTTCTGATATTTCTGAAATTAAAAAAGTAAAACGAGAATTAAGTAACAAAAAAAAAATACCGAATTTGAGAACAGTTTAATGAGATTATTGTAGTCAATTATTGGTTTAAAATTAAAATTAAAAATAGTAAATATTATCTTTTATGCATGTTACAATAGATCAGGAGGTATTAATTGTATTTGTCATAACTTTTACGTTTTGTTGTGTCAATCAGTATTATTGGACTTGGATTAAATTGGCCGGTTCGATCGATTGGTTCGAGAATTAAGTTTTAAATTAGTTTAAGTTACTCGTTAGATTAATTATATTTCTAACTCGATATAATGTATTATAATTCTGTCGATCTGAACAATAAAGTAGTAATTCAACGAGTTAGAGTAATCTGATCAGGTCACATACTCATTCTTTTTCTTTTTCTTTCATTTTATAATTGGATATAGCTAAACCTTATTTCTAATAGAATTGTATTAATTTTTTAGATTGAATAAGATAATGTGTGTATATTATATTTTATTAACATAAATTTTTTTATATATGAAATCATACTTATTAACGGATTCTACGTGTCCCATGTTACTCGGGTCAAAGTGTAAGTAAGCGATATTTTCAGATTTTAAAATAAATGCATACAATTTGTATAGGAGGATAATTTTTATATTTCTGTTTACGCTGCTACTGGACTTATAATTTTATGATAAATTGTATACAATTTAATATATTTTTCTTTATAATTTTAAAATTACAAAACTTTATAGATCAAAATTATTTATAATTTTTTAATATAGTTGGGGTTAATACATGCTAATGAATAATAATCCTGGGTTGATCTGCCAGATTGAACCCTAACCCACTGATGAAAACCCTGACCGGCGTCTGATCTGAAAACACAGGGTCAATGATTTGGGCCTGTATTAACTTAAGAAAAATTATATGTGTTTAGTTTCATGTAGTTGTTTGTTGTGCCAATAATTTGGGCCTGATATTAACTTCCCATAGATTCATTTTTAAACCGGCCCGTTCTACTGAGTGTAATCTAGTACAAGTTCTAAGGATTTTAGGCCCAGAAATTTAGGCCTAACTTTCATCGTCTTTTGTTTCCCATCTTGTTCATTAAATGTACACGTAGTAGAGACTCGAAAGCTTTTGCTCTTTTGTTTGCAGAGTTGCGTCCTTGAAAGCATAGGAAATAATTTGGTAGATAACTGTTATAAGTAAGATAATTAGACAATTAGTTATAAAATATAAAGAGAGAGAAATATGTATATATATAAAATGTGAAAAGAAAAAAATATTATATATTTTATAAATAAATTGACTGATTGATTGCGTGTTGTAGTTGTTAGCGAGGTGAAATTAGAACTAAAAAGATAAAGCATCATGCATGGACAAAAATTTGCAGCTACTAAACAAGAATTTTGATAATGGTGGATGAAACTTGGGTCGGGATTTAATACAGTTAATTATTAAATGATTTTTTAAAAGACAAGAAACTATTATTCTTTAAGAAAAATATGTTTTTACCAAATATTTGTAGTTTTAGAACAAAAATTATATTATTAAATATATAATTTTAATTTTTTAAATATATTAAATGATATAATTTTTAAAAATGGTTTAAGATTTGAGTTTTAAGCTCAATTGAAAAAAAAGAAGGAAACATAAGCTCATTTTATTTTCACAGATGAAATCTAAACTTCAGCTAATTAGTCAATTTATCATTGAAAAAGTGAAGATTTCCTTTTATTTTTGTTGGGTTGGGGAAATTGTGCTTTTCCTTTTGCCCCCACTCATTGGGAGTGGGAGATTGTTTCTGTCGCCTCTCAACATGATCACAATACCCATATGATTATTATTTAATTAAATTAAAAAAAAATGAGTATCAATAATTTTTAATTCTTTATGTGGTTGCTGAGCCTGAGAGCACTTGCACATGTGATGATTGAATTGTTAAATGCTAATGAAAGTCACACATGCAAATTTTGCTAAGTCAATTATTGGATATAACCGCCCTTATATTAAAATAATTATTTTAAATTTTAAATTATTATTAATACTAAATCATCATTTTAAGAGAAAATTATTTATAACACTTCAAAAGTATAAATATAAAAAATTAAATTGAAATTTTTAACTTTAAAGAACTAAAAAAAATCTTAAATAAAAAGATTAAAAACAATATTTAACCTATATTATATACAAGGGCACACACGGGTCATTGGCATGCGTGGTGTGCAAAAGAAAGTTGAAAGATGTAGGAATTTCTTGTGAACTGTAAAAACTTTCAGTTTAAAGATATAGAGTATTATTCAAGTGAATTTTTCTTTTTTTCAGTAAAGTATTTTTTATACACAGTTAGAAAATCAAATTTTATGTTTACATGTTTAACATATGTAATTATTTATTAACATTAATAAATTTTATTGATTTAAAATATATTTTTTTCTGATATAGTTAACCAATAATCTTAATTCTTAAGCAAATAATCATGGTTGATTTATTTAAAATATATATATATATATATATATATATAATTAATGTGTTGGAAGAAGCCAATTCTTTAATATTTGTATATTGAGAATTAGTCTCGATTATCGATTAAAAATACTGCAATTCAAAAAATACAAAGTACTACAAATAATATATATACCTCCGTCATTAATTATGATTAGGAGTAATCTTTAACATTTAGTTCGGATAATACTTTTTCAACATTGTCGAATGTGAAAAATGAATAATTAATATATGAAAAAAGAATAACACTCTCTTTGATATGGGAAGATAAATAGGAGGACAAGATGCATAAAATGTTCGGCTAATTACCTAAGAAAAAGTGTATTGTATATCTATTTTTTTTATCAATTTTTTCTTCTTTTTCTATTTTTTCTTTACATTAAAGATAATCAGTTGGTTGATTTGTATGGTTGTTGGTTATTGGATATTTCTCATAGTATAATTAATAATATTTAAGTAACATTTAATTTTTGATATAAGGGTATTTTAGGTAAAAATTTAATTAATAAAAAAATTTAAAACCGAGATATGAAAACTATATGAAGATATTACTTCCTTTCAATAAAATGCATGCCTATATGAAGGAAAATATTAATTTGTAGGTAGGTATAGAGATGTGAAACTATTTGCACTGTTTATTTACCCTTTACCTTGAAGGTTCGATGACTCTCCAACCACACAGAGAGACATTTATTTATATTTATTACTTATTAGGGATTAGAGAAGGTTAATCGGCTAGAAACATGTTGTTTGATTTTGAAAGTCTTGGGCTGTAAAATGACCCCATGGGACACTTCTCTTATAATTGTAAAGTACAGACAAACTAAAGTTACGGATAAACAAATAATGAAAGTCCTTCTTCTAGCCAACTTGCAACACAACTTGCCATTCCAACAATCTCTTCCACCTTACATCTCACATTTTTATAATCATAATAACATTCATAATAACAACTATTAACACAAAAAATAATAAAGGAAAGAGAGAATAATAATAATAGTGAGAGGAGGCAAAGAAACCCAACTTGTCGTTTTTTACACACCAAGTTGAATTCAACAAATGCAAGTTGCAATTCAGAGGTTGGTTCATATCCACCATAGAAAATGAATACTAAAGTGGCGTCTTAATCTATACAAACACACACACGTAGAACAATCCTTAATTATTATTATATGTTTATAAAAAGTCTAAATCACGTTCCCTTATTTCAATATAATTAGTGTATACCGTCTTCAAGGTTTCAATTCTAGTGTCCTTTCTTGACTATATACGGATTTAAGTACTATGCTTTAGGGCTATAAAAGATGAATTATGAGAAGCTTGCTTCAACGAACCTTGCTTTGTAAAAACCAACCATTCTCACCGACTCGCACGATGAGAATGGATATACTCAAAAAGGTTCCATGTTACATTCGACGTTTATATATGGTTCACTTCGTCGGTGGAAGATAAACGTGAAATTTAAGCTGATAAAAAATACGTGAAAATTAAGAACACTGGTTTTCACTCCATGAATACATGTTGTTGCATTTATAACGGTTAAATGTCATTTTTATTTTTTTTAACTTTTAAATTGGAGTTTATCTTCTTTTCTTTTTTTTACAATTTTCTAAGTTTAAAATGTTTCAATTCAATTTTTATATTTTGAAATGTTATATTTTAATTTTTCAAATATTTTTTCTTAAATATATTAATTTAATATTAATACCGTTAATGATATAAAATTTTAAATAATTCATTTAATATAGTGGTGGTTATTAACTGTCATTGTATATTATTTTTCTTTTAAAATTCAGTCTCTTCGACCATAACTTTTGAGCTTCCTTATCGAAACTTTTGCCTTATGGCGTTTTTTGGTTATTGGTTTCATCCTCATCATTTTAAGCCACCATGGCGTAGTACTCTTTAGACTTAATTTTATCTGATATTTTCTTATTGAATATCCTTTATACTTTTATTAGTTAGTATATTTATTATAATTTGAAATTTAATTTTTGATTTCGAAAAATTTATATATTTTTATAAATAATAATAAATAGGATTATTTTTAATTCTAAAAAAATGACATGTATTAGACAAAAAAAATCGATTTGATCACTTTAGGAAGTTTCCTCTAGAAGTTATCCTTACTTTTCTCATTTCATGTACCTTAAATGTTGATAGTTATCCGATCTGGCGTATAAAAAAAAATAATCAACTTATCAACATAAGAATACAGAAAATGAGATAGTATAGAAATTCAAGAGAACTATACAATATAAGCGAAAACAACTAATGATCGAAACTTTGATTTTTAGAAACTTATTTTCTTAATTGTATTATCTTTCACATTCTTTGAAATAACTATGACAGAATATTTTGATTCAGAATATTTTGATTGTTAGAAATGATTATATAAAAAAGAATATTTATAACTTAATATAAGAAAGAATATTTTGGTTAGTAAAAATATTTCAAAAATTTTAAAGTTATTAAAAATAACTTAGTTGAGTAAATCCTAGTTCTCTTTGTCTTTTTCTGTCTTCATTTTCATGTATCATATAACCCGTTTTAAAAGTTGCTGGATGACAAAAGGTTTTAAACGCTTGTTCGTT
Organism: Hylodesmum podocarpum; assembly: GCA_026586105.1. Lineage (NCBI taxonomy): Eukaryota > Viridiplantae > Streptophyta > Magnoliopsida > Fabales > Fabaceae > Hylodesmum > Hylodesmum podocarpum. Next base: position 5,474,794 of record JALJEV010000519.1, on the reverse strand, counting down.
TTCTCATCATAACTTTACAATCCTTTTAAAACAATGTTTTTCTCAAATAAATTGTTTCCTAACCTGTATTACAAAATTTCCTTAAGAAAAGAAATGTTTTTAATAATCATAATTCAACGTTTCTTTCTTCCCTTTTTTTTTTTAGGAATTTCTTAGAATTGAGTGAATGAAAACCTACATCAGTGTGTAAGCATATTAAGAGAATGCAATGAAATAAGAAAAGAACAATGAGCTTTTCAAACATTTTGGTTCACCAAATAGCTGATCAGTAGAACATATAATAAAGGTACCTATTTTGGATCCCAAAATGCTTAGGGAACATTGGAATAGTTAAATAGAAATTAAATTTTTATGGTTGACAACTTAATTTAGTCATGAATCTAGTAGATAAAAATACCGCTGATCTCGTTGAAAATTTGTGGTTGTAAAATAAAATAAGAAGAACTTCACTTGTTTGGTGATTTTTTCAGCCTTCTTCGACCATTACAGCTTCATTGTCCACAAACTACTGCAGTCTCAATGTTAGTGTAGGAGAAAAAAATTACATATAGATAAATTATTAGATAAAGGAAAAGTTATATAAGTCAGGATTAATAACAGCCATTATATTAAATTAACTATTTTAAATTTTAAATCATTAACTATGTTAATATTAAACTAATATTGTTGAAAGATATTAGTTAAAACATTAAACTATAACATTTTGAAAATAAGATTAAGTTGAAAATTTTTAAATTTATAAATATAAAAATAAAAATATCCCTAAACTTAAAAGATTAAAAATAATACTTAAACCATTATTATTCTGCATTATCACTTGAATAAAAGTAGTTATGGCCGTGTTTTAATTATTACGTGTACATAAAAATAAAATTAAGCAAATCAAATGAGTGCTTCTTAGCTGGATTAATTTTAGATTCTCCTATGATATACTTTTGTAATATTAAATATCTTGAACTTCTTGTTACACTATATGAACCTACTAGACAGTGCTCAACATTTTACATTTCCGTGAAACACATGAATTGACTCTAAAAGGTTGACTATCGATTTTACAAGTTCTACAAAATGATTAAGGTTTCAATGACTAAAAACAGAGTAATTTCTGTAAAGAAAAAAAAATGTACTTTCTCTCTATATTCTTTTGGGTAATATAAAACAATATGCGCCTTTTTTTACCGTAAAATTTATTTAAAATACTCTCTAATTAAGGTCTCTTTTTCTTAATTCGTTCTTTTTGTGGCAGTTTTTACTTACAAGTTACTACTGCTCAAATATCAAAGATGAGGAAAATAATCAGCATGATGTATTATTATTAATTAATTATAAATAAAATTTATATAATTTTCAGATATTTTAAATAAATTTTACATTATTCATATAAGTACCTTTTTCTCTATTTAAAAAAATATATATAATTGATAGAACTCATATATAACAGTTTTACCATGTGGTAACTATAAGTATCTATATTTCTAATCTTTGCCAATCCTTTAATTAATTATAGAAGTTAATAAAAAATATTGATTAAAAATATATTTATAATTCAATTAAAATATTATTTAAAGATACTTTATAAGAGTTTAAAATTATGTGTTAATAGTATAATGATGTTTTATTATTAAAATCAACAAATTTAATATGAACAATAAAATAATAAATTATAGTTGATCAATTATATTCTATAGTGAAAATAAATCGCTCTTTTTCTCATTTTATCGGAATTTATTAAGGTAATTTTTTTTTTTATGGTTACAGAAGATACTCTTTCCTACTCAGTGCTCTGATCATAACCATAAAATTTTGTGGATAATTATTTAATTAACCGTACTTGTCGCTCTAACTTAAATAGCTAGCTACTCTCTTCATTATCTCATTTTATTAAAATTTAAATTTTTGGCGTAATTATTAAGAGAGAGTTTAATTGCTACTTCTGTATAAAAATAGTCAAATTAAATCTATTTAAAAATTTAATTTATATTTCAAATTTTATAAAAATTATCAAGTAAATTTTTTAATACATATTTTTTATCTCTTATACTATATAGATTATTTCTTGTAGACCTATATTTATTTACTACATAATAAACAATTAAAATTACAACAGAAAAATATATTTAACATTTCATTGGTTGAATAAAATAAAAATTAATTTAAAATAAATTGTTTTACTAGAACGTCAAATACAGTGGAATAGATAGAGTAATATGTCGCTTGATAAATTTATTACTCATTATATCATCCAAGTTCACGTTTCATCTTCGTGTAAAATAAATGTCTTTATATTGAGGAGGAAGACCAAAACATTAAAAACTAAAATAGTTTAGAAAATGATAATTATTATTTTAAAATACTCGTTAAAAAGTGGATTTTTTTTGGTGAAAAAATATTTTTATAGAAAAAATAATATGGCAAATATTTATTCCTGCTAAATTTGTAATATTACTTTTTTAAAACCCTAAGCATATTCCCTCAATCAAAAGAGGTCATTCAAATTGAAGGGATACACAATGTTATATTGTATAAATCAAGAAGTCTATACCCTATCAAAAAAGAAATTAAGAAGTCTATACAAGAGTAAAAGGTACCAAAACTAGCTTAACTTAAATTTAAAGTGTGTTAAATTAATAGCTCGCAAGTGTCTCCTATTCTAGCTTAGTCTTCTTGAATCCCTAGCTAGTTTACTTAGAAACTTCATTTATTTCATAGTTAGCCATTTTTCTACACTAGATTAGGCTTCCTTAATTTGAACTCGTATCTTAATTTCTCTCAAATCTTCATAACTCCAACACCTTACATCTTAACCTAAATCAAATTTTAGATTCCAAACTTCAAGACCTTTCAAATAATCGAAATTTGACCATCCTCAAAACAATGTTTTTGACACTTCGAGACAAAAATAATCCAAGTATATGCATGCCAATGATTCAAATAGAGACATTCAATTCTCATCTACTACTTAAAAAAAATTTACATCACGCAAACTGATGAATACTAATTGACCACGGATACAACAATCCTCAATCAAACTCAACGGCAGAATGGAAAAAAAATAAAAAGAAGAAATTGAACCAACTACATATACTATATGTATATATACACATACATATATCATATATATTAAATGTCACATCTTTTTTAACCATTGCCGTTGAGTCCTTAAAAAACAAATCCTAAGATGTTTGTATCCACCAAATTTCTTACACAACGATCCGATGAATGACCGAACCACAGTGATCGAAACAAAAAAGACACTAAGAATAAAAAAAAAAATTGAATATTTTTCAGTTTTGACTTGCCATGTTTTCAGCGATCCGAGCGAGGGACTGCAAATTGCACCGTACAATGGTGTCAACGAAAACGCAAGTTTCTTCTTCACTGTTACCCGGCGGTATGTCAACGACGTACGATTCGATGACAACTGTCCCTCCGTTACCGTCACCGTGGAGCGTCGTCACAGACCGGTAATTCTTGAGGCGGTGGTCACCACCGACGACGCTGAAACTCATGACGTGGCGTTCGTCGTCGAGGATCTCGAGCCGTTCGGTGCTTGACACCGCCGGGAGGCCGGAGACGACGTGCACCTCACGGAGCGCGCCGACGCGAATGCCGTCTCCGGCGACCACGTGGCAGCTCTTCACGAAGTGCTTGTAGGCTTGTGGATTGTCGAAACGCCGCACCACCGCCCACACGGCGGAGGAAGGAGCCGCGATGTGCTGGATCACGACGGAGCAGCACTGGTTCGGCCCCACCGCGTGCGCGTGGTGTCGAGCCACCGTCTCCGGCACGATACGGCGCGCCGGCAGCTTCGGACAGTTGACGCCGTTTAATATGGCGGTGGATGTGTCGGTTGCAGGGTTGAATCGGTGGAGTTGAAGAGGACAAGTCATTTTTTTTTAGTTCATACAATAAGAATAACAATAACAATAACACCACCGAAACAATAATATAAATGTTTCTCTAAATTTCTCTCTTCTCCACCGAAACAAAGATATTAGTTTTGTGATGTTATGTTAAAGTGGTTTGTGCATAAATATTGTTGGTGAATGAGAAACCATATATATGTGGAAGGTTTGGGAAGATGAGAGACTAGTCTTGCTTTATTTGTGAGGTTTTGGGTTATTATTATTTTTTGTATTTCAAGTTGGTGTGTCTTTTATTTTTTATTTTTTTAATGAATATGACTCTTCCTAGTTGAGAGTAGGATACTATTATCTTAAATCAACATCTCGTGAATTTAGAGAGTTATTATAAATTTTTAAATCTTTATTCTTTTTTATCTTTCTTTTAGTCACATTACATATTTATTAAATTTCTTTATTTCTCATTTATTTCTTTCTCTTTGTAGGTGGAGATTAGTATATGGATCTCCAAGAAACATTTTTTCTAACTTTAGAAACATTAGGTAGAATGATGATCTATTAACATCTTATGTTTTTAAATGTTCTATTAAAACCTCTTAATTTTATCTATCTAGCTATCTTTCTCTTATCTTGTTAAGTGTAAGATAATATATTGAGAGTTTTTTTTAGGTAAAGTTTAATTTTAATCATATGGGTATAAAAAAATATGTTGATAAAAGAGATACAACTATATACATATAAACCACTTAGTCATTAAGGATATATATATATCATTTATCCCACCTGATTAGAGGTTAATAATCTTTAATGGATTATAATACTTCCATTAGTTAAAAAGATTTTCAGACACAAGAAAGATGAAACACAGAATTTTATATTGTGAACAATATTAGTCAAGTTGGAGTGGTTTGATAAAGAGAAAGAGGTTTACCTGTCAATTTCTTTTGTTGATGTTGTTGTTCTTTATGGTTTGGGAGGGAAGAGTGACAAAGATAGAAAGAGAAAGGATAATTGCTATTGAATTGTAGCAGGCAGGGACCTTGCAAGTGGATCCTCAACTTGCAACTGTCCTTTAGACTAGGTTTTATTAATTATCACATTTATTTATTCCAAAATGCAACTTTGCCACTCTATCAATTAATATTTTTTTGTGAAGTTGCTAAAAAGTATTATTTCTTAATCCACCAAACTTCACTTTAGCCTCGCCGTCTAATTAAAAGTTAAACAATTGTTATTTAAATAACAAATAGTGTTTTATTTTTTATCACCATTATGATTTTCCTTATTCAACTTGATTGACTCTAGACATTGCTTGTGTCCTTTTTCTTGCTTCATTCGTATTTTTTCTTTTGTTTTCTTTTTTCTTTTGGTTAATATTCCCCTTGTTTAAAAATCAAAAGACGTGCATGAATTCCTAGGGTATCTTTGGAAATAGATCTTGTTTGAAAGAAGAGTCTAGAAACTCCGGCATATCTCAACAAGTTGATAGCGATATTGATCAAGTGGTATATATATTTTCTTGAGCAAATAATTTTAAAATCAAAGGATATTTTTCTCGTGTTTAGTTTTGACGTAAAGAAGCTAGTTGTCATGGTCAGGAAAACACATAAAATATATCATGTTGTAAAAGTGTTTATATTTTTTTCATAATTGCCTTTTGAAAGAGACAACTTTATTTCAAATTTAGCCCGTCACTAAACTGATTTAACCTGATTTTGATCGAATTAACTCCTTTTACTAAAATCAAACCTTAATTAATTACTATGGTAGTGTTTAAGGCTAGATAAACTCAAACAGACCGAATTGGATTCTTAATTTAAGGTTAATTATTAAGGTGAGTTCAGGTCATATTTAATTTTTCATTCATTCTAATTTAATGTTATATATCACGTGTAACACTTTAAAACACATAATACTTATTTCAGTGTCTGTATTTGAAATTTTGGTTTAATTTCAATAACTTAATTTACATGCATGTATAAACATGTAATGATACTTTTGGGGTTTGATATACTTTTAATTCTTAAGTTTTCTATTTTTTATATACTTATTGCCATTTTTTTACATAGAACTCTTGAATTATTTTTTATTATAATATTTAAAGATTCATAATGTAAATTATGAAATAATCTGAAAATTTTAGTACATAAAGGATTTAGTAATATTTTTATTCAAAATTTAGAAGATTTTAAAGTATGTGAGATATTAAGGTGAAGAAAGGAAAATTATTTTGATAACAATATATTTTGGGACTTGCGTGTGCTGTTTTTGGATAAAAAAAACCAAATTAATTAATTTAAAAAATAAAGGGAAGTGATTAATTTCAAAAACTGGTTGTCTAATTAAAATGATAAACTAAAATTAAATGTAATAGTTACTATTAGAAGAAAAAAAAAACCTCTTCATTGAAATGTACATATAAGGAAGTGTTGGAGATATATAATTTCTGACAAATATTTCCTAATTGACCAAAATTTATAGAAGTTACAAAATTAGAAGAAAAAAAAACCATAAAACTGATAAAATTTTGTTATTTGTAATAATTTTTAACTAATTCGAGTGTGTATTTAAATGAATATGTTAAAATACATGTTCTTAGCATTTTTCTTCGTATATGTTTTGTTTGAATTCACAAGATTGCACTTCTTTCACCTTATGTTGTAATTATATATATAAATAACATTTCTATTTAAAAAAGGCAATCGTAAAAATAAAAAAAACTCATATTTCCACATAATTCATTTTATTATATTTTGATTTCAAATAACATTTTACTTAAATATTTCCTACATTTAGAACAACAATTATCTTGTTTGAGGTTATCTGTCTATGGTAAATAGAAAAGAAATAGAGGAAAAGCGAAGGAAAACACAAGGGATAGGAAGAGGAATATATATAAAAAATATAATAGAAATAAATGTTTAACCGAAGATAAATAAAAAAAAATTAAAAAATGTGTGAAAAAAGAAAAGAGGTGAAGCACAAATTGTAAATTTTAAAACATTTAAAATTAATAAATTTTATAGTAAATTGTAATTTTAACCAAAAAGTTCTTAATTAATAGCTTTTATTGTGTTTTATCCTACCGTTCGATGTAACGAATAACATTGGAGCGTACTGAATTAATTAGAATCTCAAGGAGAGGAAAGAGAAAATTCTCACGAGCACTTGGTATTTATAAGAAAATAAAAATGACACTTCTAATAATATTAATTAAAATAAAAATTTTAAAATAAAATTAATAATTATAGGTATGAAGTAATTCATCTAGATCTTGCATTAGAACTATTAATATTTAATTCATAAAAATGTGAGTAATATTAATTAGTTATCGCTGAACATGCTAATTTATTCTATGTATTTTGTCACAGTTATTATCAAATTACTTTCCCTTCCCAATTACCAAATTATCATGTTTAAAATTTCTATCTCATCGGAATAATTTTTCTCTGGATGAACTTTGATGTCATTAAAATAAAAAATCAAATTTTATATTTAAATTTTATTTAAATAAAAGGTACAGTAAATATATATCACTTGTCAAGCTCTTGAACCAAATTGCATATATATAATACTAATATTTATTTATGAACAACTTTGACCGGTAGAATAATATGGAAGAAAAGATAATAATAGAATTTTTTCTTGATGTTGTGCACAACTTAAACGAGGACGTACTTCTTTAATTGGAAAAATATTAGAAAAATAATAATTAGAAAAAAGTGAAAAAATATTAGAAAAATTAAAATGTTATACATTGTATATAATGTTATCTTGTTATGAAAAATGTAAAACAAAATTATTTTCGTAAAAGGTTGATTGATGAACCTTACGCTGGATAGTCTTGGAGAATCAATACATTCTTTATATTATTTTTTCTACAAAAATGGAAAATGAAACCGAGTGTTAGAAAATACAAAATTTTCTATATAAGTAATGATATATATCTAAAAAAAATAGTCCACTTTTATTTTAGTTCAATTAAATTCCGTATTTCTTTTTTAAAACTTTTATATTCTTTTTCATATTTATTTTCGGATTCCTATATATCTTTAATGGAAAAAAACATATAAAGCTAATTAGTGTATATCTATGTAACCGGTAAAGTTTATAAAATTATACTAATCTAAGAAAAAAGTTAAACATGATGATATGTTTGAATAATTTTAATAAACGTGAGAATTGATAAATTAATTCAATTTTTTATTTATTATAACATAACATGTTTTTTAAGGAAATAGATTATACATACACTTAATTAGAATTAAATTAAAAACCAAATGCGTATCTTAAAGAGTAACTCAGCTAAGTTTGTGGGGATTTATGTTTGATTTCATCACAATATATATCATTGAAGGAGGATGAATAGCTTTAAGTGTGACTAAGATTTGAATGAGTGATTATGACGTTGTTAATAAAAAAATTAAAAATCAAAATCCTTTTATAATTCTTGGATGATAGCAAATGTTAACAACCTAGCAACTTCGCAATTATCATTAAGCATTTATATTTAACACAAAGCCATTTTCATGGCACAGTTTGCAATTAAGAAATTATTATATAAAAATATTTTTTTACCATAACATCAAACATACATACACACTTACTCACTCTAACATTATTAACTAATTTCTTATCTGATCATATCTATAAACTCGTATAGATTATGTCTATAAAATTTTAGATTAATTCAAAATCATTTACTATATGCAAAAATAAACAACGCAAATACTTTTAACATGTATGAATATATGAATTATTTAATATTTTTTTAACTGTTGTTCCATTAGAAGATTTAACATGAATAATATTACTCTGTCAAACAATATATATGAATAATATAATATATAGCTATAATTCAACAATTAAATCAATACAAAAAATCATATATAATTCTTTACAGTGAAAGATTAAGTGTAACTCATTAGTACTGTGAATCTCCTCAACTAAAAAAATATCTTCACAATAACAATTCAAAATTTACAGTTTACAACTTATTTCCTACTTTCATTATAAAAAAAACTTATTTTCTACTTTACAAATTACAAAATTATGCATAGCCACAAATTACACTTTTTTCTATGACTTTTTTATATAAAAAAGTGATTACTAAACATATATTAGATAAGTGAATGACCGTACTAATAGATAAAATAATTAAAAGAGGTTAGAATTCAATGTCTTTTTTTTTTTATCTCAATGATTCACCGGTTCAGTATTAAAAAAAAATAAAATTGAAGTTGCAAAATTCACTGAAATACAATTTTAAATTAGTTATTTGATTATTTGAAGAATCTGAAAATGAAATGAGTGCGGAAAAAGCATAATCATACATTTGAAAATTAATGAACAACTACGTACGTTGGCCCATTGAAATTTTACTTTTTTCTAGGATGTTCAATGTCATACTTAACTAATTCTCAATAATAAGAATTAAGATTTTTAAATTTCTCCAAAATATTTAATTTTTCTTTTCCGATCACAAAAATTGATGGCCAAAGTTAAAAGAGAAAATAGTTTATTATCATCTAATCACAAATTGGCACAGAAGATAAGTTGATTATTTTTTAATTATTTTAAAATTTACATTACATGTCACAATTTTAAATTAGTTAACTCAATAGAAGTTTATGTATTGACAACTCATAGAAATTAAACTTAAGTTTCAAACTTTATACGAATTACAAAAAGAGAAGAAAAATCCTGAAAAAAACTAGTTTATGTTGAATAAAATAAAGTAGAACACAAATTTAACTTTCAAGAAAAAGAGTATAATTTATTCTTATATTATAAAATGTAATAACCCTTGATCCTTAATTAACTCTATGCTGGAAAACTGATCACATGAACAAATACGATCAAATCTAATGAATGGTGGTGTTTTTTAATTCAAGATTACTTTGAAAGTAATGATACTTGGATGACAAGTTTCAAAAACAATCTAAGATATGCATATATGAACCATTCAAGAAAAATTATAATATCTATTAATTGTTTTTGTTATGTTCCGTCACACTCCAGGCTCAACTGGTGCTTATTTTAGTCGGTGCATTTATATATGATTGTTTAAATGAACAAATAAAGAGAAAAAAAAATAAAATTTATAATATGGTTAAGAAATAAGAAGAAACTAAAAAATATAAAAACATCATAAACAGGTGAGAAATGCTAAAAAAGTAAAATGTTGACTTTTCCCTTTTCTAATTTCTTCTTTATTATTTCCTCCTATGCAATCATTTATATATATATATATATATATATATATATATATATATATATATATATAATTCTCCAACCAATAATTGTTTAAAGAAATATATTTTAATGTTGCTAGACAGGGTTCATTATGTCTTTTCGTAGATATATACTTAAAATATTACTTAGCTGGTGTAAAAAGAGTTTTATAATAAATACATGTTTACAATAATTCCTATAAAATTATACAATTTAAAATATAATTTCAATGCGTATGATAAATCGTATATCTATACAAGTTGTTCTAGTGGTCCTCGGTCAAATCTAAATATTTAGACATCACGTGGGATCTTATCTTTAAATTTGTATCATCATTTGACAACTGAAACTTTATCAGGAAAATTAACTCTTCCAAGGAATATTATCAGTTTTATTTTTTATGTGAATATGACAAATTAAGGGAAGAGAAATTTTTCCACACATGAAGTTAACAAAAGATTATTATCTCTTTTAAAACCATAAATCCCAAAAATTATGATTCTTAAACTAGTAGAAATCTGTTTGGTCAACTATATATATATATATATATATATATTTAGAATATGTATACACATTTTTCTTAAAATTTAAAGATTTCCATGCTTTTAATATAACTTTTTTTTTCTAGATGTATACATATTTTTATTCTACAAATAATCTACAAAAATATATTTCTTTTTATAAACTAAGTCTCATGTACTTAAGTTTTGTAAAAGTTTTCTCAACTCACTTTTCCAAAAACTGAAATACATAAATTGATTTTAATTTATGAAAACTGATTTAATTTACCTTATTTTTATTAAATATTTAAAGATAAATTAATAAAAAAATATTTGGTAGACAACTGCAATATAACAATTAGTTATAAAATAAAAAAAAAAAGAAATATATTTATATATATATATTTACTGATGACGTAACGCATTAAACTCTAAATCCTCAGATATACTTTTAAACTTTCTGCATGTCTGGAAATATTGTGTAGATTTATAAACTCACGTAATATTTCTTATTTTTTTAATGTGAGTCATGCATCTGAAAATTAATGAAATACTACAAACATTACCTCCCATTGAAATTTTACTTTTTTTCTACTTCTACTTGCTAGTTAAATTTTACAACGATGGAATTAAATCTAACCAAAGAAAAAGAAAGCGGGTAAGAGATTAGATATTTTAAACATTTGGTAACACTTATACAACTCAATTAACTTTAGTTCCAATGTTTGGATCTGGATCATTATGGTTTTAAAATTACCCGCGTGCTGTCATTATTCCATTAGTGATTTCTGTTTCACTTGTCCTTTCCGTCTACATTTTGACTGTCTGGTACACTTTGTATTCATGATATAGTTTTGACTTCGACAATTTCAATTAATTTGAAATTGAATGTTAATTTGTAGTGTTTCATAGGTGATGCTTTAGGTGATACTTGAAAATAGTTGGTGATAGAAAGATATAAGAATTTGAATGTTCTGTAAGTATATTAATAGAATTACTCTTAATGTGAATCATTCTCCATTCTTAATTTTTATTAATAGAATTACTCTTTATGTGAATCATTCTCTATTCTTAATTTTTTACACAACATTCACTCAGCAGCATGTGAAGATTTGATTTCCAAAGATACTATTTGATTTTTTTTATTTTATTTTATTAATTTGAAAGTTGTTTTAAATGTAAAATACTAGTAAAAAAATAATTAAAAGAGGTTAGAATTCAATGCCCTTTTTCTTTTGTCTTAATAATTCACCAGTTCAGTATTTAAAAAAAATTGTTGAAAAATTGACTTAAATACAATTTTAAATTAGCTACTTGATTATTTGAAGAATCTGAAAATTAATGAGTGTGGAAGAAGCAGAGTCATATATCTAAAAATTAATGAACAACTAAAAACATCAGGCCCCATTGAAATTTTACTTTTTGTCTAGGATGTTCAATCTCATACTTAACTAATTCTGAATACCTATTAATCATTTGAATAACTAGTTCAAGATTTTTACATTAATTAATTTTAATTTATGAAAACTGGTTTAATTTATTTTATTGTATTAAATGTTTAAGGATAAGTTATTAAACATGTGAAAGTAGTTAAACCATGAAAAAAAGGTGAAACTAGAAGACATGAAAACATGTATTTGGCTAAGCTGAAACGATAAGAATGAAAAAACAGTTTACATTGCAGTTATGCTAGTTAAATTGAGATTACATTTTTTGAACATTTAGTAACACTTATGTAACTCAATTGGCCCACTTCCAACTTTTGGACAGGGATGATTATGGTTAGAATTTCGATCCACCACCATCTTACCCTAACGCAACCCTCCAATCAACCAAATTGAAAAAAATATAAAGAAGAAGAACTAGAAATTGCCCAGATGAAGAATTTTTTAAAGAAAAAAAAAAAGTTATTGGGCTTTCCACAAAGAAGCTTGTTAAGATATGGGCTTGGGTACCCCTCCTTTATTGGCTCTTGCTGCTTCGGATGTTAAGTTTCTGAAACACCTTTGCTGAGCTATGAAAGTCTGAAAAAAGAGTTTCAACCAATTAGCACAACAATTTGAATCCTCTATGAAAGCCAGTTAAGTACCTTTTTGACAAAAATAAGGAAAATTATAATATTTATTTTTTTAAAAGTTAAAATTTATTTTTCATTAACTGATTCAGAAATTATTTACTTCGGCTTTTTTAAATTATGCAGAATTTTGTACAAATTAACTAATAAAAAGTTTATTTTAACTTTTGAAAAAGAATATTTCATTTTTTTTCTTATTTTCTTATCCTAAGAGTCTTTTTAGAGATCAAAAGAAAAAGTATATGTGAAAATTAGAAAAATTAGTTACATTCACTAGTGATATGACTGAAAAATATTTCTTTAACTCATTTCCAATTATAGATTTTTACCTTCTCACTTTACACACAAACTCTTTTAAAAAGAATTTCAACCATGGTTGGATTAATATTACTTGGCCATAAGTGACTGTAAGCAAAATTTTCAGTAAGATCTGTAATTTAGATACAAGTATTTTATGTCCCTGTTAGGCTTCAAAACAATGAGCAGTGTATATTTAAAAGATTAGTTAAACACTGATTTATCAGATTATGAGGATCAACATTTTAGCAATGTTCCATATGCTGAAGAACATAGATTAAAATTACAAAAGTTGGTCAAGCATGATGCATGTTTCATCCTAATTTGAATGTTAACAAACATACCTACATAGTAATATTGACAGCAGACAAACAAATGTAACTGATATAATGCACACATACTGCACTCACTCAGAGACAATATAGGATAGATAATGATGCTTCATTTTCATAATAGGAAAAACAGAATTTACCTTTTTATTTGTTGATAGAAGAAGCTTTTTCATTCTTCATGATCATGTGAAACGATTTAGACTTATCCTCAGCAACCATTTCCCTTAGTATATCATCTTCAATCTTCTCAGCTTGCCACTGAGAAGGGTCCTCAACAAAAGCCTCACTAAAAATCATGCTAGACACCCACTCTTTCCAAGTGGTTCTTCTATACTTATCTTCCTCCAATGATCCTGTCACCAAGAGTTGATATACATACACCACTTTCTGTTGGCCAGGCCTAAAGGCTCGTGCAATCGCCTGCTTCGTCTTCGAAGGATTCCACTCTGAGTCCAACATGATCACCCTAGAAGCTGCTGTCAAACTAATGCCTTCAGCACACGCAGTAATAGAAGCAAGAAGTATTTTTGCCGTTCCACCAGGTTCCTCAAACTTATCCATTACTCTTCCTCTTTCAAAGAGTTCAAGTTCACCGGTTAGTACTAACACTTCCTTACCCCTTTGCCAATTAAAGAACTTCTCAAAGTATTCCATAAATAGCTTCACAGGTGCAATGTTGTGGCAAAATATTAGAACCTTCTCATTCTGCACAACACGGTAGATAAGACTCAGCACAAATTTTACCTTGGAGCCTATTTTCAAATCAAATTTGCATTTCTCAAGCTCCATCAGTTTCTCTTGACTGAAGAACTTTTCAACACATACAGCAGTTTTCACCAACCAAGGATGAATGGAACCAAGAGTTATCAAAAGCTCTAACTCTAAAGGATAACCATTGCACTTGGCCATTCTCTTGTGCAGTTCATTCAAAATCTCATGTTGTGTATCAGTTGTATTCATGAGCAATGTATAAATTTGTAAACCAGGCAAACCATCAGCGCTACCACCTTCATAAACATCTATGAAGCCATTTGTTACATTCCTCAACATATTTAAACCCTGCCTCCTCTCCCTACCATTATTTGAGTCAATTTTCTTTGCAATTTGGTCCAAGAAAAATTTTCTGGCTCGTGACTCTAACAAATGGCGCGCTTTTTTTGCCACTTTTCCTTTCTTCCTATACTTCGAGTCTAATGCTTTTAGTACTTCATCAATAAACTTTGGCCTAGCCAAGCACAAAGTGTTGAAGTACTCACAAAAATTATTCTGAAACAGTGTACCAGAGAGCAATATTCTCAATTCTGTTTGCACTTTCATCAAAACTTTCCTCAGCCTAGACTTAGTACTTCTAGGATTGTGTCCTTCATCCAATACCATGATCCCAGGGCTTTCCCTTAACACTTTAGCCATGTATTTTCTGTGTGCAAACTTTGAATCCTCGCGCATCAAAGTTAGAAAAGAAGTATAGCCCATGATCAGAACACTTGGGTGTGAATGCCATTTTTGAATCTTCTCAATGCAATCCAAAACATGCTTGACATCATCAGTTGGCTTAGGAACTCCAGGAATAACCATCATCGATTTCTGCTTGAAAACTCGGTAAGTTCTTCGACCATGAATCAGATACACTGGTATAGGAATGTCCCACTTGATAAATTCTTTGTACCAAGTATATAGAGTTGTTTTTGGAGCAAGGACTAGTGGCCTCTTCCCTGGGAATAACTTCAAGTAGCTAACAAGAAAAGCAATGATGAGAAAGGTTTTTCCAGCTCCAGGAGTATGTGAAACCACACAACCGCCTCTTGTTTTCGATGCTGCTTCCATTAGGCATGGTTCCATGGACCCTGCGATGTTTTGCCAAAGAAACTCAAAAGCTTTCTTTTGATGTGCATGCAACTTTTCTCTAAGTTCTGGTATTAATGCCCAAACGTTATCGTTTTCTTGAGACACAGGTTTATCAGGAGAAGCATGAACAGGGAAAAGGAGGTCCATGTCATCATCCTCATCAACCTTGGCCTTTGAATCTTCTTCAACACTCTGTCTCTCCTCTTGATGATACCCTGAATTTTGAACCTATCAATAATAAGAAGGTTATCAGACACAGACAAATCATCCAACCAAAACAGAAGAATGAGGTTAACATCAAGAACTAATTTACAGATGGATAGATTTTAGAATAGCATGCACGTTCCTTCTATAATCACACTTCCTTGTACAAATTCTATGATACATTTTGCAAATAAAAAAAGTTACATTCCCTGTGCATTATACATAAAGATGGTGAGTTAATGCAATGGTGTGGCAATAGTCTAGGAGAAATTATTACATGATTCGAGACCAATGGTCTCAATCAATGTTTACATGACATGTAGTCTAGTTTTTCATTTTACTAGAAAGAGTTAATGAAACTTCACTGTGTCTTGTGTGGAGACAACGGACACATTATGGATCTTCATGCATTGGACATCTATAATAATGCATAAAGAATACAGAAATAGAAGAAAGTTACATACAAATTCACTTCTAAGTTAAACTTCACTTACCAAGGGTGGGAAAACATATTCGATCTCAAGTTTCACAAAGCCACATCTATAGCAGTAAATTCCAATCTGATCATCCATTCTGAAATCATGTGGACAACCTTGATTCGGCTCTTCCTTAGTTTCAGTTAAAGCAGCAGCATTTGCATCCTGATTAAAATATTGAACAGCATTAGACTTATATAAAAAAAAACCAAAACAAAATGAACTAATGAGGGAAAGCAAAGGCCAAATGGTCACATACCCCATTGTCTTCTAGATAAGTTGATGCCAATGACACTTCCATTTCTCTCCACAACATATCCAATTCAGATTCTTCTTCATCAACTATTTCCTTTTCATTATTTTGTGCGAAGCTGCTTGTTGTGTTGCTTTGCTTCCACTGATCAGTAATACCTGGTTCTTCACTGATTGGCCCTGTATTGATATTCTTTAAGTATGAGTTGATCAAATCCTTGTATGCAGCTGCATTTAAGGTTCTGTCTTTATAATTGTATCTTTTTTCTCCTCCATGATATCCACTTCTTATATATGTTGGACGAATTTTTTTCCTTTTAACTCCTTTTTTGGAACTTATCCCTTCCCATTTGCTTCCAAGATCTACAATATCATCCAGACAACTTGAACTCTTCCTAGGGACGCCATAACTATAATGATATCTCAATGACAAATCATCACCCTTTTCTGCATGATCTGACTTTTCAACATGATTATGATGCTCAGAAGTTAACAATTTAATATCCTTCCTCTTCGGATTAGGAGAAATAGTTAGATGATGATATTTGGAAGAAATTTCAGATGATTCATGACCATAACTTCTAGTAACTTCGTCATTTAGATCACAATGCTCAACTGCTACCGGATCCTCTTGATCAGGAAGAGGAATAATAGCAAGTTGATTTTGATGTTCATTCTGATCATGAACTCTTGACTTCACCTTCTGAGGTTTATCCTTCTTCCTATGGTACACCACAAGCTCCTGGCATTCACTCGCCTTTGTGACCCTCTGAAGATTACTAGTATTCTTTTCTAGATGCTTTTGCTTCAAACCAAATAGGCTTGATAATGGCAAATTTAGTTCATCATCATCATCATTATTCTCATCATCATCACCATCACCATCATCATCATCATCATCATCATCATCACCATCACCATCATCATCTGTCCATGTTTCTATCCTAACTGGTGGTCTAGTTCTGAAAGAACCAACATCAATCTCAGAAACATTTCCACAACCAAGATAACGCTCTGGTTGTACATTCCGGCGCTTGGAACGCCGTAACCCCTCAACATTAGAAGATGGTGGTGACACTCTATCTTCATGGCATTCTTCTACATGATCAACCCTCTTAGTCTTAGGTGTTTCTACTTGAGAAACAGTGGGGATTAACGTGCCTCTATCTGTTCTGAAATTCACAACATTGATGTGAGATTCATTGTCCAATGAAGTGCTGGCATTATCCCTTCCGAGAACTTGATACACTAGCTTCTCTTCTAGAGATCTTACGCAGAATGAAACCTTCTTTACAACTGAAGTGACCACGAACCATGAAAGATCACCCAACACTTTTCCCAGAAGCAATTTAGTGTGTGATATAATGGAACAGTCCTCAGATGAAGCCCACCGGTAGTGCTGGTCTTCACAAGGAGTATTTTCAAGTCTTTGGAGGATTGATATTTGATTGATTCCAACTACTTTAATCTCCTTACTCAGTGATCTTATCTCTGCACCAAGTGAACCTTGATGAACATAGAAGTTTACATAAAACTGACATGTGCACTCAGTGTCATGAGGTTTTCTTTGTACAGAGCTTATTCTACCATCAGCCCAAACCTGTGTAGTTTAGAAAAGAAAGAAACTGTATTTCATACTTGACATTTTAGAAACTAAAATTCTCAGATTGAAGCATAGTAATCGCTTACTAAATGCATACAAAATAAAGTGGAAACTATTTACCATGTAAATGTGCTCTATTTTCTTATCATCTGGTAAGGGAAATCTTGAAATCAAAATATCTCTCCAACATATAATTTCAACAATTAAGTGTTAAAAAAAGAGTTTACTAGGCATGCATTATTAGTGTATAAAAGTTCCTATACTATCAGCCAACCAGAAATCATTGTATGACTTTTAAGATAGTTATTATAAAACTAACAAATTTGTATACATGTTTAATTGTTATTGAATAACAGTGTTAAATTAGTGCTTATATTATTCATTGTTGAAAAAATGTTAAAATATTTTTGAACATGTCTAGTTCATAAATGCATTAGTTTATGCTGCATCATGCTCACTCTGTCTCAAAGAAATTTCTATACTAAAAAGGTAATATGCATCAGAGTCAGTTTAAAAGGAACACTTACAGGGTGGAGATTAAGGGCATCTGAATCATCAGATTGCTGAGGTGCTGATAGTACACATATGTCAACTCCAGGACGTAGAAAACGGGAACAATCTGATAAAGTTGCTTTCCTTGACCTTATCCTAATGTCTGACAAGGGTCCTTTCTCCATAGCCATATGATGTTTATCTACAAAATGCATGGACATAGTCCCTGCCTCAATCTTTATGAACTCCACAGCTTGCCATGAACCAAATGCAATTGCTTCAAAGGCTGTTAGAAAGAAAATTTTGATTATGTCAATACTTAACATATTCACTTCATTTTTACCCCTATATTTCTATCATTTTATCACATTTATCAGTTTTCCTATCTTTTTTATTATTTTTCTCTCTCTATGATGTCTCAGGATCATTACTCTAAAAGAAAGAATATTGGCTAGAGAATATGAAATTGTGAATATATGGTGCTGGAAAATAGTATGCAACACCCACTCTAGAAAAAAAATTGGCCAATCATGTTTGTCCTGCATAAAGTCTCTCTCTTTTTTTTTTTTACATTGATCAAAGCATTATAATGTTATAACTTATTCAGTTCATTATTTTTCTTTTCTTTGTCATGATCAACTGAACAAAAACCAAGAAAACAACAGAAGAGGAAAGGCTTACGGTGAGAATTGAATGGATACTTCTGATGATCTAAACGCCTTTTTCTGTGAGCCATTGATAGTACAAAAGCTAACTAATTTGTCAAATTTGTGAGCTTCTGCAATCTGCTGCATTGATTAGGCACAAAAACTTTCACTCACAATGCTTCATTTCATATCTGTTCACAAATCATTTACATACAAATACAACAGACAACCACATACAGATAATGGCATTGTACATATCTTTCAAAAGCACAAAAACAAAGAGCTTCATTTCTTTTATGTTATTTTCTGCCTCCAAAAGACAAGAGGAAAATTGAGAAGGAGAAAATCACGTGCCTATAACTATTCAAAAACATGGTTACTAAAACAAGGGGAAGAGGATGAACTAAACTCGGTTAATCTGTTCAAGTTTTCTTCCGCCAAAAAACGAAACCTCCCACCAAGGAAAAGGACCCTTTTGTGGAAAAATGCTGTATTAGTTTGAAGAAGCAAACACATTCACACATGTGAAGAGTTCAAAGCTTCAGCTTAGACTTACACACTGAAATGACAAACAAAAACACATTATCTGTGATACCCACTTGTGTAATACACAGAAATGGCAAAACCTGTATTCCCCAAGAGGCAAAGATAGAATTTTTTTTCTCTTTTTTATATGAAAAATGGTTGGTTTTTATTTAGAAAGTATCCACAAAGAGTATAAATGTTGAGAAGGTTCATGGTGTCCATGATCAGCACAACACAGACTTTAAATTGACTTAAAAAAATGTTTAAGTATAATCCATCATGAGAGACATCAAAGGAGGCAAAGAGTGATTATACTGAACTCAACTTAGTAAGGGAATCTCTGTACATCCTTACCAAAGGGAAAAAAGCTGGTTCTGTTCTGAGGGGAATCTAAAGCACAGTTTTTCTTCTCTCAAACATAGCAGAGAAGACTTAAGAGAGAGAAGAAAAAAAAAAAAAACAAAGAAAGAAAAAGAGTGACGCTAGCTGATGCCGGAAATCTCTAGGTATAAAACAAATTCTGGTGTCAAAAATGAAAACTTTTATGTTAATAATAAAACTTTTTATTAAAATTAGTATTCTTTTGTTTTATTTTAATTTTAAGTTTAATATTGTGACCAGATTTTAAGGTAGTTATGGTATAAATCAAACATCTTATCATGTATCATAATTAGTTAGATAATAATGTAAAAGTAAAATTCTATTCTAGATATATAGACTATTTATTCTTTGTTTTTATATTATTTAAAATTTAAGATATAATAAAGTTTTTATTAAAGTGTCATGGTTAGTTTTATATGATGACAACTTATTTAATTTGTTGAAGATTACTAGAATATTTCGCTATTCTAAGTTATTTATTGTTTAAAATAATTTATTTTATTAATATATTTGTTTGAATTTTTTTTAGGAGAAAGTTTGAGTGAAAAGGATCCTATTCCTAATACTATTAACTAGGCCAAAATTTGTCAAAGCTATTAATTCCGTTGCATTGATTATCATGATAAAATATTTTTATTGATTGAGATGATTTGTCAAAAGACTTCATGCTAATTATGAAGTAATTAAGTAGGGAATAGGAGTCCACTAATTGAAAATAGCGATTACTATGAAACATATTATAAGTCATAAATTTAAATTAAAAATTTAGATTTTTTATTTAATTACAAATCAAATATTTATATTTGTTACTATTAATTATGGATGAAAGTATATACTTAGTTGTTATAAGTATCAAAACGTTTATCTTAGAGTAAAAAATTATCAAAATGTCTATCTTAAAGTAAAAAACAATATCAAAACGTTTATCTTAATTACACAATTTCAATTATAATATCATGAGTATATTAAAAGGTTTTATATTTTTTTTATGACAAAAATAGTTTTGAAAACCGAGGAAGGAATTGCACCGAAAAAATTGTACTAAAAATTTATTAAGTGTGTATATGTGTAGAAAGAGAAAAAAAAAACAGATGGAAATAAAAGAAAAGTTATAAAAGATAAAGTTTATATGAAAGTGTTAATAATAAATAAATGGAGAAGAAAAGGTTAAAATAAGATACATATTTTCTTATAAATTATTTATATAAATGAATATAATTATTTATCAAGTAAATGTGGAACTTTTTTTATTTTTTCAAAAAGATTAACACAAAATCTTTCTTGGTTAAGGACCTCTATGTTTAGGAAAAAGGACGTAATAATATTTTTCTAAGTTAATTTTATTTTTCAACAATAAAAAAAATAGATACATAATAAGGATATTTTTTACAAGAAGATAAGGTTAAGATAGTTATTCATACCAAATGAATAATCATATTAAGTAAATATTAATTTTAAAAAAACATTATTACCATATAATTTTTTTTCTAAGAATAAAAATAAAACTTTATTACTTTATGTTATCCTAAGGTTAAAATTTGATAAAAAAATTCACCAATTAAGAAAAACATTGAACTATTTTTAATAAATTAGTTTAGTTAGTAAATAACGAAGAAAATGAATAGATAAAAATGAGATTTTTTATAATAATAAAAAAGAAATTTCTTTTAGCTTTTTAAAAAAATAAGATACTAGTAGTTACTGTTGATAATAAATGCTTATTCTTTATTGAGTAAATAACAATCCTTTATATTTGTACAACATATTTACCAATAATGTAAAATTTGTTTGATGCTACCCTGAATGAGGTAAAGATATTGCTAGAATTTGGGTAGTTGAGCATGAAGTGGTTGCTGTGAAGAGCGATAAATCATAAAGTGAGGTGTGAAAAAGTGTGAACTGTGAAGTAAAAGCAAACACAGACACAACAAAACAGTGAAGAAATCTATACAAACTTTTACTAAAAAGCCTTGAATTCCGCAAAGTTGCATGCGAGAGAAAAATAAAAAAATAAAAATGGTTATTATCAATTATTATTTATTCATTAAAGATATTTTTATTCGTGTTCAAGGGTCAGCATTTGTTAGTCTTTGGACCCAAACAAAATACACTCAACTAAATCTCTGACACAAGAGAAAGTATCTGCTTCATGCATATCACAGGTCACAATTGTTGATTATGTTTTTTTTTTTTTATTTAATAAGATGTAAAAAAATGTAAATTATTATTTATATAATTATTAACATATTAAAGAATTGTCTTTTACTACATATATTCTTGCTACCTACACTGTATTTTAAGTGCACATTGTTAATACTTTTAAATAATCATTTTAAAACTTCCTATAGATGTACTTAAAAAACATAAGATGGATGGAGTATTTTTCAAGTAAATGAAATGTATTAGATACTTTAAATTATAATTTTAGGATATTTATTAACAGAATTATTAAAATCATCGTTAACTATAAAAATTATTTACTAATAATTACATAATAGATAAATATTTTATGTAAGAAAATACAATAATAAAAATTTAACTGCATTAAATTTAGATAAACTTTTTGGGAAACAGATATAATAAAAGGTGGAATTAAACCAAAGGCTGCCATTGACTTGTGTCTTGGAAAGGTGTCTTAGAAAGGGAGACAAAATAAATAATAATAATAATAATGTAATATCTTTTTATTGTATCGTTTTAATTGTACTAGTTTATAAAAATTATTACATAAAAATATATATATTTAATGTTTTAAACATATAAAGAACATTCAATACTTAATAAATAATTTTAGAAAAATTGAGAATGTTTTAAGATAGTGAGTGTTGGATCAAGTGACTTCCACACTTAATAAGACTATTTTCTCTCAGGACAGGTAAATTTGTTTAGTATTTAGGATAAATTAAAATTAAAATTAATAAAAATTAATTTATTTGAGAATTAATTAAAATACTGAAGATCCAATGAATCAAACTCAATGGTGATTAAGTTAAAATGATTTGATTCTACCTTGTGTATCATAAAAATATGATAATTATATTAACAAATATTATTTTAATATATTATTTAAATTAATAAAATTTAATAATTACATAGTTATTAATATAAATTAATATTAATAAATAATATTGAAAATAAATAAAATATTAAACCAAGGAAGTAAGGAAAGAAAGTGAAATATATTGTACACAGAAAAAATAAACAAATACTAAAATTAGTACTAAATAATTAAAATAATATGTATAAACTCTTAAAACTACTTTTTTGCATACTGAAAAGCGGAAGCAAATGCACCATGTTTAAGTGTAAGAATAGGAATGTGATTGTCTAGGTGATAGGGATTAGGGAGACCTAACCTGTTCAAATTTCTTAAACTCAAGTGGTTGAGTGATTCATGTGAATCAACTTGAATGCCTTCTGTTTTGATAAATGTGTGCAATTAATTTTTTGTTTGACTCAAAATATTTTTTATTTAAATTATGAAAAATTAATATTGTAAAAATGCAGGCAAATGTAAAGTAAAAAGTTTAATTTCAAATGCTGAAATTAAAGAAAGCTATATAATTTTATCAATAAACTTTACAAACTTGTATAAATTTATTATCAAATATACAACAGAAACCTTCTTTAATATATTTTATCAACTGCAGCACTTCGCCTGGGTAAAGAAAAACACTGAGAGAAATAAAAAACCTAAAGTATATTGTGGTGCCTTAACAATTTATTTGTAATTTTGCACCAATGTTAACAAATAACTTAGAAAATGACACCAATAAAATTAAATAAATCAAAGTAACGATAACAACGAATGATAAATCATAGATTTGTGGGATAAAAGAAGAAAGAAATTATAGAAACATATAATTTTATTTATATTTATATAATTGTATAAATTAATTCAAATATTAGAATTTGACTAACATATGATTGATTTGAGTAAAGTTATGTTCAAATTTATTAAAGAATGTTGAAGTTTGTACATTAAAGAAAATTGATGTTGAGAATATAGAATTTCCGATAAAATTTACCTAATGACTTAATTAATAGTCATTTTGCACTGATAATATTGTATAGAGAAAAAGAATATAATGATAATCATCTTTAATAATAATAAATTATAATTTCTAAGATAAAAAATAATATATGAAGATAAATTCTACAATGGATCAACATACAGGTGATTGTGATTTACGTATATTACATTTTCTTGTTGATAGATTACACATTGTATCCTCTACCCTATATTCTTTCTTTCTTTGCCCTTTTTTTACTTTCATTTTTTCTTTTCTCTTTGGTCTGATGAGTCACCATAGCTAAGTGTCATTCACACATGTTATCAATTATAATCAAACCAACCCCTAAATCAAAATCTCTAAATAAAAAACAAAAGTTCTTGTTAGTTTATCCTAAGAACAAATACTAATTTATTTTTTTTTCTAAAAAAAAATCATTGTTCTTCACGTGAACTATTAACAAACTCCCATACCAATTTCATAAAGACAAGAAAATATTGTTGTGGTCGCAGAACAACCATAGTTTTCATACACAAGCATCATAGAAACAAATTGTTATTCCTAAGTAAAAATAAACGTTCACAAAAATAATCACAACCATTATTTGCAAGCATTTACGTAGTTGATGGAAGAAAATATTTGGATTATGCATTATTATTGTCCATTTTGGCCTTATACAAATATAGACTGAGCACCATTGTTAACGTGACATTATATTAATTTTGACTAATCATTATCTTTATTTTTTTTAACATGTTTTGAATATTAATTGTCCAATAATAAAACTTTGAATAGGTCAAGTCATATATGACTCATGACGCTTAGATGTTACTAAAAAGAATTATGTCAGCTGACTAATAATTATAACTTTAGTCTAGTAGTAAATACTCGATCTAATAATCAATATAAGAGTTAAAGTCATAAGTTCAATTACCAGAGAATTGTAATTATCAAAATTAAGGGTTATAATTTATTTTTATCATTTTATACTTAATAACATACTTTATACTCTGTGATCTAATCACAAAAAGGTTCATCCCTTCTTTTAATAAGTCCTGTTTTCAGTTTCTCATGTATCTCTTTTCCCTTTCTAACTTGATCTCTAAATGTCAAAATCACTATCTCTTTTCTAAAAATAATTAAGAGCATTTATAACTTCATTTAAATTTTACAAAATTTCTTAGATAGGAGTCAAGGAGTAGTTAGATCCTTTGGGACTCAACAAATGAACGTGGCCATTTCTAGTTCACACGCCTCCCCCTTAACAACACAAGGCAAATCATGAGTGGTCTCACCCATTTCTCGTAAACCTCAGTTAATCTATCTCTTTCTTGTATTATGAACATTTTGTTGGCTTTGAGGGTACAAAGGACAACCTCTTTTCTTTCATTGAAGCTTTTATGCACAAAGTCAACCTTTAGAATGAGGATTTTTGTAAAGGTAAAAGCACAATATAATGAGTTGAATTGTGTATTAAATATTTTTACAAATGTTTTTTTGCTAATCAAAATGCTTAATCCGATAACGACAGATGAAATATGAACTGAGTTTTCAAAAGATTATTTTTTACACAAATTTTTGCAGAAGAAATTATCCTTTTTGGTTAGAGATAAACAATATAAAAAATAAATATTTTTTTATTGGTTTGTCTTAACTCACGATAACGCAGTTTGTTAGTCGAGGTTTCATCATATTTAAAAAGTACAAATATTTTTCCGTCTTAATTTTTTAAGAATTATACAAGTATTCCTTAATTACAATCTCTTCAAGCTACACGCCTACACCTAAACACTAAATAGAAATGACAAAAGTATATCTAGTTTAGTATGTCTAACTTCTTTACAAAGAAATTTTACAATAAAGTTAATGAAATTCACAAAGAGATACTTTTTAAATATTTAAAAATTTTGTAGCATTGGTTTTTACTTTCTTCAATTCTTAAAACTCTTTTATTTTTATATATATATATATATATAAAGATTTTGATTTAATTATTAAACTCAACTTTTCAAGATCCTTTATCTCATAGAAGCCTGATTGAAGGACATCCTCTAGCATTTAATATTTGTCTTTTTGCAACTGACACAAATTCCTACTTCTGTAGTTGAAAGGTACAAAATAGCTTTCTACAACGGGGTTTTTTTTTTAAATTTCTTCTTTTGATTTCTTTGTTTTTGAATTTCACATGTTTTTTTTATATTGAGAATAGATAAATACCTCATACTCGATACTACATTTTCATACTCTAATTAGACTTTAACATTTAGATATGGAAAAGTTAAAATTAGACATTTAATATTTTGAATAAGTCATTACAGAGAATACTCTATATGTTAACGTGTCTAAGTTAAACTATGCTTACGACAATCTCGTTTTAATTGATAATTCATCTTCGCGTAAAAATGAGTTTCATTTATTTATGATTGGATTTTATCTACTCTGTGATCTTGACTTTTATCTCTTAGTTTCACCTAACCATACATTCAATAATAATCATATATTTTCGTGTTTAAGATAATATATAATAACTAAAATTTAAAATTTTCATTTATCTTTGATTTTTTTACACTTGAATAATTTTCTTCTCGGACTCTTAGAAAAGTCTCGTCATCAAGAACTTGCTAGAGTTGAAGTACTTGGATAAAAAAGTACGATGGCCGCAAATTACCAAAAAGATGAAACAATTTTTTATTATTTTCTAGTAGTTTTAGCTATCACATAGCATCATTAATTAACAAACCAGTTAAACGAAACTAAAAATAAAACTGAAACTACCCATAACAATAAATTATATTAGCTACTTTCAATTAATAATATCTAATTTTTTATTTTGTTCAAAAAGTACACGTATCCTAAATGGTACTGGTCATGGAAATTGAGTGATAATTTATTAATACAGATTACAATAAATTAAAAAATAAAATACATCTCACTTTTAATCTTTTAAATCTATAATATATTATAAGTCTACATTCTATTATGATCATTTAAATCTAAAAAATTATATTTTTATGTTTTTAAGATATATTATTTTTAAAAAATATTTTAATTTTAAATCTAACATTATTATAATTTACAATTATAGTTGTAATGACTTTTAGTTACTACAAAGAAAAAAGTTTATCTTCAACTATTTCTCAAATACACAGTCATTTTATTTTAGAATTTAAATTAATGACAGTTTGACGTGAAATAAGTAAGAACATACTTTAAATGTAATAGAATTTCTTGAACTTTTTATTTATAACATAATTGAAAAGGAGTATCTTATGGCTCACCTAAATTATTTTATCCATATATAACTATCTGCTCCTAGTTTTTTTTTCCTATACGCACGGGTGTTTTGAACCTAGATTAATATTTAAGAAATTCCAACTCATACAACTGACCAATTATGTATTGAAATGAGAAGTAATATTAACTAATAAGAGATGTTATATGCTACTCGGAAGCGCGCGCGTCCACCCAAGGAGGAATCACCACACGATTGCTTCAATCTTTTTGTTATTTCTAATATTGTCAAGAAGAACGAGTAAGTAATTAGCATGTTAAGTAATCAAATTTTTCTTTACATATGTCTTTGTTCTTATTTTCTCTTTAGCTATAGTATTCTAATCTAAATATTAGCTATGTATTAGTATTCTAATCTAAACATGACAAAAAGGTCACCGCAGAAACTCCTGAAACTAAATCGTGTGATACATGCATAATTATACTACAGGGAAAAATGTGATCTTACTAAAGTTGATATCTTTGTGAAAGTGACAATCAATCACGCAGTAGAGAGACAGAATCATGAACTAAATCGGCTGAAAAACACCATGCATGGTCATAATTTCATTTATCCAATAGCTATAAATCACCCATCTATTAGCGTAAGTTTAAGAAAACAATGACTTGACACTCACATGTCTGATTAGTTGACTTCCCAACTCATCCTTTTATCATTAGATGTGTAAGTAATGGAGAGATTATATTAATTGACAATTTTAAAGACTATATATTACTGTTGGTATCAGAAATCAATTTAAACAGTCCTTACAATTTCGTCACTATGTATAGTAACTCAAAATAGACTCCAAACATTCAATTGAACTACCAAGGACGATAGCCAGTATAAATATAAATGAAAAACACAAGGACGGTAACAAAATTCACGATTCAGGATTCAATATATACATTCTGCTACTTGTTCAGTTTATATACACAAAAGTGAGCACTGATTACAAGATATACCAGTTTTCCTTATCACAGTACTCAAGAAACTGTTGTTGGTCTTAAACAGCCTATTCCTAAGCTCCACCTATGAAGTTAAAAGCAGTCGGATTTGAACCAAAAAACATGTAAATGTAAAAAATTAACAAATGCTGTCAGCTGAATTCTCCATTTTACCAAAAACCCTACAGAGAATTAGCATATTGATAAGAACGTAAAGAAAACAAGTCTCTTGTATCAGTAGTATAACTGTAGTTTCCTTAAGCACCTCTAAATATATATGTATATATATTATATTTATAGCTAAAAACGGAACAAGAACATGAAACAGATTGCGAGCAGATACTCGGACCAGTTGATGAAGTGGGCAGACCGAGACAAAATCCACATCCTCATTATAGACTTTTGCATAAAACCTTCTTTACTCATCCTTCTTTGCTTGCATTCCCTTTGAATCACGGTTCAGAACATCATCCATATTAACAAATCGCGTTTCCTGCCCCGACTCTACTGGTTTCAAGAACTCTAATCCATAATCAACACCTGATGGAGTCTGTTCCATATGTGGCAAACTTCCCAACAACTTGGCATCTGGATTTTGCAGCTGATAAGCATAACTTGAAGGTGCATCAACCTGAGGATTTCTATCTCCTGGAAAACACATTTGTCCAAAATCCAAACCTTGCATCAATCCAGAGTCATCAATTGGGTTGCTATCTATATGCCTCAAAAGCTCATCCACCTGAAAAATCTCATCCATTGAGAAACTCTTCAAGTAATCACCGCTAAAATCAAAAATCCATGAAAAGTCCATCAGATCTTTATCTAAATCCTCTGCAACCTGTCTAGCATCATTTGTTCCTTCTTGTCTCACATCTTGAATTTGCCCAGCCCCCAGTTGTGCTAGATCCGCAGCCTCATCCTTTGGCTCTTGCTTCATTCTGCTTGTGTGCGAGGCAGGTTCATAAGCCTTATGACAAGCATTAGCCATATAATTAATATTGACATGCAAAGAATTCTCCTTAACATCCTCTGCTGCACAAACCTCTGATTGATTGGATGTAGTAGTTGTATCTGAGACAGCAGTTGCAACTGAAGAACAAGATGATGATGCAGCCACAGGAGACTCCTTGAACGATTCCTTGACAGAAGCATAATCCGATATGTGGGGGAAGTTGAGGCGTGCACTAGGACCATACATGGCTCTAGCAGCTTCATCATAAGCAAGGGCAGCTTCTTGGGCAGTAGAAAAGGTACCCAACCAAAGCCTATTACCTCTATTGGGTTCCCTAATCTCACCAACCCATTTTCCCCAAGTCCTCTGCCTAACACCTCTGTACTTACACTGAGAATTTTGGGGTCCTCCCTTCCCTTTCATACACCCTTTCTTAGAACCTTTAGCCGGAGCCTTCCGAATTGGTTTACCATCATCTTTGCCAGAATAAAGACTCTCATTGTACTCCTTCCACTTTGCAATAGTCTCAGCCACGGATCTAGATCCATCCCCTCTACTCCTACTTTTCCTCTTTCTAGAAGAATCCAGGGGCTTAACAGAAACTTGATCATAAGCACCCATGTCCACAGTCCAATACACAAACTTCACTATTCAGCTCACAGCAATACTCAATTCACGATCTGTTGTCACAAGAATACACAACTATTCAGTAACCAACAATTCCTAAAACAGAACAAAGGAAGTATAAAAAAGATTTCACAATAAGCATCTATTAACAACATTAATAATAAACACTATAATAAATTCATCCAAGACATGAAGAAACGAATTTCCGTAACCACCAAGTAATAGATAAAGCTAAACCCCCAAAAAAACAAAAATAAAAAACTTGCTGCACAAGTTTTTTTTTTTTTTTCCTTTCTAATTTTTTTAAAAAAACTAACAAAATACGACACTGACTGATAAATAATCCAGAAGCAGAAAGGTAGAAATTAAAAACAATAAATACAAAAATCACAAACAGAGTAATTAAAACACGAGAAAGAATCGTAATGCTACTAACCTCCGAAACTTTGACGCCGTTCAAATTGGACAGAGAGAGTGTAATGTTTTTTCGATTTGTCCCTTTTTTCTCGGTTTTGTGTTGAAGTGAAGATAATAATAATAGGGTTCTTCGAGATTTGTTGGTGAAAGTGTGAAGCGGATTCAGAAAAATCTTCGTGCTGGCACATTGTAATCTCTATTTATAGCCTTCTCTAGATATTTCTGATATTTTTAATTGCACCCCCCGAAACTGGTGACGTGGCACTTTCTTAGTCGCGTTATCATGCTTCTGACTCCGGAGACTCCTGGCACGTGGCACTCGAACCTTCCCGAGCCACCAAATTGCTCTTTCTTTATTTCCTTCGACTTTCCCCTATGTCCTTTTCTTTTTCGCATATTCTCAATTATGCCATTGCTACATGCCATAAATATCTATCTTTTTTTTTTTTTTTCTTTTTCTTTTTTACTGGATAAATGTCTTGTGATGTTAATCTTCATTATTGTGATTATTATTTTATTATATTTAGTGGAATCAACTGAACCTTTCAGCTTCCTCTGGAAAGTGGGCCTTGTTTTAATGAAACTGGGCCCGGAGCCCGATTGTACGAGATCTGCTTGTTTACCTTTACAATGGACTAGTACCTTTCTGTATTATTGCGTTATAAATGACGAGAAAATAATGAATATAGTTATAATTTAATTTTTGAATGTTGGTTGGAGAATAATACTTTTGATACATAAAATAGTAAAGAAATAAATTTCTTGAAATATTATTAATAATGATAAACACCGTTTCAAACAAGAGGGGATATGTATGCAATTGAATAGTGGTGATAATCTTTATTATTAATTCTTATATTTAAAAATCATTAAACACCGTTTGGTTGATTTTAGAATAAACACGAAGGGATACCGAATCGAGTTTTTAGAATTTTGAAGCATAAATATTAACCTCACCGAGGAAATAAAACGGTTTTAATTTTGAAATTTTAAGATACTAATGATTGAAATGAACATGTGGCATACATGTAAAGAAGGCACGTGTCAATGGAGAATAACTTGTTTCTTGGTTAAAATTCAAAAAGCTATTATAAAAGGAAAAATAAATAGATTAAGAAAATAAGAAACATAGTGAGAAATAAAAAGAATAGTTAATTTGAAGGTCCTAATTCCGATGTTGAATCAAAGAAGTGTGAGGATTGAGACATATCCTAATTTTCATGTTATCACACAAGAGATGCATGCACGTGGGACACGTGGTGAGTACAGAATGTGCCACTTTGATGAAAGGGAATGGTAACGCGTCATTCAAGTTAGGAGTTTGATGATATCCACCGCAGAATAGTGAAACCTAACGAATTGATGGTTGTTCTCGAACTGTACGGGTTTTCGGCAATTTTAGTATATGAGATGGTAAAATATCATATTTAATAAAAATATAAAATTAATTTTATTATGATTATAATTTTTATTTTATTTAGTTTTTAGTTTTATTTTTGAATTTTAAAAATATACTTTTGTAAATATTTAAATGATATTAATCATATATAATAAATTTCTTCGGAATATCATTGTTATATTATATTTTCAAATATAATATTCTCAGAAAATTATAAATTTAAGTAAATTATTGATTTAATTCTTAAAGATATCTAACTCGAGAAATAATTTAACGAAGATGGAAAATAATAAAATAAAATTTAAAAGTATGATATATTTATATTTATATTTCAATTTTTAATTATATTATTTATTATTATTTTAGTTCATATACAATAAAAGAATAAGAACAAGTAGTAAATCTAAAAATGAAAATGATAAAATATAATTAAATTTGGGAGTTTAAATAAGGTAAATATTATTTATGGATTAAGATAATAAATATGTTATATTTTTATAAATTTTTCTATTATTTTTTTTTAAAAAAATTAAATTAACTGATTCATACATTTAAAAATAAAATAATAATTTATGGAAAAAAATTCTAGAAAATGACAGTGAATCCGATGGAGCAAAGTTATGTTTGGTTATTATTATAAAAAAATCGTTTAAAGTAAAATTATTTTTATCGATGAAGCTGGATCTTTATATTTCTTCTATATTTATTTTATTTTCAATCATCTAAAACATGTCAACAATATTTTTGAAGCAAAATGTAGAACAAATGAATAGGGATGTAGTTGTTGTTGCGTACAGAGGAACCAGTGTGAAGTGGGGGAAAAGAATCATAAATGAAATAGATATGTACGTATTTGATGACGCACACAGTTTCAGTGTTGTTAAGCCAGTGAGACCCATCATTGATTACGTGTGTGAGCTTTGAAAAACCCTACATAAAATGGTCAATTTGCCCAAATGGGTCTGATCAAATCTTTAACTTTTTCTTCTCTATACTCCACACACGGTTTTACTGGATAATCTTGCCCACATAATCATTATCCAAAACATAGTTTAAATGTTTTTTTTATCATGTTAAAAATTTAAAAAATGGCTAAAATTCTATTTTACTCAGTTATTTATCTATTTTTTCAAGTTGATCCTAATTTTAGAATGTTCTACTTTAATCTCTTAAATGTCTTGTTAGGCTAAATCAATCCTTTGGTTAACTAACTATACTAACTTGGACAATCCTTTGGCTAAAATCTTACTACTTAAACTTACTCAACTTTAATTCATTCATTTGCTGACACCAATTTTTTAGTGACTTATTTAATTATAAAAGTGAACAATGAAATTTTCATAGGATTTTAATTGGATTTTTAGCCTCATAATATAGTTGCCGAATTTGATCTACAAATTTTAATTATTTGATATTTTGTTACCGTACTTTGGCATGTGATTTTGATTTATTTGTTGGTTTGACTTTCAGCATTTGATAAAGAAATGTTGACCTAATATGCTAAAGTGGAGTTAAGAATGTTGATAGAGTGTATTGATCCACGGCAAGCAAAAGACGCACTTGCTAAACTGGAGTCCCAACCGTTGGATAGATTTCCATTTCATTTGTACGATGGGCTTTATGAGTATTAGTGGGTGAGTGCGCGCGCTGGTTTGGGCTTTTAGCAGCAACCCAACATGAAAAGAAAAGTCAGTTATCATTTTAATTAATAAGTAATCAAACTAGTTATAGTGTAAATTAATTTGTATCATAATTAATTTTATTACTATTAAAAATATATCTTATATCATAATCAATTTAATTTAATTTTTTAAAATATTATATTATAATAGAGAAAAAAAATACGTATAATATAATTTTTATTTTCTAATCAACCCATTATATATATATATATATATATATATATATATATATATTAAATAGAAATAAATAGATTTGAGTAATAAGAGATTTGCAAGAGAAAGGACGCGAAGTGTAACCTATTTTTATTTGACAGTTAACTCTAATACATTAATTAATCAGTAAAGTCATTTATAAAGGTTTTTTTTTTATTAATTTTTTCTTTTCTTTTCTCTTTCTTTATATTTTATAACAAATTACTTATATCTTATAACTAATTATATAATTATATACGTATCACATGTTATCTATCAAATATTTTGGTTAAAAGAATGTCAAAGATATAGCTTATGTGCTTATACCAAATATTAGCTTTGTTTGCAAAAGTAAAGAGTTGGAGACCAAAATGGATTTGGTCTTTGGGTCATAATCCTCAGATTACTTGTCCACAATGAACTCTTATATAACTTGTCCAGTGCTGTTGTACCCACATTGACCTTCGCTACAATAAAGTTTCACATAACAATTTGACATTATGTTTTCCCAAAATGCTTTTTCTGGTAATTTAGTGATTGTCAAGTTATATATGCCTTCATTCTTGCTTTTATAATATTCAATTAGTTTTATACACTTTTATTATCTCGTAAAACTGAATATATGATGTTGAGACTATCTAATCTCACTTCGATGAAAATGTGTTGTGTTTTAGTTAGCCAAAGACATCTAGTTTTTTTTTTTTTTTATATATATATATATATAATTTAATAGAAACATATTATTAATACTTTTTAAACCACCAACTAATAAAAAATTTATTATAATTTTAAAATTGTTGTTATAAAATCAGCAAATTTACAAGATAATTTATGTTTAGCTAGGGGTACTTAGTCCATGTGTTATTTATTAGTTTTTAATTTTGAGTTACATTGTGCTTGGATTATTTTTTTTCTCCAATATTTATCATTTTTAGTGATAACTTCATTTTGGAAATAATAAATTATCTAATTCCTACCCTGTTAGTTTATTGTTTGATGATAAATTGCAGTCAATATTTTCCATATCTGACATTGACTGAATTATGTCTTTTTTCACACACTTGGGTTTATAAAAGAGAAGGAATAGACATATATAGTCAAAACTCATCTTTCTTTATAACATTAACCACAAGGAGAAGAAAACCACTAACATCAATTTAATAAATTGGGCTTGTGACTGTATCATCTCTACGTGAAAAGAACAAGAGGAAAAGAAGATATACCCCCAATACAGGGAAAACAACAATAATGAACTAGGAAAAATTATGAACTATACTGACAAATTTAATAATTTTAGTTTTGACTATCTTAACATAAAGGAAGGTCCTCTGGAGGGGCTTCTATGGATTGCAACAACCCTACTCCATTCTCCACCAAGAGCACAGTTGCCAAACCCCAACCAATGTGAACATCCAAGTGACAATGCATAATCCAAGCTCCTACACACATCACATCAATCAATTATATTTTATCAAACATCAAAAAATTAAAATTTTTAAACAATGCAAAATTGTAACTAAATTAAGAGAAGATTAAGAGAAAAGTGTTTATGGATGGATAGTGCAGAATATTTTATCCCATTAATTGTTTATAACCCACTAAATCATGTATATTTAGTTTATCAACTTGAAAAATAAAATTGTAAAAATCATATAAAATTTAATTTACTACAGTAGTTTAGATTAGCATTCATATGACATTTTATAATTACATAATTCAATAAACTTATCTTACATGTCATTATTTTTAATAAAAGAATAGTATAAAATACATTTATACTCCTGATACATGAAAAAATTATTAGTCTCATTTACTGATTTTAATTACCTGGGTTGTCAGCAACAAATCTGATAACTGCCCATCCATTAACAGGAACAGCAACAGTGTTCCTCATAGGTGGATCAACAAGGTTGAACTTAGAAGTATCTTTCTTGGGGTCAAAATTCCCAAACCCTTCTGCCACAATGTAGAAATCATACCCATGAAGATGAATAGGGTGATTCTCAGGAGTCACAATGCTAGTATCCTGCAACACAATCTGCACCCTTGATCCAAACTTCAACTTAGTGACCTTAGTCCCAGGAACAGGTTGCCACAAGGAACGACTCACGTTACCAGTGTAATCAAACTTCAAAGGAGGCTGCGTAGGAAAATCAGAAGTGAAAACACCTTGCACTCCAAGGTGATGAGCCTGCAAAATTGAAACATTGTTGGGTAGAACAAACGAAACATTGTTCATGCTGGCAGTGAAGCGTGTTCCATTGGGTCCCTGGCATTGGTTCTTGTTGAAATTCGGAGGGCAATTGTTGAGTCCGAGGCCAATAGTGAAGAAAAGATTGTCATCAACTTCATTCGGCACTTCAGCTTTTCTAAGGCTTCTGAAGCTTCTGCTGAATGCAGTGACAGTGTTGGTGTCATTGTAAGCAGGAAGAGAAGGTAAAATAGGTTTGATTGTTTGACCTTTCGCTGGACATGGAGCAGATTTGTATTCGAGAATGGCAGTGGTTGTGGTGTTATCAAAGGGAGCATTTTGTGCCGATTGGTAGGCACGTGCGGCTATATAGTAACGTGAAGGTGGTTGGTTACCTTGGATTAGTACATCGGTGGTTTGACCTGGTCCCAACATGATTACATTGGTGGTGAAGGGTTTCAGATAAGAGGCATCAGCACCAACCACTGTGAGTTTGTGGTTTGCAACTGTGAAGAATAAGGGTTGGTTTAATGCTGCATTGATCACTCTCAGCAGGTTTGTCTCCCCAGAATCTATTGGAACAATTGTAGTTCCTACATTGTAATAAAATCAATGCCAGGTTAGTTTAATTTCCTATGACCCCTGTTTCTTTGTCCCAAAACTAAGTTTTAAGTTTCTTAGATAAGATGTAATAAAATTGCATGGCCATGTTCGTTGCAAAATCGTTTGCTTCAGTCTAAAGAGTACTTATTTTATAGCAAAAAAAAAATAAAATTGGAACTTTATTTTAACTTATTTCATTAAGATACTAAATTTGTTTTATAATAATATGTCTGTGAAATATAAACTTTGGAAACTGTAGATTAATATATTATAATTAACCATGATATATAGATGTGACATGATATATACCTGGGCTAGAACACTTGTAAAGATCTCCGGGTTGACCATTGACAGTGTATGCATCAGAAATATTTGGTGCTGCTCCCGTTAGTGTGGCTTGTCTTATAACATCCATAGGGTTTGCGTCCCACCATTCCCCTAATAATCATAATTATTTTCACTGTTAAACCATCTTCATCAAGGAAAAAAAAAAATAACAAATCCCACAATATCATTTTTTCAATCACCCCCTCCAAGTTAGTGTAAAACTACAAATTATATTAAAATGTGAAGTAAAATAATTACCAAGAAGAATAGGTGTTTGGCGCTTTGGCTTAGGGAAAGGGTATGCCTCTCCTTCCTTGGGATAAATTATTAAGGCACCATAAACAGTGGCTCTTAGCCAAGAGCTATGAGCATGCCACCAAAGTGTTCCCTCTTGTCCTTGAATGGTAAAACGATACGTGTAACTTTCTCCAGGACGAATAGGACACTGAGTCACAAATTCTGGCCCATCAGCCCATCCTGTTCTGATTTGCCGAATACCATGCCTGATACAGCAAAATTATTAACAAGGAGCAACCAAAACTAACAATAAGTGTCACTCAAATATTTTCTTCTAAAAGTTCCATGCATGTAGCATGCAATATATATACGAGTGTAGTGTGTATCTATAACCCATTGTTTCGAGACAACATAAGGTAAAGGTGTTGCATTTAGTTCTCACGAGTGCAAGAAAAAAACACTTTTTAACATGTGCCCATATGAACCATGAATACACATTCAAAAGTACTACTAAAAAAGTTTTTGTTAAAAAAATAGTATAAATTTTTTTAAAGAGAAACTAGTACATAAAATTTGTACCAATAATGGGTTATACAGCAAAAGAGAAAAACCAGAACAAAAAGGAGAGATTAAAAAACAAGATGATTAATGTGACATGATAAGGAAAAATAAATTTAGAAAAATATTATATGAATTTGTTATATGAATAAGTGATTTTTCTAAAAATAATTGACAACGTTTAGTAAAGTATATTTAAAGGTGAAAGTGAAGGCAAAAATGCTAGCTTAATTGATTTGATATGATATATATACCAGTGGATGGTGACATTGTAACGTGCTTTGTTAGTGACTTTGACGACCAAAGTGTCACCATTGTTGACTTCCAATGTTGGTCCAGGGAATTGTCCATTCACTGTGATGGTGCTATGCGTGTTGCACAACCTCTTCACTGGCGTTGCTTGAATCTGCATCATTACAAATGAAATGGAATGCTAATGAATTAATATGATGTTAAAAAGAAAGGGACACAAAAAAGAGAAAGTGAGGGAAAGAGAACGTACAACAAATTCATGCTCTTGAATTTTGGCATTGGTTGAAGACAATGCTAGAGTTAAGACAACAAAAAGGGCTAAGAAAATGGTCTTGAGAGCTTCCATTCTTTTAAGTGTATTAGAAATAAAAACCTACGTGCCAATGATATGGTTAAGGTTGCAAATTGCAATGGAATTGACAGTGGGAAGATGACATGCTTTTATAGGGAATATTAGAGTCATTAAGGTTGGCAGATTAGGTTTTGTTATGGCAAATTGGTCAGAGGCACTCTTAGAAACTTAGTTCAACCCTATAAAAGTTGTTGCACCCACTAGTTCATTACGTTGCTAGATGAATGCTTGATTCTCAAGTCTTCATTTTGGAGGTTGAATTTTCTCAAAGCATATAATTACTTTGAGACTTTTCAAGGAATAAATAATTTATTAAGATGGAGTTTTAATAATTTACTCCCTTTTACTTTTAATTGGCATTAGCTCATGTTTTTATTGTTGAGAAAGTATGCGACATTTCAAAGGGACCACAACTAGAAAAGCATAGCATATATAAAGGTTTATATCTTTTCTATTGTCCAAGTCAAGATGTACCCATTATCTTTATTACCAAGCAATTACCATTTGGTTTGCCTGTAGCAAACTACCATATAATTCAGTGCAAGTAACCTTGCCGTCAAACTTATTGCACTTTGTTTTTATTTAGTGATTCTTGTTATTTGGAATTGAGTATAATTTAATTTGTAAGCTAAGTTAGGAAAGTTAAGAAAAGTGCAAACTAATTTTGCGTTAGTCCAATTTGACTTTCTTTCTTGTTTCGGTGGTTGGAGAAAATAAGGCTCTTTGTTAAAAAAATTGGTAATTATTTGATGAAAAAGTAATAGATATGCACATTGAACACAACTCTATATGACTTTTGAAAACATAGTTTGCCCTTTGTTTAGACTAAAAACTCTGTTTTACAATGTTATTGCTACTTAAATATTGCCTTGATCTATAATTAACTAATTAATAAAATTTCTTTAAGCTCAGGATTTCAAGTCAGGTCATTTTTCTTTAGGGTACCATGACCCTCTTTCCTTCTCCAAGTTGTTAAGTGGCTTGCTATTCAAGAATTCTTTGTTATGATATTTAGGCCAATAGTTTTGTTTAATTCAAGTGGCTATTGATAGGAAAAAAACTAGCATTAAAAATGTAAAAAAATGGTACTGCCATTAGGTACGCAGCAAATAAAATAGGGTAAAATAGTAACGTGATTTGATTGGGTCCAACAAGAATTTAGTTAGAGATACTCATGAAAAATGCAACATAAGATCAAGTATTAAATTAGTTGGCCAGTCTCAGAAAATTTCAAACATGGATGATCAATGAGGGAATTATATAACACACAAGCCTGTCGTACTCAAAAATACGTACTTTGATGTATAAATTATAATCAATATCATCACTTTGACGAAAACCGCCATGTGGTGATTACCATTGTGCCACATGTTAAACAAAATTTGTCACAGGTGAAGCTTTTTCATATGTTTGACCTTGTGATGTAGGATTTGGTTTCCCTAATGATATGTTTGTTATGTAACGTTTTTTCATCATAATAACCACTTCAATTTCTCATAAAGGAAACTAAAACAAAATATTAACTAAGAATAAAAATAAATAAGCATCATAAAATTATAATATATATATATATATACATTAATAATTATATTAGATAAAATATATTAATTATTAATTTAACTTCGGTGAAGATATCTTATAGAATAATTACATATATGTATGGTATAACAATTCTTGACCCAATTTTACTTCACAGTTAATTGTCATATATAATTAATATGTAACTAATCAGTTAACTCATCTACAAAACATGTACATATGTATATACATATTTTTTTCTTTTCATATTTTATAACTAGTTATCTTCATTATAGATGTTTACCAGATATTTTTCTTCTTCTTATGGGCCTCAACGAGGATAAGAATTGAGAACCTTATACTGTACACAGATGCTTTGACATAGCAAAATCACATGGTAAAATTTGAAGTCTATTTTGTGACGTGAGTTCGTACAATAATAAAATCTTAAATTTGAAGGAAGATATTTGGAACATTTTCACTAGTAGTGTTCTCACTCAACTTTCGATAAGAAGGTGAATGTATATAGTTCCTTTGGCTCTGATGGATTGCTACATTTGAGATGATGACAACGTACATCAAGCCAAATGCCACAAAGATTATTTTGGTTTGTCACAAAACCGTTAACGACAGTTTATGTCAAATGAGGCTGAGTGTGACAAAGCTTAACACGCGTTAGGGAAACCAAATTGGAGAAATTAGATAGGTGAACAAGAGATAAAGAAAGATCATGATATTTGAAGGTTGGTAGAGTTTGTTGTTACTGAATTTCTCATATTCTTGTGATGGAAAGACAACAAGTACTTCAAAAACCCGTTACATATTAGTGTAAAACAAAAACAATAAAGCAAAGAAAGATGAAAATTGACACTAGAGCAGAAACCAAATCCTTTGTCAAAATTTTCTGGTGCTTGGTCTCACTCTTTTTCTTTTTCTGGTGAAATAATTATTTCCCTCCCTTGTGTTATATTCTTGGTTGGGTATTTTGATTTCTTGGGTTTTCATTTTCATGGTTAGTTATAAGTGGGTGCAAACTCAAGCAATTTTTAATTCCGCCGTCAACGTTTTCTCTAATCCAAAATAATTAGAGATTAAAAAATTAAATTAATTAAATAACAAATCATCATTATTCATTTATATGGCTGGTCTATATGGCTTTACCAAAAATGGGGCCTTCTTAAAGATCAAGCTCAAAATGATATGCTTTTTTTCTTTGTAAAATGCACATGTTATAGTAATGAATGATGACGGTTCTCAAACTTTATGTGCATAACACCCCTAGCTATTTATGTCACATAAGGGCTAAAAATTATATTATTCTATAGACCGGTTAGTGCTACAAAGGACAAAACTTGCATGAACCTATTTTTTGCACTGACTCCTGAATTTTGGCCTTGGCATGAGGGGACTTGCAACAATACTAAAGTTGATTTGTATAGTAATATATAAATAAATACATGTATTAATACAATCATTAATTAATAATATAAAGAAAACATAAAAAAAAAATATTAGTGGTAGATTAACCCAATACTATAATATTTTGGTCAAATCCATCTTTAAATGTTAGAAAGTTGAAAAATATGTTAGTTTTTCTAAAAACAATTTGTACAAATGATGAATTTTTTTTGTTCGGTTTATATTTGATTCATTAGTACACTAGCCTGATATAATATCAGAATAAAGTTAAAAATACAGCTAGTTAGAATTTAGGTAACCCAACCTAATATTATTACAAAAATTGACTCGTATAGACCTAGCAACCTGTTATTTTCAACTCTATTGATCACACGAGTCTGGGTTATATGATCTCATCCCAATTAACTTGATTAATTAACAAATTGATAACTTGATTTAACTAGACATCAATTAATAGAGTCCATTAATATGAATTTACCCAATGGATCAATTCATTCAACTTAGATTTTAACCCAATTTTTTTTAAATACTAATCAATTATACATGAATTCTTCAAATTTTCATTTATGTATATCTACAAATTTATAAATTAGTTATAACCAAAAAGAAGAATTGGAGAAATTTCTTCATAGATTGTGCTAGCTATATCTTAAACAGAGTCGAGAGATATCTTTTGTTGGGAGAGTTAAAGGAAATAGTTGAAGCATGGATATTTATTATGTTGGCAATTTTTTTTTTCAAATCTCTAGCCTAATTTTTTTATATTAAAAAGATATTATATTACCTTTAGGATGTTATTTATATTCAGAGATATTATCTATAAATTAAATAGGAGATTTATTTCCTCTTTTAAGATTATAATGTTAGTCTATAAATAGAGATTTTTGAGATCGAAATAATCACTAGCAAGTTGAAGATCCCTAATATTGATTGTGATAGAGTGTGGATAGAAATATGAAATACCGAATAGGACGAACAGAATAAAAACAAAATATAAATAAAAATTGGGTGAATTCTAGTATATCAAACATGTTTAGTTTAATTGGTTTAAAATAATAGTTGATAATAAATCTTTTGATATCTTTGTGTTAGATTCATGTTTATAGAAAAAGGTAAATTCTAATCTCAATGTTTTTTTTCAATTGAATCAATTCAATTCATGTTACCAAATAACTACTGTTGTTTTATTGAGATAATTAATTCAATTACTCGAAAATCAAATTGATGCAATTAGAATATAAAATACTAAAATAACACTATTTCATAAGAAACTGGCCACACAGCAGAGGTGAGTGACTTATTTTTTCACAAAAGTAAATAACATAATAATTATAATTAAAAAATTAATATTTATGTAGTTAATATATTATTTATAAAAGTGTAAATTATATTTATTTTATAATAAAAATATAACAATAAGTAAAAAAATTATAAAATGGAAGTTAATAAATAATTTTAATAAAAAAATAAATAGTAATACATGAAAATTGTCAAAGATGATAATTTATATTTACTTTTCTTCATTCGAAATTAAAGTATATTGATTTCATTCTTCATCTTTATTCACTAAAAATAAAAATTACTTAAAATTTAAATATTTATAGATACTTTTTGTTTAATGTTAAATTTTAAACTAAATTTTGCTTTCATTAAATTGAATAAATAATAAAAATACAATGATTTATATTATAGATACGACCATTACAAATAAAAAAACTTAGACTTTACAAAAGATTAATTATACTTGGAGATAATTTTTTTTTATGCGAAGTCATTAAATAAAAAGTCATTTTAAAACAAATCTTTTATTTAGTTAAATTGAATAACCCATAAAAATAATAAAATTTAGGAAGAAATTATCGTATATGTTGACTGCACACTATTTTTATATTAAACACACAAGTACTAATTCTAGAGATATAGTTAAATTTATATAAAATTTATTTTAGATTTATTATGAATGTTAATTTAGGAATCACATCTTTCTAATTAAAATATTAATAAAAAAAAATTTGTTTATAAAATCATTTAAATTTATTTTATATAATTTTCACACAAACATATTTATAGATTTAAAATAATAAATATGTTATTACTTATTTCCATCCCGTTTTATTTATACACGACAAAATTTAGATAAAAACAAAAAAAATAAGTATTAAAATATAATTTAATTTAATCTGAATATACAACTATTTAAAATTAAAAAAATATATGTGATTTTTTTTAATATAAATGTTTATTATAAATAAATACATCAATGTGATAAAACGTTGATATCATTCTTCGCGCTAATTTCTACTCTTGCTTGATGTATTTATTAGAAATAATAATTTATATTTATCGGTCTTTATTTAAGATATATCAATTATTATTTTGATGTATTTACTTAAGCTAACTATTAATTTAAATTTAAATATAATATTTCATATTATAAACTCAATTATTATCATTAAAATTCACGTTTTATATAAAAGATCTGATTATATTACGAGAAAATATAACTAATTCTAAATATGTAATTTACATAAAACTTATACTTTATAAAATAATAAAAGAAAAGTTAATAAAACAATTAAAGTAATTATATGATTTATCAATGAATGAATGATAAAATTATTGATTTATATATAATTTATCATTTGATATATAAATATAATAATAAGCATATGTAGTGATAAGAATATATTAGAGTAACGTAGTATAATTTATTATTGAATTAATTAATATAATAATAAGTATATGAATTTTTTTTATTTTTATAAAATAATTGATGAATTAATATAATGATAAACATATACTACTTTTTATTTTTACAAAATATTTAAAAATAGATTTGAATTTTGAAAAAATGTTAAAAAGTAGAAGAGTGAATTGATAAAATTACCCCTATATTCAATATATGTTAAAAGTAAGAAAGGTTACAATCATAATTTTATATATCTATTATTTTGATATATTTACATACGGATTCGGAAGTATTTTACACCATCAATTATCTTTAACAGTTGATTTTTAAAACTTTTACCAAATTTAATTTATAATTAGTTTATAATATATAACTTTTGAACTAGAATTTTAGTTAGTCAAACAATTAGCAATTACAATTTCTTGATAACATCTTAGTGATCTTGTCAAATAGAAAATAACCTCCTAATGGTCTAATAATCCAAAATGATGGATAAAATATCTATTAACCACTGAAATTAACGAAATAAACAGATTAAAAAAAAAGAGAAGAAGAAAAAGACAAGGTACACATTACACAATGAACAACTGATTACACACATTAAGGACATCCAATAAACAAACTTCAGAATCAATTAAGTGTAAAAGAAAAGAAAAACTTCAGAACCAACAATATTTGCAAAAGAAAACAACACTTTCAATCCATTTTAGAACCAAACTCATTTGCACATTGCGGAATGCTTGGATCCCATGAAAACACTGCCCCCAGTTTGGGTAAACATTTTGTTCTATATGCTTTGGCTTCTCCCTTTCATCAAAATCAAACACCAAGAGTGTGCGTGACTCACGAGAAGAACGCCTTTCTTACATTATAATCATAATCCTTGTTCAGATTAGGTGGACCCATTCATTCCATTCCTAACCTCATCATCCAACTCATAATTTTTTCATTTCCTAAACGAGTTGACTCACCAACAACCCTGAGTCATAACTCGTTCACTCTCACTCTCACACTTCTCCTCCTTTTCTTGTTCAACCATGATCTCCGATCGCGCCAAAACCTAATAACCGAAACAGATCCTTCAAAATGATGAGCCACGATTCCGATACCGAACATCATCAAATCCTTCACGCTTCACAAGACGATGAGATAATGGAATCGCTTATCCTTGACGACGACGGCGACGCTGCCGCCGGCGATTCCTCCGCTCAACACCGCCGCCCTACACCGCCGCAGAGCCCTAATTCCCCTTTCAACTCATTCCTTGACCCTCCCTCCTACGCCGACGCGATCTTCACCTCGTTCGATTCCAACGGCCACGACCAAACCCTAGAAACCCCAACGCGAGCCGGTGAACACTACCTTCATATCTCCGTCACCGATCCGCAGAAGGAGCAGGACCTCGCCACCTCTCTCGTCCCCGGCGCCGCCACATTCTTCACCTACCTCATCACCACGCGCACCAATTTCCCCGAATTCGGCGCCTCCGGCGCCGAATTCGCGGTGCGGCGACGCTTCCGTGACGTCGTGACCCTCGCCGATCGCCTTGCGGAGGCGTACCGGGGACT
Source organism: Hylodesmum podocarpum (assembly GCA_026586105.1). Taxonomy (NCBI): domain Eukaryota; kingdom Viridiplantae; phylum Streptophyta; class Magnoliopsida; order Fabales; family Fabaceae; genus Hylodesmum; species Hylodesmum podocarpum. The sequence continues at coordinate 5,429,855 of JALJEV010000519.1, read as the reverse complement.
CTTCATCCCGGTGCGGCCGGACAAGAACACGGTGGAGAGCCAGGTCATGCAGAAGCAAGAATTCGTGGAGCAGCGGCGCGTGGCGCTGGAGAAGTACCTTAGAAAGCTCGCGGCGCACCCTGTGATTGGGCGGAGCGAGGAGCTACGGGTGTTTTTGGAGGCTCAGGGGCCGTTGCCGCTGCCGAGGAGCACCGATGTTGCGTCGCGGATGCTCGATGGGGCGGTGAGGCTGCCGCGGCAGTTGTTGGGTGGGGAGACGGAAGCCGTGGAGGTGGCGCAGCCCGCCAGGGGTGGAAGGGACTTGCTTAGGATTTTCAAGGAGTTGAAGCAGTCTGTTACCAATGATTGGGTTGGGAGCAAACCCTTGGTTGTGGAGGATGATAAGGAGTTTATGGAGAGGAAGGATAAGTTGGGGGAGTTTGAGCACCATCTTACCAATGTTTCTCAGCAGGTTTTGTGCTTTTTCTGGTTTTGGATTGAATGTTTTTTAGTTGGCTATGATGCATTTGGGTAATGAGGTTAACTGAGTGCTTGTTTAGTAAGTTTGTTATAAGCTTGACTTTGATGCATTTGGGTAATGAGGTTAACTGAGTGCTTGTCTAGTAAGTTTGTTATAAGCTTGACTTTGGTGCATTTGGGTAATGAGATGAGCTTAGCTAAGTGCATTTGGGGAATCAGCTTAATTATGTGCTTATCGAGTATGTTCATTATAAGATTAATTATGGTGCATTATAAGCTTGACCAACTGGATATGGGCAATGTACTTAACTAAGCGCTTATTTAGTAAGTTCATTGCTTTCATGTTTGTTTGTTGATTATGGTGCATTAGGGTAATGAGGGTTACTGGGTGCTTATTCAATAAGTTTATTATAAGCTTAATTAAGTGCATTTGGGTAATGGGCTTAACTAAATGCTTATTCAGTAAGTTCATTATAAGCTTTTGGCTTCCATGTTTATTTGCAGGCTATGGTGTATTTGCGTAATGAGCTTAATTAATTGTGTATTCATTAAGTTCATTAAATAAGCTTACATTGATAAGCTTTCGTGAACATTATTGAAAAAAGTTAGAGTTTATATGAAGGTTTTAAGATGCTTTTGAGTTCATTCAAAGTTCCAAACACCTGCTTAATTACTTAATTTTAAGATGTGCCTAAGTAAGTTTTGTAGAAGCACTTCCAAACACTTTCCCAATGCATGTTTGCATTTAATTGTTCTGGGGGAAATAATAGCTCTTTTTAATAGCTTCTTGAAGAGCTTTTGAAAAATTTATCGTTAGTGGGTTGAATTCAAAAACATTCCTATTCAAGGGTTGTTGTGCTTATTGTTGGATTTTGTTTAAATCATGTTCTTTTGGAATTGCATTACCATATCTATTTTTTGTCATGTGGAACTGAATAAGTCAGTGTTGTTTTTCCTTTTTTCATTGCTGGGCTTGATTTTGTTTATCCACATTGATCTGCAGGCTGAATCCCTTGTCAAATTTCAGCAAGACATGGGTGAAACAATGGGTGAACTAGGGCTGGCTTTTGTAAAACTTACTAAATTTGAGACAGAAGAAGCCATATTTGAGTCTCAGACAGTACGAGCTGCTGACATGAGAAATGTGGCAACTGCAGCAGTTAAAGCAAGCAGGTTATATAGAGAGCTGAATACACAGACAATGAAACATTTGGCAAGTACAAATATTCTTATGGCTTGTTTATAAATCCATGCTGAAAACTATCATAATGACAGATGTAAACCTTCTGGTATAATCTCTCAACTTTTTTCTGTTGTTGATGAGTAATATCTTCTCTATGTTACAGGATAAACTACATGAATACCTTGGGACAATGCTAGCTGTTAACAATGCATTTTCTGACAGATCAAGTGCATTATTGACTGTTCAAACACTCTCATCTGAACTAGCTTCTTTACATTCACGGGTTGAAAAGCTTGAAGTTGCTTCATCCAAAATATTTGGTGGAGACAAGTCCAGGATGCGGAAAATTGACGAGTTAAAAGAGGCCATTAGAAGTACTGAGAATACTAAAATTTGTGCAGATAGAGAGTATGAAAGAATCAAGGTAACTTTTACTAACCTTCTTTAGCATCTATATTCTATAACTCCTACACAACTGTATTCTTGCAACTTTGAGCTTTTATCGCCTTGCATATGAATTCATTCTCACTTTCAGAATTGACTTTTCCTTATTTTCTTTGACATACTATTCAATGCATGTCTCCTTATGTGCCATATATTGAAGATTATTTTCTTTATTTTCTTTCCTTTCATGTGTGCAGTTATGTTAGCCTAGGAAGAAAATTTGACACAATATAACTCAGTTAGAGTTTGATGTTCACTAAATTAAACACCCATATATCTCTTGTGGAAAATTGACATAGAGATCCAATTAAATTGTCAAAAATGATCATAATAAAAATTAGTATCATTTCACCTTGATGATAAATTTGACTTGAAACAGTATTTTACTTGATCTCCTTGCTTCTACAATCATAATGCAAGTGTATTTGTAGACAACTATCTGGGTGAAAGAAAAAAAAATTGACAGCGTCAACACTATATTTTGATAATTTGATGTGCTCGTAAATGTTTCATTGATGGCTGTTTGCATTAAATTGTGAATCAATAGCAGTTTTGGTATCATATTCATATTTGATTTGTAGATCTATTGCCATCTTAATATGGAAAACCCAATGGTTTTTTAGATCAAACTAATTTGTAGCAGTGAAGACATTATTATTGGCTCATGGTTTAATATTCTGACCAGGGTTTTTGGTGATAATTATGAAATTAAATTAGTTAAATTTTAAATTAAGAGGGCCATATTCTATATCCTGTAGGAGCAGCAAAATTATGAGGCTAAATAATAACCATCCAGAAAATGCCGCATGGAAGCCAAGAGAGGATAACCATTGTATTACTATTATAGATCCTCAAATTTCCACATTGGACAGGGAATAAAATTTCCAAACATACAACATATATACATGAGATAAGTACATGGACCTACCTTGAGGTTAGCAGTATTACACTTAGATCTTGCTTGTTTAAAAAATTACACTTACCTATGAAGATGAGGTATTTGTAATTTCTTTAAAATAAAGTGTAGCATATGAATAATACAGTAATTACTGCTAACCGCAAGAGAAGTCATTGCAAGTATCCCTTTATACAATATGCATTTTATACACTATCCACCATGAAAAAATGTATTATATACACCATGAGGAGACTTTACAAGTCTCGTATAGGATAGTGAATGGAGCACTCATGCATACAAGATATAAAAGGGTAAGAGAGAGGCATACTGTTTCATGTCTCTTTGCCATGAGCCTTTATTGCGTGGTACTTGGGCGTTTGCAACACTGATGGTTTTTCCAGTTAAATTGGCCAGTTTTAACTGGATTTTGGAGGGCTGAGAAAACTGGACACGGTATTGGTTCACCAGTTTTCTGTTTGGTCTGGTCATGTTCATGTCTCCATATTTGCTTTCATTTCATGTGTATATTTGACACACTATAACTTGGTGCCTCAGTTTGATATACCTTTATCCCTTGTAGAAAATTGATGATGAGATCCAATTAAATTACCCTAGTTGATCATAATTAGAATTATCATCATTACACTTGATAATTAAAATTATCTATATAATGCAAGTTATTAACAGACAAGTGTCAAAGGCAAAAAAAATTTAAAATAAAATAAGAGACTGAAATAGTGTCAAAATCATATTTTGTTGCATTTCTAAACAATTCAGAGGCCTGCGTTGCACTGTTGCTTCCATCAAAACTCGTCAATCAATAGTAGATCTGGTCACAGATTCAAATTTGGGTTCTAAATCTATAGCTATCTCAGTATGTAAAATCCAATATTTTATCATGTTCCAGTTTTTTTGGTTCCATTTTCTCATTGTTTTGTCTGTTATCTGTTTGCCAGATCAAGACGTGATGATCTGATTTGTTGTTCATATTGTTCAAATTTGTATTTCTATTAAGAAAAAATAAAACATCAATTAAAAATTTTACGCAAATATTGCTGGGAAGTCTTTATCATGGAGTATTGTGTCAAAATATCACGAATGATCATGGAATATTATTTGCAGGAAAATAATAAGAGTGAACTTGAAAGAATTGACAAAGAGAGGAATAGCGACTTTCTATGCATGCTGCGAGGATTTGTTGTCAATCAAGTAATGGTCATTTACCTTCTTTGTTCTGTAAGCTGTTATGATTAGATGTGTTTTATGTTCAGAAAAGCAACTATTCTATTTCGTCCATATTACAGGCAGGCTATGCAGAGAAGATGGCAGCTGTGTGGGATAAGCTTGCGGAGGAAACATCTGCTTACTCAAGAGACAGCAGCTAAAATGTACTTGGCTGTAAATTTTTGTTTTCACCTTTTTATGCAGTAATTCTAGATATTGGTTTCATTAATTTGACCCTATGTAGTTTTCACATTACATGAGACGAATTTTTAAGTTTTAGCCCTAGATTTGTATATGCCTATAACCTTTTATTTTTGTCCGACATTCAAGATTTTCAATGTGTTCTAAACTAATCAGAATTGTATATTTTTTTCACAATATCCTTTAGTTTCATGTTGGATTGTTTTAGCCGTAGATTGTTTTTGTCTACATTTACAATCCTTTAGGTCGGATTGTTTTTGTCTTCGTTTCTTCTTTTTAAGGATCAGTGTTAGAACTCAATTCAACCTCCTTTTGCGTAGAGGATATATATATGCATTTGTCCTCTCTTTTTTATTCGGCCTTCAAGATGACAATGTTTTTTAAACTAGTCAGAGATATGTTTCTTGCACAAGATTTCGATGTGTTTAGGTTGTGTTATATGCACAAGATTTCTTGCACTCATCCTCTTATTTACATGCTGTGAACGCAGTTGACTATTTACATTCTGCGAACGCAGTTGAATATTTAAGCCTTAAAGGTGGACTTTGTTAAAAGCTGGTTGGGTTGTTAAAAAGCTCAATATCTCATTCTGTAAGGAGTTTTTTGAGGGAAGGGTTGGAGGACAAGAACTAATTTATATTATGAAATGTTGATTTCGCCTCAACTGATAAAAAGCACAGCACTCTATGTACAAACACTAGCGCACTCCAAACAGGCAAAAATTAATGTTAAGAATGAAAGAATAATTATAGCCTACTGTCCTACCCTACGCTACTGCGTTATCCTAAAAGAGATAACGTAAATGCTTAACATCCAAAATTCATTCACTGGTCGAAGGGATGGCTCCACCATCATCACCCGAACTGACTGAAATCTCTGGTCTAATCTCTTCTAGCTGCTGAAGGACTTGCTGAACTTCTGGTCGTGCTGATGGAGAAGGATCAACACAGTGCAGAGCAAGCTTCAACGTGTTTAGCATCTCGTCGCCATATGTTGAAGCATCCCTCATCAACTCCACATCGAAAACCTCGTTTGTCCACTCCTCTTTGACAATGGAGGCAACCCACTGAGGTAAATCAACACCATTCATAGCCTCACCAGGTGGCTTCCCCGTTAGGAGTTCTAACAAGATGACACCAAGACTGTATACATCAGTTTTTGTGTTTGCTTTTTTAAGCTTTGAGAGCTCAGGTGCTCGGTATCCCAATGCTCCAGCAGTGGCAATCACGTTAGAATTAGCAGCAGTTGTCATCAACCGAGAAAGACCAAAATCACCTATTCTAGCATTCGTATTCTCATCCAGCAGCACATTGCTGGATGTAAGGTTCCCATGTATAATGTTCTCTTGGGAATGAAGGTATAACAACCCACGAGCCATTCCCTGTGCTATTTTCATCCTTGTTGGCCAATCAATTGCTGTTTCGGGTCCACGAGCTGCACAAATATACAAAACAGTCAAAACAATATACCAACAAAATCTTATTTCACCAAGTGAGGTCAGTTACATGGATCATGTGACATTATTTGGCTCAGTTCTGACAATAGTGTTAAGAAATTAAACAGTGTACCATGTAAAGAAAAAATGATCATGGCAAACTTACCGTGTAAGAAAGAAGCAAGACTTCCCTTGGGCATGTAATCAAATACTAGAAGCTTTTCTCCTTTGGGTCCCAAGTAATAGGCTCTTAATGCCAAAAGATTTGGGTGTCGAATTCTTCCTATGATACTAACTTCAGATTCAAATTCTTTCTGACCTTTAGTGATCTTTTCTCTCAACCGTTTCACTGCTGCTTGACTTCCATCCTCTAATGTAGCCTTATACACAGTTCCGTACGTACTCTTTCCCATTATCTCTGCTGTTGCACACAAGAGATCATCAGCTGTAAAAGCCAATGGTCCATCAAAATGGACTAGTTTACCTCCAGCCTCGCCTCCTGCTGCTTCGGCTTCACCGGCAACAATAGGAGGAACTCCTTTTTCTGTCCTTGCAGCAGATGCTCTCCCTGTGGCCTGGCCACCCTCTGCATTTGGTGTTGTTCTTTTTCTGATCAAGCAAAATATAAGAACGCAGCAAAGTGTTACCAGCACAACAAGGAGCACACCTGCTACTATGAGAATTATGTCTTTGGTGCCTAGTTTCTTATGATGATGGTGTTTTGATATTTCAGGAGGTGAACCAGAAGGAGCTGAAGAGGGACATGGGGTGGAAGGGCTATATCCACATAGTTGAGTGTTTCCCACAAATGAGCTTGAGTTAAATTTACGAGCAAGTAGGGGTGGAACTGGACCAGAGAGGTTGTTATGAGAGACGTTGAAGAGATTAAGACTACGCAGATTGTCAAAGGAAACTGGAATTCCACCACTGAGATTATTCAGTGACAAATCAAGCTGTGTGAGCTTCGAAATGTTTCCAATACTTTGTGGAATGTGGCCACTAAATTGGTTTCTGCTAAGAACTAGAACAGAAAGATTACGCAATCTGCCTAAAGCTTCTGGGATTTGATTGCCAAGGTGGTTGTTCTCTACATTCAAGAGAGTGAGTGAGGAAACATTAGAGAGAGTGGCAGGCAAGCTTCCATTCAAGGCATTATTCGAAAAATCTACTGTGTTAAGTCTAGAAAGGCTTCCTATTTCATTTGGTATAGCCCCACTAAATTGGTTATGACTAAGAGAAATCTCAGTGAGTTCACTCAAGTTGCCCAAAGAAGCAGGAATGCTTCCACTCAACAAGTTATGATCTAAAATCAAATTTTGAAGCCGAAAGAAATGGTTTTTCAAGCTACCACCCCATGAGTTAGGAATAGAGCCTGAGAGATTATTGTGTTGAAGGGATAGGAAGGTGAGAGAAGTTAAGCGAGTTAGGCTAGTTGGTATAGTGCCAGAGAGGGAATTAAAGCTAATGTTAAGCCAATAAAGTTTAGTGGCATTCCCAAGGCTCTTAGGGATTGTCCCAGTGAGCAGATTGTTGCTGAGGTCTAAAGACTGAAGCAAAGAACAGGAACCTAATGAAGGAGGGACAGACCCTGTGAACCTATTGTTGAAGAGTTGAACCCCTCTAAGATTGAGAAGAAGTCCTAGTGCTGAAGGGATTGAACCACCAATTTGGTTATCATGAAGACTAAGCTTTCTTAGCCCCCTTAGTTGGCCAATCCTCTCAGTGATACGCCCTTTCAAACCCTTCCATGGAAGCTGGATCACAATAACCTGTCCCTGAGCACACTTGATACCAATCCAACCACCAGAACACGCGCCGAACCCGCTATCATTCCAGCTTCTCAAGAAGCCTTTAGGATCAACCAACTCTTGCTTGAATGCTTGAAGTGCTAGGAAATTTGACTGTGTCACAACCACTCCATCCCAACGCTCTTCACTCACCACCGGGACCAAAACAAACCACAGACAGAAAAACAACCGGAACAAATGACATGGATTGAGGTACATAACATGGTGAAAAATCTGAAAAGGGTTATGGTAAAAAAGACATTTTGAGGTGAGGTTCTTGTTCTCCATGAATACTAAAAAAAAATAAAAAATAGTAGAACAATGAGTCAATGACAATGATTCAATGAATGAAATAAGAAGTGAACTAAAGCATGAAAAATAGTGGACTTTGTTGATGGTGAGTCTTGTTCTCTCTAGTGTCCATAAGACACACAACAAAGTGTGGCTATGTAGTGACGAGACAAGAGTGTTTCAGGGCATGAAAAAATAAAACAGGTGGAACAAGAATTTGATGAGGATTATGTAGGAATGGGAAGAGAGAGAGGTGAAAAAACTGAGGGCACGTGATGGTCATAAGAGATTGTGTGTGTTAGTGAGTGGGGCGGGGGGTGAGGAATCTTGTGTTGGGAAGAGAGAGCAAAAACTGAAGACAAATGTCAGAGGGTGTACAGTGTAACTCTCACCGTTGCTTCTTAGTTTTGTTGCAAAGACAAACGGCTAGTTTTCCTTAATAGTATTATTGTATGCAAATGTTTATTTGTTCTTTTCTTGAACATTGATGTTGTTGTGTGTCCGCACCCCAAAGTCCCAACGGCTATTTTCTTCTTCTCTATACTCTGTAGGACCATACCATTCCTGCATTATTCAGTTCCGCACCGCAAACTTACAAATTCTGCCAAATTACTCACTTACCCCTCTCACATTTCAGACTTCAACACTTGACATTGTTTCGTCTCAATTACCACAAAACTTATGTCTTCACAATTAAAATTAATTCATGAGATAATACATTTTTTCCATGCATTATTTTTTATTGGGTGGAATTTATGTGACTCTAACTAAAAATTAGACCCTCGTAACATTCAAATTGTAACAAAGTTTGGACAGTTTTAGTCTGCATATCTTTAATTGAAAAGTTTTAGTTCTTAAATGTTAATATATTTTAAAAATTAGATCCGTGTAGCATCCAATTGTAACAAAATTTTGTATCATCAACAATTTCTTACTTAATTGGAAAATTAACACGAGCCAAAAAAAAATATTATTTTCTCTTTGAAACTATTCCAACCATGAGAAGATATGATGTGAAAAACTCACGTAAACTCTACCTAATATCTTAAAAAAAAATTCAGATACGTCAATGTTTCCTCATTATCAATTACATATCCATCGTTGTCTAAAAGGTCTCGGTAACGACTACCGTAATTTAATGTATAAATTATAAATAAATGGAAAAAAATTAAATAATATAGTGTTACGAGTTTACCATTAAAAAAACTTTAATGTATTAATAATAAATTGTTTTGATTTTACGAGTTTGTGTTGCCTAAGTGGTTTACCATTTACGACTTAATCTTGGCACACTATTCCTAAGTCGTTTGATGACCACAGCTTAATCTAAGCTAAGTCATTTCAAGTTTACAACTTTAGTATCATCTGTTCCATGAAAGTTTTACTTCTCATGAAAGTTTTACTTCTCAGTCACATTAGTTAATTGGACATAATTATAGGAGTTAAAGACTAAATAACACAATAATTTAATTGAAAAAATTTACGTCATTAAACATAATAAATGACCTTAGTAAAATAATTGGAAGTAAATTTATCTACGTCGCGTATAAAAATGCAAAACTTTTTCTTTTATAACTAATCTAATGCAATTGAGTTTTTTTTAGTATGACTTTCGTACAAATTTATTCTATATATAATGTTACGTTCGTATGACTTATCTCATACAAAATTGCTTCGTTTTTACGATTTAAATGCAAAGTTGTAACATGAAAGTTATATTTTGTTTACGACTTACTGCATTTTGATAAAATTTTCAAAAAGTACATCATTTGAGTAATTTATAAAGCAAATTACCTTGTATAAAAAGTCACATTTGCCTTAAGTAAAATATGATTAATGTAAGCATAAATGTAGAAGTTAAAATATGGGAAAATACGATAATTAAATTGAAGCGCTATATTAAGATGCGAGACAATCAATTTTAACATACAATCAAATCGAAAAGTTAAAATCGCAAAATTAAAAATATGATAAATTACACAAGTATAAAAGTAAAATGTTTAAACCTGCATTTAAGTCTCTATATTACCAAAAACATATTATATATATTATATATATATATATATATATATATATATATATATATATATATATATATATATATAATACTTTAGCAAAAAAATTAAAAAATATATAGTATCTCTCTTTATAGACTACAATTTATGTTGGTATACAATAGCATCCCCACTTCTAGATCAAAGCATCTATGTACATGGTACGATTGATAGCATTCAAAAGAAAGGTAAAAGTTTTTACCTTTGAGCCTAGTTGGGAAAACAATCATGGGGAAGAGTCATGGTGGTATACGGAAAGAGTTATCATCATCATATTCATGTTATATTTGTTCTTAGTTATTGGTCCACATTACAATACATTTTCATAAAACATAATACGACAATGTCTGTACTCTTGACACCTCCTTCTTGTCGTTTCATGTAAATGGAGAACAATGCCGTTCATAGTCTGAGTCGCAGCTTCGGTGGAGTCATGTAGTATGTTAGTTTTAACCATCCATTGATAAAAAATCATATCTTTAAATTATTTAAAACCTTAGATTAACACTAATGCCTTGTGGAACTAAAATGAGAAAGCTAATATCAATTAGCTTATTTAGTTGTTTACATTATTTTTAATTGGTCTTGTGATTCATTGTCTTAAACTAATGTTGCTTTTCCCTTTTTGAAGTGGAACTGAAACCCCAACTTTCATATACTAGATTGGTTTGTTGAGTTTATTTTATTTTCCTAGACTCTCGTTACTACTACTATGAAAGGCAAAAACAAATAAATAAATGATTCATAAATATTTTTGCCACAACTAGTAAGAACTTTAGAGCTTTTAGTTGTATTTGGTAACGGATGCTACATTTTAATGTTTCTAGTTGTTGCTAGGGTAATTGACATGGATTCTTGTGTGTATGTATATACTGGCTTCTTGTTAATGCACATAGATGCCCATTAAGATGTGGGTTAATTGTTTCTTTTAATTTAGTATGCTGGTCCTAACTTGTAAATAATTTTTTTTTTTGGAGTTTTGACAAAGAAGGGTACATATTTGTAAACATTTTAGTATTTATGGTATACCAGTTTTTATGTTGGACTTCTAATATGAAATATTTTTAATTGAGTTGCCATTGTAACTTGCAACCTATCATGAGGCCTTAGATAATAATAACGTTGAAGCCTCATAGCACATACATGCAGAGCTGAAGAGACAATTGTCTAGGATGAAACTAAAATTTCTTCCCTTCCATAATTACTTTCCATAATTACTTACAGGAAAGTGCATTAGAGAAAATATATCATCTGCTGTGTAATAATAGCTTTTCGGTATGAAGAAATTAGTTGGTGTGTTTAGGAGGAGAGGGGAGCATCTGAAGATTAAGGTTGAGAAAGACTAAACATGCATCAAGGATTAAATTTTTAATTGAGTTGGACTTCTAATATGACTAATTTCTTCATGTAGAAATTAGTAGTAGAAGCTACAATAATCTGCCAAACATGTCATAAACATATGCACACAAGCATGGTAATAACACAAATGAAACTATTTACAAGTCTAACAAGTGCTTTCGGAAGTTTTACTTCGTTGGATCCATGGTTAAAGCAACAAGATCATGTTCAAATTTTGTGTCTATCTTTTATTTAATAGACAATCCAATCCTAATATCTATGAAAATAAAAAAAAACATTACCAATTTATCATCCAGCATCCACAGTTTAAGGCTTAAAAGGAGAATTTGCCAGAATTTAATCATTAAAGACTTTGTATCATTATATGTCTATATAACTATTTATTGTTATTGTTATTATAACAAAAGTTTATTAATTTATAAAAAAGGTTAATTACAAATAAATTTAAACATAAGATTAGGAATTAGTAAATTAAGCCCATCAAACAATTCTTTTTAACATGACTTACATCATATGCATGAGAGATCTCATTTCCAACCACCAAGCATCTTATTCATTCCACCCACTGCAATTCACACTCCCTAATTGTCATTGACTTTTTCATTACTTTGGCGTCTACATGCACCCTTCTATTAATCTATTCTATTAATGATATATAAAAGTAATAGAAATGTGAAATTACCTTTTTAGATTTATTAAATCATTGACAACAGTAGGGTTAAATTGTCATTTCCAAACTTATACATCTAGTTATTCTGTTTACTCCTTACTTTTTCATTCCCCCGCTACTGTTACTCCTTATTTTTAACAATTATACTACAGGTGAGTTTTCATAATAAGTATGTGTTGACTGCGTGAACAAAATGAAAAATGAAGTAACGAAGACAAAGGAATTAGGAACCAGTAGTTGAAAAGCCCAAACAAGGAACTAAACAAGCCTAACACTCTTCTATTTCTTAGTGTTGTTGTTTCGGGCTACTGTATTCAATTACTAAACTCGTAAATTGATATATATATATATATATATATAATAAAAAACATATTCAAACTAAGGTTTTTTTTGTTTATTATTATTTTGTGAGAGGACAAACTAAGGTTGTTGAAAAGCTGAAACTTGTTTCATGGGGTTCAAATTTAGATGCTGAATGACCATTTATTAAGTTCACTCGATTGAATTTAAATCATCTTCATTATGCATTTCTGTTTACCGGTGGGCTTCTAGACTTTGACAAAAATCTAAATGACCAAACTGTTATTTATGTTCAAATATTGTAATTTGAGTTTCACTTTCCAAAACACTTGCAAGACTTTCATTGTCAAATTGACTGACCAATCTCAAATGTGGATACAAATTAAATTCATATTTATCCAACTAGTAGTAAAGAAAATAATCCTACAAACAGAATTCCAAATCTCATCTAATCAAGTGAAGTTGTCCAAAGTAAGATAAGAGGAATGGTTAAGCAGTAGAATAGAGTTAAGTTGAATGTTCAAAGTCTAATTCACTGGTGGTATGATTGCCTAGTGTGTTCATTCCCTCCTAGGACCAAGCACATGCACCCGAACCATTTTTACTCTTTGGTCTTCCCTTAATACAATTTCACAGATACATACATCATTTTCTTTGATCTTGTGCATTTTACAAAAACTTGCCCACCCTGTAATATATACTCGACCATCTTGCCACTTGCACAATTCTCCTTTTACTCCCAAATATTTTTTGTAGATTGGTGTCTGTTGTTGTGACAAGCTGAGATGATAATCTTGTAATTCATTTCTTTGAACATTCTGTAGCAACAAACAAGGCACAGAAATTGTAGTTTTAAATTCTCAAGACAAACTAATTGATATATAAATAAAAAATGTCCCTAACATATAGTTGTCAAAAGGGTAAGTATTAGAATTATACCTGAAGTTTGAAGCATTGACAACATAAAAGGGTAATCCTTTGTGGAAAGGTAAGGGAAAATTCTTTAACGGCTTGTCTTGGAATATGCTGCGATTGAGAGGAATTATGTTATAAGAGAAAAGTTATATTAAAAAAAGAAGGAACATGTAACAGTTGAGTTATGAAAAGTGAAACTGCAACAATGAAGTTTAAACATGGACAAAAAAGGAAGAATGGTGTTCCAATGATAAAAAAAAACCAATATTTATACACAAGTTAAAGAAAGATAGGACTAGCAGAGACTGGACAAGAACTCTAACCAATTCATTGGGTCTATTTTTATAGCGTTTTGCTTCAAAGTATGGATTGCCTGGTTGAATATAGAAATCTGGATCAAAATCATCGTCTTCAAAAAAATGAACTCCAGTCTTGATCTTGGGGGCAGAAGATTCTGCAATATCTCCTAAACCAAATAAATCAAAGTAAAAGTTATTCATTCACTCATAATATAGAAATTGGAAATAAACAAAAAAAAGAACAGTTTTCAAAAGTAAAGTTACTTTTGCATGTTCTTCTACAACTTTGACTCCTAAGGTACTTAGCACTGTGTTCTTCTTCACTCTCTTCGCCCATCTCTGTATCCTCGTAAGTGTCATCATCACAATCATCCTCGTCCTCGTCCTCATCCTCATTATAGTCCTCGTCCTCATGCTCATCCTCATCCTCATCGATCTTGTCTTCGTGTTCTTCTTCATCTTCTGCAGTTGCATTGTCTTCTATATTCTCCTCCTCCTTCTCCTCTTCCATCTTTATCAAAGTCTTCTCAATCTGTGTTGATATTTCAAAAACTATCACCTTGAACTCGTTGCTCCCATTATACTTGAAAACTAAAAAATCTGCCTTTCCTACACAGTTTTCTTCTCTGAAAATCTTCCAACCATCATCAAGGTAGATTTTTTCTCCAATTTGACGAGTCTTGACGCTCCAAACTCTCCCACCAACATTTCTTAGAATCACTTCCTCAGGTACCCTTTCTTGTAAGACTGTCCACTTCACAAAAGCATTTGGTATAAGCTGCAATTTGAAGAAAAACACAAAAAAGATCAATGTTACTTAAAACACTACAATACTTTGGTAAGGTTTTGAAATCAACAATTTAATTGGTACGCTACACATAAGCAATGTAGAAATAGATAAAGCAATCTATTACAAATTTACAATATTCTAAGTAGTAATACGAGGACATGAATATTATATCTCCATGTAACTCTAGGTTGCAAAAGTATAATAATATGTTATTAAAAATAATATGTATATGCATATATATAATAAAGAAAGTACCATTCTTTTATGGTGTTTCTCCGGAATGTAGACTTTGAAGAAGTATTTTTTAGCAGTTAGAGGCATTGAATTATCCAAAACTGTTGCAACTCTGAAAATTTTGACACCCCTCTTGGTATTCAAAACAATGCAAGGTGCAAATTAAATTTTGAAGAAACTGAAATTAACAGGCTAATGCATATAGCATGAAGGCTACCTATACTTCCGTACAAGCATGCAGTCCAGTGAGTAATGAACAAGAAATCTACATTCTATTTATTTATTTTATTATGCTGTTTATTTTTTAGAACATTCTAGCCTTGTCTGTTTTATGAAGCTGACAATGTAATCTGTGTGATCCCTCCCTAAGTAGTGAAATTATTCCAAAAAACTTTCTGAAAAGTTGTATCAACCACCACAGATATATATTTTCCATTTTTATGAATAAGTACAACTATGTACAATGTTGCCTAATAAGTAAATTAAGTCTCTTAGAAGAATCATATTTTCATGATAACACTGAAAATATTGCAGTTGCAGTCTTACTATGATTCAATTTTCCAACTGCATCATAATAATTTATGGTAGTTTAATTTATATGATTCAATTTTCCTTGGTCATTTTTCAATTTAAATCTTTTTCTTCAGATTCTATTTTATTTTATTAGTAAATTTTTCATCAGTTTTGGTTGCATCCAATGACAAAATTGCAAGAAGTTTCAACAACAAGAGACCAACTGTCACCGCCTGCATAGAATGAAAATCCGCGACGCGAGGCTTTAAAACCGACGATTTAATTATGATACGAAAAATTCTTAATTGATTTTGTTTTATTTTTTATTATTTTATAAAATATATTTTATTACTTAAAATTTTTAATTTAATAATATGTGAAAAAAATTTAAATATCCTATTATATAATTATTTATCAATACACTTATGTATATCTGAAAAGTGAGAATACCCTGTTATAAATACATGTACCATTACTCAAAACAGGTACTGACCGAATAAAAAAAATACAATTATTTAAAAATGAATAGAAATGTGTAGAGTAAGTGCATTAAACCTATGACACTTAAATATATTTTTTAATTTTTAAAATAATTTTATTTTTATTTCTGTCCTTATAAAACTTTAATTTTTTAATTTATAAATTTTAAAATTATTATATGATACTATTCAACAAGTGATATATTTAATACATTTTTTCTAAACCCCTGGAGTAAATGTTTATCCACCTTAAAATTAACATTAGATGTTGAAATTAATTATTTCATCTTTTAAAAGAATGAATACTGAAGAAAAATATTTTACAAGAATCAAAATTAATTCTTTCATTTAAAATTAATTCTCTCATTTTATAGAGACTTAAAACAATCATTTCAATAAAAAAAATTTACAAGACTATAAAACATTAAAAATATATTTAATCCATGCATTTTAGAATTCATTTAAATTTTAATAAACAATAAATGACTTTCATTGTGAAAAAATCATAAAATTTAATTGATTTTAGGTGAATTTATTAACAACATCACCGTAATCACTCGTTCAAGTTTAGTCACATTTAAAGTTTTTCATTTACCTCAAAATTATATTATACAATAATTAAACTCATGACTTTATACACAAATTCAACGTATAATTCATCTAATACATAAAGACATGGCTAATTAGCATAGACAAAAATGTCGCTAACATATAGTTCTTAAAATGGTAAGTGGCTATTAGAATTATATCTGAAGTTCAGAGCATTGGCAACATAAAAATAAATGGTAAACTTCTCTGGAAATGAGGAGGAAATTTTTTTAATGAATTTTCTTGGAACATGCTTCAACAAAGAGGAGTTATGCCATAAATGAGAAAGTATAATAGATGGAAGTAGGGATATGTAATAGTTTTTTGTTTTTTTTTTTCTTTTGACAGGAGGAATATGTAATAGTTGAGTTATGAACAATTATAATATTTAATAATTAATTATAAAATATAAAATATAATATATATATATATATTTTAAATAAATTCACTGATTAACTATAAAGTAAAGTTATTTCCATAAATGCGTCCTGGCCTGAGTTATGAAAAATTATTGTAAGATCCGAAAATTTGACACCCCTTGATATTTTCAAAGCAATGAAATGTCTAAATAAATTGGTCAAGAAATTGAAATGTCAGTGACACCTAACAGATTAATATGTATAGCATGAGGGCTACCGAATACTTCCGTACAAGCATGCACTCTAGTAAATAAGAACCAACATTGGATGCATTTTTTATTTATTTTATTTTTTACCATTTCCTTTAAACTTTTATCCATTTAAAAGAATGTTTTTACCACTTTACCTCATACAGTACATTTTTAATTGAATTATTTAAGCTTCAGTTCTTCACGTTTTTAGTTTTAAATTTTAACTTTTAATAAAATAAATTTGACAAAATTTAGTCATTCATTAAATTTTCATATGTAGAATTAGTCATTTTTATTTTGATTTGTAAAATGTAAAATTAAAATAGAGAATATAAAGGTGTGGAGGTTATAAGTCTAATAATGTTGAGTCCAATATTATTTTTAGTATATCAAAATATAAAAATTTTACTATCGAAATGAATGTGAAAATAAATAAATTTTATTAAAATTTTACTGGGTGACATATCATCAAATTTTTTATTAGGAATTAAAGTTTGAAACCATAAAAACTCTGGGATTAAAAGCGTAACTAAACCTTCTTAATTACTCAATCTTAAAAAAAGAAAAAAGAAAAAAGACACCGTATCCGTGATAATACGGTCTTAATGTCTTTTTGTCCTTAACAATAGTGATAAATAAAAGGTGACAGCAGCAATGAAGATGTTACAGTCATTTAAATGGTCATTTCCTCGTTCATTTAATTAAAACAAACTGAACCTAACACTAAACAATAAGTAGTCAGAAATATAAAGAGTGTGTTTGAATTATTATTGAAAAAGATATTTTAAGCCAAAAAATATTTTTTATCAACAAATTAAAATCCTTATTTTTATATTAATTTAATTTTTACGGATTAAATTTATATTGAATTGTATAAACAGTATTTTCAACTGAAATCCAGTAATTAGACGTACATTTTGACAGAGTTTTTCTCCGTCCTCCCATATTTATGGGCCCTCTTAAAAAATAAATTCATAAAGTATTTGGACTTATAAATACAAAGCATCCAGATGCATAATTAAATAGTATCTGAACATTTATGCTAACTTTAGAACAATAATTAATTTTTGAAAAAAATATAAAATATATAAATTATGAGTAAATATAAAAAAAATAAACTACATAATTTTATTTATCTCAATATACCTTTAATTAAATAGTATTATTTTATCACGAAAGTTGAGATAGTCAATGATTTTCTCTTTTTGGTGGGCTACGCAATCATTTTGCTAAAGCATGTGTATTATCTTAAACGACAAATAGAATAAATCGGAGAGAATAGTAAATTAAGCCCATCAAACAGTTTTTCTTTTTCTTTTGGAAACAAAAGAAAAAACGGATATCCGTTGAGAATAGGTCATGCCATATCAAATTTTAATATGACTTTAATTTTATCAGCATGAACATGAGAGATCTGTTCTTACATTTAACCATCGACCATTGATTCTTATTCTTTCATTACTTTCACATTTACCACTTACCAGCACCACACAGAGAAAATAAAAAAAAAAAAGAGCAAAAGTAATTGATAGTTAATTTGAAACCCAAATGGGTAGTAGTACCAGCAATTTGAAAGTCTCAATTCTTCTACATTATACTTTCTAGTTTCCGATAGCATCTGTAACTCTTCACCAGTCAATATATATATTCCTTTTTGCATATTAAGAAAATTAATGAAAAAATATTATATATTTGAAAGACATGGTTCCAAGTTCCCTTTACTGATTTCAACTAAAAAAATAAGGTGTAAAAAATTATAAATTTTGACCTATCAAACATCTTAAAGTATGATAATATATATATAAAAGTAACCAATCAAAGGGCAAAACATCAGAATTTCTTCATATCACTAACAATGATCTTTATGGCAAAGATTCAGTAATACAACGCAGGGCACGATTCACCGGTGTCTATCTATCCACTAATTGAAAAAACCTAACACATTCTCTTAATCTCTAGTCGAATTCCAACAAATAAAGCGCAATAATGCGCAAATGGAAGAAAGGAAAAACAAGTAATAAAAGAAGCAGAATTATTACTTATCTGTGTAATTTTGCTCGTTTCAACTATCAAAGTGAATGCTCAAGAATAAAATGACCAAAATCCACAAAAAATGACAAACAATTTCAGAACCAAAATCATTTACTAAACTGCATTAATTTGATTTGATAGCACAATAATCTCTCAGCGAAAAACAAAAAGTAGTCAAAGAACTTAACTAAACCCTAAGCAATTCGCTCTGGATCTCAAAACTCAAAAGAATATATCACTTAACAATTTTTAATTCAACTTTAATACAACAAGAAAGGCCGAACCAACCTGAGAAGCATCCACCAGACACATAGTACGTCCAGATCCAGCTACCTAAACACGTGCGACGGCGGGCGCGGCGGCAGAAACGGCGGCGCCGCCAAGGAACGAGAGGAATCCAGCAGCGTTTGGCTCTTGTTCATCAAGAAACAGATCCTCCGGTATGCGGAACGCGCCGTGTGCGCACACAATACCTAATCCAATGGTGAGCGCTGAGATAATCAAGGATCCAACGCTGGTGAGGAAAACGACGAACACAGTAAGGACGACGAGTAATCCTAGGGTTTCGCGATCTGCGAAGGTGCGTCCGAAGAGAACAAGAGGCTGATCCGATGGACGGAAGAGATAGAGAAACGACCACGACGCGAGGAGACCGAACAACACAAGGAGTGAGAACGGATGCGTGATGAGCGAAACCGCGAGCGCGAACGCGATTAACGTGAGGTAGTTAACGCGGAAGTATGAGAAGTTCTTGCGGATCCGAGAATACGCTTCGGACAGGTTTTCAGGCCTTGACATGGAGGATCGATCGACGAGCTCCGACCAAGGGCGGCGCTGCGAGAAGGCGTGGCGGAGCGACGAGGACATGCGTGAGATGAACGCGCGGAATGCTGGCGTCGCGATCGGTGGCTGAGATTGCGATGCGGCGCCGCCGGAGGCGCTGGATTGGGAGGAAATCGGGACTGTCGGTGGGGAAGACATGGTGGCGCGTGGATTTGTAATTGAGGCGCGTGAATCTCCAATCTCCAATTGAGAGCGTTTGGGAGAATGGAGACTCTGTGGTTTGTGATTGGGCCTTTCGGGTTTTTGGGAGCAAAGAAAAGCGCGTGTTGTGTTATTAGTATGTTACGGGAAATCGAATGTTCAAAAATAACTTTGCTATTGTGAGATGGGCCTAACCTATTAGGGGAAAATTAATGCAAATAGAATCTTCATAATGCGAAAAATAGTTTTTTTAAATATAAAAAGCCAAAATAATGTGAGATGCATAATTATTCAAGGACAGCCACTATTTCTTATTTTATTTTTTAGTGGACATTATGGATTTATGTTTTAAAAATATCTCTAATTGTTGTTTAGTAATGAGCAATGAGCATCACCTATCATTTAATATTGTTCATAGGTTATGTATTAGGATATATTAATCTTTTGATGCCTGAATTGGCCAGAAACTTTTGATTAAATCTTTAAATTAAAAAAAAAATGTTATTTCATTTTTTAAGATTGCAATTATAAATCTCAAATTATAAAACTTTTTGTAATTGAGTCTTTAAGTTTTTTAAATTGCAATTTTTAGGTAGTTTAAAATTGTAAAAGCTAACTTTAGTACCTGGATTTTTATGATCTTATTAATCTTACATTTTTATTTTTGGGACTTAACTAAGCAAATATTTTACAGACCTAGTGATTAATTTAGCAATGTATCATTTACTATTAATTAATAAAAAATTACTTTAGTGTCGTTTTTAAAATAATTACTATAAAAATATTTAAATTTCTTTATATATGATTATTTATAACATGTTTAATACAATTTCTTCATAAAGTGGATTATTCTGATGAACAAATGCACAATTTGTTCAAGAAAAACCTCGCATTAATATTGGAAGGTCTTGAGAGGAAGGTGTATGTGTATTTTTTGTTCTAGCATTTAAGTTAGATCTCAATAAGAATGTGATTTATCCTATTTCATGTAATACATCCTCACACTTAAATAATAATAATAAAAAACTTCTTTGGGAGTTATTGCTGATGGGATTTTAATTTTTTTATATTCTTTTATTTTCATGTGAAAGTTCATAATCTCATATACATCTTAAAATAATACCCCAGAAATTTAGAATCTATAAAACACTTGATTTTTAAATATTAGCATAAGTACATGAATCTATAGTAATTGATCATCTTACTAATCTAAAAGACTAAAAGTAATCAAAGACATATATACAAGAGAGTCATAAACAAGACTTTTTGTAACTTTTTAGAGAGGAAAAATAAAGAGAACTTGTATATTAGGGACCATGATCAAAATTCGTCATTTATTGACAAAATAACTACGATTTTTATTTCACCAAAGTGGACCAATAAGGATATCTATTCATTAAACTCACATCTCATCTTTAAGTGATTTAGTTAGCTCATTTAATTAAGAAAATATAAATTTCCAACAGTTTTTTTTTTTTTTTTTTATCCCTCAGTTGGCCTTTTCTATTCTATTGGAATGGATACAGGTGAACATTTCCAACGTTTTATCAAACCACATGAATCTCCTGAGTTCACATCACTTGAAATTAAATAGTGTTGTATAGTTATTGTGTGATGCCTGATGAGTGATGATGACCCAAGTAAACACTTGGAGAAAACAACATTTTTTATAATTATTTGCTCAAATACATGCACCTTTCCTAATAAATCTTTCAAAACAAAAAGAATAAAATAAAATAAAAATTATATTTGTAATTAGAAACCAAAATATAATATGTTCTTAAAGTAATCAATATCTGGACATTTTTTTAATACCACCTTATGTTGTTTCTTTGAAAAATAAAATTGTGGTAAAATTGTAACCTTTATCTTCTTGGGCCTTGATACTTCCGGGCCTCTTACATTTAGATGGATCTTGACCCAGAGTAACCCAAGCTTCAGCAGGATACCCATAAGGTTTGTAAGTCTGTGAGCAAAACATTTATTTTTTACAATGACTACAATAAAAATTTAGAGTATGAACCTTTTAGATATTATTTAGTTTTTTATTATGAAGCTGACTTTAATGAAAATAATTTTGGTAACTTTGAAAATTATTTTTTATTTTAAGTTGTAAGTGACTTAAAAGAATCGATTAATGGATTGGATTTAAAATTCAAATCCATATTTCTTTTCAAAAGAATCAATTTGGGTTTTCTAAAAATTGATTTCAAATGCAATTAAGGTTTATCAAGCTTTTATTTGAAGTGTAACGGCAAGTAACTCAAATTTAAACAAAGTAAAAAAGTAATTAGAAATTAATTCACTCTAATTTAACATTTTTTTTGGGTATTTTAAAGTTGTTCTAAACCCGATTAAGCTTCTGGGTAACTATAATTGTAAGGTTTAGGGTTTATTATTATAAGGTAATTATAATTGTAAGCTTAGAGAGATATAATAGAGATCAAGTGATTGAGTTTCAGGAATAAGTCTCAACGATGTGGCCCAAGAAAGTTACCTCAATCCTAAAATTAAGGAATTAAGAACAAAGTGAAGAGTGAGTTCAATTGAGAGATGAAGTGATTGAAAAAGAACCACAAATTTCATGGTTAGAGTTCATGCATGAAAATGTGATTTGTGGTTCTAAGGGAAGCCTTCAAGAGTTATAGTTCATTCTTTTGGACTTTGAATTTTCAATTTCATTTCTGGCTGAGAACAAAAATTGGATTTTTTATATGTTATTGTTTTTACTTAAAATCTAAACAATGAGAAAAAAGCGGATACTAAATTATAAAATGAATGAAAAATTTGGATCAAATAAAACTTAATTTTCATTAAAACTAATAAAAAGTAGATTGAGTCAGATATGGCAGTGGACCAGATGTAATTAATGTCATAAAATCCACATGTTAGTCACTTTAGTTATTAAAAAATAATGAATTTCATAATTGATAACACATGATTAAATTTAGAAAAATTAAGATGAAAATTAGTGTTAATCTCAAAGTTATTTGGTCAAATATTTTTCATATGTGCATCGAATATGAAGAAATCCTTCTACGTACCAAGGTGAAGTGGGAATGCATTCCATTATTGGATTTAGATAAACACATAAGCATACACCCACGTGATGTTTAGTTACGAAGAAATAACAAACAAACTTCGAACTTATATGTGCATGACTGGTCGATTTCGCATAAAGTGAAACATTATTTCTATTAATGATAGGTGCTACTACATCTTCTTTCTCCACAAAAATATTATTTTTTTCCATTTCGATTACGTGAAAGCGACTCCATAAATACCCTTAAATTGGCTATATCTGTTCTTTTATTATTATTATTATTATTTATTATTATTATTATTACATAGTTTATAATATTTTAGTTTCTTTTCCCTTAACAAACGAAGTATTACAAAATAACATTTTATTACCTTTTAAAATTTCAACGTCATATTTGTTTTTTGATAAAAGACAGTTCTACTGTTAAAATCATTATTTTTTCAAACATGTTTTTTGAGAATCAAATGACTTTTGTTTTAATTTTTTTAAAAAAAGATCACATTAAAAATGTTTAAGGACAAACTTATAATCAAAGATAATAGTCGCATATTTTAAAGTCAACATGCCTAGATCATAGACAGGTATCGTAACAAACAGTTACAAATAAAAGGTTCTCTAAGGTTCTCTCTATGTATAGAGAGAGAGGAATATATTAGCGTACTCATTAAGTCAAAAATATGCTGTGAGCATCTGAAACTTTCTAACTAGCTTTGCTTATTTTTTTTCTTGAAAGTGCCGACTAGCTAGGCCAAATATATATATATATATATATATATATATATATATATATATATATATATATATATATATATATATAAACTTCTAGTTGTGTAAATATAAGAAAATAACTGCATATAATAATAATTTACTCTCTTACATTCTTATTTAATGTTAATATGTTACTGACTAAGGAATATGGCCATTGTTTAATCATCACGAATTGATAATTCATGGAGGTTCAATCTTGTCCAAGTTTCTTTCCTAGCTAAAAGACCATTAGTTTTATTTAGTTAGTTAGAGAGATAAATTATCATTTTGTTTTGGGTAATTTATTATTTAAAAGATGAAAAATAGTAAAATATCTTTAAAGTAATAATAAATTTATTATTTTAATTTTTAAAAATATTTATCATATTTTTTATTTTTAAATTATATTATTTATTATATTTTAATTATTCAATTTAATTATTTATTTTTATTTTGGCCTCATAAATTAAAGATTAACATGTAATAAATAATATAGTTTTTGCATCAATTAAAATAATGATAAATATCTAAGAATCAAAATAATAAACATGTTATCATCTTAAAAAATACTGTTATTTTCATATATATAAACTAAATTATTTAGCATAATATACTCTTAATTAATTATTATGTATTAGCTAGGACTTTCACGCTTGTGGGTGGAGAATCGAATTCCTCTTTTACAAACAAAAGAGATGTCGCGAGTTATCCGCTGGTGCTACACGTCAAATGATAGATAGATAACACAACGACCTCATGCATACAATTAGCTTTGCAAATCTTGTTGAAATTAATTAAGAAAATAGTAAATAGATATAAACAACTTCTATATATTTGTTTTTTTTTCAATATTCTTTTTTAATACAAAAAAGAATATTAGTACCTCTAGGTAGCTAATTAATGTTTACTATTAAATTAAATATGACATATTACCAAGGTAACCTACCTAACTATGTAGTCAATTTATTCTGAAATCATGCATCTATGCCTATACCAACGAACAAATATACACGCAAACGCTTTGTGTCACGAATTTCTCAAGTAATTATTGAAAAACATATAATATAATTTAAACTTGTTTTACGTTAATACAGTTCATCCAAATAAAATTAGCTAGAAATCTTCAAATAAAACTTGAATTTGTAAAATTGACAAGGTTAATGAAATGGAAAATGACTATCTAAACATGTAAAACATTTACCACTTTTATTTTATTATTGCATTTTTCTAGTTATGCTATAAAACCATGCATTTTAAACCAACACGTGATGATGGAAAAATGGAACACATAAGAATAATGTTTACTTCTACTACAAACAATCCATCTTAGCTTTTCCCAGGTTGTAAATATTTGGTCAAACTAATCCCATGAACTACTTTTGACTTTTCTGGCCCAACCAGAATCTTTGTTACATTGCTTTTGCATCCATAAAATGGAGATAGAACGTGCCAAATACATGAAGCCCCACACGACAACACACATAGAGTTATAGCTATCTCTAGGTTAATTTTGCTGTTGCATGCCATGTCTTATTACAAATTTCTTGATGTGTTTTCATGGATTCAAAACCTTCCACCTATCCCAGAATGGAAAACAAATTCCATGTCCCTTAGCATATGTTCCACCAAATTATCTCAACCATCACTTAATCTCACCATAGCAAAAAACCATCACCAATCCTCAAAACTCTCTTTTTCCATTATAGCAGACTTCAACATCCCCATATCTCTTTGGAACTCTAAACCTTTCAAACCAAACTTTAAAATAGATGAAGAAACCATGTCTAGTCTCCTTGTTAATTTCATACAAGATATCATTCATTATGGCTCCAACAAGAAAACTAGTCATTATTTCAAGTTCCCCAAACTTGATTCCATTCAAAACTTTTCAGATATTTTCAACCTTGCTTTCCTCACTCTATTATTCCTAGTCTGCATCTATGAAGCACCTTCTGATATTCGCTCTAGTTGTCTCAACACTTTGAAAGCGCAATTAGTAGGGTGTTCATCAAGACAAGCATCGAAGTCTTTGATGAAACTCTTGGGTTCTAACTTGGAGGAACAGTGGATGCGTTCTCTGAACCTTGCTATCACTAATTGGATTGTGGAGCTTCAAGAGGCGCATAATAGCACATTCAGAACACCTTGTTCTCTATTTTCTTATGCATTCTCAACATTTGGGATGTGGAAAGTTCAGCTTTATTGTCCCGTGATTAACATGGATGTTGTGAATGCAAATAATCATCCTGCTGATGAGAGACTTCAATTCTCCCTCAAATATCAACAGCTTGAAGGTGTTCTTCAGTTCAATTATAAAGTCATAATCAAAGACAAGTGGGTCGAAATTGTGGTGAACATTGACAACATAAGGTAAATCAATATTCAAAGAGTATAATTTGCATATGATTAAATAAATTAACATGAGACATTCTCTAATTAAATCTTTTTATCCTTCCATGGAATCTAATTATTCTTTATGCATCACTTTTTCCTTCCTTCCAATACAAATGATGATACTTCAACGATGCATTGGAATTTAACCAATTGGAGATAGAAAATGTTATTCCCTTATCTCTAGTCAATTTTTTATTTTTTTTTTGTTAAAAAGGTGGAAATGAGATAAAAAAAAATAAAATCGAAGTGACTATCTCAATCTCATTTTAGATTATTTACTTTTCAATCATGGAAAGGATAAGAAATGTCGAGCAATCGATCAAGACAAAATGCATAGACATTATGAAATTTATTTTATTTTTTACTCAAGACGTGAAATTGTTAAATCACTTTTTAAGGTATGAAAAAATAAATCTATTCAAAATTGATTGAAATCAAATCTGAATTTTTTTTAAAAAAATCTAAACTAAACCCTTTTATTAAAAACAATTAATTAACCGAAACAATTTCAATAAAATAATTTAAACCCAAAGTATTGTGAGATTTTGAAATATGTGAGTAAAAAATGAATAATTAAATTAAACAATATTAAACCAAACTAAAAAGACTAAAAATTTTAAAAATATTTAAATTAAATCACTTTCTTAAAAATATTTTTACTCAACAACACTTTTTATAAGATGGTTGAAACCAAAACCATCTTTACACATCGTTATAATATCAACTTTATTTAGTAGGTGAACTCCTGACTAATTCACTCACTCTTGTGTATTCACTAACATTACATACTTTTTTATTAATTTTCTTTTTTTTTGTCAAAATATTTTTATTATAATATATCTAAAATATCTCATTTCATCTTTATTTTTGTTTCTTCTATTTCGTATCTTTTTATATTCATCAACTTTATTACGCTAACAACTGCAATACGCAGTCAAACAGCCATCCTACTCACAGAATATCTGTGTATTTCTCTTTTTTCACACTTTATACGTATACGTATTTTTTTTTTCTTGACATTTTATAACTGGTTATCTGGTTATCTGCGCATTGCAGTTGTCTACCAAACATTTTTCATCTTTTATCTTTTCACAAAATAGGAAATGGGATGAAAGTTTATCATTAGGGTCTATGCATAGGCTTGTGGGAGATATATTTTGGTTCGTATTCTTTGTAATGTTCTGAAACATTATTAACATATTTCTTGTAAAGATGCGATGTTTTGAAACTTGTAGACGAGACTCTTATGAGAGAGCGAGGAGCAGGTGCAGCTGAGAAACACTTTCCTTCAAGAATCACATTGCAACTAACCCCAACACTTCAACACCAAGTGTTAAGCGTATCCGTTGGAAAATCCTCGGAAAACCCTCGAATAGAAATGGGTGTTGAGAAAGGCATAGAAGCATCATTCGAGCCACCGAACCCTTACATGGGACTCAGCGTATCAGCTGGAGAGTCCTCAACTGTGACCTTAAAACCATGGAAATTCGAGGAATCAGTTTATGGCAACAGCGCAAGTCTGAATTGGCTTCTTCACGATAGCACCGATGGGAAAGAAGTGTTTTCATCAAAGCCTTCAAAGGTTGCTATGTTTAACCCAAAGTCGTGGTTTAGGGATAGGTACTCTAGTGCTTATAGACCTTTCACTAGACAAGGAGGGGTTATTTTTGCACGTGATGAATATGGTGAAAGTGTGTGTTGGAAAGTGGATAAAGGTGCTTTGGGGAAGTGTATGGAATGGGAGATAAGGGGTTGGATATGGCTAACGTATTTGCCTAATAAGTATAAGACATTCTACCATGAAACTAGAAGGTTGGAGTTCAGTGAAATGGTTTATCTCAACATTGCTTAATTTGCTTAAGCCTCACGCAAACGAATATATATTCTGATTTGGACTATCAATGTGTTTTTGTATTTTATTCAAAGTGATTGTAATTGTAAAGATTATGATGATGGAGTCAAATAACTGATATGTGTTGTTATATTATATGTATGTATGATGGAAATACAACTTATTGTCCCTTTAACTTAGAATATATATTTTTTTTATGTGAATGTAATATTTATATCTCTATGCATGGCATTTGGGATTTAACTCTTCTATAATTTTTCTTATAAAAGATTGGATAGGGTTTGGATTTTTTTCCCTTGGGGTTATTTTGAAATTCATTTAGATTGATCAGATTAACTCGTGAGAATTTATTTTTTAAATTATTTATGTATTCTGAAATATATTATAGTAAATTATTATTACATTTTAAATTAAATAATTTGTAAAAGTAATAAATAATCAAATTTAATAATATAACATAAAGAATGAAATAATTTTTTAGTATGTGTTTGTGTAATTTATGAATAATGAATAATGACTAATGAATGTGTTCTGTTGAATGTGATTTCTCTGTAGGCTTTTTGTGATCTCGGATCCCGCTATGTTGCATATTCGAACAATCCAAATTGTAGAAATTAGATGAAAAACTTAAAAGAAAAAAATTAATAAAAAATATGCACATAAATACATGTATATGAATTAATTGGCAGTTAGATGAAAAATTTGAAAAAAAAAATTAATAAAAAACTGCTCATAAACGTAAGTTTATGAATTAATTGGCAGTTAACTTTGTAGTATCGAGTATGTGAACTTTTCGCAACTGCGGTTGCATATTATTTTCTCTGCTAGCAGGATTGATTTGAACTGTGAGATTATTTTATTTTTCTTTTGGAAAATATGACTATTTTAATATTGTTAAAGTGATTTTTACTTTATTATGAAACATTGTAATGCATGTATTTAAAATTAGCATTCTACGTTAAAAAGATTGAGTTGAAACCAAGTTCAGTCATAAACAGTTACTGGTCTAGTTCTCTTTAAAGTTTACGTTAAATAAAAAAAACTGTTTTTTTTTTACTGAGTAGCCAAATTCTTCTTTTTTGTCTGGATTATTTTCTCCCCGGTTTTGCTTAAAGTGTAAATATCCATGGAACCTTTCTATTTTATTCCAAATGAAATTTGCAGCATCATTTGCATTATAAAGCTAACACAGCTAGCTGCCTCTTTGTTCTCGTTCAATATTGATACTACCTTTCAATGATATTCTAATCATATATCTCTTGCTTCATTTTCATGGTGTCTAATTTCTTGAATTTTCTCCTTAGATGTTTATTTCCCTGTTGTAACATAGACATTAGACGCCCACGTGCCTATGTATTTAAGCATTGATTATTGTTATCACCATATTCTATTCTGATGATCATATTGAAAACCATTGCAAAGAAAATGCTTAATATTACTTTTTGAAGCAAATTATTATTACATTTTAAATTAAATATTACAACTTAATCAGGGATCTGAATTCCCCAACATCAAAGATGGAAAAAAAACATGTTTAACACGGGCACACACGCGGCATTATAAGAAATTAGGCATTAATCATATTAAAGAATAAAATCATAATAAATTAATAAATAATTTCATATTATATTAAAATATTAAAATAATGATCACTTTGAAATAAAATTAAGAAAATATGTAATAGCTGTTTTATTAAAAATTTACTAAAAATGAATTTTGAATTCAAAATTTGAATGCATATAAACATAACCTTTAGTATTTCTTATGAAGAATTTTTTTTTTTTTTTTTTTTTTGTAATTTTACCTTAATCATTGGCATAAAGTTTCTATAGAATTGTCTATTACATTAGTCTATTTACAAAAGTTTCCATGATAACTTTTTTCTATCAATAAGCAAAAATACAATAAATTAATTTCATAAATTCTCTTGAAAATATGAAAAATCACTAGTCATTACTAAAATGAAATACATTAAATTCAATGTTTAATATCATACAAATGACTGGCAATGATTAATTTAACTACATTTGTTAATTCTTGTGTTCATTTCTCAATTTTTGTGAAGTCCTACATACTGGGACCTGAGGGGAGTACATAACAATGATTTGCTTTGCTTATTAGGGTAGCCACGTTTTCTAGATCAATCGACATACTCAATGTATTAGCCACTTTTTGAGAGAGCACCAGCCGCAAAAAGAAGATTCCTTCGGGAAAACTGTTTCCAACATCAGATACAAGCATAAAATCATATGACTGACCAATATATCAAATATTAGCCATGTAATAAAAGCGTTAGAGATAGAGATCTTACCCGTAAAGAGTAAACTGGAGTGCATTTGGTTGGCAGAGTTTTCAGTGATCTAAGTCTGTTAGCATTCCCACTTCTGTTAACCAAAAAAAAAAAATGAAAAGAAAAGTAAGAGGTAATCACTTAGTTTATCAGAACTGAATTCTTTAAATGGCATTTAGTACATGTAATATTCGAACGTGGCTTAAAAGCACAAGAATAAGTTTTTCATGTTTGGTAGAACAAAACAAATAATCCTAGAATAAAAGATTCCTGAAAAGGTTAATCATAGAGAGTTTTGCTAACCAGAGTCCTATAATGTCCTTGGGATACTGATTGAAGAACTAGAAAGAGAAAATATTCAATGTGCAAATCATCGCAAGTGTAAGAATGTATTAAAAAGGTGTAATTTTAAGCATTACAACAAAAATCTTTCACCTTTCAGTCCTTTCAACCAATGTCCTAATAAACAGGGGAAAATGAAAGTTTTTCGTGGTAATTGAGGGTTAAAAGTTAGTACACACTTCCATGATAATTTATAAATATATATACCTATAAAAGTTGAATAATAACTAAACAAATTTTATAAAATTTCCGAAGAAAGTGGTTTAGTTAAGAAATGACAGATTTGATAAGGCAAATGATTCAAAGCAATTGTCATAATAGTCGAACTTACTTTTCTTCAGCCCTTGAAACCTTAGTGCTCGTATTTACATCCCATAATTTCACAGTGCAATCGGCGGATCCAGATGCTATAATAGAACCTTCAGAACTGATGCATATAACAATTATGAATAGCT
The DNA here is from genome assembly GCA_026586105.1 of Hylodesmum podocarpum. NCBI lineage: Eukaryota > Viridiplantae > Streptophyta > Magnoliopsida > Fabales > Fabaceae > Hylodesmum > Hylodesmum podocarpum. The sequence goes on along the minus strand of JALJEV010000519.1, from coordinate 5,398,984 downwards.
TGAGTATTGTTATGAAGTCGATAGCAATTAGCAACATAAAAAACTGATATAATGCAGTAGGGGAGCACCTGAAAGCAAGTGACCAAACACATGATGTGTGCCCGATCAAAGGTGTGAGACAGCGACCACTAGAGAGGTCCCACATCATGATCGTGCCATCTTCATCACCAGATGCCATGTAGCGACCATCAGGAGACATTGCCAAAGACAAAATCATACCCCTGTGCCCAACGAAAACCCGGACACACTGGCCACTCTGCACATCCCACAGTCGAACAGTTTTGTCACTGGAACCAGTTGCAATATAGTTGCAGTTGGCATGCCATTGCACACACTACAAAAGATCACAAAAAAGGTCAGGATTGTAGCTCAATACATAATGATGAGTTTCCAAGACTCAGACCACCAACTTCGAAATACAAACTCACTTCTGATTTATTTTAGCATAACTCCTCTTAAACCTTTTAAGATAAGGTTGCAAAATATAGGTTCCACTGACAAATATTTTGAATATCTAACCCAATTCAAGAACTCAATTACTACTTCACATTAGAGACAAATGAAAAGATCATTTTTCTCCTTCAAAACAGACTTCAAAAAAACCTGCTTAATCATAAATTAAAATATGTAAACTTAATTAAATTACCGGTATATGAATTTGAAGCAATCAATATATAATTTTATAAAATAATGAGCCAATAGCAAAAATACAGATTTCAAATAAAAACAAAATCTGGAGAAAATTAAAAGCAACAGAGAATATTGAATTAAAATAACTTACATCAACATCAGACAAGTGACCTGCCATTATTCTTAAAGGCTGTATCCTGTCCATGGACCAAATCCTAGCAGTTCTGTCATGTGAAGAGCTGGCAAAATAATGCCCTACAGGACTAAACTGCACACCCATAGGAAGAAATAAATAACATAGCATTCCAGAATGCATGCAAATAATGATGTCCCAAGGGAAGAAAAAAGACGAATATAATATCTGAACACTAAGAAATCAAAATTTTGCAAGCTGTAGCAATTGATTGAGTTCGAAGCAGAGCATTGACTCTTCAACAAATCCGTAGGTGCACACATACATGCTATATGTTTTTAGGCAATTAAAAAAGTAGACATCATACTTTAATGTTATAAAAATTTAAATAAAAAAAATTAGCGATGTAATACTAACTGGTATGGTGTTCTACATTCATTGTCAGAAACAGAAAATGTAAGAAAATATTTTACCTGAACATCCCAGACAGGGTAATTGTGACCCTTGTAACAAACAAGATTGGCATTCAGGTTTGTGCTCCATAATCGAACTGCATAACCATTTAAGATTCATAAGATTCAGAATCAAAACTAAAATATGAAAGTAACAAATATAGAAATTACTAGCAAAAAGTGATGAAACAAATTGAGAAAGAACATGAGTAAACATACTTGTTGAGTCTGCTGAGGATGAAAGGATAAAATCCCCAACAGGACTAAAAGAGGCTGCATAAACAGGTCCGGAATGACCTTGAAACAATGTATACTGTCTTTTCCCATTGCCTTGCCCAAACATTTGTTCATTTTGTGATGTGTCATTCTCACCCTGTGAAAGAGCTAATGGTAGCAAAATTGATAACTAGTTACTAGACATTTACAACAAGCAAAACCATTTGCTCATATGCTCAAATGCTCAGGAATTGCATAAGCTTCCTTCCAACCAAGCATGCTTTATTAGTTCAACTCAACTCTCGAGTTTACTTTTAGGGGCGCAGGTGCTATACATCCCCATACCACATAGTCAAATTCTAATATTTTCATCACTAGATGATTATAAAGAGAGGTATTGCTTAGAACCTCTATATACTCTATACATAAGGCACCAAAAAGTTCATGCAAAACTATACCACTGAGCATCTATCTTATATTAATATATACAAGTTTATTTTTTCAATGCATCAATTAAACTATATTACATTACTGCAGCATGTTATGGGTTAAAAAGTATATATTTTTCTGAACCATCGTACTTGTTTATAACCATTTTCACATTTGTCAAGAAATGAATGCAACAGTAATAGCTTCCACTAAACAAAAGAAATTTACAAATACAAACTTACAACTGGCATGCTGTTGTCCAAGCTTAGCCATATCCCAAACCTGTGTATACAATTCAGAAATTACCAGAAATTCAATCATCAAGTAGGTTAAAACTCCATATAAAGACGATTTTCTATTGGAGGGGCGGATAAAATGAGCTATAGAGAAGAAAAACACCTTCAATGATGAGTCAGAAAATCCTCCAGCAACCAATGATCCATCATGGGATATTGATGAACAGCTTAAACTGGGATAGTATGCAAAAGTAAAACTAAGCAACAAAAAAAATAAAAAATAAAAATAAACATAAAGATAAGGCTTTAATGCATTTTTGGTCCTCAAGTATCGCAATTGTGCAATTTTAGTCCCTCCCAGGTTCCAAATTCCAATTGCACAAATTGGGCCCCCAAAATATCACAATTGTAAAAATTTTGTCCCCCCTGTCAATCTACCATTAAAAATTTAACCAGCTCTGCTGATGTGTTGGTAATAGATGATATGGCACTGATGGGTGACTTTGACATGATATTTTCAAGGCAGATGACATTGATGCTAATATGTCAGTGATGTGGCAGGGAAAAAATAGAGGAAATTGTCAGAATGTTGAAGAGATTCAAACCCCGTACCTTAAACTCCAAAACCAACACTCAACCAATTGGCTAATGTGTTTCTTTGATACATAAATAAAAGTTATAACATACAGAACCTAGTGGTTAAGTGTTGTTGTTAGAGATTACAGTAGAGGGTTCAAATCCCAATTCTAACACTTGGACAAATTGGAACTTGGGAGACAAAAATCACACAATTGCATTACTTCGGTGACTAAAAGTGCATTTAAGCCAATAGATAACAATGGTAAATGTGTGTTGGACATTACCCATTGTGTGTATTGATAAATGTGTAAAAGCTAACTGATGGCAATGCAACATTGCTAAGCTGTACACGGTTCCTTAAATCCTCAAGGATGGACTGTTCCACCTCAGTTGGGCTGCAATAATGCAACATTATGAAATTCAAAGAAATGAAGTTACAAATTTGCTAGTTTGTGATTGAAATTTTGAAATCAAATATTGATACCTTACATTACATAGCTGACATCGTACAATAATGAAATATACAAAAATGAAGCACTTCAAAATTTCAAAGTTTGAGGTCCAGCAAATATTTTGAATATCTAACTGAACTTAAACACTCAACTACAATTATCCGACTTCATAAGTGACAAATGAAAACATCTTTTTCCCCCTTTCAATTTTGTGAAAAGTTAGAACTAACTTTTTATCCATAAATAAGAACACATAAATCAGTATCAACTTTTTCTCTTATTTTATTGCCATTAATTATTCAGAATAGTGCCGTTCACTTTGACTGTGCAACTTGTACTGAAACAAAAATGAACATAATGCCTTGATTGTCTTGGGCTTTGATCCACATCCTATATCTAGCTTAAAAAGCATATTAAATGAAGATATGGAATTGAGAGAATACATCACGGGCAAGGGGAGTTCTGGTTTAACTCGAGGAGCAGAAGGTAAGGCATTCACTTCAGGTTTTGCACCTTTTCCGGCTGCACTTCCACCCTTGTCCTTTTTTACTTTTTTGACCGAACCACCTTGTTTTCCTCCTTCAATGGATCTTTTCTACAGGATAAATATTTGAAAACTAAAGTGAAACCAAACTCAAATAAAGGATTAATAATAGAATTGAAGCGAATGAAACATCTTAAATTCAAATTCATGCACATACTTCGTAGAAAGGCCTACATTCAAGAAATAAAGGGTACTGTATTACATCATTTAAGCATGAAAGAAATTGAATAATTGATAAGCATTAGGTGACTTTTAGAACAGATATACCTTAGTCTCGTCATTCTCCCCCTCTTTTGCTTCCCCTTCACCCTTTTCAGAGTCTGAAAGCAAGGCACCGGCTTTCTCCAGCCTTTCTTCAAGAGAGTCTTCAAGCAACTATGGGAAAAACATATTGAGAATTAAATTAGATGACTAGTGGATCAGTCATTAGTAAACATATTTAAATTTAAATATAAATATCTTTTTTATTCATTCTAACATATTGAAAAATAGATCTAAGAACTCTTTAGAACCAGAGTCCAGGAGTCCCACAAACAGCTGTCACCTAGCTTTCACTTTATTTCTTGTTTCAGGCAAAGGAAATTTAAAACAACAAGTTTCATCACCATTTCATATAAAAATCTCAAAAAACAGAAAACAAAGTGTAAGTAAAACAATATTTTTGTAGTTATTGGTGAAAACAGGAAATTATAAAAAAAAAAGTTTCAAGTGTTTCTCACGGTATGAAGACACTTTTTTACTACACCAAAAGTTTCCAAAAGTAAATAAATAGGGTTATATTAACAGAAACATCAGCAAGATAATATGTCACTATCAAATTGTGTAGATATAATAATAGACTCACCCCCCAATGAATTTCTTTTTGATTTATCTGGTTTGCTGCTTCCTGGCTGCTTCCAGTAAGGGTAACAGCTTCCGGATCATCAGAAATTAAGCTAGGTTGTCCAGGGGTTACTATATTACAACAAAAACAATGAAGTGCATGCACTAACAACAAGTTCAAATGAGCAGATGCAATCTATAATGAAAAATGTACCTTGAAAGTTAATATGCTCATTGATAATACCAAGTATAGTAGTGGATTGTGTACTGTGTAGATGTTGCAACAGAAGCTCATAGGAATACTGGCAAAACATCAACTGTTATCAGATTTCCCCATATATTCAGCTCTATTTTAATGAAAAACATGAAGGCTACCATGATGAAAATTAAGAAACAAGTACCATTGTAGACATAGACAATGATGGCTCACTTTTATTTAAAAGCACCACATACTATATATATGTATGTATGTATATTGTGGATACATGAATTTCAAATATTGATAAACAAATATATGATCTTGAGTCATAACACCTGCATGTTACTTCCATTAAGCCCTCCCATGAGCCAAATCCCCTAAGATAAGGTAATCAACACCAATGGCATACCATAAATGCCCACAGTAAATGCTGGGTAGTCAAGTGGGTCAAAGATTAAGGTGGATACTATGATATATCCCAAATTTTCCCTCCCAATCATTAAGTTAGATCTGATGCCAAAGCTCTAGACCTGAACATGTGAATACACTATATTGAGATAATGAATACTTGTCACCACTCATCAGTGGTGCCACCTAAATCACAAACCCTACAGTGTACATGACATTTTTTATAATTTGCAATTGGAAGGGTTAAGGTAAGATGATGCACTATTTTGTATGCCGGGTAGTATGGTCATATTTTACCACAGTTATAACCTTATGTATGTGAAAATTCATATAATTCATCTTCCCAAATAAGAGAAAAAATCCTAGTCATATCTAAAACTGGTGCATACTAACCTCTTTTTATCACAGATTTCATTTTGTTTATTTGTTCATTTCTCAAAGATTTGAAAAGGTGTGTGAAATTTGGACATTCTCACTTATGTTAAAATCCATCGTTTCATTACAACCAGTAAAGTTTAACCAGGAAAAAAATATTTAGTGAAAACCCACTATCGAGGTCATTTTCCAAAAGAAGAGATGAGTTAAGCATTTCGTAGAATATTAGCCTTTTGCAAATCTGAAGTTGGCTTTAAGGATGCAACAGTATATCCTCCATTGCACTCACTGTCTGCAGCAAATACATTGTGGGATATAGGCACCATGGCATGTCCACATATCCTCTCATTGGCATATTGATTGTGTGAATGTACCACAACCGCATTCGCACAACTATATAATGTGGTTCAAGGAGGGTGGAGCAAATTTAGTTACATAATTTCAATGAATAATATTAATACAAAGAAGTGTAGTTTCACCAGCAGGCATGGTCCAACATATAAAATCAACAAATTGGAATAACTAGCAAGAAAGAGGTAGACCTACAACAACATAAAGCTAAATGCAAAACCAAATTGCTATAAAATGGTTTGCATTTGAATGACCCGACATGTATTATAACCTAAAAACCCCAAGGCACAGAACATCACAAAATTGGTCCAAATAAATTCATATTCGATCAAGATTGAACACATAGGAGAAGGCGCACTAGAGTTCCGGAGGTTGCAGAAACTACTTGACTAACATGTTTACTTCGAATACAAACAAATAGCAAAAACAAATCCAGAGAATCAGGATATTATTACCTCACATATCTTTATGTTGAATTTGCTCTTTCTAAGTGAATGAGCGAATTCCATTTCCTGCACAAGAAAGTACATTATCGCAGGAACATTTTACGCTAATCACAAGTAATAATCCAACAAACTTAAAACAGATACAAAATATTAGAAACCAATCAACCAACCTCAAGATGGGTAGGAGAAAGAACTCCTTCCAACTTCTGAAGGTCACGCAAGTGCATCATTTCATGGTCTTCCCGGAAAGTATTGAAAAAGTTTCGAGCTAAAAACACCAACAACCATCACACATAAACATAAGCACAAAACAAAACACATGTTGCAATGCATTGAACTAGTGTCCCACATTTATAACACCCCAAATTACCTTCTTGAACGTGTCCCTTGGCAACAAGATCCATAAAGCAATGAATAAACACTGGATAAAGCACGCGAAGCAACTCGTGCTGCAAGGAAGCAAACCAAACAGTTCGATAAATGAAATTCGAAACAAAAAAAGGAACAACAAAACAATACGAGCACTACCTTGTACAAATCGAGGGAAGAATAGGTCCATGTTCTCAGTTTGCTATAACCGTCGTGGAACCTAGCAGGACCAGTCTCCAATCTGCAAAACGTAGGGTTTGACAAATCAGCAAATTGTGAGAAAGAGAAGTGAAGAGTGAAGAAATAGAAAACATACTGAGAGAAAGCGAGAAGGTTGTTGGCAATGTCAGGTTCAAGAAGAGAATTATTATTGTTATTGTTGTTGTTGCTGCTCTTGTTGTGTTGAAATTCTTGCTGAAAAATTTTCTCAGTTTGTGTAAACCCTTTCTTCTTAAGGTACGCTGTCACGTATCCCACTATTTTCTCATCCTCCATTTTTTGTTTCTCTGATCAATGAAACTAAATCAATCCCCTTCTCGCAGATATGCACACAACGTAGAAATTTGAGGTTATTTCTGGAATCAGATCTGTTAAATGGGCTTCGGTATGGGCTTTTGTATGGGCTTTTATTTCTCTCGCTGATCCAAAACCCTGTCCTCAATGGATCCTAATCAGTGTCTATCTATTATCTATTATCTATTATCCACACCACGCACATGTCACGTGCGTAATAACTCACACGCAGACACGAACGACACACCGAATCGATGTCGTTTTAGTTCCCACATGTCTCTATAAATACGAACCCACCACCGAGTGGATAAGTACCAAAAACAGTTTCAATCTTATCCTCTTTTGTCTTTCTTTTCGCTTTCTCTCTTTCAACAATGGAAGTCATTTCTGGTTCTTCACCTTCGTCGCGGTTGAATCCCAACGCTCCGATGTTCGTGCCACTCGCTTATCGTACGGTGGAGGATTTCTCCGATCAATGGTGGGATCTCGTTCACTCCTCCCCTTGGTTCCGCGACTACTGGCTCCGCGAGTGCTTCCAAGATCCCCAATCCCAAAACGACGCCGTTGAACTCGACTTCGATTTCGACCTAGATCTGCGTAACTCTCTTGTTCCTCTTTCCTTGATCTATTAAATTAACTAATTGATTAGTAATAAAATTTGATGGATGCAGCAGATGAAGATGAAAACGAACAAGGGAAGGAAGTAGTGTCGGTGGGAGTGCTCAAGTGGAGAAACTCCGCTGGAGGATGGGCTGAATCGCCGAGGTATGTCGAAAAGGTTCCAAAGTTTGTCAAGCCCAAGATCAGCCCACGGGCTATTCATCAGCCCAGATAGATCTCACCCGGTCCAGGCCCAGGCCCAGGCCCAGGCCCAACCCACACCTGTTATTTTGTACATAGATAAAAGTATCAGGCTTTGTTATGATTTTAGAGCTTTCTTTACATTTCTCAACTGATGAACTCTCTGTATTTCATTTCACATAATGAAAATTTCTCGGCTTCTGTCATTTAGATTTTATTATCCGCGACCCCTATAACTTCACAATTTTAAAATTTTAATTCTAAAAAATGATTTTTAATTTCATAATAAGTGCCATGGGCAAATATAATATTTTCTTGTTTTATTTTTAAATATTAAATTGAATGATAAAATTAGAAGTTGGAATCGATTAATTATTTTTTAAAAATCAAGAATTGAAATGATATTGTCGGCGGCGACAAAAGAATTGGACAATTTAGTTGTCTTGATGGGATACGATACAAGTTTTTTAACATTTCTCGTTAGATATTTATGTAGTAAGAAAATAATTCTTATCTGATATTTATGTCTTAAGAAAATTAAAAGAATAAATGTATCTTCTTTTTTATATTTTAAAATTTTTCTTGTTTAGTTTATATTATATTTAAAATACACGAATTTGATTTGTATAATTTTAATTTATGATAAAATTTTATTTTATTTTAACTTTTTAGTAATAGTGGTGAAGAATTTTATTTATAAAAAAACAATATTGCTACTAATTATCTATTTTATCACTTTCATGAATGAGAAATGATGATGTTTCAAATCTTTATAATCTATATTTTAATTTTTTTAGTTGATCAAAAAGTTTGGAATTATAAAAGAATTAAGATTTAAATTACGGGATTAAAATGATCAACTTTTAAATAATAGGGAGGATGGGCATAGGATTAAGAAGTGAAACGGTAAGTAGAATCGGACTAACATTAATTAATTAATTTATAATTCTTCGTGTAATAAATTAATATGGCGTTTTTATAAACACTATTTATTCATTATTCTTTTTGTTACATTAATTGTTTTATTTTTTTCATTTGTATAACGTTCTTTAAAAAGCCCTTTTACTATTACACTTTTTCAATCGTTTTCAATGCCTAGATATTATTATATATGCTTTATAAGACAAAAATGGCCATTCTCGTGCTTTCTTCTGCCCCTTTAATAAACAGTGGCTAATTATTAGTTACCAAAACAAAATGCCTACTGTGGTGACAATTCATTGAAGGTGAAAGAGACACGCAAACTAGACTTGTTTGGACGTGCTTTTTTGTTTTTGTAAAAGGAATGTGTTTGGAAACTTGTCAAAAAGATATAAAAATTTTAATTATTAATTTTGAAAATTTATATCGAAATTGTGTAATCCAACATACTATTATACTCCATTAGAAGAAAATCAAGCGATTGTACAACACTGGAAGCTTCTTTGTAAATTGTAACAAGTCAAGGACTTTCTCTTTTATTTTTTCAGATAAGAGGCCTAAGCCCAAAGGACAAAAATAAAAATTCCAAATTAGAACGTCCCCAGTAATATCAACAATAAATTGGTAATGTGAGTTGGAGGTTTAGCAATGTTCTTAATCTCAATTAACCCTCCCAAATTTGTATTGCATTTATGTATTGTATAAATAACATTAAAAGGGTGAAGTTCTTATTGGATCTTCAGTGTTTTGCTTGCACTAATAAATTTTATGTATAGAGCATATACACCGTTAGAGGCGTTGTTATTTCTCCCAATAATAGAGGCGTTGATGTCATTAATTAAGATGAATTATAACCGATTATTTCCTCAACCCATAAACACCATTCTAAATAAGCTTAAATATGTATAGTGGTTGACAAGGAATATTAATTAAGGAATTAGATGAACCAATAATGAAAGCATTACCAGTTTTTTTTTTTTTTTTTTTTATCTATGAACCCTTGTAATTAATATGAATGCATGTTATGATTAATAATTATTCATTATTATTTCGCAGTCAACTACAATATACAGTTAATCAGCCAAATTCACATAAATATACATATAAATATACACAATTTTCTCTATTCTTCATATTTTATAACTAGTTATCTAATTGTCTATATATTACAATTATTTATTGAATATTTTCTATAATTATTTGAAGTTGATTCTTAAGTTAATACACCTTCATTTCATCGTTGTACCTCTAGTAATACTTGAACATCAATAGTATATTACATACAGAAATGGGATATTGCATTCATAGATAAATACCACAATAGTAACAATCACTACTAACACTATTATGTATAAATATAATTGTAGATGCTTGAATTAAGCGTGTTTAGAATAAGTACAAAAGCAGGATCTGTATGCAAATAAATAGAATCATTATTCTTATTAATCTATTATTTCCTTTGATGTTTCTTCATTATATGCTTTTATTCGGAGATATATAATTATACCTATTACCTCCACAAGATTACAAAATTGAAATAGATATATAATTATACCTATTACCTCTACAAACTCTACATATATGATAGAATTTCTCTTCTTAATTTATATGTTTCTTGAGGATTCAGCAATTGGGTTGAGGTTCAGGTTCAGGTTGAGGATTTTCCCATGGGGTTGCATTCTTGCCAATCTTTTGAAGAACTCGAATCACTTCTTCCGTTGTAACATTGCCAGTAACAATGACCTTATTCAACTGTTTGTCCACATTATATGTCTCAATATCTGCAAAGGCACAGGATCAAAATTAGAAATGAAACTAGTATACTATAGTGTGCTTGGTTCTACTTTTTTTATGTGATTTTTCATATCTCAGATGTGTTTTTCAGAAGCTAGTAGCTATAACTTGTATATCTCAGATGTTATTCTTTCAATTTCAATGAATTTCCAAACATATTAGTAGTTGTAAAACAACAAAATATAGCATATATAATATTGCCTTTGAAAATTTATTAGTTACCTTCAATCTTCTTGATGGCTTTGAGAATTTTCTTGATACACTCATCACAGTGTAAACCAACCTTCACTTCCACCACCTGATGACACACAACAAGAAACTTAGATCAGTGTTCAATGTTCAGTCCCATATCTGAAAACAAAAGGATCAAATAACCAGTAAGTTTGAGATTAATTGGCTCTTACATTTGCCATTCTAATTACATATGAGTGAAAAGTGATACAAAATTAATTAGTGCATATGCTAATACAAGACTAGATCAAGTAGGAGAAAGAAAAATGGCAAGGTGTTTATAATGTCTTAGGCACATTATTGTGACATACAACAACATTTATATGAAATAGCAATAAGTGAAGACAGAATCAGATTCTGTACTTAAAAGATGGAATTCTTCACTTTGTGTCAATAAAAGGTGAAACTTTATTCTTAACTGTTAACTTGGGAGTTACTGGCCTCCACTCATTTGATAAGGTTGGCAACCACAATGTCCCTGTTGGGTTTCGCCGAAAATTCTAGCGAACAAAGATGACATTCATTATAGTGTGACATTTGTCTACTGAGACAATGCAATATGCTAAATATAGATGCATGAGAATCACCATGACATGACAAATAAAATTACAACAATGCAATAAACTTCATTACTACATAACTTTTGGTTATATGTCTTGTGTTTTTACTGTTAAACTCATTACAGGTTTAATTTTTGCCGCGTATAAATTTGGGTTGTTTTTCATGATTGATAAATGTTGACGAGATTGGATTATGAGTCTAACTCAATATGTTTAATATATAAGAAGAAAATTATTACTTATTTATGTGCGCATGTAATATAATGGGATCTTTTATTATGAATACTTTTAAAATTAAATATGTAATAAATATTTATATTATCATGTTCCTTTTAATTTTAATTTTGGTTAATTAAATGTATTCAAGGAATGTAAGCATATAGTTCTAAGATAATGAAATATAAAGAGTATATAAAAATAAATTTTAATTGATATAAAGTTAATTTAGTTGCTCTTTCCCTTCCCTCAGAGTTACAAAATTTCATAACTCTCCCTTCTTATGTTAAAATATAAATATACAATCTCTTCCCATGATAAATTTTAGTTCATGACATTTTACTTCTTTTTTCTTTTTCAATTGTATTTCTGTTAATAAAATGATCTTACAAAATATTATTTATATTACTGCCTTGTTGCGGTGTCCCTCATTTATGTTATATAATATATATATATATATATATATATATATATTATATTTTTAGTCCATCTATATTTTTTTTAATTAAAACTAATTTTTATGACTAAAATATTGTACACATTAATCTATCAAGAGTTTTAAAATATCTTTAGAGGAACGTCCTCATTCTTAATAATCATTATTCCTAAGATTTATAATTCCTAGAAAATAAGATTTTTACATGTAGAAAAACTTTCTATACATCAAAATCCTCTAAAATTTATTAAGAAATATGTATATTTCAACATAAGATTAGAGAAAAATATATATTTCAATATTAGAAGAAATTATTGTGAATAATCATTACTTCCCTCCACTTTTAACCCCGGAGAAGGAAGAAATTTATTCAAAAAATTAATTAAAATATAGGCATTTAAAAGAACACCCTAATATAGGAAAAATGAAATTATTAATTTTAAGGTGAAAGAACATTTTGAAACTAATTAAATTGAAGGTGGGTGTGAAATACTAACAATAAATGGGTCATTCTAAAAAAAATTAATATGCAACTCCAATATGTTAGTTATAAAATGTGAAGAGAAAAAAATATAAATATATACATATGTGAATGAATTGTGATCACGTATTATAATTAATTACGAAATAAAATTGATTCTAAAAACAAATCATGGGAGCATATTAAAGATGATCTAGAGTTTTTCTTTCATTTTTATTTTTTTGACATTGATGATTAAGAGGTTCTCAGTCAATGGTTTCTTGAATTCTTTGGGAGATTGACTCCCTATAGCCTTACTATTTTGGTGACTATATAGTAGGTGGATGCTCCTTTTCATGCAAATTGGTATTCATGCCTCACTTTGGACATTTCTCATAATTTAATCATACGCTTGAAGTTCTTGATAACATACCATAAAAGCTTTTTAAGAGACTTGTTTATTGTTCAAGGGGGATTCATGAATGAGATTTCTATAATGTTACTTTCGTGCAAATTGCCTTCCCTTAACCTAAAGTGCCCACCAGGAAAAGTTAGCTACCAATTAGTTCACCAAACATCTATTTCATCATCAATGAACCGTACTGTTTGAAGAATAATTTTTCCTATTACATCATTCATTTCATCACTTTTCTTTTCTTTTTCTCTGTCTTTTTACACAAGATATTATATATAATTAATATAGAGCTTACATTTCTCATAAATTACTCATCTACTTCTTTTCATAACAGACCAAACACACTTCAACTTTTAGGAAAAATTAAGGACTTCTTATAAGATGCTCAATCTTTCTAATTTTTGAAAAATATTTACCTGCCTTAAATAGTACTATCTCTGGCTTTTTTTATGTGAAACAAATTTTAGTATAATTTATACTATAATTTATTTGTTATTGAAAAGAAAGAGTATATGTGTCACTCTGATTAAAATTTGTTTCCAATCACACGGAACTCCTTTTACTAATTTTCTTAACTTTTATTAATAACTTTACTTAACACTATCACAAACCAATTAATCAATTCATTTACAAAATATTTTTTTTAAATTTTTTTATTTTACATTCTACATATTACAGTTAGATATCAAATATTTTCTTTTCTTAAACAAAACATTACATAAGAATATATTACTCCAAGAAAAAACAGTGACATATATTATTGAAGTAACAGAATCCAAAAATAACCCATAAAGGAACAAATTTAAATTAAGAGAGAGCAATAATAAACAATTCATATCATAAACTTTGACTTATAAGTTAATAATTTAAAACTAAATATCAACATTTAATGGATCATAACATTATTTAAGATCCATAGCACACTGTATTTACACGTAAAGTACACCTTGGATTTTTTTTTTAAAGACAGCATCACATTAGTTTTAACAATGCCATCGATTGCCCCTAAACAAAGCCATAATTTCTTAACACCCAAAAAGTGTTACCCACATTTCACGTTAAACCGTTGACAAGACCTTCCACAGTTTTCATTGAACCTCCCAACAACGTTACAACAGTTCGCAAAAACTAAGAATTCAACCCAATGACCAATCATAACTAGCCACGTCTTATTTTCACATTTCCTAACGTGCCCGATCCCAATACAAAACCAGATTCGTTGCCACACCTAGATTTTCTCCCCGTACCTCTCTTTCTTCCATTTTATCTCCAAAGTTTCAACCTTTGATAAAATTGAATCATGGGTAACGCCCTCAGATTCCTCTACAACCATTGCTGCAAGCCCACAGTAGCTGGTGATTTTGATTCACTTGGGCCACATGGTGTGTCTTCTGCCACCGTTGGTGTTTCAGCACTTGCCCATGATCTCTTTCACTTTGACATCACCTCCCAGGTAAATAATACACTCACAAGTCATAACCCTCCAATTAGGAACTAACACTTTGAGTAATTCTGTTTTTTCACCTTTTTTGGCATGTTAATTTTGTGAGGATTTATGTTTTTCACCTAATTTGGCATAGTGGCATTGTGTTTGCCCTTTTAAAATCTTTTTAGGTCCCGGAAGGACTCAGCAAGCATGTTGTGTCTTCCAAGAAGGCTCAGGCTAATTGGTACAATCAACACATTCTTCTAACTAGTGAATACTATAAAACGTTCAGAAACCTTTACATTTGAACTATGTGTGCTCTTTCTGTTCCTTACAATGTTTTTGAAGGTATAGAAAGTTGTTAGATGCTTGGAAAGAGGCCAAACCCCCTCCTAAGACACCTGAAGAAGCAGCTAGACTTGTCATTCAGACCTTGAAAAGACATCAAAAAGCAGATGTTGAGGTTTGCATGTACTTCTGAACTTTGAATTTAAGTATGATTGTACTAGTATGTTACCTAAGTTCCCTAAAAAAACAAATCAAAGTTCATTTTGGATGAAATTTATGTTACTTAATTTATAGGGATTGTTGGCTTTCTATGGTCTTCCTCTACCACACACCCTTGTTGGAGGAACTGTCCAACCTCCTTCATCCTTGCCTGATGGAGTTCAATTTGAAATCCACACCTTGCCTGTAAGAGTATTACATTTTCATTCAATCCATAAAATAAAATCATAGCATTCATATGAATACTTGTGTTGAAAAAGTTGTAGTTGACAAAATGACACGATTCTTCATTATTTTCAATGGGACTAGATTGATCCAAAAGCAGTAGCAGATGGTGATACTATAACAGTGTATGTGAGCACAGCAGATCCAAGAGAATCAGCAGTTGTCCCTGGCAATGTGCATGCAGCAGCTGTGAGAAGATCAGAGGCTCGTGCACAAAGGAACTTTACTGAAGCAGATGCATTTCACAAGCAGATCATTGATTCGGGATATCGGTTGGTTTGAGTTTCCTTATTCCTTATGTTTATGCTTCCAAAACTTCATATCTTTCTTCTAATTGTTTGCTTATTTAGGGTGATTCCTGTTGAAAATGAGGAAATCCTAGCTAAGAAGTATAGGATTCGATTAAGGTAATGACCAAACAACACCTAGTTTAGAATGTTTTGGAAACCATTAATGAACTCTTAGAAACAACACAGGGGAATTGATGCACCAGAAAGTGCAATGCCATATGGAAAGGAAGCAAAAAATGAATTGACCAAGATTGTTCAAGGTAAGTCTTTGAGGGTACTTGTTTATGGTGAAGATCGCTATGGTCGTTGTGTAGGTGATATCTATTGTAATGGCATTTTTGTACAGGTATTCATTTTATACAACTTGTCATTTTACTCTTGATCTATACATGTTACCTTTAAAGTTTCTCACTTTTTTCTTTTCTTTTGTTACAAGGAAACAATGCTAAAGAAGGGTTTAGCATGGCACTACTCAGCTTATGACAAACGTCAGGAACTGGAAACAGTTAGTATTAACCCATGTTCTGGTTCTTTTTATCATGTTTCAAAGCCATATTCTAACTTCTTTAAGTTCTTATGTTAGTGGGAAAAACAAGCCAGAGCAAAGCGTCTTGGACTATGGGTTGCAAAAAATCCTGAGAAGCCATGGGAATGGAGAAAGAATAGAAGAGAAGCTGCATAACAGCACCTAAAATCACACTGGAAGAATCACCAAGAGTGCCAAAAGAATTTGTCCTTATCAGCAAGGAAAAACTCAAACAAGAGGTCCTTCATTCACTATTAATGTATCATTGTTTTAACAAATTGTTTGTGTATATGAAATGGGTGTCAGCCAAGTAGAGCTATTTTTCAATGATTGGATCGTTAATTAAACAAATCTGATCTTAGATATCCCAAACAAATTTTTACCAATATGCCTTCCACAGGTTCGCATTATGCTTGTACCATTATTCTTATCATCAATACATTAGTCCTTGTAATGTGGATTAAGCATTTTATACAAAAAAAAAAAAAAAAAAAAAAAGTTGAAAGAATACGAGGCTGTTTCGCATATCAATTTCATTTGTAGATAACAGAAAATTAGAATATTCTTGCGAGTGTTGATATAAGATTTTGAAATCTTAGTAAGTGGGTGGGAAAATGTACGAGTATGACATTGGTAATCTAGGGACGTGTATTCACGAACAAAAAATATACAATAGACAATTGGAATACACATACGACCAATTATAAAATGTGATGAGAGAAATCCGTATACATTCTGTAAGTGAATTATTGGTTAGCTGCGTATTGTATTTGGCTGCAAAGTAAAATTATTAGGACTCTTTAGTTTTTATTTAGAGACTATTATTAAATAATTTTGATTTTAAAAAAATAACAGTATAGTATTTATAATTTGACCATTTAAGTAAAAATAAAAGAAAATATATAATTTGACCATTGTCACATTTGGAAATTAATTAGTTACTTTTTCAATCTTCTCGAAGCCATGGAAAATTTTCTTGATACATTCGTCATAGTTAAACCAACTTTCACTTCCAACATATAATGACACGCAAGAAACTTTGAAACAAAAGGATCAAATAACTTTGGTACACTCTTCAACGATATCCATGAAGTTTTTTTTTTTTTTTTTTTTTTTTTGCGCAGCAATAATTACCAAATCTAATTCAAATTAACCAAAGTCATCCTTTAGCCTTATAATCAAATTACATTAGTAGCAATAATTACAAAACCTACAACAGATTAAACAACTCATCCTCTAGTCTTCTGATCAAATATTACAAAATCTACTAATTCAAAATAAACAAAGTCATATTCTTTACTTTTTTATCCTTGAACACCACTTTGATCAAGATTTAGTATTATTTATCATCTTAATTAGTTGCACGAATTATGTTTTGGGGAGAATCTCAGTTTTCCAAAGCCTTGGTGGGATGAGTCTTTGCAAATTCTACAAAAAGGTAGGTTTTTGATTTCCAAGAACATGTTCACTAGCTTGAATTATTGACACAAAAGAGAATAAAGAAAATGGATTGTTGATAAGAAAGAAGGGAAAGGAAACCATAGGATTGCAGATTCTTGACGTGAAAGTGTCATTGTTGGAAGCCAAAAGAAATTGTACCCAAATTCCAAAGATTAAATTTGTGCAAAATGAAAATGAAAAATAATACTACGTTAGAATGAAACGATTAAAGATCATGGGATGCAAGATGATCAAAAAGCTTTTGGAACAAATTATATACAAATTTTTTCAAATTGAAATTATTGTATTCTAAGTTTCTAACTATATTATCTTCAAATTTTAAATAAATATATTTTATTTTATTATTTTAAATTATAACAGTTACTGTTATTTTAAAATTTGAATTAAGTTACTATAATTATGCTATTGCAATTATTTTCAAATTCTAATTAAACTCTATTTTATTTTATTATGAGTTTTAACAATCCTTCTTACGGGGAAATATTATTGGATTTAATTAGATTTTAAATTTTTTGAAATGAACATAAAAAATTAAACATATAAATTTTATCACGTAGATGTTCCTGACATTCACCTCTCGCAATCTACATTATGATTTTATTTACTAGATTTTTAAATTTTTATTACTTAATTTAAATAATAAGACAATATTACAAGAAGATGAGTAAGACAACTCACTATAAAAAAGAAATAAAAATCTGATAAATATACATTTTAATGAAAAGACTAAAACATTTAACATTTGAACTAAAATAATGTATTTTTAAAATATGGAAGATCAATTACAAAGTAGAAATTTTTAAAGGACTAAAATCAACTTTGGTTTTTAATGATTAGAATCATGTTTAGCGTTCCATAATATTACAATAAAATTAGAGCAATGCATTTTTGCGATTTTACAAAATTACATAAATATTCTTATTTTTTAATTTCTAAATAAAATTTCCCTAATTATTTGATAAACATTACAAACACCCCTTAATTTTGAAAAATCTAAACGTATATCAATGAATATTTGTGTAATTTACTCTGAATCATTCTCAAAGAACACAAACTGTGTGCCTTATATGGAAGAAAGAAGAAAGAAAACTGTACAAACAGTGGACTAGTCAAATAGAAGTTGGAAAACCAAACCTGGTAGTGTATACACAATCATCTATTTTACACTCACAAGAAGGAACACAAGTCAAGAATGTACAATGCTCTCTACAACCATTTCTTTTTTCGTTTGAATCATCTCATATTGGGAGAAAATTGTAAAGAAAATCTCAACAAAGAAACAAAGTACCTTGGTTTCACAATGACATCTATCTACTCAATTAATTACACAATGTGACAGACAATCAACATCTAAAATCTACTTCCTAAAATAAAATTCATGGTTGATAATGATATACATGAGTATGAGAGAGCTTAGAGGATAAAACCATGACTTAGAATACACTGAGCACAAAATTTGATGATATGCATGGCTTTTACCTTCAAGGACTAAGGAGATTCTCTTTGTATTGATGGTGGAGTTGGTGGTTTCATTGTTTCATCTTTACCTCTTTCAGGAACCTCTTCTTGTACAGTAGATAGTGGCCTCTCTGGACTATGATATCCCTTAAGGAAACTGCTTGAACTTAGAGGACTAGATGGCTTGGTCATAGAAGGGGAAGAGTTGTTACCCAAAGGAGAACTTGTGCCAGATTTGGTTGATGCCACATCTTCACGAGGCAAAGGTGAAATTGTTTGTTGGTCACTAGTATAAGCGTCTTTTCTGCATAACTTATCTTCTACAAGATCATAGCTATTCCCCGTTCGCACTTCTTGAGCAAGAGAGCACCAGCAACAGCATAGCCAAAGTGTGCAATCAGAAGCTGAAGGCTTGCCAAAACAGAAGTTATAAGTAGGCAAATTGAACCTTTTTCTCATTTGGATCCTCCAAAAGCCACCATATAGTAAACCAAGAAAACATAGAATGATCCCAATAGCCACTAGACCCTGCCTAACATTGTCATCCTCAATATTAACAGCAGCCAAGATAAAAATCCAAAAAGGTGCCATACAGAACAGCATAAAAGTAGCAATGTGAACATACATGTTTCCAAAACCAAGTCTCTCCATGTTCCAACCAAAGACACAAAATGTACAGAAAAGTGAAAGATATGCTTGGGAAATATCATCCCATATGTCAAGTATCCCTCCCTTCCACTGTGGACTTTCTACAACAACCCTTTGCCGCTCTCCTGATGCAAATGAATATTTCTTCTCAAATGTTTTCACTCTCAGCTGATCTTGCCTTTGAGCAACAGAACCTTCAACCTGTGCTTCTTCATCCATCTCAGAATCATAATCTTTACCTAGAGGGCTAAGAATGGAATACATACCAGAAACTGCAGGTGCTCCAATTGCAAAAGTTATGCATATTCCAACGCCTATGGCTGGGCGGTCCGATCTCTTATACCCCAAGTTTAGACCACAAAGTGCATATTGAGCAAGACAATTCACATTAAGGAGAATGACTACTACCATCATGTGTGCCCACTCATGTGGCTTATAAGTCCCATTCTTGCAATACACCTTTCTAAGCCTTTTGATATCTTGTGGACTCCACCTGAGCAGAAGAATAAGGTGGTATAACCTCTTTGGATGCTGATACAAACACATGAGTGTAAACAGTGCATTGAGTATTTGATTGTTTACTTCAAACCATGCATTCCTCTGTGACTTCCTTGGCATCACACCATTCAACATGCCAGTCATGACAAGGAACAGAATTGCACCTGAAACAGCAACACACAAGATCCACACAAAAAGGGCTATGTTCATTGGATCCCTAATCCATTCCACACACATCTTCTTGACTGATCCCCAGTCAAGTTTCTTAGCAAACATGCCACTGAAACGCTCTCTTAAGCGAAGAGAACTCGGCGAAGGCACTGCTTGAGAAATCTGGTCCTTTGCAGTAGCAAGCCTCTTGAATTTGGCAGATGCAGAACCAAATTTCAAGAAGTTGATCCTATTGGGAATAGAACTCAAGGTTCCTTTGAACTTTCTCTGAGGATTTTCATTACCAACTAATGTTCTTCTAGAAGATGAAATATCTATGGAAGCAAACTCATTCACTTTACTTCCATTAGATTCCTCAATTTCATCTTTACCATTATCAACCGAAACCATAGCTTTCTCAATCAAAATCAGAACCTTATAATCAATATGCTTAGGACACAGAACAAAATCTGCGAGGATAAAAACAGAAAAATCTTTGCTAAGCCTTCAATTCCACATCAAATTTCGTGTCAATCCATAACAACAAAGAACCCCAGTAAACATATCATCATACACTTCAATTTATTAAAATTCACAATTCACAGACTATTAAAAACAAAATCAACATAAGCTAAAAAGTCAAAACCCAAAATCTAAATATTCATCTCAAGGAAAATATTAAAAAAAATTTTAAAAAAAAAATCAAACTTCGGCATAAGTGGAGAAAGCAAGAGATGCAGGAATTGGTATGAAGAAGTAGAAAGGTACCTGTGAGCTGACAAAATGAGAAGAAAGCGTTGAATCAAAGGAAGAGTTATATTCTCTGCAGAACTCAACAAATAACGAATCTAAACTCTTCAAACTGCAAACTGTACAACGTTAAACAAAGTAATGAGTTAGATGTGGCACTTCACAGAACAATAAAATGAAAGGCTGGCTATGTTGAAAATATTGAAAATTCATTTGGTGGATGGAAATTCCAAATCATTTATTTATTTATTTATTCCTGCAGCCATAACAACAGCTATGAAAAAACAAGGAAAAAACGAATTTATCTAGAAACTTGTCATTTTGTAGACAGGTCCCACTAGCCACTACCAAGCCAAATTTATGAAATATCACCTCTCTTTCTTTTTGTGTCATTCATTTTTTTTCTTCCATAAAATTATAATTCATCATTACTTGATCGTTACTTTTTTCCTGCCCCTTCTTATAGCATATAGAAAAAAAATAAATTACTAGCATATTTTTAAGACTACTTACTAAAGTAATGTAAACGAATAATTGCTTAAGCTTATTTTAAAAAATATGAATATAAAAATTTTCTTTTTTTGCTTTACAGGGTCATATCTTCTTTTATGTCGGCTGAGAGACATTGTTTATTTTAGCGTCTACGTGTGTCATTGTCTGGTTACTTGCTTCATAATATCAATGAATATTATATAACTGTTACTATAAGAATATCAAGGTATCGTTCAACTACCACTGTTTATTTCCATTTGGAGGAGATTGATTAAAGAGCCCAATAAGAAATTAAGGGTGCATATAGAATGCCATTGATATTTTTTTTCAAATTAGGTGAATTAACTTATTCGTCCACTTGGCATGTTTTCATTAAAATATAAATTACTTTTGTCTTTTACTTTTTGAACAAATTCTTTTTCTTTGGTCCATCTTAGTAACCGAATTCAAAGAAAGATTTGTGCTCAGTTTAGTTAAAATATGTAGATACTCTCTGTTGTTAAGTACAAGGATTATTAACAAAAGATTTCTTATTCTTCGTTTAGGGGTAAGCTCTAGCTAGACCGTGGGGTCAGGGGTGAATTTTTTTTTATTTAAATTTTTTTATTTTTTATTTTAATTTTTTTAAAGGCATGTTAAAAACAAATTCATTAATAATACAATAATATTTTTAATATATATTTATGAGTTTTTAAATGTTATGTATTGACCATACTAATTATAAATTATAATTAAGAGTGGAGTTAGAACTCAGAGAGGCAGGAAGAATTAATATTTTTTTATTTTAATTTTTTTTCATTTTAATTTTATTTTTCTTTATTTTTCATTTTAATTTATTATTTTTTACATTTTTTATTTAATTTATTTAAAATGGGATAGTATACTTTTAAAAAGTAAGTTAAATTTATTTTAATTTATTTAGTTATAGTTTCTATGTAAAATAATAAAAAATACATTATCAATGATTAAAAATTATTATTATAATTAATAATTTCTTAAATAAATATATAATATAACTATGAAATTTTAAAATTAAAGATAAATATTAAAAAATTTAAAATTTAAAATTATTTAGACGAGAATTTAAAATTAAAAATAAATATTAAAAGTTTTAAAACTAAAAATCATTTAAATAAGTAGATGAATATTATAATTTTAAAACTAAAAATCATTTAAACAGACAGATGAATATTATAAATTTTAAAACTAAAAATCATTTAAATAGAAATTTTAAATATGTATTTTTTAAAATTAGATATAAAATTATAAATTAAAATAAAAAATTATTAAAAATTAAAATTTATTATTATTATTAGTATATATAATATATATTATAATTTTATAATTATAACTATTTATTTATTATATATATGAGTAAAAAAAATTGAAAAATTTAGGGGGACCACAGCGCCCTATAGTTCCGCCTATATCTAGGTTGGCCTAATATTTCCCTCCCAAAAGCCAAACTAGTAATAAAAATGGCAATCAAGATGTTTCCGTTTGAATGAGTGAAAAATTAGAAGGTGAAAAGTTTGGAGTTTTAATTTGGATTGCAAAATTTGCAATTTTGTGATCAAAACCAAACTGAAAAACGCCATCATAAACCCACTGGGGATTAAGTTATGTCACATCTTTAATATTTGAGTGATGCTAATCAGGTAAAAAATTTCGGTCAGTTTTCTTAAAATATTTCATGTTATTTACAATTAAAATTAGTTTTTAATGAGGAAAGAACCCAATCATTATTACCAATTTTTTTTTTTACGTGAATTAACATAATCAAACTCTAACTGTTGTTAAAAACAATAGTAAAAATATCGAGTAACAAAAGAAACAGTAAAAATATTTATGATATTACTCATAATTTTTTGTCAATTAATCAATAAAAATGATGTCAGTTAACATTGATGTGGTGTCATTCTAGAAAAAAAAATGTCTGATGTGTGCTTCATTTTTATTTTCATCTAACTTATGTGCATTTTCAATAACTTATTTTTATAATTAATGATTTTCTTTCTATTAACTTTCATTTCATTACAAAAATTTTACCACTTAATCATGTTATATTTAAATTTTTGTTTAATACTACATATATTATATTAAAAAATATAAAATATTATTTTATTACAATTGGTTCAACTACAATCAGACCAGGAAACACCTGAACCAGTGTATTCAACAATTCGATATCTAGAGCAGTTTTAAAAACCTTGTTTAAAATAAATAATGTCATCTCATTTTTGTGGAACTTATTTTTTTAAAAATAAACTTGTTAGTAACTCAATTCTTAATTATTAAAGAAAAACTGGTCAATGAACTCCATCACAGCAAGAAAATAGATGTCAGGGTAATAGACAGACACGTATTAAGGAAAGCACCAGAACAAAGAAAATGAAAAACAAGAAAAGAATACCGTTCAGGCACGAAAAGAATTGAATATAAAGGGAAAGCATCAAGTCAAAGAAATTTTCAGATGAAAATGTTTTTAGGTTCTAAATGCAAAAGGAGAACATTAAAAGCACAAATTATTTTGAACTAAAGTTATGTCCTGCCGTGACAAAATAGTACTGTGAGACTTTCTATGATCCATTACTTGAGATTTTTCATTCTTCTAGTTCCAAATATGTAACTAAAATAACATCTCTTTATGATGACAACTCGCAGGTATATGCAGATCCAACAAAAATGGATCAGGTTAAATTCTAGCTACCCCAACATATTCATTTCAACAATTCATGCAGATCACTTCAATTGAAACCCAAAGTACACCTTATATTAGTAGATGTGTAAGATGAGAACTGGACAAAAAACCACAATACAAGTAACATGAAATCCAACTGACAGAAAACTACTGTGCAATTCAAGTAAGATCGTCCTCCTCAAGTTCTTTGGCTTTCAGTTTTTCCTTCACCCTCAATAGAAGTGTTGTCTTCCAAGAATCCTACGTAAAATTCATGCAAACATGCAATGTTGATGAAATAGGAAGAGGGGAGCCATTTATGGAATGCAAGAGAAGAATGATCAGAACAAGTTTAACACAACAACAGTACATAACTCAGTTGAACATAGCGACAGTGATAAAAGAGTGAATTACTCTGACTTGTGATTTGGGGAGATTTCACAAACACCTCTACTTCTTTTATCCCTACACAAAACTACCTAATTGTTTAAACAAACATTACTCTAATGCCCCTTTTGTACATTATACCAATCCCCCTTAATTATAAAAAAGTTATACTGACATGTCAGTATAATTTATCTGTGACAAAAATACTGAAAATTACTCTAAATCGACTTTCTTTTCAAAAATAAATTTGTAGAACTTGATGAAATTTTTGTTATGTCTACCCCATATTTCCCAATATGTAGTTGCAAATTAGTGAGAACATTCAAAGCACTATCCCGCATTCTATGTTTAACAGAATGAATCAATATTTCATGGGAACATTCAAAGAAGATGCAAATTAGTGATAACATAATTATTAAATTGCTATAAGTTGGGGAAATTCAATCATGATATGTTTTTTATTCTGCAACAACGAATGGATCTAAGCTATGTTGGAAAAGTTCTTGTCAGACACCAACTAAATTTTTTTTTATTTTTCCAACAACTTCGAGCTTACCAGAGGGGTCATGCTATCAAATTCCTTGACAACTTCAGTAAACTTTCCAACATCTTCTTCATCAAGTGCAGCAGCAATATCCTGCCCATATATTTTTTTTTTCTAAAATCATTAGTACTTCATAAGGCATGTAAGAGTAATGAATCAGTCTATGCAATAATAAAATGTTACAATAAATCATTAACAAGAACATTATAACAGAGGAGGCAATTATTGAAATGTCCACAACTAGCAACGTACAGCCAGAAGTCTATATTCACGTGTTCCTGAAAATGTTGGATCCAAATCCTGCATAAATACGTATCCAAAGAATTTAGCAACTGGAGATGTTACCAGACTCAAATAAACTCTAGAAAAATATTGCACCTGATATCGCTCTAATGCATTGGTAATAGCAACAACATCCGCTTTACAAAGTTCGCAAATGCCAGCATTAAGAAGATGTCCTTTAACTCCATACTTCAGCAAATTATTGCCGAGAGAATGGCGAGCAATCTCTTCATAAATCTCAATTGACCTCTGATATCTGAAGAATTATCAAATAAGTTAAACAGTCAATATTCAATCTAACATTCAGAGAAAGCTATTATAAAGTTTCTTTCATAACAAATCATTGCTTTCTTTACATTGATATAAAGTTCCTGCCCAAATTAGAAACCACTATACACATCAATATATGGATAGACTAAAACCAGCAATTAATAATATTTGTTAAAACCATTTATACAAGTCTTGGCAAGTTAACAAAACTAGGATTTTGCAAAGAAAAGATACCAAACCATAAGACTGGGTGATACAGAGGAAGGCCAGCATACCAAACCAAAAACAAAAGTAAGAAACAAACATAGAACAATAGAAGAAAACCATGTTCAAGCATTATTATTGAGCCCTTTACAGTTCACATCAACAAGCAAGCAGAAAAATAGAAAGTCTTACCGTTCTAGCTGGGCAGAAAATTGAGCAACTTTCTGCTTGCATTGATTTGCAGAAGTGCTCACTTCTTCGTTTTCATAAAAATCAGCTGCTTTTTTATAGTATACAACAGCCTGCTCAATATTCTGTTCAGTCTCATACAACTCAGCAATTTCCTGTGCATACAAAGGAAAAAACCAATCATGACAGATTCACAACAATTTCCGCAATAATGCCTCATAAAAGGATAACCTAACGGAAAAGTACACCATTTACAATGAAATACACATTCCAATCCAAAAAATTATAGTTCAACGGCCACACTAAAATAAAAAAGCTATATACCTTCAAATATCTAGCAGCCATAGAGAGTCTTCCAATCTCACAGAAAATATTTACAGCATTGTCTAAACAAGACACGGACTCTGCATCAAAAAGAGAGAGAAAGAACCTTAACATCAAAACATGCATTATATAATTTGATCATGCACAAAGGCATATGATTTTGACCCACAAAGACACACATACACAGAGAAACCAACTTTATTTATGTACCCAACCAACCAACTCCCTCACAAAATAGATACTATCCGTATTTCTTTTATTCATTTTTTTTTTCTCTCTTCACATTTTATAACTAGTTAACTGATTATCTGGTTGACTGCATGTTGTAATTGTCTACCAAATATTTTTCGAAAGAAACAATTGTTCATAAACCATAATCCTAAAGTACATATTCAATTGTTCATAAACCATAATCCTAAAGTACCGGTTTATCCTAAAGTACCGAACCAATGCATACCATTTATATTAGTTTTCTTATAGCAATGTGCAGCATCAACATAAGCTTGTGCAGCTTCATGCTTGCTTTCCAACTACATTAAAACAACACAATTCATCATAATCAAATCAAAGAACGCCAAAAAAATTTAAAAAAATTAAAAATAAAAATTCGTCAAGTTAGTTCTACCTTCACATTACAATTCGCCAATTTGATGTAGGTGGATCCTGCTTTGTCCCCTGAAATGTACACCATCATCGTCACAAAATTCTCGTAGCTAGTACAAGACAATCTTAAACAACAACAATAACATGCGTGACATTAATTACTAACGATTAATCAAATGATTGAAAAAAAACAAAATTACATGATTTAGCGAGCTTGTAGGAATTAGCGGATTTGTCGTAGAGATCGGCAGCATCCTCGAATTTGGAGCCAAACAAACCCCAACCACTGAGCTTCTTCTCTGCCTTATTCTCGAAATCCTGAGCTCTCGCCAAATGATCACCCATTTTTTCTTTTCAACAATTCCAATTGATTAATTCCCTCTCTTTCATGCAATTTTTCTATGTTTATTAATGTCACAGACACATACTATTCATCACCAAAATGGAAACAAAACGCGCAACGGAAAAGTCTCTGTTTCTGTTTCGCACGGAATCAAAACGCTCATCAATTTCTCCTTTCTACCCTTCACAATATGCATTCCCTGGGCTCCGATTATTCGGCTCGTTCCACCATTTTTAATGGGCCTAGCCCATTAAAAACCCCTTTTTTTTCCTTAAAATAAAAAACTTCAAATTTTCAATCTGTTCTTATTTCAAAACTTCAAGATATTATTTGCTTCCTTAAAAAATTAGACAACTGATTTTTTACGAAAAAGTTTAAACAAAAATATTAGAAAAATAAAAAAATTAGTAATTTTAATAAAATTATTTTAGTAAATAAATTCAAACAAATGACCTTTCTTTCTAACATTTCATTTGATTCTTGTGATCACGTTGGAGAAAAATAATTCTTATTTAAAATATATTCAAAAATTAAGATAATTAATTTAAAAAAAAAAACAATTTTGTCTGTCAAAATCTCTTTCTCCACATGTCCACCTTTAAATGAAATCTCATTGTTCCACGTTTTGTTCACATCATTCAATTCTAAAATATTTCTATAGATATCTAAATCCGATAACATGAAACCTCGAAAATATAATTTAAATATTTCAATAAAAAAAAATTATCTTTTAAATTCATTAAATTTCTGTATTAGTGTTTTTTTTTTTTTTTTTTGCATAATTGTAATAAAAAACCAATAAGAACAAGATGTGACAGACAAGAGATAAAGATTAAAGATGGAGCCAGATTGGAGTGTCTGGAAGAGATTCGTGAATCAACGACAATGAAAATGAAGACAGAATCTGACTCAAACATCACTCAAGTTGTTGAGCCTCTCTTGCCACCACCGGACCCGGAGCACTCGCCGGAAGATCCAATTTTGCGAAATGGGTCAATTTCCGGAGCGGTGTTCAACATATCAACCACCATGATCGGTGCCGGAATCATGTCCATTCCGGCGACCATGAAGGTTCTGGGAATAGCTCCGGGGTTCGTGGTGATAGTGTTGGTGGCACTGATAACAGAGATGACTGTGGAGTTTATGCTAAGGTACACGAGTTCGGGTAAATCTACTACCTACGCTGGTATGATGGGTGAATCGTTTGGGTCCGTAGGATCACTCGCTGTTAAGATTTGTGTCATCATAACCAATTTGGGTATCCTCATAATCTATTTCATTATTCTTGGTATGTTCATCTTCCTCCTTGACCTTCAATTCCTTGTTAATTTTTTTGTTTTTTGATGTTGATTCCAACCAAAATGCAAACTTTACTTGCAGCTCAATATATATATTAAAGAAAAAAAAAGGAACTTGTGATTTTTGTAGTCTTTTCATTTTTTGCTGTGTTGGTGTTTGGTGATTTTTTTTTTTTTACCTGAATGATTACATGGTTTGGTGGGGCCATAGTGTTGTGGGGTTTGTGAGGGGCTTTTGCTATTTTGATTGTTAAAAAAATATTAAATTTTTTATTAAAGAATTGAGCTTAAAAGTTATTTATTGTAAAACAAGTAAATTAGTTATGAATTAAATTTTTTATCATAATATCATTTTCTAAAAAAAGAATTTGAGGGATTAATGTGCATTTACATCTTTTATTAATGCATGGTGCGTTCTGTTAGGAATAAATATATATTTGTAAATAGGAAAATAAACATTTGAACAATGGTGTCCCCGTACTTTTAGTTACCAATGTGGCCATAATTTTGGCCTTCAATGCAGCACTAGCAATGGCGTAAATTTACAAGGGGTATAGACTACATGTAGTGTGTTTGAAAACATGTCCTATGTTGGTTGATGTGAATGCTCAACGTAATTAATAGTTGTTTTGCAGTGTTTTTTAATGTAATTTTAACCTAAATATGTTCTTAGCTTAGTTTTTTAGTAGTGGAGCACAAAGAAAAATGTTGGCAAACATAGCTAGAAAATCTCCAAAAAAATTGGATTTACTTAGAATGTGAGTGGCATAGTATATAAATGAGTGGTCCCATCACCAATAAAGTTTTGTTTCTCCCGTGTTCTGCTCTAATAAAAGTCATACCGATTCGACTATTGAATAAAAGAAATTACATTGGTGCGTAACAATTAAATTCATGACATAAATCCAAAAATTCATTTGAATTGTTTTAGTTGATTTAAACATAGTAAACTATCTTTGATAACAATACAACTTTCATATATATATATATATATATAGAAATAGTTACAATATGACACTGTTCATTGTTTTTGTTTTTGAAGGAGATGTGCTATGTGGAAATGAGTCAGATGGAACCATACACTTGGGTATTTTACAGGAATGGTTTGGCATCTCTTGGTGGACTTCTCGTGCTTTTGCTCTTCTTATTGTTGCGCTCTTCATAATGCTTCCACTAGTTATGTTAAGGCGTGTTGGTCAGTATTACTACTACATGCACAAGCACTTTTTCTCTTTTTGCTTTTGGCAAATTAAACCCTTCATCTAAGAACTTTTGGCTGATTAAATTGTTCTCTATGTTATATATATGTATGAACAGATTCACTGAGGTATAGTTCAGCAATATCGATCCTACTAGCATTGGTGTTTGTTGTAATATGCTCATCTATGGCTTTTAGTGCATTGTTGTCTGGCAAAACGCAATCACTGAGGATAGTGCCTGATTTCTCTCAAGTCACTGTCCTTGATCTTTTCACTACTATACCAGTGTTTGTCACAGGTTTCGGATTTCATGTCAATGGTTAGTTTCATGGTTATATTTTATTTTTTTCCTTTTCTTTATAAAGAAAAAGGTTCATGCCCTCGACAATCTAAAATGTTTTATACAATCAATCACAACCAGTCATTTAAAATCATACAAAATATGATTTATGATTAGATGACTATGTAAACTCTTTTACACCGTCACTGCATGATCTTTAAACTCTTCTCTGTAATTAACATTTTGAACAACATTTGGCTATATAAATTAGTTTGTGTTGTGATTAACTTAGTTTAGTTATACATGATTTGGTGCAGTTCATCCAATTAGAGCAGAGCTTGGAAGAGTTGCACACATGGGTGTGGCTGTGCGAATTTCGTTACTAATATGCGTGGTTATTTACTTTACTATAGGATTTTTCGGGTACCTTTTGTTTGGGGACTCTATTATGCCTGATGTGTTGGTAAATTTTGACCAAAACTCTGACACAAGTGCTGGTCGATTGCTCAATGTCATTGTTCGTTTAAGCTATGCACTCCATCTTGCACTTGTGTTCCCCATTATGAACTATTCTTTGAGGGCCAACATAGATGAACTATTTTTCTCTAACAAAGATAAGCCTCCCCTTGCATTAGACACCACAAGGTTTGTGTCACTCACATTGACTTTGCTTGCTCTCACATACCTTGTGGCCGTAGCCATTCCAAACATTTGGTATTTTTTTCAATTCTTGGGGTCCACAACTGTTGTGTGTTCATCCTTCATCTTCCCTGCCGCAATTGTTTTAAGGTATATATACTAAACTACTACCAATTTTCGTGGTCTTTTATGTATTTAGTTCAATAGTTGTGCTTAATTTATGTATAGATATTGATTATATTTTATATCTCATTCTCATTTCTATACTCTTTTGAGCACAGAGACATGCATGGTATATCAAAGACAAAAGATCGAGTGATGGCAATAGTGGTGATTGTTTTGGCTGTAGGAACAAGTGGAATTGCTATATGGACCAACTTGAGTGGTTGATCAGTGATTAACCATGATATTGTACACTACCCATTATTTCAGGGGAGCCTAATCAATGATATAGCAATATGATGGTTTTACAAAGATTCTAACGGATTAAGATCTTCTACAGTTGTGAGAATAACTGCATCAATGTGGTCCTATGATTTGATTTATCAAATGATAAATTTATCTTCTAAAGATTAATTGTAACAAATTTAAAGGTGAGAATGTTAGTTTGAGAACTGTGCATTCTGTATTTACAGGGGATCCTATTCTACTTCAAACACAGGTGTGCATATAAGGTTAAAGATCCTACCCATTGACTCATACCATCTTAATTTTAATCTCTAATTCTTCTTTTTGCATGCGTCTAAGGTTATTAGATTCAATGATGATGTTTTTTTCTTCCTAAAACAACATTTTATGTAAAGAAAAAAGATATGTTTAAATAAATGAATTAATAGAGATAATATTGTAAGATGGAATACATCATACACACTTTTTTAAAAGAACACAATTTTAAAGCATTTGAACTTATATAGAAAGATTGTCTGAATTCAGAAAGAGAAATTCTAAAAACAATTTTTATACAAATAAGCGCAGTGCTTTGAACACAGATAAACTCATTTTCTCAAACAAAAATAAGCTAAACCCCAGGATTTGTGTCACTCACTGATTTTGCTACCTCTCACGTACTTTTGGCATTGGTCGTAGAAGAAAAAAATATTTTGTAAAGAATTATAATACACAGATAAAATATAATAGATAAAATATAATACAGTGAAAGAGAAATTAATATAAATACCGTATATATATTTTATGGGAGAGTTGACTATTTATTACGTATTATAATCGTAGTAATTTACTGTAAAATAAAGTTATCTTATATATATATAATATTATTTTCGGTTCTTGGGATCCAGAAGCATTGTTTCCTCTCACCAATTTCTCTTCTCTTTATATATTTGTTTGCTTGAGTTATATATAAACATTTTTTATTTTATACTTGAACCCACTCCTCTTTTGAGCATAGGGACATACATGGTATATCAAAGACAAAAGATCAAGTCATGGTAATCGTGGTGATTATTTTGGCTGTAGGAACAAAGTGGAATTGCTATATGGACTAACTTGAATGGTTCCGGGTTGATCAGTCATTGACCATGATATTATATACTGCTCAGTCTGTTCATGGTTTAGGGAATAGATTAGATGTATAAATGATTTCTAGGGTAATATTTTTTAAAATGAATTATTGAAAAATGATTGATTTAATTTTATAATATATTCCAACATAATTGATTAAATATGTATATATTAATTAAATAAATCAACTTTAATAAAGATGTTTAACCTTATTCTTATTTAATATGAATTTAACAATATTTCTTTTGAATGAATAATAAGTTTAATGTAAAAGTAAAAAAAATATTTGCATAATTTCACAAAATTTTAAGAGATAATAATGTAGTTAATTTAATAGATTAAGATATTCCACAACAGTGAGAAAATAACATTAATTTGGTCCTTAATATGGTCTTTTGATTTAGCTTATAAAAGCTGAAAATTTTATCATTTAAAATTAATTTAATAAATTTAAAATGTGACAATGGGCCTAAAATTTTCACACTATAAATTAGTCCAATATATTTTGTCACATGTAAGTGTGGTTTAAGTGGATTTGATGTGTGGAGTAGGTGAACTAAAATTTTATATTATTTTATATTTTTATATATTTATTAATGTCTTATTTTAATATTTATTTTTCATGAAATTTTGTTTGAATTCATATATTTAATGTTGAAATTTTATTCAAATTATTATTATGAATTTTTAAATTTTTATTATTGAAACTTTATATTCATTTAGTATTTATAATTTTTTTAAAAAAAATTAGTTTTAGTCTATGGGGGAAGAGAATTAGACTCAATTTACTTAAATACGAACTTATACAAATAATGTTAACCCGTTACCAAAATGTTAATGTGTAATATATTAATTTGGTCCTTAATTTTTTTTCTTATTTTATTTATTTTTTAATAACCTGATCTTATTTCATACTTAATCAAGCACATTAATAGATAATTTGCATCAAAATAAATAAAAATTATATAAAATATAATTAAAAATATAGATTAATAACTAAATAGTTAAAATAACTATTAACATATTTCGTTAGAATGACACTAAATAATAGACATTTATATATAAAAATAAATAATAAAATATTAAAATATTAATTGAGTGATTTTTTTTAAATAATATTATTTTAATAATTAAACTAAACTTACTATGGTTTTCTCTTCAAAATTCCAGAATGAGAATCAAATATATGCCATTCAATGAATTGAATGATTAAGGTTATTTTTTATCTCAGAAAATATTTTTTTATTTTATTTCATAATTTTATTTTTAAAAATTATTTTTTTCTAAATTTTAAAAATCAAAAATTAATATATTTTAATTTTTTTACAATTGTATTTCTGTTATTGTATTTTTATCATTTTCACTTTTCATTTTTCAAATTCTCATAAAAATATTGAAAATAATATTATTTTTTTCATATTAAAAATATTTATAATTTTGTTAAAAATCACAACTAAATATACAATTTTTTGATTATTTTATATTTTTAATAAAATAAAAATAAAAAGCAAATAAATTAAAAGTATTCCGTTTAGAAGAGCAACGTTCCTCTAACAAGAGTCCTACACGGCACCATGCGGATCAGGTGCAAGAAAAATGTGGAAGCTTCACGACACTCTCCCAATTCATCAAAAATACAATGATATATATCATTTAGAAACGTGACTTAAATTAGGAAATTGCATTTATAAAATTTTAAAATTCAGGTAAAAAAAAAGACTA
This sequence comes from Hylodesmum podocarpum, assembly GCA_026586105.1. Classification (NCBI taxonomy): domain Eukaryota; kingdom Viridiplantae; phylum Streptophyta; class Magnoliopsida; order Fabales; family Fabaceae; genus Hylodesmum; species Hylodesmum podocarpum. The sequence continues at coordinate 5,365,083 of JALJEV010000519.1, read as the reverse complement.
AAATCAATATTATGAAATGTTCCCACGTAAATATTATCAAATATATAGTATCTCGTTAATCAATCATGTTATATATTATAAATTTATTAACTATAATAACAAAATTTATGTAAATTATCTAAATTTTATTTATAAAATTATTTTACATCATCAAAAAGTATTTTTAAACTCATTTTATTTACTTTTATAAGATACAAAATTTTCTTAAGGATTATCACTCTTTTATCTTTTAGATAGGCATTCTTAGAATACATTTATTTTAGAAAATATTTTACATTCTTGGGAATATAAAATTGAAATAATATTCTTAAATAATTTTAAAACAATTCTTTATAAATAAAATGTATCTGAAAACATAAATTTATCACAGTCTAGCAAACACATGTTTTGAACTCACATTTCTCACTATAAAAATATATATAACTTAAAACAAATGTCTCTTAATTTTATTTTTTAAAATGTAAACTTGATACATTATGTTTATAATCTTTCAAAAAATTTGCTTACAATTATTTCAAATTATATCTTTTTATCTATACTTACGTATTTAATCTTCTTGACTACATATCCATTTCGATATATTTGCCTTTATCTTCATCATCAAATTTATTTTGAATAATCTATAAAAAGAAATTGTTAAAAAAATATAATATTACAAAATATTATTTATAAATTTAGAATACAAATTTCTACATTTAAAATACATATCTTTATAAATTTTAATTATGATATAATTATATATTAAAAATATATACTTGGTACAAATTTTAGTCATACAAAAACAAACATTTATCATTTATAATTTTCTTTCAAATGAAATTAAAAAAAGAAACTGTTAAGTTGTGTACAGAACTATTTCTGACAGAAACACTTTATTTTTTTAATCGTACAAATGTCAATATTCGATTGTTTTTGAAAGGAAGAAGTGTTGGCAAATGAGAGAAAAGGCTTACGAATCTCACTGCTTCTCCGTCCAAGTTCATTTTCTTGTTCCGATTCGTCACGTTTTTAAGTCATTATTCAAAGAACTACTTCGAATATTAACAATGCTTCCCCAACCTGTCACTAAATCCCACAGCAATTTACAATCTTACCCTTCTCTTTTCTCCATTACACGTCCACGTAGCCATTGACCAATGGCATTACTGTAATCTACCAACTTAATAATTGAAAAAAAAAACTCTTATAAATAATAAAACCAACTTTCGTACGTTAATTCTGTACCGTGAAATACAACAAAGTTTGTTTCTTTTATACTTTCTCACAGCCGGGATGTCGCTGGTGACCGGAGCAAGCGTTCCACTCCTTTCAGGATCGAAGGAAGTTCCGCCGGCCACGGTTTCCGGCGCGGTGTTCAATGTGGCGACGAGCGTAATCGGCGCCGGGATAATGTCTCTCCCGGCGACTCTGAAGGTTCTTGGGGTGGTTCCAGCGTTGGTACTGATTCTAGTGACAGCGTTTCTGGCAGAACTGTCTGTGGAGTTTCTGATGAGGTTCACACGCGCCGGCGAAACGACGACGTATGCCGGCGTCATGAGAGAAGCCTTTGGACCCTTGGGAGGTGTAGCAGCTCAATTCGCCGTTGTTATTACTAATCTCGGTTGCTTAATTATGTACCTTATTATTATTGGTAAGCTAACATTTCTAGTTAGAAAGTTATTGTTTCTTGTTAAATTGTGACTAAGTATATTTTCTGATCATACAGTATGATAGTATACAGTGTGTAATCTCGTAGTAGAATGAAAAATATTGAGTAGATAATTTAAATTCGCCAACAAGATAACAACTAGGAGAAATAAATATATATTTTGTAAGCAAGTTGACTGGTTGATTGATAGTTGGTTAAAACATGCCTGAGGTCTAGTATGGAAAAGAATTATATAAAGAACTAAATTTGGTTACTAGAGCTAATTTTGAACTTGCAACTTTGGTGTTGAAGTTTTGCATGATAAATGGTATGTTATCTTATTCTTAATGTGTTGTGTGTTATTTAACAGCGGATGTGTTTTCTGGGAATGAACGTGACGGGGAAGTGCATTTGGGTATTTTGCAACAGTGGTTTGGAATTCACTGGTGGAACTCACGGGAATTTTCTCTGTTCGTTATCTCAGTCTTAATCTTGCTTCCATTGGTCTTGTTTCGTCACGTAGGTCAGTGCATGCCCTCTACATTTAAATTTTAACTTTTCATTTCTAGAGATGGTGGTTATGTTATAAACATTTTATTTTGTTGTGTAATGCTATTATTTATTTGTTGCAGAGTCTTTGAAGTTCAGTTCTGCAATATCAACTCTTCTTGCTGTGGCTTTTGTTACATTATGTACTGTGTTGGCGATAGTTGCTATTGTAGAAGGAAGAACACAGTCCCCAAGACTGATTCCTCGTTTGGACAATCACACCTCTTTCTTCGACTTGTTTACTGCAGTTCCAGTTCTAGTCACAGCTTACACATTTCATTTTAATGGTACAGTACATATTTCTTGCATTGCATCTCTTTTAAAATATCATGAGCATCAATCCATGTTTTACTGATAATTGGTTTTACTTGCAGTGCATCCAATTGGGTTTGAGTTTGCCAAGCCATCTGATATGACAACAGCTGTTCGAATAGCATTGCTTCTCTGTGCTGTCATTTACTTTCTGATAGGCCTATTTGGGTACCTCTTGTTTGGGGATTCAACACAATCTGACATTCTGGTCAATTTTGATCAGGATTCTAGTTCTGCGTTTGGTTCCTTGCTCAATGTTTTAGTCCGTTTAAGTTATGCATTTCATGTCATGCTCACTTATCCTCTCCTTAACTTCTCTCTGAGAACCAACATAGATGAATTCTTCTTCCCCAAGAAGCCTCTGCTGGCTTCAGACAATAAGAGATTTGTGAGCCTCACTCTTGTACTGCTAGTTTTAAGCTACATTACTGCTATTTTAGTCCCAGATATTTGGTACATCTTTCAGTTTTTGGGATCAACTTCTGCAGCATGCCTTGCCTTTGTCTTCCCAGGTGCTATTGTTCTAAGGTAATCTATATCTCTCATAATCTTCTTATTCCTTTCTCTTCCATTCAACATTCAAGGATAAAAATCATATGTATCTAAAGTTTCAACACTTAAAAAATATTTGGTAGACAAAATATGCAAATAATTATATACATGCATGTTCTATAAAAGAGTTACCTGCGAAAAGTTGTAGAAGATAAGAAATATTTATTATTATACAGATTGTTAAAAGTGAAACACAAATATTAATTTAAAGAATAACATAAAAAATATTTTTATTTTTTAAAACTACATGTAAATTTTGTCCCAATTACAAAATTCACAACTGCCAAAAGAAATGGCTTTGTCTAATTTGTTTATACTTTTTCTCAAAAATGGGCAGGGATTCTTATGGCATATCAACAAAAAGGGACAAAATTATTGCACTCGTTATGGTTGTTCTAGCTGTAATAACCAGTGTGATTGCTATCTCCACCAACATATACAAAGCTATTTAGTGGAATTTTCTTTTTCCTTTTCTATTTTGCCCCATACATAGAAATTTTGATTAGGCAGGGAAGAGGGAGGGAGTGGTGAAGAGAGAGAAAAAGAAAATTGTATACTCTTTATAGGATTGTTTTGGATGTTTCTCTGTTGTATAAGTCAAGATCTGAACATTCATGTATAATATTATTATTTTCAAGGTTTGCAAATCCGGATCGTGGGTGAGATCAAATTAGTAGTTCAAAGATTGACAGATTTAATTGAGACTAAACGTGGTTGAATTGGTATTTATAAAATAATAACTATAATAATAATTAAATAATATTAAATCAAATATAATATTATAATTATGCATTGTTAGAAAATGAAAAGGTATTATTTCATATATTCTTAATATATATATACATATATATATATATATATATATATTTATATGAATGATAAAATAATTTAAATAAATGTTAATTTTTATTAAATATATTTTATTTTTTAAAAATATTTTAATTAATTTTTGTAATTTTTTTTGAAAGGACTAGTTCAAATTTTGATAATTTTACTGATTTTTTTATTGGTTCAAAGTGACCAATTTTGTGAGTTGTCTAAATTAGACACTGATTTAATGGGATAGATCACTCTTGTATAATTTTATTTGTTGACCTTTAAGAAGATTTTTAGGTTTTGATCCTTTAAATTTAAAAATTTTAATTTTTCCTTTATAGTTTGGAGGTATTATACTTAAATTAACAGGCATAGTGAGATCCAAGGTTTACGGTTGAAAGAACATGCAGATAAAATATGAGATTCAAATCCAACGTTGAAATGATACAAAGTTTGAGCACCATTGTCATGGCAGAATCCCAAGTGTAAACATACCTTGTGTTAACATATTGGTAGCTGGTACCCATTATTGAAAACAGACACTGTAGCCATTCTCACTATAAACTGTTCATGTATTTGTTCATCTTATCATTTTCAATTTTTATTAATTTATTCTTTGTCTTTTTCCCAGACAAACAAGTAAAATGCTAAAATGATGACAAGCCAAATTGGCTTAGAACAATAAATTTGACCACATGATCGGTTCTTGTTGGGCCAGGACCCTTTATCTATATATGGTGTCACTCATTCATACGTGTTTAGAAAAGATGAGATGTGTGAAAGAAAAAATATTTTTTTTTTAATTTCATTTGAAAATAGTCTTGTGATAATTAAAAGATATAGAAGACTGAATTGAAAAATAGAAAAATGTATAATTAAAGAGACGTATGTATGGTGGCTAATTATTCAATTGAATTTAATACTTGTGTGTACCAAAATTTCAGCGCGTTGCATATTTTCATTTTGCATATTTTTTTAATATTTGTAGATATTAAAAAAATGTTTTTAAAGATTTAAACAAATAATAAAAAATTCTCAAAATTGTTTTACGGAAATTTCATTTGGCATTTTATCCGTCTAACTTATTATGATGTCGTAAAAACATTATTATTATTATTTTATAAAATTGAATGGTATTTCACTTCCTAGTATCACTTGCTCTCTCTTTTTAATCCATCTAATAAAATAAAATTGATTTAATCATCAACGCAACCTTTTGTTATTAAATAAAATTTCAGTAAATTGTATGAAGTTTTTCTTTGTCATTATATAGGTAATTAGATGTTAAGACTTTATTTATTACTCATGTTAATATACTTATATAGATTATATTTATCTGATAATTTTTAGTCAAATCTAATAATTTTCAATGGATATTAATGTCACGAATATATATATATATATATATATATATATATATATATATATATATAAAATAACTTCCCATGCATAATAATTGATATTAACTACGTAATCAACTCAGATAAATATAAATAAATATTGATATGATTTATGTATAAGTTAGGTGATTTTATTATATGTACTGAAAATTAGACGATTGGACAGTCAGGTAACGATATTGTTACGTGAGTTCGGATAATAGAATTAGAACATAGATAATAATAATTAAATTTGCTAATTTTTATGACGGTGAATGATCTAATGATTATCATTGAATATTCTTGAATCAATAATAACTTCTACTGCAAGAATATAGAATATAGAATAATGATCATTTGTTCTAGGAAATAAATGGTTAAAATATTTAAAGTCTCATGTCAATTAGACAAAAAATAAAACATGATTTATAATCATATATAATATCACCATACAAAAGGCCTTTTAAGTAACGATTAAAAACAAGTTTATCAGGGTTTTAAGTCCAAAACAAATAGATAAGGTCGGATCAGTCAAGTTAACTAAATTTATTTAATATTGTAGTTTTTAAATGTTATGAAATTTAATTTAGTTATTGTATCCCCTATTTTTCTTTATGACTATTATATGAATCTACTAATTAGAAGTGACTTCTGCCTACAAATAAACATCATAGGTAAAAGTTGACTTCTACCCATGGTCAATGTAAATTGAAGGTATTATCTTTGGTGAATATATTGGTAGAAATATATTCATAGGTACAAGTTATTGTGACAGATTAATTACAAAAAAGTGACAATGAGAAAGAGAATGGAGAGAAAGGAAAACATAAATAATGATTTTTTTTTTGTTTGATTGAAGAAAAAACTGAAGGAAAATAGAAAAAAAAAACTTAAAAAAAAATTAAAATTTTCTTTCCTTCAACTTTCTTTCCTATTCAAATTTTAAAATTTTCTTTCCTACCTATGTTCCTTCCCTTGGTTCCAAACATAGCAAAGTGACAGATTCGCCAATCACCACAAATCGATTTTCTTTTAGAGGCTAGCCAAGTAAATAAACCCAATTTCTAAGAGAAATATAAAACATTACTGCTCAGTTCGGATAGACAGAACTTGGGGAAGTGCTTCCTACGTCCTCGTACACTCATTTTTTATTTTCCGGAATGGACTGTCCAAAAACAAATAAAAAAAAAAAGAAAAAAACGAAGAAGGTGCAATTAGATCTTTTGTTGGGTACTAGAAGAAAATTACCAGAATTTGGGCTTAATAGATCGACGTTGAGACATTTGGGCCGATAAGTAAATAAATCCAGTTTCTAAAAGAAAGTTAGATACCTGAGTTTTTGCTATGTTTGCATTCACAGGACGAAATAGAAGAGTAGAAGTATAACTAGAAATTACATTTCATAGCCATTGACGATAAAATTTGAATTTGATGCAATTTTTTTTTAAAATAATTTATAACCATTGATGGACCATTTTATTAATTTTATAATCATTTTCTCCATATTTTCATTAGTCAGGAAAAAATGTCATTATTTTCATGATTTCAAATACATTGTATACTAATTAGCATTTGAAAATCTTATTCACCATATATATGTATATATGGATTGATTCCTGGAATTGGAAATTTTGGAGGCTTAAGTTCTAATATTAGTATTAGTGATAATTTTTACATTCACTCTCTGCCTAACTTTCAATGTCACATGCCTTTATATTTCATTTTCTAGTTTGAAATTACTTATTAAAAAATTTCAACCCACTTTAAATTCATCTTGGATATAAGTTGGAAAAAATTCAAATTATTGTACCACGTGTTGTTACTCCTAAGTTGATTAATCCTAAGTTGATTGAGTAAGTCTAATTGGTCACATTTGATAAATTTAGGCAAAACACATGTTCTATTACCTACTGTCATTATCACTCTTATACATTATCATTGCCTATGAAAGAGTCGAGTTAGCCAGTCAAAGTCATGTTTGTTCCAATTATAACCGGACATGTCAACGTATGACTTCACTTGGTCATATTATTTAGTTGTTTGACTTCAACTCCCCAACCTATAAATACCTTCTCATATATTTGGGAATAACACGAGAACTTTTATCTTTTCCATTTATTCTTACTTTTCTTTATGATATTTTCTCGCTCTAAAACTTCTTTCATTATTTCACTTACTTAAGTGTCACAAAATTATTTCGGTACACCCTATTTTTTAGCTGTTTGATGTCAACTCCTCAACCTATAAATACATCCTCATATATTAAGAATAATATTGAAACATTTACGCTCTTCACCCATTCTTATTTTTTAAGTAATTTTTTATTCTAAAACTTCTTTCATTATTTCCCTGACTTAAGCGTTATAAAATTATTTTAGATATTCCTTACTTATCTCGACAAAACTATTCTCAAAAGATTAAAAATTCAAACCCTATAAAAATAATTATTAATTTTTAACCTATCTGACATCTTACATAATAACATTAAACTTACTTTCACGTTTCTAATAACATAATAAAGAGATAATGAAACCTATTTCATTATTTATTTTTTTCCTTCAATTTAGAGGAATAACAAAGGAATGAGAATTTTATAGCATGTACTTCATCAAAACATATTTAATAATGCATCCATTAAAGTTAGCCTAGTAATAAGGATTTGTGGATAATTTGCATAATGACTTGGATTTTAATCTCATTACCAACTTTATATTACAAAAAATAAACATATTCAAACAATGAAATCACTGATTTTATTCGTTTGTGTTCTATTCCTTTGTGATGTTTCTAGAAGTATAAGTCATATGTAATCATTTACTGTGAGTATTACAAGCAGCGCAACAATGAAGACATAATCAACCCCTGCATTTATTTTGACCTTAAAGCTTTGTGTCCAATTGCTGAAGTTGCTCTTCGGGTATACATCAATTACCTGCAAGAATGTAGTAATTTAATTTCTTTTATTTGTACTGTAAATAGCTATTTTTAGGGAAAACAATCAAGAACTTTGCGCTTCATTTTCTAAGTTTAGTAATGTATTACTTATTGTGAATTTAGATAAAATTTTCAAAAAATATTTATAAAAAATAAAATAAAATTATTTTTTAAAATAAAATTATTTTATTCATCTCAATTAATTTTAACTTATGAAAATCATGAGAGTGATTTTTACTAATTTTACTTGTCTCTATAGATACTTTTTGAAATATTTCTTTTTTACTTGACCATGGTTGAAAAATTATTTAATCTGGGAAGCTTTTGTTCTTTTTACTTTTTTGGATTAAAAGTGAAAGAGCTAAAAGATCTTCTAATCAATACCACTTAATAAGGCTCCATTGACTTATTCATTTTATAAATTTTTTTTTATCTTTTTAAAAAATATCTTTTAATCAGTTTCTTAAGATATAAAATCGTTTATAAATTAATTTAAATTTTAAATTTTAAAATAATTAATTTAAAATAGTAATTACTTTTAACTAGGACTAAGTGTGTTAAAAATTTAAAAATATATTATAAAAATGGAATTCTAAACTTATAAAATCCTTTTATTACCTGTCAAGGTGTTGTCTAAAAATTTTAATTATTCTAAAATTTAAATTACTAACACATAAAATTAATATTTTAAAAAAATACCTAAAAGGCCACAATCATACATTTTTTTTAAAAGAAAAGTCAATGACTTGTAAGCATAAACGAGTAAAAGTTATGAGAAGGTGAAGAAAGTATGTAGGAAGGTACCTGTGCAATCATGGTGTCTCCTTTGTAAACTTTGCAGGAGTTGTCAAAGTTGCTGCCAACAAGTTGAAAGCTGCTTATATCTTCATAGATGTTGGTTGCCATGAACACTTCGAGCCTTGGTTTCTTGTCAAGCGGATGAGATCTTTTTACCCCAAAAATCACATCCTTCTCCTCCGTGCTGTTCCCTCTATGAACCACCCACCGATGCCGCAGTGTTATCAAATTAATCTTCAAAGTTCCATCTCATCGTCAATTTCTTATTATACCAACTTTTATATTTTCTGTTTTGGTTTTTGAATAATATTCAAGAAATATTTTTAATATGTTTTATAATATTTCTTAAATATTTAGATACATACAAGAGAAAATAGTCTAGGAAGTAGAGTGTATGTATATAAGTAAAGAGTAATTCTCATCTTATAAACTAATTTTATATAGTTGAATTAAACTTATAAACTCACATTTCTAATTGGTATAATATAAATCAGTATAATCTCAGCTAATACATGAATTCCATCAATATTTCATAATTTCGCACTTTATTTTTCTGTATATTTTTAGAATAATCTTATATAAAATCACTATATATAAGATCATAGTTATGATAGTATTTATGTATTTGTCATACAAGTATCTGATTTATGCTTATAGGAGAGAAGAGTTTACCTTCTCACGCATTGTAAGTAGAGGGGAACCAGCAGCATCACGCAAGACCCTCTTCTTTCGCACGTCTAGGCTTGAACCATCAACTTGAAGCAAAAGATTATGGTTAGTATCCAACACCTCGTATCGTTGGTTTAAGAAAAACCCCCGGTATTTCTTTTTTACTATTATTTCTGTTGGATTAGTGACACAGAAACTATCCTCTACAACACTCATCATTGGAAACCCATGTGTCACTTCCATTGGCAATTCAGGAGCACTAGCCTCCATTATCAATTGGTTTATGCCTCAAAGTGGTTTTGTTTAGGATTTTGTTAATTGTTTGCAGTGCACAAAACATTAGTTATATATATGAGAGCTGATTCAAGTGGTTCTCTATGAACAAACTCTCTAGAAAAGTATCGATATGGGACTGTTATTTTCAATTTTCATGATTATTTTTATCATCACGTGCTTGTTATTTTCAAAGACGACTTTTCCATTTTCTTGATCAACTATCTGAAGGTAGATAAAGACTCTGTAAGCTTTAAATACCTGGTAAACCAAACTCTTTATTTTTTAATAATAATGATAATATTGGTATATGTGTGTATCCTCGTAACAAACAAGTGATTGTTACTTGTATTTTCGTACGTTAAATGAACTAAGTTCATTTTATATTAAGAATACATAGATCAAGTGAAATTTCATTAAGTAATTAGTTTCTTGGATATATAATGGCAAATCTTTGTTTAAATTTTCATTTAGAGACAAATACATATAGTGCAGTAATTAAAAAAGTAAAAAGACTAGCTGATCTCATTGTAAAATAAAATAATCTTGATTCAAATACATCTGTTGAAAAGTACAACGTTGACTGAAGAATAAGAATGAAACGAAGGAAAAGTAAAAAAGACAATACATTGAACTGCATGCAGGAATGGAACTTGATATTTAATATATGTAAATGAAAAATTCAAAGAACACAGTCAACAACTTATACTAGCCGTACATATTTGAATCTAAGTATATGAACATGCATTAAATATTTACAAGAAAATTTGTGGCATGATCAGAATTGCCTTCCTTAGAAAATATGTTTTAATGCAAGTGTTTCTCGACAACCGTTTTCAGCAATAACTGCCAAAGAGACTATGTTGTGTAATGTAACATAGAATTGCAGAAACATGTTGTTGGGCTCTACTATATGGACCTAAGAATAGCCCAATTTAAAATGATTGCCTGACCCAACTGGGCCTTTCTTACAGTAGACAAGAGACATCCATCTTCTATACGTGAAAAAGAAAAATTATAGATGTAATCATGAAAATTTATATCATCTGATGTTTGTTTTAAGAATGTTTTTTTTTTCAATTTCTAAAATATTTGTAAATAAATGTGAGATCTTGGTACAGATTTAATATTTATTATGAGTTTTTATTTATAGGATTTATGATGTATGAGTATGATATGATCCTTTCATACTAACTTAGATTTATTTTATTCAATATTTTTATATTTATTTATTTATTTAATATACTATAATAAATTCACACGTACATACAGAAAATACGCCACCTCCTGCATGATTTAAAAAACATGTACATATTTTTTTTTATATTTTATAACTCGTTACATGATTATAATATTAATTAATCGTAAAAATAATTTTTAGAAGTAGGTTAAATTATAATCATAATTACAAAATAAGGATCGATCCAGTGAAGAACCATATAAAGTACATAATATAATAAGATGTACATTATAGAATGTGTATAGTTTGGGCACCCACTAGATATTATGTATTGATATTCCATTCATAATGCCGGTTTGTACTATTACTATAGTATACAGGTACTGAATCTCTTGTAACCTCATATTCATCTGACACTCACCCTAGACTCGTGGTTTTCAAATTTGGAGTGATGTCGTTTTCAATTTTTATTTTACCCTTCTTCTTCAAATGTTGTTACTCTTGTTCTGTCCATGGATCCGTGACAGTGTCCCATGACTTGAATTTTGTTCTGTGGGGGCTCATTGCATCAATCGCTACCAAATCACAGATATGAAACACAAATAACGTAACAATTTTTCTGCTGTTTCAATACTAGTCGGAAATTAACAAATAGACACATAAACAGTTGAAAAATGTGTGTTACTGCTGATATGTCTCTCTTAGAAAAGATATGATAAACACAAGTGTTTCTCGCTCTCTGCCATTTTGAGGGTTCTTATTGTTTGCTGTGGTGGATTTTGCAGGGGTGTGAAGTAGAAGCTCTCAAGTTAGGACAAACGACACCTCATGACACTGTGTACCTTGCAATAATTCATGTTCTTTCTTATATTTTATTATTAATGTTGTTTTGATTTGATCATGCCATTGTTTTTTTATTTTTGAATGATAAATCTGTCACTAATTCTTTTTTTGAAAATAGTGGACACTAAACTAATTTCAAGAAAAACTTGTATTCAATCCTCATTCTACGCAAAAACTCTTCAAACTTCCAGTAACACATTACCGTAAACAAAATTATTCTCTATCCATTAGTCAGAAGTATCGGTGGCGAGACATAAAATTTCATCTGTTTAGCATATTTTGCCACTTTTCGAGACAACACGTGAAGTTATTGTTTTTAATTTTGTTTTGTAATGGATATTGATGCAGCCCATGCTTTGCGGAAAAAGAGACCCACTGGATCAGATTGTTTCTCATAGTAAAAAGAATGAAGATGCTGGTAGATGAACACACCATGTTTCTCCAAAGGTATATATTATTCTACCATTCAAATTATTAGTATATGAACTAGAAGAGTGACTAATATGAAGTAGAATTTAAACAATAGTGAGTCATAAGCTTAATATACAAGAGTTCACCTGACTCACAAGGTAATCTAACATGACATAAGCTTTCCACCTAACTATGCTAATTAAATATTCTAAAACATCTTTGTATAAATGATGTAAGTAGCACCTTTTCAAAACAATAAAATAAAATAAAATGTATGAAGCATAATTTACATTAATTATTTACTTCAAGCTATAGTAGAGAGTGCCATAGGTTTTTATATAGGCTTGTGAATTTTTAATGGGTTTCCTATGCATGTCTCTTGACATGATGAATCACTAATTAAATGTTTGAAATATTCGTACTAAAAAGTGAGCTTTACTTATTAACTTAAATCTATTCCCCGATACGAATACATAAATGAATGCAACTTTACTACACTAACAACTATAATACGTAGTCAATGAATCATCTCACTCACAGAATATATGCGTATTTCTCTCTCTTCACACTTTATATATATATATATATGTATTTCTCTTTTTTCACATTTTATAATTGATTGTCTGTGTGTATTGCAGTTATCTATCAAATAGTTTTCCATTTGAATATATAGACCCTGACCTATGAAATGAATTTGAAATATGGAGATATGAACTGTTCTCTTTCAGGATAAATTTCATAATAAACCACTACATCAAATAATTAATTTAGTCAACTTACTCATAAAATATATATGTATTTCTTTATTTATATTTCATATATATATATAATTTTTTCTCTATTCATATTTCATATATATATATATATAATTTTTTCTCTCATTATATTTTATAACTTAATTATTTAATTATTTACATATTTTAATTATTTATTAAATATTTTTCCTAAAATAATATCAGTGACTAGATTACGTTATTTTCTTAATGACCGGTAGATATTATAATAGAAGAAACATGTGACACAATATAACTTTCGATTCTGAAATTTAGCTTTCGACTCTGAAATAAACGTCACATTACGCCCTCTTTTAGTGTACTATGTTGGATGCCTTTTCATCATAACTTATTTGATGTAATGTGGTTCATGATTGATCTATATATATAAAAATATAAAATCTTTTATGAACAATAATTAACAAAATGAAATTAACTTCCGTGAGTTTAATTAATTATGCACGAGCACGAAGGCAACTTTATCCTATGTTATTGGAGAAGCGACCAATTTATATATAATCTTTCCAAACGTGAAGTTACGAGTAACTTAGAACATACAAGAGCTTTTTGCAGCCACTATAACAGCAATGTTAAAATCTGATACTAGGATCCTATGAACTTTTCGTACATTCATGTAATAGAATTTGATGAAGATAAAAAATAATATAAAAAAGAAAAATAAATGCTGATTTAATATATTTATTGTTCTTAAAGTAAGTTCATAACAACAGAATTATGCCATGGAAAGGACAAAATGGTATAGCTGTCCATGCTCCATATAGTGTAAAGATTTTATCTAATTGCAGAAATTGTCCTGTGCTGAATAGAAACACACTTACAACAACAAAGAGCTATGTAGGGGTGTCTCTAGCTAGCTATAATTATATGTTTACACACATGAGAACCATAGTGACCCTTTTATTCTCCTTTGGATGAAAAGTCTGAGATATAATTGTTACAAAAAGAAAAGCTGGCTGAGTTTAGAATTTACGAAGAGACGACACTACTTCTAGAGGATAAGAATTGAATATGACAAAGGGTAAGTTGAAGCAAATTTTTTAAAAGGAATTTCATCAGAAAAAAAATTAAAATTCATTTTCTAAAATTTAAAATTATTTTTTATTAACTAATTTATAGAAAATTTTATGTCTTTAAAAAAATTAAAAGAGAAAGCTTCTATATATTAATTAAAAAAATATAATTTTAAATTTTAGTAAAATAGATTTATTTTTCTCTTATTTTTTAATCCTGAAACTTTTTCTGTAGAAATTTACCTAAATTGACCCAAAGAATTGGATCATTGTGGACAAATGTTATAAAAATAGCTTAAGAGAAAAACTTGAAAACAATTCTTTTTTGTATAAATTAAAATGAATTTATGTGCATATGCTATTAAAGAAGTTAGGTAAAAAAGAAAATCAAAACTTGACACAGACATATTAGTAACTAAATATTTATGGTTTTCTTATTTTAGTTTTGTTATAAATACTTTCAGGGAAATTTATATCTACAAACTTTTATCGGGAAACTATATAATTTACTTTCAAGTTAGATATAAAATATTATTCTTAGGAACATGAGCTCCAGAATGTCATATTTTGATGTTCGATAAAGATTACAGCAAAATATCTGAACGTAATTTATTTCCAAAGATTCATGTTATATGTGTTTTCTTTATTCCTTATTCTTGTGTAAAAGAGTGAAATTCTTATATTTCTATGGGAATAGAAAATTACTTTCCATTTTCACCTATTTTAACTTATTATTAGTGCAGATATAACTTGTTATTTCACTAAAATTGAAAATCCAGCTCATATATAAAAACAACTATCGTCACTTCGTCCATGTAGTGGTTTATTTTAAAATTACGTATATTTTAATCCCTTAAATTTGAAATAAAATTGGTTTTAGTCCTTCAAATTTAATAAATATTTATAATTCTTCAATTTTTTTTAAAAAAATATGATTTTAATCCTTCAATTTTAAAAAAACAAAATAGTGCCTCAAATTTTTTTTTAAAAATATTTGATTTTATCCTTCAAATTAGTTTAATGTAGAGGACTAAAATCACATTTTTATAAATTTGATGAGTGATTAAGATTATATTTTATTAAAATTTAAAGGATTAAAATTATATATTTTAAATTTAAGGGACTAAAATCAAATTTATATAATTCAATTTTGATGAATTATAGTTAAATTTGATTAAGATTTAAGATATTAAAAAATATTTAAATATTTATATTATATCATAATTATAGTGAAATAGTTACTGACTTGAGCATTGTAATTTTTTTTCACATATACAAATATAAAACAAATGCTTAAGTATAAAATGGGCCTATGAAAAAACTTTTATAGACCTTTAACTAAATTTACAAGTCAAACTTAACTTTGAATAAAAGTGAGGTCGATGGAGAAAAAAAAAACACTTATAGGACTACAAACTAGACTTGGATTTAAGATTTTTTAAACAAGCTTGAGCTTATTTATGAGAAAACTTCGTTTAACTCAATTGATTTTCACCCTTACTTACACACACCTTTTTTCTTTTTCTTCATCTCCCTTATCTTTTATTTCAATTACAATGAACAATCATGGCATAAAGTTAATGTTGGACCGACCCCAGATCCAATCACTTTCTTTCATTTAAACTACATATGATATGAAATTTTTGCAAATTCTCACATTGTAGTTGCTGTACTGCGCATTAGAGTTAGAGTTGTAACTTCAGTTTTATATCTCTTTTAATATCGATTCTCAATCGAATATTAAAAAATATATGTTAAAATTCAGACACTTCTAACTTCAATTTCTTATTTAATGTAAAAAATAACTTCTAATATAATTTATTACATGACTAATATTAAAAATAGTTTTAAAATCATTTGTCAAGAAGAGGTGCTTACGATAATATGGCACCATCACTTATGACACTAGTTTTTATTTTTCATATCTACTTTAATTTTTCTTTGATAAAAAAAATACCAAAACTACCATCGATATTATACTTAAAATGTTACATAGGACTATCATGCTATACTATCAAAGTTATATTCAAATTAAAAATATTATTTAATTATAATCTGCTCATCTTATTAAATCTTAAATCATTGTCATCAGATCAATGAAAAGTTTAATTACCATAATCATAAATTATTGGTATAGTTTACGGTGTTGTTTATTATTTAAATTATTTTTTTTTAATTATGTTTTTAAATTTTTAAAAAAATTAAATAAAAAATATTATACCAGGGTGTTGTGACATTTGATGGTTACAGACACTTGTGATTATACTAGGATGTTGTGACATTTGATGGTTACAGACATTTCACTAGAATCACATGACATATTAATGATTAATTACGTGATATTTGCTATATGTGACTTAATTCTACCATTATACTTTGGCCCCCTCACCAACTTTTTAAAGACAAGAACAAATAAAAATATATATATTATAGAGACATATAAAAAAAAAATGTAGAAGGGCCATGAGAAAAATAGATAAATTATACTTAAGGATTAAAGTATATTTAAACATTATTTATCATCGTTAAAACATTTCTTTGTATCAAAATATACTAACGTTGCACGTTTCATCTCTTAAGAAAAGGAATATGATTTTCGATTAGAAACTAAGAAAAAAAAAATCATGTATCTTGTTTTTTTTTACTCTCAAGATTCATTACCTCATGTTTGTAGATTCAGAATTAGGGGTATACAGTATATACAATAAAATGTTGGGGTTTTTTTAATATTATCTTGATTGATTCTTACATTGTGACCAATACTACATGATTCTCTCTTCTGTCCATGAACAACAAAAGCAGTTGTCACTCAACTTTATACTTTTAATAAATTTTGTTTCCATTGTCACACATTGACATGTGAATGTACTTTTCCAAAGTGCAACTCACGTGAGTTTTTTGCTATCTCACAAGTAACAAAGAATCATCCCATACTAATGCACGATATTACAAACATTAAACACTTTGGGACGAGAAGAAAAAAATAAATACATAATGAAAAATTAAACTATATAATAATAATAATATTAAAAAATTGAAAAATATTGAAAGGCATATATATATATATATATGTATATATATAATATAGTGATAATTAAAATTTTCCATTGGATTGTGCAAATCTAACGTATAGCAAGGTAGATAAAATGGAGGCTTCTGTGAAATGTGTGAATCTGCTTTCGATTTCATTTTCATATGTAGAGACAAACATTTCAGATTCATTTTTTAAATAATTTGGAATGTCACGAGAAACTTTTCTGAATTGAGCAATAGAATTGTCTGCATAATTGGACCCTAAAAAATGTTTCTTTTTTTGGTTTCATTCTGGTCACATTTGGTCACATGATATTATAGTGGGACACCAAACCGCGTACACGTTAGCATCATATTTAATATTAATATTATCTCTCGTGTTCATCATATCATTTACTAATTTTAAATAATTTACGAAATATTAATCTATGCAATTAAGCATCATGATATAGTAATCATTCGGCATATTATATATACATAGATGCATGATTCCAATCATACAAAAAGTGTACCGTACATATCAATTATCATATATATTCATCGATCATGAAATGAAACATGCGTAAGTAAAAGCATTCAAAATCCAAAATAGAATCTTCTGGGTCTCCAACTTTATTGCAACTAACAAGTCCTCCAAGGACACTCCAATGGCTTAGGCTCCACTGTTAACAAAACACATCAAGTAAGAGCTATGGGGTTTCATAAGGGAGAAGTTAGGCATTTAATGATTTTCTTTCATTTTTGAGAAAAAAGCACAAATTGAGTTGAGTACCTCACCAAATATGCATGTGATGTTGGGCATGCAGTTTCTTAATTGTCAGCAATTTTACTTACTGAATTATTGGTTTTTGAATACGAATAGGTTTCTGTTTCAATACATTAAGAAATTTTGAATTACTTAAAAATCAATAGTAAAAATTTTACAAAGAACCTATTGTGTGTCAGGTTAATTTACAAGTTATCCAATCATCTATAGAAAACCCTAATTATTTAACATATTACATATCTGATTATTAAGATTATATTCGATATTAAATGAAATTTTTTACGTGATAAGTGCATATGAAATTCATTAATTTTAAAATTAACTATTAAGGTTAATTGATAAAAAAAGTCGTAAATTAATTAAATTTTAATGTAATTTTTTAATTAATTTTGATAAATGAGTTGCATAAGATAAGTTAAATAAATAAAATAAAAATCCACCCATAACAATGCAAAGAATCTCATATTGGACCAATTTTGATTGAAATGATCCACACCTAAAATTAAGTGTGTGGGTAAAGGGGACAAATATGGGTAAAATGTGAAAAGTAAAGAAACTTAATCTTGAATGTAATAAAATAGTGAATTTTGTTTTAATTAGAAGTATTTACTTGAACCATATGTTTAAAATTTGTTCTTCTCTAGAGACTTTCATGTCTTATCTAGTGGATACTTCAATTATATATATATATATATATATATATATATATATATATATATATATATATATATATATATATATATAAAAAACAGGGCACTGGTTATGAAGACAAAAGACTTACCTGTATAATTTTGTATTTTGTGCCACATATTTACGAAACATTCAAATCAAATAGATGATAATGACCTAGCTAGTCTCGATCCCACGCACAACTAATTAAGTCTTGTTCTTTATTGTCAATTTTTCAATGATGTGCCAGTCAGTACATTTTTACCTTTGCTTTTAACTTGAACTTCAAATATGTTTGGAATTGACTAGCATAACCTTTTGTTACGTACATTGAGTGTTGTTTTAGGCTGATATATCTTATTCAATTAATGTATATAAACTATTAATAATTTATTTTTCATGACTGATTTTATATTGTCAAACTAATTAAAAATTAACTTATACAATATTTAAAGTAATTAATTACTATAAATGTAAAGTAGCTAGTATAAAAAAATGTTTTTATATTATAATTTATGATTGAATGTGAATAAATTTATATTAATTTCAATTATAAATACATTAATATCATAAATTGTATTGATTCAACTATCTCTGACACTCCATGGGATTTCAATATTGAATTTGAACCTTACCCCTTTTGGACCGTGGGAAACTTGGATAAAAAAATTCTGATACAAAAGTACCCTCGTGATCTTGAAGTTTAGTACAAAAAATCATTTTCCAACAGATAAATTTTTATTTATGCATTAAAATTATTTTCATTGACATTGTTTTTGTTGAAAACTAGTCTGTGTAATTTAAAATATATATTGTGGATTTATATTAAGGATGTGTTAATAGGATATATCAAATCTCTCTACCAATAGAAATTAATTGTCTCTATTGTATGAAATTAATATAATTCTGTTATTATAATCTATATTAACAGTTTGATTTTATTAAACATGTTAAATCGTCAATATATAACACAACGTTTTTTTCTTCAGCAAACCATGATTGAAAAAAATATATATTAATAATAATAGATTAATCAAAGATAGAGGAATAGAGATATAGATAGATAGGTAAATGAATTATACAATAAGGCAATGGAAGGAGTATGGTCCATATATAAGGGTCCAAGAAAGCATTGGTGTTGGAGGGAAAATTGAGGGTCACAGGGGAAAACTAGCTGAACACTAATGGAATCTAAAAGATTGTAGGAAGTTCAGAGCAAGAAATACTTTTATGGAAGGCAAGAGACAAGGTAGGAGCAGGATATGTGTATGGAGGATATTGTTTTGTTGTGATGATTAATGGGCACGCATGTGAATAGAGGTGGGTACGTGATTTGTCCTTGTGGAATGGTGACAATACTATAACGCGGAACCAACAAGAACCAACAACTCTAAATACATATATCATATCAGTTCATCTTTCTCATTCAAATATATATCTATATTAATTCAATATATATATATATGTGTCTATGTATTTCCTATTGTGAGTACAAGATGCCTTATCTTATTGGTAATATTCATGTATTATAGAATTACTAGAATTAAAAGCCTTGTTAAGATTGTGTTAGGATTTGTTAAGAGAAAATAATTACTAGATGTAATTAATTTGTAAGAACCTAGTCAGGAATGTGTCCAAGTTAATGGGAACTGATAACTGTAACACTACACAAAAAATCAAGCCATGCATTAAAGATATTCAATTCCAATCAGCTTGTTATGTGGTTGAATTGAAATACCCTTTATATTCTCTGATTTTTTTTGGCTTATGAATATAATAAAACAAAAAATCTGAGTTGTGATAACAATTATAAGAGTTAAGTTTACAACGGTCATTTATTTCACTTAATTCATCGGCCAGACTTGTTACATGCACTTATAAAAACTCTTTATTTGACAGTCAACTTTAATATATATAATAAATTAGTTAATTTACTCGTATATATTTTATATATGTATTTATTTTATTATTTTTTTCTTCACATTTCATAGAATATATGGTATACATTATTGTAAACGTTTTTACACCTATTTGATTTTTACATAAGAAAAAATAAATAGACATTGTAAAAGATCAGTTAAGTATTGAAAACTTGACAATCGAAATCTTAAATTTGATTACCAATATCAATATTGTTATAAAAACAATTTATTTAAATTGACTAGTTGAGCAGTAGATATATGTGATATGGGCTACAGACTAAAAAAGCATTCAAAGCTTAGTTTAGTATTGAGAGATTGGCATAAGATTGTATAATAAATTTGAATATTATCAATATCAATGTTAAAAAATTAAAAAAAAAAAAAAACATATTTAAGTTGGGTAGCTAGTTAATTAAACACTAGATAAATGTGCATGGTATCAAGAAATTTATCAGATGTCTTTTTCAATACTGAAGTAATATATGTATGTGTGTATATAAATAATATGTGTGTGTATAAATATATGTGATCTTGTGAGCATTTCTTTATTGGACAAGCTAATAATTGCAAATAGGAAAAAGTGGATGCAGTAATTTTTCAGTATCCGTGATTTGAATAGCACAGTTTAAGTATATACAGAAATCCATATCATCATGTGAACATCCATCCATATCAAATTTATGTACAGCTTTGGATATATATGAAGCTAGACAACAGATAATATAATTATGTATCAATTCATTCATTCACTCATTCATGCATTGCTAATAATGGACACTAATTAATATTCTGTTCATTGGAATTGCATGGTACTTACAGCTAGCAAAAAGTATACATAATGTTAGTCGTAATTAACATGTACCAAACAAAATCATAAAAATCATGAAAATTTAATTTCACTTTCAAGCGGGAAACAAAATTAAAAAAAAAATAAATAAAAATTGAGAATGAAAATGAAAAGCTTAGGTGTCTGATATACGATGAGAAGGGTATGATGGCACGTGTGGAGAGAGAATGAGAAAAAAGACAAAGAAATGAATTGGTTGTGTGAGAAAGGATCAAGTGTTGAGGAGAGGCTAAAAGCCCCCGTGAGGAGTGTTTGGAGGCATTCCAAAATCACAACTAAACATCCTTTTGTTGCTTCTCCTTCACTTCTTTCGATGGCCATTTTTCACTATCACGAGTTCTTGATTCTCCGATCCCATTTTTTTCTTGCTCATAACTTATGTGCCACATATTCCATTTTTCCCAATATACCCTTCTGCTTTTCATAGCTATTATATTTCCTTGATTAGTTTAAAAATTAATAATAAGAGGTTGAAAAATAATTTAAAGACAACTAATACGTAAATAATTCAATAATTAAATATTTTTTATAAAATATGAAGAAAAATATATATATATATATATATATATATATATATAATTGAGTTAATTAATCCACGTGCGAAATAAAGTTCTGATAAATTTTTTATTTTTCTAGTATACAACTATGTAAGTTTATTACAAATTATATATTGAATCTTGTAAACTAATTAAACTAAATAATTTAGATGTTCACGTGAGTTGGATTTAAATTTAAAACTTCTCTTGATAAATCATTTTAGATTTAATAAAAAATATTTGACGAGGTCATACATATTACTCAACCCATGTTTGGAGTATTTATTAGTTATTTAGGAAATACTCTTTTATTTTCTTTTCAAAATTCTTCAAGAAGTTCCCAGAAAAATTATTATTTTTTGGCTTGGCTGTACTTTTTACCACCTAACATTAACATTTTCCCATATAATGTCATTGAATTTATTTATACTTTTTGCAACACAATTATATTATTTATAATTTTTTGTCACAAAGCTTCTAAGATTTCATAAATTTTGTCATTTGATTTTCAAAAAATTTCAAATTTTTTAATTAATGAAATGAAAAAATTGTAAAATTTTAAAGTTTCGATGACAAAAATAATAAATAAAGTTTAGTGATAAAATTAATAAATAAATGACAATAATTACGAATAAAATAGTTGAATGATAAAAGTAATAAATTAATGACAATAATTATGAATAAAATAGTTGAATGATAAAACACTCTTTTTTTAATACATACTTTTTTAATTAGAAAATAACCAACTCAGTGATCTACTGTTATTAGATATGTATTATATGAATGAAATCCCATAATCTTTGAGCTGCCACATCAATAATCCATAAGTTAATACTTGGCAAAAAGAAAAAAGATTATGAAAATTGGGCAAATGGAAAGACTCCAAAATATAACAAAAGGATATTTTGGTAAGTTTAACCAAAATCTATATATTATTTCTTTATGAATAAACTGAGACAGACATGTGGGAAGAAAACACATGAGATCATATAGATTTGAGAGCTCATCCCTTCTTTTAAATGACCACAGAACTCTGCAGAGTTGATATCAAAAGAAAAGCACTAGAGAAAAAAAAAGCCAGAACAAGGATCATAAGACGAGAGAGAGAAAATTAAGGAGAGCACACACAAAATGGTTTCCAAAGAGCAAAAGAGAGCTGCACTGCATGAGAAGCTGCAACATCTTCGTTCTATTACTAACTCTCATGCTGTAATTCCCTTCTGATATCTTTCTTTCCATTGGATTTCTCCGTGAATATTCTCAATGAAATCAGCCAATTCCCTTAAAGAATGTTCTGTTAGACACTTATGTATACATTTATGATTTATGCTATTCCTCTTCCATTTCACTAGTAATATTATTGTTATACACTTATGCATACTTATGCTTTTCCTCTTCCAAATTTGATTCCATTTTCTTAAAATGATTCTTTGCTAATTTTCTTACCATTCAAATCTTTTCTTTTATTCGTAGAAATCAAAGAAAGATTACAACAATTCATACATTATGCTTAATTAACTATGCTACCACTTGATTTATTAATGAAATCTTACATATATAGCTATAATTTTTTTTTCATTATTCACCAAATTCATATAAATTCTATCTGTATCTTCGATTATCTTTCTGTGCTCTTACTATCTGGGTTGAAAACTGAAGCACAAACAAGTAAGGTTGGATATTAGTTATTATATTATTAAAATATAATATTGAAATTAGTGATTGATAAGTTACCTTAATTTAGGACCATTTATTTTGTAAATTATCTAATGATTATCATATATGCACGGTTGATGGCAGCAGCTAAACAATGCCTCGATCATAATCGATGCCTCAAAGTACATCGAAAAGTTAAAGCAACAAGTAGAAAGACTGAATGGAGAGATAGCCTCTGCAGAAACTTCAAGTGTTCACAACCCCTTGCCTAAGGTATATATTTTCCTAACTGAGAAAAGTTAACAGCATCCTCTGTATTCAATAAGTCTAATAACAACATAAAATTAAATATATGGACAACATGAATTTAATTTACAATAAAAATTATTAAAAAGTGTATTTTTCTCGTGTGTGTATCTATATATATATAATGTTTGACAGAGTTCCTTGCAGTAAAAACAATGGGAGTGGCATTAATTTAGGGAATGAACTTGTGCAGGTTACAGTAGAAACCCTAGAAAAGGGGTTTGTTATAAATGTATTTTCGGCAAAAGGGTGTTCAGGTCTGCTTGTTTCCATATTGGAGGCCTTTCAAGAGATGAGACTCACTGTGCTGGAAGCTAGGGTTTCTTGTACAGACACTTTTCGATTTCAAGCAGTTGGAGAAGTAAGATATATTTATATACATATACATACATAGCAAAGAAAAACTATAGCAATTGCTTATCTGTTTTAACATTTTTCATATATCATTGATCTCTCTCTTTTTAATTTCCCTGTGTTATCAATACTTTTGAATGTCACATGTGTTGTCCTTTTATAAAACGTTCCTCATTGGGGGACGTGAGAAAATGGACCTTGTTGATGTGCATTAATTGATAGTCATGCATATGCATACATGATATTTGTTAGTAAATCTTAACCCTAACAATAATAGAGTCTTCATTAATTGTCTGCCACGTACAATTGTCTTTCAATGACGAATATATATTTTCTTGCATTTTTTTTCTTCTATGGATATTCATTCATGTATAAGAATAACTTTTGTAGAATGAAGAACAAGGGGAGACAATTGATGCACATGCTGTGAAACAAGCAGTGGGACAAGCAATAAAAAACTGGAGCAAAAGTGCTGATCAAGAGTAAATTAGAAATATCTTCTATATATATTGTGTTTTCCATTTTTTTTTTATTCTCCTAATCTTTCATGTTGGCTATGGCAATTTGTTGCTTAATCAAGCATCATATAAGATAGCTTCAAATTTTTCATGAAAATATATGCCAGCTATAAGAGAATGATGAAAAGGGTAGTTGATGGAATTGATCAAATTTATGAATGTAGCCAGCATATCTTATGGTGCCTAAAAAAATTGCAATGGCACCTCTCTAACGGAGTTTACAAAAATGATAAAAGTGTTTGGCCTAGTACTGAAACCTGAATGAAAGTTGACACCTGTTACAATGACCATATAAACAAGTGATGAGTGTTTTCAAACCAGATTTTTAGGCATAGATAATCGTGAACTGATGCCACGTGAGACCTCATGGTCGCTTCGGTGGTAGCTGCACTATTCCTCAGCTTAAAAATGTTTTTGCATGGTAAACTACTGAACGTATTAATTTTGAAGTAATTAGTATATTCTCTTACTCTTAATTAATTTCCGACTCTGAGATGAAAGAAACAATGCATTAATATGGGCCTCAAGTATGATCTATTCGTAAGAAGGTAAATCTATTTGAATCCAAAAAATGTTATACTATACCAAAAAAAAAAAAAATATAATAAATAAATGTAATATGAATACTGATCAGATCATTGATTATAAAAAAAAATAAATTAGTCAAATATATATATATATATATATATATATATATATTTGCAAGTAATTGAGTTAGTTAATTAATTGGTTAGTTACGTGTTAAAATAGTTACAAAATAAAGTTGGTTTTATCCTTTAGTTAATCTATTAATTGATTTCTTGTCGCTTAGTAATAAAATTTGGTGCATGTTTATGATTTTTTAAAAGAAAGAATAATGTCTCTCAGAAATTTAGAAAAATTATTCAAAATAAGTAAAAATCTAGGTGTGTAATGAACAGGAAGTGCATAAATAATATAATTTTTTTCTTATTGCGTTATTTATTAAATATTTGGGAGGGGAGCAGAGATACACAGATAGGAGGGTTTGACTTTTATAGTACTAGTGTGACAGGGTGATGGATTTAAGTCAAGGTTAGAAAAATCGAAAATGAGAAGAAAAATTTAAACACAACCTGATTTCCAACAAAGTTGGGGAACTCACAATAAATCTAATGTATCTACTTATTAAAAAAATATAATTTACTTATGCATATTTTAAATATATATTTATATATATTAAGTTATTAGTTATATTTTCATATAAATAATATATAATAATACGTAATAACTATTTTTTTTTTTAAAAAAACTATATAATTTTAGTTTATTACTTAATTGTTATATATATTTTTTATGTATATAAGAAATGAATCCAAATATCACGAAATTTAGTGTATTATTGAATTACCATATTTTTTTAATATATAAGAAACGAATACAGATATTTAAAAAATTATTTTGACTGTGTGAGGGTGTATGAGCGTGTGTACACCTGCTAAGAAATAAGATTTCTTTCATAGCTTATTATTAAAATTGTTCTTACTGAATTCTGGGGTGCCCGAGCTCTGCTCGGCCCTCTGAAATTTATGTGATGGAGGGGTGGGTTTCCTCGTTGTAGGTGTATGTGTTATTAGATTGAATGTCTTCTTTGTGTCTGATTTAATGTCCTTTTTATAGGCATTATAAGGAAAATCTAATGATGAGTTTAGGTCCGTAAATCCCGATATTGACTTGATAGACATGCGGCCGCACGCATAAATCCCAGAATATCAAGGAGAAGGTATTGTTGATGGGATAGGTATGCTGTGTCCATGTCAGTTGTCCAATCTTGACCGGGGTCAATGGAATGAGCAAGCATTTACTTGAGACGAGCTCGACTCGCACTCACCCCGGCCGGACATCGACCAGAGAGCTCATGTCCAAGTCATTGGTCATGAGTTGTGTTCGGTAGGTAGAGGTTTATGAAGGAGGAATTCCGTGACGGTTAATATTCTTTAATTAATTTTTATTGAAATTTTTGTTTTAAATCTTCATTAAATGCAATGGATGGGCCTCGAGTTTGGATAATGGGTCGTTGCGGTAATGGGCTTGACTGTTACTCTTCTGGTAACGGCTCTTTTCCTCTCTTTTTTATGTTTTGCCCCTTCATTTCTCGCTTTACTCTATCCTTTGCATTTTCATCTTCTCAGAATTCTCTCGAAGCTCCTTTTGCGTTTCTCCCTCACTCTCAGGATTCTCCTCCTTTCCTCCAAGTTTTCCCTTCATAATCTCGTGTCCATCCCTTCTCAATAGGTATGTCTTCTTCCTCACATTCCTCGGCTACTCGTAGTGTAGAGAGCCAGCTTTTTCCCTCTGTCACAGGTTCTGGACCCGAATCGGTGGGGACTTCCTCCATTGAAGTATCCACGGAGGAGACCGATCTCAGATCGGGACCTCCTTCCACTACCGAGGTTCCCCTTGATGGAGCCGAGGTACAATCTGTCAGTATCATCGAAATCTCCCCTGTTGAGATTGAGGTGAGAGAGGTCGAAGTCGCTACAGATGTAGCCGATGTAGGGAGCACCCTTCCCGGTGATGCCGAGGAGGGGGTAGTGAGACCAACCAGGGGGGTCGATCTCATCGTCCCCATTCCTGTTGAAGAGCCCGACTTTTCGTGGCTCTTGGCAGAAGTATCTAACCGAGCTTCTTGCCTTACCACTAGGGAGAGTGTTCAAGCCATTGTGAATAGGTATGCCATCATAGGAGAGGATTTTGAGGATGGGGTTATGTGTCGGGTATGTAAGCCTCATCAGAGGGTTCATAGTCGGTTTCTCGTCGGAGGTCGGTATGCCATCTCGGTATACGAGTATATGTTCAAAGAGTTTGATATAGCATTTCCCTTAAACCGTTGTGAGACCGAGGTGCTTTCTTTTTTAAATGTAGCCCCTAGTCAGCTTCACCCTAATAGTTGGGGTTTTCTTTGCGCCTTCCAAGTCCTGTGCAAGTTGCTCGGCCTTAGGCCGAGCTCCCGTGCTTTTCTTTACTATTATCAGTTGAGGTGTGGCCCCAAGGCAGGCTGTGTAACGACCCGCTATATTTTATTGTTGAAATATATTTATATTCTTCATTTATCATTATTATTAAAAATGTTTCCCTTCATTTAAATTTCTTTAAATAAAATTTTAAAGATACTTTTACTTGCCAACAAAATGTCAAAAAAAAAAAAACCACTTCACATAGATTATGCCATAACCATACATCAAAAGTTATTTTACAAAACGTCACATAGTTATGTAATATTGTGACTATTTTAATATACACAGTATTATTTCCAATCTTCATGCTATCTAACATTCCTTGATATCTCCCCATTTCATTACTGAATCTACCTGTCAATCTGCTCCTCCGAATAAAATTCAGGATCATCACAGGTGTCAAACCACAGACACAAACACGCAAGGGTGAGCTTTCCATTAATAGCATATAAAATATTAATATGATATATTTCAAAATCAAATAAATAAATAATGAATTATGACTTAAATGAAATTTCTATATGATGCATGCTCCAACCTCAACTCCAAAAATATGCAATGTGGTACCATAATAGATAATACGATATAATCATCGAATAACTTTACCGACCAGTTGGGATTTCCCAGTGGTGCACAGAATCTCATAAACAATCATGTGATCATCATGAATTAAATGAATTCTCACCATAAAAATCCCCAAGTCCGCATCCCACCAAGACGCACGGCTTAAGTTTATTATCCATCCCTCTAACCGAGGCCACCTCTTTTGAGGCATGAATGCATGAATGAAAATTTTACCTCCCTTTCTAGAATATCATTTAAAATCATTCATATTTCAAAATACCAAAAACAATCAATAACCACCAATAAAAAAAAAATCAAGAAACACCCATAAATAGTACCATATACGTGAATAATACCGTATACAGGAATAGTGCAGTGTGCTAAAAAAATGACCGTAGTCCATGAATAGTACACCAGGTAAGTTCCCAGGAAAGAGTGGTGAAATCACAAATGGATTCCCTTAATAACCAGGTCTTTCCTTAGCCAGAACTTTCCTAGACATGCACTTCCACACTACCACCCTTTTCCTAACAACAAGAATAGTTCTTTTCTGATGTGGAAGATCGGACAAAACCGCAACCACAGAGCATACTAAGAATATTCTTAACACTTTAGCATAACAACAATAATAATTCTGTTCTGATGTGGAAGATCGGACAAAACCGCAACCACAGAGCATACTAAGAATACATGAATAGTACCATATACATGAATAGTAAATATTGTATACATGAATAATAACGTATACATGAATAGTAAAATACGGCATACATGAATAGTAAAATACGGTATACATGAATAGTAAAATATTGTATACATGAATAGTAAAATAACGTATACATGAATAGTAAAATACGGCATATGTGAATAGTAAAATACGGTATACATGAATAGTAAAATACGATATACATGAATAGTAAAATACGGCATACATGAATAGTAAAGTAAGATAAGGACAACTCCCCTTACCTGTTTCTCCTAGCTTCTCTATTCCTTCCCCTATTTACTTGCTCCTATCTAATTTGGAGAGATTTCTAAGAGAGAGTTTAAGAGAATGTTCTTGATTTTGTGATTATAACTGAAACCCTTAGGCCCTATTTATAGGATTTCAAAAGTTACTATTTGCACAGTAATTTTTACTATTTGCACAGTAATTTGATTATTATAATGAAATCGTGTAACTCGTGTTTTTATATTTTATGATTTTACTATTTGCACAGTAATTTACTATTTGCACAGTAATTTACTATTCGCACAGTATTTTACTATTCGCACAGTATTTTACTATTTACACAATAGTTTACTATTTACACAGTAAATTACTATTTGCACATTTTTATAGAATTTTTTTAGTAAATGTTTTAACTACGAAATTATTTATGAAAATTAATTTTTGAGGGTGTTACAGGCTGGGCTTCTCTGAGAAGTGCCCGTACTAGAGGGCTACTTATCCCCTACACCGAGTCATATAAGAACTTTAAGGAGAGGTTCTTCAAACTATCTCCCATCAATAATCACGTCGTCAAAGCCCTCTTCTTGAAGGAAGATCTGTCACCAAGGTACCCACTGTACTGGTGTATTCCTCATAAATACCCAAAATTTCCCGAGGAGAGGCTGTCCTCGGCTGACAAAAACATTATCCAAGTTCTAGACAGCCTTCCCCTGCCCCTGAGCAGCCGAGCTCTGATTCACTCGGCTCGGCAAGAGAATCCTTACCAGCACTTCTTAGGTAATAACCTTTAACAAATCTTTGATCTTATTGTCGATTGACATTTTTAACATGATGTGTCTCTTGTTTTGTTTGTAGGACTAATGGCAGATAATACCGACCTCATCCGTGCCCTTCAATCCCGTCGTGCGAGCTCGGGTCCCAGAACTCGGGGTGGTCCTACTCCAGCTTTTGGTTCAAAGCCAAATGGGGCTCTCAAATTGGCTCCTTTGCCCGAAGAGGTAAACTCGGCTCCTCAAATATCCTCCACACCTAGCTCGGCCAAAAGACCGAGGGAGGAGGGCCCCTCTGCGACTACCAAAAGGGGAAGGGTTGAGATGACCGAGAATACCTCGACCCTCGCCGTCATCTCCCGTTCTGAGGACGCATCAGCTCCTCCTACTTCAACCATCCCGGCATCTGATCCGGGATTGATTCCTTCCACTACAATCACTCCGACTCCGTTGGCCATCTCGGCTGTGGCAGAGGCAGTGACTTCGCCTCCATCCTCACTCGCACCAGCCCCTTCTGTGAAGACTTCTGCAAAGCTCCCTCTCGGCGCTTCATGGTGCAGCAAGGAGGGAACAGAGCCGCGCATCGAACAAATAATGGTCGATGTTCTTCCGGGGCAATCATTGTGGGACTCGTCCATCCGGGGCGATCACGTAAAACTTGGAGATCCCTTCCCTAGCTCATATGACAACTCTCTGTTAGATGCTGTGGGGGTTAGGGAAAATCGGATGGACGCCGAGTCCTCTTAACTCGATTCTGGCCATCACTCGCCATGCAAAGAGGTGGGCTGACGCGCCTGCTGAGCTCCAAGATCGGGTGGCGGAACTGGAAAATGCCTCTGCCCTCCGTGAATCCGAATTTGCGACCCGGTTGGTTACGTGGGGAGTGGAAGCCGACAGGCTGAGGTCGGAAAAAAAGAAGGCTGAGGAGGATAAGAAGCAGGCCGAGCAGAATCTCGCGGCTGCCCTATCAGCCAAGGATGAGCTCGTGCGGGAGCTCACTGTTAGCAAAGCTGTCCAAGAAGAGCTTGAAGGGAAGGTGTCCTCAGCCGGGGACCGGGCTACGACTGCCGAGTTGAGAGTCCTTCAGCTGAAGGAGGAGGTCGGGGTCATCACGGGAAAGCTTGAGAAGGCCGAGAAGTCGAACGAAGATCTTAAAGCTACCGTGGAGAGGATGGAGGATGCCATGGTGACAACTTTTAACACGGGCTTTGACCGAGCTATTCGCCAAGCATGTCTCATGGCTCCCACTCTTGATCCCGACTCCTTTGACGAGCTCAAGGACGTAATCGACGGGAAGCTTGTGGACCTGGCTTAGATGTTTCTTCTATATATATTTTGACTTGTAATTGTGGTCCTTTGGGCCATACATCATATTTTAAATGCATTTACTTTTATCATTTTACCTTTTTCTTCACTGCTCGTCTTGCTTTTACTTGTGTCGCTTTATTGTATACTTGTTATTAATATTTCCTTAGCCGACCTCCAACGGGTCCTAGGATCGAGCTTAGCGAATCATGTGACCGACTTCCAACGGGTCGTCACCTTTAACTCGGAAGCTGGCAGGCGCGGAATAAACTAGTAAAGGGACTGGTCGTCACCTTTAGCTCGGTAGCCGCCGAGCGCGGAATAAACTAGTAAAGGGACTGGTCGTCACCTTTAGCTCGGTAGCCGCCGAGCGCGGAATAAACTAGTAAAGGGACTGGTCGTCACCTTTAGCTCGGTAGCCGCCGAGCACAGAATAAACTAGTAAAGGGACTGGTCGTCACCTTTAGCTCGGTAGACGCCGAGCGCGGAATAAACTTGTAAAGGGACTGGTCGTCACCTTTAGCTCGGTAGCCGCCGAGCGCGGAATGAAAACAATTGATAGCTGCAATTTCCTTTCATTGAAGGTTAATCCGAGTAGATTTTCCTGACAAACGACAAACTTAACAATATCTAAGCCGACCATAATTTTGAAAAATAAAATTAACTAAAGTAAGGCTTTAAATGGCTAGCGTTCCAAGTTCTAGGAATTAAGCGTCCCCCCATCTCTTGCAGTTTGTAGGCTCCATTCTGATGGGCCTCAAGGATGCGAAAGGGGCCATCCCAGTTGGCCGCCAACTTGCCATGAGCTCGGTCTCGCCTAGCATCCCCAGTCTTTCTCCATACAAGGTCACCAGGGACAAATGACCGTTCTCTAACCC
This sequence comes from Hylodesmum podocarpum, assembly GCA_026586105.1. Lineage (NCBI taxonomy): Eukaryota > Viridiplantae > Streptophyta > Magnoliopsida > Fabales > Fabaceae > Hylodesmum > Hylodesmum podocarpum. The sequence continues at coordinate 5,332,885 of JALJEV010000519.1, read as the reverse complement.
GGGAATTATAACGACGAGCTGCTCGTAACTTCGTGGCTAACTCCCTTACTTTAGCTTCTTCTCGTATTTCTTCAATAAAGTCGAGTTCTTCCCTGAGGGCAGTCTCATTATCTGAGGGGGTAAAAGTGAGTCTCCTCAACGAGGGTTCACCCACTTCTACTGGGATCATGGCATCGAACCCGTAAGTGAGACGAAATGGTGTCTCGTTGGTGGAGGATTGAGGAGTGCAATGGTATCCCCACAATACACTTGGTATTTCTTCTGCCCAGTCTTTCTTTATGAGGTCGAGCTTTTTCTTCAATTCGGTAAGGATGACTTTGTTGGCTGCTTCAGCCTGCCCATTGGTTTGGGGGTGCTCTACTGATGAGACTCGATGTTGTATACCGAGCTGGGATAAGAAGGTCTCGAATGTAGAATCTGTAAATTGTCTTCCATTATCAGTAACCAACCCGTGAGGTATACCATGCCGGCAAACAATTTGCCTCCATACAAACTTTTGGACTTGTTTGGCCGATATGGTTGCCACAGGCTCGGCCTCAATCCACTTGGTGAAGTAGTCAATGGCCACAAGTAAAAACTTAGTTTGTCTTTGTGCAGGTGGGAACGGGCCGAGAATGTCCATTCCCCACAAGGCGAAAGGCCAGGGTGAGGAGGTAAAGTGAAGCTCAGTCGGTGGAGCTGCTGGCAACGGAGCATGTTCCTGGCACTTCTTACAACGCTTCACATATTCCTTAGCATCTTTTTTCATGGTAGGCCAGTAGTATCCGACTCGAATCAACCAGGCTGCCATGCTCCTGGCTCCGGAGTGCATGCTGCATATACCTATATGGAGCTCGTCCATCACATATTGAGCTTGCTCCGGGGTCAAACATTTGAGTAAAGGAGTTGAGAAGCCTCTCCGGAACAATTCTTGATCCCTCATGATGTAATAAGAGGCTTGACGACGTATCCTTTGAGCCTCATTTTTGTCCTCGGGTATAGCATTATCTTGGAGGTAAGATATGATCGGGGTCATCCACGAGCTCGGCTCTGTACTGACCGAGTATACCTCGTCCTTATCCCAACTCGGAGAGATGAGTATCTCTTGAATGATAGAGTGGTGTTGTCCTCCTTTACGAGAACTAGCCAGCTTGGACAAGATGTCAGCTCTATCATTTTGTTCACGTGGGACATGGATAATCTCGAACTTGGCGAAGTTGGAGAGCATGCCTTTCACCCTGTGATAATACTGCTGCAAGAGAGGTTCGTTCACTTGGTACTCGTCCTTAACCTGAGAAGTGACCAGCTGGGAGTCACTTAGGCATTTCAGGTGCCGCACACCCATATCTCGTGCTAACCTGAGACCGGCGAGCAGGGCCTCATACTCGGCTTGATTATTAGAGGTTGTGAAGGAGAAGCGTATCGCTTGCTCCAATATGATATTGTCCGGTCCTTCTAGAATGACTCCAGCTCCGCTCCCTTTTTTGTTGGAAGAGCCATCAACTCTCAGGGTCCAGGTGGGGTCACCGTTGCCGAGCTCGGGTAACTCAGTGAGGAACTCGGCCAGGAACTGAGCCTTCATGGGACCTCGGGGTTCAAACTTCAGGCCAAACTCGGATAACTCCACAGCCCAAGCCGTCATGCGACCGGCGAGATCGGGTCGTTGTAATATTTGCCTGATAGGGTAGTCCGTCCTTACAATCACCTCATGGCTGCGAAAATAATGCCTCAAACGACGAGCGGTGAAGACAAGGGCTAGCACCAACCTTTCCACTGTTTGATATCTGGTTTCAGCCGGTTGGAGTGTTCGACTCACGAAGTACACCGGGATCTGTACTCTATCAATCTCTTTGACAAGGACCGAGCTGACGGCCACCTCAGAGACCGCTAAGTACACGTACAGAGGCAGCTCGGGCGAAGGGCTGGTCAAGGTTGGTAATGAGGCTATTTGAGCCTTCAGTCTGTCAAACGCAGATGCACACTCCTCGTTCCATTCAAAGCGGGCTGCTCGTTTCAATAATGCGAAGAGGGGCTTGCTCTGCTCTGCGAGGTTGGGCAGAAACCGAGACAGGGCGGCCAGGCGTCCATTCAGTTTCTGCAAGTCCTTTAGACATGTCGGACTTGGCATGCTGGTGATGGCTGTGCACTTGTCAGGGTTGGCCTCGATTCCCCTTTGTGAGATCATAAAGCCAAGGAATTTCCCCCCTCCAACACCAAAAGCACATTTCTCTGGGTTCAACCTGATTTGATGTCGGCGTATCTCGGAGAATACTTCCATAAGGTCAGCGGCGTGTTGAGTATGGGTTATGGACTTCACTACCATGTCATCCACGTAGACTTCCATGTTTCGACCAATCTGAGCGCTGAAGACCTTATCCATTAACCGCTGATAAGTAGCCCATGCATTCTTTAGACCGAAGGGCATAACTTTGTAACAATAGTTAGCTGTGTCTGACATGAATGCAAGATGCTAAAACTCGTCGGGGGATACATCGGTATCCGATTGTACCTGAATACGCATCTATGAAACGAATGTTTCATACCCGCCGTATCTTGTCCACCAAACGGTCTATGCTAGGCAATGGATAAGTATCCTTCGGGCAGGCTTTATTCAGATCGGTATAGTCAGTGCACATCCTCCATTTGCCATTAGATTTTTTAACCATCACCACGTTGGCCAGCCAAGTGGTGTATATAATTTCTCGGATGAAACCCGCATCCAGGAGCTTGCTGACCTATTTCTGAACCACTAGGCGGCGCTCCTCGCCTAGCTTTATTTTTCGTTGTGCTACAGGCCGAGCATGGGGAAGCAATGACAGCTTATGACACATCAAGTTTGGGTCAATACCTGGCATGTCGGCCGGCTTCCACGCAAAGAGATCGGCATTTTCATGCAAGGTGGTTATCACGTCCTGGAGAGAGGAGGTCGGCATAGAGGTGCCTACCTTGGTTACCTGACCAGTCTCTTGGCCGAGTTGTAATGGTTCCAATGGCTCGGCAAAGGAGGGGCGCTCCTCTTCAAACTCGGCCCTAGGATCCATATCCAACAGTTCATCGGCACTGCTGTGGACGGAGCAAATGTTCGAGGTCGGCCTTCTTTCTTCCTTCTTGATGGAATAAGGCGCGAACTTTAAACTGCGAGCGTAGCATACCCGAGCTGTCTTCGGGTCGGCCTTGACAGTGACTATCTTTCCCTTGTCATCAGGGAACTTCATGGCCATGTGTGGGGTGGACACAATGGCACCCAGTTGGTTCAGAGTCCTCCTTCCAATGATAACGTTATAGGAGGTATCGGCATCAATCAGTATGTATCTTACCTCCATGGTTTTATAGGCATCACTTCCACCAAATGTGGTAAGAAGGTCAATGTACCCACGGGAATGGACCCGTTCTCCAGCAAATCCGAGCAGGGGCTCGGGGTATGGCTTGACCATGGACTCAGGAATCTCGAGCTGTTTGAACACCGACCAATATAGCACATCGGCCGAGCTTCCCTGATCTATCAACACTTTGCGCACTCGCCAGTTGGCTATGGTACACGAGATGACCATGGGATCAGTTTGGTCGGGGTCATCTATGCTGAAGTCGGCATCAGAGAAAGTGATGGGAGGCAACATTCTTTTCTTGGGAGTCCCTATATGGTTAACGCTTCTCGCGTATCTTTTCCGGGATGATGACGTCGCTCCTCCCCCGTGAATCCTCCAAAGAATTGTATTGATGGTTCCCTTTACCTTATCCGGGTTCTGGTCGACCTCTTTACCCCAGCCTCTGTTTCTACGTTTATTCCGGCCATCCCGGGAATCACGTTCTGAGTCTCGGGGTCTTGTCTTGTAGCTCGCCCAAAGATACTTTTTCTGAGCTTCGCTCCTCTTGCACGAACCTCCTCAACTCACCCGATCTTACAAGTCGTTCTATCAAGTCTCGCACTTGACGACAATCTTCTGTGGTGTGCCCTGTGTTTTGGTGATAGGCACACTGCTTGGTTGGATCAGCGCCGGTGGGAGACTGCGAAGCCTTAGGGCGGTGGACCAGTTCAAGTGCGCAGGCTTCCCTAAAAATTCTTTCCCGAGACGCATTCAAAGGGGTGTACGAGGTGTATGCATTGGCACGTCGTTCCTTCCTTGACTCTGGCCGACGAGAAGAAGAGGGCTCCTTTTGTTCGGGTGGGAGACCCTGCTCCCGAGCTCTGCGTTTAGCAGCCGAATTTTCCTCTATACTCATGAAGCGAGCAGCTCGGGATCAGAGGTCGTTCATATCAACCGGCGGCTCAGCAAAAAGAGAGTCCGAGAAGGGGCCAGTGTTGAGTCCGGCCTGTATGGAATGCAATGCTACAGCGGGATGGAGGTCAGGGATATTCCGGCATGCCAAGGCGAAACGAGACATATAGTCCCTGAGGGATTCCTTTGATGATGAAGTGACAACGACGTAGTCGGTGTTGGCTTGGCGTCAGCAAAACGAGCTTGGAAGTGATGGTACAGAGAATCAAATGAGTCTATTGATAGAGGAGGGAGTGAAAAGTACCAATCTAGTGCTATCCCTTTAAAGTAGTAGGAAACATCCGACAAAGCACGTAATCGTCCTCCACCGTCATGAGGCTTGGGTGAGGAAAGCCCGTACATGAGTTACCGGATCCGTGGTCCCCTCATACTTGTCCCGAGACAGACCACCGCCAGATTCGGGGACCCGTGCGGATAGAATGGCCGGATGAATGGATGGAGATTCCAAACATTTCCCCATCCCGGCGTACGAGGCGGCCGAGGTCTATGAACTACCGGCTCGACTATGGGGACATGTCCGACGAGCTCCCAAGTTGGTCGCCGCACCGGGAGACACGCGGCCGGGCTCGACCATGAGCGCTAGCCGGGGATGCGTTCAGCCAAACTCGAATACCAGAATCTGCATTTTGCGTTGCTGAACCTCTTTCATGCCCATCTTCTTCGGCATTTCGGGGTTGACTGAGGCCAGCGCGTGAATTAGATCTGGACTCCTCCCTCTGCCTTGGTTCCTCTTCCTGGTTAAGACCAAGAGGGGCTCTGCCATTTGTCTCCTGATTCTTCTGGCGCAAAGCCCGTAACTCCAAGAGATCCGCCTCTCGCTGTTGTTGAAGAACGGCCAGGCTCGCCTGTGTATTCTGCAAAAGCCCTTTCGTCTCTCGATTATGGACTCGCAAAGCCTCCACGCGAGCCTCCATTCTTTCCTGTGCCTCCGCCAAGGCAGCATCTATACTTGATTGTATGAGATCTGTCACGGCGGGATCCACCGTGGCGTTAGAATGGTTGCGCGTATAAACCATCTTGATCAAGTCTAAAAGAACTTTAAGTGCGATCTGAAGACTCTTAAAGGTTGAGAATGAAATTGTGGTGGTGGGATAAGGGATTATCTCGCCCCACGGTGGATGTCAAATGTTCTTACTGAATTCTGGGGTGCCCGAGCTCTGCTCGGCCCTCTGAAATTTATGTGACGGAGGGGTAGGTTCCCTCGTTGTAGGTGTATGTGTTATTAGATTGAATGTCCTCTTTGTGTCTGATTTAATGTCCTTTTTATAGGCACTATAAGGAAAATCTAATGATGAGTTTAGGTCCGTAAATCCCGGTATTGACTTGATAGACATGCGGCCGCACGCATAAATCCCAGAATATCAGGGAGAATGTATTGTTGATAGGATAGGTATGTTGTGTTCATGTCAGTTGTCCAATCTTAACCGGGGTCAATGGAATGAGTCCGACATTTACTGGGACGAGCTCGGCAGCTCCCCAGCTCGGTACAAAAATGGTTGAGAGAGAGTATTTTTTTGAATGGTTTTGTTGTTTGTATGTATGCTGCAATGAATAAGAGAAGCTCTTTTTTAATGTTTTTATTATATTTTAATCTAACTTTTTTAAAAGTTAAAAAGGTTTTTAATAATACTATTCTATGCCCAATCATATATAAACGTGTCAACTCTAATATCTGAATTCTATAATAAAAGTACCAACTCTAGTAATTATACTGATAAAAAAAATTATTTAGATATAAAAAAACTATACAATTATGGATGTTAAAAAGTTTAGATATTGCATGTCATTATACTTCATAAGAACAGTTAATAATTGAACCGTGTTGTGCTGTTCAACGGTCCATAAATATTCCACAGACAATTTCTCCATAGAGTATATTAAATTATGTATATGACAAATGGTCACCACCATGGTTCCAATCAATTTCTCCATTATAGTCTGTATTTATTTATTTTTAATTTATAAAAAATTAATAACACTTAATATTATGTAGAAGTTGATTATAACCGTAATTATGTACGTAATATTGGACCAACTAATAATAATTGTCCCTAAATAGATTCCAAAAGTTATTAAAAGCAAATAAAAGTATTGTCTTTTCCATTTCCATTTTATATGGGCTTTACACAATTCAATCACCAACTCTTGAAGATAATCCAGTGTTTGCAAAAATAAATCAGAGCTCTCACAGCATGGTGATCTTTCTAAACATAACAAGAGATAGTTATCTACTAGAAATATTTAGTGCTAATTACCATATATGTACTTCATTTATTTTTTCTCTTCTTTTCTTTTTACGGTAATTAGATAATTTAATTTATATTTCCATTTGAAAAACTAAATATTTCTCATTATCTATTATTTTTCCATAAATATAGTAAATAATAAGGCCTAAAAGTACATTGTTTTAATTATTTAATTTTGGAAAGGACAAAGGAGCTCCGATTCAAGAAACTGGGCCATAGTTGGAACAGGACCCTGGGCCTGTTGTTTAGGCCCACCAGCACGATTCTCGTAGTAGCGATAAACCGTGGCACCAGACAACACTGCCAGTGTTAACGCTTGGGCATGCAATCTAAAACAAAATAAATAAATAACATAAATAATCATGTACCCTCAAAGGAAGACTATTATGTAAGTGATTGCGTATTTATGTACATTTTGTGGGACATGTAATGTACCTAGCGTGAATAAGCCTGAGACTAGGCTTCATTGGAGACCTAGTACTTGAATAGGCCACAAGTGATGCCCCAATTCCAGAGGCCCACAGTCCCCCTACAACCAAAACCAATTAATTTTATATTTATCACTAGCATTGAAATAAAAATTAAAATACAAATATGTAACAAAAGAAAAAAATATTTAATAAATAATTATAATATACATATAATCAAATAATTAATTATAAAATATGAATATGTATATGTTATATGAGTAAGCTAACTTTTTTTGAGTTAGCTGCGGAGAAAAACTTGATCTATATTATGTGAATAAATTACCAACTGTGGCTAGCTTGTGCTTTGACACCCACAATTGAATAGCCTCCATGTTGAATCTTTTTGTTGCTATTTAGAATTTACTAGCTAGTTTGGGTGATGAAAGGTTATGGGAGGGAGAGGGTGAGATTTATAGGTAAAGAGATGAGGGTAAAGTTGTAATTTGGGGATGTTTTGTGGCCCCTTGGTTTGTTTACAATGGGGGGTTTATGTCTGTTTTATTAGAACACTGGAAAGCTTATACAGGAGGTGGCTTGCACTGGTTTTGTTTTGGAGGAATGAGTTTCTTTTGTTAGTAAATAAGACAGTGTTTAAGGAATTGATAAGTAATTATTTAAGGATACTTGCTAAAAATTTAGAAAGAATTTTTTTTTTATTAAGATGTATATATGTAAAATTCTACAGTTTAATATTATTTTTATAGCCACTCATAACTTATATTTATTTTTTTTCATTTCTTAATTAATATCTTAAGAAACTAATAAATAAGACTATCCCTAATTTCAGCATTTCTTTAAGAGATCATGGCTATCCTATAGTCCTTTTTTTGGCAATCTAAAAATATTTATTTTTAAGACAAAAAAAGAAGTAATAATAGATATTTTGGCAAACGTGAATCAATGGATGACTACTTGCACTACTCTTTATTATTCTTCTAGAAAAGGAAAGAATCTTTATATGTGCCATCTTTGGATTCCCTCAATTGGATTCACTGTCAAATACCAATATTTCAAGTAAATAATAGACATGGTTTATTGATTTAAACTAACAAGTTACGTTTTATAATATATTTATATTGGTGTATATAATATGTCAAATATCCCTTATATTTTAGGAGTATTTTTTATTTAAAAAATAATTGACAATTTAATAATTCTTAAGACCTAATTTTTTCTTTTGATAAGTAGTAAATACCATTTTATTCCAATTCAAAAAAAAAATCATAATTTATCCGAATCCAAAGTCCAAACAATTAGTATAACCAAAATGTCAAAAACTTCGTAAGAAAACAAAATATCAAATCAAAATAAGGCCAAGTTACTGAACCAAAAGAAAACAAAGAAAAAAAAAGAGGGAAAGGTCAAGTTCGACCCGTCCAAAAACCACCGTACCATGTGTTTACTGTTTCAGTAAACCCTCACGAGTCATGTGATACCAACATGGCCTACATGCCATGTATTTAAAGAGAAAAAAAAAAAGGTGTAGATTCTTTAAGATTTTAATTATTTTTAATTGACTATTTAGAAATTGACACGATGATAAAAGAATAATAATATTCGGCATGGCAACAATAATATAAGTTATAACCAGGAAAACAAAACATATAAAAAGGAGCACACGAAGAAGTCGGTGAAAAATTCAAGTATGATTATGTAATTTTTACTGTAATTAATCGACGAAAATGTATGGTGATCAACTTTAACACTAGTTAACGGTTTACTGTAATGAGCAGTTATGTATTTTTTTAACTTTAGAAAGCTATTATATACTTGTATAATAACTTATACAATAGAGTATATATTAACTTAATATAATTTATATAAATATTGTAGGATAAATAATAAGCTATTTACTATTTTTTAATACACCTGTAACAGTAAAATTGACTCATTTACTAATCTTCACGTTGGAAATAGAAACTCAATCACTTAGTCTCATTCATCTCTTAGGTCTGAGGTTGGAGGGTTGAAAGCCCAAGCCCGTGTCGGATATGCCGAGACCTAATGAGTCTACGAAAATGGGCCTAATGGGCCAAACGAAATCCAAGCTCTCCCGTTCCTTGTTCTTCTTCGTGTGGTTGTTGAACTGAAAAAGTTCCCGCTAGTTGAGAAGCAACACAAAGAAGAAGAAGAAGAAGCTTCTTCAAGAATCTTCTGGCACATGTAGTTTCGCGCTCTCTTCTTAACAATCTTTCACAAGTTCAATGGAAAACGAAAAGCAAAACTAAGAATGGAAGCTAACCGAAGACGAGTGGTTTCTCGCAGAAAGCCTCTCTCCGATTGCACCAACATTCCTTCTTCTTCCCTCAAATCTCAATTAAGAAACTCTACTTGTTGTTCTTCTTCTTCTTCCTCTTCTTCCGCACTCAATAAAACCACCAATCTCGATAATGCCCCAAACCCTACCTCTCCTTCACCACCACCCATTCCTCACACACCATCACTTAAAACCCCCTCTGTCCAAGGTAATTGAATCCCTTCCCCATTAAATTTCGGAATCTTAATTAATTAATTTAATAATGTCTTTACTTATCGCTATTTATGTTTTAATCACTGCGTTTTTTTTGTTTACAGGGAGTGGTGATGTTGAAGGTTTTGTTGATGTTGAAGCTTCTGAGCCTATTTCGGTGGTGTACAGCCGAAGCCGAAGAACTTGTTCGAATAAACGAAGGATGGATAAAGGGAAAGGAGTGGCTGTTCCTGTTCCTGTTAGTAGCACGCCTAGTTTGAAGAGCTCTGATACTCGGTAATTAGTAATTATTATTACTATTCTCTTATGCGTAGGGGTAGATTGTGTTACTCTGTAAGTTTTATTTAGTTTAAGAAACACTGATTAAGGGAATATCGGAGATGGCTAGTTGAAATTGTGGGATATCAGGGAACGAATGTGGGATATAGTGTTAACAATGGTGATAGATTGGATTTTAAAGAGAAATGATAGTAACAAACTCTATTGAATACATTTTCATGGCTGAAATTTATTCGAAATTATAAAATTGCAAGGCTTGTTTCTTATTTAATGAAGTCTAATTTATGATTGATTTATAGTATTTAATAAATTTTGACCAAGTCTCTATAGACAGTGTGTTGCTGGTACTAAGGATTTTAAATATTATTCAGTTCTTGAAAGGAGTTCTAGAAAGTATTTGAGTGTGTGCTGTTTGGATTGGCTATATCAAGCAAATATAATTTGTTTGAACGCATGACAAGTCTTCCTGTCTTTCATTTACTTGGGTCTTGTGAAGCTTTCGTGGGGAGATTATTGATTCTGAATTATCCGTTTTTGTTTCACCTCTAGTCTGTCCTGCTTTGCCATTGCAATGCTTTATGTCCTTGATATTTTATGTTTACTTAATTCTTTGTAGGTATCTATGTTATAGTTGCATAGAACCATTGTATCTCATCTCTTGATTAAGGGAACTGGTTTGATTTATGCTTTTTTTTCTCTCTTTTCTGGAAGCTGTTCCTTATAGTTATTGTTGTGTATGGTTTTGTGATGAAAAAACAGCAAGAAAAATGATGAGTTTGAAGGTGCAAACCTACCCAAGGCCAAGGCATTGACAGCTCCTCCTAGAAAGGTATGTTAATTTACTATTGAGTTCCTGAGTTTCTGTGGTTCTATTTGGAAACTCAAGCTCCTCTGTCTCTAGGCATATTGAATTGGTTATTCAACAGGAGCTTGATCTTATATGAAACTGTCCTTGTTAAAAATATTGCAATGAGCATTTTCTGAGGACTGTTTATTTACTGTTTTAAATGAGTTTTCCTGCTGTTATTGTGGGTATGTCAATCTCTATGGCTTGATTGATCTTAAGTCTGTTATTTATACATCATACAATTTTTTGCCAACCTTCCATGATGTCTAATGGAACTGAATCTTAGAATAAGGATGGTCTATGAAATTTACTCACATCTAAAACAAAGGGTACTTTCACTGTTTATAGGATTTAAATTTGTGTGAAGGGTGAATCTTGATGCAATGGTAAGATTCCTGCCTTGTGACCTTGTCATGGGTTATAGCCATAGATACTAACTATCCACCCATTGGGATATTGTGAGAGCCTCGTTCACTGGACCACCATTTTTATAGCATTTGGCATAGTTTGATAGTGGGTACAGAGGAAGTTGATCAAATTTCAATCTCAGATAGTTATTGTGATTCCTAACTTTTTAGATTTCCTTTGTCATTACGCATTACTCATTCCTGATCAAATATTTGAAATAGTTGTTAGGTGGAAGTACAATACTTAATTTTCTGGTACTTACTAGCTCCATACACTTCTGTTCCCCCCTGCACATGACTTTTCTTTTGAGGGTAAAGGGGGTAAAATCTTGCTTGCTAATCTTGCTTAATGGCCATACATCCTGCATATTTTTTTCTAAGTTACAAGTTCATCAATTGTCAAAATATATATTTTGCTAGTGCCTGATACATATTCGCTGAATTTTCAGAAACAACGTGCTATGTCATCTGAAAAAGATGTGTTCAAGGATTCCAAGCTGCAAGCTTTTATTGAAGAACGGAAAGCTTACTTCAAAGAGATTGATGATTTTGAACTGCAAGTGGAGGTTGAATCTGGTGATGAGTTGGATTAAGCAGAGATTCAATGTAACTATATATAGCCATAGCAGCTTGAACCTTTGTTTTGGTAGGTTGTATAGTTGTGATATATAGTGATTTGCACGATGAAATAACTACTCTGCCATCTCTCTGACCCATTATGTAAATGTAAGTTCTTTAAAATTGTAATAGTCTAGTGGCTACAATCAGAGTTAAAATAGTTTAGCCTAACACATTAACTGTCCTCAGAAATAATCTTATTTCTGTTGTAAATTTCTTGTTGGAGTATAGTAGTATTCTTACATTTCACGAATTTATGATTTCAATCATTTGCTTTGTTTTACTGTGACAATTCTTTAAAAACCTTACCGGGCAAATGCAAAGAAATACACATAGCTAGGTATATAAATTTCAAAGTCTGATAATTGAATTCTTGATGTGACAAGCATCTCATCATCACTGCTAACATAAGCAATCAAACATAACCAGCATGAGAATACATACAGCATCTACATGAACGCGAATAAGCAACATGAAGAATATCAGCATTTATATGATAGTACAAAACTAGGTAATTTATTGATGATAAACCAGGTTGCTTGACGTTGCGAGGATCAAGTTATTTGACATAATTTTGGGTGGGGGGAATTGAATTTATATTAAACATATGCATTACTAGCTAGCATTTAATTGACTTTCCCGCAATTGATTCTGATCTGGCCCTTGCTTCCTGTGAGAGGCTTGATGTTGCTCAATTTGACCATGCCCTTGGCAAAGTCTTTAAAGAATGCAGCAGTATTGGTAGCGTATTTTCTTACCAAATTGTCTGTAAAACTGCCATTAAACAGCTCCTGATCAGAATGAAGAAGGGCTTTTTTACTCAACAAATTCTTGAAGTACAGATTATCGAAATTGATTGGAGTTTGGTGGTCAAGGACTTCAAGTACATTGTCTTTTCCACTTTTGGGGCATTTGCTCTGCAGGAACTTCCGGTAGGAGGGATCAACGTTGGAGTCATTGTAGATATGTGCTCGGAAATTTTTGCATTGAGCCAGGCCAATGGTATGAGCTCCTGTTAATGAAATTTGATGCTAGTGAGTTGAAACACTTCGTTAATATGTCAAGCCAAAACTGAATTCAGATTCTCTCATTTCCTTAGTACGACAGTATTCTTTGTGTAACACAATTTAATGCTGGAAATGGTAGATATTATACAATTTATTTTTTCTATTTCAAATACAATGTATTATATGTTCCAGAAAAAATGAAATGATCAAAGTCACTAAAATATATGTCTGAACATAACTTTCGCACAAGGAATGGTTTTTGGCAATAAATAGGTGGAACAAAATCAAACCCACGAGTGACAATTTTAGGCAATAAATACAAAAAGGGCAACACTGCCAGATTTCCTTTCAATTATGACGACAGTGGCCAGCAAAAGGTTGCTACTTGCTAGATTTCCTTTCAATGGCGAATTATTAAGTGGAAAGGAAAATCAACAATTTCCAGACTTGCAAATTCTCTATAAATACGGAATATTTTGTAAAATAAATTAATAATGTAAGAAATTCAACTTGACATCTCTACTATTCCACATGAAAAATGTTAACAACACACTCATCCTAACATATCAGTATTAATTAAAATTTATTTAAAAGTACTAAACCAGGGGAGAATTATTATTAGATAAAATGTGAGATCCACGTATAAAATCACAACTTCAATTTGGAACCCAAACGTGTTTTCTTTTGGAAGGCATTTATTTTAGCTGATGGAAGACATTTGATAAGTTATTGCAGCACCTGAAAGGGCCACCAAGTCTGTAACTGAGAGGCCTTGATTATCAAAATTTTTTACTAGAGCATTAAAATTGAGGAAAGGCGCAGGAATGCTATTATTAGCATCACTTCTGCTTGCTGTAGTAGAATCTCTTCTCCCCAACCCCACTTCCCATGAAGGTCCTCCTAACTGCAAATATTAAATTTCCAACAAATATATGTCAAGTCTCAGTTTTCAAGGACCATAATAATTGATAATTTTCATTAAGATACCAATAAAATCATAAACCAAAGCATTACATAAACTACAGAATCTCTAGCAGCCAGAGCAAGAATATCAGCACAAGACACAACTCTGGGGCATTTTTTCTCCACACTAGCTTTAATATCATCAATCACATTGAACCCTCTTGCTGATTGATTGTTAGCTGCTGCTGTCTGCTCTCCAATGAAGTTTTTTGTATCATTCAACAATATTGATGCATCACAACCCTGGACATCATTAGTATCATCATGTTACTAAGTAAACTTGGAATGTAAACAAAAACTTATATGATGTAAACTTAAATGTACGTTATATCATATTTATATTATATAATATATGCTCACGTTTACAAAGCAATCATGGAAATGTAATCGTAGTAAGGAAGCTGCAATGCGTGCTTCTCTTTGAATGGCTTCGACCACTCCTTCCTTGACAATAGGTAACAAGTTGGGGCAAGTGCTGGAGTAAAAGTCTGGACATAACTCTGCCCCAGAAACTGCAGTTGCACCGACAAGAAGAAGCAAGAGAAAGTAGTAAGAAGCCATTGGATATTTCCTACATGACACAAACCAAATAATTGGTGCTTTCTTTTATACACAAGGTTGGACCAAAATATTTGGTTAAATGAACACATTGTTTATTTTTAAAATGGCAAAAGAATAGTTCTTTTTTACAAGGGCACATGTATCTATCTTATATACACCTATAGAATACCTAAATGAAAGTTTTTGATAGGTGGCAAACTTTCATTAGTTAACAAAAAATTACTGTGCTTAAATTTAATTATACATAGGAATGAGTAAGTAATAAAAAGAAATAGTAATATTTGTTAGAGACGTGGATTATTCGGGCCTAATTATCTTATAAAATCGGCTCAAAGAGTGAGGTTTGCACTCCATTTATATTCACGCGCCACAGGTCGAACCCAGAGCTAGCTGGTTCTCCCCGAAATGCGTTGAGGCGCAGCAGTTGACTAGACATCTAGGGGTAAAGCACTGTTTCGGTGCGGGCCGCGAGAGCGGTACCAAATCGAGGCAAACTCTGAATACTAGATATGACCTAAAAATAACAGCCCAGTGAGACGATGGGGGATAAGCTTCATCGTCGAGAGGGAAACAGCCCAGATCACCAGCTAAGGCCCCTAAATGACCAGACTTCGTGGAAACTAACTATTCAAATGATGGTATCGATCCTGATAACAGGTGGTCATCCAATATTGGATTTTCAACACACTCCTTCCACGCTGAGAACTGAACATCTTGAGCGTGAAAGCTATCCAAATGGGTGGTTCAATATTGGCCACACGAGAACTGGACTTCGCGTGGAAGCTATCCAAATAGGTGGTCCTTCCACGCTGAGAACTGAACATCTTGAGCGTGAAAGCTATCCAAATGGGTGGTTCAATATTGGCCACACGAGAACTGGACTTCGCGTGGAAGCTATCCAAATAGGTGGTCCAAGCTATCCAAATGGGTGGTTCAATATTGGTCCCACGAGAACTGGACTTTGCGTGGAAGCTATCCAAATAGGTGGTCCAATATTAGTCTCACGTGGCCCAACATCAATCCTAGGACAGACTCTGATACCATTTCAGAAATATGGGTTTTTTGGGCCTAATTCAACCCCATAAAATCGACTCATAGAGTGATATTTGCATCCACTTATATTCACGCCACATATTTTATTTTTAAACAATGTGAAACTTCACAACCTCCAATATTGTATTTTCAACACACCTCTCATATGCCGAGAACTAGACTTTTCGAACGTGAAAACTATTTAAATAGATGGTCTAATATCGATTTTTATAACATATGATCATCTAATATTGAGTTTCCAACGATATTTACCTACATAATTTAAGATTTATCATAATATAATTAAAGTTTACATCAAGAAAATGGAATAAAACATAAATTTATAAACTTAGAATATATATTTATATTAGAAGATGTGTTTTGAGTAATGAGTAAAAGTAAATTTGTAAAAGTTTAAACTCAGAAGTATAATTTTACGTTGACGAGTTTCAAAACAGAAAAGCCTAGATATGAGAACCCTAAGTATGTAAATGAACTACATGAAGGGTGTTAAAATAGTTAAGGAACCGGTCCATGTAACTATGAACAATCTCTTGGAGTAGTTAAGGAACTAAGTCCACTGTAACTATGAACAATCTCTTGGAGTAGCTAAGGAACTAAGTCCACATCAATCTTTGATCTCTTTGCAGGAAAAGTCGAGAATAGTTGTTGGAGGTTCCTTCATCATATCCAACTTTTGTTATCTTAATGTAAGTTTTTCAAAACTCCACTTTCTCTCCCATCAAAATTGATGATGAACAAGAGGATGAAAAAATGTTTTTGCACACTAACCAATGTGAACATTTAGAAGTAAGTGTAGTTAGAAATGATTGTCATACTGCTAATTTTGCATGACTTTTTTATTTTCCAAAATTAACCTATTTATATATATATATATATATTAAAAACATTATAAATTTTCTCATTTTTCTTTGGAATGTGCATTAACTTTAATGAATTTTAACATAATAATCATTAAATTTAACATGGATCTGTTTTTTTTTTTTTTTTTTTTTTTTTTTTTTTTTTTTTTTTTTTTTTTTTTTTACAGTGGATCTGTTCTTGTTATTCCTTGGTCATTCATATAATAATTATTTAATTTTGATAAATAAAAAATTGTGGATATCAATAAATACAAACAAATAAACGATGAAAATAAAAATAATTTAATAAGAATACATTAATAACATAAAAAATATTATACTATCATTTAATTATTTGATAGAATAAGCATACTTACAGTATGAAAATTAAAAATAAATCAATACAAAAAATGATTTTCATATACTGTTATTGGACTCGTTCATTTAATTTTTTTAAGAGAATAAAATTTTAAGAAAAGAATTACTTATTAAAAATGTAAAGATGTTTGGATAAATGTTTCTAAGAATCAATTAAAAATAACTATTTTTTAAAAATTATTCAAAGCTAGTTTTATAAAAATTATTCAACAATTAATTTTTCAAAATAAATTTTTAAAATCTAAATAGAATGGACCAATATAAGTATTTAACACCACTAACTAATTAAAATTTATTCTATAAAATATGAGTTTTAAATTAAGTTATTATACAAATCAATAATCTAAATATACATGTGATGATAATTTAGGACTAAATCACACTCTAGTTTATTTTTTCATTTATATTATATGATATATTTAAATTAAATTTTTAGCATAACCTGTCTAATCTACTTCTAAATTCTAACCAAATAATTATTTTATGCCTTCAATTATTGTCTGGTGTGGCAGGAACAATTTTTAGCAGTTTCGTTATTCCAAAAGTGTGTACTATACTTTTTGCCCTTTTCTCTGCATGGATTGCTCGTGTGGTCCCTCCATGGAAGGGTTCCTATACCACCTTTCAACCTTCAAAATTCTTTTACAAAATAAATAGAAATAGCATATACCTTTTTACTTTCAATATACGATGGATTTTTGTCTAATTTTACTCAGTAATAAAAATATGATTTTTCCATCAAAATTTAAGTATGTGTCAGTAAAATTTAAATTTAATTAAAATTCATTATCAGTGTATATAATATACAATAATAGTGTTCCACTTCCTGTGTTTAGATAAGGCTGAAATGGATAGTGAGATTGCAGAAAGAGAGTGACCCTATCAGAAGTTCATTTCTTATCATATAGACCCCATAGAGGCTAACAGTGTATGTCTTTGATTAGTACCTTTCAACCTTGAATCATGCATTCAGAGGTGACACAAGAACAAGATCCACATCATTGAAGTTTTGTATTCTCCTGGATAATATATTGTTAAATACACACTTTACTAGTAAAATATTATTGTATTTGCATGGGTCATTCCACTCTAGACATATTTTAATTTGAGATAAAGAATAATTAATTACTATTTAAGTTTTTTAAACATATAGAGGGAGAGAGAGTATTCAAGTTAAAAATATATATTTTTTAATAATCTCACATTCTTTTAAAATTATATGAGAAATTTATATTGAAAAAATTAAAAAGCATGTAACTTATTTAACTTATATTAAATAATTCGAATTATACCAACAATAATCAATTTTATCTCGATAAATTTTACAATATATTATAAATTCTACAATAATATCATAGTCTTTGTAACCCTTTGCAGTTCCTATGATAACAATATTTAGTTTTTAACTCACGTAAGCCTTTGATCAGTTAATTGTCTAGCTATAACTTTACATATTTTTTTATAATTTTGAAATGTGAAATGATAAAATAAATTACTTGTTAAAAATTATTATAAAATTATTTCTATAAAATTATAAAATTTCTTTTCCATTTTTTCCAAACAACTTATAAAATTATTTTTTTCTTTTCCCATTATTTTCATTTTCTTTCCTTTTTATTTTTTTCCCTGAACCAAATATATAACGGTGATGTGTTTATTAGGAACAACAGAGAGAAAGTGAGAAAAAAAAAAGTTCAAATTTTAATTTTTTTTTAAAAAAAAGAAGGAAATAGTGTTAAAATATTTTATTTTGTACAAGAGATATTTTTGTCTTTTTCTATTCAAAACTTTCTTCCCAATAAAATAATGAGAAATGTCGTTATCTATGTTCTATTTATTCTTTACTTTCTTTACTCTCAACCAAATATATATAATTAATGTTCAAAAAATCTCAAAGGTTATTCAAAATAAAAAAAAATAAAAACTTTTACATCTTATAATTGATGATACTCATATTTTTCAAGTGCTATGGATATAATTTTACTTGTAAATAATCTTTTAATCCAATTGTTTGGGGGACAAAATCCAAATTCAATCTTCTTTTTGTTGAACATCCACTTATGTTTGTTGTCTCATCTCAATTAATTTATTATCTTAACTAAAGGTTAGTTTTTAGTGACTGACAGCTTAGATCTCAAGTTACACCATATAGAAAAAACTCAGCAGCTCATGACTCCATAAACAATGAGCTTGCATCGTGACAAATCAATCAGAGAAATGTTAAGTAAACAAAAAAACCAAGAAGTTTTATATGGCAATGTGCAGAATCAGGTTCTGTCTGAGGTTGGGGTGGCAATTGGCAATTGGGCACCACCACCTTTGCTTTTGGACTTTGGTTCCTAATTACAAAGCTCCATAGGAGAACATACAAAAATCAATCTTGAACCAATGATGTGACGTATGTGAACCAATTGCAGTTTACACTTTAAATGGTTGCAATATTGCAATGATTTTTTTTTAAAAAAAATATTTATAACTATTTTTTTCTTGTTAATGAATATCTTAAAGGTACTAATTAAACAATTAAAAATATATATTCAATGTGTAAATTACATTTGAGTATAAATTTTTTTGGACCATATAATTATATGTATTTAAATAAAAATCTAAGGATACTAGCAAGTATTTATTTATTTTTATTTCATTCATGATTAGGTTCTTAGTAACTGATAATTAAAACTAAGTCTCTGTCTTCTTAGTTTGTTCATTACGACATAAGATTTTGTCATTAATATGAACGTGACCTTACTTGCTATAACGATAGTCATACATGAAGTGTGTGAAGTAATTAAATAATTAATGTTGCATCTAAACAACAATATACAGTCGTTAAACAGTTTAATTGAGTGTTTGAAACTAAAAGTCTTGATTCCCAAAAGGTTAATTTTTTTTTTTTGTCTCAAGTTAATCCAAAATAAATTCATTGGATTCACATGAGCACCTTCGTTAATAAGTTATACGCATTAAAACCATTCAACGTTGGTTGAGTAATCACGTAACGATAAAAATGGAACTAAACAAAAATTTGGTTAAGGAACAAAGTGAAAGGACATTTCCTTGTTATCGGGCCCAACAAAGCAAATCTGCAATTGTATATGTTTTCACAACAAAGCCAGGCCCAAAGACGCTTGCTTCAGTTCTTGAGTCTAACTCTGAATGAGTTATAATTGTATTGTCATTTATCCGATACCCACTAGACACCAGTCTCCAAAATGGTGATGATTTTAATAATATGTATAAATTAATAATTTTAATAATAAATTAATATATTTAACTAAATGGGATAATCAATTAGGTGGAAGATTAATATGAATAATTGATTAAAGGGAGGACTAAGTAAATAGATTAGGTAGATCTGGGAGGGGGAAAGAATGATTTAATGGAATGCATCTTCTAGAACTTTCTCGCTGTAAGTGTGGGACAGTCTGCAATGTTTACTTATTCTTTTTTAACAATTTTTTGCATTGCATCTAAACAGACCTTATTCAATCACGTTC
The DNA here is from genome assembly GCA_026586105.1 of Hylodesmum podocarpum. NCBI lineage: Eukaryota > Viridiplantae > Streptophyta > Magnoliopsida > Fabales > Fabaceae > Hylodesmum > Hylodesmum podocarpum. The sequence goes on along the minus strand of JALJEV010000519.1, from coordinate 5,312,991 downwards.
CAATTTTTTTTCTTTTTTACACGAGATTCATGTACCCATTCAAACAACGTAACAACTTAGCCCGGTCAGTGAACTTAATTAATTATTATGATTAACCAAATATAAAGTGATTTAAGTCGGGAATATACAAGTTGAATCAGTAAGATTTTTTTAATTCACCGTCACGGCGTCACATTAGAGAAATATAAAGAAAAATAGACACTTCATAATCTATATTATTATATTATAAAGGGCAAGAGTTATTTTATATTTATATCATTTAACAACTTTCTTTTTCTCTGCATGAGCCTGTCCTGCGGATCATTGTCTAAACTTTGACAATTGAAACCATAGCAATGTGAACCCATTCATAAAGCCAGATCCTTTGCACAGTCGATTAGGTAAAAGTAAAGTTCACATCCTTTTCCAATTTTGTTTTTTAATATAAAGGGGTCCATATTCTCCTTTAAATTGTATATAATTGATTCACGTAGAATCGGTTCTTCTTGGATCAGAGTTCATTTACTATAAGAAGATATTCTCAACGATATTCAAACACAACTTTTTATGAATAAAATTAATAAACCTTTTACAGCAAGAAATTTTTTGTTTGTGTCACAATCCAATACTATCCGGTGACAAAAGTTTTTTTAACCACTTGCTCCTAGACTTGAAATTTAAGGCAAAGATTAAATATTAACGCACATGGCAAAGGTTGAATATTAATGCGCATGGTGTAGTGAAATGAAGTTTAACAACGTACTAATATATAATTTATTAATTTAATGTCATTTAACTGTAAATGTCACATTTGAATCTTATTTTAATAATTTTTATAAATTGTAATTGATCCATAATCTTATAAATGCATGATTTAACTAAATCTTTTAAAATTGATATATAAATTAAAGGTTGCACATTGAACACATCACAATATTATACTTTGAAACGTAAAGACTAAATAATTGATGATCTAATAAAAATGTGATATGATGAACTAAACAATAAAAAATAATTTTACAATAAAATTAAAAATTTAATAGAAATGAATATTATTTATATTTACTACACAAACTATATGTCAAATATTTAAAATATCAATTAAATTTATATAAGGGATATTTAAACCAAGTTTCCAACCTCGTGGCACAAATTTTGTGATAGCATGCTACCGAAATAAAACAGGGACTGTAGTTAAGTCAAACCACACGACAATTGAAATTTCTTAGTAAATGGTGTTAGTTAAGGTTTATGATGGGGTTCTAATAAATGTTTGATTATCTTAACGAATAGAATCATGGGAGATTCTTTACACATCGTCAAACTTCAAATGTTCCAAAATAAGTAGATTTTCTAGCACGAAACCCACATTCTAAGAGCTATCACTTTGTAATGATCAAAAGACAAATAATAATAGGCTAAAAGAAGGGTCAAAAGCATATAATTCTAAACCTAAACCTCCTAATTTTCCAAAGGACACTCTGTTCGAGGCCAGCATGCAAAATTCTTTAATTGAGAATAGGGGCCATAAGAGAGAACATGAACCATGCGTAACGAAAGTCCACTATTTCCAACGGCAAAATGAAAGGGTACAAGGGAACAAAATGCGATTAAGTCAATCCTTAATCATCACAAATTTATAGATTAATTCTTATCATATTTCTCCTCATATTTTAGCTGAAATATGCATTTTCTTTCATATAATCTACTTTTTTAAATGGTTCCTCGAAATCAACTTTGAGGATTTTTTTTATCGGTGATTAATTCGATTCAAAAAAATGACAAATAAATTATTTAACCATCGTTATAATAACTAATTCTATGGATTTTTTTGTTAATGCATTGAATGCAATTTTCATTATACTTATAAACGTGTTTTTTTTAACTCTAGGGGAGCATTGATAGCAGGTAAATTTTGAGTTTAAAACTGATAATAAAATAATTTTACACCAGGCTTGTTTAGGCTCTCCCAGAAAGACTTTTACGAGAAAAATATAAGAAAAAAAATAAAAGTTAAACTTAATTTTTCATTGGTTAGAGACTTCTTACAAATTAGTCGTGAGAAATATATTTCACTTTTTTTGTTCTTATTTTTTTCCTTCTTATGAGTCCTTTTAAAAGAAAAATATTTAAACAGTTCCGCAATCATCTAATTATAAATCAGATTTTTGTATAATTTGTATAAATTTTATTATCAAATCAATTAACTTATGCATTGCAATTAGTTAACTGTCTTGAATTTTTTTCTCATAAATTTTTTCATGTCTAGGAATTGTGTTTCCTCGTGAATAAGTGAAATTTATTTGATTGAAAATATTGTGGAGAATCAAATATTTTGTGTTTAATTAAGTTTGGCGCTATCTTTTCTTATAATTTTAATTATTTATTACATCAAATCAAATGACTTGATAAAATTTAAAAGTAACATTTTTATATTTGTAAAAAAATTACTCAGTGGATTCTCCGCCATTACACGAGAATATTTTCATAGAAAAGTAGCTTGAGAAATAACATTTCCCGAAAATGTTCATTTAAAATAGAAATAAAAAACTAATTTTCTCAATTTAAGATCTTTAAAAAATTTAAAATTTTTCCTTGAGTCAAACATCCATAGAGGTTCATTGAGTAAACAATAAAGGGTCTCATTTGGTGAGAATGAAAGCAAGTATTAGTTTATGTTTAAGTATTTTTTGAGTGTGAACCCTTTTTTATAGACAAAATTTTAAATAAATTTTTATTCTCCAATCAGAATAAGAATTTCATGTCGATAATTTACATAATGATTTAATACAATTTTGACTATATAAAGTAAAACTCCAATTTTAAGTTCTCTCTAATTTTACCTAAGCTTTTCCATTTTTTGAAAGAAAAAGTTGAATAGAAGGTTTCATTCCCTCCTCCTAAATTATTATATATTATTGAATGGAGGTTTCATTTTTCCCTCCTCTTAAATTATTATATATGGATATTAATTGTTGATAACAATAAGTATCAGAATTTATATAGTTAAACTACATCTTCAACGTACAATTTTTTTTTTTAAAAAAAATCCACATTTATCTGATTCAACAATTAGATTTGATATTCTTATTAATTTGATTAAATATATAATTTCATATAATTTTAAAATTATTTGATAATTCTCATGTCACTTTATTTTAATATATATATATATATTGTGTATAATATAATACTAAAAATATTTTTACACATTCATGGTGTAAGGTAATACATCCAGGAAACTATTTTAACGTATATATACTTCTATAAACATTTGATTTATGTAACCACGAGCATCGCAACAGCATAACTTTGAACAAATTATGTAATTAATAATTTCCTTTTAGGACTGAGAACTTTATCCATTTTTTATCAAAAAAGTATTTGCCAACTAATATTTTTATCCGGAACAGCTTTGCCTGCTAAGCATGAGTTAACTTATTTACTAAAACATGTTGCAAACGTTATCTATTTTATTGGGATTAGCTTTATGCCTTGTTCTCATGATAATATACAACGTATTCTGTTCACATACTTTGACATAATCATATCGATGGCATGAAAATATCACGCATCAAATTGTGGGTTTACATCATATAATATAATATGTGACCCTAGAAAAAAGTACATTTACTAACTACTTTGCCAACACTTTGACAAATGATGACAAGCCGGCACACAAGTCATTGGTTCAAAGAAAATCGAAGTAGGTTAATTCACTTCATTATTTGTGAATTGATAAATCAAATTACAAAACAATTAAGTAAACGCTCCATGCAATATTGACAACTCAGCTTTGTTGATTAGGTTAGGATACGGCATACAGACAAAGCACCTTGAGATTTAACCTCGCATTGACAAATCTTACGTTGGAGTAGGTCACTAGAGGCAGCAGAGGCCATATAAATATGTGACATGCATGAATTTCAAAACACACACATAATCATCAAGCTATTTCGTACTTACTTAGTGTTGTAAGGTTTTAGAAATGGCTTCGTTTTGTTCTAGCTTTATGATCAGTTTGGTCCTTTTGGTCCTTGTGTTTGGGAGTGCTAATGCATCACTTTACACAAACTTCTACTCACGTTCTTGCCCAAAACTATATGAAACTGTCAAGGACACTGTTGAATCAGCCATATCCAAGGAGACCCGCATGGGTGCTTCTCTCCTACGTTTGTTCTTCCATGATTGCTTTGTTAACGTAATTTTATATCCTCTCTATCTCTCTCACACACTTTCTCATGTTACCTAGCTTCTATTTCTCTCCTTCTATATACATATGCATTGATTGATAACACATTTGGTATTACCGTATTAGGTATGTGTTTGAATTGTTGGCATTGGAATATGATAAAGTTTAAACAAACGGCGTGTTAACATTGGTTTGGTAAAACACTAAACTGATTCATTTTTGAATATTTTATAAAATAATTTGGTTAATTAAATCATTTTTAAATAAACTGTTGAGTTTTGATTTTTTAAAAATGGTTCAATTTTTTTTTTAATTTTATTAAAATCGATTTAGTTAACCGAGCCATCTTTAATAAAATAGTTTAATTTATATTTTTATCTAAAATAATTTTTTTTTTTAAAAATGATTCAAATCAATTTTGGATCAATTTGATTTTAGTCGATTTTTTTGGTACACCCCTAATTTTAACCATAATTTCAGTTAAATTTTAATGTATTTAAATGAAAAAAATGACATGATAGTACCATAAAAATATAAGCAACTATTTGCAACTTTATTTTTACTATAATCAATATTTTAATCAATTTTATTTAACCAAAATCTAAACCAAAACTCTAAACAGAATATTATATATAAAATTCAAGATAGCATCAAATTAATTCTCTCGACACATTCTCATAAAAATGATCTGAATTCTATTTTGTCTAATGAGTTGAGATGAATGATTATGATTAGTGCAATTTATGTCCAATGGTAGAAATTTGATCACTTAGTTGATACATATGAAGGGAGGAATATATTTGGTAAATTGATGAATATATTAAATGAATAATGCAGGGGTGTGATGGATCGATTCTACTTGATGACACATCAAGTTTCACTGGAGAGAAGAACGCAGGTCCTAATAAGAACTCTGCTCGTGGATTTGAAGTGATAGACCAAATCAAGTCAGCTGTGGAGAAAGTGTGCCCTGGTGTTGTCTCTTGTGCTGACATTCTTGCCATCTCTGCCAGAGACTCTGTTGTCATCGTAAGCAATTCATTTATTATTCCAATTCCATCCTATTACTTTAATCAATCATATATCTATACTAATATTCAATTTAATTTTCTAAATCAGCCTACAAAAAATATTATAATTGGTGCTAAAAAAATCTAAAGTTTGATGATCTGTTTTATTTTATATATGACTATTGTGATGAATTTGATCAGCTTGGAGGCCCAACTTGGGATGTGAAAGTTGGAAGAAGAGATGCCAAAACTGCAAGCCAATCTGCTGCCAACAATGGCATCCCAAGACCCACTTCAAACCTCAACCAACTCATCTCCAGATTCAATGCTCTTGGACTTTCACAAAAGGACTTGGTCGCACTATCTGGTATCCAAAAGGAATATCAATCATACACTTTTTATTACTGTTTAAAATCTCTTAAAAACTTACAAATAAAAAAAAAAAATCAAAAGTATACTAGATATGTTATTGCTAGCTAGTATTCCTCAGAACTAAAATGTAATGTCTTGTATTGAAGTAGGAAGGGAAGAGTTTTGCACACATATCTTAATATTGTTTGTTTTGGGTGTAAACTTATTTTTAATCAACACCCATGTAAAAATATTGTTAGTTATATTTTAGCACCTTGGTATTTTATACTATAACTTGTTAATATACTAAGAATTAATGTATATAATCATGTTACTGATTTATATTACAGGGGGTCACACAATTGGACAAGCAAGGTGCACAACTTTCAGAGGCAGAATCTACAATGAGACAAACATAGATAGCTCATTTGCTAGGTTGAGACAATCTAGTTGTCCCAGAAAATCAGGATCAGGGGACAATAACCTAGCACCTATTGACATTGGCACACCAAAGGACTTTGACAATCACTACTTCAAGGACCTCATTTACAAAAAGGGCCTCATCCATTCCGACCAACAACTCTTCAATGGTGGTTCCACTGACTCCATTGTGCGTGCCTACGCCACCAACCAGGCCTCCTTTTTCAACGATTTCGCTGACGCCATGATCAAGATGGGAGACATTAGTCCCCTCACTGGATCCCAAGGAGAAGTTCGAAACAATTGTAGGAGGGTCAACTAATTTCAATTAAGAGTTTTAAACATATATGGTTATACACATGAATGCGTGTGTGATATGTGTAATTTTTAATTTGTGTGTGCTATTTCGTTGATTTTACTTCATGTTGCTCATTCTGAAGTTGCTGATAAAGCCTTTGATGTACGAGTTCGTTTGTCACTTTCCTTATACAATTTTAATTAATTATTATTGAAGTAATGATTGTGATAGTATAGTTATGGATTAATTTTTAGTTTATGGTCTCACTGCACAAATATATTATTTATTTGAACTCTCTTATTTAACATTGGTCTGATAAAGAATTACGGTTATGTTGACCTTGTCAAATTTGGTCAGTAGTCATCAGCTTAAAAAAAAATTAATTTATTATTATTTACATGTATAATTAGTTGAAGAGAACTTAAAAAAAAAAATGGATTATAAGAGTGTGTGACTTAAACTATTGAGCCACACAAATATATGATTTTATCTTATTTGTCACATTTAAATTTATAATTTAATTTGTCTTTTTTTCAACGACCAAGTAAATATAAGTCAGATTTATTTTAATATGTAGTGGTGGAATATAAAATATTTATGTCATAATAGGTTAATTAAGCAAGAATTTGTAATCTCTTTATATCAAATACTATATCATTGTGTCCAATTATAATTAGGATTATAATTAGGAGCATGAACGTATGAACTTGGAGGTTTTAAGTCATTTGTTAAATATGGATTACTCCTTGCATGTAGTTGATTATATGAACCACACAAAATAGAAGACGTCTAAGAGATAACTATTGACTCTTCTAACATAAAGGTTGGTTGCTGAGGATAAGGATTTACTTGGTCAGAAAAACATGAATATATAAGTTTAAGTTGTTAATGCCGTAAAATTAAGGGCGTTGAATGCATAGCGTCATGTCAAAAAGAATCATTGAAGCACCCAATGTTCTAAGCATTAATTTTTGTCTTAATTTTAGTTATGTAATAACTTTTCGCGTTTGAGTTAATTCATTTTATATTCATGTTTTATTTTTGTCGTTTCACCTCGTTGCATTGATGTGATTACTTTTCTAGTTTTCATCCGTGCACAAAACAATTTTTATGACAATGCCTTGTTAATATATTGAACTTCTTCAAATTAATTTTCACAACAAAGAAATAAGCTCTGGTCACCTCTTTTATAAACAAGCATGATATTTATTTATTGCACCACATGTGTCTCATAGGAATGGATTATTTTTCTACAATTGGAAAAACCAAAAAAAAAAAAAAAGTAGATTCAGACTATTGACACAATGTGTGGAGAGTCATGAGACAGGCCCAATAATCATAATTGTAGGGTGCATGCAGAAAATTATAGGGTGCAGCAAGTAAACACCTCGTAACCGTCGTTTTGAGTCCAATAGTATACATATTTTGAGGCAATTTCTTTTTAGGAGACTTTCGGAGAGGTGAGGGCTTTGAAAGAAAAAACATTAGTTTGTAATAATACCCTAAATATTTTTATACTATTATCTAATTACAGCTACTATATTGTTTGATGCAAATTTGAAAATCAACTCATCAAATAGCAATTACTTCTGCACCGTAGGTGTTGTGCATTATTAGTTTTGTATTAATAAAAATCAAAGGCTTTTTTTAGTGAAAAAAATATATTTACTTTCACAACCTTTCAGATTCTTTCTACTTCCAAAATAACTAGTTTCTAATTGTTGGACTTGAGGGTAATTTTAATGTACACCAAATAAGAAAAACCAATTATAATTATCATGAAATGTAATATACAATTTATTATTAAATTTTTTAAATACAATTAAAATAATTTTTTTTTTTTACATATTGTGAATCCTTTTTTTTTGGGGAAAATATATTGTCAATCCTTAAGTTATAAAACTAATAAAAGGATAAGGAAATCAGAGAAAAAACATTACAATATGAAGTTAAACATTAAAAACAAAATTAATTTAAACCATCAAACACGTCATCCAACGAACCGAAAATAATATATTATGTTTTTTAACTGTATATTCCATTTAGGAATTCATTTATTTTGTAAACAATGCATCTTTTTACATTGAAGGAGCTGCACCCACTTACATGAATCGATGCAAATATGAAATATAATTAAATAATCATTCAATTTTTAATAAGTAAAAGAATATTGTTAATAACACAATATAACGAATACTCTAATCTTTAATGCAACTCTAAAACAAGATAATTAGAGATAAAACAACTTAGATGGTGAGTGCATGTACAAAATTAATAACAGAATAATAGTGTTTGTTATCTTTGAAATTAAATCAATCAACTTTGTTCAAGAATTGGAAAATTTTGGATGGTATTTTTGGATAACAAGAGAAAGAATTGACGAGACACGAAACAGTAGGAAGCTCTTGCCATTTTCGAAATTGATTTTGAAAAGGCATGTAATTTCACAAGTTACTTAGATTACAAAATGAAAAGGATGAGATTTGACAAAAACAGTGGAGGCAGATTTGGGAATGGTTATCGATGCCAAAGGCTTTGGTCTATATATCAAAATCATTTTTTTAAAAGAAAAAATTGATACTAGGAGACCCATTGTTTTTTTTTTTTTTTTTAAATTTTTTTTTCTTAACTCTAGTGATGAAATGAAAGTAGTGGGGAAGGACCTTAACGACCGCAACTTCGTATTATTATTTTTTTAATGAACAGGTACAGAATGATCTAAAATATATATTTATAGAAAAAATTCATCCATTAATGATATAAAGTATTTTATATAGTGCATTAATCATAATCCATCATATATTATTGATTTATTAACTTCAATAACAAAATTTCAAAAATAATTTATAATTATGTAATATATATATATATATATATATATATATATATATATATATATATATATATATAAACGGAGCTAAATTTTAAGGGTGAAAAATAACGTTTAATTAATAAATTTATATAAAAATCACAACAGGACGTCGTTATGCGAGGTAAATTACAAGTTCAAAGAAAAGAGATAAAAGGAATATATAAGATTTTTTTTATTTTAATTTAATTTAATTTATTTTTTGAGGTAAGGATTCACCGAGAGTAAATCCATTAACTACACAAATTTTTTTTGGCTGGTGACTAAAAAAAATATAAGAGACTAAAACTTATTATTAATATATATATATATATATATATATATATATATATATATATATATATATATATATATATATATAACCATTAAAAATATATTAAACTTGGAGGACATGCTGTCAACTAAATAGGTATGAAATTGGAAGTTCATTTTTCAAATTTTTTCGGTGTAAAATAAAGACTATTGAATTTTTAAAAGAAAATGTAATTTGTAAAAAGAAATCTAGATTTGCTATAATTAACTAATTAGAAGATTATATATATATATATATATATATATATATATATATATATATATATATATATATATATAATAATCTTCTAATTAGCAATGGAATCGTACTCAAGTATACTCAAGTATATTATATTGAAAAAAGATTCTAATATAAAGCATATACATTCTTAACCTAAATCATGAGATATGAAATCATAGTGTCCGTAAACACAATCACCAAGCAACTACATTTTTAAAGATTTTCTACAAGATTTATAAACCATGTAGAAAGTTAATCTCTAAAAGATGTTACCTTCACAAACTAGCTAGACTCCTCCATGGCTTACAATTGCATTCTTTATGTTCCCGAAGGGATAGCAACCACTAAATCTGTTTGAAGCTTTCTGTTTGAGAAAAGAGCTAACAGTGCTAGTGGTTGAGTAGTGTGAGAAAGAGATGCTTCCTTGATCTGTGTCCCTCGTGGAATATGAGTATGTAGGGTATACCAATGACCATGATGATGATGTGGATGAGATTGAGGAGGATGAACGAGATGAAGTTGCTGGTGACACATGATGAGACTTTCTTGATGACCCTACAAACTTTGGCAAAATACATGAAAATATGTTGAACTTGGAGTTTCTCCTTTTGTTATCGGACTTGGAATTGGAATAATATGAAGGTGGGGGTGTAAGGGGTGGTAAAGAAGTCTCAGAAGAAGGGTGTTTTGGTGTGCCAGGTTGTGCTTCCCACATGAAAGGAACAGCAATTGATGTTTCACCATAATAGAAGACCCTTGAAGAAGAATTTGCCATGGAGTTTTCCTTCGACATTAGCCTTGAGAAGAACCTATCATCCTCCTTTATTGTGAAGGACTTCTCAATTGAGACATGATTGGAACCATCATTGAGCATTTTGGACTCAAGAGTCTATGATTTTTTTTGTTATCTCAATGCTTTGAACTATGATCTATAATATACCTCATACAACAACAGGGTGTACTAGTACATACTCCTCTTATATTGCTATACAGACCTTAGCATTGCTTTATGGCCTCATGTACTTGATACATGTAAAAAGCTTAAACAAATAAGTATCTTAAAGGGTGCATGTTCTTCTAAATTTACTAAAAAATTGGTTTCTCTTCATGTGGGAATTAATTTTAGCATGGTTAATTAATCAAAGAGGGCCCAGGCAGTTCGATCAACATAATGATAAGGATTTTTTTTGGGGCGCACCAATTTAGTTGTGGCGAAATTTAATGTATGATATAGATAGTTGATGAATTAAACTATGAAATTGAATATGGTTATTAGTGGTAGCTGCTCAATTATTTATGGAAGAATCTGGACCATTGAGTGACAAACTAGTTTAGTAGTAGTTTCTTTATAAATCATTGTTAATCAGTAAACGGTTGAGAAGAAATGGAATATGGTTGCGGGGGAACACCGTAATAAATAAAAACATGTCATAATCCATGTTTCCATGAATAAGAAAGGAGAAATTTTTAGATACACGCATTGTATCATTGATTTGCTAAACAAAGTTCATGTCTACCTAATTGTCATATCATATGCTAGTAGTAATTAATAATTTTTTCATTGATTATTGGAGCACAATTTAAGTAACAACGACAGGGTTAATGTGAAAGGTCTAAGTTTGTTCTTAATTTTTTGGGTACATGAGAAGTTCTATATGATCAAGGAATCAAGGAATGGAGTATACATTAAAATTAATCAATGCATGGCACGTGAATTGTTATATGATTTATGGTAATGTTTATCTCTTATAACCAAATAATTGATAAATCAATCCATCTAATTATCTGCTGTTATGTGTTGGGTAGTTGAGATTGTAAGGCTTGCAATTTGCACCGTGAACTTCTCCTACCAAACTTAATTTTGTGCCCAAGCTTGGATATTGGATGCTGAAAATTCATCCTCATTAAATAGCAGGAAGAAATTAATGAATATGTTGACCTACTCTAGCTTCACGGATAGAGACTTATCACACAGTACATACCAGAGTGAATGGATGAGCTGTGTGATCAGAAAAGTTGTCTTTTTTTCTCATTGGAGAATCCCAGCTACATCTTGGTATCGTTAAATTTTGATCTTAATTTTGATACACTTTTGCTCAGCTTTATCAGAATAGATTTGATTATTTGAACCCACCAATAGCAGTTTGCTTTAAACTAAGTCTAATTCAAGTTCAGTAGATTGTTGAGTTAATGTACTTGTATTAATAATTAATTATAATCTAACTCAATTAATTAAATAAATTGCATGTAAGTAAATATCTGATATAATACATTGTGTTGGATGTATAAAAAAATCATAAAATTAAATAAAATTTAATACTTTGTGAGTATACCATTACCATGAACTAAGCAACAGTAAAAGAAGAAGAGACTAAAAAATTTAACATGATTTGATAAAAATTATTTATGTTCACGAACACATAATGAATATTGACTTTTATTGTAAATATCAGAAGAAGTTATTTATATAAAAATATAAAAATAATAATTCTTTAGAATAAAATTAAATTACATATTCCTAATTTATTGTAATAATAATTAAACAATGGTCCACGTCTAGAAAAAGGATCCGTAGAGTATTACTATCAAGAGAAAATACCGACATCACTTAGCGGAGATAGAAATTAAAGAAACAACAGCATGCAGGACGATGCACTGGTACAATGCTGTAAAAGGAATTTGATGCAGGTATTTCCCTCTTCTACTGTGAGTCAGATACATTGAATTGTGAAATAATGTCATTGTAAACGACAACATGCATTAATCATGTATCTATTAGGAATTTACTCTAGGATTTAAATGTGTTGTTCACTAAATCTGAAAGCTATGATTAATTGTTACTACCGCAATCAAAGTGCCATGTTCTGATGCTCATTCTGCAGAATATTTTCGTTAAAACCTCTCAATCATGTGCTTTTTTTCTATACTTTGCAATTTAAACAACAGAATTCACTAGTTAACTACTCACGCTGTTCTGATATGAAAAGTTGTTTTGATTTGTTCATTTATCACGAAGAATTGTTTGAATTAGACATCACAACTGAACAAGCGGAATTAGATTTGAAGATATGGAAATGACAATAAATCGTGTGGAACCTACTCTTGTCCTTTTCCTTTTCTTTTTGTCTTTTTAAAGGTTTTTTTTTAAAAATTTTCTTAATTCAATGTACTGATATATTTCTAAATAAATAATATAGAAAGTAAAATTTTAATTTAAATATATAAAAAAACTTAAAAGATTAAATGTTTAAAAGCTAAATCATATGTTGGTAAAAATCAATTAATATATTAATTGATTTGCACCTAATTTTGATGAAATAGAGTAAATGCATAAGATTTCATGTAAGTAAAAAATCAATTGTTCATTATTCTACTTTATTTTCATGAATAATATATTATTAAAATATTTAACATAGCTATGATTTTTCCTAAATTATGTGAAATTTAGAGATAATTTTTTTTTTTTTTTTGTATTTATTTTTTAGTTTGAGGGAAGAGAGAGAAAAGTGGTCCTTGATTGTATCGTGTGGACAATGGCAAAACTAAGCTTTAGAAAAGCAATAAACATTACAGACCCACCAAGCCGTCTCTAATCTCTAGACAGTTTAAACGTCGCCGTTTCGAAGCATCAAAAATTGAAAACTTAAAAACCGCGCTAATCACGCTCCAAATCATGGGAAATGTAATTGAAACCACAATTTGGTCCTCACCTAAATCCATGACGTGGCACATTTTAATTGGCTACACGTCATGACACGTAACCACAATCTGACTTTTCCAACCACAGCGTAACGCCACGTCAGCATTCCCACCGCGAAAAGCAGTCTCAGAAGCCCTTTTCGCTGCCGCCACCGCTTTTTTTTCGCGTTTCGCTCGAAGCGTGGACCCGCCACCGCGACACCCTCATCATAGCGCACCTTTTCTCCTTCATGCTCGGTATTGCGATAAATCTCACAAATGGGTACGCAGAAAATGTCAAAGCTCGAACCTTTATGTTGCTTTGGTTGTGAAAGCTTCTCTGAAACCCGCGTTTGCTTTGATCTTTGCGCCAATGCAAGATTCTCCGGAAACCACCGCCGCGTGTGGTTTTCCGGCAACGCCGGACACGACGGATGTGAAAACCGATTCTGGTTTCGGGTCTGGGTCGGGTCAGAACCCGGTTCAGTGGATTAGAAAAGTGGGTTTAAGAGTTGAAATTGATACCTCGCCACCTTTTGAATCTGTCAAGGAAGCGGTTACCCGTTTTGAAGGAATCAAGCCTTGGATACCCTTTTACAAGTTTGGAGTGGCTTGTGTAAATTTTCAGCTCCCTGTTTTATGTTTTTGATTTTTAGTTATGAATGTTTTATGTGATGTGTTTTTACTTGTTAGTGCAAGTTGAAAATGTTACTGGCCTAAGATTTATTACTGTTTACCTAAAATCTAGTACTTTGGATACAAATGTGGAAGTGAAGAATCAATTTTCAAGTATTATGCTTTGAGAAATTGTATACTATAGGAGCTAACATTTAAAAGTCTTGTGCTTGTTTTTCTTTTGATGTTATATGGGTAATTGCAAAATGAATATTGGTAAAGTTGGTCTAGATCATGAATCTGTTTGTATTTGTCCTTGTAAATGAACGTGATTTTTCACCTACTCATGGTCTCCATGCATTTTGTTCAAACATGATGTAGTTCTTTATTCACTCTCTGATGTTGAAGATTGTCATTAACAGAACAGTGGTGAAGGCTTTGACATAAAGAGAGTGGAGGAAGAAGCAGCGAAGTTGGAAAAGGATTTGATAGTAAAAGAGCTTGAAACACTTGATGTGCTTGAAGAACTGGGAGCTACCAAAGCGATTTTGGAGGAATTAAAGCGGCAGCTACAATCAGAAGCATTGAATTATTATGCAACTCCAGGTGCAAATTCTTGTGACCAGATTGGAACTCCTGTCACAAATTGTGTGAACAATGTCAACAATCAAGAACAGAGATTGCAAAGTCCGAGTCTGTGTGCTACTCCATTGTCTGATCCGTTCTTAGTTGAGTTAAGACAAGCTAAGATGAAGCTTGGTAAAACTATAAATGATCTTGGGATAATACAATCATCTGTTGAATCTTTGAATAAGAAGATGAAGGAGGAGAGGCTTTTTCTTGAGAGAGCGCGTGAGAAGCTAGCATCAAAGTTTGCAGCTGTTGCTACTCCAGAGGTGGCTGAAAAAGAAGCACAGTCTAATCCACCGCCAGCATCTGTAGGAACCAGTTGCACTTGTCATCATCCACTAAATGTTGTGAGGAATTGCAAATTTGATAGTGGACAGTGCAATAAAATGAGTGAAACAAGAAGCTCTGAAGTTTCAAGGCAAATGTTGACCGAGTTTGGGGAGAATGGATTTAGTCTTAAGACTGCTGAGATGAGGTGGTTTGCTGCTAAAAAGATGGAAGAAGCCGCAATGGCAGCAGAAGCCGTTGCTCTTGCTGAAATTGAAGCTCTATGTAGCCCTCAGATATCATCAGAATCTACTCTTCCAGAACATCAGAAAGTGACATTTGACACAGGAGAGCGATCTCCTCTTCTAAGGCAAACCTTGAGGGAGGTTATAGATTCCAAGTTCCAAATTCCTCAAGAGTCAATCTTGAAGGAGGTAATCGATACCAAGTTCCAAATTGACACAATAGGCACTTCTAAATTGAGTATTTTGAAAAAATTGGAGGAAGCAACAGAAGAAGTTATACGCAGCAAACAAGTCTTGAATGAGGCACTAAACAGTGTTGAGAGTGCAAACAGAAAGCAACATGCTGCTGAAGAGGCTCTTAGGAGATGGATTCCTGAGGATGATCTGAAAGGACAAGAAGTGTATAACTATGTTAAGAGCAACAAGTTCAATCAAGCTGGAAAGTGTCGAGGTTCTTCTCTATCAGATGTAACGGAATCGATTTCCGCGAACAATGATTTGAAGCCAATTTTAAGGTCTTCAGTTTCAATGAGAGATGTACTTAGCAGAAAGCAAGTTCCTGATGATTATACTACAACGAAGGAGATGGAAGAACACTCTGAAAGAAAGGTAGCATTGAGTCAAATGCTTCGAGCATTGAGGGAGAATCAAACTCTGCCAACAATACCTGAGCAAGATGGGAGCAATCAAAAGCAGTTCATGGCACAGAGGAAAAAGTTTGGATTCATCCACATATCACTTCCCTTGGGAAAGAGAAGTAAGAAAAAGGCATGACATCAATCCTAATGCCTATGAATTGATCAATATCCACAACTCATGTATTAATGTCATTCTTTATTGATTCTCATGTTATGTTTTCTTCATGTTGGTCACGTAGAATCTGTGACTTGGTTTGATTTTGTAAAATAGTCACATAGTGAGATAAGGCTATTGTTGTTTGGATTTGTAAACTAAGTTTTTCCTGTGTGATTGCCTTATTTTATGCAACTAGCTTAGCTTTAACTGGGCAAGTAGATTTTACTGTTTTTGATGGTTAGGATTAAGCTCCCTAACCCACTTCCCAGTGAAGTACTATTGTGAGTGTTAGTTTGAAACATGGGCAGTGTACTAGTTTTTCAATTTCTAAGGATTCTAATGCAGTTGAAAATGCAAAAAAAAAAAAAGATTTTATATTACATTTATACAGTCATATATTTCTGATCCCATTCTTTTCCTGAAGTATTTGATGTTTGAAAAAATCAATATTATGGTGATTGATATTATATTACATTTATTTAATTTTTAATCGTAGTTGTCAGTAGATATTATTGTTGAGTAATGCTAGGATCACACCCTTAAATACACTCTTTTCAACATTCTTTCTCTTATTAGTCTACCTCATCTAAATTTTTAAACTCCTTGTTTACCAGTTTTACAAGTTAGATTATTTTATAATTTATTTTATTTTATTCTAAAAAGTTAATAACTGTCATATCTTTGTATTCTTTTTTATTATGTCTTGTCTACTATCAAATTCGACAAAAACGTATACACAAAATCGTGATGTGAAATAAAATAGGTGCCGAGGTAGAATCCGTTAACAAGAATGTTGAAGACGAAGATGTTGGATTTGGGAACAGAGGAGAAGACACGTGCGTTGTATTAATTTGAGGACAGGACACACGTAGACTTTTTTTAGATGGTCACCTAGTATCACTATTCATTAACATTATGGTTCTATGCAAATTTTTATTTCCCATCATGATTTTGCGGATATGTTTTGTCATTGTCATTCCCACGACGACAACTTGATGTGTTGTTTGATGAATTTGATGGTAAATAAGAGATGATAAAAAAGAATACAAAGACATGGTGGTTATTAACATTTGATAATAAAACAAATATAAGATATAAGAAGTCTAAAAATTTAGACAAGGTGGACCAATAAGTTTGAGGATGTGAGTCATCTGACCCTAGTATTCCTCTAATATTGTTTGGTATTGAATTTAATGGTATGACAAATTGGATCTAGAGAAGTTATAAAATGGGCTATCAAACCCCATGTGGCTAGGGGAAAAGGAAAGGTCTAAAATTGATTTGGGATCTAAAGAGAAGATCAAAATCCTATAAGGGCCCGATTCTTTCGGGATTCTGTAGGTTTAACATATTTCAAGGTATGATTGAGTTTAAAGATTGACACTTAATTTAGACTCAAAATTTAAAGCTCAAACTTCATATGTTATAACGCAGGTTTGAGAATTTGAACTAATACGAAGAGTGAGTTAAATTTGAAGGTCTACATTTTATTTAATAAATTTCACCCATTGTTTTGTAATTTTTATTAAATTTTACCTAATAAAAAAAGTATGTAAAAAAAAATACTTGGACTAGAATATACTTCTGATATTTGCTCACAATATTTCAACACGGTATTTTTACTATGTAACAAAAATAGAAATTTAAAGCAAGCATATTATACAAAATTACCACACTAAATCATAAAATATCACAAATATAATTTAATTCTACTGAAAAAAATAACTTATTAACAAATGCGCTATCAAAACAAGAAAAACATTGCTTGTATACATATACGGTGATAATAACAGTTTAGAAGTTTATTTTGGTAAGTGTTTGCTGCCGATAAGAATTTGATAATTTAGTACTAGCAAAGGTCGAAGGCATCAAATCAAGAACCCTATCAAACTCTAATCTCAAATGCCTATAGTTCAAGACAGATAGTCCACTTCAATTCAAAGAGATATCTTTGCCAAAGAGATTGCTGATTCCCTTCCCAGGATCACTTTGTTTTACAATGGACTCTCCAACCAATATCTGCGAAAATAATGAGTGAAAAAAGAGTCTGATACCATAAGGGTACTATGTTGAAAAGTTTACTAAATATAATAACAAGTAACAAATGTTTGACAGTAGTGAGAACCTAAATAGTCCACTTATGTGGCACAGTTGTTGGCAGACACATGGGTTGATGAAATTCGAATATTGTTTCACAAAAATTAAGATTAAAGGTGCAACAAACATGGTTGCAAGGATATGGTGGTATATCATGAGTAATTTGGCAGATAACACTACATTTTGTATCATATTTTAGTATCTCCAAAATTCCTGTTAGTACCTAGGTTGCTTTTACCAATTGCTAAAACCACATGGTGATCACACAAAGTGTGACTGACTCATACAAGGGATTTGGAATTGTCATTAGGGCTGTTGTTAGGATTTGGAAGAAGTGGAGTATTTCAACTACCCATAACATTCCAAAAACTTTTGGTTTTTAACTATGTCAAATAGCATCGAGTAATCTATGTAGCCGACTTCACCTAATGATACAAGGCTTTGTTGTTATTGTGTTGTTGGAGTATTTCAATTACCATTTGCTAGGTGTTTATTTAGAGTAAAAATGAAATAGCCAAAACTTACAGCTCTGACGCCTGCTTCTTGTACATAGGCAATATCATCAGGCGTGAACAGACCAGATTCCCCCACCATCTAAGCAAGCCATATAATAGTCAGCATGATATTGATTTACAAAATAAAATTATATTTCTTTCAAGTAGCTCTAAATAAAGGAAAGGTCACATACAATTATGTTTCTCTCACGGACTAATTTTCCCCGCTCTCCTTTGAGAAGCTTCTTTGTGATGCTGATGTCCAACTCAAATGTTTCTGAAATCACAAAAAAGGAAAAGCCACAGTTTGAGTCAGATTGACATATCCTCAAGATTAAAAAGCATGTCCAATTGGAGAGGTACTGGAAAATGAGCAGATCAATGTCACAAAGGATTTAATTTGAAATACTAGGTGACAGCCAGTTTGCATAATATACTAACAATTAATCCCATTTTGAGTACAAGTAGGAGAAAAGCCAGATACCATTTCATCAAAAAGGTAAAATTGGAAGGCAAAAGAGAGAAGAAGGATAAGACATACCAAGATTACGGTTGTTAATGCCAATAAGCTCAACTCCCTCTATTCCAAGAACACGGTCAAATTCCCTCTCATCATGGACCTGTGAGAAAAGAAAACATAAAATGCCATCCATCAAGGAATAAAAGATTTGGCTAAATAAGGAACACAGCATGAATATTTCATCTACGGAAATCATATTGTCAACTTTTGTATCTTGATCTAAGTACTGAATACATTGCAGGTATAACAATCATCAAATCAATCATGGCAATCAAATTTTTTTATTAAAGCTCATTTGGTTTAGGTCTGGTTTCAAGTACAGAATCATTATATTAGAAAAGTTTGTTGTTTATACATTACACTATTCAAAACTCAAAGTGACACTTCAGGACACCAAGTTTACACAAAATGGGATAAACTCAAAATCAAAACTCAGCTTCTGGAATAAATTCATATTAAATGTCAGATATCAGCAAGCTTAAAATGTTTTGTTAACGGTGAATGTCATTTAAATTTGGGAAATGAATAAAAAGGCATTAATCTTACCTCAACAAGTGCAGTCAGTCCAAGTAATTTGCATATCTTAACCATGTATTTGATGTCAAGATCAGGCAAAACAGCGGCAATTAAAAGGACTGCATCTGCACCTTTAGTTCTAGCATAGTAGAGTTGCCATGCATCTATGATGAATTCTTTGCACAACAAAGGGCACTGCATGATTTGTCTAGAGTCATCAACATGGTCTACAAAAGACATTAGACGGTACAATATATCCAATATCAGGGAGTATGCAATTCACAAAACAAACCTTTACTCCAGCATTTCTTATAGCCTCAAGATTTTCAAAGCTTCCCTAGACCAATATTAAGTCAAAGTTAGTTATCATTTAGTTGCAAAATCACCTGGTAATCAACCAAGCAAATATTATCTAGCAGTACCGCTTAACGAATTCCAAGTTAATTGGTTTACCTTAAAATACTTTGAATCTGTCAACACACTTAGACATGCTGCTCCACCTTTCTCATAAGCTTGAGCAATTTTAACCTAGCACAGAAACCTCTAAATAGTAGCATATACCATGAATAGAATAAATGCAGACTAACAACAGCGTCAGACAAGTTTCTCTGAATAAATACAAAAATACTAATAGACCAAGATACTCAATGAGAAAATATAACATCTTCCGAATACTACAAATTCAGAATAATTCCTTATGCTGAGAAAAACTTAAAAACCATAGGATTGACTTCATAAATGCAGTAGTAGTAAAGGCAAGTTGACAGCTTATGATAGAATAGTGAAGAAGAAACTTATTTTGATGGGCATACATCTCAACGGTGTAGAAAATTAATCAGCAAAAAACTTAAGATGCCAAGTAGAAGAAATTGATATGTACAAGTAGATTCAGGAAGAAGATTAAAAGATAAAATGTTGAATAGACTAACTCTAACCAACAGTATGCAATAGATTGCCAACCAGTTGGAGCCAGGTCAAACATGTCCCACATAACACCAGTAACAACTTCATAAACATTACAAATAAAGTCGAAGGATAATACTGCTATCAGTAAAAACAATGGAGGAAAACAAAACAAACTTACTGGATCAAAATCTTCTCTCAAGATACCCCTACTTGGTGATGCCTTCTTCACTTCAGCAATCAGCCCTGGCAATCCCGTTCGTTCATTTGCTGCCCTTAGAGCACCAATAAAATCCCTAACAGGAGGTGCATTTTCGAGAGCTTTCTTCAGCACACCGAGGGGTTTTTTTTCTTTAAGCTGAAAATCACAGTCACCAATGATACATTCAATCTATTGGATGAAAAACAACATAAACATATATATTAAAAACAATCAATAGAGCACAAGGCAAATCAAATAAATCATAATACTTGTGAGACTTCTGTGTCCTTGTTCCACACAATCTCTTCCAAAATGTTCCGAGGTGTATTTCCCTCATTCTGCAACCTGAATTGAAAGGGTCCAACATAGTGCAAAGGGGGTCCAGTTGGTGGCCTTCTCCTTATTCTGATACCCTGGCTAGCAGCAACCTCATTTTGCAACATTCCCACTTCCCACTCCTTAATTTTGAGAGCATCTGTCACAGATTCACCAGATGTGGCTACTGCAGCTGAACCTTCATTACCCTCCATCTAATAACAAATTCCACATCACAAATCAACAACAGTTTCTCATAATACAAATTTTATCATTCATACACTTCAATTGAACACAAAATTCACTTCCCTAACATCCATTCCCATTCTTAATAATAATCCCCAACACCCAAAAACAAAAACTGACAGAGACCCAGATTAATCCATAACAGACACAATAGAATGAAGACAAAAAGATAGAAAATTTGCAGAAAAAACTCACCTGGGCCCGAACAACAGTAAAGCTTGAAAAGGAGATTCTTTTGTAAAAATTGACCTGGGGTGGAAGATTCAGAGTGGTGCGTGTGGAATAGTGAAATGGGGTGGCCTGAAAAGGAGCTTTGAGAGAAGCCAGACCTTCCATTGAAGCTTTTGAAGAAAAAAAGGAAGAGATTTGGGAGCAACAAAATGAAGATGAAACAGAGGTTAAAGAGAACGCACCTCTAATATGTAATATGTAACATGTTGTTATGTATGAATTGAATTTTTGGAGAAATACATGTCTTTGCGTTTAACACGTGCTGGCACCATCATTCAGTTCCGATAACACAACATGGTACCGGCTGTGATTGAATTGCCACATAAACAGCTAAAAATGGCATAAAATTAATCTCAATGGTATTAAGATGGGAATATGTATAAAGGAAGAAAATATTTTCCCTTACGTATAAAAAAATGGTTTAGTAATTGATAGATACAACAAAAATAATTTATTTAGTGTTTGTTGGCTTGTTTTAGAAAATAATTCTATTTAATAAAATAATTAGTTGTTAATGCTTTCTTTTTTATATAATATATAATTGGTAATTAATGTTAAATATTCAAAGCTTTTATATTTTTTTTATTTTTTGTGTGTGTGAGAATAATTTTATTTTAGTAATTTTTGAATGGATTATTTTGATTCATAAAAATGGAATAAAGAATTCGTATCTTTTGTTACCTGATACAATAATTAAATTAGATTTCATTAAATTTTTTAATGGATTATTAATCTATCTGTCTATATTATTAAAGGGAAAAGGGTATATCCATTAACAAAATATAAATATTTTATTAATATTATTCAAATAGTTTTACATGTTAGAGAATGATTATTAAACTCTATTATCAAATTAATTAACAATTAAAAATAGTTATATAAAATATTAATGCATTATTAATAGTTAAATAATAAATTTTTAAAATATGTTAGCAAAATAATCTCTAAAAATAATATTTCATGACACAAGTTAGCCTATAAAAATATAAAAAATAATCTCGAAACATCATCAAATTAATCCTTATTATTAAGACTTTTTTCTTATTTTTTTTTTATCTCTCAGTGAATTGTTTGACTTTAATATTTTCAAGAAGCAAAGTGTGATTTATTCAAATAAAATAAAATAAAACAAAGCAAAACAAAATGATTTATTTTCAAGAGGTTATTATTTTCAAGAAGCAAAGTATGATTTATTCAAATAAAATAAAATAAAACAAAGCAAAACAGAATGATTTTTTTCAAGAGGTTATTATACACATGCACTACTATGGGTCTATTCAGTGGGCTTGCTCCTCGAACAAAATTTAGATACTTCTGAAATAATAATTTCTTCTGTGTCCGTATTTTTTACCGGCACCTTGTAAACACATTCCGGAATAAAAACATTTCGTAATGGGCGTTCCGGTATGTATTTATAAGATGTAGATGAAAAAAATACATGTTCTAAAAGCCATTGCTTTGTTAAATACATGTGTTTGGTTAAAACTATTCATAGAAATAAAATGATAGTATGAGAATGGTCTTCTAAACATTGTATTCAAAACTGGAGAAACCATAAACAAAATTTCAGAAGACTATGAAACCTTTTATTTCGTGTAGCGATAAAATATTTAAGATAAATGTACTTTTCAATCCAAGCGTAGGGGATGTATTTAATTCAAATTTTGAAAATACTAAAAAAGTGATTTTAAAAAATTTCACAAAAATATAATAAATAATAATTTTTTTTAAAAAGATTTCATCATTGAAATCATATATGCCGTTTGTTGTTTGCTAAATGAAACAACATCGTGCTGTAAAGGAGTAGTGCGGACACTCTATCTCTCTTAAAAAAAAATTGTTAAAACTTGAAAATTGGATTCAATTAAGAGGCTAATAAACAGTAAACTAGGCCGTTGAAGCATGGATTGATCATTAAAAAGGAAAAATAAAAGTTAGAGAAGTTAACATAGAATTGAAGCTAAACTGCAGTTTCACAATTCATTTCCCCTCCTTTTCCTAAAATCAAAACAGTGTCGAAGTCTAACAAAGGATAAATAAAATTTTACATCTAAAATAAGTAATGTTTCCAGACATAACGAAAAAACAAAAATGAAATACAGCAGAACTTGTATGATCTATTGGAGTGGAAACTCTTTCTGCCTCCTTTTGCTTCACAACTTGGAATAACAGACTCATCCTGGGGAGAAAAGCAAGGTTTATTTAGCTCAATATTCTGCACAGTTTGCTCAGGACACGGTTTCATCAACAAAAGAAAAGGTAAAAACAGCATTAAATTAATAACAAAGACCTGATTGTCCGGATTTGGCTTACCTAGTGAGTGAAATCTGAGTCAAAGGATACTACTTTCATTCATAGCCATTGATAGCAAAAGCAATGGCTCAGATTTCGGCAGTAGGTAAGCCAAATCCAGATCATCTGTAAAAGCTTCTCAAAGAATGTAGAAATTCCATAAATATATCCCAGATACTCTTTCATTATAGAAAGAGGTAGTCATTACACAGGCTCCCGAGGGATACATAAAACGTATGGATAATCTCTTAGACATGTACCAGGAATAATTCTTCCCCTGAGATGTTTGAATATGAAATCATAGCACCTTATTTTCATATACAATTATTTGAGAATAGTGGCAGTAGAATTTATCTTTCAAAAAAATCACTAAATAATGCAATCAATTAACTCAATACCATTCAAGATAAGCAAAACACAACATTGAAACACAACAGAGTCAAAGAAGAGAAAGTCATCGGCCAAGTAAGATTGGGAATTAATAAAAAGCAGGCATTATGATACGGGAAAAACTAGCAAAGTAAGACACCCTAAAAACCAATAGATACTGATCATAGAGTTCAGTGACATAGCCACATAGGCCAAATACTGTGTTCTGATTTTTTATTTCTACAAAGAAGAAACTTAAGCTGGGTTTCTACCATCCTTTTTTGTCATGCTATCTATACAATGAACGGATAAGAGGCAAAAACAGCAGATAAAATGCAAGTTGATCTTAATTTGGACAACATGCAGACAAACAAGCATTCTTTTCCATCATTAATCAAATATGAATCTCAACCACTCCAATACATACCACTTGCTTGACACACCATAAAATGTAACCAAACACAACACCCTTGTTTATTTATCTATTTTCAATATTTTCAATTTCACTTTAAATCCCTTAGCACGCGCTATTATAAAATATCCAAACTAGACAATGGTATTTTTATTCTGTTCACAATAACCCATTTCGCTTCACTTATTCCACACCTTCTTCACACATCATTCATTAGATATCCAATCAAACCCATATTCGCATCAAAGTTCAAACCATCACACCAAATTGCTAAAGCTACATGCTTCACAACAGAGTAATGCTATCTACCGAAACAACACCTTTTAATTTACAAAACAATAAAAAGAGAACAAATCACAATCTCTGACTTGATCACATGCAAAACAGAGATCCAATGTGCAAAACAATTTAAAAATAAAAAAGAAACATTTTTGTGTGAAGTAATGTAATTTACCTAACCAGATCCGACGATGATGTTGTTAATTGGAATAAAAATGAGCTTCACGAAGAAACCCACGAATCCCATCACGACGAAACCAATTGCGGTACGCACGGCAACCTTGGAGAATTCTAAAATACAAAATGCATGGAAAAATTCAGGATCTGCAAAACAGAGATTCGAATCGAAGAGGAACGGATGAAGGAAAATTGGGACTAGGGTTTTACCTTTGCGATCGGGTTTGTGACAGCGCTTAACAAGCCTAACGCTGTCCTTGGCGAATTCTCTGAGTGGATCGAACACAGAATCTATGGCGTCCATTCTCTCTGTCTTCTCTCTAACTCGCGAGGTTCGATGAGAAACGAAATAGGTGTTGATTTTTTTGTCGAAAGAGTTATGTTACATGCAGTGAGATCGTTGTTTATTGAATTTTATAATAATCTTTTTGAAAATTAAATAAGAGTAATTTATCATTTTTATTGATTATTAGTCGTACATAAAAGATTAAGTTTTATTACCGAAATGGATAAAATGGTAAAATAAAATACATATAAATATGATATGATAAATTTTTATTTATTAATACTTTTATGATATTATAATGTGATTTAATTAATAATTAGATATGAATAAAAAGGTTACTTACATTTTTTGTTAGCCAGTTTTTAGGGTTTTAAAGTAAAAATTTTTACCAGAAAAATAGTCTCTAATAATTAAATATTTAGATGAAAGTGTCATGATACGATATTTTATGTAATTATGTTAGCATTAAACCCTTTTAATTAAATTGTTAAAAAATAAATAGAAATTAAAAATATTAAAATTTTTACAAGAATTAAAAGTCTGAAAATTAAAACTTAAAGGAATCAGAAAATTAATTTACTTAATAAAATAATAATATAATATATAATTTTATAATTTAAAATCATATTTTTTTTCTAAGAGTAATATAAAAAATCAAATAATTATTTATCTTTTATCTACTACATTAAAATATATATATATCAATAAAATTAAATAATTATTTATCCTTGAGTTTTAGTCTAAAAATTCATATCAAATTTGAGGTTTTTAAACTTGAGTCATTGTAATTTATGACTCGTATTGGGCCAGTCCACGAGGATCGGTAATCCATTTTACCATTTATATTAATAGTAAACGTTGGCCCCATGAGAAAACTTTGAGTTAAATTCTTGTAAACACAAATTTTAATATGTCTGAATGCCTCATAATCATCTAAACATGATCGAAGTTTTGTATAAATACTTTGAGTCCCACTCATAGAGAGCTATATGCTCTAATTACAATGGTTGGAAAAAATAAATCATCGTTTTTGAAGGGAAGAAGTTAATTGAAAAATGAAAATGCACCATTAACACCAAAAGTAAAGCATAATTGCTTATGGACACGCTCACCAAATTAGGTTTTAACCAGAGATGAAGCAATCCACACTGTAGGTTGTAGGTCTCGTCTTGAGGAGGAAGTGGACCTGATATAATAGTTTTAAAATTTGAGATTTCAAATGTCATTTCACATGTTACTAATGATGCTTTCATGTTTGACAAAAGTTAGAAAGCTGGGTAAAAGTTGAAAAATTAGTTGATAATAGAAACTTGAAAAGATTAATTTATGGAATGATGCGTGTTCAGTGAAATGATACGTTAAATTAGTTAATAAATATAAAATGAAAATAAATACATTTACATGATACTTTTAAACAAATTTGGTTTTGAAATAAAACACTTTTAAACATGATAATTAGTAATAGATGTTAAAATTTATAGGCCTTTTTTTTATTATTTTACTTCAAGTATAAGTGAAATTCAAATTATCTTGTTTTAATACTTAGCATCTTGACATAGTAATTATCTTTGAATAACCAATTAAACAATTAATTTGGAGAAAATAGTTTAGAACAAGTTTAATTTGCTAAAAACTATGATACTGAATAAACTATAGAAGATAACACAAGATAAATAATTAAACTATCAATTTTTTTTTAGCGTTTTTAATATTTGATAAACACTAGATAATATAAGTAAAATATTATAAAATTACTAAAATATCTTATTTAATATTAATATCATTATGTAATTCATAATATTATTATTACCACTAGTACAAAAATATAAACAACGACGCACATACCACTACGGTTCATAGGTAATCATCGTGTATGTGACGCAGTGACATTTTTATAATATTTAGTTATAGATAAAGACGATTCAAATTAAATTGTTGTAGTATGTCTTTTAATTATATACCGTGGGCATGATTCAAACGCGAGCTGTCTTCTCTTTCGTGAAAAACCTTGTGCTTGTCTTCTCCCCCTTCGCAAAAAACCCTTGCAGCGCAACTCCTCCGTCACTGGCGCCTTGCTCTTTCATCTCCATCACTAGCGAAGGCGTTCCTCCATCGTCTTCGTCACCGACGAACTCCATTACCAACGAACCTCTTCTCTCAAAACTCCTGCATTGTCATGCGAAACCCCATCCAAGCTCCCTTTCGTTCTCTCACCTCCAATCCCTCAATTCGTGAATACACTTCCAAAAGGTGCGCCAAATTTTGCTTATTGACTTTTTTTAATGTGGTTAATTTTGTAGTGTAGTTTAATTTGTATGTGTTGTATTTTGAAGTTGAATGTGTTGTATTTTAACACTTTTCTTTAAAATTATTTTAATATTGATTTTAATGTGTATGTTTTAGTCTTTAATTTTTGAAATTTATTAAATTTATCATTCTTTTTAATTTAACTATCCAATTTCACAATAATTTGGATAGTACTCAAAAGATCCAATTGAATGATAAAATTAAAAATAAAAGAAAATTTTATCAATTTTTAAAAATAGGTACTAAAATAATATCATTCCTAATCATAGATTAAGATGATATTTTATTCTCTAGGGAATGATTTTGTTACCCAATGTCTTAGTATGAGGAAAAACTATTAAAGGAGAGAATAATTAAAAAAATAAAAATAAAAAGATAAAGAAAACAAAACATGTAATTTTGGAGTATTTTTTCATTAACTTACGAAGATTAGAATACTTAGGACAGATATGAATAATGATTGTGTGAGTACTTGTTTTCATTAGCTTTGATTAAGGTATGGATCATAGTTGAATGAATGCAAGTCGAATTAGTACGGAGTATGAGACTGGAGTTGAAGAGTTTTTGGAATTTGCTAAGTGACATGATTGCTTTAGTGGTGAGAAGTTTTGTTGCCCTTGTGTCAATTGTTTGAACGGTGTACGACTGAAAGTTGAAGAACTTCGAGAACACCTGTTGTGTGATGAGATTCTGAGAAGTTATACAACATGGACCTGACATGGTGAGTTATTAGACACATTGACAACATCTAATGTGTCTACACCGGAGTTGGAAACAGAAATTGATGACAGACTGAAAGACATGATTCGAGATGTTAGTTTAGGTAACTTTTTTAAAGCCCACGTATATGACACGTTGCATAGTGATGCAAAGACACCTTTGAAGGGTGCTCTACCTTCACTCGTATGTTTGCGGTCTTAAAATTGATTCATTTGAAGGCGGCAAATGCGTGGACTGACAAATGCTTTACTCAATTGCTAGAGTTGTTGAGTGAAATACTTCTAGAAGGTAACACATTGCCAACCCGCAATTATGACGCTAAGAAGATTCTTTGTCCAATGGGTATGGAGTATAAAAAAATTCATGCATGCCCAAATGTCTGCATCTTATACAGAAAAGAATTTGAAGCGATGCACAAGTGTCTTAGGTGTGAGCTCTCACGTTATAAAAAAAAAAAAGAAGGGTGATTGTGATAGTGAAGAAAGAACAAAGCAGGGTGCTGCTGCGAAGGTGGTATGATATCTTCCAATAATTTCAAGATTTAAGCGACTATTTGTAAATGCCAACGACGCTAAGAATCTTAGATGGCATGCATATGAAAGGATACATGATGGAAAGCTTCGACATGTGGCTGATTCTTTGCAGTGGAAGAAGATTGATCAAGAATTACCTTCATTTGGCAGTGATTCAAGAAACCTCCACCTTGGTTTGGCTTCAGATGGAATGAATTTGTTTGATAATTTAGCCACTATTCATAGTTTGTGGCCTGTATTGTTGATAATTTACAACTTACCTCCATCATTGTGCATGAAGCGAAAGTATATGATGTTGTCTATGTTGATCTCGGGCCCAAAGCAGTCTGGAAATGACATTGATGTTTATCTTTCTCCCTTGATTGAAGACTTAATATTATTATGGGGTGAAGGTGTTGATGTGTATGACAGGATCTACCTTGCACCATACCTTCACGAGTAAGTATAATTTAAATTGATATCTAAAATTTAAAGAAATAGTTGAAACAATCATTTATTTTACATGTAGTGGGCATTGGCAACTTATTGTTCTATGTCCGGTGGATCATCTCGTGGTTTTCTTTTGTTCCTTGCACAAACCTCTCCCTTAGAAGTTGAAGAAAGTGTTTGAAGGGTATGTAAATGTTATTAAATTGTTATCTTTCATTTGACTTATATTTAATAATTATAGTTGACATTAATGTATAATTTAATTTAACCAATATTCATGTTGGACATCATATGCTCACGAACAATAGTCATTCTAGACCAAGACTTGATTTTGTAATAACAAAGGTAAAAATATTTCTCTTAGGAAACACAATTACAACATTATGTACACTTCTATTATAATTAAGGTGTTATGATATATCATTCAATTCTTTGTAGGCTAATAAACAAATGGATCGACTGCAATGTGGTTTCTATGTCATGTAGTGGATGGAAAACATAATTCGGATGGGGATAACAGACCATTAGGTAGAGGTACATATTTTTTACCTACATCCGTTTGGTAATTTAATTAATGATACATACTTGTTAATAATTATTCATGATTTTTTAGACTTTTAGTGACTCAATGCCATTTGCTGAAGAAGCCATCGACTATACTCGCAAGCAATGAACGACATTTTTAGTGTATTGTAGTAAGAAACAGAACACAGATGAGTCTTCTAAAGCTGATAATTAGAAATATACATATAAGTCAGTTTATCATTATTTAGTTTTGAATTTAATAATTTTTAATTAAGTATTTGGATTATATCATCATTTTAATGAGTACTGATTAATTATAGTCTTAGTAAATACAAAATTGTTATTTGGAATAGTTTCTAAGTTAAAGTTTAACTTTTGGTTTATTTTGAAGTTGGAATTATGAATCATTGTATTTATTGTCAATTTTTAATTTAATTATTTAGCTTAACTATATATTGTTAAATTATTGGAAAATATATATATGGACTATCTGTGTGGACTGAATAAACAGGTACAATAAATGTGGGAAAACCGTAAAAAACAAGCAGGATATTAAAAAAAAAACTAAGCATACGACGACGGTTCTAACAATAACCGTCGTAGTGTACAACATTTGCATTACAGACAACGAGTTTAGTTAGAACCGTCTTAGTCTGCAAAAACAGACTATGACATTAGATACGACAACAGGCAGTAAACCGTCATAGACTGCCTATTTAAACTGTTTTAATTTACCTGTTTTGTAAATCGTGTATGTATGATGTAAATTCAAAATTTAGAATATATATATATATATATATATATATATATATATAATTAAGTTAATTAATTGATAATGATAATTGATTATAAATGATACGATAATATTGTTAATAGATAATTTTAAGTTAAAATAATTAAATAATAATTTTTTTACATAATTAAAATTTAAATAAAAGAGTTTAAAATTAAGAAATAAGAATGGGTACGTATATCTTTTGAATATCCTATATGTCGAACAATTTTTTGTTCGATAATTTTTTAATAATAAAAACTTGAGTGTTTTTTGCTATATCATCTATTTAATTTGTACAATTTCATAATTTTTTTCAAAATCATGTAAATATGTCTTTTTCTCTTTCCTATTATATAGAACTAGATAAAAACGTAAAAGTAAAGAATCATGGATTTTACTTAAAAAACATTATTATTTAATTGAAGGACTTTTCTTAAATGTAAAAGAGATACACCAGGGCAAAAAGACTATAGATGTAAGATATAGAAGAGGAATAAATGTTTTTTTTTTTGTCATTTTAAAAGAATTCATTATCAATTCCAATTTCGAAACCAAATAATGCTCCATCTATATATATATATATATATATATATATATATATATATATATATATATATATATAATAACACGGAAACAAGACAAATACATGTGAGAAACGTAAATTTATGCTAACAAAAATTAGGGAAAAAGAAAAGAAGGGAAATTGTTTGGTTCCTAATGAACTCTTCTATAATAAAACATGGAATAGTGTCTTGCAACAAATTTTGTTTGTAAGAAAGTCCTTTGAGAGGCTAACTTATCTGCATAAGTATTTTCCTCACAAAAAATATAACTTCTGCCGGCCTTTGTGGTGAGCTAATTTAATAGCCAACATAGCACCAATGAGCTCAACATGAAAAACAAACTTGATGCCTAAATTTGTCAATGGAACTCTTAACTATCATGTGAGTATTACATGTAACCCACCCATAAATAGGAGAATGTCAATGTTTGAGATATTCTGGTGTGACCATTAACATGAAAAAACTTCATAATAGAAAAATGAAGGATTAAAATATATCTAATAATTGACTTAAAAATATTTTACTTTTACAAAATAAAGAAGCTTGGTTACTTGTAAAATATAATCATGCTTTAGTGATCAGAAATGCATTCATCATATCGGATCTCTATCAAAATGCTTGAAATGAAATATCATAAGAAAAATACATGTTGCCACAAATCGTTTAAAGAGTAGTATTTGTTGGAACAAGGCTCTCTATTGTGATTGAAAAATTAGTTACAAGGCTAACAGAAAACTCACTGTAAAATTTTTAAAGAAGAAGACTCATATTATTTCAATACCAAGTATACAGTATTTATACAAATGGAGTTAGGAATAGCTTGCCCATTAAGTTCCTATGCTAAGTACATTAGTCTAACTACATGTGAAATAGCTATCAGCGGAAACAACAGAACAAGCCACCTTTCGTCTGTTCGGTCTCAGACGAAACAAACTGGTTTCGTCTGTTAGTCATCAGACGGAACTTCACATTTGGACGAAACATCTTCATCAGACGCAACAGGGTATCGTCTGATGGAACACTTCTTCAGACGAAACATCTTTATCAGACGCAACAAGGTATCGTCTGATGGAACACTTCTTCAGACGAAACATCTTCATCAGACGCAACAAGGTATCGTCTGATGGAACACTTCTTCAGACGAAACATCTTCATCAGACGCAACAAGGTATCGTCTGATGGAAAACTATCGTCTGATGGAAAACTATCGTCTGATGGAAAACTTCTTCAGACGAAACTTGTATTACAACAACACTCCTCCTAATACAAGTTATCCAAGCTTTCCATTCCCATAAGCTTCTTCAATTCCTCAAACCTCACTCTCTTAAGAGGTTTGGTCGATGTCGACCAACCTGCACCTCGGTTTTTACAATGCTCCACATCAAGTTTGTCTTCATTCACTTGTTCTCTAAGAAAATGATACCTCCTCTCAATGTGCTTGCTCCTGCCATGGCTAACAGGGTGTTTTGCGAGATCAATTGCAGACTTGTTATCAATCAGCAGCTTCACCTTGGTACTGTCACAAATTCTCATTTCCTCCAACAAAGATTTTGATCCACATAGCTTGACAAAAGGCGGCATATGATGCGGCTACATACTCGCCTCACATGATGACAAAGCTACCACATCCTGTTTTTTCGAGCTCCAGCATATCAATGCCTTCCCTATCATGAACAAATACCCAGCTGTACTCTTCTTATCATCTACATCACCTCCCCAGTCAGAATCTGAATACCCCGAAACCTCAATTTTCTTCAAATTGATTTCACTTGGCATCAACACGCCATGATCAGTAGTTCCTCTGATAAACCTCAAAATTCTCTTGACTGCAAGCAAGTGGCATGATCTTGGCTGTTCCATGAATCTGCTCAATAACCCAACACTATGACTGATGTCAGGTCTAGTGTTGCATGTATCTTAGTGAACCAATGATCTGTTTGTACGTGTAGCATCTACAGCTCCCCGGTGATTCTCTCGCTTCGTTTCAAACCGGTCTCCATAGGTGTAATAGTTTGGGTTGCGGTTGCCATTTTGAACCTCTTCAAAATGTCTTCAAAGATACTTCTTTTGATGAAGAAAGACCCTAAATCGCTGAATTTGAATTCCATCCCTAGAAAATATGACAAATTTCCTAGATCACTCATCTCAAATTCCTTCATCAGCATTGACTTGAATCTCATATTCTCTTGCTCATTTGCACCTGTGATCAGTAGATCATCCACATAAAGACATAGGATTATATGATCAGACTTATTAGAGCCCTTCACATATACTCCATGTTCAGAAACACACTTAGTGCATCCCGCCTTTGTCGAAACTATCAATCCTCTTATTCCAAGCTCTTGAGCTTGTTTCATTATCTGATTAAGCCTTCTTGAGCCTATACACCTTGCTCTCTTGCCCCTTAACTTCAAAACCTGGTGGCTGCTTCACGTAGACTTCCTCTTCTAATGGACCATTTAAGAATGCAGATTTTACATCCAGTTGATGCAAATTCCATCCATATTGTGTTGCTATTGCTACCAAAATCCTGACAGTCTCAAGTCTAGCTACTGGTGCATATACCTCATTAAAGTCAATACCTCGCTCTGCGCAGAAAACCCCTTTGCTACCAACCTTGCTTTATACTTTGCAATCTCACCATTTGGCCTCGGCTTGACTTGTAAACCCACTTTACATCAATTGCCTTCTTCTCGGTTTGTGACACAAGTACCCAAGTCTTATTCTTCTCAATAACGCTAACTCCTCCTTCATAGCTTCTAACCAATTTGAATCTCCCATAGCTAATTCGAGATTTATTGGTTCTCGATTCAACAACATGTTTTCCTCAAGTAATTCACCCTCTTGGTCTATTGCTTGATCGAAACACTTCATACTCATCAATCTCACTTGAAGGTACCCTTGCTTCTAGTTGATCTTCCACCACCGGTTGTTCCGGTCCAGTTTCAGTATCAAGCCTGATAGAATTCTCTTCAGCATCACAATCATCAAGAGTGGCTGGTTTCGTCTGATGGTCTGACGGAACTCTATCAGACGAAACACTATCATCAGACGAAACATTCCAGCACCAGCCTTTTGCCTCATCAAATTGTACATCCCTACTTTTGACCATCTTGTGATTTGTTGGTGAATATAATTTGTAAGCACCAGTTGAGTGATAACCAACAAACACCATTGTTTGACTTCTATCATCCAACTTTTTCTCAATTGTTTCCGGTACATGTCTATAGACACATGAGCCAAACACCCTAAAGTGACCAACACTTGGCTTCTCACCAGTCCATGCTTCATGAGGTGTCACACCTTGCGGCTTCTTTGTAGGACTTCTATTCGGAATGTACACCGCAAAGAGTGCGCGGCTTACCTGCCTAACCTCTTTGGCATTCCTTTTCCATTGAGCATACTTGACCATATTCATTATGCTCCTATTCTTCCTCTCCGCAATGCCATTATGTTGTGGTGTGTATGGAGCTACGCCTCATGAATTATCCCCTCATTTTCACGAATTTGGCGAATTCAAGGGAAGTGTACTCACCTCCACCATCGGTTCTCAATTTCTTAATGCTACAGCCATCGTCCTTCTCAACAAGCGACTTAAATTTCTTGAATCGTGGGAAGGTGTCACTCTTTTTCTCAATCATAAATATCCACACATGTCTAGTGTATTCATCAATGAAAGTGAGAAAATAGTGGTTACCTCCCATAGATTGAGCCTCCATAGGACCACACAAAATCGAATGTACAGACTTGCAATTTCGTGATGATTTCATGGGTAAATCATGCTTGAATGCCTTTCTTGCAGACTTAGCAAGGCAAAGATTCTTTGCAAAGTTGTCTTGGAACCTGAATTTTAGGAAGACCAATCACCATACCCTTTGCATTCAACATGCTCGGGTTCCTAAAATTCAAATGGCCATATCTATGATGCCATGTCCAATTTACGATCATCAAGAATAGTGGTAACAAAACATTTGTGATCACCTTGTTAATGCACACTTTGAAGGTTTTGTTATTTGACGATGGAGCCTTGAGAATCAATCTCTCTTTTGAATCAAAAAGCTTCATTTCTTTATCCACCATCATCACTTGTATAATTTTTCTCAAGTAATTGACCCACACTAATCAAGTTACTCCTCATGCTTGCACATACAACACATCTGTGTGATGATAGCCTCTTTGCCATCCTTTCTCTTCACCATGATGTTTCCAATGCCCTCGATTTCACTTGACTATTGTCTGCAAATCTGATTCCTCTAGAACTAGATTCATCCAAATCTACAAACCAACCTCTCGTTTCGATCATGTGGTTGTTTGCAACTTGTATCTAGGTACCACACATTTGATATGTCATCATCCAACTGTGTTGTAGCCATCAACATTGCCTCATCTCGAGTCACTTTTTTGGAGCCTCATCTTTCTCTTGATTGTTTGATCCTCTACTTGGACAATTTCTTGCATAATGACCATACTTATCACACCTAAAACATTGTACCTCATTCATCCTTCTTCTTTGATTCTTACTATTAGACGCACTCTTGTTTTTTGCATCATTCGATTCTTTGAACGCCTGTTCTCGTTCATATTACCCTTCTTCTTTTTCAATTTTTCTTTGTTCTTCTTGAACCATGAAGCCTCATCTTTGACCTTCTTGGTGAATTTTGCTTGCAAGGCCTCGATCTGTTCCCTTCTCCGTTTTCCTCTCGCTTCATCTCATCTCATGAGCTTCCAGAGTAGCTTGTAACTCCTCAAGCTTCATAACAGAAAGATCTTTAGACTCTTCAATTGCAACTACAATGTGATCAAAATTTGAAGTTAAGGCCCTTAACACCTTCTCAATCTTTTGCAAATCAGTGACCTTTTCACCACATGTTTTCATCTGATTGGTCAAGACTACCAATCTTGAAAAAGAAATCGATATGGCTTCATCTTCTTTCATATTCAACCCTCAGATCTTGCTTCCTCAAAGCCCAAACTTTACCTTCTTTAATTTTTCATCACCTCCATAGAGCCTTTTTAGAGTCTCCCATGCTCCCTTCGCCGTTTCTTCCTCAATGATCTTTTCAAAGACATTACCATCAACGCATTGATGTATGATGAACAAAGCCTTTCCATCTTTCTTCATCGTATCATGATGTAGGGTTCTTGCAACTTCATTGGCTTCACGCCAATTCTGCAACTCCATCATTCACAATTTCAAGCACATCTTGAAATCTAATATGACCTTCATCTCACACACCACCGATCGTAATTCTCGCCTTTGAACACCTAAGATTCGCTAGAAATTGGGAACTCGTCGTGCTTTGATTTGCCATTACAGAAAATTGGATCTCAACCAATGCTCTTGATACCAGTTTGTTGGAACAAGGCTCTCTATTGTGATTGAAAAATTAGTTACAAGGCTAACAGAAAACTCACTGTAAATTTTTTTTTTTTTTTTTTCTTTAAAGAAGAAGACTCATATTATTTCAATACCAAGTATACAGTATTTATACAAATGGAGTTAGGAATAGCTTGCTCATTAAGTTCCTATGCTAAGTACATTAGTCTAACTACATGTGAAATAGCTATCAGCGGAAACAACAGAACAAGCCACCTTTCGTCTGTCGGTCTCGATTTAAACAAATCTGTTTCGTCATTAGTCATCGATCTAACTTCACATTTGGACTAAACATCTTCATCGACGAAAGGTATCGTCCGATGGAACACTTCTTCAGATCGAAACATCTTTATCGACGCATGAATAAGGTATCGTCTGATGGAACACTTCTTCAGACGAAACATCTTCATCAGACGCAACAAGGTATCGTCTGATGGAACACTTCTTCAGACGAAACATCTTCATCAGACGCAACAAGGTATCGTCTGATGGAAAACTATCGTCTGATGGAAAACTATCGTCTGATGGAAAACTTCTTCAGACGAAACTTGTATTACAACAACAGTATTGCATAACCCATATTGTCTCATTTCTAACAGTGGATTTTGGCTTTCTGCTTTCTTTCAAAAGTACCCCAATATTGCACAACTCACATTGTCAAATTTTACACCACCAACCTGGGGCAAATCCTCTAAATTTCAACTCTATTCATCGTCACTCTTCTTAGTGTTATTTTGTAATTGAATGAGTCAAACTTTCCCAAGAAAAAGGCATCCAAGAAACCCATCATTTTGGATTCAACAAAGATCAAGTAAATTTATTTCTGAATTCATGAAACAAGCATGCACGTGCACACAGTCGGAGAGACATATAGGGACAAAGTTGTTAAATCCATGTGTGAAAGGGATGGAACACAATGTCAAAATTAAACAAAACCCACTTTGACAAGCTTTAATCACGTACAGAATTCCAGGCATTTCTGTCGTTCAATGTCTCTTGTTCCCAATCCCAAAAACCTCCATAACTCTAAACTTAATTAACCTTTCAATCTCATGTAGGTTAATTATTATATATGAAAACTTTGTTGGTTGTATTCAATTCACCCCACTAAACATATTTGAATCTCTATTCGTGAACATCTACATTATTATGTAAGGTAAAATTATTGTTTAATGTATCAAAAGAATTTTTGTTTAATCAATATTCAATTTCTTCAATTGACATTAGACATAAAAATAATTTAAAATTTTTCCAAATCTGAAAATGTCAAATTTACACGTATTTATATCTTATTTTATATTCTAAATTATCAAATTAAATAAAATTATATCAAACAAGTCAATAGTACCTTACATATTTTCAATTAATATACCACTGTTGTCTGTTAAATGTATTTTATGTTCACAAGTATCGATGTAGTGGATACTTCCTGGTTACATAAATGAATTATTATTCAAACAAACAAGTTACAAATGTGAAAACAAATTGTTTGCCTCTTAGAGTTTTAATAAAAATTTGAGTTGATTCCATTTTTATAACGAATTATATAGTAAATACACTAAGTTGATTGAAGTTGAAAATTTTTAAAAGAGTAATTAAAAGAAAATTAAGGAAAGAAATGTGTAGCTAGAGAGAGTTATATATCAACAGAGAAAATGAAAGTCGACAACTTCCTCGGGCGTAATGTATGCCGTATAATTCTGAAATGGATTAATTACCTCTTCAATACCTTCTACAAAGAACAAGAAATTACGTATGCATCCAGATTTGAAGTATAAAGCAGCATTTATGACTGTTAAAATAAAAGAATTCAACAAATTGTGCTAAAAAAATGAGGAGTATTATATATAACCATGCACCATGATGGTGGTATATATAAAATAAGATCAAATATTTAGTTGGGTAAATTTTTTTGAAACAATTTTTAATAGAAGGAAATAAGAAGAAAAAAAATTAAATATATTTTTTTAAAAGTTAAATTTAGTTTTATTAGATAATTTATAAAAAATCTCACATTTTTTAGAAAAGTAATTTGTTCTTTTCTTTCCCTTTGTTGATTATTTGGTAATAATTATTTTAAAAAATTATAATTAGAATAGTTTTTAGTTGGTTGATAACAAAAATATTAAATGAATAAATAGTATATAAAATTAAATTTCTCTCACTATTTCAAAAAACAAATTCATTACTTTTTTCCACAGCATAGTATTTGTCTATTTGTTTAAATAAAATAAAATAAAAGAAAAGGATGATGGGCAAATTCAATTTATAGTCCGAGGAATGAATTGAATAGGAAATTCGAAAAAAAAAACAAAAAAAAGTAAGTTTGAAAGATTTGAAATATATAAGGTTAACAATACGACTATCTTTACGCTAATTTCACTGTTTAAATCTTATTTGGTATTTATCATCATAAGAATATAATAATAAGTTAAATTTGTTCTCTCATTCTCTTTAATTTTTCATCCCCATAACCAAATAAAATAAAAAAGAATTTTTTTCACACACGCATATATATAATGAGGCAGCGTGAATTTAATTAACCCTTTTTGATTTAACTGATCATGTGTTATAATCAATTAATCATTGCGTATTCTCGTTTCTTATTCCCGTGTCAAATCCTCAGGTTTAATCACTGTATCTTATATGATTAAGTTTTCTGTGCTGATAAAAAATATAGATATTATGTTGTCTGCAGTTATATGTATGAACTCAGTCATAAAATTAATCTTTTTAAAGTCGTACGACATGATTAAATAAAACTCTATTCGTGTGAACAATTTCCAAACTTAAATCCATAATATTTCAATAATAAATAAAATTACTTTTTGTCATGATCAGACTACTTTTTATATATCTCTATTAATATTTCTAATATTCTATAAAAGTATAGTACATATATATACATATATATATATATATATATATATATTGAATAAAAATACATTTAATATATTTAAAATATAGAACATGTATATTTTTCATTTATTTAGTAAATAAAAGAAAACTGTAAGAAGATGTTAATCATAATTGTTTCTTTAGTATTAAATAAATTATGATTGCCCGTGTAGTTTCTTAACCACCAGTAGAGAATTTCCTGTTCCTCATTTTCAAGCTAATTTTAGTGTCAATTTTGAATTTATTCGGTAAACAAATTTAAGAGAAAATTTCATACTGAAGATTTCACAGGTAAATTATTTGGGTCAGTTTAGGGATTAATTAAATTAGGATAAAAATAATGTTTTTTATTAACTGATAAAATATAGTTAGTCTGATATAATTTATTTAAACATATTTTAGTTTTTATAATTATGATTATATTTAGTTTGATCATTATATTTTTTTTACTTAGCATAAATTTATGAAAATATAGTAGTTGCATGTCGAACAGCGCTACACTACAAGATTATAACACGATACAATATATATGATTGAATGGATGCTATATTATTAAGTAGTCCAGATAATTTTAGAAGTTTTAACATTTTCCAATTTCAAATCCCGTAAAAAATTAGGAATTTGAAACTGAATCAAATTATATTCATTAGGATTAGAAACATTTTATTCTTTTGAAGTTTCTATCATTACAAGGTAAAATATTGATTTTTTATTATTCTATGATTTGAGATAATAATCACATCAGTTCGGAAACATTAACGTATTACACTGTGCTAATTAACATT
The DNA here is from genome assembly GCA_026586105.1 of Hylodesmum podocarpum. Classification (NCBI taxonomy): domain Eukaryota; kingdom Viridiplantae; phylum Streptophyta; class Magnoliopsida; order Fabales; family Fabaceae; genus Hylodesmum; species Hylodesmum podocarpum. The sequence goes on along the minus strand of JALJEV010000519.1, from coordinate 5,272,859 downwards.
TAGCTTTTAATTATTTAGTTAGGCTTCACATCATGGTCACTATTTTTATCCAAAACATGAGGACCAAAAGTTGGATAATATATATAAAGGTATTCTTAGGAAATGAATTTAAAGGTAAGCAAGAAGGAGAAGATCATCCTAATCACAAAAATCTCAAATTAAATTTTAGAAGTAAAAAAATAAAAGAAAAATGCTAATGGAGAGACTGAATTCAAGATTTGTCAGATAGAAAATTCATGTATAAATCCTAGAATCAAATAAATAATAATGAAATTAGATCAGGTTTAACACAAGATGAATTAATTAATTATCCATACAAAATTAATTAATTTAATCTGACTATCAGATTAAAACTCACTCATATATTTTAGTTGGTGCATTTTTAGGAGCATAAATAATAAATTATCAACGCACATGCACTTGTATAATTACTACACCAACTAGTAGTGGTTTTTGCCAGTGGTTAATTAGTCTTTTCCTTGATACACATTCAAAGTATAGTTAGGTGGGTGTCTTTGAATTATATATCAAAAATGTAAGAAATAAGTGTCGAATGATTTGCCGTGTTACCGACAAACTAATGCAGCAAAATTAGGTAGTAATCATGAAAACGAAGTTTAGGCTTTTAGCAGAAACTGTTATGTTTAATCACTTCCCTAATTATAAAGATTTTCCCCCAAATTGCAAATGGGCCGTCAGAACATTATCCTTAAAACATTATTTGTGATCTCCAAACAAAAGAAATTGATTAATACATAGAAAACAAAATAATAAGAATCATTCAAATCTGAAACACTAGACACAAAAACTTTCCATAGGTTCTTTATGCCAAATCAATAATTTTGGACACAGGAAATAAAAGAGAGTGAAAGAGAGCAACATGCAAATGAAGAAGGACATGGAAAACCAGCCACAAATTTTTTATTTCACTGTTTTAATTTGATGACCATTGATGTTATAAAACCGTTTACAAATTCTAACTGTAACTATTTCTAATTCTTACTGAGCCGACAAATATAACAATAAGAGTGAAATAAGTGATATCAATTGCAACAAAAATAAAAACTACGGAAAATTAAAGAAACAAGTTGATGAGGGTGAAGAAATATATGCCTGGCTTTCCCATGTACGCCTAATCCTCCACAGGTGAATTCTCCACCATATCTTATAACTCATGGTGATGACAAGACACATCATGAATTGCAATGCCATTTTTTTCACAACAAGTACCATCCATGGATAATTTCTTCTTTTTCTTCTTGGTCTTGTTCATGACTATGTGATTGATGATGTCTTAGCTAGAGAACTAAAACCATATACTATAATGTTTTCTAGGATATGTGTATGTGTGTGTAAATGAAAAGAGTGAAACTAAAAGGGTATGACTTTGTTGTGGGGTTTGTGATTAGTAATTAAGAGTGAGAGACATAGAGAGAAAGGGGAGAGGAAAAGAGAAGAAGGTGTTGTTTGTTGTGAAGAAGATGATGAGGAGCATTTCCCGTTGATGTTGTTTTCAAAGAGTGTTTTAATTTCCTTAAGGTGGGCCACAAAAGAAGGCATTTTTGTTTCACACGTTGGGGTTGGTTCTCTTTGTCTTTCCCACAAACAACAGTCAATGGTTTTAGGATTAATGACCCTACCCACTTTATTTATTTATTCTCTTCCTCTTCCTCTTCCTCTTCTCTCTTTCTTTACTTATTAGGTTTCATTTTCTTTTCCTCTTTTCCCTCTCTCCATGCGTTACTACCTCTCTGGCTTCACCTGCTAGGGAACAATGTACCTCCATAAGGGTATATTAATATAGAATAGTCACTATTAGGGGCTAATGTTTAAAAGATTTGTATATATATAAGCTTAGGTATTAGAGGTAAGACCGAACTCAAAGTTTAAAATATAGTCTCATGTATAATCTTTAATTCCTCATGGTAAAACTTGCTTTATTCTCTTAGATTTAAAATAAATAATTTTGTTCTTTTAAGTTTAAAAAATATGGTTTTAATTATCAGTTCCTCAAGTATGATCTAATAATGATTATAAAATAATATATAAATTAATTTGAGAAATTAAAATTATATTTTTTTTTCAAATTTAATGGACTAAAAATATTAATTTTAAATTTAGGGAGATTGAAAATACTTTATTTCAAATTTAAAAGAGTAAAAATATATTATGTCTAAAAACTAATTAAAAAAATATTCGTAAATTATCCACTAACTAAATAAGTTCTCACATTAACAGTAAGATTCAAATTTACATTTTTTAGGATATGAATTAAACTGACTCTAACCATCTGAAACAATGTAGGTTAGTATAAAAGAACTTTAATTTATACTCTCATCTATTAACAAACATTGTGATAAGCTTTTAAACCTTTACAATAAAATAATTAGATCGTGCTGTTTGATGCCGAGGTAAATTGTGATAAGAATAAAATTCTTATAAATATATATATATATATATATATATATTATTTTATCTTATATTATGTATATATATTTATAATTATATTATATAATTAAAATAAATAAATATAGTGTACTAAAGAAATATTATAATAAGTAAAAAAAATTACATAAAATTTTTATTTTTACTCACAGAACAACATTTTGTTTTTGAAAAATTATTATTATGAGATAAAAAGTTAATTTGCAATTAAAATTAAAAAATATTTTATCTTAAAAGTTAATTTAAAAAATAAGAATATATTTATTATTTATTTTAAAGAAGGTTGAGTAAAATAAAATATATAAATATTGAAGAAATTGAAAAATTTTATGAAAGGAAAAATTATCTAATATAAAAATACTTTTAGAAATAAGAGAATTAAAGTTTTAGTAATAATAAAAGCCAATATAATAAGTTGATTATGATTTGACTTACTTGTATTTTTATCATCCAGACATTATAATAGTTTTAAATTAAAAAAAATTAAAAAATATTATTTATTAGTGAATATATATATTCACTTATGTATTGATACAATAGTGATTCGTCATGAAAAATGGATGTTTAAATGAGTGACGGTGAGGCAATATAACGATGTTTGAAGACATGTGATTACCATTATTATATATCAATTGTTTCCATTTGAATCTATACCTAGTTTACCTTAAACAATGCTATATATTGATTAGCTACTACATCATTTAGGTAGGAAAAGTGTTGAATATTAATATTTTGTTTATAATGATTTTTATAAAAAAATATAATATAATTTATTTTTAATTTATTATTTACAAATTTATGTACAGAGTAATTTTTTTAAAAGAGTTATATATGATCTTTATAATTATATTATTTATTAAAATAAATGATATATATATATATATATATATATATATATATTCTACATCTATATATATACACTAATAAACAATATCTCATGAATATTGTATATAAAAAAAATTGTGTAGTAGTTTATCGCTTTTCTAATAAATAGCATGTATTATTTTTATAATTTCATATATACTAATTTTTTATGAACTTTATATAATACACATTATATATATTGTTTTTCTAAAAAAATTATATTACTTATGTGATTTATATAATTTTTTTAATACTTACTGTATAATAGGTGTTGAATAAATTTTTTTGCACAGTGATAAAGTGCATAAGAGGAGAATAAATAACTTTTCTAATTTATATATAACTTTGTCTTTAAAAGTCGTTCTGATAATAAATTTTAATTTTACAAGAATGTTCTGCATAAACCATTATCAGGTACAATTAAACCCAACTAACTTGTTTTTGCACCTAGTTGTCTCTCCATTTATGGCTGTAAATCAATGTACAGGATGTAGACTTTGATCAAAGTGGTTGATGATTAATTAATCAAGTACAGTAATCTTGTTGGATGTAAGTACTCGCTTGAGCTTGACGGGGCTAGCAGATTCAATCTTATCGCGTGTTGCTTGAACATTGCAATATCAATAATTGAGCAAAATAATGTGCGACTGGTGTATATATATATATAGTTCACTGCATTTGATACCATTACACTCGAGTGATGCCATTGCTATCAAATTTGATGTGATTGTGTTATCATTTTAAATGCTTGAGAACAGCAACATGTACGATTAGTGGTTGAACAATCTATATAAACATCGTTTGATTCTGATTTTCGTGTAACCTTTTTTATATATATATAAAAAATGAAAAAAACTGTTGTGTAGTTATTAGTAAAATATATATGTAAGATATATAATGTTCAATGAAATAGATCCATTGACATAAATAAGATTTCAATAATTTTTTATATAAATTAAATTTAATCGATTTAATGTTTAGATTAATATTATTATCAATAAGATCATATATATTTATGTTAGTTACGTGACTACTATCTAACTTTTAATATTTATTATTTATGTATGATTTTAAGTCTCAAAGTCATATTTTTGTTTTTTATAATAAGAAAAGTTCTCACTATTAGACTGTGTTGGCAAATCTAACTCATAAATTAGTTTTAATTTTCTTTGGAGGGAACTAAAATTTAAGAGTTCAATATTAGAATATTTTTAAGCTAATCAACTGAATTAAATATTTTTTATGAGATTAACTAATAATAATTTACTATGCTCACTTCTAATTACGAAAATATCATCTAATGTTCAGTATATTTATTTTTCAAAAAGCTGATATAAAAAATGATAAAAATAAAAATTAGATGATATTTTTATTAACATTAAAATATAAAAATATATTTTCAAATCAAATGACCTTACAAACTAAAACTGAAAAAATAGTTTTTTTTTTTTTTTCTTTTCTGGACTTTAGGTGAGAAAGCACCACTACCAAAAGTTTATTTCATTCTCCTTTCATTTTTGATTGAAACCATCGTCCGAAGCCCATACAATATAATGTTCTAAATTGGGTCCATTGCGTCCGGTCCATGTCCACGGCTGAAATTTGGTACATTGCTCGTTTGAAAGTTGCTATTTTGATAAAAACCCTATCCGAACAACTACAAAAAAAATGTCCTACGATCTTATATATTTTAGTCGAACGTATATTTTTTGTGATTGGGTGGATATATTTCCCTATTTGAGCTATTTTTCTTTTCTACATGAAATTAGTGCAAAATGCAATAGGTTTATAGTCCATGATCTCACGACTTATAAATAGTTTAATATATATAAATAGAAAATAATTTTATTATATAAATTGATTTTATAGAATTGAATTAGACACATAATTTATAATTATAATAGAAACTAGTAAGAATATATGAAAAAATGGTTTTGTGACAATATGTACAATGTTCTCTTAGAACAAAAAAATAATAAAAATAAAATAAAATAAGAATCAGTTATGTATAAGCTAATATTAGTTATTAAACAATAATCTAGTTAGTTTAATTTTTCCCATTCATCTCACCTACTAATCTTTCTTGACTCCATGGACCCTGAGACTATTAAATAGTGCCAATAAGAGGAAACAAAACATGAGGATAAAAAACGATAATTTTCATCTTGTTAAGAGCCAATCCAATTAGGAAGCGAAACGTATTATAACGAATACCTAAAAGAAATTAACCAGTCATAACTAACACAATAACCAACATTTAAAAAACATTAACCGGTCACATTCATATTCATGTAAAACATGAATGAATATTTGCATACATGTCATTAATCAGTGTAGTTCATACTAGTTTTATGTTTTACTTTTGTATTAATTAAGTGATTTATGATAACAATTAGCTTTTATTTTAATAAGCTTTAGTCAATGTTTGTAACTGTGAAGTATTCATTTGATGTATCAAAGTCTGAAATCTCCTATAATTTCATGTGTTTGGGTGTTTATTGGCAATTGATTATGATTTCTTACAAATTAAAACTACCTAGAGGATGTTATTGCCTAATATTCATTACTAGAATAGAAGAAAAAATTATTAATAAAATAAAAATAAAATAAATTAAAGAAGTTGTAATAAACTAAAATTTAGATTGCAATTTAATCCTTAATTTAATTACACATTTTTTAAAATAAAATTCGGTTTAATTCTCCACGTTATGAAGTCATGTATCTTCAATTTAATCCCCCATGCACTCTATGTATAATATAATGTAAATTTTAAATAAGTTTTTCAATATATTTTGAGATTCCGTGTTATTTAATGTGAAATGAGAGAGATGAAAATCACTTTGGATAACTAAAATAATAAATTTTAATCTTTATGGGGTGAAATAAATAATAACCTCATGGTGACAGCCATAGTTTAGCCTATGCTTAAAAACAAATATTTTGTTTTTGGATTGGATCCATTGGGCCAACACATTTTTATGATTGGGCTCTAGTTCTTTAAATAGGGTCAAGACAATTCTAATAAGTTTTTGAACATTCATATTTTTAAATTTTAAGTAATTTTCTAAATATGTATCATTTTACATGGCAATGTAGATCTTGGTTTTCTTGTCATCAATTCATTGAGCTGCATGATTTTGGATTGGTTAATGGCCATTCCATCCCTAAGAAAACAGCAGCGTATAAGGTTGCTAGTCAAATCAATTTTTTAGATTAGGAATACATTTCTTTGAAAATATTTTACATAAGATTTTTTAAAAGGATTTGAGAAGTGATTATTTGAACTATGAATCTCTTTATTAATATATCGATGAAGACTTTTAATATAATTTAGTCTCACTCTCTCAAAAATTTTATAAAAGTTTAAAGGAAAAAAAAAAAGCATGACAGATAAAAGAGAGAAAATCACATGAAGAAAAGTGATTCATTTCTTCCTTTTTCTCTTTTGTCTTTTTTTTACAATTACGGTCATCCACTTACCCATCACTTCCTAGAATTCCCACTTAATTTCTTGTGGATCATCATACTCTGATTACCAAATTCAATTAAAGAACGTGTTAGTTCAGACTTAACATTTTATTACATAAAAAATATATCAAATAAAAGGATCCAAATTCATTATTCCTTGAAATAGTGTAAAAGTAACCTATAGTAATAACTTATAAGATGCCGATGCTTGCTACATAATTTTATCAATTATAAAATAATTATAACATGTAATTAATCAGCTAATTTATTATTCCTTGAAATAGTGTAAAAGTAACCTATAATAATAACTTATAAGACACCGATGCTTGTTACATAATTTTATCGTGCAGTCAATTATAATATAATTATAACATGTAATTAATTATAATATAATTATAACATGTAATTAATCAGCTAATTTATTTATAAAATATATTTTTATATATACATATATACATATTTTTATTCTTTATATAATCAATCAGCTAATTTATTTATAAAATATATTTATATATATATATATATATTTATTCTTTATATTTAATTATGTAATTATTTATTTATTACAATTTTTTATCAAATATTTTTTCTTAATACTTGCACAATGATGAATATATATCTACATGACACATAATTTAAGTTTTTTAATTCACAACTCACAAGCAACAATTAATAAAATTAGACTATATGTCACATAAAAAATAACCAGATGATTGACATAGAATAATTTAACCTAATTTGCTTGATTCTTTCACAAATTATGAAACGTTCACACTTGAAATTCAATGAAATGATCTCATCAAGTGGTGAAAGGAAACCAACGCTGGTGAAAAGAAGATTGGTGTGCCATCATGAAGATTACAAAGAGAAGCAACAGTGCCACTCCCCATGGAGACCCTCCAGCTCTGTGCAGCGACTCCCTCTCCTCCGGCAACGGTATAGGGAACGACGATCCACTCGAGAGGCAGTGAACGACGAGCAACAGCAACAGTGGAACGAGGGCCAGCAAGATCTTCACCTGCACTAGCAAGTCCTCCAACAAAGACTCGTAGTTTATGTACCACGAAAATGCTAGCACGAAGAAAAGGATGAACACGAAGAAGACAAGAGGGAGTGGGAAAGAGAAGTACTCCCAAAAGTAGTAGTAGTAGTAGTTATCATGGTATCTTGCCATGTTAAGCGATTGACAGAGTAAAGTGGAGAGAGTGGTTGAGAATTTTTTCTGAATGAATGAATGAGATGATGTTACATAAAAGTAGAATCAAGCAAGTGTTTGTTTCAGATGGTGTTGTGTAGAGCCTTCTAGGAGGGTTTGATTTGAAGAGAATGTTAGGTCTAAAAGGTTTATATAAGGAGTTGGAACAAGTGGAAGCAGGAAATCACTTCAGAATTTCATGATTGTTTCTTTTGCACTAAAATCAAAAGAATAATATAAGAGAAAATATGGGAAGGGTACGAAGAACTAAGATAAGGAAAAGACAAAAGAGATGTGATGAATAATGGACATGTAATAATGTAACAAGAAAAGAAATGTCAGAAATTCTCTACTAAACTTAGCATATATACCTGAAAAATTCATTTTAATTAAAAAGAAAAAAAAAGAAAATTTAAAAATTAATAGAATATAGAAGGAGATGCATGAAAAAAGGGCATGGAAATAAAAATTGAATATGAATTTTTTATGTCACTCAATGTGATTATTTTATTTGTTTTATAAATATAAATATAAAGCCTCCATATATCTCTCGTTAAGTTTCTAGTCTAGTCATTACGTTGGTCTTGAACGACACAGAGTAAACGAAAAAGTAAAAAGAGAAAAAGATGGAAAGGATATGTTTCTAGCATGTGTAAATATATGAATAAATTTGATTTCTATTTTTTAGTTACTTTATCTATTTTGATTTTACAAAAATTTCAAAAGTTTAAAAATATTTTATTATTTAAGAATGATATAGTATACATTGAAATATATCATATTAATAATTATTGTTAAAGCACGCGTGTGAAAGAACGTCATATAAATAACAAAAAAATTTAACAGTAATTTGAAAAGAATTAAAACACATTTAACTGTACTTTGAAAAAGTAAAACATTGTAACAAAGTGATATATACCTGTCAATTTGGGAATGGCTTTAGAGAGGAAAAAAAAAGTGAAGATTCTACTCTTTTTTTTATTCTGAGGAGTAGACATGGAGATTATCCAGTGACGGTGAGAAGTGATAATAAATCATTGTTGATATTGAAAATGGTGTCATCCAATAGGTGAGTGCCAGCACTTTCGACAATGAACTAGAAACTTGTGAACATGAGAAAATCAAGGAAGTTAAATATGAACTTAGAGAAGCCATGCACTGTAGTTTGTGATAAAATCATAAATGGATGGCAAGGTGGGGTCACACCATTGGTAAAGCTGCTTCTTGCTTATTGGATGGGTGGCCCATAATTTATCTTCCAAGCTTTATTCGTAGGGTTTGGGCACCCATCCATGTCTGTCAAATTAGCTGGATTTGCATATTCCTATACAAAAATAAATGCTATAATTGGTACACTCGTGAAGTGCATACTCGTTAAATATATACAACACAAAATTTTCATTCCTAACACAATCTATTATATCAAGACCGGTAAATATTCAATATTTAAGTATGAAACATAAACGGTTGTTCATATATATATATATATATATATATATATATATATATATATATAGGTAATAATGTAGTATATAGTTAATGAGATATAAATTAATTAAAAAAGAATAAAGTGGTGTTTGGTTTGACTGTTACTTATTTTTATTTTTACTAAAAATAAAAAATAGAGATGAAAACATATTTGGTTGATATTTTTTAAATGTTTTCATAAAAATATTTTTAAAATTAAGTGAAAATAAGAAAATACTGTAATTTCATTTTCTTAATTTTCATTTAAAAACTTTGAAACCATGGTATTGGTAATTAAGTGTCACCATTCGAATCTTATGCAAAAAGAAAAAAAAATAACAAACAAGATCTAAAAAAAATAACAAACACAACCTAAGAAAAAAAGAAAGACACTCTCTAATTTTTTAAAATTCATATAATATTAGTTATAACTTTTTTAATACACAGTAGACAATCAATCTAAATATGTTTTCATTATTTTTATTTTTTCAAAACTAGAAACAACCATGTTTTTAGTATTTACATTTTTTTTCAAAATTAGAAACAAAAATCAAAACAAATATATTTCTAAAAATCTAAAAAATTTAAATAAAAATTGTTTTCCGAAAATGAAAATTAAAACTAAAAATAGAAAACAATTTCTTAAATCAAACACCACCTAAAATTTCTAATATAACAATTTGATATAATAAAAAAATATAGTTAAAAAAAGTAAAATATCATACGACAACGTACATGAATATCACTATTAATAAAAATTTTAAAAAGAAAAATTACAATATGACAACATATAAAATTGTCATTTTTGGAGGAGATATAAATATCATTAATTATTGATTATTGTGTAAAGCTGTATGTGCATTGTTTCTCCGTTCCTTTATTGGTTACTTTCATTTGTTCTTGAAATATTCTCTAACCAGTAACAATTCAGAGGATAGAATCTATGATTTTATTTAGTTTGGACCACTACAGTTCAATTACAAGCACATAATAGAAGCATCATATAATGTATCAATCAATCCTATTGCCCAGACCAAACCTGGTCGGAGGCTCTTGTTCGATTCATTTCACCGAAAATGACACCATATGATGAAAGGGTTAACACTAATTAAGTTTAAGATATTTGAAATAATTATTTGTATTAGATATAAAGTTACTGAAATAATAGGTTTTAATAATTTAATTAATAACCCATACAATGCACACCCATATGAAACAAGTTATATCCCTATCCTTAAGTAGATGGGCTGATATGATGCAGGTTTATGGGCCTTCAACGAACAACCCGTTAGAAAATATTTAAGCCCGTATCCCATTCAATTTTAAATTAAAAAATAAATTGTCTTAAATTTTACAGCACAACTTCTAAATTATTCATTGTATTATTTTATTTTGTATAAAAATTATGCATAAATTACGTAATTTAGTAAAAAAATAAAAGAATGGAATCTTTTAAGGAATTATTAATTTTAAAAAAGATTTAATATACATTTTATTCTATATAATTTATCATTTTTTGCTTTTAGTTCCTATAAGTTTTTTTTTTCTATTTCATTCTTAAATTTTTATGATATAACATTTTTAATCTCTGAGTTTTATTTTTTTAATTTTTATCTTGTTATTTAGTTTTTTTTCCATATTTAGCTTTTATAAGTTTTTTTTTCTCATTTTTAATCCTTCATAAAGTCATTAATGAAGAATAAATATGAAAAATCATTAATTTATAAGGACTAAGTATAAAAAAAATCATTTATAAGAAAAAAATATAATGAAATATAAAGAAAAATTACAAAAGGTTGGACAGGAAATAGAAAAAATAATAATCACAATGATTAAAAAGAAAAAAAATTAAATTATACGAATCAAAATATATATGTTGTACTTTTAAAATTTTATATAACTTAACGACAAGTTTAATATATTAATTAAATTTCTTAATGATTAGTTCAAAGAGTATAGAGCAGCATTAGAGATGGAATGTAACTTTAACAAGTTGTATATATAGTGAAAAGATGCTTCAACAGTTCAACCTATGATAAACCTAGCATGGACCTCATGCTTTTATTTCTTATTTCTTACATACTAGTTATTACAAAAACACACTCTCACACAACTATGTGTGTTCATCATCAGTTCCTGTTTTCGACTTCACCAACATCTGCACCATGTCCCCAGCCACCATGTCCTCCGCCGCCATGTCCCCAGCCACCATGTCCTCCGCCGCCGTGTCCCCAGCCTCCGCCGTGTCCGTGGCCTCCGCCGTGTCCCCAGCCTCCTCCGTGTCCCCAGCCTCCGCCACCATGTCCCCAGCCTCCGCCTCCTCCCCTGTAATATTCAGGTTCTGTCCTTGCTTCTTCGGCTGCACATGCATAAATACACAGTAAGATAAACAGTTTTTACAAATATAGTATGGTTTTTTTTTCCTTCATTTCTTTTCTTTTCTTAATCAAAAGCTACATACATTCACATATAGGAAAAGTACTAGTGCAATATACTGTTTACTTTTGGGCATGTATGTAATATAATGTCATGCATATACCATGTATACAAGGTTAGGGTTTATATATGACCTTTATATGTCATATATGATCACTTTTGAATAGTGGACAATTAATTTCATGCATGTGTTATTCTTAGGATTCCAGAAGAATTTATAAAGTTTAGATATATTTGTAATATATATTAATATAAATAATAATAAAGTGGCACCGCTATTACTGCAATATAAAAATTATAAATAATATGGCACTTGAGGTTTTAAAAGCAGATTCAATTGCTATATAGCAAATAGCTTCATATAGTTTGTGTGTGCGCGACTAAAATATATTTAAGAAAAAATTGTACGTGCATGGTAATTAAGTGCAGAGCCAGCACAATATCTCAGCAACTAGAGTAGGGAATAACTTAAATTCCAAAATTAATGTTTAATTGATTTACTGAAACATGAAGATGACCCTTGAGAAGAAGGAATAGATGCAACTACTTTTATAATTTACGTTACCTTGTGTCTCATCTTGGAATGGCTCAGTTGCCACAGCAGAGATGAGAAGAAGGGCGCAGAGGAAGCATAAGAAGTAAAAGGGCTTGGTATTCATCATTGCTACTTAGTTAATTAAGAGTTGTTGTGAAGTATATGAAAAATGTGTTTCTTGAAAGCTATTTATAGGGATCATGCATGGGTAAAGATAAACGAGAGAATATAAAGAGAGCTGAACTATTGAATTGGTCTTCTTAACTTACGGTTTGTCTCTCATGGGCATGGTTTGGATGATTGCGAGGATAGTAGGGTCAATGATTCTTATCAACACCGATTGGGCCATTAAAGGGTTAAACTGAGACAAGTGTGTAAAATGAGGTAAGCAAGTTTATATGAAGATGGCAACTGGCATGTGACTAAGAGAATGTGCAAACTAGCTGCTTATCATATTTAATAAATGTAAGAAAGAAGAAGGATATTGAATCATATAATGAACTTTAAAATGACGAACTTGATCTTCAAAAAGTAAAAAATAAAAATAAAGAACATTAATTGACATGATTTTTGATTGAATATTTCAAAAATTCAACTCCCACGTTAGTTGTTTTGGGAGTCTTGAAATTTTATCTAAATATTTTTGAGTCGGTCAATCTGATTTCCTCTTTCTTAATTTTGCTTCTTTTGCCCCCGTTAACTAATTCAAATTTCTCTCTCTCGTTGCTCTTGAGAAATTATGTTCTTACTAAATGGGATTCAAAATTGTATTCAATTAAAAACCATTGTGGTTCTACGATAAAGTTGATGTAGGGTTAGGGTTGAAGATTTAACTAGCGGAAAATATCCTTTTTAATGTTTAAAAGTGGCAATTAAAATCCGTTAAAATCTGACTCTGACGTTAAAAAGATTTGAAATTATTTTTTTTTTTTACTTTTAACGTTATTTTTTGTAATTGATGTTAAAAGTAAATTTTATTTTACGTCGATTTGTTTATTAACTGATGTTAAAAATATTTTTAATTTTTTTTTAATTTATATACGAACTTAAAATATAGGATGGTGAATCTATTGGAAGGATGCACCCTTACTTCAAGTAGTCAAATATATTCTAATATCAAATAATATTTTAAAATTAACAAAAAATAAGCCACTAAACTAAAATTAATAGTTTCAAATTTTCATCTACTCTTACAATAATTTCAAACTAAAACCTACAAAGGTAGACATATTGTAACTCAGTTAGATTTTACATGATGAAGAACAACATTATAGACTTCATGTTCCTACTCAAAATCTTGCAAAATGCAATCACTTTAACACATATGGCATGACAAACACAACATGTCCATTTAAAATACAAAACTAATTCATATCTTGACAACCACACATGAGCAACCGGATACTTTCCTAGCCTTTCCTTATTCTAAACCAATCTTACACAACTACAAGAAAAAGACAAACAAAAATTAAAACAAGAAATAACATAATAAGATTTTGTTAATTGATGTGAATAAAGAATTAATCCTTATCCATGTTCACCAACTCAATTTGGAACTTTCAAAAGGTTAACATTGTGCTCTACACAGAGGGCCTTCACCATTTTCACATAATCAGGTTGGTCCAATCTTCTGCTAGAACACAGTTGTGCAACATAATTCCCAATCACCTTAGTAGATAAAATGAAGACCTCATGCAAGACCATGATTTTTGTATTGGGATAAGTTTGATAACTAGAGAAATAATTTAAAGAAAGAAAATAACCTGTATCGAGATCATGCAAGAACTCTCGCCAATGTGTCAAGTAACTAACCATTCGAGGGATCACAAACAAAATAGTGAAATACTCAGGTGGAAATCCCATAGCCCTGATGGCATAAAATCATCGGTTAAATCTAAGTCATATAATCAAGAAGGAGTAGCATATCTTGTCTTCCTTGGTTACAAAAACTGTTTGTAGTATTAGTTAGGTTACCTAAAAATTAGTCTAAAGTATAAGTCAACATTTGGATATACTTATCAGACAATGTAATCTCCTCCAATGCAACTGCAATAGGCATAATTAACTAATTTTAGATGAAACTTTGAAGTTCAAACAAGATATATTGAATTGTGTTGACAAATTTTAAAGAACTAAATGGAAAATTAAAGGAAATATGAACATCTTCAAGTCCAAGAGTCAGATGTCAAGAACCTTAAGGGAGAAAATAAAAGGAAAAATGTCAAATGTCAACTTTTATCCCAAGAAAAGACAAAAAAGGACTTGAGAAGTACATACCTGCGACTAAATTAATTTCATAAAAGAAAGAATATGGTCATCTATAGAAAATAAATACTCCATTAGTCTATTCTATATTGTGTAATATGAGAGGTACATACTTGCGACTAAATTTGTAAGTGACAGAACACTAGACGCATCTCTCATTGCCCATGCTAGGCAATATCTATCAACACCTTTAGAACTCATAGTTTTTCTACTCCACCATTATGCAATTAGCTATATTACATTATCCTCATGTATGTCATATTGAAATTCTGTGAGAATTTACGTATTACACTATAATACTAAAAAACAATGATTATTTGATTATAAACTAAGGGAATACATTTAAACAAGTTCATAAGAATTGGTACTGACTCACAACACAATTTTAAAATAACACTATAATAAAAAATTGATACAACACTCGATGAATCTTCAACCATCCAACCTCCTCCAAGAGCCCCACCAAATACATATAACCTTGCATTAACGAATACCTGGAATTATTAAACAAATAACTATAATCCTTTGATTTTACGACTGAAGCAGAATCTTTAAAGTTTGAAAGTCTTTAAACAATCATTTTCATCTTTAATTACCTCTTTTTAAAGGATATCAATATTATCAAACTTTCGATATTTGAACTAGATGTGCCCCCATTCTTTTCAAATATTTTGATTGTCATCATCGTGTAATGAGTCAACACTTTGAAACATCTGAAACATTTAATGGAAATGTATTAATTAATAATTTTCTTATAGAAACCATTTTCAGGGGTAGTCAAAATGACCTTCATCCAATACATGTAGCCACATTCAAAGGACCTAACTTGTTTATTACACTACTTTGATAAGATTTAGTTAGATAAAATTATTAACAATCCAATTGAAGATATTATTTAAATGTAAATTGCATACCTTGGGAATAATAAATTCAGTATGCTTTCCTCCTCGATTAACCCTTTCACTCAAAATATTTGCACCAACAATGACCCTAACAAGATTAAAAGTTATTATACAATACTAATATGATAATTTTTTTAAAAAATATTTACAGACATTTTAAAGTTACCCATGTAATAATGTCTTCATCTTAGTAGAAGGTTTATGGTGTAAAGAGCAAAATCAAACTACAATATAGTCTTTGGGAATAAGGACTATAAGCAGCCAATGAGACTTGTAATGTAAGAAATAATTAGTAACAATATTATATTGAATATACTAAAAGTAAGACATAGGAATATCAACTAAACCAGAAATGTATGAAGGTAAAAATATTTGCTTTCCTGATTCACTCATCCATGTCTGCATGTATTGCTGAATTGAGATTTTGTGATTGCCTACTTTTTGTATGGATTGAGGGTCAAGAAATCTATATATCTCTGACATGCCATGGTTTTGGCTCAACAAGTGGAGGTAACTATAAGGAAATAAAATATATACATAAATAATCAACTTTAGCTATATCCATTTAATTAATAAAATTATTGATTTTGTCATAGTTGTATAACCAAAATGTTTAACATGATATTCCATGAAATAATCTCTATTACATGTGGCAATGTTATGTACATGGGGACATTATCGTTTTCAACACCAAAAATCTCTTTTCTGAAAGGGAGTTGTATAGGGTTTTGCTTCAGGGATGGTAATATGGTGAAAAGTTCATCCATGGGATCCTTTTCTACATCATCATGAAGTGAAGAACTCCCACTACCCACAACTAGTTTGTTTTTATTGAAGTCATCCTGCTAAAAAATACTCATATTGTACGCATCTCTTATTAGAGTTAATAATGCATAGAAGGAAAGAAAAGTAAATTACACACCTTGTTTATTTTTGGGAGTCCTTAGCAAATGCAATGGCCATGCAAGAACGGTGTGAACTGCTTGCTTCATGAACTCAACTTCTGTAATAGATTAAATCAGTTTTTTGGTAACCAACTGAAGTAAGAAATTACCACATATTGGTAATAGATTGGAAATTTGTGTTTTGCCTCTGATGTAATCGATTACCACACAGGATAATCAATTGCCATTGGTTCAAATCACATATATTGAGTTTGCTTGTTGGGATAATCGATTACCCTCATCAGAAACCATCACTAATTGCCTAAAATGTGTTTTAAATATTTCTATATAAACCTTCATTTTTTAAATTTAAAAAAAGAACATTGAGAATCTTTTAGACACAAGAAGGAACATTCTTTCATAGTGATTTCGTTCTGAAACTGAGTTGTGTTTTTACATTAAGAAAATCCTTTAAAGAACTTCAAGTTTTCAAAGAAAAGATTTCTTAAAAGCATTCATGACTGGAGAATGATGGTTGATAATGTCTTTGTGATCAGAACTACATAATCATGTGTTATCTTAACTGATCCTTTGTTATTTCGTTTTACCGAGTTTATTACTCTAAGAGAGAGGTCTCTTTAGGAAAGAGTCAGGTCTCTCTAGGAAAGAGTAAGGGTATCCTTGAGAAAGGTTTCTCAAAGGGTGTTGGTTTTTTGAAAGGTGTTCAGAAACAATGGTGTTCTTGGAGTTACCAAGAATAAGGAAGAGTGTTCTTTGGGTTAAAGAACATTGTGTGCATGTGGTTTTGATTTCGTTTTTGTGTTGCTTGTGCAGTGTGTATGTAAGAACACAAAAGGGATCATAGTGGAAACCAATTGCAGCAGTTGCTGAGTTGGGACTGGATGTAGGCCGAATGCCGAACCAGGATAAAATTTGTTGTGTATTTCTTCTCTACCCTTCATCTCTTTTACCATATGTCAATTCGTTTATCAAAGAATTTGAATTCAACTGTAATTGAATTGGTAATAGACTTGGTAATAGACACAGTAATCAACACAAGATTGATATACTTGAATACTGATTGTATGATTTTAAGTAAAATCGTATTGTTAACTAGTTTCTTAATCCTTCTTATAGTTCTGCTGTTCATCTCTGAGTTCCATCTTGTTTTAAGTGTTAATTCATATAAAGTGTTTATTGTCTCATCTGTGAATTGCTTAAACAAGACTAGGATCTATTTGAAATTAAACGAAGGTAGAAACAAAAGAAAATCGGGAGTTATAGGAACCAGAATCTATTCACCCCCTCTAGATTCGTATAGGGACCAACATTTTGGCATTCTGTGTCTTTGATGAGAAACAACATTTGTTGATATCATATGTATGATAACTAATAACATCTGTATTAGGCCACGAGCTAGTCTCAACAATGTTTGTGAAGGTGAGTCTACAATATAAACTTTATCTTTAAACAATAACAAAAAGTTATTTTTATGCTCATTTAATACCCATTTTTCATTCATCTTGGGGTGACTTCTCAGATATGTAAGGAAGAATTTCATCAATGTTGTTCAGTATATACAAGTGTGCTTGCTCTTATTCTTTTTGACTAACATGTATAATCTTTTTTAATCGTGTACCATTGCCTACACATCTTCCATCATGTTGGAACTTAGGGATCCCTACAGATTCAGTCTGTGACAAGTAATCAGTGTAAAACTCCATAGCTTCTTTTGCAATTTATCTCTCAACAATAGAAGCTTCAGGTCGATATTGATTTGTCACATATCCTTTCAAGATCTTCATATATCGCTCAATAGGGTACATCCACCTCAAGTAAACAGGTCCACACAACCTTATCATGTCGGAACTTGGGGATCCCTACAGATTCAGTCTGTGACAAGTAATCAGTATAAAACTCCATAGCTTCTTTTGCAATTTATCTCTTAACAATAGAAGCTTCAGGTTGATATTGATTTGTCACATATCCTTTCAAGATCTTCATATATCACTCAATAGGGTACATCCACCTCAAGTAAACAGGTCCACACAACCTTATCATGTCGGAACTTGGGGATCCCTACAGATTCAGTCTGTGACAAGTAATCAGTATAAAACTCCATAGCTTCTTTTGTAATTTATCTCTCAACAATAAAAGCTTCAAGTCAATATTGATTTGTCACATATCCTTTCAAGATTTTCATATATCGCTCAATAGGGTACATCCACCTCAAGTAAATAGGTCCACACAACCTTATCTCGACCAGATGAACAATCAAGTGAACCATTATGTTAAAAAATGAAGGAGGAAAGAACAATTCCAACTGACACAAAATGATGATAGACTTATTTTCTAACTCATCCAATGGTGACTTTAGAGCAAATAACATTAAAGAAAGAGACATAGTTATAACAACTCGAACATTAAAACACAAGATATTACGAATGACCACAGGTAACAGTTGTTGCATCAAGACATGACAATCATAGGACTTCAAACCTACAAGTTCAAATCTTGCATTGACACAAGGCTCTTGATATTTGAAGAGTATCCTTGTGGAACTTTTACACCCCGTAAACACTCACAAAAACTACCTTTCCCCTTTTTTTGATAAAGTATGACATGCTAATGCAAATAAGTGCGTTTTCCTATAGGTTTAGGATGTAACTCCGTGCGTATACCCATCTCAACTAAGTCTTAATGGACTCTTACTCCATCTTTTGTCTTGCCTTTGATATTTAGTAGTGTTCCAATAAGACTATCAGAAATATTTTTCTCCACATGCATGACATCTATGCAATGTCTAACATCCAATTTACACCTGTAAGGATGATAAAAAAACACTGATCTCTTCTTCCATTGGTTGTTTTCTGTGCTTTTCTTCTACGTCTTTCCAAACACAATGTTTATGTTCTTCACTCGGTCATAAACTTGTTCACCACTCGATCAAAATGTAGATGAACTCGTAGGTGAGGGAGAACAATGCTGCAAAATGTAGTATAAATTCCAAATATCAGCCACAATAACTAAGTTAATGCTCTATAATCAGCTGGAAATTCTTTAAGAGTTTTATTAATATAGGCAGAAAATAGATAATATGAAATTCAACCTGCAGTTTCAAAGGTTGTCCATGCCTTCAGAATTTGTTTCCAATGTTTTTTATGCATATTAGTATGTATATTTCAGAAAAGGAGAAGAGTTCTCCCGTGGGGAAAATAGATAATGTTGATGGGGAAGGGCTTGCACATATTTGTGAGTTTTGAACTTCATATGTAGTTTTTTCCTGATTGCATAATGATGACCATGTGATTTTTGTGGGGAAGCCAATAGTAAAAGAAATGTGGTTACTACTAAGAGCATTTTGAGGTGTTTTTAAGTTATCATCTGGGCCTAAGGTTAATTTTCATAAAACTAAGCTGATTGGGATCAAAACTGACCACACAACAACTCTATGGTTAGATATCTATAGAAGTTGTTTTTGATTATGGAACTCTACCAAAGCTGCAATTGATTCAATAATATATATATTACTATATAAATATTGAGATATACGCTCAGTAAGGGCCTATATTGAGAAACTACAGGTTCTGAAATGTTTGAACTTACTTCGCTGCATATTTTGGTCATGTTTATATTTTAACTTATTGTCAGTTTGTATAATTTGCTGCATAGTTTCCAGTATTTTCAAACATTATGATATTAGGCTAATTTCCTAAATGCATACACTAGCTTATTAAAGTTCATCCATAATATAATTGTTCAGTCTTGCTAACAAGTATCATGATTCAATCTTAATCATCACAACACCCTTGACTGGCTGTTTACAAATTTCAAGAAAGCAATTAAGGAGCTAACTCCAGCTGGAAGTATTCCATCTTTATTTTATTCACTTTCTTATTCCAACAACAACGATGCGGTTGACATTGTTATTTTTTCTTTTCTTTTTTTTCTTTTCAATTTTCTCTTCCAATCATTAATAATAGGATTGTATATGAAAGAAGGGGAATGTACCTAGATTGCTTTAGCATATTACTGTTGCACTGATATATGCATTTGTATTTTATGTTACATAGACAATTTAATGTTTGACCGATGATAAGCTAGCTAGCTAAATTACTTTCTAGCTATAATGTCGATTTTCTACCTACTGGCAGAAACTTTTTTTTTTTTTGTTATAACTTTCTTATATTAAAGAAATTATAACCATTTGGACTGTTGAATATGGATCACATTCAATAACTCTAGAATTTCATTGTTAAGTATACTTGGTCTAAGGTGATAGAAGAAGTTGCATGAGTGTTGTTCTTTGGGTCTAAATATAAGGATGTAAAGTTAGTTTACATACAAAAGTCTTTCCATATGGTTTATGCAAATCTAGTTAAAATAATCAAATTAGTGGAATACTAATCCATTGTATATATTTGCCAAACTCCCCTGCATGGTAGATAGTAGCATTGTGCTACCATTTCATGGAAACTATATATGTAGTTCTAACAACAAAAACTAGTTTCCCTTATACATTGGACTAAGAACACAAAATGATCTCTTATCTAAGTGTATAGTTTTTCTGTAGAGAAATTATAAGAAAGACAATTTTGATAGAATATTTGTTAGAATATTATAATTAGAAAAATAAATCAGTAAAATATTAGAAATAATTAAGGGAAATTATATGTATTTATTTAGAATACTTTCTATATTTAGTTCCTTAGAATTCTATATTAAGTGAGCTATTGTAAACGAAAGTAATAATAAAAAATACATTTTTTCCTTTCTTCCCTGTTATCACATCATTGTCTAACATTTCCTAACCCTCACATCATTGTCTAACATTTCCTAACCCTCGATACCATCGTAAGATGGTATCAGAGCAGCGTTAGATCCTGGGAACTCAGAAACCAACATCATTGGTCCAATACCCCTACAGCCGAAAAAAATAAAAACACCAAAAAATGTCATCTTCAGACGATGAAATTAGCAACAACATGAATCAAAACCAAAGTAACTCCTCAACCATACCATTACTGATGAGCTAACTTTGCAAATTGTAAATATGCTTCGTAATGGCCTAGGAATTCAACAAACACAAGCCAATCTTGACAATTTGTCAATTGGTTTCAAATTAAATGGAGACAATTATCCATTATGGGCAACACTCATGAAGAAAACTATCAGTGGTAGAGGAAAGAAATGTCACCTGACCGGTATACCCCCAGAAGAGACAAAACCATCATATGAAAAATGGGAACAGGAAGATCAAACTGTCTTTACTTGAATAATTCAAAATATTGAGACTAGTTTGATGAACAATATCTCCCAGTTCCCAACCGTCAAGGCTTTATGGGAGGGATTGGATACTACCTATAGAAGCGGCACAAACCTAGTACAGATCTATGATTTACATCGAAAAGCAAACACACAGAAATAGGGACAGAATACCCTAGAGGATTTCTGGAACAAATTACAAGCTATATGGATGGTGATTGACAGAAAGAAACCAAACCCTATGAAGTGCTCAAATGATATTGAAACATTCAACAAAATTAAACAAGAACAAAGACAAGACTATATCAATTCCTAACATGGATAGATTAAAAATTTGAAGCCATTAGAAGAGACCTTTTGATGCAGGAGAAGACCCCTTCAGTAGAGTTCGTCTATGCTGCCGTCCGAAGGGAGGCGGCCCGACTTCAGATTCTAAAGCCTACCACCAGTAGCGAAGGGAACACATCATTAGGGGAGGTCGGAATCGGCCTAACTGCAAGAAATAAACCGCCGGGACAGGAACAGGGATGAAGTCGCTCAAAAACCGTCGAACGACGTTCATCACAGCGAAACATGGAAGACAAAAGCCATCTCCATTGTACTCATTGCGGAATGAAGAAACATACCAATGAGACTTGCTTCAAAATAATGGGTTATCCCAAGTGGTGGGAAGATCCCAAACCAAAATATCGCAAGGCTGCCATCGTCGTGGGCATCCCCCAGGCCACAAGCAGCAGCAGTGGTAACACAGAAGAGAGGAAGAAACAAAATCGCTAGTCGTTCAAGGAAGAGACGCAGTCGCTTATGGAGGTGAGAGAAGAGAGGAGGATACTAGCCCAGGAAAACCTGATCAGTGGATTTTTGATTGTGGGGCAACTGACACCATGACCCATGACCCTCATGATTTTGACAGCCTCTCCACACCTATTAAAACCCATATTGAAACAGCTAGTGGAGAACTAATTGCGGTCCAAGGAGGGGGCTCAATTGTTTTTTCAAACAAATTAAAATTAAAAAATTGTCTTTGTGTTTCTGCACTATCATCAAAATTACTTTCTGTAAGCCAAGTTACAAAGAGGCTGAATTGTGTGGTTCTCATGTTTTCTACTTTTTGCCTTTTACAGGACATTCTTACGAAGGAAATCATTGGGCGTGGTACTGAACGTGGAGGTCTTTACTACGTTGATGAGGTTGCTCACAAGGGACATGCCATGCTTGCTCAAGGAACGATTACAAAGCAACTCTGGTTATGACATAGACGTTTGGGACATCCTTCATTTGGGTACATTAAGATTTTATTTCCTAATTTATTTACTAGTAACACTAAGTCCATCAAATGTGAAACTTGTATACGAGCAAAGAATCATAGAGTTACTTTTTCCCCTAATAACAATAGAACCAATTCTGTTTTTTCATTAGTACATTTTCATGTGTGGGGCCAGGTTCCTAATTCCCAAAATGATCAATTTAAGTATTTTGTTCTATTTGTGGACGATTACTCTCGCATGACGTGGGTATATTTTCTAAAACACAAATCTGAAGTACTCGACAAGTTCTATGCATTCTATCAAATGATTCACACTCAGTTTGACAAGAAAATCCAAGTACTTAGATATGATAATGGTGGAGAATTTGTGAACAAATCAATGCAAGAGTTTTCAGAAAAAAATGACTTAATTCATCAAACTTCTTGTCCAAACACACCCTAACAAAATGGTGTAGCAGAACGGAAAAATCGTAAGTTACTGGAGATGACTCAGGCCATGACTTTTGATGCACAGGTTTCGACACATTTTTGGCTCGAAGCTGTCGCTACCTCGGCCTATCTTTTAAACAGGCTACCCTCCCAGATCCTTAACCACAGAACACCCCTACAGATCCTAGCTACTCAGACTGTTATCCCTCATGTCCAAACATTACCACCACGAGTTTTTGGGTGCTTCATGTTCGTCCATATTTCCAAAGCTAACAAAACCAAATTTGATCCATGTGTTGAGAAATGTGTCTTCGTTGGATATGCTACGCATCAAAAGGGGTATCAATGTTACAACTCAACCACTCATCGTGTACATGTGACCATGGATTGTGATTTTTTAGAATCAGAATATTTCTTTAGTAGCCAACTTGATGTTCAGGGGAGAACACGAGTGAATCACCAAGTTGGTTAGGAAGCCTTAGTTGCCCAGAAACTGTTCCAAAAGAGCAAGTAGATGGAGCCAACGAGCATGCCTCTGTTAGCGTAGGAGTGACCAACACAACCAATGAGGATCCTTCTGAGAATGTCCAGGTTAGCACCAGAACCAGAGTCTTTCACACTTCCGCCAAGAAGAAACAGAGGGGTACCACCTGATCGATATTCTCCAGAATATGTCCCCCGGAATTCCAGGTATCCTATGAATATAGCCAGGGAAGGAGTGACAGACATTGCAAGAGCTTTTCTTACCTCTCTTCTAGCTGAAGAAATTCCCAGAACAGTTCACAAAGCCAATAAGAAGGGTGAATGGCGAGAAGCTATGAAAACAGAGATGGAAGCTCTAGAAAAGAATGGAACTTGGGAGAAATGCACCTTACCAATAGGGAAGAAACCAATTGGGTGTCGATGGGTTTTCACCGTTAAACACAAAGCAAATGGCACCATTGGACGATATAAGGCAATGCTGGTGGCAAAAGGCTATACACAAACTTATGACATTGACTACTCAGAGACTTTCTCACCAGTTACAAAAATTGACACCATCAGAGTACTATTTTCAATAGCAGCAAACGAAAATTGGCCACTCCATCAGTTTGATGTCAAGAATGCTTTTCTGCATGGGGATTTGAAAGAAGAAGTGTACATGGAAGCTCCTCCAGGGTTCTTTGAAGATTTCCAAAGAAATGAAGCCTGCAAATTGAAAAAGACACTCTATGGGCTTAAGCAGTCTCCACGCGCCTGGTTCGGGAGGTTTACAATGGCCATGAAAAGGTACGAGTACAAACAAAGCAACTCTGACCATACTTTATTCTTGAAAAGAAAATGAGATTTGATCGCATGCCTAATAATATATGTGGATGACATGATCATAACCGGAAGTGATATAGAAGAAATTGCACGACTGAGGAATAACTTGTTAAGAGAATTTGAAATGAAGGACTTAAGAGGACCAAAGTACTTCTTGGGAATAGAGGTTCTTCGCTCCAACAAGGGGATATTTATTTCTCAAAGAAAGTACATCATGGATTTGCTTGCAGAAACAAGGATGGTCGATTGTAAGCCAGCAGCTACTCCTATGCAAATTAACCATGGTTTAAAGTTTGAGGAAGAAGTTAATCTGACAAATAAAAAGAGGTATCAACGGTTAGTTGGGAAATTGATTTATCTGTCACACACTCGACCAGATATAACATATGCAGTAGGGGTAATAAGGCAGTTTATGCACCAACCTCAAGAGAATCATATGGAAGCTGCCATAAGGATTGTCTGATACTTGAAAGGGACACCGGGAAGTGGGATCATGTTCCAAAAGCGTGGGCACTTAAACATTGAAGCTTACACTGATTGTTAATTGGGTGGTAATCCAAATGACAAGAGATCTACATCGGGTTATCTTACTCTTGTAGGAGGTAACTTAGTGACATGGAGGAGTAAGAAGCAGAAAGTGGTTGCTCTTCAAGTGTTGAAACTGAATTCTAGGAATTCCAAAGGGATAACTTGAAGTCTTATGGATCAAGAAGTTGATGACCGAGATTGGTTTTCCACCATAACTACTAAGTCAGTTAAAGTGTGATAACAAGGCAGCAATCAGTATCTCAGAGAATCCTGTACAACATGATAGAACCAAGCACGTTGAAGTGGACAAACACTTTATCAAAGAGAAGATTGAGGATAGCAGTGTTGAACTTCTGTTTATAAGGTCAGAAGACCAGTTGGCAAACATTTTCACCAAATCTGTTACAGGCAGAGCATTTACCTGTGTCCTTATCAAGTTAAGCATTGGTGATCCCACTGCTCACCTTGAGGGGGAGTGTTAAAATATTTGTTAGAATATTATAATTAGAGAGTAAAATATCAGAGATAATTAAGGGAAATCATATGTATTTATTTAGAATATTTTTTATATTTAGTTCCCTAAAATGTTATATTAAGTGAGCTATTGTAAACGAAAGTAATAATAAAAAATACATTTTTTCCTTCCTCCCCTGTTATCACATCATTGTCTAACATTTCCTAACCCTCAATACCATCATAAGAAATTTTATACAGTTTGGTTGAAGAGAAATTAATAAGAAAGATATTTTTTCTAGAAAATTAAAATTTGGCATAATTTTTCAAACAAAAAAGTTTGAAAGATGGAAAAAGAAATGTATGATTTAAAACATTTCAAGTATAATAGACGAAAACCGTAAGTTTATTATAAAGACCAAACTTCACTAGATAATTTGCTGCATAGTTTCCTGTATTTTCAAACATTATGATATTTCTATTTTTGGATTCATGTAACGGTCAAGGGAGGCTAGCTCATGTATCTGTTTGACTCTAATCACTAAGCAATTGTTTTTTTTATAAGGTGGCTGTTGTTGCTCGCATGTGCACTGTGCTCAAGAGGGTTGGCCCGAGTTTGGCTTACGTGGAGCAGGTTAGACAACACATGGTTAGGATTTTGAATGATAGCCTATTTTGAATGTGATCTTAGCCTAGCAAGCCTATTGGATCATGAATAAGTCAAACAACTTTACTTCGCTAACAACTGCAATACGCAGCCAACTCACTCACAAAATATATACGTATTTTACTCTCTTTACATTTTATACACATACACATTTCTCTCTCTTCATATTTTATAACTGGTTATCTTTATATTCCAGTTGTCTACCAAATCATTTCTTAAGTCAAAACTGCTAGTTTGTTAACGTTAACTATAAATAGCTCCATAAAAGTACAATCAAAATCATTGATTGAATGAATCTACAGAGACTCCTAAACATTATTTCAAATGGTATTAATAATATTCCGGAATCCATGAACAAGTAGTTTTATCATCAACAACGAACTGTAAAAATACTGAAATCATATTATATCTTATAATTTCTCTAGAGAAAATGTGAAGAGAGAGAAATACGTATATGTATACATATATGTTCTGTGAGTTAGTTGGTTGGTTGATTGCGTATTACAGTAGGTTGTGAAATAAAGTTACTCTAAATAACAACCGATGATGTAAGGATAACTATGGAATGATTTCAAGTCTCAGCTCAAAGCAAAAGCCAATGAAAAACTGCAATGGATAAGAAACACATCATTGCATAAGATAATATGTTTTAACTATCATTATATCCTATTTCCAAAACAATTAGGAGTGCACTAACTTGTTCTTACATAATTTACAAGGGAAATATGATTTAACCTTTCTTAGTTCCAGCTATGTTCACCCAACTATGTAAATTTAGTCAACAAATTCAGAAGAACACACACATAGATACATAAAACATAATAACATCAAAATATACAAAATTTTTTATTCTGTGAACTAAAATTTGCAGGTTGTTTGCTTAAAATTTACTATGATTCTGTGAACTAGTTTTGTGAACATATCAATCTTCATTTGTAGGATCCAAAGGGCATCTTGGAGGATGAGTCATTGCCAGATGGAACCAAATGTAAGAGTCTGTTTCTGCACTTAAATTGTTCCTTCAGTGAGAATTTTTCAAAATATGGAATCGGACATGTTGAATTTTCTTGATAGTTGTCTGCTTTTTGGGCTCTTACAGCTCTCAAACACACACTGCTTGAAACTTGTTTTAGACCAATAGCAAAAATGGGGTGTGTAGCCTAATTTCTGGTTTTAGACAAATAGAAAAAAATGGAGTGTGTAGCCTAATGTCAGTTTTGTTTCTTCAGGAAGTGTCTTTGGTTTAACTTTCCAAAAAGGTGATAGGGGAAAGGAGCATAAGAAAAATATTTCGTAGACAACTGCAATACGCAGACAACTAAACAACCAGTTATAAAATGCGAAAAGAGAAAAATATGTATGTATAAAGTGTGAAGAGAGAGAAATACACAGATATTCTGTGAGGGGGGTGACTGCGTATTACAATTGTTAGCGTAGTAAAGTTGGGAGCAAAAAGGTATCCAAAAGGTGTTTAACTTTGCAAGTGCTAATCTTAAATTAGATTTCACAAACCAATGGTTCCAACCCAGCAAGATTCAATATATAGTCTCTATGGTTTTTCTTATCACTACTCACCATAAATCATGCAAGTCCCGATCAATACCACAAATTTAAGAGGTGTTAAAATCAAAATCCAAACGAAACTTCTCATTTATAGTAATTAATAAATAAAATACCATCAATCCATACCCTCAAAGTGAGAGAGAACAGAGTGAAGTGAGTTTACCTGATCACAACAATTAGAGCCTTTGGCTTTCTGCTAAAAGTCTAGAACTCCAAGGTAGCCCATAAGCTTCTTCCTTTTAAACTGACTACGATATGTTTGGATAAACTTCTCCTAAAGTGTTACAAGAAAAGAAAATAAGATAAAAAAAAATAAAAATAGCTAATACATGAAAATTAATCGCCGTCAGTATTCTCCCTAAATTGCAGTTCGCAGATAATTATGAGTGTTCAATACTCCAAACTCTTCCAATTATGTGTATTCATTTCCCATCACTTATCACCAATCATTCATAGAAAGCACAAATTGATCAACATAATTCACCGATTAGAAAAACGCATCCTCAGCCACTTCTGATCTCTACAATCACTCATATATATCACATTCACAAATGAAGAAGCATAATAAAATGTGTTGCCTGGTTCACAAATTCACTAATATAATTCACTAATTCACAAATATCACAGCAAGTCACAACAAAGTCAAACATAGCTAACTCTGACTATAAACATTACATCTAACAATGACAGCAAACTATATCTAACAATCATCTCAGTCACAACAAGTCAATGCAATCACAACAAGTCAAATATAGCTAGGTTAGGTTAAATTAATTACTCTGTTCTAAAACCAAACTACACGAAGAGGGGAAACTCTGTTCCGCCATAGCTAGGTGCTAAGAAACTAATCTGTTCTAAAATGTCAAAGCATATAATCGACAATAAGCACATAACTAACATACAAACCCACGCAACATACAAACCCAGTCAAACATTTTTATGCAAAACAAGACTACTCACCTCAGCCACGAGAGAGAGAGTGACAACGAAAGAGAGAAATCGACCATGGCAGCGACAATGAGCTAACGACCACGAGAGAAAAGGGCCACGACAGAGAAAACGAAAGGGGTCGAAGAGTGAACAACCAAGGAGAAGAAAGCGAATGAAATATAAAATTAGGGGGAAGAGAAGAGTGAAACGCGAAGTTGAAAGAAGAGAGAAGAGAGAAGAGAGAAGAGTGAAAGGAAGAGTAAAATAGAAGAGAGAAGAGTGAAATGCGAAGAAGGTGAAAACGAGGGAAATAGAATTGAAAATTGAAATTTCATTTTCCATAGCAATTTAAAAAATGACCGACGTTGTAAATAACGTCAGGTTTGATAACAACTGACGTTAACTTTTAAGCAACATCAGTTAACCCCTTAATCATTATCATACGAGCGACGTTAAAAGTGAATTTTGCGTTAGATGAAAAAGAAAAAATCATTACACATTTGAGACACCCCACTAACAATTATTAGTTAATTGACATAAATAATTAACTAAATGTAAAAATAGTGAACATCGTACTTTGGATGATTAAAGACATAAATTTTGCAAAAACATGCATGACATTGTATTCTTAATTAATATTAGACATCTTCAAACTTCTATTTTATAATTAAATGAGTAATATTTTTTAAAAATAATCACAAAGAATTACTTACTTGATATAAAATAAAAGGCTTAATTTAAACTTTAATGGGTAATTGTCGAGTTAGGATCGGTTGGAAGGTGATTATTTACGAGATCATTGACGAAAATGCTTAACTAAATGTAAAAAAGTGGTGAATGTCGTGTTTCGTTTGGTCAATTTAAGATATGTTTAGTACACAGATGAAATGGTGTAAAAGAGAGTAAAAAAAAAAAAATTAAAGGGAGGAGATATATACACTTCATTTTATGCATAGAGAGGAGATATATAAATTCAAAGCAAGATTTTGCTACTGAACTTATTAATTTAACTCAGGCTTGTGATTGTACCTGTATTTATATGCTTTTATGATTCTTAAGGACGTGATAAGGAGGTTATTAAACATGGTAAGAAATTTTTTTAAAAAAATCACCGTTAAATCATTGGCAATTAATAATATTTATTACTAATATTTTTAAAAAATATTACTCTATATTTTCAATAATATTTATTGAAAAATATTATTAGAAATACAGGAAAATATTACTGATAATCTGTGACATAATTTAAATATAAAATTTAAAAAGATGTTATTAAAAGTTAATAATTAAAATTTTTATATGATTTAACATTTTATCAAATATTATGATAATTATATATGTACTAGTGAGCATAAAAATCGCATAATTAATAGTAATAAAAATTTTAAAGATAAGCAGATGTGAAAATGAGTTCAGCCTCACCAGGAAGAAAAACAACCCATAAAAATTAAGAAAAAAGAGTTAAATCCATGAAGTATAGTATTAAAATAGTTAAAATATATAAATTAAAATTACTATAATTTTAAATAGCTTAATCTATTTTTATTTTTCTTTTCTTTTATAAAATAAAATAAAATTGATTATTTAACCTGTTCTTATTTTTGGGTCGACCAACCACAATATCATACAATTCATTTAAAAAGTAAATTGACTCAACCGCACTATTTTTATCTACTGGCCCCATTTTAACTGGTTCTACAGTCAAACCTGGCACAGAACAATCATTATTATCAAGAAACAAAAATATTCAAGGAGAACACTTCCATTGTTATAATGTGCTCAAATAAGCATTACTGATCACATAATAATTAACATAATTTTTTGTTGATAAAATGAATGTTGTTATGGCTTTTAGAAGGACTAGGATATATATATATATCTCCTAAATGTGAGGTCCACCACCGCCCCCAGGCAAGCCACCACCAGGAAAATCGCCACCTCCAGGCAAGCCACCGCCAGGAAAACCGCCGCCTCCAGGCAAGCCACCGCCAGGAAAACCGCCACCACCAGGCAAGCCACCGCCGGGAAAACCGCCGCCACCAGGCCAGCCACCGCCTGGAAAACCGCCGCCTCCCGGGAAGCCACTGCCAGGAAAACCGCCACCTCCGGGAAAGCCACCGCCACCAGGCAAGCCACCACCAGGAAAACCGCCGCCTCCGGGCCAGCCTCCGCCAGGAAAACCGCCGCCACCTGGCCAGTCACCTCCTGGAAAACCACCTCCACCAGGCAAGCCACCGCCTGGAAAACCGCCGCCACCAGGCCAGCCACCGCCTGGAAAACCGCCGCCGCCCGGGAAGCCACCGCCACCAGGCAAGCCACCACCAGGAAAACCGCCACCTCCAGGCAAATCACCACCAGGAAAACCTCCGGCTCCGTGCAAGCCAGCACCGAAGCAATTTGGTGTTGTACAACCACCATTAATGTTTCCATGGCCTTGATTTTTGTTTTTAGCTACTTCAACTGCAAACACATGAAGCGAGAACAAATGTCATCACATAAGCCATGACTTGGTAGTAAAAAACCATGCATGCACAAGTTGTGTTACACATTATAGCCAGATCAAGAGGAAAATGGAAAAAGTCCACTATCATGGAATTATTACGCGTACCAGGAAAACCTTGCTCAGCAGCAGGTACAACAAAATCAGGCTCACCATTGCTCGTTTGAGATATTGAGGAAATCTCTGGTAAATCTTTAGCTGCTACAACTAAGGGGATCAAAGCAATCATGGCTAAGAGGCCAAAGAAGAATGAGGCTTCACTAGTGACCATTTTTCAGTAGTAAACTAAAAGATCAATATGAAAATTAATTAGTAAAGAGCTATACTCTATTTATAAGTGGAAATATTCCCCTTGGACCACTCCTCTACTTAATTATTTTTTTCATAAATAAAATTTTAATGTAATTTATTAAAATGAAATATAAAAATATGAAAATTCCTCTAAATAATTGACTTTTTCTAACATTAAATAACTTACATGTTAAAATATATGATGACATTTAATATAATATTTATTGCTACATTAAAGTCATGATGTCACATCAATTTATCTTGATTGAGTTGTTTAGGTTATGACATCTGCATAACATTTCAAAGTATCACCATTAATGAAATCATTTATGAGAGTAGATCGGTCTAATTCTATATCCTTGTCTTAATGTGGACATATCTCATTAATAACTGTTCAAAATTTAAAAAGTTTTTTTTAAAAATATAAATATTAATAGAAAATATTTTTTTAACACTTTTACACTTTTATATACTTCTACTTTTAAAAAATGTTTAATAGTTAATTACAATATAAATTTATCAGTTAATTATTTTATAATATATATATATATATATATAAATTTAATTATTATTTTTTTTAATTTTTCTTCATCTTTACAACTTTTAATTCTTTCTTCATAACTTGTAAATAGTTGATATTGAACTTAGCTACTATATATTTCTTTTAATTTTTTCAATACTTTTTTCTATTTCTTGAATTGATCAAGAAGTGACTTTGAAAAGAACCTAAATCAACCAAAGTTAATTTACTCTTATTAATCTATTAAAATGAAATATTGAAATGTATCATTATGTTTCTTTGAATAAGTGACTTTTTCTAATATTAAATAACTTATGTATAGAAATATATATAAAATAATGTTCATTTGATTAAATAACTTGATTATGAAAAAATTAAGGGTTTATTTAGAGTGGTTAAGAGTTTTAGGTTTTAGACGTTTAAATATATAAATATATGTATTCCCGCTGTGTACGGAAACTCTTCAACCAGCGACAATGTTGTGGTGAAATTGGTCTGTTATAATAGGTGAAAATACGTGAGAGGATAAAAAGAATAAAAATAAAAATAAATTTTTATCCAATTTAGAAATATTTATAACTAAATTTTCTAAAAATTGGATTTTGATTGGTTTAAATAAATAAATCGTTTCACTACTATACAATAACAAGTAATTGGAGACTGATTAAAGAACACCAACGAGGTTAACACGTTTAATAGATAGCTAGATTTTCTAAACATATACTGATAGGAGTTCAATTTTAAAACTAATTTTAAAGAGTAAAAAACCAAATGTTTAAAACCAAAATAAAGACCATGTACCCTACGCCATTACTTCACACCATATATATCTGGAAACAACACAAGCATAGCATTCTTTTTATTATCATTATTATTTCTTTCTTGGTACATTTTCTTCTTACGTCTTTCTCGTAAAAAAATACCTTTATTAAATTTACACACTTCTTATTACAATATTTTAGAACAATATTAGAAATTATTATTTTTATTCCAAAACAATATGCCGAATAACATTCTAGAACTGTTATTGTATTTTAAAATAACTATTTCTTGAATGTAAAATATAATTTTAGAATGTTATTAGCTACTTTGGATTAGTTTTAGAATAACACTCAGGATTTAATTCTTTTGCATTCTAGAATAGTTATACCGAAATAAATAACAATTTTAGAATGCTGTCCCCGGAACCTTAAAAAGTAATTTTTGAACGATGTTTCAGAAAAAATTTCAATAATTATAAATTTAAAATAATAGATGTAGGAAAAGATTACGTGGGTGTAAGATCACCTCTTGGGCTTTTGCCCTCGCCGCAACACAAATAGACCCTAAACTTTGTACCGAGAATTGGTTTTTAGAAATTGTTTTATGTTTCTATTTTTTTAGAAAAAACTTTTGTTTTTAAGTTTTTCACCTCTTAAAATATTTGTTTATTTTAATTGTTTTTAATAATTTCAAAAAAATGAGAATATTGATAACATTATTTGCTTTGATTTGGTTGTTTTCAGTATATTAAAAATCTTTAAAATAATATTATAAAAAATTTAAATATAATATTATATATTAATTTTATAAATATTAAAATAATATTATATGTTTAGATTGTGTTTTTAATTTTTTTTTCTCTTTTTTCTCTTTGAGTGGTACCTTATTCGAGTGATCACATCTTATAATTATTAAACGTGCCATTGGATTTTCACAATTTTCAAATGAAAATAGAAAAAACGAAGTCACAATCATTTCTTATTTTCACCTAATTTTAAAAATATTTTTTAAAAAATAAACAAACACATTTTCACACCTATTTTTTTCCAGTAAAAATGAAGAAAGAACGTAGTTGTGTCAAACTCTACCTAACTTTTTTTATTTTACATGCAACTCATTACATTCCTAGTCACTGATTAAGTCGATATAAATAAAATTGGGACGAAACTCCTTCTTTAAAGAATGTATAAATACATTATAATGATATTAAATTATTTAATGATTATTCAGTCAAAAAAAGGAGGAGTACCTGGACCGTTCATGACAGTTTGTTCCTTGTGTTTGATTCTCAGGATGTAAGGAATAATTGCTCTATATCTAGTGAGTGCTTAGAATGAATCATGTTATTTGGTGATGATGATGAACATCACAAATATAACTTATCAGGTGAGATCAAGGAACGCACAATGGACTTTTATAGATGACCTGTTGGACCCTATGTTGAATCTAGAGGGGGGTGAATAGATTCAAGTTCCCTATGTTCAATATTAGCCTTTATCAAATTCTTTCCCGATTTAATTTTATCTATGTTAAGAATAACAGTTCAGAGAGATAGTAGCGGACATAGAAAGAAATTGATACATCTTTTCAAAACTCCTTAAGAATGAATCAGTAAAAGCAATTGTAAAACGATAGATTTAGATAAAGATAAGAGATAAGGTAGAGAGAAAGTTTGGACAGAGATTTATCCTGGTTTGGCGTTCGGCCTACGTCCAGTCCCAACCCAACAACTGTTGCAATCGGTTTCCACTATAATGATTTCTTGTGTCTAATACAAACACACTGCACAAACACAAACAAAATCAAAATAACCAAAACACATGTTCTTCTCCTAAGAACATATCTTTCTAATTCTTGAATCCTTCAAGAATCACCTTTGAGAGCACCTCTCTCAAATTCCTTAACTCTTCTTCTAGAGAACAACTTTTTCTTAAGAGTTTTGAACAAGAACAAATACAAAATAAAGACCAGTAAAGATTACACCTGATGTGTATGATCTGATCAAGATTATAACCAAGTATTCAATCCTTCACACACTCTTCATCTCTAGAGAAAATCTTTTGAAATCTTGAAGAGAACTCTTAGAACTTGTGTTCTTTGTAAACTCAGCTTTTCGCTCTTCCTTTCTTCTTGAAAAAAAACTCAAAGATTTCTCTTGTTGAAAATCAATTCTAAGAGGTTTCAATTTAAAGCAGTTTAAAAACTTCTTGAGATGAATTCTGGTGTGGGTAATCGATTACTCCAGAGAGTTTTAGGCTCTTCTGTTATCTCAAGCACGAGGTAATCGATTACTAGGATGTGGTAATCGATTACTCTAGAGAGTTTTAGGATTTCCTGATTTCTCAAACTGTTGGTAGTCGATTACTGATATATGGTAATCGATTACTTCAGCTTAAAAACATTTAAAAACAGTTTTCAACTTGTCAAATCAAAATAGGGTTCCCAAACTTGCTCTAGCTTGATTCTCAGAGTAGATTCAACTTCTCTGTAAAGTGAAATTGAATAAAAACCACACTCAAAGCCTATTTTATAACAATCAATACAATTAAGCTCCTATTTACAATCTATCATTAAATTCAAGAGTACAAGTAAATCAAAACTAAAAACAAGAGACGACTTCTTCAGCTTCAAGTCCAACAATCTCCCCCTTTTTGGTTTTGATGTGCCAAATCATAGTGTAGTCGAGGATCTAATGAAAAAAAACGGCTTTGATGTGTCCTGAAATGTTAGTATCCTTTTGCATACAGCTTATAGGTAATATACAATTCATATCACTTTTCAATTAACAGAAATATTATAGCATCTAAGTAATCAATTGCAAAGAAATTAAATCTAATGCTATTACAGTAATCCATAATTGTTCAAATTTTGATCTGCTCCCCCTAAGTAAAATACTTAAGAATTTACAGATTCAAATAGTTCAAAGATAATTCAAAAGATATCAAATGCAAAAGATAAATGAAAACATATAATAACTACACTTCTACTACTCCCCCTATTTGGTATATCAAATAAGATTATGAGAGGTAGAGTTGGAGTTACTAATCTGAGTCACCCTGGTTGAGTCTTTCCATCATTGTCTCCATCAAATCTTTCATCTCTAGGAAGTGTAGGTCTTGACGCTTTCCTAGATCATCTATCCTTTTGTTGACAATCTCTTCTAATTCGTCCAATCTGTCAATCATGATGGATTCAAATCGAGATTTTGGAATGTACTCTCCAGATGCTAGATTGTCTTCATCTTCATCTTCGTTTTGTGCTTCTTCTTCCAGATCTTCTTGTGGATTAGCTTGTTGTTCTTCTCTAGTGATCCATCCTGCATCAGTTTTGATCAGCCTCATCATCTTCAAGGCTCTCTCACTGATCATGTGGACATCCTTGACTAATTCTCTGGATTCATCAGTTGTATCAATCTGAAAAATTTCAATTAGTCTAGAAATAAACAGAGAATATGGACATTTATTATCTAAAAGTCTTCTAGTCTTCAGCATGTTGTCCATTATGATGTGAGTCCAATCCACTTGAATTCCATTCTTCAGTGCTGCCATGAGTATCATGTCATCTTCATTGATTTGAGCATGGTTTGCTCCTCTTGCGGCTAAGATCCAGCAAATGGTGTAATGCAGTAGCCTATCATCAGCATTTAGGCCTCCTATGTTGTATGTCACCCTTTTGCCTTGTGATCTCTTTGAATTCTTTTCATTTTCCCAATTCTATGGGTTCCTCAGCATGCTCATGTAGAAGGTGTCCTTTTGTAGATCAAATCCTTTCTCTCAGAGTTTGTCTACATGTGCAACGATTCCTTCTTTCCTGATACCAGCAATTTGAAGAAAATGTGCAGGGGTTAAGGTTATTTTAATACCCTTAATTTCAGAACTTACAGTCATTCGTTCCAAGTTTGGTTTGAGATTTGAATAGATAAATCCTTTCAATCCCACAAATCTCTCCAAATGTTGTTGCCTCAGGTAGGTTTGGAAAGTAAAACTCTAGTCATCTAGCCATCGTAGGTCTAGAATCTTTGGCGGAACAAGACCTTTGTTAGCGAAATCCAGATTGAATCTCGTTTCTTGTCCTTTGGTAGTGAACCATCGGTTGACAACAGATTCAGGTGAAGGAGTTTGAGCTCTTTCCGGTTGAGCCGGTGAAGTAGGTTTCTTCCTTTTGGAGGATTCTCCTACCTTCTTTTTACCTTTTATCTCCTCTTGAGTGTATCTGTTGGCTCTCATCTTGATTCGTTTTCCCCTTCCTTGGTCTTCCATAGTTGCTGAGAGAGAGAGTGATTTCTTAGGGTTTTGGAGGAAGAAGATGAATAGTGAAATTGTAGGGTTTCACCTGCACTTCTTATAAGAGAGAAAAAGCCCAAGAAATTAGTCCAAGAACAAGGTAATAGATTATCAGCAGTTGGAAATCGATTATCTTAGTTCCTTATATAGAGAGAAGAAGAAAATCAAGAAAAACAGTCGTGGTAATCGATTAACCTCTTCTAGTAATCGATTACTCCAGAGGAATTTTCAAAAACTTTAAAACCTGGTTTCTGTGGTAATCGATTACGGGATCGTGGTAATCGACTACTACAGTGCCAAATCCTTCTAAGAATGAAATTGATTCGAAGTAATCGATTACATTTCTCTGGTAATCGATTATTTCTATTAGAAAAAGATTTTATTTGAAAAATTTTCACAAAAACAATTTTATGGATAAGTGTATTCAAGTAGAAGGGTTTAATTTAGATGTTCCTCACTCAAAATGCCGAGGTTTGATCTAAGTTTGTAAAACCTTTCTTTTGGTAATGCTTTGGTAAAAATGTCTGCTAACTGATTTTCTGTATCTATGAATTTGATGTCACAATCTCCTTTTTCGACGTGGTCTCTGATGAAATGATGTCTGACTTCAATGTGTTTTGTTCTTGAGTGCAGTAACAGATTTCTTGTTATACTTATAGAACTTGTATTTCAAGGGAATATGATCTATCTTTAGCCCGAAATCTTCTAGTTGATGCTTCAACCATATTGCTTGAGCACAACAGCTTCCCGCAGCTACATATTCAGCTTCTATTGTTGACAGTGCTATACAAGCTTGTTTCCTGCTATGCCAAGATATTAAGCACTCTCCAAAAATGTGACACGTGCCACTAGTGCTCTTTCTATCTGTTTTGCTACCTGCAAAATCAGAGTCACTGAAACCAACAAGTAATGGTGAGGTTCCTTTTGGATACCACAAACCACAATTTATAGTTCCTTTTAGGTATTTAAGAATCTTCTTTACTGTTAGCCAATGAGATTGCTTAGGTGTAGATTGAAATCTAGCACATAAACATACAACATACATAATATCAGGTCTACTGGCTGTAAGATATAGTAGAGATCCTATAACACCTATGTATAAGGTAGTATCAACTTCATGACCTGCTTCATCAATCTCAAGATAAGTGTTAGTAGAAATAGGTATATTTGACACTTTACAGTTTATCATAT
This sequence comes from Hylodesmum podocarpum, assembly GCA_026586105.1. Taxonomy (NCBI): domain Eukaryota; kingdom Viridiplantae; phylum Streptophyta; class Magnoliopsida; order Fabales; family Fabaceae; genus Hylodesmum; species Hylodesmum podocarpum. Next base: position 5,234,444 of record JALJEV010000519.1, on the reverse strand, counting down.
CATATTTCCTAAGTAATTCTTTAGTGTACTTAGCTTGGTGAATAAAAGTGTCACCATCCATTTGTTTGATTTGGAGTCCTAGAAAGAAGCTTAGTTCTCCTATCATGGACATGTCAAATTCTTCCTGCATATTGCTCACAAACTCTTCACAAAGTTGTTGGTTAGATGATCCAAAGATAATGTCATCAACATAAACTTGAACCAATAGAATGTAGTTAGATTTGTTCTTAATAAACAAAGTTTTGTCTACTTTACCTCTGTGGAATCCTTTTGATATGAGAAATTAACTCAATCTATCATACCAATGCTTGGGGGCTTGCTTCAACCCATATAAGGCTTTATGAAGTTTGTAAACATGTGTAGGCCAAGTAGTGTCTGTGAAACCTGGTGGTTGTGCTACATAGACTTCTTCATTTATGTATCCATTTAGGAATGCACTTTTTACATCCATTTGGAATAACTTGAAGTTGTTGATACATCCATAAGCTAGGAGTAGTCTTACTGCTTCAAGTCTTGCAACAGGGGCAAAGATTTCCTCAAAGTCAATTCCTTCCTGTTGATTGTAACCTTTTGCCACAAGTCTTACTTTTTCTGACCACAACTCCATCTTCACTCAGTTTATTTTTAAATACCCATTTTGTGCCAATTATATTCATGTTGCCTTTGTCTGGAACAAGTTCCCATACTCCATTTCTTCTGAACTGGTTAAGTTCTTCTTGCATAGCCATGATCCAAAATTCATTGCTCAAGGCTTCTTCTATGTTGGAGGGTTCAACCTGTGATACAAAAGAAGTATTGTAGCGAAATAGATTCTGTGAGGATCTGGTAGTTACCCTCTTGTGAATGTCACCAATGACATTGTCAAGTGATAGGTTCCTAGGTGTCCTCCATTTTTTTGCTTGATCAGACACTGGGTTGTTTTATTTTGCTGATGCATATGATCAACTTCTATGCCTTCTTCACCTGTTTCATCATCATTACGTAGCAAGCTTTCCTTTTGGAAAGTGTTAGTTTCATCAAATCTAATATGGACATATTCTTCAATGCACATTATTCTTTTGTTAAAGATCTTATATGCTTTACTTGTATTTGAATAACCAATGAAAATGGCTTCATCAGCCTTTGTATCAAATTTTCCAATAGGGTCCTTGCCATTGTTTAAAACATAGCATTTGCATCCAAAAACTTTAAAGTAAGAAATATTTGGTTTTCTGCCATAGAAAAGCTCATAAGGGGTTTTCAACAAAATGGGTCTTATAGAGACTCTATTGAGAACATAACATGCAGTGTTCACAGCATCAGCCCAAAAATGTTTAGGCGTCCTGTGCTCATTCAGCATAGTTCTCCCTAGTTCTATAAGTGACCTGTTTTTCCTCTCCACTACTCCATTTTGTTGAGGAGTTCTAGGAGCTGAAAAGCAGTGTGATATCCCATGTTTTTCACAAAAGCTTTCAAAATAACTATTTTTAAATTCAGTACCATTTTCACTTCTTAAAGCTTTGATTTTCAAATCCTTTTTGTTTTGAATTTTCTTGGAAAGTATCTTAAAAACTCCAAAGGTTTGATCCTTTTTCTTGATAAACAAAACCCAAGTAAATCTTGAGTAGTCATCTACAATGACTAGCCCATACAGATTTCCACCGAAACTAGCTATCTTAGATGGACCAAATAAGTTTAAATGCAAGAGTTCAAGCGACTGAGTTGTAAAAACATGTTTAATATTTTTGAAAGATATTTTTGCCTGCTTGGACTTTTGACAAGGCTCACAAAGTCCTTCTTTGGAAAACTTCAGTTTAGGTAGACCAAAAACTAGCTCTTTAGATACAAGTTTATTTAAATGTAATATGTCAATATGTGCTATTCTCCTATGCCATAGCCAAAACAGATTATCATTAGAAGTTAAGCATGTAGAATAAGGAGATGAGTGATCTACTTCCAATATGTAGATGTTGTTTGACCTTTTGCCAACCATGAGAAGTTCATCTGAGTCTTTGTTGCTGATAAGACAATGTTCATCATCAAATGCAATTTTGTAGTTCTTGTCACACAGTTGACTAATACTCAGCAAGTTGAACTTCAATCCATCAACTAGCAATACATCTTCTATCACTGTTTTAGCTTTGTATCCAACTGTACCGTAGCCTAGTATTTTTCATTTGTTGTTGTCTTCATATACAACTGATCTAGTTTCTCTTGGTGTGAAGGTGCTAAGATTCCTCCTATCACCTGTCATATGCCTTGAACAACCACTGTCTAAGTACCATATTGAGTTTCTGCTGTTTAGGCTTTCCTGCAAGAGAAAAAGAACTTATTTTGCGATTGGTACCCAGCTTCTCTTGGGTCCATGCAAGTTAGTGCTACAGTTTTCTTTCTTAACCCATCTATACTTACCACTGGAAATTTCTTTCTTTCTAATCATGCAATTAAAAGATTTATGTCCTGTTTTCATGCAGTAGGTACAAGTGAGATTAGCATGCTTAGAGTTTCTAGATTTCATGTTATCATGCCTTCTTATGTGAACACAGTTTATCGGGGTATTGAGTTCTTTTCTTAGTTTTGAAATATCATTTTCTAAATCACATACTTTCTGTTTTAACAAGGATATTTGCTTTTTCAAAACTATGTTTTCTTTTTCAAATGTTTCAGCTTGATTGTAAAGCTCACAAAAAGCAGAATGTAGTTCATCATATTCATCCATGGTAGAGTTCGTATCACTTACCTCACTGGATGATTTGACCATCAAGCACAGGTTTGCTTCCTCATTTTCACTTTCAGATGTTGAGGAGGTGTAGCCTTCATCTCAAGCTATGTAGGCTTTCTTTTTCTTCTTTTCTTTTTTGAAATTTCTTTCACTTTCAGACTTTCTTACTTCAGTGTTGTTACTTCTTTTCAAACTTGGACAATCTGATCTATAGTGTCAAATCTTCCCACATTCATAACATGTTACTTTGACTGAAGCGTTGTCTTGCTTTTTGACTCCTTTTCTTGGTTGACCAAATTTCTTTTTAGAATTGTTCTTCATGAATTTTCTGAACTTCTTCACCATCAAATTCACTTGATCTTCCTGTGAGTCATTTCCGTCTTTAGAGGATTCAGATTCTATTTCAGTATGCTCCATCTTAAGAGCAATTCCTTTGGCTCTTTTGTCCTTCTGTTCCTCATCTGCCATGCGAGTCATATCCATTTCATACTCTCTAAGTTTGTCAAACAGTTCGGCACTGGTAATAGCAGCAAGGTTCTTTGATTCGATTATGGTCATCCACAATAGGTTGCCACTTTCTATTCAGAGATTTCAGAATCTTGACATTCACTTCTTCTTCAATGAAGTTCTTGCCAAGTCCTTTGAGATGGTTGATGATGTGTGTGAATCTCTCCTGCATTTCCATTATTGATTCTCCTTGGGACATTCTGAATGTTTCATATTCTTGAATGAGTGTATTCTTTCTGGCTCTTCTGACTTCAGCAGTACCTTCATGTGTTACCATGATGAGCTCCCGTGCCTCTTTTGCTGTAGTACAAGCAGAAATTCTAAAAAACTCATCAAAATTCAGGGCAGAGTGTATAATGTTCAAAGCTTTAGCATCGTTTTCAGCCCTCTTAATCTCATCTATATCTCAATCCTCAAATGATTTTTCTATTTCATTTCCATTTTCTATTTTCATTGGAACTCTGTACTCATTTACCACAGCCTGCCAGATGCTTCTGTGAATAAATTCCATAAAGATTTTCATGCAAACTTACCAGAATGGATAGTTATCATCGCAGAACAATGGAGGTCTATTTATAGAAGCTCCTTCAGCGAAGGGTAAAAGATTACACGCCATTACAGGGAACTATGTAGGATTACTAGATTGATTTACTAGTTAAAGCTCTTGATACCAATTGTTGGTCCCTATGTTGAATCTAGAGGGGGGGTGAATAGATTCAAGTTCCCTATGTTCAATTTTTAGCCTTTATCAAATTTTTTCCCGATTCAATTTTATCTATGTTAAGAATAACAGTTCAGAGAGATAACAGCGAACATAGAAAGAAATTGATACATCTTTTCAAAACTCCTTAAGAATGAATCAGTAAAAGCAATTGTAAAGCGATAGATTCAAATAAAGATAAGAGATAAGGTAGAGAGAAAGTTTGGACAGAGATTTATCCTGGTTCGATGTTCGGCCTACGTCCAGTCCCAACCCAACAACTGTTGCGATCGGTTTCCACTATAATGATTTCTTGTGTCTAATACAAACACACTGCACAAACACAAACAAAATCAAAATAACCAAAACACATGTTCTTCTCCTAAGAACATATCTCTCTAATTCTTGAATCCTTCAAGAATCACCTTTGAGAGCACCTCTCAAATTCCTTAACTCTTCTTCTAGAGAACAACTTTCTCTTAAGAGTTTTGAACAAAAACAAATACAAAACAAAATAAAGATCAGTATAAATTACACCTGATGTGTATGATCTGATCAAGATTATAACCAAGTATTTAATCCTTCACACACTCTTCATCTCTAGAGAAAATCTTTTGAAATCTTGAAGAGAACTCTTAGAACTTGTGTTCTTTGTAAACTCAATTTTTCGCTCTTCCTTTCTTCTTGAAAAAAAACTCAAAGATTTCTCTTGTTGAAAATCAATTCTAAGAGGTTTCAATTTAAAGCAGTTTAAAAACTTCTTGAGATGAATTCTGGTGTGGGTAATCGATTACTAGAATGTGGTAATCGATTACTCCAGAGAGTTTTAGACTCTTCTGTTATCTTAAGCACGAGGTAATCGATTACTAGGATGTGGTAATCGATTACTCCAGAGAGTTTTAAGATTCCCTGATTTCTCAAACTGTTGGTAGTCGATTACTGATATATGGTAATCGATTACTTCAGCTTAAAAATATTTAAAAACAGTTTTCAACTTGTCAAATCAAAATAGGGTTCCCAAACTTGCTCTAGCTTGATTCTTAGAGTAGATTCAACTTCTGTATGAAGTGAAATTGAATAAAAATCACATTCAAAGCCTATTCTATAACAATCAATACAATTAAGCTCCTATTTAGAATCTATCATTAAATTCAAGAGTACAAGTAAATCAAAACTAAAAACAAGAGACGATTTCTTCAGCTTCAAGTCCAACATGGCCCAACCAATCGCGGGTCAAATAGCAAAAGAGATTCTAATATTTAATTAAATTATATTAATGTGTATAATATATATGTTAGATAAATATAGTAAATTATTATAGTGGTAAATGATTAATAATAAGATCTGAATTATTAGATTTATTTATATAATTAAATCTAACAATCTTCCACTGGGATGAAATTGATTAATCATTATGCAAAATTCATTATAATAGCAATATTAATTATTGATGGAATTTGTACGAGACTACTAATGTGAAGTTGGTAGGATGATTGAAAATATGATTAGGAGAGAGTGCTAATATAGGAGAGTGAAGTGAAGGAAAGGTAGATGTAATGCTTTAATTATCTTCATTACATACATTTGATCTAAGTACACATATTTATAGTAATTTTAAGAACTCTCTAGATCATACATGAACTTTATTTCTCTAGAGTTCTCTAAAAGAAAATATCTTCTAGACTTTGGTAGTTTTTGGATTATCTTCTAGTATCTTTAGATTTCTAGAATTATCTATTTGAGCTCCAACTTTTAATAACTATGAAGACAGTACACATAAATTAAGGAGTCAATTATTATAAGTCTTACCATTTCAGAAATAGTATCTGATAGGAAAGTAAATCATACATGTTAAATGTTCACAATAATAAAGATAAAAAATATAATATTATTACGAAGAGAATTATATAACCTATCAATGGTCCCAGCATCCAAGATGCTACAAGAGATACAAATCATATCGACGTCATCTTACAAATATCTCATAAGAACAATACAAGGATATAAAATTTCAGATTCTCACTAACTCAATACATCAAAAGACTCAACTACCCATTAGAGTTACATGACTTCTAAAAGCCCTTAAAGTTAAGCCTTTAGTTAGTGGATTAACAATCATATTTTCTGTAGCAAGATGTTCAATTCAAGTATGAAATTCTAGAATTTTCTCTCAAACAAACAAATATTTTATATCAAAATGCTTTGAACGAGAAGAACTTCTGTTGTTGTGAGAGAAATATACAACAACAGTGTTGTCGCAGTATATAACAAGTGACTTATATTATGCTCTCAACAATATGAAAGCTAGAGATTAGATTCTTGAGTCATATAGCCTGACAGGTAATTTCATAGCAAGTGACATATTCTGCTTCCATGGTAGAAGAGGTTGTAAGAGTTTACTTGACACTCTTTTAAGAGATAGCCCCTCCTGCCATAATGAAAATGGTGTCGGAAGTAGACTTTCGGTTGTCAGGGCAACTGACAAAATCAGAATCAGAATAGCCAATGGCTTGAAGTTGATCAGAGTTCTTATAGGTAGTAAGTGATGCTTGGTTCCCTGTAAATAACACATGTCCTTTTTCATGGATTTCTAATGACTCAAACTTGGTTGGCTGAAGTATTTCCCGAAAGCATTAACAACAAAAACAATATCAAGACGAGTACAAAATTGAGCATACATCAAACTATGAAGAACGGAAGCATAAGAAATATAGCACAAGAATTATGAAATTACTCCCACTAGTCTTCAGAGGCATTTTCCTTAAATCCTAAAGAAATGATATCTTGTTCAAACTTTAAGTACCACTGCCTGGATGCTTGTTTTAATTCATAGATTGACCTTTTAAGTTTGCAGGCCAAATGTTCATTACCTGTTTCAACAAAACCATCAAGTTGAACCATGTAGACATCCTCTGCTAAATCATCGTTAAGAAAAGCTGTCTTCATATCCATTTGGTGAAGCTCAAAATCATAATGGGCTACTAAGGCAACGACAACTCGAAAAACATCCATCGTGGGGACTGGTGTAGTCAATGCCTTCTTTTTTACTGTAACCATTTACTACAAGTCTTGTGTTATATCTCTCAACGTTTCCATCTAAACTATGCTTGTTCCCAACAACAAAATTAACAGACACATCAATTAAATCCAGCTTATATAGATCGTCACATAGAATTTCAAAACCAACAACAGCGGAGTCAAAGGCAAATTACAAATTTTTCATTACCAAATTCAAATGTGTAATCATATTTATCCAAAACTAAAATTGAAATTAAGTTCCTTCTCATGGAAGGTACATGTAAGGTATCTATGTCAATGTTTTCTACCTGCACTTTAACTAGGTCTCCCACAATAATCTTAGATTCAACATTACTTGGCTTTTTCAAGCTTGTGAGCCCCTGTAGAGAACTCACAACATAAATGGATGCACCTAAGTCAAACCACCAAGTGTTGGAAGCAAATCAATCACATTCTACTCAAAACAAGTTAAAGTTGAGTCCATGTTAGAGATAGATAATCCCAAGATTCAGTCGTATCCTCAAAATTGGTTCCACTCAATCTTGATAGTTGTCAATTGCATAGGCAGAGTCATAGTTCAAAGGGGAAAACATTTAACATGCAAAATTGTCATTGAGCAATAAGAGAGTTAGATGATTTCATCTGTACAACAAAATATATGTGCACAATTTCTTATTTACTATGATCCCACCTAAAGTCCTAAATCACAGTAAAATTGAGTTATAATAACAAATAATAAATGTGCATTTTTTGTCACTAGAAATCCAACACTGGTAGGGTATTTGGAAGGATAAGATTGACATTAAAGAAAACAGAAACACATTATATCAATCAGAGAATCATAATAACAAATAACATAATGTGCAATTTATGTCACTAGATATCCAATACTGATAAGGTATTTGGAAGGATAAAATTGACATAAAAGAGAACAGAAGCACATTATATCAATTAGAGAATTATAATAATAAATAACATAATGTGCAATTTATGTCACTAGATATCCAATATCGATAAGGTACTTGGAAGGATAAAATTGACATAAAAGAGAACAAAGCACATTATATCAATCAAAGAATCATAATAACATAATGTGCAATTTATGTCACTAGATATCCAATACTGATAGTGTACTTGGAAGGATAAAATTGACATAATAGAAACAAGAAGCACATCATATTATTAGAGAATTATATATAGGATCTATGGGACAATTACTTAGAAGTATGTTTTGTGAAACAACCCTTCATATAACATAATGTGCAATTTATGTCACTAGATATCCAACATTGATAAGATGCTTGGAAAATTAAAATTGGCACAAAAGGAAACAAAAACACATTATATTAATCATAGAATTATAATATACATGTTAATATCAGATTAATATCAATTAGAAGATTACAATAAATATAAAATATCGATAGGATATTTTTAATATTAATGCAATATTAATTGTATCAATTATGCAAATTTTATATAATTGTGTCCCATGATAAGTGGAAACGCAATCACACAACATAAGAAACTGCTATAATTTGGGAAAGAAAAAAAAAATTATACACATATATTATATAAAGCATAAGAAGAAAAGAGAAAAGAAAAAATAGAAAACCCTTTTTATTTTGGAACACGTGGCAGCATAGGGAATGACCAAGTGACAAGTCCTAAGTGCGTCACATGTCGCGCACATGTGTCACGACGCGCATGAAGATAGGCGCATCACGCCATGCATTGCACACGCTAGAGGGCGTGCCTCACACGTGAAATCCTCGTGCCTCACGCACCATAAGTTGGTCCTGCGCGTGAACTCCACGTGCCTGACGCGTGTGACCACTTTTCTATCTTCGCGTGTACGTTGCACTTGCCTGGTAATCTTCTCTACTTGTTTTCTGCAAAACGGGTCCCAAAAAAACCCATTTTCCGACCCGATATTTTTCCTACGATTTATAATCAATCTTATTCGTGATTTGTTGGGTTTTATTTGAAATTTCAAGCTCTACAAAAGCCCTAAACTGATTTTAATTTTTTTATCGAACAAAACCTAACATTTTTGAATTAAAAGGATGGCCATCAAGAGTTAAGGAGAACATCATTTCCTCACTGTAAAAGCTATAAAATGCTACCAAATTAAGGGTTTGCATTCTCAATGTTGTTATTAGCAAAACCCGTCAAAAAATTTTAAGGAACATTGCCAAATAAAAAAAAACATGTTGGGATTCATGTAGGATAACAACAAAATTTAAGTTATAGTCATATAGTGTTCATGCCGGAAAATTAAAGAAATTTAACAGCCATAATACGTATCTATGATGCTCTGATACCAATTGATAAATAAAATTGGGATGAAACCCCTTCTTTAAAGCATTCATAAATACATCACAATGACATATTAAATTATCTAATGATTACTCCTCAAAAAAAGAGGGCGTACCTAGATTGTCCATGGAAACTTGTTCTCTAGACCGTCTATGGCAACTTGTTCCCTGAATCGTCTATGGCAACTTGTTCTCTGAACTGTCTATGACAACTTGTTCATTGTGTTTGATTCTCAAGATGTGAGGAATTACTGCTCTCTATCTGGTGAGTGCTCAAAATGAATCATGTTATTTGATGATGATGAACATCATAAATATAACTTACCAAATAAGATTGGGAACCGCAAGAACTTTTATAGATGACCCAATCCATCACGGGTCAAATACCAAAAGAGATCCTAATATTTAATTAAATTATATTAATATGTATAATATATATGTTAGATAAATATAGTTAATAATTATAATAACAAATTATAAATAATGTAAATCTAAATTATTAGATTTATTTATATAATTAAATCTGATATATCCTTCTGAATTTCATTTGACAAAGGGTGCATCCAACTGTATTAGACATGTAATTTTGATGTTTTCTTATTTCATTTTTTAAAAAATGTAATTTGGATGTTTTCTTTTATATTTTTTAGAAAACATATACAGAATAATCATATTATTTCAGGTTAAAATAGGATGCATGGAAAATAGGAAGATGCTAGAAGAAAATTTTTAAAGTTCATGCCTGAATATTGACTTTAGGTCGTGCCACGACTCTTCCTTTCTTTAATTTCCATTTATTTTTACACATAAAGTTTGCATTTTTCATTTTTGTATTCTGTAATGAATACATAAATATATTATTTTACATCCTTTAATATATTGTAAAATAAATATTGCAGAATATATTAAAGAGAAAGATGTGAAAGAAATTTATGAGACACATGAAGAAAATGTCCCTTTCTTTTTGACTTTTGTGTAGGATCTTGCATGTCAATATGCCATGTTTGTTAGAAGGAGTTATAGGGTGGTGGTTTTGGAAGGATAATAAAAATTTGTCAATAAAAATAATGTCATGTTAGCGCAGGACTAATCCACCAAATATCAGTGATATATGGGTACGTGAAATAGATTATTAGGATCGGGTTAATTGGTTCTGAAAGTAGTTTCTGATGACTGAGCTTTACTAATTGTTTGTTTGATGTTAAGGGAAATAGTAGTGGCATAAAACATACCAGTAAAAGTAAAATCTTAGGATGGGAAATATTATTACTTTTGGTTTGTCACCTATTAATTTCAACCATACTTGGGATTTTACTTTGTTTTGCTCGAGGACAACTTTTACTTGAATATATTTCATATTATATATGTTTATCTATTTAAAACAATATATTTAATTATTTATTTGAAATATAGTCTGTTCCGTTAAATTCTTCTAGTTCATGAGTGTGGTACGTGGAGAGATATTTTTCCTCAAAAGAAAACAATAAGCGTGTCACCTCTTTGATTTTTCTCAAAATACAAATAAAAATGGAAGAGTATGTTCAATTTTTGTATACTATTGAACTAACATTATTATTTTTTTATCATAAAATTAAATTTATCAATTTTGTTTACTATTGAACTGACTGCTCTCTTTTCTCTTAGGTCTCAAGTCTCTCTTTCCACCGTTAATAGTCTTAACATTCTTTTGTCTGAGTATATATTAATCTTGTTATTTTGATTTAGAACGATTATGACAACTGTGGTAATTCTAAATTGATTTTACTTTGTCTGAGTATATGTTAATCTTCTAATTTTAATTTAGAACGGTTACGACAACTGTGGTAATTCTAAATTGATTTTATTTATTTTACATAATTATCGTTTATTTATCACTAATTTATTCTAAAATAACAATACTCTTGTGCAAATGTTCAAGATACGTGATATTTTTTGCATGCTTGAGTACGTACCCGCAACAAAGAGAACATGACAGAATGCACCAACCCCAAATCAAAGGTGCCATGGCAAGGTTATAAGTTAGAAGTTAGCACCATAATTTCCAGATTCATAGTACGTGGTCATTGTGGTGCATAATTATATATATAAATGACTTTCACATATATGTTAACCATACTTAAGAGATTGTTACTAGAGATATGATTATATAGTTTCTAACCAGATTATATACTCTGCAACTTGTCAAATTTTCATTCACATAGATCAAGATAAAACATTACATGAAAATGCGACAATGAAACCAAGTATTATATCCAAAGCTACATCAAAGTTCAAGAAAGAACTGTGTAGTAGCTGTCTAACTCTAGACTTTGAGTTCATATCCAACATTTCTTTTATTCCTAATAATGCTATAACCTTGTTTAATACTAATTCAATTATCTCCGTCTTCATATCCTCCTCCGCCACCACCTTTGCCTTTGTCTCCTTTTCCATGATGATTACCTTTTCCATGGTGATCTTTTTTTCCATCACCTCCACCATAGCCTCCACCACCACCACTTGAACCACCTCCTTCACTTCCACCTCCACCACCACTTCCTCCACTTCCACCACCACCATAACCTCCACCACCGGATCCACTTCCACCTCCTCCACTGCTACCACCACCTTCGCTGCCTCCTCCACTTCCACCACTTCCTCCACTTCCACCACCACCATAACCTCCACCTCCTTGACTGCCACCACTTCCTCCACTTCCTCCTTGGCTACCACCTCCTCCGCTGCCACCACCTTCACTGCCTCCTCCACTTCCTCCACTTCCACCACCACCATAACCTCCACCTCCTTGACTGCCACCACTTCCTCCTTGGCTACCACCTTCACCACCTCCTCCGCTGCCACCACCTTCACTGCCTCCTCCACTTCCACCACCACCATAACCTCCACCTCCTTGACTGCCACCACTTCCTCCTTGGCTACCACCTCCTCCGCTGCCACCACCTTGACTGCCTCCTCCACTTCCTCCACTTCCTCCACTTCCACCACTTCCTCCACTTCCTCCACTTCCCCCACTTCCTCCACTTCCACTTCCACCACCACCATAACCTCCACCTCCTTGACTTCCACCACTTCCTCCTTGGCTACCACCTTCACCACCTCCTCCGCTGCCACCACCTTCGCTGCCTCCCCCACTTCCACCACCGCCATAACCTCCACCTCCTTGACTGCCACCACTTCCACCACTTCCTCCTTGGCTACCACCTCCTCCGCTGCCACCACCTTCACTTCCTCCTCCACTTCCACCACCGCCATAACCGCCACCTCCTCCTGAGCTACCTCCACCACTTCCACCACTACCTCCTCCACTTCCACCACCTCCTGAGCTACCTCCACCGCTGCTACCACCTCCTGAGCTACCTCCACCTTCGCCGCCTCCTCCACTGCCACCACCGCCATAACCTCCACTGCCCCCGGGGCTACCTCCACTTCCAGCACTACCACCACCTCCGCTTCCACTACCACCTCCACCTCCACCGCCGCCGCCACCACCACCACCACCTCCACCACCACCACCTGATCCACCTGCACCGCCACTACCACCTGATCCACCTTCACCGCCTCCACCAGATCCACCACCACCGTATCCGCCACCTCCCTTTCCTTTCTTTCCTTTACAGTTTTCAGCACCGTAATTTATCGCGAATTTCCTACCGCTGAAAACTGCATAAACCACCACGTATAAGATTCATCAATCATCTAGTTGGCTTAATTAAATTACCATAATTAAAACAAAACATGAGAAGATGAAAGATAATACTTACTGTTTCCGTCCTCGTCATCGCATCCACTAAATTCCTCCTGAACTTTATTTGTTCTTACAGCTTCATCAACATAACAAAGGCACATTAGCCGTACATTGAGGTTTAACTCATAACCACTAATTCTATAACAAATAAAGTGCATTAACATTAAATGATGATTCAAGGTTCATACCTTTTACTTCATCTTTAGATGGCTGATCACCCACCACCGCAGAGATGAGAACAACCCCAGAAAGAAAACACACTAAAATAAAGAACTTGAGATTCATTTTGTTAGTGAACATATAACAACAGTAAGAAGTATGAAGAATAAGGTTCAACAAAGCCCATATTTATAGTGCTAGAAAATATTAAAATATTGCGTCCAATAGAGTGAATGGGACCCACCTTGAACAGTATATTCAATACATTTTGGCTCCTTCTTCTCATATTTTCAGGCTTTTCTAACTTTCCCATGAAAACCTGATAATGGATACGTTACTTTGAATACAAGTTCAAACCTAATTAAGGAAAAAGGGAAGGTATGCATTGATAGTCAAATGGAAATGTAACCTAAGATATTAAATGAAATGCTCATCACTATAGTCAATCTCATTCCCCTATTATCCGCTGCATTAAATTTGAAACTCTTCTTTATCATTCAAGAAGCTAAATGGTGAACAGGCTGTATGATCGTCAATTTCGTGTGTTTGTGACACCTTTCAGTACGCGTGTTCATGAAAGGAAGAAAGATAATGCAGAACCTCGGCATGTCATCTAGAAAACGTTAATTTCTTTCATTCAATGTTGTCATGGGAGAAGAAAGAGAAATTTGTGACACCGCTTAAATTATACGCGTACGTGTTCTTGAAAGAAAGAAAGATATCTCGCACAATCTCGGCATGTTATTTGTTTAGAAACGGTTTCGTTTCATTGAATATCCTCATTGAAGAAGAAACAGAAGAGGCCAAGAGGAACCATCGTTTCTGGGTTTTCACACTTTGACCAAGTGGATGAGGCTTCAATGTAAACGTTATTCAACCGATTACGAGAATAAAACAGTTTTAAACTAATTAATATATATATCTAGATAAGATTTTACATCGGATTTTGTAGTAGACTTATAATTTATAATTGACTGTGATCTGTTAATAATAGTAGAATTTTTCTTTAATATATAATTAGAGAGTTTTATATAATATTCTTATTATTTTTCCCATATCTTTAAGGAGAGATTATTAGGTAATTTTATTTTAGATTAATTATCACAGTCTATTGATGATATCAACTATTTTTTATATAATGTATGTTTCGATGTTATTAATTTTATTTTTATTACATGTAATAATTGGTTTGAATGATGGTCAAGTCGGTGGTCTAGAATAGTTTAATAACTTTTTTCCTTTGACCGAATTAATATTAGTGTTAAATTTGACATATATAAATATAATATTTCTGGACATATATCAATTTAGTGTTATAAATATTAAAAAGAAGGTTAATGTAAAATAAAATAAATTATAGGATTTAAGGAAAAACTTCAGGAGGTTGCTATAACGCACTATCTAAAACTATTTTATTTTATGTTATTAATTATTAAAAAATAAGATTTTGGGAATTAATGATTTGAATGATGGTCAAGTCGGTGGTCTAGAATAGTTTTATAACTTTTTTCCTTTGACCGAATTAATATTAGTGTTAAATTTGACATATATATATATATATATATATATATATATATATATAATATTTCTGGACATATATCAATTTAGTGTTATAAATATTAAAAAGAAGGTTAATGTAAAATAAAATAAATTATATGATTTAACGAAATCTTCAGGAGGTTGCTATAACGCACTATCTAAAACTATTTTATTTTATGTTATTAATTATTAAAAAATAAGATTTTAGGAATTAATGGTTTGAATGATGGTCAAGTCGCTGGTCTAGAATAGTTTAATAACTTTTTTCCTCTGACCGAATTAATATTAGTGTTAAATTTGACATATATATAAATATAATATTTCTGGACATATATCAATGTAGTGTTATAAATATTAAAAAGAAGGTTAATGCAAAATAAAATAAATTATATGATTTAACGAAAAACTTCAGGAGGTTGCTATAACGCACTATCTAAAATATTTTATTTTATGTTATTAATTAATAAAAAATAAGATTTTAGGAATTAATGTAATTTATAGGATAAATATAATAACGTCAATAAACTTTTTGAAGTTGTGATTGAATAATATGATATTTTATTGCGATTGAATAATAACATATTTTATGTCTTAGGGTTGTCTATGTGTGAAACAAGTTTATTTTTAATTAGTACTTTTTAATTGTTTACACTTAATCAAGTTTCTTTGCAGTCAAAAATAACTTAACCAATTACTTTCAATGTTTAAACTTTGACGTTTTCTTTGACAGTTCTAAAAATCTGATTTACTAACTGAAAACTTTTACTCTAATTTTAAAATGAAAACGAAACGTTACGTATCCTTCCTTTCTTTACTTTCGAAATATCTAATGAAAAATGTTTTGTAAAATATATTTTCAAGACCTGTAATTTCTATTTAGATTTTATAATATTTATTAATAATTATTTTTTTGTTTAATTTTATAATCATTAGTTAAAAAGGAAATAAATTTATGATTGTGTTGAATATACTTAATTTGTTAAAGTACCTGCATATACACAAAAGAAATTGAAAAGTCTAATTTCTTAAATGTAAATTTTCAATGATTTTAAATTATAGTTATTGTGTGATGAGTATTTTTTATAATGTTTCTTAAGATGTTTTTAACATACGGATATAAAATATTAAAAATAAGAAACATATTTTTTGTGTATAAATGCATAAATTTGTTGACTTTTACAATATTATAAATAAATACATTAAATTTTTGCATTTATTCTTCTGTTTATACATTGAACTGAATGTTTTGCTTTTGTATTTTTATTAATAAGATAAATGTATCTGTCAAAACAAAATGATAAGATATGTAAATTATTTGCTTGATTTTTTAAAATTCGATTATTTTATCTATAAAATTATTTTTCTATGTATAAAAAAAATATTATTAACTTTATTTTTTAAAATAAACTTCTCCCCACTATAGAAATGTATAATATTAAATTTAAATTCTGAACATTCATGTATTTGAAATAAATTGATTTAAATACATAATTCATATTGTCGTTGTTTAATTATAAATTGTGATGCATAGCAAAATTGTTAAGTTTTGTATATATAGTTATTTTAAAAATCATATTTAAAATAATTTGAATAACGTACGATACAAAAGTATTTTTTAGTATCGTAGTACATAAAAATTAAATTCTTTTAGGTTTTCAGAAATTCTAATTTAGTATAATGGTTCGTAAATTTTCTTCTTCGTTCGGGTTATGCATTCGCGTGGTATGTAAAATTTTCACATTAATTGATTATTAATCTACATAAACTTTAGAATTGATTATAGTTAGGAGTTATTTATAACGTGATTTTTATTTGGATCATAGATATTAAAAAATTTATTTTGTAATGTTATTTAAAAATCAAAGTAAAATTGAATTTGGATCTATATATTAATTAATTAATATTATATTATATAAAATAAATCTGTTGTCGAGAGAAACGAAATAAGAAATATTTTTGCCTAAACTATATAAATATAATAATATTTTATTAACAAGTTAAAAAGTAAAAATAATATAATAAATAAGAATAACACCACAAAAATAATAAAATAAAAAATATTATCTCATTTATCTTGAATTTTTATGAGAGATCATATTAATTGTAAGAATATCACGTTAAAATTTATAACTATTAATAAAAAGGATTTTTTTAATAATTACTGACAAAATTTAATTATATAAAAATTATAAATATACACTTACTTTTACTAGTATTATATAAAGATAAAAAAGTAAATTAGAATAACATATTGATAAGATTCATTCATAAAAAGTAATTCAAATTTATATTATAATTATTTTTGACATTATTTATTTAAATTGATAAACATTACCTTTTCCTTATTAATTTAGTTTAAAAAAATACCAATTATAATATATTTTAATTTCTTTTATATATGTATTTTTTTTCTCTGAAAATTAATAAACAAAATCCAATTTTTGATAAACTATTCATTCATGAAATAGCAAAGAAGACCGTAATAAAGTCATATTATTGTCATTTGATAATTAAATAATTTTTCGTGCTTATGAATTGTGATAGGTTGAATGTGTACATTAATAATTTATGTATCTTTTTTTTTTCTTATACAATAATAATATGTTTAAAAGGAATACGATAAGGAAGTATGCACTAATGATATAAAATTATATTAACCAGTCAATCAATCACAAATAAAATTTGATATAATTTATAAGATAATAATTATAAATATTTAGTTGTGATTCGATGATAGGATGCTAGTGCATATATCCTTTTCTCGCATAAAACTCATTGTAAAGGAATACTATCATACAACTAAGACAATCTTTAACTCAGGTGGATGAACTTCCATTACTTTGTGTTCAAAATATGTATCACTCAATCACATCATTGACATAATTATTCTTCATAAAATAACTCTTAAGTGTTGTCTTTGGGAAGGCTCTTAATACTAAGCCCATTAGGCCCTCCACCACCTCCATAGCCACCACCAGGAAAACCACCACCAGGCCCACCACCTCCACGCCCACTACCATAACCTCCTCCTGGTCCTCCGCCACCAGGCCCACCTCCAGGCCCACTACTGTAACCTCCTCCTGGACCTCCACCGGCAGGCCCACCACTATAACCTCCACCAGGTCCACCTCCTCCAGGACCTCCACCACCAGGCCCACCACTGTAACCACCACCTGGTCCTCCGCCACCAGGTCCAGGACCTCCACCACCTGGCCCACCACCATAACTGCCACCTGGCCCTCCGCCACCAGGTCCACCTCCTCCAGGACCTCCACCACCAGGCCCACCACCGTAACCCCCACCTGGTCCTCCGCCACTAGGACCTCCACCACCGTAACTGCCACTTGGTCCTCCGCCACCAGGTCCAGGACCTCCACCACCTGGCCCTCCGCCACCAGGTTCACCTCCTCCAGGAACTCCACCACCAGGCCCGCCACCGTAACCCCCACCTGATCCTCCGCCACCGTAACTGCCACCTGGTCCTCCGCCACCAGGTCCAAGACTTCCACCACCTGGCCCACCACCATAACTGCCACCTGGCCCTCCGCCACCAGGTCCACCTCCTCCAGGACCTCCACCGTAACCCCCACTTGGTCCTCCGCCACCAGGACCTCCACCACCTGGCCCTCCACCACCAGGACCTCCACCACCTGGCCCTCCACCAGGTCCACCTCCTCCAGGACCTCCACCACCTGGCCCGCCACCGTAACCGCCACCAGGCCCACCACCAGGCCCTCCACCTCCAGGACTCGCACCACCAGGCCCACCGCCATAAGCACCACCTGGTCCTCCACCATCAGGGCCCCCACCACCAGGGCCCCCACCACCAGGCCCACCACCGTAACCACCACCTGGTCCTCCACCACCAGGCCCACCACCACCAGGTCCACCTCCATAACCTCCCGGACCTCCACCACCAGGCCCACCACCTCCAGGCCCGCCTCCAGGCCAGCCACCGTAATCGCCACCTCCAGGCAAACCCCATCCGGGCATACCAAAACCAGGGTAACCCCAACCTCCGATGCAATTTGCAGTTGAACAAACTCCAACAACGCCTCCATTGCTTGGATTTGCTTCATATTTTATATCGCCGGCATCGTTTTTCTCTTTAGGAACTTCAGCTACAAACATGAACCATGAACAAATGTCATAATCATATAGATTTTCCATGAAAACAGTAATAGTGATGAATAACATAGTAAAAGTTTAACCACGACTTAGGAATTAATTAGGTTACAATGCTATCCACCATCGAATTCAAAGTTTGAGAGAATTGAAAGCAAAATGCAAACTCACCTGTTATTGACCTTGAGGAAGTCTCGGCAAGATCCCTAGCTTTCACGTGAGAGGTTATCAGAGAAGCCATGGCCAAGAGGCCTAGAATGAGCATGGTTTCCTTAGAAACCATTTCTAAGTAGTAAACAAAAGAAACCGATTCAGATAAATGTTTGCTGACGAAATATCGATTCGAAAACCAAAGAGGAAGTGACGGTATATGTAGGAGAGTTGAGAAGGACTCCAACTTGGCAATTTAGCATAAGTAATAAATGCAATCTCTTTAAGAGCGGAAACTTCGCACTTCTATTATCCCACTCAACGTTCTTCTAAATTTCCGGAAATAGCATTCATTGTTTGATGCTTGCGTCAATGTAATTCTATGCTTATATATAAATGCTTAATTCCTTCGGTTTCTTGTACTGATCAGCAAGAAGAACGCCGTTAAAAAAGAACAAATATATATCGGAATATACAATTTTTGTAAGAATGTGTTAGATTTTTATTTTTATTTTTATTTGTTTTTTTTTTTTTAAGAAAAAATAACCACGTATAACCATTTACTTTTAAGAGTTCGATGTTAAAAATATGAAGAAGTTGAAATATAAAAGTTTTGTTCTTAATTAACTTATAATATCAATGTAGTTAAGTTGCAACTCCTAATTAAAGTTATGGCATAATTTTATTTCTTCATACGCATTGATCATTTTTATAATTTACTTATATTGGAGGATTAAAGTAGGTGGGGTGTATGCTTTTCTTGTTTTATTATTCATAAAGGAAACAACGTAAATCCTTTGAATTGTGACAATATCATTCCTGCTAAAGTTTTTGATTAATTGTTTCGTTTTCACATCTTTTTCTCACACAACTGGGGAATAATCTTTGTTTAGATTAAGAATCGCGCTGGCTAGCCGCTTAGTAATAATTAATGCTGAAACCTTATATACCTACCCATGAACTTTTCAACCACTTACTCCGTGTAATTTACAGTTGAGGTTAATACCAATTAACTTTTAAATAGAAATTACAACTCAAAACTTTTAAAATTTTGGATTAAAACTCAATTTTTTTTTTAATTATAATTAAATCATGCAATTAAGCTATAATAATAATAAAATGTTTGGATACCCCATGATAGAGAAACGGAAAATAATAATATATATATATATATATATATATATATATATATATATATATATATATCACTTAATACAATAACCATTAATCAATGTTCATTCATCCATTTTGTTAATTGTAAATTTTATTTGAACCAATATTAGCCATTCATTTAAAAATACACTTAATAATAAATTTCAACCCAATCTTATAAAGTTAATTATCAAAGAAGAATTAAATATCTCACATTAATGATAATTAAAATAATTTATAATAATTTGATTTTATTATTAAATTAATATAATGCTTAAAATATTATTAAGAAGATAAATTAATAAACCAAATATTATATATAATCCTACTATTAATATAATTAACTAATTAAAAATATATTTTATGAACGATAGTGATTAAAACGAACATTATTTTTTACCTTTTATCCACTTTCTAAAATTACAAAAAATTGTTGCTATAAAATAAAGCTTCTTTCAATTATGATAAATTCTATGGCGTAGAAATATATCTTTCCCAACATTTATTATTGTTAGTTTATCTTTCAGTAACCTTAAGTATTGTTGATATAAATTATATGAGTTGGTATTAACAGATTCTATCTTTGCAAATCACTCATTTATTGTGAGAAATTTTTTTTTGCAAACAACTTAATTTTTTATAATTATGAATTATGATCATACATTCATAGAGAGTTTATCACTGATGTATTATTCATTTTTGCTTTTGTTTTAAAATATCTCGTGGTAAGAGAAGTTGAAAGAAAAGACACGGCCAGTTTGTATCCATGCCTCTTATTACAACACGAGATTTTATTCGTGAAATATATAACTAAGCACATAGACACTGAAGGGATGATAGTTTATTCGTGAAATACACTAAGTACGTAGACAACACCGGTTGGAATCTTGGTACCATGTTTCTAATTCCGACGGGTATAGATTACGGGTGCTGGAATGCCTGCGTAGGTCAAGCTATGGTGTCCGTAAGTCTGACCGCTTGGGAGGGGAACTGAACTACCTCCATGGTCAGGAATACCACCCACTACTGGGTTCTCATATTGGTGAATGAACATTGATCCAACCACTTCTTTCCCTGCAAACACGTTAATTAACCTTTATCACATGAACCATTTACGATAGAAAAGTGAATTTTACATGTGTATGTAATTTGTGATCGATGGAGAGAGATATGAGGAATAAATAAATAAATAAGAAAATAAAATATTTTTTCTTTTAATAACGTGTTTTTCTTTTTTTTTTTTTTAAAACAGAATTTTCTTTTTAATAACATATTTATATATATATTATCATGGTATCATTTTATAAATGCAAGTTAATAATATAACTTAATTCATGAAAATAGCTTATAAACCGAAGATTGTTTACCTCATAATATTTTTTTTTCTGTTACAACTAGTAAAAATTGTTATGTATTATAAAAAAAAAAAAAAAATTGTTCTCCCAGAACGACTTTAAAATTGTGAGTCTCTACCAGAATGATTTTAAAATTGCGAGTCTCTGAAGTATTACTCTTACATTTACAAATGATATTTTTTACCATAACAAAACTCCCATGAAAAATATTGTTATATGTATAAAAAAGAGAACAGTTTATCAAGACAACTATAATAGCAATTTCATACCATAATAATTAAATGCAACAAAAATATTATATTTTAAGACATGGACAACAGTTTGTGAAGTAATCTAAGGCAACATCTTTCCTTCATAGCTTATTTAGGCAACACCTTCATTAGTTAAATTTAATTAGTCCAGGCTAAAAAAATTAATCATTAATATGACTATCAACTTTGAGGATTTAGATAAGTTTCTTTCCTTTTTATCTTATGTCTTTTCTATGAAGAAATTTATCAGAATATATGTTTAATAGTTGTATTTTTTTAAGAAACTTAAAGTAAATTATCACATATTTACCTAATACAATTTAACAAAATTAGGTTACAAGGTAAAAGTTATTCAATCTATACGTTTAATCGATAGAATAAATTTTGATATTATTTTAAGAATACGGGTTAATATTGTTGTAACTCAATCTTACCTAAATAACTTATAATATAACATTTTTTCTCCCACTTATACGATCTGAAAATATTTTATTTTATAAATTAGTTTTATAAAATTAAGCTTATCTCTAAAATATATTACAACAATAAAACAATACAAATTTAAATATAGTCTAAATATATAGATTTAATGAAATAAAATGAAAAAAATAAAAAAAAATTCAAGGAAGATTTAAAAGAAAATTTACTTACTCATTTGTTTCGTATCATATAGTTCCACAGAATTTCTCTTTTAATAAGATATTTTCATATTTTTAAAATTTTCAACGGTGTTTTAAAATTTGTTTTTAAGAGCTTCTTATTTCAAAATACCCACATGTATATATGACAAATATATATATATATATATATATATATATATATATATATATATATATATATATCTTGAAGATAAACTCTAATATATTTTAAAAATTCAAATTAATAATAATGTAGAAAGTACTAATAAAGTGTTTCTAATTCCAACCGGTTTTGACGACGGGTGGGTCGATCAAGGTATGCTGTCCGTAAGTCCAACCGGGTGGGAGGAGAATACGACCGGGTCGGATGAAATGCCCTGCAAACATGTTAATTAACCTTTATCACATGAACCATTTACGATAGACAAGTGAATTTTGCACCTCCATTATCTGTATGTATAATTTGTGATTGATGGAGAGAGATACGAGGAACAAAGTTGTTAGTAAAATATCCATGTACATGGGATAAAAGTAATTATATTATATATAAATAGTTGGTATATCATTTTAGAAATGAAAGTTTATAATCTAACTCAATCTTATAAGTGAAAATTATTTCCCACACAGGAACATTTTTCTCAGTTACAAGGAGTAAAAATTGTTGTGTATTACAAAATGAATTGTTGTCTTTGTTGATGAGAATGGTTTTAAAATTGCGAGCCTTTAAGGTGTTACTCTTACATCCGAAAATGATATTTTTTACAAAATGATATAATTTTTTTAATGTATATAAACGAGAACTCTTATTTTACACACGTCAATTCTATAAGATGAATTGATATCATAACGAAGATCTCTGAGATAAGTTACAGCAATAAAACAACAAAGATAAATATAGTCTAAACATCTAGATTTAATAAAGGAAAAAGGAAAAAAAATCAAAGATAATTTTTTTAATCATTAATAGATGATTAATTATTCATTAGTTTCGTACAGTTCTGCAAAATTTCCCTTTTAATAATATATTTTCCTTTTTTTAATATCTCAACAGTGTTTTAAAAGTGTTTATTAAGAGTTTCTTACTTTAAAATACTCATGTATAGAAGACAAATTAAATGATATATGTAGCTCACCCTCGCTTAAACTCCTTGCTGCCACCGCTGAGGAGATTGAAAGTAAAATGGCCAATGCGCCCAGCATCAGTATTGCAACCTTCAAACCCATCTTTCAGTAGAATACTAAAAGATGTCAATGGTAATGAAAGGTTGAGAAAATTATTGAATATTATGTACTCTATATATAGGAGGGGAAGAGGAAGAACTATGGATATATCTCTTTCGTTTTGAACCAGGCGCCGCTGCCTATTATTAAGTTTTTTATAATTATAATTTATAATAATAATGGAATCACAATATAGCTAATAATGTTTGTCAATCGACCTTATACTATGAAAAAAAATATTATATATTTGCTCTTTATATCATCAATGTCTTTTTCTTTTTCTTGTTGAAAATATTATCAAATGTCTGATAACCATTCGACATCTTAAAAGCTGCCTAAAAAATCTGATTTTGTAATACAAATATATGCACTACACCAAGCGATTTCCCAATTAAAATAGCATAGTGGAGTCTTGCTTGTATCCGATTATTCGTTAAACTATTTTTTGGGTGTGATCTTTTAAAAAAATCAGCGTTAAATTATGTTTAATAAGTTTTATTGAAGGTCATTCATAAAATGGAATAAATATCTTAATCTACTTTTTGAAGGTATCGTTATTAAATTTTTAAATTTAATCATGGATAGTTTTAATTTTATTATTTTTTGACACGCATATTGACTTTATTTGAACGAATAAGGAACATTGTATATCTTATTTATAATACTTTACCTTAATTAATATCAATAAGTAAATAAATCAAAGGACTAATAACCATTCGGAATCCATATAATTTCCCTAAAAAATTGAAAGCTTTAGTAATGTTATTTTATGTACGAGAATTTGATAAATATTATCCTTTTGTAGCCGAAATTAGTGTTTGTCGAAAACAAAAATGTTTATGCTTTGGAGCTGCAAAATTGAATAACTAAGTTGACAACTAACATACTCAAACATGGATTGTTCTCGCCGGAATTCGGCCTAAATGTTTTTGGGATGATACGGGGTAGATGTACAATGGGACGAAGTATTTTGCGAAAGATTTAATGAATTGATTTCTTTAAAGTAGAGAATATACCTATAAAAGACATTTTAACAATTAAATTAATACTTTACTGGAATCAGAGATAAAACAGTATGCGAAATAAAATAATATCCAGAGATAAAACAGTATGCGAAATAAAATAATATATGAGTATGAGAGAGTCCTCCTGAGATACTTCTTAAAGTTGACGAGTATCACATGAGATCTTATTTCCAATTAAAAAGAAGATCTGGCTAGATCATAGACGACAGAGGACAGATCAACTTATTCTTAATAATATTTTTTCTAAAATTTAATCACATTTCATATGTTTTTGATCTATTTACTTGTTTTTAAAAAATATTTAAATATTTATTTTCTAAATTTTAATTGAAAAAAATAATTCATTTTATTCAATATTTTTACTCGAAAAAAATAAAACAAATTAAAATAGAAATTAAAAAATATATTTTTTATTAATAATAATAAAATGACTATTTTTTATTTACCAGAAAGATATATCTATATGAAATAAATCAAAATGTTAAAAACGTGTATATTTAAAATAAAGGTTGACATATTTATTATGGGACAATTAATGTAACATTTAAGTAAAACATTAACTACACCCCACATGGACAATACTTAATTAATAGAATATTTATATAATTTCTCATCAATTTGATAAAATAAAATTACTATAATTGAAATTGAAATAATCTTATTTAATTTTTTTATTGTTATATACTTTCTCTTAACCTTATTATAAATTCCATTAATATTTTAACTAAAATCAAGCAAATTGATTAATTTATTTGAGAAAATTAATTTTATTATAAATATATATATATATATATATATATATATGTATATATATATATATATATATATATATATATATATATGTGTGTGTGTGTATATTCCAAATTTATCTGGTAAACTATCATTTCTCTAAAAATGTTTAAAAAATTAGTTACTTTATAATTGAAAAAACAAAATAACTAAAAATATTTAAATTGAACTAAAAATATTTAATATCAATTTAAACCTTAAATTTAACCTAGTTTAATTTATTAATTTAACTATTTATTCTCAATTTAATCTCTTAAATTAACAGTGTAAATGACCATAAAAGATATAACTCGGAATAAATTGATAATAATTATATTTTTAAGTATTAAAATGATTAATATCTAACACATTTAGAAATTATTTTACTAATTTTTACTTTGAAATTAATTTCTTTTTATTTTTATAATTTGATAGGTCAAAATAGTATTTTACTCAAACTTATATGTAAAAATATTGCTTACTAATATTAATGAGTTGTATTTCCATTACAATCAATCATTATCTCACATTCAATTATGCAATGCTTTTCTTGTTTTATTATTCATAAAGGAAACAATGTAAAAACGAGTAAATCTTTTGAAATGTGCCAATATCATTTCTGCCAAAGTTTTTAATTAATTGTTTCGTTTTCACATCTTTTTCTCACACTAATGGGGAATATTCTTACTTTAGATTAAGTATTGAGCTAGCTAGCCGCTCAGCAATAATTAATGCTGAAATTTTATATACCTACCCATGAAACTTTTCAACCACTTACACCATGTAATTTACAGTTGAGATTAATAGCAATTAACTATTATATAGAAATTACAACTTAAAGCTTTAAAATTTTGGATTAAAACTCAAACTTTTCATTCAATTAATGTGATTTTAATTATAATTCAAACATGCAACTAAACTATAATAATAAAAAATGTTTGGATACCCCATGTTATTTGACATGTCACATATAATAAATATCTTTTCTACTTGATTACGTGGATTAATATTATAATGTACAAAATTTTATTTTCCATATCTGTTATTGTAATTGTAAAAGACTAAGGATAAAGTACATATCGTATTGATTATTATAACTACAATCATTTAACTCTTTTACATTATATATATATATATATATATATATATTTATGATTATCTACATATTATAATTATTTATTAAATATTTTTTTTATTATAAAGTCCAATATGAAAAGGTCACATGAGATTTTAACAGGGTTATTTTAAATTTTATGTTGGATTTTTTAATAATTGATGTAGTATATTCCTTCTACTTTGGGCTTTGTAATAATTGTTATTTATCGTGCAAGAATGAAAAATACTCCAAAATAATTTATCTAATATATTACAATTGTCAAATAATAAATATGAAAACTAGAATCATTATTCTTACCAGAACCGTTAGATCGAATTCTGTTCTATTATAATAATGTAAATTTAATCAAAATTTAAGAAGAAAATATAAAAGTATAAAATTAAGATTAAATTTAAATTAATAAATGCGATTACAATCTCAATTTCATCACTACTTATCCTAATACCTTTCCTTAGTTATGTAATGTATTTAATTGGATGAATTAGATTTCTACTCTCATATTTGTCCCCACCGTTTGACATTGACCTGATTGATTAATCTTTTAAGTTAAAAAAAGTTAATTAAGGGTTATGTTCTATGAATATTAGATAACAATTAGATTTTGGATTGATACTACTTTCTACTTTTATCTTTGAAATTTAGCTGAATGATTGTTATTTTCCTAATACCACCTAAACTTTTTCCCTCAAAATTCCCTTAGTTTTACATTGAATTTAATAACAGCCACATAGTGAAAAACATTTAGATTATAAGAAAAAATTCATAATTATATAAACTAAATAACATCAAGATTCAGTAGAATAAAATAAGGTTACATCATTCTCTGAATCAGTTAAAAATCTAGTTCATAATAGACAAATAAATCACAAAGCGAAGATAAAAAGAAGGGAAAGAATACATGGGCGAAATTCCCCGAATGACGTTTTATTACGTGATATCCATTCTCCTTCTTTTTCTTAAGACTGAATGTCGTTTCTTTATGAGTTATATATATATATATATATATATATATATATATATATATATATATATATATATATATATATACTAATTTCTTTTTGAGTCTCCTTTACATAAGATAAGATCTTGGACCTTATTTATACAAGATAAGATAAGATAAAACAAGATCTTAGGCTAACACATTCCTATCTCATGGGAGATAAGGTAAATGCTATTGCCTTCTCTAAGTTTTTCAAAATTATAACCTTAAAACACTCAACAAACACGTCATGATACTTTAAATAAACAATTTTATAATCTACTTCAAAAACATTTTATTTCTTTTTTACTTTATATGAATTCAATAAAAGCATGTCCAAATAACTCTCATAAGAGAGTTATCAATAATCGACATGAAAGGTTCTTTTTAGTAAAGTGCAGGCCTCATCACTTTTCATTCTCTTCCGGCGCCCGTTGCTCTCATGCTTTTTCAATCTTTTTCCCTCTCGTTCTACTTTTCTCTCTTTCCCGTTGTCGTGCTCTTATGTTCTGGTCCAGTATAGTTTTTTCTTTCACGGTCTTTCTTTCACGATCTCTCGCTCCTGCCATAGCCGTTTAAGTTGTCAGTCGCGGTCTCTCTTTTATGGTCTCTTTCTCCCGTCGTCGTTCTTTGCCTTGATGCAATCGTCTCTCATTCGTCGTTCTTCCGGTTGCCCTCTTCTCACTTAGGTTTTAGCGGCTTCGCATCAGGTTAACAATTTTGTTTCAACTTTCTAAGATGTGTTGACTACTTTCGAGATATAGTGGTTAATGAGAATTAACTGTTTTCATGTTTACTCATTTGTGTAGTTTGAATGAAAACTCTCAACTTCTGAAGAGTAGATATATTTGCAATTTCTCTGTTGGTATTGAACTTGTTAATTGATTTCTAAGGAGGGCATTGTCATGATAAAATGCATGTTGTCATTAGCTTCTTGTTGTATTGACTACTATAGAATATAAAGATAACAATTATGAAGTCTTCAAAAGAGTTAAATATGTTAGGAATATGTAGTTTGATTTTTGTCAATACATATTTTAGTCCCACATCGTATAAACAATGAGAGGGATTGTTCTTATATTTATATATAAACAACTCCCTATAATGCTTCTAAGTGTAGCACAATGCACAAAAGAGAATGCATATTGTGTACCCGTGGACGTAGGCAATTTGCCGAACCATGTTAAATTCACGAGTCTCCTTTTTCTCTCTTCGTTGTATTCTTGTTTTTATTATTGATTTGATTTTAACAATTGGTATCAGATCCAATATCTTAGTACTTCCACATCAGAAAAGATTTGATTTATTCTTAGGGTAGAGAAACAGTGGGAGCGCTTTTTGTGGGAGCTTTCATGAGACAGCAGCAAGAACAATGGCATTGGAAGAAGAAGTGTGTGAAGTCTTCCCCTGATTACCACCCCAACAAGTGGTAGAGCCGATGGTTCGACTTGGTGAACAACTCCGAGTGATGCAATGATAGGAGTGGATCTAATTAAAGGTTAGGTGGACCTATTTTGTGAGATCTCTTGTATCGAAAGTCTTCCTAACAGGAGTGGCTAGGTAGCGGTGTCGTTGATGTGAGCTATCAGAACGGCGATACAAGACTAGAGCATATGACGACAATGTGAAGTTTAAGAATTGTCTTGACGAGGAAGCTCTAATGGTCATTATTGACAATAGTGGAAGAATGACATTAAAAGAAGAGAAGAAGAGAAACAATGGAAGTTTTACAGAAGACCCGTCGGTGGACAGGGCAGAAGACCCGTCAGTGGACAGGGCAGTGGAGTGGAAGGAATTACACTAGGTGGTAATGTAAATCAAACTCCAAGTGGGAGATTGTTAGGAATACGTAGTTTAATTTTAGTCAATATATATTTTAGTCCCACATCGTATAAACGATGAGAGAGATTGTTCTTATATTTCTATATAAACAAATCCTTGTAAAGTCTCTAAGCGCAGCACAATGCACAACAAATGAAATATATATTGTGTGCCCGTTGATGTAGGCAATTTGCCGAACCACGTTAAATCCTTGAGTTCTCTTTTTCTCTCTTCCTTGTACTCTTCTTGTATTATTTTTTTGTTCTTAACAATTGGTATCAGAGCCAATATCTTAGTATGCTCTATGGTTGCGACTTTGCCTGATCTTCCACATCAGAAAAGATTTGGTTTATCCTCAGGGTAGAGAAGCAGTGAGAACGCTTTACGTGGGAGCTTTCATGAGACAGCAGCAAGAACAGTGGCATTGGAAGAAGAAGTGTGTGAAGTCTTCCCCTGATTACCACCCAACAAGTGGTAGAGTCGATGGTTCGACTTGGCGACCGACTCAGACAAGTGATGCAATGATAGGAATGGATCTAAGTGAAGGTTAGATCAACCTACTTTGTGAAGATCCCTTGTATCGAAAGTCTCCCTAGCAGGGTTGGCTAGGCTGCGTGTGCCGTTGATGTGAGCTATCAGAACAGCGGTACAAGACTAGGACATATCGACGATAATGTGAAGCTCAAGAATTGTCTCGACGAGAAAGCTCTAATGACCATTATTAACAATAGCGGAGGAATGACATTAAAAGAAGAGAAGAAGAGAAACAATAGAAGTTTTACAGAAGACCCGTCAGTGGACAGGGCAGTGGAGTGGAAGAAATTACACTAGGTGGTGATGTAAATCCAACTCCAAGTGAGAGATTGTTAGGAATATGTAGCTTGATTTTAGTCAATACATATTTTAGTCCCACATCATATAAACGATGAGAGAGATTGTTCTTATATTTCTATATATATAACTCCTTGTAAAGCATATTGTGTGCCATAGATGTAGGCAATTTACCGAACCACGTTAAATCCACGAATCTCCTCTTTCTCTCTTCCTTCTATTCTTCTTTTATTATTGATTTGTTTTTAACAAAATATACAATAGAAATCAATTATAGTTCTTTATGTTTTTCTAATGAACATTGAAGCTTCGTCACGATAACCATAAGATGTCAATCTTTATTATATTAAAGAGATTAGTGAACACTAATAGGTGTTTGGGCGTGAATGATTGAAATGTGTGTGACTTTATTATAGAATGTATTGATTGAATGATCGTAAATTAAATTTAATTGGATTTTAATAAGTTTTTGTTTAAGTTATATTATATAGTGCGCGTAACTCTTATAAATATACAAGTAAAATTAATTTTTCATTGGTTAGTCGAGAGTCAAAACTAAAAATTAGTATTCAGTTAGCATCTTTCAAACATGTTTCTAAGGAGTTTAAAAAAAATATATCATTTACTAAATTTTATTATAAGTTTTGAAATTCTCCTCCGTAAATTTTGTAAATTATTGTCTATTTTTTTTTGGTAAAATATTTTACTATTAATCATTTAGTATTATATTTTACAAAAGATATATTTTAATTTATTTTATATTTTAAAAATGTTAATAATAAAATAATATCATGACTTATGTAAAATTTATCTCAAATAAGACATGGTTGATTGTTATGCATTTCCAATAAAATTATATTATTTATTAAATTATATTTTAATGATTTGATTTTATAAGTTTAGAATTTTTCTCGGTAAAATTATAAATTATCAACTTTTAAATATTTTGAAGGTAAACTTTTTTTCTATTAGTCCTGAAAAATTATATTTTATTAAAAGCCCATTTTAATTTATTTTATATTTTTTAAATATTTTAAATAATAAATTATTATTATGATTTATGTAAAATTTATCACATGCCTAATATAATTTGGTTATTTAGAATTTTAAATAAAATTATATTATTTACTAAATTATATTATAGTGATTGAATTTAACAAGTCTTAAAATTATACTAGGTAAAATTGTAAACTATTGAATATTTAATTTTTTCAAGGTAAAATATTTTTTTATTTATCATCTAATATTATATTTTATAAAAAATATATTTTAATTTATTTTACAACTTTTAACGTGTTAAAATAATAAAATAATATTATGATTAATTTAAAATTTATCTAATATAACATATAATTGGTCACTGAACTTTTTACATAGAATTATAGCATTTATACAATTATATTTTAGTGATTGAGTTATGTGAGTTTTAAAATCTTTCTCCACAAAATTTTAAATTAATGATTGTTTAAATTTTTGAGGATAAAATATTTTTTTATTAGTAATGTAATATTATATTTAATTAAAGACGTATTTTAATTTATTTTTTATTTTTAAATATATTAAAATAATAAAATAATATTATGATTTATTAAATATTTATCTCATGAAAAACATAATTGGTTGCTAAAAATTTTAAATAATATTATATTTTTTATTAAATTATATTTTAATGAATAGTTCTTGCTAGTTTTAAAATTGCTCCACACTAACCCATAGCTCCTATCCATCCGATAAAGTTGACATATGTTCCAACATCGGTTTTTTATTACCATATTATACCTCCTCCCCTCTAAATTTCCATGCCTGTACTACCTTTGCATATGATTCTTGACTTGTGTCTTTTGTTGGCCAAGCCCCTTCTTTTTTTGTGCTCCACCCTTATTTTAAGTATTTATATTTTTTAAAACAATAAATTATTATTATGACTTATGTAAAATTTATCATGTGCCTAACATAATTAATTACTAAGGGTTTTAATTATCAAATGATATTTGAATTTTGTACTTTAGTTCTTTACCTACAGCATTGTTTTCTTTGCCTATGATTTCACCTTCATTCTAATTTTGTGCTCACCGTTTTTATGCCCTTTGGTTCCAAACTCTGTAGATTAGCTACATGATATTAACTTTTTGCTGCCAAATTTTGTTTTATTTGTAGTTTAGATAAATGAGAATCATGTTAGTGTCTACATGTGTTATGGTGGTTGAAAGATTATTTTATAAAAATATATTTAATGTGATTTCACTTATAAAATTAGAATAATTATTATAGATCAAAATTTTATTTTGAAATGTATTGATTAAATGATTCTAAATTGTATTTGTTTGATTTTAAATAGATTTATTCTAAATTTTACAATAAACATTTTCAGAGTGAAAAATATTACCAAGTCAACAAGAAATAATCTTAACAATTGTTAAAAGAACTTACAAAATTAATTGTTGAAGAAGAGATACGTGAAGATGAGAATGTATTTATTGCATCCCAATATCTCAATTCACGTAAATTGAATATTGACTCATTGATCGTGACTGCACTAAATTGAAGAACTTACCTAGATGTGTGATCCTCATTTTGGTTGACCATTTTTGAAATTTGTGTTGCATCATTCACCTCTCCCCCCTTCACCGTTGGGCCATCACATACGCCCAACTGTGGTTGCAGAATTGACGAGGCTTTGACCTTCGACAAAATAGAGCACTCTGATTCATGTAAATCCATAATTATTCCCTTTTCACTCATGATAGATGAATCTTCTTCCATGTCTCTATTCTTCCGTATTCCACAACAGCACCCTACTAGTGGTGAGTAAACGTCTTCTTCCCACCAAGTCACAAGAGACAAATTCTCCGTTTATTAAAACCCATTCGTGGATAGAAACAGACACAACAGCTAGTATCTGCACAAGAAACTTGAATATTCGAACCTTGACGTCGGTTCATCTAGCGCCAGAAATTTGCCAAAAAAACAGACAGCTTCTTAAAAATTGCCTCTCCACAGAATTGATGGGGGCACCTTTATGCATTTAACCCTTTATTTCCTTACAAGATATTTAACTTCCATGACTCAATGGACTCGAATGTAGTTCTTAACCAAGCCTTATTATCCTTGACAAAACTAGACATATCAACCCCGTCCTTACCTATTAGCAAGATCTAATTGTGCCCAAGGTACCATACTATGACTATGTTGAACCCTGCATAAAGAAACTTTCATGAATAGTCACCATCCTCATTGGGTCATGTAATCTTACTATCATTGATAACTCTCCAATCAGAGTTATCGACGGATAATTTTCTATAAACGGAGAGATAGATATCAACCTAAAATGAGCATTGGATCAATTGTAAAATTATTATTCTTAGAACTCTTTAATGATTTGTTTAAATATTTCACAATCAAATTGCACTGGTAGTAGGTAGACGGATGCTGAAGCAGCCACAGCTTCTCGCACGAATGAAGTTTGATCTTACGATACGAACATAACAAATAGCAAGTCGTTTCTGTCACTTCATCTCACACGCGACACACTACAACTCGCGTGAGACAAGGTTTCAGCAAATCTCACATCAATTTTTCCGCCTCATCTCGTGTGAAATGCATTACAACTCGTACAAGAAGAACCAAACCCGCCCAACATAATCATTTATAAAAGAAAAAATCTAATTGAAGAAAGGACTTATGGAGATAGTAAGAGCGAAACCAGAAGCAATGCACAGAGAGTAAGAGATAGAAGGGCAGAAAGTGGAAGACACGAATTATTCATTGTTCATCGTGACCGTCAATCATGTATGTATTGTTTTCTATTTGAGTATTCTTGTACCATTATTTCAGATATAATGTAACTCTCCGATTGATTGAGATGATGTAATCCTAATATATTATAATAAAATTTTTGATGTTATTAAGTTATGTGATTGTGAATTCTTTTCTCTAAACTTTATATTTTTTTATTAATTGAGCACTAATGAATTAAACATAAATCTAGAGGAACTTTGAGAAAAGAAACTTAATCTGTACTAGGGAGATAGTCATCAATTAACTAGGTCTTAAAGATAAGAGTAGAAGGTGATCAGAATACATAACCTCATAGTTATTTGAGATTCACGAGGTATAAACCTTAATTGACTCAGTTTAACTTAAGAGATTATTTAATCGGGTCAACTTAGGTGCCATATTCAATCATGAGAGGGACGGATATAAAGATAGAAATCTAATTCATCCAATTACATAAATTATATAATTTGGGAAAAGTGTTAGACGATTAGCGACGAAATCAGAATCCCAATCATTTTTATTAATTTGAACAAAAACCTAATTTTATAATTTGTTCACCTTAAATCATAATTTAAACTCACATTCAGTTTATATTTAAAGTTGATACAAATTAAATTACTTGTCCTACTTATAGTGATAACCCATATTTTTATATTAATTATTTAACGATTATAATATACTTGGCATAATCACGTGAGAATATTTCCCACTCTCGTATCAAAATCATCAAACCATACATCTCTAGAGCTATACGTTACGCTCCACACTAACCCATAGCTCATATCCATCCGATAAAGTTGACATATGTTCCAACCTAGGATTGTTATTACCATATTATACCTCCTTCCCTCTAAATTTCCATGCCTGTACTACCTTTGCATATGATTCTTTACTTGTGTCTTTTGTTGGCCAGGCCCCTTCTTTTTTTGTGCTCCACCCTTAGCTGTCACATAATGGCCCACCACATCGTTCTTTCTTTCTTCCCCTTTCCCAATTCTCTGTAATGTTTCGGTAAGTTCGCATACAGCTTAATATCCATATATGATCTAACTTCCTTTCCAGACCTATAGGATCTTGCACTCCTGTAAAGCGAACAAAACCATGCCTTTGGGCTACCCTATTTCTCCTATTTGATATGAACACCTCACACACGCTTCCCCATTTTGAAACATGTGCCACATATCTCCCTCATTGTATGATTCTGGAAAATGTGAGAAGAAGAAGGTTGTGGCATTTCGGATACCAGTTGAAGTTCAAATCCTTGTATGATGAAGAAAAAGTTGCTATGAATGATGAAGTTCTTCAATCTCGAGAGGAGTTGTTATGTATGATGAAGTTCAAAACAAGTGGAAGGTTGAAGCAAATAACAATCGAGAAGGCACAATAGAAGCTTACATGGCTTTTACGCATCCATATTTACTATATTTGAACGAATAAGAAATAATGTATATTTTGTTCATAATACTTTACCTTAATTAAAAATAAATAAATCAATGGACTAATAACCATTCGGAATTCATAAAAGATTTCCTACAAATTTTGAAAGCTTTGGTAATTGTATTTATATGCGAAAAGTTGAAAGATATATTAAATGTAACATTGACCTTTGAATAAGCTTCGACTGGCTAATTAAGTTATTTACTTCTTGAATAAAACACACATGGTTGTAAGGATCATCTAATATTATAGGAAGACAACCTAGCTTAACAATAATAAGATTAATTAGTCTCTCGTTGCGGTCTATATAATGCGATTTTATTAGTTCCCCACAATATTTTATGTGTGATACATTTATTCTCAGTTGATTAATGTGCAGCACCTAGAACAATAACCTGCTCCATATGCCCAACAACAGCCATAGCGGCAACAACCGATCGAGTCTTCCATATCCTCCATAACCGAGTCCTCCATATCCTCCATGCCCTATTTAGCTATTTGCACCATTACCACCAAGGAAGCTCCCACCACCACCGACTATGCCTGGTATGATGCCTGAGATGATTCCTGGGATTACGTTACCAATGCTTGGGATTATGTTACCAATGCTTGGGATCATGTTACCATCAATATTGTTGCCCGGGATGTTACCAACGAAGCAACCATTTTACCACCATTATCACCAACTAATTTTGTATCACGCACTCCATTTGTTTCTCTGACAACCTCACCTGCAACACACATTAACTCTTAACACATGAACCATTTAATATAGAAAATGAAAGCGAATTTTGTTCACCCAACATAGATGTGTATAATCTGTGAGGAAAGAAAGGGATGCAAAGGGAATAGAAAGTAAATGATAAATGTAATTGAAGATGAGATAACAAAGAAAATAGAGATAGAGAAGGACATAAAATGAACACAATAAATTGCTGCAATAATAAAAAGAAAAAGAAAAAAAGATGTAATGGAAGGGGAAAAGATATTTAACGAACAGCTTAATCAATAAATAAACGTAATCAATCATTTTATTGTACAAATAATCTTGTAAGAAAAAAATATCTCACAAGTTTTATTTTAAATGATATAGCTCACCCTCTTTCAAATTCCTGACTGCCACCTGTAAGGAAATCAAAATGAACACAGTGAACAGGACTGGGATATGTATTATTATGTTTGTCTTCAAACCCATATTGCAGTAATAAACAACAATAGATACACACGAATTAGATAAGGTCTTTTAATTTGTAGATTTAATTAATATGGAACCGAATTGTTTTTAATTTCCAGCACAATTTCCTTATTTATTTTCAGTTGTAAATTCTTGTTGGCTGTGAATATGAAGCAGAACAATTACTGTAAATGACAAAGTGTTATGCTAGATGTAATGAAAAGTAGAGTGGTGTCTGCTCACAATATATATTATTTTTGTTATTTTAAATTATAAAATAATTTAAAGAACAAAATTAAATGTAGCTTAGTTTCTTATCTATCACGCTTTTAATTAAAGTATATGTTAGGTAAATGTTAGTATCATTTCTAATTAAAACTGAAATTTCATTATAGTAATCTATATATATTAGTATTTTTTTAATATATACATCTATATATTAGAATGTATCTAAATGATATTTTAAGAAATTATTTTAGTAATATCATGATTTATAAATTCTTTTAAAAGAAATTTACGTTTTTTTTATAAGAATATAATAGTTTATAATTAAATTTTTATAATCTAGATTTTATTAGATTTATATTATAAAAATTTATAATATTTTAAAATATTCTATGAATTTATAAAATTTCAAGAATTTCATATATTTATAGAAGATATTCAATAATTATTCTTGGATTATTATTAAAAATAACTATGATTAAGATTAAAATTAAATAATAAAAATTCATATAATCAATATTTTCTATAGAGTTTTTTGTTTCAACTTTATTATTGTTATTATTATTATTATTACTGTTATAAATTACCATTAATGATTGTGGTAGTGATAAAAAAAGTAGTAACCGAAATATACAATGGTAGAAATAATAATTATGAAAAATGACAAAAGTCATACTATTCAACACAGGCACACAGTACAACATACTATTCAACACTAATAATTTCTCTTTGCATGCATCCATGCCTCTCACGACATTATTTCTCCCAACTGGGGCTCTTTCCCAAGGTCGACATAACATATTGATAAATCTAAAAGGAATTTTATTGGCTAGATTTTGTGCAAGTGTCATTCCCAATTATGCAATCTAAAAGTTTCGGCACAGCCGGCACAGGGAAGCCACCACCACCCATTAATCCAGCATCGTATCCTTCATTTATCTCTTCGATATTACCTGTGCAAATTAACATTTATACCATCAGAACAATATATTATATATGGTATTAACTGTAATACAAATTAATTAGTTTATTATTCTACATAATATATATATATATATATATATATATATATATATATATATATATTTGATGGCAATTACAATGTAAATTAATCAATTAATTATTTCATATAATATATATACACATATTTAATTGTCTACTACGATCTAAGTTAATCATCTAATTACTTTCCATAATGTATATACACGAATATATAATTTTTATTATTTTTTTCTTTATATTTTATTAGTTACTTGTATTGGATTTAATCACGAAGTATATCTGTTATATTAGTTCATAAAAAAAAAAATTTCGATTCTTTATTAATCTTATATTAATAATTTTTCAAACAACAATATATACTGAAATTTATGTTTAAAAATTAACTAAAGGTTTTTAAAAATTACTTTTATCATCTTTACACTTATGTTTTTATTATAATTTAACATATGAAAATGAAGTGTAATAAAACAAGAAAAGATAATGAATTATTATTGATATTTTAGATAAAATAATTTAGCTTTAACTTGATTGAAAAACTATATGTAAAAAGAAAGATCAATTTTAATAATTAATAAATTAAATAGCTAAAACTCTACAAGGGCCACTTTAAAAATTTGCAGGGATATAACAAGTTAAAGAAAAATCAAGAAAAAAAATATTTCAGCTAATAAATTATAAAACACTTAAAGAAAAAATGCATTATTATATTTTTTATTACTTTTTTAATTATAAACTAGGTTTTTTAAAAGCATTTATTAATATTCTCTTCCTTTATTGTAATCGTTTGAATATATAAGGAAAAATGGTATATAGCATACCCTCATTTAAGTTCTTGGCTGCCACTTCTGAAGAGAAAAATATGAGCATGGCCAACAGACATGGGATAAGTATTGGTATCTTCGTCTTCCAACCCATATCTCCTTAAACAAATTAGGTATGTTTAGTAAACACAGAATGTGGAAAATAATGGGAAGATGTATGGATATATATTGTTGAGAGGGGAGAGGTGGCAATCTTATTTTGCATTTTTTTTTATTATATCGACAAATTGCTAACAACCCTTCAACGTTCATAGAGTTGTTAACAAATTTAATTTTAATCAAACATAACTCGTGCAACAAGTGATGGATCAAACAAATTAGGTATGTTTAGTAAATAAGAATGTGGAAAATGATGGGAAGATGTATCTATATATATTGGTGAGGGGGTGGCAACCTTATTTTGCATTTTTTTTTATTGGATTACGATTTAAAAGGTCGTTGTTAGTATTATGGTAAAAGCTTTAATTCGGTAACTTCAAGAGTTAAGAAACGGAGTATTAGAGGGTATTATAACTTTTATAACTTGACCATTTCATGACATTTGTCATCATAAAATAATTTTATGATAGCGTAATATCTTTTACACTAATTTAACTCATAATTTAATGTTCTATTTTTTTTTACCCTGCAAAATAGTTTTATAATATTATTTAACCATAGATTATGGTCAATATGACTTTAAAATAATTTTATGAAAATTAATAAATTTATTATATAATGATTTATGATAAGATAAAATGTTAAATTATATTTAAATGTTTTTTTTTCATTTTTAATTGGAAACAAACAATAGTTTTTATTTTATCTGAAATATCAATAATAATTCGTTCATTATTTTCTCTTTTAATACAATTATATATATATATATATATATATATATATATATATATATATATATATATATGTATGTATATAATTTTTATAAGACCATTTTGTAACAAAAAGAATTGTAGGATTAAAAAGACAAATATACTCAACTAACAAAGAGATGGATAAAAACTAGCAGATGAGGAAATGACATGGAAACCAGAGTTAATATGCAAGATAAGTAGAATCAATCAATATTCTACGCATGCAAATAAATATTTCGGAATGGTGAAAAGCAAGAATTTTCTTGTAGAGAATGGAGTGGTAGCGTAGTTCAATGGAGTCAATTAGTTAATTAATTTATTATTATATATATATATTATTCATTTATTTATATATTATAAAATAATTAGCTGATTAGTTTTAAACATTTCTCTTTCTTCTATAAAAACTAAAATCAATAGTTGCTTATGACATAGAGATAAAACATTATTTTAAAATTTAAATAAATATAAAATTGAAATTGAAATTTATGTTCATTTCCCATATATTGTTAAGGTCGGATGAAGAATTCTATGTGTAATTAAGTCTGAAACTAAATAGTTATAATATTGTTAATATAACATATGTATTTTTCTTTGTAATAAATTACAAAATAGTCTACAGAATAATGGAAAAAAATTGAAAAATAGAAAATTATAAAGATAAGTACAACTCTTGCTTTATGAAACTGGTTTCCGTTGTAGGCACGAGAGCTTCTGAGAGACACAACTCGGCCAGGTCGCGGATAGGAACCTCCGTTTGTCCTTTGCAAGTGGGTGAGCCCACGAGCATCACGTCTCTCTCGGGCACACTGTCAGACCGAGCATGGTCCTAGAGATGAGTTTCAGCAATGAAGTGGGCCCCGGTGCTATTAATGGGATTGGTTCAATGGCCCGGGTCCTTTCATATTGCCCTGGGTCGGTTCTGGGCATCATAAATGTTTGTAATTTCGAGGTGTGCCATGATTGCCAGTAATGCTTGTGAGTGTTGGAGGGAATGGTTTAGGGTTTCCTCCCTTTTGGGCTATTGGGCCTTGTGGGACTTGAATGTGAATGACCTTTTTTTAAAGGTATTTCCTCCCTCCTAGAATCTTCTCCCTTATTTCTATTATCATGTTTCTTCAATCACTCTTCCTTTGAGTTTACTTTCTTGCTCCTTGTCACGAGTTTGGACTCTTTTCCTAGTGCTCGTTCTTGTTTCTATTCTCAAGGTATGTCTTCGTCTCCTCCTTTTAATTCTAAACGTTTTAGCAGTATTAGGATGGATTCTGTCACTCCTTCTTAGTCCCCTAAGGTAAATGACTCTAGTTCAGAAGAGGTAATAAGGGGGATGACTTCGTTGTCTTCCTTGTAGAGACTTCGAAAAAACTCCTCACCTCCCAAATAACCGACCCAACCTATTCATGGGTGGCGGAGGAGGTTGACCAGTTGACGTCCATCTGTACCAACATGGACAAGTTGGTCGAGTTAACGATGCGTTTCAGGGTAACTAGCCCGGAGCTGACTGGGTTGGTGGTTGTTTGGGCCGAGGAACAGGTCTACTAGAAATCAACCTCGTCCACCAACCGACTCCATACTTATATATATGAGTACATGTTTAAGGAATTCAACATTACTTTTCCTTTGGAACCTTTCAAAAGTAGAGTCTTATCATTTCTGAATGTTACTTCTAGCCAGCTACACCCCAAAAGTTAGGGGTTCTTAAGGGCCTTCCAAGTATTGTGTGAGCAATTAAATTTGAATCTTAGGCAAAAGGTATTTTTATATTTTTACCAGTTGAGGCATGGTCCCAAGGTTGGCTGGGTGTCCTTGAGTAGTGCCCAGGTCGGTGGGGTCGGCGGGCTTCTGTTCAGCTCTTACACTCAATCCTTCAAAAACTTCAAAACTTAATTTTTTGAATTGTAGTCTATTCGAGACCTCGGAGGGGCGTAAGCATTTCTTGAATAAAGGTAGTCTACCATTGAGGAGGAGCTCTCGAGTGAGGAAAAATGTCAAATCAAGATATTAAAGGAGCTACCTCCTCCTCTTAACTGTTGAGCTCTGATAACCCTACCTTTTAAGAAGGATCCAAAGGCTAAATTTCTATGTAATAGTGACAGATTGTGCTTTATCTGTTCGGTTGATTACTAACTGCGTATTTGTTTTTGCAGAGATAATGGGGAGAGAAGTCAACATCAAGGGGTCCGTGGCCAAAATGAGGGCCTGTTTGAAAGAGGTTGTCGTCACCTCCTCCAGGCTGGCCTCCTCTTTCAGACCAAGAACAAGAGGCCTTGACCTTCCAACTTTGGGACTATCGAACCAAGCCCCTAGAGGAGTAAGACCCCTTATGCTGAGTCGAGCACACAAAAGGGGAAGGCCATCGCCGTCGAGCTGAGTTCTCAAGGCGGCAGGGCGGTCACCACCGAGCCAAGACCTCATGGGGGCCAGGCTATTTCTGCTTCATCTCCAACGCTTCCATCTCCAACTCAACCGCCTCCAACGCCTACACTAAAGGAGCAAACTAAAAGTGCTCCCTTGCTATCTATGGCGGCCCCGAGTCATCTCCCCGTCCGAGCCAGAACCTGCCCACCGGGGAGATGTGCCGGGGCAAGGCCGAGGATGGACCCCGGCTCGAACACATCTCCGCTAATGTCGTCCCGGGTCGTGGAAGTCAGCTTAATCTGGGTAGTAAGTTTCCTAGTGCATTTGACGAAAAGCTGCTCGGGTCGGTGGACCTGCCCAATGCCTTTTGTTGGACCTAAAGCTTGATGATGCTTTGGTGTCTCTCTTGGTGTTTTTGATTTTGATGTAATGTAATTTTGGTTTTCTTAGTTGGAATGTATCTAGGAGTTTTCTATGTATTGAGTGTTTAGACTAGGTATGTATGTGTTGTTCTTTGTTTGAATGCCTTGGAGAAGCTTGGCAATCTTGTGTGATTACTCAAGTGTTTGATTTCCCTCTCTAAAACAGTTTGAAAAACCTTTGGTAACCAACTGAGGTAATAGATTACCAACAGTAGGTAATAGATTACCAACAGTAGGTAACAAAGTGTGGAAATCCACTTGTTGCTTAATTTCACCCTAGATTCACTCCGAATTGGCTCTTCGTGTCTTCATGAGTTTTGTAGCTCTATCAATCCTCTTTCATTTGCAACAAACCAGAGCTAAAAATGATATCTGTAGAAGAAGTTATGCCAATTTTGGTGAAAGTGCTCAAGCGGTGCGCCCAGTGCAACCAAGAAGCATTACTCACGGCGAATCGATTACCAACAGTGGTAATCGATTACACAGCAAAAATCACCAAAATGCATTCTTCTCTGTGTAATCTATTACCATAAGGCTGTAATCGATTACCATGAGCAAAGTAATCGATTACCATGAAGCGATGTCGATTACCTCAAGTAAAAATCACCTGAATGAATTTCATCTCGGATGTCGATTACCACGAGCATGTCGATTACCACCGAGAGAATGTTTAAAAGTTGCCTGAAATGAGTTTTCTAACATCCCACTTGATTCCCCACTTGTTCTAATCAATTTTAAAATTCCAGAAAGTCAATTTTTGAGGCTCCAACGTTCTGAAATTAAAAGCTCCAATGGTTCATTTTATGAGGCTCCAAAGGTTTGAAATTTGAGGCTCCAACTTTCAACAATTGAGGCTCCATATGAATCTATAAATGAAGGCTGTTTTGAAAATCAAAGAACATGATTTTAATACACTCTTGAGATACTTGGAAAACATTTTCAGAAAAGCTCTTACACTTTCAAATCCTCTCTAAAGAGAGTTTATCATTTTCTCCAAGAGAAAGAACTTCAAGAGTTCTTGAAGAAGTTTTAAGAAAAGGCAACTTGATTCATTTCATTGATTGGGTGGTATTCACTGTTTTATTGATTGTGATCAAAATCTACACTCCAGGTGTTTTCTAAACTGATCTCTTGTTTATCTTTTTGATTGTTGGGTTATTACTCTAGGAGAGAGGTCTCTCTGGATAGAGTAAGAGTTTGAGAAGTGTTTTCTCAAAGGTTTGATCTTGGGTGTGCCAAGATCAGTGAAGAACAGTTCTTTGGGTTAAAGAACTGGTTTGGGTGTTTTGATTTCGTTTTTGTGTTGCTTGTTGCAGAGTGAATGTAAATGAACACAAAAGGGATCATTTGATAGTGGAAAACCAATTGCAACAGTTGTTGGATTGGGACTGGATGTAGGCAGTTGGCTAAACCAGTATAAATCACTGTGCACTCTTCTTCTTCCTTACACTCATTACCATTTACCTTACACTACTATTATCATTGTTAAATTCTGCAAGTTATTTGGTAACTGAATTGGTAATTAACTCAGTAATTAACTTGGTAATCAACTTAAACTGGAAAGGGTAGATACAAACATTGTATAAACTGAAAATTGATTACAAACTTGATTTTGATTATTCCTTTGTTATTTCTGCTGCATAAACTTGAATATACTCTGTTTGAATTAAAAGGAATTCAAAACTCAGAAAAATAGGCCAAAGTGAACTAGAATCTATTCACCCCCCCTCTAGATTCACCCATAGGGACCAACAATTGGTATCAGAGCTACTTCTAGTAAGTTGCTCTAGAATTTGATCCGTAATCAATTACCATTTGCTGAAGGTGCCTCTATTAATAGACCTCCTCTGTTTTGTGGTGATAACTATCCTTTTTGGAAAGTTAGAATGAAAATCTTTATGGAGTCTATTCATAGAAGTATTTGGCAAGTGTTATTGTAATCGATTTCAAAATCCCCACATATATAGTTGATGGAAATGAATTAGAAAAACCATTTGAGAAGTGGGAACCAGAAGAAATTAGGAGAGCTGAAAATGATTCTAAAGCTTTA
Source organism: Hylodesmum podocarpum (assembly GCA_026586105.1). NCBI lineage: Eukaryota > Viridiplantae > Streptophyta > Magnoliopsida > Fabales > Fabaceae > Hylodesmum > Hylodesmum podocarpum. The sequence continues at coordinate 5,190,207 of JALJEV010000519.1, read as the reverse complement.
AACATTATACATTCTGCTCTTAACTCTGATGAATTTTTTAGAATTTCTGCTTGTACAACAGCAAAAGAAGCTTGGGAACTCATCATGGTAACTCATGAAGGCACAACTGAAGTACGAAGGGCAAGGAAGAATACCTTGATCCAAGAGTACGAAACCTTCAGAATGATGCAAGGAGAGTCCATAATGGAGATGCAGAAACGGTTCATACACATCATCAATCATCTCAAGGGACTTGGCAAAAGCTTCGTAGAAGAAGAAGTGAATGTCAAGATTCTAAAATCTCTAAATAGAAAATGGCAATCCACTGTGACAGCCATAACTGAGTCAAAGAATCTTGCTGCAATCACAAGTGCAGAACTATTTGGCAAGCTTAGAGAGTATGAAATGGATATGACTCGCATGGCAGATGAGGAACTGAAGGACAAAGGAGCCAAAGGAATTTCTTTCAAAGTGGAGCATACTGAAACTGAATCTGAATCTGAATCCTTTGAAGAAGAAAACATGAAACATATAGTAAGAAATTTCAAGAAGTTCCTAATGAAGAACAGTGAGAAGAAAAGGTTCAACAATGTTAAGAAGGACTTCAAAAGAAGTGAGAGTTCATCTTCAAAGGTGACTTGTTATGAGTGTGGCAAAGTTGGTCACTACAAGTTCGAGTGCCCCAACATGAGGAAAGCCAACTGCAATGAGCCTAGAAGATCTGAACATGAGGAAAAGTCCAAGAAGGACAAATTCAGAAAGAAGAAAGCATATATAGCTTGGGAAGAGAATGATTCCTCAACTTCTAGTGAGAGCGATAATGAAGAAGCAAATTTGTGTCTCATGGCAAATCCAACATCCGATGATGAGGTAAGTGATTCTGATTCATCTACTTGTGATTATGATGAATTACATGCTGCTTTTTGTGATTTGTATAAAGAAGCCAAAAGATTAAGAAAATTGAACAAAGTTTTGAAAAACAAAATTACTGATTTAGAAAATGATATTTCTGTTTTAAAAACTAATGTTCAAAATCTGGAAAAAGAAAATAATAACTTGAAACTACCCTGTTCAAAGTGTAAGTCATTTGATGCCTCTTTGAAAAACAATAATAAGAAGTTCTCTGCATTTAAACAAACTAGCAATAATAGAACTTTCCCATGCAGTTATTGTATGAAATCTGGACACACCTCTTATAATTGCATGATTAGGAAGAAAGGAATATCTTGTGGTTTGTTTAAGTGGGTTAAGAAAGTTAAACTTGATGATGCTAACATGGCTGGACCCAAGAGAAGATGGGTACCAAAAGCAAAGTAAACTTTCTTATGTAGGTATGCTTGAGAGCCAAACAACTAACAATTGGAATTGTGGAAAAATTGGTATTTTGGACAATGGCTGCTCAAGATATGTGATTGATGAAAAGATCAAACTTATCTCCTTCAAAACAAAAGAATGTGATTCTCCAAAGGATGGATGAAATGGTAGCAACAACGACTTGATATGTTTTGTTTGTCCATTCTTATCTCTATTCTCTATATTTGATTATAATTCTCTCTATTTTTTGATTTTGATATACCAAATAGGGGGAGAAGTATAAGGTGTTAGATGAAAGAAGTATAAGTTGCTAGAGTTTATAGAATATTGTTGATAGGGGGAGAAAGGAGTAAGTAGAAATTTGTGAATCTGCAATGCATATACTGCGTATTTGCAAATCTCTATCTATTGCAGGATTCTTAGAAGATCAACACATCCTAAAAACTCCTAGGAAAACCTTGGTTGATATTTGGTACATCAAAACCAAAAAGGGGGAGATTGTTGGACCTAAAGCTTGATGATGCTTTGGTGTCTCTCTTGGTGTTTTTGATTTTGATGTAATGTAATTTTGGTTTTCTTAGTTGGAATGTATCTAGGAGTTTTCTATGTATTGAGTGTTTAGACTAGGCATGTATGTGTTGTTCTTTGTTTGAATGCCTTGGAGAAGCTTGGCAATCTTGTGTGATTACTCAAGTGTTTGATTTCCCTTTCTAAAACAGTTTGAAAAACCTTTGGTAACCAACTGAGATAATAGATTACCAACAGTAGGTAATAGATTACCAACAGTAGGTAACAAAGTGTGGAAATCCACTTGTTGCTTAATTTCACCCTAGATGCACTCCGAATTGGCTCTTCGTGTCTTCATGAGTTTTGTAGCTCTATCAATTCTCTTTCATTTGCAACAAACCAGAGCTCAAAATGATATCTGTAGAAGAAGTTATGCCAATTTTGGTGAAAGTGCTCAAGCGAGTGCGCCAGTGCAACCAGAAGCATTACTCACGGCAATAATCGATTACCAACAGTGGTAATCGATTACCACAGGCAAAAATCACCAAAATGCATTCTTCTCTGGTGTAATCGATTACCATAAGGCTGTAATCGATTACCATGAGCAAATGTCGATTACCATGAAGCGATGTCGATTACCTCAAGTAAAAATCACCGAATGAATTTCATCTCGCGATGTCGATTACCACGAGCATGTCGATTACCACCGAGAGAATGTTTAAAAGTTGCACTGAAATGAGTTTTCTAACATCCCACTTGATTCCCCACTTGTTCTAATCAATTTTAAAATTCAGAAAGTCAATTTTTGAGGCTCCAACGTTATGAAATTAAAAGCTCCAACGGTTCATTTTATGAGGCTCCAAAGGTTTGAAATTTGAGGCTCCAACTTTCAAAAATTGAGACTCCATATGAATCTATAAATGGAGGCTGTTTTGAAAATCAAAGAACATGATTTTAATACACTCTTGAGATACTTGGAAAACATTTTCAGAAAAGCTCTTACACTTTCAAATCCTCTCTAAAGAGAGTTTATCATTTTCTCCAAGAGAAAGAACTTCAAGAGTTCTTGAAGAAGTTTTAAGAAAAGGCAACTTGATTCATTTCATTGATTGGGTGGTATTCTTGTTTTATTGATTGTGATCAGAATCTACCTCCAGGTGTTTTCTAAACTGATCTCTTGTTTATCTTTTTGATTGTTGGGTTATTACTCTAGGAGAGAGGTCTCTCTGGATAGAATAAGAGTTTGAGAAGTGTTTTCTCAAAGGTTTGATCTTGGGTGTGCCAAGATCAGTGAAGAACAGTTCTTTGGGTTAAAGAACTGGTTTGGGTGTTTTGATTTCATTTTTGTGTTGCTTGTTGCAGAGTGAATGTAAAAGAACACAAAAGGGATCATTTGATAGTGGAAAACCAATTGCAACAGTTGTTGGATTGGGACTAGATGTAGGCAGTTGGCTGAACCAGTATAAATCACTGTGTACTCTTCTTCTTCCTTACACTCATTACCATTTACCTTACACTGTTATTATCATTGTTAAATTCTGCAAGTTGTTTGGTAACTGAATTGGTAATTAACTCAGTAATTAACTTGGTAATCAACTTAAACTGAAAAGGGTAGATACAAACATTGTATAAACTGAAAATTGATTACAAACTTGATTTTGATTATTCCTTTGTTATTTCTGCTGCATAAACTTGAATATACTCTGTTTGAATTAAAATGAATTCAAAACTCAGAAAAATAGGCCAAAGTGAACTAGAATCTATTCACCCCCCTCTAGATTCACCCATAGGGACCAACACCTTTGACGAGGTCGAGGTCTTGGTGAGTCGGTTATTGGCGATACTTCGCTATAGGAGGGAAAAGGTGGTTAGGCATGTCGAGGTGGCCAACTCGGTGAAGGATTCGCAAGCCCAAGTGGTGAGGGTGCAGAAGAAGAAGGCCGAAGCCCAAGATACTGTCCGGAGTTTGCCCATGGCCGTGTTTGGCAGCTAAGCTCAAATACGGATGGCCCAAGGGCAGGTGGATATTCTAACTGCTGGGTTGAACAATTGTCGGGTCGCTCTGAAGCAGACTGAGGCGAGGGCCAACTGGGACGCCGAGAAGGCGAAGGTTTATAAAAGATAAAACACAAGAAGGGGGGTTATGTTGTGGGTATACATCAATTGTCCCATGGCGGAGGCCGGGATAGGCCATGTCATAGTCGACTCGTGGCGCATGGGCTGTTACGCTCTTAAGTAGAAAGAGTTGCGCCCTTACTAACAGCTATAACTTTTGGTCTAGTGGTAAACACTCGATCCAACAATTGGTATCAGAGTCAAGGTCACGAGGTCGATTCCCAACGGGTGCAATTGCTGAAGGGGAGATTATTGTGAGTATACATCAATTTCCCCACGGCGGAGGCCGGGGTGGCGGAGGCCGGAGTAGGCCAAGTCATAGTCGACTCTTAGAAAGGCTAAACCACTAGGTATTCTTTGGAACGCAGCCTCCTCAGGCCAACCACTTTTGGAAGCTTTTTCAAGTAACGACAATATTTTAATATTGGTGCGCGTTACTCAGATTAAACCCAGATTAAAGTCTTGGATTTCTTCAATCTTCATAGACAATTTGGTCTTCATGAACTTAAGTCTGACACTTTGTCTTGAAAAGACTTCGTTAAGCTTGAACTGAAGACTTCGTCTTAAGCATATCGTTTTATGCTTTCGTCTTGAGGCATGGTTTGAGACAGACGAATGACTTGAACTAAGATGAAATTTGAGGGGTCATTTTCCTTCTATTCTTGTTCTATCTGACTTTGGCTTGCAATGTTTCAGTATGATGTGTTCCGTCTATTCTGTATTTAATCAAAACTTGAGACGTTAATCATCTTGATCTAACAATCTCCCCCTTTTTGATGATTACAGACCATACATAAGATGACACTGAAGAATGCATCTGCACAAGAAAAATTTAACCAAAAAGCAATTTATCATGCCAGAATTACATCAACACGATGTACTCTGAAATACCTCTTTATATAAAGATGTTACACAATGCGATGTAATCTGTTTGTACAATTACAAGGTTATCAGAACAAAACATATCAGAGTAAGAAAAAATGAAACAATAAAGAATACATAATTGTATCAAAGTAAAAACGAAAACAAAAAGATGTAAGTTACAACACTTTCTCAGACACATTATTTATTCTTCGTCTTGAGCTCTCCCTCAGATGATGCTTTCCCTTGAACCAATCTTCATTCTCCAAAGCTTCCCCTTAAGTCAATCTCCTACTCTCATATTTGTCCCTTTCATGATCGAATACGTCGCTTGAAATTGACCCGATTGATTACTCTCTTAAATTAAACAAAGTCAATTAAGGTTTATGTTCTATGAACCTTAGATAACAATTAGGCTATGGATTGATACCACCTTTTACTTTTATCTTTAAAATCAAGCTAAGTGATTGTTATTTCTCCAGTACCACCTAAGTTTTTTCCCTCAGAATTCCCTTAGTTTTACATTGAATTCATGAAAAACATTAAGAATAGAAGAAAGAATTTATAATTTTATAAACTGAATAACATCGATATTTATTAGAATAAAATAGGATTACATCATTCTCCCAATCAATTAGAGATCTAGTTTATGATAGACAAAGAAATCACAAAGTGAATATAAAAACAAGGGAAAGAATACATGAGCGGGATTCCCGAATGACGTTTTGTTACATATATATATATATATATATATATATATATATATATATATATATACATACATACATATATATATATATATATATATATATATATATATATATATATATATATATATATATATATATATATTCCAACTTCTTTTTGAGCCCCTTTGCATAAGATAAGATCTTGAATCTTATTTGCACAAGATAAGATCTTGGACCTTATTTGCACAAGATAAAATAAGACATCATCTTGGGTTTAACACATTCCTATCTCATGCGAGATAAGGTTAATGTTTTTGCCTTCTCTAAGATTTTCAAAATTTTAACCTTAAAATACTTAACAAACACATCATGATATCTTAGATAAATAATTTCATAATCTACTTTAAAAACATTTAATTTTTTTTTTTTACTTTGCATGGATTCAAGTGAAATTATTATATAAAAACATATCCAAATAACTTATGGAAGAGTTATCGACATGAAAAGTTCCTTTTAGTAAAGTGCAGGCCTCGTTATTTCATTTTCTTCCCGCGCCCGTTCTTTCTCTGTTTGCTCTCAAGCTTTTTGGATTTTTTTCCTCTTGTTCCACTTTACTCTCTTTCCCGTTGTCATGCTCTTATCATCGTCAATCCAGTCCAGTAGTAGTATTTCTTTCACGATCTCGCTCCTGCCATAGCCGTTTAAGTTACCAGTCGAGATCTCTCTTTTATGGTCTCTCATTCGTCGTCCTTCCGGTTGCCCTCTTCTCACTTAGGTTTTAGTGGCTTTGCATTAGGTTAACAATTTTTTTTCAACTTTCTAATATGTGACTTTCGAGATATAGTGGTTAATGAGAATCAACTGCTTTCATGTTTACTCATTTGTGTAGTTTGAATGAAAACAACTTTTGAAGAGTAGATATATTTGCAATCTCTCTGTTGGTATTGAACTTGTTAATTGATTTCTAAAAAAGGTACTATCATGATAAAATACATGTTGTCATTAGCTTCTTGTTGCATTGACTACTATAGAATATAAAGATAACAATTATGAAGTCTTCAAAATCAATTATAGATCTTTATGTTTGTCTAATGAACATTATTGAAGCTTAGTCACTATAACCATAAAATGTCAATCTTTATTATATTAAAGAGGTTAATGAACACTAAAGGTGTTTGGGCGTGAATCAACGAAGTGTGTGTGACTTTGTCGTGGAATGTATTGATTGAATGGATTTTAACAATTTTTTTTAAGAACTATTCAAATAATATGGGAGATTTTGTCTAATTTTTGTTAAAATTCTTAAGTTGTGTAAAATATTGAGCATAAATCTTTTATAAGTGTATAGTAAAATTAGTTTTTATTGGTTAGTCAAGACTAAGAATAAGTATTCAGTTAGCATCTTTCAAATATGTTTCTAAGAATTTTTAAAAAAATTATATCATTTACTAAATTTTATTATAGTGATTGAATTTAGCAAGATTTGAAATTCTCCTCGATAAAATTTTAAATTATTATTTATTTAATTTTTTGAGAGTAAAATATTTTATTATTAGTCATCTAAAATTATATTTTATAGAAGACGTATTTTAATTTATTTTACATTTTTAAATATGTTAAAATAATAAAATAATGTCATAACTTATGTAAAATTTATCTCATACAAGATATAGCTGATGGTTATGCATTTTCAATAAAATTATATAATTTATTAAATTATATTTCAATGATTTGATTTTGTAAGTTTAGAATTTTCTTTGATAAAATTGTAAATTATCAACTTTTTAAATCTTTGAAAGTAAAATATTTTTATATTATTCTTGAAAATTTATATTTATTAAAGGAACATTTTAATTTATTTAACATTTTAAAAATAATAAATTATTATTATGATTTATATAAAATTTATCACATGCTTAATATAATTGATTATTTAGGATTTTAAATAAAATTATATCATTTATTAAATTATATTATAGTGATTTGATTTAGCAAGTATTAAAGTTGTACTCGGTAAAATTATAAACTATCGAATATTTAACTTTTTCAGGACAAAATATTTTTCTATTTATCATGTAATATTATATTTTATAAAAGATATATTTTAATTTATTTTATATTTTTAAACATGTTAAATAATAAAATAATATTATGATTAATGTAAAATTTATCAATGTAAGATATAATTGGTTTATATCATTTATACAATTATATTTTGGTGATTGAATTTGGTAAGTTTTGAAATTTTTTCTCGATAAAATTTTAAATTAATGAATGTTTAACTTTTTTAGAGTAAAATATTTATATTAGTTATGTAATATTATATTTAATAAAAGACGTATTTTAATTTATTTTACATTTTTAAACATATTAAAATAATAAAATAATATTATGACTTATAAAAATTTATCTCATACAGGACATAGTTGGTTGTTAAGCATTTTAAATAATATTATATTATTTATTAAATTATATTTTAGTGATTGGTTTTTGCAAGTTTTGAATTTTTCTTCCATAAAATTTTTAATTTTCGATTGTTTAATATTTTAAGGTAAAATATTTTTCTATTTGTTTTGAAATATTATATTTCATTAAAGACATATTTTAATTTATTTTAAGTATTTATATTTTTTCAAATAATAAATTATTATTATGACTTAAGTAAAATTTATCAGGTGTCTAATATAATTGATTACTAAGGGTTTTAAATAAAATTATATAATTTATTAAATTATATTATAGTTATTGAATTTAATTATCATATAATATTTGGATTTTTTACTTTAATTTTTTATTTGCAACATTATTCTTTTTCGCCTACGATTTTACCTTCATTCTAATTTTTGTGCTCACGGTTTTTATGCCCTTTGGTTCCATAACTCTGTAACATCATGTTAGCTACATGAAATTAGTTTTTTCCCAAATTTTGTTTCATTTGATGCAGTTTAGATAGACGAAAATCATGTTAGTGTCAAGTTGAACAATTATTTTATAAAAATATATTTAGTGTGATTTCATTAATAATTATTAAAGATTAAAATTTTGTTTTGAAATATATTGATTGGATGATTCTAAATTATATTTATTTGATTTTAAATAGATTTATTCTAATTTTTACAATAAACATTTTCATAGCAAGAATATTACCAAGTCAAGAAGAAATAATCTTAACAATCACTAGAACTTACAGAATTGATTGTTGAAGAAGAGATACGTGAAGATGAGAATGTATTTATTGCATCCCAAGATCTCAATTCACGTAAATTGAATATTTTGACTCATTGATCGTGGCTGCACTAGCCATATGACTGAATATCTTTTAATCTCTACCTCTGTTAACAAATCTATTCAACCAAAGACCAAGTTAGGAAATCATCAAAATTTACAAGTTTAACAAAATTAAAAAGAACAATTTTTATGCCAATCAAAAAAGTTATAGCAATTGTTAGAGATGTTCTTTATGTTCCAGATTCAAGGCAAAACTTCATAGTGTTGCATAATTGCTAAGGATAGATATGAAGTCCCTTTCATGGAAAATTATTATTTCATCCTTGATTATCAAGGAGATGAGATAGAAAATATTGAAATGGTTGGAAACAACTTTTATTTGAAGTTTGATTTAGTTGAAGATCATGATTTTAATATCAAAATTTATGAAAGTGATGTTTAGCATGAAAAATTTGCTTAAGTCAACTAGAAGTCTTTGAAAGAGTTAACCTAAATGATTATAGAGATAGTGCTTTATGCAAGAAATTAATGTGCAACTTGATGACATGATGCCTAAAGTGTTTCCAAAATCAAATTTAAAGTTTATGAAGTTAAAGTTACCAAATATTACGTCACTTAAAATTTAAGTTTTGTTTAACTTTTAGAGAGGGTTAAATATGATTGTTATAGTTTTTAATTTTATCTTTTATTGTTAATTAGTTGATATTATTCAAATAAATCCAGATAAAATTAATTAAAAATTTGAAATTATGCTAAAACATCATATATATATATATATATATATATATATATATATATATATATATTCTTATTCATAAATTTTAATGTAAATATAATATTCCTTTTTCAATATTATTCTTCAATTGAATATTGCCAGTTTTGCTTCATCCTTTTTACCGTCATCGCCACCCTTGGATTTGTACCTCCCACTAGCTTTGCCATAACTTACCTAGATGTGTGGTCCTCATTTTTGGTTGACCATTTTTGAAATCTGTGTTGCACCATTCACCTCTCCCCCTTGCACCGTTGGGCCATCACATACGCCCAACTGTGGTTGCAGAACTGACGAGGCTTTGACCTTCGACAAAATAGAGCACTCTGATTCATGTAAATCCATAATTATTCCTTTTTCACTCATGATAGATGAATCTTCTTCCATGTCTCTATTCTTCCGTATTCCACAACAGCACCCTACTAGTGGTGAGTAAACGTCTTCTTCCCACCAAGTCACAAGAGACAAATTCTCCATTTATTAAAACCCATTCGTGGATAGAAACAGACACACCAGCTAGTATCTGCACAAGAAAACTTGAATATTCGAACCTTGACATTGATTTGTCGGTTCATCTAGCGCCAGAAATTTGTCAAAAAAACAGGTAACCTCTTAAAAATTGCCTCTCCACAGAATTGATGGGGGCACCTTTATGCATTTAACCTTTTATTTCCTTCCACGACTCAATGGACTCGAATGTAGTTCTTAGCCAAGCCTTATTCTCCTTGACAAAACTAGATATATCAATCCCGTCGTTACCTATTAGCAAGATCTAATTGTGCCTAAGGTACCATACTATGACTATGTTGTACCCTGCATAAAGAAACTTCCATGAATAGTCACCATCCTCATTCGGTCATGTAATCTTACTACCATTATAACTCTCTATGAGAGTTATCGACGCATAATTTTCATAAGAAAATTTCCATAAGCGGAGAGACATCAACCTGAAATAGTGCTCATTTGAATTAATTGTAATGTTATTATTTTTAGAACTCTTTGATAATATTTTTTAAGTATTTTAGGACCAAATTGCTGTTGAAAGTCCAATATTGGAGGGGTGTGAAGTCCTACATCATCTAGTGGTGATGGGACCTGTTGCATATATATAAGTGGGGGTATACCTCACTTCACAAGCCGGTTTTATGGGGTTGAGTTAGGCCCAACCCAAATTTTCTACATGGTATCAGAGCCTATCCTATATGTCAATAAAGATGTTGGGTCACCCGTTGGACCAATATTGGACTACCCGTAGAATAACGGGTCGTATTGAAGCACCCCAAGTTGAATAGTTTCCACGCTCGAGAAGTCCAGTCCTCGGCATGGGAGGGGTGTGAAGTCCCACATCATCTAGTGATGAGACCTGTTGCATATATATAAGTGGGGGCAAACCTCACTTCACAAGCCGATTTTGTGGGGTTGAGTCCACATCATCTAGTGATGAGACCTGTTGCATATATATAAGCGGGGGCAAACCTCACTTCACAAGCCGATTTTGTGGGGTTGAGTTAAGCCCTAACTCGAATGAAGCCACGTATGGCACGAGATACGAAAATAACAGATAACAAGAGACACGAATTATTCATTCAACTAGAAGCAAGGCACAAAGAGTAAGACAAAGGCGATATTCATTCTTCCTCACGTCAATCAATCGTCTATGTATTGTTCTGTATTTGAGTATTCTTGTATCATTACTCTAGATATCATGTAACTCTCCGATTGATTAAGATGATGTAACCCTCGTCTATGTATTGTTCTGTATTTGAGTATTCTTGTATCATTACTCTAGATATCATGTAACTCTCCGATTGATTAAGATGATGTAACCCTAATATATTCTAATAAAATTTGATATTATTAAGTTATGTGATTGTGAATTCTTTCCTCTAAACTTCATATTTTTCATTAATTGACCACTAATGAATTAAACATAAATCTAGAGGAATTTTGAGAAAAATAACTTAAATGGTACTAAGGAGATAATCATCACTTAACTAGGTCTTAGAAATAAGAGTAGTTATTAGAGATTCACAGACATAATTCTAATTGACTCAGTTTAACTTAAGACATTAATTAAATAAGAGTAGAAATCTAATTCATCCAATACAAAATCAAAATCCCAATCACTTTTATTAATTTGAATAAAAATCCAATTTTATAATTTGTTCACCTTAAATCATAATTTAAACTCAATTCACATTTAGTTTATATTTAAAGTTGATACAAATTAAATTACTTGAACTACTTATAGTGATAACCCATATTTTTATATTAATTATTTAACGATTATAATATAATCGGCATAATCACGTGAGAATATTTCCCACTCTCGTATCAAAATCATCAAACCATACATCTCTAGAGCTATACGTTACGCTCCACACTAACCCATAGCTCATATCCATCCGATAAAGTTGACATATGTTCCAACCTAGGATTGTTATTACCATATTATACCTCCTTCCCTCTAAATTTCCATGCCTGTACTACCTTTGCATATGATTCTTTACTTGTGTCTTTTGTTGGCCAGGCCCCTTCTTTTTTTGTGCTCCACCCTTAGCTGTCACATAATGGCCCACCACATCGTTCTTTCTTTCTTCCCCTTTCCCAATTCTCTGTAATGTTTCGGTAAGTTCGCATACAGCTTAATATCCATATATGATCTAACTTCCTTTCCAGACCTATAGGATCTTGCACTCCTGTAAAGCGAACAAAACCATGCCTTTGGGCTACCCTATTTCTCCTATTTGATATGAACACCTCACACACGCTTCCCCATTTTGAAACATGTGCCACATATCTCCCTCATTGTATGATTCTGGAAAATGTGAGAAGAAGAAGGTTGTGGCATTTCGGATACCAGTTGAAGTTCAAATCCTTGTATGATGAAGAAAAAGTTGCTATGAATGATGAAGTTCTTCAATCTCGAGAGGAGTTGTTATGTATGATGAAGTTCAAAACAAGTGGAAGGTTGAAGCAAATAACAATCGAGAAGGCACAATAGAAGCTTACATGGCTTTTACGCATCCATATTTACTATATTTGAACGAATAAGAAATAATGTATATTTTGTTCATAATACTTTACCTTAATTAAAAATAAATAAATCAATGGACTAATAACCATTCGGAATTCATAAAAGATTTCCTACAAATTTTTAAAGCTTTGGTAATTGTATTTATATGCGAAAAGTTGAAAGATATATTAAATGTAACATTGACCTTTGAATAAGCTTCGACTGGCTAATTAAGTTATTTACTTCTTGAATAAAACACACATGGTTGTAAGGATCATCTAATATTATAGGAAGACAACCTAGCTTAACAATAATAAGATTAATTAGTCTCTCGTTGCGGTCTATATAATGCGATTTTATTAGTTCCCCACAATATTTTATGTGTGATACATTTATTCTCAGTTGATTAATGTGCAGCACCTAGAACAATAACCTGCTCCATATGCCCAACAACAGCCATAGCGGCAACAACCGATCGAGTCTTCCATATCCTCCATAACCGAGTCCTCCATATCCTCCATGCCCTATTTAGCTATTTGCACCATTACCACCAAGGAAGCTCCCACCACCACCGACTATGCCTGGTATGATGCCTGAGATGATTCCTGGGATTACGTTACCAATGCTTGGGATTATGTTACCAATGCTTGGGATCATGTTACCATCAATATTGTTGCCCGGGATGTTACCAACGAAGCAACCATTTTACCACCATTATCACCAACTAATTTTGTATCACGCACTCCATTTGTTTCTCTGACAACCTCACCTGCAACACACATTAACTCTTAACACATGAACCATTTAATATAGAAAATGAAAGCGAATTTTGTTCACCCAACATAGATGTGTATAATCTGTGAGGAAAGAAAGGGATGCAAAGGGAATAGAAAGTAAATGATAAATGTAATTGAAGATGAGATAACAAAGAAAATAGAGATAGAGAAGGACATAAAATGAACACAATAAATTGCTGCAATAATAAAAAAGAAAAAGAAAAAAAGATGTAATGGAAGGGGAAAAGATATTTAACGAACAGCTTAATCAATAAATAAACGTAATCAATCATTTTATTGTACAAATAATCTTGTAAGAAAAAAATATCTCACAAGTTTTATTTTAAATGATATAGCTCACCCTCTTTCAAATTCCTGACTGCCACCTGTAAGGAAATCAAAATGAACACAGTGAACAGGACTGGGATATGTATTATTATGTTTGTCTTCAAACCCATATTGCAGTAATAAACAACAATAGATACACACGAATTAGATAAGGTCTTTTAATTTGTAGATTTAATTAATATGGAACCGAATTGTTTTTAATTTCCAGCACAATTTCCTTATTTATTTTCAGTTGTAAATTCTTGTTGGCTGTGAATATGAAGCAGAACAATTACTGTAAATGACAAAGTGTTATGCTAGATGTAATGAAAAGTAGAGTGGTGTCTGCTCACAATATATATTATTTTTGTTATTTTAAATTATAAAATAATTTAAAGAACAAAATTAAATGTAGCTTAGTTTCTTATCTATCACGCTTTTAATTAAAGTATATGTTAGGTAAATGTTAGTATCATTTCTAATTAAAACTGAAATTTCATTATAGTAATCTATATATATTAGTATTTTTTTAATATATACATCTATATATTAGAATGTATCTAAATGATATTTTAAGAAATTATTTTAGTAATATCATGATTTATAAATTCTTTTAAAAGAAATTTACGTTTTTTTTATAAGAATATAATAGTTTATAATTAAATTTTTATAATCTAGATTTTATTAGATTTATATTATAAAAATTTATAATATTTTAAAATATTCTATGAATTTATAAAATTTCAAGAATTTCATATATTTATAGAAGATATTCAATAATTATTCTTGGATTATTATTAAAAATAACTATGATTAAGATTAAAATTAAATAATAAAAATTCATATAATCAATATTTTCTATAGAGTTTTTTGTTTCAACTTTATTATTGTTATTATTATTATTATTACTGTTATAAATTACCATTAATGATTGTGGTAGTGATAAAAAAAAAAGTAGTAACCGAAATATACAATGGTAGAAATAATAATTATGAAAAATGACAAAAGTCATACTATTCAACACAGGCACACAGTACAACATACTATTCAACACTAATAATTTCTCTTTGCATGCATCCATGCCTCTCACGACATTATTTCTCCCAACTGGGGCTCTTTCCCAAGGTCGACATAACATATTGATAAATCTAAAAGGAATTTTATTGGCTAGATTTTGTGCAAGTGTCATTCCCAATTATGCAATCTAAAAGTTTCGGCACAGCCGGCACAGGGAAGCCACCACCACCCATTAATCCAGCATCGTATCCTTCATTTATCTCTTCGATATTACCTGTGCAAATTAACATTTATACCATCAGAACAATATATTATATATGGTATTAACTGTAATACAAATTAATTAGTTTATTATTCTACATAATATATATATATATATATATATATATATATATATATATTTGATGGCAATTACAATGTAAATTAATCAATTAATTATTTCATATAATATATATACACATATTTAATTGTCTACTACGATCTAAGTTAATCATCTAATTACTTTCCATAATGTATATACACGAATATATAATTTTTATTATTTTTTTCTTTATATTTTATTAGTTACTTGTATTGGATTTAATCACGAAGTATATCTGTTATATTAGTTCATAAAAAAAAATTTCGATTCTTTATTAATCTTATATTAATAATTTTTCAAACAACAATATATACTGAAATTTATGTTTAAAAATTAACTAAAGGTTTTTAAAAATTACTTTTATCATCTTTACACTTATGTTTTTATTATAATTTAACATATGAAAATGAAGTGTAATAAAACAAGAAAAGATAATGAATTATTATTGATATTTTAGATAAAATAATTTAGCTTTAACTTGATTGAAAAACTATATGTAAAAAGAAAGATCAATTTTAATAATTAATAAATTAAATAGCTAAAACTCTACAAGGGCCACTTTAAAAATTTGCAGGGATATAACAAGTTAAAGAAAAATCAAGAAAAAAAATATTTCAGCTAATAAATTATAAAACACTTAAAGAAAAAATGCATTATTATATTTTTTTATTACTTTTTTAATTATAAACTAGGTTTTTTAAAAGCATTTATTAATATTCTCTTCCTTTATTGTAATCGTTTGAATATATAAGGAAAAATGGTATATAGCATACCCTCATTTAAGTTCTTGGCTGCCACTTCTGAAGAGAAAAATATGAGCATGGCCAACAGACATGGGATAAGTATTGGTATCTTCGTCTTCCAACCCATATCTCCTTAAACAAATTAGGTATGTTTAGTAAACACAGAATGTGGAAAATAATGGGAAGATGTATGGATATATATTGTTGAGAGGGGAGAGGTGGCAACCTTATTTTGCATTTTTTTTTATTATATCGACAAATTGCTAACAACCCTTCAACGTTCATAGAGTTGTTAACAAATTTAATTTTAATCAAACATAACTCGTGCAACAAGTGATGGATCAAACAAATTAGGTATGTTTAGTAAATAAGAATGTGGAAAATGATGGGAAGATGTATCTATATATATTGGTGAGGGGGTGGCAACCTTATTTTGCATTTTTTTTTTATTGGATTACGATTTAAAAGGTCGTTGTTAGTATTATGGTAAAAGCTTTAATTCGGTAACTTCAAGAGTTAAGAAACGGAGTATTAGAGGGTATTATAACTTTTATAACTTGACCATTTCATGACATTTGTCATCATAAAATAATTTTATGATAGCGTAATATCTTTTACACTAATTTAACTCATAATTTAATGTTCTATTTTTTTTTACCCTGCAAAATAGTTTTATAATATTATTTAACCATAGATTATGGTCAATATGACTTTAAAATAATTTTATGAAAATTAATAAATTTATTATATAATGATTTATGATAAGATAAAATGTTAAATTATATTTAAATGTTTTTTTTTCATTTTTAATTGGAAACAAACAATAGTTTTTATTTTATCTGAAATATCAATAATAATTCGTTCATTATTTTCTCTTTTAATACAATTATATATATATATATATATATATATATATATATATATAATTGTATATATATATGTATGTATATAATTTTATAAGACCATTTTGTAACAAAAAGAATTGTAGGATTAAAAAGACAAATATACTCAACTAACAAAGAGATGGATAAAAACTAGCAGATGAGGAAATGACATGGAAACCAGAGTTAATATGCAAGATAAGTAGAATCAATCAATATTCTACGCATGCAAATAAATATTTCGGAATGGTGAAAAGCAAGAATTTTCTTGTAGAGAATGGAGTGGTAGCGTAGTTCAATGGAGTCAATTAGTTAATTAATTTATTATTATATATATATATATATTATTCATTTATTTATATATTATAAAATAATTAGCTGATTAGTTTTAAACATTTCTCTTTCTTCTATAAAAACTAAAATCAATAGTTGCTTATGACATAGAGATAAAACATTATTTTAAAATTTAAATAAATATAAAATTGAAATTGAAATTTATGTTCATTTCCCATATATTGTTAAGGTCGGATGAAGAATTCTATGTGTAATTAAGTCTGAAACTAAATAGTTATAATATTGTTAATATAACATATGTATTTTTCTTTGTAATAAATTACAAAATAGTCTACAGAATAATGGAAAAAAATTGAAAAATAGAAAATTATAAAGATAAGTACAACTCTTGCTTTATGAAACTGGTTTCCGTTGTAGGCACGAGAGCTTCTGAGAGACACAACTCGGCCAGGTCGCGGATAGGAACCTCCGTTTGTCCTTTGCAAGTGGGTGAGCCCACGAGCATCACGTCTCTCTCGGGCACACTGTCAGACCGAGCATGGTCCTAGAGATGAGTTTCAGCAATGAAGTGGGCCCCGGTGCTATTAATGGGATTGGTTCAATGGCCCGGGTCCTTTCATATTGCCCTGAGTCGGTTCTGTGCATCATAAATGTTTGTAATTTCGAGGTGTGCCATGATTGTCAGTAATGCTTGTGAGTGTTGGAGGGAATGGTTTAGGGTTTCCTCCCTTTTGGGCTATTGGGCCTTGTGGGACTTGAATGTGAATGACCTTTTTTTAAAGGTATTTCCTCCCTCCTAGAATCTTCTCCCTTATTTCTATTATCATGTTTCTTCAATCACTCTTCCTCTGAGTTTACTTTCTTGCTCCTTGTCACGAGTTTGGACTCTTTTCCTAGTGCTCGTTCTTGTTTCTATTCTCAAGGTATGCCTTCGTCTCCTCCTTTTAATTCTAAACGCTCTAGCAGTATTAGGATGGATTCTGTCACTCCTTCTTAGTCCCCTAAGGTAAATGACTCTAGTTCAGAAGAGGTAATAAGGGGGATGACTTCGTTGTCTTCCTTGTAGAGACTTCGAAAAAACTCCTCACCTCCCAAATAACCGACCCAACCTATTCATGGGTGGCGGAGGAGGTTGACCAGTTGACGTCCATCTATACCAACATGGACAAGTTGGTCGAGTTAACGATGCGTTTCAAGGTAACCAACCCGGAGCTGACTGGGTTGGTGGTTGTTTGGGCCGAGGAACAGGTCTACTAGAAATCGACCTCGTCCACCAACCGACTCCATACTTATATATATGAGTACATGCTTAAGGAATTCAACATTACTTTTCCTTTGGAACCTTTCAAAAGTAGAGTCTTATCATTTCTGAATGTTACTCCTAGCCAGCTACACCCCAACAGTTAGGGGTTCTTAAGGGCCTTCCAAGTATTGTGTGAGCAATTAAATTTGAATCTTAGGCAAAAGGTATTTTTATATTTTTACCAGTTGAGGCATGGTCCCAAGGTTGGCTGGGTGTCCTTGAGTAGTGCCCAGGTCGGTGGGGTCGGCGGGCTTCTGTTCAGCCCTTACACTCAATCCTTCAAAAACTTCAAAACTCGATTTTTTGAATTGTAGTCTATTCGAGACCTCGGAGGGGCATAAGCATTTCTTGAATAAGGGTAGTCTACCATTGAGGAGGAGCTCTCGAGTGAGGAAAAATGTCAAATCAAGATATTAAAGGAGCTACCTCCTCCTCTTAACTGTTGAGCTCTGATAACCCTGCCTTTTAAGAAAGATCCAAAGGCTAAATTTCTAAGTAATAGTGACAGATTGTGCTTTATCTGTTCGGTTGATTACTAACTGCGTATTTGTTTTTGCAGAGATAATGGGGAGAGAAGTCAACATCAAGGGGTCCGTGGCCAAAATGAGGGCCCGTTTGAAAGAGGTTGTCGTCACCTCCTCCAGGCTGGCCTCCTCTTTCAGACCAAGAACAAGAGGCCTTGACCTTCCAACTTTGGGACTATCGAACCAAGCCCCTAGAGGAGTAAGACCCCTTATGTTGAGTCGAGCACACAAAAGGGGAAGGCCATCGCCGCCGAGCTGAGTTCTCAAGGGGGCAGGGCGGTCACCATCGAGCCAAGACCTCATGGGGGCCAGGCTATTTCTGCTTCATCTCCAACGCTTCCATCTCCAACGCAACCGCCTCCAACGCCTACACTAAAGGAGCAAACTAAAAGTGCTCCCTCGCTATCTATGGCGGCCCCGAGTCATCTCCCCGTCCGAGCCAGAACCTGCCCACCGGGGAGATGTGCCAGGGCAAGGCCGAGGATGGACCCCGGCTCGAACACATCTCCACTAATGTCGTCCCGGGTGACTCGCTTTGAGGAATTGCTCTTCGTGGAAGTTAGCTTAATCTGGGTAGTAAGTTTCCTAGTGCATTTGACGAAAAGCTGCTCGGGTCGGTGGACCTGCCCAACGCCTTTGACGAGGTCGAGGTCTTGGTGAGTCGGTTATTGGCGATACTTCGCTATAGGAGGGAAAAGGTGGTTAGGCATGTCGAGGTGGCCAACTCGGTGAAGGATTCGCAAGCCCAAGTGGCGGGGGTGCAGAAGAAGAAGGCCGAAGCCCAAGATACTGTCCGGAGTTTGCCCATGGCCGTGTTTGGCGACTAAGCTCAAATGCGGATGGCCCAAGGGCGGTGGATATTTTAACTACGGGTGAACAATTGTCGGGTCGCTACGAAGAAACGGCGAGGCGAGGGCCAACTGGGACGCCGAGAAGGCGAAGGTTTATAAAAGATAAAACACAAGAAGGGGGGTTATGTTGTGGGTATACGTCAATTGTCCCATGGCGGAGGCCGGGATAGGCCATATCATAGTCGACTCGTGGTGCATGGGCTGTTACGCTCTTAAGTAGAAAGAGTTGCGCCCTTACTAACAGCTATAACTTTTGGTCTAGTGGTAAACACTCGATCCAGCAATTGGTATCATAGTCAAGGTCACGAGGCCGATTCCCAGCGGGTGCAATTTGCTGAAGGGGAGATTATTGTGAGTATACATCAATTTCCCCATGGCGAAGGCCGGGGTGGTGAAGGCCGGGGTGGCGGAGGCCGGGGTAGGCCAAGTCATAGTCGACTCCTAGAAAGGCTAAACCACTAGGTATTCTTTGGAACGCAGCCTCCTCAGGCTAAGGTACCGTTGTCCTTAGAATAATTAATGATGAGTAGCAGAGGGGATAACAAAAGCATGATTTGCTTTTCGTGTTGTAGAGGTTTTGCACAGTATCCAACCACTTTTGAAAGCTTCTTCAAGTAACGACAATATTTTAATATTGGTGCGCGTTACTCAGATTAAAGTCTTGGATTTCTTCAATCTTCATAGACAATTTGGTCTTCATGAACTTCAGTCTGACACTTTGTCTTGAAAAGACTTCGTTAAGCTTGAACTGAAGACTTTGTCTTAAGCATATCATTTTATGCTTTCGTCTTGAGGCATGGTTTGAGACAGACGAATGACTTGAACTAAGATGAACTTTGAGGGGTCATTTTCCTTCTGTTCTTGTTCTATCTGACTTTGGCTTGCAATGTTTCAGTATGATGTGGGATTCCCCGAATGACATTTTGTTATGAGATATCCATTCTCCTTTTTTTCCCAAGACGTCTACAAAGTTTTCTATTTATCACTAGTGAACCAAATGTCATTTCCTCATGAGTTTATATATATATATATATATATATATATATATTCCAACTTCTTTTTGAGCCCCTTTACACAAGATAAGATCTTGAACCTTAGTTGCACAAGATAAGATCTTGGACCTTATTTGCACAAGATAAGATCTTGGACATCATCTTGGGTTTAACACATTCCTATCTCATGCGAGATAAGGTTAATGTTTTTGCCTTCTCTAAGATTTTCAAAATTTTAACCTTAAAATACTTAACAAGCACATCATGATATCTTAGATAAATAATTTCATAATCTACTTTAAAAACATTTAATTTTTTTTTTTACTTTGCATGGATTCAAGTGAAATTATTATATAAAAACATATCCAAATAACTTATGGAAAAGTTATCGACATGAAAAGTTCCTTTTAGTAAAGTGCAGGCCTCGTTATTCATAGAAGAATAAAGATGGATGAAATTCTGTATGTTTTCATTGACAATTGATTACATTATATAAGCTTATACAAAGGAACCGTATGACCGTAAAGAAAGGAAAAAAATAAGGGTGCAGGTAGCTATATTCCAATGTACAAGGGATTAGAAGAATTTAGTTACACAGTACAAGACTAAGTCTGCTATGTATTGGTTAGGCCTGAATTATAGGACTTGTTTATTAGCCCACCGCAAGCTGAAGGTATAGAGGAGTCTTGTAGCTGCAGCTTGGATAGATTCTGTCGGAAAGAGCGTGGAGGGAGTGCTTTGGTGAAGATGTCTGCCAGCTGATTGGAAGAGGGTACAGGCAGTAACATCATCAAGCCTTCTTGAGATTTTTCACGAACGAGATGACAATCGATGTCCAAATGTTTCGTCCGCTCGTGGAACACAGGATTAGCAGCGATATGCAGAGCACTGTGATTGTCACAGTAAAGGATAGAGAGCTGAGAAAGTGGAACCTGAAGGTCTCGGAGCAGGTAAGTGAGCCACTGTAATTCACAAGTAGCAGAAGCAAGTGCTCGATACTCGGCCTCTGAGGAGGAGCGTGAGACAGTAGGCTGTTTCTTTGTTTTCCAGGAAACAAGGGAACTCCCAATGAAGAAGCAATAGCCCGATAGGAGCGTCTAGAATCCACACATGTGGCCCGATGCATCACCGAATCCCGTGGGCCGAGTGGTGCAAGAACGCGGGAAGAAAAGGCCCTTACCCGGACATCCCTTTAAATAACGTAGTACATGCAAGGCCGCAGCATGATGAGCTTTGGTTGGCTTTGAAAGGAAATGACTCAACTGTTGAGTGGCGAATGCAATATCAGGGCGAGTGTTGGTTAAATAAACCAAGCATCCAACAAGGCGCCGGTAAGGTAATGGATCATCAAAGGAACCAGAAGCATCATTGTGAAGCCGCAAGGTGCTGTCCATCGGGGTGGATGCCGGTTTGCAACCAAGCATGCCAGAATCTTTGAGCAAATCAAGGCAGTATTTGCGTTGACACAGAGAAATTCTGTAGAGAGTGATCAACCTCGATGCCCGTAAAATATTGCAAGGACCCAAATCCTTGATCCGAAAATTATCATGAAGGATTTGCTTGATGCGGTGTATTTCTTCAGACAATTACCATCCGCGACAATGTCATCAACATAGACAATCAGAGCCGTAAAGGCAGAACCAACTAATTTGACAAAAAGACTATGATCAGCATGAGCATGTGTGTAACCGCACGACAACAGCAACATAGATAATTTCTCGTACCATTTGCGGCTGGCTTGCTTTAAGCCGTATAAAGATTTGCGCAGTTTACAACTTTGGGTGGAAGAATATCCGGAGAGGCCATGAGGGATTTTCATATAGACATCTTCCGTGAGGTCACCGTGGAGGAAAGCATTGTTGACGTCCAGTTGTTGGATATGCCACTGATTAATAGAAGCCAAAGCAAGAATGACACGGACAGTGGCCATCTTGACAACCGGAGAAAAAGTTTCAAAGTAATCGATGCCTTCAATTTGCGAGTAACCCATGGCTACCAAACGTGCTTTGTAGCGCTCAACGCTGCCGTCCGGGTGACGCTTGATTTTGTATACCCACTTACAGCCAATGGGTCGTACATCAGAAGGAGTGTGGACAACATCCCATGTTTGATTCAACCGTAGGGCCTCGAGTTCACAATCCATGGAGTCACGCCAACATTGAAGCTTCACTGCCTCGTGGAAACTGGTGGGTTCGTGCTCGGAGGAAAGCGCAAAGAGGAATCGACGTTGGAGAGGTGGCAAGTGATCATACGAAAAGTACTTCTCAATAGGATATGCGCACGTTGTGGAAGATTGTGCGGACTTGAGGGAAGGAAGCTTGCACTCGTAATTGGAAAGGTAAGGAGGAGGATGAGTTCCCCGGTTTGAACGGCGCGGTTGTGGGGCGTGGTCGTCTCGGAGGGTCGAAGGGGTGGGGTTAGGGTTGGGTGTTGCGGTTGGGGAAGGGAGGTGAATGAGTGGCGAAGATGAAGGCAGAGGGGAACGAAGTTCGTGTTTAGGTTGTGGAGTTTGGGTTATAGGTGGTGTGGATAGATGGGCAAGAGGTTGGGGTGGTGCATCCGGAAATTGTATGGTAGATGTAAAGGATAGGGATGGTTGGGCTGTGGGTGGAGTGGTATGAAAAGGAAAAATAGTTTCATGAAAAAGAACATGTCGAGAGACGAACGTTTCTCGCGTATTGATGTCTAGAATCACAAATCCTTTTGTTCCATTTTGAAAACCCAAAAACGCCCCTTTTCTCGATCGAGGTTCAAATTTATGTTTTTGATTATGAGTTGACGCATAGCATAAACAACCAAAAACACGTAGCATTGAAAAATCGGGGGTGGTATTATGTAAAATTTCAAAAGGTGTTTTGTTAAAAATGATGGGTGAGGGAACTCGGTTGATAAGAAAGATAGCATGTTTTATGGCATAGCACCAAAAATTAGATGAAATTTTTGATTGAAACATGAGAGCTCTAGCAACGTTAAGAATGTGTTGGTGCTTGCGCTCAACGCGGTCATTCTGTTGTGGTGTGTAAACGCAACTCGTTTGATGAAGAATGCCTTTGGAAGCGTAAAAGTCTGTTAGAAAAAAATTCTGGGCCATTGTCAGACCGAATGGTCTTGACTTTTGTTTCAAATTGATTTTCAACCAAAATAACGAAATTGCGAATATGCGTTTGAACTTCACCTTTGGATTTTAATAACACCACCCATGTGTATCGACTAAAATCGTCAACAATAGTAAGAAAATAGTTATGGCCATGAATAGATTGCTTTGAAAAAGGCCCCCAAATGTCCATGTGAATCAATTCAAATATTTTAGAACTTTTGTTCGAACTAAGAGAATAGGGTAACCGTTTTTGCTTGGCAAAATGACAAATATCACAAATGTTATTATTAGAATTTCTGGAAATAAAAGAAAATTGTTGATTCAAGACATTAAGACGACTATCAGACAAATGTCCTAACCTAAAATGCCAGAGGTTGGAGTTGGTGACGGTGTTGATAGCAACATTATTGGGAATTGGGTTTTGTTCGTTTCCAATTGTCAAGTGAAAGAGACCTTCCTTTAAGTTAGCCGAACCAATCGTCCTCAACGTGTTCATGTCCTGTATTTGACAAAAAAATTTAGAGAATTCATTAGAAAAAATTATGCGACATGGCATGGTAGTTAATAATTTCGGAAGAGATAATAAATTGAAAGTAAAATCTGGAACAAGAAGAACATCATAGATAAAAAAATCTGGAGCAAACTGAATAGTTCCAGCGATTTGGGCCTGAACAACGGATCCATTGGGTAGATTTATGTTTAAGGGCTTCATTTTAGAATATTTTAAAAAATAATCTAAAGAGGTGCAAATGTGATCCGTTGCTCCGGAGTCAATTATCCATGGTGTGGTGTGTGAACGAAAGGTGTTAAGAGTATGTGTAGTGGAAATAGAAAAACAAGAACCAGAATTGTTTGTGCTGGAGTGAATAAGATTGGCACGTGAAGAGGAATTGGATATGGAACCACCAGAACCAGGAGGTGTGTTGAGAAGACTCATCAGATGTTGGAATTGGGCCGTGGTGATGTGAAGATTCGGACCCTGAGTTGGAGACCCCTTTGCGTCACTGTCATGGAGGTCTAGAGTCGGCGCTGCATTCGGGACAGAGATTGCGACGTTGTTTGCTGTGGCACGGGCGGTGGCACTGCTTCCAGAGCCATGCTTAGTGGTTAAAGGTTGCGGCTTGCCGGGGTACCGCGGATGTCCAGGAGGGTAACCGAATTTGCCATAACAGACGTCGCTGGTGTGGCCTACGTGATCACAGTGGGAGCACTTAGTGGGTGTGATGTTATTTTTCTGGAAGCAAGACTCGATGGTGTGTCCCATACGGCCACAGTGGTCACATTTGCGGGAAAGATTTGGCCCCCTTTGCTTGCAAGTAACCACGGCTCTTACCGACAACATTTGCGAAAGGGTTCACATCGGTAGAAGAAGACGACGAACCCGAGGGATTGACGTTCATCTTGAACAATCATAGAGAACACGCGAGGGGCAGTGGGAAGAGGGTCCATCAATAAAATCTGAGAACGCGGTATTGCAAAGCGGTCGTCAAGCCCCTTGAGAAAGCGGATAACAAAGTCCTGAGTATGATAGGATCTCGCAGAACAGGAGCACGGAGTGATGGGTCGATAGTTATCCAATTCTTCCCATAACGACTTCAAAGCAGTATAATAGTCGGTGACAGAAAGAGCATTCTGCCGGAGTGAGTAGATTTCGTCCTGCAATTCAGCCACGCGAAGTAAATCCCCTTGAGAGAAACGGTCGTGAAGGTCGTTCCAGATGTCAGTGGCTTGCTCAAAAAATACGACACTTTGAGCGATGGAAGGAGAAAGTGAATTGAGGAGCCATGACATCAGTAAAGTGTTGCAGCGCTCCCAGGATGGATGGATGGGGTCTGTAGAGGTAGGTACAGGTACAGGGATTGATCCATTGAGAAAACCCATCTTGTTCTTGGAGATAAGTGCCATCCGAAATGAGCGAGACCATGATTGGTAATTATTGGCGGAGAGGGGAGGGGTAACAACAATGGAGGTGGGGTTTTCGCCAGGATGAATGTAGTATGGGCTAGCAGGATTGAGGCTAGGATCAACAAAGGGAGGTGGTGGAGGTGGAGGAGTTGCCTCCTCATTTAGAGAGCCAGAGGCGGCCATGAAATGGGTAAGCTAGAGAAACTTGAACCTAGAAGGCTCTGATACCATCATAGAAGAATAAAGATGGATGAAATTCTGTATGTTTTCATTGACAATTGATTACATTATATAAGCTTATACAAAGGAACCGTATGACCGTAAAGAAAGGAAAAAATAAGGGTGCAGATAGCTATATTCCTATGTACAAGGGATTAGAAGAATTTAGTTACACAGTACAAGACTAAGTCTACTATGTATTGGTTAGGCCTGAATTATAGGACTTGTTTATTAGTTATTTCATTCTCTTCCCGCGCCCGTTCTTTCTCTGTTTGCTCTCAAGCTTTTTGGATTTTTTTCCTCTTGTTCCACTTTACTCTCTTTCCCGTTGTCATGCTCTTATCATCGTCATTCCAGTCCAGTAGTAGTATTTCTTTCACGATCTCGCTCCTGCCATAGCCGTTTAAGTTACCAGTCGAGGTCTCTCTTTTATGGTCTCTCATTCGTCGTCCTTCCGGTTGCCCTCTTCTCACTTAGGTTTTAGTGGCTTTGCATTAGGTTAACAATTTTTTTTCAACTTTCTAATATGTGACTTTCGAGATATAGTGGTTAATGAGAATCAACTGCTTTCATGTTAACTCATTTGTGTAGTTTGAATGAAAACAACTTTTGAAGAGTAGATATATTTGCAATCTCTCTGTTGGTATTGAACTTGTTAATTGATTTCTAAGAAAGGCACTATCATGATAAAATACATGTTGTCATTAGCTTCTTGTTGCATTGACTACTATAGAATATAAAGATAACAATTATGAAGTCTTCAAAATCAATTATAGATCTTTATGTTTGTCTAATGAACATTATTGAAGCTTAGTCACTATAACCATAAAATGTCAATCTTTATTATATTAAAGAGGTTAATGAACACTAAAGGTGTTTGGGCGTGAATCAACGAAATGTGTGTGACTTTGTCGTGGAATGTATTGATTGAATGGATTTTAACAATTTTTTTAAGAACTATTCAAATAATATGGGAGATTTTGTCTAATTTTTGTTAAAATTCTTAAGTTTTGTAAAATATTGAGCATAAATCTTTTATAAGTGTATAGTAAAATTAGTTTTTATTGGTTAGTCAAGACTAAGAATAAGTATTCAGTTAGTGTAACATCCCAAAAATTTAAATATAGTTTAAGAGAGGTTTTTATCACAGAGAGTGTAACATTCAAGAAATTTGTGGAATGAATTGTGGAGTGTTTTGTGGCTACCTCCAATAATGCATTTTTCAATTGGGTGTTCCTCATATGCTTTGCAGCTGCCAAAATAAGTCCCAAGGGTCTGCATTTTGAATCTCATATCCCTTATTTGTATAAAATGGCAATTACATGATTTAAAATGTTCAATTCGCTGGAATTCACTTCACTGGTTGCATGTGTCCACTTCAAGGAAATATTCACCCCAGATGCGGTCCAAACTGGCTCTTGATGTCTTCATGACATTTCTAGATCTTTCAATCTTCTTTAATTAGAAACAAACCGGAGCTCAATTGGAGGTCGGTGGAGGGAGTTATGCCTATTTTACCGAGAGTGGTCAAATGTATAGTAAATTCACGTCACTGTTTCATGGCCCACTTTCAAGGCTAATTTCACACTAGATGCAGTCCGAATTGACTCTTTGGGCCTTCATGACATTTGTAGCTCTGTCAATCCTCTTTCATTTGCAAGAAAACTGAGCCCAAAACGATATTTGTGGAAGAAGTTATGCCTATTTTACCGAAAGTGATCAAAGTAATGACTTTTCAACCATTCTAGAATTCTCTTTAAGATATTTTCTTACCTTTTAAGATATTTTGATGGAAACTAAGATATTTTCTTGGAAACTAAGATATTTTATTGGAAACTAAGATATTTTCTTATCTTTTAAGATATTTTGATGGAAACTAAGATATTTTCTTGGAAACTAAGATATTTTCTTACCTTTTAAGATATTTTAATGGAATCTAAGATATTTTCATAGAAACTAAGATATTTTCTTTAGAATCAATCTCCAATTCTCTAGAAATATCTTGGGAAGTCTATAAATAGGGCTTAGGGGTGCCAAATGAAGACATAACCAAAAGAATACTCCTACATTCTCTCAAACTATTTTCACTACAAAAAACCTTTCTATACTTTCTCCACCTTAGGAAGAAATCTCTCCAACCAAAGTAGGAGCCAGTAAGTAGAGGAAGAATAGGAAGCTAGGAGAAACCAGTAAGGGGACCTTTCCTTATCCTTCTTTTCTATCCTTTGTTTTGTTGGTACTTTCATTATCTTTCTTTAGTTTCTTGCAGTAAGGGGATCTTTCCTTATCCTCCTTTTCTATTCTTTGATTCTCTTACTACTTTCACTCTCTTTCTTTGGTTGTTCCATTATCTTTCTTTGAATCCTTTATGTTTCTTTTCTTCATCTTTCTTACACTCCTTTCAATTCTTTAAGATTGTGTTTTCTTTACCCTTTGAATGATTATTTTGAAGTTGTTTTCTTCCTTCAACTATTTCTCTGAATACTATGACTACTTTATAAAAAAATAAATGAAATGGAAACCTTTCTTATGTATATTAAGCTTTTGACTTCTATGAACAACTTCAATCTTTCCTCTTTTGATGAAACCTCTTTTGAATATTAACATACTGAATAATTTAATATAACACATATTGATGGTGGTAAATGTGGTTGTTTGATTATACATCAAAGTATGACTTGTTTTGTGCTTGATATACAATTACTTGGTGAATTGGATGTGAGTAAATGGTGACATGCATGGTTGCATTGAAATGAAGATGGACTTGAATTGTTTAATGACCGATTGGAAATGCCTAGTGGAGAGGCAGTATTCTAAGATTGCTTGGTGAATGGGCAATACTTAGAATAAGGTGAGATGAAGACGACCTGGTGGAAAGGTCAATACTTAAAATATGATGAAGGTCATTATACAATTCAAGGTCCTAGAACATGTTGCATTGATGACTGGATAGTAGTAGACCAAGTCCGTAAGTCACGGATTCCCGTCTGAGTGAGTGGAATGCCGTGGACCGGGGGTTCTCTTGGTGGGGAAATTGCCCCGCTCATGATGATCACATGTTGCGGGGAGGTCCTACCGGACACCGAGGAACTCGACAAATTACGGAGTGTCTACCTCTGTGGGTCCGATTGAGTGGGAGAATCGATGCCCCAGGGCTATTTTCAGGAGGGAGGAGCCACATTGCATTTCGAGTGAAGAGTGAAAATGCATGGTGAAGGTGCATGCATCATGTAGGCTTAGGAGCATACATTAGTGATTGTGTGTTTGATTGAATGGAATTCATGCCTGAATCATTGATTGTGATTGATGGTTTGTTTGATTTGGTTTATAATTGTCGATTGCCTTACTATGTGATTGATAGTTTGATGATCATGGATAAGTATGGAAGTATTATTCTAAAAATGATATTTTCGATGAAATTTCTAAATTTATAAAAGAAAAGGTTTTCCTTGAACTACAATCAATTTTTTATGGTTAAGGAAAGCTCACCCTTGCATTTTGTGTTTTTAACACCTGTGATGATCTCGAATAACGTTCGGGGGAGCAGATTTGCAGGGTTAAGAAGATGTGGATGTTTCCAATGATTGTTGATACTGTCTTGCCGAGAAGGTGTTTTGTTATGTTTGGGGGTAGATTTGCTAAGTAAGTAGAGAGAAAATTATGTAGAATAATAAAATGACAAAGTTATGCAAGCTAGTTGTAATGAACTTTAAATCTTATGTAATAAAAGTGTTGTTTCCTAAATCTCTCTTTTATTTATTACATCATTAACAATATTAAATTACTAATTAAAAATAAGATAAGTAAATAAGAGGGGGTGTTACATTAGTGGTATCAGAGCAGGTCGAACCAGTTCGACTTGTGAGTTATGTGTCTACTATGTTTTTATTGTGTGAATGATTGTTTGCTTGTGTGCTTTGTGTGCTTGTTTGATTATTTGATGTGCTTTTAATGAGTGAATTGATTAGTTAGTGTTTACTTGATTGCTTATTGGTTCAATCAATGAAAAATTAGTTTTAGGGAAAGTGACACGGCCTAGGATTAGATGTAGTTTAATCTATTAGGAATAGAAAGTAGTGGTTGAAAGAAGTTATAGAATTGTAGTTAAAGCCCTATAAGTTTTTACCTAAGTTTTGATAAGCGTAGGCTAAGAAGAAAAACGAAGAATTTAGAGAAGAGAGTTGTTGTTGAACTTATAAAGGATGTTCCTACCAACTAAGACTAAAAAGATTTAAGGAGAAAATTAGACATAAAGATAACCCTCTCTGGGGATAAAATCAAAAGATATCCTAGATAACTTACCTATAATAGAAAACCCTTTTAAGAGTATTTTCCATAAAAGATAACTCTCTTAGAAGAGAAAGAGATAGAAACTTTTAGAACTAAAATCAATATATGAAATTCTCCTTAGAAAGTAACAAGCAAATAAAGAGGATCGAAAGTGAATCCTAAAGGAAGCCAATTTTAGGAAATGACCCCTTCAAAGGAAAAGTCGTACTAAGGATTAGAAAAACCTAAGAATATCACCAAAGTTAAAAGACCTTAGGATAACTTTATTGGAAATGATTAGTAACTACCTACCTCTTATCCTAATACAAACCTTTTGACAACACTAAGATGTATTTAGAAGATATACTAGGATGATACAATAATGGTTGATGCATTTTGATGGTTAAAGAAACCTTAGAGAAGCTAGAAGGATTCGAAATCCGAAGAGTAACTAGTAGTTTTAAGGTAGAAAGAGTTTTAGTTACAGGAGGAATAAGTAGTAACCCAAGGAGGAATTAGAGTTGATACGCTTAGGAAGATTACCTAATGTTAAAGGATTAACCACCTTGACTTGAGAAGACTAAGTTTTGTATAGCATGACCAATAGTTTTAAAGAGGCACCAACAATATCAACTAGGGAAAATCAAAGGTTGTAGGAAGAATATTCACCCTTGATGGAGTTAAGGCCTCCAATACCAATAATCTAGTACAAGGTACATGCTCCATACATGGAATTATTTTACCTAGATAATTGACTCTGGTGCCACTCATTCCCTTATATCGTTTGATTGTGTTAAAAGGTTACAACTTCCACTATTTTTTCTAGACATTGATTTAATAATAACTACCTCTACCCATAAGTTTGTTACAACCACCCATATCTGTTTAGATTGTCCTATAAAACTAAGTAACAAAACCTTCATAGTTAACCTAGTTTGCCTACCTTTAAACCAAATTAATATTATCCTTGGAATGGACTAGTTATCATCCAACTATGTCTTGATAGACTGTTTTAATAAAACCTTAATCTTTTTCGAATCTGAAGAAAGAAAGGATATTGAGATAATTTCTACCAACCAAGTGAAATAGGACATGAAGAAACCCAATTAGGTATATATGATCCTTTCTAACCTAGAAGTGGAACAAAAGGTCACCTTCGATAACATACCTGTAGTACAGGATTTCTCTGAAGTATTCTCCGAAGAGATAAATCAACTACCACCTGAAAGGGAAGTTGAATTTTCTATAGACCTAATACCTGGGACTGGACCAATTTTTATTGCGCCCTATAGGATGTCACCCTTAGAACTAGTAGAGCTAAAGAAACAAATAGAAGAACTATTGAAGAAACAGTTTATTAGACCTAGTGTATCACCTTGGGAAGCACCCGTACTCCTAGTAAATAAGAAAGATGGAACTATGAGACTCTGTGTAGATTATAGACAACTAAATAAGGTAACCATTAAGAATAAGTACCCCTTACCAAGGATAGATGATCTTATGGACCAACTAGTAGGAGCTTGTGTATTTAGCAAGATTGATCTAAGGTTTGGATATCACCAAATAAGGGTAAAAGCTGAATATATCCCTAAAACGGCCTTTAGTACCCGATATAGACACTATGAGTACATGGTTATGCCCTTTGGCGTAACTAATGCACCCGCAGTATTTATGGATTACATGAATAGGATATTTCAATCATACTTGGATAAATTTGTGATAGTATTTATAGATGACATTTTGGTATACTCAAGAACCAAAGAGGAACATGCTAAACATCTTAGAGTGGTATATCTTGAAAGATCAACAGTTATATGCGAAATTGTCCAAATGTGAGTTTTGGTTAGAAGAAGTCAGTTTCCTAGGACACGTAATATCACAAGGAGGATTTGCAGTAGATCCACATAAGGTAAACGTAGTTCTAGGAAAAGACCAAAAGATGTGACAAAAATAAAGCATTTTCTAGGGTTAGCTGGACATTATAGAAGATTTATAATAGATCTCTCCAAGATAACCTTGCCCTCACAACCTTAACTAGAAAATGCCAAGCTTTTGTATGGAATAACGAATGAGAACAATATTTTCACACCTTTATTCTTGTTTTGACCATTACCTACCCCAAATGAATCTTTGAATGTTTATGGTGATGCCTCTAAACTAGGATTAGGAGGAATACCAATGCAAGGACGAAGAGTGGTAGCTTATACATCTAGACAATTAAAGAACCACGAAAGGAACTATCCTACCCACAATTCTGAACTGGCCGTAGTAGTATTCAGACTTAAAATAACATTACATTATCATTTTGGGACAAGATTTGAGGTATTTAGTGATCACAAAAGCCTTAAGTATTTGTTTAGCCAAAAGGTGTTAAACCTGAGCCAAGGTGGATGGAATTTCTAACAGATTATGATTTTGATCTTAAGTACCACCCAAACAAAGCAAATAGCTGATGCATTAAGTAGGAAGAGTAGGATATGTAACAAGAATGGAAATTTCGAGGACGAAATTTTTAAAAAGGAGGGGAGTATCGTAACATCCCAAAAATTTAAATATAGTTTAAGAGAGGTTTTTATAACAGAGAGTGTAACATTCAAGAAATTTGTGGAATGAATTGTGGAGTGTTTTGTGGCTGCCTCCAATAATGCATTTTTCAATTGGGTATTCCTCATATGCTTTGCAGCTGCCAAAATAAGTCCCAAGGGTCTGCATTTTGAATCTCATATCCCACATTTGTATAAAATGGCAATTACATGATTTAAAATGTTCAATTCGCTGGAATTCACTTCACTGGTTGCATGTGTCCACTTCAAGGAAATATTCACCCCAGATGCGGTCCAAACTGGCTCTTGATGTCTTCATGACATTTCTAGATCTTTCAATCTTCTTTAATTAGAAACAAACCGGAGCTCAATTGGAGGTCTGTGGAGGGAGTTATGCCTATATTACCGAGAGTGGTCAAATGTATAGTAAATTCACGTCACTGTTTCATGGTCCACTTTCAAGGCTAATTTCACACTAGATGCAGTCCGAATTGACTCTTTGGGCCTTCATGACATTTGTAGCTCTGTCAATCCTCTTTCATTTGCAAGAAACCTGAGCCGAAAACGATATTTTTGGAAGAAGTTATGCCTATTTTACCGAAAGTGATCAAAGTAATGACTTTTCAACCATTCTAGAATTCTCTTTAAGATATTTTCTTACCTTTTAAGATATTTTGATGGAAACTAAGATATTTTCTTGGAAACTAAGATATTTTCTTACCTTTTAAGATATTTTAATGGAATCTAAGATATTTTCATAGAAACTAAGATTTTTTCTTTAGAATCAATCTCCAA
Organism: Hylodesmum podocarpum; assembly: GCA_026586105.1. NCBI lineage: Eukaryota > Viridiplantae > Streptophyta > Magnoliopsida > Fabales > Fabaceae > Hylodesmum > Hylodesmum podocarpum. The sequence continues at coordinate 5,156,829 of JALJEV010000519.1, read as the reverse complement.
TTCTCTAGAAATATCTTGGGAAGTCTATAAATAGGGCTTAGGGGTGCCAAATGAAGACATAACCAAAAGAATACTCCTACATTCTCTCAAACTATTTTCACTACAAAAAACCTTTCTATACTTTCTCCACCTTAGGAAGAAATCTCTCCAACCAAAGTAGGAGCCAGTAAGTAGAGGAAGAATAGGAAGCTAGGAGAAACCAGTAAGGGGACCTTTCCTTATCCTTCTTTTCTATCCTTTGTTTTGTTGGTACTTTCATTATCTTTCTTTAGTTTCTTGCAGTAAGGGGATCTTTCCTTATCCTCCTTTTCTATTCTTTGATTCTCTTACTACTTTCACTCTCTTTCTTTGGTTGTTCCATTATCTTTCTTTGAATCCTTTATGTTTCTTTTCTTCATCTTTCTTACACTCCTTTCAATTCTTTAAGATTGTGTTTTCTTTACCCTTTGAATGATTATTTTGAAGTTGTTTTCTTCCTTCAACTATTTCTCTGAATACTATGACTACTTTATAAAAAAATAAATGAAATGGAAACCTTTCTTATGTATATTAAGCTTTTGACTTCTATGAACAACTTCAATCTTTCCTCTTTTGATGAAACCTCTTTTGAATATTAACATACTGAATAATTTAATATAACACATATTGATGGTGGTAAATGTGGTTGTTTGATTATACATCAAAGTATGACTTGTTTTGTGCTTGATATACAATTACTTGGTGAATTGGATGTGAGTAAATGGTGACATGCATGGTTGCATTGAAATGAAGATGGACTTGAATTGTTTAATGACCGATTGGAAATGCCTAGTGGAGAGACAGTATTCTAAGATTGCTTGGTGAATGGGCAATACTTAGAATAAGGTGAGATGAAGACGACCTGGTGGAAAGGTCAATACTTAAAATATGATGAAGGTCATTATACAATTCAAGGTCCTAGAACATGTTGCATTGATGACCTGGATAGTAGTAGACCAAGTCCGTAAGTCACGGATTCCCGTCGAGTGAGTGGAATGCCGTGGACCTGGGGTTCTCTTGGTGGGGAAATTGCCCTGCTCATGATGATCACATGTTGCGGGGGAGGTCCTACCGGACACTGAGGGAACTCGACAAATTACGGAGTGTCTACCTCTGGTGGGTCTGATTGAGTGGGAGAATCAGATGCCCCAGGCTATTTTCAGTGGAGGGCGCCACATTGCATTTCGAGTGAAGAGTGAAAATGCATGGTGAAGGTGCATGCATCATGTAGGCTTAGGAGCATACATTAGTGATTGTGTGTTTGATTGAATGGAATTCATGCCTGAATCATTGATTGTGATTGATGGTTTGTTTGATTTGGTTTATAATTGTCGATTGCCTTACTATGTGATTGATAGTTTGATGATCATGGATAAGTATGGAAGTATTATTCTAAAAATGATATTTTCGAAGAAATTTCTAAATTTATAAAAGAAAAGGTTTTCCTTGAACTACAATCAATTTTTTATGGTTAAGGAAAGCTTACCCTTGCATTTTGTGTTTTTAACACCTGTGATGATCTCGAATAACGTTCGGGGGAGCAGATTTGCAGGGTTAAGAAGATGTGGATGTTTCCAATGATTGTTGATACTGTCTTGCCGAGAAGATGTTTTGTTATGTTTGGGGGTAGATTTGCTAAGTAAGTAGAGAGAAAATTATGTAGAATAATAAAATGACAAAGTTATGAAAGCTAGTTATAATGAACTTTAAATCTTATGTAATAAAAGTGTTGTTTCCTAAATCTCTCTTTTATTTATTACATCATTAACAATCTTAAATTACTAATTAAAAATAAGATAAGTAAATAAGAGGGGGTGTTACAGTTAGCATCTTTCAAAAATGTTTCTAAGAATTTTTTAAAAAATTATATCATTTACTAAATTTTATTATAGTGATTGAATTTAGCAAGTTTTGAAATTCTCCTCAATAAAATTTTAAATTATTGTTTATTTAATTTTTTAAGAGTAAAATATTTTATTATTAGTCATCTAAAATTATATTTTATAGAAGACGTATTTTAATTTATTTTACATTTTTAAATATGTTAAAATAATAAAATAATGTCATAACTTATGTAAAATTTATCTCATACAAGATATAGCTGATTGTTTTGCATTTTCAATAAAATTATATAATTTATTAAATTATATTTTAATGATTTGATTTTGCAAGTTTAGAATTTTCTTTGATAAAATTGTAAATTATCAACTTTTTAAATCTTTGAAAGTAAAATATTTTTCGATTATTCTTGAAAATTTATATTTTATTAAATGCACATTTTAATTTATTTAACATTTTAAAAATAATAAATTATTATTATGATTTATATAAAATTTATCACATGCTTAATATAATTGATTATTTAGAATTTTAAATAAAATTATATCATTTATTAAATTATATTATAGTGATTTGATTTAGCAAGTATTAAAGTTGTACTCGGTAAAATTATAAACTATCGAATATTTAACTTTTTCAGGACAAAATATTTTTCTATTTATCATGTAATATTATATTTTATAAAAGATATATTTTAATTTATTTTATATTTTTAAACATGTTAAATAATAAAATAATATTATGATTAATGTAAAATTTATCCAATGTAAGATATAATTGGTTTATATCATTTATACAATTATATTTTGGTGATTGAATTTGATAAGTTTTGAAATTTTTCTCGATAAAATTTTAAATTAATGAATGTTTAACTTTTTTAGAGTAAAATATTTATAGTAGTTATGTAATATTATATTTAATAAAAGACGTATTTTAATTTATTTTACATTTTTAAACATATTAAAATAATAAAATAATATTATGACTTATAAAAATTTATCTCATACACGACATAGTTGGTTGTTAAGCATTTTAAATAATATTATATTATTTATTAAATTATATTTTAGTGATTGGTTTTTGCAAGTTTTGAATTTTTCTTTCATAAAATTTTTAATTTTCGATTGTTTAATATTTTAAGGTAAAATATTTTTCTATTTGTTTTGAAATATTATATTTCATTAAAGACATATTTTAATTTATTTTAAGTATTTATATTTTTTCAAATAATAAATTATTATTATGACTTAAGTAAAATTTATCAGGTGTCTAATATAATTGATTACTAAGGGTTTTAAATAAAATTATATAATTTATTAAATTATATTATAGTTATTGAATTTAATTATCATATAATATTTGGATTTTTTACTTTAATTTTTTATTTGCAACATTATTCTTTTTCGCCTACGATTTTACCTTCATTCTAATTTTTGTGCTCACGGTTTTTATGCCCTTTGGTTCCATAACTCTGTAACATCATGTTAGCTACATGAAATTAGTTTTTTCTGCCAAATTTTGTTTCATTTGATGCAGTTTAGATAGACGAAAATCATGTTAGTGTCAAGTTGAACAATTATTTTATAAAAATATATTTAGTGTGATTTCATTAATAATTATTAAAGATTAAAATTTTGTTTTGAAATATATTGATTGGATGATTCTAAATTATATTTATTTGATTTTAAATAGATTTATTCTAATTTTTACAATAAACATTTTCATAGCAAGAATATTACCAAGTCAAGAAGAAATAATCTTAACAATCACTAGAACTTACAGAATTGATTGTTGAAGAAGAGATACGTGAAGATGAGAATGTATTTATTGCATCCCAAGATCTCAATTCACGTAAATTGAATATTTTGACTCATTGATCGTGGCTGCACTAGCCATATGACTGAATATCTTTTAATCTCTACCTCTGTTAACAAATCTATTCAACCAAAGACCAAGTTAGGAAATCATCAAAATTTACAAGTTTAACAAAATTAAAAAGAACAATTTTTATGCCAATCAAAAAAGTTATAGCAATTGTTAGAGATGTTCTTTATGTTCCAGATTCAAGGCAAAACTTCATAGTGTTGCATAATTGCTAAGGATAGATATGAAGTCCCTTTCATGGAAAATTATTATTTCATCCTTGATTATCAAGGAGATGAGATAGAAAATATTGAAATGGTTGGAAACAACTTTTATTTGAAGTTTGATTTAGTTGAAGATCATGATTTTAATATCAAAATTTATGAAAGTGATGTTTAGCATGAAAAATTTGCTTAAGTCAACTAGAAGTCTTTGAAAGAGTTAACCTAAATGATTATAGAGATAGTGCTTTATGCAAGAAATTAATGTGCAACTAGATGACATGATGACTAAAGTGTTTCCAAAATCAAATTTAAAGTTTATGAAGTTAAAGTTACCAAATATTACGTCACTTAAAATTTAAGTTTTGTTTAACTTTTAGAGAGGGTTAAATATGATTGTTATAGTTTTTAATTTTATCTTTTATTGTTAATTAGTTGATATTATTCAAATAAATCCAGATAAAATTAATTAAAAATTTGAAATTATGCTAAAACATCATATATATATATATATATATATATATATATATTCTTATTCATAAATTTTAATGTAAATATAATATTCCTTTTTCAATATTATTCTTCAATTGAATATTGCCAGTTTTGCTTCATCCTTTTTACCGTCATCGCCACCCTTGGATTTGTACCTCCCACTAGCTTTGCCATAACTTACCTAGATGTGTGGTCCTCATTTTTGGTTGACCATTTTTGAAATCTGTGTTGCACCATTCACCTCTCCCCCTTGCACCGTTGGGCCATCACATACGCCCAACTGTGGTTGCAGAACTGACGAGGCTTTGACCTTCGACAAAATAGAGCACTCTGATTCATGTAAATCCATAATTATTCCTTTTTCACTCATGATAGATGAATCTTCTTCCATGTCTCTATTCTTCCGTATTCCACAACAGCACCCTACTAGTGGTGAGTAAACGTCTTCTTCCCACCAAGTCACAAGAGACAAATTCTCCATTTATTAAAACCCATTCGTGGATAGAAACAGACACACCAGCTAGTATCTGCACAAGAAAACTTGAATATTCGAACCTTGACATTGATTTGTCGGTTCATCTAGCGCCAGAAATTTGTCAAAAAAACAGGTAACCTCTTAAAAATTGCCTCTCCACAGAATTGATGGGGGCACCTTTATGCATTTAACCTTTTATTTCCTTCCACGACTCAATGGACTCGAATGTAGTTCTTAGCCAAGCCTTATTCTCCTTGACAAAACTAGATATATCAATCCCGTCGTTACCTATTAGCAAGATCTAATTGTGCCTAAGGTACCATACTATGACTATGTTGTACCCTGCATAAAGAAACTTCCATGAATAGTCACCATCCTCATTCGGTCATGTAATCTTACTACCATTATAACTCTCTATGAGAGTTATCGACGCATAATTTTCATAAGAAAATTTCCATAAGCGGAGAGACATCAACCTGAAATAGTGCTCATTTGAATTAATTGTAATGTTATTATTTTTAGAACTCTTTGATAATATTTTTTAAGTATTTTAGGACCAAATTGCTGTTGAAAGTCCAATATTGGAGGGGTGTGAAGTCCCACATCATCTAGTGGTGATGGGACCTGTTGCATATATATAAGTGGGGGTATACCTCACTTCACAAGCCGGTTTTATGGGTTGAGTTAGGCCCAACCCAAATTTCTTACATGGTATCAGAGCCTATCCTAGATGTCAATAAAGATGTTGGGTCACCCGTTGGACCAATATTGGACTACCCGTAGAATAACGGGTCGTATTGAAGCACCCCAAATTGAATAGTTTCCACGCTCGAGAAGTCCAGTCCTCGGGATGGGAGGGGTGTGAAGTCCCACATCATCTAGTGATGAGACCTGTTGCATATATATAAGTGGGGGCAAACCTCACTTCACAAGCCGGTTTTGTGGGGTTGAGTTAGGCCATAACTCACCTCACTTCACAAGCCGATTTTGTGGGGTTGAGTTAGGCCCTAACTCGAATGAAGCCACGTATGGCACGAGATACGAAAATAACAGATAACAAGAGACACGAATTATTCATTCAACTAGAAGCAAGGCACAAAGAGTAAGACAGAGAAGGGCAGTATTCATTCTTCCTCACGTCAATCAATCGTCTATGTATTGTTCTGTATTTGAGTATTCTTGTATCATTACTCTAGATATCATGTAACTCTCCGATTGATTAAGATGATGTAACCCTAATATATTCTAATAAAATTTGATATTATTAAGTTATGTGATTGTGAATTCTTTCCTCTAAACTTCATATTTTTCATTAATTGACCACTAATGAATTAAACATAAATCTAGAGGAATTTTGAGAAAAATAACTTAAATGGTACTAAAGAGATAATCATCACTTAACTAGGTCTTAGAAATAAGAGTAGAAGGTGGTATGAATATATAACCTTATAGTTATTAGAGATTCACAAACATAATTCTAATTGACTCAGTTTAACTTAAGACATTAATTAAATAAGAGTAGAAATCTAATTCATCCAATACAAAATCAAAATCCCAATCACTTTTATTAATTTGAATAAAAATCCAATTTTATAATTTGTTCACCTTAAATCATAATTTAAACTCAATTCACATTTAGTTTATATTTAAAGTTGATACAAATTAAATTACTTGTCCTACTTATAGTGATAACCCATATTTTTATATTAATTATTTAACGATTATAATATACTTTGCATAATCACGTGAGAATATTTCCCACTCTCGTATCAAAATCATCAAATCATACATCTCTAGAGCTATACGTTACGCTCCACACTAACCCATAGCTCATATCCATCCGATAAAGTTGACATACGTTCCAACCTAGGATTGTTATTACCATATTATACCTCCTTCCCTCTAAATTTCCATGCCTGTACTACCTTTGCATATGATTCTTTACTTGTGTCTTTTGTTGGCCAGGCCCCTTCTTTTTTTGTGCTCCACCCTTAGCTGTCACATAATGGCCCACCACATCGTTCTTTCTTTCTTCCCCTTTCCCAATTCTCTGTAATGTTTCGGTAAGTTCGCATACAGCTTAAGATCCCCTATCCATATATGATCTAACTTCCTTTCCAGACCTATAGGATCTTGCACTCCTGTAAAGCGAACAAAACCATACCTTTGGGCTACCCTATTTCTCCTATTTGATATGAACACCTCACACACGCTTCCCCATTTTCAAACACGTGCCTCATATCTCCCTCATTGTATGATTCTGGAAAATGTGAGAAGAAGAAGATTGTGGCATTTCGGATACCAGTTGAAGTTCAAATCCTTGTATGATGAAGAAAAAGTTGCTATGAATGATGAAGTTCTTCAATCTCGAGAGGAGTTGTTATGTATGATGAAGTTCAAAACAAGTGGAAGGTTGAAGCAAATAACAATCGAGAAGGCACAATAGAAGCTTACATGGCTTTTACGCATCCATATTTACTATATTTGAACGAATAAGAAATAATGTATATTTTGTTCATAATACTTTACCTTAATTAAAAATAAATAAATCAATGGACTAATAACCATTCGGAATTCATAAAAGATTTCCTACAAATTTTGAAAGCTTTGGTAATTGTATTTATATGCGAAAAGTTGAAAGATATATTAAATGTAACATTGACCTTTGAATAAGCTTCGACTGGCTAATTAAGTTATTTACTTCTTGAATAAAACACACATGGTTGTAAGGATCATCTAATATTATAGGAAGACAACCTAGCTTAACAATAATAAGATTAATTAGTCTCTCGTTGCGGTCTATATAATGCGATTTTATTAGTTCCCCACAATATTTTATGTGTGATACATTTATTCTCAGTTGATTAATGTGCAGCACCTAGAACAATAACCTGCTCCATATGCCCAACAACAGCCATAGCGGCAACAACCGATCGAGTCTTCCATATCCTCCATAACCGAGTCCTCCATATCCTCCATGCCCTATTTAGCTATTTGCACCATTACCACCAAGGAAGCTCCCACCACCACCGACTATGCCTGGTATGATGCCTGAGATGATTCCTGGGATTACGTTACCAATGCTTGGGATTATGTTACCAATGCTTGGGATCATGTTACCATCAATATTGTTGCCCGGGATGTTACCAACGAAGCAACCATTTTACCACCATTATCACCAACTAATTTTGTATCACGCACTCCATTTGTTTCTCTGACAACCTCACCTGCAACACACATTAACTCTTAACACATGAACCATTTAATATAGAAAATGAAAGCGAATTTTGTTCACCCAACATAGATGTGTATAATCTGTGAGGAAAGAAAGGGATGCAAAGGGAATAGAAAGTAAATGATAAATGTAATTGAAGATGAGATAACAAAGAAAATAGAGATAGAGAAGGACATAAAATGAACACAATACCTTTTCATCATATGCAATTATGTAATTCTTTTTTTTACTTTTCATCTCTGTGATTTTTTTTTCCCGAAGTCTTAATAACTTTTTTGTTTTGGCTATTATTATTAGTTTATTATATTTTATTACTTTTTTAATTATAAACTAGGTTTTTTAAAAGCATTTATTAATATTCTCTTCCTTTATTGTAATCGTTTGAATATATAAGGAAAAATGGTATATAGCATACCCTCATTTAAGTTCTTGGCTGCCACTTCTGAAGAGAAAAATATGAGCATGGCCAACAGACATGGGATAAGTATTGGTATCTTCGTCTTCCAACCCATATCTCCTTAAACAAATTAGGTATGTTTAGTAAACACAGAATGTGGAAAATAATGGGAAGATGTATGGATATATATTGTTGAGAGGGGAGAGGTGGCAACCTTATTTTGCATTTTTTTTTATTATATCGACAAATTGCTAACAACCCTTCAACGTTCATAGAGTTGTTAACAAATTTAATTTTAATCAAACATAACTCGTGCAACAAGTGATGGATCAAACAAATTAGGTATGTTTAGTAAATAAGAATGTGGAAAATGATGGGAAGATGTATCTATATATATTGGTGAGGGGTGGCAACCTTATTTTGCATTTTTTTTTTTATTGGATTACGATTTAAAAGGTCGTTGTTAGTATTATGGTAAAAGCTTTAATTCGGTAACTTCAAGAGTTAAGAAACGGAGTATTAGAGGGTATTATAACTTTTATAACTTGACCATTTCATGACATTTGTCATCATAAAATAATTTTATGATAGCGTAATATCTTTTACACTAATTTAACTCATAATTTAATGTTCTATTTTTTTACCCTGCAAAATAGTTTTATAATATTATTTAACCATAGATTATGGTCAATATGACTTTAAAATAATTTTATGAAAATTAATAAATTTATTATATAATGATTTATGATAAGATAAAATGTTAAATTATATTTAAATGTTTTTTTTCATTTTTAATTGGAAACAAACAATAGTTTTTATTTTATCTGAAATATCAATAATAATTCGATCATTATTTTCTCTTTTAATACAATTATATATATATATATATATATATATATATATATATATATATTGTATGTATATATGTATGTATATAATTTTATAAGACCATTTTGTAACAAAGAATTGTAGGAAAAAATATACTCAATTAACAAAGAGATGGATTAAAAAGCAGATGAAAATGACATGGAAACCAGAGTTAATATGCAAGATAAGTAGAATCAATCAATAAAAAAATAAATATTTTCTGGTGAAAAGCAAGAATTTTCTTGAGAGAAATGACATTCAAAATTAAAATAATTATTATTCATTTATTTATATATTATAAAATAATTAGCTGATTAGTTTTAAACATTTCTCTTTCTTCTATAAAAACTAAAATCAATAGTTGCTTATGACATAGAGATAAAACATTATTTTAAAATTTAAATAAATATAAAATTGAAATTGAAATTAATGTTCATTTCCCATATATTGTTAAGGTCGGATGAAGAATTCTATGTGTAATTAAGTCTGAAACTAAATAGATATAATATTGTTAATATAACATATGTATTTTTCTTTGTAATAAATTACAAAATAGTCTACAGAATAATTGAAAAATAGAAAATTATAAAGATAAGTACAACTCTTGCTTTATGAAACTGGTTTCCGTTGTAGGCACGAGAGCTTCTGAGAGACACAACTCGGCCAGGTCGCGGATAGGAACCTCCGTTTGTCCTTTACAAGTGGGTGAGCCCACGAGCATCACGTCTCTCTCGGGCACACTGTCAGACCGAGCATGGTCCTAGAGATGAGTTTCAGCAATGAAGTGGGCCCCGGTGCTATTAATGGGATTGGTTCAATGGCCCGGGTCCTTTCATATTGCCCTGGGTCGGTTCTGTGCATCATAAATGTTTGTAATTTCGAGGTGTGCCATGATTGTCAGTAATGCTTGTGAGTGTTGGAGGGAATGGTTTAGGGTTTCCTCCCTTTTGGGCTATTGGGCCTTGTGGGACTTGAATGTGAATGACCTTTTTTTAAAGGTATTTCCTCCCTCCTAGAATCTTCTCCCTTATTTCTATTATCATGTTTCTTCAATCACTCTTCCTCTAAGTTTACTTTCTTGCTCCTTGTCACGAGTTTGGACTCTTTTCCTAGTGCTCGTTCTTGTTTCTATTCTCAAGGTATGTCTTCCTCTCCTCCTTTTAATTCTAAACGCTCTAGCAGTATTAGGATGGATTCTGTCACTCCTTCTTAGTCCCCTAAGGTAAATGACTCTAGTTCAGAAGAGGTAATAAGGGGGATGATTTCGTTGTCTTCCTTGTAGAGACTTCGAAAAAACTCCTCACCTCCCAAATAACCGACCCAACCTATTCATGGGTGGCGGAGGAGGTTGACCAGTTGACGTCCATCTGTACCAACATGGACAAGTTGGTCAAGTTAACGATGCGTTTCAAGGTAACCAACCCGGAGCTGACTGGGTTGGTGGTTGTTTGGGCCGAGGAACAGGTTTACTAGAAATCGACCTCGTCCACCAACCAACTCCATACTTATATATATGAGTACATGCTTAAGGAATTCAACATTACTTTTCCTTTGGAACCTTTCAAAAGTAGAGTCTTATCATTTCTGAATGTTACTCCTAGCCAGCTACACCCCAACAGTTAGGGGTTCTTAAGGGCCTTCCAAGTATTGTGTGAGCAATTAAATTTGAATCTTAGGCAAAAGGTATTTTTATATTTTTACCAATTGAGGCATGGTCCCAAGGTTAGCTGGGTGTCCTTGAGTAGTGCCCAGGTCGGTGGGGTCGGCGGGCTTCTGTTCAGCCCTTACACTCAATCCTTCAAAAACTTCAAAACTCGAGTTTTTGAATTGTAGTCTATTCGAGACCTCGGAGGGGCATAAGCATTTCTTGATTAAGGGTAGTCTACCATTGAGGAGGAGCTCTCGAGTGAGGAAAAATGTCAAATCAAGATATTAAAGGAGCTACCTCCTCCTCTTAACTGTTGAGCTCTGATAACCCTGCCTTTTAAGAAGGATCCAAAGGCTAAATTTCTAAGTAATAGTGACAGATTGTGCTTTATCTGTTCGGTTGATTACTAACTGCGTATTTGTTTTTGCAGAGATAATGGGGAGAGAAGTCAACATCAAGGGGTCCGTGGCCAAAATGAGGGCCTGTTTGAAAGAGGTTGTCGTCACCTCCTCCAGGCTGGCCTCCTCTTTCAGACCAAGAACAAGAGGCCTTGACCTTCAAACTTTGGGACTATCGAACCAAGCCCCTAGAGGAGTAAGACCCCTTATGTTGAGTCGAGCACACAAAAGGGGAAGGCCATCGCCGCCGAGCTGAGTTCTCAAGGTGGCAGGGCGGTCACCACCGAGCCAAGACCTCATGGGGGCCAGGCTATTTCTGCTTCATCTCCAACGCTTCCATCTCCAACGCAACCGCCTCCAACGCCTACACTAAAGGAGCAAACTAAAAGTGCTCCCTCGCTATCTATGGTGGCCCCGAGTCATCTCCCCGTCCGAGCCAGAACCTGCCCACCGGGGAGATGTGTCCGGGGCAAGGCCGAGGATGGACCCCGGCTCGAACACATCTCCACTAATGTCGTCCCGGGTGACTCGCTTTGAGGAATTTCTCTTCGTGGAAGTTAGCTTAATCTGGGTAGTAAGTTTCCTAGTGCATTTGACGAAAAGCTGCTCGGGTCGGTGGACCTGCCCAACGCCTTTGACGAGGTCGAGGTCTTGGTGAGTCGGTTATTGGCGATACTTCGCTATAGGAGGGAAAAGGTGGTTAGGCATGTCGAGGTGGCCAACTCGGTGAAGGATTCGCAAGCCCAAGTGGCGGGGGTGCAGAAGAAGAAGGCCGAAGCCCAAGATACTGTCCGGAGTTTGCCCATGGCCGTGTTTGGCAGCTAAGCTCAAATGCGGATGGCCCAAGGGCAGGTGGATATTTTAACTACTGGGCTGAACAATTGTCGGGTCGCTCTGAAGCAGACTGAGGCGAGGGCCAACTGGGACGCCGAGAAGGCGAAGGTTTATAAAAGATAAAACACAAGAAGGGGGGTTATGTTGTGGGTATACGTCAATTGTCCCATGGCGAGGCCGGGATAGGCCATGTCATAGTCGACTCGTGGCGCATGGGCTGTTACGCTCTTAAGTAGAAAGAGTTGCGCCCTTACTAACAGCTATAACTTTTGGTCTAGTGGTAAACACTCGATCCAACAATTGGTATCAGAGTCAAGGTCACGAGGCCGATTCCCAGCGGGTGCAATTGCTGAAGGGGAGATTATTGTGAGTATACATCAATTTCCCCATGGCGGAGGCCGGGTGGCGGAGGCTGGGGTGGCGGAGGCCGGGGTAGGCCAAGTCATAGTCGACTCCTAGAAAGGCTAAACCACTAGGTATTCTTTGGAACGCAGCCTCCTCAGGCTAAGGTACCGTTGTCCTTAGAATAATTAATGATGAGTAGCAGAGGGGATAACAAAAGCATGATTTGCTTTTCGTGTTGTAGAGGTTTTGCACAGTATCCAACCACTTTTGGAAGCTTCTTCAAGTAACGGCAATATTTTAATATTGGTGCGCGTTACTCAGATTAAAGTCTTGGATTTCTTCAATCTTCATAGACAATTTGGTCTTCATGAACTTCAGTCTGACACTTTGTCTTGAAAAGACTTCGTTAAGCTTGAACTGAAGACTTCGTCTTAAGCATATCGTTTTATGCTTTCGTATTGAGGCATGGTTTGAGACAGACGAATGACTTGAACTAAGATGAACTTTGAAGGGTCATTTTCCTTCTGTTCTTGTTCTATCTGACTTTGGCTTGCAATGTTTCAGTATGATGTGTTCCGTCTGTTCTGTATTTAATCAAAACTTGAGACGTTAATCATCTTGATCTAACAATCTCCCCCTTTTTGATGATTACAGACCATACGTAAGATGACACTGAAGAATGCATCTGCACAAGAAAAATTTAACCAAAAAGCAATTTATCATGCCAGAATTACATCAACACGATGTACTCTGAAATACCTCTTTATATAAAGATGTTACACAATGCGATGTAATCTGTTTGTACAATTACAAGGTTATCAGAACAAAACATATCAGAGTAAGAAAAAATGAAACAATAAAGAATACATAATTGTATCAAAGTAAAAACGAAAACAAAAAAATTGTAAGTTACAACACTTTCTCAGACATTCAATCTTTATTCTTTGTCTTGAGCTCTCCCTCAGATGATGCTTTCCCTTGAACCAATCTTCATTCTCCAAAGCTTCCCCTTAAGTCAATCTCCTACTCTCATATTTGTCCCTTTCATGATCGAATACGTCGCTTGAAATTGACCCGATTGATTACTCTCTTAAATTAAACAAAGTCAATTAAGGTTTATGTTCTATGAACCTTAGATAACAATTAGGCTATGGATTGATACCACCTTTTACTTTTATCTTTAAAATCAAGCTAAGTGATTGTTATTTCTCCAGTACCACCTAAGTTTTTTCCCTCAGAGTTCCCTTAGTTTTACATTGAATTCATGAAAAACATTAAGAATAGAAGAAAGAATTTATAATTTTATAAACTGAATAACATCTATATTTATTAGAATAAAATAGGGTTACATCATTCTCCCAATCAATTAGGGATCTAGTTTATGATAGACAAAGAAATCACAAAGTGAATATAAAAACAAGGGAAAGAATACATGAGCGGGATTCCCCGAATGACATTTTGTTACGAGATATCCATTCTCCTTCTTTTTCCCAAGACGTCTACAAAGTTTTCTATTTATCACTAGTGAACCAAATGTCATTTCCTCATGAGTTTATATATATATATATATATATATATATATATATATATATTCCAACTTCTTTTTGAGCCCCTTTACACAAGATAAGATCTTGAACCTTAATTGCACAAGATAAGATCTTGGACCTTATTTGCACAAGATAAAATAAGACATCATCTTGGGTTTAACACATTCCTATCTTATGCGAGATAAGGTTAATGTTTTTGCCTTCTCTAAGATTTTCAAAATTTTAACCTTAAAATACTTAACAAACACATCATGATATCTTAGATAAATAATTTCATAATCTACTTTAAAAACATTTAATTTTTTTTTTTTCTTTGCATGGATTCAAGTGAAATTATTATATAAAAACATATCCAAATAACTTATGGAAAAGTTATCGACATGAAAAGTTCCTTTTAGTAAAGTGCAGGCCTCGTTATTCATAGAAGAATAAAGATGGATGAAATTCTGTATGTTTTCATTGACAATTGATTACATTATATAAGCTTATACAAAGGAACCGTATGACCGTAAAGAAAGGAAAAAAATAAGGGTGCAGGTAGCTATATTCCTATGTACAAGGGATTAGAAGAATTTAGTTACACAGTACAAGACTAAGTCTGCTATGTATTGGTTAGGCCTGAATTATAGGACTTGTTTATTAGCCCCCCGAAAGCTGAAGGTACAGAGGAGTCTTGTAGCTGCAGCTTGGATAGATTCTGTCGGAAAGAGCGTGGAGGGAGTGCTTTGGTGAAGATGTCTGCCAGCTGATTGGAAGAGGGTACAGGCAGTAACATCATCAAGCCTTCTTGAGATTTTTCACGAATGAGATGACAATCGATGTCCAAATGTTTCGTCCGCTCGTGGAACACAGGATTAGCAGCGATATGCAGAGCACTGTGATTGTCACAGTAAAGGATAGAGAGCTGAGAAAGTGGAACCTGAAGGTCTCGGAGCAGGTAAGTGAGCCACTGTAATTCACAAGTAGCAGAAGCAAGTGCTCGATACTCGGCCTCTGAGGAAGAGCGTGAGACAGTAGGCTGTTTCTTTGTTTTCCAGGAAACAAGGGAACTCCCAATGAAGAAGCAATAGCCAGTAACAGAGCGTCTAGAATCCACACATGTGGCCCAGTCTGCATCACTGAATCCTGTAAGCTGAGTGGTGCAAGAACGCGGGAAGAAAAGGCCCTTACCCGGACATCCCTTTAAATAACGCAGTACATGCAAGGCCGCAGCATGATGAACTTTGGTTGGCTTTGAAAGGAAATAACTCAACTATTGAGTGGCGAATGCAATATCAGGGCGAGTGTTGGTTAAATAAACCAAGCGTCCAACAAGGCGCCGGTAAGGTAATGGATCATCAAGGGAACCAGAAGCATCATTGTGAAGCCGCAGGGTGCTGTCCATCGGGGTGGATGCCGGTTTGCAACCAAGCATGCCAGAATCTTTGAGCAAATCAAGGCAGTATTTGCGTTGACACAGAGAAATTCCTTTAGAGGAGTGATCAACCTCGATGCCCAGAAAATATTGCAAGGGACCCAAATCCTTGATCCGAAAATTATCATGAAGGATTTGCTTGATGCGGTGTATTTCTTCAGGACAATTACCAGTCACGACAATGTCATCAACATAGACAATCAGAGCCGTAAAGGCAGAACCAATGAATTTGACAAAAAGACTATGATCAGCATGAGCATGTGTGTAACCGCACGACAACAGCAACATAGATAATTTCTCGTACCATTTGCGGCTGGCTTGCTTTAAGCCGTATAAAGATTTGCGTAGTTTACAACTTTGGGTGGAAGAATATCCGGAGAGGCCATGAGGGATTTTCATATAGACATCTTCCGTGAGGTCACCGTGGAGGAAAGCATTGTTGACGTCCAGTTGTTGGATATGCCACTGATTAATAGAAGCCAAAGCAAGAATGACACGGACAGTGGCCATCTTGACAACCGGAGAAAAAGTTTCAAAGTAATCAATGCCTTCAATTTGCGAGTAACCATTGGCTACCAAACGTGCTTTGTAGCGCTCAACGCTGCCGTCCGGGTGACGCTTGATTTTGTATACCCACTTACAGCCAATGGGCCGTACATCAGAAGGAGTGTGGACAACATCCCATGTTTGATTCAACCGCAGGGCCTCGAGTTCACAATCCATGGCGTCACACCAACATTGAAGCTTCACTGCCTCGTGGAAACTGGTGGGTTCGTGCTCGGAGGAAAGCGCAAAGAGGAACCAACGTTGGAGAGGTGGCAAGTGATCATACGAAAAGTACTTCTCAATAGGATATGCGCACGTTGTGGAAGATTGTGCGGACTTGAGGGAAGGAAGCTTGCACTCGTAATTGGAAAGGTAAGGAGGAGGATGAGTTCCCCGGTTTGAACGGCGCGGTTGTGGGGCGTGGTCGTCTCGGAGGGTCGAAGGGGTGGGGTTAGGGTTGGGTGTTGCGGTCGGGGAAGGGAGGTGAATGAGTGGCGAAGATGAAGGCAGAGGGGAACGAAGTTCGTGTTCAGGTTGTGGAGTTTGGGTTATAGGTGGTGTGGATAGATGGGCAAGAGGTTGGGGTGGTGCGTCCGGAAATTGTATGGTAGATGTAAAGGATAGGGATGGTTGGGCTGTGGGTGGAGTGGTATGAAAAGGAAAAATAGTTTCATGAAAAAGAACATGTCGAGAGATGAACGTTTCTCGCGTATTGATGTCTAGAATCACAAATCCTTTTGTTCCATTTTGAAAACCCAAAAACGCCCCTTTTCTCGATCGAGGTTCAAATTTATGTTTTTGATTATGAGTTGACGCATAGCATAAACAACCAAAAACACGTAGCATTGAAAAATCGGGGGTGGTATTATGTAAAATTTCAAAAGGTGTTTTGTTAAAAATGATGGGTGAGGGAACTCGGTTGATAAGAAAGATAGCATGTTTTATGGCATAGCACCAAAAATTAGATGGAATTTTTGATTGAAACATGAGAGCTCTAGCAACGTTAAGAATGTGTTGGTGCTTTCGCTCAACGCGGCCATTCTGTTGTGGTGTGTAAACGCAACTCGTTTGATGAAGAATGCCTTTGGAAGCGTAAAAGTCTGTTAGAAAAAAATTAAAGGGCCATTGTCGACCGAATGGTCTTGACTTTTGTTTCAAATTGATTTTCAACCAAAATAACGAAATTGCGAATATGCGTTTGAACTTCACCTTTGGATTTTAATAACACCACCCATGTGTATCGACTAAAATCGTCAACAATAGTAAGAAAATAGTTGTGGCCATGAATAGATTGCTTTGAAAAAGGCCCCCAAATGTCCATGTGAATCAATTCAAATATTTTAGAACTTTTGCTCGAACTAAGAGAATAGGGTAACCGTTTTTGCTTGGCAAAATGACAAATATCACAAATGTTATTATTAGAATTTCTGGAAATAAAAGAAAATTGTTGATTCAAGACATTAAGACGACTATCAGACAAATGTCCTAACCTAAAATGCCAGAGGTTGGAGTTGGTGACGGTGTTGATAGCAACATTATTGGGAATTGGGTTTTGTTCGTTTCCAATTGTCAAGTGAAAGAGACCTTCCTTTAAGTCAGCCGAACCAATCGTCCTCAACGTGTTCATGTCCTGTATTTGACAAAAAAATTTAGAGAATTCATTAGAAAAAATTATGCGACATGGCATGGTAGTTAATAATTTCGGAAGAGATAATAAATTGAAAGTAAAATCTGGAACAAGAAGAACATCATAGATAAAAAAATCTGGAGCAAACTGAATAGTTCCAGCGATTTGGGCCTGAACAACGGATCCATTGGGTAGATTTATGTTTAAGGGCTTGATTTTAGAATATTTTAAAAAATAATCTAAAGAGGTGCAAATGTGATCCGTTGCTCCGGAGTCAATTATCCATGGTGTGGTGTGTGAACGAAAGGTGTTAAGAGTATGTGTAGTGGAAATAGAAAAACAAGAACCAGAATTGTTTGTGCTGGAGTGAATAAGATTGGCACGTGAAGAGGAATTGGATATGGAACCACCAGAACCAGGAGGTGTGTTGAGAAGACTCATCAGATGTTGGAATTGGGCCGTGGTGATGTGAAGATTCGGACCCTGAGTTGGAGACCCCTTTGCGTCACTGTCATGGAGGTCTAGAGTCAGCGCTGCATTCGGGACAGAGATTGCGACGTTGTTTGCTGTGGCACGGGCGGTGGCACTGCTTCCAGAGCCATGCTTAGTGGTTAAAGGTCACGGCTTGCCGGGGTACCGCGGATGTCCAGGAGGGTAACCGAATTTGCCATAACAGACGTCGCTGGTGTGGCCTACGCGATCACAGTGGGAGCACTTAGTGGGTGTGATGTTATTTTTCTGGAAGCAAGACTCGATGGTGTGTCCCATACGGCCACAGTGGTCACATTTGCGGGAAAGATTTGGCCCCCCTTGCTGCAAGTAACCACGGCTCTTACCAGTGACAACATTTGCGAAAGGGTTCACATCGGTAGAAGAAGACGACGAACCGGAGGATTGACGTTCATGCTGAACAATCATAGAGAACACGCGAGGGGCAGTGGGAAGAGGGTCCATCAATAAAATCTGAGAACGCGGTATTGCAAAGCTGTCGTCAAGCCCCTTGAGAAAGCGGATTACAAAGTCCTGAGTATGATAGGATCTCGCAGAACAGGAGCACGGAGTGATGGGTCGATAGTTATCCAATTCTTCCCATAACGACTTCAAAGCAGTATAATAGTCGGTGACAGAAAGAGCATTCTGCCGGAGTGAGTAGATTTTGTCCTGCAATTCAGCCACGCGAAGTAAATCCCCTTGAGAGAAACGGTCGCGAAGGTCGTTCCAGATGTCAGTGGCTTGCTCAAAAAATACGACACTTTGAGCGATGGAAGGAGAAAGTGAATTGAGGAGCCATGACATCAGTAAAGTGTTGCAGCGCTCCCAGGATGGATGGATGGGGTCTGTAGAGGCAGGTACAGGTACAGGGATTGATCCATTGAGAAAACCCATCTTGTTCTTGGAGATAAGTGCCATCCGAAATGAGCGAGACCATGATTGGTAATTATTGGAGGAGAGGGGAGGGGTAACAACAATGGAGGTGGGGTTTTCGCCAGGATGAATGTAGTATGGGCTAGCAGGATTGAGGCTAGGATCAACAAAGGGAGGTGGTGGAGGTGGAGGAGTTGCCTCCTCATTTAGAGAGCCAGAGGCGGCCATGAAATGGGTAAGCTAGAGAAACTTGAACCTAGAAGGCTCTGATACCATCATAGAAGAATAAAGATGGATGAAATTCTGTATGTTTTCATTGACAATTGATTACATTATATAAGCTTATACAAAGGAACCGTATGACCGTAAAGAAAGGAAAAAATAAGGGTGCAGATAGCTATATTCCTATGTACAAGGGATTAGAAGAATTTAGTTACACAGTACAAGACTAAGTCTACTATGTATTGGTTAGGCCTGAATTATAGGACTTGTTTATTAGTTATTTCATTCTCTTCCCGCGCCCGTTCTTTCTCTGTTTGCTCTCAAGCTTTTTGGATTTTTTTCCTCTTGTTCCACTTTACTCTCTTTCCCGTTGTCATGCTCTTATCATCGTCATTCCAGTCCAGTAGTAGTATTTCTTTCACGATCTCGCTCCCCCCGTTTAAGTTACCGATCAACGAGGTCTCTCTTTTATGGTCTCTCATTCGTCGTCCTTCCGGTTGTCCTCTTCTCACTTAGGTTTTAGTGGCTTTGCATTAGGTTAACAATTTTTTTTCAACTGTCTAATATGTGACTTTCGAGATATAGTGGTTAATGAGAATCAACTGCTTTCATGTTAACTCATTTGTGTAGTTTGAATGAAAACAACTTTTGAAGAGTAGATATATTTGCAATCTCTCTGTTGGTATTGAACTTGTTAATTGATTTCTAAGAAAGGCACTATCATGATAAAATACATGTTGTCATTAGCTTCTTGTTGCATTGACTACTATAGAATATAAAGATAACAATTATGAAGTCTTCAAAATCAATTATAAATCTTTATGTTTGTCTAATGAACATTATTGAAGCTTAGTCACTATAACCATAAAATGTCAATCTTTATTATATTAAAGAGGTTAATGAACACTAAAGGTGTTTGGGCGTGAATCAACGAAATGTGTGTGACTTTGTCGTGGAATGTATTGATTGAATGGATTTTAACAATTTTATTAAGAACTATTCAAATAATATGGGAGATTTTGTCTAATTTTTGTTAAAATTCTTAAGTTTTGTAAAATATTGAGCATAAATCTTTTATAAGTGTATAGTAAAATTAGTTTTTATTGGTTAGTCAAGACTAAGAATAAGTATTCAGTTAGTGTAACATCCCAAAAATTTAAATATAGTTTAAGAGAGGTTTTTATAACAGAGAGTGTAACATTCAAGAAATTTGTGGAATGAATTGTGGAGTGTTTTGTGGCTGCCTCCAATAATGCATTTTTCAATTGGGTGTTCCTCATATGCTTTGCAGCTGCCAAAATAAGTCCCAAGGGTCTGCATTTTGAATCTCATATCCCACATTTGTATAAAATGGCAATTACATGATTTAAAATGTTCAATTCGCTGGAATTCACTTCACTGGTTGCATGTGTCCAATTCAAGGAAATATTCACCCCAGATGCGGTCCAAACTGGCTCTTGATGTCTTCATGACATTTCTAGATCTTTCAATCTTCTTTAATTAGAAACAAACCGGAGCTCAATTGGAGGTCTGTGGAGGAAGTTATGCCTATTTTACAGAGAGTGGTCAAATGTATAGTAAATTCACGTCACTGTTTCATGGCCCACTTTCAAGGCTAATTTCACACTAGATGCAGTCCGAATTGACTCTTTGGGCCTTCATGACATTTGTAGCTCTGTCAATCCTCTTTCATTTTCAAGAAACCTGAGCCCAAAACGATATTTGTGGAAGAAGTTATGCCTATTTTACCGAAAGTGATCAAAGTAATGACTTTTCAACCATTCTAGAATTCTCTTTAAGATATTTTCTTACCTTTTAAGATATTTTGATGGAAACTAAGATATTTTCTTGGAAACTAAGATATTTTATTGGAAACTAAGATATTTTCTTACCTTTTAAGATATTTTGATGGAAACTAAGATATTTTCTTGGAAACTAAGATATTTTCTTACCTTTTAAGATATTTTAATGGAATCTAAGATATTTTCATAGAAACTAAGATTTTTTCTTTAGAATCAATCTCCAATTCTCTAGAAATATCTTGGGAAGTCTATAAATAGGGCTTAGGGGTGCCAAATGAAGACATAACCAAAAGAATACTCCTACATTCTCTCAAACTATTTTCACTACAAAAAACCTTTCTATACTTTCTCCACCTTAGGAAGAAATCTCTCCAACCAAAGTAGGAGCCAGTAAGTAGAGGAAGAATAGGAAGCTAGGAGAAACCAGTAAGGGGACCTTTCCTTATCCTTCTTTTCTATCCTTTGTTTTGTTGGTACTTTCATTATCTTTCTTTAGTTTCTTGCAGTAAGGGGATCTTTCCTTATCCTCCTTTTCTATTCTTTGATTCTCTTACTACTTTCACTCTCTTTCTTTGGTTGTTCCATTATCTTTCTTTGAATCCTTTATGTTTCTTTTCTTCATCTTTCTTACACTCCTTTCAATTCTTTAAGATTGTGTTTTCTTTACCCTTTGAATGATTATTTTGAAGTTGTTTTCTTCCTTCAACTATTTCTCTGAATACTATGACTACTTTATAAAAAAATAAATGAAATGGAAACCTTTCTTATGTATATTAAGCTTTTGACTTCTATGAACAACTTCAATCTTTCCTCTTTTGATGAAACCTCTTTTGAATATTAACATACTGAATAATTTAATATAACACATATTGATGGTGGTAAATGTGGTTGTTTGATTATACATCAAAGTATGACTTGTTTTGTGCTTGATATACAATTACTTGGTGAATTGGATGTGAGTAAATGGTGACATGCATGGTTGCATTGAAATGAAGATGGACTTGAATTGTTTAATGACCGATTGGAAATGCCTAGTGGAGAGGCAGTATTCTAAGATTGCTTGGTGAATGGGCAATACTTAGAATAAGGTGAGATGAAGACGACCTGGTGGAAAGGTCAATACTTAAAATATGATGAAGGTCATTATACAATTCAAGGTCCTAGAACATGTTGCATTGATGACTGGATAGTAGTAGACCAAGTCCGTAAGTCACGGATTCCCGTCTGAGTGAGTGGAATGCCGTGGACTGGGGGGTTCTCTTGGTGGGGAAATTGCCCTGCTCATGATGATCACATGTTGCGGGGAGGTCCTACGGACACCGAGGAACTCGACAAATTACGGAGTGTCTACCTCCTCGGTGGGTCCGATTGAGTGGGAGAATCAGATGCCCCAGGCTATTTTCAGTGGAGGGCGCCACATTGCATTTCGAGTGAAGAGTGAAAATGCATGGTGAAGGTGCATGCATCATGTAGGCTTAGGAGCATACATTAGTGATTGTGTGTTTGATTGAATGGAATTCATGCCTGAATCATTGATTGTGATTGATGGTTTGTTTGATTTGGTTTATAATTGTCGATTGCCTTACTATGTGATTGATAGTTTGATGATCATGGATAAGTATGGAAGTATTATTCTAAAAATGATATTTTCGATGAAATTTCTAAATTTATAAAAGAAAAGGTTTTCCTTGAACTACAATCAATTTTTTATGGTTAAGGAAAGCTCACCCTTGCATTATGTGTTTTTAACACCTGTGATGATCTCGAATAACGTTCGGGGGAACAAATTTGCAGGGTTAAGAAGATGTGGATGTTTCCAATGATTGTTGATACTGTCTTGCCGAGAAGATGTTTTGTTATGTTTGGGGGTAGATTTGCTAAGTAAGTAGAGAGAAAATTATGTAGAATAATAAAATGACAAAGTTATGCAAGCTAGTTATAAAGAACTTTAAATCTTATGTAATAAAAGTGTTGTTTCCTAAATCTCTCTTTTATTTATTACATCATTAACAATCTTAAATTACTAATTAAAAATAAGATAAGTAAATAAGAGGGGGTGTTACAGTTAGCATCTTTCAAATATGTTTCTAAGAATTTTTAAAAAAATTATATCATTTACTAAATTTTATTATAGTGATTGAATTTAGCAAGTTTTGAAATTCTCCTCGATAAAATTTTAAATTATTGTTTATTTAATTTTTTAAGAGTAAAATATTTTATTATTAGTCATCTAAAATTATATTTTATAGAAGACGTATTTTAATTTATTTTACATTTTTAAATATGTTAAAATAATAAAATAATGTCATAACTTATGTAAAATTTATCTCATACAAGATATAGCTGATTGTTATGCATTTTCAATAAAATTATATAATTTATTAAATTATATTTTAATGATTTGATTTTGCAAGTTTAGAATTTTCTTTGATAAAATTGTAAATTATCAACTTTTTAAATCTTTGAAAGTAAAATATTTTTCGATTATTCTTGAAAATTTATATTTTATTAAATGCACATTTTAATTTATTTAACATTTTAAAAATAATAAATTATTATTATGATTTATATAAAATTTATCACATGCTTAATATAATTGATTATTTAGGATTTTAAATAAAATTATATTATTTATTAAATTATATTATAGTGATTTGATTTAGCAAGTATTAAAGTTGTACTCGGTAAAATTATAAACTATCGAATATTTAACTTTTTCAGGACAAAATATTTTTCTATTTATCATGTAATATTATATTTTATAAAAGATATATTTTAATTTATTTTACATTTTTAAACATGTTAAATAATAAAATAATATTATGATTAATGTAAAATTTATCCAATGTAAGATATAATTGGTTTATATCATTTATACAATTATATTTTGGTGATTGAATTTGGTAAGTTTAGAAATTTTTCTCGATAAAATTTTAAATTAATGAATGTTTAACTTTTTTAGAGTAAAATATTTATATTAGTTATGTAATATTATATTTAATAAAAAACGTATTTTAATTTATTTTACATTTTTAAACATATTAAAATAATAAAATAATATTATGACTTATAAAAATTTATCTCATACACGACATAGTTGGTTGTTAAGCATTTTAAATAATATTATATTATTTATTAAATTATATTTTAGTGATTGATTTTTGTAAGTTTTGAATTTTTCTTCCATAAAATTTTTAATTTTCGATTGTTTAATATTTTAAGGTAAAATATTTTTCTATTTGTTTTGAAATATTATATTTCATTAAAGACATATTTTAATTTATTTTAAGTATTTATATTTTTTCAAATAATAAATTATTATTATGACTTAAGTAAAATTTATCAGGTGTCTAATATAATTGATTACTAAGGGTTTTAAATAAAATTATATAATTTATTAAATTATATTATAGTTATTGAATTTAATTATCATATAATATTTGGATTTTTTACTTTAATTTTTTATTTGCAACATTATTCTTTTTCGCCTACGATTTTACCTTCATTCTAATTTTTGTGCTCACGGTTTTTATGCCCTTTGGTTCCATAACTCTGTAACATCATGTTAGCTACATGAAATTAGTTTTTTCTGCCAAATTTTGTTTCATTTGATGCAGTTTAGATAGACGAAAATCATGTTAGTGTCAAGTTGAACAATTATTTTATAAAAATATATTTAGTGTGATTTCATTAATAATTATTAAAGATTAAAATTTTGTTTTGAAATATATTGATTGGATGATTCTAAATTATATTTATTTGATTTTAAATAGATTTATTCTAATTTTTACAATAAACATTTTCATAGCAAGAATATTACCAAGTCAAGAAGAAATAATCTTAACAATCACTAGAACTTACAGAATTGATTGTTGAAGAAGAGATACGTGAAGATGAGAATGTATTTATTGCATCCCAAGATCTCAATTCACGTAAATTGAATATTTTGACTCATTGATCGTGGCTGCACTAGCCATATGACTGAATATCTTTTAATCTCTACCTCTGTTAACAAATCTATTCAACCAAAGACCAAGTTAGGAAATCATCAAAATTTACAAGTTTAACAAAATTAAAAAGAACAATTTTTATGCCAATCAAAAAAGTTATAGCAATTGTTAGAGATGTTCTTTATGTTCCAGATTCAAGGCAAAACTTCATAGTGTTGCATAATTGCTAAGGATAGATATGAAGTCCCTTTCATGGAAAATTATTATTTCATCCTTGATTATCAAGGAGATGAGATAGAAAATATTGAAATGGTTGGAAACAACTTTTATTTGAAGTTTGATTTAGTTGAAGATCATGATTTTAATATCAAAATTTATGAAAGTGATGTTTAGCATGAAAAATTTGCTTAAGTCAACTAGAAGTCTTTGAAAGAGTTAACCTAAATGATTATAGAGATAGTGCTTTATGCAAGAAATTAATGTGCAACTTGATGACATGATGACTAAAGTGTTTCCAAAATCAAATTTAAAGTTTATGAAGTTAAAGTTACCAAATATTACGTCACTTAAAATTTAAGTTTTGTTTAACTTTTAGAGAGGGTTAAATATGATTGTTATAGTTTTTAATTTTATCTTTTATTGTTAATTAGTTGATATTATTCAAATAAATCCAGATAAAATTAATTAAAAATTTGAAATTATGCTAAAACATCATATATATATATATATATATATATATATATATATATATATTCTTATTCATAAATTTTAATGTAAATATAATATTCCTTTTTCAATATTATTCTTCAATTGAATATTGCCAGTTTTGCTCCATCCTTTTTACCGTCATCGCCACCCTTGGATTTGTACCTCCCACTAGCTTTGCCATAACTTACCTAGATGTGTGGTCCTCATTTTTGGTTGACCATTTTTGAAATCTGTGTTGCACCATTCACCTCTCCCCCTTGCACCGTTGGGCCATCACATACGCCCAACTGTGGTTGCAGAACTGACGAGGCTTTGACCTTCGACAAAATAGAGCACTCTGATTCATGTAAATCCATAATTATTCCTTTTTCACTCATGATAGATGAATCTTCTTCCATGTCTCTATTCTTCCGTATTCCACAACAGCACCCTACTAGTGGTGAGTAAACGTCTTCTTCCCACCAAGTCACAAGAGACAAATTCTCCGTTTATTAAAACCCTTTCGTGGATAGATACAGACACACCAGCTAGTATCTGCACAAGAAAACTTGAATATTCGAACCTTGACATTGATTTGTCGGTTCATCTAGCGCCAGAAATTTGTCAAAAAAACAGGTAACCTCTTAAAAATTGCCTCTCCACAGAATTGATGGGGGCACCTTTATGCATTTAACCTTTTATTTCCTTCCACGACTCAATGGACTCGAATGTAGTTCTTAGCCAAGCCTTATTCTCCTTGACAAAACTAGATATATCAATCCCGTCGTTACCTATTAGCAAGATCTAATTGTGCCTAAGGTACCATACTATGACTATGTTGAACCCTGCATAAAGAAACTTTCATGAATAGTCATCATCCTCATTCAGTCATGTAATCTTACTACCATCAATAACTCTCTGACGAGAGTTATCGACGCATAAGAAAATTTTCATAAACGGAGAGATATCAATCTGAAATAGTGCTCATTTGAATTAATTGAAATGTTATTATTCTTAGAACTCTTTGATAATTGTTTTAAATAATTTAGGACCAAATTGAATCGGAGGTAGATGGATGCTGAAGCAGCCAAAGCTTCTCGCACGAATGAAGCCACGTCTTGTACGAAAATAATAGATAACAAGTCGCCTCTGTCACTTCATTTCACATGCGACACATCACAACTCGTGTGAGACAAGGTTTCAGCGAAGCTTGCATCCATTTTGCCACCTCATCTCGTGCGAGATGAATTACAACTTGTACAAGATGAGCCAAACCCAGGCCCAACATAATCAGTTATAAAAGAAAAAATCTAATTGAAGAAAAGACTCATGGAAATAGCAAGAGCGAAACCAGAAGCAAAGCACAAAGAGTAAGACAGAGAAGGACAAAAAGTGAAAGACACGAATTATTCATTCTTCCTCACGTAAATCAATCGTCTATGTATTATTCTCTATTTGAGTATTCTTGTATCATTACTCTAGATATCATGTAATTCTCCGATTGATTGAGATGATGTAACCCTAATATATTTTAATAAAATTTGATGTTATTAAGTTATATGATTGCGAATTCTTTCCTCTAAACTTCATATTTTTCATTAATTGACCACTAATGAATTAAACATAAATTTAGAGGAACGTTGAGAAAAGAAACTTAACATCACTTAACTAGGTCTTAGAAATAAGAGTAGAAGGTGGTGTGAATACATAACCTTATAATTATTAGAGATTCACGGACATAACTCTAATTGACTTAGTTTAACTTAAAACATTAATTAATCGGGTCAACTTAGGTGACATATTCAACAATGAGAAGGACGGATATAAGGGTAAAAATCTAATTCATCCAATTACATAAATTATATAATTTGGGAAGGGTGTTAGACAATTAGCAACAAAATCGAAATCCCAGTTACTTTTATTAATTTGAATAAAAATCCAATTTTATAATTTGTTCACCTTAAATCATAATTTAAACTCAATTCACATTCGGTGATACAAATTAAATTACTTTTCCTATTTGTAATGATAACCCATATCTTTATGCTAATTATTTGACAATTATAATATTATTGGCATAATCTCATGAGAATATTTCCCACTCTCGTATCGCAATCATCAAACCATACATCTCTAGAGCTATACGTTACGCTCCACACTAACCCATAGCTCATATCCATCCGATAAAGTTGACATATGTTCCAACCTAGGATTGTTATTACCATATTATACCTCCTTCCCTCTAAATTTCCATGCCTGTACTACCTTTGCATATGATTCTTTATTTGTGTCTTTTGTTGGCCAGGCCCCTTCTTTTTTTGTGCTCCACCCTTAGCTGTCACATAATGGCCCACCACATCGTTCTTTCTTTCTTCCCCTTTCCCAATTCTCTGTAATGTTTCGGTAAGTTCGCATACAGCTTAAGATCCCCTATCCATATATGATCTAACTTCCTTTCCAGACCTATAGGATCTTGCACTCCTGTAAAGCGAACAAAACCATACCTTTGGGCTACCCTATTTCTCCTATTTGATATGAACACCTCACACACGCTTCCCCATTTTCAAACACGTGCCTCATATCTCCCTCATTGTATGATTCTGGAAAATGTGAGAAGAAGAAGATTGTGGCATTTCGGATACCAGTTGAAGTTCAAATCCTTGTATGATGAAGAAAAAGTTGCTATGAATGATGAAGTTCTTCAATCTCGAGAGGAGTTGTTATGTATGATGAAGTTCAAAACAAGTGGAAGGTTGAAGCAAATAACAATCGAGAAGGCACAATAGAAGCTTACATGGCTTTTACGCATCCATATTTACTATATTTGAACGAATAAGAAATAATGTATATTTTGTTCATAATACTTTACCTTAATTAAAAATAAATAAATCAATGGACTAATAACCATTCGGAATTCATAAAAGATTTCCTACAAATTTTGAAAGCTTTGGTAATTGTATTTATATGCGAAAAGTTGAAAGATATATTAAATGTAACATTGACCTTTGAATAAGCTTCGACTGGCTAATTAAGTTATTTACTTCTTGAATAAAACACACATGGTTGTAAGGATCATCTAATATTATAGGAAGACAACCTAGCTTAACAATAATAAGATTAATTAGTCTCTCGTTGCGGTCTATATAATGCGATTTTATTAGTTCCCCACAATATTTTATGTGTGATACATTTATTCTCAGTTGATTAATGTGCAGCACCTAGAACAATAACCTGCTCCATATGCCCAACAACAGCCATAGCGGCAACAACCGATCGAGTCTTCCATATCCTCCATAACCGAGTCCTCCATATCCTCCATGCCCTATTTAGCTATTTGCACCATTACCACCAAGGAAGCTCCCACCACCACCGACTATGCCTGGTATGATGCCTGAGATGATTCCTGGGATTACGTTACCAATGCTTGGGATTATGTTACCAATGCTTGGGATCATGTTACCATCAATATTGTTGCCCGGGATGTTACCAACGAAGCAACCATTTTACCACCATTATCACCAACTAATTTTGTATCACGCACTCCATTTGTTTCTCTGACAACCTCACCTGCAACACACATTAACTCTTAACACATGAACCATTTAATATAGAAAATGAAAGCGAATTTTGTTCACCCAACATAGATGAGTATAATCTGTGAGGAAAGAAAGGGATGCAAAGGGAATAGAAAGTAAATGATAAATGTAATTGAAGATGAGATAACAAAGAAAATAGAGATAGAGAAGGACATAAAATGAACACAATACCTTTTCATCATATGCAATTATGTAATTCTTTTTTTTACTTTTCATCTCTGTGATTTTTTTTTCCCGAAGTCTTAATAACTTTTTTGTTTTGGCTATTATTATTAGTTTAGCTCCAGTCATGTTCTTTTTTTTTTTTTTTTTTATTTTGAGTAGTCCTTGTGAAAAAAGTTAATATCCCCTTATGGCCTAACAATAGCTGGAGACTAAAAGCAAATTATCTATGTATTACAAGAAAACAAATGAAATAAAATTATTTGTAGTGTCTAAAATTAATTGATAATAACCAAAATGAAAATTTCTTTTACAAGATAATTTTGAAAGAAAAAATTGCTGCAATAATAAAAAGAAAAAGAAAAAAAGATGTAATGGAAGGGGAAAAGATATTTAACGAACAGCTTAATCAATAAATAAACGTAATCAATCATTTTATTGTACAAATAATCTTGTAAGAAAAAAATATCTCACAAGTTTTATTTTAAATGATATAGCTCACCCTCTTTCAAATTCCTGACTGCCACCTGTAAGGAAATCAAAATGAACACAGTGAACAGGACTGGGATATGTATTATTATGTTTGTCTTCAAACCCATATTGCAGTAATAAACAACAATAGATACACACGAATTAGATAAGGTCTTTTAATTTGTAGATTTAATTAATATGGAACCGAATTGTTTTTAATTTCCAGCACAATTTCCTTATTTATTTTCAGTTGTAAATTCTTGTTGGCTGTGAATATGAAGCAGAACAATTACTGTAAATGACAAAGTGTTATGCTAGATGTAATGAAAAGTAGAGTGGTGTCTGCTCACAATATACATTATTTTTGTTATCTATCACGCTTTTAATTAAAGTATATGTTAGGTAAATGTTAGTATAATTTCTAATTAAAACTGAAATTTCATTATAGTAATCTATATATATTAGTATTTTTTTAATATATACATCTATATATTAGAATGTATCTAAATGATATTTTAAGAAATTATTTTAGTAATATCATGATTTATAAATTCTTTTAAAAGAAATTTACGTTTTTTTTTATAAGAATATAATAGTTTATAATTAAATTTTTATAATCTAGATTTTATTAGATTTATATTATAAAAATTTATAATATTTTAAAATATTCTATGAATTTATAAAATTTCAAGAATTTCATATATTTATAGAAGATATTCAATAATTATTCTCGGATTATTATTAAAAATAACTATGATTAAGATTAAAATTAAATAATAAAAATTCATATAATCAATATTATCTATAGAGTTTTTTGTTTCAACTTTATTATTGTTATTATTATTATTATTACTGTTATAAATTACCATTAATGATTGTGGTAGTGATAAAAAAAAAAGTAGTAACCGAAATATACAATGGTAGAAATAATAATTATGAAAAATGACAAAAGTCATAATGATAGAAATATTAATAATGGTAAAGTATATGAGAGATCGATAGATTAAAAAAGCTATATATTATCCTATATTAAAAAAAATTCTTGTATAATCTCAAAAGTCCTCGCGAAATTCTTAAATGACAGAAACAATCATATTTTTTTTACTAAAAAGCCTAAATATAGGTTATATTAAAATAAATCTTGGAAAATCTTTTCAAATCACATATACAAGCCTTTTTAAGATGGATTAGTTAAGTTAAATATTAATAAATTATAATTACCTTATTGTAAAAAATAGTAATGATCTCTAATTATAGCAAAGTAAAATTATTGTAAAGTTGATATATATTATTTCAGTTTGCTCTTAAACTCATAACACAGGCACACAGTACAACATACTATTCAACACTAATAATTTCTCTTTGCATGCATCCATGCCTCTCACGACATTATTTCTCCCAACTGGGGCTCTTTCCCAAGGTCGACATAACATATTGATAAATCTAAAAGGAATTTTATTGGCTAGATTTTGTGCAAGTGTCATTCCCAATTATGCAATCTAAAAGTTTCGGCACAGCCGGCACAGGGAAGCCACCACCACCCATTAATCCAGCATCGTATCCTTCATTTATCTCTTCGATATTACCTGTGCAAATTAACATTTATACCATCAGAACAATATATTATATATGGTATTAACTGTAATACAAATTAATTAGTTTATTATTCTACATAATATATATATATATATATATATATATATATATTTGATGGCAATTACAATGTAAATTAATCAATTAATTATTTCATATAATATATATACACATATTTAATTGTCTACTACAATCTAAGTTAATCATCTAATTACTTTCCATAATGTATATACACGAATATATAATTTTTATTATTTTTTTTCTTTATATTTTATTAGTTACTCGTATTGGATTTAATCCCGAAGTATATCTGTTATATTAGGTCATAAAAAGAAATTTCGATTCTTTATTAATCTTATATTAATAATTTTTCAAACAACAATATATACTGAAATTTATGTTTAAAAATTAACTAAAGGTTTTTAAAAATTACTTTTATCATCTTTACACTTATGTTTTTATTATAATTTAACATATGAAAATGAAGTGTATTAAAACAAGAAAAGATAATGAATTATAATTGATATTTTAGATAAAATAATTTAGTTTTAACTTGATTGAAAAACTATATGTAAAAAGAAAGATAAATTTTAATAATTAATAAATTAAATAGCTAAAACTCTACAAGGGCCACTTTAAAAATTTGCAGGGATATAACAAGTTAAAGAAAAATCAGGAAAAAAATATTTCAGCTAATAAATTATAAAACACTTATAATAAAATGCATTATTATATTTTTTATTACTTTTTTAATTATAAACAAGGTTTTTTAAAAGAATTTATCAATATATTCCCTTCCTTTATTGTAATCGTTTGAATATATAAGGAAAAATGGTATATAGCATACCCTCATTTAAGTTCTTGGCTGCCACTTCTGAAGAGAAAAATATGAGCATGGCCAACAGACATGGGATAAGTATTGGTGTCTTCGTCTTCCAACCCATATTTTTTAATAATAAAAATTACAACAGATCTTCTCAAGCAAATTAGGTATGTTTAGTAAACATAGAATGTGGAAAATAATGGGAAGATGTATCGATATATATTGGTGAGAGGGGAGAGGTGGCAACCTTATTTTGCATTTTTTTTTTATTATATCAACAAATTGCTAACAACCCTTCAACGTTCATAGAGTTGTTAACAAATTTAATTTTAATCAAACATAACTCGTGCAACAAGTGATGAATCAAACAAATTAGGTATGTTTATTAAATAAGAATGTGGAAAATGATGGGAAGATGTATCTATATATATTTGTGAGGGGGTGGCAACCTTATTTTACATTTTTTTTTATTATTATATCATCAAATTGCTAACAACCCTTCAACGTTCATAGAGTTGTTAACAAATTTTGATTCTTCTAATCAAACATAACTTGGTGCAACAAGTGATGGATCAATTATTTAAAATACTATTGTTTCTTTCCGATTTGTCTTTCAAGCTATTATAATAAAATAATTGTATATTTTTATTTAATCATAAATTATAATTTATACTATATTTATTATTTTTTAAAATTATAATGTTATTAGACTCTTAAAAAATTGAGCTATGGATTACGATTTAAAAGATCGTTGTTAATATTATGGTAAAAATTAACTTTAATTCGGTAACTTCAAGAGTTAAGAAATAATTTATTCTCATCGGAGTATTAAAAGGTATTATAACTTATAATATTTGTAACTTGACCATTTCATGACATTTGTCATCGTAAAATAATTTTATGATAGCGTAATATCTTTTACACTAACTTAACTCATAATTTAATGTTCTATATTTTTAACTCTGCAAAATAGTTTTATAATATTATTTAACCATATATTATGGTCAATATGACTTTAAAATAATTTCATGAAAATTAATAAATTTATTATATAATGATTTATGATAAGATAACATGTTAAATTATATTTAAATGTTTTTTTTTTTCATTTTTAATTGGAAACAAACAATAGTTTTTATTTTATCTGAAATATCAATAATAATTCGTTCATTATTTTCTCTTTTAATACAATTATATATATATATATAGAGAGAGAGAGTTAATATGCAAGATAAGTAGAATGAATCAATATTCTACGCATGCAAATCAATATTTCGGAATGGTGAAAAGCAAGAATTTTCTTGTAGAGAATGGAGTGGTAGCGAATTTCAATGGAGTCAATTAGTTAATTAATTTATATATATATATATATATATATATATATATATATATATATATTATATTATTCATTTATTTATATTTTATAAAATAATTAGCTGATTAGTTTTAAACATTTCTCTTTCTTCTATAAAAACTAAAATCAACAGTTGCAAATGACATAGAGATAAAACATTATTTTAAAATTTAAAGAAATATAAAATTGAAATTGAAATTTATGTTCAATAGGATAGATGAAGAATTCTAAGTGTAATTAAATCCGAAACTAAATAATTATAATAATGTTAATATAACATATGTATTTTTCTCTGTAATAAATTACAAAATAATCTACAAAATAATAGAAAAAAAAATGAAAAACAGAAAGATAAGTACAACTCTTACTTTATCAAACTGGTTTCCGTTGTAGGCACGAGAGGTTCTGATAGCCATAACTCGGCCAGGTTGCGGATAGGAACCTTCATTCGTTTTTTGCAAGCGGGTAAGCCCACGAGCATCACGTTTCTCTCAGCCACACTGTCAGACCGAGCTTGGTCTTGGAGACGAGTTTCAACAATGAAGTGGGCCTCGGTGCTATTGATGGGGATTGACTAGAGTGGGCACTCGGGCAACCAGGGTCCTTTCATATTGCCCTGGGTCGGTTTTGTGCACCATAAATGTTTGTAATTTTGAGGTGTGCCATGATTGTCATTAATGCATGTGAGCGTTGGAAGGAATGGTTTAGGGTTTCCTCCCTTTTTAGCTATTGGGCCTTGTGGGACTTAAGTGTGAATGACCTTTTTTAAAGGTATTTCCTCCAGCCTCGAATCTTCTC
The DNA here is from genome assembly GCA_026586105.1 of Hylodesmum podocarpum. Taxonomy (NCBI): domain Eukaryota; kingdom Viridiplantae; phylum Streptophyta; class Magnoliopsida; order Fabales; family Fabaceae; genus Hylodesmum; species Hylodesmum podocarpum. The sequence goes on along the minus strand of JALJEV010000519.1, from coordinate 5,122,240 downwards.
CCTCATTTCTATTATCTCGTTTCTTCAACTGACTCCATACTTATATATATATGAGTACATGCTTAAGGAATTCAACATCACTTAAGGAATTCAACATCACTTTTCCTTTGGAACCTTTCAAAAGTAGAGTCTTGTCATTTTTGAATGTTGCTCCTAGCCAACTACACCCCAACAGTTAAGGGTTCTTAAGGGCCTTCCAAGTATTGTGTGAGCAGTTAAATTTGAATCTTAGGTCAAAGGTATTTTTATATTTTTACCAGTTGAGGCATGGTCCCAAGGTTGGCTGGGTGTCCTTGAGTATTGTACAGGTCAGTGAGGTCGGTGGGCCTCTGTTAAGCCCTTACACTCAATCCTTCAAAAACTTCAAAACTCGATTTTTTGAATTGTCCCTCGAGACCTCGGAGGGGCGTAACCATTTCCTGAATAAGGGTAATCTATCCATTATTGAGGAGGAGCTCTCCAGTGAGGAAAAAATGTCAAATCAAGATATTAAAGAAGCTACCTCCTCTTCTTAACTACTGAGCTCTGATAGCCCTACCTTTTAAGAAGGATCTAAAGGCTAAATTTCTATGTAATAATGACAAATTGTGCTTTATCTGTTCAGTTGATTACTAACTGCGTATTTGTTTTTGCAGAGATAATGGGGAGAGAAGTCAACATCAAGGGGTCCGTGGCCAAAATGAGGGCCTGCTTGAAAGAGGTTGTTGTCACCTCCTCCAGGTTGGCCCCCTCTTTCGGACCAAGAACAAGAGGCCTTGACCTTCTAATTTGGGGACTATCGAACCAAGCCCCTAGAGGAGCAAGACCCCTTATGCCGAGCTAAGCGCACAAAAGGGGAAGGCCATCGTCGCCGAGCTAAGTTCTCAAGGCGGTAGGGCGGTCATCACCGAGTCGAGTCCTCATGGGGACCAGGCTATTTCTGCTTCATCTCCAACACTTCCATCTCCAACGCAATCGCCTCCAACACCTACACCAAAGGAGCAAACTAAAAGTGCTCCCTCACTATCTATGTTGGCCCCGAGGTCATCTCCCCGTCCGAGCTAGAACCTACCCATCAGGGAGATGTGCTGGGGCAAGGCCGAGGATGGACCCCGACTCGGACACATCTCCGCTAACACCGTCCCAGGTGACTCGCTTTGGGGCATTGCTCTTCGTGGAAGTCAGCTGAATCTGGGTAGTAAGTTTCCTAGTGCATTTGACCAAAAACTGCTCGGGTCGGTGGGCATGCCCAACGCCTTTGACAGGGTCGAGGTCTTGGTGAGTCGATTATTGGCGATACTTTGCTATAGGAGGGAAAAGGTGGTTAGGCATGTCGAGGTGGCCAACTCGGTGAAGGATTTGCAAGCCCAAGTGGCGAGGGTGTAGAGGGAGAAGGCCGAAGCCCAAGATAGTGTCTGTAGTCTGTCCATGGCCGTGTCTGGTAGCCAAGCTCAAATGCGGATGGCCCAAGGGCAGGTAGATATTCTAACTGCCGGGCTGAACGATTTTCTGGTCGCTCTGAAGCAGATCAAGGCGAGGGCCAACCGGGACGGCGAGGAGGATAAGGTTTGTAAAAGATAAAACATAAGAAGGGGGTTATGTTGTGGGTATACATCAATTGTCCCATGGCTGAGGCTGGGGTAGGCCAAGTCATAGTCGACTCGTGGCGCTTGGGCTGTTACACTCTTAAGTAGAAAGAGTTGCGCCCTTACTAACAGCTATAGCTTTTGGTCTAGTGGTAAGAGCTCGATTCAACAATTGGTATCAGAGCCAAGGTCACGAGGTCGATTCCCAGCAGGTGCAATTGTTGTGGGGGAGATTATTGTGGGTATACAGATTATTGTCCCATGGCGGAGGCCGGGGTGGGGGAGATTATTGTGGGTATACATCAATTGTCCCATGGCGGTGTCCCATGGCGGAGGTTGCTGTGGGGGAGATTATGATGGGTATACATCAATTGGGCGGTGTCACATCAATTGTCCCATGGCGGAGTTAATAGACTGAGTTTTCACAACGCAAGAGGTATTCTTTGGAACGCAGCCTCCTCTTTGCAGAGAGGGATATACAAATTAAGTACAAAGCTTAATGCAAGTGAGCGAAATCACAAATGATGTACCACACAAGTGGATTTGAAAAGAGATTCTAAGAAACAAACTTCGAAAAGAGATTCTAAGAAACAAACTTCCTCTTTGCAGAGAGGGATATACAAATAAAGCTAGGGATATACAAATAAAGCTTAATGCAAGTGAGTTGAGAGATCCATTAGACTCACTTTGGTGACCGTTGTCCTTTTCCATAAGCTTTCATATCATGTGGCAGAGATCAATCAAAATAACTAATGATGAGCAGCGGAGTCAGCGCACATTAAGTACATTTTTCTGACTTGATCAGAGGGGATAACAAAAGCATGATTTGCTTTTCATGTTGTAGAGGTTTTGCATAGTATCCAACCATTTTTGGAAGCTTCTTCAAGTAACGAAAATATTTGAATATTGGCGCGCGTTACTCAGATGAAAGTCTTAGACTTCTTTAATCTTCATAGACAATTTGGTCTTCATGAACTTCAGTCTGATACTCTATCTTGAAAAGACTTCGTCTTAAGCATATCGTCTTATGCTTTCGTCTTGAGACATGGTTTGGGACAGACGAATGACTTGAACTAAGATGAACTTTGAGGGGTCATCTTCCTTCTGTTTTTGTTCTGTCTGACTTTCGCTTACAATGTTTCAGTCTGATGTGTTCCGTCTGTTCTGTAATTAATCAAAACTTGAGACGTTAATCATCTTGATCTAAACATCTCCCCCTTTTTGATGATTACAAACCATACATAAGATGATACTGAAAAATGTATCTGCACAAGACAAAGTTAGCCAAAAAGCAATTTATCATGCTAGAATTACATCAAGACGATGTACTCTAAAATACCTCTTTATATAAAGATGTTACATCAATGCGATGTAATCTGTTTGTACAATTACAAGGTTATCAGAGCAAAACATATCAGAGCAAGAAAAAATGAAACAATAAAGAATACATGATTGTATCAGAGTAAAAACGAATACAAAAAAATGTAAGTTACAACACTTTCTCAGACGCATTCTTTATTCTTCGTCTTGAGCTCTACCTCAGATGATGCTTTCCCTTGAACCAATCTTTATTCTCCAAAGCTTCCCCTTAAGTCAATCTTTTACTCTCATATTTGTCCCTCTCATGATCGAATACGTCGCTTAAAATTGACCCGATTGATTAATCTCTTAAATTAAACAAAGTCAATTAAGGTTTATGTTCTATGAACCTTAGATAACAATTAGGCTATGGATTGATACCACCTTTTACTTTTATCTTTAAAATCAAGCTATGTGATTGTTATTTCTCCAGTATCAACTTAGTTTTTTTCCCTCATAGTTCCCTTAGTTTTACATTGAATTCATGAAAAACATTAAAATTAGAAGAAAGAATTCATAATTTTATAAACTGAATAACATCGAGATTTATTAGAATAAAATAGGGTTACATCATTCTCCCAATCAATTAGGGATATGTTTTTGCTGGATTTTGGGTGGTCCGAGCTCAGCTCAGCCCTAAGAAATCCGGCGGCGTGAGGGGTTGGATCCCTCTTTGGTGTGTATGAGGAATTTAGATTTTATTTCGTGTTTTTTTTTAGATCCTCTATCTTTATTTATAGGGATCATAAATTGGGATTTATCTTTGTGGATTTCGTGGGGAAGATTGTTTCAGGCCCAGGAATCCCGAGATTTTAGGAGGGAGATATGTTCAAGATTTATTCTGTCGAGATCAGGTCATGCTCAGCTCAGCCCGGTTAGTGAGGTGAGCCCGGTTCAAAGGTGATGAGCTCGATGCTCATCCCCAGCCCGGTACATCAGCCCCCCGAGCTCAGGCCAGAGTGTTCGAGTGGCTTGAGTTTAAGTCATAAAGTTGATCTTCTGATGTCAAATGTCGGGAACCCGCGTAATGGTTGATGTGCATTTATTGATTTTTATTATTTTTTAATTAAGTCTTAGTGGACCGTTACGGGGCTTTGACGGTTACGGTTTCTTGGTAACTGCCCCCTTCTAGCGGCTCTTTTTTGGTTTTTAAAGAAACCTTCACGCTTGTTGCTTCATTTCTTGCTTTCGTTTTTCTGCTACGATCTCTCTTCTTGTTGGTGATTTCTTTCTGGTGTGTTCCTTTATGTTTGGAATCTACCATTGTTCCTCGCTCGCTTCTCGCTTGGGTCCGGTTCGGATTGGAGTGCTCGTTTTTTGCACCTTGCCCTCTTCGCGTTCATTTCTATAGGTATGTCTTCTTCACACTCTTCTGCTACTCGTAGTGTGGAGAGTTTGGTTCCTGTCTCCGTGGCGGGCTCAGAGCTTGAGTCCGTGAGGGCATCTTCCTCCTCCCCTGCGGTATCGGTTGCAGAAGCTTTTCTTGGGCTGGGTGTCGATGCCGTTACTGCCGAGGCCTCCCCTATTGAGGTCAAGGTATGTTCTGCAGGTGAAGACGTGGAGTTATCTAGCGATGATATCCCCTCTGGCAACGCTAGGGAAGGGATAGCGAGAGAGGCTGAGCCCGACCTCGTTATTCCCATCCCGTCCTGCGAGCCTGATTTTTCGTGGCTTGCGGGGGAGGTCCTCGACCTTGCTACTTCTTACGACAGTGCAAAGAAGGTTCAAGCACTTGTCAATAGTTATGACGTTGTGAAAGAGGAGTATCTGGGGTGGTAAAGTTCAGGGACTTGTAGGAAACGCCAGAGAGTTCATACACGGACCCTGGTGGATGGTCGGTACACCATCACTGTTTATGAATATATGTTTAGGGAGTACGGTCTGCTCTTCCCATTGAGTTAGTGTGAAACCGAGGTTTTGTCGTTCCTCAATGTGGCCCCTAGCCAGTTTCATCCCAACAGCTGGGGCTTCCTTCGTGCCTTCGAAATTTTGTGTAAGTTTCTCGGTGTCAAGCCGAGCTCTCGTGTCTTCCTTTGGCATTATCAACTCAAGCACGGTCCCAAGGTGGGATGGGTCTCTCTCAGTAGTTCGCGTCCATGGGGAGGTCTTCTTATTTCATATGCCCAATCCTACAAGAAATTTAAGGATCGGTACTTCAAGTTGACCCCAACCGACAACAGGACGGTCAAGACCTTCTTCTTGAAGGATAATTTGGAGCCAAAGTATCCCTTGTACTGGTGTCATCCTCGTAAGTATACTAAGTACCCTGAGGATGAGTTAACTCCAGGCGACCGAAACATTATCCAACTCTTGCACAACCTTCCTTTGCCCATTAGCAGTCGGGCTCTGATACATTCTTCCCGGGAGGATGACCCCTTTCAACATTTCTTAGGTAATTTATTAAATTGTGATTCAGTCCGAGCTCTGAGATGTGTCGCTAACCTTTTCTTTTTGTTGTTTGCAGGCTTGATGTCTAATAATTTTATCCTAGTGTCTGCCTTGAAGGCCTGAAAGGTGGGCTCTGCACGGAAAGGAAAGGGGGCAATTTCTCGAGGACCCAGCTCAGTTCTCAGGCCCTCCCTATCTCAGTTTACCCCAAGTCCCTCAAAAAGGCCGAGGTCAGAGGAGGCTGAAATTCCTGCTGGAGGTGCCGAGATCCCCGCTGTTGCTGTTGATGGTGCTGAGGTCTCACCCAAGAGGCCAAGACTTGAGGAGGGGATTGCGACCTCGGTCTCTCCTCCTCCATTCGAAGGGGAGCTGTTGTCCGCGGTTGGGGGCGCACCTGCAACATTGATAAAGACCTCAGCCAAACTCCCTCCTGGTGCGTCCTGGTTTAGTAAGGAAGACGCTGAACCTCGCATTGAGCATATGGTGGCGGATGCTCTTCCAGGTTAGTCATTGTGGGATTCTTCGCTGCGGGGTGAACACGTTCAAGTTGGGCAGCCTTTCCCCAGCTCCTATGACAGGGCGCTTCTGGATGCGATGGGAGTTGTGAACAATTTGGATTGGGCCAAGGTCGGGCTCAGCCGGCTCCTAGCTATAGTTCGGCATAGCAAAAGGTGGGCGACTCAGATGGCAGACCTCCCAGCTCGGGAGGAGACATTGGTTGCTAGGGTGGCTGAGCTAGAAGCCGCTGCTCTCCGCAAAGAGCAGGAGTTCGCGACTCGGGCGGCGACCTGGGAGATCGAGGCCACCAAGGCGAGGTTGGACAAGGAGGCGACCGAGCTTGAGCTCGCTGCAGCCAAGGCTAAGGTGGAGAAGTCTGGGCTCGAGCTCGTGACTATGACAGCCGACATGGAGGAGCTCCGAGGTAAGCGTACTTCGGCCGGGGACCGAGCTATTGCTTCAGAGCTGAAAGTTTTACAACTGGAAGAGAAGATGGCACTGACCGAGAAGGCCATGGAGCAGCAGAAGGCCAAGATGGGGGAGTTGGAGGAAGCTGTTGTGTCCAACTTCTGCGTAGGCTTTGACGGGGGCCGTCGAGCGAGCTGTATCGCTCTACCCTTACTCCAGACTCCTTTGACTATGTCAAGGATGTAGTGGACGGGGAGTGGGTAGACCGTCCCGAGTGACCTCGGTCAAATTTCTTCCATTATTTTTTCGTGTCTGCATTTTCTCTTTTTTCATTTCGCCGACCTCGAAGTCGGCTTTTGGGTTGTAACTAAGGCCGTTTTTGGCCGTACAATGTTTACTCTCGCTTTCCTTTAACATCACCGTACTTATCTTCGCTTTGTATTATCCCAGCTCGCTCGTTTTGAATACTTGTCTGTATGTTGTTTGTTTTGACCGACCTCCAACGGGTCCCAGGTCCGCGTGCTCAGTTTGGCTAAGCCAATCAAGGTGAGTAACTCAATGCCTTGAGAAAGGGAAGCGATGTCTCCCTAGCTCAGGTCTACCGGGCATAATGAGAGAGTGTCTTATGGAGGGGATGCGATGTCTCCCTAGCTCGGTTCTACTGAGGATAATGAAAGACTAGGTGTCTCGTAGAGGGGACGTGATGTCTCCCTAGCTCGGTTCTGCCGAGCACGATGAAAGACTAGGTGTCTTGTAGAGGGGACGTGATGTCTCCCTAGCTCGGTTCTACCGAGCACGATGAAAAACGAGGTGTCTTGTAGAGGGGACGCGATGTCTCCCTAGCTCGATTCTGCCGAGCACGCTGGAAAGGTACAGTTGAGTGGCTACATCATACTTTATTGATGCTAATTTGGTGCCTCGTTAAAACCTTTCCTAGAAAAACCCTCCTTAGAGAAAAACCCGGGCTTAGGAAAAAGAGTACACCTCTATTACAAAAACATAAGCGAGTCGTTAGACTTTATTAAATTGAAAAGCTACAACGGGCAATGAGCTAACTGAAGTAGGGCTTCAGATTATTGGCGTTCTAAGTTCTCAGGATTAGACGCCCTCCCATTTCCTGTAACTTGTAAGAGCCATTCTGATGATTCTCGAGGATGCGAAAGGGGCCGTCCCAGTTGGCGGCGAGTTTGCCATGAGCTCGATCTCGCCTGACCTCCCCGGTCTTTCTCCAGACGAGGTCTCCTGGGATGAAAGATCTTCCTCGGACGCGTGAATTATAGCGGCGCGCTGCTCGCAGTTTTGTGGCTAATTCCCTTACCCGCACCTTTTCTCGAATTTCTTCAATGAGGTCGAGCTCTTCCCTGAGGGCGGTCTCAATATTGGAAGCTGTGTATGTCAGTCTCCTCCATGAGGGTTCGCCTACTTCTACTAGTATCATGGCGTCGAATCCATAAGTGAGGCGGAAGGGTGTTTCATTTGTCGAGGATTGAGGAGTGCAATGGTACCCCCATAGTACACTTGGCATCTCCTCAGCCTAGTCTCCTTTTACTTTTCCTAGCTTCTTCTTCAACTCATTGAGGATGACCTTGTTGACTGCTTCAGCTTGTCCATTTGTTTGAGGGTGCTCCACCGATGATGTCCTATGTTGGATACCGAGCTGGGATAAGAATGCGCAGAACCCGACATCAGTGAACTGCCTCCCATTGTCGGTGACCAGGCTGTGACGTATGCCATGTCGACAGATTATGTGCCTCCAAACGAATTTTTGAACCTGTTTGGCGGATATCGTGGCTACATGTTCGGCCTCAATCCACTTTGTGAAGTAGTTGATGGCCACAAGTAAGAACTTGGTCTGCCTCTATGCAGGTGGGAATGGGCCAAGAATGTCCATCCCCCAAAGGGCGAACGGCCAAGGTGATGAGATGAGCTGGAGATCGGTCGAAGGTGCAGCTGGCAAAGAACCGTGCTTTTGACACTTCTTACAGCTCCTGACATAGTCTTTAGCATCTTTTTTCATTGTGGGTCAGTAGTACCCAGCTCGGACTAGGCGGGCCGACATGTTCCTGGCTCCTAAATGCATGCTACAGATGCCGGTGTGGAGCTCGTCCATCACGTACCTGGCTTGGTCTTTGGTTAAACATTTTAGCAAAGGGGTAGAAAAGCCTCTTCGGAACAATTCTTGATCTCGCAGCACATAGTAAGAGGCTTGGCGACGCAACTTTTAGGCCTCATTCTTGTCATCAGGCAAGACGTTGTCTTGCAGGTATGATACAAGTGGGGTCATCCATGAGCTCTATTCGGCGCTAACCGAGCTGACCTCATCCCTGTCCCAGCTTGGGGAGATAAGTACCTCTTGAATAATTGAGTGGTGTTGTCCTCCTTTGCGGGTACTGGCTAGTTTGGACAAGATATCAGCTCTGTCGTTTTGTTCACGAGGGACATGGATGATCTTGAATTTGGCAAAGTGGGAGATCATGCCTTTCACTCGATGATAGTATTGTTGAAGTAGGGGCTCTTTGGCTTGGAATTCGTCCCTGACCTGAGAGGTGACTAGTTGGGAGTCACTTAAGCATTTTAGGTGTCGGACTCCCATGTCCCGGGCTAACCTGAGACCGGCCAATAGGGCCTCTTACTCGGCTTGATTGTTAGAGGTTGCGAACGAGAAGCGTATAGCTTGTTCCAAAACGAGATCGTCTGGTCCCTCCAATATGACCCCTGCCCCACTCCCTTTCTTGTTGGATGAGCCATCCACTCTCAATGTCCAGGATAACTCGCGTTCCCCGATTTCGGGTAATTCGTTAATGAACTCAGCCAGGAATTGGGCTTTCATGGGACCTCGGGCTTCGAACTGGAGTCCGAACTCTGACAGTTCCACAGCCCAGGTTGTCATGCAACCAGCAAGGTCGGGTCGTTGCAAAATCTGCCTGATCGGATAGTCCGACCTCACAATTATATCATGGCTTCGAAAATAATGTCGTAGTCGGCGAGTAGTGAGGATGAGGGCGAGCACTAGTTTCTCTATTGTCTGATATCTTGTCTCAGCAGGCTGGAGTGTCCGGCTCACAAAGTATACCGGTGTCTGGACTTTGTCAGTTTCCTTGACCAGGACCGAGCTGATTGCGACTTCGGAAACCGCCAAGTAAACATATAAAGGCAGTTCGAGATATGAGCTGGTCAGGGTTGGCAGGGTCGCTATTTGTGTTTTGAGTTTGTCGAATGCAGAGGCGCATTCATCATTCCATTTGAAGCGGGCCGAGCGTTTCAACAGTGTGAATAGGGGTCTGTTGTGCTCGACCAACTTAGGTAGGAATCGAGATAGGGCGGCCAGGCGTCCGTTGAGCCTTTGTAGATCTTTCAGACAGGTCAGGCTAGGCATGTTGGTGATAGTTGTGCACTTGTCCGGGTTGGCCTCAATTCCTCTCTAAGAGATCATGAATCCAAGGAATTTGCCTCCTCCCATGCCGAAGGCGCACTTTTCTGGGTTCAACCGGATTTGGTGTCGGCGTACCTCTGCAAATATTTCTTTGAGGTCGTCGGCATGTTGGGCATGGGTTTTAGATTTGACCACCATGTCATCCACGTAGACCTCCATATTTCGTCTGATCTGAGCGCTGAAGACCTTGTCCATTAGTCTTTGATAGGTGGCCCCTGCATTTTTAAGGCCAAAGGGCATAACTTGGTAGCAATAGTTGGTCATGGCCGACATGAACGCGGTCTTCGGCTCGTCTGGAGGATACATTGGTATCTGATTGTAGTCTGAGTAGGCGTCCAAGAAGCTGAATGCTTCGTACCCGGCTGTGCTGTCTACTAACCGGTCAATGCTGAGCAAGGGGTAGGTGTCCTTGGGACAAGCTTTGTTTAAGTCGGTGTAGTCCGTGCACATCCTCCACTTTCCGTTTGCCTTTTTTACCATAACAACGTTGGCCAGCCAAGTAGTGTAAATTATCTCTCGGATGAAACCGGCGTCAAGCAGTTTGCCGACCTCTTTCTGAACATCAAGACGACGCTCCTCACCTAGCTTCCTTATACGTTGCGCCACCGGCCGAGCATGAGGAAGCAGAGATAATTTATGACACATGAGGTTTGGATCGATACCCGGCATATCGAAGGGTTTCCATGCAAATAGGTCGGCATTTTCTCGTAGGGTTGATATGATTTCCTAGAGGGTGGAGCTCGGCATAGAGAGGCTGGTCTTAGTTACCTGGCCTGCCTCGGGGCCGAGCTGAAGTGGTTGGAGGGGTTCAGCGAATGAAGGACGCTCCTCTTCGTATTCAGCTCGAGGATCGATATCTAGTGGTTCGTCGTCGCTGTTGTGAACCGAACAAATGTTCAAGGTCGGTTCCTTGTCTTCTTTCTTGATGGAGTACGGGGTGACCTTCAGACTCTGGGCATAACACACCCGGGTCGTTTTCGGGTCGGCCTTGATCGTGATGATTTTCCCCTTTTCCTCTGGAAATTTCATGGCTATGTGCGGAGTGGATACCACTGCTCCCAACTGATTAAGTGTTCGTCGTCCTATAATGACATTGTAGGATGTATCGGCGTCAATCAGAATATACCTGACCTCTATAGTCTTCTAGGCTTCGCTCCCATCGAAAGTAGTGAGTAGGTCAATATATCCCCTAGAGTGAACTCTCTCTCCCGCGAAGTCGAGCAGTGGCTCAGGGTATGGCTTGATAATGGACTCGGGTAGCTCTAATTGTTTGAAAACGGACCAGTAGAGCACGTCAGCCGAGCTTCCCTGGTCAATCAACACCTTGCGGACTCTCCAATTAGCGATGGTGCAAGAGATGACCATGGGGTCAGCCTGGTCGGGGTCTTCGATGCTGAAGTCAACATCGGAAAATGTGATGGAGGGTAAGGTTCTCCTTTTAGGAGACCCAATGTGATTGACGCTCCTAGCATAACGCTTACGGGGCCTCTCGCGAAACCTCTGGCAATCGTGTTTATCGTCCCTTTTACTTTGTCGGGATTCTGGCCGATCTCTATTCGATGATCTCTGTTCGATTCCGCCCGTTGCGAGGACTCCCTCTGCTTGGGTGGACGGCTGGGCTCTCGAGCCCAGCACTTGGCCTCGGTGTTTTCTTCCATGCTCATGAAACGTGCCGCTCGTGAGCACATAGTCGTCGTCCACGGTCATCGTCGCCTGGGTGAGGAAAGCTTGGACATGGGTGATCGGGTCCGTCAAGCTATCGTATTTGTCCTGGGACGACCATCTCCAAGTCTCAAGAACCCTACCTGACAAGATGGTCGGGGTGAAAGGATGAAGGGATGTCATCATGCCAAGCCCGCGTGTCCGGGGTCGAGTTCCGAGGTCCGTAAAGGGCTGGGCTTATGAGAGATCACGTCGGGTAGCGGAGATACTGGCGTGCACATGTGAGAGATCATGGCGGCTGGCTGAAGTGGTGGCGTGTAACTCCTTGCCTGTGGTGTCAGGATTATAGGGGCCCATGCGGGAATTGGATTGGGTCTCTTCGCCCTGGCGTGACTCTCTTTCTCGGTTTGGAATGAACGGGGCTCGGTCTGGGACTTCTTGAACTCGCTGCCTGAGGGTTTGTAATTCTGCAAGATCATCTTCACGCTGACGTTGGACAATGTTCAGGTCCGCTCGAGTGGTTTGTAAGGCTCTCTCTGTCTCTCGATTCTGGATCCGTAGTGCCTCCACGCGAGCCTCCATTCGCTCACGAGCCTCTGCCATCGCCGCATCCACTCGCTCCTGTACGAGTTCCGCTACGGCGGGGTCCATGGTGGTGTTGGAGTGACTACGCGTACAAACCATCGGATTATCACTTATGGGTATCGTTTGGGCGATCGCGGGATTAAGAATTATCTTGCCCCACGGTGGGCGCCAAAAGTTCTTGCTGGATTTTGGGTGGTCCGAGCTCAGCTCAGCCCTGAGAAATCCGGCGGCGTGAGGGGTTGGATCCCTCTTTGGTGTGTGTGAGGAATTTAGGTTTTATTTCGTGTTTTGTTTGAGATCCTCTATCTTTATTTATAAGGGTCATAAATGGGGCTTTATCTTTGTGGATTTCGTGGGGAAGATTGCTTCAGGCCCAGGAATCCCGAGATTTTAGGAAGGAGATATGTTCCAGATTTATTCTATCGAGATCGGGTCATGCCCAGCTCAACCCGATTAGTGAGGTGAGCCCAGCTCAAAGGTGATGAGCTCGGTGCTCATCCCCAGCCCGGTACAAGATACATTTATTCTCAGTTGATTAATGTGCAGCACCTAGAACAATAACCTGCCCCGTATGCCCCACAACAGCCATAGCGGCAATAACCGAGTCTTCCATATCATCCATAACCGAGTCCTCCATATCCTCCATGCCCTGTATAGCTATTTGCACCATTACCTACAAGGAATCTCCCACCACCACCGACTCTGCCTAGCATGATGCCTGAGATGATGCCTTGGATGATGTTACCACCAATATTGTTTCTCATGTCGCACTTCATTTGTTTCTCTAACTACCTCATTGAGATGATGCCTGGGATTAGGTTACCAATGCTTGGGATCATGTTACCTCCAATATTGTTGCCCGGGATGTTACCGACGAAGTAACCCCCATTATCATCACCAACTAATTTCGCATCACGCACTCCATTTGTTTCTCTAACTACCTCACCTGCAACACACATTAACTCTTAACACATGAACCATTTACTATAAAAAATCAAAGCGAATTTTGTGCACCCTACAGTGCACCCAACATAGATGTGTATAATCTGTAAGGAAAGAAAGGGATGCAAAGGGACTAGAAAGTAAATGATAAATGTAATTGAAGATGAGATAACAGAGAAAATAGAGATAGAGGACGTAAAATGAACATAATAATCTAAGTATATGATTTTTGTTTTGAAGGTGAAGAAGTATGAAAAGGATAAATGACAATAAATTAAAAAAAAAAAATATGCAAAATGCACGGAAGATCAGCGGTCCATTGTGATCGAAGGAATAGAATTAAAAAAAACATTAATTGATTAAAATTAGAGGTCTAGTTAACGAACTTTTTAAGGATATTAATTAAAAAATAATAGATTACAAAAATAAATTATATCTTGCTGTCCATGCAATTATGGATTTTTTTTTAATTTTTCATCTCTGTAACTTTTTTCCGAAGTCTTAATAATTTTCTTGTTTTGGTTATTATTATTTGTTTAGCTCCTGTAATGTTCTTCTTCTTTTTTTTTTGTTTACTTCGAGTTAGTCCTTGCGAAAAAAGTTAATATATAGCTAGAGACTAAAAGCAAATTATCTATGTATTACAAGAAGACAAATGAAAAAAAATTATTTGTAGTGTCTAAAATTATTTGTAAAAATTTCTTTTACAAGATCATTTTGAAAGAAAAAATTGCTGCAATAATAAAAAGAAAAGGAGAAAAAGATGTAATGGAAGGGGAAAAGATATTTAACGAACAGCTTAATCAATAAATAAACGTAATCAATCATTTTATTGAACTAATAATCTTGTAAGAAAGAAATGTCTAACAAGTTTTATTTTAAATGATATAGCTCACCCTCTTTCAAATTCCTGGCTGCCACCTGTAAAGAAATCAAAATAAACACAGTGAACAGGACTGGGATAAGTATTATTATGTTTGTCTTCAAACCCATATTGCAGTAATAAACAACAATAGATATACACGAATCAGATAAGTTTGGTAATGAAAAGATGAGAAAAAAAGGGAAAATGTATACTCTATATATAGAGGGGAGAGTAGTACCTTACTCTTAAATGCCGTCGTAGCCTATTAATTCGGTCTTTTAATTTGTAGAGTTAATTATTTAAGATCCAACAGATTTGTTTTTAATTTTCAGCACAATTTCCTTCTTTATTTTCAATGGTAAATTCTTGTAGGCTATGAATATGAAGCAGAACAATTACTGTAAATGACAACGTGTATAGACTACATGTAATGAAAACTAGAGTGGTGTCTGCTCACAATATATATTATTTTTGTTATTTTAAATTATAAAATAATTTAAAGAACAAAATTAAATGTAGCTTAGTTTCTTATCTATCGCGCTTTTAATTAAAGTATATGTTAGGTAAATGTTAGTATCATTTCTAATTAAAACTGAAATTGCATTCTAGTAATCTATATATATTAGTATTTTTTTAATATATACATCTATATATTAGAATGTATCTAAATGATATTTAAGAAATTATTTTAGTAATATCATGATTTATAAATTCTTTTAAAAGACATTTACGTTTTTTTATAAGAATATTATAATTTATAATTAACTTTTTATAATCTAGATTTATTAGATTTATATTATAAAAATTTATGATATTTTAAAATATTCTATGAATTTATAAAATTTCAAGAAATTTCATATATTTATAGAAGATATTCAATAATTGTTCTTGGATTATTATTAAAAATAACTATGATTAAGATTAAAATTAAATAATAAAAATTCATATAATCAATATTATCATCTTTAGAGTTATTTTTTTCAATTTTATTATTGTAATTATTATTATTATTATTGCGGATATAAATTACCATTAATGATTGTGGTAGTGATAAAAAGAGTAGTAACCGAAATATACAATGGTGACTGAAAAAAGACAAAAGTCATAATTATAGAAATATTAATAATGATGAAGTATATGAGAGATCAATAGATTAAAAAAGCTATATATTATTCTATATTAAAAAAAAATTCTTGTATAATCTCAAAAGTCCTCGCGAAATTGTTAAATGACTGAAACAATCATATTTTTTTACTAAAAAGCCTAACAATAAAGGTTATATTAAATAATTTATTAAAATTTATGTATTTTTAAATATTAGGAGACTTTGAGTTATAAAAATATTAATTGAATATTACTGATAATTTTTTAAGAAAATCATAATTATTTTAATTACATGCCATAAAATCTTAATAATTTTTTATAACAACACAATTATTTTAATTAAATAGAAAAAAAAATCTTGGAAAATCTTTTGAAATCCCATATACAAGCCTTCTTAAGATGGATTAGTTAAGTTAAATATTAATAAATTATAATTACTTTATTGTATAAAATAGTAATGATCTATAATTATAGCAAAGTAAAATTATTGTAAAGTTGATATATATTTATTTCAGTTTGCTCTTAAACTCATAACACAGGCACACAGTACAACATATTATTCAACACTAATAATTTCTCTTTGCATGCATCCATGCCTCTCACGACATGAGATTTAGTCCTGAAATACATTATTTCTCCCAATTGGGGCTCTTTCTCAAGGTCGACATAAAATATTGATAAATCTAAAAGGAATTTTATTGTAAGACTTTTTTCTGTCTTGCTATGTTTTTTAAGTACAAGATTTTATTCATGAACAACTATTAGCGATAGCAGCACTCAACGCACTTGTCCCCCACAATTATGCAACAGCCATTGGGGCAACCTAAAAGTTTCCGCACAGGGAAGCCACCACCACCCATTAATCTAGCATCGTATCCTTCATTTATCTCTTTCATATTACCTGTGCAAATTAACATTTATACCATCAGAACAATATATTATATATATGGTGTTAATTGTAATACAAAATAATTAGTTTATTATTTTACATAATATATATATATATATATTTGATGGTCAATTACAATGTAAATTAATCAATTAATTATTTCATATAATATATATACACATATTTAATTGTCTACTACAATCTAAGTTAATCATCTAATTACTTTCCATAATGTATATACACGAATATATAACTTTTATAAATTTTTTCTTTATATTTTATTAGTTAACTTGTATTGGATTTAATCACGAAGTATATCTGTTATATTAGGTCATAAAAAGAAATTTCGATTCTTTATTAATCTTATATTAATAATTTTTCAAACAATAAAATATACTGAAATTTATGATTAAAAATTAACTAAAGGTTTTTAAAAATTACTTTTATCATATTTACACTTATGTTTTTATTATAATTTAACATATAAAAATGAAGTGTAATAAAACAAGAAAAAATATGAATTATTATTGTTATTTTAGATAAAATAATTTAGCTTTAACTTGATTGAAAAACTATATGTAAAAAGAAAGATAAATTTTATTAATTAATAAATTAAATAGCTAAAACTTTACAAGTGCCCCTTTAAAGATTTGCAAAAAATATTTCAGCTAATAAATTATAAAACGCTTATAGCAAAAATGCATTATTATATTTTTATTATTATTTTGATTATAAACTAGGTTTTTTAAAAGCATTTAATAATATTCTCCTCCTTTATTATAATCGTTTGAATATATAGCATACCCTCATTTAAGTTCCTGGCTGCCACTTCTGAAGAAAAAAACATGAGCATGGCCAACAGACATGGGATAAGTATTGGTGTCTTAGTCTTCCAACCCATATTTTAAATAGTAAAAGTACAACAGATCTCCTCAAACAAATTAGGTGTGTTTAGTAAATTAGAATGTGGAAAATAATAGGAAGATGTATCTGTATATATTGGTGAGGGGGAGAGGTGGCAACCTTATTTTGCATTTTTTATTATTATTAACAACCCTTCAACGTTCATAGAGTTGTTAACAAATTTTGAATTTCTTCTAATCAAACATAACTTGTGCAACAAGTGATGGATAAATTATTTAAATATAAAATACTATTTTTTTTCTTTCCGATTTGTGTTTCAAACTATTTGTCAGTTGACATTTTAAAAATAATAAAATAATTGTATACTTTTATTTAATCATAAATTATAATTATACTATATTTATTATTTTTTAAAATTATCTTTAAACAATAATATAAAACAATTTTACAATAATAATGTTATTAGACTCCTTAAAAAATTGAGCATTTGGATTACGATTTAAAGGGTCGTTGTTAGTATTATGGTAAAAACTTTAATTCGGTAACTTCAATCAAGAAACAATTTATTCTCATCGGAGTATTAGAGGGTATTATAACTTATAATATTTGTAACTTGACCATTTCATGACATTTGTCATCATAAAATAATTTTATGATAGCGTAATATCTTTTACACTAATACTACATTTTAACTCATAATTTAATGTTCTAATTTTTGACCCTGCAAAATAGTTTTATAATATTATTTAACCATAGATTATGGTCAATATGACTTTAAAATAATTTTATGAAAATGAATAAATTTATTATATAATGATTTATGATAAGATAAAATGTTAAATTATATTTAAATGTTTTTTTCATTTTTAATTGCAAACAAACAATAGTTTTTATTTTATCTGAAATATCAATAATAATTCGTTCAATATTTTCTTCTTTTAATACAATTATATATATATATATAATTTTATAAGACCATTTTGTAACACAAAGAATTGTAGGATTAAAAAGACAAATATACTCAACTAACAAAGAGATGGATAAAAGTGGTAAACTAGCAGATGAGGACATGACATGGAAACCAGAGTTAATATGCAAGATAAGTAGAATGAATCGTATTCTACGCATGCAAATCAATATTTCGGAACGGTGAATATTCTTGTAGAGAATGGAGTGGTAGCGAAGTTCATTAGAGTCAATTAGTTAATTAATTTATAATATATATATATATATATATATATATATTATTTATTTATTATTTTATAAAATAATTAGCTTATTAGTTTATATTAGAGTTGATCATTAAACATTTCTATTTCTTCTATTAAAAACTAAAATCAATAGTTGCTTATGACATAGAGATGAAAAAATATTTTAAAATTTAAAGAAATATAAAATTAAAATTAAAATTTATGTTCAATTCCCATATAATATATTGTTAAGGACGGATGAAGAATTCTAAGTGTAATTAAGTCCGAAACTAAATAATTATAATATTGTTAATATAAAATATGTATTTTTCGCTGTAATAAATTACAAAATAATCTACAAAATAATGGTAACGAAAATGAAAAACAGAAAATTAAAAGATCAGTACATTTAAAATTCCTTTATTCCGTAGAAATCAAAAAAAAAAATGCATAACTGAAGGACTATGAAATGTCTGTGACTGTGTTATGGAACAATTATTATAGACTGAAACTTTATCGTAGAATGAGTTGATTGAATGATTGTAAATTCAATTTAATTGATTTTGAACAAGTTTTTATTTAGAAACTATCCAAATTATAAGGAGATTCTGTCTAATTTTTTATAAAATTCTTAAGTTATGTAAAATATTGGATGTAATTTTTTTATAAGTGTATAAGTAAAATTAGTTTTCGATAATTGGTCAAGATTGAGAATTAGTATTCAATTAGAATCTATTAAACAATTATTAAATGATATTTGGATTTTATACTTTACTTCTATATTTGCAACATTATTCTCCTTCGCCTACGATTTCAT
Organism: Hylodesmum podocarpum; assembly: GCA_026586105.1. Classification (NCBI taxonomy): domain Eukaryota; kingdom Viridiplantae; phylum Streptophyta; class Magnoliopsida; order Fabales; family Fabaceae; genus Hylodesmum; species Hylodesmum podocarpum. The sequence goes on along the minus strand of JALJEV010000519.1, from coordinate 5,103,671 downwards.
CTTCATTCTGATTTTATGTTCGCGATTTTCTTGCCCTTTAGTCCCAAACTCTGTAACATTAGGTTAGCTACATGACATTAGCTTTTTGCTGTCAAATTTTGTTTCATTTGGTGTAGTCTAGATAGATGAGAATCATGTTAGCTTTTGTCTGTGTTACGATGGTTGAACAATTATTTTATAAAAATATATTTAGTGCAATTTCATGTATATGATTTAAATAATTATTATAAATTGAAATTTTGTTTTGAAATGTATTATTGATTGAATGATTCTAAATTGTATTTGATTGATTTTGAATAGATTTTTGTTTGGGAACTATCCAAATTACAGGGGAGGTCTCTAATTAATTTTCGATAAAATTCTTAAATTATGTAAAATATTGGATGTAACTCTTTTATAAATGTATAAGCAAAATTAATTTTCGTTAGTTAGTTAAGATTGAGAATTAGTATTCAATTAGCATCTATCAAACAATTATCAAATGATATTTGGATTTCATACTTTACTTCTATATTTGCAGCATTATTCTCCTTCGGCTACGATTTCATCTTCATTCCGATTTTATGCTCCCGATTTTCTTGCCCTTTGATCCCAAACTCTATAACATTAGGTTAGTTACATGACATTAGCTTTTTGCTATCAAATTTTGTTTCATTTAATTAAGTCTAGATAGATGAGAATCATGTTAGCTTTTGTCTGTGTTACAGTGGTTGAACAATTGTTTTATAAAATATATTTTGTGCAATTTCATTTATATTATTTAAATAATTATTATAAATTGAAATTTTGTTTTGAAATGTATTGATTGAATGATTCTAAATTGTATTTAATTGATTTTGAATAGATTTTTATTTTGGAACTATCCAAATTACAAGGGAGACTCTAATTAATTTTCATTAAAATTCTTCAGTTAGAGTATAGAAAATATAAACATAAAAAAATAGATGCTAAATATTTTAAGAATTGTAGTTATTGAATCACTTTATCTAATTTTTTTTAAAAAAATATCAAATAGGAGTTCATAATTCCTGGATCGAAGTTGGATGAATAAAAGTTGTATAAGTGAAGAGTATAGTAATAGAATTGAAGAAATATTAAGATTTGCTCGATTAAATGGAATAACCGACAATGACAAATATTTTTTTCTGTGTGTTCGTTGTTCGAATCGAGTCCAACAAGAAACCAAAAAAATACATGAACACTTAATTATGGTGAGATTTGTAGAATTTACACATTATGGACATGGCATAGGGAATTATTATGCAAGCCACCAACTCTATCATAGATAGATGATGAACAAGATGTTGAAATTGATAATCGATTAGATGAAATGTGTTGTCACATTGAAAATATTCTAAAAAGGCCACATCTATATGATTTTGTGAAGAGTGATTCAGAATAATCATTGTATACAGGATGTACCAATTTTACTCGATTGTTAGCGGTCTTAAAATCGTTGAATGTCAAGGCGAGAAATGGATGGACGGATAAAAGCTTCACTGAATTATTAGAGTTGTTGAAGGAGATGTTTCAAAAAGGAAACACATGGCCTAATCTTAATTATGAGGCAAAAAGATTTTATGTTCTATGAGTATAGAGCACAAGAAGATACATGTGTGTCCTAGTGATTGTATATTATATAGAAATGAGTTTGCAAAATTAAATGTGTATCCTAAGTGTGGGATTTCACGTTTTAGAAAGAAAGATGGTGAGAGTACTAGTGATGAAGACTCTAAAGACAGACCTCCTCCTAAGGTGTTATGGTACTTACAAATAATTCCAAGGTTGAAGCGATTGTTTGCCAATTCAGGCAATGAAAAGAATCTGACATGACATGTACACATTAGAAAATGTGATGGATTGTTTTGCCATGTTGCCGACTCTTCACAGTAAAAGAATAGTAAAAGAATGTTGATGAGTTGTTCCTAAATTTAGCAAGTGAGGCAATAAACTTGAGATTTAGGCTTTCTACAAATGGGATAAATCCTTTTGGAAACATTAGTAAGCATAGTTCGTAGTTAGTATTGCTAGTCTAATAATCTCCCTCCATGGTTATGCATAAAGAGAAAATATGTAATGTTATCTTTGTTAATATTATTAGGATCAAAGCAGTCATGTAATGACATAGATGTGTATATTGCACTCTTAATTGATGTTTTGATATTGTGAGAGAAAGGAGTTGATGTTTTTTATGCTCACATGCAGAACAGTTTTACGTTGTGTGTTATTTTGTACAACTAATAATTTTCCTTGTCTATCATAACTTAAATAAGATATAATGCGAAAGAACATTATATTTATCCTATATGTGATGAAAACACTAATTTTACACAACTTAAATATAGGTTAAAATCTGTTTATACTGGACATAAAAAATTTCTCACAAGCAATAATAACCCATATTATAAATTGAAGAAGACATTTAATAGATATCAAAAGGATGAGGTTATATCGAATTCACAAACGGGTGAACAAGTTTATGAATGTAATGTTTTCAAAATTAAATTTCATAATGAAAATTATGTGTTAGTCGTTTGTCATTATATTTGAATTAAACAAAAACTTAATTATAACAGTTTGTTGTTGAGTAAAAATGTTGTTACTTAATTCAAGAAAACCATACCTTTGGCCTTCCCAGTTTCTCCTAATTGATATGAACACTTCACACGTTCTTCCCCATTTTGAATCCCCATTTTGAAATACGTACGTGCCACATATCTCCGTCCTTGTATGATTCTGGAAAATGTGAGAAGAAGAAGGTTGTGGCATTTCGGATACCAGCTTCAAAATCTCTTCCGTCACACCACATCTTCAATCTCGAAAGGAGTTGCTATGTATGATGAAGTTCAAAACAAGTGGAAGGTTGAAGCAAAGAATATTCGAGAAGGCACATTGGAAGCTTACATGACTTTTACGCATCCATATTAACTTTATTTTAACGAATAAGAAAAAATGTATATTTTGTTCATAATACTTTACCTTAGTTAAAAATAAATAAACCAACGCACTAATAACCATTCGGAATCCATAAAAGTTTCCTACAAAATTTGAAAGCTTTGGTAATTGTATTTTATATGCGAAAAGTTGATTGTATATTAAATGCAACATCATGACCTTTAAATAAGCTTCGACTGGCTAATTAAGTTATCTGCTTCTTGAATATAAACACACATGGTTGTAAGGATCATCTAATGGCATGATTACTATAGAAAGACAAGGTAGCTTAACAATAATAAGATTAATTAGTCTCTCGTTGCAGTCTATATCATGCGATATTATTAATCCCCACAATATTTTAAGTGCGATACATTTATTCTCAGTTGAATAATGTGCAGCACCTAGAACAATAACCTAGAATAGAGTTATGCTTCACCACAGGAGAGAAAACTTCATGGAAGTCAACACCCTCCTTCTGAGTATAACCCTTTGCTACTAGTCTCGCCTTGAACCTTGGAGGTTCAACACCAGAGATTCCTTCTTTCCTTTTGAAGACCCATTTGCAACCTACTACTCTTTTCCCCTTTGGAAGTTGTACCAGCTCCCATGTTTTATTTTTCTGAAGAGATTCAATCTCCTCATTCATTGCTGCTAGCCACTGTTTTGACTCCTTACCTTTTACTGCATCACGATAGGTACATGGTTCATCTCCAACTGCACCATCTGCCATAGCCAATGCAAAAGGCTATAGGATCTGCATCTGTTGAGTCAAGTGTACAAGTAACATAATTCAGATATCTTTGTGGTTTCTGAATTTGTCGTCTCTCTCTGCCAGTAGCAATACTATATGGTTCTGCTCCAGTTTCCTCACTAGCATTTCTTTCACCAGGTTCATCTTGTTGTTCTACTTCAGGTTGAGCACTACCTGAAGTACTCGATTGATCTTCTTCTTCTTGCTTTTTCTTTTCCCGATCAATCTCCAGCTCTCCACTTTTTTCTTTGCACCATGATCTGTTACTGCCTGATCTACATTAGATTCCTGCTTCTGATTTACCATTGCCATCTCATGAAAGGTGACATCTCTGCTGACAATGATTTTGGGTGAACTTGCCTTTTCTGTACACCACAATTTGTAGCCTTTCACCCCTCGTGCATACCCTAGAAATATACACTTTCTTGCCCTTGCCTCAAGTTTACCATCACTCACATGGGCATATGCAGGACAACCAAATATCTTCAAATCAGAATAATTTACAGGTCGACCGGACCATACCTCTTGTGGAATCTTCAGATCAATTGCAGTTGATGGAGATTTGTTTACGGATATACGTTGTATTGATTTGCCTCATTGAAAATGTTTTGGGAAGTGCGGCGTTGATTCACATGCATCGTGCACGCTCCAGAAGTGTTCTATTCATTCGTTCTGCAACTCCATTTTGTTGTGGTGTTCCAGGTATAGTATGGTGCCTCACTATACCAGCCTTCTTGCAGAACTCTACAAATTCTTTACTGCAAAATTCTCCGCCATTGTCAGTTCTCTGTCTCTTGACTGATCGCCCGGTTTGCTTCTCGACCATGGCCTTCCATTGCTTGAATTTGCCAAACACTTCATCTTTATTCTTGAGGAAATAAATCCAGACTTTTCTGGAATAGTCATCTATCAGAGTAAGAAAGTAGCGAGCTCCACCTAAAAGTGAATAGGGGCGGGACCCCAAACATCCGAGTGAACATACTCCAATACCCCTTTGCTATTGTGTTTACCGTCTTGAACTTCACTCGTTTTTGCTTTCCAAAGACACAATTTTCACAAAAATCAAGTTTACAGTTCTTTAAGCCTTTCAGTAGGCCTCTACTAGCAAGAATGGACATTCCTTTCTCACTCATATGACCAAGCCTCATATGCCACAATTTTGTAGCATCGTCATCACCTTTTTCAGAGGAAAGAACAGCAGCTGTTCCATTAACTGTGCTTCCCAGTAATAGATAGATCCCTCCTTGCATCTTTCCTTTCATTATCACCATTGAACCTTTGACCACCTTTAAGAAACCTCCCTCTCCGAGAGAACTTGTACCCCTTTTTATCTAGGGCACTCAACGAAATCAAGTTTACTGCTCGGTTCGGTACATGCCATGCTTGAAAAATCCTTTCAAGATCATCCTCCATTCGACTCGTACCTCGCCTTCACCAACAATAGAAATTATTCTATTATCACCCAATCGACTTTTCCTTCCACGATTTGATAGGAAGTGAAAAAACTTCTATTAAGTGTCATGTGAAAGGATGCACGAGAATCTAGGATCCACTCATTTCTCGAGTAATTAGTGGATCTTGTTAGAACAGAACAGCATCACTATCTTGAGAAGTTTCTCTTGTTACATTAGCGAAATTTCTGATTTCTCCTTCCTCTTCGGGCAATGTCTCCCGATATGTCTGTCTCGTGACAATGAAAGCACTTCACGAGATGTGTGCTTTTTGGACTTGGATCTGTTCTTGCTTCCGATCCTCTTTCTTGACTACGCCCTCTGAGACACGAATAACCCATCTCGCAAATTTATCGGCTGGTCCAGGTCCATTACTACTAACGTTGTTCCTTTATCATTAATGACTCTTTGACATTTTTGACTGTGACATCGGATCTACCATATAATATGGTATCACAGAAATTATCATAGGATGGAGGTAGTGAAGTCAATAAGATCATAGCTTGATCAACATCTTCTACTTTTATTCCAGCTGCTCCAACATCAGAAATCATCTTGTTGAAGTCATCTATGTGGTCTCGTATTGATTTTTCTCCTGAATATTTGAACGTGTACAGTCGCTTTCTTTGATAAAGCTTGTTGGATAGAGTCTTTATGGAATACTTTTCTTCCAAAGCTTTCCACAATGAGTCAGCAGTCTTTTCTTCCATAACCTCTCGCAACACGTTGTCTGCCCAAGTGAGTTGTATTGTACTCCGTGCTTTAGCCATTGCCTCCTCCCTTTTGTCAGGGGTCAATGTTGCCGACAACTTGCTCTCACCTTTCAATGCCTTTGCTATACCTTGCTGGTCTAGCAATGCCTGCACTTTCAGTTTCCATAAACTGAAGTCACCGGATCCGTCGAACTTCTCCACTTCAAATTTTGGCACTGACATCTTGGATCAAAATACGGTATACTGGAATTCTCAAAATTCTTTTTCTGATGTGGAAGATCAGGCAAAGCTGCAACCACAGAGCATACAAAGAATTTCTTTTTCTGATGTGGAAGATCAGACAAAACTGCAACCACAGAGCATACTACGAATTCAGTATCCCAAACCAAGTGGCTCTGATACCACTTGTTAGGAATGTCAGAGTTGAATGTGAGCGGAAGCGTGCCCAATTGAAGTGGGAAATATACAAAGTACGTAAATAGTACCCTCACTAATGAATTAACTGCACACCAATATTAACGTGGAAAAACCCCACGGGACAAACTCCGAAAGTATTCACTATATTCAAAACAATTACAATATAGTAAACCCCAATGGTATCCCCAGTAAAATACTAGAGTCCCAAAATTCCCAGTGTATCCTCACAACACTCTTGGAATTTCTCACACACTCTATATAAAACTCTTACTAAAAACACTTGGAAATGCTTCAAGTGTGGGATGATTACACCAAGGCCTTAAGCCTTTATTTATAAGGCCTAAGCCTTCCTAGAAAAACTAATCCCACCAATATGGGACTTCCAAAGGCAAGGCAAAAAACTAACACCCCACAACAGCCATAGCGACAATACCCGATTCCTCCATATCCAAAGAAGCTCCCACCACCACCGACTATGCCTGGCATGATGACTGAGAGGATGCCTGGGATTATGTTACCTGTGCCTGGGATTATGTTACCACCAATATTGCCCGGGATGTTACCAACGAAATAACCCCCATTATCACCAACTAATTTCGCATCACGCACTCCATTTGTTTCTCTAACTACCTCACCTGCAACACACATTAACTCTCAACACATGAACCATTTACTATAGGAAATGAAAGCGAATTTTGTGCACTCAACATAGGTAGGTGTGTATAATGTGTGAGGAAAGAAAGGGATGCAAAGGGAATAGAAAGTAAATGATAAATAATAATCTAATTATATGATTTTTGTTTTGAAGGTGAAGAAGTATGAAAAGGATATATGACAATAAATTAAAAAGAATATATGCAAAATGCAAGGAAGATCAGCGGTCCATTGTGATCGAAGGAATAGAATTAAAAAAAGAAAAAACTTGTATATTTTAAACATTAATTGATTAAATTTAGAGGTCTAGTTAACGAACTTTTTAAGGATATTAATTAAAAATTAATATATTAGAAAAAAATTTATATCTTGTTGTCCATGCATTAATAATTTTTTTTTATTTTGGTTATTATTATTTGTTTGTTTTGAGTTATCCCTTCTGAAAAAAGTTAGTATATAGCTAGAGACTAAAAGCAAATTATCTATGTATTACAAGAAGACAAATGAAAAAAAATATTTGAAAGGTCTAAAATCAATTGATAATAATTAACCAAAATGAAAATTTCTTTTACACGATCATTTTGAAAGAAAAAAATGCTGCAATAATAAAAGAAAAAGAGAAAAAGATGTAATGGAAGGGGAAAAATATTTAAAGAACAACTCAATCAATAAATAAACGAAATCAATCATTTTATTAAACTAATAATCTTTAAATGAATCATATAACCTCAATTTTATTTGGTTTGGTAAGTTAGGCAAAACTCAATACATAAAACATTTATAACAAAAATATATTAGTAATAATTTTTTTTATAAATCATTATACTTTTAAAATGTCTTACAAGTTTTATTTTAAATGATACATAGCTCACCCTCTTTCAAATTCCTGGCTGCCACCTGTAAGGGGATCAAAAGGAACATTGTGCACAGGACTGGGATAAGTATTGTTATGTTTGTCTTCAAACCCATATTGCAGTGATAAAGAACAATAGATATACACAAATGAGATAAGGTTGATGATGAAAGGATAAGAAAACAAGTGAAAATGTATATTCTATATATAGAGGGGAGAATGGTACCTTACTCTTAATTGCCGCCGTATCCTATTAATTCGGTCTTTTAATTTGAAGAGTTAATTAAGATCGAACTGATTTGTTTTTAATTTCCAGCATAATTTCCTTCTTTATTTTCAATGGTAAATTTTTGCAGGCTATGAATAGGAATCAGAACAATTACTGTAAATGACAACGTGTATATGCTACATGTAATGAAAAGTAGAGTGGTGTCTACTCACAATATATATTATTTTTGTTTAAATTATAAAATAATTTAAAGAACAAAACTAAATGTAGCTTAGTTTCTTAACTATCGCGCGCTTTTAATTAAAGTATATGTTAGGTAAATGTTAGGTATCATTTTTAATTAAAATTTAAATTTCATTCTAATAACCAATATATATTATTCTTTTTTTAATACATCTATATATTAGAATGTATTTGAAAGAGATTTTTAAAAATTATTTTAGTATAAAAATGTTCTATGTTGAATAAGAATATGATGATTTAAAAAAATTAAAATATTTTTATGTTTTTATAAGAATATAATTATTTATAATTAACATTTTACAATATGGATTTTGGTAGGTTTATATTATAAAAATTCATGGTATTTTAAAGGATTTTATGAATTTATAAGATTTTAAGAAATTTGATATATTTATAAAAGATATTCAATAATTATTCTTGGATAACTATTAAAAATAACTATGATTAATTTTAAAATTAAATATTAAAAACTCATATCACCGGTAATGTCATCTTTATAATATTATTATTATTATTATTATTATTATTATTATTATTATTATTATTATTATTATTATTATGGTTGTGGTGGTGACAAAATCAATAATAATACAATTATATAGTGATGAAAATATCCATTACAAAAGGTTGTTTGTAGTAAAGATTAAAATAACAGTGACAATAATATAATATGACTGTGGTGAGAATGAAATAAAGATACACGAGGATTAAAAGATAAAAAAAGTTATATATTATTATATATCCTTGTAAAATGTCAAAGATCCACGGAAGATTGTTAAATGAGTAAATGTTCATATTTTTTTTTGTTAAAAAGCCTCACCGGCCACATCTGATATATTTAAAAGTCTATCAAAATTTATATATTTTTAAATATTGCGAGACTTTAAAAAATCTTAATTGAATATCATTAATAATGTTTTAAGAAATTCATAATTATTTTAATCACATGCCACAAAATTTTAATAATTTTTTAAAACATCACAATTATTTTAATTAAATAGAAAAAAAATCTTGGAAAATCTTTAGAAATCCCATATACAAGCCTTTTTAAGATAGATTAGTAAGTAAAATATTAATAAGTTATAATTACTTTATTGTAAAAAATAGTTATGATCCCTGATTAAACAATAACAGAACTGATGGAATAGCAAAGTAAAATTTTAACGGGTTAAACTTACCTTTCGTGTATGCGGCGGTTTGGCAGAACTTATTTGCAGGTTGGTGTTATGATTTTCATTAAATTTCAGTTAGTAAAAAAATATGTAAAAAAAAGTATGTTAAGAAAATATGCTATATATTTCTCTTGTCTGCTGCTGAGGAAAAACTTAACAACAAAGAGAAGTATATGACAACAGAAGAAGTAAAAGTCACACGATTTAGTTATGACTAACTATTGTAAGGTAGATAGATACTATTTCAGTTTGCTCTTAAACTCGTAACACAGACACTGAGACACAGAGTACAACATAATATTTAACACTCTTTGCATGCATCCATGCCTCTAACGACATTATTTCTCCCAACTGGGGCTCTTTCCCAAGGTCGACATAAAATATTGATAAATCTAAAAGGAATTTTATTGGCTAGATTTTATTCATGAACTACTATTTGCGAGAGCAGCACATATCGCACCAGCCATTCACAATTATGCAACAGCCATAGGTGCAATCTAAAAGTTTGCGCACAGGGAAGCCACCACCACCCATTAATCTAGCATCGTATCCTTCATTTATCTCTTTGATGTTACCTGTACAAATTAACATTTATACCATCGGAACAATATATATGGTGTTAATATATATTATTGTAATACAAATTAATTAGTTAATTATTTTACATAATATATATATATATACTTTTGTTGATTAATTACAATATAAATTAATCAATTAATTATTTCATATAATATATATATACATATTTAATTGTCTACTACAATCTACGTTAATCATCTAATTACTTTCCATAATGTATACAGACGAATATATAATTTTTATTAATTTTTTTCTTTATATTTTATAAGTTAACTTGTATTGGATTTAATCACGAAGTATATCTGTTATATTAGGTCATAAGAAGAAATTTCGACTCTTTATTAATCTTATATTAATAATTTTTCAAACAATAAAATATACTGAAATTTATGATTAAAAATTAACTAAAGGTTTTTAAAAATTCTTTTATCATATTTACACTTATGTTTTTATTATAATTTAACATATAAAAATGAAGTGTAATAAAACAAGAAAAAGTAATGAATTATTATTGATATTTTAGATAAAATAATTTAGCTTTAACTTGATTGAAAAACTACATGTAAAAAGAAGATAAATTTTAATAATTAATAAATTAAATTGCTAAAATTTTACAAGGGCCACTTTAAAAATTTGCAGGGATATAACAAGTTAAAGAAAATTCAGGAAAAAAATATTTCAGCTAATAAATTATAAAACGCTTATAGCAAAAATGCATTATTATATTTATTATTATTTTTAAAAATTATAAACTAGGTTTTTTTAAAAGCATTTATTAATATTCTCTTCCTTTATTATTATCGTTTGAATATATAAGGAAAAATGATATATAGCATACCCTCATTTAAGTTCTTGGCTGCCACTTCTGAAGAGAAAAATATGAGCATGGCCAACAGACATGGGATAAGTATTGCTGTCTTCCTCTTCCAACCCATATCTCCTCAAACAAATTAGGTATGTTTAGTAAATAAGAATGTGGAAAATAATGGGAAGATGTATCTATATATATTGGTGAGGAGGGAGAGGTGGCAACCTTATTTTTCATTTTTTTATTATTATATCATCAAATTGCTAACAACCCTTCAACGTTCGTAGAGTTGTTAACAAATTTTGAATTTCTTCTAATCAAACATAACTTGTGCAACAAGTGATGGATCAATTATTTAAATATAAAATACTATTGTTTCTTTCCGATTTGTCTTTCAAGCTATTTGTCAGTTGACATTTTAAAAATAATCAAATAATTGTATACTTTTATTTAATCATAAATTATAAATTATACTATATTTATTATTTTTTAAAATTATCTTTAAATAATAATATAAAACAATTTTACAATAATAATGATATTAGACTCCTTAATAAATTGAGCACTAATAAATTACGTATACGATGTAAAAGATCATTGTTGGTATTATGGTAAAAACTTTAATTCGGTAACTTCAAGAGTTTAGAAACAATTTATTCTCATCGGAGTATTTAAAGGTTTTATAACTTATAATATTTGTAACTTGACCATTTCATGACATTTGTCATCATAAAATAATTTTGCGATAGTGTAATATCTTTTACACTAATATTACCTTTTAACTCATAATTTAAGTACCCTGCAAAATAGTTTTATAATATTATTTAACCATAGATTATGGTCAATATGACTTTAAAATAATTTTATGAAAATTAATAAATTTATTATATAATGATTTATGATAAGATAAAATGTTAAATTATATTTAAATGTTTTTTTTTTATTTTTGATTGGAAACAAACAATAGTTTTTATTTTATCTGAAATATCAATAATAGGTCGTTCATTATTTTCTTATGTCAATACAATTTATATATATATATATATATATATATATATATATATATATATATATATATATATATATATATAATTTTATAAGACCATTTTATAAAAAAAGAATTGTAGGATTAAAAAGACAAATATACTCAACTAACAAAGAGATGGATAAAAGTGGTAAACTAGCGGACGAGGACATGACATGGAAACCAGAGTTAATATGCAAGATAAGTAGAATCAATCATATTCTACGCATGCAAATCAATATTTCGGAATGGTGAAAAGCAAGAATTTTCTTGTAGAGAATGGAGTGGTAGCGAAGTTCAATAGAGTCAATTAGTGAATTAATTTATTATATATATATATATATTATTTTTTATTTTTTTATTTTATAAAATAATTAGCTGATTAGTTTATATTAGAGTTAATCATTAAACATTTCTCTTTCTTCTATAAAAACTAAAATCAATAGTCTCTTATACCATAGAGACAAAAAATTATTTTAAAATTTAAAGAAACATAAAATTGAAATTGAAATTTATGTTCAATTCCCATATATATTTTTAAGGATGGATGAAGAGTTCTAAGTGTAATTAAGTCCGAAACTAAATAATTATAATATTTTTAATATAAAATATGTATTTTTCTCTGTAATGAATTACAATATAATCTACAAAATAATTGTAAAGAAAATGAAAAACAGAAAATTATAAAGATCGGTACATTTCAAAATTCCTTTATTCCGTAGAAATTAAAAAAAAAATAATGCATAACTGAAGGACTATCAATATAGTTAAGTGTTTTTACTTTATTAATTAATATTATTAAAATATAAGTCGACGGAAAATTTAAATTGAAAGGAAGTTTAAAATAGTACAATTGGTTTCATTATCCTATTGTTTTTGCGAGGTTGTTAAAGAGATAAATGAAGTGTCCCATGCTAGATTCATTGGTGGTGGTGGCTTCCCTATGCAGAAACTTGGATCTTGCCCTGGCGCCTGTTGTGTTTATATTCTTAAAGATTGCGTTGCATGCTGCCTTTAAACGGAGTTGTTTATGAATAAAATCTTGTATTAAAAAAATATAATTAAACATAAAAAAGTCTTACAGTAAAATCCCTTTAGATTTATCAATATTTTATGTCGAACTTGGGAAAGGGGCATGGAATAATGCATTTTACGAATAAAATCTCATCTTGTGAGAGGCATGGATGCATGCAAAGAGTATTTCACAAGTACAAATTATTAGTATTGAATAATATGTTGTACTTTGTGCCTGTGTTACGAGTTTAAGAGCAAACTGAAATAATATCTATCTACTGTAAATAGATTGTCATAATTAAATCGTGTGACTTTTACTTCGACTGTTCTTATATATCATTTTTTTTATCATCCTCTTCGTTGTTAAGTTTGCTGTTCTCGCAACAGAAGAAGAGAAATATATAAAATATTTTCTAACACATGGGTGAAAGAGAATATGTAGGCATTGACCGCAATACGATTACGGTGGGGTGGTACTAGGTAAAGTAAAAGGTTGTTCAAGGACATTAAAGGTATTATGGAGGGAAAAGCCAAACACGGTGGAAAATGTTAATACCTATTTAATAGAGATGAACGTCCTCGTGTAATTTTTTTTTTTCCCAAGCGTATGTGATAGGTGGTGGGCACATGTAAGAAACTTCGATGACTAAATGAATAATAGTCAAAGTAAGGAATTAAGATTAATGTAACATGAATTGATAATGTAACCTATTTATATATGTATAAGGAGTGTCATTTAGTAGGAGTAATTATGTAATTCAATGCATGGTAATTACATATTAAATATGATTAAATATAAATAAATGTTGAGAGATGGTTACATAATTCAAGAGGTTTGGATTTAGCTAGTACATAAGTCCTCGAGCTCGACGGGTCGGCAGAAGCCAGTCACAGAGCTCTTGCTTTATCAAACTGGTTTCTGTTATAGGCATGAGAGCTTTTGAGCGTCGACTTGTGGTCGGGTGCGGCCGAGGCGTAGCTCGGATAGGAACCTTCGTTTGTCCTTTGCAAGCGGGTGAGCCCTCGAGTGTCACGTTTCTCTTGGTTAGACTGTCGGATCGAGCTTGGTCTTGGAGACGAGTTTCAGCAGTGAAGCGGGCCTCGGTGCTATTGTGGGGATTGGCCAAGTTGGGTACTCGGGCTTCGTATTGGCCCGGGTCGGTTCTATGCACCATAAATATTTGCAATTTCGAGGTGTGCCATGATTGTCATTAATGCTTGTAAGTGTTAGAGGGAATAGTTTAGGGTTTCCTCCCTTTTAGGCTATTGGGCCTTGCAGGCCTTGAATGTGAATGACCTTTTTTTAATGTATTTCTTCCCGCCTTGAATCTTCTCTCTCACATCTATTATCTCGTTTCTTCAATCACTCTCCCTCTGAGTTTACTTTCTTGCTCCCTGTCACGAGTTTGGACTATTTCCTAGTGCTCGTTCTTGTCACGAGTTTGGACTATTTCCCAGTGCTCGTTCTCGTTCTTGTCTTCGTCTCCCTCTTCTAATTCTGATCACCACCATCGGCACCCTCCGCTCCATCCACACCAGCACCACCACCTCCATCCCCTGAGTCGACAGCCATTCAAGAGTTGTTGGCTATTGCCAGAGCATAGGCGAAGTACCAAAGTCAACATCTTTATAGTCAGGGTCAGTACTTGACTAGGATCGCTCAGCAGCAGCAAGCTCTATTCGATTCCATCTGAGCAGAGCACCCTTCCTCCACGTCCACCTGCACTTAAGACCTTTGAGGAGTTCTTCACCTCTCATTGGGGCTTCCCACCAGCCGGTCCTCCTCATTAGGTAAAGTTTTTATTTTCTTCTTTCTTCGGGTGTCGAGGATGACACAGTTTTAAGTTGGGGGTAGCTACTCATTCTATCTTTATTTTTCTGCTATTTATTTTAATTTTTATGCATAATTTTTTTCTTTTTATCATTTTTATGTTTTCTTTTAAAATAGGTTTTATTATTTTTCTTTTTACCATTTTTCAGTTTTCTTAATCACACTGAAGCATCTGCATTATTGTATTAACTCCTTATATATGCATGAGTGCTATTTCTTGTTACCTTGAGTCTTGAGTTTTAAGGATTTTATTATTTATCCCTTGTGATACTAATGCCCCTATGCAAGATTGAGAAATGTAATGTATGATTGATGAGTAGGAATCTAAATTATTGCACTTTTTAAATTTGTTCCTAGTACTAATAATGTGCTTGTGTTTAAGAAAATAGGAAAGAGGTAAAACTTAATTAAACAAATTGATCCTAAATAAGTTAAACCAAGTGAAACAAGAACTAGAAAGTGGTTTAGGCCTTCTTTGTCAGCCATAAAAAACTCACCATACTTCAGGCTGAAAAACCCAAGCTTATTTTAGAGAACTCTCTTAGTTTTAAAAATCATGTGTTCAACAGGGAAAAATCACACCTCTAGAAAAAGAATCTAGAAAATCACAAAAATAAAAAAATAAAAAACAATAAAAAGATCATCAGTTTGTATCACCAAAAAATTAAAAATTGTTGAAAAAAGCCACCAGTTTGTGGCACCCAAAAAAATAGTAAAATAAAAAGGTATTAATGAATTCACTGAAAATCAATCAAGAACACCAAAATAAAAATTACAAGTACTAAGAGATTATCTAAGAGAAGGCTTGGGGTCTATGGTTTCTTAAGCTGAAGATTGATGATAAGCTTAAAATTAATTTGTCATCATACCTATGCCTAAGCCGAACATTACAAGCTTTATAAAGCCCTATTGATTCTAGTAAGTGTTAACTTGTGTGGAAGATAATGCAAGAAATACATGAGGTGAAGAGAGTGACACTAATTTCTGAAATCTAAACCCACTTAATCTCATTGGGAACTTGGAACAAATATCACGCACACACGGATAACCACTGTTATAACCTGAAATGCATGCATGACTAACTATCTTGTGCAGTAAGCTGAAGTAATCCAAGAATGAACTACAATGAAAAACTCGGTAACTTGATTGTCATGATTATCATTAATGCTTGTGAGCATTGGAGGGAATGGTTTAGGGTTTCCTCCCTTTTGGGCTATTGGGCATTGAATGTGAATGGCCTTTTTTAAAGGTATTTCTTCCCACCTCGAATCTTCTCCCTCACTTCAATTATCTCGTTTCTTCAATCACTCTCCCTTTGATTTTACTTTCTTGCTCCCTGTCACGAATTTAGACTTTTTCCCCAGTGCTTGTTCTTGTTTCTATTCTCAAGGTATGTCTTCGTCTTCCTCTTCTAATTTTGAACGTTTCAGCAGTGTTAGGGTGGATTCTGTCACTCCTTTTAGGTCCCCTAGGGTAGATGACTCTAGTTCAGAAGGAGGTAACTAGGGGATGACTTCATTGTCATAGATAACTCACAAAAGTGAGCCACTTTTATATTCTTTGTGTATCATAATATTGTCCTTTTCAGACTCTTAATCCACCTAAAATAACTCTAAATTGATCTTAATTCATTATAATTCGTGTTAGAGCTTGTTGATGGTGTGTTAAGTGTTTCAGGGTTAAAAAGAGCGAAAAATAGGTGAAAAACGTGTCCAGAAAAAGCATCTCTCGTGAGTTGGAACACAACTCGCGCGAATTGGAGCTCCAGTAAAGAAGAAAAGCTCTATAGAATCTCATCTCGCGCTCATCTCGTGCGAGAACCCCTTTCTTCAAGAACAAGTTAACTCTCTGACACCTCTTCTCGCGTCCACCTCGCGTTCAACAACATCATCTCGCACGAGGTGGTGTAACTTAAAGAAGAAGTTAACTCTCTAGCACTTTATCTCACGTTCATCTCGCGCACAACTATTCCAGCTCGCGTGAAGTGACTTGGATTACAACACATGTTTCCTCTCTAGAACATGAACTCGCGCGAGTTGCTTAATATCTCGCGTGAGTGGGACTCGCAGCAGGCCCAAGTCCAAAGTTTTAAAGGCTATACATATACATCAATACACATTCAGCAAGAGTAGCTCGTTCCAAGTTGCCAGACTTAGACCTAATTCTCAGTCTCCCGACGGCTAAACCCTAGACGACAACTTCACTTCGACGGAAGACCATTCCAGTTCAATCACGAGGAATAGGAGAAGGAGATTCTAGACTTAACTATGTATTCTCTTTCAATTATTGCTGGTGTTGTTTTCTTTCCTATCATGAACCAATTCCATTCCCCCTTTGATTGAGAGAACGATGTAATCCTAATTGTCCCTTTTATATATTCTCGATATTATTCATTATATGTTTGGGTATTTGTTCTTCGTTCTTAATGTTATTTATTAATTGACAACTAATAAATTGATTAGTAATCTAGGGTCACTCTGACAAAGTACACCTGGTAATACTGAAGAATTAAACCATTCTTACGCTAGGATCCTAGAGATGAGAGTAGGTAATAATGCGAAATGCACCTAAGTTGCTCTTGGATTCATAGAACTAATTCTCTAATTAATTTGGTATTAAGTTAAGAGATTAATTAATCCGGTTAACCTAGGCGGCGTGGATGATCCTGAGAGGGACGCTCACAAAAGTAGGAATCTGATCCGACCATGATTATACATAAATAATATAAGAGAAAAGTATAAGGGGGGATTAGTAATGAAATCGGGGTCCCAATCACTCTTTTTATTTGATCTAAATCTTTGTTCTTTGTTGTTTGCTTATTAATTTAAATCGATTTTTAAACTAAGAACTCATTCTCATGCTCTCTTGAAAAATTAATAAAGTAAATAAAAATACGACTTCTAATTGCTTGTCCTCGTGGGATCGACAACCCTATTCATAAACACTTATTACTTGACGGTTGTGGTATATTTGTCATAGTAAGTACAAGGGGTGTAATCACCGTCTACGCGCATCAGTCGTCCTGTAAACTACGAAAAAAAACCCTTTAGCTCCCAGATAACCGACACGGCCTATTCTGGGTGGCGGACATGGCTAACCAGTTCACGTCCATCTATACCAACATGGATAAGATGGCCGAGTTAGCAAGGCGTTTCAGGGTAACCACCCCGGAGCTAACCGGGTTGGTGGTTATCTCGGCTGTCCAGGCCAAGGAGCAGGTAGACCAGAAACTGACCACGTCCACCAATCGGCTCCATACTTATATATATAAGTACATGCTTAAGGAATTCAACATCACTTTTCCTTTGGAACCTTTCGAAAGTAAAGTCTTGTCACTTTTGAATTTTGTTCCGAACCAGCTACACCCCAACAGTTAGGGGTTTTTAAGGGCCTTCCAAGTATTGTGTGAGAAGTTAAATTTGAATCTTAGGTCAAAGGTATTTTTATATTTTTATTAGTTGAGGCATGATCCCAAGGTTGATTGTCCTTGAGTAGTGCCAAGTTGGTGGGGTCGGCGAGCATCTGTTCAGCCCTTACACTCATCCTTCAAAAACTCCAAAACTCGATTTTCTGAATTGTCCCTCGAGACCTTGGAGGGGCGTAAGCATTTCCTAAATAAGGGTAGTTTAGACCTGGTCCACCCCTTATATTGGAGTCGGCCTAGGAAGTTTCAATCCATCCCTGAGGAAGAGCTCTCCAGTGAGGAAAACGTCAAATCAAGACATTAAAAGAGCTACGCCGTCCTCTTAACGGCCATACTCTAATAGCCATGCCTTTTAAGAAAGATCAAAAGGCTAAATTTCTAAGTAATAGTGACATATTGTACTTTATCTGTTCAGTCGATTACTAACTGTGTATTTGTTTTTGCAGAGATAATAGGGAGAGAAGTCAACATCAAGGGGTTCATGCCCAAAATGAAGGCCTCCTTGGAAGAGGTTGTCATCACCTCGTCCAGACTGGCCCCCTCTTCCAGGTCCAAGAACATGAGGTCTTGACCTTCCAATGTAGGGACTGTCGAACCAAGCCACTAAAGGAGCAAGACCCCTTCTGCCAAGGCAAGTGCACGAAAGAGGAAGGCCATCGCCGCCAAGCTGAGTTCTCAAGGCGGCAGCACAGTCACCATTGAGCCAAGTCCTCAAGAAGGCCAGGCTATTTCTGCTCCATCCCCATCACTTCCATCTCCAACGCAACCGTCTCCGACACCTACACCAAATGAGCAAACTAAAAGTGCACTCTCGCTATCTGTGGCGGCCCCGAGATATCATGGCTTAGATAACTCGAGAAGGCAAAATGGAAGCTTACATGGCTTTTAGGCATCCAAATTAACTTTATTTGAACGAATAAGAAATAATGTATATTTTGTTCATAATACTTTACCTTAATTAAAAATAAATAAATCAATGCACTAATAACCATTCGGAATCCATACAAGTTTCCTACAAAATTGAAAGCTTTGGTAATTGTATTTTATATGCGAAAAGTTGATTGATATATTAAATGATACATTGACCTTTAAATAAGCTTCGACTGGCTAATTAAGTTATCTGCTTAAATATAAACGCATATGGTTGTAAGGATCATCTAATGACATGATTATTATAGAAAGACAAGGTATAGCTTAACAATAATAAGATTAGTTAGTTTCTCGTTGCAGTCTATATAATGCGATATTATTAGTCCCCCACAATATTTTAAGTGTGATACATTTATTCTCAGTTGAATAATGTGCAGCACCTAGAACAATAACCTGCCCCATATGCCCCACAGCAGCCATAGCGGCAATAACCAAGTCTTCCATATCCTCCATAACCGAGTCCTCCATATCCTCCTTGCCCTATATAGCTATTTGCACCGTTACCTCCAGGAAAGCTCCCACCACCACCGACTATGCCTGGGATGATGCCTGAGATGATGCCCGGGATTATGTTACCTATGTCTGGGATTATGTTACCAATGGCGGGGATTATGTTACCTGTGCCTGGGATTATGTTACCAATGGCGGGGATCATGTTACCTGTGCCTGGGATTATGTTACCACCAATATTGCCCGGGATGTTACCAACGAAGTAACCCCCATTATCACCAACTAATTTCACATCACGCAGTCCATTTGTTTCTCTGACAACCTCACCTGCAACACACATTAACTCTTAACACATGAACCATTTACTATAAAAAATGAAAGCGAATTTTGTGCACCCAACATAGGTGTGTATAATGTGTGAGGAAAGAAAGGGATGCAAAGGGAATAGAAAGTAAATGATAAATGTAATTGAACATGAGATAACAGAGAAAATAGAGATAGAGCACATAATAATCTAAGTATATGATTTTTGTTTTGAAGGTGAAGAAGTATGAAAAGGATAAATGACAATAAATTAAAAAAATATATGCAAAATGCACGAAAGATCAGCGGTCCATTGTGATCGAAGGAATAGAATTAAAAAAAAAATTATATATTCTAAACATTAATTGATTAAATTTAGAGGTCTAGTTAACGAACTTTTTAAGGATATTAATTTAAAATTAATAGATTACAAAAAAAAATTATATCTTGTTGTCCATACAATTATGGATTATTTTTTTTTTACATTTCATCTCTGTAATTTTTTTCCGAAGTCTTAATAATTTTTTTGAAAAAAGTTAATCTATAGCTAGAGACTAAAAGAAAATTATCTATGTATTACAAGAAGACAAATGAAAAAAAAAATATTTGTAGTGTCTAAAATTAATTGATAATAACCAAAATGAAAATTTCTTTTACAAGATCATTTTGAAAGAAAAAATTGGTGCAATAATAAAAAGAAAATCAGAAAAAGATGTAATGGAAGGGGAAAAAATATTTAACGAACAACTCAATCAATAACAAAAGGTAATCAATCATTTTAAAATACACAAGAAGATTAAACTAATAATCTTTAAATGAATCATGAAACCTCAATTTTACTTGGTTGGGTAAGTTATACAAACCTCAATATATAAAAGATTTATAACAAAAATATATTAGTAATATCTTTTTCATAAATATTATATTTTTAAAATGTTCTAAAATTTTTTTGGAAATGATATATAGCTCACCCTCTTTCAAATTCCTGGCTGCAGCCACCTGTAAGGAGATCAAAAGGAACATAGTGAACAGGACTGGGATAAGTATTATTATTTTTGTCTTCAAACCCATATTGCAGTAATAAACAACAATAGATATACACGAATGAGATAAGCTTGGTGATGAAAGGATGAGAAAACAAGTGAAAATGTATATTCTATATATAGAGGGGAGAGTGGTACCTTACTCTTAATTGCCGCCGTAGCCGATTAATTCGATCTTTTAATTTGTAGAGTTAATTAAGATCGAACCGATTTGTTTTTAATTTCCAGCACAATTTCCTTCTTTATTTTCAATGGTAAATTATTCCAGGCTATGAATAGGAATCAGAACAATTACTGTAAATGACAACGTGTATATGCTAGATGTAATGGAAAGTAGAGTGGTGTCTGCTCACAATATATATTATTTTTGTTATCTTAAATTGTAAAATAATTTAAAGAACAAAATTAAATGTAGCTTAGTTCATTAATTATCGCGCGCTTTTAATTAAAGTATATGTTAGGTAAATGTTAGGTACCATTTTTAATTAAAATTGAAATTTCATTCTACTAATCAATATATATTAGTCTTTTTTTTAATACACCTATATATTAGAATGTATTTGAACGAGATTTTTAAAAATTATTTTAGTATAAAATTGTTCTATGTTGAATAAGAATATAATGAATTATAAATTTTTTTAAAAGATTTTTATGTTTTATAGGAATATAATGATTTATTATTAACTTTTTATAATCTGGATTTTATTAAGTTTATATTATAAAAATTTATAGTATTTTAAAGGATTTTATGAATTTATAAGATTTCAAAAAATTTCATGTATTTATAAAAGATATTCAATAATTATTCTTGGATTACTATTAAAATAACCACAATTAATTTTAAAACTAAATAATAAAAATTCATATCACTGATATTATTATCTCTACATTTACCTTTGTTATCTTTCTATTGTTATCTTTATTATTAGCATTGGTATAAATTGTGATAGCGATAAAAGCCATAACAACACGAATATACACCGGTGACAATTAGGGGTGGGTATATGGGATGAAAGTTTCTAGTCCGCGAATCTCGTGATCTGCGCGGGTTTGGACCACTTTTTTCCTACTAGAGATCAGAAATTGTTGAAGAAAGAACAAAAGAAACATCTTGTTCTTTCCAGGCGATCGGAAAATAAAGAAATAGTGAATTTATTCAAAATAATTATGTACTTACAAAATACCGTCTCAATTCATCCTATTTCATCATATCCGGGATGTGATATGGTTCCAAAGTGGTAAATAGTCAAATGCTCAATTTTTCTCATTTTCCTCCACCACTTTCAGGACGTGAGATGACCAAAGTTATATACGATTTTGTGGAAGAATGGGGGATTGAGCGACAATCTTTTCCATTAACATTGGATGATGTTTCTTCTAATGATAAAATGAGACTATTTGAAGGAAAGACTTTTGTTGCATAATTATGGTTTAGTAAGTGATGGTGAATTTAAATTTGTTGTTGGAGATAATTAAAAATTTATGTTATTGACTTATTTTATTAAGAATTTAAGAGGTAAAATATAACATTTTTTTTAGCATTTTTTAACAACGATCCGCGGATCGGCCCATTTAGCCCGTGGGGCCCGTGGTGTCTAGACAGACCACAAAATTAGGTTCGTTTGATATTGCGGGCAGAGCAAAATGGACCAAACTTTTTACGAATTTACATGAGTGGGTCTTAGGTAGGGTGGACCAGCCCGCTTACCCATCCTTAGTGAGAATATTCATAAAGAAGATTGTAGTAAACTTAAAAATAATAATGACAATAACACAAGATGATAATGCTAACAATGAGGGCACACGAGATATCAACAAATTAAAAAAAAGTTATATATTATTATATATCACAGAAAAAAGTCTTGTAAAATCTCAAAGGTCCATGGAAAATTGTTAAATGAGTAAAATATTCATATTTTTTATTAAAATGCCTCACCACATATGTTATATTAAAAAGTCTATCAAAATTTATATATTTTCAAATATTACTTGACTTTAAATGGTAAAAAATATTAATTGAATATCATTGATCATGTTTTAAGAAAATCATAATTATTTTAATCACATGTCACAAAATTTTAATAAATTTTTAAAACATCACAATTATTTTAATTAAATAGAAAAAATATCTTGGAAAATCTTTTGAAATCCCATATACAAACCTTTTTAAGATGGATTAGTAAAGTAAAATATTAATAATTATAGTTACTTTATTGTAAAACATTGTTATGATCCCTAATTAAAAAATAACAGAACTGATGGAATAGCATAGTAAAATTTTATCGGTATGCGGCGGTTTGGCAGAACTTATTTGCGGTTGGTGTTATGATTTTCATTAAATTTCACTTAGTAAAAAAATATGTTAAAAAAAGTATGTTAGAAAATTTGCTATAAATTTGTCTTTGTCTGGTGCTGAAAAGGAAAAACCTTAACAACAAAGAGAATTATATAACAACAGTAGAAGTAAAAGTCACACGATTTAACTATGACTAACTATTGTAAGGTAGATAGATATTATTTCAGTTTGCGCTTAAACTCGTAACACAGGCACACAGTACAACATATTATTCAACACTAATAATTTATACTCTTTGCATGCATCCATGTCTCTCACGACATGAGATTTTATTCGTAAAATACATTATTCCATACCACTTTCCCAAGATAAATCTAAAAGGAATTTTATTGTAAGACTTTTTTATGTCTGGCTATATTTTTTAAGTACAAGATTTTATTTATTAGCGAATGCAGCAATCAACGCATTCTCCCCAAACATAACGACAACAGCCATAGGGGCAACCTAAAAGTTTCCGCATAGGGAAGCCATCACCACCAATTAATCTAGCATCAGACACTCCATTTATCACTTTAATATTACCTGTGCAAATTAACATTTATACATAGAAATACTGAGTGGTCAGTTATAATCCAAATTTATCCGTTATAATGTAAAATAATCAATTAATTATTATTATTATTATTATTATTATTATTATTATTATTATATATTAGTGGTTTTTTCTTTTTCCTTTCGTCGTTACATTTTCTGAAATAATTAACTGGTTAATTTGTATTACATGTGATTATTAATTTCTTGTCATAAAAAAGAAATAATATTAGTCTTATATTAATAACTTTTCAAACAATAAAATATACTGAAATTTAGAATTAAAAATTAAATAAAGGTTTTTGAAAATTATTTTTATTATCTTTAAACATATATTTTTATTATAATTTAATATATAAAAATGAAGTGTAATAAAAAAAGAAAAAATAATGAATTATTATAGATATTTTAGATAAAATAATTTAATTTAAGCTTGATTGGAAAATTATATGTAAAAAAAAGAGATAAATATTAAGAATAAATTAATTAAATAGCGAAAAATATATAACAAGTAAAAGAAAATTCAGGAAAAGAAATATTTCAGCTAATAAATTAAAAAAAAATCATAGAAAAAATACATAATTATATATTCATAAAGTTATTTTTTTTAATTATAAACTAGTTTTTTTAAAAGCATTTATTAATATTCTCTTCCATTATTATAATCGTTTGAATATGTTAGACAAAATGATATGTAGCATACCCTCATTTAAGTTCTTGGCTGTCACCTCTGAAGAGAAAAATATAAACAAGGCCAAAAGACATGGGATAAGTATTGGTGTCTTCGTCTTCCAACCCATACTTTGTTTAGGTATGTTTAGTAAATAAGAATGTGAAAAATAATGGGAAGATGTATCTATATATATTGGTGAGGGGGAAGAGGTGGCAACCTTATTTTGCATTTTGTTTATTATTATATCATCTAACTGCTAACAACCCTTCAACGTTCATAGAGTTGTTAACAAATTTTGAATTTCTTTTAATCAAACATAACTCGTGCAACAAGTGATGGATCAGTTATTTAAATATAAATACTATTGTTTGTTTCTGATTTGTCTCTCAAGCTATTTGTCATGGTGACATTTTAAAAATATTAAAATAATTGTATATTTTTATTTAATCATAAATTATGATTTATAATATATATTTATTTTTTAAAATTATCTTTAAATAATAATATAAAAAAATTCTACAATTATAATGTTATTAGACTCCTTAAAAAAATGAACATTAATTTACGATTTAAAAGATCATTGTTGGTATTATGGTAAAAACTTTAATTCGGTAACTTCAAGAGTTAAGAAACAATTTATTCTTGTCGGAATATTAAAAGGTGCTATAACTTATAATATTTGTAACTTGACCATTTCATGACATTTGTCATCATAAAATAATTTTATGATAGCCTAATATCTTTAACACTAATACTACCTTTTAACTCATAATTTAATGTTCTATTTCTTATCCTCCAAAATAGTTTTATAATATTATTTAATCATATATTATGGCTTATAATTTATGATATGATAAAATGTTAAATTACATTAAAATGTTATTTTTTCATTTTTAATCGGAAACAAACAATAGTTTTTATTTTATCTGAAATATCAATAATAATTCGTTCATTATTTTCTTCTTTTTTACACTTTATATATATATATATATATATATATATATATATATATATAATAAAAATTTTATAAGACCATTTTGTAACAAAAAGAGTTGTAGGATTAAAAAGACAAATATACTCAAGTGACAAAGAGATGGACAAAAATGGAAAACTAGTAGATGAGGACATGACATGGAAACCAGAGTCAATATGCAAGATAAGTAGAATCAATCCTCTTCTACGCTTTTCCATGCATATCAATATATATTTCGGATAGGTGAAAAGCAAGAATTTTCTTTTATAGAAATGTGTGATAGCATATTTTATTTATTAAACAGCAAGCATTTCTCTTTCTTCTATAAGAACTAAAATCAATAGTTACTCGTTACATAGAGATAAAAAATTATTTTAAAATTTACAGAAATATAAAATTGAAATTAAAATTCATTCATTTTATAAATATTAAAAATATATAATTAATTCATTAAATTATACGTAAAATACTGACCATAAAATTAATTAATTTCCACCAAATCATAAACTAAAAATTAATTTCAATGGAATTGTATTTTATTATTATTTTTTAGAGAGGATTGAGTTATAATTGTTGACACGATATTATTCATAGTTTATTTTGGAATTTTTAAGTAGGAGAAATTAAATGCAGAATTGACCTTTTCTAATTAAGCTTTTGATTACCATTTTCTCTGCTTTAAATAAGTAGATATGAGCTCGTAATTGTTAAGAATCATATATAGTGACGACATAATTGCTTAGATGATTATCTACATTTTTTCTCTTTATATTGCATCCCCTAAACACACTTTCTTCAACTAATTGAAATTTATTAAAATCTATTAAATGACGGGAAAGAAATATTAAATAGAATGTAAATCCTAAAAACTACTAACTATTGCATTATCCAATTCATTTTTCTCTTTAACAAATCTCATCACCTGCAAACATATATTGACATTTAACGAATGAACCATTGACTACGGAAAAATGATTTATGCCACTCATTAGCTCTGTATACTTTGTGACGGACGAGAGAAATACTTGATGGTCAACTATAATACAGGTCATTCAATCAACTTTTACATAATCAATATATATATATATTATTAATTTTTTCTCTTTCTTTTATGAAAGTAAGTAACTGGTTGAATTGTATTGTAAAGTAAGTAACTGATTGAATTGCATCGTAATTAAGTATATCTCGAGTAGGAATTTTTAATGGAAGATTTTATCCATGACCAACTAGACAACAATGCAGCATTCAAGACATGTCCTGTAATGATAACGACAACAGCCGTGGTAGGGGCTGCAAATAACTTGGAGTTTCTGTAGAGGAAAGCCACCATCACCACTTAATTCAATATCGGTTACTTCATTTATCTCTTTAACAATCGCATCTGCTGTGGAAACACATTAACACTTAACATATGTATACTTTGCCGGGGGGAGAGGAAAATATGAGGGGAATTGAAGAGAAAGATTGTAATTTACATGAGACGAAAATGGAAAAAGGAGATGGGAAAAGATATAATTTAGTTTTAACTTGATTGAAAAACTATATGTAAAAAGAAAGATAAATTTTAATAATTAATAAATTAAATAGCTAAAATTTTACAAAGGCCACTTTAAAAAGTTGCAGGGATATAACAAGTAAATGAAAATTCAGAAAGAAATATTTCAGCTAATAAATTATAAAACGCTTATAGCAAAAATGCATTATTATATTTTTCATAAAGTTATTATTTTTTTAATTATAAACTAGTTTTTTAAAAGCATGTATTAATATTCTCTTCCTTTATTATAATCTTTTGAATATATAAGGAAAAATGGTATATAGCATACCCTCATTTAAGTTCTTGGCTGCCACTTCTGAAGAGAAAAATATGAGCATGGCCAACAGACATGGGATAAGTATTGCTGTCTTCGTCTTCCAACCCATATTTTGTTGATGATAAAAATTACAACAGATCTTCTCAAACAAATTAGGTATGTTTAGTAAATAAGAATGTGGAAAATAATGGGAAGATGTGTCTATATATATTGGTGAGAGGTGGCAACCTTATTTTTTATTATATCATCTAATTGGTAACAACCCTTCAACGTGTTCACAGAGTTGTTAACAAATTTTGAATTTCTTGTAATCAAACATAAATCGTGCAACAAGTGATGGATCAATTATTTAAATACAAAATACTATTGTTTGTTTCCGATTTGTCTTTCAAGCTATTTGTCAGTTGACATTTTAAAAATAATAAAATAATTCTATATTTTTATTTAACCGTAAATTATGATTTATAATATATTTATTATTTTTTAAAATTATCTTTAAATAATAATATAAAACAATTTTACAATAATAATGATATTAGACTCCTTAAAAAATTGAGCACTAAATTACATTTAAAGATCATTGTTGGTATTACGGTAAAAACTTTAATTCGGTAACTTCAAGAGTTAAGAAACAATTTATTCTCATCGGAGTATTAAAAGGTATTATAACTTATAATATTTGTAACTTGACAATTTTTATGATAAAATATCTTTATGATAGCGTAATATCTTTTACATTAATACTACCTTTTAACTCACAGTTTAAGGTTCTACTTTTTTACCCTCCAAAATAGTTTTATAATATTATTTAATCATAGATTATGGTCAATATGACTTTAAAATAATTTTGTGAAAATTAATAAATTTATTATATAATGATTTATGATAAGATAAAATGTTAAATTATATTTTTTTTTTCATTTTTAATAAAAAAACAGTATTTTTTTATTTTATCTGAAATACCAATAATAATTTTTTGTTCATTATTTTCTTCTTTTAATACACTTATATATATATATATATATATATATAATAATAATAATAATAATAATAATAAATTTTATAAGACCATTTTAGAACAAAAAGAATTGTAGGATTAAAAAGACAAATATACTCAACTGACAAAGAGATGGATAAAAGTGGTAAACTAAGCATATGAGGACATGACATGGAAACCAGTATGCAAGATAAGTAGAATCAATCATCTTCTACGCTCTTCCATGCAAATCAATATTTTGGATAGGTAAAAAGGAAGAATTTTCTTTTATAGAAATGTGTGGTAGCATATTTTATTTATTAA
Source organism: Hylodesmum podocarpum (assembly GCA_026586105.1). Taxonomy (NCBI): domain Eukaryota; kingdom Viridiplantae; phylum Streptophyta; class Magnoliopsida; order Fabales; family Fabaceae; genus Hylodesmum; species Hylodesmum podocarpum. Next base: position 5,075,195 of record JALJEV010000519.1, on the reverse strand, counting down.
TATTATTAATATAAAATATGTATTTTTCCTCTGTAATAATGTACAAAATAATGGTAATGAAATTGAAAAACAGAAAACTATAAGGAACAGTACATTTCAAAATTCCTTTATTCCGTACAAATTAAACAAAAATGCATAACTGAAGTACTATCAATATAGTTAAGTCTTTTACTTTATTAATTAATTTTTAATAAATATTCTTAAAGTGTAAGTCGACCGAAAAATTAAATTGAAAGGAAGTTTAAAATAGTACAATTGGTTTCATTATCCTATCGGTGAGATTATAAATCTCTTCATTTTCTTTTTTGTTTTGGGTACGTTCGTCAAAGAAATTAGTTTTCGGCCAAAAAAAGAAGTTATTTTTCTATCATAAACATGTATTAAATTAAGTGTTAATGTTTTACATGTAAAAATTAAGAGGGCAAGGTGCAAAAACGAGCACTCCAATCCGAACCGGACCCAAGCAAGAAGCGAGCGAGGAACACCGGTAGATTCCAAACACGAAGGAACACACCAGAAAGAAATCACCAACAAGAAGAGAGATCGTAGCGGAAAAACGAAAGCAAGGAATGAAGCAACAAGCGTGAAAGTTTCTTTAAAAACCAAAAAAGAGCCGTTAGAGGGGGGGTTACCGAGAAACCGTAACCGCCAAAGCCCGTAACGGCCCACTAAGACTTAATTAAAAAATAATAAAATTCGATAATGAATAAATGCACACCAACCTTTTCGCGGGTTCCCGACATTTGACATCGGAAGATCAACCTTATGACTTAAACTCAAGCCACTCGAACACTCTGCCTGAGCTCGGGGGGCTGATGTACCGGGCTGGGGATGAGCACCGAGCTCATCACCTTTGAGCTGGGCTCACCTCACTGACCGGGCTGAGCTGAGCATGACCCAATCTTAACAGAATAAATCTAGAACATATCTCCCTCCTAAAATCTCGGGATTCCTGGGCCTGAAGCAATCTTCCCCACGAAATCCACGAAGATAAAACCCTAATTACGATTCCTATAAATAAAGATAGAGGATCCCAAACAATAGAGGGAAATAAACCCTAAATTCCACACATATACCAAAGAGGAATCCAACCCCTCACGCCGCCAAATTTCTCAGGGCCGAGCTGAGCTCGGACCACCCAAAATCTAGCAAGAACAGGTTGAAATAATGTATTTCAGGAATAAAATCTCATCTTGTGAGAGGCATGGATGCATGCAAAGAGTATTTCACAAGTACAAATTATTAGTGTTGAATAATATGTTATACTATGTGCCTGCGTTACGAGTTTAAGAGCAAACTGAAATAATATATATTTACTGTACAAATAGTTTGTAAAAAATGGTGACTTTTACTTCTACTGTTATTAAATATTATTCTCTTTGTTGTTAAGTTTGCTCTTCTCGCAACTGAAAAAGAGAAATATATAAAATATTTTCTAACACATAAGTGAAAGAGAATATGTTGACGTTGGAGTAGGGGTGACATTTGAATGGGAACCGGAGCGATTATTCAAAGATTGATAGGTTTGAATAAATGAGATAAAATAGAGATGGATAGAGCGTTAGGTGTTCCAGAAAAGAGGGTTGCGCAGAGTCTCCCATGAAGATCCTATTTTACAATGTGAGGGGTTTGGGGAGAAGGTGAAGTGAGCTGAAATTTGCCAGCTTTTACTTGTACATGATGTTGTCTTTGTCTATATACAAGAAACTTAGTTAGGGAGAGTAGATGCATAGATTAGTCTGGAATCTTTTGTTATTCATGGTTCGGGCTATAAACTGTGCTACTAATTAATGTTCAATCTCACTTTTGACAACATAATGGGATGGTGTATGGCAGAAAAAGGGTAAAAAGTGTGTAGTTCAGTTTGAATGGGAGTTACTTGGTCTCTACGGATTCATGGAATGAAGTCGTTTTTAATGGTACAAAGAAAAACACACATGCTTCTATGGTCTTTGCATTCTATGCTCTCACTTGCAAATTCATAGCAATATGGTGAACAGTGTAAAAAGTATCTAATTTGATTTTAATCTACATCGATAAACGATGAGAGAGATTGCTCTTATATCTCTATATAAACAATCCTATGTAAAACTTCTACGTGTACAACAATGACAATACATATTGTATGTCCGTGGACGTAGGCAATGGCTGAACTATGTTAAATTCTTGAGTTTTTTTTTTCTTTCTTATTTCCTTATTTTATTTTATTATTGCTTTTGTTCTTAACAATTGGTATAAAGTCAATATCTTAATATGTTCTGTGGTTGCAACTTTTTCTGATCTTCCACATCAGAAAAGATTTCGGGTAGAGAAGCAGTGAGAGCTTTCCAGAGAAAACAACAAGAACGATGGCATTAGAAAAGGTGCTTGTGAAGTCTTCCCCTGGTTACCCCAACAGACTCAGACGAGTGATGCAATGATTAGAGTGAATCTAAGTAAAAGTCAGGTGGACCTACTTTGTAGGGATCCCTTGTATCGAAAGTTTTCCTAGCAGGAATGACTAGGTTGTGTGTGTCGTTGAAGTGAGCTATCAAAACAACGATATAAGAATTAGGGCATATCAACGACAATGTGAAGCTCAAGAATTGCCGACGCGATGAAAGCTCTAATGGTCATCATTGACAATAGGGGAGGAGGTTTAGTGGTCCTTTGTTTGAGGGAGGAATGCAAATAATGTCCCACATCGGAAGAAGGAAAGGTGAAGATCGAGAAGTTTGATGGCAGAGACTTCGGATTCTGAAAGATGCAGATAGAAGACTATCTGTATGAGAATAAGTTGCATTAGTCCTTAACGCGGGAGAAGCCAGTAGACCCGTTAGTGGACAGGTGCGCCCGTCAGTGGACAGGAGAGCTGTTAGTGGACAAGTGCACCCGTTAGTGGACAAGAGAGCCATTAGTGGACATGTGCGCTCGTCAATGGATAGGGGAGAAGACCCATTAGTGAACAGGTGTGCAAGAGACCTGTCATTGGACAGGTGTGCAGAAGACCCATCAGTGGACAGGGCAGACATAGGAGACCCGTCTGTGGACATGAGATCACTCAGCGGAGTCACATTTGAGAAACAACAAGGAGATGATATGGTTGAAGAATCTCTCAAAGGATTCAACGAACCTTCATGAATAAAAGAATAATTGGTGCTGAACGCATTACACTAGGTAGTAATGTAAATCAAACTCTAAGTGAGAAATTGTTAGGAATATGTAGTTTGATTTTAGTCCCACATCGAGTAAACGATGCGAGGGATTGCTCTTATGTCTCTATATAAACAACTCCATGCCAAGCTTCTATTTACACAATAAAGACAATACATATTGTGTGTCCGTGACATAAGCAATAACCACGCTAAATTCTTGAGTCTTTTTTTCTCTCTCTTCCTTATTCTCTTCTTAACGATTAGTATTAGAATCAATATCTTAATATGCTTTAGGAAAGCAACAAGAGCAATGACAATCAATATCTTAATATGCTTTAGGAAAGCAACAAGAGCAATGACATTGAAAGAGTGTGTGAAATCTTCTCCGAATTACCTTAACAAACAATTGGGAGGATTTTGCTACAAAATTTGCTAAAAAATTTTAAGTCTTCCCCAAATTACCTAACAAACAATTGGGAGGATTTTGCTACAAAATTTGCTAAAAGTTTCCAAGTGTTTCATTGCTAGGTTTATGATGAGTAATTGAGAATATTCTCCTACAGTATTTACTAATAGTTTTCTGTGTTTTAATGTTGGTTTATACTTTCATGTTAATCTCAATTAGGGGTAATCCTTTTCTGCATATATATTAGTGGTTGGGATTGATACAATGGTATCGTTTGTACTGCTACCTGTGGTACCAGGTTAATTGTTATTTCGCTGTTAAAAAAATATAAATATTTTTCAACACATTCTTTTTATTGATTGAAATTTAATGAAAATTATAAAAAAAAATTCAGGATTTAAATTCTATTTAATAATTCTTTCTGAAAATTTAATAGATTTTAATAAATTTTAATTAATAGAAGAAAGTGTATCTAGAGGGGTGCATTAGAAAAAATGTACATAATCATCTACTTAACTATGTTGTCACCATAGATGATTCTTAATAATGAAAACATATAGCAACTTATTTGACCTTTTAAATATTTTAACTCTTGCAGCTAATAAATTAAATATTTTAAAATAATACTAACAAGGACCTTTTAAATAGTAATTTAATACTCAATATTTTTAAGGAGTTTAATAATGATACATTAGTTAAATAGTTTTATATTATTATATAGTTATAAATTATAATTAATATGATTTTAAGATAATTTTAAAAAATTAATAAATATATTATAAATGATAATTTGTGATTTAATAAAAAGGATAAAATATCATTTATAATTAAATAAATATATAAAATTATTTTATCATTTTTAAAATATCACCTCGCAAACACTTCAACGACAAATTGGAAACAAACAATAGACTTATAGAATTAATTGGCCCATCACTTGTTGCAAGAGTTATGTTTGATTAAAAGAAATTCAAAATTTGTTGACAACTTTATGGATGTGAATAATGGTTATTAGCAATTTGATGATATAATAAAGAAATCAAAATAAAGTTGCCACCTCTCCCCCCTCGCCAATATATATGGACACGTCTTTCCATTATTTTCCAAACTCTAATTTCTAAACATACATTATTTGTTTGAGAAGATTTGTTGTAATTTTTACTGTTAAAAGGGATGGGTTGGAAGACGAATATAACAAAACTTATTCTAAGCCTATTGGCCATGCTCATATTCATCTCTTCAGAAGTTGCAGCCAGCAACTTGAATGGGGGTAAGCTATATATCATTTTGTTTTATATATATTCTAACGACTATTTGAAAGGAAGAGAATATTAATAAAAGCTTTCAAAAACTTAGTTTATAAATAAATAAAAATAATTTTGTACAAATATATTAATATATTTTTGGTCTTTTCATGCATTTTCTTTTACTTGTTATATCCCTGCAACATTTTTAAAGTGATATTCCTTGTAAAGTTTTAGCTATTTAATTTATTCTTAAAATTTATCTTTCTTTATTCATATAATTTTTCGATTAAGCTAAAATTAAATTATTTTATCTAAAATATCAATAATAATTCATTATTTTTCTTGTTTTATCACACCACATTTTTATATATTGAATTATAATGAAAACATAAGTTTAGAGATAACTAAAATAATTAAAAACTTTTATTTATTTTTTTTTAATTCTAAATTTCATTACATTTTATTATTTGAAAAATTATTAATTTAAAATTAATGAAGGATCGATATTTTTTATAACCCAATGTAAATATTAATTTGCATAGGTGGGGTTGTTAAAGAGATAAATGAAGTGTACGATGCTAGATTAATTGGTGGTGGTGGCTACACTCTGATGAAGCCTTATTTTTGCCCCTACGGTTGTTGTCTTTATTATTCTGAAGGATGCGCTACATGCTGCAAAGAGAGAAGAAGTTCACGAATAAAATCTTGTATTGAAAATATATAATTAGACACAAAAATGTCTTACAATAAATTTTGCTTTACTTATAAATATTTTAGGTGGGCATGGAGAAAGAGCCCCGGTTCGGAAATGTATTTCTCAAATAAAATTTCATGTGCAAAGAGATATTTAACAAATATAAAACAAGAATACTAATGTATATAACCATAAGTATATATATATATATATATATATATATATATATATATATATAAATAGAAAAAAATTTATATTATAAATTAATTTTATAAAGTTGAGTTAAATTTGTTATTGAATTGACTTCGGACCGTTATTGAACTGGATATAGTGGGCAAGTAGTTTGTCATAAGGGATTGTATGAAGTTACGAGCGCTTGTTGTGGAATTCATGCATTTGGGAAAGGGGATCATCTATGTATCTTCTTTTCATATCTTTTTTGGTTTATTTTAGGCCAAAGCCCAATACGATATATATAGCAAACAAAACAAACTATGAAAATAAATAAATAAAATAAATTAAAGAATATAAATAAATAGGATAGTAGATAATAAATGCTGAAAATAATAACCATAAGTAGTAAATGCAGCAGAACATAGATTAAATAAGTTTTATTTTTACCTTTTTAGTTTTACTCTTAGACATTTCTTTCATCCTGTTTACATGACTATCTCTCTTTCTTATCGTTTTTATTAGGAAAATGATTTAGTAGACAATTGAAATATGTAGACAATCAGATAATCCATTATAAAATATAAAAAAAGAAAAATATCTATATGTATAAAATGTGGAAAGAAATATATATAAATTTTGTGAGTGAGTTGACTGGTTAATTATGTATTATAATTATTAACGAAGTAAAGTTATTTTACTACCCGTATCCCTAATTACTAGGTATCCTCATCCTCTTATTCTTCATTACATCCTTACGACTAGTTTGTTGATGTTATTCTTCTTGCGCTCGTACACTTGTGATTATCATTGTATATCTCACTAGATAATATAATTTTGAGTAGTTTAAAGTTGTCTAAGATTCAACGTTAAAGATGACAAATTCTTTTATAAAACTTATTAAATAAAGATAACAAAGTTGTATATTAAAATTTAAGATAGTTGTTATTTGGATAAGTACTTAGGGTGCTAATATCTTCTCCACGTGCCACTGATTTCTAATCACCGTTTTGATATGCAAATTTTCAATTTTACCTTTTTCCGACATATAGTGAGTTGTAACTTCGTACATAACTTTTACTACTATTTTTATTCATCATCATTCTCGTGATTTAAATGTAAGCTTGTAAAGTTGCTAATTATAACAACGTGTACCGAGCCTTTACTAGAAAAGAATAAGGTGATATTTGGAATATCGGTAACAAGGCAAAGTAGCAATTTCTAATGGTAGTATAGGTGGAAGACTTGAAGAGTGATAATGTGCTTGCAATCTATGTTGGTTAATGGATTCAATTGATTTGGGTAAGGGAGGTTATTTTATATTTATGACATTAGGTCATTAGAGGGTTTCATATTTTGTGCTTGTGTATATGGGCTAGTACCCTTGCAGCTGAAAGAAAAAACATGGTAACGTAGGACCATCTAATAATTTCAAATATATAATGAAAAAAAGGAAAATAATAAGATGAATTTTATGGTCTCGTGTGTCCAAATAAACGATAAGACATTATCAATTTGTAAACCAATTAAACATTAATAAATATTATTTAAACAGGATGCATGATTATAATATCAAATTCTAGATCATGAGCATTAAATTACGATTTAAAAGATTGTTAATATTAGGGTAAAAGTTTAATTCAGTAGCATCAAGAGTTAAGAACCGATTTATTCTTATCGGAGTATGAAAAGGTGTTAAAACTTATAATATTTGTAGCATGACCATGGTATGATATCCATCCGTCTTCAAAAAATAATCTTATGATATCGTAATATTTTTTTAATAGTAATACTTTAAAATAATTTTTTTCAAATTAATAATTTTTTTATAAATAATAATTTATAATAAGATGTAAGTGTATTATCTTAGTGATAATATTTTTTCTTGCACGAGTTAGGTTTGATTATAAGAAATTTTTAAAATTTGTTGACAACTTTACAAATGTTGAATGGTTATTAGCAATTTGATGATAATAATAAAAAAAAAGGAAAAATAAAGTTGCCACCTCTCCCCCCTCTCCCCTCCATTATATACAGATACATATTCCCATTACGCTCCAAATTCTTATTTACTTAACATACCTTATTTGTTTGAGAAGATCTGGTGTAATTTTTACTATTAAAAGGGATGGATTGGAAGATGAATATAACAAAACTTATCCTAGGCCTGTTAGCCATGCTCATATTTATCTCTTCAGAAGTTGCAGCCAGCAACTTGAATGAGGGTAAGCTATATATTTTATCATTTTGTCGTATGTGTTCTCGGCATTATTTTAAACGAAGAGAATATTAATAAATGCTTTTAAAAAACTAGTTTATAGTTAAAAAAACGATATTTTATGAAAATATATCAACATATTTTTGTTGTAAACTTTTTTATTAAAATAATTTATTAGCTGAAATATTTCTTTTCCTGCAATTTTATATTACTTTTTATATACCTGCAACTATTTTAAAGTGATATATCCTTGTAAAAAATTTTGCTATTTATTTTATTCTCAAAATTTATCTTTCTTTTAACATATAGTTTCCTACCAAACTAATATTAAATTACTTTATTTTAAATCAAATTTATTATTTTCTTTCGCTTCAATTTCCCTCGAACAATATTCCCCTCCTCCCTCCCAATGTAAGCATATCTAATGTATGGCAAAAAATTATTTTTCTATCACAAATGGTTCATGTATTCAGTGTTAATGTGTTTGCACAGGAGAGGTTGTTAAAGAGGTAAATGAAGTGTCCGATGGTAGATTACTTGGTGGCGGTGGCTTCCCTCATCGGAAATTTGTATCTTGTTCCTACGGTTGTTGTCGTTGGATTTTTGGATCATGCATCGCATGCTGGGAAAAGCCCGGATTCGAATCCGTATGTAAATCGCAATTTTAAAATCTCATGTTGCAAAGAGATATTTAAAGTGGTTTTAGCATAATTAAATTTTATATTAAAAGAATTTATTTAGAACATAGTTGGAGAAAATGTTTGATGAACATTTAGGATTATAATTTATTGTTGATTCAATAATTTTAATCCCTATTAGTCGAGTAATTCTAATAATTTATTAATTTTATTAAATTTAGGTCATTATTTTTTAACATGATAATTATCGATTTTATTTTAAAATTAGAATTCTAATTAATCATGTAGAATTCTCAATTTAGAGAAGTATTAAGAATACAAAATTGAATTAGAAGCTTAAGATAAATTTAGTCATGTAAGACCACTGAGTTCAACTATCAAAAGTTCAATGTAGTTGATCATGTACAATACATTAAATTCAAACAATACTAGTTAATTCGCAATAGACATTAAGTTTATATAATAGTTCAACTAATGTAAAGGAATTATCGACATTGGGATTAGGTTCATAAATTTCACTATATTGCAATCATAATTAGATAATTTAGGCACTCATGTTAAAAACCAAAAATATAAACTACACATATAATTTATCATTAAAAGTTAAGGGTAAAAGAGTTGATAGAAATTGAAATACAATCAAACCCTTAAGGATCTCTCTAAATCGTTTCTCTCTTTGATACTCTTAGAAAAATAAAAAGTGAAACATGGAATGGAAAATAAAAGTAAACACCAAGTCCAAACGTAAGATTTGAAACATAATTATGATAAGACAAGTGTAAAGATATACACGACCAAGCTTAACTAAAAGCATATGCATAAACACAATTATGCATAATTAATAGTTGTACAAAAATTGCATAAAAGTTGAGTTCAAATAAGTGTAATAGTCCAATAAATCCTTGAAATTAAGCTGTTTGATTCAATTTTCAGTTAGAAAATTACAAAGTTTGATTTTAAAAAAATAAAACTGTATGTTTGATGTTTCTAAATTATTTTGTGAGAATAACACGGATTTTGAAGAGACAATTTCAACCTATCAACTTGCTTAAATAAACAAAAACCTATCTCACATCAGTGAGATCTTTTAGTACAAACCACCTAAAGCAATATCTATTCACTTAGGTAAGGCTCACAAGAGGAAAAAGTACCTTTTTGAAAGATTTGTTCATTGAAACAAGTATTAATTTGCAAAGCTTATTAAAGAAAAATCATCTTACAAGGGATTTGCTTGCTTAAGTGGAGCTCACTATAAAACCTCCTCTTTTGAAGGATTTGTTCGTTTAAGTGAGTGTTCATCTCGCTTAAATGAGACTATTTAGAGAAAAATTATCTGTTGAAGGATCTACTTGCTTAAGTGAGATACCATATTAGAACTAAAATAAAAACCAACTTTAAATAGATTTAAAATGAGAGAAAGATAAAATTAATGAAAGGGGGGACACATAAAAAAACTTAAAAATTAGTGTAAGCAAAAACACCAGAAGAGAGGATTCTAAAATGTCTAACATCAAATTGAATTGAGATTTTTCATTAAGTACATGTAACGAATTCCATTCTTGATGGGTTGAACATAACAAAACTGAACAAACTTTCTCTTTTATTAATACATGCATTAAGTTTATTGTTTTCTTCTCTCTTTTAATGTTTTATGAACTTAATCACCTCTTAATTAAATGAAAGGTTTTATTGAAATTTTAAATTACCCTTATACCCTAAACCGAAAGAGAATAATTAATTTTTTTGATTTTACTGTTTTTTATTCCATCCCTTTTCTACCGTCTTTCACACAATAAAAACATTTAAAACTATTAAGTATTCTCAAAATCACTTTGAGGACAACATAAACACAAATCTAATACTACTATACACAATGTAGTTACACATAACCATTGCAAAATATACTCAACAATAATAAAACATAACCTTAGATTTTCTTGTTAACGAAACCATTAGAGATATTGATGATATGCATAATGAAACATGAATATGCATACACGTGATTTCAGTCACTCACACTAGTTAGTTGCTATATCGGGGCATACTACCTAGTACCAACCTGTTTCAAAATCTGTTGAAATTTAAGGAATCTCGTTGGATTGTATTTTATATGCCTGGGATTATGCCTGAGACAATGCCTGGGATTATGTTGCCACAATGCAACACACATTAACTCTTAAAACATGAACCATTTACTATAGAAAATAAAAGCGAATTTTGTGCACCCAACATAGATGTGTATAATCTGTGAGGAAAGAAAGGGATGCAAAGGGAATAGAAAGTAAATGATAAATGTAATTGAAGATGATATAAAAGAGAAAATAGAGATAGAGAAGGACATACAATGAACATGATAATCTAATTATATGATTTTTGTTTTGAAGGTGAAGAAATATGAAAAGGACAAATGACAATAAATTAAAAAAAAATATATGCAAAATGCACGGAAGATCAGCGGTCCATTGTGATCGAAGGAATAGAGTTAAAAAAAAAAAACTTGTATATTCTAAACATTAATTGATTAAATTTAGAGGTCTAGTTAACGAAATTTTTAAGGATATTAATTAAAAATTAAAAGATTACAAAAAAAAAGCTGACATCTTGTTGTCCATGCAATTATGGATTTTTTTTTTAACTTTTCATCTCTGTAATTTTTTTTTCCGAAGTCTTAATAATTTTTTTGTTTTGGTTATTATTATTTGTTTAGCTCCTGTAATGATATTTTTTTTTTGTTTATTTTGAGTTAGCCCTTGTGAAAAAAGTTAATATATAGCTAGAGACTAAAAGCAAATTATCTATGTATTACAAGAAGACAAATGAAAAAAAAAATTATTTGTAGTGTCTAAAATTATTTGTAAAAATTTCTTTTACAAGATCATTTTGAAAGAAAAAATTGCTGCAATAATGAAAAGAAAAAGAGAAAAAGATGTAATGGAAGTGGAAAAAATATTTATCGAACAGCTCTATCAATAAATAAACGTAATCAATCATTTTATTGAACTAATAATCTTTAAGTGAATCATATCACCTCAATTTATTTGGTTGGGTAAGTTAGGCAAACCTCAATATATAAAATATTTATAACAAAAATATATTAGTAATATCTTTTTCATAAATCATTATATTTTTAAAATGTCTTACAAGTTTTAAATCATCAAATTTCTGCGTTTAACTCACTTTATTTCCTTACAAGATATCTAACTTCCACGGTTCAAAATATAGTTCTTAGCTAAGCCTCATTCTCCTTGACAAAACTAGACATATCAACCCCGCCCTTACCTATCAGCAAGATCTAATTATGCCCATGGTACCGCATTGTCACTATATTGAACCCATTCATCAAGAAACTTTCTTGAATAATCACCGTCCTCAATTGGTTCATCTAATCTTCCTACCATACTTCTCTGGAGCCATACTTTTACGCTCCACACTAACACATAGCTCCTATCCATCCCATAAAATTTACATATGTTCCAACCAAGGTTTGTTATTACCATATTATACCTCTTTCCTTTAAATTTACACGACTGTACCACATTTGCATATGATTCTTGACCTGTGCCTTTTGTTGGCCAGGTCCCTTCTTTTCTTGTGCTCCACCCTTAGCTGTCCCATAATGGCCCACCTCATCGTTCTTTATGTCCTTCCCCCCTCCCACTTCTGTGATGTTTCGGTAAGTTCGCAGATCCTCTATCCATATATGATCCAACTTCCTTTCCAGACCTTTAGGATCTTGCACTCCTATAAAGCGAGCAAAACCATACGATTGGCCTACCCTATTTCTCCTATTTGATATGAACATTCCCCATTTTGAAACACGTGCCACATATCTCCCTCTTTGTATGATTCTTGAAAATGTGAGAAGAAAAAGGTTGTGGCATTTCACATACCAGCTCCAAAATCTCTTCTGTCACACTGCATCTTTAATCTCGAATGGAGTTGTTATGTATAATGAAGTTCAAAACAAATGGAGTTGCTTGGTCTTGATATTGTGATGAAGATCCAAATACTTGACATTATGGATGCAATTGTGGTTGTGGATAGTTTTTCAAAAAATTGAGTTGTAGCGATTGATGTGCGCAGGAATGTTTCATGGATCAACAACTTTTGAAGATTTTATATTTTATAATTTAGGTTGTTTCTTGGTTGGTTGTTATTATGTTTTTACAGAAGATTTATAATAAATTAAAATAAGTTAGGTCTTCAAAAGGCTTAGCTAATGTTAATGATGGTGGGACTGACGAGATCTCTTGTGAATGACACTGTTTTGGTGGTTGGAAGCATGAAAAAAGGACATGTCTTTGGCATAGGATTAGAGACATGTCAAATTATCTGCACCTTGGGAGATCACTATCAAGTTACTGAAAATCAATCATAAATAAGTTCAGAGTTTAGACAAAAGTTTATTTGTGGATATGAGAAAGATAGAGTTAATATGTTTGAGATTATAAATGCTCAACAACAACACATGGATCCGTTAGAAGAACTTGTTAGACAATTTGTGCCTGGTGGAAGCATCATCTCATAGTGTCAATGATAAGGATGATAATAGGATGTGCTGACAATTATTGTTAAGTTTAATAAATGTAGGGAACATTATTTTTGATGTTTGAAACATTGTGATGACACATTTTCTGATATTGACATATTTAGTGTATTTAGATTTATTTATGAACGAATGAATGATGAATGACAGATTGTTCAATTTATATTTGTAAATCTGAGCAGGTTGTGAATTATGACTTTTAGACAATTACACTAAGGGTTGCATACTGATAAACTTAGAGACAAAAATATCTGTCTCTAATTGAATTATTTACTCATAAATTAGAGATGAAATTTAGGAAGTGACAGTTTGTGCATGAAATTTGAAGTCGAAGAGTCTAACAATTAAACACGGAATAGCTTCCGTGTATGATTTAGACATGCAATTCTGTCGGGATACCCATATTGGAAACGAAATTGAGTCTGTTACTAATTCTGTCTCCATCTTTTATATGGTTCTTTGCTTAAAAAAACGTAAAAACTATTGTTTGAATACAATAATCGCGCCATGTGTTATTTTTACCTAAGTCTTTGCTACTTTGGGTCTTTTAAGAAAAATGAACGAATCGATAATATTAGTATCTTTTTTACGGTCTTATTGGTTAATGATGCATGTAAATATGATGATATTGGGTTATGCAAGTTTTTTTTGTGGATTATTAGAATTGGCCTTTTTAGTATTACATTCCAAGAACTCCCGGTTAGAGACGAAAATTCACTCCATTAGAAGTGAAAGATTTTGTCTTTAACTTTATTTTTTTTGTGTTGTAGTGTGCAACGCAAAACAAAGCTTGAATGAGAAAAAGAATTTCGTCAGTCAGAAGATTCTGTTGTAAGGTAAGAACACTCCAAAAGCTAGACGATTATGCAATCACAAGAAATTCTTGACGGTATCAGGCTGGAACAATTTGTTCGCAAGGGAAGATCACTCCAGAAGAGTTTTGCTAGTGATAAGATTTGGATGCAAGTGAGGATCGTTGCAGAAGTGTAGAACTTTGAACTAAGGGAAGATTTGTTGTGTCTTGTTAATTCAAAGTTTTACATTGACGAGCATTAGAAAGATAAGATAAAGGTGTGAAATAAATATATATAAGATATTTAATTCATTTGCACCACATCCTTAAATCTAGTAAATGAGTATATTCGATTTTATGTAGTGTGTGTCAAATACTGTGGGAAGATTTATAATTTTTTTGTACAAATATTATATGTGTGATGGTTTGTAATTTTTCTTTGCAAAAATTATACGTGGAATGGTTTGTAATTTTTCCATGCAAAAATTATACGTGTGAGAGTTTGTAATTTTTCCGTGCAAAAATTACAAATAGTGAATTTTATTCCAGTGAAATCGTGGAGTAGATTTTGAGGCACCCAACTGCATTAATCTTCTTGTATACATTTTCTTTCTCTCTTATACTTGTTTCAAGATATTGAGTCCCCAACATTTTATTACACAGGTCCCTTTCTTTCTTTTTTTGTGCTCCACCTTTTTTACTGTTCGACACCTCATCGTTCTTTCTTTCCTCCCCTTTCCCACTTCTTTGTTATGTTTCTGTAAGTTCGCATACAGCTTAAGATCCCCTATCCATATATGATCCAACTTCCTCTCCAGACCTTTAGGATCTTGCATCTGTCAAAAGTCCCACATCATTCAAAGATATGACCTGTCACATGTATATAAGTGGGGAGCAATCCTCACCTTACAAACCGGTTTTGTAGGATTGAGTTAACCTTATAACCCACTCTGGTCTGGTACAAGCTCATCAATATGGGATAACTCCGGACCGGTACAAATCAAATCAATATTTAATATGGTATCAAAGCCTATCCAATATTGGACGCCACCCCTTGTCAGACCACCCATTAGCCCTCCACGCACGAGTCAGAAATCTCAGCGTGAGGGATCAAATCTCGTGCGTGAGGAGGTGTGTCAGAAGTCTCACATCATTCAGATATATGGCATATCACATGTATATAAGTGGGGAGTAATCCTCACCTTATAAACCGATTTTGTAGGGTTGAGTTAGGCTCATAACCCACTCCGATTTGGCAAAAGCCCATCAATATGAAATAACTCCGGACCGGTATAAATCAAATCAATAACTCCGAACCGGTACAAATCAAATAAATATTTAATAACATCCTATAGAGCGAGCAAAACAATTCGATTAGTCTATCCTATTTATCTTATTTGATATGTACACCTCACACACTCTTCCCATTTTGAAACACTTGCCACGTATCTCCCTCCTTGTATGATTCTGGAAAATGTGAGAAGAAGAAGGTAGTGGCATTTCGGATACCAGCTCCAAAATCTCTTCTGTCACGCTGCATCTTCAATCTCGAATGAAATTGCAATGTATGATGAAGTTCAAAACAAGTGGAAGGTTGAAGCCAAGAACACTCGTAAAGGCACAATGGAAGCTTACATGGCTTTTACGCATCCATGTAAACTTTTTTGAACGAATAAGAAATAATGTATATTTTGTTCATAATACTTTACCTTAATTAAAATTAAATAAATCAATGCACTAATAATCATTCGGAATCCATAAAAGATTTCCTACAAAATTTGCAAGCTTTGGTAATTGTATATTATATGCAAAAATTTGATACATATATTAAATGCAACATTGACCTAAAATAAGCTTCGACTGGCTAATTAAGTTATCTGCTTCTTGAATATAAACACATATGTTGTAAGGATCATCTAATGACATGATTATTATAGAAAGACAAGGTAGCTTAACAAATATATAAGATTAATTAGCCTCTCGTTGGAACCCCCATTATGACCAACAAATTTCGCATCACGCACTCCATTTGTTTCTCTAACAACCTCACCTGTAATACACATTAACTCTTAACACATGAACCATTTACTATAAAAAATGAAACCGAATTTTGTGACCCAACATAGATGGTATAATCTGTGAGGAAAGAAAGGGATGCATAGGGAATAGAAAGTAAATGATAAATGTAATTGAAGATGAGATAACAGAGAAAATAGAGATAGAGAAGGACATAAAATGAACATAATAATCTAAGTATATGATTTTTGTTAGGAAGGTGAAGAAATATGAAAAGGATAAATAACAATAAATTAAAAAAATATATGCAAAATGGACGGAAGATCAGCGGTCCATTGTACTATCATTAGCATGTGATCGAAGGAATAGAATAAAAAAAAACTTGTATATTCTAAACATTAATTGATTAAATTTAGAGTTCTAGTTAACGAACTTACAAGTTTTATTAAATCATTATATTTTTAAAATGTCTTACAAGTTTTATTTTAAATGATATATAGGCTGGCAACTGGCAACCTTATTTTGCATTTTCTTTATTATTATATCATCTAATTGCTAACAACCCTTCAATGTTCGTAGTTCGTAGAGTTGTTAACAAATCTTGAATCTCTTTTAATCAAACATAAATAACTCGTGCAACAAGTGATGGATCAATTATTTAAATTTAAAATACTATTGTTTGTTTCCGATTTGTCTTTCAGGCTATTTGTCAGTTAACATTTTAAAAATAATAAAAAAATTGTATACTTTTATTTAATCATAAATTATAATTTATATTATATTTTTTATTTTTTAAAATTATCTTTAAATATAATATAAAAAAATTTTACAATAATAATGCTTGTAGACTCCTTAAAATTTGAGCTTTAAATTACGACCTTTTTTATGCTGAAAACTTTAACTCGGTAACTTCAAGAGTTAAGAAACAATTTATTCTCATCAAAAGGTATTATAACTTACAATATTTTAAACTTGACCATTTCATGATATTTGTCATCATAAAATAATTTTAATCGAAAACAAACAATAGTTTTTTATTTTATCTAAAATATCAATAATAATTGGTTCATTATTTTCTTCTTTTAATACACTTATTTATGTATATACATATATAATAAATTTTATAAGACCATTTTGTAACAAAAAGAATTGTAGGATTAAAAAGACAAATATACTCAAGTTACAAAGAGATGGATAAAAGTGGTAAACTAGCAGATGAGGACATGACATGGAAACCAGAGTCAATATGCAAGATAAGTAGAATCAATCATCTTCTACGCTCTTCCATGCAAATCCATATTTCGGATAGGTGAAAAGCAAGAATTTTCTTTTATAAGAACTAAAATTAATAGTTGCTCATTATATTGAGATAAAAAATTGTTATTTTAAAATTAAAGAAAAATAAAATTTAAATTTAAATACATTCATTTTATAAGAATTAAAAATATATAATTAAGTCATTAAATTATATGTAAAATACTGACCATGAAATTAATTAATTTCCACCAAATCATACACTAGAAATTAATTTCGATGGGTTTGTATTTTATTATTATTTTTTTTTTTTGGAGAGGATTGAGTTGTAATGGTTGACACGATATTATTCATAGTTTATTTAGGCATTTTTAAGTAGGAAAAGTTAAGTGCAGAATTGACCTTGTCTAATTAAGCTTTGGACCACCATTTTCTCTGCTTCAAATAAGTAGATATGTGGTCGTAATTGTTAAGAATTCTATAGTGACGACATCATTGCTTAGATGATTACCTACATTTTTTCTATTTCTATTGCATCCCCTGAACACACTTTATTCTACTGATTGAAATTTATTAAAATCTATTAAATTATGGGAAAGAATTATAAATAGATTGTAAATCCTAAAATCTTTTATAATTGGCATTAAATTTTAATCAATAAAAAATGTGTTAGAAAATATGTTATACATTTCTTTCTTTTTTCCTGTTAAAGAAGAACAAACTTAATAACAAAGTGGATAATAAAAAAAGAGATGATAATATATGATAACAGTAGAAGTAAAAGTCACGATTTGTGACTAGCTATTTCTACTGTAAGACATATTATTCAGCACTAATAATTTCTACTTGTTTAATTTCTCTTTGCATGCCTCTATGCCTCTCACAGCATGAGATTTTATTCTTGAAATACATTGTTCAAATTGGAGCACTTATCAAAAAACAAAGCAACATTTGTCGCAAATTGACCTGCTCCACCATACATAATTGCAATTGC
This sequence comes from Hylodesmum podocarpum, assembly GCA_026586105.1. Classification (NCBI taxonomy): domain Eukaryota; kingdom Viridiplantae; phylum Streptophyta; class Magnoliopsida; order Fabales; family Fabaceae; genus Hylodesmum; species Hylodesmum podocarpum. The sequence continues at coordinate 5,057,084 of JALJEV010000519.1, read as the reverse complement.
AACAGCCAAAGGTGCAACTCGTAGGAGGGAAGCCATAACTACCTTCGAGAGACAATAAGCAGGGTGCAAATGAGTATTTAAAACCAAATGTGACTTTCACAACAACTTTAAACACTACAAAGCTCGTTTCGTTACCAAAGATTTTGTTAAGAACAAAACAACAATAATAGTAGAAGTAAATAAAGAGAGAGAAAAAAAGACTCAAAGATTTAATGTGGTTTAGCAAATTATCTACGTCCACGGGCACACAATATATCTATTGCATTTTGTGCGCTGTGCATGTGCTGTGCACTTAGAAGCTTTACAAGGAGTTGGTTTATATAGAGACATGAGAGCAATCTCCCTCATCGTTTACTCGATGTGAGATTATAAAATTATGTATTGATTAAAATCAAACTACATTCCTAACAATCTCCCACTTGGAGTTTGATTTACATCACCACCTAATGTAATGCCTTTATCATCTCTCCTGCTTCTCAAATGCAGACGGGTCTTTTTCTGCGCAGTGCCCTGTCCACTGACGGGTCTTCTTCTGCTGGAAAGTTCCCACAACTTCTCTTCTTAAGCTCCCACTATTTCTCTTCTTCCAATGTCATTAAACCTCATCCCCTATTATCAATGATGGCCATTAGAGCTTCATCACCGCGACAATTCATGAGCAGCTTCACATTGTCGTCGATATGCCTTATTTCTTATACCACCGTTTTGATAGCTCACATCAACGGAACATGCAACCTAGCTAAACCTGCTAGGGAGACTTTCGACACAAGGGATCTCAAAAAAGTAGGTCCACTCTAATCATTGCACAAAAATCTAAGCCGGTCACCAAGTCGAACCATCGGCTTGGGAAAGGCGCGGCGAAAAACTACACGCTAAACCTGAGAGTCTACATGTAAAAAAAAAAATCTTTTCCTTGAGGGGAAAACTAGAGAACTGTAATATACGGCGGTATAAAATCCCAAGGGAACAAGGAAAATAAATAAAAATGTAGGAGCAAGAGGAACACCAAAATTTTAACGTGGAAACCCCCAATGAGAGGGACGGACAAAAATCACAGGACCTAGTCCAGAAAAATATCCACTATGAGTCAAAGATTACAACAAAAATGTTCTACAAAAGAACTCACAAAAACTCTATACTTGGGACCTAATAGTGAAAAATACACTGGTGGTCACACACTACCTATAATCCAAATACAAATATTATATAGATATAAGGTGTGGTACAAGTGAATAAAACATTTATTCTCTCTTATATAAGTGTTCAACTCCTCTCTCTTTCTAAAACCTTGCCGATGTGAGACTTTGAATTAACAAAATACTCAATAAATCCTCCCTTAATTCAAAATCTAACACTATTACAAATTCTACAAAATGTGGGACTTTGTTTGAATCCCAACAAACCTCCCCTCAAACAAAGGATCACAAAACATCCTTCCCTACAATCAATGATGGTCATTAGAGCTTCCATCACCGCGACAATTCTTGAGCAGCTTCACATTGTAGTCAATATGTCCTAGTTCTTGTATCGCCGTCTTGATAGCTCACATCAACGAAACATGCAGCTTAGCCAAACCTGATAGGGATACTTTCGACACAAGGGATCCAAAAAAAAAGTAGGTCCACCTGATCACTTAGATCCACTCCAATCATTGCATCAAACGAGTCGGTTGCCAAGTCGAACCATTGGCTCTGATACCACTTGTTGGGAAAGGCGCAACGGAAAACTACACACAGAACTGTAATATGGAAGAAAGAGAAAAAGACTCAAGGATTTAATGTGGTTCAGCAAATTGCCTACGTCCACGGGTACACAATATATATGCATTTTGTGCGCTATGCTTGTGTTGTGCATTTAGAAGCTTTACAAGGAGTTGGTTTATATAGAGACATGAGAGCAATCCCCCTCATCGTTTACTCGATATAGGACTATAAAATTATGTATTGACTAAAATCAAACTATATTCCTAATAATTTCCCACTTGGAGTTTGATTTATATCACCACCTAGTGTAATGCCTTTATCATCTCTCCTGCTTCTCAAATGCAGACGGGTCTTTTCCTGCGCACTGCCCTGTCCACTGACACACAGAGTGTAAACTTAAGAAATCAATATATGGTCTTAAACAAGCAACCCGTCAATGGTATCTCAATTTTAATGATACTATTATGTCCTGTGGATTTATGAAAAACATTGTTGACCGGGAAATATATCTTAAGGTCAATTACAGTAAGTTTATTATCCTAGTTCTATATGTTGATGACATTTAATTTCTCTCCAATAGTTTTGAAATGAAAAATATGGGTGAGACAAGTTATATGATTGGAATAGAGATGTCTCGAAATAGATCACAAGGATTGTTAGGCTTATATCAATAAAATATTGAAAAAATTTAAATTGGGACAATGCTAATATCACCTTTTCCAATTTAAAAAGGAGACAAATTTAATCTCATGCAATATCTAAAGAATGATTTGAAACGAAAATAGATAGAAAAAATTCCATATATATTTATTGTTGAGAGTTTAATGATGCATATATCAATTTTATAGTTAATATGCTTAGAAGATACCAAAGCAATAATTTATAATTAAAATTATAATATTTTAAAAAAATTTATGAATTTATAAAATTTCAAGAAATTTACGTATCTATTGAAGATATTCAATAATTATTCTTGGATTATTATAAAAAAATAACTATGATTAAAATTAAAACTAAATAATAAAAATTCATATAACTAATATTATTATTTATACAATTTTTTTGTCATTTTTATTATTTATTATTGTTGCTATTATTATTGTCATAAATTATAATTAACAAGTGATGAAACTAATATATAACAGTGACAATAATAATTTTGAAGGGTGTAGTAAAGACAAAAGCCATAATGATGATGATAATAAAGGTACATCAACAGCTAATAAAATTATATATTTTCCTATATCATAAAAGAAGTCTTGTATCATCTGAAAAGTCCCCTTGAAATTTTTAAATGAATCAAATATTCATAAATTTTTTACTAGAAAACCTCACTATGTTATATTAAATAATCCATCAAAATTTATGTATATTTTAAATATTGTGAGACTTTAAGTTATAAAAAATATTAATTGAATATCATTGATAATTTTTTAAGAAAATCATAATTATTTTAATTACATGCCTCAAAATCTTAATAATTTTTTAAAACATCACAATTATTTTAATTAAATAGAAAAAAAAATTCTTGAAAAATCTTTTGAAATCCCATATACAAGCCTTTTTAAGATGAATTGGTTAAGTTAAATATTAATAAATTATAATTACTTTATTGTAAAAGTTCGTGTATGCGGCGGTTTGGCAGAACTTATTTGCAGGTTGGTGTTATGATTTTCATTAAATTTCACTTAATAAAATATGCTATATATTTCTCTTTAATTATATGCTGCTGAGAAGGAAAAACTTAACAACAAAGAGAATTATATGACAACAGTAGAAGTAAAAGTCACAGGATTTAATTTTGACAAACTATTTGTAGATATATATTATTTTAGATTGCTCTTAAACTCGTAACACAGACACACAGTACAACATATTATTCATTTATCTCAACGCATTATTTTAGATATATATTTTAGATTGCTCTTAAACTATTAGCAGCACTCAACGCATATTTGCTTTACAAAACGACAACAGCCATAGGTGCAATCTAAAAGTTTCCGCACAGGGAAGCCACCACCACCCATTAATCTAGCATCGTACTCTTCATTTATCTCTTTGATATTACCTGTACAAATTAACATTTATGCCATCAGAAAAATACATGTGACGTTAATTGCAATACAAAGTTAATTACTTCATATTTAATTACAATATAAATTAATCAGTTAATTATTTCATATAATATATATCCACATATTTAATGGTCTACAATAATATAAGTTAAACATCTAATTACTTTTCAATAATATATATACATATATGTATATTTTTTATTAATTTTTTTTCTTTATATTTTAATTAGTTATCTTGTGTTGGATTTAATCACGAAGTATATCTGTTATATTAGGTCATAAAAACAAATTTAGATTCTTTAGTAATCTTATATTAATAATTTTTCAAACAATAAAATATACTGAAATTTAGAATTAAAATTTTACTAAAGGTTTTTGAAAATTAATTTTATCATCTTTACACTTATGTTTTTATTATAATTTAATATTTAAATATGAAGTGTAATAAAATAAGAAAAAAATAATGAATTATTATTGACATTTTAGATAAAATAATTTAGTTTTAACTTGATAGAAAAAATAAATGTAAAAAGAAAAATAAAATTTAATAATTAATAAATTAAATACTAAAATTTTAGAAGGGCGACTTTAAAAATTTGCAGGGATATAACAAGTTAAAGAAAATTCAGGAAACTCAGCTATTCAATTATAAAACGCTTATAGCAACAATGCATTATTATATTTTTTGTTATTTTTTTAATTATAAAATAGTTTTTTTAAAAGCATTTATTAATATTCTCTTCCTTTATTATAATCGTTTGAATAAATAAGGAAAAATGGTATATAGCATACCCTCATCTAAGTTCTTGGCTGCCACTTCTGGAGAGAGAAATATGAGCATGGCCAACAGACATGGTATAAGTATTGGTGTCTTCGTCTTCCAACCCATAAAATAGTAAATATTACAACAGATCTTCTCAAGCAAATTAGTTATGTTTAGTAAATAAGAATGTGGAAAATAATGGGAAGATATATATATATATATATATATATATATATATATATATATATATATATATATATATATATATATATATATATATATATATATATATTTATTGGTGAGAGGGAGAGGTGGCAACCTTATTTTGCTTTTTTGTTATTATTATATCATCTAATTGCTAACAAACCTTCAACGTTCATAGAGTTGTTAACAAATTTTGAATTTCTTTTAATCAAACATAACTCGTGCAACATGTGATGGATTAATTATTTAAATATAAAATACTATTTTTTGTTTCCGATTTGTCTTTCAAGCTATTTGTCAGTTGACATTTTAAAAATAATAAAATAATTGCATATTTTTATTTAATCATAAATTATGATTTATAATATATTTATTATTTTTTAAAATTATCTTAAAATAATAATATAAAACAATTTTACAATAATAATGTTATTAGACTCTTTAAAAAATTGAGGATTAAATTACGATTTAAAAGATCATTGTTGGTATTATGGTAAAAACTTTAATTCGGTAACTTCAAGAGTTAAGAAACAATTTATTCTCATCGGAGTATTGAAAGGTGTTATAACTTATAATATTTGTAACTTGATCATTTCATGTAAGGTGAGGATTGCTTTGTAACTTCCATTTCATGACTTGTAAGGTGAAGATTGTTCTCCACTGATATATATATGTGAGTGAGACTTCTGACACATCTCTTACGCCGAGATTTGACTCATGCATGGATATTGGATTTCTGACACACTCCCTCACAGGTTTGACTCGTGCGTGAAGACTATTGGATTTCTGACACACCTCCTCACGGGTTTGACTCGTGCGTGAAGACTATTGATGACCCAACATAGGGACCTAACAAGGGGTGACCCAACATCAAATGTTTGTACCGGACCGGAGTTATACCATATTGATGGGGTTATACCAAACCGAAGTAGGTTATGAGTCTGACTCAACCCTACAAAATCAGCTTGTATGGTGAGAATTACTCCCCACTTATATACATGTACCAAGTCATATCTGTGAACGATGTGAGACTTCCAACACACTCTCACACGTACGAGATTTAAATTAAATATGGTATGTTTAGTAACCATGAATATAATACCCAACTGTACATATTGGAGAGGTGTGGCAACCTTATTTTCAATTTTTAATTTGTAACAATCATTCAATATAAATGACTTGTTTTCAATACAGAAGAAATTTAAAATTTGTTTACAACTTTACGAATGTTGAATGGTTGTTAGCAATTTGATGATATAATAATAAAAATAATAAATAAATAAAGTAAAATAAGGTTTCCACCTCTCTCCCCTTTCCATTTATAAAATAATATGCATTTTCCAATTATTTTCCACATTCTTACTAAGTATATCTTATTTGATTGAGAAGATCTTTTGTAATAATTTCTACTATTAAAAACGATGGGTTGGAAAACAAATATACCAATACTTATCCCAGTTTTGTTGGCCATGCTCATATTTTACTCTTCAGAAGTGGCAGCCAGGAACTTGAATGAGGGTAAGCTATTTATCATTTTGCCTTATATATTCTTAAGATTATTTTAAGAGAATATTACTTAAAGCTTTTGTAACGTACACTAGTTAAGATTTAAGAAATGTAATAATTTAACGAAAATATATTACTAATTTTTTTTTATAAACGTTTTATATTTTACTGGCTAAATTATTTCCTTTCTTGCAAATATATAATTTTATTACGTGTTAATGTTTTTGCACAGGTGAGGTTGTTAAAGAGATAAATGAAGTGTCCCATGCCAGATTCATTGGTGGAGGTGGCTTTCCTTTGCAGAAACTTGTATCTTGCCCTGATGACACTTGTTGTGTTTATGATTTTGAAGATTGCGTTGCATGCTGCGTTTAAGCGGAGTTGTTTATGAATAAAATCTTGTATTAAAAAAAATATAATTAAACATAAAAAAATCTTACAATAAAATCCATTTTAAATTTATCAATATTTTATGTCCACCTTGGGAAAGGGCCTCAATTAGGAGAAATAATTTATTCCAGGAATAAAATCTGATCTCGTGAGAGGCATGGATGCATGCAAAGAGTATTTCACAAGTACAAATATTATCACGTTTTTTTATCATCCTCTTTGTTATTAAGTTTTCTCTTCTCGCAACAGAAAAAGAGAAATGTATAAAATATTTTCTAACACATGGGTGAAAGGGAATATGTTGACGTTGGAGTAGGGGTGACATTTGAATGGGAACCGGAGCGATTATTCAAAGATTGATAGATTTGGAGAAACGAGGAAAAATGGATATGTATAGAGCGTAAAGTGTTCGGGTTGCATGGAGTATCCCATGAAGAACCTGTTAGATTTAATTATCTGTATAACTCTAATAATTTAAATTTGCATTATTAATAATTTATTATTATAATTATTAATTATATTTATCTAATATATATATATATATTATATTAATTTCATTTATTAAATATTAGAATCTTCTTTGATATTTAACTCGTATGGATTGACCATCTATTAAAGTCTATTGTACCATACTTGATCTTATTTAGTAAGTTATATTTATGATTGTTGGTCCCTACGTGTGAATCTAGAGGGGTGAATAGATTCTAATTCTATTATAACCCAATTTTCGCGAGTTTTTAATTCCTTTTAATTCAAACAAAACTATTCTTGATTACCTATCAATAGTTGAGACAGATAATCATGAAATATCAAAGATACACAGCGGAAATACCAAAAGGAATACTCAGAAACACGTTAGTAATCAATATACAGCGTAATCAATATTAGTATCTAACTGTTCCAGTTTTAGTTGATTACCGAGTCAATTACCGAGCAAATTGCAGAAGATAAACCATGATAACAACAATGTAAGGTAAACGGTAAAGAGAATAAGAGAGAAGAAGAGTGCACAGTGATTTATACTGGTTCGGCCCACTGCCTACATCCAGTCCCAACCCAACAACTGTTGCGATCGGTCTTCCACTATCAAATGATCCCTTTTGTGTTCTTTTACATTCACTCTGCAACAAGCAACACAAAAACGAAATCAAAACACCCAAAATCCTGTTCTTTAACCCAAAGAACAGTTCTTCCCTGACCTTGGAACGCCCAAGATCAAACCTTTGAGAACACACTTCTCAAAGTCCTTTTCTCTATCCAGAGAGACCTCTCTCCTAGAGTAACAACCCAGAAATCAAAAGGTAAACAAAAGATCAGTTTAGAAAACACCTGGAGTGTAGATTTGATCACAAAAGAAAACACTATGAATACCACCCAGTCAGAGAAAAGATCAAGTTTTGCCCTTTCTTTATGAAAACTTGATGAACTCTTGAAGTTCTTTATGGGTTTCTTGGAAAAGATGATAAACTCAGTTTAGAGAGAATTTGAAAGTGTATGAACTTCTTTAAAACTTATGTTCCAAGATCTTATGTTATTTTTCAACAAAAGAGTATTTATATGTTCAATTAAAAACTCAATTTGGGCAACTTAATGATTTTCTGATAGGGGTAATCGACTGTCAGAAGCTGGTAATCGATTAAACCAGTGGGCAAAGGTTTCCAGGGTGATTTTTGGTCATGGTAATCGATTAACCCGAGGGGGTAATCGATTACTCCAGTGACAAATGAATTCCCACACTTTGTTACCTACTGTTGGTAGTTGATTACCTGTTGTTGGTAGTTAACTACCTACTACTGGTAATCTATTACCTCAGTTGGTTACCAAAGACATTTTCAAAATATTTTTGAGAGGGAAATCAAACATTTGACACATAAGAAATCACACTAGATTGTCAAGCTCTCCAGCGTATTCACACAAAGAACAACCACATACATGCCTAAACTAAACAATCAATACATAGGAAACTCCTAATTACATTTCATCTAAGAAAATCAAAATTACATAGCATCAAAAACAAAACACCAAGAGAGACTCCAAAGCATCTTCAAGCTTTAAGTCCAACAATCTCCACCTTTTTGGTTTTGATGTACCAAATCTCAACCAAGGTTTTCCTAGAGGTTTAGGATGTGTGTTGATCTTCTAAGAATCCTGCAACTGTTAGATATATCCAAATATGCAGTATATACATTGCAGATTCACAGTACAATCTATCTTAAACAGAGCATTGCACTATCAATTATCAAGTAAAATCATCCATTCAGAAATATACGACATGATTCAGTTCACAATCATAGATCAAGACCAGAAGAATTAAAAACAAAATCGGAATGTAAACCATAACGTGAAACTATTACAACCATATCGAATTGTTCAAGTTCAAATATCCAAAAACATAAATTGTTCAGATCAAACGAAAATAACAGAAACAATAACAATAGTTCAACCATAAAGCGATCAATACTTGCTCAATATTAGCTACTCTACTCTACTCCCCCTATCTAGGATAACCTATACATTCATTCATACATTCTCCCCCTATTTGGTATATTAAGAAGCAAAAGAGAGAGAGAAGTGATAAGAAGGGAATACTAGAGTGCATCCAAGCGAGTATGAAGAGACTCCAGCAGCTCCTTGAGATCCAAGAAGCGAGCATTGCTTGCAGCCTCCATGTCATCCAATCTTTTGGCAGTGGTAGCTTCCAGATCATCCATCCGATCAATAACAATTGATTCAAAACGGGATTTAGGGATGTACTCCCCAGCCGCCAAATCATCATCATCAGAAGGTGGATCGGTTGCAGCTTCTGTTTGTTGTTGTTGTTGTTGTGGTGTTTCTTCCCTTGGCACCCATCCAGCATCGATTTTTGTCAATCGCATCATCTTTAACGCTTTGTCTCCAATGATGTGAATGTCCTTCACCAAGTCTCTGTTCTCATTTGTAGTATCAACCTGAAAATGCTCAAGCAAACGTGAAATAAACAGAGAATAGGGGCATTTGTTGTCAAATAGCCTTCTCGTCTTGAGCATGTTGTCCATCACAACATGTGCCCAGTCAATTTGAATGCCATTTTTAAATGCTGCCATTATTACCATATCCTCTTCATTGATCTGAGCATGATTGGTTCCTCTTGCAGCTAGGATCCAGCAGATTGTATAGTGAAGAAGACGATCGTCGGCGTTCAGCCCGCCGGTGTTGTAGGTTATCTTCTTCCCACGCTCCTTTCTTGCAGCCTTTTCCGCTTCCCATGCCTCGGGATTTTTGAGTAGGCTCATAAAGAACGAATCTTTGTGAAGCTCAATTCCTTGTGCTTGCAAGTGCTCAATCGTAGGACGTATACCTTCATTCTTAAATCCAGCAAAACGGAAAAATATGTCATGAGTCAAAATCATAGGTTTGCCCTTTACCTCGGAGATTACCATTCCGGTGGCTTGGTGTGGTCGGAGGTTGGAGTAGAAAACTCTCACTAGATCGGGGTATATGTGACCCTTCAGACCAACAAACTTCTCAAGGTTCTGATCTCGGAGCAAAGAGTGAAATGTGAACCCTTGTGCATCCAGCCATCAGAGGTCCAAAATCTTCGCCGGAACGAGTTCCTTGTTTGCGAAATCTCCACAGAAACGTGATTCTTGTGCAGTAGAGGTGAACCACAGATTGATTGGGCGTGCCGGGTTTCTCTTGGGAGATGTGGGTTCTTTCCTCTTGGAGGAGGATTCACCCTTCTTTGATCGGGGCGAAACTCTTGGCTTAGGCTTGTGACCTACGTGCTTGATCCGCTTGCCTCATCCTTGTTCTTCCATTGATAGTGGTGGTGGAGAAGATGAAGAAGATGAAAGGGGGTTATAGGGTTAGAGAGAGAAAGAGATTTTTAGGGTTTGTGAGATGTGTAGAATGAAACCCAAAACCTGAAAATCACTTATAAAACTTGTTGGGGCACCATGAATGATCCAACTTACCATACTTAGAGAATTCATGAGAGGTGTTCCTCACTTAGTATACCAAGATTGGTTCTAAGTTTGAAGAATCTCTCCTTCGGTAGGGGCTTTGTGAAGATATCCGCGAGTTGGTTCTCCGTTTCAATGAACTCCACTTCACAGTCACCTTTCTCAACATGATCCCTTATGAAATGATGGCGCACCTCAATATGCTTTGTTCTTGAGTGCAAAACCGGGTTCTTTGTGATACTGATTGCACTTGTATTGTCATACTTGATAGGAATGTGATCAAGCTTTAGTCCAAAATCCTCAAGTTGTTGCTTCAACCAAATGGTTTGAGCACAACAGCTACCCACAACAACATACTCTGTTTCTGTTGTTGATAGAGCAACACATGCTTGTTTCTTGCTGTACCATGAGACTAAGCTTTCTCCAAACAAGTGACAAACACCACTCGTGCTCTTTCTATCTGTTTTGCAGCCTGCAAAATCTGAATCACTAAAACTGACTAGAGTAGGGGACGTACCTTTAGGATACCACAAACCGTAGTTCGTTGTTCCTTTAAGATACTTTAGAATTTTCTTCACAGCAGTCATGTGTGATTGTTTTGGTGCAGATTGAAATCGCGCACAAACACAAACACTGAACATTATATCCGATCCTGTCCATTTGTGAGATAGAAGAGTGATCCAATGATCCCTCTGTACTTTGTTTGGTCTACTTCTAGTCCTGTAGCATCATTATCTAAAAAGAGATTAGTTGACATAGGTATATTAGAGAACTTACAACTTTCCATGTCGAATTTCTTCAACAAGTCTTTAGTGTACTTTGCTTGATGTATAAATTCCTTCTTTCAGTTGCTTGACTTGCAGTCCTAGGAAGAATTTGAGTTCTCCCATCATAGACATGTCAAACTCTCCCTGCATGCTTTCCACAAATTCTTCACACAGAGATTGATTAGTTGATCTAAAAATGATATCATCAACATACACTTGGACCAATAAAATACTGTTAGACTTTCTCCTAATGAAAAGAGTTTTGTCAACATTACCTCTGTTGAATCCTTTTGACAAAAGAAACTTACTTAACCTTTCATATCATTGTCTAGGGGCTTGCTTCAGACCATAGAGGGCCTTCTTTAGCTTGTACACATGCTCAGGGTAACTGAAGTCAGTGAAACCAGGAGGTTGTGAAACAAAGACTTCCTCATTGATGTAGCCATTTAAGAACGCACTTTTAACATCCATCTGAAACAGCTTAAAATCATGAATGCAGGCAAAAGCAAGTAAGACTCTTACAGCTTCTAATCTAGCAACTGGGGCATATGTTTCATCAAAGTCTATTCCTTCTTATTGATTATATCCCTTAGCTACTAATCTTGCCTTATTCCTAACCACTATTCCATTTTCATCTAGCTTATTCTTAAACACCCATTTTGTTCCAATTAGATTCATATCTCTATTAAAAGGTACTAACTCCCAAACGTCATTCCTTTTAAATTGATTTAACTCCTCATGCATAGCATTCATCCAAAATTCATCATTTATAGCATCATCAACACAAGAGGGTTCAAATTGAGATACAAACGCATAATCATCACAGAACATATTATGAGAGGATCTTGTGGATACTCCCTTATGGATGTCACCAATGATGTTGTCAAGAGATAAGTCTCTTGGTTTCCTCCATTCTCTTGGCAGCTCATGAGAATTGGTTGGTGTATCTTGCTGTAAATGTGGTTTGTTGTTGCTGTCTCCTCCTGTAATCTCATCATCATCAACAAAAACACTTCCCTTTTGGGGATTATTAGATTCATCAAACTTTACATGTACAGATTCTTCAATGCACATTCTCCTTTTATTGAAAACTTTGTATGCTTTACTTGTTGATGAATACCCAATAAACACACCCTCATCTGCCTTGGCGTCAAACATACCAAGTGGCTCTTTGCCATTATTCAGAACAAAACATTTGTACCCGAATACTCTAAAATGAGAAATATTGGGTTTCTTGTCCTTATAGAGTTTATAGGGGGTTTTCTTTAAAAAGGGACGAATCACAATTCTGTTTAGAACATAGCAAGCAGTGGAAACTGCATTAGCCCAAAAGTGTTTAGGCAGAGGACTCTCACTTAACATAGCTCTAGCTAGTTCTATTAAGGATCTGTTTTTCCTCTCAACAACCCCGTTTTGTTGCGGAGTTCTTGGAGCGGAAAAGTTGTGATCGATTCCATATTTTTCACAAAAGTTTTCAAAAGGTTCATTTTCAAATTCCCCTCCATGATCACTCCTAAGAGACTTGGTTTTCAAATCTTTTTCGTTTTGTATCCTTTTGGCAAGAATTTTAAAAACTTTGAAGGTCTTGTCTTTATTTGGTATAAATGCAACCCAAGCAAAACGAGAGTAATCATCTACTAAAACCAGTCCATACAGGTTTCCACCCAAACTAGTAGTTCTAGATGGACCAAATAGATCCATGTGCAGTAGCTCAAGTGGTTTAGAAGTTGAAACAACATTTTTGGTTTTAAAGGAGCTTCTAGACTGCTTGCCCTTCTGGCATGCATCACGTAGGCCTTCTCTTTTGAACCTCAAGTTAGGTAACCCTTGTACTAGGTTCTTAGATGAAAGTTTGTTCAGCTGATGAACATTAATATGAGCTATACGTATATGCCAAAGCCATGATAAATCATCGTTTGACATAAGACATGCATGATATGATGATGAATGATCAAGTTAAAGGATGTAGATGTTACCATGTCTCTTACCGACCATTAATACCTCACTCAAGTCACTGCTACTGATATTGCAGCAACCATTATCGAATGATACTTGATAGCCTTTGTCGCATAGGTAGCTAATACTTAGAAGATTGAATTTCAAACCTTCCACAAGCAGTACATCTTCAATTACAGTGTTGGATTTGTCTCCAACTGCACCTATACCAAGTATTTTTCCTTTGTTGTTATCTCCATACACTACTGACCCAGATTCTTTTGATTTGAAGGAGATAAAATTGCTCTTGTCACCAGTCATATGTCTTGAGCAGCCGCTATCCAAATACCAAGTTGAGTGTTTGACTCTCAAGCATACCTACACAGAAAAAGATATCACTTTGTTTTTGGTACCCAAGTCTTGTTGGGTCCATTAGTGTTAGTGCTGTGACTATCTTTCCTAATCCATTTAAACAATCCACTAGTTATTCCTTCCTTTCTAATCATGCAATTATAAGAGTTATGTCCAGGTTTCATACAATAACTACATGAGAAAGTTCTGTTTTTGTTGGTTTGTCTAAATGCAAAGAACTTCATGTTATTGTTTTTCAAGGAGACATCAAAAGACTTACACTTTGAACAGGGTAGTTTCAAGATATCATTTTCCTTTTTCAAACTTTGAACATTGGTTTTCAAAACAGAAATATCATTTTCCAAATCAGTAATTTTGTTTTTCAAAACCTTGTTCAACTTGCCTAGTTTTTCGGCTTCCTTGTAAAGTTCACAAAAAGTAGTTTGCAACTCATCATGGTCAAAAGTAGATGAATCGGAATCACTTACCTTATCATCGGATGTTGGATTGGCCATGAGACACAAATTTGCTTCTTCATTATCACTTCCACTAGAGGTTGAGAAATCATTCTCTTCCCAAGCTATGTATGCCTTTTTCTTGCGAAATCTGTCCTTCTTGGGCCTTTCTTCATGTTCTACTCTTCTAGGCTCACTGCTGTTACTTTTCTTCATGTTGGGGCACTCCGATTTGTAGTGACCCATTTTTCCACACTCATAACACGTGACCTTTGAAGATGAACTCTCATTCCTCTTGAAGCCTTTTCTGGAATTGTTGAATCTCCTTTTATCATTGTTCCTCTTCATGAACTTTTTAAATTTCCTTACCATGAGATTCATATTTTCCTGTTGATTCACTACCACAAATTGATGCATCGCTCTCACTAGTCAGTGTCTTCCATCTTGAGTGTTAGACCTTTGGCTTTCTTATCTTTTTGTTCCTCATCAAAGAATACGGACATATCCATTTCATATTCCTCAACTTACCAAATAACTCGCACTTGTCATCAAGGCTAGGTTCTTTGATTCAGTGATTGTTTGATAGTTTGGTTTCCATTTTCTCGCTCAATGATTTCAGCACCTTCACATTAACTTCTTCCTCAACGAAGATCTTACCAAGTCCTTTGAGATGGTTTACGATGTGTGTGAAACGTTTCTGCATATCCATCACGGACTCACCTTGTGCCATTCTGAAAGTTTCATATTCTTGGATCAAGGTATTCTTCCTTGCCCTTCGTACTTCAGCGGTTCCTTCATGTGTGACCGTTATTAGATCCCAAGCTTCTTTGGCTATGTTGCAAGCTGAAATTCTGAAAAATTCATCTGAATTCAAAGCAGAATGTATAATATTTAAGGCTTTTGCATCATTTTCAGCTCTCCTAATTTCTTCTTGTTCCCATCTCTCAAATGGTTTTTCAATCTCATTCCCATTTTCTATGTATGTGGGGACCTTGAAATCAGTCACAACCGCTTGCCAAATGCTTCTATGTACAGACTCTATAAAGATTTTCATCCTCACTTTCCAAAAACGATAGTTATCACCACAAAACAGAGGAGGTCTGTTAATAGAGGCACCTTCAGCGAATGGTAATTGATTACCGGCCATTCTAAAGAACTATGGATCAAAATCTAGAGCAACCTACTAGATAAAGCTCTGGTACCAATTGTTGGTCCCTATGTGTGAATCTAGAGGGGGTGAATAGATTCTAGTTCTACTATAGCCCAATTTTCGCGAGTTTTTAATTCCTTTTAATTCAAACAAAACTATTCTTGATTACCTATCAATAGTTAAGACAGATAAATATGAAATATCAAAGATACACAGCGGAAATACCAAAAGGAATCCTCAGAAACACGTTAGTAATCAATATCAGTATCTAACTGTTCCAGTTTTAGTTGATTACCGAGTCAATTACCGAGCAAATTGCAGAAGATAAACCATGATAATAACAATGTAAGGTAAACGGTAAAGAGAATAAGAGAGAAGAAGAGTGCACAGTGATTTATACTGGTTCGGCCCACTGCCTACATCCAGTCCCAACCCAACAACTGTTGCGATCGGTTTTCCACTATCAAATGATCCCTTTTGTGTTCTTTTACATTCACTCTGCAACAAGCAACACAAAAACGAAATCAAAACACCCAAAAACCTGTTCTTTAACCCAAAGAACAGTTCTTCCCTGACCTTGGAACACCCAAGATCAAACCTTTGAGAACGCACTTCTCAAAGTCCTTTACTCTATCCAGAGAGACCTCTCTCCTAGAGTAACAACCCAGAAATCAAAAGGTAAACAAAAGATCAGTTTAGAAAACACCTGGCGTGTAGATTTGATCACAAAAGAAAACACTATGAATACCACCCAGTCAGAGAAAAGATCAAGTTTTGCCCTTTATTTATGAAAACTTGATGAACTCTTGAAGTTCTTTATGGGTTTCTTGGAAAAGATGATAAACTCAGTTTAGAGAGAATTTGAAAGTGTATGAACTTCTTTAAAACTTATATTCCAAGATCTTATGTTAATTTTCAACAAAAGAGTATTTATATGTTCAATTAAAAACTCAATTTGGGCAACTTAATGATTTTCTGATAGGGTAATCGACTGTCAGAAGCTGGTAATCGATTAAACTAGTGAGCAAAGGTTTCCAGGGTGATTTTTGGTCATGGTAATCGATTAACTCGAGGGGGTAATTGATTACTCCAGTGACAAATGAATTCCCACACTTTGTTACCTACTGTTGGTAGTTGATTACCTGCCGTTGGTAGTTAACTACCTACTGTTGGTAATCTATTACCTCAGTTGGTTACCAAAGACATTTTCAAAATATTTTTGAGAGGGAAATCAAACATTTGACACATGATAAATCACACTAGATTGCCAAGCTCTCCAGCGTATTCACACAAAGAACAACCACATACATGCCTAAACTAAACAATCAATACATAGGAAACTCCTAATTACATTTCATCTAAGAAAACCAAAATTACATAGCATCAAAAGCAAAACACCAAGAGAGACTCCAAAGCATCTTCAAGCTTTAAGTCCAACAATGATGTCCATCATCATCAGATAATTCATATTGAGTACCCACCAGATTGAGAGTAGTTCCTTCTCACATCCTGAGAATCAAACATTGAGAACAAGTTCTCATAGTCCATATACGCCTCTAATTTTATGAATGAATAATCTTTAGATAATTTAATATGTCATTATGATGTATCTAAATATGTTTTAGAGAAGGGGTTTCATCCCAATTTTAATTCATCAATTGGTGTCACAGACACATAGATACAAATTATGCCTGTTAAATTTAGTTAATCGCATGAATCCCAACATGTATTTTATTTGTTTGGCAATGTTCCTTAAAATTTCTTGAGGGATTTTGTTGGTAGTAATATCGAGAATACAAATCCTTAGTTTGGTAGCGTTTTGTATGTACAGTGAGAAAATAATGTTTTTCTTAACCCTTGATAGCCATCCTTTTAATTGGAAAAAGTTAGGTTTTGTTTGATGAAAATTAAAATCAGTTTAGGGATTTTGTAGAGCTTAAAATTGCGAACAAAACCCAATGAATTGCTGTTAAAATTGAGTAGAAATCATAGGGAAAAAATTGGGTCAACAAATGGATTTTTTCAGACACTTTTCGCAAAAAAAAAAAATAGGTGAAAAAGATGACTGGTGTGTGCAACACATGCGCAGAGAAAGAAGAGGGGTTCCAACGCATGGATCTCACGCACAGGTGGCGTACGGAGTACACGCGTGGGAAACGCATTCGGGCATGTGGAGTTCACGTGCCTGTCTTCGCTTGAGTTGTGGTGCGTGTGCGTGACACGTGGCATGCTATGTACCTGACACATGGTCGTTCTCTGTGCTGCCACGTGTAAAAGAAACATTTTTATTTTCTTTTCTTCCTTTATTTTTTTCTTACGCTTTATATAATATATGTGCATAAGTTTTTTTTCTTTCCAAAATTATTGCAATTTCTTATATTGTGTGATTGTATTTCCGCCTATCGTGGGGCACAGTTATACAAGATTTGAATAATTGATGAAATTAATATTACATTAATGTTAATAATATCCTATCGATATTTTACTATTAATATGATCTTCAATTGATATAATGTGCTATTAATTCTTTTCTATGTCAATTTCATTCCTTCAAGACCCTATTGGTGATAGATTTCTAGTGACATAAAGTTGTGCATTACGTTATTTGTTAATTCAGTAATTTGTTATTTATTGTGATTCGAGACCCTTAGGTGGTATCGTGGTAAATAGAATTTTTGGGCATGGACTTATTTTGTTGTATATGTGAAATCATTTAACTCTCTTATTGAGCAACGACACTGTACATATTAAATGTTTTCCCTTTGAATAATGACAACTTCTCTGCCTATGGAATTGATTATTGTTAAGACTCTGAATGGAACCAATTTTTAGGATTAGAGTGAATCCTTGGACCTTTATTTATCTACCGCTAGAGGTGGGTATACGGGCGAAAGTCCATGGGCCAGCCCACGGACCCCACAACCCGCGTGGGTTTGGACCACCTTTTTTAGAAAAATTTAGTGGTATAGTCCATAAAAGCCCGCCCCGCGCAACTGCAAATTCGCACTATTTAAAGGGTTTAAAATTGAAACCTTAATTTCACTTCCCGCCTCTGCAAATCCGCACTATTTAAAGGGTTTAAACTTGAAACCCTAATTTTACTTCCCGCCTCTCAATCTTTTCACACGTCTCACTCTCCCAATCTCCTTGCTGACTCATTCTCCCCTCGATCTTCACGCACCCTCTCAGTCTCTTCGCTTGCATCAATTCCGCTTCTGCTTCCACTGCCCCGTTTTAATGTTCTCGTGAAATTAATGTGGGAACTTATACAATTTGAAGATGAAGATGTCTCACAAGTGGATAAATCTCAATTGGATACATATTTGGAAGAGGCAAATCTTCCAAATATATATCATCCCAATCTTGATGATTTGCAATATTGGAAGGACAACCAAGTTAGGTTTCCGGATCTTTCACTGTTGGCTTCCGATATTTTAAACATACAAATTACAATTGTGACTTCTGAATCGACATTTAGTATTAGTTCACGGGTACTTAACAAATATTGTACTAGGCTTCTTCCTAATAATGTGCAAGCCTTAATATGTACTAAAAATTGGTTGCTAGGATTTGATGTGCAAGGTATATCAATAAATTATTTGTTTTAATTACTTAACTACTTGACTTGATTCTAATATTTGTTGTTGTTTTTAGGAAAGGAAGACAAAGATATGGTGATGGAAAATGATCAAGCTTCAGAATCATTTGTTGTTGGAGATAATTAAAAGTTTATGTTGTTGATTTATTTAGAATTTAAATTTTTTATAGGAGATAATAGAAGATTTATGTTGTTGACTTATTTTATTAAGAATTTAAGAGGTAAAATATAACATTTTTTTAACATTTTTTTTAAATTCCAAATTTAGCAATTTTTTTTAATTTTTTACCGCAAGTTAGCCCATTTGGCCCACGGGGCCCGCGGGTTGGGGGCGAACCACCAAGTTAGATCTGTTTACCATTGCGGGGCGGGACGGGGCAGACCAATCTCTTCGCGGGCGGGCCTTATGCTGGGCGGGTTGGCCCGCTTACCCACCCCTATCTACCGCTGCTGAAAGGTCTTATAATCAGAAATGGGATCATTCTAACAAGGTATGTCTAAAAGTGATGAAGTACACCATGGAGAAATCTACTAGGCAGAGCATTCACTAGTGCAGAAATGATTTACTACGACACCAAAATTACAACGGTTATCCATTTAAACGACATAAAAGAACATATCACGTCGGTGTGTTCCGGAGCCGACGTAAAAAATACATTCCACGTCATTACTTTTAATGACCGACATTAAAAAAGGTCATATCACGTTGGGTCTTTTTAGAACCGACGTGAAAAATGTATTTAACGTCATTAATTGAAAAACCTGACGTTAAATTTCTAAAAAGAACCGACATGATATGTCCTTTTTATTTTTCCCTCTCTCTTCATTCTTCGACTGACAACGTTTTTAATTCACCTCCTTCACCTAACAGCGTTTTTAATTTTCCCTTATACTCTTTATCTTTTGTCTTACATTGTTCATTATCATCGATTAATCTCTGTTATAAGTTCAGTAATTAACTCGATAATCAACTAAAACTGGAACAATTAGTTACTGTTATTGATTACGCATGCCTATTGATCACTAACATGTTTCTTGATCTTTCTTTTGTGCTATCCGCTGTGCATCTTTGATATATCTTGTTTCTCTATCTTAAGGTTAGATAGTTAGTCAAAAATAGTTTTGATTGAATTAAAAGAAAGTAGAAACGCACGAAAATTGGGCTATCTTACAACTAGAATCTATTCACCCCCTCTAGATTCACCTGTAGGGACCATCAAAAGCTTTAATTTGGTAACTTCAAGAGTTAAGAAACAATTTATTCTCATCGAAGTATCAAAAGTTATTATAACTTATAACATTTGTAACTTGACTTGTCATCATAAAATAATTTTTATGATAGCGTAATATCTTTTATACTAATACTACCTTTTAACTCACAATTTAAGTTTCTATTGTTTTACCCTCCAAAATAGTTTTATAATATTATTTAATCATAGATTATGGTCAATATGACTTTAAAATAATTTTATGAAAATTAATAAAATTATTATATAATGACAAGTCCTAAGTCTAACAAGTTCTTTGTGTAGGAAATCTTGAATTTGCTCAATAATTAATTATTGTGGATTGGTAATATATTACCAAGCTTTTTCATGATTCAAATTACTTTTTTCCCTCCTTACTTTCAAGTCAAATCACGAGATAATCGATTACCTTCGTTGGTAATAGATTAGTTTTGGTTTTTGGTAACTAACTAAGGTAATAGATTACTAGAAATGGTAATAGTTTACTATAAGTTGGTAATAGAATGACAAGGGCGATTTGGCTCTGGGATAATTGATTACCATATGGGTTAATCGATTACCACAGAGGCTACACTTGAATTGGACTTTCAGAAAGCTTGAGATAATCGATTACCTCATCCTAGTAATCACTTATCACTGTTATATTTTCAACAAGTTGGCCAACTATTTTTAAAACAACTTTTTCTATAAATTGACCCTTCTTTTTTTTTAAAAAAAAGAAAAGGAATATGCTTACACTTTCAAAATAAATTTTGAACTGAGTTTACTTCTAGAAAAGAAAAAGAAATTCTTTCATCAAAGAACTTCAAAAGGTTTTCAAATAAGTTTTTCAAAGATATATTCAATGAGCAATCTGAGTTGAAGTTCATATGGTTTGTCTTTTACACTTTCTTGAGATAAGAATCTGCACAGTGTTTTCTTAGCTGATCATTCTTTTGTATTTTTTAAATTGATTACCTGATTTACTCTAAGAGAAAGGTATTCTCTAGAAAAGAGTACAAGAGTTTTTGAGATTTCTGAAAGGGTTCAAAATATATCGTGTTCTTGAAGGTGTCAAGAATAGAAAAGGTAGTTATTTGTGTTAAAGAACTAGTTGTATTGGTTGATTTGGTGTATTTTGTGTTGTTTGTGCATAGTGAATGTAAAGAAAACAAAAGATACATAGTGGAATCCAATTTGGAGCAATTGATTGGATTGGGATTGGATGTAGACCGGACATGGAACTAGTATAAATCATTTGTACAATCTTCTCAATCTTTACGTTTTTACCTTATGCAAAATTGTATCTCGTTAACTTGGAAATTATCTGTTCAATTGGTAATCAACTGTGTAATTGATTGGAAACTGGAACACTTTAATATTAGGCGTTATGTTATTAAAAGATCAATTGATTACTTACCCAATTTGTTACCTATCTTTAACTTTTTGTTGGTTATCTTTGATCTATGTTGTTGTAACATCCTTATTCACGTGTTTGAATGCATATCGTGATCTTATCTTTACATGTGGATAGGTTAACAAGATTAGAAATATATGTTAAAATAAAAGAAACTAGAAACATACTTTTGATTGGGCATTCTAGGATTAGAATCTATTCACCCCCTCCCCCGTCTAGATTCATTATCAGGGACCAACATCCTCATCCTCTACCAACTGCCCATCCATCACATTCCATGCGTAACTAAAGGACTCCATTGTCAAGCCTCGAGCTGATGTAGAGCCTGGCTTGCATGGCCTCCAGCTCTACTACCTTTGCTTGCAAGGCCTCTAGCTCAGCCACCTTGCCGCGCAACACCTTTACCTCCTCGGCTTCCTAGATGGCCATCTCCTAGAACTCCTTCAAGGCAGCCCGACATTCCTCCAACGTGACAATCAACACTTCTACCTGGCCATAGGCTACGTGTGCCTGCGCTTGGCTGCTAGACACAATGACCTCTATGCCAGCTCGTTCCTTCAGGATGTTTATACTTGTTCCTCAAGGTTTGCCACTGAGGTCGTCAACTCGGCGTTCTTGACCACCTTCTTCGGGCCATACCAAAGAACCACCAGTAGCCGGCTCAACATTATTTCAGACCTATCAAACCCATTTAACATGTTGACCGAACCTAGCAATTCTCGGTCATAAGCACTTGGAAAATCCTCACCAAGAGGTAGGTGACTCCCTCTCACCTCAATATCCAACAAGCACTGTGATAACTCACAAAAGTAAACTATTTTTATACTATTTTTATATCATAAATTGTCTTTTTCATACTCTTAAGTCACCTAAAATAACTCTAAATTGATCTTAATTCATAATAATTCGTGTTAGAGCTTGTTGATGGTGTGTTAAGTGTTTCAGGGTGAAAAATATTCAAAAACAGATGAAAAACGTGTCCAGAAAGACATCTCTCGTGAGTTGGAACACAACTCGCGCGAATTGGAGCTCCAGTAAAGAAGAAAAGTTCTCTAGAACCTCATCTCGTGTTCATCTCTTCACGTCTAGCGTGAGAACCCATTTTTTCAAGAGCAAGTTAACTCTCTGACACCTTATCTCGCGCTCAATAACATCATCTCGCGCGAGGTGGCGTAACTTCAAGAAGAATTTAACTCTTTGACACCTCATCTCGCGCGAAGTGACTTGGATTGAAACACCTGTTTCCTCTCTGGAACATGAACTCACGCGAGTTGCTTAATATCTCGCACGAGTTGAACTCATAACAGACCCAAGTCCAAAGTTTTAAAGCCTATAAATACACATTATTTCACATTCAGCAAGAGTTCGCTCAGAGTTCCGAAGTTCGACTTTTAGACATAATTCTCAGTCTTTGATGGCTTGACCTAGATGGCGGTTGCACTTCGGCTGAGAACTCTTCCAGTTCATATGCAGCAACGGGATTCAACCACAAGCAACAAGAGAAGGAGACTCTATATTTCACTATGTATTCTCTTTCAATTACTACTTGTGTTGTTTTCTTTTCCATCATGAACTAACTCCCCCGTTGATTGGGAGAACGATGTAACCTTAATTATCCCCTTTATATAATTCTCGATGTTATTCAGTATATGTTTGGGTGTTTGTACTTTGTGCTTAATGTTATTTATTAATTGACGACTAATAAATTGATAAGTAAACCTAGGGTAACTCTGACAAAGTATGCCTAGTAGTACTAAAGAATTAAACCATTATTACGTTAGGGTCCCAGAGATGGGAATTGGTAGGGTGCGTACTACACTTATGTTTGCCCCTGGATTAATAGATTTAATTCCCTAATTAACTTAGGTAATGATTTGGGACGCTAGACATCATCTAATTGATTAGGCGGCATGGGTGATCCTGAGATGGACGGTCACGATGGTAAGAATCTGATCCGACCATGATTATACATAAATAACATAAGAGAAAAGTATAGGGGGGATTAGTGGTGAAATCGGGATCCAAATTACTTTTCTTTCTTGATCTTAATTCTTGCTTACTGCTCTCTCTGCTCTTTTATAATTTAAATTGATCTTTAAACCAAGAACTTATATGCTCTCATCCCTTTTTGGGAAATTAATAAAATAAATAAAAGTATAGCTTCTGAATTGCTTGTCCTTGGGAGTATGACAACATTGATCTATAAATACTATTACTTAGCGATTGTGGTATACTTGCCATAGCAAGCGCAACAGTGTACTCACCGTCCAAATGCATCAAAGTATCCGGGCAGAGCATTGGTCGAGGTGTGCTCAAGCCGTGGTCCATTCCCGGCCTTTCCACAACATATCGCTCCAGTCGGCATGGGACACCCAGGGTTTGCCGATGACTCCAGCATGGCGGCAGCCAGTAGTAGATTTAGAGACATTAGCAAAAGGTGGAGCCGGCGAGGCAAATATCGTTGACTTCTCCTATGAATCAAAATCTCTATTTACAGAATCCTCTAACTCGTTGGATCAGAGGGTGTCACAGAGACTTCCCTAATGCTACTAGTACGAGCACTATCATATGAAGATGAGGAAGACATACCTATAACAGCAAACAGCGACAAGCACTATGAAAGAAGAAGAAAACGGAAGCACCATAAAAGAAGAAAAAACCTAATTAAATGCACGAAGGGAGTGTTGGAAGAAGAAGAAAGAGAACCGTTAAAGAGTTAACGGGCCAAACCTTTTATAGGCTCGTCAAGGTTCAAGGTCCAACAAGCCCTATAACAAAAAAAAAGGAAAAAATAAAAGTCCAAAACCCTAACTAATTAACGGTCATTTCAGAAATAAATCGTGAGCATTTGTGTCGCCAGTCACGTGACATTGTTGCACGCGACATGAAGGGACTCGAGCATCATTTTTTTTTTTTGTTATTTTAAATTATGAAGCAGAGTGTATATGCTAGATGTAATGAATATGAAGCAGAACAATTACTGTAAATGACAACGTGTATAGACCAGATGTAATGAAAAGTAGAGTGGTCTCTACTCACAATATATATTATTTATGTTAATTTTAAATTATAAAATAATTTAAAAAACAAAATTAAATGTAGCTTAGTTTCTTATCTATCGCGCTTTTAATCAAACTATATGTTAGGTCATTTTTAATTAAAATTGAAATTCCATTCTAGTAATCTATATATATTAGTTTTTTTTAATATATACATCTATATATTAGAATGTGTCTAAATGAGATTTAAAAAAATTATTTTAGCATTATCATTGTTTATAAATTCTTTTAAAAGACTTCTACGTTTTTTATAAGAATATAATAATTTATAATTAGCTTTTTATAATATATATTTTATTAGATTTATATTACAAAATTTATAATATTTTAAAATATTCTATGAATTTATAAAATTTCAAAAATTTTCATATATTGATAGAAGATATTCAATAATTATTCTTGAATTATTATAAAAATAACTATGACTAAGATTGAAACTAAATAATAAAAATTCATATAACTAATATTATCATTTATATAATTTTTTTTCAACTTTCTTTATCATAAATTATCATTAACGATTGTGATAGCGACGAAGACATGATAATAACACAAAGATATAATAATAACAACAATAAAAATAAAAGTCATCATGATCGAAATACATAATCATGATAATAATAAAGATCAACATATAATAGAGTTATATATTATCCTATATTATAAAATAAAAAATCTTGTAAAATCTCAAAAATTGCTATTAAATGAAACATTTATATTTTTTACTTAAAAAACCTTACAACATATGTTATATTAAATAATCCATTTTAAATATTACAAGATTTAAGTTATAAAAAATCTTAATTCAATATCGATAATTTTCTAACAAAATCATAATTATTTTAATTATATGTCACATAATATTAATAATTTGTTAAAACATCACAATTATTTTAATTAAATAAAAAAGAATTCTTGGAAAATCTTTTGAAATCCTATATACAAGCCATTTTAAGATGGATTAGTTAAATTAAATATTAATAAATTATAATTACTTTATTTTAAAAAATAGTTATGATATCTAGTTATAGCGAAGTAAAATTTTAATAGGTTAAACGTGTATGCGGCGGTTTGGCAGAACTTATTTGCAGGTTGGTGTCATGATTTTCATTAAATTTCACTCATTGAAAAAATATGTTAAAAAATGTGTTAAAAAATATGCTATATATTTCTCTTTATCTACGGCTGAGAAGGAAAAACATAACAACAAAGAGAGTTTGCGCACAGGGAAGCCACCACCAACCATTAATCTAGCATCGTATCCTTCATTTATCTCTTTCATATTACCTGCGCAAATTAACATTTATACCATCAGAAAAATAAATAAGACGGTAATACAAATTAATTGGTTAATTATTTCACATAATATATATACACATACTAAATGATCAATTATAATATAAATTAATCCATTAACTATTTCATAATATATATATATATATATATATATATATATTTAACTGTCTATTACAATATAAGTTAACCATCTAATTACTTTCCATAATATATATTTTTTTTATTAATTTTTCTTTTATATTTTAATTAGTTAGTTTGTATTGAATTTAATCACGAGGTATATCTGTTATATTAGGTCATAAAAAGAAATTTCGATTCTTTATTAATCTTATATTAATAATTTTTCCAACAATAAAATATACTGAAATTTAGAATTAAAAATTAACTAAAGGTTTTTGAAGATTACTTTTATCATCTTTACACTTATGTTTTTATTATAATTTAATATATAAAAATGAAGTGTAAGAAAACAAGAAAAAAATAATGAATTAATATTGATATTTTAGATAAAACAATTTAGTTTTAACTTTATTGAAAAACTATATGTAAAAAGAAAGATAAGTTTTAATAATTAATAAATTAAATAGCTAAAATTTTACAAGGGCCATTTTAAAAATTTGCAGGGATATAAAAAGTAAAATAAAATTCAGGAAAAAATATTTCAGCTAATAAATTATAAAACGCTTAAAGAAAAATTGCATTATTATATTTTTCATCAATTTATTATTTTTTTAATTATAACCTAGTTTTTTAAAAGAATTTATTAATATTCTCTTCCATTATTCTAATTGTTTGAATTAATATATAAGGAAAAATGATATATAGCATACCCTCATTTAAGTTCTTGGCTGCCACTTCTGAAGAGAAAAATATGAGCATGGCCAACAGACATGGGATAAGTATTGCTGTCTTCGTCTTCCAACCCATATTTTTTAATAGTAAAAATTACAACAGATCTTCTCAAACAAATTAGGTATGTTTAGTAAACAAAGAATGTGGAAAATAATGGGAAGATGTATCTATATATATTGGTGAGGAGGGAGTGGTGGCAACCTTATTTTTCATTTTTTTTTATTATATCATCAAATTGCTAACAACCCTTCAACGTTCATAGAGTTGTTAACAAATTTTGAATTTATTTTAATCAAACATGACTAGTGCAACAAGTGATGGATCAATTATTTAAATATAAAATATTATTTTTTGTTTCCGATTTGTCTTTCAAGCTATTTGTCAGTTGACATTTTCAAAATAATAAAATAATTGTATATTTTTATTTATTCATAAATTATGATTTATAATTTATTTATTAATTTTTTAAAATTAACTTTAAATAATAATATAAAATAATTTTACAATAATAATATTATTAGACTCCTTAAAAAATTGAGCTTTAAATTACGATTTAAAAGGTCGTTGTTAGTATTATGGTAAAAACTTTAATTCGGTAACCTAAGAGTTAGGAAAAAATTTATTCTCATCGGAGTATTAAAAGGTATTATAACTTATAATATTTGTAACTTGACCATTTCATTATATACGTCATCATAAAATAATTTTATCATAGCCTAATATCTTTTACACTAATACTACCTTTTAACTCATAATTTAATTTTCTATTTTTTACCGTCCAAAATAGCTTTATAATATTATTTAATCATAGATTATGGTCAATATGACTTTAAAATAATTTTATGAAAATTAATAAATTTGTCATATAATGATTTATGATAAGATAAAATGTTAAAAAAAATTCATTTTTAATCAAACACAAACAATAGTTTTCCAAATTCTTATTTAATAAACATACCTTATTTGTTTGAGAAGATCTGGTGTAATTTTTACTATTAAAAGGGATGATTCGAATCCGTATGTAAATCACAATTTTAAAATCTCATGTTGCAAAAGAGATATTTAAAGTGGTTTTTAGAAGAATTAAATTTTATATTAAAAGAATTTATTTAGAACATATTTGGAGGAAATGTTTGATGAACATTTAGGATTATAATTTATTGTTGATTCAATAATTTTAATACCTATTAGACGAGTAATTCTAATAATTTATTAAATTTAGGTAATTATTTTTAACATGATAATTATGGATTTTATTTTAAAATTATAATTCTAATTAATCATGTAGAATTATCAATTTAGAGAAGTATTAAGAATACAAAATTGAATTAGAAGCTTAAGATAAATTTAGTCATGTAAGATCCTAAGTTCAACTATCAAAAGTTCAATGTAGTTGATCGTGTAAAATAAATTAAATTCAAATACTAGCTAATTCGCAATAGACATTAAGTTTATATAATAGTTCAACTAATGTAAAGGAATTATCGACAATGAGATTAGGGTTCATGAATTTCATTACATTGCAATCATAATCAGATAATTTAACAACTCATATTAAAAATCAAAAATATAAACTACACATATAATTTATCATTAAAAGTTAAGAATAAAAGAGTTTATAGAAATTAAAAAACAATCAAACTTTTGAAGATCTCTCTAAATTCATTTTTCTCTTTAATACTTTTAAAAAGATAAAAAGTGAAACATATAATGAAAAATAAAAGTAATGAAAAATAAAAGTAAACACTCACGTCCAAATCTAAGGTTAAACATAATCATGATAAGACAAGTGCAAAGATATACACGATCAAAGTTAAGTAAGAGCATATGCATAAGCACAATTATGCATAATTGATAATTGCATAAAAATACATAAAAGTTGAGCTTAGATAAGTGTAATAGTCCAATAAATCTTTAAAATTAAGCTGTTTGATTCAATTTTCAGTTAGAAAATTACAAAGTTTGATTTAATAAAGAAATTGATTTTAAAGTTTTAACATTAAATTGAATCGAGATTTTTCATTAACTAGTTCTATTCTTGATGGGTTGAAAATAATAAAATTGAATTCATACAAACTCTCTTTTATTAATACGATGTATTTAGTTTATTGTTTTCTTCTATTTTTTAATGTTTTATGAAATTAATCAACTCATAATTAAGTGAAGAGCTTAATCAAAATTGATAAATTTCCCTTATGCCCTTAATCGAAAGAGGACACTTAATTCTTTGAATTTACCGTTTTTTATTTCATCCCTTTTCTATCATCTTTCACATTAATAAAAACATTTAAAACTATTAAGTATTCTCAAAAAATCCTTTTGAGGACAATCTAAACACAAATCTAATACTACTACACAATGTAGTTACACATAACCATTGCAAAATATACTTAACAATAATAAAACATAACATTAGATTTTCTTGTTAACGAAACCATTAGAGATATTAATGATATGCATAATGAAACATGAATATGCATACACGTGATCTCAGGCACTCACACTAGTTAGTTGCTATATTGGGGCATACTACCAAGTACCAACCTATTGTTGGGAAAGATAGGAATACGTAGTGGAAAAATTACACACAAATCTCTAAAAACATGTATAATATAAAACCTTTCCCCTCGAGGGAAGATAAGAGGACTGTAATAATAAACGACAATGTAAAATCTTAGGGAGCAGGGAAAACAAAATGTAGGAGCAAGAAGAATACAAACAATTTTAACGTGGAAACCCCCAATGAGAGGGACAAAAATCACGAGACCTAGTTTAGAAAAACTCCACTATATCAAAGAGTACAGCAAAAGAGCTTCTACAAAAGAACTCACAAAAATACTCTACTCAGGACCATATGTGGAAAACACACCGGTGGTCATACACTACCTATAATCTAAATACAAACATTATATAGATCTAAGGTGTGGTGCGAGTGATTAAAACATATCACTCCTCTTATATAGGTGTTATGCTCCTCTCTCTTTCTAAAACCTGCCGATGTGAGACTTTGAATTAACAAAATACACAAAAAATCCTCCCTTAATTTAAAGTCCTATAGTATTACAAACTCTCCTGCAAATAGCAAAATCTTCTAGGGTTCTCTTTCAGACTCTGCAAAAAGTGGGACATTGTTTGAATCCCAACAAACCTCCCCTCAAACAAAGTACTACAAAATTTCTTCCCCTTCAGAGGAAGTCATTGACAATTATGGCCATTAAAGCTTTCATCGACACGAAAATTCTTGAGCAACTTCACATTGTCGTCGATTTGCCCTAGTCTTGTACCGTCGTTCTGATAGCTCACGTCAATAGGACACGTAACCTAGCCACCCACTAGACATATCTTGTCTAGCCCTTATACCGCTAGGAATACTTTCGACACATGAGATCCACACAAAGTAGTCCACCTGACCACTTAGATCCACTCCAATCATTGCACACAAATTTAAGTCGGTCACCAAGTTGAACCATCGGCTCTGATACCACTTGTTGGGAAAGGTGCAACGGATAAAATATACACAAAACCTAAAAGCTTGCGTGTAAAATAACAATATTGACAACAAAGTGGATGATAAAAAAAGAGATGATAGTATATGATAATAGTATAAGTAAAAGTCACGATTTGTGATTAGCTATTTCTACTGTACAACATATTATTCAACACTAATAATTTCTACTTGTTTAATTTCTCTTTGCATGCCTCTATGCCTCTCACAGCATGAGATTTTATTCTTGAAATACATTGTTCAAATTGGAGCACTTATAGAAAAACAAAGCAACATTTGTCGCAAATTGACCTGCTCCACCATGCATAATTGCAACAACCAAAGGTGCAACTCGTAGAAGGGAAGCCATAACTACCTTCGAGAGAGAATAAGCAGGATGCAAATGAGTATTTAAAACCAAATGTGACTCTCACAACAACTTTGAACCCTATAAGGCTCGTCTCGTTACCAAAGGTTTTACTCAGAAAGAATGGTATTGATTATAAGAAGGCATTCTCACTAATTTCTAGAAAAGATTTCTTTATAATTATCATGACTTTGGTTGCTCATTATGACTCAGAGTTACACCAAATGGATGTAAAAACTGTCTTTCTTAAGGGGATTTAGAGGAAGATGTTTATATAGATCAACCTATGGGGTTTTCAGTTGAAGGGAAAGAACACATGGAGTGTAAACTTAAGAAACCAATATATGGTCTTAAACAAGTATCCCATCAATGATATCTCAATTTTAATGATATTATTGTGTCCTTTGGATTTAAGGAAAACATTGTTAACCGGTAAATATATCTTAAAGTTAGTTGGAGTAGGTTTATTATCCTAGTTCTATATGTTGATGACATTTTACTTGCATCTAATGATCTTGGTCTATTAAATGAGACTAAGAAATTTCTCTCCAATAGTTTTGAAATGAGAGATATAAGTGAGACAAGTTATGTGATTAGAATAGAGATATCCTGAGATAGATCACAAGGATTGTTAGGCTTATATCAGAAAGCATATATCAATAAAATATTGGAGAAATTTAAAATGAGACAATGCTAATATCACCTGTTCCAGTTTAAAAAGGAGACAAATTTAGCCTCATGCAATGTTCAAAGAATGATTTGAAACGAAAGTATATAGAAGGAATTACATATATATATATATATGAGTAAGGCAAGTTATGTGATTAGAATAGAGATATCCCGATATAGATCACAAGGTTTGTTAGGTAATGAATCATTATTTTGATCAATTTCTCTGCATTTAATACATCATATTATAACATTATTAATGGTCAATTAGCATGATTTAGTGCATTTATGAGTTTGCACTCATTTGGGCCTTAAATGCTTATTTTCGTTATAATTCGCTAAAATTTCCAGTTTTGACAAGGTTCACTAAAAAAGGCATAACTCTCACTACAGAACTCTGTTTGAGCTCCGTTTTATGTCAAATTAAAGAGGACTGAAAGAGCTACAAAATCTATGAAGACATGAAGAGCCAATTCAGACCGCAACTGGGATGAAAATTGCCTTGAAAGTGATGCACGGAATTGATGCGGGAATTTCAGCGTGAAGAATTAGTGTAGGCCCATTTCAAATCATGTAATTGGACCATTTAAATGTTTGCATTGAGTGGGCTTTAAACCCTGCACCCTAAGTCACTTAAAGTCATGTGACTAGCACATGATTCACTCATTATAAATACCCCAATTTAGAAAATTGTAGCACACTTTTTATCTTTCAAACAATTTCAATTCTCAGCATTACTCTTTTCCTTTCAAGTTGCTCTGCTAGGATTTTCAGGTTTGCCATTTCAATTCTCGTTCTCTCTCCCTTCTTTCAATTTAATTCTTCTAATATGAAATCTCAATTTATGCTTAGTCTAATTTCAATTATGCGCAACTAATTTCTTTAACCAATTTGATCTCAATAGGATCCCTAATTTTCTTAGGTTCTCCGTTTTCAATTGCATGAGTACTCGTTTTGGATTCTATAATTTTAATTCCATTATGTTGATTAATATTTTGGATTGAGATTGTTGATTCGGTCATTTTTGATTGATAATGAATGCAGAGAACTAATTATATGATTCGAAACCATGTTGTGTGCTCTCGTGCGATTGTGTGAGTTTAAAGGTCACCAAGTATTCGATGATAATTCTCTAAGATCTTAGAGCATTAGTTCAATGTTGACATGCAGAGATCTCGGTTTCAATGCACTGCATAGATGAGTGTCTTTATTTTGTTGAACCAATGAGGGAAATTGGGATCTGACAGAGATCGGATTGGTACTTTTTAATAATCTATTAATTGCTTTTTAATTATTGTTTAATTACTGTCATTGATTATTTTTACTATTGAATTGTCTTTAATTTTCCCTCTACATAAAACCCCCTAAAAATATTGCATATATGAATAAAATATTAGAGAGATTTAATTATTTGACGCACGTTCGACGCGTGTGTCATTAGACTTATATCAAAAAGCATATATCAATAAAATATTAGAGAGATTTAAAATGGGACAATTTTAATATCACCTGTTCCAGTATAAAAAGGAGACAACTTTAGTCTCATACAATGTTTAAAGAATGATTTGAAACGAAAGCAGATAAAAAAGAATTCCACATACATCTATTATTGGGAGTTTGATGATGCTCAAACTTGTACAAGGCCATATATCATCTTTGTAGTTGGTCTTGGTAGATACCAAATAATAATTTATAATTAACATTTTATAATCTAGATTTTATTCTATCTATATTATAAAAATTTATAATATTTTAAAATATTTTATGAATTTATAAAATTTCAAGATATTTCATATATTTATAGAAGATATTCAATAATTATTCTTGAGTTATTATAAAAAATAACTATCATTAAAATTAAAACTAAATAATAAAAATTCATATAACTAATATTATTATTTATACAATTTTTTTTTAAAATTTATTATTGTTATTATTATTATTATCATCATAAATTATTATTAAAAACTGTAATACTGATTAAAAACCGTAATAAAACCAATATATAATAATAACAACCATAATTAAGATGGTAATAAAAACAAAAGTTATAATGATGATAATAAAAAAGGTAAAAAATTATATATTTTCTTATATCATAAAAGAAGTCTTGTATCATCTCAAAAGTTTATGTGAAATTGTTAAATGAATTAAATATTCATAATTTTTTTACTAGAAAACCTCACTATGTTATGTTAAATAATCCATCAAAATTTATGTATATTTTAAATATTGTGAGACTTTAAGTTATAAAAATTATTAATTGAATATCATTGATAATTTTTTAAGAAAATCATAATTATTTTAATTACATGCCACAAAATCTTAATAATTTTTTTAAAACATCACAATTATTTTAATTAAATAGAAAAAAAAATTCTTGAAAAATCTTTTGAAATCCCATATACAAGCCTTTTTAAGATGAATTGGTTAAGTTAAATATTAATAAATTATAATTACTTTATTGTAAAAGTTCGTGTATGCGGCGGTTTGGCAGAACTTATTTGCAGGTTGGTGTTATGATTTTCATTAAATTTCACTTAATAAAATATGCTATATATTTCTCTTTAATTATATGCTGCTGAGAAGGAAAAACTTAACAACAAAGAGAATTATATGACAACAGTAGAAGTAAAAGTCACAGGATTTAATTTTGACAAACTATTTGTAGATATATATTATTTTAGATTGCTCTTAAACTCGTAACACAGACACACAGTACAACATATTATTCATTTATCTCAACGCATTATTTTAGATATATATTTTAGATTGCTCTTAAACTATTAGCAGCACTCAATTTGCTTTACAAAACGACAACAGCCATAGGTGCAATCTAAAAGTTTCCGCACAGGGAAGCCACCACCACCCATTAATCTATCATCGTACTCTTCATTTATATCTTTGATATTACCTGTGTAAATTAACATTTATACCATCAGAAAAATAGATATGGTGTTATTTTTGATTGATAATGAATGCAGAGAACTAATTATATGATTCGAAACCATGTTGTGTGCTCTCGTGTGATTGTGTAAGTTTAAAGGTCACTAAGTATTCGATGATAATTCTTTAATATCTTAGAGCATTAGTTCAATGTTGACATGCAGAGATCTCGGTTTCAATGTACTGTATAGATGAGTGTCTTTATTTTGTTGAACCAATAAGGGAAATTAGGATCTAACAGAGATCGGATTGGTACTTTTTAATAATCTATTAATTGCTTTTTAATTATTGTTTAATTACTGTCATTGATTATTTTTACTATTGAATTGTCTTTAATTTTCCCTCTACATAAAACCCCCTAAAAATATTGCATATATCAATAAAATATTAGAGAGATTTAATTATTTGACGCACGTTCGACGCGCGTGTGTCATTAGACTTATATCAAAAAGCATATATCAATAAAATATTAGAGAGATTTAAAATGGGACAATGTTAATATCACCTGTTCCAGTTTAAAAAGGAGACAACTTTAGTCTCATACAATGTTTAAAGAATGATTTGAAACGAAAGCAGATAAAAAAGAATTCCATATACATCTATTATTGGGAGTTTGATGATGCTCAAACTTGTACAAGGTCATATATCATCTTTGTAGTTGGTCTTGGTAGATACCAAATAATAATTTATAATTAACATTTTATAATCTAGATTTTATTCTATCTATATTATAAAAATTTATAATATTTTAAAAGATTTTATGAATTTATAAAATTTCAAGATATTTCATATATTTATAGAAGATATTCAATAATTATTCTTGAGTTATTATAAAAAATAACTATCATTAAAATTAAAACTAAATAATAAAAATTCATATAACTAATATTATTATTTATACAATTTTATTTTAAAATTTATTATTGTTATTATTATTATTATCGTCATAAATTATTATTAACAACTGTAATACTAATTAAAAACCGAAATAAAACAAATATATAATAATAACAACCATAATTAAGATGGTAATAAAAACAAAAGTTATAATGATGATAATAAAAAAGGTAAAAAATTATATATTTTCTTATATCATAAAAGAAGTCTTGTATCATCTCAAAAGTTTATGTGAAATTGTTAAATGAATTAAATATTCATAATTTTTTTACTAGAAAACCTCACTATGTTATGTTAAATAATCAATCAAAATTTATGTATATTTTAAATATTGTGAGACTTTAAGTTATAAAAATTATTAATTGAATATCATTGATAATTTTTTAAGAAAATCATAATTATTTTAATTACATGCCACAAAATCTTAATAATTTTTTAAAACATCACAATTATTTTAATTAAATAGAAAAAAAAATTCTTGAAAAATCTTTTGAAATCCCATATACAAGCCTTTTTAAGATGAATTGGTTAAGTTAAATATTAATAAATTATAATTACTTTATTGTAAAAGTTCGTGTATGCGGCGGTTTGGCAGAACTTATTTGCAGGTTGGTGTTATGATTTTCATTAAATTTCACTTAATAAAATATGCTATATATTTCTCTTTAATTATATGCTGCTGAGAAGGAAAAACTTAACAACAAAGAGAATTATATGACAACAGTAGAAGTAAAAGTCACAGGATTTAATTTTGACAAACTATTTGTAGATATATATTATTTTAGATTGCTCTTAAACTCGTAACACAGACACACAGTACAACATATTATTCATTTATCTCAACGCATTATTTTAGATATATATTTTAGATTGCTCTTAAACTATTAGCAGCACTCAACGCATATTTGCTTTACAAAACGACAACAGCCATAGGTGCAATCTAAAAGTTTCCGCACAGGGAAGCCACCACCACCCATTAATCTAGCATCGTACTCTTCATTTATCTCTTTGATATTACCTGTACAAATTAACATTTATGCCATCAGAAAAATACATGTGACGTTAATTGCAATACAAAGTTAATTACTTCATATTTAATTACAATATAAATTAATCAGTTAATTATTTCATATAATATATACATAGTCTATTATAATATAAGTTAATCATTTAATTACTTTTCATAATGTATATACATATATGTATATTTTTTATTAATTTTTTTCTTTATATTTTAATTAGTTATCTTGTGTTGGATTTAATCACGAAGTATATCTGTTATATTAGGTCATAAAAACAAATTTAGATTCTTTAGTAATCTTATATTAATAATTTTTCAAACAATAAAATATACTGAAATTTAGAATTGAAAATTTACTAAAGGTTTTTGAAAATTAATTTTATCATCTTTACACTTATGTTTTTATTATAATTTAATATTTAAATATGAAATGTAATAAAACAAGAAAAAATAATGAATTATTATTGACATTTTAGATAAAATAATTTAGTTTTAACTTGATCGAAAAACTATATGTAAAAAAGAAAGATAAATTTTAAGTATTGCTGTCTTCGTCTTCCAACCCATATTTTTAAATAATAAAAATTACAACAGATCTCCTCAAACAAATTAGGTATCTTTAGTAAATTAGAATGTGGAAAATAATGGGAAGATGTATCTATATATATATTGGTCGGAGGGAGAGGTGGCAACATAATTTTGCTTTTTTGTTATTATTATATCATCTAATTGCTAATAACCATTCAACGTTTATAGAGTTGTTAACAAATTTTGAATTTCTTTTAATCAAACATAACTCGTGCAACAAGTGATGGATCAATTATTTAAATATAAAATACTATTTTTTGTTTTCGATTTGTCTTTCAAGCTATTTTTCAGTTGACATTTTAAAAATAATAAAATAATTGTATATTTTTATTTAATCATAAATTATGATTTATAATATATTTATTATTTTTTAAAATTATCTTTAAATAATAATATAATTTTTTTTTACATAATATTGTTATTAGACTCCTTAAAAGATTGAGGATTAAATTACGATTTAAAAGATCATTGTTGGTATTATGGTAAAAATTAACTTTAATTCGGTTACTTCAAGAGTTAAAAAACAATTTATTCTCATCGGAGTATTGAAAGGAGTTATAACTTATAATATTTGTAACTTGACCATTTCATGACATTTGTCATCATAAAATAATTTTATGATACCGTAATATCTTTTACACTAATACTACCTTTTAACTCACAATTTAGTGTTCTATTTTTTTACCTTCTATTAAATTGTTGATGTAAGGTTTGTACGATTAAATTGTTGATGTAGGTTTGTATTACACTGAAGTGTTCTATTTTTTTACCCTACATTAAATTGATGATGTAAGGTTTGTATCATATCGAAGTTATACATTGAAAGGTAGGTGATAGACTTAACTCAACTCTACAAAATTGGTTTATAAGGTGGGATGAAGTTATACCATTAGTTTGAAATGTAGGTGATGGACTTAACTCAATCCTACAAAATTGGCTTGTAAGATGAGATTGTTCCCTGAAATGTAGGTGATGGACTTAACTCAACCCTACAAAATTGGCTTGTAAAATGAGATTATTCCCCACTTATATACATGTGACAGATCAAATATGTGGTCTGATACACCCCCTCATGCTGAGATTTGACTCGTGCGTGGATGTTAGATTTCTAACATACCCTCCCTCACGACGAGGTTTGACTCGTGCGCAGAGATTATTGATGGCCCAACATGGGCACCTGACAAGGGGTGACCCAACATCGGATAGGCTCTGATACTATATTAAATTTTGATATAATGTTTGTACCAGACCAGAGTTATATCATATTAATATGGTTATACCGGACCGAAGTGGGTGATGAGTGTGACTCAACCCTATAAAATCGGCTTATATGATGAGGAGTACTTCCCACTTATATACATGTAATAGGTTATATTTATAAACGATATAAGACTTCCAATACTTCCAATAAACCTATGACGCACGATATTTAAATTAAATATGGTATATAGGTTTAGTAAACATGAATGTAGAAAATAATATCAAAATGTATACTTATATATTGGAGAGGTGACAACCTTATTTTCCTTTTCTTTTTATTAAAATCATTGTATCATCAAATTGCTAACAATCATTCAACATTCTTAAAGTTGTAAGCAAATTTTTAATTTCTTTTTATCAGATGGGCCAATTAATTCAATATAAATGACTTGTTTCCTGTATTTGTCGTTCAATATTTGTCCGATGATATTTTAAAATGAGAAAGACGTTGATTATTAGGATTACATTCATACTGAATATAATTTGTAATTGAATAATAATATAAAATTATTTTGTGCTAATTCGTCAATAAAGTTTTTTAAAAATTGAGCATTAATTCATGATTTAAAAAATTATGTTTTAATATTATTTTTATCATCCTTCTGGAATATCAATATTTTATTTTTAAAAATTTAAATTTTTTTAATATTATAAGAATATTAGATAGTACTTTTTAAATAATTAAAGAATTACATAAAGATTAAATAAAACAAAGAGTATTAATATATATAATTTCATAAAATATTTAAAATGTATTTAATTTACTCTATTCTTATTTGGCTATCAAAAGATGTTATCATGTCTGTAAGTTGACCATGATATCCATTCGTCACCGAAAGAAAATCTTATGAGCTTAAAATATTTTACACCAATACTGACCTTTTAGAATTCTTTCAATGTAGAATAATTCGTGGATAATTCATCGATGCGTGAATAATTTTATATAATTATTTAATTTAACGTAGAATAATTTTATATAATTATTTAATTATATGTATTGTTAGTATGATTTTTAGGATAAATTTATAAAAATCAATAAATTTATTAAAGTTTAAAGGTATGTCTTAACAATATAAAATAAATTAAAGTTAAAATATTTTAATTTATAAGAAAAAATTAATTACTAGAGAGATTAGTTAAGACTATAAACACATATACCATCTAAAAAAATTTCGTATAAAATGGGAAGAAAAAGAAAATAGTCGGCGTTGGCCCATCACTTGTTGCACGAGTTATATTTGGTTAAAAGAAATCTAAAATTTGTTTACAACTTTACGAATGTTGAATGGTTGTTAGCAATTTGATGATATAATAATAAAAATAATAAATAAAAAAAGTAAAATAAGGTTTCCACCTCTCCCCCCATTTACAAGGTATATCTTATTTGATTGAGAAGATCTTTTGTAATAATTTCTACTATTAAAAACGATGGGTTGGAAAACAAATATACCAATACTTATCACAGTTTTGCTGGCCATGCTCATATTTTACTCTTCAGAAGTGGCAGCCAGGAACTTGAATGATGGTAAGCTATTTATCATTTTGCCTTATATATTCTCAAGATTATTTTAAGAGAATATTAATTAAAGCTTTTGTAACGTACACTAGTTAAGATTTAAGAAATGTAATAATTTAACAAAAATATATTACTAATATTTTTTTTATAAAACTTTTATATTTTACTGGCTAAATTATTTCCTTTCTTGCAAATATATAATTTTATTCTTACATGTTATCCCTGGAATTTTTTTAAATGATTCATGTAAAAAAAAATAAAAATTGTTCATCATGATCGTTATTATTTTATTGTATACCTGAAATATATATATTTTAGACTTTGTGGGGGAGGATCTATGTTCAATTCCCATATAATATATTGTTAAGGACGTATGAAGAATTATAAGTGAAACTAAGTCCGAGACTATATAAATATAATATTTTTAATATAAAATATGTATTTTTCTCTGTAATAAATTACAAAATAATGGACAAAATAATGGTAACGAAAATTAAAAACAGAAAATTATAAAGAACAGTACATTTCAAAAGTCCTTTATTCCGAAGAAATTAAAAAAAAAATGCATTACCGAAGGACTATCAATATAGTTAAGTGTTTTTACTTTATTAAATAATTTTTAATAGATATTCTTAAAATGTAAGTCGACCGAAAATTTAAATTGAAAGGAAGTTTAAAATAGTACAATTGGTTTCATTATCCTATTGGTTAGAGATAATAAAACAAACTTATTTTTCTATCATAAATGGTTCATGTATTAAATTAGGTGTTAATGTTTTTGCACAGGTGAGGTTGTTAAAGAGATAAATGAAGTGTCCCATGCCAGATTCATTGGTGGAGGTGGCTTTCCTTTGCAGAAACTTGTATCTTGCCCTGATGACACTTGTTGTGTTTATGATTTTGAAGGTTGCGTTGCATGCTGCGTTTAAACGGAGTTGTTTATGAATAAAATTTTGTATTAAAAAAAATATAATTAGACATAAAAAAATCTTACAGTAAAATCCATTTTAAATTTATCAATATTTTATGTCGACCTTGGGAAAGGGCCTCAATTGGGAGAAATAATGTATTCCAGGAATAAAATCTGATCTCGTGAGAGGCGTGGATGCATGAAAAGAGTATTTCACAAGTACAATTTATTAGTGTTGAATAATATCTTGTACTGTGTGCCTGTGTTACGAGTTTAATAGCAAACTGAAATAAAAGCTATCTACTGTATAAATAGTTTGTCAAAAATGGTGACTTTTACTTCTACTGTTATTAAATATTATCACCTTTTTTTATCATCCTCTATGTTGTTAAGTTTGCTCTTCTCGCAACAGAAAAAGAGAAATATATAAAATATTTTCTAACACATGGGTGAAAGAGAATATGTTGACGTTGGAGTAGGGGTGACATTTGAATGGGAACCGGAGCGAATATCCAAAGATTGATAGATTTGGAGAAACGAGAAAAAATGGATATGGATAGAGCGTAAAGTGTTCCAGAAAAGAGGGTTGCATGGACTCTCCCATGAAGAACCTGTTAAATTTAATTATACGTTAACTCTAATCATTTGAATTTGCATTATTATAATAATTAACTATATTTATCTATAATATATATATATATATATATATATTATATTAA
This sequence comes from Hylodesmum podocarpum, assembly GCA_026586105.1. Classification (NCBI taxonomy): domain Eukaryota; kingdom Viridiplantae; phylum Streptophyta; class Magnoliopsida; order Fabales; family Fabaceae; genus Hylodesmum; species Hylodesmum podocarpum. The sequence goes on along the minus strand of JALJEV010000519.1, from coordinate 5,016,019 downwards.
TTTCATTTATTAAATATTAAAATTTTCTTTAGTATTTAATCTGTGATGAATTAGGTTATTTATTAAATTTTATTGTACAATGATATATTTATGATGTCTATCATCATCAAATAATTCACATTGGGTATCTATCAAATTGAGAGCAGATACATCTCACATCCTGAGAATTAAATACAGGGAACACGAATTATGTCTGTTAAATTTAGTTAATAGAATTCCAACATGCTTTTTATTTGTTTGGCAATGTTCCTTAAAATTTTTTGAGGGATTTTGTTGGTAGTAATATCGAGAATGCAAATCCTTGATTTGGTAGCGTTTTGTAGTATGTACAGTGAGAAAATAATATTTTTCTTAACCCTTGATAGCCATCCTTTTAATTGGAAAAGGTTAGGTTTTGTTTGATGAAAATTAAAATCAATTTAGGGATTTTGTAAAGCTTAAAATTGCGAACAAAACCTAACAAATCGCTGTTAAAATTGATTAGAAATCATTGGGAAAAAATTGGGTCAACAAATGGATTTTTTCAAACACTTTTCAAAAAAAAAAAAGCAAATGAAGAAGATGACTAGACATACAAGAAAAAGAAGAGGGGTTCCAACGCATGGGTCTCATGCGTAGGGCAGCCTCAAACGCGTGTGTCTCATGGAGTACACGCGCATTTGGGCACGTGGAGTCCACGCGCTTGTCTTTGCTTAAGTCATGGTGTATGTGTGTGACACGTGGCACGTGTTGCCACGTGTTACCACGTGTAAAAAAAATACTTTTATTTTCTTTTTTTCTTTTATTTTTTTTATGCTTTATATAAAATATGTGCATAAGTTTTTTTTCTTTTCAAAATTATTGCAATTTCTTGCATTGTGTGATTGTATTTCTGTCTATCGAGGGGCACAATTATACAAAATTTGAATAATTGATGAAATTAATATTATATTAATGTTAATAATATTCTATCGATATTTTATTGTTAATGTGATATTCAGATTGGTATAATGTGTTATTAATTCTTTTCTATGTCAATTTCATTCCTCAAGACCCTATCAGTGATAGATTTCTAGTAACATAAAGTTGTGCATTATGTTATTTGTTAATTCAGTAATTTTTTATTTATTGTGATTCAAGACCCTTAGGCGGGATTGTGGTAAATAAGAATTTTTGGGCATGGACCTATTTTGTTGTATATATGGAATCATTTAACTCTCTTATTGAGCAACGACATTGTACATATTAAATATTTTCCCTCTGAATAATGACAACTTCTTTGCCTATGAAATTGATTATTGTCAAGACTTTGAATGGAACTAATTTTTAGGATTGGAGTGAATCCTTGGACCTTTATTTATCTACCACTGCTGAAAGGTTTTATAATCAGAAATGGGATATTCAACAAGGTATGTCTCAAAGTGATGAAGTACACCATGGAGAAATCTATCAGGTAGAGCATTCCAGACAACAGACTAGCAAAGGAATTTATGAAATCAGTGAGTTAGAAATTCACTACCTTTGACAAGGCCCAGAAGGGTCATTAACTCTCCTTGCTTGAAAAGACTAAGTATGATAGCGTCAGTGGAGTTCGTGAGCACATTATGAAGTTGGTGCATTACTTTCACAAGTTAAAATCTCTCAAAGTTGACCTGGGCGAAAGTTATCTAATCTAGAAGGTTCTTGAGTCTCTCCCTTCCCAATTTGGTGTTTTGAGAACTTTTTACAACACTCAGAGACACGAGTGGGCCATTAATGAAATGATTGCTATTTTCTCTCAAGAACAGGATTCTGTTAAGAAGGGAGGAAAATCTCACACTGCCAACCTTGTAGTCTCAACCTCTGGTACAAAAGATTACAAAGGCAAAAGTCATTTTGATAAGAAGAAAGTAGGTGAAATGTCTCAATTCTTACAACTGAAGATGAAGTTCTTCAAGGGGACTTGTAAGTACTACAAGAAGTATGGCTACAAGGTGGATGATTGTTACGCCCTAAAGAAAAAAGAGGAGAAGCGAGGTACATCATTAGCTCTAACTTGTTTTGAGTCAAATGTGATTGATGTTGCTCCCAACACTAGGTGAGTCCATTCTTCTGCCTATAGTCCCTTTTCTTCAGAGACTTTATCACTCAAAGAAACTGGCTGAGCTTGCATTGGAGAAGGAGATTCTTGACACCTTCTGCAATGTGGAAGTCAACAACCCTCTTTTGGATGCCATCCACCAGATTCTGAAATATGTTAAGTTTATGAAGGAGTTGTGCACCAACAAAACGAGACTAGCAGGCCATGAGAGAGTTAGTCTTAGCAAGAATGTATCTGCACTCATTCAGCCCATGCCACCCAAGTGCAAGGATCCAGGGATGTTTTCTGTTCCTTTTATTATTGGAAATTGTAAATTTGATGATTTTAGGTTAGATTTAGGAGCTTCTATTAATGTCATGCCTACATCTGGTTTTAAATCCCTAGGATTAAGACCTCTAAAAGCTACTAGTGTTGTGATACAATTAGCTAATGGGAGTAATGCACACCCTGTTAGATACTACTAGAGGATGGAGCTAAACCGGTGAGACAACCTTAAATGAGACTTAACCCACTCATACTGGTAGTGACAAAAGAGGTCACCAAGCTTATACAAGTAGGAAACATATATCCGATCTCTAATAGCTACTGTGTAAGTCCTGTTCAAGTTGTACCAAATAAGTATGGAGTAACTGTGGTGGCGAATGAGAAGAATGAACTGATACCCACTAAAATCTAGAACAGTTGGAGAGTCTGCATTGATTACAGAAGACTCAACTAGGCTACCCTCAAAGATCCCTATACTTTACATTTTATTGATCAGATGCTTGAGCGGTTAGCTGGTAAATCTCACTATTGTTTTCTGGATGAGTTTTTAGGTTATTTCCAAATACATATAGCACCAGAGGACCAGGATAAGACCACCTTTACATGCCCCTTCGGAACTTGCATACAAAAAGATGTCATTTGAACTTTGCATCACACCTGGAACCTTTCAGAAGTGCATGGTAAACATCTTTTCTAACTTTTTAGAGGAATGCTTGGAGGTGTTCATGAATGACTTCTCTGTTTATGGTGGTTTTGATAATTGCCTAAATAGCTTAGCAAAAGTTTTAAACAAATGTATTAAAAGCAACCTGACTGTATTAAGGCATGTGACTTCTAGGTAGGGAGTTAAGATAGATCCAGCTAAGATAGAGGTTATTTCTGTTTTACCTTACCCGCCTCTTTGTGGGAAGTTCACTCTTTTCTCGGTCATTTAGGTTTCTACACGTGATTCATCTCGGATTATTCAAATAATTGTATTTAAGTATTTTTTTTATTTATTGATTCTCAAATAATATCTTTAAAACATTCGTTAACTGAAACCATTAAATTTAAAGGTGTTTAGAATATGATTTCTATTCCTGCACATTCGATCTTAATGGTCTTCCCTTCCAGCAGTCTGTGTCTTTTCCCAATTTCCTTTTCATACTTCAATATTTAACTATTTAGGGTTTACATTATATCTTTTGTGTTTTCTTATAGTTAAAACATTTTCTAATAATCAAGTCAAAATTTATCGTTTTCTAATAAACTTTCCATAGTTATCTAATTAAAATTTAAGATTCACGTGACTTTTAAGATATGAGAAAAATTTACGTATTATCAGTATAAATATTTTATATAATCAACTATAAAATGTTTTATATAATAAATTAATTATAATTTATTACTTATGATAAATTTATTAATTTTATTAATAAAATCTTTAACATTTTATAAAATCTAATATATAATTGATTGATGGTATAAAATTAATTTACACGAGAGAATAACGTACCCTTAAACTTTTAAAATATTTATATAAAGGTTAATAAATATATAAATAGTTTATAACTAAATAACCATATTAAATATACATATTAAATAAAACTCTTTTAAATTATATATACATATTAAATAAATTCATTTTTTTTTAGTTTTTAATTTTCTTCTCATCTTTTTCATCCATGTCACTTTCTTTTATCTCTTTTCCTCTTAATGATCCAAGGGGTGTGCAAGTTTATTTTATTTTATTTTGAATTGTGAAGGGTTCATGTGTTAAAAGTCGATCATTGTGTTTGGTGATGAATTAGTTAAAGGAGCAAATCAAGTAGGTGAAAGTAGGAGTGGCCTTGGTGGCGGATTTGGTGGCCGCTACCCTGGTTATGGTTACCCCGGTTTTCCAGTTGTGGTGGTGGCGGCTTCTCGGTGGCGGCTTTGGCCCTGGTCATCCCTTTTGTCCCGGTGGCGGATTCTCAAACTTTCCCGGTCGTCCTGGTGTCCCCGGCTTCTTTGGTTTGGTGGTGGCCAAGGGGGATTGCCCTAATGGCTGTTGTGATGAAATGGATGATACACTATGACACCTATGTTGCATGCTTATGCTGCTCTCCAATATCAACATTAATACATTAATACCTGTTGGAACTAAAGCTTGATGAGGCTTTGGAAGGACTCTCTTGGTGTTTTTGATTTTGATGTCTATATAATTTTTGGTTTTCTTAGATGAATGTATTTAGGAGTTTGTCATATGTATTGATTGTTTAGATTAAGAATATATGTGTTGTTCTGTGCTTAAATACCCTAGAGAGTTTGGCAAACATGGTTGATTTCTCAAGTGTTCAAATGGTTTGAGTTCCCTCCTTTGAAAAAGCTTTGAAAAACTGTTATTTAACTGAAGTAATCGATTACCAACAATTGGTAATAGATTACCAACAGTAACAGAGGGAAAACAAAGTTCAGAAAACCACTTGCCACTGGAGTAATCGATTACCAATAAGTGGTAATCGATTACCATGCATAGAAATCACCCAGAATTGCATTCTTCTCTGGTGTAATCGATTACCAGAGGAAGGTAATCGATTACCACAAACAAGTAATCGATTACCATGGATCAGTAATCGATTACCACGTGAAAAAATCACCCAGAAACTTAATTCTTCTCTGGAGTAATCGATTACTCACTTGCTGTAATCGATTACCATATCAGTAAACTGCTAAAGTTGCCTAAAATGAGTTTTCTAATATCCCACTTGATTCCCCACTTGTTCTAATCAATTTTAAAACTCCAGAAAGTCAATTTTTGAGGCTCCAACGTTCTGAAATTAAATGCTCCAACGTTCAGAAGTTTAAGGCTCCAAAGTTTGAAAAATAAGGCTCCAATTGTCAACAATTGTGGCTCCATCTGCATCTATAAATGGATGCTATTTTTGAAAATCTATATACAATTCTGAATAAAGATTTGAGACTTGGAAAAATCAATTTCAGAAAAGCTCTTATACTTTCAAATCCTCTCTAAAGAGAGTTTATCATTTTCTCCAAGTGAAATCTTATAGAACTTCAAGAGTTCTTAAAGAAAGGCAACTTGATTCAAATTACTGATTGGGTGGTATTCTAAACTGATCTTTTGTTTGTCAATTTGATTGTTGGTTTATTACTCTAGGAGAGAGGTCTCTCTAAATAGAGTAAGAGTTTGAGAAGTGTTTTCTCAAAGGCTTGATTTTGGGTGTGCCAAAATCAGTGAAGAACAGTTCTTTGGGTTAAAGAACTGGTTTGAGTGTTTTGATTTCGTTTTTGTGTTGCTTGTTGCAGAGTGAATGTAAAAGAACACAAAAGGGATCATTTGATAGTGGAAAACCAATTGCAACAGTTGTTTGATTGGGACTGGATGTAGGCAGTTGGCTGAACCAGTATAAATCACTGTGCACTTTTCTTCTACCTTATACTCATTACCTTTTACCTTACATTGCTCTATCATTGATTATATACTGCAACTTATTTGGTAACTAACTTGGTAATTAACTCAGTAATTAACTTGGTAATCAACTAAAACTGGGAAGAGTAGATACACACATTGTATAAACTGAAAATTGATTACAAACTTGCTATTGAGTATTCCTTTGATATTTCTTCTGCATAAACTTGAATATACTTGGTTTGAATTAAAAGGAATTTGAAACTCACAAAAATAGGCCAAAGTGAACTTGAATCTATTCACCCCCCCTCTAGATTCACACATAGGGACCAACAATACCCGCAAATAATGAAGTAGTAGTTAGTTCTGCCTCTTACTTTAATACTTCATCAATAAAATTACTCTCTACTGTATTTTGAGAGATAGTAGAAAATAAATAAAATATGCTACCACACATTTCTACAAAAGAAAATTCTTCCTTTTCACCTATCTGAAATATTGATTTGCATGGAAGAGCGTAGAAGATAATTGATTCTACTTATCTTGCATACTGGTTTTCATGGAAAAATATTTGGTAGATAACTGTAATACATAGATAATCAAATAACTAGTTATAAAACGTGAAGAGAGAGAGGAATATAAATTGTGAAGAGAGAGAAATATGTATATATATTGAGAATGAGCTAATTGGTTAGTTGCGTATTATAATTGGCTGGGAAATAAAGTAAATTTCCATGTCATGTCCTCGTATGCTAGTTTACCACTTTTTTCCATCTCTTTGTCAATTTAGTATTTTGTCTTTTTTATCCAACAACCTTTTTATTTTCCAAAATGGTCTTATAAAATTTATTATATATATTTAAGGTTGTCAAACTCTAAGAGTCTATGTAGACTTGTGATAGATGTAAAACTTAACTCGTAGATTCGTAAGAGTCTAATCTTCTTTCTTTTAAAAAAAATCATTTATAGTTAACAAACAAATTCACCAGTAGATAAGACCCGTTATTTATCAATACTAAACATAGGTTATTCATAAATCAATTCACCTTTATAACAATATTAGGTAATATGTTCGTATAAATTCATCATTTCAAGTTCATATAAGTTCACCTATACCAATAGAAGATACACTAAATTCATCAAATTCACCTTAAGAACAAGAGAAAGGTGAACAGAACATAAAACAACAACAAAACAAATTGGACGAAAGAATTTCCAAAACAAGAACTAATTAAACATAACAAAACAATAACAAATTGAATAGAATAACAAAGAAATTGAACAAACTCGATTAACAAGAAAAACACTTAAATTCTTGACAAAACAACAAGAAGTCAAGAACCAACTAAACAAAACACAATAGAAAGAAATTGAACAGAATAATAAGAAAATGAACAAATTCGATCAACAAAAAAGTAATCAAATGTTTCGCAGAGAAGAACAAATTCGATCAACATTCAATAGAAATTCCATCACATTCAATAGAAATTCGATCAACATTCAATAGAAATTCGATCAACATTTAACCATAAATCCAAGTCCAGCTATAAAATTGAAAATTAAAACTTTAACTTATGAAGAAAATGATAAGAGCACAAGCACAAACCCAATAAGTCAGTAACAATAATTCACTATTGTGAAAGAAATGTCAAACCTCCAAATTGGACCTCGACTCGACCTCAAACTTAACCACAATCTTGAGTCTCAACCTTGACGGAAAAAAAGGGAAGAAGAAAGAGAAAATTGAAATCAATCACTCTTTGACAATAATCACTCTTTGACAATAATCACTCAACCCTCAATTGCCTAGTTGATCGCATGAATAACCATTCAGAGAAAGGAAACCTAACCCAAAATGTTCAAACAGCTCAATCACTCAAAATAAAAATTATTTTGTGTTAAATGTTTAGTGCCTAAACTCGCAGTAGAGCTGTAGACTCGAGAGTTTATTCTGAGTTTGTTAGAGTTTACTCAAAAAAGAGTTTATTATTGAGTTGACTCGCTGAGACCTACTAAACTCACAAGCTCATGAAAAAATCTAAGAGTTGACTCTAAAGTTTGATAACCATTCATACATATATATATAAATATATATATATATATATATATATATATAAATATATATATATATATATATATATATATATATATAAAAGTGTATTAAAAGAAGAAAATAATGAACAAAGAATTATTATTGATATTTCAAATAAAATAAAAAACTATAGTTTGTTTTTATTAAAAATGAAAAAAAAACATTTAAATATAATTTAAAATCTTATCTTATCATAAATCATTATATAATAAATTTTTAATTTTCATAAAATTATTTTAAAGTCATATTGACCATAATATATGATTAAATAATATTATAAAATTATTTTGGAGGGTAAAAAAATAGAACATTAAATTTTGAGTTAAAAGGTAGTATTAGTGTAAAAGATATTACGCTATCATAAAATTATTTTATGATGACAAATATCATGAGATGGCCAAGTTACAAATATTAGAAGTTATAATAACTTTTCATACTGCGATTAGAATAAATTGTTTCTTTAACTCTTGAAGTTACCGAATTAAAGTTTTTACCATAATACTAACAACAACCTTTTAAATCGTAATTTAATGCTCAATTTTCTAAGGAGTCTAATAACATTATTATCGTAAAATTGTTTTATATTATTATTTAAAGATAATTTTAATAAATAATAAATATGGTATAAATTATAATTTATTATTAAATAAAAGTACAGAATTATTTTATTATTTTTAAAATGTCAACTGACAAATAGCTCTAAAGACAAATCGGAAACAAATAATAGTATTTTATATTTAAATATTTGATACATAACTTGTTGCTCGAGTTATGTTTGATTAAAAGGGTCGTTAGCAATTAGATGATATAAAAACCTCTCCCCTCACCAAAATAATATATATATATATATAGATACCTCGTGATTAAAATCAATACAAACTTACTGATTAAAATATAAAGAAAAACAATTAATAAAAAATATATATTATGAAAAGTAATAAGATAATTAAGTCAATATTGTAATAAACCATCTTTTATATATATATATATATATATATATATATATATATATATATATATATATATATGAAATAATTAACTTATTTTAAAAATATAATGATTTATGAAAAGATATTACTAATATATTTTTTTATAAATATATTAAGGTTTGCCTAACTTACCCAACAAAGGGTATTTATGTAGAAATTGTGGGTTAAGCGTAACTCAATCCTACAAAATCGCTTTGTGAAGTGAGGTTTGTTCTCCACTTATATATATGCAGCAGGTCTCATCACTAGATGATGTGGGATTGGACTTCTCGAGTGTGGAAACTATCCCATGCCGAGGACTGAATTTCTCGAGCATGGAAACTATTCAAATGGGTGCTTCAATACGACACGATATTCAACGGGTAGTCCAATATTGGCTCTATAACGGGTGACCCAACATTTTCATTGACATCTAGGATAGGCTCTGATACCATGTAGAAATTGTGGGTTGGGCTTAACTCAACCTCACAAAACCGGCTTGTGAAGTGAGGTTTGTCCCCCACTTATATATATGCAACAGGTCTCATCACTAAGTGATGTGGGACTTCACACCCTCCAATATTGGACTTTCAACACATCCCTCCCATGCCGAGGACTCTCCAATATTGGACTGTCCAATATTGGACTTTCAACACACCCCTCCCACGTCGATGACTGGACTTCTCAAGCGTAGAAACTATCTCACACCAAGGACTAAACTTCTCGAACGTGGAAACTATTCAAATGGGGTACTTCAATACGACCCAATATTCAACAGGTAGTCTAATATTGGTCCAACAGGTGGTCCAACATCTTCATTGACATCTAGGATAGGCTTTGATTCCATCTAGAAATTGTGGGTTGGGCTTAATGAGGTTTGCCCCCCACTTATATATATGCAGGTCTCGTCACTAGGTGATGTGAGACTTCACACCCCTCCAATATTGGACTTTCAACACACTCCTCCCCGCCGAAGACTGGACTTCTTGAGCATGGAAACTATCCCACGCCTAGGACTAAATTTCTCGAGTGTGGAAATTATTAAAATGGGGTGCTTCAATACGACCTGATATTCAATAGGTAGTCCAATATTGATCCAACGGGTGACCCAACATCTTCATCAATATCTAGAATAGACTCTGATACCATTTAAAAATTATGGGTTGGCCTAACTCAACCCCACAAAACCAGTTTGTGAAATGAAATTTATCTCACTTGTATATATGCAATAGGTCTTATCACTAAATGATATGAGACTTCACATCCCTCCAATATTAGACTTTCAATAATAAAAATTCGGAGAGGATCTCATACGGTAATAAAGAGATTCCGATAATTATCAATTTAGGAACACTATTAAAGCCCTGAGCTCTACGCTAACGAGCAGGTGCTCGATTCTTGAGCAGGGGTAAAGCCGGTTGGTTAAGACAAAAATAGTAGTAACACGAATATATAATAATAATAATAATGGTATGATTTTCATTAAATTTCACTCAATAAAAAAATATGTTAAAAAAATGTTTAAAAAAATGTTATATATTTCTCTTTATCTGCTGCAGAGAAGGAAAGACGTAACAACAAAGAGAATGATAAAAGAAATATATGATTAGATGTAAAAGTCACTTGATTTAATTATGACAAACTATTTGTACGGAACATATGTATTATTTCAGTTTGCTCTTAAACTCGTAACATATTATTCAACACCAATCACTTGTACTTTTGAAATACTCTTTGCATGCATCCATGCCTCTCACAACATACATTATTTCTCTCAATTGGGCCTCTTTTCCAAGGAATTTTATTGTAAGACTTTTCTTTTTATTATTTATGTTGACTATATTTTTTATAATTTTATTTTATTAATAATTATAATATAAAATAACTAGTTAACTCATTCATAATATATATATATATATATATATATATATATTTTATATTTTATATACATATTTATATTTTTTTATATTTTATAATTAATTATCTAATTATTTAAATCTTCACGTTTTATAATTAATTTTTTAATTATTTACTTATTCCAGACACCCATTCATTTCCTATTTCTTAACAACTATTAGCGATAGCAGCACTCAACGCACTTGTCCCCCGTATACAGACAACAGTCATTGGAGCAACCTAAAAGTTTCCGCACAGGGAAGCCACCACCACCCATTAATCTGGCATTGTATCCTTCGTTTATCTCTTTGATATTATCTGTGTAAATTAACATTTATACCATCAGAAAAATATATATGACGGTAATACAAATTAATTGGTTAATTATTTCACATAATATACATACACAAATATAATGATCAATTATAATATAAATTAATCAGTTAATTATTTCATATAATATATATATGATCTATTATAATATAAGTTAATTATCTAATTACTTTTCATAATATATATTTTTTTTAACTGTTTTTCTTTATATTTTAATTTGTTAGTTTGTATTGAATTTAATCATGAGGTATATCTGTTATATTAGGCATAAAAAGTGATTTCGATTCTTTATTAATCTTATATTAATGATTTTTCAAACAATAAAATATACTGAAATTTAGAATTAAAAATTAACTAAAGGTTTTTGAACATTACTTTTATCATCTTTACACTTATGTTTTTATTATAATTTAATATATAAAAATGAGGTGTAAGAAAACAAGTAAAAATAATGAATTATTATTGATATTTTAGATAAAACAATTTAGTTTTAACTTTATTGAAAAACTATATGTAAAAAGAAAGATAAGTTTTAATAATTAATAAATTAAATAGCTAAAATTTTACAAGGGCCATTTTAAAAATTTGCAGGGATATAACAAGTAAAATAAAATTCATGAATAAAATATTTCAGCTAATAAATTATAAAACGCTTATAGCAAAATTGCATTATTATATTTTTCAAAAATTTATTTATTTATAATTATAAACTAGTTTTTTAAAAGAATTTATTAATATTCTCTTCCATTATTCTAATTGTTTGAATTAATATATAAGGAAAAATGATATATAGCATACCCTCATTTAAGTTCTTGGCTGCAACTTCCGAAGAGAAAAATATGAGCATGGCCAACAGACATGGGATAAGTATTGGTGTCTTCGTCTTCCAACACATATTTTTTAATAGTAAAAATTACAACAGATCTTCTCAAACAAATTAGGTATGTTTAGTAAACAAAGAATGTGGAAAGTAATGGGAAGATGTATCTATATATATTGGTGAGGAGGGAGAGGTGGCAACCTTATTTTTCATTTTTTTTATTATATCATCAAGTTGCCAACAACCCTTCAACGTTCATAGAGTTGTTAACAAATTTTGAATTTATTTTAATCAAACATGACTCGTGCAACAAGTGATGGATCAATTATTTAAATATAAAATACTATTTTTTGTTTCCGATTTGTCTTTCAAGCTATTTGTCAGTTGACATTTTCAAAATAATAAAATAATTGTATATTTTTATTTATTCATAAATTATGATTTATATTGTATTTATTAATTTTTTAAAATTAACTTTAAATAATAATATAAAATAATTTTGCAATAATAATGTTATTAGACTCCTTAAAAATTGAGCTTTAAATTACGATTTAAATTACAATAATACTTATTTAATAAACATACCTTATTTGTTTGAGAAGATCTGGTGTAATTTTTACTATTAAAAGGGATGAGTTGGAAGATGAATATAACAAAACTTATTCTAGGCCTGTTGGCCATGCTCATATTTATCTCTTCAGAAGTTGCAGCCAGCAACTTGAATGAGGGTAAGCGATATATTTTATCATTTTGTCTTGTGTGTTCTCGCGATTATTTTAATGGAAGAGAATATTAATAAATGCTTTTAAAAAACTGGTTTATAGTTAAAAAAATTATATTTTATGAAAATATATCAACATATATTTGTTGTAAACTTTTTTATTAAAATAACTTATTAGCTGAAATATTTCTTTTCCTGCAATTTTATGTTACTTTTTATATCCCTGCAACTATTTTAAAGTGATATATCCTTGTAAAAAAATTTGCTATTTATTTTATTCTCAAAATTTATCTTTCTTTTCACATATAGTTTCCTACCAAGCTAAAAATGAATTACTTTATTTGAAATCACATTTATTATTTTCTTTCTCTTCAATTTCCCACGTACAATATTCCCCTCCCCCCTCCCAATGTATGCATATCTAATGTCTGGCAAAAATTTATTTTTCTATAACAAATGGTTCATGTATTCAGTGTTAATGTGTTTTCACAGGTGACGTTGTTAAAGAGGTAAATGAAGTGTCCGATGGTAGATTACTTGGTGGCGGTGGCTTCCCTCATCGGAAATTTGTATCTTGTTCCTATGGTTGTTGTCGAATCCGTATGTAAATCACAATTTTAAAATCTCATGTTGCAAGTGGTTTTAGCATAATTAAATTTTATATTAAAAGAATTTATTTAGAACATAGTTGGAGGAAATGTTTGATGAACATTTAGGGTTATAATTTATTGTTGATTCAATAATTTTAATCCCTATTAGTCGAGTAATTCTAATAATTTATTAGTTTTATTAAATTTAGGTAATTATTTTTAACATGATACTTATGGATTTTATTTTAAAATTAGAATTCTAATTAATCATGTAGAATTATCAATTTAGAGAAGTATTAAGAATACAAAATTGAATTAGAAGCTTAAGATAAATTTAGTCATGTAAGACCCTAAGTTCAACTATCAAAAGTTCAATGTAATTGATCATGTACAATAAATTAAATTCAAACAATACTAGCTAATTCGCAATAGACATTAAGTTTATATAATAGTTCAACTAATGTAAAGGAATTATCGACATTGAGATTAGGGTTCATGAATTTTACTATATTGCAATCATAATCACATAATTTAGCGACTCATATTAAAAATCAAAAATATAAACTACACATAATTTATCATTAAAAGTTAAGGATAAAAGAGTTTATAGAAATTGAAAAACAATCAAACTTTTGAAAGATCTCTCTAAAGTCGTTTTCCTATTTGATACTCTTAAAAAGATAAAAAGTGAAACATGTAATAGAAAATAAAAGTAAACACTCAAGTCCAAACGTAAGGTTAAACATAATTATGATGAGACAAGTGCAAAAATATACTAAACTAAGGTTAACTAAAAGCATATGCATAAGCGCAATTATGCATAATTGATAATTGCATAAAAATACATAAAAGTTGAGCTAAAAAATAAGTGTAATAGTCTAATAAATCTTTGAAATTAAGCTGTTAAAAAATTACAAAGTTTGATTTAAAAAAGAAATTTGTATGTTTGATGTTTCTAATTTATTTTGTGAGAATAGTACGAATTTTGAAGAGATAATTTCAACATATCAACTTGATTAAATAAGGGAAAACCTATCACAAGTAAGTGAGATCTTTATGTGCAAACCATCTAAGCAATATCTATTCACTTAAGCAAGGGGTCACAAGAGAAAAAGTACCTTTCAAAGGATTTGTTCATTGAAACAAGTACTCATTAGCAAAGCTCACCAAAGAAAAATCACCTTACGAGGAATTTTCTTGCTTAAGTGGGGCTCACTATAAAACCTCTTCTTTTGAAGGATTTGTTCGTTTAAGTGAGTGTTCATCTCGCTTAAATGAGATGATCTAGAGAATAATTATCTCAAGGATATGCTTACTTAAGCGAGATGTTATATTAGAACTAAAATAGAAACCAACTCTAAATAAGTTTAAAATAAGGTAAAGACAAAATTAATGAAAGGGGGACACATACAAAAAGAAACCTAGAAGCTAGTGTAAGCATGAACACAAGAATAGAGGATTCTAAAGTTTTAACATTAAATTGAATCAAGATTTTTCATTAAGTACATGTAACTAATTCCATTCTTGATGGGTTGAACATAGCAAAACTGAATTCATACAAACTTTCTCTTTTATTAATACGATGCATTTAGTTTATTGCTTTCTTCTCTCTTTTAATGTTTTATGAAATTAATCACCTCATAATTAAGTGAAGGGTTTGATCGAAATTGATAAATTTCCCTTATGCCCTTAATCGAAAGAGAACACTTAATTCTTTGAATTTATTGTTTTTTATTCCATCGTTCTTTTACCATCTTTCACACTCAATAAAAACATTTAAAACTATTAAGTATTTTCAAAATCCCTTTGAGGACAACCTAAACACAAATCTAATACTAATACACAATGTAGTTACGCATAACCATAAAATATACACAATAATAATAAAACATAACCTTAGATTTTCTTGTTAACGAAACCATTAGAAATATTGATGATATGCATAATGAAACATGAATATGCATACACGTGATCTTAAGCACTCACACTAGTTAGTTGCTATATCAGGGCATACTACCAAGAACCAACCTGTTGTTGGGAAACACAGGAACACGCAGCGAAAAAATTACACACAAACCTCTAAAAACGTGTGTAATATAAAACCTTTCCCCTCGAGGGAAGATAAGAGAATTGTAATAATAAACGACAATGTAAAATCCTAGGAAATAGGGAAAACAAAATGAGAGGGACAAAAATCACGGGACCAAGTTCAGAAAAACTCCATTATGTCAAAGAGTACAGCAAAAGAGCTTCTACAAAAGAACTCACAAAAACGTTCTACTCAGGACCATATGTTGAAAACACACCGGTGGTTATACAGTACCTATAATCTAAATACAAACATTATATAGATCTAAGGTGTGGTGCGAGTGACTAAAACATATCACTCCTCTTATATAGGTGTTCTGCTCCTCTCTCTTTTTGAAACCTGCTGATGTGAGACTTTGAATTAACAAAATACACAACAAATCCTCCCTTAATTCAAAGTCCTACAATATTACAAACTCTCCTGCAACAGCAAAATCTTTTAGGGTTCTCCTTTAGACTCTACAAAAAGTGGGACATTGTTTGAATACTAACAATCCTCCCTTCAAACAAAGGACCACAACATTTCTTCCCCTTCAGAGGAAGTCATTGACAATGATGGCCATTAGAGCTTTCATCGACACGAAAATTCTTGAGCAACTTCACATTGTCGTCGATTTGCCCTAGTCTTGTACCGTTGTTTTGATAGCTCGCGTCAACTGGACACGTAACCTAGCCACCCACCAGACATATCTTGTCTAGCCCTTATACCGCTAGGAAGACTTTCGACACATGAGATCCAGTAGTCCACCTGACCACTTAGATCCACTCCAATCATTGCACACAAATCTGAGCCGGTCACCAAGTTGAACCATTGGCTCTGATACCACTTGTTGGGAAAGGCGCAATGGATAAAATATACACAAAACCTAAAAGCTTGCGTGTAAAATAACAAACTTGACAACAAAGTGAATGATAAAAAAAGAGATGATAGTATATGATAACAGTAGAAGTAAAAGTCACAATTTGTGACTAGCTATTTCTACAGTACGACATATTATTCATCACTAATAATTTCTACTTGTTTAATTTCTCTTTGCATGCCTCTATGCCTCTCGCAGCATGAGATTTTATTCTTGAAATACATTGTTCAAATTGGAGCACTTATAAAAAAACAAAGCAACATTTGTCACAAATTGACCTGCTCCACCATACATAATTGCAACAGCCAAAGGTGCAACTCGTAGGAAAGAAGCCATAACTACCTTCGAGAGAGAATAAGCAGGATGCAAATGAGAATTTAAAACCAAATGTGACTCTTACAACAACTTTGAACCCTATAAGGCTTGTATCGTTACCAAAGGTTTTACTCAAAAAGAATGGTATTGATTATAAGAAGACATTTTCACCAGTTTCTAGAAAAGATATCTTTTATAATTATCATGACTTTGGTGGCTCATTATGACTCAAAGTTACACCAAATGGATGTAAAAATTGTCTATCTAAAGGGGATTTAGAGGAAGATGTTTATATAGATCAACCTATGGGGTTTTCAGTTGAAGTGAAAGAACACATGGAATGTAAACTTAAGAAATCAATATATTGTCTTAAACAAGCATCCCATCAACTATATCTCAAGTTTAATGATACTATTATGTCCTTTGGATTTAAGGAAAACATTGTTGACCGGTAAATATATCTTAAGGTTAGTTGGAGTAAGTTTATTATCCTAGTTCTATGTGTTGATGATATTTTACTTGCATCTAATGATCTTGGTCTATTAAATGAGACTAAGAAATTTCTCTCCAATAGTTTTGAAATTAGAGATATGAGTGAGACAAGTTATATGATTGGAATAGAGATATCTCTAGATAGATCACAAGAATTGTTAGACTTATATCAATAAAACATTGGAAAAATTTAAAATGGGACAATGCTAATATAACCTTTTTCAATTCAAAAAGGAGACAAATTTAGTCTCGTGCAATGTCTAAAAAATAATTTGAAACAAAAAGCATATGAAATTCTTTCCATTTGCATTTATTGTTGAGAGTTTAATGATGCTCAAACTTATATAAGACTATATATCAATTTTGTAGTTGATATGTTTAGTAGATACCAAAGTAATAATTTATAATTAATTTTTTATAATCTAGATTTTATTCTATTTATATTATAAAAATTTATAATATTTTAAAAAAATTTATGAATTTATAAAATTTCAAGAAATTTCAGGTATTTATAGAAGATATTCAATAATTATTCTTGGATTATTATAAAAAAAGTAACTATGATTAAAATTAAAACTAAATAATAAAAATTCATATAACTAATATTATCATTTATACAGTTTTTTTTGTCATCTTTATTATTTATTATTTATTATTGTTATTGTTATTGTTATTGTTAGTATTATTATTGTCATAAATTATATTGTCATAAATTATCATTAACGAATGATGAAACTAATATATATTAGTGATAATAATAATTTTGAAGTTCGTAGTAAAGATAAAGGCCATAATGATAATGAAGGTACACAAGGTATCCACAGGTAAAAATATTATATATTTTCCTATATCATAAGAGAAGTCTTGTATCATCTGAAAAGTCCCTATGAAATTGTTAAATGAATCAAATATTCATAATTTTTTACTAGAAAACCTCAATGTTATATTAAATAATCCATCAAAATTTATATATATTTTAAATATGGTGAGACTTTAAGTTATAAAAATTATTAATTGAATATCATTGATAATTTTTTAAGAAAATCATAATTATTTTAACAACATGCCTCAAAATCTTAATAATTTTTTAAAACATCACAATTATTTTAATAGGTTAAACTTACCTTTCGTGTATGCGGCGGTTTGGCAGAACTTATTTGCAGGTTGGTGTTATGATTTTCATTAAATTTCACTTCATAAAATATGCTATATATTTCTCTTTAATTATTTGCTGCTGAGAAGGAAAAACTTAACAACAAAGAGAATTATATGACAACAGTAGAAGTAAAAGTCACAGGATTTAATTTTGACAAACTAATTGTAGATATATATTATTTTAGATTGCTCTTAAACTCGTAACACAGACACACAGTACAACATATTATTCATTTATCTCAACGCATTATTTTAGATATATATTTTAGATTGCTCTTAAACTATTAGCAGCACTCAACGCATATTTGCTTTACAAAACGACAACAGCCATAGGTGCAATCTAAAAGTTTCCGCACAGGGAAGCCACCACCACCCATTAATCTATCATCGTACTCTTCATTTATCTCTTTGATATTACCTGTGCAAATTAACATTTATACCATCAAAAAAATAGATATGGTGTTAATTGTAAAACAAATTAATTAGTTAATTATTTCATATATGATCAATTACAATATAAATTAATCAGTTAATTTTTTCATATAATATATACATGGTCTATTATAATATAAGTTAATCATCTAATTACTTTTCATAATGTATATATATATGTATATTTTTTATTAATTTTTTTCTTTATATTTTAATTAGTTTTCTTGTGTTGGATTTAATCACGAAGTATATCTGTTATATTAGGTCATAAAAACAAATTTAGATTCTTTAGTAATCTTATATTAATAATTTTTCAAACAATAAAATATACTGAAATTTAGAATTAAAAATTTACTAAAGGTTTTTGAAAATTAATTTTATCATCTTTACACTTATGTTTTTATTATAATTTAATATTTAAATATGAAGTGTTATAAAGCAAGAAAAAATAATGAATTATTATTGACATTTTAGATAAAATAATTTAGTTTTAACTTGATCGAAAAACTATATTTAAAAAGAAAGATAAATTTAAATAATTAATAAATTAAATAGCTAAAATTTTACAAGGGCCACATTAAAAATTTGCAGGGATATAACAAGTTAAAAAAAAATTCAGGCAACTCAGCTAATAAATTATAAAACGCTTATAGCAACAATGCATTATTATATTTTTTGTTATTGTTTTAATTATAAAATAGTTTTTATAAAAGCATTTATTAATATTCTCTTCCTTTATTATAATCGTTTGAATATATAAGGCAAAATGATATATAGCATACCCTCATTTAAGTTCTTGGCTGCAACTTCCGAAGAGAAAAAATATGAGCATGGCCAACAGACATGGGATAAGTAAAAATTACAACAGATCTCCTCAAACAAATTAGTTATGTTTAGTAAATTAGAATGTGGAAAATAATGGGAAGATGTATCTATATATATATTGGTCGGAGGGAGAGGTGGCAACCTTATTTTGCTTTTTTGTTATTATTATATCATCTAATTGCTAACAACCCTTCAACGTTCATAGAGTAGTTAACAAATTTTGAATTTCTTTTAATCAAACATAACTCGTGCAACAAGTGATGGATCAATTTTTTTTCTCCGATTTGTCTTTCAAGCTATTTGTCAGTTGACATTTTAAAAATAATAAAATAATTTAATATTTTTATTTAATCATAAATTATGATTTATAATATATTTGTTATTTTTTAAAATTATCTTTAAATAATAATATAAAATAATTGTATATTTTTATTTAATCATAAATTATGATTTATTATATATTTATTATTTTTTAAAATTATCTTTAAATAATAATATAAAATAATTTTACAATAATAATGTTATTAGACTCCTTAAAAAAGGATTAAATTACGATTTAAAAGATCATTGTTGGTATTACGGTAAAAACTTTAATTAGGTAACATCAAGAGTTAAGAAACAATTTATTCTCATCGGAGTATTGAAAGGTGTTATAACTTATAATATTTGTAACTTGACCATTTCATGACATTTGTCATCATAAAATAATTTTATGATACTGTAATATCTTTTACACTAATACTACCATTTAACTCACAATTTAGTGTTCTATTTTTTTATCCTTTAATAAATTTTTATGTAAGGTTTGTACTATACTGGAATTATACTATTAGTTCAAAATATAGGTGATGGGTCTAATTCAATCTTCCAAAATTATCTTATAAGGTGAGGATTGTTTCCCACTTATATACATGTGATAGACCAAATCTATGGGGACCTGACAAGGGGTGAACCAACATCGAATGACCCAGCATGGAGACCAAATAACGGGTGGCCCAACATCAGATAGACTCTGATACCATATTAAATTTTGATGTAATGTTTATATCGAATCGAAGTTATATCATATTGATAGTTATACCGGATCAAAGTGAATGATAAGTCTGACTTAAACCTATAAAATCGACTTATATGGTAAGGATTACTCCCCACTTATGTATATGTAACAGGTCATATATGTGAACGATGTGAGACTTCCAATAAACCACGAGATTAAATATGGTATGTTTAGTAAACATGAATGTTGAAAATAATATCAAAATGTATACTCTATATATTGGAGAGGTGGCAACCTTATTTTCCTTTTCTTTTTATTAAAATCATTATATCATCAAATTGCTAACAATCATTCAACATTCTTAAAGTTGTAAGCAAATTTTTAATTTCTTTTTATCAGATGGGCCAATTAATTCAATATAAATGACTTGTTTCCTATCTTTGTCGTTCAAGTATTTGTCCGATGATATTTTAAAAATGAGAAAGACGTTGATTATTAGGATTACATTCTTATCCGATTATAAATTATCATTTATAATATATTTTTTAATTTTAATAAATTTATCTTAAAATTCATACTGAATATAATTTGTAATTGAATAATAATATAAAATTATTTTGTGCTAATTAGTCAATAAAGGTTTTTAAAAATTGAGCATTAATTCATGATTTAAAAAATCATTATTTAATATTATTTTTATCATCCTTCTGGAATATCAATATATTATTTTTTAAAATTTAAATTTTTTTAATATTATAAGAATATTAAAGAGTACTTTTTAGAATATTTTACACCAATACTGACCTTTTAGAATTCATTTGATGTAGAATAATTCGTGGATAATTCATAACGTAGAATAATTTTATATAATTATTTAATTATATGTATTGTTAGTATGATTTTTAGGATAAATTTATAAAAATCAATAAATTTATTAAAGTTTAAAGGTATGTCCTAACAATATAAAATAAATAAAAGTTAAAATCTTTTAATTTATAAGAAAAAATTAATTACTAGAGAGATTAGTTAAGACTATAAACACATGATACCATCTAAAAAAAATTTCGTATAGAAATAGTTGGCGTTGGCCCATCACTTGATGCACGAGTTATATTTGATTAAAAGAAATCTAAAATTTGTTTACAACTTTACGGATGTTGAATGGTTGTTAGCAATTTGATGATATAATAATAAAAATAATAAATAAAAAAAGTAAAATAAGGTTTCCACCTCTCCCCCCATTTACAAGGTATATCTTATTTGATTGAGAAGATCTTTTGTAATAATTTCTACTATTAAAAACGATGGGTTGGAAAACAAATATACCAATACTTATCACAGTTTTGCTGGCCATGCTCATATTTTACTCTTCAGAAGTGGCAGCCAGGAACTTGAATGAGGGTAAGCTATTTATCATTTTTCCTTATATATTCTCAAGATTATTTTAAGAGAATATTAATTAAAGCTTTTGTAACGTACACTAGTTAAGATTTAAGAAATGTAATTATTTAACGAAAATATATTACTAATATATTTTTTTTATAAACGTTTTATATTTTACTGGCTAAATTATTTCCTTTCTTGCAAATATATAATTTTATTCTTACATCTTATCCCTGGAAATTTTTTAAATGACTCATTTAAAAAAAAAATAAAAATTGTTCACCATGATCGTTATTATTCTATTTTATACCTTGAAATATATATATTTAGACTTTGTGGGGGAGGTTTTGTGTTCAATTCCCATATAATATAAGTCAAACTAAGTCCGAGACTAAAGAATTATAATATTGTTCATATAAAATATGTATTTTTCTGTGTAATAAATTACAAAATAATGGTAACGAAAATGAAAAACAGAAAGTTATAAAGAACAGTACATTTCAAAAGTCCTTTATCCCGTAGAAATTAAAAAAAATTGCATAACTGAAGGACTATCAATGTAGTTAAGTGTTTTTACTTTATTAAATAATTTTTAATAAATATTCTTAAAATGTAAGTCGACCGAAAATTTAAATTGGAAGGAAGTTTAAAATAGTACAATTGGTTTCATTATCCTATTGGTGAGAGATAATAAAGGATTCTCTTCATTATCCTAATGGTGAGAAATTAGTTTTTTGCCCAAATAAAACGAACTTATTTTTCTATCATAAATGGTTCATGTATTAAATTAGGTGTTAATGTTTTTGCACAGGTGAGGTTGTTAAAGAGATAAATGAAGTGTCCCATGCTAGATTCATTGGTGGTGGTGGCTTTCCTTTGCAGAAACTTGGATATTGCCCTGTGCATTGCATGCTGCATTTAGACGGAGTTGTTTATGAATAAAATCTTATATTAAACATAAAAAAGTCTTACAATAAAATCCCTTTTAGATTTATCAATATTTTATGTCGACCTTGGGAAAGGGCCTCAAATGGGAGAAATAATGTATTTCAGGAATAAAATCTGATCTCGTGAGAGGCATGGATGCATGCAAAGAGTATTTCACAAGTACAAATTATTAGTGTTGAATAATATGTTGTACTGTGTGCCTGTGTTACGAGTTTAATAGCAAACTGAAATAAAAGCTATCTACTGTACAAATAGTTTGTCAAAAATGGTGACTTTTACTTCTACTGTTACTAAATATCATCATCTTTTTTTAACATCCTCTTTATTGTTAAGTTTGCTCTTCTCGCAACAGAAAAAGAGAAATATATAAAATATTTTCTAACACATGGGTGAAAGAGAATATGTTGACGTTGGAGTAGCGGTGACATTTGAAGGGGAATTGAACTGCAACGATTATTCAAAGATTGATAGATTTGGAGAAACGAGATAAAATAGAGATGGATAGCGCGTTAGGTGTTCCAGAAAATATATATAACTCTGATAATTTGAATACAGTCTCCTAATTATTTATATAACTTTAATAATTTGAGTTTACATTATTAATTATTTATTATTATAATTATTAATTAGATTTATCTGATATATATATTATACATGTTAATTTAATTTATTAAAGGTTGAGATCTCTTTTGATATTTAACCTGTGATGATTTGGGCCATTAATTAAAGTCAATTGTGTGACATTTATATCATCTGGTAAGTTATATTTATGATGTCCATTATTATTAAATAATTCATATCGAGCACCCACCATATTAAGTGCAGTTACTCCTCACATCCTGAGAATCAAACACAAAGGAACAAGTTATCAAGTACAGTGCACGTATGTCCTTTTTATAACTGAATAATCTTTAGATAATTTCATGTGTTATCATGATGTATCTATATATATTTTAGAGAATGCGTTTCATCCTAATTTTAATTCATCAATTGGGATCAGAGACACGTAGATACGAACTATGCTTGTTAAATTTAGTTAATCGCATGAATCCTAACTTGCTTTTTATTTGTTTGGCAATGTTCCTTAAATTTTATTAAGGGGTTTTGCTGGTACTAATATCGAGAATGCAAACCCTTAATTTGGTAGCATTTTGTAGTCTGTACAATGAGAAAATAATGTTTTTCTTAACCCTCGATAGCAATCTTTTTAATTCGAAGAGGTTAGGTTTTGTTTGATGAAAATTAAAATCAGTTTAAGACTTTTGTTGAGCTTGAAATTGTGATCAAAACCCAACAAATCGCTGTTAAAATTGATTAGAAAGCATAGGGGAAAATTTTGTTTGGCAATGTTCCTTAAAATTTCTTAAGGGGTTTTGCTGGTAGTAATATCAATTAATTTGGTAGCATTTTGTAGTCTGTACAGTGAGAAAATAATGTTTTTCTTAACCCTCGATAGCAATTCTTTTAATTCGAAAAGGTTAGGTTTTGTTTGATGAAAATTAAAATCAGTTTAAGGCTTTTGTTGAGCTTGAAATTTTGAACAAAACCCAACAAATAGCTGTTAACATTGATTAGAAAACATAGGGGGAAAATTGACTAAAAATGGGTTTTTTCGGATCACTTTTTCCAAAATAAAATGGGTGAAGAAGATGACCAGCGCGTGCAATGCACGCGTAGAGAGAGAAGAGTGGTGTTTGCACCTCACGCGAGCGGCAGCCTCAAGCGCGTGTGGCGCGTGAAGTACACGCGCAGGAGGACGCCTCCTATGAGTGTGGTGGGTGAAGTCCACGGGCAGGAGACGCCCTCGAGCGCGTGGAGTCCAAGCGCTTGTCTTTGCACGAGTCGTGGCTCGTGCGCGCAACACGTGTCGCGCTATGTACCTGACGTGGTCGTTCCATGTGCTGCCACGTGTAAAAAAAAATATTCTTATTTTCTTATCTTCCTTTGTCTTTTTTCTTATGTTTTGTATAATATATGTGCATAAGTTTTTTTCTTTTCCAAATTATTGCAATTTCTTGTATTGTGTGATTGTATTTCCGTCTATCATGGGCAAAATTATATAAAATTTGCATAATTGATGAGATTAATATTGCATTAATGTTAATAATATCCTATCGATATTTTATTATTAATGTGATTTTCAGATTGATATAATGTGTTACTAATTCTTTTCTATGTCAATTTCATTCCTTCAAGACCTTATCGGTGATGGATTTCTAGTGACATAAAATTGTGCATTATGTTATTTGTTAATTCAGTAATTTTTTATTTACGGTGATTCGGGACCCTTAGGTGGAATCTTAGTAAATAAGAATTTTTGCACATGGGTCTATTTTGTTGTATATGTGGAATCATTTAACTCTCTTATTGAGCAATGACATTGTACATATTAAATGTTTTCCCTCTGAATAATGACAACTTCTCTGCCAATGGAATTGACTACTATCAGACTCTGAATGAAACCAATTTTTAGGATTAGAGTGAATTCTTGGACCTTTATTTATCTATCTCTAACGTGGACTTGACATTAACAGAAGAAGAGCCTCCTGCTCTTACTGATACATCTAACGCTGTTGAAAGGTCTTATAATTAGAAATGAGACCATTCTAATAGGGTATGCCTCAAAGTGATGAAGTACACTGTGGAGAAATCTATCAGGTAGAGCATTCCAAACAACCGATTGGCAAAGGAATTTCTGAAATCAATGGGTGAGAAATTCACTACCTTTGACAAGGCCCAGCAGGGTCGTTATCTCTCCTTACTTGAAAAAACTAAGTATGATGGCGTCAGTGGGGTCTGCGAGCACATTATGAAGTTGGTGCATTACTTTCACAAGTTAAAATCTCTCAAAGTTGACCTGGGCAAAAGTTATCTGATCTGAAAGGTTCTTAAGTCTCTCCTTCCCAATTTGGTGTTTTGAGAACTTTTTACAACACTCAGAGACATGAGTGGATCATTGATGAAATGATTGTTATTGTATCTCAAGAGGAGGATTTTGTTAATAAGGGAGGAAAATCTCACACTGGCAACCTTGCAGCCTCCACCTCTGGTACAAAAAATTACAAAGGTAAACGTCATTTTGACAAGAAGAAAGTAGGTAAAGCGCCTCAATTCTTACAACCGAAGATGAAGTTCTTCAAGGGGACTTGTAAGTACTACAAGAAGTATGGCCGCAAGGTGGATGATTGTTACACCCTAAAGAAGAAAGAGGAGAAGCAAGGTACATCTTTAGCTCTAACTTTTTTTGAGTCGAATGTGATTGATGTTGCTCCCAACACTTGGTGGTTTGACTCAGACACATCTATTCATGTTGTGAATTCTTTACAAGGGTTCACAAGCATGAGAAAGCCAAGTAATGTTGAATCCAAGATCATTGTGGGAGATGGAGCTAAAGTGCAGACAGAAGACATTGGCGAAGTTACCTTACATTTGTCTTCTAGGCACCTTTTATTATTGAAAGATGTTGTTTATGTATCTTCAATGCGAAGGAACTTAATTTCAATTTCAATTTCAATTTTGGATAGATGTGGTTATACCTTTTATTTTGGTAATGGAAAAGTTGTTATTCGCCTTAATTCTGTTGTTGTTGGTTCTGCAATTTTGTGTGGTGGTCTGTACAAGATAAATTTTATCGACATGTCTGTTAATTCTGTTGTTGGGCATAAGCATGGCAGAACACATGAGAATTCTTCTATGTTGTGGCACAAATGTTTAGGTCACATCTCTAGACCTTGGATTGAGAGGTTGATTAGGGAAGATATTCTCCACTCTCTTGACTTCCTTGACTTTGACTCTTTTATAGATTGCATTAAGGGAAAACTCACTACTAAAACCCAGAATGCAAAGGCAAATAGATGTGATGATGTGTTGCAGCTGATCTATACAAACATGTGTGGACCTATTATACCTACTAATATGGGTGGATATAAGTACTTTATTACCTTCATAGACGATTATTCCAGATATGGTTGGATAGATCTTCTTCCAGAGAAATCTGGTTCTTCAGATGCTTTCAAGTCCTTCAAAGCAGTTGTTGAACTAAAAATAGGAAAGAGGATCATGTGTGTGAGATCTGATAGAGGAAGAAAGTATTATGGCAGGTATGACGGAATTGGGAGAAATCTTGGCCCTTTTGTGAGATATCTAGATGAATGCGGCATTGAAGCGCAATATACTATGCCCGATACCACTGAAAAGAACGGTGTTGCAGAAAGGCGAAATCATACTCTGATAGAGATGAGGAGATGCATCCTTGAAGACTGTTGTATACATTTTGAATCAAGTGTCCAGTAAATCTATGCCAAAGACTCCTTATGAATTGATGTCTAGAAGAAAGTAGAGCTTGCGCCATTTTCATGTGGGGATGTAAGGCTAAAGTTAAGCATTATAATCCTCATATGAGAAAGCTTGATCATAAGACGATTTCTGGCTTCTTCATTGGCTATCGTGTGGGTTCAAGAGGTTACAGATTTTATCGTCTATCTCATTCCACACGGGTCAGTGAATCTGATCGTGTTGTATTCTTTGAGGAAGTTTTGGATAGCGAGATCCACACACCACGATCAGTCACCATCAAAGAAAATCAAATGATTGTCCTCATTGCTCCATTCTTTGGTAATGTCATTGCTCCTACCGATCATAATGATGATTGAGTTCTTCAAGATTGTGATGATGTTGTAGTACCACCGTTTTAAGAACATGAGACAAATGGCAACACAAAGACAGTCTTAAAGAGTGCACAGGCCTTCTATACCAGATGACTACGTTGTGTATCTTCAGGAGCACGAGTTTAATGTCCATGATAATTTTGATCCTACTATTACTTTCGAGGATGCCATTTCCAGTTCTCATGCATCTAATTGGCTTGCTGCAATGCATGAAGAGTTGTCCTCCATGTCTTGTAATGGTGTCTGGGATCTTGTTGAGGTTCCACCTGGGTGCAAACCAGTTGGATGCAAGTGGGTTTTCAAGACCAAGCTTAGTCTAGAGGGAAAACTTGTAAGATATAAGGCGAGACTAGTAACAAAAGGCTACAATCAATTATGGAGGATCATCTTCTAGCATGAGAATTACAAGAGCTATGCAAAGAAGAATTCAAGACCAAGTTAAGGAAGAATTGACCAAAAGTTAAGGTCAAAGTTAACAGTCAACTCTTGAGGACTCAAAATGTATCCTTTAATTTTCTTTCTAATTTGTAAATAGTCTTAAGACTTGTTTTAGTTGTTTTTGGACCTTTTATTGGTCAAAATGTTTCGACCAAGACAATGGAGAGTACGGGCCGAATTGTTCTTGATCCAAGTTGAAGAGAGTGTGTTTCACTCTCCTTAAAAATAGTGGAAGAGGAATTGGAGAGAAGTAGTATTCTCTCCACTTACTTAATTTGAATCTCCACCACTTGATTTATTCTAAATCAATGGGAGAGATTCAAATTAGCCCTCTTATGATTTAAGCATTACCTTAAAGATTGAATATTAGCCTTAAGATTACTTTTGATCCAAGACATAAGATTCAGTCTTAAGTCACATGACTCACACCTTCACAACTTGAATCCTAGCCTTTTGATTTAGGTTCTTGATGTGAACCAGGAAGCCTAGTCCATTATTTTCGTGCATATTTGCATTTAATGTGTTTTAATGAGTTTTTAATTTTTGTGTATATTTTTAGGCTAGATTTAATGTGTCTTTATTAGGTCTTTTATTACTCTATTATTTTCATGTAGAATTTTAGGTCACGCATTCGCGGAAGGGGATTGTCTTGATTTTTCATTATGGGGAAGGATATTGACGCCACACTAAGGAAAAGGATGGGAAGGTGAGTGATAAGTCATGGGTTTGATCGCAACACAATCAAAGATTGATAAGATCAGATTTAGTTCTTCTCATAAGAACTAAGAAAACTCTCAAAATAGAGAAAATCTCACATATTATTCAAATTCAACTTTTCTTATATCATAACACAAAGAGTATCCATTTATAGGCTAAATGGAATACTAGATACATTGAATTTGGCCTAAAAATCTACGCGAAAATAATAGAGTAATAAAATACCTAATAAAGATACATTAAATTTAGCCTAAAAATCTGTACGAAAATTTAAAACTCATTAAAATGCATTAAATGCAAATCTACACGAAAATAATGGACTAGGCTTTCCGGTTCACATCAGTTCTATAACTTGTTTTGATGGATTAGTCGTGGATGGTGCATGTTGCATGTGATGATCAATCAAAGGAATCAAAAGGTGAAGATTTTATTTTGGTTTAGTCATTAGGTTAGGCCTTGGATATTAAATAAGTCAACATTTCCCATCGTAGACACTTCTAGTCAACTTTTAATGAAATAGAGATTTTCTCTTGAAAGGAGTGAATGCTCTCTTAGGATTTCCTCATAAGACCTTTGAATCTTATCAATGGACTTTGATCTATAGTGGCGATTACTCAATTAGAGCTTATTGACTTGTTTATGACGCTCTTCATCTTCTATCTTCTCCATTTTTTATTTCCTTCACCTTTGTTCTTCTTTGACCGTGAGGTTTCTAGCTTATCACTGTGAGTCCCTTATGTTTTGAGTTGATGATTGCTTGGTGAATGAAGATTGGGGCAACTTACATCAAGACCATGATGATCACTTGCTAAAATTGTCATGATCATGTATCAGTCAAAGAGAGGGAATTGACTATAAAGAGACTTTCTCACTGGTCTCCACAAAGGATGTTTTTCGAGTAATTATGGCCTTAGTAGCTCATTTTGATTTACAGTTTCACCAAATGGATGTGAAGACAACCTTTCTTAATGGTGACTTAGCAGAGGATGTCTACATTGTTCAACCTGATGGTTTTGTTAAAACAGGTAATGAACATTTGGTCTACAAACTTAAAAGGTCCATTTATGGATTAAAAACGACATCCAGGCAGTGGTACTTAAAGTTTGATCAGGTTGTCACTTATTTAGGATTCAAGGAAAATGCCTCAGATCAGTGCATTTGCTTGAATATTAGAGGGAGCAATTTCATAATTCTTGTGTTATATGTCGACGACATTCTTCTTGTAAGTAGTTGTGTTAAACTACTGACTGAAATAAAATTGATGTTGAGTACTCATTTTAATATGAAGGATCTAGGTGATGCTTCAGTTGTGTTAGGCATCCAAATTTATCTAACAGGTCACGAGGTATCCTCGTATTATCTAAAAAAGGATACCTTGAAAAGATCCTTAAGAGGTTTAACATGCATTATTGTTCTCCATCTGCTGCTCCTGTTCAAAAGGGTGATAAATTATCTAAAGCTCAATGTCCACAAAATGATAAAGAGATATATGAAATGAAAAAGGTTCCTTATGCTTCTATTCTTGGCAGTTTGATGTATGCTCAAGTTTGTACTCGTCCTGATATCGTTTTTACTGTTAATGCTTTAGGGAGATACTTGAGCAACCCATGTTTGGGTCATCGAAAAGTCGTGAAAAAGGTCACGTGTTATTTGCAGGGAACCAAGGATCACTTACTGACCTATAGGAAGTCTGATCAACTTCAGGTCATTGGTTATTCTAATTTTGATTTTGCAGGTTGCCCGACGAACCGAAAATCTGCTTTCGACACTATTTTCATGATGACAGGAGGGGTTATCTCTTAGAAAAGTGTCAAGCAAACTCTTACGGTCACTTATACCATGGAAGTAGAGTATGTCACTTGCTATGTAGCTACCTATCAGGCTATATGGGCTAAGAATCTAATCTCTGGCTTTCAAACTGTTGAAAGTATATCTAGACCACTTGTTATATACTACGACAACATCGTTGTTGTACATTTCTCTCAAAACAATAGAAGTTCTTCTTGTTCAAAGCATTTTGATATAAAACATTTGTTTGTTAGAGAGAAAATTCTGGAGTTTCAGACTCGAATTGAACATCTTACTACAGAAAATATATTAGTTGATCCATTAACTAAAGACTTAACTGTAAGGGCTTTTAGAAATCATGTAACTCTAATGGGTTTAGTTGATTCTTTTGATGTATTGAGTTAGTAGGAGTCTAAAATTTTATATCCTTGTATTGTTCTTATGAGATATTCGTAAGAAAACGTCGATATGATTTATATCTCTTGTAGCATCTTGGATGTTGGAACCATTGATGGGTTATATAATTCTCTTCGTAATAATATTATAATTTTTCATCTTCATTATTATGAGCATTTAATATGTATGATTTACTTCCCTTTTAGATATTATTTCTGCAATGGTAAGGCTTATAATAATTGACTTCTTAATTGATGTGTATTGTCTTCATAGTTAATATTGCTTTTATAATGACTTTTGGACTAATGATTAACCTATGTCATCCAAGTCGGAGATTGTTAGATTTAATTATTTATATAAATCTTATAATTTAGATTTTCATTATTAATCATTTATTATTATAATTATTAACTATATTTATCTGACATATATATTATACACATTAATTTAATTTATTAAATATTAGGATCTCTTTTTGTGTTTGACCCATGATAGGTTAGACCATCTACTAAAGCTCATTGTGTAGTCTCTGATCTCATCTGGTAAGTTATATTTATGATGTCCATCATCATCAAATAATTCATACTGAGCATTCACCAAATTAAAAACAATTACTCCTCACATCCTGAGAATCAAACACAAGGAACAAATTTTTATAGATAGTCTAGATACACTTCTTTTATGACTAAATAATCTTTTGATAATTTAATATATCACTATGGTGTGTCTATGTATGTTTTAGAGAAGGGGTTTCATCCCAATTTTAATTCACCATATCTTATTGTATAATGTGACGGGTTTGGGGAGAAGGAGAATTGAGCTGAAATTTGCCAGCTTTTACATGTACATGATGTTGACTTAGTCTGGATACAAGAAACTTAGTTAGGGAGACTAGATGCATAGACCTGTTACGCAATATGGGGTGACCAGAATGCGGAATGGAAGGTGGTGGCCATATGTGGAGCTGGGATTTAGGGTTGGGAGGGATCGACATTTTTTTATTTTAAATTTATTTTCTTTTATATTTTATTTTAATTTTAATTTTTTTTATTTTTTCTTTTACTTTTTTTATTTTAATTTATTATTGTTTATATTTTTTATTTAAGTTTTTTAAAATGAGGTAGTGTGTTCATGAAAAATAAGTTAAAGTTATTTTAATTTATTTAATTATAATTTCTAAGAAAGGTGATGCAAGCCTCAAGAGAATTGCAAGGATTAAATGGGTCTTCATGCTTCAATGGAGTCTTACGGTTTGAATTGGGGAAATTCAAGAATTTAAGCAGAAAATGAAAGAGGAAAACAGATTTAGACTTGAAATAGAAGCGTCATGACAAATGTCAATAAGCTCAAGGTGGAATCGTCATAATGGATTAAGAAGTCATTGATAAGATTCAAGGTACTTCACAAGAACTTATAAGAGAAATGCTCTCACTCAAATTTCTGAATTCTATTCAATTTGTCAAAAGTTTTTTTTTATAATTTTGGTCCTAACTTGCATTCTAAGCTTCTAATCTTAGCCCTTGGATTAAGATCCAACCTAAGGCCATGATTCACCCTAAAGAAGGTGGGAATCTTGGAAAAACTGAAAAATTCAAGTGGTAATCGATTACTGATCAAGGTAATCTTATGATATCGTAATATATTTTTTAATAGTAATACTTTAAAATAGTTTTTATTCAAATTAATAATTTTCTTATAAATAATAATTTATAATAAGATGTAAGTCTAAAATTATTTTAGTGATAATTTTTTTTCTTGCACGAGTTAGGTTTGATTATAAGAAATTTTTAAAATTTGTTGACAACTTTACAAATATTGAATGGTTATTAGCAATTTGATGAAAATAATAATAATAAATGAAAAATTAAGTTGCCACCTCTCCCCCCTTTCCCCTCCAATATATATAGATACATCTTCCCATTATTTTCCAAATTCTTATTTAATAAACATACCTTATTTGTTTGAGAAGATCTGGTGTAACTTTTACTATTAAAAGGGATGGGTTGGAAGATGAATATAACAAAACTTATCCTAGGGATGTTAGCCATGCTCATATTTATCTCTTCAGAAGTTGCAGCCAGCAACTTGAATGAGGGTATGCTATATATTTTATCATTTTGTCTTATGTGTTCTCACGATTATTTTAAAGGAAGAGAATATTAATAAATGCTTTTAAAAAAACTAGTTTATAGTTAAAAAAACGATATTTTATGAAAATATATCAACATATTTTTTTTGTAAACGTTATTATTAAAAATAATTTATTAGCTGAAATATTTCTTTTTCTGCAATTTTATATTACTTTTTATATCCCTGAAACTTTTTTAAAGTGATATATCCTTGTAAAAAATTTTGCTATTTATTTTTTTCTCAAAATTTATCTTTCTTTTCACATATAGTTTCCTACCAAGCTAAAAATAAATTACTTTATTTGAAATCACATTTATTATTTTCTTTCTCTTCAATTTCCCTCGAACAATATTCCCCTCCTCCCTCCCAATGTATGCATATCTAATGTATGGCAAAAAATTATTTTTCTATCACAAATGGTTCATGTATTCAGTGTTAATGTGTTTGCACAGGTGAGGTTGTTAAAATGGTAAATGAAGTGTCCGATGGTAGATTACTTGGTGGCGGTGGCTTTGTATCTTGTTTCTACGGTTGTTGGCGTTGGATTTTTGGATCATGCATTGCATGCTGGGAAAAGCCCGGATTCGAATCCATATATAAATCACAATTTTAAAATTTCATGCTGTAAAGAGATATTTAAAATGGTTTTAGCATAATTAAATTTTATATTAAAAGAATTTATTTAGAACCTAATTGAAGGAAATGTTTGATAGGACTATAATTTATTATTTATTCAATAATTTTAATCTCTATTAGTTGAGTAATTCTAATAATTTATCAATTTTATTAAATTTAGGAATTTATTTTTGAACATGATAATTATCTATTTTATTTTAAAATTAGAATTCTAATTAACCATGTAGAATTTTCAATTTAGAGAAGTATTAAGAATACACAATTGAAATTGAATTAGAAGCTTGAGATAAATAATTAGAATTACTTTTTATCGTTTCCTTTTTTGCTAATTAATTGACCCTTCATATGTACGAGCAACTTCTTAGTTTTATTTTTTTCATAGCACGTATACTAATTTCTTTGAAGTTATAGTTACAGTAAATATATAAAAAAAACATGTACAGTAACAGTAGAAGTAAAAGCCACGATTTTTAACAAACAAAGTGCACAATAGATATTTCAGTTTGCTTATAAGCTTATCACAGAGACATAGTGTAGCGTACATTCAACATTTTAATTTCAACTTGTGGCTCTTATCATGTGCAGCATTCAATGCAATTTAAAATGTTCGACCACATTACAAAACGACAACAGCCAGGGTTCCCGCATTGTGTTACAACGAGGGAACTTGTTACTTTGGCACCATCCACTTCATTTTTCTCTTCAACAACTGCACCACAAAACACATTTAAAATTTAAAACATGAATCATTACGATAGAAAATGATGCCACCAATAGTTGTGTATACAAAGAAAAGTTATTGGATGGTCTCGGGGCACCACCTACATTATGATCTTTACCAATTTCGATGTATTATGTATTAAAAAAATTAATTTTTGAAAGGTTAAATCATATATAATAAACTACCAAAGGATATAAAATGACGGAAGGAGAGTCCAATCCGATCGAATGAGTAGGATTAAGAAACCCTTTTGTATTGTACACATATTTTTTCTTTTTGATCCTGCAAATTTTTTTGTTCCGAAATGGTCTTTAAAAAATTATCATTCTGTTTTAGAGAGATCATGTCAAAAAAAAAAGTTACAAAGATAAAAGGTTAAAAAAAAAAAAAAGGCATGAATCAGTGGACAAAGAATGTTTAAGCCAATAAAAAGTTCTAAAACAACCGTATTAAAAATATATTAGAGTAGTATGTTTTCGAAAATTTAACATACTTTAAAATTTTTAACTAGTGTTTGAAAACGTTTAATTTTAATGGGTGTCTTACTTTCAAATACTCATAATGTATATAAAGATAAAATGATATATAGCTCACCCTTTTCCAAATTCCTAGCTGCCACCTCTGAGGATATCAAAAGGAGCATCACCAATAAGCCTGACATAAGCATTGTCGTCTTCGTCTTTAAAACCATCTTTCAGCAGTAAACTACAACTGATGAATTAACTCTAAACAGATATATATATATTTGGTAATGAAATTAAGATGGGAAAATTAATGGGAATGTGTATATCTATATAAAGAAGGGCACCAGGGAAAAAGTTGCGACCTTTCTGTGATAAGAATCGATTAATTCAGCCTTTTGTATATATGCTAGGCATATAAAAATTATACAAAACACCCGTACATGTTCCTATTACTTATATGACTCATAGTTCAATCCAAGAGTCAAAACTTTTTCATTTATATATTATTTAACAAATAAATAACATGTATCTCTTTAAATTGAACGTTTTTAACTATACTAATTTCTTAATTCATATAATTATTAAATAAAAAGAGATATTGTTAAATAATCTAACTGTCTAGTTTAATATTATTGTAAATAAAATTATATATATATATATATATATATAAAATCTTACGTAATTTTAAAATTATATGATAACTTGTAATATGTTCCTCCGAAATTTGGGTATGCCGAGCTGCTCCAAGTCGACACCTATCCTAGAGCTCTCTGGAAGTAATGTAACTCAAATCCGACCAGATCCGAGCTCAGATAAGGGGAGAGGTACTTGCAAAAGGCACTCTGATGCTAAAGTCAATATTGTGTCCCTTTTGAAAATCTCAAGTTAAGGAAGTAAAGTATATATAGAGAGGAAACAAGAGAGAGGTTCTCTTATCTGATCTACCCTGGAAACCAACCTTTGGACCTTTTATATCTGACAATGGCAGTTGGTAGGGAAAAATTTCATCAGCTGACTTTCCTTACTCTAGGCACACGTGTCCCATGAAGGGCTACTTTGTGAATTCCAAGGACTATGATTGCCTTTTGGGGAAACTATCACATCATCAAGTCAAATTACTAGTGGATAAGCGCCACAACTTTTGGGTTTAGACCTCGGCAAAAGAAACAGCCGAGCTCATTTATTATTTTGGCCGACTTTGTTCTAGCTCGGTCCAATACATAAGCCCCCAAAACTCGAGGACAAGGTAAATTTAAAGAGCTCAGGCAAGAGTTTTTCTTTCCCGGTTTCTTTGGCACGCTTCCTTACTCTGTCCTCTCTCATGTATCTATTGGTTAATGTCTTTTCACATGCCTTGACATGTTGGCACGCCCCTTGGAATTCCTTCTTTAATGGCGGGAACGGTTACTTTTCCACGGTTTTATATTTTTTTGAAACTTTTCAACTTCTTCTTCTTTCGTTTGGAAAAACCTCATTCGCCTCCATTTTTCTCCTTGTTTGCAAAGCTTATGAGATTTTCAATTTTCATTTCCTTGTGTTTCACGAAGGCCCTCTTTCGCTAATTTTCGAGCTCTTTTTGCCCTCGCCTTCGTTTTCAGCTAGGTACGTCTTTTATGTCTCTCCCTTCATCATCTGATTCCTCCGAAGTTAAGCTTTTAGTCTCTAGGGAAGTTTCACCAATAGGTGGGTTAATTTCTTCTGAACAAACCCTTAGTGTTTCTCTTCAAATGGCACAACCGCGAAAGCTTGATGAAGGCCCTTCTCGCGAAGTAGTTGAAATAGCCACGACAACTACCGTCGTGGTCGTCCCCTTAAAGAAAGCTAAGGCTCTCGTAAGAAGAAAGTTTTTCCTTTCGCTCCTAGTGAATATCCTTGGGTTCTTGACAAGGTGAATTTTTATTCGTCTAGCTTGAACCCTGGGTACATCGCCGAACTGATGGGGGTACACCCCTTTGTTGAAGCTCGCTTAGTTAGATATATAGACACCGAGGTGTGTTTCCCCTTTGAGCGAGTTTTCATGAAGCCCCCACTTGATGGGGACGATTTCGTTTATGTATACGAGTACATGTTTAGTGAGTTCGGTGTTTCATTCCCTTCGAGTGCCTTCAAGTACAGCGTGTGAATGCTTTGAATGTTGTCCCTTCCTAACTGCATCCCAACAGTTGGGCTTTAGTAAGGGTCTTTGAGGTTTTGAGTATGTTTATGGATATTGAGTGCTCGGTTAAGGTGTTTCTCTACTTCCACCAACAGGTACCTTACTACAATTGTTCTGCCTTTCTTCTCCTTCACCAAAGATAGTGAGTAAATCTGCATATCCTCTAGTGTGAACTCGCTCCCCGGCAAATCCCAATAAAGGCTCGGAAAGATCCTTTATCACATCCAAGGGCAGGAGAGGTCCTCGGAGGTGCATGCTGGCCGATAACATTTATGCTGCGCACATATTGTTTCCAAGCTCGACTAGAGATTCCTCCTCCTCCGAATCCTCCTACAATTGTGTTGATTGTTCCACGGACTTCTTGAGTCTTCCTGTTTGGGGAGTTCTCCCTTTTACTTGATTGAGGTTTATCCTGACCCTTATAAGACAAATAAGATCCTTGACCCTTTTTACGGTTGTCGAATTGTTCCTTGTATGTCGAATCATCATGGTTTTCTCTTCAGATAAAACGAGCAAAGGCCCATGACTGTATTAGCTCTTCAATTATATCTTTAACCCTGTAGCATTCTTCAGTAGTATGACCATGGTTCTGATGAAAGCTACAGTAACGGTTGGTGTCGGCATTCCGAGGAGTTGGACATGGCTTTGGCTGTCGTATCAGGTCAGAATTGAAGGCTTCTCTCAGCACCACTTCTCGGCTGGCATTCAAGGGAGTATAAGTATCATATTTAGTTGATCCTCATCTTTTTGGCTCAAAATCTCGCTAAGCTGAAGTGGGATAAGTTTCATACTACTTGTGGTTTTCTTTTCCTTTCCTCTGTGCCTCATTGTTTTCTTCCATGTTTATGAATCGGACCGCTCTTTCTCTAAGCTCGTCCATATTCCGAGGTGGCTCAGCATACAGAGAATTTGAGAAGGGTCCTGCATGAAGTCCAACCTTTATGGCTTGCATGGCCACAGCGAGATGAAGGTTGGGAATATGCATGGTTGCCTTGGCAAACTTCATCATATAGTCTGTCACAACAGGTTTACAATCAGCGAATCGAGCTACGAACTTTGTGCACAGAGATTCAAACAAATCTATTGAAAGACCAGGCAATGAGTAATACAAATCCAAGGCCACTCCTTTCAATGTGGTTGGAAAAAGACGACAATGCACTCTTAAATCATCAGACACAAGACTGGCCTGGGTGGGATAAGCTTTTACGTGGGATGTAGGATCACTGGTTCCTTCATATTTCTTCATCGAAGACCCTCTTGAATTATCGAGAAGCTTTCATTTCATGATTTCAGGAACGAAAGGGTGAAAGGTGGACAAACGTTGCAATTCAGGGTTGTCCGGAACGCGTACCTCACAAAATGGAATCTCTTGTATGATAAGAGTGTGACTTGCATGAGTTTGGTCATTATGCCTAGGCCCACCTTTTGAATCATTCTTCTGGGGAATGGGATGTGCAGATACCCCTTTATCCTTTCTGCTATAAACAGATTCTTCTTCCTCACCAGCAACAAGATTTTCATGCATCAATCTTTGTTTCTTGAAGGCCATTATCTCTTCTCTATGACAATCTTTTAACTTGTCCATCTCCATCTTTTGCTTTTCTCGCCATTTACGCATGTCATCTTCCATTTACTGTCTCAGAGCAGCCATTACATTGTCCACTAGAGTCTTCAACGCAT
This sequence comes from Hylodesmum podocarpum, assembly GCA_026586105.1. NCBI lineage: Eukaryota > Viridiplantae > Streptophyta > Magnoliopsida > Fabales > Fabaceae > Hylodesmum > Hylodesmum podocarpum. The sequence goes on along the minus strand of JALJEV010000519.1, from coordinate 4,977,601 downwards.
TAATCAACGAAGGCTCCACATGGGTGTTGACCGAAGGTTGTTGAACTTGACTCCTCGTGTATACCATATACCTCGCGGCCCCAGGTAAAGTTTTACCAGAACCCCACGGTGACGCTAAAATGTTCCTCCGAAATCTAGGTATGTCGAGCTGTTCCAAGTCGACACCTATCCCAGAGTTCTGTGGAAGTAATGTGGCTCAAATCCGACCAGATTCGAGCTCAGATAAAGGGGGGAGGTACCTGCAAAAGGCACTCCAATGATAAAGTCAATCTTGTGTTCCTTATGAAAATCTCAAGTTAAGGAAGTAAAAGTATATAGAGAGAGAGAGAGAGAGGAAACGAGAGAGAGGTTCTCTTATATGATCTGCCTTTGAAATAGACCTTTAAACCTTTTAAATCTAACTTTGGCGGCATGGTTAGTAGGGAAAAATTCCATCAGCTGACTTTCTTTACTTCTAAGCACACGTGTTCCATGAAAGGCTACTTTATGAGTTCTAAGGACTATAATTACCTTCTGAAAAAATTATCACATCATCAAATTAAATCACTAATGGATAAGTGCCATAGCTTTTAGGTTTAGACCTCGATGCAGTCGAGCTCATTTATTATTTGGACCGACTTTATTCTAGCTCGGTATCGTAATTATATAGTATTGATATTAATATATAATTAGATAATATATACAAAATAATTCGAATTATAATATATATATATATTAAGGAGTATTGTACAGAGTTATATTTTAATACAGTATGACGATAAAAGCATATTCAACAAGTTTTTTAAAATTCTGATTATTCAAAATGTAAAACGATAAACCTATCAAATAGCTTCCCCACATTTTTAAATGGTTATTGACTTAGCACCGTCGAGCTAAGAAGTCTCCAATATATAGGCTAAAGGTTAGCATTGAGTTGCATGGCCATTTGTGGCTGTGATATTATTTAATTAAAGTTATTTTATTAGGAATTTCCAATGAGGTGAAATTAAATGAAGCGTAGACCTTGTTCAATTAAGCTTTGGCTTGCCATGTTCTCTGCTTTTTATCCGAAGATTGATGATGAGAAGGACATAATTAATTAAAAAAAAAAATTCTTACAGTAATATACAGTAATAAATTCGAATTTAAAATCTTGTGCATATTCTTTTAACTATCATTTGACGCGCCATAGTGTCTAACAATTATACTTAATTTTTTTTCTTTAAAAGAATTTATAAAATAAAAAAATAAAAAAATACTAAAAGTTAAAATAAATTATTTATTACTACTAATTAAAAGAAAAAACTTCTATAAAATAACTAATGAAAAATTAATTTTTAATTTTTAAATAAGTAAAAAAAATTATCCAAATTGTTGTCGAAAATTTGACCCAAATTTATTCGAAACAAAATATTTGTTGAGGGTAGATATTTTAATTTCCAATCAAAATGATATTGCAGGCCCTGTACGTAAGAGATTAGAATTAGAGATTGATAGAAAAGCAAGGATATGAGCTCGTGTGAGTAGGAAACAGAAAATATCTATTCTAGTTTTATTATCAGCTATAGGTTCGAATTTAAGCGAAATTCTAGAGAATGTTTGTTATCTTGAAATTTTCGTGTCTTTCATAAATGACAACGATAAAAAAAATAGGGTTAAAAGAAAATGCCATTTTGGAGTTTTATAGACAATTTGCTTGTGTTGGTGGAGATCCTGTATTTTCCGAATTTTTATGTAAAGAATTACAAAAAAAAAAAAATTCAACAAAGGTACCTCATAACAATACATTTTTATTACCACGAGATATATTAACAGCTGCGGATCATTTGATTGGAATGAAATTTAGAATGGACGTACTTGACGATATAAATCATTTAAAAACAGATAGGATAATGAAACCAATTGTACTATTTTAAACTTCCTTTCATTTTAAATTTTCTGTCGACTTACATTTTAAGAATATTTATTAAGAATTAATTAATAAGGTAAAAAGATTTAACTGATAGTCCTTCAGTTATGCATTTTTGTTTAATTTGTACGGAATAAAGGAATTTTGAAAAGTACTGTTCTTTATAATTTTCTGTTTTTCATTTTCGTTACCATTATTTTGTACATTATTACAGAGAAAAATACATATTTTATATTAACAATATTAATAAATAAAATATGCTACCACACATTTCTATAAAAGAAAATTCTTGCTTTTCACCTATCCGAAATATTGATTTGCATGGAAGAGCGTAGAATATTTCATTCTACTTATCTTGCATATTGGGCAGTTAAAATCCAGATTTTTTCTTTTTTAATTATTTAAATGGGTCGTTTATAAAGTATTTACCATTTTTGGATAATTATATTCATATTGTGAACGTAGTAAATTAGGTTACATCTAGGTTATGAGTATAATTAACATAATTTAGATTACATCCATAATCTAAATGTAACCACTTAAAACAATAAATACTTTTTAAATAACCCCATTGAAAAAAACCCCAGATGAATCAAAATACCTGTATATTGACTCTGGTTTCCATGTCAAAACCTCATATGCTAGTTTACCACTTTTATCCATCTCTTTGTCACTTGAGTATATTTGTCTTTTTAATCCTACAATTCTTTTTTATAAAATGGTCTTATAAAAATTATTATATATATATATAAGTGTATTAAAAGAAGAAAATAATGAAAAAATAATTATTATTATTATATTTCAGATAAAATAAAAAACTATTGTTTGTGTTTGATTAAAAATGAACAAAAAAAGTAACATTTTATCTTATCATAAATCATTATATAATAAATTCATTAATTTTCATAAAATTATTTTAAATTCATATTGACCATTATCTATGATTAAATAATATTATAAAACTATTTTGAACGGTAAAAAATAGAACATTAAATTATGAGTTAAAAGGTAGTATTAGTGTAAAAGATATTAAGCTATGATAAAATTATTATATGATGACAAATATCATGAACTGGTCAAGTTACAAATATTATAAGTTATAATACCTTTCAATACTCCGATGAGAATAAATTGTTTCTTAACTCTTGAAGTTACCGAATTAAAGTTTTTACCATAATACAAACAACGACCTTTTAAATCGTAATTTAATGCTCAAATCTTTTAAGGAGTCTAATAACATTATTATTGTATAATTGTTTTATATTATTATTTAAAGATAATTTTAAAAAATAATAAATATAGTATAAATTATAATTTATGATTAAATAAACTTATATAATTATTTTAATATTTTTAAAATGTCAACTGACAAATAGCTTGAAAGACAGATCGGAAACAAAAATAGTATTTTATATTTAAAATTAAATTTGTTAACAACTCTATGAACGTTGAAGGGTTATTAGCAATTTGATGATAATAAAAAAAAATGCAAAATAAGGTTGCCACCCCCTCACCAATATATATAGATACATCTTCCCATTATTTTCCACATTCTTATTTACTAAACATACCTAATTTGTTTGAGAAGATCTGTTGTAATTTTTACTATTAAAAAATATGGGTTGGAAAAGGAAGACACCAATACTTATCCCATGTCTGTTGGCCATGCTCATATTTTTCTCTTCAGAAGTGGCAGCCAGGAACTTATATAAGGGTATGTTATATATCATTTTTACTTATATATTCAAACGATTATAATAAAGAAAGAGAATATTAATAAATTCTTTTAAAAAAACTAGTTTATAATTAAAAAATAGTAACTTTATGAAAATATAATAATGCATTTTTGCTATAATTAATTGTTTTATAATTTATTAGATGAAATATTTTTTTCCTGAAATTTTAAAGTGACCCTAGTAAAATTTTAGCTATTTAATTTATTAATTATTGAAATTTATCTTTCTTTTTACATATATTTTTTAAATCAAGTTAAAACTAAATTATTTTATCTAAAATATCAATAATAATTCATTATTCTTTCTTGTTTTACTACACTTCATTTTTATATATTAAATTATAATAAAAACATAAGTGCAAAGATGATAAGAGTAATCTTCAAAAACCTTTAGTTAATTTTTAGTTCTAAATTTCAGTATATTTTATTGTTTGAAAAATTAATAATATAAGATTAATAAAGAATCAAAATTTCTTTTTATGACCTAATATAACAGATATATATACATCGTGATTAAATCCAATACAAACTAACTAATTAAAATATAAAGAAAAAATTAATAAAATATATATATTATGCAAAGTAATTAGATGGTTAACTTATGTTGTAGTAGACCATTAAATATATATATATATATATGAAATAATTAATTGATTAATTTATATTATAATTGATCTTAAATATGTGTATATATATTATGTGAAATAATTAACTAATTAATTTGTTTTACGTTATATACATTTTGCTGATGGTATAAATGTTAATTTGCACAGGTAATATGAAAGAGATAAATGAAGGATACGATGCTAGATTAATGGGTGGTGGAGGCTTCCCAGTGCGGAAACTTTTAAGTTGCCCCCATGGCTGTTGTCTGCATAATGGGAGAGAATGCGTTATTTGCTGCCCTGATTCGCCATGAATAAAATCTTGTACTTGAAAAATATAGCCAGACATAAAAAAGTCTTACAATAAAATTCCTTTTAGATTTATCTTGGTAAAGTGGCATGGAATAATGTATTTCAGGACTAAAATCTCATGTCGTGAGAGGTATGGATGCATGCAAAGAAAGAGTATTTCACAAGTAGAAATTATTATTGTTGAATAATATGTTGTACTGCGTGCCTGTACTAATAGTTTGTCATAAATGTGACTTTTACTTCTACTATTGTCATATATCATCATTTTTTTTTATCATCTCTTTGTTGTTAAGTTTTTCCTTCTCAGGAGCATATAATTAAAGAGAAATATATAGCATATTTTATAACATATATTTTTTAACATATTTGTTTATTAAGTGAAATTTAATGAAAATCATAACACCAACCTGCAAATAAGTTCTGCCAAACCGCCGCATACACGAACTTATTAATAAAGTAATTATAATTTATTAATATTTAATTTAACTAATCCATCTTAAAAAGGCTTGTATACGGGATTTCAAAAAATTTTCCAAGAATTTTTTTCTATTTAATTAAAATTGTGATGTTTTAAAAATTTATTAAGATTTTGTGGCGGTAATTAAAATAATTATAATTTTCTTAAAAAAATTATCAATGATATTCAATTAAGATTATTTTATAATTTAAAGTCTCATAATATTTAAAAATACATAAATTTTGATGAATTATTTAATATAATATGATGCGACGATTTTTAGTAAAAACTATGAATGATTTTCATTCATTTAATAATTTTACACTGACTTTTGAGATTATATAAATTTTTATTATTTAGTTTCAATCTTAATCGTAGTTATTTTTAATAATAATTCAAGAATAAAATAAATATCTTCTATAAATACATGAAATTTTTTGAAATTTTATAAATTCATAAAATATCTTAAAATATTATAGATTTTTATAATATAAATCTAATAAAATATAGATTGTAGAAAGTTAATTATAAATTATGATATTCTTATAAAAAAAACGTAAAATTATTTTAAAAGAATTTATAAATCATGATAATACTAAAATAAATTTTTAAAATGTCATTTAATATATATAGATTACTAGAATGGAATTTCAATTTTAATTAAAAATGATACCTAACATATACTTTAATTAAAAGCGCGATAGATAAGAAACTAATCTACATTTAATTTTGTTCTTTAAATTATTTTATAATTTAAAATAACAAAAATAATATATATTGTGAGCAGACACCACTCTAGTTTTCATTACATGTAGTCTATACACGTTGTCATTTACAGTAATTGTTCTGCTTCATATTCATAGCCTACAAGAATTTACCATTGAAAATAAAGAAGGAAATTGTGCTGAAAATTAAAAACAAATCGGTTGGATCTTAAATAATTAACTCTACAAATTAAAAGACCGAATTAATAGGCTACGGCGGCATTTAAGAGTAAGGTACTACTCTCCCCTCTATATATAAACTTATCCCAGCCCTGTTCACTATGTTTATCTTTTCCTCCTTTTCATTTTATTATTGCAGCAATATTTTCTTTCAAAATGATTTTATAAAAGAAATTTTCATTGTAGTTATTATCAATTAATTTTACTGATGAAAAGTAAAAAAAAAATCTATAATTGCATGGACAACAGGATATAATTTTTTTTGTAATCTATTAATTTTTAATTAACATCCTTAAAAAGTTCTTTAACTAGACCTCTAAATTTAATCAATTAATGTTTAGAATATACAAGTTTGTTTTTTTATTTTAATTTTATTCCTTCGATCACAATGGACCCTGATTTTCCATGCATTTTGCATATATTTTTTTTAATTTATTGTCATTTATCCTTTTCATATTTCTTCACCTTCAAAACAAAAATCATATAATTAGATTATTATGTTCATTTTATGTCCTTCTCTATCTCTATTTTCTCTGTTATCTCATCTTCAATTACATTTATCATTTACTTTCTATTCCATTTGCAAAATATACTTATCATAAATAAAGCATAACCTTAGATTTTCTTGTTAAGAAACTCTTAGAGATATTGATGATATGCGAAAACAAATTCAGCTGTAATCTTATTATGTTACAACCGGCTACTTTTCAATCTTCCTTGTGCAACTATCAGTATCCAACTTCATTTGAAATATCTCTTGGTTGACATTTTGTGATAATGATTAGACTCTATAAATATAAATAAAATAAAGTGCTCTTAGTTTTACATCACTATACATATTTTTTTATTAAAAAAATACATCATTTAAATTTAAACGAGTGAGTGAAAATTTGAAAAGACAAAACTGATTACAATGTTCTACGTGTAAGCAAAGGCTCCAGGAACTGTATTATATTTAGCTTTCCGTTTCCGTGTTATATTTAGCTTCCGTTGTATATGTTTCTTAACCTAATTAACGTGTTTAGACGACTATAGTCCTATGTCTCACATGCTTACTACCAAGTACCAACCTGTTTCAAAATCTGTTGAAATTTAAGGAAGTTCGTTTGAGATTTGAAAATAATATAACAATTAGTTTATTAAAATATCGTGTTTTATGTTCTCGGATTTTTTTAGTTAGTACTATGAACCGTGCGACTGTGAGCTACTGTAATTTAAATAAATTTTAAACTGTTTTTAAAAGAAATAAAATTTAATTATATAACATAAATATTTATTCTGTGCATTATATAAAAATACTTTCACTATAATAAGTAAAATATATCAATGCAAGAGAATTCCCCACCCTCAATTACCTCAAATCTTAAAGCACAAGTTACTCATCAAATTAATTGACATACTTGAATAAAATATTTTCAAGAATTTAAAATGATATTATTTTAAAAAAGAATTTTAATTAAGTAAAATTGATAAATTTAAAATTCTACCTAAAACTGAGGCATTTCAATCTCTTCTCTATCCTTCCCACTTCTCTCACACCTCTTTGAATAAAATTAGGGAATTTAAAAATTATTAACAAACCACTACTAAATATGAAAATATATTTACAAAATGTTTAGGAAGAGTTATTTGAATATTTAGGGTATGTATGGACATCACACTAATAGTCCGAATGAAAAAATTATTTCCGATAAAATATTTACATATCAATTTCATGTATCAAGTTTTTCATACTTTTTATCGCTTCCCTTTTTGCTAATTAATTGACTCTTCATATGTACGAGCAACTTCTAAGTTTTTTTTCTTTTTATAGCACGTATACTAATTTCTTCGAAGTTATAGTAACAGTAAATAAAAAAAAAAAACATAAATAGTAACAGTATAAGTAAAAGCCACGATTTTTAACAAACAAAGTGCACAATAGATATTTCAGTTTGCTTATAAGCTTATCACAGAGACATATATAGTGTAGCGTACATTCAACATTTTAATTTCAACTTGTGACTCTTATCATGTGCAGCATTCAATGCAATTTAAAATGTTCGACCACATTACAAAACGACAACAGCCAGGGTTCCCGCATTGTGTTACAACGAGGGAACTTGTTACTTTGGCACCATCCACTTCATTTTTCTCTTCAACAACTGCACCTGAAAACACATTTAAAATTTAACACATGAATCATTACGATAGAAAATGATGCCACTAATAGTTGTGTGTACAAAAAAAAAATTATTAGATGGTCTCGGAGCACCACCTACATTATGATCTTTACCAATTTCGATGTAATATGTATTAAAAAAATTAATTTTTGAGAAAAAAAACATTACATATAGAAATAAGTTAAGATTACGAATAAGTGGTAATGCAGGACTATTTAATAATTTCCCAAATACTCATAATATATATAGAGATAAAATGATATATAGCTCACCCTTTTCCAAATTCCTACCTGCCACCTCTGAGGATATCAAAAGGAGCATCACCAATAAGCCTGACATAAGCATTGTCGTCTTCGTCTTTAAAACCATCTTTCAGCAGTAAACTACAACTGATTAATTAACTCTAAACATATATATATATATATATATATATATATATATATATATATATATATATATATTTGGTAATGAAATTAAGATGGGAAAACTAATGGGAATGTGTATATCTATACATAGAAGGGCCCAGGGAAAAAGTTGCGACCTTTCTGTGATAAGGTAGGCATATAAAAATTATACAAAACACTTATTTATATATATATATATATATATATATATATATATATATATATATATATATTCCTATCGCTTATAGGACTTACAACTTTATTACGCTAACAAACCATCTCACTCACACTCACAGGATATTTGTATATTTCTTTTTCTTCACATTTTATATTTTTTCCTCTTTATATTTTATAATTAATTGTTTGTGTATTGCAATTGTCTACCAAATATTTTTCTATGTCTTATAGTTCAATCCAAGAGTCAAAACGTTTTCATTAATATATTATTTAGTAAATAAATAACATGTATCTCTTTAAATTGAACGTTTTTAATTATACTAATTTCTCAATTCATATAATTATTAAATAGAAATAGATACTGTTAAATAATCTAACTGTTTAGTTTAATATTTTTATCAATAAGATTACATATATAAAATTTTACGTAATTTTAATATTATATGATAATTCATCAAATCATTCTATTTTAATTTATAATATGATATTAACATATACTTAGATAATATATATAAAAAAATCTAAATTATACATATATATATATATCCATTCTTATAACTTTTTATATAAATTAAATTTAAACTATTCAATTATTTAATTTAATAATTTCATCAATCAGATCATATATATATATATATATATATATATATATATAATTATAATATATATATATATATATATATTATATATATATATATATATATATATTAAGGAGTATTGTATAGAGTTATATTTTAATACAGTATGACGGTAAAAGCATATTCAACAAGTTTTATAAAATTCTGATTATTCAAAATGTAAAACGATAAACCTATCAAATAGCTTCCCCACATTTTTAAATGGTTATTGACTTAGCACCGTCGAGCTAAGAAGTCTCCAATATATAGGCTAAAGGTTAGCATTGAGTTGCATGGCCATTTGTGGCTGTGATATTATTTAATTAAAGTTAATTTATTAGGAATTTCCAATGAGGGGAAATTAAATGAAGCGTAGACCTTGTTCAATTAAGCTTTGGCTTGCCATGTTCTCTGCTTTTTATCCGATTAAATAATGCATAAGATTGATGATGAGAAGGACATAATTAATTAAAAAAATTGTTTTTCTTACAGTAATATAAAGTAAAAACTTATACTTATGCATATTCTTTTAACTATCATTTGACGCGCCCTAATAGTGTCTAACAATTATACTTAATTTTTTTTTCTTTAAAAGAATTTATAAAAGAAAAAAATAAAAATTACTAAAAGTTAAAATAAATTATTTATTACTACTTTGAATGAAGTATCACATTTTTAAAAAATTAAAAGAAAAAACTTCTATAAAATAACTAATGAAAATTTAATTTTTAATTTTTAAATAAGTAAAAAAAAAATATCCAAATTGTTGTCGAAAATTTGACCCAAATTTATTCGAAACAAAATATTTGTTGAGGGTAGATATTTTAATTTCCAATCAAAATGATATTGCAGGCCCTGTATGTAAGTCTTACTATTTAACACACTTTATTTCTATCCTTGATGTCTATTCATGCCTCTCACAACATGAGATTTTATAATTTATTCATGAAATATTTTAAGTACGTATAACTACAGTATATAATTTGTGGGTCTTATTATTATCCTCTGATTGTGCAACACCTTGAGCAATCACCTCCAACATATGCCCCACAACAACCGTAGAGGCAACCTTGTACTCCATCATATCCTGGGAAATTACCATCATAATAATTACGTGCATCATCTATTCCTGGGTTGAAGCCACCAAGACCAACTAATTTGGCATCACCAACTTGATTTGCATTTCTAACAACCTCACCTGCAAATATATCAAGTTCTCTTAACACATGCACGAACCATATTACGATAGAGAATGAATTTGTACACGTTATTAGTGTTTGTACTTTGTGTTGGCAAAGAGGGATAGTGTAGGGAGGAAGAGAACTAGAAAATGAATATACAAATTGAAATATGAAATGGTTAAGTGATAAGTAAATTAGAAAAGGTACAAAATAATGTTGGAAAGGAAGTCCATTCTGATGGTGTGTTTCAGTTAATGAATGTTTTGTGCAGATTAATTAAAAATTAATAAATAAAATCGTTTAAATATCTTATTAGCTAGTCTCTGAAATTAATTACTTAATATTTTTCTTTTTCTTCCTTTATTGTAAAAGAATTGTCTTTATAATTATATTTTTTTTTCACTTGGTGTGCTTTTCGTTCTGTGATATATCTAAAATTTATTTTAGTATTTAATATTTAGTTGATTTTAAATCACTTACTATGAAGAAAATGAAAGAAATTAAAATTGAATTATATATATTTACACATATATTATGGAATTTATTTTTTTAAGAAAAAACAACGTTACAGGAATTAAACAAAATGAAAATGACTTAAGTAGATAAAAAAGATCATTTAAAAAATAATTTATAAGGACAAAAAAAATATAAATATTCGTAATTACAAAAGATAAAAACATAGTTAAACCAATAAATTAAATCATAAAACGTTTATAACAAAAATATATTATAGTAATATTTTTCACAAATTTAGTATGTTTTTAATATTTTAAGTTTTTAGATATATATGTTTTAAAACTATTATTAACACTCTCTTACTTAAAAGTACTCATGAGGATATAAAGCAAAATGATATTTGATATGTATGTAGCTCACCCTCTTTCAAACTCCTGGCTGCCACCTGTGAGGAGATCAAAAGAAGCATAGCCAACAGGCTTGGGACAAGTATTGTTACCTTCGACTTCAAACCCATCTTAATTTCAGTAGTAAACTATGATACATAAACTCAAATGAGATATGTTTTGGCTATGAAGGATGACAAGATTGTTGAATGTATACTCTATATATAGGAATAGGGAGCAGAGGAAAGTATTAATTGAGTCTTTATAGCGTTAGGAACCGACTTGTTCCTGCGATGTAGCTAGATTATTGTATGAGACTTTTAATGGTAATTTGTTGAAGGCCAGCTATGAAATTGAAGCAAGGTAATTATTGTATGAGATTACGTGTACATGCTATGCGGAAGAAATTAAGGTATGGAAGTTACGACACCTATATCATATAATTAATTTTTTATTTACACGTATAAGTCTATTTATACTTGTATAAGTCTTGTTCACTTACGACTCTTTGATATTTTTTTATAAATTAAATATAAATAACCCAACTGTTCAAATAGATATTTTTATCAATTTAATTATGTATACATATTTTTATAAAATTTTAAATTATTTGATATTTCATTGAATCATTTAATTTTAACATATAATATGATATTAAAATACACATAAATATTAATATTAGATTATATATATATATATTTAAATTATATAAAATTTTACATCTATGATTATAGATAAAAATATGAAATTTAACTACTGGATCACTTCAATTTAATTTATATATTCAATAAATGAATTCATGTATAGAAAAAATGAATTTGAATTAAAATGGAATATGTTATGTTAGGTGAGAACCCTTGCAGCTTATTACTTGACTTGAAAGGGTTCTCCGTCATATATTGGAATTTTTCTCTGTAAGATATATATATATATATATATATATATATATATATATATATATATAGTTTCTTAAGTATGTTCTCTTTCTTTTTTAATTAAAATTATAAATTCATTATATATGTATAGATAGATTTTACTATAAGTTATTTTCCTAATTAATTACGTGCCTTATCATAGTAGTTAAGTCACTATACCAATGACCCTCTGTTCTAAAACTGCCATGTTAAACTTTCATACCAACGTGGATGTGATTGACGGACTTGAATTTGCGTTGTTTATACCTCCCGCTTTACTAGTTTCATTTGGAGGATTTTGACATTTTCATTTGTATGAGTTTCAAAGTGTTCTTTTAAGGTGTTGTCGATCAGTTTTAGTGTCATAAGGCACATTGTTTTATTTGACTATAACTATTCTATGCATGAATGTATTTATAACAGTTGATTTCGGAAAAGAGAAAAAGTTTGCAAATATTTTAACAGAGAATTCATCAAGTTACTCTTAAAAAGTAATTTTGAAAGAATTACTTTATATCTCTACATTTTATTTTATTTTTTTATTTTTTTACAACTTAATGGTTCTAATGAGTTGCAAATCTATCCAATTAAAATCGTTCCTCATATTTATAATAAGAAACTAATTAAATGAGTTTCATTGAACAAAAAACTAATCCTTTCGCATACAAGTTTTTTCGTGTCATATAGCACTACAATAAAAAGAAAATTGGTAACAATATTTTTTTAGGCAAATATCAAAATTCATATAAAAACTACTTTTTCCATCGAAAAATTGTCACTACACCACATTGTAATAACATCTTATAATATAAAATTTAGAGTTTAAACTAGATATATGCATTTTACTTTTATCATTAAATTTAATATTATTTAATTACATCGAATTGCAACGAACATTATGACAAGACGACTAAGTAAAAAATATATATAAAAAATAGGAAGTTGCCACTTTTATTTTTTAAAAAACATTGCAAAACCAATTGTTGAGTCCATGAAGCAATTATGTGAAAATATTCTATTAGTGCCATACGTGAAGCAATATATATATATATATAAATTAAGATAACGTATTAATATTTATTATGTTACCTCTTAAAAGAAAATAAGATTAATATTTTGAATATTGTTTTGGGTTAAATTACACTCTTCTCCTTTACAGATATATGAATATTATAACCAATTCCCACTTATGCTTAAAATCCAATTTAAAATAATAAAGTTTATTTGACTTAAAATTGTCGAAGTAAACTACAATCTTCTTCTGTCATATAGCAAATTTTATATTGTGATCATCTTTTACGTTAAAATATATCGGTTAACTGTGATATTATTCTTAGCATGGTCGAACTAATTAATTGGCTCCATATAATGGACCAGTTTGTCTAAAATGATTTATAAGAGGCAAAATAAAAAAAAATATTTTTTAAAAATTTTAAAATTAATTTCGCATTAACTAATTTGCAGGAAGTCATATAATTTTTTAAAAAAATTAAAGAATAATTTTTTATAAATTAGTTAATAAAAAATGAATTTTACATATCATTTTATTTTTTTATTTCCTTATTTCATAAATCTTTCGGAGAAAGCTGGTCCGAATTGGTTATTATATAGGATTCAGTTATATGTGTACCTGTCATTATAGTTTATTAGTGATTTTTTTATTAGTCGAAATTAAATGCGGCAAATTACCTTGTTTAGTTTAGCTCCGGCTTTCTGGAAAAAATAGATACCGATGTAAAAGGATCATCTATAACAACATAATTACAGAGAAGAACAAAGTTAACAATATATATAGTAATTAACAGTAGAACTAAAACCACAAATTATTACAAACTATTTGTAGAGTGATATTTCAGTATTCTTAAACTAAATTATGATATAGACACACAAGAACGTATTATTGATAAACACTATTTCTACTATCTCTCAAAACACACTCGAGAGTAATTTTATTGATGAAGTATTAAAGTAAGAGGCAGAAGTAACTAGTGCTTCATTATTTGCGGGTATTAATGTATTAATGTTGATATTGGAGAACAGCATAAGCATGGAACATAGGTGTCATAGTGTATCATCATCCATTTCATCACAACAGCCATTAGGGCAATCCCCCTTGGCCACCACCAAAGAAAGGGAAATCAGGACGACCGGGAAAGTTGGGGAATCTGACACCGGGACGAAAGGGACGACCAGGGCCAAAGCCGCCACCACCACCGTAACCGGGAAAGCCACCACCACCGAAACCGGGAAAACCACCACCACCACCACCGTAACCCGGAAAACCGGGGTAACCATAACCATAACCATAACCAGGGAAACCATAACCAGGGTAGCGGCCACCAAATCCGCCACCAAGTCCGCCACCAAGTCCGCCACCAAGTCCACCACCAAGGCCACCCCTACTTCCACCTACTTGATTTGCTCCTTTAACTAATTCATCACCAAACACAGTGATCGACTTTTAATTCATGAACCATTCACAATTGAAAACAAAATAAAATAAAACTTGCACACCCCTTGAATCATTAAGAGGGAAAGAAATCAAAGAAAATTATATGGATGATAAAGATGAGAAGAAAAATAAAACTAAAAAAAATATGAATTTATTTAATATGTATATATAATTTAAAAGAGTTTTATGGTTATTTAGTTATAAACTATTTATATATTTATTAACCTTTATATAAATATTTTAAAAGTTTAAGGGTACGTTTTTCTCTCGTGTAAATTAATTGTATACTATCAATTAATTATATATTAGATTTTATAAAATGTTAAAGATTTTATTATTAAAATTAATAAATTTATCATAAGTAATAAATTATAATTAATTTATTATGTAAAGTATTTTATAGTTGATTATATAAAATATTTTATACTGCTAATACGTAAATTTTTCTCATATCTTAAAAGTCACGTGAATCTTAAATTTTAATTCGATAACTATGAAAATTTTAACTTTTTTACAAACACACGTTGGAAATCATATTAACGATAGATTTTGATTTGATTATTATAAAATGTTTTGAATTGTAATCAAACTCAAAAGATATAATGTAAACATAAATAGTTAAATATTGAAGAATGAAAAGGAAATTGGGAAAAGACACAAACTGCTGGAAGTGAAGACCATTAAGATCGAATGTGCATGAATAGAAATCGTATTCTAAACACCTTTGAATTTAATGGTTTCTGTTAACGAATGTTTGAAGGATATTAATTGAGAATTACTAAAAAAAAAATACTTAAATACAGTTTTTTTCTAAACGATCAAATGATACTTATTTTTGTGTTAGTCCTTGTGAGAAAATATATTTTTAATTCTTGTCATTTAGATTTATTTTTTAATTCTTGGAAGTTTCAATTAAATTCTGGCCATTTTTTAGCATATTTTCATTTTTATTCCTCTTAAAAGAATTATTTCATTATTCGTTCCTGTAATTTATTTACTTTTAATAGTTATCCCTTTTAAATTATATTTTTTCATTTTCCTTATAAAAAATTATTTACAAGAACTAAAAAAAATAAAATAATTATAGAAATGAAAAATCAAACAAATAATAATTATAGGGAAAAGGAATAAAACAAATACTTTGCAATAATTAAAAATTAAAAACCGTTCAATTACAAGAACTAAAACTGGAAAAAACTACAGAGACTCAAAATGAAAAAAAGATTAAATTATAAGGATTAAAAGTAAATTCAAACCAAATAATTTCTACATATCACAAGAACAAAAATGAAAAACTGAATATATATTAAATGGATTAAAACAAAAGTATCTTTTAAAAAATTATAGAAAAGCAAAACAAAGAAACACACACACACAAATATATATATATAAGCTAAATTTTTTGAAAATATAATAATTTAAAAAAGGTTATTACAGATATATTTTTGTGATATATATATATATATATATATATATATATATATATATCACAAAAATATATCTGTAATAACCTTTTTTAAATTATTATATTTTCAAAAAATTTAGCTTGTGTTTTAAAAACATTTCCTAATATTCTCATACTTTTGAAATTCATGATCATTAGAGTTACAGGCAAAATGATATATAGCTCACCCTCGCTCAAATCTCTGGCTGCCATCCCTGAGGTGATGAAAAGGAGCATGGCCAACAAGCCCAGCATGAGTATTGCTATCTTCGAACCCATCTTTCAGTAGTAAACTACAACAGATATCTATTCAAATATTGAGGTATTTGTGGCAATGAAGGATATATGAGAAAATTAGTGAGAATGTGTACTCCATTTATAGGAGAGGATGAGGGAGAAGTAGGGACCTTTCTCTTAAATGCCGCCGTAGCTAGCCTACTAATTAAGTCCTGGTTGTAATTAATCTCTCCTTCAATATTTATTTCTACATTTTCTTTCCATCATAAAATATTGGTATGAAGTATGTAATATCTATCATAACATAAAAAGTAATGACTAACTTCAGCTAGTAATTTAAATGCATACAATGTTATAAGAAAATATATATTTATTTTTATCAGTATATATCAATTAAATTCTTATTTTTATTTAACATAAAGTATAAAATGATCTACAGGACAAAGTTAAACACTTGCTGTCAAAATAATACATGCAGTTTCTCGAAGTCTTTTTGATATTGTATTCTAATTAATGTTAAATTTTAATTTTAGTAATCTATATATACTGGTCTTGAAATAAGTCTTTATAAGATAGATTATCAAAGTAAAATTTTAATTTTAGTTAAAAATATTGGGGGAAATGGTTCTAAAACTATAAATTTTGTCCTAATTTACACTGTAGGTACGTATCATATTTTTCATATTTTTAATGGTTTACTTGAAATTTGGCTTAATTTTTTTAGTTTCCTAAATTCAAAATTAATATTCTTAGTCTTTCGAATTTCAAAAATTGTGATTTTAATCCCCAAAATAATTTTGATAGTTTTTATATATAGCTGCTATTCCATAGTATTTCAGGAACTAAAATCATATATAGTTGTTTTAATTGAAGGGAGTAAAAATATTTAATTTAAATTTGATAAATTAAAACAATTTATTAACTTTATTTTAAACTTAAGAGACTATAAATATATTTAACTATTTTTTAAATTAGTTTCTGGCTAATTTAAATAGTTTTGTCCTATTTGACGCATCAAGTATACTAAAATTAAGTACTACCTAATTAATGGATAGATGAAATGTTGTAAAATAATAAAAGATAAAAGACACATATATGATATCTTTTATTTATATGTTGTTTTTTTAATTCGTACAAATTCACTGTGAAAGTTGAAAATCTTAAAACAATTCAAATATTACACGGAAACAAATGAACTCATGTAGCATTACCTTTTTGTCACGGTGCTAACGTCAATTAATGGGATAATACGTGTGTGTTTTCTTAATTTGCTGCTAACCGTTTCATAATGAATATAGGAGTTAGGCCATGCCCCAATCTGTATATTTTAACTAAAAAAGAGCTGTCATTGAGGTTTTTACTTTATAAAAAATATTGAAATATTCTTTGAGGGACTTGGAAATTAAATTTACATTTAAGAGTCGAAGACTTCGTGTACGTGGAGAATTTATTGGAGTAAGTTATTAATATTAGTTATAATTTATTAATATTAAAGTAAATTTTATATGGACGTACTATTTTAATCTAATATATCTCAGTTTATTATTTTAAAATATTTTATAAAGATAGACATGAATTGAATTGATTTTTAATTTTATTAAAGATGATATGAATTGATGAAAATAGTAATTGAAATATGAAAATATAATAAATAAGTTTATATGTTTAAAAGATAGAATTGTTCAATTAAAGTAAAAACAAAAAAAAGTTACAAGAAATTTCATTTATTAATAATTATTGATTATTATTATTATTATTGTTTTAGAAAAAATATTGACATTGTTGTGCGTGTGTTTGCATTTTTAAGTGATTCAATCTTGCTTGAAGAGACAATAGATATAGAAAAAAAATATGATGAAAAAATTAAGAGAAGAAATAAAATTAATAGAGACAATGGATTTGATATTTTTATTTTCTCCAAGTAAACTAAAAAAATCGTAACGAACTGATATGAATTATGAAAATAAAATATTTATAACAGTATATATGAAATTAAATTATTTTTAAAACTATATAAAGAATAATACGGAGACCAAAAACAACAATGGAAAGAAAGTGATAAATAAATCCTAAATTTTAAAAGGATAAAATTGTATGATAAAGATGGAGACCAAAATAGTTACATAATGAGAATCCCCTTTATTAATAATTATAAATTATTATATAAAAAATTATGGAAAAAATGTTTTAATACGATTTACATTATGCATAACTAGCAAAAACACATGCGCAAAAGTTCCGTGTACTTGTGTTTGCATTTTTATGTCATTAAAAACAGGTTAAGATAATAAATTTCTTAGTTTTAATTTTTTATATAAACTAAAAAATCATAATAAATTGAGTTTTGAATAGTAAAATATTTTATAAAAATAAGTATAAAATTGAATTAATTTTTAAATCTTATTAAGAATAAAATAGAAATAAAAAAAATAAAGATTCAAATATAGAAACATAACTAATAACTTTATAAAATTAAAAGTGTAAAGTTATCCAGTAAAAATAACGATCAAAAGTAATTACAAGTTACAAGAGGAGGAATCGTCTTTATGCGTAGGTATAAATATTCAGTTGTTAATATATCATTCAAATTTTTAATTACAGATTTTTATGATATTATTAATATTAAAAAGATATTATCTATATTTTAGATTTAAAAATATTATTTTTGTGTTTGGAATTTATTTTGTTTTCTAAAATTTGAGTGTCAAGTTTATAAATAAACAAAGGTTACTGAGATGAGAAGAATTACCACCGTATAGAGCGAGTCACCGCCCTAATTGAATGAGAGGGTAATCTAAAGAGAGATTATTTATTAAGTTTGACAAAAATAAATAAATTGTAATGATAATTTCTCAAGTTTTATATACATTGTATGATAGTTTCTCAATGATTATTTATTAAGTTTTATTAAGATATGAATACGTGATCATACTAAATTAAAACATTGTATGATTTTGACATTTTTTCTAATAACCTTAATTTTTGTATTCTGCCAACTTATACATGATAAAGAATAGTGTGTTTCCCAAACAAAATATCACGAGCGGCTATACACACATTCTCACGAGTTATGAGTCATAAAAAAAGCAAAAGTAGAGTAAATTAAAAACGTCCTGTTGTTATTAGAGAGCATTGGGGCAACGGAAAGATAGTTAAACCAGTTTTAAATCTATTTATTTAGAGTCACAAATTACAATGTTTCACAAGATTAGTGTCTTTTGGCATAAATTCTTTTCCCCCATTTATTCATTATTTCCTTCTGTTTGTTTTTCTATTATTATGGTGCATCCTAACTCAATTCCCTCAAAATAAAATATATAATACATCAGTTAGATAAATTAATAAAATAAATAAATTATATTTTATTAATGTCACTCTACTTTATTGTAGGATAATACTAAATATTAAATTGACATTAATAATTTTAAATTTGTGTTCAGGATGGTTGACTATGTAACTTTCTACAAGGGTGGGAGTAGGTTAAAATCAGGCTTGTGGCTAAATTTATTTTATATTTTGTAGGTTTAAGTACGGGTTGAAGTAATAGTTTTTTTTTTAATCCGACTTGACCTGTTTAAAAAATATATTATTACGTGATTTAATAAGTTGGTTTATTTCTTTAAATATAAATATAATTTTTTATAATAATTTTAATTTGAACTTTGATATACGTCTTTGAATCTTATTTCTTATATTTTTAATATTAGTCTCACTAAATTAGTGTGACAAGCTAAATTGACTAATTAGTCTAAATCTACCTCATATGGTGAAACAGAGTAAAATTGACTCATTTATAAAATAAGACAAGATAAACAAACAGAAGATAAATCAGACCATACACCCCTAATAAATTAAAAAATTAGACTTGAATTTGACTCATTTATTAAACAAGTCGTAGCTTACCAAAGACATGTCAAGCCTCAAACACATTACAGAACGTCTAAACTATTCTCACCTCTACAGCAGCAGGAGAAACTTTGACTTTGCTCATGTTTACGTTACTTTATGCATTTTGCTTTATTTTACGTGAAGCAAATCCTTAAGTTTAATTGGGGTTTTTGATGTATTGCATATTTTATGAGGATTCTATGCACATTCCTTTTATTGTTTTAGTAGGACAAATTTAACAACACAAGATTTTATTTATTAAATATTTGACATAACGAAAAATTACACAAGCTGAACATGAAAGCTAGAATCTTAAGCAGCCTCGTTTCAGTACATTGTTCATCACAACAACCATTAGCCTAGGCCGGGGAAGACACCAGGCCCGCCAAAACCAAAATCTGGGCCAAAGCCCGGATAACCAGGCCCATCAATACCAAAGCCTGGGCCACCAGGGTAAAAGAAACCAGGCCTACCACCAAAGAAGCCACCACGACGAGGAATGTAGCCACCAAACCCCCCGCCAAAGTATGGGCCGAATACACCGGGCCCAATTCCAAAGAAACCCCCAAGATCAAGAGTTTTGGCATCACCCACTTGATTTGTTTCTCTAACAACCTCACCTGCAAACATATTAACTATTAAGACATGAATCATTTACCCTAGAAAGAACATTGAATTTTGCACAGCCATTAGGTGAATATACTCTGTGAGGGAAAAGGGGAAATCAGTGATTTGCAATGACATAAGACAGAAACAAAGAGATGGAAAAATATATAAAGTGAACATAAACAAAATTGAAGTATGAAAAGGTTAAATGATAATAAATTCAAAAATTAAATATGCAAATTTTCAAAAGGGAGTCCATTTTTATCGAATGAATAGGATTATGAAACCTATTGTATTTAATCATTTTTAAATTTAAGGGTATTAATTAAAGATTAAAATAAAAATGTTTAAATATTTTGTTAATTCATGGAATAACTCTTTTAATGTTCCTACATTTTTTCTCATTTTTGTTATTAATATTTTGTTTTAACACTCCACTTTTTTGTTTTACCTAGTCTTATATATATTTTGTTCATTTTAATTAGTTGTTATCAAAAAAACTGATAGGAACTAAAAGCAAATTAATTAACCATAAATTATAAGGATAAAAATGAAAAAAAAAATGATATATTACATAAATTAAAACAAAAATATCCAAGACTGAAACCAAAGGAAAAATACAAGCATCATTTAAATAAAAAAAAATGCAAGAACGAAAAGCAAGAGAACTCATGTAATGCAAGAACTAAAAATATATAAAACATTTATTAAAAAAAATATGTTAATAGCATTTCCTTAATTTTATAATTCATTATATTTCTTTTACACTTTAACTGGTTAATTTATTAAAAAAAATTATTAATATTCATTAACTTTAAATACTCATGAGAGAATATGATGTATATATAGCTCACCCTCTCTCAAATCCCTGGCTGCCACCTCTGAAGAGATTAAAAGGAGCATAGCCAACATGCCTAAGATTATTGCTATCATCATCTTTGAACCCATCTTTCAGTAGTAAACTAAAACAGATTAACTTAAATAGAATTTTTTTAGTGAGAAAATTAGGGAAAATGTATACTCTATTTATAGAAGTGGAGAAGGGATAAGTAGGGACCGTTATCTTAATTGGCGCCGTAACGTACTCATTCAGTCATTTCTTGAGTTAAGAACCGATTTGTTCTTCATCTCTAGCTGGATTTCCTTCTCCAAATTTTCAGTGGTAAAAAGTTGTAGTTAGGCTAAGAAATTGAAGCACAGCAATCAATGTATGTGACTACGTGTATATGCTATGTAATGAAATGTAGAGAAGGAGGCACCTACTGCTAGTTTTATTCACCATAAAAACATATTAACACTACAATTTATGTTTACCATATAAAGTTTAAAATAATTTAAAGGAGAAATTTAGATGCAATTTTTTATAATTTTTTATATTATTTTTAGTTAAAATTAGAGATTTATTTTAATAATCATGTATATATATATATATATATATATATATATATATATATACATGTATGTATATATATTAGTCTTTATTAATTACAAGTCTTTATAAGATGATTACTTAAGTGAGATTTTAATTCTAATTGAAATAACAGAAAAAAATACTTAAAACCTTTGGCTTCTGTTCCAAATTTTGTTTTCTTCTTTTTTTTTGGGTAAAACTTTAGCCCCAATTTAAAATTGAC
Organism: Hylodesmum podocarpum; assembly: GCA_026586105.1. Lineage (NCBI taxonomy): Eukaryota > Viridiplantae > Streptophyta > Magnoliopsida > Fabales > Fabaceae > Hylodesmum > Hylodesmum podocarpum. Next base: position 4,955,102 of record JALJEV010000519.1, on the reverse strand, counting down.
GTCAAATATTGAAATGAATTAGTGGGTACATGCAGATGTTATGAAAAGGAAAATAAAACACTAAAATCAATTAGTCTTACACGTTACAGTATATAATGTTCAAAGCTTGATTTTCTCATTCTCCACTGTGATTCCTCTTCAAATTATTTTTTACAAATGATTCATTAGTTTTTCACAATTCATGATTTATTATAGGAGTTACTATAAAACCATGTTTATGAATCATGGATATTATAGGTAAATTGTTTTACATTAAAGTTTTCAAATGCGTGCGTGCGAGAGTGAGAGATTACAGCTCGTCAGTCGGTACCTTAGATCAAACCACCTATGTCACAGACTCACAGTTGTTTTTGAATATATTTACTTATTGGATCTCACAGCTCGTCTAAAGTGATTTTATCAAAGTGATTCTACCTAATTGGAATAAGATTGTCTCCTAAAAAGAAAATCAAAAGTAATTTTTAAAACAATATGGAAAAAGAGTACACAATGAAGTTTCTTTTTACGGAAATTTAATTTTTAAAACAAATATATTGTGTAAAGAAACGCATATAAAAAAAACCCACATATTGTATAATTGTGTCTTTTGATCAATTTATGGTGAACTCGAACTCAAAATCAATTTCACTGCCTCAAAATTAATTTCAATATTCAACCAAACTAATTTGTATAATGAGAATTTATATACATATAATATAAAATGTTTATGTACGATGAGACTTCCAATAAAAATAAATTAAAAATATAATAATCACATTCATTCTTCCTGAAATGTATTATAGTTATGTAGGTTTAAATAATAATATAACATGTTAATTATTATTATTATTATTATTATTATTATTTTATATGGTTAATTATATATTATTCTATTTTTTAATCCTGTTATAATATAATTTTATTTATATAATATTAAATATATTAATAAATAATATACACAAAATAACAAAAATACAATATGAATTTTAATATTTAAAAAATAAATCAATATATGGGTTAGATATATAAATTACTAATTAACATATCATATCACTTATACTATAACAAACATAATGAACGTAATCAATCCACATAATAATTAACATAACCAATCGAATTTTAATTTAATAATCTATTTTAAATTCTTTTTTATGAACTAAACTAGGATGTATATCAAATTTATAAATTAAAATGACTATTTATTAAAAGATATAAGATAACAATTTTCTTTTGCAGTAGTTATTCAAATTCTTTTGAAACTTATATTATATTATGACAAAGGTACAGGAACAGTGACGAATTATTCATTTCTAGTTGTGAAACATCTCTGGTGGTAAGAAGGGTGTAGAGAAAAGACAAGTCTCCATGTTGTCTTTATATCCATGCATGCCTCTCACAACACGAGATTTTATTCATGAAATATTTAAAGTACGTAGAACTGCAGTGTCTCAACAGTGACATTGATGTTCATATTATCCTCAGAATGAACAGCAACTATAGCAACCTCCCCAAAATGCTCCACCACAGCAACCATAGCGGCAATATGCTGGTCCTCTAGATACACCACCACCTGTGTTACGACCACTTCTAAGCAAGCGACCGTTACTTTCAAATAAGTGACCTTGTTGTCCATCCACTTCATTTGTCTCTTTAACAAACTCACCTGGTAACACATTAATTAACTCAACACATGAACCATTTAGATAAAAAAAAATAAATGGAAGAAATGATGGTTATAGATCTAACTCAATCCTATAAAACTATTTTGTAAGGTGAAAATTGATCCCACTTATATATGCAACTGGTCAAATTTTCACGTGACGTGGAATTTTCGATGATAAATTATTTTCTTTTAATAACTATAGTATTAGTATAAAATGTGCAAACCGACTAGGCGTACAAATGTACTTTGCAAAGTGATGAATAGGAAGAGAGAATATAAAGGATATAAAATTTCCGTCATATATCCATTTAGATTGTTTTGTGCATTTTGAATTAGTTTATGTGAGAAAAAATTGATTTGAATCAAAGAGGATCATGACAAAAAGAAATAGATCTATTGCATGGAGTAAAATAAATTAATAAGAAAAAAAAAGAATTTCAAGGACCATTTCAAAAACAAATTTCAGAGGAAAGAAAGTAAAGAAACTAAGTAATTTCATGGACACAAAATATATAGTAGAGGAAATAAAAAATTATAAAACGTTCTTAACAACAAAAATATCTTAGTATTTTGAAAATATTTATTAATATTGTTTTACTTCAAAATACTCGTGTGAATATAAGGTATATAGCTCACCCTCATTCAGATTGTTGGGTGTAACATCTGAGGATATCAAAAGGAACATGGCCAACAGGCCTATGATCAGTATTGCCATCTTCGAACCCATCTTTTAGTAGTAAGCTACGACAGAATATTAACTCAAATGTGATTTGTTTGGTAATAAAAGGTGAGAAAATAGTGTTAATGTATACTCTTTATATAGAAGGGGAGGAAAGAGAACTAGGGACCATTATTTTAATTGTCGCCGTAACGTGTATTAAGTCATTCTTTTCTATAGTTAAGAAATGAGAACCGATTTGTTCTTCATCTTCGGCTCAATTTAATTTCCTTCTCTAATTTCAATGGTAAAAAATCGCAGGCTATGAAATTGAAGCAGAATAATTATTATTCGTGACTAAGTGAAGATTAATTTCATATGTATTGAAAAGTAGAGAATAATTATGTATTGAAAAGTAGAGAAGTAGGCACCTACTGCTTGCTTGGTATCATAATATTATTTCTAGGGCTTAATTATTATGTGGTGTGAATAATTTTTTTATAAATTACTTAATTATAATTTATGATATTCACGATTTTTAACATAATTAGAATAAGAGTAATTTTTCTAAAGATTAATCATTTTATAATTAACTATTTTTTAGTGTATTTAGTTAAAACGCTACCTCAAATACCACCGATTGTGCAGATGCAAATTGTTGAAGGAAAAAAAATTAATAAAATCAATGAATTTTACAAGTTAAATTATATTTTGTTCAAATTCTCCATTTTGATCTTGAAATGCTTATTTTTATACAGTTTTTAATTAAAACAAAAGCAGAAAGAAAACAAGAACACTAAGTGCATATTTAATTTAAGTTTGGTTGAAGAATTAATTGAGTCTAGAATGAATTTCAGATAAATTTTAATATGTTTGTAAAAAAACAATAATAGATTTATAATTGATTCTGAGTTGAAATTAACTTTTATGTTGAATTAAAAATTTAATTCTAAACTATATTACAAAATTGATTTTATAATAAAATATTTAAATATAAATTAAAATCAATTTCACTCTTAACTAATTGTGAACAAATTGAGCTCATCAAAATTGTTGAAAGTTCAATATTGGAGGGGTGTGAAATCCCATATCACTTAGTGATGAAACCTGTTACATATATATATAATAAGTGGGAGACAAATCTCACTTCACAAGTCGATTTTATAGGGTTAAGTTAAGTCTAACCCACAATTTCTAATAAAAAAATACCACTAGTAAAGGAGACACCTATTCAAATTCAAATATCAATTTTAGTTCTAACTTAATCATAAATAAGAACATTAATTATCTTCCTTATCTTAAATTATGCATAATCTCAAGCTCCTAGCTCTCCTTCATAAAGTCCTTAATGCTCTCAATAATGGTAGCTAGCATAAAGTTTGTAAAGGCTGCTGAATACGTACAGATGAATTCATTACACACTTAAACTTCCCATCAACTCTATATATCCTAGCTTGAAGCAAAGCTATCAATATATTATACTTTGATATTATCTGGTGTCACTTCAATAACTTTCATAGAATATTACATCAAAAAAATTTCCAAGAGTAGAAGTTCAAAATTAATTTTCAAAGCAGTAACTAAACAAAGTTGTGATTACATATATGGATTAAAAGAAAAAAAAAAAAAAGGTCATGGACACAAGTTCTCCTTCTTTGAATGACATTGCAATATATGTGGTTGTTTTCTCAATTAGTTGTTGTCTGTTTCTTCTCTATAGACTTAATTAGTCTCTTAGGACCTCTATATTTAAATAGCAAAGTTAAGAACTAATTATATTTTAATAGAAATGTTTTTAAATTTTACTACTTTCAAAAATCAAAACAACGACATTTCATATTTTGACGGATCAAAATAATTATTTACCAAAACGGAAGAGTTGTTCTTGTCTCCAGCTCAATTTTGAATGGTAAAAATTTGTATGATATGAAATTGTTGTTGAATTTTAACGCGGTACTAGCAAGAGCAATCACCATAGAAATTGCGTAAATAATCCACAAAAGACACACAAATTTAACGTGGGAAACCCTCAAGGGGAAGAAAACCCACGGCCGCGCTAAAACAATAATCCATTAATCACTCAGTATTCAAAAATTACAAGAAAAATCAAGAATGGTGCTATGCATGCCTCTTTATATACAGTTAGACAGCTAAGATTAAAGCTGTACAAACCAAAAACAGCCACAAGAGTTTTGCCGACTAGGATTAAAAGTCAAATCTTTCCTTTGACCAAATCAGTTCCATCCATAACAAATCTCCCACTTGGGACTGATTTCCAAATCATCTTCATTAGTAGATTTACAACCTTTTACGGTTCTTTGGCAACGGTGTCCTGTCATCCTCAAGTAACAAGGCCAAGAGAAACTGAGCAGAATTCTAGCTTCTCTCTCGGGACTGACTTGGTAAGCATGTCTGCAGGATTCTCGTTGGTGTGAACCTTTTCCAACTTGAACGATCCTTCTTCAAGCATATTTCGAATAAAATGATACCTTATGTCGATATGCTTTGTTCTCGAGTGAAATGCAGAATTCTTAGCCAAATGAATTGCACTCTGATCACACTTAGTAACACACAATTTACTTGCTTGTGCTCCAATTCATTTAATAAGCTTTGTAACCAAGTCATCTCCTTACATGCTTCGACAGCAGCGACATACTCAGCCTCAGTAGTAGATAACGCAATTATCTTTTGTAACCTTGATACCCAAGAAATTGTTGCACTGCCAAGAGTAAACATATATCCTGTGGTACTCTTTCTACTATCAACATCTCCGGTCATGTCAGAATCTACAAAACCTCGTAACTGTATATCTGCACCTGTGTAGCACAATGCCATATCTTTTGTTCCTGAAAGATATCTGAGAATCCATTTTACCGCATTCCAATGCTCAATACCAGGATTAGACATATATCTGCTCACAACTCCCACTGCATGAGAGATGTCGGGTCTTGTACAGACCATGGCATACATGAGGCTACCCACTGCTGATGCATATGGAATCTTTTCCATTCTTTTTCGTTCCTCTTCTGTCTTGGGACAATGTTGTTTTGAAATATTTCTGAAGTGTCTAGCTAAAGGTGTACTAATTGATTTTGCATCTTCCATGTTGAACCTCTTCAACACCTTTGATATGTACTCCCTTTGGCACAGTCTTAAAGACTTGTTCTTCATATCTCTTTCAATCTTTAATCCCAAGATTTGTTTTGCCACCCCTAGATCTTTCATTGAAAATTTCTTTGCCATTTGCTCTTTTAAAATTTTAATTTTCACCATGTCGGAACCTGCAACTAGCATATCATCGACATACAAGAGCAAAATAATGTAGGAATTTTCAAATTTCTTGAAGTAACAACAATGATCTGCGTGACAACGAGTATATCCATTTCCTGACATAAACCTGTCAAATTTTATATACCATTGTCTCAGGGCCTGTTTTAAACCATAAAGACTTTTCTGCAACTTACACACAAAGTTCTCTTTTCCAGCCTTTGCATATCCCTAAGGTTGCATCATGTATATCTCTTCCTCCAAATCACCATGAAGGAAAGCAGTTTTGACATCCAACTGCTCCAAGTACAGATCCTCAGCAGCAACAATGCTTAGAACAGTTCTAATCGTAGAGAGCTTTACCACGGAGAAAAATCTCGAAAGTCAATACCGCCTTTTGTTGGAAACCTTTTACTACCAATCTGGCTTTGTATCTTTTGGAGCCATCATGCTCCTGCTTTAACCTGTAAACCCACTTATTTTGAATTGCCTTTTTATCACTTGGAAGCTTAGCCAATTTCCACGTTTGATTTGCGTGCAGTGAGTTCATCTCTTCATTCATCGCTTTTATCCATTCTCGTTTTTTCTTTGAATGCATTGCTTCATCATAGCAGCTAGACTCGCCACCATCTGTGAGCAATAGGTAGTGTAGAGATGGAGAATAGCGGCTTGGAGCAGTGATAGTTCGTCTCTCACGTCGAACTGCAATAGGTGGTGTTACTAGCTCCTCTTGAACATCATGTTCATCAACATGATCATCAGCTTGTTCTACAACACGCTGACTAAGACCATTGGAAGTAATATCATCCAGTTCAACATATTTTTATTTTTCTGGTTCCTTCTTCTCTTTGATCTTATCCTTGTATAGAACATCCTCATTAAATATGACATCTTTACTCCTTATGACCTTTTTATTCTCATGATCTCATAGTCTATAACCAAAACTATCACCTCCATATCCTATCAGAGTGCATACCTTGGATTTTGCATCCAACTTTGATCTATTTTCAGCATTGACATGGACATAAGAGACACAACCGAATATTCGTAAATGTGAAAATTTTACCTCTCTTCCTGTCCAAACCTCTTCAGCAGTTTGCAACCAATCGCAAGTAGATGGTCCTCTCTGTTGATTAGATATGCGGCATATTCACAAAATTCCTTAAGTTTTTCGGTAAACCAAAGATTCAAGAACATGCTTCTAGCACGCTCTATGATGGTTCTATTCATGCGCTCGCTACACCATTCGTTGTGGTGTCCTTGGCACTGTTTTTTCTCTCCTTATGCCATTTACGGCACAATATTCATCAAACTCCTTACTGCAATACTCACCGCCATTATCTGATCTCAAGCATTTAAGCTTTATACCCGTCTCATTCTCAACTAGGCATTTCCACCTTTTGAAAATCTCAAACACCTCAGATTTATTTTTCATAAAATAAACCCAGAGCTTTCTAGTTGAATCATCAATGAAAGTAACGTAATATTGAGAACCATTAAGAGAAGATACTTGCGAAGGCCCCCACACATCTGTATGTACCAGTTCTAGCTTTCCAGCTTTGGGAGTTCTACCACCTTTTGAAAAGCTAACAACCTTCTGTTTTCCAAACACACAGCCTTCACAAAGAGACAGATCAACATGTGACAATCCGTCTAACTTTCCTTTTGACACCATTACCTTCATTCCTCTTTCACTCATATGCCTGAGACTTTCATGCCATACCTTTGCACTAACTTTAGAGGAGGTCACGTTTATGGAGTTTTCATTAAGAAGCTTGTAGAGATTACCATCTCTCTCCTCGTGTGCTATTACCATAGCACCGCTTATGAGCTTCCAGGATGTTCTAGTAAATTTTGTCTCAAACCCTGCATCATCAGCAAGTTGGCTTACAGAAATTAAATTTCTATCCAGCTTTGGTACATGTCTCACTCGTTGCAACTTCAACTGTCTCCCATCTGGCATGTTTATCAGCACATCTCCTTTACCAATTATGTCACACGGTTCATCATCACCAAGATACACCTTGCCGAAATTCCCGTGCTCATAATTAAGGAAATACTCTCTATTAGAAGTAGCATGAAACGACGCACCTGAATCTAGTATCCACAGATACTCATCTTTGTCTTTGTCACAACACATAATCGTTGCTTCATTTTCCCGAACCCGATTCATTAGAGACATTCATCGAACTACGGCTTTTGTCATTCTCATCCACCTTTTTCTTCGGTGCTCTGCAGTCACGCTTGAGATGACCTTTCTTCTTGCAATTCCAGCAGGTTAACTAAGTACTTCTTGACTGACTTCTTTGCGACTGTGACTGTCCATTTCCTCTGCCATTACCCCTCTTGAAGGATCTTCCACGTTCCTCAGTATTCAGGGCAATACCGGAAACATCACCAGACGAGTTATTCTTTCTCCGTGTATCTTCATCAAGAAGAACCCCTACTACATCCTCAAACTTGAGAACATTGGACCCTGAAGAGTTACTCACCGCCATAACCAGACTATCCCAGCTATCAGGTAAATTTGACAGAATAACAAGGGCCAAAACTTCATTTTCAAGGTTTATACCCACGGATTCTAGCTGACTCGTGATGGTATCAAGTCACTCAAATGCTCTTGCATGGATTTATTTTCAGGTTTCTTCATATTAAACAATCGTTTCATCAAGAATACCTTGTTTGACGCTGATGGTTTCTCGTACATCCGCGCTAAAGCCTTCATTACATCTTGTGTTGTCTTTTCCTTGGAGATGTTGAAGGCTACCGGCTGAGACAACGAAAGCCTGATTGCACCCAGAGCTTTTCGATCCAGTACGTCCCATTCCTTGTCTTCCATATCTTTTGGTTTGCTATCCTTGCCACCGAGAGGCAAATACAAATCCTTCTGATATAGGTAATCTTCGACTTGCATCTTCCAAAATCTGAAATTCGAGCCATCGAACTTCTCAAATCGTATCTTTCCGTCATCTGCCATTGCTCCCACTCAAGAAAGAACCCCGTGCTTTGATACCAGTTGTTGAATTTTAACGCGGTACCAGCAAGAGCAATCACCATAGAAATTGCGTAAATAATCCACAAAAGACACACAGATTTAACGTGGGAAATCCTCAAGGGGAAGAAAACCCACGGCCGTGCCAAAACAATAATCCACTAATCACTCAGTATTCAAAAATTACAAGAAAAATCAAGAATGGTGCTATGCATGCCTCTTTATATACAGTTAGACAGCTAAGATTAAAGCTGTACAAACCAAAAACAGCTACAAGAGCTTTGCCGACTAGGATCAAAAGTCAAATCTTTTCTTTGACCAAATCAGTTCCATCCATAACAATTGTACGAGAGCAATTATTGTAGAACCGGATCAGATTGTCTACATCAAGGTAATGTACCAAATTTTGACAAGTAGCATTTTCTTTCCATGTTGGTACATATAAAGAACTCATAAAAATAAAGGATTATTCCTCACTAACATATACTATTATAATTATATTTTTAGTTAATATATGATCTCCAACATTCACTTATCATGTGTTGAAGATTGAATATATATTAAATGTAAAATCTGTAAGACTGGATATTCGGGAATAGTATAATAACAAACCTATAATAAAGTAACTCGATGGACTCAAAATGATGAACTTCTAGGTGTACTCTTCTAGGAAAAACGTAGTATCTTTAAAAAATTGTGAACTATAAACATAACTCAATTTTTATGAAATATAATTGTCTCATTTGTTTATTTATTTACACTTATACTTAACACAGGTGTAAGTAAGTTTTATTTTTCGTTTAGGCAAAGAAAGGATGAGAGGTTGTCAAAGTTTGAGTTTGATATACTCTCACGTAATCGTAATAATCGAATAATTATGAACTTAACTTAATCTTATAAAATTAATTAAAATTTATATTTCAAAATATATAAGTGCAATAGATTTTATGTATAAGAGGTGTGAAATCTTAAACCATTACAACTGTATACATAAATGAATTAGGTATCACGTGAGCCATACCAATAAATCAGAAAGCTAAGCATTAAAAAATTAGTTTAGTTTCTAGAAAAAGGATAAAGACAAGATTTTTTAAAAATAAAATAAGATATTTGCAACAACCCAAAAAAAATTGTAATTTTACTTTTAAAAATAAACCATATTTTAAAAACACAAGTCAAGCAGTCCCTATATTTTCAGTGATTATAATTGGGTTTTGGGATTTTCAAGCTAATTATGTACAAGCTTGGGTTAGGATTGAGTTTTAAGTCGCGTAGCCATGATATATTATTCGAAGTTTATTAGCCATACATTTTACTTAGGTGAAATTAATTGCGGCATTATTGACCCTTGTTAATTCAATTAAGCTCTGCTACTTTCTGAATAAACAGATACGAGGACTACAATTAGTCTACAAGTGTAATCGATAATGGCAACATTATAACAAATTAATTATAAAGAACAAATTTAACAACAGTGCATAGAGCTAGTAAACCATTTACAACAAAAATAATATTTTTTTAACGGTCACCGGGTGTATTTACTTTGTTAGGGAAGAGAAGGATATATGAAGGAAAAAGAAAATAATGATAAATGTGATTAGAGGTAATAAAATGAAAAAATAAAAATAGATAGTTATAAGGTGAATATAAAATTAAAGTGTGAAAACTGTGATATAATCAATAATTTTGAGAACATTGTATCAAAACAAACTTAATCACACTTTGTATTTAAGGTAAGGCACTCACATGTAATTTAAAAATTTAACATATTAATTATATAATATATCATGTCTATATATATTTATATTTTTATGTAATTAAAATTAAGAAAATAATGAATTTAATAATTTAAATTCTTTAAGTAAATTTAAACTGATACATCATAAAAAAATAAAATATTTTATAATGTTAATATAAAATTAAATTAATTTTATAATTTTAATAGAGATAACATAAAAAAGTAATAATTTGAATAGAAAAACATAACACAAAAATTCTCTATATTAATAATTAGAATAATTATTGATATTAAATAAGAAACTATTTTATCTAACATACAAAATAAATTAACAAATAAAGAAAAACACTGAAATCAACTGACTATACACGCTATAGTGTTTTTTTATGTTTTTTTTACTGCATTTTCCATGTTGTTATTTCTTTTAAAAAAAAAATATGATTGAAATAATACTTACTCTCACATGATAATTAATTAGCTACTTTTATGATTTAGTTAAGCTTAAAACTAAATTTTAATAAGTTATCAGAATTTATTTCAATTATCATTGTCAATTATTATTAGATTATTCACATATATTCAATCAGATAAATTTCAAACTTTAAAAGTCCAATCATCTGATTAAAATTCTACATCAATCAATGACACAATTATAGAATGTTATCAATCTTTTTAAACTCAAACCACACCTCACGAATCAAAGTTGCGGCGGTTCGGTCACGTCATCAAGTCATGTATGCTAATGACACTATCAGTTGCTGTTGACATTTAATTGGATGCAAATTTAATATAATGCCTAGGGTAATCTTTTAAAAAATATAAAGTAAAAAAAATATTTAATATAAGTTATAAATGAATATAGAAAAATGGTAGATAAGATAATCTTATGTATTTCAATACAAAATAATTTTTAGTTTTTTATCAATATTTTTAGAATATTAACTCATATTTGTCTATAAGAATTTATTTATTTATTTTAATATTTTATAATTTGATTCATTAAATTTAAATAAATACATTTTTATTTTATTTTAAATATTTATTTGACTTAATAAATATTTTATAATTATATAAATATTTTTCATAACCAAAGAACATAACATTAAGGGAATAACCATAAAATTAAAGCATCAAAATTTTATTTAACTATGTCATAAATAGCGTTGTTTAAATTCATGTCGGGAATACGTCTAAAGTTTTTCATTTTAATGATGTCAAAAAAAATTATTTTACTGTTGATTTGAAAATATTTCCTACATATAATAGTCATAATTAAATTAATTTAAGTATTAATTACAAAAGATAAATATATTTAATAAATAATTCAAAATGTATCTAATAATTGTACTTCTGTAATTAAGAATATTCAAGATGATAGAGAATTGTACGTCGTGTAGCCATGATATTGGGCTTGTTAAATTTATCATAGCCACGTTTTAATCAGGGGAAATTAAATGCGCCATTGACCCTTGTTCGATTCTATAATTTTTATATTTTGATTGCATGGACCCTTGTTTAGTTTTTTTAATTTTTATTTTTGACTGTATTGATCCTTTGTTTAATTAAGTTTTAGGTTGCTGAGTTCTCTACCTTTCTGGATAAAGAGATATGGCTGTAAGCGTAATTAATACATAATTAACAACACGATCGATAGTAACATATAAAAGAATAAATCTAAGAATAGTGGATGATATATATAATCTATGAAGATAAATAATAACAAAGAAATAAAACTGACATATAAAAATGGATGATACACATCGAACAAAGATATTTTAAAGGACAAACTAGAATTTGTACAACAGATATTCCACTTCAACATGATCGATCACACATGCTAAAGGACGTATTAATATTCAACAGCACTATTTTTATTTGGGAAACATATATATATATATATATCTAGTGATAAATAGTAAGGTATGGAAATTAATCCATGCCATTAACAACATGACACAAGATTTTATTTATGAAATATCTAAAATATTAAAGTAGAAGCACAACATTGTCTCAATTGTGAGTGTTATCCTTAGTTTGAGCAGCAACAGCTTCACCAGCGTAAGAGCAGCAACTTCTGCAACCTCCAAGATATGCACCACTGCAACATCCAAACCGACAATATCCTCCTCCTCGGCCACCACCACGGCCGTACCCACCACCACGCCCGGGGTAACCGCCACCACGTCCGTAGCCACCACCACGGCCAGGGTAGCCACCACCTCGGCCGGGGTTGCCGCCGTAACCTCCACCATTGCCAGGGTAACCTCCACCATAGCTTCCACCAGGATATTTGGCATCATCTACCCCATTCGTCACTTTAACCGCCACAAAACACAAAGAATCAGTATGATAGAATGGCCGCATAACAAGAATTTTTAAAAAAAATATTTGATTGTCAATTTTAATAAGACAATGATAATCTTAATTAGATAACTAATTATAAAACGTAAAAATAATAAATATTTCATGAGTAAGGTAATTGATTAACGATTTACGCGGTTGGATGTAAAAAGGTTAATTTTTTTAATTCAAGGATTTCACTGACAAATATTTTAGGGATATTAATAAAAAAAATAATAAATACTCTTTTATAAAACAATGTGGTAAATGTAAATATAAATTTTAACTATATATATATATATATATATATATATATATATAATATTTTAACAATAAATTTACCTTCTTTTTCTTTTGTGTCTGAGGCTGCCACATGTGAGGAGATCAAAAGAAGAATGGCCAAAAGGCCAAGGATCAGTATTGCCAACTTGGAACCCATCTTTCAGTTGTAAACTAAGAGATCTATTCAAATCAGATATTTTTGGTATGGATGAGAAAATTAGTGAGAATACATCGTCTATATATAGGAAGGGAAGAGAGAAAACAAGGACCTTTCACTTTAGTTGGTAGTTGGCATAGAAGCGTACGTAATTAATTCAGCCTTATCTAAAGAGTTAAGAACCGCAGAGTCTTGTTCTTGTATCCACCAGCTAAATCTGCAGTTTGAATGGTAAAAAATTTGATTGCTATGAAATTGTAGCAGAGCAATTATTGCACGTGTTTCAACCTGCTATATGTATCAACTAGCTCTGTACTCAAAAGTGGTGAAGTAAATACACCTGATATTTTGTTATATATATATATTTAGTATAAAGTATAGAAAATTGTTTTTGGTGAAAATGTATATAATAAGTTAAACTGTATGTCGAACACTTAACATAATGCATACATCATCAGTTCATAAGAGATTATTTTTATCTTATGCGTATAGTTTCAAATTTGAGTAGAATGCAGTGATGTATGGCAAATATGCATTTTAAATGATATGATTAATGGTGTTTTAATTGTGTGTTACGTGTAAGAGAAGGATTGTTCTCAATTTATATACATGTAAGGTGATTTGATATTTCTAACACATTTTCTCACGCTAAGTGTGGAGACGTTGTTTTAATATCGACTCAATAATAACGGGTGATATTATAAACTCAACAACAAACTTACTAAACAATATCTACAATGGAATAATAATCATATAATAAGCTTTGATACCATGTTATAAATATATGTTATAGACTTAACTCAACCTCCCAAACCGGCTTGTAAAGTGAGGATTATTCCTCACTTATCTACGTATGTCTTGATATTAGATTTTCAATAGAGAAAAATTAAAGGGAATGAAACTATAAATATAAATAAAAAGATAAATTTTAAAGTACTTTAATAGTGTGATATTATTTTCATTTAAAATAAATAATTATTAATAAATATACATAATTTTTTAATATTGAAAAAAATTATAAAAATATTAAAATGAGACGGCTTTTTAAATAATGGATAACTATCATAGTAATCACTTAATAAAAATACACATTAATAAGGATTTTTTTGTTTACTTTGAATTTCAGATATAAATTAAAAAAGTCAATTTCATTTCAATTTAAATTTAATTTTTCCTTCTCCTTTTAACTTTTTATCTTTCATTCAAACATGCCATATAAATGATTAATCAGTGAATTTTACGTTCATTGTAATAGAAACAAGAATTCAAATCCTATTTCCTTCTTTTCAATCTTTCAAATGTGTGTCCACAAGTCAAATTAACCCGTGCACTTACCAGTACGTAGTCAATGAATGGAGCCATGATGATTTTTTCTTTTTTTGCCCGAAAAAGGAAAAAAAAAACAAAACAAAAGAAGAGAAATTGTATATAGTCTTCGTCCTCCGAAGTCCACGCGCAAACGTGTAAGCTGTTGATTTACGGTCAAATTGCAACTTAAACCTATTAAATTTTGTTGATTTAATTTAATTTATATTTTTTTGAAAATTTTTATTTAATTTAAATCAATTCAACTTAATTAATTATAAATTAGTTTTGTTAAGCTGAACTTAATATTTGTAGTAAAAAAAAGAATATTTTGTAAGAACACCACTTTTATTTGAAGATTCACAACTAATTTAATAAAATTGTAGTTCAACAAATAGTAATCCATCAATGAATATCAATTCAGTATAGGTCAAAATAAAATCAAATACATAATTAATCAACAAAAACAATGTTAGACTATTAATGTATTACTTAACTATTTAAACAATAAAATTAATAATCTAAAATTGAATAATATAATAAAATAATTAAAAAATATTTTTAATATTCAACAAATTAATTTAAAGTTATCAAATTTTTAAAATATAAATCTATATTTAATCTAATCAATAAGAAAAATTTAATTAAATTAATTCATATTTCATTTGCACAAACAAAATATCTAACCAACCACCCCTGTAAACGTGTTTGATTGAAGGTTTGGATTAAGTAGCTGCTTTAATGCATTAAATTCCCAAACGCTCTCCTGCAACATACACGTTTCATACAAGTGTACAATTAACCAATTTGGATCGTAGTATTCAATAAAAAAAAGCAGTGAGCCGAATCTAGATTGCAACTTGAAACGACGAAAATTTAGAATCATTCAACTTGGCTAGTTATCATAAATGAGCCTTGACCCCTCTTCCTCACCTTTCCTTTGGTACTATTGGTAAATTATATTTGACAATAAATTAAATCATTATGAGGCAGATCAATAATGGTGAAAATAATTAAAAAGAATATTTATTGAGAGAGATCTATATCTCTTACTTGTTTCTGTTTTTCACTTTTAAAAATACCTATTTTCAAAATAGTTTTTAAAACTTGGATAGATTATAGATGAAAATTAACTAGATAGTAGCATAAAACAATTTCAAAAAAATATATTTTTAAAACTAAAAATTAAAATTAAGTCAAACAAGCTCATAATCTAGTACGACCCATTTTAGCAGATTAATTGAGTTTCAGATATTGGATTGTATTCATTTTAATATCCTAATCCAAGGACTTGTGACAAAACAATCATATTATATTCGTGGCAAAACCCAATTCACTAAGACCTTACTAGCTAAGGGTCCAATTGGTGGAATAAAAGATGATGGAATGGAAAGGAATAAAATAAAAATATTTAAATGAAGGTAGAGTATAAAATAGTGAGACCTTATATATATATATATATATATATATATATATATATATATATATATATATATATATATATATATATATATATATATATATATATTTTTTATCCTTTCTCATGCATTCTAGAATATCAAACTGACCCAGAGGGATCGAAACTATATTTGTTAATAATAATATAATGATTAACTTTTCAAATTTGCAAGACATTTGTATTTATTTAATACAGAAATTGATAGATAAAAAGAGCTCTATCTGATTAGTTCAATAACTCCTTCCTTTTCCCTAAAAGAAATTACTCTTTGGTTTTTGCCTAAAACAGAGTTAATTGATGAATGTAAGTTATTATGAAATATTTTAAGTATATTTTTTTTATTATAATTAGATAGTTTTTTAATTGTTTTGGTAGCAAAAAAAATTACTTTTTAGCTGGCGACCAAATGTTATTCAGTCACTATGCATACTAACAATTATTTGAAAATGCTTACTAACAATTAGAAATAATAAATAATAAAATTTATCTGTGAGATGTAAACAAACTCATTTAATTAATTCTAAAAAATGTTATTTAAAAAATTATGTTTTAAATTATAAATTCAAGTCACTCCAGAATTATAAATCTAAATAAAATTATATTCTAAAACTTTAGTTGCTTTAATTTAACTATAAGGGTATTTATATAAATTATTACTGGTGGATATAAGAATCATGATATTTAAATATATTCCATTAATAAGTGGATATTGAAAAATTCAAATTCGTTACTCACAAATTCCATCTACAATATTTGTTTTTTCCATCCGCTGTGAGTTTTATCCACAAAATTCCACAGATACAGAATTTCTGTCATCCCTGCGTACAATGAACGAAACAAATGTAGTCATTTTCAGATTAATTATATGCAAGCTTACACCTGATTTTTGTTTAGTCACTATTTGAAACTTGTGATAAAAAAATTATAAATTCAAACTGCCTAATCCAGAATAAAATTCAATCACAAATGTCAATCGTTAAGTCACTTGTCAGAATCAAATATTTGTAGCGACATTTAGTTGATTTCAACTTTGCATTTGTTGCGTATCTAGTTGATTTCATTAAGATTAGATCACATTAAATAACAAAATGTCAAACGTATGATAATCTTCTCAACTTTGTAGTTTTATTTTTTGTATTTAGTTGATTTCATAAATAATATCAAATTTTACACATTTGTTTTGGTATAAATTTTTACCACATTAATTAATACTTTTATACAAAATAAAATGAAAAATGTTGATTGTGGTATAACAAAAAGGTTACTGATTGTACCAAAAATTTAAAAAAAAAAAAAATTGATGAGAAAATGTGAAAATTGCATAGAAGTTAATCACACAAATATACTTGATCATTATTGCCCATCATTTTGTTTTCAAATTGGCTACATATCTTTCACTCTCACTCAACCACACAAGTTCAATCATGCACATGACTTGTCAACCTAATCGGTAACAAAATGTCAACAAAAAGATTATATCACATTAATAACAAAATGTCAACGTGTCTACTGCTATGCATGGTACATTTATTTTACCAAGAAAAGATAAAGTAATTAATTACTTGGTAAAAAATCAACAATTACTGCTAATATTCTTAATTTGTTATTTACTTGTATATGTAAATTACAAAATTTAATTATTTTATTGGGTTTTAAAATTACTAGATTTAGAAACTAATTAAGTCCCAATATTTAATTTTGAGAGTATCAAGTTGAGAAGATTTTTAACGCCAACAGTATTAAATTTATGATTTAAATAATCAATATTAAAAATATAAGTTGGGTATGTTTTGAAAGAAATCTTTTTAATTGGGTATGTGAGGTTGGGACATAACTTCACAGCTTCACTGAATTCAATTGAAATAATAAGCTGTAAATGAAGCAAACCTAACATCTGCGTGCTAACTGTTTTTTGAATACAACAGTTGCCCAGTCAAAACCGATACTATACAGTGACCTAAATACCCATTTTTCATTTTCATTTTTTTTTTTCAATTTGTGCAATAAAATATCAGATAAGACCAGGTACGGGTGTTCATTTGGACCAACCCATCAATATAAAAAATTAAACCAGCAAAATTAAACTATAAATCATTATAAAAAATATTTTTATATACTTTTTTTAAAAAAATAAAACCAAACAGATTACGTTAATAAATAGGGCAGCATATATATATTATATATATATATATATATATATATATATATATATATATATATTGTTGGGCGAATAGGCCGGCGTTTAAGGACATTAATTTCATATTAAAATACTGGTGGGTTAAAAGGACAAAAGAAAAATATCTTTTAATATGAATTTGATTCAAATACAAAATACATTTTTTTTCCAAGTAAAAGGAGAACAAACAAATAGGGAATATCAATGTTTTTCTTTTATAATAAAAAATGGGGAGGGGGTGAATGTTTTGTTTTAAAATATTTTGGGTTAAATATATTCAAATTTACAAATTTTAAATATCTGATTATTATCTTTATTTTTTTATCTCTTTTTTTTTATCAAATAATATCATCTATAATATTTATATTTATATTTTTTTCCTTTATTTCTCTCTTAATGTGTCACGTATATTTATCTACATTCTACATTTAACGATGAACTACTATACATCTCAGCTCAAAGATGAAAAAATTTCTAAATCCGCGGCTCATAGGCGGCGCATGCTTTCGAATTTTGACTTTTGTATATTAAATTCCTATATGACTTTTCTGTAACATTATTATCACAATCCATAGATATTTTTTTTCTCAAATATGATTAAAAAGAGTATTTTTTATATATTTATATATTATTTTATGTAAATAATCATAAAAGAATATCTTGTATTGAGATTTTTAGACTCTTTTAAATATCTCCTCCTAATAATATATTTTTTCCTACGTGCACGGATTAAAACTCAAACTCCTAATTAAATACTTTACGAATCCAAGTTTAGGCCACTCATTGGACATATTTTAATTCTTCAGAGAAAAAGCATAGAAAAGTTAATATCCATGCAATTAGAATAACATTGTGTATGTAACACTACAATAAACTCACGTATTAGCAACCACTAGCTGAAACTAGGTTTGGCCTTCTCAAAATTTATTAATCAGATCCTCAAATTTTTCCCAAACAATAAAAAAAATAGTGACGTATAATAGGTGGAGGAATGATATATGTTGCTTCCACGCCATGTTTTAAGTTTTAAGCACAGAAAAGTTACCTATGCCTAATGCCTATATTAGCAAGTACTGTAATTCCATAACTAGCGATATTAAATCCACTTAGCAATGCGTAATGTTCAACATCAGTGATGCTTGTCGGCAATTAACGCGTGAATTCCATTAACACTTTTGTTTGAATAAGAGTTGAAATAGAAAGGAAAAAAATAAAGAAAAATGAAATCAAAAATGGAAATTGAGATAATTTTAAAATGTAAATTAAAATTACAATTGCCTGCATTGATAAAAATTAAGAGGAATAAAGTGAAATAATTTCTTTCCGTTTGGTTGGATGAAAACGTAGAAAGGAAATAAATGAATGAAAGTATTCAAAAGGCTTAGTAAATTGTATCATGGTGGAAAAGTTAGACATTAGATTTATCAGTTTTATGAATTAGGCTGCAATATTGGGTGCTAATTAATTACTTGACCTTATACAAATTTTCCAAACAATGAAGCAAATTAACTGCTAATTGATAATCAAAATTGTTCACATCATCGATTTCTAGCCAAATGTTTAGTCATCCATAAAAAAATTCAACCTTCTCAACCACCGACTTATCAAGATTTACGTCAGGATATTAATAACCCTAGATGTTCCTAGATTCAGTATTATTGCAACAAATAAAGGACATTACGTAATTACAATAATTGAAACCAGTTTACATAAATGGACGTTCCTAATTAACCAATGTGATGGAAATTAATTAGAATGAAACAAGAGCCAGACTCCCATTTATGCATGCAGGAACGGAGCCAGAAAAATAAGGTGAGAGGGGTAAAAAAATTTTTTTTTTTAAAAATTAAAATTTTTTTATTTTTATTTTAATTTTTTTTAAATTAGTTAAACATAACTTATTAATTATATAATAATTTTTTTGTCGGAGATTAAAATAAATTTAGGAGAGATTAAAATTTATTATTAATATATATAAATTTATTATTTATTTATATATATGAATTTATTATTAATATATATAGATTTATTATTAATATATATAATAATAATAACAACAATAATAAATATATATATAATAATTTTTTATATATTAATATTAATTTTATTATTAATATATATATATATATATTAAGAAATTACACACATATATATATAAATTTATTAAGAAATTATATATATATATATATATATATATATATAAATTTATTATTAATATATATATATAAATTTATATATTTTAATATTAAATTTATTACATATATATATATATATAAATTTATTAATAAATTACATATATATATATATATATATATAAATTTATTATTAATATATATAATATATATATATAAATTTATATATATAAATATTAAATTTATTACTAATATATATATATATATATATAATTTTATTATTAATATATATATTATAAAATATAAAAAAATCAAAAATTTGGGGGCAGTTGCTCCCCCGGAGCCTAACGTGGCTCCGCCCCTGTATGCATGCATTTATAGATCGTCCGAATTCTCCCCATAGGAAAAATCGGTGAAGCAATCTTAAGGGGTTAAATTTAGTGGAAATAAGGTTGTCACTTGAGAGAGAGACATGGGGACAACGAAGAAGGAAAAAAAAAAAAAGCTAACTTGTTATGTCAAAAATGTCATGCTAAAAATATTTAATTGGAGTTTGATGGTGTTAAATTTTTAAAAAATTGGCTATTAAATGTTAATTTATATTAGAAACTTAGCTATATATTAACGAAACTTTTAAAAAATACCTATATTAATGAATTATAAGAACCTAAAAATCAATATAACTAATAATAGTTACATTATTTTTTTAATTAAATTATTTTCAACTCACTTAAATATCTTTTTAATATGTCCTGATACCGATGCTATAATGATTCTTACAACGAGAAACAACAGTGTGCTAAGCCCAATCCATTATTCTGAGCCCACTAGTTCATGAGATCCGTTAGGACTTATGAGACAACTACCAAATTGGGCTAAATAACAAGTTCCCAAACAAGATGCCTAAAATAACATGAAATGGGCCAAGTCATTAGATATAATCGGCATTTTTCTGTTAAATTTTAAAATAAATTATTTAAAAATGTAATAATTTTTAATTATTATTATGTGCGTCTAAGAATGAAAATATATATATATTATTGAATAATATATTTTTAATAATAAATTATTTTTAAAAAATAACACATAAAAAATATAAAAAGTTAATTTGAGACATTTTAAACTTAAATATTAAAACAACAAAATTTTTAAAATTAAAAAAGGACCATTGCACTTAAGAAAAAAGTTGTGGGCGTTGAAGAACTTGATGAACGATGAACTTTTGTCCCTAAGCACCAGAATACGAATAAAGGAAAGCTTATCCTTTTCTTAATATTTGAGCATTGTGGCACCGAAAGTGGGGGAGAAAGCACCCTACAGTCATTAATTACTATTATTATTATCACACTGAAACAAAAATGAGTGAAATAATCGATGGGTTCCTCCGATTAAGACTGGCGCATAACGTTTTCTTTTCTTTCTTTCTTTCTTGCCCATGGTAAATTAAACTTGTTTCGTTTGGCATTGCACCCTTGAATTTGCCCACGCTTTTCCCCGGTGACTGAGGGAACTTTTTAGACTTTAGAAGACTCCAAACAAATTTCAACTAAATGCTATGGCCAACGGTTTTGATAAAAATAAAAAAAGCCCACTGACTCAGAATATGTACTCAGAACCTCACGCCTTGAATATTCTTCATCCAATTATATAATGTTTGCAATTTTATTGTTTGAGTTATACACAGTCCCTATTAGTACACACAATAAATCAAAAATCTCTCCACCATATATTAGTAATAAAATATTAGTACACACACTATTAACACCTACGTTATTTAATATGACAAAATTAGAGTAATACAAATCCTAGTGTTCTAGAACAAACATTTTCCTATTGGCATGTGTGTCACATGAAAGTACGCATTCCTAAAAAATAAACCCAACTCAACACATGTTAAGGCAAGACAAAAGAAAACCGTGTTAAAACCTGGTCGGAAAGCATATTCGAATTCAAAATCTACGACTGAAAAGCAAACAAAACAACGGTTACAAAAATTGTTTTTTAATTAGATATGACAAAAAACCAAATGCTACATACCCATTTCTATATAAAGAATCGATCCCTAACAATTCATTCATTAATCAAACACATAAAATTCCAGCAACAACAAGCTAGTGATAGAAGCAACATGAGTGTTGAAATTCTTGACGGTGCGACAATAGTGTCGTTCGTGGAAGACGAGGAAGCGTTCAGCGTGTGCGTGAAGGACCTCTTCGAGGAACTAGACACAGACAAGGACGGTCTTCTCTCGTACACGGAGATGCTAAAGGAGTTACAGAGGATGAGAGTGTTGGAGACACACTTTGGCGTCGACGTGAAGCGTGACCCCAACGAGGTCGCACGTGTGTACGAGTCCATGTTCGTGCAGTTTGATCATGATTTGAATGGGAGGGTTGACCTTGAAGAATTCAAAGAGGAAACGAAACAGATAATGCTTGCCATGGCCAATGGACTCGGCTCTCTCCCTCTTCAGATGGCACTTGAACATGATAGTCTTCTCATGAAAGCAGTTCAACGACAGTACGTTCTTTCTTAAAATTGTCTCGCAAAATTCAACCGAATTATTCATTAACACGTTCAACAGACTATGTTTCTTTCAAATTTTAATTATTCTATCAATAAAGTTTTGCTAAGAGATTAGTATTATTGTTGCATTGGGAAAGTTTTAAAGTTTGCATCCACCGCATGCAAGGTATATATGCATGCATGGTGGTGATATACGTTATGCGTCATTTTTGTGTTATGTTATGTTCTTCTGTCATTGCACGATTGCACTTGCGCTAGTTCATTGTTAATGAGAAATTAAAATCCCATGGAGATTTTGTCCATTTTTGTTTTTTTGTGTATGGGCTCTGAAAGCTAACTATGCCACGAGAAACTAAAAAAAATATTTTTATTAAAATATATAAAATTATATTATTTATATATATATATTTTTAATTATTTTATAAGTTAATTATATAATAAATATTTTCTTCTATCACTTTCTTAACCACTATTATTAGCAAGATTTATAAATTTTTATGCATAAATAGAATTAGTTGAATTAGTTTGTACTGTATGTTTGAAAAATATTTTTGGTGTAAAGGTAAACAAAAGTAACTTAACTATCGTATGCCTTTTATTTATTTTCTATTTATATCCCAGAAGATATAAAATTAGTCTAATCATTGAATAAGAAAGCTTAAACGTAAAGATGAAACAAGAAAAGAAAGAAAAAGTATCACGGATTTAAATCTCGAAAAAGTATCACGGATTTAAATAACATTTTTTTAAAGGGAATTTATTAGGTGGTTAACTCTAATACTTCGTCACCTGATCAATTATATATTTATTAAGTTGTATATTTTTCTAAAGTATACAATATTTTTTTTAAGAAAAATATACAACAATCTTCTAAAAACATATACAATAATCATCATTAAAAATATATATGACTGTCTTTAAATAGAATATTCAATATACAACTACTTGTTATGTTACTTACTTGACTAAGTATTATAGTTAACTACTAAGTAATTTTTATTTTAAAGTAATTAATAAATTAACTTACCAATTTATAAAAATTCCCACAACTCAAACCGTTCCACCATATTGACTGACATTCAACCATTTGAATTTTGGATCAGTAAAAATTTACATTATAAAACACTAAATTTTAGAGAGGAAAGAGATTTGTAAACACCCTTTTAATAATTTTTCACTCAATTTTCGTTTTTCAGTTTTAATTATAATATTCACACTTTTAGTTAATTGTTGTCTATAGATTCAAAATTCTCGTTGGTATAAAAAATTACATAACTAAACCAGCTAAACTGATCAAAATATCTTTTCTATTAAATCTCATTAATTAAATATTATAATGTTTCCCTTTCAAAAAAAAAAAAATATATACACTATAGTTTTGTTAAAATGAAAACTTTTCTTCTTCAAAACTACATTATCCCTGTAAATTTAATTGAAACTTCATTAAATTTCTATCTTCTAAACCATTCATATGATTCCATGTCTTGATTTGCCTTCAATTCCAATATTGTTTCATATTAATTAATTTTGAAGAATGTAAATTAATTACTTTTGACCCTCTTGGATCAACTAATATTGTTTCATATATTATCTAAGAGTTCTTTTTCTTCTTTTTTTTCATGTTTGACCACAATTTCCACGCGACTTAATTGAAACACACCTATCCCTAGATCTTCTCCATTCCTCCCAATAAATGGAGATCTCCATTTCTTTTTACCCATAAATGACAAGTAGAATTAAAATATTTGAAGGGCTGAGATTCTATGTAATTTTTTAAGAATTTTTTTTTTAAAAAAAAGGTTTTCCTAGTTTAGTCTTTCGACCTTTTTATCTCTCTCTCGTCCTTTTGTATTCACTAACAATCTCTCGTCCATGCTATGACGTCCAAGTATTAATTAATTGAAAATCTAATACCTACCCTCAACGATGGTTGTGAGAAACTGACCTTAAAATAAAATAACTAAAATTCAAATTTTATATTCACCCAAAAAATATTATTCTCTATTAATTTTTATAAAATAAAAACATTTCTTGGAAAAAATGTCTAAACTTTTATCATTGTATACATATTTTATTTGAAGTTAATTATTTTTCTAAATTTTCAAGTCACGTATCATGCGATTATCAAATCTTATAAAAACATCAATCTCATCTATCCAACATTTGTTTTTTCTCACTAAAATATTCTAGTTAACTACTAGGAATTTTCTTTTCTTGACAAAAACATTGTCATGTCTTCATCATATCATACTTTCAAGATATCAAATGGAATTCAAATATAAATTGAACTTCAAACACGATTGAAGCAAGTCTTTCAAACAGAGTCCACTCAGTATAAGCGCGTTCTTCAGATTCTCCTATGCTTTTTCCAGTCATTCGCTTTCCTTAACTTTAAAGTTTATTTTGAATTCCCAACCAAACACAATATTTTAACGTTAAACATCACCTAATTTCCCACTACAAGTGTAAGAGTTTCATTTCCCTGGCGTTGTGACAACTCTGAGTAATAAAAAAATAATACAGAAGAAAAGATACTAGTAAGAGTTTGATTTAAATCAATTCTTATAGTTGATTACAAAAGCATAAATTGTCATTAGGCAAGGTTCTCCTGAAACTACCATTGGAACCAGTTCTCCCTTGTTTTTTTTTTTCTTCTTTTTTTCAATTTTTATATTTATATTTGAAACTTGTTCTCGAAACAAATTTGACTAAAAATATTTTTACATCTTAAGGTTACAAAAAAACAAAAAGTTATCAATCAAGTGAACTTTTCCATATTGTTTGTTAAAGTTCATTGCTGAACTTCACCAATGGCATCACATCACTCTATAAATCTACATACGCGGTATCACTAGTTGAGACGTGGTACAGTAATATTATCTATTAACATTCACAGAAATAAAATAAAAAATGTTATTCAAATATTCTTTTTATTCAAGCTCGAAAAAATAAGTCTGGGTGATAATTAATGAAAAATATTCTAAATAAACTTAAATAATAATTACTTGTATATTGATTTATATTTGTATGTTTCTATATTTATAATATTGATATATCATATATGTATTTTTAGGAAATACGCAAAAAAAAAATTAGAGATATAAAAGGTTAAGAATAGTATAAATTATATATATGAAAGTTAAATCAAATAAATGAAAAAAAAAATAGAGTTTGGAAAAACATTCATGTATGATTATATAGGAAGGTAGATAAGATATGGTAGATTGATTAATATTATACAATAATTACTAAAAACAGCCAGAATTAATTATTGGGGTAGTACTTCATGAACAAAGACTTGACTTTTAACTGAACGCGTTTTTAATAATGCACAAATGTGTGTGTAGACAAACATGTCATAAGTTGTCCCCACTCACCATCAGTGTAGCTATCATGCAAATTACCGGGAAATTCTATTTGCAGAACCCATTTTTTCTCTTTAAACTTTTTCAATTTTTCTTTTTATATTTTGAAAGTTAAGAACAGATGACATAAATTTCCATGGGAAATAATTTGGCTCGAATTGGGGTGAATTATTGTGGGCAGCAAACTCAATATTTGAATATTTAACATGCTTACATTAGCAAAACTTGAATTTCAGATTATAATTAAGCTGAAACCATCATGTCCCAGTCAATTCATCTTCTGTGATATATTTTGAAAAATAGTTTTTAATATGTATAAAAAAATTTGAAAACTATTTGGTTATATAAGAAAAAAGGCATGAAGAGTAAAAAGAAAGTGCAAAAAATATGTCGAATATAATTACGTACACTTATTTGTTTTTAGTTAGAATATGTTGAGCTAACAAGCTACAATTTTTATGATAATATTTAATTATAATATATTAAAGTACTCCAATTAAATAATAAGTGTTATATTAGCAAACTCCAGAAAGATATACATACTTATTTTAATGTATTGTATTTTAATGCAATCCCTTTTTATAATTCAATCATTTACTCCAATTATAAAATAAAGGTTACAATTATTTAGTCTAACCCTTTATTTATTTTATTCAATCTTATTCCAAAATTATTTTATGCATTAATAAAATCTGATGTTTAGAAAATTGAATCAATGTGATTTGTTATGTCTAAAGATGAAGTAGACATTATTAACATTCACAATCAAAATCACATAAAAATCTAAATTTTCTTAACAAAATTTCAACAGAAAAAAATTTCAATAAATAAAAGTTTGAAAAATACAAATTTTAACAACTTTCAACTATGAAACTTGCATTGGGGGACCACGTTGAATCAATTTCAAAAATTAAGAACTAAATTGACATAAATATTGATAATAAGACAAAATTGAATTAAAAAACTAAAATATGGACTAAGTAAATAATTAACTGAAAAATAAACAAATGCAAGTCCACAAAAATCACACGTACATAGAGTTGCCAAATAATTATACTTAGATATTTATATTACTTGTCTTGTAAAATTATATTTATATTTAGTCATCAGTGTAAGTGTGTTTATTTCTTTTCTACTCCACTAGTCACACTTTCAATTATGTTTTTTTCCTGTCTCTTTCTCTTATTAAGTGACTAGTATATAGTATGGGTGTGAATTCATCATTTGCAATTCCTATATAATCTCTCACTGAATTGCTTTGTCCATACAAAACCATAGAAACATTTTGATCGCCCAAGAATCTAGCTTGTCGATCCAACAACACAAAGCCAAAGCAGCCTTCAGCTTCATTATCAAATATGAAGGTGATATCATCACTTTTCAAGATTGCTAAATCATTAAAATACAAGGTATACAGTAAATTTACAAGGTATGATGTAAATACTACTTCCATGAAGAGAATAGTTATAAAGGTGAAGGCGGAAACTGACAGATACAGAAAAATGGTTTGGAAAATTGCCGCTGAAACTCAAGGTGCACGTGCCATGTTCTATAATTTACATTCCATAACCGTATATAAATTTAATCAATATCCATCTTAAATTTGAATGTCCCTATTGTTTGCATGCTTGATAGCTTTCATTTCAAAACCATTATAAGTTGTAAATCTTCATTTCATTTCATAACCACTATACACACACACACACACACAAAATTTATGTATAGAGTGAAGGAATTAATTTATTCAACAATAATTTTAAGACCTAATCCAGATTTGTTATCTTTATTTTCATAGTTTCAAAACTTCTATCTCTTATTTTTTAGTTGGGATATTTATCTTCTTTAATTCTTTCTTAAATATTTGAAAATGTGATTCTTGTAAGAATTTGTTAAAAGATTGTGAAATCAGTAATATTGGATGACAAATAATCCTTCTTTAATTATTTTTAAATAAAAATTAGAAAAAACTAAGCTTAACTTTTAGCCGTTGTTAAAGGAGGAATCAGCAATCCTAGTTTCATTTTAGTAACTCAAAAATTACGTTTTATATTTTAATTTTTTATAAAATAATTAAATTAAGAAATTCATATTTAATATTTATCAAATTGTCACAGGGGTATCAAATTAATTGTCATAATTATAAAATTAAATGACAGAATTTCTGAGATGGTAAAAATAGAGAATCGCATTTAAGCCTAATTTTAAAAGTGTTGCTTTTTATCTATATTATTATTTTTTCCTTAATGAGTGATAAATAAGTTATGGGCAAGATTATGCTTCTTTGTGATGGTCATATAAAAAATAAAAACACAGGTGTGGAATCGATATTATTTCGTGAAAGCAGTGATCAAATAGTGGTAACTGGAAAAGTTGATGCTGTTTGCTTAACCAATAAGATGAGAAAGAGAAAGAAGTTGCGGTATGCTACGCTGTTAATTGTCGAAGATGTGATAGATGAAAGCGACGATGATGATGGAGGAAAAGAGGAAGACGAAAATTCGTCAGAGGATAACGATATTCCACCTTGTCCAATATGTACAAGAATTTTCCAACCTTCTATGATGTACCCTCCTCCCATAGTTTATGATCCATACCCCAATGGTTGTACTTGTACCATCATGTAAGACTAGTCAAATACATGTCGTTGATATGTATGTTTCTTGTTTTCATTGTATATACCCAAACAAAAGGATGTAACCTTTCTACCGAAAGGTTAAAACTATCCATAAGTCTAAATTGATCAGCTTTATGTAATTGGCTCACGATATCCAATAATATTTACATAACAAGTTATACAACAGCAACATTTTATATTTCTGTTATGCATCATTTCTTACATGTTAAAATATAATTAAAAGGAAGAAAAGTAAATTTATATACATGTTATATCTTCATTAATTAGAAAGATGTTTTTGGGTGGCCCTTGAACTTAGAAGTGACTATAAACTAATGTAAAGACATTCAGGGTCAAATGCTTGACATTATATGTCATAGCAAAGTGAGATATATAAAATTATTACTTTACAAATTATTGTAGTATTATACGTATAATATTAACTCTCTGATAGAAGTTTCACATCGTCTAAAGTATGATCTGTTCATCTAAAATATGATCTGTTATATGTATACAGGTGAGAAATAATTCTCACCTTACAAGCCATTTTTATAAGTTTGAGTTAGATTCATAATCCACGTGAAACTTGCATGCTTATAAATCTACTCTTTTAACGTAATATGGTATAACAAAGAGCCAAACTTATCCAATGTTGGGTCACCCATCTCTAATACTTATGTTTATAATCGTTAAAGTAATATTTAATATAAAATTGTGATTTAATTTACGATATGATAGAATATTTTATTTATAAATTAAATATTTTATTTTTTTAATCATTATAAATATGACTAAATTATCAAAATATGATAATATTTTGCTAGATATGATAAGGATTTATATCTTATAAGATTTTTTAATTTTATTTTTAATAACTTGATATCGTATATTTTCTAACTTACGATGATATTCAATAAAAATCGATGATATCTTTCTCCAAAAATAAGAATCTTAGATATATCGCACATCTAAATGAGACGCTCTTTGTGTTGTTAGAAAGTTAACAAAAAGATCTAAGACTCGTGTTTTTCACTTTTAAACAAAGGATTATATTTATATGGCAAAAGCTTTCTCTTAACCTCACTAAGGAAGCCATACAATGGGCAAATCACTCTCTTCTCTTAAATAATTTTTAAATATGATTTAATAAATTTATGTTAATGATAAATGTATATTTAATTCTTTTAAATATTTTTTGGTTAAAATATTTTTATAATAAATATTGAGATTAGATAAATATTAAAAGAAGTTAAGGAAGTAAGGTTTCACAGGAGAATAAATGTTCGAAAAGAACAAATATAAGATATTGGAACGAGTGAAATATTCTCGTAAAATACTTAAGCCCTTATTTAATATACAAGATGAATTAAATTGTTTTAAGATATTGATTTAGGGTGCAACGCATTCATTAATTTTATCATTGAGATACTATGAAATTATAATTAAGAACCTTAAATTAGTAATAAAATTACTCCAACAACTTCCAATTATTCAAAGAATTATGTAACTTTAATTTTTTATTTTTATCGAGGATATATTATAGGAAAAGACCATTGTCATCGAATCTTCAATAAATTCTTGAATTTTCTCCTTCGTTAGTTTGATCTGATTTGTTTTTTTGTCGTTTTATGTTATTATTCTTTCATCTTCGTAGAAATTTCCTCAACATCAACATTAATACATTATATCTGTTCTAGAACTCTGGACTTTGGCGTAGAAAAACCTGCGCGTTATTAAATCTTGTATTATTATGACTCAAGTGGAAAAATAAAATAAAAATCATCAAACAGAAAGCGAAAGTATTTATTATTTTAAAACAATAGATTAATTAATTGAATAAATAAAAATATTATAAAATAATTTCCTTTTGTTTTATTACTTCTCAATTATGTTATAAGAAGAGATAAATATTTATAAAAAATTATTTTTTTTGTTAATTAGAAGGCATAATTAAAAAAAATAAACTAATAAATTATTCTGTATATAAATATCAAATTTTCAAAGGTAAATATTACTTGTTAATAATTATTAATAAGAGAATTCGAACCCACCATCTTCTCATTTAATTGTATTATTCTTTCATTTTGACCTAGAAAAACCTCCAGATTATTGAAAATTGTATTCTCATGACTAGTAAAAATTATTAAAGAAAGTGAAAATATTTATTATTTATTAAAATAATTATAGATATTTTTTAAAATTATTTTACGTTAATTATTCAAAAAAGCAAAAGTATTTGTTATTTAAAAATATTTATTATTTTTAAAATGACCATTGATATTTTTTAAAACTATTTTACATGATACGTTACTTATTGATTTTATTAAAAGAAAATCATAACTTTTCTCTCAGCCGCCGTAACTGACCAGCCAAGACTTTCAGTGGACTCGCGAATTCTGAAAGATACTGAATAGACTAATGAAATTGATTTATATATTTGACATCGTGCCAAAAATATAAATAAATAAAATTAAATTATGTATATAAAATTTATGTAATTTAAATTTTTTTAAATATGTCATCAAAAAATTAATATTTATATTTATATATATATATATATATATATATATATATATAATATCATATTATATATTAAATATATATATACATATACCTTATTGATTAAATATATTTCTTTGTCTTGTTTAGTACTTAATTATTAAAATAAATTTAATAATTTTTTATTTTATTCTTTTGATTATTTGTGTATCATTGTTTGTTCCAAAATTATACACTCCTTGGTGTTGTTTTCTTCTCTAGCTGCCAATAATACTTTCCTTCTCTGATTGTCAGGGCCAGCTCCCTTCTCCGATGGTCTATATTAATCCATTTCACCCACTATTGACATTAATTTTTTGTTTTTAGATTGCTAAGGTCTTTCTCTCACTATTTTTATTAGTCTCCTCTTTTTATAATTTGCACAATTTTCTTTTTTGGTTATTTATGTTAATCCCTTTTTTATTAGAAAAAAATAATTTTATTTTAGAAAAATATTTTTCGAAATATAAAAAATAATAGTATAGGAAAAAAATTTAGATTATTGACTATGTTAAGGTTTGGAAAAATTTTCTTGAAATAAAATTATTATATTTTATAATAGAAAAAAATATTGACACAAAAAGTCAAAGAAAAAATTGACGCAGATGATCAAACAAGAAGAGCGAGATAGATGATAATCGGACAAAGAGATTGATCCAGAGGAAGAGTTTAATGTATAAATGAGGTAATATAACCTCAAAACGAGAATGAAATGTAATTTTGGAAAATAAAGTGAGAAATAAGAAAAATATAATGTAATAATTAAGACTATCTAAAAGAAAAAACAAATATCACCTTGTAGGAATAAATAGCCAAATACAAAATAGAAAAAAGAGAAATATGAAATAAAAGAAATGATCAACAGTGAGATGAGTATGCTCCATTCTGACATGGGAACTTTTTCTACTTTAAGTGATATAACTGGAGAAAAAGTTGAAAGATTTTAGATACCATATTTTAATTTAAAAAGGATGAATATTAATAATACTGGATCTATTATTTGAACTGGGTATAAATTAAAATTTGTTAACATTTTTAAATGTATAACATTTGTTGACACCAAATAATTTTTGTTAATTTAATGGTTGACGTTGTCTCATCTTAACAAACATCATTTTCTTTTACCGAAGTTTTTATAATAATAAGAACAACCCATTGTTTAACGTTACTAGGAATATGCTTTTCTCCACACATATTTGTAGTGTGTACTTTAAAAAAATCAAATGGAATTTAAAAAAACATTAAACTTAAGACGTAGTCTTCAAAGCGGGTCCATATATGCATGTTCTTTGGTTTTTCCTATTTCCTAAGTCAACCGTTAAATTCTCTCTTCTATTACCAAGCAAACAATATTTTAACGTTAATGTCACCTAATTCCCCATTACAAGTGTAAAATGGATGTTTGATTAATTCAAATGGAATATATAATACTCAACTACTTTCCACGTAAGATGTTTTCTACTCTGAGTCAACAAAAATAATACAGAAAAAACTGATAAGATTTTTTTTTTGTATTCTAATAAGATATTTTAATTTGCTAATAAAGATTTTTTTTTGTATTATAATAAGTATAATTTTATAATAATTATTACTATAAAAATCAATAAACTTATCATTAACATCAAAATGATAGTGTATTTTTTTTTACCCTGTCAATGCATTTAAATTAAGTTCCAAGTTATAAAAATTATGATAGAAATGAATATTACTGCTTTAACATTTTTATGCAAAAGTCACTTTAACATGCATGTATATATATACACGTGTTTGGATTTCTCCCCTAAACCCCGCAAAACCAAATCATCACATAAAGCAAACGTATATGAGTAGCTAAATAAGCTTCACTTACAACATCTTCTGTTTTAATCTATCAAACATGAAGGTGAGATTACTTGTACTAAGTAGTAATTAATTACTTTATTATTTGGTCTACGTTCAGTTTGATCTAACAATAGGCTCTTCCTGGTTCCGCAGAAAATTGTTATTCAGGTACACATGAAGAGTGACACAAGCAGAAGCAAAGCACTGAAAATTGCTGCAGCCATTCAAGGTCCTTTTTCAGGCAAGGCGAAGGGATCTAATGTTGCTCAATTTCAGAGTTATTTAAGACTTGTTGCTAGGATGCATGTTTCCATCACCATCCTTAGTTGGGATCAGGTTGGGTCAGTAGAGAAAGACCTAATATGACAAAATATCAAGGTATTTTATTGTTTATTACCTTTCCTATCAAACTCACTTACTAATGTATGTGTTTTAGTATAAATTATTCACTAACAATATATTTGTTTGTAGCATAATTTTGAATTCGAAGATAATGAGAAAATCAAGAAAAAGATTTTAGCGTTGGTTGGCGTCAGATGGAGAGATTTTAAGAGCTCACTGACTAGAAACTATGTTTTTGGAGAGAAGTCTGAGAAATCACCATGTGAGAAATATAATATATCTGAAGAAGATTGGACATTGTTTCGTAATAGTCGTCTGGAATCTAGCTGGCAGGTGAATATTATTTTTATCATCATTATTATTATAATGAATTGTTTTTATTTTCTATCTCCACTAATAAGATTTATTTGTGTTACGAATCAGGACACAAGGAAATCTGCACAGGAGCGGGCAAAATTGAATAATGCACCTCATTTATTGTCTCGGGGTGGATATTCTAAATTGAAGTATAAGATGATGGCAGATAAGATCAAGGCGAGGCAGGCAGAATTTGGGGCCATGGACATCACTATTGATCCACCATCTCCTCCAGGACGTTATGAATTATGGACGGCTGCTCGCACAAAGGATACGGGAGAAATGACTTCATCTGAGGCACAGAGAGTTGCACATAACATTGTAAGTTAAATTGTTATCATTGTATTCCTATATCATTGTTAAATTAAAAGAAAAATTGATTTATGAACTTCTCATGTTAAACAGGAATCACTAGTTGAACAAAATATTCAGGGTACATTTCTTTCCTACAGGCATCAGGATATTTTGACTGCAGCCATAGGAAAACCTGAACACCCAGGACGTGTCCGTGTTGCTGGAGTTGGAGTTGGTATTCTGGACTATTTTGGTTCAAAAACAAAAACTATCAACACTTCCAATATGTCTCAAGAGAACATTGAGGAGTTGAAACAACAAATGTTTGTTCAACTGAGACAAGAATTGTTCAAAGAGTTTAATGAGAAGGTGGACGAGAGGGTTGTTGAAACCTTGAAATCCATGCATGAAGTGCCTCAAGCACATGAGGTTTTTCAACCTAGCAGTAAAGCCAGTTGTATTGTTTTAGAACCAATATTTAATGGAAGGTATTTAATTTCATTTGCTCTAAAGTTGTATGTTCAATAATTCCAATAACATAAACATCATTTTATTACAGGTGTGAGTTGTATGTGGAAGGGGATCCTCTACGCATTGTAGCTCGTGGTACTGTGTTTAGTGGGGGACAAACCATTCATGGGGTCCCTATACACCCAGATTGGGTTAGAGTGAATGTGGAGGAAGTTGTTGACCCTGATGCTGTAGTGTCGATGCCTAGTGAAGAAGTAAAATTTGTAAAGCAAGCTCTTAACACCTTCATTGCATGGCCTAGAAATTTGCTTAAGGAAATTTCATCACAACATAAGGTACAATTTCATTAATTCCCATTTCTATATATTATTAGTTGTATTAATAAATGGTACAAAATGTGTATTTGCATGTTTAGGACAATATAAATCATGGTAAACAACTAATGGACAACATAAATCATGGAGAACAACCAAGTGATGATGATTTAGATGCTGATGCAGAACAAAATCCATTGATTGAACTACTGAAGATATCATCATCATTTTTTAATGCACCTATACAACTGCCATTTTCCAAAGAGATTTTTGGTGTTGAGAACCCGATTGTTCCATTATACATATCATTGTCTGATGTTCTTGAGATTAGTTCGGGACTACCATGCTAAACATCTCCGTCATACAAGCTTGGCAAAGGTCCGTAAAATTAATAATTATTTTCATTTAATTAAACCTAATGACTTATACTAAATATGTTTTTGGTTTGAAATAGTTATTTGTATGGGTTGAACAAGAACCAAGACACGGAGGATGTATATGGATTTCTTGATCCTCAGTCAATACAGAAAGTTGATAATAACTAAGCTTCAATTCAAGAATACATGCAAACATAGATGACTGAATCAAGAAAACAAATATATTTTGCTTCATTCATCTCTGGGTTAGTTGATTAAAGAATTTGTGGTTTTTTTCAACTTCATCTATGTCTCAAAATATGGTTGTAATTCATTTATTGTTGATTCAGGTCTCATTGGCAGCTTATAGTCCTTATTCCTAAGGACTATACAGTAGTTTGGTTTTGCTCATTGCACCAAAAGCCTACCATGGAAATGAAACATTTACTGAACGGGTAACTTTATAATGGTTTTAGATATATTTGATATTACTTGTTCATATGTTTTGATGCTATAATAATATTAAATTTGATTAGGGTAATTCGGGGTACAAATGTGTTGTCTTGATTTGCTAATCGAGGAAGGAATATCGACATTATCATCCCTAAGGTATAATGTATTAGATTCAATTTTCTTAGTTAATATTTTAATCTAACTATGAATCTTATTATTGTAGAGTTTCAGACAACTTGGCTCCACTGAATGCGGTTACTATGTAATGTATTGGATGAAAGTAATTATTACTGCAAAAATTAAGGATTCTTGGCTTCAGGTACTTTTAGATTCAATTTATATTATTTTCGGATGTTTAAAACACAATCATTACCAATTAATAGTTTATACATGTTTCAGGTGTTCCAAGATGCTGACTCGTTACTTACTAATGACATTGACATTATTCGGAAAGAATGGGCAACATATATAATTAGAATGAAGAAAAGTTCATAATTAGACACCTCTACATAAAGAGGTACTTAAAAGGTTTATTGTAAAGATTGTATTGTTATGACATAATTAAGGTTTTACATTGATTGAATGTGACTTTGGGCTGAATTTAATTGATTGTTGACAGGTTTGATTTTGGTAATAATCCAAATTAAAGGGGAGATTCTGCCCAAATTTTCACTAATATTTTTTGTTAGGTTAGTTTATCTTTAAATTCTCTTAACGTATGAAACAATCTTACTTAAATTTGTTGTTCTTTTTTGCAGGTTACATTCAAATACTAGGAGTTGATGATACTCCTTAAATTGATATGCTTTACTTTAAAATATTTTTATGTAATCTATGTATAATGTTTATTATGTACACTTTAGGGAAATGATTGAACAATATTGTTGATAGTTTTGATTATGTTCCATATTTTAGTGATAATTGAACAATATTGTTGATAGTTTTGATTATGTTCCATCTTTAATATCGAACAATTATATTTTAATTAATTGAATTTATAATTTCTGTTAGAAATATGAAATTATTTCATATAAAATGTATATTATACAGGTTATAATAATGAAATAAAGGAATAAATAAATTGATAATTTTTAAAAAAAATTTGTATTTTTAATGGCAGTTATTCACAACAATCGCTGTTAAAAAAATTTAAAATAATCAAATATAAAAAAGTTTATATTTAACGACAGTTATATATAACTAACGTGAAAACAATTTTTAACGGCGATTACGACAACCACCGTTAAAAATAGTACAAAAAGTAAAAAATTAAATATATTAAAAAATATATAGAACGGCGGTTATACATAACCGCCGTTAAAAATGACTTATTTTTAACTATTTAACCGCCGTGAAATATAATTTTTAATCACTGTTAAAGATTTGTTTGCAATAGTGTATGTTCATTAATTAGTAATTTCAAATATTAAACTGATTTATGCTCGATCGTAATTATTTTACGAAAAATATTCGTATACCTCTATAATGCGAAGTCCATCAAAAGTAAAAACAAATAAGAAAAAAAGTGTTTGAGAGAATGATATTAATATTTATCTTTTGCTGCTTCTAATTTGTGGTAGCTAAATTAACTAGACAGACATATATACAGGTATACATTCAATGTCACTGGAAGGTGAAAGCAGAGATCAATTGGTTGTGACTGGAGATAGAATCGATGCTGTTTGCTTGACTAATAAATTGAGGAAGAAGTTCAACTATGCTGCCCTTATAAGTGTCGCAGATGCAAATGCTTCCAATGATCAAAAGGGTGGCGATTCTGTAAAGAAGGAACATAGATATGAAAAAATTTCAGTGGAAAATTTTCTAGTAGGTTATCATTATCCAAGCTTTCCTCCACTTTATCCTTCATATTACGTAGAGTATGATCCATACCCCAATTATTGCTCTATCCTTTGAGTGGCTTCTCCACTGTTAAGGCTGTGTACCATAATTTCCATCAAAGGGTGAAACAAATTAACCATCTATGAACTTTGATCAAAGTGCTTTACGGCTTTGGATATTCAAGAATATTAATGTTACGACATTTGGAACCCCAAATCAAGATTATATAATACACTGTCCAATTTTCGTCTTTTAGAGAAAAAAAATTGGCTATTATAATTTTTTTAATCCGAAAAAATTAACACAAATGTCAAAGATTGACAGAAATTCATGCTCTGTTAATCCTACCATTTTAAAAGTTAAAAGACAATATTTACTATGTCATCAATTATGATCTAATTTTTGTTTGAGTTTTAACAACTTATATTTGTCCTAAAATTAAAGAAATAAAAATGATGAATAAAAACTAAAAGTTAATTAATACAATAAATAAAATGGCATAACAAAAATAATTATTTTTTTAACAAAAATAAGAATATTAATTATATATTAAATTCATGTTTTATCATAATCTTAAAAGATTATCTTTTTTAACCGCAAAAATATTCCCAATCTCCATTGAGGTTACTTTCCCCTTCTTAAAAATATAATTGTTAGAATCATATACAAGTTCTTCACTAGAACATTTATTATTTTTGGTTACATTTAAAATATATGATAAAAATAGTTAAAAAAATATTATAATTATATCTAAAAATATTTTATCTAAAAAAATATTATAATTATATTCTAAAAATATTGATAATATTTTTTTAATCTTTAAAGGTTAACATATTTTTAA
This sequence comes from Hylodesmum podocarpum, assembly GCA_026586105.1. Taxonomy (NCBI): domain Eukaryota; kingdom Viridiplantae; phylum Streptophyta; class Magnoliopsida; order Fabales; family Fabaceae; genus Hylodesmum; species Hylodesmum podocarpum. Next base: position 4,916,820 of record JALJEV010000519.1, on the reverse strand, counting down.
TTCCTCGGTTATTATTTTAAATTTTGATTTTTAGTTCCTATGTATTTTTTTACTAACTTTTAATCTTTTATTATTTTTTGTCAACTTTTTTCTCGTTAAAATAAATTATTAAATATAAATATGAAAACATCATATAACTTCTTTATGGGTTACCACATCAGCATTTAATAGTTTTAATTTAAAAATAAAGATTAAAAAATTGTTGAGAAAATTAAACAAGAAACTAAAAGTTACCTAGGAATTTAAAAAAAATTAAAACATGAAATATTAAATAATAAAAGGATGAAAAAATTAACTCATCTTCAATCATATTTTATATCAAATAAAGATTACTAGAGATAATACATGGTTACAATAAAAAAAAATTGCATGGTCATTTTGTAACCTTTGCCTGTTGTAACTTAGCCGCTGTATTTATGATTCCATAACGCAGCTGCTGAACATTTTTTAAGTAATTGCAACAAGAGAAGACATGTCAATCATTTTTTGGGTTGGTTCAGCAGTAAGCATATAGATTTGTACAATAAACACCTTTTGATTGAAGACGTTGTCTTATAGGTAAATATTGAGTGTGAAAGAAGATAATATATGGCATTAAATATAAAAAAATATTTGATATACAATTATAACATGCAGATAATTAATTATAAAATATGAAAAAAAAATATGTATGTATATAAAATATAAAGAAAAAAAAATAATCAAACAACTAATTATAAAATATAAAATATATATATATATATATATATTATTTGAATTGAGTAAATTAACTAATTAATTACACATTACAAATTACAAATAAAGTTATTAAATATAATGGATATATCATAGATTTCACACTCAACGACCATGCAACTTTTCCATGGATGGTCACTGTACCCGTAAATTCTTGTCCAACAATTTTGTGCAACAGCAAAACTTCGATCATTTCTCGGAATAAACCTTGTGTATGATCTATAAAGTACAACATATAGATGCAGCTTCATTTAAGGATAGGTTTTGATAGGGTGGTTTTTTAACTAGATTGCAAATCATAGTGTAGAGCTACACTTTCTATTATACCATTATTCTTTGCTGAGTTTTGTTAAGTTGCTCATACCTTAGCAAGGCCCTCTAAATTTCGAATGAAATGAAATAAGTGCATTTATTATATAAAAGAAAAACATTATTATTTATTTCAAAACTGCCAAATTAATGATGGGAATATTATTTTATTAATTGACGAGGAAGACTTGATTTTCAGTCTCATAAACGCGTTTTCATATTGCATATATGGGTACCATGATTAAATTCTGTCAAATCTTACTTTTGCCCGCAATAAGCTTTCTCATGTCTTTTCATTTATGTGTACGTATTCATCACTGTCAGACATTAACTATTATGATTGATTAAATTAAAGAAAAATTGCACTAACCTTCCTTATTAAAGTTTTCTTAAGAATTCATACTCTTTTAATTTTGTATTATTTTTATAATATATATATATATATATACATACTCTTTTTAATTTTGTATTATTTTTATAATATATATATATATATATACATACTCTTTTAATTTTGTATTATTTTTATAATATATATATATATATATATATATATATATATATATATATATTTCTATACCCTTCTCATGTATCGTTTATCATTGAAATTAAACTCCAGTAGAAGAAAATAACAGATAAAACTCGAGTTCAAATATATAACACCTTCCAATGACTTTCCGTGTGGCGCACTCTACGGGTAAAATGTGAGGCCATTGTCTATATATTCTCTCGAGTTAATTCTCTATGCAAAGCGTAGAAACACGAAAAAAAACATATTTGATCATCCGAGAATCTAGCTAGCTTCTCCTGCAAAACAAAGTTATTGCATCAAATATGAAGGTAATATGACTTGAAACGATTAATTTACAGTTAAATTACAAGCTATATGTAATTTAATTATTTGAAAATAATAAGCTCCATGGATACTGACATACTGTCATGCATCAGAGAATAGTTATAAAGTTGCACTTAGAGAGTGACAGATGCAGAAGCAAAGCTCTGAGAGTTGCTGCTAAATCTCAAGGTGAATTTCATTTTCAATTTGCATTCCCCTTATTACTTAAATTGCCAACAATGAGGATCATTATATTTAATATATAATTATAAATAATTAAAAAATATTCTAACAAAAATCTATCAGTGTGATCGTGGCAGGAGCTGTTCATTGTTCATTGGATTGATAGGAATGGATTGATGTAATAGACTTTCATCTTTAATCAGAAATTATGATATTTTAATTTTTTAAAATTAACTTAATTAGATAAAGATTAAGTAAATTTGTAAATTTCCTGTTCGAAATAATTAGTTTTTGCCGTGAGTATTAATATATAGCCATTTTATGTGCATAATATTGTGCTTATAATTATAATTGTCATGGGCCTGATGGCCATATCAAACATGTATACAGGTGTCAAATCATTATCATTAGAAGGGGAAAGTTGCAATCAATTGGTGGTTATTGGAGACGAAGTTGATGCTGTATGTCTAACGAATCAATTAAGAAAGAAATTCCGATATGCTATGCTATTAAATGTCGAAGATATTGTGGAAGATTGCGAGGACGAAGGCGATGTCGAAGATATTATGGAAGATTGCGATGAAAATGACACCTCAGATTATGGTGACAATGAGAAAGAAAGAGAAATATCTGTGAAAGATGAAAGTGATGAAACCAGGCCAATGGAAAACCATCATCCTTTACTTCATTATCATTATCATAATAACTATATTCCATTTTGTCCAATGTGTGACAATAACTATTCTCCACCTTCACCCGTTTACCATCGTGTAGTTTATGATCATTCATACCCTAATACCTGCTCCATCCTTTAATTACCACTCGTGGGTTGATTACTTGTTCGGCTCAGTCATACATATTTTGCCCTTAATATCAAAAATTGATGAATCAAAAACAGGTTGCAAAGGTTGAGGTAGTGTTGCACTTGATAAAATTTAGATTTTCGTACTGTATTAGTCGGGATTTGGACTTTGTTGAATATCTAATCAATCATATTATTGATTTTTATTTTTCTTGCTCATCATCAGATTGAAAAGTTAATTAAATAATATTTTTAATTTAAATTAGAAACTTATAGTATTTTGATAGGTATAATAATAACAAGAAATAAGTCTTTATAATTTTAATTTAATTTACTTTTATCATAAGATTATTATAAATAAGATATTAATAATCTGAATATATAGATATATGATGGTTTGGTTAGATAAAGATTAATAGATCTTATTTATTAATTTATATACACTAAAAATAATATTAGATGTGATAATTAAAATAACTGAATTTAAAATTTTTAATGATTAATATCATCTTAGATGGTTAATAGTTATCTTTAATTAACAAATTATTTGTTAAATTTTTATCTTGAACATTACTACATTAGACTAGTTGAATGGACATCGATTGTATAATTGATGATCAATAAAGAAGAAATTCATTAAATCTAAACAATGAGTTTAAGCTTTATGGTAAAATTTATATCTTAGTCAAGGCAATTGATCGAATGAATGAAAAAAATGTTTGTTAAAATTTAAATGAGTTGACGTAGACACCCACAGAGTCTTTATAAAAATTTAAAAAAGTTTTACAAATAATATAATTTTGAGTTTATCTTTTATTAAAATATAATTTATACATCATATAGATCATGGTAAAAGTCTTGTCGAGGGTGAACTTAAAATAAACTCCGTTAACAACAGGGTTAGTTAGAAACTATTTTCTTAGAAGAGTTGTTTTTGAAGAAGAAATATAGATTTTGACTTGAATTTACGAAAAAGAGGAACAAATTTTTTCGACTTCACATGATTGACAGGTGGTGGAGTTTAAAAAATTAAATAAAAAAAATTATATATAAAAAAATTTGTGAGAAAGTCGAAAGAATTTTGTCATGTTTGCTGAGAACTTCACATGTAGTGTTCTTTAAATGGTCTAAGGGAGTTAAAAAAATTAAATAAATAAAAATTAAATATAAAAAATATAACATTAAATATTAAAAATTAGTTAAAAAATTTTGTTAGTCTGTCACCAAATTAAAAATTAAATATAATCAAAAACATTAGATATTTAATCTTGAAATTTTTTTTGCGTTTGCCATCAGATTAAATGCAACAAACATTAAAAATTAAATATTTTATAAAATTTTAACTAATTTTTAATATTTAATGTTTGTTGCGTTTAGTTATATTTTATTTAAATTTTTATGTTACATAGTTATTTATTTTAGTTTAATTTAAATTGTTAGTTAATCATTAATTTTTATATTTAATTTTTATTTATTTAATTTTTTCAACTCTCTTGGACCATTCTCGAGAGCGAACGTGACAAAATTCTTTTGACTTTCTCACAACTTTTTTTATATTTAATTTTTTAAACTCCCCTTGTACCATTCAGAAAGCCCCACGTGTCAAGCCTAGTGAAGTCGAAAAAAAAATTTCGACTTCCTCACAAATCGTCACGTGTCGGTATCATTTGAAATCGAAAAAGTTTGTGAGAACTTTACATTATTTTCCTTGTGAATTAACCTATTTATAGAAGAAAAATTAATATATATATATATATATATATATATATATAATAAACATTTGAATCTTATTTAAATAAATGATAAATCTAATTTATATTAAATATAATTTCATAATTTGATATATTGAAGTAAAAATATATAAAGAAATTAAAATAAATACTTAAAATTATCGATTGTTGATAGTCATTTTTCATGTGCAATTTTAGTGTCACGGAATGATACAGATATGGTTTCTACTTTCAGCAAGAATATGGATTTTAGATTTAAATAAAAATTTAAAAATGGTTTAGACTACACATTCAATTACATTAAAACAAATTTTCTGCTATTATATGATATAATAACTCTTATACAGTAAAACAAAACTAAGAAACAAAAGTTAGGAAATAAAAATTGCATATACTGCGTTACCTGAAACAGGAAATAGTGACTCATGAACTTGTATATGAAAAAAAAAGATAAAAAGAAAGAAAACACATCTTAATTCGTAAGAAGAAAAAAGGAAAAATCATAAAATATTGAATGAATAATAAAGAGTACTTTTGTATTGAACAAGATGTTTGTGATTATGGAAAAATTATAAAGAAGAGAGACGACTAAACAATAACATAGAGTACTTTTATATTGAATGAGTTTTTTATTTTAATTTTATTTTTCTTTTATTTATTTAGTTAAACTCATTGATCATATAATAATTTTCCTGAGAGCTAAAAAAAATTATACATACATATATATATATATATATATATATATATATATATATAATATATACAAATAAAAATAAACTTGTACATCCTAATGAGGTTAACAACTGTAGACCATGACACTGAACGACATGTAATTAACAAGCATTGTACACTTCAAAGGGCACAATAATATCTGTATGCTACATATGTAAACGCGTTTATTGTGCGTGACAGCTTTAAGGCATAATTTTAACAACTTAACGATTTAAACATGATGTAAACAAGGGCGAGCCACTTTATAGGAGCCACTTTATAGGAAAGGGGGTCGTGCCCCAAGTTTATTTTTATTTGTATATATTATTATATTCTGGTGTTACCATCATCATGTAAACTAAGGTAACACCATCATTACTTGAGAATTTATGGTGTTACCTTAACAATATAATATACAAGAAGGTTCTCACCCGTTTACCGTTTACCGTTTACCGTTTACCATCACGTAGTCTATGATCATTCATATATACCCTAATACCTGCTCCATCCTTTAATTACCAGTCGTGGGATAATCAAATCTTGGGCTCAATCATACATATTTTGACCTTTTTACATCAGAAAGTGATGAATCAACCAAAGGCTGAGGTAGTGTTGCACTTAGATAAAATTTAAATTTTCGTATTGTATTAGAGGGGATATGGACGCATGGTGAATATATAATCAATCATATTATTAATTCTAATTCTAAGTAAAGTATTATTTTTTATTTTTCATGCTCATTATTAAATTGAAAAGTTAATTAAATAATATTTTTAATTAAAATCAGAGACTTAATTAAGTTCTTACAATTTAAATTTAAATTATTTTTTATTATAATATTATTATAAATAGGATATATATATATATATATATTATTTTTTGTTAGATAAAAATTAATATATCTTATTTATTAATATATATATATATATATATATATGAATGATATACGTAGACGTGATAATTGAACTAATTCAATTAAAAAAAATTAATAGCTAATATAATTTTAGATTGTCAATATAAACTTTTCAAGAAGACATATAATAATTTTCTTTAATTAACAATTTTTTTGTTATGCTTTTTCAGAACACCTGATCACTATAGCATTATTTGAATGGACATTAAATTAATTAAATATTTGTAAAAGTGATGATTAATTAAGAAGGAAATCATCACTCTAAACAATAAGTTTAAGTTCTATGTAAAAGAGTTTCTTGAGTAATTTATTAAAAATTATATTAATTAACTTATTAGAATTTAAAATCCATATTATATTTTAAAGTTGATGTTGAGTTGTAACAATTTTTTTATTATTCTTTTATTAGTTTACAAGAATAAATATGTTATCCAGACGTTAAAAAGTGACGTTAAATACTTACCCACTGTGAATGTTTTTAAACATAATAAAAAAACTATTTTCCTTGTATGTATTTTGAACGCATATCACAACGTCTGTTTTGAATATATTGATGAATATTTTCTAATTATTATTGAGATAATTCTTTCAACATCATAGTTAAATGTAAAGATAGTGTTTCCTTTTTTTCGTTTTCGTTTATGGTCTATTGACCATTTACTCAATACTAAAGTTCCGAAAGAACTATGTGATGGATTTAATCAGTTTAATTTAGTACTTTCATAACTTCTTTTTTTTAAGGCTAAGGGTATGCAACACCAAAGAAAATACCATTTTACGGTGTTAAATTTGAATAAGTTAGAAAAATTCTGATACGCATTGACTTAATTTTGTAAAAATTATAAATGCTTTGAACGCTTCAATACTGCAACTTCTAATGTATCAAGAAAAAGACATCTTTCACATTCATTCTATCTAACAGATACTTCAAGATTTTAGTTATTAAAGGACTTTATCTTCAACATTTCAAGATTAGCAAAACTTATGCTAAAATTCTATATCTCAAGTTTTGCTCTAAAATCTTCTAAGCTTGTAATCTTCATTGTAATACCCCTCCTCGCGAAGAGACTACAACTTCAACTCTTTTCAAATCCACAAGTAGTAGTGTTTAGCCTATGGAGGTTGTATTTAAAGAATACATTGTCTTAGCCTATAGAGGGTGTGTCCAAAGAATACCGGTAGTTTTAGTCTAAGGAGGCTAGATCCAAAGAATATATTTGTTTAGCTAGAAGTGGTTGAGATCAAATAATACTTGTTTTTATTGTTTTACTGAGATAGTAAAATCTTAACAGTTTGCTAAGAAACTAGACTTCGTCTTTAAAACGAACCAGTATAAAAATATTTTATCTTATTTTTTTATCTATATCTTACTAACAAGGGTTGTCTATATTTGTTTTAAGTCACATTTTCTAAAATCAATCTTTTAAGTAAACTTATCTTGCGTCTACTGTTTTTAAGATTGAACTAGCATTCACACCGTCTATTAGAAAAAATTACTTTTTTAATAAAACAATTCAATCCCCTTTCTTGTGTTCTTTCTTTTACACGAGTAATGCAATGATTTGAAGTGGATCTAAGGGATGGTCAGGTGACCTTCTTTGTAGGAATCCCTTGTATCAAAAGTCTCCCTAGCAGGATTGACTAGGTTGCGTGTGAAGTTGTTGTGAGTTATCAAAACAGCAATACAAGAACTAAGGCATATCAATGACAATGTGAAGCTCTAGAATTGTCACGACGATGAAAGCTCTAATGGTCATCATTAACAATAACTTTCGTTGTATGGGAGGAGGTTTAGTGGTCCTTTATTTGAGGGAAGGTTTGTTGGGATTCAATCAAAGTCTCACAGTTTGCGGAGTCTGGCGGAGAAGAAAGGCAATGCAGAAGATTCTCCTATAAGGAAGGATCATTGTAGAAAAGTTTGTAATAATGTAAAACTTTTAATTAATAGAGGATTTGTTGTGTATTTTGTTATTTCAAAGTTACACATTGGCAGGTTTCAAAAAGATAGAGGAGTAGAATACCTATGTTAGAGAGAGTGATATGTTTTATTAACTCACACCACATCTTAAATCTATGTAATGAGTGTAATTAAATTTTAGGTAGTGAGTCAAACACTGGTGTGTTTTCCACGTATGGTCCCGAGTATAGCATTTTTTTGTTGCAATTCTTCTGTTGTACTTTTTGATATAGTAGAGTTTTCCTGGACTAGGTCATGTGGTTTTTGTCCCTCTCATCGGGGGGTTTTTATTTTAAAAATATTTGTGTTCTTCCTACTTTGATTTTACATTTTCTTGCTCTCCGAAATTTTAGATTATCATATATTGTGTTCCTATTTCACTCAAGGGAAGAATGTTTTATTTTATACACGCATTCAAAGTTTTGTGTAATTTTTCTATTGTGCACTGCACTTTTCTTAACAAGTGCTCTTATGTTTTCCGCTTATTACAATTTTTTTCTATTTCCTGAAGGGATAAGACTTTATTTTACATACATTCACATTTTTTTTTAATTTTTCCACTGCGTAACTATATCTTTCCTCACACTGTGATACTTGTTTACGGGTCGGGTTGAATACCCGCTGAACCTCTTGACTCATTAAATAAAAAAAATATATCATTAATGAAACAAACTACTTAATTATGAAATAATGATAAGCTTCAATTATCTTTACATTCGGAATGGTATGTAAATAAAATATTTTGTAATGCGACTGAAGTTTCAATTGGTACAAAATCTAGTAACCTAAATTTCGAAAGCTAAATATATATAGAGCATGCAAGTTTATGAAGACAAAGTAAAGGTTTAGATTTTTCTGCAGAACTTTTATGTTTAAAATTCATACATACAAACCCTTTTGGTACATTGAAGCAGTCTGAGTCTCCAATATCAATTGAATTCTTTTCTCCATTGATGCATCTGTTTTATTCCATTTTTAACTGTAAAAGTCTACTCTGAATTAGTCTTCAATTCCAGCCATCAATCCCAATATTTTCTTTAACTAATTAGCATAATATTGTTTTAAATATTTATATTAAGGTAATTTCAGGCCTTCAACTAAGACTAAACATCAGTCACTTCACCTAAAGCTACCATTACATCATGTTTAAATCGTTAAGTTGTCAAAATTATGCCTTAAAGAGGTCTCGCACAATAAAAGTTCAACATGCGGCGCAACGCGTTTACATATGTAGCGTAAAGATATTCTTGTTCAGTTTGAAGTGTATAATGCTTATTAATTACATGTCTTCCATCATTGAAAACTTCTCAAGAAAAAGCAAGTCTTCATTATTTGTCTCGGTTGTAAGTCATCAGTGATTTTCCTTTCTAATTACTTCGTCTAGTCAACTGCCTGTAAATTCATTTTGGAACTTCTCCCAATACTAACACAATAATATCGGCGGAAAAGGCCATAATTTGTTCACATTTGAATTGTAATATATTTATTTTTGGAAGAGACACTGTATATTACAATTTCTTTTGCGAAACATTTTGTATTACTTATGACACACAAATGAAGAAAAATCATTTATTCAAATATATTTTGAGAGGTTAAACATAAAACATCATGATTTAGAAAAAAATTGAATTTTAATATATATAGTATATAAAAAAAATTAATATATTTTTTCTGTAAGAAAAACTATATATAATTGTGTTGAGATATTAACCATTTGTAACCTGTGTTCAAATATTCAACAACAGTTAATAATAAATAAATTTATGACAAAAACCAATGAATAAATATAAAATTATTGTTAAAAAAGTACAAACTAAAATATTTTAACCTTATATATACTAATTATGTACAAACAATATACAAATTAGACATGTATACGCAGGTAAAAAAAAATAAATGAAGTAAAGTATATTTAATTATAAAACATATTCTTTTTATAAGGAGTAGGATCGGGTCGACTTGGTTAATTTTACTCGTCTTTTAAAAATTATATTTTAATTTTTTATTAACTATCCCTTATTTATTTTATTTATCTTTTATCTCTCAATTGTGTAGAAAAAAAGGAAGAAAAAAAAAACTAATACAAAAGATACACATAATATATGTTTATGAGTGAGTTGAATTGTCTAGTTTATTGTATATTGAAATTGGTTACGAAGTAAAGTTGATATGTTTTATTAAGATTAATTTTTATTAGTATTAGTCTTAATATTTTTCATAAAATAAACCTAATAAGTAATAAAAACGATGAAAAAGAGAAAGAAAGAAGGGAGTGAGAAGGAAGGTGTGGAGGGAAAGGGGAAGGAAGAAGGAAGGTGGATTAAGGTGGTAGAGGAGGGAGAGGTGTTTTATAAGTCAGGGGGTAAAATGGACTTCTCATTGTAAAATGAAATGGTAAAGGGTGAACTTAGCAAAAAGTGAATGAACATTTCCTCTTGACGCTGGGTGAATTAGACTACATGATCGACGCCCACCATATATATATATATAAGAGTTTTCCCTCACCATCCACATCATTCTTTGAAAAAAAATATATATATTTAATAGACAATTAAAATACGGATATAATTATATATAATATATTAAGATAATATATATATATATATAAAAATAAAATATAAAAAAAAAAAAACATATATATATATATATATATATAAATATGTTATGAGTGAATTAATTAACACTTATTATAATAGATTGTGAAATAAATTTATATTATTCATGCACTCTCTCCCTTTATATGATGTCACAAATGTCCTTCACTGGATTTAGAAATCCAAGATTGATAGAAATTAATGCACCCAGTTAACTTTTAGATTAATCATTCTGGAAGTCTCGATAAAAAGATATGTTGTTGTTAAATCAGTTGACCTTCAAAATGTTGGAGTACTTGGATTAGACAATCTTAAAGTATAAACATAATTTGGAAATACTCAGATTATACGAACTGAAAGTCTTCTCATCCTTGTGCAGGACATTATATTGTGCAACAATTGCATCCGTGAAACACATAATATAGCTATGAATGTTTATGTTGATTGATTACGACAAAGTTTTCTTTATCCTTAATGAAGACACTTGCTCTTAACAAATATTGTTTTTGTCATTTTCAGACATATATTGTCCTTTGGATTTAGTGATTATCCATGTGTTTCATCCCCAAGTGTAGATGAACGCCACTTAGATGTTGGGTGTTACTTTCAATAAATAGAAGAGTTGTTGGATAAGAAACCAAACCACTGGTGATGGAGCACTTGAATACGAGCAAATAAAATATAGATAAAGAGGAGAGATAAATAAAAGGGTGGAAGAAAAAGGAATATTAAAAATAGTCTATACAGCTAAAGAAAATTATAAATAACCAACAAATCAAATTGTCATTTTTTTCATATCTTCTCTCTTAGTAATTGAATTTTTCTCCCATAATTCATATATATATTGGATAATTGATGTAATTTGATATAGAGAAAAGTTTTCTTTCTTTTCTAATGGTTTTTAAGAAAAGAAAATTGAAAGTAAACTGTATTAAATGTTTGCTTGGTGATACTAGACAATCTAGAAGTGTAAATAAATTCGGAACTAACTAGATTTCCCACTCTAGAAACCTTCTCGTATTTCATGCAAATTTAAACTCTAGATACATGGAATTCATACCAACCCGAAATCCAGAACTTTACAAATTTGTAAATCTAAAATGTTTAGTGGAATTCATACCAAACCGAAATCCAGAACTTTACAAATTAGTAAATCTAAAATGTTTAAAGTATGTTGCGTATTTACAAATCTGAAATGTTTAAATTATGTTATATATTTTCAAATTCATAAGTCATAGCCTACGTAGATTACCAAATTAGGATCGGTAGATTACCAAATTCGGATCGATATCACAGCACTTAAATCCCATAAAACCAGATGTATCCTTGACCCCTGTTAAGTCTCATTAATTCACTTATACTACATCTTTAAATCTAGTAAAAATGAGTGTATTAAATTTTACGTAATATATATCAAGTTTGTAATTTTTGCATTAAAAATTATAAATAATAAATTTTATTTTAGATGAGATTATGGATTAAGTTTTGAAATACAATTACATTTTTTCGTGTATTATTTTTCTTTTTATTTTTATATTATGATTTTAAGCAGACCGAGTATCTCTATAAAGAAAAGGAAGGGTCTTGACAAAAGGCAGTGGAGAAAACGGTAGGAATGGTTTGCAGCAAACGGTAGGGATGGTGTGCAGCAGGGAGGGGTGCAGTGTGAGTGAGTGAATAGAAGGAGAAAAATAGAATAGGACTTTTATAAATAGATAAGATGTATGAAGAAAAAAGCTAAGTTGTAAGGGGAAAAAACTCATCGATCCCGAAACAAGCTAAATGTCCACTTATTGAGCTAGTTTGTTTGCATCTTATTCAAGTTTTTTTTTTCTTCTTTTGACACTATAACTTTTTTAGTGTTAAAGAATTTTTTACAAAATAAGGTTTTGATTAGTGTGTGCTGTTCTTATAAATTAATTTCCCGGGCTTGTCATGGATCTCCCAATATATACCTCCATTGTCCAAATACAATATTTGACACAGTTTTTTTGCACTTTAAAGAAAGATAAAAACAAGAAAAAATATATATATTCAAAAGCAAAAGTTTTTGAAGACAAAATTTACCAACAACTACGACAAAACGTTTTCCCTTTCATGATGGAAATCTTCTCTTCATTGAATCAATCATTGGATTTTAAATGACCATTATCTTTGTGGGTTAGAGCCAATTGATCGTCCAATAAATTTAAAGAAAAGTCTTCCCATATTGGAATGAAAATGATGAATGTTATTCTTTATCTTATTTTGTGAGTTAGAAAAAATGTCCTATTTACAGTTAACAGAGCACAACAAAATATAAATTCTGAGTGTAAAAATCTACCAACAAAATATAAAAATAACAAAATATAAAAATCGAATATAACAAACTAACTATATAACATTTACGATTAAGTCTCCGTAATCTCCCACTGGCAATGAAACTCTATACGTATTTTAGTCTTCTCCTTTTTATTAATTACTATGTATATGATGTGTAACAATTTTTATAAGAGAAGGTCTAATTACTAACCTCTTTTATTTGAAACACACAAATTAAATATCTTACTATCGACATCACCACTAATCCAATATGTCTGATACTGTTAGATTCTATCCCATCACATCGCTAACTATCTCAATTTTCAACAAATTCCCTTTAAAGACTTTATGATTTTGAACTATAGTTAATTTTAATTCTTAAAAGTTACTCTTTATGGATTCAATGGCTCCAACTAACTATTTTTCTTTATTGATTTTGTAAAGTTAATGGCAGAGAACTTGATCAAGTTGAAATTAGTATAGAATATATATATATATATATATATATATATATATATATATATATATATATATATATATAAGCACGTGAATTCTAGATAATTGTAAAATTATAATTTTACATCAAATTCTATTCTTGTGTTTAAAGCATATTTAAGTGATAATTATTTTTTCGGTATCACTTAAATATCTTTTTTTTTTTAAAGTTCTTTTAAGTTTAGATTTAATTTATTAATAGTCAATTAATGAAAAATATTGAAATTAGAAAAAATAATTCACAATCATATAAATAAAATAACATCAAAATTGATATTAAAATAAAATAACATCAAAATTGATATTTTACACAAACAATTTCTAATATTTTAATTCACTCTAATTTCTTCATTAGTTGAATCCGAACTACTTAAACAAAAATTTAAAAGGAACAACATTATTCACTCAATATAACTTCATATCTATTTACTTTATCCTAATTTAAAAGAAACTAATAAAAAAGACACATACAAATAACTTTCATCATTCAGTTATCAAATATTAATTTGTGAAACTTTAAACCACAATGTCAAACACAAATTTTAAAAACATAAAACTTACACAAACATTTTGCATTAACTTGAGAAAAAATATTATTAAATATTTACGCATATTTAAATATATTTTAATAATTTTAACAAATATTATTTACTAAGTATTTCAAAACATAAGTTTTGACTTAATATTAAATTAATTTAAAATTTTAAAATTATCTTACAATCATATACTTTAATTAAAATATTCAATTTAGAATATCTGATGCACACTTTTCACATTTCACTGTAAAATCTACCGGATTAAATATTCGTAACTTATAAATAGTCTGGTGAGTAATTAACCTAATAGATCTAATACTAGTAACTAAAATAAAAATTATAGCCAGAAAAGAAATTCAAAGTTGGAAAATGACAAGAAAAGGATATATCCAATAATTTTCTCACATGACATTCTCTCCATGACTCCATGACATTCTTAAACATGACATTCTCTCCAATAATTTTTCACGTGAATTTTAGCGTTGGATTGTTGTATAAGTCCTTGATGCTAGCTGGGCCTTCTTCTCAATTCAGATTAACATCACCAAAAATCATCCAACCCTTAAAAGGAAAAACATCTCCAAAGTCCACGCTCTTTAGTGGGCTGCACATGCTGTCACCACTTTTATATCTTACAATTTAATATTAATTCTAACCATCTATCTCTTCGGAGATGAGATGTTACAACATCGTGCATGGATCACCAATGTGTGCCCACATGCATGTGTTCAGAAATAATCATTTCAGACATGTGTCAATAAAATGTCAATTATTTACCACACAATACAAGTACACATTTCAGACATGTGTCAGTAAATACTAATTATTTACCACACAGTACAAGTACTTGTCTCGTTTAACCTTCTTTATTTTTTTTATACCGATACAAATTGGAATCAATGGGTCATCGTATATTGCCTTGTCAAAGTACACTTACAGACAAGAATATGATCGACAGCTAGGTTTTTATGAATCTCTTTTGATTGTAATAAATTTGGGTTTGATTATATTCCAATGGGTGCGCCTTCAGAGTACTTTAAAGGAAAAAGGAATAAAGTGAAATTTTATTTTTATTATTATTATTATTATTATAATAATAATAATAATAATAATAATAATAAAATTCTCATTGTGTCATTTTTATGGAAATGGAGTCTCATTATTTATAAGATAATTTCTATTAAATTATTAGTCGATCTTGTTTGAAATGACACGTGTTTAAAGTTATTTGTAAAAGTTTCTGATTATTATTTACATGATAGTCGAGTTACTAAATTGTGGTATGATTGTTCAATGATGTATTGTCATGTCTAATAACAATAGCTATTGTTATGTACGACTAAAGTTAATGTATCTCCTTATTCAAGATTTTGGTGTCTTTTAACTTATAAATATTCAGGGAGTACTCCTTAAAAGGATTATTGAAAATTTATCTCTAAAAGTCCTCTCACTTGAACTCTAAAATCTCTCCTCCATTTTCTTAAAAACTTTTTCAAACATTTCTTTTGATTAACTGAGAGCATTGGAATGTCCTTATAAGTACACTCTACTGTCAGCATATGGAAGGGCTCAACCTATTTAAGGAAGCCATTCGCCGTGCTCTCTAAGCATCTTTTATAGCTCAATTACGACATTCATCCACACGTGTATTTGAGATTTATTTCTGGTAAGAACATTTAGCATCCATCATAAAACAAAAGAAAAGGTAGGTTTTCCTATCTTAGGTCCAGAGTATTCTTGGGTACTTGGCAAAGTTGATCACTGTGTCTCCACTCTAAATTCTAGAGCTAAGATTGATAAATTTTTCATGTCTTATTTGGTCGATTATATCTCAGTCAAACATTACACTCCCCGTGAATGAATTTTCCATGTCTTATTTATTTACATGTACAGGTAGTTTTTCAGAGAATATGAACGTGATCCCTGACGAATTCCACTCTACTAGTTAGCCTTTTGTAAAAGCATTTCAATTTTTGCGTCATTATTTAGACATAACTCACTCCTCCAATTTTTATGTTTTTTTAACAACTTAATCACGAAACTAAGGTTGGTTAGGTCTTCTTGAGCGGGGCTCCTTATAGTTTCTTTTTAACTATATATGCCTCCTCATTTAAAAATTTCTCAAGACTCCGAGAAGACATTGCTCCTCAACCCTAACTTCTTTCCTCATTTTCCCTTTATCGGTGTCACCCCCTATAAGTTCAAGTCTTGGGTTGAGAAGACGTTTTTCTTCAAGAAAATAATGAAAGGCCTACTGACACCAATTAATTAATGAGGTCTTCACTCTAAGTATGTATGTGATCGAAGACCCTTCAACTATGTTTACTGGTAAAAACTTAACTTATTTTTCATTGTTCCATCATATTTTTTCCTTAACTGAGCTCATTTATCTTCACATAAATCATGGGCAAAGATTTAGACATATTTTTATAAATTATTTTTAAAAGCCCTATTTTCATATTAACTTTTCAAAAGTTACCCATTTTCTTATTCAAGCCTGTTACTCTTGGAGTACTATACTTCTGGTTCTAAATATAAAGCATATAAATCGAAATGCGATGTAC
Organism: Hylodesmum podocarpum; assembly: GCA_026586105.1. Classification (NCBI taxonomy): domain Eukaryota; kingdom Viridiplantae; phylum Streptophyta; class Magnoliopsida; order Fabales; family Fabaceae; genus Hylodesmum; species Hylodesmum podocarpum. Next base: position 4,900,155 of record JALJEV010000519.1, on the reverse strand, counting down.
CCTAAATAGGTTTTTTTTTTTTTTCCTGTTTCTACAACTTTTTAATTCTGAAGTCTATCTAAGATGCTATTACTATATTGGAATATGAATATTTTTTCTTCCACCTCTAAAATATCATTTCGTATATTTCTTTTTTATTTCAGAATAGACTTTTTAAAATGTATTATTCTATGTCCTTTAATCTATTCTGTGATGCATTTTATATCTTAAAATATTCAATAATATATTTAACATTCTAAAATGTCTAAAAAAAGTGTGTGAAGTGAGATTTATAAAATGTAATAAAGAAATGACTAAAACATGTATCTCAAACTTAATAGGAGAATATGATTGAAATTAGATGTATATCAAACATAGGAGCTACACCTCTCTAATGTAAATTCTTACTAATCAATCCTCCCAAAAAGCTTTGGAAAACAAAACCAAATCCTCTTGGGTGAAAATGCACCAAATAAAGGGAAAAAGAAAGAAAGAAAGAAAGAAAAAACCAAACCCTTTGAATAAGCAACCCTTGATTCTCTAATAACTATGCCGATCTGATGCACACTATTTAATTTCCCGGGATTCACTAAAATCACTCATAACAATTTTTTTTTCCTTTTCATATTCATTATTCAATTCACTTCATCAAAACATATCCATTATACTCGAGGTCTTAGGCTTTCTATCAACTTCCTCATAAAGGCACCCCGCATGCAAAAGAAAAGACTAGTGAATTATAACATACTAGTTATCACTTATTAGCATTTCACATTGCACCTTTCCCATTTCATGTCTTCATCCAAAATAAAGAAACACACAACACACCTGCAAAAGCACCACAAAATTGATAGAGAAGAATCCTTGGAAAAAATTTCTAGCTTCCTAACCTGTCCCCAAAGTTACTGGCATCAAACTAAATTGATGAAAAAAATAAAAATATAAAAAAGAGTAAACCATTATGAAAATATATACATTGAGAAATTTAGTTACTAGAAAATGGAAAATTAACTAAATAATCCTTGAAAATATAATATTTTTTTAACATTTTAGCCGCTAAAAAATACTTACTATCATTTTTTCCATAAATTATATCATATATTTCATTTTAGTATTTGAATTTAATTTTTCTATTCTCATTTGGGGAATAAAATAAAAAACAAATAACATAATTCAAATATCAAAATAACTATAAACATCTTCTAGTACTAATGTGGTAAATATATTAATTTTGAGAGACTATTTTATTATTTTTTTATATTTTAACCATTAATTTACCCTATTTATAGGTGGTTTACTCGATTAAGAATAAAAAAATATTAAATAAAGACAACCTTAGTACAGTGGAAGCAGTAGCCAGAAAGGAATAATAGACATAACATAACCTCAGTAACAAGTAAGCTTTATAAAAGCCTATCATCTGCAAGCCATGTGCCAAAAGTATTTTGCAAAAGCAATAAAAAACATGCACTCAAGTCCATGCCCCTTTTATCTTTAACTTTTTTCAGCTTCTAAATTATTTTCTGATTTATTGGTATCCTTACAGCTCTGCACACAGATCATCATGATCATGCTTATTTCTAGTTAACATGTGATCTATCCCTAGATATAAAGCTAGCAATTTCTTGTAACGTTTAAAATAAAACCAACTTTGTTTATATTTAATGTCTAATTTTGTTGATCAAGTAAGAATGTCACTTTCCTTATTATACTTTATCCAATCCTAATAATTGTAGTGTACTCCACCATATGCCAATTGGCGTATTAATATATATAGTTGAGGACAATTCCTGGGGAATTTGTGAAAGATTTCACTTCTTAAGTTAGAAAACACAAAAATGGGTTTCACTGGGGAGTTGGTAAGAAGTGTCTTCTCCAAAAATCGTTCTGATGGGTCGCATGAAAGCAAAGTGAGTCTCTCATGTTCCATAACTTCTCTATATGCTGCACTTGTTAGAACAAATTTAGTCCCAATTATCTTAAATTTTGAGCTTAACTCAGATAAGAAGTGCTTAAACTTTACAAGAGATAATAAGACTATTTCTAGTATATGGGACTTGAGTTTTTTTTAATAAATAATGTTCTCATTCATTGATCTCATAGTTTCAAAGCATAGTCCATTGCATATATTTTGCATTAACCAGCTTTGAATTGTGGCATGCAAACAGGTGAGACGTTATAGTGCTGAAAATAGAAGATGGTTATCTGTTAGATCATACTTGTGTGGCGATGAACTCAATTCAGTCCTTGCAGAGAAAGATTCAGATTCAGTTTTTTGCTCTGAAGTCACTGTTTCACAGTCCATACAAGAGGACTTGAATGATAAAGGAGACACCGGGAGTGAAGAAACTGTGGAGAATGTAACACACAAATGGCCAAATTCAAAGTCCAAATCATTGAGTGAGGAAGAAGCAGCTATTCTTATTCAATCAGCATATAGAGGCTTCCTGGTTAGCTCACCAAATTTTATCTACATCAATTTGCTTATTCACATCAAAAGATATATCTTCATCCAAGTAAAATGTGCATTAAAGTGAAGGAAATAATTGATAACATATTCATGTGTTTACCTTAAAAGTTGGTTGTGCTAAGTTCAAGGATGAGTGGAAATTGCAGCATTGAACAAAGAATGGAGGAAAATGATGATCATTTGTTACAATATCAATTTTCACCCTTCCAATTTGTTTCTCCAATTTCCATCTCTCAACCATTTTCAAGTTTTTAATGAAAAAATGTCAATGGTTAGTGTCTAGAATGACATCAAGTAACTGACCTCACCTTATAGGATAAGACTTCGTTGTTATTCGTTCTGTTTAGAATCATAGCATATAACGGTATGTTTAATATTCATATGATATGATTCATAGTTTGTTGATTAATCATAGCATATAATCTTGCTTATTAACATCACTAGTATGCTGCACACTACAGTTGAGGCGTCAAAATGAAGAAATCAGATCAAACACTGAAGAAGGTGAGTTCAATTTAGTAATAGAAAGTCCTGACAGAAAGTCAATGGGCACATCAATTGAAGTCCAAACCGCAAACTCCATTGAAGTTTTCTCTGTTGAAGGAGAACAAAAGGGCATCTGCCACCGTGTTCAGCGCAGGACCAGAACTCATGCAACAAAGCAAAAGGTATAACAGAAGCCAATGATACTTTGTGAACTAACACCCCATGATTTTGGTTAAAAGATAAAATATAAAAGTGAGATATGCTCAAGTGAATAAACTCAGAAGAAAAGGACAAAGAAATTAGAGAGAATTACCATTTGAGACATCTTCTCAAACATATTTTAAACTTCAGATGATTAATTAAAAGAGTGGTTAATATTTCATCAAAATTTTCTTTTAAAATAAAGAAAACAAAAAACCAGAAGAGTGATAAATAGGGTGTAAAGAAGATCCAGCATGTTACTTGATACTTGATAGATCAAACTTTACATTACCTAAGGTACAGGCCAACAAACCTATTAGTTCAATTAGTACCACCCCAAGCCTTTCAAGACTGAATGGGATGTTGACGTTGACATTTTATCTTCCACATGGTCACTTTTTTCCAATTTATTGTTTGCATTCTCCAACATAACCAAAAGTTAGATAGATCAGGATTTACTTTGCCATTTCCCGGCAAGGTAATTTCTATTCCTTACAAGTACCTTATCGCACTCTTGGTTTTTTCTTGTTTTTAGTATAAAGTCACAAGTCATAACTAAAGTAAGCAAGGTTTGTTCATTTTACACATAGCACACATTGTTGGAGAATTTCTAAGAGTGTGAACTTTAACTTAGACTCATTAAATTGACATTTGACTATGATTTCAACCATAAACGTTTTCAGGAAGACTGGGATGACAGCACTGTAAGTAGCTATGTGTCAAAAATGAGGATGCAGAACAGAATGGAGGCATCAACCAGGAGGGAAAGAGCACTGGCTTATGCTTTCTCACAACAGGTTAACATTAATCGATATTAGCTTAATTTCACTTTTAGTACTTATTCAACTTTATTTTGCAGCTAACTGCAATAGACAGTTAACCAGCTAACTCACTTACAAAAGTTTACGTATTTTTTTCTCTCTATATTTTATAATTAGTTGTCTGTTTGTATGCGTATTGCAGTTGTCTATCAAATATTTTTTCGTCTTTGTTATCTTCATTTCATAAATTTCATTTTTTTTGTTTTCACAGATTGGGTCCCCTCACTTTTTTAATTGTACAATTTTAAACCATTTATTAACTTGATGTCTAAACTTTAAAAAATGTTCATGTGACACTCTACTACATTGCCATGTCAGCACATCTAGGAAAACATTCTTTTGTCACATTAACATTTCTATTAAATATTGGATGTCCAATCAGTAGATGAATCAAAATTGTACAATAAAAATATTAATAGTAGATCAAATTAAAATAAAAAATTGAAGAATAAAATTGATGAAATGACCATACTAAAGAGGCAAATATGCAATTAAGTCTTGCTATTTTGAATAGATGTAGTATGTAGGGCTGGTAACAGAACACTGATCCTGGTTATTGCAGCTGAGAATCTGTTCGAAGAGAAAATTAACAAAACATAATAGCATGGAGTCAAATATGGGTTGGAGCTGGCTTGAACGGTGGATGGCAACACGTCTTCCAGAGACATCATCAGTTGAAAGCCATGCCATGAAGCAGTATGATCCTTCTAACAGTAATCACAAATTCACAATCATGACAAGATTTTTAGATGCTGCTGGGGAAGAAAAAGAGAGTTGCGGCTCAAATGAAGTGCCACTTCATTTTGACAACTATTCAATCAATTCATCAGAAGAAAAAGTTAGCTTCAAACCACATACATCAAAATCCAACTTCAGAGCTAGGAGAACAGTCTCAAGGAGAAAAACAGTGCCAAGTTATCAATTCCTTGAAGAGCAACCAAAGGTAATCTCTTTATTGGCTCACATGTCATCCAAGCCAAGCTAAACAAATTCATGATTATGTCTCAAATGATTTTTAAGTAGACATGGTCATGATTCTCTTGAATTCATGATCACAAGATATGATTAGAATGCATGAGTATTTTTCCTTGTGTATCTCTACTTAATTACCATGTTCTAAACATAGATTTGTAATGCTACCACAGGTAATTAAAAGAGATGGTTCGGGCAATGCTTGCAAGGATATTAAGCAAAAACAAAAGCAAGTAGGAAGCAGGACAGAAGTGACAACATTAAGCACCTCCAATGCTTCTAATGTGTGACTTGTAATAAAATAAAGTGACAGTGACATTATGTGTCTAGTATATATGAGATGTAATGTAATGGCTGGATTTTCTTGTAGATTCTTGATTCCATAATCCTATGGTTACATTGTACATGATATCAAGTGCAGGATTGAGATGATTGTTCTGATTGTTTGGTTTCCAAAGACTAATCCATTATTAAGCAGTAAAATCAATACGATCACAAATTAGAGTAGAAGCTTTTCAAAAACTCATCCATTATGAGAGCTTCTACTAAAAAATTGCATTAAATTATCACCATAAAGATTTAAATTGAGTTTAAATACTATCTCAACGTAAACTGTTTTGAATCAAATTTTATATGATTTTTAACTATTTTATTATAAAAGTCAAACAAATTTACCATGTATAATGGTATTGTGATTGATTGAGGGTATTAAATTCTCTTAAAATATATATGTTCACAAATATTTATCTATTACAAAGTTTAAATATGTTCATGGTTGCTGTGAATGCAAAATTGCTAGCTATATACTAGAAACCACCCCCAATGTTTATAAAGACCCTCAAATATTTCCGGCTGATGTTTATGCTTGCCCACTTTAAGATGCAAGCAAACCCTTGCACTTAAAGATTATATGTTTGGGACAGACTATCTTACCAAAAATTTTATATACCCTTCAAGTTGTGCCTCGTTCCAGACATTGTAAAGCTAGTTGTGAAGTGGAAAACTGCCTAAATTTTGTCTGGACCAGAGTCATGATCTCAATTTGACCAAATGAACCACTCATTCTGAATTGCAGATCTTGCCATTGAATATAACTTCCTTTAACTGTATCCATTGACCTTATTACCACCATCCAAAATAGACCACCATAACATTAGCATTTCTCCCACACACCAAACCACCATGTTGACATACTTGGGATTGAGGTCGGTTAGGCAAAACGGTTTGGACCCTGAACCATGCATAACATTGATTCCAGATTTCCAATCCAAACCTGCACTTGAAGAACACATTGATTGACCAACAGGCAGAGTATATCTAATACCTTGACTGTCTCTTGTTGGTATTTTATCTAAACCCAACTGCCATACAAAGGCTACTATCTCAGAGGAACTAGTACTGACCACATAATCTTGAAAAATTCCTGCCCATCAATGTTTGGAAGGTCGTTTAGGAGATAGTAAGAGTTTGATAATATAATATTCATTACCTTCTCTTCCACCCATCTCTAACCATCACATTCTCCAGGTGTTGGACAGAACCGATCAATACTTTGGTTAAGACTTAGTAATGAAGCCTTCTCCCATTCAAACAACAGTATCCTCCAATTTAACAACCATGATTGCTGATTCCTCTCTCATTGTCCCATCTCTTTAACTGTGTTGTCCTTTTAAATGGAGATTTCATGTTATATAGCTCTTTGAAAGACCAATTCCCATCCAACTCAACCTCACATATCGGCCAATAAAGATAAAGTGAGGACTACTCCTTATTTATACACGTACAAGGTTCTGTCTCTAAGTGAGATCTCTAATATATACCCTCACACATGGTATTCCAATATCTCAATAATTAATCCCCAGCAATGGGCAAAATGCTCGACAACAGATGCATAAAATCCCCGACAATAGGGTGCAAAGAGAAGAATCCCGACAATGGGTGTAAAAAGTCCTAGGCTTTGATACCATGTCACGGATGAGGATAATGAGTCTAACTCAACCTTACTTGCTTACGAGAACTATTTCTCCTTTATATACATGCAACAGGGATCTCTAACAACATGTTCTTCCATGGCCTACTACTTTCTTCCCCCAGTTGGCATAATTTATGCATTATCTCCCACCTTTTTCACGTCTTTGGTTGATGTATGATATCAACTTGAGTTGTTGTTCTTGCATTTATCTCACGTCCCCTCAGTGAATTCTCCTCATACAAAATCCTCCACAACCATTTTGCTAATAGAGCTCTGTCAAAGTAATCAATGTTTGTAAATGCCAATCCACCTGTAGACTTGGTCGAACATACCTTCATTACTTGTTTTTTCCATTTGTGTGGTAAACAAGTAGCATTTACCATAGACCTGTCATATAAATAAAGTTTTTGTATTTTACCATGATCCATTCATGAAAGGTTTGTTTTGTAATGAGAATATTGATTCAAAACTAATATTACAAAAAAATCTAAATTTATTCTATAAATTAATCACAATGTTTATTAGTTTTTACTAATTTAATAAATCAAAGATCTAAACTAAATTGATTAAATTAATTCAGGTTTTTAAGTTAATTAGTTTAACCTAAATCAAATTAATCGAATTACTTATATCATTTTGACTTATGAGAAAACTAAAAAGAAATGTATTTTTCATTTAAAAATAATAAAATAATATATCTATGAAATATTTTAGATTCAATTGAATTAAATTCAATGTTCCCATTCTTGATTCTTAGTCGAATTAATTTAGTTCAAATTTTGGGTTAAAAAAATCTAAAAACCACTATGGATAATAGATAGAAACCAAACTAGAATGGGCACTTTGGACTTTTTACATCCTTGCCGGTGTTTCCAAGTCCGGGGAAACATTTCACCCTTTACACGTCTTTCTGTTCTGCAATAACACATGAACAACTTCAATTTTCGCAAACCTTAAATCAAAATGTTACCTTTGTTTGTTCTGTTTCTGTTAGCCTCTTCTTTGAATCATGGGCATGCTCAATTTTATCCCAAAAGCGAAGCTTTTATATCGTTGTTGATCACCCAAAATGGCCTTGACTTTGTGAAGGAGTTGCTGGTGAACAAAGCGATTTCCTCAATTATCTCACTTCGATTGCCAAATATTGAAAAAACTGCGAAAATTCCATTCGTCGGTAATGTCTACATGGTGCTTTCCAACATCACAATTTACCAAATCGATGTTCCTTCCTCGCATGTTAAGCCAGGGGAGAGTGGAATTTCAATTATAGCTTCTGGGGTTACTTGTAATTTGAGCATGAATTGGTATTACTCTTATAGTACTTGGCTTGGGCCTGTTGAGATCTCTGACAAGGGTAGAGCACAAGTTCAGGTGTGAAATTGATCCCTTTTTTTTTAATTAGAATGCCCTTCAAAAGATATTTTATACTTTCCTTCAGTTATAGATTGTTATTATGATAAATTTGTTCATTTTTATGCTAATTATTTTAAAAGTAGTAGCTAATATGACTTTTGTATTAATTATTTTAAAGGCGGTTCCTATTATAATTTCTTCTTGATTGGCGATGATATCAATGAAAATTTGTGTGTCTGTGTTTTCATGTGTGCAATTATGTATGTTAAGTAGAAAAATTGTATCTTTAGTTGTTATTTGAAATATAATCTCTTTATGGGGGAGGGTTGGTTTATTTGGTTCACTTGTTGCTTCTTGCTTCATTAGAATTTTAGGAGTTGTTGCAAATGGGATGGTTTATGACTAGTTTTCTGGTATACCTTGTGATCTGAAGGATACTGTGTTATTTTCAGTTGAGTTTTGGTATCAAATGATGTTAACTTGCTTGCTTATAAGTTGCACTGTGGCATTCAGTATAGAATTTATAGGTGGTGTTTTTATTTTGCTTATTTTATTTGCATGGGATCAAAATGATATCTATATTTTTATTTTACTATTGTTTCTGTTTCTATCTGTTCGTCTTTTTGACGACTGTAATCAGAAAGGAATTTGATTAGTGCTACTGCTGGAAAGGTTGAAGGCATGGAAGTAGGACTTACATTGGGTTTGGAGAACCAGGAAGGGTCTTTGAAGCTGAAACTCAAGGACTGTGGGTCTAATGTTAAAGATATTTCAATAAAATTGGATGGAGGTGCATCTTGGCTTTATCAAGGGTATGGTAATATCCATTTTAGATTCTTGCTCATAAAGGATCATGGGTTTCATATCTCATTATAGAACTTGTTCTTGCTGCTGCTTATCTTTCTTCCTTTAAGTATAGATGCCTAGGGACCTGTTTTTGATTTGACTATATGTTTTTCATTTTCGTTTTCTATTTTAAACAGAAAATTAAATTAAAAGAAGGGGGCATTTTGAAAAGAAAAAATTAAATGAAACCAATGTGACCAAACATAGTTAGTTCTATCAGATAAGGAAGTACTCCAAAAAAGATCATGGTGTTCCATCTTTCAATAAAACAGTTCCTAAACCTTTTCTCTATCTAGCAATCAACTGCTTCAGACTGGTCACTAATTTCTAGCCTAAACAGCATCCTCTATATCATCACCACCAGGAGGATTTCTCACTTAATTTCCAATTTTTTCCAGCTAGTGTGATGAAACATGGTATTACTGAAAATAGGATGAAAATACACCACATATATATGATGTTGTAGTTCATGTACTCTGAAAATTGTAAATAAGCTGTAATTTGGAGGCTTCCAGCGTATTTAGTTGTCATCATAACCTATTCACACATTCCCTTGTCACCTTTATCAGGCATAAAATGATTTTATGTTTTTTTGACACTTAGTTTTGCTTCATTTCTAACAGGATAGTTGATGCTTTTGAAGGGCAAATTGGTTCGGCTGTGGAAAATGCTATCACCAAGAAACTTACACAAGGGATTTCAAGACTTGACTCGTATTTGAAAAGTCTTCCAAAGGAGGTCCCAGTCGATGATCACACTTCTATGAATGTAACTTTTGTCAATGATGTTTTATTAAGCAATTCATCTGTTGGATTTGAAACCAGTGGGTTATTTATAGAAAGAAATGTTTCCCTACCTACACTGGACCTATACCACAAGAACTCAAAACTTCCAATTCTATGCACAAATTCATCAAAAATGCTAGGAATCGCTTTAGATGAGGCTGTTTTTAACTCCGCATCAGCCTTATATTATGATGTAAGTTTAGCTGTTTGGTCATGATTTTATATCATGTATTTTCTTAAAATGTTCTTCTTTTTGTATCATCGATTTGGCATCAAAGAAATTGCTTATTGCGTTCAGGCAAAATTTATGCACTGGATTGTGGACCAAATACCAGATCAATCTCTGCTGAACACAGCAGGATGGAGATTTATTATACCCCAGCTATACAAGAAATACCCAAATCATGACATGAACTTGAATATATCTTTATCTTCTCCTCCAGTTGTTGAGATTTCAAATCAGAAAGCAGGTGCGCACATATTTGCTGACATGACAATTGATGTTTTGGAAGAAGATGAAGTAATACCAGTGGCATGCATCTCATTGGTAAGATCATTAGTATTTGTATTTACTACATTTATCATCATAAATCACAATGATGATGGATAAAACATTCACAATAAATAAATTATTAGAAACATCATTGTTTTGGGGATCTTATGATGTTAGTAATCTCATTGAATCTAGCATATACTAGTTCTACTATGAATTGTTACGTATAAATCTATAAATAGGTATTAGTGATTTGCATCTCATAACAGTCATTATTTTCATCAGATACCAATTATTCAGAGTCTCTTATCTCATTTTCCGTCAAACCCCCATAATTTAAACATGGCATTGGGGAGTGCTTGACCTTATCCTGTCACTTCTACAGCTTCTGAATTCCTAAAATTTATTGGATCATTTATTTCTTGTCTTCTGTGATCTGTGTACACCATATATGTTTGGATACACATCAGTTCCACAGTGAGAACCGAAATTCACCTAACATACATGAAAGCCTACCTCAATCAGTGTAGCTTTCCCTTCACCATAATTTTGAACACGATTGGTATTCAACACATCACTTAAACAAGGACTAAGTTGTCAACATTCATTCTGTTCTAATATACTGATCCTAGACAATGAATGACCACTATTGCTATATTACACAGGTGATTAAAGGTACAGGTATGATCAAAATCAATGGAAATAACCTTGTTGGTGCTATCAGATTGAATGACTTCGACATGTCATTGAAATGGAGCCACATTGGCAATCTGCGGATGTACCTGATTCAGGTGCCTTTACATTCTATACAACGTGTAATTTTGAATAAAAATTCAGTTTTAAAATGTCTCTCATTGATGAAGGTTTTGTGTGCTTTTCTTTCCTACTGCAGCCAGTTGTGTGGACGCTTGTTGAAACTGTCATCATGCCTTATGCAAATACACGTCTCAGTAGAGGGTTACCTCTGCCCATCATTCATGGTTTCACCTTACAAAATGCAGAGATAATCTTGTCAAGTTCAAGACTAGAAGTTTGCAGTGATGCAGCATTTGCAGAATCAAACAAGCGTTTCTTCCATTTCATTTAGTACATAAAAGAGTGTATTGTTAAGGTTCATGAATTGTAAATATTTCCAATCAAAAATCAAGATGATACATCTACTTGTGCAATGTTATTTCATTTGTTAGTTTCTACTTTCTAGTAATGGGGCAACCATCTATACAATACAAATAATTGCACCATCAGTTATCATGTAAGTAGAGACTTAATCATGAAAAACTTACATATTGTCTAGCTTTAAGGAGCTAACAGTAGATGAAATTTATCAATTATTTTATCATTTGTTTAGCAACCAAGGCTGCAATTGATAAGAATTGATTTTTAAACTTAAAAACCTTACGAATGTTCTTTAAATCATACACGATTTTAGTATTCCTTATCTAGTAAAAGCATGTAACATAAAACACATTGACTGAGCAATAAAACATGTGAGATTTTTATAAACAAATTAGCTATACTAGGTGAGAAGATATAATTTTCAACTCAAACATAATTACTCGGATATAATCGGCTCTTTTAAGTATTTGAATATTTCTTAATTATTCTAATTTGTTTATAGTCATTACTCCTTTGAACATAATAGTTAAATAATGTTAAACATTTTATGTAAGACAGATATTATATAATTATTCAATTTTTTGTTATTTTTTCCGTTCCTATGTATAAATAACTTAATATTGGTTCACAAACAATAACATCTTCACTATCTGGAGTACAATAAATACAAAAATATCAGTAGTGGTTTGTGTTGCAGTAGTCTACCAAATATTTTTCTTTTATAAATCTTTTGATACTTATATTCAACTTTTATTTAAAAAAAAACTTAAAATAAAAATTATGTTTTCTTAAACCTATGTTCTAATACATACAAAATGGAACCAAATCTGAAAACAGTAAAAAATCATTTTTATTTTACTTTCTAAATAAATAAAAAAAAAGCAAAAAAGCAAAAAAGAAAGTAAAAATTATATAAAATAAAAAAATTAAGCGAACAAGTAGCTTTACAATCAAACAATTACCAAAAAAAAAAATATAAGAATTATATCAACCAGTCTCAAATAAGAAATACATTATGTTGTCAAAATTCGAAAATGAATCATCTAAACAGATAAAAATTTATTTTTTCAAAAGTCAAAACGACTGTGTTTATGGACTTAACCTTATCCTTCATCACAAAACCACCGATGGTTCAGACAAACACCAAAGTTTCTTAAAACCCAAACTAAACCCTCATTTCTATCACTCAATCACTCTGTTATAATTCGCAAGCAATAATGCAAATTTCTCTGAGCAATTTAGCCTTCAAAACCCCTCAACTCTTCCCATTGCACCAACCCATTTTCCCTTCAAAGTCACTGAACCATCACCACCAAGTTTCAACGCAAAGCCACGTCAATGTCGTGAAAGCTTCGGGTTTTTTGTCAGAAATCAGCAAAGCAATCGATCACGAAGAACAGTACCGGATAGCCCGGTCACAGGTTAACCGAAAAGTTTTGGAATTGGAAGGTTATAACATTGAGGGTCATTCAATTGGAGGCCAAGAGACATGTATCATAATCCCTGAATTTAAGTGCGCCTTTGATATTGGAAGGTGCCCTAGCAGAGCAATTCAACAAAATTTCCTTTTTATTACTCATGCTCATCTTGACCACATTGTAAGGTTCTCCAATTTTGTCATCATTAACATTTTGTATATGTGGTGCTGGTGGTGTTTCTTTTTTATTTTGGATTTTGGATTAGTAGAAAGCAAGACTTTTTACTTTTGAAAAATTAATTTTAATTTTTGTAAAATATATTTTTTCATATAGACCACTCTGTCATTAAAATTGAAGAAAAAATATGTAATTTTAGTTTCTCAAGCCCTATCTAACGGTGGTTATAAGTGGTGTCTAGACCAACTTGGGGACTAAAATCACTTTTTTTTTTAATTTAAGGAATAAAAACATTGATTTTAAATCTGGTGACTAGAACCAAATTTGAGTCAAATTTTAGGGACTAAAAACAGATTTAAGCCCTGTGAAATATTCCACACAAATGTTGCTAATGTGGCTATAATTGCAGTTGTGAAGACTTCAAAATCCTTGAGGTTGTGGCCCAAATTGTGTTGTTGACTTAAAACTTTGGTAGGAAGGGGGAAAAGGGTAAACTACACATGCCCATTTGAATAGATTGTATTGGCTATTGATTGAAAAGCCAATTCATACTTGATTAATATGGTGCCTGTGACCTGAAAAAGAAAAGTTTTTTTTTTGTTTTAGAACTTAGGCCTGTTTGTGGTTGTAAGTGCTGTCATTGATAGCATAATGAGAACAATGTAGATAATCTAGTGCTGGCCTTTCTTTTTGGTTTTTGCTAATTCCAGTGTGTCTTACTTGTTTGATTTGTGAATGTGATTTTGCATATTGGTAATTTGTTTGCAAGTTTTATGCCTTCTGTGTCCTGTACTTTGGATGTTGAGTGTAATTTGAGCATAAGTGTGTGATGGTTTTGAATAATTTAGGGAGGGCTGCCGATGTATGTAGCAAGCCGTGGTTTGTACAGTTTGAAACCTCCCATTGTGTTTGTGCCTCCTTGCATCAAAGAGGATGTTGAGAAGCTGCTTGATATTCACAGAACAATGGGGCAAGTTGAATTGAATGCTGAAGTGGTTGCTTTGGATGTGGGTATGTGTCATTTGTCTTTCTTTAATGGTCAGGAGATATCTTTGAGGAAATGACGTGTGAAGTTTCATTTCAGGAGAGACATATGAGCTCCGGAATAACCTTGTTGTCCGACCATTCAGAACGCAACATGTTATACCTTGCCAGGTATCCTTCAACAGCCATTATATTGACCTTTTCTTTTAACTGAAGGGTATATTATCTCAGTGTTAGAAGTTACCTCATTCTGTATACAAAAACTCTTGAACAAAAAACTTGGCCCAAAATTTAATAGGTTTTGGCTTACAATATTTTTCTTGTCTGAAATTTTGTATTTGCATGCTTCTTCTGTACAATATTTTTCTTGTCTGAAATTTTGTTAAGACATTTGTGCATTTGCATACTTCTTCTGTACCCTGTACATCTCTTTTGTATTTTCCATTATGATACTGGTAACATTCTAATCATGTATGTTACAAAGAAAGGAAAAGAACAGAGACAGTGAATGAGTTCCTAGTACCTAATTTTTCCCCCACGCCATCAATTGGGCTTCTGAGTTCTCTTAGAGTAAGAAATATGCCAATTTGGTTGTATTATGCAGGGTTATGTAGTCTACTCAATCAGGAAAAAGTTGAGGAAACAGTATGCCCACCTGAATGGTAAACAAATTGAGAAATTGAAGAAATCAGGTGTTGAGGTTTGTAATATCTTGAACTCAATCCTAATTTATATCTTCTTGGTCTTTCCCTTTAATGAACTCTCCTTTCTAGATTACAGACACTATATTATCTCCTGAGGTGGCCTTCACCGGTGATACAACATCAGATTTTATGCTTGACCCATGTAATGCTGATGCATTGAGAGCAAAAATTCTCATAACTGAGGTACAGTGCATACATTTAGACTTGGCTTACATGAAAAAGAAGGAATTAAAACTTCTCAAAACTGGCATGCCATTCTTTGTACCAACTTTTTTATTGCTATCTTAATTTTATCTTTTTTAGTTTGATTGGTTTGCTTGTTGAACCTCTTTTAATAGGCAACTTTCCTAGATGATTCATTCAGCATAGAGCATGCTCGGCAACATGGTCATATGCATTTATTTGAGGTATGTAACATGTTTCATTCTTTCATGCTACTTTGTAGTTAGCTTGATAAAATCAAAGATGAACAATGACCAACTTTCACAGCTCTCATGCTTGGGCTTCCTCTTTAGTGTAGTTGTCTTGTATGATTGAGGTGATGTTTGTGTTTAATTTCATCATAATCTTTTTAATATCAATAGCTTCTCTGTGGTCGAATGTTACAGAATAGTCCAACCAAGTAGATAGCTGACTAGTTAGATACCATGTTACATTTATGACTCATTCTAATGCCATTTCAAGATAAAAACCTAGAGTCTCTACCTGCTCAGTCAAATTGGCACCACTTTTCTTGCGATTGACCAATTATCAGAATGATGACTATACTGCATATCATATTGAGGAGTTCCTGATTAGTAAAGTTGTGTTATTTATGCAGATAATTGCAAATGCGCAGTGGATTCGCAACAAAGCAGTTCTGTTGACTCATTTTTCATCAAGATATACTTTGGAGGTAATGTCATATAGTTTTCCTTCTGGTTTTATGAACTTGCATGTTGCACCCTGATCCCCCAAGTGCTCATAGCCATATGACTCATATCTGCATGAATACCAATAAGATGAAAACTCCAAGATTTGTGAATTGCCTTGACCTTCAAAATTCAAAATTGAAGTTTTATTTAGGAATCTGTGTAATAGAAGTCTGCACAAAAAAACAGTATTTATTATAGAAGTGAAACCGCAATATTGATTAGGCAACACCACTAAAAACTCCTAAGAAATTGCTTCAGAGTGTGTGTGGCAAAATTAGCATTGGCAAAATTGATTTTGAAATTTGATTTTTTTTATGTAATGCGATTCATGTTTAGATGTTCTTTCATTAAAAAACCAAATTTATAATAAAGCTCAATTTAAGGATTCTTATCTAACACAAAAATTGTCTAAAGTTATTTCAATTCAGAATTAATTATCTAACATAAAACCAAACATGCACTATGTTTTGCCCTTGTAATGTTAAGTTGTGTGACCCTTTAATAAGTGAGTAATAAAATATGCATATATTTATTCTCAGGATATTCGTCAAGCTACATCAAAATTGCAGTCCAGGCTGTCCGCCAAAGTGGTTCCCCTAACAGAAGGGTTCAAATCTATGTACTCTTAAGTGTTCAATGTTAATTCATTGTTTACCATATCAACAAGAAGTTCAGAGAAAAAAATGGCACTAGTTGTATCTCCTTTTCATTTTATTTTTTCCCTAAAGAGTGATCTAAGTTGATTCTCTAAAATGTTAACTTAAATACGTGAAAAAGAAAAAATATTTAATAGATAACTATAATATTTAATAGACAATTATAATATTTAGATAATTAGTTATAAAATAAACAGAAAGAAAAGAAATATAAATACACTTATGTTTTATCTATTTGTTATACATCAATTATTTTTCATGTATTTTTCATTTCTCACTTATTTTCTCTTATTTTTTTTCTTTATTAGAATCTTCTAAACCATTGATTTGAAAATTTATGATTGAGATTTATGATAAAATTAGATGCATATAAAATAAAATTTATAATTAATCATTAATTTTTAATGGTTACGATTTTACTTTGTCTTTTAAAATTAGATGAGTCAATTTCTTTTTACCTTTAGGTGTTGAATTCCAAAGTCGAATAATGCAATGAAGTGCATAGATAAAGTTACCTTAATCTGTTCCATTCAAAAGAAGAGTCATAATCATGTGTTGATAACTTTCTAATGATCTCAGAAGATATTCCAACATTTTGTTCCATATAAAGAGATACACTATAATCTTATTGAGATAACTTGTACGTCACTTCTTTTGTTTCTTGATCAATTGTACCTTCTTCATTATTTATTTATCATAAGATTCAAACTTATACGCCTCATTAGGCCCCTCAATAAAAAGTACTCAATCTTCCCAAAAGAGCACTGAATTAGGTTTAACTTTTTAAAATCAGAGTGGATATCTTTATTGGTTGGAATTTGATTATTTTTTTTAGTTAATTCAGTCAAACCAAAAATTCCATAACATTTTAAGTTTTTTTCTTTTTGGAAATTAGGCATAAATATAGTACTTTTTATTAAATTAATTTTTGTAATATGTAACACCCAAAAAATATATGATCATATTCTCATAGTTATACTACCTATTTAGTAATGTGAATTATAAATTATCTATTAGTTCTGATTTCTTACAAAACTTTGTGACTTAGCTATGTATTTATGGTTGTTAAATTTATATATTTTATTTATGTAGGTCAATTCCTAATCTAGTCAAACTAAACCTAACTCAGTTCATGAGGAAAAAAACAATTGTCCAAATTGAGATGAGTTTTTCTTTCTTGCATACATGAATCAAACACGTCACCTCACTTGTCATATAATCTGTTAAAAGATATATTGATGTGTATAAGTGCAAGAGTAAGTGTGTGTTTATGCAATGAAAAGTGTATTTTTATATTTATTTTTGACAAATTGAAAAATTATATAGCCATACAAATATAAATAACCAAAAATCATCAAATATATCGCAACGGTGTTTTTTATTTTGTTAAAATCAAAAAATAAGTGAGAAATGAGAATATTGAAATTTATAGCAATGATATAATAATTAATTCCTATATACTTTAAAATATAAATTAAAAAATGAAATTATAAAAAAAATACGTATATATAAGATAACCATTATAAAATAATTTGTATACAAAAAGATAAAATAAAAAGTTTAGAATGACATGTATCATCTTTTAGAGAGAGGGTAAACTAAAAAAATTATGCCATATCAAGTTAATATATAATAATGGGTGAATTTGTTTAAATTTATCCGTCAAAATTTTATTTTTTAAAAAATAAATTATGTCAAAAAGATAAATATTTATTTTCTGACATATTTTTATTTTGTTTAAAATAAAATTTTTACTTATTTAAAAAATAAATTTATTTTCTATTACATAATTATTTTTTTAAAACACTTTTTTCTAAATACTTATTTTAATTTTGAATAAACTAGCCAAATATCTACCTGTATTACACTAAACATAATAATCCACCTATTCAAATTTGAATCGTCATATTTGGTAGTAAAATTATTTCACGTTTTCGTTTCTAAAACTATCAAATTACACCACTTTTTCCTCTTTAATTAACTTTTTCCTCTTAAATTAATTTTATTTCATTTCTAAGTTAATACTCAAATTTATTTAATCAATATTAACTATGATGAGAAAACTACAACTAAAATAATATTAATATAAATTCTAAATATATTTTTTCTCTCACTTTATTAGTTTAAATAACTAATGAATAAAATAAATACATATAATACTAAAAAGAAAAATTACAAAAATTAAGACAAATATTAATTAAGAATATTTTCCAAACAAGATAATAAACGTTTCATTGATTTCCTAAAGTGGTATATAATATAAAACAAAATTATTTTTCTCTAAAAAAAATTATAATTTGCAAGGAAGTAATAATTTCTGGATTTAATTTTTCAAGAATATACTTATCTCATCTATTAATTTGTAAATTAATGACTTAGATTTATGATGAAATTATATATATATATATATATATATATAATTATTTATAATATGAATCACTATTTTACTAATTAATGATTAAGAAAGTAATTTATTCTCTAAAATTCATGTCCTCAGTTTTAAGGATAAAGTCCTAAAAATTTTCACTTTAAGTTAAAGTTATTTTAATTAAAAAATAATTTAAAATTCAATTAATTTTTCAACATATAAAAAAAAATATATGAAAAAATTATTAAAAGTTACATAATTAAACATTTAACCACACACATAATTCGAATTCATAGGTTAATTTGCCACCATATTTTTCTTTTTTCTAAATAAGCTGTGCCAAACTTGTGTCAACATCCAAATATCTGAGGATTAATTTTTGTGGGCCAAAGGCACTATACTTGACTCAACAGTGAACAAGCAATTGACATAAGTTTGACTGTGATAGGCCTAAAAAACAACACATCAACAATTGAATAAACCTCTTCACAAAGTCGGTTATAGATAATTGAATTTTTTTATGTAAATTGATTAAACTTTGATTCCTCACTATGTAAAAAGTTATTTTGATGTGAAGAAAAGCTCTTGGTGCACAAAGAAAATGGAAAACAGTTTAATAGAAATGATTGAAAAGGATTCTGATTAAACTCAATTAAAAATCTTTAAGTACATTTCTTTTTAAGTTTAACATAAGTATTATAGATTGAATTCGATTTTCATTTAAAAAGATAAATTTAAGTATGTCTAATTTATTTATAATATGTCTTTTTTAAAAGTCCTCATGTCAACATAAAAGTTTAATTTCTCCGTTTCTTTAATTGTGTGAATTTTTAATAAATAAATAATATTTAACTCATTAAATCTTAATGTTTGATCAACCTAAATTAAACCACTTATTATTATTTTTGTTATTATATTAATACTGTGAATTAAGTGACAACAAGTATTAACATATATTTAGAAATTAAAAACAGCAAATAATTAAAATTAAGGATTTAGATAAACAATTAGAAAGAAATTTCAAATACTTATTTAATATTCTTCTATAGGATCAAAAACATAATTCATTCTTCCATTTTTTTTTTCCACATAGAATCACGAATATTATTCACAGAATACAATTCTGCTCAAGCCTTAATTCTTTTAATTACTTATAAAGAAATATGTATATTATTTCAAAATTTATTGGCTATGAATACAAAAAGAAAAAATAGGGTTTTTAAAATGCTTTATATATGAAAAAAAACAAATTAAACTTCATATCGAAAAAAAAAAATTTAGACATTAATGTATTCGACATAATATTTATTAAATTAAAAATAACTCATAACTAAGGGTCATTTTGTGTGTGTAAAAAGCTTGGGTTGTTTTGGTTAATTTCCAGTGATAAAAAGATGAAAAAAAAATAATCTGAATATTATTTGATTGGTATAGTATGATATTCTTAAATAAATTATTAAACAAATGACATGATTGAGTTTCTTTTCTAAATTTTTTATGCACGTTATAATGCACTCCAATTATAAAATAAATATATATCGAAAATTTTGAATATAATGATTGATATATATATATATATATATATATATATATATATATATATATATATATTTGAATAAATTTGTAGTATTAAACATATATATATATATATATAATAATTTCAACATGTAAATTTAAAATGAACTATTAATTAAATATTAAGCATTAATTAATTACTATTCAAATGTTTGTAAATGAAAATAGTTAAATAATAATCATAATTTAAAATCTTATAAAATGTTTTATAATTTTAAGAAAACTTTGTAAAGAAAAAATATTATATAAATTAATTGAAATCACAATATTTTTATTTGTAAAAATTGTTAAATAATAAAAAATTCTTTTTAAAAAACTTCGTGTAATGTTAGATAAATAATAATTTCATCACTAGCATTTAATTTATTTTCTATTTTGTCATTATCTAGTTCAAGTCACAAGAAAAAAATAGAATAATATAATTTAATACACATCGAATATTAAATAAAATTAAAATCTGTCATATCCCTATCTTATTTGTTAAAGTCAGCTTAGTAGGAGATTTGTGTAACATATATAAAATTTAAGATTCAATTTATTATCGTTTCTTTACACAAATTTATTTTATTTTATTCTTTTATCTTATTATATTTTCATTATTAAATATAAATAAAAAGTGCACTAGATTGAGGTTTAAAAAATTACTTTAGTGTAAAACAAATTCTTAAACTTTAAAAGATTATGTAAGAATGAAATGATATATAAATTTTCTTTAAAGAAATTTATTATTAAGATTTTTTAGCTTAAAATTTGTTGGACGATTTTGTTAGAATGTATAAAATTTGAAAGAATTTCATATTTAATAAGATTTTAAGAGATTTGAAAGAAATATGTAAGAAAAAAATTTAATTATATATATTTTTATTATAATTAAAAGAATAATGGATACAATTTAAATCTAATTATAAAATATTTTATTAGTTATGTAATAAAAACGTAAAATAACTTTACAAATTGTCTAATCACAAATTAGATTTTATATGGTTTGTAGGAATTTTTTTATCAAAGACAATAAATTTTAGTTATATGAAATACTTTATATTGATACTACGTGTTTATATATAGTTTTTTCTTTTATAAAAATTCAATTATTACCGTATTTTTGTTTCTATTATTATTACAAATGTCTTCGTAGACAATAGTTATTAAGATAAAAGTAACGATAATAATTATACTTAATAGTGGAGACAATAAATGTGACCACAAAAATCACAATAATATAACATGTGATGGTGGAAATGACAAGGTTAACTACTATAATACAATAAGTAATTGTAATGTATATAATTAGAAATAAGAAAATAGAAAGAATTACATATAATTAAAAAAAATCTAATAAAATCTTAAGAATTTAGGTATTTTTTTAAATGAGTGAAATATTATATTTTTTTTATTAAAAATCTCACAATTTATTATATAAACAATCTATTAAAATTTATAAATTTATAAATTTTTTAGAATTTTAATTTTTTAAGTTGTAAAAAGTCTGAATTCGATGCTATTAGGTTTTGATAGTCTTTTTTAAATATAATAATATTTAATTAGATAGCATAAATTTTGATAATTTTAAAATAATCATAATTATTTTTCTTGAATATTATTAAAAATTTTCAAATCATTTAAAAGAATATAAAAGAATCTTTTAACATCTTAACCTAATAAACCCCCTAATTCTCAAAAATAAAAAATGGAAAAAAAATAAAAATTCATATACATATGAATCCAATAAACACTACAATTAATAAGAATACACGATCAACTATTCATTCTATATTAAATTTATATTTTCACTTTTTTATATTTTTAAAGTTTTTAAAATAAATACAAACTCTTTACAAAAGATGATTAATTTTGCTGTGCATTTCTCTATATACCATGCTTAATCAACACATCTAAATTCAGATTAAAGAGATAAGTGTTTTAGTTACGATGAAAGAAATGATGATTAATTTAGGTTGAATATGGAAAGTTGTATATTTGGAGATCTAAGAGACTAAGAGACCCGAATAGTTCACGTGGCAACCAAGAATCTCGAAAGCCCCCATAATCCATCAACCAATACAAATACCCAAAAAATTCACCGCTGTATCATTCATTCATCACCGTTACCATTACCTTATTACCATCAAATGAATTATGAATCTCTCTCTCTATAATTACATAACCAATGCCTTTGTCTTCATCAAAATCCATTCCAGTTCCAATGAGTAGAAGTAGTAGTAGATACTCCTAAGTTGATAAAATTATTATCACATCAAACTCCTTATAATAACGAAACTTCCTTTTAATTTCGCTTTCACTCTCTTCTCTTCTCTTCCCTTCTTCTCTTCTTGTCTCCACACACCACACCCTTTTCGCCCTTTTCTCAAAGTTCTGATCTTTATCCCTTCAATCTTCGTTGCCCACCATTTCTCGATCTGGGTGTCTCGTTTTTCTCACTTCTGAATCGTTTTTCCCTTCTGGGTCTCTCTCCACTTCGCAAAAGATCCGATCTTTCGCCCTGTTTTTGTCTCAAATCCCTTGCTACCCTTTTTTCTTGATCTGGGTCTGAAAGAAATAACTGCTATTGTTGTTGTTGTTGTGGTTGTTTAATCATGAGGAAGAGGGAGAGAGAGAATCCTTGTGGCGTGTGTGGCCACTATCACAAATACGAAGAAGGGGAAGTGTGTTCGATTTGCGGGCACCGAATTCCAGTTGGATCGGAGAAAACTTCGATACAAGTTAGTGCTTTTCCCTCTCTGATTCTGCCGGAATTTCTTTATCTAGGAAGCTATGATAACGCATCACGCTCCGAGCTTCTCAAGACTCAAGGGATTTCTCGTATTCTGAATGTAAGAGTGTTGTTCTTGTTTTGCTCTCTTGAATCTCTGATTGAATCTGGCTTGTTGCAACTTTAATGTTTCAATGATCATTATCTGAATGTATGCATTTTTTTATGTTAGCTGTGGAATTATGGGGCATAATGATTGCTAAAATGTTGCATATTTAAATATATCTATGTTTTGATTTTTGGATTATTATGTGTTGTTTGGGGTTTTAGTAATAATTGAGTAATTGTAGGAGGTCTGGTTTAGGTTAGGGGTTTGCTTAGTAACACTATTGTAGTTTCTAAGTGAGCAATGTATGGGAATGAAGATGCCAAGTAAGGTTTTAAATTGTGGTTGCAGTTTTGTGCGATCCTTGATATTGTGGGAAATTGTGATAGGGATTCTAAAACTCCAAAATCCTTCATGTTTCAGCAGTTTTGGACTGTTTATTATAACCTAGATGCCAAGTTAACACATGATAGATATTAGATTCTGAAAAGATTGAATAATTAAATTTGCCCTGAGACAGAAGAGGTTCCTGAATCGATTTTTCTTGATCAAATTAGTCCCCGTGTTGCTACATTGCATACTAATTTGACTGATGGAATGCACATTTAGGGATTAATTTACCTGACTAAATGCACATTCAAGGATCTTAAACATGATAACCAGCTCCATCATTAAGGGACTAATATGTTTGACAATGTGTGCTCTGAAAACTAATTTGATTATTTTCTCTTCTAAAATTATAAATTGGCTGGGCTGATTGGGCAGATTATTGATATATTTTCAAAGTGGACACTCATGAAAATGAACTTGGCACTATGTTTCTGTCTATGCTGATTGGTTGGGGGAAAGGAGTTAGTTCTAATTGGATATATGGGGAGGTGATTAGAACTTAAAGGTAGAATGAAGAAATCGAATGGTGTATACTATGTTTTCATGTAGAATGTTTGAAATGGTAATACTGTGTAAATGGTATCTCATTCCTATCTTGCTCAGAGGTTGCACTTCAAATCTGCTAATCCAAACGTTTAGTGTTTATTTTCTGATACTACCTTTCAATTTTCTGCTTGTGCAGACTGTCCCTTCTTGTCAAAATCTCTACAAGAACTCATTTACCTATCATTGCCTCCCAGATGACAAAACTTTGCCATTTGATGAAGCAATTCAGTTTTTAGGTTTGTTCCTTTTTGTCCATTTAAAGTTTATGTCTAATATATTATTTGCTTACATGCTGCTTTAACTTGTACTTAAAATTTTTATATATACCTATCAAACATGATCCTTACCCAAGCTATTGGAGCATCAACCAGTCAGTATCTTCATGCTTAATAGATCTAAATGATCTGTTCTGTGGACAACCTCCATTGTGTTTGCT
Source organism: Hylodesmum podocarpum (assembly GCA_026586105.1). NCBI lineage: Eukaryota > Viridiplantae > Streptophyta > Magnoliopsida > Fabales > Fabaceae > Hylodesmum > Hylodesmum podocarpum. The sequence goes on along the minus strand of JALJEV010000519.1, from coordinate 4,875,677 downwards.
ATTTGTGGCGAAGGGTGTTTATTTCTTACTGTTCTTCAAGAAAAGGCACAAGGTTCCCCTTCATTCATTCTTTTATTTTTATGAATCACTCTACTCAACTCTTATCATGAGCAGATCCAATATACTTAATTATCAGCCACTCCGCTCTCCAAAACCGAAGGTTGCCTAAAATTATAATTTTTATTTCCTTTCACTTTTTACTTGTCTTTCTGTTTCCACCAGTGTTCTCAAAGGACCTACATAAAATCATTCTTGGAGGAAGCTCCTTCAGCAATTTGATTGTTTGATAGAGTCCCCTCCATCTATCAGTATATATTTGAGAGAGTCCCCCCCATCTATCAGTTTATGACTGTGATCTCTTTTTTTTTTTTTTTTTTTTCCTGATCATGAGCATCTGTATCCATGACTTCATGCCTCCATGACATATTTAAGATTCTTTTGGAGTCTGAAACTTTCCCAATGGTGCATAATCAAGTAGGACTGATGTAGAAAGCTTTAATCTATTTTCTTAGCAGTGTGCACCATACTGATTGTTTTACCGAGGAAATACCATTGTGAGAGAATATAATAGTCATTAGTGAATAGTGGTGAGGAACAACTGTCCCCCAAAATGCTGTAGTGGGATAGCGGATTGCGGGATGACTGCTCTTTTGAAACTACATAGATTTACATTACATGTCTACATAGAGGAAGATAACTTGGAAGTAAAAATGAGAGATGTGAAATACACCCTAGATCTCTACATCTGTAATTACCAGCTGCCAAGGAGAGAGGAAACAAATGGGTGACTGAAAAACTGTATTTTGTTGCAAATATATAGTAAATAGCAGTTAATGTTATGAGAGAAAATTAGAATTACCCCAATAGTTAATGTTCACGAAAATTAATTGAAGATATTATTTGTTTTACATATGGACTTTTACAAATTTCTTTTGTTAAAATTATATTTTAGGTTATTTCAGTTGTTGACTGTGAATCTTATGGTTTGGTACATGTTCTGATTCATTTGGGATAATTGTTGTTCTATCCTTAATTATTTTTTTGTGGTTTTTCACTAAGTGCCTGGCCATGCTCTTTACCCAGGGTCTGCAAATCTGTCTCCATCATCTTTCCTCCACCATTGTTAATAGTGGATTCGGTGACATTTTTACACCTTAAGAGTGTCAGCTTGTTTTGTAAAATTTGATATATCATAATTGGATAATTAATAGGCTTTATTTGTACTTGTTTTCTCTTGAAATGTTTTTCTCATTTGATTTAGTTTAAATGACTATTACCTATAGTATTCCTTGTTGGAGTTGAGTTTTATATTCTATCTTGCTTATATTTGTCTTCCAGAAAATCAACCTAGAATGTTGACATCATTAACGTAATATTAAATAAGTGGCACTTTCTACTCTGTTATTCCCTGCATTGAGTTATAACAATTGATTTTGCTTATTAAAACTGACTTGTAATCAATAGATTTTTTTTTTTACTATTGACGATATTATTTTCTTCCATATTTCTTCCTTTTACTCTTCATAATGAAGCCAATCCTGTGTGCTTGCTTTGCAGAGCAATGTGAGAAGGATAAGGAGCGTGTTCTGGTTCATTGCATGTCAGGAAAGAATAGGTAAGATATTGATGCAGCATGCTATAGTAAGCACGGCAGTTACATTTAGTTTGAATTAGTGATGACCCTCAAAAAAAAAATAAATTGAATTGATACATAGTTTATTGTACTGCAGCCTTTCAAATGAGGATGCAATATACTTATATATAAATGTCATAATTTTCTCTAAATCACATGTATCCGATGGCAGGTCTCCGGCTATTGTGATTGCATACTTGATGAAGTCCAAAGGATGGAGGCTTGCACAGAGTTATCAGTGGGTAAAAGAACGGAGACCTTCTGTTGAATTAACTCAAGGTATGCTTTTCCAGTCTCCAGTAAAGTCATCAGATTTCAGTGTGGGTTAGTTGAAGACTTTTATCTGGCCAAGTTATTTATTTTAAACCATTATGGAAACTTAATTGAATTGATCAACTGAGTTAATACTGGATAGTAGTTATCAAAATTTATAGTGGAAGAAATGTCAAATTGGTCAAACAACAACAATGATGGTTTAGATTATGATGAATTGTATTGACAGATCATGTAATACGGGTAAGTGGTTGTGACTAGTGAGGACTTGCTCAGGACAGTTCCCTATGGGGCTGAAAATATCAACACGGATATGCTTTCAACTTGAGAATTCTACCTGCCTCATAATTCCTGACTTAGAAAATAGCATGTGCCTTTTTGTTTTTTGAGGATGGTGTGTGTGTTGGGGGGGTACACTAACCATTCAAATATCCATACTATTTTCTTTCAAAGTTCAGTCTTATTCTTTCATATAAGACTAGAGTAGTCAATCTTTGCTGTTTATAGGCCACATTATGACTTGGGCTAGCTATGCCTAAACTCTCAGAGATATTGGAAATGTGAAACATTGACAAATTAAGACATGTTAATATGTTTTCATAAGGATGATTATCACCTTTCTAACATGCATCCTTCCTTTCTTAATGTAGGTGTGTACCAACAACTGCAGGAGTACGAGCAAAAGATCTATGGAGCGATCGACAGTGGCAACACTCTGCTGCCGGGCTTCTCACCAGCAGCTCCTTCAATTAGCTTTGGTTTCCCCAAGATCAATGATCCAACTCAGCTTCCTTCCTTCAGCACCACCGGAACACCCTCAATCTTCGCACGCACACCCCTAGACATTGCTCCCACCGAGTTTACATTTGGTGCAGGCGCAGGTCAGACGCAGAAGAATGTGGCTGGAAGTCCCTTTAATGCAAATCCACCAAATCCAAATGGCACTGATATCCAAATGGATGGTTCTTGATCCTCACCATCCACATGTGTGATTAAGCTGCATGACAATTTGGCTTGTGGTAAAGTTTACAGGTACCAGGCTGCCATATTTCAAGTCAAGGTGCAATAATCATAAGTGACTTGTCAATTCTATACCAACTCCTTTCTTTCCAATGTTTTTTTTTTTCAAATCTTTTCACAGTTTATCTCTGGTTGTAGTCTTGAGTAACAGCATATTTTACTGGCCTCAGTAGATCTGCGCGACCATATCCAGTTTTAATATTACCTGCAAAATTTTATCTTTAAAAGTATACAAAAATAGTAAACAATCATCATATTGTGGAACCGCTGTTCTGAAATATACAAATTCATGGACAAGATTTTGAAATCCATCATCAATTTTTTTTATCACCGTGTACCAAAGTAACCACCTTAAGGTGCTTTATTTCGAGACTGAATGTGAATTTTTTCATCTTGCTTCTTGTGCTATTATTACGTTAGCGTATTTCTGAAGTTACTATATTCACGTGGAACCGTGTTCATTTCTCCACATTTGCCTCACTAACAACATCAAAGTCATTATATCATTCCCCACTTATACTTGATCATGTCTAGACCAATAGTATATGGTGCACTGAAGTTATGCCCTACAAATATATATATAACCGAGTTCCATGTCAATTCATTTAATAGTATTAGGCAATCACTATACTCAAGTGGTTTCCAAACTCTTTTACACGTTCAAATGTCAACATAGCATTTCAAATTAGACCAAATGGACTGGGTCTTGCCTTTCCTCCAATAATGGAATTTGATTTGTGTTTTTCTTTCAAGGGAGGGTGAACCTTGATACAATAATCAAGTTGTTCCCTTGATTTGAGTGTTTCATATTAAAATCTTGGAATCAAACTTTGGTTTATAAGAATAAGCTTGTGAACATTCACTCTATGGATGTTAAGATTTGGATTGTGGTTGAAAAAAATATCGTGCATGTGTTTCAATGTAAGTTTAGTGGATAGAAATAAAATGTACATGAAAGCAATAATCGTGATTCATAGGTAAAAATACCTTGGGTTCAAATATATTTTTCAACGGTACATGAACATACAAGTCTTCTAAATTGCACTCGTACCTATATACATAAACATTCTCTGGGTTATTAAGTGTAATATCACTCCTTTATATATTATATTACCATCCTCTTAATTGAAAAAGAACAATACAACAAAACCTACGAAATGCTAGAAGTAATATTGGAAAATAAAGAAACATCAAATATAATTTTCCAAAAAACATATATAAGTTATAAAACTTCATTGTTGATGTTTTTTCGTAGTTATAGATGCAAAGATTAGTTTTCCGAATAGGTATATGCTCTTACGGTTTTTATAGACATTAAAAGGAAAATTATGTATTTCTTAAAATCGTGAAAATGAAAAATACAATATATTCTTCACTTAAACAAGCTCAAAAATATTTTAACTCCTTGTCAGTTATCCTACGTTTTGATGAGTCAATTGCAAGGAACAATTCATTTATCTTGTGCAATTCATTTATCTTGTGAAATCAAATTACATCTATTGACTTGTGTATTTAGAAAAATTTGAAATTATGTTATCTTAAAAAAGAATTTAAATGATGTAAAATTGAAGTATTTAAAAAAGAATTTGATTTTTTTTCTTTTGCTCCTACCAACTTTTTAGTTGGAATAATACATATGATTAAAAACAGTGAGAATTAGTTCAACAGTTCTATAAAACTTTTACTGTATTTGAATAACTTAAGAGAAAAAAGTCAAGCATTATCAAGGTAAAATATTTTATACAATAACTGTTTATAATCTATCATTTATAGTAAATTCATAGATTTTGATTATAAAATCTTAAATTATTTTACTAGATATAATTTATGTCTGGTTGATGGCTTAAAACCCTTTATTCCATGCACAATTTTTAAACTTGTAACTTAAATGTAATGTCAAAAAACAAAAACGAAACATAGCCACTTTCACAGTATACAAAATTATGAATTGCTGTATTAAAAATCGATGACTTCTACAACAAATTATTTTAAGAAAAAATATAGTTAAAATTTCGTCTAATAAATAGTGCAAAAATATCTCCGATAACACTCTTAAAAATGAAAAAAAAAAAAACATGATTAAGAACAAATCTGTGGCTTTATCATGAGATCTTATGTCTTAACCCATACATATATTTTATTAACACAATAAATTTCTATTTTATCAATACAATATATTTTATTACATTTTGTTTGTTTGGCTAATTATTTTCTGCATCGTACGTACATTTACTCAACCATGATCTTAAAGAATAACGAAATTAAGTTAAACCAAAATGAGTTGGCATATTGAACAGAGGACAAAAATCAAATATTAGACTCTAGACTTAGCAACAACTTGAAAACAAACAAATTCTGGCATCATATCACATAAATAATAAATAAATAAATAAAATGTAATAAATGACGTGATAAATAATATAACAGGAAAAAAAATAAAATAGAAATAAGATGAAAGAGAAACCACGTATGAAAATAATTTCTTTTATTTTCTCCAATCCTACATCTAATAAACCATTACTGCATTCCTTAAAGAAGAACGAAATTAAACTAAACCAAAATAATTCCCATGTCTCATGAAGAGAACAAAGAACATAAAAAGAAACAAAATTTAGACTCTAAACTCAAAAACATGAAAACAAAAAAAAAATCTTATTAAATTCCCACAATATCAATGCCCCATGACATTGACATCACTGTTTCCAACATGTGGAGAATCTACATCATCATGATGAAATTGAGCTTGAAGTTTCTTTAAGGCACTCCTATAAGTGTCATCAACATCAGCATATAATCCAAGATGATCATCTTCACCTGAACATTCTTCAATTCCTCCTTCTGAATTCTTTGTTCCACACCCTTCTGGTTCACGCTTCACACTGTGAACATGTAAATCGTCATCATCGTTGTCACCACTACTGGCCTCGATCCCCTTCATGCACCATGTGCTAACAACTAGTACTCCAAGACCAAACACGAGCATTCCCTTGGTATATTTGGCCATTGCTAGTACAAGATATTAGTTTACTTAATTGGAGTGTGAGGCAAGAGGCTTGGTACAAAATAGAATGTAGGGAATTTTAAAGGCAACGTTGTTTACTATTATGGGAGCATGCAATGTAGGATACGGTTAGAGATTCGATTTTTGATACTAGGAACTAGTCTTAAGGTAGATTCACTTGATAGTGGAAACATGTTATGTTACGCGTACAAAGTTAGTTTTCACTGCAAACGTGGCATGCGAAAATCAGCTATTTTTAGTTGAATGGTTGTAACAAAATTCCTCGTAAAGAATATGCATGTTTATTAGAAAATATCATGTTTTATTTCAGAGCTTATAAAAAAAAATGTTTAGTTTCAGAAAATTGATACAAGTAATTATTATGCATTATTATTAACTTAATGCTTATGCACCCACCCAATGTAAAAACGCAACAGTCTCATATAAAACAATGGGGAGGGGCATGAATGATATCCATCCTTCTCATAATTGGTGCTTCTCTGTTATGGAACAAATTAAATTCCTGATAACAATGATAGTTATTTATGTATATAAAATATTGCATTTTATTTTTCATGAATTATGTTATTCGTACAACAATTTTTATAATAATATTATGTGTCTATCTCACCGTCTAGATGAAATGTACTGAATGATACATAAGAGGAAGATAAACACAAAATAATGTTGTTATAAAAAATTTAAAAAGTATATAACATATTTCAAAAAAAAATATACAACATGTTTATATAACACTAAACCCACAAATCTACTATACTTTTAATTTTTTTAAAATAAAATATACATTTTAAAATACGGCTGCCGGTTAATCTGTATTAAGTTGTTTACTTGTAATTACTCAAATTTATATACTAAAACAATTATAATTTTTTATATTACTAGTCTAGTATAAATTCAAGATGAGACTTTCAAAGGAACTAAAATAAATATTCAAGTTATTTTAAGATTAATAGTTAGTGATTAATTAACAATGTAATTTTTTTTATATATTATATATACATATTAATTAAATCCATTTATGTATACATAGACTATCTTTTCAACATATTAATTTTTATTATGTATAGATTATATTTGAAAATAAAGAAAAAGCTATTAATTTTTTTCATCAGTAAATGGCAAATGTTTTTGGTATTATTACAGGGGGACAATGACTCACAATGATCTAAAGCCTTAAGCTATCACACCAGTTTTTTGGTTTTTTTTCAAAGGAATACTCACCCACCCAAAAACTCCCTTCAAACTGTTATAAATGTTCTAACCATCGTCAAAACTTCAATGCATTTAAATGAATCCGTTTCCAAAGTTGAATAGGTTAATTATGGAGAAAATTTTAGTCTCCGTTTGGTTTAAACATTTTCCAACTTTTCCCTAGCAAGGCTGGCCACATGCTTGTCATTAAAGAGTAAATTATTTTTTACCTATAAATTGGAGTCATGATGTTAATGTTATCAATTGTGAATGTTCTCTCTTTAAAAATAGAATATGTGTATGATTAATATTTCATCTATCATATTTTTCTCTTTTCTTTCTCATCCCTCTTCTTCTAAGCATGTATACACCCTTGAAGTGTGAAAATATGACTTTTAATTTTTCATAAAAAAAGTAATAATTAGTGGTTTTTATCGTCATTGACAGAAACATGATACAAAGGTTTTATGCATTTTTTTTCCAAAGAATTAAAATGCAACGGAATGGTTTTCATTGATTAATGTATAAAATACATAAGCAGCATTCAATATTTATTTTAAAATAATAACAAACGGTGCCAAAAATTTGTCCTTGCACATAATTAGTGTATTGTCCAATCTATAATTGTAATGCACCCTCTACGACCTAACTTGCAAACCTACACAACTTAGATCCCAGCATGAATTTTACTTAAAAACTTGGTCAAATTTGAACTCCTTTCATAAACATAGCATCTAACTGCATATATAGCAATTGAAAGTGTAGACGAATAGGGTGTTCTACTCCATCTCATTTATCTATATGTTATTATTACTTGTACATTAATTAACGGTTAAGGGTAGTATATAGAAGAATTGTGGGTAGGTAGAAAAATTGTTTGGGGTGTCCAACGTAGATTTTGTGTTTAATATTTTCTTGTTGGGCTTTTGGCTCTACTTTACACACACAATAAAAAATGGCAAATTTTATTTGTTTATGTTTCATTTTGACCCAAAAGCATTTTTTTAATGCTATATATACTTATTTTATATTTAAAGCTATGAAACTAATCCTTTGAATAAATAAAGTATCAAGTTTAAACTTCTTTAAAAAAATAATACTACTCCTTCAGATAGTCAAAAGTCAAACTCCCGTGATGTATTCAAAGTATCTAAAATATTTATGAGAAAATATATATTAGAATATTATATACTTATATTTAATATAATTTTTGAATAAATAATTTTAAGAGTAATTGATTCTTGAGAATACAAATTATATATTCATATTATTGTCCTATTATCTATGACGTACCAAAAAGCCTTTTAGGATACACAAAATATATACACACATTTATCTTATTTCACATTTCATGATAGAAATTGAGTATCTTATATTTTAATGACATGGTATTTCCAAAAATATATTTATCAGGAATCCAAGGTCATACATGAAATCAAACACCCTTTATCAAAGATCATAAAAAAAGTTACCAACAATTAAAATTAAATAACAATTACAATATATAAATAATTAGATAATTAATAATATGAAAAGAGAAATATATATATATATATTATAAATAAATTGACTGATTAATTAAATATTGCGGTCAATTTCTAAGTAAAATTATTAGTTAATTGAAAAAGTTATTAGTTAATTAGAAGGAGAATGCATAAAACATCGTAAATCTCTTGAAACTTATTTGATTCTTACTCATGGAAAAGTATCTAAGTTATGTCACAAGCTGTAGGTGCATATTGTACTGTATAACTAATTTAGAGACACCAAGGGTTGGTTTGGTTAGTAGGTAAAGGTAATGCACACATTTATAATATCTATGGCTCGTACGAGCTGCAGAAGAGGCAGTTGAGTTGACACCATCCACTTAGCTGGCTGGGGTCTTTTATCAATCCTATGGTCATTTTGTTGCACCTTTAATGTTGCCAGTTGGATATTCAATAAAATGTTCTCTCTCTAACATGCATGCCTCTACACAGTACCACTCACTTTTACCATTAATTGACACTATCTATCTATATACAGTGGCCTCATAACTACGTAATCCATGTTTCATGCATATATCTTTTTGTGTATGAACACGTAAGAGATGCTGAACACAAAAAACTGGATAAAAGATAGTGAAGTATAGATATAATAAATGACTTAATATCACAAGAAAAGAAAAAATAAAAAAAATACTGATTATATACATTGTGCCATGTCCATATAGACTATCTCTCTAAAATAAAAGAAAACTAAGAAAATATACATATATAGTATTAACACTATTTATATACAAGAGAAAATAAATTCCTACCCTTCTAATTAATGTCCAGTCCCATCTATGACCCTACCAAGGAACAAAGGTTTGAAATGCATGAAGGCTATCTCTTATGTGATGTATATTCCAGTCAAGTCCAGAGAAGTTTCCCTCAATCCCACAGAAATATTTTGGTGTTCTTGATTTGCATCAGACTTATCCATACTTGTTGGGCCTTCTAAGAACCCTACTTGGTTCCTCGTTAAAGTGGGTTTTTTATTTTTTATTTTTTTCTTACTTTAATTTTGAATTTTCTTTTATAATAATGATATTCACTTAAAATGTGTATTATTAACTATAATAACTAATTTTATTAAAAACCGTGGAATGCACGCAGTCACAATATTTCACTACCAACATAGCCGACTTCATATCCAAGTATGAAATTTCAATTTCACGATTTTTTTTTACTAAGAATCACAATCAGCTGTAAGTCTTTTTCTTAACTCCTCGATTAAAAAAATCTTCGCCTTTATTTTTTTCTTACTTTAAAATGTAAAACTATGTATACCTTTCAACAATCTTAGTAACTTGTTAGTTCATTTATTTCAATCTTCTTTTAATAATTTAGATAGTATAAACTTCATTCTCCATCTTTGCCGTCACAAGGTTATTAATTCTTTTAAACTTTTTTCATTTATTAGTGATGTAAACTTCCATTGAAAACTTTGAATTGTGTCCTATTTTTTTTTTTTAAGATACTTCTTAGAACTTCACTTGCAAAATAAAAATTAAGAAAAAAAAAAGAAATTCAGAGTAGGTAAGGTGAGAAATGGAGACACCGTGGCTGAGTTAAAGGAAGAATTCTCAAAATGGAATTACTATCATGGATAAGACTCAGGATATTTACTCTAGAAGCTGAGAGAACTCAATTCTCACAAAAAGAAATCTAATTTCCATTATCACTTTGCCAAAAATTCTTTTACAAAAGAAGAGGCAAGGTTAACATTGAAGACTTACTCCAAAAGTACCTTACAAAAGAAGATTCAAAATTGACCCCGGGAATAGAGCAAATGCTACTGTGACCTTTGGACGTTAGAATTCAAATCTAAATTAACCTTTGGACGAGAAAAAAGACACATGACTTCAAATTCAAATTTAAATTTAAATTAAAATATGAAAATTTAAGTTTCAAATTCTAATTTTAAATTTGAATTTAAAGATTAAAAGCATGTTTTATATCAAGGTGTCATGTGGAGCTTATGTCATGTCATGTAACTTTACAGAACTCACGTGGATTTTAATTTTCCCTCGTGTGAGCTCTCAGATGAAATCAAAATTCATTTTCACAGTAAATATGTCATAAATCTTTAATGAGATTTGTCTAGATATGTTTTTATATGATAATTTTACTTGAATACGTGTAAAGTAAAAAAGAAATCAAATGATTTTAAGATAGATTATAAAATTATTTATTCAAGGTATCATGATATGTTTGTTGAGTGTTTTAAGGTTAAAATTTTACAAAATTTAGAGAAAACAAAAGCATTCAACTCATCTTGTGCGAGAAGGGTTATCTCGCACAAGACATGCTTAGGATTTCACGAAATATAAAAAAAACAAAGAACATGTAAGATAGAAACGTGTTGGGTCCAAGATCTTATCTTGTGTAAAGGAAACCCCAAAAGAAGTAGGAATACATAAAAAGAAAAAAAAAAAAACTCATAAAGAGGGGCATTCAGTTCACTAGTGATAAGTAGAAGATTTTGTATACGTTTTAGAAAAAAGAAGGAGAATATGGATCTCATAAAGAAGGGGAAATCCTGCTTATGTATTCGTTCCTCTCTTTTAATCTTCACTTCTTTATCTGTTGATAAATATCGTGCGAGGGTAAAAAATACTCTTACATAGTTGCGAAAAGTATATACCACAGTCATAAAATAATTAATATAAAAAGATATGAGTTATCGTTCCCACGAGGACAGGACAAGTGAATCAAATTATATCAACTATAAATCGAAAGTAATTCAGGTTCAAATTGTGAATTAAGGTAATCAAATTGTAAACCTGGGATTTAACTCAAATTAATAAAAGAGATTAACATTCTGATTTCACCACTAATCATTCTAACACCATTCCTTGCTTATTCAATTTATCTGATTGGATGAATTAGAATTCTATTTCAACATCAAATACGTCAGTTAAGTTTGACTTGATTAATTAATCTCTTAAGTTAAACTGAGTCAATGAAGGTTTATGCTCCATGAATCTCGAATAGCTGTGAGGTTATGTGTTCACGTCACCTTTTACCTTTATTTCTAAGACCTAACCAAGTGATATTTATTTTCCCAATACCACCTAAATTTCTTTTTTGAAAGTTTTCCTAAATTTAGGTTCAATTCATTAGTAGTCAATCAATGAAAAAATTAAGGTTAGAAGAAAGAACTTACAATCATATAGTTGACTAATATTGAAAATTTCATTAGAATAGATTGAAATTTCATGGTTCTCCTCAATCAATGAGGGATTTAATTTATGATCACCAGACAAAAAAGAATATTGACTTCTGCAAATGATAACGAGTAATCTGGGTCTTTTACTTTTGTCTTTTTTATCTCTTACTCTTTGTATTGTACTCTCCTCTCTCACTTTCATAAAAAGTGATGAGTAATTTTAATCGCATTTATTAATTTGAATTAAATCTTAATTTTAGATTTTCTTTATTTTCTTCTTATATCTAAATACAAAATTGAGATATTGCTATTTTATTTTTTTATTATTTGTTCATGAATTCTAATTTTGAATCATAAAGGGTGTTAGGAATAAATCAAAATCAATTAGATAGTTAGTTGTTAGTTGTTGTTTATGTATGTCATTTAATTGTAATAGTTTGTGCATTAGTGTGCATTAGGAGTGTGATAAAAAATAATATTAAGAAGAAAATTATCTATTTTCTCCTCTCTTTTCAATTTAATTATCCTGTGTGTTATATTATCAAAACCCTTTTCTGCAAATATATGTTAGAGCAAGTAGTCACATCAAGATGGAGGAGGCCATAATGAAAAAGTGGAAATCGAAGAAATAGGAGAAAAAAAAATAAAAACAAATAATTATATTTATTTATTAATAATTAACTTACTCACAAAATATATATATTTAATATATATTTTTTTAACACATTATATAATTATTTATATATTTTAATTATCTATTAAATATTTTTTCTTAATCATTAGTTATCTTAGATGAAGTGCAGATAGGATAAATGACCGTCTAAGGGAAACAAATGAAGATAGTGTTCGATTGTTTTACCTCACTCAACATTCCTCCTTCTTAAATATTGTGGCAGGTAAACACTGCAAAATTATTTTTTTTCATAGTTGACAATAGAGGAAAGTTACTTGGGGTGACAGAAGAAATTAGTATGAAATTCAGAGTATGCACTTTAACTTAATTTGGACGAGCAACTTAAAGAAAGGACTATGTGAATCCACCCAACAAACCTTGTTCTAATCCAGGCCATGTAAATTTGGGGACAATTCATGTAAATTTGGGGACAATTCTTCTTTTATTTTTGATTATCAAAAGATTTTGTGATTTCAATATCAACTTAAATGAAGCTAATAAAGCATTTAATTTAGAATCAGTGATACATAATTGGCGTTTCTACTCGAAATTTAAGTCCATTTCATACGTCCACGTTTCTTTTTAATTACAACCAAACAAATAATTTAATTATTTATTAGAAAATTTGTCAGAGATAAAATTACTTATTAGGAAAAATAAATATGATAGTGACAGGACGTCACATGTCTTGCTGCTATCAAATAAAAATTTAATTATTATTGCCACGACAAATTTTAATTAATTTTGCCGGTGAACTGTCTCAAAACTTTGAATTATGAAAAGAAGTTTCTATGATCGAGCACCTTGGGGCATGTATCATGCATAATAATATAATATAATTGATAAATAATTATACACTTTAATTATATAATATAATTAGGAAGATAATATTCAAGTTTAAGTTTGTCGGTATGAAAAAATATTTATTAAGAAAAGATTATCTCTTTAAATAAATTGTTTTTAACTTGAGAGATTAAGTTTTTACTTCAGTAAGTATAATACCTGAACAACCCGAAAAAATAAATTAATACTTTGCATCTTAGAGTAAGATTTAAAATTGAAGATGGACTTCTATTATTCGAATATAAATTAAAATAGTATCTATGTTAAGATCGATAAGACCTAGGTAAAATACTGAAGTAGAGATTTCTTTTTCATTTATGTTTAGTAAAAGGAATTTCTTCTTCATAAACTTTAAATTAGATTATTAAAGTGGGTTAATTCTAAAATTAAGCACAATTTAAATTAATTTTACATTTTAAAAAAACAAAATCGACATGGAAAAGTAACATATTAGCTAATAACATCCCAATAATATTGATATCATATTTACTTTTAATTATTTTGACTTAAAAAATCTTTTCAAAAAATTTTAAATCAACAATTAATTTAGCATAATTTGTGTCCAATCCATGGAAATACTAGAGTACTCTCTACAGTCTAAATTATAACAAAATATTTCATTTTTTAAAACATAAGCAAATTTTAATAAGTTTTATTGTATTTAATATTGTTATCTTTAAATTATCACTCAAATATTTATAATTTTATTACTTTGCAACAATTATTTGCTTTATATATGATAAATAAGAGTAAAAAATAATTTTAAAAAAATTGTAAAATTTAATATAGATGGCTTACTTTTAATACTCAAAAATTTTGTTCTTATTTATCCATATTTTTAAAGTTCAAAATCATATTAATTATATGGTTACCTGTCTCTTTATCTTAAATTAATTAATTATTTATCTTGAAGTTGAGAGAAAATGGGTAAAATAAGAAATTCTATAACTATTTAATCATAATAAAAAAAATATTCTATTTCTTAATTTTATAAAAATAACTTTAAAAGACCAAAAAAGCAGTATTATTTTATGAAAAATGCTCATTTTTACAAATGCATTTTTTTTTTCTTCAAAACACACAACCCAATAACTCTGAATGAAAAATTAAAGCAGCTTTCAGGTTTTTATATCTCAAAGTAATATTTCTCTTAGAAAAAACCACCACCATTGATTTCAATTTTGGTGGATTAGTTGGTTTCTTGTTAGTAACGAATAGTAGAATAGCATGCACTACTCTTAATTATTTTTCTTTCTTGATAATGAAATGGATTTGTGAGCCATGGGGACACTAAGAGAGAAAAAATGGTCATAAACCTACCAACGTGAAAACCCATGCAAACCCTTCATTAAAATCCTCAACCAAACTTTCTCACCCAATTAATCACACACACAAACTTCTCCTATAAAGCCTGTCCTCTTCTTTGTATGCACGAATATTCATCCATAACAACAAACAATAACACATTATGAGTCTCATGTGGCTGCTATTAGTGTTGTTGACCCAATTTCTTGTGGTGATTTCTGAAGGCAAGCATAACATCCCAGCTGTGATTGTCTTCGGAGACTCGTCAGTTGATTCTGGGAACAACAATGTTATAGCCACTGTTTTGAAGAGTAACTTTGAACCTTATGGTCGTGACTTCGAAGGTGGTCGTCCCACTGGACGGTTTAGTAACGGTCGTGTTCCTCCAGATTTTATTGCTGAGGCTTTGGGCGTCAAAAGCACAATCCCTGCATACTTGGATCCTTCTTATACCATTCAGGATTTCGCCACTGGTGTTTGCTTTGCCTCTGCTGGAACTGGTTATGATAATGCAACTTCTGCTGTACTAGTAAGTCTCACTCTTTCTTTTTCTTTAAATCATGGTGAATAATTGTATACATAATAACACGTTAATTCTAATATGTAATTAATCAACTAATTAATGTAATTAATTAATTAATTAATTTATAAAATATTTATTTTTATATAATTTTATTATTAATTTTTTTTTTCACATTCACATTATCTAATTATTTACTTGTTAGAGTTGTCTATTAAATATCTGTACAGTTAAAGAAAAGTATGGTTAAGTGAACGTATATAATACGTGTGTTTTTCTCTTAATATAATCTATTTTATACTTTAAATGAATATCTGAATCACGTTGTAACTTGTGAACGGTATGTGTTATTTTCACCTTTCTGGTTTGACTCTTAACTGTTTTTCATCGCCACATGGAGTAATCTAACGTCTGAGCACATGTTGGGGAATTTGTTTTCTTAAGGAAATAATTAATTATTACTGCGGATGAAAAAAGGAAATAGTTATATTATTACTTTTGTTTCCATTAAAGATTTTCAAGAAGTTGTAAGAAATACGTGATCTTTTTTTTCCTTTTCAAAATGAGTTGAAATTAGCTCTCGAAATTAAGTGGATCAAGAGCATATATATCAGAATTTTTAAGCATATCCTACTAAATCTTACTGAAGAATGTATATATTTAGAAATTAAGGGCATGTTTGATTCCTTCTCATCATTTACTTTAAAAACTACTTATTTTCTAAAATAAAATTACAATTTCAAAAACAAATTCCTTATCTTTTTTTCAAACAAAAATTTCATTTACGAAAAGATTTACAAAATTAGCATATAAAAGTTAATTCAATCAGTAAAGAACAAGCTCATGTCTCGCAAAATTGTAGGTTGAATTTCTACTATTATTCATGTGAAAATATTGTTAATAAGTAATTTATAAATATTTTTTAATTACTCTTTGAGTCTTGTGACTCTAACACTACTAAGTCTTCCAAACTCAACTTAAATTTTTATTAAAAAAAATGTGTGTCGAAAATTTGGTACCCAAAAAAATACAGAGATTAGTAGTTAGAAAATAGTGTCATTGTCTTCATTAAATAGCATCAAATTGGGGCCACCAGGAGCTGCATCTTGTTGGCATATTACAGAAAAGAAAATTATTTCTGGGCCTAAACAGGATACTAACATTCAACCACATCTCTAGTAGAATTATCTTTTATTGATGATAAATTAAAGAAAAGGAAAGAAAATTTGCACATGAAGTCAAGTCAATGAAGGCATAAAATTTGACAATAAAATGATGCTTACTATTACTTAAATTTAAGGACTATTATGTAGAGAGTATATATACACCAATTTAATTTTCTGTGAAGTTATAATTAACATGCATTGTTAATTATTTTGTTGCATCTTACACAGAATGTGATACCACTATGGAAGGAATTAGAGTACTACAAAGAATATCAAGCCAAATTAAGAGCCCATGTTGGTGTACAAAAGGCCAATGAGATCATAAGCGAAGCATTGTACTTAATGAGCTTAGGAACCAACGATTTCCTAGAAAACTATTACGTGTTCCCAACTCGACGACTCCATTTTACAGTGTCACAATATGAGGATTTTCTATTGGGTATTTTGGAGAATTTCGTTAAAGAATTATACGCACTTGGAGCAAGAAAATTATCCATAACAGGTCTTGTTCCCGTAGGGTGTCTCCCATTAGAGAGAGCCACAAACATTTTAGGACACCATGGTTGCAATGAGGAATACAACAATGTTGCTTTGAGCTTCAATAAGAAGTTGGATATTGTGATATCTAAGCTTAATAGGAAGCTACCACAATTCAAGGCTGTGTCGGCAAATGCATATTCCTTCGTCAATGATATCATTACAAGACCTTCCGCTTATGGTACGCTATATATCTTATTTATTTGTTTTCACTTTTGTTTGTTCTTTTAACTTTTGTGCATGATTATTGTGTTTTGTGTTTTGTGGTATATGCATATTTCTTGCACTTGTGAATATACCATGTCTTATACTATTTTCGTTTATACCATCAAATTTTTTAACTTTCTTTCTACATATAGTACTATAGCTGAATGCAAGACTTAATACTCTAATATTCCACAAATGGTTCGAAATACAAATGTTAATAACATTGTAAGGTCTTTATGATAAGACAAAATTCATATATTGACAGTATAGCTAATTTTCATGTTCTGAACCCTTTATAATTCATTATGTCAATTAATTATAACTCATTACGTAAGATTTTAACTTTGTAAAATAAATTTTTTAAAAATCATATATAATATGATTTATGACATAATTATGTAAAATTATTTTAAACTATCAATATATGATCTTTAAAATCTTTTATGATTAGTTAAAATTTATTAAAAATCATGTATATATAAATTCCAGTTATTATTTAATAACTTTCTTTTCTGATTATCTAATTTTTAAGAAATTTTAACTAATTATAAATG
The DNA here is from genome assembly GCA_026586105.1 of Hylodesmum podocarpum. Taxonomy (NCBI): domain Eukaryota; kingdom Viridiplantae; phylum Streptophyta; class Magnoliopsida; order Fabales; family Fabaceae; genus Hylodesmum; species Hylodesmum podocarpum. Next base: position 4,858,038 of record JALJEV010000519.1, on the reverse strand, counting down.
AGATTAATTAGGTTTTTTTCCTAAAGTTAATAGATAAAATTGTCACTTTAAATACAATAAAATCCTTATAAAATATTATATGAAATGTGGATAACGATCAGGGAAACTATTTTTTTTTTTTGAATGATAGAGATTAATGAGATAAAATTTCATTAATTTAACTTAAGGAATAATGTGTATATAATTTTTTTATTATTCTATATTTTTGTATCCAACATGGAAAAAAATCTGAATCCCTGATATGTACACCTTATATGTCATATCCATACATGTGGTATGCTTTAAATTCAGTATCTAACCTGTCCGAATAAAATAAAGCATTCAGAGTTAAATAGCATATTTAATGCATACACCAAACCAGTGTACCCTTCTCCTCATTGAGCTTAAAATGCTATATGTCCGTTGCAAGAATATATTTGACTAATATTTTTAAGTATCTTATAAATACTTTAGTGTGATAATTAAAAAATATTAAATATATTTATTAGTAACATATTAGATTTTCTCATCCTTCAATAAATTAGCTGAAAGTTGATTATTAACTTGCAAAATTTTTAGACAAATTGTTTATTATTAAACATAAAAATTATAAAAGACCATTTATATGATCTTTTATATGTTTTTAAATTTTGTAAACAAAAATATTTTTCAGTACTTATAATATCATTCCTTTAGTTGATTTTAATTTGTCATAAATTTTTTATTGAAAGATCAAACATTTTGTTGAAACTTAAAATAAACTATGTCATATTGAAAGTGGTAGAAAATGATAAGTTTATTAAACTGTTGAGAGTAGAAATGAAAAAAGAATATAATAATAATAATAATAATAATAATAATAATAATAATAATAAACCATATAAATTTCATGCATATGCTATAAACCAGGGAGATACGTGGATTTAATTATAAACTAGTGAAATAAATGATAAGCTAACTGAAATCACAATAGAAATATAGTTGTTTTTCTTATTCATCTGAAATTAGGTAGGGAATATATAAGAAATGAGACATGATGAGATGGCACCAGAAACATTACATTTAATTCTGAATTTTTATGGCCATTGAAGCTCGTCCAGTAGATATTTTTTTAGGTTTGAAGTTTGTTGTGTGGCTACGTACAACTTTTAGGTTTGGTTTTACTTATCATTAAATACTAATTTATTGAGGCTGCCATGCACAACACATAAGGTGTACAGCGTGGCTTATATATATCTACCAACCACATTGGGTTTAATTTTGCATCCAGCTAGTTTTTATTTATTTTTTTCAATTTACAAATGCAAAATATAGTTAGATTTTAGTTGAAAATGTTAGGTGTATGTTTAAGCATAAAGTATCACTTATTATATATAGAAATGAACAATGTTCAACAGGTTTACATGACCAACCATGTTAAATATAATTTCTAAAAAGATATCTTTTGGTGGGTTGATTGTCAGCTATAACCAAAAAATTAATTTAAATTGTTAATTAGATTCCTTAATTAACACACATGTTAGTTTTGGTTATAAGCAAAGACATGGATGGAGGTAACATTGTTTACATGTTTATGATAAAATAATGTTAACATGTTGAAATGTTGAGCAAGACAAATATTATAGGAAAATATTTGATATATAACAACAATATAAAGATAACTAGACAATTAGCTATAAGATGTGAAGAGAAAAAAATAAATATATATATATATATATATGAATGAGATGACTAATTGTATATATATTGCAGTTAACTGCGAAATAAAATTGAATATTATAATGTTATTTCTTAGGCATAATCCTTACAAAAATAGTAAATAAACATGACATGGTGCTATTTTTTATATGAATATTATCACATGAAATTTTGAGCTTGATATGAATATTATTGATTTCAGGATTTGAAGTTGTAGAGAAAGCATGTTGTTCCACTGGAACATTTGAGATGAGCTATTTGTGCAGTGACAAGAATCCATTTACATGCAAAGATGCAGACAAGTATGTGTTTTGGGATGCCTTTCATCCAACTGAGAAGACAAACCGTATTGTCTCAAATGCTTTGATTCCGAAGCTTCTAGAAACGTTTAAATGATCAAAATTATTTTTCATTTTAAATATCATTTAGCCTTTGCCTAGGACTTGCCACTTTAGAACATACATATATATATTGGATTGTTATATTGTGTATCTATACTTTTATGTGTAAACAACATTTGCACCTTCGCATGTTATATTGTACTTGGGATTTTGCTTCCATTGATTCTCTTGCATGGCTAATTTGTGCTATTTTTTTGTTTCCAACTTTTGATGTTTGCCTTTTTCTAATATATGGGTTTAGTGGGAACTAGGAAGCAATTAAGAAAAGTTTTGATTGAATTCGTTTTTCAAGAAAATACTAAATATTATGACCTTTATTAGTACTATTATTTACTAAACGTAATTTGTGAGCTGTTTACATAATATTGAATGGGAATAAGTTTTTACAAGGAATTGTTCAAAAATATTTGGTAGATAACTGTAAATTATAGAAATTAATTATAAAATATAAAGATAGAAAATTGTGTGAATAAATTAGTTAATTGAATATGAATTGATCTAAATGTAAAATAAAGTTGACTATCAATAGTTACTTCCTTACACTATGAAACAAAATAATTTTTCAACACATGGCATGCCCATTATGCTTAACCGCGTGTTTGGACGAAGAAATATATGAAAGAAATTTATTTTTTTAATAGATTTATATTTGTTTTTGGAGGAATATACTGTTTGAATAAAAATTATAGAAAAATTGAAATTTTAATGTTTTTAACATGTATTTTGATCGGTTTAAATGATAGAATTTGAAATTTCATTCCAAAAGGAATATTTTGAAATTCTCATACTGATAGCTACTCGTCTTTGACTTGTCCGCATTACTCTACTCTTAAATTATCCAAAATTTTAAGAGAATGTTTGGTTTATGTAACTTTTTTTTTTATTTTTATAAAAAATAGGGAAGATAGTAAAAAACCTTGTTATATTTTTTAAAATATTTTCAATAAAAAATATTTTTAAAATATAGGTGAAAATAAGAAATGAAAAAACTCGTTTCTAATATTTTTTGCTCAAACAATGAAAACACAGAACAATGAGTGTAATTTTAAACATTTTTTTAATGTTTTCTCAATTTTTAAAATTTAAAAAGGAAAATAATTTTTATAAAATGAAAAAAAAACTTTTTCTAAGATCAAGCATGATTAAATTTGTCCATTCAAATACACTCTTAGATTTCATGTAGTGAATGGTTGTGGAACTGCAATGTAAAATTGTATTTTCATTACCAATTCTTAAAAATTGAATTGGCTTATATATTTGAATTATACAAGAAAGAAATAGAATTAGAACATATAATTATAATTCTATGTTGAGGTGTAATTTCACATTAACATCTTGGTAATCATAAATTTGCATACATTACAGTAAAGAAGTTTGATCTACTTGATGGAGGTCGTTGGTAATTACGTAGCCCAATGAAGACCCAATTTAGTTGCAGGCTCTAAAGGAGTAAAGCCCAAATTGGAGTGTCACCTATACCAACAATCTCTTTGAAAAAACAAACTCTCATTCGTATTACAACATTTAATATTGACAATAATGAGAGATATATCTAATTATGCATTATAATTATCAATATTAAAAATATCCAAAACTTATCACAACTTTTCCATGATCAATAATTTGTATGCCTAATTCTTTTGTCAAAATATTAAAAACTTATGTAACCTTGTTGAGATGTGTTATGAGTTATGATTTGGAGGAGCATCAGTAACATATCATCTACCATATTTTTTTAATTTTCTCACATTCTATCATATAATGATTAAAATTTATTGAAATATACAAAATTATAAGATAATCATTAAAAAATAAATAAAATTAAAAAATATTTCATTTTCAAATATTCTAATCAACGGGGAGAATATTTTTTAAAAAAAGAATGTTAACGAATGTTGCTAACTATTTTCTTATTTATTACGACTCATTTTGGTAGAAGAATGATGCCATTACATGTTACAAATGAGTCTGGATAAACTCAAGGATTTTTAGAAGAAGAAAACAAGGAAAAATATATGAAATTTATTTTTCTAAAAATTAAAATTAATTTTTTAATAATTAATGTATAGAATTTTTCTCGTCTAATTTTTCTAAAAGATAGTGAACGGTCAATATTAATTTTTGGAGAAATAAATTTCATGTTTTTCTTCTGATTTTCTTTTCTTATAAATTCTTTTGGAAAAAAAAAATCCAAACTCACATTTATCTACTAACTATTAATATTTAACAAATTTTATCATAGAAGATTTATTTTATATTGTTCATAAATATTAACGATTAATTTATATATTTTCTAAATTTAAAAGACAATAACTCGTTAGAATATATCTATATCGAGGATTAATTTAAAGGAGTAATGTGTCTTTTCATTGAGGCTCATGCGAAATTTTCAAATTCGAACTTGCTTAGATAGTTAAGAAAAAATTCCTATATGGTAAGGTGGGTGGTTCTTATTTCAGCTAATAGTCTCTTTCAAATAACTTTAATTTTTGTATTTGAATTGCTATCCATTTCTTACAGATTCTATTGCTATGTAACTTGTGCAGTTGTGTATGCAAAGACTTGGGTAAATTACTTATTAAAATGGAAATAAACGAGTTGGAGCACTTTATAAAATTCTAACTAACGTTCTTCTTTAAGTATGGACCTTATTAGAAGGCTTTATAATTATAAAACTTAATCAAACAATATTTCAAAACTACCAAACAGTACAAGGATCCTAAATATTAATTTAGCCTAAAAAAATATAAACAAGTCATTGATATGCATGAAAATGTCAACAATTGCATCTAACGGCACATGGATTTGTAGATAACATTTATACATATAGGAATCTATCACTATCCATGTTATTAGTTATCCCATAAGGATGAGAGTCTTGTGCTAGAAAATATTACCTTTTAGGGCATCATAAATTGAATAATTAGACAATTAAGGAAATACACTAACATGCCACACCAATGATACTTGATGATAATTCCATCAATTCCATTGAATTCGACTTGTGTTCTCTTATATGCTTATGGGTTATCTTAGAGATCAACTTGTTCATATTTCATAGAGAAATATTAGCAATATATTTTTTAACATTAATTCTTTCTTTAATAGTATATATTTTCCTAATTGATTGAAATTCTTGAATTTCTTTTGATATTTTTGTTTCTTTATTATTATTTTAACGATTACCACTTCTAATTTTAGATTTTAATAAATTCCAACTGATGATACAATGAGTATACACATGAAGAAGATGTGTTAAAAAATAAAATGAGTATAATTCTAAGGTACCATAAATTCCAATGTAGACTATATATATATTATGATAGTATAAGAATAAATTATTAAGTATCTAAATATATAAAACATATTACTCATTTTGGATCCATATAAAAAAATAATTTTTTATTTAAATATAAATAAATTTAATTAAATAAATTCTATTCAATTTCTTTATGTTAAAGATATTTTTTAAATTAATTTAACTTTTTAATATAGATACTATCTTCAATAAATATTTACTGGGGATAATTTAGGAAATAAATTTAAATATTTATATAAAATTATAAAATTAATAAAAATAAAAGAAGAATTAATGTTGGGTAGTATCATATTCAAACAATGTATTCAATTGGCTCAAAGGTCAACAACAATCCCCTAAATATGGATGGAATTAAAGGTCAACAGCAACCTCCAGAACGCGTCCCTTTCCTTCGTCCTATCTGTCTCCTAAATCAAAGCTATAGATGAGATTTATTACCACGAATAATCATAATACTGTTTGCTCATTTAATTAAAGATATAATTGACATTTCAAAGTTGTTAATAACTTTTTAAATATACTATTTATACGAACCGATTGATTCCGACATTTGAAGAGTTTTATTGGAAAATAAAAAAAATCTTATGTTTTGTTAGTTTTTTTTTATGAGTTAATCTTTTATATTAATTCATTTATTATGTGAAATTGAATTATTATTAAATTATTTAATTTATTTGGATAAAATATTTTGAAGAATTTAAAATATATTATTTTAAAAAAGATTTTCAATTGAGTAAAATTGATAAATCTAAAATTTTGTCTAAATCAAATATATTTTAATTAATTTCTGCTTTATTATTCTCACAGCTCCTTTCTCATATTTTTTCCTTTTACACATTTCTTATACCACGGCTTCACTCCTTACTCTTCTCTTGCACGACTTCTCTTCCCTCTTCATTCTTTATTTTACAAACTCATTCTCTCCCTTTCTTTAGTCTAGAATTTTGTTGTTTTTTTTTTCAATCATTAGTTTCTTTCACTGATTGTACAGGGATGAAGAGTGTTTGTGATGATATTAATTTAGCGTAATTTTCTCTTGTATAATTTTTTAGTTAAGGAAAAAAGAAACAAATGTTTGGGACAACAGAATTTTTTCTATTGTTGTGTTTATGTATTAATGTTGTTAGAAATTTACTTAATTGTGATTGAAATGAACTAAGAACTGAAAAGTATATAAGTTATAACATAATTCTCTATTATTTGGTAAAGTTATTAATTTTGTAAGAATTCCACTTTTAAGTAAAGTGAGTTTAAGTAGTGTAGAATTCCACGAAACAAAATTCTCTCTTCTAAGTTTAAGCAATGTGAGTCCATTGTACATTTTGAAATGCCTTTACTTTTCACTTCATGCATGTAACTACTGACTACTCTATGTGAATACACTATATATGCATCTTGAAATGCCTTTACTTCACTTCATGCATGTAACTACTGACTACTCTATGTGAATACACTATATATGCATCTTGAAATGCCTTTACTTCATGCATGTAACTTATAACTACTCTATGTACACGTACTAGTACTATTTCATGAATTTATTAACTGAGGTGTGATTAGTGGCCAGGAACATATATAGTCTCTGAGGTATCTAGTTATGATAGATGAAGTTACTAGTTCCTTGAGTGAGAAGTGAAAGGTGGAGAGGAAGGTCTTATCATTTAATGAGCAACGGATACATAAATCTTGTCACCTCCATTGTTGTTGAGTAGTATTCAATTAATAGGGCACAAGGTCTGTCCCAAGGGCAGTTGCAACTACATGAAGTGCCCAATTAATAATGCCGCTCCCATCTAATGTTAGATTCGGTGTAACACTTTCTACCTCTTTCGGTGCTATACTTATACACTGCCCCAAATAGTCTAACATTATTCCTATTATCCTGCACTCTAAGATTGCAAGATTTTGTTAATGAAATCATTCTCTACTGTAGTTTTGTTTTAATATGTTTCTTATTATTCATTAAAATTTATTAAATTAGTACATAAATTTTAGTTAATAACAATAGACTGTAATGATTATCTGTAATGATTATCTATTAATCAAAATTGTTTTGCACTGTTAATTTATCATAATATATTTATCATGAATATTGTTTTTATATAATTTTTATAAAAATTAATCATTTTTTTATACATGACAAATTTTCATTGGATGATTAATTTATAATATAAAAAAAACTGTATACTATTAATGCATAGACTATTTTCTCAAAATATGCATTTAAAAAGTAATTTGTTAAAAGATATGTTAATTATTTTCTTTTCTTGTATAGATTAATGATTGCCTATAGTTAGTACCAATAAAATAAAAATGAACTGTATTTGTGTCTCATTTATTTTCTTGTATATATTATTAATGAGCGACACTAGTATTACTCTTTGTGTTAAAATTTACCTTTTATTTTTATAATTTTAAATATATAATATTTTGCTCAATTTTAAATTTTATGTTAGAGTTTTGTTAAAAGGTACTTACTGCCAAAATGTTTGTTACACTATTTTCTTAATAGATGTAAGTATTACATAATTTCCCTAATTGTTTCAAAATAAACATTTTCTTCTTATTAATAAATGAAAATATATTTCACTATAATTAAATTTTATTATATTTATTTTTTATTAAAAACATTAATTTATCAAATGTTAATTTCTTAACATAAAACATAATCAAACACACGACACACGACTTTCTGCTTTTTTCCCTTTAACCCTTAATTTTCCTTCTTAACCCCAGCCCTTATCACTTATCTCTATTGTTAAATATAATTTGCGTAACTAATAACCAATGGAAAAATATTTAATAAATAATTATAATACATAAATAATTAGACAATTAATTATAAAATATAAAAAAAAGAAATACATACATGTTGATATTATGTTAATAAATTGATTAATTAATTACTAATTAAAGTTGATTGAAATAAAGTTATAACCAATATCATTTTTTGATAAAGGAAAGAACACATGATCAATCGTTTATAATAGCTAAAGCTTGCTAATCAATTTCGACTTGCCCAATTATCCAAGCATGGGATCTATTTTAGAATATGCTTAACACAACACATGCAAGTTAAAATTATTTTTTAAGGATAAGAAAATGTGGTCGTGCAACTAGCTACCAAATACGTAGTTCAAACATTTGAAAAAGAAAACTGCTTTTACTAGAATTTGGTAGATGATACTGCTTCCAATTTATTAATGTAGGGATTTGGTTGAATAAATTTCCTCAATCTTCTTGCAATGGAAGTAGGTACAACTTAAACTCACAAACTTATTTATGGTTTTGCACGGTGAGTCATGTTCAATTCAGCTCTTTACACCAACTGAGAATGAGTCACCTTTACAAGAACCTTCTCCCTCCTTTTGACTAGGACACACAATCTAGAAGGATGGCCAAAAAGAATTTTTTTAATAAAATTTCATATATGATGGATTTTTATGTCAAAAAGATTCTAAATATGCTGTAGATATGTAGGAATAGGGTACAGAATAGCTTTTTATTCCTCTTTTATATTAAAGGATAGTAGTTTTGAAGATATTATATTATGCTAAATCTTCATCTTCGCATCATAAATATATATAATGTTCATTCAGATAATTAATTTTTAAAACTTAATAATCTTGTAATTTTTTAATTAATTATATCTCCTAACTGACTGTCAAAGAATAATTCTTTTAAAGATATAAAGATCATCCGAGTGAATTTTGTCTTTCTCAACACAATCTCTTTCTATATATGACTAAGAAATTCAATCAATGCTAGATCTTATAATGGTCAAATAACTTCAACTTAATGGTATTAAGTTATTATTTATAATAAAATCTCATTTGCCAAGTAATTAGTACGTGTAATGCTGCATTTATCATTAATGGAGTAATTAAGCTCAAATTTTTTTTGGTATATTTTATGAGAGAATGATGAAAAAGTCTAAGTAATTTAGTGTAACGAGAGTATAAAAGAGTTTTGATTAATTTGGATTAAAGTAGTTGACCTTAATGTCAATGTTGGAACTAATCAAAGTTACACATAAGATGAACGGATGAACAATATATTTATGAATAACATAGTATTTTTATTGGTAATGGATCTTTGAGAGGAAGTTTAAAAGTAAAAGTGCGAAGGTTTAGACGTAAAGTGAACAATATATATCTTGAGACTCGTGTGTATTAACCCTCCCTTATCGTCCTTACCTAACAAGTGACTTGTATGTGGGAATGAAAAAAAAAAAGGAAGAAAATTTATCAAAACTGATGATAGTGTGCTTGGACATGTGACACAGTAATAGAGGTGGATTCAGATGAATCAAGTGGACTTTGAAGATCTCTTGTGTCAAAAGTCTTTCTTGGTAAGGGTTAGACGGTATGTGTCTCATAAACTAAACAAATATTATTGATGTAAGTTATTTGAATAATGACATAAAAATTAAAGTGTATTAATAATAATTGTTAAATCCAAATATTACTGTGAGAGATTAAAAGAAAATTCATGAAAATTTAAACTTGAAGCGAGTAATATTTTATCAAATTGAAAACTAATCTGTATTGAACGTCCCTACCTTGTTTTCATCTAATATCTAACAATGTTGGTATTACGTAGATATTTACCTTATATAAAATATTTTCGATATTTTCAAGTGCATTTATATTGATATAATAATCTATTTTGCCACTTAATTCTTTTTATTATTTTTTTAATCGGTTAAATTTTTTTATATATTTAATAATATCAATTATACAAGGAGTGTCTTGTCTGTCTGTATCCACGAGTTCCCCCAATAAAGACCCATTTGACAATGCTAGCTTATCTCAGCCACTTAATTTCCATTATTTTATTTGTAAATTTTATCATAAAACTTATACAATTGTATAAGTACAAAAGAGTTTAGTTTGACTAGATACAACTATCCCATTCCCATGATCCCCGGCAAGCTTCTTCTGTTCCCAGCAGATTGAGACTTTTTCGTGTGAATAAAACGTCCATGCTGGTGGGACGATGACACAAAACAAATGCATTAAACACGTAGGGTCTAATGGAAATCAATTTGTGAAATCTTAATTCTTATTCCATAAATTTATATTTATTTTTCTACTCACATGAATTCATCACGTGAAAATCTCGTATTATAAGATTTATTATCATATATAAATTTCACAATTTCTTTTTTTTTTTTTAATCTATGTCACATTCACATGACACGCGTCATATTTAGAATTTGATTGGTTAGTATAGCTTTTCTTTTTTTGCTTACTGTACATTCTTTTGCTTGGCATAAATTTTCTAAAAAATATTTGATAAAGAATTGAAATACGCGGATAATCAATTATAAAATATGAGGAGAGAAAAATATACTTATGTATAAAATATAAAATGTAAAGATAGAAAAATATTATATATTTCGTGAGTAAATTAATTGATTTATTGTGTATTGCAGTGTGAAATAAAATTATTATTTTTTTCACTAATAAAAAGAATGCAAATAACAAAATTTCATTTCCCAATTTCCTGTATAATTTTTTGAAAGAAAAAAAATGGCAGCTCAATACTAGTTATTCACAAAAATACATGAACCATTTTGTCCGAAAAAGGAAATCTAAATTCTAAACCAAAATTTTCCCAAAGAAAAATCCTTGAATGAGAGTCCCATCCATGGAACTGTGACATTGTCCAAGCAATAATGATTTCCAACAACTTCTTCACCCAGACACCAAAAGATCAAAGTTCCATTAAATAGTCCTGACCAATATTTATTTTGTCACAAGTTCACTTCCCTAGCACACTCCAAAGTCACCCTACACATAATAGTACACAACACAAACACAATGGAACAAGGCCAAGCAAAAAAAATACTAATTCTATGTTCCTACATTTTCACAATTCACATACTCTTCTCCTCCCTAGTGGCCACCGTGACAAGTGCAAAGGTTCCGGCAGTGATCGTCTTCGGCGACTCATCGGTCGACGCCGGCAACAACAACTTCATTCCCACCATTGCTAGGAGCAATTTCCAGCCATATGGACGTGACTTTGAAGGTGGAAAAGCCACAGGAAGATTTTGCAATGGAAGAATACCTACGGATTTTATTTCTGAATCTTTTGGACTTAAACCTTATGTGCCAGCATATTTGGACCCTAAGTATAATATTTCTGATTTTGCTAGTGGTGTCACTTTTGCTTCAGCAGCAACTGGATATGATAATGCAACTTCAGCTGTTCTGGTAAATCTATAATTCATGTCTTTTTTCAACATCAACTGCATGCTTTGCTTTTCTTAATAATCTCTATCTTTTTTGTGTCCCTCAATGTTGTAGATCTCTCTCTGGAAATTAATATGTATATTTTTTTTTTAGATAGACTTATAAAATTAATTGAATTTTCTTAATTTATTTTCCTTATTTGTTACAGATGACAAGAAAAATTCATGGATAAAATTTTAAAATTTAAATTAGAAAAATATTTTTCAATTCAATTTTTTCTTTTTTTTCCTCTTTAATAAAAAAAATTATCATTATCTGTATTTCTTTATTTTTTTTTCTCTCATCCAAATAGATCTCAAATGTTTAGGAATCAATCTCACCTATCTTTTAAGATTTGAATTCAATCTTAATAATTATATTTTCTTCCACTCTTTTCAGGTAAGGTGTATTTTAGATGATGAAGTATAATTATAACTGTGGTTTTGAAAAATAATTATTAAATTTTCTCTCGTTAAAAAAAATAAGTATTATGATTATCAATTAGTTTTTCCTCTCAGATATGCTCTGCGTATTTAGAGAAGGTAAATCCCTTATTTCCATTTTATTAGGCAGCTAGCATGTTGGTTTAAATTAATTTATCTCTATGCATGTTTATTTTGACTTGATTTAAGTGAAATATTTCTTCATTTCTTCATTTTTTTAAAATATTCTTTTAGAAAATAATTTTGAATAAGTTAAAGGATAAAATATTTCAAATTAAGTAATATTTTAAAACATAAAGTAAAATATCAAAAAATATTTTCAACTATATTTAAAATAAGCAAATTAGATTAGAAAAATCTAAGATAACAATTATATGTAAAAAAATATTCAAAGAAAGATGTGTATATATAATGCAAAATAGTGAATTTCCTAGCTGGAGTGACAAAAGTGTTTTTGGGTATACATAAAATACTTAAGTTTAAGAAAACATTCTAATTGAAAATGTTTTTCAAACAAAAATAATCTTAAAAACGAAGTCACTTTCAAAAGAATCCATTCCAATTTAACATACAAGATTGTACAGGTAGATGTAGGGTTGGTTGGGTTCCCCCACTGCTATTTCCTGCTTGCCTCTCCTCTGTTTCTCTTCACCTCTCTCTTTTTTAAAAATCTAAACTTTAACTGAGAAATATTAGTGTCACTATCTTCTATCACTCATTCGGTTATTGATTGAAATTTATAGAAATTACAAATTTTGGTGGATCATACCTCTCACAAAATAACTTTTTTCTTGATTTAAATGAGACCTACCAAAATTTATAATTCCTGCTAAGTTTTAGTCATCAAAAAATGAAGGTTAGAAAGAAAATGTTTGAGAAAATGATACTATCATTTCTCAATTTAAAAAAGGAGCATATGAGGCTAATAATATATAATTATCCAAATCAAAATGTTTTTTTTTTCTTTTGCAGTCAGTGATACCACTATGGAAGCAATTAGAGTACTACAAGGGATACCAAAAGAATTTGAGTGCTTATCTTGGTGAAAACAAGGCAAAGGAGACAATAGCTGAAGCCTTATACCTTATAAGTCTTGGAACAAATGATTTCTTAGAGAACTACTACACTATGCCTGGTAGAGCATCTCAATACACACCACAACAGTACCAAACTTTTCTAGCTGGCATAGCTGAGAACTTCATAAGGAGTCTCTATGGTCTTGGTGCTAGGAAGATATCCCTAGGAGGGTTACCTCCTATGGGGTGCTTGCCTTTAGAAAGAACCACAAATATTGCTGGTGGGAATGATTGTGTTGCCAGATACAATAACATAGCATTGGAGTTCAATGATAAGCTCAAGAATTTGACCATAAAGCTCAACCATGAGCTCCCTGGACTCAAATTGGTGTTTTCAAATCCATATTACATTATGTTGAATATCGTAAAAAAACCTGAACTTTATGGTATGTGACTCAGACTGTGCATCTATTGTCTCTTCCCCCACCCCCTCCTTTTCTTGTTTTGTGTATGGTCTATTCTTTTAATTGAGTGATCCATGATTAAAAGTAACATTTTCTCTTTGCTTGTTGGCTTTTTCTTGCTCTGTCACTTTTAATAGGATGTGATCCATGCCTTTTCATTCTTACTTTATAACTGTGTAGATAAAAAAAAAATCCACAAATATGGTATGGAGCATGTCATAAAAATATTTTACATGATTTTGCAATACTAATCAATGTGATAAAACATGAAAGCCTAAATTTGTACATTTATATTACAGATTTTTATATATTATTCATACACATTAATACAATTGTTTTTTTCTCTACAGGATTTGAATCAACCTCAGTGGCGTGTTGTGCTACTGGAATGTTTGAGATGGGTTATGCATGCAGCAGGGGAGCAATGTTCAGTTGCACAGATGCTAGCAAGTATGTGTTTTGGGATTCTTTTCATCCAACTGAGAAGACAAACAGCATAGTTGCAAAGTACGTGGTGCTGCGTGTTCTATATCAATTTTTACAATAAATAAATAGCAACTACAAGTGGAATTTTATTTATGTACTGTAATCTTGTCATGCTTGCACATTAGCCATAAAATGTCACTTGGGCTTTGTATGAATGATGAATGCATGTCGATGTGTACATATATAAAAATGTTAATGCAGCACATTCGATGAATGTGCTGATAATTAGAAATAAGTCGTTTTGTTTAGAATTATATATTATATACATAGTATAGTATTTGTACTTTTCAGGCACTTCACCTTACTAGATTTGGTGTCTTCTATGTATGTTTTGCTTCAGATATATATAATATAAGTTCTATTGTGTTGGCTCTATAGTTTGCAATCTCAATACATGGTTTGGAAATATCAGAGTCTGAAAGAAAGAAGTTCCTGTTTCTTCTTTGGGTTGAAATTCTTTATGCCTACCAAGACACACTTCTAAGTTCTAATTAAAATCAAATTCATTCAAACTCAGTTTCACAAATTACAATGAGAATAAATCATTAAATTTATCCTCCAAGTATTACTTTATTTCATAACTAGTCTCTAAAGTAATAAACCTATATAAATAAATCTCCTAATTATTGAATATCTATCGGTTCAATCCTTAAACTGATACATTTTATAAAGTTCAAGAATCAATTTGAAGTGCTTTTAAATATTTGGGCTTAACATGATTTCTAATAGTTAGAGAATTACTTATATAATTATGTTAGAGACTATTTAAAAGTAAGAGTAATACTTAGAAGACAACATAATTTTAATTATAATCAGAACACCTACGAATAAAGTGAAGGATAACATCATATTAACTATATATTAATTATTATCACTATCTTAATGACACAACATTTTTAGGGCTTTTGAAAGGCAATTGTTCTTTAAACACTAAATGGTCCATGAACATTTCTTCAAAATCATAATCACTAGTTTATGATACCTAATACAACTTTTGGGGAAGTATATTAGAACCAGCAATACCACCATGAAACTGATACAACCAATTTTTGCGTTTTCTTAACCAAACTAACAGAAAACTGCTAGCAAGCAAGCACAAAGGTGTCCAAAGAGTTGATATGCTAGTATACATAGTTGTAATGAATCATATACAAGTTGCGAGTTGGCATACCAAAAAGATGAAGGAATAATTAAATAGAATTTTTCTTGTAAATAAAAGACAAAAAAGCCTATTCCTTTGCAAAGACATTTCCTATCTTAAAAAAAAAAGGATATTTTGGGTAAAATGAGTTAGCAAGGCATATATTAAGATAAAGAAACATCTTTACAAAACTTAGGGAAGAGTTAGTCCTTATCTTTTCCCAATGATCTCTTTAGACCTTCCCAGATGATTGGACCTTCAGGATGCACATTCACAATGTATTTTGCAAACTTTTGATTAGAGGATGCAAGGATAGTGCTCAAGGTCATCATAGGTTTCGCTGCTTTCCTTTCCGCCACCCATGCATACATTGAAAATCTGAGCATAATTCTCTCCAAATCATAGCACAAGTATGCTGGAAATGCCACAATGCAAGCTAATGGGTAGCCTAAACTGTTTCTCAAGAAATCAATCTTCTTTTGAATCACAACTTTGTTCTGGTTTAGAATCATAGGGGCATGTTTTATCATTTTTCTTACAATGTTATAGTCCATACCAGCTTCAACCAAGCAATCAAACCTCTCTTGCAATTGATCACCTCTCCCTCTGAACTTTTTCACTGCTTTTGCCATCTCCTCAGAGTTCTCAGCATATCCCAACTTCAGCAAGAATGTTGTTTTCTCCAAATGGTTACTTGGTTCATCACGTGATAACTTTAATGAACTATTCTGTTTCAGTTTTGAAGCCAAACTAATAAGCTTCAAAGGTTCATCCTTTATGATTTGGCATAGATCATTTTTTCTAATTTTTAACTGCGAACAAACAGCTTTAGGACCTTTCAAGGGATGTAGGCTGAGAAGTAACATGTGGTTAGACAAAATGAGTGAAATGTCATCAGAATACATTCCAATAGAATGCAAAAAACCAATCACTCCCAAAAGATTTTTTGCACACTTATTTGACAAGATATGGGGATATTCTATAAAGGAAGAATAAATCACATTCATATTCAGACCTAACTTAAATGCTCGACCCAAAAATGCATACAATTTCTTCCCAAGACCTTCCAATAACAATGCAGGGTTTTCCTTGAACAAATTGTGCATCTGTTCATCAGAATAGCCTACTTTATGAAGAAATTGAATAGCATCAAGCATCCTTCTTGACTCATACGTTTTCAAACAAGACAAGTAATTCCCAATCCAATCATGTTCAATGCCAATTTTTTTCAACCAACCCAAAACCATGGCCAATTCACTATTTGTTTCACCAACCAAAAGTGAAGGGCAACAAACAACAAGCTTGATGACCATGGATATACTCAAACCCAAATTTTCATATCCTCGAAATTTCGACAACAACAATCCACTCGGATACCCAAAAACCTCATTTGCTTCCTGGTAAATTTTCCCTATCCTATTCCTTGGAACACCATAGTTACTCAAAGCATGGAAATTGTCAAGCAAAGCATGATCATCAGACAAATACATAATGCCACGTGGTAGAAGCAAAGGCAACTCATGAGGGCTAATCCCCAAACTCTCAAAAAATGGTTCAAACTCATTAATAGGGTTGTACCTCAGGAATTTCCTCAAACACTTGGCGACATCATCATCTTGTCCACGAAACTTTGACACCAAACCTTTAACAAAAAATGGTGAATTTTTGCTGATGAATTCAGCATCTATGAAGCTGTATCCTCTGCTTGAATGCAAGTAATCTAACAACACATCTTGCACTTTCCCTTTTACCTGCCGAGACACCCGTTTCACAGAAAAGTGTTGTGAGTGAATAAAGTGCACCCTTGAAACTTGAACAACATAAGTGGCCGTAGAACTGGTAAAGTTTGGAACTTTGAACAAAATGGAAAATGGGTTTTGTGATTTTAGGGGTTTTTCGTATGTGCCATGGAAGAAATGAAAAGGGTGATTTTGATTAAGGTGGAGAGTCATTTGTAAGAATACTCTTTTGCAAGCGAACGCGTGCATTTACAAAGGGTACTTGATTCACATTCACAATTTGTTTTGATTCACATTCACAATTTGTATGAACTACAACAGGGGAAATCATTGATTTGTGAATAAATTAATCAAGAAAAATGACCTCATTTTTGTTGTATCTTCAAATTGATTTTACTTTACCTCATGCAGAGTCTAATTTCATAGTTCGTATAAAGATTTTTATGTCGTAATTAATTGACATAATTGTAAATATAATTTTCAAACGACTATTATAAAACTTAAAGTTTAATAATTTTAGGAGTATTATTTTATTGAATATAATAATCTAATTTTTTTAGGATAATAATAATCTATAATTGAATGATATTGCAAAAATCCTTTATTAGAAAATTTATATTTCTTTATATATCTAGAAGATATTTATATTTATTTTTCAAAATATTTTGGAAAATTTACATATAAAAATATAAAAAATATATTTGTATGAGTTAATACACTTGTTATAATTAAATTTATTGTTTTAACTGATTTTCATTTTAAAAAATAAATTATATTATTTTTATTTAGAAATTTTATATTTTTCTATGAAAATAAAATATGTTAGCTTTTTTCTTTAATTTAAAAAATAACACGCATTTTTTCACAGTTGAAAATGATTATATGTTAATATATTCAAATTAGAAGAAAAATTATTAGGTATGATAGACATAAATAAATTATTTTTCACTCTTATAACGCTGACGCTTCCTTTCTTTTATCGTGCACAAACCTTCTTCAATTTATATAACATATTGTATAACATCCATCTAAAACAATTTAACTTCACGGTTAAATAAGCAGTTAACCATACAAAATATATATATATATATATATATATATATATATATATATTTCTCTTTTTTCACATTTTATAACTAATTATATGAAGATACATCAAATATTTTCCGATCTAAAACGGAAAAAGTAATGTAAAATAAACAAATGTGTCATGTATAATTTCATTGAATCTCAGTAAGTAAATGTACAATTTGTGTGGTCCCAGTGTATATAATATAAACAAAAAGACAGCATCCTTCTAATTGCTCATTGCAATTGAGTGTCGTTGTAAGTATACTATTGCTAGATCGAACCTGATCAACACTAGTAGCTTTATCTTTTCTTGACCAAATATTATGATTTGTTGAAGTTTTCTCCATTGCTTTTTTATACAGCATTCAAGGATTTCCATATCAGATTGCTTCGTGTAGCATTTGACAATTTGACTGACTCTATCTGATGTGTTGTGGAAGAGATGATACCAGTGCTCTTGTTTATATTATCTTGAACTGTTACATTGAGCGAGTGCCCCTGTTCATGACAAAATTTATCATTCAGAATCTGTGACTGTGACCTTTACATATCTTGCTTTTCTTCATCAGATATGTAGAGAACCCATAGCAACTTAACAATGAGGTTTTGAATAAAATCCTACCCAAAACGGTGAATACAATTATGTAAAGTTTAGTAGCAGATAAGTAATACAGCTTCAAGCAGTAAAGGCATTGATTGGTAGCAGGATACTCTTTGATCAAATTTATGAAACAATTAGAAGGCATGAGAAGAAAACAGGACAATGCAATGGGAAAAAACAAGGGAGGATCTGAGTATCAGCAGAGGTATAAAACGGTAGCAGAAGTAAACTGAACAAAAAGGCAAAAAGAAGACAAAGAAAAATGGCATGTGTATGCCACTGGTTACTTGAAAGGCAGAAAACATTAATGTTTATGCCTCTAAGAAATTGCTTCCAAGTAGCATTAAAACAACATAATAATCAATAGACAATAGAAATATTGTGCACCAAACAGAAAGGCATTTTCTATATTTAAACACAGAAAAATGCAAGGGTTTGTGAGTACAAAGAACTAGTGAAGCATACATTAAGATTAATAGACATCTTCGTAGCAAAACTTGGATACATTATAAGGAGCTATCTTTCCTTATCTTTATTTGATAACCTTTTTAAACCCTTCCAAACACTTGGACCTTGAGGATGCACATTCACAAAATATTTTACAAAGCGTTTATCATTGGATGCAACAATGGTACTCAGGGTTAATGTAGGATTCACTGCATTCCTCTCCTTTAGCCACGCATACATTGAAAGTCTTTCAACAATTTTCTCCAAATCATGACAGAAGTATGTTGGGAATCCAAGGAGACATTCTAGTGGATAATCTAAAGCGTTTCTTAAGAAATCAATCTTCCTTCTAATTATAGCTTTGTTCTGGTTTAGAATCATAGGAGCTCGTTTTATCATTTCAACCACATTGTTATAGTCCAATCCAGCTTCTACCAGACAATCAAACCTCTCTTGTAATTGATCACCTCTCCCTCGGAACATTTTAAATGCTTTTGCCATCTCTTCAGAGTTCTCAGTATATCCCAATTTCAGCAAGAAAGTTGTCTTTTCCAAATAATTCCTTGGGTCACGACTATCTACCTTTCCATTACTCTTTTGTTCCTGTTTTGATGCCAAACTAACTAGCTTCAATGGATCATCCTTTATGATTTGGCACAAATCAGGTTTTCCAACTTTTAACTCCTTACAAACAGTATTATGACCTTTGAAGGAATGTGTACTAAGCATATCCATGTACTTGGACAAAATTTCTGCAATGCCATCTTTTTCCATTCCAACACCACACAAAAAGTCAATCACTCTCAACAAATTTTTCACACCCTTGTGTGACAAGATATTGGGATACTCTACAAAATAAGAACAAATCACATTCATCTCTACACCCACTTTAACCAATCGACCAAAAAATAAGTACAATTTCCTAGCAAAACCTTCCAACAACAACTTAGGATTTTCCCTAAACAAATTCTGCATTTGTTCCTCAGAATAACCCACTTTATGAAGAAACTCCATGGTATCAAGCATTTTTTTCCATCTATATGTCCTTGAACAAGACATGTAATTCACCAACCAATCACTTCCAATTCCAATTCTTTTCAACCAATCAAGCACAAGAACAAATTCACAATTAACACCATCACCAACCAAAAGCGTAGGACAACAAGCAACAAGCTTCACAACATTTGATCTACTCAAACCCAAATTCTCATAACCTTGTAACTTGAACAACAACAACCCACTATCATACCCAAAAATCTCTTTTGCCTCCTTATAAAACTTCCCCATTCTATTCCTTGGCACCCCATAATTACACAAAGCATGAAAATTTTCAAGCAACAAGTAATCATCCGCCAGAAAAAACATGTCACGTGGGAGAAACAAGTGCAACTCAGAAGGGCTAATTCCCAAACTCTCGAAAAACGGTTCAAACTCGTTAATGGGGTTGTACCTGAAGAACTTCCTTAACAACCGAGGAACATCGTCTTTGTTATAAACCACTGACACCAAAGATTCAACAAAACGTGGTGAGTTTTTGCTGATGTATTCGGCATCGGAGAAGGTGTAGCCACGCGTGTGATGCAGGTAATCCATTAGCGCGTGTTGAAGTTCGGTCCTCAATCCGCGAGGGACACGTTTGGGTGATGACGACAGAAGAGAAGAAGATGATGGGGTGGTTTCGGAAGTTCGAAAGCATCGAACTTTGAGAGAAACAAAAGATGGGGTTAAATTCAAATTCAGCTGCGAAATCATTTCAGAGAGATAGTAACATATGAAGTTGAAAAAAAGATGACGAGGGAAGAAGAAGAAGAAAGTGTACAAAGTTTGGGCCTATATTGGGCCGGGCCGGGTTGGGTTGGGTCATAACGAGTTACGGATAGCTAAAAAGTCCATTAAGTCCAACCGCACTCGTTCACGTTACTAACCCCACACACACACTCACAGCGCATGTTAGCAATCTCCGCCGTCTGCGCCACCGTGCGATGGAGTCTCTGTTTGATTCAATCAACGTGCGCGATCTTCTCTCAGCGCAGGACCTTTCAGACCCTACCTCACCGCTCTCGGCGCCGGATCTCCGACTCCTGATCCAGCGTCTCGAGTCTCAGTCTCTTCAGATCCGCTCTCAGGTACAATCCTACGTCGTTTCGCACCGCGAAGACTTCGCGCGGCTCTTCGCTCTATGCAACGATGCTGTTTCGCGGACGCAGGAGGTCTCCGATGATGTCACCGGCATCCTCGGCCTCCTCTCCGACCGTCCGATCGACGCCGAGGTGCGCGACGTTGTTGCGGAGATGAAGGAGAAGAAGGAGGAGCTTAGGGTTAAGAAGGAGCTGCTGGCGTTGGTCGGAACCGTTGTGGAATTGAATAGGAGATTGGAGAGTGTGAAAGACGAGTTGAAGAGTGGAAAGTTCGAATTCGCGGCGCGAGGGTTGAAGGAGTTGAAGGTGGCGCTGAGAGTTGGTGAGGAGGATGATAGGGAGCCTTTGGTGTATGGCTTGTTGAGGAAGGAGTGGTCTCAGTGCTTTGAAGAGGTACTCTACTATGCTTTGTTGTTGTAGCTTTTTTGTGGTTTGGTGAATTAGGTTTATAGTTATGTGATAATGCGTAGTGCTTTGAATGTGTTTGTGTTTGCTGATTGAATTGAAGCTGTTTAGGATGTGAAAATGAAATAGGTTTTGGTAAGTGGTGATTTGAAATGCATTGACAATCGAGTGTGAAAGGAATGGAAATTGAGGTAAATGTATAGGAATGTGCAATAAACAAATACAAGATTTCTTTCCATGGTTTTGTGCATTGTTTTTCTGTTCATATTTCCACCCTAATAAAGGCTGCATATTCAGTTATGTGGAAACAAAATGCAGTATCCTTGTGGTTACCATCGGTCTAGGATTTCGTGCAAAATCTTTTACGAGGTTTGAGTTCAGCCATATACACTAGGAAGACTTTCAACTAAACTAATAATGATTGGGGTTTAAAATTGCTGTTGTGATTTTGTTGCGATCCTTGATGTTGTTTAAAATTGTGGCAGATGTGGCTGCTATTGCAGTTGCGTTGACTTCAAAAACTTGATGTTGTGGATAAAATTGTGGTCTCAGACCTTTTTTCAAACCCTTTACTAATATAAAAGTTTGTATTATGATGATGATGATAAACTGTGTAGGGAACACTTAATGTGTTTTTCCTGATTACAAGCTCATGTTTGCTTTGATGATGATGAATGAATTATATTTTCATTGATATATCTGACAATGTAATCAATTCATGTGATTTGTGAGATAATAGTGATGGTTAGATAGTTTGTGATTGTGTTTAGAGGAATTCGATTTGGGTTTGTAGATTCAAGAGGTCCTTGTGAAGTTTGTGGAGAAGGCTGTACGGTTTGATGGGTACTTGAATCAAGTTGAAGTTAAGTATCATTTAGAAGTTGAGAATGTGAACAGGATTCAGTTACAAACTGTTCTGGAGGCAATGGATGTAAGTTAATTCATTATATTTTCATATCCTATTTGGAATGGGAAATTCTATTCCTGTTGCACTGTTGTAAATTTAGAAATTGTCGAGGCCAGATGCATTTGTTTATTCTTACTCTAATTTGTTACTTTTTAGGTAGTTGGTACTCTAGAGTATGGGCTTGCTAAAGTTGCTGATTTGATGATCAAGTATGTTATTACTCCTTTTTTAAACCACGGACAACCTCTTTCATTTGTTGACAAATTAGATCAAGAATCGGCTGTACTGAAGATAGTTCCATCACCAGATAGTAAGGTAAGTGTGATGTGTTAGGGTCATAGAATCAATTATACTGTTCATGCTTTGTTGTTTTATGACAGAGATACCCTACTGCACTTTTGTTGGGGAAGGATGTTGCTTGCTTGCCTGTGTTATTGGTTTATTCATAGACAGCGTAGTTGACATCTTCTTGAATAAATTAAGAAGCATTGTTATTTAACTGCTTTTTCGTTTCTAAATATCTCATTTCATTTTTGCAGTTTGAACTTTTGGATGGAGAGTTTCTCTATTCAGGGATTCTGCTGTTTATCAAATTTATTTACAGAAGTATTTGCTTCCAAAAGAGTTCTTGGATACAATGTTTTGGAAGGTTGACATGGCCAAGGATATCAGAGCTATTAATATCTGGCTTTCTTTCAAAGGTTTGCCCTTCAGCTCTATTCCATTTGAAACTTGATTGAAAGAGAAGATCATATCTTTGCATCCTGTGCTTTGAAACAAGTTTAAAGATGTGTTCCTAAAAATACCATTTCATTTCAATTGAAATTGGATTAAATGCTGCTGTTGCCTTATAATATGAAAAGCATGTATGATCTCTATTCTCTACCATCCATGCAAACAAAAATAAGATTATTCAGATCCTTTTGTATCTTATGATCTAGAACAAATATTTGGTGGTTAGTGGTAGGATCTGAAAGCAAGAGAAAAAGTGAGTTTTTAATCATTTGTTGATAGTCACACCAGATGTCTGATTTCAGGTCGTCCCAACAGATGCATCAAAACTTCCTGACTTTCAGAAGATCATCAAATGTACATCTGAATTTGAGATGGCTTTGAAAGAGCTTACATACATTTCAGCATCAGATGACAAGGATAACAAGCTGAGCAATTTTGCTGAAAATGTTGAGGTTCACTTTGCATTTAAGAAAAAGACGGAAATCTTGGCTAAAGCTAGAAATCTGCTCCTTGAATGTGACTTTTCAATTCCTCATGTGAGGCTCCAGACTGGGAAAATTCTTCTTTTGCTCTTGTGATCTGTAGTTATTTATGAAGAATGTTGCTGCAGGAGTATACAAGGGATGGTTCTAGTTGGAAGAATGATGAAACTGCTGTCCAGTCATCCAGCCATGTAGTTGATTTGCTTTTCTTATCGGAGAGGTGTCTAGTATCCAAAGCAGCCAAACAGTTGATGGAGTTAGTTCATCAGACACTGCAGGTATACCGTCCAGAATAATGAAAATATTTTGCTAATGACTCTATGCTGCATATTTTATTTTGAAATATAAACTCTGGACTTCCATTAATATGCATGTACTGTTTCAATCGCTAGATGCAGACTGCTTTTCACCAGCTCCTTCTTGATTGAGTTGTTATAGAGGTCATTCTTAATATGGTCTAACTTCAACAATTGCTGCTTGTGTTATACACTCCCCTAAGTAATTCTAACGTGTTTAAGATGTAGAAGTGGTCCTGCTGAAAAATGTTAAGATTGATGTATGTTCACATAAGAAAGCATAGGATACAAAATGATTTTATAAATTTAGATATTAGTGCCACACTATTGAAGAAAAGATGCCAGGAAAATGACTCAAGTGGTTTAGACATGTGCCAAAGAAGTGCACTAGAGGCACTGCTACACCAATCATGAGAATAGATAGCATGGTTTTAGTCTTGTGAACAAGGGTAGAGGGAGACCAAGAAATACATTGGAAGGAATTACTAAAAAGGATGGGTGAATAATATTCTTGAGAATTTGATTTTTAACCGAGCCCAATGGCATCATGTAATCTATATTAGCTGAACTCACCTGGTGGGATGAGACTACTTTTAATGTTGATTTTGCTGTATAGCATTGAATTTATATTGTCTAGGCTTTAAAGGATTTTATTTGATAACACGACAGTTGATTACAATATTTGTTTTTTTACTTCTTTCATGTAAGTAATGTTACTAATACTGTAATGATAATGTTTAATTATCGAACTATCCTATTACTCTTAAAATCATTAACATTCATTTAAATATTTTCATTTTATTGATCTTCAAGAATATTTATATTGATAGTGAAGCTGATCTTTGCTAATGAAAATTTTTCCAGGATGTTTGCCTGTCATCTACTAGAGTTGCTTTAGAATTTTATCGCACAGCCAGAGATGCTGTACTTCTTTATGAAGTAGTTGTTCCCGTCAAGGTTAGTCCACGTAAATCAGTAGCACTACTTTTTCGTATTTCTTCCATCATGGATTGACTTTATGGGGTGAATTTAATGAAGGAACACAAGTTTATAGTGAATATCATTATTAATTCTAGAGTAATATCCTTGATCATTGGCTGGGATAACTGACATCCAATACTTATGTAGAGAATTTATCTTCTTTATGCTGTTGTTGTCCCTATCAAGGTTACCACTTGTATTTTGGTGTTAGTTGTTGTCTATGTATACTTTCAGCTTACAGTAATAACTTCTATTTTTGACTTGTGAAGCTAGAGAGGCAGCTCAATGGCATTAATCAAGTAGCTGTTCTGATGCATAATGACTGTCTTTATATCTCCCAGGAGATACTTGGATTTTCATTTGAGGTATGTACTTCAATAACTATGGATGAAGTAAATTCACAGTGTTTAAATAATTTACTTTTTTTATCCAAAAAATCTAGTTTTTTATTTCTGGTGTCATCATTACCATAATTTATATTTAATGTTAGTCCATAGCTTTTGCTTTGAACATTATTAGGATCAATGTAAAAGTCAAGGCAAACATATAATGTAAACCTTGTTTACTTTACATGATAGATCTTTTCTTGGCTAATGGATTTTGATGCTCTTTTCTCAGTATCGAACGAACTTTCCAAGTTCCATGAAAGAGCATGCTGTGTTTATTGATTTGGCTCCAAGTTTTCAGCTGTTGGCAGAAGAAATACTGCAGAGACAAGTTCACCTTGTTATATATAATTTGAAGGAGGTACTGCCTTTATTAAATGCTTGCATCTGACAATATCTTACTAATAGTTGATGTTTGCGTTACTGACGTGGCACTTTCCCATATTTTGCCCATGTTGTTAGGCAATAGATGGTGCTGATGGATTTCAGAATACCCACCAGATTAAACAATTTGAGTCAGCTAAATTTAGCATAGACCAGGTAATTTCAGAATACATTACCATTTATCCCCATTTTCCTTTTTTCTTTCTGCATCCAACCTACAGGATGGGGTGGATTTGTTATAGTTGATGTCTTTTTAGTTTCACAAATAACATGAAACTGAATGTACTTGATTAGGTTGTTTTCATTCTGGAAAAAGTTCATATCATTTGGGAGCCACTTTTGCTGCCTTCAACTTACAGGAAAAGCATGTGTACAGTCTTGGAATCAGTTTTCTCAAGAATTGCAAGAGATATACTTCTGTTAGATGACATAGCTGCAGACGAGACTTTACAGGTAGAATATATACCATAAATCAACTAATTACTGCTTGTACTTGCACCATTGTATTTCAATGGTTGGTCTAAGCATAATTGCTCTAATATTTTCAGCTACAAAGACTTATTCAATTAATGCTTGAAAGCCTATCATCATTATTTGAATCTTTGGCCCCTAGAAAGCAGAATTTGCATGAGTTCCCTGCAGAGTCTCTTGAAGATTTTATCCCATCCTTGCGTAAAATCCGTAAATTATCAGGTATTTTGTGGTATCTTAATTATTTGTCTAAAAGATGTTGATTTGATTGACTCATCCATTGTCAACTAACCTCTACATCTTTCATTTGCCTCAGAATTATTAGATATGCCTTTAAAATCTATCACAGCATCCTGGGAGAATAAAGAATTGCTCTCATGTGGCTTTACAATAAATGAGGTATTATTTGATTATTGATGACTTTATTTCTTGGCCTTCTTGGGGCAATATATTCCATTTCCTTCATTTCTCTTAATTAAACACAGCCCTGGGATTGTGATTTTATGTCAATGCTTCAATCAGCCAGGGACCTTAAATGACTGGTTTGAATATATTTATTATATTATTTATATTCCTATAAAAACTTGGATGCTCTCCTTGTTACTATTATATATCTCTTTGACAAACACATTAATGTAGTCTTCAATCTGACTTTCTTTTTCCAATTATTCTTCACAACATTCTTATCCATTCAAAACAAATTTTCAATCTTCCTATTTTTACATTATCAAAATGTAGAAAGCCAAAAGAAGTTTTCAGTTCCAAATTAAAGTCCAAACCTCCTTTTGTTTGGACACGGCTCCTCTAAAGAGCTAATCTTAAGTAAAGGTGTATCTACCTTTCATTCAATTTGAAGACATTCTCATTTAGAGGAGCTTTTCCGGTTTATTTCACTGTATATGCATGTGATGGGACCTGTTCTTACCAATTCTTTCTTCATTTTCCTTTAGTTGAAATTTCTTCCCTTCTCTTTCCAAATAAATACTCCTTTTTTAAAGGGGAAAAAATTGTGAAACAAATTGCTACCACAGGAAAAAAATGTTCTGATATCTTTTCTTTACTGTCTTCTTGTTCATGTGATGTAGAACTGAAGTTGATATGCTTTTTCTTCCTTCATATGCACTCACTCATGTGACGTTGATTATTGACCTTTCTGGCAGGTGCAAGATTTCATAAAAGCCATATTTACAGACTCACCTTTAAGAAAAGATTGTTTATGGAGGATACAAGATGCAAGCTTTTAGGATTCTCTAACATCTTAATAAATTAAAAGTCATGCAGAACAGATTCAGATTTGAGATTCAGAGATGATTGATCACCTAGGCAAAGAGCATGTGAGTTTGAGCTGCCACTCCAAATATTACAGATAGCAGAAAGTGCAGATTTGAAGCTGATTCGTGCGCTGATAATTTTCTGATGAGGAGGCACTCCCCCATTAAGATTTTGTTGACAAGTCTATGCTGTAGAAGTAATAGTCTTTTACATTTTACTTCATTTTCCGTTTAAAGCAAACGTGGGGAGCGGTTTGGTGCAGACTTGTGGCTCGTTTCCATTGTAGAGCATCCTAATTGTTTTATTTATAGGAAACATAGATATGAATTCAATGGTAGATATATACGTGTAATGCTACTACTAGGCAGATTCAGAGAGACCATTTTTAGTTGCAGATAGATAGAATAAATTATTGTTGCTCGAATGTTAGAAATAGCATTTTTATTTTTCATCAGGTATTGTGATTCGCATTATTACGATTATGTCACAAACATTACATATGGTTGCAGTATACAGTTGCCTACACACTATTGGATTGTATCGACCATGAATGTAATACAAATCATTTGATTTTATTTAAATTTAATCCAAAGGTCTGAATAGTAATGGGCATTGAACTTGGTTTTTTTTCATCGTTAATTTGAATGGAAGTTATGAAATATACTCCAATGTCAAGTTTGTGTTGAAACAAGTTAAAATTTCTAAGTCAGGTATAACAAAGGGAATGGAGGGTTTAACAAAGGAAAATGTTTCATCTTGCTTAAAAAACCTGGATCTAACTTTCTTTGGTTAACGATGAGACAATTATTAGTTGACAAATAACACTGGTGAACGAACTAAAACCCTATTCAGAAAACTATGCAAGAAATAAATGCATTTCCAGTGCATATGTAAAAGGGGCTTTCCTAACCATCTGGTCAAGGGGCAACGGTTCACCAAAAGACTTGAAAGTTTGTTTCATTCAATTCTCACATTTTTGTTTTATGGCATATTATATTTTTATAAAGGTTAAACCTGTTAGCTGAATGCTCATGGATCCAGAAAAGAAAATACCGAAACATGCTAACATTTTTCCTGGGATATATCAGTATTCAGTACCACCGAATGACATACATCAAAATCCTCATAAGATCACTCATCACTAGACTGGTCTTTTAACTTAGAACATGGAAAAACAGAACAGTGATCACAATCATCATGAGAAACACTTTGCCTCTAACTTAAAAATCGATCGTTGAAACCTTAATTTGGTATAAAATTTCCTTCTTTATTTATCACAACTCATCCTTGCTTGAAGTATCATCCCCCATTAGTTCTTCAAGAGAAAATTCATCCTCCTCAATTATTTCTCCATCTTTTCCATCCCATGGTTCTGTCTTTACAATGGTAGGGGTGCCTTGTATGGGTAAGTTCCCTTTCCCTCCACGTCCAGCTTCTTTCACAAATTCTCTGAACAAAATAAATAGGTAATATTTAAGCACTTGTTCATCCAAATAGTGTGTTTAACATTAAGCATATAAGTTAGAAAAACAAACTTACATAATGTGTTCAAGTTCAAAAGCACTCTTGAGAGGAGCATAAACAGCCTTTTTAAGGTTAAGGGCAACCAATGCGGGATAACCATACCCACCAACACCTACATGGTTTTCAAGATCTGGTTGTTTACCTGCAGCTACCCAGACATAGCTGTTCACAACATAAAAATCGATTAAAAAATGTTAAAAATTCACCACAAATATTCATTAAAATATACATCTGCAACATTGATAGAATCAACAGTTTTAAATATGTAGAGATTAACTAGCAGAGTGATATTAGAGCGCGGAATCTAAGCAAAACATTCTTTTCACTTGCCTGTATGGACTCCTTTTAAACTTCTCTGCAACTGATAATAACTGCTGAAGATATTTGTTTCTACCCTCGGCCTTGGAATCCAAAATATCAGGAAGGAAGGCAACAAAACAGATTGCAGCAGAACCACATTTCTCTTCCAAAACATCCTAATACAGAAGGTTCAAATCAATTATCTTAGGCAGAGCACTGGTTAAGGAAACGAAAGAGAGTATAGAAAATAAAACATTTATTATATTGGAAACACAAATCATTTAATGATTGTTTTTTTTTTCATAAGTGTAATTTTTTAATAGAATATATATATTAGATGTTTCATAATCAGTGCCCTTAGGGAACTCTTATTAGAAGGATCCATTATCTTATATCCTCTTTCAAAACAACCAACCAAGTAAAGCAGGTAGGAGAGAAAATCCTTACTTGATTGTATAGCTCTGTCACTTCTGGAGGAGCAATGTTTGTTTCCAGCTGCTCTAATGCAAATGATTCAATAGCTGAGGCAGTTCTTGCGCCTTCATAAGGAATAGGACTATCTTTATCAGCACCAAATACCAAGATTGTTGGGAATCCTTGAACTTTGAATCTGCTCATTAGAGACTGGAAACAAATATATAGTCAGAATAGTTATAAACTAAAGAGCAAAATAAAATAAAAAATTATAAAATAAGAATGCAATTAAGAGTCTTTCCCTTAAGAGAATAAATAAATTAAAAACGCATGCAGTGACCATCTCGATCACCACCATTAGAGTTTTGACTAGTTCTTATAACTATGATTACCTTTTCAGCATCACAGTCAACATGGCCCAGTTTAACCTTGCCCTTCAAATTATTGGATGCTTTCTTCCACTCAGGAGCTAATTTTTTACAATGCCCACACCTTTGGAAAATAAAAGAGGATAAATGTTATCAGAGCTACTTATCTGAAGTAGGAAGACTTTAGGTTCAGTACGGTATCATGATATCCAAAATTAGATTTTGGAACACAGGCAGCACTTACCAAGGTGCAAAAAATTCCACAATCCAAAGCTCTTTGCTTTTGATGACCAATTCATCAAAGTTGCTGGAGTTTAGTTCTACTGAAGAACTGGTTTCTTTCTTTTCATTTGATCCTCCTGTTGCTTTTCCACTTAACCGATCCTTCAAAAGAGCTTTTACCTGCACATGCAGATAAAATATAAGGAGGTAATATTTTGTTGAAATGGTATACTATTTAGTGGCAGGAAAAACAACTGCATGTTAGAAACATAGAAAAATGACTTAACACTGAGTAACAAATCACAAAATTAATTGGTGTATTATCATGTGGTAGTCTGCAAATTATGGTTTTTAATTTATTTATTCTGATAAAAAGCTTTCCATTGGGCATAAACATATCAAGCATCAGTCGTAAAACATGCAAACCATGAATTATGACAGAAAATTGAATGCTATTTGTTTATATAGACATGTATTTACAAGGACTAGTCACACAAGCTCAAACCCTAACCCCAATACATCCAAATCCTCATGTTGCTTAGATATTCTACACTACCAATTGGTGTGTAAAAGGAATATCACTTTCAAAATTTTAATCAAAATCTCATTTACTTAGTAGTCATTCAAACTTATGTAGAAATACAAGAAATAGAAATCGTTTTGTTTGTCACAAAAGAGGACATCTATCTACTCTATCCAATGTCCAACAAGACACATACAATAACACTTCTCATTCAACATCAGAAATATTAGATTAAGAAACTTTTGGGGCAAAAAGGTAAAAAAAAAATTCCACAAGAGCTTCTGACAAACCTGTGAAAGTGCAAATTCAGCAATTGGTTTGACATCTCTGGCTCCTTGATAATCAACCGGTGGCTTTCCAGGTGCAAACACTTTTATAGTTGGAAATCCTCTGATTCCATATTCCTGTAGGGAATCATGAAAAAACCACACACACATACATGCGCAAATTTATATGTTTTTCAAAATTCCAATATAAAGTTACAATAATAAGAAGCAAACAGCCAAACATGTAAATCACAACTGAAAAATCCTACAAGGCATAAATGAATCTCATGCAAATGACAGATATTATGAAAAAACAGGAAAAGAAAGAACCTCCCAAGAAATATTCTATCTTGTATATGCAATACATTCATTCTTTGCTTTACATACAAAGACTGAGGCTAGATCCAAAAGGAAGGAAAAACTCTGCACACATGATATTTCTTGCATGCCAACATGCCATAAAACAACAACTTAGCTAAAATAGACAAAATAATGAGATCCAATTCAATCAATCATATTCCAATTATTTGAAACAGTTCCAAGAGGTCAAATTACCATGCATAACAAAGCCGAATTTGGCATCATGCTTGATCCACAAAAAGGAATTTGCAGTGTACATGGTATATAAAAAATTAAGCATATAATATAAAGGAGAGAATAGTCTTCATTTAACAGATTTCAACATTTCATTAAATACAAAAAGGCAATCATTAATGAAGAAATAGACAATGAACAACCTGAGCCAGAGACTGGTGAGCATCAGCATCAAGAGCTGCCACAGTAACTACACCTTTCAACACAGTAGCTGCTTTCTCCCATATTGGAGTCAGAGCTTGACAGTGTCCACACCAAGGAGCGAAGAATTCAACAAGTACAATTCCATTTGAATTCAGAACCTGCCAAGTACCTTGATTATTTCAGCTATCAAAACTACAATCACAAAATATCATATTCATGTAATCATATCACAACGCCACAGATATAATCTACAATCTACATGCCCAGATGGATTTCAAGAGCAAAGATGAAAAATTAAACGTTTCTACGCAATACCCATTCGAAAAAAGTGGCAAATACAGTGAGATCACAAAATGGGGCGAATCAAAATGTAAACTTTATTCACCTTGGACTTGAAGTTAGAGGGAGTGAGTTGAAGCACAGGTGACGAGGCTCCATAGAGAGCGTGTGAAGGGGCGAGGTTGAAGATGAATAAGAAAAGAGAAAAAGAAACGGAAAATAGGGTTCGAAATTGAGACTTTGTCATTGTCTTTCTCTCACACTTTGCACTCTGAATCTGCGCAGGGAAGAAACAACCCTCACTGGTTTTTCTGTTCGAGGACTTTCTGTTGCTACGTGTGTCATCCAATCATATACTTACACGTCATACTCTCATGTTGGCAAATGAATTTTTCTTACGGGAAAAATTTTCATTTCTTTTTCTTTTTCAGAAAAATTTTCTTTCTTGTACTTTTGAACCTTAAAAGTTAAAATAAAGAACTTTATTATATTATTTATTGAAAAAATCATAATTTCTCTTTAACAGTTTTTTTAAATAATTATTTATTCAAATGATCGTTGTCTAATATATCAGTAACAAAAAAAAAATCACAATTTAATTAGACAAGTATTTAAGATATTGATAAAATAATTATCGAATTTAACAAAAAAAACTTATTTTATTCTTATTATTTTAATATATTATAAATTTAGTTGGTGGTGTTTAACTTTTAATAGTTTCAATCTCATTACTATACTAAACAACTCTATTGGTAAGAACAAGTTTTGTAATCAAATCTCTCAACTTTAAATCATAATTAATATTTTATTTAGTCCTTCAAATTAGTATTATAAATTTAATTTTTTAGTGAACGCATTATCAATTAATTTAGTTTACAATATCATGAAAAAATTGAAATTAGTCTTTAATTTTAATGACAAATAATTAATTTAGCTTTTAAATTTAATACTACTAATTAATTTAACCCTTAATATTATTTTTCGTTTTGTAAAATCCTTCATATTCCAAAATTAGGTAATTGAATCATTAAATTAATTTATAATTGCTGTTAATTTAGTCTCTTAACATAGAAAAACTAATGATCATTAATTAGTTTAAGAGTTTAATTTTATTTCATTATAAATTTTAAAAAAAAATTACATTATCAACTAATTAAAGTTTATGTCCTATGATCAAATGATCCTATTGAAATTTAACTAATGTTTATTATTTGGTTTACATGATTAGGAATACATGTTTCACAATTTATAAATACTTTTTCGGCATACATATCTAATTTCTTTTTATTTTTTTCTGTCATATTATATTCTTTATCAGATTATATTTTTCTTTTCTCTTAGTGTCTTTAAGCACTAGGTGTCTATGGATAATTCAAAGTTATGAAAAGAAAAAGCATCCATTAATGAAGTAATATTTAGGTGTGAATGAGGAGAATGTTCTAAAGAAGCAGATGAATATCAAAATATTCTAAACAATTATTTTATTTTTTCCTTTTGTTTTTATTGCTAAATTTTTTATCCGAAGAATATTTGAAATAAAGTTGGAGCTGATCTCATAATGTTTAGCATCTTACTTGAGTAATTATTACACAATTGAGAATTTCTATAAAAACAGATGAATTTTTAAAATTATAAAAAAAAATTAAAACTCAACTATGTCACACATGACAATCTTAAAGTACATAATAATTTTTCCTCTGACCATACGCATTACATGACAAGAAAATATATTTAAAATTTCCATTCACGAACCTCTAAATTTTAAGATTTTGGAGCATCATGCAGTTTGTGGGACCCTTAATTACATGCTTCAGGTCCATAGCATATCTTTTAATTTTTAAATATGATGGATCTAGCTTGTCATCACTTATATTTTTCGTTCCAAACCAATGATGTTTCACTTGTTTCAGAGACTGTTTTGTTGAAATTTCATTGCCCTTTGCACAACAACAATAGTTAGACATTATCTTTTAAAGTGCATTTAATCACAATTTCAACAATTAATTTCTAACTCAACAACTACAATTGCACACTATCTTTTAAAATGCACCCCTTAGAAGATAGAATAACCGTGTGCATGTAAGATGAAAGCTTGAAAACACTTCTTTCTCAACAACAATAACAGGATTTATAGTTTCTTCTAGCCTTTTTAGCAAGGTCTTGTACCTATTTTTTTATTTTCCCTTCTCCAAGGCCTTTAACAGAACTTTTGAACCAGCAATAATAGTGTTTCACCAATTGCTGCACACCAAAAAAAAATATTTGACACATAACCACAATACGCACAATTAGACAACTAATTATAAAAATGTTAACAGAGAGAAATATATATATATATATATATATATATATATATGTATATGTTTTGTAAGTGAGTTGACTGTGTATTGTAGTTGACAAAGCCACTAAATCTCTTACTATTGCAAACCAAGTTGATTCCA
This sequence comes from Hylodesmum podocarpum, assembly GCA_026586105.1. Classification (NCBI taxonomy): domain Eukaryota; kingdom Viridiplantae; phylum Streptophyta; class Magnoliopsida; order Fabales; family Fabaceae; genus Hylodesmum; species Hylodesmum podocarpum. The sequence goes on along the minus strand of JALJEV010000519.1, from coordinate 4,823,462 downwards.
AAGTCTACTCACGCCACTATGAGCAGAGCAACGTAACATGTTTAGGAAAAGTTATGCTGTTTTGCTAGGACGAGTATCTATGCCTCATAAAAAACGAATAAGAACACAGCCTCATCAAATTAATGCTGTTTTGCTAGTATGAGTATCTATGCCTTGAGCATAACTGTATGACTCATTCTTGAATCTTTTTATGGCCATATAAGAAATAGTCAGAAGTTCTTAATTGCTAGAAATGTGTTTTCTTAGAACAAAGCTAGTTAAAGCAGATGAGAAATTCATTTGCAGGAGTTTCCCTCTGATGATAAATCAGCTTTACAGTATTATTACATAGTTAAATGAGATGTATATGTGACGTCACATCATCAAATTCAGTTATTCAGTTTTTGACAGTTATTAGTAGTTGTCGAAGTGATTTTTAATCATCTTTTAAATGTTTCTACAGGTTTGCACGTTTATATATATGTCATTCATATAAGTTTTGAAGTCATCAATATACTCCTGTTCTGATAAAACGAAACTGTAGATTTGTGATTTTGTATCAAGCTTAGACTGGCTACAGATCTTCTGAAGCTACATCCAAGAATTGTCAAAGAATTTTCCACGACAAAGTTACTAAAGAAAATTGCTCCACAACAAATACTGTAAAATCATGATTATAATTATATATCAAAAACCATCCAGCTCTTGATGACATATCGAAGGGAGATTATAGGAACTTCCTTTAATAATATCATCTTTTGTAAAATGACATAGTGGCATTTTTGTGCTATTTAATTCTATGATATAGAGACAGGTAATGACAAAATTCTATAAGGAGTATTCTTCACTAGATATCATTGAAGCCTAAAGAAAGATATAAGAGGTTCATATACATCTCGGTTAGCATTTTCACCCATAACATAATCTGCATGTGCATAATCATTTCTGTACTGCACAACAAGCTTATCTGTGTCGTGATCTTTAAGAATTTCAAGAAGACGTTGCACATCCTTAACATCTGAAAGAGCATCAGCCCCTCCATAGCTAATGAAGAGAGGAAGGTCATTTGGAACTCTTGTCAAGTTATATGCTGGAGGAGTAGGTTGTCCATAGTGTTTTATGTTCTCATCTTGATTCTCGTAATTGAACATTGCAGTAGATCCTTCTCTGATCACTGATATCCATATATGATTAAAATTCATATCCCCTCATGAAAAAGAAAAGAAAAGAAAAATATTCTCACTAACAGCTGCTTCCAGTTGAATTTTGCATATGTATGCTAATGTGCTTCCTTTTATTATGAAGTATAGGATATATTTAGTGTCTATATGATATTTAAATGAGGAAAATAGCACCACTTACTCTGAGATAGATGGATCATGTTCTTTGTTGCTGTTGACTGAGGCTCATGATCCAAGAAAACATTTACAATGGAAGGGCTCAAGCAGCAGTTTGGACCTGAACGCATAATAGTGTTGTCAATACAGGAAACGAAGTGCTAAATAGCTGAATAAGAACATGAATGCAACCTGTGAAAGAGGTCAACAAGTTGGTGCAGTCAATGCCTGTGTTATTGCACAAGTCCTTTAGAAACTTTATGACAGAGCCCCTATTCAAAACAAGATGAAGTGAAATAAATCATCATATGATTGGAGTCACAAGATTAGTCATAAACTGACTTACATCTCGATTTCATCCTCCAAAGTTATATGTATTAACATGTCTTATGAAAATTTTGATTGCCAAATTCGTCCCTCAAAATCTTAAAACATTACTGTATTAGTCCTACAAAGATTTTGTCAGTAAACTAATTCTCTAAAGATTTATAACCTGTCACCAAATTAGTCTCTCAAGATTTAAAATATAAGCATATTGATCCTTATAAAGAAATGAAGTGGTTAAAGAAAAACACTTTTAAGGGTCAAATTTGGTGATAGATTAAACATTTGGAGGACTATTCCGGTGAAAAAATGAATCTTAGAAGGGCTGATTTGGTGACTAAAATATTTGAAAGCCTAATGTGGTGATGCATATAACTTTGGTGTTTGGGGGATCAAACTCGTGGTTTTCTTAAATATTAGTTACTTTGTCTTCAATGGAAAGAACAATCTCACATCAACATGGATTATGTGGATTTGATCTTATTCTACCCACCAAGAATTTTGAGAAATGTCATATTATTTTCTCATAACATAAAAAGTTTGAACTGTGAGGAGATAACAATGCAGCCTTCTTATTCCACAGTGCAAAGAAATGACTGACAACGAATGGAAGACAATAAGAGTCACTTACCCTCTCATATTAAATTCAAAGATTCCCAAATTGTACAGTGACTGTTAGGAGGAAAACACAAATTTTCAGTGTCAATCTGATGAAATTTAAACATCAACTTTCTTTTCTTTTTTTCCTGGGGTAAATTTAAAAGCATGTTTAGAACTAAATACCTCAGCAATAAAGTTTTCAGCAGCATTTTTAGCAAGGGGTGAAGTCATCTCACCAACATAAGCAATTGGACTAAGTAAGGCAGCTGATCTCAACATGTTCAGTAACTGATCTTGTGAAAGAGCAGCCAATGCAATCAAAGTTCCCTACAAAAGAATTCAACACTCTGCAGCCAGCATCACATTGTAGAAGTCAAAAACAAGAATAAAAAGTGTAGCATATGAAATTCACCTGTGAGTGACCAACATAGTGCACTTTTTGTCCAGTTAGATCATGCACATACTTGAATGTGTCTGGAAGATCATATGCAACTAATTCATCCCATGACCAATTCCAATAATCCTAAAGATTAAAACTTGCATAAGAAATAGAACCAATCAAATTGCTGACCATAGAATTGTTGCTACATTTACTAGACAAAACTAACCGAACTATTAGTAGGTAAAGATGTATGTTGCCGGCTATATTTGGTTCCTCGTGTGTTAGCAACCCAAACATCAAAGCCATTATCTGCCAAAAGGAATGCAAGAGACTGGTTTGAAGGTAGTAATAACCATGTTATGCCATCCTGCAACCACAACATCACATTAACTGCCAACATCAACTACAAAATCCATCACATTAATACTACTTTCATCAAGAAATGCAATAAATTTTCTTTTCCCTCCTAAAACAGTTTTGAAGTTTTCTATTGTACCCTTTTTCATTTATACTTCATAATAAATGCATACTAGTTGTTTTTAATTTCCATTTTCACGATAATTGTGTAAATTAAATAAAAAGTACTTGGGAAATAAGAGTATAATTGAAAAAAAAAGAAGAAATTAATGATACCTTAAACTCTGAAAACAGAAAGTAAATAGGAACAAAAATTTTCTAAAAAACCAACACTTATAAAGAATCAGAGAGAGAAGTAACCATGAAAAGCCCATGTTGTAGAAGAACTGGTGGCCCCCTTGATTCTCCCACTAGAATTCTTGGCAAGTTAAGAACATAACCATCTTGTGTTGTCACCTAAAAACCATTACATAGATACACATAATAAGCCAATTAGTAGCTACTAGCTTCTCTAAATCTTGTTGATTTCTGATCAGAAACAGAAACAGATGCAAACATAGTACATACCAAGTGTTCTTCACAAGTATAGCCTTGAGACATCACCATTGAAGAGCAAATACCATCAGTAATAGTTGATGACAATGCATCATTAGTAGTGCTAAGTGATGGAAATTTTCTTGCAGTTGCAAGAGTTAGACCCAATAAGAGAATCACAAGAATTGTTGAGAGTGATGTGTTGGCCATGTTCTATTTCCTAGTACATTAATCTTCCCAATCCAGACATAAGACATTGTTTATACACGCAGAAAACAGGAAAAAATAATAGTAATAAGGTATTCACATGAGTGGTTTTAAACCACCTTTTTGTCAACAGTGGTTTAAACAAAAGCATATGTGGGGTCTACTATGGAACTAGTATTAAAATTATAGAGATTCTTGGATTTTGTTGCCACAGTTTCTTTAACTTAGTAAGAAAATGTGTGGATGGTTTTTCACTGCAGAGGTGACCCCTGACCACACTAATGTGGTTCCTATAAAAAGCCAAAACATGTGTCTTTAAGAAAAAATTATGTAATAGTTGCTCTATGTTTTGTCCCTCTAACCAAAGTTTGATATTAGAAAAAGTTTTTTTTTTTAAAATAACAAGATAATTAATCATAAAATGTGAAGATATAAAAAAAATTAATAAAAAAAATATATAAATATTTTATAATTAAATTATATATTAAAGTTAATTATAAAATAAAGTTGTTATAAATCATCTCATAACGCAAGAAATTTTACAAATGTGTATTATCCAAAGTATTATCACTATGGATAAATTAACTTAATTAATATGTATCTAATACATGGTATCGATGTAAGATTTTTTAAAATATTGTTAAGAGAAAAATATTTAAGATTATGGGTAAAATATGAATAATTGATTTAAATAATTAAGTATATAGTATTAAGGTTTTGTGGATCAAGTATGCCACCAGAACTAAGATAATAAAATAACATTTCTCAAGGTTTTGCTGATTGTTTAAACGTTACTGAATTCTTTAATGTTACATTAAACTTCCACACAATTTATGCATTATGTTGACGCGTTAATGGTTTGAAAATTATACGCTGACTTCTTATAAATAAAATTATTATAAATGTGTACAAGGATATTTATACAATCTCATAAAATTTTAAGAAATATTAATATAATTTATTCAAAATAATAATATAAATAAAAGCTTAAAGACAATGTACTACTAGTGTAAAATCTTACATAATTATCTAATCACAAATTAGATCACAAAATACATTAGAACTTTTTCTAACATAAATAATATATAACTAATATGATGTTTCAATAGACAGTTAAAAAAAATATTATCAATATTTTTTTGGAACATGAAATAGTTAGGTTAGCAATTTTAAATTTATTATTTTTCATTATTTAAAATCTATTATAAATATTTTATTAAAATTTATAAACAGATTTATTTTAAACTGAGAATAGTTAGAATTAAATAATTAAATTTAAACTTACTAATTTTAATTATATAGAACTATTCTAAACACAATCCTACCAAATTTAACATAAAAACTATTATAAATGTTTATTATAAATTTTGACATAAAAGTTGTTCTAGATACTTAATATAAATGCAATACTAAAAGCTCTTTTCTGGTGAATAAATTCATATAAGTCTAACTAAATATTTGAACCTCATTTCCCATGGGTCTCATTCCTAAACTAATGAGATCCCTATGAATTTGAACCAATAAAAAAAGCTATATTAAAAAAAAAGTGTAAAAAGATTTACTGCTAACGTTTCTTTTGATTTATTACATGATGGAAACCTTTGTAGTTAAAATGATGTTGTTAAGAACTTGATCATTCCCCTGTGCAACAGAAATTTATTATTAAGACAAGTTTAAATTGAATTCAAGCCATTAACCAAAAATGGAAAGAGAGTAATCAATTTAACCTCCCAAAGTTAAAAGAAATAACTTTATTACGCAGTCAACCAGCCAACTTTCTCACAGAAAGTATACTTATTTCTCTCTCTTCATATTTTATAATACTGGTTATCTGGTTGTCTTGCAGTTGTCTACCAAATATTTTCCTTAAATATGTGTGTTTCATCCATTATAAATCTAACAATCAAAATAATATAATTAGCTATGTAAAATTTGACTATAATTGGTAAATGGTAATACTAATAAGTAATAACTACGTTGTTGCTACTCTATTTATCAGCAGCCATCTCTATCAATATTGGTGCTTAAAAGAACCAATTTATTGAAGTAGTATACTAAAGGGATTTTCCAGAAATATGTGTGGTAGATGCATCCTTTATACTTGTTTCAGATGTTTTCACTGCAGTATCAGACACTTTGGATCTTGTAAGTTTCCTTCTAAGGAACTGGAATTGCAACCCTCTAGGTTTTATCTTTCCAATCAATTGCCATCTTCTTGGTGTAATCTGTCCTAGCATTTTCATTTGCTCCTTTCTGAACTTCTTAGTTGAATACCAGATTCCACCTCTCCATCCTAAGGCATACCTGTATATAAGTTAAATTGAAAACTTAAAACTAAAAGGCAACTAAAATGCTTCAATCCATTGGTTGCAAAATATTAAAAGGGAATAAAAGTCAATGTACATGCTTATGAAGCACCAACACATTAAGAGAGGAAACTTGTTCATGTTAAACATGTACACTAACAGATACAAATAACACATCAAATGCAATACCCGTATCATACTTACAATATCTTCTTGGCATGTTTAACAGATACCAAATGTAACATGGCAATATTCGCTTTTGCAGATTAACACAATTTTTAAGAGAGTCTAACTGAGGCATCTAGTTCACATCGAACATAAAGAGCAACCCAATATGTAATCAAATAAATTTGACACCATATTAGTACCACATTTCAAATTCAGAAGCAACACTGATGAGGAATGACCAACACATTCGAGGAAACAAAAACCAGAGATAAGAAATGGAGTGTGAAAGAGTTCAACTCCCCCCTTCCCTGTTTTCCTCCCACTCCCAAAGTTCCCCGTGTGTAAAACTACATCTGATTTTAATCTTCACCATCAATTGATTATTTTTTCTGTCCTCAATTTTAGAAATGTGAGATCTTGAAGCTAAAAAGGATCAAATTAATGCATGTGTAGTGTAGGAAACAACTAGTATATGGAGTAAAAAATTGTATTACATGAAACCAATTGTGTGACCTTTTAGTTTTACCATTCACATTCCTCCTCACAGTGTATTACCTTGCTCACAGTTCCTGTATGCACAAATCAATTTCTCCAAGCGAAACACTTTCTGAGTACATAAAAGTGCAATCCCAGAAAAATCTCAAAATAGATAAATTGTTAGGGGGATGTGGACAAGAGCAGTGACATTCTATCTAACCTTGCTGAATGTGAGGCCATAGATTTAATTGTACGAGTGAAGAAGAACCCAATAATTATAAGGGCTTCAGGCCAGTAGAACTATTTGAGTGTTATGTCAGAACGACAATGATAAATTCAATCACTTCAAAAATCTAAAATCTAGTCTACTAACATACAAAGCTTTACAAAATAATTTTGTCAGCTTCCAACTTCAATTTTTTCTTTTTATCTCCTCCCTCTCTCACTCTTTTCTTTCTACAATTTTTTCCCAGGCACTAATTGGAAATTAACTCTGCTTATAGTCTTCTAGCATAGTCAGTCAGTCCAGTTCCAAGCCCAGGTAAAATAGGAGAGTTATGTTAAGTCCTCAACAGCCAACAAAAAACATGTTAAAACCCCAAACACGTTGTTGCTAATCAGAAAATTGAACCAGATCATCTATGAATAAGGGCAAGGCACCTTATTTAGTCTATGTAAAATGTGAGAAAAAAGAGACTCACAATGATCTAAGTAAGAGATCATGAGTCAATTGGTGAATCATGCAAGACTTTACACTATAATAATTATACACAACCAAACTTGCAATTTATCATCAATACATTCAGATTATACATGCATCAATCAACTTTCTGCAATCTTTCATGACAAATAAAAACAACAACGGCATGGAACAATCCTTCAAGTCTGTGCAAATCACTGCAAAAATTTCTCAACCATCAAAACTCATACTTTTATTGTGTTCCACAGCATATAGATTGCACTAACAAAATCAATGCTAACATGAAATATAACAACCATATAGATAAACAACTTTACTTCGCAGTCAAACTGTAATACGCAGACAATCAGTCAACTCGCTCACACAATATATTTCTCTCTCTTCATATTTTATAACTTTGTTGTCTGCTTACGTGTACCAAATATTTTTCATAGATAAATGCTACGGAAATGTTAAGGAGCATGTTGAAACAAACCCAATAACTAAGGAGGTTCCAGCAGTGGCAGCACAAGCAGGGATACTAACACCTACTCCTCCTTTGGAATCAGCAACAATGTCTTTGATTTCAGAATGATGGAGATTAGAATTGTTTTTCATCTGGTGAAAACACCACAACACAGAAAATGAGACATGTAGATGAAGCAATAGAAAAGTAACAAAAGCAGAAACAAGATGGATACAGCATTTTCAATGGATTGAAGCCTTTGATCAACTTTGGATTCATGTAAATGGCGTAAGGAATAACCTGTGTTAAGAAATTAAAAAGAGTGAGTGAGGGTTTGGTTGTTATGCAAAGAAGAGAAGAGAAAGAGAAAACAGACCGAACCAAGCAGTGGCAACGGAAGCAATGGAAGTTCCAATTGTGAACACGATGCGATGTCTCTCAAACGTGTCCTATAAACACGAGACACAAACATGACATGACATGAGATGAGAGAACATAAAAAACAAAACACAAACATAGGAGAATCGAAAGAAACATAAACCTTGGTGGAAAAAAATGTGTCTTGGATTGCAGCCCATGAATTAAGATACTTTTTTTTGAGGTTGGGCGATGAGAACACTGAACTCCTTAGTCGCTGCATTGCTTCGATCAAGACGAAGACAATAAACAGCTCTTGATTTTTGAACTCACCAAATCTAATACCTCAATATAGGTTTCTCTCTCTTTAAACTCAGCCTTTTGTTTCTAACTTCTATATATTGTTATTCCTAGATGAAAATCACATTTTTGGATGTTTTGAAAAGAAAGAAAAAAAAAAAAAAACCATGTTTCGTTAATGACTAAAATTAGTTGTGAACTTTTTTTATATTCTAAAAGATAATTAAGACATTCATTTGATTCATTTTGTATTTTTCTAAGTATACATATATTATAATTGTTAAAATAATCTTATTATATTTAAGATAATAATTTTGTATATTTATTTATATTTATTACATTTTCAAACTTTTCTACTGTCTTCAATATTATTTTTATTTTTATTTTAATTTAGGAAGAAAATAAAAATAAAAATCAACAATTATTATTTTATATTTTTAATTTATTTTTTTGCAGATAAAAAAATGTCTAGTTTGTTTATAAAAATAAAAATATCTTCTAATTAGTTTTTAATTCATGTTTTCTTTCCATCAAAACTGTGTTTACAGAGGATCATCTAGGCAGTAACCTTAAGTCCCATGTTGTATAAAGTGTTTAATAAAAAGATATTTAGTTAATTTAAAATTTTAAAATATTTAGAAAAATAGAATTAACAACTTAGGCGTCCAGATGAAAGGTGTCACCAAAATATTTAATGATATATGCTTCTAAATATTTCATACTATTAAAATTGAAAATCATGAGATGTGTGATTGCTGGATCACATTTATAACATAAAAAGTAAAAGGCATTCGTTAAAATACATATAAACTATTTCCAATATTTATCATTAATTCTTTTCATTGAATCTAAGATAAAAACATGTTAAATAAAATGTGGAAAAGAGAAAAAAAAAAGAAAAAATTAATAATATATATGTATATATATTCTGCGTATATATTCTATGATTGAGAATATATTGAGTTAACTAGTTAAAGTTACTATAAAATAAAATTACTCTTACTCTACCTCCCATTATAAAAAATTGTTCAAAACTTTAGGCTTCTCTGTTACAATAAAGCTCATCAAAGACTCTTTAGTCAGAGTGACAGCTCACTTTCTTTTAAATTAGATTTTGAATTTAAAATCTTATAAATGAATTAAAAAAATGGATGTTGAATCATGAAAAAAATTTATCTCTGTGAATTGCCAAAGTGTAGGAGGGAGTATGATACACAAACAAGTGCAACCAATACTGATTTCTCAAATGAACATATTTATTGCTGATAATGTGGGTAAGAATGTTTGTTTGAAACTATGATAAGGGGTGGTTAGCAAGAATGCAAAACACTAAAACCAACATCTATCTACAAGCTAAGCTATAGTATTAACACATCGGTCTCATATTTTTACAAAGCGAACATCACTTTGTCCAAAGGCTGTTCCACATGCAGGACATTTGCGGTGGCGAAGTTCTAGATTTCTCTGAATGCATGGATTGCAGAACATATGATAGCACTTTACAATCACAACCTGCCAAATACAACACATAGCAAACTTTTAGGTGTTGCTGTTGCTATAAATTCTCTTTTAGATAAGATACTACAAAGGTGAAAGCATGAAGAGTAAAATCAGTTTTGGAATTTCTCCATTTCAAAACAATCATAATACATAATAACACAAGTCAATTTAATAACAATGTGAAAGCAAGAAGTGCATGCCTATGTTTGGAAAACAGTTGCAAAATGATACTTTTTTGACAACAGATCATGACCCTTTTGCGTTTATTTCCCTTTTATTCATTAGATTTGCATAGAAATTGATGCACAATATTTCCAACTGCATTCTAAACATGCACTATGTAGTTGGATAAGTTGGTTTGTTGTTACCTCCTTTGGACGATCAGTACAGACAGTACACTTATTTCCCTTTTATTCATTAGATTTGCATAGAAATTGATGCACAATATTTCCAACTGCATTCTAAACATGCACTATGTAGTTGGATAAGTTGGTTTGTTGTTACCTCCTTTGGACGATCAGTACAGACAGTACACTTGATCATGTTCTTGCAAACTCTTATCTCTTTTTCGAGTTTTTGTATTGTTGTTTCCCCAGTTTCAGAAGTGAGCTCAGCAATTTGGCTGTTCATTTCCCTTAGTTCTTCCTCAAGCTTCTTCCGTGAACTCCTGCATGACATACACCAAGATTCTTGAATTCCAACACTACTTTTGCAATCCATTGTTTAGTCAAAACCCTTAACCAACATTACTGATTCATCATCCAATTTCAAAATCCTTGAGATTTTGAGTCTCTAGGATCAATATTAGAATTTAAATTGCATCTGCAACTTGTTCGATGCCAATGTAAAAATTTATGTTTAAAAATCCATCCTTGATTCTAACTTGATGTATAATCAACTCCTTGGAAAGAAAAATACCTTTCACTATCCAAAGCCCCTTGAATAGCTTCTGTCTCTTTCTGAATTTGGTCATATTCTTTCTCTGAAGAGGAAACAGCAGACTTGAGCAACTTCAATTCCTTCTCGGCATCGGCCAATTCCCACTTTGCGAATTCCAGCGTGACTGCAAGGTGTTTTTCTTCTTGATTACATTCAATGGCATCAGATAGAATAGCTTTCATCTGCAAGACTCCAATTATTGTTAACAACAGTAAGCAGCTGCTGCAGCAGCAAATTTGATCAGCACAACATCAAAATAAATTAGAAATAAAGGGGTCATGGGAGACAGAGGAGTCAGTTGGACCTGATCTTCACTGTGTGTAATCCTCGTCTTCGAATTTTCTATTGAAGTATTAATTTGTTGAAGTTGCTTAGCCAGGGCTTGCTTCTGAGACAGTAAAGTGTTATGCGCTTGTTTTGTCTTCACGCTATCTGATACAAGCTGCATTAAGATTGCATTATTATAAAAATGAGGTCTCACTATCCAAAAGTCTTATTAAGTTCCAGTTTAGAATGACATTTTTCCTCCCAAAATCAATTCCTACAGCAAAATTTCATACATAACCAATTCTCAAAATTTTGACATATGTTTCTAGGTATATTTGCAAAAGTTAATATATTTTTCATCAACCAGAATAGCAAAAAAACTGGAAAATGACCTAAGCATTACTGGAGTAGAGCATGGAAAACTGGTGAAGATCATAGCAAGGTAGTGTTCAACTAAAGATAAAAAAACAAGACATACCTTAATATTATAGTCATCCCTCTCGATCACCTGATTCGACAAATTTTGGTTCTGTGTCTGCATATCTTCATATGCCTGACCAATAGTCTGCAGCAAAGCAATCTATTAGTTATATTTTAGGAAACGATAGTTAAAGTAAACCTGTCATTTATTGTAGTTCATCTAGTATAAGGGGAAGAAAAATGATAGCGAACCTCAATTTCAGATATATATGCCTCTGCCTCAGCATCTTTAACTTTAATAGCCTCAGCCAACTCCAAAATATTCCTGAATATGGACAAATAAAATATGGAGATGGCATGTATCAACGGATTAATAGACAAGCCGATTTGTATAATTATTTATTCCATTCAAATGAAGGTCATCAATATGGAAAAAAATGCTAAAAAGAGAAAGAAATAAACATTTTACATTCATCAACAAAGCAATGCAAGCAAGACTACTGAAATTACAGCTGATAAACAAATTAAAAAAAAACTCTTTAAGACATTCTTTTGATTTAGATCATATACATGTTTCAAAATCAATTTCAGATTTTCATTAAAACTGTACATGTTAAAGATATAAAAGTATAAAACTATTCATGTATCTTCACTTAATAACTTCAGCTTTTAGGTTAATTAGCTCATGACATGGTATCGAAGCCTCTCTGACCAAGTGCCCTAGAGTTTTATCACTGCAGCTAAGTTTAACTATTTTTTCCCAAAGAAAATGTTACAAGTTGCAATTTATAGATGATTACAGAAATGTCACTTCAGAAATTGTATGCCTCAAATGCAATACAAGATAAAAACTCAAAATGGGGCCGGTGCAAATAGCCTAACCCATGCACAGCCATCTATATAAAGCAGCACAGCATATTGGCCAAAAGATATTAGCCCATCTACCTTCCACATTTCATCCCCAGAAACTTCTCTCCCAAAATAAACAAACACAAGTATTGTTTATAAGGGAAGAAAAAACAATACACCAACCTCTCAGATGCATCCAGCTTGGCCCTCAAGTCCTCTATTTCAGCTTCTGCGGCAGAAAGCCTTTGTTCACAGGCAGCTTCAGCTTCATTAGCAGCTTTTACTCTCAACTCTAGGCTATGTTCATCTAAAGCATTTTTCAGCATTTCAGCTTGAGAGTGAGCTTTACTTTCGGATTCTTTAACTTCTGAATATCTGGAATCCAAGTTTATTATAGCATATCAAGAGTGAATCATCAAAGTATACAGAAGAACCAAATTTTGGTTTGAATGCAAAATAAATTCTCTAGTTAGTTGCCAAATCACAACTAAATGCTTAAGTTAAATCTAACACTAAAACCTTAACAAATTGGGCACATGAATAGAAACACTTGAGGCCAAAGAAAAAGACTTAAAAATACATATATTTCTCATTGATTAAACTGTGCAAAGGGTATATATATAATAGAGAGAGAGATGGAGAATACAAAGATATAAGGAAAGAAAAGAGCTCCTAAATTTAACTGCATGAAACTATTGCCGCCACTTTACAACTTCCAGCAATACCTTTTCTCATAATTCTCCTGGCTGTGCATATTCAGGACAAATTCTAATTTCTGATTTTCCTTCTGTAACTTTTCAGTCTGCACCAGAATATCTTCATCAGTTATTTGAAAATTAGGTTAGACAATCAAGAACAGCTCTAAAATCACAGTGAAAATACTGCTAGATAATCTTGGAAAGTAAAGGTGCATATACAACTGCATGACACAAGTTGAAGAGAGAGGCAAACATTTGCTATCATATCTGATTTTGTCACATAATTTAGATTCAGAAAGTACTAGATAAGTGGCCCCAATCAGACTTAATCCCAAACAAGAAAATTGAGAAGTATTCCTGCTAAACAGTAGAGGCATTGAAGAAGAAAATACCTATAGATCAAGAAAGACACAAGGGTAAAGCCAAGAGCATACTTACCAATGCTTTTAAAGACTTGATTTCCAAAATCTGTTCAGCACATTTGTTTGCAAGGCTCCTACGTTCACTTGTCTGCTTCAAAACAAAGTAATTAACAAACCTTAATGCTAAAAAAGTATATAACTTTTGTATTCAAGGGCAAAACCTTCTGTTTATATGCTCTTGCACTTGCAGCATGTTCTAACTTCCAACCCACATGATTTCTCATGTCATTAAATTAAAGGTGGAGAAAATCAACAAAAAAATCAATAACCACATTTTATCATACACTAACCACAATGTTTTATCCAATAACCATGATATATTACGACAACAGTGGACATGGTATTGTTAACTTGCCCTAAATTGGAAGTTTCTAATTGACTTTCTATAATTTAACATGCATACACAGAACTACGTCAGTTTCATTAAACAAAGAAATTGGCACTTCAAGTTCAATGCTCATAGGAACAATTAACAACTTCACAGCATATATTTATTGAATTCAATAAAATCATTTTACATTGTCTACAAAAAATCAAGAGGGCTTTTATTTGTCAGGCATGCTAAGGATATATTTCAAAACAAGTCTAGGCTTTTTCCCAACAGCATAGCATTTCAGTGAATCATTTCTTGACATTTTATAAAAAAAAAGAAAAAAATTAAGACGGCTAAAAGACTTGTGCTCTCACAAAACCCCAATTCATTGTACAATTGAGAAGAACATTGCAGACTTGAACTATCCAGATAAATTTCTGTGGAAGACCTACCACAAAGTAGGTGGGAAAGAAAATAAAGGGGCAAATTATATTGGATCAGTTTGTGAGAATAACCTTCATGCTCAACGCTTCTCTTAGTGAATGTGCTTTCTCACGTAATGATACAGCCTCGTGAGCTGCATCTTTCCATCGCTTTAATTGAGCTTCCATCATCCCCATTTCTTTAGATAAAGCTGAAGCCATTACACGAAACTCAGATTTGATATCTTTTCTCCCTGAAACATTCAATATTGTAAGAAACTGAGAGATCCGATCACATGCACCACAAGTCTAAACACAGAACAAGTTATATGCTGACCAGTATCCTGTTTAGCTTCTTCCATCTTAATTTCAAGATCATTTCTTTCAATAATACACTTCTGCAACTGAAGGTCTAGCTCATCAATCTTCTGGTCAGAATTGTCAAGGATATGCCTCGCATTATCAGCAGACTTCAATTTCAAATTTAGTTCATTCTCCCATTTTGCGACATGAACACTGCCGGCCTAAAATAGCATTTAGAGAAAAAAATGTAAAGGGGGAAATCACAAATATTAAATTAATATCAAACTGGTATACAACTGAATGGAAAAAAAAGGAAATCATTGTTAACCTGCATAGACTCTACCAATGTTTTGTAACGATCCAATTCAGTGATCCAATGTTGAAGTTGATCATTAGCCAGAGAGTATATTCGGGAAGAGCGTACATACTTATCATCTTTCAGTTCATTCTGGAAATAAACATACATCAAATAAACTTTTACATTGAACTCTATAGTGAATGCATCTAAACTGAAGAAAATATGACCAAACCATCATAGACAATCCAAACCTACGAACCTGAAGATCTTGGAATTGCTTTGTCAAGGTTTGATTGTCTTCCAGTGCATCTTGAAGCTCAGAATGTCGATCAGCATACACTATCTATGGCATCAAGCAATCATATATTTTAATTAGATAGAGAACAAGGTCAAAGGAATTACAGATAGAGGGGAAGAAAATCACATGACAAAAACCTTTGCTTCCTCAATTGAATCCTTCAACTCACGCAAACCCATGGTCTTTTCTGAAGGGTTTTCGGGAGACAGGTTTCCATTTACTGCATCTGCGTTGGGCGAATTCATGCCTATCGCTGCATCCTTTTGCATTTCCAGATTGACTAGTTTTCTTCTACTCTCTTCAAGTTCAGCAACAATTTCATCAAGCTCGCCTTTACATATGACAAGAAGACACTCACGAGTCACGAATGAGAATTATGAAAACCCATCAGCCGAAAGAAAGCAATCGCATAGTTCTCCATCTATAACAACCAATATGATTTCCAAAATTACACAAAAGAAAAAAATCTCTGCATAAATCTAAGGAGGTTTCATATCTACTCCTAGTTAATTGTAACCGGACCAATTATAATCACCGTAACTTAACTCTTCTAGTTAATTTTACTAAATTACTGTATTTTCCAGTAGCATGTTTACTATTCAATTAGTTTCTAGAAAGATTATTAAATAAATCCGGTCCTTGAATGATAATATTTCAGGGATAATATTTCCAGTTTAACTGAAAAAGATCATTAAACACAAAGAAACCTTTCATTCAACCATGGTACAAAACATTTAAATCATAATAGACGATAATCAAGATCATTAAAATTGACATTTTTTTATAATAATTTTATAAACTTCATAATAATTGAAGTATTCAAAACAAAAGAAAAAGAAATGTTTCAAGAGACCTGCAAGACATTTAATGTCGGATTGATCTTGTAAGCACTCATTGATAGAATTTTGAATACCAACAGTGTATTCTTTATGTTTTGCATGGAGAGTATCAATCACTTCACGTAAATTATTTGCCTCCTCTTTTGTCATATCATCAATCTTAGTCATTTGGATTATAGCATCTGCAAACCAAGAATGAGTAACAACAAATAATTTATATAAATTACCTTCAACTATCCTACAATAGTGATATCTTATAGAAAAATAACAAATCAATCGTTAACAAAAAAACTATACACTTCAACAACTGGATAGCATTATCATATCATATATATTTTTTTTACCTTCTGCAGATAAATCTCCATGGAAAATCTGGGCTATACTGTCCATTCTTTCCATTCGATCATCAATGGTATCTTGCAAGTATTTCAACAACTCTGTTGTTGATGATCGACGCAAAGCAAGGGCATCCTCAACATAACTAATGATCTCATCATCACTGATTCCTTCTACAGAATCTTTCTGAATTAATCTGCACAGAAATATATCCTCAGCAGGACACGAAGGAAGCGAACCTAGAGAGTAAAGTCAAGTCAATCTCTTGAATTACACTGTAAGAAAAAGCTAGCTGTGTGTGAAAAGAAAGTACCTTTAGAATTATCAACGTAAGTCAAATGCTGCAGTGTGTCTTTGCCTCTCCCAGCTAGTATTCCAAGAAGGATCAGATCATCAACCAACTAGAAAAAACAAATAAGAAAACTAAACCAATAAGAATACAACAAAAGGTGCATTGACTTCCTCCCACCGACACCCCACAGGACCACCAGAGCACACAGTCACACACTACATATGGTAGCATTACTTAAAAGAGAAAATTACAAAACCCAACAGGGTGCAGGGCAACAGAAACCAGAGCACAATGACAAAGAATAACCTGAATCCAGAGTTGGTTCAATGCAATTAACAAGTCGTCATAAGAACTTTGCTTTCCTTTTAATTCTGTAATTTTGTCTTCAAGATCATGCAAAGCATGTTTTTGGATGTCTATCTGTTGAACAAGCTGCTGATTCTGGAACTGCAAGAATCCTGCATCAGCCTGTAGGCAGCACAGCATTCCCCATTGCATAAGTAAAACTAACAAACAACTGACATTTAAAAAAATCTTGATGCCACACCGAATAGTTGTTCCGATGATAAACAAGAAAAGAAGCATTCTTTTTTCACCTCAAAGCTAGTCAAGCAAAAACCATTGCCCATGTATATTTTTCATTTCCAAGATATACATCTTTCTTTTAAATGATAGACTCTCAATGACATGAAAACTAAGGTTTTGGAAAAACACTGCAAAACTTTAGAGAGACCATAACATAACTGCAATTGAAGCTGCATCAGCCAAATTTATCTGCAATTTTGAACAACATTAAGGATTGTGACAAAATAGCGATGACAATACCTCAGAAACATCTTGTTCATACAAAATATAATCTAAAGAATCACAAGACATCAAAATCTGCTACTGTTTAATGCCCTAATCAACAACAAATTAGCATTAAGCACAATCAAAACTGCCACACCCCAAGACCTAAAGAGCCAATTCAAGTAGTGCCCACAAGACCAAACAGCTCTAAGAAATCCAATTACACACCCAATTCACTAAAATTCAGAACAAGATCGTCAACAGATGAAAGAGATATAAATAAAACATTGCATACACGACTGAACCAGAAAAAGATAGAAAAGGGGGTTACGATTTTGTTGCTAGTGGGAGAGTTGGTGGAGTTTCGAGGGGTGCGGGAAGAAACAGGGGTGAGATGAAGCCTCTTCTTTTCGGGTTCGTCGTTGTCTGAGTTTTCCATTGCGATTCTGAAATTCTGGAAAAAAACCAACACAGCATTAGTAATAAAGATCAAAACTTTTTCACCTTTTTCCAAGAACAAACAAGAAATGAAGCCATACAGCACAAAAGAAACGCCAGCAATTCTACAGTTCAACTCTTGTAAAGTTTTAGGGTGATGAATAGTGTAACCAATTTTGTATTTATAGTAATGTTTATTTTTTTATTTTTTTGACTAATTAAAAAAAGTATGTGGAATATACTTCTCAAGAGTAAAAGAAAAAAATGTTAAAACTTTTAAATTAATAGATGAGAAAAATAATAAAAGACTCTCTTCGCAGATTTAAATTTATAAAATAAACTTAATTATTGTTTATTATTAATATAAATAAATTATATGGTTTTGTTTTTTTAGGAAATTTTTATATTGTTAATAAAATCACAAATAACAATTAATATGATTATATAGTCAAAATTTTGAAATTCAATATTTATTATTTTCTTATTTATAAATTATCAGTGCATAATATATTCTTTTATAATTTTATATTATTAATATAAAAAAATTATATTGTTAAACAAATCACAAATTACAATTAATATGATTATATAAAATTATTTTTAAATTATTAGTGTAAAATATTTAAAAATTACATTCATTCATTCTTGTATTATATATCTTTCACAAAAATTTTCATTAGTTTTATCTTATTCTCATTATTTATTACCTTTTATGATGTCATCATTGTTGACAATTCTCATTTTATGTCAAAAATTTCTAATTCTTTCTTCGTCTTTCAGTGATCAACATTCTCTTTGTTAGACTTTTGAGTCAAAAGTTTCCATCATTCTCTATCCTTTCATACGATTCTCTTTGAAATTTTAGAAAGACGTTATTAAGGTTTCGAACCCTGCCTAATTTAAGTCTTCTTCTTTGATTATTTCTCTTCCCTTCTAAGTTAGGGTAATTTATATTATTAATGATAATGAGTTTGGTTGTTCTTTAAATGATTATAATAGGTGTAATTATATTCACCAGAGATGACAACTATATTTATAGTTACACTATTTGTTAAGAATAATAAATTCTCTATTGTGGATATTTCTTAGGATTGAATTATTGAGAGTGATAATATAATGATTGTTCATGATACATTTGTTGTTCTATAGTTATTGTGATTTCCCTTTGGTGAATTTTTTCATTGTGTTAGGTGAATGAGTGAGGGGAGAAAGAGGAAAAGTGATAGAAAACCTAAGAATGAAACAAAATATTTGACTTTTAGGAGTTTTAAGAGTTGATTTTTAGGATTACTAAGGATTGAATCCTATAGACCCTTTGGACAGCTTCGATTGATCACCTTAGACTTGCTGAAATCCTAAGATTGGTTAGAAACACCTTAGAATAGGTTTGAAGTCCCCTAGAACTTTTAAGTTAGTGAATTTGGTGAATTTGAAATTTAAAGGGTTGAAATCAGAGTAAGATGATTTTAATTGTAACTACACTGTAAATTAGCCTTAGGGTAAGTGATTACACATGTTTAGATGTTTAAAATAGGTTTGAAATGATGGATGAGAAGTTTGGAGAAGTTCCAAACCAAGCAGCTGATGTAAAAGCTTTTACATTTTCCTATTATGCCACTTTGAGTGTAGCACATGGCTTTCGCTCAACATGAGGTTACAGGAGAAGGGTCTGAAGAGTCTTGCTACCATGCTAACATGGAACTATGCTCTCGCTTAGCATAGGTGTCCAAAGATGAAAAGTTACTCTCTAGAGTTTGACATTGAGCGTTAATCATGATAACGCTTAGCGTGAAGCCGCTAAGGCTTGAGGGAGTCTGTTGAGCATGATGAACATTTCGCGTTCAATGTGAGTCCCTTATCTCTAACATGTTTCTGACCTCCTGTTGATTTGTGATTGATTGTTGGATTTGCATATGCTTCCTTAACAATATTGGTGATGATGTATTCATAAATGGTTCGAGGATGAGTAGTGTAATTGAGTCTGAGATATTAACATGACTTGTAAGAAGCATTTTACATGTTTAATCACTATGAATTATGATAATCATTTTTTGAAAATGGTTGGTGTGTATGCCTATTATAGTAAGGTAGCAAAGTGTTGGACTTGAAGCTGAAGAAGTCGTTTCTTGTTTTTAGTTTTGATTTACTTGTAATGATAGATTGTAAATAGGAGCTTAATTGTATTGATTGTTTTAGAATAGGCTTTGAGTGTGGTTTTTATTCAATCTCACTTCACAAAGAAGTTGAATCTACTCTGAGAATCAAGCTAGAGCAAGTTTGGGAACCCTATTTTGATTTAACAAGTTGAAAACTGTTGTTTAAAATATTTTTAAGTTGAAGTAATCGATTTCCATATATCAGTAATCGACTACCAACAGTTTGAGAAATCAGGGAAGCCCAAAATACTCTGGAGTAATCGATTACCACATTTTAGTAATCGATTACTTCGTGCTTGAGATAACAGAGGAGGCAAAATCTCTCTGGAGTAATCGATTACCACACCAGAATTCATCTCAAAAAGCTTTTGAACTGCTTTAAATTGAAACCTCTTTGAATTGATTTTCAACAAGAGAAATCTTTGAGTTTTTTCAAGAAGAAAGGAAGAGCGAAAAACTGTTTTTACAAAGAACACAAGTTCTAAGAATTCTCTTCAAGATTTCAAAAGATTTTCTCTAGAGATGAAGAGTGTGTGAAGGATTGAATACATTGGTTATAATCTTGATCAGATCATACACATCAGGTGTAATCTTTACTGATCTTTATCTTATTTTTATATTCGTTTTTGTTCAAGACTCTTAAGAGAAAGTTGTTCTCTAGAAGAAGAGTTAAGGAATTTGAGAGAGGTGCTCTCAAAGGTGATTCTTGAAGGATTCAAGAATTAGAGAGATATGTTCTTAGGAGAAGAACATATGTTTTGGTTATTTTGATTTTGTTTGTGTTTGTGCAGTGTGTTTGTATTAGACACAAGAAATCATTATAGTGGAAAACCGATCGCAACAGTTGTTGGGTTGGGACTGGACGTAGGTCGAACGCTGAACCAGGATAAATCTCTGTCCAAACTTTCTCTCTACCTTATCTCTTATCTTTATCTGAATCTATCGCTTTACAAATTCTTTCTATGTTCGCTGCTATATCTCTGTGAACTGTTATTCGTAACATAGATAAAATTGAATCGGGAAAGAATTTGAGAAAAGATAAAGTTGAACAAGGGAATTAGAATCTATTCAGCCCCCTCTAGATTCAACATAGGGACCAACACAAAGTTACCTAAGTTTTTGGATATGTCGATGAGGCATAATTGTTTGTTGAAAACGTTGAAACTATCATAATTTCTTAGGTGCGTTAAAAAATGTTTTTGAAAGTGATAATGAATGGAACTAATACAATAAGTTCATTGAATGGAAAACTTCTACTATGATCGATCACCATAAGTAGGTAGTGAGGCTCGTTACAATATCTATTGTAGGGTTGAGTTAGACTCATAACCCAAATTTTTAACAACATGGTATCAGAGTTTATCCTAGTATTGTTTTTAGATATTGGGTCACCCGTTATCGGGACAATATTTGACCACCTGTTTGAATAGTCTTCACGCCTGAGAAGTTCAATCTTTGACGTGGGGGTGTAGGAAATCTTGGGGGTGTGTTGGAAATCCCGATGGTGTGTTCAAATCTCACATTGCCTATGTTAGAGTTTGAATTTGTCTTAGTTGAATAAGTCATCTGTTGTTATGTAGTAAAGTCTGTTTCCTATTTTTTAGCTTTAGTGGAGTTTGTTCCTAGTTTATAGTTTACTTCTGTTATTTTGATTTGTTTCTCCTGTAAGGCTATATAATGTCATTCTCTTTGATTTAATAATGAATCACTTTCAGTTCTATATTCCACATTTAGTATCAGAGCCAAAAATAAAAAAATTAAATACCTGTGTGAGAAAGTGATCGAAAGAGAGATGTTTGAGAGATCTGACAAATTTGTGCAGCCAGCCATTCCAAAATTTGATGGCCATTACGATTTTTGGTCCATGACGATGGAAAATTTTTTGAGAAGCAGAGAATTGTGGAGCTTGGTGGAAGATGGGATTCTGGCGATGTCGATCGAAACAACACAGGCGAGTGAGGTGCACAACAAATCTGTAGAAGAGGCGAAGTTGAAGGATTTGAAGGCCAAGAATTTCTTATTCCAGTCCATTGACAGAGAGATTCTGGAAACTATTCTTGATAAAGGTACCTCTAAGGCGATCTGGGAATCCATGAAACAGAAGTATCAAGGCTCTACAAAGGTGAAAAGGGCGCAATTGCAAGCTTTGAGAAGGGAGTTCGAATTGCTGACCATGAAAGAATGAGAGAAGATCGACATTTTCCTAGGAAGAACCTTGACGGTGGTGAACAAGATGAAGGTGAATGGTGAATCAATGGAGCAGAGCACGATCGTGAGCAAAATTCTCAGATCGCTAACCTCGAGATTCAACTATGTGGTGTGTTCGATTGAGGAATCAAATGATCTGAGCACGATGAGTATCGATGAATTACATGGCAGTCTACTTGTCCATGAGCAACGATTGAATGGATATGTGCAAGAAGAGCTGGCACTAAAATTGTATCAAGATGAAAAACCTAGTAGAGGAAGAGGTCGCGGAATGTTCCGAGGAGGACGCAGTAGAGGAAGAGGAAGAAACATGGTCGATCGTGCCACTATCGAGTGCTACAAATGTCACCGGTTAGGGCACTATCAGAATGAGTGTCCCAAATGGGAGAAGAAGGCGAATTATGCTGAACTAGAAGACGAAGAAGAGATGCTCTTAATGTCTTGTCTGGAGAAACATCAGGCAAAGAGAGAAAAAGTTTGGTTCCTTGATTCCGGGTGTAGCAATCATATGACAGGATGCAAAGATTGGTTTTTCGATTTGGAAGAGGGTTTCAATCGATCTGTGAAGCTTGGAAATGACACAAGAATGTCGGTGGTGGGAAAAGGAAGCGTGAAAGTACAAGTCAACGGAGCCACCCAAGTCATACCTGATGTTTATTATGTCCTGGAGCTCAAGAACAATTTGCTAAGCCTCGGACAATTGCAGGAGAGAGGCTTGGCAATTTTGATTCGTGATGGAACCTGCAAAGTATATCATCCCACGAAAGATGCAATCATGGAGACTAATATGAGTGGAAACAGGATGTTCTTTCTTCTAACATCCAAAGTGCAGAAAAACACAATGTGCTTGAAGACAGAAGAGGTGATCGAGAAGGAGACGAATTTGTGGCATCGTCGTTTTGGGCATTTAAACCAAGAAGCTCTAAAACAACTTGCACAAAAGAATATGGTTATTGGGCTACCGATGCTGAAGTCCACAAAGGAGATATGTGCGGTGTGTCTGACTGGAAAACAACACAGAGTATCAATGTCAAAAAGGAGCTTCTGGAGTGCATCGAGACAGCTGCAGTTGGTGCACTCGGATATGTGGTCCGATTACACCAATTTCACACAGGGGAAAGCGGTACATTTTAACTTTCATTGATGATTTCACTAGAAAAACTTGGGTTTATTTTCTCCATGAAAAATCAGAGGCACTCATCACCTTCAAGGCTTTCAAAGCAAGTGTTGAAAAGGATATTGAACCTTCATCACTTGCCTAAGGACAGACCGCGGAGGGGAATTCACGTCTAATGAATTCAAAGAGTTTTGTAAAACTCATGGTATCACCCGGCAATTGACGGCTGCATTTACGCCACAACAGAACGGAGTGGCAGAGCGGAAGAATAGAACAATAATGAATGCGGTACGATCTATGCTAAGTGAGAGGCAAGTCCCAAAGGAGTTTTGGTCTGAAGCTACAAGATGGAGTGTGCACATCCAGAATCGATCTCCAACAGCAGCAGTAGAAGATATCACACCTGAAGAAGCTTGGAGCGGTTCAAAACCTGAGGTGGAGTATTTTCGTGTCTTTGGGTGCATAGCATATGGGCACATACCTGATCAGAATAGGAGAAAACTAAATGACAAAAGCAAGAAATGTGTTTTTCTCGGAGTCAGTGAGGAATCGAAAGCATGGAGGTTGTATGATCCGGTTACGAAAACGATCGTGATAAGCAAATATGTAGTGTTTGATGAAGACAAAAGCTGAGATTGGAATCAAACTGGTGTAAAAGAAAAAATACTTGACTATGGCGAAGAAGAACAAAATACAGAAGAGAAAGAAGGTGACATAGCCTGTCATCCGTCAACCACGAATTCATCGTCTTCTGGTTCGTCTTTGTCTTCCGCATCTGGTGGTAATTCGACACCGCCAAGCCCAGTCTCTCCTCTGCCCAGTCCAATTACGTCATCTCCATCAAGATCGATTGAAAGAGAAGTGGTTACAGGCCCGCGAGCAAGGAGAACACCGAGTTATTTGGCTGATTATGTCACGGGTGAAGAAGAAGATGAGGAAGAAAGCTTATCGGTCATGCTATTGATGATGATGACAGAAAATGATCCAGTCAAATTCGAAGAGGCAGTGAAAGACAAGGTGTGGAGAGAAGCAATGAAAAACGAGATCAAATCGATCGAGAAAAACAATACATGGGAGCTAACTGTCTTACCTGCAGGTTTAACACCAATTGGAGTGAAATGGGTGTATAAAACAAAGCTGAATGAAGATGGTAAAGTTGACAAATACAAGGCGAGGTTGGTGGCAAAGGGATATGCTTAGTGTTATGGCATAGACTATACCGAAGTCTTTGCTCCGGTGGCGCGACTCGATACGATTCGAACTATACTTGCAGTTGCAGCACAATCAAATTGGGAAATCTTCCAAATAGATGTCAAGAGTGTGTTCTACATGGAGAACTAAAAGAGAATGTGTATGTGCGACAACCGGAGGGATTCATAAAGAAAGGAGAAGAGGAGAAAGTGTACAAGCTGAGAAAGGCATTGTATGGGCTGAAACAAGCCCCGAGAGCTTGGTACAGCCGTATTGAAGGATATTTCTTGGATGAGGAGTTTGAGAGGTGTCTGAGCGAGCATACTCTATTTACCAAGACAAAAGGAGGTAAAATTCTCATTGTCAGCTTGTTTGTTGATGACTTAATATTCACTGGAAATGATAGAGCTATGTGTGATGAGTTTAAGAAGTCGATGATGATGGAATTTGAGATGTCGGATTTGGGAAAAATGAAACATTTTCTTGGGGTAAAGGTGAAGCAGAGTGTTAATGGGATATTTATTTGTCAAAAACGGTATGCTCGTGAAGTTTTAGCCAAGTTTGGAATGGAAGAAAGCAATGTTGTTAAGAATCCAATTGTGTCGGGAACGAAGCTCACAAAAGATGAAAATGGCGAGAAGGTGGATGCAACTATATTCAAGCAATTGGTTAGGAGCCTTATGTATCTAACAGTAACCAAGCCGGATTTAATGTATGGAGTATGTCTCATAAGTCGATTCATGGCAAATCCAAGGATGTCACATTGGCTTGCTGCGAAGAGGATCTTAAGATACTTAAAAGGTACAATCGAACATGGAATCTGTAAAAGATAAACACAAGAAGGGGGGTTGAATTGTGTTAATTAAAAAATTTTATCCTTTTCGTCTGTGGGTTTCAAAACGGTTTAGACGAAACAACGTTTATATTGAAAGATTGATTTTAATAAACAAACGTTAGATTATGATTGTCCCCAGTTAGTCAATCAAACGAAACAAGTAAATACAAGTGTTTTTATACTGGTTCGTCTATTTAAGATTACGTCCAGTTACCCAGCAACAACTGAGTTTTCACTACAAACCGTGAAAAGGTTTACAAGTATTGTTTGAACCCAGCCACTTCTGGCTATTACAAGATATTCTTTGCTCCCAGCCTTCTCAGGCTAAACAACCAAGGTATTCTTTGAACCTAGCCTCCACAGGCTAATACAAAAGGTATTCTTTGAAACACAGCCTCCTCAGGCTAAAGTACCACACAAGTGGATTTTGAATAAGATGTTTGAAAACAAAGATTTTCCTCTTCGCAGAAAGGGTTTTACAATAAAGTTCTTAGCACAGAATTGAGCGAGTTCTCAGAAGATGGGATAAGAGAAGCGTATTCGCCAACTGATTCTTGATGCTGTGAAGTCCTTTTATAGGCATCTTCTTCAAATAGCCGTTAGACTCATTTGAATGTCGTTGAGAGTCATTGAGAAATCTTCTTGAGAGCTTTCCAAAAGTTTGTCAGTTGTACTTGATTGATTGATGAAGAGTCGCACGGATATAGCGGACTAGATTGTGTGCAGTACTTTTTCTGACTTGTACAGAGATGTGACAAAAGGTGAAGACCTTTTTGACTTTGGTGTGTAAGCTCGAATCCCTATACTGATCTTGGATGCTTCTCATGAGTCCTTCTTCAGATTTTGAAAACTTGGCGCGAATGACTCCACTTGACTTCAGCTTTTGGATAGACGATATGTGTCTTCAGATGTTGTTGTTTCGTCTCATCCTATCGTCTGAAAACTTCACTCTTGGGACAGACGAAGGACTTCAACTGAGTAGTCCTCTTCCGTCTGTGCATGTATCGTCTGATGGCTTGGCTTTTGGACAGACACAGAATTTCACCTTTGAAGGGTCATGTTTCGTCTTAGCAAGTCTTGGGTAGCTTGGTTTCGTCTGTCTTATAATTAATCAAAATCTTGAGACGTTAATTATCCTTGATCTAACAATCTCCCCCTTTTTGATGATTACAGACCATACCAAGAAAATCTGCACAAGACATAGTTAGACAGAAACAAACAGTCTCAAAAAGTCAGATTGACATCAAGACGATATTTTCTGAAAAATACCTCTTTATAAAAGATTGTTACATCAATGCGATGTAATCTTTGTACATTATTACACTGATATAGACAGAAAACCAATAAAGAATTACAATGTATTTTCTATACTAAAAAAAATAAAAAAATACATTGATACAAGTATAATACATGGCTCCCTTATTGTTTAAGACTCCCCCTTAGACGATGCTCCTTGCTTGCTCGCTCACCCTCAGACGAAGCTTTCATGTTCATTCCCCCTCAGACAGTGTTTTCCCCTTGTACCTTTCTTCTTTCCCTTGGGCTATCTTCTTTTCTCCCCCTTGGGCTGTAAATCATCAAAAGAAGGCTTTGGCTTCTTGTTAAGCAGGGTCATCACAATGTCAGACGATAGAGAAGCTTGATTTTCTTCAAGTTCTCTGTTCTTTTCCTTCAAGTGCACGCAATCCTCTTCCAAGGCATCATACTTTCGCTTCAGAGTCTTATACTCCTCAGCTTCTTGAATATCAGCCTCAACTGTCTCAGCAACCTCCACCAAATCATCAACTTGCACTTGTGGTGTTTGAGGCTCTTCCACAATAGGTACAATGTCATCAATAATGAGCACTGATGGAGTCTTCTTCAGACGCAATGTGAACAGTGGAAGAAAGAGGTAAGCTGTGAAGTTTCGTTCCCATTGCCATGTGTAGTTCTTTGTTGGAACAGAGACTTCAAGATCTGGATGTTCCTCAGAAGGATGTGTATAAGCGAAAGCTCCACCAGGAAACACCCTGTCACAGACGGAGGAATCCTCATCAAAAGATGTTCTAGAACAAAACTTGGATGTGGCTTCATGATCTTCTATCATCCTTTGTATCTTTGGATTGATAGGGCTTGAGGCTTGAGCTTGTATTGCCTTGAGGTGCGCATAAGCAGCAGACGGAAGAAGCTTGGGGATGTGCCTTGCAAATTTGAAGGTTCTGGGGACAGACGGTACTTTCTTCTCTTTACCCTTAGCCAAAAACTTGACCAAGCATGGTCGTTTTCGGTTTAAGACGATTGTGTACTTAGTTTCGTCTGACACCAGCGAAGAGAACTGTGAACCCACCATGAAGGGGCAATATCTCTTATCCTTCTTAGCTTGACGATCAATGTGATAGAAGGAAACTTCTCTTTCCTTGGCTTCCCTTCTATAGGCACCAGCTATCAACTTGAAGGTCAAGTTGTAGTCTTCCAGTAGGGCGTGAGCGAACTCCTCAGGATCTTCATATTCGTTGAGGAGGATGGAGTAGCGAGGGTTGATCCCGGAGAAGTGGGGTCTCGTCCATGGGAGCACAATTCCTAGAGAGTGTCTTAGACCGACATACTCTGTTTTATTGAGTGGAATTGTGAAAGGCATTGGATCATGGCGATCTATGGCATCGAGATGCCAATGTGTCCAATCTTTCGGCTCATAGTTGGTAGAGTTTGCGTCTCCATATCTACAATGATGGAATTCATGCGCATTTACCTCATACTGAACCTTCCACTTTGTGTTTTCTCTGTGTGGGATGTGAGGTTCATAGCCAAGTGTTGGTCCTTCAATCACAGACGCAGCAAGATGATCCTTGTATGCTTGAATGTTTTCTAACCCCTTGATGTCTAGGTTGGCCAGTGTGTCCCAGGGTAGATGCTTTAGCCAATTCCGTTGCTCCTCTGGGGTGTAGATGGTGTCTTCATTGAAATTCACCGGCTTTAAGGGTTTATTGTATAGAATGGGATTTACAAATCTCCCTAGTTGAAAACCCTTCTTCCCTCTGTATTGGTATGGGTTCTTCAACTCTATGTAAGGAGTATCCCTTATGTACAGGTCTTCATCGTCTGCTAAGATGTCTTTTGTAGCAGACTCAGACGATTCAGCTTCAGTGGAGAATTCTTCAATCTTCTCTCCAATGATCCAGTCAGGTTTGACCGGTTTCTCAGCACAGGTGCTCTCAGCGAAGCTCCTTATGACTAATTCGTTTAGAAACGAATAGTCCACCTTGTGCTTTGGGGGTAAGTCTTCTGGATTGATCACCTCAGCATGTGATCTCCCCTATGTAGCATCCACCTTTATAACTTCAAGTTGTTCTTCATTAGACGAAGAACTGACTTCTTCAATAAGCACATAGTCTTCAGACGGAATCTCCTTCGTCTGGTGGTGGGATGCTTCCTCAGACGTAGCAGGTAGCGTCTGTGCAAGGAATGCGTTCAGCGGAGACGCAACAATAGGGGTTGCCCTATGTTCGTCTTGGAGTAAAGGTGATGGAGAGACCTCCATTGTGGAAACTTCCTCACACAGCATTGTTTCCAACTCCTTTGCAAGCTGGGCATTGTCTTTCTGGATCTGGGCAGTTTCTTCACTGTTCATGCCCTCTGAGGTTGCTGGAGCAGATGCAGCCTCAGATAATCCAATGTCACGAACGCTTTCGAGAAAGATCATTTCTCTCTCGTCCTGAAGCAGCATGGAGACCCTTTTAGCCTCTTTCAGTTGTCTTTCTTCGTCTGTCTCACCAACTACGACAGACGCTAGCTTTTGCTTCATTTTCTCCTTGCCTTTAGCAGCCTTTTCAAGAGCAAGCTTTCTAGCTCTTGCCTTTTCCTCTGCTGCTATCCTCTGCTTTTCTTCGTCTGTGAGTATTTTCACAGACGGAACATCCTCAGACGGTATTGTGGCCCCTTCATCTTCACTTGGGGATACCGTCTTAGCATGCGTCTTAGCAGCGACATGCTTTATTCTGATAGTCCTCTTCTTCTTCTTGAGCGGTTCCTCAGGAACATCTTCGAAGGGGACTTCAGTGACTGTCATTGGTGGAGAAGGAGGTGGAAGTGTTTGGGTTTGTGTTTCGGACGGTGTTTGGGTTTGTGTTTGGGATGGTGTTTGGACTTGTGTTTGGGGTTCTGTTTGGGATGGTGTTTGGGCTTGTGTTTGTAGTTTAGCATGCTTGATGCGAGCTCTGTGTGGAGGGTCTTTGGTGATGGGTGAGAGGGGTACATCCTCTTTTTGTGAATGGAGGAGGAAGCCTGGCGTCAGATGCATCTTCGCAAAGGTGCTGGCTTTAACTTCCTTTCACTCTTGGTGATAAACTACACCAGCAGTATCAAACCCTTGGTTGATGATGATCTTTGTGAAGAGGGTGGCGTAGGGAATGCTGTTCTTCCTACGAATGTTGCGGTTCTTCAACGCACTTATCCAGTGGTCAAGGATAATGTGCGGAAGGCTCATCCTTGCTTTCCTCAGACAGTAATAAATACAAAATCTGTCTCGAGTACTCACATTGTCTCTCGAACCAGTCCTCGGGGTGAAGACATTGTAGAGGAGGTTATGGATGACTCTGGCAGTTGGACAGAGGTTCCCTGACCTGAAGAACTTGGGGTCTTCAGTGTCTCGTTTCTTCACGTAGATAATCTTGTCTACGTGCTCCTCAGTTTCATTCTTCATCCAGTTAGGGCTGTAGAAACACCCCTCGGCCTTGCAATTGCCGGCCTCAACAATGGAGTCCACCGTGATGATGTACTCCTTGTTGTCTATGGTACCAACAATACCATCTTCGAATTCCTTGGCGTCGCTCCAGAATTCGGCATAGGCTTCCATCAGCCATGGGCCTCTCATCTCAGCAAAACCCATTCATCCAATGTGATCTAAGATCCTCACTATTCTGTCAGAGATGCTTTCAACAGTCTCCCTTGAGATCCACTTGCTCGGCAAGAACAAGTCTTGAGCGAAGAAAGTGGCTTCAGCAGCTTTGGTAGCTTTGGTGTTCTTGGCGGCCATTGTTAATACTTGAAAAAGAGAGAATAAGAACTTAGTGAGTATTAGGTTTGGAAAGTTCAAAGGATTGCAAATTGCGGTAAAGAGTAAAAGAGCGAACTTTCAAGAGTATTTATAGGCATAGATAAAAATGGTTGTGATTCATCAGACGAAAGAGATTTCAAAAACCGCCCCTGATTTGACGTGTCCACATCATTGCCTTTTCAATGATTGATTTGACATCTGCAATTCACGGCGTGTGCCTATCAATGTCCTAGAATAGTGCAATAAATGACAGACACATTTATTGCTTCTTTTAATTTGTCTCTGCACACTTGAGATAAACTTGTTAAACAGTAACAGTTGCGTCTGTTGAATTTTACCACAATAACTATTCAACTTGATCAGACGCAATGTTTCGTCTTAACACGAAACAATGTACAGAC
Organism: Hylodesmum podocarpum; assembly: GCA_026586105.1. Classification (NCBI taxonomy): domain Eukaryota; kingdom Viridiplantae; phylum Streptophyta; class Magnoliopsida; order Fabales; family Fabaceae; genus Hylodesmum; species Hylodesmum podocarpum. Next base: position 4,792,626 of record JALJEV010000519.1, on the reverse strand, counting down.
GGAACAAAAAAAATAACTAGCTCAGACGGAACAATTTTCAATCTTTTAAAGAAATAATTCCAAGATTTTCTTTAATGAACTTGAACCGTGTTTCGTCTAATGCTTTGGTAAATATATCTACCCATTGAAAATCAGTTTGTACAAACTGTATACCGAAAATACCTTTTTGTACATAATCTCTTATAAAATGAAAACGAATTTCAATATGTTTAGCTTTCGAATGTTGAATAGGATTTTTGCTAAGATTAATTGCACTAGTGTTATCACAAAATACTGGTATATGATTTTCAAACCTGGAGTAATCTTCAAGTTGATGTTTTATCCACAGTAATTGTGAACAACACCCTGCCACAGCAATATACTCTGCTTCAGTTGTTGAGAGTGCAATGGAGTTTTGTTTCTTGCTTGACCAAGATATTAGTGATGGTCCAAGGAATTGGCATCCACCACTTGTGCTTTTTCTCTCCACTTTGTCTCCAGCATAATCCGCATCACAAAAGCCTCTTAAACTGAAATCACTATTTTTCTTATAAAACAAAGAGAAATCAGTTGTTCCAACAAGATATCTAAGAATTCTCTTTACAGCTTGTAAGTGAGATTCTTTAGGGTCAGATTAAAATCTAACACATAGACAGACACTAAACATAATGTCAGGTCTGCTCGCAGCAATATACTCTGCTTCAGTTGTTGAGAGTGCAATGGAGTTTTGTTTCTTGCTTGACCAAGATATTAGTGATGGTCCAAGGAATTGGCATCCACCACTTGTGCTTTTTCTCTCCACTTTGTCTCCAGCATAATCCGCATCACAAAAGCCTCTTAAACTGAAATCACTATTTTTCTTATAAAACAAAGAGAAATCAGTTGTTCCAACAAGATATCTAAGAATTCTCTTTACAGCTTGTAAGTGAGATTCTTTAGGGTCAGATTGAAATCTAACACATAGACAGACACTAAACATAATGTCAGGTCTGCTCGCAGTTAAATAAAGGAGTGAGTCAATCATACCTCTGTATACCGTTTAATCAATGGACTTACCTGACTCATCCTTGTTGAGATTTGCTCTAGAGGAATGCATAGGGGTCTTCACAGGCTTGGCATTTTTCATCTTGAACTTCTTGATAAGTTCCTTTGTGTATTTCTGTTGATGGATGTGGATTCTTTCTTTCGTCTGCTTGATTTGAAGTCCTAGAAAGAACTTCAATTCTCCCATCATGCTCATTTCAAACTCATCCTACATTAGCTTTAAAAAATCCTTGCACAGAGAATCATTAGTAGCTCCAAAGACTATATCGTCTACATAAATTTGGACTATAATAAAGTCTTTTGAAACACTTTTCTTGAAGAGAGTTGTATCAACCTTTCCTTCTGAGAAATCATTTTTAAGAAGAAAAGAATTGAGTCTATCATACCAAGCTCTGGGAGCTTGTTTAAAACCATACAGTGCTTTCTTAAGTTTGAAAACATGATCAGGTTGAGATAAATTTTCAAAACCAGGAGGTTGTTTTACATATACTTCTTCTACAATGAAACCATTTAGAAAAGCACTTTTTACATCCATTTGATATAGGACGATATTCTTGTGAGCAGCAAAAGCAAGTAATATTCTGATTGCTTCTAATCTAGCTACATGTGCAAAAGTTTCTGTAAAATCAATACCTTCTTGTTGATTATACCCTTGTGCTACTAACCTCGCTTTGTTTCTTACCACTTTTCCAGTTTCATCAAGCTTGTTTCTGAACACACATCTGGTCCCAATTATGCTTTTGTTCTTTGGTCTTTCAACTAGGGTCCATACATCATTCCTTGTGAACTGATTAAGTTCTTCTTCCATAGCCAAGATCCAATTGTTATCTTGAAGAGCATCTTCAACATTCTTTGGCTCTATGTTTGATACAAGAGCATATCCAGACGATTCCTTTAGCTTCGATCTAGTTAGAACACCTTGATTCCTATCTCCAATGATAAGATCTTCAGTGTGGTTAGACGCAAACTTCCATGATCTTGCAGGGGCTTGATCTCTTTGTTGATTAGTATCAGACGAAGAGGGTTCGTCTGTGCTTCTATCGTCTACTTTTGTTTCGTCTGACCCTTGTTTATCATTTTGACCAGAAGGGTTAATCTGTAAATTATCAAACAAGTTTTCTAGGTCTGAAATTTCTTTATCAGCCTTTGAGTTATCTTGGAACTTTACATGAATTGATTCCTCTACAACTTGCGTCTTAGAGTTAAAAACTCTATAGACCTTAGATGTGTTGGAATATCCAAGAAATATTTTGAATCAAACTTGCCAAGTTAATCTTTGGTGTTTAAGATAAAACATTCGCATCCAAAAGGATGGAAATAAGAAATGTTGGGTCTTCTTCTTTTCCATAGTTCATATGGAGTCTTATTCAATATTGGTCTTATCAATATTCTGTTTTGAATATAACAGGAAGTATTAACTGCTTCTGCCCAATAATATTTAGGGAGAGAGCTTTCATGCAACATAGTTCTAGCCATTTCTTGTAAAGTACGATTTTTCCTTTCCATAACTCCATTTTGTTGAGGAGTTCTTGGAGACGAAAAATTGTGAAATGTACCATTTTCAAAACAAAAGGCTTTGAACTTAGAATTTTCAAATTCTGTTCCATGATCTCTCCTTACAGACGCAATACATATTCCTTTTTCTTTTTGAACACGTTTACAAAATATTTCAAAAACCTTGAATGACTCATGTTTATGGGCTAGGAAGTATACCCATGTGAATCTAGTATAGTCATCTACAATGACAAGTCCATATCTCTTCCCTCCAAGACTTTCAGTTTGAGTAGGTCCAAAGAGATCAATGTGTAACAGTTCTAGCGGTCTTGTCGTGGAAACAACATTTTTTTATTTGAAAGAAGCTTTGAGTTGTTTCCCATGCTAACAAGATTCACACAGACGATTGGTTTTCCAAGATATTTTTGGTAAACCTTTTACGAGATCCTTTATAGAAATTTTTGAAATATACTTGAGACTTAAATGTTCAAGCTTTTTGTGCCAAATATCTCGTTCATCGTCTGCTGAAATCAAACATGTTACATTCTGATCACTCAGGTCAGAAAGACAAACCTCATAAAGGTTATTCTTTCTTTTCCCAATAAAAAGAATGGATTTATCTTTATTTCTGACTATATACTCATCAGAGTTAAAAGCTACTTCATATCTACTATCACAAAATTGACTTATGCTAAGTAGATTAAAGTTAAGGCCTTTAACATATGATACGTTCTGGATAAGTATATTGGGTGTTTTACCAACAGTCTCAATGCCAAGAATTTTACCTTTTCCAGATCCGTAGGAGACAGACTCTTTACTTGGTCTGAGGTCTTGGAACATAGACAGGTCTCCTGTCATGTGTCGTGAGCAACCACTATCCAGGTACCAGCTTGAAGTCTTGTCTCTTCTCATTAAGGATATCTGCAACAGGAACAATAAGTGACTTTGGTACCCAAATCTTTTTGGGTCCTTTCTTGTTAGTTACAAAAGGCTTCTTTTTGTTTTTAGCCTTTTTGTAGATATTAGGTACCTTGTTGTGATTCCTCTTCTTTTGAGCAGACGAAGCAGGTTTGTTTTTCTTTTCGTCTATCTCCTTAACATAACCGAGTCCACTTTTATCATAAGGTGATCTCCTATACTTTAAAATATTTTCAAGAATGGAGGATCACTTTGTAAACTTGGTTAAGTGATTGAGTAAGGACTCATTTTCTTTCTTTAATCTTTCGATTTCAAGAATGAAAATGTCCTTTTCAGACTCAGATGAAACATCATTTGATACTTTCTTGTCTAGTAACTCAATTTCAAATTTCAAAACCGCATTTTCTTCCAAGGCTTGTCTCAGCTTGGTTTTGCAAGTTTTGTATTGCTGAACAATAAAGTGAGAGTGAGCTAGAAGTGTATCATATGACATTTCTTCTGATTCTGACTCAGACCCAGAAGAAGAGGATGAAGAAGTTTTATTGTAATTTACCTCTGTTTAGACATGGTCTCCAGCCATGAGGCAGATGTTTGCTGTTTCTTCTTCTTCAGAGGATTCCTCTGAGCTTTCACTGTCAAGGTCATCCCAAGTCAGTAAGTTCTTCTTTTCTTTATCTTTTCTAGAGCTCCACCTCTTTTTCAGTCTGGGACATTCTGACCTCATATGTCCCGGTTTTCTGCATTCATAGCACACAACCTCTGTACTTTCTTCTTTGGTTGATGACTTCTCAGGGAGCTTCTTCTCCTTTTTCTTGAAGAAGCGTTGGCCTCTGCCTTTCTTCATCATCATTCTTTTAAATTGTCTTGCCATGAGGGAGACTTCGTCTTCAGACGAACCATCAGACGATTCTGATTCGGTTGAATCAGCCTTCAAAATCTTAATTTTCTTTTTATTGTCCTTCTTGACAGAATCTTCTTTAGGATGTTATTGACGGATGGAAGAGCTATAGGTTCTTGAACCTTGATCTTCTCCCTTTTACATAAGAGTACCTCATGTACCCTTAGCGCTCTAATTAACTGGTCTAGAGTTAATGTCTTCATATCTCTTCCAACAGAGATAGCTGTGGACATGGCTTTCCAAGGAGGTGGGAGACTGTCCAAGATCTTCATGTTGTTCTGGGCCTTTGTGAAGGTGATTCCCAGAGCAGTGAGTCCATTCAATATTGTTTGGAATCTTCCAAACATCATATCGATTGACTCTCCTTTCTTCATAGAGAACATTTCATATTCTCTTTGAAGAGTAGCGATCTTCCTCATTTTGACATCTTCAGTGCCTTCATATGAGATTTTGAGAGCATCCCATAGTTCTTTAGCAGTTTTGTAGGCACAGAATCTGTTGTACTCAGTTCTGGAGAGAGCACACATAAGAGCATATCTTGCTTTGTTGTTCAGCTCCATCATAGAGTATTTTTCGTTTCCCCATTCTCCTTCAGGCTTTACAATGGAGATATCTCCTGTGGTGATTATGTTCCATAATCTGTATTGGGTTGACTTAATGTACATCTCCATCCTGTCAGCCCAGTATGAATAATCATCTCCAGAGAATGCTGGAGGTTTGTTCATTGAAGCTCCTCCGGATAGAAAAGATGGTCCTTGTGAGTCCATGTTGGATTTTTCCTCTAGCAGCTGTTAAGCTCTCAACCCTTAGAGGCTGAGCTCTAATACCAAACTGTAAAAGATAAACACAAGAAGGGGGGTTGAATTGTGTTAATTAAAAAATTTTATCCCTTTCATCTGTGGGTTTCAAAACGGTTCAGACGAAATAACATTTATATTGAAAGATTGATTTTAATAAACAAACGTTAGATTATGATTGTCCCCAGTTAGTCAATCAGACGAAACAAGTAAATACAAGTGTTTTTATACTGGTTCGTCTATTTAAGACTACGTCCAGTTACCCAGCAACAACTGAGTTTCACTACAAACCGTGAAAAGGTTTACAAGTATTGTTTGAACACAGCCACTTCTGGCTATTACAAGATATTCTTTACTCTCAGCCTTCTCAGGCTAAACAACCAAGGCATTCTTTGAACCCAGCCTCCACAGGCTAATACAAAAGGTATTCTTTGAAACATAGTCTCCTCAGGCTAAAGTACCACACAAGTGGATTTTGAATAAGATGTTTGAAAACAAAGATTTTCCTCTTCACAGAGAGGGTTTTACAATAAAGTTCTTAGCACAGAATTGAGCGAGTTCTCAGAAGATGGGATAAGAGAAGCGTATTCGCCAACTGATTCTTGATGCTGTGAAGTCCTTTTATAGGCATCTTCTTCAAATAGCCGTTAGACTCATTTGAATGTCGTTGAGAGTCGTTGAGAAATCTTCTTGAGAGCTTTCCAAAAGTTTATCAGTTGTACTTGATTGATTGATGAAGAGTCGCAGCAGATATAGCGGACTAGATTGTGCGCAGTACTTTTTCTGACTTGTACATAGATGTGACAAAAGGTGAAGACCTTTTTGACTTTGGTGTGTAAGCTTGAATCCCTATACTGATCTTGGATGTTTCTCATGAGTCCTTCTTCAGATTTTGAAAACTTGGCGCGAATGACTCCACTTGACTTCAGTTTTTGGATAGACGATATGTGTCTTCAGATGTTGTTGTTTCGTCTCATCCTATCGTCTGAAAACTTCACTCTTGGGACAGACGAAGGACTTCAACTGAGTAGTCCTCTTCCGTCTGTGCATGTATCGTCTGATGGCTTGACTTTTGGACAGACGCAGAATTTCACCTTTGAAGGGTCATGTTTCGTCTTAGCAAGTCTTGGGTAGCTTGGTTTCGTCTGTCTTGTAATTAATCAAAATCTTGAGACGTTAATCATCATTGATCTAACAGAATCTTCTACAGGAAAAGTGAAAGCAGCAGTACGAGACTTATGGCATTCACGGATAGCGACTACGCCGGCGATTTGGATGATTGGAGAAGCACAACAGGCTGTGTGTTTTTGATAGGGTCTAGTGCGATTTCTTGGGCATCGAAAAAACAGCCTGTTGTCGCCCTTTCCACCACTGAGGTCGAATATATTGTCGTTGCCTTTTGTGCTTGTCAGTGTGTGTGGATTAGAAGGATCTTAGAGAAGATTAGAGCTGAAGAAGAGTCTGCAACTGTCATTTATTGTGACAACAGTTCGACGATTGCTTTGTCCAAACATTCAGTCCTTCACGGGAAAAGTAAGCATATTGAAGTAAGGTTTCATTATCTCAGAGAGCTAGTGTATGGCGAAATTGTTAAGTTGGAGTATTGTGCAACAAAAAACCAAGTTGCGGATATCTTTACGAAACCGTTGAAGCTGGAGCAGTTCGAGAAGCTAAGAGCATTACTTGGAATTGTTAATTTGTCTTAAGTAAGCTTAATTCAGGATAGTTAAGCTTAAGGGAGGGTATGTTGGAGTTTGAATTTGTCTTAGTTGAATAAGTCATCTGCTGTTATGTAGTGAAGTCTGTTTCCTATTTTTTAGCTTTAGTGGAGTTTGTTCCTAGTTTATAGTTTACTTCGTTATTTTGATTTGTTTCTCCCTGTAAGGCTATATAATGACATTCTCTTTGATTTAATAATGAATCACTTTCAGTTCTATATTCCCCAGCCTAGAGATAGAGTTTGTTACATGTATATAAATGATGAGCAATCCTCATCTTATAAGACGAGTTTGTAGGGTTGAGTTAGGCTCACAATCCACACGTTTCTAACTTGGTATCAGGGTCTATCCTTTGATTGTTTGAAGATGTTATGTCACCCGTTGTCGGGTCGATATTAGACCACTCGTTTGAATAGTCTTCACGCTCGAAAGTTCATTCCTCGGTGTGGGAAGTGCATTATTATGTGATATTATTATATAACTTTATCACTTTTATTTATCATTATTATCGTTGATTTTATGAGCCAATCTTTTTATGTTTTGTGTGTCTGCTGTATGTGGAGTGATTCTATTAGAAATTTTAGAAAATGATACTTTTAGACTAAAATATTATCCCATCTAAAGACATCTTAATTCTATGCGCTTCTTAATTTCATAAGTCTCTTTCTTAAAATTCAAACTTTTGTCGTAAATCTTAGAAAATGGTACTCTAAGACTAAAATATTATCACATTTAAAGACCTCTCAATTTTATGCGTATCTTAATTTTATAAGTCTCTTTCTTAAAATAAAAAATATATTCTAAGACTAAAATATTATTACATTTATTGACCTTTTAATTCTACGTGCTTCTTAGTTTTATAAATTTCTTTCTTGAAATTTGAACTTTTTGTCGGAACATCACAATCATTTAAGGTTGTAAATTTCTTTTATTTTATTTAAATTTAAGATGAGTTACAATAAATATTAATGTTTAGCTATTATAAAATATAATATCTTTTTTATGCAATAATCACCTCATTATTTTAGAAATTAAACTTAAAATTTTATTTTAAATATTAAAACTAAATCACAAGTAAAATTAGAGTATTTCAAATATTTTAAGATAATTTGATATTTTTTGTGTACCATGTTTGGACCACTCTTGTGTGTGATTCTTATAATGACAGTCTCTTATGTTACAAAATATTGTGTCCACATATCACCCGGCCAAAATGGATTCTATTCTTCATAGAGCTACTCATCAAAATAAAAGCAATTGCTTTACCTCTTGAATTGTCAATGTCAATGACATGTTAACTATGAATTTATCCTTTTTTTTGGGACAAAAGAAACACATAAAGCTACTTAAGAAATAAAAACTAGAAAATACAAACTTATTTGAATTTTTTTCCCCTTGAAAAACAATGCTACAACAATCATAATCCCCAATAAAAAAAATTAAATTATATGAATTGTTTGCTAGAACAATCGACAATCATATTAGGAATTTTTTAAACAATCATATGTATCTATTAGTTTTGAACGTTGTTTGGGAAAAGAAGATCACAAATGAACGCAAAACGTCGTTGTCAAAATGTTGTTCTCGCAAATCGACAAAAGGGTTAATTTATAATTTTCACAACCATTTGTTTAATGTATCCTTAATTAGAATAATTTGTTTCTTAGTTTACTTTCCTAATGATAAAAAAATAATTTACAATAATTTGTCAAATGTTATATTATATTATACCCATTTTGGTAGTATCACACTGAACACAGATCAACTTTATCAGAATCAATATTTTGATATTGGTTACCTAGCTTTAAAACAAATCAGCACATAATCTATTTGTTAATACATGAAAACGAAAATTTATTTAAAAAATATTGCAACAAAAATTGGAATATTAAAACATCAAATCCTCAGTACGAAGTAAGTCGTCAAATATTAGACATCCACTATAATAGATGTATTTGATTTAGATTCATGAGTAAAATTAATTATGAAATTATGACTAATACGAAGTAAGTCGTCAAATATTAGATCTTTACTTTTTAATAATATTACCATAATTTTTAAAATCAATTCCTACTCAATATCTTAACCTACTAAAATTTAAGTGAAATCTGACACAATTTACTATAATTTAATATAATTTTAATATCAATCCAAACAAACTGAAGGTATACTAAATCAATTATGTGAATCATTATTGTATTTTAATTTTATTTATCTTCTGTTTGTACAGATAATTTAAATTTTTTTAAAAAATTTAAATACATTTTATTTTAATAGCCTTGATTTAAATTTATTTTATTCTATAATCATTTTATTTGAATGAAACAATTCAATTTCTTTTATTCTGTAATCATTTTATTTGAATGAAATAATTCAATTTCTTATATTTTAATTTTTTTAAATAAAGTAATTCAATTTTTTAAAAATTTAAATATCATAAATATTTACTTAAACTTAAATTTTTAATATTGAATAAAAATAAATATTAATTATTAAAATTCGAAGTGCAATCTTATTGGAGTAATGATGTACTGAGAAAATTGAAATGTTTACCTTCTAAATGAAATTTTAAATTCTTTAATTTTACATAATTAAAATTTATTTTTAAAATAACATAATTTTAAATTCTCCTAAATATTTTATCTAAATAAATCAATTAATAAAATGATAATTAATAAATTACTCTGTGAAATTGATTAATTAAATTAATGTTATATCGAAGTTAAGAACATCTTATAAACAATTTCCTATTCTCAAAAGATATGGAAATTAAATAATGCTTGGTGCATCTAAACTCCAAATTCATCACCACACATCTATCGATTTCTATACAGTAGCCGATTCTACAAGTGTAAAATTTAAAGTAGTGTTATTCGTAAATGGCGAAAGCTACACGTACTTACAAATATTATTATTGTTGTTCATGGAAATATACTTACTTTCCTAATTACTTTTACATCAAGTTTCCTTCTTTTTTTTCTTTTCTTTACATCATTTCTTAGATTTTTTAAATCAGGAAGGAACATTTTTGTTCCATCTTTCTTGTTTTATTATAGGCTATGTGTATTTGTTGAAAATCAATAATATTCAGGAGGACGTAAAAGGATATTCGTTCATACAATAATTACAAAGTTGGATTCTTGTGTTTATAATAACAGAATAAGGTAACAATATCCACATCAACAGAGAAAAATCATAGTTTTTAGCATCTTTTTTCCCCTTAAAAAATCTGCATATATCGTAAAGATGATGTTTTTTTTTTTTTTCATATTTGGAAGAAAGCAGATATTCCCAATGCTCTTTGGGAACAAATAAATCACCAGCCACCATTTTTTCTCCTTTAATAAAAAAATTAACAAAATGGCTTTAAAATATGTTAAACTAATAGATGATGATATCTCACCACTCATAATGAGAAGAAGAATTGTCACAAAGGCATAACTTTATGCCATTAATATTATACGCATAGTATCCACTTTCTGTTCAAAAATCACTCATCGACACGAAGCTTTTTTTTCCAAATCAAAAGCTCAGAAAAATTCTCCTTGAGCAACACACTTTTACATGTCTTATCAATAGGGTTTGAAGGGTACCAATCTCAAGCTCAAATTGGAATACCATGCTGAAAAAAGTTTGACATTTAAACCATGTCATGGAATTTTATGGTCTGATCTCTGAATTGAACATACGGTTTAAACGTAGCCAGAAACTTGTTGACATGAAAATATTATTCATCACACTAAAATATGTCAAAAGAAAAATCAATCATGAAAGGTCTGAGAATTTCTCACATGTGTGAAAGTCTAAATCTTGTGAGTTTCAGACATGGAACATTCAAGAACCATGTTAATGATTAGATATCAAATACACGACCTAATTTGTCGATAAAGAAAAGAAATATAACAGAAAATAATTAAATTTTTTAGAGAAAATAAAAAAAAAATGTAAAATTTAATAAAATCAACGTATTTCTCTTTCTCCTCTTAATAACCATAAAAAATTAAGAAAATATAGAAAAATAATATATTTCTAATATTACCTTTTTATATTAAAAATAAAAATGATCAATTAAGTGATATTTAATAATCACTATTTCATTTTCTTTTCTTTTCTTTCATCTTTTCTTCGAAAACACTAAAATCTTTCACTATTTTTTTTTTCATGTCTTTCTTTTCTTTTATTTCCTTTTCTTTCTCCTCTCCCTACTTTCTCTCCTTTTCTTTCTATGACGATACCGAACAAAGGATTAGGTGTACCAGTCCTATTCGTTTTTACATTATTATTTGTCCAAATTATTGTTTGATTATTGCAGCAAAAAAGAATTTTTTTAAGGATAAAATGTTTATGTCCCTCAGAGTATCTCAAATTTTAGCCCCTATATAAAAAAATAGGCAATATGATTATAATCTCCATATCTTAAAAAACACACATTTTTAGTCTTTGATAAATGATGAGACTAAAATCACATCAAATCACATCACTTTTAACAAATGTATAGACTAAAAACTGAAAAATAAAATAAAATAAAACATGTCAAATTTTTACAAAAAATCAAATTAAATATTATTTTTGGAGGAAAAAAATATAAATTTTTACCCTAATTTTCAGATATGAAGCACCAACACCAAACTAACATCAAACACACCCTATATCAGATCAACATCAACTATGCAATAATCTCCAGAAGAAAACAATCAGAATTAGCATTTCAATCAAACCCTTGCACTAAAAATCAAAGATTTCTTCAAAAAATCCAATAAGATCAACACAGAAAACTAATGGTAGGACAAAACTTGATCTCAACTCAATTCAACACTCAAAACCCAATCCCAAAGCAAATATGCAATGCAGATTAAACAAAATGAACACCAAAAACCAAACAAGGAAGGAAAGTATAACAATTGATGATTAGAATGTAGTAATTTATTCTATGATCTGATAGTCATAATTTTTGTACAAAAAAAAAAAAAAAAAGAAAAAGAAGATGAAAAAGTAAGTTCTAATTGGTATGGTAAGGAAGCAGATCCATGAAGAAAGCATAAGCACCAACCAGTTTTTGAGATCAGTTCCAATGCTATGGTATGAGATAGGATCCAAATAACTTACAACAACAACACCACCACCACCACCACAACACAAACCTCAATTTCAGAGGTTCATCCATTATCATCACCACCGATTTATGCCTACATTAATTCATTAATTACTCTACAACACCACAATAATCTAACACAACTCCCAAACATTCATTAATTAAACGATACCGAACAAGAAGAAGAAGAAGATTAAGATTATACCACCGCAGCAAGATCCATCAGAGGCATAACGCGGTCGCCGGAAGATCATCCTCGTTTTCGTCGTCGGCGCCGGGCGGCGGAAGGTTTAGATCGAACGGAAGCGGTTGCCGGAACGACGAGGTGAGAACGCAGCAGTCCTCGTCGTCGACGACGGACGAAGACGAATCGCAATCGCTATGACAATCATCACCAATCGGAACGATAGGGTTAACAACGGGCCTGTGAAAAGTGGACGAAGACGGAACCCTAGGCCCGCTGAAAGACTCAACGGTACTACTCATGCCGCTGGTGGTGGGCCGGTTCACCTGAATGGGCTCAAATTTAGAAAACCCGTGGGCCTGATAAAGCGGAATCTGGGAGGAATGGTCCACTCCCGGGCCGGGAAATGGGAAATTAGTTTTCGCTTTGGGCCCGCGGAACGATCGGGCCGCGGTATCGTAGGCCCGGGCTGCATCCTCGGCGGAATCGAAAGTTCCTAACCACACGCGCGATTTTTTCCACGGATCTCGAATCTCCGCCGCGAATCGGCCCCACGGTCGCTTCCGGACGCCGCGAAACCTCGTCTCCTTGGGCGGAGTTTCATTTTCCGCCGCCGGATCCACGACGGTACCAACGGCGGCGGCGGTTCTCCCTCGACGCATGGTTATAATAATAATCGATGATAAAAATACGATCTTTAAAAGCAAGGTCTCAAGGAGACACAACAAAGGGTTCAAACGACGATTCTTAATCTTGTTTCGTTTCCATTTTTCTTTTTCGTTTTTTTTTCTGTTTTTTTTTTTTGGTTTAGGTTTGGGGTCCCATGATGCGGTCTTGCCTCGTTTGCTCCAATAGATTGATTACACGGATGTGAAATGACATTGTTACCCTTTGTTGAGTTTTGTCGTTGTGTGGTGGGGTTTTGGGGATTATGGAGGGGCTATGCACCCCTTATGTGATTATTGTGGGGAGTGTTATTAGGCGTTTGGGGTATGTAGTTGTCGTAATTATTGTTGCTATTGGCTTTCACACATTCAGAAAGCAAAGGTACCCACTATATATGGCATTACCTTTGGGAGCAATATTTGCCAAATGTTACATGTTTCTTTAACTTTTATCACCACTTGTCTATGTTAAGATCATACTTAGATTTTTGCTTTCAACAAATGTTAATAGATTTGCATAATTGATTTGGTCTCATTAGATTTTGTAAAGGTGGAAGGTGCTGAGCAATTCAAAACTAAACTCTATTTTTAGTTGGTTGAATTTGTTTCATGATAACTTGTTACTACACTTATTAATTGTTTTCACGTATTTATTTTAACTTATTAAAATAATCAGAAACTAATAATAATTGAAAATTATGTTGAAAAAATATTTTTTAAACAACTATGAAGATTTAATTTTTATTAGACTGAACTTATATTAAAGATCTTCATTTCAGTATTTGAATTTGAGTTATTCATACTAATAAGAACATATTTAAACATTTATATAAGCATCATATTAAAATCTATATAAAATTTGTTAGTCTAAAATAAGACACATAATATATTTCAAAACATAAAATTTTTATTAAAAATTAAATTTATTAGATACGTGATAAATATTTTATAAGTCATATTATGTATATAATTAATTATAAAATATAAAAAAAGAGAAGTATATATATATATATATATATATATATATATATTTATTCGGTGAGTAAAATGATTTCAATCGTTAGTGTAGAATTAACATTCGTTTTTAAAAAATTATTATTGTGAATATTGTGAGATTTTTTTAAAAAAAACAAATTGACATTTCCTTAAAAACAATACGGGCCTAAAACATGTTTTGGGTTGATAATTTTGTTTAAATATGGGTCAAAGCTTGGTATGGACATTGGAGAATAAAAAATGGCGTGTGTAAGAAGATCATTTTGAAACAAATATTTAGACAAATCTACATGTCATCTTGATTTTGTAGGTGAAGTGTAAGTTTAAATGTATTTAATATTTTGTTTTTGATTTATTTTTTAAAGTATTTTATATCATTAATCAATCATATCTTATTGTTAATGGTATGGTACATTTATTAAATTTTATAATAATATTTTTGTTATGCAAAATTATTTGTAATTGGATATTGTGTAACTTTCTGTGTATAATCGTTTAAGTTTTTGGTATATCTACATGTATTTGAAAATTAAATGTCATAAACATTCAATATTTTAATCATAGAACGTGCACAGATAACTTTATTAAAAGAAGCCAATTCAGTAACAAGTATTGTCAAATTCTCTAGAAAGAAATAGAGATCTCAACAAGATATTATTTGAGAAAAAGGTATTCAGAGTGTAAAACATTCTATAAACTTATAATATATAGTGAAGTCCATACATATTATATAAGATCTGTGATTGAATAATTATATATAACTGGTCTGCAATTTTAGTGTATAACCTTTAAATTCATGTTACTTCATAATCACGTGTATAAAAAAAATTATGTGGTATATGTTGTAATTTTAAGGGGCTAAAAATTTGGTGTATATAATCCTTGCTGTAACCAATATTTAAAGATTAAAAATAACATAACAAATGTTTAAAAGTTAAATATATTCACGAAACAAATGTCCAGGAATTAAAGTCGGTTGAAAATTTATTTAAGAAATAAAAAAATACCAAAAGTATTTAAGAATCAAGACTGATCAAATTTTATTTATAGGTTAAAAATAGAATACTAAAAAAATGGACTAAAAACATATTTAACCCTTTTATATATCTCAAATAAAAAAATTTGAGCACCTATTTTAAATTTACTTATTGAAGACTTAGTCATAGGTCTTACATGCATTATTCTCATGTTGATCTTAAAATTTAACAGAATTTAAAATAAATGACAATGCATATATCGTATTATTTCTATGTTACAATTCACTACAACTCTCGATATTTATTAGATAATTATAAAAGTATTAAATAAATATCATAATTATAATATTCTAATTTTTTTTGTACACTCCTTTAAAATAATATGTAAAATTTCCAACACTCTTAGATTTAACTTTTCGAACATGTAGATTATTAAATGGATGACACAATATCATATTTCTAACATAAAAGAAATAACAACTTTACTGAAAAAAGTTAATAAATAATTTAATTGGAAATGATAAATTAGAGCTTAATACCAATCACAACTTAAAATTACATATTTCACTTCTCTTACATATATTGAACTAAAAAATTTAGTGACAAAAGATAAAAACTTATGCGAAGAATCAAAACTAGGGACTACTAACTTAGTATGATTTACTTTCAAAATTAATTCTTCCCAAGTTCCATCTTGCACAGCTTGGAATACAAAATTTATAATTTTGAGATGAATTTAGACATTTTAAGTTTCCAAATCATAAATAATATTAAAACAATTATCCTGCTTAATGACTCAATCTCACAGAACAATTTATTTCGAATTATTATTTTATTAGTTAATTTATTTAAATAAAGTATATAGAAGAATTTAAAAGAATTTTAATTATGTAAAATTAAAGAATTTAAAATTCTACTTAATATATAAGCATTTCAATTTTTTTTCTCGCAATTATCACACTTCACATTTTAATAATTAATATTTATTTTTATTCAATATTAAAATTTTAATTTCAAAATAAATGTTTAAAAATGAAAATTTAAATTTCTTGAAAATTAAATTATTTTATCCAAACAAAAAAATTAAAATATAAGAAATTGAATTATTTTAATTCAAAAAAAATATTTATAAAATAAAAAAATTCAAATCAAAACTATTAAATATATTTAAATTTTTTAGACTTTTTAATTTCTTCGTCCAAAATAAAACACATGGAAAAATACAATGTCAGTTTTTATTCCCAAAGCAATTTGGTCCAATTTATTAAAGAAGCCACCGTGATAGATTGATGTAAGAAGTACTTTGATGATGGTGTGATGTGAAAACACAGAAGCCTTATATTCCCATTCTTCTCTTGTGGAATATTCGGAATGGAAAGTACTTCAATAATTTTGATGTATCTAAGTTAGGTGCATTTACCTACTATAAACTATAACGATTAATATATAATTCATCAATGGTTTATTAATAATTGATTAATAATTTAGTATGGTTGTTAATTTATTGGCCTAGGTAACCAACTATTTTTTTAATTTTTTTTTTACATTCAAAGTTATTGGCCTAACCCGTCCAACTTGAATGTACCATGTTTATGTAAAAACTTTCCATCTGGAACAAGAATCATTTCTAAGAGTTAGGAATGGAAAGATCAGAATATTGTATCCATTGCTAATTCGTAGTGAATAAAATGTACTTGATATTGGATTATTGGATATGGATCATTATTTGGAACATTTCTATTCTTTTGTACTTTTTTCCCAAAGCATATGTCAAGTAAGAAATCAAAATCATCTTTTATATAAAAGAAGAAAAAGAAAAAAGGGTTCAGTAGTAAAGCAGGCAGAGATCAAATTTCACCTAATTGAACCACACTTGGCTGAAAATTAGGATGTTTTGGTTGAATGATTATCATTTGTCTTAAAGGAATCCTTTGTGAAATGTAGTGACCTTTCTGAAAATGATGATAAAGTAATAGGACAATTTTTAAAAGAGCAAAGGAGTGAGATACCACAGTTAAAAGTAGAAAATCAAATTAAAAACTGAAATGGTTGGTGCATATATACATCAATTAGGCCATTTTTGTTTTGATAAAGTTTCTTACATTTTACATTTTTTTTTAAGAATAAACTCTTGATCCATGAATTATTATCTTCTCTCTTGAATAGTTATTAAATTAATAAAATTATATAATTTTTTATTAGGAATAATTAGTTATTATTATTCTTTTTAGGAGAGGGTTACCCTACGAATTTTCACTCTCAAATTCTTAAGTTCCCTTCCTCATCACTAAACTAATCTTATAACAAGTGGTAGAGCTATTCAGGAGGGAGGGCCATAAAAACGTAGTCTATAAAACATTGAAAATTCATCAATTTAGTCTCTTTGAAGAACTAATTTAAATAATTTTCAACAGGACAAAATAACCTAATTTTTAATATTTTAAGAATTATTTACATAATTTATTATAGTTTCATAATTATTTAGGAGAGAGGATAATAGTTTTGGTGCCAAATGGTTTATTCCATTCTCTCATCATAGCTAAAGTGTCTAATTCAACAATATTCTGACATATTAAGCATGTATATATTAATCTATTTTACAAAAAAGGAGGTGTTGGGAAGAGAATGGAATAACAAAAAGTCTGCCAAACAATCTGGTTGATACTCAATTTATATAAACTGATTAACGAGTTTAAACTTATGTATCACATGTTAATTTGTTTTTTTCATAAATATCATACATAAGAATCAATCTTATTCGCAAAGGCACTAGTTATATCCCTCATCATGTAAGAGTTAATATATGCTAAATCTAACTCCCCACACTGATTTATATGACAATACCTCTTTCATATACAATTGTAAATTTTTGTTGAAGTTATGTCCATAGACTAACTAACTTGATTAGTCATCATTTTAATGTGTTAGATTGTGAAGACAAGGTATAAATAATTTTGTTCACTCCTTAAAGCCAAGACCCATTATTAGATTTCAATTAAAAATGTAAGAGACTAACCATTATTAAATTTCAATTGAAAATGTAAGACTAATTTAGCATAACACATAAGATTGTAAAAGTGGAATTTTGTCCTCTTACTTTCTTCTATAAAATAAATTTTAAGACGCAAATGCTTATCACTAGTGTTCAAAAGATCTCCTAATTATATATAGAATCTTTATTATTTAAACAGATGAAAACCAGTACCAATACCACCTACTGCGTAGTGCTAATGAATTCTGTATTCTTTTATTTGTCTTCTTTCTTTCTATTTTATTTCTTTCCATTCTTTTATGTTCAAATTGGTACTTTGAACCATGCCACAAAAAATTAAATGTCAGTTTGGCACGCCCTTGAAAAACGGGGTTAAATATTTGGTGATAACTCTTGTCATACATCCCTTAATTTTAGCTAACAGTGTGTACCAAACCAACTCCAAAGAAAGAAAAATGAATTGTCATAAACTTTCTACCTGCATTTTATTCACCACAAAAAATGCCTTCCATTCCCCACAAGCTAGTGGTTGTCATAACAACCTCTGAACAAACTATCCAGTTCCACATAATCGCAGGTGAAAAGGGGGGAATAGATGGTATGTATGATAGATATACTTCTCCTGAAAATGTGGGAAAAAATAAAATAAAATAAAGTGTCCAAAAGAAAATTCAAACTTGTAGTAGTTTAGTCATGTGAAGACTCTGAGGAGGCTGGGAATGAATTTGATGTAGTATCAGCTTGTTTTGATGAATCTTCTGTAGCAGCTTTTGCATCAGACTTTTGAAGCTTGTCAGTTGATAATTTAGGTGGAGATGTCTCAGGTGGTTGTACATTTGATAACCCTCTAGGATTACTAATGAGAGGAGTATCAAGTACAGACATAGCAGGTAAGGTTAAGCCATAGTTCTGAGGGATGGTCAAAACTGGATGATCAAATTTACATGTTGGACCAAACTTGCACATTCCATAGATTCTGTAATAAGAGCATATAGCCTGGCCCTGCAGATAGATAAACCATGATACGGATCAGGAATCTAAATACTTAAAAAACCATATATGGAAGCCAATATCAACTACAAAAATGCCTACCTAGGATATTAAGGAGGACAGTGTGAACAAAATTGTGTTTTGAGAATAAATAATACATGCTCTAACAATGTAATTTTTTTTTTAAATTGCCATATGTTCAAAACTATCAAATATGACAAATTTCATAATTTTAAAAGTCATATCAGATATGATTTCTGGCTGTTGATAGTGTAAAACCTTTTATACTGATCATGCATGCATGTTTATTAAGGTCATTGTTTAAAGTAATTAGATATGAAGTAGAAGCTGAACTTACAGGTCTCACAGGAAGGCCAAGTGGGTTTATTAATGATTGAGATATTCTTTCTTTTGGGTGGTGGAACTTGCAATCAGATCCATATTTGCAGGTTCCAGTATTCATGAAGTATCTACATTCTGGTTGATCAGGTCTATTTGGGAGAGATGAGTTTATTGCCTGCCCACCAAAAAGTGACTCCCCCAGATTCATGAAGTCATAAACAAGATTAGATCCAAGAAAACCAGTAGGCATTGCAGGGTTCATGCTTCCCTATTTTCAGAAACAATGTCATAGTCAAAACATAAAAGATTTTAATTCAATTTGCAGAAAGTACCATTAACTGTGTGTACTATGTACTATATAGTAACCAAAACTCAACATAATTAATAATCACCAAAAGGCAAGATACTCCAAAGATTTCCTTCAGAACAAGACACATTGTGTTTCAGATATTAATTGATATATCACTGACAGATGTGCGTGGCAATTAATAGTATCTCCATACATAGATCACTTCGTGTAGTTTTCCTAGCAATGTCTATGACATTCACTAGTACAATATGTTTTATAATGTCCAAGCATTTACTTATCAAGATATATCAGACAACAAAATTCAATGTGCTTCCAAGTAAATAGCCATTGCCTAATTGCTTCATGCAGTGATTCAGAGCATTATGGAGTAACATTTCAGTAAGATGGCAGAGGAGAAGAATCCTTGCAATCATTCTTGCAGAGAAATAATGCCATTCAGATCAAATTCAATGTTAGGATAACTGCTGTGGAAGAGAAAAAACAAAGACCTGAGCAAACAGCAAATGCAAAAATAAGCAGGACATTGAACATCCTTAACTAACCATGTAGTTGTTCCAGCTCTGCACAGGAATAATGCCTTGGGAAGAAGACAGAAAAGGAGGCACATAAGATTGAAGACCTTGCCCTAAATATGGCATTCTTGGTGCTGACCATGCAGGAAACCCTCCACCATATGGTAAACCTGATGTAGGAATAATTGTTGAGGTAGGAGATCCAGCCAAAGGGTATGCTCCAAGGGAAGCATGCTGTGGATGATGAAACTTGCATGCAACACCAAACTTACAAGACCCGGTTCTCATGTAATATGGACATGATTTTTCTTCCTAAAAGCAACAAGCAAAGAATGTTGAAAATTGCAATGGTTTCATTCACCAACACAACAATACTAATTGGAAAAAATAAATAAATTGGCAAGTGCAATGGTGTGCACAAACCTGACGCAAGGGAAGGCCTAAAGCATTGAATGACACTGGAGCAGCACCACGCCTGTCCTTTGGATGATGATATTTACAAGTTGATCCATACTTGCATGTCCCTGTCTTAAGAAAATACTGCATCCCATATTTCAAACAAGATTACAAGTTACTCCAATTGAATAGCACAGGAATAGTATAATAAATCTCCCTTGATAATGGACTGTGTAGTATACAAAATTCTTCAGGTTATACTGCAGTTCATCAACCTGATATTTTTATAATATATGCATTGATTTCCTTTCCTAGATCAAGTATGCCATAGCTGGCATCAAGTAAAATTTTGCCATCATCGTCAAGTCATCATACTGAAATCTGGAAAATAAGTTCTAAAGGACAAAAACCTCATAATATGACCACTGATAATAAAACATATCATCAGTAGAAAACAAAATGGTAGATGTTATACACTGACAGCATAACTACTCTATTTTTGGTTCAGTTCATTAGGTATCCTACATCATGTTGACATTTTCTTTCCCTTCATTTATTGTTTCGCTAACAGTGCACTGGTAGTCACTAAATGTTTCAAGCTGACCAAATCTATTATTAAAAGGGACCACAAAAAGGACAAACATAAATGCCAAAAAGCAAGTGATGAAATTGCAAAATATGAATTGCATATCTTTAGAACATCTTATGAACTCTTGTACAAGCACAATTATTTTTTATTACAAAACAAACCATAAAGTTTATGTTAATGGGAAAAATAGTATTTGATTTCACTCTAATGTTCTTGCATAAAACAAATCCACAATCAGTTTCATGAAGCGTAATTCTTCCATGACTCATGAACCAACAACTATACCAAAGCTTAAGTTGTTAGGTGAAGACACATTAATGGTGGTTTTATATCACATCCCTAACGAATTCAACACAGGAAAATCTTAAGAAGAAAATGCAAATTTTAGTCATGAAAAATAAACATACATACCTCACAATCAGGTTGCCCGGCCCTCTGAGGGAGTTCTTCACCATAATGAGTACCCTGAAAATCTAATAAAGTATGAGAAACTTCTATTTGTTTGAACATGATGGCCAACAAACAGATTGAAGAATAAATTACAACAGCAAATAAAAGATTACAATTACATAAACTAAATCTTCATCACATGTTTCACAAAAAAATTGCTTCACATATATATATCCATCTACAAAGCAATGAATTGAAAAGGAAATAAAAGAAAGAACTCTTACAATTGAAACATGAGGAGGGTGATGGTAGCGACAATTGCTCCCATAACCACACATTCCAGTCCTCAAATAATATAAGCAATCAGGTTCACCGGGTCGATCTGGATATTGGTTAGATTGAGCTGCAGCATCTCTATCCCAATTATCATTCATTTTCAAACGTCGAATTGCTTCTACAATACAGATCAGAAAAGAATCAAACAAAGTCTGCCCAAATTTTCATCCAAACAAATTTAAGCAATAACTCAAATTAGCATAATCACACAGCAACGCCATTAACTATACATCAGAAACTTATCATTTTTACCTCAAAAAGCACACTATTGGTGGCTAAAACATCATAAGATCAAAACATGTCCGCGATCCTTTGTTGCATCATTAAGAAAATTACATCAATTATGCAAACCCATGTGTGATCAGAGACAATACAAGTTAAGCCATGTTTCCAAAAATCCTCAAAGATGGTCTCCCACAAATCACAATACATTGTGTGAACCACCAGAATTCTCTAAATCAAAATCATCGTACCATGAAAAGAAAGTTATCATCGTCATCATCATATATCAAAATGAAACAAAACCGTTGAGTAAAGACAATCTAACATCTAATATTTCCTAACAAAACAATACAAACCCATCAACATTAAACGATGATCAGAACAGTTTAAACCATAATCATGACAAAAACAAAAACCAAAAAAAATAAAAAAAAAACAAAGGAAAATCAATCACCAGAAAAACCTGCACCACCTTCAATGTTGTCACCAGACGGTGTAGAATCAACATTCCTCATAACCTGTCTGTTTTCTGGCATCTGGTTAGCGTTGAAAAATTGAAATGAATGACCAAGTTTTTCAAAAAAAAAAAAAAAAAAAAAAAAAAAAAACTCTCTTTTCTTGTTCTATCAAAACCAGAAGAGACCCTTTGAGCCTTTAAGAAGAAATCAACGCACAACACTCTCAAAATTAACTCACCCACATGGTAAAATGATCACAGGACATAGTGAAAATTGACCAAAGACTAAAAAAACAATAAAAAATATTAATTTCCCGGAAAAAATTAAAATATTAAAAACAAAGAGAGAATCGGAGATAAAATTGAGAAGAATCAAATGTGAAATCTTTAAAAGAGATTTAACAATATTCCAATTGAATGAAAGTTGGGTTGAAATTAGATTAGAGTTTCTTGGTTGTGGTTCTTCAATCTTCGGAACATTTTGGATCTTTGAATGTGAAACCCGACAAGTTAATAATAATAATGTTAATACAGTAATACTCTAAAGTAAGGTTCTTGCGCGCGTGTACGAACAATAAATTCTATGTACCATATTACCCTCCACGTGGCGGCTCCATAACATGTTTACGTGAACCAAGATTTATTACTACCACCATCGCGCGTGCACTGCAATCGCTACTACAAATTTGGATTGCTAAGAAAATTTAATTAGCCTGAAAAAGTAGATGCCAATTATGGTAATCACTACTCTTGATTTCATTGTCACTCTCCATATTTAACCACTTCAATTCTTTTTATAAATAGATTCATCAATTTTTAGTCATAATAATTTTAAACAAACTAGTAGCAATAATATTGATAAAGTTGTATAAACAATCTTTATATCACAATTTTTAATTTTCATAATTTAATTAAATTTAATGGGTAGTTTTGCACCCCAATGTTACTATTGTAAAAAAATATATTTTTTAAGAGTAAATAATTTATATATTGATGAATTAAAATATTTTGACATTATTATTTAATCACAAATTAATATGTGATAAATTTATCACTTGTGATAAAAAAAATATTTAATAAATAATATAATATACCAATAACTAAAAAATTAGTTAAAATTTGTAAAGAAAATATTATATATATATATATATATATATTGTAAATGAGTTGGGTATGTAATTTTAGACATGAAATAAAGTAATAATATGTTATAGAAAATGGTTATTTGACTTTTGATTTTTGATGGTTTTAGCACCATACATCATCTAATTTATATATGTATAACATTATTAAATACGAACTAATGCAAACAACATATTTTATATATTTTGAAGAACCTTCACAATTCTCTTCAAAATACACTTCATGAATACATAATTGTTTAGGGCAGTTACTGATGAAAATAATGGTGCAACACTTTCTGAAATCTAATTATTTTGGAGATTTAACGTTAGGAAAAACTATCGTTTTCTATCAATGATTATTCAATTGTTTTTTAGTGATCTTTAGGTAACGTCACAAAAATATTTGCGTTTATTTTGTCTATAACCTCTAATATTCAATATTGTATTTAAAACTAATCAATTTAAGTTAAGTTAAATTATTACAAGCATAAAATTTTCCTCCTAAATTAAAAACATACCCAATCTTTAATACAATATAAAATTTGTTATTTATTAAAATTACTCTCAAGTTAAATATTTTTTGACAACATGTTGGATTTTATTGAACGATGACAATTATTATTTTTATTTCAGTTATATTGCAATAAACATAAAAAATGTGTAAATAGTATCATTAAAAATTAACGGTTCATTTTGTATTAAAAAACATTATACGTACGCTTCAAAGAAAATGTTATATTTTAGACAACAAATTGTGAAATTTTATCCGTTGATTCAAAAATTTAAAGTATAATAAGTTTAGTAAGTTTATTATTATAATCTTAGGGTTTTCTAATTTACTACTATTATTTCTAGAAGAAATAAATTAACGTTTTTTATCCTTTCTAAAAATAAGTGGGTGTAAATTATTAACTATCTATAAGACTTCTTAATTAAGTTATTTTTCAAAGAAATAAGTTAGTAAATTATAATTATGATTTTTTTTTGTTGAAAATATCTAGGATTTAATT
The DNA here is from genome assembly GCA_026586105.1 of Hylodesmum podocarpum. NCBI lineage: Eukaryota > Viridiplantae > Streptophyta > Magnoliopsida > Fabales > Fabaceae > Hylodesmum > Hylodesmum podocarpum. The sequence goes on along the minus strand of JALJEV010000519.1, from coordinate 4,768,194 downwards.
TATTAACTTACTTCTTCCAAAGAGGAAATCTTTTATAATTTTAGTTAATAATTTTTTATTAAAATTAATAATCTTATAATTTATTTTTCCCTTACATGCATTTTGACTTGACTTTTAGATATTGCCGACAGTTGTAGGTCAAATTTTAACTAATGTGTTTGGTTAAACCCTCACAAAAAACAAACAAAAGCAAACATATTAAAAATTGAAGTCTTCAATTTTCTTTCCGTCGATAAGAGGAGATTTTGGAAAATCTTAACCGTCCAATTACGAGAAAGAGGACTTCGCCGTCATATTTGGATTCGTGTAAAACGGTGAAATAATCTAGGACCGTTTCGAGGGTAGAAATGTCATTTCCAATAGTGCCAACACTTCTGGAAAAAAATATCACAAACCAACGTTGACGTGTCAGTGTTGCGAAAAATCGTCGCCGTTAAAGTGGAGCACAGAGAAGAAAGCTTGGATACGCGCCACGTGGAAATGACTCAGCCATTGATTTGAAAAGTCACTGATGTTGTTGTCGGCAATTTTATTTTAATTTAAACAATGAAGCATGGCTTTCTGCATCATCAATAAACTTTTGATGTAATAATAATCTATCACTAATATTTTCATTAATTTTTAACAGTTTTTTCATTAACTTTATCTTGTAATTTCACAGAAATTAAAAATTTATGATGTGATCGCATATTAAAATTGACTATCACGAGGATAAATTCATGCATTCAAAATTAATTAATAGTTTTGAATTTAAATCCAAGTACGCGAGTGTATTAAATATGCAAACAAGAAACTTTGCCTTTTACTCGAACAGAATTAAAGGATTTTTGACTTTTACCAAAAATTATAATTATAATCTAACTAATATCTTCATTGAAAATATTACATTTAATGAATATTATATAAATTAACAAAAAATATAATTGAGTGTGTTTATTTTTTGATTTTTAATGTATAAAATTAAAGTATATTTCTTAATGATTTATGTTAAATAGTATAACATTGAAAATTAAATTAATTTAAGGGTACTCTTAGATTAACAACGTAATTGAGTTAGTTAACTTTTGTTTATATTTAAACCTAATTTTTTTAATTGTATATAAGTTTATGGGTAGTATGTCTATACAAGTTACTCACATCAACAATGAAAATTGAATCTATATTAATTTAAAATATGAGTTCACTCTTCATTAACTGGACTAATATTAATATTGCACTAGTGGGACTTGATAGAAACCTTGCAGATTTATTTAACCAATGCATTATCTCTGTTATCATGCTTGTAAATTGTATTGATTCTCTCTCAATAAAATTTTGTCCCTCAAAGGGGGAATAAATAAGGTGATTGTATCTCATTCTATGTATTTGGGCTAACATAGAAAGATTAAGCTGCTATATTTATGATTCGGTTGCGTTTCATGTCTGGTGTCTTTAGTTGAGTTTAACCTTATTTTTTAAATTTAATTTTGGTTCCAGGTGGGTTTAATTTAATTTGATTAAGGTAGGTTTAATTTAATTTAATTTGATTTATTCCGATAATTAATCTTTTAACAGTCTCATTCTCATGTTTATTAACAGTAACAGCTGCATTCACGTGTTTTTGCCAGAAATACAACTAAACATTTGGAAACAATGTTCTGTAGCTGAAGAACGGACATTGAATGTAATAAACACAGAACTAAACATACTTAAAAGTTGGTAAGGGTGATCTTAATTTATCCTTTTCTTTACTAAAGATATTATCCTTATTTGTATAAATAAATTCATAAATTTTAATATTTAAGAAACAACTGATATTAGTAATATTAATTTATTATTCCTAAAATATTTTCTATTTTAGTTTTTAATGTAATATTAATTATTATTTATATTTTTAATTTTTTATCATCCATCTATTGAGTTAAGACAATAGTCATAATAGGAGGGGAAAATATATAATTTTATTAATTTAAACAGTTGAAAAAATAGTTTAAGAAATGATTTTGATGATGAGTCAAAGTGGATCCCATTGAAAAGGTTTACGAAGCGAGTTAGGTGCGAATAACGAGGCATGGCAGCACCTTTCATTCTCACGGAAGACAGCATAAGATTTGGTGTGGTCCTGCCATACGCGGAACAATTAGATTAACAATAGAAGTGATACACGTGTCATATGGATCCACTCCTCCAAATCAAAAGTTGAATCAGGTGGTGTGGAGCAATAGTAAAAATGAATATGAGTGTAACTTGCCAAGTCTATAAAAATTAATTATGACCCTAAGGGGTGTAGACTATGCTTCACAGACTAGCTTGTTCCATGTGTCAGCAGTTCAGTGCTCTATTATTTGGTTCATTCAGTTGCTGTGATGATTAGATTAACCATTCCAATTATTATTTTAGTTTTTGAATTGCTGTGATAGAATGGTAGATTGTGAATGAAATGCTACATATTAGTAGAAGAAAAATGTTGATATACTGAAATATAAAATATAAGGAGAGAAATAAAAATATATATAAATATGAAGAAATAAATATATATATATATATATATATATTTTATAAATAAATTAAGAGTGAGTTAGTTGATTAATTGTTTATTATAAAATTATTAATAGAAATAAGACAAATTAACTAAATTTATTTTTTGAGATTAATAAAAATATTTTATAGTTGGACTAGTCTTGAATAGTGGATAGGTAAGTGTGGTTAAAATTTATTTTATTTTATTTATTTATTTATATCTGGAGTCATGATTCTTAGCTATAATGTTGCTCTATCTTAAATCAGGATTAATTTAAAAAAAGACATCATGACGTTTCTGTGTTAAATAGTTAATCAGATGTTAAGTAAAAAATATTAAATAAAAAATTGTTTAAGTTAAAGGAAACATCTTATGTGTTATTTCTCTTAATAGAAGGTACTGAATTTTATTATTAATATTTTATTTACACTTCTTCCATTTTAGATATAAAGACATTATCACGTAAAACATCTCCTCTAACCTAAACATATTTTCATTTAACACCTTTTTAATTATGTAATACCGAGACGTCATCGGTCATAACACCTCTTTCCAAACATACTCAACTATAAAATATTTTCTAACTTGTCTCAACATTGCCTCCATAAGGAAACCAAATTGGTTAATTTGCCTAGAAATAGCTATAGGGTATATTTCAATCTTGTTTATAGAGAAAACTATACTTGCAGAATTTCTTTTGGTCCGTGAATCTTGCACTATGTTTCAATTGATGTAAATGCAGGGAGATGAGAACCCGAATACAAAAAAGGGAGTAATAATAAAATAGTTAGTTTTCATTCATTAATATTTGATTCAAAGAAGTCAGTTTGCAAATTGCAAGAGGTCAAGTAACCCGTTGATGCAAATTAATGAAGAATAAAGGTCAACTAAATCAGCAGCATTTTCAAGTTGGAAGTTAAATGTCACGTTCACAAATGTATACATTCTCCTTTTTTGGCACTACTAATTTATATGCTATTAATAATTATTTTAAAATATAACATCCCACCTCCAAATATATGATGGCAAGCACTAGTATTAGAACACAGACACGGTTATCTTCAAAGAACAACTAGTTTGGAAATCAAATATACATTTATGATGAAGAGGGATAGTTTTTGAAAGCAAAAATCTCATCGCATCAAGGGATTTCAGCCCCACAGGAAGTTGAATCTTGGGAGCGACCAAATGGATGACATAATTGGATATTCAAAATGTTATATTTGAATTTGATTGCGGGTTTGTAGTTGATAAGTTCCAATGCTACACTCTGGTTCTCCGTAGATTCATAGTACAATTTTTAGGTATAGACATTGTCATAGTAATTTTTCTAACTCAGTGACACGTTTGAAAAGGAGACAAGCTAACTGTGTTGCTCGTAATCTAATTAAAGTATCAAAATTGTAGACAGTAATCATGTTTTTTAACACACTCTACCTCTATCTTGATTTTCAAACTTTGATAATGAATGAAATTGTACTGATAAAGAATATCTTAGTTTAAATTTTTTTTTTCTTCTTTAAATATTTAAAGTATTTCTTGTTCTGTAGTGATTGATTCTACAAGTCGTTTTCTGGCCTTTAATTCTTTGTCTTTAGAAAAATGAATATGTATTTATGTAAAAGAAAGTCTGATGCCAAGTTAGTGTTCAATCTCAGAGCTTTAAAGATTTTTAAATTAGTCCTTATCTTGAAATCTTTGTCACGTATTTACACTCTTTTATTGTGAGTTCTATCATCATTACCTCTATGCCTAGGATACTTGTTATTTCCTTTAACAAGTTTATTAATTAAGGTGTTTGTTCTTAATTTACGGCGTTAATCATGTTGTATGTCACTTCTATTGAATATTCGGTCAGGGCATTCGGCCTTGACATTAGTCTGGGTGTTGAAGGTAGAAGGTCAAAATTCGACTTCTAGGAGCAAAAGTACTTTGAGTATTAAAAGAAGACCAAATTGAGAAGTGAAGAACGAACTTAAAAGCACTTTGTAAGCACATTTTGGCGCTCACTATCAGTGCCGAAGTAAAATACTATCTCGCACCTCATTGAAATCTTTAGCCAAAGGCGGTGATTACAAGAAGCAAGATGGATAAACAGACAATAGAAGAATCACCAATGTAAAGGGAAACACAGACTGAGGCCGAGTCCATCTCGACCTTAAGGCAACTCAAAGAAGAAATCGGAAGGATGCACCGACAACATGACCTAGAGCTTCAAAAATTACAAGAGGAAAATGTTAAGTTGAGAAACAAAATAAAGACGAGTACTCTTAGTCCTCGTCCCAAGTTCAAGATCCTCCCAAATTTACTTGGTCAAGTACTCCTATTCAAGACTATCCTAAGTTTTAACTTGGCCGAGGTTGAAAACCAAGTCTCCCAAGTTCTCCCTTGGTTGTGCACTCTTACTTAAGACCTCTCAAGTTCTCACTTGGTCGAGACCGAAGATCGAGTCTCCCAAGTTCTCACTTGGTCAAACACTTGTATTTAAGACCTCCCCCCTCTCAAAGTTCTCACTTTTTTTATGTTGTAATTCATGGCCATCCGAGTTTTCACTTGTTCTGAGAACTATTGCTCAAGAATTCAAAAAGTTGTCACATGGCCAGTAGTCATAATTCAGCATTTTCGAAATATGTTTGGCCCATTTATTGCATAACAACTTCATGTAAAACATATAACATGATTAACAATGTAAATTAAGGACAGAACTGTTAATTAGTAGACTTGTTAGAGGAAATGACAAGTTGAACAATCTAGGCGTAAAGATAATGATGACAAGGCCTACAACAAAAGAGTATAAATACATGACAAAGACTTCATGACGAGGACTAGTTAAAAAATCTCTTCAAAGCTCTAAGGCCAAACACTAACTTAAATGTCACAATGTGTACTGGATACATATAGTGAATTGAGTATTAGTCCCCAAACCGGCTAGTACCCGATGAAGAACACTTAGGCCGAACACCAAGGTCGAACATTAAAGGCCTAAAATCGAAGCCAAATACTCAAGGTCGAACACCAAGGTTGAATACTTAACTAGAGCGACATACAACATGATTAACGTTGTAAATTAAGGACGAAACTTTTAATTATTAGACTTGTTAGAGGAAATGACGAGTTAAACACCTTAAACGTAAAGGTAATGATGACATAACCTAACATAAAAGAGTATAAATACGTGACAAACAGAGACTTTAAGGTGAGGACTAGTTTAAAAATCCTTTAAAACTCTAGATAGAACACTAACTTATGTGTTAGAGTGTCTTTTATAGGTACGTTTCTCCTTCTTTAAATGTTAAGGATCAAGGACAGAAGACTAAAAATGTACTACTAGATCCGAACATTAAGAACTAAAAAGTACCTTGAACATTCGAGATTATAATAAAAATTGGTATGACTTTTCTTTATTTAAAACAATTATTTTTTAAAATGTAGTAATATTTTAAATTTATAAAATCATATACTTGATGCTTCACTTGTTAAAATGATATAAAATAAAGGGCTTAAATATGTTTTTAAAATAATTTAGGGGTAACTGTATAAGAAGATGAAATTGTTGCAAAATAAGTTGATTTTCTATAAAATATTACAAACATTTCCCTTCCTGCCAGAAAATGTGGTTGCAGTGAAATTTCTATTTTCGTGACAAGGATTTTGAATGTTTCTATAAACGTACCGATGTACAAAGCAGAAAGAATTTTGATTGTTTGGGTACAAATTGAATGAGTAAAGGAAATTAGAATGAAACGAGTGAAAATTTGTATATACCTTGTATTTTGGGTGTGACCCATTGTTATTTCTTTTTTTTTTATTATTATAATAATAATAAATTCATTTCATATATTATCTTACTCAAGTGATATACATTCTGACTAAATTGTCAGAGTCTCTTGTAAATACCCTAACAATCTTAGATGAAGATTTCCCATTAAATCAGTCATAAATCCATATATAAGTTGTGAAACTTTCTTTATAGAATGTATTAGTTTTTCCTTGGATAATTTGCATAACTAGGTTTGTATCACAAAATAAACGAATATTAGAAAATCCCTATAATTCAAAACGAATAAAAAGAATACCACGATTCTCATCCTCATAATTTCTGGTATTATCCAGAAATAATTATTTTGAGTGTGATCTTCAGGGAAGCAGCTAATAAGGTCAAACAAGGAATGAAGTTGGAAAGGAAAAGTTAAGAATTTTGAATTTAAGAAGCATAGGTAGATATAGTCAAATAGTCAATGAAAAGTAGATATTCCACACTTGAGGAAGTTCCATAGTCCATGTATTCTACTATGTTGCGTGTATTGACTTCATAAGGAAAAAAGAAATTAGTAAAATAATCTGATAGCATGTCTATGATTTTTTTTGCTAGTAGATATAATAGATGTAATATTTATAAATTGTATTTTATAAATATAATTTTTTCATTATTTTATCTTTTATTTTCATGAATGAAATATTTTTAAAATTAAATAGTTTCATTTTAATTTTTTTATTGCTCACAATTAATATAAATATTTCATTATTTTTTAATGATTTTTACTTTATTTTTATATCTTGCCAATCCAATATTCTTATAATTAAATATAATTTAAGGGAATTTTTTTAATTTTTTTCTCTCCAATTAAAATTATATATATATATATATAATAGATGCAATATTTATCAATTATATTTATAAATCTAGTTTGTTTTTACAATTATTTTATTTTGTTTATAGCTCATTAATGCAATATTCTTAAATTTAAATAATTTGGCTTCCTTTTTTTTTTTTAGCTAAAATTGATATAATATAAATATTTTCATATTTTTTAGTGAATCAATTTTTTAATCGTTAGAAATTAGACACAAGTATTAGAATGTTAATATATTTTTGGTATTATATTGTGAGTTAATTAAAAACAATTCATATACCTACTAAATGAATGAAATCAAACTTCTTTCAATTAATTACTCTGCCCAAGGAATACTTCTCTCCATATAATTGATTCTTATTTCTCATTCTAGTGATCAAATGAATAAAAAAGAATTGGGTCTAGGGGAAAGAAACAGTCCCAGATGAAAAGAATTTGTTAATCTCTGACTAAAAAGGCGAAAACAATATAAAGACAATACTTTCTTAGAATCACATAAGCAAATATAGTTACCTTTACCAAGGGGTAGCTTAGCTTGTATGCAATAAATTGTGAATGCATGAAGAGTAATAATCATTGATTTTGAAGGACACAATAGTGATCATAGTGGGGTCATGGAATTATAAAAGCATACGCCAGCGTCCCCGTTCGTCAAACTTAGGCATAAAAGCACCAATACTCAAAGTTGACATCCAAATGTTATGCAAGATCAATAACTTGGTCATGGCTACTCCATCTGAAAAAGAAAAGACATTCAATTTCCATGGAAAATTGCCACCACTTATGACCCATCTCAATGGAATTCATGGCTAACAATTTTGATCCAATCAAAACTCTGTAAAAGGAACGACTTTGTAAAACTGTATTTTTTTTTTTTATAAATGAGCTTTTTATAATAGTTTGTAGCATTTTCTTTTTATACATTACAAGTAGGGTATTAGTTTTTTAAGTTATAATTTTTTTTTTGTTTATATATCTTTTTATTTTTAAAATATCTGTTAACTTTTTTTGTAACATAAAGTAGTTTTTTCTTTAATCATACTAATCAATGTAATAAAAGTATGACATTTTCTTAAGTGCATGTTATTTCTAATTTACCTTAAATTCACTTTTAATTAAGATGATATACAAGGATCAGCATGGATTATATGTTACGGAATTGATTTTGTCAGGAGGTGAATTATAAGTAAGAAAATTTGTTTACAATTTTTTATCCCAAATGTAATTTTAATAAAATTAATGATTGAATTTATTGTTGAAAAATACTTTTATCTATTGATTAAGACATGTGAATATTATTAAATTAAAATTGTGTCTAAAAATATAAATAAGCATATATACTTAAGGTTTTTATTACGAAAAAGATAGGCATCAAAATTTCTAAAACACTTAGGATAATTATAATGTTTGTTTTCGTCGTCAAATGCCACCAAGAAAAATAAAAAGAGAACACCACAGCCTTACAGCTTTAGGGTTGGGCCGAACCTATCTTTAAGCCCAGTCAAATATAAGTTGAACTTTATATCTTTTTTATACATATAAAGGTGTTTTTATTTAATATATGGTAGAAGGAAAAGGAAAGACTCTCTTTCCCCACTAAATATACTTCCCTTTTTATTTTTTACATTCAATTGATAAAATATTATTTGATTGATTACTTATTATTATGATTTTTTTACTTTTCATCTAAAATATGCAAGAAATATGAGTGTAATTTATTTTATAAAATATATTAAAAAAATGAAAATAAGATAGAGAGAAAGCATTAAATGAATTCTAAAGCCCAAGGCTAGGGTCCAATCGTTCAAGGGTCTTGAAATTATGTTAAGTTCAACAATGTATGAGATATTCTAAACTCATAATTATAGTTTACAATTTAAAGAAAATAATATTTAATAGATAAGGTTGGTTGAAAATTAACTGCGAAATAAAATTAAAATAATATCATAGAAAAAATGTTCCGTATCTTCACTTCGTATTAAGAATTTATTATTCTACGAATTAATTCATGTCATAAAGAAATCTAAAATAGACTTTTCCAACCTTTAATTTCCATTTTACAATGTCAAAACATTTATTTATAGAAGGTTCTCATCTTTGTGAGGGTTCAAAGTAACAAATTCATATATGCTACAACAAGATATCATCAATGATAAAACCAAAAAATACACATATGCATCAATGAAGTCAAAACAAAAGATATTGTATATCTTTCTTACAGATAAAACTTTTAATTCCTCACCAAATAATCTTAGTCACACCTAAGGATAAATAATGCACATCCATGACCTGATACTTCCATTGTGAATGAATTATTTGTTTGGATGGTTCTTCTGCTCCATGTTTCAGTTCCTTCACAAAGTCTCAACTTCCTTCTTCTACCCCAAATGGCCATAGCCAAGTCTGCTATGTTTGCAGATATTGTTGTCTTTTCATTATTTAAGTTGAAAAAAGCAACATAGATCTCCCCTAAATGCAAGCAAAAGTAACAAGAAGAACAAGAATTACATAATATAGTGCACTATAAAAAATTTATAATTCATCTCAAGTTGGTATTAAAGGAATATATAGAACTTAATCAGAGAACTGAAGAAATATCAAACCTTTTCTTCCAATTGCAATCCAAGATCGAATTCCATTAGGATAACCTTCAGCTGCATGATTGGTGAAGTTTCATAACTATTAGATAAAAGTATAAAAATGTAAATAAATGAGAGGTAGCATGAAAAATTATGCATAGAGATAACTATTTCCTACTAATTTTTACCATAGACATGTTCTACTATTGCACACATGCCAGAATGACCATTAACCAAAGTCCCATTGGATTTTAGTTCCCACATTTGTTTAGATTGCATAGATTTACGCTTTCTGCATCAACAATAATGTAATGTAATTCAGTACAAATAACCAGAACAGATTTAGACAAATAAATTGAAGAAATTAAAGTAAAACGTTATTACAATGATGCCATAGGAAGTTCTCTATTGTGCAAGCAAAAAGGCTTCTTCTGATTCTCCTTTGGATTCTTGTAACAAATTCTCTTGAGATCTTGGTTATATTTTTCACTAGACCAACCACTTGCTTTTGGATTAGTGCATTTAGAGAAAGTTAGGGAATAAGTAAACGGCACTTCTGTGACATTGTGTTCTTCATTCTTGACATCGTCTAATCTTGTAATACGAGGAAACTGATAACAATAATAATAATAAAAGCAGAAACCGTATCAACCTAAGATTTTATTAGAACTTTATTTTGCAGCAAACTGTAATATACATTTAACTAGCCAATTCACTCAGAAAGAACATATATGTATATAAATACTCATTTTTCTATTTTTACATTTTATAACTAATTATCTGATTGTCTGCGTATGTCAGTTGTCTACCAAATATTTTTCATTTTAAAAACATATGATTATTAGAAGAAACAGAAAAGAAAAGGAAAAAGGAGTTTCACATGCCTCTTGATTATTTGAGCTAAAGGAGTTTATCTCCAGTAAGGTAGGATTTGTGATAAGATCATAGATCCATACATCAAGCTTCCGTAGATCCCCTCCATACATAATAGGGGACTTTGCCATACACCACAAAGTCATCTGTGAGATAAGAATAATTTCACTTAAAATCTGTTAATTTATATACATTCATATATGATAAATGTTCTCAACAATTATAGCAATATAAATCAGTTGTATTATTGTGTATATACTTGAGTTCTTTGCTCCTCTCGAGTAAGCCTACTAGACCTGTGTGGACCTTCATGAACATCTATCAAGAAATAAAGCAAAAAAATAAAAGAATAAAAAACCCATAAGAAGGAAGTTTTCATTTTTACTCTTAAATAAATTACAATTATGTATGAGTATGATATATAACTTTATTTCATAACTAATTCCAATACGTAATTAGTCAGTCAACTCACTCATAAGACATATACGTATATATGTTGTTTTTCTTTCTTCACATTTTATAACTAATTATTTACGTATTATAGTTATTTACCAGATATTTTTTCCTATATATATGGGATTTGGGTGAAACTAAAAACATGATTTCCTTTATTAATGATTAAGGAAGTGAAACATTTTTTTTTGTCAGAAAAATAGGAAATTGGAACTTAGAAGCAAAGTGAAGTAATGTAGGGGTATTTAGGCTAACCTGGGTCAGTTAGCCATCCAAATGGTAGCATGTCTAAATCAGGCCAAGATTTTCCCTTCAAACCCTTAACTCCTATCAAATTAGATGCAGCAAAGTCTCTGAAATAAAAATCAAAGATGTAGACACTTTTGATGGTGAACTAGCATAAGAAAGATGGAAGTGCAATCCACATGTTTTGAATTGATTCAAACATAGCAAGCAACAGTTAATGACCTTGACACATTAAAATGAGATAAGATTGCTGACCATTCATCCCAGTCATCTGCTGTTACACGATATGTATTAACAAAACTACTAACCATCCTAGCCATTTGTGGTGTTGCACGAACTCCAGGAGACAAAGAAAATACAATGGAGCGGTCAAGGCCATTCAGAATCTGCATAGATGACAATTCAAATGATGATAAAGTTTTCCATTTCTTGACCTTAAAATGAAAAGGATAAAAGGGGACAAAAAATTGAATTATACCTTTGATACACATGTTATTTCACTCAAATCCAAGTTCTCACCAAACACACAATCAAGTTTCACTACAAGAAATCAATCAAGATAAAAAATCAATACAAGTATACCAAAGCTACAATGAAAACTATGATTAATGTATGATGTAGGAAATGAATATATTGCATAATTTATGATGATGCATAATTACTACCAAAATCAACTCCCCAAGAAGCACACAAAACATAAATTGATCTTAAGAAGGCTTTTCCAGCTCCTAATGTTGTATTTATAGCCATGAAACCATTACTCATCCATTCACAAGTCCTTGATGGGATTCCTATGTCTTTTGCACTCCACACTCGACCATATTCAGTGTAAGGTCGTCCCTAGCAAGATACAAGAAGTAAAAAATAAATTCAACAAAAAATTGACGGCTACATAGTACACTAATATCGCATGAAAATGAGAAGGAATATCAAGCCTCAATTTCCTAGCAAACATATGCATCTCATTGCTTCTTATCTATGGATAGATAATCAACTACTTTTTTATAAATATGACTAAGACTTACGAGTACGAGTTTTTGATAATTTTACTTCACAGTTAACTAGAACACGCAATCAACTCATTCACAAAACATGAATTTCTCTCTCGTCATATTTTATAACTAGTTATTTGATTGTCTGTATATTACATTTGTCTATCAAATATTTTTAAGTTTTTTAAGGGTGTATTCATAGAGTTGGAGAGAATGAAATGAAATAGAACAAGAAAAAAAAAAAAGAAAAAAAAAATATTTAAACTAAAATAAAGTGTAAAAGTGTGAACATGAAAAGTTTAAGAACTATATTGTAAGAATAGAACTTTTTAACCCAAATGGGATATTTGTTTGTTTTAAAATTGGCTAGTAGCGTACCTTTTCAAAAAATTTACATGTACAATGACAGTTGACTTTGTGAAATATTTATACTTTTTTCCAGTTCAGGGAACGTCACAAAGTTTTCTAACAATAAAAAACTGCCAAAAATTACTTCCATAAAGCCAAAATTCACTTTCAGAAAATCAACTTACACCATACTAAATTACAAATAATTTTAGTAATTAGGAATAAGAAGCAATACTGTTGATGTATCTAGTATAGGTGTGTTGTTATTGAATGCTTGTGTACTGATTCCAGCCATAAGATGAATGCCAAACTTCAAGCCCATGCTATGTACTTTATTGGCTACATCAATGAACCCTCTCCCTTTTCTTGAAGAAGGCCACCTTTCAGGATCAGGGATCATTCTTCCCCATTCATCAATCATATCAAAACCAAGAGAATTTCTATCACCCTTGAGACTCCTATACCAAAGGTAATCCACAACAGCATACTGCATGGTTTCAAAGAAAATATTTTAATTGTATACACATATGAAAAATATTTGATAGATAACTGAAATACGTAGATAACCAGTTATAAAATGTGAAGAGAGAAATATATATACATATATATTTTGTAAGAGAGTTGACTAGTTAATTATATATTGCAGTTAACTGCGAAATAAAGCTATATATATATACTAACATATTAAAATTGAATTAGTTATAATTCAATAGCAAGAGTAAAATACTATACCTCATATCCATGAATAAGTAACTGCTGAGAAATTATATTTGCATTCTGTAAGTATTCTTCTTCAGAAATTATCCAGCTAAAGCTATCATAGGAGTTCCAACCTCTTGGAGGGATGATAGCATTTTGTGATGACACACTAACACCAACAATCATAAAGTTAAAAAATCATTCTTTGCTTGTATACTTACCAATAAATTGGTAGGTTGGCTCAGAAATAATATCTTGGTTATTATGTATATATTGGGTAATTTTATTATAAATACATTTTGATTACAAAAAAGAAGAAGAAGAAGTAATTAATTTTTTATTTTAATTCCCAAAAGTATTTATATTTAATCCCTAAAAATGGCTATTTAATATATTTTAGTCCCTCAAAATATTTATTTATTATTGATTTAGATCCTAAGAGTGTAACTAATTTAAGACTAAAATCTAGTAAGAACTTTCAGACGATTAAATGATATTAAATTGTCATTTTCAAGAATTAAAATAACACAAAAAAATTAAGAATTAAAATGAAAAATTAGTTATGCTTTCAGAATTTATTTGAATTTTTTTGTTGCTTTTAAAAATTAAGTGGACAATACTTTACATTTGCATGAGTAAGATGCTTTTTAACCCAAAAATAAAAATAAAATGTGGTAGATTATTTAACCCAAAAATACTAATTTTTTTTTCTACTCTCATGTTAACGGCCATGTCTTTCAATAAAACAGTGTCAACTCACAAAGAATTTATGATGGAAAATCATGCTAACCTTAAAGCTCCTATGACTCTGATGTGATGGAAACAATATGATGGTGTCACCATGCATTAAAATATAAATGGAGAGAGATTCTTATTTCTATATCATGATTAAATTTAAAAATATATATACATTAATTGTATTAAAAGTATACTATTAAACAGATAATAAACTTCTGTCTAGGCAAAGAAAAGAAGAACATGAGAAAAGGAAATGATTCCTTTAATAAGAGGTAATATCTTCCGTTTTTATTTATTAAGAGTTATATGAAAATGCCTTAATTTTTTTTTAGAAAAAAAAATGTCATTTGTTTCTTTTTAATTTTAAATAAATATGCAAAAAATAGTCACGATTGTTTTCTGTCATTTCTTGTACAAGTATATAATTTTATTAAAAATATAGTAAACTTTTCATAATTATGAACAAAAATAAAAAAATAAAGAATAATCCCTCATATAGCCTAATTTTTTTCCTCGAGTCATTTTATAAGATAAATCCAATAGTAAGAACAAACTAATGAGGTTCCTCTTTATAAAACAAAATCAACAATGAAGTAAATTTTACTTAACTTTCCAATAAACAACTAGTAGAATAAACTAAATAAGTCCAAAAACAAATATGCTTTAAACTAAACAAACCCCATAAGAAATGATTTTCCGAATGCTTTTACAATCAATTGAATGATATTGAAACCAAAGCAAGAAAATATGATACAGGAATAATACCTTCGAATTGCACAGAGATGGAGAAGGAAGCAAACAACAATAGCTGAAATGAATTTCATAGTGTTGCAACAAAGTCTGTTCAAACCATCAAGTATGAATCTAGTATTTATATGAACATTGCCTTAGCCTTTAGGCACATTAAATGATAAAAGTTAATTTACGTTATACTTGTTTAGAAAGACGTGTTTGAACATGCACTTCTCCATTTTGAGTAACGAAGCATCAAGTATATCTTAATCCAAGAGTACACACAAATTCTTTTATGGATAGATCATAAAAATTTATCTATCTATGTATATACTTTATTTTTTGTTGTTATGAATATGCAGGATGAGATTAAGGAAATGAATCAATGAGCTTTGTGATTTAGTGTATTTTGGTTTAAAAAAGTTGGCATGGTCTTTCCTTATTTCCTAAGTCCCCAATGTAATGTGGAAATTTTATGCGTCCAGAGAATTGCATTGATTATGCCCTGAGTGAAGGCAAAGAAATTGAATGTTTTGGAAAATTTAAATTAGTGAAAGGATTTTCCACCTTTGATTATTTTCTAGATTACTCTCCACTAAAAATTAATTATTACCGATTATATTTTTTGAACATTCAAAAATGATTTTTTTTTTATGTAATATTGAATAGAACTATTTTTCTTACATAATAAAATACAATGAAAATCAGAAGGGATAACATTTTAATAACTTACTTTATTGCGAAAAGAAAATTTATTTCACATATAGTAATGTACCAAAATGGAGTACCTTAACAAAAGAGCAGCAGTATGTGCATTTATTGGCAATAAATTGTAACTAGACACTACTTTGGTGGTTGAAGCTGGTGAGAGCTAGTGTAAATACATAAGACAAGTCCACATCATGTAATGAATGGGTTTATATATAATAAAAATATCAAGTAATGAATGGCAACATGTAATAACACAATGCAATGAGAAGACTAAAACAATAGCAATAATAATTACTAGGAGAGGCTAAAACAATATTTTAGAGAGAAATATTTCCACTATGATTTTATTTAATCACTTTAAGAAAAAGTTAACATAAGACATTAAAAACAGCATGGAAAAAATTTGTTGAGATTAAAACTAGAAAAAAAAAATAGAGGACTAAAAAATAGAATTATAAATAAAATGAGAGACACAAATTTTGATTAACCCAAAATAATTTGTATCACAACATGAAATATTTCATCTAAGGTACAATTTATATTTTAAAAATATATATTATTTTAAAAGTTTAAGGATGCTTGTTTTGAGGTATGAGATTGTATTATCATTAATCATATTCTTTGAAATATCATGTTTGGGAATAAAATACATTCACTTTCTAACAAGAACAAAAATAAGAAAATATGAGTAGTGTATATTTCTAAGAATTTTACAAGCCATGAAATAAGCACGCCTTATGACATAATTTCAATCCAAAATTATTATTTATTGTAAATTTTAATTCAGAAATTATTTTTTACAAAAATAATACTAAAATACTAATAATAATAATAACTATAATAATAATAATTATAATAATAATAATAATAATAATAATAATAATAATAAAAGATTGAGAAAAGGCATTAAACGAGTTCTATAATCCAAGGTTGTTTGGACAATAGCCCATGGCTCATGAAATTAGGCCCAACCATTAGTTTTATAGTGGACTAACATAAGGGGTATCATAAGCCCATAGGTTATACTTACTCAAAGGCACTAGCTCGTTTTGAAAGGTAGAATTAGAATACTATTAGAGGAGGACCTTGCATATCTTCCTTGAGAGTTAAGATTTTATTATTATATGAATACCACTAAATCCTAATTATAACACTATTTTAAAAATATTCTTCATTTAATTACAATTTTTTTTACACAATTCTCTATACTTTATGTGCAATAAAAATAAATAAAAGGATAGTCTAGGGAAATGAAAAAACATTCAAAATTTGAGTCTTTGCACTATCTTTATTGAAAAGAGATTTATTAGTAATTTTCTAACTGAAAACAACACTAAATATTAATGTCACTTGAAATATGAAACTATAAATTAATATTCAAATAAGACTTTAGTCCATGTTCAATTGCATTTGAGAACAAATAATGCAGATCCATGAACTGATACAACTATTGTGAATGCATTTTCTGTTTGTACGATTCTTCCAGTCCATGTTTCTTTTCCTGCACAAAATTTGAACTTTGTTCTACCCGGAAGTGCCATACCCAAGTCTGCTATGTTTGCAACTATTGATGTCTTCTCATCACCTAGATTGAAAAAAGCAACATAGGTCTCTCCTAAACACATGCAAAAGCAATAACAAAAAGGAGTTAACAAGATTAGTGCACCATAAGAAATCAAGATTAATTAAATGTGCCATATTGTTTTAGATCATCTCAATTTGGTGTTAAAGAAATACAAGATTAAAATAGAAAATTAGATAAATATCAAACCTTTTCTCCCTGTTGCAATCCAAGATCGAATACCAGTTTCAGCTGATTTGTGAAATTGCATCATTATTAGATAAAGTTATAAAAACAATAATAAAATGAAAGATGTGGCATGAACCGAGAAAAATATTTAGCGGACAACTGTAATACGCTGACAATTGGTTATAAATTATGAAGAAAAAGAAAGAAAGAAAAAAATTGATGAATATATATATATATATATATATATATATATATATATTATAATGAATTAGCTTATTGTCTGTGTATTAGAATTGACTATGAAATAAAGTTGATGAATAAATACACAATTTCATAATAATTGTTACCTAAGACATGTTCTACTATAGCACACATGCCAGAATGACCATTAACCAGAGTGTTGTTGGATTTTAACTCCCACATTTGTTCAGATTGAATAGATGTTTGCTTCCTGTATTAGTACAATTCATATAAAGTAAGTTAGTACAAAAAGAGAAAGTAGAACAAACCTAGAAAATAAATTGAGAAAGGTAAAGTGTTATTACGATGATGCCACTGGAAGTTCTCTCTTATGCACGCAAAAAGGTGCATGATCCTGTTTTGGACTACTGTAACATATTCTATCAGGATCTTGGTTATGAGGTAACCAACCATGTGCTTTTGGATTAGTGCATTCAATGAGGGCTATCATCGGTTCTCTTTTTGTAACATTGTGTGCTTTAATCTTGGCATCATATATTGTTGTGATATGAGAAATCTAATAAACAAAAAAAGCAGAAACAATATCAAACCAAGTTCAAAAACATTATGTCACTACCAAAAGAAAAAGGAAAGAAGAGGAAAAAGAAGTTTCACACGCCTCCTGATTATTTGAGCTAAAAGAGTTTATCTCCAATAAGGTAGGATTTGTGATAAGATCAGAAGTCCATGGATCAAGATTCCGTAGATCCCCTCCATACATAATGGGGGACTTTGCCATACACCACAAAGTCATCTATGATAGAAGAATAACTTCACTTAGAATATGTAAATATATGCATATATAATACAATTCAAGTAGTGTACTTGTTTATATGTTTACCTGAGTTCTTTGCTCATCATCAGTAAGATTAGTATACCTGTGTGGACCTTCACGAGCAGCTGTGGAGAAAAAGAGAATAAAAATATATTCCTAAGCAAATTTCCTTTGTACAGACAACTACACGCACCTAATCATTGTATTCGAGTTTTTCATTCCTAAACATCTCAAATTCAAATAATGCATTGTAATTATGTATAAGTATGATGCATGGGATAATTCAAACCAGTTTAATAATAATAAATTAAGGAAAAAGTAGTAACACAAAGGTATTTAGGCTAACCTGGGTCAGTTAGCCATCCAAATGGGAGCATGTCTAAATCAGGCCAAGATTTTCCCTTTAAACCATTTACTCCTATCAAATCAGCAAAGTCTCTGAAAGGTAAACCAAATAAATCTATAATGTAGATAGTTTTGACGGTAGAGCAGTAGAAGAAAGTTGCAAGAGAAATCTACGTATTTTAAAGTCAATCATAGGAAGAATTTAAATAATGACCTTGACACATTAAAATGAGCTAAGATTGCTGACCATTTATCCCAATCATCTCCTGTTACACGATATGTGTTAGCTAGACTACTAACCATCTTAGCCATTTCTGGTGTTGCAGAGACTCCAGGAGACAGAGAAAGTACTATGGAATGGGATTGATCATTGAGAATCTGCATAGATGGTAACTCAGTTGACGACAAAGTTGTTCATGCCTTGGATTCAAAATAAATTCAAAATAAAGAAATCAGAAAGTAACTTTCTTTCACAACTAACTGGAATACGAATCTATTAATAAACAACCTGTTAATTTATTCATAAAATATATATAATTTTTTCTCTTCATATTTTATAATTAATTATCTCATTATTTATGTATTATAATTATCAATTATCAACCAGATATTTTTGATAAAAACGAAAGAGTTGTATTATACCTTTGATACATATGTTATTTCGTCCAAATCTAAGTCGTCACCAAACACACAGTCAAGTTTTACTGTAAGAAATCAAAGCAGAAAATTCAAATATGTTAAAAAGTGAAAGAAAAATACACATAATTTCTTATTTAAAAACAATATGATTGTGGTCTAAATGTAAAAGATGAATGTATTGCATATTTTGTGATAGTGCATGAAAAGTACCAAAATCAATTCCCCATGAAATATACAAGTCATAAATTGATCTTAGAAAAGCTTTTCCAGCTCCTAATGTTGTATTTATGGCCATAAAACCGTTACTCATCCATTTACAAGTCCTTGATGGGATTCCAATGTCTTTTGCATTCCACACTCGACCAGATTCCATGTAAGCATGTCCCTAGTAAGGGTCAAAAAGATAAAAAAGTATGTTCACCAAAAATTCACGGGTACATAGTACATTAATATCACATAAACATATGCATCTCATTGCTTCTTATTTGTATATAATCAGGTCCTTTCCTATAAAATTATAAGGACGTTTCTTTAAATTTATTTTTCTAATTTTACTAAAAATTATTAAATTATTAATTATATTTAAAATCCCTTTGTGTGAGAAGTTTATATTTTTTTTTTTAAAAAAATTCTCAGGAGAAGTTTGTTTGACGGTATTGTGTTATATTCTTGGGAATCATATTTTCTGGAATATTATATTTACCAACGTTATTTTCAAGTATTTTTTTTTTAAAACCTGTTTGCCTATACTGTAGTATTCTTAGAAATATTTTTAAAATTTTGAAATAATAATTTAAATAAAAATAGAATTTATATTAACGTTAGCTAACCTCTTTTGTTCATGAGAGAATATCACTTATTACCTATTTTTTTATATGGAGATGTGAAAATAATTGAAAATATAATATTATTCGGAATCAATAATACCCTGAATAAATTTCAAAAACATGTAACAAACATAGGAATAAGAAGAATGTTCATATTCCCAGAAATCAACTTTTTAATCTACGATGCAACACACTCCAATAATTTCTCAAAAATCAACCTTAATTACTTTATGAATTTGTTATTTTTATTAAAATGCCATTTTTGTAGTAATTTTCAAGTAAACTTGTCCTCGAAAATGTTTTTTTTTTTTTTTGAAAAATTTCCTCTTTTGTTGTAAATCTTTTGATATCTATATTTGATCCCAACAGATAAAATAATAATATAATTTATAATCTTCTATTTAATTTGATACACTAGCCTAAAATACTTGTTAATCACAATGACAAGTTAAAAACAAATAGTAATAGAGGATTAAATTAATTTAACTAAATTAATTAAATAATTTTGATTAACGTGAAAAGGCCTTTCTATAATTTTTGTATATAAGAAATCACGTCGATTCATTCCTACGATGTGGAAAATCTTGAAAATGATGTCGGGTATTTATTATAATAACCAAACGTGAAATTTAGATTTTAACATCAGGTGTTTAAATGACGTAAAAAAGACTTGACTTTTCGTGTCTCTCACATTCTACATACTGATGAAAAAAATGACTTTTTAGCTTACGTGAGGACCCTTTGTGACTCTTTTTATAATAGTGGGACCTATGTTATAAGAATAGAAGAGAAAAAGTACCGATGTTATATCTAATATTGGCGTGTTGTTATTGAATGCTTGTGTACTAATTCCAGCCATGAGATGAATGCCAAACTTCAATCCCATGCCATGTACTTTACTGGCTACATCACTGAACCCTTTCCCTCCTGTTGAAGAAGGCCACCTTTCAGGGTCAGGCAGCATTCGTCCCCATTCATCAATCATATCAAAACCAAGAGAATTACTATCACCCTTCAGACTCCTATACCAAAGGTAATCCACAATGGCATACTGCATGGTTTCAAAGCAAATATTTTAATTTTATTGACACATATATGCAAATTTTCTTGTCAGAAGCTTAATTCAATCCTACAAAATTGATTTACAAGGTAAGGACGGCTACTCACTTATATACATATATGCAACAGACCTATCTCATATTGTCTAAAAAGATAGAGCCGCTTGTATGCATATAAGTGAGTAACTGTCCTCATCTTACGAGTCAATTTATAAAGTTGAGTTAGACTCCATCACTTAAATTTCTATTGATACTAATTTATTAAAATTGAATAAGTTATAATTCAATGGCAAGAGTGAAATACTATACCTCATATCCATGAACAAGTAACTGCTGAGAAACTATATTTGCATTCTGTAAGTATTCTTCTTCAGAAATTATCCAGCTAAAGCTATCATAGGAGTTCCAACCTCTTGGAGGGGTGATAGCATTCTGTGATGACACACTGACAGAGATGGCAGAAACATAGAGAAGGAAGCAAACATATATGGCAGAGATGCATTTCATGGATGCAGCAATTCGATTTGTTCTCAATGGACGAATCAATAGCTTGTAGAGGCAAGCATATTTCTTTTTTATAATATATGTTCATGTATGGAACTATTTTTATTATATTAATAATTAATATCTATGTGTATGGTAATATTTTTACTTTATTTTTATTTGGTTAATAATTGATTTGTATGTTTACGTTAATATTTTCGTTTGCCTTATTTTCTACCTATAATCGATATTATAAAGATGTAAAGTATCCATAAATTTAATAATAGTTAATAATTAAGATACAGACATTTAATTCGGATGCAACTTAGAGAATTAGCTGTTAATTTCTTTTTTTGTCATTGGATACATTTAATTTAAAAGATCACACAGAAAATCGGGCTCTTGTATAAGCAATTCATGAGAATTTGCAAATTTTGTAATAATTAAAAGCATCAAAATTTATATAATTTTATATTTATTATTTTTAACAGAGACATATATATATATATATAAAATGAAATAATAAGTTAAATTTAATTTTAGTGTTAGAGTAGAAATCAATATTTTTTTTAAAACTCCGAAAGAGATTTACTCAAATATAATAAGAACCGAAATCGAATTTCATCATTGGAGTTCTATGATATCTATTAAAGATTTTTTCAGTGTTTTTTTTTTGTCATTGGTTTTTTTTATGAAATCTGATTTAAGTGTTATTATCTCATTCCTAAAATTAAATATATATATATATACACATATTAATTTTCTAGTAATTTTTTAATAGATTTTTGTATTATTCTTTTGTATTAATTATTTTCAACAAAATGTTCTTAAATACTATATCACAAATACTACAAATTAATGATACATATGGATTTTCTCTTTTACGAGGATATATAATATGATTAAAACATGTGAATTAATTAATTAATTAATCAATCGATTCAAATGTAGTTGAGGGAAAAGAGTGGTATGAGCCGTACTATATTTAAATAGTATTTTCTTTCATGTTAAAGTATATATATTTTCTAAAAAATTATGTATATTATATTATTCTCCCATCTTATATTAAAATATACATTTTTCCTATTTTATATTAAAACATATTCACCATCTCCAATAAATTTTAATTTTTAGTGTTTCACTCATTTTAAAAAATACAGAGATTCTTACCTCCAGTTCCTAAAATATTTTACACATAAATCAGAAAAACGACAACACAATCTTGTAATATCCTTTACATTATATCTCTAGTTAATATAACCATTACCGTGTCTTTTATTTTAAAATATATGTTTTTATGCATAATCAAATATAAATATTCTATATTAAGACATAATTTAAAAAAATCTAACTAATTAATTGTAATTTGGTTAAAAGTTTATTTTTTAAATTAAATTAAAATAAGATTCTAACGGTAATTTAATTAACCGTTTATATCTTTATTTAAAATAAGATATGATTTTAAAAAAATTGACTAATTAAATATAATTTAATTAAATATTTATTTTTCTATCTAAAATAAGATATGATTTTAAAAAATATGATCAACAAAATAAGAATTGATTAACAATTTATTTCTTTAACTAAAATAAAATATATGAACTAATATAAAATAAAGACATCAAACACTTAAGAGCCTTACCTCCCATTGATCTACATGACTTTAATAAATTTAAATTATATTATTACTTTAGTTGTCATATGTCAAAATCATGTAAAAAATACTTCAACTTATAGTACCTTTTGCTATAGTTTTTTTTATTATTTAATAAAAAACATTTTAGGATATTTTTTTTAAGACAAACAGAAATCAATTATTTAATTCATAACCTGTTCAATAAACTTAAATCTTGTACAAGAATATATCAAGTAATAAATAAATTATTCGATCTATAGATTTTTTTTTTAGATTTTTTTTTAGATTTAGAAGTTGTACTAGAATTTCACTATGATTATGTAAGAGATAAAAATAGTAATATTATAACCGATTAAGATCATCAAATAGTTTAAATATAATTATATAATTAATAATGAATAAAGTGCCCAAACTAACACTCATTTTCTTATATAATTTTTAACTCAAACAAATCTCCTTAAAATCTTAACCGCCGAACAAAACATAGGCGGGAAGAGGAGTAGCAACTATAATGAAGTTAGCTCTAGTGTGAATGGTAAGAATATGATGATTAAAAAGATATACAATGGCCTCCGAACATGATGAATAAGCTCTAGCGCAATACTAGTTAACGTCGAGTGTGGAGAATGGAGATGCTAATGAAAGTTAACGTCGAGACTATAGTAGAAACTAGAAACCCGACGGGATAACAAAATAAAATGTTAGTAATATTCATCTTTTAATAATTAAAAAGTAATATAATATTTGCCCAAGAGGTTGTCGTTGTGTGACGTGGCTTATAGCATCATGCTAGAAGCGTATCCGTCACGTGGAATTCTCTCACCCTCACATCACTAAACTGGTGGGCCCCACTCTGTTCCTCCCTCCCTCAAATCTCAAGACCAAACCAACTATCACACCCACACACTCCCTCTCTGTCTCTCTTTCTCTCTCTAACTTTCTCTCTCTAAAATCCCAAAACCCGAAGCAAAAACCACTTCCCAAAACAGCTTCACAAACAACCTCACCTCATGGAAGAGCTCTCCGCAGGGCCTCTCGTCCCTGCCGTCTTCAAACCGGACGCCTCCAAATCCGCCGCCGCCGACACCGTCTCGGCCTCCGGCGACGCCTTCCCGGCGTCCACGTCGGAACTCGACAAAGACTTCTTATGTCCGATTTGCATGCAGATCATCAAAGACGCGTTCCTCACCGTGTGCGGACACAGCTTCTGCTACATGTGCATCATCACTCACCTTCACAATAAGAGCGATTGCCCTTGCTGCGGTCACTACCTCACCAAGACCAATCTCTCCCCTAATTTTTTGCTCGATAAGGTTCGCTCTCCTCATCTATATATACTTCGCGATTCCGCAATGCTCGTTTCGCGTAACTTTAACTGAACTTGAGTTTTTGTTTCCGAATTTTCCGAAACGCTGCGTTTAGGAGAAGCATCGTTTAGTTTTTTACTTTTCGTGGAATGTGTGTGGCGAATGAATGCTGTTTCGAGTGTTTACATTTTTCTTAGTTGTTGCTGATTTAAAACGTCGTAGTTTTTAGCGTGTAGTTCACTCTCATCATCTCCGTGTAGCTACATTGCGATTGCGAAATGCTAGTTTCGCGCTGAATGTTAATTGAACTTGAGTTTTTTAATGCAAATTTTTTGGTTACGATGCGTTAAAGAGAATAATTGTTTAGTTTTTGTGGAATGTTTTTGACGAAGGAATGCTGTGAATCTCTAGATCTTTATTTTGGCGCTCTTAGGTACTGTTGGAGTACAAGTGTGAATGTGAAGTCCTATGGTAGTTAGAAATGGGAAAGTTGATCAACATATAGGTGAGAAGGAGCCATAAACCTTAAAGTTTTGGTTTCAAAGTGGTGTCGAGTTCATTTGTGTGAATATAATTTGTCCTTACAATGTTTCTGACTTAGATGTTGTAGTTTTTATTGTGTGGTTCTAGCATGTGGTTTGCTATCATCACTACTTATAGTTCTGTTATGATTGCGCAATTTTCGTGCAATTCTTGCTGTGGACTGTAACTCGAAATGAATTTGAGCTTTGCTTGTGAATTTTCTCAAACCCTGTGGTTATGAGAGGAGTTGTTTAGTTACTGTGGAATGTGTGTGGCAACTGGCGAGTTCTGTTTTTAGTGTTTTGGTCTTTTTTTGTGCTTGTGCATAAGTAATTGCTCCTTGAAGTGTTGCTGACTTTAAACACCATAGTTTTTAGTGTGTGATTCAAGCATGAGTTTTATCTTGAATCCATCTACTTCGAAATGCAGCTTATTGTTATACGGTTTCTGTACCACATTTGTAGCTACTGAAGAAAACTTCTGCACGTCAAATATCGAAAACGGCATCACCTGTGGAACATTTTCGGCAGGCATTGCAAAAGGTTGGTCTTGTTCTTGAGCTTTCTCTTGATTCTAGTGTGTCGGTGAACATGCCAATTCTGCAATAGATAAGAGGTCTTTGTTACATTATAGGTTGTTCATATTACTTTCTGTTAAATTATGAATATAATTCTATTATAAAGTTTATAGTATGTCTATAAATTTCTTTTTTGACTATCTAATAGCATAGTGGCAGATGGAAGAGAATTAATAAGTAGAGCTGTTTTTTAGCATGTTATGTTTTATAATTCTTGCTTATTTATTATACGTCACCTGATCAACGAACAGGGTATTGGTAACTCTTGTCAATTTTTTGTCTAATATACTTTTTATATCAACGAACAGGGTATTGGTAACTCTTGTCAATTTTTTGTCTAATATACGTTTTATATAACGGTTTTGGTTAATTGTGGATTCGGTTGTATATTAGTTTTTGCGGAATCCGGACAACTTAGCATATTGAAGGTCGCTCTATTGTTACATAGTTCTGGTTCACATGAAATGTTGGATCCATGCTGATGCTTTATTTAGTATGTGATTCCTTTTTTTTTTGTTTTTGTTCTTTTTTTTTTATGTTTTGAATCTTGGTTCAGGGTTGTGATGTGTCAATTAAGGAGCTTGACACTCTTTTGGCTCTTCTTGCTGAGAAGAAAAGAAAAATGGAACAAGAAGAAGCTGAGAGAAATATGCAAATATTGTTAGACTTCTTGCATTGCTTACGGAAGCAAAAAGTTGACGAGTTGAAGGAGGTGTGCTGGCTGCAATCTCTCTCTCTCTCCCTACACTAAATTATTACCAAGTACTTTATATTTTTCATTTTTTTTCTTCTTTTTGCATTAGTTGGTATTTGTTTTAATGCTTAATTCTTTGTTTCATCTGTTTCTACTTACTGCAACAATTGGTGTTTCATACTTCATATGTAGGTGCAAACTGATCTCCAATTTATAAAAGAGGACATTAATGCTGTGGAGAAACATAGAATGGACCTGTATCGTGCTCGGGACAGGTACTCTGTAAAATTGCGGATGCTTGATGATTCTGGTGGAAGAAAATCATGGCATTCATCAATGGACAAGAACAGCAGTGGCCTTGTTTCTAGTCCTCTAAATCTTCGAGGGTTGTCTTCAGGGAGCCATAATAAGAAAACTGATGGAAAGTCGCTAGTTAGCACTCATGGGCATGGAGTTCAGAGAAGGGATGCCATCGCTGGATCAGATTCACCACATATAAATCAATCGGGTCTTGCCCTAGTCAGAAAAAAGAGGGTCCATACACAGGTTTTCTTGGTTTAGTTTTCCATGCTTAAAATTTTATTTTCTATGTGAATTGGTTTCAGAAATTTTAATGTCTGTTTTGAAAAGCTTTTTGCCATTGAAAAATGTTTTGTTTCATGATGAGAAAAGCAATAATAATTTGGTCAAGTTTAAAATTTCAACTTGGATTTTTTCTAATAATTGAAATTAATTTAATTTGTTGGGGAATCCTTATTTATACCAGGTACCAGCAGAAGTAGTTCTGCACTTTTTCATAGACAAATCCCATTCAAATGAGCACTTAATAAGTTAATCAACACATTTTTGAGCTAAAACACTTCATTTTTATTTATTTATTTTGTGGCCATTTTCTGTTGCCTCAAGCTTCAGGATTAGTGTGGCTATAGCACATATTAGGAGAGACATAGACTTAACTCCCAAGGTTTTTGGTTCTACAAATCTTAGAAAGACAGCAACAATGTAGGATGTGTGAAGGTTAAAATGAGTTATTGGACATGAGAAAAGGTAGAAAATCTTTTTCTTTTTTTTCTATTTTTTTTTTTAAAGATGTATGCTAGGCAAGCAGATATGAATATGGTGGTCCTGTGAACTATTTCTGTGGACGGCAATGTTATTGTTTGAATGAAGGCAAGGAAGAATATGAATGAATGATTTTAAATTGTGTAAGTAGGGTATATTGAGGAGTTTTCCAAGGAAACGGGTTTAAATGATACTTTTGACGTTTAAAGGAAAGAAAACTGATGACAAAAATATAAAGATATAGGATAGGAATCTTGCTTTAAGATGAAAATGGTTATCATACTGCGCATTGAAACAAGGTAAATGTGGTATGAAATTCACATTGACCTAAAGTGAACATAACTTTTACACAAGTAGTATATTTAATACATTAAGAACATTGTCTCTCATTCAAAAGTGTTGCATGCTTAGTTTCTTCCAGCATAATTTAGATTAGGTAATTAACTAATTAAGGCACAAATATCAATATATCATAATAAAATGAGTAGTGGTAGTGTTGCTCTCAAACACTCTTTCTAACACTATTATTGGCTAAATTTATTGAAATCACAAATTTTGGTGGACTTCACATCTAAATCAGAATATAGTCATTAAATGAGAGATGGGGCCCACCAAAATTTGTTATTTCTAATAAATTTCAGCTAACAATAGTGAGTTTTAGAAAGAAAGTGTCTAAAAAGTTACAGTAGCATTCCTCGAATAAAATTTCTTGACACCTAAAGTTACAATTAAATCCCAATTAGAATGAATTTCTTATCAGTCATAGAAACTACTTAATAAGCATGCAAAAAAAAAAAAAAATTGCATTAAAAACACTTAGCTTAGCAGAGTAGCAGACACAGTATGCTTATGGAAAACAAGACTTGCATCAAGAGTAGGTTCTGTTTTTGATGTTTCTTTATTATTGTCTTGTACTCTTGTAACTTAAGCCATGAATTTTGTGAAGAATTTTTGGCATATGCCATGTGCTGCTTTTTATCGTTTCTGTGAATTTGCATCCATAAACTTAGTTTGTTGTGCCTCTGTTTTGAATCCTGTTCTATTCCCTACCTTTGCTCCAGTTCAATGACCTACAAGAATGTTACCTACAAAAGCGACGACATGCAGCTGATAAGCCTCATAGCCGACAAGACAGAGATATAAATCTCATAAGTCGAGAAGGTTATACTGCTGGTCTTGAAGATTTTCAGTCAGTCTTAACAACTTTCACACGCTACAGGTATAGTTGCCAGTCCGTTTCTGTCATGTCAAATATCCATTCAAATATTTTTAGGACATGAGGACAAGAGGGTAATTTCCTGGGAGAATGAACTGGAGTTAAATTAGTCAGGAATGGCTAAGACAGACAGGTAGAGAAGGTTCAATTATATGAAATATTGAATACGGGAAAATAATGTTGAAAGGAGGCATTTAGGACATTGTATTTTGTATCTGAGCAAGCTTTCATTGCTCGTTCAATTTCAGTCTAAAAGTAAACCATTTTCTTTTCTTTTCTCCCTTTTCATTGGAGAGGTTCTTAACAGAGATGTAGGTTTTATTGTCAGTTACTATTTATTCTTTTTGGGTTAGTAATATACAGTTATCTGTAACCTTTTTGCTTCATTTGAAACAGCCGATTGAGAGTCATTGCGGAGTTAAGGCACGGGGATATATTTCATTCGGCAAATATAGTATCAAGGTCAGTTGTTTTTTGAAATTGCTTATAATATAACACTTGGTATTCATCTCTTGCATTTTGATGTTTTTCATCATGACTTTCAAAAATAAACTAATTAATGTTTTTCTTCCAACCTTTTGCCAGTTATTGCATTAGATGTTTTTTTGTTTTTTAATTTGGTTTCTCATCTGACTTCACAACATTATAATGATGTGTATAATCTGAGATACAAGAGCATTTTGATTCTCTAGTTGTTGGGGTGAAAGGTTTTTTTTCTTATTTTTTTTGTTATTGAATATTGAAAAGTCAATCTTCATCACTTCATCATCACTGGTCTTTTATTTAGTAAACCCTTTTCTGGTCATTATTGGACCATGCACTATCATATATTTGTGGAAGGGTAATAAGGATTTTACATCATTATGTAATAGGTTTATTGAACATGTTAGAACTTAGAAGTACTGTAGGAGGCTAGTCATGGTCTGAGCTCCCAATATTTTTACTTCCTGATTTTTCTTTTTTACCACTTAATTTGATAATACTCTAGCTTTTTGTAGGAACCTCTTTGTAATTCAGATACTTTCTTCCTCTTTACATCCTGATATAAGGAACAAAAAAGTTCCATGCCGACTAAGCTTTTGGCTTTTTGCCTTTTAAGACATTCCTGATTTCATGAATCCCCGTCCTGTCTATGTTGATCAAACGAAACTAGTTTTCTCCCTTCCCAACAAAAGTATCTAACATTTGCCTCAATTTATTTCCTTCCCATTTCTACTGATTCATCTCTAGGTTCAATTTGATTGACAATCTATAACTACAATACAATTTTTTCCTTCCATTGGTACTTTCTTTTTATGGGCATTAGGATTGAATTTTTTTGCCTGTGCAGAGTCCAGGGTTGCTGTTCTTGTACCTATTTATATTTTAGTACTTAAATTTTCTTATGAATACCATATTTTCTGAATACATGGATTTAACATGTATATTGCAGCATAGAGTTTGATCGTGATGATGATTTGTTTGCGACTGCTGGAGTTTCCCGGCGCATCAAAGTTTTTGACTTTTCTGCGGTAAGATGGATGACCTTTTACTTCCTACTTTTACTTTGAAATTAAATATTTTTTTTATTTTTTATTTCTTTTTTGATTGTTAACAATATTATAAATTGTGCTTTTATTGATTTTGTTAATAAGTGCTTCATCTATTCCTTAGGTAGCAGTTAGTTTCCACTCATAGTTTACTTGGAATAAATATATTACTTTTATGAATTATGAATACGGAAGTTTCACTGGTGCTATTACTTCCATACCATTTATTGTTTACTCAATTACAAAACTAGTTCACTGCAAAAACTTTATTCATGATGTTTGACAACAACATATTAGTGATCCTTCATGGGACATGTGAATCATGTGATAAATTTGAAAGAATTAAAGGGATTCACATACTTCATTTAAAGTATGGCATGTAATATATGATTTACATCCATCTCCTTGGAAATTCGGAATCTGTTGATTTACAGGATTTCTGGTGAATTTTTTTTTTTGTGTCAGTGACTAAGCACACATGTACAATCAAAGTGATAAATTTGCTGCACTATATATAATATGATGCTTGTGGGGTTGTGTATTTTAAGCTAGTCATAAGTCACATTTGCTTGAGGATTTACTATTAAAATTAGTGTAAGGGTCATCCTTGAAATGTTGCTTAAACTAATAGTAATAGATTATCAATACAAAATAACCATTCCCTATGTTACTGTTTTCCAGGTTGTGAATGAACCTACAGATACTCATTGTGCTGTTGTGGAGATGTCTACACGTTCAAAACTTAGTTGCCTGAGTTGGAATAAATTTGCTAAGAACCAAATAGCTAGTAGTGATTATGAAGGAATTGTCACTGTTTGGGATGTAACCACTAGGAAGGTAAATGTTGAATTCAAATGTTCAGTTTGTTCTTGTATCAGCTGTTTGGGTATCTTCGTTCATTAATATTGGGCTTAAATAAGTTTTTGGTCTCTGAAATGTACCTATTTTATTGTTTAGGTCCTCACAATTTATTTATTTTTTATCATTTTCATCTCCATATTACCAAATTTTATTCTTTTAGTCCCCATTGCTAGATCACACCTGTTATGGGGACCAAAACAGTAAATAAATATTGAATGGGGACTAAAATATATATATTCTTTT
Organism: Hylodesmum podocarpum; assembly: GCA_026586105.1. Taxonomy (NCBI): domain Eukaryota; kingdom Viridiplantae; phylum Streptophyta; class Magnoliopsida; order Fabales; family Fabaceae; genus Hylodesmum; species Hylodesmum podocarpum. The sequence goes on along the minus strand of JALJEV010000519.1, from coordinate 4,736,925 downwards.
AGTCTCTGATCAATATTTTAGTTTATGGTTTTAGTTCCTATTAAATGTTTATTTTATTGTTTTGGTCCCCATAAGAAAGCAATTAACAGATGAGACTTAATTGCGGGACTAAAAGAATAATGTTTGATATTTTGGGGACCAAAAGGATATGTTTTTAATAGGTAATGGACCAAAAAAATAATAGGAGTATATTTCAGAGACAACAAACTTATTTAAGCATCAATATTGTTATGAATAGACATATGCTTGCTTAAATGTTCTACAGTTTAATTATTCATGTGTATCATTTTTCCTTTGGCAGAGTTTAATGGAATATGAAGAGCATGAAAAGCGTGCATGGAGTGTAGATTTTTCAAGGACAGATCCCTCTATGCTTGTATCTGGTAGCGATGACTGTAAGGTACTCTGGAACATTTATTCGGAAGATTTTATGCCAATTTCCCTGTTACGTTTCTGTAATTTTATTATACTCCTGCAATGAAAACCATACTTGACAAATGTTTCTGACTTTTTAATTTATTAGATAAACTTCATCTCTTGTTGTAAAAATCCTAATCATAGTTATATAATTCAAGAGTTTGCTACTTTTTGCATTTTGCTTAGTCAAATTCAAATTTTCTTGGCATGGTATCTCCTGTATGATTGAAAGCAATTGAGCTAACTGTAATCTTTCTTTTCTTTGCACAGGTCAAAGTATGGTGCACAAATCAGGAAGCTAGTGTTCTAAATATAGACATGAAAGCAAACATATGTTGTGTCAAGTATAATCCTGGATCTGGCAATTATATTGCAGTATGTAACCTTTCATTCAATTAAAACTTGGACATGGATATATGGATTTAGTTCACTTCAAATTATTCCCATCCATTTATTATCTTTTATCTATCATTTTGCTTCAGCTGCCAACTTGTGACATTGAGTAGCATTTCAAAGCAATTTGTTTTAATTGGCAAATGATAGTTGTTAGTAATTGTTAGTTTTTTTGTTAGAGGGAGGCTTCAAAGTTACAACCTTTCCCTCCCTCCTTCCTTAACTCTCCTTCTCCTACCACTAGACCAACCTTATTACTCCAGCATTTCAAAGCAATATACCTTATATTTACTTTATTATAATATTTCATCAGGAAACTGTTCTTCTGTTATAGTTTATGTTGATTTTACTTAATATGAATGGTGATATCCACGTGACTGAGTTTCTTGTCTGCCCGTATATGCATTCTGGATAGTGTATTTAAGCATTTTTGTTTTTAAAAAATATCAGGCTAGTCACTGTTTGCATATAAATTCATCATCAGTGATTTCCTGCAGCTATCAAATTACAGTGATACATTTGACTATGCTCCTTTTCTGTAATATTGACTACTTATATTTCTTATCTGTTAATATGGTATATTCTTTACATATGTTTGTAGGTTGGGTCAGCAGACCATCACATCCATTATTATGATTTGAGAAATACTAGCCGTCCAGTCCATGTTTTCAGCGGGCACAGGAAGGCTGTTTCATATGTGAAGTTTTTGTCTAATGATGAACTTGCTTCTGCATCAACAGATAGTACACTGCGATTATGGGATGTGAAGGAAAACATACCAGTGAGTAATCTGAGCAAAATGGTTTCTTGCCTTCGGTTGATTCTTATAAAATTTATCCTTTGTTTTACAACTTGTTGGCTTTTGTTACTTAATTTAGTTATAACCAATCTGCCTGCTAGAAATTATGTGCCTAATTATAACCAATCTATCTGCTCAAGTTCTGTGCCTACCAACAATTTTATGCTAAAAATCTGAATATTACCAATTCTTTACTTTGTCATCCACCAATATTGTATTATGTATGACAGACATATTTCTGAGTTACACTTTTTTTTTTTTAATTCAGTTGGTTTTGTACTTTCTAAAATAAAATATATATTATGTAATATAAATATTATTTGTTTCTTTTTCATTCAAATATGTACAGGTTCGTACTTTCAGAGGCCATGCAAATGAGAAAAACTTTGTTGGCCTTACCGTAAGTAGCGAATACATTGCATGTGGCAGTGAAACAAATGAAGTCTTTGTCTACCACAAGGTTTGCGGTGTTCAATTACATTTCTCTTTCTTATGCATTTGCCTTTTACGTTAACTGAGGATTGAATCACCCTTTGCAGGAAATCTCAAAACCTTTGACTTGGCATAGATTTGGGTCCCCAGATATGGATGACGCTGAAGATGAGGCTGGATCATACTTCATCAGTGCTGTATGCTGGAAGAGCGATCGCCCCACTATTCTAACTGCAAATAGTCAAGGCACTATCAAAGTGCTGGTGCTTGCAGCTTGAACGTGGGGAAAAATCAATAGAATGCGTAATTGGTATTATCTTTTCCCATGCCATGATTGTATCATTTATTAATTGTACATAGTATTCAAGTGTATATGGCAGGCTTTAGGGATCATAGTGAAATATTAGTTGAGGACTTAAACCTTTATAATTAACCAATTAAGGGACCTACCAATTGAGGACCTCAAATTAATTAAAAATTTGTATTAATAAATGCTCAACAGACATAACATGTCAAATTTGGCATTTGATAACAATAATAGTAGCAAAACGCATGGTGTGCATTATTAAAATTTTAAAATTGTAATCATTTTTGTTACTATTGTGTTAAAATTGAGGTCCTCAATTGATTATTATTGAAGTAAACTAGGTTCTTAATAAAAAAATTAAAGTTGTCCGTGATTGGTTATCACATTAAGTTGAGGTCCTTGGAGAACAACACCTATTGAGGTTACTCCTCATATTTCATTTCCATGGAAGCACATGTTGTGTTGAGTGTATTATTTATTTAACTCTTTCAACCCTTGGTCCTGTGCTCTTGGCTGGAAATATATGCGTTATTGGATCTTATTATTATTAAGGATTTGTTTTTATGGAAAAAATTTCAGGAAAATTTTGATCATTGGTTGTATTGGAAAAGAATAAGCACATAGATGTCATTGCACTGTGCCTTGATTGCCATTACATTGTTGCCAAACTGAGATGAAACTAAGACGAATTGTTCGTACATGATGCATATTTTACATTTCGTAGTTTTCATTGTGATTATGGTGACGTTATATTTTAGGATCTTGCTTACCATTGTTCTTGGATACTGCATAAGAAATGAAAAAGTTTTTTACTGTATAAATTTATGGATGAGTGCAAAAAAAAAATCATGGACAGCTAATTTTATGTATCTCAATTAAAAAAAAATTCGTTTTAGTTTCTTAATAATTGTAATTAGGATACTAGTTAATATTTGTCTATATTTTAATATATAATGATTTCCTCAAACTCATAATGAGGTGATGTCTATTTTGCATAAAAGCAAGAAGTACTTTTCGAAATATGATACTGTTGATGACAAGTATGGGCATAAATTATTTCTGCGGATTTGTTATACAAAGGGATCGATCTTTTGACATTAGCATGTTATCATATCCGCCTTAATCAGTAGCCGAGAAACCATGTACATGACTACTAAAGACTAAAGAGTAACGCAGAACGAGAAAACACACTTTCTCTTCACTTATTTTCTCTTGAAATTTTCTTCTCAAAATTCCCTATTAGCACCAGTCTAGATCTTTTATTAAAAGAAAATATCAAACCAAATCTTTCCACTGCATTTCCGACGTGATCATCTGAAATACTGAATACTGTATTTAGTCAACAAGGAACATTTAACCTTTCTTTGCTCGTTTTAAGTGGTTCGATTCAAACCTTGGGTTTATTTTATGCATATGTGGACTTGTGAGTCCCTGTGTTTTTTTAAGTATAATAAAGGTAACAAGGTTTGTAGCAATGTCACGTGGATAGTTTCAATGTATTCATCTGCGCCTAATCGTTAGACGCGGATCATCCTTGGATGATGTATTTTTTCCCTGTTTGAACTGGGGATTGAAATCAGGTTAAAACCTGTTCTCGGGAAGATAGATGAGACGATTCAGGTGAATGGATCAATGTAGGTCTAACTTCATTCTATTTTTACTTTCTCTGCTGCTATATTAGTTGACTATAGTGTTCGTTAAACATATGATGACTATATATACGATGTAGCGATTCACGTTTTAAACAATTTGGTTTAGTTGGAACAAACGAAGTAAAAGAATTCGAAATTGTTGCTTCAAAGGTTTTCACTTGACTAGACTAATAACAAAATCACAAGATCTGTAACATTTGCAAATTATAAAACCTTCTGTGGACTTTTTTTATTATTATTAAATGAATATTATTCAAGTAATTGCAAGATAATTAAAATTTGCAAGGACTCTCGCAAACCCTTTTTCAATCTTAGCGGTTCTCACAATCCTTTTCTGATTCAGGGAAAATAAACATTTTCTTAGCAATATATCTTCGCTTGAAACTTGCAGACAACAGTTAATACAAATTATTTGGACGAAAGGAGTTGATATTTGCTGATAAGTGAAACCAAGTGCCAGATTCACTACGTTTGCAAAGTTAAGATTTTGGACATATTGGTTTTGAATAAGTTTCTTATAAAATGAGTTTCTTTTATCTCTTTTTTTGAGTAAAAGTACATTTTTTTTTTTACTAATTTAAACTAAAATAGATAGTAATGGTACATTACTTTTCTATTTTAAAGTTCAAATACGAACTCACTATAAGCTTCTTTTTCTTAAAAAAAATATCGAGTAATTATAGTTTTCGTCTTTGTGTGAAAGTTCGATAATTTAGTCCCTAAAAAATAAATATAACCAAATAGTCTATACAAGAGTAATATATTTATTATTTTAGTTTATATATTATAATTTTGGTTTCTAGATTTTACCATTGATTATCATTTTTGTTTTCAATCTAGGGGAAGAAATTCAAAACAAAGTAGTTAAGTTTAAGAACTAAGATGATAATTTATAACTAAATTTAGTGATCAAAATAGGAATATATTTTTTTTTTAGAAATTATTTTTATATTTTTCATCTTTCAAAAACTAACTTAGCACTTTTACATTTTCAAATATTAAAACTGTAATTTACCATTTAATGTTCCTCTTTTATCAAAGAAAGATACTTTACCTACTCAAATTAGTATGTTCATAGTTCATACATTTCTCTCTTTTCTTCCTCTATAATTCTTGTATCACGTTACTTATTCTACATTTCTCTTTCAATTTGTAACTTGTTTTTTACTATTTATTATATTGATATGATTTCTTCCAAAGTAGATGGTGGAGCATATGCTCAGAAAATTTCAAACAAGTTTGATCACCAAATTTGTTTTCGTACATTGATATTTAAACGTTAGTTTAACAAATTTAAAGTTAATAATCGGTATTATACAAAAGTTTTAAAATTGGGCCGTGAAATTGGATTGTAAGTTGGTTGGCATCATTTTGTCATTTAGCTACTACTCTTTTTTTAATGACCAAGGACAACACTACTACTTATATTAAAATAAAATTAAAAAAAATATATGTTCTTTACCTTTTTACCACGACACTCTTATTTCTTTTTGTCGAAAACACAACCTTTGCATTTCATTTTCTTTTTCTATGCCCTTGGTTTTAACTATTAGCAAGAATCGTAGTTCTCTAATACTTCAATTCCAAGATGAAGCTTGGAAAAGCGTATATTACATTCCAACCAGTGCGCAGAAAAACTCATAAGGAGATCTGTGTCATCAAAGCTACTAAAAGAAACAAATATAACAATTTCACCAACCATTCCTTATTTTTATTAATTTCCGTGTACAGAGGAGGAGTACATTTTATGATAACATAGATAAATAAAAACCACTGAGGAGAAGAAAAATTATCTAAATTCTTACATTGTCAACAAAGAAAACGATGAGGTATATATATAACTAAATCCAAGTTCTCTTAACCTAGAAAAGGTTTTACAAGGTCAAGAAAACTAAATATATATATTAAGTACAAGTAATCTTGACCAAAAAAAAGTCTTACAAGATCAAGAAAATTAAATATATATATTAAGTACAAGTAATCTTGACAAAAAAAAAAGTCTTACAAGGTCAAGAAAACTTGATATATATATTAAGTACAAGTAATCTTGACCAAAATAGAGTCTTACAAGGTCAAGAAAGAGTCTTACAAGGTCAAGAAAACTTGTACACAATGGCAAATAATAGCCAATGATAAGGTGAAAAATTATCTAAATTCTTACATATTATAATTATATTAAAAAAAATAATAAAATCTATATTAAATACAAGTAATCTTAACCTAAAAAGGACTTGCAAGGTCAAGAAAACTTGAACATTATTCCTAAAGCTAAGAAAAATAAAAATGGAAAGTAAGAGAATAAGCTCAGGAGAGATATCGCCGTAGTGTTTACCACATTTTCATTTCTTTGTGAATTTTGTGACGTTCGCGTTGAGGGGCCATGACAAAGAGGAACAAAGCCATTGCCAGAAGCAGTAGTGAACAAGGGATGGTGTGAAAGAAAGCCAAAAGAATGGTTTAGTGAGTTGAACAGTGGCATGAGATGTGGGAGTGAGGGGAGGTATATATAGTGAAAAAAATGAAACCATCAGAGTCAGCATGGTCCCATAATAAATGAAAAAGAAATTTAAAAATGGGAAGGAAAGAAAAAAAATGAAAATGAAAATAAAAATGCAATAAAAGACATGAAACAAAGAGCTGTGAATATAAATGATGATTACCTGCACGTAAAATTAGGGTTGATGTGTCTCTTTCTAGCAAAGGGTGAGACAGGAAGGATAATGAGAGTTTGTTTTCTTGGGATTCAAAAAATGAACCCACTATTCCTGCTTGGACACCTGCCCTCTTAAATTATGATGTCAGCTTCTCCTGACATTCTCTTGATGATACCTAACACCATAATATTTTTTTCTTTCATATTTTAACCCTAAATTGCTTCTTTGGCTCAAGAAATCATCAAATTTGTACCATCATGTGATCCAATGCCTTGTACCATATTCCATTAGCTTCTTATGATCACTTTAGTATTTATACTAATTCATTTCTTTCTACTACATAGATGGATAGATAGATAATTAATAACATTGTCATTTATGATGGGATCAAATAATATTTCATTTCAGAAAAATAAGAAATGTCACATAAGGTTTATAATAACAAATAATATCTTTATTGATGAGAAGTTTTTTCTAGGAAGTTTAAAACTAAAATTATGAGGACTTATGCCCGTAGAAATTACTTTATTTTGAATTTTCAAAGACAAAATATAGATAAAAACTTTATTTTACCTTCTATAATGTCAAAAAGCTGTAACAGTTATTCAGAATTAGTTGTCCATGTAACAAAGAAAATTATATACAAAGATTCAACAGGGGATACATTTTTAATTATATAATTGTCAGTCTTTATAAATAAATTAGAGTAGTTGTTGATGATGAGGATATATATTTCCTTATTTCTACCTAACCTCAATGTGCATTCATCTTTTATTTTAGAAGATTCTCTTCTGTCATAACTAAAATTTCTCAATTTCTTATATCTCAAAAGTTGTTTTTGTTTTTGATAATTTTTTATTTTCTCATCCTCCTTGAATAATTTTTTTTTTCATACAATGTATCAAGTTACTAATATTATTTTACCAGAAATAAATATTAGTGCAAATATGCTTCTGAAACTATAAACTTAATTTTGGTTCGTTCTGATTTGTTCTAATAATATCCATAAAAAGTAAATTGAAAAAAAAAATATTTTATCTTTTTTTTTCTCGAACAAAGATAACATGTATGTCCTCCAACTTATTGAGAGTGACAAACTAATATCAACACTCAGTCACTGTAGCTAGTTTAAGAAAATTTTACACCAAAATAAGTTTTTCCTGTTATTTACATATTTAAACATGGGAGTTTTACATCACTACTAGAATCATGTGGGTTAAAATAATTTATCTTTTATCTTTCTATTTTGGAGCAATAGTATTTTTGATCTAGGGTTGTCCTACACAAGGTAAGGCCATTAAGGCACCAGTGCCCTAGACCTCACTATCATACTATTGAACATGTCACTAAATTAAACTATGCTTTATCTCTTTCTTAAAATCGGATCTAGGTTTTACTCAGAAACAACCGTACGAACATAAATTTTTCGTAAAAAAAACATGTTGGCCATGCTCAAATGTGGGTTTCAGTGTCTCGACAATGCCTAACATAGGCTAACTTATTATTTATGGTAATGTATAATAGGTCCTAGGGTGGTCTTAAGATATCAGTTCAAAGTTAACAAAATTAAAACTCTTATTAAAAATAAAAAATTAAATTAAAAGATTTATGATAAGAGTACATTTGGTAAAATTTTCATAAAAACATACAAAATTTACTTTTTATTGCTTTCACTGCTGTCTATTTTTTTTTCTTCTTTAAATTTATGTATTTTTACCATATTTTATTTTTTAAAATTTTTATCATCTAACTTTGTTAAAATATGTGTTAACTTGTAATATATTTAAGATTTTTTTCATTAGATTTTTTTTATCATTAGAAACTAGTGGTAAAATGCAATTAATATCGCATTTTTATGCAGTTAATTGAGTTTAAAATAGTGAATATCACAATTCTAATACTTCCATAGTTCTTTTCTCTGTATCTCAAAAAAGCAATTAATATCACAATTTATGCAATTATTAATTGAGTTTAAAATGATGAAGAGGTTCTTAATTCAAAATTGAGATTCATGCCCGCAGTACTAGAAAACTGTTAGCTGGTGACAGAAGATACCGTAATTATTCAAGTTATTGAAATGTAAGACTGTTGGCTGCATATTTTGACTTTTGACCATTGAATTTACTTCTCTGCAACATTTTAACCCTTCCTCATCCATCAAACCTCTGCAGATCAACCCAAAAGACATTCACTTTTATGGCTTGTTCTACCATGCTCATTTTTTACCCTTCACAGGCTTTTCTTTTTACCTGTTTCAACTTAGTTTACGTTACTCAGTCTTTTCATTTTTGGCCAACAACTTATTTAGCCATTTTTTTTTTGAAAAAACAAAAATCTAGAACCTTTCTATATGTTGACAAGAGAATAAACTCTATTTGAATTTAGAAACTCAATTTGAATAAACTATTTGAATTAAGAAATTGATTTTCCTAAAATGATTTTATATTTTTATATATAAAAACTCAAACCAAAATATTATTTACATAAAATTAATTGCATGATTATAGTATTTTATTAAACAGATACTTGGTAATGTTCATAAATGTATAGTTGATTACAAAATTTAGCTAAGAAAATATCTTTTTTAGAGTATATTGAGAATTTTGTATAAAATTTCACTATTAATTTACTTTGGATATAAAAATTTAATTTCATTTCAAACTTAATTTTAACTGAATAATTTTGGAAAATCAAAATTATATAAATGTAAGTTTACAAAACTATTTTTAGTTTCAAAAGGCACATCTGCTTTTAGTTTTTAAAATTTGTTTTTTTATGGTTTCTATTTTTGAACAGTACTTGTTGTAGAAATGACTTTTGAAGCTTGATATAATTTTGATGAGAATTTGATCCGTGAGGTGCTCAAATCAATTTTTCTCTTTAAAAAAAATAATTCAAACTTGTCCTAACCATCACAATCCTTTGAAATTGAAATGGAGTCATGCAATGCATTTATGTTCCAACTATCAATGAACCAGATATGTAATTAGTCATTACAAATGAAAATTTTGAGCACATAAAATTGCAAATTGTAGCAATGTAAAATGCATTAGTTGTTGGGTTTTTGGTTCTCTACCACCATTGCTGATTGACAGAGAGATAACGTAAACAAAATCCTATGAACTTAGCTACAAAGGGATCCTCCCCACCAGTTCTACTTTACTGAATGTTGCTTTTGTCCCTTTGCCTGTATTTTCCAAATTTACACAAAAGCAAACCCCAAAGCCCTAATTCTCACGTCTTATGTAATAACTCTACGTTGCAGTCTCATAATTGAGCCCTGCATTGCACTACCGTAAGGTCAATCTCAGATGGGGTTTTTCTATTAAATGCCAACGTTCCCTTTCACACTGTACCTATTAAAGTCCTCGTATTTCTAACGCATCTTTTAACAAACACATCACCAAAATGGAACTAATTAAATGCAATTCATGGTAAAAGCAAGTTAAAAAGTCTATACTGTCAAAATGAACCTAACTAATTAATAGGTACTAGTATGTATATTTCTATGATATATATAATATTATATATGCAAGTATTTGTGTGCATATTTATTTGTATTTTATCAATATGTTGAGATGTCTACTTTTTTTTTTTCTGTGATAAGGAAGATTATGAGTGTCTCCAAATTCATTAGGTTAAAGACTACTTATTGTATGTAGTTAGGATTGGTCCAATGAATTTAGTTGATTAAGCAATAGAATTTGTAAATTGCTGAATATCTTTTTTTACCAGAATTTAACTTCGTTCTAAACCATTAAAAAAATAGACATTCAAGTGAAATTAGATTCAAATTCCTTGATTTTGAATTTAAATTTTGTTGGTAAAAAAAATATTATTTAACAAATAATAACCAACTATGTATTTGAATTGTGGGAGTTTTGAATGAATAATGAAGAAGAGTGTATTGTGTTGGTGTTTGGGGACCAGCAAATGTTTACAATGGTTGTACTACCCGAGATACTGAGCAATTTTGGATTTGTGGAGTAGGGTCTGAAACAGTGTGGGGTATTATAATTCCAAATTGAGTGCCCTAACTGACCACCTTTTACTGCATGATTCCCCAACCTCGTGAAGTCATCATGAAATTTTAACGCTATGCTAGGTCAACTCTCAATAAGTTTTTGGTATCAACCTACTGATAAAAATTCAATAAGTTTATTCCTTCTCATGAGTTGTTGAATTAAATCAATGCTTTTAAAAATAAATTTAATCTAACATATTTGCTCAAATAATTAATGTTCAGTGGTGCCTGTGTAAGTTTACACTTGATAGAGAAATAAAAATGTAAAATATGATATGATGTCAAAAACTAAGACATATAACATAAGGATAAGGGATGTGTAAAATTTATGAATATTTATATGCCCTCTGTTAACACTTTTTTTTTTAATAAAAAATGCAAATATCAATTTGGGGTGGTTTTATCTTAATAGTATTTTATCTTACAAGAGAAAAGACAATGAAGAAATCAAAATATAAGATATAGCAGTTCCCCATGTAATTAGTGCCTCAAAGTTGTGAGGAAACATGATTTGACTAGGATATCACCCGCATGTTAGGGAAAAAAACAACATCAGTATAAGTTTGAGTACATGTGATACTATGTTCCCTTCATCTCATTTTACTTCTCATTTGTATAATATTTTTCTATCTCTAGTTTATTTATCATTCATGATATCAGTAAAATATTAACTATTTTTACTATCTATAGTTACAATGTCTTTTATAATACTTTTCTACCTCTAATTAATTTATCACTCATGATATCAATAAAATACTAATTATTTCTACTATCGATAATTACAATATTTTAAAGTAAGAAATTCATGATCAAATTCATATTTTCATGTTAAGAAAATTAATAAATAATTTTTATAAATAAAAAATAACATTATTTTATAAAGATAATTAATAATCAATAATTTTCTTAAAACAAGTGCATATATGTGCAAATAATTAATGTCTCCCGATGTCCTATACACAGTATTGGTCCCAAATATACCTAAAACTATTAATTACTCGACTATTTATTTAAATGTAATTTGATGTCAGAAGTTTTATAAGAACAATATTCCTAACTTAAAAATATATAGTCTCAAGATAGCACAACCATCACATATGATATTGCATCCATCCTTAGTAAATTTACATGTGTAAACTCAAACTCAAAATCACTTACTAATTAACTCCTATTAGTTATATGAAGTTCCCGTATTAGAATAGAGTAATTTTAAGAATATAAACAAATTTAATGGTAAAGTTTTGTTATTTAATATCCTCAAGCTTAATTATTATAAATTTATCATTTGATGTAGTCTATTGTATATGAAAAACTAAATATAAAAAAATTAAAACAACTATGTCTTAATTAAGATTAACTTTATGTAATATTTCAATTAATACAAGGCAATTACCATATTACAAGTTTAGTCAAATAAATTAATTGTCATTAAAAAAAGAAAATATATAAAAATATGATTGTGTTTAACTAACACAATATTAAGCACATACTATGAATGTTTTGTTCACAGAGTTATTGAGAATATACATTGTCGTGCATAGTAAATCATAATTGTAGATTGATAATTAAAAACACAACTGCACTCAAACATTAAAAGATGAAACTAAGTAAAATATATAAAAGAAATAATTAAGTATTATGTAAAACATATTAGATTTTTCAATCATGCATTTTTACATAATCAATTTATCACTACATATTTTATAATTATCATCCATTACATACATGAATGATTAAATTCATAATTAACATTTTTACAGTACAAATCAAAATGAGAATAGAAAAGGTTAAGATGATTCACATATTTTATTCAAATAAAAACAAAATTATTTAATATTTATTTTCTAGAAGAAAAGAAGTCACATAATTTTCACCTAACCCGACTAGAATTAAACTTTGTTTTTAAGTGTCTGATATAGAATTCAATACCCGTGAGTAACATAACTCAAGTGGTCACTTATTGGACCATCGGCATGCAAAGATGTTTCTAAACCGATGAAAATCCCACCAATGCATGAATCATGATACTGCAAAGTTGTCGATCAAATTTTCAACCAATGCATGGATCATGATTCTGCAAAAATGATGCTAATGTGGATCCAAATATTGAACCAATGCATGTTATGCAAACATGTCACAATGTCGATGAATTCACTGCACGAGGCCATTATGATGCAAAGAAAGGGTCGAAGGAAAGGTTAATCGGCCTCTTCACACTTCACATGCAGGGACCGATAGCATCGAAATGCTAAATAGAAATTCAACGGTCACTGCCATAAATAAGGTTTAATGCTATTTATTTACTAACTTTTCAAAAATGTTATTATATATTACTTTTAATAATATATTATTTATTATTACTTTTTCATCATGATGTCACTAACCTGAGATTATTTATTTGAATTTTTAACTTTAAGATCATTTAATAAAGAGAATAATGCTTTAGAGATAGAAGTGATTATTTTAAATTTTTTAATTATTTTCAATAAGTTGATTTTTTACACTATATACTTCTTAAATCTTAAATTCTAAATGGTATAATTTGGATTTAATCACAGTTTGTGTTTCTAAACTTTCCTAATCGGGTGAATTTTATCCTCAAATTTTTTGCTCCATGAATTATACTAAATTTTACAATCATATGATTTTTATTGCTGCATAAACAAAAGTAAAAAATTATTGAAAAAACATGTTTTATAATTATTTTGTTCTAAATGGTTATCAATAAAATAGTTCTGTAATGATATTTATCTTGATTATAATAATTATTACCTGCAAGAAAAGTTCATGGGATTATAAAATTGTAAGATACAACTAAATAGTTAAAAAAACTAAATTTGTCGGTAAAAATTTGAGATTAAAACAGAAAATTAAGTCAATAACTTTTTATTAACATACTCTAACAAAATATATGGACACTGTACTTGTCAACATTTCGATAATAACAATGTTAGATGAGTGTTGTAATACAAAGAGTAAGCATATGAAAATGGTGTGAAAGACATCTCCAAATTGCCAACCCAAAGAAAAATGAACACATGAAGTCTCTATCATATCCATAAGCATGAGATTCCATAAATCGTACACACAAAGTCAAAATTCTCATTGTAACCACGCTTTTGAGTGTGAGTCTCTTTTCAATGAAGTCAAAATATGCTTCCTTTTTATATTGTTTGTACTTTACAAGTCTGAAGAATGTAGTTTAGGCACCCTTCTAAACATTTATTTAATTATAATATTAAAATGAAATATGTACTTATTTAAAATAATAATTAGTTTATTTCTCAATATAATATTACATACTCAAGTCCAACTTAATTTAATTCTTTTATTTTTATTGAGACATGGATAAGGTACTAGGCAAGGACACATTGTATCTTAATATTTATTCTTGTTCAGGCTATTAATCCTTAAGTGCATTTTTACCTGGTCAAACTCATCTCTATTTGTACACGCAACATTAACTTTTGATTCTCTTCCAAATTGATTAACTTCTCTTCAACTAATCCTTTATTTTAATGTATTAAGTCACTGGACTAATACCAATGTGCATATGTTTGGGAACAGGGAAAAAAGCAAAAAGAGACAAACGTGCATAGTCTAAAATTTTCACTTTTTGAATTTTAATTGAGTTGGATTAGTTTGATTTTATCATGTCCATAGTTAAAACATGATTAAAATTGTATGAAAAAAATATTTTGATGAAAATTTTATAATTAAAATCAATATAATCTAATAATCTTTAAAAATAATAATCAATATAATCTAACCATATTTAACTAATATTAATAATAAATTAAATATTAAGTGCCACAACATAAAAAAACTTAATTGCATGCAATGGATGGAAGTGCAAGGGTGTGTGAACTAAGGAAAATGTGTTACTATCCATTTATAAAATGATTGTTAAGTTAATTTAGGTCAGAGTTTTTAAATATTGAAATAAATATTATATATAAAATTATTTAAATAACTCTGTATATGGTATATGATTGGTTCGGAACACTTTGGATTTAAAAAGTGTCCATAAATAGGAAAATTAATTATCATTAAACTTTATTGATTCTGTTTAAGTGTGACCTAGTTAAAGGAAAAAAAAACCAGTCTATTTGATTGGTTGAGTTTGAATTGTTGAGTTGGCTGAATTGATTATATACCATTAGAGTTCTACCATATATTGGGCTAAAGTTAAAATCGGCCATTAGAGTTCTACCATATATTGGGCTAAAGTTAAAATCGGCCGAATCCTCGAATTTAGAAAGCATGGGCTTTGTACATTCATGTTTTGTATGGGCCTCCAAATTAATTTATTTTAAGTTTCAACTTGTTTTACCTTATTATTTTAGTGTATGTGTGTTTAAACTAACAATTTGTTTATTCATAAACATTTTTTCTTAGAACATTAGTATAAGAGAATATTTAACATTAAAAAAAAGAATAAAGTGAAAAAAAATTAAGAACCGTTATATGTCAATTAAAAGTTACTAGATCAAAGACAAACTTCACACATATATTTGAAGTTATTTTTAAAATATAATCATCTTTTCAAATATTACTAGAAGAAAAATTCACATTCATTATATGAGTATTGAAAAAATTTATTAATATTCGATAAAATATTAATTTGAAATATATATATATATATATATATATATATATATATATATATATATATATATATATATATCAAATATATAGACCAAAAGATTCAAGAACTATATACAAATTGATGAAAGAGTAAATGGATCTTTTCACTTCTATTCCAAACAAGTTATTCTATTAACATATTACTGGTGTAAATAGTATTTTGTTCGAATCTCTTATACAAAATTTTGAATTTGAATCTTATAGATAATAACAACAGGTAATTTTTTTTAAAAAAAATATATCCTAGTAAAAATGATCAATCCAGCTTTACAATAAAATCATTAACAAAAGAGGTGAATACTCTAGAAAGAAAACATGTGCAATGTTGAATGACTAAACAACTGCACGAGTAAGTCATAAACCTAAATTTCAACAACTGTATTTGGTGACTTGGAACTTTGACATGGGAGGACATTCCAACTCATAAAAGGGTATATATTATTCAAGAAACCTATCCATTTACAGTCCCAAAACTCAAATAATTTGAGTAATAATTTGAGTTGCTTTGGATGATACGTAAAGTGTAGAAGAAACCAAAGTCATGCATCTTTATATTGAGGTCAAACTAGCCGGCTTCCCTTTGATATTTTGCACAGCATTTCTCAAAATTTGAGAGAAAAAAAAAAAAAAAGTTTGTATATCTCGTGTTTCTCGTAACATGCATTACATGCACATAAAGAATAATTGAATAGTACAACTTTTTCTCTATATAATTGAGTCATTTGGATAAGTATACACACTTTTGTTTCATTCGGCCATCACTTAGTAGCATGTTCACACTTCATCATACACCATTTTTCACATATGATGTACCTCATAAACTTCAACAAATTTTTGTTTTTTATTGAGAAATCTAATCTTAACAACATTGATGGTGAGTGGTGACTGGTTTAAAAATTATTTTCAAAACACCCTTTTATGTGTCACCATAATCTAAGATAATGTTATGGTTAAGCATCCTTGATATTAATTAATGTGATATGGAATTTGAATGAAAAAGCCTAACAATTGTATTTATCACTCTAATATTTCGGCCCAATATCTTGTAGAAACCAGTACGTAACTACTTTTAACAAGATAGCGACTAATCCGTTTAAGAAAATAGTACTAGTTGCCTCATGTTTTGAAGCAAAATATTATCCACAAAACACTAGATAATTGTCATTGTTTGGTAGAAATTGTCAAGGTTGGAATTGGAGTGTTAAATCTGCTAGCTTGCGTCTGCATTGAATATTTGAATATTGTAGTGTAGCGTGTGTTACCATGCTTACAAGTGATTAATCATACAACTTTTACAATAATATAAAAGTATGAAACTGTCAGAAAATTGTTAGGTCTTTTTCTTTATTTTATTTTCTTCTTAGGATATGGTTAGGTCTCTTATATATGCTGTCAATAGCTTTGATCGGTTTCTGATATATTAAAAAAAATTATTGTAAGAGATAATATTTATTTTGAGGATCTTTAACTTGATGGAAAAAACCTATAGTACAACTTTTACAGTTAAATTGGAATAAGACAATATTGATTAGATAATTACCACTAATTTTAGCTCTATTGTTGGTAGCAATTGGATGCAAGAGAATCATAAATGGCTAAAATACTTCTTAAATTAAAATCAAAATTATTCATTTGCCAAAATAAAATAGAATAAAAACGTGCACAACCTATTTACTTCAAAGGAGTGTTATTTTTTTAATAGGATTAATTAAATTCTTATTCTCTCAATTATTTTTAATTTTATAAAAAAAATTATCAATTTTTAGTTTCTTATTTATTTTCGTATAACATTTCTAGTGTCCAACATTAAATTAAAGTACTAACATGAAAACATGCATCTTTTTGTATGATGATATATGCACTTAACTATTTTAATTTAATGGTAAAAATTAAAAATATTGACAAAAAAATTATAAAAACTACAACCTGAAATATAAAATAATTAAAAGGATGAAAACTTAATAAAATTTTTATATAATTATCTATTTTTATGCAATTATCATGTTAAGAAGGATAAACAAAATTGTGATAAAATAAATACTATAGGAGATATGAAATTAGTGGTCAAAGGGAACTTACTCAAGTGGTTGTGACACCAATGATCTCTATTATAGAGAGGGTTATAGTATAATTTAAGTATAGAATCGCAGCTTACTTTGAATGTTAATATCATTAATTTATTTGGATGATGATAGAAAATAATTATCAAGAGTTTAAAGTTGTAAAAGATAAATATAAGAAGGGGATTGAATTGTGTTAATTAAAAAATTTTATCCCTTTTGTCTGTGGGTTTTAAAACTGTTCAGACGAAACAACGTTTATATTGAAAGATTAATTTTAATAAACAAACGTTAGATTATGATTGTCCCCAGTTAGTCAATCAGACGAAACAAGTAAACACAAGTATTTTTATATTGGTTCGTCTATTTAAGACTACGTCCAGTTACCCAGCAACAACTGAGTTTTCACTACAAATCGTGAAAAGGTTTACAAGTATTGTTTGAACCCAGCCACTTCTGGCTATTACAAGATATTCTTTGCTCCCAGCCTTCTCAAGCTAAACAACTAAGGTATTCTTTGAACCCAGCCTCCACAGGCTAATACAAAAGGTATTCTTTGAAACACAGCCTCCTCAGGCTAAAGTACCACACAAGTGGATTTTGAAAAAGATGTTTTAAAACAAAGATTTTCCTCTTCGCAGAGAAGGTTTTACAATAAAGTTCTTAACACATAATTGAGCGAGTTATCAGAAGATGGGATAAGAGAAGCGTATTCGCCAACTGATTCTTGATGTTGTGAAGTCCTTTTATAGGCATCTTCTTCAAATAGCCGTTAGACTCATTTGAATGCCGTTGAGAGTCGTTGAGAAATCTTCTTGAGAGCTTTCCAAAAGTTTGTCAGTTGTATTTGATTGATTGATGAAGAGTCGCAGCGGATATAGCGGACTAGATTGTGCGCAGTACTTTTTCTGACTTGTACAGAGATGTGTGACAAAAGGTGAAGACCTTTTTGACTTTGGTGTGCAAGCTCGAATCCCTATACTGATCTTGGATGCTTCTCATGAGTCCTTCTTCAGATTTTGAAAACTTGGCGTGAATGACTCCACTTGACTTCAGTTTTTGGATAGACGATATGTGTCTTCAGATGATGTTGTTTCGTTTCATTTTATCGTCTGAAAACTTCACTCTTGAGACAGACGAAAGACTTCAACTGAGTAGTCCTCTTCCGTCTGTACATGTATCGTCTGATGGCTTGGCTTTTGGACAGACGCAGAATTTCACCTTTGAAGGGTCATGTTTCGTCTGTGCTGGTTTCGTCTTAACAAGTCTTGGGTAGCTTGGTTTCGTTTGTCTTGTAATTAATCAAAATTTTGAGACGTTAATCATTTTTATCTAACAAAAGTAAAGTCCTCCTAATGATAAGCGATGGTTATGACATTCACATTGACATAAGCTGTTGGGGACCAATATTATATCCAAAGTCATATTCCATAAAGTTAATTCTAAACCGTTGCTTCAGCAAATTGGTTTATAGAATGATAATAATATACATGCAATAGGATGCCCTACAAAATTTAATAATTCAATTATATTGTATAATGATTCCAGCTACTGAATGAGATTGAAACCGTCCTTCCTTTATGAACCAGCCAATTTGCGCATCATAAAGGGTGGGACCAACATAACCCAATAACTCAACTCTCAAATCATATAATACCAAAAGAAAATATAGAAAAAAAAAATATCAAACATGAAATTAAAAAGCCATAAGAATAAAGGACATAAAATTAGACCAATTAATTTGTTTTTGTTGCTAATAAAATAAAAATAACCTTTTTTCTTTCCTTCTTCTCCTGTTTCTTAGAAAAAGATCTTGAAACGCATTAGTAGCAAATATTATTCTCTCAGAGATATAGAAAAGTTCTGGACCTGTTTATGTATATTATATTCGTAGTATAACGATGACGTTTGAAATTTATTTAAAAGTGTATTGATATATAAAAGTCATGTGCAGAATTATGGGGTTATTTCTGTTACAAAATGTCTATGGTAAGAAATAATGACTAATTTCAGCGTGTACTCTATGGTATATAATATTTTTTAATTATATATATAATATTTTTTTAATTATATATATATATATATATATATATATATATATATATATATATATATATTCTCCATGGTCTTGATACCTGTGTAATATACGGAGATAATAGCAAATTAAATATTCAATTTTTGAACGAAGTGCTGTTAAGATTTTTTATATGATGAAACATACACGTATAATGTTAAGTGAACCTAGTGCATATTATGAATTTATGATAAAATGAGAGATGGAATTTATTAAAAGAAGTATGAAAGGAAGGAAATTAAAAATAACATATTTTTTAATTATTATGATATAAAGAAAGAATGAAATTTATAAAGTACATAGATAAGAAGCCTTATGGAAAGAATGTCTACGAACAAACAAACAAGTTTTAAAAGCGAATAAATATTTTATTAATATAAGAACTTATTTACAACTGATAATACGTTAATATTAACGTAAATATATTGACTCTGGTTCCAAAGATTCCATTAGAAGGAGCCAAACATGTTTAACATAAAAAAAATAAAAATAATTACGAGTTAGCTTAAGCAGTAGGGATTACCTTCTTCATCCTTGTCAACTCTAGGTTGAGTATATGTAATAATTTGACTTGAAGGCTCAGAGGGTAAATCTAAGGTCTAAATATACCTATAAATAATAAAAGAGAAGATTAGCATTATTTCAACAACTTCAGCAAGTTGGCAGTTGAAAAAAAAGTTTGGTCCCATCTCTGATGTTTTTCTATATTAGATAAAAAAATTGAAGACTAAATTGAAATCTTACCTATATTAGATAAAAAAAAGTTGAAGATTAAATTAAAGTCTTGCATTGCTAAGACCACGTTTTGTGTATCTCCATGAGTAAGAAAAGTGTTGAATTTGTCAAAGTAACTATCAAATTATGTATATCGAATTTTTGAGCTAAAATTAATTCAAACATAAAATAAAAATGAGTAAACTTCGATATCAAACATTCAATTTCCCTTGGCATCTTTAGTTCCAGTTTCTTTCTCTTGTTCCACAAAAGAGATTACTTCAGCAACATGTATCAAAGATTAATCAAGAAAAGGTTATACAAAATTCATAGAGAAATGCAAAGTTTTAATATTTGATATTAACTAATAAAATTTAAGTGTTTTTAATAAATGTAAAAATTTTAGCAATTACTAAATCTGCATTATTTACATATTCCATCCAGAATTGAGCGTATCATAGTAAAAATCATTTCACCAAAAGGAATCAAAGAATCATCTATGACCTTTATTTTTGCGTCATACTAAAAACTAAGATAATATTGATGAGTAATCCTCGGTGTTCTCAGTAACGCGAAAGTAAAATATATTATAAGTTCCATTTTCTTGTAGCAGTGACTTGAATTTGTAAATGAGGGATTTTTGAATAGAGACTTGGATTTTTTTACCTTGTATCAATACAGAAATCATGTGATACTGAATATGGTTTGGAACTAAAAGATGCGAAAATGGTGTGAATACTAACAGCCTCATGTTGGAAGGTCATTTTCATTGAGATAGGGGCATTAGGAATACAGAACATCCATAGACAGATGACACGCACGTTCAAACTCTAGCAATATGTCGAAGTTATTATGGATTCGATTGGTTGAACAATGTTCGCCATCTTTTAGAATTGGAATCAAAGGAAGAGAAGTAAATAGAGAAAGGAAAAATAATGTATACAAATACACCCGTCATGTACAAGACTAAATAAATTGATGGTCCAATATTAACCTGATAACATAACACAAAAGGATAAACTCAACAACAACAAATTTTGACGAGTAAAACCAAAAACAATCTATAATCTTATGACAGAATCTGATATCATGTTAGTGAGTTATGAGTCTAACTCAAATCTATAAAATCGACATGTAAGGTGAAGATTACTCTTCACTTGTATACATACAACCGACCATATTTCTGGACAATGTGTAAAGACGTTCACTTTAGTCTATATAATAAATATTAATTTATAAATTACTATTCACTTTTTCACACAAACAATGATTATTGATTATTTATGATTGTGAATTTACTAGTAATTTATAATTATTTAAGAAAAAAATTACTACCCAACCCCTGAAGATAAAACTTATTTCATATTCAAATAGTTAAAATTCAGTCAAGTAGAGTGATCTTAAATGTAATACTCTCCAAATTATTTTATAATTTATCATAAAATTCAAAAATCTTACTTTGAAAAAATAAAACTCCACTTGAGGAAGAAAAATCCGTTGAATTTATAGTCTTGAACTAAAGGTTTTGCACTGGAGCACGGATATAGAAGTTTTGCTTGTAGATGTTGTTTGCACGCTAAGAAAACCATTATCAAAATTCTAAGTACGTACGCTTAGAAAACCATTATCAAATTTCTAAGTACATACGTATATGGGTATAAATGATATTTGTATACGTCAAAACAATATTTTTCAATTTTGTAACTAACTTCAACAGTGTGGGAGCATATTTTCTTACTCCGTTCAACTGAAATAAAATAAATAAATATGGAGAAAGTACAATTTTAATAAAAGAAATAAATTGATAAACATCTAATATGTTATTTTATACCTTAAAATAATAATAAAAAAATATAAATACAATAAATAGTATGATTTGATAGGAAGAAAGAAATAAAAAACAAAAAATAGAAAATTTTAAAAGAATATGATACAATATCATTATTTTAATTAAAATTTAGAAAGAGACTTGTTAAAGTGAAATTAATATTCTTCAATTAATGGGTTTCTTTATTTGTGACTTATTCATTGCTGTTACTGTGTAATTCGAATCAAATAGCCAAAATGTGATAAGACATGAAGAACAAAAGAATATCACTGATTACTGTGTCAGCTGGAGGAGAAAAAAATATGAAACAAGAGAGCAACTTTATACTTTTCTGTTTATTCGGTAAATTCTCAAACCTGCATTTCTCTCATACTTTTTAGGGAAAAAAAAACATATTTTATCTTTTTTGTGAACTTTATTCCATGTGTAAAAAGAGCCTTTGGCAGTGGTGTACCATGTGAGCTTTTGATATTAACCTAAAGAAAATAAATAAAGTCTATCATATGTTAATACTTTTTTTTTAAAAGATTGTTAATACTGAATAGATTGATTTCTTATTTTAACTAATAAATTGGGTCAATGATAGATTGTTTCTAATATTCTATTGTTTCTTTAGTTTTTATTTTAAATTATTTGTTGTGAGCTGTATGATGTCATACTCTTCTTTTTATCTAATAATAAAATCTCTATTCTACTATTACAAAATAACTTAAATATAATTATTTATTTATTTTACATGAAAACTTAGATAATATCTTAAGATTTTAAGATAAAGAAGTTAAAAAGAAGAAAAAATATTTAAATTAAATTAAATTAAACATTATGAATCGAAATGAAATAATATAAGTATTAATTAGATTTCGAATAAATATAAATAAGTAATAATATAAGGATATAGACCACCCTCGATTTTTAGGCGGTTTGCGTTTTTCTATTCTTTCTCGTTTACCCTTTATTATTTGCATGAATTAATATTTGTAAAATTCATTTCAAATAAAAACATTATGTTAAAAATGATTTTAGTTTAAATTAATTTTGAATTAAAGTGATTTTCATTTGGACTTTTGATCTTGAAAGCATGTTTAATTTATTTATTTATTTATTTTAAGAAAACAAGTTTGATGTAAATTTTTAAAATTTTTAAAGTAATTTAATATTGCAAAAGTTATTTTTTAAAATAACACTTCTAGATAAATAAAGATTTTTTGCGGTCAAATTAGTTTCACCTAACAGTAATTAACATTTATATTTTACAACTTGACAAACAAACAAGGTGAATTCTAATAGTCTTCACATAAAAGCAAACACACATTTAATTACAAGATTTTTATTTATTTTATAAATATCAAATGTAGAATTGTAGATGATAACACCACATCTATCATTCAATATTAAACTAAATCTTCTTTGTATAAGATTTCTACTTGTAAAGGTAAAATACACTTTACGTGGAAATATAACGGTTCATAAAATTTGTGAAAAAAGCAACGGTCTAACTAAATGCTATTTCAATCGTGCAAGACTTCAACTTAACTTGTTGCTTATCAGCCATTGAAATTGAGTATATATATCATAGCCTACCACCAAGCACTTATTCACTATCCAATTTTAAAATATAATACCCACTCTTTTGCTGAAATTTTGATAATTGACATTGATATATATATATATATATATATATATTAATAATTAATGAGAAGTTTAAAAGGATGTTGAAATTTATTGACTTTGAAGTTTAAAAATGTCATAAATTTTAACAATTAAAATCAATAATTTGTAAAAATACTACACTCAGAATAATAATAAATACAACAAAAATATTTATAATTACGCATCCGATCTATTTGATTTATAAAAGAATGTTTTCTCTCAAGTTTTTGTTTAGTTAATATTAAGTTTCTATTTTTAAAAATTAAGCATATTTTTTACACGCCATTAATTTTACTCAACACAAACATTCAAATATTCATTTCCGTTCAATTTATTATTTTTTTAATATATTAAGTGGATTATCTTATTTAAACTCTCTTCAAAACAAAATTCACTAATAAAAATATTAAATTTTACGTAAACTAGGAAAAATCAAAGTATCCCCTCTTAAAATCCTAATCTCACATTCTAGGTCAAAATTTATCAAATTCCAATCATTTATAGTTCCTAAAATTTAATCCATGAGGTGACATTGATTGTTTTGTTACTCAACATATTAAGTTCAAATCTATATGCTAGCTACAAATATAACTTTTGCTTATATTTTACAAAATAATTTAGGCAATTCAAAACTATGAGTATTCATTATATATATATATATATATGATTGCTATTACATAATTAATTTTAGAAAAAACAAAAAAAACAAAACCTCAATTTGAAATCCCAGCCAATGGAAAAAAGAAGAGAATCTTTTTGGTACACTTTTGAATGAACTTTGTGGCGTGAGATGGGGAAATCAGAAAAATAAACAAATAAAGTAAAAGTTTGAAACATGTTTGTATGTGGCGCAGAGTCCTCGCACTACTGACCATCGTTATTTTTATTTTTTTTATTCAATTTATTTATTTCCTTTTCCAATCTCTAAAGTACAAAAGAGATTATCATTTCTCGGTATCAGCATATTCCTTCGAATGTTCTATTTTCATCTTTAATCTTTCCAATACATTAATCATTTAACCAATCCATTATGGACAATTCATATATCAAAGTATTTTGGTTTTACTCTAGAGTCCAAATTCGAATTGGGTAATGTGTTATTTTTTTTATTAATCTAGGAAATAAAATATTTGATATTTGAAAAATAAAAATGCATATTTTAAATAATTATAAAATAGATTTGGAAGTATTCGAAGTCAAAATTAACTTTGGACCCCTATCATTTCTTCTAATAATTGTTGATTCCAATCGTTTTAATTTATTAACATTAATATTATAATATGTTAAGAAAAACTATCATCTTCGAAGTCCTTAAATACTACGTTGCCAGCGGATCACAACTTATTAGTTATCATTAAATTATTAATTTTAATAATAAAAATTTCAAAATTTTCAAAATTTTCGTAAAGTTTAATTTATAATTAGTTAATAGTATAAAGTTGTTTTATTATTAAAGAAAAAAATAAG
Source organism: Hylodesmum podocarpum (assembly GCA_026586105.1). Lineage (NCBI taxonomy): Eukaryota > Viridiplantae > Streptophyta > Magnoliopsida > Fabales > Fabaceae > Hylodesmum > Hylodesmum podocarpum. The sequence goes on along the minus strand of JALJEV010000519.1, from coordinate 4,711,807 downwards.
AAAAATAAATATATTAATAGAAATGAAATATAATTTATTACACATTATAAAACTTATAAAAGTAGTATGTCTTTATTTTGTTCATGAAGGAATTTATAACGAATCCAAAAATTATATCAAGCAACATGTTTCATAAAAGTTAAAAGCTCTAGTAAAAAAATATAAAAGAAAAAATTCATGATGAAAATAGTTCAAATATAATATTTACTTTTGAAAAACATGTAACCGTGAACTTGGGTGCAAATGTTTTATCGTTATAGTGAAATATACATGCTCAAGTCTCGTAGATCTAGAAAATTTATCATTTCGACTTATATCTAGTGTTATATGTAAAAGATGATTCTTTATGTAAATTATTCTAGTTTCTTTGAGAGTGAGAAGACTTATGTATTGGTTAATTATGAAGTGATATATGTAAAAATTAATGTGTGTAATTCAAATATTTGTAAGGTGCATTGTTTAATGGGTTAGGAAATAAGTTGGTGCAAATTGATAAATTTTAATATTAATAATGCTACAATTCTCGATTATTGAGAGCTCGTCGATGTATTTTCAGTCAACTAAAGAAACAATGTGTAAATTTATAAAATAAATTTTGATTTATGTGATAACTAGTAAGTGAAATTGTGATTAGTCTAATCTTATTTAAGTAGAAGTCTAACTAAGAAAATGTTGTTAGTTAACCAAAATGGTGATTCTCAAGTTGGATGAATATTATATTATTTAAATATGTAGTGTTTCACCCTCACCTATATATTGTATATGTAGATGCTAAAATGATATAAAAATTAGCAATATGAATGATGCATTTATACGTTTGTGGGAAGTGAAAATTGTTAGAAGAACTTAAAGAGAGTTTGGTAGAGATAATTATCACTATTAGAATATGTAAAATGGTAGAGTTTTAGGTAGGTAGACTTGCTTTGTCATGTAAGTTTATTTTTTTATTTTGATGTATATACATGTGTGACATTTTCTTTGTAATCCATGTTTGATATTAAGTATATGTATAAATAATTCTTAAAATATTAAAAATCTTCAAAACTCAATTCCTATTTTAAAATATTATGAAATTAATATAAAATCATTTTTAACACCTAAAAAGTCATATGATATTATGTTTTAATATTTTAAAAATTATTTCTATAATTTCTTTTATTAAATTTCAAACATTATTTAAGAAAATAACAATACACAGAATAAATTAATAATTTAACATGATTAGTATATTAATTAGATATATTGTAATTACACATTGTAAAATCAGCAACAATCATAACACCGAAATTGAGACAAGTCTCTAGAGTGAGAAAATTCTTAAAAAAGTAAAAAAAAAATAAAATTTAATGATATATTTTTTATTTTTTCTAAAAAAAAAGGCATTGTAGTCTATGAATCTCTTTGACATTTTGATGGTGTTGGACACATCACATAGGTGTCTCTCCCCAATCTGTATAAATAAGGGTAACAACTCCTTCTTCCCTTTCACTTTGAGTTCATTCACTTCTTCTCTTTAACTTTGAGTTCATTCACTTCTTCTCTTTAACTTCTTTCTCTTTAACTTCTTTCTCTTTAACATCCATCCATCCATTCATCCTTTCTCTCTCGAAAGGACGCACTGGTCAAAAAAGCCATTCAGCTTCAAGGGTCAGGCCAAAATACAAAAGAATAGAACCTCTTCAACGAATATACTCTTTGATTCCTTTCTCTTTACATATTTCTATCATTATTATATTTCATAAACTTACACAATACACACTCTCTTAAAAAAATTCTTTTTTTTTTTTCTCTCTCTCTCTCGTTTTAGAACAAAACAAATAGTATTATTATTATTAGTTACTTGAAACAAACTTTGATATACAAGTGGCGGCAGAACTTCAACAACGCACTACTCATCAACACCAAGACACTCAGATGTGCCGCAAAGTTCAACTCACTATCTCCGATGACACCGTCTCTAATGCCTCCGCCGTTGACGGTGGCTCCGACAGGGTTGACGGCGAGGATCCCTTCATTCCGCCCCTCAACTTTTCCATGGTTGATAACGGCATTTTTCGCTCTGGTTTCCCCGAACCTGCCAACTTTTCCTTCCTCCAAACCCTTGGTCTCCGTTCAATCATGTGCGTGCAATCATCATCACTATCTCAACCACCCTGTTCCTTTTTTCTTTTTTTTTCCCTTCTTCTTATGTTGTTGTTGTTGTTTATGATTGTTTAATATGTGTGTATGTGTTTTGTTTTAGTTTGATGATGCTTTTGAGCTCTGTTTTAAGTACCCAATTACTGAATTGTGAGTAAAGTCTTTTGCTTTCACTCTGTTGATGATTGTTTGTTTGTTTTGTAGATACTTGTGTCCTGAACCGTATCCGGAGGCTAACTTGGAGTTTCTCAAGTCAAATGGGATCAAGCTTTATCAGTTTGGAATTGAGGGTCATAAGGTATTTTTCTCTATCTTCAATCTTTTTTTGTGGGGTTGTGATTTGTGTCTTGATCTGAGTCTGTTTATTTACGTTATAAGAAAATAAGAAAGAAGATGAGTTTATCTTGATAAGTTGAAAAACTTCTATAAAATTTAAGTATACTAGTTGATTTTAAGTTACAAGAAAAGTCAAATTCATTTTATTTTGTGTTTTCTTCTCCTGCAAGTGTTTATAGAAGTTTATCTAAACAGAGTTTGAATTTGATTGTGGTTTGTTCTATGTCTTGGTAATTTGCACTCATAAAAAGCAATGAATAGCTTGCACAGAGATCAATGATCATGTAATCCAATTGACCTTTCTTTCTCATTCTTTTCTAAATTTTTAATATAATGTTTTTTTCTCAGAGTTAGGTACGGATAATTAGTGAGCTGATGAACTGGGACCATTACATGGATGATTTAGTTTTAAATACTATTTCATCAAATGGGTAGCTATAGCAGAGTTTGAATGGGAGAAAAGGGGACGTAAAGCTAATTGTTGTCATTATTATTTCTTCAACTTCTTTGCTTGCTATCTTTCTTCTTCCTTCTTCTATTCTTGGCTTCTGGCGTGATTCTTCTGGTGTAACTTTATGAAATGTCCTTACTTCACATAAAGTGCTTTGGAAAAAATAAAATCTTCGTTTGGAAACTTTTGCTTGAAAATTTTACTATCAGAGCTTTTTAGGTACCATTATTATAGTGTTATGTAGCTCATGGTCTTGTCTTGTTATTGTTTCGGATTAGATCCATTGTTTTAATTTTTGAGCATATTTCTGTGCGAGAGTCCTCTTCAATCCTCACCATACGTGAGTGAAAGTATGTCATGCCAACTTTAAAATATGGAAATCAAGATTGATGGAATCCAAGGCGGCATGTCATGTCTTTTCCTTATCAAAATGATCACAATCATTTGTTTTTTGAGAATAATTAACAGTTGAAGATCATATATTATACTTGATGTCTGTATAATGGGGACCATTATGGATATGTCAAAACCCGATTCTGTTCAAGATGAGCATAAATTTGCTATTTGATTATAGTGCAAGTACAAGGTAAAAAGGGGGGAAATGAATTAATAATTGTGCAGTAGTAGCACCTAAGTCACTATCAGCATGGAAAGACACATCGTAAAAGTATAGAGAATATTTCATTAGTACATTTGGAGATGTAATTTATGTGATATTGGTGGATTAGGGCATATAGTATGTTAAATTAGCATAGAGAATCCTACGTTGTTGAATTCTCAACTCTCTACTTCATGAATTTTGTTTGAACATTAAATCATGGACAAATCTAAATGTCATGGAAAACAAGGGGAAGCAGTACTTTTATTAAAGCCGACCTTGATCATGATATATTGATATCTAACTTGCTTCTTTATTCTTAATTTTGTAGTTGTTTCCATCCTTTTTCCCCATCTCTTTTTGTTTTTGTGAAACTTCTTATTTGACCTGAAGACCCTTCTCGTGTCTTCTAATTTTCATACGTTTATTCAATATTTAGTTCCATCACTGGAAAAGGTGATGATCAGATGAATGAGAATTGAGTGAAGGTTTATTTCTACTAGAGTTTATCGTGTGAGATTAAGGTTTGGATAGATAGATTAATAATATAATAATAGCTTCTTCTGGATCCCATAAATCGTTCAGTCAATCAATATTAGCAGTTGATAAAACTGCCAAACATTATCTTCAAATTGTATTAGTTACACTCTCTCCCCTCGTTTAGTTGATATATGTGACGATGGAACTTTTATGTTGACATAGGAAATTTTTGGTCATTTGAAATCATGTTTAACCTTGTGAAACTTGTGCATCCAGGAGCCTTTTGTGAACATCCCAGATGACACAATCCGTGAAGCTCTAAAAGTTGTACTTGGTATGATGTAGCTCTTTACTCTTCATCATAATTTCAATTTCAACAACTCATTTTGCCAGCAATAACTTTTGGTATTCAATAATGCAGATGTCAGGAACCACCCAATCATAATTCACTGCAAACGAGGAAAGGTGAGATTTTTATTGGACTTTTTAAAACATGTTTTTGTAAAGAATAAATAATTTATGCTGTAACATTGTAGAACATTTTTACAGTCATTCAATCATAAATGGTGGTGTAAAGTAAATTTGTTGATTTTTATTTCTTATTGATCAGCAATCTAAATTTGTTTACACTTTGTAGTAGCTACCCATTAGAGATTTTCTTGTTAAAAAGTATGTAATATCTTCTTTTTTCTGTGTGCAGCATCGAACGGGTTGTTTAGTAGGATGCTATAGGAAATTGCAAAAATGGTGCTTGTCATCTGTCTTTGATGAGTACCAGCGTTTTGCAGCTGCCAAAGCAAGAGTTTCAGATCAGAGGTTTGTAGAGTTGTTTGATATTTCCAGCCTGAAACATTTGCCCTTACCATTTTCAAGTTCAAAGAAGTAACAACATATGGTTGGGTTTCCTTTCTCTAGTTTGTGAAAGTGAACCCCAGGTTCGTCCTTTGAATAAATAGGAAAAGGTGATGAACTCCTTCAATGCATTGCTTGCAGCAGCAAAGGAATAATTCTTCTTCTTCTCCCCATTTTAAAAATAAGATAAGAAAATTCTAGGAATAGTAGACCATTGCCTGTATTTGTATGTGTTATAATAATTCAGCCCTATTTCCCCTCAACTTTCTCTCCCTACTTGGCCCTTAGTGTACCTCACCACCTTTTGTTACTTTCTTTCCCTTGTATGTTTTCTTTGCTGCACCCCATTCATCAACAATGAGTGTAGATCATGTATCTTGATTTTTTCTCGAGGCTTAGAGAAATTCAAGGAGGCTGCAAAAAGCCTTATTTGTCTACCCAAAATCTTAGTGGGTAGTAAAAGCAGAGAAACTTATGAAGATTTATTTGCTATCCTTATTTGGACTTGACAATAGCTTAGTTCCTTGAGGTGGTTAATTGGGTATTCTTTTTCGCTAATTGCATGCTGCTTGATAAGGTGGGTGTGTTTTGGTTGGACTTCGCATATAGTTGCACTTATTTATTTTAAACACCATGTTATTGGAATATATAAATCATTACACGGGTAATTTCTGCAGTAAGGATTACATGGGACTAAAGATTACAAAATCATCCCATAATATTTAACATACACTACTTAAAATTTGTTAAATTCTTTTTCTAGATTTTAAAAATGAAATGCTAGCAAATAAAACTTATCAATCTGTCTTATATTATCTTCTACAAGTTTTTTTTTTTTCTTATCCTTCTGATATTCACAGATGTAGATTAATACAACACACCGCACATGTCTCAAAAATATTAGAGAAGAAAGACAATACGTCATATTGAAATATTAGAATTGAGTTTTGTTTCTTCTAATTAAGTAATTTTTAATAACTTTTTAATCGCCAATAGTGTGTTGAAGTGGGTGTTGTTAACGTTTTAACATGAATACAAGTGAACCATTTATGCACTGATTTTTCAAAAGCTAGTGAACAAAACACGCGGTAATGCAAGCAGAATAATTTCAAATATTTTTTCATAATATTTCTTTTATCATTCTTTTTTATCTTATATCTGTGTGTGATTTTATATTCATTTAATTAATGTCTGATGATGTGGAAGATGCACATTTTTGCATGTCAATATTATGAAAATATGAGAAAACTTATTATGAACGTACTAAAATGGAGTGTCAGAAAAGCAATAAATGAAAGCAACCAAATATTTTCTTTAATTCTCTTTTTAAGTTGAACATTGTCTCCTTTTGATATTAAAAAGCATATTCTGGATGAACTCAATATATATTACTTCATTATGCTGCTTTATTCTTTACAATTTTTCACTCTCCCCTTTCCATCAAAAATAATATTTTAATTCCTCAATTAGATATATATTTTGTGTTTTACAACATGGTATAAGGGCAAGTCTTGACTCTTGAGTTTCTGTTACTAGTTCCATGCGAGTTTTTTTGTCATGATGATTTCCACAAGAAAATAAGTGAAATACATTTTAACGACTTTATAACATAATAATAAGAAATTTCTAGGCACCAAAATTGATAAAAAAGGAAAATAATTTAATTGAAATCAAATTTCAGTGTTGAATAATTTTACACCTACATCATACGATATATTGATTACTATATTTTATCATGTGACGTAAACAACTGATTTATTTGACAAATGAAGTGATTTTTCTCTTTTTGTACGTAATTTCCTTTTAGATTGGACTAAAACTAAGGAATGCATTCAATGACAATGGTTGGTTGGTGAATTACTGAAGAGTGGCACAGTTACAATAAACTTATAGAGTTCATCTTCACAACTGAGACATTTTTATGGGCCAAGATGTTAACACATGTTGCAGCGATTTGCAAATGTTAAGGAAGTTTTGATTGGACAACTTTGGTGGATCTTGGGTTTAAGGAAGTATCAAGCCCACCTTTGAGATGAATTTTCTTGTTCTTACTTATGTACTTAATTTGAAGATGTATCATTTGATTTTTACTTTTAACATAGTTAATGACATAAGTAATGGAAATTTATATATGTGAGCATTTCTACACGTCATATTTTTAGTGGTTTAACATTATAAGAATATCATTAATATTTCTACATTTATATTTTTCTATTATTTTTAGGTTCAAATATTTGACGATAATAGAAAAAGTTTTGATATAAAAAGGTATGAGTTTAAGGTAGTATAAAGAATAGTATGAATATTATATAGACCACGGAAATCAAATTTATATAGTTGATTTTTCTTTTCTTGATTTAGATGCAAAAGCTCACTAAAATTTATATTTTCCAATGAATATAGGTTAATGATTTTTTATTAACAAGCGGAAGGTTCGAATTCAAAACTTTTGCCTTCCTTTCTTAATATATTCTTTTAATCACTAGTTTAGGAACTACAAAATTGAAAAAAATTAAAAAGAAAATGTTTAAGAAAACAATACTAGAATACTTTCCTCTCCTTCCAAAAAGAAAATAATTGCACGATCCACCATTGCATCTTCGAGCACATGATAAAAGCCATTAACTTTTACAATGGAATCATTTGTTTCTTTAGCTATATATATATTTTTTTTTAAGAAAAAAATTGTGAAAAAATGTTATTTCTTATAAGAATTTGAAAATTGAAATAAACTTCTTCTAATTGAAGGAACAAATACAGAAAAATGCTGAGAAACAAATAATATAGTCCTATCACACTATTAAATTTTGGAAAAAGAAAATTAGATACAATTTCTTAGATGCTGTTTATGCTATTCAGTCATTAAATTAAAGTTTTGATCAAATAATTTTACGTAATGGAAACTTACATTACAAAATTATACAAATTATCAAAATTATAAAACTATGATATTTGTTAGATAGAGTATGATCAATGTATACAAGTCGGAGCAAGTCCTCACCGTACAAGTCAGTTTTGTAGTTGAGTTAGACATCTTATCTGTATTTCTAATTAACATGGTATCAGAACTTATCTTAGGACCATTTGCACCCCGTTGTTGTAGATTCTTTCTTGTGCATCCAATAGAAGGAGACCTTTTGCGGTCCATAGTAGGAGATTTTTTGTAGTTGTGAGATTTGTTGGGAATGTAGTTTGATTTCAGTCAATACATAATTTTAGTCCCACATCGAGTAAACGATGAGGGGGATTACTTTTATGTGTCTATATAAACAACTCCTTGTAAAGCTTTTAATTGTAGCACAATGCATTAACAAATGCAATAGATATATTGTGTGCCCGTGGACGTAGGCAAATTTGCCGAACCACGTTAAATTACTTGAGTTCTGTTTTCTCTCTTCCCTATACTATTCTTCTTTTATATTATTGTTGTTTTGTTCTTAACAATTGGTATCAGAGCTTCCTTGTCGTGACAATTCTTGAGCTTCACATTGTCGTCGATATGCCCTAGTCTTATACCATCGTTCTGATAGCTCACATCAACGGCACACGCAGCCTAGCGGGCCAATTAGATCCACTCCTATCGTTGCATCACTCGGAGTCAGTCGCCAAGTCGTACCATTGGCTCTACTACCACTTGTTGGGTAACCCGAAAAAGACTTCACTTCTTCCAATGCGCCATTGTTCTTGCCCACGGAAAACACTCCCACTTCTCTGCCTAAGGACAAACCAAATCTTTCCTGATGTGGAAGATCGGATAAAGCCGCAACCAGAGCATACTAAGAAATTGGCTTTGATACCAATTGTTAAGAACAAAACAAGAAGAAGTACAAGACTATGGCATATCGACGACAATGTGAAGGTCAAGAATTTTCGCGACGAGAAAGCTCTAATGGCCATCATTGACAATAAGGAAAGAGATTTAATAAGGGAGGAGATTTAATGACATTGGAAGAAGAGAAAAAGAGAAGAAGAGAAACAATGAGAGCTTTACAGAAGACCCGTCGGTGAACAAGGTAGTGGAGTGGAAGACATGACACTTGGTGGTGATGTAAATCAAACTCCAAGTGAGAGATTGTTAGGAATGTAGTTTGATTTTAGTCAATATATAATTTTAGTCCCACATCGAGTAAACGATGAAGGGGATTACTTTTATGTGTCTATATAAACTAACTCCTTGTAAAACTTCTTCTAAGTGCAGCATAGTGCATTAACAAATGCAATAAATATATTGTGTGCCCGTGGACGTAGGCAAATTTGCCAAACCATGTTAAATTACTTGAGTTATGTTTTTCTCTCTTCCCTATACTATTCTTTTATATTATTGCTTTTTGTTCTTAACAGGATTTGCCCCGTTGTCACGCTTGATGTGAGGTTGTCACGCTTGATGTGAGGAAAGTGTGTTAAAAATCTCACATAACTTAATAATAAGACCTGTTGCATGTATATAATGTGAGGAACAATCCTCATCATACAAATCAATTTTATAGGATTAAATTACTAGACTATACCTTTCTCTTTCTTGAACTTAATTATCTCAAAATTTCTTTGACATTAAACTGAGAACCCTATTTTGACTTGCTTTATCCTCTGAATGATCTCTGTCTATAACATCTCAAAACCATGTCTTCAAGGTGGGTTTATATCCATGAAAGATAGCTGCACGGAGACATGGACTATTAATTAGTCTCATCTTCTTCTGGTACTAGATCAAAATCTATTAATAGGCCAATTTTATAATATATGTAATCATCTTTTGCTAAGATATTTGAGTAGCTATGCATAGTTGTCTAAGAGCTGGTTTTCTTATCTTTTAGAAAGCAAGGTCCTTTCAACATCTTTTCAAGTCATAACTCCTTTGTACTAGATTGAGGAACTCGATATTCAAGTACGAAATCATTGATGAAAGAAATACTCATATAGATATCACACATGGTACTTTATTGGTTATTAATATTTTACTTACCGTAGAACTTAATTTAATCTTGACTATATTTTATTAAGTTAGGATTTCAGAGAATTCATATTATTTCTTGTAACAATATTAGAGATTCAATTTTAACGGGTTTTTTATAAAACAATCATTTTTTTTATATATAAAATCTTTACATCAATTCTCTCTTGTGATAAATTTTGTAATGGATGTAACTAAGTTCCAAAATAAACTGAGTTTGTGGGATAGAACTTAAATTTGATTATCATGTAATACATATAAAAAACAAAAAATAAAAAGAGAGGTGGTCCAAATTTATCGACACCCAAAATCTTAGGACAAAATAAAAAAGGACATGCAATAAGGAGCATGGTCCACGGGTGGATCCAACACCAATATGCACTGTATTTGAGAAAGTGGGAGGTAGGCTATTTATAAAAAAAGCATATATGAATGGTAGTGTGGGTCCTAACTCAAGCTGTGGACAATGTGGAATGCTCAAAGTGTTAAGGTGTATGAATCACTCACAAATATTACTAATTACATTTTTCATGTCAAAATTTTTAAACTTCAATCCTCTCAAAATAATTAATCTTAATCTATTTACCTATAAATTAAATTTCAATTTTGACATCACGTCTTATTTGTTAATATGACTAAAATAATTTGTTTTAGAGTTTTCTTTTACAATTACATCTAATTTATTTTACAATAATATTATGTTAACCTTTGAGTGTGGAGAGAGAGAAAATGCACGAGAAAAGAATTAAAAGATATATTATGAATAATAAAATATATAATGAAGTGAGAATTAAAAAAATAGTATATAAAAATTTAAGAAGAAATTATGAAAATAACAAATTCATTTTAAAATTAACTCATACTTAAGACTAGAAGCCGAAGACTGATAAATTGTAAAATATTAGCATTTCGTCCCCAAACTTAATTACTAACAAGTAACAATAATTAGGAGTAAATAAAAGTTGTGACTAAAAAGTTAGAAAAGTTAAAAAAAAATACATTATTAATTTAATTTTAGTATAAAAATATTTTAAGAAGTGATTTATTTATTAAAAAAATTCTACCGACCTATGAAAAGAAATAATAATAAAATATATGCTAAAAGTTATACCCTAATTAACATCTTTAACAAAGTTTATGTAATTTTGTCGGATTGTGTCATTCCACATTTCCACTCCTTTTTTAAGTGGTGGAAAGGTTGCTTTCTCACTTAGATAGATACTTTGCCATTCAATGAAGCAAATACTGAAAACTGTGAAAAGTGCTTTCTTAAAAATAATATATTTAGATTACCATTAAAATAATGTGTTTAACTTAATATATAGTATTTATGACAGTGAATCAGAATTGTTATTTATAATTTTATATTAGAACGTGTGCATAATATTTCAAAACTATAGTAATACAATATATGTTATGTGTTTGAGTTGCTTTTTATCTAATATAATACTAATGCCTTCATGTCTGTCTGTTTTGGTTGAGACAATTTTCTTTGCTAATTATGATTATATTATCTAATAAAAGGTTTCAAAGTGTCTCCACATTCTTCCACGTAAGTGTAAACTTTCTACTTTAGAAATTACAAAGATATATACTATAAAAAGATGAGATCTCCACTTTCTGAAGTTGAATACTTACGTGGATGTCAAAGTTTTGTATCTTAAGGAGACTATGTACAGTGAACTATTGTGACGGCTTGTTCATATTATTTTGTAGAGTTAAATTTGTAATTTTATATTGTTGATGTGATGTTACGTCGTATATGAATTATAGTTCAATATATTCGATCAAATCTTTAATTTGTGGTTCTGGTCTCTTCCTTTAACTCACGACTTATGTGTATTAGTTTTTTTAAGAGCCACAATAATAGTACAAATATATACAGATATTTCATTAAATTTATTTTTTCCATGTAAAGTTAATTAATTGAATAAAAAAATATCATTTGAAGAGGCTACAATTTCATGAAGACAACCAACTATACCAATTGCATGATGAAAAAATCTAATAAAAGTATGATCAAAATATAATATATAAGTAAAAAATAAAACAAATCAATTTTATAGAATTAAATTAGACTTATATTTTTGAATTAAAATTTTTGCACATGATAAGAGATCTTATTGATTATCAGATATAATAGGTATAATTTTTTTTTTTTTTATAAAAGAAGAGTGATTATATTTATATATCTAACTTGTTTAACAAGTTATAATTTGTGTCCATCTTATTTTTCTTTATATTTATCTTTTGATTTTTCATTTATCATTTATCATATCTATTAGCTTCTCTCACTTCTCTTATTTTTTCCCATCTATCTCTTTCTTCCAAGTTTCACCTATATACCTCAAATTTTTGGTGTATGTTGAAGTTGTTTTTCTTCAATGCTGATAATTAGATATGAAAAATGATGACTAAATACGTTGAGACTGAAATATCTCCCATGCAAGAATTCAAATGGAGTATTTAATTATTTATTAGTGGATTGCTTGTTATCATATTTATAAGATATAAGCATACTTATTAATTTTTACTTGTGTAGTTACTGTAGAACTTAACTCTAATTCTTAACTTAACTTTGGTGAACTTCCATTTCATTTTTCCATCCACGTTGAGTCTAATTAATTTTAAGTCCACATAAATAGTGAAAAATTTATATAAGGTAGAGTATTAAGTTTTATTTACTCTCATCACATTTTTAAATTTATAACGAGTGTTTTAGATTTTAGGTAGTGTGTGTCAAACATTTAGGAGGGTTTGTAGTTTTCATATAGAAAAAAAAACTATTATGTGGCGAAGGTTTGTGATTTTTTTCCTTTCAAAAATCACACTTTAACGAAGATTTGTGATTTTTCTTTGTTCAAAAATCATATTGTGGTGAAAGTTTGTGATTTTTCTTCTGTTCAAAAATCATACTGTGGCGAAGGTTTGTGATTTTCTTTTCCGTTCAAAAATCACATTGTTGCGAGGGTTTGTGATTTTTCCGTTCAAAAATTATACATAGTGAATTTTATCCCAAAGGGACCGTGGACTAGGTCTTGAGGCACCGAACCACGTTAATCTTTTTGTGTGTTCTTTTTCTTTCTCCCTTATTATGTTTTTGAAGCAAGCTGAATTCCCAACAAGTGGTATTAGAGCTGATGGTTTGACTTGGCGAGAGATGAATTCATGAAGGTCAGGTGGACTTATTTTAAGATATTTTTCCTTTGTTGAAAGTCTTCTATCGTAGGGAGGGAGAAAGTATAGTGGTCATTTGTTTGAAAGGAGGATTGTTGAGATGCAATCAAAGTCCCGTATCAGAAGATGCAAAGCTTGAAGGAGAAGAAGAATTTTGCCAATTAGAAGCAAAAGTCAGAAGATTCTGCTATAAGAGAAAATTACTCCAGAAATCAAAAGATTTTCTTTCTCCCTTATTATGTTTTTGAAACAAGTTAAATTCCCAACTCACACAACCTCTATTTTTACTTGAAAATTTGTTTTTTTTTTTTAAAAAATTTGGTTAAGCAATTTTGATGGTAACTAGTTTACTTGTATAAACAACTCTATAAGAACTCATTTCCTCCAATGGTATTCGCAAGTTGTTTAACTTTATTAAAATCAAGATAATTAACTATACATTGAATTTCTCTCAGTCATTCACAGTTATGGAGAGTGAATGCTAAGGGTGGTGGCCAGAGAAGATTGAAAGAAGAAGATCAAAATGATGATAAAGACTCAAAAGAAAGAAACCAATTATACATTCCCTAGTTACCGTTTCTTTTGTTTATATATCCTTTAAAATCAACTTTACGTGGTGACATACATTTTAATGTAAAATCTATCATTAAACTTGCCTTAAACACATTTTATTAGTAACATTCAACACCTTAAAATTAAAACCATTATAATTAAACACTTAGATGCATGTAACTATCAAGTTTCAAGCACGTCTTTGTAGTCATATAAGACCTTTCCTGTACGCTCCTTTCTTTGGCCTCCCAGCATTAATGACCCAATTTATGGTGTAATCGTTATATGGTTTGGTTTCTAGTGTGATCCCTCACTTACAAGTTACAAAAGAAAATTTTGTGTTAGAAAGTGACATCACAACAACCTAAATTTTTAATATTTTTTTCTCATAAATTTTCTATTTGAATTTTGTACCAGCTAATTCAATCTACTGCCTAAAAAAATTGAATTTCATTTCATTGCGTCCACATCCTTTGGCCTACACATTGTTACAAGTAAGTGTGTATGAGTGGCATAGTCTTGTCATAGCACCATCGATGCAATAACATTCTCGTGCATTCAACATCACTAAGACATTATCATTGGTGGTCCAAAACTCAACTAGCCAAATTGGAACTCATATGAAACCAAAACATGAAAAGAGAAAAATAATACACAGAGCCAAGAAGCAGTAAATATTTTTGTTTTTATTTATGACATGATATTTTTGTTGACCATGCCACACTAGTGTCATGAATCACATTCAACAATCATCATAAGTTCATAACAAATACAACAGTTATAATATTTTTATTATTATTATTATTATTATTACATTCTTTTGGTAAACACATGCATCACTACTTTGCTCACTTCTCCTAAAGCAAAATTAAACATTATTGAACTTGTAGCTATAGTAACAATATTTAAACAGTTGCAATTGGACCAAAATTTGATGCTTTAAAGGCTTCAAATCTTGGTTCCTTGGCCTGGAACTTCAACTCAGCATAGAGTTTCATGTAGTCTTCAAACACAAATTTTGGGTAGATTTGTTTTTTCTCCTCTGTCTCTTTCTCCAACAATTCTGGAGCAGGGTAGATGACAGAATCACTGCCAGGGTTATAGAATGAGGCTATGGACATTCTAGTCCCATCAGTTTGTGCCACCACACGGTGCTCCACACTCTTGTATTTACCATTGGTGATAACCTGTTTATTAACCAATTAGAGTTTGATATGAGTAATGTTGTTGCACCGAACTTGTTTGTAGGAATGTCTACTAGGCATATAAAAAGTTCTGTGATTTTTTTTATACTGTCAAGGAATTAAAAACCATCTTAGACATGATTTTTAATGTAAATTATCAGAAAAGTTAATGATTTTTAATCAAATTGAATGATAGTGTAAAAGACTTTTACCTCAAGCTGGTCACCAATGTTAACAACAATGGAGTGGCGCATGGGGGGCACATCAATCCATTGGTCATCTTTGAGAAGCTGAAGGCCACTGACCTTGTCATCCTGGAAGAGAAGGATGATCCCACCGGCATCGGTGTGGGGACGAAGACCCTTCACCAGTTCTGGGTTGGGGCATGGAGGGTAGTTGGCAACCTTGGTGCCAAAAGTTGGTCCTCTTGATCCATAAAAGGCCTTCTTGAGGTACCCTTTTTCTAGGCCAAGATTCTCACACAACAAGTCCAACAGTTCCTCTGCCAGTTTCTCTAACCTCAAAGCAAAATCCTTCATCACCTTCCTGCACCAGTAACTCATGTTAGAGTTTTTTGCAACAGAAGAAGTAATATTGGTTAAGTTAAAGTTATGGTGCAATGTGTGTAATGTTATAGATGTTTGTTTTATTGTAACCTGTATTCATCAATGAGATCAGGGACCTCTGAGATGTTTGATTCAGGGAGATGGCGCAAATGGAAAGTGCTCTCCCAGTCCATGTCCTTGACCTCAGTTTGAACAGCCTCTAAACCTTTGCTTGCCATTAATTCCTTGAACCTCTCTTCCATGCATTTCCTATAGTGCTCTTTGGTCAACCTCTCCACAGTGTCCAAAAGGTCATGGGGTATGCCATGATTCACCAACTATATATAGAGTTTTGAAAGCAATGAGTTAGAATAAGTACAAATAAAATCACAAGAACAATAACAAGTGATATTTGAAGGGCAATGTAGAAATGAATGAGGTAAGAAAAGCTTATAATGGGTTCTTAAGGTACCTCAAAGAATCCCCAGTTTTCACAAGCATCCTTTATTTGGTCCATGATATCTTTTCTCTCCTCACCATTGAGTTTCTCAAAGTTGATCACAGGGAAGTTAGTCATCTTTTAAACTCAAAAACACTGCTCTCTTAGTTTCTATCTGCCTCTTCTCTCTATATTGCTCTATTCAGGCTAGAGTTTGCTAGGGTGGTATTTATAGACCTTTAGATTAAGACCATGTTGTAATTTGCTTCTCACCTTTGTTTTTATCTATGCTCTTTGGCCTTCAGCACAAGATAAATGACACAGCAAACGTTTCTTTTGGTTCCGTAGTTGAATTGTCTTGCCACTTTGGAATAGATTGGACCCACGTGGTGGCTGAATTTTCCTCTTGAAAATTTGACCAAGACCATGCAAACTGCCACTAAAGCCTTCAATTCTCAATTCTTACTTGACCTTTATTTTTTGGTCATGTGAAGGATATTTCTAGGAAGGAGCATAGCTACTGGTTGGAGTTCCCAAATTATGGCATCCACGTTTTATTTTCAATTAATATTTCATCTAGTGTGGAAATTTCTAAATTAAAGGAAGCTCACAAAAACAACATGTTTTGGGGGGGTCCATTATTTTTTACTTAATCAAGCGAACCATTCTTCATGGGTCATGTGAAAAGCAAAAACCACAAAAGTTGTGGCCCTTTCTATGAGCTTTTGGTTTCATTCCTATCCATAATTTTGTCATTTGTGTAAAATCTCAGGTAACAATGAGGATTATTCAAAATGAGTGGCTCAATATTTATAAATAATATAATAGATATTATGTTATAAATTTAGGTGATGAAATTAATTCAATTTTATAAATTAGTTTATAAGGTGAGATTTACAAATTTATACGTATACATGTAACTTTCGGAATTTCCTCCTATGTTAAATTTTTGCAAATGAATAAACAGTGTATAAATATAATTTTACCCCTATCCACCAATTTTACTGTGATGTTTGACCAGGACGAGGATGATGAGAAACTTTTAACTATGAATTTTGTTAATTTATTGAAATTTGTAAAGTGTGTAGAATATTGTTGTTGCTTGAATGATTAAAAACACATAAATATAATATTTCTCAAATATTAAAATAAGGTGATCAGTTCAGCCACAAAATTCTATTACATCAATATTAAATATTCAAGGAGTTTTTAATATCGTGAGTCAAAGTTAGACACGTGACGTAAATCATTATAAACGTTTATTAAATGCTTTAAATTAATATAAATATTAAATTATTTTTTTTGTCATACTTTTTTGTTTACGTACTTCTATTTTTAATTTCTTATCATACATGAAAGCATTTTTCTTTTTACATCGTACATACAAAACATGTCCACAGTTGAATTCCTTGTACACAGGGGGCGGTTTTTTTTTTTTTCTTTTCTTTATTTTATTTTAATTTTAATTTTCTTTATTTTTTTTCATCTTGTTGGTCGACTAAACACAAATTTATTGATCACACAATAATATATCTAATAATATATCTAGTCTAAATCCAATTAGGTGGATTAAATATAAATTTAAAATTTATATTTTTTAAAACAAACTAATTTATATTTTTTTAAAAATCAATTTTAAAAATCAATTTTAAAAGTAAATTTTAGTTTGAAATTGATTTTAAAAATTATGCTTTATATATAATAATGGTGAGTATGGATTAGATTTTTAAAAATTTCATATATATATATATATATATATATAGTTTAAATCTAGTTAAGTAAATTGAGTTTAAAATTTAAATCTATATTTTTTAAAACAAATTAATTTAAATTTTTTAATATTACTTTAAAATTAATTTAAAAAGTAGATTTTAATTTAAGATTTATTTTAAAAAGATTATTTTATTTTATTTAAAATTGACTTTAAACAATATTTTGTTCAAAGTCAATTTTAAATAAATAAATAAATTTTATATATATATTGGGTCACCGCCCCTTTCATGCTTACGTAGCTCCGCCCACCCAATAATGTGTTTTTTTTCGAGATCGACAATTAATTCTCTACCGTTCACAACTCAAACTGAGTGCGTTTATTGAATTTTTCGATATCAATTATACCATTTGAAACAACATGTTCTAACATGGTTTCATGATGCTACCATATTGTCAATTTGATCTTTTTAACGTTTGCTTTAAGGTCATTCCATTCTTTTAATTAGTAATCGTTTGTTTTTTTCCTGTTTTCATTACAATGATATATACAAATGTTATAAGCTAAACAAAGAATGGAATCATCAAAGTTTTTGAGCTAACAATAATGATTAGATGTATAGAAAAATAATTTAAACCTTTAAAATGTACGTAAGTAGCCGCCATTGAAGTCTCTCTTCCATTTTTTCTTCTTTCCTTCTCTTTTGACGTGGCTGCCATTAGAGTTCGATGTTAAAACATTGGTAATTCCGAAAGTTGCTTGTGATGATTTGCATTCAATTTGTTCTTGTTTCTTAATTAGTCTATATACCACATAGATACAAGTCTAAATATGAACAACAAAAATATATACAAGTCTAAAATTAAATTAATAAACGCGTTTGAAAGAAAATTTACTCTCTAACTTCCTTCATTAAATTGTTTTTCTTCGTCTACGTTGAGTAAACGTGCTCATCTTTGTTACTAGCTTGTTCAATTCCTCGTCCACAAAAAAAAAATAAAATTTTGTTTGATTCATGAACACAAAATAATAATAATAATAATAACTTGTTCGATTCCGCGTGATCTTTTTTTGATCCGCAGGAATGAAATAAAATTAATTGATTAAATATATAATATTTTTAGATGGAAAAAATCAAATTATTATGTTTCTATGACTTGAAATAATGCTAGATTCATTCCCTGCGCAATTGTTGTAACATGGATTGCAATTGTAAAGCGAATCAAAACTTTAACATGGAAAAAAATAAAATTGGAAATTCTCACCCAGAATTATTTCTTCCTCTAAATTTAAAATTAATCAGTTTGGTTCCTAAAATTTAAAAATAAATTGACTTATTATTTTTAAGTAGTCAAGTTCTTATTGGTGTGAATGTTGACATTTGAGGTGTTAGTTGGCCTTTGAACAAACGTGGCAATTGTTACTATATGCTATAATTTGGAACTTTTTGCACTCATTAATTTCAATGGAAACCAAAATGCCTAAATAAATTAAATAGGTAGTGTATAATTGGGTTGTGAAACACATGAATCAAATTAAATGTTCACACTAATGAATTATGCTTGCATATAAGAAAAGCAAAAGATTTGGTGGTGCAAATCCACTAATAAAGTGAAATGTTGATAATCAGTTACTTTTCATTTTCAACATCATGCTCTACCCATCTGATAAATTTTCATATAAAATACTGTGGACCAAACATGTATTTTCCTACTAACTTGTGATATTCATAAATTAATTTTAACTCATTAGAAGAGTTAAATTCATTTATTTTTTCCTTATGAAAGATCATAATCACAAATACGATTTGATAATATTTTTACAATTAAAAAGATAAAGTCATGTATATCGATTTTTTACTGTTCTACTTTTGATGACAAATTAAAATGTTTAATATATTAGTGCGGTGTGAGGGGTCATTACAACTTAATAATCAATTAATCATTTCATCAAGGAATAGTTATTTTTCAGGTTTTATTTAAAAAATTCTCAATTTTTTAATATAAATTAATGCATACCAATTCCTTCCTTCATTTTGAGTTTATATTTATACCTTTCTTTTGATTTCTTCAACTACAATGCTGCTAAAAGGAGACAAAAAGAATTAAAAATCATGTTTTAATTTAGTGTACTTTCTGATAAAGCACTAATGATACCACCTGAAACACGATGATGGTAAAAGCTTCGACATCGACAGTTAAGCATAAAATCATGGTACAATTAAAACTTGTACACCAAAATTTTCTATATATATAAACTGTTATTTTATGCCTTTCCCTTGCACTTTTTTTAAGATTCATTTTATACTATTGATGTTTATACAGTGTAAGTATAAGTAAAGATTTCTACAAAATCATTAATTGAAATACATTATAAATATGACTTAACTACTATAAAAATCAATAGTATCATGTACATAACTATTTGTAAATAAATAGTAATGTAGATTTAACTTCACATAATAAAAGTCAGAAAAAAATAAAATGTTTTTTTCTTCTAGAAATTAAACAAAGAGAAGGATATAAGAAGATAAAACTAAAGTATCCTTCTTCAAAATTCTAGCCTCATATAATTAAGTCATCATTCTTCAAGAATAAGGTGAGAGATGATTTATACTGAGCAGATAAAAATTAGTATGACTAAGTCTTATGGGTTCGTAATTATATATAATAAAATATAATATCTTTCTTTTTATTAAATAAATGTAACTAAAAATGATATACTACAATATTTTTCTAATGTTAATAAATAAAAAATAAGAAAAATAAAAGATCATAAATTCAAGTTTTCTGTTGATGATAAAAGAAAATGAGTTACACTAGTTAATAATATTTTGTCACAATTTTGATATAATATAGGTTAAAATATAACTAAAATTAATTAGTAACATTTTTATAACATTTTTTTAGATGTTACTAATAATTTTATATATAGTAATCTAATATGATTTCAAATTATTCACGTTAATCCATACAAAATAAATGAAATATATTTAAGTCTTTGATTTTTTAGACATAATCTTTTGACCCGTTTTTGACTTTTTAAAACGATAAATTTATTCATTATTTTTTATTTTATTATTCAATTTATTTGTCAAAGTGATTTAAATAACACTTATTTAATTGTAAAATATTATTTAAATTATTATAAGAATCAAATTAGATAATAATTTAAATTGAATGACTAATTTATTAATATTTAAAATTTAGTAAAAGGACATATTCTCAAAAATCTTTACAAAAGTTTCTTGAGTCAACCGTAACTATAAGCTCACTTTGTCACTGGGACATAATCTTTCAACCATGAAAAATAATTCATTAACATTTTAATGATGAACATTTAATGTACCTTACATACCCAGAAAGTGGAGAAGATCTTTATTCTCACGTAATAATCTTAATATACTCTTTTTGCTTAACCTTCATGATTAAAAAAGTCACACTTATTAGATACTAGTTAAATAATATGTGCAATGGACAGACATTAAATTTTCAGTATTATTAAAATATAAATATAAAATATAATTATAAAAAAATACCTATGCATAATTATTGTAAATTTCAAACATCATCCATCATATGTCCCTCAAGGGTTGGAGGCTAACCATTTTGGATGGGCCATAAAATTAAATCATGTGATTGTTTCTTGTCTTTAAAATCTATTATTTATCTTTATTTTTCTTCTTATTATATTATCACACACTTATCAAATTTCTAAATTTCTTCTTTTTTTAAATGTCAACGAATTATCTTCTCAAAAAATGAGGTAATTGAAAAGGGAGAGATAAAAGATAAAGAATACATAGGCTATTTTTTTATATTTTTAATCTCAACAAATTTTAAGTCAGATCTCAATACTTTCACATCATCACTTTCGTATCAATCAATTTAGTGTTCAAATTTTAAAAGATACGTAAATTTAATTGTTAGAGAAAATTCATGGTTATAAAAATAGAAGAAACTTGCTGATCACATTTCACCGAAAGCATTAAGTAGTACTTGTAATTAATTAAAAGTGGAATATGACATTATTTTTTCCGAATATTTTGTGTTCTTTGGCTGCTGCGTATAGTTTCATGTCTCTCATTGTATAGTTTCATGTCTCTCATTGGACCGTAGATACGTACATAACTGCAGCTTCAAAGATGATTACTACCTAACTCCAAAATGATTCTTCCCGTGTCAGTGTCACTTGCTGTAACTCCAAAAAGTGACATAACAAGTGAAGTTCAAGTATCAGATTCCTTGCTGTAAGGTTTATGCAAAAAATAATAACGCATCAAATTCTGCTTACTTATTGCAGTTAACACTACATTCATGATTCACACATACACACATCTTCATTAGTTTAAGTTCCACCATGAATCCTAATGCAGGAAACCCCAATATATCAGAAGAAGCCACAGACAACCTTGCCGAGTACACATTGGAAGGAAAATGGGATAAGGTAATCGAAATGTACTACGACATGCCCGCGACTCACACTGCACTTATAAACGACACAGTGGGCACTGCGTTGCATGTGGCTGTCGATTTGGACGAAGAGCACGTCGTTCATGAGCTAGTAAACGCAATCATCACGCATGGCTTGGCACGTGGAAGAACAGGGATGCATCAAAGAGTGAAAATCGAGGCTCTGGAAGTTGGAAACGAGCACGGTGATACCCCTCTGCACGTTGCTGCGGCGAGAGGGTTCGCGAATATATGTAAGTGGATTATTGGAATGAACAATGAGAGGTATTATTTGGCTAGTCGGAAAAATAAACACGGTGAGACCCCTCTGTTTCAAGCTGCTATCAACTGGAACAAAACAACGTTTGCTTATCTCTCCAACATTTCGGGTCACACTGCTCCATTGCAGGATCTCGTGCGGCACAATGGTGATACTATTCTTCACTGTGCTATCAGAAGACAATATTTTGGTATGTTATATACTCATATTTCAATTTTATTTCACAGGTTAACTATAATATTTGATCAATTAGTTAATTAATTCACTTATATAATATATACTATCATCCATAATTTATAACTATCATTTACTGTTATATTTTCATATAAGAAATGTGTCGTGATATTTTTTTTTGGACACACCTAATCAGCTAATTATTTTAAAAATTTATATATATTTTTTTATTAATTTTTTTTTATCTTTTTACGAGGTAATTGAACCGGCGAGTTTGTATCATTGTGTGTGACAAAGGTGCCTATTATTTGTATAATTATCACTGTGTTAAATGCATAATTTTATGTATAATTTTTGTTTTGTATTGTGAAATAACATTATTAGCAGTATACTGATTAGTGATTACTGTATCGTAATATATGTCGCAGATCTGGCTGTAATAATAATGCATTATTATGATTTCCTTAGCACACATTTGAATAAAGAGGGATTCACTCCTCTCAAAGTCCTTGCCACTAGGCCGTCGGCATTCAGAAGTGCAAGCAAACTTTCATGGTGGAAGCTAATTCTGTACCAGTGTAAGTAATATACATATCCAATCAGAAAAAATAATATTGTAAGAAATGTTTTCAAAAGTTATGGTCTGAACAATATTAATAATATGAACATTCACGAAGCATAATACATAGTGACTAGTCATATGTATAATTAAATTTTATCTATACACATATTTTTCTTCTTTTTTCAAAGGTATGCTGGTGGAACCACTGAACGCTGAAAGACAAATGAAGGCGAATTTGGCAAAGATGGGGAAGCAATCAAAATCTGATAAAGTGAATAATTATCCAAAAAACTACGCCACATTATATGACTTCTTTGCTGGATCGTTAAGTGTTGCTGCACTAGTTGGTATGTGCTATCTCCTCCTCTTTCTTTTTTTTTCTTTATTGATAATCACTTTATTCTCATCTTTACTTGTGATTAATATTTGAGTTCAACAATTAAGATACTTCGTAAAACAGTTCCACTGGTTAAGTAATTATCAACTAGATTTTAAATTTATGTTAATAATAAATCATGAGTGACTTCCTATATTGAAATACTTTACCATTTACCGTTCTTTCTCTCTTAATATTTATTGAAATATATTTTAGTATACGTATTTAGATATCCATAGGTTTCCGAAAAGGGACAGAAATTTAACATTTATAAAAAACTAGTTTCTAATTTATTAGAATAGCTTAAAAGTTAAAACCTTGTTTTGCTCAAATTGTGGCGTTTTGTTTCACAAAATAACGTTACTTCATTAGTTTATATACAGTCTCTTTTTCTATAAAAAAAATTTCATATAACATTTAAGCATATAAAACGGTAAAAAGTTAGGAGTGAAATAGAAAAGAAAGAAATGCTGATCAAAGGAAATAAAAACAAATAAGAAGGATATACGTACATAGAAGAAAAATCAAGTGAAATGATGATAGGAAAATAAAAGGAAAGAGTGAGATAAATTTTCGTCCACTTGATTGAATGAGTAGAAAAAAGTGAAAAATATGAAAATTAATAAATAAATTATATTAAAATAGCTTTATAATAATTAAATGATTCAATATTTTATTTATTATTTTTTAAAATAAAATTATTTATTATTTTAATACATATGTTATAAAATATTTTTATTTTTTAAGATATTAAAATAAACAAATAAAAATGGAGATATCATTTCTCTCTCATTTCTAGCCAATTGAGAAGAAAGTGTCTTTTGATGTGTATCAATCAAAACTCTATTACTTACTATATGTATCTTACTTTTGGTCAGGCAAAATGCCTTCGGAAAAGAAGAAGAATGACACGGAAAACCCATCAATGAATAAAGAAACTACAACTCGCGAGGTTGGATTTTTGCCTCCAAATTATGAAACCTTCCAACAATTTGTAAGGTCTGCATATGTACATATACTTGGCCTTTCAGGAGTAGGTATGTATTCTACATGTTTATTGATCTATTGCTAGTTAGCTACATGTTAAAAATATATGGTTTAGTTAAAATGATTTCACTGGTTTCATAATATTGTATTCCTGCATTTTAAGAATTAAATGAAGTAAGGAAGGCAAAGAAGAGACATGAATGGAGTGGTCAACTATTGAAGGCAATAATGAGAAGACCTTATGCAGCATTCACAGGAGCCGGGGGTGTACCAACTGATATTGAAGTTGACACAGCTATGTACAGTGTTTATAGCCAATTCAAGCAAGGTCTGTAAATATTATACATAATATTTTATTCATTTGGCAAAACTTCATTATATTTTAGCTTAATTAAATTTTTTATAGGTTTGAGTCTCTATATTTTTTTTAATGTTTTAGTATATATTATTTTTATTAATATTTAACATTAGAAACTAATGATATTTACAGAAAATAAAAGAGGGGTTGGTAAAAATTTTTAGAAAAATTGAAATTTAGAATAGAGAGAAATTAAAATTTGAAGTTTTTAAAGAAGTAAAAGCTTTCATGAATAGGTGAAACCAGCGAAATGGGATGGTTGGGAGAAGACAAAAACCCAGAGGCTGATGAGCAAAAACCTTCAATTAGTCCAAGTGACAAAACGCAGAAGGAAACTGAACAACTTGCTGATGAGAAGGGCATTGACAAAAAGGAGACAGCATTTTTGGTTGCAGCAAGAAATGGCATAGTTGAAATGGTGATTGAAATATTGAACAAAATTCCAAGTGTCATACATAACACTAACTCAAAGAAGGAAAATGTGTTACTCGTGGCAGTGATGAGCAGGCAACCCCTTGTTATTGAGAGTTTGAAAATGAAAATGCAATCAAAACCAGAAGTTTGGAATAACTTAATTCTGGCCGTTGATGAGGATGAGAGCACCATGTTGCACTTGGCAGGATATGCTCCACAGGGTGATAGGCCTTGGCAGATAGCTGGTTCTGCCTTGCAAATGATGTGGGATATAAAGTGGTTTCAGGTATAACTTTTCTTTTTTATGTATAATTTAATATATCTCTTAGTTTAATTTTACACTTTGATCTTTAGGTCTAGTTACATTCTTCTCCCAAAGTTTTATTTATTTAATAGACAATCACAACTAGTTATAAAATCTGAAGAAATATATATATATATATATATATATATATATATATATATATATATTTCTTTGAGTGAGTTAGCTGTTTGACTGTGTGAAGTAAAGTAAAGTTGTTTAAATAAGTTGTTTACTGTAATCTAATTCTAATTGACATTTCATTGGTAATGTTCAACTTAAATTTTATCCTTGAACTTCTCCTCACTATAAATTTCATTATGAAAATAAAATCATTGCATATTATGTTGAAACATGTTACTATTTCATGCGTATTGGTTGATCCTTGATTTCACCTTGGAGCAGTATATTAAAAGCCTAGTGCCACAACACTTCTACTTCAGGAGTGACAAAAGCGGCAAAACTGCAGGGGAAATATTCGAGGAAACACACAAAGATCTTATAAAAGAAAGTGGTGACTGGCTGAAGGATACATCTGAATCTTGTTCTGTTGTGGCTGCACTTGTTGCTGGTGTTTCCTTTGCTACAGCTAGCACCGTCCCTGGTGGCACCAACGAAGATGGTAAACCAAATTTAGAAGGAAATCCTGGGTTTAATGCATTTGCCATTGCTTCACTTGTTGGGCTTTGCTTCTCTGTCACTGGACTCATAATGTTCCTTACTATACTCACTTCTCGAAAGCAAGCTAAAGATTTTCGCAGAGACTTGCCACTCAAACTTCTTCTTGGATTGAGTTCTCTTTTCGTGTCTATTGCTGCAATGTTTGTGTCTTTCTGCACTAGTCATCTTTTTCTGCTTAGTCACAGATACGAGATTGTTCTATACCCCATTTATGGAGCCACTTGTTTTCCCGTGACTTTCTATGCTGTGGCGCAGTTTCCACTATACTTTGATCTTCTAACGGCAATTTTAACTAAGGTGCCACGGGCAAGTGATAAAGGAGACAGGTTATAGGAGCTGATAAACTGCTATGATGTCATTGATTCAGTGTGGTATTATTATTTCATGTAATGTAAATGTGTCATACAAATCTTTTTTGGTTTGTTGTTTTTTGTTTTGAGGCACGTTTGTGTTTAAGCATAGAGGTGTGAGTGTGTTCAAGGGATGAAATATCAAATCAGTGTGGTGTGCATTTACGCAATGAAAACGTATTCTGTAGACAACAAGCAAATAAATAAATATATATATATATATATATATATATATATATATATATATAAATGAGTTAACTACAAAATAAAGTTTGTTTATCAAAATTCTATGTATTGTGAGCTATTAAAAAAGGTTTTGAATTGTAGCAACTTTGCTTTTTAACTGTATTATGTTGTATTTACGTCATTCACATTTCTGTCATGATGATGTTGGGATTAAAAAACCTCTAATCCCCAATGCGGAACCCACACCGGAATGACAGTGGTAAAAGAAAATATTATTACCGACGGTAAAATTTGTAGCGCCGGTAAATGGTAAATTACAGTTACCACAGAAAGAACTAAAATCACCAAAATAGTAACCACGGTAAAACTATGAATAGTAATTACCGTAGAAAGTAACCACGGTAAAACCGTAAATAGTAACTACGGTAAAACCATAAATAGTAACTACAGTAAAACCGTAAAAAACCAGATAAAATAAATGACACCAGAATTTACGTGGAAAACCCTCTAAAATGTTTAGAGAGAAAAACCACGGACAGAGTCGGAAAATTTCCACTAAGTGTAAGAAGAAAATTTACAAGCACTCAGAAAAATATACTACACTCAGAGATATTTTTCTCCTCACTAATTTTCTCTCACACTACTCATTCTCTCTCCCTTTTTTTTTTTTTTCTTCCTCTCTTCTCTCTTTCTCTCTTGCTTCTGGTGTGCTTTTCTTCTCTGCTGGTTCCTCTCAATTTATAGGCAAATGCTTTGCCTATGTAACACTATTCATGCAATAATGATGCACCGAAAGTATTTTTGTTTTTGGCTGCACCGAAAGACTTCCCTTTTGCACCGAAAGCCTTCCCTTTTGGACAGCACCACATTTATAGGCTGGACCCCACAATTCTCCCCCTCCAGCCTCAACTGTCACATACTGGAGGAGGTCTTCAACCGGCTCTCAGTAAGAGCTCATCCTAGTAAGTCCGACACACAACTTCGAACTTCTCTCTGGGAACAACCTTTGTCAACATATCAGCAGCATTTTTATCTGTATGAATCTTCTTCATATGGAATGCCTTCTCTTCAATAGCAAGTCTGAGCCAATGATACCTTACATCAATGTGTTTTGTCCGTGCATGATACATAGTGTTCTTGCTCAAGTCTATAGCACTTTGACTGTCGCAATAAACTATGTATTCTTCCTGTTGCACTCCCAATTCCTGAAGGAATCGTTTCAACCAAAGCATTTCCTTCCATGCTTCTGTAGCTGCAACGTACTCTGCTTCGGTAGTTGATAAAGAAACACATTTTTGTAACCTTGACTGCCATGAAATAGCTCCCTCTGAGAATGTAAATAAGTAACCTGATGTCGACTTTCGTTCATCAAGATCACCTGTCATGTCTGCATCTGCATAGCCTATTAGTGCAGGTTTCTTCCCTCCAAAAGTTAAGGATAACTTTGAGGTTCCTCTCAGGTATCTGAAGATCCACTTCACTGCTTCCCAATGCATCTTTCTTCCGATGTCATTGTTTGCATTCCTCCCCTATTGTCAATGATGGCCTTTAGAGCTTCCATCGCCTCGACAATTCTTGAGCTTCACATTGTTGTCGATATGCTCTAGTCTTGTACCGCTGTTTCTGATAGCTCACATCAACGGAACACGCAGCCTAGCCAAACTTGCTAGGGAGACTTTCGACACAAGGGATCTCTCCAAAATGAGGTTCACCTGACCTTCACTTAGATCCACTCCGATCATTGCATCACTCTGAGCCGGTCATCGGCTCTGCTACCACTTGCTAGGTAACCCGGGGAACACTTCACTTCCCTTCTCTACAGCGGAAGAATTCATCTCCTCTCTCATGGCCTTTGTCCAACAATCTCTATCTCTGCAAGATTGTACACCCTGGAAGCTCTCTGGCTCCCCCTCATCAGTAATTAAAATATAATCAGAACTAGGGTACCTCGTAGATGGTTGATGCATTCTAGATGACCTTCTCAATGGAGGTCCAACTACTTCTTCTGGTGGAACGGGGTTCTCTGGCTCCCCCTGCTCAACAACCTCCTCATCATCTGCGGTTGACTCTTGATCCCCCACGACTGGCTCTTCTTCTTCTTCCTGTTCTGACTCTAGCATTCCTCCTCCTGTGACACCATCTGTTGGAATGCTTACTGGTGTAAAATCAACACCGCCTTTAGTGGAACTTGCACCATCCACAGTTGTATCCCCCACGATCTCATTCTCGTGGAACACCACATCTCGACTTCGGACAACTTTCTTCTTCACTGGATCCCATAACCTGTAGCCGAACTCTTCGTCTCCGTAACCAACAAATATACAAGGCATTGACTTATCATCAAGCTTTGTCCGCTGCTCCTTCGGAACATGCATGAACGCCTTGCAGCCAAATACTCTTAGATGAGAGTATGAGATGTCCCTACCTATCCAGACCTTTTCCGGAGCGTCAAAGTCTGAAGGTACTGAAGGTAGTCGGTTGATTAGGTAGACAGCAGTACCAACAGCTTCTCCCCAGAATGACTTTGGTAAATTAGCCATCCTGAGCATGGATCTGACTCTCTCCATAATGGTGCGATTCATCCGCTCAGCAACGCCATTGTGCTAAGGCGTACCAGGAACTGTCTTCTCATGCCTGATACCATGCTTACTGCAATAATCTCTAAAATCCCTAGAGATATATTCGCCACCATTATCTGTGCGCATACATTTCAACGACATCCCAGTCTCCCTTTCCACCATTGCATGGAATTTCTGAAACTGCTGGAATACCTGATCCTTTGTGCGCAACAAGTAGATCCATGTCTTTCGTGAGAAGTCATCAATGAAGGTAAGAAAGTATTTATTACCTCCAAGTGATTCCACCTCCATGGGACCACAAACGTCAGAGTGAACCAACTCCAACTTGTTGTCTCTCCTTCTTGAGCTCTTTTGAAATGAAACACAATGTTGCTTCCCAAATAAACAATAATCACAAGGGTTGATCTTACCTTTGGCTAATGGTATGAGAGACTTCTTAGCCAACACATTTAACCCTTTTTCACCAACATGCGCCAGTCGCTTGTGCCACAAATTTGGTGAAGCATCATCCTCAACTACATTCATTGACCACATTAACACCAAAGCGTGCCTCTTGTACAACAGCAACATAATCTTCCTCTCGCCACCACCAAAGATCCATTGGTGAGTTTCCAGTTTCCATCACCCATATGATGGTGATATCCTTCCTTGTCCAGTATGCTTGCGGAAATCAGGTTCAACCGCAGATCGGGAACATGCCGCACATTGTTAAGTTTCAATGTGCTCCCAATACTGGTCTTGACACAGATGTCACCGATCCCCACTATTTGTGAGACACTATGATTGCCCATTCTAATAGTGCCATAATTTCCTGTTTTATAAGTGGAGAAGTATTCCCTTTTGGGAACACAGTGATATGACGCTCCAGAGTCTATTATCCACTCGGTATCTACATCTGAAACATGACAACAATCTACGTCGTGAGAAACACACGTTACCTCATCATCTTCCATCAAGGCTGTAGCAGATGTGTCATCATTCTGAACCTTCTTCCCCTTCTCCTGCTTGAGAAGGTAACAATTCTTTTTGAGATGGCCTTCCTTACCGCAATGGTAACACCGTCTCTTCTCCCTGGACTTGGATCTATCCCTGAACTGTACATGTCCTCGACCTCTACTCTTACTCCGACCTCTATTCTCCGTGACAAGGGCTTGTGAGTTGGTGCTGGCAACATTCTTCCTTCTGAGTTCTTCATTGTCCATACTTTTCTTTACAGTATCCATCGTCACCACACCATCTGGAGCTGAGTTACTCAAAGATACAACAAGAGTATCCCAACTATCCGGCAGAGATCCTAACAGTAGACATGCTTGCATTTCTTCATCCAAGGACATACCTGTAACTGCTAACTCAGTCACTAGTCCTTCAAAATCGTTCAGGTGCTGTGAAACTGATCGTCCCTCCGACAGCTTCAAGTTCATAATTTTTCGAATGAGGAAAACCTTTCCTTGAACATTCTTTTTCTCGTACATTGATTCTAGCTTCTTCCAGAGAACATGGGGATCTGTTTCCTTTTTCACATGATTGTATATGCTAGAATCTACCCATTGGCGTATCGTACCCAATGTCTTTTTCTTCAACTTGTCCCACTGCTTCTGGGGCAATTCCTCTGGTTTTGATTCATCACCTTCTATTGGATCAAACAGATCTTTACAATAAAGGTAATCTTCCATTCTGGATTTCCACATGGAGTAATTTGACTCCGTCAATTTGATCATTGCTCCTTCGTCAGCCATTCCAAGCTCCTAGAATAAACCAAGAGCTCTGATACCAGTTGTTGGGATTAAAAAACCTCTAATCCCCAATGCGGAACCCACACCGGAATGGCAGTGGTAAAAGAAAATATTATTACCGACGGTAAAATTTGTAGTGCCGGTAAATGGTAAATTACAGTTACCACAGAAAGAACCAAAATCACCAGAATAGTAACCACGGTAAAACTGTGAATAGTAATTACCGTAGAAAGTAACCACGGTAAAACCGTAAATAGTAACTACGGTAAAACCATAAATAGTAACTACAGTAAAACCGTAAAAAACCAGATAAAATAAATGACACCAGAATTTACGTGGAAAACCCTCTAAAATGTTTAGAGAGAAAAACCACGGACAGAGTCGGAAAATTTCCACTAAGTGTAAGAAGAAAATTTACAAGCACTCAGAAAAATATACTACACTCAGAGATATTTTTCTCCTCACTAATTTTCTCTCACACTACTCACTCTCTCTCCCTTTTTTTTTTTTTTTCTTCCTCTCTTCTCTCTTTCTCTCTTGCTTCTGGTGTGCTTTTCTTCTCTGCTGGTTCCTCTCAATTTATAGGCAAATGCTTTGCCTATGTAACACTATTCATGCAATAATGATGCACCGAAAGTATTTTTGTTTTTGGCTGCACCGAAAGACTTCCCTTTTGCACCGAAAGCCTTCCCTTTTGGACAGCACCACATTTATAGGCTGGACCCCACAGATGATTGGGTTGGTCTGCAGCAAAAAGAATACTTTGGAGTTTCTTGTTTAAGCGAGAATTTCTTAAATTTCATTCCAAAGTTAGCATGTTTGGATTAGCTTTTAAATTTTTATTTTATTTTTTTAAATCATGTGGAACAAACAGTCTTTGGGGACAGCAACCAACTTGCAACCTCAATTTTTATATTCCAGAAAAATGGAATAAGAAAGGGAAAAACAATGCATAGTATTTGAACAATTTCACTATTTACTAAAATTATAGTAATCAAATAAACTATTGTAATAAGCAATTGAATAACTATAAAATAAATATTTGTTTCCTCGTGTTAATCAAGCTGTTGCACCAGATTTTTTTTCGTTTCACTCGTATTCACACATTAAATACTTGTTCTTTTAATTTACAGTAATTTCACACCTATTTTTTTGTCTTAATTTTAAGATAAGAAATGGTTTCTAGTAAATTCCCGAATTAAGATCTCAAATGAAAACTAGCATGGACACGCTTCTCTGTAGCGGACTAACCCAGGATTGACACGCACCAAGGAAAAGGAAAACCAAATATAGATCTGCAGCTAGCCTATGGAGCATTATGCACAAAAGAATAATTTTCTGCTATTCCTACTTGCTACTTTTACTCGCTCACAGTGAAAAGGTGAAATAAAAGAAAAAGTTAACCGAAATAACCTTATTTGAAACTTTTTGGCCTCTCGTTCCTAATAGTCTCTATTGCTAACTTAATTTATTCTTATTCTTGCCGTGTACCTAGAAAAAAGTGACATAACGTAAACACAATGTTGAAGTATAAAAATTCTATTCTTGAAAAAAAAGAAAAGTATGAAACTCCTTGTCATATATATAAAATGAACGTGTAATGCAACTAATAAAACAATATAACATGTGTAATGCATCACCTGGCATTTGTAATTAACAACACTACTATATACATCCTCATTATTTGAAGTTCCACTATGAATCCTACTGCAGGAAACCCCAATATATCAGAAGAAGCCACAGACAGCCTAGCCGAGTACACATTGGAAGGAAAATGGGATAAGGTAATCGAAATGTACTACGACATGCCCGAAGCTCAAACTGCAGTCATAAACAACACAGTGGGCACCGCGTTGCACGTGGCCGTCAATTTGGACGAAGAGCACGTCGTTCATGAGCTAGTAAACGCGATCATCACGCAAGGCTTGACACGTGGAAGAACAGCGGTGCATCAAAGAGTGAAAATCGAGGCTCTGGAAGTTGGAAACGAGCACGGTGATACCCCTCTGCACGTTGCAGCGGCGAGAGGGTTCGCGAATATATGTAAGTGGATCATTGGAATGAACAAGGAGAGGTATTATTTGGCGAGTCGGAAAAATAAACATGGTGAGACCCCTCTGTTTCAAGCTGCTATCAACTGGAACAAAACAACGTTTGCTTATCTCTCCAACATTTCGGGCCACAATGCTCCATTGCAGGATCTTGTGCGGAACAATGGTGATACTATTCTTCACTGTGCTATCAGAAGACAATATTTTGGTATGGTTTTCTTGCACCTATTTTCCTAAAGCCTAATGCTACACATTTATATTTTCTACTCTTTGCCTTTTTATGTCGTGGTTTGAGCTACATTACGCCATGCATGCATGCTTATCATTCTAACTCCTAACTACTATCTACGTACGTGACTCCATATTTCCAGCTATACTGAAATGGATTCAACCCAGAAAGGTTAACTAGTAATTAAGCACCCGAGAAATTTTTGTTGGATATTTCGCTGTGTCCTGCCAATTGCAGATATAAGATTATAAGATTAGTTCATGATCAAATCAATTAAGTAATCCTCAAATTTTCATCACATTAATTAATTCATTCATTTTATCCGTCACATAAGAAACAGCCATAATGATTAAAGGTGATTGTAGATCAATTTTGAACTTGAAAATTTATCTGATCCAAAAACTAGAAAGTACGTGGTTGGGTTTAATTTGGATGACTTTTGAAAACAAAAAGTTTAATAGACAACAGACACGACGCAGTGAAGAAAGACAAATATGTACATATATAATATAAAATGACGAAGGGAGAGATATTATATAAATTAACTAGATTATATATATAAAATGACGAAGGGAGAGATATTATATAAATTAACTAGATTATATATTAGTTAGTTGAAAAATAAAGTTAACTTACATCACATCCAATTTGATTCAATTCATTGATATTCGGTCTTTCTCTTTCTTGAAACTAAAATATATAACAAAAAATAATTAAACTCAACACTATTACAACTTAACTTTGTTAACTCACTTATGTAAAAACAAAACATTTATAACTTATAACTTAATCAACTCAGTTATATAGAGGTATTCATAAAAATTATAATATTGGTTTGGTCTGATATGAAAACACAGTCAAATTGATTCAACAGAAAAATATCCAAACAAATAAAAGAAATTAATTTTAATCAATTTTTTTTATTTTCTTTTTAATCAGTTTAAAGAGATGATGGAAGAGACTACAAGCACAAACATGATAAAAATTTTAAGACTATTTATTAAACAAACTATTACTTTTATAATTTAAGCTAAAAATGAATTTAAAACCTCATTTTATATATTTAATTTCTTTTTCTATTGTGAAACAACAGTAGGCTGTATATACAGGTGGCCATTATTAATTATATTGCTATATACATGGAGCAGATTTGGCAATCATAATAATGCATTATTATGATTTCCTTAACACACATTTGGATAAAGAGGGATTCACTCCTCTCAAAGTCCTTGCCACTACACCATCGGCTTTCAGAAGTGGAATCAAACTTTCATGGTGGAAACGAATCTTATTTGACAGTAAGTACAATGCATATTCAAAAACTTAATCATTGATTTAAAATTCAATTTAAATATAACAGTAGAAAACTTTTTTTCACTTGTCAAAGGTATACTTGTAGAACCACTGAACGCTGAAAGAGAAATGCTTGCGTGTTTGGCAAAGATGGAGGAACATTCCAATGAAGTGAATTATCCAAAGAACTACGCCACATTGCATAACTTTTTTGCTATGATGATTGGTACGTATGAAAGGGTTCTCATGCTCTATCTCTGTTTTTTTTTTTTTTTATTTATCTTTTTAGCACTATGTATGACACATACATTTGATAATAGATTGATAGATATCTTTTATATTTTTATAAATATTTATAATATTACATGAAAAAAAACTATATTTAGGAATTTAAAAATAAATCAATTATATTGTAACAAAAATTAAATTTAGATATTTTTGTAATTTTAAAAATGAAATGATAAATAATTAAATTATTTTATAAATTTATAATTTATAAATAAAAAATAAATTTAAATTTAAATTTTTATAATAGTTATTTTTTTGAATAATTTAAGTAAAAAATTTAAGTAAATTAAATGCAAATTATTGAAATCGTATACTATTATTTAAATATTTTATTAATATTAAAACTATATAGTATATATTATTGGTAATATAGTTAATAACCGAAAAGAGAATTATATTTAATTGGAATTTATTTAAATTAATTACAAAATGTTTACATGACGTATTCACTCTGTTACATAATC
Source organism: Hylodesmum podocarpum (assembly GCA_026586105.1). Taxonomy (NCBI): domain Eukaryota; kingdom Viridiplantae; phylum Streptophyta; class Magnoliopsida; order Fabales; family Fabaceae; genus Hylodesmum; species Hylodesmum podocarpum. Next base: position 4,676,635 of record JALJEV010000519.1, on the reverse strand, counting down.
ACGAATATAAATTTTCTTCATACAATTTAAATATTGACTATAAAAAAATTGTAAATTTGAATATTGTAAATAATATGAAATTTTAAATGAATTTTATTTTACTATTAAATGGATAATGAACAAATATATTATTCTGGGTTTACTATTATATGTAAATTTAAACATAATTGTAATTTTAAAAAAGAATTGATAAAATAATTCAAATACTTTACAATTATAGTCTAGAAAACAATTTTTATTTTACATGGACATATATATATTTTTACAAAAAAGAGAACTGTAAAAGAAAATCTACTGTGTATAGTGAAAACTTTTCCAAATTTGCCTAAAGTTAAGCTTTTTATTAAAACTTTTACATACGTCCAAATATTTTTCTTAAATGGTTATCAAATTTATAAATTCTATATATTTGATCACTTATTCAAATATTTTACAATGATACTCTAAAAAAATCACTTGTTATTTTCCATGGACGACATATACGTATTTTACAATGATATTCTTAAAAAATCAATTGTTTGGTAAAATTAACATATAAGCTATTTGAAGTTTATAAACTATAAGGTAGTACATGAAAACTTGAAAGTTTATACGCTAGATGAATGAATTGAAGTTTTTCATTAATAAAATTAATTGATAAATATAAAATGATAAAATGCAAACTGAAATAAAGTATAATTTTTTTAAAATAAAATAATTAGAATAAATAAGCTAATCAAATTATAAACTCTTAAAATAAACTAATCAAAATAGCTTAATTTTAATATAAAAAAATTATTTTAGTGTTTTTTTTCCGCATCAAATCAATCTATTAAAGCAACAAGTATTTTTAAATATTACTTTAAAAAACTAATAAAACATAAATTTTTATTAGCAGATCTAAAATATAAATTTCAATTGTTTTATTCTTCAACAGTATGTCTTTATTAAGGACGGAGAGTGTTGTATCATTCCCACCAAACAAAATTTGATGCATTTATATTTTGAGTGTTGTATGCATTCATGTTGGATAGGACAACAATTTGGGGATATTTCGCTTATGAAATTCTTTCATTTTTGGGAATTATGTTTATTGGAGATTATATATATATATATATATATATATATATATATATATATATATATATATATATATATATATATATATGTCTGATTGCTTTGTTCGAAAAAAGGGAATTCATATATAATAATTGTATTGTAAGCGGGTATAATGCAGTGGTAAAAGTGCGATTCGTTCTATGGACCCCTTAATAGTTAAGGGATCTCTCATTTGATTCATATTCCGATCCAAAACTTTATTTCTTATTTAAAGAGAATCCTTTATACCTCTCAAAGAATCATTTGCGGTATAATATACATCATCATAATTTGTACAGAAGAAGAATCCATTCTAAATTGCCGGATTCAATTCTTAAATTATATATATATATATATATATATATATATATATATATATATATATTGTCCAGGTCTCCAAATTTTTAAGAATCACGTAAATTAGTTTGATACACTTAAAAGATATTCACAAATGGAAGCCAGAATTACGAAAACTCCATGGGAATATTGGGTAGAGTTTGGTTTGAGTATCTCCTGTTTTTATTTTCACTTAAAATTAAAAAAAGAAGTAAAAATATGTTTGATTAATTTTTTTAAAATTCTTTTATGAAAATATTTTTAAAATTGGATGAAAATAAGAAGATATTATGTTTTCACAATCTTTAAAAATGAAAATTAAAAATAAAAATAGAAAACAATTCCTTGAACCATACACCACTTTGAATTTTCATCCGTTGTCATGAAAATTTTATTAAAACCGATTCTCAAAAATATTAAATTCTTTAGATCTTTTAGAATGTTTTAAAAACATTTTCACCAAATACAAAATTTAATACTTTTAATCTAATGTTTTGAGAAGAAATAACTTAAAAAGAATTGTGTCATGAAGCATTCTAAAATCACAAAGCAATGGTTTATTAGTACAGCTATGATAGAATGGGGGGAACTAGTTTCTCAATTTCGAAATCTATTTCTTATCCATCTTTCCCTTGATCAGGAAAAATTCTTTGGAAAAAGAATCAGCATGACACAGAAAACCCATCAATCAATAAAAGGAGTACAATTGGATTTAGAACACGTCAGGTTGGATTTTTGACACCAAATTATGAAAGCTTGCGACAATTTGTAAGGTCTGCATATGCACATATACTTGGACTCTGGGGAGTAGGTATGTGTTCTCCATGTTTATTCACCTGCACTATAATACTAGTTAGCTACATGTTAAAAATATATGGTTTAGTTAACATGATTTCACTGGTTTCATGATATTGTTTTCCTGCATTTTAAGAATTAAATGAAGTAAGGAAGGCAAAGAAGAGACATGAATGGAGTGGTCAACTATTGAAGGCAATAATGAGAAGACCTTATGCAGCATTCACAGGAGGCGCGGGTGTACCAACTGATATTGAAGTTGACACAGCTATGTACAGTGTTTATAGCCAATTCAAGCAAGGTCTGTAAATATTATACATAACATTTTATTCATTTGGCAAAACTTCATTATATTTTAGCTTAATTAAATTTTTTATTGGTTTGAGTCTCTATATTTTTTTAATGTTTTAGTATATATTATTTATATTAATATTTAACATTAGAAACCAATGATATTTACAGAAAACAAAAGAGGGGTTGGTTAAAAATTTTAGAAAAATTGAAATTTAGAATAGAGAGAAATTAAAATTTGAAGTTTTAAAAGAAGTAAAAGCTTTCATGAATAGGTGAAACCAGCGAAATGGGATGGTTGGGAGAAGACAAAGAACCAGAGGCTGATGAGCAAAAACCTTCAATTAGTTCAAGTGACAAAACGCAGAAGGAAACTGAACAACTTGCTGATGAGAAGGGCATTGACAAAAAGGAGACAGCATTTTTGGTTGCAGCAAGAAATGGCATAGTTGAAATGGTGATTGAAATATTGAACAAAATTCCAAGTGTCATCTATAACTTTAACTCAAGGGAAGAAAATGTGTTACTTGTGGCGGTGATGAACAGGCAACCCCTTGTTATTGAGAGTTTGAAAATGAAGATGCAATCAAAACCAGAAGTTTGGCAAGCCATGATTCTTGCAGTAAATAAGGATGGGCAGACCATGTTGCACTTGGCAGCATATGCTCTAGAAGATGATAAGCCTTGGCAGTTATCTGGTTCTGCACTTCAAATGACGTGGGACGTAAATTGGTTTCAGGTATATAGAAATGCATGAATAATGTAAGACCATGTTTTACATTTTCAGTACATCTTCGTCAAACTTTTGAAGTACTAATAAAAACGTTTTTTTAAGGACAATATAAAACATTTTATTACATTAATCAATCACACCCTTCACCATATTCGGAGGGTTCGTCTGATTTATTATTAAATAAGTGTAATAAACTATTTTATCGTATATAATCATATTTTTATAGAAGTTAATAAATATATTACAATTATTTACTTGTAATGGAATGACTCAGTAAAATAGAGTTTATATTGATTAAGTCTCATCTCAAGTACATAAGTTGATGCTTTTATGTATTTTACCTTGAGCAGTATATCAAAGGGCAAGTACCAAAAGACTTTTATTTTAGACGTGACGTTAATGGTAAAACCGCAGAGGAAATCTTCAAGGAAACACATATTGATCTTAGAAAGGAGAGTGGCGAGTGGCTAAAGGATACATGTGACTCTTGCTCTGTTGTGGCTGCACTTGTTGCGAGTGTTTCCTATGCTACAGTGAGTTCCATACCTGGTGGCACCGATGAGAAAGGAATGCCACATTTAGAAGGGAAGCCTGCATTCGGTGCATTTTCTATTGCTTCACTAATTGGACTATGCCTCTCTATCACTGGATTACTTATGTTCCTTAACACACGTAGTTCTAGAAAGAAAGCCAAAGATTTTAGCCGTGATTTGCCATTTAAACTTCTTCTTGGCTTAACTTCTCTTCTCCTATCCATTTTTGCAATGCTTGTTTCTTTTTGCACTGGCCATTCTTTCCAGTTTAGTCACAAATACCAGAAGGTCATATTCCCTGTTTATGTAGCCATTAGTTTTCCTGCCTTTTTCTACGCCGCGTCACAGTTGCCACTCTTCTTTGACCTTCTAGCAGCTGTTTTTGTAAAGGTGCCAAAAACAAATGATGAAGGAGACAGTTTATTGTAGCAACTTTTGAATTGTGCTGTAATGTTTGCGACTAAGGAGGAAAGTTTCTGGTCATACAATATTGATGTGACATACAATATTGATGTGATGCCTCAAATAATCCTGATTTCAACTTTAAAGTTAATGGTGTGTTGTGTATTTTATTTGTGTCGCATTCTTCGCATATAATATTATAGCCAGGTGTTGGGAAAGGTACAGAGGAAAAATTATATATAGAACTTAAAAGTTTGTGCGTAAATTAAAAATTTTTTTCTTGAGATAATTGTAATATACAACGTGGAAATCAAAGAGTACAGCAAAAAATATACACTATGTCAAAGAATATGGCAAACAACTCCTCCAAAATGGTTAATAAAAACGTTATACTCAGGACCATATGTGAAAAAATACCCTGGTGGTCACACACCACCTATATCTAAATACAAACATTATATAGATCTAAGGTGTGGTGCGAGTGAATAACATATATCACTCTCTCTTATATAAGTGTTCAACTCCTCTCTTTTCTACAACCTTGCCGAGGTGGGACTTTGAATTAACAAAATACTCAACAAATCCTCCCTTAATTCAAAGTCTAACACTATTACAAATTCTACATGGGACTTTGTTTGAATCCCAACACTAGGTTCGTCTGCACGAGCAAGAGTATGCAAGAATTTTTTCTCGTTTAAGCAGGAATTTCTTATTTCTTAAACCATATTCCATTAGTTAGACCATTGTTACAAATTTAGATTCTTTGTTAACCTAAACCCAATTTCTTATTTCGGTATGTTATATACTTATATTTCAACTCCATTTCTAACTGCAATACGCAACCAACTCATCCACATAACATATACGTGTATATAGTTGTCTGATTTATTATCAATTGTCTGATTATCTATATATCATTGCAGTTATCTATCAAATAATTATTTTTCTCATATTTTATATAAGACATGTGTTTTGGTATTTCTTTTTGGTCACCTAATCAACTAACTACTTCACAAAGAACATATATATTTCTTTTATTAATTTTTTTATCCTTTCTGCCAGGTAATTGACCGGTAAGTTTATATCGTGTGTGACAAAGGTACCTTTAATTTGTATAACTTAATATAATTTGCCACGTACGGTGTTAAATGCATAATTTTATGTATATTTTTTTGACTGTATTGTGAAATAACATTATTAGCACTATACTGATTATTGATTACTGTATTGTAATATACGTCGCAGATCTGGCTGTAATAATAATGCATTATTATGATTTCCTTAGCACACATTTGAATAAAGAGGGATTCACTCCTCTCAAAGTCCTTGCCACTAGGCCGTCGGCATTTATAAGTCCAAGCAAACTTTCATGGTGGAAGCTAATTCTGTACCAGTGTACGTAATATACATATCCAATCAAAACAAATAATATTGTAAGAAATGTTTTCAAAAGTTATGGTATATTAATAATGTGAACATTCACGGAGCATAATACATAGTGTGACTAGTCATATGCATAGCTAAATTTTATCTACACACATATTTTTCTTCTTTTTTTCAAAGGTATGCTGGTGGAACCACTGAACGCTGAAAGACAAATGAAGGCGAATTTGGCAAAGATGGGGAAGCAATCAAAATCTGATAAAGTGAATAATTATCCAAAAAACTACGCCACATTATATGACTTCTTTGCTGGATCGTTAAGTGTTGCTGCACTAGTTGGTATGTGCTATCTCCTCCTCTTTCTTTTTTTTTCTTTATTGATAATCACTTTATTCTCATCTTTACTTGTGATTAATATTTGAGTTTAACAATTAAGATACTTCGTAAAACAGTTCCACTGGTTAAGTAATTATCAACTAGATTCTTAAATTTATGAGTGATTTCCTGTATTGAAATACTTTACCATTTACCGTTTTTTCTCTCTTAATATTTATTGAAATATATTTTAGTATACGTATTTAGATATCCATAGGTTTCCGAAAAGGGACAGTAATTTAACCTTTATAAAAAAACTAGTTTCTAATTTATTAGAATAGCTTAAAACTTTGTTTTGCTCAAATTGTGGCGTTTTGTTTCACAAAATAACGTTACTTCATTAGTTTATGTACAGTCTCTTTTCCTACAAAAAAAATTTCATATAACATTTAAGCATATAAAACGGTAAAAAGTTAGGATTGAAATAGAAAGGAAAGAAACGCTGATCAGAGGAAATAAAAACAAATAAGAAGGATATACGTACATAGAAGAAAAATCAAGTAAAATGATGATAGAAAAAAAAGAGGAAAGAGTGAGATAAATTTTCTTCCACTTTTGAGTAGAAAAAAGTGAAAAATACGAAAATTAATAAACAAATTATATAAAACTAGTTTTATGATACTTCCAATTAATAAGAAAGTGTTTTTTTTTTTTTTTGCGTTGAGTCTCACAAAAATAACTTTCAATATTTTCTCTTTCAGATAAATGGAGAAGTTGATATTTTTATTTCATGTCTTTCCATCCTATTTTGAAAGATAAAATAAATAATTTTAATCACTAATAAAAAATAACTTCCGTATATAAGAAAATATAATTTGTTAAAATATTAATTATTATTAGTATTTTTTCAACCACTGAAATTACTCTCATAATATTTACTCATTAATGAAGTGAAATAGAAATATAGGCCATTTGATTCTTGTTAATTCATGTATGTTTCTTACTTGACAAAGCTAAAGGAGTCTGTGACAAGGGCATCTAGAATGCAAAGATCATTCATCTTGTAAGAAAATAAAAAAACATTATAAGTCTTTTTAAATGAAAGTATAAAAATCAAATAAATTTGAACAAAACTTAGGTTACCATCCAAGCTCTACTATACGCCTGGTTCTGGTTCTGATGATCAAATACTTACTCAACCTCAAATTTTTAATCTTCTTGCACTTTTATTTATTATTTATCGTTCTTGATGTTCTCTACACCATGCACTATTCCTTCTTCTTTTCTTCAATTTTTTTATTTTTATTTTTTTATACTTTGACAGCAAAGAAAAAACAAAACAAAGTCGTTTTTTCTTTATTTTTATTATTTAAGAAACATGACGAAATAAACTTTTCAGGAATACAAAACTCTTCACGTGTAAGTAATACAAATTTTAAAAATAACTTTTTTTCTTAATTTTTTTTTTTTTTGGAGCGCTGAATGCTAAGGCGCCTGTGTGTCTTCCTAAACATAGACCACGTCGTTTTGCCTAACTTATTCTTGCCGTGTACCTTGAAAAAAGTGACCTAACGTAAATGCAATGTTGAAGTATCAAAATTCTATTCTTGAAAAAAAGAAAGTATCAAACTCCTTATCATATATATAAAATGGATGTGTAATGCTACTAATAAAACAATATAATATGTGTAATGCTACTAATAAAACAATATAATATGTGTAATGCATCACCTGGCATTTGTAATTAACAACACTACTATATACATCCTCATTATTTTTTTTCCAACCCATCGTTTTTAATAGTAGAAATTATTAAAAAAATCATTAAAATTAATATTATCCACTGTTTCATTATTTATTTTTATACAGATTCTATATTTATAACATTACAAACTAAAAACTATATAAGAAAAATATAGAATCTTAACTAATAAGATGTTCTCCCTCTAACTATATCTGATAAGATAATACTTATAATCTTAGCTAATGAAGTATTCTTTTTTTTTAACACTCCCCTTCAAGTTGGTAAATGGATGTCATACATTCCAAACTTCTCTAATAATTTTCCAAATATCTGACTTGTAACAACCTTGGTAAGAATATCTGATAGTTTATTAAGCTTTTACTTCATAAAAAATCTGTCAACTTCCACATATTTCATACGATCGTGTTGGATAGAGTTGTGAGAAATGTCACGTGCAATTTTTCTATCACAGTACAACTGAATGAGACGTGTATGTACATACCCTAAGTTCTGGAGAAGTAGTCTAAGTCACATACCTTCATAGAGTCCAAGAACCATTCCTCAGAGTTTAGCTTCAGCGTTGGAACGAGCTACAACATTCTGATTCTTATTTCTCTATGTGACGAGATTACCTCTTATAAATGTAAAGTATCCAGAAGTTGATCTCCTATCATCAAGAGCACCTGCCCAATCTTAAGATTTGTATTACTATATCCATGTGTTGTGCATCAGGATTGTGCATGAACTGAATCACAATACTAAGAGCATAAGCTAAATCTGGCATGGTGTGTGTGAGATACATCAATCTCCCTACAAGTCTCTGATATTTTCCCTTGTTGGCAGGAGTTTGATTTTCTTCAATGAACAACTTCAATCCCCCTTCGATTGGAGAATTTGCTGATTTGCATGTTGTCATCCCAGTTTCTTTTAATAAATCCAATGCATATTTCTGTTGACACAGAAAGATACCTGATCTTGATCTTGAGACCTCAACCCCAGAAAGTACTTCAAAAAACTAAGGTCTTTCATCTCAAATTCTCTTACCAAGTATTCCTTTAATGAATTGTGTTTCTCTTGATTATCTTTCGTGACTATCATGTCATCAACATAAGTAATAAGGATTGTAATCTTCCCCACTTTACTTTTTAAAAACAATGTATGATCTTGATTGCTCTTTGATTGTTTGGAAGCAATCATTGACTTGGTAAATCTTCTAAACCATGCTCTTGATGATTGCTTTAGTCCGTACAATGACTTCTTCAACTTACATACCTTCTTGTCACGTGTATCAAGGATTTTACATCCTTCAGATAGCTATATATAACCCGAACAATGCTCTTTTTTGCTACAGGAGCAAACGTTTCAGTATAATCTACTCTATATGCTTGTTGGGAAACTCAACCTCATGAAAAACAAGTATAGAGAGAAAGAAAAAAAGAGGACACATAAAGGTTAACGTGGTTCGATACCTTAAGACTTAATCCACAATCTCATTAGGATAAAATTCACTATTTGTAATTTTTGAACGGAAAAATTACAAACTCTCGTTAGATATAATTTTTGTGGAAAAAATTATAAACCCTTGTAATTTTTCTGGCAAAAAATTACAAATCTTTCAATGTGTAATTTTTCTGGAAAAATTACAAACCCTTCAATATGATGTAATTTTTCTGGCAAAAGTTACAAACCCTTCAGCATGTAATTTTTCTAGCAAAATATTACAAACCTTTCAATGTGTAATTTTCCTGGAAAAATTACAAACCCTTCAACATGATGTAATTTTTCTGGCAAAAAATTACAAACTCTTCAATATGATGCAATTTTTTTGGCAAAAAATTACAAACCCTTCAACACGTATTTTTTTGGAAAAAATTACAAACCCTTCAATGTGTAATTTTTTTTTTGCAAAAATTACAGACCCTTTAATAGTGTTTGACACACACTACACTTATACAACAATCATTCTTTACATCAAAACTAGAAAAAACTCTCTTGGAGCAATCTCTTATTGCAACAACAGAATCTTCTGACTACTGAAACAATCCTCCCTTATAGCAGAATCTTCTGACTGGAAAAATTCTTCTTCTCCTTTGAGTTCTACATTGTTCTTCTGATCTATAACTTTGATTGCATCCCAAGAATTCTCCCCTCAAACAAAGGATCACTATACTTTCTCTTTTCCTTGGAAGACTTTTGACAAAGTGAATCATCTCAAGATAGATCCATCTGACCTTCATGGATTCATCTCTTGCCAAGTCAAAACCATCAGCTCAGAAAAAATGCGGAAGCAGAGTCTCCCAAGATCGGGAGCTCGGGGTACCAACTTGAAAAACTAATATATTTCATTATTTATTCTTGTATACAGGATGTTATATTTATAGTATTACAAATCAAGGACTAGAAAAGGAAAAGATAGAATCTTAACTAATAAGATATTCTCCCTCTAAGTGTATATCTGAACATGCAATATTCTTTATATCTTGACTAATCAGATAATATCTATAATCTTAACTAATAAGGTATTCTCCTTTTTCAACAAGATCTTCTCAATCAAATAAGATATACAGGTTATTGACAAATTGAGGTTTATTACCTTAAAAATTTACTTAAATAGGTCTGGTTCGAAAATATATACCAAAATGGGTCTATTTAGAAGAAGACGTTGAACTGTTTAACGCCTCGAGACACCAAAGGCGTTCAAAACTTAAACGCCTCCACGATTTTTTGCTAGGTAAATGGATGGAGGTGTTTAACAAACAAATGCCTCCATGTAGCACGTGTCAAGGAAGGCATTTGAAATCTAAGTGCCTCCTTACTTTAAGTTAATATATTTTTTTTTTATTCTTCAAATAACTGTTCAAAAACGTTTCAAACTAAAAGCCTCCTTACTCAAATATGTAACCACATTTTAAAATAATATATTTTTTTATTCTTCAAATAACTGTTTTAATAATATTTTTTTTACGTCTCTACGTCTAAAGTTTAGATGTCATATTTAATTTTTTATTAGAGTAAATGGACTGACATTGCATTTTTTTACATTAATTGTTAAAACAAACAACACTATTTACTGACTTCATAACAATATCCTTAGAACAAACAACACTATTTATTGACTTCACAACAATATCGCTAGAACAAACAACATTATTTATTAACTTCGCAACAAAAAGGAACCTTTTGATTTTAGACCCATTTTGGTATATACTTTCCGACCAGACCTCTTAAGTAAATCTTTTTGGATAATAAACCCCATTTTGTCAATAACCCAAGATATACTTAGTAAATAACAATGTGGAAAATAATGGTAAAATTATTATTATTATTATTATTATTATTATATCATCAATTTTTTTTGCTAACAAGTAACAACCATTCAACATTCGTAAAGTTGTCAACAATTTTTAGATTACTTTTAGTAAAGGTTAACTCGTGCAACAAGTGATTGGCCAACTATTTTCTATTTCTTCCTATTTTATTAGAGAAATTTTAGATGGTATCATGTTTATAGCCTTAACTAATCTCTCTAGTAATTAATTTTTTCTTATAAATTAAAAGATTTTAACTTTAATTTATTTTATATTGTTAAGATACCTTTAAACTTTAATAAATTTATCCTAAAAATCATACTAACAATACATATAATTAAAAAATTATATAAAATTATTCTATGAATTATCCACGCATCGATGAATTATTCACGAATTATTCTATATTAAAATAATTCTAAAAGGTCAGTATTGGTGTAAAATATTTTAAGCTCGTAAGATTTTCTTTCGATGACGATGGATATCATAGTCAACTTACAGATATGATAACATCTTTTGATAGCCAGATAAGAATAGAGTAAATTAAATACATTTTTTATATTTTATGAAATTGTATAAATACTCTTTGTTTATTTAATCTTTATATAATTCTTTAATTATTTTAAAAAATATTATATTAATATTCTTATAATATTAACATTTTTTTAATTTTAAAAATATTATTTTGATATTCCAGAAGGATGATAAAAATAATATTAAAAAATAAATTTTTAAACCATAAATTAATGCTCAATTTTTAAAAAAATTATTGGCGAATTAGTGTAAAATAATTTTCTATTATTATTCAATTATAAATTATATTCAGTATGAATTTTAAGATAAATTTATTGAAATTGAAAAATATATTATAAATGATAATTTATAATTGGATAAGAATGTAATCCTAATAATCAACGTCTTTCTCATTTTTAAAATATCATCGGACAAATACTTGAACGACAAAGATAGGAAATAAACAAATATTTTATATTGAATTAATTGGCCCATCTGATCAAAAGAAATTAAAAATTTGTTTACAACTTTAAGAATGTTGAATGACTGGTACCAATTTAATAATAATAATAATAATAATAATAATAATGATAATAATAATAATAAAAAGAATAATAATAATAAAAAAAATAGGAAAATAAGGTTCCCACCCCTCCAATATACAGCATGTACAAAACTATTTTGGACGGTAAAAAACAGAACATGAAAATATGAGTGGAAAGGTAGTATTACTTCGCCATTAACTGGAAATATGCGGCTAACTAACCAACTTTATTTACATTTTATAAATTTACATATTTCTCTTTTCATATTTTATAATTAATTATCTGACTATTTGTGTATTTGTGTATTGCTCTATTAAATATTTTCCTACCGTAAAAGATATATTTTGCTATCAACAAATTATTTTATAATGACCTTTTAAATTATAGTGTAATAGATATATTACGCTATCATAAAGTTACCGAATTAAAGTTTTTAGCATAATACTAAGAACGACCTTTTTAAATCGTAATTTAATGCTGAATTTTTTTAAGGAGTCTAATAAAATTATTATTGTAAAATTGTTTTATATTATTATTTAAAGATAATTTATAATATAATAAATATATTATAAATCATAATTTATGATTTAATAAAAATATACATGATTATTTTATTATTTTTAAAATGTCAGCATGACAAATAGCTTGAAAGACAAATCGGAAACAAACAATAGTATTTTATATTTAAATAATTGATCCATCACTTGTTGCACGAGTTATGTTTGATTAAAATAAATTCAAAATTTGTTAACAACTCTATGAACATTGGAAGGTTGTTAGCAATTAGATGATATAGTAAAAAATAAGGTTGCCACCTCTCACCAATATATATAGATACATCTTCCCATTATTTTCCACATTCTTATTTACCTAATTTGTTTGAGAAGATATGGGTTGGAAGACGAAGACAGCAATACTTATACCATGTCTGTTGGCCATGCTCATATTTTTCTCTTCAGAAGTGGCAGCCAGGAACTTAAATGAGGGTGTGCTATATATCATTTTTTTTCCTTATATATTCAAAGATTATAATAAAGGAAGAGAATATTAATAAATGCTTTTAAAAAACTAGTTCATAATTAAAAAAATAATAACTTTATGAAAATATAATAATGCATTTTTTTTCCTGAATTTTACTTTTACTTGTTATATCCCTTCAAATTATTAATTAATTATTAAAATTTATCTTTTCTTTTTACATATAGTTTTTCAATCAAGTTAAAACTAAAATATTTTATCTAAAATATCAATGATAATTCATTATTTTTTCTTGTTTTATTACACTTCATTTTTATATGTTAAATTATAATAAAAACATAAGTGTAAAGATGATAAAAGTAATTTTCAAAAACCTTTAGTTAATTTTTAATTATAAATTTCAATATATTTTATTATTTGAAAAATTATTAATATAGGATAAATAAAGAATTGAAATTTCTTTTTATGACCTAATATAATTGATATATTTCGTGGTTAAATCCAATATAAATTAACTAATTAAAATATAAAGAAAAAATTAATAAAAAATATATATTCATATATATACATTATGGAAAGTAATTAGATGATTAACTTATATTTTAGTAGACAATTAAATATATGTATGTATATTATATGAAATAATTAATTGATTAATTTATATTGTAATATTGACCATTATATGAAATAATTAACTAATTAATTTGTATTACAATTAACACCATATACATTTTTCTGATGGTATAAATGTTAATTTGCACAGCTAATATCAAAGATATAAATGAAAAGTACGATGCTAAATTAATGGGTGGTGGTGGCTTCCCTGTGCCGAAACTTTTAGTAAGAGACTGTTGTGTTTATTCGCCAATTGGAGGACATTGCGTTGTTTGGTGCTGAAGAAGATGATTAACTATAAATAAAATCTTGTACTTAAAAAATATAGCCAAACATAAAAAAGTCTTACAATAAAATTCCTAACTTATCTTAGGAAAGTGGCATGGTATAATGTATTTTACGAATAAAATCTCATGTCGTGAGAGGCATGGATGTATGCAAAGAGTATTTCACTAGTACAAAGTGTTGAATAATATGTTGTTCTGTGAGCCTATGTTAAGAGTTCAAGAGCAAACTGAAATAATATATATTTATTATACAAATAGTTTGTCAAAATTAAATCGTGTAACTTTTACTTTTACTGTTGTCATATAATTCTCTTAATTGTTAAGTTTTTCCTTCTCGGCAGCAGCAGATAATGAGAAATATATAGCATATTTTCTAACATTTTTTTAAAATATATTTTTATTAAGTAAAATTTAATGAAAATCATAATTATTGTAGTTACCACTATATATACGTATTATTACTGTTTCGTCATGAAAATAATAATAATAGTAACAATGATATAATAAAATTAAAAAACTTATATAGATAATAAATTAGCTATATAATTTTTTTTATTTAATTTTAATCTTAATCACGATTATTTATAAAAATAATCCAAGAATAATTATTGAATATCTTCTATCAATACATAAAATTTCTTGAAATTTTATAAATTCATAAAATCTTTTAAAATAATATAAAATTTTATAATATAAATATAAATTATAAAAATTTAATTATAAATTATTTTATTCTTATGAGAAACGTAAAAATATTTTAAAAGAATTTATAAATCATGATAATACTAAAATAATTTTTTAAAATCTCATTTAGATATAAAAATATTATTGTCTTAACTGTTTGATTGATTATTAATTAGCTGGGGATTAATAACTGAACATAGATTTTAATAAAATCAATCTTTTAAGAGAAAGTTATTTGCATTTGTCCAGATATTTAAAGTTCAGAAGCAAAATGCATCGTCTGAAAATAATTTAATTTAATTAACACAATTCAACCCCTTCTTGTGTTTTTATATTTTACACATATGCAGTTATGCTCATCGGTTAGTGCAAAAAATTCTGGTTATTATACCTGAAAAGTATGAATCAAAGATATCAACGTTGAAGGAGTCAAAAGACCTATCAACCATCACCTTGGGAGAACTGATAAATGATTTACAGACACAAGAGCGAAGAAGAATGATGAGACAGAAGGCTAAACAAGTGCTTTTTATACGAAAACACAAAATTCTACAAAGAACTAAAGACCAGAAAGCTTCAACAAGCAACAAGGTGAGACTTTTCTCCCTTGTCCTTATTGCAAAAAGATAAACCATCCTCAGCAAAAATATTGGTGGAAGTTAGATGTTAAGTGCAGAAAATGTGATGTTATGGGGTATATAGAGCGACTCTACAAGTCCAAACTAGTAGAGGCAAAGGTGATTGTGGAGGAACAAAAAGATGAGGAACTCTTTGTTGCAACATGCTTTGCTACAAAGTGATTCATGGTTAATAGACAGCAGCTGCACAAACCACATGACCAACGATCAGAAACTCTTTAAAGAGTTGGATTAAAACACTGTTTCCAAAGTAATAATTGGAAATGGTAATTATACCTCAGCTAAAGGAAAATGGATTGTTGTTATTGAAAGTTTGGCAGATATAAAATATATCTCTGACGTTTTATGTGTGCCTGATATTGACCAAAATTTGTTCAATGTTACACAACTTGTAGAAAAGGGTTTTAAAATCATATTTGAAGACAATTGGTGTTTAATCAAAGATGCAAAAGGCGAAGACACATTCAAGGAGAAAATGAGAGCTAAAAGCTATGCTTTAAATCTGATGGATGAGATGTTTTTAGAATTTACACTGAAACATCAACAGGTGTTGGCAGAAAGAGATGTAGCTCTTGTTGTTTGAGATAAGCTGCGATCACTTTGTAGAGAGTTACAATGCCAAAATAAAATGATGATGGAATAATGCAAACATGTATCAACTAAAGGACAAAACTTAAGGTTAGACATGTCAACCAAGTTTCAAGAGCAAAAGGATGATTGTCTTTATCAGGAGAATGACATGTTAAAAAATAAGTTAAAACACCTTACTGATTTAAAAATTAAGCAACATGAGGAAAAATTGGTTCAGGAACAGTCACAAGATGCATTGTTAAAGAGCAATGAGATTTTTGAAACATTCAAACAAGAAATCGAGAAGATGACAAAATCAATCAAGAAACTCAAGAAGGAGAATCAATTCTTGAAGAATAAATATAAGAAATCTGATACTTGAGACAAAATCTTGGAATTTGTCGTTCCAAATTCAAAGAGGAATGTTAATGATGTGACGGTTGAAACAGCTAACCAAGTGGAAAATATTAGATTTTTTATTTAAAATAAAAATATATTAACTAATAGGATGAATATGTTTTTCAATCTTATTTACTAGGAATGATTGTTAGTGATTTTTATATTTTAGTAATTCTGTTTTTATAAATATTTTATAAATAAATTTTTCACATTTAAAATAAAAAATAATACATGATACCACCTGAAACATGATGATGGTAAAAGCTTCGACATCGACAATTAACCATTAGATCATAGTATAATTAATTCTTGTGCACCAAAATTTATATATATATATATATATATATATATATATATATATATATATATAAAACTGTTATTTTATGTCTTTCCCTTCCACTTTTTTTTTTATATGTACAACATTAATGATTTCATACATACATACATTTATCTTCATTATTTGAAGTTCCACTATAAATCCTACCGCAGGAAACCTCGCTGAGTACACATCGGAAGGAATGTTCGAAAGTTTAGCCTGCATAAAAACATTGTATATGGGAGATAGAAAAAGGGTAAATAAAAAATTAACGTAATTCGGTACCTCAAGACCTAGTCCATGATCTTATTGGGATAAAATTCACTACTTATAATTTTTGGATGAAAAAATTACAAACCCTCAAAACAATGTGATTTTTGAAGGAAAAAAAATTACAAACCCTCGCCACAATGTAATTTTTGGACGGAAAAAAAACCCTCGCCACATGTTTGGCACACACTACCTAAAATTTAAAACACCCATTATAGATTCAAGGATGTGGTGCAAGTGAATAAAACTTAATACTCTACCTTATATAGGTTTTCCACTTATCTCTCTTTCTACTACTCATCGATGTGTGACTTTGAATTAACACAATACGCAATAAATCTCCTCTTAATTCAAAGTCGTACACTTCTACAATAATCCTTCGTTACATCAAAACTAACAAAACTCTGCTAGAGCAATCTTCTCTTGAAACAATATAATCTTCTGACTTTTAAAGCAATTTTTCCTTATAGAAGAATTTTTTGACTTCTGAAGTAATACTCCTTTTGTTTCAAGCTTCTATCAACCGGAATGAAACAACGTTTGCTTATCTCTCCAACATTTTGGGCCACATTGTTCCATTGCAGGATCTTGTGCAGCACAATGGTGATATTATTCTTCATTAAGACAATATTTCGGTACGTTATATACTTATATTTCAACTTTATTTCACAGTCAATTCTAATATATAACTATCCAACTAACTCATTCACATAATATATAATATATATATAAATTTATAACCAGTTATCTAATAAATATTTTCCCTTCTATTTCATATAAAAAATGTGTTGTGGTATTTCTTTTACGCATACCTAATTAGACAAAATCCATACACATTTCTTTTATTAATTTTTTATTTTTTTACGAGGTAATTGCCTTGATAAGTTTGCATTGTTGTGAATGACAAAGACTCCTATTATTTGTATAATTTAATATAATTTGCCACATAATGTGTTAAATGCATAATTTTATGTATAATTTTTGTTTTATATTGTGAAATAATATTATTAGCACTAAAATTATAATTGAGAAGAAATTTTCTTCCACTTGTTTTAATGAGTAGAAAAAAGTGAAAAATACGAAAATTAATAAACAAATTATATAAAAATAGTTTTATGATACTGCCAATTAAGAAGAAAGTGTTTTTTTTTTTTTTTGCGTTGAGTCTTACTAAAATAACTTTCAATATTTTATCAACTTCTGAAATTACTCTCATAATATTTACTCATTAATGAAGTGAAATAGAAATATAGGCCATTTGATTCTTTTTAATTCATGTATGTTTCTTACTTGACAAAGCTAAAGGAGTCTGTGACAAGGGCATCTAGAATGCAAAGATCATTCATCTTGTAAGAAAATAAAAAAACATTATAAGTCTTTTTAAATGAAAGTATAAAAATCAAATAAATTTGAACAAAACTTAGGTTACCATCCAAGCTCTACTATACGCCTGGTTCTGATGATCTCGTGGTTTGCATTTATATATGCATGATTATGATGATTCATGTAGACTTTTAATTGTTGTGGGTGTGGGAAGATGTTGGAGAAAAATAATTAGACGAGTAATAAATATTAGTTGGAACATGTAGGTTTTGTTTAATAATAAAACTACAAAACAGTTTCAAATAGTTACTCAACCTCAAATTTTTAATCTTCTTGCACTCTTATTTATTATTTATCGTTTTTGATGTTCTCTACACCATATACCATTCCTTCTTCTTTTCTTCAATTTTTTAATTTTTAATTTTTTATACTTTGACAGCAAAGATAAAACAAAACAAAGTCTTTTTTTCTTTATTTTTATTATTCAAGAAACATGAGGAAAGAAACTTTCCAGGAATACAAAACTAACTCTTCACGTGTAAGTAATACAAATTTTAAAAATAACCTTTTTTTCTTAATATTTTATGGAACGCTGAATGCTAAGGCGCCTGTGTGTCTTCCTAATTTATTCTTGCCATATACCTTGAAAAAAAGTGACATAACGTAAATGTAAAGTTGATGTAACTTCAATTCGCAACTAACTAAATACACCCAACTCACTCATAGAACATATATGTATTTTTCTTTTTACATTTTATATACACATATTTCTCTTGTTTACCAAATATTTTTCAATAACATATATGTATTTTTCTTTTTACATTTTATATACACATATTTCTCTTGTTTACCAAATATTTTTCATATTGAAGTATCAAAATTCTATTCTTGAAAAAAAAAAGTATCAAACTCCTTATCATATATATAAAAAGAATGTGTAATGCTACTAATAAAACAATATAATATGTGTAATGCATAACCTGGCATTTTTAATTAACAACACTACTATATACATCCTCATTATTTTTTTTCCAACCCATCGTTTTTAATAGTAGAAATTATTACAAAAGATCTTCTCAATCACATAAGATATACTTAGTAAATAAGAATGTGGAAAATAATGGTAAAATGCTTATTATTATTATTATTATTATTATTATATCATCAAATTTTTTTGCTAACAAGTAACAACCATTCAACATTCGTAAAGTTGTCAACAAGTTTTAGATTTCTTTTAATAAAAGTTAACTCGTGCAACAAGTGATGGGCCAACTATTTTCTATTTCTTCCTATTTTATTAGAGAAATTTTAGATGGTATCATGTTTATAGTCTTAACTAATCTCTCTAGTAATTAATTTTTTCTTATAAATTAAAAGATTTTAACTTTAATTTATTTTATATTGTTAGCATACCTTTAAACTTTAATAAATTTATTGATTTTTATAAATTTATCCTAAAAATCATACTAACAATACATATAATTAAATAATTATATAAAATTATTCTACATTATGAATTATCCAGGCAATGATGTATTGTTCTAGATTATCCGACATTATGAATTATCCACGCATCGATGAATTATTGACGAATTATTCTATATTAAAATAATTCTAAAAGGCCAGTATTGGTGTAAAATATTTTAAGCTCATAAGATTTTCTTTCAATGACGAATGGATATCATGGTCAACTTACAGACATGATAACTTCTTTTGATGGCCAGATAAAAATAGAGTAAATTAAATACATTTTTGATATTTTATGAAATTGCATAAATACTCTTTGTTTATTTAATCCTTATATAATTCTTTAATTATTTAAAAATATTATATTAATATTCTAATAATATTAACATTTTTTTTAGTTTTAAAAAATATTATATTGATATTCCAGAAGGATGATAAAAATAATATTAAAAAATAATTTTTTAAATCATAAATTAATGCTCAATTTTTTAATAACTTTATTGATGAATTAGAACAAAATAATTTTATATTATTATTCAATTACAAATTATATTCAGTATGAATTTTAAGATAAATTTATTAAACTTGAAAAATATATTATAAATGATAATTTATAATTGAATAAGAATGTAATCCTAATCATCAACGTCTTTCTCATTTTTAAAATATCATCGGACAAATACTTGAACGACAAAGATAGAAAACAAACAAATCTTTTATATTGAATTAATTGGCCCATCTGATCAAAAGAAATTAAAAATTTGTTTACAACTTTAAGAATGTTCGAATGGTTGTTAGCGATTTAATAATAATAATAATAATAATAATAATAACGATAATGATAATAATAATAATAAAAAAGGAAAATAAGGTTGCCACCTCTCCAATATACAGAGTATACATTTAGGTATATTATTTTCCATATTCATATTTACTAAACACATTCAAATTTGGAATAATGTATTTTACGAATAAAATCTCATGTCGTGAGAGGCATGGATGCATAGAAATTATTAGTGTGTGTGTCTGTGTTACGAGTTAGCAAACTGAAATAATAATATATATTTACTGTATAAATAGTTTGTCAAAATTAAATCGTTTGACTTTTATTTCTACTGTTGTCATATAATTCTCTTAGTTGTTAAGTTTTTCCTTCTCAGCATATAATAAAGAGAAATATATAACATATTTTCTAACATAATTTTTTAACATATTTTTTTATTAAGTGAAATTTAATGAAAATCATAATTATTGTAGTCACCAATATATATTTATCACCATTTTCATTACTATAATAATTTATAATAATGATGATAATAAAATTATAAAAAAAAATTATATAGATAATAAATTAGCTATATGAATTTTTATTATTTAATTTTAATCTTTGATCATAGTTATTTATAATAATAATCTAAGAATAGTTATTGAATATCTTCTATCAATACATAAAATTTCTTGAAATTTTATAAATTCATATAATCTTTTAAAATATTATAAATTTTTATAATATAAATCTAATAAAATCTAAATTATAAAAGTTAATTATAAATTATTATATTCTTATAGAAAACGTAAAACACTTTTAAAAGAATTTATAAATCATGATAATATTAAAATAATTTTTTAAAATCTCATTTAGATACATCCTAATATATAGATGTATATATTAAAAAACTAATATATATAGATTACTAGAATAAAATTTCAATTTTAATTGAAAATATACCTAACATTTACCTTATATATACTTTAATTAAAAGCGGGCGATAGATAAAAAACTAAGCTACATTTACTACAAGAAAAAATATGGTTAGAGATGGAAAAAATTCGGTCTCTAATTTGCTTCCTTGTGCCCTAATTTTCCCTAAAGTTTTAGACAAGGAAGTTGAGACAAAAATCATTAAAAATGAACAAAAGCTTTCGTGTTTAATCTGTTTCAAAATTAATATTTTTGGTGGTAATATTTTTTGTTAACGGTGATGGGATGATGAAATCTCTTTAGAGAGTGACACTGCTTTTTTTGATTGGGGCAGTGGATGGAAAAAGTAAAAAAGGACGTATCTTTGGCATAGGATCAGAGGCACGTCAGATTATCTACACTCTGGGATAGAGTTATCAAGTTGCTGAAAATGAATCATGTATAAGTCCTGAGTTTAAACAAGAGTTGATTTGTAGATATGAAAAAAATAGAAATAATATTATGAGAATCATAAATGCTCAGCAACAATGCATGGATCAGTTAGAAGAACTAGTTAGGCGATTTGTCTTGTTGAGGCGATTTGTCTCGTTGAAGCACATCTCAAGGTAATAACCTACCACATGCCGGAGCATTATCTTATAGTGCCGATGATCATGATAATTAGATAGTTAGATATGATAACATTTATTGCTATGTTTAACACCTGTAATGGATATTGTTTTTTATGTTTGAGACTCTATAATGACACCTTTTGAAATATTAATATATTTAGTATATATACATTTATTGCATGAATGAATAAGTGATGATAAAAGGTTGTTCTGTTTATATTTGTTAATTTGGGCAGATTGTGAATTGTGAATTTTCAACAATTACACAAAAGTGTTGCACACTGGTTACACAATTTAGAGACGAAATTAGAGACAAAAATATTTATCTATGATTGAATAATTTGCTTGAATATTAGAGACAAAATTTACAAAGGGACCGTCCATGTCTATTTAGACATGGAATTAGAGGCGAAATTAAACGTTTCTAATTAGAGAAGGAATTAGACTCAGAATTTGTCTGTGTTTAATTAGAGACGAATTTGAGATTGATCCTTGTGTTTCTATTTTGAAATAAAATTACACATATAATTAGTTCTGTTTCTGATTTAGACACAAAATTTGCAAAATTAGACACAGAATTTTGTCCGTCTAAATGATTTAAGAAGAAATTTTACTCATTAGAGACGGAATATTCCGTCTCTAATTTTACTTTTTCTTATAGTGATTTAATTTTATTCTTTAAATTATTTTATAATTTAAGATAATATAAATAATATATATCTTAATATTGAATTATTACTAATATAAATATATATAAATAAAGAATGGAGTACTGTAACACACGTGAACAATGATTCAAAAATGATGAGAAAATAGGTTAATTGTAATGATAATGTGGCAAAAGATGTGGAAATAAAAGAATTGCGTAAAAGTTCACCTTGTGACACTCCCTCTTAATTACTTACTTATCTTATTTTTAATTAGTAATTTAAGATTGTTAATGATGTAGTAAATAAAAGAGATTTAGGAAACAATACTTTTATTATATAATATTTAAAGTTCATTACCAATAGATTTCATAACTTTGTCATATTATTATTTTACACAACTACCTTTCTACTTCCTTATAACATCTACCCCATACTTCTACACGCAAAACATAGCAAACATCTTCACATCAAGAGAGTAGCATCAACCATTGCAAAACATCCACATCTTCTTAACCCCGCAAATCTGCTCCGAACGTTGTTCGGATCATCATCCAGTGTTAAAAACACAAAGTGCAAGGGGTGAGCTTTCCTTAATCCTTAAATAATTTTAATTATAGTAAAACTTTTGAAAATAAGAAAAAATATTCATAAAACCAATATTCTTTAAACCATATATAATATTCGTCAATTTCTTTAAAAATAGTAACTTATTGATATAAAACCTGTGTCCAAACCATTCATTCAATTCACAAGGTAAAACCACCAATCAACCATAAAACGAATCAGTAATTTATCACAATAATCATGTATTCAATCAAAACACATAATCACTATTGCATGCTCTTATTCCTATATGATGCATGTATCCTCACGATGTACTTTCCCTATTTACTCAACATGAAATGTGGCGCCATCCACCGAAAAATAGCCTGGGGCATCTGGTCCTCACATCCTCCAGACCCACCAGTGGTAGACACTCCGTAATTGTCGAGTTCCCTCAGTGTCCGGCAGGACCTCCCCCGCAACATGTGATCATCATGAGCAGGGCAATTTCCCCACCAAGAGAACCCCCTCTAGTCCACGGTATTCCACTCACACGGCACGGAATCCAGTAATCTCACTTGGACTTGGTCTACTACTATCCGTCATCATGCAACATGCTCTAGGACCTTGAATTGTATAATGACCTTTATCACATTTTAAATCTTGACCTCTTTACTAGGTCATATTCATTTCAAAACCTTCTAAGCATTGCCTATTCACCAAGCAATCTTAGAATATTACCTCTACACTAGGCATTTCAAATCGGTCATTAAGCAATTCAAGTTCATCACCAATTTCATGCAACCATGCATGTCATCACTTATTCATATCCAACTCAAAACCAGACATATTTCTATATGAAATTAACACCAAGAAAACACTAATAAACACCAATAAATCAAGAAACCAAGAAATCAAGAAACACCAAGAAAACACCCATCAAAAGTAATGTATACGTGAACAGTACCGTATACGTGAACAGTACCGTATACGTGAATAGTACCGTATATGTGAACAGTACCATATACGTGAATAGTAACGTATAAGTGATCGTAGTCCGTGAATAGTACACCAGTTAAGTTCCCAGGAAAGAGAGGTGGGTCACTAATGGACACACTTAAGTACCAAGTCTTTCCTTAGCCAGAACTTTCCTAGACATGTACTTCCACACTACCACCCTTTTCCTAACAACAAGAATAATTCTGTTCTGATGTGGAAGATCGGACAAAACCGCAACCACAGAGCATACTAAGAATTTTCTTAGCACCTTAGTATCAGATAAAATAAAGATAATAACAACAAAGAATAGTAAGATAAGGATAGCTCCCCTTACCAATTTCTCCTAGCTTCCTATCTTCCTCTACCTACTTACTTCTCTCTTGAAGAGATTTCTTCCTAAGAGATTTTGAGAGAATGAAAGAATGTTCTTGAATTTGTGATTATAATTGAAATTCTAGGCCCTATTTATAGAATTTCAAAAGTTACTATTTGCACAGTAATTTTTACTATTTGCACAGTAATTTGAATATAAAAAAAACTCGTGTAACCCGTTAATTAATATTTTATTTTTTACTATTTGCACAGTAATTTACTATTTGCACAGTATTTTACTATTTGCACAGTATTTTACTATTTTCACAGTATTTTACTATTTGCACAATAGTTTACTATTTACACAGTAAATTACTATTTGTACAGTATTTTACTATTTGCACAGTAATTTACTATTTACTACAGTAATTTCAAAAATTCATAATTTTTAATTATTTTTATATTTCTCTCTGTTATAAAAACCTCTCTTAAACTATATTTAAATTTTTGGGATGTTACACACCTCAGAGGAAAGAAAATATTAAATTGCGCTACTAAGGGTATGTGTGTGGTATGATTCTCTCTTTGCTATTTCCTCTATGAATATTCTCTCTGACAACTTTTTACTCTAACCTCATCTCTCTTTCCATATATTCTATTCAAGAATGATTATATTATAATGGACATCCAAAATTATATAATACCATACAGTCATTAATTCACTATTTTTTATTTTATTATTATTTTCATTTCTTTATTACTTGTGGTCTAGATATATTTCTCTTTTTTATTAATACAAAAAATACCTTAAATCTTTCTTCAATTATATTACTATTACACAAGATCTCGTGCAACACAATGGTGATACTATTCTTTATTCTTCACTGGGCCGAAGAGAATATTTTGGTATGTTTTGTTGCACCTATCTTTCTAATGCCTGATACTATACATTTATATTCTACTTTTTGTCTTTCTATGTCGTGGTTTGAGCTACATTACACCATACATGCATGCAGTTTATCATTCTAACTCCTATTTACTATTTACGTGACTGCGTATATTTAGCTAAAAAATATTGGGTAAAAAACTATAATAAGTTAACAATTAGATAAATAATTATAATATATATATATATATATATATATATATATATAAATAAAAGTACGTGAGTGAGTTGATTTTCTGTATTATCACTAATGAAATTACATTGTAGCTCGGAGGTCATGGCTCTCCCGGCAGCCAAATATGAGAATGAGCAACGAAACTGTGATAAGTATTGGTATATTTTTTTTCCAACCCATCGTTTTTAATAGTAGAGATTATTACAAAAGATCTTCTCATTCAAATAAGATATACTTAGTACATAAGAATGAGGAAAATAATGGTAAAATGTATATTATTATTATTATTATTATATTATATCATCAAATTATTTGCTAACAAGTAACAACCATTCAACGTTCGTAAAGTTTTCAACAAGTTTTAGATTTCTTTAAATAAAAGTTAACTCGTGCAACAAGTGATGGGCCAACTATTTTCTATTTCTTCCTATTTTATTAGAGAAATTTTAATTGTATCATGTTTATAGTCTCAACTAATCTCTCTAGTAATTAATTTTTTCTTTTAAATTAAAAGATTTTAACTTTAATTTATTTTATATTGTTAGCATACCTTTAAACTTCAATAAATTTATTGATTTTTATAAATTTATCCTAAAAATCATACTAAAAATACATATAATTAAATAATTATATAAAATTATTCTACATTATGAATTATCCAGGCAATGGTGTATTATTCTAGATTATCCGACATTATGAATTATCCACACATCGATGAATTATTGACGAATTATTCTATATTAAAATAATTCTAAAGGGTCAGTATTGGTGTAAAATATTTTAAGCTCATAAGATTTTCTTTCGATGACGAATGGATATCATGGTCAACTTACAGACATGATAACATCTTTTGATAGCCAGATGAGAATAGAATAAATTAAATACATTTTTGATATTTTATGAAATTGTATAAATACTATTTGTTTATTTAATCTTTATATAATTATTTAATTAGTTAAAAAATATTATGTTAATATTATTATAATATTAAAAACAATTATTTTAAAAAATATTATATTGATATCTCAGAAGGATGATAAAAATAATATTAAAAAATAATTTTTAAAATCATAAATTAATGCTCAATTTTTAAAAAACTTTATTGACGAATTAGTGCAAAATTATTTTATACTGACCTTTCAAATTATAGTGTAAAAGATATATTACGCTATCATAAAGTTACCGAATTAACGTTTTTAGCATAATACTAACAACGACCTTTTAAATCGTAAATTAATGCTGAATTTATTAAGTTGTCTGATAAAATTATTATTGTAAAATTGTTTTATATTTTTATTTAAAGATAATTTTAAAAAATAATAAATATATTATAAATCATAATTTATGATTATATAAAAATATACAATTATTTTATTATTTTTAAAATGTCACCATGACAAACAGCTTGAAAGACAAATCGGAAACAAAAAATAGTATTTTATATTTAAATAATTGATCCATCACTTGTTGCACGAGTTATGTTTAATTAAAAGAAAATCAAAATTTGTTAACAACTCTATGAACGTTGAAGGGTTGTTAGGAATTACATGATATAATAAAAAATAAGGTTGTCACCTCTCACCAATATATATAGATACATCTTCCCATTATTTTTCACATTCTTATTTACTAAACATACCTAAACAAAGTATGGGTTGGAAGACGAAGACACCAATACTTATACCATGTCTGTTGGCCATGCTCATATTTTTCTCTTCAGAAGTGGCAGCCAACAACTTAAATGAGGGTATGCTATATATCATTTTTCCTTATATATTCAAACGATTATAATAAAGGAAGAGAATATTAATAAATGCTTTTAAAAAACTAGTTAATTTTTAATTATAAATTTCAATATATTTTATTGTTTGAAAAATTATTAATATAGGATAAATAAAGAGTTGAAATTTCTTTTTATGACCTAATATAACAGATATATTTCGTGATTAAATCCAATATAAGTTAACTAATTAAAATATAAAGAAAAAAAATTAATACAAAATATATATTCGTATATATACATTATGGAAAGTAATTAGATGATTAAATTATATTTCAGTAGACAATTAAATATATGTATATATATTATATAAAATAATTAATGGATTAATTTATATTGTAATTGACCATCAAATACATGTATATGAAATAATTAACTAATTAATTTGTATTACAATTAACACCATATGTATTTTTCTGATGGTATAAATGTTAATTTGCACAGGTAATATCAAAGAGGCAATGGGTGGTGGTGGCTTCCCTGTGCGGAAACTTTTACTAAGAGACTGTTGTGTTCATTCTGGAGGAAATTGCGTTGTTTGGTGCCCTGATGATGATGATGATATTATAGATTCGGCAATAGTTGTTCATAAATAAAATTTTATACTTAAAAAATATAGCCACACATAAAAAAGTCTTACAATGAAATTCCCTTTAGATTTATCTTGGGAAAGTGGCATGGAATAATATATTTTACGAATAAAATCTCATGTCGTGAGAGGCATGGATGCATAGAAATTATTAGTGTTGAATAATATGTTGTACTGTGTGCCTGTGTTACGAGTTAGCAAACTGAAATAATAATATCTATTTACTGTATAAATAGTTTGTCAAAATTAATATATATATATATATATATATATATAAAAATTAATATATATATATATATATATATTAATTTATATATATTAATAATAAATTTTAATACATCCTGAATTTATTTATCTCCAATTAAAAAATAATTATTGTGTGATTAATTGGTTTATATCCAATTACTTTTATAAAAAAATATAAAACTAAAATAAAAGAAATTATATAAAAAAAAATATTTTAGCTTCTTCTATTTTCTCACTGTGGATTGCAGTTAATTGCGAATAGCGATCGTGAAGTAAAATTGATACTGCCAAATAAGAAATTTGTGTTGAATATTTGGCTAAAAATTAGTTAAAAACCTCATTTTATATATTTAATTTCTTTTTCTATTGTAGCATGGAGCAGATTTGGCAATCATAATAATGCACAAATTTGAATAAAGAGGGATTCACTCCTCTCAAAGTCCTTGCCACTAAACCATCGGGCTTCAGAAGTGGAATCAAGCTTCATGGTGGAAACGAATCTTATTCGAATGCAAGTACAATGCATATTCAAATATACTTAATCATTGATTTAAAATTCATTTTAAATATAACAGTAGAAAACTTTTTCTCACTTGTCAAAGGTATACTTGTAGAACCACTGAACGCTGAAAGAGAAATGGTTGCGTATTTGGTAAAGATGGAGCAACATTCCAATGAAGTGAATTATCCAAAGAACTACGCCACATTGCATAACTTTTTTGCTATGATGATTGGTACGTATGAAAGGGTTCTCATGCTCTATCTCCGTTTTGTTATTTATTTATCTTTTTAGCACTATGTATGACACATACATTTGATAATAGATTGATAGATATCTTTTATTTTTTTTATAAATATTTATAATATTACATGAAAAAAAACTATATTTAGGAATTTTAAAGTAAACTAATTATATTGAAATAAAAATGAAATTAAAAGGTATTCTTTGAAACGCGTTAAACTCAGGTATTCTTTGGAACGCAGCTTCCCCAGACTAAATAATGTATTCATTCAACACTTTGTCTCCTCAGGATAAGACACCACAATAATGGATTTACAAAAGATTTATCAAAGAGAAAAATAATCCTTTACGTAAAGAGGTGTTTTACAATGTAAGGTTTAGAGCAAATTAACTAAGTTCAGAACTTGTGAGCGAAACTTTGAATGATAGCTATTCCAGCGTAAATTTGTCAACTTGAACTTGTTAGAGTGAAGTCCTTATACAAGCAGCTTCTTGAAATAGCCGTTAGATTGATCAATTTGAACGTTGTCATTTTTCTTGGGCACTTTAACATCTGATAGAGTGAACAAGCAAAACATTTAATGAAAAGTCAACGGATGTTAGCGTGATATCTGGCTTTGACCGATATACTCAGAGATTTCACCGAAAAAAACTGTTTACTTATCGTGTTGCAGAGATTAAGATCAAATCTCTTTCCACCTTTAGAAGCTTCTAAGTAACAATTTGATTTGAGTAGATGCACATGTTACTCTTCGTATGAAATTTGAACTTCACTGGAAGAATGAACTTGATTAAGTTTATAGACTTTCATTCCTCTATCTTTTTCTTTTACTTCAATCTTCATAACTTCATTTGAAACTTGTACCAGAACTTTGTATCTTGAAGTTAAGTCTTGATCGAATGATGACTTCGTCTTGATCCTTTATAAAGATTCTCTGTCTCAGTTTGATCTTGATGTATGGAGAACTCTTCATCTTGTGCGTCTGAACTGAAGGTATTCATTTCGTCTATGTTTACGTCATCTGTCTGATTTTGCTTAATACCCAGCCTGATTCATAGTGGCGGAGCCCGGATTTAGATGTGGGATGGGGCAAATTTTTTTATTTTTATTTATTTCATTTTTTAGTAAATAATTATTTTTTAATATTATATTATATTTTTCTCTTAATTTAGAGAAGTTTTTATTCCCTTATCATCATTCTTTCTAGTAATTGTTTAAAAAATAAAATTAATTTATTATGAGAAATATAGTATTTTTTTAAAAAAATTATTATTATATTTTAAATTTTTTAAATCATAAAAGACTTTATTTCTATTGTTTATTATTTAATTAGAATGGAAAAATTACAAAAAAAAAAAATACACTTCAGAAGTAATTAAATTCGGATGAAAAACAAATTAGATATTGTATTAGAATTACAAAATTTATTATTATTATTTTTATTATTATTAAAAATTTATTACTATTATTATTATACATATATAATATATAATTATATATATACATAATTATTATTATTATTAAAACTTTATTATTATTATTATTATTATTATTATTATTATATCAAATTATTTGTTAACAATTAACAACCATTCAACATTCGTAAAGTTGTCAACAATTTTTAGATTTCTTTTCATAAAGGTTAACTCGTACAACAAGTGATTGGCCAACTATTTTCTATTTCTTCCCATTTTATTAGAGAAATTTTAATTGGTATAATGTTTATAGTCTTAACTAATCTCTCTAGTAATTAATTTTTTCTTTTAAATTAAGATTTTAACTTTAATTTATTTTATATTGTTAGGACATACCTTTAAACTTTAATAAATTTATTATTTTATAAATTTATCCTTAAAATCATACTAACAAATAACAATACATATAATTATATAAAATTATTCTACATTATGAATTATCCACGCATCAATGTATTATTCTAGATTATCCGACATTATGAATTATCCACGAATTATTCTACACTAAAATAATTCTAAAGTGTCAGTATTGGTGTAAAATATTTTAAGCTCATAAGATTTTCTTTCGATGACGATGGATACCATGGTCAACTTACATACATGATAACATCTTTTGATAGCCAGATAAGAATAGAGTTAATTATATACATTTTTGATATTTTATGAAATTGTATAAATACTCTTTGTTTATTTAATCTTTATATAATTCATTAACTATTTAAAAATATTATATTAATATTCTTATAATATTAACATTTTTTTAATTTTAAAAAATATTATATTGATATTCCAGAAGGATGATAAAAATAATATTAAAAAATTATTTTTCAAATCATAAATTAATGCTCAATTTTTAAAAAACTTTATTGGCGAATTAGTGTAAAATAATTTTATATTATTATTCAATTATAAATTATATTCAGTATGAATTTTAAGATAAATTTATTAAAATTGAAAAATGTATTATAAATGATAATTTATAATTGGATAAGAATGTAATCCTAATAATCAACGTCTTTCTCATTTTTAAAATATCATCTGACAAAATACTTGAATGACAAAGATTGGGAACAAAAAAATCTTCTATGTTGAATTAATTGGCCCATCTGATCAAAAGAAAGTAAAAAATTGTTTACAACTTTAAGAATGTTGAATGATTGGTACCAATTTAATAATAATAATAAATATAAAAAGAATAGGAAAATAAGGTTCCCACCTCTCCAATATACAGAGTATACAAAACTATTTTGGACGGTAAAAAACAGAACATTAAATTATGAGTTAAAAGTAATATTAATGTAAACAATTTTACTATATAATTTATTACAATATAGCTAACCAGTTAATCCATTCATATTGTATATACATATTTGTTTAGTATAAAAGATATACTTCGTTATCATTAAATTATTTTACAATGACCTTTTAAATTATAGTGTAAAAGATATATTACGCTATCATACAGTTACCGAATTAAAGTTTTTAGCATATATAATACTAAGAACTACCTTTTAAATCGTAATTTAATGCTGAATTTTTTAAGGAGTCTAATAAAATTATTATTGTAAAATTGTTTTATATTATTATTTAAAGATAATTTTAAAATATAATAAATATATTATAAATCATATTTTATGATTAAATAAAAATATACATGATTATTTTATTATTTTAAAAATGCCACCATGACAAATAGCTTGAAAGACAAATAGTATATTATATTTAAATAATTGATCCATCACTTATTGCACGAGTTATGTTTGATTAAAATAAATTCAAAATTTGTTAAGAACTCTATGAACGTTGAAGGGTTGTTAGCAATCAGATTATATAATAAAAAAATAAGGTTGCCACCTCTCACCAATATATATAGATAAATCTTCCTATTATTTTCCACATTCTTATTTACTAAACATACCTAATTTGTTTGAGAAGATATGGGTTGGAAGACGAAGACAGCAATACTTATACCATGTCTGTTGGCCATGCTCATATTTTTCTCTTCAGAAGTGGCAGCCAGGAATTTAAATGAGGGTGTGCTATATATCATTTTTCCTTATATTTTCAAATGATTATAATATAGGAAGAGAATATTAATACATGCTTTTAAAAAACCTAGTTTCTAATTAAAAAAATAATAACTTTATGAAAATATAATAATGCATTTTTTCCTGAATTTTCTTTTACTTGTTATATCCCTTCAAATTATTAATTATTAAAATATAAAGAAAAAATTTAATACAAAATATTTATTCATATATATATACATTATGGAAAGTAATTAGATGATTAAATTATATTTCAGTAGACAATTAAATATATGTATATATATTATATAAAATAATTAATTGATTAATTTATATTGTAATTGACCGTTAAATATATGTATATGAAATAATTAACTAATTAATTTGTATTACAATTAACACCATATGTATTTTTCTGATGGTATAAATGTTAATTTGCATAGGTAATATCAAAGAGGCAATGGGTGGTGGTGGCTTCCCTGTGCGGAAACTTTTACTAAGAGACTGTTGTGTTCATTCGGGAGGAAATTGCGTTGTTTGGTGCCCTGATGATGATGATGATCTCATAGATTTTTCCAATAAATAAAATCTTGTACTTAAAACATATAGCCACACATAAAAAAGTCATACAATAAAATTCCTTTTAGATTTATCTTGGGAAAGTGGCATGGAATAATGTATTTTACGAATAAAATCTCATGTCGTGAGAGGCATGGATGCATAGAAATTATTAGTGTGTGTGTCTGTGTTACGAGTTAGCAAACTGAAATAATAATATATATTTACTGTATAAATAGTTTGTCAAAATTAAATCGTTTGACTTTTATTTCTACTGTTGTCATATAATTCTCTTAGTTGTTAAGTTTTTCCTTCTCAGCAGCATATAAAGAGAAATATATAGCATATTTTCTAACATAATTTTTTTAATATAATATTTTATTAAGAGAAATTTAATGAAAATCATAATTATTGTAGTCACCAATATATATTTATCATCATTTTCATTACTATAATAATTTATGATAATGATGATAATAATAATGACGATAATAAAATTAAAAAAAAAACTATATAGATAATAAATTAGCTATATGAATTTTTATTATTTAATTTTAATCTTCATCGTAGTTATTTATAATAATAATCTAAGAATAATTATTGAATATCTTCTATCAATACATAAAATTTCTTGAAATTTTATAAATTCATATAATCTTTTAAAATATTATAAACTTTTATAATGTAAATCTAATAAAATCTAAATTATAAAAAGTTAATTATAAATTATTATATTCTTATAAAAAAAACGTAAACCTCTTTTAAAAGAATTTATAAATCATGATAACATTTAAATAATTTTTTAAAATCTCATTTAGATACATTCTAATATATAGATGTATATATTAAAAATGATAGAATGAAATTTCAATTTTTATTAAAAATTATACCTAACATTTAGCTAATATAGACTTTAAATAAAAGCGCGCGATAGATAAGAAACTGAGCTACATTTAATTTTGTTCTTTAAATTATTTTATAAATTAAGATAACAAAAATAATATATATATATATATATATATTAATATTGAATTTATTACTAATATATATATATATATAAATTAATTTTTATATATATTAATAATAATTTTTAACCCTCCCAAATTTATTTTAATCTTCAATTAAAATAATAATAATTATTGTGTGATTAAAAGACTCACATTTAATATTTTTATCAAATAAATATAAAATTAAAATAAAAAAATTATAAAATTATAAAAAGTTATTTGAGCCTCTTCTATATTCCTATTCTAACTCAGCTTCTACGTATTACCGAGTTAACAGTTAATTATGAAGTAAAGTTACCATCGAAAAGCTTAATGAGTAATTAACAACCCAGAAATTTATGTTGGATAGTTCGCTACAAATTAATTAAAAACCTCATTTTATATATTTAATTTCTTTTTCTATTGTGAAATAACAGTATGCTATATATACAGGTGGCCCTTATTAATTATATTGCTATATACATGGAGCAGATCTGGCTGTAATAATAGTGCATTATTATGATTTCCTTAGCACACATTTGAATAAAGAGGGATTCACTCCTCTCAAAGTCCTTGCCACTAGGCCGTCGGCATTTATAAGTCCAAGCAAACTTTCATGGTGGAAAGTGGAAACGAATCTTATTCGACAGTAAGTACAATGCATATTCAAATACGTCCAAATAGTTTGATTAAAATTTTTACATACGTCCAAATATTTTTCTTAAATGGTTATCAAATATATAAATTTTATATATTTGATCACTTAGTCAAATATTTTACAATGATACTCTAAAAAAATCACTTGTTATTTTCCATGGACGACATATACGTATTTTACAATGATATTCTTAAAAATTTCAATTGTTTGGTAAAATTAGCATATAAGCTATTTCAATTTTATAAACTATAAGGTAGCACATGAATACTTGAAAGTTTATAGGCTAGATGAATGAATTGAAGTTTTTCATTAATAAAATTAATTGATAAATATAAAACGACAAAATGCAAACTGAAATAAAGTATACTTTTTTAAAAATAAAATAATTAGAATAAAAAAGATAATCAAATTATAAACTCTTAAAATAAACTAATCAAAATAGCTTAATTTTAATAAAAAAAACAACTTATTTAAGTGTTTTTTTTCGCATCAAATCAATTTATTAAAGCAACAAGTATTTTTAAATATTACTTTAAAAGACTAATAAAAATTAATTTTTATTAAAAATCTAAAATATAAATTTCAATTGTTTTATTCTTCAACAGTATGTGTTCTCCATGTTTATTCACCTGGAATATAATACTAGTTAGCTACATGTTAAAAATATATGGTTTAGTTAACATGATTTCTCTGGTTTCAAAATATTGTGTTCCTGCTTTTTAAGAATTAAATGAAGTAAAGATAGCAGAGAAGAGACGTGAATGGAGTGGTCAACTATTGAAGGCACTAATGAGAACACCTTATGCAGCGATCATAGGATCTAGGGGTGTACCAACCGATATGAAAGTTGACACAGATATGTACAGTGTTTATAGCCAATTCAAGAAAGGTACGTATTTATATTATTTACATGGATAATGTATCTATCTTCTTATGTTAATTATTAATATACCATGTGAAAATCTTACATGGTCGTATTAATTGTATCAAAATTTGTATTTCTTGTATCAGAAACATGAGTTAATGAAGATTATGACTCCAATTAAATACTTCAAGATTGTATCACTAGATGATATGTATTTCTAACAATTACTGCTCATAATGAACATTGAATAACTCAAATATGAAATTTGCAATCTTTGCATATGTTGATAAAGGCGGAACTTTTTGTTGACAGGGGAAGTCATGGTCTCTCCCAAATTGTGTGTGTTTAGTTATAAATTGTTAGTATTTTAGGTAGATATAAATAGAAGTTAGGATGATATATATCGTAATAGTAATTATGTGACATTAAAGGAGAATTTTAGTAGATGTATTAGGAAAATGTAAAATATTGATAAGTCGTGTAGCTCTAATTTTGAGAAATAGAACTTGATTGGATTTTCTCTGCATGTACAGTTGGTGATACAATTGTCTATTTATAGGCTTTCAAGGTAGGTAATAGTCTTTTCTAGATTTTTTTAGTATATCAATATTCTAAACTTTCCTGAACTTATCTAATTAGAAATATTCAAGATTATCCTCTTTGTTTCTAGTTTTTCTAGATTTTTCTTTTACAAGACTTTAGTTGTTTCTTTTTATTTCTAGAAATTTGTAGCAATTTCAATATTGTTCCTTGATACAAATTTCTCTAACTCCAAGCATTGTGCGCAATTCTTCGAATCTTGGTCTTGGTAACGCCTTTGTCAATATATCTGTTACTTGTTCTTCTATTCTGCAATAATCAAGCTTGATCTCCTTAGTTGTCTTTGCTTCTTTGATGAAATGATACTTAATTGCTATATGTTTTGTTTTGTTGTGATGCATTGGATTCTTTACTATTGTGATAGCTGAACAATGAATTGTAGTAGGCCCGTTTTGATTTTCGCTCATATCATGTAGTATTCTCCGTAACCATATAGCTTGACTTGTTGTTTCTACAAGTGCTACATACTCTGCTTCTACTGTTGATTGTGTAATGTTGCTTACTTCTTTGATGCCCAAGAAGAAAATCCTGAACCAAGTGAAAAAGAATAGCCGGAGGTGCTCTTCATGTCATCCACCGAGCCTGCCCAATCACTGTCAATATAGCCAAGCAACCTTGAGTTGGTTGCGATAATGTACCATATGCCAAATTCTTTTGTTCCTTGTAGATATCTTAGAATTTTTTTTTCCTACTCCAAGATGTATTTGACTTGGGCTTTCCATGAATCTGGACAAGAGACTAGTAGCGTACATAGTATTTTGTTGTGTAGTTGTTAGATATAGCAAACTTCCAATTAAGCTTCTGTAGCGTGACGCATAAGCTTTTCATTTGTTACTAGCGGAGTAGTGACAGACTTGCAGTCGTACATCTTGAACTTCTCGAGTAAGCCTTCTATGTATTTCTTTTGTGAGATAAATATCCCATCATTTCTTTGATTTACCTCTATGCCGAGAAAGTAACTCATCAAGCCGAGGTCAGTCATCTCGAAGGACTTCTATCATGTCTTCTTTGAACTCCACCATCATCTTTGTATTGGTTCCTGTATATATAAGATCATCAACATATAGGGAGACTATGAGAGTATCATACTGACCTTGGGTCTTGATGTAAAGTGTAAGTTCACTCTTACTCCTCCTAAATCCTCGATCAACGAAGTACTGATCAATTCAGTTATACCATGCTTGAGGAGCTTACTTCAAGTCGTAGAATGCTTTTTTCAGTCTTAACACTTTGTTTTCTTTTCCTTCGCACATAAACCCTTGCGGTTGCTCCACACATATCTCTTCTTCAAGCACGCCATTGAGGAATGCTGATTTGACATCTAGTTGATAGATGTTCCAACCTTTTTGTGCTGCAAGAGCTATTAGAGCTCTTATCATATCTAAATGAGTAACTGGAGCAAATGTCTCGTTATAGTCAATACCGGGTTGTTGTGAGTAACCCTTTGCTACTAGCCTTGCCTTATGTTTTTGTATGGTTCCATCAGGGATGAGTTTTATCTTGTAGACCCACTTAACCCCAATAATATCTTTTACATGTGGAAGATCTACTAACTCCCATGTGTTGTTTTTCTTAATCATTTTTATCTCTTCTTCCATTGTCTTGACCCATACTTTCTGCTTTGATGCTACTTCAAAGCTTTCAGGTTCAGGTATGGCTAAATTGCAAGACTTGTATATATGTGCCAATGATCTTACTCGTCTCGAAGTAGAGTCCGGTGAGATAGGCTCACCTGGGTCTTATACTGTTTCTTCTACTTTTCTTTAAGGTAGTTGCATTGATATAGGGACCTTTTGCTCCAGTTTTTCTTCTTCCCAGTTCCAAGTAGCATTTTCATTAACTTCAACATCTCGGTTGATTGTCAGCTTCATAGTTTGCAAGTTACAGACACTTTATCCTTTAGACTGCATGTTATATCCTTGCCATATTATGTTCGTATGTTACTGTTTGCACGTGTAAAAATAAAAGTATTAGATGACAGTAAAATGAAAATGAAAGAATAATACTTGGACTGAAATAGTGTCTTGTTTTTATAAGATAATTAACTTAAATATATCTTTTATATGTTGTTTGAAGTTGACAGTATTAAAGTAAATTAATGCATATGAGGTATACAGTTTTTTTTGTGTAGAATTATGTCACCTTAAATACATGCTTTTATAACCTCTAATATTTGATAAAATTATTGACTTAATTTAGTTAATTTAATTTCAAAATATATCACTTTCAAATTTTAATCTTTAAAATAATTTAAATAATACTTAATAATTACTATAAAGTATTGTTTAAACTATTTAAAGGAAGTAAAATAGAAAAAAAAATTGAGAGGTTAAAATCTAACTTAAAAAATAATGTTAGACGGATAAAATGACAGGAAGAGTCTATGTAATATGGAACCCAACATCCAAAGACAAAAAGTATATCATAATTAGGGTTTGTTAAGTAATTTTTTTTTATTAAATTTGGTAGGAAAAGGAAATAAAAGATAAACAATCAATTTTACAATAAATTAAAATTAATTTATGTGTAAATTAAATTTTTTGTTAGAATTTTCAAAAACACTCATACTCTAACTAATTAAATACGTTTCAAGAAAATTCTACGATCACAAAATTAGGCTACCATATCTTAAATAGTTGGTTATAAAAAAATTGAAATAAAAAGAAAATTATTAATTAAATTAATAAGTTTTTGTTATAACCAGTGCAATGATCTCCAATATCTTGCCTAGAAATAAATAACTAAGATGTACTTAAGTGACCACTTTCTTCCTTTTCTTTTATCTTTAATGAGTAGAGAAACCTAAATTTAATTACTCAAATGAGTGGAAGGCATCAACCAATCATCTTTCCCCCCTTTTTCTTTGTCTACATTTTTATCCTCTCACTCTTCTTCTTATGAAATCATCTCCATTTACTTTCTTAAAATGTCTCTTATGAAGTTGTTCACCGTTGGATGAACGTGATTTTTGACAACTACTTTGTATCACGTGGAACTTTATATTCAATGGTGAGTTTCATTAAATTACTTTGGAGATATTAATCCCGAATAGAGACCCTTTCTTCGATCAAATTCTCCTTTTGGTACGCTCGATCCATCACTTCAGGTTAAGGTAGTTATACCATTAATGATAGGAATAAGAATTTCCATCTTTATTGATGTTAATGAGTCTACTTTTGTGTTCTTGATTACAATGGTCGCATCTTCCATTTTATTTATCATTGAGAATGGTAACCGGAAAATACAAAACACAAGAAGGGGGTGAATTGTGTTAATTTAAAATTATTTTACATACGATGTAAATTTGCATTTGTAGTTTTAAAGCCAAATTAGACACAAATGGTTTTCTGTCTAAAGATTCATTTTAATGAAGACTTAGTTAAAATATTTATCCTCTGTTAGTCAATAAGCAATAACATATAAGACAATAATATTTTTATAGTAGTTCGTCTAGAAAGACTACGTCCAGTTACTTAGGAATTTGCTAAGTTTTCACTATCAACAGTGAACAACTCTTATAAGTATTATTTGAACCTAACCATTTCTGGCTATACAACGATATTCTTTGGACCCAACCTCTTTAGACTAAAACTAAGGTATTCTTTGGAACGCAACCTCCTCAGGGTAAAACTAAGGTATTCTTTAGAATGCAACCTCCTGAGGGTAAAGCAGGAATTCTTTGAACACACAGTCTCCTCAGTCTAAAACACCACAACAATGAATTTTTACAGGGATTCTCCATAAAGGTTCTCTGTTTTGATCTTTACTTGATGTACTGAGAACTCTTCGTCTTGTGATCTTAATGCTTGTGCGTCTGTGCTGAAGGTGTTCATTAGTCTATGTTTTGCTTCATTCGTATGTGCTTGCTAATATCTCCTTCTGATATTAGTTTCGTCTGTTGTGTAATTATCAAAACTTAAGATGTTAAGTCATCTTGACTTAACAGTAACATTTTGTTGTACGTGGTTGTTTGTTTATGAATGAAATTGTAGGAAATATTTGAAATGTTAATTTCTCTACAATTAATTTCTGGAATTTTGCTGATATTGTGTGGAGGGACCAATAAAATGCTCTATTATAGTGTTTTGGGTCGTGAGTGAGTAAAAATGTGGGTGTTAATTCAAAAAATCAAAGAGTGAAATTATAAAAGTTAAGTGAAAGGTTGGCTTTTGGGGGGTTTAAATAGTTAACATTCTGAATTAAGGGGAACTGAACCCAATCGACTTTTAGACATGTTAGTGTAATCATTTTAGATTATTGAGAACCTTTGGTTTAGTTAGAAAATCTTTAGAAAAAATTTTCCTTCTCTAGAACCCTTTAAGTTAGTAATTTAAGTGGTTTTTAGGTTTCTAGAGTCAAATTTGGAGTTAGGTGATTTGGATCGTAATTGAACCTTGAAATAACTTTAAAATATGTGGTTAAACTTGAAAGTGTAGTTCTACTATTATTGATAATAATGGGAATGTGTCATTGAGATTGTGTATCCATGAGATTTGTTGTGGTTATATTCCTGTTTTGATTGATTTTGAGGGAAATTAATTAGGGACCCTTGTTAGTCTTGTTTTACATGATTAAATGTGCAATTGTTGTGTGAATTGGTATTCTGTTGTTATTAATGGTTGATTGAAATTTTTCCATCATGTTTCTCCCTTTGTTTCGTGATGTATGTTAAACGCAATATGCTTCTAGCACCCTAAATCACACCATTTATTCCTAACATACCTAGTCAGGACCCAATTGAACTTGTGCTAGGTGATGATAGTCATTCCCCTTTTATGTATTTATACTTGATCTGCCTAATTATGAGGTTGTTATGTTTTTCTCACTTTTATACCTTTAGTTGTTTTACATCATCATTTGGTATATTTTAGGGTATGTTATGATTAGGTGATGTTGTGGAATGAGAGATCCCATGGTGGTAAAATAATGAATGTGGGTTGAAAGGTAATTTTGTGAGGCATAGTGCATTAATGAGTCACTAAATTTATGATAGCCAGTTGAAATTATGTTTTATGTTAATGAGAGCGATGAATGTTTGTTGCTATGAAAAAACGGTGACATGTTCCCTAGTGGACATGCTTGTAAGCATGGTGTTTTGTAAAAAAGATGAGGATTATCATGAACGTTAGGTGAATGAAAACGTTAATGAAAAGTGAGGATGAATAGTACTAAGACACTTAGTCCTTGACGGATTGATGTAATGACCTAGGACTGAAAGGTATTTGTGATGAGAAAAACTTCCACTATGGTCAATCATCATGAGTGGAAAATGACTTATGAGTAACACTATCTAGTATCTTTGGTGTGAGTGTTAGACATATGCTCCCGACATCGCTCATTGTGTTTTGATTGTATCACATGGCATGGATAGATTATGATGTATTGTATTGTTTTGTACTCTTCTTATTATCATTAATATGTAAACTAACACATATCATTGTGTTTGTGATGCAAAATTTGTGATGACCCAACAAATGAACGAACAAATGAATAATAAAGAAGAAGGAAAGATCTCAGAGTACAAAGCTTTCAAATTAGAACCCTTATTTATTAAAGATTTATCTTATTGTTATTTTATTTCATAGCGTTTAGTTTTGTTGTCTTTGATCATGGGTTTTAGAATTAGAGATATTATGTTAATTTATGTTTCTAAACAATTGTAGATACACTTTGAATTTTTATTAAATGAACAAAATTCGATTTCGTATTTAATAGTGTATTTAATTGTTGCGAACCATTAAGACGTTATAATTGGAGAAGTTGAAATATTATGTGGGGGAAAAACAAATAAAATAAAGAAAAAAGAGAAATATTTAAGTGAGAGAGAGTGGGATAGAAAATAATATAACATATCACTTGAATAAAACGCAAATCGTATGCATAATACCTTAATTTTGAAATATTTCCAACTAATGGTTTTGGATATATTTGATGACTTTTTGAAAATATTCAAAACAAAATACAAGCATAAAATTTTGTTGAAAGAAAATTAAAATTGAGGGATGAAATATAAAATATCAGCTATAAACTATAGAATTTTTCTCATTATACTTTCTTTTTGAATTATTTATGTTTACAGCGATTGAAACAATGCTTTGTGACAAAAAATTGAATTACACGTAATATTTTGTATTAAGGGATACACGTAAGATGTTACGAGCACTAAATTCTTCTTGTTTTTATTTCTTTTTTCAATTTGATATATTTTATATTAAAACATATATTTTATATTTTTCCCAAATTAAATTTTAAATTTTTTTAAAGAAATTATCAATAGACAAAAATAACATTTCACAATGTTAATTTTTTTTTTATCATAAATGAAAAATATAATTTATACATATGTTTATAAATGTTTATTTATTATAAATTGTGGTTATTAATAGTTTATTATTTAAACATGTTTATTTTATTATGAATTTTAGTTATATGAAATAAATATTCATTCTATGTAATGTATATGTCAAATTACTAGCAATTATAATATTCTTATTTTACACTTAAAATATGGGGGAAAAATGTGTTCTTGACTCTGTATTTCAGTCAAAAATTAGTTTTGATTCCTAGCTTTGTACCTATGTAAGTTAATCGATGAATTTAGACTTTCTTCCAGTTTTGTGATAGCAAAAAATCTCTACTTTTTATTAATTAAAAAAGAAGGAACTAAATTTACATACATACAAAATATATATATATATATATTCGCACTCAACTCGCGCGAGCTAGCGGAGACTGATTCTTCAATTTTAGAATCTCATTTTGCGCTATCATTCCTTCCAATTACTACTCTGTGCTGTGAAATACTTAAACAAATTATCAAGGAGTTTCATAATACGATATCGTTATTCAACACCATTAAACACCGTTTTGGCTTGATAAGTATCTAATTAGTGGAAAAATTCTCCATAGAAACTAAGTACTGATAACTCTCAAGTTATCACCTAATGTAATAAGCAATTGCATAATTAGAAAACAAATATTTTTTGCACATTGCTGTTGTTGTTTTGTTTTTCATGTTTCCATATCAATAGAATTTCTTCTGGCAGTATATCATATAGGTATGTTTCCAGTTTAGGTATGATTGATTTGGATAAGTAGAAAACACTTAGACACTTAGACTACAAACAGTCTTTGGAGTTTGGTCACAGCACCCAACATGGGACCTCAGTTTTTATTTGCCAAACTAATGGAGTACATAAAAAAAAAAATACTAGAAATCTATCAACTAGACCCAACAAAGACATAAGAGAAGGGGAAACACAATGCTTATTATTAGAATAATTTCATTATTTAGTACAATGAAAGAAATCAAATCATCTATTGTAATAATCAATAGGATAAATAGAAAACAAATATTTTTTGCCTCATTGTTTCTTGCAATATATCATATAGGTATGGTTCCTGCCAAAGTGTGGTGGAGTTCAACATAATCTAAAATGAGTTCACAGCTTTCATGGCTTGAAATCTTGGCTCCTTTGGCTGGAACTTCAATGAAGCATAGAGCTTCATGTAATCCTCAAATACAAATTTTGGATATACTAGGTTTGTCTCCTCTGCCTTTGTCTCCAACAATGTTGGTGCAGGGTAGATAACAGCATCATTAGCAGGGTTGTAGAATGAGGCTACGGACATTCTAGTCCCATCAGTTCGAGCAATCACACGATGTTCCACACTCTTGTATTTCCCATTGGTGATTACCTATCATATTTTCACCAACATATTGGATGAGCATTATAAGAAGTTTATAACAGCAAGAGATGTGTTATGCCTTAGAAATACATTATTGAAGGAGGATGACATACCTCAAGTTGGTCACCAAGGTTAACAACAATGGAATGACGCAATGGAGGCACATCGATCCAATGGCCATCTTTGAGAAGCTGAAGG
Source organism: Hylodesmum podocarpum (assembly GCA_026586105.1). Lineage (NCBI taxonomy): Eukaryota > Viridiplantae > Streptophyta > Magnoliopsida > Fabales > Fabaceae > Hylodesmum > Hylodesmum podocarpum. The sequence goes on along the minus strand of JALJEV010000519.1, from coordinate 4,632,761 downwards.
CCACTGACCTTGTCATCTTGCAAGAGAAGTATGATACCACCCGCATCAGTATGTGCACGAAGACCCTTCACTAACTCTGGCTTTGGACACGGTGGGTAGTTTGCTACTTTTGTCCCAAAATTTTGACCCTTTGATCCATAAAATGTCTTTTTCAAGTACCCTTTCTCTAGTTTGAGATTTTCACATAACAAGTCTAACAGCTCCTCTGCAAGATTCTCCAACTTTTGTGCAAATTCCTTCATTGCATCCCTATAGTCTTGGGTGAGATCAGGGATTTCAGAGATGTTGGACGTTGGGAGATGACGCAAGAAGAAGGTGCTCTCCCAATCCATGTCTTTTACTTCAGCTTTTACACCTTCTAACTCTTTGCTTGCCACTGCATCCTTGAACCTCTTCTCCATGCACTTTCTATAATGCTCTTTTGTTAACCTTTCCACTGTATCCAAAAGTTCATGGGGTATTCCATGATTCATCAACTGCAATTCAGAAAACAACATAAATATATAATTAACATGAGCAAGATCAAGAAAATTTCGGCTTATGAACAATTTATATATATTTTTTTTAAAAAAAAGAAAAACTTTATGAGCAGGTTTGTGGGGTACCTCAAAAAATCCCCAGTTTTGGCAAGCATCTTCAATCTGGTCGAGGGTGACGTTTCTCTCCTCTCCGTTGAGATTATCCAAGTTGATCACTGGAAAATTCTCCATCTCTCACTCACTCTTTGTCTCGTTTGTTTTTTTAAGAAATGTTAATTAATGTGACGGTGTATGCATATTGGGATGCTAGGAGTGTCCCTTTATAGGAATGCGAATTGGAACTTAAGGATATGTGCAATTATAGTGAGTGATGAATTATGAGATGCATATGCATGCTAACATACTTAGGAACGTCAATCCATGCCACGTGATCATATTGCGTCGTTGAATTTTGTTCTTTGGTATCGTTTGACACATCTGGAGGCGAAACCTTGAATTTTCCCTTGAATTGTAGTGTTGTTCAGCATGTGCTTTCTTAGAAGATGGCACAACCGCGCAAAATTCTAAAATTTTAATATAATTTATGATATGGTTATTGATTACTGATGGCTAATTAATAATTTATGGAACTATGTCAAAAATGATTAAGGATATAAATGTAAAAAAAGGAATCAAAGACATACATCACTATCTGAAGTAGTTGTCTTTTTCTTTTCCTTTCACCACTTGACCAGTAAGAGCCATCAAGCAAATTAAGATAAGACGTGGCGTCTAACTAATGATAGGACATTTCTGTTATGCATTTCCAATGAAGTTTCTAAGACCTAAGTGAAAACATTGGTTTTAGTCAGAATATATATCATCGTGGTCGTCGGGGTCTCTTCAGTAATCATCTTTATCATACTTTTTTTTCTTAGCACAAAAAATTGAATATTTTGTCCTTTAACTATGGAACCGGAGGCTACCATACTATGTTCGTATGTTACTGTTTGCACGTGTAGAAATAAAAGAATTCAATGACAGTGAAATGAAAATGAAAGAATAATACTTGGACCGAAATAGTGTATGCTAGAGCCTAAAGAACTTAAAAAAAGACATGTGTATTCAGGTCAAATATGCTGTTGTATGTTGGTGAATATTTCTCTTTCTAATCATATAATTGCTAGTATACATTGTTTTTATAAGAGAATTAACTTAAATATATTTTTATATGTTATTTGAAGTTGAAAGTATTGCAGTGAATTAATGCATATGAGATATAGAAGTTTTTTTTTGTGTGTGTAATTATGTCACCCTAAATATATGTTTTTACTAATATTTGATAAAATTATGGACTTAATTTAGTTATTTTAATTTCAAAATATATCACTTTCAAATTTTAATCTTTAAAATGGTTTAAATAATACTTAATAATTATTATAAAGTATTGTTTAAACTATTTAAAGAAATTAAAATAGAAAAAAATTGAGAGATTAAAGTCTAACTTAAAATATAATGTTAGACAGATAAAAACTTACTTTTATCTATATCAATACAATGACAGGTAGAGTCTATGTAATATGGAACCCAACATCTTTGAATACTAAAAGTATATCATATTTAGGGTTTGTTTAAGTAAATTTTTTTATTAAATTTGGTAGGAAAAAGGAAATAAAAGAAAAATAATAAATTTTACAATAAATTAAAATTAATTTATGCGTAAATTAATTTATTTATGTTAGAATGTTCAAAAACACTCTCTGACTAATTAAATATGTTTCAAGAAAATTCTATGATTACAAAATTAGGCACCATAAGTTCTTTGAAATTTATCCACTCATTTTTATTGATTTAATATAATCAAATTTTAATATATCTTAAATAGTTAGTAATAAAAAATAATTTTGAGGTAAAAAGAAAATAATTAATAAATTTTTGTTTTAACCAGTTCAAGTTGATTATGGTAGAATTATTTTTGGAACAAATGGTGTATTCTTTTAAATTCAAAAATAAGTTTTGAAGAAAATACAATGATCTTCAATATCTTACCTAGAAATAAATAACTAAGATATATCTAAACTAAACTAAAATGGACAAAAAATACATTACTAAATAGTTATTTGGTAAATAAAAATACTTGCAGCCAAGGTTGTTAGACTCGAGAGTTTACGTAGACTTGTGATAGATGTAGAAACTTGACTTACAAAGTTAACTCGTAGACTCGTAAGAATTTACTTTTCTTTTTTTAAAAATATTATTTATAAATAATATATAAATTCACTTGTAAATAAGACTCATCATTTATCAATACTAAACATCGGTAACTCATCAATTCACCTATATAGCAATACTAGGTAATAAGTTTGTATAAATTCATTATTTCAAGTTCACATAGGTTTGTCTATACCAATAGAACATGCACCAAATTCTTCAAATTTACTTTAAGAACAAGAGACAACTGAGAAAAACATAGAACAACAAAACAAATTGGATGGAGGAACAACTACATAGGCACAAATCCAATAAGTCAGTAACAATTGTTCACTATTGCGACGGAAAGGTCAAACCTCTGAATTGGACCTCAACTGGACCTCGAACTTAACTACAATCTCGAATCTCAACCTTGACGGTAACAAAAAAGGGAAGGACAAAGAGAAAATGAAAATCGATCACTCGGGGTTTGACAATAATCGTTTAACCCTCAATTATCTAATCGATCGGACGAATTACCGCTCAGAGAAAGGAAACTTAGGTCAAAATGCTCGCACAACTCAACTGCTTAAAATACAAATTATTTTATGTTTTGTGCTCAGTGCCTAAACTCATAGTGGACTCGTAGACTCGAAAATTTACTCTGAGTTTAAGAGTTTACTCCGAGTTTGCTAGAGTTTACTCAAAAGAGAGTTTATTCTCAAATTAACTCGTTGAAACCCACTAAACTCTCAAATTCGTAAGAATCTAAGAATTAACTCTAGAGTTTGATAATATGTTTGAAACATACTTTTCACATCCTCGAATCCCTTGCAACATACTTTTCACATCCTCGAATCCCTTGCTTGTTGCTGCCACCTTGAACCTATCTTGTTGCTGCCACCTTGAACCTATCATCCGTACGCATTTATTCTTTTCTATTCTCATAAGAATAGAATCCGATTAGATTCTCCTTTGGATTGAATATATCACACATTACGACAAACTTCACTTACAAACTTCACTTACATATAACAAATACTACTTCCTATTCCTTTTACATATAATAAGTAAGATATATTCAATATTAAGATTTGTCTTACTGTTATTTTATTTCGTAGTGTTTAATTTTGTTGTCTTTTATCATTGATTTTAGAATTAGAGATGTTATGCTAATTTATGTTTCTAAACAATTGTAGATACACTTTGAATTTTTATTAAATGAAAAAAATTCAATTTCGTATTTAATAGTGTATTTAATTGTTGTCAACTATAAAAAAAAAAAATAAAACGTTATAATTGGAGAAATTGAAATATTATGTGGAGAAAAATAAATAAAATAAAGAAAAAAGAGAAATATTTAAGTGAGAGAAGGTGGGATCTACATTTTAAAAAAATAATATAACATATCACTTGAATAAAGCAAATCGCATGTATAATACCTTAATTTTGAAATATTTCCAACTAATGGATTGGATATATTTGACGACTTTTGAAAATATTCAAAACGAAATACAAGCATAAAATTTTGTTGAAAGAAAATTCAAATTTGAGGGATGAAAAATAATATATCAGCTATAGACTATGGAATTTTAAGCATTGTACTTTCTTTTTGAATTATTTATGTTTACAGCGATTGAAACGATGCTTTGTGACAAAAAATTGAATAACACGTAATATTTTGTTTTTAAGGATACACGTAAGAGCTTATCCTTATATTTACTTTCCAATTAAGATGTTACGAACACTAAATTCTTCTTGTTTTTATTTTTTTCAATTCGATATATTTTATATTTTTCCCAAGTTAAATTTTAACTTTTTTCAAAGAAATTATCAATAGACAAAAATTACTTTCTATCACAATGTTAATTTTTTTAATCATAAATGAAAAATACAACTTATGCATATGTTTAGAAATGTTTATTTATGATAATTTGTGGTTATTAATAGTTTCTTATTTAAACATGTTTATTTCATTATGAATTTTAGTTATATGAAATAAATATTTATTCTATGTAATGTATATGTCAAATTACTAGTAATTATAATATTTTTATTTTATACTTAAAATATGGGGGAAAAAATGTTTTCTAGATTCTGTATTTCGGTCAAAAATTAGTTTTTGGTTCCTAGCTTTGTACCTATTTAAGTTGATCGATGAATTTAGACTTTCTTCAAGTTTTGTGATAGCAAAAATTCTCTACTTTTTATTAATTAAAAAAGAAGGAACTAAATTTACATATATATGTTTAAAAATTGAAAGACTAAATTCATGAATTTAAAAGTGCATGCAGGCACTGAAACTAAACTAAAATGGACCAAAAATACATTACTAAAACCATAGTTATTTGGTAAATAAAAATACTTGTAACATACTTTTCACATCCTCGAATCCCTTGCTTGTTGCTGCCACCTTGAACCTATCACCCGTACACATTTATTCTTATATAAGAATAGAATCAAACTAATTCTCCTTTTGATTCAATATTAATTAATATTCTATCTCCTACTTATATATATATAATATGTCCCATCACTAGATGATGTGGGACTTCACTGTTGCAAAAAAGGAAGAAGATAAGGAAGGATAATCGTTTTCGATATGAAGCAAAAAGAAACAAGCAAAGTAATGTTCTATTTTATCTTTTCTCATGCATTCGTCACAGTTTGAAAAGTAACCGTAGTTAAAATGAATTAATAATAATTCTTGGCGTGTGACCTAGAAAAAGTGACGACGTAACATAACATGACATGAAATGTGAAGATCACGTATGAAATTGGCGGTTAGTTATAAGAAGCATGAAAGTAATTAAAATGTAATATAACAACAACACATGACTGTAGTTAATCGAAGTTTGAACGATTATGAGTGTGGGTGTATCCAAGAGTGAGAAAGAGAATTTGAGGAAGTACACATTGGAAGGAAAATGGGAAGACGTTATCAGCATGTACGAGGAGATCCCAGAGGTTGCAAACGAAAAGATTATGGAGAGTTCAAGAAAAGAAAAATGTATTGGAACTGCACTGCATATGGCAGTAACTTTGGACGAAGAAAGCGTGGTTAGACGCCTTGTGAATGCAATTCTGGATAAACAGCGTGGGAAAGAGGCACCTGAGGCTCTGAAAATTGGGAACGAGCGGGGGGATACCCCTCTGCACATTGCGGCGGCGAAGGGCTTCGTTCTGATATGTATGGCTATCATCGGAAGGAACGAGGCGAGGAAGGATTTGGTGGAAGAAAAAAACAATAAAGGGGAAACACCTCTCTTTCAAGCTGCTATCAATGGCCAGAAGCTTGTCTTTTCCTATCTCTCCAACATTTTACACCACAAATGGTCCCTCAGTCATCTTGTACGAGAGAATGGTGATACCATTCTTCACTGTGCTATCAGAAGAGACTATTTCGGTAAGATATATACTGTATTCTAGAGAAATGTAAATCTTATGATATAATATAATAATAAATAATAATTATAACTAAATAATTTTTTTCAGCTTAGTTCTTTGCATATTATATTATTTTATTATTTTTAAGTTTGAAGGCCGAATTCATTAGTATTTAATATAAAAGTATAATTATTTTGACCATATTTAACAGAAAATTTGTACAATATGCAGTGTTTAAAAACATTTTCTTTCAATTTTTTCTTTTATGTTGATTTTTCATGACATCAATTACTTGTTTACTAAACAAATTTGAAATGTATTTATTTTTATTTTCCAAATTTTAATTTCCTTTTTAATGTCAGAAAATTCTCATGCCTCATGTGGTTTATATATTTATTGGCATCTACCGATTGAAATCTAACATGTTATTAAAAGATAAATTTCTTCTGATAATTGCCTGTTCTGGCCGACTTATGTAAAGAGGGTGTGAAAAATCTTGCATTATTTACCTCGATTCTCTAAATTATTCATGTGCATGTTAAACACTTATGATTTCAATCAATTCATCTTCATTAAAGATAAAATATTCTAAAATGTAACTTAGATTTGCTGAGTTACTTAACATAAGTTGGGTTTGTTATAATATTTTTACTATCAAAGATAATAGCTGGTGAGTGATAGTAGATATATGTGTTATAATATTGTTATAATAATTTATTTTTGTATTTGATTTCCATATATATATATATATATATATATATATATATATATATATATATATATATATATATATATATATATATATAATGTGTCGGATATTGACTACTGTAATATTGCTCTATATGGTGCAGAATTGGCAGTCATGATACAGCATTATTATGGTCATCATATATCTACGAACAAAAACAGGACTGCTCTCCAAGCCCTTGCAGCTAGGCCATTGGCCTTCAAAAGTTCCACCTACCTTCCATGGTGGAAGGAAATTATGTACAGATGTAAGTAATATACTGTGAACATCACAACTTTTTTATCTCTAAACATAATATTAATGCATGTTGGATTATCTGTTGAAGATTAAGTTTAACTTTGGAAAGAATCGCATGAGAATGGAAATATAAATAAGATTTTATATTTCATTTTGTCCATGTAATTTTTCAAAATCTGTTTCTTCTGTCCTAGTTTAAAAATAATTCTTTTAGTCCATATAACTTACCTACATGTATCATCAAATCTTAATAAATAAATAAATAAATGTCTCTGTAGGTAAAAAAACCAACTATTCACACATGTTTCAGGTTAATAATGGTAGTAATTAATGAAATCTCATTATGAAAAAACATGTAACGGCCATGTATTTCAATAAAGGGTTAATTAAGTTTTTATCACCTTAATTATAGTATATTTCAATTTTTAGTTTCTTTGAATTTTTTTATTAATTGTTAATCTATTAAATATTTTCTCTTAATATTTTTAATCATTCACGTTAAATATTCACGTGAGAATGTCACCGAAAATGTTCTTATATGATCATGTGTTGACTTTAACACTTTCAATAAACTAAAAGGTGTCAGAAAAGTTCAATAAGACTAAAACATGGGATATAAAATAAGTAAGGTGTAAAAAAACTTAATTAACCCTTCAATAAATTAATTATCAAGTTTAGTGAAATATAAGATAGATATGGAGAGTTCAGAGAGTGAGAATCACAAAAATTTATTACAAAATTGCATGAATTGTTTAATTCATGAATCACAAATGACTCTATGTAAAAATAATTAATCTGTGAACTATATACTTGTCTTGTTGAAGGTATAATAGTAGATAAAGTGGACGCTAAAAGAAAAATGCAGTCGAATTTGGTAAAGATATGGAAGATGAAGTATGAAGGAAAGGATAGTTCACTTGAGAGTTGGTTTCTACAGAACTACCTCACAATATTAATACTTGTCATCTTTGCTGGATCAGCGTTTTGCATATTCTACTGTGTCTTACTAGTCTTTGCTATTTGTCTCTTCCTAGTCATGATTGGTTTGATCCTAGTCATGATTGGTTTGAGCCCAGTCCTGATTGGATTCCTCCTACTCGTTTTTGGATTGCTGGCGCTTGTTTACGGTGTTGGTACGTGAATCATAGAGCATTACTCTCTGCTATATGTTTTTACAATCTATAGATATAACACCATTGTACATTATTTTCTTTTAAATTATAAAAAAAATATATAAAAAATAATTTCTATGTGAATTCAAATCATTATCTTTAATGACAAAAATTTTTACATACTATACATTCAATCAAAGTACTGTGACAATATTTTTAGGTACTTTTTGTCAATATCTTGTACAAGATATAGCCCTTGTTTACCATAACTCTAAAATAATAAATTTTAGTTTAACAATGTTTTAGAATAATATAGAAAAAAATAAATCTAATTTTTTCCTTCTAAATTCTTATCGAAATATCCTTTAAGCACCAATTAATATTAATACCCTTTTTTAAAAATAATTTCCCTCGAACTTTCAAAATCATCACTCCTGCAAATATGAATATTGTTGAAGGAGATTTAGTTTAACTAGTCGAATAAAATGTATAAATTATTATAAATTTGTAATACTTGTTTAATTTTTACTGATAAAAGAAACATTTATATATTTTTAAAAATCACTCGTATGTATGCTAGTTACACATATCGCACTGAATATGTGATTATCATTTTAACCTCTTACGCAATATAGGATCAGATCAAATTCACTACCTACATTTAAAAATATGAGAATTAAAATCAGAACTAAAATCTCATTTTTAATTTATATAAAGACTAATACTAATTTTGAACAACTTATGCATATTAATCCTTTATTTTTACGTGATATATTGTATATATAAAAATTCATACAATAATATTTTTGTGTTTATTCTATTCATAATTATTACATGCAATAAATAAAAAAAATAAACATAACTATACCAACTGTTATATAAATAACAGTTTTTAGTTAGCTTTAATAAAAATTAAACAAACATAAATGGGAATGTACTTTTATTTCCTTTAAAAGATTGTCAAAAGGGCATGCAGTAAGAAAAGATTATTGATTTAGTTAAAAAAATAAATAAATAAAAGTTTTTAGTTATTGTAGATTTTGAATTGTCTCGGAAGAGATTGGAAATCACAACGATATATTAATTAATTAACAACTATACTTCCCAGTATATATATATATTTATATTTCTCTCTAACTAACTAAAGATTTCCTACAATCTGTTTCTCACGCATATTTCTTTTGGTCAGTCCGATATTTTCGAGGAGGGAACAAGGAAGAGAACAAGAATGAGAAAGAAAACGACAATGAGAATGAGGATGAGAACGAGATCCAAAATCAGAACGACATAGAAAGTGTTCCACACCAGAACGAGAACCAGAATGAGAATGAGAACGAGAACCAGAATGAGAATGAGAACGAGAACGAGATTAAGGACAACATAGAAAGTGTTCCATCACCCAGATATTTGCCACGAAATTATGCAACAACTGGTGAATATTTCAATCTTGCACGTACATGTATTACGGCGCTTTTCAGAAAGGGTATGTACGGAATAATCTCCATGTTAATTAATTGCTGATATATTCCTGTCTACAAGTTAAATATTGGTCTTCCTCAAGATGGTTTAATAAATAATTAACACATTGTTCTCTGGTTTCGTGGCACCTACTTTTTAAGAGTTGAAGGAAGTAAAGAAGATCAAGAAGAAACATCGATGGGGTGATAAACTGTTTAAGGAACTAATGATAAAAGTTACGACCGAGGGAGGTATATTCTATTGATTTTGCACAGTACCAAGTAGAGATATTAAAACTCAAGCTTTAGGTTTAGGTTTATTAATAAAAAAAATATTTTTTATTGGTTTTTTTTAAGTAAAAAAGTTTCAGTTTTAGTTAAAAAATACTCCCAAAACATTCATTTGAAGTTTATTACTAAAATATAGACCATAAATTTCCTTAGTTTAATATGGTTTTAGAGTTAATTAAGTGATACATGTAGCAGATGAAGACAGGACATCGCAAGATGAAGAAAACCAAAGAAAACCTGGGGAAAAAGACACACCAGATAGTAAAGTGGATGTAATTGGAAATACAACACTTTCGGTTTCAGAAGAAATTGACATAGTTGAAAAGCAAGGAAAACCTGGGGAAAATGACACACCAGATAGTAAAGTGGATGTAATTGGAAATACAACACTTTCGGTTTCAGCAGAAATGGAGATAGTTGAAAAGCAAGGAAAACCTGGGGAAAATGACACACCAGATAGTAAAGTGGATGTTGGAAATAAAAAACTTTTGGTTTCAGCAGAAATTGGCATGGTTGAAAACCAAGGAAAACCTTTGAAAAAAGACACACAAGGTAGTAAAGTGGATGTTGGAAATACAACATTTTTGGTTTCAGCAGAAAATGGCATAGTTGAAATGGTGGTTGGAATTTTAGATAAAATTCCAAGTGTCATCCATGACACTAACGACGATAATGAAAATGTGATGCATGTTGCTGTGAGGAACAGGAAATCCCAAGTGGTTGAGGAATTGAAAAAGAAATACGAGTCAAAACTAGCAATGTGGAATACTTTGATTATGGCACAAGATAAAAACAGGAACACAGTCTTGCACTTGGCAGCAGATTTACCTAAAGGTGATAAGCCTTGGCAATTATCCGGTTATGCCTTACAAATGATGTGGGACGTAAAATGGTTTCAGGTACATTGAAATTAAATGCATATGTACAATATTATGAGTTACTTTTCAATTTAGTAATCACTTTAAAATATTTTATATTATGATTTTTCATAATAATATAAAAGTTGAGAATGTTATCTATAGGTAACTTGAGAATCGACCTTATGATATTAACTCTGATATCAATTATTGGATCAAGCGTTTATTACTTGACTAAAAGTTATAATTATTGGTTAAGACGTAATTTTTTCTACTTAAGAATGTAACTTATAATCCAAATGTCACGAATCGATTATGACTTGGCCTACTCCATCATAGGACAAAATAAAATCATTATAAACTCACGTATTAGGATCATGTAAAATGTTATTAAATATGAACACAATTGTCTAAAATGTGCAAATCAGATTATACTCATTGACTTATATATGAGTGCAAGTTTTATATTATAATAGATTCAAGAGTGTATATATAATACTATTTGTATAACAAATTAGAGACTAATATAAGAAAACAGGGACTAAATATTTAAAAACATAAACTAAAAGGTAGTCCTATTTATGTAATATTCTCTCCGGATAATCTCCCTTTGTATACAAGACATAATTTTAATTAACCAATATTTCCTTCTTTCACCACTTCATATCCAAAAAAATAAAAAAAAAAGACATAAAATATGTTTATTATTATACTATCATGAAATTAACTAGTATAATTGAGTTAGTGACTGCATTTCATACATGGGATAACGGTGCATTTAACATGTTATATTTTGATGTTTATAACAGTTCCGTAGCTGTGTACATAAGTTGATGGTTTTATATGTTTGACCTTGGAGCAGTACATTAAAGATCAAGTGCCACAATATTTTTGTGCTCTAAAGGACATACAAGGCAGAACCCCAGAGGAAATCTTTAAGGAAACACATGGAGAGCTTCAACAAGAGAGTGGCAAGTGGCTGAAGGATACATGTGACTCTTGTTCTGTTGTGGCTGCACTTGTTGCGAGTGTTTCCTATGCTACAGTGAGTTCCATCCCTGGTGGCACCAATGATCAAGGAATGCCACATTTAGAAGACAGGTCAGCATTCCAAACATTTGTTGTTGCTACACTAATGGGACTTTGCTTCTCTGTCACTGGAATTGTAACGTTCCTTAGTGTGCGTACTTCTCGAAAGCAAGCCAAGGATTTTGCCAAAAGTGTGCCATTTCATCTTCTTGTTGGCTTAGGTTTTCTCTTCCTTTCCGTTGTTTCAATGGTTGTATCTTTCTGCGCTGGCCATTCCTTGGAGTTTAATCGCAAATTCCAGAAGACTGTGTTCCCCATTTATGTGGCCATTTTTTTACCTCTCCTTGTCTATGCCTTGACACAGTTGCCAATCTTCTTTGATCTTCTAGCAGCCATTCGTTCTAAAGTGCCAAAGTCAAATAATAAAGCAGACAGTTTATAGGAGCTTCATCCGTATCATCCTTTATTCCGTGTGGTATTTCTTGGATTCTTGTAATTATAATATCATATCCTAAGCATCAATCTTTTCCATTTCATGTCGCGTTTGTGTTTTAAGTAGAGAGTGTGGTGTGCATTTGTGTATCATGGGCTACCAAAAGTCGCTTTTTCAATTGTAGCAACTTTGTGTTGGTTGTGCTATAATGTTTGTGATTAATTTGGTGTAATGACTCAAATAATCTTGATTTCAACTTAAAGTTTATGTTGTGTTGTATATTTCAATTTTGTGTCACAGTCACGTATATCATTGTAGCAACAGCCAAAGTATGCAAGATTTGTTCTTATTTAAGCAAGCACTTCTTATTTGTTAAAGTGTATTCCATTAGTTAGACACTTAGACTACAAACAGTCTTTGGAGTTTGGTCACATCAGCCAACTTGGAACCTCAGTTTTTATTTGCCAAACTAATGGAGTACATGAAAAAATACTATAAATCTATCAACTAGACCCAACAGAGATATAAAAGAAGGGGAAACACAATTTATTGGAATAATTTCATTATTTAGTACAATGAAAGAAATCAAATCATCTATTGTAATAATCAATAGGATAAATAGAAAACAAATATTTTTTGCCTCATTGTATCTGGCAATATATCATATAGGTATGGTTCTTGTCAAGGTGTGGTGGAGTTCAACATAATCTAAAATGAGTTCACAGCTTTCATGGCTTGAAATCTTGGCTCCTTTGGCTGGAACTTCAATGAAGCATAGAGCTTCATGTAATCCTCAAAAACAAATTTTGGATATACTAGGTTTGTCTCCTCTGCCTTTGTCTCCAACAATGTTGGTGCAGGGTAGATAACAGCATCATTAGCAGGATTGTAGAATGAGGCTACGGACATTCTAGTCCCATCAGTTCGAGCAATCACACGATGTTCCACACTCTTGTATTTCCCATTGGTGATTACCTATCATATTTTCACCAACATATTGGATGAGCATTATAAGAAGTTTATAACTACAAGAGATGTGTTATGCCTTAGAAATACATTATTGAAAGAGAATGACATACCTCAAGTTGGTCACCAAGGTTAACAACAATGGAATGACGCATTGGAGGCACATCGATCCAATGGCCATCTTTGAGAAGCTGAAGGCCACTGACCTTGTCATCTTGCAAGAGAAGTATGATACCACCCGCATCTGTATGTGCACGAAGACCCTTCACTAACTCTGGCTTTGGACAAGGTGGGTAGTTTGCTACTTTTGTCCCAAAATTTGGACCCTTTGATCCATAAAATGCCTTCTTCAAGTACCCTTTCTCTAGTCCAAGATTTTCACATAACAAGTCTAACAACTCCTCTGCAAGATTCTCCAACTTTTGAGCAAATTCCTTCATTGCATCCATATACTCTTGGGTGAGATCAGGAATTTCAGAGATGTTGGAGGTTGGGAGATGACGCAAGAAGAAGGTGCTCTCCCAATCCATGTCTTTTACTTCAGCTTTGACACCTTCTAACTCTTTGCTTGCCACTGCATCCTTGAACCTCTTCTCCATGCATTTTCTATAATGCTCTTTTGTTAACCTTTCCACTGTATCCAAAAGTTCATGGGGTATTCCATGATTCACCAACTGCAATTCAGAAAACAACATAAATAATATAATTAACATGAGCAAGATGAAGAAAATTTCCACTTAAGAACTAGTTATATATATTGAAAAAAAAAAAAAAAAAACTTTATGAGCAGGTTTGTGGGGTACCTCAAAAAAACCCCAGTTTTGGCAAGCATCATCAATCTGGTCGAGGGTGACCTTTCTTTCCTCTCCGTTGAGATTCTCCAAGTTGATCACTGGAAAATTCTCCATCTCTCTCTCACTTGTTCCTTCTTTTGTTCTTTTAAGAAATGTAATTTGATGTGTTTGTGTATGCATATTGAGATGCTAGGTGTGTCCCATTTATAGGAATGCAAGTGAAGACAAAGGACAAGTGAAAGTGTGACTAGTGAAACATGAGATGCATGCTTGCTTACTCAGTTAGTTCAATCTATGCCACGAGATTAATCATTTCGCATCGTTGAATTTTCAACTTTGGTATTGTTGGACTCGTCTGGTGGCCAAACCAAACTTCCTTGCATTTTCCCTCAAATTGTACCATGCTGTTTCAGCACGTGCTTTCTTTTCTTTCTTAGAGGGTGAAATAAAATTAATCTACTTGATAATTCCTAATTATTTATCACTACACAATGTAATTAATCTTCTTGATAATTCCTAAATATTTATTATGTTTTTAATTATTCAATGTTAAAAAATTAATTATTAAATATTTTATAATATTAGAATTCATTATATAACACTAAAATTATTTTGAAATATTAAAAATTAAATTTTTAATTAAATATTTTAAAATGAAAATTTAAATTTCTTAAAAATTGAATTATTTTATCCAAATAAAGAAATTAAAATACAAAAAATTAAATTGATTTATCCAAACAAAAAGATATAAAATAAAAGAAATTTAAATTAAGGCACTAAAATGCTGGGTATTTAAATTTTTTTAAAAAAATTAAATTTTCCGTCCCAACGAAAGCTAACTGTTTTTGAAGGAAATTAGGGAAGGAAGAGAGGACAAATATGTTGGAACCATCCTACTAACTATTAACATTTATCAAGAAAAAAAATACATTTTTAATTATGAGATCAAATCTTAACTGATTTGTCAAGAAAAATTATTCAAATTATATGTCCATATAAAATAATTAATTATTGATTAATGACTTGTGAGACCTACCAACTCAAAAATGATTTAAGTGGAACAAATTAATTGAACTATTAAAGACCAACTACATATAATTAATCAGGAGTTTGTTGGGGAATGTTAATCATTAGCGAATTGGAGAACTACAACCCTAATTTTTTAAGAAAAAATCTAACAATATATTTGTCATGGTATTAGCCGTGGTATTATTGTATTTGTATTTGGTACCTACAAAATTGTCCTCTATCTAAAGTTCATTAAGACCTATAATATCTTACAACTCAAGTTACTAGCATAAGAAAATTTTCATATTGTTTTGGGCTGAGGCTAAAAGATGTGACTGAATTTTAACAATTTTTTAAGAAATTTAGTAATTGGACACCATTAATTGTAAGCTATCACCAACCAAATTATTTTCTAAAAAATAATTATTGATATAGATTTTAAAAAGGAATCAAGATATATCACTATCTGGACTATTTGTCTTTTTCTTTTCCTTTCACCACTTGACCAACAAGAGCCACCAAGCAAATTAAGATAAACTGTGGCGTTTAGCTGATGATATGACATTTCCAATTAAGTTTTTAAAACCTAAATGAAGACATTGGTTTTAGTCAAAATATATATATACTTCAGTCTTCATCATTATCATTATCATACTTTTTTTTCTTAGCACAAAAAGTTTGAACTAAGTCTTGGTCTTAAGTTCAACATGTAAATTGAATATTCTGTCTTTTTCAACTATAGAAACTGGAGGCTGCCATGGTATTACGTTATTGGCACGTTTGGGAATAAACCAAATGAAAATGAAAGAATAATATGTTGACAAAAATAGCATCATGCATGTTTTAATTTTTGAATGAGAATTAACTTAAATATAATTTTTCAAAGAACAATTAGGTTAGAATTTGTCATTATTTTATAGGTAGTATTTATTAGACATTTTCACTATTATTTCCCTTGTTTGAATTCAACTACAATTTATGCAAAAATTCAGAAGCGTGGGGTTTTCTTAAATGAAAAAACTCACATGAGTTGCAATCACGTCAACATCCTTCTCAATATTTCTCAGTCATTGTCGATATCAGTCTCAATTTTTGACTCCACAACTACCATCTGAAATCACGGGTGAAATAGAAGAAAAAAGAAAATGATCGAAGGTGAAATAGAAATTTTAGTTGGATTAAAAATTTGTAAAACTAAGGTTCTTTTACGATTGTAAGCATGCTTAAAATTGTTATCTTTAAAACTAAATATAATAATTGTGAAACTAAGGCTCTTTCATTTTGTTTTAAGACTGAAAAAACCAAAGGGTACCGTGATTATTCTCGACTTATGAAACACAACACATCTGAGAATTGGATTAATAGAACGTTATGATTATTTAAACGGGTGATTTAATATTAGTCCGACAATAAATAACCTAATATCTATAATCAATCTTATGATAGGCTTTGATAACAAATTGATAATGTAAGTTATAATTTAACTCAATCTTACAAATCAACTTATAAGATGAGAATTGTTTCCTACTCAATATGAGATTTACTACAATAATAGTTTTGATGTCTTGTGTTAGAAAAAAAACCAAATAGATAACTAAAAAAAATATTACTTAAACTAAAAAAATATTACTTAAACGGGTCAAAGTTATCATATTTTAAGATAAAAAAATGTCAAATACATTTTAGGATATATTTTATGTACACGAAGATTGAAAATAATTTATATTTTATATTTTTTAAACCTGCTACAATATATCATGATTGAAGGTAAAAAGTCAAGAATAGAAGTATTACTGTATTTATTTTGTTTTGAAGCACTTGTTTAGCACCTCATTCAAACTGAGTCTCCAAATTCTGTTTGGATTTTGCATCGTAAGGGTAAATTAATTAAGGAACCTCGTGAGGGAAAATCAACTCTTAATATTTTAACATATCATCGTTTTTTCATAATATTTTATTATGCATGTAAACGTAATTTCATTTGTTAATTTTCTCATAGCAACTAATATTATTTACTTTATCTTTGCAAAGCTGACATGGGAACAGAAAATACTTCTTATTGGAAGTTACCTGAAAGATAGTAAGATCTTCACAAAGCCCAGGATCTAAAAGGAGGGGATGATTATGCCAAAATTTGGTCAAGACAATGACAAACAACCAGTTGTTTACTTGCCATTGACATAAATGATAATTAACAACCTCAGCTATGAACGATTTTTTAGAGGATTTTTATTCAGCTTTGTTATTTACCTAGTTGCATTGTCATTATCATAATCTTAATCAATTTATGGTTTAATTTATATTAGTAGTATGTTTTATTAATTTAAAGTCTCAAGTCAACGAGAACAAAAGAAATAATAAAAAATCATAGAATAATAAATTTTATTTGCTGACATTACATCCATAAATTTAATAAATGTTGTAATTTTCGTTTAAAAATTAAAAAATATGTAATTTTTATATTTAAAAATTATAAATAATAAATTTTATCTCGATAAAATTGTAGACTAAATCTTCATTAATATTTATTATACAACTAACCCGTGCATAAATATAGTACCGTACTGGTTATTTTCTAAAGTGAATTATTTAGGTAAAAAGAATATGCGACTTTATGGTTAAATTTGGATCCATTTTGGTGATTAAAATACATAAATTTTCTGCATAACCTCTCTTCATCCAAATTTAGAGTCCAGCCGAAAAGAAAAACTTATGTATAAATCTGGGCCCAAAAGTTTGTTTTGATAAGTAGCAAAAGTTTTGGGCTTTCAAACACAACACAACTCAATCCAATTATTTTCATACTTACTTAATCTTGCCTAATACAAACTGATTCACTCCATTAACATAGTCCAACATTCACTTAACAACTTTATTATTTTTTTTCTTATACTTGTACCAAATTTCACCAACTCTATTGATTAATAATTTTTCATTTTAATTGAGGTTTTCTCTCTCAATAACATTTTTATCATCCATTAAGATTTGACCCTGAAATTTTTATATCAAGATTTTGTTTAAGAAATTCAATCTCAATTTTACTCATATCAACTATATGTTGATTTTTATCTACTTAAAAAATTTCATTAATATTAAAATTATATTTTGATTAGTGATAGAAGATAAAATAAAGAGAGATAAAGTAAAGAACAATAAACACTTCAAAACACTCAATTAAAATAATTAATTACATTTTTGTAGACTACTCTCAAGAACAAAAATAATTATTTATCCTAAATATTTTACATTCCATCTTTTATTTTTATTTGAATATTTGTTTTTATCAATTGTAAACACGGATAAAATTAAAAGTTGCTTTAGCCATATATAGCCATGTTAATATTATAATTAAACTTTACAAAATATAATTAAAATTTTATATATGATCACGCTGTTATTTAATATTATTATTATAAATAGTAAAATACACGAAAGGCATTGAAATATTGATATTCATAACTATTAGGATAGATTGTACTTAAATTGTATTTTTTTAAATTCAAAATAATAAACTTGAGCTTGTTCAAATTGTAGTAAAGGAAAAAGAAGAAAGAAGAAGAAGAAGAAAGTGATTAATTTGGTTAATTAAGTTACGCGAATGAATTATTGTAAATTAATTAATTAATTAATTAATAATGAAGAGGTTGAAATTGTGAATTGACGTATTTTGGTGTAGCAGGTTCCGGTGTTGGGGTTGGGATTCCCTGTTTCGATTGTACCGGCCAACTTGCGTGAACTCACTCTTCTCTCCATCTCACCGTTCTTCAACGTGGCGTCTTCTTCTCAGGTTCTTTCTCTCTCTTTCTATCGTTCGCTTCGATCATTCTTTCGTCCCTTAGCTTCGTCTCATTTTTAAATTGTTATTATTCATTTTGTATCGTGTGCGATTTTATTTTAATTTTTTTTATGTTGATTTCGTATGTTGTGGGTGCAACTAGTTAGGAGTGTGGGTTGTTTAGGGATCTGATTCGCTTGTTTCACTCCGATCCGTTTTTCGCCTTTTTTCGATTTACAAATACTCTGCTTAAAGTGAGATTTCTTTGCTTGTTACTTTTGTTTTCTATTCGTTTGATTAATCTAATTTTTTTGGGGGGATCATGGAGATTCTTCATGAATCTAACCCTAGCTAATGGAATAAACGATAAATAATAACCGTGCCTTGGGTAATTAGTTTGCTCTTCGATTTTGGTGACAAAATGAACTAGAAGTGGAATCAAATTGAGACTGTGTAAACAAAGGTGGATTTGTAATTGTGAAATACGGGTTTCTTATGTGAAGAAATGGAAAATTGGGGATGTGAGGTGTTGTATAAATTGGAGGAAGTGTTTTTTAGTTTCGTATCTGAAGTTCAGCTTCTTGTTGTAGAAGTTATAAATTAAACTATTGGATTTTGTCTCTGTTCTTTTGTTTATGGGTAATACATTGTTTCTGCAGGTTCCTTAAGTCAACTTTCGGTTTTTGATTGTTGAGGATGGTGCTTGTTTTGGCCCTGGGGGATCTGCACATACCCCACAGGGCACCTGATCTTCCTGCAAAATTCAAATCCATGCTTGTCCCTGGCAAGATCCAGCACGTAATTTGTACTGGAAACTTGTGCATTAAAGTATGTTCATCTTTGTTGAAATATTCTTTTCTGATTTATTTTTGACTGTTGCCATGCTGCACTGGAATGTAATCAACTGTCTCTGTAGTTTTCAACTTATATATTATGAAAAGAACAGGGGACTTGGGCATGAAGGTCTAAATTTTTTTTATCTCGCCTTTTATGTCTTGACAAATGAAATTTTTGTCTTTTAAAATCTCATGGGTTTAAGATTTGAGTTCATCCAAAAAGGTTATCTCTCATTGCAATGTAAGTGTGTACTAGAACATATAGCTGTAGGAAATATCAAATTTTGTTTTGTCACTGTGTCTGTGTTGTGTTTGTGTCCCATGTCTCTGTCAATGTCCATGCTTCTTAGGTAGAAAATTGATGATGATTGAAAAATTTGTATAATTGGGTAATCATGGGCGTCCTCTATATGTAATCCTGTGGCCAAGTCATGTTGGAGCCTGATGGGATGCTCCTTTATTTTTGTGCTATTTACCATTTCCAAAGGGCAAGCTGAAAGACTGTTCATTGTATCTCCTCACCCTGTTTTCCTATTGATATTA
Source organism: Hylodesmum podocarpum (assembly GCA_026586105.1). Classification (NCBI taxonomy): domain Eukaryota; kingdom Viridiplantae; phylum Streptophyta; class Magnoliopsida; order Fabales; family Fabaceae; genus Hylodesmum; species Hylodesmum podocarpum. Next base: position 4,612,640 of record JALJEV010000519.1, on the reverse strand, counting down.
TGAAACATTATATATATATATATATATATATATATATATATATTCTCTAACCAAATACAATTTTTATGCATATAAAACTGGTTATCAAGTCCAATTGGATCAGTGAAACATTTCATTTATGATAGCTAAAGGGGCTTAAATAATGATTTATGTTGTTTTACTATTCTGCCAGTGGTAGCATTGGTACTCTAGCCTCCTTACAGCACAACTTCTGTTCCTTAGAGATAGAAATTCTCTTCCTCACTTTAGGATCAGATAGAACTTGCATTTTGTTTCTCCTGGATCAGGTGGTATGCTGCAAATGATGGTAAGCTAATGTGGTGCCAACCTTGTTGGAATTGCACTCAGCTTTTGTGATGCTCTTGCATGCCCTTTGCTTTTTGCCTTAAAAAAATTGTTTACATCAATTATCTATCTGTGTCTGCTAAAAATCATTTAGCACATATCTTAGGTCAATTTAATTATTCAGCACATTAATTTGCTTGGACTTAGATGTGTTTCTAATGGTTGAATCAATAAGCTAATTTTTCTTTATTTGTCATCAGGAAATTCATGACTACTTAAAGACACTTTGTCCAGACTTGCACATAACTCGTGGCGAGTATGATGAAGAGACAAGATATCCTGAGACCAAAACACTAACCATTGGCCAATTTAAGCTGGGACTATGCCATGGTCATCAGGTCTGATTTTGACTCATTATTTGCCCTGTTTTTTCCTCAATTGACCTAAGAAAATTGGGAGCATGGATGAATCATAAAGAAATTACTTTTGATATTTCAGTACGAAAATGTATGGCTAAGATGAATGACTAGGAACTTATTTGGGGATTAATTGGACGGTTTTTAAATTTTAATTACAACCGACAAGAATGTTGATTTATTTCTCACCCCATAAAATTCCCATCACATGCCTGCAATCCAAGAGCCATGCATGGCAATGGCAGCCACCAGTACCCTGTACTGGCATCACACAAAGTTAATCACTTTCCAACGTGCTCCCATAACCCAGAACCATTCTAGATTTAATTTTCTTGGCAGTTGCTCAGTGCTGCATTTTTAGTTTTCTGACAAAAGGTCTGTGATTTTAGGCAACTATAAAAATTTTGTGGGTGGGAGTAGCAAGTCATTCCTGTGTATTTAGACCATTCTACAGCTAACAGCTTTAACCCAAGCTGAATGTTTTACTTCATTCTGCTACTTTAGGTTGTGCTTGTATAGGTTTATTTGTTATCCCTTTCTCATCGAGCTTGATGGTGTTTAACAGGTGCAATTTACATCTGTTTTAGTTTATTGGTTCCAGCTACAACTTTTTCCTTTCAACCATATTCCTCCTGTGATTGGATTTTTTATGAAACTGTTATTGGCTGTGCTATATTATACGCTTTAATGTATGATAATTATGAGTCTTAAATGATTGTGAAGGTTATTCCATGGGGAGACCTAGACTCACTGGCAATGCTACAGAGGCAGCTTGATGTAGACATCCTTGTGACTGGCCACACCCATCAGTTTACAGCTTACAAACACGAGGGTGGTGTGGTTATAAATCCAGGTTCTGCAACAGGTGCCTATAGCAGCATCACTTATGATGTGAACCCAAGCTTTGTCCTTATGGATATTGATGGTCTGCGTGTTGTGGTTTATGTGTATGAACTCATTGATGGAGAGGTTAAGGTTGACAAGATTGATTTTAAGAAAACATCCACAAGCCACTCTGCTCATTGAACACCTAGGGTTTTGGTACTGGTCTCTTCTATCTTCTCTTTCTTATCTGGTTGTTTTAGTTTTTCTTTTTTCTCCTTCAAACTTTCCAAGGTGTACTGTTTTTAGTTTTATTTCGCTTTGTATGTACACTTGTATTTGGCCATATCAAAAGGATTCATAGGATTTGACTAATTTCATAGCAACGGCTGTGTATTCCTTTTTTACCAGTGATTAGCCCAGAGATGATATGCAGCAAAAAAAGAAAATTTTAATGTAAAAATGCATTATTAAAGGAATTACTCTGGGAATTAATTACTAAAATTTGGAGAGAGAAAGAAAGTGTTAACATAAAAAAGCAAAAAAAATTATTATAATAATAATAATAATAATCAATAATTTAAGAGTTAAAAAAATGTTAAATAATGGTTACGGTATATATCTTGCTAAGAAACGGAGTTCCAGAAGATATGAAGAAATTACTATATAAAAGTGGATATATTGTTGCATATCAACTCACCATAGTCAAGGGGTATAGTTTAGTTAATTTTAAAGATTGCTTAAAGTTTAGTAAATTTTTTGATACTTCTGTTTGATTGATCGTATGGATCAAATGTATTAACTCATCATGAATTAAAGTTTAGTACTTTGTTATGCATTGTTTGCATGATAAATGAAATAATGAGGAAATAACTTTAAAAAAAAAAAAAAAAGGTTAAAGAAGTACTATAATCTACTAACTGTGATCTGAGAAAAACTATTCCTAATAAATGTCATATATTATTGTTAATGCCACTCAAGGATTCATAGGGAAAAGTATTAAATAAAAAAATAAATTTTTTAGTAAGTTACTCCCCTTCCATGTGAAAAAATAAAAGAATATAATGCAAATCAATAATTTATAAAATATTTAAATATTATAGTTTTTATAATTTTAATTATACTTTTTTATATTATCCTATCATGAGATATTTAAATATTATATGATTCAAATATAATATTTAAAATTATCCTAATGTTTATCTCAATATTTAAAGTTAAAAAAATATAATATTTAAATATCTCGTGTTAAGATAATGCAAAAATTATTTAGGTTATAAATTTATTTTAAATAAAAAATTGTGTATAAAATAAAATTAGAATATTTGTATTTGATAAAAATGAGAAATATAAATATTTTTTAATATAAGTACAAACATAATGATATTTGTATTTATCGATAGCGGTATTGCAAAGGTATTTTTATAATATTTTCTTTTATAAAAATGAATATAATGTCACAACCTAAGATCTATAGATAGGTGAAGGACATTGTATGTTAATATAAGAGTAAAGATTAGTGTAATATGAATAACTTAAATTTATTATATATTTTTTCTTACAGAAAAATAAAAACATATTTATAAATACCAAAACCATATTTAAAAATACTAAAATCAAAATAAAAAAAAAATAACGGATTAAAACAGAACCTATTATCAATAAATTATTAGTAGTTTGTTTTTTTTTTTTTCTCAGAAATCTCTTGGTCTAGGCAACCATGGATTATGACTATAATCTACAGTTTACAAATTCGTGGTAGCTAATGACACGCGCCACTGCGTTCATTAAATTTAACAAAGAAATATATATTACAGTTTGGTTTGCGTGTGAAGATTATAGCCGAATATGTCAATGAATCCTCAAGTGTGGCACAAAGTTGCTGCGATTTCAGGTAAAATCTCTTTGTCGTCATCATCTTCACTCTTTCGTCTCAATTCACACTTTTTTCTTCACAAACAATCATTTTTTCACTGAAATTGAAACTGAAACAGGAGTTGCAGCACTTGGGTTGGGAACCTATGGTGCTCACGTCTTCAAGCCCAAGAACCCTGCTTACAAAGATGTCTGCTTCTAAATTTCGTTTCCCTTTTTCCCAATTCATTTTCATTTCTATTACATCATAAAGCTTCGTTTTTTCCTTATTGTTTTAATTGGAATCTATCTGTGAAGGTTTGGAACACAGCATCGCTTTACCATTTGGTTCACACCGCTGCCTTAGTTTCTGCCCCAATTACTAAATACCCCAATGTTGTAAGTTTCCATTCTCAATTTTCCAACTTGATCTTCCCCTTTTAAGTTTTACACCCTTTAAATGCTTCTATTTTGCTATTGTATGGTCACTGTGTGTAGAGTGTTTGTGAAATGAAAACATAAATTTGATTTTTTTTCACTCATTTTCTTCTTTTTTGCAGTTTGGAGGCTTACTAACAGCTGGGATCTTGGCTTTCTCTGGGACGTAAGTGTGCTATCTTTGCTATTAAAATTGGCTTTTTTCTGTATTGTACCGTGGAATTCTCTTCTGAGTATTTGTGATGCTTATTTTAGAACTAGAAAGAAGATCTATTCAGGTAAGTTTCTTTGTAAGGTCTATATGAGAAGAAATTAGGAATAGAAAAATAAAATAAGTTTTTCTATTATGCTAAAATGAATGTATGCATAAGTTAAAAATTAGTTTTTGAAAAAGCTAATACGAGAGAGTTTCTACAAATTAGCTTATGGGAAACTTATTTCATTTCTTCTTTTTATTTTCTTCTCTTATAATATCTTAAGGAGAAATTTATCCAAACATATACTAAATGTTTTTCAACTTTTTAATATTTATGTGAGGAGGAAGGCTTTTGTTATGGAAAATTAAAGATGAAAATAGTGAAAGAGGCTCCCCCCCATTGTGGGATTTTGGAGACATAAATCTCAATCAAATTTGGATAAAAGAGATTTAAGTTTGTTCAAGCTTAACAAGGTTAAGGTGAGCATGATATATATCTGTTTAGTAGTCAGGACAAGGACATTGTGGAAGTTTATATTTAAGCAGCCAAGGTTTAAAGGCTTACCGTTGCCACTGATGTTAAAGATGAAGAGTTTTTTTCATTATCTTGGTAGCACAAATAAAAGCTGGGTAGGGAGGGTATCATAGATATTGTCTGAACTTAGGTATTATTTGTTGTGGTCCTTGTGGGCTTTTGGTCCAAAGGAATCCTCCATAGGAAAAGTTTAAGCATGTTTGGGTTGTTTAAGATTCCAAATGACTTGTTTCCATGGCAAACTGATCAGAATTGAGGCATTGATTTCAACATGGGAAGGATAGTGCTGCATAATTTTGGCCTGGGAACTGAAGGGAAAAGTTTTTATGCTATGCTGGAATCAGATATAATTGCTCTTCCTGAATCAAGGTCTGGGTCCAAACTCTATACAAACAAAGTTAGGTTGTCTACTTAGGTAGAAGGGTGATGCGAGTGTGTTTTAAGATTCTTAAGGCATGTCTTTCTAGCGGGGAAAAGAAAATAGAAAAGCTCACAAATTGGGTTTTTGACTGCCCAAACTGAAGAAAGCAGTTGTTTGCAAACAGGTCTAGGAGATTTCAATGCTCCCTATTCATGATTAGTGTGGGAATTATGTGTATTGAAGTTTGGAATACTGACATTTATCTATGATCTGACTTTCAATGTCTTCTTGGGAGGTAATCGATTTATCTGTAACATTTTGGAGCCTAACATTAAATTGTTTTTCGTTCACACCACAAAGGAGTGCAAAGTTTTAGATCTTACACCCCATTGTTTGAAGCAGTTGATTTCATGCATTGTATCCAATAGTAGTGTAAGTGTTCTTACTTGGCTGCTTGATGATAAGCAGGTTGGATGTCTTTTAACTTGTTCATTCTTGAGAAGAATATTTTATGCTTTGAATTTTTGTAGGAAACCAAACACTTGATACTCATACTCAGGTTTTTCATGCTGTGTCAGATTTTGAAGTATCTTGTGTCAGATAGTTCAGCAATTCACTTAGAATGTAGTTTGTCTCCATATGCAGCGGTTGCATATAGAATAGAATACACCCTTTGTCCAATATATTAGAGAAGCCTATAACAATCTTGTGTACCTGCATGCTCCCATTTTTGCTAGGAAATATTGGTAAAATTAGAATGATCATTAAGGTGTATTCATCTTTATGATATTGATGGAAATGTTGAATTTTTAGGTGCTACACTGTCGCATTTCTTGAAGACAGAAAATATTCAACCTTGGCTCCATTTGGTGGCTTCGCATTTATAGCAGCTTGGGGTAGCTTGTTTTTCTGATAACTTCACTCTACTTTGTTTTGTGCTGTTACAATATCAATCCTAACTTTGTTGCTAAGTAATTTGTCTATCACTTGATCAACAGTTGTCCAGCCCATATTGTACTTCATATTTGTAAATCTTTTACCATATCTTGTCAATGGTTCGTGATCTTCAAATTAATGTATCTATCGATTATGTTCCAAACAGATTACAGGTTATCTGTTGTTTGTTCAAAACAATAAAACATAATATTCCCTTGTGATTGCTCATAAGGCTGGAAAAATGAATTTGGCATTTATAAGCTGTGACTTCGGCTCCTCTCAGGTTCTGTTGGGTGCGAGTGTGTGTGGGCATCAGCTTTAGCCAAGAGGAAATCAATTGTACAAATTAACTGTTGATTTGATATATAGTGTGGTTGAAATGTAAATTTATAGATGTAACTTTTATATGTTACATCTATAAATATTGATCGTAAAATTTTATACAATTTTATATAATTTAATCACTTTATATATTAGAATAAAGTAGTTTAATAAATTATCAAATAATTTTAAAACTGTATAAAAATCTGGATATATGATCTCAATAAGAACATTGATCATTCAAATTTAATTAATATCAAAGTTATTGAGAAATATAAGTTAATTAGATTTATATGATGTAAATGAATCTTTTATATTAAAAGACACGTTAGCAAGTAATACGAGGATGACTCCTTAAACTGAGTTTAATACGAGGATGACTCCTTAAATTGAGTTCAATACGATGATGACTCCTTACTTATATATTGTAAGGACGACTCTTCACTTATAAACTTGTAATTAAGTTATATGAGATTTTAACACATGTTTAAGATTTTTAACATAGTTCAGTATTGATTCGATAATGATTAACCTAACATTTACAAATAATATTATAATAGGCTCTAATATTAAATTAGAAGTATCGATTCGATAACGATTAACCTTTACAAATAGTATTATAATAGACTCTAATGTTAAATTAGAAGGTTAATTATTGATCTAATTTAATTTTACAAAATTGATTTTTAAAATAAAAATTATTCTTCACTTATGCACTTCCAACCTTCTATGTATCTCTTCCATATATCTCGTCGCCTAATATTATATACATAGTCGACGTGAAATCTCAATGCATTCTTAGACTTCTAACCATCCTAATTAATTCACAAGATTTTGCCAATACTATATAATAATGCGTATTATTTGTTTCTTTCTAATCAATACTTTTAACATGCATCAAATAGTATTTTTGTTATTTGGAAAATATAAAGCCAAGAATATAATGAACATATTGTGAGGATTAAAATATAAAAGGTGCAAGGATGCAGCGAAGAGGGTGAGTGCAGAGTGGACAAAATGTGTGTTACAAATGGGAGAAACATCTTACTGCGACAGTGACGGAATCCGAAACCACAAGATGACATAGAGAAGCTGTTGGTGTCAAACATGATAACCGATCTAAAACATGAATGTATATTTCCGAATATGATATTGTTTAGCAATATAATTGGACAATCAACAAGGAATTGTGTGGCACATGACAATGGCCATAAATGAATGTTTGGAATTAGTGTGAGAAACAACAGGGCATGTGACATAGAGGTAAATGACAATTTGGAATTGCAGGAAGAGAGAGAGAGTCAAAAAGCTTCAAGCTTCAAGATAAACCGACATACATCAGGTGGCGCACCATCTACTCTTTTGTCCACTTTCTTTCCATGGAACCTGCCATTTCCTAGTTTTGTTACGATCTAACCTCATAATCAACTCAAAATACACTTCCTAACTTTGTTAGGATCTAACTTCATAATCAACTTAATACAACTAAATCACTCAAATCACTTATAAATTATATAATATATAATCAATTTAATACGTAATTAATCGATCAACACACTCTATAGAATATTTTTACAATTTATAACTACTAATTATCTGAATATTTGAGTATTATAATTGTTTATAAATATTTTTCTTCTACTAATGCTAATGGCCTTTATTTTCTAGTTGAATTGATTCCCAACCCAACCGACTGAGATATATAGTTGAGAAAATAATTGAATTAGAGATATTGGGTTGAATTTTAAAATTTACAATTTACACAATATACTTTATTAATTAAACAGAATTGCAAAATTGGTCTAGTAATTAAGAATAATATCTTAAGAAAAAAGAAAAAGAGAATGATTGCTTGTCTAATGATTAAAAATTGATAATTTACCATCATTTATTGATAAAAAAAAAGACACTTGATTTACTGATCTGCATGTTAGAAAATTTCCAACCATCACAGAATAATGTAATCCTAACACAATAACTCAAAGATGATAACAGTCTTTCTATTTGATAATAGTCCTCTTTTTAAATTGGCAGGATTGTCGGATTAAAAGTTTTTGACAATTATTAATACAAGAAAATAAAATTAATAAAAAAAAACTTAAGTTTCTTGTATATTTTAACTTGTTCATAAACACTAACATGGCTTTTTGTAGATAGTTATAAATTTAGATGGACAATTTTGTAAATTAAAAATAAAAAATTATTTATTTCATAAATTTATATTATTCAAAAAACATTTGTATACACATTTTTATAACATTATTATTTAAGATCTTTCTATCATGTAAGTGATTCTACTTGCTTGACAAAATCAATCTCTATTCTTATCCTTATACACTTTCTTGCATGGTTTTGAAATAAAAAATAATTTCTCATTTGAGAATTCTTAAAGAATCTGTCAATGAGATTTCGTCATCATGTTGAAGACTTCAAAGTACAAATGTAGATAAGCATCCAATGAAGGCTTCTTTCACAAACCATTATACGAGGATCTACCCAATATGCAACACAGTTCCTATCTAACGGTAAATACCAAATTGTAACAAAAAATTTCATGACACTTTTTATGCATAAACTACACTATGTTATGTATATATTTAACGTCACAAGTAAAGTGTATGAATGTGTACTCACATGGGTTCAAGTTCCCTGGCCCAGCAGAGGACATATATAGAAAACTTTGAATACAAAAGAAATGGCACTTTTAGGTTGTCACATAGCTAGAATGATGCTGAGAATGTCATGTATAATTTATTGGCAACTTTTTTATGTCTTTCATTTTAAAAATTTGTTGCCATTAGCTACTAGTTCTTCCAGCATAATAAAAAAATAATACACTGATTTCTTGATTATAAAATTAAATTATTTTAAGGATATTCTACATGCTCATTGTACATGTAAGAGGGGATTGATTGAATCGAGATTCATGCTAACTTTTAGCAGAATTTGTTGAAATTGGTCTCTGCAAATCATTGAAATTTTAAACAAGAACTATTCAGCTGATACTTTTCACTGTTACCTTATCTTCCGGAAGTTTTCTTTTTCTTTTCTATGGCCGTTAGTCAAGTTTGAAAGCTTCCTTTCTCATTGACACTTTTTTAGCCGTTTTAATTGCAACCAAATCATTCAACCCGTGATACTTTAAATCTTTAACCTAAATATTTGGTATAACAAATATTTATTTAGTATATAACAATAAATTACTATTATTGTTATTATTATATATAAATATCTTAAAAATTTATATCCACTTCGATAGCAATTAAATTCTTATTTGTAAATGTAAAAAATATTAGTCTTTTCAAATATGAAACCAATAAAGTTATATAAAGCTAGTTAGTCGTTAAATAAGTTTTAGTTAAAAATAATGTTTGTATTAGAAATTACTATTTGAGTTAGAAGATTGAAAGAATTTGGTACAATGTAAGGATATTAATGAGATAGATACATGAGAAAGAAAATTAAAAGTATCTAATTTGTATTATTTCCAAAATAGATTTTGCCAATCTCATTTGTATTTTGATCTTTTATTTTTCTCTCATTTGTGCATGCTTTTGACAAAAGCAGGTTATGGTATTCACAGCAAACCTTTCTAATTTCCACCATTTGTTCCATAAATAGACCAAATAAAAGAATCAAATGAAGACAAACTTGTATAGAAAGAGCACAAAATCGGAATGATATCACTATCTCATGCGATAAGTTAAAAATTTATTCAAATTATTGATAACAATGTTTTAAGTCTATTCTAAGTTACCATTACCTTTTTCTATACGCAACAAATTTTCTACTTATTACCACATTACAATAAAAACAACACTGCTTATAACCACATAACAATAAAAACAACACTGCCTAAAGTATGACATTAAGCAAGAGTTTCGTTTCTAGATCACCTCTAACATATTAGCTCAGAATCAAATCTCTGTCATCACAAACAATTCATGCACTGTTAACTATAAAATCCGTTACCTAATACATATTTTAAGAACAACTTTTTAACCATTGAGAAAAAAGTCTCCCCGCTATTGCTTTAGTGGCCTTTTCTATTCGTTATGGAAATCATTCTTCATTTTCGAAATTCAGCAACACTACATGTGATCACCACTTAGTTTTTATCTTACCAAAACCCTACTCCTTTTCTTTTAGGTCCCACTACCCATCCGTCTACTAGGTAAATATACTCAATGGTAGGTACACAGCCCTATAAATTTCAACCTTTCAACTTCACTTCACATACAATAGTCAATTAGTGGATACTCTATTTCACCTAATTGGAGAACATAGTCTCAGATGTTACTAAGTCAAATAAGAAATTAAACAAGATGGGTTTGCTTCAACTAAAATTTCTTTTTAAGAGTCACAAGTTTCGTCGTTTACGAAGTGAAACACTAGAAGTTAATATAATACATAACCTTGTGAACAATGGAGTGGAAGAAAAGATATATAGTACATCACTTAAACTATTTGCTTCAAATATAACGAAACCTAAAAAGAACAATGAACCCTTCAGGAGTCACAAAGATAAAGTCTAATACAAATTAAAAACTTAATTAGATACAATTTACTTTAGTCCCAAAGGTTAATTTAATTTTAATTTAACTACCTCATTCCTAGTTCCCACCGACAGGTTGAAAAGTCAACATTATTTAACTAACTTAATAATCCAAAACCCCCCAAAAAAATCTTCCAAGTTTCACACTTTCATGCACTCCTCCACCACCTTCAACATACTTTACACAAAGCAAAATCAGCCAGATGCGCATTCTCATTCTCACGAGGGAATATGTCAATCCTCTTCAGCTTTTAGTATCCAGTAGGAAACTCACAGCTACCATACCCTGTACAAAAATAACATCGGTAAATTATGCTTAAAATTTCACCGTGAGAATTAAAACAATTTTGCCGAGAAATACAATATGCAGCCAACCCCTCCCTCACAGATATGCAAGAACATGCGCATATTTTGATTGTCTGCATACTAAAATTATTTACCTAACATTTTTCTTAAAACAATAATAAAATACAGGTAAAAAAGTTATAGACAAAAAGGCTTTCATAAGCTAAAATTTTTCAAAGGAGTCAGTAGAATCCAATGTGATTGATTACTCTCCCCAATGGCCCAATCTTTGACTATTTGACCGTCTTTATGATTAAAACTACAATTTTTCATAAATTACCCCTCGTCTTGAAGGATTGAAAAAGGGTTTTCACGTCCTAGACAAGTAACATAACACTGTGGTACGATAATCATAATAGGTCCACATAGTACACAATACCCAATAAAGTTAAGCCACGTCGCTATCAAAAAAGATTCCCTCTTGTCAACCCTGTCACGTGCCTCTTTTATGTCTAATGACCTGTCTTGCACCATTTCTCACCCCACTCTAGTTACTAAACCCATCCTACCTCTATTCTAAACTCATCCCTTCAAAACATAATAATAACAATATAAAATATAAACCATGTCAAAAAAAAAATAAAATAAAAGAATTTATAAAAAAATAAAACATGTTAAAAAGAAAATAAAAAAAGAAGAATTTATAGAATACTCACTAGGCTCCTGTGTGACCACGTACGACGTACCCCCGAAATAGCAACTCCCACCTTTGCGCGATTGTTTCTGATAATAACTATTGAACGCGAACGAAGCGTGGGCCACAAGCGTGTTAGGATCATAACACGTGGCACCGCGCTGAATTGGACGGCAATCAGCACCACCTTCACCGCAAGCAAAATCTAGAGCCGCTTGTAGCTTAACTTTATCCGCATCAGGGTTCGCAACACACCACGTGTTACCAGTAGTACTCTTGGAAACCCCACCACTCACAACCGGCGCCGGAGCAGAACCACCACCGCCACCGCTCACTGGTGGGCGATCGTGGTAGTCCTTGAGCTCCTCCGCCGTTAATGGAACATTATAAACCCTTCTCTCGTCAGGATAAAAAAGCCCAAAGTTTCTCTCGGAAGTGGGCCCAGGCTTTTGATTCTCATTAAAAAGCGCGAACAAATAAACGGTGAGATCCGCTTTGGGCCTAAGTGGGGTCCCACTGTTTGTTAAGATCTTACGGACGAGATTCCCATTGTACGCTGCAGCGTTGTCTAGACTTGCGCCTATCTCATTACTATCACCCTTTGACGGCCAACCGGTTTCCGTTACGACGATATTAACATCATTATACTTCAAAGCACTTAACGCAGAGAAAACGGCGTCAATTTGAGCGTCAAATAAGTTAAAGTAACGTAATCCGTTACCCGGATCCACCACACCCGGGTTTTCACGGAAAAGCGCATAGTCTAAAGAAATAACGTTTGCGTTAGACTCGTAAGCGAAAAAAGGGTACACGTTTACCATAAGGTAAGATCCAGTTTGGCGCAGAAAATCCAACATGGGTTTAAAAACCGGTTCCACGAGTTCCGGTCGGAATGAACCGGCTGATGAAGGGTAAGAGTTTCCCAGTGCGCTGAGCGCAATGGGGGAGGAAACCTTAATGTCGGAGTCAAGGTTGTGTTTTTTTAGAGCTTCGTGGATGTTTTTCATGGCGGGTACGAGGAACTTTGTGGTGTTGTGTGGGTCTACAAAAACTTCGTTTCCAACGGCAATGGCTTCGATTTGGGTATGTGGGTGGTAAGCCGCCACGTTTCTTTCGACCCATTGGAGTGCAAAGGAAGGAGCTTTGGCTGCTGCGAAGAGTTGTTGGTTTGGAAGGTCAACGGTGACTTTGATTTTGGATCCGGATAATGCTTGGAGCACTGCCGGGTCGGTATCGTAGACTTTGACCCGGTTTAGTCCTTGTGATTTTAGTAGCTGCACAACCTTAACTGCTGAGGGAAGGTTGTTTGCTATTCGACCGTAGTTCACACCAATGGAACCTCCATCTGAAAAAACAATGTAAATGTAGAACATAAGACTTTATTATTTTGAAACAAAGTGAAAAAAATAATAAAAAATGAGAGTGAGAAATGTGAGCATTGCCTGTTAGGGTGAGGGAGAGAAGAAGGGTAAGCAGTGTGAGGAGGGTGAAGAGCTGCATTGTTGTTGTGTGAGGAGAAAAGGAAATGAGATGGGGTTTGAGTTATGTGTTTAGTGTTTGGTGTGGTTAATGATGTTTCTAGGAATGTGGTGTGTGGAGAAGTGCAGAGTGTGTCTGTGGAGCAAGTGGGGTGACGTGAGAGTGTTGTTATCTATGAAGGAAGGGAGGTGGTGAGGGAAGGGGTAAGAGAATAAGTGGGACCTACTTTGTGTTAGTGAGTAATGACAGTAACAAATGGACGAGTAATTATAGGACCACCTTCCATCATTCATGGCCAGTTGGCCTGCTTCATGCTGCTATGTTTAGGGGAGAGATATACAATTGTGTTGAACATCCATGTTTGGTCCCACCAAACAGCTACTTCCATTTGGATTTCAATTTTTTATTATTATATTCTCTTTTTTAATTATATTATAATTATGGGTAATAGGGTAATAGTTTTTGCTGTGGCTCATGAATTGTGATTTTTCATGGGGTGAATGGGCAATTTAAGATTGAGAATAGTTATTGACTATGGCATTTTGTTCATTGCTCTATTAAATTTTGCTAGCTCATAGAGTATGATGTTTGTTGGAATGGGTGCTATCATGGAACAATGATGAATATTAAAAACCAAGGTGGTATTAATTTGATGTACGTGTTTTGAACAAAAAAATAACGTCCAATTTTACATCATTGTCTACACAGATCTATTCTGGCTTTTTTCATCTTTCTCAACAGTGGCTTACATTTTGCACCCAAATTGAGTGTATTGCAGATGGTGTAGTAGTGTATCTTGGCCTTTGCACCTAATCTTTGATTCTGATTAATCAAACCTCTGAAAATGAGTAGCATACTGTCTTTGGTTCGGAACACGTAGTCTAACCAATTATTTTCCTTGTAAAGTAAGCACCCAATGGATATCATTTATATCTTGCAATATAATTAAGAGCTACTTTCTTTTTCTTTTAAGGAAAGCAAACATCTATTACTAAGATGCATTTCATTCACGATACCTTTGTTATATTAGTTTTAGTGTATATTTGGATTATCATTTATGATATTTTAAATTGACTTTTACACCTTTCAATTTAAAGCTATCAATGAAAAAATGATGAATATGGTAAATCATGTGATTAAGCTCAACATTTTCTATACAAGAAAGATATCATATTGTTGTGAGGGAATTCAATTTTAGATACAAAGAAGGTGCTTTATATATATTGTACAACTATAAAGATAGTGTTAAGATGTCTTAAATTGGGTTAAAAATATGATTACAATATTCTTTATATAACTTGATTAATTGTGCACCATAAAGAATAGACACTTGCATACATCACATGATTGAGATATTTACATCTACTCCTAGATATACATTTTTTTGTTTTTAAACATATAATCCTTAGTTTTAATTCCTGTACAATTTTTTATTCAATTTTTTAATTTAGAAAATCATCCTTTAAAATTGTGAAGACTTGTTAGAAATGTTGCTTATACCACTCAAATTTTGTCAAAATTACACAAATGTCATGGAATCTTACTTCACTTTTGTCCACGAATGAAAACAACATTTCTTTCTTGTTTTTTTTTTCTTTTCCTTCATCTTTCTGTCCCTTTAACCAAAACAACATGCTTATCTATCTAATGCAATTTTTGTGTGGCGTTTGAGTTTGGTGATTTTCGTATTTATCTTATTACCTCAACTTCCCTACTCTTGTTTTCTCACTGATTGAAAACTCAATTATCTTCTCACTTATGTCTCAAATTCAATAGCTATTTACAATAACTGATGAGTGCAGCATATTAGGTAAAAAAAAAAAAAAGTGTTTTGTTATGAGAGTTGAAAGAATTAAAGAATGTCAAGGAATTACTATTTTTGAGAATTAATATTTTTAGGAATAAGAAAAATGTGTTTTGAGGAGATAAAAAAAAAAAAAATTTGATAGCCATTGCATTCAACCATCTTGTTTGCACTTAGCACAATTTTGTTATGTGAACCGGATTTGTGGTAGGCCCAATTCGATAAGCCCAACATTTGTAAATACTGGGCCCAACCTGCAATCCCAGACACTAATTTGGCCCAACAGCGCAATTAAAATAAAAAAAAAAGAGATATTCAGAATAACAAAAATTAAAACCCTAATTTCCAGAGGGAAATTCAACGACAAAGAACCATGTCTGGTACTGCTCCCAACACGCAGGCAGAGGAAGAGAAGAAACTGAATGATCAATCAAGCCCTGCCCACATCAATTTGAAGGTCAAAGGACAGGTTTGTCTTTTTACTTTTGTTTTTTTTACTATTTCCTCTGATGGATTTCTTGATCTATGCAATGAAAATATTATATTTGGAAGTGATTTTCTTTTGTTTTGTGAATTTTTTATCTCTGTATATTCTTCTGTTCTTAGAAAGTTTTGTTTTTTTAGGATGCTCAATATCGTTTACCCCTTTTGTATTTTTATTTGTTTTAAGTTAATGACACTTTTCCACATTGGTGACTGGAAATAAAGTTCTCACCTTTGCCATGGGTTGCAATCTTTTCTTATATTTTTCTGTATACTTCAATAATTTTTTCTTTTGAGAAAAATGGCTATAGCTTGTTAGTTCAACTTTTTGTCCTGTTTCAATTCTCAGTTGTTTTATTACCAGAGTGATTAGTATGTTTAATAGTTTGAGTTCTTAGTTGTCGGTACAATTTTTTGGCAATTGAAACTGAAGAATCCATGTATGATCTATTTATAAAGAAGCTTAGGATAATATAATCTTAACCATGTCTCTAGAGCAGAAGTGTTCTGAATGGCGGCATCACTTTATTGCCATGTCATTGACTTTCTAAGTTTATGGTTGCACTATTGAAATCCAGTTTCACTACATTGACCACTTTTCTAGACATGGTAAATTCCAGTTTATTATGTAATTCTGGTTTATGGGTAATTGACCATAATAGTTACGGAAATTAAATCCATAATAGGTCTGTTTTCTATCAGTGACGGAAGAGGGTTAGACGCCTCAGAAGTTGACACGTGTCAATGGTAACGTGGGATTGGGCACCAAAAGTGGTGCCTAGTCCCTAAGCGCCACGTGGCAAAGGTGGCGCCTCTAAGCTGGGCGCCAACTTTGGGGTCTTTATTTTGTTTAGTCTCTCTTCTCTTTTTTCTCTCTCTTGTATTTTTGTTTTCAGAGCTTCCATGTTCAACATTTTTCTCTCTTCTTAGATTGATCTTCCATATTCTAAATTTTCTCTCTCTTTCTCTTTAAATTTTGTTCACTGATGTTTTTCTATATTCTACCCTTTCATGTTACTCTTTCATATTCTACATTTCTCTCTCTCCTTAAACTCTTCCATTTTCTACCCTTTCTCTCTCTTAGATTTTTGTTTTCACTTTGCACTTCTGTAATCTACCATTTTTCTCTCTTCTTAGATTTTTGTTTCCAATGTTGGTGCTCTTTCATATTCTAATCTCTGTTTCCACGTTTGTTGTTCTTCTATATTTTACATTTTCTCTCTCTTCTTAGATTTTAGATTTTTGTTTCTACTAGTTGCTCTTCATTCCAAATTACACGGATCCCGCCACACACAATACGTTCTCTCACAACCTGACACGTGTACCAATGTCATGCTTGACGCTCTGGTCATGGGCGCTCAACGTGGCAGCCAATCAAGCTCTACCACGTGTCAACTTATGAGGTTTGGCGCCCAAACCCTTTCCGCCGTCGTTAGAAAACAGACCCCTCTTAAAATGTTTGTAACTAGGCCCAGTTACGGAATTAGTTTCCGTAACTGGCCTATTTAAGTCAATTACCCGGTTTATCTTTGAATCTTACTATTATACCACTTGGTACTTTCTTGTTTCTCTTGGTTTACTTTTGGTCACATCCCTGTCAGTAGGTGTGCTTAAAGTCGTAAGAGAACATGTCAAGATTCTTATCAAGTCACAAGTTCCTTTAAGCACCTTTTCAAGCTAACATTCCTGTGACTTTACCTTAAAAATTCAATGCAGTGTATTATAAACCTGGTTTTCATTGTCATTATATTTGTGCACTGTTATAAGTTACATGACTATTCCTTAATTTTGTGTTCGGTTTATTATAATGTGATGTTTTTGTACGTAACATAATGAGCTTATGATCTGGTCCAGGTTATATTTTGTTATGGACAAGATTTTTCTATTTTTAAGTATCAGTGTGGCACATGATATAAGACTATTATTTGATTGTAGGATGGAAATGAAATATTCTTTAGGATAAAAAGAAACACTCAACTGAAGAAGCTGATGAATGCATACTGTGATCGGCAATCTGTGGACATTAATTCAATTGCTTTCTTGTTTGATGGTCGCCGCCTCCGAGCAGAACAAACTCCTGATGAGGTTTGCACTTTTGCTTGACTTTGTTTCCAGGAAACACATGTTACAGTGTACCATAACCCCACTTGTTTTGTGTATATTTCTTCAGCTAGAAATGGAGGATGGAGATGAGATTGATGCAATGTTGCACCAAACTGGTGGAATCCTTTTAACCTAGTTACTTAATGTGGTTATTGTAAGTAATATAGGTAAGTTACTTTGGTGTAGGTAACCTATGGATCTGCATTGTGGAAATTGGGAGACCTTATCAAAATTGAGACTTGTTTTTACAGTGTTGTTTCTTTACAATGATTGAAATGAAAATTGGTATTTATAAATGAATTGTAACTATTGTTTTGCACGAGATTTTCGAGCGAGTGATTGGAGGAGTATGTTTTGTTTGATTATCTAAAAGTGTTTTTTCCATTCCAATATTCATAGCTTAAATGTTTTTTTAATGAAATTGAAGTTATATTTAGGGAATGTTCAGTTTCCTATTTTCTGAAAACAGGAAATATGATAAAAAAATTATACTTTAGTAGTAATTTTGAAAGTATTTTATTAAACCATTTTCAAAATAAAGGTTGGAATTTAAAAAATAAAAATATTGTTTTAATTGTTTCTATGAAATTTAGAAAATAAAAAGTGAGAATGATGAAAAAGTGATGACAGAACATATAATTTAAATGAGTCTTTTGATAAAGGAGGAGAATGAAATAGATTGCACATTATATTTGAAATCTTCTAACCTTTCTCTCCTATTGGATGTTACCAAACCCATATTTGCAAGAAAAAATAATTCCACTGTGGAAAATCAAAGTGACATTCATATATAAATAGTAGTAAATACGCAGTAATGACTGAGCCGTATCTTTTTACTAATATCTATTCACAGTGAATCAGCAATAACTAATAGCTTTACAGCAGTTGAATCTAGAATAAGGTCCGCACTTTACCAGACTGCCATTGTTGAAGGTCTGAAAGCATATTTTGGTCTACCGAACAACAAACCAAACTCACAAATTTTAATGATAATTGATAACATAGCAAATTCTATAAAGTTACAACACTACTATAGGGCTGGTTACTCTGCGCTTGCCATCTGTCCAAGACAAATTCCCAGATAAAGGAAACCCTTGACGAGGCACACCAATTGCCTGCACAATAACCTGGAACCTCTTCTTTTCTCCAATTTTCTTAAAACTCAATGAACATGGTTGAACAGTAACCTTTATTCCCTTTGGTCCATTAGCATTCACAACATATGTCCCTGGAGGCCCAACGTTTGTAACTGTACCAGTAACATTTATAGGCTTTGACCCAGGATGGTGCACTGTAATTGCAGGATAGTTGAAATCTTCTATTCTGTAAGATTTTGGACAAGTATAAGAGGATTTCAAACTTCCAAACAACTTGAGTAATGCTTGATTGTAACCAGAAGCACACAAGAAGTTCAAGTAATCTGTTGTGCTTAAGTCATAAACAAGTCCAGGGTCAATTGCAAGGTTAGGCTGAATGTGTCCGGCGCCAGATTCAAATGGAGTTGCTACCTTATCAAATGCATTCTGAATCGGTTGATTTGTGTTGTCTAGTGTTGTAGCTGGAATTAATTAATAGCTCAATTGTTTATATGCTACCAAATGCTTTTCCTTGTAATATGTTGCACAAGAACATATTTTATAATTTGTACATATAAAAAAGCATTGTGTTAAGCAAGAATATTATTGTACCTGTAGTCATAATGGCTGATTTAATAGCTGCAGGACTCCATGTAGGATGATGTGTTTTGAGAAGACCAGCAATGCCAGCAACATGAGGACAAGCCATAGAAGTGCCTTGTTGCACATTGAATAGAAATCGACGTGAATCTGATTCAAGATCAGTTGGACCCGCGCCTTGTGTAAAAGCAGCAATAACGTTCACACCAGGAGCAGTTACGTCAGGCTGGAAGATAAATATTAAGAAAACGGTTAATTGCAAGAATGAAAAATCATGTGGCTATGTTGGTGTAACAAAATTAATGCATGTAGATGGACCTTTAGTATCAATGGTTGCACTACACTGGGACCTTTGGATGAGAATCCTGCCATAATTGGAGCTGGCCTTACTCCTATATATGTTCTTGCAGCAGTCAAGTATGCTACACTCTCTCTGCAACAATATATATTTTCAAATTAATCAAGTGCTTCACTTGGTACAAGTGGACGTGTAAAACTGATTAATCAATGGTACATGAAGTTTAATTACTTAGTAACTTTTGCGCTTGAACCTCCTTGACCTTGAAAATTATCCGTTCCACTGATACTTGCAGCAGGTAAGTTATGAGGCTCGGCAAGAAGCGTATTACCATCTTGCTTATCATTTTGTACAAAAACTGCAACAGCGCCAGCAAGAGCACCCTGTTGCACCTCTTTAACTGATTCTATTTTATTACTTCTAAGGCAGATTAGTATCTTTCCCCTCACTTTTTTAGGATCAAGTGTTCCCGCTTTGCAAAGACGACTACATACACCAACATACATGCATATATGTATATTTATCTTTACGAGACAAATTAAATATAGATAGTTGAAACAAGCTTGGGAAATAAAAATAATGCTTACGCGTCATTAATGGACACATTAGGAAGCCTGGCGTCCACAGATTTAATCACGGGATAGAACTTTCGTGATGATGTTGGTAACCCTCGATTAAGACTGGCACCCTGATACACGTACACTGGTGCAGTTAAGTTAACATCATAAATATGAGATATATATATTTTTTAATTTTAAATTGTAAAAGTACTCGATCTATTGTCTAAGAGGTCAGTGAATACGTGACAATTAGACAATCAATATTCATATGTTTTGCGAGTGAGTTAACGGAATGATTAAGTATTAAGGTTACGAAATAGAGTTGCTGTAAATCTAAGTGAAGTAGAAAAATATGCGTGTGGTACCTTAATGTAAGTGTTGTTACCAAGAGAAATGTTGCTGAGAAAATCCCTGTCCATTGTGCTAGCAGCAACGGTGAAGGACCATGGTGCAACATTAGTGACAGTTCTAGGTAATGGGCCATCATTTCCAGCGGAGCAAACAACGACTATATTTCTGGCAACTGCATGGAATGAACCAATGGAAATTCCATCTGTAAGCAAAGATTCGGCATAGGGAGTGGACCAACCAATAGAGGCAGAGATGACATCAACACCATCATTAATGGCATGATCAAAAGCTTGTAGTAAATCTGCTTCAAGGCACCCTCCCGAGTCCATTTCATGCCAGCAAGCTTTGTAGGAAACAACGCGTGCTCTTGGGGAGCCTCCCTTAGCAGTGCCATTGCCGTTACCAAATACATTAGCATTAGAAGCAAAATTACCACCAGCTGTTGAGAGTGTGTGGGTGCCATGCCCTACCAAGTCACGTGCTGTGCGTTGTGTTGGGCTAAGCTTCCCAACTTCTGACTCATTATTTTTGTAGAAAATTCTTGCTCCAATCAGCTTCCTGAATATTCATCATCTTATGTATTTATACTGATTTCAAAGTTTTGAAGCCAATTTACAAGTTGAAATAACAAAGAAAAATTACCGGTTACAAAAATATATTTGTTTTGACCAGTGAAAGTGTCAATCTGACAGACACGTTTGGTACGCCACTTTGAAGGGATAGGCCCATATCCTTCGTCGTTGAAACTAGGGTGTTCCGGCCAAATGCCTGTTCAAAAACCAACTAATTAAAGAATAACTTTACTTTATATCTGCAATTAACTAAGCAACTAACTTAATTCATTACAGAATATAATATATATATATATATATATATATTTACGTCTTATTATCAATTATCTAGTTAAATTTAAAATATATTTATAAATATTTTTTATAAAAAAAAGTAAAAATATATACGTCAATAATAAAATAATTATTATAAAATATGAAAAAGAAATATCATATATATATATATATATAATATGAAGAGAAAAATATATATATATATATATATATATATATATTATAAATAAATTAATTGGTTAGCTGTAAAAAAAAAAAGTTATAAAAATTATCCTGTTTAATTTAATTTGTAATAATGAATTTCGGTAAAAGGATAAGTTAAAAATCCTATTAAATAAGGGAAAAAAGATTCACAGTCCCGTCACACACAAGATGGAGTATAGCTTAGGAATCTACCCTTAATATACAAAGGACTACCTTTAACATACAAAGAAGATTCACAGTCTATTTGAATAATTTTTCCTCGAATCATCCATCATCTATAAAATATTGTTATTTATAAAATTTTATAATTTTATATTTATTAATCAAATTAATTGAATTGACATTTTAATGTATTCCAAAGTTAAACATAAATAAAAAGCATAAAAAGACATTTGTTTTTTTTTCATAAATTAT
The DNA here is from genome assembly GCA_026586105.1 of Hylodesmum podocarpum. Taxonomy (NCBI): domain Eukaryota; kingdom Viridiplantae; phylum Streptophyta; class Magnoliopsida; order Fabales; family Fabaceae; genus Hylodesmum; species Hylodesmum podocarpum. The sequence goes on along the minus strand of JALJEV010000519.1, from coordinate 4,590,725 downwards.
ATTCTCAGAAGTATTATAACCAACGATATTATTTTTGAGAATATTTAAAAACTCATTTAGTTATATTTTAGTATTTCTAGAAATTATTTTAAATTTTTAAAAAAATTATAAAATAAATAAAAATAGTAGTTATATTTGTAGTTAAAAAATAATGTTCAATATGCTCATGAGAACAAAACATTCTGACGAAAATATAACGTAAAATGAATTATATTATTGTTATTTTCCGGACAATAAATAATGCTTAAGATAATTTTTTAAAATTAATAATAAATATGGGAATATTATATTGCCAAATTGATATTCTCATAAATAAAATTTAGTGCGTGAAATAAACGCATTTAAAAAAGATATAAATATCTTATGACTTCTTTAACATTATTATCGTTAGAATAAAAAATACATAATTATATTTTAAATTACTTAATTATGATATAATAATATGGAAATCACTTAATAAAAAATAAAATATTCCATTATTTTAACGCATTAAGCGTAAGACTTCGTAATTGAATTAGAATGTGACATAACCTCATCTTTCTGATTCTCTGTCCTTTTCTTCACCCATCATCATCACCAATAACATATGAAAACAAATACTGAATTGGAATTACTTCAATAATTCACAAGGATACGTAACTGTCCCAATTGAAAAACAGTTCAACTCATTAATTGAATTTGAAGAACTTAATTTTTTTTTTAAGTTCAATAATACATCAAGTTAAATGTTTTTTACCATTAATAATTTTTAATACATTTCTTAAATATATTATTTGTTGTATGATGAGGAATCATCAAATATTCAAGATATGTGAGATTTATTTCTTATTTAAAATATTTGAATTGTAATTTCATAAACTCTAATAAATTATCAAAAAATATCTAAATGTAAGAGAGAAATATATATATATATATATATATATATATATATATATATATATATATATATTAGCATAGCATTAAACATACCTGTATCGATATTAGCGATGATTACATTTTCTCCAAATCTTGCTTTCCTCCAAGCTGAATTTTCAGGAATTCTTCCATTTTTTTCCAGTCCAAGAAAATCCCATGATCTGGTAGTGTGCAATTTGTGCTCTTTGCTCAAGAAAACAGAAACTACATTTGGATTTTCTGTACCAATAGAAACATATATAATATATGATGATATAAATTTGTGTGTCACTTCAAGATTAGTAGAAAATCATGGTAATAAATAATCTTTGCTCACTTTTAATCTCTGAAGCTTCTTCCTCTTCAAGTAGGGCAGCAAAGCCATTGATGTGCTTATTGTATGAGTACATAATTGCTTCCTTCGCTTTCTCATGACTATTAAATTAACAAACTTTAATTAGCATATATGTCCCCACAATATTTAACAAAGTTCACAAAAGAAAAAAGAATATTTATTGCTTAATTAATTACCTTCCTAAGACAGAAGCCAGTAAACCATAATGTGAATTTGTGGCTGTTTGAAGATCACTAGGTGAAGGGTCTGGGCCATGAGAATGCCCTTCCAAGTACACAATGCAGGTCTGATATTAAACACAGATTCCAAATTAAGAAATTGTTTCAATGGTACATAAACGCAACAAACTATAATAAATGTGGAAAATCTTAAAGTTGGAACTATTGAGAGATATATTGTGACAAAACTTCATGAGAAAATGCAATTAGAGAAGTAAAATGTGAAGTTTACTTGCCTTTCTAAGAGCATTGGTAGGTTGCTGCAAGAAAATGCAGAGAAGGAATGATGATAGAACAAGTTTGAAGATTGAGAATCCCATCATATATCTTCAACTGGTGTTTTTGAGTGAGTGCTCCTCTCTATATATATATATATAACCATGCTTACTCTATTAGTGTGCTTTTATTACTCTGCTTTCACCTTTTGCGTAAAATATGTCTTTTATACGCAGAATTGGTGTACGATAAGTATAAAAAATAAAAAAAATATTAAGATAAATAGATAATTAATTATAAAATATGAAAAAAAAATATATATATAAAAATATATATTGTATAAGTTAGTTAGTTGGCGAATTAAAGTTACTAAATATATTTTAACTCATTGGTTGTTTGTTCAGGTGAATTATAGCAGGAAGACGGTAAAATTGTCTCCATATAACAAATGATTTTACAGAGCTAACTGTTGAATAGAAAGACCCTCCAGTGCAATGTAATACTTTTAAGTAGAAAGAAAAACAAAATATATGTAAAAATTAGGAAACACTTTTAGGCAAAGAGACTGAAAATAATGGAATAGAAAGGAAGAGAATAGGATAAATTATAAAAGAAATAGAGATGAAGTTAAGGTTGTTTAAATGAAATGAAATAAGAGAAAATAGAATAAAGATATTACGGGGATATGTGTATGATCGAATGTATAAGATAAAATTTAAAATAAGTTAAAATTTAAAATTACAATTTTACTTTAAATCATTTAAAATGTGATAATTTAATAAATTAAAATTTTAATTTACTCCAACGTGTAAATTCAATTTAATGGATCAAATTATATATTATAAATACAATTAATTAAAAATTATATAGTATAAATATAACTAATTATATGCATAAATTTAATTAATCATATTATATATAAATGTAACCAATTATATATAAAACATGATCGATTATAACGAGTAAAATGTAATTGGTCATGTTTTATATATAATCGATTACGTAACAATTATATTTGAAAAATATAATCAATTAAAATTAAATACAAGGATATAAATGAAATTTGTTGAAGAAAGAATATTTTATATTATTTTATATCCTATTTCTCTTCTTTTTACGTCTCTTCTACACATTCAAACACACCCTTATCTGTAACTTTATCTACACATATGTACAGTGGTATTCATAAAAAATACCAAACCCAATCAGCATTCATGAACCAATCCATAGAAATATAGGAAAAGGTAAAAGTAATCCAAAATCCCATTTCAGTGGCTCATGTCTTCAGTTATAAAGTGAAACTCATCTTCTCAGAATTGCATATATGATAATAACATGGCTTCCCCATTTTGTTTCAAATACATTTCCTCTAAATTTCTACCTCTTGAATACCTTTTCATCGTCCTATTATTTTCTCACCACCTAAAAATATTCCCACATTGTCTTTTTCTCTTATTTTGTCGCGAAATTTATTTTTGAACAATGATACAATATTATTTCCCTTTTTAGTATGGTGTACAGATTTTCTCACATTATATGTAACTTAGCCACACAAATTTTCCATTTTCGATTTGTCGTCTTAAAAAGTACTACTAATAATTAATAAACGACAAGAAATCATAAATCATCTTTTAAGTTTTAACCGTAGATGTGTTCCTCTAAACATATTGGTCATCACAATCAATTTCCGAAAAAGTATTGGCATAAATGTGCGTTGTGTTCTAAATTCGCTACATGCACATACTTTTTCACATTTAGCATGAGGGACCGGCTTACATGCAAAATGGTTGGGATTTAGTTAAAACGATTTTGTAATAAGGAAGGAATTTTTATTTAACTAAGGATTCTTGATATATTTTGTTAATTTAAAGTTTCATGTCGATAAATTTTTAAAAAGGGAAGAATAGGATATTTATATATAAGAGAATGATGTCTACGTCCTAAATCTACAAAATAAATATATTTTAACTTATAAGTAATATATGTCAAACTGGAGTATTTTTCTTCCGATTAGAGTGTTTTTTGTAATTCTTTTGTGGATGTTCTTTTTACTGTACTCTATAACATTTTCACGGTGAATATTTGTTTGGACTAGATCTCATGATTTTTATCCTTATTATATTTGTTTGTATTCTTTGCTCATGCTCTTACATTTTATTTACTTTAGAAATCTATATTACTGTCACTTATTATAATTATCTTATTCTTCCTCTCAAGAAAAAAAATATTTTATTTTGCAGGCTTTTAGTCTTGTATGTAATTTTTCCGGAGCCTACTCGACCGTCCCAACACAAATATCATCTACATAACTAACTCTCCCTGTCCAACATAATGTGTTACACCATTACCTCCCACTAGCTAAAACATGGTCTTCCCTATACTATTTCGTTTAATTCTCTGTCCATTCTTAATGCTCCATTCCTCCCAAGTTTTCATGTTTTATTCCTTTGCCTTTGTTGCCATCACTACTTATGCTGTTGCTGAAAACCAATATAGGGAAGCAAGTGCTCTTTTTCAGTGGAAAGTGAGCTTTGACAACCAAAGCCAAGCTTCTCTGTCTTCATGGAAAAGTGGTGTCAGTCCTTGCACGAGGAAAGAAATTGTTTGTGATGAATCCAACTCAGTGACTGCTATAAATGTTGCAAATCTTGGGCTGAAAGGTACTCTTTACAGTCTCAACTTCTCATCCTTTCCCAACCTGCTAACTCTGGATATTAGTCACAACAGTTTTAGTGGAACTATTCCTCAGCAAATTGCTAACTTGTCCACAGTTTCTCAATTGAAAATGAATCATAATCATTTTAGTGGTTCAATCTCAATGATGAAGTTGGCTAGTTTGTCATTGCTAAACTTAGATGGCAATATACTTACTGGCCACATTCCTAAGGAGATTGAAGAATTGAGAAACTTAAAGCAACTAATACTATCATCAAATCAACTTTTGGGTACCATTCCTCCAAAAATTGGAATGTTGTCAAACCTTGTTGAACTTGATTTGTCAAATAACTCTATCTCTGGTACAATCCCTTCACTTAGAAACTTGACAAATTTAGAAAAACTTGTTCTTGAAAACAATAGGCTCTCCGGCTCCATTCCATCTTACATAGGAGACATGGTCAATTTGATTTCTGTTGAAATCATGAATAATAGAATTTCAGGATCAATTCCTCCCAATATTGGAAACTTGACAAAACTGGTCAAACTGTCCATGGGAGGTAACATGATTTCTGGATCAATTCCTACCTCCATAGGAAACTTGATCAATCTAGTGGGGATAAACCTTTCTTTGAACAATATTTCCGGTGTTATTCCTTCCACCCTTGGAAACTTGACCAAGCTAGCTCAGTTGTTAGTGTATAATAACAAACTTGAAGGAAGATTACCACAAGCAATGGCTAACTTGACCAATTTCCAAAACTTACAACTATCTAGCTATAGATTCACCGGTCCTCTGCCTCAACAAATTTGCCTTGGCGGGGCTCTAGAAAAATTTGCTGCTAACATCAATTCTTTCACCGGTCCAGTTCCAAAAAGCCTGAAAAATTGCTCCAGTCTTGCACGAATCAACCTCTCAGGAAACCAGCTGATTGGAAAAATCTCAGATGATTTCGGTGTATATCCAAAGTTGTACTTCGTTGATCTGAGTAGCAACAATTTCTATGGCCACATTTCACCAAATTGGGCAAAGTGTCCTAGTCTCACAAGCCTTAGGATGCACAACAACAATTTATCTGGTGGTATACCGCCAGAACTAGGCCAGGCGCCAAAGTTAGAAGAACTAGACTTGTCTTCAAATCATCTAACAGGAAATATTCCAAAAGAACTTGGGAACTTGACCTCATTGTTTGATCTATCAATAAGCGACAATGAACTTTCTGGCAACATTCCTATGGAAATGGGAGTTTTGTTCAGTCTTAAAAATTTGAAGCTTGCAGCAAATAATTTAGGTGGCCCAATTCCAAAACAGGTGGGAGACTTACCAGATTTACTTCACTTGAACTTGAGCAAGAATAAATTCACAGAAAGCATTCCATCTGAATTTTACCATTTGAAATCTCTTCAAGACCTTGATCTTAGTTGGAATTCGTTAAATGGAGAAATACCAGCAGCACTTGCAAGTATGCAAAGATTGGAAATTCTAGACCTGTCACACAACAATCTCTCTGGAACCATTCCATCTAGTTTTAAAGATATGAAGAGCTTGACAGATGTTAACATATCTAACAACCAATTGGAGGGTTCAATACCTAGCAATCCAGCCTTTCTTGAAGCTCCATTTAATGCATTGGAAAATAATAAAGGCTTGTGTGGAAATGCCTCGGGTTTGGTGCCTTGCACAAAATTGAGTCACAACCCTCATGGTAAAATGAAAAGACATGTCATCCTGTTGAAATTAGCCCCTGTTTTGGGCGCTATAGTTCTAGTAGCATTCGTGATTGGAGTTTTGCTATGTATTTATTGTCAAAGAGAAACAAAAGCCAAAAAGGAAGGTATAGAAGAACAAACTGGGGATCTTTTTTCCATATGGAGCTATGATGGAAAATTAGTGTATGAAAATATCATTGAAGCCACAGAGGAGTTTGATGACAAATATCTTATTGGAGAAGGAGGTTCTGCAGCTGTTTATAAGGCAACATTACCCTCAGGACAGATTGTTGCTGTGAAAAAACTTCATGCTCCACCCAACGATGAAACACTCAATTTAAGAGCTTTTACAAGTGAAGTTCAAGCCTTGGCAGAAGTCAAGCATCGTAACATTGTCAAGTTATTTGGATATTGTTTACATTCACGATTCTCCTTTTTGGTTCAAGAATTCCTTGAAGGTGGTAGCTTGGATAAAATTCTAGACAATGATACAAATGCAACAATGTTTGATTGGAAAAGGAGGGTGAATGTTGTTAAAGGTGTGGCAAATGCATTGTACCATATGCATCATGGATGCTTTCCTCCTATTGTTCATCGTGACATATCAAGCAAGAATGTTCTTATTGATTCAGATTATGAAGCCCACATCTCTGACTTTGGAACTGCTAAAATTCTGAATCCTGATTCACACAACTTAACCTCATTTGCTGGCACCTATGGGTATGCTGCACCAGGTTATGCTCTTTTTGCTCTTAATACATTAATAATATGCTTATTTTTATTATAAGGTCTGATACTTGTATAATATTATCATCATATGTTGGTCTATTACAGAGCTAGGTTATACTTTGGAAGTGAATGAGAAATGTGATGTGTTCAGTTTTGGAGTGCTATGTTTGGAAATAATAATGGGAAAGCATCCAGGAGATCTCGTTTCTGCATTACTATCAAAGTCTGAAACTTCATCAGTCTCTAATTTGCTCTTACAGGATGTGTTGGACCAACGACTACCTCATCCAGTGAAACAAGTTGTTGAGGACGTGATTTTGATTGCAAAAGTAACATTTGCTTGCTTGAGTGAAAATCCACGTTATCGGCTTAGCATGGAACAAGTGCATAACGAGTTTGTGATGCCAAAATCATCTACAGTGGATCCACTCCCCATTATCACACTTGGTCAGCTCCTAAATGATTGAACCTTGTTTGTTCGTGTGTTGTTAGCTTCTTTTCTTTTTTGTGTAGTGTGAGCATATTTTGCATTTTGCATGTTATTTCTTGTGTGTATTTTGTGGGCGTATTTTGCATATTTATTGTGTTTTGTAAGACCAGAGGAATAATGGAAACTTGTCTTCTTTATGTCCATTCTCCACTATCACAATTGGTGAAGTCATTAATAGTTAAGTATTGTTTTCCTGTGTTGTGTCTTTTGCATGTTACCTCATTTTTTATTTTTTTTTAAGATCTTTCACAGTATAATTTTATTACGCTAATGACTGTAATATTAACAACCAGTCACTCACTCACAGAATATCTACTTATTTCTCTTTCTTCATAAATAGCAGCCAAAAATTTGTATCCATTTTTTATGATATTATGCATGGGTCAGATATATCATGACGAATTCGTCAAATTCCATTGTGTAAGTGAGATATGAAATCTGATAAGTGAGATTCCGAGTAATTGTTTACATAATCTTCTTCTATCTAAAGAAATTATTCATCGAAATAATGAGTTACTATCGATATCGACACATCTAAAATCGTTAAATGTTCAGGAGTTCCTCTATTCAATCCTTTTCCTTCTTCTTGTTATTGGATATCTCGTTCGTACACATCTTTTCTTTGTTTCTCGAATCTATAGTGAGTTACAGGCAGAGTTCGAGAAGGTTAAATCTTTGATGATTTTATATATCCATATATTTCTTTCTCTTCACATTTGTTATCTAGTTATCTGTGTAGTATAATTGTCTATCAAATTTTTTTTTCACAATATCCATCTTATCTCTTAAGTATTTTAAGTAAGACCTGGAATCATTTGTTAAATTGATTAATAAGGGCAGTGATATTTGAAAGGGAGACAGTGATCTCTATTGTCATTAATTTACAACTTGAACTCTTACAAATGGAAGATTCTTCCAACTCTTACAAACGGAAGATTCTTCCAACTATGTAGGACCATGGTTAATCTGAAAAAAAATATCTCGAAAATGGATATTCAGAAGAATAGGTTTGAGTATATACATTGTCATATATTTTACACAAATAAATATTTTCAAATATAGGAGAAGTTAGAATATTTATCAGTGATATATTCTATGAGTGTTAATCAATTAAATAATTAATTAAAGAGTTTAATAGACTTGTACTATAGTCATAATTTTATTTTATTTTTTACTTGTACTATTTTATTTTTACTATAACTTGAAAGCAAATCAGATGAATGATAGTACATGTCTTAACTCTTTTTTTTTTCCTCTAAATGAAACATTTTACATCTATTATATTTTTTTTATGCACTATAAAATATTTTTTATTAAAGAAAATCGGTTCAACTCAAGTAATATTATAGAAAACAAAGTTCTCCCTTAAAACATTGGGTCTTATTAACCATGTTATAATATTAAATTAAAAAGAGAAAATATTTGATACATAATGTAAAAAAATGTGAGCAATGTAATTTTATATTTACTAATATTTCTTTTTTAGTTTTTTTAATCAATATCCTGATTAGCATTTATATATTGAAAACATTGTGATTTTTAAGTAATTATTTATTGGTAATGTGAACTTTAACAAATCAAGTACTTAATTGAATTAAATTAAGTATTTTCTTTAAAACATTATGTTAGAGTCGGTGTAGGGTAGATGAAAAGTTTCTACATTTATATTTTATAAGTTACTGTGTTTTGTTGAAAATTTAATAAAAATTAAAACTATATTAGATGAAAATTTGAATTAATTTAAATTTATTATGTGAAATAATTATTGATAATAAATTTTTAAAAAGAAAATAATGGACATATCATGTAAATTTTTTATACCATCATTTATAATAAATTTTAATATATGAAAAATTTATTCACTTTTATAAAAATTACTTAAAAACTATAATATTTTAATTTGATATAAATTAATATTGTAAAATATAAAATTCTAACTGACATATTAACTCTTTTTTTATAGTCTATTAAACTCTTTTTAGACTATAATTGTCAAAATGTAATCCATAACTGTTTCAAATATAAAATTTTAACAGCTATTCTGTATCGACCTAAATTTAAAAATTAAAATAATAAATTAAATATGATTTTAGTCTTTTAGATTAAATTAACATATATATTTTGATATTTTAATTTCTTAAAATATAACTTTAATCTCTTAATTTTTTTTAAAATGTAATTATATTATTCAACTTTAAAATAAACTACTTATCCCTACGTTAGAAGTGTTTTGGCCATATCATTGCTATGCACAATGCACAAGAACATTTACCTATTTATATAACCGATCGTATAGGAGACCATAAATTAGGAGAATTTTTACCTACTCTAAATTTTTGAGGATATAAAAAAATATAATAGATCTCGTCGTTAACGTAAATTTTAACATTAATTTAAAAATAATAATTTGAAAATAAAAAAATAAAAAAAATATTTTATATAATTCCATCATATTGAATTAGAAAATAAATTTTTTTATATAAATTATAATTGTCACTTTACATAAAATCGTTAAATATCTAAATGTTAGATACACGTGACTCAATGGCTATAATTATAAAATACTATTTAAATTAACAAGATCAAAACTATTTTTCCTTTTTAAAATTTGAAGTAATAATACTATTATTAAGGATTAAATCTTTTAAAGAACAAAGATGAAGTAAAAAAAACCTTTTGGCCCAAAATATAAGTCCTGCTTAGGGTTTGTCTCCAGTATAAATAGTTCCTTACCCTTTCCTAACTCTGCAGTTTACTACAGAGGAAGCCGTCCCGCTTGGTTTGGTAAACCCTAAACTATAACCCTATCTGCATTTCATGTTCTGTAAATATCTTTTTTCTCTTTATCCAAATAATTTTTGCGGATGCCGATTCAAAAATCAAAATCATACCTTTTGATTTTATTTATTTTGGTTCTATATATAAACATTGAGTCATTGAAACCAATGATGATTGATTCTTATCTATGTAGCAAGTGCCGGCTGAAAAGCAAACTCTTTGTATGGTTTGTGATGCACATTCTTGCACTATCTGAGGTTTCATCTTTTTTTGTTCTATTTTTAATTTTAATTTTTATTTTCCTAGAGAAAGTAAACATTTTTATTTTTAATTTTAAATGAATCTTTCTAAGATCAGAATGTAATTATGTATGTAGTGCAGCATGATTGAAAATTAATGGGTCTGTCTCTGTTTTTTCTTTTTTTTTTTAATTCTCAAATATCAATTGATTGAATACACAGAAACAGGGCAACTATGGAAGTTTCAAAATAAACAAGACAACTCAAACAGACAAATAAACATGGCCCATAAATAACATCATTAGTAATAACAAGACAAGGCCAACACATGGTCACCACAAAGGTTCACATGTTTATAGTTTTAACCCTAACCAAATTGATGCTATGTATTAAAGTCTTAGGCAATTTCATTGTAGTTAACTGACTTATGTCTAGTGAGGTTGCCTTGTATGCATTAACTGGCTATAACCAAGTTTCTAAACTAAACTCATGGTTGCAATTTCATTGGGATATTAGATAAGATTAATGCAAATTGAACCCTTTCACTCATAGTCATATTGCATTGTCAAGTTTCTGTTTGATTGAAACATTCAGGCTGGTTTGATGTATTAGAAGATTGAAGACTAAATTCCTTCAATTAATTGACAGTAATAATTGAGTCATAAATTTTTTTTAAAGCAAAACTATGTTATACATTTATTTGAAGATATAGTAGTGTGAATTCAGTATGTATGATAACTTCTGTCCCATTATGTGTAATCACCTCCAACCCATAGCCCATTATGTATGATCACCTACCACTTATGTAGAATCACCTCCAAATCCAATACACCTCTGTAACTTCCCCCCACTTAGGTGGAATACACAATAATGTGAACTTTCAGCCCCAATAACTCAATTACATTATTATTTCTATGTTTCAGTTAACATGTGCAGAATTTGTCCCATGACTCAATTTATAATTCCTATCTCTTTCAACCAACTATACACGCACTGTAATTAGCAGCCTACTAGAGAAACAAGTAATTAAATGTTGGATCATGAGCCTTTGGCCAAACCAAGAATAGAATAACATCTGTACAGATCTCTCATCCAAACTAAACTGTTTGTTTTGAAACACAATATGGTTCTTGCAATTCTACCGCCCAAACAATCACACACCACATAGTCCTCCATCTATTATTTGCCATATGTTTTTCTTTGGGTAGCATGTGTTTGATGAAATGTATCTCAAGTTCTTCAGACTTAACAAATAGAAAAATTCTTCCCAACAATGATTTTTTTCAAATCCTATCAAAGAACCTACCTACATTAGAATAAAATGTGACAAATTTTTCCAATTTACAAAATGGACACATGTAATCATACCCTTGTACAACAACTGTTCTCCTCAACTTATCTATTGTTGGTAGTGGATTGGACATTACTCTCTGGATGAAAAAAAATTTACTTTTGATGACACTTTTAAGCTTTTAGACTTTGTTGAATTTTTCCTGTTGTTGGCCCCGTCCACAAATGCAATTACTGATCTATATACAGATTTGACAAGTAGTTTCTCAGAAAAGTTTTTTAGCCAAATGTATCTTACTCACTCTTTCTTGGGGTAACATTCTCAGTTAACCCTCTACGATTGTGAACAAGATTTCTCAAACCATTCTCTGGGCCATAATCTCATGGCTTTGAAGAAAATTGATGAACAACTATGGAAAACACGAAGAGATTGTTCTCCAACCATTCATTCAATCATACTATCAAACCACTTAGTTTCACTTAATCTTTCTACCAGAATGATATTATTCAGTAGTTGGACTTACATTCACTCATTCACTAGGACGGATACTAACCTCTCGCTTGTATACAACAAGAATTCCCAATTTACTGAATCAAACAGTTTTCTCTTAATCTACTTTAGATATTAAGCACTTTTTCTTCAGCCTCCTACCCTCCTCTACAACCTCATTTTGTGTAACAAGTACCAACCAACCAAGAATACACTCTGCCTTTGATCTATAACCTGTCCAAACACCCTTTTCAGCCTTCTTGACAATACATTTGTGAAGATCTTGTACATACATCAAACCAATGAAATTGGTCTAAATTCCCCAAATGTTCGTAGCTCCTCCACCTTAGGAATGAGAGATATAAATGATCCATTGCTCCTTCTTGGTAAAACACCATGCTCATGGAGGAATCTCGTAAAGTCGCTCTTCATTGAATGTCAGAACGTTTTAATAAATTTAAAGTTAAATCTCATTGAATTTTTTAATTGAAATGCCAAAGAAAATGAGGGAATTGTGATGAATCAAATCTACATGTAAAGAGTGAACTATGGTTAAATCGGATGGCAGAGTCATATGAAACATGATAACTAAGGAATAAAAAACATGTGTAGTTTCACAATGCAAATCTAGTTGACTATACTTATTTCCTCTCATCTTTATTATAAGATATTTTTACAAAAGGTATCTTATATTAAAGATCAAAATAAGTAATTTTTCACAACAAATTATAATTAAAATTATCCTAAAACATGACCGTGTATCTTGCTGATGTTTTTGTATTAAAAAATAAATGTGCATGATGATAAATTTGATATATATTGTACAGAACACCTTTTAACATATATTATCTACACTGGACACTTACTTAAGAGCATAATCCTTTTGTTCAACAAGGAAAAAAGTATCAATTTTGAGGCTAATGAGGGGAAAGGTACCTATCCTGCCTTTTGTCTCATTTCCAAATTCCCTTCGTTAATTTAATATTTTTGTTTCCTTTTGATGTACGATACAAAGCAACTTTATTTATAATTTCTTAGCATAATGCACTTTTCTTAAAGTGAATAAACATGGATATAATCATATTCAATAAAAAATTGAATCATATCTACCGGAATTGAAAAAAGAAAATCATTGTCTATGTCGTCTTATGATATAATTATTTCTTTCCTACAATGAACTATGAGAGGGATCGAAGTAGAAAACCTACAAGAAGAGCAAAAGGCTAAGGCTTGAATTTAATGGTCTATTCAAAATTGAAATCAATGTCTATGTGATCTCATGATATAATTCTTTTATTGCCTTTGTTCGAAATGGTTTCAATTAACGAGATAATCAAATTGTATGATTTCAAAATGATTCTCAAATACCAAGTGATTTGTTGGGTTTGGTTTAGAATTTGGTACTGAATTTTATATATATAATCGGCAAAGATATTTAGGTTAATTAAGTCAGTAAAGTTTGTGAGTAATTACATGAATAAAAATAGTTATAAATGATCATGTAACTTTGAATTAGTTACTTATTGACTACCGACACAATTTTTTTTGTGAAGTCTCATCTTACCAATATTAAATTTTTGTCACCTCTTAGAAAAGAAATAAACTTTTTGTATATCATCATTTAATTAATATCACATGAATCAGGAGATAAATCAATTGACTCATTATGTGTCACAGCTTGCAAGATAGGTACAATATACTGAGAATAACTTTTTTGCTGTGATTATTCCTTCTAATTTAATAGTATTGCTCAATTTCATCACTTTTTGCTCTAATTGTTCCTTTCTTCTAACCATTAGGGAATTGGTTATTCAATTCCTTTCTTCTAATTTAATTGCATTCCTCAATAATGGTTCCTTTCTTAGATTTTGAGAACCACCTTTGTTTTACAATCCATCCTTATGATATACATATCATAAGTCACATATTTCATATATTTATCTTCTTTATTTCTCTTCATTTCCCCCTAAAATGGAATGAAATAGGCATTCATACTTTTTTGAAAACAAATAAATATTTCAAACTGTAATATAGACGAAGGCTATGAATGTTCTCTACTCAAACATCTTCTCTATTTCTTTTTCTTTCAATTTCTTTCATTATTGTAATTTTAGAAATATAAATAAAATAGAAACACGCCATACATAATAAAAAGTAGCATTTATTTCCATAAAAGCATTATAATAAAGAAAAGGAGAAGACTTTCTTTTCTCCGGGGAACAAAGTGGATAATGCAACTACCTTTCTGAAGAAAAAAAAAAAAAAAAAAGAAGCTTTCTCGTTTTACGAGAGAATATGGATTGTGGAATTTCTTAGCAAATGAATGCTTGACTAGTTATCTTTGGAATTTCTTTACAAAGGCTTAAATTAATACTTCTTTCAAGCTCCATTCTTTCTTTATTGCTTTGTGTCCAATCTTCTCTATTTTTCTACTTTTCTAACATGGTAGGTACAAGTAATGGTGGGACTGACTGTTTACGTACTCTTAAAGCCTATGTAACAATTTATAACAAATAGCAAGTTTGATGTCTTAAATAACGATTATCTTAAAATTCATATTAATCGTAATTTTTAATTAGTTAACTATATTGTATTTTATATCCTATATTCAATTTTGAAATGTGAGTTATCATATGAGAAATGAATGGCTGTAGGATTGAGAAGACCGTGCATTCGTAATAAAAAAATATTTGATAAACAATTAAAGTATGCAGACAATTAATTATAAAATATATTGAGAGAGAAACACATATATATATAAAAGAATATAAAAAATAAAAAGAGAGAAATATATATATACTTTATAATTAAATTAATTAATTTATTACATATTTTTTAATTGACTATGAAATAAAGTTATTCAAGTAAATTATTACACGTTAAAATGCATTTCATGGAGATAGTAATGTGACAAGCAGGGATATATATAATATAAACTAACTACTTCACACAGGTTAAGACAAAATAAGAATAAAATTAAAAATTGATAATATATATTAAGATAACTGATTAATTGATTTGTTATGTAATTTAGTCTCTAATATTTTTAAATGAGAAGATACATTGTTTATTATTATTAAAAAAAATATGTACATAATAAAAAATTGAAATAATTAATTATAAAATATGAATAGATAATTAAAATAATTAATTATAAAATATTAAATAAAAAATACGAATATATTACGAGATTGATTTAATTTATTGCGTATCGAAGTAAAAAATATTATTAAATCTATTTTGTTGATAAAAAGTGCATAACTTGGTCTAAGAGGAGAAAACACAATTAGGCAAGAAAAATCTTTGTCTCAATTGTCGGTGATACTAGGTGCAAAGACCGAGAGAGGGTAGACACTGAGAATGATACGTGCGGTGGTGAGTACTGAGAGAGGTTGACACTTCAGTGAGTACGTAATTAGAGAGATGAAAGTTGCGTAAGATACAGCTTGGAAAGTCAGTAACACAATAATATGGGCACACTTTGGAATAAGAATCAGTGAGTGTGTTGACAGTGACACAAAACAATGGCATCCAATGTATACCAAATGATATATGTTGAGATACATACCCTCACAGTTATGAACATTCTTTAAGTTCATATTTTATTGTTCATTTTACTTCTTTTTGTAAAATTTTGTTATTTCACAGTTTTAACTTTGAGTGATCCTTAATGTTAATTTACTTTTATATAAATTTTTTATCAATTTTATTTGTTAACATACTCAAATAAGTATGAACTAATATTAAATTATCAAAGGAATAAATGAAATAAGATTAAAAAATTAATTAATACAACTAGATGCATGATTTTAATATTATATCTCATTATTCATACTGATGATACTGTTAAATATCATTTACTAGACTAAAGTGATTTAGTGAATGATAAAATATTGATTTAGGAACTTTTTAAATTTTACTGCTTTTAATGACTAAAGTAAAAATGTCTAAGGTTGAAAGTGACTATTTACTCATTCTTTAACTTATTTTTTAAAAGAAAAATTAAAATATATTAATAATGTAAAGTCAATTGAACAATTCCACTATTTATATGTTTATATGTTTGTTAATCTTGATTGAAAATTATATAAAATTTGATTTATTATTGAATATTTATATAAAATATTTTATAGTATATAATTTATTATAAATGTTAAAATTTAGTTGATTTTATGTCCTATTTAATAATTCTCTTTACATATAAAAATTTAAAAAATTAATTTTAGTAATACGCGAGTAGTTAAAATTAGTTTTTACCATGAATATGTTTTTGTCAGTAGTTAGGTTTGGTCAACCTTTTCCTTTTAACAAATTTCTTGATGCATATTAAGTATACAATCATGATGATAATAATGTGTTTTTTTCAGCATGCAATAATAACATTTTGAAAGGGTCAAGTACTTTTTTCAGTAAAATGTTTTTATTGTAAGAAATACTTAGATATTAAAAATATTGATATATATATAAATGTTTGTGGACAAAGATTAATCAGAATTTCATTTAAAGACTAAAAATAAAATATAAAAAAATTAAGAATTAAAAATAATCAAAATTTTATTTAGAGATTAAAAATAAAATAATAAAAAAATTTAAAAACTAAAAGTATATTTAACCTCATTTAAAATTAAAATTTTGTCAATACTATTCAGCATTCTATTATATTAAACCAGTGCTAATGGATTATTTATTTTCTTGATGTATATGCATATTTCATCTTATTTTTAATCAAATCATCAATATTTCTTAATCTATCAGGTTACGTTCAACAGATTTTCAGTATAAGGTGTCCAGTCAATATGTCAACCCATAAATGTCATTGTTTTGTTACTGTGTGGTGTTTTTAAGTGTTCTATAATTACAATTTCATTTTTAAAAGTCTAATAATTAACGAATTTTATAATAATTATTAAAAAAGATATTATAATAATATTTAATTAATAATATAAAAATATTTAGACCGACAATATATTAAAATAAAAATTATTTTTCAATCAAAAATATAATATATAAAATTTTAACCATTATTCGACTCTATTTAAACAAACCACACTCACACGTAATAAATTATACAAGTTTATTTTAAAAAAATATTGGCAATATATTCTTCAATATCATAAATTAAAAATAAAAGAACTAAAATTTTGAATTCAAAATTATTAAAGAAGAAACAATTTAACCTTATAACTTTCATTTATACTGACATATATTTATCAATTTGTAACTATGCATTCCTTTGGTACATCCACCATTTTCAATTTAAAAATTTGCCTTTGTTGTTTTGTGCGATTTGTAAAAATTATCCTTTTAGAAAATGGTGAAAGCATGGTTATATATATATATATATATACAGAGGAGCACTCACTCCAAAACACCAGTTGAAGATATATGATGGGATTCTCAATCTTCAAACTTGTTCTATCATCATTCCTTCTCTGCATTTTCTTGCAGCAACCTACCAATGCTCTTAGAAAGGCAAGTAAACTTCACATTTTACTTCACTAATTGCATTTTCTCATGATGTTTTGTCACCATATATCTCTCAATAGTTCCAACTTTAAGATTTTCCGCATTTATTATAGTTTGTTGCGTTTATGTACCATTAAAACAATTTATCAATTTCTTTCTTAATTTGGATTCTGTGTTTAATATCAGACCTACATTGTGTACTTGGGAGGGCACTCTCATGGCCCAGACCCTTCACCTAGTGATCTTCAAACAGCCACAAATTCACATTATGATTTGCTGGCTTCTGTCTTAGGAAGGTAAAGCCATAAATATTCATTTTTCTTTTGTGAACTTTGTTAAATATTGTTGGGACATATATGTTAATTAAAGTTTGTTAATTTAATAGTCATGAGAAAGCGAAGGAAGCAATTATGTACTCATACAATAAGCACATCAATGGCTTTGCTGCCCTACTTGAAGAGGAAGAAGCTTCAGAGATTAAAAGTGAGCAAAGATTGTTTATTACCATAATTTTTTACTAATCTTGAAGTGACACAAATTTATATCATCATGTATTATATATGTTTCTATTGGTACAGAAAATTCAAATGTAGTTTCTGTTTTCTTGAGTAAAGATTATTTATATATAATGTCAGTTTGAGTCCAATAATTTTAAATATTTTTTTATTTTGGTTAGTTAAAACAATTCTATTTACAATCTTTGATATTTTTAAAATGCATAATTTTGATTATTTATATAATTTTTCTGGTTGAAAATATTAATTTCACTTGATTTAAATTTTAAAACAATTAATTTAATATTATAATAATTTTTAGACATTACAATATATATTAAAAAAATAATGAAAAGATAACACACCTACAATTCCATTATGAAATTAACATTTTTATAATAAAATAATTAAATGACTAAAATAATATACTTAAAAACGGGATTTTTTTAAAGTTAAAGGACAGCTATAAAATAATATTAAACTTAAAAGAACACTGAAACTTTATTACCATGATTTTCCACTTGCTTATGTTGAAGCATCAAATTGACATGTTCATGTACTATATGTTTGCATTGGTACAGAAAACCCAGATGTATTTTCAGTTTTCTTGAGCAAACAGCACAAGTTGCTGACAACGAGATCATGGGATTTTCTTGGACTGGAAAAAAACAATAAAATTCCTGCAAATTCTGCTTGGAGGAAAGCAAGATTCGGAGAAAATGTTATCATCGCTAATATCGATACGGGTATGCTTAATGTTTACTTAAATTTTGTTAGAGATTATAAGTGATTTTTGATAAATAAGAAATAACTTAACGACTCAACATACAAAGTAAAACAATAATACATGCATCATTATTAGTTTAATTAAGAGTTAAAGTTATGAAATACTTGCATCTACTTGTAGTTGTACCTTTAATTTTTATTTTATATTCTCACTTTAAAGAAATCATGCAAGTCTCCTATTACAGTCCATTTAACTTTAGGAAAAAGTTTCATGGTGCTTATCAAGCTTTACTATACACTTGGAGAAAAAGAAAAAGAAGCGTAGATATAATAGATATAGTGTCATGCGATATAGCTGGAGAAACAGATAAAGAAAAAGTGTTGACGAAGAATTTGAAATATAAAAGTGTCTATACATTATTTTCCTTGACTTTATTGATTTACTTTTTCATATTTAAAGTTATGCTACCAAAGAAAAAAAAATTGTATGGATAAATAATTAAATATTAGGATAAATTTTTTATCATGTTTAATGTTAATACATAATGAATAACAAATAACATAAGTAAAATAGTATAAAATTTATTCAAAAATTTTATTTAATATTAATTATTTTTATGTAATTTGATTATAATATGAATTCAAAATTTAGAATATATTAATTAATTAAAAATGAAAATTGAATATAAATCATTTAATAAAATTGATATAATTTAAAATAGAATGGTTTAAAATTATAAGATTAACAAAGTTATACATTTTTTTTATCCTACAATAATCTTGTTATATTTTTCCGCAGTGAAACTTACTCTTGTTATACATTTTTTTTTTATAAATTAAAATTGTATAGGAAAGATATTTGAGTTTTGTAAATACGACAATTTGTTGTGGAACACTTGAACAGGTGTTTGGCCAGAACACCCGAGTTTCAGCGACAAAGGATATGGTCCTATCCCTTCCAAGTGGCGTGGCAATGGTGTCTGTCAGATTGACTCTTTTAATACTACAAACAAACATTTCTGTAACAGGTGATCTATTTTCTTTTATTTATCTCAATTCATTATTTGTGTTCAGTATTTTGGTAGTTGAATCATTGATCTTTTTATTGAAGATAAAATAAGTATATAAAATGATGAATATTCAGGAAGCTTATTGGAGCAAGAATTTTGCTAAAGAATTATGAGGCAGAAGTTGGGAGTGTTGCCCCAAAGCTAAGGAGCGCACGTGACTCGGTAGGGCATGGTACTCACACACTGTCAACAGCTGGTGGTAATTTTGTTAATGGTGCAAATGTATTCGGTAATGGCAAAGGTATTGCCAAGGGAGGCTCCCCAAGAGCTCGCGTTGCTGCCTACAAAGCTTGCTGGCATAAACTTGATGTTGGAGGCTGCAACGAAGCTGACTTATTAGCGGCATTTGATCATGCCATTAATGATGGTGTTGATGTCATCTCTGCCTCTATTGGTTGGGCCACTCCCTATGCCGAAGCTTTGTTTACAGATGGAATCTCCATTGGTTCATTCCATGCAGTTGCCAGAAATATAGTCGTTGTTTGCTCCGCTGGAAATGATGGCCCATTACCTAGAACTGTCACTAATGTTGCACCATGGTCATTCACCGTTGCTGCTAGCACTATGGATAGGGATTTTCTCAGCAACATTTCTCTTGGTAACAATACATACATTAAGGTACCACATGCATATTTTTCTATTTCAATTTCTGATGACGTAATTAAGATAAAAATAATCAAGAATATGAACATTAAAAAGAAAAGTAGAGAAACTCAAGGTCAGGAGTGTGAGAAAAAAAAAATATTTCAATGATATTTTTCTAAGAGATACAACTTTGAGTTTAAACGCAATCTTCACAGTTGCCCTTATTTAAACCACCTCTTTTATAACGTGAAATTTCACATCAAAGTACTTGTCCTTTCGTGATATATCTGATGATTGGTCAAGTGAATAACACTTTGACTATCACAATAAATCTAAACACATTTTGTTCAATCCCCAATTCATTCAACTGTAACGCTTCCTTCACTCCTTCCACCAACGCATTATACTTAGATTCCATTATGGACAATGCTACCATTGATTGGAGATTTGCCTTCCAACTTATTACAATTTCAAATAGAGTAAACACATACTCTAATAAAGACTTCCATGTATCCTCAAAACTTGCATAGTCTGCATCTAATCCTTTAATCACAGCTCCATCTCGGTGTCTCTTTTGATAAAATAATTCTGAATGTAGAGTTCCATTCAGGTACCTTAGCATTCATTTCAATCCCTCCTAATGTGTCTATCTTGGGTTTGCCATGAACCTACTAACAACACTCATGCCATAGGTCAAGTATGGTCTCGTACAAACCATCCCATTTATAATGCTCCCAACTCCACTTGCGTAGGAAATTGTCTCCATCATTTTCCTTTCTTCTTCTGAAATAAGATTTTGGCTTCTTTGAGAGTTTCATGTGGTGTCCCAAAGGTGTGACCATAGGTTTAGATTTGTGCATTCTAAACCTTCTCACAACTTTTTTCACATAGGCTTGTTGAGTCACACGAAGCATCCTGTAGTATATGTGTCTAGCCACTCCAAGATCTTTCATCTCAAATTCTAAGCTTAACTTCGCATTGAGCTCGTTGATCATTTACTTGTCACGACTAACTACTAGAATATCATCTATATATAAGAACAGGTATAGGCGATCCTTCCCTTCAGACACAACTGTCATAATTTCTCCTCCTGAAGTCCATCTTCATAAAAAAAAAATATCATCAAACTTCTTATACCAATATCTTGGACTCTATTTCAGACTATACAATGATTTCCTAAGAAGATCAACATATTCTCTAATCCACCACAAACTCCTCTAGTTGCTCAATGTAAATGATTTCATTCCGGTCTCCATATAGAAAATGTGTCTTGAAATCCAATTGTTCTAGGTACAAGTCAAACTGGCTCACTATTGATATCAAGATCCTAATAAAGTAATGCTTTACCACTGGTGAGAATATCTCATCATAATCTACACCTTCAACCTGTGTAAAACTCTTTGCCACGAGCCTCGCTTTGAATCTCACCAATTCAACCCTAGGAATTCCATCCTTCTTCTTAAAGACCCACTTGCATCTGACTACTTTTTGTGCCTTAGGCAAGTTCACAAGCCTCCAATTATTGTTCTTCCTCTATTGCACACTACCATTGCTACCTCTCCTTACTCTCCTATGTCTCTCTGAAGTTTCTTGGTTTATCTGAACCCTTAATCTCTTCAGTCACACTAAGAGCATAATAAATAAGCTCAACATAGCACATGAGGTCAGCATGTCCCAACCTTTGAGTTAGTTTTGGAACCCTCCCCTTTGAATTAGACTAGGCGGCTAACTTGTAGAATAGCCAACAACCTAGGTTGTCTCCTAAGGATTGATCAATAGTTCTCATAACCAATACACACAGTAATATTAGGGGTTTTTATTCCAGAATTGTAGTAAAGTAATAAAAGCAACCAAACTAATCAAAATAGAGTTATAAGAAATGGGACTGTGAGATTGAAGCTCAACCAAATGTCTCTTTGATTCCAGAATCCGTTAGTAGTTCTAAAATATGATAAAAATTACATGTACATGCCAATTAAAATCAGAATCTCAACAATTAGTTGACAACCCGACGCTCCATGGGAGATTTTCATCAAATACTTAGTATACAACATTTCACACAGTTGCATGAGGCACACACATTAGTTCGATTCATGCTCATTTTGGGAAATCATGCATTCACCATCAATCAACATAAAATAAAAAATATGAAGAATAAAAAACCTAAGGATTAAATGGAAACTACAAGAATTAGATTGAATTAGATTGAATTAATGGAATTAACTACTCATGTTCAATCAAAAGAATAAAATAATGAAGAAAAAAAAATAAGAGAAGAAGAGGGGCATAAACAAAGAAGAGAGGAAAGAAAGCAAAACCAAAAACGTGTAAATTCTATTATGAATGTAGAGTGTAAAGTTCCATGCCTATATACAATTTGATGTGTTTAATGAAAACTGGATCAAAATCTAATCTAAACTAGTATGGGTTCCCTTATTTAGGTCCTACTTACAACTTAAATTAACAAAATTAATATCATTTCACTTGTGCCCAAAGTTATAAAAGAATTTCCAAGTAACCAAATTATGATCCATTTTCCGTGTATTAACTTCCAAGATAATTTTAGCCCCTTTGTAGTCTAAATTTGGTCTTGGATCCAAGAATAGAAATTATAGAGCTTTGTAGTCTGAGTATGTCATTCTTTGAACTTTTGGAACATCCCCCCATTGTTTCTCTGAATGTAGATCTATACTCTCCTTAAAAAGTCATCAATAATGCTCAGAAAATAAGACCTTTCACCTTATGTCTGAGTCTTAGACAGATCCCATCAATCTGTATGAATATATTCAATTGGTCTGTTGGATGTGTGTTTACCTATCATAAAATGCACTCTATGAGACTTCCTTAAAACACATTGGTCACAAAAATCTAGTTTCTAAAGCTTATCCCATCAACAATTACTTTTCCAACTCCATCAAGCCTTTTTCACTAATGTAGTCCAACCTCAAATGCCACAACTTAGCCTTGTCTACTATTGTCTAACTTGCCACAAACACATTTGAAATAACAATAGACCCCCCTAAGATGTGCAACCCATTACTTCGTGTTTACCTCTAGTAATTACAAACACTTTATTGGACATCTTCATCATTCTATCCTCCATCTTGGTAGAATACCTCATCACATCGTACGTGTTAATGGACATAAGGTTCCTTCTAAGCTTTAAAACATACCTCACATCTTGCAGCAACACCTCTCTATTATCAAACATCTTTAGTTTGACAAACCCAGTGGTTTACACCTTGTAAGCCTTGTTGTTCTTGAGGAGCACTGTTCCACACTACTTCAATTCTAGTGTCTCAAAGTAATCTTTCACGGTAAACATGTGATACGCATACCATGAATCTATAATCCGATTTTTCATGGAGTCATCAGACGAAGCCACAAGAATTTGACAAGATTCCTACCTTTCACATGTACACACCTCTGCATCATCGAAAATTTCCTGTACCCGAGATCCTTTCGCATTTTCAAGAAAATCTCTCCTTATATGACCCATCTTCTAACACTAGTAACATTGTTTTTACTTCTTCCAATTGAGATTAGCCTTCTTCTCTTTCCACTTATTCTTCTTCTTCTTCCCCTTCCCTCTTACTGCTACTAAACCATATGACACCTCTTTTTCGAATCTTGAAGTTTCAAAAACTCATTGTTTGAATTGAGGTCATAATTTCCTCCAAGGTAATACCTGATCCTTCTCATACATATTTCTAAAATGCTTAAAGGTCTTTAACAAAGAACTTAAGAAAATAACAATCTTGTCCTTATACTCAAGCCTCATTTCAATGTTTTCAAGGTTATCAAGGATCTTATTGAAATTTTTCAACTGCTCTTCCGCCGTTATTGATTCCACCATCTTGAATAAGTAAAGTTGTTACTTCAAACAAAGTCTATGGGCTGAAGACTTAGTTATGTACAAAATCTACAACCTTGCCCTCATACTAGTAATTTTCTCCCTTGCGACTTCTTCGAGTGCCTTGTCACCAAGGTACAATATGATTATACTCCTTATCCTATCTATCATATATTCTTTTTCACTGTCCATGTAAAAAATGATGACATATTCACCTCCCCCTTCAACGTCTTCTCACACCTTTACAATCAAGATTGTCTCCATCTTAATCTTCCATAACCGGATGTCACTACCTTCATTAAACTTCTCAATATCAAACTTCATTATCATTCTTGATGATCTTACTTATTCTCTTCGGTTCCCACAGATAATGCCACTAGTTAGGTGTAATGGTAGAATGAAGACAAAAACAACCTAGAATGAAAAACAGAGAACGTAAAGGTTACGATGAGTAAGAAAAAAAAAACTTCTAATGATATTTCTCCAAGAGATACAAGCGACATGGATTTTCATATACACATCTGCACAATAAAAATTGTTACAAGAGTCCATGTATACAATGTTTATAGTTATAACTGCCTAACAAGATTACACTTATATTATATACTATTAGACAAGACTCTATTTAATACCACTTTCATCTATGATACACATAGTCTATTATCATAAGATTACACTTACATGATATACTATTAGATAGCAGTCTGTTTAATACCCTTGACTTTCATCTATGATACACATGATTTATTGTCATAAGATTACACTTATATTATATATTATTAGACAGCACTCCGTTTAACTTTCCTCTGTGACACACATGATCTATTGTCATAAAATGATAACCTCTTAGACAATAATGTATTGAATGACACTTTAACAATTTTGAATTAGAAAAATTGAGATTAATCTATTTTATATATTTATTATGTTAACTTAATTGCACTAGTGTATTACGTGTATCAGGGTGCCAGTCTTAATCGAGGCTTGCCACCAGCATCACGAAAGTTCTATCCCGTGATTAAATCTGTGGACGCCAGGCTTCCTAATGTGTCCATTAACGACGCGTAAGCATTATTTTTATTTACCAAGCTTGTTTCAACTATCTATATTTAATTTGTCTCGTGAAGATAAATATACATGAATGTTGGTGTATGTAGTCGTCTTTGCAAGGCGGGAACACTTGATCCTAGGAAAGTGAAGGGAAAGATACTAATCTGCCTTAGAAGTAATAAAATAGAATCAGTTAAAGAGGTGCAACAGGGTGCTCTTGCTGGCGCTGTTGCAGTTTTTGTACAAAATGATAAGCAAGATGGTAATACGCTTCTTGCCGAGCCTCATAACTCACCTGCTGCAAGTATCAGTGGAACGGGCACTGGTTATGGAAGAGGTAGCAGCGGAGAGGGTAGCAAGTAAACTTCCTCATCTTTATTAACCCCTTTTAAACTTCGTATTTTATGTAATGGCAGCTAATGAGACACACTGTTAGTTAATTTCTCAATTTATTATTGCAGGGAGGTTGTAGCATACTTGACAGCTGCAAGAACATATATAGGAGTAAGGCCAGCTCCAATTATAGCAGGATTCTCATCCAGGGGTCCCAGTGTAGTGCAACCAAAGATACTAAAGGTCCATCTACATACATTAATTTTGTTACACCAACATAGCCAAGTGAATTTTCATTCTTGCAATTAACCATTTTCTTAATATTTATCTTCCAGCCTGACATAACTGCTCCTGGTGTGAACGTTATTGCTGCTTTTACACAAGGCGCGGGTCCAACTGATCTTGAATCAGATCCACGTCGGGTTCTATTCAATGTGCAACAAGGCACTTCTATGGCCACTCCTCATGTTGCTGGCATTGCTGGTCTTCTCAAAACATATCATCCTACATGGAGTCCTGCAGCTATTAAATCAGCCATCATGACTACAGGTACAATAATATTCATGCTTAACACAATGCTTTTTTATATGTACAAATTATAAAATATGTTCATGTATAACATATTACAAGGAAAAGCATTTGGTGGCATATTAACAATTATGCTCTTAATTAATTACAGCTACAACACTAGATAACACGAACCGACCAATTCGGGATGCATTTGACAAGGAAGCAACTCCATTTGAATATGGCGCCGGACACATTCAGCCTAACCTTGCAATTGACCCGGGACTTGTTTATGATTTAAGCACAATAGATTACTTGAACTTCTTGTGTGCTTCTGGTTACAATCAAGCATTACTCAAGTTGTTTGGCAATTTGAAATTCTCTTACACTTGTCCCAAGTCGTACAGAATTGAGGATTTCAACTATCCTGCAATTACTGTGAATCATCCAGGTTCAACGCCTGTAAATGTTACTCGTACAGTTACAAACGTTGGGCCTCCAGGGACATATGTTGTGAATGCTAATGGACCAAAGGGAATAAAGGTTATTGTTCAACCAAGTTCATTGAGTTTTAAGAAAATTGGAGAAAAGAAGAAGTTTCAGGTTATTGTTCAGGCAAATGGTGTGCCCGTTCAAGGGTTTCCTTTGTTTGGGAGTTTGTCTTGGACAGATGGCACGCACAGAGTAACCAGTCCTATCGTTGTTCTGTAACCTTAAAAATCATTCTCAGCATTAATTGTTGTGTTATCATTTTCTAGGTTGTAATATAAGCGTGTTTTCCTACTGTTATTGTACTGAACTTTGTCACAAAATAATCATAATGCTGAGGTATTGAACTTTTGTCGCCTTGGAGTTACGTATGTTTTATGATGAAGACAATTTTAGCTTACGTCCATTGAAAAAATGTGTTAGAACATCTTTAACAAATGATCTTACTAATTTGATCTTAATTTAGTGTATCTCTGATGGATGATATTATTAACTGATCTTACATTTAGAACATCTTTAATGAATGATTGTACCAGCAAATCTCACTCTTAAGATTTAATCTTATAAGTTTGTGATGTTTCTTTCATTTTCTTTTTTCATTATTTATTGGGTAAGTTTCTCTTAATTCTGTTAACACCTACTCTACAAGCAATATTTTTATGTGACGCTAACGACTTAATAACTATCTTTATAACTCTAAAATGTTTGAGTTTATGTCGACTGGAGACAAGTCAACTGATTACAAAATAAATTTAGGAAGAGTTAACTAAGAAGACCTTATTTCTATTCTTCTTTTTCATGGCTGTTATAAAATAGTGTAGAGACAGTGTAAATCATCTATTTTTCTGGGATGAATATTGATAAAATTAATTGATTTGAATCGAATTGATTTTACAAAATCAAAATTAATTATACAAGAATATGATTTATGTTTGAATGTTTCATTATAAAATTTGGGATAGATTTTTTGATTTGACAAGTTACCCAAAATTTCTCTAATTCAAAATCAATTTTAGACTTGAAATCAATTACTAATTTCTCTCTGAAATTAAATATATCAAAATTAATTGTAGATATAGAATAATTCTACACACTTTTCTTTTGGTAGTCTTAAGTCAATGGTGTTCACTAAGCTATGGCGGGGTCCTTTGGTGTTAGATAGGATGGAGCCTTTGATGGACAATTTTGCGTTCACATTAAACATGACCAGTTTTTTAGCTTTTGCAAGTGAGGATCCAAAATCCTCTATAAATAATTCTAAGCGTCCAACATCTTCTACCAAACCATAATTAGCCAATTGCTCGAACATGGTGTTCACTAAGCTTTCATTTATTAGTCTTTTTCTCTGTTCACTCTTAACCTCCCATGTTTTCATGTTTTCTTCTATTACCTTTGCTGCCATCACTACTTATGCAGTTGCTGAAAGCAAAGATAGTGAAGCAAGTGCTCTTTTTCAGTGGAAACTGAGTTTTGACAACCGAAGTCAAGCTTCTCTATCTTCATGGAAAAGTGGTGTCAGTCCTTGCAAGTGGAATGGAATCGTTTGTGACCAATCCAACTCAGTGACTGTTATAAATGTTGCAAATCTCAGGCTAAAAGGTACTCTTCACACTCTCAACTTCTCATCCTTTCCCAAACTGTTAACTCTTGATGTTAGTCAAAACAGTTTTAGTGGAACTATTCCTCAACAAATTGCTAACTTGTCCAGAGTTTCATATCTATACTTAGTAGAAAATGAATTTTCTGGCTACATTCCTAATGAGATTGGAGAATTGAGAAGCTTGAAGCGTCTATTGCTTAAGTCAAATCGACTTTCTGGTACCATTCCTCCGACAATTAGAATGCTAGCCAACCTGATTGAACTTGATTTTTCAAATAACTCTATCTATGGCACAATCCCTCCAATTAGAAACTTGACAAATTTACAACTCCTTGAACTCTCAAACAATAGTCTCTCTGGCACCATTCCAGCCTTCATAGGAGACATGATCAGTTTAAATGTTCTAGAAATCGATGGCAATAAATTTTCCGGAACAATTCCTTTCAATATTGGAAACTTGACAAAGATGGTCAATATGTCCATGGCCGTTAACATGATTTCTGGATCAATTCCTACCTCCATAGGCAACTTGGTCAATCTAATGTGCTTAGACCTTTCTCTGAATCAGATTTCTGGAGTTATTCCTTCCACCTTTGGAAATTTGACAAGCCTCATCATTTTAGTAGTGCTTGAAAACAAACTTGAAGGTAGGTTACCACCATCACTGAATAACTTAACCAATTTGCAAAGCGTACAACTAGGTAATAATAGCTTCACTGGCCCCTTGCCACAACAAGTTTGCCTTGGTGGCTTACTTGGAAGATTTTCTGCTAACGATAATTATTTCACTGGTTCTGTTCCAAGAAGCTTGAAAAATTGCCCCAGTCTTTTCAGACTCAGACTAGATGGAAACCAGTTGACTGGAAATATATCAGATGATTTTGGTGTATATCCAGAGTTGGACTACGTTGATCTGAGTAGAAATCATTTTTATGGCTACATTTCACCAAATTGGGGAAAGTGTCCCAAGCTCACAAGCCTTAGGATATCCAATAACAATTTATCTGGTGGCATACCACCAGAACTCGGCCAGGCAACAATGTTACGAGAGCTTCTCTTATCTACAAATCATTTAACGGGGCAAATTCCAAAAGAACTTGGTAACTTGACCTTATTGTTGGATCTATCAATAAGCAACAACGAACTTTCTGGCAATATTCCTACAGAAATAGGAGCTTTGTCAGGCCTGAAAAAGTTGGAGCTTGCAGCAAATAATTTAGGTGGCCCAATTCCAAAACAGGTGGGAGACTTACCCAATTTACTTCAGTTGAACTTGAGCAAGAATAGGTTAACAGAAAGCATTCCTTCGTTTAACCATTTGCAGTCTCTTCAAGATCTTGATCTTAGTTCCAATTCGTTAAATGGAGAAATACCAGTAGCACTCGCTAGTCTGCGGATATTGGACACGCTGAACCTTTCACACAATAATCTCTCTGGAACCATTCCATCTAATTTTAAGGATATGATTAGCTTGACAAATGTTGACATATCAAACAACAAATTGGAGGGTTCAATTCCTGACAATGGAGCTTTTCATAACGCTCCATTTGATGCATTGAAAAATAACAAAGGCTTGTGTGGAAATGCCTCTGGTTTGTTGCCTTGTCCTGAGTCTCACAACCGTTATGGTAAAAGGAAAAGAAATATTATCACCTTGGCATTAATCCTTACTTTCGGTGCTCTCTTTCTAGTATTAATCATAGTTGGAGTTTCGTTTTATATCTGCTATCCGAGAGCAACAAAAGCCGAGAAAGAGGAGGCTAAAGAAGAAAAAAATAAGGATCATTATTCCTTATGGAGTTATGATGGAAAACTAGTGTATGAAAATATCATTGAAGCCACAGAGGGGTTTGATGACAAATATCTCATTGGAGAAGGAGGGTCTGCGTCTGTTTATAAGGCAAAATTACCCACAGGACAAATTGTTGCCGTGAAAAAACTTCATGCTGCACCCAACGAGGAAACACTCAATTTAAAGGCTTTTACAACTGAGATTCAAGCATTGGCAGAAATCAAGCATCGTAACATTGTGAAGTCACTTGGATATTGTTTGCATCCACGTTTCTCCTTTCTAGTTTATGAATTCCTAGAGGGGGGTAGCGTGGATAAAGTACTAAACAATGATGAGCGTGCAACAATGTTTGATTGGGAAAGGAGGGTGAATGTTGTTAAAGGTGTGGCAAATGCATTGTACCATATGCATCATGGTTGTTTTCCTCCTATTGTTCATCGTGACATATCAAGCAAGAATATTCTTATTGATTCAGATTATGAAGCTCGCATCTCTGACTTTGGAACTGCTAAAATTCTGAATCCTGATTCATCTAATTTTACTGCGTTTGAAGGCACCTGTGGGTATGCTGCACCAGGTAATTAGGCTTTTTTTGTTCTTATGAAATTAATCCTATGCTTATTTTAATTATAAGGTCTTATACTTGTATAATATTATCATCATATGTTGGTCTATTACAGAGCTAGCTTATACTTCGGAAGTGAATGAGAAATGTGATGTGTTCAGTTTTGGAGTGCTGTGTTTGGAAATAATAATGGGAAAGCATCCAGGAGATCTCGTTTCTGCATTACTATCAAAGTCTGAAACTTCATCAGTCTCTAATTTGCTCTTACTGGATATGTTGGACCAACGACTACCTCATCCAGTTAAACAAGTTGTTGAGGACGTGATTTTGATTGCAAAAGTAACATTTGCTTGCTTAAGTGAAAATCCACGTTTTCGGCTTAGCATGGAACAAGTGCATAACGAGTTTGTGATGCCAAAATCATCTACAGTGGATCCACTCCCCATTATCACACTTGGTCAACTCCTAAATAATTGAACCTTCTTTGCTCGTGTGTTGTTATCTTTTCTTTTTTGTGTAGTGTGAGCTTTTTGTTATATTAATGTTTTTTTTTGTGGGTGTATTTTGCATATTTCTTGTGTTTTGTAAGACCAGAGAAATAATGGAAACCTGTCTTATGTTTTATCTGAGGTTGATCAATAAATACAGTGTGATTTTAATCAGAAAGGGAAAAAGAGTCATGTTAATGTAAATATAGTCAATCCATTATAATTTATCATTTATATGGATTCTAATAAAATTCTATCAAACATTAATGAAAGATTTTTACAAGAGTAATTTAACTCTACAAAATGAATTCTAATAAAATCCTATGAAATATTGAAGATAGGGATTGTTTCTCACTTATATACCAATCATATTTAATATATCCCTTCATGCCAAGGTTTAGACTATCGAAATGGGTGGCCTGAGAATGTGGGTTCATGATTATGCAAGTTAAATGTGGATTATGGGTCTAACTTAATCCCACAAAACTGACATATAAGGTGAGAATTGTTTCTCACTTATATACATGCAACAACATGCCAACAAATCCTTAAAGTCTATCCATTATTTTGCAATCTTAGGAAATCTAATTATTTTACACAGTTTACAAAATCTAATTTTTTATTGAGATGTAAAAAAATGTAGACCTGATTGTATGATTTGTAGTGACGAGGCTGTTAATATTTCTCAAAACAAGAAAAGAATTATTAAAACTAGAACCTATAATAAAACTAAATTTGTACGCAAAAGATTAAGATGCAAAATCAAATACGCGTACACTATTAAACTAGTGGAGCTGGAGCCCTGTTAAGAGCTTGATCCATAGGATGCTATAGAAACTTTGTTGAGATTCACTTGTGGATTTGTGTTTTGGAAATTGTGATTAAAGGCCTTTTTGTATTTGACACATGCTTTCATTTTAGACCTTTTTTGAAAAGTTTGATGTGTGGAAAAGAACCTCCTCTTATTCGTTAATATAAAAGCTTCTTTCTATCAATAATGTAAAGTCATGTTTTCAGACAGTTTTCAAGATACATAAGGTACTCTGATAGTGGAAGACTCATACGAAGTCTTCAAAATACTCATTAAATAAACAAACGTGTAAACTGGGGAAAAGAGTATTGCCCTTTACTTTCACACTAATTTTCTCTATTTTATCACTTTAAATTTTTATTGAAAAAAAAGGTAGAATTATAAATTGGGCTGTGATAATGATTAATCTTAATAACAATAATAAAAAAAGTTTGATTGGTCACTTTTACAACCATAAGTTGTGACTTGTTAGAATATCCTTGCATATAAGCTCCATACATGATTGTGATAGTGCCTAATACAACCACAGCTGCAGTGAAACAAAGTTCAATACAACAACATTCCAATAATGAAAAACACTTAACAGTTAAGACTTAAATCCTAATAAAATTAAACACAAACACACTCAAATGTAATGATAACATTCCCAAGAGTAATTTCTAAGTTTACAGAACTACAATAGGACTAGTTACTGTGTGATTGCCATCTGTCCAAGACAAGTTACCAAATACTGGAAAACCATGACTAGGATAACTAGTTGCCTGAAGAATAACCCGAAACCTCTTTTTTTCTCCAATTGACTTAAAAGTTAATGAACTTGGTTGAACAACAACCTTAAATTCTTTAACTATGTTAGTTCTAACAACATATGTGCTTGTTGGAGTCCCCACATTGGTAACTGTACGAGTAACATTTATAGGATTCATCCCACGATTTGCTACTGTGATAGAAGGATAGTTGAGATTTTCAATGTTGTAAGACTTTGGACAATTGTAAGCTATGCGATTAAAGTATTTGAGAAAATTTTGGCTGTGATCATGAGCACATATGAAGTTCAAGTAATCCTTTGTTGTCAAATCATAAACAAGTCCAGGGTCCATTGCAAGGTTAGGCAGAATATGTCCTGAACCATAATCAAATGGTGTTGCTATCTGATCAAATGCATCCCGAATCGGTAGGTTGTTGTTATCTTGTGTGGTAGCTACAGGAAGAACATAAATTCTATTGAGAAAAACGTAATATAAACTACGCCTATAACATTTTTCTTGTTTTGCATATGGATTTTGGTTTAGTTGCATTTTTAGTCTCCTACATGTCACAATTGTGTCATTTCACTGCAACTTTACTTCGCAGTCAACTGCAATACGCAGTCAACCAGCCAACTCACTCATAAAACATATACGTATACATATACGTATTTTTCTCTCTTCACATTTTATAACTAATTGTCTGCGTATTACAGTTGTCTACCAAATATTTTTCATTTCACTAAAAAAAAATTGGTAATCTATTAGGCCTTTGATTCAATTAAAGGATAAAAGTTAAGAGGGACTAATATTTCAATTAGGCCTTTGATTTTGTCTTTGATCAATGTAGAAGGGTAATCTATGTTTTCTTGGCATATGCATGTAGTATTGTTGTTTCTAACGTACCAGTAGTCATAATTGCTGATTTAATAGCTGCTGGACTCCAATGAGGGTAAAGTGTTTTGAGAAGACCTACAACACCAGCAACATGAGGGCAAGACATAGAAGTTCCCTGTTGTATATTGAAAGGAACTCGGCGTGTATCTGATGGTAGATTTGATGGACTTGTGCCTAGTGAATAAGCCGCCAATATGTTCACACCAGGAGCAGTTATGTCAGGCTGAAACAGAAAATTGCTTAAGGAATATTGAAGGAGTTACTCAATGTAAGAAAATGAAAAATCTTTTTCTTTTTTATGATGAAATAAATTGTAGACCTTGAGTATCAATGGTTGTACTGCATTAGGACCCCTGGATGAGAATCCAGCCATAATTGGAGCAGGCTTTATTCCTAAATATGTTCTTGCTGCAGCTATGTAAGCAGAAAGTTGCCTGCAGAGTAATTTTATAAAGTTTTTCATTTGCTGCAAGTACGTTTGGAATTTAACATTGAAATAAAACCATTTACTGTGTGTTTGAATTCACCTAGATGACTTAAAATGATGTTGAAATATTGCATAACATGATTTTAAGTAAATATTCACATAGTTGGTCCCTGATTGACAAATTGATTTGATTAGCAATATATAATTACCTGCTTTTGTTATTGTCAGAACCACCTTTTCCAAGCCATTCACGCTCATCAATATCCACATCCTGATTGACATTCAAATTTGCACTTGGTATAGTAAGAGGTTCAGCTAGAACTGTGTTGCCACTTTTTTCATCATTGACCACTAACATTCCCACTGCACCAGAATTAGCAGCTACATAACCTTGAGCTACTGATGTTGTTCCATCACGTCGAATGCATATCAGTATGTTTCCCCTTATTTTGGTAGTGTTAAGTGTTCCCACCTTGCAAAGACGGCTAAAGCAATAACACACTCATAAGTGACAAGTAATAATAATCTACCAAATAACGTACATATTTGAAGCAAGTTTGAGTAATTCAAGCTTACGCGTCTTGACTTGTAGCATTAGGAAACCTTGCATTGACAGCATGAACCAATGGATACAATTTCCGTGATGGTAAGCCTCTATTAAGACTGGCTCCCTGATGTACATACATATAGTCCAATTACATCAAATTGATACACAATTGGTTTTTCCTTTCTAGTGATCAAATCACCAAAAAAAAAAACAGTACTTGCAGTACAATATAAATGTCTTTATCTTATCATTCAATCAAAAACTTTCTTGTATGATAAGTTTATTAACTTCTATCATTACTTACAGAACATATAGACAATGATTTCTGGTTGATTAACAATGTAAAAAATATACACTGACAAGCATGTTATACTCTTAGCAAAATCCTCTTCTAATCTGGATGATTAACGGTGTAAAAAATTTACATCACATGTTAAACTCATAGCAAAAACATCTTTTAGTCTGATTGATTAATAATGTAAAAAATTTACAT
This sequence comes from Hylodesmum podocarpum, assembly GCA_026586105.1. NCBI lineage: Eukaryota > Viridiplantae > Streptophyta > Magnoliopsida > Fabales > Fabaceae > Hylodesmum > Hylodesmum podocarpum. The sequence continues at coordinate 4,555,722 of JALJEV010000519.1, read as the reverse complement.
TGACAAATATGTTAAATGTACAGCAAAATTGTCTTTTAGTTTGATTGATTAACAGTCTAAAAAATTTACATTGAGAAGTATCTTAACTCAAAACAATTTTACTTCGTAGTCAAACTGGAATATGCAATTAAACTGGAATACGCAGCCAACCAGCTAACTCACTCACAGAATATATACCTATTTCTCTCCTTTCACATTTTATAACTAGTTGTTTAGATGTCTACATATTACAGTTGTCTACTAGATATTTTTCTATAGCAAAATCCTCTTTTTAGTTAACAATGTAAAAATTTACATCGACAAGTACGTTAAACTCATAGGAAAATCCTCTTCTAGTGAAACATAGAAGGAACACGTTGATGTTACCTTTAGGTGATGTTTGTTATCAAGAGAAATGTTGCTGATAAAATCCCTGTCTATAGTGCTAGCAGCAACTGTGAAGGACCATGGTGCCACATTTGTGACAGTTCTAGGTGCTGGCCCATCATTTCCAGCAGAGCAAACTACTACTATATTTGTAATAACTGCATGGAATGCCCCTATAGAAACTCCATCAGTGTAGAAAGCTTCAATGTAAGGATTAGAAGCACCAACAGAGGCAGAAATGACATCAACACCATCATATATGGCATAATCAAATGCTTGTAGTAAATCTGCTTCATGGCAGCTACCAGCATCAGTTTTAGACCAACACACTTTGTAGGTGGCGACACGTGCTTTCGGGGATCCACCCTTTGCAGTGCCATTGCCATTGCCAAAGATAGTTGCACCAGGAATAAAATTACCAGCTGCAGTTGACAGAGTGTGGGTACCATGGCCAACAAAGTCACGTGCAGTGCGATTCAATGGGTCAAGTTTGCCATACTGTGACTCGAAACCTTGGCTAAAGACTCTTGCTCCAATCAACTTCCTGATTCATCAAATAACATAGTTGTGTAGTATCCATAGTTTCTTTATGTATTTAACACACCAATGTATTAAATAACAACCTAAATATAATTTTGATGTGTTTTTGGTAGTTTCTTTTTAATCAAAATTATTAAAATTTTATTTAGGATTTGATTGCTAAAAGTCAGGATGATATAAAATAAGGAGAACAATATAACTGATCAAGTCACTAAAGTATAACACAATTTTTATCTTATTTAATGTTTGATAAGTAATCGAAAATATAAGTAAAATAATATAAATTTATTAAAATATCTTATTTAATAATAATTAAATTTATGTAATTTTTTTTTTATTATTATTATTATTATTATATTTTATCTGAATTTAAAATTTAAAATATATACAAGTAAGGTAGTTAATTGATAATGATAATTGAATATAAATGATTTAATGAGATTGTTGTCAATTTTAATTTAAAATAATCAAGTGATAAAAATTTTAAATAATTAAAATTTAAATAAAATAGATTGAAAATTAAGAGATAAGTGAATATATATATATATATATTGAATAATATATATTACACAATTTTTTGTTTAATAATTTTTTTATTAAAGAAATTGAGATTTTATACTTGTATCATCTGTTTAATTTATATTATTTCATAATTTCTTTCTCATCCATTAAACAAAAAGTGTTTATCTTTTACAATACATTAATTTTTAATAATCAAATGGACCTTGAAATAACTTGTTTAATAAAAATATTGTATAATAGAAATAATGCATACTAGGAAAAGTTATTAGATAATTCAAAATAACTGTCAAGATTATGTGATATATATTAAAAAATTCAATTTACTTAAAAAATATTAATAGTTAAATACGTATTATATAAAAATTGATTGACATCATGCATGGATGGATTCTAAAGATCATTTGATATTTTTTATATGAGGCTTTGTTTGGCTTCTTTGTGCTTAAATATTTTAATATAATTATTTAATGAAATCATGATTGAAAGGTTTGAATTTATAAATTCTTAAAAGCTACTCAAATTCATTTTTAATACTTGTTAAAATCATACGTTTATACAAAAGAAATAAAATAAATAAGTAAATAAAATAAAGAGTGAAATTAGAGAGAAAAAAACCTGTTACAGAATGTTTTGTTTGAATGGGTAAAATGGTCAATCTGACAGACCCCGTTGCCACGCCACCTTGTGGGAACGGGACCGTATCCGTTATCGTTGAAACTTTCGTGTTCCGGCCAAACGCCTGTTACAGAAACAACAGACTACGTAATTAAATAAAAACTGGTTGGGATATTATAAGCATACTAAGAATGCAACCAAAACATAACATCATATTTTGTAACATAATTTATTTACCTTTTCTTTTGGTAATATTTTTTTAAAAGTTGAGTTTATTTCTAAAGCATATAAATAAAATTATGTCTACTCTTGAAAAAAAAATGAAAAATATGCAGTAAAACAATGGAAAATCGTTTGAGGATATGTAGTATAACTTTTGATGCGTGGAGAAAAATAAGTCTAAAGACCTGAAACGGGTTCATAGTGGTTAGTGTATATATATATTTTTTTTACGATATATTCTTAATATTTTTTGTATTTTATGAGGAAAATATTTAATAAAATATAAATATACTCAATTTCTTAAAAGTTAAAAAAACAATTTTTTTTATTTGGTAAAATATAGGAAATTATAAAAAAATAATAGAAATGAAAATAACATATTTTCTATTATATTCTTTTTTTTACCCGATAACAAATAATGTGTTAGAAAAAATTATTTTAAAAATTTTGAAAAACATTTCTCTATGACAAATTTAGTAAAATATTATTTATATTAGTTCCTAATATTTGAAAAATATAAATAAGTTCGTAATATTTTAGTTATTGACATAAATAATACCGTAGTTATACTCTATTATCTTTACAATAATTTAAATCAAACCACTAACAAATTGAAAAAAACAAAAAACTTATTTCTCATTTTTTTAAATGTTAATTAAGAACTAACATGAGAAGGTGGCGTAAAATCAGGGACCAAAAAATCAAAATGGTACCTGTAAAATGCAACTAAAGTTTAACTACGTACCACACATGTATGTACGTTTGGATAATCATTTATAAACATAAATTTGAAATAGTTTTCGTTTTGGTAAAAGAACATTGATCTTAATTCTTTGAAACTGAATTTGAGACATAATATAAATAAGTATAATTAACTTTTTAAGGGCAATCAAATATGTTATAAAAAACTAAGTTTTTTCCTTGACTAGACTAAGTTTTTGGAGCACATAGGAATTAATCCAAACATAACCTTATGAAGCTTAATTACCTGAATCAAAATTAGCAATGATGGTATTTTCACCAAAGTTTCCTTTCCACCAAGCAGATTCTGGTGGAATTCCTCCATATTTTTCCAGCCCAAGAAATTCCCATGACCTCGTTGTGTGCAATTTATACTCTTTGCTCAAGAATACACTAATCACATTCTCCTTTTCTACACCAACACATCCAAACATTCATGCATACATAGTTTCATCAAAAATAAAAAAAGATCCAAAAGTTACTAGAAACCATGCTAACTCACTTGCAATCTCTGAGGCCTCTTCCTCTTCAAGTAGTGCTGCAAAACCATTAATGTGCTTATTGTACGAGTACATGATTGCTTCCTTTGCTTTCTCATGGCTGTCAAAATAAAACTAAAATATTTTAGTCATCAAGTACCTAGCGTCACAGAATATACAAATGTTCTTGGTTTTTTTATTTTTACATGCATATAGTTATAAGGAATATTTCATTCTTAACCAACATTTATACATTACATAATAAATAAAAGAAGTAAATTACTCCGCCGTCAATCCTAATATTTAATCACCTAGTTAACTACGTATTTTTTTCTATAATTTTTTTATAATTTGTCGGCAGTTGTATATTTTTTTAATGGCTATTGTATGTTTTTGAAAAAAGTTGTTATATACTTTTGTACTCTATATTTATTAAAAAAGTATGATTACGAAAAAATATATAATCATCTTTAGAAAAAATATACAAAAATACGTAATTATTTAGATGAGAAGTTGACGAAAAAGATATCTATCATATGTAAACGTAAATTTATAATGAAAATTAGTAAATATACATGTAATTGAGTGATTCCGGTGTTATTAATAAAAAAATAAAAAAATTATTTGATAGACAATTAAAATATGGAGATAGACAATTAATTATAAAATATGAAAAGGGAAAAATATATATATATTTTATGAGTGAGTTGGCTCGTAGTTGACAGTGAATAAAGTTGAAAAAATAAGGTTTTCTGGTGGGCAAAGAGTGAGAATATGAAGTTATACCTTCCCAAGACAGAAGCTAGTAAATCATGATGAAAATTTGTAGCTGACTCAAGATCAGCAAGTGAAGGATTTGGACCATGAGAATGTTGTCCCAAGTATACAATGTGAGCCTGCAACACAGAATGAAATGAATTAAAGCAACTGTATGGGACAGTTTACAGTGAAAGTTAAAATGCTTGCCTTTCTAAGAGCATAGGTGTGTGACAGCAACGTGGTGATGCAAAGAATGATGGACGATAGGAAAAGTTTCAAGATAGAGGATGCCATATTTTTTTTTCCACTACTTTAGTTTTCTCATAATGTTCTCCCTTATATAAACATGTTCACCATGTTTTATGAGGTAAAGTATGATGTTTTTTTCTTTTTGAGACGAAGACCATCATTTCTTTTTGTCAATTTTGATTAATTTGTGATGAATTTAATACGTAGTTAATTAATTAATTCATTCGTCACTGATTAATTGTTTGATTATTTCTCGAATATTTTTCTTTTTTTATTTTGCATTGCACATTTTTTATTTTTTTATTTTGCATTGCACATTTTTTATTTAATAAAGTTTTCTCTTAACAATGAAAGAATAGTATCACTGGCATTATTTTCTTAAAACTGAGTATTATAAAAATTAATAAATTTATCATAATTACATGCATGGATGCATTTCAGGACCTGAAATATACACGTGATCCAAATTAGCTTCATTTTGGAAAGACTATTTTTGTTCAAACACAACTATACTGTAATGAAAAGAAGTATTAATTGGTTCTTTGGCTCCACTTTTCATGTGACGTAGTAATTAGAGGGCAAAGAGAGAATGATATGGATTCGACAATCTAGTTTATGTATAAAGAATGTGATAAATCCTATCACAAAAAGGAATTTTGTTAATTATCACTCTAACCATCTTTCAAGAATTAAAACTTTACGTGTAAGAAAATTTAACTACGACATATATATTAAAAAATAAGATGTTTAAATACATTAAAGAATTTAATTGTTGTTTATATTTTTAATATATAATTCTTAATACTGTTGTTCAATCACAATTAATTCATGCTACATGTAAATAAAAGTTTTTTTTTAAAAAAAAAAGTGAATTTTCAACTCTTCTTATATAATTTCATTTTTGAAAAAGTAGGAGAAAAATGATTTTCAAAAAATATTATTTTCTAAGAATATTCTTTTATAAAACCCAAACATGAAAAAACTAACACTCTCATTTAAAATTTTTGAAAACTTAGAATTTTTTCATATTAACATCTCTTAAAATGACTGAAGTACTCATGAGTCTTGAAAGCTCAGAATAAATGTTTTTGTTGGAATAAAATTTTAATTTAATCCTTAATTCTTAGAGTATTATTGTATTAGTATTTTATATTTAAAAAATAGTAAATAGGATTCTCATTTTAAATTTTTTTAGTCATTTTAATTCAAACATAAACTAAAAGGATAATATATTAAAATGATAATAAATTATAAAAATTATGAATTATAATGAAAATAAAAATAAACTTATTTACTATTGGATGAATAATGTTTAACACAATAACATCTATACAAATTCAACAACCAAATTAATAATTTAGAATTTTAGATATTTGTGTTCTCTGTGTTGTCGTATTAAATTTCTAAGTCTACCCAGCTGTCAACCCTTCAGAAAACTACATTTTTCAGGTTTTCTGCTTCTGCATGTTATGAAACGCAGTTTTCATCAGAATGTACCTGGTAACTGTATATGTTTGGGGCCCCATGCTTGGGTTGGAAGTAGAACTGGGACATCACAGCACAGAATATTAACATGCTAGTTTATAATTAAGATTGACTTAACAGTAAAGTTTTAGGTATTATGTATGAAATTTAAAATTTATTTTCAGCACTATTATATTATACTTTAAAAAAATTAAATATTGAAAATATAAATAACAGTATAATTTTATTGAACAAGAAAGTAAATAAAAAATAAATTTATGTTTAGATATAAAAAATTAAAAAAAAAAAACAAAAACAAAAACCTCTATTTCTCTCTTCAATTTAAATTTTAAAATTCTCTCATTTTCTCTCTACTGTTTGATAAAGGAGTTAGGTTACCAAATAATCAAAGGAAATATATAGACATATTACTTTGATGAAGAATAACAAACATTATACATTTTAATTTAGAACCAAAATCATTGTTTACATGCTTTATAATTATTTAATAGATGGTGAAGTCAATAACTTATCATGGGTCAAATGGTTAATTATATTTTCTTTTTACCCCATCATGTTAATTTTAATATTTATATTTTTATCCCTTTCTTTCTAAATTAATCCAGAGATAAGGAATTATTTCTCAAGGTGAAAAGTTTTAAGGAGTTTAACTTATCTTAACAAATATTATATCTATATATATGTGTGTGTACTTTAGAAATTGAACCTTTGGCTATTTATTTAAAAAATGAGAAAAAAATGTGAAAATAACTGAAAATAAAAGAAAGATGAGAGCAGGAAATTCGATCGAGCAAGATTCTGAAGCAGAAATTTCTCCTCCAGAACATTTATAACAACGATCCAAATAAACCTTTCATTCCAGATATATGAGTAATATAATTCTTCATGTTACTTCTACCAAACTTTCTTCATATTAGTAAATCATCACACATTAATACAACACCAACATTTTTTAATTCTAAATTCAAAGTAGCATTGCTATTCAAATTTCACTAATTCACCTGTAATTATTTCATAGAGATCATGAATACGAGCAAGACCATCACCTTAGTCGCACGTACTATGTTTATAATTCTTGCGTCAGTGTCACATGCCACAGGAGGCAAACAGCTGTTAAATTCATGGAAAACAAAATAGGTGGGTGGAACTCATAAATCTGATTGATTTATTGATTTTTCTGTAAAGCTGAACCGTGCAACTGCAAAGCTATGGCAAAACACAATCAATTTAAATGAACATACCTGGCAAACATTAATGAACTGCCAAATGCACGGACTAGAGAAAAAATTAGTTGGGATTGTATTGAAAATCACATCAAAGTCGACCCTCTTGAATTTTTCAAGAAACATAATCACTTTCTATCACAAAAAGTTGTCCATATATTCAATCAACCAGGTAGTGTAAAATCTAATATATTTCTAATTTAAATATATTTTCATCTAGATAATTTATTGTTTTTATTTATCATGTTTAGTTGTTAATTTCATTAAAAAAAAAAAAAAAAAAAAAAAAACTATCTTTAGTCAATGTAATTTAGCATCTTTTCGATTTTAGTGTTTGTAAAAAGTTTATTTATTTTTAACTTTAATAATAAATTGTATTTTACTTTTTAGTTTTTATAAATTATTATTTATATGGACTAAAAATATAACATTTTAAAATTTCAAATACTGAATTTTAATTAATTTTATAATCTCTTGAAATGTGATTATGTGTTGTGTTATTTGTATAATGGTAGTTTTCTTTTAAACTAATTAATTAATTTGTAGAATTTATTTTATAATATTAATTATAAATTAAATTTTAATGAGTCGGTTTAAATTTTTTTACACTCTATAAAAATTTAATTTAATTATTATCTTAAATTTTAAATTTTAAATTTTAAAATTACAATTACTTTAATAAAAAATAGTATTTTAATATTTGTTAAAATTAAATTAAAATTCTTGTGGGAGAAATTAGAAATACAAACAATGATAAAAATTAATACATTCGATTATTTTAAAAATAATATTTTAAATTAGAGCAATGCAACGGCTAACTCTTCAAACTCACTCAAACACATGAACTTACCTTAATTAAACTGCCTTATGTTAATTTCATATAGCTTCTTGTTAATTTCATTTTATGCCTTAAAACCACTCTTAATTTAAATTTTAGCCTCTTGCTAAGTTGTTTGCATCGTCACAGCCATCTTGGGAGCAAGCCAAGAGCGTCTTTAAGCTCACCATAACAAGTTTTCTTCTTCTAACTATTTGACATTCAAGTAAGCAAAATTCTCTCATTCAGACTCTACATGAGGAGTATCGAGGGGACTCGATCGTGGGTTTTTTAAGTTATCCTCTAACTGCATTTGCACTCATGGATTGTGATGCTTTGTGGTCGAGACCAATGATGTTGGGGTTTTGTGTTGAACCCTTGGAAACATGTATAATTGTTGGTTGCTTTATGTTTAGCAATTAGATCAATGTGTAGCAATGTGTTTTGAGATTAATGATTAATTTGGTTTAGTGTTATATTGATGTGTACTATGTGGAGGAGTTGGGATGAGGAAGCATAAGGATCTTTAGAATGCATATAGTAAGTTTGGGACACCCTTATGATGCTGGCCTCTGAGTGAGATTTCACCGAGTGTAAGGCATAGGCTTGAGTGATTTGAGTTTAATGCTTTATTTCTTATTTTTCATTTGAAAAGTTTCATGATTGTATGCAATCTTCCATATTCCTAAATACCATACAAGTGTGTATATATAACATAGTCAATGATACAAGCGCTTGGTATGCTAGAAGTGTTATCAGGGAAACTTGATTGTATATACATATATAATTTTTGGTGACAAGTACCCTAAGTAAACTTGCCGGAAGTGTTCTAAATATTTATGAAATATTTATGATTGATGTATATTAATAAGTATGTATTTTAAATGTTTATGCTAATGTATATTAATAAGTATGTACTAAGTGATTCACTTCAGAAATTCAGAGAAATTCATAATGAATCATAAATAATGTCATAATATATTGCGAGAGAGAAAGAAAGAAAAACATATGCGTGGAAATTGGTGGAATTCTATTCACGGTGGAACTATACGTGGTTTGAGTTGATTTGTAAACTAGAAAGAGTTATTGGGTAACCTATCCCAAGAGGAATTATGGTTGAAAGCTCAAGTGGTCTCAACAAAGAGGACATGGTAGCGGAAATTCATTATGGAGATGATTTACATATGTGACACTATTTTTAGAACAAATAATTGTGAACTCTAAGATGTGTAGTTAAACTCTTCTGGGCATAGAAAAGTTGATGAAAACAAGGTTTTTAAAAAACATTACGTATGATTAAGTAAAATCATAAGGTATGAGGACTGTACACCCATTCCGATTATTATCCAGCATCATGTTTTTGAGAGTTTCCCTTTTATAAGTTAATATAAACCTGATGAAAGAATAAGATAAGAGTCAGTTTTCGGTGTATTAATTAACTACATAATGATATTTAGAAAAATGATATGCAAGGTCTGATAATCTGATAATCGTTCGAGATGAATTTTTGGGTGGAACATGACAAGCTAAAATCAAATCAAGTTTAACAAATATTAACACCAAACACATCTCATCATCAATGAGAGTTTGATGCGTTGCATTTATACATATTTTTAGTCATTTAAAACTTTGTTTTCCCATATTGCACTGCATTTCTTTTTTTTTTTTTTGTTGAACAACCTGTTACATTCTTGATTATTTCATGTTTTTAGGAGCTATTTACTTGGAAATTTGGATTCAGTTGGAGTTCTTCTAATTCTTGAAGAAGTGAGCTTTGAAAGAGCTACTTCCTACCTAAAAAACTGAAATAACTAGTTATAGTGGGCATATAAAAACTAAATGGAATATGTTCTTTTTATACACATGTTTATATGTTTATAAAGCTTCCCTAAATTTTCATTTTTGAAAGAAAAAAAAAGATAAACAAAAATACAACTTGAAAGATACAATTGAAAATTGGAGATTCATTTATAAATTATTACAAACAAATAAAAAGAAATAAAATGACATAATTAAGAAATCAATTTATCATCTATAACATTTACCCATTCTAAATAAATCATGAATGGAATAAACTAATCTAATGAAAATATTCATTATTATTCTATATATATTTTATAGAATTTTATTTTTATTTGAAATAAAATAATTAAAAAAAATAATGAATATTAAAACTAAAACAAAGAATAACTACTTTGTTGTTTAAATTTATTTCACTAGCAACTTGTGTTTTTAATGTAATCTTATAAAATTTTGTCAAATCTTTATCTAATAGTTTCTCTTCTAAATTTTACATGGATCTTACCTTCTTTTTGAAATTCAAAAGTCAAATTTTTTGTTTTTTTTTTTCTTTGAATTATTTAACTCTTATCTTAACTATTATCACTAAGCTAAAAACTAGTCTTGTGAATCGAATTTTTATTGCTTGACAACTTCTGTGCACTTACAATTTTCGCACATTTGAGTGTTTGAATGTATTCCTAACCATTAATTGAGAAATAATATGTATATCCATGAAGCAAAGGTGACTTATGTAATAGTTAGTCGTTGAAATTTATCTAAGAAAGTGTTTTCAGTCGATTACAATAGTGATTTTTGTGTTGAACTTACGTTGTATTATTTTGTACGTGTACAAAGACAAAAGAGTCTATTCTTGTCTTCTTCCGCGTAGATGCATGGAAAAAGGCAAAGAGTAGTATATAGATAGGAGCTTATAACTAATGGTGACAAATACTTTGTGGGTAACATTAACTTTACTAACACATGTCAAGTAATTGAGGTTGTTTAATATATGGAAGTATAATACGATTGAACGAATAGAGCAAAATCTTATGAAAAGCTTATTTTTGTGATTATTTTTAAAGATATTTCTGTGATGATTAATAAAAAAAATTAATATTACAAAAACATTTTTCCATGAATCATTGTGCAATGATAAGAAGTTAATAAGTTGTTAACGTAGAAGAACTAAATTAATTTTAAAAAATTAAAATAAAAAAATTAACTCTTGAACTTAGATAATTTAAGAGCAACTAAAAACATTATTTTAATCATATATTTTAGAATAAAATTTAATAATTTAATACGTAAATATTGATTTAATTTATTTTATATCAATTCAGAATTATCTTATATTAATAAATTTATACTCGATCAAAGTAAGATATGAATCTAATATATTCTTACAAATTTAACTTATAAAATGAGAATTGTTCTTAACTTATGTACGAATAAAATGTCATATATACATATAAAAAACATGAGACTTCTAACATCATCACTTTGATATGCTATTCTTCACCAAAAATGTAACCCAGTTGACAAATATAGATTTTTCTGTGCGCGATTGAAAAATCAACCTACACCTTCCTTTTAGCTTCTGGAAAGTCTAGTTAGAAAAGAAAAATAAAAAGGATTATATGTCGAATTTTGAAGGGTGTAAGGAAAATAATCTGAAAAGAGATTTTTTCTTTTTTGCACCACGGAAAAAATTAACCTACACTCTCCTTTTACTAATTGTGAGGGAAAAAAGGGGTGTATGTTAATTTTTTTTTACATTGTGTACTTGTATGCAAAATTTTAATTTTTTTATTCTCATCACATTAAAACGGAATTCTGACTCTGTCCTCTTGTACCAGATCACAGACCAGCTGTTGCATTTCTTTAATTGTTTGATTAAATTGTTTCATTTTCTGATACATTTATAGATGAAAGAGGTGATAAGAGAGACTTTACTTTTCATCACAAATTAATTACAATAGGTCATCAAATTATAATATAGTAAATTTATTCATAAAATATATATATTTTTTTTATAATTTATATATATAAATAATTTTCTCTTTTCATATCTTATAATTATCATATATTTATTTAGATGGAACAAAGAATGAGTCATTATTATTTTAAAAGAAGTAAGAGAGAGAAAATGGGTAAAAGAAACGAAGGACATCAAAGGCTTGTTCTGTGTTTGATGGGGACATTGCAGAGAGGAAGTGTGGTGAAGTGTGAGAATTTGATGAGACCTCGTAACAAAATTTTCTATCGTAGTTGTTAAGGAAAAATGCATGAAAATTTTCTTTATTGAGATTGAAATATTGACATAAATAATTATTTAAGAATGTCATATAATTGATTATGTCATGTTAATATTGATCAAATGTAAAAAAATTTCAAAATTATTTCAATTCTTAATTGATTATCAATTCATCACTTATGTAAAATTAAACATATAAAAAAAAATATCGAATTATACAGCAGAGTAGTAAAAAATATGGAATTTGCAAGGATGGAAAACAGAAAACATGTTTAAGTGAAGAAAAAAAAGTAAGAGAAGATAGAGATGCTAAGATACAATGAATGAGTCATTTGATATGTGTAGCATAAAATTGCAACGTTGAACATGAGCTTTTAATTATAGACACTGTTTCTTGCTGCTTGCTCTTTTTCAAGCAAGAAGTATCCATACCTCACATTCCTCAAAGTCCAACATGGTGTCCACAAACCTTGTGTTACCTTATCTGATTCTCATGATGTTCTTCTGTTCACTTTCAAGGCTCTCTTCCTTGGAAGTTTCTGATGTTACTTTTGCCAATGCTACTGTTATGGTTGGCTATGTAGCTGCAGAAGATGAACACAATGAAGCAAGTGCTCTATTAAAGTGGAAAGCTAGCCTTGACAACCAAAGCCAGACTTCCTTGTCTTCTTGGTCAACCTTTACTAGCCCTTGCAAGTGGGAAGGAATTGTTTGTGATGAATCCAACTTTGTTGTCACTATAAATGTCACTGAGTTTGGACTAAAAGGTACACTTCTCAATCTCAACTTGTCATCCTTTCCTAGGCTGCTGAGTCTTGATGTAAGTCACAACTCCTTCAGTGGACCTATTCCTCACCAAATTGGTAACTTGTCAAGAATTTCTCAGTTGAAAATGGATTATAATACTTTTAGTGGCTCCATTTCCCAAGAAATAGGGGCATTGCATGACTTGGAGTATCTGTCTTTGAGAGTAAATGAACTTTCTGGTTCCATCCCCTCAACCATTGGAATGTTGACAAATCTTGTTACACTTGATTTGTCAACAAACTCTCTCTCTGGTTCAATCCCTTCAATTAGAAACTTGACGAGTTTAGAAGAACTTCTCCTCTTTAACAACCATCTCTCTGGCCTTATTCCTGAGGAGTTAGGAAGACTTCATTCTCTCAAAACAATCAAATTGCTAAATAATGATTTTTCAGGGCCAATTCCATCTTCCATTGGAAACTTGGCTAATTTGAGAAAGCTTCAGCTCAGTTTTAATAAACTTAATGAATCAATTCCTTCCACTGTAGGAAACTTGACACAACTGATTGAGTTGTCCATGCAGAGTAACAAGCTTTCTGGATCAATTCCCGCTTCCATAGGAAACTTGGTCAATCTGGAGAAGCTTAGCCTTGCAGTCAACAATCTTTATGGACCTATTCCCTCTTCCTTCAGAAATTTGACAAAGCTCACGTACCTATTACTTCATGTGAACAATCTTAATGGCAGTTTTTCAACAGCAATAAATAACCTGACCAATTTAGTAAACTTACAGCTAAGCTCAAATAATTTCACTGGCCATTTGCCACAACATATCTGTCTTGGAGATTCACTTTTATTTTTTGCTGCCAATAAGAATCATTTCATAGGTCCAATTCCAACAAGTTTGAAGAACTGCTCCAGCCTTGTTCGGCTCAACCTTGAAGAAAATATGTTGACTGGAAATATTTCAAACGATTTTGGTCTATATCCAAATTTGGAGTACATGCAACTGAGTAGCAATCACTTTCATGGCCACCTTTCACCAAATTTGGCCAAAAGCCATAATCTCCTGGGCCTAATGATCTCATACAACAAGTTATCTGGTGTTATACCCCCAGAGCTAGGCCAGGCACCTAAGTTGCAAGTGCTTGAACTGTCTTCAAATCATCTAACTGGAAAGATTCCAAAAGAACTTGGGAACTTGACCTCATTGTCTCGGCTAGTCATGAGTTACAACAAACTTTCAGGTAACATTCCCATAGAAATAGGATCCTTAAAACAACTTCAGTACTTGAATCTTGCAGCAAATGATTTAAGTGGCTCAATCCCAAAACAGCTTCGTGGGTTGCTCAATGTACTTGACTTGAACTTAAGCAAGAACAAATTCATGGAAAGCATTCCCTATCAATTTAACCGATTGCAATTTCTTCAAGCTCTTGATCTTAGTGGGAATTTTTTGAATGGAGAAATTCCAGCAGCACTTGGAAAGTTGAAAATGTTAGAAAGGTTGAACCTCTCACACAACAATCTATCTGGATTCCTTCCATCTAATTTTAAAGATATGTTGAGCTTGACAAATGTTGACATATCTAACAACCAATTAGAGGGTCCAATTCCTAACACTCCACCCTTTCTTACGGCTCCATTTGATGCACTGAAAAATAATAAAGGCTTGTGTGGTAATGCTTCTGGGTTGGTGCCTTGTGTGTCAAGTCACAATCCTCATGGTGAAAAGAGACATGTCGTGATGTTGTCTCTATTCATTACTTTGGGTGCACTATTGCTGTTTACAGTTAGTGTTTCATTATATATTCACTGGCAGAGAACAAGAAAAATCAAAGAGCAGGCAAGAGAAGAACAACCTCAAGATCTTTTTTCTATATGGCATTTTAATGGAAAAATAGTGTATGAAAATATCATTGAAGCAACAGAGGATTTTAATGAAAAATATCTCATTGGAAAAGGAGGATTTGGAGCTGTTTACAAGGCCACATTACCCTCGGGCCAGATTTTTGCTGTGAAAAAGCTTCAGGCTGAAGTTGACAGAGAAATGCAAGATTTTAAGGCTTTCACAACTGAAGTTCAAGCCTTGACAGAAATCAAACATCGTAACATTGTGAAGATGTGTGGATTTTGTTCAGATCCACGCCATTGTTTCTTGATTTATGAGTTCCTAGAAGGTGGTAGCTTGGATAAAGTGCTAAACAACGACACAGGTGCAGCAATGTTTGATTGGAATAAAAGGGTCAACGTTGTTAAAGGTGTGACAAATGCTTTGTACCATATGCATCATGGTTGCTCTCCTCCTATTGTTCATCGTGACATATCAAGCAAGAATATTCTTATTGATTCAGATTATGAAGCTCGCATCTCTGACTTTGGAACAGCAAAGATTCTAAATCTTAATTCTCACAATTTAACTTCCTTTGCAGGCACTTATGGATATGCTGCACCAGGTTAGACCTTTTCAATTTTTTGGATAAAAATTTTAGTCACTCAAAATATTTCATAATGTTGATTCTGTTCTCTATAAAAATGCAATGCATTTTAGTCCTACATTTATCCATTAGTATGTGTTTTTAGTTCCGGCTAAGAGACTAAACCACATAACTTTTGATAGATGTTAAAAAGAAAAATATTTAGTAGATAACTGTAATATGCAGACAACCAATTATAAAAGATGTGAAAAGAGAAAAATACGTGTGTGTGTGTGTGTATATATATATTCTGTGAGAGAGTTGGTTAGTTGGCTGCGAAGTAAAATTAAAACTGAAAACATATTAAATTTTCATGGGGACTAAAACTAATATTTTGAGAGACCAAAAGAATATATTTTACCCATATTTCTTTATCATAGACACTTCACATTTGTTTCAATAATAAGCATTGCTACTTGTTGTGTAATATTATTTTCATACTTTGATGTATTGCAGAGCTTGCTTATACTATGGAAGTGAATGAGAAGTGTGATGTGTTTAGTTTTGGGGTACTTTGTTTGGAAATAATAATGGGGAACCATCCAGGAGATCTCATTTCTGCAATGCATTCACACACTTCAACAGCAGTAACATGTAATTTGCTATTGAAGGATGTGATGGACCAACGACTTCCTCTTCCATTGATGCCAGTTGTTAAGGAGGTGATCTTGATTGCAAAAATAGCATTTGCTTGTGTGAATAAAACACCACTTTCTCGCCCAACCATGGAAGATGTGCACAGCATGTTTCTGATGCCTAAACAACCTTTAATGAAGGAGACACTCCAGACCATTGCACTTGGACAACTTCAAAAATGTTGAACTTGGTTTTCTTTAGTATTGTAATTGTTGTTGTTTTTTCTTTGTCTCTCCTTTTGCTGTTAGTCATGTATTGTAAGCTTGTCAAGAAATACTTTGTAACGAGTTACTTTTGCTATTAGTCATGTGTTGTAAGCTTGTCTAGGAACTCCTGTTGGAAAAAGAAAAGTTTGTCTAGAAATATTTTGTAACAAGTTGGTTATGTAAAATAAATTGTTTTAGTTAAGGAAAATTTGTAGCAAGATTCGTATTTTTAACTCTTCACCTTACATACCCTTCTTCTAGTTAAGGCATCTTAGAATTTTACTTATTTAATGTAAATCAACCAATCATACTTCATACTTTATGATTGGATGATGTTTTTCCTCTTTTATAGCGAGTTGTGTTGTGTTCTATTGTACTATTTTCCCTAATTAAAGATCGAGTCTCATAAAGGGTGCAAAAGCAATGGAATCACCTATTTGTTTTAAAAAACTGTATAACAAAGGAAGAGTTTGAAACATGATGGGCATCACCCTACGTAAAAGATGCGAAATGAACTACATTTTAGACACAGGAATCGTTTCATAACATGTGACATTCAAGGCTTTAGCCAGAAGAATCATTTCATAACATGTGCCATTCAAGGCTTTAGTCAGAAGAATCGTTTCATATCAATCCAGTACAACTTCGGAGAGTAATTTTGTTGCAGATGCCCTTACAAAATAAATGATGTCTTTGGAGCCAGACATTAGGACATTTTACTCACCCCCTGCATTTATATATCACATTCTTTAAGCCATTTTCTTCCTACACTCTATAATGTGTCCATTCGAAAATGTAAAAGTAAATGAAGAATGCATAGGATGAAATTTTGTGTGTAGAAAACATATCCAACTTTACTTGACAGTCAACTACAATACACAGTCAACCGGCCAACTCACTCACAAAATATATATAGGTATTTCTCTCTCCTCACATTTTATACATACATGTGTTTCTCTCTCTTCGCATTTTATAACTGATTGTCTGCGTATTGCAGTTATCTACCAAATATTTTTCAAACATATATCATTCTTTTAACTCATGCAGCAGCTGCTATACACATGCGTGAATTGTTAGGTAATACCATTCTAGTTATGATTTTTTTTGTTTTGGACTTGTAGCTCCTTTCAGTCAAGAAAGAAAAAACAGTAAATATAAGACCTGCTTTCTATTAATGTTTTGCATACGAAACATCAAAAACCCATAGATAAGCAGAAGCAGCTATGCTAAGTAGGGCAATCAGAGAAAGGCTATACAGTAAATTCACTAAATGCAGTTGTTGAGGCATTTACATCTAGGGACAGAATTCATTACTCATTAGCATTTTGCAATTATTGCATCTAAGGAGCATGATGAACCAAAAGGCTTTAGAATCCACTGTAGGACCAAGGTTTTTACATGTGGTCCACAAAAAAATTGGTTGCTAGTTAAGGAAAAGTAAATTTTGTTAGTCCTAACTCATGAATGCTGGAATGTGCAACTGCAAGAAAATCTGAACAACCCTGCTCATCTTCATTTAAGATCAAGTAGGTGGGAAGAACCTATTGAGATTGAATGGCAAATTGTAGAATTCTTCATTTCTATTATCTCCTTTAAATGTTCTAAACTTCACCCACCAAGGCATCCCCCGGTCTTTCTTTGACCTTTCCACCTCAAGAGTGTTGTCAAGCAACACTGCCACTATCAAACCCACTGTTGGGGGTGATGAGAATAAGGTGTTTAAGAATGCATTGAACTGCAGAAATGAAAATTTTTTATTAAGAGCAAGCAAACTACAAAGGGCTATTACTCATGTTGATAAGTATAAAGAACATGTTACATATCAAATCAAAATTCACAAGTTCAAATTTCTTAAGAGAAGTCTAAAAAATAAAAACGTGAAGTGGCTTGTTATTTGATAAAGCATAAGTATTGTTTGTAAGGTATTGAGCAGGATAACATAGCAGGGTGAGGAAAAGTAAACTCACCCATCCAGCATTAGTATGAACAAGACCTCGTCGCGAAGCATTCCAGTATTGATTGAAAAATTGAGGAACAGATATTCCAAGGAACAGTGTAAGCCCGATGATAATAAGATTTCTCATGGAGTTCATATTTGTGAACTGAAGAAAAGATATTCCAACTGAAGCTGATGAACAAGGAAAAGTAGTTGTCAGTAGAGGAACAAGAGTGAAGTGTTGCAATTAAATATCATTTGGTTATGAGACATACCCACAAGGCCAAAAAGAATGCAGTATAGTGCAGCAAATATTGGCAAAGGTATAGATGCAAACACAGCTCCGAACTTTCCTACAGATGATGTCAGACAAAAAACCCTCAGTTAAGTGGAACCATTTTTTTCTCATTGCTAAATTTATCATAAAATCAAAAAAAAAAAAAAAAAAAAAAAAAAAAAAAAAAAAAAAATCTGTGAATAAGATAATGAGGAACTGGTTTAATTCTAGAGTAATCCAGGATCTTTGATTTGCCTCTACCAACCTAAAATAGAGAAGAATATCATAAAGCCAGCAGAAATCTGAACAACTCTGCGACTTCCCACTCGAGTTAATCCAAGGAGTCCCACATTTTCCCTAGAATAAACAGCCATGATTCTAATCAAGCAACTACAGAAGGATAGATCGATCATAAACAAGAAGTAGATGTAGTTAAAACTCAATGAAAGGTGAGACTTACACAGAAACAGTGGAACCAGTCACTGTTCCATAAAGACCATCAAGTAAGACACCGATTCCCTGAATAAGATAAATAAGATCAGCTCCAACACTCCGTCATATCAACTTCCTATAATATTATTAATTTTTAATAACTGATCAAAGGATTGAAGTTTTTAAACTATCCAAATGAATGCACACCATAATGTTAGGAGTTAGAAAGTTAGTTGAGACAGTTATTGTAATTAGTTAATAGAAGGAGTTAGTTAGTTAGTTAATAGTTAGAGAAGTTTTATTGGTATAAACAGGGAAGGTTAGTAGGAGGTAAAGTCAGGGATTATCATTTGTAAATTGAGCTTATACTCTTTGTGAAATGAGAAATCCTTCGTGAAAGGGAAACTCTTGGAGAAGAGCTTTCCCTCTTATCCCTTGTTCTTTTGTCCTATTCAATAAAATCCTTATTTCCACCCTCTTTTCTGTTATTGGTTCCTAACACAAGCTATGCAATTCACTAATAGTAAATGACTAGTGCATTGTAACTAACCTGCCAACCAATGCCTCGACTCAATACATAAGCCGGAGGTGGAGTAGCAATTGCCAGCCGAGAGGCTGCCTGGTATGCACCAGTTGACTGCAACAAGAAGTGCATGATCAAGACATTGTTGAAAAATTCGGTAACACACCACGAGACTATTATAGTGATTGTAATTAGTGTATAGAAACATAGAACATATACATAAACACAATAAAGCTCTGCAGATGAGACTGAAATCAATCAGAAAAACAAAACACCAAATCAGGAATGAAAATAGATACCTCCACCATTGAGACAATAACTGCTGACATCATGGCAAATGAATGGCCAGCAGAAAATGTAGGTGGACCCCATTGGAAAGGATATGGAAACATGAACCTTGTACAACAAGTAACCTTGGAAGTCAGCAAAACCTTGAAACAAATCAGAAGAAATTAAAACAGGTATATTGATGTACCATGGGGCAGTAGATATTAGATTTGCTCTGTCTGTTCGACAACTATGTTGTGTTGAGTCAGGCTTGTGTCGGTAAGCTCCACTGGCGGTCAAGATAACAGCATAGATCCAAACAATCGGGACACAAATCAACACTGGAAAACGTTCAAAGATGGGGATATCTCTAAATGGTCTCACATGCTTTAGATACTGCAATTTATAGCAAACTTGTTTGTCTAAAGAAAAGAAATATTAATTTAATGCACACCACAAGTTTCTGGTTAGAGCACTTACTTGTGACAAACCAATTACTAACAACAGCATTGGTATACCAATTTCTACACAGTTCCCCAGCTAAGAAAGAAGATAACAAAGAAGTAAATTTACGAATATAGTATGGAAAGAATGACATTCATCAAGCAATAGTGAGCATGGCCAGTTACAAGATTCTGATAAAGAAAATGTTATCATTGTTTGCAAGCAAATTAAATATTATGCCACCATCAAATAATTCAGAAATATAGTTAGCATGGTGAATCAAAGGATTTTGCTACAGAAAATGTCATCAATATCTGTATTTAGATTAAGCATTACGCAAATACCAAATAATTCAGAAGATAAAAAGTAGACAAAGCCAACAAGTTTGTCCATACTAAAAACAAAGATCAAAATTTAGCATTGAAAATTGGAGTCACTTAAATAGGTAAGAACTCAGAGATTGGATTCAAAAGAAGTTCCTTAAATATTATTGTTTATGATCGTTCAGAATAAGCTTTCTTCTAGATGATGATATAGTACTAACATAAATTGCAGTCACCAGAAGACCATTTGGTCAAATATATTTTTTACTAATATCATGACAATTAAGATGGAGATTTGAGCCACACCTACCGCAGGGAATCCAAGTTGAAATAATCCTAATCCAACAAATCCAACCAATCCAACTACAGGTGCCATGCCAAGAGGACTGAAAAATCTGGAGATAAGATCAACAACAAGAAAAGCTTGAAAAATTATTTAAACATTTTTGGTTCATAAATCTTAGAAATGTGGGTTAAGGACCTAACTCATCCTTACAAAACCGGCTTGTAAGGTAAGAGTTGTCCTCACTTATATACACTAAATAGGTCATATCTCAAAATAATGTGGGATCTCCAACACACTCCCCTCACACTGAGAACTAGAGATCTTGAGTGTGAAGACTAAACAATGGGTGATCCGAAAACAGCCCAATAGTGGGTGACATAATAGGCCCAACAACAATCCTAATATAGACTCTAATACCATCTTAGAAATGTAGGTTAAGGGCCTAACTCACCCTTACAAAACCGGCTTGTAGGGTGAGGATTGGCCCCAGTTACATACATTAAACAAGCTATATCTCTAGACGATATGAGATCTCCAATAAAAAAACATGCCAGGTGTTACTAGTATACCTTGAAAAGAGTCCCCAAACTTGGCTGTAACCCAGGATTATCTGAATACTCGATGCTATGATCAAAGCTCCTTGTATCGCTCGCATTGTTTGTATAAATTTCTGCAAACCAGTCTAAAGGTAAGTCTCTTTCAATATATTGCCAAATAATAAAGAAATTTAAGTGTTTCTAAAAAAATTTATATATTTTATGTTGTCCTCCTTGATAAGAACCTTAGGAGTTAAGGGGACCACTAAAAGCTTGAAATTGGAGAGTCCAAGAGTCCAAGGCTTATAAACCCCACAATTAAATTTCATACTTCCAATGTGAGACTCAAGTTCCATATCTAGCAATTGGATCCTAACATCCCACCACAATCTCTACAAATAGTTCTCGTAGCAGATTCAGTGCTCATATAGGAATGGAGGGTTCCAAAATCAACAGAGGACTAAGCATTATCATTGCATTAATATTTCTCTAATTAGTTAATAGATGTTGCAAATTAAAAAAAAAAATGTACAGTTTAATGTGCCCTCAAACTACTGCCGGTGAAGAAATGGAAGGAGGAAACTTACTTCATGAGGATCACTAATTTGCTGAAATGAGGAGTCAGAGATGATATAGGCAATTGGAAATACATACGCAGATGAACCTCCAACTACTGTAGGCAATCTTGTTCCAAAAAGCGTTTGGAGAAGTGTGTTGATGCCAGCTACAAAGAGCAGAGTCTGTATTACCCGTGCCTTGTCACCCTGGTTGTATGAGCAACCAAATCACTAACAAGTAAATATCAGCAATAAATGTGCATCAAAAACTCAAAACCAACAATTGTTTTACACAAGAGAAGAAATACAGCATACATGACTTCCTCCCATGGCTTGAACAATTATTGAAGGAATCATCACACTTCTTCCCAGCATCAATATATAATTTTGAAATGCTAGTAGGATAGCTTCAGCTGCAAGACAAGGCATTTACAATGAATCAACAAGAAAAAAATGTAAAGGAAACATTAAAATCTCGGTTCCCAGTCTAAATTGCACTGCTGAAGTAAAGAGCAACAATTAAAAACTCAAAATAACTTGAAACAAATCAAAACATTGATTAGAAATTCAGAATGCAAGAAGCCAAGAACTTCATTCCAAATTCGTGTTTACCTTGGCCATGGATTCTTTAAGGTTAAATTTTCATTTAACCTTGTTATGCCAAATTTTCATTTAACCTTTTTATGCCAAATTTTCGCAAAATGAGAAAATGTTAAATTTTCTGTGAAGGTCATTATCATATGAAAACTGTAACAGGTTAAGAATTACTTTTTAAAAGATTACTACACATATAAATCTTGATTCTCGCTCAGATTTTTGCCATGTTGATTGTGTGTTCGTGTGTATATAGGTATAGATATAGATATTGATATATGTGTATCTATAGTTTAGACATTAGTCACGTGTCCATGTTTGACTAGAGATGTCAATTTGTACCTGTAAATACAGATCCTCTTGGTCAATCCAGGAATGAGGACAAGGATCACACCCCATCACCAACAAAATTACTAATTTAATATTATATTTATATCTGTTTCATGTTATAAATATTAAATTATAAGAATATTTTTGTATTTTTACTGTTGAAGGATACTAATTCACACCCTAACATACACTATTAGGCACAACAAAACAAACTTGAAAACAAAAATCCCTAACACAGTCGTGCACACTGAAATCCCTAGACTAAGTGGACACTATCATGCTGCTACTACCTATCCCCTCATCTCCACCATTGTCATCTTCGTCTCCACTGCATCATCATCTTTACACATCATCATCTCTGCACATCACCTTCATGCATAGTCATCTTTCCAACTCATCTTCATGCATCTTCGTCTTCATCTCCCTCATGTCATCTCATTGTTTTTGTCTCCACCTTGTCTTGACAATGATTGTATTACATAAGTTTGAATGTTATGTTTTTCTAGACATTTTAAGATTTTTCTAAATTTTATTGAATTTGAATTTTATAAGTTTAATTTTATTTTATTATATTTCCGGGATCCCAATAGAAATGCAAGGACCCGCAGAGATGGGCATAATCCACCAAAACATTAAAGTTAAGTGGCATAAGCCAATGTTAATTATATTTCTTAACATATGTGCAAAACGGAGTCTATTTAATTCCTTAAACCTTTTTTGTTTATACAAAAGTACTATGTAGGACCACTTATTCTACCGTCGTTAGTAACTCATTTTTTCTTTTCCATTTACCCATGCCATGAGAAGTGGCGCAAATGGTAATTACAATACAATGGGCATGATTGCAAACCTTCTTAAGAACAGTGATCATTGCTTCACAGCGCTAAAGGACAAGTTGAACGATGATGAAAAACAGTGACATTCAAGATATGACACTTTGAAAAACAAGGATATATATTTAAAAAACCAGAATGCTATGACACATTCTACACTCAAATTATAAACTAACCCAAAGAGAAAAAAGGCTAAAGAAAATAATCAAACTTCAAAACCCCGCTCTATCTAATCTAAATAACATAAAAATCTCAGCTTTTTCATCCATATCACATTAGAACCAAAGTAATAACATAGTATCACACTCTTGGAGTAACGCATTCAGAATAAACAAACGAAAAGGAAGAAAACCCAGCTCATGCAATAGCTCCAAAAAAGGTAAAAATAAAGTTTTTCTATCATTTCTTCCATTCCATCCATTTGGGTCTGTGACTACGGTTGATGAAAATACAAAACAATATGATCGGTTCTTCAAAACTAACTAACAAGTTCAAAGCCAAAACAAGCATCTAACAAGGACCCTATATTCTGCTTCTAAAAAAAGTAAATTTTTAAGTCAGATGGCAACAGAAGATGATGAAATGGAATAAAAAAGTGAAGAAATATGACAAGTGAGATAAGCAACATCCATAGAAACACACAAGCTAGTTTGTTGCATTTTAGATTATAGTAAGAGAAAAAAAAAATGAGATAGAGAGAGAGAGAAAAAAAAAAGAAAAAAACATACCCCAAGGAGGATTAGAGTCTAAGCAGCATTCAAGGTCCTGAAGCTGTTCCATAGGAAAATGAGTAATGTCTGCCATTGTTGTTGAAGCTTCTGAGTTCAGAAACCACACAAGAAGAAGAAGAAGAAAAGAAACAGCACAAAGAGGTGTGGAAAGAACAAAAAAGTGAAGTGAGAATAAGGAAGAAGGTGAAGAAGGAGAAGAATTCAGAACAAAGTAAAGTGGAAGCTATAATAAAGTGAGCAAAAGCATGAATATTAATTAGTCAAATAATAAAGAAAAAGTGAATGTTTTTGTGTGTGTGAGTGTGAAAGCTTGTTATCATTTTTTTCGGTGTTGAAAAACGACGTGGTTTACGAAACTAGCCCTTAATAACCACCGATGTAAGTGATGTGGGGCCCACAGATTGTGAAGTGGGGTGTTTGTAGGTACGTTATATTCGAGTATGAAGTTGAAGTGTCCTTACTGGGGAAACCAGCGAAGCACACTCTCTGCGTCACTTTGGTCCCCTTAGGGACTCTTTTACCCCTTAATAATGGGGTTCTTTGTACGACACCCCTTTCAGATTTTAGATGCTTTCATCATGAATTTTGTTGCTCTAATTGTTACTTTTCTCACTTAACTTTGTTTCCTTCATATCATATGCTTGTAATAGTTTCAATTAGGATTTGGAAATGAAGTGTCTTTAGGCTTATCTTTTCTCTCTAGTGTTCTTTTAGTAAATTCTTAAAGAAAAAAAAAAATTAAATAGATAGTTGTAATGAGTGGATAACTTCTTTCTACATAGGTATAGGTAAGTTCCAGAACTCATTGTCCAATAGTTCTTTTATAAAAAAATTTAACTTAGTAAATAAAAGTTGTGTCATTATAAAATAAATTGAATAAAAATCTAGTTAATATTCATTTCTATATGTCTCCCAAAGAAATAAATTAAACATGACAATTAGATAAAGAGAAATACATATATTATATTTAAAATTATATTTAGAAGTAAAGTTGATTCTTCAATATTAAAATATTTTTTAAAAGTTTTATACACAAATCTATGAATTTTGTAAAATACATTCATTTGGAGAATGATTTAAGTTATATAAAATACATCATTTCTTGAAATTGTTTGTAATTGATTGATGGTATAGAAATGATAACTTTCTTTTTCTTTTTTTTTTCTTCTTATTTTATTTGAGTTTCATTTATATATAATGTCATCATTGTGAAATTCATTTGCACAAGTCTCTTTGATAGAAATTAAATAATTTGTCACTGTATCTCCAATAAAAAGATTGTTTGACATGAGATAAAATATTTTTATCCATAAAATATTTATGAAAAGTGGAAGAGTTGTTAGTTCGATAATAATATTAATAGTATAAAATCTAAAACAATAATGAAGAATAAATAAATAATATGAAGGATTTTAAGTCTGGTTCACAATAATTTTTATACGGTGAAATGTCTATTATTATTTATTTATTTTTATTAAAGAATTTTTCTCGGGGTAAGAAAGTAAAAGTAAAAAAGGACCAGTGGTGTGATTACTGGAGAAGTGAAGAAGCATTTTGAATTAAGAACTAAGTGTTAAGGAATGTTGGTCAAACTTGACATAACAATGTAAACACAAAGTACTAAGGAACTCAATGCTCATTAATGAACTAGCACCAACATGACTTGTCAAATTCAAAGTTTAAGATCATTTTTGTCTCTTATAGGTTAACATTGCTTCCTTCATTTTTATTCGTAAGAGAGCATTATATATATTTATAGAGAGGATCTAATATATATTTTTTTAGTATTAACTAAAATTTATTATGAATTGTTAATTACTGTTAAATTTCGTTAAATAAAGAGGGGGATTTATAATTATTTGTGTTTTTTAATTATTTGAATTAATAAAAAATATTTATGGAATATTTGTTTCGTGGAATATCTTTATATTTTTGAGAATGTTAAATATAACATAGAAATAATATTTTTTAATAAATTTAAAAAAATCCTTTAATATATAAAAATTTATTATCATGTACAAATATGTACTATATTTTATATTTATAAAAATAAAAAAAAATACAACTTAAATTTAACGTTCTATAAGTTATAATATATATATATATATATATATATATATCACTAATATTTTATTCTTTTTATTTAAATAGAGAAAATTTAAAAGGATAGATTTTTAAAAATAAAACTAAAATTAAAAGATAAAAGAATGACTTCTAACCAAATAAATGAAATAATTAATTAAAATTAATTGAAAGAATTTTAACCATTATATGGGTGAATAGTTGAGAATTTTTTTAGTCATAAAAAAATGTTAAGATTTTTTCTAATCCGTACCATGTTATGATTAGCAAGGCTACGGGCAAATTGAGAACCAGACAAGGGTTTGGATTTATTTTTTTTTAAGATGGTTTAGAATTTTAAATTTTATTTTATTTAATCAAATTTTATCATGTTTAAATTAATACACAGGATTCTATTTAAGAGAAAAAACTATTTATACATTTTCAGATATAATAAATTATTATTAATTTTAAATTAAATAATATATAAAAAATAAATGATATTAATAATAAAACTCTAAGATTTAAATAAAATTGTAATCAAATATATTATATTAAATATAACTTTAAGTAAAATAATTAATTTACATATATAGTGATGAGTTCAGATAGATTAACCCATATTTATGTTTTAACATTATTGTATTTATTATAAATATTTAAAAGTTAAGTAAATGTATTTGATAACTTATTCGATAAATTATTCAGATACTATTTTTTAAATGGTGAATTGTTCCCTGTAACACTGTTATTAATGTATCCACATCGTCTTATTTTATATTAAATTTCACAATAAATTTTTTTTTCACAAAATCCTTTAGAAAGAAATATCAAATAAGCTGAATAAGCTTTAGATGGTAGACGAGTTGGCCCATTTATACAAAATTGGGCCTGTTTTTTTATATAAAAAAACTCAGCATAGAAAAAAGAAAGATAAAATTTTTCTTTTAACACCTCTTTTCCTTTTTTTTTTAATTTCATACTAAAATTACCCTTTTTAAAGATTCCATTAAATTCAATTTTTATGCAATTTCTAAAACTTTTAGAATGATTTTGAATATATTATAAAGAAAACTCTATGACATATG
Organism: Hylodesmum podocarpum; assembly: GCA_026586105.1. Taxonomy (NCBI): domain Eukaryota; kingdom Viridiplantae; phylum Streptophyta; class Magnoliopsida; order Fabales; family Fabaceae; genus Hylodesmum; species Hylodesmum podocarpum. The sequence continues at coordinate 4,528,387 of JALJEV010000519.1, read as the reverse complement.
AATATAAAATGAATATGCTAAATCGATGAAAATTCTAGGAAGAGTTATTAGAGGATAAAATTTTCAAATTAAGTACAATGCAAACTAAAAAAATAAAGTAAAACAACATCTAACTGTAGTTACACGGACAACAAAATAGATTAATATTGTGAAAGAGCAATATTAGCCACACATTTTGACATACCATTTCTCAAATTCATTCTATGATTATTTAATTAAAATTTATTAAAATATAAAAAACTATGACAAATAATCATTCATTAAAAAAATTAGATAAACATTTTTTAAAAATATATAATGTTTAATATATTTTAATCAGTCACAAAAAATGTATTTAAAAACTTAATATCATTGAAGCTCCTATCTATACCTTCCAAAAATTTCACTACAATTATTAAAATTTAAAATCTGTAAATTAAAATATCGAGTTTCTGGCATGAAGATTTGTTTTGTATTTGTTGAAGATATCGTTTTGGACCACTAGTACATGTGATGATAAGTTTTCATTGGCCTACACATGTATAAATGGTTGAGTTACATGTTCAAAATTATTCTACGAAATGCACGCACCGACTGCTATATAAAGATCTTCCACGAAGTTGGGTCTGTCCCGCTATTATTTTTAAGATATACCAACCTATTTAAGGGCAGTGTGTCTTACATGTGGACCAATTCACCATTGTTCCTCACCGTCACTTAATGAACACAATGAATTAATCTGTGAAGGTCTAATTAAACTAGTGCATGTATATATATATTGTTATGAGTGTTTTCTTAAATATTCCACCACGAAAAAGAAATTACTTACCAAGGCAAGGCGATGATTATTGGCGGGTCCGAGACGATATCAATCACATTGGATTGAGATACAGCTAAGACTCCTATAAGAAAAATAAAATTGGAGGATTATTTTCTAACGGGTGAAAGCTTGATAGAGTAGTGCTTTATTGAGGTAGAAGGCCTGTGATTATGAACTTTTTTTCTCATAATCTAGAGAATAAATATCAACTAACTCTATATCAATAATCATAATAAGACAGAGGTTGCAAGTGTTATCCAGAATGATTTAGCGTAAAGCATCTGTAGGTGGCATTTTAAGTTTATCGTCAAATCTCAAGACACAATCCTGAATTGACAGTACAATCTATTAAGCTGGAGTACAGCAGGAACAAAGATAATTCTCAGTGGAGCAATAAAATATGTAAAGATCATAAGAAACACAAACACCTACAATAAAAATATTCTAGTAGGCCAACTTAGAGATAAAAGTTAATTAGTTATAATGTAGTTGACCATTCGAAAAAAATCAAAGCAACGTAGGAATTCCGAGTGGCTGATATTGGCATGCATATTGCTACTTTCAAGTGAATAATTGTTTGACTTTATAAGATGAGAATGAAGAGCTGGAATTTAATTTTGCAGTGGACCACATGTGAGATACTCTGTACATAATTATAAATGGGTATATCTCAAAAATAATTGTTAACAGACACATTTATGAACTGTTTTCGGTTTTCGGAAATATGAAGCAGTCGGTGCGAAAGAACCATGCCACACTTCTAATTAAGTTCTAGCCCATAATCATTTAGGCTTACCCAATATATAACCATGATCTTAACATCTATATGTGGTCCAAAACCAACGGTTTACAAAAAAATAAACTAGTATTTTAAATGGAATAATTTATTTTCTAAAAACCAAAAAACTAGCATTTTAAAAATATAATATACTAGTCTTTTAAAAATATCTATCGCTATTCTATTCTCTAAATTATATTATTTATTATAGTTATAATTCATTAATTTAATTATTTATTTTTATTTTAATCTTTTGAATTAGAGACTAAAATATAATAAATAATGTAGGAATCAAAATAACAATAAATATATTTTTAGAACTAAAATAATTAATGTGTTATATCTTTAAGAATTATTTTGTTAATTTTTATTTAAATTACTTGAATTATAATAAAATACTTTTCCTTATTCAAAATTAATTTACTCTACAAATCTTAAATTCAATATTTAACGCCGGTTAATTTTTCAATAAATATTTATAAAAGTAAGATAAGAAGATAAAACGAATTAAATTATAATCTTGACAATATAAATTTCAAAGAATTAATTAATTATAAATTAATTTTTATAAAAAAATTATTATAAAATCAATTTCATCATCATAATTAATTGACTTTTACGACTATAAATGGTGGGATATAGAGTATACATAGTTGACAAAGTTGAGATGAATATGCTTCATATGTTTGTAGTTATTCTATTTTGTGATGATTGGCGAATATATAAATTTGTAAATTGAAGTTTGGATTCATGTATTAAAGTAGTAAGTTAATTACTTACTTAATTAATTAATTTATATTTGTCTAGTGGGAAGTCTTGTGTCAAGAGATTTAAAGTGAACATCATATACAGTTGAAATGGACACAACATATAGTGCTTATTAATTCATTATCAGAACAACTGTCACCATAATAAGGATTGTTGTCACTTGTCATGGTGATTGAAAGCTCAAGTATTTATTCATGCTTACGTACTTTATATATTGCATCATTTCATTACAAGATAAGAAGTCGTATTTATTTTATTTTTTGAGGAAATTTTGTATAGTTAAAATGGATATGACGACAAGAAGAGAAAAAATATATATAATAAGATAAATAATATTATAAAATATTAATGTCTGCATAATTAATACATCTTCACGTACGTGAATCTCTCATCTATGCATGATGCATGGAAATTTTGCTACTATTTTACTTCTTTTTAAATATTTAAAAACCAAGATTTTGCTTGCATATTTGATTAATTTACATTAATAGACTATATATTTGGTATATGCTGTTTAGGACTTTTTTTATTTGTCATTTGATTTATGATCTATTTGTACATTTATTCTTCTATGAAATTTGATTAATCATTAACATGTAACAACTCATAAAACCAAAATAAAAAATTATAAAATCACAGTTTAGATTTTTTTCCCTATTTATTTTGATTAATTTTTCTATTTTATAGTTAGTTTGTAATTCTTAAGTTTTTTTTAGGCCAACCTTTTTAAGCCATGCAGGATAGAAGCAAGTCAAAAAATTAATTCGATTTTTTTCGTATAGTCAAATTCACATCCATAATATGCATGTAAATACAAACCAGCTTCTGTTAGAATTAGCATATATACAAACTGAATATGAATTCTAAAAAAAAGAAGAAGAAAAATTTGCATTAATTTTGTGATTTAAAGTTGCACGTGAATTTTAGATGGCATTCAAACATGCAATTAAACAACTCGGGTAGAGACTGAAGCTACGTTTTTGTACATGTGTATTTTTTCATTTATTTTTTGTTTAGTATTTTTTATCTCTTGACTCTATGCAAGTTAAATATTTATATTTTTTTCTTAAAAAAAGATATCAAATATTTGATATTAAAGAATAATATTTTTAAGAGCATATATGTGAAGAAACATGTACGTACTTACTTGTAATTTTAAATTACACAATATTATAGTTTATATTTTAAATTACTTGATGTGTGGGAAAAAAAGACACGTTTCTAAAAACTTAGTTCACGTTTTGTAATTCTTCTTCTACTCAGGAAAAAAAACAAAAAACGCCACATAAAATTTAAGGTTGCATCATGGAATATATGTTGTCGGTGCATATCAAGAAGAAAGATTAACTATTGTGTGAATAATACTATGTCCTGTCATAATCAAGTTCAAGTTAAATCTTTCACCCTAGTTTGCCATTTTTTCGAAAAGGAGAAGACAAGAAATTTTTGCCATAATAATAGGTTTTGGTATGCATTCATGAAGGATTATAGAGATGAAATTTGATTTTCACGAATTTAATTTTATGTCATAATAATAATAATTAATGAATGTTTATATACCCAAATATAGGGAGTATTATATTTTTGTACGACTTAAATTTATAGTTTTACTTTTGACCAAAAAAAAGAGATTAACGATGAAATTAAAAAAAAATGCACAAGATTATTTTATTGGTACAAATTATCAAAAACTTTATGAATTTAATTTAATGATATTTTTTTTATGAATACTACGATAGCTTAAATTAGGTTATGCATTCCCGCGTAAACCGAATGAAAAGCAGAAAAGATAGGAACTAATGTAAATATAAATATGAAATGTTTCTAGGAACAAACAAGAAAACTCATGATTACTCTTAATTGTAGCAATCAATTCGAGATTAGAAGAAGTAACAGCACTGCAAACATAATAATTAGTCTCGAATTAATAAAAAGCAACACAATAATACCATTTTAAAAAGTTAACTAATTTGCCCATGTTCCTGAAAATAACAAGTGAGAATAGCATTGCCCCCTTTGTGTAAAAAGTAAATTTGGAATTATTTTAATAGCTTTTCCTAACAATTGGTTTATCATGTTATTACAATTAAACGTAGTACTAGATGTGTTTGTTAATTTGTTAATTATTTAAAAATTTACTATTTAGTAAATTTTTTTAATAAAATAAATTTTGACCTTATCAAATAGTTTTAATTTTTTAATATATGTAGACTTCATCAATTTAATGAATGGAGTTATTTTTTATGAGGACAACTTATGATTATTTTTATCTTTAAATTGGGAAATTTTCACGTTTAAATATGTTTCTTTTTTTTTTTTTTTTACATTTATGCTGTTTTATTCTTTATCTATATATTAGTTGATGCTCCTTATGAATTCTTTGCAAGTTGGAGGAGTTTGTTTTCAATGCTTGTTGTTCTACTATATTGAGTTGGTTTTTGTTGCTATGTTGGCCCTTTCATAACTTTTCACATCAAACGTCTAAAGAAGATTGTGGAAGTAAAACTCACCATATTGGATAATTTAGTTGATAAAAAATGAAAAATAATAAAATAATTTCTGAAAAATATTTATAATAATTTTAATGCTTAAATTTAAGTATTTTAATATTATTTTAGTTTTTTAACTTAATTATTTACTTTTATTTAAACCCTAATTAACTTTTTGACTTAAATGACAGTTAATAATTAAACTCACAAATTAAAATGATGGTACATATTTTTAAAATTAAAGTGATAAACATATTATAGTTTTGATAATTATTTTATTATTTTTCCATTTTTAAGAATTAAATTGCTTAATTTGCATGTTTTCAAACTATGATTCACTCAAAAAAATCATGATTTTTCATGTCGAATTTGTTGTGAAGTGTGTTTGGATAAGTTTGTAAAATTAATTTTGGATAAAACTAATTTTATTTAAATTTGATTTGAAAATAGTATGATTTATTTTTTAATGTTTTTATTCTAAAATTAAATTAGTAATAGAATTCAGTATGAAGTTTTTAACTCAACACAAAAATTATTCAAAATAATTTTAACTCAAAATCAGTTTCTGAATTAATTATTTAACATAAAATTAAACATTGATTGAATGTTTATTCAAAATCACAATAAGTGACATATGAACATATAATTATAGATATGTGATTAACTTGAATCAAAACACACTTCACTTTGTTTGATGTTTTGTTCCTCTGCTTAATTATTTGTTGTTGTATACTAAAGTGTAGCAGACAAAATAAAGGTGAGAACAAAAAGATGGGGCAAAGTTCTCATACTCGTGTAAATATAACACAGAGATGGTATAATCATTATCGTATCATCGCAGCATTTGAGAAGAAAATCATTATCGTATCATGAGTGATTCCATGCAGATCATATGTTACAATAAAAAATTAAACATAAATTTGCCTCTTATTTTAATAACTTTAGAAATTGTGTTTCATATATGTGTGTAATTCAGACACTTGATCTTTATTTTTTAAAAATTTAAAAATTCAGTTTTTATAGAAATTTGATAGATTTTAGTGGTGAAGTTAGTGATTTTAATTGATGCGTGGATTTTTTAGTTTAATTTATTTTATAGAAAATTAAGTTTAAAACGTATTTTTTAACTGTTATTAAAATGAACAATATTATAAATTAAGTTTTACTTTTAAATTTTTTGTAAAAATAAAATAAATTAAGAAAACTTATATGCCAATTAATATTATTGATTTCAAAAAGTCAAGTTTTTCAAATGGTAAAAAAGATTAAATACATGAATTTTAAGAAAATGAGATATGAACGTGGTATTTGGTTTGAGTGTTTTTTATTTTTATTTTTATTAGAAAAAGTAGATGTAAAAATGTGTTTGATTAATTTTTTAAAAATAGTTTTATAAAAATATTTATAAAATTGAGTAAAAATAAAGAAATACTGTAACTCTATTTTTACCGTTTTTATAAATAAAAATTAAAATAAAAACATTACTACTTAAACATTCGAATAAAAAAAAAATGAAATTTTCAAAGTTTTGAATTAAAGAGACCAAATTCATATCCAATAATTACTTTAAAATATGTAAGATTACATTACTTGGTAATGTTCTAGACTCACTTATCATTTACACAAAAATTAATTCTTTTTAAACTAGGAGACATAAGAAAGAGTGAAAGGATGAAATAAATGAAGCATGAATGAATGATGTGGAGTGAATAACATGTTGTAGGGCGATGATTGCGTCGCACTCATAGGCACGCGCACTATACACTACACTTGTAAATAATTTTCAAACTTGTAGTTTTTGCGTCTACCAATGCATGCTAAACGTAATCTCTTAATAGCAGCAAAATCGCTTTTGATACAAGAAACTGACCAACTTTAGCCACAAAAGAAACATGTTTTCCTCATCTTAAAGTTCATACACATTGACACATTTACTATTTAAATGTGTAAGAAATAGACCAGCCTTGTATCAACAATGCCACATTTATGGGACCCTAGTTATCAACCCTTCCTTCCTGCTTTCTTCCATGATTCCAACTAGTCTACGACTTTTCTAATTTTCAACTTCCACCTTGTTCATCACATATTTACCATTTAGATAGTCATATACCCTATTATACCAAAAATTTATAAATTTAATTTAAATTTATCTAATTAAATATGTTTGGAAGAATTTACTTACAAGTGGGAGAGGCAAAATTCATTTCAATTATCTATATATTTCAAAAACAATTAGTTTTAATCTCCTAGTTTAATCCTAAGAAATAATAAAATAATAAAATAATTGTATTAGAAATCTCACGTTATCGAAAGATAGAACCTGTTGCATGTATATAAGTAAGGAGCATTTCTCACCTTTTAAGCCGGTTTTGTAGGGTTAAGTTAAGCTTCTCACCCGCATTTTGATCCTTTGCACTCTATTGTCGGGATTCTTTGCACCCGTTATTGGGGACCCTTTGCATATTTATTGTTGGGAAATTTATCGTGCCTCGTTGTCACGCTTGACGCGAGAAGAGTATGTTGAAAATCTCACATCGTCTAATCCTCACCTTACAAACCGGTTTGTAAGATTGAGTTAGTCTCATCACCCATATTTCTAACAAATCAAATAACATATTTATATTTTAGTCATTAAAATTATTTATTGTTATATTGATATTTGAATTATATCATTTAGTATTATTTTGATTAGGTAAAAGATTGAACGTGAAAACTAAAATAATAATAAATAATTAAATTTAAAGATTAAAATAATAATAATAATATATTTTAAAAGTTATTTTACTATTTTTTTACTTTTTAAATAGTCAAATCTCAATTTTTATATTTTTAAGGATAAAAACTTATGAATAATATATTATTATATTAATTTTTTAATACTCTGAATATAAGCTCATCAGAATATATAATTATCAAATGGTTTGCTGTGTTCTTTTCTGTTACCATTGTAACGTTATATATAAATGCTTGGACGATATAATTAATCACAAGTTATTTCATAGCACTTAAAAAACAAGCTATTTTGAACTGGTACTTATAAATGTAGCATGAATAAGGTCAAAGAAAACATTAAATACACATATTTATTAACTTGAAATACAAATAACATTCAATGCTTTTAAGTAAAATTATTAATAATTCATTAAATGTTTTCGGATTTTGACCATTAATTTCAAAACACTTTCAAACACATTACTCAAGATTGAATAATTAATTTCCCGAGACTATTATGTTGATTAAAAAAAATGTTTTTTTACTTGAATAAAATAAAATTCGTTGAATAATAAGTAAAATATTCATTATATTAAAACTGCATGTAACTTCTTTAAAGTATGTTAAACAAATTCTTATTTTTTTATTATTATAAAATATTCTTTTATTCATAAGAATTGTACTCTATAATTTTTTTTTTTAATAACTTATATTTTATTTAACAATTTTATTATAGACAATCAACTAGTTCTTTCACAGAATATATATCTGTTTACGTATAATCTTATAATTAATTACCTGATTTTGTGTATTTTATCATTATTTATTAAATATTTTTCTTTATTTAACAATTATTTTCCTTTATTTAAGTATTAAATAATTGAAGAGGGAAAAAAACGGTTCTTGAAATCACAGTGGAATTTTAACAAGAGTCAACAGATCAGGGTATTTTCCTGATCTGGCACATTGTGGGGCATTGAAGTGCTGCAAAATTCACACTTGTGTCAAGTAAAAGTGTGGAGAGAGAGTTTCAACTTTCAACTTTCACGTTCTCATTATGTGGGGTTCTCTCCAAAAATGATCCCATACCAGCCTATTTTAGATAGATCGTAGGCACACACACATCTCAAACTTTTATAGGACATTTCAAACCCCTCACTTGTGTGCTATAGTTTACTCTAGTGTGTGCTCTTGTGTTGTGGTGAGTTTCACTTTTTGTTTTCAATTCCCTTCACTCCTAAAAGAAAAGTTTTAGGAGGGAAAGGGGAACAATGAAGATGAACACACAACCACATAAGAAACACCATTTTGGAGGCTCCAACATCCCCATAAGAATACAACATTGTTGTGTTATTACCCTCTTGTTCTTCACATTCTTCACTACTGCTACACAAGCTTTTGATTATGCTGATGCCCTTTCAAAGAGCCTTCTCTATTTTGAAGCACAACGTTCTGGGAGGATACCTTATAATCAGCGTGTCACTTGGCGTGACCATTCTGGTCTCACTGATGGCCTTGAAGAAGGGGTAGGTCCAAATTCTCAAATCTCAATACCCATTTGCCTCAACTTATCAAATTCTTGTTTTTCACTTTATTTGGTATCCAAATTGAATTTCAAAATTAATTTTTTTCTTTTTTTTTTGTGTGTGTGCAGGTGGATTTGGTGGGAGGGTATTATGATGCAGGGGATCATGTGAAGTTTGGTTTACCAATGGCATTCACCATCACAATGCTCTCATGGAGTGTCATAGAGTATAGAAAACAAATTGAAGATGCAGGTGAATTAGAACATTCAATGGAGGCAATCAAATGGGGCACTGATTATTTCATTAAAGCTCACACTAGTCCAAATGTGTTATGGGCTGAGGTACCAACAAATTCAACACAAATTTCTATGATATTCTTTGATATTTAAGATTTTTGATATTGTTATTAAAAAAAAAAAAAAAAAAAAAAAACTCTTTCTTTCTCCTTTAGTATATCAAAACTCATTCAATTATTGATTCAAAAAATAAATGTACCAAAATCTTTAGATTTTTCTACCACCATAGCAACCAACTCTCCTAATTGAATTCAATTCATTTCCTGCTGTTTTACTTTGAGACATTGGTTTAGTTAAGAGAATCAATGAAATCTTGAAATTAATGTTACTTTTTTCAGGTAGGTGATGGTGACACTGACCATTATTGTTGGCAACGTCCAGAGGACATGACAACTTCACGGCGAGCATTTAAGATAGATGAGAACAACCCTGGTTCAGATCTGGCCGGAGAAACTGCAGCAGCTATGGCAGCTGCTTCCATTGTGTTCAGAAAAACAAACCCACATTACTCTCACTTACTTCTACACCATGCCCTTCAGGTGAGTGAGTCATAATAATTAAGTGCTAATCAAACCGTGATTGATGGTGCTTTTCTATTTGTTTTGACTAGGTGTTATAATTAACAATCATAGGGACAAGAAAACTTTAGTGCCACAATCTCAATTTCAAAACTAAGGTTTATTAAAATTAATTGTTGGAGGAACTTTAGTGTGACAAACCTCAATTTTAAAACTAATAATTGGGTTAAGAATGGTTTAGTATTGATGATTTAATAATAATTGGAATGCATATTTATTGTGTGTGTGTTTTGTAGTTGTTTGAGTTTGGGGACAAGTATAGAGGAAATTATGATGCTAGTGTTGGAGTAGTGAAGAGCTACTATGCGTCGGTGAGTGGATACAAGGATGAGTTGTTGTGGGCTGCCACGTGGCTGTACAAAGCCACCGACAACAAAAAGTATCTTGACTATGTTATTTCTGAGGCTCAAACCTTTGGTGGCATTGGTTGGTCCATTTCAGAATTCAGTTGGGATGTTAAGTATGCTGGTCTTCAAGTTATGATCTCTAAGGTAAAACTTTTTCCTTCATTCATCACTATACTCTCTTAAAAATGTTATGCCCCTTAGCTATCATCTTGATCTTGCAACTTTATCTAGATTTTGTTTTACTAACATGAAAATGATGGGTTAAATCTTGGTACTTTTTTTATTCATTTGTGGAGTGTCCATGAATTAAGGTATAGTGTATTAGTATATTGTATGGAGTATTAAAGACATAAAAAAACTAAAAAGTGTAACAATGCAGAGCTGCAAAAGGCCATGTGCTGATAGTACTTTAGCTTTGCAATAGTGTAATTAAAAGTGGTTTGGCTAATGGTTGAGTGGAATGTGAGAGAAGGGAAGTACTGAGAGCCTTAAACACCTCAAGGGAATATGAACAAACACCACTATCATCTTCCCCCTCCTCTCTTTTCTTTTTTCTTTTCAATAAAAATATGAGAAAATACCCAAGGGAATCCTTGAAATAAATAAATAAATGATAGACACTTGGATGAATAAAAAATAAATTAATTATTTAGTTGCTCAAAATCATACAGAGGTAGGACACTTTAATTCTTTAGTCCTTTTGAGCTAATATTTTTAGAAAGTAATTTAGGTCATTATTTATTTTTGTTAGGAATTGAGTTTATAAATGATTAACATTTTTAGAAAACTAATCATATTTTAAAAAAAAATAAAAAAATTTATAAAAAATTTCATATCGTCCAGAAATAGGACATAATATATATATATATATATATATAAATAAGTAATAGACAATTTTTATTTTATAAATCGATTTTGTAAAATTAAATTAGACTTATAATATATATTTTTATCATGATAATAAAGTCTTATAAACCAAAATATATATATATATATATAGAAAGATTGAAGTGTTCCATATTTACAATGTTTTGTTAACGTTCTTTGTTATTAGTTGTAAATCATATGAGTTTCATTACTTTGATAATGAGACCCCTCAAATAGAAAATGAGACTCATATTAGTGTATCTTACATAAAGTTTATTTAATAATAACTTAATCAACTCAATTGTTTTTTCTATTTTATAATTTCTCAAATTTTTACACATTGGATTATCAGTTAACATTGATAATTAAGTTGATAACTTCAAACCTATTGAACTCAATTAAGCTCAAACAAATTCAGCATGATTGTCAATTTTCAGTTTTAAAATTTTAAAAACCAAAATAGGTTTTTAGTTTTAAATTTTTGTGACTTTTATTAGTTTTTAATTATAAGAAAATTGTGACATGGATAATGGTAATTGACAGAGGTGACAAAATAGATCTATCTAATAAATTAGTCCAAACAATGCATGAATAAATACGATTTGGGTTCTTGAATTTTAGGTAAAAAAAAATTGTAACTTACAGGAAAATTCATTTACATGCTTGAGTAGCAACTAGCAAGTATTTTCAATCTAACTAAATTTCATTTTTTGCAGTTGGTAAACGAAGAAGAACACAAGGAGCATAGGGACATTCTTAAACAATATAGATCAAAAGCAGAGTACTATATATGTTCATGTCTCAACAAAAATGATGATGGTAACAATGTGGAAAGAACCCCGGCTGGATTAGTCTTTGTCCGACAATGGAACAACATGCAATATGTTTCAACAGCAGCATTTCTTCTTTCAATGTACTCTGATTTCCTTCAAAACACAAATCAAAAGCTAAATTGCCCTGGGGGCACTGTGGATCATGAAGAAATTCTTAATTTTGCTAAGTCACAAGTTGATTACATTTTGGGCTCTAACCCAATGAACATGAGCTACTTAGTTGGGTATGGTCCTAAGTACCCAAAAAGGGTGCACCATAGAGGGGCCTCAATTGTGTCATACAAAAAGAATAAAGGGTTCATAGGGTGTACACAAGGGTATGATAATTGGTATGGTAGCCAGGAACCTAATCCTAATGTTCTGGTTGGGGCTTTGGTTGGAGGGCCTGATGGACAAGACAATTTTCAAGATCAAAGGAACAATTTTATGCAAACCGAAGCATGCACATATAATACTGCCCCCTTAGTTGGTGTTTTTGCAAAGTTTTTGCATATAGAAAACCAAAAATTGGAGCATGATTGTAATTCAGTTTTGGTTGCTTCCTTTAAATAATATATATACCATAATACCAAAATAATACAGTATATGTTACTCTAAGTCAAAAACCAACTCTTTTTCAATTATTTTTTTACCTCATTGGTGAGTGATTTATAGTTTGGCTGAGATTTTCAGGCCTCAAATGTACTTTCATTATAGATATAAACAAGTTTATTTGTATTTATCCATTTCAGACACATCAATACCATTTTTCTAATGACATAAGCTTCTTGTGCATGGTTGTTTATAAGATCATAAAAATGTTGAACAATTCTTTAACATGTAATATAAGTCAGGGATTAGATCATGTGTGTATCTGATAGTCCCGTGAATGTAGTGAGAGATGAGACCATGATTTCGATGATGATTGAGTTCCCGTTTAGGGTGTATTGTTATGGTGGTAGAGTTGAGGTGACAGAGGAGAGGATAAGATTGGTGTTCTCTCTTTTCCTCTGCCTAATAATCTCTTTATATATACACCCAAGGGGAAACCCTGATTAGGTCACGAGGATAATATGTCTATCAAATAATTATCAATTAAATACGTGGATATTCATAAGGTCAATGATCAATTAATTAAATAAATGATAACTTAGGACACATAATAAACAACGAGTCTTACAAAAAATATGGTACGTTCTTCCCACCACCAATGTTCCCGGAACTGACCTTCTACTACAACACACATTGCAATGCCTCACCATTCACTCCAAAGCAACCAACTAGGGATGTCTGCTACTACTGATACACCTGAATCAAAAACATGCATGTCTCATGTACAATTCAAATTAATAACTTCTATTCTCAAACCATGATGGAACTTCACTGCCTGCAACCTGTAATACGATATGCCCCCAGAAGGCTGTATGATGAACACTATGTTACGCCAAAACAAGTCAAGTTATAAATGCATATATGTGTAACAAAATAAGATGGTCTTGATAGTTTAAATATATATATTTTTAGCTTTAGGAATATTTTGTGTGACAAAACTTAGATGCAATACCATTAATTTTTTTTGGGTGCTGCCGTGCTAATTATGTCTATAAATTTACCTTCTTCGACTATATTGATATAGTCAACATAATAAGTTTTCATATTTTATTTTGAGTAAGACTCAACCCAACCCAACTTCGTTACATCGAGAGTTTTGAGTTGGGTTAAACTCAGTCTCAACAGAAGAAAAGAGATAAAGGGACAATCTTCATTGTTGACCCAACTTTAAATTGAGACAGGTTTAAGCTAACCGTCAGGTTACTCAACGCATTTCAAATTTGTGTAATTCATATTTTTATCATAAAGATCAAAGTTAATAATTAGCAATTAAAGTACAAATTGTTAAAACAAAAATATCTTCTCAAATTATAACCAAGCAAAGAAAATAATATTGATACGATATCAGTTAAAATTTGTGTGATTAGAAATATTCTGCAAGTTTAACGACTTCTAGCATTCAATGGTTTAAATCATATCTATTCTCTTATTATCTATAGTGTAATTAACTTTTAAGTTATTCTATTCTTGATAGTTTACTTCATAAAATTTGGATTTATTATGAAAAGTATTCGATATATTGCTTTTGGGTCACAATTATGAAAAATATTTGTTATATTACTTTTCGGTCATAGTGCAACTTCATAATGTATATTTGATAAATAGAATTATTTTAATCAATGAATTTAGTTGCCTATCAAAAGACATGTAAACACTTTATAATTTTTAACTTGTATATCTTTTGGATAAACCCAGTCCTTCCAAAATAAAACTTAGTCTTAATTCGACTAATTAATTTTTGAGTTTATTCAATTTAGGGACAAGATAGAATTAAATAAAATAACCCAAACAAATTTTAGCATCAGGTTAATAGATCATCTCCACCATGATGCCTAATTGCTACTCTAAGCACCAAGAGCATTGTTATCTAATTAAAATTGAAATCTCACTTTAATAATTTATATAATAACGCAAATGGCTAATATCAAATTGAAATTCTAAATTTAATTGAATCATATATTCATGATATTACATATAAGATATGACATTATAATAATAGAAATAAGATAAAACTTAAAAGCTATAATTGATATTACTCTTCGTTAAAATAAAGTTCTATTTTAATCATCTACATTGACATTTAATTACTCAATGAAATTTTAATTCTAATAGAAAAACAACACCAATAATACACATACAGTTGCATCTAAGTTTTATCCGAAAAAAAAAAACTTACATTTATTCTAACTACCTTAAAAGCCATGCATTTATACCAACTAAAACATACTGTTTTGATAAAATCAAACTTATTTAAAGATGTGACATTTTGCAATTGATCAGTGCAGGAACTGAAAACATTTTACAGGAGATGTGCCAAACCCACCTGATGATCAAGTGAAGCAAATAAAGACCATAGCTGTTTTGGATCTGCTAAGGCCTCCTCCAAAGAATAACTATCACTTGCATCCAAGCGTTGTAGATTTGGTGGAACATCAGGTATAGAGATTGAAGACATGGGCAAGAGTTTAATCCTAACCAATTCTAGCTTTGGAAGGCATGGGCAAGTAAAATTGTTTCCAATATATCCATCCTCGACAATGAGACACAATCCCCAATAATAAGTAATAACAATCCTAAGATAAACTGTGATAACATGTTAAAATTGTGAGTTATCCTAAAAAATTAATTTATAAAGTGAGGACTACCTCTTTACTTTTTTATTTATATATATATATATATATATATATATATATATATATGCAAAAGACCCTAGGCGAATATCATCAAGAAGTGATCCATCACGCATGTCACAGTCACTTAGATATGGTATATTTAAAGATGTAAGCCATGAGAAAGGCAACACTTTGGTGCCAGCAGCAACATTGCCAAAATTGTTGTTTCCCTGTAGATTCAAGTCTTTTAGTGAAGGCAAGTAGCTGCTAAAATCATTTGGAAACATTTCTGGTCTCATATTGCAACCACTCAAGTTTAATATCTGCAAAGAGGCTAGAAGACAGATTGAGGGTGGTAACCTAAGGCCAGGGGAAACTGCTGGAATATCCTCACCAAGTTTATTCTTCCCAAAAGGAAGTTGCAAGCTCCGTGAACTGGATGATGGTGTTGACCCTTTGCATCCACTACAATTTGGACTTGTTTAGTCTTTTAAAATGATCAATGGATGAAGGTGCTTCTCTTATTATAGTGTTGACAACTCAACCTTCTTGAAATAAGTACGGAAGAGAAAGAAAAGAAATATATAATTATTAACGTGATTCGATACGTAGTCCACAATTTCATTAAAATAAAATTCATTAATTATAATTTTTGAACGAACAAATTATAAATCCTCTTGTAATTTTCTAGCAGAATTACAAAGTTTGACTAATATTAAGCTCCTCCAAAGTCTCATTTTTGTTTGAATTTTCTGGTAGCTTGGAAAGTTTTGAGCAGCCAGAAGTGTTGAGACTTCTCATGACTTGAAATTACAAATGGTAATTGGAAGAAAGGCTATGTCTCCTTAAATTCAGAACAGAGATAAATCAAGTGAACGAGTGAATCAGGAAGTTTTGAAATAGATGTACCCTCTAAGTCAAGAACTGACAGAGGGATCATATTTTCTATAAACTCACGTAATTTTCTGATTTTTGAGCGGCCAGAGAGGACAACAATCTCCTAGGAGTTCATTCCTAGTTTCCTTCAAAGGGTTTTAAGACATGCAATCTTTCAAATTCAACACAACAAGTGCTCAGCAATTGATGGATGAATCTCAGTAAGACTGATACAACCTTCAAGAACTAATCTTTCAAGATTTGGCATGCCAATGAAATCTGGAGTTCTATAAGATTTTCGGATTGACTAAGATCAATATTCCTTTTCTGCCTCAAAAACTGGTCAAGTGAATCAAAGAAAGTAGAAAAATATCAGGCCATGAACAATTCATTCTAATAATAAGCTATATGAGTAATATTCACTAGGCATACATATGTACCTGAATTTCATTGCAACATTGATTGATGTTGCTATGATGCAATTTAAGGTCTACAAGTTCATGTTGTCCCAAGTCAAGTGATAGAAACTTCAAAGATTTAAACAATTTAAAGATAAAATTTAAAGTAAAAAAAAAGTAATTCACAAACTCAATTTATGTTACATTTTATTTTTGTTGTGTTTTATTTTACTCATTCAAACATCCTTTATTTCTTCTAATTTTTTTTTATATACTATTCTATTTTATTAGATTACATTCTCTTAGCTCTCTTTCTTCCATCCCTGTCAAACTCCATTCGATTCCAAAACAATGGAGGAAGTGTTTTTCTTTCATTCTCACTTTCTGGTACACACCATAAGTTTAGGATTTCATTGGTTCAAGTATTTCATAGTGAGGAGAATTAATCATCATTGACGAGCATTGCCAAATTTTTGTTCCTCTTAACGAATAGGTATAAAAATTGGTTAGATCAAAGTACAGAGTATGTTTCATGAATAGAAACTACGTGAACTAGACTATTAATCAAATTATTTAAACACAGAGGTATACAAAATTATTATTGATGATAAAGAATTGGTTAACTAGGACTTTTAATCTTTTTTAAGTATTTTTTAATTTCAGTTTAAAATATTCTACTATAACCCTTTTAATTTTTCAAAATATATTATTTTGATAAAGTATTTTTTTTTTAAAAAAAGGTTAATTTCCTTTTAACAATGTTATTGATTTAAATTTTCAAATAATTAATTTAAAATAATAATAACTTTCAAATTATGTGTTTAAGAGTGAGAAAACATGAACACAGATGTATGAAATGTCTCTACTATCTTTTAAACACACACTTTTAAACGCCATCATTATTTTAATTAATTATTAATTATTTTAAAATTTAAATCATGAATTGTGTGTGGAAGTGAAATTGACTTTTTTAAAAAAATACCTAAAAAATAAAAATATATATTTTAAAAATAAAAAATAAAATAGAAAATTTTAAACTTAAGTAGAAATAACCTTTAAATTTGAACCACTAATACCTAAAGAATTAACTACTTGACTATTTAAATAAAAATTCATGGGCCTCTTACAAGATTAACTTACAAAAAAAAATTCGCATGGCCTTTCTCGTGCTCTTATCCAAGTTCTAAATGGTTTAGAACTATTATCTTAATTATGATCTAAACTAATATCTATGTAAAATATATTAAAAAATTTAATTCATAAAAAAATTAATTACATCTAAATAATATGATATAAAGATTAACTAAAACTTTAAAGAAATAATATTGGACTATTTTATAAAAATTAGTTAAGATTAAAAAAGTATGATTCGGTTATCTTAAAAAGTTAAGTCTATCTTAAAATCTACTGAGTCACGTCGTAACATAGTTAGAAATAGGAATAAGTTAGGTGAAGTGAAACTTGATATGAATAAGCTTGATTTATTTATTGAAATTAAGGCTTTACTTAGTTTATTAGTCTATAAGAAGTTTTTTTTACTTGATATTTTTTAAAATTTGACTTCACGCATGAAAAATTGACTATATATTATGGCATTTGAAAACTCACTTAGAATGTAATGACCTGTTTTTGTCATTACAACACCAATTACTCTAAGCGCAGAGTTCAGATTTTTTTATAAAATCTTTGTTAATTTATTTATGAAAGTTCAAATACTTTCGCCATGTCATATCTGTATAACCAATATAAACTTTGAATTATACATTTATATATGGAGAAATCATACAAAACAGTGAGTTTAATCATTATGCATAATAATTTAGTTTAACAAAAGATTACAACTACTTTTAACTTAGTATTTTAAACAAAACAAGTAATTATTAAAACATAAAATCTTCAAAGAAAACCTCCAAAAGACTTTAAGTAGTTTTAAATCTTCCATAATTTAGCTACTAGTCTATTTTACAAACATAATTTTGTGATTACCACGTTTATTAATCATAAATACAAAATATAAGAGTAAATGTCTTAAAAAACAATTAGAGTAACAATATATTAAATATTTATTCTAACATCATAACATTATCACTGTGTATTCATTCTCGCTTTAATATGCAATGTAGCACCATTAAAATTAGATGAAAAATTGTATGGGAAACATGTTTTAATTACATTCTCGCTAGTAGTCTTAGGTCAGGATGACTGTGTATTCATTATGAGTCTTTACATTCTTATACACACATTTTAATATAATCTTATCATGCCATAAAGATCATTATATCATCATCTCTATCATCACATCTCATGATCATTTCATTGTTCTCACTTATAATTTAATACATCGCGAAGAATAAGAAATATAAAGTCTGTTTATAAGAATAACTCACATGGACAAATTCAAAACTTAAATATTTTCTAATTTTTCAAACTTTTACATAAATTGAGTAGAATTTCCTTATGTTGTGGGTATACATCAATTATCCTATGGCGGAGGCTGGGTAGGCAAGTCATAGTTGACTCGTGGCGCTTGACTTGGACTGTTATGCTCTTAAGACGAGTTGTTTGGGTTGTTAAGCTCTTAAGTAGAAAGAATTGCGCCCTTACTAACAGTTATAACTTTTTGTCGTCTAATGGTAAGCGTTCGATCCAACAATTGGTATCAGAGCCAAGGTTACGAGGTCGATTCCCAGCAGCTGCAATCCCTGAGAGGGAGATTGTTGTGGGTATACATCAATTCTCCCATGGCAGAGGCGGAGTAGACCAAATCATAGTCGACTAAAGAGGGACTCTTAAGCTCTTAAGTAAAAAGAGTTGTGTCACCCAACCAAATCATAGTCGACTCAAGCTGTAAGCACTCGATCCAACACCTTGTAATTTAGATCATTTTCAAAAATATACATATACAAAACATAAGCTAGTTTAATTGGTTTAAAATTTTGATTTAGATTCACACACACTACAAAATAAATTCAAATACTCATTGACTCAAATTTATACTTTAGAAAAAAAAATCTCAAAAAATTATCATTTTAACATTTTATTCTATATTCATGGACAAAATTATGTTTATATAAAATATAATTAATTTTATAAAGAGATAATTTTCTCTACAACTCATTATGAACGACTATTTTAAGCAAATTAAAACAAAAACAACGATAAGAACTTACTTAAGTTAGCAACACATGCTTACTGTCTGAAAAAGAAAAAAAGTTGAAAAAATGTATCTGAGCAGGAAAAAGACGGTAGGAATTTAGAACACATGAAAAACTTGACCCAAGAGCCTTATGTATAAACGTTCTATCTGATTTTTGACACTTAGTGCTACTTAGATTCACACTCAGCGTGAATAGCAGTGAATCCTGCCTTAGGAGACCCTCATGCTTAGCGTCACAGTACTCCCACCTTAGTCTCAGCATTTCAACCATACTAAATGTGGCATGCCTGGCACTCAGCACCCAGTGTAGGGGACAAATCATTGTTTTCTTTGCTGCCTTGACACTATGAGATCTATACACTTACATACTTGTTTTTACAACCTTGTGCCTCATCAATATCTCAAAGATGAAGACTTATATTAGTTGATTATCATCATTAATCATTTAAACACATCCAGATACAAACATACATACAGACCTAGAATAATTTTAATCTAATATATTTGGGGTGTTTCATCAAATATTATTTGTGCAGTTGTGTAATTTTGTTAGCGTACATTTGACATGTCTTATGTTGATATGCACTAATGTATAAATGACCTTTATTTTTGTAAAAAAGAAAAAAAACTGTTGATATACATCACATTAAACGTTAAAACTCTCTTTACATCTTTTTATATC
The DNA here is from genome assembly GCA_026586105.1 of Hylodesmum podocarpum. NCBI lineage: Eukaryota > Viridiplantae > Streptophyta > Magnoliopsida > Fabales > Fabaceae > Hylodesmum > Hylodesmum podocarpum. Next base: position 4,508,078 of record JALJEV010000519.1, on the reverse strand, counting down.
ATTAACAAGATGAATTTCTAACTTACGTTATCCTATCACATTTTTTTTAACATTCACATATTATTAGTCGTACAAAATATTAAACAAAACTTGAAATTAACAAAAGAATTCTTTTCTTGAATTCCCAAATTAACCAAAAATAGTATTGAAATAATCAAATATAATATTCTTTTTACTTTATAAACAGATTAATCCATCAAATTTAATAATTTTTTAAAAAATTTAACTCTAATCTTTTTATTTAACAAATTCACATCAAACTATTAAATCATATACCATATTAAATGTCTGACCTATAATACAAACATGGCCATCAAGCAGCTGAATCAATATAAAAGCTGATGAACGAAAGATGCATCAATTATGGAAGCTATTGCATTAAAGAGATATAAGAGAGAGGATAGAGATATGCAATTGTATGTGAGGTGTAACTGTTGAAAGTGATAAAATTTGATTTGTTTCATCGCACAATGTCCAGATTTCCCGCTTCAGAGATATGCTTTTGGAGGACATGGGATAAATGGGTTCCATGGTAGGTAAGTGGTCAGCTACAGTCAGCACAAACTCCAACATTACCAATTAATGCATCTCATAAAGTTTCTTCACTGTGGAGTGAACATGGTCCTAAAAGTCTTGTTAATGCATGGCTAAATTAGACCTTGCTATTTCCTTCATGAATTTCACTTTTCTTTTACATATTTATGGACTTTCATATTATCATTGAAGTAAATTAACAACCCTTTGTTTAAGTAAATTAATTGAGAAGTTGTGATTGAGAAAAAATTTTCTTCGTTTAATAATATTGATTATAATAAGTATAATAGGTTGAGGTGATGTGTTATTTAATGACAATCTTGTATTGAGAAGTTGAGAAGTGTTGTAAAAGTTAATAAGATGTGATATATTTATGTAGTCACATCATTCATTTGACCAATTATTTATTAGAAGATACATGTATGTATTATATATGCACAACTTCAAAAAAGGATTATATAACGTCCTATACATGTCACGTTTCTTAATATTTATAAATATATTTACAAGAAATTTAATCTGACTCTCTTAATATTTATCCTCCTAAAACATATTCTTAGTAACTTGACTCTGAAGTATCTTTACAGATACTTTTCTATTTCAATTCAAATCTGATTCAACAACTCAACTAAGACCACGTCAGTCATCATTCCCATTCTCGTCAAATTAGGCAAGAAGACTTCTTCTAATTTTATTTGACAAAATAAAAGGAAATATAATTCAAATTTTATTTTAGATGATATATTGATGCATTATATTAAATCCAATTAAAAATATTACTTAACTATTTCCATAAAAACGTAATTTTTACAGAAAAAACAGGGACTTGTACACTTTTCTTGCAGCAAAACAGAAGCATTTTTGTCTTTGATAAATTACGGATATTTATTTCCGAGGTTGAAAATTGTTTCGTTCAAATCTCTCTCTATATTTTTTTGGTTGGAAAGTGTACAAGAAAAAGAGAAAAGAAATGTATTATATAACGACCCAAAGTTTCATTTTGTGTCTGCCATTAGTCTCAAATCCTGACAAAGTTCCTTTTTTATGATCTCTGAGAAGGAATTGGATTCAAAGTTATGATTTTTGCGCAAATGGGTATCGATCAACGTCGGTGGCGGTGGTGGAACGCCATCGTTTTGATCGGAATGTTCGGCGTTACGGTGACCGTTACCGGTTCCGACAGTCACGAGAAGCAGGAAGAAGTGGTGTCTCGAATTGCCTTTGGATCATGCTCCAACCAAAGTGCTCCTCAGGTTCCAAATTTTTTCTATTTTGTTACCTTTTTTTTGTTTTTATTTTTTATTTTCTTTTACTTGTTTTGTCTTGTCTTTGATGTTGCAGTGTCGTGTAATGGAACTGATATGCCAATGATTCTGTTTCTTTGTTTCAACCATGATGTCCCAATTCTTGTACTTCCATGCTGTTTGCACTACCTATGTTACGTCAGCTTTAAACAAAACTGCAGTTCTGTTGTACTCGACTTAAAAGGAAACAACAAGTGAAAAAACAACTGTATTGTGTATTTAAATTGTCTAATTTTCTGTAAACGAAATAATTTTGAATAATTTTGTGTAAGAAGTAACAAACCTACCGTTTTCTGTTTATAATTTTCCGTGGATTCTGGAACCTGTTCCCTGTTTGAAAGAATTATAGTTTGGGAAAAACTTTGTGCGGGTTTTCTTTACAACCTTTTATCCAATTTTTAAGAGAAATCAAAATGCATTATGCAGTAGGCAACTACAATTGGGTATAACTCAGTTGGTTAAGGAGGGTGTGAAGAAAAAGATTTAGTAGACAAGCTAGACAACTAGTCATAAGATATAAAGAAAGAGAAATATATTTTGTGATTGAGTTGGTTGGTTAGCTGCTTATTGCAATTGGCTACGAAGTAGAGTTGATGTGCGAATTGTTGTAAAACCCCTTGACATCTATTTGATTTCTACCAGATAAAAAAAAAAAAAACAACTTCAATTCCTAGTGTTTCACACTTTTTCCACTAAAAATCATTCATGAACTGAAACTAGACAACTGTTTATTTTGCGTTGTACTAGGTAGTATGTTACTGTATGGTCTTTGGTGGTATTTCATAATCAAGCCATCCAAATTGTGTTTCATCCACAACTAAACAAAGAAATCACAGAGCTAAACGAGAGGAGGAAAGCTTTGGTATTTTGTTTTGGCTGTAGTTTGGGTTTGCAATCTTACATTGTTTTCTTGTTTGACTACTTTAGGCTAAAAACCTCTTCTTCCCCAGTACAGGTTCAATGTTTGTTATTATTTAGGCTTTTAGTTGCTATGATTGCAGGATATTGTTAACCTTTCCATGTCAGTTCATTTATATATGCTTATTTGTGTGTTGTGTTTCTTTTCCAGCCCATTTGGGATGCAGTGGTTGATTTCCGTCCCCAGATTTTTATATGGCTGGGTGATAACATTTATGGAGACTCCAAACGCCCTTTTAAAATATTTGGACGGGAAAGGACTATTGGGCCGTGGAAGAATGTTCCACGGTTTGTTCCTTCCTCTGAGCAGGAAATGAAGAGTAGATATGAAAAGGCCAAGTCTAATCCTGGCTATGCCCAACTAAAACAGAATGCTCAGGTGCTTCATTATAAGTTTTTCTACTTGTTTTTGTTATGTAGTTGGTATTCTCTTTGAAATTGTGTCCTTCTTCCAATATCTGTGGCTTGATTTACTAAAGTGGTGACTATGTTTATCAAATTTTTTGGCCTGACTTTTTACATTTGGTATGTTAATAGGTTATTGGTACATGGGATGATCACGATTATGGATTAAATGATGCAGGAAAAGAATTTCATGGAAAAGTCACCAACCAAAAGTTGCTTCTTGATTTCTTGGATGAACCTCAAGATAGCCCACGGTGGGTGGATATCACATTTTGGGTTATTTGATTTATATTCGCTGTGGAACCTTATTTTTCTTTATGGAGAGTTAAGACATGCATATGTGATATATGTGTTCACCCATTAATAGTCTTTAACAGGCAGCAGATGTAGATTAGATACTTACCTTAGCTTCTCATTTCAGGCGGAAACAGGCTGGTGTATATGCCTCATATATATATGGTCCTGTGGGTAGAGATGTCAAGGTATTGACAAAATAAAAAAATATCTACTTTATTCTTTAGAAATCCTTTCAGGATTATTGTGCAGTGTAGGATGATAACCACTACATGATCATCTTAAATGTCTATTGATTTTAAATCACTCATTTTTGTTATTGTCAATCTTGGTCCTGTGTCTAAACTTTTAACCATGCATGTTGTACTAATATTTGCTTTTACTGTGGATTGGGGAAAACTATTCAGGTTGTCCTATTAGATACCAGATATCACAGAGATCCTGTAGGAAGTGATGGAACCATTTTGGGGAATTCACAATGGTTGTGGTTGGAGAAAGAGCTAAAGGGTCCACCAACAGCTCTTACCATAATTGGATCTTCTATTCAGGTACAGAAATTAGTTATCAGTTGTTATAATGCCAGAGATTAATCAGAATTAGTAACAATACCAAACATGATATATATTATTACATCTGCATCTTTTTGAGTTTTGGCTAACATTATCAACTATTATGCCTCCATTCTGGACACTGTATGCGTAAATTTGACTTTAAGTAGTTGTTTTATCAACATAGAAAGTGGCTCTGGGTGCTTTTCTTGTAAAAATCTTGTTGATCTCAATATAATTCTGTTTTGTGCTTGAATTTTTGCACCTTGGTAAATTGGTCTTTATGCTGTTAGTATGAAAGCATGTCTATATTCTTCTTATAGTGTAGATTGCCTTGGTTTGTTTTGTACACATTTATATAGTTAATCTATATTTCAGGTTATATCAAACCTTTCAGCAACCATTCATCCATTGTTCACAATGGAATCATGGGGTCGTTTTCCAAAGGAAAGAGATCGCCTTTTTAAATTAATATCCGATAGCAAGGTAATAGCTTTCAGTACATTCATTTTCTACTACTTTTTTCTGCGTTTCACGACTTTGTTGTTAAAGGGAGTTATTGGATTGGTATTGTCTACATAGTGTGGTTAGTGAGTATCAATTTCACTTCTTATTAGTCCTTTCTTTGCAGAGAGCTGGGGTATTTTTTATTAGTGGAGATGTTCACTTTGGGGAAATCACAAGATATGATTGTGCTTTGGACTATCCACTATATGATGTAACATCAAGTGGGGTTACTCAATCAGTAGAGGAGGTTGTCCCACCTTTCTTGCGTTCTTTTGTGAGATTTGTGGCATGGTTGGTCCCATCTACAATGAGAGTTAAGGGCCACAATTGCAGATACAAATCTTGTATATATGGTAAACTTTCCTCATTTTTGGGTAAGGATATTAATATTTATTTTCATGTCTTGATGTTTCAAATGTGCGCTTATCATTAGGTCAGTCAAACTTTGGAACTATTGAAATAGATTGGGACTCTCACCCGGTGACTATGAAACTCAAAGTCAGGGACAAGAATGGCATCCCCGTTTCAGGTGTTGACGTATCATTAAAGGAATTACAATCAGCAAATTCAGAGAACTTGGATAGACTAAAAGCAGCACAGGATAATCAGAAGCATTGCACTCTTGAAGTTAATCTGCCATGGATTGTGAGATATCGACTCGTGATCTTGTTCTGTTTCACTTTAGTCTGTAAGTCATTTCTAAGTTCTGTTTTCTACTGATCCTTTTTGTATGTGTGTGTTTTCTCTACTTAGGACATCACTCTTTTAAATTGTCTATACTAAGTATGATTAAAACTGTACTTTTCTGTGTTTTTGCTAATTTGCTTGCTATCATTTGGTTTTAAAGGATATTTTCTTTTTTCTGCTGCAGTGTTGTTTGTTGCATTCCTAGTTCTAGCTTACACTTGCTTCAGAATTTTCAGACTAGAAGGCTGTAAAAGAAAGCACGATTGATACACCTAGATACATACACAGTCAGCAAAAGGGAGCATGTGTCATATTATCTCTTCTCCTACGTAGATTTAACATCAGTGGTTATAGATCAATAAGATGTATAGGCTATTCTTCTACTTCACTAATCAACCCTTTCTCAATAAGTAGACTTAGAAGTTGATTATTAGTTTTCCTTTATAAGTTTATTAGTGGTTGAACCATTAGATAGTTATACACTACACATACAATAATTCATACAACAATTTGTATAATACTCTTAGCACATTTTGTGTTTATCTCTTTTTCATTGTTATAAGATGTAATAGCTAATGCATAAAAGAAGAGATAGACATCAAAAAAAGTGTGTTGTACAAATTGTTATATAAATTGTTGTACAAATAGTATTTCTCTTTGATATGTTGTATAGTATGTTATGATGATTATTTTGTCTGTTTTTCATAAATTTGTGTTTAGTTGTTTTTACTTTTAAAAGCGTGGATTTGAAATTCTGTGAGCACTTTCTATTTTATAAAAGAAAAAACAACTGTGGTACCTTCTAGGAAAATATCAATTCTGAATGATGTAATCTGTATAATAAAAAAAAAAATTCCATGACCAAAGTTACTGAAATGTAATATTGTATATTTACTTTCTGTTTCTATGTCGTGCTAACCCAAAACACTTGACAGAAAGTCAACCAAAAGTCAAAAAAAGTTCTATGTAGTGCAACTTCCTATTTCCTTCCTCAGGATTCATTATCAGTTTTGTCCACAATGTGTTTTGACGTCAAAAATTGGACTACTTTTCCATTTGAGGTATCATCCTGGTGAAAGAATAACTGGCACAACATTATTTAATATGTAATGCAAATTTTTTTAATATCTAGCCTCTGTCCTGTTTTTGAAGTCTATCAGTCTTCTACAGTCCAACACAAAGTTGCTAGATTTATGTATAAAAAAATGGAACAGTAGAATAATAATGAATACACCATTCTATGATATTTTATTCCCATTCTATCTGTTCTACAACAAATGCTACTTCTATTATTCCAATTTAGAAAATTATTAGCGTGATGCAGAGGGTACATTATATAATCACATTAGCAGCACTAACTTGTGGGACATCCCCTCAAGACAGGGAATCTTGTATTTCTCCTCTTATATTTTCTCCAAAGTCAAACCACCTTTATCTTCCACTTTATACAATTCTACATCATAGCAAAAAAGGGTGCAAAACGAAGACAAGTTCTTACTTTCAAAAATACCCTCACAGGATTCCCTCTTTTCTCTCATTTCATTTCACAGTTAGCATAAATTTATAATTTAATCAACAATCTTATATTTGATTTAGATAACTATTTGAATAACAATTACCTATCAATTTCCTCTGCTGATTTTGACTTGCTTAACAATTTTGTCAGTTGAATCTGAAATATCTAATAACTTCGTCTGATGATCTTGACATGCTTAAATACTCCTACTGAATTCAAAATCCTTGACAACATGCCCAAAAACTTTGTATACTTGTTTATATGCTGCTCTAACAAAATCAACTTGTAGCATATTTAGCAATTCTAATTATGTAAATACAAATCATTGGCTAAGCGGAAGGAAGTGAAGAAAGAAAAACTGACTGGACCAGCGGGAAAGGGTGATCGATCATAAGGAAGGCTTACGTCTTCATCTCTTGCTTCCAAGTGAGAGTCAGGAGGAAGAAAAAGACCAAGCAAGGGTTAAGATTCGTTCTCACAGAGAATTAGGGAGAAGAAAGAAGACCGTAGGACTCTGAAGTCAAGGTCTACAGGCCTTACGTCAAAGCCCGGGAACAGATGGGAAGTGCACCAACGCTCAGATATTAATTGGAACCCCCTACGAAATTAGGTTAATACTAAAATAGATTCCCAATCCCATTCCACAATCTACGCTACGGGTCAATGGTCTTTTCTTATTCAATTTTATTTTGTAACTAATTTTAATACGCAACTAACCAACCAACTCACTCATAAAATTTTCACATATATTTTTCTTTTCTTCGCATCTTATAAACAATTGTCTTATAATTATTTATCAAATATTTTTCATTCTTATTAACTCATTATTTCTTGCATTTATATTTAACTTTTAAATTATTCTTTTCTAAACAATTTGGAAAGTTATGCAGAACCATTTATGTCAAAATATAACAAAAACATAACAGGTTCTTTTTCACTCATAATAGTTTTATCTCATTGCAATCACTTCATGTGAAAAATACCTACTGTTTACAAGAGGAAAATGAGGTAAGAATGAATTTTGCTTCTTTATTTCTGAGTGGAAAAACCCCATAACAAAGCGTGTTTGACTTAGTCAGAAGTCACAACCCGATCATTACGTAGCCGCGTTCTTTGAATATAACAACACACCATCTTCAAAACTCTCTCTGCACTGCACCAACAAACAACCACCATCTTCATTCAGTATCCAAACATGGCGAAAATCCTCTGCAGCACAATCACCATAACACTCATACTCCTTCTTCTCCTCATCTCAAAATCTGAATCCCAACAAGAATACGTGAACAACAAACAACTAGACTGCGACAACGAATACAACTCCACAAAAGGAAACCTCTGCAACAGCGTAAACTCTTGCACTTCATATCTCACTTTCAAATCTTCTTCAACCTACAACTCCCCTGTCACCATCTCATACCTTCTCAACTCATCCGCCACCGTCATCGCCGCCGCCAACAACATCACCGACGTTCAAACCCTCGCCGTCGACACCATGGTCTCTATCCCCGTCAATTGTTCCTGCTCTGGCTCCTATTACCAACACAACGCTTCCTACACCATCAAAGTCCAAGGTGAAACCTACTTCACCATCGCCAACAACACCTACCAGTCTCTCACCACGTGTCAAGCCCTCAAGCTACAGAACCCCTTCAACGAACGTAACCTTACCAAAGGTGAGAACCTCCATGTTCCTCTCAGGTGCGCGTGCCCAACTCAGAAACAGCGTGAACAAGGGTTTAAGTATTTGATCACTTACTTGGTCTCTGAGGGAGAATCAGTTTCTTCCATTGCTGAAATCTTCGGTGTTGATGAACAGAGCATTCTCGATGCAAACGAGCTTAATACGACCTCTGTTATCTTTTTCTTTACGCCCATTTCAGTTCCTCTGAAAACAGAGCCACCAAAGAGAATACAGAGAGCAGCGCCTTCGCCGGAGGATAATCCATCGCCGCCTCCGCCGCCAACTCCGGCGGGGGATGGAGATTCTGGCTCTTCCAAGAAATGGGTCATTGTTGGAGTCACGGTTGGGGTTGTTCTGCTTATTATTGTGGGTGTTGCTCTGTTTTTGCTCTGCCGCCGGCGGCGGCAGACCAAATACATAGCAACACCGGCGAAGGATTTCCCGGGGTCTACCCCGACGGATACGACTAAGAAGGTCTCTGATTCTGTTCCGACGACGCAATCTTGGTCTCTTTCTTCGGAAGGTGTTCGTTACGCGATTGAGTCGTTGAGTGTGTATAAATTTGAGGAGTTGGAGAAAGCAACAGGGTTTTTCAGTGAAGAGAATAAAATCAAAGGTTCTGTTTATAGAGCTTCGTTCAAGGGTGATTATGCTGCAGTCAAGATTCTCAAAGGGGATGTATCTGGTGAGATCAACATTCTCAAGAGAATTAATCACTTTAACATTATAAGGTTGTCGGGTTTTTGTGTCTACAAAGGTGACACATATCTTGTGTATGAGTTTGCGGAGAATGATTCTCTTGAAGATTGGCTTCATGGTGGGAACAAAAAGTTGGAGAATTCGGTGTGTTTGAGTTGGATGCAGAGGGTTCACATTGCTCATGATGTTGCTGACGCGCTTAACTACCTTCATAACTATACTAGTCCTCCTCATGTGCATAAGAATTTGAAGAGTGGGAATGTGCTTTTGGATGGGAATTTTAGGGCTAAAGTTTCAGACTTTGGCTTGGCGAGAGCAGTGGAGAATCAAGGGGATGATGGGGGGTTTCAATTGACAAGGCATGTTGTGGGAACTCAAGGTTACATGTCACCTGAGTATATTGAGAATGGTTTGATTACTCCAAAAATGGATGTTTTTGCTTTTGGTGTTGTGCTTTCGGAGCTTCTTTCAGGAAGAGAGGCTATTGGTGGAGAAAAGAATGAGTCTGAGAAACAGATTCTGTCAACAATTGTGAATCAAGTGCTTGAAGGAGAGAATGTTAGAGAGAAACTTAGAGATTTCATGGATCCAAATTTGAGGGGTGAATATCCTTTGGATTTGGCTTACTCAATGGCTGAACTTGCCAAACGTTGTGTTGCTCATGACCTCAATTCAAGACCATTGATTGATGAAGTTTTCATGACTTTGTCTAAGATTCAATCTTCTTCATTAGATTGGGATCCTTCTGATGACCTTGAACGGTCTAGATCTGTTGGCCTAAGCTCTGATAGCAGATAGATAATGATTGATGAACTTGGCATTATGGTATTGCCCAATTGCTTCAATGAAATGCAGAGTTTTCGCTGGCCTCTGTTGTATCACATGGATTGATGGCTGTTGATACAAATTGAAGTCCACACTTGCACACTTCTAAGTTATTCTTTAACATAATTAGTGATCCAAATAATTGTACTGTCTCATTCGTTAATGGTATCAAATGATAGTGCAGAAAATAATTCAGCTAGGCCTTTGTGTAAAATCCTTTACTCCAGTGTAACAATACGTGAAATGTAATAGTGGAAGAGAACTTTAGCCAATATAAAGGTTGCCAGTGAATAATTTACTTTGTTTTTTGTTTATTATTTTTTAGCCTTTAGGTACCATATGCATCCAATTGTATGATATGGCTTCCTCATATTATATGCTTAGATGACATAATTCATTAGTGTGATCTGGCAATATACGTTTTATATTTCATTTTTTAAGTTCTAATGACAAGGCTTGACCTGACTTTGTCTTCTTTACAATTGTCCTTTTCAGGTTAAGTCCCCAAACGTAATTTATCCCTTCAATATTTATTTCTTTGACTTCTGTGGAATTCTTAAGTTCTGGTTTTGAATGTCAATTGAGCCTCCAGAAAAACCAGCTTTTTGCCATCTTTCATTACAAGTTATGTTGTGTTCTGGTCTCCAGCTATTTTTTTTCTTCAAAAAATTATTGATTTCCTTCCTTAAGATGGACTCTCAGACATACCCACCCTACGAACAATTTTATAGTAATCATAATTAACCCCCCAAACTTTAAAGTTCAGGGTTGAAGAGTCATTGATTTCTAACATTTTGGTTGCACAAGTGTTTTTAGAACATAAAAAGCAGAGTTCAAGTTAACAATTTGGACGACTTCATTGTTTCCTTTAAAAAAATATGTCATTAAAAAATTGATAACTACAATTTGGGTATTCTATACTATGATATAGTAGTTAAGTCTTGATCATTCCTCTAAATGTTTAGTGACTCAAGATGAAGACTTTCTGAATGCATGATTCAAAACCAAGATGGAACAAAACGTCTATAGTTGAATGGAGGAAATAGATTCTTATCATGTACTATGAAGACCAAGTTCCGGAGGAGACTCTCACTGCCGCAGACCAGTAGACCACAGCCAAAGTGACAGATTGGTTAGAATCTAAGTTGAGTATTTGACCAAGTAATCAATAACATTAAATTTGTATATCTATGCACCCAAAAAAATTAAAAATTATGTTTATACATCTAGCAGCCTTTTATATAAAATATGATTAATCTCAAATTGACCCAAATTGCATGTTTAGTTGAATGTCCTATTATTTGTTCAAAACAAACAGCTATGCATTAAAATCTAGGTAGTTTAGCAACAACTTAGGAATCAAATGATCATGGTAGAGAAGTGACAGTATACAACACGGTTTGCTACATCACAAGTAAGGCATCAACCAAAAGTAGCCACCTGTCAATGAGACAAGCAATAAAAGTGATTCCTAGTTAGAGATCAAAGACTTAACATAATTAAGTATCAGAAACTAATCTAGACACCACCTACTCATTGAATAAAATCCTGATAAACCAAATACCGCAAATTCGGTAAGCCACACTAATGCATCTATGTAAAAGCCTTATTCATATAAAAGACACTATAACTCAACTTGTAAACAGCCGGCTTCATTTGTCTATGTGAGAGTCAGAAGGGGGGAAGGAAACATACTGATTCTTATATAACCCAATCCCATATAATCATGAGAAAGAAAAATAATGCTGATGACAACATTACGTAAAAGGAAGTATATAAAATATGATCAACTTAATAAAAAAAAAAAAAAAGAGGGCGTCAAATGACTGTGACTTTGTGATGGCAAATTTAAGAGCACAGATTAGGAAAGCAAATACTGTTCCATCACTTTCCAAGTGTTGTTTTCATTAGGCCTATAAAACTCCAAAGCATGACACAAACTTGTACATTCAACATTTCAGGCCACTCATCTCATCAAGTGGACCTAAATAGCAAACTAGTTATGTCCAATTTCTTATCAAACTCATCCTAGTCACTACATAGTTAACTCTGCATTGCCGAGCTGAAAAACTCAAACAACAGCTCTCTGAATCAGTCAAAAATCATGGTGGTTTCTGCAATTGTTGAGAAAGAAAGGAGGGTGAATGCAGTCAAAAATCATACTACAATAAGTGCTTTTGGCTGGTCCCTCAATTTTTTCTGGTGGGTGCTGGGAAAGCATTTGCTTTTTGTACGAACCTAACCATAATTTCCACATACTCAAGTGGGGTGGTGCTGTAATTGCAGATTTATAAATTTTCTCCTTTACAATATTGAGGATCTTTGTTCTTGATAATGTATACCAATGCAGTTTTCCAAACGCTTCAATTTCTGACTTCTGGAACATATATGGACCAAAAAATTTCAATTAAAACTACTTTATATTAAAATTTTTGATGCAACAAATTAACAAACGTGCCAGACTCTATCATACAGAGAAACCGTAACTAGTCAACCGTAGATTCTATGCAACTTATTCATTTAATCAATTGTTCATGATGGTAAATTAGTCATTACTTGATCAAGCATGTGAATCAGAAGAACATGGATTTGTAAAATAAATGGCAAAATAAAAATCTTGATCAGTTGGCAAAAGTACTTCACCTCAACTCAAAATTACATCTGTGAGATTTTACAAACATAGCTAAATACTTTAACATTTTACTAGCTATACTAGCAGTCATCAACAAGTTTTCTTGTTGGAGCAGGGTGTGAGTTTGTTAACTGTGGCTACAACCATTCCTAGCATGAGGCCTCCAACATGCTCTACTGTCAGAAAACAACACCATGAATGCATTCAAGCCAGTGGCAAACAATTTTAGGTAAGAAAAATACTGATTCATACATAACCCAATCCCATATAATCATGAGAAAGAAAAATAATGCTAAACAACTTTGCTGACATATAGATTTGTTTGGTCAGAAGAGTCCTCCGAATATTCTGGTCTTAGATTAATAATTGTTTTAAATATTTGAAAAATATAAATATAGAGGAGAGGATAGGCTCGTTACAGAAAAAAAATAGGGAAATTTCCCATAAGTAATTGATGACAAAATTACGTAAAAGGAAGTATATGAAATGTGATCAACTTAATTCAATATTGTAAAAAAAAAAGAAAAAAGAGGGCGTCAAATACAACAACAGTCACTTTTCAAAAAAAATTTCCTCCCAATTATTTTAGCTTTAAGATTGCAGCTTCCTAATAAAATGTTACACTAATAAAAAAAGAGTTACAACTACCAAGCCTCTAACATCACATATCACCTCAAAGAATGGACATGTTTATGCCACCGAAGCAATGCTCCCAGCATCCACAACCTCCTTCTCCAGCTCCTTGACAGCTCTAATCAAACCCCTCGTGATACCCTTCAGATGTAAACCGCTCTCTTTCATTTCCTCCAGTAGCTTTTCTGCCGTTTCCCAATCCAAAGCCTTCAAGCAGAGAGACTGTATCAACTTCTCATACTCATCAGCACTAGGCCGGACACCAAAATCTTTCATCTCTCCCAACAATTTCAAAGCCTCATCAAATTGTTCCAACTTGCAATATCCCCGAATCAGTGTGTGAAACATCACAGGACTCAACTTAACATGCTTCTTCTTCGCTTCCTCCAAGATCTTCCTAGCCTCTTCCATCTCTCCACCATTTGAATAAGAACTAGCAAGAACAGTGTAAGTGTACACATCCGGCCTCAAACCCCTACTCTCCATAAGCCTAATCATCTCCACAGCTTGCACCATCTCCCCAACCTTCGAATATGCAGTTACAACAAAATTGAAAACAGCATTCCCAGGCGGAGGCCCATCCTTAATCATCTTTAAAACCAACTCCTTGGCCTTATCAACTTCCTTAATCCTACACAATGCTCGAACAACCGCCAAAAATGGCTTAATTGCTCGCTCCCTCTTCTCCACAGGGATATCCTCCAACATCTCCAAAGCCAATTTCACAGTCTCATCTTCTCCACTAAGCTTCGCAACCAAAAAGCTAACCGCATTCATGGGTGGCCGTTTCTCTTTCCCCATTGCCGCCACATACACTCCATGAGCCTCTTTAGCTTTCTCCCCTTTACACAACCAACACAATATGCTACCAACTTTTTCTCCATCAGGCAATACCTCTGCATCAACCATCTTCTCACAAACACCACAAGCCCAATCAAAAGCACGTCGCTTACAAAGCGCCTCAATAGTAAAGTAATACGTATCTGCATTGGGCACACAATGAAAAGCCTCAAATTTATCAAACACCTCCAATGCAGCCTTACCTTTACCCAATCTCGCGAAAGAAACTATCAACTCATTGAGAATCCTAACATTGATTACACCACTCTCCTTTTCTCCAATCTCCTTAACCAAATCCCACATAGAGTACACCACTTTCTTCTCCACACCCTCTTTGCATACAACAAAAACAAGAGACTCCACCATCTCGGTGGTGACATTCAACGATCTCTCACTCCATGCCCACCTGAAAAACCTTATCAGATTCTCACCCAACACCAACGGAGTTTCAGTTATTTTTTTTACCAATTGTTGATGCAGAGTCAATTCCATGTCATCCAAACACGACTCAAAGGACCCATCAGCGTTGGTCTCGAGAAGACGCAGCACACTCTGTAACTTGTCCACGTCAACCTCGTAAGTGTCTCCTTCTTCCTCCGCAGGTTGTCGGTCACCGCCGTTTTCTAAAGAATCTAGAGAGAGCTCATTGTCTAGGGTAGAATCGGTGCCGTTTTCAAAGGAATCCGGTGAGGGGCCATTGTCGACGGTGAGGGTAGAATCGGTGGCGAAAAATCGAGGCTTGTTGAGAATTTGGGGAAAAGTTGAATTGGGAATTTTGAGTAAATTAGGTTTACAGATGCATTGATGATTTGATGAGGAATTGCGACGAGAAGCAACGGCACGTGTTGCTCGTGCGATTATCCGCCTCCACATTCTTCTTCTTCTTCTTCTTCTCCGACTCTGTTCTTCACTGTAACAGTGTAACCTAACGTAAACACAGACACACTCCTTCACTTGTCTTTTTTTTTTTTAAGGGAGTAATGTTTTGGGCTTCTAAGCTAGGCCTGTAACTTACACTGAAGCCCAAGTCAAGACATGGAATTTTCACCAAAAAATAAAAAGAAAAAAGAAAAAACGTACGAGAATATAATCTTTTACTATTAAATTCATCCGAAAGAAAATTTTCATTTATTAAAATATACTATGAAAAATGTAAATATTGGATGCATTAGCAATATAAAATAATTTATATCATCATTCAATTACAAACCGCTATACATGCTAGATTTGATAATTTTTAAAATACTTAAATTAAAAATCATATAAACAATAACTTTAATTAATTGATGGCATAAAACTTTTTATATTAATAATACATAAAATTTAAACTCTGAAAAAAATTTAGAATTTTAAACAAGTATTCTTTTTTTTTCCCTTCTCTTCCACTGAACAGAAGAACATAACTTGAGCATTGAAGGAGTGATCTACTCTGAAAATTATTGAGTTGTGTTCTTTGCCGCAGTAATATATTGGATCACGCCAGTAATTATAGGCTCAAATAAATGAATTTCACGTAAGAGTAGAATAAAAGAATGAATTTTAACGGAGAAAGTACCTTTTAACTATGCATTCTTTCTCCGATTTTATTTCACAGTTTCTTACTTTCAAAAATATATATACGTATCTTTACATATTTTTTATGGGGGTAAACTAGAAAAATTTAAGTAAAGCGCATTATTATTATAAACAGAGGTGTTTTCACAATTTTTTAGGTTAGATAGAGAAAATAATCACAGGACAACTTCGATCCACTAAAAAGATGATTGTTACTACTGACTTGATGTTTCCGGTGTTTTGTGGGATTTTTTTAATTTCTCACACTTTTTCATAATTTATAATTAATTATATATTAAATTTTTTTATTTTTTCCATGATTTTAAAAATGATGAGAAAGTTTTGAACTGAATAAACGTGATGTGTGTAGGTGCGTGTGTTGGTTGATTCATGTCTATCAATACAGTGTTGATGAGAGTGAAATGACAAGTTTTGATCGTCTTTGTCTGACATATGTAGCACCACTCTTCACTCTTCAAGTTCCTTTGGCTCACGAAATTAAGTTAACCTCTCTCTCTCTCTCTCTCATGGCCCCCTCCCAATCTCAGCAATATTGAAAGTGACAAATATAAGAGACATTCAACTTTAGTAGGTTTGTTCGTTCATGTAACACTTTTGATTTAGTTCTTCCACATGCACTCTCACCAGTATAAAGCTTTTACACGCACTCATTAGATTTGCGTGATGCATATCTCATGCATGCGTATCAATTCCTTGACAAATTCTCCATGCCAAAGTTGGGACACTAATTCAATTGAAATTTTGAGAAAATAAAAGCAAATGTTAAACACTTACTTAATTTAAATTATATGATTTTCAAATAATTATTTAGTAAATAACCAAACAATGAATAATAAAAATCATACAGAAATTTCCTGATTAATATAAACTATAGAAAAATATTTGATAAATACGTAAACAATTAATTATAAAGTGAAGAAAGAAAAATATGTACATTTTAAAAAAATAAATATATATATATATTATGTGAATAAATTGGCTGGTTAGCTGCGAAATAAAATTGTAAACAGAAGAAAAAGTTATTTTCTTAAAAATAAAATCACTATCGTTGATTAAATTTCAGTCCATTTTTAGGAGTGAAATAGCATCTATCATAAAAATTATACTTATACTTACTGAAGAGTGATAATAAAAGGAAACTTTTTCAGGTCTGCATGAATTGCTTCTTCTATAGTTCATGCTCTCATTTGTATATAAACATGACAACTAATTCAAGGTTTTCTATTAATATATCTACCATCTTACCTAATTAATTCGAAGTTTTTCTATCAATATTTATTTCTACGATGTGATCTTTTTAACACTTCCAAATATGAAATTGACTTCATCAAATATAAGCTTATTTTTAGAAGTGAAATCAATGTTTATCATAAATATCAATTATACTTACTATAAAAAGTGATAACAAAGAAAATTTTTTGACTGCGTGCATTGATTTTTCTATGATTCATACTCTCACATTTATGTATACATGTCTAATTAATTTGAAGTTTTCTATCATATTTTTAGCACTTGAACGAGGATCTTTCTAGTTTTTTTTTAAAAAAGTATTATGCTTTCAATAAATACATGAAATAGTAATAATAATAATAATTTTTTTTTTATATAATTCATGCAAATTTAAGGTGAGGGTTTGTTGCCTTGAAGTAGGGTAATGGTAGGCTCCCAAATTTAGTTATATCACCTATATGAAACTAATTAATTACAAGTAATAGACTAATCATGTGTATCATTGGATTCGAATCTATAATATTTCTACATCATGTATTAATAATCACACTCTCCTACGTAAAGGACTCTTTCAAATTTTATTACCAAACAAATATTTATTTTAATTTGTTTAGTAAAATACATATAGAAGTTTAAGGAAGTTTTCAGCCAAAATAAATAACTTAAGAAAAAAATGTAGGAATGTCCGAGTAGAGATATGAGTTGGCAGAAGAAGAATAAAGACATACTTGTTCTGCAACTTCTTCATTGGTTTGTGTTAAATCTTGGACATCCTTTTCTTACTTTTAAAAACTTATTTTGTGTTGATTGCCACCATTTTTATATAGAATGATGACAAAATATCTTTCCCTTTGTTTTATACAATGCTATATTATTTATTTTTCATTTTCTTATGAAAAAAATGAATATTTTAACATTCTTTGATGGTTGAATTTCAGTTTGTAATAACTTGAATATATTAAAAAAATAAGACAATATATTCTACTTATCTCCTATTCAAATGACCTTGGGATTTTCACCAAAAAATAAAAAGAAAAAAGAAAAAACGTACGAGACTATAATGTTGTATTATTAAATTCACCCAAAAGAAAATTTTCTCTTATTAAAATATACTAAGAAAAATGTAATTATTGGATGCTTTAGCAATATAAAATAATTAATAAAACTTTTTATATTAATAATACATAAAAATTAAACTCTGAAAAAAAATTGAATTTTAAACAAATATTCTCTTTTCTTTTTTTCCTTCTCTTCCACTGAACAGTAGAGGAACATAACTTCAGCATTGAAACATTGATCTACTCTGAAAATGGATCTGCTCAAATTAATTAGTTGTGTTCTTTGCCTCAGTAATATATTGGATCAAGCCATGTTGTAATTAAAGGCTTAAAAGAATGAATTTCAAGTTAGAGTAGAATAAAAAAAATGAATTTTAATTGTGGGAGTACTTTCAACTATGCATTCTTTTCCTGCTTTTTGAATTTATTTATTTTTTAGGTTTTCACTTCTTGTATGCATTCTTTCTTTATTTCTTTTTCTCTTTCTCTTTTTTATTTTTTTTCTCATCTATTTTCCTTCATTCTTTTAACCTTGCATTATATTTTATTAAACATGAACTTTAATGAAGAATTTGATTCTATTTTCTAAATTGTTCTAGAACCGTGCACTTTTAACTTTTGCAAAAATTACCCCATGCATGGACAACAGTACAACCACTCACATGCATACAATCCCATTCATATCTAAGCAGTTTTCATTATGTAATGGGTAGTAGTTGCTCACATTTCCTTTTTGTACGAACCTAACCATATTTTCCACATACTCAAGTGGTGTGGTGCTGTAATTGCAGATTTATAAAATTTCTCCTTTACAATATTGAGTATTTTTTATCCAACTTTACTTCGTAGTAAGCTGTAATACGCAGTCAAACAATTAATTCATTAAGAGACGTATACATATATGTATTTCTGTTTATTTACATTTTATAACTAGTCGTCTGGTTATCTGTGAATTACAGTTATCAGCCAAATATTTTTCTTTTTGTTCTTGATAATGTATACCAATGCAGTTTTCCAAACGCTTCAATTTCTGACTTCTGGAACATATATGGACCAAAATTTTTCAATTAAAACTACTTTATATTAAAATTGTTGATGCAACAAATTAACAAACGTGCCTAAATCTACCATACAGAGAACCGTATCTTGTCAACCGTAGATTCTATGCAACTTATTCATTTAATCAGTTGTTCATGATTGTCAATTAGTCATTACTTGATCAAACATGTGAACCAGAAGAAGATGGATTTGTGGATGCTTTTCTTTTTCCAGTTGCTCATTATGACTGTGACTTTGTGATGGCAAATTTTAGTGTACAGATTAGGAAAGCAAATACTGTTCCATCACTTTCCAAGTGTTGTTTTCATTAGGCCTATAAAACTCCAAAGCATGACACAAACTTGTACATTCAACATTTCAGGCCACTCATCTCATCAAGTGGACCTAAATAGCAAACTAGTTATGTCCAATTTCTTATCAAACTCATCCTAGCCACTACATAGTTAACTCTGCATTGCCGAGCTGAAACACTCACACACAATAACTCTCTGCATCAGTTACTCTTCCAACAAAAGAAAAAACATGGTAGTAGTAACTTCATTTTCAATAACTTACTTTGATTGTTCTAACTTCTAAGCTTAAACTTTGTTGATGTCTTGATGATTTTGCTTTGTCCTTCTTTTTCAATTTTATAGGTTGTAGTTTCAAGTCATGGTGAGGAGGAAAAAGGGGCAGAAGGCATTGCTGCTGTGGATTTTCGAGGCAACCCTGTAGACAAGTCAAAAACTGGAGGATGGCTAGCAGCAGGGCTAATCTTAGGTTCATATTCATTTCAATCCATTGAAATTTGAGTGATTTTTTCAAGATTGAAAACTTGAATTTAACTCTTATTTAGCTCCTTCTAATACTTTTTTTTTTTATGTAGGTACTGAACTGGCAGAAAGAATATGTGTGATGGGCATAGCCATGAACTTAGTGACCTACTTAATTGGAGATTTGAATCTCCCTTCAGCTGATTCTGCCACCATAGTTACCAATGTTATGGGAACTCTCAACCTCCTTGGCCTTCTTGGTGGCTTCCTTGCTGATGCTAAACTTGGCAGATACTTAACTGTTGTCATATCTGCAACCATAGCTGCTGTGGTAGGTTAAATGCTTTTCATATTTATATATACTCAAACTCAATAGTCAATTCTCTCACTCTTTTGGTTTTCAAGCACAATAAGACATACAATTTTCTCCATTCCCTCTAGAGAAAGTGGTTTTCAATTGCAAATAGAGATGATGTAAATAACTTGTAACATTTTGAATTTAATTTCTATCTATGGCCAATTTAATTGTCAACCAATCAGAAATTAAGTCACAATGGTTTCTCATTGGATGATAGGATAAGCACATAGACTATTTAGTGCATGTCCGGAATGCAATTAAACGACTTTACTTCGTAGTCAATTGTAATACGCAGTCAACCAGTCAACTTACTCACAAAACATATATGTATACGTAATTGTCTGGTTGTCTGCATATTTCAGTTATCTACCAAATATTTTTCGCAATTAAAAATGTTGTGTAGACGTTTCTATACAAATGGATAAAAGTAAAATAAATGACAAAATAAAAATCTTGATCAGTTGGCAAAAGTACTTCATCTCAACTCAAAATTACATGTGTGAGATTTTACAAACATATCCAAATACTTAAACATTTTACTAGCTATACTAGCAGTCATCAACAAGTTTTCTTGTTGGAGCAGGGTGTGAGTTTGTTAACTGTGGCTACAACCATTCCTAGCATGAGGCCTCCAACATGCACTAGTGTCAGAAAACAACACCATGAATGCATTCAAGCCAGTGGCAA
The DNA here is from genome assembly GCA_026586105.1 of Hylodesmum podocarpum. Classification (NCBI taxonomy): domain Eukaryota; kingdom Viridiplantae; phylum Streptophyta; class Magnoliopsida; order Fabales; family Fabaceae; genus Hylodesmum; species Hylodesmum podocarpum. Next base: position 4,487,333 of record JALJEV010000519.1, on the reverse strand, counting down.
ACAATTGACTCTACTATTTGTAGCACTTTATACCATAGCAGTGGGAGGTGGAGGAATAAAATCCAATGTCTCAGGTTTTGGATCTGATCAGTTTGACACAACAGATCCAAAGGAAGAGAGAAGAATGATATTTTTCTTCAACAGGTTCTACTTCTTCATCAGCATAGGGTCCTTATTCTCTGTGGTGGTACTAGTGTATGTGCAAGACAACATAGGAAGAGGTTGGGGCTATGGAATTTCAGCAGGTACAATGTTAGTTGCTGTTGCTGTTTTGATTTGTGGCACACCATTCTATAGATTCAAAAGGCCACAAGGGAGTCCCTTAACAGTTATTTGGAGGGTTTTGTTTTTGGCTTGGAAGAAAAGGAATATTCCTAACCCTTCACAAACTTCTTTTCTCAATGGTTATCTTGAATCAAAGGTGCCACATACAGATAGATTCAGGTAACTACAATCTAATCTCTTCCTTTTTGAAAGCAATGAATATGAGTGATTAATTCATGATTTGTCTTTTTCTTCAATTATTGAAGACTTATTTCAAATGATTTTCTCATTTTTCTGTGGTCCCCAAATTTCCTGTGGTTCTGATTATGATTACTTTCACGGGATTATTACTGTTTCTTATTATATCTGGGACAACACAAGTGTTTGTATTGTATTTTATTCTATTGTCCCTAAAGAAAGGACAAATTTTTTTAAAGTCAAAAAGGAATTTTAGAAAAGATAAAAGGACAAATTTATTTTATAATATCATTTTTAAATACTTTTAATTTTAAAATAAGAAAATGGTTTGGTTTGGAAGTCTCTAGTTCTGCGAATGAAAGCATATTTTCTTCTTCACCTATCTTTGTCATCCATTAGAAATATAGAAATGAGATATATATCTCTCTCACTCACTCTATTTCCAATTTGAGAAAATAATACAGAGACCTTAAGTTAGATCTCTTTTTCCAACTGTAACTAAAGCACGTGGAAATAAAATGTCAACCTTAATTGATTTTTGAATGATTTAATTTTAGAATTTTTGAAAGGAAATAACTTATATTTAAATATTTGTATTTTTTAAAATAAGCTATTAATAATATAATTTTTCTTATCTACACAAAACTTATTCTAATTCAAAATTAATTTTGTGAGTTGAAATAATATACATAATGTCCTAAGATTAAATTTTATTCTCATTATGTAATAAAAAAAAATCAAAAATAATTTTGGACTCAAAATTAAATTTACAACAAAGAATCAAATGTATAAATATTTATTTAAAATTGCTTATGTGATATTCTAATATATTTTTAATTATCCAACATAGCATTTAGCTGAGTGTTAGGCCTTTCATTTCCATTATCGATATAAAACTTTTAAGATAATTTTTTGATGATTGATAATATAAAACTTTGCATCTAATAGTAATTAAAAATTAGAATACTATACATAAACAGTAATTTTAGTTTACAATATATATAAGAAAAACTTTTATTCTGCTAAAATTTTATCTATAATTGTTTATTAATTAACCTCTGTAGCAGATACTCTAATTTTTCCTTTCATAAAAAATGATACTCTATTTATTTATTTTTTAATTATAATGACCAATATTGAAACAAATTTATTTGGAAGCATAAAAACAAAAATGAAGGATCCAAATTTAATCAAATTTTGGATGATATGATTTTAATCTGGTATTAACTTGAATCAATATGTCCCTAGCCAATAGCCATGAATGGCTTCTCTGGTGAAAAAGAAAAAACAAATTATGGATGATATGATTTATAGTAAAGGTGTCATTCATATGCTAGAGAAATAGTAAACCAAAAGAAATATTCGAAATCAAATCCAAAGGATTTGACATAAGCTGATGTTTTCACTGTCTATCATTTTGTCTGATAGGTTCCTTGACAAAGCTGCAATCCTAGATGAGAACTGCTCAAAGGATGAAAACAAGGAAAATCCATGGATAGTGTCCACGGTGACTCAGGTTGAGGAGGTTAAAATGGTAATCAAGCTCATTCCCATTTGGTCTACATGTATTCTTTTCTGGACAATCTATTCTCAAATGAATACTTTCACCATTGAGCAAGCTACATTCATGAACCGACAAGTTGGGTCAGTAGATATACCAGCAGGGTCTTTATCAGCTTTTCTCATCATTACCATTCTCCTCTTCACTTCCCTAAATGAGAAACTCACTGTGCCCTTGGCTCGGAAACTCACCCACAATGTCCAAGGGCTCACAAGTCTTCAGAGGGTCGGAATTGGACTTGTTTTCTCCATTGTTGCCATGGTGGTTTCTGCAATTGTTGAGAAAGAAAGGAGGGTGAATGCAGTCAAAAATCATACTACAATAAGTGCTTTTTGGCTGGTCCCTCAATTTTTTCTGGTGGGTGCTGGGGAAGCATTTGCCTATGTTGGACAACTAGAATTTTTCATTAGGGAAGCACCAGAGAGAATGAAATCTATGAGCACTGGACTTTTCCTAACTACCCTTTCAATGGGTTATTTTGTCAGTAGCTTGTTGGTGGCAATCGTGGACAAAGCAAGTAAGAAAAGATGGCTAAGGAGCAATCTAAACAAGGGAAGGTTAGATTACTTCTACTGGTTGCTGGCAGTGCTGGGAGCAATGAATTTTATACTTTTTCTAGTCTTAGCAACGAGGCATCAGTACAAAGTTCAGCACAGCATAAAGCCTAATAAAGATGCAGAAAAAGAGCTTGTGAGTGCAAATGATGTGATGATTGGAGCTGATGAAGAAGCATAGGATATAGTCTTAAATCTCATTTTGTCTGGCACAATATATAGTGTGAAAGAACTAATCATTTTGCCCCAAATTTATTGATTTTGGGCGATTTGTCAACCCCATTTAATGAGGGTAATTGTTGTGTACTATTCAGTATTGACAGATAAAAAAGCCAAACTACCTTGTAAGCTGTTTCCAAGAGAAAAAAAAGAAGCAATCAAGGAATGAATCAAATTATTTGCAAACTGGAGATATAAATAAATGAACCCATTCATAGCCAGGTTTCATAGGCAGAGGCCTAAATTTGACTAATGTTATAAGTAGAAAACACTAGAAAACCTTAGATTCAAACTATGACACAATCTTCAAAGCAAGAATTTATCCATTTGACACCAAAGCTTTAAGAAATGGCATTGGATGGTTTTAGAAGCGAGATAATATCTTTAAGAACGAAGCACTTTATAAGGCATCAGTAAGTGAGGGAGATTTGTGACTTATGACCAACGGGGGACGCAGAGCTCGGTGTGCTTCATCTTTCTGCTTGCGGGCCTTGTACATTTCCTCTGTCTCAATAACAACTAACCTCTTGACCTACATTAATACAAAGTGTAATAATTTAAGCATATGGTGAGATAAGTCATTCCAAGAACAAATGGACTTGTGTAGAGCTTGTGCTAAAACCTGTTGAAGCATTCCTCGAACTGTAGGAGTGTTCCATCGCATAACAGTTCGATTGCATTTGCGCAGGCGAAGTGCTTCCAAAGTGCGCCTATGCAGTCTCCTGGTCCCTGGCATACCCCTCACTAGAGTTATATAGAGATTGGGGCTCCAAGCAATTGGCACACAGGCCTTGTATGCCTTGAATGCATTCATGCCTTCAGCTTGAAATCAGAACAGCATTAAGAAAAAATCAAGTTAATATGATTTTCATTTCCTACCCAGACACCCAATTTAAAAAATTACTATCACACAAACAAATAAAGATAACTTTAAATAAAATCAGTTGAGATGACTACAAAATCAAATTATACACTCCAGCAAGTTTGAAATTACTTGACCATAGCAGAACAGAAAACATTAGGGATACAATTAGGTAAGACACTACCTTCTATAACTTGCAGTGAAGAGATCAGTTAAACAGTTAAAAGTTACAGAAGTATAGTTTATGAAAATAAAGCAGTGAAGGAAAGATTAGAAAGCATGAAAAACCAGAACATATAAAAATAATAAGTTAAAAAAGATGGTGATAATCAAAGATTATAAATTCAAATTAGCTCAGACATTTCACCAAACAGGTGATAGGCAAAAAAGCAAGTTGGTTCAGTCCTCATAATTCTCACATCACAACTAACCCAACACAAGGCATCAACAACCATTCAACGTGATGCAGGAAGACTCGATGAATGGTAGAAACTAGAAAATGATTGCAAATTGGAACCAACAACGAAGGAAACCATTCAAACGAATAACTAGCTACGTGTCGAATTGTGAATGGCTAGAGATGAAGCGAAGGGAGTACCGCGAGGCGAGTGAGAAGAAGAACCACCGAGCCGTGAACGGAAGAGGTTATCGGCGAGAAGGGAATCCGGCCACCACCGTCGGAAGTGTTTGAGTCTGTTTGGAGTATGAATGAATAGTTACTTGCGATGAAAATCAGAAACGAAACCCGTAACGAACCAACAAAACGCACAGCTTTGGGCTATGAACATTGTGGATTTGGGCTTCGTCGGGTCGGGTAAAAGTCTTAAAAATACCTAACATATGACCCAGACCCAAAAGGGTATTCGAATCAGTTAGGTTTAGTGTCTTCTTGAAATCTATTGTGATAAACTCTTTTTAGAACAATCTTTAAGAGAAGAAAAAAATAACATCTTAAAATCTATTTGGATAAATTTTCTCGGAAGAAATTTTCTTAAGACAAGAAAAATAAAATCAACTTTTAAGAAGAATTTTCAAAAGAAAAAAAATATATAAAATCTACTTTTACAGAAAGTAAAATTAATTTCTCTATTAATTAGTAAGTAAAAGTTTTCATGTTTAACTTATAAAAGATAAAATAATTTTTACAAATTAATTAATGCATATGCTAATTTTAGATATTGGAAATTTTTTTATCTAATACAACTGTGAGGTACCTCAATATAACATGTAAGTAAAACAACACGTCAATCTAGCTTTAGAACCCACACACATAGTCCATAACTATCATCAAGGCATAATATTAACAAAAAGTAGCAAATATTTGGAAATTGAAGTATGAACTTCATAATAAACAACAACTGTATATTGAATGTTATTATAGCATTTTTTATGCACATACATATGATCTCATTTCTAGTTTAAATATACTTTATCAAAAGGAACTTAAAATTTTAATTTTTTTCTTAAGGTCTAACACCATCAAAATTTACAAATCATTTTTTTTTTTGGTATACATCCATTAAACACCAATGCTCAAGATTGCTCACCTATTTGATCTTCTACACTATAGAGCTTTCATTTTTATTTTTATTTTTACTTGTTTATAACCTTTAATTGCATTTTTTTAGTTATTGGATATTCGTTTACTTTTTTTGTTTTCTAATTAATCTTTCTAATAAGTAGGCTTCTTTCTTTTATTCATTTTCTTAGAATTCTCTATTTTCAGAAACAAAATAATATTTGACATTTGATTAATATTTGGATTAAGTAGTTTGTTATTTCTACATAAATCAACTATTATAATTAAAAAATGATTAAAAGGAGGATTTTACATAAGCAAAGCACATTACTGTCGTATAAATAACATTTAACCTTTCCTTTCTGCTTTAGAATTTTATATTTTTCTCTTAAAACCACTTGCTTGTGTGGATCGACATGCATACTAAGAATAAATATTGAGATTATTACACTGGTTCTTCAAGTTAAGCAACTTAAAAATACAACAAGTGACGAGTTCTAAAAAATTCTTACAAAAATTTCTTATATAATTAAAGTAACTCCCTCCTAAATAACAGAAAGTAAAATAAAAAAGTTTTCTAAATCAAACGAAGATTTTGTATGAAAAAAGAAATAAAACAGGAAGCAAGAAAAATAGGTTAAAAACTCAAGTAGGGCATTAATACTTAAGTGAAAATTAGTAAATATTCTTCATTCTTAAGTGATAATTAATGATTCATAAAAATGTTAAGAGCCCAAACTGAGTTCTAGCACAATAAAAAAAGTTCATTTGAGTATTAACATTTATGTGAAATTTAAGGATGTTTTCTACACTCACAGATGAAAAAGAAACAAAAAAAAAAACAAAAAAAACACAAGAATGGGTTAACCTACTCTACTCCTTTCTCTTTAAGCCATGCACAGTGGAAACTTGTTAGCTTAGCCTCAATGAATCACAAAAGCACAAGAGAATATGAAAGAGCCACATGCTTTCGTCTCTGATTTCATTGCAAGCAACAAACAAATAAGACTCAATCCTCAACTCATGTATGACAAAACCTTTTACAAGAAGCAACACGAAGAACTCAACGATTAGGACCCACATAATAACATATATTCTACATACAACTACTCTCTGACATATACTATGATTATATATAACAAGTTCAACTAATTATATAAACACATTTACGTATGAAAACAAATTATATTCATCAAATTAGAGGAAATAACACATACACGACAGCTCTAGTGATTTGATAATAGCACATGGTTGGTTAGATTCAAGCTCACTCACATTACAGTTCAGGGATAATGTGGATTTTTCATCCTGCTTTCTACAATTGAAAGTAAAATTAACATGCATACATCAATACAAATACTATAATTATAGCAACTTAGAGACCTAGCTAGACAGCTTAAGAAACATAGATAGGGTTTTCAGCTCAGGTTTTGAAGACTCTAGGGAGAGGATTGTGTTAAAGAAGCATAGGCATGGCATCCATGGGAAATGGCTTGCACATAACATTTTCCATGTAATAGTTAGTTGCATCCATTACAGCAAATTGCATATCTTCAGAAGGCTTCCAATGCCGTTTTCTCTGATTGATGAACCAATTGTTTATCTGCTTCAGATCTAGGCCCGTTGATTCTGCTAGTGCCTGCTTTTGAGATTCCTATATGCATGTTCATCCAATCACATTCACCATTGCCATTAGATTCATCAACACATTAATATCATATAATAGTAAAGAAACCTTCTCATACCAAGGTAACTATTAACATTTCAAATTTCAACTTACACTTATAAACATTATAACATTGTTATCCAATTACAAATTATTATATATGATAACTTAGTCTTACATAATCTTAAAAGACATTGTCATCCAATTACAACTTATTTTATATGGTAATTAACTTAGTTAACTTTTATAATAATTATCTTAAAACTTAAAAATCATCTACTCCCTTAACCATGTAAAAACTGTACATAGATATTAAACTCTTTCACAGTCAAAAAGACATTAAACTCTTACAATATTCATAAACTATAGCACCATCAAATGTTTCTATATGTTATGATGAAAAAATATGAATATTATAAGGTTTATAAAGGATGGAGAACATAGTTACCGAAGGGTAAGGCCATTTGTAATGCCTGTTCCACCAATCAAGTAGCTGTTGCCGAGCTTCCTTTGGCAATTTTCCATTCTTTTTCTTCTTCAAGAATTCCTTCTTGAGGCTCCCCAGATATCCACTATACTTGCGCAAAAGCTGGACTTTGAGTTCCCGGTCTTCAGCTTGATTATCTAGATTGTTTTCATGCACATCAACCTCATTCTGTGAAGATGATTCACTTTGACCTTAAATTCAAATCGCCACAACAAAATGGAATAAAAATTAAGGACTATTAGAAAAAAAACAATTCATGCAAAGAAATATTCGTCAGGAAATATTGATATTAGAGAAATTGAATGGCAATCATAATTATTGACATGTAACACAGAAATATAAAATAAGAATAATACTTCAACATCTAAATCTTCTTACTAATCAATGTCCTTACTAGACAATTTCCTTTTTTTTACAATACTAGTACACTTAATTTTTATGAAGCATGTAAAGGATTAGTAGAATAAAGTTTTAGTAAGATATAGTAACATTATTCTAATATATATCAACCAAACAAATGATTATCAGAATTATATATGCTCTTTTTCTTTTAATTATCAAATGACATGCATTACCTAAGAAAAGAGAAAAAGAAAATATCTTAAAAAACTTTTTCGTTTGGTAAGCAAATGCACTAGTATTACTAAACCAATCAAGCACAAGGTGTACCAAAATTGGAAAAGGGAGCTACAAACATATATTACACATAAATTTGTTACAAAGATGATAGATACAAAATTTGAATTATTTTTTTTTTGTTACACACTAGCTATATTACTAAAATAGGGAAAAAAATGTAATCAAATTTGCAATTTCCTTTCTTACGTATTATAATAATAATAATAAAAAAAACCTTTCCTAACTTCCTTGCATGTATAAAATAACTGAACTTCTGATACTGGTTAATGTATCTCACCATGCATACAAATAACTTCATATTATAAGAGTCCTTTTAAGAGGGAACAAATTGACAGATAAAAATAAAAGGGTTCACTTGGAACTAAAACTGGAACCCTTTCATCCACAACTAGTGAACATATATACAAATGAGGAAAATAACAATAACCGTGCAACTGAAAATTTTACTTCGGTTTTGAAGAATTAAGCTACAGAAGGAACTAATTGACAAGGAAACATGACAACACAGGAGATAAGTTTCCTTTTTCTACTAAGTTTTTAAAGGACTTTGACAGAGAGAGCCATGCATCTAAAGGAAGTTGAAGAATTAAACAGAAGAAAGAAGACTAATGCTTAGCAAGAGGTGACAACTCACTGAGTACGTGGGAAATAATGAGCAACACCAAAGTCACACCCAAAAAGAAAAATCACTTTAAAAAATATATGAAAGCCATCAAGATTTCACTTAAATAAGTTGCATTGGAGTTCGAATGAACTTTATATCATTAGAATAATAAAACCAAATATCATTTTCTTGATTTCCCCTCATGCAGTAATTTTGACTCATAATCGTTATCAAACTTTTTGACCTAATTCAAACATCTTGGACCCATTACCATTATTACTTAAAAATACTGATAAGGTTTTTAATCAAGTTTTTTTAGTACGACTAACCAAACTATTTATGGTTGGAAAGGTAATTTGACTAACTCTTTCCAACTAATTCAGAACATAAGAATAAAGAAAATGAATATTGGTATCACATTATCACATAACTCTTACTAAAGACATTTACTGCACTACCAGCCGTAATGTTAATTATCATTACTCTAACTACAAATTAATATTAATAAAAATAATTAATTAATATATTAGCATTAAGATGCGAAGACATTGTTTCTGAAGATCTAATATGAGTTATAAGTAGACACGAACTAGAAAGGAAGGTCATAAATCCCATAAATGCAAGAAACATACTTCCAGAGGGTTTAAGAAATTGAGACACAGGAGAACTACAACTAAACTAGGGATAGCAAGTCCATTAAACCAAGACTCATCTACTTACTGAGCCTCTAACAGAATCCTTTCTAGACAAGGTTGATTTCTAGGTTTTCCATAGTAGTAACTAATAAAATAAACAACCATCCACGGTTGTTCTTTACTTTTAATCAGTGGGAATTGAGCACAGATGTTAAGAGTTTCCATTAATTCACTCAGGTAACCTGCTCAACCATCCATGGTTGTGCTGCTAGCTAATTCATTCGTTTTGATTTTCTCTCCCATATAGGTCACACAAGCATGGACTATTAATTTAGTTCTGTCACACTGGCACTCAATCTTGGTACCTCACCAGCACCCACTTCCCAAAACAAGTCCACAATAGCTCCACAGTACTCAGAAGTGTAGGAACAGACAATGATTTAAGGGTAATCACCAAAATCTGATGAAACTGCTAGGGCTTTGAGCTGACACTCAATTCTTGAGAAGAAAAGCATGGCTTCCTTAAAGGGTTTTGTGAGCTCTTGCTCATATTTAATGAGCATCTCACAGTAAGCCTCCATGAACTGATCCAGAGCAGGATCTTCACCTATTGAACCACTTCCTGTTCTTCCTGATGATGCATTCAATGATTCACATTTGGCACATGACTCCTCTAAGCTAGCCACCACTTCAGGAGGTGCTCCAACCTGAAAATTCTCCACTCACCATCAAAATTAGCAAAACGTCAAAACAAAAATAGCATCTTAAAAAGAAAAGCTATCACAGATTTTTTTAATCCTCAAAAATACCATAAAGAACAAGTAGGTGAGTGCAAGTTTAGTTTATACGATTTATCACAGACTGCATGAACATACATGTGTACAATTTGTACAATAGGGAGAAAGGGAAAGATGTATGTGTACTTCATGTGAATATATATATATATATATATATATATAAGAACAATTTAGAGTTCTTCACCTTGAGGCAATTGAGGTAAGAGGACAAGAGACGAGGAAAAAGAGGGTGTGCCATGATTTTATCCCTCACACTGCATGTGTCGGTGGGGTTGTGGTGGGTGTAATGAGGATCCTGACTCTGAGTGATGCTATTGCTAGTGACAGGCACTCTTCTATGATCACTAGCGCGAATTTGGGCACCACCTGAGTTGTTGTTGTTGCTATTGTTGTTATTGAGAGGCAGAGAAAGAAACTTCCTATTAGTTTCCATGTTCATCATGTCCATGGCAGAAAGCTCACTGCAACTGTTCCCTCCAAACCCTATCATAGTTTCAAAGTTGTGTTGCGTTAAACCCTTCCTCGAAAGGAATGAAGATCACTTTTTGTTTCTCTCTCTCTTGTGAAACTAAATAAAACCCCACATACACATATACGTATATATATAATGAAAATGAATGCATTTATTTATTTATCTACACAATATACTAAATAATATAAATATAAAACATAACTGTAGTAGCTCTATATCTACTACTACCTCTTTAGCTTGGATCAGTTGTTCCAAGTCCCCACTTCACTGTTTTCTCAAAAAGAGCACTGCATATAATTATCCAAAGAGTACTCCCGGAAATGAAGCTAAAAAATCTGAGTGTTTATTATTTTAGAAAACTCCAAAGAACCTAAATGGATAGTCAGTCAGAACAATAGGGATTTTTGGGCTCTTGGCTCTATAGCCTGTAAAAGGTGTGAGGAATCAGATTCAGATTCAGATGCAGAGTAGTAGTAGTCCTCCCTTGGGAATGTGTAGTCTAGCTTCTTCCTTCTGTGCATAAACAGTGTTGCTTCTTAATTTCATTCTCTCACTCTCTCACTTACACATAAACTCAAACACAAGCAGTGCAGTGTTGTGTGTTAAATGCAGGTGGAGACACAGAGGCTACACACAGGGTTAACGTGTGTCTCTGCAACTTAACTCAGAGTTTTCCTTCCCAATGAAAGATGTGAAACTCAGCCTCTTAGCTTAGGTCTATGCACTAACACTGTTTATGTGTACTATTCTTACCTATCTCTCACTCACATCATGAAAGGGAGAGAGAAAAAGTGCTTTTCTTGTTAACAAAAAATATTAATTATTATTAATTTATCTCCAATTATAACTAATGTCTCATGTCACTGCATCATAATTTTTTAAAAAAATAATATATAAATTTTAACAATATTCTTAATTTATATTCCCATTTTTCCTTAAAGCCATTTTTTTAAAAATGAAAATAATTATTTAAATTAATTTTATTGATTTCTTAAAAAAATATGTTGTATGATATCAGTTTTCTCCATTTAATTATTTATAACATGTTAAGAGTAATGTTAAAAAATTCTATGAATTTATTTAAAATTTATAAGTAATAATATTATTCATGATATTATAAATATTATATTACACTGTTATTATGAATGATGTATTGATTTAATATTACGTAGAAATTAGAAAGATTTAAAAAATATTAATATTATGCTAAATTATTTCTAAAAAATTACATATTTGAATAAAATAAAAAATATTTTTATAAAAACTATAAATAACCTTATACAAATGGACCATCAAAATACTTCAAGACCCTAGAGCACATAATACGGAGGAAATTACATGTGATATTTCGAAAATTCTGTATGACAATTTGAATATTTCTATTTTCATCGTAATCACATAAAATTTTATAATTATTTATAATAATTAACATCTTTTATATATATATATATATATATATATATATATATATATATATTAACACTCTTTTTATATATATTATATTCTTCTCAGCATAATTATTATAAGAATAGAATAATATAAAATATTTATGAAATCACGTAAATTTGAATAATATTGCTGTATCAATCTTTAATATTCAAAAAGAATTTAAGGATTTATAGTATTATTTAATTATATATTATTATTACATAATTTTAAATAAAATTTTGTAAAAATTAATTAATTTATATAGTATTGTTGATATGATTTTAAATAAATTTTATAAAAATTAATTAATTTATTATATATGATTATGTATAATTAAATAATAATATAAAATTGTTTACATTATTAACATACAATTTTTTCTTAAAACAATAAATTATATATTTATGTTTTATTCTCTATTCATTTTCATTTAAATATAAACTGAAACGATAAAAAATGTAAAAATTAAAAATTACAATGAAAATATAAGAATTATTTATTATTTTTAATATTGAATTAAATTATGCAAAATTAAAATATAAATTAAGTTATTAAGATAACAAAATACGTACTTGTAGACTATACTTCTTAATTAATTTTATTTACTCCATTTTTAAGCATGTTAGAGTAATAGAGAAGAAGAATTAATAAACAACTTTTGATAATATTAAGGATAAAATCATGTTTGAACTTTCTAATAAGTACTATGTTGATAGATTGAGATATGCACATTGATCATAAGTTTGATTGGATGAAAGCATAGCAAAATTGAGTGGTTTAGAATAACCCTAAGTGCAAAAACCATTTGTTGTTGGTAATGAAATATAATATAATATAATATAATATAATATAATATAACAAAGTGTGGATTGCTTTAGTTTGGTTTTGGGTTTTGAGTTGAATGTGATTGAAAGGAATCAAACATCAACCATCCATTGACACATATCTATCTATCTATCACACCTACATGCACATGTGATATTCCTTTGGTGAGATATTGGATCTTCTTTATAAATCATCACTCACCACACTACATTCATTCATTGATTTTTCATACACACTAACACTACTTTTGCTTTATTATTTGATGGAATTGGTATATAATAAGGGCACTATGAGGATGGTGTTTGATGAGAGGAAGACGACACCGTTTTGTAAATTGGAATCCATGCAAAGAGACACACATATGTCAGAGGGGTCATTTCAATCTAATCAAAGGCAAATATATAGAGTGAGTAAAGAGTTAGACATACCAAAAAGAAGGCCACGTTGCCCTCATTGTGGGACACTCCCTCTGTCCCTTCCTTTCACATTTTTACTATTGATTTTCTAACCTTACCCTACAAGAATCATTTTCAATTTGACATATTGTGTTACCCATTTCCTTTTTCTTTTTCACCAAACAGTCTTGTGTTGTGTGATTGTATAATAACATAGAAATTGTACATATTTGTGAGAGATTACCCTATTCAGAGATTTTGGTAAGTAGTTTAACAACTTAATATTGAAATTATATATCTTTGTGACCAACTTTTGTAGGTGGATTTAGGTAAATAATTGTGTTAAGTAAGTAAGAACTTGTATTTTAAACTTTATTGTAAAATTTATTTAAATAACTTTTTTATAGATTATTCTAATTGTTTATATATATATATATATATATATATTAAATTATCATGTTACTTTTTATTACATCACATTAATTATCATTTTATTTAACGGTCTTATGTTATCAAAATTTAGTAGATATTTAACTAAATCTTTTAGCTATCGCAGATACCTAATTTTGGATATTTTAAGAACGGTTTAGTTGGTGTATTTTTGTTGTTATTATTTAAAAAATAAAAAAATACAATAAAAATATGTTTTAGTTAATTTTTTTGAAAATATTTTAACAAGAATATTTTTTAAACATGGCTGAAATTAGAAAATAAAAAAAACTTATATTTAATATTTCTTATTTAAAATAATGAAAATATGGTGATATGGATGTAATTTTAAATGTTTTTCATAATTTTTAATTTTCAAAATTTAAAATAAAAATAATTTAAAAAATAAAAATACAAAATAAAACAGAAAACGTTGCTGAAACTAAACCGCACCTTAACTTCTAATGTAACATATGTTGGTGACGTAATAGTTAGTATGACATTATTTATAATGATACAATATAAGTATAAATATACATAGATGTCATTATTCCATTATTTCTATACAACTGTAATAACCTACATATAAATTTTCGTATCCATGTTAAATTAATGTTTTAATATCACATCATCACTTACTATCGTGTTAGAAATTTACATTTTTTTTTTATCATTTAAGGTTTTGATATGTATCTTTATGGTATTGGAAAATTGGGAGACAGGATCAACACTCCTTTCAGTTTCATTGTTAGTGGTGAGTTCATCCCACTCCCATCTTTATCATCACCATCTTAGTGGAATTTACTTATTTTTCTCACCCAATCATGCAATGCCACGTACTACACATATTCAATGGTGAATTTACCTACAAAATATCATAAATGTCAATATCTTTGAAGAAATCGGATTCTACAATTCCAAGATATGGATAGGATATCCTAATTATTCCTCAACTCTAATAAATGCTTTACAACTTACTATTACTAACGTAAGATTTACTATTCACACACATAATGTAGCTTGTTCCACTTGTACTGTGATTCCCAAATTTTGTTAATTAAGCTTTAAAGAATATTAAAAGATATATCCAGTTGTTTCCTAATAGATGATGATATATGAAAATGTATATTTGATATATATAATAAAATGATAAAGACTTGTTAGGAGAACAGATATTTTGAATGATGATTAAACAGTGATTTTGATATATATATATATATATATATATATATATATATATATATATATATATATATAGAGGCAAATGACTGTGTTCTTTTAGTAGTTGACCAATAGCACAAAAAAGATGTCAATATCTTTGAATGCTTATCTTATGCCAAGAATTCATTGCCAAATACTCAGCACATGGTAATGCTGGTGCACAATGAGTCAAATATAAAAACTAAGATGCAGAACTTAGTGTGTATTCAGTTTATGGTGATTAGAATTGATTACAAATTATGATAAAAGTGAAATAATAAATAATTACTTTAAGTCAACCATCATTTTTTTTTTTATAAAAATTGACCATAATTTTTTAACTCCACTGTAAATTTATTTTAATAATCAAATATATCAATTTTAAATCAAATCAATTTTCACTCGACTCGTCATTTGTTACCATGATTTCACCACCAGCGTCTTAATTAGATTCGCCCTTATTCACTTACTTTCGTGTATGATTTATGGGCCTTTTAAATGTTTTACATATTACTCTCAGAGGCCCTTTTGTTTTTGCTTTTAACAAATTGAGTTCTCTCAGTCTTTCCGTTCTTATCAAAGGACCTTTTTTGTAAATTACATAATTTTCTTTAAAGCTGTTTTCCATTCTAAATTATGTTTAAAAATCAATTGTGGTTATCTCCCACTTCTTACGAGTGAAAAATCTCACCTGTACTCAAAAGTACAGAGAAACCACTACTTTATATAATAGTGATAAAGACTTGGATGAAAAACAACTTAAGCCACTTTAAGCAGCAAATGTGTATGCAACATGACATAGGGCATGTGTTAATCAAATTTCACCAGAAAGCAATCATTGACACCGAGATGCTGCATATTGTTATCGAATTGCCTTAGTTCACAAACAAACTATTTCTTACTACAAGTCAATACTGAAAAAAAGTAGTGTGAATATTGGAATATGTAATTAAAATTAGGGGGTGATTGTCACCGAACAAAGTTTTAAGAATTAATTTTCCTATTAATTTTGAGTCTACTCATGCAACATTTTCTCTTCTAAAAGCAAAGTTGGTATTGAATATACTAACAATGGACATTTTATCAAATTGTGACTAAAATATGAGTAGATCAATCAAAGTTTAAGCATCAGAAAAATAGTAAATTCAAGTCGACTATAAACAGAATCAGCTAAGCAACCTACAATTTCTGGATGATAACCGAATTTGCTATACCAGCTTGTTCTATAGTCTGGTCCAAATCAGCGAGTTGTTTGGGAGGAAAACCCATTGTCTGCAGTTGGTAACTTCTTGCTCCACCGGGTCTTGATGCATCAATAAATCCTCGAACATCTCTGATTGTATGATGGTGATTGAATCGAGAGACCAGGCGTGTGCCATCAGCTAACCTCAGCTGGATTGATGTCACTGGCTGAGCCTCATCTACAACTAAACCCATTGTTGGCACTGGAGCAGCAGTTGTTTGAACGGGTTCATCATTGCTGGAGCTGGTGCTACCTAAAGTTCTTCCAACACCCTGGAAGGCACGATGACGTGGCTTCGCTGGTTCCTGCACATAAACATTGACAAAAGAAAAATGAAACGTAAAAAGCATAAATAGGATAACTAAGAAATCCTAAGCTGATGAGAAAAGAGAAAAGGCATACGGGGTAGTCTTCATCCCGCCTTGTGAGGTTGACATGGACAGCAGTCCTCCGATCTGCTGGTTCAAGCTCTTTGGGAAATTCAGACTTCTTTATGCTCTGTATTGTGGAAAACAGATGATAAGCATACAACAATTCTTGAGACAAAGACATCAATAACTTTCTCATGTTGCAAGCGGTGAAAGTAGCAATTTTCAATAAATTTAAAGTGCACTTAAAAGAGCTCATTTACCACTTATTTAAGCTTATTTTATTATATAAACACTTAGTAATTATTTGAAAGAGCTTATAAAAATAACTTGACATGCTCATAAGTTGTTTTCAACTTATCAGCTGATTTCAATAAGCTCTTCAGCATAGTTTATAAAAACACCTTATAATTTATTAATAAGAAACATATTAATCCCATTTCCTCTTCAATGACGTGATAAACAATTCATCAATACAAACTTTTCCATAAGATCAACTTATGCACTTCACTTGGAAGTTCTCTCATCTAACTTCTCCAAAAGTTAAGCTGCAGAAGTTGATCTTGGCTTATGGGAAGATCTCAATTTGTTTTACTTACTTAATTTAGTCTTCTATCAATTTGTTTATCTAAACTAAAATGCACCTTTAGAAGATCTCAATTTGTTTTACTTTATAAGACATGTATAAATAAAACATGAAGAAGA
Organism: Hylodesmum podocarpum; assembly: GCA_026586105.1. Classification (NCBI taxonomy): domain Eukaryota; kingdom Viridiplantae; phylum Streptophyta; class Magnoliopsida; order Fabales; family Fabaceae; genus Hylodesmum; species Hylodesmum podocarpum. The sequence continues at coordinate 4,470,263 of JALJEV010000519.1, read as the reverse complement.
GCTCATGTACCTCCAAAAATGGTGCATTTTGTGGATCATCCAACCTCCTTAAAGGACCATCATTAACAGAGAAGCCATTCCTCCAAAACGTGACAGTATGGGTGACTTCCTCCACGTGCTGAGGAGCAGATGGCACAGTCTCTCCAGAAAGCAACCTTGCTGAGCCACTAAAACTTCTCGACCTTGATGAACTTCGAGAATTCTCAGGAGGCGCATCAACAGCCACCTTCTTCGCTTGATCAAAAATATCATCCACACTGTTGTTCCCTTTGGTAGGATCCCGAACAAGCATCCCACTACAATATCAAATATCAAAACATTTCAGCACCAACAAAATAGTTGATTGTTATAACAAACAAAACCCTGCATATTATCCAATTCTCTCAAAATTCTAATCAACTACAATTCATCTATCACATTGCATTGAATACTCCACATTCCACACTCATATGAACAAGATAATGCATCCAAGTAGGAGACAATTATCACCTTGTAAAGTGTTAGCATCCAGATTGAAAACTCCATATTCCACATTCATACGAACAAAATAATTCACATAAGTAGGAGACAATTATCACTTCATCATGAGTTAGCTTTTACGAATGAATCAGGCTCAAACCCCTAGTAACATTGTATCAAATATCTTAGGGTGTGTTTGGATTACAGTTTTATCCAGGATTGGTCTGCAACCGCAATTGCAGCTACAATATTACTATTGCAGAACCACCCACAACTATTTTATTCCACTTTTTTGTCAAATAATAATCATAATAATAAAGAATCAAAGTTTAATCTTGAATTCTCAACACTAGTCTGGAGAGGACAGGAATCATACAAAACCTTAAAATGAATGAAAATCCACACAAACTTATAAAATAAAGCTATACCAATAACAAGTAATTCCTTTTTTACCCCATTTCTTTCAGCGCAAACATGATAAAATAATTTCAAGCCCACACGGTTCATTGCAAATTGAACTCAAAAAATCACTCATAGCTTTTTCGCCCATGCATTTGGAATGTGCAACATCTCTGTTCAATGAGATTCTGAAATACTTCCAAACATACACTCAATTGTTTAACCTAATAGACTACACATAGTTGAATTCCAATAATAATTATAATAATAAAGAATCAAAATTTAATCTCGTATTCTCAGCACTAATCTGTAGAGGACAGGAATCATACAAAACCTTAAAATGAATGAAAATCTACACAAAAATATAAAGTAATTCTTTTTTTCCCCATTTCTTTCAGCGCAAACATCATAAAACAATTTCAAAATCTCTGTGCAACATCTCTGTTCAATGTGATTCTGACATACTTCGAAACATACACTTAGTTGTTTAACCTATTAGAAGACTACACATTGAATCACTAGGGTTGAATTCCGATAACACATTGATAGATTAAAATATTAAGCCAAAGTATGTATACCTCTTTTCACCGCCGGTGTAGTACTCGTCGGGTTCAAAATCAGGATCGGAGTCAGAATCATCGTCACGGGAAGAGGGGCGTTTCAGGTCACCGAGGGTACGAATTTTACCGTGGCGGCTGGAGGAGGGTTTCTTGCCGAGGGAGCGGCGGGATCGGAGCTCGTAAGGGGTGCGCGAGGGCGAAGGAGAGGGCGACGGCGAGGGAGAGCGTGAAGGGTGAAAGTCCGGCGAGTGAGAATCGGAGGGAGGAGAAGGGGAATTGGCGTTAGGGTTAACGGGATTAACGTCGTCGTTTAGGGGAATTGGAAGAGGAGGGTTTTGTGTGTTGTTGTCCAAGAACGTTGAAACGGCAGCGTCTAGGTCGAAATTGTGACTCTCGAGAAAGAATAGAGCTTCTTCTTTAGAAGCAGAAGTGATCTCAATGAAGGAATTCACCAATGGATTCTCATTTTCTCCTTCCATTTTTCTATTTTCTCTCTTCTCTTTTCCCTCTGTTACTCACACTTCTCTCACTATTTCTGTGTCCTACATGTTATATATATAGATACACTGGTTTTCGCAAGTCGTAGATCATGTATAACGTTTTCTTTGTGTTGCGTGTAGTATTGAAGAACCCTTTATAACGCTTTAAATTTCGTAATAACCATCTATGTATATTTTATGTAGATTAAAAATAATTGAGTTAAACATATTTTTCTTATAAATCATGTTAATTAAAAAAATAAAAGCTTCAGAGTCCATTATGACTTTTATTTTAGGTAGAGGTACAGCAAGTTGTGTAATAAGTAAATTTCTTTGTAACCTTGGTGAGAAATAAGAGAGAAAAAATATACTGCTTGCACCCATTTTTGTATATGTTGTTCTTAAGTGAGATGAAAAGTCGTGATGGAAAAAGAAAAGAAGAAAATCAGCAAGTGTTCCTCTAGGAGATTATGTGTTGATTCTGATAGTGTTAAGCCTATAGTTAGTATCAATAATTTATGGACTTATTAAATTATTATCTATTTCATTGATGAAGAGTAATTTTTTCTTTTTCTTTTTTTTTTCGTAATTTAAGAAAATTTTGTAGTATATTCTTTAATTTTATCATTAGAAGTTTTCTTTTTTTTATATATAAGATTTTTCTGAGTGCATGTAATTCACATATTCACCCATATGTCTATTTCATTCATTCTGTCTCTGAAATAGTATTCAGATCATCACACCTTTCCTGTAGATCAAAACTTATTTAATAAGAAATTTCGCTATCATAGGAATATTATAATTGAGGGTGTCATTCATCGAAACTTCGTTCATCAACTCCCCTAACATCAAGTTATCGACTTTCTTGATCTTCTAGTATTAGATGGATATGTAGTCTTATAATTTATTTACATTCTAATAAAATTTTAAATCATTTATTATTAAGATTATTCCCATAACCTATTATTATTCCTAGGGATTATTTTAGTGTTATTTATTATCTTTCCCAATAATATGTGATATGTTCATAAAATTTAAAGCATAATGTTTGTTTATACTAATCATAGTTCTAAGTAATTAGAGAAATAGATTGTGATAAAAATAAGATAATAACGAATGGTAGTCAATATAAAAAAATAACAAGAAAATTTGAAGACCAGGGATTTGACTCCTTGCGAACCAGGTGAATTGTAAAACAAAATTACTATTAAGATACTTTCTTGTGCGTGAGAAATGTGGATTGTAAGCTACTTTCATGACATGAAAATTAAAAATTGGTAATTTTCTACTACTATTCAAGCTAGGCTAGTAAATTGGTCGGAAAGGTAGAAAATTTACAATGACTTTAACCGCTTAACTCCAAGCTTTGGTTATAAATAACAAAGTCATTTAATGAGTTTTATCATTCCATTTTTTGAGAGAGCAAAATCATAGAATAGTTCTCTTAATGTGTCTCTTATTTTATAGAAAGGGTATATTCTCCTATTACAAGAGAAAGAATGTGTAATTATAATCTCTTTATATTCAGAGAGAAGTTGTAATTGTTCTCCCATTTTATAAAATATTTCTCTAATATTATCTATGAATTTTTTCTTATTTACTGAGAGATTTACGTGTTAATTTCTATTTTTTCAACTCTTATTTCAGCTGCATGATATTATTTTGTGACAAAATCAACATAAGGTATTAGAAATTACACATGAACTATAGACTAGGAAGCAACTGCTGTAAAACAGAACTCAGTTCACACATCATGTAACTTAAGGAAAAAGAAAGCTAATTTCCAATAGCAACGTTTTTCTCAAATTTGTGCCAAAGGTGACTTCATGTCCTTACTACATGTAACAGAAGGGGAAAAAAAAAATCCTATCTATATATACATTGTTTAAGGACCATTAAATATATATCCTCTTCAAATTTCATGGCTTCAACTGATGTTGAATTTCTTGATCTAGTAAAATCTGGAACAGACACAACATGCAATATTTAAGTAATAACATGTACAAAACTCAGAAGTGTCACTGAACAAGGAAAACACACAAACATCAATTGAGAAGAAAAGAACATTTACCTTCAACCTGAGCCCATGTTTGTGCACAAAAATCAATCTTGATTCTTGAAGATGCATAAAAACCAGACAGTGTCATTAACAATGGCATGTGAGTTTCTGTCGTTGTCATTCATTCATCTGTGTCGAAGATTCAAGTGGCGTAAACTATCATAACTAATGACTGGATATCTATTTGAATGGTGCAGATGCTGAGACAGTAGCTGCATCTATTATTAAGGATATAGGTTGGCGAGCTTGAAGGCAAGCACCTATATCTAATAGAAGCAACTTAGAACCGTCAAAAATAATATTAACACCAGGAAGGATTGCTTCTTTACTATCATTGTCCTCTGCTTCAGTTTTTATCGAATTGGCTTCATTGGATTCTTTATTCTGTCCGGTGGCAGCCTCATGAGCAGGAGTTAATGCATATAATCTGCAGGCACCATTCAATAGCAGACACTTTCTGTGATTTGGGATGATTAGAAAATCAACATTACAGAAGCAATCTTTCTGTTTTATGTTTGCCAAGATAGGGCTAATAGAATTTTATCTGATGAAAACATTAAGCAAGTTAATGGAAATTCAGCAACAAACCTAAGAGCATTGCCATCACAGCTCAACACTTCATTTTGGCAGCGTTGTTGATCAACATGTTTTAACTTCTGACGTGCATTTAGTACCCCAGAAATGGGAGAAAGATCTACAAGTGGATTCCATCTTCCACTAGCATGGTTCATAGGCTGGTAAAGAAGCTTTGCAGTAGCACCTGTTGATTGGTACTCATCACAAATGTCATACAACTTTTTCCTTAAGTTTTGCATTGCATCATGGTGTCCACCAAATGAGCCACACTGAAGCATCTCCGATGAAACTATCCTTTTACATATACTATTGCACAACGTAGGACTAAATAGTGGCACCCCGAATTCCACACCCAATGGCACCCATTCACATGTATCTAAATTGTCTGATTTTTTTCCATTAAATAATTTCAATAGCCGAATATAACCAACCGTCCACAGTTCCATTTTGTTTGCCAAATTAATCAGAAGAGAATTCAACTTACAGTTTTCCTCTTCATTTAGTCCTAACTCTTTTCCTACAGAGGCAACTGATCCATCAGCATTCTTTATAGGCAAAGGGATATCCAAAGTAGTCACTTTTCCAGATCTATTAAGATCAGAGCTACTGAGAGGCACCACCAGCACAGCTGAATGCTTTAGAAGTGAATTTAAGCAATGCAAGAGTATACTTCCGTTCACTAAGTTCCCTTCAAGCTTCCTGACTAACCCTCCTATTGTGGAATCGTCCCAAGACCATATAAGGGCTTTCTCAGAACCAGCCAATGGAGCAGGAAGCAAGCGCAGACACTGTCCTTTCATCAGAACAACCGATAAAGGTCCACTACCTGCAGTTGAATATAACACCAACTTCATCCAAGGACTCATGGAAGAATATGTGGGAGGACCAAAATGAACTGGACCTGTTGGTTTAGGAAGAATTGATGATTGTGGAAGAGGCACTATGGACACAAGAATTCCATAGTCACGAAGAAACAAACGGTCAAGTGTAGCTGGTGCAAGAGAAGCCAAACTTTCAGAACGAAGAAGGTCTACATGATATTTCTTTTTTCTTTTTATCATTTCTGTCTTGATGTCTGAACCTTCAAATACTGCTAGTTTCTCATTACTTTGGGAATTTATGTGTGACTTATCGGCCTCCTGAATTTGATCACTGTCATCTTCCAAAGTAGTGGAATGAATTTCATCATCCATACCATTAGGAACATGCTCAGTGCAAACAGAAGCCTCCACAAGCTTCTCTGGATCAGATTTTGTTAAATCCTTATTATTTATCATAGCTTCTGAAACACCAGTGTCTTCTGATTTTTCAACCATAGAGATTTCATCTATCACTGAACTTGGCCCATCATTGCTTGAGGTAGTTACACACAGCTTATCAGAACCTCCCTTTTCCTTTTTATTTTTAGCTATTCCACCTGATTGTAGACATTCTAAGACACAACGTAGACTAGATAAATGATCCGCAAAGTCCTGTAATTCTCCCTCATATGTTGCACCCTCCACGGTAGTAAGATCCTTGCAAAGATCAGTAATGCTGGCATGACCCAATTTCCCGGCTTCATAGAGTGTAACAGCATGAGATTTCAAGCCTGAAAAGTTTGGCCAAAAGTATGATTAATTTGGTGAAATGTACAAACCAATTCCGAGACACATAACAAGAAAGAAGATATAAGAACTCATAAGTCATAATGAGTAACCAAATTCATTTTATCCAAATTGCCTTTAAGAATAATAATTGTATAACTCTATTTTAAAAATAAGGTTAAATTGTTCACTTGACCTTTATAGTTGTCTCTTTTCAATTTTAGTCCTTATACATATAAGTTCTGGTCACTAGTACTAATATTAAGAAGAATTCGTGACAATGTAAAACTGCTACAAACTTTCTGATGATGATAAACTACTACAGAATACTATGTAGTGACTAATACTTAGTTTTCTTTCTTTCTTTCTTTTTTATTTATTTATTTTTTTGTTCATAGGAATTAAATCAAATATTTAAGCTTCATGAAATAATGAGTGAAGAGTAAACCTGGTGAAACAGATCCCATCATAAGATAGGATGTAATATTAGCATCAACTATGAAAGCAACACGAGTGTAGGCAGCAGAACGAGATGCATAGTTCCCTGAAGCTGAAATTGAAGTATCCCCTTGTTGAATGGAGTCATTATCGAAAAATTTATTCTCATAATTTTTACCATCTTCATCTGTGACTGTACTTATAGGAGATGCAAGTATAATTGAATCTCCAATAATAGATTCTGGATCAATTACTTTTGTTGCCCATCCCAATTGACACATAAAAGCAGCAGCAGCCTGCAGCTGTGACAAGTCAGCCTGAAGGGTTGTTGCCAACTCAGTAACTGTTACATTTTCATTTGAAACTACAAAAACTGCATACAATAACCTGAAAGAAAAAGCTCTGGCATTAGAGTCTAACTACACGGAATTAAGCTCTTCCATTTAAATGATGGAAATATAGACTGAAACAACTACTTTACTCTTCAATAGGATCTTCATAAGACTGCTCCCTGTTGGAAACAAAACCTTCAAGCCTGGAAACTGAGCCATCATAAATATAAATATTATTGAAATCACATTTATATGAGACAACTTTAGAAGAAAACGTATTACGTATTACATATGCTTGTATTTTCCACTATTTTTTATCTTCATGTATTCACATATGATTTTGTAACCGAATTGATTATAAAACCAGGTATAATATGGCATATGATTTTGTAAACATTTGATTATTCAATAATTCTAAACACACACACATATATAAAGTTTTCAGATGATAAAAATGATAATATTCTTGTAAATGTAACTTTGAAAAAATCAAGTCGATCATATTGAAATGTGTGTTAGTTTTTCAATTTTGTTGTAACCAATATTGTCAATTTAGTTGTCAGATGCCTCAATTTAGACCGAATGGACCTGATGAACAGCCCTAATTATTAAATTATGAAGCTTAAAAAATAAATTTCATAGGCTTTGAAAAGGACATTGACAAAGGGGAAATCTATATGAAGTTAAATTAGAACAAAACATAAACCCATATAACAAACCTTTAAATCGGTCTTCAGGATGAACAGGAACATCAAAATAGATCAGTCCCCGTCTGCAAAGACCCCTAACAGTGTCAGGATCAAACATGACAAATGAATTTTCTTCCCCCATGCAGACTTTGTCTATTGTGGTCATTTCCTCCTTTGAGAGTTTCTATTGAAGCATAGAAATGGTGAGAATAAATCGACAAAAAGTTATGACTTATGAGGAATACTAAGCTACGATCAATATACTACTTGGCACTGTTTCTTATAGTTCTTTCTTCGTATTGGGTAAAATTTCAGTGCCTGTTACTAGTACGACATGAGATTTCGCTTTGAAGAGTGTAAATGGCCTGTATTATTAGTATTTCTCCAAAAGTTATTTCTTATTGTCAATGAACAGCATAATAGGTGAACTTCCTCTGTTTTATAAGGGTGGAGGACATACCCCACCTTAAATTCCTCCAAGGTAAGGTTCACGACACAAATTTCCCACCACGATTCAATTGGAAAATCCACAGGTTGAGTAGGCAAGAGTTCTTTTGCTATTGACTTGTTCAGTTTCCACATTATTTTCTGGATATTCCAAAAGAGCAATTGACTGGTGAGACAAGAATCATAAAAATTTGCAAGGCTATCTTTGAAGATAATGGAATAACCAAAACTAGCTTAGACTGTATAGCAAATTCAAATCATTATCCAGACAGCGGCAGTAAAATTTGTGAACTAATAAATTCAAGTGTATAAAGAACAACAGAAAGAGAATACAAATTGATACAATGATTCATCATGTTTGCTTCAAGTTTTCTCAAAGGAGTATAATTACAGACAAGAAAGGAACAATATTTCTCAAAATTCTACTTCCCTTTCAAAACTACTTTCCTAATTATCCTGGTTTTATATTCCACAAAAAGATTAAGAAAAAAAAATCATAGGTTATCCTTACTAAGGTCAGGGAGATTAATGATGTATGGCTGTCTGTCTTGCAAAGATCTAAACCTAAATGTTTGCTTTTGTACAACGTATCAAAGCCAACAGAGGAGTACTTTGTTTTGCCATTGATTTCAAGGTCATATCTGTTTACACTAGGATTACTACAAAGTAATTAGATAAACACGGATATGCATACAATAACATGCAATAATGCATGTAATCCAAAGTATTGAAGATATATTTATGTCTAACATATAGGCAAATCAATGCAGTACCTTAGATCTGCACTTGTTCATTATATCAATAAATTCATTTCTCCCAATTCCAGTAAGTCTTAAAGCATCTGCAGCACTAAAATTTGGGATGCGGTCATAAGGTTGCTCTGCAATTAATTAAAACAAGCAGTAAATTTTTAAAGGCCAGCTTCCCTTTCAAACTAACTTTTGCTACTCTGCATATTTATCTGCCTTTTTCATGCCATAATTATGCCTATATTTTGATCTAGTTATGACAAAAGAAAATATATCATATCACTGAGGCATAATCTTTTACTCTATTCTCCTTTAAAGAATGAAACGTATCACTCTTAACTTAATTTCTTTTAAATTTAAATTTCAAACTCCTTTGAATTAATTATGCATATCTTCCTTATAATTTTAAATATTTTCCTATCTTATAATCTAAATTTGTTATATTCTACCAGAGTTAACTATGCATACCTCCCTTACTTTTGGAATTTTTTTTCTTTTAATTTTTAATTTTTATGTTTCACTTGGATTTAAAAACTAACTGTACAATTCATGGGATACTTGCTGGTGTAAATTAGCTTTAGACTTAGTGCAGAAGCAGATGCCACAAAATTATCTACTAATTTCTTGTCAGAACGACATTTTTTTCTTCTTAAAAATAATAATTAAGAAAATAAAAATACCTCAATAAATACAGCAAGAGTTAAACAGAATATTCATGGAATTAGTTTAGTTGAATTTGCAAGCAAACAATAAAGTTACCATTTTTCATTACTTCAAAAATCATATCACAGTAATATCTGAAAGGTGATACTCTCATTACACGGCATACGTAGTCCGCCAGATGATAAGGAAATAGCTGCAAATGAGAACATGCACATTAAATGCAGATGTTCTAAAACAAAAGCCAAACATGAGAGTGCTTCCCAACATCCAGAAAATGCTAGTTATATCCAGAGTTCTTAAATACTATGATGATGAACAACAATTCTCTTTCATAAAATCACAAGGTAATATGATTAAATTTATTATTAAAACCTTATGCTAAAACTAAAAGTCATTAAGTTCGACTTCTAATTACTAAATCACAATTCATTTTCGAAACATAACAAACTTCAATTTCCTCCACAAAAATTCTATAATGATTCCCTAGATAAGAACATATAGGCATGTAAAGTTTTTCTTTTTTTATCAGAAGGCATATGAAGTTTTGTAACCATGCATTTGATATACAAATTCAAATTTCAGTAGAAGAAATCAAGAAGAGTAACAGACATTCTGTACAACACATACAGCAAGATTCCTCTGCAAGTAGCGCATCATATATTCATAATATTCATTTTCTTTACAAACTTTGCCAGCATAACACCTATTCCATTGAAGTCTCTTCTTTATGCAGTAATCAATTATCCTGCATAAAATATACACTGTCAACAATAGGGAAGGCAGTGTTATATTTCAAAAAATGAACACATGAACCCTGAAATGAGTGGAGTTCGAGTATCACCTTATGCTTTCCCAGAACATAATTTAGAAATAGAAAATAAAAAACTCATAAACGAGAATTAGGTAAATATACTTACATATTTGGGTAAATTTACTCATCAAGATTTTAAGGAGAATAAACAAGAAAAATAATATAGTTCTTCAAAGTTGAAATAAGTTTTTCTTTAACTAATATGTAAGAAATCAAGTATCTTTTTTGAAGAGATCTTTTACAGATTAACTAAGTAAATTTTAGTTTTTTTTTCCTTCTCACCTCTTTAACTAAAAATTATAATTTTGATAAGCTTCACAAAATAACTTGATTTCGTAGCTAACTCACTCACAAAATATATATGTACACGTATTTCTCTTTCTCTTTCATTCACATCTCTGTATTCCAGTTGTTTATTAAATATTTTTCTTCACAAGGAAATAAATTACAAAATATTTAGAAATCAAAGTCACGAACTATTAATTGAGCTATACTCCATGAAAGCTCTTCCAAGCTTTACCTTAAACACTAAATCAACAGTGGTAACTAACTAGGATAACTACTAACTACTAAGTACTAATTAACTATAAGATTAAATAATGAATCATGATAACATAAATAATAATAAAAAAAATAACATACAAGATTTTACATGAGAAAAATGGAAATGATATGCATTTCTAACCTTTTGTGCCATTCTTCTTTTGAAGGCACAATTGGATGAAGTCGCCGGGGAAGATTCTCCCACGCCCATTCTTCCTTTATCGTTTTTTCCAACAAACGATCCTCAACTGTCACAGGAACACGCTGCATTTTCCGCTACTCGTTAAACACAAACATTCCTTCAAAAAAAAAAAAAAAAAGCAAAGCATTCACGATTTTGAAACCTTGCGCTCCAAGGCACGTTTACACAAACCAATAACAGAGAATAAAATGAAGAATTGCATTGAATCGGATTGATGTAACGTCAAATTATGGAGTTCGATCCGAACGAGATGCATAATAACTTAACGAGCAATTAAGAAGCACGTAACAACGTAAAATAAAAAGAATAAAAATGCGAGATTAATGTATGTACTCATGATTTTGGATTCGGCTTCATGATTTAAGAATTTGAATCTGCACACTGTTTTTTGTTGTTGTTCTTCTTCGTCTTCTTCACGAGAAAGCGATCTCAGGAGCCAGATTCGTTAAAGCTCCTAGTTCCACAGCATGCGGGTGTCATGGTAATAAAAACTAAATGCTTCAACCAAATAAAACTTATAAAATTAAATAAAAAATAATTGCAATAAAAACTATTTTATTTATTTATTTATTATTATTTAATTTGGCCAAAATAATTACAATAATAAAAATAAAAATATTTAGTAGACAGCTGAAATAAGAAATGTGAAGAGAGAAAAATAATGTGATAAGAGAGACGAATATATTTTGTGAATAAGTTGATGATTGATCACATATTAAAATTATAAAATGTAATAAAAAAAAATACACATATAAGATGAGAAGAGAAATATATATATATATATATATATATATATATATATATATATATTAATTATATGAATAAGTTATTTAGTTAATTATATATTAAAATTGACAAGAAAAAGAAAGTTATTGCAAATGAATTTATAATAATATGATAGAATAGAACTTCTTATAGAATGCATGTAAAGATGGCACAATAATAAAGTAAGATGCTTATAATCTTTATGGGAAAGTGCTTGAATATTTTTTTTAATAATATTATTGACAGTTAAATTTTTATACTATATACTCTTTTATAGTTTTTTTCTTTGTTTTTTTAAAGAAATATCACTAAAATATAAAAAATAAATCTTAAATTGTATGATTTAAAATACTAGTTAAAATATAAGATTAATTAAGTTTAATCCCTCATTTTATCTAAATATTAGATTTTAATCATTTAAATTTAATTTTTTTCTATTTTTAGTTCATAAAAATTTATCTAACACCATTTTTAATTCCTCTAATTAATTTAAGTAAATATCATTTTACAATAATTTTTAATCATTAGAAATATTATTTCGACCATTATAAAGTGATATTCAATTAATTAAAAAATTAATAAAAAAAACTAAAAATACAGTGACAATTTCTTTTCAAGAGATTAAAAACACATGTAATAACTTTTAAAAACTAAAAATAAAAATTTAGATAAAATAAGAATAAAAATACTTAAAAACTTATTTGACCATAAAATATATTAGTTGTCTGCATTTTCAAATTAGATAATAACCTTCCATCCACACATTAATATTAGGTTATTCGATTTTCCTCTAAAAAATTATTAGGTGTGGATATATCATATATACCATATCATGTTCAACACTTAACATGTCAAAACTATTTTATATTTTATATGTACGAGTTTGGTCTGAGTTTGATCTGCGTATAATTTTTTTTGGACTATTTGAAAAAGTTTAATTTATCTTATAATAAGAAAAATTGATATATTTTTTTTATATATAAATATAATTTTTTTATTTATGATATTTATAATAAAAAATTGATTGTGGTATACTTCTAATTTGAATCATTTGAACGTTAATTCTGACACACTAAACTATTCTGACCCATAAGAATAAATATTATTTATACAACCTCGTAGTCCATAAGTTGCACGCGTTATTATTATATTATTATTATTTGATTTATATAATGGCAAAGATGCTATTCCAATGGCTTATTCAGTCAATTTTGAAAACCATGGGGACTCACTCTACTTCCACTCTCCACTTCCTCTTATGCCTTTCATCCATAACTTTGCTACTTTTTTCTTTTCATGCTCAAGCTAGACACCATCCTCCAGCTACCTCTGTCAAATACTGTGGTAACTAACTTAACTAGTTCTGTTTTTTATTTCTTTACTTTTTGCTCATGATTTTGTTTCATTATTCAACTTATTTAACTTTCATGCATCATCTTAGTTATGGACCCATGGCATCTTGCTTTTAATTTTCGACTAAACTAGTATTTTTGTCCTCAAAAAGTGTATGAATTGGAAATTTAGTCTTAAAAGATAAAATTAGTAAAATTGGTGCAGAGGGTGTGTTATCACTTTAGGTCTTTGGAAAATTTCTTGTTATGTAAAGTATATTATTTATTGTTATTGGTGTGGTACATATATTAAAATAATTAACATTTTATACTTTTCTCTGCTATTTTATTGTTTTTTGTTTTTTGAAACTAAATTTACTTGAACCAAGCAATTTCAGGGATTAAATTTACAATTTACTCTTAATTTTTGGATATTTCTAGGAATGAAAAAGTTGTAATGTGAATTTACCTCATCATTTCAATGTATAAATCCTTAACTAGTTGTCTGGTTAGTAATTTTTGGTGCTTGCATCAACTGGTGCGTTTGTTCTCTCTATTGATTTGATTTTTATGTTATGCAGATAGGAATGCTGACTATCCTGTGAAGGTGAGTGAGGTGACAATATTACCTGAACCTGTGAAGAGAGGAGAACCATTCACCTTTAAAATCCCAGCTTATACTCGTAAGCATAATAAACCTTTTCTATTTGTATAAAGCTTTGTGTTTGAATTTTTACCTATTAAATTTCATTTATTAATGAGTGGAGATTGTACCTATTATTCATGCAGCTGAACCAATTCAAAGTGGGGACTTGTTATATCAAATTTCATTCCCTGGAATAGAAGAACCTGCTACATTTCTCCATGATCTCAGTGAGGAAGTATCCTGTCCTGTTCCTGCTGGCAACTTTCAGCTTGTTCACACCGAATTATTGCCTCCATATACCCCACCTGTTAGTCTCTACTCTACTTTACCAAATATATATATATATATATATATATATATATATATATATATATATATATACTATTCACAGTTTTGTGGCCACTCTAAGAATAAAGTCTATGTTATAAGGCATGTGTATGAGACCCTTTTATGATTTTACTTAGCAAGGCATCAATTCAGTTTCACATGAAGGCAGAAGTTATAAGGTTGATCTGGTGATTAAGAAAGGAGAGGATTAAGGGTGAAGGGAGAAGATTTGAATCTCCTGCTGATAAAAATAAATAATTAACCACTAATATTTATTGATAAAAAAGAAAAGGTAATTGAACTATGGCATAATTGGGTATTGACAAATATTTGGTAGACAACTGCAATACACAGACAACCAGACAATCAGTTATAAAAGTGAGTTGGCCGGTTAAGTGCAATGCAAAGTTATTAGGTATTTGCAAATCTGCACTAATAATTTTCCTTTTTGGTTCTTAGCCATTGAAAAGCAAAACTTATTTTGATGATGATGTATGTCATTCCTCATATTGATATTGTTTTGGTATTCAACAAATTTCTGATTTACAACTTGTCTGTTTTCCGTGAACATTTATCTTATTAGGTTCATTGCCTAGTTTCTATATAATCCTTCTATTTTTGCAGGGCACATATAATGTGAAGCTGACATTTAAGGATCATAGTGACAAGCTGTTAACTTGCATAACCTTTCCCTTCACAATTGGTGCAGATTCAGTGTCTGCTATCTAACTGTCCAATGCAAAACTGCTCTTAGATGTTATCTCAACTTTGTGTCTTTTTGTAGTTTTCATGTGAACTAGTGAGGTGCCAGCTGTGGGCTATGAATGTTGAATATACAGATGCATAAATAGCCTAAGGAGATGTAACTGTAGCAGCAGTTTGTAATATTGAATAAATTTGGATATCTAAAAATCCTAATAGCTAGTGCCAATTACTATTAACTTGGATTTGTTTCATTATTAGTAATGATACAGAAAATACACAAAACATACATAGATACATGGACACAAATTTTCACATCAGAACCTGATTTTGAGTATGTATGACTGAAATTTTTTAACCTTGTACTAACATTACCCCATATTTTAAAAGAATCAACCTTGCAACCGTGATCTCAGAAGGAGAATTTATTATACAAATTTCGTTTTAATTCTTGATACAAAGATGGTTGGTTTTGAGCAACTGAAGTTTAGGCATCTGTCTTGAACCTGAGATAACAGAATGGTATTACACACTTTAGACTATTCCGGTTTCGTAGAGAATTATAATAAACATGATAAATATGGAAATAGTGAATTATCTAGTTAAATGTGTATTATAATTGGTTTAGTTACGAATTAAAGTTAATATAAATGATATATAGAAAAATATTTATGTATTTCCTGAAAAATTGAAAAAATAATGTGGTAAAGAATGAAAACCGAACTTGAATTTTTTATTAAAAGTCTCATTTTCAGGTCTTGTTTGCACCAATTTTTGAGTATACAATATTAATATTAAATGTAGAACTTAGGATCTTGTGTATTAATTCCTAACTACTACTTGACCTTAGTAATTCAGATCTTTCTCACCTAACTACCAGGTGTCATAGTTTAAATAAAGTATATTTTTCATATTTTTTTCTTATTATTGATTATTAATAATGAATCTATTATTAATTTTTTTAACATATTAACAATTTTACCATAACTCAATAATGATTTTTCAACATAAATTATATATATTTTGAAATTTTATTTAGTATAATGAACAAAAAATAATTAGACTAGAATATATTTATAGTTTCTGTAGATATTATTAAATTTAGTTTTAGTCATTTAAACACTTATTGGTTTCAATTTTCATAATTTTTTTTATGTCATCACTTAGCAGTGATGTAACACATAATCATGTCAAAACATTATTAAGGATGATAGAGACAGTTTGTTAATTAAAATTTATGAAGAATAAAGTTAATAAAAAATAATGAATTGAAATCAAATTTAATAATATTTATAGATACTAAAGACGTAGTTTATTTTTCCTATGAACCTAGCATTATATATAACAAGAGTTACGTACTTATATTTTAAAATTAAAATATTTTTATATTCTCAACTAATTATAAATTAAATTTGATAAAATTCATAAGAAATTTTGCAATAAAGACAACAAAATCGCACCCTCAACCAATCTATAAAAACATATGTTAATTTGTCAATTGAAGGAGATCAATATAAAGATAAAAAAGAAAGAAATCATCTGATTAATTATTCAGATTTCTCTAATTAATAATTGAGAGAAGATAATGAAAGATAAAATAAAAAGAAATATTGAATGTAAGATATTTAATAATTTAAAGTACGTGAATACAATTTATCCCTTTATATTCAGGAAGTGTTTCACGTATCTAAGTGAAAAAGGTAAAAATTGCAAATTAGAAAGCAAAAGTTACTAACTTATTATGTTTAATCAAGCATCTTAATATTTTATAATTTATAATTTTAATCTCTTAACTTTTTAAAAACTTACAATTTACATTTCCTTTTTTTTAATTTTATGAATTATAAAAAATTTAAAAAATGTTTTAGACATGATTATTTGTACCTTAAAGCTGTAAGTTGTAAGTTAAAATTCATTTATTGAATTAGAAGTATTGAATAGAATAATTTTTCAAAAAAGTGTTTGATAAAATTATCTATCAAAAAATCGGGTAGTAACTATGACAATGATATAAAAATACATTTACACGAATTTTATTTTATAGACATTTTTTTTTTTACATTTTTTAGTTAATTTTGAATTCTAATATTATTTTTTGTTAAAGATTAAGTATTTTATTAATAATTATACAAGGTAGAGTAAATAGTATAATGATTAAAATAAATAATATAATGTTTTAAAAAATTTCTAATGATAATGAAAAAAAGATATGATACATAATTATATTATGTGTAACAAAAAGAGTTAATAAATTATATTAAGTTGTAAATCCATATGTTATTCTTCCTTCATAAATTCATATGCTATTTGAAATGTCTTTTAATGTTTTTATTCACAAAAATTAAATATATAGATATCAAGAAATTTAAAACTCACACATTCTATTTAATAAACTGAGTTAAATCTACTTAACACGTTTTATAATATTGCAGTTATATGCATAAACTGGTTCATGTTTTTATTTATTTATTATTTTTTTTTTTTTAGTTTAACAAGTTTATTAGTCAATAAAATAAATTATAAGTTAATTGAAGCAAATTATACTCATGAGCTACAACCAACGAGCAAATGTACTTTTTATGTCATTTCATAGTTACTATCTAATTTAATAGATAGTTTTATCAAACACTTTTATTTTTTCACAAATAAATTATTTGAATATTTAATTAATTTCACATAACACTTGTTTTTCCAGTTGAATTACTTTTAGTTAATTTGCTTTGATAAAATATATAGAAAAGTTTAAAATCTTCTCATTTTAAAAAATATTTAAATAATTTGAAATTGAAAAATTTAAAATTCTACCTATAATATAAGCATTTATATTTGTTATTGTTCGTGTACGATAGCACTTTGTATTTTAATAATTAATATTTATTTTTATTTAATATTAAAAAAATAATATTTAAATAAATATTTAAAAATAAAAATTTGAATTACTTTATTTAAATAAAATATTTAAAATATAAGAAATTGAATTATTTCATCTAAATAAAAAATTTACAAAATAAAAAGAATTTAAATTAAGATAAAATATTGTGTATTTAAATTTCTTTAAAATTTTTAAATTCTCCATTTAAACATAAAGGTAACAATTTCAAGATAAAACAATCTTAATTAAATTAAATTTTAATTTTTTAAAATTCATAAAATTAAAATAAGGAAATATAAATAGTCAATTTTTAAAAAATAAGATATTAAAATCATATTGAGATGCTTGATTAGACACTATAAAAAAAAACAAAAAATATTCAATTAAAAAAGATTATGAATTAAAAATTACATTCCACAAAAATTCAATTTATACAATAAATTTGATGAAACATAATGATAAGTCATACATTGTATTTTATAATTTTATGATTTGATCAAACATAATGATAAGTCATACATTGATTTAATTGATAATAATTTGAAAGAAAAAAAGAAATAAAAATTGGGGAAAATCAGGTTTGAGCCACTAGGGCTAATAGTAATAGTCTGTGACCATTCTCCTACTTCAATTTCAGTCTCTAATTTTCTTCTTTCGTTTTCTTCTTCTCTCTCATCGCATCTTCTCACTCTTGTTCTCAATGTAAGTGTTTCCCACTTCTTCATTCACCAAAAGTTTGCACCTTTATGAGTATACTTTTCACTGACATGGTTTGAGTTATGGGTTTCAGATTAGGGTATTTGGGCATATTTAAATCGCACCCTCACACGTGTTTTCGATAATGTTATTGATCGAAATTCTGAAACTTTGATTCGTTTGTAGAAAGTTAGGGTTAGGTTTTTTTTTTTTTCTTCTGGTTTTTGGGGGTGTTCTAGATATGATTAAACAGATATTCGGTAAAATACCTCGCAAACCCTCAAAATCATCCCAAAATAATTCAAACGGTGAAGGAGGGTTCAGTGATGGTTTCTCACTGAATTCAACTTCTGGGCTTAATTCCAATAATACCCTTTCGAAACCCAATTCAGTTTCTTCAGATTCTGGTTCAGTTGGGTCTCGTTCTGGGAATGAGACTGTTGTTCAGTACTCAACTAATCAAGCTAAGAAATCAGGTTCCTCAACTGGTTCAGTGATGGCTTTTGCAGCTTATGAGGCTTTTCCTAGTTTTAGGGATGTTCCTAATTCAGAAAAGCAGAATCTTTTTATTAGGAAGTTGAATATGTGCTGTGTTGTGTTTGATTTCAATGATCCTGCTAAGCATCTCAAAGAGAAGGATGTTAAGAGGCAAACTCTGCTTGAGCTTGTTGATTATGTTTCATCTGTGAATTCCAAGTTCAACGAGGCGGCGATGCAGGAGATGACGAAAATGGTGGCAGCCAATTTGTTTCGGGCTCTTCCATCTGCCAATCATGATGGGAAGTTGGCAGAAATTGGTGAGCCTGATGAGGAGGAACCTGTTTTGGAACCTGCCTGGCCTCATCTGCAGATTGTGTATGAGTTTCTCTTTAGGTTTATAGCCTCGCCGGAGACCGATGCTAAGCTTGCGAAACGTTACATTGATCATTCGTTTGTGTTGAGGCTGCTTGACCTTTTTGACTCAGAAGATCAAAGGGAGAGGGATTACCTGAAGACTATTCTCCACCGAATTTATGGGAAGTTCATGGTGCATCGTCCATACATTAGAAAAGCTATCAATAATATCTTTTACAGGTTCATATTTGAGACAGAGAAACACAGTGGGATTGCAGAGTTGCTAGAAATATTGGGCAGCATAATTAATGGTTTTGCTTTGCCTTTGAAGGAAGAACATAAGCTGTTCCTTGTACGGGCACTCATTCCCCTCCACAAGCCTAAGTGTGTTGCTCTTTATCATCAACAGCTTTCTTATTGCATTACTCAGTTTGTTGAGAAGGATGTGAAGCTGGCTGATACTGTGGTTAGAGGCCTTCTGAAATATTGGCCGGTAACTAATAGTGCAAAGGAAGTAATGTTCCTTGGTGAGTTGGAGGAAGTTTTAGAGGCAACTCAAGCAGCAGAATTTCAGCGATGTGTGATCCCACTATTTCGTCGAATCGGTAGATGCCTCAATAGTTTACACTTTCAGGTGCTTATGAAATTCCCCCCTCATGTTCTTTTCTTTTATGATGTCTGCATTCATTTTATTAGCATTTGCTATGCCATCATGTATAGAGATTTCTGTTATTCATTTCCATTCTCACACTGCTTCGATCAGCCATCTTTGATGCTATCATTCTCTAATATTTTAACATAACTCAATCTTTATGACACCATTTCATTTGCCTTGTACGTGTGTGATTGGACCAAGATAACCAAATTAAATTACGGAAATGAACAAAATTTTGTTTTGATAGGCCAGGACAGGATTTTGTATTAACATTACTCAATCTTTTTTCTTTTCATGATCATTTTGTGAATGTCTTAATATTTTGTGCCCCTCTATGAAATAATCATTTAAATCTCAGAAATCTGACATGGATTCATCTGAAATGATAAACATTTTGTATGAACGTTACTCAATCTTTTTTCTGATCATTTTTTGTTTCATGAGCTGCATTGCTATGCATATTTTAGTTATATTTTGTGGAATCAGTCTCAGATTCAAAGAAGCAGTGAACCACTGCTGAAATGTACTATGAAAGCATGTTTTCAAATTAAAATTTACCTATGATTTAGTGAATTAGATTTGATGTTGACTTGATTCTGTTGGCAGGTAGCTGAACGAGCACTGTTTCTGTGGAACAATGATCATATTCGAAATTTGATCTTACAAAACAGCAAAGTGATACTGCCTATAATCTTCCCTGCTTTGGAGAAAAATATACGGGGTCATTGGAACCAAGCTGTTCAGAGTTTGACCCTGAATGTTAGAAAAATATTCTCTGATGCTGACCCTGCACTTTTTGAAGAGTGTTTGATGAAATTCCAAGAAGAAGAAATCAAGGATAGGGAGAAGCAAGAAAAGCGAGAATCCATATGGAAACAACTGGAAGATGTTGCGGCAGCTAATGCTGTCAGCAATGAGGCCGTCCTTGTCTCAAGGTTTGTGTCCTCTGTTGCAATTTCTACTGGTGCGAATCAATTGGCAACTGCAGGTGGTTGAGAGCCATAAGAGATCCAAATTGTTTGTTCTAACCTCATGATGAAGAACAAAGGTGAATGGGGGGTTGATGTGGATATCAGGTTGCTCCTTGTTTCTGGGCCTTTTGTCTCCATCATTTGTTCTGAAATCATGGGTTGTGTGTACCATAAGGAATGTAGTTTATAATAGGCAGTGTTTATTTAGAAGTCTAGCCATTGAGATTATGCAGTGATACAAAAGCAGTCCTTTCCTTTTGCCACCGTTCTGTAATTTAACATTGGTAATTTATATTTCTTTAGCCTTTTGCAGATAAAGATCCCAACCCTTGTACATATTTACTGTTCCCTTAAGTCGTTGTTATTTGTTCTTTGCTGATCTCTCTCTCCTCTTCACCATTCTTTGCCTCACCCAAAGAGTGCTTTACCAAATCTTAAGTTGCTTACAGCTTGAATACGTGTTCCCTCATGTTTTAATAAAGAGACGTTTCTTTCTTGTACTCGTTTGCATTTTTTTTTTAATACTATATATTTATGTCGATCAAAAGGCTTGCATTTGTGCAGATAATCCTGTCATTTAAAAGAAAAATATTTGATAGACAACTACAATATATACAATAAGACAACTGGTTGACTACTTATTTCAATTAGCTGTGAAATAAAGTTGTCATGCAAATATTAAATACTGGTATACAATTCCATGGAGTTGACCTAAATGAACACAATGGCAAGGTTTGTCTTGCTGAGACAAAGCATGAGAAAGATACAACAGAAACATAAAGGATTATTTCTATTAATGATGGCAAATTATCACAAGCACTCACCAAATATATTGGTAAGTACACATACAAACTGAAAAACAAACTATAAAACACATCTATTACATAAAACACCCAGATAAGACGTGCGTGTGTGGCATCATCAAAGATCATCTCCATATGCTCTAAAACTATAACGTTCTTGATATGGACCATTGAACCAGAGATCAGCCTCAAACCATTTTGGGTACCTGACCAAGTCTCCTGCCACAAATTGCATGAAACGCTTGCTTCCTTCAGGCACAACTCTCACTTCCCCTTCTTCTATGTACACCAGTTGGTCTACTTGCCAATCCCAGGGTAAATTGCTTTTTCCAGTCTTCCACACTGACCATTTTGAAACTCCAAGCTTAGCTAGTCTCTCAGGAGACACTTTTCTTTCCACTTTCACATTATACAATTCTTCCAATGATTTCTCTATTTTCATTGCTCTTATGCAACATCTTCCTTTAGAAAAATCCCCTGACTTTCTGAAACCCCTCGAACCATTGTTAAGAGGAGAATAGCTGATGGCTGATGTTGTCAACAAGCTTGCCATGCCTGCTAACAGTTTACACTCAACGTAATTCACTTGCAAAATATCACAAATCTGCAAGAAAAAAATTTAAGAAATTCAAAGACTTTCGATTTCAATAACGAGCATTGAATAGAAGTTCCAAATGGAACCGAGCCAACCAACACATTTGTCTCTTTAAAATTCCCAAGAGTAATCTCAGTTAATTTTTAACTGCAAATGGGAAAAAAAACTAATACTATAAACTTCTGTTGATTCTAGAGTGATGCTGCTCAGTCTCTTTCTTTCGCTATGGATTTGTTTCTTTCAATTGTGTGTTGTGCTGTTTATGCTTCCATCATTTATGGCTCGAAAAGGAAACAATTTTCCTTAGTTTTTTCTTGAAATTTTGTTAAGCCAATAACACATGCATACTAATTGGAGAAAGGATAACCCAAGTGAAGAATGAGGCTTACCTTACCTAACCCACACACTTTGTAACCCACAAAGCATTTGCAAAAAATGAAAAGCAATGGAAATTCAGAGAATCAGCAATTTTCACTTCCGAGTTGTTTTACTAATTGTCATTCACTCATAAAAGGTGATATCATACATTAAACAGCAAAAGAAATCTTCAGGTTCCAAAGCACACAGATCAACTACAAATGTAAAAACACTAGTAATCTAATTAGGGTTTATGAATTATGAAAGCCCTATTCGTGAATGCGTGGCAAGTCATTTCCATACTCGATAAGCTAGGATACTGAGTTGACATGAACACTGACTAAGACAAGCAGAAACAGAAACAAAGCAAACATGGTTCAAGTTTGAAACTTTACCTGTTCAAACGCAGATTTGAAGATGAAGTTGGGAGTTTCGCCTCCGTTAAACGATAAACCCTCTCTGGGAAGAAGAGAGAGAGAGAGAGGGAGTGAGGTTTATCCTCAAAGTTGAAACCTTTTCTAAGTGTAATGGAAGGAAGAAAACAGAAAAACTTATTTTGCACTCTTCTATTTTAATTCTTTGCAGACTAAATAGTTTTTTATAAAATAAAATATTAAAAGTTAAGAAATAATTTATACATACTAAATTAATTTTTAAATTTAATTAATAGACATTTTTCCTATTTCTTTTCACTGTATTCATAATTATTACTTCTTATATCATATCTATTTATCTTTTCCAGTTTTATTCGTGAAAATCTATCTGTTTTTAACTGTCTTACTTTTACTTCTGTCTTACCTCACCTTGCACTTTTGAGAGTTTGTAATCTCTCTCTGCCCCTTTCATTTTTTAAGGAAAAAAATATATATAGAAAAGAGAAAGGACAAAGACAAAGACAGTTTTGGTGGTTGAACGTGTTCACTTGTGGTGCGCAAATTTGTTTCCTTTTCAAAGATGATAATAGTTGATAAACGAAACACAAAACAAGAGTGAAAAAGTTTCTGCTTTACTTTGTTGCTCTTCTGTTCATCTAAATTTTTTAGTTTCCTTTGTTATGTTATTGCTTCGGCCCATTAATGGAATATCTCAGCTCTCTGTGGGGACTTCATTCCCGCCGCATAAGAAATGTAGCCGAAGAAGATCCATCCTTTTGAGACCACAAGCTGTTCCCTCCAGAACCCAGGTACCACTTGTTTCCTTTGTAACATATCCAAGTTTAATATAGACATGTTATTTTGAATTTGATTAGAATGCATGATAGTGTTAAGGTTTCATTCTGACATTCAATCATGAATTACTATCTGACTTTTGACTTTTGCAATTACTACACTCAAAAGTTATATTTAAGGTGTTTTCAAGTTTGTTGACATTGAAATTTTTTGAGGGAATTACACACTCTGATTCCTGTGTTTTTTGGATTAGTCAATTTTATAGAACAATTCATTTATTTTGTGAATTTGAATTATCATCTTTTTAATTAACTTGTTTGGATAAAGTATTAAGAGAATTTAAAATCATGTCATTTTAAAGAGGAATTTCAATAGTATAAAATTGAAGAATTTAAAATTACACCTAAAATGTAAGAATTTCAATTCCCTCGTTCTTCCTCGCAGCTCCCTCATTTTTTCAAAAGCACTTAATGTCCATCAGTTTTTCAGCATTACTTTTACTCTGTACAGGAAGTCTTATTGTAATGATTTTCAAAATCTAGGGGTTAGTTTAATGTATAAAAGAGGTGTTCTGGTAACGCTTTCCAAAAGCAATTAGGGGATTGTGTTAATGTAATGTTTTCTAAACAATTAGGAGTTTTATGTGAGGTAGAAAAAAGCAAAGAATGTTTCATGAAATTTCACAAAAACACGAGGTGTTAATGTAACTTATTCAATTTTTTACATTAAAAAGTGTATCAAAATTAAACTTATTTCTTATACTTTTATAGAGGATTATGGAGGGTGTTTCAGTGAGTGGAGAAGTTGGTGGTGCGGGTGGAGCATACTCATATGAAGCCTTGAAAAGATTAGACCTGGTATGGTCTAGCATATGCTCGGCTCAAGAAGGTTCATTCCATTGATTCTTATATCCTTTAGGAAATGAAGCAATTTTAAATGTGTGATAATCTTCTTATGTGTACATTGCAGTTGTGCAAGAGCCTCAGCAAGTTGTATCTACCATCTCGAGCTCGTTTCGTTCATCTGATCTTGCAGACAAAGTAGAAGGCTCATATGATGTGTTAGTCTGTGGAGGCACTCTGGGAATCTTCATTGCCACAGCCTTGTGTGCCCGGGGTCTTCGAGTTGCCATTGTGGAAAGGAATGTACTAAAAGGGGTAATTTTAACTGCATTGATTGAGATATCAACATTCAATCCTACTCAGAAAAGAGTTGATAATTCATTGAAGGGTTGGACTAATTTTGAGTTTTTTGGGTTGTTTTGATCATTAGAGAGAGCAAGAATGGAATATATCACGAAAGGAGCTTTTGGAACTTGTAGAAGTTGGCGTCTTGGAAGAAGATGATATTGAAAGAGCCACAGCAGTAAAATTCAATCCTGTAATTCCTGAACTAAAGGGTATTATTATCAAACAGTACCAAAAATAAATGTGTTATCTACTAACTAACAGAATAAATTTAGATGTCAGTTCCAAAAGAAAAGACCCCAACAGTGTCCAATCTTGTATAGAAACTTAAAGAGGAGAAAATCAAGCTTACAAGGAAGAGGAAAATGAACTACCCTAAAATTAATTCAAAATACTTTCTTCTTCAATTATACATGTGTGCGGTTGAATCAATTATGGTACATATGAAAGCATGTGACTTGTATATTACAATTAGATACTTAGGATTGAATGCTTGAATATTTTTCACTATTTAAATTCATTCATTTATTTCTTGCACTTCAAATTAAGAATCTCTGCATTTTCTTGTTAAATTCCAATTCCTCACTAGTCACTAAAGCAGTAAAGCAATATCAGAAATGGCATAACTATGTCTCAAATGTTGTCTTCAGGCCAAGTCTTCCTTCTTAACCACTCTAAGACTTTTGCTTCTTACTCTTATTTTATTTTTCACTAACTTCATTTTGGTAATTTCATCAACTATGCAGAATAGATGTGGATTTGAAAGGAAAGGAGATATCTGGGTCAACGACATACTTCATCTTGGTGTTTCGTCAGTCTCCTTCTCATAAACTAATTCAATCTGCCAGTTAAAAATTATAAATTTTTTCTTCTATTTCAATTATGAATGAATAATTTAATCTATGTTCTTATCTAGTTAATATTTTTCTTCTCTAATATGTCTGACTTGGAAATGAACAATATGCAGTTCAAATGCTTTATTAAAATTGCACAGACAACAATTTTGAATATCTATCCGGGATGAACTCTTAGAAACATGCAATAGGAATGGAGTTTATGATGATGTAATTTGAGTATAAAATTCAGTATTTTGGTAGAAGATCTAGACCATGTCTTGGCAAATCATAATCTTTTTTGCTATTTGTCATTGCAGACCAGAAAAGCTTATAGAGATCATAAAGACACGGTTTATCTCCCTTGGTGGAGTCATTTTTGAGGGGTGTGGCGTCTCCTGCATTAATGTATATGAGGATGCTGCAGTGAGTTTACCTCAACTTTTAGAACTAGTTATTATTGCACAATCATAAGTGTTCATTTATTAAATTCTATCATTGATGAATTATCATAATTACACAAAACAATTATAGGCTACATAGCATATACTGATGTTTGATATGTTTCATTTCAGGTTCTGAAACTTTCTGGTGACAAAATATTATCATCTCGTCTTATAATTGATGCCATGGGGAACTTCTCACCTGTTGTAAAGCAGGTCAGGAATATATTTTTCCTCATTGTTGCATTCACACATAGTCTATGATTTTCATCATCACAAGGATGCTTTCACATATTTCACTGAATACTACAGGCACAAATTTTCATTTATATGTGCTCCTTTGTTTATCTTTGTAATGGTGTTTGTCTTCAAGTGTGACATCAGAAAGATCTCCTGTTTTATGTTCTCTCATGCATATGTTCCACATTCACTATCATTTAATATGCATCCAAATGCAAGTGATGCAATATTTGTTAAATAAGTAGTCACCTAACTTCCTAAATGATTATGAGACTGGGAGGATAGGCCAATAACGATCTCTTTCGTCCAGTATTATTGATTGAATCGACTCTAACCAGAATGGGACTGATAACTCACTTGAAAATACCGAAAAATCCTGTTCATTTAAGTTCTACATAAGCTAACTTGATTTAAAAAAGATAAATAAGTAACTGCTGAATATTAAAATCAAAACCTTTTCCTGAAGCTTCTCCAAAGTGTCATGTACTCATGTTGAATGATTTTACAGATAAGAGGTGGGAGGAAGCCTGATGGTGTTTGCCTTGTTGTTGGAACATGTGCACGTGGCTTTAAAACAAACTCCACTAGTGATGTCATATTCAGCAGTTCATCAATAAAGAAAGTTGGAGATTCAAAAGCACAATTATTTTGGGAGGTATCTTTTACTATGTCAATAGAAATGTAATATCTCTATACTCTATTTTCAAGAACTTCCACTGAAATCTTCGCAGGCATTTCCAGCAGGTTCAGGTCCCTTGGATCGTACTACCTATATGTTCACTTACATGGAACCTCAACCTGGATCCCCAAAATTGGAAGAATTATTAGAAGCATACTGGGATTTGATGCCTGAATATCAGGCTAGTTTTCTTTTCTTCATCATGTTCTCTGATCTCTAGTGATTTTTTTTCCTATTTGGAGGATATTTTATCCCCCTTGTTTGTGCTTCCCACACATTTCTCTAATAGAAATTCCTTTTCTATGAAAAAACTAACTACAATGAGATTCATTTTATTCAAATTACTGTACTTAACTGCCAAACTAGAAGCTTGAAAATTGAAGTTCTTGTATCAACTATTAAGCTGCCAAAATTGTTTTCTTTTACCCTTGTGTTATGTTACTGATCAATTCCAGTTATGTATGCACATTATCCTTTCCTTTTATCTCTATGTTATTTTGAAGAGTTTCTATGCAATCAGTTCATTGATGCTTTTGCAAAACTATAATGTTTTACACTCTTCAAAATTAAAATATATTCTTTTTGAGTCATATAAGCTACCAAAACATCTAGGTTTGATCCAATGCATTCTTCTGTATCAGTGTTCTATTGCTTTCATCTTGATTGATGTCAATTTGCAATTTTTATGTTATAGGGTGTCTCGCTTGACAATTTAGAGATAAAGAGAGTTATTTATGGAATATTTCCCACATATCGTGAGAGGTATTAATTTGTATTAGAATATTTATGTAAATCAGTTGATAAGTTCTTCTAGGCTTCCAATTTCTGTCTTATCACACCACACACACACACACACAATGTTTTCTTTTGATGAAAGTTCTTGCTTCACTTAATTGACACATGAAAGTGATACAATCATTTGTTCTCTGTCTCTACCTAACATTTTCAATTTCCTAAGTTTGTTTAAATCTGTCTCTACCAATCATTTCGTTTAATATGACACCGTACAATTTTTGATGATATGTAGCAGTCCACTGCCAGCTGCTTTTAGTAGAGTTTTACAGGTAAATTACCTTTTACACATTTGAAGCCTCTATAAGTCATTTATGACCTATCAACTAATATTGAAGCAATGAAGTTTCATTCTCTGTAGTTTGGTGATGCTAGTGGCATACAATCACCTGTGTCATTTGGTGGATTTGGGAGTTTGACCAGACACCTTGGGAGACTATCAGCCGGTATGCCTTCAATGAAATTTCAATCTTCTGATGTATATTTTATGGCCAAAATTGATTAGAGAAGTTATTATTCAAACACTTAACAAAGTGATAAGAACAGAAAAATAAGGTACATTATTGAGATAATCTGGTTACCTTTTTCTCTTTGTTGTAATGAAGGAATACATGAAGCAATCAATGGTGATTATCTTGATTCATACAACTTGTCTCTGCTGAATCCTTACATGGTACTTTCCAACTTGTCTAAAAGATTTAACTGTTTGCTAGACTGTTCATGAAACTATATACCTGACCAAGATTTTGTATAATGCAGCCCAACTTGAGTGCTTCATGGTTGTTCCAAAGAGCAATGTCAGCAAAGCAACAGTCCAATGTTCCCTCAGATTTTATTAATGAACTTCTTTATACCAATTTTAGTTGTATGCAGGTAGTTTATGAATTATTTCTGGTGAATGACTCAGATTATTTTTATGTTTTTTCTTACTGTTGCTTCTGTTTATCTTTCACTTTTGCAGAGGCTTGGTGATCCAGTGCTACGACCGTTTCTACAGGTGAACTTCTTGTTCCAACCTGAAACAATGGATATGTTTTTTGCTTTGTGTCTTTGTGGGATGTTCTTCTCACAATATTCAATTACTTGAGATGAGAACCAATATCAAATTCTAAACCTGGAATATAAGACTGTCCTAAGAAAGAAAAATATTTGGTAGACAATTGCAATATAGATAATCAGTTAACTAGTTATAAAATGTGAAGAAAGAAAAATATGTATATGTATACGTATATGTTCTGTGAGTGAGTTAGCTGGTTGATTGTGTATTACAGTTGTCTGTAAAGTTGCCTAAGAAATCATCTACTATTCATTACAGGATGTTGTGCAGTTTGGTCCACTTTCCAAGACATTGGGCCTGGTTATGCTAACAAACCCCAAAATACTTCCATCCATATTCAAACAGGTAATTCATAACATTAGTATAGCCCAATTGGGGTGTTTCTCCTTCAAAGAACTTATAGGAAGAAAAAATAAGAAATAAATGAGATTGACTTCTCAAAAACTTAAAATTAACTTTTCATTAGCTAATTTGTAAAAAGTCTCTCATCTTTTAGAAAAACTAAAAGAGAGAGCTTCTGTAAATTAGTTAATAAAAAATTAATTTAACTTTTAGAAAAGTAAATTTCATTTTTTCTTATTCTTTTTTACCTAGAAGTTCTTCTGAAGAAGCTTACCTGAATTGACTCATAGCTATCATATCATTTAATTAGACAAACAAACATGTAGCACCTAGTTGGAGGTCAATAAAAATATGTGGCATAAATAATTGGCCAAGCAACCTTTCCATTAACATTAAGAATTTTATGCTGTGCCAGGTTGGTATTCCTGTACTTCTGGATTGGTCTAGACATTTTCTGGGGCTTGGCTACTATACCCTTTTATCCACCTTTGTTGATCCTATTGTGAGGTAAGAATGTTTACAAGGTCATTTCAAAACCACTTTTTAATTAGCTTCATTATTTATTCAACAAGCATATAGTCCAACATAGAAACCTTATATTCTATGCACATGACATGTTTCATGCATTACTGCTAGGCCATTTTTACATACATTACCATCGGAGACAAGTTTCCAGTGGAAGCGACATCTGGAGGCTTGGAAATATGGAGCTGGTCTTGATTACAAGTTATAGTAACTACTTTCACCTTTCATTCAGACCAAACTACAAAATAGGGATGATGTAGTGGCACAATTGGTTTTTCAAGGCATTGGTTTTTCCCTCACATATGTGGTTCTTCACAAGATTTGCTCTTCATTTCATTCACTCTTGATCTTCAAGAGAAACAGGAAATCTGTATTCAATTTTTACCAGTTCCACGTCTAGTTAGGTGACATCATTTAAATTGTTGAAAGGGTGTTTCAAAAAGAAGCATGTAAAAAGAGAGCACCAATTCAAATCACTAATATGTTAGGCTTGTAAACAAGTCATAGCTATACTTTCTAGCTTATTATTTGTTTCAATATCTATCCTTTATTTTCCTGCAATAAAATGTGATGTTTATATATGTTTCATCAAAACCTTAGTGAGCTTAACTTTCTATGAACAATAACTTTTTATGTATTACAAGAATACAAAATATGTCTACATTTTCCCACTATGAACATCAATACCAATTAGCAACATTCTTTAAGTTTGGCCCTTAAATGGTGGATTACAACGACAATTACTTGATTTATCATTAACATGTTTAGTGAATTCAGAATTTGCCTTGATTTAGTGCCATCTTACCCTTGTAACTTCGAGACGAATTAGTTCCTCATTTTTTTTTATCTAATCGTTTTAGAAGGTAATGTATAAATGAAGAGATATAATTAATGTTATTGTTGTAAACAAAGTTAATGTTTAACTTCCTAAATTAATCTTAACCATTATTTCTTTCATTTATAATTAGTGTATAAATATTTAAAAAAAAAGTAAAAATACAATTAAAAGAACGAAATAAAAAAAAATACTGATCTCACATTGTCTAATGTCTTGTTACAACAAATTATGGTTCTCAGAAAACCCTAACAGTATGCTAGTCTACTTGAAAGGAAAAAAGAATTGTTGAATCAACCAAAATAACCACATTATCCAACCATTTTCTACTATAAAAATCAAAATTATTGACATACACTACTTTGTATTATTTTTATTCTCTGGAATACTTCAACAGGCACACTGACAGCTACGGGCATACTACATGCAATTTATGTATATTTGGTTGTCCATGCTACTATTTCAACCAAAGTAAAAGGAAAACAAATAAAAGCAAATTACACCCCTTAAGATTTGACATGATTACACAAACATCCTTGCTGCATATTTTATACCTACACAAAAATTCTCCAATTATTAGAAAAATATTACACTGACACTTTTTATACATTACACTGACACTTATCCCCCTTTCAAGGATAGTTATTGTAGGCGTAAAAAATGCAGATTTTTGTGCAATCACTTGAAACTTCAGGGGATGCCAATGTAGTTTCCTTGATGAATAAAATATATCTCAATCAGTTGTTTTTGCACCCCAAATTTTAGATAGCTCCTTTACAATAGTCTTCTGCTTAACATCTTGCCTTTCCATATGCCACTTTCTTGACATATTCTCAGCCTGCAAATCCAAGTTTTGACTTAGGCTTGTGAATTGAAATATTCAGAAGAGAGAAGATCAAAGAAATACAATTTAAAACTTGCCCATATTTTTAAGGGAACAAACTGCTCTTTGATATTCTCAAGTTGTGGCTCAACATAGTCTTTTCCCTTAGTTTTTATGTCACTCATCTGTTAAAACAACAAAAATTTCCGATAAAAGAAGACAACAAACTAAAATGGGCAAATTTATTTTGCAATATAGAGAGAGACATCTATTAATACAACTGAAAAACCATAAAAAATCAAACAAGTATCGATATACAATACCAAGGCTTATATGAATAAGTTTCATGGTCCTAATTCCTAAATATGTCATTCAACAAGAGAAAGGTAGGCATTCAGGTGGATTACTTATAAGAGGAAAAAAAAAAAGCATATTAAACTCCAGGGTTAACATATAATTAAAATCACATACATCATGCAACTCTAACTTGGAGGCCACCGTACCAAATACCAATGCACCACCACCAAATACAATTGCAGTAGCAACAGCAAACGCCTTTCCAACTACAAAATTGGAAATTAAAGAATTGCATTAGAAAACATAAGCATCATCCCCACATAATTTGCCAGAACCCCTTTTTTCCCCTTGACATCATTATTGGTATAATAAGCACAATAAAATCAGAATGAAGTTAGGAACCAGTATCTAAATAACCACCTGAACTTTTATGTTCAGGCAAATCAAGTAGAAAAGTGAGATTATTCCATGGATTCAGTATCCCAAAATAGTGGGATATCAATTCATTGGTTCATAGCTATGGTGTCATTGGTGTGTATGTACTAAAGCACACAGGATTGCATGAATCAATAGTGCAACTTCCCCAAATGATAGTTATAGTTCTATAGCAAGTGATATTGCATATAATTCCCATACGTTTTTCTGTGAGTTCCTAAAGATAAAGCACTTTTCAAGTGCTGATGCCTCACTAAAGTTTTCCATACTCTATATCATACTTAGTCCATGAACAGAGAAAGTGATGCCTGTTCTGATTTTATTATTAACCCTATTACTACACACTCACACCAAACCTTTTTATATCTGAAAAGTATCTTCCCAAATAATATCCCTCTACTGCTTTCTCCTTTGAAACAACATACATTGTACGTCTCAATTCCCTCTCCTTTCACTCACAATTTCTATATTCAAACTATAAAACACTTTAACCCCAATCTCAAACTAAGAGCTCCATCTTATTGTAACACCCCCCAACAAATAAATTTTTTTTGCCTTAAACAGCCTAAAACTTTATACACTAACTTTAATTTCCAAACATTGCTAATTTAATATCACACACAACCACAAGTTTCTCCACTGTTACAGGAGCTCTATGAAGGTTCAGCTGTAGCACCTTTAGTTGATGACACTTCCCTCCCTCAAATCATCAATACACTCTGTCGACCCAATAAAATTAACTAAACTCCCCTAACACTTTCCCCCTCAGTTTTCCATTAGCCATTAGCTGCTACACATTCCACCATATAAAATCCAGAGATATGATGTGATTATGTGGAAGAAGATGGTACCAAACCCAATATATGCAAGTTTGTCAAGTAGATATTTAGTTAAAATTTCACATATTTGTCAAGGAGAGTGTTGCATCAGAGATAACATCTATCTACAATTACCCAGAATTGCTTCAAACATTTGCAATTTATAAACATCCCAAAAGGAGAAATGAAAGAACAACAATCTAAAGCACACAGACAATTTAACAAGAATGAAATGTACCATTCGCAAGCCCTTCACCAGCAGCTTTCAACTTCTCCGGGTTAACATGGGTAGCATACCTGTCTTGACGCAATTCATTAGCTGTTGAAGCTGAAACTGTGTTTGCTACTTCAGGCAATGCCCACCTGTGCAACCAAACTATTGTGTATAAACTAATTGAACAAAACCACCCATTATCATAAACATTAAAAATAGAACAAGAATAACATTCAGCTCCACTGATCTATCAAAACCCAAATAATAAAATCTAAAAGTCTAATTAGTGTACGCAAGTCATCTAATCATACACACTGCAAATTCATCTATTTACACTGTCCATCAATTATAAACTGTAATAAATTATAAATGGTCATGTAAGATAAACTAGATGACTTTTATAATAACTAAATGTTTTAATTATTCATTTGATCCCTATAGTTACATAAACGTTACATTTTATTCTCTATATTAGAAACTATCCATTTTAGTTCATATACTAGTTGGGAACTCAACCTAAAACATAGAGGGATGAAAGAAAGAGCACACAATAAAAATTATTGTGGTTCGGCTGCTCCACAGTTTTACTATAACAAAATTCACTGAACAAGAATATTTTTGACACACATTACCTAAAATCTAAAACATCCTTTATAGATTTAAGAATATGATGCAATCCAAGAAAACCTATAACTCTCTTATATAGGTTTTTCACACTTCTCTATTTGTAGTTATTACTCTATTTGTAGTTATTTCTAACTGTGAGATTTGAATTAACACATTACACAGCAATACATGCATTTTTAGTTCCGTTTTGGTCTCTGCCACTAAAAATAATAGATACTAAAATGGAACTAAAGTATTTACCAATGGACCAAAACAAAACTAAAAACGCCAAGTATAGAACTAAAATTGATGATTTTCAAACGCAGGGATGATAAGGTAAAATTTGTAGGTATAAGCATAAAAACCAAAGACAACCTAAAAACAAAAAGCTAAAATTAAAGTGAGAAAACGTTATGGGGAATTGAAATAGAGAGTGAAGAAGGAACCTTTTGGGGCCAAAAGTGACTTGGGGTAGGGAAAGGTAAGCACGCAGGGGATTAAGAGCATCAGGGGAAACAGAAGATTGAATTTTGGGGTCAGAATGAAGGACCCATTTGGAAGCAGAGAAGGAACAAGAGTTGGCAACTTCATTTCTGAACACTTTGGAAGGAAGGTTGTGCCTTAGAATTTCGGGAAGCACATCCACATGATCATGTCCTTCGTGAAGGTTAAGGTTGTTGTTATTGTTGTTCTTAGGAAGAGGGTTTTTTTCAACTAATTTTCCCACTGCTTGTTTGGATTCTTGGAAAAAATATGCTGCTTCTTTACCAGCTAACCTTCCCGCGAGAAAACTCATCTTCTTCTCTATTGCTCTGTTTCTCTTTCACTCTGTTCCCACCTCCCCCAACTCCATTTATACGCCTCCCACTCTATCTCTTATGTTATTCAGTTTAATTCAAAAATATCGTTGAATTTACTTAATTTTTATTACCATGTCATTCAATATTTAATTCTAAATAATCAATAACAATAGTTTCTCCAGTAAATTATATAATACTTTTTGTAATTTTAAAATATTCTTCTATCTTTTAACATTATATTTAAATTTTCATTAGTATGTTATTGAATTTACCACATTTTCATTAGTATGTTATTGAATATTTAATTCAAAATAATCAATAAAAATTTAAATTTTTACATTAGATTCAACAAAACAGGAAATATTTTCGCAATTTCACTAAAATTGAAGGACATTTATTTAATTTAATCTAATTTCTTTCCTAGTTTTCTAGATGGAACAGTAAACTAAAGTTAATAATATTTTATAGTTATGCCATAATTGTAATAATAATAAATTATTTTCTAAGTAGAGATCACCAAAAATAATCTTATTCCAATAAGATAAAAGATGAATATTTACTAAATTATTATCAGTGTGATTCGAGACTAAAAAGTCTACTATTTAAGTAATATTAGATTTGAATTTTATTTGGAGGGAAAATAGGAAAAAATTTAAATAAATTTTTCTATAAACCAAAATTACTTTATATAAGTTTTATTACATTAATTTTTTTTAAAAAAATAATTTTTTTAACTTTTCACAATTAATTCATATAAAATCATTTTACGTAATTATAACTTGTTTGTTTTCTTTACGGTGTGAATGGTATTACTCTACTTTGAAACACAAAATTGAGTATATCTCTATAAGCAGTCAACGTAGAGCAATAAAAAAGATTATCCAATTACTTGGGAAGCAAGAATTATGCACTTCACCAATGCTTGGGAAATAAGATTCACTATGTTTCTTCAAAAACTTTTCACTTTTTCATCTGATGTGGCTTCATGTATAAACTTGTGTTGAAAAGAATCTAATAAAATATAATATAATATTATTTAAATTAAAGTAGAGTGTAAAATAATAGAATTTGTTAATTTTTTTTTTAAAAAGTTCCCTTTTTTTTTCTGTGGATAGTTTCTTTTTGGGCCTCTGTCCTTTGGTCCGTTTATTCTGCACTGACAAAAGGGAGAAAAAAAAAACAATAACTGCCTCTTAGGTCATATAAAAATTAAATTTAATTTGTGATGTTATTTTCAAAAATAAAATGAGATTTATTTCTGTATCTAACAGGTGTATCTAAAGTACATTTTATAAACAATTGCACTTGTTTTTAAACAGCAATTTTGAGTTTAAGTCAGGTGTATAATTGTGACAAATACTAAAAAAACAAAACTTTATAGTTGTAATAATCATAAACAAAATTGTTCTAGGAGAAGCTATACTTGTGATCTAAAATTGAAACAATGACACACTACCATAATCAAATTTGTTGGTGACACACGCTACCTAAATCTTGTTATATAAATTAATTTTAATAGGAATCAAGTTTCTATTTTATTTGTATTAGTAGAAATTTCACGTTGTCTAACAATATGGTTTGTTGCGTGTATATAAGTGAGATTATATTAGATCTATAACACATCTTTGTAATATAGTATCACAGTTCACCCTAATATTATTTATAGATGTTGGATCACTTATTGTTGGGTCAATATTAGATCATCCGTTGAATAGTCTTAACGCTCAAGAAATATAGTTTTCAACATGAGATGAATTAGAAATTTCACATTATTCAGAGAAATAACATTATTTAGATATAACATATTATATATACATAAATTTATATATAACATATTATATATTATTCAGAGAAATAACATTATTTAGATATAACATATTATATATACATAAATTTAGATATAACATATTATATATACATAAATGAGGAATAATCCTTAACTTACAATTGAGTTAAACAGATAGCGTATAATATGTTTTAAACAATATAGGCTAGAACCTTTTTTTATAAGAATAAAAAAATAAAGAAATATTTATATGATTTTACAAAGTCTCGTTTATGTAATGTTCTTTACTTTTTATATCTCTTACCGTGTGAAAATGGATTTTCTTATTTATTTCCACTCTACGTACCTTTGTCCATATACTCTACTAATTAATTGAGATCTCTAGTAATTAACTAACATGAAATATGTTTTAGGCGTGAGTCTTGGATAAAACAAATAACAACAGGTCATTATTAATCTATTTAACATTTTCTATTAATCAAGTGATCATTGCAGTTAAGTAATCAGCGTCAGTTTCATAATCAACATCAAATAACATATTTGACCATATAAAGGTTGATCAAAAGCTTCAAATATTTTTCATTTTTCTAATGTAAAATTTTTTAAAAGTAATGACTATTCAAGATTCCGTACCTAGCATGTGCTCTTAATGATCACATTTACGAATCATTAAACAAAAAGTCTATTAATTATCACAAGATTGTTGAATGATTTATGTGACAAATTAAAAATTATGATGGTTTCTTGCAAATTCATCCTTAGTTTAAGAAGCATCTTTGCATTTTTTCCCCTTATAATTATTGTGTAATCTTCATACAAATATTTCCGATGTAAACATGGACGGTAACATATAGTCTCAAAACTAAACCAATCATTAAATTAATGAAAATATTGTTGATTTGTTAGAACTGATATTAATTAAACATGTTTTTCTTTTTAGAATTTAATTAGAATGCATCATATTTGTTTACACTTTTATCTAACAATGAATTACAATTGATATCTATACAATGATTAATTATAACTTTACATTTACAATTGTACTCAACTTATTTTGGGTATCAACATGTGGCTCAAGATCTATAATAACCTCCTTATATTTTTTCTTGTTAATTAAGGCACTTATGAATCTAATTTCATTAATTACCTCTAACATTAATGCAACTTTTACTACCATTAGAGTTCTTTCACTTCTTGTGGAATCGTCTCACTCATAATGTTAAACACATTTGAGGTACCAAATTACTCTCGATTAAGAATAATTTTTAATTAGTTGATAGTATAAAATTAAATCTCTACTTTAACAATATATCAAAATTAACTCATACTTATTATATTATATTTTAAAAAAACTAAAATCAAGTTATAAGAAAATTAAGTAAAGCAAAATATTAGTCTAACGTTAGATGACCATACATTATATGTATCACAAAAATAAAAATGTAATAAATAATTAAATTATATACATATATAATCTGTCTATATGGCAATTTTTATTTTAAAAAAGTTGAAATGAAAACTAAAGAAATTAAAAACTAAAAAAATAAGTTGAAACAGGTTTTTTAACACCAATTTTTTTTACTAGTTTGACTATTATTTTTACTCTACAAATTTTAAATTGTATAGACCAATAATTCTTCCAGAAAGCAGTCTAACCTGTCCATTTAAAAAATTGTAATAATAGAGTAGCAGTGTAGCTCAAATGAAAGCATCTATTAACTACAAAGTATAAACCGTAGCTAGACCATGATTGGTCGCTAAAGCAATCATCAATTTCATTTGTTACATGCTTAACAATGAATTGTTAGGCTTAG
The DNA here is from genome assembly GCA_026586105.1 of Hylodesmum podocarpum. Lineage (NCBI taxonomy): Eukaryota > Viridiplantae > Streptophyta > Magnoliopsida > Fabales > Fabaceae > Hylodesmum > Hylodesmum podocarpum. The sequence continues at coordinate 4,432,022 of JALJEV010000519.1, read as the reverse complement.
ATGTAAATTTGATTCTTATTTTCACAAAATTTGGTTTCCCATATTTGTGATTGATTTATGTAGTTCCTCATTTTTAAAAAAAAAATTCTGAAATTTAATCTTCACAATAATTTGAAAAAAATTGGTTTTAAAATTCACAATACTAGCTATAATTTAATCTTTAAAGGGTCACTCCAAAAGAAAAATATTTGATAAAAAACTATAATATACAAACAACTAATTTAAAATGTAAAAAAAGAGAATTACGTATATATTTTATGAATGAATTAGTTGATTAACAGCGTATTAAAGTTAAGTTAGTTCGTATTACAATTAAGTTAGTTGTGAAGTAATGTTAAATCTAAAATTTTAATTTCATTTTAGCCTAACAACTATTGTCTAGGAATCGTGATGTAGCCTTGGCTAATGTCATTGGTAATCGATAATGAAAAATAAAAAATATTTAATAGATAATTTTAATATTTAGTAAATTAAAAAATTAATTATAAAATATAAAAAAAAAATATATATATTTATAATATATATTTTATGAATGAGTTAACTTATTAATTATATATTATAGTTAACTATAAAATAAAGTTGATTAATAATTATCTGAGTGTGCAGATAGCATGTCATATCCAAAATATTATGTTATAATGTTACTTTTTATTTATTTTCCAACTACACAATTGCTATAATGTTACTTTTTATTTATTTTCCAACTACACAATTATTTCTATCAACAATGGTGTTCAAAAATCAACACGCGCACACCAAAAAGGCTATAGATGGAGCTGGTGGTGCCTTTGGTGGGAGTCCTGTAACCAGAATTAGTATGTGCACTTATTCCACCCTGAGTGTGGACCACAAACCCCACCTTAGTTTCACACCATAACCAAATAACTCCTTGTTCCCTATACATGCAAGTGACACATTTTATACACTTTATACTATACACTATACTTGTACTACTACTACTACTATAGTCTATATTACCTTTTATTTCCTAACTACCCTACCATTTTGGAGAAAAATCTCTTTATTATATCAGTAGTGAAATATGGACAAAAAATAATGTTCAAGAGGGTTCGGGGACCTCAATGTTATGTTGGTAGGGTGAGACTAAGAGTATGTGGAGTCTATCATCTTGTGCCAACAAATATTCTTGTGTGTGCACAAGATGGTGAAGTTTTATTAATTATTTGCATGGTTGTTGTGTGAAGTAATGGGTATTTAACACACTGCATTCAAGGTTTGGGGCCTATACACCAGAGAGGGTATAATGAGTACTAACTGTTTGTTGAGTCATGAGTCAGTTCATCTCATTTCATTTTCATATATTTTGAACTCAAAAAACTCAAAAGGGCCCACCCTCTTCTTCCTCTCAGAAACAAAACTAAAGATACTTTGGTACAGTTAGAACTTGAACTGATACAAGAACCAAAATCTGTGAAAACCTTAGTCAAACTTTGTGTTCTATATTCTTGTTCTCAGTGGTTGTTTTCAAGAGAAAACATATGCAGAGAAGGAACAAGAAAATGGAAAATGTTCATATATTATATGTGATAGTGGATCCCAAGATTTGACTAATGAAAAATCTGATTTTGTACTCAACACAACAATAAAAAATGCAACCTTATGGCAGTGGCAGGCCAAGAAATTGAAACTCATTTCACATGCAATTCCAGTTGAGTTATAATAAATAAATCAAACAATTGTGATCTTAAAAATATTTGGTTTCAATTGCTAATCTGCAATGATACAGGAAACTTTGGTTAAGGCAAATAAAATGAATAAAACTCCATACACAAGCTCTAATTTATAATTTATTGTTTCATACTACTAAAAACTCAAAATCCTCTTTACCTTCTGTACAAGGACTCTCTACTAATCTAGCTAACAATCACTATTTCTAACATTTACTTAAAAATGTAACTTCAACTCAGCTAGCATATAGCATATATATATATATATATATATATAAATATATTTGTATTCACTATATATAACAATAAAGGTAGTAAACAAATAAGAAACCATATCTGATTACACTATAAATCTTGGCACACAAAACCTGAGATCAAGCTATCTCTTGTTGTGTAAAGGGTTGGATCCTGTTGGCACTCTGCGTTTCTGAGACTTAAACTCTCTATCTCTGCTGCTGATTGGAGAATTAGCCCATGGATGAAAATATTGGTGGCTTGATGAAGTTGAAGGGCCTGAGAATTTGGTCCTAATGGCATGAATTCTTGGTGTAAGGAACAGAAGAGAAAGGAGGAGGAGGAAGAAGAAATGGGAGTGCTTCAATTTCATGTTCATTGTGTTACTTTTTTTAAGGCCTAGGAGAAAGAAAAAAACACACACAAAGTGATGGAAATTGGAAATGCAAAAAAATTTTTGTGTAGGCTAGAGGCTTGTTATGTTGTGTATATTTATATGGACATGGTTAGGTCCAACATGTGCATACTAAATCTGGTGATATTTATGAAAGACTTGTGGTGTTTCCGTGTGAGTTTGTGTTGTGGGGCATGGCCTAATAGCCGTGTGATTGTGATCATATGGTCAATGATGTGTGGATACATCAATGGTGTAAGTAGGTTCTGGCATGGGATCAGGGGTCCTATAATGACGGTTGTGGGGTGGCAATATTCAATGACAGATAGTGACAAAGAAAACTCAACACGGACACATATTAGGTGCTTATATGTGAAAGCTTCATACTTGAAAGCAAAGGAAAGAGACTACCCTTTCTTTCATTATTTTTTTGTTCATATCTTAAAAGTATTCATTAAAGAAAAGAATATATAACATATATTTTATATGGGTAGACACTATGGATAGACAATTAAATAATTTATTATAAAAATTATAATACGCAGATAATTAAATAATTAATTACGTATGTTCTATGAATGAGTTATAAATTTATTGTGTATTTAATGTGAAATAAAGTTGAATTATAAATAATAGTGAAAAGAATTTTAATATTATGTTTAATAGTTATTTTTAAAACAATTGTTAATATTTGTTTTTGTTTATTATTACTAAAGTAAGGGTTTTGGTTTTGTAATCTATGACTTTTAATTTCTTAATATGACCAAAATACCCCTAATTTCTTAGGGTGTAAGGGTCAAAGCACGCGGAGGATTGCAGGGGTGTTTTCGTCATGAAAAGTCAAACATCGCCGACGCACTCAATTAGGCTTGTAGGAACAGAAAACAACGCGGGGCATGTGGCCTTGTAACAGTGATATCTAATTAATAGAATGGAATTAAAATAATGAACATGTTGAATGGGAACCATACTATAGTATTAATGCTTTTACACATACACACATAATATAGGTTAAGTAGATCCGAATTTGCTGGGTCTAAGTCAAGATGTGGAATTTGAAGAAATGAAACTATATATTGTTTTTCCATGGTCCAATGCAAAAAATTTGTAATTTCTTTTTAAATTGGTGTCATAAACATCAGCATGTTATTACATTAATAATTTAATTTACATATAGTTATCATTGACTAAGTGCTTCAAATAAACAAAATGGTTATTTGAAGTTATCTTTTTTATAGATACTTTATGAAAATGTGAATGTGAGATGTTTTAAAATTTGACTAATATAATGAGAAAAAATATTTGTAATGATACCATAATCGTTTTTGGAAGAATTTAAGAAGTTTGTTCCAAGACTTATTCAACTATGTCACCAATGAAAAGCACTCCCTTCTTGTAAATGATCCAACATATAATAGATTATGGGTGTGGTAATGGTTTTAGTCTTGTATTGAATCATTGTGTCATGTATAAGGCATGTAATTAGTATGATATATTTAGACTAGACCAAAAAAAAGTATGATTTAAAAAAAGTTTGTCAATAAAGAGAGGAACAATTGTCAATGGCAAATCTAGTGGATGATGTTTGTTGCACGGGTGAGAGAGAATTGGGAAAGGCCAAAAAGGCTTCATCCTGAAGCGTCTTTGTGAAAAAAACTCGTTTTATGTAGCCTTTTAGCTTTTTGTATAACAAAAGATGAAACCATTTATAACGAGAACAAGTAGTTTTGTTTGTGTTTTATGACATAGCTGTTTGACACTCAAAGCTCCAAGCATTCCTCAAAAGGACAAGTATATGCCTTATAGTTGAGGTGGTTAGGTTGGACGTTAATTCAAGTTTAAATGTTTGAGAGACAAAGAAATAGTCAAGAATGTGATATTATTTATTTTTATTGAATCCCAAATTAAACTAATTAATTTAATATATGTAAGTAGTTTTATCTAATAATTTCGATATGCTTTTTGAATATGAAGTGTTTTATGTTGGAAATTTCACATCGTTTAAAGATATGAGTTGTTATATGTACATAAATGATGATCAATTCTATTAGTTATGCGCCTAACTCAATCTACAAGTCATATCTAAACGATGTGGTATTTCTGACACACTTCATGTTGATGTCAAAGATTTCTCGAGGATGAAGACTAATCAAATAGGTGATCTAATATTTGACTCAACAACAAATAAAACAATAGACTCAACATCAACAAATAATCTTATAATAAATTACGAGTTAAAATGTGAATTATATTTTAATTTAAAGACGATATGATATTTCTAAAATTCTATATGCATTTTCCACGTGACATATTCTTCTGTTATCATACATTTAAGAGAAAACAACTCAAATTTGTTGAATCAGTTTTGCATTTGAATATAGATTTAAGTGATTGGTTATAAGTGCAGAATTATTATTTTATAAACAAGAAGACTAGTCAAATATTCTGCCGCGATATAGTTCTTGAATATGAAAAAATTACATAACTATATTATATTAAATTAACTATTATAAATTTTAACTAATTGATAATGTTAATATTAAAGTTTTTAACAAAAAATTATTTAAAGAACTAAAATATAATATTTTAAAAATATAAAAGAACAAGTTAAAAAATTTAAAGGATTAAAAAAAGAAAATCTCAATCTTAAAATCTAAAAGTCACATTTAATTCAAGATTAATAATTTACACATTGATTTAAAATAAATGAATATCTAAACACATATTTAGAGTATCTAACAGCTAAAAAAAGGTAAATCCTTGTTTATTACGTTTAGTGATTTATGATAGTAGCTCCAAGATGAGGTGGTAGAAAAAGAAACATAAGTTATATATTCTGTTGATAAAGTTCAAAGTTAAAAAAAGAAAAAGAGGTCAATAGATGCACTTTTTAAGCTTTGTACGGTTGAAACCATCGTTTTCTCATCCAACCAAAGAAATTGAGGATGTGTTGTTGGCTCTGAAATTCTGTGGTTTGCCCACATAAGCAGATTAACTTTCAAAGATGCTTTCATGGCGGCATATGCATTTTTTTTTATTAACCGACTTCTAAAAGGGTAGGGCAAATAGCATTCATTATCACTTTTACCTTTCTATTTTTTTTGTCAATTTATTTTTCTTTGAAAACAATATTGGTCAAAACATAATCAAACATTAAATGCACTTACTTGTACTAGGGAATTTGAATATTAATAGAAGATTCACTTAATTGATATAAACTAATAATATAAGGCACTTTTATACTATGATGTTCATTTACATTAATGAAAAGTGATAATGTTAGATTAGTGATGTCCTACATAAAAAAAAAGGGAAATCATGGATTTAAATCCTTCCATTTAAAAACTAATCATTAATAATTAAAATTTATCAACTAAAAAAAGTGTTCATTTACATTTCCAATAATTTCTTTAAATTTATATCAACTATGGTTTTTGATAGATTGACAAAATCATGCATGATATAGTCAATATCAAAAAATAAAAATAAAATTAACACCTTGTATTCAAATCCGTTGCTAATTTCAGCATTCTATGAATTAATAACAGTAAAGCTAAGTTGCTACGGAAAAGTCACGGAAAAATCAAATTGAGATGAGCTTCCAACTGGAATGACCCCACAAAAGTAATTAATTCATACCATATCTTATCTTTTTTCCAATTTTCAAGTTCTTCAACTTCTTTACTCAGAGTATATATATCTACTATTCTTGTGTAAGGGCTATTTATGAGTATATTTTAGGAACTAATTATTAGTTGTTTCTTGGTCATTCAAAGATTTGTTTTCATAGTTGTCACGTAGAGAATATTTCAATCTAGATTAAGATTATAATAATAGCCATCAAATGCATTGTTGACTATTATGGTTTATAATTAAGCTTATGTCTCCTCTTGGGTTTCACCTACCGTCAAAACCAAGTAAAAGTTGCAATTATACATACATAGAACAAATTATTTTAATCAATCTCTCCGTTCAATTATTGATCAAGTTTTCTGATTTTTTTTTGTTAGTCTAAACCTATCTTAATTTATAATCTTGATTTTATAATAAATAAGCACATATGTGGACATTTTATTCTCACATGCATGCAAGCTGGTTAGTCGAGTATCATAGGCTAATATATATATATAAAGAAAATTGTGTTTCACATATATATTAAATTAGATTTTATATTTGTTTCTAAATAGAGTTGTGGGAGATGTTAGAAACGTGGGTTGTTACAAACTGGTTTATAAGATGAGGATGACTTTTCATTTATATACATGTAATAAATTCTATCTCTAGGTGATGTGAGATCTCTAACACACCCTCGTATGAGAAACCCAACAATCAATCTCCGACAATGAGACACAATCTCCGACAACAGGATATAAATAATCTTAAAATAGACTTTGATATCATGTTAGAAATATGAGTTATGGACCTAACTCAGTCTTATAAAACTAGCTTGTAGGATGAGGATTGAAAATTAGCTTGTAGGATGAGGATTGTTCCTCACTTATGTACATACAATATGTCCTGTCTCTAGGCGATGTAAGATCTCTAACATACCCCTCACTTTAAGCGTGGAGAAACCTAATAATCAAGATGTGCAAAAGTGATAAATCCTATAAAAGAAATAAACTTAAACACTGGATCATGACCTAGAGATGTGATATGGGTCCTCAAGGTAGAAAATGATGAAGATGGAGAAGGTAGATGTATTATTCATTCATAATGCTTCAACTTAAATACACAACAGAAACTACATATGATTTTTTTTTTGCTAGTTGGATAACTACATATGGTTACGTGAGACATATATTGGGGATATTTAGATTTAAACTTTTGCTTATATCTTATTCTATATCTCTTCACGTATGAGTATATACTTAAATTTGTTCAAATTTCTAAATAACTACATTTAATCACGTGTCAATGTATACTTAAATTTATTCAAAATTATGCAACAACTACATTACGGATTCTAATTTACAGTACATACTATATTCAAGTAAACTTTTTTATATTTCATAAATAGAAAGTATTTTGCATAAACATCTAAATTTGCATACACTTTTTATTTTACTATCAAAAAATTAAACTGACTTCATATTTTAGAGTTCTGGGTTTGAATTCTTTGAGGATAAAGATTTCCAACGAATGAATTTGTGTTGTGGTACAAGAGAATCATTGGAAGAGACTATAAAAGAAAGAAATTGTCGGGTGAAAAATGTAGATTGTTGGTGTAGCAACAGTGGGTGTGGCATCAAGTCCACTAGACCTGAAAGGCATCTTTTACTGTCTTAGAACTCACTCGAGTGGTTCTTGAACAAATTTTCCATTCAATACTTGTCTTTGATCTTTATCATGTCAAAATATACATATAAATCAACTCACTCTCATTGAAGTGCCATTCATATATTTCTTGTTGTTGGTTAGGCTATAATAAGATTAACAATGCATGCCACGAGTCTAGGGCTATAATGCTCTCTGTACCTAGTAAACCACCTCCTATTGTCTCTTGCTATATATTAAATTATCATTTTAGAAAAAATAGTAAAATTATTTTTAAAATTAAATATGTTTATATTTTAGTTCGTAAAATATATTTATTGTCCTTTTAATTCTTGAATTACATTATTAATTTTTATTTTAATTTCTAATTTGGAAGACCAAGATGGATGTAAATGGTAAGATTCAGGAACCAAAATAAATATTACATTCAATAACTAAAATGAAGATGGAGACTAAAATTATAAACATATTACATTTTCAGGGGTTATTTATTGTTTTTTCATTTTTCAATGATTAAATATTATTATTCATACATTTTAATGAACTAAAATATAATAAAGAAGATCACAAACAAGAGTTCTTAATGGGATAAGAGTGTTTATCATACTGAAATTATATGATAAATTATCATTTTAGTAGTATGGGTTAGGTAATTTATTCTTTAAAAGATGAAAAATAGTAAAATAATTTTGAAAATATAATATGTTTATCGTTTAGTTTCTAAGAGATATTTATTATCCTTTTAATCCGTTAATTACATTATTCATTGCCACTTTAGTCCCTAATTTAGAAAATCAACACGAAAGTAAGTAGTAAAGTTCACGGACCAAAATAAATAGTCACATAAATAACTAAAATAAAGGTTAAGATTAAAATAATAAACATATTATATTTTTAAGAATTATTTTATTATTATGTATTTTTCAATGATTAAATTATATCATCCATATACTTTTATGAACTAAAATGATGATTTACTCTTTATCTTCACCATTTACACATTCACATAGACAACAAATAAGATTGCAAACAATAGTTCTTAACGAAAGTTTTTACGCAAATCATACATAATGTAGTCAATATCAAAAAATAAAAATAAAATTAACACCCTGTACTCAATTCTTAAATTGAATTAATCAAATAAATTTGACGATCAAAACAAAATTATTTAAATAAATTCATATTAATTTTGGTTGATTGTAATTTCCTTCTAATACAAAGTAAATCAATTATATTTTTGCTTGGTGCTTATATTTTTCCGTTTCAATTTAAATTAACTCAATCACCTAAATAATTATTTATTTTTAAACTTTTATCTTTAGATCTCGTATATATTATTATTCTTTTGGATGGCTATACAAACATGGGCTAAGTTAGCTTTTGGGTCTTCAAGTTTGGGCCAGATCCAAGATCTATCCCAGCAACAGAACGAATAGAAGGCCCAAGTTATTTCTCTACTTTTTCTTTCATCCCTTAAATATATTTCTATTCCCTCTCACTTCTAACCCCATGATATGAATTTTATAAAACTTAGCTTTTGTAATATAGTTATGTTCTAATATATTACAGAAATTTATTTCTGAAATGTAAAGAAAATGATTAATAAAGTTCTCTTTATTTGTTAAAATTTGTTTATTTAGGCATAAGTTACATTTATATTTCACAAAAATAATTTCATTCAAATTCAATAGAATCAATATGGATAATAAGACTTTTTTTTTTCTTAAAGTACTTAATGCAATTACATAAAGTTCAAAATTTTAATAATAGATAAAGTAAAACTATTCCATATCTATTAGTCTATTTCCGAGGTAAAAGAAAAAATAAACTCTTAAATAAACAATTATAATATTTAATGAAAATGAGTTCAGTAGTATAATATGAATAAAAAATTCGTGAGGAATTTGAAAGAAAAATAAAAAGGATTTCTTCTTCCTTGATTTCTCTACTAATTGGTTGGAAAAAAAAATTAGAACTCATTATTTCTATTTATTTTTAATTCAACAAAGTGCATTCATATTATCTTCTTTTCTCCTCTTCCCTTGTCTCTCCTCTTATAAATTATAAAAGAAAATTTAGTAATCAATAACAATATAAACCAACTATTTTATAAAATGTACATGTATAGTATCTTTCATTAATTATTTTTCATTTTTTTTTATATTTTGTGAAATAATTTACTAGTTAACTTAAATTACTCCCGATTCAAGAAAAAAGAATTTCATATTCTTCCTTTTGGGAAGGAAAGATTAAAAAAATTCTATTAATTGCAATTTTCTTCGAACCTTTTAGAAAAACATGAAAAAAGGCTCAAATGGTATGATCCCGCTGTTAGAGACAATCTCAAAGTTCTGATTTGTAAAAATAAGTTGTTAAGTGCTCCGTTTTTTCACCTAATATTTCTTCGAATTGTCGCCGTTCTTCACTAGAACCATTATTACCATTAAAATTATTTTTGTAATGTTTGGGTTTGAAAATGTCCCACCAATGAGCTTAGGGTTTTTATAGGCAGTGGGCAAAATACATTAGATCTTAAATTATGACAACAAATTAAGTAATGTTTATATTGGATATAGTTTAGACTTTAGTGCACGCGTATTTGGGTGAGTGGGGTGCCTGTAATGTCCTCTCTCTTTCGTCACACCACTTTGTATACGTGTGAGAATTGAGAACAATTCATATATACTAATACTATGCATTCATAATGTTTTTTATACGATAATGAATAGTCAAAATTAAAATAATAAGTGGTGTGACTTTTTTGATGGCTTCATTCTTTTATGTAATCATGTATCATATGCTTATATGATCCAAATTTATGTTTCTCATTCTCACCACACATAAAAAATATATCTAATATGTTCCTCTTGCCCATGTATGTGTTAATAAAGAAATGACTTAACACTTAGTAAGTTGATAATGGAAGGTGGTATTGTGCCATATATCATTCATTGTATCACCTTTCATTGCTATGTGACTAATTTTTATTAAATTTTGAATTGAAAAATTGACCAGAGACTTGATGAAAAATAATAATAAATTTTAACTATCCAATTAACTCAATTATAATGTAAGAACTTAAATAGCATAATTAAGGAAAATATATAATTAAACGTGCATACTAAACTTATTAAGAATTTTGAATGAAATACAAGAAGTTAGAAAGTGAGAATACTATATAAAAAAATAAGAATAAAAATAAAATAAAGAGTGAGGATATGTTACTCGAAATGATAAGCTAAAAGTATTCTCATGACATATGTTAAGGTAATTAATTCAAATTTATTGCTTTATTGCATTCTTTGTTTAAGATACATGTGAACAATTTGAATGATGTTATTCTATAATAAGATTATTTAGGCAGTAAAATTCTATTTTCGAGTAACTATTAAATGTTAATCAATGTAATCATTTAGTTGATTTTTAAACTGGCATATAAATGGAAAATAAATTATTTTTGACTTGATATTTCCGAAGATGGATAGGGTCTATTATGAATCATCACGAAGAAATATTAGTCTTGACCCAAAAAAAAGAAGCACAAATACAAAGTGTTGTTTGACAACAACACTCAACATTGATGAGGAAGACTCGGAGTGAAGAGTTGGTCAATGGTCATTGCTGAACTTGTCGTGTGGGTAATGTCACATTTTCTTCTGCTCTGTTATTTCCAATACCAACCTACGTTGCATGCATATGGGTCAGACACGTGTTTTTAATAGTAATTTAATATGTATAAATTAAATATAAATATTAAATTAAGTTAGGAGGTATAAATATAAGTTGTGACATGAATATATGAGTGAAGAACAATTATCATCTTATAAGTCGGTTTTATATGATTAAGTTAAACTCATAAATTTTTATTTTTAACCTGATATGATATAACCCAGTAATATAACATCTATCAATATTTAAAATAATATAATATGATATTAACCTTCTATTAATATTTCACATATATTCGAGTCTATTTAATCTAATATAATCTCTATCAATACTTGAAACAGTATACCTCATTATAAACTTTTTATTAATATTTCACGTGATAGTCTATTTGGTGTTAAACTACCCTATTGGATTGCATGTTATAAATTAATATAAGCTTTCCATCAATAACTAAAAGTATATATCAGTATAACTCGTAACAATATTTCACAGATTTTCATATTAAAACATTTACAAATTAAAAAATTTACAATAACTTATACATCTTTCAACAAAAACTATAAATCTACTCGTTAACCAACCACGTAACAGAGTAATTATATATTCTTTTAAAGATTATTATATATATATATATATTCTTTTAAAGATTAATATATATATATATATATATATATATATATATTAAAGATTATTATATATTTTTTTAAAAGACTATTATATTATATATTTTAGAAAAGTATATAACATATATAGAAATATGTAATTGACGAGTAGTGTTTGCTAAACTATTTTAGTTAGTACTTAAAGTTTGTTTAGTTATACTCTAAGCTGCACTATTAGAGAAAGTATGTTTAAGTTGTGCCAATTTGATACGCGTCAAACACATGAATATGAAACCTTTGAATCCAAAGTATTCAACAAGTTAGGCGAGTACGAAGTTTGGTAACATGGAGACTTTGGTAAAAGAGTTCAAAGTTTCATATTGTGTTTCTGTTTCATTTCTCCACCGCCCATTTCTTCAAGTGTCCAACACGCTCAAATTCTTGATTTTGTGCTCCTCTTGAATAATAGCCTTCACAGAGTTTGTAGTTTGTAGTCTACCACCCAATGGAACACAAATTCAGATTATCACTTTTCTTCTTGTTATGTGCCTCTATGCCTAGTGCAGAATCCAAGTGCAGAAATGATTGTGATTTAGCGCTAGCTTCTTACTATCTAGTGGAAGATAACTTGACATATGTATCAAATCTTTTTGAATCAAAGGTTCTTTCAAGACCTGAAGATTTTCTCAGTTATAACAACATAGAAAACAAAGATGTGATCCCTGCCTCTACCAGAGTGAACGTTCCATTCCCTTGTGATTGCATTGGTGGAGAATTTCTTGGTCATACTTTCCAGTACAACCTGGAAGTAGGAGACACTTATATGTCCATTGCCACTCATACCTACTCTAATTTGACCACTGTTGAGTGGTTGCAGAATTTCAACCACTACTCACCAAGTAGTATTCCTGATAGTGGGACTCTTAATGTAACCATTAACTGTTCCTGTGGGAATAGTGATGTTTCCAAAGATTATGGATTGTTCACCACATACCCTCTTAGACCTGAGGATTCTTTGCAGTCAATTGCCAACAACACAGGAGTTAAGAGTGAGTTGCTGATTCAGTACAACCCCGGTGTGGACTTTAGCCAAGGGAGTGGTCTGGTTTATATTCCAGGAAAAGGTACATTCTTACTTTGCTGCCATGCTTTGATCTTATGATAAAAATTCATGAGATTTTTGTATGTATTTGATATTTTATATGGATTGGAGGGTACTCACTATTTATATTAAAAAATTGGATTTATATAGGTAAGAGTATGAAGTACAGACACTTCTCTTGTTGGAAGTGTCGCTGAAGGACTGAAATGTAGACTAGTCTCCCATGGCTATTATAAAAATCTTGTCCTTTCTTTTAGTTAATTTTCTTGTGACACTAAAATAAATTTTCTTGTGACAACCACATTAACCCTGTTTTCGCAATAGTACTGATGATTTCAGTCTTCAAAATGTTAATAATTTCTCTTCAAAATGTTTACATGGTAAGAAATGCATTCAAGAGTAGGCTTTGTTTATGAGCATCATGCTTATATATGGTTGTGTCTCTCAACTTATTTTCTAAGAACTGTAAATTCTGAAACACACGTCTCACATTTTCTTGTTCCTTCACTTTCCAGACCAAAACGGTAGCTATCCACCCTTTCATCAAAGGTGATTTTTTTTACCTTAATGTGCAGCTATTTTTGCACGAAATTGACTAAGTTTTCATTCTTTAATCACCTGCTAATCTTAATGGCTATATTTTAATTTTCCTTTTCAGCACTGAAGGTTTGACCTTCTCACTCCCAAGAAAGTTGTTTCATTGATGATTGTTTTCATTTGAGTTTGATATTCATATCAGACACGAGGTAAAGATATTCTAAAAGTTCAATGTAAACCTACTTTCAGCTCATATATTGTTTCTAAATCCACAGAAGCAGGTCTTGCGGGTGGGATTATTGCTGGAATATCTGTTGGGGTAGTAGCAGGACTTCTGCTATTAGCATTTTGCGTGTATGTTACATATTACCGAAGAAGGAAGGCATGGAAGAAGAATCTGCTCTCAGAAGAAACTAGCATGAACTCTATTAGAGTTCAGAATGGTATATGGATTCCTACTTATCAACAAATAGTAGCATATGGCATCATATTCAGATTCAAATAATCTAATAACTTAATCATAGGTTTCATTTAACTTTATTTTGCAGCCAACCAGCCAACTCACTCATAAAATATATATGTATTTCTCTTTCTTCACATTTTTTATACACATTAGTATTTCTCTCTCTTCACATTTTATAACTGGTTGTATGCGTATTGCAGTTATCTACCAAATATTTTTCTTCATTTCCCTCATCTCCAAAAACAAATGATCTGAAAGTATAAAATTTGCATGTTTGCTGTTCTGGTTGCACTTTGTCTTCCTCTGCTCTATTGGGATACAACCAAAGTCACATATCTGCAGAATATGAGACGGAGCCTTGGTTTATAATGCATACATACCTCAATTGCTTAGAGGCCTTTTGGATGATGACCAAAAATAAATCTTTAAAGGCTTAGGCCTCAAAGCAGAATCACGCTGGGGTGCACAACACACTCCATATTATGAAATCAAATAACAGCAGACATAGAAAAAATGAAATATAGTTAATGATAGGGTATAACTACTCCTATTTATCGTTTCTGCTTCAGATGAAGCCTCTGGTGGTCCTGCTGCAGAAGGTGGTACTAATATCACTGGCACTAGGGTAGACAAATCAGCAGAGTTTTCATATGAAGAACTAGCCAATGCCACAAATAACTTCAGTCTGGATAACAAAATTGGTCAAGGTGGTTTTGGGCAAGTTTTTTATGCAGAGCTGAATGGCGAGGTTTGTAATCTGTACTGTTAGTTTTGACCTTTGGTTACATGTATTTGAAAAAGGAGTTGCTTATCCTTTTGGTTACCGTGGATTTTCCAATTAATTTAGCATTTACTCAGAAGATTTTGCAGCATTAAAAAGTCAGCATAAGAGAATTTATGGAATGGAGAACCCATGTTATCAAGATTACAAAAACAGAGAACACATGCTGTCAGGACTAGAAAACATGAAAACAAAATGAAGATCAGAAAGCATCTTTTACTTGTTTTCATTTTTACTTTTTAAAACAAGTATTTTGAAAACAGTTTCCGAAATTTGATAGATCTTATAGGAGAAATTAACTGGTGAGGTGTATAAAACTGTTTCAGAAAATAGTTTTAAAACTAAAAACTGGGAAGTGAATCCAACATGTCCTAATTCTCTGGCTTTTTGACCCATTTTTTTAGTATGTGCCTCACAAAACATTACTTGTTATGGTATATTCTTTACATATTAGTATGTTCCTTTTTAATCCCAAACAACAAAAGAATGTGGTTTTTTTAATTCACAAGTACTTCAAGAATCATAATATATTAATACATGATAATGATGCTAGGATAAATCTGCAATTTTTCATATTTCTATCTTTCCAAGTTGCCCATTATCTCGTAGTTATAATGAGGTCCTATCTAATTACACAGAAAGCTGCAATAAAAAAGATGGAAATGCAAGCATCAAGAGAATTTCTTGCTGAACTGAAAGTGTTGACACGAGTTCATCACTTGAACCTGGTATTATTTGCAAGCATCCTTTTGTTTTTCCTTTCTTGTTTCTGTTAAATAAAGACTAAAGAGGATTTCTGCCTTAAAACCAAAATACTTTCAATTGGTAACCATGTAGGTGCGCTTGATTGGATATTGTGTCAAGGACTCTCTTTTCCTTGTCTACGAATATATTGATAATGGCAACTTAGGACAACATCTACGTAAATCAGGTTATATAAGCACATACAAATATCTATCTTCAGTACTGGTGCATTTGTAAGTTAACAATAAAGTTAAAATGTGTTTCCAGGTTTTGAACCTTTGGCATGGTCTACCCGAGTTCAAATTGCTCTGGATTCAGCCAAAGGTCTTCAATACATTCATGAGCATACGGTGCCTGTATATATCCATCGTGATATAAAGTCAGAAAATATTTTGATAGACAAAAACTTCTGTGCAAAGGTACAATCTGTTTCAAGAACATTGGAGATCTTGTTACTACTTTTCTACTTGGGAATTGGGATGGTCTGTAATAGATCCTATACTATTTTATTTGCAGGTTGCAGACTTCGGATTAACCAAGTTGATTGAGGTTGGAAGTTCATCACTTCCCACTGATAATATGAAGGGCACATTTGGTTACATGCCACCAGAGTATGATGAATTATGTTTCTTTCTTTAAGTGATATCTAGCTTATAGGAAATAGCCAAATTGGATGATCATAGAACCTTGTTGAGGCCAACAACAGTAGGATACTTTTGCGAAATCAGCATAAATATTGCACTTTTTGTAGAGTGATTATTCTATTGGTTTGTCCAGTTGAGTTGCTAGACTATACATGCTAGATTACTCTCTTGTTTTCCTTTTTAATATAGTACTTATTTATGAATATTTAGTAAGTATTGTTGTGCAGCTCCTTTTCCTTTAACAGCATTTGAGGGAGAAGTTTCACATGAGCCTGATTTCAGTGATACCATTCTCTTATCTGCAGATATGCTTATGGAAATGTTTCTCCAAAAATAGATGTCTACGCTTTTGGAGTTGTTCTCTATGAACTAATTTCTGCTAAAGAAGCACTGACCAAGGGTGGCGTATCTGGTGCTGAATTAAAGGGCCTTGTATCATTGGTGATTCTTCACACCCTACTGTTTATTAATATCAAATGACAGCCTAGTGATCTTACATAAACAATTACGAACAAAATTTTTCCTTTCTTGTTTTTACTTTATTGATGATATATATGGCAGTTTGATGAAGTTTTTGATCAGCAAGATCCCACAGAAGGTCTCAGAAAACTGGTGGATCCTAGGCTTGGAGATAACTACCCAATTGATTCAGTTTTCAAGGTATAAGTCATCAGAAAGCATTTAATTTTTCTTTTTGTGTTTCTGATTTCAACAACTAAGGCCATTTTCTATTGCTTGCAGATGGCACAACTTGCCAAAGCATGCACAGAGAGTGATCCACAACAACGTCCAAATATGAGTTCCGTTGTGGTTACTCTAACAGAACTTATTTCAACTACTGAGGATTGGGATATTGCTTCCATCATTGAAAATCCAAAACTTGTAAAACTAATGTCTGGGAAATAGGAAAAGGAATATAGAATACAAATGTCACCATTTGATTCTCTTGATGCAAATCTACACCGAACTATATTGTTTGCAACTGAGTGATTGTTTGTATCAGTAAATAAACGCTAGGAAAATGAGATCATATTGTGTTTTTCACACACTTCTCCACATTGGTGAGACATTTTCGGCTTTGGACTTAAACCCTCACGATTTTACTTTTAAACTTTCTCCAAAAGGCCTCTTACCAATGGAGGTATCAGGTATCATGTGTGTTTATAAACTCATGTGTTATCCCTTGTTGTTCTCGACATGGGACATTGTTTACATCCCAAAAATAACAACTATTACAAATATGAATAAAAACATGATAAATGCAAATCACTAACTTAAAGACACTAGTTCTAATTTTCTTTTATTAGAATGCGTAAAATTACGCCGCCTAAGATTTTTTATATTCTTAGCTAGTGTCGTTAGTAAGACCCCAAAAACACCTACACTACTTTCTTGTCTCTTTGGAATTACCTACATATACTTGTAGTTTATATTTTGTGTTGTTACCTTGTCATGGCAATCAATATGCATTTGCATATAAAACTACTTTTCAATAAATGGAAGGTAACATTTACTAACTCTTATAAACTAAAAATATGTGATTACATGTCACGTGAAATTTTTTCTATCAAAGTACTCTTTGGCAGCTGTAGTAAAACTATAAATAAATTTAAACAGAGAAGGCAAACTCTATTAAGAAATGTGTGATATGCTACCGGTGTTAACAAAGATTCCTTTTTTGTTTTGTTATGAGTTAAGTCAACGAATTATAGTAAGTGGATCATAGCGAAGCAACACAGGCGTGCCTCAAAATTTAAAATGGAATAATGTTTGGTGTTTGTTAGAGGACACAATCCCAAGTTGTTTGTTGGCACATTGGCCGACACGGTTGGCATTTCGGATACAAAGGATTAAACAATGCCAACATTCACAATCACGAAGATTCCCTCGTCCTTATGCAACTCTGTCTATTACCATAAAAAAAAATGCACAAAAACTTATCCCAAAGTACACCAAATATGCCCTCAATAAATGACATGCAAGTCAACTCCAATCATTTTATAACCAATGCTACCGTTTCCTCTCACACTCTCGTTGAAACTGTTAAGTTTCACAACCTATCAGGTGTGAAAAATGCATAAACGTGTGCATATCAATTCTTAGTTTATGACTTTATATTCACACGCATTATACTTAAGTTACACCATTATACTATAGTTTCATGTTTGAGTTACTTTTCTATAGAAAGTCCTAGAGAATCAGTTTTTCTGATTGACACAATGGAGTTACTCAAAAAAGGGTTGCTGTTCTTTTTGTTGTTAGAGTGTGTTTGTTGCAAGGTTGAATCCAAGTGTGTGAAGGGATGTGATGTAGCATTAGCTTCCTACTATATTAGTCCAGGGTTTCTCTTAAGAAACATAACCCGCTTGATGAAATCAAACATTCTGTCTAATTTAGATGTTGTAACCAGTTACAATAAAGACAAAGTATTCAATTATTACGTGTTTTACTCAGTCAGAATCAATACTCCATTCCCCTGTGACTGTATTAATGGAGAATTTCTGGGTCATAAGTTTGAGTACACAGCTGCTAAAGGTGACACATATGATTCCATTGCTAAAGTGACATATGCGAATCTAACCACTGTTGAGCTTTTGAGAAGGTTCAACAGTTATGAACATGATGATATACCTGAAAATGCCAAGGTTAATGTCACTGTCAATTGTTTTTGTGGGAACAGCAAGGTTTCAAAAGATTATGGGCTGTTTATTACCTATCCACTCAGGCCTGGGAATTATTTGCATGCTCTTGCCAACGAGACTAAGCTTGATGCACAGTTGCTACAGAATTACAATCCTGGCGTCAATTTCAGCAAAGAGGGTGGCATTGTTTTCATTCCAGGAAGAGGTATGATCTCTTTTTCCTATCACGTTAATTTGGTGCACTTGGTTTCTTAAGGACAAAACTTTAGGTAAAGTTGTTTAGTTGTTTTTAGCATTGTTCTCTAATCAAAATTATACTTTCATTTCACTAATTCAACCTTCAAGACAATCCTTTATAGCGTGAATTATTATGATGAATTTTATGCATCTTCCTAACGTTTTAATTTTATTTAATTATTACCAGATCAAAATGGAGACTATGTTCCCTTGTACCCTAGGTGGGTGACTTTCAATGTCTCACCTTTCTTGCTGAATTATACACATTGAATTGAATATTGCTACATGTTTAGTTCTAACATTTTTAACTTTCTTTTCTTTTCTGTCTTGCAGAAAAACAGGTTTGGCACTCAAACTTCACAGACAATTGGCTATTTGAAGATTATTTTCAGTTTGATGTTGACGTGAACTGGAAATCCTATTCCATTATTTTCGTGCAGATTGTTTAGATTACAATTAATAATTAATATGTTTCTAATGGGTAAACAGCCTAAAAAATTTACACGAAAATAATGGAATAGGATTCCCAGTTCACATAAGATGTTAACATATTTATTTATAATAACTCAAAAACAAAAAGTCAGTGCCTTAGAGCTCAAATCTGCTTCTGTATAAGCAGGTCTAACTACCGGGGCGACTGTAGGAATATCTATAGCAGGAATATGCGGGCTTCTGTTATTAGTAGTTTGCATATATGTTCAATACTTCCAGAAGAAGGAAGGAGATAAAGCTAAATTGCCAACAGAAAATTCTATGACGTTTTCAACTCAAGATGGTACTGTTAAATTTTCGTTTTCATATATTCCTAGCTAGATATGGCTGAATATTAGTACTCTGAATTTTCATGTGTTTAAAACATTGTTATACTATTTTTTTCCCCTCACAGTTGTTAATCATGTATAAACTTATTACCAGATTCAACTTTAGGCGGTTTACAGCTAGATAGAATTTTTTTTCAAAGTTCATATATCATCAATTCTGGCACATTGTAGAATTTGATATTTACTTGCTTAATGCCCATAACACTAGCTGATTTTTCTTCTTCTTCTGGATAAAGCTTCTGGTAGTGCAGAATATGAAAGTTCAGGATCCAGTGGGCCTACTGCTAGTGTTACAGGCCTTACAGGTATCATGGTGGCTAAATCAATGGAGTTCTCTTATCAAGAACTAGCCAAGGCTACAAATAACTTCAGCTTGGATAATAAAATTGGTCAAGGTGGATTTGGAGCTGTCTATTATGCCGAACTGAGAGGCGAGGTATGAAGTTACATGTACATTCAGTTCTATGACATAATCAGACAAAATAACATGAAGGAAGAAAGGTTAACAAAAGTACATAGAAGTTTTTTTTTTTTTTAAAGTAATTAGGACTTAAAGTTCATTGTGTTGTGTATAAGGTATTTAAAATAATTGAGAGTTAGCATAAGACAATGTAATTTCATTGACTGAAAGATATATGTAGCATAATGTTCTTTCGGGTGATGGGTAAATTTCTGTTTTTATTCCACTTTAGATTAACCATTTAACTTTTATACTATATTCCTGAATTCCTTCTCATATAATTCATTTCTATACAGAAAATGGCGATTAAGAAGATGGATGTACACGCATCAACAGAATTTCTTTGTGAGTTGAAGGTCTTAACACACGTTCATCACTTGAATCTGGTATAACATCCTTCAACTAAACACACACACACATGAAGGATAATTAATCATTTTCGGTATAGAACAATAACACTCTTAAAAAAACAAATATCAACAAATATCCAGGGTGATTTTGAATGTTTGAACATAACTTGTGAAATCTTCTCTCATTATTTGTGTAATCACCTTTTATGAACAACAACACAGGTGCGCTTGATTGGATATTGCGTTGAGGGATCTCTTTTTCTAGTATATGAATATATTGACAATGGAAACTTAGGCCAATATTTGCATGGTACAGGTGAGATCAACGTGCAATATTGATAATCTTTTCCTATGATGTTATTATCTCATTATCAAACAATTAATAATGATGATAACATGATTCCAGGGAAAGATCCTTTGCCATGGTCTAGTCGAGTGCAAATTGCGCTAGATTCAGCAAGAGGCCTTGAATATATTCATGAACACACTGTGCCTGTGTATATCCACCGTGATGTAAAACCTGCAAATATATTAATAGACAAAAACTTCCGGGGAAAGGTTGCATTCTTACCACTCTTCATGATCCTCATTTAAAATCCTGATTTTCCATTTCTCCTTAGAACTACTTAACCAAGTAAGCTTTTAAATACAGGTTGCAGATTTTGGCTTGACCAAACTTATTGAAGTTGGAGGCTCAACACTTCACACTCGTCTTGTGGGAACATTTGGATACATGCCACCAGAGTATGATTTTTTATATTGTGTTAAATAATCTAAATGAAATTTGGATTTTGTTGAATCATCACTAGCCTCATAGCTTTGATTTATTATGCACAGAACATATTTTATTGATTACCTGGATTTTCTGCAGATATGCTCAATATGGTGATGTTTCTCCAAAAGTAGATGTATATGCTTTTGGAGTTGTTCTTTATGAACTTATTTCAGCAAAGAATGCTGTTCTGAAGACAGGTGAAACTGTTGCTGAATCAAAGGGCCTTGTAGCTTTGGTGAGTCTACACTCTACATACTACTTTGAATCATTTTACTGACAAAACATTCTAAATTCTCAAATGTACATGTATATTTCAAAGCCAATCACATAATGAATCCACCTGAACTGCAAATGAAGTTATCTTTGACTTTGTTTCCTATTGCAGTTTGAAGAAGCACTTAATCAGATTAATCCTTCAGAGGGTATTAGAAAATTGGTGGATCCTAGGCTTGGAGAAAACTATCCATTTGATGCAGTTCTCAAGGTGGAAACATTTTTCTATGAAAATGTATAATTTTTGTATCTTATAAGTTTTATCACAACCAAAACTTAAGGTGTTGTTGATTGTTTGAGTTGCAGATTGCTCAACTTGGGAGAGCTTGTACAAGAGATAATCCACTACTACGCCCAAGTATGAGGTCTATAGTTGTTGCTCTTATGACACTTTCATCACCTACTGATGATTGTGATCATGACACTTCCTACGAAAATCAAACTCTCATAAATCTACTCTCTGTTAGATGAAGGTTCTTTGTAACAATTGCACCATGTTTTTAATAAATTTTGGAAGCACATGTGTGTGTGTAAGGTTTGAGAAGTTTGTACATGAATGGAGTTGGGATTTTTGTAAATGAGTTTTGTACAATTTTATACTATCATTTTTTCTCCATTGCTTGATTTGTGCGTTCTTATTTGATTTAGACCATTGAATTATTGGGCTACTAATTGATCTGTTTGAGTCGACATGTTTATTTATGGATTTGATCCTTGGATAACCAAACTAAATATAAATACTCTGTTTACCCTGTTTTAATTTTTTTCTGAGTTCTTCCCTTGACTTTTTATTTATTTATTTTTGTAAGTTTTGTAGTAAATGTCCTTGACTAATTGTATATTCCAACAACAACATTACCACTTCTGTTTTATTAGGTTTTTTAATTACTAAGGCATTACATTTTGATAATGAAAACTTAATAAAGCATAATGTACATTTCACCTTGTTGGTGGAAAATTAACATAACAGAATATACATTTTGTTATGTTTAATATTAAAATTATGCAATAAGTTAACCTTATTATGAAAGTGATTATTTAAGCATTAAAGTGTAACATAAGGAGAAAATTGCATGATCTAGTTTGTGTTAAAAAAAACAAACCGGCGGAAGAAAATCCTCAATGTGTTAAGAAACATAAGTATAATAGATTGTATTAACTGGTTCATTTGCATTAAATGTGAGTATATCAATATTAGAAAAAAAAGTCTAATATGAGGTTCAAATATTTAGGAAGGTTGATACAAATCTCTTTCATGCGTACTAGGTTGATCTTTTATTGTTTGAATGTGGATTCTCATAAGATCTTAGTCTTAACTTACATTTTAATGTTTTTATATGATCATTAATCTGTCTTTATTTTTGTCTGTTGATTCACACTTATGTCTTCATGCTAAGACTTTGTCTAGTCATATTTAACTCGTATCTAATAGGTCTAGAAAATTTATTTGTCTTACAAATTTGAAATTTTTATTAATTATCAAAATTTAGAAATACAATTTGCCTTTAAGTAATTTTGATCTAACAAGTTTGATAAGTTATCCATGTGGAACTGGGAGAAAAGTCAAGCAGAAGGGTTAAGAAATGATCTTCTTAAAGATGGAAATCAATACGAGGCAGTCTAATGGTAAGGAGAAGAACATATGTGATGATCCTGATTTTCCAGCGAGAGGGACTAGAACCCTAGATGATGTTTATGCCAGATGCAACTTGGCTACATTAGAACTAGCAAGCTATATCAAAGATGAAGATTGGAGAGTTACAATGAAGGAGGAGAAAAAAATAATCTAAAAGAACAATACTTTGCAACTTGTAGACAAACCTTCTATATAAACAGATGAATGGCCAAATTAGTGGTGAAGGTTGGAAGATCTACCATCTGAACATGAAATTTGGTTTCTTGAATGTTTGCTTGAAGATGACATTTATGTTGAACAACCTGAAGGTTTTTTAGTTTTAGGAACGAAAGAAAAAATATACAAACTTCACAAAGCTCTGGTTGGTCTGAAGAGAGCCTAATAGAGCCGAATTGATGACTATTTTATTCAAAAAGGCTTTAAGCGAAGCAAGGTTACCTTATATGTAAAATGGTTGAATAATGAAGTTGAGCTCATTGTCTCCTTTATGCTGATGATTTGTTGATTATAGGATATGAATCTGACTCCCTAAACCAATTCTATGGAAACAGAATATGTGATGTTTAACTTAGGAGAAATGAAGTATTTTCTTAGAATGGAGATTATCTAGTCAAGTCTTGGAATCTTCATGAATCAAAAGAAATATGCCTTGAAGATTTTGAAGAAATTTCCCATGGAGAGATGCAAGTTGGTTGCAACTCCTCTAGTGGTAAAAGAGAAGTTGTCCTAGAATGAAGAAGAAGACAAAGTGTTACGTTCTGTGTATAGAAGCATTATTGGAAGTCTTTTATATCTTTCTTCTACAAGGCTAAATTTAATGTTTGCTGCAACTTTATTTTCTAGGTTCATGAATTCTCCAAGTCATGTTTGCCTTGGTGTAGCCAAAAGAGTCTTAAGGTCATTAGAGATACAACAAACTATGGTCTTCATTTCTTGAAGAATGAAAATGGTGGGCTCTAAGGATATTCTGATAGTAACTGGGCAAAGAGTACAGATGATGCAAAAGCACCTCAGCCCATGTCTTCTGAGAACTGGTGTTTTTTCTTGAAATTCAAAGAATGTTGTGGCTCAATCCTTTACTGAAGTTGAATACCTGCAAGCTATTTGTGTAACACCCTCAAGTTTTCCATCTAAATACTCTGATTTTTCTACGGTAACTAAATATTCATTAAGCAAACAAACTAAATCTTATTACATAGAGTAATTTCTCAAGTAAAATTTCTACAATTGCAAATGTAAATTTCTCAAAAAATAAAAATTCTTAGACTTCTAACATTTCTATATAATCGAAATTTCCCAAACATGAAAAAGAAAGTAATAGTATCATGATGTCTTCAACAAATCAGGTTCTCCTCTAGCCTACGACCTGGTGTCTCCAAGCAACTACTCATCTGCTCGCCCGTTTGCGGGGTCATCACAGGTGTCAACCACAGACACAACTATAGGGTTAGCTCATAATTCAATGATAATAATAAAATCATAGGAACCATACACACAAACAACAAATATAAAGAAGACATGAAATTTCAATTAACAAATCATCACAATTAACTATGCAACCCAATATGATGCATGTCACTCACATTTCACTCTCATGTCATGTGGTACCATCAAAACAACTGAGTGATGCTAGGAGTATATGTCACATCTGACACTCTCACTAGAAATACTAGACAGTTACAGTCAGGGCAACCAGTGTTGTACTAGTAGTCACTTCCCACTCATGGTGATCAGCCATAGTGGAAGCTTTCCCCACCGTGAATACCCTCCAAGTCCTAGGCCATTACAACGACCCGTTAGGGACCAACCGTACTAGTTCCCTTCATCCTCACCTTTAAAAAACATTTTCACTACGTTTAGCATTCATGATAATCTCTCACTCATTTTTAAAACACCATGCTTTACAAGCATGTTCACTAGGGGCAACCTCACTCCTCATCCCTGGGAGCAGGCATCCATTCCTTTCACTTTCAAATAATTTCCACTGATTATCATGAACTAAACGACTCATCAATGCAACATGACCCGCAATAATCATCTCTCCACCCACATTAATCATTTCCCTTAACATTAATAAATGTAATACACGTGTCATTCACACATCATTACAATTGTAATTTATTGCATACAAGAATACAAAGAAGAAAAAATATTCTAAAGGAACCCAAAATAATAACTTGTGGAATTCTAAAGAATCAAAATTCAACCTATGGTTTTGTGTGTAGATTACATAATCTATCCTTACTAAACCAAAACTCACACTTAGACCACTTGACACACAACTTATGACATCCTAGAGTTAGAAACACTATCCTCAAATATTCAGTATATTCCTTCGTAGTCATAGAACACACTAGGATATCATATATGAAACCCCTACACATCTACCTAGCTAAGAGTAAAAGATGTATTTCATGTGGTCCATAAACATAATAATAACATTGCTCAAAAATAGCCTCGCAAGATACTCATATTGGTCATACTTCGAATTGTCCTTAGATTTAACCTAGACCTACGGGTAACTTAACCTAAGATCTATCATGCTAAACACATAGGTTCTTACCAACTGGTCAATCAAATCATTTATCCTAGGTAAAAACACTTATTCTTAATAGTATTTTTATTCAACTGTCTATAGTCTACACACAACTTCATAGAACCATCTTTCCATCCTTTTTGCTAACCACATAATGAGTTCTCTAAGGTGACACATTGGCTCTAATGAACTATATATTGAAGAAGACCTTTATTTGACTCTTTAACTCAGCAAACTCTATTGGAGACATTCTATAATGAACTATAAATATGGGTTCAGTTCCAGACACTAGGTCTATACCAAAATCTATCTCACTATTGGGAGGTAAGAAAAATATGTCTTCAAGAAGTATCATGGAACTCACATGCTAGAGACACTTTAACAAGAGTCACTTGACTCACAGCTTCTAGGTTGACTAATATCACATATACTTGAACTGTCTTTCTTAAAGAAAGACAATGTGTTTGACAAATATGAAAGTTTTATCTCTACTTACTTCCACACTATCAAATCAGTGGTCCAATAAAAAAATCCCAAAGAACATGATTGGAGGATAACTAGTTCACACCAAGTAACATCTATATTATGTGAGGATAAACAAATCAAATTAACAGAAAGACTAACCAAATATTTTCAAGGATGTTTTAAATAAATCAGTGAAGTAACAATAGAATTACTAGTTGGAGTAAAACTAATAAATCAATCTTTAAAAAGGGAAATGGTCAATTCTAATTTGTTTTATTTATGTATTTATTTATTTATTTTTTAAAAAAAAGCAAGACACAAAGGAGTTTGTTTCACTAGAGTTAAAAGGTACAATTAGAGGAATACTCTATAGGAAGTCTATACCTTGAATCTAATATGTGGAAGTAGAGGATTCGACCTTGTTGAGAACAATGACTCTCCATTCTGATTTTCTATAGGTTGAATTAGTGTCTCTAGAGCCCTAACATTTCTTATAGCCATCCCCAATTGTGAACAAAGAAGATGATAAACTTAGAAAGAAAGATAAGCACAACATTCACATGGAATCGATAAACATATCAAACACATCAAAACACCTAGTCTAACACTAGTATGCATAAGCTCACATGTCAACTAAGGTCCCTAAACTAGGCTAAGAGATCTATCTCCCTAACTATCAATGTAGGCCGATGCATGAATTTCCTACTAAGAGGATCAACCACTACATTAACTATATCAAAGTGATAACTGAGTTCAAAATCATAATCCTTAAGAAACTCTTACTATCTCTTTTGTCTCATATTTATCTCTCCTTGATCAAACCAATATTTCGAATTCTAATAGTCCCTAAAAACCTCAAATTGTGAGTGTAACAATATATATCTCCAAATTTTAACCACAATCATTATTGCTGTCAATTCCAAATCATGGGTAGGATAGTTTCTCTCATGGACCTTAAGTTGCCTAGAACCATATGATACTACCTATTGTATGTGCATTAATACAACACCAAGTCCTAGCTTAGAAGCATCATAATACACTACAAAGCTCTCATCAAGGTCAAGGAAAACTAATACAAAAGGTTATGGTCAACTTTTCCTTAAAGGTATACAACTATCCCTCGAGATCATATGTCCTAATAAACTAACCTCATTGTCCAGATAAAATAGCAAACCTACAGAAACATACTAAGAATCTCACACTATCATATCTCATCTTTCAAAGTAAGTAATCAGTTCCTAGTCGCAATACATCTCAAAAATGAGGTAGTCCCCATAATCCACAAGCCGAGAAAATTAAACCTAAGCTCTGATACCACAATTGTAACACCCTCAAGTTTTCCATCTAAATACTCTGATTTCTCTACGGTAACTAAATATTCATTAGGCAGACAAACTAAATCTTATTACATAGAGTAATTTCTCAAGTAAAATTTCTACAATTGCAAATGTAAATTTCTCAAAAAATAAAAATTCTTAGACTTCTAACATTCTTATATAATCGAAATTTCCCAAACATGAAAAAGAAAGTAATAGTATCATGATGTCTTCAACAAATCAGGTTCTCCTCTAGCCTACGACCTGGTGTCTCCAAGCAACTACTCATCTGCTCGCCCATTTGCGGGGTCATCACGGTGTCAACCACCAGACACAACAAATATAAAGAAGACATGAAATTTCAATTAACAAATCATCACAATTAACTATGCAACCCAATATGATGCATGTCACTCACATTTCACTCTCATGCCATGTGGTACCATCAAAACAACTGAGCGATGCTAGGAGTACATGTCACATCTGACACTCTCACTAGAAATACTAGACAGTTACAGTCAGGGCAACCAGTGTTGCACTAGGAGTCACTTCCCACTCATGGTGATCAGCCATAGTGGAAGCTTTCCCCACCGCGAATACCCTCCAAGTCCTAGGCCATTACAACGACCCGTTAGGGACCAACCGTACTAGTTCCCTTCATCCTCACCTTTCAAAAACATTTTCACTACGTTTAGCATTCATGATAATCTCTCACTCATTTTTAAAACACCATGCTTTACAAGCATGTTCACTAGGGGCAACCTCACTCCTCATCCCTGGGAGCAGACATCCATCCCTTTCACTTTCAAATAATTTCCACTAATAAATTCATATTGTATTCATTTCTTGAATAAAATACAAAAATAACATAAAATTTGTTCTTCAATCTTATTAAATTGAAACGTTATAATTCAATTATTATAATTAAAATAAGACGTTACACAATTAATTATTATTATTGTTAAAATAAACATTAGACAATTTATTATTATTATTAAAAAAATTGGGCTGTTACAATTTGACTAAGAAAAATTTTACTTGATATTGGACAAGTTCAAGAGTCTGCATCCATCGTATGGGTTGATAACAAATCTGCCATTGTTATAGCTAAAAACCCTGTCCAGCATGGGTGGATGAAACATATAAACGTCAAATATCATGTTATAGAAGAAGCAGAAAAATCAAAATGAGTCAACCTAAGACATTGCTGTATAGATGATCTCGCTGATATTATGACAATAGCTCTTCCCAAAAACAAATTTGAAACTCTTATTGAAATAAAATCTCGAGTGTTAGAAGTTGACATTTTTTTCTTTAGGATTAGATTGTATGTAAAGTTAGCCTTTGGTTGCTAGTGTCCGTTACTATTATGATTTTATACTTTTTTTTCTTGTGTAATTCAAAAATTAGGTTGTACTGTAGCATATGGTATAAACTTCTTAGTAGGTTCATCTTTGTAAGTTAAAAATACATATAATTTTAGAGAAAATACAAATCTATGAACTTTTCTGCTCAGTTTGATAGGCTTCTTTGTTGAGTCTACTCTACATCCGTTATTCTGCTTATGATCCCCTGTATTTTCTATGAGAAAATACCTTACACTATATCCATTATTCTGGTTATGATCACCTGTTTTTTCTAACAACATTATACACCAAAATAAAAGAAGCTAACAACACACGACCAAACAAGGTTCAATTATTCAGGAGCTGACCAAGTGTGATACTGGGGAATGGATCCACTGTAGATGATTTTGGCATCACGAACTCGTTATGCACTTGTTCCATGCTAAGCCGCAAACGTGGATTTTCACTTAAGCATGCAAACGCTACTTTCGCAATCAAAATCACGTCCTCAACAACTTGTTTCACTGGATGAGGTAGTCGTTGGTCCAACACATCCTGTAAGAGCAAATTAGAGACTAATGAAGTTTCAGACTTTGATAGTAATGCAGAAACGAGTTCTCCTGGATGCTTTCCTATTATTATTTCCAAACACAGCACTCCAAAACTGAACACATCACATTTCTCATTCACTTCCGAAGTATAAGCAAGCTCTGTAGACCAAAATATGATGATATTATACAACACATAGCATAACTTATAATTAAAGTAATCATAGGATTAATTTCATAAGAACCAAAAAGGCCTAATTACCTGGTGCAGCATACCCATAGGTGCCTGCAAACGCAGTAAAATTGGATGAATCAGGATTCAGAATTTTAGCAGTTCCAAAGTCAGAGATGCGAGCTTCATAATCTGAATCAATAAGAACATTCTTGCTTGATATGTCACGATGAACAATAGGAGGAAAGCAACCATGATGCATATGGTACAATGCATTTGCCACACCTTTAACAACATTCACCCTCCTTTCCCAATCAAACATTGTTGCACGCGTATCATTGTTTAGTACTTTATCCACGCTACCCCCCTCTAGGAATTCATAAACTAGAAAGGAGAAACGTGAATGCAAACAATATCCAAGTGACTTCACAATGTTACGATGCTTGATTTCTGCCAATGCTTGAATCTCAGTTGTAAAAGCTGTTAAACTGAGTGTTTCCTCGTTGGGAGCAGCATGAAGTTTTTTCACGGCAACAATTTGTCCTGTGGGTAATTTTGCCTTATAAACAGACGCAGACCCTCCTTCTCCAATGAGATATTTGGCATCAAACCCCTCTGTGGCTTCAATGATATTTTCATACACTAGTTTTCCATCATAACTCCATAAGGAATAATGATCCTTAATTTTTTCTTCTGTAGCCTCCACTTTTACAGCTTTTGTTGCTCTCCGACAGTAGATATATAAAGAAACTCCAACACAGATTGATACTAGAAAGAGAGCACCGAACGTAAGGGCTAATGCCAACTTGAGGACATTCCTTTTCTTTTTACCAGAAGGGTTGTGACTCAACTCAGGACAAGGCAACAAACCAGAGGCATT
The DNA here is from genome assembly GCA_026586105.1 of Hylodesmum podocarpum. NCBI lineage: Eukaryota > Viridiplantae > Streptophyta > Magnoliopsida > Fabales > Fabaceae > Hylodesmum > Hylodesmum podocarpum. The sequence goes on along the minus strand of JALJEV010000519.1, from coordinate 4,401,430 downwards.
TCTTCCACACAAGCCTTTGTTATTTTTCAATGCATCAAATGGAGCCGTATGAAAGGCTCGATTGTCAGGAATTGAACCCTCCAATTTGTTGTTTGATATGTCAACATTTGTCAAGCTAATCATATCCTTAAAATTAGATGGAATGGTTCCAGAGAGATTATTGTGTGAAAGGTTCAGCGTTTCCAATGTCCGCAGATTAGCGAGTGCTACTGGTATTTCTCCACTTAACGAATTGGAACTAAGATCAAGATCTTGAAGAGATTGCAATTGGTTAAACGAAGGAATGCTTCCTGTCAACCTATTCTTGCTCAAGTTCAAGTGAAGTAAATTGGGTAAGTCTCCCACCTGTTTTGGAATTGGGCCACCTAACTTATTTGCTGCAAGCTCCAATTTTTTAAGGCCTGACAAAGCTCCTATTTCTGTAGGAATGTTGCCAGAAAGTTTATTGTCGCTTATTGATAGATCAAACAATAAGGTCAAGTTCCCAAGTTCTTTTGGAATTTGCCCCGTTAGATTATTTGAAGATAAGACAAGTTCTTGTAACATTGGTGCCTGGCCGAGTTCTGGTGGTATGCCACCAGATAAACTGTTATTGGATATCCTAAGGCTTGTGAGACTAGGACACTTTCCCCAATTTGGTGAAATGTGGCCATAAAAATGATTTCTACTCAGATCAATGTAGTTCAACTTTGGATATACACCAAAATCATCTGATATATTTCCAGTCAACTGGTTTCCATCTAGTCTGAGTCTGAAAAGACGGGAGCAATTTTTCAAGCTTCTTGGAACAGAACCAGTGAAATAATTATCGTTAGCAGAAAATCTTCCAAGTGACCCACCAAGGCAAACTTGTTGTGGCAAGGGACCAGTGAAACTATTATTACCTAGTTGTAAGCTTTGTAAATTGGTTAAGTTAGTCAGGGCTGGTGATAATCTACCTTCAAGTTTGTTTACATACAATAATAAAAGGATGAGGCTTGTCAAATTTCCAAAGGTGGAAGGAATAACTCCAGAAATCTGATTCTGAGAAAGGTCTAAGCACATCAGATTGACCAAATTTCCTATGGAGGTAGGAATTGATCCAGAAATCATGTTACCGGCCATGGACATATTGACCATCTTTGTCAAGTTTCCAATATTGAAAGGAATGGCTCCGGAAAATTTATTACCATCGATTTCTAGAACATTCAAATTGGTCATGTCTCCTATGAAGGATGGAATGGGTCCAGAGAGAGTATTGTTTGAGAGTTCAAGGAGTTGTAAATTTGTCAAGTTTCTAATTGGAGGGATTGTGCCATAGAGAGAGTTTAGTGAAAAATCAAGTTCAACCAGGTTGGCTAGCATTCTAATTGTCGGAGGAATGGTACCAGAAAGTTTATTTTCATAGAGCAATAGACGCTTCAAGCTTCTTAATTCTCCAATCTCATTAGGAATGTAGCCAGAAAGTTTATTTACTGCTAAGCTTAGAAATGAAACTCTGGACAAGTTAGCAATTTGTGGAGGAATAGTTCCACTAAAACTATTTTGACTAACATCCAGAGTTAACAGGTTGGGAAAGGATGAGAAGTTGAGAGTGTGAAGAGTACCTTTCAGCCCAAGATTTGCAACAGTTATAGCAGTCACTGAGTTGGATTGGTCACAAACGATTCCATTCCACTTGCAAGGACTGACACCACTTTTCCATGAAGATAGAGAAGCTTGACTTTGGTTGTCAAAGCTCAGTTTCCACTGAAAAAGAGCACTTTCTTCACTATCTTTGCTTTCAGCAACTGCATAACTAGTGATGGCAACAAAGGCAAAGGAATAAAACATGAAAACATGGGAGGAATGGAAGCTTAAGAGTAAACAGAGAATTAATGAAAGCTTAGTGAACGCCATGTTTGAGCTATTGAGTGATTATGGTTTAGCAGAATATGTTGGACGCTCAGAATTATTTATTTATGATATGATCCTTCTACCTACCATACTACAACGACAGAAAAATAGTAAATAGAGAAAATGGACAATGATAGGAGGAAGCAAAGCAATAAAGAAAGACTGAGCTTGAAGGAAGCATTAATCTAAACACCATTCATAATTGATGGTAATATAAATATAGAGAGATTGTTTTTTACTAGAAGAGTAGTTGCTAACCACCTTTTATTATCATGCATGCTATTATAAAAATAAATGCTATTTTTCTTATGTATGACATATTTTTATTTTATTTATATTTTCCAATGTTACAACAATGAAAGAAATAGAAAGATAAAAAAAATGTAGAAGACGTTAACCCCTTGTAGGTTAGGGAACAAGACTGAACTCGTGAAAACTGAGGATTGTTTGGACAGAATTAATATTCATAGCACTAGTCTAGTCTATTATGATTTCAAATAATATTTGTTTTCTTTTATAAAAAATTATAAATGTCTATTTCATTTCATTTTAGAGTTGAAAGTAGGACAGGGGAGGAGAAAATATATGAAATATGACTGTGGCATATGAGGAAAAAGATGGATTGTAAATAAAGTATATGTTCACAACCTATATTGATCGGTTGACAAAGGTGGTTCTCAAGATCTAAAATAATGTATGTTTTTTTTGTCATGTAACACATGGTCAAGTTTTGGTTTTATTAATTTTTTTCTGACCCCTTTAAAGTTTAACTTTTATTATTAATTTATTTTAGATGGATAATGATATTAGATGCGTCCTCTTGCTTGTTTTTCATATATATATATATACGTGTTTTCATGCATGCAACTTTTATTCTGCTTAATATTGATTTCTCAGTGTGCCTTTATATATGTATTTGCTGGTTTTGTTATGAAATCCCACTAATATAATCGGATTGCCCAGTACTACTACGGTGTTCCAACTTATATTCATGATATATCTTTAAATATTTTAAAATATTACCTCATAAAAAGCTTGAGAGAATAATGCATCAACAGTGTGTTCTTTAAACATGAGATTAATCTAATTCTTATTTTTTTATGAAATATAACAAAAAAAATGGTTGATAACAGTAAATAATATAACAAAATAAAAAACTGTATACACAAGATATAAAGGATAGGATAGGGTTTATTCGCACCAGTTATAAAACTTGTTAATTTATATATTCTTTTCATCAATTTATTTTTGTAGAGAGATATCATTTCATAAACTTGTCTCCATGGTATAACATAGCTCCAATGTACCGATAAAAGAAAAGAAAAAAAAAATATTTAGTAAACAATCGCAAGTTAATTATAAAATGTGTAGAAAGAAAAAGAAAAAAAAAAGATTAATAGAAAAAATATATATACATATATGTGTTTGTGAGTGAGTAAGTTGATTGTCTCTTTGTTATCATTCATTATAATTATTCTAACAAAGTTCAATATAATAAAAGTAGGAATATGTAGTTTGATTTTAGTTAATACATAATTTTAGTCCCACATCGAATAAACAATGAGGGAGATTGCTCTTATGTCTCTATATAAACAATTTGGGAGATTGTTTTTATGTTTCTATATAAACAACTCCTTCTAAAGCTTTTAAGTGCACAATGTAAGTAAAAAAAATATATATATTATGTGCTCGTGGATGTAGATAAATTGCCGTCTCCTTTTTCTCTCTTTTTTCTCTCTTTCTTAATTCTGGATGTAGATAAATTGCCGAACCACATTAAATATCCGGGTCTCCTTTTTCTCTCTTTCTTATTTCTTCTTTTATCATTGTTTTGTTTTTAACCAACACTCCTAGAAAATGATACCATAGCAATGTTGAGGATAATCTTTATTGAATTTGATGGTAATATAAATATAGATAGATTGATTTTATTAGAAGAGTAGTTGCTAACCACCTTTTCTTATCATGCTATTATAAAAATAAATGCTATTTTTCTTAGGTGTGATATTTTTGTTTTATTTATATTTTCCAATATTACAACAATGAAAGAAATAGAAAGATAAAAAAAAAATGTGGTGGACGTTAACCCCTTGTCGGTTAGGGAACAAGACAGAACTCGTAAAACTGAGGATTGTTCGGACAGAATATTATACGTAGCACTAATCTAGTCTATTATGATTTCAAATAATATTTGTTTTCTAATTTAAAAAATTATGAATGTCTATTTCATTCCATTTTAGAGTTGAAAGTAGGGACAGAGAGGAAAAAATATATGAAATATGACAGTGACATATGAGGAAAAAAATGGACTGTAAATAAGTATATGTTCACAACCTATATTCGGTTGACAAAGGTGTGGTTCTCAAGATCTAAAATAATGTATTTATTTTTGTCATGTAACACATGGTCAAGTTTTGGTTTTGGTTTTATTAATTTTTTCTGACCTCTCTAAAGTTTAAAGTTATTATTTTTTTTTTCAACGTTTAATTTTAGATGGATAAATGATATTCATTTTAAATATTAAAAAGAATAAAAGCTGTCATGTGCCAACATAGTACTATAAATATTAGTGGGTGATTCTAGGAACTAAAAATCTAAAATAACAAAATTATGAAATTTAATATTATTTTTATTGAATTATATTTCTTTTTGATAAATTAAAGTGTAACTTTATTAGAAACACCTATGTTGAAATCTATGAGGAACTCAAGAGTGATGATTGTCCTTCATCAATACCTGAGTTGGAGAAATATTTCATTTACATGAAAAATATTGATTGAGAAATATATTCCATTTTTCTTTTTGCTCTTATTATTCTTCAGACTGTTTACATTATTGCTCAATATTATCAACGTCCACCACTCTTAATTCCTAATCAATTTTATTTTGCAACCAACTTCGACTAACTCACTCATAATTTTTCTTTCGTATTATAATTATTTACCGAATATTTTTCATTAATCACACTGCATCCTCTTGCTTGTTTTCATATGTAATACGTTTCTTTATGCATGCAACTTTTATTCTGCTTAATATTGATCTCACTATGCCTTTATATATGTATTTGCTGGTTTTGTTATGAAATCCCACTGATATAATCGGATTACACAATACTACTACGGTGTTTCAACTTATTGATGATACATCTTTAAATATTTTAAAATATTACCTCGTAAAAAGCTTGAGAGAATGCATCAACAGTGTCTTCTTTGAACATGAAATTAATCTAATTCTTATTTTTTTTATAAAATATACAAAAAAAAAAAAACAGGTTGATAACAATAAAAATATTTTTTCATCAAATTTTCTTAGAGAGATATCATTTCATTTAATATATAATTTCATTTCATCATATATATTGATTGTCAGACACAATATTTAGAAAAACCGGTCATGTTCAATGTGAAAGCAAAATTGTCCACGGAACACTCCGTGATAAATGACTCTCTTTTTTTACACATTTACTTAAGACCCTACCAAACATGTGTCTGTTTGGTCGTATGTTGTATAATTGCTAGATCTACAATTGATTTTATATTAGTTTTGATATATTAATTAATTTCACATCAAAGAGAAATTTGTCATTGATTTTAAATTTAATATTGACTTTCAATTGAAGAAATTTTGCATGACTTTTTTTTGGATTAAAAAAATTATCTTGAATTTTACATTTAATTTTATACTAAGAATATTCAAACATAAATTACATTATTTTAAAATTAATTTTAATTTTGTAATATGACCTATAAGACAAGTATCCTCTTCTAATTTGAACGATTGACTTTTCGTCGACAGGTATGTTAAACTCACAGTAAAATTATCTTCAAAATTCGTTAATTAATCGTGAAAAATTTTACATTGACAAATATGTTAACAACTTTATTGGCAGCTAATTGTAATAGTTTTTGACCAAATGGTAAGCTTGATTTAATAATTGATATATGAGACAAGGTCACGAGGTCGATTTCCAGCGGATGTAATTGCTGAAAGGAGATTGTTGTGGATATACATTAATTGTCACAATTATAGCTTTTGGTTAGTGGTAAGCGCTCGATTAGTGGTAAGCGCTTTGATCCAACAATTGTACCAACCAACTCTCTCACAGAATAATTATAGCTTTTGATTGCGCCTGACTAACAACTATAGCTTTTAGTCTAGTAATAAGTATTTGATCCAACCATAGCTTTTGGTCTAGCGATAAGCTCTTGATCCAACAATTGTACCAACCAACTCACTCACAGAACAAATATAATTTTTGATTTAGTGGTAAAAGCTTGATTTAACAATTATACCAACCAACTCACTCACGGAACATATATGTATTTCTCTCTTCATATTTTATAACTAATTGTCTGTTTGTGTGATATTGTGATATTCCTCTCTTTATATTTTATAACTAGTTGTCTATTTGTGTGCGTATTACTGTTGTCTACAAAATATCTTTCATATGTTAAACAAATAGCAAACTCCAATTATGATGTATAACACCTTTTCCCAATTCGAAAAGGGACAAAATTAGTCTCCATGGTATAACATAGATCCAATGTACTGATAAAAGAAAAGAAACTCATTCTAATTATTGTAACAAAGTTCAACACCTCAGCATTATAATTATTCTGACAAAGTTCAATACAACAAAAGTAGGAAACACAGCCTAGAAAATGATAACATAGCAGTGCTGAGAATAATCTTTAAGTTTACAAAACTACGATAGGACTGGTTACTCTGTGCGTGCCATCTGTCCAAGACAAATTTCCAAATAAAGGAAACCCTTGAACGGGCACACCAATTGCCTGCACAATAACCTGAAACTTCTTCTTTTCTCCAATTTTCTTAAAACTCAATGAACTTGGTTGAACAATAACCTTTATTCCCTTTGGTCCATGAGCATTCACAACATATGTCCCTGGAGGTCCAACGTTTGTAACTGTACGAGTAACATTTACAGGCGTTGAACCTGGATGATGCACCGTAATTGCAGGATAGTTGAAATCTTGTATTCTGTAAGACTTTGGACAAGTGTAAGAGAAGTTCAAACTTCCAAACAACTTGAGTAATGCTTGATTGTAACCAGAAGCACACAAGAAGTTCAAGTAATCGGTTGTGCTTAAATCATAAACAAGTCCAGGGTCAATTGCAAGGTTAGGTTGAATGTGTCCGGCACCGTAGTCAAATGGAGTTGCTATCTTATCAAATGCATCTCGAATTGGTCGGTTCGTGTTGTCTAGTGTTGTAGCTGTAATTAATTAAGAGCATAATTGTTAATATGCCACCAAATGCTTTTCCTTGTAATATGTTACACATGAACATATTTTATAATTTGTACACATAAAATAGCATTGTGTTAAGCATGAATATTATTGTACCTGTAGTCATAATGGCTGATTTAATAGCTGCAGGACTCCATGTAGGATGATATGTTTTGAGAAGACCAGCAATGCCAGCAACATGAGGAGTGGCCATAGAAGTGCCTTGTTGCACATTGAATAGAACCCGACGCGGATCTGATTCAAGATCAGTTGGACCCGCGCCTTGTGTAAAAGCAGCAATAATGTTCACACCAGGAGCAGTTACGTCAGGCTGGAAGAGAAAATTAAGAAAATGGTTAATTGCAAGAATGAAAAATCATGTGGCTATGTTGGTGTAACAAAATTAATGCATGTAGATGGACCTTTAGTATCAATGGTTGCACTACACTGGGACCCCTGGATGAGAATCCTGCCATAATTGGAGCTGGCCTTACTCCTATATATGTTTTTGCAGCAGTCAAGTATGCTACAGCATCCCTGCAATAACAAATTTTTCAATTAACTAACAGTGTGTCTCATTGTATAAAAGAAAAATATTTGGTAGACAATTAGAATACGCAGATAACCAGATAACCAGTTATAAAATGTGGAGAAAGAGAAATACATATAAACTCTGTAAGTGAATTGACTGGTTAGTTGCGTACTGCAATTGGCTGTGAAGTAAAATTATATATAAATACCAAGTTTAAGAGGGGTTAATAAAGATGAGGAATTTTACTTGCTACTGTTTCCGCTGGTACCTCCTCCATAACCAGTGCGCGTTCCACTGATACTTGCAGCAGGTGAGTTATGAGGCTCGGCAAGAAGCGTATTACCATCTTGCTTATCATTTTCTACAAAAACTGCAACAGCGCCAGCAAGAGCACCTTGTTGCACCTCCTTAACTGATTCTATTTTATTACTTCTAAGGCAGATTAGTATCTTTCCCCTCACTTTACTAGGATCAAGTGTTCCCGCTTTACAGAGAGTACTGCATACACCAACATACATGTATATTTATATTTATGAGACAAATTAAATATAGATAGTTGAAACAAACTTGGAAAATATAAATAATGCTTACGCGTCATTAATGGACGCATTGGGAAGCCTGGCATCGACAGATTTAATCAAGGGATAGAACTTTCGTGATGATGTTGGCAACCCTCGATTAAGACTGGCACCCTGATACATTAACGTAATAAAAATATGAAATAGACTCATCTCAATTTTTTTTATTTGAATTTGTTAAAGTGTAACTTAATATATTATCTAAGAGGTTATCATCCCGTCGTAATATCAGACAAAAGTTAAGAGTATCAAAAAGAGCGCTGTCTACCAGTATATAGAGTAAGTGAAACTGAAGTAGAAAAATATGTATATGGTACCTTAATGTAAGTATTGTTACCAAGAGAAATGTTGCTGAGAAAATCCCTGTCCATAGTGCTAGCAGCAACAGTGAAGGACCATGGTGCAACATTAGTGACAGATTTAGGTGTTGGGCCATCATTTCCAGCAGAGCAAACAACGACTATATTTCTGGCAACTGCATGAAATGAACCAATAGAAATTCCATCTGTAAACAAAGCTTCGGCATAGGGAGTGGCCCAACCAATAGAGGCAGAGATGACATCAACACCATCACTAATGGCAGTATCAAATGCAGCTAATAAGTCAGCTTCATTGCAGCCACCAGTATCAAGTTTATGCCAACAAGCTTTGTAGGCAGCAACGCGAGCTCTTGGAGAGCCTCCCTTGGCAATACCTTTGCCATTACCGAATACATTTGCGCCATTAACAAAATTACCACCAGCTGTTGACAGTGTGTGAGTACCATGTCCTACCGAGTCACGTGCGCTCCTTAGCTTTGGGTCAACATTCCCAATTTCAGCCTCATAATTCTTTAGGAAAATTCTTGCTCCAATAAGCTTCCTGAATTTCATCATTTTATATACTTATGTTATCTTTAATAAAAAAGATCAATGATTCAACTACCAAAATACTGAACACAGATAATGAATTGAGATAAATAAAAGAAAATAGATCACCTGTTACAGAAATATTTGTTTGTAGTATTAAAAGAGTCAATCTGACAGACACCATTGCCACGCCACTTGGAAGGGATAGGACCATATCCTTTGTCGCTGAAACTCGGGTGTTCTGGCCAAACACCTGTTCAAGTGTTCCACAACAAATTCACGTATTTATCAAAAATCACTTATAATCTCTTAAAATTTTAACTAAGCATTGAGCATACCCGTATCGATATTAGCGATGATAACATTTTCTCCGAATCTTGCTTTCCTCCAAGCTGAATTTGCAGGAATTCTATTGTTTCTTTCCAGTCCAAGAAAATCCCATGATCTCGTTGTCAGCAATTTGTGCTCTTTGCTCAAGAAAACAGAAACTACATCTGGGTTTTCTGTACCAACACAAACATATAATAGATGATCATGTCAATTTGATGTTTCAACGTAAGCAAGTAGAAAATCATGGTAATAAGTTTCAGTTCTTTCAAGTTTAACATTATTTTATTAATTAGCGTCCTTCAACTTTAAAAAATCTCGTTTTTCAAAGTATATTATTCTAGTCATTAATTATCTTGCTATAAAACATATAATACATGATCATGTCAATTTCTATTGCTCAAGGTAAGCAAGCAGAGAATCGGTACCAGTTATTTAAATTTTAAAATGATATTATATAGATAATCTTTGCTCACTTTTAATCTCTGAAGCTTCTTCCTCTTCAAGTAGAGCAGCAAAGCCATTGATGTGCTTATTGTATGAGTACATAATTGCTTCCTTCGCTTTCTCATGACTATTAAATTAACAAACTTTAATCAACATGTCCCCACAATATTTAACAAAGTTCACAAAAAGAAAAAAGAATATTTATGACTCTACCTTCCTAAGACAGAAGCCAGTAAATCATAATGTGAATTTGTGGCTGTTTGAAGATCACTAGGTGAAGGGTCTGGGCCATGAGAATGTCCTCCCAAGTACACAATGTAGGTCTGATATTAAACACAGAATCCAAAGCAAGCAATTGGTGAAGTGTTTTATGGTACATCAATACAACAAAATATAATAAATGTGGAAATTGGAAAAGTGGGAACTATTAAGATATATATGATGACAAAAATTGAATGAGAAACTGCAATTGATGAACTAAAATGTAGAGTTTACTTGCCTTTCTAAGAGCATTGGTAGGTTCCTGCAAGAAAATGCAGAGCAAGAACGATGACAGAACAAGTTTGAAGATGGAAAATGCCATCGTTGTATAGTCCTGCAAGGCTGCGCCTATGCTTATATAACTATGATTTCACAATTTTTCTAGAGGGACAAAAAGAAAGAACAATTTCTACATTGAAAATGGTGAATGTGCCAAAAGGAATGCATACTTACAATTTGATAAATATATCACAGTAGAAATGAAAGTCTTTTTTTTTTATTTATAATATTTAATTTGTAATTTTAGTTCTTTCATTTTTAATTTATAATATTGATGAATATGATGTTAATATTTTTTAAACAGACTAGTATTACTTTATTAAATGTGAATATAATTTGTTTAAATGGGTTTGAATAATGGTTGTAAATTTATATTTACGATTAAAAAATAAGATTAATTTTCATATATTGTAGATTTGATTTTTATATTGTTAATTAAATATTATTATAGTATTATTTTTAATAACTAACATAAAATTAATAAATGTATTATACAGAAATCTCTAATTATTATGTGTTTGAAAATAAAATTATAATTGTAGAACACTTACAAAAACATCACATAGTGACAAAACAATGACATCCAATTCTTGAAGCTGATATAATGACTATATATATAAAATGTGAATGATGATAGGTTCTAACTCAAATGGTCAAAATAATATATTTGCAAGACTAAAATTAAAAAATACAATGGCATCTGCGTTCCACCGACAACCTTAGACTGAGTCATGTTCTTATCCACAAAAGAGGGTTAAATAATAACAATAGTCAAAAAAATAAACACTAATACTATCCCTGGATAATTGTTATTCAACAAACTAAACTAATTATATGTTATAAATCATGTGTTTGAATGATAATTGTTATTTAAAGAAAAAAAACTAAATTATTTGTTAAAAAATTTATTGGATGTCAAATTATAATTAAATGGTAGTATAAAAATAATTCATATTATTAGTATATATTATCCTTTCTCATAAAAATCAATATATATATATATATATATATATATATATATATATATACATGTTAAGAATTTTTAAATAATTATTAAAAAATATTTTTGTCTCTTGGAATCAAACAAATACTATACATTTTACTCTATTATGTTAATTAAATTATCTTACTAATTAATTTGTTTATTATTGATATTACAATTTATAATTAAATAATAATGTAATAATTTATGGTAATAATACATAAAGTCAAACCACTCTATCTACCTACCATACTACCACGGAAAACATAGTAAATAGAGAATATGGAAAATGATAGGAAGAAGCAAAGCAATAAAGAAAGACTGAGCTTGAAGGAACCATTAATCTAAACACCATTCATATTTGATGGTAATATAAATATAGATAGACTCCTAACTTGTTTTTTATTAGAAAGGTAGTTGCTAACCACCTTTATTATCATGCTATTATAAAAATAAATGCTATTTTTCTAAGGTATGACATATTTTTATTTTATTTATATTTTCTAATGTTACAACAATGAAAGAAATAGAAATATATAAGAAAAATGTAGAGGACGTTAACCCCTTGTCGGTTAGGGAACAAGACTGAACTCGTAAAAAGTGAGGATTGTTTGGACAGAATATTATTCCTAGCACAAGTCTATTATGATTTCAAATACTATTTGTTTTCTTTTTTAAAAAATTATAAATGTCTATTTCATTCCATTTTAGAGTTGAAAGTAGGGACAGAGAGGAAAAAATATATGAAATATGATAGTGACATATGAGGAAAAAAATGGATTTTAAATAAGTATATGTTCACAACCTATATTCGGTTGACAAAGGTGTGGTTCTCAAGATCTAAAATAATGTATTTATTTTTGTCATGTAACACATGGTCAAGTTTTGGTTTTGGTTTTATTAATTTTTTATGACCCCTTTAAAGAAACCTAATCATAAATTATAAATAAAGTTGCTTTGTATCAGGCATAAAGGAAACAAAAATATTAAATTAAGGAAGGTGTGTGGAAATTAAATGAGACAAATGCATTAAGGCAGTATTGGTAAACTTTTACTCCTCCTATGCTCAGAATTGATACTTTTTATTGAACAAAAGGATAATGCTATTAAGTGTCCGGTGTGGATAATATATATGAAAAGGTGTTTTGCATAACACAATACAATATATGGAAAATGCATTCCTTCTAACCTTGAATTTAGTTTAAAATTACAATAAATTCTAAAGTGTCGTAACATGAATTTTTATATCTTAGAAAGTTTAAAATTTATTGATCATGACTGTAAAAGTGTTATCCGACTGCTGTCATATTGCTGCTGAGTTTTAATATAAATCAATCAGCCAATTATCTTATAAGATGTATATACGTTATTTTGAGATAGTTGATCAATTAGTTTTCATTCTTGCAATCAAATATTTTTTGCCGAATTCAGGAGTCATCAGGTTGGTAATACTGAGCAACGGTGTAACCGGTCTGAACGAGGGTAAGAGCAAAAAGAAAAATGGCAGCAATAAGCGAGAAAATGGCCCAAGGGTTTCTGAAGTATGTTTGCTTGAGGTTAGCCTTCCATTTTTTCCAGGGTTTAAAGCGATAGTAATTACTCAAAGCATTCCTCACAACATGCAACTCTCCTTCCACATCCAAGCTAACTTCCGTCGTCAGTGAGTTGAACATTTTTGCCACATCTTTATCGCTTCCAAGGTTGTTAATTAATATCCCTTTCTTATGAAGGAGTGCAACGTCCATTTCTGTGTCAATGATACGATCCATGAAGCATACATACGATGTAACCTGAGATACAATCAAAGTCTCACATTAAAAGAATAAAGAAGTATAAGCACAAAGAAAAAGAAGAATAGTAAAACATAAGATTCTGCTGGAAAGAAGATAAGAAAGGAGAAGAACAAAGCAAAAAGATAAGACAGAAGATTCTGCTGCAAAAAAAGAGATGATTAAAACTAACCTGATTGCCTGCTCCGACGTGAAGACGTTCAAAGGCAATGAGGTTGAGGAATAGGTACTCCGTGGTGTCGTCCACATTTAGGGTTGGTAGCCAAAGCACACCGTGAGCAAACGACACGTCACTGAGGCTATTTGTTTTGCTTTTCCTGAAGGTGATTCCTGCCTCGCTAAGCTCTGTTGCGGAACGAATGATATCTTCATCTTCCTCCTCCTCATCGTGTTCCTTGTGGCCGCGCAACCTCCCCCACCATTTTACCCACTTTCCCTTTGGCACGATTGTTTCGTTCGTTAGTCCTTGCTCAATCATACATTTCCTGAACACGTCCAATACGTGCATGCATTTCCCAATTTTCTGCGGGTCAGCTTTGCCTTTATCGAAGAACTCGAAGATTTGTTTCACCAACTTCAACTCTTCTTTTTCCTGCCACGCATTACGGCTTTAGATTCAGTAGTAACTTATCCATGTTTAATAGCCCTTTCACTCAACTTTTGTCATCCACAGAAATTTGTAGGAGGAAAATATTTTACGATTTTTAATCTTTGATATTTAGAATCATTTTTAATACTGTTATTTAACATGGTGAAATCATGTTATCCAAAACTTCCTTTTGCATCCACTTATAATTTAGCCATTAAATATTTTCTGGTTTTGATTCCTTTAAATATTGTTACCTCAAAGCATAATTAACAAACAACTTTATTTTATAATCAACTACTTTATATTTCTCTCTCTTCATCTTTTGTAACTGTATTGTATAGTTATCTACCAAATATTTTTCATTAGTAAAACCTATCATGAAATGTTTGGTGACTAACTTCACTTGACTAAATCATAAAATTTAATTATAGTCACGTATATTTTAACCTATTTAATATTTCAATTATTTATACTATTCAAAATTAATAAGAATAAAAAGTAATTTTTAAAAAATAGAATTAATAAAATTTAATGTACAAATCTAACTTTTTTATAATTAAGACGGTTAAATTTAAAATGTGGGTGATGAGCCTATATATGTATATACAACAAACTATATGTTTAAATGACGTGAGACTTCCATTAAATATAGAAGTAATTACCTGGTTGTTGTCGGTCTCCACCTGAATCAATATATGAAGAACCCGCAAGGGTAGTTGATTCTCAAGCATAAGCATGTCACGTTGGATAAATGGAACGACATAGACTTTGCCGTGTTTACCAAAGACAGGATCATTGTCTGCATAGTCAGTGCCTCTTAAAATCTCCAACATGAAACATCCATCAACAATCATCATTTTGAGGAACTTTTGTTTGTCCTCAATCCAAGTATCATCTAGTGGATTGTAAGAGTTTATCAACTCTTGAACCACTTGTTCCATGCGATCGTAGATCAAGTCAATGGACTTGTTGCATCTCTTGAGGAAATGAATCAGAGCTCGATGCTTATGAGCTTCCATGTCGTTCAAACTCTCCTTTCCGTTATGATAAGGACCAAAGGACACCATTACGGGTTTGTAGGCCTTTTCTTTCAACGCAGTGACATATGAAGGTACTTTGTAAATAGAATGCTTCCACTCGGGTACTGATGAACTACCATCACTTCTCACTGCCTTATCGATATCAACCACCCACGTTGGTTTTCCCATTCTGTATGTCTTTTAGCTTTAATTGAATATCACATACGAGGAGTAAGCATTCATTTCTGAATTTTATAGTACTGTCATGCACCTGAAAAGCAAGCATGATATGCCTCAAAAGTATCAACATTTCTAATTTGAATCTTCACTTTATCCATAATATATATATCCCTATTAAACCCCCCATATATCTCTACCATGTCTAGCTAGCTCTTGAATCATATGACATAATCATATAGAGGGAAAAAAAAATGTGAGTGTGTGAGCAATATTGCAGTAATATCGTTATGCAGGCCATGGGAAACAACCGATAGAAAAATATATTTAGTTGAATCTAATAAGAAAAGAAAAAACATATAAATATATATACATAATATATATAACATATAATTTTTGGAATGTCAAAGATGTCATTTTGTAAAAATCACATCCCTCAAAGATGAGATGTGAGCTAGAATGTTATAATTTTGGAATCTTCACTTTATCCGTGTTAAGTAAAGAATAGTAGTTGAAGAAAAGATAAATGACTGTAATCTTAACTTTCTTGGATTCTCATTTCCTGTTGAAGAAAAGAATGTGTATAAGTTTGTAACCACTCCGGTTGTTAGAACTCAATTGTTAGAAATTGGACAGTTGTGCCTGAATATTAATTTATTATTGTTATTATCATTATTATTAATTTATTATTATTTTCATCATGTAAAAGCCTATTAGCTTTTATATCTCTAGGGTGTTTCCCTTGAACATTTCTAAATCTTATAGTAATGATATGCTCGTGAAACGTAAGCGTGTAAAACATTCACGATTCTAAAGCCTCAAAGATACCAAAATGTGTTAAATGCCTAGTTGGAATCACACTTTATTTATAATTCATATTAATCAATATTGTAGTGTGTAAAGAAATTAATTGTGAATCATAGGACAAACTCAATCCTATTTAATGAGTTTGTAAGATAAAGTTTATATCCCACTCATATATATATATATATATATATGCAGTGACCATGAAAATTAACATAGCTTTTCCTACCGATCAGAAATAATTAAAGGAGTCATGCTATCTCACAAGAAGATAATATACCTTGTCAAAAGTCACATGGTGCCAATGTATTAAATATGGAAAATGTTTGGTTAACGAGGTATAAAATATTGTTATATTTTTACATTTATAAAATGATGGAAACGTTTATTTTGGTAGATGAATTTTAAATTTACTGGCAAAATAGGAAATCATCATTACAAGAAACGGAATCTCGAGAATGTATTATTGTCTTCTCACTTGCTTATTGATTTTTTCTCTACTTCTCCTTTTTTGGTACTCTTTCTCTTATTTTGTTTCTTTATTTTGATTATTTTAACTCAAGTCTCGTCATGTGATTTTGTCAGAAGTAACAGTGATTTCTCTTATGTTGATGCTTACGTGTCTTTCGCAGATTATTCTTAATTAACGATATGATGATTACGGTGATATACAAGTTATATAAGATTTAATCTGTTGACGTTATTATATTCAATCATTCAATTCCTAATCTTTATGAATTTATTTATGCTTATTTCAATGTTTTATCTTTCTTCTTAATATATTATTTGTTACATATCTTTGATTAGGTGCTTTAATTACTCAGTTGAATGAATGTTGATGACATATTTTTTCCTAAATAACCAATAATCAACTACTTGAATTGCATCCTTTTATTGTCTATATGTGTTTTTTTTTCAAGATTACTCTCATTATGTAGTTGTAAGTTATTGAGGTCGAATTCGTGACGGATATATAATTTGATAGTTATTAACATTCGGCGATAGATTTAGACTGAATCCTTGTTGCTACTTTATTCGAAGGTGAAATCGGTCGCTATAAATCCTTTATTTAGTTTAAAGAATCTCCGGACCAAATTATTTTTTAATATAGCCACTAAATTATCAATGTAATTTTGGAATAGCTTACATTAGCATTGATGGTCATGATAATAGCAATTTTATTCTTATGAACATAATGTAGTGGTAAGGTAATTAAATCCTTTATCTAGTTTAAAACTTAACCGTTATAGTAAAATATGATGACCTTTTGAAGGTCTATACATGCATAATTAGTTTAAATTAAGATGTGTGTGTAATATCTAGTTCCACGAATAGTTGAATTAACATTGGAAAATCTTTCGTTGACAACCCAAAAACACATACAACCCTTTTACGACTAGCTATGTAGTAGGAATGAATAAAAAAATATTAAATGCTTTGGCAAAAAATTTAATACCCATCTTAAGTTATAATTTTCACGAAAGAGAGGGAAAAAGATGATATAATGGATTTATAGAAATAAAAAAAATTGTTTTTCTGACTAGATATGAAGATTTTATTTGATGGAATCATTTAGAGTTGGTGTTAATTTTACATGAAAACTTTAAATAGTGAGAGTAATGGACATTTTGGAAGAAGACCTTGATGGCAAAAATGTGTGTTTTATTGTCCAATTATTTAGATGTTAATGTTATAGAACAAAATTTATATGGCGTTCATTGTGATTAAACTATTCAAATGCATGTTTATATTAAGCATGTGTTAAGAGCAAAGACAATAGCGGAGATCAATTGTAATTTATCTAAGGTGCAATGTAGTTGCATTAGAGAAAAAAAAAACTTCTTTTATTTGGCCATTGAAGATTAAGAAAGAGTTAAAAATGTCAAGTGTTTTACTTTGTGAACTTGTTAGTCGGAGGAGTAGAGGTTTAAGGTCCTTATATGTTCTTCTAACCTTGTTGGATGTATGTTATACAGTTGGGTTGCATATACTATGAAAAGATTTTTCGTTTGATCATGAAGGTAAAAGTATTTTGACATATTTGTTTGAAGAGCAAGAACAATGATTGAGATGATTGTTGAAATGCTTATGAGTCTAAATAACAATAAAGATGTTGATGGTTTTTGTAAGATATATATTGTGCTTACGTTTGCTTTGTTTTATTTTCCTCAAATAAGTTCTACGCTTCGTAGTGTAGGGCTTAAAGTTTTAGATGATATAGAAAGACTAAGTACATACAATTGGCCGGTAAGGGTGTTGTTTATAATATATTGGTAGAAAGTTTAAGTCGAGCTACAAGGATTTATCTAAAAGGGAGGAATATTAATACTACTCAGATCCATGTATTAGGGTGTGCAGCTACATTACAGGTACAAACATTATATAAATTTATGAATGATGTGTGATTTTTCTTTTTTGTTGTTATTTGTAGAAGTTTCGTTTTGAGGAGTTGTTGCAATTCGTCTATCCAGGGATGTGTGGCAAAATTAATGGACTTTTGATTAATAGCAACTTGTTCTACTCCCACAAAACTCTAGGCGGTCAAAGTTGTTGGAGGATGTTGAACTTCCACAAGACTTGCAATACCATTAAGTTTTGCAAAGGGTTGTGGGTTAAGATGTTTTTTTCCCACTTGAATATAAAAAGTTGCTATTAGAAGTGTAGTTGTGGACTAAGAAATTAAAGGTTGCTTATGAGTATAAATAATGTTTTAGTTGACCCTTTTACGTGTTTTAAAATGTGAAATGATTGAATGTTATTGTTGTTTTGCCTTGTACATATATTGATGATGTAAAAAAGATGTAGATAACATTGTGTTTTTCATGAGACAAATGTTTGTTATTGTTAAATTTTAACGTGAGGTTTATCCGACCGGAGTTATACCATAACATGGATGTAGGTTGTACCTTATGGATGTAGGTTGTACCGGACCGGAGTTGTACCTTAAGTTTGAAATGTGACCGGACCAAAGGTACCTGAGTTATGAATGATGTGAGACTGTGGGACTTCTGACACACCCCCCTATTGAAATGGATGGGTGGCCCTGTTATGAAAAGGGATAGCCCAACATCAAATAGACTCTGATACCAAAATTATACCATAACATTGATGGAGGTTGTACCAGACCAGAATTATACCTTTAGTTTGAAAGGTGGGTGATGGACCTAACTTAACCCTACAAAACTAACTTGTAAAATGAGGATTACTCTCTACTTATATTCACGTGATGGGTCATATATTTTAAACGATGTGAGACTTTAATTAATATGAATGGTAAAATTTTGATTTAATTGAAATAGTTATAAAATTGACAAAAACATTTATCACTTTTGAGTCATTTAGTTGATATTATAACAATGTAATTGACACATATCATTTATTAAGTTTAAAAATGGTCGTGGTTCAATATTATTATACATTTGACTATATTTTAAATTAGAAGTCAATTATGAAAATAATTATGACAGAGTGATATTTAGCCAAAGTGAAATAGTGAATGTCTCCGTCTAAAAGGTTTTGCATAATAATGCTGTCGGGCTATAATAAAAGAATATTGGGCTAAAAATTTAGTCATCAGCGTGGATCCTAGTGTTCTGATAAATTAGATTGGGCTTAATGAAATGCCCTAGGCTATTCGTTTTTATCTAGAAAAAATATGAAAAAATTAAATCTTTAATAAAATTGATATAGATTCTGCCTAGTTTGATGAAACGTACATTGTTTAAACAATAAGTGAAATACAGTACATTGTTCAAACAACAAGTGTACAAAATTTTAATATCACGCAGAAATTGAAATCTAAATAGGCATTGTAAAATGATATCTATATACTCATTCTAGTAATTGACCGGAATTCAAATAGTCATACAATGTTAACAGTGCATAATGATAAAGTCATTTAAATTCTTTCAAAGTTAATATTAAAGCAACATTATGTCCTTAAATATGATATTTTTGTGCGTCATACATTTTTTTGTTCTTTAATTTACTTCTAATGGACAAAGTTCTACATCATTAACTGCGACTGAAACATTGTTGTTTGTAGCAATGGATGGCCACCCAACATGGGCTGCATACTACTCTAAAGATGGGTAAACAAATGATAAATGTTCGGTGGACAACTCCAATACTAATTATATTTTGGTAACCTTTTCCTCCTCCTTAGTCTCAGAATTGATACTTTTTATTGAACAAAAAGATAATGCTATTAAGTGTCCCGTGTGGATAACATATATGAAAATCTGTTCTGCATAACACAATATATGGAAAATGCATTCCTTCAAACCTTGAGTTTAGTTTAAAATTACAATAAATTCTAGAGTGTCTTAACATGAATTTTATATCTTAGAGAATTTAAAATGTATTAAAAATAATTGTAAAAGTGTTAACTGAGTACGGTCATATTTGGTGATAATACAGGTTAATCAACCAACTATATTATGAGATACAGTTGATTGATATGTTTGTATCCTTATTGACTACCAATTATTTTTTACAGTCATCAGGTTGGTAATACTGAGCAATGGTGAAACCGGTCCCAACCATGGTAAGAGCAAAAAGAAAAATGGCAATAAACCGTACATTTCTCCTCCCATGAATCAAGAGTAATCAATCGTCTTGATAATACTGAGCAACGGTGTAACTGGTCTGAACGATGGTAAGAGCAAAAAGAAAAATGGCAGCAATAAGCGAGAACATGGCCCAGGGGTTTCTAAAGTAAGTTTGCTTGAGGTTAGCCTGCCATTTTCTCCAGGGTCTAAAGCGATAGTAATTACTCAAACCCATCCTCACAACATTCAACTCTCCTTCCACATCCAAGATAACTTCCGTCGTCAGTGAGTTGAACATTTTTGCCACAGCTTTATCGCTTCCAAGGTTGTTAATTAATATCCCTTTCTTATGAAGGAGTGCAACGTCCATTTCTGTGTCAATAATACTGTCCATGAAGCACACATACGAGGTAATCTGAGATACAATCAAAGTTTTATATTAGAATAATGAGGAAAGAGAAGAACAAAGAAGAGGGTAAAAGTCCTGCTAGGGGTATTTTGGAAAACAAATTAGTATATGTTAGTTAAAAATTATTTTCTAAGGAGGGGTTGTTTTCTGAAGAAGAAAATTGTTTTTAGACTTCCATTATAAAGAAGATGAAAAAACAATTTCGACTTCTCAAGATGGTGACATGTGGCACTTGTAATGAGCTGAGATGATGACATGTGGTAGAACATGATTAACTGTGTGGGAAGACAAAATAATTGTTTCGTCTTCATTGAGAACATGACACGTGGCTCATTCTAATTGGAGGAAGACGAAGCAAAATTTTCAACTTCACCCTAATGTTGACATGTCTAATTTTAATAATTTTTATGTATTTAAAAAAAATAATAATTTTACGTAACTACAAATTTTGGTCAACTCAACAGTTTTTCAAATTTTGTTCACTCAATAGTTTTTCTAGTTACAGCTTGCGAATCTTGTGTACCCGCACTAAAAATTAATTCCACTCCCTACAAAATTAATTTTTGGTAGAATTGACAGATGAATAGTTTGAAGTTCCAACTGTGGAATCTCAACAGTTCTGAGTTAATTCCACTACCTACAAAATTAATTTTTGGTAGAACTAGAGGGACAGACCCATGAATAGTTTGGGGTTCGTGGAATCTCAACAGTTTTTCAAATTTTGTTTAACTCAATAGTTTTTATTGTTCCAAGTGAAATCTAAATCAATTATAGCTTGCGAATCTTGTGTTACTAAGTAGAATTAAATTTTTTTAAGTACATACATTAGACAAGTGTCAACATTAGGGTGAAGTCAAAAATTTTGCTTCGTCTTCCTCTTCATCCAATCAGAATAAGCCACGTGTCATGTTCTCAATGAAGACGAAAGAATTGTTTCGTCTTCTTTATGTCCAACACAGCCAATCACGTTCTGCCACGTGTCATAATCTCAGCTCATTACAAGTGTCACGTTTCACCATCTTGGGAAGTCGAAATTGTTTTTTCATCTTCTTTATAATGGAAGTCGAAAAACAATTTTCGTCTTCAGAAAACAAATGCTCCCTGAAAAATAGTTTCTAACTAACCCCATATACGTAATTTGTTTTTCAAAATACCCTGCCAGGACTTTTACCCCAAAGAAAAAGAAAGGTAAAATAGAAGATTTTGCTGCAAGAAAAGAGAAGATTTGCAAGAAAAGAGAAGATTAGAGGTAACCTGGTTGCCTATTCCAATGTGAAGACGTTCAAAGGTCATGAGGTTGAGGAATAGGTACTCCGTGGTGTCGTCCACTTTTAGGGTTGGTAGCCAAAGCACACCGTGAGCAAACGACAGGTCGCTGAGGCTCTTTGTTTTGCTTTTCCTGAAGGAGATTCCTGCCTCGCTAAGCTCTTGTGCGGAAAGAATGATCTCTTCCTCCTCTTCTTCTTCCTCTTCCTCTTCTTCTTCTTCTTCCTCTTCTTCTTCCTCCTCTTCCTCTTTCTCCTCGTCCTCTTTCTCCTCGTCGTGTTCCTTGTGGCCGCACAACCTCCTCCACCATTTTACCAACTTTCCTTTTGGCACGATTGTCTTGTGGCCGCACAACCTCCTCCACCATTTTACCAACCTTCCTTTTGGCACGATTGTTTTGTTCGTTGGTCCTCCCTCAATCACACTTTTCCTGAACACGTCCAATACGTGCATGCATTCCCCAATTTTCTTTGCGTCAGCTTTGTGTATTTCGAAGAACTTCAAGATTTGTTTCACCAACTTCAACTTTTTTTTTTTTTTCAACAACTTCAACTTTTTTTTTGTTTTCAACAACTTCAACTCTTCTTCTTTTAGTTCCAACAACTCCAACTCTTCTTCTTCCTGCCATGCATTACGGCTTTAGAGTCAGTAGTAACTTATCCGTGTTTAATAGCTCTTTCACTCAACTTTTCTCATCCACAAATATTTGTAGGAGAAAAATATTTTACGATTTTTAATACTGTTATTTAACATGGTGAAATCATGTTATGCAAAACTTCCTCTTGCATCCACTTCTAATTTAGCTATTAAATATTTTCTGGTTTTGATTTTGATTCCTTTAAACAGTGAGCACAATTAGCAAAGATCTGTGATAAAATGTTTCATGGTCAACTTCAATACAAACAAACCAGTCAATTAACTCAAAATTTATATGTAAGTGTATTTCAACCTAATTAATATTTCAATTATTTAAATAATGCAATAATTAATAAAATGCAATGTACATATCTAACTTTTTTATGATTAAGACGGGAGTAATTACCTGGTTGTTGTCAGTCTCAAACTGGATCAATACATGAAGAACCATCAAGGGTAGTTGATTCTCAAGCATAAGCATGTCACGTTGGATATGTGGAACGACATAGATTTTGCCGTGTTTACCAAAGACAGGATCATTGTCTGCATAGTCAGTGCCTCTTAAAATCTCCAACATGAAACATCCATCAAGAATCATCATTTTGAGGAACTTGTGTTTGTCCTCAATCCAAGTAACATCTAGTGGATTGTAAGCGTCTGTCAACACTTGAACCACTTGATCCATGCGATCGTAGATCAAGTCAATGGACTTGTTGCATCTCTTGAGGAAATGAATCAGAGTTCGATGCTTATGAGCTTCCATGTCCTTCAAACTCTCCTTTCCGTTATGATAAGGACCAAAGGACACCATTACGGGTTCGTAGGCCTTTTCTTTCAACGCAGTGACATATGGAGGTACTTTGTAAATAGAATGCTTCCTCTCGGGTACTGATGAACCACCATCATCACTATTCACTGCCTCATCGATTTCAACCACCCACGCTGTGTTTCCCATTCTGTATGTCTTTTAGCTTTAATTGAATATCACATTCGAGGAGTAAGCATTCATTTCTAAATTTTATAATATATCCCAGTAGAAATGAAAGTCTTTTTTTATAATATTTAATTTGTAATTTTAGTTCTTTCACTTTTAATTTGTAATTTTTTAAAATAAAATACACGTCTTGATGATGGGCTGGCTGACCCACGTTATGTATTTATAAAATTAAAAATGTCTATTTCATTCCAGAGAGGAAAGTAGGGACAGGAAGAAAAAAAATACGTGTGAAACATGATTGTGACATATAATATTTGTTCTGAGGAAAAATTGGATTGTAAATAAAATATATGTTCACAACCGATATTCCGTTGACAAATGTGGTTTTCAAGATCTAAAATAACATTTTGTTTTGTTATGTAACATAAGGTCAAGTTTTGGTTTTATTAATTTTTTATGACCCCTTTAAAGAAACCTATCCATAAATTATAAATAAAGTTGCTTTGTATCAGGCATAAAGGAAACAAAAATATTAAATTAAGGAAGGTGTGTGGAAATTAAATGAGACAAAGGCATTAAGATAGAATTGGTAAGAAAAATATGCAAGTGATACCTTAATGTATGTATTGTTACCTGTTGAAAGTGCTACAAATTTCTAGAAATAAAAAGAAACAACTAAGTCTTATAAAAGAGAAATCTAGAAACTAGAAATAAAGAAGATAGTCTAGATTATTTCTAGGTAGATAAATCTAGAATATTAAGATCTAGGAAAGCCTAGAATATTCCTAGACTAGAAAAATCTAGGAAGATAAATCCAAGGAAGTCTAGAATACTCCTAGGCTAGAAAAATCTAGATAGGACTGCTATCTACCATGAAAGCCTATAAATAGGCAATTGTATCACCAATTGTGTAGTGTAGAGAAAAACCAATCAAGTTCTACTTCTCAATATCAAGAGCTACACGGCCAACCACTATATCTACCTTTTCCTACTACATCTATTAAAATTCTCCTTCAACATAACATACTTACTATCACACTACAAATCATCCTAACTTCTATCTATATCTACCACAAAATACTTTCAGTGGCATCAGAGCTACTTTCGATCATACATTGGGCGTAGTTATATTTTTAACCTATTGTTCCAAAAATTTCCCAAGTACTTCTAAACATTTCCCTTGTTCTCTTTAACCCACTTCTATATATTTCTAAGCTATGGCTAACACCTCACAACCTTCATCTATCACTGTCCCTATTTTTAATGGCGAAAACTATGATTTTTGGAGCGTAAAGATGAAGACATATTTTTGCTCCCTAGATTTGTGGGACATTGTAGAAGAAGGATTTACTACTCCTACAGATACTACAACTCTTAATGCAGGCCAAAGAAAAGAGTTGAAAGAGAATAAACAAAAAGATTCCAAGGCGTTATTCACTCTACAACAAGCAGTGTCTGACGCAATTTTTCCAAGAATAATAGGAGCTACAAGTGCGAAGGAAGCATGGGCTACACTATAGGAGGAGTTCCAAGGAAGCGACAAGGTACGTGTCGTTAAACTTCAGACTCTAAGACGAGATTTTGAACTATTGAAAATGAAAGAGTCTGAAACTGTCAAAGATTATTATTCTAGAATTAAGGAAATCGTAAATCAAATGAGAGCCCTTGGGGAAACTATTCTTGATGAGAAAATTGTCGAGAAAATTTTAATTACTATCACCCCAAAGTTTGACCCGATCGTGACAACGATCGAGCAAACGAAAGATCTGTCTACTCTATCCGTGACAGAATTAATGGGCTCTCTTGAGGCATTTGAGCAAAGATTGTATAGGCGTGATGAAGATACACTTGAAAATGCCTTTCAATCTAAGCTCAAATTTCGACCTCAAAATAAAGGTGATGGAGGAAAGAAAAATCATGGAGAAACTTCTAGAACAAGAGAATCTTCTAGAAATTTCTTCAAGAACCGTCAAGATAGAAATCCTCCATGCAACATTTGCAAAAAGTACGGACACGCGGAGAAAGATTGTTGGTTCCGTGAAAGGCCACAATGTAACTATTGCAAGAAGTTTGGGCATCTAGAGAAAAATTGTCGCAACAAAAATCGACATCAAGCAAACTTTGTCGAAGAGCATAATGACGAACATCAACTTTTCTATGCTACTCAATATTCAACCGATGAAAGAGGAGGAAGTTGGTACTTGGATAGTGGCTGCAGCAATCACATGGCCAAGGATGAGAGTATCTTCAAAAGCATTGACAACTCTGTCAAGGTGAAAGTTCGATTGGGAAATGGCACCGTGGTAGAGTCAAAAGGCAAAGGCACTGTCATGGTGGAGACAAAGAAAGGGACGAGACTCATCCATGATGTTTTGCTAGTTCCAAGCCTAAAAGAAAATCTTCTAAGCATTGACCAAATGATGGAGAGAGGCTATGTTCTTCATTTTGAAGGAGATGTATGTCAAATCTATGTCAACCATAACAAAATGGTTGAGATAGCCCAAGTGAAGATGGAGAAAAGTAATAGAAGCTTCCCTCTAAATTTGAAATATACAAATAACATGGCCATGAAGGTACAAGTTGATGATTCATGGCTTTGGCATAGAAGATTTGGCCACTTCAACACACACGCCCTGAAGATATTATACCAGAAGAATATGATGAGAGATCTCCCATGCTTAAAGGAGAATAACGAAGCATGTGAAGGATGTCTCCTCGGAAAGCAACGCAGATTACCGTTCTCTGCAGGCAAAATGTGGCGAGCAAAAGACGTGTTAGAGTTAATCCATACTGATGTTTGTGGACCGATGAGGACACCAACATTCGAGAACAACATGTATTTTATCCTTTTCATTGACGACTTCTCTAGAATGACATGGGTCTATTTCTTGAAAGCAAAATCAGAAGTTTTTGAAATATTCAAGAAGTTCAAGGCCCTTGTTGAAAAACAAAGTGGAAAACACATTAAAGTACTTAGAAGTGATCGTGGCAAGGAGTACACATCGCACGAGTTTGACAAATTCTGTGAGGATGAAGGCATAGAGCGGCAACTAACAGTTGCCTACACTCCACAACAAAATGGTGTGTCCGAAAGAAAGAATCGCACGGTCATGGAGATGGCTAGATCGATGTTGAAAGAGAAAGGGTTGCCTAATATTTTTTGGGCAGAAGCAGTCTACACTGCTGTCTACATACTTAATAGATGTCCAACAAAGGCAGTCCCAGATAAGACCCTAATTGAAGCATGGAGTGGGAAGAAGCCATCAGCAAAGCACCTAAAGGTCTTTGGATCTATATGCTACATCCATGTTCCAGATATGAAGAGACATAAACTAGAAGACAAGACAATTCGTGGAATCTTCTTAGGATATAGCACACAGTCTAAAGGCTGCCGTGTCTACAACCTGCAAACTAAGAAGCTGACAATCAGTCGAGATGTTGAAGTTAATGAGAATCTTTGCTTGAACTGGGAAGAAGAAAAGGTGGAGCAAAAGATCCCTATATCAATACAACTACCTCAAGGAGAAGTAGAAGAAGCAGTAGAAGACCCAGGTGAGCCTTCTTCACCAGACTCTACTCCAAGACGAGAAAGATCATTGACAGATATATATGAGTCTTGCAATTTAGCCATACTTGAACCTGAAAGCTTTGAAGTAGCATCAAAGCAGGAAGTATGGGTCAAGGCAATGGAAGAAGAGATAAAAATGATTGAGAAGAACAACACATGGGAGTTAGTTGATCTTCCACATGGAAAAGATATTATTGGGGTTAAGTGGGTCTACAAGACAAAGCTTAACCCTGATGGAACCATACAAAAACATAAAGCAAGACTAGTAGCAAAGGGTTACTCACAGCAACCCGGGATTGACTACAACGAGACATTTGCTCCAGTTGCTCGTCTAGATACGATAAGAGCTCTAATAGCTCTTGCGGCACAAAAAAGGTTGGAGCATCTATCAACTAGATGTTAAATCAAAGATTCCTCAATGGTGTGCTTGAAGAAGAGATATATGTGGAACAACCACAAGGATTTATGTGTGAAGGCAAAGAAAACAAAGTATTAAGACTGAGAAAAGCACTCTACGGCTTGAAGCAAGCTCCTCGAGCATGGTATAGCAGAATTGATCAGTATTTCGTTGATCGAGGATTTAGGAGGAGCAAAAGTGAGCCTACACTTTACATCAAGACCCAAGGTCAGTATGATACTCTCATAGTCTCCCTATATGTTAATGATCTTATATATACGGGAACCAACACAAATATGATCGTGGAGTTCAAAGAAGACATGATGAAGTCATTCGAGATGACCGACCTTGGCTTGATGAGTTACTTTCTCGGCATAGAGGTAAATCAAAGAAATGATGGGATATTTATCTCACAAAAGAAATACACAGAAGGCTTACTCAAGAAGTTCAAGATGTACGGATGCAAGCCTGTCACTACTCCGCTAGTAACAAATGAAAAACTACAAAAGGATGATGGAGCACCAGAAGCCGATGCATCACGCTACAGAAGCTTAATTGAAAGCTTGCTATATCTAACAGCTACACGACCAGATATAATGTATGCTACCAGTCTCTTATCCAGATTCATGCAAAGCCCAAGTCAAATACATCTTGGAGCAGGAAAAAGAATTTTAAGATATCTACAAGGAACAAAAGAATTTGGCATATGGTACACTGTCGCAGCCAACTCAAGGTTGCTCGGCTATACTGATAGTGATTGGGCAGGCTCAGTGGATGACATGAAGAGCACCTCCGGCTATGCTTTTTCACTTGGTTAAGGATTTTTCTCTTGGGCATCAAAGAAGCAATCAACAGTTGCACAATCAACAGCAGAAGCAGAGTATGTAGCACTTGCAGAAGCAACAAGTCAAGCTATATGGCTACGGAGAATACTACACGATATGGGCGAAAATCAGAATGGGCCTACTACAATTCACTGTGACAACAAATCAGCTATTGCAATAGCAAAGAATCCAGTGCATCACAACAGAACAAAACATATAGCAATTAAGTATCATTTCATTAGAGAAGCAGAGGCAACTAAGGAGATCAAGCTTGAATATTGCAGGACGGAAGAACAAGTAGCAGATATATTCACGAAGGCATTACCAAGACCAAGATTTGAAGAACTACGCACAATGCTTGGAGTTAGAGAAATTTGTATCAAGGAGGAGTGTTGAAAGTGCTACAAATTTCTAGAAATAAAAA
Source organism: Hylodesmum podocarpum (assembly GCA_026586105.1). Taxonomy (NCBI): domain Eukaryota; kingdom Viridiplantae; phylum Streptophyta; class Magnoliopsida; order Fabales; family Fabaceae; genus Hylodesmum; species Hylodesmum podocarpum. The sequence goes on along the minus strand of JALJEV010000519.1, from coordinate 4,372,662 downwards.
GAAACAACTAAGCCTTGTAAAAGAGAAATCTAGAAACTAGAAATAAAGAAGATAGTCTAGATTATTCCTAGGTAGATAAATCTAGAATATTAAGATCTAGGAAAGCCTAGAATATTCCTAGACTAGAAAAATCTAGGAAGATAAATCCAAGGAAGTCTAGAATACTCCTAGGCTAGAAAAATCTAGATAGGACTGCTATCTACCATGAAAGCCTATAAATAGGCAATTGTATCACCAATTGTGTAGTGTAGAGAAAAACCAATCAAGTTCTACTTCTCAATATCAAGAGCTACACGGCCAACCACTATATCTACCTTTTCCTACTACATCTATTAAAATTCTCCTCCAACATAACATACTTACTATCACACTACAAATTATCCTAACTTCTATCTATATCTACCACAAAATACTTTCATTACCAAGCGAAATGTTGCTGAGAAAATCCCTATCCATAGGGCTAGCAGCAACGGTGAAGGACCATGGTGCAACATTAGTGACAGATTTAGGTGATGGGTCATCATTTCCAGCGGAGCAAACAATGATAAAAAGTTTAACAATATTAAGTATTGAATAAACATTGAGTCTAACATGAACTAATTACTGCAGATAAAAAGGACTATTTTATTAATGCACTCAACCGATCAACGGATATAACATAAATACACTAAACCGATCACGCGTATAACATTTAAGACATTGAGACATGCGCGTACGAATACCAGTCAAAACTCATTAATTACGACAGAAGAAAAATCTAACATTGGAGGGAAAAGATAAGCCGTACAAATATGAGTGAGCAAGTCTTATCCTGAATATTCATCATTTTATATATTTATGTTATCTTTGATAAAAAGATCAATGATTCAACTACCAAAATCAATCACTCTGAACACAAATAATGAATTGAGATAAATAAAAGAAAATAGATAACCTGTTACAGAAATATTTGTTTGTAGTATTAAAAGAGTCAATCTGACAGACACCATTGCCACGCTATTTAGAAGGGATAGGACCGTATCCTTTGTCGCTGAAACTCGGGTGTTCTGGCCAAACACCTGTTCAAGTGTTCCACAACAAATTGTCGTATTTACAAAACCCAAATATGTTTGATATACAATTTTAATCTATGAAAAAAAATGTATAATAAGATTAAGTTTCATTGCGGAAAATTATAACAAGATTATTGTAATATAAAAAAAAATGTATAACTTTGTTAATAAATGTCTCGGGCTAAAAGGTTTTGCATAATAATGCTGTCGGGCTATAATAAAAAATATTGGACTAAAAATATAGTCATCAGTGTGGATTCTATTGTTCTGATAAATTAGCTTGGGCTTAATGAAATGGCCAAGGCTATTCGTTTTAATCTAGAAAAAATTATGAACAAAATTAAATATTTAATAAAATTGATATAGATTCTGCCTAGTTTGACGAATCCTACATTATTTAAACAACAAGTGTACAAAATTTTAATATCACGCAGAAATTGACATCTAAATAGGCATTGTAAAATGATATCGATACTCATTCTAGTAATTGACCGGAATTCAATTAGTCATACAATGTTAACAGTGCACAATGATAAAGTCATTTAAATTCTTTCAAAGTTAACATTAAAGCAACATTATGTCCTTAAATATTATCTTTCTGTCGTCATACATTTTTTTGTTGTTTAATTTACTTCTGTTTGATTTACTTCTGTTGGACAAAGTTCTACATCATTAACTGCAACTGAAACATTGTTGTTTGTGGCAATGGATGGCCACGCAACATAGGCTGCATACTACTCTATAGATGGGTAAACAAAAGAGAAATGTTTAACAAACAATTCCAATATGCAATCAACCAATTAACTAAATATAAACGGTGAAAAAGAAAGAGAAAAATTTAATAAAAAAAAATATGTATATGTATACATTTTTTGAGTTAGTTAGCTGATTGATGTCTATTAGAGTTGTCTACTAAATATTTTTCTAACGCCTGTTGCACCCACTAATTGATGGAAGGTAAATGCTCGGAATTGATCCACCAGCAATCTGATTGCTCGATGTGTAGCTTCATGTTGGAGGTTTGATGTATGCACTTCAGCGCAGAATTGTTGAATCTCATGTTCTAAGATTTCATTGATTGAGGAATTGGTTGTTCTTCATGGTTATGTTCATCATGTTTGCAGTTGAACTCCACAAACCTTTGATCAATGGGATTCCGAAATTTCTCATATGGTTTTGCACTTGGTTCTTGTAAATTGACACCAGCATTTACACATATAAAACTTACTTGGTCTGGAAATCCCAGTGTGGATGTATCTGCACCAGCCGAAAAAAATTAGTTATAAAATGTGACGAGAGAGAAATACGTATATATATAAAATGTGAAGAGAGAGAAATGCGTATATATTTTGCGAGTGAGTTGACATAATTGGTACCATGTAAACTTATAAAAGGTCCATATATATCAGCAAATTTTGCACATACGATTTCAGTTTAAATTTTGCTTTTAACCTAGTCTAAATGCACAGTATAAATTGACGGTAAAAAAATTTGACTTATACCTTCAAAAATAACTTGATTTTTACTCCTTTCTATCTTCATTGTGAATATAACGTTGGACTCTTAATTTAAAGAAGAATCTCGGCCAAATAAAAGTGAAAAAATTTTCATCAGTTTTTTATCATATAAACCATATTACTTTAAATTATTTACACGAATATAAACTATAGTTCCACAATTTAGATTCAATATCATAGTAATGAGTTTCATACAATTTCATATTTACAATATTAATTAGAAATGAATCAGAATTTAAATAATTTATCTTTTTAAATATATATGTTGTAATTTTTTAATTTATCTAAAAACCTAAAACTATGAAATCTATTATCTCAATTAATTTTATTTTAAATTAAACATACATCATTAATTCCTTTCTTTAAATTATTTCTTTTCTTTTAACTATTATTCCATTAACTAAAATTTAAATACGTAGAAATTCATTACAAGCTGTCCAATATCCAATAATTGAGTTAAGTGCTGGTGACAGTACGTCCTTGTACACATTCTTTTCTTCGTAAAGAAGAGTATTGTGCAGGGGGTGATCAGAATCAAAGAAAATGAAGGAAGGAATGTTCAATATAAATTACAATTTCTTAACTTGATATTTTGGTTAATTAATAAAGAAAAGATTCCAATTACACACTGATATCTTTGAGGCTTATGATCGTGAATATTTTATGCTAGCTTTTCACGTGAACAAACATTACTATAAGATTCAAAAATACACACCCACGTATGTCATGAATGAAGGCTAATAGACGACATACATGGAAGAAACGAACTGGGTGGTTCAAATCAATGAAGAAGTCAAGAGTAATGGTGATTCACCAGTAGCTGAGAAAGAACAATGGAAGAGGCATTCCATTTACAAGGTTCCTTCACGTGTCACTGCATTGAACCAAAAAGCCTACAAGCCCCAAGCGGTGTCCTTCGGTCCTTACCATCATGGTGAGGAGCATTTGAAGGAGATGGAAGATCACAAACACCGAGCTTTGATCCATTTTCTAAAGAGGTGCAAAAAGCCCATTGAGTTGATATTTCATTGCATGGATCAAGTGGTTCAAGAGTTGAGAAACGCCTACAATCCACTAGATCCAATTTGGATTGAGGACACGCCTAGGTTCCTTCAAATGATGATTCTTGATGGTTGTTTCTTGTTGGAGGTTTTAAGAGGCCGTGATGATTATGATGATAATGATCCTGTCTTTGGTCAACATGGAAAACTCTATGTTGTGCCATATATTAAACGTGACATGCTTATGATTGAGAATCAGTTGCCCTTGACTGTTCTTCGTATCTTCATTGAGGTTGAGACCGGTGCAACCCAGGTAATCATTGAATCATTGTCTTATTTGTTAAAAGTGCCTCTCATTTTCTTATTTCTTATTTAACTAATGTAGAATAATGCTTCTTGAGCTATCTTAATACGCAGTTAATAAGTCAACTAATTCATAAAACATATATGTATGTGTATTGGAGTTATCTACTAAACATTTCTCTTATAACTTTATTTCATAGTCAACTGTAACTCATGAAACATATATATACATATTTCTCTTTCTTTCTCATCTTATAACTAATTAGTTGTCTGCATATTGCAATTGTTTACTAAATATTTTTCTTTCTCTTTAACTCATATACTCTTAGAAAATAAAAGTTTAGAATCCAAAATGCAGGGAGATGAGTTGTTGATGGAACAAATCCTAAAGTTCTTCAATCCAAACACCCTTGAAATAGGAAGCAATATTGGGAAATGCATGCACGTGTTAGACGTGTACAGAAAAACCCTAATCCACAAAGGACCCTCCAAGAGAACACGTTTCGTGTCCAAAACATCCCATAGAAAACTATGGTTCAACGACTACGAGCAAGATGATGAGATAATCCGCTCCGCCACAGAGCTCCAAGACGCCGGGGTCCGCTTCAAAAAGAGCCAAACCCACAGCCTCGGCGACGTGTCATTTGTCGGTGGCGTACTGAGGCTCCCAACCCTAGTCGTCGACGACACAACTGAATATATGTTCCTAAACCTAATGGCCTACGAACGCCTCCATGCCGGAGCCGGCAACGGTGTTACATCGTACATATTCTTCATGGACACAATCATAGACAGTGAGTTAGATGTTGCGCTTCTTCATAGAACGGGGATACTTGTGAATGCCCTAGGGAGTGATAAAGCTGTAGCGCAATTGTTCAACTCATTGTCAAAGGATATAGCTGTGGATAGAGAAGGAGTGTTGGATGTGGTGAGAATGAGTATGAGTAACTATTGCAAGAAACCTTGGAACAAGTGGCGAGCTAATCTTATTCAAACTTATTTCAGAAACCCTTGGGCTATTGTTTCGCTTGTAGCTGCTGTTTTTCTTTTTGCTCTTACTATTGTTCAAACCGTTTACACTATTGCTCAGTTTTATCAACCTCAGGATACATCACCCTTTCTTCTATCTCCAAAGCCTTGGCATCGTCCGTGACCATGACCAATTTGCTTTAATTGCTTCCTTTTCATCTTTAATTTCCATCTAATTCTGCAACTTTTATTCTGTTTGTGTTTGAATTAAGTAATTTATACATGTCTTTGTCACTTTGTGTATGCATGTATATCACACGTCACACTAATTGGATCATTGTTGTTAATTTTTAGTTTTGAAATTAAATAAAAATTGAAGAAGAAGATAAATATTTAAATAGTGTTTTGTTTGAATGTTTCCTATTTTTATTTCTACTGAAAAAATTATTGAAGTAAAAGATAAAGTATATGTTCACAACCGATATTCCATTGACAAAGGTGGTTCTCAAGATCTACAATAATATTTCTTTTGTTATGTAACACGTGGTCTGGTTTTGGTTTTATTAATTTTTTCTAACCTCTTTAAAGAATGATCACTATAAATTATAAATAAAGCTGCTTTGTAACGCGCATAAAGGAAACAAAACTATTAAATTAAGGAAGGTGTGTGGAAATTAAATGAGATAAAGGCATTAAGGCTGTATTTGTAACCTTTTCCTCCTCCTTAGTCTCAAAATTGATATTTTTATTGAACAAAAGGATAATGCTACTAAGTGTCCGGTGTGGATAATATATATGAAAAGGTGTTCTGCATAATACATTATATGGAAAATGCATTCCTTCAAACCTTGAATTTAGCTTAAAATTACAATGAACCGTACATTTCTCCTCCCATGAATCAAGAGTAATCAATCGTCTTGATAATACTGAGCAACGGTGTAACTGGTCTGAACGATGGTAAGAGCAAAAAGAAAAATGGCAGCAATAAGCGAGAACATGGCCCATGGGTTTCTAAAGTAAGTTTGCTTGAGGTTAGCTTGCCATTTTCTCCAGGGTCTAAAGCGATAGTAATTACTCAAACCCATCCTCACAACATTCAACTCTCCTTCCACATCCAAGCTAAGTTCTGTTGTCAGTGAGTTGAACATTTTTGCCACAGCTTTATCGCTTCCAAGGTTGTTTATTACTATCCCTTTCTTATGAAGGAGTGCAACGTCCATTTCTGTGTCAATAATACAGTCCATGAAGCACACATACGCGGTAACCTATCATACAATTAAAGTCTCGCATTAGAGCACAGAAGTAGAAGAAAAAGGGTAAAACAGAAGATTATGCGCACGAGAAGGTTTGAGCTAACCTGGTTTCCTGCTCCAACATGAAGACGCTCAAAGGCAATGAGGTTGAGGAATACGTACTCCGTGGTGTCGTCCACATTTAGGGTTGGTAGCCAAAGCACACCGTGAGCAAACGACACGTCGCTGAGGCTCTTTGTTTTGCTTTTCCTGAAGGAGATTCCTGCCTCTCTAAGCTCTGTTGCGGAACGAATGATCTCTTCATCTTCCTCATCCTCATCGTGTTCCTTGTGGCCGCGCAACCTCCTCCACCATTTTACCCACTTTCCTCTTGGCACGATTGTTTCGTTCGTTGGTCCTTGCTCAATCATACTTTTCCTGTACACGTCCAATATGTGCATGCATTTCCCAATTCCCTGTGTGTCAGCATTGCGTATTTCGAAGAACTCCAAGATTTGTTTCACCAACTTCAACTCTTCTTCTTCCTGCCACGCATTACGGCTTTAGAGTCAGTAGTAACTTATCCATGTTTAATAGCCCTTTCACTCAACTTTTTTCATCCACAGATATTTGTAGGGGAAAAATATTTTACAACTTTTAATCTTTGATATTTAGATTCATTTTTAATACTGTTATTTAACATGGTGAAATCATGTTATACAAAACTTCCTTTTACATCCACTTTATAATTTAGTCATTAAATATTTTCAGGTTTTGATTTTGATTCCTTTGAACAGTGTTACTTGAGAACACAGTTAGCAAAACCTATTTAATATTTCAATTGCTTATATTATGCGTAATCAATAAGAACAAAAAAAATAATTTTATGTATATATCTACCTTTTTTATAATTTAAGACCGGAGTAATTACCTGGTTGTTGTCAGTCTCAAACTGGATCAATACATGAAGAACCATCAAGGGTAGTTGATTCTCAAGCATAAGCATGTCACGTTGGATATATGGAACGACATAGACTTTTCCGTGTTTACCAAAGACAGGATCATCGTCTGCATAGCCAGTGGGTCTTAAAATCTCCAACATGAAACATCCATCAAGAATCATCATTTTGAGGAACTTGTGTTTGTCCTCAATCCAAGTAACATCTAGTGGATTGTAAGCGTCTGTCAACACTTGAACCACTTGATCCATGCGATCGTAGATCAAGTCAATGGACTTGTTGCATCTCTTGAGGAAATGAATCAGAGCTCGATGCTTATGAGCTTCCATGTCCTTCAAACTCTCCTTTCCGTTATGATATGGACCAAAGGACACCATTGCCGGTTTGTACGCCTTTTCTTTCAACGCAGTGACATATAAAGGTACTTTGTAAATAGAATGCTTCCACTCGGGTACTGATGAACCACCATCACTATTCACTTCCTCATTGATTTCAACCACCCACGTTGTTTTTCCCATTCTGTATGCCTTTAAGCTTTAATTGAATGTCACATACGAGGGTAAGAGTTAATTTCTAAATCTTATAGTACTGTTATGCACTTGAAAAGCAAGCATGATATGCCACAAAATATCAACATGTCTAATTCGAATCTTCACTTTATCCATAATATATATATCCCCATTAACCAACCATATATCTCTTCCATGTCTCTAGCCAGCTCTTGAACCATGTGACAATCATATAGTGAAAAAAAAAATGTGAGTGTTTGTGAGCAATTTTGCAATCTTCACTTTATCCGTGTTAAATAAAGAATAGTAATTAAAGAAAAAGAATTGTAATCTTAACCTTATTGGATTCTCACCTCCTTTTGAAGAAAAGAACGTGGATAAGTCTGGGACCACTCCTGTCATTAAAACTCAATTATTAGAAATTGGACAGCAGTGCCAATATTGGACACGTTATTTCATCCGACTTTACTTCTGTAATGCACAGTCAATCAGCCAACTCACTCATAATATATATATATATATATATATATATATATATATATATATATATTTTTCTCTCTTCACATTATACACATACGTATTTCTCTTTTTTTGTCTGCATATTCCAGTTGTTTATCAAATCATTTCCTATTTCATCGTGTAAAAGCCTATTAGCTTTGATATCTCTTGGGTGTTTCCCTTGAACATTTCTAAATCTTACAGTAAAGCTATGCTCGTGAAAAGTAAGCGTACGTGTAAAATATTCACGATTCTAAAGCCTCAAAGATATCAACATGCCTAATTGGAATAAAACTTTATCCATAATTCATATTAACCAATATTGTAGTGTGCAAAGAAATTTTAGTTTATATTGAACAGTCCTTCCTTCCAAATTCAAACTTCGCAATTTAATTATAGTACGTAGTAATGAAGTTGCAGAAAAGAAAATAATTGTAATCTTCAGTTTCTTCTGGGATTAGTTCTAACTTAATTACCAGTGAGCACTCTTCTTGACGAAGAAAAGATGTTGAAAGCTATCATTAGTTTTTTATTATTATAAAACCAACGTGAAAGATGTGATTAATGGTTTAGAAAAACTCCCCGATGACCTGTATTTCAGGAATCAAGTAAAGGTTACGTTATTGTTTTCTCTGTGGCAGACTAGAGCGTAATATAATAATCATCCAACAAAGGCCTAAAGCTACCTCCAAGAACATTAACACAGCTTTTCCAACCGATCAGAAATAATTAAAAGAGTCATGCTATCTCATAAGAAGATAATATACCTTGTTAAAAGTCATATCGATCGTGTCAATGTATTAAATATGCTATCTCGAGAATGTATTATTGTCTTCTCACTTGTTTATTGACTTCTTTCTCTACTTCTCCTTTTGTTACTCTTTCTCTTTTTTGTTTTTTTTCTTTATTTTGATTATTTTAACTCAAGTTTCGTCATGTGATTCTGTCGGAAGTAGCAGTGATTTCTCTTATGTTACTATTTCGTATTGATTATTCTTACGTTAGTCGTGAATAATATGTGTCTTTCACCGGTTATTCTTAATTTACAATATGATGATTACGGTGATATACAAGTTATATAAGATTTAATTGTTGATTATATTCCATCATTCGATTCCTAATCTTTATGAATTTATTCATGTTTATTTCAATGTTTTATCTTAACATATTATCTTTATTCCTAATTTTGTAAGGTACATACTGCTTACCTTTGCTTTGTTTTATTTTCTTTGAACAAGTTCTACTATTAAGGTGTAGGGCTTTTAAAGTTGTAGATGATACAGAGAGATTAAGTAAATACAATTAGTGGGGAGCGAGTGCTGTTTATAATATATTGATTGAAAGTTTAAGTCAGGTTACAAGCATAATATTTTTATAAACAACTCTAATATATAGTTAATCAATTAATTAAGTCATAAAATATATATTTAATATATTTCTATTAATTTATTCCCTTTCTTCTTTTTCTTTACCATTTACAGGAAGTTGTGGTAGGAATACTACTCAGATTCATGTGTCAGGGTGTGCAGCTAGTATAAACATTATATAAATTTTTGAATGATATGTGATTTTTCTTTTATTTGTATAAGTTTCGTTTTGAGGAGTTGTTGCAATTCGTCTATCCAGGGATGTGTGGCAAAATTAATGGACTTTTAATTAAATACGAGGATGTTCTGCAACATCCGAATGAGTAAGTTAAATGTTAATTCATAAAGTTAAATGTTTGTTAATTTGTGTTACTAACAAACACTAATGAATAATAACAATCATAACCTAAATTGTAAAGGAAGACATGGAAAAGTACAATTTATAAGTTTATGATTTTAATTAAACAAATATATTAATATGCACCGACTAGACAATTTAATATTCTAATTATACTAGTAAAACTAGAGTCATCCCATTAACCACAATAGCACAAGGGCCTTTCCAAAAAAAACTCCAATATTAACCACAATTACTGTAATATCAATTACTTTCACTTTGCAGCCAACTGTAATACGTAGTCAATCAATTAACTCATTCACAAAATATATATATAAATATATATTTTCTCTTTTTAATATTTTATAATTAATTATCTAGTTATCTGTATATTATAGTTGTCTATCAAATATTTTTTAATACCTACAGCACAAGTGAAATGTTGTATAGTCAATACTATGAACCAAATTTGACAGCCTCAATGAAACTAGACAAAACAAATGAGTTAGCAATGTGTTTTTCATATTCTACGAAACTTGCATTATTATTTACATAATGCTAATAACATATATGTGTACCTTGTTCACCATATTTAAATTGATTTTATGTTCACTACATTTACACGACTTCAACCTATCCATCCATGTTAATTTATTTAAGCATGAAAGCAAAAGAACATGGGAGGTTGGATTTAAAATTTTAACAAAATTATAAAATATTTAACACTTAATTTCAAATTTTCTTTCACAATTATTTCTATTTGTAAGCATTTGCACGTGTGTTAAAATATGTCAAATGAAAACAAGTATACTTACATTGCATATTAAACAAAAATAGGTATCTTATACGAACGTAATTTACAAACACATAATTATTGTCCATAAAACATTTTAACAAAGTAATCAATCATTTTGTAAACATGATTTTTTACACTCTTCAAGGCATACATAGAACATCATTTTATGCCTCGGTTAGTGTCATTTTTTTGGTCTTTCACCAAAAACAAGTCATTGAAACAAAGTATCAAATATGACAATAAGGGCTGGTGACAGTACGTCCTTGTACACATTCTTTTCTTTGCCGAGAAGAGTACTGTGCAGAGGGTGAGCATCCAAGAAAATGAAGGAAGGAATGTTCAATATAAATTACAATATTTTGGTTAATTAATAAAGTAAAGATTCCAATTACACACTGATATCTTTGAGGCTTATGATCGTGAATATTTTATGCTAGCTTTTCACGTGAACAAACATTACTATAAGATTCAAAAATACACACCCACGTATGTCATGAATGAAGGCTAATAGACGACATACATGGAAGAAACGAACTGGATTGTCCAAATCAATGAAGAAGTCAAGAGTAATGGTGATTCATCAGTAGCTGAGAAAGAGCAATGGAAGAGGCACTCCATTTACAAGGTACCTTCACGTGTCACTGCATTGAACCAAAAAGCCTACAAACCTCAGGCGGTGTCCTTCGGTCCTTACCATTATGGTGAGGAGCATTTGAAGGAGATGGAAGATCACAAACACCGAGCTTTGATCCATTTTCTAAAGAGGTGCAAAAAGCCCATTGAGTTGATATTTCATTGCATGGATCAAGTGGTTCAAGAGTTGAGAGATGCGTACAATCCACTAGATCCAATTTGGATTGAGGACACGCCTAGTTTCCTTCAAATGATGATTCTTGATGGGTGTTTCTTGTTGGAGGTTTTGAGAGGCTTTGATGATTATGCTAATAATGATCCTGTCTTTGGTGAACATGGGAAACTCTATGTTGTGCCATATATTAAACGTGACATGCTTATGATTGAGAACCAGTTGCCCTTGACTGTTCTTCGTATATTGATTGAGGTTGAGACCGGTGCAACCCAGGTAATCATTGAATCATTCTCTTATTTATTGAAAAAGAAATGTTTAGTGGTAAACTACAATATCTAGTTAACTTATGTGTTTTATAAATTAGTTAACTGTAAATTGGAGTTAGTCTACTAATAATTTCGCTTGTTGAAAGTGTCTCTCATCTTCTTATTTTTTGAAATGCTATGTATGAAAATAAGAGTTTAGAATAAAAATGCAGGGAGATGAGTTGTTGACGGAACAAATCATCAAGTTCTTCAATCCAAACACCCTTGAAATAGGAGGCAATATTGGGAAATGCATGCACGTGTTAGACGTGTACAGAAAAACCCTAATCCACAAAGGACCCTCCAAGAGAACACGTTTCGTGTCCAAAACATCCCATAGAAAACTATGGTTCAACGACTACGAGCAAGATGATGAGATAATCCGCTCCGCCACAGAGCTCCAAGACGCCGGGGTCCGCTTCAAAAAGAGCCGAACCCACAGCCTCGGCGATGTGTCCTTCGTCGGCGGTGTACTAAGACTCCCAACCCTAGTAATCGACGACGCCACCGAATATATGTTCCTAAACCTAATGGCCTACGAACGCCTCCATGCCGGAGCCGGCAACGGTGTTACATCGTACATATTCTTCATGGACACAATCATAGACAGTGAGTTAGATGTTGCGCTTCTTCATAGAACGGGGATACTTGTGAATGCCCTAGGGAGTGATAAAGCTGTTGCGCAATTGTTCAACTCATTGTCAAAGGATATAGCTGTGGATAGAGAAGGAGTGTTGGATGTGGTGAGAATGAGTATGAGTAACTATTGCAAGAAACCTTGGAACAAGTGGCGTGCTAATCTTATTCAAACTTATTTCAGAAACCCTTGGGCTATTGTTTCGCTTGTAGCTGCTGTTTTTCTTTTTGCTCTTACCATTGTTCAAACCGTTTACACTATTGCTCAGTTTTATCAACCTCAGGATACATCGCCCTTTCTTCTATCCCCAAAGCCTTGGCATCGTCCATGACCATCACCAATTTGCTTTCATTGCTTGTTTTTCATCTTTAGTTTCCATCTAATTCTGCAACTTTTATTCTGTTTGTGTTTGAATTAAGTAATTTATACTTGTCTTTGTCACTTTGTGTATGCATGTAAAAAAAAAAAAAAAAACAGTTGAAGAAAAATACAAATATTTAACATGTTATGAAAATTTAATGGTTTAATTTTTCATGAATATCATTTTTAAAAATATAAATTAATTTATAAAATAAATGACCCATTAATAAGAATAAAATTATTAGATAAATTTCTGTGTAATTTATTAAAATTAATTTTAATTTACAACAAAAAAATTATTAAAAATTAATTATATGTCATGTGAAAACTAGATTAGAACAACAATGATTTTAAATCATCTAATAGTTCTTTTTTAAAAAAAAAATTATAAGAGTTCTGTCGGTGGAAAATTGAACGAGTTTCCTATTGGAGATTATATTTTTTTAATCCACGTCATTTACATTCAATCCTAAATTTTGGTCAAACCCAAGCTAATAAACTATATAATATAAAATGTATAGAAATTATAACGGCCAGATTCATATCCATAATTAAACTCCAAAATATAAATTAACACCTAGATCAATTTAATGGAGGCCTTTAATTTTCATAACATAGATAGATTTTTTTTTTGATGAATCAAACATTGATATAGTTTATCACATAATAAATCTAATCATGTATTATTTTCATTTATAATAATTTGAAATAACTCGTCTTCAAATTAACAAATCTAATTTTGTATTATAGAAATTTCAAGTTTACCAAATGTGACGGTAAAAAATATGATCGTAAACATTTTAATTTTTTTATACATAATCTTTTTGAAATTTATATGCCCCTCTTATAAAATCTTATCCAAATTAATTTTATCTTTGTATCAATTATTTTTTCACTAGAATATATTTAACTATTTTATAATTATTAATTATAATTATCTCCTTTATAAAGAGTTAAGAAAATGACTAATCACAAATTAATAAGATAAATTACATTCTCCACGTACTTAATTAATCAACTTTAATACTTTCTCTGTAACTTAGGGATTTAATCAAGGATACAAAAGGAATTTGCGTTTCTTCATCATCAAACAAATGAAATGAAGCAAAATCAAATTTTTTCACGTTTCGTAAGAAAAAAAATCATATTTTTAAAACATTGCATAATTGGGCCAACTTGTTCCAGAAGAAAGGCCCAGATTTTTCTAGAAGAAAATGAACACATTTCCGAAACCAACCAACAACAATAAAAGGGAAAAACACATGTTTCAGAAATTTCATTTTTTTCGATTCGATCGTTGATTCCACGAACTGCAACTTCGTTTCTTAATCAGCACGAACAGAGAGAGAGAGAGAGAGAGAGAGAGAGAGAAAATGGATTTTGAACTTCGAAGAGCGAGAGAGAAGCTAGAGAAAGAGCAGAGGGAGAGAAAGGAAAGAGCAAGATTGAAACAGTTGAAGGAAAAGAAGGCAAAAGAAGAAGCCAAGAAGCAAAGAGAAGCCATCGAAGCTGTTCAAAGATCTCGCCGTATTGATGCTGCCCAAGCCCAACTCAAGGTATTATTTTCAATCAATATTCAATACCCTTTTCACTTTTCAAAAGGGTAATCAATTTTGTTATGTAGTTCTTCAAATTGGTTTCTCTGTATTGAACTTTTTAAGGATTTGAAATGAATAATTATAGATTGTTCCTTCAAAATGTTAACTTTAGGTAGGGTTGGACCAAGGTTTTAAATTGCTTTCTTGGTTTAGTTTTTTGTATATTGATATTGCTGGAAATTGCAAATAAATGTGGCCAATTTGACCATAATTTTAAACCCCAAAAACCTTGATGTTGCAGCTGAAATTGCAGTTTCAATTCTGGAACATTTTTAAAACCAATGTTTGAATCATTCATCTGACCTGTGAAATTGATGAGATATCTTCCACCCCTCTTGGGTTGTTGGCTTTTTAAATATATATTCTCTATGCATTTTGTTAGGAGCAGACCATTTTAGTTGTCAGATCATGCACTAGAATGATTATCTCAGTCAACAAACTTTCCTTACTGTCTGTGCTTGAATGTAAATGTAATTTGTCTGGAATAATGGGGCATTATATCATGAAGAATGGAATTCTTGATCAGTTGGTTTAAGAGTATTTGAAACCATGTTGAATAACCATCACCCAAAAAAATTAAGCTATCAAGTACATGTCCATGAATGGTTTTTAATCTGTGACAATCAGTTGCAGTGTTATCAAGCAACAACCAGTTGGTCTGATTTTTTTTTTAAAATCTTAAATGATATTGAAACTTAGTCTTGTAATATTTGATCCCACTACTGGTGAAAATAAACTTGCTAATCTATGTATACAAATGTTTACTACACCTCCTAGCACAAAATTTGTGGCTGCAAACACTTCCTTTTATGTCTGTAGTCTTAATGTGAAAAATACTGAATGAATGATTCCCTTCGTTTATCTTTCTCAATCCAGGCTGATCAACAGATGCAAGAAAATCTACTTGCTGGCAGAGGAATAGTGTTTTATCGACTACTAGAGGCTGTACCTTATCAAGGTGGTGGAGATAAGATCAAACTGCCCCCTTCTTGCTTCACTGAACTGTCTGATCAGGGTGCTTTTGACAAGGGACCCATGTACTTTCACTTGTCATTGGTTCACGAGGAAAGCTCCTCGAGCATCGAGGGTAGTGATAAAGAGAAACAGGGGACCACCCATTCAGGAGTTTTAGAATTCACTGCTGATGAAGGTTCAGTGAGTCTTCCTCCTCATGTATGGAATAATTTATTTCCTGAAGGCTCTTCAAAATCTCCATTAGTTGAAGTCCGCTATGTTTGGCTTCCAAAAGGGACATATGCTAAACTTCAACCTGAAAGAGTAGGATTTTCCGACTTGCCAAATCATAAGGCTATCCTTGAAACATGCCTTCGGCAGCATGCTACTCTATCTCAAGGTGACATTCTAACTGTAAACTATGGAGAACTTGCATACAAATTAAGGGTCCTTGAGTTAAAACCTTCTTCCAGTGTATCTGTTTTAGAAACAGATATTGAAGTTGACATAGTTGATCCTGATACATCTTCAGAAAAGACAGATGAGCATGTATTAACGCCTGTTGTATTTGGAATGTCACAAATTGGATCAGTAGAAGAAGGAAAGTTTGTGTATTACAAATTTTCTATAGACAATGTCACATGGGAGATACTCTCTTCTGGAAATTCTTGCATTGAGGTAAAATTAGAATCAGAGACAGATGGGGGGGACACTGATCTTTTCATCTCTAAGCATCCTCTCATATTTCCTACACGACACCAGCATGAGTGGTCTTCTCATGATATTGGCTCAAAGACTTTGATTCTTAGCTCTAAAGATAAAAACTTGGGAGAAGGGACTTACAGCATTGGTATATATGGCTTCAAGGGAATGACAAAGTATAAAATATTGGTCATGGTCCAGGATAATTTCAACCAAAAAGTTGGTCAGCAAGCATCATCTTCTGTTGCATCAATGGAAATGGATACCGAACAATGTAGTAACTGCAAGCATTATATACCCACTAGGACTATTGCACTGCATGAAGCTTACTGTCGCAGGCACAACGTTATCTGTCAGCGTGAAGGCTGTGGAGTTGTTCTTAGGATTGAAGAGTCCAAAAACCACATTCATTGTGACAGGTGTGGTCAGGCTTTCCAGCCCATAGAATTAGAAAAGCACATGAAAGTCTTTCATGAGCCACTTCACTGCCCTTGTGGAATAATCCTGGAGAAAGAGCAAATGGTGAGTTGCTTTTAGTCCACCCTTTCTTGCCAGTTTTGTGTGTGCATGTTTTTCTTTCTGTCTGACTGTTCTAATTCTTCTTTCAGAGTCTCTATATTGTGATTCATTTTTAATGGTTTTTTTTTTTGGATGCCATTATGTCTGTCCAAATTTATATGTTGCTGAGATTGGTGAGTTTAATATGGAGAATCAGTGGCAAAAGCTTTCGTCTTGTTTAAATTTGATTTTGAAACAATGATAGCAGGCAATGAATAATTATACTGTTTCCAGTTGCAAGTGTAGTGTGTTACTGTGTTACATTAGAATATAAAAAATTTTATTGAGATTTTTTTCTTGATTTACACAAACTTTGAAGTATGGAATTTGACTTTTGTTGTGAATTTGCATGAGAAGTTATCATTTAAGTCTTCCTTTTACTAAGAGGTGTGGTCTGCTTATTGTTTTTAATTTAATTTTCCAGTCAGTATGCAATTACCTCACAGTCAATATGAGGAAGTACACAATCTGGCTATCTGAATTCATATGAAAGATGTGCAAACTATTATCAGGCTATCTGAATAAATTATTTAAACTTTTTTTGGTAGGTGGAGCATCAAGCTTCAGTTTGCCCCCTGCGTCTGATTACATGCCGGTTCTGTGGTGATATGGTTCAAGCTGGGAGTTCTGCCATGGATGTCCGTGACAGATTAAGAGGATTGTCTGAGCATGAGAGTGTTTGTGGTTCTAGGACTGCCCCCTGTGATTCTTGCGGGCGTGCTGTGATGTTGAAGGACATGGACATTCACCAGATTGCTGTTCATCAAAAAGGCTAATTCTGATATTTTTCATCTTCAGAACAGCTTATGAGGGATTGGTAATAATTACAAATTCATAGAAACAGGAAATCAGGCAGATTGTGGAGCAGAAACATCTCTATGTTCTACTATGGGCAACGGGCTGTGGATATATTAAATTGTTGATCTTGTCATTCACTATGTATGAAATATGATTCTGATTTACACCTCCATTTCTTTATGGAAAACGTTTGCTTTGCAGTATTCCTTTTACACTACAAATTTGGTTTTCTATTTCTATTATATATATATATATATATATATATATATATATATATATATATATATATTTAAACAAGCTTCTCTATTGAAAAAAATTATCATTTTTGCTTCTATTATATTAAATATTACTCTTTTAGTTTCCATTATGGAGTCTCATATCTCAATTATTTTTATGAGAACAAAATAATAAAATAAATATTCAATAAAGAGTCCGAAACTAAAAATAATTGGTAACTTCTTTTCCCAAAGATCAAAGAGTAACATAAAACGATGAAGTTTATCTTTTTTTGGATATCAGCACAATACAGTAAGTGTATTTTAGGGAAAAATATATTTAAGTCATTAATATTTTTTAAGATATAATAATTTCTATGAAAGCAAATTATCAGTTGTGAAATCCCATCTCTCTTATATGATCAATTTCAAGTTTCTTTTTTTATTATTATTATGTTTTTGTAAATAAGAGAAAAAGAGTGATGAACGCTTTGGTTTTAATTTCAACTAATTAATTTGCAGTAAATTGTGTAGGTAGTAACTTGCATGATCATGAAGGAAATTTTAGCAGTCAGAATCAAGCTTTAATCACCACAAATCTGTCATGATATGATGAACATCTATGTACAGTTTCCTTGAATAATTTAGGCTAAGTTGAAACTATATTCATAAATATTTGGACCCCAAAAGGAAACAACATTGATCATACTATCATGCACACACAGCAAATATGTGCCACCCTTGTTATTAGAAAAAACACGGTTTTGAAATTGAATTTTATTTTATATCAGCATAGCGGGAATCATAGACAGTGCTCAAACATTGACAACAGAACAAAGTTTAAGGTTATACACAAATATAACATGAGACTAAAGAATTTAGATAATATGAAGAACGTTTTAAATTTGATTCTTAACATTATCATCATACACGAAAATCAAAATGGTGGAAGTCCTACACAAGTACAAATCTCATTCTACACGCTTTGAGAAGTCTAGTCTCGGTGTGACGTTGAAAATCTTATATATATGTCGTACATCAATTTTACAAACTGGTTTATAAAACGAGTATCTCATTTATATATATATATATATATGTAATAGGTCTAGACGATGTAAGACTTCAAACACAAAATTACATGAGACTAGAAACATCATTTTATAAAAGATTCAACTTTCTTAAAAAAAGTTAAACTTTCAGTTGATAGTTAATGAATGAATGATTTCATTACATCTCTTAACACTTTCCCATCTCTCAGCATCAATAAACCAAAGACACAAAAATTTGTGTGGATGAAAATGAGTTGATGTTGTTATGTTACACAAATTGCATGATGTGTGTTGCAAGTTGCAACTCTTCATCATAGTACCTCTCTTATTGGTCACTTACAAAGGACAATTAAGGATAAAGGAGGACCAAGCCTTCCCTTCTAAAGGTTATTCATCGAGTTTTCTTGTCTCTTTGTCATGGTTCTATTTTCTTATTTCCCTTTCTAGGAACAATCTCATTTGAAAGAGTTCATCAAGAAACCAATAATTTCTACGCATAAATAACATAGCATATTATAATAAACAAACCAATAGAAGGGTTTTTTTTTTCTTTCCTTCTCCTTCACAAATTCTAACCAAACTTTCAAAATATTGTGAATTTTGAACCGACATGAAAAGACCACCAAGATAAATCATATTATGTCTTGAAAGCTAGAAGGCAAAGTTCATGAAAAAATTAGAGAAGGAAAAAATTCGCAAAATTATAAACTTTGAGAATGAATGTATAGTTAACACTAAAATGTTAGGTCTAAAAACAAATTTTTTTACTATGACTAAATTTATTTGAAAAAATATATATACAAGGACTTAATGAAGAAAAAAAAAACTTATAAAGACTAAAATAAAAAAAAAATTCAAATAAGAGTACTAGAACACAATTCTTCAAAGTGATCGGTTAGAAGGGATTGAACGTTATAAACATATAATTAATTTTTAATGAATTTAAAGTAATAACAAAAAGTTATTTGAAATAGTCTACTGAAGAATTATATTGCCATATCATTATATTTAAGTATTTTTCTTAATTAAAATATGGATATGATCTTTAATTAATAAAGGGTGCTCTCTTTATTATAACGATTTTTTTCTTTAATTTTTAAAATTTATAAAAAAAAATTATTAAATGGATACATCTTTATATTATGAATCATTATTTTTTATTCTTCACATTATTTTTAATCAAATTTAAAAATTCAGTTTCATGTATACGTTTATAGAATATTTAATTTTTATTTTCAGAACTTAATTAATTACAATTTTTTAATTCGTTTGAAAAATTAAAACGACGAAATTTTTATTAGTTTATTTAAAAAATTAAGACTATTAAATTTATTGTCTCTAAATTAAACATACACCCATTATCCAGGACGGATTTTCTGATGAGCGAGGGGAGTTTCCCCATTGATTAATTAAATAATTTAATATATTTATAAAACAAATATTTATAGTTTTATAAAAATTAATATAATCGTTATTTTCTATAATTTTTATGTTGAAATATTTTTATAATGAATGGGTATAAATAAAATATTAAGATATAATATTTTATGTCACTAATGAATAATTGATGATATTATCTTTATCACATGTGATTATGAAAATAATTAAATGAAATTTTGTTTAAATTTAATTTAGTGATAGATTGAACTAGTTATTCATAAATAACTCATTTGATATATCTTTATCTATTACCAAAAGCAGGTTATAAATTTATTATCTCATTAGTTGAATTGACATATCAAAACAACTCTTATGGAGAAAGAAAATCATCAATCAAAATTAGGCAAAGATACTCTTTTTTTTATCAATCATATCTAGAGATACTCTTGTTACATCAATTCCATTTAAAGTATATAAATTATATCTTACAATCTTACTATAATATAATATATTATCATTATTTTATGTTTAAAGATTAATTATTATTTTATTCTTAAAAATCTTAAAAAAAATTATATCATCAATGTCAATATCAATTTTTATTTTCCAGCCCACTACTGCATCTACTTCTAAATTGAATATATACTCTTTAAACACTCTTTTCATAATATTTCTCCTCTCTCAATTTTTTTAATTTCTTTTTAAACAAAATTTAATTACACATATATGTGAAGTTATATTGTTATCCGACGATGAATATAAATTAAAATAACTTCACAGTCAACTCTCTCACAAGATATATATGTATTTTTTTTCTACAATACACATATTTTTTTTTTATATTTTATTGTCTGATTGTTTATGTAATATAGTTGTCTACTAAATATTTTTTTTAAAATTAAAAAATATATTACCTTGTACATATAGAAATATATATTTTTCTTTGTTATTCTCTTAAAAAAAAAATTCTTTTATTGTTTTTTTAGCCGATATAGAAATGCATATAAATTATTAATGGTGGAATCGTTGTACATAAATTATTATTCAAAAGATAACATCTGAAATAGTTAATGCAATTAAATTGATATTAATACCATAGTGTTTCATGTCGAAATAGCTATCGTTAAATTAAAATCAAATCTGCATGATCATGTAACGTCTATTATTAAACAAGCAATGGGCATGGAAACAATAAAACACATTCATTCAAAACTTTAAACTTATATAAATAACTACATCGGAGCGTTATAACGTGTGGGCTCCTTTGTTTATTACAAACGACACTGAAACGTATAAATATTAATTGGTAAAAGCTTAGACAATTCTCAAGGGAAATTTCACTGTTCTCTGCACAATCCCTTTATTGCGTTATCTGTCAACAACACACCTTCTTTATTCTTCAAAAAAATAAATAAATCAAAATACATGTATAAATTATATAAAATGAATCACAACTTAAATTAATTAACCTTATAAAAAAATTAAATTAAATAAACTATATTTTATTCAATTAACTAATTATAACATATCATAATTTTGTAAATGAGTTAACTTTGATATCAAATTTTTTTGTTTGAATAATTACGTGAAACTGTTCTACGTATCAAGATCTAATGAAGAAAAATATGTAATAATAGAGAAATGTGTTATGCATCTAAATCAATTATAAAATGTAATTTATATAAATAAATTAGTTATAAAATATAAGAAAAGAAATATATAATATGTCATGAATATACATATCTATTATTGTGAGTAAATTAATTAATTGATTGTGTATTAAAAAAATACACATATATTCTATGAGTGAATTAATTAATTAATTATATATTATAGAAAATACTATATGTTCTATGTATATATTTTATGAGTAAATTATGTAAATGATAACTCCGATGAAAAATTATTTAACAAACTTATTACGTATTAGAAGAGTGTTATTTAAGCATATTGATATAGTACAAAATTACTGTACCTTAAATTAATAAATAAAAAGATACATGATAATAAAAACTATAAGAAATGAACAAAGTTGAAATTTGATAACATTAGAAAGATCAAAATGTATAATTAAACTGGTTATTTTTAATATCATGTATTAAAAAAATAATTATGATTTTAAACATCAACAAAAAAAAATAGTAGCCGTTAGCAAAAGAAAGGAAACGACAAAGACAGTATCTGCTTTGTATTCTCTCTCCGACCCCACCACCTCGTTCCATGTGCTTCCAACCAAACACAATTCAATGTTTCAAATTTGTTACTTTAAAATACTAACTTTTTTATTTAACTTTTCTTAATATTTTTATACCATCATAAAGTCATATTATAGAAGGTAGAAAATCACAAAACTTTAAGTACAAAATTTTCATCCAATTACAAAAAGTAATTGTAAGGACATTCATTCAGTTTCCAAATTTACTTTACTTGTTTAAGCATGTCAATTTTCTAATTGAAATTAATGTTTTCGTTTTCTATCACTTTCAGTCTTTTGAGTGAAGTATTTATACAGTGAAAGGTGGACATGGGGTGTATGAGTAGGCACAAATCTTACATCACATGACTGTGACGTGCTGCTACAAGTTATATATCCTTAACTCACACCTTTGAAAAGATATGCCATAAAGTTTGTAACTTTTGCATATTGCTGACTTTTTGGATTCTGGGTTTTCTTCCTGTGGTCGGTTGGACTAATACTGGCAGTGTGTGATCATCTCTTTTTGCTTCAAAAACTACTCTTTTTGAGTATTTTTTTTCTGTGTTTCAGCTCTGTTTCCTCTGCCTTCTGTGTCTTTCTATGTTGAGAATTGTTGTGGCAGAAAAGGTAATGTGCTCAATGGAGTGGATCTGTTGTGGGATAATAATCAAAGGACGTTTTTTTTTTTTTTTTTTGTTGATGTGGTTTCAAATGCTGAATTTTGTTGAGTGTTGAATTTTCTGTGTTTTCTGTTGATTGAAAACTGAGATGGCTGGAAGAACAAAGCATGTCATGAAGTTTGGCCTTTAATTGTTGGTTTTGCTGTGAAAATGGGAAATCAGATTTGTGATCGGTTATGACCAACAGGAAAACATGTCTTTTGGGTGCTAATTATGCATTTTAGAAACAGATTATAGTCTGAACACTCAAAGATAATAATTAGTACTTTCTTCCTTACTTGATTATGACTTTGGGGGAAGAAAAAAAAACTCAGTTTGACTATGACTTTTTAGCCACTACCCCTTCCAAACAATTTTTTTTTTTTTTTTTTTTTTTTTATATATTCTGGTTTCTGATTTTGCTGTATCATCATTATAGAAGAAGGTTTACATCGGTTCTCAATCTCTAATCGGATGTTAAACCTTCATGTCATTGTCTGTTTTGTCTTCTACCTATCACTGTTGCAAAATAAGGTTGTTCTTTTAAATTTGGAACTTATAAAGAAATGGTATTGATTTTGACATCATGCTTCTTTGTATATTTTGCAGGGACTAGCTTCTTTTTTCTAAGTTAACATATGCGCATGGCTTCTCTTGGTGATATAGGACTTGCTGCAGCAATAAATATCCTCAGTGCATTTGCTTTCTTAGTGGCTTTTGCCATACTTAGAATCCAACCTATAAACGATAGGGTGTATTTTCCAAAATGGTATTTGAAGGGTTTAAGGAGCAGTCCATTGCAAGCAGGGTTATTTGTGAGCAAGTTTGTCAATTTGGACTTCAAGTCATATATAAGGTTCTTGAGTTGGATGCCTGCAGCATTGCAAATGCCAGAACCTGAACTAATTGACCATGCAGGCTTGGACTCTGCTGTTTACTTGAGAATCTACTTACTTGGGTATGTTCTGATGAATGTTTACCATGAGTGTTTTTCCCCCTTTACTCTAAATTGTTCCAGCATGAGGTTTGTTTTATAGAGTTGTTCCTGCTTTTAGTTCCAAGGGTACTTATGAGTTTGATTTTTTACTAACTGCATCCTCTTACCCAATTGAAGTGCAGGCTGAAAATATTTATCCCAATTGCATTCCTATCATTTTCTGTTATGGTTCCTGTCAACTGGACAAATAGCACCTTGGAGCGTTCCAATTTGACTTACAGTAGCATAGATAAGCTTTCTATTTCAAATATTCCCACTGGATCAAATAGGTAAGCAAACTTTTCAACCAGTAGGATTGTTTGTTTTATTTTCTTCCTTTCTTTGGCTGTTTACATATGCTTTCATCTGATATTCTGAACTTTCTAATGATGTATGTGTTTTTTTGAAAGAAATCCATATTAGTATTTGTATGTTACGTACACAAGTACTTTTGTCCTTGTCGATGAGTGTGTAGATTACTATTTACTTCGCTTAGCTTTTCCATGCAAATCCTATAAATCAATTTGAATTTTTGAAACAAATGAATACCTCCTCTGGAGTATAGTCACTGATTTTTAAGACCCCATTCCCTTCCTGAAGTAACTGCCAATTTCTTCACACAAGCATATTCACTTCCAATACATTTATTGCAGATTCTGGACTCATTTGGTAATGGCTTATGCATTTACCTTCTGGACATGCTATATCTTGAAGAGGGAGTATCAGATAGTTGCAACAATGAGATTGCATTTTCTTCAATCAGAACGACGCCGTCCTGATCAATTTACCGTAAGATCAAACTTTCTCATTGACAAAAACGATCCTTTCATAATTGTGGTACCACTGCTTGTGATAATAATTTATGTCCTAAGATTAGTAAAGTTCTCCTATCTCCAACAATCTGACATCAGAAGGTCTATTCTTCTGATTTCAAGTAACGATCCAATTCCACCTTCCTACAATAGTATAGTGGAAAAACTTTATGACAAAAAACTTTGTCATGACTACTTAGTGCTTACTTGCCTAGCATAAGAATAAAAAGTGGTGAACTGTAATATCCCACTTCATAATGTCTTGGTTTATGATGTGAGAATCAAATCTTCCGAACTCCACAAAAACTTTACTTCGCAGCCAATCATTCAACTCATAAATATTATCTTTATCAACTTGTCAATCATTCAACTCACTCACAGAGTGGACATATACTCTCTTCACATTTTATAACTAATTATTTGCGTATTGCAGTCGTCTACCAAATATTTTTCTATGTTTATTTGCACTGGTATAAATATTCATTAGTTTTATTTTAATTTAGACTTTCAATTATTAGTGATTCCTAATGTTTTTTTCTCTCTGGATATGCAACTATCTGTTACACCAAAGTCAGAGTGCTCTGAAATGACCTTGCCTTTTCGATTAATTCCCTCATGCATGCTCTTCATGCAAGTTACATTTGTGTAGGTACTTGTTAGGAATGTACCACCGGATCCTGATGAATCAGTCCATGAGCTAGTGGAACATTTCTTTTTGGTCAACCATCCAGATCACTATCTCACTCATCAGGTTTGATCCTATTCTGTTACAATCACATTTTCCTAATTACGTTTCTTTCTGAATTTGTACTATGGTTTTGTAATTTGAGTGTATCAGAATAATAAATTTACCAGTTATAACTTCATGTTCATTTGCTGTGTTCAAATAAATAGTGATTACATAATCTAAGGAGCAAACAAAAATGTGATGATCTCTCATTATCAAATAGAACACCATGCCAAATATCTTCATGTGATTTTGTTCATATGATGATGCAAAGTTCCACTCTTTTTAGCGTTGCAGTAACATAGCATAAATTCTAGTAGGCTGTTTATTGTGTTTTATCCTACCAAGTACTTCTGTTTTTTCTTCCCCTTACTTTTAGAGATATTTCTGCAGGTTGTTTACAATGCAAAGAAACTTTCCAGTCTAGTTTCTAAGAAGAAGAAAAAGCAGAATTGGCTTGACTACTATGAACTTAAATATTCTAGAAATCAATCCACAAGGCCATCTAAAAAGGTATGCTATTTTCAATGATCTGGTTTCTCTGAGTTCTGAATTATATCTGCCACTTTTCAATCTTCAGCATAAGCTCTTGCCATTCTTCTGAAGGTATTCAATTTCTTTTTTCTCTTGCACTAAGTAATTCCATTTTCTTCCCATGTGCCTGCAGACTGGTTTTCTAGGACTTTGCGGCAGTAGAGTTGATGCAATTGATTTTTATACTGATGAAATCAAGAAATTATCAGAAGAAGTAAGTAGTACTTTCTATGCTTAGTTTACATACTTATTAATGACAACATAGAGGTGCTCTCAATCAGTGCCATAGAATTTATGTCCTCATGTTTGAATTTCAAATCTTCACTTATGACTATCACTATACACACTTCTCCAAATTAATTTTCTGTATGTTTCTTGCATCATTTTACTAGAAAAGATTATTGAATTTGATGTTCCTCTACATTCAGATAGAATTGGAGAGACACAAGGTGATGAAGAATTCCAAATATGTAATGCCAGCTGCTTTTGTTTCCTTCCGAACTCGTTGGGGTGCAGCTGTTTGTGCACAAACTCAACAATCCAGAAATCCAACCTTATGGTTGACTGAATGGGCTCCAGAACCTCGTGATGTGTACTGGGACAACATGGCAATACCTTATGTTTCACTCACAATAAGGAAGCTTATAATTGCTGTAGCTTTCTTCTTTCTGACATTCTTTTTCATGATTCCCATTGCATTTGTACAATCACTAGCTAACATTGAAGGCATTGAAAAAGCAGCACCTTTCCTGAGATCCTTTATTGAAATGTAGGTGTTATTTATCTTTGCAATGTCATCGCTTCCCTTCTTTGCATTAATACATATTTCTGTTTGTTGGTTGGCTTTGTAATAAAAATTTATTGAATAATAATATGGAAATCTTTTACTGCTATTATGGTTTCAACCTTGTATCCCAGAATATGTTTGAGGTTCTATGTATAGCACTGCTGACATAGTATGATGAGTAAACAAATTGTTACTGATAAACCTGTCTTTGATAGCTTAAAGGCCTCTGTGGTTGAAACTAATCTTATGCTTCTCTTTTATTGCAGAAAAATCATAAAATCTTTCATACAAGGTTTCCTTCCTGGGATTGCTTTGAAGATATTTCTCATATTTCTTCCAGCAATATTGATGATAATGTCCAAGTTCGAAGGATTTATAAGTGTGTCTAGTCTAGAAAGAAGAGCAGCCACAAGATATTACATCTTTCAGTTCATTAATGTATTTCTTGGGAGTATAATTACTGGGACTGCATTCGAACAGCTAGATAAATTTATCCATCAGTCAGCAGATGAGTAAGCCCTCCTATATGTGCTACTAATACAATTATTAAGCATATTTATTAATAGAAGATATCATTACAAATTTTAAGAAATGCATTTTGCATTTATCTTCACTTGTGTTAGCATTAAGTTAGAAGAAATTTTATCCTGAATCCCTTAATGTTAACTCAAGCTGGTTCTATGGGTAGTTGGATAGTTGTAAAACAAGCATAGAAAATCTCTCTTTTCATTTGAATCATTAATATAGCTCACATTATATTTTCATTAGGAAGTGGTCTCAAACAGTGTTACATTGACTATGACTACATCTTATGAACTTGATTGACATTCCCCGGATTTTTCATGTAGCAATCTCTTTTTTCCATAAGTTTTAATAACATAGAGTTAAATAAGTATGATACTTTTCAGACTTATTGTCGATACTGAGTAACAATCTAAAATTTGTATCCATTTTTCATGATACTATGCATGGGTCAGATATATCATAGCGAATTCGTCAGATTCCATTGTGGAATGGATTCTGATAAGTGAGATATGGAATCTAATAAGTGAGATTCTGAGTAATTGTTTACATAATTTTCTTCTGTCTAAAGAAATTATTCATCAAAATAATGAGTTATTATCAATATCGACACATTTGAGATCTCTAAATGTTCAAGAATTCTCCTATTCAATCATTTTCCTTCTTCTTGAATGTAGATGTCAAAATAACTTTCAATAACCTATGTATGCAGAATTCCAAAAACAATTGGTGTCTCAATTCCAATGAAGGCAACTTTCTTCATAACTTACATAATGGTGGATGGGTGGGCTGGATGTGCTGCTGAGATTTTAAGGTTGAAGCCATTGATATTCTATCACTTGAAAAATTTCTTCTTAGTGAAGACTGAAAAGGACCGTGAAGAAGCAATGGATCCTGGTACTTTTGGTTTCAATACAGGGGAACCTCAAATACAACTTTATTTCCTACTTGGTCTTGTGTATGCTGTGGTCACACCATTTCTTATTCCTTACATCATAGTATTCTTTGGCTTGGCATATGTTGTCTATCGTCATCAGGTAAAAGTTGACTCACGGAATTCTTCTGTTTCGATGCATTTAGGATGACTATTTACTACAAATAATTCAAGTCAAGCATAACATTAAGTATATGCACAGGACCTTTTGATAAAACTTTAAACCAAAATCAAACTTCAACAGTTGAATATTTTAATTTGTACTACTTTACTAGCATATACCAACGTTTCCTTGATTTTTGTTAAAATTTAATATTAATTCAATGATATATGTTCTTATTATTTTTATTTATTTACCATGCAATGGAGTTTTTGCACTTAAATTTTATCTAAATTAATGCCGGTAATATGAATGGCAGATTATAAATGTCTACAACCAAGAGTATGAGAGTGCTGCAGCATTCTGGCCTGACGTTCATGGCCGTATTATATTTGCATTAGTGATTTCACAGCTGCTGTTAATGGGATTATTGAGTACAAAAGAAGCTGCTAACTCAACTCCCTTGCTCGTCACTCTTCCAATTTTGACAATATCGTTCCATCTATATTGCAAAGGACGATATGAACCTGCTTTTCTTAAGCATCCATTGCAGGTTAGTCTTGTTATTGCAACTGGCATAAAAAAATTTTCTGACTGCTATGAGCAATCAAAAAACAAAAAACCAATTTAAGGACACCCTTTGTTTTGAATTTGACGTTTTCATCATTTTCTTGGTCATGGCATCTTAGACAAGCCATTTACTAAATCTGTTGAAATCACTTTTGTCACAACTTTACTTCGTAGCAAACTGTAATACGCACAGCCAATCAATCAACTCATTCACAGAACACACACACACACATATATATATATATATATATATATATATATATATATATATATACACACACCACACACACACGAATTTCTCTTTCTTCACAATTTTATAATTAATTATCTGGTTATCTGTATATAATAATTTTTCTACATATGGTGGTTTGTAATTGAATGATAGCAAAACTTTGTTATGGGTGTGCATAGCCTATGTTCTCTTGCTGAATTCATGTGAATTCTTTTCCATCGGAAATTCAGGAAGCAATGATGAAGGACACATTGGAGCGTACAAGAGAGCCAAATTTCAATTTGAAAGAGTTCCTCCAGAGTGCGTATATTCATCCAGTGTTTAAGGGTGATGATGACAGCGACAACGAAGTAACGAGTGAAAAGTGGGAAGAGCAAGAGCCTATAGTTGTACAAACAAAACGCCAGTCCCGGAGAAACACACCAATGCCTAGCAAACATAGTGGTTCAATATCATCTTGAATGGCTCTTCTCTTAAGCATTAACGGCCATCAGTATAGAACTTTAGAGGTAAATGACCAAGTGAATGAATGAGTTGAATTTGATGAAAATCACATGTTTAATGCAGCAGCATGATATACTTTTCTGTATATAGAAAATCAAAACAAGAGAATTTTGCAATGAAGTATATAACAGGTTAAGTTTCCTTAATGAATACAGTTTCTGTCATTATGTAGGATAAAGATCCTATAGAGTTCTGAAATGACTTTATATGCAAATCATCACGCATTTCAATTTAGCCAATAACAAAATTCAGTGAATGATTTTTAGTACATGTCATTGTCAAATAATTAAAATAACCTATTTGTCAGATTTATTATCCCTCACTTCTAATTGGACACGATAACAAAACTCAATAAATAAATGGTTTATAGTACACGTGATTGTCAAATAATTAAAAAACATCAACTACGTTGAATTGATTAATCAATTTTCAAAAGATAGTGTATTGATTTTGGGGATTTGTTGCTGTAAGACTGGAATATAGTGGGCAAGTCTTTGATGAAAAAATTGTCAAACACTATTAATTTTGTCAGGGTCTTTGAATTCATATAATATAGATGTTATTTTATCACTAGATAAGAAAAAATTGGAATCTTTTAAGACAAAAACATCTGTTTCTTTATCCCACACTAGAGTGTGTTTGGAACTACGTTTACACGTCATGTCCATTACAAAAGTCATTCTAAAGGTCTCAATGATGCAGAAGTTGTTTCTTGTTGCTTCAAGTGGACGTGGAGAGAGAACACTGATCCACGTCAATAAATTTTTTCCAAACAAGCACTGATTTATTCAATATGAGAAAGAAGAAGCTAAAGTGTGCAATTTTATTTTTAAAATCTATTAGCTTTGTTTTAAAGAAGCTACTTTTTCCTCACTTTCTTTCATGAGAAATACTCTTCTTAATTTTAAGAAATTTTATCTAAATATGTTTGATTCAAACTTCTCCAATTATGCAAAAGCAATTAGCCAAGACATAAAGGGACAGAGAATAACGTGAGTAAAATGATTCACAGAAGAAAGATACTATTAACAATAAAATTGTTACAAGATCTTACATATTTCAGATCAGATGGTTTTTAGATATAATAAGAAGAATTTCATAGCTCATAGCCGACGAGAATAGCCAGAACCTCCAC
This sequence comes from Hylodesmum podocarpum, assembly GCA_026586105.1. Classification (NCBI taxonomy): domain Eukaryota; kingdom Viridiplantae; phylum Streptophyta; class Magnoliopsida; order Fabales; family Fabaceae; genus Hylodesmum; species Hylodesmum podocarpum. Next base: position 4,342,069 of record JALJEV010000519.1, on the reverse strand, counting down.
ATTTCTTGCAGAATATCAATCCTATAAAGTCGAAACACAAGCATAAAAACAGAAAAAACCATAAAGTCCTTAAGTAATTCATTCTAAACATGAGAGAAAAGAAGAGTATATTTTCTTTTTTCTCTTTTCAAACAATCATAATAATTTGTTTTATGCAAGTGATAACAGAAGAATAAACCATCAGTTTATCTCTAAATTATTACCATCTCTATAAATAGTCATTAAACTAATGAAATTGTATAAATAGTCCCTGAAATATTGAAAATACATCAATTTTGTCGCTCTTTAGGACTAATTTGAAAGATTTTTATCATCCTTGCGGGGACTATGTGGCATGATTTTTAATTCTTTAGGAACTACTTGTATAGTTTCTAATATTTTAAGAACTATATAAGAGAGAGTGATAATTTAGGGACCAATTTGATGTTTTACTCAATAACAGAAAGAGATACCTGAACCCTTGCATACTTTACAGTTAATTAATCCCATATCTTGCTTCATCTTGCCATTGTCACAAAACACACATTTTGTCCCACCTGCTTGTCAGAAATGTTTATCAAAATAGTAACCTCTGTCAATAATATACTAACACAAGTTGCCCCTTTACGTCATACACAATGTAAAACATGGTTAAAGGAAAAACAAGGTGACAAGAATAATAAAAGCATTGAGAGGCACAATAGCAGAGAAAGTAGAATTCTCATTCATAACCATCACTAAAATAGGTACACCAGACTTTCTTTCTCCAATCCAATTGACCTATTGCCATACCTTATATCACCATTCACAGGGTGATATAATTATTGAAAGGAGAAAGTATAGGTGGAAAGGGGTAAGGAGAGAAAAAACATGGAAGTTGTTGGGATACTAGAAGCAAAATCTTAATCCAAAAACAATTGCTTGAAGCTTTATATTCTGTATTTTACAGTAGAGTAGCTGAGAAACCCAATAACACATGTCATCCTGCCGAAGTTCAAACATCGTGTTATCCACAAACTTATACAGGTGTGACCCTGACTCGCAGCATCTACTAATGCATTATTCTCTTATACTAATTTCAGTAGAAAACAAACAAACTCACAAAGTATTTGTTACTCGCTCACCTTATGGGAATACAATTATTAAGCATGTACCACTGAGTGCATAGATAAACGAGGGTTTGTTCTAGCTAAATCAGTAGTCTCGAGTTCGAGTTCTGGATGTGCAGCTGCATTAAGAAATCAGGGGGAGCTTTACTTCTCATAGTGAATTTCCTCCATTGGAGGATACTTAAGGTCTCTACCAAAACAAATTGTCAAGCATTTTGTAGCTAGGATGTTTTTTTTGAAACTTGAACCATTTCCCCAAATGTCTGCTTAGTTATATGGAAAATGGGAGGTGAAGATTTCAACATGAAAAAACATTTGATTGGTATGACAAAAACATGAAGAGGAGGAAAATAAAATATTCTCTATCCAATTCTGATCAATAAAATATTCTCTATCCAATAAAATATTCTATAAAACATTTGATTTGGTCCAATTTTTTTGTTCACCCTGGCACTATCCACATGTTCAATCTAGCTAGCAGACCCAACTATCCTTAGTCAAAGCAATCAATAACACACACACCCTCCCTTTTCACTACAATTATCCAAGTCAAGTCAGTGTTTCTGAACACATGAACAATGATATCTCCTTGTCAATATATTAAAATTTTCCCCATATTCTTGGCAAGTTGGCATAAATAATTTGCATAAAAAAATCAACATAACAGCACATCAATGTTTAAGTTCAAATGCAGAAAGATAATTACCGTTGCCAGCACAACGCTCACAAGGCACTGGATCACCCTGCAAAACCCCATCACTCGTTATTGTTAGAAAGGAGCATATATACTTCTGGATGCAATTATGAATGCAATGCATGTGAATCCTATATTACATTTCTAAATGATGTACAATTCTAAAAGGGTTCTTGAATACCTCAAAAAAAAAACGATTTTTTTTTTATAATCAAAACAAAAATCCAGAATTGAAGCCTCAGAAAGTGAGCATTAAACAGGATTAATTAGCCAAATTGGACCCACAAAAATGACTGAAAAGGTTACATTTCTGAAAAACATACACAAAAGGTTCTTATCCTATAGTAAAACATGAAGTGTTACATTACATCTACCAAAGAAGGGAGAATAAAAAAAAACAATTTTTATTAAAAGTAAGAGAAAAAGGAGAATGAAAGGAAAGGAAAAGAAGAACCTTGAGGCCAAGGAAGAGAGAAAGAGCAATGGCGGCCAAAACACTAACAGTGACGATGAGTGTTTGAGTGTCGAAATAGAAAGTGGTGGCGACGCCGTTAAAGAGCAAAATGGGGTCGATGATCGTCAACAGCCTGGGCTTGTTGGTGGGTTTGCGTCTTAGTTTGGAAGGGAATTGAGAAAGAGAACGCGAACATGTGGAAGAACATGAACAAAGATGAACAAAATTGGAAGAAGAAGAAGAAGGTGTGAGAGAAGAATAAGATAGAGGATGAAGAGTGTAACAAGGAAGAGTGGCCATTGATAAAAATAAAATAAAAAAAGGAAACCAAAAAAATATTATTATGTGGAACTCAACTAAGCTTCGCGATTTTTTTAGTCGTTGGTTGTTCTTCAAACATGTCATGTCACATGTTCTGTTCTGCTTTTCTTTTTCTACTTTTTTTACATTTTTGTCTGCCATAAATGTTTGGGGAGAGAAAAATAACACAATTACTTATAAAATAAAATAAAAAGAAAAATTAATAAAAAAAATACGTTCATTTATAAGTTATATATTTATGAATTAATTGGACCGTAAAATAATTATTTATAAAATATAAAAAATACAAAAAAATATAAAAATTAATAAAAAAAATATATTTTATGAGTTAATTAACCTTAAAATTGGTGTATTATATATTAAAATTGTTCGAATTAGATGATTATGTATTAGAATCGGCCGCATGGCTTTACTCTGTATTTAACCTTTCTTGTTTTATTATTGTTTTTTACAATCTTATTAACTTTGTTAGGCTATTGAAAGATTAGAATTTTCCAAATTAATTATTTTTTGTAAATTCGGATTTGTTCAAGAAAATTTTGAAATTATAAAAAATCTTTAAGTTGATATTTTATTATTTATTTTAATTTTAATTATTACTATTTCCACTGTTATTTTCATTACTTAATTGAGTCAATCTGTATAGCTTCTAACGTTTTATTATGAATATTTTCATTTGTTTTTCTTGAATTTTCTTATTGCATTATCTATACCTGATATGAAGCAAGGAACTCACTCACCCAAAAAGGGCATAGACGAAGGCCCAATAACGAAGACATGTGTATGAAAAAATATAAACTAAATATAAATAAATATATATATATATATATATATATATATAATTTATTTGAGAGATAAATATTAAAAAATTAAAAAAAACGACACGTAAAACATTTTATACATTTAACAAATTACGATTGACCATTTTATAAGCCAACTACAACTCAATAAAATTCTCAAAATTCTCATAAAATTTAATTTATGATGGGTCGATGTAGTGTGTGGCCTTTAAATTCTTGAAAAATAACTTAATATTTTTATGAAATCTAAGATATTATTATTTCTTAATATCTACATTAAAACTTAAATATCAAACAAAATGGAACAAGATAATTCACTATTACGCGTTAATTAGTTAAACAGAAAGTAAATAAGTAAAAATAATATGAAATTTAATAATATTAATTAAAATAACATCAAATTTTTTTTATTGGTGTAAATTAATTAAAACTAATAAGAGTCATGTTATAGAGACAGAAGCTAGTGCTTAATTCCAGAGCATGTGATGTTATATTGATTTTTAGTTAAAACAATACTGTTACTTTTCAATCAATTTCATTCCAAATAAGAGGTTTTAATGGCTATCATTCATCATGAAAAGTTGACATCTTGATTGTCGAAAACTTGAAATAGAACAAATTATTACAACGTGCCAAAGATGCATCTGTTCTAATAGCTTGCACAAATAAATATCTTACTTCAAACTTGTTTTCCAAAGTTAATTTAATAGAAAAATGGAATTTTAGGATAATTTATCCATTGAAAAATACTTAGATAAACAACTACAATCCATAAACAATTAAATAACTAGTTATAAAATATGAAGAGAGAGTCACGAGAGTTGATTGGTTAACTTTAGCTCGAAGTAAATTTATTATCAATTAACAAAAAGTATTAATGTAATGTTTGCTTATGGCACAAAAAAGTGAAAAACTGCATTAATGCAAAATAAAGAGTTTACACTTATCTGAACCAAAGTATAAAAAAGAAAAAACTAAATCTAGCATAGACCATTCTGCTGTGCTTAAAAACTAATGCCACAGAGAATTCCAGTTATCTAATTTTTCATCATCCACAAAATCAAAAAATGCAATAATCAGAAACAGAAACTAGCAAGATTGCTGATCTCACTAGTTAACCAATAGAGTAACCTTTCTCTAATGCCAATCAATACCAGTTTCCTGGCTATATATCTTCACTGGCTTCTCAAAAGTATGGTGATTCTGAAACAAAACCAATGTAACTTGAAATGGTGTAATAAAACAAAATTTTCCACCTTGTAACTAAAGAAAAATATTTGATAAAAAACTGCAATACGCAAATAATCAGACAATTAATTATAAAATGTATAGAAAAAATGAAGAAAGAGAAAAAATAAATAAAAGAAATATAGATATTTTTATATTTTGTGAGTGAATTGGCTGATTGGCTGAGTATTGGATTGAGTTACGAAGTAAAGAGATAACTAAAACCCTTTATTACTAGAACATAGAACAACCAGAAAAAAAATTAAAAGACCAAAATGTACCCAAGAAATCAGTTTTCTTGCGGGTAAAGTAACTAACCTATTAAACAGCATATGATTTTTCAGAAGCATTGTCAGTATCCTCCAAGCCAAGATACTGACCCGAAGCACCATAATCATCACTCCTCTATCACAAGAAAGAATACAAGGATAAGGCAAACGTAATTTCAAAATATGAAAATGATTCTAAATATGAATTGAATTAAGGAAAAAATAAAAGGAATATAAGTATTAGTGAATGTACCTGCATATGACTGGACACAATGTCAGAATCCTGAAGGTACTTGGGACCTCCTAATGAAACCCAAGCAAAGTCCCACTGGCCAAACAAGAAACATGATCAAAGAAATTTAGATGGAATAACATCAAACATTCAAACTTATGAACCATGGAAAACACAGAGATGAAATACCTTGACAAACTCATCACCAGGAACTTGAAGTTTTTTCTGTAGTCTTACTTTAATTTCAGCCAAAGTTTCCCCTTCACGTGTGACCAGGAAAAAAGGTTTTCCATAGTTCTGCAGGTGCTATAATATCAAATCAATGGGAAAAAAGTCACAAAAGGTTAGGCATAAATTGACATCAGAATGAAGTATCAAAGCCATCAAAATATTACAAACTGCACTAAGCAAAATGAATCAATTAAAATTGCATACAATTTGATTCTGAGCTGTTATCTCCTTGAAATAATACACAGGGATAAGATGATCGTGAAGACCAAGATTCTTGTGTTCTTCTGGAATCTGCAATACCACAAGAAAAGTGACTCAGTTATTGTTACATAAACTGAAATGAAAACTGTAAAATCCACTGGTGCTATCATTTGAACAATTAAACCAGGAAGAATTCATGGCCTGAAAGCCATCTCCACCCTTCCCAGTCCACTGTTAAATAGAAGAGACTACTACCTCCTCTGCACACAATGTCCAGCATTCATCATTTATGTTTTCAATCTTTTCATTGGGAAGGAAGACCTGCACAAGCAGAGAAGCATAATGAAATGAGCATATTTCATTCAGAAAATTGGAATAGTGTCCTATAATTCAATTTTATTTTTTATCAGAAAATGTTAGTTGTTAGCAATGGTTAGTCTTCTTGTTAGTAGGAGGATTGAAACCCGCGAATTTTAGCATAAAAATTGGTCAGAAACGTCATCAAGAATAGCAAATTTATGAACAGGTAAAACAAATGTAGTTCAACACCTTGGATATCCTGTGATAGAAAACCTCAAACAACCTAAGCTCAGCTTCAGGATCAGATAATTCCACCTGTAATAAAAATAATAAATGAGCTCAAGAGATACTTAAACAAAGTTTACTATATTTTATTAAAAATTTACTACTTCGGTAACAAACTTAAATACTAAACAAATGGGTGGTCCAATATTAACTCGATAACGAGGTACAATAAATCCAACAATAACAAATAATCCCTGACAACGAGTCACAAACAATCTTAGGATTGGCTTGGACACCATATTAAGAAAGGTGAGTTATGAGTCTAATTCAACCCTACAAAACCGGCTTATAAGATGAGAATTGTTTCTTACTTATATACGTGCAACAGTCCATATCTCTAGACGATGTGGAATATCCAACACACTGCACATTGGTTGCAGTTGTAATTGCAGTGTTTTGCAATTATACAATTTAGTAAACTTAATGAAATAAACAATACTAATGCAAAGTCACCTTTGTTTTCAGAAGATTAAGGGCATCCCCAACAGTGCTATGTTTTGGAAGTCTAATGGTATGAATATCCACCTGAATAAACAATAATTACAAAAGGCTCGAGGAAAAAACTCAAAATAAAAAACAAAAGAAAATTGCATCACTATATACTCACATCATCCTTGGTAGCATGGTGAAATTCAATTTTTAGAGTTTTCAAAGCTTCAAATTCTGGCAAAGGCATGTCAAGTACTTCATAGTATAATATATCCAAAGTCTGGCATGCACAAAAGGAACAAAAGATTTTATTTTCAAAGAAGAGACAAAATGAAAATATTGAACAATAAATTAATAATTACCTTCTCGCAGTGAACCAGTATATCACTCAAATATTCTACACCACGATACTTAACATGCTTGAGTTTTGGTCGTTGATTGTGGCCATTGTGAGGAGTAAGTCTAATCAAGGATGGATCATCCACACCAAGTTGTAAAGCCACTCTCTCCACCACATCATCATATGAACAGAACATTGACCTAGAAATTAATTTGCATAGTATATGATAAAGATGAAATTCTACACATAATAATAGATAAAACTTGCATGTTCATTCATGTCAAATACTGAAGTATATTAAATCCAATGACTTGCAAAATTAAATTTCACAATGCTTACATCTCCAGGCAGAAATCATCTTCCTTTGGTTTCTCTAAAGATCGAAAGTGAACAGCCTAATACACAAAATCAGCCAATAACTTATATTAAAAAAAGAGATAATGAAAAATAAGATGTTATCCGGGGATGACTTCAAACAATTCTCTCCGATGGTAAGATGTTATTCGCTTTGTGTCTAAAGCCTCGGTTTTATTTTTGCAATTACTCCAGAATGTCTCTTGCCTATATTAAGTATGATATGTATTTATAAACTCATGTGTCATTCTTTATTCTTTTGAGATTCTTTATTCTTTTGAGATGGGACATTGTTTGCATCCTAAGGTACTAATTGGTTAACACATGCACAGATATACGTGCATGCAAGGATTACATATGATGTTTACAAGAATAAAAAATAGTAATACAAATTCAACTTCCTAAGTACATGAATGGTTCTATACATTAATCTATGAACAATATTATTGTTTTTCACTGATGATTTCTACAAGAAGTACAGTTTCAAAATTTTGATGAACATTTTAAAAGTAAGAGAGCACAAACAAACCACAGAAAGTTCGACTTCAACGTATTCATCAGAGTCAGAACCAGCCATAACCACACTAAGATTTCTGACGGCTACAAGCTAGTGCTTCCTCTGTCAATTTTGTTTAACAGTTTGGTGAAAAAAGAGGAATATGGTAAAGGAGAATAGGTTCAAAATTTAAATACATTTTAAAAGATATGTTTGTTTAAATTTTCAAATTTAAAATTAATTTTTTATTCACGTAAAAGATTAAGTTAGAACAATCTTTGATTAACTGTTACGTTTTTTAGAAAATATATTCATAAACTCTGCTATTTATATATTATTTTTCCTTTTCAACTAATTTGCTGAATAAGATAAGATAATTATAGTAATTTCTTATTTGTTAAGTCGATGATAAGTTGATAACTTTGTTTTATCCTTTATCATATTTATATTTTATTGAAGTACAAACATTTTTTTTTCTAATCTTTTTTGCACATTTTTTTATAATGTAAAATAAACACTTTTTTTTATTAATTGAAATTAATTAAGTGAAAATCACAAAAGTCCGTAGGATCTACTTGACTACGTCCTGTTTAATGATTTTATCCTGTGATTTTAATCAATTTTAAAAGGCTGTTAATATTCGTTTTGATCTATTAATATTATTATAATAATAATAAGGATTAATATTCATTTATCTCAATGATTCAGTAAAGTTTTCCTTTTAATCTTTGCCGTTTAAAATTGATTTTCTTAAGTCTTTATGATTCAAAAACAATATTTATAGTTGTTATATTTTATATTTTAATTATTTTTTAGTCCTTATCATTAGTCTGTGTATTTTTTATTTTAATTCCCTTTTAATATTTATTGTGAAATGGTACGTTTAAACGTTAGATAATTTTTTTTCATTCAATGAATTAGGGTCCATTTGATAGAATAAAAAAAATAGAATGGAATAAAAATATTTAAATGAAAGTAGAGTGTAAAATAATGAGATCTAAATTAAAATTTTAAAAATGTTCATTCTTTTCTCTTCTTTTAAACATAATCTCAGTAAATAACACATCCCCAACTTATTTAATATCGCTATGTAACTTAAAAAATAAAATATTATGACTAAAACAACTTTCAAACTATAAGGACTAAACAGAAAAAATAGTGAAATTATAAGGATTAAATAAAAAAATTAAACCTAACAGTAATAAAAAAATATTTGATTTTTTTTATTTATAATGATTGAACAAGTGCCATAGATTATAAGATTCAAATTAAGATCTTGACTCATTGAAAAAATAAATAACCATGTATCTTTGGAGCTAAAATAATTTTACAACTATACCAATAAAATACCTAAATTAGAGGGACTAAAATGACAAGGAAAAATCATGATAAATGAAAAATATAAAATACTCAAAATGTAGGCACTAGAAATATATTCAAGTATTAAAATAAGAAGAAAAAATTTCTCATTCATCACAACTTTTACAAATCTGCTATTATCCTTCCAAAACATTCTTTTTATCCTTCCACCATCCTAGCCATGAAAGCTAATACATAATCAGGTGGACGAGGAAAATCCAAGTGTTAGTACACACTCAGAGAGGGAAAAAAAGAGAGAAAAACAATATAGATATAATAAGAGATACCATATAATAAAAAGAGAGAAACAGAGAAAAATAAAATATATGTATGAAATATTTAAAACAAAAGGTATTCAAATATCATCAGTCTAATGAAAAAAATCATGATATCAAGATTGTGGTTCTGTTTGAACAAATGGTTCTTGATTGGCTTCCTTATGTAATTTTTTTGTGATTTTAAGAAAATAATATAATATAGTTAAGCTCCTAATTTGGTTCATTGCATTGGATATTTGAAAATGGCATGACTTGGAACATTGCTGATTTAGTAATGTATGAATTAGTAACTTGTACAATAATGGCATCACACTTGATTTTCTTTGTATTGGATAGAAGTTTTTCACCTCTAAAATCTGAATCAATTTTTTTGGCGTCCTTCAGGACAGAGCAAAGTGATAGGAAGAACCACAAAAAATGGACTAAATGGTGTGTCAGGAAATGATAATTTATGCTAATGAGGCTGATGAGTGTCTCGAGCAATACGCAAACAACTAAATATAAATATAAGATGTGAAGAGAAAAAAATACGTATATATATATATATATATATATATATATACACGTGAATATTCCGTGAAATAAGTTGGCTGCGTATTATAGTTGACTGCGAAGTAAAGTTATTTTTATAATATTACGTTAATTTTGCTACATCATTTTGCAGCTCTCACTTAAATTAACACTATAACTCAACAAAATCTGGAAGCAATGAAGACAAACCAAACCAAAAAAATAGTCAACCACAGATGTAGAATACCAAACTCATCCCAGTTTCCTAATTATAAATCTTTACTGGCTTCTCATATGTGTGGCCATTATGAAACAAAATCCATACAAATTTGAAGAGGTGTAATAGAGCAAGCTTTTTCAACCACAACTACAAGTCCAAAACCAGTATTACCAGAACATGTGACAGACACAGAATAATTAAAAAGACGTGAGATCTTTGACCACCGAGAGTGCATCAATGGTGATTATAATTTACCTAGCTTGCACCAAAGGTTACATTCTCATCAATAGGTTCACACATAACACTTGGTTGAACCCTAATTTCCTGCAGAATAACAAGCACAGTTAATTCACAAATGCCACGTGATTCAAGTTACTCTTTGATGTCATAACCCCAGTTATGCTTGATAAATATTAAACAAGAGAACACAAAGAAACCTCATACAGTCTAATTGAAGATTCTGAATTTTCAGACTTAGCGTTTCCTGATACCATTGTTTTGACCAAAATGTACTAAACAAATCAATTCTTGCAGGCAAAGTCACTAACCTGGTTAACAGCGGATGATCTTTTTAGGAGCATTGTTAGTATGTTCCAAGCAAAGATACTGCTCCAAATCATAGTAGACATCTCTCCTCTAACACAAACATAATACAATTCAAACAAATGAAAAATGCTGCATAAATATCAATGGAATTAGGGGGAGGTAAGAGTAAAGATAAATGTACCTGCAAACGACCGGATAAAATGTCAGAATCCTGAAGGTACTCCGGACGCCCTGATGAAAAGAATGCAAATTTCCACTGGCCAAACAAGGAATATAATAAAAAAAAATTAGGTAACTACACATCAAATCTGCTAACCAATAGTAATATTTATACACGTTTCACTATGAATCTTCCATAACTAAAAGCAAAATTACTTGAAAAGGAAGAAGCACAATATCCAACGGAACACACAGGAGATACCTTGACAAACTCTTCACCAGGTACTTGAAGTTTCTTCTGTATTCGTACTTTAATTTCAGCCAAAGTTTCCCTTTCATGTATGACCAACAAGAAGGGTTCCCCAAAGTATTGAATTTGCTGTCATAGCAAATCAAATAAAAAAAAAATTAAAACGTTTAGGGTACAAATTATCAATGGCATCAAAATATTACAAAATGCACTAAGCAAATTGAATCAATTATAATTATATACCATTTGATTTTGAGCTGTATCTTTAGTGAAATGATACACATGGATTAGACGATCATGAAGACCCAGATTTTTCTCTTCTTCTGGAATCTGCAACACCACAAGAGAAGTGACTTATACATTTTGTTAAATAAAACTGTAATATAATATACACCACAATCCATTTGAATAAATAAAAGCAGGAAAAACTTCACGGACAGAAAATTATCTCCATTCCCAAAACCAGAAGAAACTACTACCTCCTCTGCACGTAATGTCCAGTATTGATCATTAATGTGTTCAATCTTTTCATTGGGAAGGAAGACCTGCACAAGAAGACATAATGAGCATATATCACTAGAAAAATAGGACCAATCTCCACATTGCTATTACAGTGACAAAAACAATTGGTGGATCACAGGTCTGTGCTAAATTTAGTATATTGAATTTTGATTCCCCAACAATTTGGTCAGAAAAATAATGAAGAAAGTAATAAATCCAAGAGCACATAAAAACACACATTGCACAATACCTTGAAAATCATGTGATAGAAAACTTCAAGCAACCTAAGCTCAGCTTCAGGATCAGACAATTCCACCTATAATAACAGTAGAAAACGAGTATGAGTAATAATTTAAACAATTAAGCTGAAAAATCATAAACAGGGCAAAAGTTAACATTATATTATAAAATTGCTACTTCGATAACAAACTTATGTACTAAAAGAACCCAGCAAACATGGCTTCATGTATCTTGTTTTAAATACAGAGCAAGTCATGAGTGCACATTGGTTACAGTTGTGATTTTGGTTTTATGTAAGTAAAGAATTTAGGCAAGTTAATCGACTAAACAATACTCATGCAAAATCACCTTTGTTTTCAGATCATCAAGAACATCTCCAACAGTGCTCTGCTTTGGGAGTCTGATAGTGTGAATAACCACCTGATTAAAGAAGTTAAAAAAGAGTCATGGAAATAAATCCAGATAAAAAGCAAAATAAAATTGCATCACTATATACTCACTTCATCCTTGGTAGCATGGTGAAATGCAACTTTCAGAGTTTTCAAACCTTGTAATTCTGGCAGAGGGATGTCAAGTACTTCATAGTATAAAATGTCTGAAGTCTGACATGCATGAAAAGAATATAATGTTGTTATAAATAAGAAAAAAGACAAGATAGAATAATGAATCACAAATCAATAATAACCTGATTGTAGTGAACAAGCATATCAGACAAATGTTCCACACCACGATATTTAATAGGCTGGGGGTTTGGTTGTTGAGAGTAGCAATTGTGAGGAGTGAGTCTAAGTATGGATGGATCATCCACACCAAGTTGTTGAGCCACTCTCTCCACCACATCATCATATGTAGAGAGCCTTGACCTACAAATTAACGCACAGAATATATGAAAAGGATGCAATTCTAAACATAATGATACATAAATACTTACATGTTCAGTCATGTAAAATACTAAAATAAAATATATGCAATGATTAGCTAAAATAAAGTACACAATGCTTACATCTCCAGGCTGAAGTCGTCTTCTTTGAGTTTTTCCAGAGATCGAAAGTGAACAACCTAATTTCCAAACATTGAAAATAAAAAATCAGCCAATAAATGGTAAAAAAACATAATGAAACTTGCACAGTATATTGGGGTCACACATGCAGATATGCACAGGCATGGACAACCAGGAAAGAGGAGGAAGAAGAAGGAAAAATCAAACACAATAACATGACTGGGTAAATGGATAGTATCTCAATTTTGCATCACATTAATCAAAACAGATTGTCTTTAATTGAACCCCAAAAAAGAAAAATACCTGGCGATTGTACACGTATTCTAGGTATGATGGCACATCTGGATAACGGACAGGTTCCCCACGGTCTATAGGAGTAGCTTTCTGAAAGCATATAATATCTCCATTTTCTAGCTGCAAATTTAGAACAACAAATCTATTAACCATCCAAAGATATAGTAACTTAAAGTTCAGCAACGATCTCAGATAATTTACCTGGCTTGCTTGAAATGTGACTTTCTTATCAATAGGTTCACACATCACATTTGGTTCAAGCTTAATTTCCTGCACAATGATAGTAAGCACAGTTAATTCACAAATTCTACAAGATTCAATTCAAGAATTGAGATCAAAACCTAAAGATGACCTGCACACAAAAAAAAAAATATAGCCCTTCCCTTCCGGAGAATGAATCATTTTTCTATCTACATAATGCACTTCATTTATCATCAACCACCAGTAAGTATAGTTACTAAACAAATGAGACCAAGACTGATAGATCCAAGTCTAATGTGTTACGAAGCATATGGCATTTAGATCAGAGAAGGATAAAATTCAAATGATAAATATTAAACAAGAGGACACAAACAAACCTCGTAAAGTCCAATCACTTCAGCAGGATCATAACCAGCCATTTTATTTAACCTTGTTAAGATTTCTGATGGCTTACCAGTACTCTTCACAAAGAGCCTTCCAACATAACTGCCACAATAAAGGAAACACCTAACATCAACAAATGTTCACTTTTTACCACATCTACAATTAAAATACAGACAGTACACAGTACCATAGCTCCTCTTTTTCAGGATCATACAACTTGAAGAAAAGTAATATATCATCCTTTGTCTTGTCAGGTGGTGCAATGGGACGTAAATCCTAAAAAGCAATTAATATAGTTTATCAAAAGCACAGAATTTGGATATTAATGTACTGCTTCATCATACAAATTCCATAAATTCAAATGTTACCAGCCCAAGCTCGACTTCCAAAAACAATTTCAATTCTGCATTGTGAACTTTTTTTGATACCTCTCTCAATTGTCCAACCTGCAGCCCAAATCAGATTGAGAAAAAACATCAGATCATAGAGAAATAGACATGCTACATAAACTAGGTACCCAACGTGGAAAGATATAAATCACAAACAACCTAGCACCATCACCAGCATAAGTAGAACAAACCTAACCAAGGGATCCCAAAAAAGTAGTATGAAAAGTATTTATACTGATTGTTTATTCATTTTAAGGTGATTAAAAGCAACTAGACAACAACCGCAGCATGACATAATTAAAAAAAAAAACGCAAACACAATGAATTAACAGTTGGTTCAGCCCAAGAAATAGAATCTAAAATAAGCAACCAGCCAGGACAAATACGAAATTGATAGCTTAATATAGACATGAAGCCATAGAACAGATTCAACATACAACGTGTGGGGGTGAACAAGCAATGGATAAAAGACTCAAAGAGGGGTATATCACAAAAATAACAGAGAAGCATCAAACAAGCTCAAGAATTTACAGATTGTGCTTCCTCCATGTGCGTCAATGGTCGATTTGGGCGATATGTATGATTTCGCCGCTTTGCCCATAGCCAAAAGCGCTGGAACTGAACTGGTATGCCAAACTCTTTAGCAACATCTTCCTGTGTATACCACAGATGAGTCAGCAATCAGATAAAAAAAGTCAAACTAATGAAAATGGAACATCTTTTGAGCAACCATCTATGCAGCTAGGATACTTCTAAGTAGTAGTAGTATCATGTCATAGCTGTGTTAAAAATTTATCCATGCCAGACATTTGAACATTTGGAATACTTTAAGTTCCATTTTATATTTTTTTCACCTTCATTTTTTAAACTTATAAGCCAAATTAAATTAAAATATCTTAATAAATTGAAAAACTCAACATTTAGTTTTGAAAACTGTGAAAGTACACGGGAAATTATGTGTATTCACCATACACACAATGATATTATTTATAACCAAGATATACATGATAGAAGTACAAAACAACTAAATAATCTTTACAAAATCTAATAGAATCTAATCTTATCTTTATCTCAACCTAATCAGTAATAATCTAATTTTATCTTTAATAGATAAGATATAACAACTTGATTAACTAATCTTAGTTCTTATCTTTTAGAGATAACAACCTTTTATAATTTTGACACTCCCCCTCAAGCTGGTGAGTAGGTGTTCTCCATTCCCAGCTTGGATATAATTCTTTCAAAGTTAGTACTGCTCATTCCTTTGGTGAGTATGTCTGCAAGTTGACTTTGAGTGAACACATATGGGGTGCAAATCAGGCCACTGTCTAGTTTTTCCTTGACAAAATGTCTGTCCACCTCAATATGCATGTTGTACTGGATTGTGGACTATGCTAATTGCAGAGTTATTGTCACGATATAACGTCATTGGTTCATCCCATCTTATCTTCAAGTCTTCCAATATAATCTTCAACCATAAGAGTTCACATATTCCTTGAGTCATTGCTCGAAACTTCACTTCAGCACTTGATCTAGCTACTACATTTTGTTTTTTACTCTTCCAAGTTACTAGGTTTCCACCAAGGAAGGTGCAGTATCCAGTTGTTGATCTCCTATACACAGTTGACCCTGCATAATCTGCATTTGTGTATGCTTCAAGGCATACACTCTTGTTTCTTTTAAACAGAATCCCTCTTCCTGGAGTCCCTTTTAAATACTGAACAATTCTGAATGCAGCTTGCAAATGTGTCTTTTATGGTTGGTGCATAAATTGACTGACTAGACTCACAGCAAAAGCAATGTCTGGCCAAGTGTGAGATAAGTAAATAAGTCTGCCCACAAGTCTTTGGTACCTTTCCTTGTCCACAACATTATCCTCCTCCGAACTTCCAAACTTTATATTTGGATCAAGTGGAGTATTGGCTAGTTTGCAGGCTGTCTTTCCTGTCTCTTTAAGCAAATCAGTTATATATTTTTGTTGGGATATGAAGATTCCTTTCTTGGAATGGGCCATTTCAATCCCCAAAAAATATTTAAGTCTCCCTAATGCGTTAGTCTCGAATTCTGTGGCAAGACATTGACTCAACATTTGTTGCTCCTCTTTGTCATCTCCACTTATTATAGTATCATCTACATACACCAATAATATTGTTACTCCCATGAAACTAAATGTTTGATAAACAAGGTGTGATCTCCTTGGCTTTGTTTGTAGCCCAAACTTGTCATAACTTGGGTGAATCTTCCAAACCATGCTCTTAAGGATTGTTTCAACCCATATAAAGCTTTTTTTAGCTTGCAAACGATTCCAGCAGCAACCTACCCATCATAACCAGGGGCAACTCCATGTATATTTCTTCTTCAAGGTCTCCATGAAGGAATGCATTCTTCACATCAAACTACTGTATGTCACAATCATGATTAGCTACAAGTGGTACTATTACTCTGACCGTGTTCATTTTAGCAACCGGGGCAAATGTCTCCAAGTAATCCACTCCATAGGTCTGTGTGAATCCTTTGGCTACTAGTCTTGCCTTGTAACGTCCAATGGTCTCATCAGCTCGATACTTTACAACATATACCTGTTTGCACCCAACTGGTTTTTTTCCAGTTGGTAAGGTGACAAGTTCCCAAGTTCTGTTTTTGTTTAGTGTCTCCATTTCCACATCCATGGCTTGTTTCCATATTCTGTCAAATAATGCTTCAGATACAAAAGAATGTGTGGGTGTAGAGTTTAAGTTTGTGAGAAAGATTTTATGGGTAGGAGAAAATTTTTCAGAGGATAAGAAATTTGATAGAGGGTAAAGAGGTTGTTGGGTGCATGTTCTGGTTCCCTTTCTAAGGACAATAGGAAGATTCAGGTTTTGATCCACCTGTGCTTCTGAATTTTCCAAAATAAACTCATTGGAATCATTTAAATTTTTAGTATTAGAAACTGTTACGTCATGTAAAGATTGTAGGTTAGATTCTTGAACATGGATAGATTCTGGAATGACCTTTTCTCTCCTTGAATATACTAGATTTTCCCCCAAATTTTCCACCACCATTAGGTGCAGGTTCAACTACTTATTCAGGTGCTTATTCAAGTGCTGATTCAGGTCAGGTGTAGATTCAGGTTCGGCAGCTGGTTTAGGGGCAGCAATGCTATTTCTCCCAATTTCAGGTCCAAATGTCATATTTGGAAATATGAGTAGCTCATCTTCCTTTCCTACATTCTCCCCCTGAAGATGAAGCTAGAAGTAGCTCTTATATTCATTGAAGGTGACATCCCTTGACGCAAATAATCTCTTTGATGGGGGGTGAAAACACTTGTATCCTTTTCGTGTGGTTGAGTACCCTAAGAATATACATTTGACAGCCCTACGGTCCAATTTTCCCCTTTCATTACTATGAACATGCACAAAGGATACACATACAAATATTTTAGGTCGAAGTTTATTTGTAGGGTCTAGGTGTAGGTAGAAGGAGGATAGAACTTCCATGTGGATTTTTTATGCTAAGATTTTTTAAGGTAACCTATTGATTAGGTAGGTGGTAGTAAGAAAGGCTTCCCCAAAATTTCTAAGTAACATGGTTTAGAAAAAGTAGAGCTCTAGTTTGGTTTAATAAGTGCCCATTTTTTCTTTCTGCAATCCCATTCTGTTGGGGTGTGTTAACACATGAAGACTCATGAATTATCCCTTCTTTTTGGCAAAAAGAGTTCATTACAAGGTTAAAGTATTCCTTGACATTATAATATCTAATTGTTTTTATATTAACTCCAAATTGATTTTTTTATCATAAAGACAAACTGGAAAAAAAAAATGGAGCTAACCTCAGATTTATGTTTCAATAGGAAAACCCAAGTCACTATGGTACAATCATCTGTGAAGGTTAAAAACCATTTAGCACCTGAGATATTATGAATATTAGCAGGACCCCAGACATCAGTATGGATAAGGGAAAAAGGAGAAGGACTCATTTTATCACTAACGGGAACGGTGCACGCTCAAACTCACACACTTCACAATGGAGAGTCTCTGTATTTAAGTTTTTAAACAAGGAAGGGAAAATCATTTTTACAAATTGAAAGGAAGGGTGACCTAGCCGACGATGGTATAGTTGACCTTTCTCTTCACTGGTCATGGTGGATTTATATATGAGAGAGTGACTATTGATAGGTAGATTAAGATCCTCCATGTAGTATAGGTCATTCCATTCTCTAGCTTGTACAATCTTCCTCCCTGAGTTCTTGTCCTAAAATATACAATAGTTGTTATGAGAAATAACGTTACAAGAGAGATCTTTTGTGAGTTTTAGTACAAAAATCAGATTGGTGGACAATTTAGGGACATGAAGGACATTTTTTCAATGTTATAGATAAGCTTATTTGAACCTCTCCTTGACCTACAACAG
Organism: Hylodesmum podocarpum; assembly: GCA_026586105.1. Taxonomy (NCBI): domain Eukaryota; kingdom Viridiplantae; phylum Streptophyta; class Magnoliopsida; order Fabales; family Fabaceae; genus Hylodesmum; species Hylodesmum podocarpum. The sequence continues at coordinate 4,323,625 of JALJEV010000519.1, read as the reverse complement.
TTATTAAGATTTCATCTGCTGTGGAAATTTTCTTGTGGCTAGGACATGGGGAATATGTGGAGAAATATTTGGGCAGAGGAGTCATATGGTCAATAGCACCAGAATCTAGTATCCAGAAATGGGTAAAGGGTGTATCTGAAACATTAAGTTCAAGAGATAATGGAAACTCACCAGAATATGTTAAGGAGCCCCTACCTGTGGGCTTTTCCAATTTACTAAGGAAATCCCTTACCCTTTCTATTTCTTTGTGACTCAGCAGGATAGGGTTCAGGATTTCAGCCATGACAGGTGATCAAGTTAGGGTAAATTGCACAGCGATGAAGACTATGATAGGCCTAGGTTGTGCAGCAATGAAAGCTGCAATAAGGCCAAGGTTGTACATCAATGAAAGCTGCAATAAGGTTGAGGTTGTGCAACAATGAAGGTTACAACTTAGGGTTTTCAAACACGGTCAGAGTCTCCCAAAGATCAAGAGCTCTGATACCATGTGAAAGTACATGAGAAATTGTGTGTATTCACCATACACACAATGATATTATTTATAATTAAGATATACATGATAGAAATAACAAAATAACTAAATAATCTTCACAAAATCTGATAGGATCTAATCTTATTTTTATGTCAACCTAATCAGTTAGAATCTAATCTTATCTTTAATAGATAAGACATAACAACTTGATTAATTAATCTTATCATTAATAGATAAGATATAACAACTGATTAGTTCTTATCTTTAAAAGATAACAACCTCACAGTTTTGACAAAAACAATAACTTGTAGTCATTGTGAAAACATGAATTCTCTTTTTTGATTTAAGACTGTTACATCATGTTAATTTTTTATTGATTTGATATATTATATTATAAACATGCTTTCTATAATTATTCAATTTTGTTGTGTCCCCATATCTGAGTCAAGCATTGGTCCTGTGTCATTTTTGTGCCTCTTTGATCCCAGTCAACTTCAAATAAAAATAAAAAAACATAAGACCGCAAGGATTTCACATGATATAAGATGCATTCAGCCATAGCAACTAAACTAATGTTTTTATATAGCAGACAAATTATGATATAAGATGCATTCAGCTATAGTAACTAAACTAATGTTTTTTCTATAAGATGCATTCAGCTATAGCAACTAAAATAATTATGATCTCAGAATATGCAACTAAACTAATGTTTTTCTATAGCAGGAAAAAAATTACACTGAGAAAACACATACCACGAAACTGCTTATTTAAATCCTACTTTGATTTTTTTCCCCACTCAGCAGCATGTTTAATATGGTTCTGTCAATGAATACCCTTACAATATCTAACTCTTGAAGGAATCATAAACAAAAAGGACATTTTGTCAGAAAATAAGTTTGTCCTATATTCCAATTTTTTCAATGAAAAATCAACTGCTCAATCAGAGATTTACAGTAGACCAGATCAAATCAGACAACAATTAGGGCATCCCAAGTCAAGATTCAAAACTCAAAACACAGCTAGCAGGAGAGCTAAAGGTGAGATTAACAATACCTTAAAATGGGTAAAAGATGTTTGCTTTTGGACCCGGAAACTCTTCACTTTGTCATGATCTACAAGGTTAAAATATATATCCTTTCCAATTTGCTTTGTAAGGTCTTCATCTCGAGCCACCTAAGTATCATATGTTATCAGTTCTATCTAAATGCAATTTGATCAAACAACCTACAGCACATTTACAATTAGATGTAATGATGCAAACAGAACTCTATTCTAGAATTTCAAGTTAGGAAGTATCCAACTAGAACCTTTATAATTGTGTAAAGGTGGGCCTCTGCCTTCTCTTTCTTTTTGTGCTCTTCTCCTTCTTGTTCTTTCTTCAACCTCTCCTACATTAATGCATTGCAGAAATTGATATCAAATTTTTCGTAGTACAGTAGAAATTTAAAAGACAGCAGCAATGCGAGCCTGGTTTGATTTTGGTTAAGATACTCTGAACTTCTGATGAAAAACAAAAATAACTTATTGGTTTAAGCAGAGTTAAATTATTTCAAGAGGGATCAACTTATATTTCAAAAGTATATATTATTTTTTTTTTCTGTGTACAATTGCAGCAAAAGTGTTAGAACCTAGAACCCTGTTTGATCCCTCACATATGAAAATTATTTCTCTGTTATTTAGGCTTTGTTTCCATATTTATTTCCTAGAATAAAGTGATTCTCATATTATCTCTGCAGAATCCCACCAGTTTAGTTTTGTTTTCTCTCTCTTCGATTCCTCTATTTTCTAATAGAGCCTAAAACCACAGATAATAGTCACTTACCCTTAAATGTTCAGCGATGTCTTTCTCATCAACATTACATATTACTTTGTCCTTGTCAGCTTCACGTATATACACCAGCATGTAAGCATTTGAATATTTGGTGAATTTAGAAGGAGTTTTGTTAAATCCAGGATTTGTCTGTGATAACTGTTAAAATACAAGTGGTAAAATAATTAACATGTAAATGTTCAAATATAGGGATCAAATAATGACAGCCAATTGCAAAAAAAAAAAACTACCTCTTCCTCGTTGCCATATTGCTCTTCTAGTGCCTGTTTAGTGTCTTCTTTAGTCACCTTCTCATCATCAAACTTATACCTAATTGTCATATATACATTCAATCAAATCTTGCAGTAAAGTGCACAAAAAATTGGCAAGAAATGCAGTTCAAAACAACAACAAGGTGAAGGGGCCCTCAGAAAGTTTCATGCTATATCCAAGTTCGTTGACAATCACTATTAGTTTGTAAAATATCAATCTAAAAAAAAAAGGTCCCAGACAAACATTCATCATTTCAATTGCTTAACAAATAACACTAGAACAACCTCATTTCATTTAAAAGGTATGTGACATACTCTTCATGCAACTTATGATGGTATCATTTACAAGTTACCCATATAAGTCCATGAGCATTTTTTAAATTTTAAAGATTAGTTCAATATTATCACTTGCAAGATATTTTCCTTATCTATTTTATTTTCATCGCAAGTATATTTTTTCTATAATAAGAAACTCTATGTTTACTTTGATTTATTGTGATTCTGACTTTGAGTTGTCAAGGTTTAGCTTGCATACAGGCTAGTTACAAAATACTAGCTTTATTTATTATAAAATATAAACTAAACATTTCTAGATAATGTGCTATGGAACATATTTATTTTACTCATGATAACAGTATGACAGTATATAAAGATGCAGTAAAATCAACATTAAGCATACTGTAGCATGGCCCCAGTAGTCACCACACATGCACAAAAGCATGTAAGACATTAGGCACTGAACAATTCAGACTGGAGGACTCTAGTATACATACCACTGCTCAGAGAGAGTTGGCCGGATAAAAGCATAATAATGTCCGCCATGCACACCACCACTGTGAACCAAAACACTGGGGAAAAATTGAAGTCTATCAAATAATGAACATCACATGTATAAATATGCATATGAATAAAAAGAAATAATTGCACTCAAATGGACATCATTGGCATTGGGAAATAGACAATACAAATTTTATGTACTTTCTTGATTAATATTTTAAAAGGGTAACTTCTAAATTTTAATTAACAACCCAAGTTTTTATGTTCATCAATGATTAATAAATACAACCCCCGCACATGATTTGGAAAATTCAGAACACCTACAAGATAGCTCTCCTGGATATAAACGTTATCTTCTTTTCATTCTCTATCCTCATGTTATTTTCTCCTTCCTCACATCATTTTCTCCTTATTCTACTTCATCTCTTTTTCCTTTCTATAGATTGTCGAAGTCATTGGTTGTACTAGACTCAAGTGAACGGGTAAAAATATGGCAACATATAAGCCAAAAGTGGCTACTTAAAAAATCAAATAAAATTGGGCATGATGCACCAAACACAAACCACCAAATAAAAAATCATGAAACAAGCACAACTACTAAAGAAGTCAATAGAAGATATTGGAAAGATCACATGACCAACACCAATGCATAAAAAACCACAGACTGCCACAAATACTGCTGGCGATACCACTACATTACCTATGAAGTGTGTAAAGATTGCGAACATTCCTGTCAGCCTCAGGTGATAAATATTTTCCATTCTCACGATCAAGATCAAGTTGCAACGGAAACTCATAACGATCATTAATCTGCATGGCAGGGGAAAAAAATAAAATTAAACTTCCAAGTATAGAAAAGAGTGTTTAACCATTCCATCAAAGAGAAGAATCCGTTAACAGAAAAAATATAACTAAGTGATGCCCATGATTCCTCTAGTAGAAAATATTCCTTCGGGTTGATTGTTTCAAATAACATACATAAATTTTAAACATAAACATGCACATGAGTGCACACAGAAACAAACACACCAAAATATTTTCCATTCAGAGCAAAAACAAGCAAAATAAGAAAATTTCATGTTAAAATAATATTAACAAAATTGCTGGCAGAAATCCTTCATGATTTTCATTATCACAAGGCACTACTGTCAAACACAAGATGTGACAAATCACTTCTATGAATTAAGAAACAGTTATATAAATGAATACATGCCAAAAAAAAAATAAAAACAACAGTACACAGTAGATTGTCCAGAATAATCCATTAATCAAAATTATCTTCAATTACAATAATAGTGGAGCTACACTGTCTGCATATTACTCTGACTGAATGCTAACTTCATCATATGAGTCTATTTGACTACCAACCTTAACCATACTGTCTGCATATGCCAGCAATGAAGTACCTAGAGAAGAAAATGATATAGAGCAATGAGTCTATTTGACTACCAACCTTAACCATAGTGTCCCGCATAAAGTCATATTCAAATCTTTTCAGCTGTAGCTGAAGAACAGGAGGGAAATCAATGAAAAGGACACCCTTCTTAGCATTCTGAAAAAATGAAAATTCATTTGTTTAAACATGAAACTAGATTAAAAAAGTGTATGTATGATTGCATTCTGACAGTAACAATAAAAAATTTAAAGGATACAGAACTTAACAATTGCAAACCAAATGATTTCTGCAGAGAAAAAATATAAGAATTCGAAGATTCAGAACTAAAAATGGATATATTACACAAGTAGATTCCAAAATTAACAATTGCAACCAGCAGTGTTGTCAAATAGCTGCTATAGTGGAAGCACCATAGCACTACTGCATAGCGAAATTGAGCAAATCTGCAATTGCAACTCTGTCCGCTATTGCGGTCACTATGGGTGCTGTGATTAGAGCATGTCCACTGCATCCTGTTGTCATCTCTGGTGAGTCTCCAACCAATTAAACTTGAGTTCATAAATGCCAATTTTTATGCATTTTATATTTATTTGCATTCAACTTAAAATTGATATATAGCATTTATTTCAATCAATATGATACTTCCACTGTTTGCCCGTGGCACTATCCATTATAAAATATATCGGATTGCTGGATTTCTGCCATTTTCACTGATCCACGATTGACAAGACTGCCAACCAACCTGCAAACCATATTGTTCGGCATGATATCTGTCGTCCCCTTCAAGTCGTTCAACTTCAACATACTTATCAAAGGAAGCATACACATCGGCACATCCTTTCACATCAAGTTGAAGGTCTGCAAGCATATGTAAAACTAAATTAGAATCAAGTGGCAAGGCAGAATAAAACATATAACTAACTTCAGTGTGCACATGAAAATACCATAAAATGACTCCTTTCTAGTGGATATATAGTCCACATTGATGCATTCAATATAGTTCATATGATGCCCTTCAAATAACTTATGTATAGTGCCCTCAACAACAGTTCCCTAAAGAAAAAATAAACATAATCATCATGAATTTGAAACAGTATTCCACAAAAATGTTGTGTACAAATTACAAAACATTCAAAGGTCATCCGTTACCTTCATTTTGTCTTCAAGTTTTTCACAAAGGACTCTATTCATTTCTTGAACATCATGCTGCATGAAAGAATCATACGTATCCCATCCAAAAGATTTTGTGAGCTCCTTTGTTGCAACACTTGTGTCACTATACTGGAGCTTGTAGAACAAACTTTGCAAAGCCAAAGGGATGCTTCCAGAGGGCATGTCATTCTCTGTTGTTGGCATATGGTACACAGCCTGAAATATGATATCCAGGACACAAGTCTCAACTTCCTCTTCACATTCCAGTCAAACAATTGAACTTCAGAAAGGGGGGTAAATAAGAGAAATAGTGCCTGACCTTCCTAAAATAAGGAATATGATACAAAGTTTGGAGTAGACAATTCATATAACAAGTAGCTCCCTGGTTCTTAAGCCCAACATAGCCAGTCTCCTTTTTTGAATCATAAGTCCGGTGATCAACAATTCTACGAACAAGAACCTCAGCTTCAACTACAAGGGTATCATTAACAAGATACCCTCTACTAGGATCATACAATTCACCAAGCGGCATGAAGGATGTGAAACCCCAATCACTTTCTCGTGCATTAAACTGGTGTTGCGTGTCTACATGGCGGAAAATGAAGTTACAACAAAAAACAAGGCTATGCCCAAGAATTATGAGTATCTTCACATTTCTTTCCTTGTTACTTTTGTTTCTAGTAAATGCTAAACAAAGCCCTTGGGGCACTTGCTAAGGATTCAAAAATACAAAGTATTAAATAAAAGGTAAGACCTTTTTAACTTCTCAATACATAACATGCATTAAATAGTAAATAATTTCCATTTTTATTTCTTAACTAGTACCCTTAGGGCATTCATTAGTGAGACTCTTGTTTTTATTTAATATGTCAATGCTAACAGTTCATTTAAGATAAGTAATATCAACTATATCCAGATTTAGATCCAATGTTAAAAAGAGAAAAACACATACATAAATGCATGTACATATAAGAACTAAGTAGCAGTTTCAAGTTTAGTAAATAAGTTTAATGAAGTAGAGTTTGAATGAGAAGACAAAAGGCATATGAAATGAAGAAAGAAGTTAGTGAGGTTTTTTAGGTTTTGATGTTTTGATCAGGATATGCAAAGTAACTGCTCACAAAATGGAATAGGAGATGAGTTGGTTGTAATGAGAGTATTACAATGTTAATTTGATGAGAATACTACCCAAAATCATCCAGGTTTCTCAGTGGAAAAATATTATTGCAACAAAATTAAATTCTTCAGGAATTAAATGCTCTTCAAATTAATTGCAAAGAAAATCTCACAATTTTCTCCACTTTTAATTCAAGCAATTCTGTTTTCTACAAACAGAGTACATCATCTTGTTACAATGGTACAGAAAAAAATTAAGACTACCTCTTCTCACAGAGTACTTATTATGGATTTGATTAACAACTGCCAAGCTAAACTGTGCATATCTACTCCAACCATAAGGTAAACTAGGTGAATCTGCAACATCCAGATACAAGGACAAATAGTCCACATTGTTCCCTTTTGGGAAAATGAGAACACACCTGCCAAGTAAAAGACAAGGTTCATAAGATTTCATTAAAGTTAAGCATATCACTGTTCATCAATAAACTCAGGCAAAGTGAAAACACAATACCATTTATAACCACCAACAACAAATACTTCTGAATAGAACTTCTCTGTATTCATCCTAGAAAAGTTGTCAATTCTCCACGTGAATCTTGACGATGAAAGATCCTCGACAAACTCTTCATCAGGTACTTGAAGTTTCTTCACTTTAATTTCACCCAAAGATTTCCCTTCACGTATGACCAAGAAGAAGGGTTCCCCAAAGTATTGAATTTGCTGTCATAGCAAATCAAATGGGAAAAAAAATGTTAAAACATTTAGGGTAAAAATTAGGAACTGCATCAAAATATTACAAAATGCACTAAGCAAATTGAATCAATTATAAATATATACCATTTCATTTTGAGCTGTATCTTTAGTGAAATGATACACACGCATTAGACGATCATGAGGACCCAGATTTTTCTTTTCTTCTGGAATCTGCTATACCACAAGAAAAGTGACTCGTACAGTTTGTTAAATAAAACTGTAATCTAGTATGTAGCACAATCGATTTGAATAAATATAAGCAGGAAAAACTTCACGGCCAGAAAATTATCTCCATTCCCAAAACCAGAAGAAACTACTACCTCCTCTGCGTGTAATGTCCAGTGTTGATCATTAATGTTTCCAATCTTTTCATTGGGAGGGACGACCTGCACAAGAAGACAGGCAGAATATAATGAGCATATATCACTAGAAAAATAGGACCAATCTCCACATATCTATTACAGTGACAAAAACAATTGGAGGATCACAGATCTGCGCTAAATTTAGTATATTGAATTTTGATTTCCCAACAATTTGGTCAGAAAAATAATGAAGAAAAGTAATCAATCCAAGAGCACATAAAAACAGACATTGCACAATACCTTGAAAATCTTGTGGTAGAAAAGTTCAAGCAACCTAAGCTCTGCTTCAAGATCAGACAATTCCACCTGTAATAACAGTAGAAAACGAGTATGAGTAATAATTTAAACAATTAAGCTGAAAAATCATAAACAGGGCCAAAAGTTAACATTATATTATAAAATTGCTACTTCTATAACAAACTTAAGTACTAAAAGAACCCAGAAAACATGGCTTCATGTATCTTGTTTTAAATACAGAGCAATCATGAGTGCACATTAGTTGCAGTTGTGATTTTGGTGTTATGTAAGTAAAGAATTTAGGCAAGTTAATAGACTAAACAATACTCATGCAAAATCACCTTTGTTATCAGATCATCAAGAACATCTCCAACAGTGCTCTGCTTTGGGAGTCTGATAGTGTGAATAACCACCTGATTCAACAGTTAAAAAAGAATTATGAAAATAAATCCAGATAAAAAGCAAAAGAAAATTGCATCACTATATACTCACTTCATCCTTGCTAGCATGGTGAAATGCAACTTTCAGAGTTTTCAAACCTTGTAATTCTGGCAGAGGGATGTCAAGTACTTCATAGTATAAAATGTCTGAAGTCTGACATGTATGAAAAGAATATAATGTTGTTATAAATAAGAAAAAGGACAAGATAGAATAATGAACCACAAGTGAATAATAACCTGATTGTAGTGAACCAGCATATCAGACAAATGTTCCACACCACGATACTTAATAGGATGGGATTTTGGTTGTTGAGAGTAGCAATTGTGAGGAGTGAGTCTAATTATGGATGGATCATCAACACCAAGTTGTTGAGCCACTCTCTCCACCACATCATCATATGTAAAGAGCCTTGACCTAGAAATTAACATACAGAGTATATGAAAAGGATGCAACTCTAAACACAATAATAAATAAATACTTACATGTTCAGTCATGTAAAATACTGAAATATAATATACCTAATGATTAGCTAAAATAAAATACAAAACACTTACATCTCCAGGCTGAAGTGGTCTTCCTTAGATTTTTTTAGAGATCGAAAGTGAACAACCTAATTTACAAACATTGAAAATAAAAAATCAGTCAATAACTTATAGTGAAAATATAATGAACCTTGCACGGTATATTGGTGTCTCTCATGCAGATATGTGCAGGAATGGACAACAGGGAAAGAGGAGGAAGAAAAACGAAAAATCAAACATAATAACATGACTGTGTAAAAGGATAGTTTTCATTTTTGCATCACATTAATCAAAACAGATTGCCTTAATTGAACCTAAAGTTTTCATTTTTGCATCACATTAGTCAAAGCAGATTGCTTTTAATTTGAACTCTAAAAAGAAAAATACCTGGCGATTGTGCACATATTCTTGGCCTGATGGCACATTTGGATAACCTTCTTCACCACCCGGTTCTCTGCAATTCCTTTGACATGTTGCATGCGATTCATTAGAGCTGGTGGAATTACCATCTAGTTTTTGGGAAGGAACTTGGAGAAGACGAATAAACAACTTTTCCAACGAAGGGAGCTCTTGGCTAGAAAGAATTTCATCACAAACATGCTTATAATCTGAATGCATTGCATGAAGAACCAGCATCATAAATAGATTGTCAAGTTTATTATTCATTTCCTCTAAAGTATCAGACTTCAAATACAATTTAAGTTCCTCAACTACAGATTGAGCCTTAGAAACATAAGAAAACATATCATTATCAGAATCTTTAAGAGTGACAAGTTTTTGGGCAGAATCATACACCCATTTATTGTCATAAGCAAATAAACTGTGTGCTTTCTTCCAAAAAGAATGACAAGTTTTGAAAGCTTTGAAATTTGGCAGAATATTAGAGTCAACAGACTGCCATAGCAAAGCACAGAGTTGGTAATCAAGTTTTTTCCAGTGATCACGTTTTTCTTTTGAAATTTCATCCAATGATTTCTCTAAATGATCATAGTGTCCCTGGCTAAGAAACCAAAATTCTACAGAAGCAGACCATGCAGAATAATTTGTAGCATTAAGTTTGTGACAAGTGATGGTTGGTGTGTCAGAAACAGAGAAAAGAGGAGCTTCTGAATTTTCAGACTTAGCGTTTCCTGGTGCCATTGTTTTGACGAGGCTGAGGAAGCAACAAATGGTACATTGGTGAAATCGTGTATTTAGTTACGAGAGAGAATGAAATGAGGGCAGGTGAAACTGTATTTGAATAAATAATTAGTAAAATAATTCCTCTCCTACACATTAAGTGTTAAGAATATACTTAATAATATACTTTTTAATGTAAATTACCGAGTTCTTAGAAATTAAATCCTAACTTGCCCTAATGTATCGCAAAAATTAGCCTTAATAAATATTACACAATTTTGTTGGATTTATATTTTATTTAATGATTTTTACCATAATTTTTTAAAATTTTAATAAATATAAATTTATTGAAGATAATATGTTACTAATACACCTCGTAACCTAAAATAATAACTATAATTATAATTATAATAAAAGAAATTAAATATAATATGATCTATATAATTTCATAAATTTTTAATTTTACCTTTAACATTGTTATGATTTAAAAGTTTCATCTTTTGGATTAATGTTAGATCTTATGGTTGAAAATAATTCTTAAGTGGTGATATGTGACACTCTTTTATTACTAACATTATCTTTGACTAGTAATTCAATGTTAAGACTCATATTTAATCATAATTTTTCTCCATATTGCTGTGCAGCACTATTCACCTAAATAAGTTGGCGTCAATTTTTTTTAATATTATAAGTAAGAGAATTTTTGAATGTTAGGATTTTTAATAAAATTTTCTGAAATTGAATATAAGAAAAGCTATTTTATTAAAAGAGTTCTTTCTTAGGATTTTTTCTTGAACCTTAAAATATTATTAATGGAGATTATTCTTTATGAAAATTTCTCAGTTGACTTATTATATTGCATGGCACCTATCATTTTCTATCCTTCTTACACTTTCTAAATTTTTCTTGTTCTTAAAATTTTTTAATCCTATTCTGCAAGGTTTTGTTCAATCCGTAGAGATTCTAATTGAAAAATAGAGATCAGGACAAATTCAAGCTACTTCTCAAATATGCTAGTGATATTTAAAACTAGTTCTTCTTCAATATTAAAATTTCTACTCCTTCCATAAATAAATTCATTTGGTCATCTTTTAAATTCTCCGTTCCTTCATCTAATTCATCTAGTTGTGCCTAGGTTCATCTTAGATTCCTTGAATTTTCTAATTGTTTTGTCAATTTTGTGATTCAGGAAATTTTGTTCGGTTTAAATGTTTTAATCTGTGGTATATGTCTTGTATGTTCTTGTTTGAATCTGAAAAATATATACCATAACATGTTCATGTGCAGCGAAATTTGAGTATGCTAGAATACTCTCCGGTGATAATTTTTACGTTTTTTAGAAAATATATTTCGTATTTTTATTACCCGTAATTAACTTAATTTTCATCGTTATTTTTAATTTCATTTTATCACTCCATAGTGAATGATTAAGAATGTAATTGATTTTATTAATATTATAAATTTTGAATTATTATTTTGCACGTGAATAGTTTAAATGATTATTACTTAATATGAGTATTCTTTTTCAATGGAGACATTTTTTGGTATTTATTCTTAGTCAATTATCCATTATAAACATCCTTTTCATTTCCTAATAATAAAGATATTTTTTTCATCTTTTTTAAATTGAATTTAATATTATTTAAAAAATATCAATAATTAAAAATAGTTTTATGTCCCAATATAATTTTACAATGTAATTTATATGTTCAAAATAGTTTTATATCTCAATATAGGTTCATAATAACTTTAAAACAATTAATATACAGTAATTAAATTATTGTAATATAACCTACATATTCAAAAAAATATTAGTCATTTTAAATTATAGTTATATAAAACAAAAATTTATCATCTATAATCGCAATAGAAGATGATGTAATTCAACATTGTACTTCTCTTAAGTATTCAAATAAAAATAAACAGAGCAAAAATAAAAATAAAAATTTTCAATTAATATATAAGTGAATTACATTTCAATATTTTATCAATAGTTAAAAATAATTTTATGTTATATTATGAATTATTTATCATAAATCTTAACTATAGTTTTATTTTAAAAATATTTATTATTATTAATATTTATTACAATACAATTTTTATAATAAATTATATTTTTTTATTATAAATTTTAATTACATAAAACAAATAATCATTCTGCGGTAGTTTTATAAACACTTCCTTCTCTTCTTTTTTTTTAAAAAAGTTATAAATATTTGATTTGCTCAATTAAAAATAAGAAAATAAAATATTTTAGCTATAAAAAAATTAATTTCTGACACTTCATCCACCAATATATCAATATAATGTAAATATTAATAATGAAGTTAATTAAATTTCCAATTTCTCAATTGTTTCAGCTTTTAGTCTTCTTAAATATTTTTACCCACTTTTAGTTTTATTTATTTTCTATCCACATTTCCAATCTTTGACATTAAATTAAATTATTAAATATTAACATAACACAACACGTGTTTTAATATATTACGCGTTTGACTCATAAAGTCGCTATTTATATATTATTTTTCCCTTTCAACTAATTTAATGAATAAGATAACATAATTATCGTAATTTCTTATTTGTTAAACCGATCATAAGTTGATAACTTTATTTTATCCTTTATCATTTTTTATATTTTATTGACTTACAAACTTTTCTTTTTCTAACCTTTCATACACATTTTTTATTAATTAAAATTAATTAAGTGAAAATCACAAAAAACTGTAGGATCTACGTGACATTTTATCATGTCTTTCTTATTACATTTTAATAAATTTTAACAGGTTGTTTATAATCCTTATGACCTACTATTATTATTATTATTATTATTATTATATTATTATTATTATTATTATTATTATATAAAAAATACAATTCTAAACATAATAATATATAAATACTTATTATTATGGTGATATAATAATAATAATATAAGAGAGTAAAGTCTTAATAGAAGAAACTTAATATTAATATATTCTAAATTTTAATATTAGTGTTCAGCCGAGGCATAGAAATAAATTAGATGAAAATATAAATTTATTTAAAAATATCTAAGTAATTATAAAGAAGGAAGGGATAAAAGTAATTCATTAAATAAGAATGATTTATTCTTTTACATCAAGTTAAAAATAAAAGGTTTAAATTTATTTTTAAAATATAAAATAAAATATATTTTTAATTCTTGAATTATCATTTAATCTGTGGTTTAGATTCACTCATATTCTGAAAAAAAAAATGCAACAAGTTATTATAAAAAAAAAAACAAAAAACAATCCAGATGACCATAAATCACGATTGCTCTGACCGAAAATCTAAATTACAAACAAAAATAATTTTAAAAAAGATTAAAGATCTTGACTTTAGAATAGGATACCATTATGGTCCTAAGTCAAATCCTAAACATAATAATATATAAATACTTACATGTCCCAGTCATGTAAAACAGTAAAATATAATATATCTAATGATTAACTAAAATAAATTACACAATGCTTCCATCTCCAGGCTGAAGTGGTCTTCTTGGGTTTTTCTAGAGATTCGAAAGTGAACAACCTAATTTACAAATATTGAAAACAAAAAATCAGCAAATAATAATGATACTTGTACCGAAGATTCGGGTCACACATGAAGAAGGAAAAATCAAACACAATGGCATGACTGTGTAAATGGATAGTATCTCAATTTTGCATCACATTAATCAAAACAGAATGCCTTTAATTGAATCCCAAAATGAAAAATACCTGCCAATTGTGCACATATTCTAGGTATGATGGCACAACTGGATAACGGGCACAGGAGTCCTTTCTATAAGAGAAATTTTCTGAAAGCATATAATATCTCCATCTTGTAGCTCCAAATTAGGAAAAACAAATCAATTAACCAATTAAAGATATAAGAAAAATATTTAGTAGACAACTGGAATAAGTAAATAATCAGCAAATTGTAAAGAAAAAAAATTAACATATATATTATATAAGTGAGTTGATTGGTTGTTAATTACGAAATTGAAGATAGAATAACTCAAAGTGCATCAATGGTCTAGATAGTTTACCTGGCTTTCTCGAAATGTCACATTCTTATTAATAGGTACACACATCACATATGGTTCAAACATAATTTCCTGCACCATGATAGTATGCACAGTAAATTCAAAAATGCTACAAGATTCAAGTCACGAGTTGAGATCAGAACCTAAAGATGACCCGCTCACAAACAAAAAATGTAGGCCTTTTCTCTACCGGAGAATGAATCATTTTTCTTTCGACATAATGCACTTTATTTGTGATCAACCATCAGTAAGTTTAGTTACTGAACAAATGAGACCAAGACTGATAAATCCAAGTCAAATATGTCAAGAAGCATATGGTATTTAGATCATAGAACGACAAAACTCAAATGATAAATATTGAACAAGAAGGATACAAACAAACCTCATAAAGTCGAATCTCTTCATAAGATTCATAACCAGCCATTTCATTTAACCTGCTTAAGATTTTTGACACCTTACCAGTAATCTCCACGTAGAGCCTTCCAACATAACTGCCACAGTAAGGAAAAACCTGATATCAACAAAGGTTCACTACTTACCACATCCACATTTAAAATACAGACAGTACACAGTACCGTAGCTCCTCTTTTTCAGGATCATACATCTTGAAGAAAAGTAATATATTGTCCTTTATCTTATCAGGTGGTGCAATGGGACGTAAATCCTAAATAGCAATGAATATAGTCTATCAAAAGCACAGAATTTGGATATTAATGCACTGCTTCATGATACAAATTCCATAAATTCAAATGTTACCAGCCCGAGCTCGACTTCCAAAAACAATTTCAGTTCTGCATTGTGAACATTGTTTGATGCCTCTCTCAATTGTCCAACCTGCAGCCCAAATCAGATTGAGAAAAAACATCAGATCATAGAGAAATAGACATGCTACATAAACTAGGTACCCGACGAGGGAAGATATAAATCACAAACAACCTAGCACCTTCACCAGCATTAGTAGAGCAAACCTAACCACGGGATCCCAAAAAAGTAGTATGAAAAATATTTATGTTGGGAAAATTACGCAGAATTTTCTTGTACCGTCAGATTTACGGAAGTGAAAAATAACTCGAATTTTGCACACACACAAATTGATAACGGAGTTCGGCTAATAATGCCTACGTCTCCGGACTGTTGCAGATCTTTTACTGGAAAAGACAACACCACTTACAACCCAGAACTCAATTACACCCGTAAGAACTAAACTGTTCTTACCCCCTTTTATTTCCCCTCTCTCTCTAAACTTATTTTCTCTCTCTCTGTTGGGTTCCTCTACACTGCTGGTTGTTTTTTCTCTCAATGGTGTCTTGCAGTGTCCAAGCCTTCTCCTTTTATAGGAGAAGGAAATCTTTAAAAAATTGTTTAAAAAACAATTACACACCGAAAGCAAACCCCTTTTCAATTAATAAAAAAAAAAAACCCACCGAAAGTCTATTACTTTCATTTGCTTTTCCACCGAAAGTCACCAACATGCTGGACCCAACAATCTCCCACTTGAAGACTGATTTCAATCTGTCTTCACACCTTGATCAATGCAACAGTCTTCTTTGATATGTTATTTTAGCGAGCCAACCCCAGAAGTTGAACACAACTTCGCCATCAATGGTCACCACCTTTGTCAACATGTCTGCTGGATTCTCACTTCCTTTGATCTTCTTCAACGTTAACACTTTATCTTCAAGTTGAGACCTGATAAAGTGATAACGGATATCAATATGCTTAGTTCTGGAGTGGAATGCTGAATTCTTTGCCAGATGTATCGCACTCTGACTATCACAATGCAAGACACTCCTTTCCTGGATGAATCCCAGCTCTGTCAACAAACCTTGAAGCCATATCATCTCTTTACTGGCTTCTGTTATTGCTACATACTCAGCTTCTGTAGTAGATAGAGCCACAATCTTCTGTACTTGCGACATCCAACTGACAGCTGTTGTTCCAACAGTAAATATGTAGCCGGTGGTACTTCTTCGGTGATCGACTTCACCTCCGAAGTCTGCATCTACGTAACCTTGTACCTTTATATCTCCTTTGCCAAAGTACAAACACTTCTTTGTGGTTCCTCGTAGATACCTCAAAATCCATTTGACTGCTTCCCAATGGGCTTTCCCTGGATTTGCCATAAACCTGCTTACTACTCCCACTGCATGGCCAATGTCGGCCTCGTCTGGACCATTGCGTACATCAAACTTCCAATGGCTGAAGCATATAGAATTTTAGCCATGTGACTTCTTTCTTCCTCTGTCTGAGGACACTGGTCCTTGGATAGGTGAAAATGACTTGCCAAAGGTGTGCTGACTGGTTTGGCGTCGCCCATGTTGAATCTTTGCAAAACACGGTTAATGTACTCTTCCTGAGATAACTGCAAAATTCCTTTTTGCCTATCTCTCGTGATTTGCATCCCAAGGATCTTCTTGGCAGGACCTAAATCCTTCATGTCAAATTCTTTTGACAACTGCATCTTCAAGCTTCTGATTTCTTCAATATCTGAACCAGCTACTAACATATCATCAACATAAAGTAGCAAGATGATATAACTGGATTTATATCTCTTGAAGAAGCAACGTGGTCGGCGTTGCACTTCGAAGCCTTCCACGTGCATGAAGCTATCAAACTTCTTATACCACTTGTCTTGGAGCTTGTTTCGGCCGTACAAGCTCTTTTTCATCTAATACCTTATTCTCCTTTCCTTTCACTCGAGAAGCCTTCGGTTGATGCATGTATATTTCCTCATCTAAGTCTCCATGAAGAAACGCCGTCTTCACATCTAGCTGCTCAAGGTAGAGATCTTCACTAGCAGCAATACTTAGTACGGTTCTGATAGTATTGAGCTTCACAACTGGAGAAAAGATTTTTGTGTAGTCAACTCCTTCCTTTTGCTGGAACCCTTTGACCACTAGTCGGGCTTTGTACCTCTTGGAGCCATCATGCTCCTCTTTCACCCGATATATCCATCTGTTGTGAAGTGCCTTCTTACCCATGGGTAAATCAGCTAGTTCCCATGTTTGATTTGACTTTAAAGACTTCATTTCGTCCTTCATGGCAAGCTCCCACTTGATGGCATCTGTGGTTTGACTTGCTTCTTCAAAGTCTTCGAGCTCTCTCCATCGATCATCAACATGTAGTCCATATATCTTGTTTGGCACATGTGGACGAGAAGACCTTCTCAAAACGGGAGTTGGAGTAGGGAGCTCTGAGTATTAGGCTAGCTCTCACTACTGCTCTCGATCGGTCTTCCGGGTGAGGAGTTTCAATGGTAGGACTATCAGGGATTTCATCCACCTCTGCATATACTGGCCAGTCTGTTCTGACTCACTGCTCTCAGTATTATGCCTATCCTTGTACATCACTCTTTCATTGAAGATCACATCTCTGCTGCGGATCATCTTCTTGTTTTCATCATCCCAAATGCGGTAGCCAAACTCATCTTCACCATAGCCGATGAGAGTGCACTTCTTTGACTTGGGATCAAGTTTATTTCTGCCTTGATCACTTACGTGCACATATGCTACACAACCGAAAACTCTAAGATGTGAGAGTTTTACCACTTTTCCGCTCCATACCTCTTCTGGTATTTTGTGCTCCAATGGTACCGATGGACCTCGGTTGATCAAGTAGGTTCTTGTGTTGATACCTTGAATCGCTTTGGTAAGCCTAACGCACACGTAAGCTTCCGCTCTTTCGATCAACGTTCGATTCATCCGCTCATTTACACCGTTATGTTGAGGTGTACCCACCTTCCCTTTCCATTCGATCCCATGCTCGTAGCAGAACTTCTTGAATCTGGTGTCTTCATATTCACCACCATTGTCAGTTCTGAGCTTTTTAATCTTCAATCCTGTCTCATTTTCTACCATTGCTTTCCACATTTTGAAAACTTCAAATACTTCAGACTTGTGCTTAAGGAAGTATACCCACACCTTCCTGGAATGATCATCAATAAAAGTCACGAAGTAGTGTTTTCCACCAATGGATGAGACTGTAGTTGGACCCCATACATCAGAGTGAACAAGCTCGAGTTTCTTCTTCTTTGGGGTTCTTGCACTTGTCTGAAAGTGACTCGCTTCTGCTTTCCAAGTATACAGTCTTCACACATGTCAATTTCCACGATCAAGACTGGTAATTTTCCCTTCGAGTGCATGATCTTCATTCCCTTCTCACTCATATGGCCAAGTCTCTGGTGCCATATATTGGGATTTTCATTTGTTGCAGCAACTGTGATTGAGCAACGTGTTCTGTATTCGTGTATAGAGTGCCATCTTTCTTGCCTCGAGCAAACATTGTCATTGCACCCTTTGATATCTTCCAATCATTACCATGGAAGATTGTAGTGTAGCCTTCACTGGCCAACTGGCCTACTGAGATTAAATTCTTTTTCAGGTCGGGAATATGTCTAACATTTTTCAATTCCCATGCAGACCCGTTCAATTTAATCTTCACTACACCTTTACCCACGATCTCACAAGTTTGATCATTGCCAAGATAAACTTTACCTTGTTCTCCGGGGACATAACTGTCGAAGAATCCTTTCTGTGATGTGGCATGGAAGGATGCTCCAGAGTCTAACACCCAAGACTCTTCTTTGCTCTCCAAAGAACATATCAATGCATCATCTCTTCCAGATGTGGAAGCAACATTTGTTTCGTCCTTCACTTCTTGATTCTTCGATGCGCTTTGACCGATTCTTGTAGTGCCGGTCTTCCCACATTTCCAACACTCGATAGTCTTCGAGTGAGAATTATTTGGATTTCTCGATTTGGACCTCCTACCCTTTGATCTGCCTCGGTAGTTTGATCTGCCACGTCCGTCTTCTCTAGTTGAGTTTCTTCCTCTTGACTCTGTATGCAATACTGAAGAGGTTGAAGACTCACCCGAATCTCTCCTTCGGATCTCTTCACTGAGAACTAGATCACGGATGTTATCGAATTTTAACTTACTGCTTCCTATTGAGCTACTCACAGCCGTGACAGTAGCGCTCCAACTTTCTGGTAAGGAAGACAAAAGTATCAAGGCTCGTACCTCATCATCAAATTCGATTTCAACTGAACTCAACTGGGTTGTGACTAAGTTAAGTTCATTGATATGTTGTGCTACCGATGCGCCTTCCGCCATCCGCAAGTTAAACAACCGCCTCATCAAATGAACTTTGTTTGAGGCCGACGGCTTTTCATACATCCTGGAGAGAGCTGTCATCAGACTCGCCGTGGTCTTTTCTTTCGCAATGTTAAAGGCAACATTACGGGATAATGTTAACCGGATAACGCCAAGGGCTTGCCTATCGAGAAGTTTCCATTCGTCATCACTCATGCCTTCTGGCTTCGTTTCTGAGAGAGGTTGATACAGCTTTTTCTGATACAAATAGTCTTCTATCTGCATCTTCCAAAAGCCAAAGTCCGCACCATCGAACTTTTCAATTTTCACCTTTCCTTCATCTGCAGCCATCACTCCCACTTAAATCTGACACTTCCTCAAGATCGTTTCTGACAATTTTTGTAAACCACTGGGTTGAGAACACGTTTATGAACAAATTTGTAACGCTGACAAATTTTTCGCGTTTTTACTATTCATATGAACAGTACCTCACAAAAAATTGCAGAGCCTCCAACTTGGAGCTCTGATACCAGTTGTTGGGAAAATTACGCAGAATTTTCTTGTACCGTCAGATTTACGGAAGTGAAAAATAACTCGAATTTTGCACACACACAAATTGATAACGGAGTTCGGCTAATAATGCCTACGTCTCCGGACTGTTGCAGATCTTTTACTGGAAAAGGAAATATACTTGGTGTTTACAGAATACTCAAAATCTGATAACACCACTTACAACCCAAAACTCAATTACACCCGTAAGAACTAAACTGTTCTTACCCCCTTTTATTTCCCCTCTCTCTCTAAACTTATTTTCTCTCTCTCTGTTGGGTTCCTCTACACTGCTGGTTGTTTTTTCTCTCAATGGTGTCTTGCAGTGTCCAAGCCTTCTCCTTTTATAGGAGAAGGAAATCTTTAAAAAATTGTTTAAAAAACAATTACACACCGAAAGCAAACCCCTTTTCAATTAATAAAAAAAAAAAAACCCACCGAAAGTCTATTACTTTCATTTGCTTTTCCACCGAAAGTCACCAACATGCTGGACCCGACAATTTATACTGATTGTTTATTCATTTTAAGGTAATTAAAAGCAACAAGACAATAACAGTTGCATGACATAATTAAAAGTAACGCAAACACAATGAATTAACAGATGGTTCAGGCATCCAGCCAAACCAACCAGGACAATTACCAAATTGATAGGCTGATATAGACATCAAGCATAGAACAGATTCAGCAAACAACTTGTGGGGATGAACAAGCAATGGATAAAAGGCTCGAAGAGGGGTATATGAGAAAAATAATAGAAAGGCATTAAGAAAGTTCAAGAATTTACAGATTTTGCTTCCTCCAAGTGAGTCAATGGTCGATGTGGGCGATAGGTATGGTTTTGCCGTTTTGTCCATAGCCAAAAGCGCTGGAACTGAACTGGTATGCCAAACTCTTTAGCAACATCATCCTGTGTATACCACAGATGAGTCAGTAATCAGATAAAAAAAAATCAAACTAATGAAAATGGAACATCTTTTGAGCAACCATCGACGAAGCTTGGATACTTCTAAATAGTAGTAGTATCATGTCATAGCTGTGTTAGAAATGTATCCATGCCAGGCATTTAAACATTTGGAATACTTTAAGTTCCATTTAAACATTTGAATACTTTTAATTTTTAAACTTATATTCCAGTTTTTCAATGAAAAAGCAACTGCTCAATGAGAGATTTAGTTCGGACCAGATCAAATCAGACAACAAATAGGGTATGCCAGGTCAAAATTCAAACCTCAAAACACAGCTAGCAGGAGAGCTAAAGGTGCGATTAACGATACCTTAAAATGGTTAAAAGATGTTTGCTTTGGTACACGGAAACTCTTCACTTTGTCATGATCTACAAGGTCAAAATATATATCCTTTCCAATCTGCTCTGTGAGGTCTTCATCTCGAGCCACCTAAGTATCATATGTTGTTAATTATATCTAAATGTACATTGATCAAACAACCCAAAGCATATTTACAATTAGATGTAAATATACAAACTCCACTCAATTCTTGAATAGCAAGTCACGAAGTAGCCAACTAGAACCTTTATAATTATGTAAAGGTGAGCCTCTGCCTCTTGTTTCTTTTTGTCCTCTTTTTCTTCTTGTTCATTCGTCAACCTCTCCTGCATTAATGCATTGCAGACATTGAATGCAAATTTTCCATAATAAAGCTACAGAAGTACTGCAGTAGAAATTTAAAAGATAGAAGCAAAGTGAGCTTGGTTTGATTATGGCTATAGATACTCCAAAGGAATTTGTGATTGAAAAACAAAAAATAACTTATTGATTTATGCAGAGTTTTAATTATCTTGCGTAAGAGGGATGAACCTATATTTCAAAAGTATATATATTATGTTTTTTTTTTCTTTTTGTGTATGTACAACTGCAGCAAAAGGGTTTGAACCTAGAACCCCATTATCTGTAGATAGACAGACAGACAAGTACAATGAGAACAAAGATAAAAAAGACTCGGTTGAGAACAGTCATCGAGTAGATTGTGATATTTGAATAAATTAGCCATCCAACTTTATTTTGCAAGTTCAATTTAAATGCAAAGACAAACATGTTGCTACTTGACTTGGCTTGATTTGTTTTGTGTCTACTAGAGATAGTTGTTTTATGTTCAATATGTGTATTTGCATTTATACATTGTAATTTCTCTTATCTCTATTCTTTACACAGCTAGCTAGGAAGTTAGAGTACTGAGTCAGCAATGATTCACACAGATCAACTATATGAGACTTCTCCCTCTGTACATTTCTCTTAATAACAGACTTACAGTTTAGTTCTGTTTTCTCTCTCCTCAATTCCTGTTTTCTGATAGATCCCAAAACCACCAAATAATAGTCATTCACCCTTAAATGTTTAGCAATGTCTTTCTCATCCACATTGCATATTAAGATGTCCTTGTCAGCTTCAATCATATACACCAGTACTTTATTTATTTTGTAGCCAACTCCAATAAGTAACTAACCAGTCACCTCACTCACAAAATATAAATATACGTGTTTCTTCTACTAATTTTTTCTCTTTCTAGTTGTTTGGTTGTTGTCTGTGTATTGTAATTGTTTACCAAATATTTTTGTTTGATGAATTTAGAAGGAGTGTTGTTAAATACAGAATGCTCCTTGTGACTAAGGGTAGAAATATATCAGCTGTCTGTTGGGCATTGACTTAACCTATTTAAAGACTAGACTAAGACAACAGGGAAAGAGGATGAAGAAGCAGGAAAAATCAAACATAATAAAATGACTGTGTAAAGGATAGTTTTCATTTTTTGCATCACATTAATCAAAACAGATTGCCTTCAATTGAAACCCCTAAGAAAAATACCTGGCTATTGTGCACATATTCTTGGCCTGATGACACATCTGGAAAACCTTCTCCACCACCTGGTTCTCTGCAATTCCCTTGACCTATTGCATTACAGCTGGTTGAATTACCATCTATTTTTTGGGAAGGAACTTGGAGAAGATGAATAAACAACTTTTCCAACGAAGGGAGTTCTTGACTAGAAAGAATTTCATCACAAACATGCTTAAAATCTGAATGCATTCCATGTAGAACCAGCATCATAAACAGATTGTCAAGTTTATTATTCATTTCCTCTAAAGTATCAGACTTCAAATACAATTTAAACTCCTCAACTACAGATTGAGCCTTAGAAACATAAGAAAGCATATCATTATCACATTGTTTAAGAGCGACAAGTTTTTGCGCAGAATCATACACCAATTTATTGTCATAAGCAAATACACTGTGTGCCTTCTTCCAAAAAGAATGACAAGTTTTGAAAGCTTTGAAATTTGGCAGGATATTAGAGTCAACAGATTGCCATAGCAAAGCACAGAGTTGGTAATCAAGCTTTATCCAGTTATCATGTTTTTCTTCTGAAATATCATCCAATGATTTCTCCAAATGATCATAGTGTCCCTGGCTAAGAAACCAGAATTTCACAGAAGCAGACCATGCTGAATAATTTGTAGCATTAAGTTTGTGAGAAGTAATGGCTGGTGTGGCAGAAACAGAGAAAAGAGGAGCTTCTAAATTTTCAGACTTAGCATTTCCTGATGCCATTGTTTTGAGGAGGCTAAGAAAGCAAGAAACTCAAAAGGTCACTGAAACTCTGATGAGAGGAGAATGAAATGAGTACACGACCCTTAATGTAGGATATTGATTGAATCCTAATGTACTGGATATACGTGCATGGAAGGATTACACATGATATTTCCAAGAATAAAAAATTCAACTTCCTAAGTAAATGAATGGTTCTACACATTTATCTATGAACAATATTAATGTTGTTTTTCACTAATGATTTCAACAAGAAGAAGTACAGTTTCAAATTTTTTATGACATTTTAAAAGTAAGAGAGCACAAACAAACTACATCAAGTTCGACTTTCACGTGTTCATCAGAGTCATAACCAGCCATAACTACAAGGTAGTGTGCTTGCTCTGTCAATTTTGTTTCACAGTTTGATGAAAACAGAGGAATATGGTAAAGGAAAATAGGTTCAAAATTTAAATACATTTTTAAAGATATGTTTGTTTATTTTTTTCAAATTTTTTGTTCACGTAAAAGATTAAATTAGAACAATCTTTGATTTATAATCTCCGGTGATAATTGTTACGTTTTTTAGAAAATATATTTCGTATTTTTATTACACGTAATTAACTTAATTTTCATCGTTATTTATAATTTCATTTATCACTCCATAGTGAATGATTAAGAATGTAATTGATTTTATTAATATTAAAAATTTGAATTATTATTTTGCACGTGAATAGTTTAAATGATTATTACTTAATATGATTTTTTGGTATTTATTCTTAGTCACTTATCCTCTGTAAACATCATTTTCATTTCCTAATAAAAAAGATATTTTTGTCATCTTTTTTTAAAATTTAATTTAATATTATTTAAAAAATTATCGATAATTAAAAATATATTTATGTCGCAATAAAATTTTATAATGTAAGTTATATGTTAAAAATAGCTTTATATCTCAATATAGGTTCATAATACCTTTAAAAAAATTAGTATACAGTAATTAAATTATTGTAATATAACCTACATATTCAAAAAAATATTAGTCATTTTAAGTTATAGTTATATAAAACAAAAATTTATTTTCTATAGTCGCAATAGAAGATAATGTAGTTCAATATTTTACTTCTCTAAAGTATTCAAATAAAAATAAACATGAGAGCAGAAATAAAAATAAAGATTTGCAATTAATATATAAGTGAATTACATTTCAATATTTTATTTGATAAATTATAATAGTTAAAAAAAAATTTATGTTATATTATGAATTATTTATCATAAATATTAACTATAATTTTTATTTTAAAAATATTTATTACAATATAATTATATAAAACAAATAATCATTCTGCAGTAGTTTTATAAACACTTTCTTCTCTCTCTTCTTTTTACAAGTTATAAACATTTGTTTAGCTCAATTAAAAATAAGAAAATAAAATATTTTAGCTATAAAAAAAATTAATTTCTGACACTTGATCTACTAATAATAACAATATAATGTAAAGATTAATAATGAAGTTAATTAAATTTCCAATTTCTCAATGGTTTCAACTTTTATTTAAGTCGCTATTTATATAATATTTTTCCTTTTCGACTAATTTGATGAATAAGATAACATAATTATCGTAATTTCTTATTTGTTAAGCCAATCATAAGTTGATAACTTTATTTTATCCTTTATCATTTTTTATATTCTGTTGACATACAAACTTTTCTTTTTCTAATCTTTCATACACTTTTTTTATAATGTAAAATAAACACTTTTTTTTATTAATTGAAATTAATTAAGTGAAAATCACAAAAAACCGTAGGATCTACGTGACTACGTCCTGTTTAATGATCTTATCCTGTGTTTTTCATTAGATTTTAATAAATTTTAACAGGTTGTTTATATTCCTAATGACCTATTATTATTATTATTATTATTATTATTATTATTATTATTATTATTGATATAATTACAATAATAATAAGGTTTAATTATTCATTTATCTCAATGGTTCAGTAAATTTTTCCTTTTAATCGTTCCCTGTTTAAAAGTAATTTTTTTAGCCTTCATAATTCAAAAATTATATTTATAATTCTTATACTTTACATTTTAATTACTTTTTAGTCAACAAAGACAAGTCAATTCAAATCCTCAATTTTTGAAAATTTGAGAGATATTGAAAGAAATCAAGAATTCTTGCTATTCATTATATCTTTAATCTTTGGATTTTTTATTTTAATTCCCTTTTAATATTTATAATCAAAAACGATGTATCTAATTCTTTTTTATTCAATAAATTAGGGTCCATTGGGTAGAATAAAAGAAGATGGAATGGAATAAAAATATTTAAATAAAAATAGAGTGTAAAATAGTGAGATTTAAACTAATTTTTTTAAATTTTCATTCCTTTCTCATCTTTTTAACTTTTAAACATAATCTCAATACTTATGTCTCTTTTACAATAATACATTAATTTTGCTACATTATTTGCAAACCTTACTTAAATTAGCTGTATTGTGTGTGGTCCAAGCCAAGATGCTGCTCCCAACCGTAAACATTACTCCTCTAACACATGCATAATACAATTCAAACAAATGAAAATTTGTGGTTAAATATCAATGGAACTAAGGGAGATACGAGGAAAGATAAATGCAATGTGGAAGCTAATAGCAATATGTAGTCAATCAATCAACTGACTCGCAGAATATATATATTCACAGAATATATGTATTTACAGAATATATATATATATATATATATATATATATATTTCTCTCTTCACATATTATAATTAGTTATCTTATAATTAATTATCTGATTACCTACGTATTACCAGTTGTTAATCAAATATTTTTCAAGATAAATGTACCTGAAAACGACTGGATACAATGTCAGGATCCTGAAGGTAGACGGGTTGAACTAATGAACAATATGCAAATTTCCACTGGCCAAACAAGGAATATAAAAAAAAAATAGATAACTAAACATCAAATTTGCTAACCAATAGTAATATTTATACACATTTCACAGTGAATCTTTCATAACTAAAAGCAAAATTACTTGAAAAGGAAGAAGCACAATATCCAACAGAACACACAGGAGATACCTTGACAAACTCTTCATCAGGTACTTGAAGTTTCTTCTGTATTCGTACTTTAATTTCAGCCAAAGTTTCCCTTTCACGTATGACCAACAAGAAGGGTTCCTCAAAGTACTGAATTTGCTGTCATAGCAAATCAAATGAAAAAAAATTAAAACGTTTAGGGTACAAATTATCAATGGCATCAAAATATTACAAAATGCACTAAGCAAATTGAATCAACTATAATTATATACCATTTGATTTTGAGCTGTATCTTTAGTGAAATGATACACATGGATTAGACGATCATGAAGACCCAGATTTTTCTCTTCTTCTGGAATCTGCAATACCACAAGAAAAGTGACTCATTCATTTTGTTAAATAAAACTGTAATATAATATATACCACAATCCATTTGAATAAATAAAAGCAGGAAAAACTTCACGGACAGAAAATACTACCTCCTCTGCACGTAATGTCCAGTATTGATCATTAATGTTTTCAATCTTGTAACTGAGAGGGAAGACCTGCACAAGAAGACATAATGAGCATATATCACTAGGAAAATAGGACTAATCTCCACATTGCTATCACAGTGACAAATACAATTGGAGGATCACAGGTCTGTGCTAAATTTAGAATATTGAATTTTGATTCCCAAACAATTTTGTCAGAAAAATAATGAAGAAAAGTAATAAAGCCAAGGACACTTAAAAACAGACATTGCACAATACCTTGTAAATCTTGTGGTAGACAACTTCAAGCAACCTAAGCTCAGCTTCAGGATCAGACAATTCCACCTGTAATAACAGTAAAAAACGAGTATGAGTAATTATTTAAACAATTAAGCTGAAAAATCATAAACAGGACAAAAGTTAACATTATATTATAAAATTGCTACTTCGATAACAAACTGAAGTACTAAAAAAACTCAGCAAACATGGCTTCATGTATCTTGTTTTAAATACAGAGGACGTCAGAGTGACATTGGCTGCAGTTGTGACTTTGGTGTTATGTAAGTAAAGAATTTAGGCAAGTTAATTGACTAAACAATACTCATGCAAAATCACCTTTGTTTTCAGATCATCAAGAACATCTCCAACAGTACTCTGCTTTGGGAGTCTGATAGTGTGAATAACCACCTGATTAAACAATTACAAAAGAGTCAAGGAAAAAATTCAAGAAAAAAAAAACAAAAGAAAATAGTATCACAATACACTCACTTTATCCTTGGTAGCATGGTGAAATGAAACTTTCAGAGTTTTCAAACCTTGTAATTCTGTCACAGGGATGTCAAGTACTTCATAGTATAAAATGTCTGAAGTCTGAAATGCATGAAAGGAATAAAATGTTGTTATAACTAAGAAAAGAGACAAGATAGAATATTGAACCACAAGTGAATAATAACCTGATTGTAGTGAACCAGCATATCAGACAAATGTTCCACACCACGATACTTAATAGGCTGGGATTTTGGTTGTTGAGAGTAGCAATTGTGAGGAGTGAGTCTAATTATGGATGGATCATCCACACCAAGTTGTTGAGCCACTCTCTCCACCACATCATCATATGTAGAGAGTCTTGACCTAGAAATTAATATACAGAGTAAATGAAAATGGTACAATTCTAAACATAATAATACATAAATACTTAGATGTTCAGTCATGTAAAATACTGAAATATAATATATGCAATGATTAGCTAAAATAAATAACGCAATGCTTACATCTCCAGGCTGAAGTGGTCTTCCTTGGGTTTTTTCAGATATCGAAAGTGAACAACCTAATTTACAAACATTGAAAATAAAAAATCAGCCAATAACTTAAAAATACACCAAACCTTGCACAGTATATTATGGTCTCACATGCAGATATGTGCAGATATGGACAACAGGGAAAGAGGAGGAAGAAAAGGGAAAAATCAAACATAATAAAATGACTGTGTAAACAGAGAGTTTTCATTTTTGCATAACATTAATCAAAACAGATTGCCTTCAATTGAACTCCCAAAAGAAAAATACCTGGCGATTGTGCACATATTCTTGGTGTGATGGCACATCTGGATAACCTTCTTCACCACCCGGTTCTCTGCAATTCCCTTGACTTGTTGCATGCAATTCATTACAGCTGGTTGAATTACCATCTATTTTTTTGGAAGGAACTTGGAGAAGACGAATAAACAACTTTTCCAACGAAGGGAGCTCTTGACTAGTAAGAATTTCATCACAAACATACTTATAATCTGAATGCATTCCATGAAGAACCAGCATCATAAACAGATTATCAACTTTTTTATTCATTTCCGCTAGAGTATCAGACTTGAAATACAGTTTAAGTTCCTCAACTACAGATTGAGCCTTAGAAACATAAGAAAGCATATCATTATCAGAATCTTTAAGAGTGACAAGTTTTTGGGCAGAATCATACACCCACTTATTGTCATAAGCAAATAAACTGTGTGCCTTCTTCCAAAAAGAATGACAAGTTTTGAAAGCTTTGAAATTTGGTAAGATATCAGAGTCAACAGATTGCCATAGCAAAGCACAGAGTTTGTAATCAAGCTTTATCCAGTGATCACGTTTTTCTTCTGAAATTTCATCCAATGATTTCTCCAAATGATCATAGTGTCCCTGGCTGAGAAACCAGAATTCCACAGAAGATGACCAAGCTGAATAATTTGTAGCATTAAGTTTGTGAGAAGTAATGATGGGTGTGGCAGAAACAGAAAAAAGAGGAGCTTCTGAGTTTTCAGACTTAGCATTTCCTGAAGCCATTGATTTGAGAAGGTTGAGGAAGCAACAAAGTCAACAGGGAACTGAGACTTTGTGAGGAGACCAGAATGAAAGGAGTACACAGATTATATCCTATTTGATTAAATTTTTAGATATATTTTTAGTAAAAATATTCTTAAAATATAACTAAAAATAAAAAAAAAATTATATTTTTAATGTTTCTTTTTTAAAATAATAAAAAATCAAAGATATAGGTATAATTTTAAATATTTTTTATCGTTTTTAAATTTTTTTAAAATTCAAAAATAAAAATATGAAATGAAAATAAAAAATATTTTCTGAAACGTATTATTTTTCAACTCATTTTTTATCTATTATTTTTCCTTTTTCGACTTACTTAGTGAAGAAAAGATAGTATTCGCAATTAATTATTTGTTGAGTTGACCATAACTTTATTTTATCCTTTTTGATATTTTACACAGTAAGTTTTAAGAATATACTTATTAATATACTTTTCAGTGTAAATCAGTGAGTTCTTAGAAATTAAACCCTAAATTGTCCTAATATATCGCAAAAATTGGCCTTATTTGTTGGATATATATATATTATTTAATGATTTTTTTCCATAATTTTTTAAAATTTTCATAAATTTAAATTCATTGAAGATAATATTTACTAATACAACTCGTGACCTATTATAATAATAAAAAAAAATTAAATATCTATCAGATCTATATAATTTCCTAAATTTTACCTTTTAAGTTTTTATAATTTAAAAATGTCATCTCATAAGTATTTATGATTTAAAATTGGCTCTTTTTATTTTTATATTTTAATTCTAGTTATATTTTAGTGTTTAAATTTTACAATTATTAACTCCCTTCTGATATCTATTGTTAAAAGATATGTAACTGTTATAAGATTCAAATTCAAGATCTTCACCCATTGAAAAAATAAATAAACATGTTTCTTTGGCGTTAAAATATATAAAATAGTAAAATGATAAAAAAATGATATATAAAAAATAAAATACTGAAATTGTTGGTATTAAAAATATATTCACTTAGTATTAAAAATATATTCACTTATTAAAATATGAAGAAAAAAATTTTAAAAACTTCTATCCATGGAAGTCACTACACTGAGCAAGTTAACCCAAAAACAGTAATTGTCATAGGTACAACATGATCAGGTGGACGAGGAGAAATAATAAATTTCTTTAAAATTTAATTTAATATTATTTAAAATTTATCGATAATTAAAAATATTTTTATGTCTCAATAAAATTTTATAATGTAATTTATATGTTAAAAATAGTTTTATATCTCAAT
This sequence comes from Hylodesmum podocarpum, assembly GCA_026586105.1. Taxonomy (NCBI): domain Eukaryota; kingdom Viridiplantae; phylum Streptophyta; class Magnoliopsida; order Fabales; family Fabaceae; genus Hylodesmum; species Hylodesmum podocarpum. The sequence goes on along the minus strand of JALJEV010000519.1, from coordinate 4,292,837 downwards.
GTAGGTTCATAATACCTTTAAAAAAAATAGTATATAGCAGTTAAATTATTGTAATATAACCTACATATTCAAAAAAAAATATTAGTCATTTTAAGTTATAGTTATATAAAACAAAAATTTATTTTCTATAGTCGCAATAGAAGATAATGTAGTTCAATATTTTACTTCTCTAAAGTATTCAAATAAAAATAAACATGAGAGCAGAAATAAAAATAAAGATTTGCAATTAATATATAAGTGAATTACATTTCAATATTTTATTTAACAAATTATCAATAGTTAAAAATAATTTTGTGTTATAATATGAATTATTTATCATAAATCTTAGCTATAATTTTTATTTTAAAAATATTTATTATTATGAATTTGTATTACAATATAATTTTTATAATAAATTATATTTATTTATTTTAAATTTTAATTATATAAAATAAATAATCATAGTTTTATAAATAATTTCTTCTCTTCTCTCCCTTTTTTTTTTTTACAAGTTATAAACATTTGTTTTAGCTCAGTAGAAGATAAGAAAATAAAATATTTTAACTATAGAAGCAATTTCTGACAATGTAAAGATTAACCTTCTCTTCGGCTATATCAATTTTTAGTCCTTTAAAGTCTTTTTATCAAATTTTAATTATTTTTTTTAAAATTTTAACCCTGATGATAAATTAAATTATTAAATACTCAATAAAAATATCATATAACTCCTAATAATAGAAAATCCCAAGTTATAAACATTTTTTTTGCTCAATTAAATATAAGAAAATAAAATATTTTAGCTATAAAAACAATTTCTGACACTTCATCTACCAATAATATCAATATAATGTAAAGATTAATGATGAAGTTAATTAAATTTCTAAATTCTCAATTATTTCAACTTTTAATCTTCTTAAATATTTTTACCAACTTTTAATATTATTTATTTTCTATCCACATTTCCAATCTTTGACATTAAATTAAACTATTAAATATTAACACAAGTGTTTTAAGATTATAATTATAAATACACTGCTTACCAAAATTACAACAAACTGCTGCAACACTAAAGCCACACAAGTTCTCTTGTTAGAATTTTCAGACACATTAAATCAATCCTATTGCAAAACAGTTGATATGAGACAATTATAATTACTGTGTTTTTTCATCTTTGAATAGAAGTATTTCCATGATAATATGTAGTTTTAACCTTTACAACAAAAGGATTTTAATTGTTATATATAGATGTAATTGAGGGTTATGCCTATAATAATCTTCAATTTACTCCTGGTTTTCTTGCACTGATAATAGCATTTCATTGACTTATTAATCAGATTCTATTATTTTTCATTTGTGTGATTTTCACTTTTTGCATCACATCAAACCAAAAAATTGGACTTTGAGTGAACCCGCCAAAAAAAAAAAACCCTAGAAGCCATGAATACTTGTAGGTATGAAGGCACATCTTCCTCACTATCTATAGTATCAACATTCTGAAAACATATAATATCTCCATCTTGTAGCTGCAAATTTAGAAAAATAAACCAATAACTAACCAAAGATACACTAATTCATACGGTAAACATGATATATCCATTTAAATAATATTAACAAATTATATTTCTAAGTTGCATGAGATCTTTTGAGTTCAGAATATATAATAATGACTATAATTTAATTAACTTGTAATAGGTGTAAACTCTAGATAATTATTTTTATTATGTGAATTAAGGTCCATTTGGTAGAATAAAAAAAATGAAATGCAATAAAAATATTTGAATGAAAATAGAGTATAAGATGGTGGAACCTAAACTAAATATTTTAAAATTTCCATTTTTTTTCTCTTCTTTTAAACTCTTTAAAACATAATCTCAATAAATAACACATTCCCAACTTATTTAATATCGTTACATAACTTAAAATATAAAATATTGTGACTAAAACTACTTTCAAATTACAAAGACTAAATATAAAGATCAATAAAATTATAAAGCTCAAATAAATAATTAAACCTAATAATAATAAAAATATATGATTTTTTTATTGATAATGATTGAACAAGTGCCATAAATTATAAGATTCAAATAAGATCTTGACTCATTGAAAAATAAAATAACCATGTATCTTTGGGGCTAAAGTTAATAATTTTAGGAGAACTATACCAATAAAATACCTAAATGGTGTGGCAGGAAACTATCATTTATGCTAACGTGGCCGACGAGTCTCTACTGTAATGTTACACTCAGACAAATATTTGGTGTTCAACTGTTATATAAGTTCATTACCTCATAAAATATACATGTATGTGTAATTTTTTTATTATTATTATTTTTCTTTTTTCTTTACATTTTGTGTGATAGTTGGTTTGTTGGCTTGCATTGCAGTTGATCAGGTGTATTTTTTTGTTATGTTAATTTTGTTGCATCATTTTGTAGCCCTCACTTAAATTAGAAAAATATTTATTAAATAATTATTGTAAGACAACTAGTTATAAAATATAAAAAAAGAGAAATAAATATACAAATATATTCTGTGAATGAGTTGATAGGTTAAATAAATTTTGCTTAAATTAACATTATAACTCAAAAAAATCAGGAAGCAATCAAGATGAACCAAAAAAAGAAAAATCAACCTCATCCCAGTTTCCTAATTATAAATCTTTACTGGCTTCTCATGTGTGGCCATTATGAAAAAAAAAAAAAAAAAAAAACATACAGATTTGAAAAGGTGTGATAGAGCAAGCTTTTTCAACCACAACTAGAAGTCCAAATCAAGTATTACCAGAACATGTGATAGACACAGAATAATTAAAAAGACCAAAATGTACTAAACAAATCAATTCTTGCAGGTAAAGTCACTAACCTGGTTAACAGGGTATGATCTTTTTAGGAGCATTGTCAGTGTGTTCCAAGCCAAGATACTGCTCCCAACCATAGTAGACATCTCTCCTCTAACACAAGCATAATACAATTCAAACAAATGAAAAATGCTGCATAAATATCAATGGAATTAGGGGCAGATAAGAGTAAAGATAAATGTACCTGAAAATGACTGGATACAATGTCAGAATCTTGAAGGTACTCAGGACTCCCTGATGAGAAAAATGCAAATTTCCACTGGCCAAACAAGAAATATAATAAAAAAAAATTAGGTAACTAAACATCAAATGTGCTAACCAATAGTAATATTTATACACATTTCACTATGAATCTTCCATAACTAAAAGCAAAATTACTTGAAAAAGAAGAAGCACAATATCCAACACAACACACAGGAAATACCTTGACAAACTCTTCACCAGGTACTTGAAGTTTCTTCTGTATTCGTACTTTAATTTCAGCCAAAGTTTCCCCTTCAAGTATGACCAAGAAAAAGGGTTCCCCGAAGTACTGAATTTGCTGTCATAGCAAATCAAATGGAAAAAAAATCTTAAAACGTTTAGGGTACAAATTATCAACTGCATCAAAATATTACAAAATGCACTAAAATTGAATCAATTATAGTTATATACCATTTTATTTTGAGCTGTATCTTTAGTGAAATGATACACATGGATTAGACGATCATGAAGACCTAGATTTTTCTCTTCTTCTGGAATCTGCAATACCACAAGAAAAGTGACTCGTACATTTTATTAAATAAAACTGTAATCTAGTATGTACCACAATCCATTTTAATAAATAAAAGAAGGAAAAACTTCGCTGACAGAAAATATCTCCATTCCCAAAACCAGAAGAAACTACTACCTCCTCTGCGCGTAATGTCCAGTATTGATCATTAATGTTTTCAATCTTTTCATTGTGAGGGACGACCTGCACAAGAAGACAGGCAGAATATAATGAGCATGTATCACTAGGAAAATAGGACCAATCTCCTCATTGCTATTACAGTGACAAAAACAATTGGAGGATCACAGGTCTGCGCTAAATTTAGTACATTGAATTTGAATTTCCCAATAATTTGGTCAGAAAAATAACCAAGAAAAATAATCAATCCAAGAGCACATAAAAACAGACATTGCACAATACCTTGAAAATCATGTGGTAGAAAATTTCAAGCAACCTAAGCTCAGCTGTAGGATCAGACAATTCCACCTGTAATAACAGTAGAAAATGAGTATGAACAATAATTTAAACAATTAAGCTGAAAAATTATAAACAGGGCAAAAGTTAACATTATATCATAAAATTGCTAATTCAATAACAAACTTAAGTACTAAAAAAACCCATCAAACATGGCACTTGCTATTTCTGTGTTATGAAGGTAAAGAATTTAAGCTAGTTAATCCACTAAACAATCATGCAAAATCACCTTTGTTTTTAGATCATCAAGAACATCTCCAACAGTGCTCTGCTTTGGGAGTCTGATAGTGTGAATAACCACCTGATCAAACAATTACAAAAGAGTCATGGAAAAAATTTCAGAGAAAAACCAAAAGAAAATCGCATCATACTCACATAATCCTTGGTAGCACGGTGAAATGCAACTTTCAAAGTTTTCAAACCTTGTAATTTTTGCAGAGGGATGCCAAGTACTTCATAATATAAAATGTCCGAAGTCTGAAATGCATGAAAAGAATAAAATGTTGTTATAACTAAGAAAAAAGACAAGATAGAATATTGAACCAAAAGTCAATAATAACCTGATTGCAGTGAACCAGCATATCAGACAAATGTTCCACACCACGATGCTTGATAGGCTGGGGTTTTGATTGTTGAGAGTCGCAATTGTGAGGAGTGAGTCTAATTGTGGATGGATCATCCACGCCAAGTTGTTGAGCCACTCTCTCCACCACATCATCATATGTAGAGAGCCTTGACCTAAAAATTAATATACATAGTATATGAAAAGGATGCAATTCTAAACATAATAATGCATAAATACTTACATGTTCACTCATGTAAAATACTGAAATATAATATATGCAATGATTATCTAAAATAAACTACACAATGCTTACATCTCCAGGCTGAAGTCGTCTTCCTTGGGTTTTTCTAGAGATCGAAAGTGAACAACCTAATTTACAAACATTAAAATAAAAAATCAGCCAATAACTTATTGTGAAAATATAATGAATAGCACCCTACTTATATACATCCAGCATATATCAGACCCTATCTTTAAGTGAGATTTTTAACACAACATTCATGCCGAGAACTGAACTTCTCGAATGTGGAGACTATTTAAATGGATGGTCCAATATCGAATTTTCAACATATCTCATATCGAAGATTAGACTTTTCGAGTGTGAAGACTGGAGACTTGTCAAACGGGTAATCCAATATTTGTCTGGGTGATCCAACATTTACAAATAATACTAGGATAGACTCTGATATCAACTTGAAAAACTAATATATTTCACTATTTCATTCATGAAAATTTTTTGTGCATAAAAGTACATACAGGATACTATTTTTTGTACATAGAAGTGCCTTTAATTGAACCCCAAGTTTTCATTTTTGCGTCACATTAGTCAAAACAGATTGCCTTTAATTTGAACTCTAAAAAGAAGAATACCTGGCTATTGTGCACATATTCTTCTCTGCAATTCTCTTGACCTGTTGCATGCGATTCATTAGAGCTAGTTGAATTACCATCTATTTTTTGGGAAGGAACTTGGAGAAGACGAATAAACAACTTTTCCAATGAAGGGAGGTCTTGGCTAGAAAGAATTTCATCACAAACATGCTTGTAATCTGAATGCATTCCATGAAGAACCAGCACCATAAAAAGATTGTCAAGTTTATTATTCATTTCCTCTAAAGTATTAGACTTGAAATACAATTTAAGCTCCTCAACTACAGATTGAGCCTTAGAAACATAAGAAAGCATATCATTATCAGAATCTCTAAGAGTGACAAGTTTTTGGGCAGAATCATACACCCATTTATTGTCATAAGAAAATACACTGTGTGCCTTCTTCCAAAAAGAATGACAAGTTTTGAAAGCTTTGAAATTTGGCAGAATATTAGAGTCAACAGACTGCCATAGCAAAGCACAGAGTTGGTAATCAAGTTTTTTCCAGTGATCACGTTTTTCTTTTGAAATTTCATCCAATGATTTCTCTAAATGATCATAGTGTCCCTGGCTAAGAAACCAAAATTCTACAGAAGCAGACCATGCAGAATAATTTGTAGCATTAAGTTTGTGACAAGTGATGGTTGGTGTGTCAGAAACAGAGAAAAGGGGACCTTCTGATGCCATTGTTTTGACTAGGCTGATGAAGCAAGAAAGTCAACAGGGCACTCAAACTCTGTGACTGAGACAAGAATGAAAAACATTGGTGAAATCGTATTTTGTGACGAGAACGAAAGAGTACAGTCTGAAAATGTATTTGAATAAATATTTAGATATATATTTAGTAAAAATATTTTAAAAATATAACTAAAAATAAAAAAAAATCATTTTAATATTTATTTTTCAAAATAATAAAATTCAGAGATATAGATATAATTTTAAATATTTTTTATTGTTTTTTAAATTTTTAAATTTTAAAAATAAAAATAAATTTTGAAAAATAAAAGAATAAAATGAAAATAAAATATATTTTCTGAAACGTAAAATTATTTTTCATCATTTGGACTCATTATTTATATATTATTTTTCCTTTTCGACTTACTTAGTGAATAAAATAAGATAGTTGTCGTAATTAATTATTTGTTGAGTTGACCATAACTTTACTTTATCATTTTTTATATTTTACTGGTATAAAATAATTCCTCTCCTACACAGTATTAAGAATATACTTATTAATATACTTTTTAATGTAAATCACTGAGTTCTTAGAAATTAAATCCTAATTTTATCGCAAAAAATTGGCTTTAATGAATATTACACAATTTTGTCGGATTTATATTTTATTTAATGATTTTTTCCATAATTTTTTAAAATTTTAATAAATTTAAATTCATTGAAGATAATATGTTACTAATGCACCTAGTGGCCTATAATAATAATAATAATAATAATAATAATAATAATAATAATAATAATAATATCTATCAGATTTATATAATTTCCTAAATTTTACCTTTTTAAGTTGTTATGATTTAGAAGTGTCATCTCATAAGTATTTGTGATTTAAAATTGGTCCTTTTTATTCTTATATTTTAATTGTGGTTATATTTTAATTTTTAAATTTTACAATTTTTAACTCCCTTCTAATATCTATTGTCAAAAGATATGTAACAATGCTAAGTAGTCATTTTTAATTCAACCAATCAATGAGTGACTCATCACTTACTTGACATCACTATGTAACTATGTAATTTTTACCATAGGAAAGAAATTTGAAATATAAAATAAGAACTAAAAATATCACTTTAAATTATAAAGAATAAAAAGGAAAGCTTATAAAACTATAAAAATAAATAAATAATTAAACCTAATAATTATAAAAACATTTGAATTTTTCATTGATAAGGGTTGAACAAGTACTACATATTTATAAGATTCAAATTCAAGATCTTCACCCATTGAAAAAATAAATAAACATGTTTCTTTGGCGTTAAAATATATAATAATAAAATGATAAAAAAAATTATATATAAAAAATAAAATACTGAAATTGTTGGTATTAAAAATATATTCACGTATTAAAATAAGAAGAAAAAAAAATTATAAATCTTCATTGATCACCACTTGTGCAAATCATCTATTTTCCTAACCCAAAAACAGTAATTGTCATAGGTACTGCATGATCAGGTACTACACAATGGCTTCCTTAGGTTTGTAAAAGGAAATGATAGTCAATATGAGGCCTTTTGATTAACTTTTTTTTCAACTCGGCTTGAACATCTTACCCCTCAATAGTTTGAGTATTCTATTTGAGTTCCCGTAAAATTAGTTCGGTAGTTTTGGTTCCCATATTATCATTTATATATTTAAAATAATTTTAAAATGAAATTCAAAATATATTATCAATGAAATTCAAAATATATTATCAATGAAGTTATTAAAAATAAATAATTATCACTCAAATATTTTTTAAAAAAAATGTAACTGATTTAATATTTTATAAATTTCTAATTTGGTTCATGTCATTGGATATTTGAGAATGACATCACTTGGACCATTACTGATTTAATAATGTATAAATTAGTAACTTATTCAATAATGGTAATGCCTGGGCAAATGCTTTTAGCAGACAAAGTGGGTTATAAGATATAAGATATAGCAGTCAAATTAATTAGATTACCATGACACCATGTAGTCTTTCTTCCCTTGAAGAGTCAGACAGCCTGAAATTTTACTGCTGAAGTGCTTGCTTGTACCAGGCAAATCACTAAATTCAGTATAAACCATAAAAACCACCTAGGATTTGCTAGCTACTAATAATATTGACTAGGTAGAAATGAACAATGTTGCGTTTTTTCATGAAACATAAGAAGTGGTTCCATGATAACTGTGAAGTTTTAGAGTACGCAACAAAAGGATTGCAACAAAAGGATTTTAACCGTGACTAAGGTAGTTTTACTCCTGATTTTCTGTATTAGATAGAAGTATTACACTGACTTAAATCTGTTTATATTATTCTTGGCATCCTTCTAAACATAGCAAAGTGATAGGAAGAAACATAAAAAGTGGTAGAAAAGCCACAATAAATGGACTAAATGGTGCGGCAGGAAGCTATAATTTATGCTAACGGGTTATACCGAGGCTGACGAGTCTCTTTTACAACATTACATTAATTTTGTTACACCATTTTGAAGCCCTCACTTAAATTAACACTACTAACTGAACAAAATCTGGAAGCAATCAAAGATGAACAACAAAAAGAGTCAACCAACTATACCCTGTATACACTCGCTAATCCAAAAATCTTATGTACTGATACAGTGCAGTGATGATGATCAATGACCTCAACTTGAAGAACTTCCACATAAAGTTGGAAGTAGTAAACCTCAACTGGCTGTGGTCGGCAGATAGTGTTGAGAGCAATGTCAATCCGTTGACAGAAAGAATTACATACCATAATTCTAATAAAAAACCCAGCAGAAACCACCTGGATTGCTTATCTCACTAGTTGGCCTATACCGAGTAGCTTTCGCTATTTTCCCTGTTTTTACAAGTCCACAGATGTAGAATGCCAAACTCATCCCACGCATGACGACAACTCATCAATAACAGTTACCTAATTATAAATCTTTACTGGCTTCTCATATGTGTGGCGATTCTGAAACAAAACCCGTATAAATTTGAAAAGGTGTAACAAAACAAGCTTTTTAAACCTCAAGTAAATGTCTAAAACCAATATTACCAGAACATCGGACAGCCACAAAACAATTAAAAAGATCAAGAATGTACTATAGAAATCAGTTCTTGCAGGCCAAATTACTAACCTGGTTAACAGCATATGATCTTTTAGGAGCATTGTCAGTGTGCTCCAAGCCAAGATACTGCTCCCAAGCACCGTAAACATCTCTCCTCTAACACAAGCATAATACAATTCAAACAAATGAATAGTTAAATATCAATGGAATTATTAGGGGGAGACAAGAGTAAAGATAAATGTACCTGAAAACGACTGGATACAATGTCAGAATCCTGAAGGTACTCAGGACGCCCTAATGAAAAGAATGCAAATTTCCACTGTCCAAACAAGGAATATAATAAAAAAAAAATTAGATAACAAAACATCAAATTTGCTAACCAATAGTAATATTTATACACATTTCACAATAAATTTTCCATAACTAAAAGCAAAATTACTTGAAAAGGAAGAAGCACAGTATCCAACAGAACACATAGGAGATACCTTGACAAACTCTTCATCAGGTACTTGAAGTTTCTTCTGTATTCGTACTTTAATTTCAGCCAAAGTCTCCCCTTCACGTATAACCAAGAAAAAGGGTTCCCCAAAGTTCTGAATTTGCTGTCATAACAAATCAAATAGGGAAAAAAAAAAAAAAAGGGTTAAAACATCTAGGGTTCAAATTATCAACGGCATCAAAATATTACAAAATGCACTAAGCAAAAATGAATCATTATAATTATATACCATTTGATTTTGAGCTGTGTCTTTAGTGAAATGATACACATGGATTAGACGATCATGAGGACCCAGATTTTTCTCTTCTTCTGGAATCTGCAAAACCACAAGAAAAGTGATTCATACATTTTGTTAAATAAAATTGTAATCTAGTATGTAGCACAGTCTATTTGAATAAATAAATGCAGCAAAAACTTCATGGACAGAAAGCTATCTCCATTTCCAAAACCAGAAGAAAATACTACCTCCTCTGCGCGTAATGTCCAGTATTGATCATTAATGTTTTCAATCTTTTCATTAGGAGGGAAGACCTGCACAAGAAGACAGGCAGGATATAGTGAGCATATTACAGTGACAAATACAATTAGAGGATCACAGGTCTGCGCTAAATTTAGTACATTGAATTTTGATTACCCAATAATTTGGTCAGAAAGAATAATGAAGAAAAGCAATAATTCCAAGGACACTTAAAAGCAGACATTGCACAATACCTTGTAAATCTTGTGGTAGAAAACTTCAAGCAACCTTAGCTCAGCTTCAGGATCAGACAATTCCACCTGTAATAACAGTAAAAGAGGAGTATGAGTAATAATTTAAACAATTAAGCTGAAAAATCATAAACAGGGAAAAAGTTAACATTAAATAATAAGATTGCTACTTTGATAACAAACTTAAGAACTAAAAGAACCCAGCAAACATGGCTTCATGTATCTTGTTTTAAATACAGAGGAAGTCATGAGTGCACATTGGTTGCAGTTGTGAGTTTGGAGTTATGTAAGCAAAGAATTTAGGCAAGTTATTGACTAAACAATACTCATGCAAAAATCACCTTTGTTTTCAGATCATCAAGAACATCTCCAACAGTGCTCTGCTTTGGGAGTCTGATAGTGTGAATAACCACCTGATTAAACAGTTAAAGAAGAGTCATGGAAATAAATCCAGATAAAAAGCAAAAGAAAATTGCATCACTGTATACTCACTTCATCCTTGGTAGCATGGTGAAATGCAACTTTCAGAGTTTTCAAACCTTGTAATTCTGGCAGAGGGATGTCAAGTACTTCATAGTATAAAATGTCTGAAGTCTGACATGCATGAAAAGAATATATTGTTGTTATAAATAAAAAAGACAAGATGGAATAATGAACCACAAGTCAATAATAACCTGATTGTAGTGAACCAGCATATCAGACAAATGTTCCACTCCACGATACTTAATAGGCTGGGGTTTTGGTTGTTGAGAGTAGCAATTGTGAGGAGTAAGTCTAATTATGGATGGATCCTCCACATTAAGTTGTTGAGCCACTCTCTCCACCACATCATCATATGTAAAGAGCCTTGACCTAGAAATTAACATGCAGAGTATATGAAAAGGATGCAATTCTAAACATAATAAATAAATAATTACATGTTCAGTGTAAAATACTGAAATATAATATATGCAATGATTAGCTAAAATAAAATACACAATGCGTACATCTCCAGGCTGAAGTCATCTTCCTTGGGTTTTTCTAGAGATCGAAAGTGAACAACCTAATTTACATACATTGAAAAGAAAAAGTCAGCCAATAAATAGTAAAAGTTATAATGAAACTTCCACAGTATATGGGGTCACTCATGCAGATATGCACAGGCGTGGACAACAGGGAAAGAAGAGGAAGAAGAAGGAAAAATCAAACACATTAACATTACTAGGTAAATGGATAGTATCTCAATTTTGCATCACATTAATCAGAACAGATTGCCTTTAATTGACCCCAAAAAGAAAAATACCTGGCGATTGTGCACATATTCTAAGTATGATGGCACATCTGGATAACGGACAGGTTCCTCACTGTCTATAGGAGGAGCTGTCTGAAAGCATATAATATCTCCATCTTCTAGCTGCAAATTTAGAACAACAAATCTATTAACCATCCAAAGATATAGTAACTCAAAGTTCAGCAACGATCTCAGACAATTTACCTGGCTTGCTCGAAATGTCACTTTCTTATCAATAGGTTCACACATGACATTTGGTTCAAACTTAATTTCCTGCACGATGATAGTATGCATAGTTAATTCACAAATTCTACAAGATTCAAGTCACGAATTGAGATCAAAACCTAAAGATGACCCGCACATAAAAAAAATATAGCCCTTCCCTTCCGGAGAATGAATCATTTTTCTATCTACATAATGCACTTCATTTGTCATCAACCACCAGTAAGTTTAGTTACTAAACAAATGAGACCAAGACTGATAAACCCAAGTCTAATATGTTAAGATGCATATGGCATTTAGATCATAGAAGGATAAAATTCAGATGACAAATATTAAACAAGAGGACACAAACAAACCTCATAAAGTCCAATCTCTTCATCAGGATCATAACCAGCCATTTTATTTAACCTTGTTAAGATTTCTGATGGCTTACCAGTACTCTTCACAAAGAGCCTTCCAACATAACTGCCACAATAAAGGAAAAACCTAACATCAACAAATGTTCACTTTTTACCACATCTACAATTAAAATACAGACAGTACACAGTACCATAGCTCCTCTTTTTCAGGATCATACAACTTGAAGAAAAGTAATATATCATCCTTTGTCTTGTCAGGTGGTGCAATGGGACGTAAATCCTAAAAAACAATTAATATAGTTTAACAAAAGCACAGAATTTGGATATTAATGTACTGCTTCATGATACAAATTCCATAAATACAAATGTTACCAGCCCGAGCTCGACTTCCAAAAACAATTTCAATTCTGCATTGTGAACTTTGTTTGATACCTCTCTCAATTGTCCAACCTGCAGTCCAAATCAGATTCAGAAAAAACATCAGATCATAGAGAAATAGACATGCTATATAAACTAGGTACCCGGAGTGGGAAGATATAAATCACAAACAACCTAGCACCTTCACCAGCATAAGTAGAGCAAACCTAACCAAGGGATCCCAAAAAAGTAGTATGAAAAATATTTATACTGATTGATTATTAATTTTAAGGTGATTAAAAGCAACTAGACAATAACAGCAGCATGACATAATTAAAAGTAACGCAAACACAATGAATTAACTGATGGTTCAGGCGTCCAGCCAAAGAAATAGAATCTAAAATAAGCAACCAACCAGGACAACAACGAAATTGATAGGTTGATATAAACATGAAGCATAGAACAGATTCAACATTCAAGGGGGTGAACAAACAATGGGTAAAAGGCTCGAAGAGGGGTATATGAGAAAAATAATAGAAAAGCATCAAGCAAGCTCAAGAATTTACAGATTGTGATTCCTCAATGTGCGTCAATGGTCGATTTGGGCGATATGTATGGTTTTGTCGCTTTGCCCATAGCCAAAAGCGCTGGAACTGAACTGGTATGCCAAACTCTTTAGCAACATCTTCCTGTGTATACCACAGATGAGTCAGCAATCAGATAAAAATGTCAAACTAATGAAAATGGAACATCTTTTGAGCAATCTTATGAAGCTTGGGAACTTCTAAATAGTAGTAGTATCACGTCATAGCTGTGTTAGAAATTTATCCATGCCAGACATTTGAACATTTGGAATACTTTAAGTTCCATTTTATATTTTTTTCACTTTCATTTTTTAAACTTATTAGCAAAATTAAATTAAAATATCTTAATAACTTGAAAAACTCAACATTTAGTTCTGAAAACAATAATTTGTAGTCATTGGGAAAACATGAATTCTCTTTTTCGATTTAAAACCATTACATCATGTTAATATTTTATTGATTTGATCTATTATATTATAAACATGCTTTCTATAATTATTCAAATTTATTGTGTCCCCATGTCTGAGTCAAGCATTGGTCCTGTCTCATTTTTGTGCCTCTTTGATCATAGTCAACTTCAAATAAAAATAAAAAAACACAGGACCTCAAGAATTTCACATGGTATAAGATGCATTCAGCTATAGCATCACAGGTTTTATATTTTAACACTGTTTCAAAAATAATTATGATCTCAGAATATGCAACTAAACTAATGTTTTTCTATAGCAGACAAATTAATGCAACACTAAATAATATTTCCCTTTGAAAACAATTACACTGAGAAAACCCATACCACGAAACTGCTTATTTAAATCCTATTTTGATCTTTTTTCCACTCAGCAGCATGTATAATATGGCTCTGTCAATGAATACCTTTACAATATCTAACTCTTGAATGAATCATAAACAAATAAGACATTTTGTCAGAAAATAAGTTTGTCCTACATTCCAATTTTTTCAATGAAAAAGCAACTGCTCAATCAGAGATTTACAGTGGACCAGATCAAATCAGACAACAATTAGGGCATGCCAAGGCAAAATTCAAAACTCAGAACACAGCTAGCAGGAGAGCTAAAGGTGCGAATAATGATACCTTAAAATGGGTAAAAGATGTTTGCTTTTGGACACGGAAACTCTTCACTTTGTCATGATCTACAAGGTCAAAATATATATCCTTTCCAATCTGCTTTGTAAGGTCTTCATCTCGAGCCACCTAAGTATCATATGTTGTCAGAGTTCTATCTAAATGCAATTTGATCAAACAACCGACAGCACATTTACAATTAGATGTAAAGATGCAAACAGAACTATATTCTAGAATTTCAAGTTAGGAAGTATCCAACTAGAACCTTGATAATTGTGTAAAGGTGGGCCTCTGCCTTCTCTTTCTTTTTGTGCTCCTTTTCTTCTTGTTCTTTCTTCAACCTCTCCTGCATTAATGCATTGCAGAAATTGATTGCAAATTTTTTATAATAAAGCCGTAGTAGTACAACAGAAATTTAAAAGACAGCAGCAATGCGAGCCTGGTTTCATTTTGGTAAAGATACTCTGAACTTCGGATGAAAAACAAAAATAACTTATTGGTTTATGCAGAGTTAAATTATCGAGAGAGAGATCAACTTATATTTCAAAAGTATATATTATTTTTTTTTCTGTGCACAACTGCAGCAAAAGGGTTTGAACCTAGAACCCCATTTGATCCCTCATCTGTGGATAGATAGACAGACAGAAAGAAAACAAAGATAAAAACCTGTTGAGAACATAGCATGCTTATCATAAAATAAATTAGTCATCCAAATTTATTTTGCAAGTTAAAATTTAAATGCAAAGACAAACATGTTGCTATTTGACTTGGCTTGATTTATTTTGAGCCTATTTGAGATAGTTACATCATAATTTCTCTTACCTCTGTTCTGTTACACAGTTAGCTAAGTCGTGAGAAGGCTGACTCAGCAATGAGTCACATAGATCAACTATATAAAACTTCTCCCTCTGTAAATGTCTCTTAATCAAAGACTTACAGTTCAGTTTAGTTTTCTCTCTCCTCAATTCCTCTGTTTTCTAATAGAGCCTAAAACCACAGATAATAGTCACTTACCCTTAAATGTTCGGCGATGTCTTTCTCATCAACATTGCATATTACTTTGTCCTTGTCAGCTTCACGTATATACACCAGCATGTAAGCATTTGAATATTTGGTGAATTTAAAAGGAGTGTTGTTAAATCCAGGATTTGTCTGTGGTAACTGTTAAACAAAAGTGGTAAAATAATTAACATGTAAATGTTCAAATATAGGGATCAAATAATGACAGGCAATTGCCAAAAAAAAAAAAAAAAAAAAAAAAAAAAAAAAACTACCTCTTCCTCGCCGCCATATTGCTCCTCTAGTGCCCGTTTAGTGTCTTCTTTAGTCACCCTCTCATCATCAAACTTATACCTAATTGTCATATATACATTCAATCAAATCTTGCAGTGAAGTGCACAAAAAATTGGCAAGAATTGCAGTTCAAAACAGCAACAAGGTGAAAGAACCCACAGAAAGTTTCATGCTATATCCAAGTTCATTGACAATCACTATTAGTTTGCAGATTATCAATCTAAAAAAAATAGGTCCCAGACAAACATTCAGCATTTCAATTCTTTAACAAATAACACTAGAACAACCTCATTTCAAATAAAAGGTATGTGAAAAACTCTTCATGCAACTTATGATGGTATCATTTACAAGTTACCCATATAAATCCATGAGCGTTTTTTAAAGTTTAAAGATTAGTTCAATGTTCTCACTTGCAAGATATTTTCCATATCTATTTTATTTTCATCACGAGTATACTTTTTCTATAAAAAGAAACTCTATGTTTACTTTGATTTATTGTGGTTCTGACTTTGAGTTGTCACCTTTAACTTGCATACAGGCTAGTTACAAAATACATGATTTATTTATTATAAAATATAAACTAAACATTCCTAGGTAATGTGCTATGGAACACATTTATTTTACTCATGATAACAGTATGACAGTATATAAAGATGCAGTAAAATCAACATTAAGCATATTGTAGCATGGCCCTTAGTAGTCACCACACATGCACAAAAGCATGTGTAAGACATTAGACACTGAACAATTCAGACTAGAGTGCTCTAGTATACATACCACTGCTCAGAGAGAGTTGGCCGAATAAAAGCATAATAATGTCCGCCATGCACACCACCACTGTGAACCAAAACACTGGGAGAAAAATGAAGTCTATCAAATAATGAACACCACATATATAAATATGCAAATGAATAAAAAGAAATAATTGCACTCAAATGAACATCATTTGCATTGGGAAATAGATAGTACAAATTTTATATACTTATTTGATTAATATTTTAAAAGGGTAATTTCTAAATTTTAATTAACAACCCAAGTTTTAATGTTCATAAATGATTAACAAATACAACCCCTCAAGTGATTTTGAAAATTCAGAACACCTATAAGATGATGGCACTCCTTGAGATAAACGTTATATCAAAAGTGGGTTCTTAAAAAATCAAATAAAATTGGGCATGATGCACCAAACACAAACCACCAAATAAAAAATCATGAAACAAGCACAACTATTAAAGAAGTCAATAGAAGATATTGGAAAGATCAAATAACCAACACCCAACGCATAAAAAACTACAGGCTGCCACAAATACTGCTGACGTTACACTACATTACCTATGAAGTGTGTAAAGATTGCGGACATTCCTATCAGCCTCAGGCGATAAATATTTTCCATTCTCACGATCAAGGTCAAGTTGCAATGGAAACTCATAACGATCATTAATCTGCATGGCAGGGAAAAAAAAAAAAAAAATTAAACTTCCAAGTATAGAAAAGAGAGTTTAACCATTCCATCAAAGAGAAAAATCCCTGAACAGAAAAATATAACTAAGTGACACCCATGATTTGTCTGGTAGAAAAATATTCCTCCGGGGTGATTGTTTCAAATAACATACATAAATTTTAAACATAAATATACACACGAATGCACAGAGAAACAAACAAACCAGAAGATTTCCCATTCAGAGCAAAAACAAGCAAAAAAAAGAAACAACACAAGATGTGCCAAGTCACTTCTATGAATAAAGTAACAGTACTATAAATGAATACATGCCACAAAAAAACAATAGAACACTGTAGATTCTCCAGAATAACCCATTAATTTAATCAAAATTATCTTCAATGGCAATAATAGTGGGTGGAGATACACTGTCTACATATTACTCTGACTGAATGTTAACTTCATCATATGCCAGCAATGAAGTACCTAGAGAAGAAAATGATATAGAGCAATGAGTCTATTTGACTACCAACCTTAACCATAGTGTCCCGCATAAAGTCATATTCAAATCTTTTCAGCTGTAGCTGAAGAACGGGAGGGAAATCAATGAAAAGGACACCCTTCTTAGCATCCTGAAAAAATGAAAATTCATCTGTTAAAACATGAAACTAGACTTAAAAAGTGTATGTATGATTGCATTCTGGCAGTAACTATAAAAAAATTTAAAGGATACAGAACTTAACAATTGCAAACCAAATGATTTCTGCAAAGAAAAAAAATATAAGAACTCGAAGATTCAGATCTATAAATGGATTTATTACACAAGTAGATTCCAAAATTAACAATTGCAACCAGCAGTGTTGTCAAATAGCTGCTATAGTGGCAGTACCATAGCACTACTGCATGGCAAAATTTAGCAAATCTGCAATTGCAACTTTGTCCACTATTGCGGTCACTATGTGTGCTGTGATTAGAGCATGTCCGCTGCATCCAGTTGTCATCTCTGGTGAGTCCCCAACCAATTAAACTTGAGTTCATAAATGCCAATTTTTATGCATTTTATTTTTTATTTGCATTCAACTTAAAATTGACATATAGCATTTATTTCAATCAATGTGATACTTCCACTATTTGCCCGTGGCACTATCCATTATAAAATATATCGGATTGCCGGATTTCTGCCATTTTTCATGATCCACAATTGATAAGACTGCCAACCAACCTGCAAACCATATTGTTCGGCATGATATTTGTTGTCCCCTTCAAGACGTTCAACTTCAACATACTTATCAAAGGAAGCATAAACATCAGGACAGCCTTTCACGTCAAGTTGGAGGTCTGCAAGCACATGTAAAACTAAATTAAAATCAAGTGGCAAGGCAGAATAAAACAGATAACTAACTTCAGTGTGCACATGAAAATACCATAAAATGACTCCTTTCTAGTGGATTTATAGTCCACATTGATGCATTCAATATAGTTCATATGATGCCCTTCAAATAACTTCTGTATAGTTCCCTCAACAACAGTTCCCTAAAGACAAAATAAACATAATCATCATGAATTTGAAAGTGTTCACAAAAATGTTGTGTACAAATTACAAAACATTCAAAGGTTGTGTACAAATTACAAAACATTCAAAGGTCATCCCGTTACCTTCATTTTGTCTTCAAGTTTTTCACAAAGAACTCTGTTCAGTTCTTGAACATCATGCTGCATGAAAGAATCATATGTATCCCATCCAAAAGATTTTGTGAGCTCCTTTGTTGCAACACTTGTGTCACTATACTGGAGCTTGTAGAATAAACTTTGCAAAGCCAGAGGGATGCTTCCAGAGGGCATGTCATTCTCTGTTGTTGGCATATGATACACAGCCTGAAATATGATATCCGGGACCCAAGTCCCAACTTCCTCATCACACTCCAGTCAAACAATTGAACTTCAGAAAGGGGGATAAATAAGAGAAACAGTGCCTCACCTTCCTAAAATAAGGAATATGATACAAAGTTTGGAGTAGAGAATTCATATAACAAGTAGCTCCCTGGTTCTTAAGCCCAACATAGCCAGTCTCCTTTTTTGAATCATAAGTCCAGTAATCAACAATTCTACGAACAAGAACCTCAGCTTCAACTACAAGGGTATCATTAACAAGATACCCTCTACTAGGATCATACAATTCACCAAGCGGCATGAAGGATGTGAAACCCCAATCACTTTCTCGTGCATTGAACTGGTGCTGCGTGTCTACACAGTGGAAAAATGAAGTTACAACAAGAAACAAGGCTATGCCCAAGAATTATGAGCATCTTCACTTTTCTTTCCTTGTTACTTTTGTTTCAAGTAAATGCTAAACAGTGCCCTTGGGGCACTTGCTAAGAATTCAAAAATACAAAGTATTAAATAAAAGGTAAGTAAAACATTTTAACTTCTCAATACATAACATGCATTAAATAGTAAATAGTTTCCATTTTTATTTCTTAACCAGTACCCTTAGGGCATTCATTAGTGAGACCCTTGTTTTTATTTAACATGTTAATGCTAACAGTTCATTTAAGATAAGTAACATCAACTATATCCAGATTTAGATCCAATGCTAAAGGAGAAAAACACACACATAAATGCATGTATATATAAGTACTAAGTAGTAGTTACATGTTTAGTAATTAAGTTTAATGAAGTAGAATTTAAACAAGAAGACAAAAGGCATAAGAAACGAAGAAAGAAGTTAGTGAGGTTTGTTAGGTTTTGATGTTTTGATCAGGATATGCAAAGTAAATGCTCATAAAATGGAATAGGAGATGAGTTGGTTGTAATGAGAGTATTACAATGTTAACTTGATAAGAATACTACTCAATATTATCACGGTTTCTCAGTGGAAAAATATTATTGCAACAAAATTAAGTTCTTCCGGAATTAAACGTTCTTCAAATTAATTGCAAAGAAAATCTCGCAACTTTCTCCACTTTTAATTCGAGCAATTCTGTTTTCTACAAACAGAGTACATCATCTTGTTACAATGGTACAGAAAAAAATTAAGACTACCTTTTCTCACAGAATACTTATTATGGATTTGATTAACAACTGCCAAGCTAAACTGTGCATATCTACTCCAACCATAAGGTAAACTAGCTGAATCTGCAACATCCAGATACATGGACAAATAGTCCACATTGTTCCCTTTTGGGAAAATGAGAACACGCCTGCCAAGTAAAAGACAAAGTTCATAAGATTTTATTAAAGTTAAGCATGTCAATTTTCATCAATAAACTCGGGCAAAGTGAAAACACAATACCATTTATAACCACCAACAACAAATACTTCTGAATAGAGCTTCTTTGTATTCATCCTAGAAAAGTTGTCAATTCTCCACGTGAATCTTGACGATGAAGGATCCTCGACAGGTTGACTCTCGACAGTGTTGGCAGCATCGGGTTGAGCAGTAACTAACAATAACCAAAATAATTTAAAAATAAAAAACAATTAAGTATCACACCTTAAATCAGCTCAAAACTAGGGAACTAAAACTATAACATGAGGTAACCCTCCACGCACTCCCAAGGAAACATGAGCCGAAAAAAGCAGAGAAAAAGAATGACACGATCAATAAAAGCATTAAATACACACACTTCCCAAAATCCAAACTAACAAAAAATCACTTTTTTAGTCTTGGAAAAACCAAAAACCTAAAACTCGTGGACCAATTCATCACTTAATTATCCCCCCTCTCTCACTCTGCCAATCAAACAATGGAAGAAGTGGCTCCCTGAACTGAGAACAATCTGAATCGATAATCTAAAAGCCATCAAACAAAGCAACAAAACAAAAAGCGAGGGTTTCTCCACGGATCAAAAGAGTGAGAGAGAGCAACAATTACCTTCCATGGGTTGGTGATTATTCTCAGGCAAATCCGTGTGCGGGACAAGCATCTCCTCGTCCTCCTGCTGCTGCTGCGAAAAAAATTCAAAACAAACACGAAACAAAAAAATCATCACTATCAACCTACTTCGGATCCACATAATAACCAACCCCAATCAAATCCCCAAAATCGAAGACCTCAATGCATCGTAATTGAAGCAAATTCCACTCTCACAGATCAAAACCACAACCCCTAGGACGAAACCCCACCACTCCCAACACGGCAGACCAAAACGACAATCAAATTGACAACACCAAACCGCGAAACAAGCAAACCGAACAAAATCATGCAAATAAAGCGAAAAACATAACCAACAAGCGAAATTGAAAAACGCGCGAGTGATTGTAAAGGGAGCACGAGGGGAGTTGGAAGAGTGAGGGTAAGGAACGCACATCAATGGGAGCAGGAGTCATGACAGTCATGGCGATTGCGTAATTGACCTCGCCGCCGCGTGGCGTTGCTCTTGTGGAGGAGAGAGAAAGAAGAGAGAGAAAGGGGGAAGAAGCACTGTGAGAAAATGAGATCACCAGAAGCTATTGCTGTGTTGCTATTGCTCGACAAGAGAGGAAGAGATGTCTTTGGTTTTTATTTGGGGGTTTGGGTAATTTCGGTATTTCACGATAATTTTGGGCCGAATTTCAATCCTCTTTTCAATCAGATTGTAGAAAATAAATATATATCATTGCTTTAAATTTACATTTTTTTATCTTTTTATTTTTTTTACGGTTATCTCATCATAATAATTATTTTAATATTAAAATATGAAAAACAAAATTAAATAAGATTATCTAATTTAAATCCGTTTAAATATTAAGATTATTTCTCAATTCAGTTATTTATATACATAAATTTAATCAATATGTTTTAAATAATGATAGGTTATGTATAACTATTTTAATTTGAAGATATGAAAAACAAAATCAATAAAGATTGACCTAGTTTATATAAATTTAAATATTAAAATTATCTCTCTGAATTCGATTATTTATATACAAAAGTTAATAATAATCAATATATTTATAATTAATAATAAAGATATAAAATTAGTACAGAATTATATAAAAAATAATTATATTAAAAAATAAATATCCATCTCGTTAATATTAGTACACAATAAACATTCATATCGTTTATATTAATACAGAATTATATAAAAAATAATTATATTAAATCCATAATTTAGTAATTATATTGATTAATTTTTAAACATGGGATAAAATAAATTATATATTTATTTATCTATTCAAATTTATAATATTAAATAAAATAAAAATTTTGAAAATAATAAATAAAATAATCAATATATATAATTACGGTTACATAAATATCAAAATGTTTATCTTTTGTTTATTTGTTATTATTTTAGTTTCAAAATATGAAAAATAATATCAAATAAGATTTATCTGGTTTATAGTATAAGTTCATTTAGAAACTAAACGTATGTTTTTGAATTTGATTATTTATATATATAAATTAATCATAATTGAAGTGAGAGTATAAAATTATAAGAAGAGAATACATATAAATTTTTAATATATAATATACGAAATAATTCACCGATTCTCGACTCAGTAACTTAATAAATTACTAGTGTAATTTAAAAAGTGTGGGATAAGAAATATATATATATATATATATATATATATAAAAATTAAATTTATAATTTTAAATAAATATTAAAAGTTTTAAAAATAATGAGTAAAATAATATAAAATAGTCAATTATGTATAATTTTTTAATCTTAGTATATTAAAAACAAAATACAGTAAAATTGATCTAGTTTATGTTCATTTAAGCACTGAGAGAGTATATTTTTGTTTATATAAATTAATCATAATTAATATGTTTATAAATGATGATAAAAAGAGTAAAATTGTAGGAAAAGGTAACATAAGACATATGATTCTAATAGAAGAAAAATAATTTTTAAAAATACTTTTATTCAATAGTAATTACCAAAACTTAGAATAATTTTTAAAAGTATCCTGTTTTAAGATAATTTCTAAAACATTCTCCCTCTGAAAATGTCTATTTATTTAGAAGATATAAATTTAATCTAAAAGTCAAGAAAATGACTTAAAATGTAAGGATAAAAAGAAAAAATATATATATAAAAAATAAATATTAAAATTCATAATATAAAAATATGTTTATGAATGATTTGTAAGAGTTATCATACCACACCAACATGGAATAATCAAATTTAAATATAATAAATTACTATGAATAATAAAGTTTTTCTTCCATAATCAACATGTAGTTAATTTAAAAATATTAAGCTCGTATCTTATGAATATATAATCACAATTTGAATTTAATCGTTTAAATATGATTCTAATAAATAAAAAAAATCTTTGTTAAAAGAATTGTAAAAAAAAAATTGTACAATTATAAAAAAGAGATTTATTAATTTATAACAAAATTTTATCTTATATAAATATAAAAATTTATAATATCTTTTAATCTTATATAAATATATAGATCAGAACATAAATTTTAGTTTATTTTTATTATTAATGTATATTAAAATATGAATGAGATAACATTACACGTACGAATGATTACACGGTGGATCGAAAAAGATGGTTGTTATAAGAGTAATAACAATAGAAAGATAATGGTTACGACACTGTAATAATAATACTGATAACTGTGTTGATGTTAATAATAATAAAATTGTGGTAATAGTAATAATAGTAAAGAGGAAATACAATAGAAATAAAAATGTGATGGTAATAAATATGACAGTACTTATACTAATGATAATATGAGTTATGAAAATAATAATAATATAAAAATGATGTTAATAAAAATGAACATATATACGAATATTATGACAGTGATCATTAATTATAATAATAATGATATTAATAATAATAATAATAATTAATATTATTAATTAATAAAATAATAATATAATAAAAACGGAGATATTTTTTAAATCTTTTATAAACTAACACTAAATATATATTATGTTGAAAATATAAAATTAGATCAAATGATATATTCCTCGAAGTAAATTGTCATACAAAATAGAACTGTCATCAATTGTAGCCTAAGTTCTAGATACATAGGACCAAAAATTTTCCCATGAGCTAATCAGTTTGTATGATCAGAATCATGTCCTTCCATGAGTATTTCAGCCGCAGGTCCCACTTCATGGACGAATTTGACAGATTCCGAGAGAGTCGATTGAGAAGGTTCATCAATGCAATTACTTCATTCCTTTGCAGCTGCAATGTTTGACGTGAGTTTTCTTGATCAACAGAGAAGAGAATCTTCAATGCCGTTCCAAGACCAAGAACCTGGAGCTTCCCCCATAAACGACACTTCTCACATCCTACACAATCCATCATTGCACTGATGTTTCTGAATTGGTGTTGAATTCTCTGTTTTAGCTCAGGTCCACTTTGGCCTTTCCACAAATTAGCTTCAACTAATGGAATTGGACATGCAGCTTGAAGCTTAGGGTTGTAAAGTAGCTGTTTTATCAAGGATTGTGTCTTAAGGTCTTCATTGAGGTTACCTGTAGCGTACTCTGCCTGTTCCAGATAATCTGCAGCTTTGGTTACTGCTCGCAAGACAAATAGGGAAGTAAAATACAAATTTCTGACACGATCAGGGTATTTTAGAACTCGATCATACAGAAAATTAAGATTTTGGCCCCACGAATTTGTAGTTTCATCGAGTAGATAATCAGAAGCTATATGAATTGATATGGATGCGTGAAGACCAGATATCAATTTATACAAAATCTTCTCCTCTTGGTATGACTCTTCAGAAGGATACGGATATTTGGGGCAGTTCTCAGAGTAGACAGCATCCCATATCCTTCTTGCAGATGGACCAGTGTAACCAGTATATCTTTCAGGATTCAGCTGAAGATTCACATACGTCATCTCATCATTGTCGGTCTCATATCATTTGTCCATGGATTGTCAATTTCTGTCCATCCTCTGAAGACTTTACGGTCTAGTGTACGGTCAACAGCTGCCTCAGGCTTTCCTTCTTGACAAACAAGATCATTTATTGAGAGGCGACGATGAGGCCCCTTAAATGATTCAGAGAACTCGCTATCAGGGCATTCACATACACTACAGTCCCGCAACCGGCACATGCCATCGTCAGGCCAGAAAGGGCAGTCACACCACAACTTAACCTTAAAATATCGAAAGAAAGGGGTCTTCACAAGCTCCTGGAGGGAAGGATTCAACACTTCCTCATTAAGAGGATCCACAGTTTCATAATCACAACAACAATCCTCCACCATGCCACTGTACTTTGGTGTACCCCGATCACAGGGACAAGCTCTATCAATGGCTCCAAAAAGAGCAATTGTTGGAGAAGTTTTGGAAGACACGGCAATGGCAACAAACACAGCCACAAAAGCCATAACCAACCAAAGCCATCGCGATTTATGACCCTTCTTCTTTAGAACCTCCGCTTTCACCATCACACACTTCCCAATGTCGGTGCTTCCAAAACAAAGCACCAAATTTTTCACAGACCCAGAAGAAGAAGATCGCCAAAGAAAACGAAAACCCACCAAGGAAAACAAGAAAAGATGAGATTTTTGGCATCAATTGATGGATTCCAAAGGCGTGTTTTGACGCTGACGATCAACGAAAGTGTGGCTTTGGAAGGTTTTAAGCTGTGTGCTGCGTTTTATAGCAGTCAAAGAAGAATTTTTTTTTTAAAGAAAAGTGAGATTAATTAAAAGACTTTAACAGAAAATACACATAAATATAAAAATTAATATATTATAATAGAATTAATATTCAAGTCAAATTAAAAAATAAATATATTATTTCTTTAAATTTTAATTTTTTATATTTTTATTTTAGTTACTGTTATCTCATCAAAATAATATTTTAATTTTAAAATATGAAAAACAAAATTAAACAAGATTAATCAAATTTAAATCGGTTTAAATATTAAGATTAACTCTATTAATTCAGTTATTTATATACATGAATTTAATCAAAATGTTAAATAATAATAAAATTAATTAGCATATTTTAAATAATAATAAAGGATGTGAAATTATAGGCTATATACAATCATTTTAATTTTAAAATATGAAAAATAAAATCAACTTATTTATCTAATTTAGGTATGTTTGAATATTGATTATATTTTAATTTATTTTATTTATATACATAAATTAATTATAATTAGCATGTTTTAAATAATAATAAAGGATGTAAAATCATATCATGTATAATTATTTTAATTTTAAAATATGAAATAATATGGATCTTATTCAAGAGCGTTTAAATATTGAGATTATTTTTTGAATTCAATTATTTATTTACATAAATTAATCATAATTGGTATATTTTTAAACAGTAGTGGAGGTGTAAAATTATAAGTCATGTTATTGGTATAATTATTTTAATTTTAAAACATGAAAAATAAAATTAAGTGAGACTGATTTAATTTAAGTGTGTTTAAATATTGAGAATATATCATTAAATTGATTATTTATATAAATAAATTAATCATAATTAGTATATTTTAAATAATAATAAGAGATGTAAAATTATATACATATGTATATATTTCTATATAATAATAAGAGGTGTAAAATTATATACATAGATTAATCATAATTGATATATTTCTGGCCTAGTTTACGATGTATTTGGAAGTCCGTCCAAACGAGTATTTTACAGAGAACCGACAAGGAATTCCATTAATAATTGACTGTTTTGATCCTTTGGAACAACTCGATGAATTTAGTAGATCTTTTTAGGAGGCTCCAATGACCATAGATAGGACCTATCCAATTTTTACAGTACGATGGTTGGCTGTTCACGGATTAACGATACCCACTGTTTCTTTTTTGGGATCAATATCAGCAATGCAGTTCATCCAACGATAATAATAATAAGAGGTGTAAAAATATACATAATCAATATATAATCAATATAATAATAAGAGAAATTATTAGTGTTGAATAGTATGTTGAAATTATTAGTGTTGAATAATATATAAATAAAAATATATACAAAACAGAGAAAGACACAAAAACAGATTATCATCTTATATTGTTCATTCTCTTTTCCTTTCTTCTCCTTTATATATATATATATATATATATATATATGAATGATACATGTAATATGAATGATATGTGTCTTATAGATTGTGAGTGGTATATATCATATGAATGAAGAATATGCATGATATATGCTATATGAATGATACATGTCATTTGGATGATATATGTCTTATAGAATATGAATGATACATGCTTAAGTTATCAAAGAAGCAAATGTTATCACAATATCTGGTAGTACAAAATTGAAATTGAATGAAACATTATGGATATATCATTGTGGAAACATTGTGGATGTGAATGAAATATCATTTTGTAGTAGTAAGTCCTATAAAAACTTTTCAAACTTCAAAGACATTCGCCAAAATGGCTATCATATTGAAATTATAATTGATGAAAATATGAAATGTCTTTATATTACTGCAATTGTGAAAGGTATAAAATGCATGATTGAGATGTATATTATAGTAAACCAGAAGTTTATTAATACAAATAATTTTATTATTAGAATACAAATGAACATCCATTAAAAGAACAAGATTCTTTTATGAGTTCTCCTGTGCTGCATGCTCTAAAGCGAACTTAATTATAGAGAACACAAATGGGCATCCATTAAGGAATCAGGAGGAGATTCTTTTATCTAATAAATGGGCATCCATTAAAGAATCAGTAGGAGATTTTTTATCTAATAAATGGGCATCCATTAAAGAACCAGGATGAGATTCTTTTATCTAATTAGTTATCTTGTGCTACATGTTTTCAAGAGAAATTAATTATAAGACCATCACCAACAAATTTTGGGATTGAATCTTATGTATTTCTTGAATGCAATCATGGAGATATATGTGGACTTGTTGCTCCACCTTTTGGACCATTTCGGTACTTTATGGCGTTGACAAATGTCTCTAGTAAATGGTCACATGTTTGTCTATTATCAACACGTAATGTGGCATTTGCAAGATTACTTGCTCAAATAATAAGATTACGAGCACAATTTTCAGATTACCCTATCAAGACAATTCATCTTGATAATGCTGGTATTGTATGACAATTGAGATTAGTGTGGAGCATACACACAAAAATGGTCTTGTTGAATCACTCATTAAATGTTTTCAATAAATTGTTAAATCATCATTACTTATGAGAACAAAATTCCTTATTACTGGGAACATGTCATTTTTCATATTGCAGCACTGGTACTTATCACAATATCACCCCTATGAAATTGGCTTTAGGTCAAGAGCCAAATATTTCTAACTTGAGGATTTTTTGGTGTGCGGTTTACACCCCAATTGCTCCACCACAACGTATCAAAATGAGTCTTCAAAGAAGGTTGGGAATATATATATATATGTTGGGTATGAATCTCCTTCATTAATTAAATATCTAGAAACCCTGAACAGGAGATATGTTTTTGGCAAGATTTTTCGATTGCCATTGTGATAAAAATAATTTCCCAACATTAGGAGGGGAAAAGAAACAGCTGGAGAAATAAATGTCATGGAATGCATAATTATTACATCAATTTGATCCTCGTACAAAACAACGTGAACTTGAAGTTCATAGAATAATTCATTCGCAAAATATTGCAAATTAATTACCATATGCTTTCATTGACCAAAAGAAAGTGACATAGTCACATATTCCAGCTGGAAAATGCTCCAATTCATATTGAGGTCCCTAAAGGACAATCAAATGCGAATGAATCTAAAACACGCCCGAAGTGTGGCAGACCAATCGGTTCCAAAGATAAAAATCATCGAAAAAGGAAGGATTAAATAAAGAAGATGGTCAAATTGAGGAAATAGATATTTTGAATGATAAGGAAGACATAACTGATAAAAAATCTTCCGAAGAGATTCAGGTAATTACTAATAAAGAATCTTCCGAAGAGATTTAGGTAATTGAAAATAATGAGATCTCGATTAGTTATGTCAATACTGGAAAAATATGGAACCAATGTAAAATTATTGTCGACAATGTTTTTACATATAATATAACACTAGAAATTGTAAATGTAAATGAGGACCATGAACTGAAATCCGTCGAAAAGTGTCGATGTAGAAAATATTGACCAAATTGAAAAGATGCAATCCAAGTTGAGTTAAACTCACTTGAATAACTGATAAAGAGTCTCCTGAAGAGATTCAGGTAATTGAAAAATATGAATTTGTGCGATGCAAAGTCGGACTTATGGCACAAGGTTTTACGCAAATATCATGAGTTGATTATGAGGAGATTCACTCTCCCGTGGTGGATACAACCATTGTTAGATATTTTTGGTTGTTCATGAAATAATGGATGTTGTTGCAGCCTACTTATATGAATCACTTGGTAGTACTCAATTATATTACAAAGGTTATTATATGAATTAAAACAATCCGGACGCATGTCACCTTAATGAGTATCTACAACAAAAGGGATACAAAAAAATAATAGTATTAGTCTATGTGTTTTTATAAAAAGATCTGGATCTGAATATGTCATCATTGCGGTATAAGTTGATGATATGAATATAATTGGAAGTCTTAAATGTCTTATAGAGCCAGCAAATCTCTTATAAAGAGAGTTTGAGATGAAAAGGTCTTGGAAAAACAAAATATTGTCTTGGGCTGCAAATTGAACATCTACAAAGAGGAATACTTATTCATTAATCAACATATGTGAAAAGGATCTTAGAGCGATTTTACATGGACAAGATGCACCTATTAAGTACCCATATGATGGTTAGATCACCTAAAGTGACAAAATACCCATTTCACCATTGTGACAATGATGGAAAATTTTCTTGGTCCAGAAGTACCATATCTTAGTGAAATAGGGGCACTAATGTATCTTACTAATAATAGTTTATTAGCAAGATTTAGTTTTATTCCAACTGAAAGACATTGGAATGGAATTAAACATATATTCAAATATCTCCGAGGAATTGACATGAGGTTGTTTTATTCAAGTGAACCAAGATTTCCATTCATTGGATATGCAAATACTGGATATTTATCGTATCCGCATAAAGGTCGATCTCAAACTAGCTACTTGTTTTCATTTGGTGGTATTGTCATATCTTGGTACTCGACAAAACAAACTGTAGCAGCTACTTCACAAAATCATGCATTACTTGCAATTCATGAAGCCAATCGAAAATGTGTATAGTTGAGATCCATGACTCAAAATATCCATGAATCATGGGAAAGGTCCCCCACAACTTTGTATGAAAACAATATTGTATACATAACTCAACTAAAGGTGGATGTATCAAATGAGACATGACTAAACGCATCTCGCCAAATTTATTCTTTACTCATGATCTGCACAAAGATAATGACATTGTTGTTCAACAAAAAGTGATAATCTAGCAGATTTGTTCAGGCTAACCTCAACATTTTAGAAGTTGATTCACAAAATTGGAATGCGTCGATCAAGAGACCTTCAATGTTGATACAATGAGGGGGAGATACATGCTGCACTCTTTTTCCCTTTGTTATGGTTTTCCCTTTGTTATGGTTTTGTCCCACTGGATTTTACTGGTAAAAGTTTTTAACGAGACAGCTAATAATGAAAGTATTATTGAAACAGTGTACTTTTTTTCCTTCATTATTTTTTTTTTGTTCCAAAAGGTTTTTTTAGTAAGGTTCTGAAACATAGGAGAGTGTTATAAATATTTATAGATATCTTTTACGTTCTTAGAATCTCCTACAATTAATAATAATATTGTCATTGATATTATGTTTTAAGACTCAATCATTCTAGAATACACTTTGTAATGTATAAATAAATAGAGATATATAAAAAAGGTGAAAGATACAGAAATAGATTATCATCTTATATTATTTATTCTTTCTTTTCCTTTATATATTATTTTACAATAATTATCTTTTTTTTTTATTTCTAATGGTTGTCAATTATCAGTTATAAACTTTTACCTAATTATTAAATTTTCAGCTAGCTAACATTTAGTTAATTTTTTCCAAAACACAGTTTCTATATAAGAAAAAAAAGTTATTTATATACTATCTAAAATATTAAGAGAAAACAAACTACTAATAAAATGATCTTATTCATCTTTCTTTTACTTTTGTTACATGGAACTTCTTTTTACATCTGGCTTCTGTGAGACGTTTGTAAATTACCTATAATGCTTGCATGACGTTTGAAATTCCACTTAGCAACTCTTCTTTTTTCTCCTTTATTTTCTAAAGTGTAGTTGTCCCCATATATTGTCTATGTGCATCACCCCGCACTTGTTTTCTACTGTGTTGCCTAAAACACTAGAGCCAAAATTAGTGCTAAACAGGTTAATTTTTTTTCTTGAAAATAACCTAAAATTTGACAATATTCTCACAAATATTTATCAGAGTAAGGAATCTAATTTAATTTCATACACCTCAAGGTTAGCTAAATTTTTATTTTCTAAATTTTTAAAATTTATTTTTTTAAAATTTTGTTTTAAATTTTAATTTCTTAATTTTTCCCAGTATTTTTAGTTATTAAATTAAAATTTGACATTTTTACATTAATATTTAGCCAAAATTTGATATACGAGACAAAGAATATTAACAGAAAATAAAAAGAAAATTAAATTTTATCAAAATACTTATTAGAAAATAAAATTCAATACATTAAAAGATTAAAAACTTAATTAATCATCAAATATATTAATTATTGTAAAATTTATGATATTATATCCTATCCCCATGGATTAATTAAAGACATGCTTATGTTTAAAAGCTGAATGTACTCATTGATTATCACTTAACACATAGGAATGTTGATAATTAATCTCTATCCCAATGTCACCATACTTAAAACGTTGAATGTGTAACCATGATATATAAACTAATAAGCTAATTACTTTGTAAAATATATAGAAAAAAGAAGAAAAAAAGAAAATGGTCATGTGTCATAAGTTAATTTGCTAGTTACCTTATAAAATGTATAGAAAAAAAAAAAAGAAGAAAGAGAGAAAATATACACATTCACCCATGAAATAATTGATCGACATCTTATAAAGTAAATAACTAGTTCAAGCCAATTGATTAATTGACATTTTGTAAAGTAGATAATTACATAGGTTTGATTGTCACTAAGTGATGTAATTAATAATTATGTCAATGTTATCATACTCAAAAAAAAATTCGATATGCAACTGTAATACAAATTAATCAACTCTTTACTTTACAAAATATATAAAATAAAAGAAGAGAAAATGACCCATTATGATAAGTTAATCCACTGATTAACTTACAAAGTATATAAAAAAGAAAAGAAAAAAAAAAAAATACATGTTCATGCGTTTTAAGGAATAATTAATTCACCCAAGAAAAACTCTTCCTTGTTTTTAAAAATTATCATCAAAATAATTTAGTAGACAATAAAAATACATACTCAACCAATTATAAAATATATAAATATATATATATATATATATATATATATATATATATAAAATATAAAAAAAAATACATATACTTTTTTTTTTAAAAAAATATGCTGATTAGTTACGTATTCCATTCCAATTACTAGCTAACTTGCAATTAACACGCCATTTTCGTAGCTGAATTATATCAGTCTCCTCAGTACGAAGGTCATGATTCTAACTGAAACATCACCACCAGTTAGACCATGGCGTTTCCCAAACCCCGTCGTCAGAACCACTTGTCTCTCTTCTCTCCGCCACTCCTCCGGCGCCTCTGCTCCCTGCCACCGCCATCCTCACCTCGCGACGAAAACGACGCCGAATTGGTATCGAAGCTCCTAATCACACACCACAACCCGTTCCACGCAACCGAATCGAGCCTCGAACTCAACGGCATAACCCTAACCCCTTCTCTTCTCTACCAAACCCTAATCCGCCTCAAACACCATTCCAAAATCGCCCTCGCTCTCTTCAACCACGCCAAATCCCTCCCTAACCCTCCTCTCTCACTCTCCTCCTACAATCTTCTCATCGACACCATGGCCAAGGTTCGTCAATTCGACGTCGCATGGCAACTCATCGTTGAAATGGATCAACGCAACTTCACACCGTCTTCCGCCGTTTTCCTAACCCTAATTCGCCGCCTCATCTCCGCCGGCCTCACGCGCCAGGCTGTACGCGCCTTCCACGACATCGACGCCTTCGTTGAAACCAAAACGACACCGGATGATTTCTGTTACTTGCTTGACACGCTTTGCAAGTACGGCTACGTAAAACTCGCTGTTGAGATTTTCAACAAAGAGAAATGTGTTTACTCTCCCAATGTTAAAATGTACACCGTTTTGATTTACGGTTGGTGCAAATTGGGGAAGGTTAAAACGGCGAAGGTGTTTTTGAATGAAATGATTGAACGTGGGATTGAGCCTAATGTTGTTACTTACAATGTGTTGTTGAATGGTGTTTGTAGGAAGGTGAGTTTGCACCCGGAGGAGAGGTTTGAGAGGACTGTAAGGAATGCAGAGGAGGTGTTTGATGAAATGCGGAGGAGTGGGATTGAGCCTGATGTAACGAGTTTTTCGATTTTGCTTCATGTTTATAGCCGTGCGCATAAGCCACAGTTGGTGCTTGATAAGCTGAGTTTGATGAAGGAGAAAGGGATTTATCCTAATGTGGTGATATACACATCGGTGATTAAGTGTCTTGCTTCATGTGGGAGGCTTGAGGATGCTGAGATGTTGCTTGATGAGATGGTGAAGGAGGGAGTGAGTCCTTGTGCCGCCACGTATAATTGCTTCTTTAAGGAGTTTAGAGGGAGGAAGGATGGTGAGAGTGCTTTGAGGATGTTTAAGAGGATGAAGGAAGATGGGTTGTGCATGCCCAGTTCACATACTTATGTTATTTTGATTAGGATGTTTTTGAGATTGGATATGATCAAGGTTGTGAGGGAAATATGGGATGATATGAAGGAGAGTGGGGTAGGACCGGATTTGGATTTGTACACTGTTTTGATACATGGGTTTTGTGAGAGGCGGAATTGGAGGGAAGCTTGCCATTATTTTGTTGAGATGATAGAGAATGGGTTTCTTCCTCTGAAAAGTACCTTTGAGACCCTTTATAGAGGACTAATTCAGGCTGATATGTTGAGAACTTGGAGGAGATTGAAGAAGAAGCTTGACCAAGAATCAATAACGTTTGGTTCAGAGTTTCAGAATTATCAATTGAAGCCGTATAGGAGATGATTTATTTCACATGGGGTAATTTTGGAGACTTTAATCTTACCATATATATCTCTCCAAGTTCAGATTATATCTGGTGTTCAATTGTTCCATTGTGTTATTAGCTTCTTTGCCACAATTTACTAATTTACTCTTTGAATATATGCAGCCTTAGGTCAATCGTATCTTGGTCTATCTTATTCTGGAGTGTTAGAGTCATGTTCATGTTGTTTTCGCAGTTGTTGATATCCTTGATATTTCAATGTATATATATGGTGATGAGAGCTTAATCAATTTGTTGTGTCATTTTAACGTTACTGGTTTTCATGCTTTTTTGTCACATAATAAGTAGTTTTTTGTCTTCTGGGTTCCCCTCCACAGGTTGGCAATAGGAAGTGAAAATGATCAAGTACAAAACTCCAACATTCCAGAAAGACAATGACTACATGGGATGTAGGTCTGAACCTCTCATGATATGTATGGGTAAGGATTGTGAAAAGAAAAAGGCTCTTGCGGAAGAAAGAGGCATTACGACTCCACAAAAATCATTACATAGAGGTGGTTTGATGACACCTTCTAGGAGAGTTCTCTCCTTCGATGTTCAAAAGGAACAGTTAGAGCTCTTTGTAGCACCATCTATTAAATTAGAAGCACTAAAATTCATATTTTTACAAGTGGAACTCATACTACAAGTTCTAAGAAGAGGAAGGTTCACAATGGAACCTCTAATTCACGAGGATCAGCCAAGGGTTTTCATCATAGTTCACACTTCACAGCATCTAAATTTGACAACTTTGGTAGGGATAGATTAGAGAAGTTACAACTGGTGGTAGCTTTCTTGATTGTTGTACTCTATTTGTAAATCAAGAAAACCACCTTCAATTGAAGTTTTGAAATTTATATCCTTTTGTTCTTTTCTTTTATTCTTTCTATACATTTTACTGACAATTCTATCAACACTACCGTTCGAATTCATCTGTGTTTGAATGTAAGACTCCTTTGCAATATAAATCACTACCAATTGCATCCGAATATCTCACAATGTTTTTGTCACCAGTGTATACCACACTCAACTCTCACTTTTTATAATATTTGTTTTATATTTTATATATCTGACAATAATGTTCAAGAAAAAAATGTGTAAAAGGTCTTCAACAAATTACAAAATAAATTACAGTAAGAATAAATAAGATGTGGCGTTTAATAAAGAAAAAGATAATTAATATAAAAAATAATGTGGAACACGGTATACCAACTGACTTATTCATCGCAATTTACATGATCCTGGTAAGAGCCACTTCTTCGAAAGTGTAGAATATTTACACAGTTATTCATCTTTCCTTAACACTAATTTGCCATGTTGATAAATAAATGAATTACAGACA
Organism: Hylodesmum podocarpum; assembly: GCA_026586105.1. NCBI lineage: Eukaryota > Viridiplantae > Streptophyta > Magnoliopsida > Fabales > Fabaceae > Hylodesmum > Hylodesmum podocarpum. Next base: position 4,257,279 of record JALJEV010000519.1, on the reverse strand, counting down.
AAACATAATTTCATATGCAGTTTTATATAGATTAAAACTTTTTTTCTAGAGTTATTATCAGAGATTGGAATTTTAACCTTTAGGTGATTTTCGAAATATATTTATAATTTTCTGTCTCTTCTTTCATGCATAAAAAATAATTTTCTAGATAGATTGATTTTTTTCTTATTTAGTTCATATAGATTGCTTTGACCTTCTGTTTTTCGATTTGCTAAATCCTTTTCTTTTATAAAGATTTTTTTATTTTTCTTTTACAAATGAAATTTAAGAAAAAACTTAATTGGTTGATGCTTTTGGGGTTTGGACTAAAGGGTAGATCTTATAAGTTCCCTTTCTTGGGTCATACTTGTTCCTTCCCAATTCAAAAGGATTATTACTATTACCCCTTGCTAAACCTTCCTAGCCCATTGGGGGCAATACAGATCCATGTCACCACCACACACATTTGATATCATAATACCTGATTTTGACCATCAATTAGTCCTTTATCCTATCAATTATTCTTCCTTCTTCCTATGTGAACTCCAACCTATGTTTTCTCTTATGAAACTACCTTTCATTTGTATAAAAAATCCTCTGATTTTCTAAATTAATTGAACCTATATATTCACTATAAAATGCTAAGATTCTCAATAGATTGAATTCAAACCACCATTCTCCTCACTTCTCAGAGAAGCAAATAGGTAAGAAAAATTGCTGTCATCACAACAGTTTAGGGCACTCATCTCATGTGACATCACATTCAAACAATCCCTAAATCCACATCATATCATATGTGTGATTTTTTTTTAATCCCCTTTTAACTTCTCAAGTACACTTCTCCCATGTCCCAAAATTTTCACCCATAGAAACTTCTCTGAACAAAAACAGCCCAAAACAATTTCAAAAAAACAAAACACATGCCCCCCACAAAGAAAAAAGCAGTCTTTATCACTCTCTCTTATTTTGCAGTCATGTCTTCCTTCTTTCAGATGTCCAACATTCATTCTTCCCTCCCAAGTTTTTGATTCTTGCACCACTTTACCAAACAAAAAAACCCTAGATTTTCTCTTTCTTTCAAATTGCTCAATTCTTTGAGTTCTTCACCCAAAAGGCAAAAGATACTCAAAATTTCCTCTTTTTATTTTTCCTTTCTATCACATCCCCATCTCAATTTTTCGGATTACTTGATTTCTCCAACTGTTTCTACCTTTTCCCCTTTGCATAAACCCCAATTTCTTCATGCGAGTCTCTGAAAAAATGACACCTTTTTCTCCCTGATCACGCATGGGTATGGCCTAGTTCCACTCACCATCTTGTTTTCACATCAAAGGAACCATTTATTTTCCCTGAATGAGTTGGATTTAAATTTTTGTCGTTGTTGTTGTTTTTGTGTGTTGGGTTGAGAAGCATTTTTCTTTGTTATCACGGTTTGCAGTTTCAGAAACAATGTCAGATGACATGCTCATTCATTTCTCGTCAAACTCTTCCAACCAATCAGATCAGTCTCTGCCTACAAAAATTGCAAAGTTGGAAGCTCGAATGGCTGGTAAGGGTTCTTCCACCACTGCCCAGCAATCAGGTTGGACTTCGTTGTCTGTTCCTCATGCTGGGAAATTTGGCACTGAAAATTTGGCTGAACCGTCAACTTCTTCAAGTGATTCTGATGATGATGTAAGTCTTATGGTTTTGGCTGCATTAGTTTTGGTAATTTGATTGCATTTATGAAGACTCTTGTTATTATGGTTTTGGCTTATTTGCTTGTGCTGATAGGGATTTTCAATGTTAATTTTGAAGCTGCTTTTGGTTAATTTGTTTGTTTTTTCTATGGTTTAGGATGTAATAAATGTGTGTGTTATGTTTTGTGCTAATTGCTGTTGTTTTTATGTTGATGACTTGACATGGAAATATGTTTGAATGAAAACTTTATTGATTTGATTGTTGGTATCTTCATATTTCTGTTCCAGAATGGTGGGGAATTCTTGATACAAGCCAATACGCAGAAGCGCCAAAAACTTCAGGAAGATGGTAGCGCCACAAGTGTTTTTGAAAGCCTTGAGGTTGGTCTTCATGATAGTTACTGAATGCTGCATCTCATGTTGAAAATACAGTTACTCACTGGATAAATTGCTCTTGTCATCTTCTGCTTCTATTTTGACATCTTTGCTGAAGTTTCCTTCTGAAAACATTTTACATATCAGGTTGCTACTGATGGAAGGCAAACTAGTTTGGAGGCTGTGGAGACAAAAGTGAGTGTTGATGGGAATAGAAAGAAACATGGCCGTGGAAGAGGGAGTTCTGGTTCAGGTAGGGGCCGAGGTTCCAGAGTTAATGATCAGACCAGAGCACAAATGTCTCCTCCAGCGGTTTTGGCTTCAAATGGCCAGGTTGGGAATGTATACCATAAAGTGTGCTCATTACCATGAAATATTTGTTACTGTAATTGTTATTTGTCAGTTGTCCCTATCAGTTTTTCCTAAACTGGTCTTTTAAATTACGAATATATCTGTAGTCCATACATGATTGCATACGTAGTTGCACAACTGCGTCATCTTTAACTATTTTTAATGGAGACCTGGGATTTAATGGCTTAAAGGATTACAACTGGAAGGACTGATTGTATCATCTGTAGTCTGTAGCTGAAAGAAAATTTTATTGCATTGGTCTTGGGTTTTACTTTTTGTTGTTGTTTATTTTAATGGTTACTCAGCACCAGTGTAATGTCTTATAAATAATTCTCTGTATTCTCTGATAGACAAGGTTTATTTGGAATTATTGTCTGGTTGCATCTTTTAGCTATTGATTATGCCATTTGGAATCGTTCCCAAGTTCTACAAATGGAGTATTCACAAGTTTAGGAATATGACATGTTGCTCAAGTAATTAATTTTACAGATTCATCATTTATAATTTACTCCTCGAATGTTCCCCATAGAGCTCATTTATTTGCAGGATGGCAGACTCAACGATCAAGTACATAATGATAATTCTGCTTCATTAGAGGTATGGCTTTTGCCTGATTCCACTTGTAATATTTTTTATAAGTAAAAGAATCTGTAGGTTTATGTGAAAACAAATGGAAGTTTGATGTGACTTATTTCGTTTCTACCTACCTCAATCAGATCCCAATGACATTGCTGATACTTCAAATCTTTTTTGTTGTTATTTTGGGTACCAAAAGCTTGTAATTTTTCATTTTTTCTCATTTTATTTCATCTCTATCTTAAATTAGGAGGAGGTTGCATCTTTACAAGCAAAAGTTGTTGCATTGGAGGAGGAATTGCGTAAATCGAAGCAAGAGACCGCTGAATATCAGAATCTTTGTCGACAGTTAGAAAAGGTACATGAATAATATAGTTTAATCTCAACGGGAATTGTGAATAAGAAGGATTCTTTCTGAATCTTGAATGGTATCAAATTGTAAGATACCATCACAAATTGAAAAATAGTTTCAAAGGGAATACTTCTAAAATGAAAGCAAACAATTTACACTCTACAAAGGGAATAATGGAATGTCCAAGTCGTGAAATGGAGCAAATTGTGTGATTCTATGATTTTGGTAACATTGACTAATAAACAGGTTGAGAGTGAATGGTAAAATATATTTTAAATGTAAGGTAATTGAGAGTTGTTGAAATTGATGTGTTGAATTTCTGTTATTTTAATGCTCTTGCTTGACTTTGGTATGTGCAGGAACTGAAGGATCTGACTGATAATGAGCAGCAAATGAAGCCAAAGGTGTGATTATTTTCAGCTTTTGATTGTGCAGTAGTTGTCATTGAAGTTTCCTTCTTGAATTTTTAAAGACACTTCATTCCTAATTATGCACATTGTATTTAAAATATAAAGCACTGCCTAGTGCATATACTAAATACTGTTTGTTTGAGTTCTATATGCAAAAGTGAACTAGAAATCTTAGAAGGTCCTTGTTTGTGGATACATGATGTGTGTGCCACCACCAAGATCTAGCTCCTCTAAAGTGATCTTATTACTTTAGAGAGTAAAGTAAACCATATTAATCATTGATGAGAAAAATGGTTGATATTACATGCATATGCATAACAAATCATGCATGTGTTGGAATATTAAATGTTGATTTTCAATGATTCAAATTACTTACTTTACCTTACTCATTTTTATAGAGCCAAGTCTCTGCCGCCACTCCCTCCCCTCCCCCAAAAAAATAGTTAGTGACCATTCTTTGCATCATGCATCAATTTGGCAGCATATTCACTTTTGGTCCTTCTATTTTGCAGAGAATGAAAATAATATCTGACTTGCTGATATCCGTTTCAAAGGCTGAAAGACAAGAAGCAAGGCTGAAAGTACGACAAGACTCGTTGAGACTTGGAAATGTTGGTGTAATCAGGTATACATGGAACATTTTAGGAAACCACATAATTACCAGTCAGTCGTTCATGGCCGTGTGGAGCAGCTGACCCCAAAACTGCTATAGCAGGTTGCGACCTGACCACAATTATGAAATTTAGATAAAAGTTGGATAATTCATATATTGACATTTAATTACCGAAAGTTAGAGACATTCATATGCTGGCAATAGAGAACAGTGACGAAATCATAAAAAACCTGTTTATTGCAACAAAATGAAAGGGCAAGACAATCTCTTTGAGAGAGCAGGGAATAGCAAGAGAGTGAACTGGATATAAAAACCGCAAAACGGAGCAATGCTGCACTGGAGATGGTGCCAAAGAATAGTGGTTCAGAGACCCAAGAACACTATTGTTTTAGAATAGAGTTTTGATTTCGAACCCCAAAATAATCCTTAAAACAATGCACTATTGTGGGACTAAACAGGGTTTATCAACCATTAATCAATGTTGTGCCCACTTGTGCTGCGAATAGACACAATGCGGTTGTGATTCTCACCGTTCCACATGTTGGAGTGAGCTGCGACATGATGGGTTTCAATGGAATAGCCCATAGCTGCAATGCAACACACTGGCACTATTGCACAAGTTTGAAAACTCAAATTATATTTCATATCTTTTCTTCATTTTCATCTTAATTTTCTTATTTGTCCTATTTTGAATTGTAGAGCTGGAACTGTCATATCTGAGACCTGGGAAGATGGTCAAGCTTTAAAAGATCTGAATGCCCAGCTTGTATATTTCATCACCTTTCTCCTCATTTGTGTCTTTTTCTTCTTAATTTGTGTACTGTAGGTTATTTCTTATTGTGATGAATTTATGAAATTCAACTAGGGTTTATAGAGATTTATTCTTGTTCAGGAATTATTGTAACAGACAATTTTGAGGATTCTGATTCTTTCCTTATTTATTGTGATCAATATCATCCAAATTAATTGTTTCTGATTGAACCCTTCATAGTTCTGTTAAACTGTCATTATCTGAAGGCATTTTCATGGTTTGACTATGAAACAGTAAAATTGCATGCCTTTTACTAACCTTAGATTATAATTTATAAATATTGTCAAACCTGAATCTTTTTGCTTCAGTTGGACATGTGAGTGAATTCAATTATAGGGTGGTTTTTTGGAGTTTCAAGTGTTTCCTTCTCAGTAATATTTAATTATTTATCTGTAGCACAGGGTATATAATGTCAGTGTTACTATAACTTGTCTGTTAGTTTTGTGCAATTGAAGCCTTGCGTATGCTGATGGTTTGCATTTACCAAGATTTCCTTACCCTCTTCTTTCTTTGTTTTCCCCAGAAACAACTACTAGAAACAAAGGAGGCAATCGAACGGCAGCGCAAATTATTTAAGAAAAAACAATCTGGTAATTTCTGTTTTCTTTTTTTCTTGTAGCACTTACCCATCTTAAATCGGGGATGAGGGGTTGATGGGACCAGAGTTGGGACTGTCCTTTTCACTCTGTCAATTCCCTGTTAGTTTATACCTGTTGTCAGTATACAAATCACGACTCACGTATGCTCTTTAAGGTGGCCTAATAGATACAATGATATCTATTACATGCTGTCAGATACTGCTATACTATCTCATTATATTTCTCAGGTCAAACTGTTAATAGTTTGCGTTTTTTTTTTATTTTGGCCTTTTCTCTGGATGAAGATAAGGGTGACGGAACAGATACGGAAGCTGCATTACCGGAAGATATTCTAATTCATGATGAAATCTACAAATCTCGATTAGCTAGCCTTAAACGAGTGAGTTGTTTCTGCTGGTCTGATTATTTTTTTCCCCTTATATTTCTAATGGCACAAAAATGTTCAGGAAGAAGAAATTATTCTGCGGGAGAGGGACAGATATGAACTAGAGAAGGGGAGGTTAATTCGTGAAATGAAACGTATACGGGACGAAGATGGTTCACGGTTTAACAACTTTCAGATTTTAAACCATCGTTATGCCCTTCTTAACCTTCTTGGGAAGGGAGGGTTCAGTGAGGTGTACAAGGTCAGAACTTTCTGAAAGTATAATATTATTCTTTTGCTCACATTGATATTGTTTTAGCATGAGAAATGCTAGTAATACACTTCTATAAGCTCTTTATTTTTTATTGAATTATGGGGAATCATGAAATTGTGTAGGTCTCACTATTTAATGTATTCCCACTCATTAACAGAAAGCGTATTGCTAGCACTCCTCTTTAGCAAGTATTGTACAAGTTTTTGAGAAACTAAAACCGGAATCTAGACAATTACTTGGCCTATATTGGCAATTGTAAATAAATACCTTTTTGCAGTGATTTGAAGTAAGAAATTTCCAGCAGGCTTTTGACTTGGTGGAACATAGATACGTTGCATGCAAGCTTCATGGTTTGAATGCTCAATGGAGTGAAGAGAAGAAGCAAAGTTACATACGGCATGCAATTCGGGAGTATAATATTCACAAGACTCTTGTACATCGTCACATCGTTCGTTTATGGGACATCTTTGAGATTGATCAAAACACATTCTGCACTGTTCTGGAGTATTGTAGTGGTATATACAGTTTTTATTATTATTATTTTTATAAAGATCATTTTTTTTTTTACAGACTCTAGATATTACTTTGAATTTGAACCTGAATGACTGTTGTTTTTAGTTTGATCTTTTGCTTTGTCTATCCTTTGACCCTCCTTTATTCTTTCAGGGAAAGATCTTGATGCCATCCTTAAAGCTACACCTATATTACCTGAGCGGGAGGCTAAGGTCATCATAGTTCAGATTTTTCAAGGCCTGATTTACATGAATAAAAGAACGCAGAAGATTATACATTATGATTTGAAGCCCGGAAATGTTCTGTTTGATGAGCTTGGTGTTGCCAAAGTGACTGATTTTGGTCTTAGTAAGATAGTGGAGGATGATGTGGGATCCCAGGGTATGGAACTTACATCCCAGGGAGCTGGAACATATTGGTAAGTGGCGAAATCTTTGTTGGAATCCAAAAGTTGTAGTCCAAATTTGTAGATTTTAAGCTGCACTCCTCAATCTGGCTTAACCTTTGATGCTACTTTTTGTTTCTTTGAGATTCCAATATTTACATTGGTGAAGTGTTTTTATGCACTCTTCTTTTCCCTTTTCAATTTGAAGGTATTTGCCTCCTGAATGCTTTGAGCTCAGCAAGACACCTCTTATATCATCAAAGGTCATATACGTGGATAACTTTCACTTATATTTTGTTCTTTTTTTATTGTTGTTGTTATGCTCACTCTATCACTTTGGTCAGAGAATATTTCACATATGTGAGTGTTCATTGTGCATACAACTAACTCTTGGATCATCACCTTACATTTTTCTTTTTGCTATTTGGCTCTTGTATTTTCTTATGCATCATGGAAAACAGGTTGACGTGTGGTCTGCTGGTATTTTGTATTATCAAATGCTCTTTGGCAGACGACCTTTCGGGCACGACCAAACACAAGAGAGAATACTTCGCGAAGACACAATCATTAAGGCTCGGAAGGTTGAATTTCCTTCTAGACCTACCATTTCTAATGAAGCAAAGGTGAGTTGCACCATTTTCTCATAAATTGCTGCCCATGGTTATGTTAAATTGTTAATTTTCAGAATAAGCATACTCAACCTTATTCCGTATCCAAGTGTAGGAATTGTTGTTTCCATTAGAAAGCATAAATATACACGTACTTACATCTGGTTTACAGTTTCTATATTTAGCTGTAGAAAGAATATAGTTCCTATTATCTACACTTCTGTCAAACCTGACAAATGCCTGTGCTATATCTACATTATTTTGTCAGGATTTTATTCGACGATGTTTAACGTATAACCAGGCTGAGAGACCAGATGTATTAACCATTGCCCAAGATCCATATCTTACTTTCTCAAAGAAGTAATGGCAAAGAAGTAATAGCATTCATTTCCATACTCCACATGGAAAGGATAGAGAATCAATCTCATCTTCTAACTTCAGTTACTGATTATTATTATCTGTTAAATTTTGTATAGGTTGTAAAGATTTTGTAATGTTATCAATGAGAGGAAGAGAGGAGGGTAGTTTCCCCATTCTGAAAGAAACTTCAGTTTTTTGTGTTCATACATGATCTTTTGGTTCAAAATATGGGGGAAGCAAATCACACGTGGGTTTGTTTTGACCTTAAAAAGGGTCACAAGAAGTATAGGAACTAGCAAGTGATCAAACTTTCGTAACATTTTTTGTACTCTTGCTCCCAAATATAGCATTTTCATGCATTTTGATTGGCTACTTTATTTATTTATTTATTTTTTTATCACCAAGCTAGAGGAAATAAATAAATCAATCAAATTACGGAGGTTTCATAAAGCGTCTCCTTAGAAATTAAACTTTCATTTGTTCATATTTTGAGAAATAGTATTATTTTTTCATTCTGATTCACACAAGAAGAATGAATATTATCATTCACATGAGAAGAATGAATATTATCTTTCACATTTCGAACACGTATGAATAGCATCCGTCTTGAACATTGTATTTATAGGATACTTAGATTTGTAGTTTATTAGCATGAATGGCAGAATTTATAATAATTTACGTAAAGAAATTAACTTTTATGTTAGTTTTTAATATTAAAAAAATGATATAAAAAGTTATGTTTCATTTTTACAATATTTTTATTTCAATATAATTTAAAACGATTATGAATTATAAAAAATTATGGAGGATAATGATAATAAAGGTTAAGAAGGTCATGAATTATAAAAAAAGTGAAGAATTTATCAGTTTTTTTTTATTTTTTATTATTATATATTAAAGACTTGTTGATATGACAAGGTTCTATGTGGTGAGAAACTAAATTGATATTTCATTCTTAGACTATGGAATCATAATTTCCAAAACAGCAAATAATCCGATGATTTCGCATTTTGTGAAAGTCATTTTCATCCATGATTTTAACTATTTGGACTAATTTTTTAAAAGGGTGTCGATGTATTAATTGGATAAAATTCAATTGACAATTAGAAGAAAAATGAAAATAAATCAAAAAGGTAGAGGAAACCAAGTTTGACGCATTCGTTAAGGTCAAGTTATGAACTTATCTTTTTCAAAAATTTCCTCATCTAATTTGCTTATAAGAACACGTAAATTAAAATCTTAACGCGATTTGTCAAATTTTATAAGTTTTGAAATAATCGAGACTAAACCATCTGTAATTTCATTTGAGAAGAGACGGAATAACTCTGATTTTGTAGGTAAAAAAGTTTGATGTAATATCAATTTCATAATTGATACCCTGTATGTATATTTATCATTTTTCTTCAATGACGATGCATGTTCAGCAAGCAATAACTCTTGAGAAATATTTTTGCATAGAAGATAAGGAACTTTTTTTCTTCAAAATAATTGTCATTATAAAAGATAATTGTAATGAGATTTTCTTTAGAAATCGAGTAAAATGCGAAGGGACACTTTCTTTTCTAAATCACATTCATCTGAAATAAAATATCACTCATGGATATTACGTTATGTTTAGTTAATTTTCACGTAACACTTTTGAACCAGATGTTACCTTTTGCAAATTGTGGATCCAAATCATTAGTAATTTAGTATGAATGAAAAAGAGCCATGTTAACCGAACAACAAAAAGCACAAGTAAGCACAATCTTAACTAAAATGAGCAGGCAAAGATATAACTAAGAAAAAATCCCTTTAAGTCAAGGTAGTAATCAGGTAAAATCCCCTCATAGCAGATGATTCAAAACCTTAATATAGCAGATAAAATTCATTTAGGTCAGATGCTATTTCCCTTGTAACCAAGGGACTATTTTGTTATCCATATGTAAGAAGTTAAAAAATAAATACTAATTTTGATGGCAAAATTTGAATAGTATAAAATCAACATGCAATTAATCTAGATACACTTTCTCCTTCCATGTCAGCATGGATTAAAAATTGCTTTTCTCTTCACTCATCAAAAGCATCAAAGTTACAGGGCTATTTTAAAAATGCCTATTTCGTAATTTGTAAATTGTATATAAAAAGATTGACCTAACTGCCTGTTTCTGTTGGCGTTTTCCGTTTATGTGACCTCTTCCTTTTCCTACTTCTCTTCACTGTGTCGTCTCCTTTTGTTTCCTGCATAAGAGCAACAATTAATAAACATTTATAACAAATCTCCAAGAAACAAAATTTATCTTTCAGAGGGTTGTAAAGCATGCTGGAAAATGCAACATAGAATTTGCTAACAAAACCAGAACAGTTAAACAGGAACTATACTCATCAATACCTAATATGTTTTATGGAGTTTCAATCAGCTAATCATGTTCTGGCACATCATTTGATGACTGTGTGAAAAATTACAGTAGAAGTGGATTAAATTCAAACTCATGTTTCTAGTTTTATGCATGCACACCATGGTTGTCAAAAGTGTCATTGCAATTTTTAAGATCAATTGATGAAAATAGCATAAATTATGTTACCAACTTGCGTACATGACAAACATCTAGAGTATTAGCATTTTGTATTTAAAAAATCATTATGTAGCCAAGAAGTTGTAATCTATTTTCAGAATAAATCAAATCCTAGGTAAAATGGTTCGAAGTATGGTCTTCATCTGAATGGCCGTGATAGCCATTTAATGATTACACAATATATAATGAACTTACCCAGATGGTGAGTAAAAATTAAATCCAAAGATTACAAGCCAAGTGTGTATGGGTTCAAATTGCAAACGCATAAATTTTGCTAAGCCTACCTTTGAAGGACCAATATTTTGCTTTTCACTTTTCTTCTTCTTGCAGGAAAGTGGGTTTGGACCCTGCAAAGTTTAAAAGCAATCTCATAAAAATATGAGAATACCAATGGAAACAAAAGCTGCTAAAGTAAAGCTTTACTTGAGTCAATAAAAACTCATGTCAATGATTTCCATTAGAAAATCTAAGATTCATATTTTGAGGGGTGCCTACTGTAAAGCAATTTCATTTCCTATAAATTTCCATTATTAAAGCTAATGACAAACATGAAATGGTAAACGCTACAGACCTAGAATATGGTTAACCAAAAGTCAAGCTAGGAAACAGATACAGTACAAGGGTAAATTATAACCTTGGCTCTTTTTCTCTTGAACTGAGGTTTATCCTTGATTTCCATCTGATTCCTTGAAGTAATACTCTTTTTTACTGCCTGCATATTTATGGTCTGATCTCCTGAATCCTCATTTTTCATTATTTCAATAATGGAATCATTAGCTTCCTCGCCAGTCAATCTGTTCGATACACTATCCTTAAATATCCGATGCTCTTTCTCAGTCATATGCAATCGTCCTTCTTCAGAAGTTTTGACATATTGCCGCTGAAATGCAGATGGAGGTTCAAGGAAAAGAGCATTTCTGAGACCATACATGAGAGGTACACCAGGTACCTGCAAGAAGAGTAAGGAGAAAAAATTTATGTCTCAGTGTACAATTCTACATATCTAGCATGGTCACAAAAGCACTAAGAAATTTTAGACATAAAAAATCAGAAGTTCTCAACATTTTCCTTTTAATGAGAAAAGCACCATACTAACAGAAAATGTCAAAAGGAGGAGATAAAGAACAGATAGTAAGGTGTATCACATATCACACCAATAGGAACCCTGGCTGAAGACTGTAAAAATGAACACAGACATTTCCAAGGAACAAGCCAGAAATGGAAAAAAAACATGTGATAGATGTCAAGACATAAAGATGCTAAAGAATTTTTTCCTTTTTTAGACAGAACTTTTAATTCAATAATTCAAAAATATAGGTCATCAATTATACAAATTTTCCCATGATTACAAAGAAAATATTAAAAAGAAAAACATATCTAGCTGTTGGAATTAATACACACACACACACAAACCTCTTGCAACTTCTTCCGCAGGTCAGTGTCCTGACTAGCAACAAAGAAATGCTCGGAATTTTTCTCTCCAACAACCTCTGTCATGCAAGCATCTGCACTAACACATTTCTCATGCTCACACCTGCAAATTGGAGTAAAAAATATAGTAATGACCATTTCCACAGCAATACCGGTACTCAAATATCTTAAAACCAAATAAAGGAACACCAGTGATCCTGACTATTCCACCAACAGACTATCAGATACTGATGAGGACTAAAAATACAACATTACTTCAAATTAGGATGCCTTTTAACGCAGCATTTCACTTAGAATTGTAATTTTTTTTTTATTAAAATAACATTAATTGGTCATCCTATTTTGAAGCTGTATTCTTGTTGGTGGCAAAAAGAAGTGGTGCTTTGAGTTTGTTTTTAAATACAAATTCCTCTTGGACGGCATTAATCAGCCTGGCCTGGCACAACAAAACCACATGGCCTAAACAGTATGCCACAATGTGCCGCATCATCCCATTTGAGTATTTGGCAACTCTATTTAAGGACCCCTTTAAGAAGCTAAACAAGTATCAATCCACTTTCAAATGCTATAGGCTACATTCCATTCTCTATCATTCATTATACATGTATACATCAATGAAACTAGTAAAATTAAGGAACAAATTCACTTAACACCACATATTCTCCAGCAGTAAGGTACTAAATTACCTTGCAATGAAGAGTTTATGAGCTGCATCAAGAGCCTCAGAATACGAGCTACCAAGTCGTTTCAACTCAGCTAAAACACATCTGCATCATCTCCAACCAAATCTCAAATTAAAAATGAAATAAGAACAATAATAAGAGCAAATTACATTGATAATTTGACACCCCTAAGGTTTTGCGTGATTGCACAAACCCTCCATGCTTTTTTCACACTTGCACAAAACCCTCTAATTGCTTGAAATTACACTAAAACCAATATACATTACACTCTCCCCCTTCAGGGGTGGCTATTGTAAGCGTAAAATAAATTGAGTGTTAATGCAAACACACAAAACTTGAGGGAGTGTCAATTTAATTTGCTCTAATAATAATAAAGATCCAAAACAAAACAAATTACAATTCATAGTTCATACCAACTAGGTTGAGTTAAGAAAGAAATAGAGTTTAAGCAAAAGGATTTAACTCGTATGAACTTACAACGTAAATATCTTTTACAAAATCAATCGAACACAGAATGCCCCGTCTTTACCAAAAAAAAAAAATAAATTGAATTTTATCTAAGTATCTTAAAAGACACACATACTATGAATTACTAGTTAACTTCGTAAAAAATCTTATACTGATTGTGCATAGCAATTAAACTCAAAAACACGCAAAAGAAAAAAAATAAATAAAAGAGGACCTGGTTGTGTAGAGCTTGACGGTAGCACTGAGGATATTGGCAATGGCGGTGTCAGCTGGGGTTATTCGATTGGCGAGAAGGTGATGCACGAATGTGCCATCACATAGAACCTTGAAAGGCTTTCGGAAGCCGAAGCAAGCAGTGTAAAACGTCAAAATCTTCCTATGCCTCTTCTGCTTCTTCACCTTCATCTGCAACAATGCACAACGTTATTAGCGTAAAGCATAGAAGAACACGTAATTGTAAGAGAAACATTAATCAATGGAATAAGTAAAATAAAACAGGCTCCGCATACATTTCCGGCAAGAGTGGTGGCGACGGCGGCGCAGGGCGGAACAAGTGGCGGTCACAGGTGGTGCTAGGGTTTCAATCTGAGGGAAAACGAGGGACAAATGTAACTCTATTTTATGCGTATCTATGATTTTTCTTTTAATTTTTTTAATATTTCTAAATATTCTTTGACTTTAACAAAATAGATAATTCTCACTACATTTTTTAGTAAGAAATTAAGTTTTAAAAATTTCTTTTGTCCTTGTTTTTCTAAAACAAATTACTTCACTCATTAAATTTGAGTTAATACTGTGCTTTCTGTATTTTTATTATTATTTTTTATTTTGGAACACAATTTTAATTTTTTTTATTGATTTAAGATATGAAATTTGTGTCATTAAAATTCATCTAAATTATGTTTATATATTTAGTAAAAAAATAAATTGGAATGATATATTATTTATTTGATTGAATATTTTATAAATATAGAAAAATAAATTTTCCATCCTATTGTTAAAGAGACAAACTCTACCAAACTAATATAATTATTTTATAATTTAAATATTTTTCTCCAAGATAAATCCACATTAAAGGTACGGAGGTAATTGTCCTTGTCCCCATAATTTTTTTTTACTTAAATATATTTATTAATTTTTTTTCACAGTAAAAAGTTATAAGAGACAAATAATAAATTAATATTAATTAGTACAAGATATGCATTTTACAATATATAACTTTTTTTTAAAATTTTCTCAAATATCAAATAACATAAAATAAAAAAAAAAGTTTCTCCAAAATTTGCCGCTTTTTTTCCAATTCCTTTTTCCCGTTCCCTCCACGTTGGAGTGGTGCTAAAATTCACAAGGGTAGCGCACAGCTTATCCTTCGCACCCCGAAACCACTAAGCCAACACAGAAAGCTTCAACTTCACCTTTGCTACTCGTTTCAACTGAAGTTTCTCTAAGGTACTCTCTCGCTACTCCCTTCAACTCCTTCAATTCTTCATACTTTATTCTTCTCTTTCGTTTACGCTCTGCAATTTCTCTTCTCATCACAGTGTTTTCGAAATTTTCTTAAACCCTAATACCGTTTCCGACATTGACTTTACTTGACTTGAATTGAATTTCTCGTTCTCTTACCGTATTTCGCTCCTGAAAAACGTGACGACACTCTTCATACCTCGATTTAACCTAGATTTTCCATCGCGGTTTTGTTTTCTGGCTTTAAAGCTGATTTGCTTTGTTCACGAGAACGTGCTTGCTTACTTGCTTGTGTTGTTATTGAGACTGCTTTAGAACTAGTACGCGTTTGGAATTTGGTGTTTCAACACTGTGTTTACAATTGCTATAGTAGTTTCGTTTGAATATGCTCGATTATATTTGTTGAATTATTGTAGTTTCTGTTTTACATATGCACTATTGCTGTGACTGGATAAAGCATTTGCAAATACTTTGTGTAGTGTTTACAATATGATTAAGGTTATGGAGTGTTTTTTTTTTTTTTTAATTTTTTTTATTTGCTCTTGCAGGTATGCTTATGACACTTTCAACATGTACATCAAGCAGGTAATTCCATATGCTTTATAATTAAGAAACATTTAGACACCCTATAATATGCTGTTATTTGGATATTGGGTTTGGTCCCTTCCTTGTTGAATGGTCTTTTTATGTATTTGTTTGTGTGTTTTTAGGTTGTGATTGAAGGTTTTAAGAGTTACCGAGAGCAAGTTGCCACAGAGCCGTTCAGTTCTAAAGTTAATTGTGTTGGTAATAATTTTACTGAAAAGCTTTTAGATGCATTCTAGTTTCTTCTATTTATATTGGATAGTCGTTTTAAATGCATGATGTGAGCATTTCATTCCTGACATCTTATGATTGCAGCTAAATGAAACATGAAAATGAGGCTAAATAGGGATACTATATACATATAGGATCTGAATTTTTAACTATATGTTGGAAAGTGCTTCATTAAGATTAGGGTCCTGAATAAACCGTATGTATTAGTTCTACTGAATATTGTTATCCAAAATCCAAATGAAAGACTTCACCTTGGAAGTCAAATTTCCAGTTCTGTTGTGGTTCTGAAAACCAATGTGTGATCTGATCCTTGTTTATTGTTTTGCTGATAGCTATGTTTTTACTTTAAGCTAGAAGCTGCATACGTTGTTTTGCAGGACTGCATTCTTTACTCACCACATCGTCTTCATTTTCATTACTTTAGTTCTTTCACTCTAATGCATTCTTCTTTTTTCCTTAATTTATATTTCATTTAATTATAAAGTTCTTTTTAAAGATGAATTTTCATCTTTTCTGTTTAGATTAAATGATGAATGCATCTGAATGTATTTATTTGTAATATTAATGATATCTGTTCCATCATTTATTTTTGTAGTTGGTGCTAATGGATCTGGGAAGACAAACTTTTTCCAAGGTAAGAAAATATCCATTTCCTCTACGTGTACAACTTTCGTCACTATCTGCCATTCAGTCTTTGGAATTAACTGAAATCAAATTTGATCTTCAATTTGCTACACCTTTTTTATTTTGTAGCCATCCGTTTTGTGCTAAGTGATCTCTTTCAAAACCTGCGGAGTGATGATAGGCATGCACTACTCCATGTATGTCACAGTTTGTTTATTTATTTGTACTTCTGGTTCTTACCTATTACTAATCAATTATATAATTTAAATATGCTTAAATGAGGTTTTATCTGCACAGGAAGGAGCTGGACATCAGGTTTTATCTGCGTTTGTGGAGATTGTGTTTGATAATTCAGACAATCGTATCCCGGTAATATATTGCGGATAATAATATCTTTTCCAGTAACGGCACAAGGAGGATGATTTCTTGCTTTTTTGAGCAGTTACATTCTAAAAACATTTTTATTCACACTAAACCCCCCCAAAATGCTGTTAACTTCTTTTGCTGTACATAAAAGTGGATCCTAAATTCCATGATTTACAAAAGTGTGCGGTACGATAGTCTTTGGGCATTGTACATTGTACAATCCTAAATTCCGTTGGATAGTCTTTGGGTGCCGTACGATCTCTTTCGCCATTCTCCGTCGTTGTTCTCCGATTGGTAGTTAGTTTGTTAGGGTTTTGAGTTTCTTGTTTGTTTAATATTTTTTTCCCTGGCGATGGTGTATGGTGGGGAGTGTGGCACCTGATTGCTGCTACTTGCTCTTCCAGCTGGAAGGGAAATGACGGAAGAAGACTCACGTTGGTGAAGGAAATTGTACACGTGGATGAATGGTACCGTGACGTATAAGGAGTTGGGGATTTTGGATGATGATGATGATTAGGTGCATGGTGTTATGTACAGTACACGTAGATAGATACTTAGATAGTATAGAACATATTACTAGTTTGCTGTAGTGTGATATTGTGCACTCTTCACTTTGACATGCATATTTTATTTTAGGCACTAAAACTCTCCAAAATGCTGTAACTTCTTTTGTTGTACATAAAAGTGAATCCTAAATTCCAAGATTAACAAAAGTGCTTCAGAATTTCTTTCTTTTTTACTTGATTTATTACAACAAAAGTGTTTTATGTTTGATAACCACTTATCTGTGATATTATTACCTATGCATTATCATAGCATCTATCTGTGCTGGTGAATAGGTTGACAAGGAGGAAGTGCGCTTGCGCCGGACTATTGGTTTGAAGAAGGATGAGTATTTTTTAGATGGAAAACACATAACGTGAGTGAAGTAGAACATTTTAGAGCATATACTTTGCATTTATTTTTCATTTCAGAAAAATAACATTTTATTTTATGCTGTTTGGTCATATGAGTGTTTACCTTGATCCTAAAGATGATGCACAATGTGCAGAAAAACTGAAGTGATGAATTTACTGGAGAGTGCTGGGTTCTCTAGATCAAATCCTTATTATGTTGTACAACAAGGAAAGGTATTGGTTCATGGTGACAAGTGCTTTAACTTGGTTAGGGATTTATCATTGTTATATTCCTACACTTTGAAGTTGATCCCTGAACTTGTTCCATTTCTACTATTGCATAGATAGCATCACTAACCTTGATGAAAGACTCCGAAAGACTGGATTTGCTGAAAGAAATAGGTGGTACTAGAGTTTATGAGGAGAGGCGTCGTGAAAGTTTGAAAATAATGCAGGAAACAGGCAAGCTTACGATTTACTTACTTTTTAAGTTCTTGATTTATCTAGTTTTTTTTTCTATCTATTCATTATTCATCTTTTTAAGTTCATGATTTATAATCTACATCTAAATATAATACTGAAGTTATTATACTAAAATTATCACATGACATCTTAACTTTTATTTTTTAAATTCTTTTAATTTATTACTTCATTTATTAATTTTTATTAACTTTATATGTTTCGTGACCTTTTGTGTTTTCAACCTTTTGCAATTTTTTTTGTTTTATAATTTCTTAGTTTTTTTTTAATTTTAAACAATTACCGCAAATTACAATAATAAATATATTATTATTTTTAATTTTTGGTAAAGTATTGCATTCTTATATGTGTGTGTATCTTAAATAAATAAAGAAAAATATGCATTAACATAATATCTATTTGTTAGTACCTTTTAACTTAGCTATAAATTTACAGGTCCTAACAAAAATAATATTTGAAAAATATTTATTTAATTTGTTTTTTATAATTTTATTAGCTGTACTTAGATTTTATTTATATAAATAATATTAGCAATAGGTGAGTTCAAATTATTGAAAGTTTCTACAAAAATAATTGAAAATTTATTTAATTTTCCTCGATTTCTTTTATTTTATTAGTAATGCATTTGAATTTTATTGACACTAGTCATATTAACAAAAGAAACATTACAGTTTTATATTTTTTCAAAATTCATGTTATTTTAAATAAAATCTTGCTTAATATAATGGCATAATTTTTATTTAACTTTCAATAGTTGATGAGTTATTTTATTGAATGGAATAATAAACATTCATTGAAACAGCTGAAAAGTAGTAAAGTTTAAGTATTAGAAGGCATTTAAACTAACAGTTGCATTGAACCATATCCGAAATTATCTAACCATCAATATTTTAGAAATGATTGTTTTTGAATTTTAAAAAATATATAGATGTTTAATTTAAAAATATATTAACTAAATGGATCGTAAAATTATATTGTTACTTTGTTTAAATTAACTTGGTTATGATTAAAAAAAAATGGCCCACGAGGGAGAAACATTTGCTTTGCTTTAGGTAATGCAATGGCTAGAACATTCTCATTTGCAATCTGTGATCTTTGTAACATTGTAAGATTCTAGTTAAGCGGATAGGATGGGTAACAAATAACTTAGGAGAGTTTGGTGCTTTGGTTAGTTGTATCAGATGAGTTCTTTTTGATCATCCTGATCTTAGTTTAAACTATGAGAGTAGTGGCTCCTAAATTAGTGAGAACGGCTACTGGTTTTCCACAGCAGTACATTTTAATAGCATTCCTCATTGTATTGGAAACATAATTGCAATGGAAATGAATTGATGCTCTGCTGTAAAATTTTGTTGGTTATGATAAAGAATCAATGAAAATTTTGATAAATTTCAATAATTCATTGATTAATCACTCTATAAATGAATTGAGTTAAAAAATGCTATTAAACACTTTAATTTAATAAGGATAGTATTTATTTTGATAATAGTGATTAGAGAATAAAAGAAAAATAATTAAATAAATATTTCTTCAATTTAAATTCTAAAATGTGCTAAAAGTAGATTTAATAATTGGATGAGAATAAAAGGAAATTTATTTGCCTTCATTATAATTTTTTTATGTCATTGAAATTAAATTATAATACGTTTTAGTTTGAACGTAGAACATATATTATGAATCAAATTTTTGATGAGGGTAGGAAAATACAACTTTAATCAACCATAAAATATCTATGTATTATAGGTGTTGTGTCTCTATATATATACACACACTCACGTATATTGATTAGCATAATATGAAAAAATAAGTATTATATTGTAAATTTTTTAATAACTAAATTAATATCAAGTATATTCTCAAGGTACTAAAGAAGCATTTTTTTTTATCAGTTTTTTATTATAATTTATTTACTAGAATATATTTTTACATTTGTTAAAAATTCATGCATCACATTTGTACAAAATCTCGTGTTTATTATTTTTGTTGTTGATGCTGTTATTTTCATGCATTTTTCTGTTGGACAGGCAATAAACGAAAGCAAATAATCCAAGTTGTACAGTATCTGGATGAAAGGTTGAAGGAACTAGATGAAGAGAAGGAGGAACTTAGAAAATATCAGCAGCTTGACAAGCAAAGAAAATCCTTGGAATATGCAATTTATAGCAAAGAAGTTCAAGATGCTCAGCAAAAACTTACAGAGGTGATATGTGTTAACGGTTGTGGTGACAAAATAGAATAATATTGATAAAACTTTGAGTTTATATAAATGAGAATATGGACAACAGAGGAAATCTCAGCAAAAACTTACAGAGGTGATATGTGTTAACGGTTGTGGTGACAAAATAGAATAATATTGATAAAACTTTGAGTTTATATAAATGAGAATATGGACAACAGAGGAAATCTTGTGAATAGTGAGAATAAAATTACAGCTGAAAGATAAATTAGAAGTTCTGTTTAAGTTAAAAAAATGTGGTCTAGAGGACTGTGACATGCTGACTCTCTTCCAGCTCTGAAATTTTGGTCCCATTGAAAATTTCCTTTTCTCCTTCTGTTTGTTCTGTCTGTTTTCCATCCTCTTATTCCCAAGTCATCCCCTCACTCATTCCCAAAACTTTGTCCCCATTAGTCTCCTGTCAGTTATCCACTGTGCTACTCCCCCTTTCTCTTGTCTGATTGAGTCCATTTGTAATCAACTTGACTCCCTTAACTCCTCTTTTCTTATTATAAGTGTGGGTAATATGCCTCTCAAATATTCCGGGCATGATTTGGAGTTTATAGCTGTACACTTTAATTTCTTTGTTGATCCTTATAGATCATCATAATTTTGATGTCAAATATATATTTTTCAGATATTTTTTAATCCCATTTTTGTTATATTGGATTCTTGATGCCCGTTGTTGATTGCTTGTCACTTCTTTTAGATAGAAGACGCTCGGGCCAAGGTTTCTGAAACATCAGCAAAGAAGTATAATGATGTTCTTGATGCACATGAGAAATCCAAAGATTTAGAAAATACACTTAAAGAAGTTACAAAGGAACTTCAAAACTTTAACAAAGAGAAAGAGGCTATTGAAAATCGACGAACAGTGGCATTAACGAAGCACACAGAGCTTGAGCTTGATGTCAAAGACTTGCAAGAGAAGATCTCTGGAAATATTCGATCCAAAGTACTACTTTTCAGAAGTCCTCTTATTAGTTATTTTTATGGATGGTTATGTACATGATTCATCTTTTACGTACATGTTTTCAGGAAGATGCTGCAAGACAACTTCAGATACTTGAGAAAGAAATTGAAGATTCCTTAGCCGAACTGGGAAAAATCATTCCTTTTCATGAAGATCAAGTTCAGAAAGAAAAAGACATTGCCAAGCAGTACGTTATGGTTGTCCTTGTCTTCTAGTATGCTTCAATGAAGCATACTGTATTTAACTGTCCCAGTTTGTATTCAAACTTTTTGACATGGTGGTTACATTTTTTACTGATCTGGAGTTAAAGCTTAATTTTTTAGTTCTTTGTCATTTAGCTATAAATTGGGATTAGCTATAAATTTATGATTTTATAATTCTTTAACATGGTGTTGTGTGTTTACAGCTTGTATGTGCACTGTCATGCATTTGATGCATGGAATTTGTTCTGTCATTTGTTGAGGATATTCAACAAATTCTAATTAGTATTTCTCCCAAATAAATGAATTATTAGAATAATGGAGCGTGAAAAGAAACTCAGTATACTTTATCAAAAACAAGGACGTGCAACCCAGTTTTCAAGTAAAGCTGCCCGTGATAAGTGGCTTCAGAAGGAGATTGATGATCTTGAACGGGTGCATTCTTCAAACAAGGGGCAGGCAAGTGTTCATTTATCTGCATGAGCTATAATGAATTATGTCCTAAATACACTTCTAACAGATTCATGGTATGAAGATGCGTAATTTCTTTAATCTTGTTTTCTATTAATTTTAAGTGTGTTAACTAAATTTCTTTCTGCGGTGCTGTATATGCATTTTTTAATGTTTTTCTGCTCACCCCCAACTTTTGTCAACTTCCTAAGATGGATTTTGAAAAAAGTTAATTATTTCTGGGAAAATAGGTATTCCTAAGCATGTAGTGTGTTATTAAAGAATAGGATGAAAGAAGTACAATATCAGAAGGTATGGTATGCCTGTAGAAGAAACAGAATGTATGATTGCCACTACATACAATACTATCTAATCTTGTCATTCTTGCTGCATATCCTATTATATATAATATTCTCGTTTCTGAAGTGCTGAGTGAGCACTGTGATGAAAATTGACTTCCTTTCAAATACTCCAGCCCAGTTTGGTCTTGAAATTTGTTGCTCTTGCTTTAAATGAGGAGAAACCTGTTGCTAAACAATCTCAAACTCAGCTAAATTGAAGTTGTTTGGCTTCTTATTTTATAAAGAACTGGGTTATATGCATAAATTTTTCATTTTTTTTTACTTGAATCCTATAATTTCTGTTCCTATATTATAAATGTAACATTTATTATACCATATGGTGCTCAACATGTTAAAATTGATTTATGAATATTCTGATGATTGACCTTTGACATGATCAATGATCCTTGCCATGTCCTCTGATATTTCATTTTGTATTTGCAAATTGTTAGCACTATCTTTGTCTTCTTCTGTTATATGAACTCTGGTCTCTTGTACTCTGCTCTCTCCCTTGTTTTTGATTGTTGTTTTGGTGTGCAGGAGCAAAAGCTTTTGGATGAAATTGCTCGGCTTAATGAAGAACTACATGACTGTGATGAGAGCATAGCGGGACGCAAATCAGATATTAATTATAGGGAATCTCTCATTGCTCAGTCACATAAAGGGCTTAATGATAATAAAGTAAAAAGAGATGAGTTACATGAAGAGAGGAAGTATGTATAACTTCTTTTTTGTCTTTTTTTTCTTTCAATTTGTATGTATAAATTTTTTAGATGAAAGAGGAAATATTGTTTGAGTATAGAATAACTACACTGAAAGTGTAGGATAGGGTGCTCTAGCAAAAGCAGAAAGGAAAAGATACTAAACTGCGAAAGTACATTATTAATTTATTAATTATTTATTACATTTCATAGGGACGAAAATATTTCTTATGAGCTTAAATTGTTATATTATAGGTCCCTATGGGCCAAAGAGAATGAACTTACTGCTGAAATTGATAAGCTGAGGGCAGAAGTTGAGAAGGCTGAAAAAAGTCTTGATCATGCAATTCCTGGTGTGAGTAGTCCCTCTTTCTAGCTTCTTTCGTCATGGTGTTTTTTTGGCATTGCATATCTCACTATGTATAGGGTACTTCTGGGCTTGTTTAGTGTAGAATTTTATTGTAGCATCCTACCTGACGTGAATTAGCAGTGTCATCAAATTTGTAAATTGATGTCACTCAAAGTATATGGGTGGTTTTGACTTTGAACTTTTAGGAGTTTTACATTTTTCTATGCAGTACATACATGAAGGAAACTGCAGAAACACTTCACTACACTAAAATGATAGAAGACATAAAAAGATTCTGTTCGTTGGTGGAAGTACTTTAAAATTTTGAATTGGTAAATGAGTTTAGTTATTGCTGATTTTCTACCATTTAGGTAACACAGTCCTAAAATGTTACTAGGTTACAATTTGTGCGTGAGGAAGTGAAAGACAATTAAGGAGTTTCAGAGAAATCATAGAGAATAATCTTGTGTAATATTCAGACAGAGTCTCTACAACAGAGGTTGCAGTCTATATAGGAACACAAATAATCTGACTTTGCTATTCTGTTAGAGCCAAAGCTAACCACCGTGAGTTGTAAATTAATCTGAGTACACAGTTTACACGTGCATAATACTAACTAATATATATCACTAATAAAATTTAGCTATCAAGTAACGAGTTGTGAAAATAAAAAGGTAAAAGTGAAGAAATTGATTGATAGATAGATATGAGAGAGAGAGAGAGAGACAGAGAGACATAATTGTTATGATAACTTAAAAAAAAAATGAAATTTCTGAAAAACTAATGGACCTTTATTTCTTTTTTGGTAAAAAGGGGGGCAGAGGCGCATTATATTTATTTCTTTAATGCAACAAGTTGTTAGAAACTGGTCCTCAGCCCACAACAATGAAATTGTTAGATGTGGTTATTGCACAAATGGAATCTTGCAGAACCTAGAGAGAAGAATAAGTTTAAGTGTAATTTGACAGATTACAAGAGTTTCCCAACCAAGGATTGGAGAGCTTGGCCTCTCCCTTGCCATAACCACTCAAAATAACTGCCTACCTTTCCTACCATTCTCTTTCGCTATTTATTGACAGACTTGACAGTTACTAACACATAAATTAAAATAATAACTGACATACTACTAATAATAATAATAATCGACAGCCTGATTGTAATAATAACAGACAAAATAATTTGGCCCAAGTCTCCTCTTATATTGTTTACTAATAAGTGGTCTAACACAACTTTCTGTATTTTTTTGTTATTTTGTAAGTTTATTGTAACATTATATAGTTATGTTTGTAATGTTATATAAAAGATCTTAGAATACTATTTAATTCAATTGCAACTGTGTTTTGAATCAATTTTTTCCACGATTTTGTCATAGGCATGATTAAATAAAATGCTGGTTATGGATAAGGGTAGGGGTATTAAAATTATTGCCCACAGCGGTATGGTTCTGAGTCCGGTTGCCATCTCATGCTGTTTATCTGTTCAGTTTGATGGTTAACTGTCATGATGGTGCTTCTATAGACTTATTCTGGAGAGAGGTTGGCATTTTTATTTGTCACCATATTTGACACTATTATGATGTTCAGGATGTGAGAAGAGGGTTGAATTCAGTTAGGAAGATCTGCAGGGAGTATAGCATTTCTGGGGTTCATGGTCCAATTATTGAGTTGCTGAATTGTGATGAAAAGTTTTTCACTGCTGTTGAAGTTACTGCAGGAAACAGGTAATTCTTGCTGATATTTCTTTTAATGAGATGGTTTCAGCACGTCACATTGAGCATATTGTCCTATACTATTATATTGTTTTGGGGGTGGGGGAAGGGGGTGAAGAATTTAGTACATCTATAACATGTAGTTGCTCCATCTTTTTATTTTTAGTCTTTGTTCTTGGACTGATTTCTTTCCTGGTTTCATATTTTTGCACATTTGGCTTAATGTTTTTATTTAATGTCTTTGTTTGAACAGCTTATTTCATGTAGTTGTTGAAAATGATGAAAAGTCAACCCAGATAATTAGACATCTTAATTCACAGAAAGGTGGCCGGGTTACATTTATTCCACTTAACAGAGTAAAGGCTCCACGCATCACTTATCCACAGAGCTCTGATGTCATACCTCTTCTAAAGAAATTGAATTTTAGGCATGACTATACTCCTGCATTCAGTCAGGTTAGCTTCTAAACAAATGTTATCGTTTATTTCACATGGGTGATCTTTAGGAGCTATCTGGTAAATAACATAATCTGAAGTTATAGTCTATCAGATGTTAAATTAACAGGAAAAAGAATGATGCATAATGGAGAAGCATGTTAATTTATAATGATTATGATATTTATGGAGTAAGGGTTGTAATTAATAATAATTTGATCTTTGAATATTGACAATCAAGAAAATGGAAATGCATAATTAATTTTTAACATGTTTCATTAGACGAGATGTTTGCTGTCATATTTGATGTAATGGTGAATCTACTATGTCTGTCTTTGGTGCTTTGGTTTGTTTAAAAGGTTGGCTGGGTAAGTTAGACTGTTGCTTATGAGAGAGACAGGACATTTAAGTTGAATACCTTTATAGAAATTTGTTTTGGGAGATTTATTGAATGGGATTGTCATAGAAGGTAATATTGTCCTGCTTTTTTGTTTCAAGAAGGAATCTTAAATTTACAGTTGCATATGCTAATGTATTGTAGTAGCATAATTAGGTGATAGCGTACTATTAATCATTTAATTGCATTTGATGTGCCTTAACATCACACATGATATTTCTCTTAGGTCTTTGCTAGAACAGTTATCTGTAAGAATTTGGATGTGGCTTCAAGGGTTGCTCGTACTGATGGTCTGGACTGCATAACACTGGATGGTTGGCCCAGTTCTTTTCATTGCTTGTCTACTTGATCTGGTCTGGTCTTGTCTTTTGCCCTGACAAATTATCTGACTTATTACAGGCGATCAAGTTAGCAAGAAAGGTAGTATGACTGGAGGATTTTATGATCACAGGCGATCAAGATTGAAGTTTATGAATATCATTAAACAGAATGCAGACACTATTCACAATAGAGAGGAAGAATTGGAGAAAGTTAGGTTTAATCTACAAGATATCCTTTATGTTAATCAACATTCTTTCTTTTTGTAATTTTCATTTCTCTTAGGTGAGAAGTCATTCTTTATAAAAATGCATTTAAAAAAAATGAGGAAATCGGGTTCTCTTGATCAAATTTGTTTGAGAAAAAAAATAGCTCCAGGAGTGAGGATAGAGGACACTTTAGTTGCATTCACTTAATTTTATAACGCTTATTTTGGAATGCATTGCTAGAGGCTTGCCTAACTATGATTTTTCTCCGATTAACTGTAACTTTCCCACTGTAATTTTAGTTTTGTCCCAGTTACTTTTTCTGGTTTCTTGGACATGTTCATGTTGCAGCCATAGAAGAATGTTTTAATGTGTGAAGGTGCGCTACTTCATAAAATTGTTTTGTCAGAAATGTGGTCAAGCTGAAGTTAAAGATAATAAGATGTACCTGGGTTTTATCAAGGACAAACATGTGCTTTACAGCATTTTGCTGGTTCCACAAGCCTTTACTGAACTCCAGTGGTTCTTTTGGTCTCTATTATCTAGCAACTTCTATTTATTTTTTCTTACATCCGTTTGTTTATTGCTGATGATTGGTTTTCCTTTAGCTGATTCATTTGATTTATCTTATGCTAAAAGTTTTGTAAGAAAGCCTCAATTCTTTTTTACCTAATAACATGATTTTTATTGTGTGTGTGTGTGTGTGTGTATTAGTTTTGTGAATGACTTTTTTGATGCCAAAGCTATTCCTTGTCATGAAACAATTTCCTCCAATGGTTGTTTTCAATGAATTAGTCTTACAGATAGACCAGAGGATTAATGAACTTGTTGCTGAGCAGCAGAAAATTGATGCTGAGCGTGCTCATGTCAAATCAGAGGTGGAACAGCTTAAGCAGGATATTGCTAATGCTAATAAGCAGAAACAGTTGATTTCTAAAGCACTTGCAAAAAAGGTGTTATTGATTTCTCAATTATACTTGATTATCCCCAGGAACTACTTTTTGGTTTGTAATTGCCTATGAAATTTTTCATTATTTGTTTTACCTTTTCCTTAATTACTTGTAGGAGAAGTCAGTTGGGGACGTTCAGAATCAAATTGAACAGCTTGAGGCTAGTATTGCAATGAAAAAAGCTGAGATGGGCACTGAGCTCATTGATCATTTAACACCAGAGGAAAAAAAGCTTTTGTCTGATTTGAACCCTGAAATTAAAGACCTTAAAGAGAAGCTTGTTGCTTGCAAGACTGATCGCATTGAGGTTATTCAATCAATTGTATTGGTGCTCACAATCTTCATGAAGTTAGTGTTCTTATTTTGACTTCAAATTTTGCAGACTGAAGCACGGAAAGCAGAACTGGATACCAATCTAAATACTAATCTTAGGAGAAGGAAACAAGAGTTGGAGGCTGTAATATCGTCTGTGGATGCCGACTCTTTGGTTGCTGATGCTGAATTGAAGGGGCAGGAACTTACTGATGCTAAAATATTGGTGGATGATGCTACAGGGCAGCTTAGAAGTGAGACTTCCAACTTTTCAATCAATGTAGTTTTTTATCTATATCTGGTTTATATTTCCTTGTTTGACCAAATATTCGTCTTCAGGAGTTACTGAAAGTATAAATGATCGAACAAGGCAAATTAGAAAGATCAAAGATGAATTGAATAAATTGAAGGTAATGACCTCACAAATTGATTGGGGGTTATAAATATTGTTGCTACAAACAGTGATAAAAGCTTTTGGCTGTAGTCTTTGGAGGATGAGTATGAAAGGAAACTTCAAGAAGAAGCAAAAGAATTAGAGCAATTGCTGAGTAAAAAAAATGTTTATGCTGCTAAAGAAGAGGAATATGCCAAGAAAATAAGGGAACTAGGCCCATTGACATCAGATGCTTTTGAGTCGTAAGGCTTTTCTTTCACCATGTTTTACCTTTTAATTCTGTTCATAATGTGATTTTTTTAGAGGGATATGAAAATAAAACTGAAAGAGGCTATGTAAAGATCAGGAAATGACAGTTCAATTATGTGTAAAGCATCAAAGCACTCCATTCTCTATATTAGCAATATTTCACGTAAGGAAAAGTGACAATCTTTGACACCCAATTTGATATTGTCACTTTAGATAATCACCTTAGATAAGCCTTGTGCTTTCGTCAAATATTCCAAACTTCTGCAATGACTCATTTTCATTAAACACATGTTCCTTCTCACTCCATTGTCATAAAATATGTTATGGCTAACTCCTGCAGCCATGCAGACTGAGCCTATGTCCAATCAAATTAACAGGAGCATAAAATCCGGAGCCTATTTCCAACAATCTGTATCTGGATTGTTTGTTATTTTGGCTATTCTTTTTTTAATTTTATCAGGTATTCAGTCTTTATTTGGGGGTAAACTTGATTATCATGCCATGATATTTTTGATGATCCGGCAGATATGGTTCTATTACTGTTTGTAGCTTGCAGCATTGTAATTTATCATTTCCTCTGTACTTTGGTTTTAGCTAAATTTATTTAACCCCTTTCCCTTACTCATGGCATTTGACAGGCATAAAAGAAGGAGTGTTAAAGAGCTGTACAAAATGCTGCATAGGTGCAATGAGCAATTGCAGCAGTTTAGTCATGTAAATAAGAAAGCGCTTGACCAGTATATAAATTTTACAGAACAAAGAGAAGAACTTCAGAAAAGACAGGCTGAACTTGATGCAGGAGATGAGGTACTTTGCTGTGATTTTCCATTTGGAATGCCCTTACAATTGTCTGCAAAGAAACAAAAGTCTTTAATGGCTAAACTGCCTAGCTTGTATTGCTAGTTCTGCACTTAACTATGTGAATGGTTTGATGCAACTAACCTGTCATGGCTTCTGAACATTGTTGTTTCTTTATGTGCCTATTTAGTTATTGTTAACCAATTGAATTTATATGGAATAACCTAGGAATGTTTATGTGTGATGATTTGGTTTCAAGGTTGATTGAGCAAGTTGGGCTGATTTCAGTAATCCATTGCCATCTTGTGCATTTTTGGTTATAGTGTATCCAAGTGTCCAGCATTGCTAACTTTTTGAGTTATTAAATAATCACAGAAAATTAGGGAGCTGATATCGGTGCTTGATCAACGGAAGGATGAATCAATAGAGCGCACTTTCAAAGGTGTTGCTAGGCATTTTCGGGAAGTATTTTCTGAACTTGTGCAGGGGGGCCATGGTCATCTGGTTATGATGAAGAAAAAGGTTTGTGATGATTCTTGGCCTATCCATCCAGTTCTTGCTTTTGAATGGAGAAAATGATGCTTTATAGCTTGTTATCTTGGTTTCATGTTTTGAAATAGTTTTAGCGTTATTATTTTTTAATGTTTTCGTGTCCTATTGATTTCATACTCTTGTTTCAAAGTGCTTGGCTATTGCTTTATTTCTTTGTATTTTGCAAAAAATTGTGAGGAATCTCCAAAATATTTTTTCAGTTTTTGTGATTGATATGAAACTGGTATTTCTGTATTCGATTTCCTTTCCCTCAGGATGGTGATCATGATGATGATGAAGATGAGGATGGTCCTCGTGAAGCAAATCCAGAAGGGAGAGTAGAAAAGTACATTGGAGTGAAAGTGAAGGCAAGTGTATTCTTTTTGTGCTCTATTTATTTATTTATTTTATTTTATGATTTATACTGTGTGCCAGAAGCCCAGAACGCTCGAGGGTTTGTTAACTGAACCCAACGAGTTCTTGTGATTCATACATCTGACCTCACCCTTTGGAATAAGGCTAGTTTTTTGTACTGAATGCTTGAGGGTTTGTTTTGTGCAGTAAAAGAGTCAAAGGTAATGACGTGGGGTAGGAAATATTATCATTCATATCTGGAGATATTTTCCTTTCTTTCCTTTCTAGTTGGCATATAGACAGAAGTTATATTCATTAGTTAATGCAACCAAACAATAGCATACCTTCATATCATCCAACAACACAAACTTAAGTAAAATAGTTGTCTGTTCTCCAATCCTTCACTTCAGTTGCCTCAGCATTGCTTTAAAAAGTTGGTGATTTTCATTTCTACTATATTAGGAGAACATGACATTTAAGTTCTGTCATTTCTGGAAATGTTGATTCCTTTCAGGTCTCTTTTACTGGACAAGGGGAGACGCAGTCCATGAAGCAGTTGTCAGGGGGTCAAAAAACTGTTGTAGCCCTTACACTTATCTTTGCCATACAGCGATGTGATCCTGCTCCCTTTTATCTATTTGATGAGATTGATGCAGCACTGGACCCACAGTACAGAACTGCTGTTGGAAGTATCCCTTTTATTGCTTGCTACCATATTATGTCATATGACTGGTCCCTGTGCAATTCTTCCATCTCTATTTACTGCTTACCTCATCTTCCATTAAATGAAATTTTATTGTGCAAATTGGAGGTAGAGGTTTGGATATTTTTATGAAGTGGAAAGTGAGAGGAATAAAGTTACCATTTCATTGTTTGGATATTTTTACGAGGAAGTGGGTAATAAAGAGAGGTTTCATCCTATACCTTTCAAATTGGAGGGGAGGAAAAAGAACGGGGTATGGTGTGCCTTTTACATTTAATGAACTATATCATCATGATATTTAGTCTCTATTCTCGCCTTTTCCTGCCCTCTATATCTGAAACCCCATAACTTGAACACTTTCAGTCCAAATATTTATAGGTAAGCAATTCGTTAAATGCCTGTTACAAAGTGTGATCCAGGCACTAGAGTTGCTCATGTGGCCCCATCTTAGTGGTTAAAATCTGAATTTAACTTAAAGCTTTTTGATTTGATTGGTTACTAGAATTCCACAATTTCCAAAAATCTTCTCATATACACTCAGGCTTAAGCATGTGATCTTGTTTCATACAAGGTGCATAATAAAGAGTAAGCATTTCTTGAGTTTATAAACTCTACATAAAGCTTGCATATGCATACCGGTAATCAGTTTGTTCTGTATTGGAAAGGATCGGAGAATTATTTACATTGAGGTATGGGTTTTCGGTGATCCTAACTAGATAAGGCTTTTGTTGTTGTATGAATCTTTGGTGATTTTTAAATTTAAAAATTATTTCATACTTGTGATAATCTTCCTGGATATCATCTAGATTTCCTGTTATACCGTTGTCCCTTTTGGGATTCTTGACCTTCTGTAGATATGATCCGACGCCTCGCTGACATAGCAAACACTCAATTTATCACAACAACCTTCCGACCAGAGCTAGTGAAAGTTGCTGACAAGATATATGGAGTGACACATAAAAACAGGGTCAGCCATGTTGATGTTGTATCCAAGGAAGATGCACTAGAATTTATTGAGCATGACCAGACGCACAATGCCTAATAAGGTTAACCTTGTAACTTCTTCATTATTTCGCATTATAATACTTTTAGTTTTAATTATGATAATTCCCACTCCTATTTGGAGTTTTTCCTTTTCGGATATATTTTATTTACTAGTGTTACATGCTTTTCATTGAAAAATTACAAGATTTTCTCTTAACGCAGATGTGAAACTTGTTTGACTCGGTTTAAATGACCCAATGATACACTTTAAGTGGGATTTTTGTGTTGTTAGGTTCTTCTGACTCACATGGTCTGGACGAAAATTAGTCGGCTCCGGGCACTCTTGGAAGGATGTAACATAGATTGCAGACTCAAGTTCATTCAAATTATTATTCAACCTACTATTTTGTCTGATGTGTAGTAACTACTAACGGGTGTGACTCCAACTGGTCTTGGATTAACCAAAAAGCTTGGTCGCGTATGTTGACAGAGTTGAAAATTTATTTAGTCCAGGTACATTGTACAGATTTACTCATATTTGTGTAGTGTTTAGATTTGTTATATTACATTTTAATGGTAAATTGACTTAATTAGTTTCGTTAAAGAAACTAATTACGTCTTTGGGTTTAGTTGAAAACTTATTATAATTGGGGTACTTTTCAACAAAGGGCACACTTAAAAGAGAAGGCACCAAAGATCTTGGCGCCAAGGCGCCAAGATGTGGCGCAAGTGGTGTAAAGAGAGGTGGAGGTGCCTAGACTTGTGGTTCCTTCACACATCTCTTTTTTCACTTCTACCTATTTATCCCATTTGCTATGAAATACTGGCGCAGTATGTTAGAGCAATGCTTTGTGAAATGTCAGAGTAAATAATGTAAAGATGAAACCAGGGGCCATCAATAATGCTAACGTCATCAAAACTAGTGTTAGGATCACTTCTTGGAGAGTAGTTCGGAGGGATTCTAGCAATTGATTAAGATGAATGTCTTTTTATTTTCTCAATTCAAATAAAATTATTTACTTTTCATATAAAGAAAATATTAAATGGAAATGGGTAAAAGCCATCAAAATTATTTACTTTTAGGCAGCTGTGCTGCTATTTTACTTTTCTATAAATCTTCTTAATATTTTATAAAATTTATTAAATGGAAATAAATAATTTAATTAATATTTTAGAAAAAATATTCAGCTATAGTATAAAGCAAATAGAAAAATTAATAACAGTTGTATACAGAAAGTTTAGAATGTTAAAATGGAATCATCCACCGAAACGGACTGATGAGAAACACCATCACCTCTTCAACACCATGGAATCTTTTATCGACAACACAATGCTTCACCTTCAGTCTTTGCTTTTTAGAGATAGCCTTGTCCAAACAACATTGTAACTGAATCTATTTCTATAAAATCTTAATGGAATGCGTCTAGCAAGTGGAATTACCCATTTTAGTACACTTAAAATGTATTATAAATTACTAGATCAATATTATTTGACCGATTTTAACATGAATTTTTAATTTAAATTATATTTGTCCTAATTATTTTGAAATGATATTTAGATATAACTTTTGAATTAAAAAAAAATGAATAATTGTATTATATATACAATTGATATATATTATTGTATTATTGTATGTTATTATTCGATTTCCGCAATATTTAGTGTCTTAAGGTTAGTACTTAATAAAGAAAAACATAATTGCATATAAAATATATGTAATACTTAATTTTATCAATACATTTTTATTTTTATCGTGAATTATAATAAAAATAATTGTCGGTAAGATAAAAAAAGGTGGTAAGTATGATGTAAGTTTATTAATGAGAACTGAAAATCTTAGATAAGAAAAAAAATGTCAAGTCATAGATAGTGTAGTTGATTAATCATTTCCTGTGTTATTATTTTTTAAACTTTTTAAAAGATATGTAAATAATAAATTAAAATTTAAAATGTCATATTTAGGGGTTGGGTTGGTTTTATGTTCAATATTAATAGTCCATGGACAAAGGATAATATGAAATTGTTTATCATATTCAATGTTTAATAAGCAATAAATAAGTAAAATAATATAAAGTTTATTAAAATGTTTTATTTAATATTAGTTATTTTTATATAATTTATAATATTTTTATATATTATATAATTTAAATTTTAAATTTTATACAAGTAAGCTAGTTAAATGATAATAATAATTAAATATAAATCAATTGATCGTAATAATTAAAATGATATGACAAGATGATTACAATTATTAATTAATTAGATAATAAGATTATAAAATAATTAAAATAATAATTTAAAATTAGAACATAAGCAAGAATACATGCGTCTTTTGAACATCCTGTACATTATATAACAAAAAATAGAGTTTGTGTAATATGTTGTTTAATTTTTGCTGGTAAATGATATTTTTATATCAAATGTTAAATAAAAATATTTATTTTATAAGTAAAGTTTTTATAGTAAATTAAATGGAACCGTAACACATAATGTCTAATCCATAAAATATTGGTTAGTTTTTATTTTAAAAATCTAAATGAAAATATTAGAACTAAATTAGGTTATTGTATTTATGACAAAATCATCATACTAGACAGTCTATACCATGTAAAAAATTTAATTTATAAATATGTTTTATATTAAAATAATAATTTAATATTTATAAATAATAAATAAATTCGAAATATATTACTTGTAGAAATAATAACATTGATTGAGTACTCAATTAGTTTATTATTTATATTAACTTCTTCATTAATTGAGATTTATGATCAAACACCAAATTTTTTTTACTCTCCTAATATATACATCATTTTTTTATTATTTAAATATAAGTTATAAACAATTAAGTTATTATCTAAAAATCAAATAAGTTATAAAATTGAAATAAAAAACTATCAACAAATTATAAAGTTTTTTTGTTAAATTAAAAAAAGTTATTTATTTTTATTTAACACTATCCCTTTCATTTTTGGAAAACATCAGTGATTCATAGTTGAGCTCCCAACAACGTAGAACACCGATTGAGCGCCGTCGTGGTGGTGGTGACACCGTTTCATTGTGTGGTGATCGCAGCTTATAATTCTCGAAATCTGAAAGCTTCATTCTCTTCATTTTACTTATTTATAGGTATGCTTGCCACTATAGGCGCTGAAACTCGTTTCAATTCATTTTACGAGTTTGTTTATGATTCGTTCTGTTGATTTAAGAGTTTCAGAAAGAACCGTTTTGTTTATTATTTATTGATTTCTGTTTAGCAGAACGAAGCATTTGATACTTCGTTCAATTATCTCTTACGCTCCTGACACTGAGTTCATTCTATGTGTTTGATAAAATGCCTGAGCTGTGTGTGATAATATTTTTTTTTTGGGTGTTCTAGGAACCAATTACTGTAACCCTTTGGATTAAAGTTTGGATTTTTGGGCATAGGGGTTATTGGGTATGGGTGGAGTAATGTCTGATAAATGATAATGGGGGGAGGGAGTTTTTTTTTTTTTTACTTGACCCTTAGTTTGGGATTTTGATGAAATTGTGTTTTGTGGAGTAGAAAGAAGAAAGAGAAGAAAATGAACAAGGATAAGATTTTCAAGCTAGCTAAGGGGTTCAGGGGTAGAGCCAAGAATTGCATAAGGATAGCAAGGGAGAGGGTGGAGAAGGCCTTGCAATATTCCTACAGAGATCGCCGCAACAAAAAGAGGGACATGCGATCCCTTTGGATCCAAAGAATCAATGCTGGCACCCGCATTCATGGGGTATGTCTTCTAACTACTTTATTTTTCACTAATCCATGTCTTTTACAACTCAATACTTGAGAAAGAAATTCATTGGTGCTATTGTTGACTACTTGTTTTACTCAAACTTTGATTTTGTGGGTTTGCTTTTCTGCTAAGTATGTTTATTGGAAAGCAGCTGGTTATTACTTTTGTGTTTGCATGCTTGAGAATTTGTAGAAACAGATAACCGTGCATACTCTAAATCTTGGTGATCCAATTGTTACCATTCATAATCTTGCATATACATGTCTAACTTTAGCAATATCTCCACTTGAAAGCTTTGGAAGCAAAACCCATGCTTTATATATTTAAATTATTGCTCCTTTAATTAGGCTGCATTATAGTCTCATTGGAGGATTGAATGGTTCCAATATCCTAAGGAAAATTTCTGAGTTGTTGTGATGTTAATTACCTGAGGTTCTTTGTTTTAGCATTGTCTGGAAACTTAGGACTGAGTTCCCCCTCTTCATTTTTGTGTTTACTTTTCTCCTCTTGGGCATATTTTATATGTGAAATTGATAACTTTCATTGCATTATCCTCGAAAGTAGAAGGTGCTTTTGTTGCCTGTCTAGCAAAAGTAAAACCAAGCAACTGCTCTTGTTATCTTGTCAATTGCTTTTAGAAGCTTAGTCAGATGTGAGCTTTAACTGATGGTAAACGAGAGAAGTGAATTTATATTCTGTTAACAGCTTTTCTATATTAAGAAGCATAAAAGGATATGTGGGAATTGGGATGAGCAAACCAATAATTTCTTTCAGAGATGCATTTTGTCTTTTTTTGATGCATGATAAGAGGAAACCATGACAATAAGACTGAAAATGAGTTTCTTTGAAGCAAAATAGTTGGCCTGCAAGAAAGACTGGATTATTAGGTGAACATGCATCTGGATTCAACTGATTCAAGTTAACCATATTCCCTGTACTAAAATGACTATGAACTGAATACATGGGGTATGTGAGTGATATGCTTTTAATCTCAAATGGATTGGAATCTGTAATTTTTCTTTCATTTGTTAACACCTCTTTTGCTTCTTCTATTTTTTAGTTTATATTTGCATGGAGATATTCTTCTGCATGGTCTATGAGAGGTATCTAATCTTCTACAATTTCCTTCGTCAATCAATTTTTTTCTTTTATTTGCCAGGTCAATTATGGGAACTTCATGCATGGGCTGATGAAGGAGAATATCCAACTTAACAGAAAAGTTCTGTCAGAGATATCTATGCACGAACCCTATAGCTTCAAGTCTTTGGTAGATATATCACGAAATGCATTTCCAGGAAACAAGAACGTGGTGGTTCCTCCTAGGAAGGTGGCCTTTTAGAGCATGTGAAGCTTCAAACATTTAGTGGTAGTTCATGTTAGAATGGTTAACTATCTTTGAGGATTTCGGGTGTAGTACGCTATATATTACTACCATTTTTGTATGCCTTTAATTCACAAACGCATTGTGTACGTTTTAACAACACTACCTTCCCCTCCGACACCCTTTTCAAATTTCAATTGCTTTGGTGTCACAAATATTGTACAATAATTTTTATTGCATGTTAAAATTGGGAAGAATACCTGTCTCGAGATTAGCAGCCATCATTATTATTTAATCATCAGAATCAGGCAAAAAGATCAAACTGGTGTTATTTTTAAAAAGAATTGCAAAAATAGGACCGACTGAAAATGTTGTGCTGTTTTGTTAGAATGCGTCAAAGTCACCGGCACCTTCTATAAATCAGGCGCCATAAGTCACGGTACCTTCTATAAATCAGGCGCCACAAGTCACGACGCTTATTTGATGTCGGTTACAGTCAAAGGGTTATGACACACTGGCCAATGAAAATGGAAGTATCACGTCAACTGTATCACGTCAGCTGCACCTTCTGAGTCTAACATTTATTTAATTTTTTTTTAATTTGGATTTTATTATTTTTTAGAAAATTAATTAATTTGGATTTTATTATTTTTTAGAAAATTAATTTTTGTTAATTGTTATGTTTTTTAATTGTTATAGTATCTGTAATTGGGAATTTTTTTATTTAATTTTAGAATAATTTATGTAGATATAATAATTATATTTTAGATTTTTTTGAATGTAGGAATAAAAATTCATCATTGACATTTGTGTACTACAAAATAAGACAATTGCAATCCTCCTTGTAGAAAAGGTGTTGGAAATCCTTTGTTAAATAAAATAATAAATATTAGAACTTGCAGGGAAATTGAGAAATTAAAATTGATGAAGGAAAATTGGCATTAAAATTTATAAATGAGAATGTCTATGTAAAGACTTGGAATTAATTTGAAATTCCAAATTAATCTTTTCTACTACCAAATTTATTTAAATAACATATTTGGGTTTATCACTTGGTGGTGTTTGTAGACAACCCAAATCCAAATGGAAATAGAGGATCATAATGTTTATCACCAACATTCATTGGGAGCTGATCAACTGTCTTGAACCATGTTCTTGCCAACTTGCCAGTGAATCCATAGTCACCAAAGAGGACATCAGTGACACCTTGGCCTTCACTGCCTGGAAGCCAAGCAGCTACAAGTGCATCTATTTTTGATAGATATGGCTGAATCACAACTGGACGACCACTGATGAGAACTACCACACATTTTATAGACTCACATACATTGCTGATAATGCTTGGACCTGGCTCAGGTATAGTCAGATTCATACTATCACCCAATGTTTCTGCATAAGGGAGTTCACCTACAACGACTATGGCGTAAGAAAAGTTGTTGGACTTAACAAAGTTGGAGTCAGGATTTTCGTTGTAGACAACTTTAGTGGCAGGATCAATTGTTTGTTTTACAGCATCAAGGATTGTTGTACCTGTTAGGAAAATGAAATCTTTGTCAGATATTTCGTTCTTATCCTACAAAAGAAAAGCATGATCAAATATCTCAAGGTGTTGTTGTGTGAATGCTTTACATGCTAACCATGCAGGTGTTAGATGGTTCAAAATTAAGAAAAATATTTAATAGACAATTGTAATACGCAGACAACCGGACAAAAAGTTATAAAATGTGAAGAGAGAGAAATATGTATATGTTCTGTGAGTGAGTTGACTGGTTGACTGCATATTGTAATTGGTTGCGAAGTAAAGTTGCAAAATTAATGCAATGTTTAACATTTAATAATAAAAAATTAATTTTGTAGAACTTGAATAACCTTATACACAGACTCCTAAGCCACCTTGAGAAAACTTTCAACAAAGTAGCTTTAATAGTAATATTAAACACACCAAAATTAAGAATGTTGGCTTACCAATTGTGACATTATTGCCACCACCACCCTGCCAGGAAATTGTCCATCCTCCACACTGATATCCCAAATTGTCAGCATGACTTCCTGCCACAAGTATTTTTGCAGCTTTCTTGGGAATGGGGAGCAGTGGCTTCTCAGCAGATTTACCATTCTTTAGCAGCACAAGTGATTTCCGTACAGCTTCCCTTGCTAATTCTCTATGCTCCTGTTTAAGGAAAACATCAATTGATCAAGAAAATAACTCTTTCCACTTGAAAGATATTGTTGAAGTTACATCCTTGAAAAAAGGTACCTTACTACCAAGTTGATTCACCAGGCTTAGATCAGCAAGTGGATTCTCAAATAGGCCCATGACAAATTTTACTCTTAAGATTCTTTTCACAGCATCATCAATCCTACTTATTGGGATAATATTGTTCTTAACTTGATAAGTCAGGTCATCAATGAATTCGGTGAAATTATAGGGAACCATGACCTGTAAAATAATGTAAATATTGTAGTAAAATGAAAAACTATGATATTAAATTTCAGCAGGAAAGACATATTTCTTTCTTTTGTTACCATATCAATTCCAGCACTAATGCCTGCTTGTACAGAGTATGAATAGTTAGCATGCATAGGGGTAGTAATCTGGTCAATGCCGAGCCAATCTGATATGACAAAACCCTGAAAGATGCCAAAAAATGTACATCAAAAGCTCTGCATTTTTACTCATCTTGGATTTGATGGAAGAAAAATGGAGTGACCATTTGAGTTTTGAAAATTAGAAAACCAAAGTTGCACATAATATAGACTAAAGGAACCAAAAGCCTTTATTTTTTAACTGGACTTGTGCACTCTAATTCTTTTAGTAGAGTCTAGAGAACTAATCAAATAAGTTTTATTTATTACCCTGAACTTCATTTTGTTCTTGAGGTAATCAGTGACAAGAAAATGATTAGCATGCATCTTCTTGCCATTCCAGCTGGAGTAGGAAACCATTATTGTTGAAACCCCCTTGGCAATGGAGTCATAATATGCAGGCATGTGAATTCTAAGCAATCCATTAAAACTGATCACAGTATCGTTCTGATTAATGCCCTTTGTTGTGCCACCATCTCCTACAAAATGCTTAGCACAAGCCGCAACCTTTTTCCTGGGTCAAAGTAATTGAAATGGTGAAGTGTTAGCAGTAAGCACTGTTAAGATAAAGAAAAGAAACTATTAATCAGAAAACCTGTAACTATAATAAGTGATTTCTAATACAGAAAATTGTTCCAGAACAAATCATGTTGTTTACCTCACTATCTTAATGTCTAGGCTAGAATATGGTGCCTTTACATTGAAAGTTGAAACAATAGTCAAAATGATTGTATAAATAAAATACAATGCTTTTGCTCAAAAAACAGAAAAATCAAACTTTATAGAGTAAATCTTCTAATAATTAGTATCAATTATAAACAATAGGCGAGTAACAACTGAGTGATTATTACCATCCAACATAGGTGCATGAAATGGAAGTATTTAAATTAATCTTATGATTCACATTGAACTTAAGCAACTGCCAAGAATCTTACTTTCCAGCAACATAAGGAAACCCCTTTCTGGAATTGCTGCTGATGTCTCCTTGCAAACCAGGAATAATTTCAGTCATTGTTCTAACAATCTTAGGGTCCTCACTGTAGCTTTCATAGCAACGTCCCCATCTAGGATCTCTGCAGACCTGAGGAAGAATAAGACTCAACCTATTAGGACATTTGATTAATGTCAAAACTTTTATGTGATCTAAAGAACAGAATCATCAACATTCAACACAGCTTAATTACCGCAATGCATGGAGCAAAAACATATTGAATTCCAGTAGCTCTAACTTCAAGGGCAGTTGCATCTCCAATCTTCTTTATCAGCACTGGATCCCTAATAGACAACACATTATATAGATTACTATGATTGTGACTATTTATTCAGTTAAGCAGTTAGATAGTGCTAACACAAAAAATAAAATATGAAATTATAGTTCATTAAAAGATGTTAAAGGTCTTAAGTATCAAATTCAAACAGTCCAATTTGAATGAAGGCTAATTAACTTAAAGATCTAGTGAAAATGTTAACATGTTTAAATATAGCTTTCAACTGCATATAACAACATTAACATTTGAAAAACCAAGGCCATCAAATTAGGAACAAATAAAAACTTTACATGTCACAAAAGAAAATGCCCAGTTGCAGTACATGTATATACACTTGCCTGGTAACTCCTAGGCCAACATTGTGAGGAAAGATGGTGGCCTTGTAGGCATTATTGTGGCCATGAACTGCATCAATGCCATAAATCATTGGTATCCCGAGACGAGTAGACAAAGATCCATTTTGTATCCCATTCACCATTTGGACCCAAGACTCAGCAGATGCATTTGCGGCTGGAACACTCCCTCCTCCACTTAGCACACTCCCTGCCATCAATAATGATCACACAACATGTAGTTCTATAATGTCACTTCCATAATAGCAAACACTGTTGGAAATCTCATAAGAGATATGATAT
The DNA here is from genome assembly GCA_026586105.1 of Hylodesmum podocarpum. Classification (NCBI taxonomy): domain Eukaryota; kingdom Viridiplantae; phylum Streptophyta; class Magnoliopsida; order Fabales; family Fabaceae; genus Hylodesmum; species Hylodesmum podocarpum. The sequence goes on along the minus strand of JALJEV010000519.1, from coordinate 4,216,112 downwards.
GTTATATGTATATAAATAAGGAGTAAAACCTTATCCTATAAGCTGATTACGTAGGATTGAGTTAGACCCATAATTCACCTGACTCTTTTTATTGGGAACCTCATAGTGGTGAATTGGCTATCAGTGGAAGTGCTAAAGAGAAAACGGTTTTTTGAAAAAAAATTACAATCGTGAATTGGCTATCAGTGGAAGTGTTAAAGGGAAAACAGTTTTCTGAACAAAAAATTACAAACTTTCTTCACTTGTAATTATCGAAAATTATAGACCGGTAAAACAGTTCTTTTAATGGAAAAATTACAACCATGAATGGTTATCAGTGCCGAAAGGAAAAACGATTTTTTGAACGAAAAATTACAAATCCTTTCCACGGAAAAATTATAAACAAGAAAAATGGTTTTTTTAATGGGAAAACAATTTTTTGAATGAAAAAATTACAATCAAAAATTGGCTAAAGGAAAAAAAATTACATACCTTTCCCACTTAGAAATTATAAACAATCAATACTATATGGATTTTTTTCTCATGTCTATACAGATTGTTCTTCTTGTCAGCAAATATTCATTGTTAATTATTAGCTTCTTGGTTAGCAGAGAGTTCGAACTAGCGATATCCCCCTCTTCCCTTTCTCCTTTCTCCCTTCACACTTAAAACACCCTTCCCCACCAAGCAAAAGCAAATATTACAATCACTGTGTCGCATGCAAGGCACTAGTATTTGTTTAAAGATCGAATGAGTAGTTACCAATGAAGTACTTCTTCATGACTTGAGGTGTGGCAACAGCTCGTTCAATCTGCACCATCTGGCCTATCTTCTCCTCCACAGTCATTCTCCCAAGCAAGTCCTTGATTCTAACATTAAGTGGTCGTTTTGGGTCTTTGTACTTCAAGTATTCTGCTTGTGAAAAACAAACAAGGCAGAAAAGTAGCAGAACAACCACAAGTGGTGTTGAAGTTTCCCCCATTTGAACACTTGAAGTTGAACCCTGCATGCAGTGAAATATTTTCACAATAGCCATAACATATGAATCACATTAAAAGGCATGCATATCAAGCGAGAGAAAAACATGTCAATTCAAAAACACATCACAAAGGAACATAGTTCAAAGGCAATAAGGAAGGTTACCACTAAGTGAAGTGAAGTGAAGAAGTGAAGAAGATGAATGGAGAGAGAAGAGTGAGATGTTTTGTAAACAGAGCCAGAGAAGAGAGTGAAAGCAGCTGTCAGTGATATGGTCCCAGTGCAATTACAGGCTGTGTTTCTTCTTAACTGCATTCAATCAGTCTTCACATATATTTATACATGTTCACATTACTTATCTCAATCATATCATTGACTTTCAGTTGATAACGCACTAATTGTTGGATTTAGCAAAGATTTCAATTCCAATTCTTCTTGATACATGTTTGAAATAAAAATTGCACCAGAATAAAGACACCGTGATATTCGGAAAAAAAATATATTTTATTTAACTTCCAATTCTTATCTAAATAATAAATAATTTAACTCATTCATAAAATATATATATATATAAATATATAATAACTTTTTTATTATTTTCTTCTTTTTTTTATTTATCCTTTTTCATATTTCATAATAATTTTTTTATTCTTTATCTTTCCTACATTTCATAACTTAAGTAGTTATCTATGTCATTATCTATCAAATATTTTTTAAAAAGAAAAAATACTTTGAAAAAGCTAATATCATATTTACCATCAATAGAAAAGGAGAAAGTTTAATTAAAAGTGACAATATAATTCTCATATTTAGTTCGATTTTATTTTTTTTTAAGAAGGGCTTAATCTAAATAGTAAATAAAATACAATTTTAATAAATCAAATTATAAATAATTTTTAAGCCATTAATTAACTATGAATCATATTAAATTAAATGATTTTAAAAATAATTACTATTAAAATAACAAGTTTACTATTATAAAATTTATAATTAGATAATTGTATAAAAAAATGAAAACGACATTTAGAATATTTATTTATTTATTTATTACTACAAGTTTCTACCATGAGAGTGCATAGATCTTAAACTTATTTTTGTTAAATAAAAAGAGCTGATTTTGTTATACTTTATTTTGGTTGAATTTTTTTCTCATGAATGGTGCATTTTTTGTTTTTGAAGATATTTTGGGAGTCGGTGAATTGGGCCTTGGGAATTTACAAAAGAAAGGATGGTGACTTTCACTTAGAAATATCTAAGGATATGCTCATTCATTGCATCATCTAACACATGACCCTGCCTACATCAATCTAGAAAAAGAATTATTTCACACTTTATAATGAGTTATATTATTAAAATGAAATAGGTTAATTATAATTTTTTATTAAATTTAAATTTTAAAAATAAAAATAAAATAAACTAAATTAATATGTTGATGTATCCATTTAGCCTGATATGATCATAATAACCGGTTTAGTCAAATAAAGTATAAATCATTTAAAAAAATAAATTGATCAAATGTAACTCATTTTCATTTATTTCCATTAATAGTGATAAGTATAGTTAAATAAAATATAACATATTTAAAAAATAAATTAATTAAATCTAACTCATTTCAATTAATAGTGACATGTAAAGTCAAATAAAATATAATCTATTTAAGAATAAATTATTTAGACTTGACTCATCTTTATGAGTAGTGACGGGTACAGTCAAATAAAATATAACTTATTTAATCAATAAATTAATCAGACTTGACTTTTTTTTTTCATTAGCAAAGTGACAGATGTAATCAAATAAAATATAATCAATTTAAAAAATAAATGGACCACACTTATTTCATTTTTACTTCATCATATTTATTAATATTAACCAACTTAGTTTTACCTGACATTACTTCACATATATTCATATATTGATCAATATCTAAATTTTTGAGAAATATTTAATGGTCAAATCGAGATAATCAGTGAATAATAATAATAATAATAATAATAATAATAATAATAATAAATAAATAAATAAAAAAGAAAAAAAAGACATACACGTGTATACATTTTAATAAAATATAACATAATAATAATCTGAGAGATCCAATTGTTAGTACTGTGTATATATTTTTTCTTTATATTCTTTTCTTTATATTTTATATAATATTTTTCTTTATATTTTTTTCTTTATATTTTATATAATATTTTTCTTTCTTCCTAGTTTGAGATGTATATATATTCAACTGAGATGTATATGTATTCAAATTGTTTATTAAATATTTTTCTATTCATGAACATGTATTACAGAAATTTAAACAATTAATCATGAAAAGTCATAATTGACAGGCACCAAAACAGGATAAAAGAACACATCCACAGATAAAAACTAGCCTATGGCCAGGAAAGTGGACTTCTTACAAAAGTTATGTTGACAATAGTTACAAGGTAAACCAGAGACTGTAAGATGCAAAATAGGGATAGGCAATTCATCAGAACCAAGAGCATGGGGAACAGGTTTACAATAAGCTTAGTGGTTTTGAAGTATTCTATGTAGAAATTGGTTAGAAAATTCTACTAAATGAATACAGGACTGCTCAAAATCAAGAGAAAAATGGAAGGGCAAAGGTTTCTAGAGAAGAAAAAATCTGTCACATTTGCTTGCTCTAAGCTTCTAAGGAGAAAGAGAGACATATTTTTATGAACCTGATGAAGAGATTGATGACAAATATTGAATGGAAGTGAATGATAATGAAGGGGGGTCCAATACACAAGTTTGCAGCCATTGTAGGATCTAGAGAAGGTCAGATGTATACAACCTTACTTTCATAAGTAGAGAGGTTATTTCTGAGACTAGAAAATTTGACTACCAGTGCACAAGCTTACAACATTATAACTTCAACAACGTTCACTTTCGAGCAAATGGAATATAATTTGGAAAAGTACTAATTTTCATCATGTAAATAATTAAATTTGCAACTTTGAACCATTGACAGAAATAAAGACAGCAGTCAGTGATTGAATTCAAAATTTGATCATACAACACAAACCTGAAGCTTGTAATGCAGCCCCAGATTTCTTGAATGGCTCACCAACAGGACGATACTCGCAGCCTGCTTCAAGGATTTGCTTCCCAGATGACAGTAAAGTTGGAACTTTATCATGATGAACCTGCTTCTCATTTTCTCTTAATTCAAAATGCTTCACAGAAGGAAGATTATCATGTACATTCAAATAACCATTGGTTATAACAGAAGTGTCAATCATGGGTTAAAGAACTGAAAAATAAAACCAGCTGCCAAACTTGAACGGTAAGCAATTTTTGAGGTATCATCTTTAGGAACAATAGTTTCTGTAACCAAGTTGACAGCATTGTATAGAATGCTAACACTGGACAGCTAAAAGTTTCTCAACATTTTTGGCTCTGATTGCATGGTTACCCATATGCACCAAAAGACAACCTACAAGTGTCAATCACAGTTCCACTAGAATTCTTGCACGGAGATACCTAAGCCAAGAAAGCAGCATTTAAGTAGGGAAGGGCATTACCAAGGGGTCGAGGAGAAGTGCGGTAAGTTTCAAAGAGGAATCTATTTCTTGGTTCTGAAGGTTCACTTCTATTGAGTTCCAAACTAGGAACTTTAATGCTTAAAAGCACACTTGTCCAAACCTAGTGGTGGCTTTTCCAGAAATTCCTTCAATGTCAGTCACTCAATATGTGTACCAGTCATTATATGAACCATTGAATCTACAATAAAAAGTATTGTATTTTTTTCCTTGTTTCATCGAGGTTTGTGCTTGATTAGGAATGTGGGCATAATCAAAGCATTTGAATATTCTGTAATACTCAACCGTTGGTTTCCTCTTGTTCCATTATTCCATGCCTTGTAGGGTGTCTTGTTGAACGTTACTTTTATGGGAATGTAAACTGTAGTGTTGACGGCCACCATCCAGAACTACTTTGGAAGATTTTTATCTTGCAGCATGCACTATCTCCACAATTGTGCAATTTTTTGGTTCTGCATTCTTACCTCCACATGGATTTTCAGTGAGGGTCTTAAATTAATTGAAAAAGAAAAATACCTTTAATTTTTGCTTTAAGAAATATATTTAGGACGGTAAAATCATCAAGAAATAATAGAAAATTTTCCATAGATTTTGAGATGGACTTCAATATATGCATGTACCAATTTCAATGGAGTCTTAGCCCTCCTAAAAGTGTTAGTAAAAGACAATTTATGCATTTTTCCATAAATAAATATCTTGCAACACATTTTTTTTCTTTATTTATTGAAGGAAGACTCTATATCATATTTTTTTTTAATACTTCGAGATGATTAAAATTTAAATACGTATATCATAATATAGATGTAGGAAGATTCTTTACCATATTTTTTTAATACTTCGAGATGATTAAAATTTAAATATGCATATCATATATAATATAACCAGATTCATCAATTTTCTCACATCTTAAAGAATATTTTTTTTTTATTTATAAATATTTTTAAAGTAAATATTTTATCATGAGCCATTTTTATCATAATTATCAATTGACCCTTTTCTTATCAATAATAAAACATTTATCATCATTAAAATTAAAATTAGATAACTACTAATGTGAATTAAAATTAGTAAAATAATTGAAAATATAATTTGAAGAGAATACTGACATAGGTAAATAAAATAAAGGAAAAATAATTATAATACTTCAACTTTTCATATATTTATTAAATTTGATATATGAAAGTTTATAGTATTTTAAAAACTAAAAACTCTCTTAGAGATATCTATGTAATAATTTATTATCGGTAAATATCCTCGAACACTACATTTTTTTGTTGTTGTAATTTTTAGATCCTTCTCCTTATTCATTTATTAGATGATTATTTGAGAATTTTTAATAATATGAAAGAAAGTCTCTTCTACTATCTTCCTTCGTGCTTCAATGATTTTAGCTACAGTGACTGCTGCTCCAGTTTCAATCCCTGTCTGATCCTTTCTGATGTTTGAAAGCTCAGAAATTCCCCTAATATCAATGTACTTATCATAGCCTTCTTTATCTTTTTAATATCCCATAACAGTACTACTAACAAAAGGTTTTATCCGGATTCAATTAGCATGGTTTAATCTCAATAATCCCTGAAGCTCCGTTACAGTAATAGGTCTATGCCAACTGTGCTTCTCACAAGCCAAGAACACATCATGCTTGATTTCCTTCAAAAACATAGGAAATCTACTATTTGTTTGATTATGGTCATATTGAGGCAACTTATTTGGCTTCAAGCCCTTGCCGTTTCCCTTACTCCAGCAAGAGTTGAACCCCAAATCCTCCATATCAACATCAGCTGCAAAGCTTTTGCAGACATCAACAATCGTTCGATACCAGTACAGCGACAAAGATTCCCTGAAATAGCCTTTTCAGCATTGACAAGACTTCCAAAGAGTGAAACACACATTCCAGGAGTACAAAAGCCACATTGGGTAGCATGAAATCCTTCTCTATTATTTCCAATGCCTTCACTTGTTGTTATTGAACATCCATGTATGCTGCAAAGCAGTGTGAGGCAAGAGCTTGCTGTGAAATCCTCAACTTGGTCAGGCACATGATCATACTTGGAGATTAACACTACACATGCATCACAATCCCCTGAAACCAACAACGTCAAAACATGAAGTACTAACTTATAATCTTGATCATTCAAATAATTCTCATTTTCTGACAATAATCAAATATTCTTGCACAACTATGATTAGAGTAATCCATGTATCCACACATAACTCTTCTATTGTTTCCACTTCTTAAAATGACAAGAAAAACTTTATTGAACAATTTCAAGTGACCCTTAAGCAAAAAGAGATTACAATCAAGTGCAAAAAAATCTAAATTTTCAAATACATCCTTGAGGGGAACAACTCTAAAAACAAATTCAACAAATAACCAAGAAAATCAATCAACTACATAACTGCAAAAGGAGAGTCAGAAATGGTTAAACTAACAGTATCGTATGTATATATACTTTCACCACAACCAAGCTTGACACTATTGAACGAGTGCAAGTTCTCAAGAATTCGAGTAAAGTGGTTGAAGGGCCAACCTCGGAGAGTTCAAAACTCTCACCGTTAACACCAAAAACCAAACATGTTGGTGTCTTCGGGTCCATAGTTTAGTGAACAACTTCTTTTCCAATGTTGACATCAGAACAACTTTTAAACTAACGTAAGTGAATGCGCATTCAGTGGCTAACAGTTATCTTTGTGTACAAACACAACACAGTCCACTGTTTGATAACGACGTTGGAGTGACAACATTCGGCACGGTTCTGCTAACTCAATTTTTCTTTTTCTCGTTAATTTTTACAAAAACATACCACACCGTGCGTGACATGTAACATATTCAGTACCATAATTCTCTTTTCTTACGCTTCAATCACTTAATCTAATCCATTTAACTTGGATTAATCCCTTGTGTGTGATAATGAATAATTTATTATTTCAAGCTATTTTATAAATTTATATTTTTGAATTGATTAATATGATAACTATTTTATTCTATTATGAATAATATAAAGTTAACATATACTCCACTTAATCAAATTAAATATTCCATGATTTTATCTTAGACAAGTTGTAAATAGACACATTAATAATGTTACAACTCTCAATCTCATTAAAAGATAAACTCCAAAATAACCCAGGTCACACCGGTAATATACCTACGTGTCAAAACATTATACAACCTCGATCAAGTTGGAATAATTCTTCAATCAGAGTTAACGTAATACCTCACGCTTAATTACACTCTAAATGTAATTAATTCAATTAGTTGCTAACTAAATAATATTATTACATTTAATTTTCCTTACTCTCCGTTAGATTCTGACGCGAGTCGCGATTATCAGGTGCAGACAAACCCACCGCACACCTCTTCCATGACGCACATTCATCCATCAAATCATAGCCGTTCATTTCTCAGAACAACAAATTGAACGGCCAAAAACTACACATTATCATGACGAAACAAAAACGACAATGCACAGAATTCGATGTTACAAAACGCATCTTTCTTTCCAGCCTGGCTTCCTACCATGTTCTTCAATCCGGGTCCACACAGCTAAACCCAAAAAATAAAACACGAAAACCCCAAAATACCCCTCCACCTTCAAAAAAAAAAAAAAAAAAAAAAATTCTTATTCTATTTTAGGTTTGGCCTCTTGAGCTTCGTCATCACACAATGCCACCGACACTTTCACTCTCACTCTTATTAGTGTTGGTGTTGTTGTTTTACACCGCCGTCGGTGCGCATATTCCGGCCAACGTAATCGTCAACGGCCAGCTTCCGACGTTCCGTGAAGCGCCGGCATTCCGCAACGGAAGAGAATGCCGCAACCGCTCTCACCGCGACTCCGTCATCCACATCGCCATGACACTCGACGCCACCTACCTCCGCGGCTCCATCGCCGGCGTATTCTCCGTCCTGCAACACGCATCCTGTCCGGAAAACGTCGTGTTCCACTTCATCGCCACCACGCACCGCCGTCACGAGCTCCGCCGCATAATCTCTTCAACGTTTCCGTCTCTCACCTTCCAGCTTTATCATTTCGACACGAACCTCGTTCGCGGCAAGATTTCGTACTCGATTCGACGCGCGCTGGATCAGCCGTTAAACTACGCGCGCATGTATTTAGCTGACGTGCTTCCGGCTACCGTTCGGCGAATAATCTACTTCGACTCCGACCTAATCGTCGTTGATGACGTGGCGAAGCTCTGGAGCATCGATCTCCACGCGCGTGTACTCGGCGCGCCGGAATATTGCCACGCGAACTTCACGAACTACTTCACGCACAGGTTTTGGTCTAATCCTATCTATGCGGCGTCGTTTAAAGGACGTGACGCGTGTTACTTCAACACCGGAGTGATGGTGATTGATTTGTGGAAGTGGCGCGAGGGAAGGTTCACGGAGAAGCTTGAGACGTGGATGCGGATCCAGAAGAGGAACCGGATCTATGAACTTGGATCGTTACCGCCGTTTTTGCTTGTGTTCGCCGGCGAGGTTGAGCGCGTGGAGCATCGGTGGAACCAGCACGGTCTCGGCGGCGATAATGTTGAAGGACTGTGCCGGGATCTGCATCCCGGTCCTGTGAGTTTGCTTCATTGGAGTGGAAAGGGGAAACCGTGGCTGAGAATCGATTCGAAGAAACCGTGTCCGTTGGATAGTCTTTGGGCGCCGTACGATCTCTTTCGCCATTCTCCGTCGTTGTTCTCCGATTCGTAGTTAGTTTGTTAGGGTTTTGATTTTTTTGTTTGTTTATTAATTTTTTTCACCGGCGAGGGTGTATGGTGGGGAGTGTGGTACCTGATTGTTGCTACTTGCTCTTCCAGCTGGAAAGGAAAGTACACGTGGATGAATCGTTCGGTGACGTATAAGAAACTGAGGATTTTGGATGATGATGATGATTGGGTGCATGGTGTTGTGTACAGTAGACGTAGATAGATAATTAGATAGTTTAGAACATATTATTAGTTCGCTGTAGTGTGATATTGTGCACTCTTCACACTGACATGCATATTTTATTTTTGGCACTGAAAGTCCCTAAAATGCTGTAACTTGTTTTGTTGTACATAAAAGTGAATCCTAAATTTCATGATTAACAAAAATGCTTCAGAATTTCTTTCTTTGTTACTTTATTTATCACAACAATAGTGTTTTATGTTTGCTAACCACTTATGTGTGATTTTATTACCACTATCACGGTATCTATCTGTGCTGGTGAATAGGTTGGCAGGGAGGAATTGCGCTTGAAGAGGGATGAGTATTTTCTAGATGGAGAACATAATGTGAGTGAAGTAGAACATTTTAGAGCATATACTTTGCATTTATTTTTTCATTTTAGAGAAAAATAACATTTTATTTCAAGCTGTTTGGTCATATGAGTGGTTTATCTTGATCCTAAAGATGATGCACAATCTGCAGAAAAACTGATGTAACTGGAGTGTGCTGGGTTCTCTCTATCAAATCCTTAATATGTTGTACAGCAAGGAAAGGTATTGGTTCATGGTGACAAGTGCTTGAACTTGGTTTGGGATTTATCATTGTTATATTCATACACTTTGAAGTTGATTCCTGAACTTGTTCCATTTCTACTATTGCATAGATAACATCACTTACCATAATGAAAGACTCTGAACGACTGGATTTGCTGAAAGAAATAGGTGGTGCTAGAGTTTATGAGGAGAGGCGTCGTGGCGAGCTTATGATTTATTTACTTTTTAAGTTCTTGATTTATCAGTGTTTTTCTATTTATTTATTATTCATTCTTTTAAGTTCATGATTTATAATCTGCATCTAAATATAATACTAAGTTGTTGTACTAAAATTATCACATGACATCTTAATTTTTATTTTTTAAATTTATTACTTCATTTATTAATTTTTATTAACTTTATATGTTTCTTGTCCTTTTGCAATGCTTTTTTGTTTTATAACTTTTTAACAATTAACACAAATTACAATAATAAAAATTATTATTTTTAATTTTTGATAAATTATTACGTTCTTATACGTGTGTATAACTTAAATTAATATAGAAAAATATGCATTAACATATTGTTTATTTGTTAGTACCTTTTAACTTAGCTATAAATATACAAGTCCTAACAAAAATAATATTTGAAAAATATTTATTTAATATAGTTTTTATAATTTTATTAGTTGTACTTAAATTTTGTTTATATAAATAATATTAGCAATAGGTGAGTTCAGATTCTTGAAAGTTTCTACAAAAATAATTGAAAATTTATTAAATTTTTCTCGGTTTCTTTTTATTTTATTAGTAATGCATTTGAATTTTATTGACACTAGTCATGTTAACCAAAGAAACATTACATTTTCATATATTTTTTTTTCTAAATTCATGTTATTTAAAATAGAAATCTTGCTTAATATGTTGGCATAATTTTTAACTTTCAATAGATGATGAGTTATTTTATTGAATGGAATAATAAACATTTTATTGAAACAGCTGAAAAGTAGTAACCATCAATATTTTAAAAATGATTGTTTTTTAATGTTAAAAAATATATATTAAACGAATGGATTCTAAAATTATATTTTATTAATTTTTTTGAATTAACTTGGTTATGATTAAAAAAAAATGGTCCATAAGGGAATCAATGAAACTTGGTTATGATAAATGAATCAATGAAAATTTTGATAAATTTCAATAATTCATTGATTAATCACTCTATAAATGAATTGAGTTAAAAAATGTTATTAAACACTTTAATCTAGTGTTTATTATTCTTGTTATTGATGCTGTTATTTTCATGCATTTTTCTGTTGGACAGGCAATAAACGAAAACAAATAATCCAAGTTGTACAGTATTTGGATGAAAGGTTGAAGGAACTAGATGAAGAGAAGGAGGAATTTAGAAAATATCAGCAGCTTGACAAGCAAAAAAAATCCTTGGAATATACTATTTATAGCAAAGAAGTTCAAGATACTCAGCAAAAACTTCAGAGGCTATATGTGTTGAATGTTGTGGCAAAATAGAATAATATTGATAAAACTTTGTTTATATACACGAGAACATGGACAACAGATGAAATCTTCTGAATAGCGAGATCAAAATTACAAGCCTGAGGATAAATTAGAAATTCTGTTTAAGATAAACACATATGGTCTAGAGGACTGTGACATGCTGACTCTGTTCCAACTATGAAATTTTTGTCCAATTGAAAATTTCCTTTTCTCCTTCTGCTCGTTCTTGTCTGTTTTCCCAATTCCCAAGTTATCTACCTCATTTGTACCCAGAACTTTCTCCCCATTACCAAAGATTTAGAAAATACACAAAGAGATGTTACAAAGGAACTTCAAAACTTTAACAAAGAGAAAGAGGATATTGAAAAGAGACGAACTGGGCATTAAAGAAGCACACAGTTGTGCATTATGTCAAAGACTTGCAAGAGAAGATCTCTGAAAATATTCGATCCAAAGTACTACATTGCAGAAGTCCTCTTATGAGTTATTTTGATGGATGGTTCTGTACATGATTCATCTTTTAGGTACATGTTTTCAGGAAGACGCCGCAAGACAACTTGAGAAAAAATTGAAGATTCAACAACTGAACTGGGCAAAATCATTCCTTTCCATGAAGATCAAGTTCAGAGAGAAAAAGACATTGCCAAGCAGTACGACATGGTTGTCCTTGATGACGATCCAGTAATGAAGCATACTGTATTTAACTGTCCATATTGAAGCATACTGTATTTAACTGTCCATATTTATGTATTCAAATTTTTTGACATGGTGGTTATCTTTTTTTACCGGGATCTGTTTTGACAGGTTAATCTTACTTTATTTGGGATTAGCCATAAATTTCTGATTTTACAATTCTTTTAACATGGTGTTGTGTGTTTACAGCTTGTATGTGCACTGCCATGTATTTGATGCAAGGAATTCATTCTGTATTTTGAATGTATAATGTTACTAATTCAATGTATTTTGAATACAATGTTACTAATACCTTTTTATTAGTGTACTAGAATATTTTTTATTATTGTTTTAAATGTATAAATGGAAAGATTACAAATAAAGGAGAATAAGAGAATTGATAAACTTATGGAGGAGAATAAGAGAATTGATGAAGTCATGACAAATCAACAAACAATATGATGTATCAATAGATATTATGTTGATATGGTATTGCCGTATTCGTTAGTTTCACTAACATGGTGTGGTATAATTCCTCTACAGCCTTTATATATAAAATCAATATATATAGCTTCACACTGACTAATTTAATTTCTTTAAAAAAAAAAAAAATTGAATTGATTTAAATGAATTCAATCGCACCAAATAAAAACACAAACTAACCTTCATACTAAACCGTTTCTTTTTCTTACAACGACTTGGTTAATAGTTAATGCACGTTTATATGAATATTAGAACATTCAAGCAAGATGCACACCAATTTAATTTATTTATTTTTTATACAAAACCAAAATCTATAACTATTCAGCTACTCATTTTTCTTGCTGCAAAAACTATCAGCTGAACCAGCCTTTGTTTATTTTATTTTATTTTTTTATTGTTAATATATCTAAAAAATTTAAAAACTTTCCAGTGGGATGATCATTAGGTGAAATAAACAAAACTCTCACCTATTATTTTTAATCAAAAGGACTGAAAAATGGATAGAATAAAATCATTCTTGCACTTATCTAACATAGTGAGAGCACTTTTATGCCTTCCCCATTTTCCATTTCAAGTATGTTTGTACAATGTCAAGTCCACAGTGTTCCTTTACCACAGGCATGGTTGCAGGGACCTCCAACTCAAATGTTGAATCTGCTCCCCCTTGGTTGCTCCATGAAAGAAGCTGTTTCCTTGCTTCTTTGACAGCTCCTCTTGTTGCACAATGAATGGAAGCTGCTAGAAGTAATGGTGGCTCACCAGAAGCTGCACCAACAAATTTCAATTTTGTTCATTTTAGATTTTCAATCTATAATTATTGAAGCTGTTTGGGTAATCTTCTTTAAACAACTTGTAGAAGAAGAAAATATAAAGAAAAAATGAAATTAATGTACTTCTATAAAAGTTAAAATTAATTTTTCATTAGCTACATTGTTGAATTTTTATCTTTTTACTATTCTAAAGAATGAGACTTTCTACATATTAATTTATGAAAAACTAAATTTTATTTTCCTTCTTATTTTTTCCTCTTATAAATCCTTTAGTAGAAAATACCTAGAAGCCCTTGACATAAGATATAGGCTACAAAGTGATCACAAGTTACAACCAATCCATTTTTTACCATACTATTATGCAGACCAAGTTGAATTAATTATAATTTTTTACAACCAATTCCTTAGGCTTGGTACCAAAGGTTTATTTATTTATATTTTTAAAAATTCTTCTTACAGGGGTACTACATGTATCTCATATCCAAGATACTGCATTAGATTTTGGAATTGGATTGTTAGAAGAAACCTATGATGAAACAATAGAAGAGAATGCATGTTTCATGTGTAAGTGATGCACATCCATGAGGGGAAAAAAAACAAAGATATATTTTTGATAACTCCTTGGTCATACCCTTTGAAGAGAGAACACGTTGCTGGTGGTGTCCACTGTTGAGGATTTGAACATTAAACTGTTTAGGTATAGTATCTATTGTAGGGATTTTGTAGTTCCATGTGCCATCTTGCAACACCAAACCATCAAGGTTTGTTTCATATTCTTCTAGCATGAAAAAGCCCAAACCCTGGACAAAAGCTCCTTCAATCTGCAGGGTGCAATCATATTGTTGGAAAAGATAAATGTTCATAGTGAAATAACTGAAAATTAGTAGTGTAACTGGTAAAAGACCATAAACATTCTAAGACCATAAACTTGTGTTATTCCTTAGTTAGGGGTGAGCTTGCATAGCAAATATGTAGTCAACTTACTTGTCCTAAATCCACAGCAGGGTTGAGACTCTGTCCACAATCATAAACAATATCTGTTTGCAAAAATCTTGTTTCTCCACTCAGAAGATCTATTTCCACCTGAGAAACAATTTCAACTATTTAGCATGGCAATATAAGATAAGTTGGGCCAGTTACTTCAATAACATGGCTCATAAAAATATGACATAACATAAGTAATTAACATTCAAGAGGAGTAACTGTCAACGAACTTGTGAATCTACCATTTTGATTTGAGATATGCATAGAAAAATATATATAAAACCAACTTACCTCACTTACTGCAGCACCATAATTAAGGTAACTCGTGGATTCAATGCCAGGTACATAAAATGAAGATGCTGATAAGTTCACGGATTGCATGTATGCCTGTATGTTAATAAATTGTTAGTAACATGGTAATTCAATACTTAAGCTTGTGAGCAAGGAAATAAGAAGAATTTCTCTATGCTCCATTCCGTTTCTACAATTTACTCCCTGAATATTTTCCTAATTAAAATTTAAAAGGAGTTAATTATGATATATGCCATATTCCATACCACATGCTGTAAGACCTTAACAGTAAAAGCTTGAAGCAATACATCTAATGCAAAATTACAAATACTAAGATACATGCATCAATGTGAATTGAAAAGCCTTTCACAATCAGTAGTGAAATTCAATCATAAATAGTATGTCCATTAAGGATCATAATGGTTAATGATGAAAACCCTTAAATGCCACTTGCTCCTTGTTAGTGCATGATTTATGAAGGGAACTTCTTGAGAGGAAAATCTATGGTATCAATGTTCAAAATTGAGCTCTTTTACTTTATAGTAGCTACCTGAAGAATAAGGGTTTTCCATTTGATAGAACCCATTTCCTCCTGCAGTTTTTCCTTAAGAGGTTTTAGCCTGTCTACCAAGATGTTGCAGCTAAGCCTAACTGCTTCGCAGCTTGACTCCGATGTAGTACTCCCAGCAGTGAAGCCTCCTTGAATCATACTCACAGTATCAGATTGTACAACACGTACTTTGTCCAAGAGTTCTTGAGTTCCATCACATTGAATAGCACTGAGAGCATATGCAGCCATCTGTTTCACCTTTGTCCAAAGACCCTGACCCAATTCAATTCCTCCAACTTCTACAACAACCGACCCGTCTGAAAAAATACTTACTTTTCCAGGAGTTGGTCTTAGAGTCAGTTGATACACAACTGGCACTCGAGAAATTCCCCTTTTCTTCCACGTGTTACAAATGTTAAACTCTTGCACCATTTTGGTTCTCTGGTTATAGTCTGAAGAAATAGCTAAATCACTCCATATTGAAGGCAAGGTATACTCATAAGGTTCACCATGAGAGTACTCGTAGAATGACTGAAGACTTTTGTATGTGTGAAGATTAATGCTTCTGACAGAATCTACATCCATTGAAAGTGTAGCTGCAACATTTTCTATAATAGCTTCAGCAATAAATGATCCCTGAACCTCCCCAGGGCCCCTCATTGCAGATCTACTAGGATGATTTGTTCTGCATACCTTTATGTCAAAAGATAATGCTCCCCAATCATACTTTTTAAGTGAAGAAACGATATTGTGTGGCATTACTGCACTTATATCCACATATATCCCTGCATTGACCAATATCTGAAGTTCTAATGCTGTAATCTTCCCATCATTCTTGAAACCAACACTATAAGTTATCTTCATGGGATGCCTTCCTCCAGCCATTATCATATCTACCTTTCGATTTAGAGACATCCTGACTGGGCGCTGTAATTTCTGTGCTGCCAGTGCACATGATGTAGCAACCTGGAAGATCCGATTGTTAACACTACACATGCATACATATAGAACTTTCACATATAACCTATTTACTGTTGAATCTTTTCTGTAATCTTACAGGATGAGGTAAAGAAAGAAAGACGATGAAGCACGTGATATTTTGAAACAAGAAGGTTCATGTCTACACTACAATATTTATTTGTAACTAGTAAGTTATAATGAAAAGGTAATGGAGATGTAGCAGTAATTTAGATTTTCAAAATAACATAATACTTACAGATATAGCTTTAATGGCCTTTCCACCAAATCCACCCCCAACCCTTCTTGTAATTACACGAACATTATTTTCGGGAATTCCAAGGCATCTTGCTATAGTAGAATGCATGAACTCAGGGCATTGATTTGAGGAGTAAACTGTAATACAATTGTCTTCATCTGGAACAGCAAGTGCACTTTGTGTTTCCATATAGAAATAGTATTGAGACCCGAGTTTCATCTGTATTTCACATCAAATATTTTGTTCAGCATAACCATTTAAACACCAATTATTCAGAATCAGGAGCAAACATAAACATTGCATTAGAAATCCCTGTTCATAAAGAAGTGAAATAAGAGAAGAGATGAAACAAAGGAGAAAAAATATAATGTACCTCGGCAGAAAGAATTTTGTGATCTGCTTCAGCCATTCCTTTTGATATATCACCAACATATTTTGGATAGAGAACAGGAGGAACTTCAAAAAAGCTAGATCTTTCAACAGCATCTTCAACGGATAGAATAGGTGGTTCAAGATTTTCAGTATCATAATCAACAACAGCTGAGTTTGCAGCCATATCTGCAAGTTTCTGAGTATCTGCGACCTAAAGCTATTTGGTGAGTAAAATGGTAGTATTTCACATACCAATTTCCAAAGAAATGAAAAAGAAGATCATACATCATTGGATCAAAATGAAGGATTTAGGAACTCACCACAAAGGCAAGGCGTTCACCAACACATCTGGCTATATCTTCAGCAAATAGAGGTTCGATGCCAAATATAGTCTTAGCTCCAATGTTTTCCCCACCATTGGGAATGTCTTTACTTGAAATGATATCCCTCACTCCATCAAGTTGCAATTCAGGTGTGAGTTTTATATTCCTTATCCTTGCTAAAGGTTTTGCACTATAAATATATGACCCGTATAAGCAATTTGATGGTGAAGGAATGTCATCCACAAACACAGCCTCACCTATATATTCATAAATATGTACTTGTTACTGAACAGAAATTTAAACAATTAATCATGAAAAGTCATAATTGACAGGCACCAAAAAAGGATAAAATAACACCTCCACAGATAAAAACTAGTTTATAATTTCAACAACGTTCACTTTCGAGCAAATGGAATTTAATTTGGAAAAGTACTAACTTTCTTCATGTAAATAATTAAATGTGCAACTTTGAACCATTGACAACACTGCAAAGAAAAGACACCAGTCGGTGATTCAATTCAAAATTTGATCATACAACACAAACCTGAAGCTTGTAGTGCAGCTCCAGATTTCTTGATTGGCTCACCAACAGGACGATACTCGCAGCCTGCTTCAAGGATTTGCTTCCCAGATGACAGTAAAGTTGGAACTTTATCATGGTGGACCTGCTTCTGATTTTCTTTTGATTCAAAATCCTTCACAGAAGGAAGATTATTATGCACATTCAAATAACCATTGGTTATAACAGAAGTGTCAATCAGTGGGTTAAAGAACTGAAAAATAAAACCAGCTGCCAAACTTGAACGGTAAGCAATTTTTGAGGTATCATCTTTAGGAACAATAGTTGCTGTAACCAAGTTGACAGCATTGTATAGAATGCTAACACTAAACAGCTTTCCAGCCAAAAATTGCTCAACATTTTTGGCTCTGATTGCATGGTTACCCCCATGTGCACCAAAAGACAACCTACAAGTGTCTATCACAGTTCCACCAGAATCCTTGCATGGAGATACCTTAGCCAAGAAAGCAGCATTTAAGTAGGGAAGGGCATTACCAAGGGGTCGAGGAGAAGCACGGTAAGTTTCAAAGAGGAATCTACTTCTTGGTTCTGAAAATTCACTTCTGCTGAGTTCCAAACTAGGAACTTTAATGCTTAAAAGCACACTTTCCAAACCTAGTGGTGGCCTTTCCAGAAATTCCTCCAATGTCAGCCACTCAAATTGAGTACCAGTCATTATATGAACCATTGAATCTACAGCAAGAAGTATTGTAGCAATATCTGAGGGAAAATGATACTTTTGTGCCATTACTAGATTGCCACCTATACTGGCTGTGTTCCGAATAAATCCCGATGCCACTTTGTTCATATGGCAAGCAATCTTTTCAAGTATCATTGCATAGTCTGAAAGAAAGTCACTTCTGCTCTCTTCCTTTAGTGCTTCAATGGTTTTAGCTATACTGACTGCTGCTCCAATTTCAATCCCTGTCTGATCCTTTCTGATGTTTGAAAGCTCAGAAATTCCTCTAAGATCAATGTACTTATCATAGACTTCTTTATCTTTGTAATATCCCATACCAGTATTACTAACCAAAAGTTTTATCCGGGTTCCATTAGCATAGTTTAATCTCAATAATCCCTGAAGCTCCGTTAGACTAATAGGTCTGTGCCAACTGTGTTTCTCAGAAGCCAAGAACACATCATGCTTGATTTCCTTCAAAAACATAGGAAATCTACTATTTGTTTGATTATGGTCATATTGAGGCAACTTACTAAGCTTCAAATCCTTGCTGTCTCCCTTACTCCAGCAAGAGTTGAACCCCAAATCCTCCATATCAACATCAGCTGCAAAGCTTTTGCAGACATCAGCAATCGGTCGATACCCAGTACAGCGACAAAGATTCCCTGAAATAGCCTTTTCAGCCTCAGTAAGGCTTATTTTTGAGAACCCAGCCGGTGGCTCTGGAGAACTAGTCTTTTCAGCATTGACAAGACTTCCAAAGAGAGAAACACACATTCCGGGAGTACAAAACCCACATTGGGAAGCATGGAATCCTTCAATTCTTTCATGAATTGGATGGAATCCTTCTTTATTATTTCCAATGCCTTCACTTGTTGTTATTGAACATCCATGTATGCTGCACAGTAGTGTGAGGCAAGAGCTTGCTGTGAAATCCTCAACTTGGTCAAGCACAGGATCATATTTGGAGATTAACACTACACATGCACCACAACCCCCTGAAACCAACAACGTCGAAACATGAAGTACTAACTTATAATCTTGATCATTCAAATAATTCTCATTTTCTGACAATAATCAAATATTCTTGCACAACTATGATTAGAGTAATCCATGTATCCACACATAACTCTTCTATTGTTTCCACTTCTTAAAATGACAAGAAAAACTTTATTGAATAATTTCAAGTGACCCTTGAGCAAAAAGAGATTACAATCAAGTGTAAAAGTTGAAGAAGCATCTTTTTATGACACAACAACTTATAACTATCCCATTTGATCTGGAACTTGAAAATAATTCCAGGACAATAAAACCCATTCAGTATTAACCAAGTTGAAACATTGAGAATCACAATAGTACAAATATTTAACCAAGATTAAGAATCACAGAAGTACAAGATTAATCTTACAGAGGAAGAACGAAAAGATGAATCCCTATACTAAACACCAACCTCATTAAAATTGAAAAGCAAATAAAAAAGCAAAATTCCAAAACTTCAAATACATCAATGAAAGGGAACAACACTAAAAACAAATTCAACAATCAACCAAGAAAATCAATCAACTACATAACTACAAAAAGAGAGTCAGAAATGGTTAAACTAACAGTATCACATGTATATATATATATACCTTCACCACAGCCAAGCTTGACACTCTTGAAACGAGTGCGAGTTCTCAAGAATTCGAGTAAAGTGGTTGAAGGGTGAACCTGGGAGAGTTCAAACCTCTCACCATTAACACCAAAAACCAAACTTGTTGGTGTCTTGGGTTCCATAGTATAGTGAACAAGTGCTGTTCCAGTTTTGACAAAAGAACAACTTTAAAACTCTTTATAATGTAAGTGAATGTGCATTGAGTAGCTAACAGTTATCTTTGTCTACAAACACAACACAGTCAACTGTTTGACAACGACGTTGTAATGGGAACATTCGGCACGGTTCTGCTAACTCAATTTTTCTTTCTCTCATTAATTTTCACAAAACTTGACATACCAAGCGTGACGTGTAAATATGTAGTACCATAACTTCAATTAAACCGTTGTGGTATGATAAATAGTGTAGAATAATGATAAATAATATAATTAAAAAATTAAAATCATTATAAATATATTTCCAGAGTTAGCATATAAATATATTATATTTTAGAAAAAGTATTTTATATTTCATAGAATTTTATTGAAGTGTTCTAAGAGTGCGTAAAGTTGAAGCAAAAAGATATGGTTGCGTCATGTTGAAAATTTGAGTGTGAAATTGTTGAAAATGGAGATCTAAGCTCAGATGCAAAGACACTAAATTAATGCTTTGTCGTTTTCTTCACGTTGTTGCAGTTGCTGCACATTATGGACCAATCTTGAGTTGCAATTGTTAAAAGAAAAAACTTTGAAGAAATAATCGATTCTCTGACGTGCTTATTTCTATAACTCTTAGAAAAAGGGTTAGTCTACATTTCAATTTATTTTAAGTGGATATTTTCTTTTTCTGTTTTTAAATTATTCTTTTACAGTTTTTAACATGAGAAAATTCAGTGAATTTTTTAAAAAAATTTATCTTGAGAATAAGAAAAAGGGTCTTGGACAAAATTTTATATTCTAGAATCGTGAATTGAAATGTCTACGATTTCATTCTGTTTATGTATGAAATAAAAAAGATTGTATCTTTTAAAATATTAAAATGAATAATCAGATCTTCGAAATTAATTGTTGATTATTACACTTATTTTAGAGATTACATATATCTTTATACTGTGTTAAAAGAATTAAATTACAAATTTGTTAGTTAAGTTAGGATAAAATGTTTAAAGTTAATCATTAATTACATTATACTAAAAATTGTATAAAAGTAAAATTAGGGTGAAACAAACTTGAAACGAATGATCTTAGAGGATAGAATATATTCTCAATTATTGATTTAGATATCAATGATTAAGATTTTTAATGAAATTAAATTATATATATCAAAATTTAAAATTAGTTGAGAATACTCTTTATTCTCTAAAATATATTTCTCAATTTAGAAGAATTAAATTCATTTGCTATTACTAAAAGGTTTATTTATATTGAAAAAATGTTGAAATATAAATCAAATTCTATTACTAAAAGGTTTATTTATATTGAAGATGACTTTAAAGCATATTTATTTAATTTAAAAAATTTTGTACATTTTCCCTTTTTATTCTTATTTTAAAATTTTGGACATTTTCACTTTTTTCTAGTTATATTTTTATACCTAGTTGAGTAATTAAGACTGACTTTCATTGAGTAATTAAGAATATGAAAAGTAAAAACTAAACTTAAGATCTCATACATATACCAAGATCTTATCGATTTGAGTCACATTTTATTAACCAGTAAATGTTTTTTAAAAATTTTGACAACTGAATATAATATTATTAAATAGTAATTGTCTGATCAAGTTTTATTGATGTTTTAATGATTAGGGTTAGATTTCAATATTTAAAATAAGATATAAGATGACCTTAACAAGACAATCAACTATTTTTGTAACAGTTTTACTCACACTTTTAATTTTAAAAAATATCCAGTTCTTTTAATAATACACACACACACACACACACATATATATATATATATATATATATATATATATATATATATATATATATATATTCAATAGATCCCTAGGGATGTAGACAACAGTTTTAGTTGATAAAGTATCGAAAGTTGCATCAGCTGAGTCAAAAAAGAAGTGCCATACATCTCTTTCGTAGGATCATTTAATATTTTCAACAATTAGATATTATATAACTATATTATGGTAATGATAATAATAATAATAATAATAGTAATAATAATATATCTTTTGCAATAACTTTTGAATACTACTTATTATAGACTATAATAATAGTAATATTATATAAGTAATTTATTTTTTCATTATAGAGATAATGAGATAGAGACAAAGCAGGGATTGGGATTTGGATCCTTTCTCGAAACAATCTTCCTCACATGATCTATCTATCTGATTTATCTCTCATTTTAATTTTTTATTACCATAATTCTTTTTCTCAATCCTGATTCCTGATCAAGAAATTCTAGTTTGATTTGTTTTCATTATCTTTTATTTACCATATTATACATGTATAAATATCTATATATTTTATTAAAATTTAACTGATTCTTTTTATCAAAAATTTGACTAATTATTTTTTATCATGATATTTTTATTCACGAGACTCGAATGTAACACTATTCAAAAGAATTTAACTTTAATTTTTTTGTACACGTTTTTTTTTAAATATTTATATTAAAATTAATAATTGAAATAAATTTTAATATATTTAAAAAATTAAAATAGATAATTTATAAAAAAATAATTGTAGAAGTAAAAGCCGTCTTTAACTCTTCTTTTCTCTTCTTATCACTTTTTCTTTTCTTAATTCTACTTGTAGAAAAGTGATGTGTCATTGATGAAGACTGTCACCAAAAAGCAAAGAGTGAAGGATAAAAGAGGAATTGTGTGTAGGGTAGGTGTGAGAAAAGAAATAGTGATGATGACATGCAAATTATTGATGGGTAGGTTTGTAATAATATCACCATAATGTTTAAAATAAGATAACATACACTCTTTTTTTAGTTGTTTTGTAATAATATCACCATGATATATCAGCATATATGACAAGAAGATACCTAGTAATTACTTATATATTATAAATAGAATAAGATATGGAGCCAATTAGTCATCATATAATGAAACATATTTATTTTTAATGTTTAAAATAAAAATTATAATTATAAATAAAAAATAATGAATAATTAAAACACGAGATTAATTTGGCACTTAATCATCGATATGTATTTATTTTCAATTTTTAAAATGTAAGAAAATTAAAATATAAATGAAAAGTTAAAAATACATACATCTTAAAATATGATAGCTGGTTGACTTCGCTAAAATTCTAACCTTACGCTGGAGCTTACAGGCTAAGGGACAGTCTGTAACCTTATGCTGGAGCTTACAGGCTAAGGGACAGTCTGTAGACAATTTTTTTGGGGGCGTAGGCCTCCCAAAAGTGTAAAGGAGGTGTGCAAAGGTTTCTTCGGGTCAGACGGAGATTGACTCTCGAGTGCAAAGACAAAAGGGAGCTTGACTGCAAGGCCCACCCATCTAGCAGGGACGAAAGTCGGCCTTAATGATCCGACGGTGTCAAGTGTAAAAGCCGTTGCTCAAATTATTCGAGACAAATAAGTTGCATTAATTTATTTTCTAAGCATTTTCCATTTCAAGTATGTTTGTACAATATCAAGTCCACAAAGTTCCTTGAGCACAGGCATGGTTGCAGGGACTTCCAACTGAAATGTTGAATCTGGTCCATCTAAGTTGCTCCATGATAGAAGCTGTTTCTTGCCTTCTCTTGCAGCTGCTCTTGTGGCACTGTGAACAGAACCAGCTAGAAGTAGAGGAGGCTCACCAGAAGCTGCACCAACAAATTTCAATTTCTTTATTTTATTCTTAACTTTTGAAACAGAATAACTGAAGCTTATATAATCTTATTAACTGTCAAAAATAATTTGTATGCTGCAATGTGTTGAAATACTAGCTAACATGATTTTAGATACATGCTTCATGTTTGGTTATACATTAAAGAATCCATAATTGATTATTGAAACAACTTTATGTTACCAAAATCAATTTTGCAAAATGCTTATCCAAACTCACATGATCCATTTTTTCCAACTTTTTTTTACTGGACAAAGTTTCATATTTTACTAATTGTTCCAACCATTTTCATATTATGTATTGTTGTAAATTGATGGAATCTAGCTAATCAAACCATTCATTACTGTTTTATGAACTAAGAAAAGAGACTATGGATAAAGCTCCATGTTTCAGGCATAAGTAGTTTATATTTATGAGGGAAGAAGTAATGCGGATATAGTTTAATATACTTAATAAAACTTTTGAGAACTCCTATGTCATACCCTTAGAAGAGAGAACACGTTGTTTGTGGTGCTCACTGTTGAGGATTTGAACATTAAACTTTTGAGGAATAGTGTCTAATGTAGGGATTTTGTAGTTCCATGTGCCATCTACCAAGACCAAACCATCAAGATTTGTTTCATATTCTTCAAGCATGAAAAAACCCAGCCCTTGGATAAAAGATCCTTCAATCTGCAAGATTCAATTATTTTGTCATTAAATGAGTTATTCAGACTTGGTAATTTGATAACTTGACAACTTCAGGCAATAGTATAACATGGAACAATATTTGGTAGATAACTGCAGTACACAGACAACCAGTTATAAAATGTAAAGAAAGTGGAAGAGAGAGAAAAGATTAATAAAAGAAACACATATACGTATAGAGTAAGTTGACTGGTTGACTGTGTAATAATATGTGCATTTCACATTAGAAAAGAGAAAAATGTTTTATGCATTGATAGTATGCAACATTTTACACAGTCAATTAATCACGATTGGTATGTATGGTGAATTTAAACTCTTATAAAATCTGATTCCTACAAATCATATAAAATCTGATTTGTGAAGGATTGTGTAAAATTGTTTGGCATTATCAAATCATAGACTTTAAACTCTTAAAAAAAGGTGTAATAGGCCAAAAATATTCTTGGGCTCAACCAAAAACTTTTGAGTTGTGTTGATCCTTGATGTAAATGTTGAGCTTGTAGGGAAATTTATTAACAGCTTAACCTGTCCTAAATCAACAGCAGGGTTGAGACTCTGTCCACAATCATAGATAATATCTGTCTGCAAACATCTGGTTTCTCCAGTTAGAAGATCTATTTCCACCTGAAAAATACTGTCCATTATTGATGATTTGGTTCAATAGCTACAGTAAGATAGTTTGTTTGATTAAATGACATAAGTTTTTACTTCTTAATGCTTATCATTGAAGGGAAGTGAAACATTCAATAAACATAAGACAATTCCATTTTGCTTTGAGATAAACAAACTTACCTCACTAACTGCAGCACCATAATTGATGTACCTACTTGAATTAGTAC
The DNA here is from genome assembly GCA_026586105.1 of Hylodesmum podocarpum. Lineage (NCBI taxonomy): Eukaryota > Viridiplantae > Streptophyta > Magnoliopsida > Fabales > Fabaceae > Hylodesmum > Hylodesmum podocarpum. The sequence goes on along the minus strand of JALJEV010000519.1, from coordinate 4,190,747 downwards.
TGGGAACATAAAGTGAAGATGATGATAAATTCAGAGATTGTTGGTATGCCTGCATGTTGATAAATATTCAGCAATAAAATAATTAAATAATGCTATATTTTGCTACAAATTTTCCTTCTACTTTATAAAGAAAGTATAAAACACAAAACATATGAATTAGTAAAAGCTTGAGACAATATATTTGCAGAAAATTGTAAACAATAAAAACTTGAAGAAGTCTTTTTCCCATAAATATACTCATTTTAATGAACATAATCTAACCGCTTGAGCTAAAATAATAAATTTTCAAAATTTGGGAATTAAAATGAGAAATTCTTTTACAAAGAACAACATGATAAAATAAGTATATTTTGGATAATAAAACTTATTTAGCCAACAATAAAATAGATGGTGCCTGTTCAATAAGGGTGTCCCAGTTAACAGAACCCATTTGCTGATGTAGTTTTTTCTTGAGAGGCTTTAACCTCTCAACCAAGATATCACAGCAAAGCCTAGCAGCTTCACAGCTTGACTCTGATGTGGTGCTGCCAATAGTTAACCCTCCTTGAATTAAACTCACTGTATCACTTTGTACAACTCTTACTTTGTCCAAAAGACCATCACTTCCATCACATTCAACTGCACCAAGTGCAAATGCAACCATCTGTTTCACCTTTGTCCAAAGACCCTGACCCAATTCAATTCCTCCAACTTCAACAACAACAGACCCATCTGAAAAAATACTCACTTTCCCTGCAATAGCTGTTGAACTCACCTCAAACAACACTGGCACTCGAGAAATCCCTCTTTTCTTCCAAGTGTTAATCCTGTTAAACTCTTTTACCATTTCAACTCTCACTTCATAGTCTGCAGAAACATTTAACTTATTCCATATTAAAGGCATAGTATACTCATGAGGCTCACCACAAGAGTCCTCATAGAATTTCTTGAGACTTGTGTAAGTGTGAAGATTAATGCTCCTTACACAATCTGCATCCAGTGAAAGTGTAGCTGCAACTTTTTCTATTATAGCTTCAGCAATGCATGATCCTTGCACATCCCCAGGGGCCCTCATTGCAGCTCTACTGGGATGGTTTGTTCTGCATATCTTTATATCGAAAGAGAGAGCACCCCAATCATACTTTTTAAGTGCACTGATCACATTGTGTGATATTATTGGACTAACATCCACATTTGCCCCTGCATTGACCAATATCTCAAGTTCTAGTGCTGTAATGTTTCCATCATTCTTGAAACCAACACTGTATGTTATCTTCATAGGGTGCCTCCCACCAGCCATTATCATATCTGTCTTTCGATTCAGATACATCCTGACCGGTTGCCGCAATTTGTGTGCTGCCAATGCACATGCTGTAGCGCACTGCAAGATTTGAATGTCACAACAAATATATCAATGAGAAGAAGATACATTTAAGTCAAAAACTATAACTAATCAACACTGTAAAGATTTTTTACACTGTAATTCATTTACAAACAGTCACGAATGGTAAATTGTCAACTTTTACAAACTACCTCAAAAGTCATATCAATAATGGTTTCTGATTGATTGTCAATATAACAATAATTAGAGGAATAAGATGACTATAAAGCCTATTTTTTTTAGTTTAAATGCACTGACTCTACATGTTAATTAGTTATATTCAAAAGGGGTTATGCGATGTAACTAATAATAAAGAAGAAATATTGTCAAAAGCATAGTACACAACTAAAAACTTACTGCAGAGGCTTTCATGGCCTTTCCACCAAAACCTCCACCAACCCTTCTTGTAATGACACGGACATTATTTTGAGGAATACCTAAGCATATTGCTATATTAGAATGCACATACTCGGGGGATTGAGATGAAACGTAAACCACAATGCAATTGTCTTCATCTGGTACAGCAAGTGCAGTTTGCGTCTCCATGTAGAAATAGTATTGGGATCCAAGTTTCAACTGCATTTAACATTAAATTTGATACATGATGACAATGAGTATGTTTGAACTATATGATCATCAACATTTTTTATTCAGAAAAAAAAATACTTAAACATCACATCAGAAACCAAAGTAGAGATGGCCAAATATGTGAAAGGAGAGTGGAATGAAGAAACAAAGGGAAATAATGAATATGTTACATGTACCTCAGCAGAAAGAATCTTGTGATCTGCTTCAGCCATTCCTTTTGTCGTATCACCAACTTGATTTGTGGAGAGAAAAGAAGGTACTTGAAACAAGCTAGATCTTTCAACTGCATCTTCCACAGTAAGGATAGGTGGTTCAAGATTTTCGAGACTGTAATCAACAATAGCATAGTTTGCAGCCACATCTGCAAGTCTCTGAGTATCTGCAACCTATAGAAGCTATTTGGTGACAAAAACGAAAGCATTTCGCTGTACCAATCTCCAAAGAAATGAAACAGAAGCTCATAATACATTGTTAGATCTTAAGAACTCACCACAAAGGCAAGACGATCACCAACAAATCTAGCTATCTCTTCAGCAAATAGAGGTTCGTCACCAAATACAGAATATGAACCAGTGTTCCTCCCTCCATTGGGGATGTCTTTACTTGAAATGATATCCCTCACACCATCCACTTGCAATTCAGGGCTGAGTTTTATATTCTTTACCCTTGCTAAGGGTTTTTCACTATAAATATATGTTCCATGTAGGCAATTTTTCGGTGATGGAATGTCATCTACAAACACAGCCTCACCTACAAATGTTTTTGTTATAGTTATGTACTTTTAAGTTGTTACTGAACACATACTAAAACAACTAAATATGGAAAACTATAATTGGAAGGTATCAAAACAGAATTAAATAAGTGTGTGACAAAGTGTTAGGAACCCAGAGAAAATAAGAGAAAAACTAGTGAGAATAGAACTCTCTATTTTGGATTTCAAGGGAACTCTATGAAAAATTGGAGTTCCTTAGGGAATTACAATAGAAAATGCAGAAAAGAAGATTTACAGAGGAAGATCCTCTACCCATGTACGAATGCCCCTCCTTTCCTCTCCCCCCACCCCAAACCCACTCAAAAACTCTTTCATATACGTCGCAGCATCTTGTTGTCCATTCTCTTTCCTCCGCATGTCTATTTTGTTAAGATTGTCCTCAACAAAATCTATTTTTCCTCCTTCCACATCTATTCCCTCCTTATTTCTTACTTTGTCCTCAGTCTCTCTATTTTTCCTATAATACACGCGTAATGGAGGTCCAACAATACCCCCAATGAGCTTCACCTTGTCCTCAAGGTGAAAGTCAGGAAAAACAACTTGAATGAGTTCAAACTTCTCCCAAGTGCTGTCATCAGGTGTCAAGTGAGCCCACCTAATCAACACTTCTAACTGTCCATTAAGCAACTTCCGAACAGACAACACTTCCTCTGGTTGCACATGCAATTCCCAATCTTCTGTCAAAAAGTTCGGAATCTCTTGGCTAGGTTGGCCACTCGGAAGTGCCTTTTTAAGTTGAGACACATGAAAAATAGGATGTACACGTGAAGACTCTAGTAATTGTAGTTTGTAGGGCACAATACCTATCTTTTCCAACACCTGAAATGGACCATAGAACCTTGGGCTTAACTTCTCATTCGCACGCTGAGTTAGAGACTTCAAATACACCATGTCACCTGGCTGAAACTCTACCTCCCTTTTCTTCAGATCAGTCTGTGCTTTCATGCGTTCCTAGGCTCGAACCAAGTTCCCTTTTAACTCTTCTATAATACTGTCCCTGCTCAACAATAATCGGTCAACTTCAGCCACCCTCGTGCTTTCTTTGCGATAAGGAATGATAATAGGGGGTCACGACCATATAGTGCCTTATAAGGACTCATCTTGATGGATACATTATAGGAACTGTTGAACTAGAGTTCGCCCCAACACAGCCACTTGGTCCATTGTCGTGGGTGATAGTTGATGAAACACCTCAAATAAGTCTCTATGGTGCGGTTTGTGACCTCTATTTGCCCGCCGAGCTAAACTTCAGTTTGGTTCCTACCATCTTAAAGAAAATCTGTCAGACAATACTCATGAACACTCGATCCCTATCTGGCACGATGGAACTAGGAAAACCATGTAGCCGTACAACCTCTTTGATGAAAGTTGTAGCCACGTCCTTAGCAGTATAAGGGTGAAGAAGAGGAATGAAGTGAGCATATTACTCAACCTATCGACCACCACCATGATGGTATTTGCCCCCTTTGCTTTAGGTAGACTCCCAAGGAAGTCCATTAAGATATCTTCCCAGACATGGGCAAGGATTGGTAAGGGTTGTAGGAGCTCAGCTGGTTTAAGAGCCTGAAACTTGTTCGGCTGGCAAACTCCACAAGCTGCCACAAATTGGTCCACATCCCTCTTCATGCCATTCCAAAAAGAACCATTGCCAAACGTTTATAGGTGTGGGTAATTCCAGAGTGTCCTCCTCATGGAGATGCATGAAATTCCATTAATAATAAAGGAATTCTGGAAGATTTGTGTGGTATGACCAACCTCTGTTTGAACCACAAATAGCCCTGAGACACTGTGTAATGAGGATGCAGAGTTGGATCCTTCACTTTATCTTGTATCAATGACTTTAATGAATCATCACCTAATATCTCCTCAGCCAGCTCCTTCAAATCAGAATTGGTAACCATAGAAATAGTCTGGTAATCCATCACTCTCGATAAAGCATCAGCCACCCTATTTTCTAAGCCAGGCTTATATTGGATTTCGAAGTCAAACCCCAATAATTTAGTGACCCATTTTAGTTGCTCTCCAACCAGCATTTGTTGCTCCAGCAAGTACTTGAGACTTTGCTAATCAATCTTAATAATAAAATGATGGCCCAATAGGTATTGCCTCCACTTTTGGACAGCAAACACAATTGCCATGAGTTCACGCTCATATACTGATTTAGCTTGATTCCTTGCTGACAATGCTTGGCTTATGAATGCAAGAGGTCTTCCTTGTTGCATGGGAACAACTCCTATACCATGGCCCGATGCATTTGTCTCGATGACAAAAGGTAAATTGAAGTTTGGCATTGCTAGAATAGGTAATTGAATCATAGCCTCTTTGAGTTTCTCAAAAGCCTTCTGAGCTTCCTCCGACCAGCTGAAACTGTCTTTCTTTAACAACTGGGTAAGAGGTTTAGCTAAAATTCCATATTGATGAGCAAACCGCCTATAGTAGCCCGTTAACCCAAGAAAACCCCTTAAACTCTTGATATCTTTAGGAATTGGTCACTACTGCATGACTGCAACCTTAGCCAGATCTGCCATTATTCCCTTGTCTGATATAATATGGCCCAAATACTCCAATTAAGGAACCCCGAAACAACACTTCTTGAGCTTTACCCTCAACACTTGTGCCCGTAGGACTTCAAACACAATTTGCAAATGAGCAATATGTGCATTTGGGTCTGCACTATACACCGGGATATCATAAAAAAACACATGTACAAATTTACGTAAATATGACCTGAACACCTAATTCATCAAGGCTTAAAACGTGGAAAGGGCATTGGTAAGCCCAAAGGGCATAACCAAGTACTCGTAGTGGCCCTCGTGAGTGCGAAACGTGGTCTTCTGAATGTCCTCTTCTTGCATTCGTATCTGGTGGTAACCAGATTTGAGGTCTAATTTTGAAAAAATTGCAGCCACTTCAAGTTCATCCAACAACTCTTCAATGACTGGTATCGTGAACTTGTTTGGAACGGTAATGTTGTCGAGATCCCTATAATCCACGCAGAAATGCCAACTCCCATCCTTCTTCTTGACTAGGATTAAGAGGCTGGAATATGGGCTAGTGCTTGGCCTTATCAAACCAGATTCCATCATGTCCCTAATAAACTTCTCAATCTCCTTGTTATGGTAGTGGGGATGTCGATATGGCCTAATGTTGAAGATTGGTGCTCCTTCCCTTATCACTATTGCATGATCACAATCACATGGAGGATGCATAGTAACGGTCTCTTTGAAAATATCTCCATACTCCTTCAACAATTCTTCCATTCCCTTTATTGAGGGAGTATGAGTCTCTGCATAAATCATATGCATCATTCCCAGCTCAACATAAAACGCTTCCCCCTCCTTTCTCATTTCCTTGGAAATCGCCTTCAAGGAAGCCATAGTTCGTGACAATGAAGTATCTCCCCTAATAGTTATAATCTGCCCATCCTGATGGACTTCAATCAAGTCTGCTGTGAATTTACCCAAACTCTTAAGCCACTCATACCCCAAGATAACATCTACTCCCACCAAATCAAATAAGAAAAAGTCCTAGTCACCTTCCAGATTAGGTAGTTGCAGTTCAAGATTCCTACATACTCCCTGACTTCCAATCGTTGATCGTTTCCCACCTCCACCACATATCCCTTGGTGGATTCCAAGGGTAGACTCAACTCTGTCACCAATCCTAGCGACACAAAATTATGGGACGCACCCGAATCCACTGACACAATTACTTTCTTCTCTGCCAATTATGCTTGTCAAAAATGTAGGAGGTTGTTATCTCTTAAAGATAAGAACTAATCGGTTGTTATATCTTATCTATTATCTATTAGAGATAAGATTAATTAATCAGGTTGTTATATCTTATCTATTAAAGATAAGATTATATTCTAACTGATTAGGTTGAGATAAAGATAAGATTAGATCTATTAGATTTTGTAAAGATTATTCAGTTATTTTGTTACCTTTATCATGTACACTCTGATTATAAATAAATAAGATTTGTATGTATGTTAAACACACAATTTCCCGTCTAATTTGACATGTGTCTAATTTGACATGGTATCAGAGCTCTCGATCTTGGGAGACTCTACTTCCGCATTTTTTTCCAGGCAGCCTTCATTGCTGCTTCGACATTTTTTGCAGGCAGCTTCATTGCTGTTTCGGCATTTTATCCGGGTAGTCTTCATTGCTGCAACTGCATTTGGCAGCCTTCATTGCTGCAACTGTATTTTTTCCGGGCAGCCTTCATTGATGCAACGACAATTTTTCCAGGCAACCTTCATTGATGCAACGGCATTTTTCCGGACAGCCTTCATTGCTACAACGACGACAATTTTTCTGGGCAGCCTTCATTGCTGCAACGACTTTGTTTGCAGACAGCCTTCATTGCTGCAACTGCATTTTTTCCGAGCAGCCTTCATCGTTGCAACGACTTTGTTTACAGGCAGCCTTTATTGCTGCAACTGCATTTTCTCCCAGTAGCCTTCATTGCTGCAACTCTCGGTGCCTAGCCACTGCTTCCGTCGGCCACTAGCCAGAAATTTTTTTGGCAACGTTTTCGACCGGTACCACCACTATTATAAGCGGAATTCATCGATTTGCAAAGCCTAGTCGGTTTCGTCTTCATCAGACAACCCACGTCGTCCTACAGTCTTTATTTCCTGATCTTGCAAGCCAGTTGAAAGAATTACATTCACCGGCTTGAGGGTGAGTGTTGAAAATAATTATTCCATAATTAATGCAGATTATGTTTTCTACTTATTAGGACAAATTTAGTGGTGATTTGATTTGTACAACCTTAATTACTTGTTTCTTTAATTAGGTTGTACTTGGTCTATAAATTCATATTGTAATCATTCTTTGAAATCGTGAACCTTATTTTGGAAACTATGGATAGATCTCAAACTTCTAGACAGTGGCTTGATTTGCACCCCATATGTGTCCACTTAGAGTCAACTTGCAGACATACTTACCAAAAGGCTGAACTGCATTAACTTTGAAAGAATTATATCCAAGCTGGGAATAGAGAACACCACTCACCAGCTCGAGGGGAGTGTCAAAACTGTAGGAGGTTGTTATCTCTTAAAGACAAGAACTAATCGGTTGTTATATCTTATCTATTAAAGATAAGATTAATTAATCAGGTGTTATATATAAAGATTAGATTCTAACTGATTAGGTTGAGATAAAGATTAAGATTAGATCCTATTAGATTTTGTAAAGATTATTCAATTATTTTGTTACCTTTATCATGTACACTCTGATTATAAATAAGATCTGTGTGTATGCTAAACACACACAATTTCCCGTCTAATTTGACATGTGTCTAATTTGACATTGCCCCATAACTTCAAGGAATTCTTTGAGGTCATGCCTATTATACTACTAGCATTCAGCTGTTGGTATACCTTTTCTTCCCCTTCCAATATTTGCATTTCTTCCTGACCCCCAATTTTCTCCTCCCCGTCTTCACCCAACAACAGAATTACATGGAATTATTTGTTACGACAAACATGGTTCGGCGTATAACATTCATCACAGCGGAAGAACAACCCCCTCTTTCATTTCTCCATTTCCTCCTCCTCTGACAACCGCCGGAAACCCAACCCTCTCCGACTAGTACTCCCCACACTGCTTTCACACGTCGAAGTTTCCTTAACTGGAACAGAAACAACACGATTTCCCATACTTACCGAGTTTTCTTGACTTCTCGTACTCCTCCCCGTCAAAGCCGGTTTGCTATAGCTGTAACTTGCAAGTCCTCCGCCCTTGGCGTGCCTTGGGAATGAACGTCCCAGTACTCTGTTTCTGTCCTCCACCTTTTGGGCAAGGGTCATCAACTCACTCAAGTCCCCCGCGCCCGTTATTCTAACCTCGGCTTTAATATCGTCCTTCAACCTATTCATGAACGCACCTCTCATGAATTCTTTATATGCAAAACACAGTGGAGCTGACAAGAGCTCAAACTGCTCCCTGTAATCCATCACCGTCCCCCTTTGTTTGTGACCCATGAGATTCTCATATGGGTTCTCTGACGAAGACATTTGGAACCTCCCCAACAGTGTCTGACGAAAACAGGGCCAGTTAACAGTTGTCACTCTCGGTTCCCACCACTGGAACCAATTCACAACCCTTCCCTCCAAACAAACCTCTGTTGTATCCACCTTCTCTGTTTCAGGAATCCGATTCACCTCAAAATAATGTTCCACGTGATAGACCCAGCCATGAGGATCTTCACCAGAGAAATATGGCACCCCAACCTTCTTCACGCGTTCCTCCCACCGTTGTTCCTCCCAGTTGTCATTTGATGTTCGACCAACTTCTTCCCTCTCATTTCCATTACGAAGATTGAGGAGTTCCGCCTCGAAATGCTCCATCATTGTCTCCATCATCACCGAAATCCGATGATCGATCATTAGCTCGAAGGAAGCTTGCATCCCTTTGAGTCGCAGCTCCATGCTCTCTACCCTGTTCTTCATGCGGGTACCAACCATTCAAATCGAGAGCTCTGAATTTCATGCTCACCGCACCAAAAATTTTAGGAACCCAGAGAAAATAAGAGAAAAACTAGTGAGAATAGAACTCTCTATTTTGGATTTCAAGGGAACTCTATGAAAACTTGGAGTTCCTTAGGGAATTACAATAGAAAATGCAGAAAAGAAGATTTACATAGAAAGATCCTCTACCCATGCACGAATGCCCCTCCTTTCCTCCCCCCCAACCACAAACCCACTCAAAACCTCCTTTATATACATCTAGCATCTTGTTGCCCATTCTCTTTTCTCCACGTGTCTATTCTGTTAGGATTGTCCTCAACAGAATCTATTTTTCCTCCTTCCACATCTACTCCCTCCTTATTTCCTACATTGCTCTCAGTCCTTCTATTTTTCCTATGATACACGCTTAATGGAGGTCCAACACAAAGACTAGTCAAAACTCTAAAGCATGGAAAGTGAGAGATACAAAGTTGTGAACTTTCCGATCACAGTTATGTCAACTTAACAAGATGGTAACTAGTGAAATGAACAGCTTTGAGCCAAGCCATGAAAAGAGAAAGTGGACTTTTAATATTTGGTTTTCACAAAAAGTTAGTACTTCGAAATGTCAAAAGAGATGACAACATAAGGAACATGTCAATATCTTTATTCAAAACATGGAGCTAAAGAAACCTGAAGCTTGTAGTGCTGCGCCGGATTTGATGACCGACTCACCAATGGGTTGATACTGAGTACCTGCTTCAAGGATCTGCTTCCCATATGACAGTAGAGCTGGAATATTGTCTTGATGACTCTGCTTCTGATTCTCTGTTAACTCAAAAGTCTTCACAGATGACAGATTAGTTTGTCCATTTAAATAACCACTGGTTATTCCTTCTGGTCTGTCAATCAGTGGGCTAAGGAACTGAAAAATAAAACCAGCTGCCAAACTCGAACGATAAGTAGTATGTGAGGTATCATCTGTAGGTACAATAGTGGCTGTAACCAAATTGACAACATCATATAGAATGCTAATAGTTAATAGCTTTCCAGCTAAGAATTCCTCAACATTTCTTGCTCTGGCTGCATGCTTAGTCCCATAAGCACCAAAAGACAGCCTACAAGTGTCTATCACAGTTCCACCAGAATCCTTAGATGCAGATACCTTAGCCAAGAAAGCAGCATTTAAGTAGGGAAGAGCATTACCAAGGGGTCGAGGAGAAGCGCGGTAAGTTTCAAAGAGGAATCTACTTCTTGTTTCTGACGATTCACTTCTATTGAGTTCCAAACTAGGAACTTTAATGCTTAAAAGCACACTTTCCGAACCTAGTGGGGGCTTTTCCAGAAATTCCTCCAATGTCAGCCACTCAAATTGTGTACCAGTCATTATTTGAACCATTGAATCTACAGCAAGAAGTATTGTAGCAATATCTGAGGGAAAATGAAACTTTTGTGCCATTACCAGATTGCCACCTACACTTGCTGTGTTCCTAATAAACCCTGATGCAATTTTGTTCATATGGCCAGCAATCTTTTCAAGTATCATTGTATAATCCGTGTCAAAGTCACTTCTGTTCTCTTCCTTTAGTGCCTCAATGGCTTTAGATATTGTCACTGCTGTTCCAATTTCAATTCCTGTCTGATCCTTTCTAATCACTGAGAGCTCCGAAATGCCCCTTAGATCAATGTACATGCCATAACCTTCATTATCTTTGTAATATCCCATACCTGTATTGCTAACAACAAGCTTTATCTTGGTCCCATTGATTTGGTTTGCCAATAATCTCTGAAGCTCCTCTAGACTAGTAGGACTGTACCAACAGTGTCTCTCAGTAGCCAATGACACAACAGGCTTGATTTCCTTCAAAAACAAAGGAAATCTATTAGTATTGTGATTTTGGTCATATTGAGGCAACCTACTAAGCTTTAAGTCCTTGCTGTCTCCCTTTCTCCAGAAAGAGTTTAACCCCAAATCCTCTATATCAACATCAGCTGCAAAGCTTTTGCAGGCATCAGCAATGGGTCTGTAACCAGTACAGCGGCAAAGGTTCCCTGCAATGGCCTTTTCAGCCTCACTAGCAGTCACTTTTGAGAATCCAGAAGGTGGCTCAGGACGATTGGTCTTTTCAGCATTAACAAGAGTACCATAGAGGGAAATACACATTCCAGGAGTGCAGAAGCCACATTGAGTGGCATGGAATCCAGCAATTCTTTCATGAATTGGATGGAATCCATCTTTACTGTTTCCAATGCCTTCACTTGTTATTATTGAACATCCATGTATGCTGTAAAGTAGTGTGAGACAAGAGCTCGCTGTAAAATCTTCAACTCTGTCATGCACAGGATCATATTTGGTGATCAAAACTACACAAGCACCGCAACCACCTGAAACAGCCATCCCAAAACGTGAATTGAACAGATTTGGAGGATCACTAAAATTTAACATCTTCTCCAACTTCATTTCATGACAAAACCATCATAAACAATAAGAGGTATTTTTGTTTTCTTTTTCCCAAACTTGGTGCAAGGTTGAATAACTTTTAGTCATGTGAAAAGTGAACATAGAAGCAAGTTGTTAAGCTGAATCTCAAGGCAAATAATATTTTTGATTTGATCTTTAACCGAGCCAGATTTTTTGAGTATCCTTCCTTTGTTTTTGGTCTATATCCCTCGAAGCTTTTATTTTGTTTCTCTTATTTCATCACTAAATTTTAGTATTATGCAAATATAGATAACTGAATTGGTCCCAACATAGTTGAGATTAATTGATGTTATTGTGATTCCTTTATATGGTATCAACAAATAAAAAGAATAAATTATAGTAACATTTATGATATTTTGTGTAATTACATATGTATTTCTTATTTTTTTTCCAACACTAATCCTTTTTAAGTATATAAATATTACACTAACACCTTTTATATATTTTAAAACATTACACCAGCACTCTTTTCAGATCTTACACTAAACACCCTAAAGGAAGGTGAAAGTAATGATAAAAAATATAGAAGTGCTTCTATAATTACACAATTTCTGGAATGTTGCTGTAATTTTGCTAAAAAAAGAGGAAAACAAACCAAATGACATTGTGCGATCCATGTGTAGTCAGTTTTTGTTGTTCTGAAATCTTATCGTAAAAAGGTGGCATGTTTAATTCATACACATTTGATCGATCTTAGTAAGATAAAGTTTTTGCTATTCTCAAATCTTGTAAGTAAACAACCCTTCTTTTGTATGATGAAAAAATAATCATATAGCTCAATTATAACTGTTATTTGAAATTATTATAGCCACTTATATCTTAGGCAATGATCAGAGTAATTCAAGTTGCAATTCATGATTATGACCTCTGCAGCACAGAACAAAATCAGCTAGTGTCTGTTAAAGGAACACACAACCCCAAAAATTTCAGAAACTGGAAAATCATTCCAAGACTATAAAACCTATTAAGCTTCTCCTTAATTAGTTAACAAGGTTAACGAGATAAAGAAAAATCAAAAGTAGAAAGCAGTTAAAGGAGTGTATCTATATCCATATCCTTGAAGGGAAACAAACAACAATAAAGTCTAACCAATTCATTCCAGAAAAGAGTGAGAAAAATAAATAATGGAACATATGCAATGATATATATTATACCTTCACCACAACCGAGCTTAACACTCTTGAAACTGGTTTGAGTTCTCAAGAATTCAAGTAAAGTGGTTGAAGGGTCAACGTTGGAGAGCTCAAACCTCTCACCGTTAACAACAAAAACCAAACTTGTTGGTGTCTTCAATTCCATAGTTGTACAACTTTTATGTCACTTGAAATTGCAGCAAGAGACCAGAAATAGAGGACTCTGATCATTATGCTGTCAGTCACATGTTATCTTTACAATACACAACAAAGTCAAACGATATATTTGTGGGTGATGTGGAGACATTAACTACTTTACTTCTCCACTTGAATACATAACATTGTTTTTTAATGTGGTGTATTATCTGTATGTAGAGAAATATAAGAGCAAAAGATTCTAAAGAATATAAGATGAGTCATGCTTCTAAGAGTGACACAATGCAAAATAGATGAAAAATAAATGATATTTTACTGTGTCTTTTCAGCATATTTCGAACTGAATAATACTCTTTTAAGAAAGTTTTTAATTTCTTAAGTTGGTAGGATTTAAGTTTTACTTTTTAGTAATTTTTTCAGTGGGTAAACTTTACCCATTACTAGATTGCCACCTATACTGGCTGTGTTCCGAATAAATCCCGATGCCACTTTGTTCATATGGCAAGCAATCTTTTCAAGTATCATTGCATAGTCTGAAAGAAAGTCACTTCTGCTCTCGTCCTTTAGTGCTTCAATGGTTTTAGCTATACTGACTGCTGCGCCAATTTCAATCCCTGTCTGATCCTTTCTGACGTTTGAAAGCTCAGAAATTCCTCTAAGATCAATGTACTTATCATAGACTTCTTCATCTTTGTAATATCCCATACCAGTATACTAACAACAAGTTTTATCCGGGTTCCATTAGCATGGTTTAATCTCAATAGTCCCTGAAGCTCCGTTAGACTAATAGGTCTGTGCCAACTGTGTTTCTCAGAAGCCAAGAACACATCATGCTTGATTTCCTTCAAAAACATAGGAAATCTACTATTTGTTTGATTACGGTCATATTGAGGCAACTTACTAAGCTTCAAGTCCTTGCCGTCTCCCTTACTCCAGCAAGAGTTGAACCCCAAATCCTCCATATCAACATCAGCTGCAAAGCTTTTGCAGACATCAGCAATTGGTCGAAACCCAGTACAGCGACAAAGATTCCCTCAAATAGCCTTTTCAGCCTCAGTAACGGTTACTTTTGAGAACCCAGCCGGTGGCTCTGGAGAACTAGTCTTTTCAGCATTGACAAGACTTTCAAAGAGTGAAACATATATTCCAGGAGTACAAAAGCCACATTGGATAGCATGGAATCCTTCAATTCTTTCATGAATTGGATGGAATCCTTCTTTATTATTTCCAATGCCTTCACTTGTTGTTATTGAACATCCATGTATGCTGCAAAGCAGTGTGAGGCAAGAGCTTGCTGTAAAATCCTCAACTTGGTCAAGCACAGGATCATATTTGGAGATTAACACTACACATGCACCACAACCCCCTGAAACCAACAACGTCGAAACATGAAGTACTAACTTATAATCTTGATCATTCAAATAATTCTCATTTTCTGATAATAATCAAATGTTCTTACACAATTTGTGTCCAGATATATATATATGCAAACAGAACAAATATTAATGTACAGAACAACTATGATTAGAGTAATCAATGTATCCACACATAACTCTTCTATTGTTTGCACTTCTTAAAATTAAATACGTTGTTAGATACGGTATCTGATTGGTCCGTATCCAGTTGTTCATGTAACATTATTCGGGACAAATAAGTTGCATTAATTTATTTTGTGTGCATTTTCCATTTCAAGTATGTTTGTACAATATCTAGTCCACAGAGTTCCTTGAGCACAGGCATGGTTGCAGGGACTTCCAACTGAAATGTTGAATCTGGTCCATCTAAGTTGCTCCATGATAGAAGCTGTTTCTTGGCTTCTTTTGCAGCTGCTCTTGTGGCAGTGTGAACAGAACCTGCTAGAAGTAGAGGAGGCTCACCAGAAGCTGCACCAACAAATTTCAATTTCTTTATTTTATTCTTAACTTTTGAAACAGAATAAGTGAAGCTTATATAATCTTATTAACTGTCAAAAATAATTTGTATGCTGCAATGTGCCTTACATTTTGGATTATTTTAAAACATGTTGAAATACTAGCTAACATGATTTTAGATACATGCTACATGTTTGGTTATACATTAAAGAACCCATAATTGATTATTGCAACAACTTTATGTTACCAGAATCAATATTGCAAAATGCTTATCCAAACTCACACATAATCCATTTTTCCAACTTTTTTTTACTGGACAAAGTTTCATATTTTACTAATTGTTCCAACCATTTTCATATTATGTATTGTTGTAAAATGATGGAATCTAGCTACTCAAACCATTCATTACTGTTTTATGAACTAAGGGAAGAGACTATGCATAAAACTCCATGTTTCAGGCATAAGTAGTTTATATTTATGAGGGAAGAAGTAATGCGGACACAGTTTAATATACTTATTAAAAGTTTTGAGAACTCCTATGTCATACCCTTAGAAGAGAGAACACGTTGTTTGTGATGCTCACTGTTGAGGATTTGAACATTAAACTTTTGAGGAATAGTGTCTAATGTAGGAATTTTGTAGTTCCATGTGCCATCTACCAAGACCAAACCATCAAGATTTGTTTCATATTCTTCCAGCATGAAAAAACCCAACCCCTGGATAAAAGATCCTTCAATCTGCAAGATTCAATTATTTTGTCATCAAATGAGTTATTCAGACTTGGTAATTTGATAACTTGACAACTTCAGGCAATACTATAACATGTGCATTTCACATTATAAAAAGAGAAAAAGTTTTATGCCCTGATAGGATACAACATTTTTTATTCCTACAAATCATATAAAATCTGATTTGTGAAGGATTGTGTAAAATTGTTTTGCATTATCAAAGCATAGACTTTAAACTCTTAAAAAAAGGTGTAATAGACCAAAAATATTCTTGGGCTCAACCAAAAACTTTTGAGTTGTGTTGATCCTTGACGTAAATGTTGAGTTTGTAGGCAAATTTATTAACAGCTTAACCTGTCCTAAATCAACAGCAGGGTTGAGACTCTGTCCACAATCATAGATAATATCTGTCTGCAAACATCTGGTTTCTCCAGTTAGAAGATCTATTTCCACCTGAAAAATACAGTCCATTATTGATGATTTGGATCAATAGCTACAGTAAGATAGTTTGTGTGATTATATGACATAAGTTTTTACTTCTTAATGCTTATCATTGAAGGGAAGTGAAACATTCAATGAACATAAGACAATTCCATTTTGCTTTGAAATAAACAAACTTACCTCACTTACTGCAGCACCATAATTGATGTACCTACTTGAATTAGTACTGGGAACATAAAGTGAAGATGCTGATAAATTCAGAGATTGTGAGTATGCCTGCATGTTGATAAATATTCAGCAATAAAATAATTAAATAATGTTATATTTTGCTACAAATTTTCCTTCTACAAATCTTAATGAACATAATCTAACTGCTTGAGCTAAAATAATAAATTTTCAAAATTTGGGAATTAAAATGAGAAATTCTTTTACCAGAACAAAATGATAAAATAAGTATATTTTGGATAGTAAAACTTATTTAGCAAACAATAAAATAGATGCCACCTGTTGAATAAGGGTGTCCCAGTTAACAGAACCCATTTGCTGATGTAGTTTTTTCTTGAGAGGCTTTAACCTCTCAACCAAGATATCACAGCAAAGCCTAGCAGCTTCACAGCTTGACTCTGATGTGGTGCTGCCAGCAGTTAACCCTCCTTGAATCAAACTCATTGTATCACTTTGTACAACTCTTACTTTGTCCAAAAGACCATCACTTCCATCACATTCAACTGCACCAAGTGCAAATGCAACCATCTGCTTCACCTTTGTCCAAAGACCCTGACCCAATTCAATTCCTCCAACTTCAACAACAACAGACCCATCTGAAAAAACACTCACTTTCCCTGGAATAGCTCTTGAACTCACCTCATAAAACACTGGCACTCGAGAAATCCCTCTTTTCTTCCAAGTGTTAATCCTGTTAAACTCTTTTACCATTTCAACTCTCACTTCATAGTCTGCAGAAACATTTAACTTATTCCATATTAAAGGCATAGTATACTCATGAGGCTCACCACAAGATTCATCATAGAATTTCTTGAGACTTGTGTATGTATGAAGATTAATGCTCCTTACACAATCTACATCCAATGAAAGTGTAGCTGCAACTTTTTCTATTATAGCTTCAGCAATGTATGAACCTTGCACACCCCCAGGGGCCCTCATTGCTGCTCTACTAGGATGGTTTGTTCTGCATAGCTTTATATCAAAAGAGAGAGCACCCCAATCATACTTTTTAAGTGAGCCGATCACACTGCGTGGTATTATTGGACTAACATCCACATTTGCCCCTGCATTGATCAATATCTCGAGTTCTAATGCTGTTATCTTTCCATCATTCTTGAAACCAACACTGTATGTTATCTTCATAGGGTGCCTCCCACCAGCCATTATCATATCTGTCTTTCGATTCAGATACATCCTGACCGGTCGCCGCAATTTGTGTGCTGCCAATGCACATGCTGTAGCACACTGCAAGATTTGAATGTCACAACAGATATATCAAAGAGAAGAAGATCCATTTAAGTCAAAAACTATAACTAATCAACATTTTAAATATTTTTTACACTGAAATTCATTCACAAACTGTCATGTACAGTAAGTTGTCAACTTTTACAAATTACCTTAAAAGTCATATCAATAATGGTATCTGATTGATTGTCAATATAACAATAAATAGAGGAATAAGATCACTATAAAGCCTATTTTTTTAGTTTAAATGCATTGACTCTAAATGTTAATTAGTAATATTCAAAAGAGGATATGCGATGTAACTAATAATAAAGAAGAAATATTGTGAAAAGCGTAGTGCACAACTAAAAACTTACTGCAGTGGATTTCATGGCCTTTCCACCAAAACCTCCACCAACCCTTCTAGTAATGACACGAACATTATTTTGAGGAATACCTAAGCATCTTGCTACATTAGAATGCACATACTCTGGGGATTGAGATGAAATGTAAACCACAATGCAATTGTCTTCATCTGGTACAGCAAGTGCAGTTTGCGTCTCCATGTAAAAATAGTATTGGGATCCAAGTTTCAACTGCATTTAACATTAAATTTGATACATAATGACAATGAGTATGTTTGAACTATATGATCATCAACATTTTTTGTTCAGAAAAAAAAACTTAAATATCACATCAGAAACCAAAGTAGAGATGGCCAAAGATGTGAAGGAGGGTGGAATGAAGAAACAAAGGGAAACAATGAATATGTTACATGTACCTCAGCAGAAAGAATCTTGTGATCAGCTTCAGCCATTCCTTTTGTCGTATCACCAACTTGATTTGGGGAGAGAAAAGGAGGTACTTGAAAGAAGCTAGATCTTTCAACTGCATCTTCCACAGTAAGGATAGGCGGTTCAAGATTTTCGAGACTGTAATCAACAATAGCAGAGTTTGCAGCCACATCTGCAAGTTTCTGAGTATCTGCAACCTATAGAAGCTATTTGGTGACTAAAACGAAAGCATTTCGCTGAATCAATTTCCAAGGAAATGAAACAGAAGCTCATAATACATTGTTAGATCTTAAGAACTCACCACAAAGGCAAGACGATCACCAACATATCTAGCTATCTCTTCAGCAAATAGAGGTTCTTCACCAAATACAGAATATGAACCAGTGTTCCTCCCTCCATTGGGGATGTTTTTACTTGAAATGATATCCCTCACTCCATCCACTTGCAATTCAGGGCTGAGTTTTATATTCTTTACCCTTGCTAAGGGTTTTTCACTATAAATATATGTTCCATGTAGGCAATCTTTCGGTGATGGAATGTCATCCACAAACACAGCCTCACCTATATATGATTTTGTTATATTTATGTACTTTTTAGTTGTTACTGAACAGATACTAAAACAACTAAATATGGAAAACTATAATTGGAAGGCATCAAAACAGAATTAAATAAGTGTGTGACAAAGACTAGTCAAAACTCTAAAGCATGAAAAGTGAGAGATACAAAGTTGTGAACATTCCGATCACAGTTATGTCAACTTAACTAGATGGTAACTAGTGAAATGAACAGCTTCGAGCCAAGCCATGAGGCGAGTAAGTGGACTTTTTATAGTTGGTTTTCACAAAAAGTTAGTACTTCGAAATGTCAAAAGAGATGACAACAAAAGGAACATGTCAATATCTTAATTCAAAACATGGAGCTAAAGAAACCTGAAGCTTGTAGTGCTGCGCCGGATTTGATGACCGACTCGCCGATGGGTTGATACTGAGTACCTGCTTCAAGGATCTGCTTCCCAAATGACAGTAGAACTGGAATATCGTCTTGATGATTCTGGTTCTGATTCTCTGTTAATTCAAAATCCTTCACAGATGATATATTAGTTTGTCCATTTAAATAACCACTGGTTATTCCTTCTGGTATGTTAATCAGTGGGCTAAAGAACTGAAAAATAAAACCAGCTGCCAAACTTGAACGATAAGTGGTATGTGAGGTATCATCTGTAGGTACAATAGTGGCTGTAACCAAATTGACAACATCATATAGAATGCTAATAGTTAATAGCTTTCCAGCTAAGAATTCCTCAACATTTCTTGCTCTGGCTGCATGCTTAGTCCCATAAGCACCAAAAGACAGCCTACAAGTGTCTATCACAGTTTCACCAGAATCCTTGCATGGAGATACCTTAGCCAAGAAAGCAGCATTTAAGTAGGGAAGGGCATTACCAAGGGGTCGAGGAGAAGCGTGGTAAGTTTCGAAGAGGAATCTACTTCTTGGTTCGGACGATTCACTTCTACTGAGTTCCAAACTAGGAACTTTAATGCTTAAAAGCACACTTTCCGAACCTAGTGGTGGCTTTTCCAGAAATTCGTCCAATGTCAGCCACTCAAATTGTGTACCAGTCATTATATGAACCATTGAATCTGCAGCAAGAAGTATTGTAGCAATATCTGAGGGAAAATGAAACTTTTGTGCCATTACTAGATTGCCACCTACGCTTGCTGTGTTCCTAATAAACCCTGATGCAATTTTGTTCATATGACCAGCAATCTTTTCAAGTATCATTATATAATCCGAGTCAAAGTCACTTCTGTTCTCTTCCTTTAGTGCCTCAATGGCTTTAGATATTGTCACTGCTGTTCCAATTTCAATTCCTGTCTGATCCTTTCTAATCACTGAGAGCTCCGAAATGCCCCTTAGATCAATGTACATGTCATAACCTTCATTATCTTTGTAATATCCCATACCTGTATTGCTAACAACAAGCTTTATCTTGGTCCCATTGATTTGGTTTGCCAATAATCTCTGAAGCTCCTCTAGACTAGTAGGACTGTACCAACAGTGTCTCTCAGTAGCCAATGACACAACAGGCTTGATTTCCTTCAAAAACAAAGGAAATCTATTAGTATTGTGATTTTGGTCATATTGAGGCAACCTACTAAGCTTTAAGTCCTTGCTGTCTCCCTTTCTCCAGAAAGAGTTTAACCCCAAATCCTCTATATCAACATCAGCTGCAAAGCTTTTGCAGGCATCAGCAATGGGTCTGTAACCGGTACAGCGACAAAGGTTCCCTGCAATGGCCTTTTCAGCCTCACTAGCAGTCACTTTTGAGAATCCAGAAGGTGGCTCAGGACGATTGGTCTTTTCAGCATTAACAAGAGTACCATAGAGGGAAATACACATTCCAGGAGTGCAGAAGCCACATTGAGTGGCATGGAATCCAGCAATTCTTTCATGAATTGGATGGAATCCATCTTTACTATTTCCAATGCCTTCACTTGTTATTATTGAACATCCATGTATGCTGTAAAGTAGTGTGAGACAAGAGCTCGCTGTAAAATCCTCAACTCTGTCATGCACAGGATCATATTTGGTGATCAAAACTACACAAGCACCGCAACCTCCTGAAACAGCCATCCCAAAACATGAAGTGCTAAGTTGAACAGATTTGGAGGATCACTAAAATCTAACATCTTCTCCAACTTCATTTCATGACAAAACCATTATAAACAATAAGAGGTATTTCTGTTTTCTTTTTCCCAAACTTGGTGCAAGGTTGAATAACTTTTAGTCATGTGAAAAGTGAGAGACTACGATAAAAGGTGGCATGTTTAATTCATATACATTTGGTCTATCTTAGTAAGATAAAGTTGCTGTTCTCAGATCTTGTAAGTAAACAACCCTTCTCTTGTATGATGAAAAAATACTCATATAGCTCAATAATAACTGTCATTTGAAATTATTGTAGCCACTTATATCTTAGGCAATGATCAGAGTATTTCAAGTTGCAATTCATAATTATGACCTCAGCTGCACAGAATAAAATCAGCTAGTGTCTGTTAAAGGAACACACAACCCCAAAAAATTCTGAAATTGGAAAATCATTCTGAGACCATAAAACCCATTAAAGCTTCTCCTTTATTAGTTAATAACAAGGTTAACGAGATAAAGAAAAAATCCAAGTGTGAAAGCAGTTAAAGGAGTGTATCTATATCCATATCCTTAAAGGGAAACAAACAACAATAAAATCTTACCAATTCATTCCAAAAAAGAGTTAGAAAAAGAAAAAATCGAACACATGCAATCATATATATATTATACCTTCACCACAACCGAGCTTAACACTCTTGAAACTAGTTTGAGTTCTCAAGAATTCGAGTAAAGTGGTTGAAGGGTCAACATTGGAGAGCTCAAACCTCTCACCATTAACAACAAAAACCAAACTTGTTGGTGTCTTCAGTTCCATAGTTGAACAACTTTTATGTCACCTGAAATTGCAGCAAGAGACCTGAAACATAGGGCTCTGATCATTACGCTGTCTATGCTGTCATGTGTTATCTTTACAACCCACTACAAATGATTTCTTTTAGTGGATGATGTGGAACACTAACTACCTTACTTCTCCACTTTAATACATAACATTGTTTTTTAATTTGGTGTATTATTTGTATATGGAGAAAGATAAGAGCAAAAGATACAAAAGAAGATAAAATGAGTCATGCACTTCTAAGAGTGATGCAATGCAAAATTGATGAAAAATAAATTATATTTTATTGGGTCTTTTTAGCATATTTTGAACCTGATTAATAAGCAGTGTATTATTTATATTTGACAGAAATAATTATAAAATTTAAAATTAATTATTTTTTATAAGTTAGTATTTATTTGATTTATATATAGATCCCTTTTAATATTTTAAAAAAATTATAAATTTTAAAATAAAATATTAAAATTGAAACGGATCATGGTGCCGTTAAGTGGCACTAAAAGTCATCTCAATTTTGTCATTAAATTAAAATTTGTCTTTTATTATATGTTTGATAGGAAGAAAAAATATTTAGAAAACTATATAGATAATAATATGTTTTTCTAATTGTTTAGTAAAAGAAAAATAGAAAAAGAAAGTTGAATTTTATATTTCATTTGATGGGAAGTAAAATAGAGAAGCAAAGAATAGAAATATAAATGGTGAAAATAAAAAAGAAATAAAAAAGGATATATTATTTGGATGAATGAAAATAGAAAATGAAAAAATTTCTTTCTATATGGATGAACAGAATGGAGAAATGAAAAAAATAAATAAATTTGTAAAAATTTAATTTTATAATCATTAAGTATTAAATATATGTAGTTTTTTTATTTAAATTGCCTTCATGATCCAATTTATATTATATTTATTGAAATATTGTACATGTCAATTTGTCTGAACTAAGTCTATAGATTTAGTTACTTACAAGTAGATAAATTTCTCCATAATCATTTATAGGAAAAAAAAAGAAAAAATTAAAATAAACTTTACTATAAATTAAAATTAATGTTTATATATAAAAATAATTTGGAAAAAGACAATCTTTTTAGGCCCCAAGGAGAGATCATCTAAGTCACTTTGTAATGCATGCATGATAGTATGCTATTACTCAAGCTTTTACCTCTCTGTACACATTAATTTAATCCTAGAAAGATTAAATATAGTGCATTATATTTCCAAGATAAAATAATAATTTTTTTCTAACATTTAACCCAAATCTTTATAGATTTTGCTTTATACCAGAAGAAAAACAAATCATACAAATTTTATTTGATATTTAAAGGAGTTTTAATATTAACAACTCATATTTTTCACATGTCCAACATAAAACAAGACCTACATTTTAGAGTTAATATAGATCAATAAATTTATTTTATATAATTTTATTACATATATACCGTTAATCAATCAACTTATTTATATAATATATATATATATATATATATATTATTTTATATAAATATATATTTTATAATTATTAATATTATTTAGTTATTTATTAAATATTTTTTTTAGATTTTCTTATTATGTGGAATTTTACTTTTCTAACCTCCTCCCGTAATTTCTTCCTTTTCTTTCACTTGTTTTTTCTTTTTGCTAAGAGGTTTTTTTTTTTTGCTAGACCTACTCCAACTTTGAACTTTGTCTTTAGTGTTTGCAAGAGATCCTTACAAGTAATTTTTTCTAAAATTACAAGTAATTTTCAACAATAATAATTAAAAAAAATCAAATTCTAACATACAATTCTCTTAGAAAAAGGAGACACACAGAAACAACAAATGAATGACTCATGAATACTCTTTAGGTGATATAATTAAACAATGAAATATATAAATAATCTTATAATATTATAAAAATTAAGACGTCAATAATACATTAATACAATATTTTTCATGTTGTATTTTGGACATTTTTGTTAAATGATAAGTTTCTTAATTAAACGAGCGACGTCGTATCATTATCATATATTAACTATTTCTTGACGAGTGTGTGTAATTTTAATATTTTAAAATAATTTAAATTTTTTTAAAAGTAATTTTAAAAATGAGAATAGTACTAAGTAATAAACAGTAACATAAAAAATTTCTCTTTTAATTGTAAAGTGGATAAATATAAAATTTAGAACAAAATTCTCTAAAATCTTAATTCAATATATAAAAAAAAACAAATAAATGAGTAACCCGTTTATTTGATTTGTAAACTAATTTCTTCTGCTGCTTCAATTAAAGTATTTCCAACTTAATTAATTATGAATTTAGTAAAATGGAAGGAAATGGAATAAAATGAAATTGTATTTAAATTAAAAAAAATATATATGAAAATGTGGGAGTGAATCTACCTACCTTTGGGACAAATAAAACCAAATGCCATGCTGTCATGTTGAGCATTGGTGGGCCCTCTCCGTCTTGGTCTCACACATATGCCTAATTATTTGATTCGTTTTCAGATACATCTTTAAGGTTTACTGCAAAAGTGACCTCCACCTAAGTACCTTCTTTTAAGTTTTTTATAATTGTGAGGAGACGGATTTAATGTCTCAAGTTGATGACATGAATTAATTCTGATTCTGATTTCGGTGACTTTGATAACGTTGATATTACAATAATATGGACACATGTCTTATTGAATTTATTTTGATTCTAATCTTGATTCGTGATGTTGATATTATAATAACATTTTATTAGTGGGAGTATGAGATATTAAAATGTTAAGGGACGGTATTTATATATGCGGTCGTATAAAATAGATATAGGTTAAGGGATGAAATCTCAATAGATAGTATCTATGGAACGTATTTAAAGATAAAGATAGATACGTGTAAATATTATTCATGGAATGTATTTAAAAATAATGATAAATGCGTGTAAACGTTAGTCATGGAACGTATTTAAAGATAAAGACATGTAAATTATACGAAAATTGACCCTCAAGTATAAATAAAATATTTTTTTTTTTGTAATTGTGATCCATTGGACATAGATTCAATTTTTCATTTCTTTTATTCCTTTGAATTGTTTTTTTTTTTATCGTTCTTGGTGGTATCAAGATGGCACTGTGTCGAGATATATTTGAATTGGCATTTTCTCCATCATAATTATTGTGAAAAACCGTTTACAATAATCAGTCTTGGGCAATTTATTTGTCAAAATGTATGTCTAGTTCAAACGAAAAATGCACCAGACCTAAAATCAGGTCAAGTTCTAACAGTTCAAATGGATTCTGTAGGAATAAGATCGGCTAACCCTTATTTGACGACTCGGAAAAAAACTTGACCGTAAAATCACCTGTTTTATTTGTTAGGGACGAAAATCAACCTTAATGATAATAATATTAAATAGAAGAATTATCACTTAACGATTAAAAATTACTGTAACATAAAATATTATTATAATGAATGCGTGATAATATAAAATTGATATTTTAAAATATTATAAATTAGGTCTTTCCGTCGTTAATAACTTTTTTCCTGATTTTTATTCAATGATAAAACTTTAATATACATTTATTGAGTCAGCTGTATATATGTCAGGTAGTTATTTTTCTTTACAAGTTGTTCTTGTGAAAATACCTGAGATACATAGAGAATAGGAAAAAATAAGTATTGATAATTAACGAGATAAAAATATTATCGATAACAATACATTTTATGTTTAGACATGGAAATTCAAATTTCTTGAGTTAAAAGTAATGTTTTTAAACTATATATATTTATATAGAATAAGGCAAACCCTGATGAAGGAACAATCTGAAGTCCTTATCTTAATTTTCATAAAAAAGAATTTGATTAGATGTTTTGGAGAAGGGACATGAAACACTTTTGCCTGGCATATAAGTAAAGTATTGATCTTTTCAGTCAAAAACTAAAAAAAAAAAGTATTCTTTAGAGAAAATATTATTATATCTTTCTCTTAATTGCATGGGACAACCAAGAAAGCCCTTAACAAAGTTAAATCAAAGTTTGCACGAAAAGGAAGAACTATGTTGGAAGAAAACACATGGCTTGTCATGCATGGATGTGTATATAATTAACACGACCTAGTATTACATTCTCCAAGAGACGACACAAATATCCTCTGAACACCAAAGTTCATAGAAAAACAGTAGAAACAAGTTCAGGTGCTAATGTCTTTAGATGAAAAAAACAATGATGAAGAATTTGTACCACCCTCTGATTGGGATCGTAAGAAAGACAGTGACACACTAATTCTTATGCTTCCAGGTTCAGTTTATTTAGTTTGTGCCCTTTTTTTTTTTATGGATTTGGTTATAAAAACTGATAAACTCCCCATACATGCATGATATGTTATGTTTGATTGATGATATAAATATTTTAGAGTAATTAATCATAATCAACTGGTTGGTTTTGATAACAAAATTATTATAAATCATATACAGTATGATTTATGATTGAATGATTTGGAAAAGTTTTATTTTAGTATAATTTTTTAACTTTTAATTATATTTATAATTGCTTGTCATCATTTTTTATGCAACTTTAATTCACAGCGACAACACTAATAATATACGTAACTAATTAATTAACTCAAAATATATATATATATATACATATATGTATTTTTTCTCCTTCGTATTTTATAATTAGTTGTTATTTATATATTACAGTTGTCTATAAATATTTTTCTTTTTTTTCATGTACGAGAAGAGTTAATATAGAAATTCAAAGAAGTCCTTTGAAAATTGAAATAAGATTTCAGTTTATTCAATAATTCTCACTTTATTCATTGGAAAAAATTTAGGATGAAGTCAGTATATAAGGATTTGATAACTTTGTAGTTGTATTTGGCAGGGTTTACAAGGGAGCAATTGAAGGTTCTTGTATCTTCTGACCGTAGGTTAACGTTGAGTGGTGCAAGAAAGATTGGTGATAACAAATTGCGTCGATTTTCGAAGGTAGAACAACTTTCTGAAGATTATGACACCAGTCGAATTAGTGCCAAGTTTGAAGCTGGCATATTATTTGTAAAGATTCCCAAAGTAATCAAACCAAAAGTAGAAGAACCTTCAAAGCCTGATCAGCAAGAAACAACACCACCTGATCAAAAGCCAGATTCTAAACAAGCTTCTTCTGGTGAAAAAGATCAGGAACAAACAAAGACTGATCATGATCAAGGTTCTGGAAAGAAGCCAAAGGAGGAGAAGAGAAGAGTAGTTCCTAAAGGGAAAACCAAAACTTCTGAAGATAAGGAAATGCAGCATGAAACTACACAAACTGCTTTGGAGGACCAGAACAAAGAGCTTCGGGAAAAGTTGGCACAGAAGGAAGAAGATCATGAAGATGTTCAAAAGAAGTTGGCACAGAAGGAAGAAGATTTTGAAAATGTTCAAAAGAAGTTGTCACAGAAGGAAGAAGATCATGAAGATGTTCAAAAGAAGTTGTCACAGAAGGAAGAAGATCATGAAGATGTTCAAAAGAAGTTGGCACAGAAGGAAGATGTCCATCCAAAGAAGTTGGCACAGAAAGAATTGGATGATAAAGATGTTAAGAAGGAGAAGGAGAAGGGTAAAGCAGAAATAACAACAGATGGCAAAATGGGAAGAGGTTCCATTGAAGGGTTGAGTAAGAGAAGTGTAGTGAAGATGAAGCAATGGTTTGATATGATTTGTGGTTTGGTTGAGGAGGTTAAGAAGCAAAAGAAAGTGCCACACTTTGTGGTACTCATCTTTCTTGTGTTGGTTTTTGGACTCTACATTAAGAGTTTATTCAAGCCATCTTTTGGAGGAGACAAAGACCAAGAGTTTTAATTCATTACTTAATTTCCTGGGGTTGTTATGTCAATATGGTACAACACATAATTGATGTTCTACGTGCATAAATTCATTAACAACATCGAAAGTCTTTTTTCTAATGGTTTGTAATTGTTTATAATTTGATGTTTATGGTTCATGAGTTATGACAGTTATTATGCGCTTCTAGCTATACTTCACGTGCATGTTTGTTCTGTTTTTAATGAAAAGAAACTCCAAGTAATAAAGGGTAGATATAGATTCTGTTGCCAAACGTTGAAACTTTAATGCTTAACCATGAAAGGATACTATTGTTTATTGAAAAAGTATATAACAAATATGTAATTAGTAAACTAATCAGGCATTAGAATTAGTTATAAAAAATATACAATAGAATTAGTTATAATAAATAAAAAAAAATATTTAATAAACAATTAAAATATTAATTAATCAAACAATTAATTATAAAATATAAAAAAAATACATATTCATATACATATATATTCTATAAGTTGCCCGAAGGAAAGTCCTTATAAAAATTATAATAATCAACTCATTAGCTGGGAAAGAAAGTCTTTAACAAAATTATAATAAAATATGTAATTAGTTAAATGTTAAAATATTAGAATTGATCATCGTAATAAAAATGAGTTTATTATAGAATTTTAGATAATTTTGTTTAAAGAAATTTTCATCATTCAAATAATACTAATCAAAATTACTATTATTTGGTAGTATTCTAAAAAAAAAAAAAAAGTTAACATCACAGACATTGTTGGGTCAAACTTTTGAGAATTATTTTGTAATTGGGAAAATCTAAATATGATGCTAAACTGAAACTGAAATCCAAACATATCAATGATTGGGAAAATAATGTACAATAATAATGAGTAAGTTATATTCATATATCTCTTATTATTCACTCTAGTAATTTTTAAAATTAAGAAAAATGAATGTAATGTCCAAGAGAAGTTTCAGTCAAGTCGTTTAGTAATTAAACTTATTCTAGTTTTTACTTTTTAAGTATGATATTGATATGAAAATATATATACGTAGTGTCTAACTTTGTCGATTCCTAAACACATTTAAATTACTTCATTAAAAAAATATGAATTATAACCATTTATTTCAACTAATGTTAATTAACAAAAATACAAAATTGTCAATATTTTCTATATTTGTAAACATAAATATTAAAAAAAATTATACTAACTCGTACACTATATTTAATCAATAAAATTAGACTGACATCACTCACAATAGTTAAAATAAATATGGTAAACTTAAAGCTAACAATTTAATACATCATATCATCCCATAATATTAGTCATTGTATTCCAACAGAAAATATCAAGGTTCACACACTCAAAAAAAAAAAAATAGTATAATGCATTATATTAGTTGACAGAATTATTTTATTACAAGAAATTATAAATTATTATTAATATGGTTTTGTTTGATATATTAATTATTCAAACAATGAATTTAACATGATGATATAAGGTTTGATTACATTTACACGTAAAAATAATCTATGTAACAGAAGAATCATATTTGATTTTTTTAATGTAAAGTTCTCTAAATTAATCTTTAACCCGATAAATTAGAAGATACTTATGATACAAAATTCTACGATTTCACTATTTATTGATATAAAATTTACTATTTATAAATTTTATATAAAAGAATTACAAAATTTACATTTTACATAAAATAATATACTCATTTACTAAAAACGTAATGTAAGTGAAGAAAAATTATCAACCTATCTTATATAAATTTTTTATTTTT
This sequence comes from Hylodesmum podocarpum, assembly GCA_026586105.1. Lineage (NCBI taxonomy): Eukaryota > Viridiplantae > Streptophyta > Magnoliopsida > Fabales > Fabaceae > Hylodesmum > Hylodesmum podocarpum. The sequence goes on along the minus strand of JALJEV010000519.1, from coordinate 4,161,454 downwards.
ATATCATTTTAATACACACCAATGTAGGATATTAAATTACCATAATTATCGATGTAGGAGTTTGAATTAACACGATCACAATTCTTTCTTTTGAAATTGTTTTGTAATCTGGAGAAAAAAAAAATCCTTAACTTTGCCCAATAAAAAAACATTTACAATGAGGAATCCCTGAATGGTTTTAGCATCGCCAGAACATAAAGGTGACCTTCTCTATGAGACCAAAGCATATAATTTTTCGTGCATGAGCACCCTAGTAACAGAGACACACCATGTTTGCACGTAAAGAAAGTAATAAAGCAAAACAAAAACAATAGAAATTCTAAAATTTACGTGTAAAATGCATAATAATTAATCTCTCATGCATCATTCTCCATATAAAAGCATAATGCCATAGCTTTCATTCTTCAACAAAAGAAGGCAAAAGCAAAAGATCAACAAGAATTAAAAGCAAGTTCTATGGCACAATCAACACCTAATCTTCTTTATCAAGATTTTGATCCCTTTTATGAATGGTCTGAAGATGAAGCAAGTGCCACTCTCACTGTAATGCTCCCAGGTAACATTTTTACCCTTTCTTTTTCTTTTCTTCCCTTTTTAACCTATTTTTAAAACAATATTCAATTTAATTCTATCAAATATTTTACACTCTATCAATTTTTTTCTTTAATTTTAGTATACCACTGCCTTCATTTGTATGTATCAAATCAAAAATATCATTCATAAATCATAGAATAAATAATATATAGACAAAAGTTGTTATATTCAGATTAGATAATTTTTTATAATAATTCATAATATATATATATATATATATGGTTTTTAAGATAATTAGATTAGATAAGATTCAATATTTATTTTAAGAACGTGACATTTTATGATTAACTAGTTTTATACAAAATATTTACAAATGTTAGTATATTTTAATTAATTCTGTCATCAAATCATAGTTGATACATATGATAATTTTTTATTTTTAAAAATACTTCAATTACTTTTAAAATATACTAAAAATAATTTATAATTAATTGAAGATTTTTACACTACTAATACACATTTGTTAAGAATTTGATTATCTAAAATGATGCACTGTCAAGATAACTTTAGAGGATAAATTGCCAAATCCAATTGAGTGCTATATACTTTATAAAGAACATCACATTTTGTTCTGTGTTGTCTGTTATATGAAAAATATTTAATAAATTATTTTAATAAACATATAATTAATTATAAAATGAAAAGAGAAAAATATATATATAAATAAATATTTTATGAATGAGTTGAATGAATAGTTACAATTATTACGATTATGGTTGACTACAAATTAAAATTAATGTTATATAAATGCTTTGAACACTGAACAGGATTCACAAAGGAACAATTGAAGGTTCAAGTGACTTCAACTCCTGTGCTAAGGATCAATGGTGAAAGACAGATCTTTGAGAACAAAAGGCGTCGTTTTGCAAGAGAATTCACCATTCCCCCATATTGTGACACCAATGATGTGAGTGCTAAGTTTGAGGGTGGTGTCCTAACCATCAAGTTCCCCAAGCTCATCACTCCTGCTTATAATAATAAGCCACCACAACAACCACAAAAAGAGAAAGAACCACAACAAAATCAAGTTGATGATAATAAGCAAGAGTCACCACAGAAAGAGAATGAACCAAAACCAATTAGTGGTGACAAAGAAAAAGATAACAAGACAGAACAAGTGGTGCAACCACCTAAAGATGTTGTTACACAAGAGAAGGTGAAGAAGACTCGTGAGGTGTCATCAGAGACACCACAAGAAAGGCCAAAAGCAAAAATAACTCAGAGATTGAAAACAAGAGTTTTGGATTTCACTGTGAGTTTGAGATCAGGAGAAGTGCCTGATGTTAAGCAAGGTTTTTGTGGTAATAATAAGTTTGCAAAGCTAAGTAAGAGGCCAAAGAAGTGGATGAACATTGTTGTTCTCATTTTATTGGTTATGGTGCTTGCATTGTATGTCAAAAATGGATTCAAGTCTTTTCAGCTTGGAGGATCAAAGTTTGAGGAATTTTAATTAAGTCCCTTGATGCTTGTAAAAGCATAATTAAATTCAATAAAGGTGTATAACAACTGGTTGATCTCATTAGATTTACAATTGACCAGTTTTACTGTGATTGCAATTCATAACTCATAAATTCCTTTTATCTATTATCAACAATGCTATAGTGAATAAAACTTTGTTTTAATCACACATAAAACTCTTCATCCTCAGAGAAAAAAAATGTACTATAATGAAAATCATTATTCAATTGAAAAACATGAAACAAATTATGATACTTTATTAACTTAGAATAATACCAAGTTATCTTATACCCGCTTCTCACGACTTTATTTTTAAATTTTCTTTAAAATACCTCCTCTTATTGATGAAGTTATTATATGTGTTTATAAATTCATATGTTATCTTCTTATTTTTTATTTTTTTTTAGTAAGGCATTATTACATTCTAACAACACTTGGCCAAAATACAAAGATAACATTATGAACGGTGTCTTTACTTTCTTATTACTTTAATTTCTTACTTTGATGTTTATCATTTATTTGTTTGAGAGGAAAAGGGTCTGTTTACAATCTTTTTGATGTGAACATGTCACCAAAGAGACGAGCAGATGTTATTACAAAGTTCAAAAGCATGAATATTTGATATAATGATTTTTACCTCGGTTAATTTTATTTTTTCTTTTTTGAACTTTTTGGTATTATATATTTAGTTCTTGATCAAAATAACTTTTAGTATTATGTTTTTAATTCTTGAACAAAATTTTGACCCGTTTTAATTATTGGACTTTCTTAATATTCTGTTCTTAAACAAATTTTAACATGTCTTAGAATAACAATTGTTATGCCAATTTTTTTAGTCTTTATTAAAACAAAATATAAAAAAAAATAAGAGCATTAATGTAATAAATGTTTAAGGATTATTATTATAACAAATATTTAAGAATTAAGACTAGTTAAAATTTTGTTTAAAGACCAAAATATGGAAATATTTTAAGAATTACAATTGGTCAAAATTTGGTTCCTAGACTAAAATCATAATACTGAAAAAAGTTTAAGTATTTAACCTTTTTTATTTTTGAAAAAATGCCATACGGTAAAATACTTTATTTTATATAATTTTTCAATATTTTTAACTTAAATTGAATTGTGTGGTTTTAATTCTCTTAATTTTTTCAAGTGAATTAAGTTAATCTATTTCCAATCAAATCCTACACAATCTCACTTGAAAGCGTCACAAATAGAATCAGTTAAATTATTTTAAATTTCTTCTCTCTTCAAAGTCCACTTACTAAACCATTAAACTTTCACAAAAAGATCTACATTTCTTCTCTTCTCAAATTCTAATTTTACATATAAAATGTATCAAAATTTCATTAATTTATAAATTTCAAATCTTTTTAAATATTCGCCATTCTAAATTTATCATAATCTCTTAAATATTTTGATATAAAGATTTTATCTGAAGACTTCAGATCAAAGAAAATTGATAGTATAGCTTGAGAAAAAAAAAAAACAATATAAACTAATGTGACAAGAAAAATGCAACTAATCCATTTCATTTATTTTTACAATTTTACTCCATACATGAACTTCAATATATAACTAATCAATCAACTCTTTCGCAAACATGTATTTATATATATTTCTTTTATTAATTTTTTACTATTTTTTTTATATTTTATAATTAGTTATCTACCAAATATTTTTCTTATTTTTATTTTATAAAACATAAACATGTTCATCAAACGTGAAAGAAATTATAAGTAGCTAGTATATCTTATAGTGGAGAAAAGCTCAAGTTTTGCTTTTAGGTTTGCATGGGCAACAAGGTTTTAGCATCACCAAGACACGAGGTCACCTCCTCTCATTACTAAAGCATATTATTTTTCTTGTGCCACACAAACAAACTAGTAGTGTTTGCACACCCACGAAAAGAAAGTTACAAAGCAAACAAAATGCTATATTTTGCGTGCAAAATGGTTCTAATTCTATCATCAATTATAAGTATAAAAGAACCACTAGCACCAATGCAATAACATAAGAAAAATATACATTAAGAGCAATTACAAATTAAGGCTGAAATGGGTTCAAGAACACAACCAGCTGTAGCTGATCGTATCTATGAAGACTTTGAACCATTTTATGAATGGGATAGAAATCAAAGGCTTGTCAATGTTATGCTACCTGGTAATTAATATGCTTTTCAACATTTCACTTCTAATCTAGTTCAATCATATCAACTAATTAATATGCTAGTATACTTTTTTATCATTTAGGAACTAATTTATCTGAATCTTACACAATTAAAATATGGTTTACTTTTTTGTTTTCATATATTTTTGTCTTTATATGTTCATCTTCAATTTTCATATAGGAAATACTTTCAATTTAATCTCTATTTTTAAATTTGTTCATACTTTTTATCATTTAGGAACTAATTTATCTGAATCTTACACAACTAAAATATGGTTAACCTTTTTGTTTTCATATATTTTTGTCTTTATATGTTCATCTTCAATTTTCATATAGGAAATACTTTCAATTTAATCTCTATTTTAAATTTGTTCACGTTATTTTTAATTACCTCAACAATAGAATGAAAAGGATATTGAAAATAATTATCATAGTCTCGTGTATATTACTCAATTTTAAGATCCATTATTTTGGTATAAATTTGTATTTAACGTGTTTTAATGAATTTTTAATTTTCGTGCAGATTTTAAACTGCATTTGATGTGTTTAATAAATTTTAAATTTTCGTACAGATTTTTAGGTTAAATTTAAATGTATTTTTTATTGCATTCGATCAATAAATAAATTATATGTATATAAGAAGAAAAAAAAAGTTAAAATTGAATAAAATGTGAAATTTTCTCATATAGAACCTTTATTTTAGTTCTTGAGAAAAGAATTAAATTTGATGTTATTAATCTTTTATTATGTAACGATTAAATATATGATTTATCATTCAACTTCTCGTCCCTTTTTTGAATGAGTGTGGTGTCAATATCTTTCTCCCAAACAAACGCATCATTTGCCATTTTAAATAGATACTATAATAGAGAGATTTTGTGTAAAATGAGACAAACTCTAGAGTATACAGTGAAGATATTTATTTTTTTCAATTTTACACAAAAACTTGATCAAGTTTGAATTGTGAACATGCAGGTTACAGAAGGGATCAATTAAAGGTTCAAGTAACCTCAAAGCGTACTCTAAGGATATTGGGTGAACGACTGATTTTTGAGAACAGATGGCGTCGTTTTAATTTGGAATTGCCACTTCTTTCTGATTATGACACTGACAACGTGAGTGCCAAGTTTGAGGGTGGTACACTATCAGTCAAATTTGGCGAACTGGTTAAGCCTACAGCAACAACAGCAACTCCAACACAAAAAGTTGACCAGCAAAAACCACCCCAACAAGATACCCCAAAAGCAGAAGAATCAAAAAAGACCAATGCTCAAGTCTCTGATCAAAAGAAGGATGAAACCAAAACAGAAACAGCAGAGAAAGTTTCTGAGGAAGCCAGGACGAATAATAATGGGTTAAGTGAGACAAAAGAAGCAGCAGCAACAACAACAACCCCTGAGGCTCCTCCTGCAACAAAAAAAGACAAGGCTGTTGCAAGATCCAAGACTAGGCTAATAGATTTCACCCTCAGTTTAGGGTCTAATCGTGATGCCATTAGAGATTCTGATGCAGGGAAGAACAAGTACAAGAAAATGGTGAACTGGATGCTGGTAATCTATTTGGTCGTGGCCCTTGTGGGACTTGGGTTTTATTATGCTAGAAATGAATTGAAATTATCCCCTGGAGAATCAGATATAGAATCATACTTCCACGAGCTGTGATTTCCTTCCTCAAATACTTGTACACGTAAACATAACAACATTATGTTTCATTTGCATTAAATCAATAAAAGAATAAAGCAAAAATAAGACTTCTGAGTTCTGACAGTTGAATATGTTTGATCTCATTGTAATTGTATCCGTTATATTTCTTCTTGTATTTCTTATTTGTTCATCAGTAACTAAATATAACACATTCTGCAGTATAATTTCCCGTGGCTTTACTTCTTAATAAGTAACAATGAGTATCCTTCAGATATTGAGGAAATGAAAGCATATTTATCGAATTAAGTGATACTTATTTTCTTAAATACTTCTTCATTATTGTCCTTAAAATGTTAGTGAAAAAACTCGATAAATACTTAAAGGTAAAGATTTGAAATATAATTATCTTTCTATTTTCTTGACAGAAAACTTGGTTGGGTCAAAAACTAGATGTAAATTCAAATTGTAGGACGAATCAATATAAATTAAATATTGAGCTGCTGTTTTTCTCCCTTGTATCTGTTTAACTGTTTTTCTATAAATCAAAAATGGTTCTCTTCAAAATTATTTTCATTGAATCATAAGTCTCAAGACAATATTCTTTCAAGTTTCATCCCAACTTCCAAAGACTAACATTTCAACATTGTTTCATGGTTTTTTCAAGAAAATCATTTTATCTGTCACATTGTTTCTAAAGGTAACAACATAATTCAATTCTCATCATATTTATCTATCTATCCGCATTTTTTTTACAATATAGTACAGGTAACTAGGATCCTCACCCTTCAAATTCAGTTTTATAAGAAAACATGACAAAATATACTTAACTTTACTTGCAGCAGGAACAAGAGACATCAGAGCCAGCACCAGTAGCTAACTTGTAACTCTTTTCCCATATATCTGCAGGAAGGTCTCCAGCATGAGGAACATGACGAGGATGTTTTTCTCTCTTGTCTCCCCTGAGCTGCTTCAGACCATGCTTAAGTGCTGGTAATAAAGCTTCCATGCACTCAGCAACAGCATTTGGGTTTCCAGGCATGTTAATGATCTGAATTTCAAGTTTCAACAAATCAAGGACCATAATTGAGCCAGTAAATTCAAGTCTAGGAGAAACACAGATAACATGTCGGGATAAGCAATCAATTAACAAAATATTTTCTTTAGCTATATATGATCAGCGCTAATGTAGCACCCAATTAGAAACCAAGGGCACATGCATACCAAAACTAAATAAATGAAACTTAAGTAACTGGTCATAAATACAAATTATCATATAATAAAGGCTTCGAAGTCTATATGATGATTATTTGACTTTTCTGTTTAACTAAAACAACCATATTATAATGGTAAAGACTGGAAACAATATGTACCTTCAAGCTCAACTAAAATCTAACAAGCCATGGAGTTTTTATCCCTTTTAATATTCTTTTAATAAACCAGCGTGGATTTCATCATACTACTTTGGAAATTTTTTTAATAAGGATTTTTAGTCCCTCAATTCACGCTTAGGATTTTTCTTCTTTTTAGAGGAGAATAGGAAGAGAAGATTTATTTCTTACAAGAAAAACTACTTTGTTCTGTAAAGAAATTTTGTAAGATGCATAAAAAGCTAGAGTCACAAAGAAAATTGCAATTACAACATTAAGATGACATGAAAAAACTGGGGGAGACAAAGCTCAGCTTCCATACAGTACTTGTTAAAGTAGAAATTAATATAATTGGCATTTTTGCCTTACCAAGGTTGATCCTCTGATTCCAGCTGCAGATCGTGAAAGCATTGCAGATGGGGTCACCTATTTAAACATAAAGCAATTATGCTGGTCAGAAATCAACAACCACTGACTCTGAACTATCCTAAGAAACCACAAAATGCAAAAGATAACTAGAATTACTCATCTGACTTAGCATAAACATAGCTGCCCGTACCTTTAAACTCTCTTGCATCATTACATATAGAAGACCAGGTGTTTCTTTCTCAATCAATGGTTTTGTAGCTTCTGGCGTTACATCTCGTGCGGTAAAGCCAGTCCCCCCTGGATTGGTAATGCAAAAATAAAACAGAAATCAACTCAACAAACTACAAATTTTCAAATTCTTTAGGAAACTGAAAAGTTAGATAGAAACGTACCGAGAGTAATTATAAGATCCATTTGTTCAATATCACTCCATCTTTTTAGAATGTCCTGAATTTTTTCCACATTATCTGGAACCACAGCAGTTGCTACAACTCTAGCTCCTCCTAGTCTTTCTGAAGAAGAATTAACAACAGAAACTGCCCTGGGACCACTGTTTAATTGTAAAGGAGTCAGCAAATTTTGACACCAATACCAATGTTTTAAAAACATGACCAAGAGAAGGTTTATCATGTCCAGAGTAACTTGGCAGTCAAACCCTTTTTTATACTTGTTATTGAATTATTGAACTAACCAAACGCCCCCCCCCATCCACCCAAAATAATGATAATGGAACTTAACCTCTTCCTTTCATGGTGATTTGGGTGAATTTTGGTAAAAGGTTTCACAACTCCTCAGATCATTCATGCGGCAGTGAGCATACAGCCAATTTCGAAAGAGAATGAAGAATAAACAAGACAACAAGAACAGAAAATGTTCAATCCTGCTACATGCATGAAATACTATGATACTATAAACCCCATGTATTATGCAAAGGATGCGTTGAGAAAAATAATATGAAGCCTCAGCCAAATGCAATGTATATAAGGATCTGCAGTCAACAGAAAACTCTAAACAACACAAAAGTTCAAAACAGATTTTTTTTATCTTGAAACACTTCAACTTTGAGACTATTGCAAAACGCTCAGTACGTCCAGTGCCTCTTTTGGCATGGACTAATATCTAGTTTGCTTTTTAGTTTTGCATCAACCTTGTGACCTCTTTCAAACAATGATTCAAAGAGGTGTATCTAGATGCCGTTCAGCATTATGCAACTGGGATGATTTAACAATTAAAATAACATTGGCTAATTTGACTCTTTCAACACATGAATGCTGTTGCAGATGAGCATACCTAAATCTAGCTTTAATGATAAGTGCCAAATTGCTAGGCTAAAAAAATGTTTTAATCCTGATCTTCAGCTCTACTTATGTCTCTGTTTGTATACACCTGTACAAAATACAAAATAAAGACCAATACCTTCGATCTGGGCCAGCCCCCAAGGTAACTGTATCACTAACTGTAAGAATAGCCACTCTGACTTCAGCATCCCCTGCAGAATCAGTAGTTATTTTGTGTGATCTGATTCCTGGCAAAGCAAAGGCCGAGTCTGATGACTTATGATTCTCATCACATGGCATGGATCTTAGGTCAGAAATTATTATAGCCGACACAGCAGTCCCTGCAGAAACTACACTGCCAGTTGCTGGAAACTCCAACAAGGCATTAGCTGACTTCATGCTAAGTAGTCGACTGCTCACCTGATGACCAGTGCTCACAGCAACAAAACTGAGATTCATGCACAGGAGAAAAATATCATTCATTAGACAGACCAGATCAAACATAGAAACAACGCCTCTGGCCCTCCACATAATAACCCCCCCGAAATAAATAAACAAGAAATAGAGAGAACAGATCCGCATGTAGATTCAGTTATACTCAAACCAGAAAAATAAACGATTCATCATCAACTTACCCTGGATTGCCCGTTCCATCATTGTCTGTCCATATAACAGAAGCACGATGGTATTCTGGTCTAACTGAATCTGTCTTTATGGGCTGACAAAGCCGAGCTTGTACCCTGTAAAAAAAGGAAATTAAATGAATCAAACCAAAGCAAACAAACCATCTTAAAAATAATTGTAATTTAGAGTTAGTTCAGTAACCTCAAGTGATGAGGATTTGTCCAACCCGCTAGGTGGCGAATTGCTGGGACCACAAAGAGATGGAAGCAAACTAAAGAGCTGGCAGGATTTCCAGGTAGCCCAAAAGTAAGAATTTTACTTTCTGTTGATTGAAATTCAACCTCTGCAAATGTCAATGGCTTGCCTGGTTTAATACACACCTGAAAAATGGATAATTCCAAAATTAAGATAGCAAGATTTACAAAATCATACTTGCCGAAGCATCATACAGAAAAATCTATAATTATACAACTTCTACAACTACAATTAACACTTTGAACCCATGGCTCAGATACAGGGTGTCAAAATATTTTTAGTTAATAAACAATAAAAAAAAAACAGAAGAATGACATAACCTTATCAAAATGTACTTTTCCTCGCTCTTCAAGCAAAGGCTTGATAAAATCTTTGTCTCCCATTGAAACACCTCCTGAAGTAAGAAGAATATGAATTCCAGAAGCAAAAGCTTTATCCAAGATCCTTCCTTGACATTCTTTGTCATCCTTAGAAATACCAAAGTCCAGAACTTTGCACTGATGCTGTACTGCAGCTGCCAGCAGCATAGCACGATTGGAGTCTCTAATCTGCAAAGGAACTATATTAGTTTACATTCATTCTAATTACATTTACCAAGCAACTCTGGTAAATCATGGCACAAACCCAAATAGATAGTCCACAAAAGGGTAGTTGAATAATGTGGTAAGTTGAGTGCTGTGTTATCCAGCAAAATTTAAACTATATATTTGCAGAGAAAAAAGTTTACATTGAAAACCTCGTATATTAAAACTCAAGTGCCATAACAGGTTTAAGCCTCCATCAAATGAGCTGAGCACTATAGGTCCACTATGAAGTTCAAATGCCTAGTTGAACCCTCATCCTTGAACATACTACTAATGACAAAATCAAAGCAAGAGACCAAATTAATGTTGGTATTACCTCTAGGTTGATTCAGATAACAATTTAGTAATCCATCTCAAATAACTATGACATTAATAATTCTTTAAGAAAAAAGACCTGAAGCTGACATGGAGTTTTAGTCAATTATGACCACCAGCTTCCACATATAGTTCTAATAAGTGATTACATTATTGTTCCTGCTAAGCATTTTCATAAATTCATCTCGCTAGGTCCTAATACACCATAATGATACCTGACCACGACCCAGATGCCCAGTAGTTGGCTCCACAATCTCATCCCCAGTAGAAAGAACAGCAACTGTTGGAGTAGGATACACCTGCATCAAAGAATTGTCTCCCATCATTACATATATCAATAATCAACAATGGAATATATAACATAAACAAGACAGAACATATCAAAGCCCTCCTCCCCCACCCAAGGAATCAAATAAAAACCAAGTGCCATTCAGGGAAAAGCCAGAAACTCTTACCTTAACCATTGTTACACCAACTGTAGCAAGCAAGCCAATTTCTGAAGCACCTAACCTTTCTCCAGATGTCAACACTATTGCATCTTTCTCAATATCAAAACCCTGTCAGGGAACACCAAAAAGCAGTGGACAAATCAGATAAACTTCAATATTACAGAGAACTTATAATTAGTGAACAATGAATCAGTGTCAAGCTTGACGACATTAAAAATATCACACTGTTAAGTAAATACTCAACAATATCATAAAAATTACTATACATTAGTGATAAGAAGAACATACCACTGGGCGAATATCATTGCCTTTGGTGGTTTGTACCAATATTCTAACCCGCTTAATCCCATCCGAGCCATCATCAACTATTTCAGTATTCTCAACCTGAACAACTGCATCGGCACCATCAGGTATGGGTCCTGAACCAACAAAAAAAACAGCAGACAAAAGATTAACCATAAACCAATAACATAAATAAACAAGACCAAGATATGTTTGGATAAATTTCTCAACAAGCAAAGGAGTTTTTCCTCCAGAAGGACTTATAAGACAAAAAACAAGAAAACAAAGTTAAATTAGCTAATTTGTAGAAAGTATAACATAAAATCGAAAGAGAAATATAGAAGAGAGCTTCTACAAATTAGCTACAAAAACTAATTTCAATTTTTTTAAAAAAAAAATCATCTTTTCTTCTGTAATTTCTTGTCTTAGAAGCCCTCTTGGAGAAATTCACTCAACCAGGTCAAAAATAAGTTTCTCCATAAACTAAAATTAGCTTGCGCATGGAAGCAAATACGAGAAAGCTTATACGGAATAGCTTAAACATTAGCTAATTCTCTTATAAATGAAATTTTTTTCGTACACACTTACAAGTTACAAGAGTACTATTTTTGAAAATCAAATGAACTGAACTAGTTGTGTAAGCTAAATAACTCAAATACTGAAATTTGATAGAAGAATCACCATGCAATGTATCAAAAAACGAAAATGCACAAGTTAATTTGAGTTGACTTAATTAATTTGACCTTGTATAAAAAGTCAAAAAGGTTATAATCGAATAAAAATGTAGAGTGAGAGGAAAACGATTCACCTCCGGTGGTGACGTAAGCGACAGTTCGAGGGGAGAGAGTGAGGCCAAGAGCATCATCTCCAGCACGGGATTCAGCGACGACGGGATAGTCGCCGGGACCGTCAGCGGCGATGACGGCGTAACCGTCTTTGACGGAGGCGGGAAACGGAGGGAGAGGATCGGGAGCGCGAACGTCTTGAGCCAAAACCTTACCTAGGGCTTCGTGAAGAGGAACTGTGATTGGTGGAAGTCGTTTTGATGCATTTAGGACCGTTTTGAGAGCGTCAACTACAGAGATCATTCTTCTTGTTGTTGTTGTTGTTGTTGTTGTGATGAGTGACAGTTATGAAATGAAATTGAATAGTGTTTGTTGTATTTATTTAAATATTGAATTTATAATAAGGTGAAGCTAAGAATGATGTGTACTAGGCATAACCGTGACAGAAGTGAAGTGTCCCTTGGCGGCGCAAGGGGTCGGAGAACATGTCTTGTAACCATGCATGTAGGACACTTCAATCTCTATTTTTCGACGTTTTTTTTTTCCTCTGTTTTATCTTTAATTCTTTCTAAATTTTAATATTTATAATAAAATTTTACATTATACTTTTATTTCACAATTTACTAGTCAGTTTATTAATTTATTTATATTTTATATACATATTTTTTTTTTATATTTTATAATCATATATTTTTTTCTTATATTTTGTAATTAGTTATTTAGATATTATAATTGTCTATCAGATTCAGAGAGATGAGAGAGTGTAACATGCTTAAATAAAATAAGTAGGATAAAGAGGAACAAATGTTATAAATTAAGAATAAAATGAAAATTTTATATTAAATCAAGATATATGGAGAAAATAGGAATATTAACTTTTTAGAAAAAATTCTAACTTTAAAATCTTAGTAGTTAACAAATTTAATTCATAAAATGATTAAAAAATAATAAATAACCTCTATAATATATTTATATTTTAATCTCTAAAAATATCTATTATATTTTAATTTATAAATTATATTATTTATTATCTATATTAAATCATTTATTCTCATTTTAATATGTTAAATCTGAAACTAAAATTAAATATCCCTTGAACAGTTCAAATTATAAATATATTATACTTTCAAAAATTATTTAATTATTTTTTATTTAATAAAATTAAATTACTAAATCTCAAAACGGTGATTTTACTCTATTTCAAAAAATAAAAATATAAAGTATTTCCTGGAATTAAATAAGATCTTACATTCTCAAAAACTATAGTACTATCTTTTATCTCATTGACTAAATTATCCTATTTTTAAAATAAAAAGGGTGACATCAACTTAAAACATATCATACATCAATATATTAACCTTAAATTTCTAATATATATGTTTGTGCCATGGGAACATCTAAAATAAGATTTGTATAATTGCAAAAAAAATTGCATAAATTTAATCATTTAGGTAATTTATTAAATATAAGTTTGATTAAGTGATCAATTGGTGTTTTAAAAACCAAAGTTAGAATAATATTATCTTTAATAAAAATACTTGTTCTCTCTAAAAGAAATAAATATTAAAACAGAATTACTCATAAATATATTATCTTTAACATTTGATTAAACCGAATTCTTAGTTACATGAAATTAATTAATTGATTAATAAATTTGACTTTGACTATATTTAGCATAACCTGAAAAATTCTCCAATTCTGTCCTTTAACCCGTACTATGTACTCACCTCAAGATACCACACACATACACTCTCTCAAATTCTCAATCCCAGGGGCAAAAGCGTCATTCCAACACCCCTAACGTCCGTCACGCTGGCATCACATAGCATCGTCATTTTCCGTCAAATTCAACGTTTCCTCCGTTCGGCGACCATCGCAAGCAAAAAATCAAAAGTGAGATTCGGAACAGCGAATCCCTTTTCCCTCTCCGTATTGGGATTCCGATAGGGATGGCCGGAGCGGCGACGGCGCCGACGAGTTCGAAGTCGGTGACGCAAACGGTGAACGGTTCGCATAAGTTCGTGATCGAGGGTTATTCTTTGGCGAAGGGAATGGGAGTGGGAAAGCACATTGCGAGCGACGTGTTCACCGTCGGAGGGTTTCACTGGGCGATCTATTTCTACCCCGACGGCAAGAATCCCGAGGATAATTCCGCTTACGTCTCCGTCTTCATTGCTCTCGCAAGCGAAGGCACCGATGTTAGGGCACTGTTTGAACTCACGCTTCTCGATCAGACTGGCCAGGGCAAACATAAGGTTCATAGCCACTTCGATCGATCGCTCGAGAGTGGACCCTACACGCTCAAGTATAAGGGTAGCATGTGGTAGGGTTTCCAATTTCCACTTTCCAATTCTCGTTTTTAATATCATAATCATGTGTTTCTCTATTTTGATGTTTCTGTGTTTTGATGATTTTTTTGTAGTTTATAGTTTCAATGATCCTTGACTGACCTTAGTATGAAGAGAATTGACAAAACTTAGATGTTGGTGTTGTTTGTTCATCGGAATTGGAGTTTTATCTCGGTAATCTGGATTGACAATTGATGAAAACCTTTATTACGTGAATTGTTGAGATGAAATTTCAATTCTATCTGGAGAATAATACCTAAAACACCTATGAGATAGATTACTTGTAAGTTTTTAGCATACTACGAAAATGTCATTGTTTTGTGCATCAATTTACTGAAGTTGTGTTGTTTTTCCTTTAAACTAGTGCCATAATTTGACATTTTTTCTTCTGGCAAATCACTTAACTTGTGTGTGTGACCTCCTGCCTTTATAATGTTTACAACAACTCCTTAAGGGGCTACACAATGTAATGGGGCTTTTGGATGACAATGGGTGTTAGTGTAATGTATAGGGATATCAATGTGATGTTTTTCAAATAATTAAAGAGGTAAAATATATTGGGAAAAATTGGTGAAATTTCAGGGGATGTTACATGTTAGTATAATTTGCTCTTCTTTTTATTGATAATGCTTGATCATGTCCTTGTAATTAGTTCAGTAAAAGCAAAATACAGGTCATTTATTCATGGTTTGTATGAAGATAAATATTTTTCATATTTTACATGAAGGTTTCGCAAGTAAAAAGGTCTTCTCTCTTTTAAGGGTTTTTTGATGGGTTGCTGTTATTGATTTCTGACCCTTTTTATGTCTTCCTGGCTTTCCTTATATGAAAAATTGCTGCTAGGTTAATCTGTGAGTAAGCTGTTGTGTTGAAATGTTGAACTGTTTTATGTGCTTTTATAGGGGGTACAAGCGGTTTTTCAGACGGTCTTTGCTTGAAAGTTCTGATTTCCTCAAGAATGATTGTTTGAAGATCAACTGTACAGTTGGAGTTGTGGTTTCGGCAATTGATTATCCACAACTTCACTCTATTCACATCCCAGAATCTGACATTGGATCACACTTTGGTGCGCTATTGGATAATATGGAAGGTTCAGATGTTACTTTCAATGTAGCTGGGGAAAAGTTCTCTTCTCATAAGTTGGTGTTGGCTGCTAGGTCCCCAGAATTTCGATCTAAACTTTTTGATGGTTCAAATGAGAAGGACGAGATTATTGTAACAGATTTAGAACCAAAGGTTTTTAAGGTAAAAGTTATTTCTTTTATCATTTTCCTCCCCTTTCCTTATTTTCCTTCCCTGGTAGCATTAAGCTTGGCTAGGATTTATGCTGTTCTTGTTATTTTTCTGCTAGATTCTCTTAGATTTTTCTTTATGGGAAAAAAACTTATAGGAGTTGAGAGGTAAAGTACAACTAGAAAGGATGGATATCCTGATTCTCCCTCTTACTGTTACAGGCCATGCTGCACTTTATCTACAGAGATACTCTTACAGAAGAGGTGGATATGGTTCCATCAACCACAACTGGTGCTTTTCCAGTTTCTGATACATTGACAGCAAAATTGTTAGCTGCAGCAGACAAATATGGCTTGGGTAGGCTTAGATTGATGTGTGAATCTCGTCTTTGTAAGGACATCTGTGTGAAGTCTGTAGCCAACATTTTAGCCTTGGCTGATCATTGCCATGCCACAGCGTTGAAATCTGTTTGCCTAAAGTTTGCTGCTCGAAATCTAGCAGGTACTTAATTATTATCACTTGCATGCACCACTTGCTTAGTTAGCAGATGGCAATTTTGCTAACAGAAAGACTGATTTAATCAATGTCCAGTTGGAGTGGTTATTGATTCTGCTTCGAATAAACCACATTCAAACTAGTAGGCGTAAGTAACTGATAGTTTCAATAAGCCAATAACACCATTATTAATTCCAACAAGCACTCAATATTGAATACGTTCAGACAAAAGTGAATTGACATATTTATTTAGGATTTACTTTTGACAATTTGATGTGTGAAAAGTTTTACATTATCGGTGAACTATATGATACTGCCTGCTTAAAAAGCAGTTGAAAAATACTACTGGAGGTAAATAAAAGCCTTAGTTACCATAATGAAGCTGCACTTTCTTATTTGGAGATTTTCATTGGCAGTTGATAAAGTTTAGAGTCTTTTATCTATCATCCTTGTGTTTTCTAAGTGTCAGTTTACATTATCTTCTTTCTTGCATCTCACTACCTCTATCTGGTGTTGATCTCTTCCTCATATCATGTGCAATGCTGTTGGATGATTATCTGTGTCTTTCTCCTTTCCTTTTTTTTTGTTTTACCAATTTTCAACCTGCTGTGGATTTTGACATATTTGACCTCAAAGAATGTTCTCCTTTTGTTATTTTCATCCTGCCATTTTATTTTTTTATTGCTTCGTTTTCCCTTCTTGATTATTTGGACTTTCTTTTTGCACTTGTATATTTATTTATAAAGCAAGCTCACTTTGAAAGTTCAACTTTACACCACTGGAAAAAGAAATGACTGTACAATTTATCCTAGACACGCACAGCAGTGTTCTACATATTTTATAATCAAGCTTCTCGTATCTTTTTTATGCCACTTAAATATAAATAAATACTTGCTTGGAAGGGTTTGTATCTGTCTCTCTTTTTTTTCTCGTTTTGAATTTTTATTAAAAAAAAATTTAGATTATAGATTGGCTGGCCAAAATTTGTCTCCTGTTCTATTTCAATTGTTCTGATTGCAATATTTTGGTACACTTCAAAGATGAGAAAGTAAATGTTGCCTATTTGCTGTGGATTGCATAGGTTGCAGTGACCTTAATAATAAGGTTTTAGTTCAAATAGAAATAATTGGTGCTGCATTCTGTAGTATATACTACTTTGCAAAAATGCAAAACAATTAACTAGCACATGAATCAGTATGGGAAGTTGATTATCTTGGTAATATTCTGAAATTTCTCCATCCTTTAGAAAAGTAGTAGGTCATTCTCTAATATATACTAATGGAGAACAAAATAAAATTTCTTGACGTCTGACAAACAAAATTAAGGTCATGCTTTTCCTTTCAACTTTTCTCATTCTTGATATGATGATTCATTTTCCATCTTGACTTGTTGTAGCTGTCATGAGATCAGATGGATTTGAGCATATGAAAGAAAAATGCCCATGGCTACAATCAGAGATCCTGAAGACAATTGCTGGGTGTGAGGGTGATAGTTGCAGTGCAGTGGAAAAATCCCAGAGTGTATGGGCCCAACTTTCAGATGGGGGTGACACAAATGGTAGAAGGGTCAGGCAGAGAATCTGATATCTGTTGTCACACCGTATCTCTCTGATTCTTTGGTAAAATGCAGGTGATCACACCGAAAAAATGGGGGATAAAAAAGAAAAAGGCAAAGGAGAGGGAAAATCCTCTTCTGTCCAACTTGTATACATTTCAATTGAAAGTTCTTTAGAAAAAGCAGATAGATAGACTAGATGCTATTCAGGTTTTTTCATGTAAATGTTCATCAGTGGGTGAATGGTGTTAGTGCAGAGTGATCATTGAAAATGAACTCATCTGCAGTAGACTATTGACACTGACTATACTTCGGAAGTGGATATATAGTTGGTGGACTATCTCTTCCATCTGCTTTGCCCTTTTCTGTACTTGGTTCAAACCTAATATTTGTAGAAGTAGGTTCATTAGGATGGTTGTTGTTATAGCATGTACAAAATATTCATTTTGTAACAATTGTTTTTTCATGACACACTATACAAAGTGCTACTGATTTTGGTTCAGTGTTCTGTCTCGAGTAATTGACGTATGAAGTTTCTGGATACATCATGTAACCCACCTTGCTTGTTGGCCAAAATTAATGTACAGTAACCTTTGTCATTGTGCCCCAATAAAGTAATTAGTATTATAGATTTTATAAAAAAAGAGTGTAATTTCTAATTATGTTTTCTTATCTTTCATATTAATTAGATTTTTTTTAGGATTAATTATTTATTTAGTCTCTATAGTTTCACAAATTTTACCTTCTCAATGATGGAATTTGAAAGTAGTTTGTCTAGTCCCTATTTAAATTCTTATATTTGACATTTTATTTTTCTTTTAATATTTGGAATCAAAAGTTATGTAACAGGATTACATAAATATTTTTTAATTCAATAAAATCAATTAATAATGCATCAACTTTTGATGGAATTATAATATAAAGCATAAGGAATAAAAAAAAAACATTTTTCAAACTATAGGAATTAAAAGAGAAAGTATTTTATTTATAAATTTTTCCTGAGTAATAAATAATATGAAAAAAAATAAAGGATGCGAAAAATATATTTAACAATTTATCAATTTTATAAAATAATAAATTTTTTTAAAAAAAAAAGTTTACTAAAGTGTCAGATAATATACAAAAGAAGAAATAACATAGTTTTTTTTGTTGGACACACAGCATCACTTTTATATATTGAGGTTGAGCCCAATAACGGGCCCAAGGCCCATAACACATTTTTATTTTGATCTCTGTCATAAGAAAACAGACATTGGCATAAACCCAAAGCCCTAACAGAAGCAACTGCACACACATTGAGTTGAGTTGAGTTCACCGGAAGAAGAAAGGTATTAGCAGCGACGGAAATGCCTTCAGAGGAGGAAAACGGCGTCGTAACGGAACCAGCATCGAAGCGGAAGGGGAAGCACGACAAGCCGAAACCCTGGGACGATGACCCTAACATCGACCATTGGAAGATCGAGAAATTTGACCCTTCATGGAACCAAGGCGGCATGCTCGAAACGAGTTCTTTCTCCACTCTCTTCCCTCAGTATCGCGAAAAGTACCTCCAAGAAGCTTGGCCTATGGTTAAATCCTCTCTCGCTCAATTCGGTGTCGCCTGCGAACTCAATTTGGTACTTCCCTAACTCCCGAGCATCGCAATCCTCTTTTGATTCCAGTCTGAAACCCTAATTTCACCTTCGTTTTCAGGTCGAGGGTTCCATGACCGTTTCAACCACCAGAAAAACCACTGATCCTTATATTATCATCAAATCTAGGGATCTCATTAAGCTTCTATCGCGAAGTGTTCCTGCTCCTCAGGTATGTATCATATTCTAGTTTGACGAATATTTCTTCATTTTTAGGGTTTAGGGTTTTGGAGTTTGTGTTTTAATTTCAGTTGTACGTGTTGTAATGATGTTTTGGTTGTTCTTAGGCTATAAAGATACTTGACGATGAAATGCAATGTGATATCATTAAAATCAGTGGCTTGGTTCGCAATAAGGTATGTATTATCCGAAGATTTTGCTGATGTTTTGATGCGTGTTCTTATTGCTTTTGTTGTGTCTATGGTTTTGCTCTTTGTTTTTTCGTTGAATATCAATTAGCATTGCCTTTGTTAGTCCTTTGTTTGGATTGAGTGGTAGAGTGTGTTCGGTTTGTCATTTGGGTACCCAAACTGAGGTTTATTCATCATTGACAGTTGTGCCTATTTGTTTGGCAATTTCTTTTCTTGTTGATTGAATGTGATTTTCTGTCAGGCTGAGGTTGAATTCAAAGCTACTTCTGTCTTGCTTTTTTATCAAATCTACTTTCAACTAAACTTAGGTTTACAAATTAGGGTTTAACCAAACCCCACTTTTTAAACTCGAATCCAAACACACTTCTTTGGATTGGGAAGAAACATGCGTAGAGGTATGCAACAAAGCTGTAGTGCTGATATTGTGTGTGATTGACTGCCCTCAGAAATTGTATGCACTAGTATCCAGTAATAATTAGACATGTGGAGCAATAACTTTTCATCTTAATGTTATTCAAACATTGCTTGGATTATGTATTCTATCATAACTTTTTGAATGTTGTCTATTATTTTACTGAACTGGAGCATCGCAGAGAAATTGGATTGATGGTAGGAAGTTCACTTGATTGTTTGACTGCAGGAGCGATTTGTAAAGAGAAGACAGCATCTTGTGGGTCCCAATTCTTCCACATTGAAGGTATGGTTTTTGTGAAGATTTGATTTTTTTTTCAGCAATGGAGTTGAAACCTTTGTTGTTACTCTTGCTTTGTTATTTTTGTGTTGCATACCACCAATTGTTGACTTCAACTCTGTAACTCACTTTTCTCCAACTATAATATTGGCATGCAGGCTCTTGAAATACTCACTGGTTGCTACATCCTCGTCCAAGTAATTTTCACTACTGCTTCATTGTTCAGAATGGGAATACTGTACTTTTACTTGCACAATGATATGAGTGTAATCCAGAATGATCTGGTTTTTTTTTTATTATTAATTTTGCACGCAATTCCACAGGGAAACACAGTTGCTGCTATGGGTTCATTCAAAGGCTTGAAACAAGTGAGAAGGATTGTTGAAGAATGCATGCTGAATAAAATGCATCCTGTATACAACATTAAGGTTAATTAATTTGTATTTTATCTAGCTTACTTTTGTGGTATAGATTTCAGGTGTGCAAAATATCTCAGTTCTCCTTTTCATATACTCAGGTTCTTATGATGAGGAAGGAACTTGAAAAGGATCCAGCACTTGCACAAGAGAACTGGGATAGGTTCCTTCCAAAATTCAAGAAGTATGCCTTTTATTTATTTGATAATCTGTATATACAAAGTACTCGCCTCTGCTTCAGTTTCATTACCGATTCATATTTTTTTCCTAGGAAAAACATTAAGCAAAAGAAGGTTAACAGTAAACAGAAGAAACCGTACACTCCTTTCCCTCCACCTCAACAACCTAGTAAGGTGAGTTAACCTCTAATATCTCTAATCCAGCTGGATTTGTTCCACTGATGTACAGAGTCCTGAAGTCTCCTCTACTCATGTAACTGTCCATGTTTTTGTTTGTTAATTTATGAAATAAATTCTTAGGTGTCTTTGGTAATTTATGACAGATTGATATACAATTAGAAACTGGAGAATACTTTTTAAGTAACAAAAGGAAATCGGCAAAGATATGGCAAGAGAAGCAGGAGAAGCAAGCTGAAAAAACTGCTGAAAACAAAAGGAAAAGAGAGGAGGCCTTTATCCCACCCAAGGTTTATATCAATATATTTTTTTACGGTTTTCTCTACTATTCACAACATGTATCTCATCTCGTTCACATTATGTTATAGTTTTTTTTCATGTTGTTTTATTGAACTTTTATTTGCATTGTTTAGGAGCCTGCAAACCTTCCGAATAAATCTGAGGATGCTAACAATAATGTAGCAGACATGGCAATGTCCTTAAAGGTAATATTAAGTTTCTAGCGGAATTTTATTAAGACTTCTTTTCTTGATCATAAAAATTGTTAGATTTCTTTGCCAAACTGGTATTTTCTCTTAAATAAATCATCATCTCACTTGAATTGAAAATGGCTCATCCTCAGGAAAAAGCAAAGAAGTATGGAAAGCGTAAATCTGAAGGAAATATAAATGCCGAAACATATATTATAGGATCATCAGAACAAGCAGCATCAAGAAAGAAATCGAAGAAGCAGAGGACTTAGCATAATTATCATTTTGGAGATGGAAGAATGAAGATGAGCATGATGTGAATTCAGTTCAGATCTTTCGTGTCCAGTGTCTTTGCATTAACAATTTTGACACTAATGTATGAAGCTTTGTTGTTCATTCCATTTGTCATGGATACGAGTGCGTGGCATGTACATTTCTGGGTTGATAAAAAAGTTAATAGTCAACTCCTATGTATTAAATTTCATAATTTTATATTTTCTTTTTCTATTTTTTTGCAACAACATTTTCTTTTGAATTTAAAGGATATGTACTAATTTTCTAAATTTACAAAGTTCTATATATTTATCCAGTCATAAATTAGAGTTTACATAATTTTTTAAAATTTTATTATCAAAATCAACAAAATTATCATACATTTAATACAATTTTTATCAAAGGCAATAAAATTATCATTAATGTTGGGTTGTAATTGGTTGATTTTAATAAACTCTTATCTTGATAATTTATTTCTATCTAATAAAAAAAATCCTCTTAATTGATTTAAAATGCATGATTTTGCCTTTGTTTAACGAAAGTGATATTCGTTATTTTTAAGTTTTAGATAGATAAATTTAAAATTTTTCTTATAATACACGACAATTTGTTTATATTAAACCACGATATACAACAAACAAAATAATAAAATATCATAAATTGCAAAAAGAATAAAATCCTAAACCATAACTAATCGAAAAAACTAAAAGATAATATACTAAGAGATTAAATTTGTATAAAATCTATTATAGTTAAGATTATGAAAAAGATAAGCAGAATAAAACAAAATAAAATAAATACATTTATATATCCTCGTCAAAAGTGCAATACTTGGTTCCCAAGAAAGTGAGAACGTATATATATATACAACACTTCAGAATTGATCACAATAGCTGTCATGGAATGGTGTGATCATTGTTGCAGGTTTTGTCAAACCACAGTTGAAAATATCATGGATGACTCTTCAGCCAAATATTGCAGGTCAAATACTACTGTTCCTCTTATTTTCTTTCCTCTTAAGGTTTTGAGTATAATAAATTATTCTGTTTTCATGCCATTAATTTATTCTTCCTATTGATTTTTATTGTTCATTCTGCAGCTCTTGCACCACTTGTGGCAAAATTTTATTAGACTTGAGTACCCCACTCCAGGTCATATTCCCTAATAAAAAGATAAATAGAAATTCTAGAAGAATAAAGAAAAGGAACAGTGCAAGAATTCTGAAAAGAAATAAACTTGTAAGTACTCTGATGATTTATCCTTAGTTTTGTTCCTTTTTTATTGTTAATTATGATATTGCAGATAACTTTGTAAACATGAATTATACTTTCATCTGTATTTAGTTTCATAAGTTTTTGTAACTTTAGGCTGCACCTTTAAAACTATCTTAATTCGATTGATTTTTCTTTAACTTTTGTTTCCAATCTGGACCGGTATATACTATATAGTATTGTATTAATCGATTATAATAAGTGGAAAATTCAAGGTTGACATTAAAATAAGAGAACAATGACCCTTGATCTTTTGTTTGTGTCACAAATTGTAGACTCCATCATAAAGGATCCTACATTCTATGAGATAAATGTGCTATTAAACTCTGACTTATTCATTAATTTTTATTGTTTTTTTTTTTTTTGGTGTGTGTTTAAGATTTTATTTTCTTTTGTTCAGTTAGATCATCTAATTGACAATGTATTGTGTGGATGATCCTTATTGCAGGATACAGCTTCTAAGGGTCCTCTGATAAAGGAAGTAAAGCAACTAATAAATTCTGACACAACTCCAGCTTCTGATAATTTTTGAAGAATCATTGTTCAATGTTGCTTAGTGTTCTGTACATTAAATAGCCTCTTTGACACTATTTTGATTGAGGTGGCTGTTCTTAAGAAATCTCATACAACATTATTGAAATTGATATACAACCCTTCATTTCATCTTATGTAATTAAACAAGTTCTGGGATAATCATTATTGTTTTTTTAGCATATATGGATTATGGATGACAAATTTATCATGACTTATTATTATGTTTAAGCTTATTATTTTTTTAGTGAATTAGAATATTCTTCAGTCAGATAACTATATATTTAAGGTACAAAGATTTATCTAAAAGATTGACTTTCTTTCACATAAATATTTTTTATACAAATGGACCAGTAGTATCAATTGCAATTTTATACCCCAAATCCTAAATATAAAATTGTTTAAGGAAATATATCAACTGAGATGAAACCTACATTAATAGTAACAAAAAATGCCAGTTTCAGTTGACAAAATTGCTAGAACTGAAAATGGAAAATGAAGTAGAATAGCATCTGAAATATTTAACATTTAAACCATGATTGGTAAATTCAGAATTTCAGAGTATAAACTCGGGTTTACAGTTAAATTTATACATGACAGTGTAATCATCATTTAAAATATAAGTATTTGCAAATAAAAAAAATTAATGAACCATGCTATGCCATATATAGATTATTGCATCATTGTTGAAAAAACAAATATTGTCAGTTATTAGAACTTAATTTTGTTGATTATTATCAATGACTCTAAAACCTAGAGACCACCCATGTAGGTGTATCAAAAGTTGAAAATTTTGGGTACTTCTATGAAAATAAGAAAAATAAATAACTGAATTTCTCTAAAAATAAAAATTAATTTTTTTATTATTTAATTTGTAATTTTTTTAAAAAAATTCTAAAAAATATAAAAAAATTTACAAATTTTAAGCTTTAGATAAATAAATATATTTTTGTTCTTATTTTATTTGAGTTAAAACACCCATACACATTCTTTATATAAAAAAAATGTAAGCAGTACAAGAGGAAGGTGAACTACACTGTATTTACTAATGAATAACAAATTTGACAATATTGAAAATGTTGACCTTATGTGTTTGTTATGTGTATGCATAGTCAAATTAAATAAATGAAAATTTATGTGCACGGTTGAAATTTTTGCATGTAATTTGTGTTTGATTTTTCCTGGCTCTTTAAATAGAATGATAACACCAATTTCATAACCATTCTTCTATGAGTTCTATCTGATATCTTGTTTGTAATTTGTGAAATACATTATAAAGAGTTGTTGGTGATTCATGTGAACTGTCCTTGTGATTTCTATGATATGTCAGATTGATATACAATTAAGGAACTAGGAATTAGAATAATCTTAATTTCATATAACATATTAATGTGTTCGTTAGGTAATTTAGGGAGAATTTCACACACTTCTTTATAAAATAAAAATAAGATATTGTTCATTTTGGATATAAGTCCTGTAGTTTTATTTTTAGATTTTCTCTTTTTTTTTTTTTTTCAACGTGAAACATGCATTTTTACATTCAGGCATTTCAGAATGTCTCTTTCATAACAGTTTTGCATTGATGTAAGGCTCTGGTGCTCACTCCAATTGTCATAGCATTTGTGTTAAGAATCCGATTTTAATTTTACCATCAAAGGAAAATATAATTATAGTAAATATGATATCATGAGTATTATAATTTTAAAAAATGAGAAATAATTGGTGGCTAACAGCAATGCTAATATATATTTTTTTATTAATTAGTTTTTAATTCTTTATTTTTTTAAAAAATATTTTATAAGATAATTAGTTTATATTATGGTTAACCATCAAGTATTTTTCTTTAATAATTTCAAATAAGTTTTAAAGGTAGTTAGAAAAGATTAAAATTAGGCAGAATTTAAATTAAAGAATTATAATAATATATTAAAAGAATAATAAAAAAGATTTTCCTTCTCACATTCTTCTGATCTCTATTTTTATTAAACAATTTTATCATTTTAAATTTATAAAATTACTTACTATATTTAAATCATTATTATTCAATATATCACAACTTTTTTGAATCATTATTATACAATATTTTGCAACTTTTTAATTTATTTAAAAGATTAAAACTACCAAATTAATGATATATTTTCATGTTTTAATCACCTAAAAATGGAAATATATTCCATAGAGTCATGCTAGTATTAGGTAAATGTGTACATGCTTAGTCAAAGGTATTTACTGGGTTCCCAACAATTTCGGACACGCAATTGTTTATTTATGATACTTAGAATCTCAAAGCAATTGTTATCATGGAAGAGTGGTGTAGCCATTGTTGCAGAATTTGCCCCACCAGATTGGAAACCATCTATGGTGACACATCTGTTGATTCCTGTTGGTAAAGTATATGTTTAGTATATGTTTTTTTTTCATTGATGCCATCAATTTTAGATTCACAAATGTAAACAATAGACATTGGTTTGTTAGAATATAATATTCAAATAAAAAAGTTATAGATAATAATGGGTATTCATAAGATTGTTGATTGTAGTGATTTTCAAATTTGAATTTTGTGTTTACAGTGTTTGCACTTTATGTGGAAAGGTTCTTTTAGACTTGAATGCATCACTCCAAGTAGTGTTTCCAGATAAAAAAACAAAGAAAAGTTCTATAAGGAAGGAGAGAGGGAGAAACATCAAAATTGATGGAAAAACTAAGAAAGAAGAAAGTGTAAGTATATACTTTGATTTGTCTATAGTTTTGTTTTTTTGTCACTGGATTTATTTATTGTACGTTTAGTAGTTGAATTGTTTCTTTAGTATTGTTTCTTCATTTTGGATATTGCTAAGAGGAATCTCATGAATTCGAATTTTTCTTCTCAAAACAAGAAGATGCTTTTTGAAACAATTTTATCTTCTTCATAGTACTATATTTCTAGATTCAATGAATTTATTCAAGAAACTGAAGAAATCAAGTTATTCTTTAAAAAAAAATTGTGTATCATGTAGAAGTATTTAGATGGGATTAATACTTGATTTCTTTCTAGGTTTTATTGCAAACCTAATTAGTTAGTTCTCGTACCTTTTGAGTTCTTGAGAGATTGTTATAAAGTAATTAGCTTTTTAATAGAAAGAATTGTTTAAGCATTTAGGTTTTTTACTGTTTGTTAATCTATTGCGTGATTACGTGACAGTGGAATTTCTTTGTTTTATATTTCCATAATGTGTAAAAAATTTAGAGTTTCTATATTTTTAAAATATGAATATATGTAACTTGTTTATGAATTCGTCATCCCCATGGAAATAGTTTTATCCCATTAGAAAATTTTATTCTTAGTATATGGAATTATTGCAACCTTGTAGTTATGTACTGTTTAAACACTTCAACCTAGATATAAGCTTGCATAAGCATCATCACCTTTGTGAACCCTATGAGCTCTTCAACCCACCTCATACTTAGAGGTTGTGGTCCAAAATATCTCCTTGAGATGGTCACGTGGGCTCTCTTTCCACCCTTCCAATAATGTGTGATGTATAAAAGTTAAAATTGAATTAAAAGTGTAATAACTCAAGCATTAAAGTATTATGAATAGTTTATGACTTAATTTATTTAATTTTTGGAATAATTAATGTTCCATATATAGTAATTTCTTTTTTAATTGTATCATTTAAAATTAAACTTGTGATCTTAATTGTTATATCAATTATTTGATCTTGATAAATGAATTATTGTCATATAACTCTTTCGACCTAAGAGTGTAATAATTCAACAACGGAAAATTTATTGAAATTTAGACATTTATGTTGAGATTTAATCAAAGTCTCACATTGGTATTGTCTAAAGGAGTAACATAGAAGATTTTATTACAAGAAAAGATCATTAGAGGATTTGTTGTGTATTTTGTTAATTCAAAATGTCACGTTGATAGGTGTTAGAAAGAGTAGAACACTTATATAAGAGAGATAGAGTAATGTGTTTTATTCATTTGTACCACATCCTAAATCTATATAATAGATGTATTTAGATTTTTTAGGTAGTGTGTCAAACACGGTGCGTTTCCACATAGAGTACTAAGTAGAACGTTTTTGTGAGTTATTTTGTAGAAACTGTTTTACTATAGTATTTGACATAATAGAGTTTTGACTAGATCCCATAATTTTTGTCTTCTCGTTAAGATTTCCACGTTAAGATAAGTTTATATTCGTTTTGCTTCTATATTTTGTTTCATCTATTTCATGAAAATTTATATTGTCGCTATTACATTCTTCTTATTTTCTCGTTAAAGGGAAAGATTTTATTTTTCTAGCTATTAGAGTTTTGTGTAAGAACCCGCGTCTTTTCCACAACTATCTAGAACACTTAATGTTACGCCCATAACATCCTAATCCTGAATTGTTGTCTCTCAGCAAGATGACATGATCCCCTGTCTTCATTGGTTTGAAAGGGTAACCATGAAACGTCCCTACTATGATAATGGGGAGAAATCAATCCCGTGAAATCTAGTGTTGATTTAATCGTGTTATAGCTCAAGACATAACCCCTATAGTCGATGTTTCAAACTCTAGGGGAGTGGACAGTGCATGACTCACTGTATGAATTCTCTAACCATAGGTTGTTTTTCTGGCTAGGAATTGTGGCACTCTCAATTAGGTAAACCAATACTTTAGGAACTGTAGCACTCTCAATTAGGTAAACCAATAGTTTAAGCATCATTAAATACCTTAATTTCCATTTTAGGGGACATTTTTAAAGAAATCAATGGTATCTCTACATATGAAAATTTGCATTTTGTGTGTCATATGTGTATGTGACCATATGTCTCCTTTGGTCATTTTTGTTTTCAATTCAGTTTTTAATTAAACTAACTTATTTATCCCTTATTATCTATAGCTAAATGATTTGTTTAACAATATGTTGCATCTGTGAACACTTTTTACAGGATACAAGTCAAACTTCTGATAATTATGGAGAGGCAAGTTACTGTGTTGCCTAGTACTTTTTAATTTATTATCTTCATTGTTTGATATTTTTTTTGAGATAACTCTTCCAAATAAAACCAAGAGTTAGGATAGATCTCCAATTCATAGATCATTGTCTTAGGTATTTTTTTACCTTTAGCTATAATTCTACATTTATTTTTATCTGTAATAATTAATAATTTATCCTAATTTTTTTTTATAATCAATCATACCTATTATCTATGATTTATAGATGAAGAATGTTTTATAATTTATTTCTCCGTGCTTATTATATGAATAATTTTTATCTTCTATGAATTAAAAAAATGAATTAAAAGCTAGTTAGAAAATAAACATAAATCACCTCATAAATTACATTGATTTATTTGAAATATTTCATTTCAATTGGAATTTAGTCGCTAAAACATGGATAAAATATAGTTAGAAAAAAGTATAAAAGAAATTAAACTTGGTGAGATGTGAAAAGTCAACATTTCACATTAAATGTGTAAAATGAAATTTAAAATTATAAATAAGATTGAATTACAAGTCAAAAAGTGAGGGAGCAGAATGATAGTAGCAGCATGTATGTCCAAGTGTAACCATGTGCGACTAGACTTTGATTATGGCATCTATGGATATGAGAAAGTGTAACCATGTGCCACTTGAGTCTGATTTGACACCAGAAAGAAAAACATTGTTAAGTTTCTTTCAAGATGGATGTTCATGTGAGTCATATGATAGTTTTAGATATTACTTCATGAGTGATTTTTGAGAATTTGATACTTATGTTTGCAATGATTGAACATTAGTATAGCTCTGCATAATCGTGTGAGGGAACACAGGTTACAATTCTAACTTCTAAGGACTTTTAGGAGTAATGAACAGAAATAAAGAAGGTTGGAATGCAAGTTGGTGTCCAGAAATTTGTGCAATTAATTTAATTAGAAAGAAAGAAATAAAATGGTGTTTCAAAGAAGGACATATAAATTCAATTTTTTTTGCAAGTTTTAGTGTAGAAATAATTAAAGTTTAGAAGGAATAGGTTTTATATTCACTAACATGTTGCATGTTAAATCTGATTATTTGTTTCACATTAAAGAAGATATATGATGAAAATTAGTTGGAGAAAGAGTGACATAAAATCGGTGTGATAATAATGTTATTTTAAAATGGTCTAGGAGATAAATTTTTGAGTATGAAATATGTTTGGTTTATGATAAAATAATAACGTGTTTTAAATATGGGTAAAAGGTTTATATTAGTTTATATTATATTAATGGATAATTTTAAACCGTGATATAAACATGCAAGTTAAACGCGGATTATGAGTGTAACTTAATTTTATAATTAATTTGTAAGATGAGAATTGTTATTCATCTACGTGAATGCAATATATTACACCTCTATTAAAAAAAATGTCTTTCTTTGTTTTAAATTTAGAAAGTAATTTTTATTTATTTTACATGAGGAAAAGAAATGGACAACTCAAAAGTTATATACAAAGTGTTGTATTTTATAGTTTTGAAGTGTAAATCACAAGACATGTCTGGTGCATTATTTTTAAAGTACCTGTGTTTCAATAGATTCTTTTTGTCCTCTCAAAAAGAAAAGAAATACATATGAAGACACGTGAAGGATGCATAATTGAGAATGAACTTGTGGTTGAATTCATCCAAACATAACACATTGCAAACAAATGGGGACAGTTAGAACTGTAACTTAAGCTCTTTCCTCATCTTTTGCTAGTGGCCACCCACCATGTGCCTATGTTGTTTGTAATTTTAAAAAAAAATATCTGTATTTTGAGCTCAGGTTTTTACCAGTAAAATAAAATATTTGTTTGTGTAGTTTTTTTTTAACCGTATTAATCAATAAACTAAATATGTACTTATAATTGTTTTATGTAATAAATAAACTCTAACAAAATTCGTCGGACAGGCAGATTCACACCTCTTACCACCAACACAATCCTCTGTTCTTAGGACAGAAATAATTTATTTAGCTTTATATTTATTCCAAAGTATCATTTCTAAAATATGTGTAGGAGAAAGGGGAAAAAAACGAAAAGAAATTAATATATATATATATATATATATATATTATATACGTATATGTTTTATAAATTAATTAATTATGTATTAGAATTGATAGATTAATTATGTATTAAAAATGATTATAAAATAAAATTATAATTTAAAAGATTTAACACACCAATAAATAAATAAATTGGGTAAACTAGGACATTTGAAGGGAAAGAAAATAAAATGAAATAGACACAGAATAAGAATTAAATAAAGAATCAACAAGTTTATGAAGTTATAACATTTCACATTATCACATTACCGTTATGTCTCTTTACCTTATTTTTGGATATAAGTATTGTTTTTGGATAAATTTAATAAAATTTATAGTCCTATACAAATTCCTAATTAAGTATGGTATTATAATTAAAAAAATTGTAAAAATATAGAATTATAACCAAAACTTCATCATTTATGATTTTATATAGAATAAATTCTGATTAGATAATTATATGAAATACTTTAACATGATAGTTGTTGCCATTAATATTACAGTAAAATCTATTATAAAAATTATACTAATAATAATTGTTAGTTGGTTGATTCACGTGATTGAGTAAAAAAAGTTTACTCAATGGCTAAATCAGACAAAACTTTTAATATATAATGAAATAATTTATAATTTTTCATACTTTATTTAAATTGATTCTTAAATTCCTGCTAACATTGAATAAAAACTAAGCATGTTGAAGCATAACTATTGTACCTATGTTTTTTTAATCATGGAAGTAATGTAGAGTAATCATGATTAGTTTTATCAAAGATTTTGAAGGTTTCTGATATAATTTATTGAATATTTAATAATGCAAAAATACTCAATGTTTATTTGTTAGGAGCCAAAATAGTGTGAAATATGAAGTGTGAGAGAGAAAAGTAAAAGTAATGTTTGAAATGAAAGTTGTTTAGCGTAAGAATTTAATGGTTACATGTTAAGTGTATAAAATTTTTATGTAATTTTTTGATAAAAATTTGGTATGAATTTTTAATATTTATGTTTAAAATATTTTTATTTTTTTTATTTAGTCTAATATTATTCTATTAAATTAATATTAAATGTATATGCAATAGATATAGCTTAGTTGATAGTTGAATTTTTGAAAAAATATATGTTCGACTTTGTAACTATGGAGTCTTAAATGTGATTAGACACCAAATTTAATTACTATAATATTGATAGTAAAAAATATTAAATTCATGTTTTTTATTTAAATTTATTTATTTGATTGATATAGAATATAATATTTGTAAATTATAATTAATTTACGTATTAAAAATGTGTAACTAAAAGATTAGTATATATATATATATATTCTTAATTTATATATTCATATTTCATGTTTATTTCTAATTATATGTATAATCATATAGACAATTGTATTGACTAGTTTTTTTTATTTATTCATCCCACATGTAAAGCACATGGATTGCTTGTAGACCATATTTCTTTTAAAAATATATAATAGAAAAAATATTTAAAAATATAAATACTTAAAATGTTAAAAAAATTATAAAAAGCTAATATCTTGACTACGATTTAATTCAAATAAAGTATAAAAGTGAAATCGTAATACTAAATAAAATTAAAAAAATAAAAACCTTAATAATAATTTAAACAAAAACTTTAAAATAATCTTAACACAAATATATCATTTAAATAAAATTTTAAAAATTAATGTTATAAATATTAATAACAATCTGAATAAAATTTTAATAAATATATAAATATTAGAAAATAAATAATATTTTAAAATTAAATATTATAAATATCAATAAAAATTTAAATCAAATTCTAATGAATATATAAAATATTAAACAATATAATTTCATGAATCATACAATCAAATTAATTTCAATCATAATTACACTAAAATTGAAAAAGAAAATTTTTTAAAAATTAAAATTTATTTAAGAAATTTCAAGAAAGAAACCTAGTTGGTACAATAAAATAGAGAAAAAATAAATATATCTCCTATCTGATAAAAAAACAAGTAAAGAAATATCTAAAATTCAATAGAATTCATATTTTTTCTTCATATCAACCATAAAAACTTTTAAAAAAATTAAAAAAATATTTTTTTTTCAATATTACCTTTTTATATAAAAACAAATCATCAGTTTGGTATCATTTAATAATTATTAGTTCATTTTTTTTCCTTTCCAATTATTTTTCTTATCCAAACATTAATATTTTTTATTATTTTCTTATTTCTTTCTTCTTTTTCCTTCACATTCTTCTTTCAAGGATGAGTCTCATCCACGTACATGTGGCCTAATTTTACCTAATTTACTGTTTAAATACACATCACCTAATTGAATTGAATGAGTTTGACAATTCCTTCTTATATCAATGCCTTGTTCTAAGCAAATACCTACACATTCAATGTGCTACTAAGTTTCAATGTCATTATTTCATTATCTAAAATATTTTATATTATGAATATATGAGTTGTTTTTCACTTTTTATCACATAAAATGAACATTCTTAAATAATAATATAAATAATTTTCTACATTGCAATTAAATTAATTAATAAAATCCCAATTAAATATCAATTGAAGACAACAATTTATTTGAATAATTAAAAAAAATTATGTTCACCCTTTTGTTGTTTAATCTCTAACCAAATACTTTTTTCATTCCTTTATTCCTTTTGGCACTCTAATATCTAGTAAGGGTGTGTTTGTTTTATGTAAATTTTTTACATTCCTAAAAATCACATTTTTAAAAACTATCATTACTAAGAATATTATTATTGGGTGGATTTAAAAATGTATAAAGTAAATGTAATGGTTCGAAGAATATATTTTAAAATTTAAATTAATTAAAATAAAAAAAAATTATAAATATAGCAAAAAATATATTTCTATATCTCCATAGAAATGTCATTTTTGGACCGTCTTATCACGGGAACCAAACGTGTCAACACGTAACTTTGTTCAAACTAAAATATACCTAACAATATCTTTCTACAACTTTCTTAAAAAGTAAAGAATAAAATATTTCCATAATCAAATAAAAGAGTATCATAAAAGAGAAAAATTAGTATTCATGACCACGTTCATTTGAATACAAATCAAATTTATTTTAAACACTACAAAAATTAAAACTAAAAAATACAAGAAATATTTATTGAAAAAGATATGAAACTTGAAAAGATTTATTCAATAAACATTAACTAAATTTTTATATAAAACTACTTTATCTATATAAAATGGAACAGTCCAAACAATTTGTAAGTGTAAGGGTTATGTGATTTATTGAAATTGATAATAAAAATATAATAGGATAAAAGTACTGTAATTATTTATTATAAATATTATAAAAAAATTTATTTGTTATAAATATTGTAAAAATATTTATTTATTTATAAAAATATTTATATACTATATTCAAACAGATTTATAAAATAAAAAATATGTCTAATTTACATATTAATCACGATTACTATATATTATACATATTAAAAAAAATAAGAAAATACTAATATAATAATTTTACTTCATAATTAATTATAATATATAATAAATTAATCAATTCTCTCATAAAATATATAAATATTTTTCTCATCTTATATTTTATATATATATATATATATATATATATATTTTTAAGTCTTCGTCTTATAGCTAATTGTCTATTATCTATTAAATATATTTTTTTTTCTTTTTTAAGTGGATTATTACACATTATACACGTTATAAAAAACAAGAAAATACTAATACGGAAAAAGTGTTTTGTTCAAGTGAATTACTACACATTATAAACGTTGAAAAAAAGAACAAGAAAATACTAATACGGTAAAAGTGTTTTGTCAACTGAATTAATACACGTTGGAAGAAGATGAACCAGAAGATACTAATGTAGTAAAAGTCTAAGAAAAACATAACTGTAATTATTTCCCTTTCTTAAAAAACAAAGCTTTCTATAAATAGCATAACAGTACTTGTTCACAAAATCACAAAACACAAAGAAAAAAAGAAAAAAAGAAAAAAAGAAAAAAAGTTGTTAATAAAAAACAAGAAACAGCAAATCACAACAGTGCCGGGTCCATTTTCGCTGTCACACACACAAACACAAACACAACACTCTCTCTCTTTCTCTCTATTCTCAATAACAACCCTTTCTCTGTTTTTTTCATTCACTTCTTAATTTTCCCTCTCTCTGTTTTTTTCTCTCTCACTCTCTCTTCCACAATGGACACCCGTCGCCGGCCGCCTCCCACCGCTGACGACGGCGCAACCGACAAAAGACTCTCTCCCAAAGCCTCCGACGCTCTCCCTCTCCCTCTATACCTAACCAACGCGATCTTCTTCACACTCTTCTTCTCCGTCGCGTATTTCCTCCTCCACCGTTGGCGCGACAAGATTCGAAGCTCCACACCTCTCCACGTCGTAACCCTATCCGAAATCGCCGCTATCTTTTCCCTAATCGCTTCCTTCATCTACCTTCTCGGCTTCTTCGGCATCGACTTCGTTCAATCTTTTATCTCACGCGCTTCACACGACACGTGGGACCTCGACGACACCGTTCCCAATAACAACCCCTCAATTCCCAAATTACCCCTCTCCGAACCCTCCTCCGCGATCTCCGACAACTCCGACGACGAGATCGCGAATTCTGTCGTCGAGGGCGTCACGCCTTCCTACGCTCTCGAGTCGCGCCTCGGCGACTGCCGCCGTGCCGCCGCGATTCGCCGCAACGCGTTGCAGAAACTCACCGGAAGGTCGCTGGAGGGTTTGCCGTTGGAAGGGTTTGATTATGAGTCAATTTTGGGGCAGTGTTGTGAAATGCCGGTGGGGTTTGTTCAGATTCCGGTGGGTGTGGCGGGACCGTTGTTGCTTGATGGGTTTGAATATACGGTTCCGATGGCTACTACTGAAGGGTGCCTTGTGGCGAGTACCAATAGAGGGTGTAAGGCTATTTATGCTAGTGGTGGTGCTAGCAGTGTTGTTCTTAGAGATGCTATGTCTAGAGCACCTGTTGTTAGGTTTTCTACTGCTAAGAGAGCTGCACAGTTGAAGTTTTATCTTGAGGATCCTCTCAATTTTGATACCTTGGCTCTTGTTTTCAACAGGTTTTGTTTTTTTTTTCATGTCTTTGCAAGTTTCTGAGTTTCTTTGTAGTTCATGTCTTGTGTGCATGTTTGGATTCATGTTGGATATTGGTTGTCCTGATTTTAGGTATTTGATTGTGATGTTTGGATGGTAGTTATAGAGTTTTTACTTGAGGTTCACACTGTATAGGATTGTATTTTCATGAATTGATTTTGACATGTCAAGATTTAAAATTGATTCTGTATTCAAATAATTTTAATTGATTTTTGTGTTGGGTTGAAAATTTTATAGGGAGTTTTGTTATTAATTTGTTTTTAAATTAGAAACATTCAATTATAGAATTTTAGGTGAAGAAACTAAGTTATTTGAATATTAATTTTGCAAACACAAAGTCAAACTGATACCAAGTGAATTTTGTGTAGTTTAGGGGATTGATATTTGTTTGTGATAGTTGTGGAAAGGATGGGTGGAGGGAAGGTGGTAAATGGAGGATTTGAATTTTATTATGTTTATGCTGAGTTTTGGTGTGTGTGGTTTCAGGTCGAGTAGATTTGCCAGGTTGCAAGGTATTCAGTGTGCTATCGCTGGGAAGAATGTTTACTTGAGGTTCACTTGTAGCACGGGTGATGCCATGGGGATGAACATGGTTTCCAAAGGGGTGCAGAACGTTCTTGATTTTCTTCAGAATGATTTCCCTGACATGGATGTTATTGGCATCTCTGGTAATTTTTGTGCCCTTTTCCTATTTTGAAGGATGGGATTCACTGGATCTTTCTTTTTTTTTTAAAAAAAAATCTGAATGATATCATCTCACCAATTCTGTTTACTCTATTATATATGCTATCACATCGTCTTTGTCTTCATTTACGCACTTGTGTCATGCATGAAAGTGGTCCAACTATTATATTATCTTATTTCTTTTCATATTGTCTTTGACGTGTTAAACTTCCTTTTTTTTAATGTGTATATATATATAAAATCGTCAAAGACAATACGGAAAGAAACAAGATAGTATAATAATTGTACCACTTTCATGCAAGACACAAGAATAATCGTTCTGTATAATCTTTTACGTTTTGCCTGAATGATATATATTTTGTGTTGTATTGTTATAGGTATAATCTGATTTGAACTGGAGAGTTGTGTCATTTAATTTTGTTACTATAGAGGTTCATTATACTTGTGGTACTTGTTTCATCATGTTGAATTATTTACGGAGCTTGATTTGT
The DNA here is from genome assembly GCA_026586105.1 of Hylodesmum podocarpum. Lineage (NCBI taxonomy): Eukaryota > Viridiplantae > Streptophyta > Magnoliopsida > Fabales > Fabaceae > Hylodesmum > Hylodesmum podocarpum. Next base: position 4,124,327 of record JALJEV010000519.1, on the reverse strand, counting down.
TTGTTCTACCTGCTCTTTGCAAGAGGGTTAATGTCAGTGATATGTACGCAATTAAATCCTTTTTGTTAGGGTAGTAATATTATATTCTTTTGTTGCGTAATTATGACCGCCAAACTATTGAATTCATAGCGAACTTATTTATATTTCTCATTCAATTAGATTCCCACCGTGTCGTAGTATTTATTTCGATCATCCGGTCAAAGATGTAGTTTGGTATTGAACGTGTCACTATCATTATTTGGTTATTTGATGTCTATAATCAGCGCAAGCTTTAGTTATTTTAATGGGAACATTTGACAAAAAAATATGATGGTTAATGTGATGCAATTGTAATGGCTTGATCCTTCAGGAAATTATTGTTCGGACAAGAAACCTGCTGCAGTAAATTGGATAGAGGGACGTGGAAAATCTGTTGTTTGTGAAGCAATTATCAAGGAAGAAGTTGTGAAGAAGGTGTTGAAGACCAATGTGGCTGCCCTGGTGGAGCTTAACATGCTCAAAAACCTTGCTGGTTCTGCTATTGCTGGTTCTCTTGGTGGATACAATGCCCATGCTAGTAACATTGTTTCTGCCATCTTTATAGCCACTGGTCAAGACCCAGCTCAAAATGTTGAGAGTTCCCATTGCATAACCATGATGGAAGCCGTCAATGATGGGAGAGATCTTCATATCTCAGTGACTATGCCTTCCATCGAGGTGATTTGGCATCCCATCCTTAATCCTTTCTTAGACACCAGTACTTTTCTATAGTTGGTTAATTTTCCAATTTTATAGCTAAGATTTATATAATTCATTCATTGTTCTCTCAGGTGGGTACTGTTGGGGGTGGAACTCAACTTGCATCCCAATCTGCTTGCTTGAATTTACTTGGTGTAAAGGGTGCAAGCAAGGAGTCACCAGGATCAAACTCAAGACTCTTGGCCACCGTTGTTGCTGGATCTGTTCTGGCAGGAGAGTTGTCTCTTATGTCAGCCATTGCAGCTGGGCAGCTAGTTAACAGCCACATGAAGTACAACAGATCAAGCAAAGATGTGTCCAAAATATCATCTTCTTGAGGTAGAGAGGACATGGTTGCAGTCATTAATTGTGGAGTTTTAGAATAAAAACTTGAGAACCGGAATCTGGGAAGAAAAATGGAAAACATTAGATTAGAGTTTAAATTGTTTTTGGCATATCCGCTTTTGGCTCTGTATTGCTGTCTGTAGATCTTTTATTATTTGGAGAGAGGAAAGTTAGAATTCTACCCTACCTGTTCTCTGTCCCCTTCTGGATCCTTCATTCCCTGTAACACGTTTCATTGCTTTCTGCTGAGTCATTCAGTGGGTGTTAGCACTCTTTTTCTCCTCAACCAAGACGTGATGTTACGTGTTTGTATTGTAATTTTTTTCGCAATATAATATGCTTAGCATATCTTTCATTGTCTCTCATGTATGTAATGATTCTATTCTATGTTGTTGGGAATCCGAAAGCCGAATGGTTCATGAATTTTCTCGTCTTCAATTTGTCATCTATTGCTCATGAATTTAATTTCACATTGGCTTTCTCGTGATTTACCAACTAGTGTCGTATATATAAACACGGCTTTTAACTACTTCAGAAGAACAACAAGTACTTTTAGTTAATTTAGCTAGAAATATTAAATTTATCAACAATCAACTATTTATATAATTGTTTAGTAATTTTTTAAATTTGAGATTTTATCTAATTAATTAATATTTCTTTATTTAAGGGTATTTTATATAAGAAAAATGTTTAATGTAATAAATAATTTAAGAAAGGTCTGAATACAATTCATGACTTGGACTTGGCCTTGTCCTTTTGTCTCCATTATTGATAAAGCTTCAAAACTTTATTAACGGATATTCACGTGACATGGAAGATGAAGGAATAGGAATATGCAAATAAAGAAGATAAGATGAAGCCATTATAGTTTAACTAATAAGCAATTGGAAAATCATCATTATAGAATAGACTTTTTTATTGACAAGGTTTAAGGTTTCACTAAGATTTAAAGAATGTTTTTTCACAGATTTATCTTTTGTCTAAGATGAATTAGAAGGTCTCTACAAAATTTAGCAAATTGGCAAAGGTTTAAGTGATATTCCTAGAAACTTCCTAAGACTAATGCATAGCCAAAGGATTAAACATGGCCAAACAATCAATCACAACACTTAAAAAATGCACAAATCAATCACAACAACTGTTTTAGAAACAACTTCAAAAATTAAATGGATTTTAAACAAGAAATTGATTAGTAAGAAGAATAAAAATATTTTAGAAAACTATTTTTGAAATGAAAAAACAAAAAGACGTCTATTCTATTTTTTAAATAAGTTCCTCAAAAATCAAAATCCATAACAAAATAAATGATAATAATTGTTCTTATCATGTATAAGCTTCAAGTTTTTGGACATGAATATGAGTTAAGTCTAAACTATCTCCTTATTTAATCGAGTTAAGAGTGTAAAGACCATCCGATGTTTAAGTCAACATAATGATTGAGAATTAGTGTGAGTAGACAAAATTAGGGAAAGTTTATAAATACTCACCCGAAGGGAGGGATATTTATATGTTTTAGGTTAACATTACGTGCAATGGGACGATTAATAAATCATATACTTGTTGTTACACGGTGTGCTCAATTATCATGTAGGTAATGATGAAATCTGAGTCTTCGACGATGACAAAAGATTATATCATGATATCTTGAATAAAGATAAGTAATAACAAGTATAATTTAACTAGATAAATAATTTTTCACAGGAAAAATAATTTAAAAAAACAAATGTATTATATTGACTCACATAATTTATTTATTTTTACTGGCCATAATAAAAAACGAGTGTGAACATTAGTATGTATTACAGCAGAGAAGTTTTGGGTACAAAGGTGGCCCGTGGGCCTGAGGCCCAAATCCTGAAAAGAAAGAAGTTTCGTTTGCAAAATAGATAGTAGAGAAACTCACTCGGTTAACACTCACAGCGAAAGAGAAAGAGCCAGAAAGAACGAAAGTGCTACTTCGAACTTCATAACTTAAACCCTAGTTCTCCCTCTCTTTCTTCTTCTTCTTCTTCAACCATGTCAGCGATGCTGGTAAGGCCTAACTCTCTCATACTCTCTCTATCTCTCTCTTTCTCACTCTGTTATGTTGTTACGCGTTTCTCTAACCTAATTGGAAATGGTGGATCAAACAGCAACCTCAGATCATTCTACTCAAGGAAGGAACGGACACGTCACAGGGCAAACCGCAACTCGTGAGCAACATCAATGCCTGCACCGCCGTTGCCGACGTTGTTCGCACCACCCTCGGTCCTCGCGGCATGGACAAACTCATCCACGACGATAAAGGAGCCGTCACCATTTCCAACGACGGCGCCACCATCATGAAGCTCCTCGACATAGTTCATCCCGCCGCCAAAATCCTCGTCGATATCGCCAAGTCTCAGGACTCCGAGGTAACTAACTAACCTTCGATCTCGTACAATGCCACTGCTTTTTATGCCTCCAGCGTTGAGATCTTAGTTCTGTTGCTTTGAATTGTGGAAACTGAATGGTGTCTTTGTAGTTATCGATTTGTTGTTGTGGAAATTGAAATTAGAATAGTTTGTTTGTAAGTGAATGAAGTATTGTGTTGTTGTGAATTTTCTAAGGTTGGTGATGGAACCACCACTGTGGTGTTGCTTGCTGCTGAGTTTTTAAGGGAGGCAAAGCCTTTCATTGAAGATGGTGTCCACTCTCAAAATTTAATACGGAGCTATAGGACTGCGTCTACCTTGGTACACTGCTATCTCTTAGATTTTATTATTTATTTATGCCCTTTTTGAATGAACTTTTCTATAAGCACTTATAGGAGAAAAAATTAAGAATGCAAAATGAATTGAGTTTCTCTCATAAGTCAATCAACTTGTGCTAATGAATTCTCCAAAAGCTGATGTGCATCAATTTGGACCTGTTTTGTAAAAGATCTCTCAACTGAATTCTCCAAAAGCTGATGTGCATCAATTTGGGCTTGTTTCGGTAAACGACTCGGAAAAGACTTCCGAGGATATGATGAAATTTATAAGTACTTCTCCAAAATGTTAAATTAGCTTTTCATTAGATAATATGTAGAAAGTTCCATATTTTTTAGAAAAGCTGAAAGAGCTTGTAGAAATTAGCTACAAAGAACTAATTTTAACTTTTGGAGAAGTACATTTCATTTTTTTCTTCTCCAAAAGTTCTTTCTGGAGAAATTTACCTAGACAGACACTTTAGCTTATAGGAGAACTTCAATTCGTTCTATCTTCTAGTTTTCGTGCGTATGGAAAATTTTATCCAATTGGGAGGGCTTCAGTTTTTTTTTTTTTTTTTTTTTTGCATCTCAATTAATTTTGAATAGTGTAAGTATGTTCCTGATGTGGCATGCTATATTTTTCCTGTTTTTTCATTGATGCAGGCCATTGAGAAGATCAAAGAGCTAGCTATTAGCATAGAGGGGAAAAGTTTGGAAGAAAAGAAAAGCTTGCTTGCGAAGTGTGCTTCTACAACACTTTCTTCAAAGCTTATAGGTGGAGAGAAAGAATTCTTTGCACCGATGGTTGTGGATGCTGTACTTTCAATTGGGGATGAGGACAGGTTGAACATGATTGGAATAAAGAAGGTACATGTATCTGTTTTTTTACTATCTTGTATCTGTGTGCTGTATTCTCTCTTTTGCATAGCCTCATAGCATAGAGTCTGTATTGTTCCTTAAGTTAAGATCTTCCTATGTTTACTAAAACATGCACTTTATGAAACACATGTTTTTCTTACTTGTATTATTAGACAACAATTCATTAATTTGTCAATCTGTACTTATATTATATTTCAAGGTGCTTGCTATTGCCAAGTTTTTGTCTTCCTAATTGTAAAATGAGTCATTTTCTTCTCTTTGTAGAACAATACATTGCTTCAAGTAAAGCATTAGTTAGACCCATAATCACTTTTTTTTTGTAGATTTAGTATGATTATTAGTTTTCTTATTTCTTGTCTAAAGGGACAATATGTTCAGAATGGCGGGTGTACAACAGTAGAACAGCTTCAAAAGCCATGATATTTAGTATTCCTCAACCCCACCCCCAAATAAAGCCTGCCTAGTTTTCATATTATTGTAGTTAGATTCTTTGAGCTTTCATTTCTCTTCAGATATTGTAACGTAGATTGTTGTGTTTGTTTTTTCATATTATATAATATTGTTTTGGGAATTTTAAATGTTTGCATGTGTACTTGATAACTCAAAAGATGTCATGGAGAGTAGAACAATCAACTAACTGAAGTGATTACATATAAAGATCAAATGTAGGCTTTTGTTTTTATGATTAATGTTTGATTATGTGTAAATCAATTTCATGTAATTTAGTAACTATTTTGAAAATCAATGGTGGAGACTTGGGTTTTCTTTTACAGGTTCCTGGTGGTACCATGCGAGACTCATTTTTAGTTAATGGTGTTGCCTTCAAAAAGACATTTTCATATGCTGGGTTCGAGCAACAGCCCAAGAAGTTTCTCAATCCAAAAATACTATTGCTAAATGTTGAATTGGAGCTAAAATCTGAGAAAGAAAATGCTGAAATAAGGTCCCCCCCTCCCCTCAATTTTGTTCTTTTTTGTTGTTCAATGATGCTTTGATCTTTTTGAAAGATTTCTTACTTAATTGGACTCTTTTTTTTTTTGTTCTCTACAGATTATCAGATCCTGCACAATATCAGTCAATAGTTGATGCAGAATGGAATATTATTTATGACAAGTTGGATAAATGTGTCAACAGTGGTGCCAAAGTTGTTCTTTCACGATTGGCAATTGGCGATCTAGCTACACAGGTTTTAATATATATATTTTTTGTTTATTTTAATCTAATTTTCTTCTATGTTTTTGGATTTCATTCAACTATTCATAAAATATTGAACCTTTCTATTGAGTAACTTTGCAAATTGTTAATGATATTATTTTGAGAATTATTCCTTTTACTCTAAAAACTTTTAGGAACATTTATACTTATATTTTTGGAATAACTTGTTCTTGAAACAGTATTTTGCTGATCGAGACATTTTCTGTGCTGGTCGTGTAACTGAAGAAGATCTAAAAAGGGTTGCTGCTGCAACTGGTGGAACAGTACAAACATCTGTCAATAACATTATTGATGAGGTTGCATATTATTTATGTGATTTGCTTGTTTTGTTATGTATTGTATTACCCCTGAACTTATGATTTTCTGGCTTGAAGGTCCTTGGAACTTGTGAGGTTTTTGAGGAAAGGCAGGTAGGAAACGAGAGGTTCAATATATTTAATGGATGCCCATCTGGCCAAACAGCCACCATAGTTCTTCGTGGTGGAGCTGATCAGGTCTGTTATATGTTGTGCTTTAAGAAACTTGTTGAACTTCTGTATTTTTTTTTTGTATTATTGTTATATATGATGTATGCTATTCTCTTACAGTTCATAGAGGAAGCAGAGCGAAGTTTGCATGATGCAATCATGATTGTTAGGAGGGCTGTGAAGAATTCAACTGTGGTTGCAGGGGGAGGTGCTATAGATGTATGTGTCTAAATTTGTAGATAGATATTGCTGAACTATATTAGTCAATGTGTTGAAAGTTAGAATGTGTTTATTGTTGGTAGATGGAGATAAGCCGATACCTGAGGCAGCATGCACGTACCATAGCTGGAAAATCTCAACTTTTCATTAACTCCTATGCAAAAGCACTTGAGGTAACTGTTTTGGAATTTTAGGTCAATTCATTGTTGTGGTCTTTTATGTTTGCTAATATTCTGATATTTTATTCATTCAACTTTGTTAGTAACAGGAGGTGACACCTGTGTTACACTAGTTTTTTTTTTTTGTGCACTAATGGTATTCTTTATAAAGAACTTCAACTTACTGGTCTTAAAACTAGTAGGATATCTCAAAATGGGCAATGTCTTTATTTTTTTTCTTATCAAATCAAACATTAATGCTGTAAAGTGCATCTTGATAGTTTCATATATAACAAGGCCTGTCAGCTTTTGAAAATCTTGAGGATGTTTCTCAGACATTTAATCAAATGATCAGGAGATTTTCAGTCACATGCCTCATTGCTGTACTGCCGGGGGGGGGGGGAATACCTTGTGTCTGTTTTACTCAATAGAGGTCTTGAAATTGCATCACTAAGTATTTGATTTTGCATGCATGCTGTCTGTAAGAATTCAGACATGAAGGGTATGGAATCCGGTTGTTCTGTTCAAAGAGTACAGTATCTTGATTGTATTTTGATGTAAAAAGTTATGTTTTTATTGCAGGTTATACCAAGACAATTATGTGACAATGCTGGATTCGATGCAACTGATGTGCTGAATAAACTAAGGCAGAAACATGCACTTCCTTCTGGTTGGTTCACCATCTTTTTGTGTGCATGCATCATCCTTGCTTACATACATCTTCTCTGTTGCACAATTGCTTGCATACTTATGTTATTTGCCTGCTTGTTACAGGTGAAGGGGCACCATACGGGGTCGACATAGCCACTGGTGGAATTGCTGATTCTTTTGCTAACTTTGTGTGGGAGCCTGCAATTGTGAAGGTATTTGTCTGCGTTTACATGTACAACTTATTCTGATTCTAATGTTTTATATGGTGTTTAAGTTAATTATTAAACTTGCAGATCAATGCTATAAATGCTGCAACAGAGGCTGCTTGCCTTATCTTAAGCGTGGATGAAACAGTTAAAAATCCCAAGGTATGTTTAATTCTGTCATTGTCTGAGCTGAGGATTGTGCTTCTATGCTTCTGTTTTGCAAACTTTATCTGGGAGCCTGTCATTGTCTATTATCAGTATTATATCACGTGTATTCTATTTAGCTTTAATTAGTTTTCCTGTCTGAACTTATATTTTGTACTTTGAAAGGGCATTATAATTTTAACTTTGGATATGTGAAGTGTCACATCAAGAACTCCCTGCACAAATTTTCTTTCAATCCAATTGTTTTGTCCTTCTTTCTCTTTTATGCATTGTTCATTGATCACTATGCTTTGAAGAACAAGTACTTGTTTTTTATTCTGGCTGTTTCCGTTATAGAACTGATTTTGATTATTTTGTCTATTTAACATGTGTAGTCTGAGAGTGCACAAGGAGAGGCTGCTGCAAGCGCCATGGGTGGCAGAGGTCGGGGAGGTGGATTCCGTGGCCGTGGAAGAGGAATGAGAAGATGATCAGAAATGCATTCTCTTACAGGTTGAGTGTGGTGCATTGTCTACCTTTTTCGTGTGACGCCGATGCATTCTTGTTTCCGCTACATGCTGTTGCTAGAAGCATGCCAATTTTTGAACCTAGAAATCATGAAATGAAATTGTAATGGAGATTCTGGGTACAGCACCTGATCAAACTAGGATTTGGAGATAGCAATTTTTAAACTGGGTTTTATACGTTGGAGGGGGTTAAAACTGGCATGGCTGTTGGTGGGACTTTTAAGTTATTTGGTGTGGAATTTTGCATCGTCTTGTTCTACGATTTTCAATTATTTAATTATGTAGTATAAGCATGTGATTTCAGTTTTATTTTCCGACTATTAAAGTCATCATCGGGGAAGTGTAAGAACATGACATACTAATGGCAGAAACAGTTAAGCAGAGCAAACCACCACCTAGTTTTATTAGAAAATCAAACATTTTGACATGTCTTATATTAGGGAAAAAAGATCTTTGATTATTTGTTTACTACGGTAGTGGCTGGTAAATAGGCATGGGGACGGGTGTGTTAGACGAGGGTGACTCTTTGAAAATAATTTATATTTTAATAATTTATAAAATCTAAACAAACAAAATCGTTAGTCCAATTAATATATTTTTTATGTTGCTGGATATATGGAAGATGTGTACCAGAATACGTGGCCAATCAAAGTGGGAAATATTTGTCAAATTTAAGATGAGATTGGTAGGATATCATAGTGTTCAAATATTATTATCACGCCTATCGGTGAAGGGTGTAGTTTCAATTACAAGAGATAAGGGCATATTCTTTTATTTGCGCAAGCTACAATAGAAACAATTGAATCAGTTATTAGCTTCCGAAATTAACCGTAAATAAATTTCAGTAAAAACCTTTTTGTATGGACTGTTCAATCAAGGAGGTAAAAGGAGGCACTTACATAGTAAGTACCCGTACTTGTTTTTCGGAAAAAACAAAAACATTGCACTCCAAATACATTGATTTAACAAAAAAATTGCAGGACAAAAAATAAAAGATTTCATTTTTAAGGACTTTTGCATTCCAATAGAATAGAGTATTGGGTATTTAAAATTACGTGGTAATGTGGATTTCACAAATTACTCGCATATTTAACTATGACACTCGATATACACTCTTATGTTGAAGAAGCTTTTACTGGGTTGTTAAATTAAAAAAAATATAAACAACGACGGAGCTATTAGCAGACCCAAGATTTAAAGGATTTGCCCCCAAAAATAGTCACTATAAAGGTCTTTGTTGGGTCAGGTTCGGACTAAAAAAAAATTAAGGTCTACCGAAGAGCATCTATCAAGGCACGACTTTACACTCCATGATGAAAATGAAAAAAATACTAATCATCGTAGAAAATTTTGTAAAAATTCCTTTCCTTCAAATTATGACACCTAACAAGTAGATTTTTTCTATTCATTTTTTTTTAAAAAAAAAAAAAAATAGGAGAATACTAATAAGTAAGGATAATAACTACTAAAGGTAATACACAAATATCGAAATTGACGAAGTAGCCAACAAAAATTAAACATTGACACTAGAAAAAGAGGAAGTAGACAACAAAAATTAAACACTAACATCAATGCGTTCATCACAAGATGAAGATTTTGAAGAAAAAATAATCTTGGGTACTGCAATTTTGAAATGATTACAAATATTCTGCAAAATACTGATTCAGTAATTTAATAATCAACTTGATAGTCAAAAGCATTGCAAGACAAATCCATATCTAATGACAAATAGATCACCAAAATTTCCAGTATGCTACAATTCTAAATCTCAGAATCGTGTGAGCAGAGTGGTGACCTCTTCAATTGCCTTGGCTTCTACAGGAATGGGGGCAATATCACCCATCTGCGTGGATAACGAGGTCTCCCTTCCTTTCCATCAAATAACTGCAGCAACATAAGAAATGGTTGCATCCATCATTCATGATTAAAAGATGCAAATATGGAAGAAGAGTGAAAATATTGGTTCATTTTATAGTAAATGGTGAAGTTTTACTCCTTATAAATGATCATTTTATGAAAGCAAAAGAGATTCAAAACCCAAGTCAAGCTGACATTGGCATAACCAAGCAATAAAAATTAGTTTCTTAAAGGAGCAGCATTTATCAATCATAGCAGGAGAAAAAACAACACCATGATGGAGTCTAAAAATCAAATTAGCCACAAAAATTTTGAAATCCTCAAATTCTAAAATTACAGTTTGAAAAAAGCACAATCAAATTATGATGACATAAAGAATAAAGAATGTATATCATATCAATGAAATGGAGTATAAAAGGTGACAAGACATACCTTCCTTAAACGCCTGTGCTTGGCCAAAGCCCAATTTGTCATGATAGCAGTAGCAACAGCAAGGAAAACATAACCTGCAACAGTTTGTGTTGCAATGTTGAAGCCCAACCACTGATAGATCTCAGTTGTATAATTTGCGCATGTAACGATATTGAAGAGAAAGCCCCTAGGGATTTGGTATCCACCTTCGCCATCAGGTCGGCGAAGATTCTTCAATATAATATGGCAATAGAAATTCGAAACTTGGCAGAGTATCCCAAACCCAAACCCAATCTTCATTTGGAGGTCGCTTACAGGGGTATATAGAGGGTGGTTCACATAATAAGCAATATAAGAGCCAAAAGTCCAGTAATAAGCACAGTTGCGAAACACATTGGAAAGAGGTGAGGTTGCATGGCTGAAGCGATGCACAAAAAATGTTTCCAGAATTCGTTTGGCATAGTGGAAACACCAATAGTACAAGGCATATGTTTGCACAGGGTGGATGACACGTTCACCTTTGTAACCAAAATATTCGTAGACAGCAGGGACATAATAGAAGACTGGATAGAGAAGCAAAGGTCCCAAATACTCGCAGAAGAAAAGCGTGCGGTAAGAAACTTGTGGACCCAAGTCCTTGAATACAACAGTTAAGGTTTCTGAATTTCCACTTGTATAGTCTTCCAGACTCTTTTTGTAATTAAGAACAACTGGCCTTTCCTTTGATCCAGGTTGGACAGGAAGTGTCAATCGCTGCCTTGATGGGTGCTTCTTGGCTGTAAGTGAAACATACAAAACACGTTAATGATCTATGAAATCCAATGGACCCTAGAGATAGAGAAATACTTGTTCTTTCAATAGAGGTACTGAGATGGAAAAACGGGGCCATATAATAGTATTTTCGCCAATAATTCATTTCATAAGTTGAGGAACATGCAAATATTTCAACTTCAACAACCTAGAATAGGTTTAACTAAGAAGCTACTGAAAAAGACTAGCAGATCTAAATGATACTAAGACTCGATGCTGCAAGGTTATCATGCTGCTATAATCATTGAAAAGAAGAAAGATCTTAATTTATGAGGCCTATATGTCCAAACAGCAAAAACATCAGTGTCCATCACGTAAGAAATACTGATATGCATCCAATTTTCCTGGTTAGATAACAATTATGATGCCATCCAACATAGCTACCCACAGATCACCATGCCTTGCCTCCAAACTCATGAAATCTCCTGCAAATAGTCATCTGCAACGCTGAAGTTGCTGGTGGTTCTAGCTCCTCTCTTAGTTCTTGCTCCTTTGCAAGGTGCTGGGTCTGTCTTCTCCAAGTTGATATTGCTATAGTGCTGTTTTGTAAAGGTATCATGGCTGTATCTTATCTTGATTAAAAAAAAAACACTCCTTATCTCTATCCATATCGTAATCCTTACATATCCGGACTTCTTGAATCTTAATACATACTACTTGGTAAGAATGATAGGTATCAATGAACACAAGAGACTGCTATCAATTACCATCACAAGTCAAGACACAAATAACTAAAACCACAAGTATTATACAACAATGTTAGAATTAGCACCATAAAGATATAAGCACAAGATTAACTGGATTTAGTCATTTTCTCATATACCACTTTCAAAAAAAGTAGTTTATACATAAAAAATAGTATAGAAAAGAAACATGTTCACTTACTTCGCTTATGAATTGCCTCCTGCAGATCTGCTACAGTAGCCTAAACAAACAAATCAAGGGATAAACAATAAATTATTACTCTTAGAAACAAAGTCCTCATTTGCCAATTGTGTTATATAGATAAAACCCAACTGTCAAAAATCAATCTAAGATATCAAAACCACCATGACAACAATAAATTTAACAGAGTGTAAAAAAGCAAAAAAGAAAAAAAAAAACTGCAAGGAATTTATAGAGAGAGAGAGAGAGAAGACATACAGAATCGCTGAGCTGAATGCCACCTTTAACCACTTCTCTTCCACTCCGAGAAACCACAGAGACCTTCATCTTTGCGAATCAATGAAGGGTTATATGCAAGATCCAACACCACTTGTAGCTGAAATTTTTATTTTTTTTTTTTAAAAAAACGAATATTTTCACATCAGCAACCAAAATCACAATGCATGGAGTGCGATTATTATACGAAAAGCTATGAAATTTGCAATCACGTTAACACAGCAAAAAACCCACAATTAATTTCTATTAATTATGCCAAAATAATCGTCAAGTTCGAAGCTTTTGTTGTGCAGCAATAATGGGGGAAGAAGAAGCCAACAAAAGATACAAACTTTGATGAAGAAACTTAGGATTCAATCACCACAGTGATTGTGGGTCACCGTAAAATCAGGAAAAAAAATGAAGAAACTGAACAAAAAAAAAAAATCTTGCTGAGATATGAATGACCCAATTGGATGAAAAGAAGTAAGAACATAGAAAGGGAAATAACCTGAATTGGAAGAAGAAAGAAAGAGAGAGTGAGAGTTTGTGTGTTCTAGTTACTCACAAACACAAGGGAAATATGAGCTTAAGAAAATTGAAATTTGTATATAAATAATATATAAAGATTAGAGATGAGAGAGAATAAATTAATGTGAAGTGCGGTCAGTAGCAATGGATATGGATACATTAATGTCATGTAGTTGGGGTTGGACAGCTAACTATTCTGCCTTATAGATGATAACTCACCATACATTCTAACTATGTTCCATTTGGTTTTTGTTGGTAAAATTTATGGTCAAAACAAATTGATTTTGAATGATTCAAGTTTGGGGGAAAAAAAATTGCATTTGTGAACAAAGAATGTGTAGGTTAATGTTGTTTGAATGATGTGATAAAAGTGTGTACATAATTATGTTTTGTTGGTTTTATTCTCAAATGAATTATTATCATCAATTAAACAAATAAAATATTCTCATGTTTTTTTTTTTAAATAGGAAAAAAATGGGTAGATCATTTTTAAGAAAATTGCACGAAAATAATTTCTAAGAATGAATGATTGTATTTTCATTTTTTACAAATTCTTGTAGAAAACCAAAAAGAAAATAAATAGTGTTGAATTCAATAAATGTTACTCATTATGAATCTTATCTAGATTTTTACTCATAGAATGTTCTAATTACATCTTTTAAACTTTTTTTCATTGGTCAAATTTTAATTAAAAAATTAACACATAATAACATAAATAGTATCAATTTATACCAATTAATCAAATAATTTATGGATCAATTTCTATTTTAATAATACACACTTCATGTGATATCACGATCATATAAAAATTAATAAAATTAAATGCTCCACCTTCTCTCTTGCTTGATCGACAACCTCCAATTCATCTAGATTGGATCTTTCCATCTTATGTTTTATTAATATTTAATTAATATACATGGAATAATGGTGTAAAAGAATTTTAAAAAGCCATTTAATTATAGTCTAATATTTATGACATATTTATTAAATTTAACATAAATTTGTTAAAATCATGTTATCAATTAATTTTTATTAAAAAACTTATAAAAAAAATATTATACCAATAATACATAATAATTAAACTCAAATAGAAATCAGCTTCAAATTTACTACATCACATTAATAATTAGCTAGGTAATAATTTGATAAATTAAGATTTTATACCATGGATAACCAGTTGATTTATTTGATTCAAGACTGAGTCAATTTTTATTATTTATTATAAAATATAAATTTCTTTTTACCCTACCTAGCTTAAATTTATAATTAGGTCGGTTTCACAAGCTGTGACCCGGTTCTAAATAACCATATAATCATAATCTAATATTTATAATATATTTATTGAATTTTACATAAAATTTTTAAAGTCATGTCATTTAGAAGGCTTGTAAAAAATATTATACATAATAATTAAACTCTAGAAGAAATCAGTTTCGGTATATTATTGTTACTTTGTTTCTAACATGAAAAATAACACGAGAGAGTAACAACACAAATAAACGATTGTGTGTTTATTTTAACCAAAAGTTACTATTCAATGTTTGTTAAGATATATTATTCAAATTTGAAATTGAAGTAACAAACAACAAAGTACGTGAATATGGCCTAAGGATAGGCGTCTGAAAAGAGTAGTTGGATGATGAAATGGTTATGCATTTACTAACTAACTACTACCAACCTTCCTCTTAACGGTGTCCCATTCTGATAAAGTGTTGGACTTTATTAATATTAATTTTAGCCACTAATTATTGCATGCATTTTGTTTACCTACAATTTCCTAATTAACCATTCACTCCTTTTTCCTTAAAAAAATTGACTAATTGGTGTATATTTTGTTGTACAATTACATATATAATTGAAAATAACTCTCCTCACAAGTTTTTGAGACTGAAACTGAAACTGGCAGTGATGCTCAAATTGAAAAATGAGATGTTAGGGTGAATTTATGGTAGCTATTTTGGGACCAAATTTGTCAAGCTTATTAATTGTTGATCCAATCCAAACTACTTCATATTTGTATGGCCCAATTATAAACTACTACTCACTCTACTAGGTAAGGTAAAGGTGAGTTAGTTTTTTCGTTAGTCTATGACACAAGTTCCCCCGTGCCCATGCATCCACATTTAGAGAACAAATTAATTTGACAATTTTAATACGCTAACAATTGTAATACGTAGCTAATCAGTCAACTCACTCACAAAATATCTGTGTATTTCTCTCTCTTCACATTTTAGACATATACGTATTTAACTGGTTGTCTGCGTATTGCAGTTGTCTACCAAATATTTTCTTTAATTTGGATACTTTTGTATAACTTAGTGCCTCAACAACATTTTATTGTATTATTCTTTTGAAATGTTAAAAGGTTATTTTTGTGAATTTCATCGTAGGATAAATGTGAGGAGTACCGTCAAAACACACAAAAGATATCACTTGAAAAATCATTAAAAAGGTCATAGTGGAGACACCTAATATCATGCCACGAGATGATGCTAAATTGGAATCTTGGGACAACAACAAGTAAAATGGAGTACAACGAGAATCGGAAGAAGGACGCAAAGACGTTGTTATATATTCAACAAGGGGTTACGAGACTCATATTCTCAAAGATCATAGCCGCGACAATAACAAAGGAGGTTTGGAAGATTTTGAAGAATGCATACAAGGGCTCTCACAAGGTAATCTCTATTAAACTACAATCTTTACGGAGAGACTTTGGTACATTATTAATGAAGGAAGGTGAATTAGTTGAAATGTTTTTAGCCGAGTTTCCAATATAATTAATCAAATAAGGAGTTATGGGATACTATTGAAGACAAAAAAATTATTTAAAAAATATCAAGGAGCCTTCCAATTAAATATGATCATATAGTGGCTGCAATTGAAGAATTTAAAAATTTATCCATATTGACATTAACTGAATTAATGAGCTCACTACCAGCGCATGAAGATAGAATGAGCCGATTTAACGAGCAGTCACTAGATCAAGAATTTTAGAGTCAATTAAATTTTTCTAAGAAAGACGGTAAAAAGAAAAATAGTCATAGTAAAAAATTTTATCAAAAAGGAGAAAAATCATATTATCGTGGTAGGGGGAGAGAAAATTATAAAAATAATGAAAATAGTAAATATGGTCCATATTGTAGATTATGTAAGAAAAATAAACATGTGCACAAAATTGTCGGTTTAAATGGAAAAAATGCAAAAATCATACTCATTTTGAAAAACATTATTTTTACCGACAAAAAGATGAGGCCAGATTTATTACAAGTGACTCTTGTCATCAAGTTTTTCTTTCATGTTTAAATGTTCACCAAGAGTCACATGGTATATAGATAGCGGTTGCTCTAATCATATGACAAGCAACTGTGAATCTTTTATTACAATTGATGAAAATATTAAAAATAATATCACTCTTGGTGATGGGAGAAAACAAAGTGTTGAAGGAAAATGTACTTTATTGTTAAGGCAAAGATGACTCCACAAGAAAAATTGATGATGTTTTTTTATGTCCCGGGCCTAACCCAAAATTTATTAAGTGTTGGTCAATTAGTTCAAAGAAGCTATAAGATGAATTTTGATGATCATAAATGTCTTATCATTGATATGATAAAGGGTCAATTGATTACTATGATAAAAATGACTCCTAATAAAATATTTCCTTTGAAAATGTCTATAAATAAAAATATTTTTTAAAGTGTGAAGAAATTAATGAATCCACATTATGACATTTACGATATGGACATTTAAATTTTAATAGCCTCAAAGTATTAAAAATATGGTGAAGGGTCTTCCCTCGATAAATAATGAAAAGAAAATTTGTGAGAGACGTATTTATGAAAAAATGCATAAATTACCCTTCCCTAAAACCTCTTGGAGAGCCAAGACCCGTTAGAATTGGTGCATGCAAATATTTGGGGTCCATTTCAAAATCCATCATGCGGTGGAAAAAGATATTTTCTATTATTTATTGATGATTTTACTTCGACGTGAGTATATTTCTTGAAACAAAAATCAGAGGCATTTTCCTTTTTCAAGCATTAGTGAAAAGCAATGTGGGCGTTCTCTGAAAATCCTAAGCGTGGAGATGACTTTGAGCATGTTGCAAGGCAAAAATCTTCCTAAACAGTTCTAGGTGGAAGCTGTCAACACTGCGGTCTACATTCTTAACAGGTCCCCCACAAAAGCTATGCTCAACAAGACACCCTACGAGCACTGGAGTAAGAGGAAGCCAACAATGGAGCATTTTCGAATATTTGGATGCATTGTCTATGCCCACATTCCTAAACAGACACGCACAAAGCTCGATGAAAGAGGAGAAAAATGCATTTCATTGGCTATAGTGACAAATCAAAAGGTTACAGACTCTACAATGCAATCACGACGAAGCTAATCATATGAAGGGACATGATATTTTACAAGATGTTAGAATGGCAATGAAGCACAAAAACATCACCAGTCCCATCCATCGTGGAGGAAAGTCACCAACCAGGTTCAGATCCAGGATCAAACTCATCTCCATCAAGTCCAAGACCAAGACCAAGTTAAACAAAAGTTCTAGAATCAAGTTCTACATCATAACTAAGACGATCACAAAGAGATCAACGACCACCAGCACACTTTGAGGATTATATAACCAATATTGCTGCATACGCTCTATTTGCTGGTGAACCAACAAAGTACAAAGAAGCAGCTACGGAAGAAGCATGGATCAAGGCTGTAGGTGAAGAAATTCATATGATCAAGAAGAATCAAACATGAGAGCTTGTAAACAAGCCACCAGAGAAAGAGATTATCGGCGTTAAATGGGTATACAAAACTAAGTACAATAATGATGAGAACATTCAAAAGTATAAAGTTCGACCAGTTGCCAAGGGATATTCACAACAACCAGGAGTTGATGAACTGAATACATTATATTGCGACAACATGTCAACAATAACCATAACAAAAAAATTAGTATTTCACATCCAATCAAAGCACATCGAGATAAGACATCACTTTAGTCAGAGTTGGTCGTGAAGGAAGAAATTGAATTACAATTCTGCAAAACAGGAGATCAACTAGCAGACATATTTACTAAGACATTAATACGAGAGAAGTTTGTCAGTCTTTGAGAAAAAATCAGAGTTGCATAATTAAGTACCAAAGGAGAGTATTAAATATTGATGCTCAAATAGATAATTTTATAAATGTAGAAATACTAAAAAATAATTTAGAAACTACTCAGATCTAAAAGATACTTATAATAATATCTTATAAAGTCCTAAGATAACTATAAATATACGTATTTGAGATTAAATGAATAAAACAAATTGAAACATTACATTTATCTTTCCTTCACTTTACTCTCCTACATTAACACTCTCTCCTAAATACATTTTTAATCATCCTACTAGCATCATTTTATTAGTCACGTACAAATTCCATCAATAATAGTATACCTTTACATCTCATGGGTTGACCTTCAATTGTTGTTGTTGATGATAATTTGATATGTCCCATGGAAATTGGAGACACAAGATGAGTCAATGCGACTTGTTAACTAGTGTTGGTGTAGAGAGGAGGATTCTATCAAATATTTTTGGTGTAGAGAGGAGGATTCTATCAAATATTCATATAAGACAAAACTAATTTGTTAGGCTCACAAAGTGAATGAAAAGTTTAATTGAAGTTCCTTGTACGTATCTAAACGACAGAAAGTTCTTGACCAGACCATGTAGGAAATAAGATCTACCACATAGAATATGTGAAACCTTAGAACAAACACTTGTTCTATGAAGATCTATTAAAATTGATTAAAACAACAGAACTGTTTATAAATGAAACTATTCTCGTGCTATTGGTACTTTCAAAAACATTATGTTCTTTTTATGAGGACAAATAAGCAATTTGTTAAAAAAAATTACTTTTTTATTGTTTATATCTTTTTATTTTTCAAAAAAAACACTTGAAAAAATCTATATAACTTTTCATTGTGTTCATTTCAAGATATTTAAAAAAACTTCTGAAAAAGTAAACACAGAAAATTTCTTATTCGTATATTTAATATAAAAATTATTTAAAAAAATATTAATTTTCGAGAATACAAATTTTCAATCTTAGATGTTAGATACCTTGTATTTTTATAAAAATTTCAGTTTTTCCTGAAATTACTAAACCAACATGTTGGCATAAGAACATGATCACTACGAATACCTTCCTATACTCTGAAAAGACGTTTCATTTCCATTCACGAAAGCTAGCACATTCGAAAAGCTGGTCCCACTGCACCGAAAAGTTGGTTACAGTAACATGCATAATTCAACATGCATACGTGGACTGAACTTGTTCACATATTTCCCCGCCAAACACTCTTCACTTTGTCACACTTTAAGGCTTTTATCATATAATGTATACACATTTTATCAGAAACTAAGACACAGATCTGTGTAGCATACTGATGGCAGAACCAGCAAACAAAAATGGTCACATAGTTATGATACCCTTCATGGCACAAGGCCACATCATCCCATTTCTTCAACTAGCAAGGCAAATCCAACAAAGAACAAGCTTAACCATCACCATAGCCAACACACCTCTCAATATTCACTACCTACGTTCTGCACTTTCTTCTCCCAATGAAATTCGCCTTGCTGAGTTACCCTTCGACGGTACTCAATATGGTTTGCCACCAAACATAGAGAACACAGAGAAGCTTCCTTTCACACACATAGCTAATCTGTTTCATTCATCAATCAGCCTTGAGGCTCCTCTTAAATCCCTCATAACCAAAATCACAGAAGAAGAAGGTCAACCTCCACTTTGCACAATATCTGACGTGTTTCTTGGGTGGGTTAACAACGTTGCAAGGAGCATGGGCATTAAGAACATAGCATTTACCACTTGTGGTGCGTATGGAACTTTGGCCTATGTTTCTATATGGTCCAACCTTCCTCACAGAAAAACAGATTCTGATGAGTTCTATGTTCCGGGGTTCCCTCAGAACTACAGATTCCACCGAACTCAGTTGCATAGATATTTAAGATTAGCTGATGGCACTGATGAGTGGTCAAGATTCTTCATTCCACAGCTTGCACTTTCTATGAAGTCTGATGGGTGGATTTGCAACACGGTTAAGGAAATAGAGCCTTTGGGGTTGCAGCTTCTAAGCAAGTATCTTCAACTTCCTGTTTGGACTGTTGGTCCTGTGTTGCCACATTCTTCACTCAAAGATTCAAAACATCGTTCAGGAAAGGAACCTGGCATACCCCTTGAAGTATGCATGGGGTGGTTGAACTTGAAGGATGAGAATTCTGTTCTCTACATTTCATTTGGATCGCAGAACACGATCAGTGCCTCTCAAATGATGGCGTTGGCTGAAGGGTTGGAAGAGAGTGGAAGATCGTTTATTTGGGTGATAAGGCCACCTATTGGTTTTGATATCAATGGAGAGTTTAAGGCAGAATGGTTGCCAAAAGGGTTTGAAGAGAGAATGAGGGATACAAATAAGGGGTTGTTGGTGCACAAATGGGGACCCCAGTTGGAGATTCTGTCACACAAATCCACAGGAGCGTTTCTGAGTCACTGTGGATGGAACTCTGTGTTGGAGAGTCTCAGCAATGGGGTGCCTATGATTGGGTGGCCACTGGCAGCAGAACAAGCATACAATGTGAAGATGTTGGTAGAGGAAATGGGTGTGGGAGTTGAACTCACAAGAACTGTGGAAAGTGTCATTTCTAAGGAGCATGTGACGAAGGTTATTGACATAATTATGGATCAAGAAGGGAAGGGAAAGGAGATGAAGGAGAAAGCGATTGAGATTGCTGTCCATATGAGAGAGGCTACTACAGAGAATGGTGAACAAAAGGGATCTTCCCTGAGAGCAATGGATGATTTTGTTAGAACTCTGTTATCATCCAAGGCTCTATGATTTGTTGCATTGAGAATATAGATTTTAATTAATTATGAAGTTGCGCTTGTGTAAACATACTCTTGAAACTGCTCAGCAATTTGTAACACAATACTTTGAAAATATCACAATGATCATGAGTTCGTTGATATTAACTGATGATTTGAAAACAGTATAAAGGGTGAATGAATATATATTATATATATGATCACTGATATATATTAAGAAACTGTTCTAAAACTTGGGTTTTTTCCATTGAAAAATGTAAAACTTAATTTTCGATCATTCAATCAAATGGGACTTCGATTTAGCATGTTTGGTATCTCATTACGTTAGCATATACTTTGATATTAAAGCAAATTTGATAATAAAAAAAAAGATAATAACATAAATACCATTTATGTATCATCTACCTTAAATTAATTTTGTATTGCCAAATAGCACCAACTTATTCCTGTTCATTTAATGCACCTTTGATGTGTTATTTAAAATCTAAAATTACCAAAATATTACCCGCAATGAAATAATAACTATCCTGTTCATACTTTTATATATTTTTTTTTTGACACAAACTCAGAAGAATACTTTAATATTTTCGGTGAATAATTACTATTAGTAAGGTAATTTTGTCGTCAAACTGAGATATGATTCTAAAATTTCACTGAACACCTGCTTTGGTTTTTTTTTTTTTCTTTCAAATTCCTAAATCCCTAACTCCATTTCTACACATTATTCTCAGTCGCTTGGAGAATGCTCCTCCACACAAGTGAAGAGAGGATTTCCCAAACAATTCCTATAAAGTAAATCTGTTGCCTATGATATGATACATGTACAAATAAATGTCTTAGACAACAAACTTACACGAAAAAGAGACACTTCACAAGATTTACTAAGCCATTCGTGTATTAGGTGTCTCCATATTCCCATCAAGATTAGAAGTCACAAACCCACCTACTGATGGAACAAAATTTGTTGCTTCACTTTCGAGACCTTTTTGATATAGGTTCTGACTGTGCATCGCCCTGCCAAATTTTATCAACATTATTAGGGTGTACTTGATTGTGTTCTTTAATAAACACATTAATTCGCCTGGTAGCACTTTCATATTTAGGTAACAGAAACCAACTTACAGGGCATGCAAGTTGCTCACGAATATAGGCCATTGATCGTAGCACAGCACCCAATGTGTCCTTGGACACCTGAAACTTAACTTCACACGCACCAGATGTTGTACCAGCAACTGGAAGCTGAAATAGTTTAAAGTATTTTAATGATCTGAAAAGTTTGTTTGAAGTACATAGACCGAAAATCAAAAACATTTTCAGAAAGAGGGATTTCCATATGAAACATACATTAGCATCCCAAACAAGTCAGTGAGAGAAAATAAAGAAAAACAAAATACGAAAGCACACTCTTTTATATAGTAGACCTATGATCTATCAATGAATAGGTCTTGCATCATTTCCACAGTGACTTCATCCTAATCAAAGAAAAATGTTTGACACATCCACATTGAACATTATCATTACTTATTTACTCCACATATGTGCTTTTTGCATCAAAATATGGCCTCCAATTAGAGTGTCAATTCCTGTTCAGTCTTGGATACAAAGGAAAGAAGCTAAGTATTTATATGATTATATCTATGTAAGTTCTTTATATCTAGTTAAGTTCTTTATAGTTCAATCAAGTCTAATGTTGTATCATGATATTACAAGTTTCCTTCCTCAACAGCATGATGTTGTTTATGAAGTTACATTCTCAACCACATCATGTTTGATACTTTCTTTAATAGTCAATATGAATATGGTCACACTTAACAATTTCCTCAACAATCAATCTTGTGACCACCAGCCTCTGGAAAACAACAGACTAGCTCTGCTCCCTTTTCGTATATTGACAATTTAAATAAAATTAAAATTCTCTTCCTTAGTAACCAAAACAATAGCATGTACTCCTTACATAAAATCTTACCTTTCATACTAAGTGCTTTAAGGAATTTTAATCATGAAAGTGCAAAGCAACATTGATCTCTGCTTTTCTAGTACTAGAATACTAAAGAAACAAAGCATGCAGTCATGGCCTACCGGAGAAAGATTAGTTTATGTAAGAAACAAAATCATACCTTGAGATTTAATACAGCAAACTTCCTACTTGGTATGGAAAGCTGATCACTAATGTTGACCATATGGTTAAATAATGGTTCCAAGGTAACTTTTGAGAGATTGAACTTAACATCTGATTCTGTTGACGGAATCCTGCTATAATCTTGCAACTGCATTTGAAATACATTAAAAGGACTTAGGATCCTCACATTGTTATTATTTGTTAAAATGTTGGAACTTGCAAGAGGATAAAAGCAGGATATACCCTGCCACTATTAAATGTGAGATAAGATATTTATACCCAGCCACTATTTAAGTCTCAGAAACTTCTCATGCAAAAGTACAGGTATCTGAGCCAACTCTAAACTAAATCCTGAGTACTACTACCCGGTTTTTTTTTTTTTTTTTTTTTTTTTTTTTACTGTGGATATTATCATCAGCATACCTTAAGATTGATGACAGCTACTCTATTCCCTGGACTTGAGCTCTTGTTCTCCATCACCCATGTCAATGATTTCAGACACGGATAAGCCACCTACATGATAGAACCAAAGGACCAATTTAATGCCATGTGGTCCAATTCCTTTCTCAAGAATATATCAAATTAAAAGGGGGAAGAGGTTCTTTTTCACGTACCATGTTTTCGGGTGGACCATCATCTCTCTGAAGAGCTGGGGTTGTTTGTGGTAAATTTAGATCAGCAACTGATTGAACAGGAGTACCAGCATCATTAAGATTAAACCTCTTTGTTGTTTCATCGTGCAATGGCCATAAAAGAGGGGTTGTATCTGCTGTTGAAGAAGTGGATTTTCCATCATCATAAGCAGTCCCACTGACCAGATGACTGGGTGGTGGGGCAACTTTGGCAACACTTTTCATGGAAGAAATCTTCTTTCCACTTTCTCTAAGAGCACTAACTGCAGCATCATAAGTTTCCACAGTCATTGCTCCTTCTTCAGCATATTTGATGGCTGCCCAACAAAGATTGCTATATCGTGATGTCAAAGACTCGTGTCCATGTGATTCACCAGCAATTTCATCCAATCCAGCAATACTTTTTGCATTTCTTGTCCACCGTCTTAAAATGTAATGAGATGGTAATGTAAGTACGTTAGTCACAGTAAAAACAGTTAGAACATGTCTACACAGAATGCCAGAATATTCAAACATTTGACAACTACAATTTGCTCTCAACTCAGAATGGTTAAACGTGACAATATAAGCCTTTTGGTCGTCCTCAAATTTTGCAACCCTGAATATGCTATTTGGTCCATCTTCTTCAATTCTGTTGGCAGTATAAGCAAAAGTTTCGACTAGCTCTTCTTGAAACTTTGAAAATATTTTCCGTGTATAGAGATTAGCAGCTTGCTTCTCCATTGGGGAAGGTGTCTTCAGAACAGGGGTGGTGCAAACTGTTTCATAATCCGATTCTAATTCTTTTTTAAACCAGCTCTCCAAAGCTCCTTCATATAGCCTAAAGAACATTGGTAGTGTTGTTTGCTGGTTGACAAAACCATCAAAAAAAGAACTATAAAATCCCTGATTAGGAGATATTACAGCAAAAAACGAATCACGGAAATAAGCTGGAACCCATTGAGCACGAGCACTGTACAAGGACTGAAGCCAATCGTTTCTTCTGAGTTCATATTTATTGATGATAAAATTCCAAGATGACTCAAACTCCTCAATTGTTTCTGTCAGATTAATACAATTATAAAGTTCAATCTGAAAATTTGGATGCATGGTGCATACATGGGCCAACTTTTCATGGCCTTCTCGCAAGACATGCCATTTGCTTATACAATGGCGTGTTTGAGGAAAAACTTGTGAGACGGCTGTTTGTATAACTCTGTCTTGATCAGTGGTGATAGAGACAGGGTAACAGTCATTCATTGCTGTCAGAAAAGTCTTAAAGAGCCACACAAAAGAAGCCTCAGAATCATCCAAAAGGAGTGCACAACCAAACAAAATCATATGACCATGATGATTTATACCAGTGAATGGAGCAAATGGCACTCTATATTGATTTATTCTGTATGTAGTGTCCAGAGTAACTGCATCACCAAAATGACTGTAAGCAGTCCTTGATCTTGCATCTGCCCAGAATACATTAGACATATAATTATCTTCATCAAGTTGTATTGCATAGAAAAAACCAGGGTTCTCAGCTTGCATTTTCTTGAAGTACTCCAACAAGTTCTGAGCATCCTTCCCTAATGTTCTCTTCTGAGCAGGTGGCCTAACAGCATAATTCATTATCGTCGGGCTTTTAACAGGCTGAACTGTTTCAGCAGAAGCAGCTGCATGAATATTCCTAATCCCGTGAATATTCTTCATGGGAATGCCATCGGTAGATACATACATCACACCACTTGGAACAAGTCCCACTCCTTGGTAAGTTTCAGGCATGGTTCTTCCAACACTAGAAAAGTGCTTACGTGGCCGAATATTTTGCAACTTACCAAGGCTCGCCATGGAATGGGTATGCTCCTTCACAAATTTTGTAACAACCCACTTATTTTGACCCTTCTGCTCGATCCTAATCATTGCATAGCAACTTTCAGTATGCTTTCTTTTCAAATCCTCCCTGCCACACAAAAATTCCCGGTACATATTTCCCCCATCTGCTTGGGAACGACCATGCACGCCAGCTTTGCAGCTGAAACCCACTCGTCTGGCATACTCATTGTAGAAAGTCTTTGCAGCATCTTCAGAATCAAATTCCCTACCCACATACGGCTCAAAAATCCCACCTTCAACATTAAATACAGAGTTTTCACTACCATTAACTCCACCTTCACCAGCTTCAGCATTTGCATCATCTGCCATAGCTTGATGGTCACTTCCTTCTCCCATGTTTATCACTAGTATGTAGCAAGAGTTGCATATTTCAATCCTATCAAACAGAAGGTTGCAATGTCTTAAAATTGCCTACGCAAAGAGTAAATCCAAGGTTACACAACCCAACATTACACCTCAAATACTCTCAACAATGGAATGAAGAACCAAAAAAAAAAAAAAAAAAAAAGCTTCTTCAGTTTAAGAGAAAATTGCCAAATTAAAGTTATACAGAGTGACATAAAACAACTCTGTCCCATCAATAGAGTTTTATTTAAACAACTTCAACCTTTCAAAAGTGACAGGTATCTGAAATTTGATACAGCCAAAAACAATGCTAATGGAACAAAAAGTTCAATGTAAAATAGGTTTAAAGCTAAACACCACAACTACAACACACAATTTTAACAATCAATCAATGATCACAATTAGGTCAAAAGACAAAGTAACTCACACATGTTTCAAAACTTTCAGTGAAATCATAAATAAAAAAAAAAAAAATCAATAAAAACAGTAACGGTTACATAATTCATTGTAAAATTAAACAGGAGATTGGAAGTCATAACTTACAAGCTAATAAAGCGCGTAAATTAATTTCAATGTTTGGAATCGTGAGAGGAGAAATCGCAAAAATCGCTTGTGAACGGTGAGGGAGCGAAACGGCGACGTTTTGGAGAGAGTTAGGGTTTCTTCAGCTGCGGACGGTTGCAGAATCGGAGGAGAGGAGGGAGGAGGCGTGAGAGTGAGTGGGTGCAGTGTTGCATAGGTTAGATATGAGTACACACGTCGTAGTTACCGTTGATCTACATCTAACGGTCATTATTCTCTTAGATTGAAATTCATTCAAAATCGGAACTACAAACATTTTTATGTGTTTTGTGGTGAGATCTCTCACGTGCACTGTGCACCACTCATCAATGTGGGTACCAATCCAAGTTTACACCCTACATCCCTGTTTTTTATTTTATTATTTTTCACTTTTTATTTCTATATTTTTTCTATTTCTTTTAATATTAATTCAAATAAAATTTATTTAAAAAACTAATATAAATATACATGTAATTACAATTTTTCTAAAATATTATCATAACTGAACTGAAATTAAATATAATAGATAAAAACAATAAATTCATAGTATAGTTTTAATGTTTTTTGTTAACAGTTCTCAATCTCTTGCACTTTAATTATATTTCTTTTTCTTTTAAAAATATTTATAGATATAATATGGTTAGAATTTTTATATAATTTTTCTTAAAATATTACCAAGATAAGTTACAAATTGAGCAAACAAGTCTAACCATAAAATTTTCTTTTATTTTATATCTAAACATTGACGATAAAAAAAAAAGATATCATTAAAGAAATATAAATACAAAATGATCAATATTAACTGTATTTTTTATGATTTAGTGAAATTCACATTATTTTATTCGATTATATAGATCTTATGTATTTATTCAATAAATATCAAATAAATTTTTAATAACAATAATTATTATTAAAAACATATGAAAGGAGTGTAATTTATACGTATTATAAAGAATTTTAATATCTAAAAGAACTATTAAAGTTGGGCTAGTGTGGAAAATACAAATAAAAAAATTGGAAAATTCATACAAAATTTTAAATTCAAACACTATTATAGCGGTAAAAAAATCTTATATGAAATTATCCTATGCTAATATCATATTAACATTCCGTTTAAAAATACATATCATATAACATAATATTATCCCTTATAAATTTATCCTATGAATATGATTACAGGCAAACAGAAAGGAAATGTATGTAAGCAGTGAATTGTAGAGAAGAAGATTGATAGTGTTATAGAAATATTGAATGTTATTTTGTGATCACATTTATGATAAAATATTTACTGTTATTAGTATATATTAATTTTGATCTTTAAGAAAAACTTAATCAATTAATTAGTATATAAAATATGATAATAATCTTAAGAGATACTTATTAAATTAGAAAGAAATTTTCTTCATGTCAATTTATAATTAACATGTGTATCTTATCCGACATGTTATTTAATATTTCTATATTATTATTACGTGACATCGAAAGATAAAATAATTATTTCTCCTTCGCTTTAATATAAGTTAAGATATAAAAGAAATAATTTTTCTTAACTTAATATATATTTAATATTTACTTAACAAACTTAAATATTGAGTATCTTTACATATACTTCTCCACCGAAAGACGATTTCCACCTCCTCGAATTTCTTAAAGACAACGTCTCAAAGATCCTCTCCTATGTGTTAGCACCCAGGTTCTAGAAAATACAATATGTTTTCTGTTCATTTTTAAATACCAGTTATTCAAAAAAGAAAATTGTTCTTGTTTATCTATTATTTTAAAAGTTTTAAATACCATTAATTACTTATTTATTAATTATATTCGTACTTTTTTAACTAATGAAATATTAATTTTAAAAAATTATTGGGCTATTTATTTTATGTACATTTATCTATAATTTATATACGCTAATATATATATATATATATATATATATTAATTCTTTAACCAACGTGCAATGTGCTAAGAATACTATTTAACTAGACTCTTGATTAACTAATGCATCTATAATATTATAAAGTACAAATTAAAAATAAAAGTACAATAGAACTTCAAAACTATTTTATAAAAAACGAAAAAATTTAATACAATTGCAAAGATTAGTCAAAGATACGAATTAATATAAAAATTGTTACTATTATTTTGAATTTATAATTAGATTGGTATATGCACTAAGCACTGATAATATAAATTATAATTAGTGTATGTAGATAACGTTTGATTAATCATTCAAAAACATTGCATTGAAAATATATTTTTAAAGTATTTTTAATCTACCACAACAATTTAGTAATATTTAAAATTTATTTTTCCTCTTCAAAAATATATAAATTAGATATAGTTAATTTTCTCTTTCGATTAATTAGTCTCATTGCTTACATAATACATTACTAAACTTATAAATAACATTAAACAAGACCTTACATATACAAATATAGACTCATTTTATATATTAATTTTTCAATATCTAGAATGTGACTATGAAAATTGCAACGAAATTTAAAAAAATAAAAGAAATTAATTTATTTAGAAATTATTATTTTTATATAAATACTATTTTTACATAAGACTGGAATATTGCGATTAAAAAGAAAATGAAAAGATGAATTTGGTAAAAATGTTTTTTTTTTTTTGTAATATTCCTTTCCCCAATTTTGGATCACAAATTCGTTATTCGTCGTGTTTGACATAACCATACAAACCCTAATTTTCTTATCTCAATTTCTGCTCCCTCCTCGCTTCATTTCTCTTCTCAATCCCAAGGTAATTTTACAATTTCTTTCTTTCTCTTTCATTTCTTTCCCCTCTAATTTCCGCTTCTTAGATCTGTTAGGTAATTTTTTTTTTTCCTTTTCATCACATCAAATTTCAATCATTTTTGTTTTTTCCCCTAATTCTTTTGGAAAATTTAGGATTCCTCTGCCCTTGATTTGGTCACCGATTTTTTTCTCAGCTTAGGGTTGACTTTAGGTTTTCAATTGTTTACCGATTTTCT
Organism: Hylodesmum podocarpum; assembly: GCA_026586105.1. Lineage (NCBI taxonomy): Eukaryota > Viridiplantae > Streptophyta > Magnoliopsida > Fabales > Fabaceae > Hylodesmum > Hylodesmum podocarpum. Next base: position 4,094,923 of record JALJEV010000519.1, on the reverse strand, counting down.
TAGTTTTCTCGGTTGAATTTGTTACGTTGTTGGGGTTTGAGATTTCAACCCTTCTGATTCATAGGGTAGGATCCACATTTTTTATGGCATTTGAGTGCCCAAAGAGTACTAAGGTTTCTCAAAATTTGGTAAACTTTGTAGCAAATCCAGGCATAGGCATAGGCAAAATTGAACCTAATCAGGTTAATCCCAAATATCTCACTGAAGGAATAGAAACCCAACATTTTGTTCCTTCTACAAAACCTGAATCTGGGAAGGGTGTGAAGTTAAAGGGAGCATCCAAAGTTAATTCCAAGATAGGAATCAAAGCCCCGGTTAGTGCTTTGGACCAATCATCAATTCCGGGTGATGTGGTTTTTGATTGTCGTTTGTCAATCACTGACCTTCCCCCGGCCCTGATATCGGAGATTCTCAACTGCCTTGATCCCAAAGATCTTGGTGTTGTTTCGTGTGTCTCTACGATTTTCCAACGGGTTGCATCTGAGCATCATGCTTGGAAGCAATTCTATTGTGAAAGGTGGGGCCTTCCAACAGCTTCCTTGCCTGTGGATTCGGGTGTTGTGGATGGTGATGATGATGATGATAAGTCATGGAAGGAACTTTTTGTGGAAAGGGAGTTTAGGAGTAAGACTTTTATGGGGCGATATAGTATTGATGTGTTGTATGGCCACACTGAAGCGGTTCGGACTGTTTTCCTATTGGCTTCTGCAAAGCTCATCTTTACCTCTGGGTATGACTCTGTTGTGAGGATGTGGGACATGGAGAATGGGTTGTCAATTGCATCATCACGACCCCTTGGCTGCACCATTCGTGCCGTTGCAGCAGATAGGAAACTATTGGTTGCTGGCGGTACTGATGGATTTATTCAATGTTGGAGGTCTGTTGAAGGACTACCTCGCCTGTTTGAGCTTAAAGGTTCACAGAATCAGAATACTGAGGTTCGGCTTTGGGGACATGAAGGTCCAATAACTTCACTTGCTTTAGATTTGACAAGGATATACAGTGGTTCATGGGACACGACAGTTCGGGTGTGGGACCGTCATTCAATGAAGTGTACTGCAGTGATGAGGCACAGTGATTGGGTCTGGGCGCTTGTCCCTCATGATACTACTGTTGCCTGCACATCAGGTTCAGATGTGTATGTTTGGGATACTGATAGTGGGACTTTGATGACCATTGTTCATAATGCTCATGTTGGTAATACTTATGCTTTGGCACGGAGTCTTACGGGGAATTTCCTTTTTACTGGAGGTGAAGATGGTGCAATTCACATGTATGAGATTGTAAATGATGGGTATGAGTCTAAAGCTTGGCATGTTGCTGGTTGGGTTCCTCACTCTGCTGCTGTGTATTCTCTTGCCTTTGAGTTTCCATGGCTAGTTTCGGCATCAAGTGATGGCAAGATGGCTCTAATTGATGTGAGAAAGCTGTTGAGGACTAGCAAGCGAGCACTAGGGAAGAGAGTTACAAAGGTAAAGCATTTGGGTGGAGACATAGTGGAGCCCCCACAGAGGATGTTGCATGGATTTAAGAGCAATCTGTTCTCTGTAGATATAGGAGCTGATCGAATTGTCTGTGGAGGTGAAGAAGGTGTTGTCAGGATCTGGAATTTCACAGAAGCTTTGGAAATTGAACGGAGAGTCCGAGCATTAAGAGGAATACGATTAGAGAACAGAATGAGGCGGAGGAAGCTCCAAACAGAGCTGAACAATAAAAATGGTCGGAGTGATCAGTGTTCAGTTGCAGCAAAGAAGAATTCTGTTACTTGTATTTGGCCAAATAAACGTGGGATGAGTGGAAAGCTGAAAGCATAGTGACCGAGGCCATTGAATGTTTGCTTCCATGCACCATTGCAATTTTTTTTTTTACAAAATTGATGTATACAATATTCTAGATTCAAGCAGGTAAACTGACCAACTCAGGTTTCTCTCTACGTACGTATTATGATATAATTAGTGTCTGTAGGTATTGATCAAATGAAACTACTATTTACATCTCAATGATACAATTCTGAAATGATAGCGTTTCTTTCCGAGAATTGTTTTTACACAAAGTAAGGTATTTAGTATTCTTTATGTGCGCTTGATAACTCATTGATCATCGATTTATACAGATTCAGGATGTTTTTGTCCTGATAGAAAGCATGAGTGGGCAATATTGTGGTTGTGTGCAACAAACACCAATCACAACTAGTTATACAATCACAAAGGACTACAGAAATGCAATTATGACTAGACTTTTGGTTTGCAAAGACAGAGTAGTGCCTATGAAGGGCAAACCATATTTTTTAACAAAAGAGAAAAATGTTATTACCAAGTTGCGCACTGGTATTGAGTGTTTATCAACTCTTTAATGGAAGAAATGCTCTATCATTAGTTCTGCAAAAGGAGGTACTATAATGGTGTTTATCAATAACTAAAATCAATGAAGTTTATCCTCAGAAAAATAAAATAAAATAAAATAAAAATTCAAAGAAAAGTTTAGAAACGTCACTGGAAGGTTTTAATTTAGGTTCTGGATAAAATTACAAACAAGTTCCGGACGTTAGACAGTTTTTTTATTTTTTTTTTCATTTTCTTAATGTACTATGATAGATATTTTTTTCTTCCTTGTGTTTAAAAAGAAAAGAGGGTCGAAGCATAAGTTTTGCTGATGGAAGGTTGTTGAGAAACGGGAAAAATGTGGCAGATGTTTCAAAAACAAAAAGGGGGAAACAGCGCACAATTTGTCGAATGACAGCACAGTATGTTAAGAACGAAATTGTTTTCCCATGATCAAACGGTAAAAGGTTCTAAGAAAAACATCAATTTTTAATTTCAAACCATTTTGTGTAATTCTTTATGGATCAGAAACTCCAACCAATGCTACCATGTACCTTATACTTTTAGACTGAGATAATTGTGGAAACCTTTAGCTTCCCTTTTTGGACCAAATAAGTTCCCTTACTCCTACTTGAATGGTTTAGCTGAAACTCCAACTATATAGCAGCAAATCAGTTGTTACTGACACCAAAGGTCAAAACTATTTGAGTGTTCAAAGGAAAACAGTATGACAAGAAAGTTTATTGTTCTCTACTCTCTTCCCGTGGTTGTTCTGATAATGAGCATTCTCAGCATGGTTCATGGGCAACACACAGACACGCCAAATGCCACTGCTAATGTGATGAACGGCTCACAAGCATCAGCATTGTATGTTTTAGGGGATTCCTCGGTTGATTGTGGAGACAACACTCTGTTCTACCCTCTGCTTCACGGTCGTCTCTCTTTGTATCCATGTAACGGTTCTGATGCCACCCTTCTTCCTCAACTTCTTGGTACTTCTCTTCATCTTTCTTTTTCTTGATCATTATGCAGGATGGTACATACTACTTGTTGTTACTGTAGTTGGAGATGCACAAGTGATAATTTGGAACCATTGCATTTGTGACAGGATAAAAGAAACCTTCTTTTAGTGATTCTAACAAATCTTATGATGGTGGATAAAGGCAATCAAAGCATGTTTCCTTTTCTTTTTTCTGCATAATGTGATTTGAATTAATATATTAAAATTTGTTTGAGCAATTTATCCAAGAATCATGATCCATAATCTGTAGTTAAAGTGAAATCAGGCACATGGACCATTTCTCTCTGTAAGTTATCCACTGGTTCCTACTCCAACTGGCAGACTCCATTATCTCATCTTTATGCACTAACTTTGGACCTTGATATTGCATAGCCTTGTAGAGGGGTATAAATTAGCTGCTATTTCTGCAGAAACTTCTCAGATATTGATTTACAATGAACATAAATAAAGTTAAACCAGGCTTTCTCAGGTTTAATACAAACTGATGCAATGGAATCATTGTGTTGCAGCCGAGAAGATTGGATTAACATCGATCCGGCCATTTTATGGACAAAATGGATCTCTGGTGGAGATTCTAGGTGGCCTCAACTTTGGGTCAACACAAGCTACGATCATGAACCAGGGAAGCTACAGCCACCAGTCTCTTAACCAACAACTACGCCAAGTTTCTGAGACTATGCAGTTGTTGCAACTGCATCTGAGTGAGGATGCTGCTCTCCAATTTACTAAATCCTCCATCTTTTTCCTCTCCTTTGGCAAAGAAGATTACCTCGAGCTATTCCTCCATAACTCTACCAGTTCCAGCCAAATGCTCCAGCACGGTGCCCAAAATTTTGCTACCATTTTGGTCGACCAAATTGCAAATGCTGCGAGATATCTTTATAATGCAAATGCCAGGAAAATCATATGTTTGGGAATCCTGCCTTTGGGATGCACACCTCGAATGGCTTGGGAATTGAATCACACATCATTTGGAGATTATAATGCAAGTGGTTGTGTGGAACATGTCAATGAATTGGTCTTTGAATACAACAGATTACTAGATGAACAAATAGTCAAGCTTAACACAGAATTTTCTGATGCTCAGATAGTATTCTGTGATGTATACAATGGAATGATGGAGATTATCAACCAACCAAGGCTTTATGGTATGTCTTCCCACCCCTTAAGCATTTGAAATATCTTCAGGCTGGCAGAATTTACAAAACCAATCTCTTCCTTTTTATATTAAGAAACTAACATGCAGCCATGTGAAGAAATTATACCAAGTGTTGTTTCAATTTACAGGTTTTGAAGACGTGAACAGTGCATGTTGTGGACTTGGTTTGAATGGTGCAGTGATAGGGTGCATCTCCATGGATATGGCCTGTCAAGAAGCTTCAACTCATGTTTGGTGGGATTTATTCAACCCAACACAAGCTGTAAACTCAATCCTAGCTGATGCAGCCTGGTCTGACCAACCAATCTCTCTTTGCCGTCCTATCACCATCCATGAATTGGTTAACATGAAAGTCTAGCATTTCCTGTTGCTCATGAAACTGCATAGCTAGCTACCATTCATATTATAAAACTCAAACTACCTGAAATTCTCAACTGTACAAGTTTCATAAACAAAAACAACTTGGTTATGTAAAGCCACAGGCTAACCCATGAAGTACAAAGAAACATATAAATAAAGAAACAGAGTGATACTGCTACTGTGCTCTAAAACCATTTCTTTATTATATCACTATTTGTCTCTGTTCTCTGTAATCGAGTTAAAGTATGCATTAACAATATTAAATAAGAACTTCAGAAGATACCCAAAGAAAATGTAGAATATTTATACACTCATAGCAAACCCTAAATCACACATTTGATCCAATTCTCAAAATCCTAACTCACTCTTCATTCATCAATCTCCATGGCTGCGAAAATTCAAACTGGTTTTTGTTTACCTTCATTCTCCGTTCAAACCAAAAAATCCAAACCCTACTTCCGCTGCAGATCCATCTCAGCCTCTAAATCTATCTCCGGCCGTAAGCTTCGGGCGGCGGTTATTGGCGGTGGTCCCGCCGGATCCTCCGCCGCGGAGGCTCTAGCTTCCGGCGGTGTTGAGACGTTCCTATTCGAGCGAAATCCACCGTCCGTCGCGAAACCATGCGGCGGCGCAATCCCTCTCTGCATGCTCGAAGAGTTCGACATCCCTCACCACCTCATCGACCGCCACGTCACGCAAATGCGCATTTTCTCTCCTTCTAACATCGCCGTCGACTTCGGCAAAACCCTAAAACCTCACGAGTTCATCGCCATGCTCCGCCGCGAGGTCCTCGACTCGTTCCTCCGGTCCCGGGCGCACTCCGCCGGCGCCACGGCGATCTCCGGCCTCGTCACCGGCCTCTCCCTTCCCACAGCACCGGCCGCGCCGTACACAATCCACTACACCGCGGAAGGCTCGTCGCGCCGCTCACTCGCCGTCGACGTCGTGATTGGCGCCGACGGCGCCAACAGCCGTGTCGCGAGAGCCATCGGCGCCGGCGACTACGCCTGCGCCATCGCGTTCCAAGAAAGGATCAAATTACCGGACGAGAAAATGGCGCACTACGAAAATCTCGCGGAGATGTACGTGGGAGATGACGTGTCACCAGATTTCTACGCTTGGGTTTTTCCCAAATGCGACCACGTGGCAGTGGGCACGGGTACGGTGCGAGCGAAGCGTGATATTAAGATGTACCAGCAAGGTATAAGAGAAAGAGTAAAACCCAAAATCAACGGTGGGAAAGTGATCAAGGTGGAGGCGCACCCTATTCCGGAACACCCGCGTCCGATTCGCGTGAAAGGACGCGTGGCACTCGTGGGTGACGCAGCGGGTTATGTTACCAAGTGTTCCGGTGAGGGTATTTATTTTGCGGCGAAATCAGGGCGCGTGTGTGGAAACGCTGTCGTAAGAGCGTCGGAAGGTGGTGAGAGAATGATCGACGAGTGTGATCTATTGAGGGAGTACCTGAAACCGTGGGACGCGGAGTACGTAACCACGTTTAGGTTTTTGGATCTGTTGCAGAGGGTTTTCTACAATAGTAACGCGTGCAGGGAAGCTCTGGTGGAACTGTGCGGTGATGAGTACGTGCAACGCATGACATTTGAGAGTTATTTGTATAAGAAGTTGGCGCGTGGGAGAGCGTGGGATGATGCGAAGCTTCTTATGAACTCCGTTGGGAGTTTGGTTAGGTCTAGAATTGTGGGATCACATATGCAGAACATCCTTTGACTTATGAAAATCTTTTGTTTCATTAGTAACTTTTTTTCATGTGTTACTCTTTTTCCTTTATTTTTTTTATTACTAATACTATGTTTGTTTTCCATTTTACCTTGTATTCAACTATTCATCTACTGTTTAACTGCAATAATCAGCTAATTTACTGACATTAGTTATGGCATTCAACTCGTTAATCACCCATATTCATTGATATTCAACCAGCCAATTATCTGTATCAATCACTGATCACTGACATTCAACCTCGAATTTATCTTTTTATATTTCATAATTAGTTGTCTAATTAGGAGAGTACTAAATATTTTCAATTTGATTGTAAGCTTCTAATTGCAGTTGCTAGTTTTGGATGAACATGATAAAGATTTAACAAGGAGAAACAAATAATAAAATTATTTAATTTGTAGTTTTTATTAAACTTTCATAACCTATGATTAGCATATTTCATTAGAAGCAATGGGTTTGAATGGAAATTGAGGATCCCATGCATACAGAAATTCAACGGATTTATAGGGAGGAATGACTTTTTGGAGAATACACAGGTCTTCAGTGATGGTTAAAATTGGTCCTATAGCTTCATTTGTTTGAAATCCAGTGCACTTGAATGTAACATGAGATTGAGAACATTCACAGTTGTTAGTGACAGTCACTTTAATTTCTGGCATGCCATGCATCCAATTTCCTGTCTTTGATTGTGCAATGCTGATTTTTTCAAGGGAGCAATTTGCTGCATCATCTGCAATATAATCAATGGTAAATATCAAGACAAAAAACTAAACTTTTAACTGACAAATAATTACCCTAAAAATGCTAACCAATTTTGTGCAAAGTGCATGTGACTTGTATATACATGGATGTAAGAAATGAATTATTACTTTTGAAAACCAAACCAAGGAAGAGAATGAGGAAGATAAGCTTGCAAAAAGTGGCCATTTGAGATCTGCTCTGCACTTTGTGCTTCAACTTTTTTCTTCTTTTTTTTTCTGAGTGAGGAAAAGGTTTATTTCCACTCAGTATATAAGATCACATTGTACTAAATAACCAATTGATTTGCTTTTTTAATTTCTATTAAACTGAATCACAAAGTTTCTGAAACTGTAGAATTACTGGATATGTAAAATCGTTAGAATAATTTTAACATAAATTAGACCACCATTAGTATGATATTTAATTGAAAAGAAAAGAAAATTACGCGTCAAGAGTCTAACTCAATTAATAACTCTATTAATTGAATACAGATCGGTAAATCCGTTTATATTCCATTCTTTTTAACAAATCAAACTTCACTAAATATCCATGGATACCATCATTTCTTTAAGTACTTCAATGGAAAGTTACCTTTTTGTACAATTTCTTTTCAGTTTTCAGATAGATATTATAAATGTTTCACAGTTCACTAAATCAGAGTCAAACACTATTCTATGTAATAATTATATTGGGAACAATGTTTATGATTAGCGAACAGAGATAAATCTGCCACAGAAAATGGAAAATGCTAAACACTGCTACTTCTAAGAAACATATACTGAAATAGTTTTCAATCATCGATGGCCACCATCAACTATTTAACAATGCTAAACACTGCAGTTTTATGTTGAATATTTTTCTATCAAATACAAAACAAGAGCAATATTAGCTTCCACAAAAAATTTTATGTTGAATATTCATTGCAATGTTAGCTTCCACAAAAAAAGGGAAATCCTAAACAATATCAACTTCTTGAACAAATTACTTTGCAGGGAATCAACTGCTTTTTATTGAATATTTTTACATCAAAAGTGTCCAACATTTTACTTATTGATGTCATAATTCAAGAGCTTTCAAAGCAACAACTTTTGCAAGAATGGACTCATTTGTCCATCCAAATCACACATCGAAGACTCTGTCCTTCAAGTAATAAATCAAAAGCCTTGTTGATATCCTTGAACTCAACCTCATGTGTGACAAACTCATCCAACTTCAGTTCCTGTTGGTAATTGGAGATAAACTTTATAGAAAAAGAAGCATTCTGACAACTTGGTATTATATGATTATCATTTTTACATAATCATTACTATATTAATATAGAAGATAAAGAGCATAGACTAAAAAGAAATTGAGTTTAAAGAAATTGCACACAGCACCTTGTCCATGTAGCGTTTAAGGAGAATAGGTATATCAGACTTAGGTTTGAGTCCTCCAAATAAGCATCCCATGAGGCTCTTCCCACTAGTGAGAACCTCACCACAAGAAAGGTCCAACTTGGTTCCTGGCCTTTCCACTCCTAAAACTATAGTTTTTCCCCAACCCTGAAGCCAAAGTATCAATTTTAACAACATTCAACAAGTTTGCATCAGTTAAGCATTTATCACAGGAAATTGCAATAAGACCTGCCTCAATTTGGGGGATAGATTCGGTGACTTTGGAGTTTAGATTGAATTAATAATTAAATTGTTAACATTTCTTACAAAAATATTGACAGGAAATTTCCTTTTCATTAAGTATTGGGAATTTCAAATTAATTAGCACAAAAGAAAATTATTGCTATATATAGTGCTACTTTTAGTGGATTCACAAGCTTTGTGCTAGGGTGATCATTGAAAATCATTTGTAGTTATTGCTTTAATCTCATTATTCTGTTATAGACAATAGTGCAGGCATGTTTGGGTGCACTTTTAGATAGATAGATAGATAGATAGAGAGAAAGAGAGAAAGAGAGGGACCTTTCTACAAGAAGCATAAGCCTCATGCATCAATGATGCCATACCAACACATTCAAAGCAATAATCAGCTCCCCCACCAGTCATCTCTATGATAACCTGCTCCACAACCACATGAGAATTGTGAAGGAAATTTCATAACATAAAGCAATTAAATTAAATAAAGATTGGATTATAGAAAAGGCTAAACCTGGCTCACAGATTTGTTTTCAATTTGTCCAGCATTCACAAAGTCCGTTAGTCCAAACTTTTTTCCTGAGTGAAGCAAAGGAACAAACGCATTAAATCAATTACATAATTTCAGCACAACAATAACACAAACAAATTTAATCAAACATTATCATTTGATTAAATACTTGGCATGATATCATTAAGCAGACAATGTTTTACCAATTTCATATTTTTCTGAGTTGACATCCACACCTATAATCTTAGTTGCTCCACAAAGTCTAGCTCCCTCAGCAACCTAAGAAACCAATCACTTGTTTCGGTATAAAAATGACGATGATAATAATAATAACACATCAAAGCACTAAGATATAAGTGGACATCTTACTGCTAATCCAATACTTCCAAGCCCAAAAATAGCTACTGTAGACCCTGGCTCCACACCTGCCGTTCTCCAAGCAGCACCTACCCCTAAAAGTGCAAGTTTAATCAAAATATTGAATTAGATGAAAGTTGTTGAGTAGTTTATTAAAATGTAAAAACAACCTCATTTATTTACGTTAAGATATTCTTGTTAGAAATGTGAATTATGGGTTTATCTCTAGGCTAAGCGATGTAGGATCTCCAACACACCCTTCTCACGGGCACAGATAATTCTGAGATATACTCTGACACCATATTAGAAACGTGTGTTAAGAGCCTAACTCAACCGGTTTATAAGGCGAGGACTACTCCTCCATTATACAATGCAACAAACCCTATCTAGGTGACGTGAGATCTTCAATAATTCTGACCGTTCGATCATAATTGATACCATGTAACTCATTTATTTCTACATTTTTGTTTAATGTTTGCAATTTTGCATGGTTTAGGCAAATTACCGGTTGATACACCACAACTAAGTAGGCATGCCCTTTCAGGTGGTATTGTTGGATCAATCTTGGTTAGATTGGCAATGTCAACCACAGTGTACTCGCTGAAACTAGAAACAAACAGGAAATGGTGTATGGTCTCTCCTTTTAAATCCTTGAATCTAGAGGTGCCATGTCTAGTCACCCAAGGTGACACCTCGAAAGGAAACTTCGAACAAAGGTTGCTCTTGCTTGATTTGCAATCTATACACTCCCCACAATCAGGTAAGAAAATTGGAACAACCACATCTCCTTTTGCAACTTCAGTTACATCCTCTCCAACACTTTCCACAACCCTGAGTAATGTAAAAATTGGCTGGAACATCATCATCAGCTTATATAATATTATATGTATTGATAATATAAAAGTTTTGTATAATTATTCAATCATAAATTACTATGTATGGTATGTTTAGAAGTACAATTTGTTCATAGATCGATGTTTAGATTACACTTGATTGAGTCCATGCTCAAAATTGGAAAACTAGCATCTGTCTTATAAGCTATTCCTGAGATTTAGACTGCAAAAATGACTTCTAACAATTTTAGCATGTGTGACATAGAATACCTAACTACAAGCAAGCAATAATACCAAAAAGTTACTCAAATAAGGAGAAGAAAAAACATTGTGGATTAAGGACAAAGGACCACAATAATGTTTGACCAAATTAACATTAATATAATGAAGTAAAAAAGTTTACTCTACCAAAAAGCCTAGGCACAAAAGTTATGTTGAAACAGAAAGACCTTACAAGTTAACAATACAAACAAGGTACTAAACAATAGTGGATTGCTTTTTCCTTAAGATTGGGTCTATTAACAATAAAAACAATTATGAAATTCAAAGAAGGAAAATGTATACACTCACCCGACAGCCTCATGACCAAAGATTCTTGGAAAAATTGAAGGAGGGACCTTCAAAACATACCCAAAAAACAAATCTTTAAAAAGTCATAAAGAAGTTCCACTAAGACAAAAGAGAAAAGGAGCAATCTAGATCAAACGAAAAAGAGTGAGAATAGTTATAAAAAAATGGTAAAGGGAACACATAGACTAAGAAAAATGTTTTAAATCATTGAAAAGAGAAAGAAAATGATTGTAACCTGCATCTTCCAAAAAGTAACATCACTGTGACAGAGTGATGTGCATATAACACGAATCCTAGCTTCACGAGGCATTGGTGGTGCCACAATGATCTCCTCAATACTCAGTGGCTCACCAGCTTTGCGACAAATCGCAGCTATAGTTTGCATTAAATAAAAATAATTAGTATTTACACATAAAACTTAAGCATCAAGTTCAAACAGTAGCTAAGAAAGCTATTTGAAATGAAAAAAAAAAGTGCATAGATCTTTAGGATAGAAGTTTATGTTTCCATAGATCAGTGCATGGCACACCTTTGCATCTTATGGGTTGTCCTTCACTTGTTGTTGCTAGTTTATCTTCCATGGCGATGCAAAGCACAAGATGAGTCAATACACCACCTAGTTAGTTGAGCAAAGGTTTGGGAGCTGACCTATGAAATACAAGTGAAAACTTGTGGTCAAAGATAAATGCCATGAATCGTTATGATTATGACATATATAATATTAATATGGTGCATGAATAGAAAAGGCTAAGAATATGAGTGGATATAGAAAAGTTATTTGTATATATATACATAGAGGTGACCAATGAACCAAGGACAATGACAACTCATCTTCTTTAGTTACCTACCTAGCTTGATGTTATCATATTTGTGAGTCAACTTGAGATTAATTTTTTTTTTCTTTAAGAATAAAAATGATTTTCTCTAATCTCATAGTCTAAATCTAGATTTAAATTTAGTTTTTTTTTCAACATCATAGAAATCATCTTCTAAGAGTAAGTCGACATGCCCTACATATCCCATCAGAAATTAATATCCTGACACCTCTCATTAATGACAACACATTTTAGAAAAAAATTTCCTCAATTTATGCATATTATTATCAAGATTATCTCTCGAGACACTTTTGATTTCTTACACTTTTTCATTTGTATTTTCTTTTGATCTCTACTTAATTATTTCGTGTAAACATTAACTTAAAGTATTAGAATATCTTTTACAGGTATTACTCTCTTAATCTCTATAAACATTAATTTAAAACATTAGAATATCTTTTACAGCTATTACTCTCCAGGCCGGTACCTATTCAACCAATCTCAACTGGTCTTCCACTCACTTCATCAGCCTCACACGTGACATCCTATTTGGGTCAGAACAGTTTTCAAGACTAGTTGTTGTTTTAAGCATAACATAGTTGACAAAATTTTGTTTGCCAGCACTTCCTGATGAATGATGTGTTTCTCAACAAACCACAATTGCACCTACCCAGTGTTCATTGCTGTTGCAATAGCTGAAATGTTGATTCTATCGGTGTTTCGTTCTAGGTGAAATTTGTATAACATAGATTAATTTAATTTCAAACTCTACAGAGCAGAATCACGTGTACAAAAATGTTAAATATCTGAATTCTGAATCTCATCACATAATGTCACGGAGATGAGTGAATAAAACAAGATTGTTGGTGGCAAGTGTACCCAATCGAATCAAATTTAAATATTTTTAGTTTGGTTCCATTTGTTTATAATAATTGCACGTCTTAATGTGAGGGAAAACACATGATTAATATTAGAAAAAATATTGATGTCAAGTGCCTTTATTAATATTAGAAATCATAATGAAATTTAGGTTCTTCCTCTTAAAAATATTAGAAATTTTGAATTATCTTAGAGTTTGTTATATATATATATATATATATATAAAAAAAAAAAGTGAGGAGACAGTTCTCACTCACTTACATAAAAGTCAGTTTGTAAGTTGAATCAATTTGTTGAATTGAGTTAGACTTGAGTCAATTTATAGGATTGAATTAAACTCCTCACTCAAAATTAACATGACATTAAATCCTATCCTAGAACTCTTTTACTTTATTGCCGGAGATTGGAGACTCTTTACACTCCATTTATTGGGATTAGCGTGAAGGGAAAGGTGTGTTGAAAATATTAAAAATCTCACATTAGTTATATATATATATATATAAAAGAAATGTTAATGTAATCAAAATTATATTTATTAAATATTATAAATTTTAATAAACCTTATATTTAAATTATGATAGTCTTGAAATCTAAAAAAATAAAAACTGTTGAGTGAATTACTTTAACATTTCTCTATTGTTTTTACTCTATATTTTTTCATTTAATTAATTAATAATCAGTTCTCGTGTAAGAAGTTGTGTTTATATTTATTTAAACTTTTTGTTTTATTTATTATTTTTTCTTCTTCTCTTCTTTTCCCCAACAAAAACACATCATAAATATTTCTCACATATATAAAAAAAAACCTGCAATTCTTTGTTCAATAATTTATATATAAAACTAATTTCTTTTCATATAATTATTTTTTATTTCTATTTTCATCAAACAATTTTATGTGTTTGATTAAGTTTTTTAACCCTCAAAATACATTAGAGTCAATAAAAATCAATTCTATACAAGTGAATGTAGCTACAATATTTTATCATAACAAGTGAATTTTCATTTTATAAAAATTCATTACATTAGAAGTAACAAAAAATAATTTTTACTAAAATCAATTCTTCTAAAAATAATCCTACCCAAATCAATTCTAACTATATCTTAAAGACACAGCCCCTTTATTTTTTAATTTTGTAAAATTATTCATTATATTTCTATAAAATTAAAAAATTAATTTAATTTTATGTCTATTTTATATAATATTAATTTTATTAATAGATATATATATAACAACGTATTCCCACTCTTTTTCAATTTTTTTTTAGTTATTATTATTCATATTTGGTTCTCTGTGAAAATCTGAAACAGAAATTAGAGAGTTGTGAAGTTAGAAAACAGATCTGAAGAACAGAGTGTGGAAATTGGTGGGAAATGAGCAGCTTCACCGCTGAAGATCTGTCGACGATCGGCGGAATCGCCACCGTATCGGTTCTTCATTCGTTCATTCCGACTCACTGGCTTCCTTTCTCCATTGTCGGTCGCGCTCAGAAATGGACTCTCTCCACTACGCTTCTCGTCAGTACGTTCTTCTCTCTTTTCGCGCCACTTAGCTCACTTTTTTTTAATTTTTTTATTTATTCACTTTTCTCAGCTTTTATAATGATTCTCTGTGTGTTCGATGTGTGAATCTTCGTCACCGTTTAGGGATTGTGGTTTTCTTTAGCATTTTTCTACTTTGTTCGGATGTGAGTAATGTTAGTGAGAGGAGGAAAAACATAATCTCGTTCATGACTTGCGTTCTGTGTTGAAAAATGATGAAATATTGGTAGTTAATTATAAGAGTAAAAAAATAGAGAGAAACTCAATATTCATGAAATGTTTGGAATTAATGATAAAATTTATGCGTAAAGTACAAAAAATATTTGGTAGACAACTGCTATATCTAGACAACCAGTTATAAAATGTGAAAAGAGAGATAAGTATATATAATCAGTTATAAAACGTGAAATGAGAGATTAAGTGTATATTTTTTTTTTTTTTTTAAGTGAGTTGGCTGATTGACTGGGGCGGAGAAGTAAAGTTGATAGAAGTATATCAACAGAAAATATATAGGAAATAAACAAGTTTAAGCCTCTAAGGCATATTATGATTTATGAGGAATGCTAGCGAAATTCTCTTGGATAGTTTTTCTAACACTCTTTGTGATTGGTTGAATTTGTTGATCATCACCGGTTATGGTTGGTCTTATTTATCATTTAATGATTTGAAACTCCTAATCTAGATGTGATGACCCACCAAAATTAGTGATTTCCTGCAAATTTTATCCCATTACAGAGTGTTATGAGGAGAGTGTTAGAGAGAGTATCTCTATCATTCCTCAAGTAATTAAACATTAAAATTCTCATTATTAGGGATCTTTGATGATCTTATTCAGGATTTAAGTCTTCTTTGATATCGTTTTCGTTACTAATAGAGTTGTAGATCTCTTCGTGTTTATCATCTTTAATTCCTTGGAAGCCTAGATGCAGCTTCCCTCTTCAATCTTGTTTGTTGCCTGGTTTAGATTAATGGCTCACCAGCCCCAGTTGCATTGGAAGTAGCTCTCCAAATCAAGACATTATCATTAATGACCATGTGTGTGTGGATTATAGTTTAAAAAGTGAAGTTTTACTTACTAGTACCATTGTAGTTCTTTGCCTCACTGCTACTTTCAATCCAGCTCTCTTATTTGTTGATAGCTTATTTGAAGTCTTATCCATAATTTCTTTATTTTAACTAAACTTCTCAGTGCATTTATGAAGTGATTCCATCACTGGGATCAAGATCAATTCTTGGATAGCTATAAAAAAACCTCTGAATTTAGAAAATGATTTGCTGGATGCAATGGATCATGAAATTGACACTTCCATATTCAGTCAATGATTGCAAAAATTTATTTGTACCCCATCTTCATTGCCTTTGAAACCACTTTGCATTGTCTTCTTAGCCCTATCCATTGCCTTGTGTATGTAACCAACCCATTCATTACATCTCCCCTTATTACCATATGATGTCTCTTTAGCTCTAGTAATTCCTCCAGTTGTAGTTTATTCACAAAATCACATTGGCACTCTTCTTGTTGTTTTTACCTTTCAAACTGTTCCACTACCATGCTATGTCAATGTTGTCACCTGTAGGTTTAACCAATGCACAAGAAGACACTAATACTGCTGCTGCTGCAGAACTTTTTTTCTTTTTTTTTTTTTTTTTTTTTTTTTTTGTGGGTGTGGGTGGAGCTGCTTCTGGTTAGTTGAGAGCTATTGTCTTAGCGGTATCCTTACTTCTTGCACTATCAATTCAGCTACAACAATTAAGGATGCCAATAAACTTTTGAATAACCTAGTTCTAGGATTCTGTTAATAAAGCTTTTAACCTTATTCATTTTATTTTATGCAGCTGCACTTGGAGCAGTTTTGCATGTAATATCCACTTCACTGCTTGGTATAACAGCAATTACCATGGCAAACACCATAGCTGGTGAAGAAACAGTGCATAAGGTTGCTTCACTTTTGCTTGTATTTCTTGGTGGTAGTTACATACTGTTGTTTCTGACGGGAAAGGGTGGCCATAGTCATTCACATAACCAACCCATGGAAAAAATGGCTGTAGCTGGACTGATTCTTGTTCCTGCATTATCCCCTTGTGCAACAACACTTCCAGTATTTCTTGCTGTTGGAAATTCATCTTCCATGATGGTGCTTGCCATCATAGTACTACTGTTCAGGTATTAATCAATTGCATTAAAGAACAATAGGATTTTTTTTCCTCCTGCTATTTTGTGCTTCTTTTTCAAATGTGCATACTTTTCCTCAGCTTCCATGACCCATGTGCATGTTTGGTGAATCTGTGTTGACCTATGATTATTTAGAGTGAGATGTTCTTTGTTGGAAAACAGTGTGAGTGATTATCAATATCAAAATTTTGATGTTGACTATAACAATGAGTAAAGCAAATTCCCCCAAGATATGTTTTACTTCATGATCATGAAAATGTGATATCAAGATAGGTATATGCAGTTCAAACTAATCAAATATACCCTATTCAGTGTCGTTAAAAGTTAAAACTGGACCGAGGAGTGAAAGTAGGGACCAGGGGTCGAGATTCCTATTCATGATGAACTGTTTAAACTAACCAGTTGAATTTTTATTACATCATTCTAATATGAACGAAACAATATAAAATTTATAAAACTTTTCAGGAAACATGAATCGACTAAACCAGGTTGAGTGTTTTTCACTAGTCTGAAATTGTTTGACCGTCTATTCAGTTTTGAGATTGAATTATAAATTTATAATCAGATAATTGACAAATTCATGGTTAGACCAGTTGGGCCACCTAGTTTGGTTTGGCCTGACAACAATGGCTATTGCTTGAACATTTCCCTACACTATTCGGTAATATTATGAGTTTTAAGTTGTAATTTACATGAAACAATATCAAATTTATAAAATCTTTCAGGAAATATGAACAAATTGAACCAGGTTGAGTGATTTTAACTGATCAGAAGTTGGTTTTGACTGTAAATTCAGTTTTTAGACTGAATCATAATTTTGAGTGTTCAGTTCATGGTTAAACCTGTTGGACTTCCTAGTCTGGTTTCTGACACAATTACTCTATTGCTTGAACATTTACCTCCAGTGTATGGAAATACATGGAATATTAAGTTATAATAACTAGACATTATGAAAATCATTTTTCTTAACAACTTATGCTAAGGCTTGTAATAAGACATCATGTCTGACAGACCTCTCTATTTTGGTACCACAAACTATCTGAAATTCGAGATGCCATCTAAGCTGAACAAAGATGGTTAACAAATCAGCTAGATCCCTTGACTACTTCTTTGAAATTTTGGTTGCTTGATGGAATTTATAAATCCTTATTTCTATCTTGTATTTGAATTTTGAATACTGTTCGGCACTAAAGATTTATATAACCTTTAAGGCCCAGAATTTCTTAATCTGGGTTGATGCTAGTATGTTTAGTTTAGATGCCAATTAAGTTAGTTTGCAACAATTCTGTCTTCAGAATTCAGATATTCATTACTAACCAAGCTTCACAAATCGAATTTACAGCACAATAACTGTGATGACTTCACTAGTAGCATTGTCATTTTATGGGGCCAGTCAGCTGAAGTTTCATTGGGTGGAGCGGTATGACAAACTTCTTGTTGGTTCAGTGCTTTGTTTAGTAGGAATCTTGACCCTACTTTTTCATGATCATGATCATGGAGATGTAGCTTCCACTGTAGGGCACTCACATCGAAAGATCATTTCCTTGTGAGATATACATAAATGTTTTGTAATTACATGCTTTTGAGCATTGTCAAGGTATTTTAATTTTGTATCAGAATGGGGGAAAAAGAAAAGAAAAACAAATGTTCCTGTTTAGAGAATTGATCATCTTGGTCTTGTTTAAGTGCTTGTACACTGAGTTTACCATGTGAAGTTAATGAATATTTTACATTACCTGTCTTTTTCCTACAAAATTACTTTGATTAATAGTGAATGGTAAATTAATTTACCCTTGTATATTAAATTAGAAGAGTTCACTTTTCTCACGTTCTCTTTTAAACATGTTTCTTATTCAAATACTTTTTGCTAATGATGTGTTGATCTATGATATTGCATTCAAGTTTCTTATATTCACTAGATTTTATTTTTCCTGGTTTTTCTCTCCTTCACTCTATCTTTATTTTCTTTGTTTTTCTAATAATCTCAATATTTATTATGAAAATATTTTTTAAAGAGAACGAATGTTTAAAATGAAAAATAAAAAAATATATATTTATTATCAAGTTAAAATCATTAAATTGTAAAATTTAAAATTATATTAATAATGAATAAATAATTTGCACAAAAATAAAGAAAAATTTAATATATTACAATTAAAAATAAAAATAGTAGGTCTTTTTACATTTATTTTAAATATAAAAATATTTTATTTTAATTACATGATATAATTACATAATTTTAGAAACTATTTTTAAATGAGTGCTTTTAGACTCTAATTTTTATTTTGAAATTACATCTCAATCTATCAATAATTAAAAATATTATCATTTTACTTTTTATTTTTAATATATATATATATATATATATATATATATATATATATATATATATATATATATATATATGTGTGTGTGTGTGTGTGTGTGTGTATAAACTTGTATACATATATATATTATTTTATCTTTATTCTCTCTGTAATATCAAATTCCAATTTTTAGTGCTTTAAAAATTTTCTAACCGTTTTTAATTATTCTTTTATTTTTAATCAACACTTTTAATTATTGACATTAAATTAAACTATTAAATATTAATATGAAAGTATTACATGACTTTTTTTTATAATTATATTAGTATTTAATTATTTCAATTTTATTGTCATGGACTATAAATACCGAAAAAAATAAAGAAAAACTAAAATCTAGAATATTGTTGGTTAAAAACTTAATATATTGGAAATGGTGGCAGGATTGGTTTTAAAGTAATATAGAATATAGATTATATATTTACTTTATGTAATAGGCTATTTTCAATATACATATACTCATATCAAAAGTCTTATATAGTCAATCTGTATTGTACTTTATTTAATAATATTACTTATAATAATTTTTGGAACATAAATTAAATAAAATATTATATATATATATGATTTTTTATATTTTATAAAGTTTTAAAATTTTATTTATTAAAAAAAATAAAGTGATTAAAAATTTAATGTGTGTATAGTATATTTTTTATATACATATGCTAAAAAAGCCATACATTTAATAAATACTATTAAATTATTAAAAAATGATATATTTTTAATTTAATAATATTATTAATGTTAATTTTATGAACATAAATTAAATTAAATATATATTATATTAAGATATATTTAAACAAAAATTAATTTATACTAACTTCTTTTGATTAATTTTTCAAGCAATAAGAAAATTAATAAATATATATTATATTATATTTATAGTATATTTTTAATATAAATATGCTGACTGGAAAAGTAATACATATAATAAATATATATTATATTTATTAAAATTAGTCAATATATTTTATTCAATAATGTTATTCATGTTTATTTTGAGGACATAAATTAAATGCAGTATATTTTATTAATATATATTCAAATCTTTCAATTAGTCTTTTAATTTATTTATTATAGGATAATTTTTAAAAAATTAAATGTGTGGGTATATTATATATTTTTTATATGCATATCCTCATATGAAAAAAATCTTAAATTTAATAAATATATACTATATTTATTAAAACTAGTAAACATATTTTATTCAATAATATCATTAATGTTAATTTTCAAAGCAGAAAGCAAATAAAATATATTATATTAATTAATATATATTTAAAATTTTCTGTTTTAGACAAATTTAATTAATACAATAAGGAAATTAAAAAAAATAATGTGTTTGTTATAGTATATTTTAATATACATATACTCATATGAAAAGTCAAACATTTAATAATTATATATTAACTTTATTAAAATTGTCAACATATTTCATTTAAATAATATTATTAATTAGTTTTCATTTTCATAACAGAAATTACAATATATTGTATTACTATATTTTAATGTTTTCTATTTTAGACAAATTTTTATTGAAACCGTAAGAAAATCAATAATAGTTTTACTGCGCGTGCTTTAGTAATATTTTCTAATATGAAGATATAAAATGGATATATATTTGAAATTTCTATTTTAAACTATCTTCTTAATATTAACTTCATCAGTTTTTATATATATTATACCAACATACATTTAAATTTTTCTATTTGAAAATATATTTTATAAACTATGTTTTCTGAACAATAAAGAAAAAAAAATGAAGTTTTTATGTATAATATATGTTAAATTCTGCAATATTATATTTATTTTTATTTAACACTATTATTAACGTACATATACACACATGCAAAGTCATACATTTTATAAATACATATTAAATTTGTTGAAGTTAATCAGTAAATTTTTTAATAAATTTAATAATCAATGTAAAAGTACATGAATCATAATTTATAATATATATAGATTTTTTTTGATAATATTTGGGCATAGCATGTTAATAATACTATCATATGAATAAGGATCTTTTTAATCAAAGTCTTTAGAGTACTTATCAAAGAATTATTTACTCTATATTTTCATTAGAAAGCATATTAACATATTTTAAACTTTATAATAAGTTAAATTTATAATACTTTTTAACAGTTTTTCTTTTAATTCCTTGATTGATTAACATATTGATGAACTTTTTGTTACAAAGTTACATGCACAAAATCTATACAATTCCTTTATCCTCTTTTAAAAGCTACATTCAAAATCTATACAACTTCTTTATACAAAGTTACATGCACAAAATCTATATATACAACTCCTTTATACAAAGTAATTTAATTTTAATTTTAAAAATGGTTAAAAGTATATATTTACAATATGTTTAGTTTGAGTAACTATTTCTATTTCCCTTTGTTATTTTAACTTTATTTTAAAATGTTATAGATATTTAAAACTACTTTTACCATTTTCATATATAAACATTCAAATCTTTTCCTTTTTCTTAATAAAAAAAATCACATACTTATTTAGAAAGAATCTAACATCAAAACATAATAGTCAAATTTATCATTATTAATTAATACAAACACTCAAAGTAAATTTAGAATAGCTTCTTGGTAGTCAAATTTTGCAGTGAATCTTGTTAGTTAATTTTGATAATGTTTTTATACTGAATCACATAAACACTATCAGTTTAGCTTCCTTCTATGCTTTGAAACAATTGCTTTAAATAGGGGTAAGACCACAATTTTTTTTTCTCAAACTGAAGCAATCCTCTCCAAGTTTTCTCAAAGTTTTTCTAAGATTTTCAAATCCATGATGAATCAATTTCGTTCTACCAAAAGAGAAATGATTCAAAAAAATAAGAACACTTCTAGGAGTACTCGTTTCAATCAAATGCTCAATAGGTATCAATCACTTAGAAGCCACTCCATGGCACCTGAAAGTGTGCAACAAAGATATCAAAATTATCCTTCTCTTCTCAATTTCATGCAAGGTACTAATCTTTATTAGTTTTATTGTTATTAGTGGTGAACTCTTCCTTATAAATTTAGTTATTTTACGAATTTAAAAGTGATTTTTAGAATATGTCTGACAAATAATTTATTTTAAAAAAATTTATCGTAAATCTCTTCTAAACGTGAATCTATCTGATCCAGAAGAGAAGAATTTATATCAATATTTATCGTTAATCTCTTTTAGATGTGAATCTATCTGATTCAGAAGGGAAGAATTTGCATCAAAATTTATCGTAAACCTCTTTTACACGTGAATCTATCTGATTCAGAAGGGAAGAATTTGCATCGATATCTTAAAATATTTATAAATAAAATTTTATTATAATTTGTGATTAGATGAAATATTAATTTCATTTTTTTAGTTAAATTTTATTTATTTCTATGTCTTATGCAGGAAAGCACCAAGAGAATAATATTGTAGGTGCCAAAACTCAATCACTCATGCCTCCTGCTTCTGCTTCAAGCAACAACATGAATGCATCACCAATAGCACCACAGATAGGATCAATTGCTAACAATTCTTTCAATGGAATTGGTTTACAAGGTCACACTAGTGGTTTTCCAAATCCTTCAATAAAAACTACTTTTCATAACCAAAAGAACCATTTAAGTCATCCCCATGAAGCAAATCCTCTATATCCAAACCAAAGGAATAACTTTTTGGTGTCTAATGATTTAAATCCTCATCAAAGGGTTAACAGCAATAGTTTCAAGGGTGTGATGGATATTGCTACACCAAGTTTCTTACCTCCAATTCAAAATCAAAATTTAGACCTATTTTCTTATAAGAATCCAAGTCATGAGAGAGCATCAAAACGTCCTTTATTTGAATATTCTCAAGAAACCGATGTCATTGCAAGTGCTTCAAAAAGGCCAAAGTTGAGTTATTTTCCATCAAATTATTATGAAGCTGTGAAACCAAGGATGAAAGAATCACTTGTTTCCAAGGATGAAAACTTTCCAATTTCCACCTCAAAGATCAATGTTGATGCAAAAGAGAGTATTGATGAGGGCGATTTAGATCTCTCACTACACCTTTGAATGATATGGCACACAACTCCTTTATATTAGTTTAATTTATGTCTTTTATTCATGTTTGATGCAATAATGCATATGATTGTAACTCTCAATTGAGAGGTATCTCTTTATGCACATGTCTTCTTTTTCTTCTTATTCAATTGATGAATGTGTTGTTTTCAGTTTCAAATGCTCTATATTATACTCATTCAATTTTTTTTTTCTTTTCTCTTTCTTTCTCTATGTCTCAACAACACATCTAATCTTAAAAAAAAATAATAATAAATAATTACTATACACAGACAACTAATTAAAAATACATACATCATGCGAATGAGTTGACTGATTAATTATATATTACAGTTAACTGATTAATTATATATTACAGTTAACTGTAAATTAAAATTTTAAAAAGAAAATGTCAAAACTTTGAAATAGACATAAAATTAATTTGTTTGATTAAATTGTTAAACTATGAATCCTTTCCCATAGAACCATAACAGTGTCAAATTGTTAAGGGAAATTTTTATTATTATAACCATTTTGACGGTAGAAGTTCACAAACTTGTCCTTATACTTAATTGAAGTTTTATCAAAAGGATTTAAGAGTTAAGATTCGATCAACTTTAATAAAATATACGTGATTATATCATTTTGGGCACAAAGAATATATATATATATACTTAAAAACTTATATATATTTTTTTGGTTATCATGTTATTTTGTAAAATATGTTATTTTTTCTTTTTTATGATTAACTTACCAACTCCAGTAGAATCTTCTTTCTCAATTGGCCTTTTTTCATCCTTGAGGAAGAAATTTGATATTTTGCAACACTTGGCTTTAAAAAAAGAAATTCTTCATTGATTTGAAATATATTTTATAATTAAATATTAATTTCAATTTAAAGATTAAGAAAAATTGATATTATTTTATTTCTTCTCTCTCATAGTTTGACTATCTATGCATTAGTAAGTGCATTTTTTAAATGCATTGTTTCCCATTTGTTCTTTTCTAGAGTTGAATTTCCATGCATTAATGTTTGTACATTATTTTCTAATTTAATAAATTTAATTATTCAACAAATTTGATATAAATTTATTTTAATTTTTTAATTTTAACATCCATGCATTAATTAATTAATTAGTGCATTTTTTCTATCTTATTTGAGTTATTTCCTATCTTGAGGGTTGAATATCCATGCATTAATGTCTATATTTCTCCATTGTATTATCCTATAAATTGATTAACTTAATGATATAACAAAATTGATAATCTTATTTTCTTTTCTAATTTAAAAAATTCATACTTTATTGACTGCATTTTCCTTTTGATTTTTTCTGTCCATTTTCCTTTTCTAAAGTTGAATATTCATGCATTAATGTTTGAATTTCTCCTTTACATGCATTATTGACTCCAAATTCTTGTTTTTCCTCCTCCCTTTGACAATGAAGTTCAAATTTTCCCAGCTTCCACCATGCAATTGTGGTTTTTATTTTCATTTATTTTTGCTATGAGCCACTAGGTTCTTCACTTTTATATAAATAAAAAAAAATTATTCAATAATTTCATAACCCATTTATATTTGATATTTAGAAAATAGTGATTAATATAAATCTTAAATAAAATCAATATTCAAAACTCATTGACATGGAATATAAAATTGAGATTTTCTCTCACTTTTTGAGTAATTTTTTTTACTCTTTCACAATTACTAAATCATTATTCAAAATTTCTTTTTGAGGGAATTGAAATATTGTTACATGATTGATCCATCAAACCTTAATAAGTTAATCAATTTTAATAAATAATTTCATAAATTAACTCTAATTCAAAAAACACTCACATTATTAAAATGTATATGTAATGGTTATACTTAATGACATTATGTAATTCAAAGAATACTACTTTTCTTCACCAACAACTATGGCTTATATTATTAAAAGGCTTATATTTTTATAACTAAAAAAATATATCTATTATAGTTTATATAAAACATCCAAAAGAGTATTGAATTTATACTTTACACATTATCACTTTAGTATTATCTGTAAAGAATATGCTGACACCATGTTTGAACTTTGAAGATTATGGTGACACTTATTGTGGCCCCTACCCCATAGTATAAATAATATTGAAAAGACCAATGTAGAATTTGCAATATATATAGGAAAGTAAAGCATCTATTAAAGGTGTGACTCAAAAAAGGTCATGAAGCCAAAAATCTAATCACATGTACACAGCAAGGAGGATGATGCTGTCCACAATGGCTACACTTCACCTTTGTTTTTCTCCTCTAGTCATCATGTTCTACTTTACCAACCCAAGAGCCTAACCCTTTTTTCAAAGTGTTGAATTTCTTATAGCTTAATTATTTGATATCATTTCAATATTATTAAACTATAATATTTTTTAATTTTATAATTTACATGTTTAATACTTGATGTGTAATTTATTAGACATAACCCTTATTGATAATGTGCATACATACTAATGTAATTTATTTTACATATTATACTGTTTAATAATTTTTAACAAGAAAAGTTTTGTTTCAGACCTCTTGTTGGGCTAAAAGCTTATTTCAAATTGATTCTATCTAAAAAAAAGTTATGTGGTTAATATAAAATGATTTGATATACAATTAATATAAATCAAAATTAACAAAATGAATGTTTCTAGAAGACACAGAAACATGGATAATTCAATTATGTTTTGGTTGTTGTTCAATTTTAGTAAAATTTTATACAATCAAATTGATTGAAATAATATATAATTACAATTTAACTAATCAATAAAAGATATATTCTATAAAAAATTATCAATGACATAATAGTTGACATAAATTATTACATCATGCCAATGTAATTTGATGCAAAGTTAGCTACTGTAATAATTTTATATTTTTATTACATTTTATTAATTCAACAGTCAAATGAATCACTTTGAAATTTTTTAAAATATTTTGACTCAAGGGGACATTTGTTTGTTTCAAAATATACACAAAAAATTCTCCAAAAATTACATAACCATATTAACTATAAATTTTAAAAAATATATCTTATATTCTTGTAACATGATATTCCACTCTCTGCAAAATGCATTATTGAAAGATAACAGTCTCAGAACCTTTAAAGGAAATGAATGTAACTATTTTTTTTTTTCCTTCAATCTTTTAAACTAATAGTAATAATAAATAAATAAAAATTAAATTTAGATACTCTTTGGATGAAAATGGAACAAATGAAAATTAGATGCCTTTGAAAAGAAAGCCAACAAACAGTATCAATTTGCTTTTTTGTGCATAGAAATATTAAATGCTCCAAGCGCGTGATTTTCACGCACCACTTTCGGCACAGAGTGGGACCCACATGAAGGTGGGCATCACTGTGTCCTCCTATGTTTCTTTTGCATGGAACCAACCATGATAAGCTTCATTACTCTGTTTTTTTTTTTTTTTTTTTTTTTCTCTCTCTTCTCTCTGAAAAATTCCCAAATCCAATTTCTGTCAATGATTCTCTTACATGGGTCTTCGCTGAAATCCAAGTTCAAATTTTGCAGCTTTGCTTCACTGCAACTTTGGTACCCACAAAAAAAAAATCATCTTTTTACAAATTCCAATTTTCTATTTTGGTGTTTCACTCTCAATTTTTTTTTTGCTTTTTTGGCTCCCCTGTTTCTGCTACATGAACTGATTTCTGGGTATGATCCAATTTTGTTTTTTGGTTTGAAATAACTGAAAAAATTCCAACTTTCTATAATTGATTTTGGTTTGAAATTTACCTTAAAGGAGGTAAATTTCATTGCTTTTTGCATCTCCACTCACCCACTCACTTTGCCTCTCATTGGATTTTGAACAGTGTCTTTTTTTGGCTTTCAACTATTGCTATCTTTTTGGATAGTGGGTGAATGCTTTTTCTTTCTTCGATTTTTGTGAGTTTAAGCTGGTTTTCCTTCTGCAAGTGTTGTTGCTGCTGTTTGTGGTTTCAATAACATTGTTTTCCTTCAGCATATTCCTCAGATCAGATTCAATTTTTGTTTGCTACTGTGTTCAGATGAAAATTGATGATGACATTTACAGTTATCAATTATCATCTCCACTAGTTCTTTAGATGTTAGTACATTTTTTAATGCAATTTAAAAAAGACAATAGTGATCTGTATGTTTTTTGTGGAAGTTGTTGCTAAGTTTGTAATGTTAGTTCATTTATTGTTAATCTAACACATCTCTGATGTTTGAGGAATTTACAGAGAGAACTTCAGTTCAAGGTTTTCATAAAGGGAAAGCTAAGTTCAGCTAGATTTGGAATAATGGGAGCCTCAAGCTCCAAAATGGAGGATGATAAGGCATTGCAACTATGTCGTGAGAGGAAGAAATTTGTAAGACAAGCACTTGATGGACGTTGCTCACTAGCAGCTGCACATGTTTCATATATTCAATCACTGAAAAATACAGGAACAGCTCTAAGAAAATTCACAGAACCTGAGGGACCAATTGAGCCTTCTTTGTACACTAATGCAACTCAAGAACAACCACTTGCTTTAGCTGAAAGGACACTCTCATTCTCTTCACCATCTGTGTTACATCACATAGAGGCTGCAGCTGAACATGAAACCTTTTCTCCAACTCCCTCCCCTCCCATTTCTTCTAGGAAGTTCCAAGCAAATCATATGAAACTTAGCAGCATTTCTTCTAAGAAAATTGAAGAAAAACCACCTGTTCCTGTTATAGGAATAGTAACATCTTCAGGAACTGCTACACAAAATGCAAGTGTAATGTCTGACATAGCTGCATTTGAAGATTCTTCTCTTCCAGCTGGAACTCCACAGTGGGATTTCTTTGGTCTCTTTCACCCCATTGACCATCAATTTTCCTTTCAAGACGGGAAGGGTATGCATCATGATATTGGGAATGTCGATGATATACAAAGACTAAGGGAGGAGGAAGGAATTCCTGAGTTAGAAGATGATGAAGAGAAGGCTTCATCATCTCATGAAAAGGAACAACACTCTAGGGACTCTGAAGATGAATTTGATGAAGACCCTACTGCAGAAACTCTAGTCCAAAGATTTGAAAATCTAAATAGATCTAACAGTCATGTTCAAGAAAATGTTGTACCTGCCACAACTAAGCCTCTGTCAAGACATTATTCAGCTTCTGAAGTTGAATTAGTAAATGGAGAAAAGAGGAACTCTCCTAGTTTACCTCCATTAAAGGCAGCACCTATCTCAGCTTTGCCTCCTCCTGAAATAAATAAGCCAATTGAGAAGGAAAGTCATAGTGAAAATAAAGTCACTCCTAAGAATTTCTTTTCAAGTGTGAGAGATATTGAACTGCTCTTTATTAAAGCTTCAGAATCTGGCAAAGAGGTTCCTAGGATGCTTGAAGCAAACAAATTTCACTTTCGTCCAATATTCCCCGGAAAAGAAAGTAATCTTTCTTGCTCTCTCCTTTCTATCTGGCTGTGTGCCAGTTACATTGGAGAATATTAAATATTTGCAGTTCTTACTTCTTAGTATGATATAAGTAAAATATAAATGATGATGTTTTGAATGACAATTTCTTTTCCACATAGTTTGTAATCCATGCTACTACTTAAGATACACTCTATAGACACTTGGCCAAAAGTAGAAAAAGGAATATACGCTATAGGCTAAAGACACTCCCTTCATGGATATCCATTAACTAACATTATGGTACATTTTTTACTAAAATATCTTCATGTTATTGATATCCTTGGGATTTGTAAGAAAACTTCACTTACCTATTTCGAAGAGGCTTTTGAAAGTTTCTTTTCATTTCATTGCTGTGTAATTCGTTTCAAAATAAAATGCTTTAAAATTGTAACCAGAGAATTCTTTCATTTGTGACAGATGGTTCTATGGTATCTTCATTTCTGAAAGCATGTTTCTCATGTGGAGAAGATCCAAGCCAAGTTCCAGAAGGTAACTTAAGCCATTTATAATTTTTATCTTTCATTTTTCCTAGACATTGCTGATCTTGTTGGGTTGAACCGTGTCCTTGTTAGTTCTGAAACTTAAAGTGTTACCTAAGAGTACACATTTTCCCTCAGCAGGAGTGATTGCGGATTGCAAATCCTATTATTAAGTCTGGCTATTGTTGGGGTTGATCCAGAAATTATTGAATGTTCAGGATTCTGTGGTGTAGAGAATCTACAGTATTGTGTTTTATGAAAAGATGTAACCAATGCTGTTCATTTCCTATTTATTTTAAAATTCATTGAGTTCCTTTCCTTTTAAATACTGCAATGTAGCAATAGCATTCTCTAGTCTGCCATTAAAAGTGGAACTCATTAAAGAAGATAAGGTTATATTAGACTGTTAAATTTTCCCTGTTGTTTTTGCTTGTTTTTTTTGGTATTTAGATATTATTCCTGTGTTTAGGAAAGCTGTTTTTTTAATTCAACATCTAAATTTTCCTTCTTTACATCTTCCTAGAACCTGCTCAAAACTCGACCAAGTACTTAACTTGGCATAGGACAGCATCATCTCGATCCTCTTCGTCGAGAAACCCTTTAGGAGCAAACTCAATTGACAATGCTGAGGACCATACAAATAATCTCTTTGATAATTCTTGTATGATCTCTGGAAGCCATGCGTCAACCTTGGATAGGCTATATGCTTGGGAAAGGAAACTCTATGATGAAGTGAAGGTACCATTTTATTTCTTATCAACAATTTTGTCAACCTTTTGTGTTTTCTGAATGTTACATTTTGATATTAGTATGTTGCAGAAGTCTTGTTTTGGATCTTAGACTAAACCCTGAAGTTATTCTGTTGACAGTTAAATATTCTGAATAGATATGTACATGTCGTAGAATATGGCTATTTCCCTGTCTGTTTGCCAATATCATTGTTTATTTTTGTGAGTAGGCTAGTGAGATTGTCAGAAAGGAATATGACATGAAGTGTAAAATCTTAAGGCAACTGGAATCAAAAGGAAAAAAGACATCCACGGTTGATAAAACCCGTGCTGCAGTCAAGGATCTGCACTCAAGAATCAGAGTTGCAATTCACAGGATAGACTCTATATCAAAGAGAATCGAAGAGTTGCGAGACAAAGAGCTCCAGCCACAACTTGAGGAGTTGATTGAAGGGTATGATTCTGTAGGTTTGGCTTGTTTTATGGAGTATCTATTTCATGCTGACATATACACCTTGATAATAATATATACCAGAGTGGGATAACAGGTGCACCAGAAAGACCAATCCAAAATTTCCATGAGAAGGAAGTTTAGTAGGAAGTTTCTCTTAGTATTGTTGGTAAAAGTTTCTAATATTTGATAAAGTTCTTCATTTCGTAATTTTTTCCGACCAAAGGCTATAAATTTATTAAATGAAAAAGAACAATCAACTATCGAACAGCTTAATTACTGAAATACATTATGGGTTCCGATAACCAGAGTTCTAAATTGTTTTGGATTACTGAAAGATGTAAGTTTTTAATAGAAATTGTCTTGGAGTTGCACTGGAAATTGTGGTGGAGTGCACTGGTTATTTTACTTTTGTGAAATCATTCTATATCAAGCTCAGGTGACTGAGTTACACCATTATTTTAGATTCTTATAAATTTTTTATAGGGAAAAAGCAAGGAATCCTCCTAATTCCTACCTTGGGTATAATGACACTCACCAACGTGACTCATTGAACTTAACAAATGGAGTATATTGACTCCCTATAGTGGGTTTTCTGCATGTAAAAACCTTAGAGTTTTCGACCAGAAGAGGCTAGACATCAAAAACCTTTTTTCTAAATATGGAGTAATGTCATAGTTAACTTTTAGTAATTGATTATGCAAGATTGCTGGCTTTCTATTGTGACTCACTGATGCTGTACTATCAACCTTTGAATGCCAGTTTATTGAGATTGGATTAGAAAGCAACTTATGTTTTCATAGTGAGGGAGATGGATGCATCACACATGTAAACTTATGTCAATTGATATGAGCTTCTTGCTTTTGTATTTCATCTGTTTCTTATATGCTTTGTTGACAGGTTGAGTCGGATGTGGGAAGTGATGCATGAATGCCACAAACTTCAGTTTCAGATCATGTCAGCAGCATATAACAACAGCCATGCTAGAATCATGATGCATTCTGAATTACGTCGACAGATCACTGCCTATCTTGAAAATGAACTCCAATTTCTATTATCAAGCTTTACCAAGTGGATTGGAGCTCAGAAATCCTATTTGGAGGCTATAAATGGATGGCTACGCAAATGTGTAATTCATCAAGAAAAATCAAAGAGAAAAAAGAGGACTACTCCAACTGATCTTCTTAGATATTATGGCCCTCCAATATATGCCACCTGTGCTGTCTGGTTGGATAAACTTAGCAGCTTACCTGTAAAGGAAGTTTCAGATTCAATTAAGGCTTTGGCAGCGGATACTGCTCGGTTCTTACCACGCCAAGAAAAGAACCATGGAAAAGGTGCTCATGCTCATATGTCAACATGGACTGCTGATATTGGCAGTGAATCAGTAGATGGTTTAATGAGAGATGATACATCAGAGGACTGGGTTACGGGTCTTGATCGATTTCGAGCAAGCTTGATTCGGTTTCTTAGTCAATTAAATAGTTTGTCTGGTTGTTCTGTCAAAATGTACACAGAACTTAAAGAAGCCATTCTGGAAGCTAAGAGTAATCACCATCGTTGGAATTCTCACTCTCAAAATGGTCATTTGAATTCTCAGTCTCAGAATGATCAGGAGAGTTCTGAGTCTCAAAGTTGATCCATCAAAGCCACAATCTCAAGTGATTTAGGCTATAAATAAACATCCACAGAGTAAGAGAATTGCGATGAAACATTGTGAAATTGCAGAATTATAGCTTTGTGTTGAGCATACAAGTCCACAGGATGGAGCATTTGTACATGGTAGGATGTAATAAAGCCATTACGAATTGCCACGTTTATTTGTTAATTTAGGATCTGTTAGGATAAACTTTTCTATAGGGTCTTATAGGAAAAGAAAATAGGAATGAAAAATGAAATGAGCTTCTCCATAAGCTAAGATAACTTATACATAAGTTAAAGATTATGTTTTTAAGAAACTGATATGAGAAATTTTCTACTAATTTTAATCTATGGAGAAGTTTATTTTATTTTATTTTCCTATTTTCTTCTTATATAAAACTTTATAGATATGTTTACCCAAATGGACCCTTCAGTACTTTTAAGAGTATAAGGGAGCTGGTAGATTGCTACAGAGAGATTATCAATGGGTGATTGAGAATTCAGTAAGAACTGTAAGTACTAGGTTCTGATGGTGAAGAAATTTGGGTGCAAATTTTTGCTAATAAAGGGTTTCTTTTAGGACTTGTAAGCTGCTCCTTGGTTTTCTTTGCTATTGTCATTTTTTCATTTATGTTGTGTATATAATTATTGGTTAATAATATTTACTTGATTTGTTTAAACTAAACATTCAAAAATGCTGATAGGTCTTATAGTTAGGAAGTCATTTTGACTAAAAATCCCAAGGCAAGTAACCTTACTGATTTTCAGCATTTTCATGTTGGACAAGCTGCATTTATATATCAACTTTAATTTACGCAGCTAACCAATCAATTGTAATACACAGCTGATCAATCAACTCACTCACATAAAATATATGTATATATTTTTTATTACCTGTATATTAAAGATATTTACCAAATATTTTTTTTTATATATACAAGTGTGTGTTTCTATGCAACTGTTACGAAATCAGTAGGATATTCTTAACAACTTGCATTGAAAGACTGAATCATAGCCCGGATTAAATGTGAAGAAATGCAGTGTGAGCATGAAAATTAGACTTGGTCATGGTGACTATGTAATTGTAATAAGAGAATTGGACTTAGCCAAATAAGGGAGTCTTAGATGATTTGTTAATGAAAAATAAAGTGTTAAGGGATCAAAAGACAAGGTATCATTAAATCAAGTTCAATATTAATGATAATGTCTTAAAAAGTGTTTATAATTTGGACTCCACTGGCTGCTTTCAGCACGCTTAAATCTTCTTTTTAGGTTAAAAAATATTAAAATAATGTTATTGTTAAAAGACTAACAGTTTTCATTTATCACTTTACATTGTATAAAAACTTGTGCAGCATCCATGATATAAAAAATTTACTTGATATTTTCTTTTTAAGTACATAACAGGACTTTATTTTTTTATATATAATAGGTTAAGTAAAAGAGAATATTATTAAATGCTGAAAGAGGAAAGCAAGAAATTGTAACAAGAACTCTAGTAAAAAATAAAAAACTCTAATTTCTTGTCTCTATCTTAGAATAATTAAAAAGAGAAGTTTTATTAGTGCAACCACTGAAAGAAAATGATGGTTAAATTTACATCAAACATTACTAGTTCAACTCAGATGCATTACCCAAAAATTCCTCTGTTTAGGTACAATTAAGAAGGATTCTCCCTTGGAGGATGTGAAAGAAAATTTCAAACCCTATCTTATTCTTGCCAGAGTCAAGGAAACTAGAGAAAATTTTTCTTTATTTATTTTATAAAAAATTAGTTTACTAATATATATTTTAGAATAATTAAATATTAAATTATATTAACTACAAAAATTAATAAATAGAACAAGTCTTGATTAACAATAAGTACTAAATTATAAAGAGGTAGTACTCTAGTAGTTTGTTTAATTTCAGTTTTACTATTTTATAACTATTATAATAATTTATATATTTAATCATTATAAACAAAAATTACCCTATTAGTATGGACTTGTCCACACCCCAAAATCAAAATTCTAAACTCAAGTGTGAAGGAGATTAATTGATTAAATAAATTTTGTGAGATAATATATAATAATATAATTTGACGAATATAAAGATTAAAAGTAATTATTGGAAAGAAAAAATTATTTATTAATAATTATAGATAAAAATGTTTACATAAATAAAAAAAAATCTTTTATATATATATATATGAAAAGAAGAACCTTGTCTCTTGCACACAATAATTGGGATTAGGTTTGATTTAGGGAGATATGTAACTAATTATAGACGCCGTTGTGAAAAGGAAATAACTTTGTATGACTTCCAATGTTCAACTTGTGCTAACCATGACACCATGGAAATAGAAAAATGCTGAAATATTAGATCTATTAAAAATGCACTGGAAATTATGGTGAGATACATTAATAAATAATCATATTTCTTAATAAAAATTTATTTTTAATATTATAAATTATAGTTTTAAAATTTTTAACGATTTATCTTAACTAATAATTAATATTTGCATTAAATATTTAAGTGTGGTACTTATGCAGAAGCGTGTCGGTTTGGTAAAAGAGTAGAAGAGGTTTCTTGTGCTTACACTCAACCATCTATTTGTGCAACTAAGTCAGTAGGAGTTGATGGAGCATTCATAGAGTTATAGACCTTTTCCCATTCATGGATTTTGACCAACCAAGTAAAACCAAACAACAAAGGTTTGTGATTCAGATTTAACTTTATAAAGTAAATATATAATAATTATTAATACAACAGTTTTTTTTTTTTTTTGTTCTAATTGTTTCTATTTTATTTTTATTAATTAATATTACTTTTTTTAAACTTATAAAATTATTTTTTTTTATCTCCGTATCAATCTTAATATTAATAAAATATAAAATTAATTAAATTTCTTGTTTATTTTTATTATATTATTTCAAATTTTAGTTTATTTAAAAAATTAAATTATGATAATTTATTATTTTTAACGGTCGATTAAAAATGTAAACAAACAAACGTGTCAATACACCTGTTTTATTTTTTTCAGAAAATTTCTCTTTTTTCCCTACTTTTATTGATTTAAACTTATAAAATTATTTATTACATTTTTATATTTCAATTATTAATTTTCTTTTTACATTATTCCTAATAAAATTTAAAAATTTAAAAATATTTTATTTTTTAAAACTCACGTGTAAGTTTGTTATTATTTTAATTTTCTTCCGTCACCATTTTTTAGTAAATCATTTTTTAATTAGCATTATTTCTTTTCCTACGTCCATTGTAAAATTTAATGGCATATAAATATATATTCCCGAATAATGGTTAGTATAAGTAAAATGAATAATCTTTCTTCAAAACAAATAGTTGTTTATATTTTAATATTTGATATCCATGCTGAATTTCATATATAAATGGTAATTATACATTACTTAATACACTCTTTTTAATATAATATTTTGTTATTAATTATATTTTATTAAAACTTACCACTAACATTGCAAAATCACAACCAAATCCAACACAATTATATATTTTAATCAATATTAGTTGATAGTAATCATTGTGTTATTAGCAACATGATCTTTATCATTGACTAAATTATATAAAAAAAAGTCACTGTAAATTTCATTTCTTATTTAATAAATTCACTTATAACTTTTAAATAAAATTTATCAAATAATTAAAGAAAGTGTTGAAAAAATGTATTAGAAAATACACCCCACACTCATGTTGCTCAAAATAAGGTTTCATACAAAGGTTGTTTCAATTGATGGGTACATCATGGAAACCATGGTTTCATAGACCCACCAAACCAATCAACAAAAAGTTCAAATTCAAGAATGAACAATGAAATCACTTTATTCAATAAGAATTAAATGTGCTACCATATGTTATGTACCCAATATCATATTCATATGAAACATAACCAATAATAATGTAATGTAATATATTGTTTCAATCTATTTCTCAAAAAAAAAAATAAATAAATAAAAAAAAAAAAACTCTATTGTTCACGTTTTCTTCACCAAAGCTTCACGCCGTAATCACAATCCTTAGAAACAATCTTCGCCTGCGCCGTTAATTCATTCACCGTCACATCACAGTTAACTTTAACGGTAATCTTCCACGTCTTAACGGACCCCACTTTTATTTTCACCGGCGCTCTAATCCTAACGGTCAACGGCACTTTCCGTTTGGTCTCCGCATCAACCAACGCTCTTCCATCCTCACTATTCAACTTGATTCCGTTACCTCTTAACACCGTCGCAAACACCGTCACGTTATTTGACGGCTGATAAAACGCCGGCAGAGCGCCGTTACTGAGCCTGGCATCGTTATAGAATATTTCCACCGAACTATCCTTCAAGTAATAGATACCGATTTTGTCGTTAGGGTTATTCGCCTTCACGCTCACGTTGAACTCCGGCGAGATCGGAGCCGTCGCCGATGACGGTGAGGTTACGTTGATTCCTCTGACGGAGATTTTTTCGATGGAGTATTTCGGTGCTTCTGGACGAAACACGAGGTAGAGAACGCCGGCGGCGATGGCGAGGAGCACGATGAGGATGAATAAGAGTCCGATGAGCCAGCAGAAGCAGCAACAGCATCGGCTCCGGCGTGGCTTCCGGCGAGTGTATTGGTCGTAGCGGCGAGCGTTGCCTGGCGGAGGGACGCGGTAGACCTGGTCCTTTGGGATCTGGATGACGTAGGTTCCTGGCGGCGGCACCGGCTTCTCTGACGGCGGTGGCTGTGGTGGTTTTGGAACGGGAGAGGCTTGTTGAGGCGAGTCACCGGGGTGAACTCGATCGGCCATTGAGTCAGTGATACTGTAAAAGCCAAATGCAAATGCAAATTCAAATGAAAATGAAATGAAAACACAATTTTGAATCAGAGAAGAGCGTGTGTGAGAGTGAGGGAAGAAGATTGTAATGTTTCTGTGTGTATCATATCACACTCTATATGAAGCAAACCTTACGCGTTAAATCAAAAACACGCGTTTTAT
Source organism: Hylodesmum podocarpum (assembly GCA_026586105.1). Lineage (NCBI taxonomy): Eukaryota > Viridiplantae > Streptophyta > Magnoliopsida > Fabales > Fabaceae > Hylodesmum > Hylodesmum podocarpum. Next base: position 4,058,152 of record JALJEV010000519.1, on the reverse strand, counting down.
GTTAACGGTACTATAAGAAATTAAAACTAATTAAAAAACATTATTTTATTTTCATAAAGAAATTATTAAATCCAATTTAACTTTTTTTTTTTAAAAAAAAAAAAGTAAACGGATAGATCTTTTAACCAGGTATTTAAAAATAAAATTATTTTTATTAAAAATAAATAAAAAATATTAATATATATTATTTAGTAATTTAGAAAATTAATGTAACAACTGACTCAAAATGCAAACTTAGAGTCAAAGCAAGAAGCAGATGGTTTACGCGGAGAAATAAGTGCGCACATAGCTTAGATTATTATAATTGAAAGTCTAATTAATATATAAAATGAAAAAACTAATATTTTTATTTCCAAAAAATAGCAGAACAATTTAATTTTTTTAAAAATTCAACAGATAGATTTTTAACATCATACATTATAAATATAAGATGTTTAATTGCTTTTGCTTTAGTAAAAAATTAAAGTATTTTGTATAAGATAAATATTTTTACTTCAGTTTCACATATGATTTAAATTAATAATTATTTTTAATGATAAAATTGGCCTATATTTATTTGTGTATAGATTATTTTTTATTTAAAAATAAAATTTATATAAAAGATTATAATTTTCAAGCAACTTTTTAATATTAAATTAAGTAATAAAGCTTTTTTTTGGTAGCTTAAAAAAGATTTTAAATTTGACGATTAGTCAAAATGAACCCGCAGATCCTAATGCTGCATTGCACGATGGAAACATTATTAGAGATGATTCCCACTTACCCATATTTTTTTTTATATCTCCCTAAATTAATGGGCCATGATTATTAATGGAATTTAATCTTGACATATTTTTGTTAAAAATAGTATATGAATATAAATCAAAATTTAAACTCTAACTCTCTCAAAATATCTAACAAATTAATGACATCTTCGTAAAATTAATTGTATGCCAAAAATTTATTTTTGTTTGAAACCAAACAATATAACCTATTAAAAAATCATATTAGTTAGATTTTTTTCATTTATATATTTTTTTTTTTTTCAGTTTCTTAACCCGTATATTAGATTAAGATCATGTAAGAAATCAAATAGAGACAAAATATTGGAGCAAGAGAATGAAAAAGTGTAAGAAAGAACAATACTTACTTGATCAAGAATGAATGAAGATAGATTGAAATGTGAGAAAGACAAGAAAAAGAGTGAAGAATGTATGTATATTTTATAGGGAGTTAGTAAGAATGTGGAATGAGCAATGCTTGTTCAAAGAAGGATACTCTAATTTATTTATTTAATTATTTGACAATACAAAGATACTCTAATTAATATCATAAATTAAAAAAAAACTATATAATATAAAAATGAGTTTAATAATTAATAAAGAAAAGAAGAGAAAGTGGGGTACAGTTCAATGTGGATCAATCATAGTTGGCAAGTTCAAGAGGAAAAAACACGGAAGCTATTAAACAAAGAGAAGAAAATGAATAAGTCAAAAAATGTGTTTGGCTTTGCCATTTGGATTCAGATTTCTCTTTGCCGATTCATTTTGTCTGCGAGTTAGTTGGCACTTTGCCAAACGCGGTTTTGTTTCTTTTCGATTTGCTTCATACCTTCAAAGCTTTTTATTTTTATTTTTCTTTAATTAAATATTTGTAGTACATGGCTTTGTCTTAACATATGATTAGCATGATTAACAAATATAATAATTTTCGTTTATAAAATGATCTCATGGCTAAATATTTACTAAGAAAAACAATGGTAAAAAAGTGTTTTTGGCATCACATGTCTTCTTGCGTGGTATTTTAATATATTTTTTTATTGTTTACCTTTTTTATACGTGGGAATAAAAAATAAATATAAAAAAAGTTATAACATCATACTCAATTAATTAAGTTAGATTTTCTAGATTTTTCTTCTTTTTATTCAGTTAAATTCTTTAAATTTTTCTTTTTTAATTTTTTTTTTCATATGCAATTTTATTACTTGATTAAAGTTTCGTTATATATATGTTGGATTATTTTTTTTAAGCTTATTTGTATATTATAAATTAGACTAAATAGTTTAAATAATGGTATTTTTATTTTTGATCGGATTTTCTTTTTGTTTAGATGTGTATTTTGCATGTTTTTGTAACTAGTAAAAAAGCAAATTCTCTCAATTCTCTCAAACTACTTTTATCTATCTTCCTCTTTATTTTTATTTATAACTAAAGAAATTAAATTTTAATGGTGATATTATGTTCAATATTCTTAAATTTCAAACTAATTTTATCAACCATTTTTTAATTATATTTATAAATTAAATTTCAATATTTTTTTTTATAAAAGAAATTATCAATGATTAAAATAATATTTTATCATATATACTATTTATTGTAAATTTAAAATATAATTTCTATACTAAAACATTTATTTATTATGAAGTTTACTATCTAAGACATTTATCATACAAAATTCATAGATTAAAATGACAATATTTGGATTATTTGAAAAATCAAAACAAAAAAATTTTGTGTTGTCTTTTTCATTATAGGAAAATAGTAATATTAAGATGAGTACAAGAAGTCATGGGCCAAAGTAGAATGATATATGAGAGACTTATGCAGAGAGAAACAATCTAGAAGGTTTGAACACCAATTTGAGAACACATGTTTTCACAATCAAAAGTTAGTAACTTATTAAAAGTAAATGCCAAGAAAACACCGACATATACTACAAGGACTTTACACTCCGAAAACCACCAATTTTTTCTATACGTAACTATAATAATACCATAAATATCTCACAGAAATTGATATTCTATGTAATCCAAAGTATACAACTATTCCACAAGTTCACACAAAAAATACTTACATGACTAGAAGTCATTACACAATAATGAAAAGTCTTATTTATTTTATTTTCTTTAGTAATTTATATAAAATTGAAATAAAATGTAAATTAAACAAAATGCATTTATATAAGAGGAAGAACTTTGTTCTTACCGGATATAGAAGGTACGTTTAAGATTAGTAAGGTGGATGAGTGGAATGTTTTGGTCGGTCGATTTAGTTTGAGTGAGTATTTTTTATCTGCAAAAGACACTCTGATATTAAAGTAATAGTTTAGCTGAAGTATTTAAGTGGGAAATAGAGAGAAATATATTTCATTGCTACAAATATGGATTATTTAAAAGAATAAGACATGTATTTGGATATTTCTCTTCAACTTAACAAAAATTGAATTATTATTATTACATACACAACTAGTTGAAGGGAACTCTCGGAAGAAAAAAATGAATTATGGAAGTGTATGACTTGAACTATTGATTAAACTATGCAGATATATGACTTTATTTTATCTGCCACATTCGAATTTACAATTTAATGTGTTTTTTTTTTCATAAGTATCCTTAGAAGTAAATATAGGTTGAAGGAATATGCCATCATAAATGAAGATTTTCTGTATTAGACTGCTGACTATTGAAAGTGACTGACCTATAATGTAATGATGATTAATCATCTGATGTTCACATTTTAGGCTACTTCCAGGATACGTGTTGCCACTGTTGCCAGAAGAACCCAGTCAAAAAAGGTCAAGTTGACGTGACCTCCACTAACACAAGACATTTAATGCAACAATTAATACTACATTAAATATCTTATCATACCAACATTGTACGGTACAAACTTTAAATCTTTTAAATAATTAAACATGGATTGACAATAAGATTGAAACATAAATGAGATAGTAAAATTGATTCGAGTACGTAAAAGTTTGAGAAGAAGAATTTTTTACTTTCCATATTTAATTGTATTTTAAAATTTAATTTTTTAAGTGGTAATTATAACATTAAAATTCATTAATCATGATTGATACTTTACGAGAATATACATTACTAATTGTAAAATGATATAAAAATTGATATTCAATGTCCAAAGTTTGGTACAACTATTCCATAAATATGAGCGTAAAAAATACAATTTATATTGATACATGATTAAAAGTCATTACACCAATAATATATATGAAAAGTCTTATTTACTTATTTTTTTAGTAATTTATATAAAATTAAAATGAAATGTAATTTAAGCAAAATGCATTTATACAAGAGGAAGAACTTTGTTCTGATCGAATATACGAAGTCATGTGCTAGATCAGTGAGCTAGATGAGTGGTATATTTAGATTGATCGATGTAGTCCGAGTGAGTATTCCTTTGCGAAGCATGAAAATGTACCTGTAAAAGGCAATCTGATGTTAAAGTAAGAGTTTGGCCAAAGTGTTTAAGTGAGAAATTGAGAGAAATATAAGTGTGAAATGTGTGTAAGACGAAAATTATTAAAGATGTATCCTTAGAAGTATATATAAGTTGAGGGAACTCCTTGAAAATTGTGTCATCATAAATGAGAGTTGTCTGTAACAAACAACTGACTATTGAAAGGTCAGACAGTAATGATCGATGATCTTTCTAATGTTCACGTGTTGTTACTGGAAGAGCCTAATCACAAAGAGTAAATTATCATAATCTCTTCTGACACAAAATATTTAATGTAACAATTAATATTATATTAAATATCTGATTATATAATACAGATTTTAAATCTTTTAAATAATTAGACATGGACGAGATAATAAAATTGATTATGAGTATATGAAAGTTTAAGAGGAAGAAAATTTTACCTTTAATATATTTAATCGTCTTTTGAAATTTAATTTTTCATAGAAGTGATAAAGAAGTGGTAAATATCTTATAATATTAAAATTTATTCTTATAGTATTAAAATTTATTAATCATATTTTTACAAGAATATACATCATATTTATTATAAAAGGTATTATATATTTGTTTTTTTTTCTTATTTTTTTATGTTAAGATGGTATTTATTCAATGAAAAATTAAAGCATAATGAAAATTAATTTAGATTTATGTTAATTAATAATCTAATTACTTTATACTAACATTAAATAATTAATTAATGTAACGGTGAGAATATATATTAAATTATTAATTGGAAACACTATCTAAATTCATAATTTTACACCCTCCTTTTAATTAATTTATACACTCAGATCGATGTATTTTGTGAAAATCAAACCGATCCTCTGCACAAATTTAACATGTGTTATGAAACAATTGAATCACACCCATTAAATTCTAACTATTTAATATTACATAGTTTTTCTCCTATTACAGCTGTGAAATATTAATGAAGAGCTTCAAGATTGACAATACTTGAAAATAGTAAAAAATAATAAATATCAACATATTTTAGTATATTATAAAACGAAGCATAAAAAACAAATATAAATGAATAAAATGATTAAAAATAATTATCTGTGCAAAAATAAAAAATTCACCATAAAAATAGAATAAATTACACATATATTCCTTGAAGTTTTACAGAATTATACTAGATACTCCTTAATTTTCTAGTACTGTTTTTATTATTTTTATATAGGTTTCAATATAATATTTTTTTAAAATAAGTAAGGAATTCTACTAAACAAGTAAAAAATGGTGGTGTGATTTTACGAAATTTCAGGGAATGTTTATATAATTTAAAATCTAAAACTCTATTTGTTAATTAAATTAAATTCATTTATAACTTTCTAAAATTAATCACAATCTTAATCCCATTTCATAATTAAAGCTAAATCCAAAAGAGAATGTCAAATATGCTGCCATTGCAATCAGCCAAAATATACATACTTCTTCTAGCTATATAACACACCACATTCACCACTCATCTCATCACAAAAGGTAGAGAATCAAAACACAAGAAGTGAAAAAAGAAAACACCATCCATGGAAGCTCAAGCTCTTCTGGCTCTCACTCTCCTAAGCCTCTATGCCTCAGGCACAAACATTCTCTTTCTACACTCTTACTTCTACAATTTGCATGAATAAGCAAAATATAATAGACTAGACTATTGTTTTATTTTATTATTCTTCACTAACAAAATTGTTGTACATAATGTTTACACATTTGCATGTTGTTACAGGGTCATACTCAACCAAATTAACATTCACAAACAATTGTGCATTCACAGTGTGGCCAGGAACCTTAGGCAAAACACAATTATCATTAACCGGTTTTGAACTTTCTCCCAAGAATTCATTTTCTTTGGATGCACCAAATGGTTGGTCTGGTAGATTTTGGGCACGTACTCAATGTTCCAAGGACCCATTAGGGAAATTCACTTGCAAGAGTGCAGATTGTGGCTCTGGCCAAATCCAATGCAATGGGGCAGGTGCAATCCCACCAGCATCACTAGTGGAACTCACAATAAATGCTAGTACCAAAGATTATTATGACACAAGCCTTGTTGATGGGTTCAATTTGCCACTCTCAATGACCCCACAAGGGGGTGTTGGAGGGTGTCATAGTACTAGTTGTCCCAAAAATGTGAGTAGTGTGTGTCCACTTGATTTGGCTTTGAAGAGTGATGATGGAAGTGTCATTGCTTGCAAGAGTGCATGTGTGGCATTCAATACTCCAGAGTATTGTTGTAAGGGTGACTTTGGTACCCCTAAAACTTGCCACCCTACTAACTATTCTAAATGGTTCAAGGATCAGTGTCCTCAATCTTATAGCTATGCTTATGATGATAAAGCTAGCCTTTTCTCATGTTCTGGGAGCCCTGATTATACCATCACTTTTTGTCCATGATTCTATAAATTGGTTTTTGTGCTTTTAGTATAAGCAAAAGTTTGGATGCGTATGGCTTGGGAGAAGTTGCAAATTCATTGGAATTTCTTTACATGCCATTGTACCAAAGTGTGCAAATAATATTTATGAAATAAATTTGCTATGTTTTGAGCAGAGAACATTGGAATTTATGTTGTTTTCTTCTTTTATTTCAAGCATGTATTTTGCTTAGTTTTCATCCTCTACTTAAAAATTAAAAAAATTATGATTAAACACTCTAATTGTAGCAAAAAAAACTAGAGAAATAAAGAGATAAAAGAAATTGAAGTATAAGCTTGTATTGTATTTAAATGGACTACCATTTTTAAAGGGTTCTAACTCACTTGGTCCATAAAATTTCCACATTTTATTAAATATTTAATATACTTTTTAGCTTCGAACTTTAAAATAAAACCCATTATACATCTCTAAGTATAAATATAACAAAATAATTTGGAGGGTTTTGAATAAAAGAAAAAAATTAATGGAGGACTTAGAATCTGTTTTATTTATCCGTTTCCTATTTTTATTTTTACTGTAAATAAGATATTGTCAAGAAAAATACATTTGATTATAATTTCAAAAAATACAAGAATTTAAAAAAACTGAAACATACTTATGATGAAATTAAAGCATTTTCTAATATTAATTCCAACAAATAATCCCTTACAACGGGGTATAAACATATTTCTAGGATATGTTCTGGTACTATGTTAGGTGATGGGCCTAACTCAACCCTAGAAAAATCAGTTTATAAGATGAGAATTACTCTTTGCAACAATATACATTAACCAACTCGTTCAAATAAAATTCCAAGACATGAAAGGAAGAGAAATAGGCAATAATAAATGATGACATAACGTTTATGAATATCAATTATTACAAGGAACAATACTTCAAAAATAATCAATATACAACCTGCCCATTGAAGAGCTGAAAAGAATGAATTTCCTTTGATAAAGAATCCCATTTCATATCCTGACTTGTTATAATGCCTTTGGAGAACTGTCATCAAGGGACCTAAATTTATCAGACTTGAAAAGCAACTCAAAACAACACAATTATAGCTAACAATGATGTTAGTTGTTAAGGCTATGATATGATCAATTGATCAGCAGTTCTACCTTATTGTTGAGAGATCATCAAAGACAGTTTTCATGTCAGGTCTGTCAGATGCTGGAAGAATGCATCTAAGAGCCACCTTTAGCATTTCATCAAGAATTTTAGATGATCTTTCTCCATTATGTTTCTCCACTAGAAACCTATCAAAGCACTGATTAGAACGGTCTTGTTCAGCTAAGAATCTCACCCAATCAGTGAGCTCAACCACCCCTGGAATCCCAGAAACAATTTCTCCAGAAATTTTTCCTGTTAGGAGCTCTAACAAGACCACTCCAAATGCATAGACATCACTTGTCAAGGAAGGGCATGGTTTGCTTGATCTAGCAAACTCGGGAGGCCGATAACCAAGTGCACCGGCGTTCAAAACTTGCTCAGCAGTACCAGCAGCAGTGAGTATTCTGTGCAGGCTGTAGTCAGTAATGAGGACTTTTCTGTTGGGAGTTTCAAGCAAAATGTTTGTGGATTTGAGATTGCCATGAGGTATGGCTTTCTCGTCGTGTAGGAAATGTAGACATTGCGCCACCTCTACGGCCACCCTGAGCCTCTCATCAAGAGACAAAGGATGCAGATTTCTTCTATCTGCCTCTGCGGAAAAAAAAAAAACGATTGAATCAGTTAAGTAAAACAGAAGTACTACAACCAGAAAGCCTAGGTTTTATGTTGCAACCAAACATGAAGTTATAATCTTACCATGGAGATAAATGTCCAAAGATTCAGCATTCATGTAATTTGATATGATCAGTTTTTCATGTTCCTTGGGCCCCAAGTAGTAACCCTGAATCGAAACTAGGTTTGGATGCTTGATAGTTCCAAGTTTCTTTATTTCCCTTGCCAACTCTTTTCTTCCTTTAGTTATTCCTTCTCTTAACCATTTGACAGCCAATGCATGACCAGAGTCAAGTGTAGCTTTGTAGAGTGTTCCATGGCAGCTCCTGCCAATAACTTCTGCTGGAGCACATGAAAGTTCTTCTGCAGTTAGCACCAAGGATCCGTCAAAGATATGCAAGTCTCCAACCAGTTTATCCGGAGAGGATACTCTGAGGGAACTGGGATTCTCAAACTGATGACTTTTAGAAGATGAAGGATTTGAAGGTGACAAAATAGAAATTGGAGAAGATGTTCCTTCCTCATTCTTAGCTAATTCATGATGACCAAGATCCATTGGCTTCTTTAGCATTGGTTGATTGTTTCTTGCATCATCAGCAGATCCTGTTTGAGAATATGGTAATCCTTCCAAATTTCTGTAAGGTGCCTCTATATTTGATGAGAAAGCACTCTGTTGGGTGATGCCTCTTGCTTCATTTTGTTTAGAAGTTCTTTCTTTCTGATGATGAACCCTATAATAAATTATTATGCCCACAAAAGCCATCACAAAAGCACCAGCAACTGAACATGCAATCAGGGCAATCCTAGTTGCAGAACTTTTATGTAACCGGTGTTCCCTCAGGCCTAAGTTGGAAGTATCTTTTGGTGATGATTGTGAATCTGGAAATGACAGCATAGTATTTCCTGGATGAAATGCTGATTCTGGAAATTGCTTCAAGTTCTCTGGTACAGCACCAGAGAGATTATTGAAGGACACATTCAATACTCTCAACTCATCTGGAAGGTCATCAGGAATAGCACCTTCCAATTTGTTGTTGCATAGATTGAGATATGCCAAATTGTGAAGCCTACTCATATTTGAAGGAAGAGTCCCACTCAAGTTGTTGTGTGAAAGATCAATAAACACCAGACTAAAATTTTCGGCAGAAACTGATGGATCATTCGAAGGTTGAAATTGAATAGGAATTGATCCAGAAAATTTATTGTTGGAGAGGTTAAGACTAATCAATTTGGTTGAAGTGAAAAAGCTTGGCAGGAGGAACCCAGAAAGCTGGTTGAAGCTAAAGTCAATCTCTTTTAGTTCCGGATATGTTCCCAAGATTGGCGGAAGAAATCCCTCCAATGAGTTATTGGATACATTAAGTGCAGTTAACCTTAAAAATTGAGAAGTTTCATTTGGCATCATTCCTGTCAATGAGTTACTACTTAACTGAACAACTTCCACATAGTTACCCCAATACCGGATCCTTGAGAAATTACCTGATAGTGTGTTATTACTCAAATCTACGACGGAACAGTGGCCTACTGTGAGAGGCAACGAGCCAGACAATTTGTTTGATGATAAATTAAGCTTCCTCAGAGTCACTGAGGTAATAATTCTAATGGAACCTACAAAGAAAGTTTAAATTGTAAAAGAAGAGAAGGATAACCAAAAACTCATTGAATAAGTTATAGTTTGAATCCATGTCATATCTGATTTTATGACTAAAATTAATGAACAAGTTTAAATGCCACAAAATTGGGGAGAGACTATGAGGACAAAGTATACATTTCTAAGTGCAGAATAGATTGTTTGTCACAGGTAGCATAACTTTGGACAGATTTTGAAAGAATTTTCCAAAATGCTTCTACATAAAAATAAAATAAAATAAAAAACTAAATGGCGTTTATAAGGACTAAGGGATGAATCATAAAAATTCTATGACTTGGATACCAACTTCATTGCAAATATAGGTTACTGCACAAGAATTTTCTGCAAAGATCTAAAGGTCTGCTAACAGCTGCATACCATCCAAAAGATCCCCTAAAGAAGGTTTAACATCAATCACTTTTCTTCCTTATCATGTTTGGATTTCAAACTGACTCCACAAACCAATGTATTAGACTGATGCTGATGATATGCAACCAAATACTTATGCCACTTTTTCAATATACTGCATTTTTTATAATCAATGCAGCCATCATTACTACTTAGTTGGCTTACAGAGTTATGTTGAAGTATATTTATCCATCAATAGATTGAACCATGGTACAGAAACATCAAAGGGAGAAATATTAAGATTTTCTTATATTTGAGTACTCCACCATTTCATATACAGCTAACTAGCTAAGAAATTTATGAATAATTTTCAATCCTTCAGTCAATAATATTGATCGCAAATAGACTTTCATTTTGGTTTGGTGACCGTATAGTACTTTCTTCTACAATCTTTCTTCCTAGAACAGATAGAGGATGTGAAAAATATCTAATTTATTCCATAGAAGAAAAATCCCAAAGGCTATATCTAAGATAACTGAAATAGCAGAATAGGGCATCAGAACGAAAGCTGCAGTTTCACGTTTCAGTATCCAAACAGCAGCCTGATATGGGTTATTGACAGTAGTTTTTCATCCTTTTTCTTTTATTCTATTTCTTTTCGGTCGGAAAATTATAGTTGTTAAGTTTTTCATACCTAAAACTTCATTTGTGAATAATTGTTAGCAGAACTGATAGCAACAGAGAGGGAGTAGACTAGAAATGTCAATGACATCACAAGTTTACGCATACATTTACATAAAAGTAACGGATAAGTTATAACTTTGGAGAAAGAATATAATTACAGTTTACACAGAAAACATAGAAGGTACCTTCAAGCATGTTTTGACTAAGATCCAGTTCAGATAACATCATTGAACTTTCCTTCAATAAAGCTTCTGGCAGTAAACCAGTCAACTGGTTGCAAGCAAGTCGAAGAATCCTTAGCGATACCACAAACGTGAAGGAAGGTATATTACCCTCTAACTGATTATTACTAGCATCCAAGACCTCTAAATTGTCAAGGAATGGCATACCATCATGAGCAAATAACTCACCACTCAAGGAATTATGGCTAACATTCAAATATTGAATTGAGGAGAGAAATGAGTCATCTGCAACTCCCAAATCCAGTGTACCAGAAAACCTGTTGCTGCTCAAGTCAACATATAGCACACTTCCCATCTGAGTAAAGGTATGCATAATATCCCCAGAAAAGTTATTCGCGTGCAAATCCAAGTACTTCAACTGCTCAAGTTTGTAAAACTCAATAGGAAGAGTGCCTCCAAATTCATTTGAAGAAAGATTCAGATATACTAACTTGCGCAATTGAACAAGGTTAGAGAGTAATGGTCCATTAAACTTGTTGAGGGACAAATCAAGAAATTCCACTGATTCCATTGTAGAAATATGCAAGAGATCTCCTGTGAACTGGTTGTTCACAACTGACAAGTTGCTTAGCATTGTAAGGCGACTAATTGCAAGGAAATTAAACTCTCCAACCAAACCAGCATTATCCAGAGTGATGGATACAACACTGCCTTCACTACACAATATACCATACCAGTTCTGAGGACATCCATCAGAATCTAAAGACTTGGAATCCCAAGAATTTACAACTAATCCAGAAGGGTCATTCTGAATACTCTTCTTGAATTCAAGGAGTGCATCAATGTCTGAATTCCCCAATGCAATAGCCACCAACAACAATAGCATCAACCAGATAACCTGCATACCTTTCCTAGTAGCTCCTAATCTAAACATGCACCAACAACACAAACATATATGACTATATGAGAGAATGTTCCAAAGGGGCAAGTGTACAACAAAAATTTAAAGGCAAGTGCTTAATTTTATAACAAAATATTCTATGATGTAATGCACATACATATACAGGCCAAAATGTCACAATGCAGCCAGAATATCACTTATTGTTTCTACAATTACAAATCTCAAGTACAAAAGAGTGAAATAAAAAACTGAGGTTCATCACTAACTAATTGTTATAATTATTAAACAAGAAACCTACTCTTTTTGCAGCACAATCATAACCAACCCCCTCCAAAAGAAACGAGGAAAAAAAAAAAAAGAAAAGTACTGATGCATTATCACCTTTTAATCCACAAGTATAGTTGAGTAATGAAGCATATGCACGTGACAACAGAAGCAACAATGCTAAATAGAAGAACAAACAAGGGAACCACCCAAGTAATCTTCTGCTGTTAGAAAAACAATGATTCTGAGCTGAGGAGGAGGTTATAAATCTGAAGAAGTAGGCAAGTACAGTGAAATGCAGTGTGGCAAAGAAAAGACAAAGGGAAAGTTTTGATTTTGAGACAAGGGTAGAAGCAGAATATAGTGATAGAACAAGAAGAATAGTGAGAGAAACATTAACTGAGAAACATGGTTGGTAGGTTGCTGTTATATCATGTCATGATTAACAAAACCATATACAGAAAAAAAAAAAAAAACTATATCTTATATTATATTATCCCAGTTTTTGCTTCTTTTTTATTTTATCACATTCTGTTTCTCTATCTTATAGAAAGTGAGTAAAAAATTACTAGTAAATTTTTTTGAGTGAAGAAAGGTTTGTGAAATGTGAGAGAGACTTTTCAAGAATACGTCACTGGTTGTCACAGATACAAAGTTAGAACTAAGTGACCTCGTTGGCTGTACCTTTGACTTGAGTTTATCTTCCAAACAGCATCCCAATGCAAAAGCGCGTGCAACTACTGACATTTTCACTTCTAAGCATCTTACTGATATTAAATATAAGTTTTATTTAGTTAGCACTGATTTATAGTTGTAAAATAATATTTAATAGATAATTATAATATATAAATAATTATAAAACCTGAAGAAAGAAAAAAAATATATATATATATTTGAATTGATATTAAAATTAATTATGAAATAAAATTGCATAGTTTATATGTTTAATTCATAAAACAAGTGTATTAGAACTTAAAATAAGAATCAGGGCAATGATATTGGTTATGGTTCACTTAAATGTGGATTTAATTTATTTAATTTACTGATTAAAGTTAATTATGTTTTTTATTAGTGGTAATATGCATTGTTTTATGATTTTATTGGTGTATTTTGATAATTATAATTGATATTTGATTGATATAGTTTGACATTTGCTCAATGTTTAAATATTTATAGTTTCTAATTATTAAAAAAAATATATATTTATAATTTCTCAATGTAAAACATTGTAGTTATTGAGTTTTTTTTTATGATTTATTTTTGAGTGACGTAGATAAAATTTACTTTTGCATTCTACTATTTCGCTTATTCATGCATATTTTTGTTATGTTGTTTTTAATAAAACATTCACCTACTATGTTAACTAGTGATTTTTTTTTTTATGTGTGTGTTTTTTTAACAAACACTCAATATGGTCGTAAGAAATTTTTTTTACTCAATTTAATCTAAAAAATAATTATCAAATAATTTTATTATAAAAGAGAATTTAAGTTGTGTTGTTTAATCTAAAAGTGGTGAAAGACTTGGAAAACTGGAGAGACAGAAGAACATGAGGACCAAGTTGAGAGGGATAGAACAAGGGAAGATATAGAAAAATACCACTTTTCTAAAAGTGGGCCTTGGGAGTAGAAAAGACCATTTTTATTTTTCTAAAAGTTTATCCACTTTTCTGTAAAAGAAAAAAAAAATTGTCCACAAACAAATATTTCAAAGGGACTAAAATATTTAATTACACATAATTATAATTATTTATAAGTTTAAGAGACTACTTGATGATTTTTTATTCTTTAAAGTTAAAACAGATTGGCAAGTTTTTTCTTTGAGAGATGTTGATTGTTCCCTAAGTAAAAGAACAGAGAAAACATAACACAATAGAAAATTAGAAACTGATTTGTACTCCCTCTCAACTTATCTATAAATAAAGATAACTAATTTTATACAAATTAAAAAAAATATAATTATATATATTTAATTTTCTTATTTTCATATAAAAATTAAATTACATTTCTCATATTACTCTTAATCAGTACTTATTACAGATAATGTCCACGTTAAAAAATTAAATTAATTTAAAGATACTTTAAAGTAGTAGTATTAAATAGAGTCGAGTTAATCAAATGTTATTATATATCTGAGTCTAAAATTTTAATTTTTATATAAATGCAAAAGAGTATGTATTACTTATGGAATATACAAGAAACTAGACCCGTTAAGTTTTCTAATTTACTCTTTAGAGCAAGAAGTTTATTTATTGACCATTTAATCAAATAGGAAAAAGAAAACAGAAAAAAAAAATATAAGAAATAAGAATAAGATGGATAAGATATATTGTTTGAATAACCCAGAAATGAAAACAAAAGCAGAAGCAATTATTTTTATTTATTTGGATGTGTAAAATAAAAAAAATGAATAAATAAATTACATAAATTTTTCTATAACAATAATAAAATTAATTTAATAAAATATATTTAAAATTTATTTTGACATTTTCTATTAGAAATATACTTTTTGTGTCGTTTAAAAATTATTAACTTACAAAGTAACTAAAATAATCATAAAAACCCATGTCCATCAACATTCCCTAACTTTGAGGGAATATTTTTTTTTTTTGCTTGGTCCTATCACATCATACACAAAAGGCATCCTATTTTAATATTAAATGTGGGAAAAATAATTTTTCTCTTTCCTAATTTTTTTTTTCTCTCTCTCTCTCTCATTTATTTTCTCCTAGTTCAGGAAAAATGGGTTTAAATAAGTTATTCTTAAATTATCTGATAAAATTATAATGCCTAGATTAATTGTTTAATCTGTTTTTATTTAATTACCTTAGCCTATCTGATCCTGTAAAGAGAATGAATCTGATCCATTATCTAAGGCTATGAAGGAGGTTTTCACTAAATCTAACTTAAATATGAATCATTTGTAACAAATAAAGAGGTTCTAGCTCATTCTCTTTGTTTCAACTTTTGTCTAAGTTTCACTGAAATTGTTCTTCCCTTTTTTATTCTTTTAGTTATGTAATTACCTAACTCTGATTATGTGGTTACATGCATATGCACGCAGTTTCTAATATTACAAAAGTTATCACTTTGGTGCAACATCTTATAAATTGAATTCTTCTATGTCCAACTATACTAATGAACATATTGTTTTACACCATTACCAAAAACTGTTGCATCTTCAACACTCACTTTGTTTAAGAAAACAACATGTGAGTAGTTGAATATAATCATTTTATTGAATATGTGAGTAGTTAATTTCAATAATTTTTTATAACAGGTAAAAGGACCATATTGTTGCATACGAAAAGTTTAGACGTAGAATTTGTAATTTTTAACAGCAAACATTTTTGCTATACGTATAAGAACCAATATTTTATTTGAAGTTCTTAATTCGATTAATGTCTGTGGATGATCATATTTCCATGCATAATATTCTTCCACTATTGTTATATGCATTAGAACCAAAATACTACTCTAACATGAGAATAATATATATATATATATATATATTGTTTATTGATCATAGAACAAATATTTATTCTGTAATAATTATTTCTAATGTTCTATTGAGAAACAGGTTTTCAGTTAAGTAAGAGGTCTTAGATATTACTTTGTTATCTGTGTTCTTATGACAAACAAAACATTCAGCAAATCATATATTACTTTGCTACTGGTTTTGTCATTCAGAAAATATTGCAAACAAAACAAAATCATAGGATCTTAGAACCAAACAGCAAATCATATATTACATAAACCAGAAGAAAGTCAAAGCTGGGTACATTACTACTTGAAAATAACTAAAGTTAAAGAAAATAAAACATCCATAGTAGGTGATTTCCTATGACTTATATCTCAAAGTCTAAGCAAATTATTTCATTTAACCAACAGTAGCGCATCTAAAATAACTACTTCATTCATATTTTCCAATCTTCACATTCTTGTTCTTCAAAATCCTAGAGGTTGATTTCATATGACTTTCCACATCTACTTCACTTGATCTCTTCTTAGTCCGAGCATAATCAGAAGAAGCTTGGCTCTTGTCAACATAAACAGCATGGTTATTTTGAGATAAACCCATCATATTTGGAGTTAATGTCACATCAGCTTCCTTATTTGGTGTCTTCAGATAACCAGGATCAAAGCAATCCAGACCTAAGCCAAGATGAACAGAGTGACTTTCATCACCAGCATCTGAAACCTTGTCTCTCAAATCCTGATTCATAAAAATCAAACAGAATGAATAAATTTGAATTCATACTCATATTCATATCTACATATATATATATATATATATATATATATATATATATATATTAAAAGGTATTAAGATCACATAATAGAAAAAGTTTATATAATACCTCCCAAAAAAACAGTTGTTTTCCTATTCTGTGACTACCCTTATCAACATTTCCACTTGTTCCTATATCAGCATAATCACAATCAGCTTGATTTTCCATTTCTATAGTAGCTGGAGTTGAATAAAGACAATTGCGGCACAAATTGAGATCAAGATCAACATCATCATAATCAGCCTGACTTTCATTTAGTCCACCACTCATATTTCCTGACAACTCCTGAATCATCAAAAATAAAAATGTTAATTATCAACTATAAATTATGAGTTAATGAGTGAGATTAATCAATTTAATATTAAGAGATTAAAAAATAACCTCAGTTAGAAAGAATTTATCTTTGAATTTCTGAATTATTCCTTCATCTGTGCAGAGCTTCCTTACAACATATGATTGCTTAAATATGGAACTCAACTGGTTCTTTATGTCAACCTTGAACAGGAAAGTCTTGTCCACCAAATTTAGAATTTCTTTAGGGATGGAAGAAGGATCAAAATTCTGTAATGAAGAAAAATAGGAAAAAACAGAAAGTTGTCATAGAAAAACTCTACACCTTGTCAACTGATATTTTGTGATGTGCATTGTTATATGCATTTTGTAGAAATCATACCTTTTCAGCCAATTTAATCATATCAGCACAAGACTTGTTCAATAAAAGTGATGCATCATGATCAAATATGACAAAATCTGCAGAATCTGAGTCATCCACTACTCTCACCTTGATTTTATATCTTTACACACCACAAAGATAATGAAATTAAAATTAAAAATTCACAAAAGAATGGGAGCATGGATGAGAAGAAATTCATGAACATTTTATACCTGGGAGTAGCATTCATGATATGCTTATCACACTCTTTACAGTAGTACATTTTTGAATCTGGATAAACAGATGTATTGCAATGACATGCTGTGTACCACCATTTTTCAGTTTCCGAAACATGTTTTATAGTCCCCAAAACAACACATGTAATTTCCTACAACAAGGAATGTATAAAAAATTAGAAATCATTGGTGGAAAAAATGAATTATGAAAATTTTGCATACATACTTCTTTGATATCTTTAAGTTCCACAATTGCCTTAGTTGTAATGTTATCAAGAAATTCAACTTCAGGATCTGTCTCAGTTGCTGAGTTACTGCTCAATGTCTTGGGTGGAGAATCATTACTTGCAAACATCCTTCAAGTTAAGATTTAAGATAAACAAAATATTAGAAATTAGATTTTCATATTATTTGCTGAGTGATGATTTGTTATATATATAACTTACTTTTTCCTGAAATTTTCTGCCTCAACACAAGATGGATTGAACACCAATTTTGTAGAAAAACTGACATTCTTAAGATTAACTTTACCTGTTTACAAACAAACAAAAATTTAAAAAATCCAAATTTACTACGCATAGTTACTCATAATATGTGATTGAGAACTTGAGGTGACAAGTTATAATCAAATTAACACTGTTAAGTAATTGATAATAAAGTATTAATTCAAGAACGTTTTTATAAGTTTACTCTCTTTGAAGAATCAAAGTAAAAATACTAACTAATCCATGGATCAAAAATAGTATTTACTCCTTAAAAAATCAAGACAAATACACACCTCTGTACTCATGCAACTTTGCAAGTTGGATAATCAGAACAGGATTTTCTTCAGCGTCAGAAGATGCTAAATAGGCATTCAGCTCATCCACATATTCTCCATACAATGCACATTCCATTGTATAACTAACACATTTGAAAAAAAGCATATTAGAAAGATGGGAATGGTTAACTAAACAACAACAAATTATAAATTTCATACCCATAACTGTTAACTTCAATAGTATTCATCTTTGAAGGAGTACCATTCCACAAATAACATTGTTTCTCAGTTCCATGTTGAGTAAGATACCCAATTACATCTGTCAAGAACTTAAAAATTTAACAACTAAACCAGTGTATAAAAACATTAGAATGCAACATAGCAAGGAAAATGTATATACATACATACCAACCAAATATTCAGTATCATAGTTAGGATTGATTTCAGCAAATGAAATAAAGGAATATGGAGACAAAGGCACATATCCTGCATCGACCATGAAACATTTTGTACCATAATGTAAGCTCAGCTTGTATCCATGTTTCGTAGCCTTGAATTTACCCGAGTTAGCAGCAAATCCGAAATACATAATCTTGTAAACAGATCCTTCTTTAAACTCCTCCTGAAACTTGCATATCAAGGATTTCCTTATTGTAACTTGAATTTTATCACCCTGAAAAAAAGAACCATAACACAGTTTCATGAGTCCATAATCAATGACACTTCTAAATAAAGTTATTATAAAAAAATACCTTCTCATCCATGACTATCATCTCCATTGAATATGGAATGGGATCATTCCTCTTATCCGGAACAAACCACAGACGAACAACTTTAGCCACGATACACCAATTTCTCCGAGATGGAGCTAATGCAGATATGAAATCACACTGAGACTTATCAATTAAGTTCATGTTGAAAATGCAAATGAGAGAAAAGCAGAGACGAAAACTCATATGCTGTAATATGCTACAGTCTAAAATTTAAATATGTTACAAGACCCAAAAATAATGATGACACGTTACTCATTGCATGCTAGGGGAGGAAACAAGAGTCATTGGTCTTAGAAAATGGTTAAACATGATATGTATTAAGATTAACATAAACTCCTTATTAATGACAGAAAAATATGGGTTTCATGAATATGGCTCAACAGTGATTCTTCTTTTTTATGACCTAATTACCTAGATTAGAAAGTCCTTAGGAGAAAAAAACATAATCCAAATTGTTGTGGTGATGTCACCTATAAAAGTTTTCTTTAGTTATATTCTCAATTTTGATATGTCTAGATTACAATTTTAATTTTTTTTTAAGTTGTATTCCTTTATGCAGAAATTAAAATAACAGCATTTTAGATTTTCAAAGATTAAAAATAAAAAGACAATATCATTTACTTTCCATTGGTCATTTTCATTATGTTGAACGGGGTACTAGTTGTCAAACCGGTCATGAATTGGCTAATACCCGATGAAGAACATTTAAAGCCAAATATGAAGGACAAATACTTTAGGTTTAGGCCCGAATACTCAAAGTCGAATTGGATGTCTAAGGAAACAAAGAAGGACTTCACAAAAGATATAATGAAAGGAAGTGAATATGTCAAAGAAACAATGGTCAAAAGAGAAGGCAAAATAGTAAACTTAGCAAATTTGTAACCATAACAGTTAGAGATATCATTAGAAAATGAGAAAGACGAGAAGAAGAAAGATATCCTAGACGGGAATGTCATAAAAGAATGTCATTAAACAAAACTAAAAGAAGAGGAATTCAAACGAAAGAGCAACAGGTCAACACTAGAAGCTGCAACATCCAGAAGTCTCAATTCATCCAGAATATAATGTCCCTCTGCCTTCCCAATCAGCCTCCTGGATCGAAGATCCAATGCTTGCTAATCCCTGTGCCTCATGGATAAACATAACATGTGGTTGTGTGACAAAAAATTTCTATAATTGCTCAGTAAGATCAGATACTATATAACTAGAAAAGGAATCATCCTTTTCTCTGGTCATTGCAAACAATCAAACAAAGAGAGTAAAACCTAAATTCTGCAAACCCTAGCAAAGAACTTCAAACGGAAGGATGAATATTGTCGAATCAAATGGATCCGCGGAAACTTGGATCGCTCATGCTCATCATGTAGAATTTAACAATCATATGAAGAAGAGAAGAAGGAAGGGAAAATACAAGAACAAGATACTAGAGTTTCATCAATGTGTATTTGTTACTAATCAGCAAAACAATACAAATATATATACGAAAATAACTAAACTACCATTAAGAGAAATAAAAATGATAAACTGCATAATATCATCTAACAAAAATGCATAATATTATCATAAATGCATAATATTATCTAACAATTTTCAATTAGTTAAGGACAACTACATTCTTTTGCAAATTTTTACTTGGTTGAGGCCAAAGACTGAGTTTATCAAATTTTCACTTATTCGAGACCTCTTACTTAAGACCCTCCCAAGTTTTCACTTGGTCAAGGTGTTTTAAAATAAGGCTCCTAAGTTGGTCGAGATCTCTTACTAAAGATCTTCTCAAGTTTCCACTTGGCTAAGGTGTTTCACAAGTTGTCACTTGACCGATAGTCATAATTAGCACAATTTTGAAACATATACTACAAAGAAACTACGTAATACTTCATATTCGGCACATTTATTACATAACAACTTCACATAGGCGCATCTCCTCAAAGCCCGTACCATTCCAAGATTGCCACTAGGCCAACTTTTCATCCTTTGAATACTCAACTTCAAGGCTAGGGCCTGTGTACTGAATACATGTAACAAAGTGGGTACTAATTGTCAAACCGGCCATGAACCAACCAGTACTCAATGAAGAACACTCAAGGTCAAACCCTCAGACAGAATACTCAAGGCTAACACTAGGGCTAAACACTAAAGATCAAATACCTAAGGTCAAATACTCAAGGCTTAACACCATAGACTAATATGTAACAAGAGCGACATACAACTTGATTAGCTGTGAAAATTAAAAAAAAAACCTTTAATTAGTAGATATATTAAAGGAAACGACGAGTTAACAGCCTAGGTAACGATGACATGACCCACCACAAAAAAGTATAAATATATGATAGGAGCTTTAAGGTAGACACTAGTTTTTAAATCCCTTCAAAATCAAGTACTAACATGAGTGTCAAAGTATCTCTTGCGATACATTCCCTATTTTTTTGAAGGTCGAGGAACGAAGGCTTAAAATTGAAATCTAATTCCTAAAAATGAGTTGCCCAAATTATGACAAACACGTTCATCAATGTATGACCTCAATAACCACTTATGTCACTTGATTATGTTTGACGCCAACTCTATAACCTATAAATATTGCTACTCTTATTAAGAAGAAGCACTTGAACTCTTATTCTCAATTTATACTCACGTTTCTCTAAAATCTTTTATTGACTTGAGTATCAGAAGGTCTTTGCATATATACCCACACATTGGACAAAAAATAAAACTGTTCGAGCATTATCAAGCTGAACATCAATTCAAACCCTTCCGAATTTCACACCAGATCTGGCAAATTCACTCGTGATAACATCAGAAACTTAAAGCTTAAACCTAGTCAAAATATTTTCTAATATTCAAAATCAACCCATATGATGGATGTTAAAAACTCCTATTGAAGGGTAATTGTCTTTTTCTCTTTTGTAAATGCTATGGAGAAGTTTGTCCAGATAGAACCTATACTTGTTCATGGAGTTGTGTGTATCTCACGTGCTAACTGAGTCAATGAACTCTGCAGGATCAAATCTGAACATAATGTAT
Organism: Hylodesmum podocarpum; assembly: GCA_026586105.1. Taxonomy (NCBI): domain Eukaryota; kingdom Viridiplantae; phylum Streptophyta; class Magnoliopsida; order Fabales; family Fabaceae; genus Hylodesmum; species Hylodesmum podocarpum. The sequence continues at coordinate 4,036,035 of JALJEV010000519.1, read as the reverse complement.
GCACGGAGAGAGAGGTAGTATGGGACAGGAGAACACCAAGCTGATCACTTGGGACAATAGAGAAATCCTAACTCCAATTTGAGTCATATGTAAAAGAAGTTATTAACTAGAATAAAACTATCAACTTTACTTCGCTAACAACTGCAATATGCAGCCAATTCACTTACAGAACATATATGTATTTCTCTCTCTTCACATTTTATATATATATATATATATATATATATATATATATATATATATATATATATATATCTTTCTCTTCACATTTTATACATATACATATCTCTCTGTTCACATTTTATAACTGATTGTTTACTTATCTGCGTATTGGAGTTATCTACCAAATATTTTTCTAAAAGTATTAGTATGTGTTTTGATGTTATCAGTAAATTGTATTTTATTTCATTCTAGTAGTTTAAACCAAACTTGCTAGTACTACCATACTATGCATCTATTGATATTAAACAACAAACTATTCTTGAGGATCGACTTAATAGCTAAAAGGGTATTTGAATAATTTATTGATTTCTCATATTTCCTCCGTTTTGTTAATGATCATATGGTACTATTGGGTCCTTTACTTGCATCTTTAACATAAAGCAAATATTTCCAATCATATATTTGCACTTTTCTTTCTTCCTTAGTTGCTAATCAATTCTCTTTCGTTTATATCAAATTTTTTTTTTTTGCTTGGATTGCACTTTACTTGCATCTACATATAATGGTAACACCAGTTATTTTAAAATTTTATATATTAGACACAATGAATCTTTATTTAACCTTTATGAATCTGAACTTATGTTAACCCAACTTATTCAATTGCTCCGATGGTAAGTTTTGCTGAGATAAATATATGAAAAATTATTTTTATTACAAATTTCTATTCAATTTTCTTTAGGATAAGTTACTCCACCTTATGGATACATATATCAGAGAAATATTAAAAATACATTCTCAAAAACTTAATATAGTTTTTATGATTGATTGAAATTTATTAAAACTTATATCATATTTATCATTTAATAATTTTATTTCCTAATTTTATAGTTTCTGAAAAAGTTTTACTGATCATTGAAGACAGTATATCTCGCTGAATTACTACCCTTCATCATACATTTATTGTGGCATAATTTATTATTGATAAAAACTAATCAAACTAATAAAACCACATATCCTATAGCTAAATAGAAGCCAACATTAAAATTTTATGAATATTTTCTTAAAATAATTTGTCTGAATCTAGAACAGTCCAACATTGTCGACTTCCATGTTTGAACGAGCGTTTGCATCCCTAAAAAAAAATGAACATGCTATAAAATAGGCCCAATTTCAAATGCCGGTGTGATTCATGTCTGGGCCGATAAGTAGTCTGGGCCGAGAAGTAGTATAAAGAATTAGTATTGAAATGATTTCTTTAAAGAAATGACAAGTATCATAGATTTTTTCATGTTACACATTATTATCATTTAATATAATACATAGATATACTTGGATGTTGCAAACATAAATCCAGTGTCCTAGTCAATTCCACGATAATTTAACATTCATATACATATTAAAAAAATAATCTCCAAATATTATAAATTATAACAAGTAATAAAAAATTCATAGGTACCATTTTTTTTATTAGATCATACCGAATATGTTTTATATGATAATAGATATAAATTTTGTAGGTATATCATTCTTTCATATTCTAACAAGATTCTTGTCATCTGGTTAATTATATTGCCGACTCTAACAGTTATCTTAATCAATTTATTGAGTTATGATTGGGTGAGTTAATTTGATAGGTTACATCGACTCCTTAAATATATAAATATATTTTTCATCACTTAAGAATATATTTTGAACCTTTGGACAAAATTAGTTCTCACTTCTCTAAAATTCCTTTTCACTCTAAAATTTTATTACATTAGTCACTATTTGAATTTTGTTCAAGCTTTCATGAAGAGATATTTCTCATATTTACTAAAGGGAATAAGTTGGATCTAATTAATTATATGAAATTATAAAAGAAATAAAGGTACACGAAGAACTCAACTGCACGTAAAATAATAATTAATTCATTTTATTTCTAGTTGTTAAATTGTTGTTAATTATATATATATATTTTTAATTTTAATTAATAATTTTATTTTTCTATTTGAATTATTTGGTACAATTCTTAATTTTAATATGGTCACTTCATCAAATATGTCCCACTAAATAAACAAACAAAAAAATATAAATAAATGAACAATATTAATAAATATAAATATATTTAGAAAAATAAAAACGTAAGAAGTCAAATTATTTTTCAAATAATTAACATAGTACCTTGCTTCGACTATCAAATTAAAATTAAAAAAATTATAAAATACATATTGTTTTAAAAATTTTAAGGTAAAAATCATAAAAAAGAAATTATTGGAAAATAATTCTGGGACATGTATATTTTGAGATTTTTCTTATTATTATAAAAAGAAATAGCAATTTACTAGCACCCAAACAAACTCTTATTGGGCCACGAATCCTGCCCAGTTCTTGCTCAGAGAACCCTTGTACTGTCAATGTCCAATTAACATTTTCTTAAATGATCATGACAATTCACATATTATTTAATGTTAAAAACACAAAAATTAATTACAATTTTTTTTTCTGTATTTTTATTAGTAACTTTTGACTATGACATTGATGGTAATATGCCATCCATGTTATTTTTCAGAGAATAATGACAGAGACGTAACTAAAATTGCTAGTTTTCGCTTTTAGGTTTATGAAATTATACATATAATATAGTGCACAGAATCAAGAAAATATTATACTAATTAATTTGTACATGCTTCTTCCCATAATATATGTTTATTCTAGCATCTTAGTTGGCATCTTAATATTTAATTTTGCAGCATTAAAATTTCAACAGCATAGGCATTAATTTTTTCATGCTTCTAGAAATATTCCACCATGCTTTCTCTCTCTTCATCTTATGATCTCTTTTTCTTGTTCAATATACCTAACTATCTTTTCAACTCTTCTTTTTTTTTTTTCTTCTTTATTTTAAAAATTCTCTTTCAACTTCTTCGTACTGAAGATACCTTTCAGCTGTAATAGAATAATTGAAAAAACTATGCTACCTTAGAAAGTGTTGGTGGGTTGCATCTTAATAATGTGAGCTACAATTCTCTATTATTTTATTTTTTTATTTCCTAACCTTTCTTCTACAATGGTTTTGATAAAGTGTTTCTTTTATTTATTTATTCATTTCAAATTCTTTTTTCTCTTAAAATTATTTTCATTAATAATTTAATTTTTAAAAATATAGACAATAAACTTAATTTAATCATGTAAACTTGACTTATATAATAAGAATTATCACTTATACACAGATTTTATCTATATCACGGGAGATTTCTAATATATAAATTTCATGTCTAATATTAAATATATTAAACTAATTAGTTGACACGAGCTAAAATTTTATCAAAAATAGAAATAAAGTAAGTTGGTGGCTTAAATTTTCAATCTTTTTATTGTATAAAGATAGAGAACTATGGATAACTGAATTTATTCTAAATTCTTAACTAGGATCCCACTAAAATAAAACATGGAATTTACATGAAACCTTTTCAACTAGTTTACTTTTATCTCCTTTCACTTTGGTATTATCCAATCCTTGAAATGAAATCAATCTAGAAGCAACTGCTGTTGATAAGATGTCCCTTTAGAAAAGTGACATATTTGACACTTTTGGAATCTCTCTTCAATATTTTGATGCTAGGTTGAAACTTTTTAAGATATATTTCATGCTAAAAAATTAATTCTAAATCTAAAATTAATATCAGATACATTAAGATATGATTAATTTTGTGATTAGAATATCTAAATATAAATGAGATTATTTTAAAATTAATTTTATTAGAATCGATCCAAAATATAGTAACAAAAAGGAAAGGATAGAGTTACTCAAAAGATGAAAGAAAAAGAAACAACATATATTTGTTTTTAATTGAAAATGACTTTACAGTTGATAGAGTTGCTATCAGCATCTATGATAGAATTTAAGCTGAGATGCTGCCACTAGCTAGGGAGCTATCAATTTGGGAAAGGTGGGTTTCATAATTGCTTAATTCACAATGTGACATTTGAAGTTCTTGTTGTTACAAAGATATATATAGTACTATACCACCACCCTATTTCAATTTGTTTATGTTAAATTAGGCTATGCTTTGCCTTCAATAATTCAGTAAAAAAGTTAGTGAAAGTTTGCTTTCTTTTATTTGTATCCCTAGTCACTATGAAATTTTTTTGTGAGGATTATTTGAAAATTCTAATAAATATAATATTATAAAATGCAATAGTTTTTTATCATGCAACTTTCATAGTTTTTCCACCAAATTAATTTTTAATATTTTTATCACATAATTACAACTTCAATCACATAGATTTGAAAATTGTATAAATTTTGTCATTCAGTTGATTAATGTAAAACTAACAAAATTTTAGAAGATGAGTGAAAAAATTGTTAGATTTTAAAAATTTGATGGTAAAATTGAAAATATAATAATTAAAAATAATAAAAAATAAACATAAAAAAATCAATGAAATAATTTGTTAAAATTTCAAAATTTAATAAAAAGACAATTAAATCAAATTAACTTAAAGGACTAACATTGTGTTAGATATCCTACACTTATAGGTTATGGAATGATCTATTAAAGAGAAAAACTCATTCAATTTCATTATATAATTATAAAAGTATAAAGTGAATAACAATTACAATAACATGAATAAGATTATTCTGTACATATAAAGTACAATTAACCCAAGTAATTCTCTACATGCATTGCTATTTCTTTTTTCTAATTAAACATTGGAAGCTAAAGTTGTTTCTATTATACACAATCAAGTTGAAATGGATAAACAGTCAAGAAAGTAACGAGTGAAGAAAGAGTTGCATTTTGCAATTTTCAAAAAGAAAAGATATGAGACAGATGACACATTAATTATGGTGCAATTGTGGCTGTGTATTTCAACACAGATACACACCACAAGAAAAGAAAGCCATGCATATGGCCAGCTATGTGGCTGTATTTCTTTGCATTCAAGACAAAGCAAAAAAATAAGTGGCTGGGACAATCCTATAAATTTTCTTGTTTAATGTGCTAACTACACATATCAGATTCAGATCGTTAAGTAATAGCCAGAATTTAATTTATTCATAGTCAACGAGGCCTTTATATAGTTTTCATCAATAATTTAATTACTATATGTATACCAAACATATTATTATACCATATCAAAGTCAAATGCTTCTCTAAATTATTAGGAGTCAAGACTTCTCTGTGAATGATTTATATTACCTTTTAAATCTTTTAGAAGAAAATTCTCCTATAAGATTGGCAGAGATATTTGTTTCACTTTTTTTTTTTAAAAAAAAAATTGGTTTGTACTATAGTTTTATATATAATTTGTTAACGTGTAGTATTAAGAAAGAAAACATTATTTTCAATTAGGGATCTGTCTCTTCCAAACTAAGAAGAGTACACTTTAATTCAAAATTAATAATTCTAATTAAAATTAAAATAATATATCAAAATAATTATTGATTTAGTACCTTTTTTCTAATATCCAAAATTAACCCAAAAAATGAGTGTTAAGAAAATTCTTGAAAGGTGATTTTCAGTTGATGTGAACATATTAATGGGCATTTATGTGGGTTGACAGAAAGCATAGGAGTTTAATTTGGTGCTTGGAGTTATAGTACATACATCCTAACAAACCTTATCCTTAGAAACGCTGCTTCTGCATGCAGGACATTTTTAATGTTTTCTATAAATTTTAAATATGATAAATTTATAAAATTCTTTTGAAGTTTATAAATTTTTATAATATAAATTCAATAAAATTCACGTTATAAAATTTTATATGTCATTGTATTCTTATGAAATTATAAATTTTTATATTATTTCACGGATTAAAATCTCATTTTTTGAATATGAACATGCAAATGTAAAATTCTAAATTCTCTAAAAAGGATATTTATAGGAATTACTTTTCATGAAATAATTTACAATGATTTGCTTACTAATTTTCACCCAAGCAAGAAATTAATTAGAAAATTATTTTTTAACCCAATTATAATTTCTACTTCCACTCTTGTCTTTTATTTGAATTTTTTTAAATTTTAAAAATATTGCTAGAAGACGAACATCATATATCTAACCAAATGTATTTTGAAATGTTTAATTTCTAGAAATAAGATTGATAATATAATATTGAACATGATTTCTACAAGTACAATATTATATACTTTCAAATAAAGTTTTAATTGACTAGTCATTTTCAATCTGTGAAACGTAGTTATGTGCATTTAGTTAGATTAATTGTAATTGAATATTGATAAATACTTTTTGCAGACTGCAGCTTCGAAGATCGATATTCGCATTTATAGATGTTCAGAGCTAAGAAATTTTGCATGTAATATTGTCATAAATGTTGCTTTAATTTGCATGCAGGTGTAGTTATTCGCATTGTAATTGTGTGTTGAGAATTAAAGTGACACTTTTGGAATCTCTGTAAAATTTCATGCTAGGTTGAATTTTTTTTTAAGATATATTACATTTGATTTTACGTTAAAAAATTAATTCTCGATCTAAAATTAAGATTGAATACATAAGTTATAGGATATTCTATTTAATGAAAAAAATTCATGTCGAATTTGATTATCATATAAAATTTATGAGATCAATAATAATCACAATATCATAAAAATGAGATTATTATCTGAAGTAGTTAATCAAAAGAGATACAATTAAACTAATTTTTTTTATATTTATCGGTATATAAAAAATATTTAATAGATACAAATATACATATAAAATCTATAAAATCTGTAAAATCTGTGAATGTGTTAATTAATTAATTGTGTTAATCGATTAATCGCTTGTTATGTTGAATAAAATTGTTGGTATATATTTCTTTTCCAAATGGAACAATAAAGTTAAAGTTACTTCTATAATACAAAACATAGTTGAAATGGCTAAACTGTCAAGAAAGTAACAAGTGAAGAAAGTGTTGCAGTTTGCAAATTTCAAAGAGATAAGATATGACACACATGACATATACTACATTAATTATTCTGCTGCAATTATGGCTGTGTATTTCAACACGAATTCATCACAACAAAGCCATATATATGGCCATCTATGCGGTTGTGTTTCTTTGCATTCAAGACAAAGCATAATGAAGCAAAAGCATGCAGTGGCTAGTGGAATCCTATATGAATTTTCATGTTTAGTGTGCTACCTACACATATCAGAATTTAATTTCTACGCATGCAATATCATGCACACTGAAACAAGATTTTATATGTGGGTCATTTTCAATCTATTGAAGATATCTATGTATATATTTATGTAGATTAATTGAATGTTGGTGATGGTTGTATCTTGTGTAAATTGATACATCATATATGTATGTTACAGACTGAAGATGATGTTTGAGGTCAGAAATATTAATTAAGAAGCCTCACATTTAATATTGTTGTAAATGCAATTAATTTTTGCATGTAGGTGTATTTATTTTGTGTCATATGTATGCAGAGGATAGAAAGTAATGGTCCTGTGTAAAATTATATAAATATTAAATTTTGAAAAGGTCCTTAAAAATGTACATAATTATATGTTAAATCCCTCAAATTATTTACTGTTATTTGATTTTTAAATTTAATTTTTTATTAATACTTTTATCTTGAATCTAACTTTTATTTGTCATTATAATCGAAAAAGTTTAACACTGAAAGTTAAGTTTAGAAGTTAAAATAAATAACTAATTACATTTTAGAAAATTTCTCAAATTTTATTCCTTTTTGAAAATCAATGTAATAACACTATATTTTCAATGAATAAAATAACTGTTTGCTCAGTTTTTTTTTTCTTTCTAATATTCAAAATTTACTCATAAGATTGATGTTAAAAAATCCAATTGAAGGGTCATTTTCAGTTTGGCAAGAACAGATCTAGCTACATGCATTGGTGCAGATTATTGATTATCAGTGGTGTTTGTTTGTCGTGAAAATTGATAAATGTATGTTGCAGAAAAAACAGAGTGCTTTGGAATTCGGTGTTTGGAGTTAAAGTACATAAATGCCAACAAACCTTACATGTTAAATTGTCAGAAAATGTTGCATCTGCATGTAGGGTTTTTATTTCCATTACAGATCATAAGTGATGCCCTATTTAAGGAAACTGTCATATTTGAAGAACCAACGCCAAAGTATAGTTTGGAAATTATTCTCATGAAATGTGATTTATAATTAGTATTTTTATTATAAAATAAATTTATAATAAAATTTATTATAAATTATTTATTTTATAATTAATTTTCAAACAAAATCAAACACATCCATTTTGTTTCAATCTTCATTTTCTCTTTTAATCTTTTTTTTTTTTTTTTTTTTGAAAACATGTAAAGAGGAATGTTTGCATGTTTTTTCTGTATTTGAATATAATTATTTTGAATTTTTTCTCTTATTTTATTTTTAAAATAAACCTCACTTCAATTCTTATCTGTAATCATGAAGTTCTTAACTATTATAAAAAAAATATAGGAACAATGTATTTAAAAAATATAAAAACCTTAATAAATATTTAAACATATTATTTGAAAATATGTGAGAATTTTAACTTCTCACTTTTTTATCATAATTTTAACCATTAATTTTTAATCAACAATTATAAGGTTCTTGATCTTTAAAAAAATATTTTTTTTAATTTAGAAGAATTAGATCATTCTGCTGTAATATATTTTCTTTTTAGCATCTCAAATTTAACACTTAATGATTGATGTTAAAAGGAAACTAGAGTACACTTATTTCACTAGTTAAAATTTCATTTATGAAGATATAAACATGAGAATGTAAAACAAAAACTATAAATCTTAAAAAAATATTTATAGGTACAGTATATTTACACAAAAGTATCTTCCGTGATTTGCTTCATTTTTTCTCAAGAAGAAGAAGAAAAAAATTGAACCCAATTATAATTTCTACTTTAAACTTAATTTTGATTTGAATTTTTGAAATTTTGAAAATATTGCGAAACATATACACTCAAAAATGAAGTTTCATTGATGAGTGATTTTCAATGTGTTGAAAATCTCTATGAACATTTAGGTTAGATTAATTGAGTATTGATGATATGTGTTTCATGTGAAAACTGACATATACATATTACTGCAACTGTGGGGTCTGTGCTTATAATTATGGGTAAGAAGTAAGAAGTCTTGCATGTTGCATTGTAGTAAATGCTATTTTTGCATGTTGCTGTATTTATTGGTTCTACAATTGTGTGTGGAAGGTGATGACCCTACCTAAAAAATTGAGATGCAACTGTATTTGAAGAACCATCAACATCAACATTCAAAAGATTAATTTAATGAAAAAATTCATTAAAATTTCACCAAATATTCATAAATTTTTATAATATATATACATATATATATATATATATATATTATAATCAAAATTTTAATTAAAGAGAATAATTCACACATGATTTATTCGAAGTTTGTTATTATTTATATTTGAATATAGCCATATATTAAAGATGAAACTGTTTTTAGTTCTTTAAAATATTTTTGATTTACATGAAATTATTTATTATGAATATTTTTGATTTACATGAAATTATTTATTATGATTTGTTTACTTTTACCTCATAATTATTATTTTAACTCAATTATATAATTTCTATCTCAATTCTTATTTTTTATTTTAATTTTTTTAAATATCTAAAATACTCCTAGAAGAGAAATGTTACAAAACCCAATTAAACGTATTTTTAATTGTTTTTAAAAATTAGATTATTACATATAACATTTTTAGGTGAAGTGGTGAAAGTGAGCTTTATTCTTGACCTAACGAACAAATTATATATCCTCAATGGGCTCAAATTCGTATGTTAACTTGGCTATAATCAGTACGAGTACAATCTACTCTAGGCCTAACAACAAATTATATTTCTTTATTTGTTTTTCTAGTGCAGGTGCATATGTAAGATAGAGAGGGCTTAATCCATTTTTAACTTGACTTAGTTCCATTGAACTCCTATTCAGTTTAAGTTTAACCTACGTAGATTGATTTACTTATCTTTTCATTATTAAGTTATTTAAATATTTAATTTTATTTTTCATTGTAATGAATAAATTATTATTAATATAATTAATGTTTTTAAAAAAACAACTTTTTTTCTTTTTTTTTTTTTTTGAATTTTAGTCTTTTTAAACACGAACTCACCATATTTAGTCTGAACCAAGAAATTCTCGAGTAAAAATTTGATGGGTTAAGTTGGTCAACTCATATTATTAATAAGTAAAAATGGGTCAACCTGACTCATTTTAACAATTATATTCTTGAAAATTTGATTTCTGAAAATATTATTCCATGTTTTCTAAAAATAAGTTCTATTTCTTCTCAATCAATTCGAACTTGTATACCAACTTGGCCTACTATCAGGTCATGCAACTCTAAGTCTAATAATAAATTATTTCTCTTTTTATTTGTGGACTGCGTGTGTCTGACTATTTTTAACCCGACTCATTCAGATTAAATCAGTTTAACCCACTTAAATTGGTTTACTTATCTTTTCATTATTAAGTTATTTAAATATTTAACTTTATTTTTATTTTCAATAAAAATAAAATGAATGTTATAAGTGAAGAAATTATTATTAATGTAATTAATTTTTTTTTAAAAAAAATAATTTTAGTCTTTTAAACACCATATCACCATATTTAATTGGGATCAAGAAATTCAAGAGTAAAAATTTGATGGGTTAAGTTGAATCAACCTATCTTGTTAGCAAGTCAAAATGAGTCAACCTAACTCATTTTAAGAACTATATTCTTGAAAATTTGATTTTTAAAGATATTATTCAATTTCATTCCAAAGAAGTTCATTTCTAATTTGTTAGACATCAACAATCTAAGTGTGCATTGGATGAGCGATGCCTGCATAATATATATATATATATATATATATATATATATATATATATATATTACAAAAATATAAATAAACAAAACAAAATAATTGAAAAATAAAGAAATATAATTTAAATTTCATATATATAAAAAAAACAAAAAGATTATGTTCTACTCAAGTCTTGCTCACCTTCCATTAAAAAAACACCTATGAACCCACCACAAGCATACAAACATGCTAACTTCACACTCTCAATGTTTAACAAAATATTTCTTACAATGTTTAAGAGAACATAGTTGAACGAACTCCATTCTTCTATTTGACACATCCTCTCCTTAATAAACATGGTATAATATTGTGGTACATAACTTTTGCTTGATAACTTCACTGAATTTTCAGAAGAACATAGATTTCAATTAATATACTCATGCATTGCATTTCAAAATATTATAAAGCATAAGTATAGCAACTGACTACACTTTCTTAGAGTTGGAAGTTCTATAATAAAACCTCAAAATTGCATTTTGTAGAAGAATAGTTTAAAATAGTCATCAAGATAGAATATAATTGGTTTTACAACATACCCATAGGGAAATTGAAAATAAAAAGTACTATAAAAAAAACTATAGTTATATATCCTTATGATTGAACTTACAATCAAAATCAAAAAGTATAAATAATGACATAAAAGCTATGATCATAAATAATAACACAAAATCTATGATCATATCACTTAATTAAGTAAAACATTTAGTATTAGTTAATTCAAATTGATTGTTCTGGATTAATATGAAATGCATATTACACTTTAAACTTTACTCAAATCATACACAGAAAAGAAGATAAAAGAAGGTTATAATCATATTCTTTCTCTTCTAAATTCTAATATATGCATGAATATATTATAGATCTGACCAAATAAATGAGGAGTTTTATAACATATTAAAAAAATGGTTTTCATATTCAAATACATATTTACAACTTAGATAAAGCTAGAATAAACGTGTTTAATTAAATTGAAGAACACATTTTTGAATTAAAATAGTATTTCCTTCAAATGGTTATACAATAACAGGGTCTTTATTTCCTTAGAATGCATATATGCTTAACAAATGAAATCCCATGTATTTATATAAACATGTGTAATGCATAAGAAATGAAATCCCAAAAAATGCAGTTATGAATGCTACTAAGCCTTGTGTGTGTTTTATATGTATTTGTCTTAATATTTAACCAAATTGACAATAAATGTGTGGGTAAAAACAGTTTTATAAATAATTTTCTGGAAAATAATTTTTGCACGATTATACAAATATTTTGGTTGAGAGATTTTATTAAATATTCTATACCATTGTGCATAGAAATTAAAATCTTAGACATATTAATTTTATTTCAACATGTTTCAGTCATTATATTTATCAAAAAGAATATGTTTGAAAAAAAAATTACAAATTAATGAAACCACGATTAGAAAAAGTGGAATACATTTTTATAAAAATTGTGGATAAATGCAATTGATGATATAGTTACAATTGCGATTGTGATGAATCTAAATTGTAAGACTCGTAGTTTATTATGTGGCCCAAGTTATCATTTATCTAATTAATTGATCATTGACCTTATGAATATCCACATATTTAATTGATAATTATTTGATGGACATAATTATCCTCATGACCTAATCAGGGTTTCCCATTAGGTGTATATATAAAGAGATTATTAGGCAGAGATAAACAGAGACACATCAATCTTATCCTCTCCTCTGTCACCTCAACTCTACCATCATAACAATACACCCTAAACGGGAACTCGATCATCATCGAAATCATGGTCTCATCTCTCACTACATTCACGGGACTATCAGGTATATATGATCTAATCCCTGACTTATATTACATGTTAAAGAGTTGTTCAACATCTGATATCAAAGCATTATGTTGATTTATCAATTCTGTTTTATTCTCTAAATACTGGAATTCAGATCTGAAACATGTTTTAGCCCTAACTAAAATTGATTTTGTGTTTCTCCACTATGTTTCCGATTTGTTCGAGTATTATGGATTTTAACAAAAGGGATATGTTTCCGATCAAAACATTATGGTTTTATGGTTTTACTGATTCCAGAAAAATATATATTTATATTATTCATCCTTATTTTGATGAAATCTTTGATTTATTCTTCTTGACTTGAATAATACTCTAGAGTACACTTCTGCCCAAAGGTGATGTGTTACATTTGTAAAAACTTATTCAAGTTTGATTAAGCATTTTCACTTGGTGCATATCCTTAAACAAATATTTGCATGACGTTCGCCTTAAATTCATGATTTTTCACTTCTGTTCAAAGATGACGTGCTATGATTGTATATTGTGAACTAAGTATATATATGCATATGTGTGCATTAAAATTTAGATATCTCATTTCTGTCCAAAGGTGATGTGTTACATTCAAATTGCACGTTATAATTTTATTATTCATAATACTTAAATAATTGGTCATAACCAAAGTGAAAGCCATTTGTTTAAGTAGAATTTAATTTAGTCTATTGTTTTGGTGTTATAATAGACTCTTATCACAACTTCATTAGAATATAATGGTCCTTATCTTCGTCTGCCTTAATTCATTACCCCTCAGATCACCATAAGTTCTTGTCTAATTAAGTGTCTTATTTCTCTCATCTAAATTCACTATCAACCCCAAATATGGGAATTGAAACTTTGAATGGTGCGAATTTTTCTTCATGGAAGAATTCACTGATGCTAACTCTTGGCATGTTGGATTTTGATTATGCACTGAGAGAGGATGCCCCTCCTGCTCTCACTGATGAAAGTACTGCTGAAGATAAAATAGTACATGAGAGATGGGAGAGATGCAACCGAATGGCTCTTATGCTCATTAAAAATTCCATCAGCATAATCATCAGGGGAGCTATTCTAGATTCAACTAATGTTAAAACTTTTCTGGCTTCTATGGAGGAACAATTCAAAGCAACTTCTAAGGCATATGCCAGTACTCTTATTTTGAAGATGGTGACTACGAAATATGACGGGAATAGCGGCATTCGTGAGCACATCATGGTGATGAACGACATGGCTTGCAAGCTTAAGGGATTAGACATGGAGATTAGTGAGGGTTTCTTAGTGCACTTCATCATGACTTCTCTTCCAGCATCTTTTGAAGCTTTCAAGGTCAACTACAACACCCAACAGGTTAAGTGGTCGATGAATGAGTTGATTGCTATGTGCGTACAAGAAGAAGAAGCGTCTGAAGTGGACAAACCGGATGTGGCTTATCTCATGATCGCTAATCCAAAGAAGAGGAAGGGCAGTGTCGATAAGAAAGAAGTTTCTAAGGTCCAGAAACATGATGCAAGTGCTGCTTCCAGCTCTAAGAACTCCAAAGGGAAGTCTTACTGCAAATTCTGTCGTAAGGAAGGACATAGACAGAAAGACTGTCAAGACTTTAAGGAGTGGCTAACTAAGAAAGGTAATCATCTTTACATGATACTTGAGTCCTTTAATTTAAATGTTCCAACTAATACATGGTGGTTTGACTCTGGTTCTATGGTTCATGTAACCAACTCACTTCAAGGATTCCTTACAATCCAGGAAAATTTGGAAAGAAACCAAGAACGCTTAAATTGGGGAATGGAAATGAACTAGTCATTTAAGTCGGGGAACCTTAGAATTAATAATGAAAACTGGTTTGTGTATTAAACTTTATGATACCTTATATATTCCTGAGATTACTCGGAATTTAGTATCAGGGCCAAAGTTAGACATAGACGATTTTGATGTTTCTCATGGTCATGGCAGACTTACTATTAGTTTAAATTCTTAAGTGTTTGGTTGTGGTTATCTGGACGGTGGTCTCTATAAATTAGAACTAGATGATGATTTTTCCAAATCTTTGTTGTCGTATAATATCAACCAGACATTATTAAAGAGAAAACGAAAGCGAGACTTAGAAACTTCGTCCATGTTGTGGCATCAACGTTTAGGCCACATTTCACGAGAACGTTTGTCTAGACTCGTGAAGGATGAAGTGTTACCTTTTCTCGATTTCAATGATTTTGGAACATGTGTCAAATGCCTCAAAGGTAAAATGACATCAGTAAATAAAAAAGGTACCACCAGGAGTTCAAATTTATTGGAGCTCATCCACACTGACATTAGTGGTCCTTACTCTATCATTGGCATAACTGGACATAATTCATTTATCACTTATATTGATGATTATTCTCGTTATATGTACTTGTATCTTATTAAGGAAAAATCTGAGTCACTTACAACTTTCAAAGATTATAAAATTGAAGTTGAAAAACAACTTGATCGTCAAATAAAAGTTGTGAGATCAGATAGAGGAGGTGAATACTATGGTAGACATACTGATGTGGGTCAAGCTCCTGGTCCATTTTATGAGTTTTGTAAGGGCCAGGGGATCGTGAACCAATATATTGTGTCTGGTACTACTCAGCAGAACGGTGTTGCTGAGAGAAGAAATAGGACCCTAATGGACATGGTACGTAGTATGTTAGCCAACTCAAGTTTACCCCTATTCCTATGGACTGAGGCCTTAAAAGCAGCCGTTCATATACTCAATAGGGTTCCTTCTAAAGTTGTCCCTAAAACTCCTTATGAACTCTAGACAGGAAGGAAACCGAGTCTAAAATATATGAAAGTATGAGGTTGTCTCACCGAAGCTAAACTTTATAATCCTTTCTTAAAGAAACTCGACATGAAAACTGTAACTTGTTACTTCATTGGTTATCCCTCTCACTCAAAGGGTTACAGATTTTATTGTCCTTCCCACGTCACTCATATCGTAGAAACCAAAGATGCTCATTTCCTTGAGGACTTTAAAGTCAATGGGAGCAGTGAAGACCCTTATGATGAATTGCAAAAAGTACAAGATGCGGGGGGGAGAGACTTGTCGATTATTTTACCTCCAATTACTCCTCTTGTACTCGACACCACTCCGCAGGACGCTGCACCACCTTCCACTCCGAATGTACTTAGAAATGAAGGCACCTCAAATGACCATCATCAAGACAATGCTGACAATGCTCAACCTGATAATGCTCAACCCGATAATCTACTCAGGAGGTCATCTAGGTCCAAAAGGCCTACTAACTTTGATGATTATATTACCTACCTGACTGAAGAAGAAATGGATGCTGGAAAGCCATTAGCAGTGATCAGTCTCCTGAATGGAATAAAGCCATGATTGACGAGCTTGACTCCATGAAGAAAAATGGTGTTTGGGATTTGGTTGAATTACCCAATGGCGTAAAACCCATAGGATGTAAATGGGTATTCAAAACAAAACTGGATCCAAATGAAAACATTGAACGATACAAAGCGAGATTGGTTGCAAAGGGCTACACTCAGAAACAGGAAATTGACTATCAAGAGACCTTTTCTCCTGTCTCTCGTAAAGATTCCATAAGGATCGTTATGGCCCTAGTAGCTCACTTTGACTTAGAACTACATCAGATGGATGTCAAAACAGCTTTCCTAAATGGCGATTTGGATGAGAAAGTGTTCATGAAACAGCCTGAAGGTTTCAAATCTGAAGGTCAAGAACATCTAGTCGTCAGAGCCGAGAAATCCATATACGGATTGAAGCAGGCATCACGTCAATGGTACCTAAAGTTGCATCAAGTCTTGAAGTCAGAAGGTTTCGTAAAAAACCAAGTGGATCAATGTACCTACCTCAAGATGAGTGGGAGCAACTTTACTATACTTGTCCTTTACGTAAATGACATTCTATTGGCAAGTAATAGTTTAGACATGTTGCATGAGTCTAAGCGTTTACTCTCACGTAATTTTGACATGAAAGATCTCGGAGAGGTTTCTTATGTTATTGGCATCGAAATACACCGAGATAGAGTCAATAGGGTTTTAGGATTATCTCAAAAGACCTACATTGAGCGTGTTCTTACATGTTATAACATGCAACGTTGCTCTCCTTCTCGTAACTCCGGTAGTTAAGGAGATGTTTTCGGTTTATTTCAATGTCCGTAAACGAGGGTTGAAAAAGAACAGATGAGAATGATACCTTATCGTCAGTGGTTGGAAGCCTTATGTATGCACAAGTCTGCACTCGTCCAGATATCGCTTATATTGCTGGAATGTTAGGCTATTATCAGACTAGTCCTGGTCTTGATCACTGGAAAGCGGCTAAGAAAGTTCTTTGATATCTACAAGGGACAAAAGACTATAAACTGACTTACAAAAGAAGTGATAATTTAGAAGTGGTTGGTTATTCTGATTCTGATTTTGCCAAGTACAAAGATGACAAGAAATCCACTTCGGGGTATATCTTTATGTTAGCGAAAGGACTATCTCATGGAAGAGTCATAAGCGAGGTTGATCGCAACTTCCACAATGATGGCGAGAATATATTACTTGCATAACGACAACCTGTCATGGGATGTTGCTTAGAAATCTCATCACTTGGACTCAAATTAGTTAATTCCATATCTCGACCATTGAAGCTTTCTTGTGATAATTCAAATTTGTCGTTAGTTTCTCGAACGATATGATTCATTGATCAAGGCGCCGCTTTATATCTTGATACAAAGTATTTGTTCGTACGTGAACGAATTGAGGAAAATAAACTTTGTATTGAACATATAAGTACTAAAAATATGCTTGCGGATCCAATGACTAAAGGTCTCCCACCTAAAGTTTTCGAAGAACATGTTTCGAAGATGGGCTTTTCTAAAGACCTTATTTAATTGCATATTGTACTTGCTTACGTTTAGTAGTAAAATTTTCTCATTATTTTGTTTTGTCTGTCTCTAAATATGTTTATGCATGCCTAAATACATATAGACAACAACTATACAGAAATTATTGTTGAGGGCTTATTTGTCAATTTGATCCTTAGTCTACTTAAGTTTTAAATTTGGTATTGTAGTATGATTAATGGGGGTCTTGAATTGAATATCGATTCAATGACTGTATTTCTCTGCTACAGTTTCGGTTTAAAACTAAAATGAGTATTAAAATCTGATCAGACTTACCTAATGCTCATCATAAATGATTACTCGGCCAAGTGGGAGAACGTAAGACTCGTTGTTTATTATGTGGCCCAAGTTATCATTTATCTAATTAATTGATCATTGACCTTATGAATACCCACGTATTTAATTGATAATTATTTGATGGACATAATTATCTTCATGACCTAATCAGGGTTTCTCCTTGGGTGTATATATAAAGAGATTATTAGGCAGAGATAAACAGAGATACACCAATCTTATCCTCTCCTCTGTCACCTCAACTCTACTATCATAACAATACACCCTAAACGGAAACTCGATCATCATCGAAATCATGACCTCATCTCTCACTACATTCACGGGACTATCAAGTACACGTGATCTAATCCCTGAGTTATATTACATGTTAAAGAATTGTTCAACATAAATATCTTAACATGTTAGCCACACAAAAAAATGTTAGATATTATTATTTTTAAACACCAGCTGCACAATTATTATAAATAAAAGTTATAGTTTAGTGCCAATTGCAAAAACAATAGTAAGATAAATATATTTGATAATATATCAGAAGAAAATTGTGTATATTTTATAAAGTAATAAGAATATTAAGCAAACACTTCTTGAGAATTTAAGTTGCATACAATTTTTCTGTTACTTAACGTTTACACCCTTTTTTTTTATAGCAAGGCACGGTTTAATGTTCCGTAATCGATTAAGAGCGATCAGTATAATTTAGAAGAAATGTCATTATAAAAAATTTTAAAAAAATTAATGTAGAAATTTTAGAAAATATATATACATAGAAAAATGAGAGAAATAGAAGTATAAACATAGCTACTTAACAGATAAATTTTATATAAAAAATTATAATTAATCATACATTCGAATTATCAAAATAAGTATTTTTGGTGTTAACTTAAATTGTGATTCATTTAGTGGTAGGTTAATTTAAACTGTGACTTAGGGTCAATCTAAATCGACCTATTTAATGATTAATCTTTATTTTATTTGTTTAATTTTTCAATTAATTATAAAACTTATGCAATCAATTAATCTTAGTAATTAATTTTAGAATCAAAAAATTTAATGTATACTTATTATATTAAAATTTTTATTTAAATTTAAATATAATAAATAAGTAAATAATGAATTGACTTATACTTAATATTTAACCTATATGGTAAGATAAAAGTGAACTGAGTTATTTATTATATATTAATTATAAAATATAAAATAATCATTAATTTAATCCAAATTTTTAATAGTACCGATTCAACAAGATGTTATATAATATAATTTTTTAGTCTTATTTATATACATACAATAAATCCTATTTTTAAATGACGTGAGATTCTTAACATTAAATATGAAAATACCTGACAACAAAGTTGAATATAAAAAAACTTAACAATTAATTCCTGATAATAGAACACAATTTCCGAGATAAGACAAATAATTTCTTTGACACAATTTCAATAAGAAAGTAGAAACAATCTTAAAAATAAACTAATACGTGATATTATTTATAATATACAAGACGCTTGAAAAAATATATTATTAACGTGGCATTGGCACGGAAACTAAGCAGAATGACACGTACGAAGTGGGTGCAATATAGCCGCCTAACACACTATGTACTATGTAGTGATGTGGCCCTTTCTTTCTTTCTTTCTTTGTCTTGTAAATTGCTGCTTTCCCTTTCAATCAATGAATACTGAAGAGAAACAATTACAATGGATATGACTGCCGACTACTTAAGGACAAAGACACCGTGTCCCTTCACTAGACCCCACCACACATTCATCCAACTTGATCACGCAATTCAATTTGCCATGTAATTGAATTGGTATCTGCCAAACTACTTTCCATTGGGACCATTTTTTACTTTGAAAAAGATAAACACAACACGTGAATGAGAGAGATTCAATGCTACTTAGGCCAACCCTCTAGCTATTCTACCAAACTAGTTTTTGTTCTCCTGTGATACAAGAATTAAGATTCCTTGACTAAAAACATGGTGGACACTGATTTATAAGAGAATTAAGATCTTTATTTATGTTACAATCTCGGTACAACATAGGATAGGGTAGTAACAACATAGGGTAACACATTAAAACACACATTAAAAAGGGTTACATTATGGGAAAACCCATTATTTATTAACCCATGATCCCCTAGATCAAACCTTGCCGAAGCATATAAAATTCCTAAGACCTAGACGATTTATCAGTCAGTCAAAGGGGGGGTTTCACATGAGACCCTTTTGATGACACAAGTTCTTGGTACACAAGTTTCACCTGTCATTGGTACCATATTGAAACATCTTGTTGCTTGTTAAGGCTATCCACTCCTTGCAAATCTGCTTTGAAATCAAATGATGACAGATCACAAGGCGAGTTGAACATCAAGTTGATATCATTGCCATTGTGGTTCATGTCAAAAGGAGTGTGATTGTTGCGAGTGTTGTTAGTGTTCATAGCCATATTCATATTCATGTTCATGTTCATGGCCTTGAACCTTTCAAATTGATTATCCTCTCGCACATAGAAGTTTCCTTCCATCACCATTCCTTGGCCAGGAAAAAAATTGTCTTCTTGTTGCATGCTGGCCCGAGAAAGGTTATTGTTATGGTTGTTGTCTACGGATATACAGTTGGTAGAACTTGCCTTTCTGTTTCCTTGAATATTTGTGTCATAGACTGACATAAGGTCACCAAGAATTTTCTGATCATCTTCTCGAACCTCAAGGCAGGTTGTTTCAAATGAAGATGGAGCCAAATTTGCAGACTGAGGGAAGATAACCGGTTTAACCTCAGTGGCGTGGAAATTGGGACTACCATAATCTGCACAAGTGTTTCTATATACACAATTCAATTGATGATTGTCCCTAGCTAACCTGTCTTGAAAACCAACCCGAATATCATTGTAAGGGCATTGAGGATGTTCACATGTGAAGATTTTCTGGTCCATCATCATGCTCAGGTCACCAGGAATCTTCCTCTTCCGAATGAAATCAAGGTTGGTGACAACATCACCACCCTTGAATATATGTGAAGGTTGCTGTTGCTGAATTGCTGCAAGCCTTCCTCTGTTTCTCTCCATCCCAATGTTTGAAGGAAGAAGATGTTCAGGTTTACGGTCCTCCACATCAAAGTTAGGCTCATCCTCAGCCGCCCCATCAACATCATACTCACTGCAATCATTGATCACCATTGATCCATTACCTCCAACAGGGGCAAATGGTGGACAATAGTCAGGGTAAAGCTCCCGAGCAAGAGTTTCCTCTTGGTTGATTATGGCAAGCCAAGTTGCACTTTCCTTTGCTGTCATCTTATCTTGGAGGCATTTAGACTGTCTAACAAGTTTGCGAATCTTGGCAATATCAGGAGACATATGTTTGATGACAGCAGTGAGAACACCAACCTTCCATGCCTTCTTTAAGTCATGTGGTTTCTTGTAAGGTGGAGGACATTGATCTTTAGGTAAACCAATTTGAGGCCACCATTCTTCAATCCCAGTAGGCCACCAAGGTGGTGGAACACCCTTCTCTAAAGGGAATCGTCGCTGAGGAGGATCACAGTGCTGCATAAGAGCTGACAGTAGAGAACCTAAGGTTGTGTCCTGCAATTCCTGCAAGGTGTGTGGAGTAGGTCCAATGGAATTGCATCCATCATTCTTCCCAGGAATTGCATTATCAGCTTCATACTTAGCTATGGCAGCTGGACCATTCCGATCAAAACGGACCTTATCCTTCCACCATTCACGAAGATTATCAGATGCACCAGTCACTGGTTTACCTTTCTCAGGGACAATTCCATAGACAAATCCTTGAGCCTTGCAAACCTCCATCATTTTCAGCATGTATTTCAGAATACCATCTTGAGCTCTTGACATTTTTTTACGCCTAGCTTGTTCCTGGGATTGTCTTTGTTTTGCTGCATCAGATCCATTAGGCCTGGTTTCTTCTTTCAAACGCTTCAGACGCATTTTGTCCCTCCACATCCTTCTCTCTAGCTCTTCAACATCTATTTCATCTTCATCACTGTAATCATCCTCCAGAGCAGGATTTGGTTCACTTTGTCTCACACCAACGTCCCCTTCTCCAAGGGGATCACAGTACATGTCCATATTGCCTAAAAACCCAACATCCTCAAACATCATCATTTTTGCAACACAAAGACTAAATCTGTTGGATAGAGGGTTATCAAATCTTTCAGCTTCAGATGAAGTGAGTAACAAATTGTGCTTCAGATCACACACCACACCAACTGATTAACTCAGTTGGAAAAGTTCTCGCACCTGTCAGAAGCCAAAAAAAGGGATCAATTGAAACTGTGCAAACATTAAATGATGCTACTACTTTGCACATGAAGTGAATATCAAAAGCATCTAATCTGTACTAATATCTTCTATGAGATTCACTAGCCACCCAATTTTCATCAGCATGTATGCTCTTCTTTTATTTTCATCCATTAGTAAGAGGATTTTGTAACAAATCTAAAGTTGACTTATCAGTTATCACCCATGTAATGTTACATTTTTCTCTCACCCATGTTGTATTTAATGACTTTGTTTTCCAAGGTTAATCAATTTTAATTTCAAGAGTATTATTACTATTAAGACCGATACATCCATAACTTCAAAGTATCAACGCATCATATTACTAATTTAAAGTATCGAAACATCATATCACTAATTGAAATCCAAAAATTCTTGTTTTTTATTGAAATCTTAATTAATCAAAATCCCAAAACTAAATTATCAACCCATCATATCACTATTTAAAGTATCAATGCATCGTATCACTAATTGAAATACTCGTTTTCATCTAAAACTTAATTAATCAAAATCAAAACAGACACAAGATCAGGACTATCCTAATTGAATAGATCCAAACAAACCACCCTCAAATTAAACACGAAAATACAAGCACCAAAAAGCAAGTAGCATGATTCAACGTCGATTTTTCTTTTCTTTTCTCTTCTTTTTTCATTGAAAAAATTGCCCATCAACCCATCATCAAAACACATGTCGTCTAACATGTTTCACAGAAAAAAAAAAAAAATCCCAAAACAGATATTGAAACAAATCAAACCAGCCATGAATCATGAACAGAGGATCTAAGGTCAAACCAATCATTCACAAACCTCCACAACACCATAAAATTAACAAGAAGCCAAAAAACATGACACGCACATATATATACACACACACACTCACATATATATATATATATATATATATATATATATATGTGTGTGTGTGTGTGTGTGTGTGTGTGTGTGTGTGTGTGTGTGTGTGTGTGTGTATAACTCAACCTGAAGATCCATTCAAAAGAAAAAAACTCAAACTGAAGATGAGGAAGTTAAGAAAAGATTGAAACATAACAAAAAAAACGGTGTAAAACCATTAACAACACAAAAATCAACAAAAACAAATAAAAACAAAAGCCCACGATTTTAATGACCAAGCAGTGATGGAAAAACAAACAGAACAGTGAAAAAAGTAATTTTTTTCATCAGGGGAACCTTACCAAATGATCCAGAAGTGAGTCTAATAGTGTGAAGAAAAAGGGTCAACGGTGGAAGAAGAAGCAGAGAAATTTTCAGAACTTAAACAGAAAAGTCATGAGCGAAGAAGAAGAAGAAGAGCATAGAAGAGAATAGAGAGAACGAGGAAGGTTGAAAGAAAGAGTGAGTAAGAAAAAGGAGAGAGTGGTGAGCATTATCCTCCTTTTATTATTGCTTGAGGTGGTGCTCTTGGTGAACGTGTAGTGGGGTTTCATTCATTATTGGTGAGATTAAAACATTGATAATAAAAGCCTTAATTTGTGGAGTAATTCATGTTTCTGAGATATATTTATAACATTATTTAGGTTAATCCCAACCTTAATCCCATCCTAACCTTGAAAATTCGGTTATTAGTATTCATTAATATATTAATTATGACGTGACGTGTGAACATTGTTAATGAAACTACTGTTTTATTTTCAATTTTATCTCTCACTTTCTTAACTCAAGTACCAATCCACACTCACGTTAACAACAGAAACACAAAGCTTCTTTTGTTTATGTTGTTCCATGTCTTTTTCCCACTAGTACTTTTGTCTATCTATACAAATAGTAAGTGAAAATTTGCATTTTTACTATGTTGTTGTTACACGTGAGATGTGTCATTTGTGTTGTCAAAATTTTTAATTGTTGTATGTCAAGTTTGTTATTTATGTTTTTGGAACATTTCTTGTGTTAATTTAGTTAGTTGAAAATTTTAGATAAAATTTAATTAATAGATGACTGAATCTCATGAAACTCAAGCTTAATTAATAATTGATAAGAGAAATAGTTATAAATTTGAACTTAAGAATGAGTAGTTGTTATGATTGAATATAGATGTAATTCTAAGAATCAACATGTTGTGTTTGACCATTGTTTTTATAGTTCAGATTGATTATAAAATTTTTAAAATTAAAATACAAAAAGTATAAAAATTGTTGTAGTTATTTGTGTTGTGAAACCATTTTTATTATATTGTTATATGTCAGGTGTGTTATTTGTGTTGTCACAAGATCTATATTAGAGAAACAATTATAAATTTAAACTTAAGAATGATCAATTGTTGTTGTGATTGAATTGCTTCATGTTGTGTCTCACCATCGTATGTATTTATAATTCAGATTTATTATAAAAATTTTAAAACTAAGATACAAGAAATATAAACTTTGTTGTCATGTTTTCATTTGATCAAACTTTATATTATAATTTATTTTTTTTATATTAGTAGTATTGTTTTTTTCCTTATTTGATAATATTGGTGAAAAATATATTATAATATACTAGAGGAAAAATAAATAAATAAGTAATTTTTATTAGAATTAAAAACTGCTAGAATGTTTTATTTAGTAACCATTTGTTTTCTGATTTATTCCTTAACAATTGTTTAATTTATATACAAAATTACTTGCTATAAACAATTTCGTATATATATTTTTATATTTTTACTATAGATAAATGATTATTTTAGACTATTTAAATGAAATAAATTATCATAAAATTACTTTTCATTAATATATATTAATATAATATTTGTTTCACTTAATAATTATATATATCCTATCATTAATTATTGAAATAATAACGTAATGTAATCTAACATTTAACCTGACAAGTAAGATAATCTATTAATGAAGTTATCGTGGGCTTCAGTAAAATCTTGTTATTAAATTCATAACATATTATTAATAATTTTTAATAATTAATTAGTTTTTAATTTGATGCTTGTTATTTATTATACTTGTCAATGTGAACTTTCATAGCAATGTACTAAATTCAAAGTAATTCAAGTTTCATATGTATTTATAACATTGATTAGGTTAATCACATCCTAATATTGAAATAATCGGTTATTAGTATTCATTAACACGGTTATTAGTTTATTGATATATTGATAAGTCTCTCAGGTTAAAAAAAAAAACAATAAATGATATACAGAAAATTTATTGTCAGATTTTGATTTGATTAAACTGTACATTATATTTTTTAATATTTATAAAATTGTTTTTTTATTATTTAATATTATTGGTGAAATTTATATAATAATATACTACAGGGAAAATAAATAAATAAGTAATTTTTTATTAGAATAAAATCTGATACAATATTATTTCTAAATATTATTTTTAATTAACATTTGTTTTCTCATTTACTAGTTAACAATTTTTTAATTTAAATACAAAATCACTTAGAAAAATGATTATTTTAGACTGTTCGAATGAAATACATTATCTTAAAATTATTTTTATTGGCATATATTAATATATATTTGTTTCACATAATAATCAAATCTATAATTAATTATGGGAATAATATCTAAACATAATGGAATCTAAATATACATATAACCTTACCAGTAAAATCTTGGTTAATTTCATAATATGTAATTAATATTAATTTTTGTAGATTAATTAGAATCTCTGAAACTTAGTAATGGTATTGCAATAAATAAACCAGTATCGGCTACAGATAAACCAAAGTTTGACATATAAATGACAGAGATATATATAATTGATGTTAAA
Source organism: Hylodesmum podocarpum (assembly GCA_026586105.1). Classification (NCBI taxonomy): domain Eukaryota; kingdom Viridiplantae; phylum Streptophyta; class Magnoliopsida; order Fabales; family Fabaceae; genus Hylodesmum; species Hylodesmum podocarpum. Next base: position 4,009,986 of record JALJEV010000519.1, on the reverse strand, counting down.
TGTTAAATAAAACAATGACTATTCATATATTGTTTTTAAAGAAAAAGTTTAACCTAATAATATCTAACCTATTTTTTCTTATTTGATTAGTAATAACTTCTCTGATGAATGATATTTCAATTATTGATATTTTTTATCTATAATTTCCATCTTCACTTGTTATTAAATCTTGTTCAACTTATTGACCAAAAAGTTTATAAGTAGTTGCATTCTTATAAAATTGTGTATAATGAAACAAGCAATATGAATTAATCTTTATTTTTTAATTAGATAATTTGGCATCTTTTCAAAATTGGAAATCATGTTTTTGTACTCTAAAACACGTCCCAGTTATTTCGAAAATCATGCAAACGATATCTATGTCTTCGTAACATAGCAAGATAGTCACCTATGTTAAGAAATCTAAAATTGACAACATAGAAATAACTTGTATGAAAAGAAATACACATGTTAAATAAACTAACAAAATATAAATATTAAATTATAAAATAATATTATCATAAGATACCTTCATGAGCTTTAGAAAATTATTTTTCAGAATTAAAACATTCAAAAATACTCTTGAATCATTCCCAATGTCATCCCACCCATCCAAAGCAAACAAATATGAATAACATATTACGATCACATTCACATGTTATCGGTATATATTTTGGTATAATTTTTTTCGCAGTCAACCAACTCACTCACATAATATATATATATATATTTCTCTCTCGTCACAATTTATATATATACGTATTTCTCTCTTTTCACATTTTATAACCGATTATCTGCATATTTCAGTTGTCTATCAAATATTTTTCCTTTGTGTTAAGAATGTTTTTCTTCCTCGAAAGACATGTTGTTTTAAGTTAAGTTAGAACATAAGGAGATGCATGTGTACCACAAAATATCAATCAAATTTGTAATGTAGTTTGTATTAATCCCTTGTTAAATCATATATATAATATTCATCTACTTTACATATTTAGTCTAACATTTTTAAAGACAGCAAAGGTTGCAACGGCCACTTATAATAGAAAAAAGAATGATTATTGAATTTACAATCATTCCTATATAAGTACAAACAACATACCACACAAATAAACAACATAGTGGGCAACAACATCTTAAGTAAAAGTAACTCTACTTTATCTTTTTTTTCACTTCACAAAATCATATATCTACAAATGTTTTGTAAAATGAGATGAAACATGTGCAGGAAATTTCATAAACAAAATAAATCACAGATGAATTTATAAAAAAAAAATGTGAAAAGAAAAAGAAGAGCAACAATACCTTGCTTAATTGATGCAGCTCAAAATGAAAAATTTGTGATTCCTTATCAAGCTCTGGAATTTCAAAAGAAAGAAAAAAAGTCAGAAACCTCAAAGCAAATAGAATTTATAAAATGTAAAAAAAAAAAAAGATAATGAGGGACATGCATGAATGACAAAACTTAGATTTTAGAAAGGGGATTTGAGTTGAGAAGAAAGGTTTTTGTTAGAAAAAATTATGTTGAAGAAGAAATAATTGTTGATCTTAATATACTTTGTTGTCTTTATCTCAAAGAAAGGAGAAGAACAATGACAATGTGAAATAGTGAGAGGTAATGTGTTTTGATGAGAGATCATGATCTACTATGTTTCTTACAAGATATTTTCTAAATGTTGAACCATCATTTTTTGTTGAAAATAATGAAAAATGCATAATAAAAACCAAGAAACAAATCAACAAAATACCAATTAAATATAAAAATAAGAATGGATTGAAAATAAATAAATTTAATTTTTTTGAAAATAAATATCTCCAACAATTTTTTTTTATTTTTTTTTGTAAATGTAGAAGTTAGAACCCCTTAGGAATACAAAGCTCAAATTCACTTTACAAGAAAAAAAAAATTCAACGGCAAAGTTGTTGGTATGGCTTTTCTAAAGTCCAAATCCAATTTCCTTGTGTGGCTGATGATAAAGAGAAAGAGTGTGAAGAGGCACCAAATTTATTAAAAATTATAAAATAAAAAAAATATTACATATAATGTAGGAGACACCAAATTTTGCATTAATACATGATAGCATAAATCGCTGGCCAATCATTTTGGTGGCAATAGTTTAGTACACGTCAATAACATTAGTAGATTTTATATAAGATTATGTTTAATGCGCCAATTATCATCTTATAATATACAATATTGTAAAAAAACATGTTCTCTTACATTATGCTTTCAATGGCATAACACTATTTAACAGAAACCAAAAAACGGTGTTATATACACAAAAATGTTCTAACATAAAACAAACAATGGTTAGGAATGTACGGTACTTCTAACTAACAAATCAATTTTTGGTTTATACAAGATTTAAATAAAAAATTATTATTTTTTATTTTTTATTATAAATTATAATGAAAATGGTTTAAATAAATTTATAAATAAGTTTTGTAAATCAACCTTAAAAACATATTTCATTAATAGACTTCGTAAATAAGTTTGGAGAAACAGACCGACCTATCACGTTACATGTCATATTAGACTTATTATATAAATCAGATATAAATAGTCTATTACAATTTACATATCAAATTTAGATCTACAAAATAGAAAATAGGTCAGATATGTAATAACTTTACTTCGCAGTTAACTGCAATAAACATCAAATATTAATTGTCTGATTGTCTACTAAATATTTTATGCTAGTTGTCTGCTTATTACACTTGTCTATAGAATATTTTTCCACCAACAATCATTAAGTCTGGCCAACCTAACCTATTTACACAATTAGGTATATATAAGACATATTTGAAAAGAAAAAATATATTTTAAAAAAATTAAATTTAGTTTGTGCAAAATTAATGAAACGTTTAACTTTGACCCAGAACCTCGGCAAGAAAACTAGGATTTAATATCACAATTGGAATTAATATCACAATTTTGATATGTAACGTATCACAACCTTTGTCCCTTTCTGAAAAGTGAAATCTCAGTCTTATTTGTGTTCCTCTCAATCCCCATCTCAGTATCAATCACCAATGGTAATATTTTTTTCTCTTATCATTGTTATCATTTTTTAAATGTTTTCAATTCATTGTTTATAATTTTTTTTGTTCTTTCAATCAATGAATTTCGTGTCACGTATTTGAAAAAGAAATAAACTTTGTGATTCCTTCCTATGAACCTAACCTCAATTTGTGCAGTATCTGACCATTGATGTCACTATATGTGGTGTTGGCTTAATATCCTCCACATTCCATTCCTTAGAAAATGGGTTTGATTTGAAATGATGCAGATCATGTGTATGTGTACGTCTATATTATAATTTAGTGAATTTTTAAAAAATAATAATTGTTTTTGTTACAGATTCACTTTGTGCTTCTCATCAGTCGACAAGGAAAAGTGAGGCTCACAAAATGGTATTCACCATATTCTCAAAAGGAGAGATCCAAGGTATTGGTCTCTAATCCAAATATACAATTTAAGGGTCTAATTTAATCCCATGTATAGGATCATGTTAATAGGAATTACAGAATCATTGCATGTGATTACCTGCAATTAAGTGAAACTGATAATGGTTCAGTCCTAAAAATAATTTTTTTTATGGTAAATGTTAGTTGTTAATTTTTTAAGCATTAGAATGATTTGAATCCATAAAACTATTTCCATGGTATCTACATGCATAATGATATTTTGTTATGATTGACACTTGATGTTTTTTTTCGAAAAATATTTGGTAGACAACTAGAATACGCATAACCAGACAAGAGAAATTCATATTCAAATATAGAGAGTTGGTAAGTTAACTGCGTATTGCAGTTGACTGCGAAGTAAAGTCCTTTTTTTTATGCCATCAAGAATGTAATTTTTTTGTACTGAATAAATTAGATAATTTTCCTAACATATATTAGGCATATTTCATATACATCATGATAATTTTTTTTATCAGATGTTAATGTTTATGCAGATTGATTTCTTCTGTTCAAACTATGAGTATACAACATTTTTTAAGCTATTTCTTGTTCTATTTGTTTTCTTTCTTTATTATTTGGAAGGTGATTCGAGAGTTAAGTGGAGTAATTATCTCTCGAGCCCCGAAGTTGTGCAACTTTGTGGAGTGGAGAGGATTCAAAGTTGTTTATAAAAGGTGGATCAAGATTTTTCCCTTCATTGCATGGCTAATTAACTAAATACATTGAACTATAATGATTGTGACTCTCTTGGTTTTGGTTATTGTTCAGATATGCTAGCCTCTACTTCTGCATCTGCAATGATCAAGAAGACAATGAATTAGAGACCCTGGCCATTATTCATCACTATGTTGAGACACTGGATCGCTATTTTGGCAGTGTTTGTACATAAGTTGTTCAATTCTTAAGTTCTTCATAAATTGTACACATACTTCAGAACCTGATTTTTTCCTCTTCTACTTCTCTTATCAGGTTTGTGAGCTGGATTTAATCTTCAATTTCCATAAGGTAATTCGTTTTAATCTTTAATTTCCATAAGGAAATTCGATTCCTTTTAGACAAATACTTTTTCTTTTATTAAACTTGAATATGAAATCAATGCAAACATTTTGTTCTGTATAGAAAATCTTTCCTAGACAAGTAAATCTAAGAGCAGTTGTATAGTCAGAGCATTCGGAAGGTTTTCTGAAACACATTTCAACAATATTTTTATGTCCCCTTAGACATAAAACCTTATAATCTAATGTCATGTTAAATAATATAGTTTCTGTAATAAGAAAAATATTTAACAGACAACTGCAATACACAGACTACCAGACAACCAGTTATAAAATGTGAAGAAAGAGAAATACGTATATGTATACGTGTATATGTTCTGTGAGTGAGTTGACTGGATGTCTGCGTATTGCAGTTAGCAGCGAAGTAAAGTTGCTGCAGTAAATAAGACTAGGATACCTAGTAGGTTGGTTGCAGTCTACTTTGTGATGAATCATGATGTCTGATTTTTGATACAAATTTGTATGTCATATACAAGACTGATTACTGTGATTGAAGAAAAAAATCTAGAATTTACTCTTCAAGCTTGATGCTGGCAGGCATATTTTATATTGGATGAAATTTTACTGGCTGGAGCAGTTCAAGAAACTAGCAAGAGAACAACTCTGAGACTGATAGGTGCACAGGTAAAAGACTATATATGAGCACTTCCACATTTAGTTTTCAGTAACAATCATATGTTATATTATTTATAACTTTGTGTTTCACAAAATTCTGATCTTGTGGTAATGAGTTGTAGGAGGATTTAGTGGAAGCTGCTAAAGAGGAAGCCAGTTCATTGGGTAATATAATTGCACAGGCCACCAAGTAAAAGTGTGTCATTGAGGATTGAAATTATGTTACATAAGCAGCACAAATTTGTCATGCTGGTGAAACATTGTTCTAATGATTTTTTTTTTCAGAAAAAAAAAACTATATAATAATTGGTTTTATCAGTTGTTTTTTAAGATTGAGTTATTGTTTTATTGAGAATGAAGATTTGTTTCTGTTATAATGTTGTTTATTTACCATAATATGCAGCTAGTGTTCTAATTTAGTGCTTAAATGATACACTTATTACCTTCTGACAAAGTATAAAGTTAGAGTTATTTTTCATGTTTACTTACATGCCAAAACCCAAAATTCAAGAGTAAAATTGGGCCAGTTGTCTATTGGGCCATTTTCCAATGTGGCCTGTTTTAACTTTTTGGTAGTTGATGAATTTTATGGCCCAATTTTATATTGTACAAAAATGAAATGTTGCAAACACTCTGTCAGATTATAATTTGTGTTGTTCATTTTATTTTATCACCATTTGAGGATTATATGACTTGATGAAAAATGCTCTCACATGAAGGAATAGAAGAAACAGAAAGTAAGGTTGATGTTATTCTCTATGTTAGTGTGAGATGGTTTGTTATTGGTTTTTATGCTATACATTTTATATCATTAATCGCTGCCTTGTACACACTGAGTGTTGATTTGTATTAATTTTAATTCTAGAACTATTGTGACTTTATTTCCATATGTTAGTCATTAAAAATATGTTCTATTTTCTCTTGAAAAACATGCATATGCTACTCTTTTCTCTCATTTTATCCTATCTTATTACTTTCAACTTTTGAAGTATTCCCACATGTTTTCCTAATTTTTCTTCAATTTGAATATATGGCATGATATATTTTTGCAGCTTCTGATGCCTGCATTCAATTATACATGAAGCACAATCAAATTCGGCACCTATTTTAATACACTTGATAGATCAAAACATTAAATTTTTTAAAAGTTTACAAGTACACCGATTAATAAAGAAAAACAAATATAACAAAGTCGACCTCGTAAAATAAATAAAGAAATTTCACTAATATTTCTCGATAAATATAAACAACATTACAATTATAATTATCTAACAAAATTATACTTATAACTATTTAAAGAGATTATACATACATTATATATTATCAAACTCAAACTTCATGGAATATTCTTAACCTTCATATCATAACTCACTTCATCTCGTACTCTCTTGTAATATTCTCAGTCACATGTTAAAGATTTAAAAAGACATCATTATCTTATGTGATGAGGTAGTTAACATGCCTTAGCTATGATTGTACCAACACAATGAAAAGGAAAAGACACAATGTAAAGAAAACTAAAGAAACTAAGGCCTAGCTAGTTTAGTTGTGTTTCTTATTCATGAACATCTTCGAGGCCACATGCTATAGCGTCCCTAGGTATATACTTCACATTTTGAACAGCCTTAGCGAAAATGACACCCATTCCCATGTGCAAATGAGGCTCAATGTGACAATGGAAGGCCCAGACTCCAGGATTATCTGCCTCAAACCTCAAAGCAGTCCAACCATAAGGGAATATCATTGCAGTGTTCCTCAATGGTGGGTTGTTCAAGTTAAATTTACCCTCAATACCATGTTTGAATTGAAAAATATTTGATAGATAAATGCAATACACAGATAATCAGTTATAAAATATGAAGATATATATATATATATATATATATATATATATATTATGAGTGAGTTGGTTAGTTAACTGTGTTGCAGTAGCCAAGTGCGGAATAAAGTAAAGTTGGTCTGTATTTCCCCTCCCAAAACCCAAAAATCATGTCCATGCAAATGCCAAGGGTGAATATCACTATTTTTCCCGGACACACATTAGCATTTTGTAGTATCACATTAACCACTTGGTTATTATGAAACATGTAAACCCCACTTCCAATATTTAAATTAGGATTTAATGGAGGGTTCAATGTATCATAGTCAGCTGAAAAATTATCAAGAGGAGATTTTGAGTCAAACACACAATATAGTCCAAACTTAATAAAGCCTAAGTAAGGAGTTGAAGGTAATGTTAATGAACCATTTAGTGTATCCATTAACATAGTTTTGTGATTCTATATGCACAAAGAAAATGTTAGCAACATATATCAACATTAACAACTTTAACATGAATGACCTAATTTATAATTTTTCTTCTTCTAAGAATAAGAATGAAAACTTCTTTCTCATTAAGGGATGTCTAAAGTTGGATTTTTATTGTTATAACAAAAAATAAATATGATGTAAGATATATAAAATCTTTTACCCGTATATTTTTAAATTAAATAAATTAAAACAAAATTACAAATTCAGAATAACTAAAATTAAATTTTAAATTTAGATTAATAAAAAACATATTTTATCCTAAAAATATTTTTAAAGATAATCAAATATATTACAAAATTAACTTTCCTCTCCGAAATGAATTTGTAACGCCTGAAAATCAAATATCACCTTAATATTTAAATGATAAAAATAATTTATTATTATTAGGTGGTATCTTTCATTTCTTTTTTCTTATCATCAGATTGTGTGATAAAGAATAGAGATATATTAAACTTTTTTTTAGTTCTTTTTATGAATAATTATAGTAATAGGTAATTTTTTTATTTTACTTTTTCTTTAACAAATTCAAGAAAATAGTCTGACATTTTTTTATGTGCGTATGGGTCGCTATCACTTTTTGTATATTTTGTTTGTGCACAGACTACTACATAGGATAATAGTAACGTAACCTCATTCAATGATAAATCTTGATTTGAATTTTTATATATAATAAATCTTAATATAAGAATTCTTTACACATAAGAAACAAAAATTATACATAATAAATCAACCATAACTCATCATGTTCAGATACGTTTAGTAATTTTGTTAACAATATTTTTATAAATTATTGAATAATTATGTAATAAGGTGTTAAAGAAATAGGATGAATCAAGAAATTGAGGAAGATATTAGTTTAAGGTTTAATGATTTATATTAATATAGACTATAAAAAAATTTCTTTTATTAAATTCTTTATTAATTTTTATTTTTATTAATTTCCAAAATTATTAATAAAAAAGTTCTTTATCTTCATTTTCAATTTTGTTCATAGTCTCAATCTAAATTCTTCTGGGAAGTAATAGCGGGGAATTTTTCACAATAAACAATAATATGACAAAATAATGTCGGCGTACAAACAGAAAATTCATGTATTGGAAATTTAACATTATATAAATATGACTTAGTGCATGTATAAAAGTGAGAAATAAATCTCACTTTACAAATTGGATTTATAGGATTCATTTATACCTATCACTTACATCAATATTTGATATAATATCAGAGTTTATTTTGCGATTAAAATTATCTTATCCTAAGATTTTTATTTTTTTTTTGTCTATTCCATTTTGTCAACAAAATTATTTTATCTCAAGTTTGATGGTTTGCTATCATTATTTGCAGCTACTGACATAGACTCAACAATAATAGAATACAAGTTTTCAGCATCAAACTGCGATGTAGCCAAATAATACGTTTCAACTGATTAACGCGTTTTGTTTTCTCTATGGTTTTTTTTTGCTGGTCCAAGAGTGACAGATCTTTTAAATAAAATTTTAGTGGATGAAAAAAATTGAACATTAATTTGTAAAATCAATCATTTGAATTGATAATTCATGTACGTATAAATATGGTGGGGAATGCATCATTATGTCAATCTTATTGATTAATGTGTTGTATTGATTTTTTAATTGAAATATAATTTAAATATGGGAAAATATGAGAAAATATTTTTTTTATTAATTTATTGTTTATTAAGACATTATATGTACTTTTTATTAAGACAAATAAAATGAATTGTCAATTTTTTTTATTAAAGCTAACGTTGAAACAAAAAGAAAAAAAATCAAAGATTATAGTTAATTAAAGTAATTTTTGAAAGTTTCATTGTTGATTATATTTTTAATATAAGTTGCATATTTTTCATTTTAAAAAATAATAATACACTTTTAGTGATGTAATTATTGACCATAAGCAAAACTACATTGTTCTATGTAAAATAAACAGGAGACAATAGATATAAAGTAAAAATGCACACATTTTAATTAATTAAAGAACACAAGATGTGTTTAAAAAACTACTTTTTTAAAATATATTTTTTATTTATAAATTTATTTATATATACCATACTAATTAATATACAAACTTATATGAAAAGCCATAAGTTTGAAAATAAATATTACATTAATTAAATAAAAATTATAATTAATATTATATAGAAAATTAAATCCCCAATTATACAGTCAATTTTTGTTTTTGTTTTTGTTTTTTCCATTAACTAGCCAACAAAGATTTGAACAAGACACTTGTGATTGTAATTTGCTTTGGGGTTGGATTTTCATTAAATGAATTTTGGTCCACATACCTTCAAAAGATTCTATTTTATATATTTATGCTTTTATTTCACATGTCTGAAATTGATAGGTTGACATATGACGTGTTCTTTTACAATATATCCCGTAGAGAAAAAGAAAAAAAAAAGTGTTTAATACATTTTTGGTTATTATAACTGTTTAAAAATTTATATATAATTTTTATTTTTAAAAAATTTAAAATTTATCCTGGTTACTAATTTTAATCATCAATTTGAATATAATTTGTTTTTACATCAATTCTAAATATTTTTTATATTGACACTGCCGCACTCAATATTAAAAATATTAGCCATTAATATATACGCTTAAGATAAGTTTTAACTATTTCTCAATTCCTTAAATTTTTAAGATTTTTATTTTTAATTTCTAATAATTTTTTTGTCTTTCATATTTACTTTTGTAATATAGAAACTATACAGAAATGCAAGAAAATTTATACAGCATATATCTTGTGGCAGATTTTTCCTCAAGCTTATGAAGCTAGAAATTTATTTAATATATAAAAATCAAACTACTGATCTACAGTTACAATAAGCTAATAGATTATAAATTAGAATCCCCAATTTAAAAAGTCAGATTCTTCATTATTATACGTAATTAGCTATTCTCAATATTTTCCTTCTCTCTTTTAGATGTCCATTTTACATATTACTATCACAATTAGCATATATTTTGCTATATTAATTTTTTTTAATTGATATAATCATCTCAAATTCAAAATTTCTAAATTCTTTCGAATTATAATCTATCTTTATTTCAGTTAATCAGCCAACTCACTCAATATATATATATATATATATATATATTTATATTATTCGTATATTTTGTAAATATTCTTCAAAATTGAAGTAGTTCCATGTCATTGCATGTGTTTCATTCTGCAAGAAGTACTACCCCTGCACTGTTAATCAATCACGGGTAGAAAAATGAGAGAAAGGGGAATGGACAAAAGAAATGGAACAAAAAGTCTGATAGTTTCATGCTAGAGGATAAATTTTCCCCATGTGGAGAGTTTATTTCATTCTTTTAGAACGTGTATTTTAGAATGATTTTATTACGCTAACAACTGTAATACGTAGCTATCCCACTTACAGAATATCTATATTTGTGTATTTATCTCTCTTCACACTTCACATTTTATACATATATGTTTTCTCTTTCTTCACATTTTATAACTGGTTTTCTCGGTATTTCAGTTGTCTACCAAGTATTTTTATTTTAGAGTGTAATCATCATCACCCTTACAAGCCTCGTAAGGTTCAATAATTTTATTTTACTTGCTTTTTTCCCAAAGAGCCTATTGTGGAGAAAATTGTTTAGCATTAATTTGGAAGCTGTTGAACTATTGTGTAGGTTGTGGCATATTAGGACATACATAGCAAGTGTTAGCAAGCTATTTTTGTTTATATATTTTTAAGAGTATGATTTGGAAAATATTATTTTTCTAAATTTCAGTTTTTTTTCTAAAAAAGTTGTTTGAAAATATATTATGTCTTTTGATAAAATATCATAAATTCATAAGCAGTTTTTCTTGAAGAATAAGCTGATTTTTCAATCTGAATATTTGAAGTTCATAATTATTTCTCAATAACTTTTTTCTTCCAAGTTATTTTTCTACCTTTTCAATACGTAAAAACGAATTTTTTATTACACCTAAAAAATTAATTATCTTCTAATTATTTTCTCAATCTTAATTATTTCATAAAGAAACATAGGATAAAAGTTCATTTAATTAGCAAAAACATGTACTTGTGAATAAAAACATAGGGTAAGAGTTAATTTATCCATTTTACTATAACATCAATTATTCATCCTGAGTGATCCGGACAAGAGAGTAGGTGACAAAGGTTCACCAAAAGAGATGGAAATTTTCACCCAATGCTTACATCTAACTTTTTTTTGTCAGACTGTTGTGGTGGTCTCTAAATATAATAAGGCCAAAACTATACATGGGTACAAATGGATAAGCTTACAAATTGTGTTGTGCTGTTGTGTTGTGTTGTTCTTCTTTAATTTACATTAGATATTCTATTGCAAATTCATTGTTATATATATATATATATATATATATATATATATATATATATATATATAAAAGACTGTTTTAAAGCTTACAATAATAACTTCATGTTTGGTTTAGGTTAATTTAGGAGAACTAGTAGTTTATTTTTAAATTTCCAACTAAAAGTCATCTAGAACTACTTATATCAATGTAAATATTTATTTATTTTTCAAGGTCTCTCTTAGAAAAAAAAAGGGTAACTAACAATAAGTGATTAATTTTTTAAATTATACTAAACTAAATAAATATGCATTTAGTTTAATTAAAAAGGGGAAAAATAAATTTCCAACAATCTCCAAATTAAAACACTTAGCTTACATATTAAGTAGATATTAATTGATGCATGATCCAATCATTTATTAATTATTTCTTGTATAGCTGATCTATACTAAAAACATAACATGATTACACCAACATTATTAGAAGAATAAAAGATAAGTTTAAAAACTCTTACAAAATAATTTTACACAATCTCAACAACAACTTAGATTTTAATAAAATAACACAATGCCAAACTTTTTCTCACGAGACATGGTAGAAATAGACATGGTAGAAATATAAGCTTAACAAACAAATTAGGCAACAGTGAGTGGTAACTAGTTTCAGTTGTGTTTCTGATTCATGAGAATCTATTTGGCATGACCACATGCTATTGCCTCTATAGGTACAGGAAGACCATTCAAATTTTGAGGAGCCTCAACAAAAATGACACCCATTCCCAGGTGCAAATGAGGCTCAATGTGACAATGAAAAGCCCAAACACCAGGATTATCAGCCTTAAACCTCAAAGCAGTCCAACCATAAGGGAATATCACTGCAGTGTTCCTCAAAGGTGGATTCTTCAAGTTGAATTTTTGCACATCACTAGAACTAAATTTGCCTTCTCCATACCCCAAAACCCAAAAGTCATGACCATGCAAATGCCAAGGATGAATCTCACTTGTCCCACTCAATACATTAGCATTTTGGAGTATCACATCAATCACTTGGTTATGTTCAAACACATAAGCCCCACTTCCTATAGTTGCATTTGGGTTCAAAGGAGGCTTAAAAATGTCATAATTTGGTGAGAAATCATCAGGAGGACTTTGTGTTGGGTCAATTTTACCAGGTTCATATTTAATAGTGGCCATGTAAGGAGTTGATGGTAACTCCAAAGAAACATTGTTAATGGCCCATTTAGTGTATCCATTAACATGATTCTGTGTGTTGAGAAGGAAAAGCTTACGATCATAGTGTTTTGGAGGTTGTTCTGATCCCTTTAGAGCAAGAATTTTGTGAGTGAATGTTTTGCTATGATTGAAATCATTCCATTGAGGTGTGATGGGTGGTGGAGAAGTTGGAAAAACTGAGGCAGAAATTGTTTTGTAATTTAGGATGGTTAAGGCTTGTGGGGTGTTTGGTTTTCTTCCTCTAACACCAACTGAAATCCAATAGTTATGCTTTTTGTCTTGATTTGTTGTGAGAAGAACTGAGTAGCTTTCACCAGAATATATGTCTATGTCATCAACCACAAATGGTTCCACGTAGTTTCCATCGGCTTCAACAACCACCATTTTGTGATTCTACATGCATAAACAAATGTCAGCTACACATGTCACATCAATACTAATTAAATATCCCCTCGTGGCTCATGCCCTTGCTCCATGGACAATACAATACAAGTAAAGGTTTTGAGATTTTAGCATAGAAAAATACTTTGAAGGAACTATAAAGAAAATATGAATAATTACTTATAAAATGTGAAAAGTGAAAAAAAATATTAATATATATATATATATATATATATATATATATATATTATGAATAAATTAGTTAATAGTTACATATTAAAGTTTATTGTGAAATAAAATTATTCTTTTAATATATCTTTAGGTATAGTGTATAGATGGGTATGTATTTTATTATTCTGGAAATGATTTTAGATATTATCTTAAATGGTAGGTTCGAATCTAATTTAAGGTTACCATGGATTTTTGATATTATCTTAAATAGTGTGTTTGAATCTAATTTAAGGTTGTTCTTTGATATTATCTTAAAAAGGTGTGTTTAAATCTAATCTAATGTCTCTCTAGTTATATATTTTAATTTGTTATATTATTTTTTTACACAAGATTTAAGAAAAAAAATATATAATAGATAATTTTAATATGTAGATAATTAAATAATTATTAGATAATTACTTATAAAATATGAAAAAAAATATAAATAAATATATCATTTTAAATTAATTAACTGATTAGGGCTAGATTTGAGTGATTGGTAATAAATATACATAAATCACTTTGTTCAATTAGATAATTTTGTAAGTAAAAGAGAATAAATGGATAAAAATAATATGAACTACTTTTTTTATATATGAATTGAAATTGATTTGTATCCTTGACGTTAATCAGAAACGTTTTTATATTTAACTCTTGTAAAAAGCATTTTGTCTTTTGATCACAGCATATCACTTTCCACTGAATAAATAATTCTCATAATATATGAGTGTAAGTTAATCTCTTCTAAAGCCAAAATACATAAATTGATTTTAATTTATAAGTATTGTTAATTACTTTTATTTTTTATTTAACTTTACAATATTTACAATACTGATATAAAGATACGAATGTAATATAAATAATAATTTTTTTTCTTGGTTGTATGTGTGAGTAAATTTTTGTTTATCTTTATTTTTTTCTCTTACTTTAAATTTCAAAATTTTCATTGAATTGTCACTTTCTTTTCTTCAACAATGGAAGCTTGAGTCTACGGCCATGTGCCCAAAGTTTGGGGCCTCGAAGAGATAATACTTTATAAAGGGACAAGTAGAAAAAGACAATGAAAGAGAAAAAAAAATATTCATTTATTAAAAATACGCATTAAAACTATTCATTTGTTAGTAAAAATACAAATAAGAAACTTTTAAGTTGCATGTGCTTTTGAAGTAAAATTGTACTCTTGTTCATGCACATGTATTATTTGTTTAGGAATGTACGTAGCAACAGCCTAACATTATTTAACATTGGTTACTATTCATCGAAATCTGTAAAATTATGAACAAACTAATTCAATAAAAAAATAAAACCCATAAGTTTGTGTTCTTTAATAAATTTCAAGTCAATAAAATAAGTGTGTTAAAAAGAGATTTATAAAATTTATCATTATTAAAAACAACATTAGTTTAAAAATAATTAAAATATAAAACTGTCCTAATGTTAGCTCATAGAAAAAAAAAATATACATGAAAATAGATGAAATTACATAAGTGTAATTTTTATCAATTATTAAATTACTTAATAATTTAATTAAAAAAATAATTCCTGTTGATTTAATCATTCATCTATATATAACTACATATAACCAAAATTATTTGTATCAAAATTTATGAAAATAATCAAAGAATTCATATTTTTATATAGTTTAAAATAATACACACCCACATATATATAATCTACATTCAAATAACTGTTAATCTAACCGTAAAGTTTGTAAAACAATAAATTATCTAATTAAAAATCATTTAATATGGTATAATAATAAGGGTAAGGATATAATTTAATTTATATATATATATATATATATATATATATATATATATATATATATATATTAGTGATAAGCTTACCCCGATGGCAAAGTTGAGAGCTGATAAGGAAGTGGTACTTGCAATTCTGATCCTGTAGGTCTTGTTTGGATAAACATGGAGAATCTGAGGTGCACATTTTTCATTACCTCTCAACTTGCATTGGGGCAAGGAAGTGTTCATAACATTAGCTGCTATGGAACAATTGAATTGTCCTCTTCCATTAATAAGCAATGACTGAAAATGTAAAATGTTAATTAGATATTAATTAAGGTCATGAGAAAATTCTTTTAAAAATTTAACTAATGTGTGTTTAGGGTTTGATTTATTAATTACCTGAGGTTCATATATCCATTTTAATGGTTTGGAAGAAAGATCAATCTCTTGGTCATGTGAACTTTTGTGCCACCAATCACTAAGCAAAAGGTTGAATTCTCCATCATACTTAAATGGTTCCTTTTTTCGATTTGGCTCATCAACTATCAGAGAACCATACAACCCTGCTGATCTCTGCATACCATAGTGTCCATGGTAGAAGTATGTACCTGCCTGCACCATTTTTTTTTTTTTTTCCATCCTTGTTATTGTAAAACTTAACAATAATATAAAAAAGAGAAGAAGAAAGAGAAAATACAAGATCAAGATATTAGAGTTTTATTAGTGTATATTTATTTTTAATTAACAAAACAATACAAATATAAAAAAATGACTAAACTATCTTTAAAATAAAAAAAAATGTACATAATATTATTTAACATAAATACATAATATCATCATAAATATATAATATTATCTAATAATTATAACATTAATTCATATTTGACCATCAGCCTCAGTTAAACACATTTTCCTTAAAGAAAAACAAAACAAAACATGTAATACACTTACTGTATTAAGTTTGTTTTTGTTGGTATGACATTTATTTGTTTCATTTTAAAAAAATAAACTAATACTGCAATTATTGTGCATTATCTAGTGTTAGTTTGATATATAACAGTGTTCACAGATATACCTACCAACATCAACTTAAGCATTACACAGAAGATAGATAAAATCTTCGTTTTCTAATTTATTTTTTTTAAGTTAGTGAATTGAAGATAAAAAATAATAAAATAATATATAAAAAGTGTTATATGCATATTATTTAACCCCTAAGCTAAAAGATATATATTTTTATTTTATCTTTAAATTATATCATTTTCTGAAAATTTAAATAAATGTAAATAATCAAATTTAAAGATTAAAATGACAATAAATTATTAAATTTAAGTGTTAAAATAATAATAAATATCTAATATATATATATATATGAACCATTTTATTATTGTTTTTTAAAATTAAATTATCTTATCTTTACATTTTCTGTAATTAAAATATTGCTCTAATAAAGAAATAAAATACAAAATATATAATAATATACCTTGTCAACTTTGAATCTGTAATGAAAAGTCTGTCCTGGCTGTATGGCACACTGAGAAATGGAAGCAGTTCCATCTGCCCAAGGTGTTCCATACTGCAACAAAGAAAATGTATAACCTTAATCAGCACATATAATAAACCTTTAATCAATCACAATTCTATGTATGTATGTAGAAAGAGAAAGAAAAAAACCTGTCTAATTCCATGCCAGTGAATAACAGTTCCCTCAGTGGTGAGCTTATTGGTGACTGCAATATGAAGGGTGTCTCCAACTTTAGCTCTAATAGTTGGGCCAGGAAATTGCCCATTGATTCCCATCACAACATGTTCAATGCAATCCGGTCCATGGATAAACTCCTCTACATCAAACTTGTAGTAGTGACGTTTTACATCTCCTAATGATAGTTCTAACAACAAAGAGAACCAAATGCACCATAATAAGGTTACAGTTTTGAAGTTCATTATTCTATTATTGAAACTTTTGCTCATACAGCCTTATGAGGAGAAAATATTGACAAGGAGTTTATTAGAAAGGTAACTGTTGATACCTCCTATGAATGCAATGCAAGGTTGTGACTTTAGGGCTAGCAAATGGGTTTCTATTTATAGAAAAAAAAAAGAGGCATGGCAATTGTGAACACTTTTTTTACCAAAAACTTCTTCTTTTTTTTTTGGCATCCAACTGTAATGTATAATTAATGTGGATCTCAAACTAATGAATGGGAATATCTCTAAACCTCAAAAAAATAAATAAATAAAATAAAAAATGGGTTCGGCACAAAGAGAAGAAATTTAGAAAAAAAGAAAATAAATGATCTAAAATAATTTTTTTTTATTGATAATTTCATACTAATTAATCGAATATTAATTAACATATAATCAACAAACACTACTTTTGAAAATGATTATTCTGCTTATAAATAAAATAATCCAAATATTTCATATATATATATATATATATATATATATATATATATATATATATATATATATATATATATATATATATATATATATATATATATATATATCCTTCGAGAACGCGAATATAGGTGGTGCATCACTGTGGTCAAGTCATGCTCTAAAATGTTGGTTAAGTCGTAACGATGAGTGCAATTCTAATGTTTAATTGTTAAGGTTGAGTTTGAAATATTAGGCAGTCACTAGTCAATGATAAGCCAAAGGTGAAGATAACATTTTATAACTAAAGCGAAATATTTTCTTTGGTGACACTGTTATGTCACATTTAACACATTTCAATTAGGTATCCTAACTGAGCCCACTGCAGTACGAGAATTTTTTCAAGTTTCACGGTGCCATCCATAGTTGTTGTTACCGTGTATATTAATATTTTTTTATGTAATATTTTAAATAAATTTCAATTATTTTAAAAGTAAATATAAAAGTTATAAGGATACCGCCGCTAAATAATGGATATACTGTAATAAATATATTCTTTTAATAAATATATATCCTCTAAAAAATATTATCTTCACTTTTATTCATAATTTTACTCAATTATGAAATGATTAATTACATTTTATTTTGAATTGATTACGCATTCGATGACTCACTTTTCTTGTACTATTTATCTTCTTTTTTCATTTTTTTAATTATCACTATTCCGTTTTTTATATGTATTCTTTTTCTTCTAGAAAAAATTTAGTTGCATAAAAATACAAAAACACGAGTATATATATATATATATATATATATATATATAATATTTTTATTGTTCTGTGCATTTTTAAAGTCCTACGTGAATTAAAAATTGGACATCAACATATAAAAATATAATAAAAATATAATATATTGTTACACAGAACAATAAAAATATAATATATATATATATATATATATATATATATATATATATATAACTCACGTATACTAATAAAATATTTTCTTAAAGTATAAATTTACTTTTAAAATAAAAAGTGTAAAATAAATAAAAGTAAAAAAAAAAAAATATTTTTGAAACATCTATTTATGTTAAAAATTATTCTTAAAGTCGGAAAATTTATTATAAAAAATAAATTTAATATTTTAAATAATATACAAAATAATAAAAAATTTATCATAAGAAAAGATGAAGTTTACGTTTGTGGTTGAAAATGAACCGTGTAGGGGTACGTGGGGGAGCATTTCGACACGCTTCCAAACCATATATAACCATTTGCAGGACATCAACATTTAATTCTTGTCTTGTTCGTTGTTGTTTTTTATGTTAATTTTTCTTTCATAACTGTAATATGCATTCGAAGTATATATTTATACATATAAGTGTATTTCTTTTTTTATACTTTAAATAAATAAATATATACCATATTTTAATTAAATAAAAAGAATTTTAAAATATATTTTAAAAAAAGCAAAAAAACACACGCATGAAATATGAAAATAAAGAAAGAACAAGCACACACAGAGAAATATGAAATTTAATAATGATAATAATAATAAATAAATAAAACAAAGCAGTATGAACGTATGAAAAAACAACGAAATGTGTTTGTATGCATATAATGGTGTTTCATGAAATATGGTTTCACATGTACAACTTAGAGAATCGGTTTCACATTAGTCAGAAAGAAAATTTTGAGAATCGTTTTCACACGAGAGTGTTTGAATGTTCTCCCTTTAACTCAATGCAACTGGATACACGGGTGTGTTTGTAGTACAATTTGTTTTTTTTTTTTTTAATTTATCCGAAATAAATAAGAAGAATGAAGTTGATTTGGTTTGGATTGGATTAAATTAATTAAGAAATTTAAAGCACGTTGAATCAAACTAGCCTTTTGCGGTTATGTGTGAGTTAGATTTTTGTGATTTTAAAATTCTTGTTATAAGTATTAAAAAATAAAAGTATATTGAAGTATTATTAAAAAAAATTAATTGTATAAGTTATATTTAAATTGTAAAATATATAAAGTTAAATAACTAAAAAATATAATTAATTATAATTATGTAGTTAAAAAATATAAATTAATTAAATATTTAATGTTGATTAAAAAATTATTAATTTAAATTGTCAGAAGTGGGATTTGAACCCACGCCCTCTCACGAGGACCAGAACTTGAGTCTGGCGCCTTAGACCACTCGGCCATCCTGACTAATGATGATATAAGTTTTAAACTTTTTATTTTATAGTACTATTAATACATTGAAAGTTTTAATAATTTCAAATGAATGAAAACAATCAGCTTGTAAAAAAGTAGATAGAATCACATGTAGATATCGGTCCTAAATTGTTTGATTCATAATGAATTTATTCTGTGCTCGTCTAATACTGGTTCTACTGAAAGCTTTGTAATTTCACTTGTTCTATGCATAGTAAGACAATTCTGAACGCTGATATTTTTTCAATTTAATCATCCAATTTTCTGACCGATGCATAACAAAATAAAATATCTTGCTATTTTTTGTTTATTTATTTATTTAATTAGATAAGTTGAACCAAAATAAATGAATCAGAAGCATGGTACTGATAATAACATTTGGAAGCTGATGATGTGTGATAGAAACGACCAGTGACGTATTGTTGCCCCAGTGATCACCAGTGATGATGTGTGACAACCACTAAGTCCCTCAACCACCTTACCCTACTTCTTGCCACGATATCTTAAAACGCTCCAAATTTTTTAACAATGAGAGTACTCAAACGATGAGAGTTGTTTGAAAAGGATACAATACTATATCTAGCTAAAACAATTAGCATAGCCCATTCCCTAGTTAGTTACCGATTGAAGCCCAAGTATGTAGAAAGTAAGGTTTATTCATTTGAAAACCTGTGACCTATTCCGCAATTTCACTTCTGCAAAAACATCTTAAAATGAGTTTTACTATTCTGAGAAATTAACTCGACCCAGCTAAGGGCAAGTGAGTAACACACAAGACTCCTATTGGCTACCATTTTAATTGCCTCGTATGTGACACCTTTGAAAGGAACGTGAAACAAGAGAATATTCATAATAACTTTCACCAGTTTGTGAAGAATCTTGAAAGAAATTTTTTCGATGGTACCCAGCAAAAAGTATTGCTTTACTAGATGAAATGTGGAGCAATGCGTAACAAATATTTTATCAGTGAATGACCAAGTCAATTTTTTTCCAGTATTACATCAATAGATATTCAAGTCTCAACATCATTGTCAGATCATAACACTGTTACAAATGCCAATGCTCTTAAGCGTGTAAATTTACATATACCAGATATTACAATTATCACTGCCCATTACACTATGAGGTAATACACTTCAATTTTAGCATACATATATATAATTCAAACGCAGATTGAGATCCTACGGCATCATGTTATTCACGAGCAGTTTGTGTCGTAACTTACAAGTCCCAACAACTCTGGACCTTCCAAACGGGGGTTATTTTCAAAGCTACACAATTGAAACAAAACAATGCTTATTGAACGTGCAGGAAAGAATAAAATATGTTCTAGCAGGAATCTATAGAGCACGCTAAACGATTTCAGAATCAGGGCATCGGAAAAATGCAGGAAGACAAACTATAATTAAGTGTATAGGACAATAAAATGCAATCATATTCCCTGTAGACAAAGACATTGTAACAGCCTTCCAAATGCAGATGGCTGCAGCAGGGCTTTAATTAAATCAAAATTTGTCATTCTTTCTATCCCATGAAACGATTGGAAAATTGTGCCATCATCGCACAGCAAATACTATCATCACAGTTTAACAGGTGCTCCATAAATAGAATGTGGACAAAGACACCCACAACTTATCAACTAAGCAACAAAAAAATTGCAACACAGTGATACATATAGCAGCATATGGCAGACAAGGTTACTAGATTTCTCAATTTTAACCCCTCCCTCCCCCACAACAACAAAAAGATAATATTAAAAGAAGGTGCGGGAAAGAAGAAAAGACTCCAGCAAAACCAACATGAATAGCACCACATGATGAATAAGAAGAAAGATACATGATAAAGTTAAGAAGAAATACAATATATGTTGGGACCTACTTATTCAATGGAATGTGCTCGAATGGCCCAGAGGTAGGAATTGTACCGCATAAGTCATTGTTGGAGACATCCCTGAAAATAAAATGAATGTTTAGGCTCTTTGAAAGCACACATCTTCGTGATACCAACTAAAATTTTTATCAACATATAAAGACATAGTGTTACTTACACTACTTTAAGGCTTGAAACAGCAACAAGTTCCTTTGGGATTGGGCCAGTTAGTCGGTTGTCATTGAGTCGTCTGGAAAGGAAACACAGATGAGAAACAAGCAAGTGCTGAATAATTTATTCCACAAACTAATATTCAAATGTCTTATCAGTTAATAATCTGGTCGGCTACACTAAATCATATTGAAAGACTAACAGCTTCCAACACTTTTAAAATGAAATTACCAACTCAGATTGCTACTTATTTTAATTTCTGATTAAGTTTCCAAGTGTTGGCTGAATAAATTTCAAACTCTGGGAAAGCTAAATGATAGGTTGAAGTATTTTACCACCTAAAAAAGGTATCTAGTATTCAATAGGCCAGTCACTGATTAGTGGTTTGATTTATGAAGGATTTTTGGAGTGTGCTTGGCCATGGTAAGTTATTTAACTTGTTTAAATTGACTCCCAATACTAAATGTTGGGACTATAGTGAACGAATGAATACTGGCATAATAGAATCACCCTACACTAAACTCGCCCCCAACCCCCCCCCCCCCTCCCAAAAAAAAATGGGGGGGAATCTGAAGGATTACACACTGATTGGACAAAATTATGTTTTGCTTAATGGCTATATCAGTCTTTTCTAAGGATATGATAGTAAAATAGTATTATAGTTTCTCTTCTCTCCCTTCCTTTGAACTTAACACTGTTAATATTCCTTTGGGTGTGGACTTCATAAGCAAGTCATTTCAGATCTACTGTCTTATTATCAAATATATGCCCTAAACCGTCTATGAAGCACAAAACCCACAATAGTCCATGCCCAAACTTTATATAAAATGTATAGCTGAAAACACCAAAGTCCATAAGTTACTATCCAAAGGTTCTTTTACTTCTCCTGCATCATTCAAAGTCTTGAAAGCAGTTCAAATGAAAGAAAAGGGGAAGCAAACGCCACAGTGTCCAGCCATGTTCAATAAACAGACTTACAAAAAGACAAGATTCTTCAATTTCCCCAGGGAAGGTGGGATAGTGCCTGATATGTTGTTGTTATACAAATCCAAGCTAACTAGACTCTTAAGGTTTCCAAGTTCAGGAGGAATAGTTCCTTGAATGTTGTTCTTGTACAGCTCACTACATCCAACAAAAAAGATTCACATTAGAACACCGACAAATAAGAAATACTAAAGTTCACAACAATAAGAAAGCCAAGACAAATGCCAATAGGTCAATCATTTTAGCAACAATATAACCACATCTAACAGACTTGGCCACAGTATCGGCAAAAAAAACACTTAGTAAAAATTATAAAACATACAGATATTGTAGATGCTCCAGCTTCCCAAGTTCAGGTACCAAATGTCCAGATAGGTTAGAGTTACCAAGATCCCTGCAGAGAGCACCACAATTATGAACATAAACATACAAAGAACAATAAAAGCTCAAGTCAATCCAATCCATTATAGTTAGACATTACACTATTATCAATTAAACTAACACCAACAATCTATGAAGAACCAAAACTTTCATTTGCATCACATATCCATATCCGATTCATGCCTGATACCAATAGTCAAAAATACATTGGAGAGTTGTAGAATTGCAATTATATAGTAACTATCTTATACAAACTCTTATCGTCTTATACATATCTAAATATGTATCTTACACGTATCAATCCTATATATTTTCATATAATTGTTAACCGTATCCTATACATATCATATCTGATACACGTATAGCATCGCAACTATGCATGATAGGCAACAATAAATCCGCACCAAGAAAATCGTAACTAGTACATATTATTCACAATAAGGAGAACATAATCACGAACAGGTAAAGTAAGATATGGAAAAAAAAACTTTGAATAACAAGTAATTGTAACTTGACGCAGCGTTGTTTGTTTCAGTAAAAACAAACGAATCGAACAAGGAACAGTGAATCTCGCAATAATCACGCCTCACAGAGGATCCTTCAATTTCAGAAAAGCAGTTAACAAAACAACAAAACTCGCTAAAAACCAGTACCGCGTAAAACCGATAAGAGTTATTATCATCATTATTATTATTATTAACTGTAACAAGAAACAAACAGTAGCAATCAAGTTAAGAGAATCTCAAAAACGGAAACGGAACAAGAAGTTTTCACATCACAGGAAAAAACAAAACAAAGAGAGAGAGAGAGAGAGAGAGAGAGAGGAATGATACACGCGAGTGACTCGGTTATTCTGGTTGCAGGTGACGTGGAACCAAGTGCAGGGACTAACGAGAGTGGGATCCCAGCTTTGGAGAACGTTGTCGGGGTCGGAGAGACTCCGTTTGAGCGTGTAGAGCGCGTCGCCTTCGGAATTGGCGGCGGCGAGTTGGAAGAGGGTTAGGGTTACGGCGGTGACGGAGAAGAACAACCGGCATGATGTTGCTGCTTCCATGTCTGGTGATCTGAACCGAGAGCGAACACGTGATTCGTGTGTGTGTGTGTGAGAGAGTTTGTGTGTGTTAGGGTTCGGTCTTATTTGGGAACTGCACAATCGCGCAGAGAGAAGAAAGAAGCTGAAAATGGAGTCCTAGAGAGAGAAAGAGAGGAAAGAAGAATCTTATTGAGAGAGAGAGAAAGAGAAAAGACTTGAAAAGGAAGTATCGGCTTTGGGAATAACAAGCAGCAGTAAAACACCACACCATTCTCGCCCAGTTTTTATAATACTATTTTGTTTTTCAAACTAAGTTAAACTTTCTTTAAGATATGTGAATTATTATTTTAGATTACTAACATGGTGCTATTTAATTTCTAGAAAATTTAATTTTTTTTATTGTTTAACAATTTTAATTAATAAGAAAATGAATTAGAGATTTATTATGTGAAAAAATATTTAAAAAGTAATTATAAAATACGACAAAAAAAATAAATTTTGTGAATAAATTATCGGATTGATCGAATATTATAATTTATGGCAAACTAAAATTGTTAACGCGTGTGAGAATGGTAAGTGTGTGGAAAGTGTAGTGTATTTGGTGAGTGGTGTACTGTGTGATAATGCTAAGTATGTGCAACTACCATTACTGAAGCCACCTAAAGTGGTTGACAGCATCTAAATTGGTTTAATAATTTATGGCTGTGGTGCTGCTGCATTGTGACTTTTGTCAATATTTATCATTTATCTTATGGAGTATAATCCTAATTTTATTAGAATAAAGTTATCTTATATTCCTAACTATAATATCCCACTCTTCTCTCTTTGTTAAATGAATGATATAGAATATTTTTTTGAAAAGTAGTTGACTTTAATTTAATTACTTGGTGTATTCAGTTTTGTGTGTGTATGTATGTTGTGAAAAGTTTTTTGTTGAGTAGTTTTGGCAAATCAAGTAGATAGTTGTAGCACATTATAATTGGAATCTGACATGAGCATAGCTAGAGGAATCAAGAGGAAAGGGAGTTTATAGTGTGCACTATAAAATATGGCATCATTTTTTCTATCTTTGACAAAAGTGGTCTCAGTTGGCAGATCTTCTTTGACCTTGGTAAAATGCTTGTCACAACTTGATTAGCAATAATTTACAGAAAATTTCCATTGTTCTTCTCCATCCTAAACTAATTAAAGTGTTGGATTAGTGGGTGAGCCTGTACCAAACAGAGATTAGTAGGTAAGTGATATTTCCTCACTCTTTGAGCTGAACCATACAAGATAACTTCACACAAGCCCATTAGCTAATTTGTTTTTCTTTCTTTCTTATAAGTTTAAATATATTGATACACACATATATATAAACCATGTATTGATAATTCTTATTTTAATTTACTAACATAATATATTTTTTTTAAGGAACTAACGTAGTAATACTAAAACATAAGTTCGTGTACATTAACAAATACCATGTACATTTCTAAAAATTATCATTCACCTAACAAAAACGATAGCATATTTGAATCAAACACCATGGCACTTATGCATGCAATATATCAGTAAAGTTTTTTTTAAGGAATATTAGCAAAGTTCAAAACATCACGTAATATGTTATTGTGTAGTATTCGTAAGGATTTTTAAGTGGTCTTTTACAAATAAATTGGTCAGTATTTTTTTTAATACATCAATTGTTCAGTATTTATAATATTTAGCATATAATTGAATTAAATATGATAAATAAAAATTCAATAAAATAAAAGTAATAAAATAATATTTTTGAAAGCATATTTTGAAATTTGAAAAATAGAGAAGAGAGAAACTAAAAAATATAATTGAGAAGTAGATGAGAGAGAAAGAACCTAAAATACTCTCAGATTTGACATGTGTCAATATAGTAGAGTGGTAGAAAAATAAATTCACCAATATAATATTTGAACAATGTATAATATATAATATATAGATATTGGATTAGATTAAATTAAATGCCGTACGAAACGGGAGAGATGATAAATAAATTTTTTTACCCGAAATAAACTTTTCTTGTGAGAGAATTAAGTATTATGTAATGATGATTTTAGGAAAGGGATGAATTATGTTTATTAGTTATTAAATCTTTTTTAAAATATTTTAAATTTGTTATAAATTTAATTATTTATCGTATTAAATAATTTAACAAGGAATACAGTGATATTATTTTACAAATGTAAATTACTTCTAAAAAACTGAATTTTGAACTCTTTGATCGGATTTTAAAAAGTAAATAAATAGGATATATGAAAAAACTAATGTTTTCAATGTAAGTTTTCGAAGAAAGTATATATTAACCACCATGTAAAAATAATAGATGTAATCACATATTTTAAGTGTTTTTTAGTTTTATTATATTTTGGCTATCATCGTTATCTGGGGTTGGATTTTACATTTTTAAAGTTCTTTAAACGGAGTTGGTCTATCTTGTTAATATATAAGATTTTTAAAAATTAAGATTATTTTTGTGACGTTTCAATTAGTGTTAGAATTATGGGATATGGTTATAGAGAATAAATAGATGGACGTGAAAGAAATTTAAGGAAATCTATAAATTTGTGTCATGGTAAACTAATATTTATGTATGTCCATTCCAACAAACTATTTTGTATATTCTGCATATGTTAAAGGATGTTTCGTGTAGTCACTCCTAATTAGTGAAAATTTTCATAAATATATTCATCATAGTGATTTAAATTTGTTGTGTCTAGAAATATATATTTGATTTTTGATTTTTGATTGTTGGATGTTGAAATGAACGATATTGAATAATGATGATTTACATTATGCAAGTTCTCGTTTAATATGTTTTTTTTTAAACACGCTTACCTTTATTTTCATTTGCACGTGCTGTTCAAGTTTCTAATGATCTTTAATATATGTTTAGGAGAAAAGATAAGGCTATGATCAATGGGTAGATAATGCTTGTTGGTTTTTAGAGATAGATAATGATAATAAAGAATGATGTTTTATATATAGAGTTTTTTATGACTAGTTTTGAGATCCAATACATGTTAAGATTTTATAAATTTATTTTGGTGTAAGGCCTCAAGGTCAATTTTAACTTGTCAAGAATAATTAGGAGATTTAAAAGTATATATGTGATGTTTTTATCTTTGCATTGTTTATTATTTGTAAAAAAGAACAAATTTCATCCACATTTCCATAATTAAATTAAATAAAGTTAAATTTAAGTGTTTTATTTTATGCTATATTTACTTGATAATGATTTAACTTTTCCTTGAATAATAATTATTACTTTCTTTTTCTGATCGTTAATCCAATATTCTTAAACTCAAAAGATTTATTTTTATTATTTATAATTATTATAAATATTTCTAATTTTTAAAGTAAGTTTACTTCAATTTTATAATAATATAATATTTTTGTAATTAATACAATTTAGGAAGAAATTACATTCATTATAATAAAGATTGGGAGAAATGCTAACCTGTGCTTAGGATACCGATTAAAAATTAAAAAAAAAATTATTGCGATACATGAAATTATGAAATTCAACCTTTTTTTTTATCATTCATGAGTTGTATATTAAATCTTTCGTTTTTAATTTTTTACCTAATATCCTTAGAATACGGGTTAATATAAACCGTAAAAAATAGTGTTTAAATATTACATGTTGTACAATTTTACATTATTATTGTATCATGGATTTTATATAATTTCTAAGTATTTAGTTATCAAAATTAGCCATCTATCTTGCAAGATTGGATTGTAACTGGTTAACTTTATAAAATATTTTATGAACCTTTTCCTCTAAAAGATAATAGATTATCATTTTTTATTTATGATTCATTAATGCAATATTTTAAATTTTAAATAATTTGATTTATTTTTTATTATTTATAATTAATATAAATATTTCATACTTTATAAATGATTTACAATTAGATTATTTTTATAATAATACAGTCTTTTTATAATTAACATAACTTAGGAGATAATTACATACAATTAATTACCAAAAAAAATATTTGATTTGTACCAAATTTTAATCAATAAAAAATAGTATGTTTAAAGAAGTGTAATGCTAGTGTTTAAAAAATATTAGAAATTAATTAAAATATGTTATTTAATATAGTCATAAACTTTTGTTGTTGATATTACCTTTTATGTTTATTTGTTGAATTATTTTTACTTTATTAATGAGATTCTTAATCAAGTAGGTGATGATAGTGTTATAGGTTTACATTAAATGTCAAAGGTGGAGGTAACGATGATCCTAGAGAAGTGATTTTTGTATGATTATTTTGTTAATCATAGAAAGATTGGTCTCTGTTACTTTTGGGATCTTCCATGTATCAATGTTGGCAAGGCAAAATTATCAACTTATTTTTTCCAAGAGGTAGATTTTTATTTTATTGGTTTAACACCGACAAGTATAAATGTATTGGTTGTTCTTCATTGCTTCTTACTTTTTCTTTTTTTCTTCAATTTTTTTTTTTTTAAAATTTTACGCACAACTTTGTTCTTTGGTATCTTTGCAACGGTATACAAAAGTATTATCCACACTTCAAAGGGCTTTATTGGTGGAGAAGTCTAGGCAGATACCTCAAGAAAGAACGAGGGTCTTGTCTGAGGTAAGGTTCTTTACCAATTTTTCAATAAGTGGATTTTTACGCATTTGTCTGTCTTACTTGTTAATACTTTAAATTATTAGAGGCTCTCAAAACTAGCAATTATAGTTGTGAACCCATGCTTCACATATGTGGGGTTAACATAAGCTTTGGCTTTACTAAAGTTGAGGGTCGTGTGTTACTGTTGAAGATTGGCTAATTCAAAAAGTCTGTTAGTTGTTAATCTGTTAGTAGTAGTTAGTTTGTTAGTGGTTAGTTTGTTATGGATACCACTATAAATAAGAGACTTGTGTGTAAGCAAAGAACACAAAAAAGAATAAGAATAATATACACAGAGAAGCATTTTTTAAGTGTCGTCGTGCACATCTATCGTGTGTACCTCTCTATCGTCTGTACCCCTCTATCGTCTGTAGAGTCATTTTTTATTTCCTTTCTCCAACAATTACAAGCTTTACGGGTAAGTTTTTAACCATTATCATTAAGCTTTCCTTATTCATTTTTGTTATGTATTTATTAATTTTGCTACACTTAATTAACTGTTAATATCCTCCTTATGAAGGATGATTATCATAAGCTTTCCTTATTATTTTCGTTATGTACTTGTTGATTATTTTTTACACTTAAATAATTAATTGTTAATGTCCTCCTTATGCAAGAGGTATCTTTAGATATTGCTTTGTATGTTTACTGTTTAGCTATTATAAGTGCAGTTAATTGGTTTTTTTAGTCACAAGTAAGACATTATGTGAACTAAATAGTAGGGTTGCATATATGAGATATATATCCGTCTGAATATGATTATGAGTAGACATGTAAATTGAAGTTGTGTTTAAGATGTCTCAACTAGTACTAGAATTGTAGATATGATTGTCAGATGGACCTAGGAAATAGATACGAACTCCAAAAGAAGTTTAAGGAAATTTGTAAACTTATGTCATTGTAAATCAATACCCATGTGTCTATTATAGCCATTTACTTTATATATTTTATATAATTAGTCATAATTCTCCCAATGGTCAGTGTTTTGATGTTATGTTAAAGGATGTCTAGTGGTAATCACTTGTAATCAGTAAAAATTTCCATAGAGAATGTTCATTATAATAATTTTAATTTATTGCGTCTAGAAATGTATGCTTGATTTTTTATTGTTGAAATGAACAATATTAAATAATGATGATTTGCATTACATAAGTTGTCATTAAATATATATAATATGCTTTTTTATATATATAAACTCATCTTTACTCTTTCTTGCATGTGTCGCTCGTGTTTGTAATATATGTCCGTGGGAGTAGATAAGGCCACGATGAAGGGATAGATGGAACACAATATATGTTAGGTTTTAAAAGTTTATTTTGATGTAAAGCCTTATAGTTAACTTCAAGAATAATTATGAGATTTAAAAGTACATGTGTCATTATATGTTGAGATTGCATGATGTTTTCAATCTATATGGTGTCTATTATTTGTTAGAGAAAAAAATTTCATCCATATTTCTTAAGTAGAGTTTTAAACAGACTTAATTCTTTTGTTTTTACTGAATTTATCTAGTAATAATCTCGGGTCATCCTGAAGAATTGAATTTTAATTTAGTAATTCATTATGTTATTATTAAAATAGACGAATAAGTCAAATATAATAAAATTGATTTAAAATTATATCTTTTTTACAATAGTCTCCTCCTTATTAGTAAGTAGTTTGTGACGTAATGAAAGAGAAAAAAAAAAGTACAATTTGCATAGAAATATATAGAGAAAAATGTTTGAGAGAAGTGAAATAGAGTAAAAGTTTTTGAACTTGGTGAGGGTCTCCAGAGAAAAGAATTCTCTCTTGATACAAGATAAAGTTGTGTCAAAATTGAGATTGTTATGTTTTATGTAGCTTTGAACCTTCTATCTTTGAATAATTATGGGTGACAAAATTAATTATTTAAAATTACAAGTTGTCGTTATGTATAATAATAAGTAAGAGGATTATGATAATTGTATAATTAATTATATAATGTAGCTTGTATGGGTAATTGGGCGGAGCATAGAACTTAACTCCTTAAACTACTTATACTATCACTTTGTCCTTAGTTTTCTAATATTAAATACTTGATAATTTTAGTTTTTTAACCGATGCGCAAATACAATTAGCGATGTATAAAATAAAATTTAAATATCATGCACTTACATTATAAAATTTATTATCTAGTTATAGCACAAAATTTATACCACCTAAAGATTTTTTTATTAAAATCAACCGTCCATCTACATGATAAAATTAAGATTGATTTACTATATAAAATATTTTATATGTCCTTACATAAACTTTTTTTCCCAAAAGATAATAGATTATTAATTTTTTTTATGACTCGTTAATCAAATATTCTTAAAAATAAATAATTTATTTTTATTATTAATAATTATTACAAATATTTCATATTTTCAAAGTAATTTTAGTTAAATTTTATAATTATACAATATTCTTGTAATTAATACAATTTAGGAGAGAATTACATACATTATATAATAAAAATTGAGATAAATGCAAACAGGTGTTTAGGATACCGATTTTTTTTTTTTTTAAAAAAAATAGAATGATTGCGATGCATGAAATTGTGTAATTCAACATTTATTTTCTCGAGTTGCATATTAAATCTTTCGTCTATTTTCTCAGCTAATGTTCTTAGAATACTGGTTAATAAAGACTGTTTAGAATACTGGTTAATAAAGACTCTGAAAAAAAGTGTGTAATGTCTTTAGAATACTGGTTAATAAAGACTCTGAAAAAAAGTGTTTAAACATTACACATTAACATTGTAAAACAATTTTACATTATTATCTTATCATAGATTTTATATAATTCTCAAGTATTTTATTATCAAAATTAGCTATCTATCTTGTAAGATTAGGTTGTAATTAGTTAACTTTATAAAATATTTTATGAACCCTTTCCTTTAAAAGACAATAGATTATTATTATTTGTTTATAATTCATTAATGCAATATTTTTAAATTTAAATAGTTTGATTTATTTTTATTATTTATAATTAATATAAATATCCCATACTTTACAAGTAATTTACGATTAGATCATTTTTATAATCATACAATCTTCTAATAATTAATATAATTTAAGAGATAATTACATACAATTAATTACCAAAAAAATATTTGATTTGTACGAAATTTTAATCAATAACAAATAGTATGTTTAAATGAGTGTAATGTTAGTGTTTAAAAAATATTAGAAATTAATTAAAATATGTTGTTTAATATAGTCATAATCATGTCATATACAAATTAATTTTTTTTTTTAGAAATAGGACCTTATAAGATTATATGCAATAATATTGGTATGAAGTTTTCACCAAGAGAAATAATGACTAGTTTTGGAAATTTTGAGTACATGTAATGGAGAAATTCTTTTTCTTAAATAGTCTATTCCATATTAATGATTACAAAACATTCTTTAAATAAAACCTGTAATGGATACAACATGGTTATTATAAATCAATGTAGGCAATGGGTTCTGATTTTTTAAAATTCGTTTGTCTGTAGGATAAAAATGGTGTGAGTTTTGTAATTTTTTAAAATTAAAGATAGATAAGAAAAAACTCAATTCAATATTACAATAAATATGGAAAGATATTAATAATTATTTTAATATTTAAAGATAGACGATAAAACTTAATTCAATATTAGAATAAATATGATAAAATATTAATAATTTATTTAATATTTTATTTTAATTTTAATAATAAAATCATTGTAACAATGGTTACTTTAACATATTAATATTTCATCCCAATTTTAACGAGAAATTAATTTTATTTTTATTTAGAGTATTATTTTACCCTAAACTTTTACGTGCAATTTTTTTAAAAATTTATATTTTAAAGTAATTCTTAAATTTTTTTATTTAAAATACAAAATAAATTTTCTTAATAATCACAAAATAAATTCATATTTTTATAATTTTAAATAATTATTTAAAAAATATAAAAAAAATAATTAATAAATTTTGTTCATATACATTTGAGTTTAGTAAAGATGAGAAACAAAATGGAACTGTAATTGATAAATGACATAATATATTTAAACTAATGATATAAAATTCAGATAAAATTTAATTTAATTTACGTATTTAAAATAAAAAATAATCAAATCAAGATCAAAATTAAATACTCATACAATGACTTAATCAGAAATATAATAACTTCCAAAGATCTTTTGATTAAAACCGAGACTCAATTTTATACACTGAATCCAGTCAATAATGTTTCCATATCAAATAAAATTAATATTATTTTCCTTAATCAGTTACATATTTCAAAGATTTTTATTTTATTTCCCATATTATTTGAACTAATATTGAAATTTATTTCATCCATATTTATTATAAAATAATTTGAGGTCCATTAAACTATTTTATATTTTAGTTAATATTTCAAATGCCTTGCATGTTTAAGTTTATCTTTACACGTGTTGTAACACATATATTTCTTGAATATTATTTTGATTTTTTTTAATAGAGCAAACGTGTCCATTGAACTCTTTAATTATTATTAAACTGCAATTCCATTAAATTTTAATAAAGAGAATTTGTTTATTTTTAGTGATTCCACTAATATATAATTTTACTAGATATGAGCAAAATAAAATTTTACAGAATTATCAAACTTACTATTTTTATATTTGTTGTATTTATTTTTATCTGTTAACATTAACAAAATATTACTGATTTAACTAAATAAGAACACTATTATGCTTCTTCTTTATTCTACATCTTTCTAACCTTTAAAATATTCTTAAAATACTTAATATATTTATCAAACAATTATTCTCTTTATGTAATTTCTAAATTTATTGTTTCTTTTTTCAAAAAATAACATACCCCAATTTTTGAAAAGTTTAAAATCAAATTATTACAGACCAATCATTTCCCTTTAATTTTATTCATGTTTTTTTGTTTTATATTGTAATTCATTTTTAAATTTTCTAAATTCATTGATTACAAATGTTTATACATTTTTAAACTGTTACAGCATTATCCAAACCCAATGCCACTAACTTGAATACAAAAAGTTTTTTCATTGAAAGGATGAATGTTGTTTCTCTTTAACCCCAAAAAAAGTAAGAAATGTAAAAAATAGCAACAAATGCTCAGTGAGATGGGGTCCACCAATGCGAACGTAATCCCCATGCTCAGCTTTTTCTAATAGTTTCTAAAACCGTCATCAAATTGGGCCCATAACCATGATCGAATCTCAGCCATCCACGTCATCACATCACAAAATCAACCGTCCAGAGAAGCTAACCGTATGCACTGCAGCAAGCCGCACAGTAGACAATTTAGTGCTTTTTTTTTTTTTAATTTTTAGTCGGAAGCGAAACCGGTGCTGCCTCACTCACTCACTCGCTCTCTCACCTGCCACTATTAAAAGAGTGAAACGAGTGTGCATAACACACTTTCTCTCTTCAGATAATTTTCTCTTCAATTTTCTCTCTGTTTCTCTGCGCGTTAGGGTTTCGTTCGGTGCTTGCTGCGTGTTTCTGTCACTGTTTATCTGGTGATTACTAACCTAATTATTGTTATCCTTTTGAATTTTGCTTTCGTTTTTACTCTCTTCTGTCTTGCGTTTTGGTTATAGCTCGTGATCATTTGCTGTTTTCTGCGTTTTTTTGCTCTTATTTCGTTGTTAGTGTTTGTTTTACCGTTTAATCGGTGTTTATTGTTGTCTTAGGATTTTTTGCTCTTGATATTGTCCAGCATTGCATGTTTCTGTTCGTTTTTCTTCGTTTTTTTGTTTTTCTTTTCAATGCATGTGTTTATACTTCCGTTCGTGCGATTTTTTCTTTTTTTGCGTGTGCTTATTTTAAAGAGAAATTGCTTTCGGTGTATTTGGTTGACTTCATAAACTAGTTTTGTTAGAGACGAAGCTGAGTTGGTAGAATTTTCACTGTGTTCTGAGTTTGCTCTTTGCATTTTCACTAGCCGTGATTTTACTGCTTTTTTTTGTTGCTCTTTTCACTGCATGTGTTTTTTGTTCGTTAGTGCGTTTTCTTCTTTTTGCATTTTCACTAGCCTTGATTTTACGTTGTTGTTTTTATTTTTATTTTAATTTATTTTTCATTTTTTTGGAAGCGAAAACAATGTTTGCTCTAATGATGGTTCGAATCGCGCTTTAGGAGCCTGGTTTTGTTACCTGAGGAGTTCTCTGTTTTTTATTTTTTCTTAATTTTTTCATTATATATTATTTTTTATTTTTTTAACATTCGTTTTGCGTGTTTGTCATTTACTGTTGTGTATATTTCATTTATATCGCATTCATCCTGTTTGAGTAACAATTATTACCCTAGATTATCTGTTTTCGCCTTCATAATTTGATATTGCTTGTTTTATTTGTATGAAAATATCCTTTGTAATATGAATGCTTAGATCTGCATGTATTTTTACTGTGATAGTGCATGTTTAGAGCTGAAAGTAGATTTAGTTGTTTTTTGAACTTCTTGATTAATGTTGTTTGGAAGATCATTGAAACTATTTATTATTCCGGACTCTTTTACTTATTTTCTTTTTTAATATTGGTGATACTGTTTCATGTTTTGGATTTGGTGATTTAATTGCATGATCTATGCAGGAGATGGATTCTTCTGGAACAAATGGTAAGGAGAATAAAGATTCATTACCTCCACCACCTCCTGTTGTTCCATCAGATGTTGTACCAATTAAAGCTGAACCTGAGAAGAAAAAGGTTTTGAGGGTTCCAATGGCAAGGCCACGCCTAGCTACTAAAGGCACCAAAATGCAACTTCTCACTAATCACTTCAAAGTGAATGTCGGCAACACTGATGGATATTTTTACCAGTATAGTGTAAGGGTTTCATTTGCTCATGCTTTATTACTTGGAGGTCTCTGTTTAAGCTAGAATCATATACTCTGTGTTTTTGTTTGAGCAGGTGGCTCTTTCTTACGAAGATGGTCGACCTGTGGAGGGTAAGGGTGTTGGAAGGAAGGTTCTGGATAGGGTGCAGGAAACTTATGATTCTGAGCTGAATGGGAAAGATTTTGCCTATGATGGCGAGAAGACTCTTTTCACACTTGGCACTCTTGCTCGTAATAAGCTTGAGTTCACTGTGGTTCTGGAGGATGTCACTTCTAACAGGTTGAAATGAGTGTGGTTGTTAATCCTCTGAATTGGCTACATGTTGATGTTTCAGTCATGTAACTTTTTTCTTTTTTTGTATATTTGAATGTATAGGAATAATGGTAACTGCAGTCCTGAAGGAAATGGTGAAGCAAATGAGTGTGACAAAAAGAGGATGAGGCGCCCTTACAGAGCTAAGACATACAAAGTTGAGCTTAGCTATGCTTCGAAGATTCCATTGCAGGCCATTACCAATGCTCTGCGTGGGCAGGAATCTGAGAATTTTCAGGAAGCAATAAGAGTCCTTGATATAATTTTGAGGCAACATGCTGCTAAACAGTGCGTGAATTGTTTTTAATTCTTAAATTTTTCCTGTATTATTGTTACTGATAATATTAAGACTGTAAAAGCTTTTATTCTGTTTGTCTGTTAATTTGTAATATAAAAATAATGTGTACTTGCAGAGGGTGTTTACTGGTCAGACAATCATTTTTCCACAATGATCCCAAAAATTTTGCTGATGTCGGAGGAGGTGTGCTTGGATGCAGGGGCTTCCATTCGAGCTTTAGAACTACCCAAAGTGGCCTGTCTTTGAACATAGGTCTGATCTTTTTGCCGTGTATTCCACATTCTTTTCTTCATAGTGTCCTAATTCTTTTGAGCAATTTGTTTAGATGTCTCAACCACCATGATAATTACCCCTGGGCCTGTGGTGGATTTCCTAATATCTAATCAAAATGTTAGAGACCCCTTTTCACTTGACTGGGCCAAGGTAGGCGAAGTTTTTGACCATTTTGATCATATTGTTTGATTGGTTGTTAAATACAAGAATCTCATCCTTCATTTATTTTCTTGAACAGGCTAAGAGGACATTAAAAAACCTGAGGATTAAAACCAGCCCATCTAATCAAGAATTCAAAATCACTGGACTTAGTGAACTTCCTTGCAAAGAGCAAATGTACTTTATTATCCGAGTTTTGTTGATATTACCTTTTATGTTTGTTTGTTGAATTATTTTTACCCCATTAGTGAGGTTCTTAATCAAGTAGGTGATGGTGGTATTATAGGTTTACATTGAAGGTCAAAGGTGGAGGTGATGACAATACTGTTGAAGTGACTGTGTATGATTACTTTGTTAATCATAGAAAGATTGATCTCCGTTATTCTGGGGATCTTCCATGTATCAATGTTGGCAAGCCAAAACGGCCAACTTATTTCCCCCTAGAGGTAGATTTTTTATTTTTTGGTTTAGGACCAACAAGTAGAAATGTACTGATTGTTCTTCATTGGTTTTTAATTCTTTTTTTTTTTTTTTTTAATTTTATGCACAGCTTTGCTCTTTGGTATCTCTACAACGGTATACAAAAGCACTATCCACACTTCAAAGGGCTTCATTAGTGGAGAAGTCTAGGCAGAAGCCTCAAGAAAGAATGAGGGTCTTGTCTGAGGTAAGGTTCTTTACCAATTTTTCAGTAAGTGGATTCTTATGCATTTGTCTGGTTTACTTGTTAATACTTTAATTATTACAGGCTCTCAAAACTAGCAATTATGGTTGTGAACCCATGCTTCGCAACTGTGGGGTAAACATAAGCTCTGGCTTTACTGAAGTTGAGGGTCGTGTGTTACAAGCTCCAAAGGTAAGTTTTTAACCATTATCATCAAGCTTTCGTTATTCATTTTTGTTATGTACTTATTGATTTTGCTACACTTAATTAATTGTTAATATCCTCCTC
The DNA here is from genome assembly GCA_026586105.1 of Hylodesmum podocarpum. Taxonomy (NCBI): domain Eukaryota; kingdom Viridiplantae; phylum Streptophyta; class Magnoliopsida; order Fabales; family Fabaceae; genus Hylodesmum; species Hylodesmum podocarpum. The sequence goes on along the minus strand of JALJEV010000519.1, from coordinate 3,972,161 downwards.
ATGGAGGAGGTATCTCTAGACATTGCTCTGTATAGTTTTTAATCATTATCATCAAGCTTTCCTTATTCATTTTCGTTATATACTTGTTGATTCTTTTTACACTTAGATAATTAATTGTCAATATCCTCCTTATGCAGGAGGTATCTCTAGATATTGCTTTGTATGTTTTCCGTTTAGCTATGCAGTTAATTGGTTTTTTTTGTCCCAAGTATGGCATTAAGTGAACTAAATAGTACATTTGTCGTTCAGATTAGCTTTTTTGTTAAGAATATGATATTTTTTAAAATTGTTTAGAAATATCCTTTTCATGTGAGTAATTTCTATTTGTCTTTTTCCAGAAATTTCAGTCAACTTATTAATTACCAATTTTGTGTTTTGTAATGGGGTTCAAATTATCAATTACCATGACCTGAACTGATTAGTACAATTCCATCTACAGTTGAAGTTTGGCAATGGGGAGGATTTCAATCCTAGGAATGGGAGGTGGAACTTCAATAACAAGGTGTTTTCATTCTACTTTTCAGCTAAATATGTGTGCCCATGGAAAAATTGATTTCGATTTTTTAACAAGTAACTTATTTTTTTATTCAGAAAATTGTTAAGCCAACCAAAATAGAAAGATGGGCCGTGGTTAACTTCTCTGCACGCTGTGATATTCGAGGTCTTGTGAGGGATCTCATAAAGTGTGGAAATATGAAAGGAATTGTAAGTTCCAAAACTGCCAATGGCTTTGAAGTGTAATAGAGTTGCTGATTATAATTGTTTTATTTGACAGGCAATTGAGCAACCTTTTGATGTATTTGAAGAAAATGGTCAATTTAGGCGTGCACCTCCTGTTATTAGGGTAGAGAAGATGTTTGAGTTAGTTCAGTCCAAACTTCCTGGGGCTCCTCAGTTTCTTCTTTGTCTGCTTCCTGAGAGGAAAAATTCTGATCTATATGGTTAGTTGTTTGATATGTTTTTCAGCTTCTTTTTTTTTTTTTTTTTTTTTTTTTTTTTTCCAGCTTTTATTTCATACAATTGTTCAAGTGTCAATATTATTGAAAATTAATTTAAAATGGTAAGGTCCATGGAAGAAGAAGAACCTTGCAGAGTTTGGAATTGTTACTCAATGTATAGCTCCAACAAGGGTGAATGATCAATATTTGACTAATGTGCTGTTGAAAATCAATGCTAAGGTATGTTTTTCCTGTGGTCTGTTTCCTTCTTTATTTTAATGCACAATGCTGTAACTTTTTTTTTTGTTCAGTGTCATCAGACATTTCTATTGAAATTTTTTATTATTTGTAGCTTGGTGGGCTGAATTCACTGTTAGGTGTTGAGCATAATCCTTCCATTCCTGTTGTTTCGAGGGCACCAACAATCATTATTGGCATGGATGTTTCTCATGGCTCACCGGGTCAAACAGATATTCCTTCAATTGCAGCTGTAATTGATTAGTTTTATTTCCACATTTAAATCCACATAATTATTTTTCTCAGTTTACTTTTTAGAATGTTATTTCTGAAACTGCCTGTGTGCATAATGCATTGATGTGCAGGTGGTTAGCTCTCGAGAATGGCCTCTCATATCAAAGTATAGAGCTTGTGTCCGCACCCAGTCTCCAAAGGTTGAAATGATCGATAATTTGTTCAAGAAAGTGTCTGAAAAGGAGGATGAAGGAATTATGAGGTAAATTTAATTTCATGCTAAATAGTTGAATTCATTGTGAAATGTTTTTCTTTTAATTTTGTATTCGCTTGTGTTAATTGACCATATTTTGGTATCTAAAATGGTGTTGATAGATCAAACAATATGCTGAATCACTCGATGATTGTCTTGTAGTTCTTTATAAAGGATTAAAGTTTTATTTTTTCTTTGCAGTTAACATTCCTCTTCTTGTGGGTTCTGCTTTTTTACTTTGTTATATCAAACCACATTGCTTTGAACAGTTTTTTTTTTTTTTTTCTTTTTCTTCTATATATTAGTGAGCAAATACCAGTGCAGTACTCTATTTGTTGTACTTTTTTTGTTGATGGTATGCATTTTATGGAAATGGGCTGTCATTGATCTATTTTTTATCTGCAGGGAACTTCTTCTTGATTTCTATACAAGTTCCGGTAATCGAAAACCTGAAAATATTATCATATTTAGGTTAGTATTTCTTTTGTCAACTTTTATTCTGTATATTGCAGTGACTGTTACTCTTTTTTTAAAAAATGCAATGTTTGATTATATATTTTGATCCAAGTCTATGTGATGTGGTATTGTGATGGTTAATATTTATGACTGTTTTAGCAATATTTGATTAGTTCAGAAGGCACTTGCTGTATGTTTTTTTTTGCGATTTTGCAAGTCTAGTAAAGTTGTTTATGCGGCTATTATTTTAGAAATTTTGCAAGTTTTATGTTATTGTTTGGTTTATTTTGCAATTCCTGACTCCATTATGATAGTTAGGTGTTCTGCTGTTAAACCTATTGAGTGAATGTGGTTGTATATGGTATGTGTTTGCGTGTATATTGAATTGGAGGGTAATTTTTTTATTTTGCTTTCAGTTGGCAGTGCTATGTTTTTAATTAGATTTAAGATCATTTTACAAACTAATCTTGTATTTTTTTAAATACAAGTACAAGTTTCTATTGTATTTCATTGATTTAGATTTCCTTCTTACAGTGCTGACATTTATTTTTCTGAATGTAGGGACGGTGTTAGTGAGTCCCAGTTTAATCAAGTTTTGAATAAAGAACTTGATCAAATCATTGAGGTGCTTTATGCTTGTGTTGATCAACTATGTTTAAAACATGAACTGTTAAGTATTTGTGGTTAACCTTGATTCTTTAAATATTAGGCATGCAAGTTTTTAGATGAGAAATGGAATCCAAAGTTCTTGGTGATTGTTGCTCAAAAGAACCATCATACTAAGTTCTTCCAACCTGGTTCTCCTGACAATGTTCAGCCTGGTAAATCACTTATTAGATGTTTAACTGGACTCATTTCCTATTTTTTTTTTCCTGTTTTTTAATTTTTTTCCATTTCTGCAGGTACTGTAATTGATAATAAAATTTGCCATCCTCGGAACTATGATTTCTATCTATGTGCTCATGCTGGAATGATAGTGAGTATCATTTGTGTTTTTTGTTGACTTTTTTTTTTTTTTTTTTCTTTTAAATTTTAGCATGGTTTTGGTTTTCCAACTTTGCATCATTTTATTGTGGCTTCTTTCCCTGATTCTTTTTACTATGAGAAATAATTTTTAAATTGAAGTCACGGTTTCTTTCCTTAATCCAATGTGGATGTACTTTTTTTGCATGTCTATTTTTTTTTTCATTGGATTCAATTAGCTGATATGGTGATTATTTGAGCATGGTGTGATTGGTGTTTACTGTCTACAAGTTTTTTCATAATGATGTGTTTGTGTCTGAACTTGCACTAATATGTTTGCCTTGTTTTTGAATAATTGCTGCTCAGGGTACTACCAGGCCTACACATTATCATGTTCTGTTGGATGAGATTGGTTTTTCTGCTGATGATCTTCAAGAGCTTGTGCATTCTTTATCATATGTGTAAGTTGAAGTTCAAATCTCTTTAACTGTTCTTTGAATATTGTTTAATCCATTATGTAATTGAGTATTGTACAATTATTTTGTTATATGACAACAGGTATCAAAGGAGCACAACTGCAATCTCTGTGGGTAAGCATTGCACAATCTGTCTAGCTTTGTGTAGTGCATTAGTTTATGTTCCTGTTGTTTATTGATTCATAAAGTCTCATTGGTTTAAAAATCCAATCTATGCAGTTGCCCCAATATGCTATGCTCACCTGGCTGCTACTCAGATGGGTCAGTTTATGAAATTTGAAGAAAAATCAGAGACATCTTCAAGTCATGGTGGTATGCCTGCTCCTCCTGTCCCACAGCTGCCCAAACTGCAGGATAATGTCTCCAGCTCAATGTTCTTCTGTTGAGGCATGTGTTGCCGTTGGATTACAGTGATGAAGCAATGATGTTTATAGAACTAAATATATAGGAAAGTAGTTTCTTCTAAGCACAGTGAAGTTGTAGTACATGAACTTTTAGGTAAAAGTTAGCTTTTGATTAGCCATAGGTCCTTCGGTGAAGGATTATTGCACATGTGAAAGCATTTTGCTAGTGCCTTTACATGTGTGTAGTCTTTTTTACTATTTTAAAGGCTGTTCAGAAAGCCTTTGTTTTGAAGATAGCTAATGTACGTTTTTCCTATGGCTCCTATGCTCATTCATGTTTTGATGTGTTTTGTGGAAATATCTGGTTGGTTTACATGAATGAAAGGTCTAGTCGGACTTGCTTCACTTCTAATATTTGCATTAAAAATACCATTGTCTTCTATGTTTTGGTACAGGCCTCTTTATGCACAATAAAAGTGGATGACTTTAAATCTGTGAACCCTAAACTTTAAAATTGTGATTATTGTTGTTGTTTTTGGAAATTAATGATATTTTTAAAATTTTTTGTACGCCTTTAAATATTTTTTTTCACCGAATTAAGTTTGAAAACTTTAAATATTGTTTTTCACTTAATTTTTTATGATGATTTTTTTGTTTCTATTTTAATTGTATTATTCAATTAGCTTTATACTTCATAAAAATAATTTTTCAAGATAAAATGTTATTCTATAAATGAAAACAAAATTTGGTGTAATTTTTTTAACTCGGGACTATATTTTATAATATATGATATTTATTTACTTTAATATATAATAAAATAATAACCGGTTAAATGCAGGTTATATATGCTAATTCTGTTGTATTTTTGTAATTTTTTTCTTTTGGATTGATGTAGAAATATCTTTATAATTTAATATTGAATAATTGTTTAGTCTGTTTTAGATTTTTCGTAAGTATCAAAAATTAATATCTTCATTTCTAGTTCTTACGTCTAATCCTATTTTATTCATGATTTGAGCCGTAAATTTTCATTGCAATAATATAGTGAACTCTTTCTTCATAGACTATATAATAAATAGCATATCAAAGGAGAATAATTGACCAACACAAATATTTTTGCTTATCACTTTACACAAATAACTCTTGTTTGCACAGAGGATAATGTAATTATACATATACAACTTATACAACCTAGTAAAACAGCTTCTACAATGTAACTTGATATGCTTGCATAATTTCTCTTTCTCTTCCATTGAAGCATTTACCTTTCTTTTGATGAAGTAATTCGATTAATACTGCATTGAATTCTCTTGATTTGTATTCCAACTATTGGCATGCACCTTAACTGTTTGTTAAAACGTTGCAAACAACAATTCAAGAGAAAAAAGTTCTTATTTGTTCTGCAGTTGCTACTTCAAACAAATGAAAATGGGTGGCCTAATTGACAATTAGTTGTTGAGTCTTTTTTGTTTGTTTAGTTTACTTTTGAAAAGTTTTAGTTGCTCTTCAATGGTGGGTTTATTAAGGTGCACTTTACTTGTTTTTCAGTTAGTGGGGGTCCCCATCAAGGCTTTGTTTTGTTGAATTGAACCCTTGCAAGAATGCTCCTAAGGAGTTTACATTGTAGCAAAGTTCAGTCTCAGAGCTTAAGGTGCTTTACATCTGCAACTCCTCAAGTACTTAAGCCTGGGGATGTCTTGAGAAAATCAAGGGTTTTTACTGAGGAAGATATTCTTCAGTACTCCAAGGTGAGTTGTGATTCTAATCCTTTGCACACTGATTCTGCTGCTGCCAGAAATGTTGGGTTTGAAGGTCCAGTGGTACATGGGATGCTTGTGGCTTCTCTGTTTCCCCATATCATCTCATTACATTTTGTAAGTTTTACACTAACTCTCTTTAAATTTTGATATGTCTGCTATGGAAATGAGATAGTTAATGATCTCATCTAAAAAATAGACAAATATTAGGTATAATTCTTTGGCTGCTGTTCATGTTGTTCACCAAGCTTTTATTCATATTTCCATGTTGCTCACCAAGCTTTTATTCATATTCATATTTGAAGTGCTTGATATATGATGTTAATTGAGGGAATAATATGAAGTCATTCATTCATGATTCAACCATTATGATTCTGTGATAACTTTCTTCAATTCCTTTTCTTTCCGTGCCCCCTTCACTCTTCCAATATTATGGATAATTGCAGCCTGGAGCTGTGTATGTATCTCAAAGCTTGAATTTTAAGTTCCCGGTCTATATTGGAGATCAGATTATTAGTGAAGTGCAGGCAACTAATCTAAGAGAAAATAAAAATCGATATCTGTAAGTCTAGTCCTGACATTAGTATTATGCATTCTTTTTAAACCAAGTAGTAGTTTTGTTCCTAAATGAATGTTTCTCAATGTTATCCAGCGCAAAGTTTAAGACACGGTGCTTCAAGAATGGTGAACTTCTTGTCATTGACGGTGAGGCTTTGGCTTTGTTACCAACCTTGACTGTAGAACAGGAGCAACATGAGGAGCAGTAAAGGATATTCTCTGTTCTAGAATACCTTTTCAAAGGCAATGTTAGATAGACATATTAGTAACATGTTTATTGTTTTGTGTTTTCATGGATACTTATAGTCATTGGGGATTCTAAATTGTGATCCCCTACCCTGAACAAAAAGATTCATAGCAGACACAAAAAATGTTTTTGTTCACTCTGTTATTCTGATGTAGTTGATGAAAACTCATGCTTGATTTTCTGGTGTGCGTCTTGATCAAGTTTCACAGAAACTCACTTTTTTGCACAGTACTACAAATCAAATGGCACAAACATACACTTTCTGATAAATTTTCTGGGATTTTGCACCCTCTAATACATGATCTTTTAGGAAATATTTGCTGTATTAATGAGTTAAATTTTACTGGTACTTTCGTGGCAGTATGATTTCTGTATACTGTATTGGAAACTGCTTGGCATGAAACCTAAAATATGGTCCCTTATCGATCCTCTTGTGCTCTGTATACAAAAACTAATGGAAATTTGTAACTTACATATAAGCTCATTTTAGTTTATGAAGTTCACTTAAACATACCTTAAATCTACTTTTGGTCTATCATTTCTAGTAGCTGATGTTATTTGAAGAGACAACCCACAACAAGACAAAGATGAACACCAAAAGTATTTGGTTGGTCTGAATGCTGCAAGCATTTGAAGCAGGATCACTCTTTGGTGAAGGTGCTGGAGCACCACTTTCTGGTGAAGGTACTGGAGCACTACTTTTTGGTGAAGGTGCTGGAGTGGGTGCTATAATACCTTCAGTAACATTTATAGCAACCTTCATCCCTTGCCAACAATAGCCTCTTCCAGTTAAGAAGTAGTAGGTCTTGAGCTCTTTCAGCTCAAACACACTACTTCCTGCACCCCCTGATATGTTCTTAATAAATCCTTTGTCTATGCAGTTCTCATAGCTACTCTTATTTACCTCCAACACATTGTACTTGTCCCTATCATATCCAAAGTCTTGCAAGCATAACAACATCAGTAAACCATAGTCAAAAGAGAAAGTAAATTAATCTACAAAATAATTAATCTACATTATATGTTCCCTTCTTAATGATTATGGCTCCTTTTCCACCCTTCTCCATTCCTCACCCAAAACTTATACTTGTGGATAGAAAGTAAATTTGTTTGAACGCATAAACACTTGGTTATGGATTGCCATTTGCTGTGCATCCATTTGATATTATTTTATCAAAGCTTTCTGCTCTCAATCTTGTGAGTTGTTGACTTTAAAATGCAAATGAGAAAACCAGAATCAAATGTCTTGAACTGTTTGATTAAATTCTAGTCATTCCACTTTATATTAACCATTTCCCATCCTCTTACAAGAGAAAACAAAATATTAAGTTATGTTTGGATTGATGGTAAATGGTAGAGTGAAAGAGAATACACTGAATGAAGATGTTGCTTCAATATCTGATTTATAAAAATTAAACAGTATTCATTTAATTTCTAAACAGTGGAATGAAATCTTCATTCCATTTCATAATAAAATATTCAAATAATAAAACAATATTTTTAATCTATTCCATTCCATTTCATTTCATTCTAATAAGTTACAATTCATTTCACTCCATTCCACTCTTTATCATTAATTCAAACATAGGATAAGAAATGGCAAAAAGAAAAAAAAAAAATGAAGAAATCTTACAAAGCCAATCCTTCAAATGGAAGTGTTCATGAAGAGACCATAATGTGAAATTAAGGTTGGGTCTCCAACTATTCTTGTCCCCTCCAACGCAGTGGACATCTGATTTTGCCGTGCTTACCAACATCATAATCATTATCATCATCAACACCATTTTTTGCAAGCTCAAAATCTCCTCTCTTTTTTTGTTGTCAAAGTCTCTATCGAATTTATTTGTGAAAAATTATGATCCTGAGACTCAATATTAGAGTTATGTGTATACTTACGTTTCTGAAAGTATCAAAATATATAGAAACTAATGTTCGAAATCTGGCACCGGTTGAGAAACATAGCATTGCCACATTTTCAGAATGAAATCAAATCATTTACAAATTCTAACTAATTGGCACTATGGGTTTGAATGAGCTTGAATATAATTGAATTCAGGAGATTCTTTTAATCACATTGAATCAATCAAACTAAGCACAGTAATAATTATGTTAATTTGTTGCTATAAAAACTAGTCAAAGTTGGGTGTTGTTTTCAAATTGTTTCACAAATTAATTTATACAAATTTTCTTACCAAATACAGGTCCTTTCTTTCTGATATTGTAAGTAGATGTAGTGTGACATTTCTTGTGTTACTAAAAGTATTTCACTACTGGATGTCCTAGTTTCAATAAAGAAGTTTTTACGACGTTATTTCTTTTCTTTTTAAATTTAACAAACACATTTATCAAACAACTTTATTTTATATTCAACTCTAATACGTAATCAATTAGTTAATTCTAATACATAATCAATCAACCAACATATATGTTTTTGTTTTATTAATTTTTTTCTTTTTTTTTATCTTTCTTTTTGTATTTTATAATTAATTGTTTGACTTTTTTTATATATTGCAATAGTCTACTAAATATATATTTTTTTTTTTGCAAATGATCTATTTCTTTTTGTTGAATTTGTTTAGTTTAAAGAGTTAAGGGAGGCAGGCTGTCCAAGTCTTACACGAGAAACAATTATAGAAAAATTCTTAAAGACTTATTTTCAAATTTAATTTCTTCACTCAATTTTGAAATTTGATTTTTAAAATAGATATGATTTTCTTTTGAGTAAAAATAACTTTTTCTAATCTTAAGGGCTCCTTATGAAGTTTTCCAAAGACATCTGGCAATTCATCAAATGAAAGTAAGAAATCAAGTTTGAAATTGCTTACCTATTCTTCATTGTAATTAATCATTAGGCACAAATTTAACATAGTTTTCTTCATCCTAAGCAATGAATGTCATTTTGGTAAGATTAATGGATTATGAACATATAACATGTTCTACAATTGCAGTCATATTGATAAAAGTTTCACTAGTTTCTCATCCTAACAACTCAAAGCTATAAAGATATCACACCCTAAAAATTTAAAGACATATTATATCTTTTTCGTACAAAAGATAAAAGAAAGTAGATATCCACTCTCAAAGTGAATTGATCACAAATTGAAGGTCTAAATGGTTTCATAATTAATTGGAGAGGCTATGGAATATGGATGTTTGTAATTTGCTTCTCTCTTGTTTTTAGTTTTTAAAACCATGCATTGCTAGCAAAACTTTATAAGAGGAAAAAGAATGACAAAAAAATATTTCTCTACCTAATACAGACATTATTTATCATTCTAATATGATAATCAATTATTTCTACTTTGAAATAACTTTATGCTATTAATTGATTCTGGCTAAAAAATAGTAGTTTTCCGAAAATGCTTCATTGAGAATCGATTATGTGCTACCAATGATGAATTACTTTATTCATATGAAGCTTTAAATAGATATAAAACAAAGCAATCAATTATAATGATGTTATAATTCATTATTTCGATGATATGAACCCAGTAACAAGTTTCAAACAAATAATCGCATGTGCATTAAACATAATCCATTGTAGACTTTATAAAAGTTATTAAGTGTGATTTTTTTTTTCTATTTACATATACTTTTTCCCGTAATGTTACCAATTTTTAGTTTTAGTTTCTAACAATTTTTTTTTTACTTTAGTTATTGTATTTTTATTACATTTTATTTTTTATCCTTACCAGTTAGATTGAAAAAATCATTTATATGACCAACAATCATCTATTTGAATTTATTTAAGATGTTTTTGTCTTAGTATTTTCATTAGTTTTTGTTTTCGATCCTAATTTTTATTTTATTTTTTTATTTGTTGTTAGTCTGTGTACTTTTACCATATTTTGCTTTTATCTCTATTTAATCTAACTTAGTTATGATCTCGTGACGGTAGTTAGTTTATATAAATTTTGAGATTAATACAACCATAATACAAAAAAATTGTGAAATTTACGTCTTTATTCAAATGTATATTATATGATTTTAATGTTATTGAGATGGAAATCAAAGAAATACAGAGGTGGTTCTTTAATTTATTATTATGTGATATTGGGTATAAAAGAAAATGATTTTTCATATTATACTAAAAGAAATTGAATTTCACAAAATTTTTATATAAACATTAATTATTATCATAAAATCATATTTAAATATACGAAAAAATTAAATAGATATAAAAAATAAAATACACTAAACTTAAATAAATTACAAATGAAGTCAAATGACCACCCGGAGACATAGACTTGGATCCCTATTTATCACATAAATATTTTTTTATTGAAATTAGACAAACAAAGATTAAAAATAAAATGCATCAAAATATAAGGACTAAAAATAAATAAGAAAACATTAGGGACCAAAATAGTGAAAAAAACATATTTAAATGTTCTTTTTATATATTAAATACTAGCAATAAATTTAAAATTAGAATTTCATTCCAATTATTTGATACACGTTTGAATTATAATTAAAAAAGTAAAATTTCGATGAACTCAATTTTATAAAATTAAATTTAGTTAAAAATAGATATAATGTAACTTGATTTTAGAGAAACAGAAAATAAATAATTTTGAATTCAACCTTAATTTAGATTATAATCACGTTCAACTAAAAAAATTATCAAACAAATAGACATAACTTTCCACACAAACTAAACCTCAGTTGAGAGTACCTATAAACCAAACACACTCAATTCACCACTAATATGAAAAACATCAATAAAGTTCAAAGATACCTTAAATTCCATGGTGGATCTCACCATTACACAAGGTAACTAAAATCAACACAACAACTACAACTTATACCATGAAAAATCTACTAGTGATCTACCATTTCTAGTAGCTGATGTTGTTTGAAGAGATACCCCAGATGAAGACAAAGATGAACACCAAAAGTATTTGATTGGCACAAATATTTGAAGCTGCACCACTTTTTGGTGAAGGTGCTGGAGCACCATTTTTTGGTAAAGATGATGATGGAGTGAGTGCAACAGGACCTTCATTAACTTTTACAGCAAGCTTCATTCCATTCCAGCAATAGCCTCCTCCAGTTAAGAAGTAGTAGGTCTTCAACTCTTGAAGCTTAAACACTTCTCTTCCTGCACCTGTTGTTAAGTTCTTAATGAATCCTGTTTCTATGCACTTCTCATAGCTACTCTTGTTCACCTCTAGTACATTGAACATGTGCCTGTCATATCCAAAATCTTGCAACATAACAGTAACAATATCACTAAATCATAGTCACAATAGAAACTAAATTAATATGTGATTATAAATTATTCAACAATTATATACCGAAATTTAGGTCCCTTAATCATAATTTAAGAATCAAAATTTAGTTAGAATTCTCAAATCACCTATTAGTATAGCATGTTACATGTATATAAGTGGGAGCAATCCTCACCTTACAAGCTGATATTGTAGGGTTAAGTTAGACTTGTAACCCACATTTTTATCTATGATATTAGAGTCTATCCCAGCATCATTTATAGATGTTGAGTCTATTGTACAACATGTTATTGGGCCAATATTAGACCACTCGTTTGATTAGTTTCTAGGTTCGATAAGTCCAGTTTATATGTATATATGTGGGAGCAAATCTAACTTTACAAATCAATTTTATAGAAATATGATACACGTTTCTAACTGCTGTGACAAGTTTCGGTATAAAATTAACTATTCCATACTTCGGTATAAAATTAACTATTTCATGCGATAAATATTCACATTATATACTCTTAAAGTTTCTTAACAAAAATATATTATTATTCTAATGATTACCTCATACTTCTTACTAACATATTGATACTAGAAACAAATAATATGCCTTTTCTAATGACTATGACTCCAATCTTTTCCTTCTCCACTCTACTACATTATTAATCATTCCATCTATCAACTTAGCCAAGAGAAAATGAATCATTTAAAAAAAGAAGAAGAAGAAATCTTACAAAGCCAATCGTCCAAGTGGAAATGTTCATGACTTGCCCATTCTGTGAAGTTAACATTGGGTCTCCAACTAAACTTGTCCCCTCCAACCAAATGCAATTCTGATTTCACCATATTTCCAAGCATCATAGACGTTATCATCATCAATACTAATTTTTGGAAGCTCAAAATTTCCATCTCTTTTATCAAAAGTCTCTATCTATCTATTTTATTTGTGAGAAAATAAGGTCTTGAGACTCAATAAGAGAGTTATATGCATATCTACGTTTTCGAAAGAATGAAAATATAGACTAAGGTCTTAATTAATGTATATGAAAAGAGATTGATCATAACCGATTTAGATGTTTGACCTTATCACGTTTTTAAGAATTAAATCAATATTTTTAAATTATAATCTGACACTATAAGTTAGAAAAGATTGACTTAATACAAATTTAAATTCAAGAGATTCAGTTGATCGTGTTTCATGAATATTAATATAAGTGATAATAGAACAATTATCATGGTTGATAAATAATTTTATTCCCTTTATATGTTCTTAAAAATATAGGCAGCTATTCACTTTGTGTTTGAATTTCTATGTGAAACCTGATAGAAATAATAAATTTTATAATTTTAATCATATAAACAAAAAATTAACAAGTTGAGGTATGGGTTGTGAAGAATAAAATATTCCTTAAAAAATAGTTTAAAACTCAAATAAAAAATAATTACACATAATAATAATAATAATAAATAAATAAATAAATAATATATATGAACTGGTGAAATAACAATAAAAAATTAACGAAGTTGCCTGAATTGGAGTATTTATTCATCACATTATTATCATTGATTTTATTTTAATATACTGATTCTAAATCATCCAAATACAGAGAATAATGAATCTTTAGAGACAAGAAAAAAGATATAACTTTAATAGCATTTGATTATAAGCATTAAGTATTATTATAAAGTTTCTTCCAAAAAAAGGTATTATTATAAAATAATATTTTCACACATTAAAAAATTATGTACATACGACATTTAATATTTTATCCTTCTAAATTAAGAATACTTAATATCAGACAATAAAAAAAAATTAATCTTATTTTTTTTATGAGGCCCACCAGAAAAACAACAACTATAAGTTTTTTTTTTTTTTTTTTAAAAAAAACTACGATATGTAAGGATTTACATCCTATTGCATGCAATTTCTTACTTATTCTTACTCTCATTAATTGTGTTGAAATTTTAAGTGAGAATTGTCCTCACTTGTTTTTTAAACATCAAATCTTAATCACATTGTAATACATAATCATACAGGGAATGTATCAACTGAAGAGTGTTTAAAATGGAAGGTTGACACAGGAACAAAAATTATAAGTTTTTTCCAATGATCATTTTAAAAAGTCACACAATTTAGTGATTTAATCTTAACCACACATGATTGTATAATATAAATTTGTTCCTTTCACCTTCTCATGAAAACATTTTCGTTCTTTTCTTATAGCATATTCAAACGTTTCAAAATAGTCTCCAAATATCAAAGAGTGTTTTCAGAAAATTTTAATTGTACCAAAAACATTTTTATTTTTAAAACATAACAGCTTAAAATATGATGAATTGTCACGCAAAATGATGTAACGAAGTCTCGTTTAGAAAAAACTTATTGTCGAATAGGGTCTCTTTTGAAACAGATTGTGAAAAGGAATCTATTTAAACATGTGTAATAGATATGAATGGTAGGAAAAGTCTCCTACAAATGGCACTTGTGGGAGATCAGTCATGTTACAACACAAATATCTTCTCAAACATTACCTATGAGAAGGTCAAGATATAATGCCTAGATATTTGTGAATGAGGAGTAAAGCATAAAGTGAAGGTGATATCTGATGTAAGGGGAGAACATAAAAATGAGTTAAAGAAAATGTGAAAAGTGAGTGATGTATATCCATGAAAATTAATTACAAGAAAAAAGAATGAGAAAAATTGTAGTATTATGTGTTCATGAGTGAATGAAAATAGGAAAATATGTTTAGCTTAGTAAATGGTGTAATGAGATGGAAGAAAGTGATTAGGCCAAGGTGAACTAGTAGAATGAGATGTGAAAAAGGTGAATGAGTAAAGATTAATTAATGTATGAGGTGAAAGAGTTATAGGAAATAAGGAAAGGGGGTATCAAAACCTCCTACAAATAATGATGAAAAGAGGAAGAGAGACATTATGGCAAGATCAAAAACCATGGCAACTTTGTGAGACAAGAATTGTTACAAAGTAAGAAGAATTTCACTCTTATTGTTTAAATTTGGCAAGATATAAGTACAACTCTTTCCCACCTTTTCATCCCACCAAAAATAGAAACAAGAACCTCTTTCTTATGCTATAATAATGTCACAAATTCTAGTCTATCATCTTATGTACAACATTTGGAGACAAGAAAAGGTGTCTCCCAAAGTCTGCAAGTTCCACCAAAGAAAGGATGCAGTTGTAGTATACCATATAGAATGATCCATCAAAGAAACCTGAAAAGACTTGTCAATCAGCAATCCTCTTGCAGAGGCATAATCAATTCAACCAACCAAATATATAGAATAAACAAAACAATCTTCCTCTTTCCACTCAAAACCAAGAGGCATGCCCCTACTCCACAACTCACATTGTTATGTTGTTAGAGTTCTCATCAAAATTGGGGATACCATCAAAACTCTGTGCCATGTGTATTTACTATTTAGGCATGGCGGAACACTTCAATTTAATTGAAGTCTTCCTTCACCACATTCTTTTCCTTAGCACGAAAATCGTCCAAACTACGGTACTCTTCTTGAAGCAACCTTTCCAGATCAGGGTGTTTATTCAAGGGTTCTTTCTGGCCGCGTACCTTGCGATAGTGATGAAATGCCCTGCCATAAATATTATGAACAAAGCATAAGTCTTAGAGAGTGATGATTGCATGAAGAATAGTGTCAAAACAGTCAGCAAAACTCCACTTGTTTCTCTATATCTAACATATGTGAGGGAGACAGTCCCTTAAGAATAAACAAGACGCTGGATTTCAGTTTAATTATGCAGTCACAAACAAAGTTGACATGATTCTGTGCACCCAAACAAATCAGTTAAAACAAGAATTACACACAATACTAAAGTGGCCAAAACAATATGATTTACTCCTTAGAAGACAATTATGCACTAACTGATCAATATGATTTACTTCTTCCTCTGACAAATCTCACAAGAAAACAGAAAAAGGACTAATGAAACTATGAAACAGAAAGCGTGCAGTAAAACAATGAGTAAATTGGTCTTACCAATATTTTTCCAGGCCATACAGATTGCCCTTATGGTAGAAATCCAGAGTAAGTTGTTCAAAATCCTTGTATAAATCATCTCTAAATTCCTTCTCCAGTCCATAACTGAACAAAAAATTAATTAAAAAACAGAAGAATTATGCATGAATGTCTTCTAAGAAACAAAATAGAAGATGATATGTAAATGATGCTTCTAGCTATTCAAACAAACTAGAAAGTAAAGTTTGAAATTGATACCTGTAGAATCTGAAAAGGCACTCTATACCATAATTATAATTGGCAGCAGCATCTTCCTTAGCTAATTTCTTGAATTCATTATACATAGAAGGCACAAACAAGTCTCGAAGAAAATAGGACCAGAACCTGTATAATGTATTCATTTCCTGCATAGACACACAAAAGGGGGAAAGAAAAACCGACCAGAATAAGCAGGTGTGTGATTGAAAAGGAATATAAATAACAAATTTGCAAATAATATGAAAACCAAATGTTAAAACACATGTGCATGCATAATGCACAAACTACACTAATGAAGATCGTAGTACTTCATCTGGTCTCATGTTCAGAAACGAAATTCACCTCACTGCAACCAATTCCAAGTTTCTTTCTGTCGTTCAAGCACCGTTTATGATACTTCAAGTACCTGAAAGGTAGAATAATCACATGAGGAATTTCGAAAATGCAATCGATACTATATACTATATATGGATACATCCTCCTACTGCTCATGCACACAAACAGCAACATGCATTATCGCTTACTTCTGTTGTTTGAAACCATTTTCTTCTAAAAGTTGGTGACTTGGATGCTGAAATGGTGGAAAAGACTTTGGCATTGAACCCACAGGTGGACTACCAGCAAGACCCCCATGTGGACTACCAGCAAGACCCCCACGTGGACTACCAGAAAGACCCCCATGTGGACTACCAGAAAGACCTCCATGTGGTGAACTACTCAATTTGGAAGGCTTGAAACTGCAAAATGAAAATAATTACTCGAAATAGCTTCAGCTGTCAAACAAAACAATCAACATGCTATCTCATGCTCTCTGAAACAACAATTACTTTTATATTTTTTTTTAAAATATAATATTACTTGATATTCTTCTGGTAAAGGACAGAAGTGGAAAGAAAAAAAAAAAGCAAAGCAATCCAATCTCAACATCTTAGCACTACGAACAGTAATTTTGAACTGACCCATGATTTTCAGGAGGTGTAGAAGCAAAGAAAAACCCAACCGAATTACTAGGCGGGCTTTCAGATATGATTCCATGAGAATTACGACCAGTTCCGTGATTTCTAAAATTACTTGAGAAAAACCGCTGCTTAAGGGAAGATTGCTGCTTGTGAAATACTTTTTGTTTTCTTCGAGAATTATTGCTTCCAGACTCTTCAACACTGTTCCCACCAATATTCTCAACCACCTTTATATTTGATACACCCGAATTATGGCTTGAAGATTTTATGTTTCGATCTCTATTATCAGAGTTATTCTTTCTACGACTAGACCGCCTATGTTTCAGTTCCTGTTGATAATTAGGTGCAGCAACCAATAATTTAATAAGGAAGATAATCTGAAAAATAAAATGGCAACAGGTAAAATATACAAGAATAGTGATTCAACCTGCTCATAGAAGTAAAGCCCATCGTTTATTGCAGAAGCAAGCTCATTGGAAATGGATTTTGATTCTTTACCAACACCTCTAGATCCCTGTTTAGGATCACCATTCTGTGCATTGAAATAATAATAAAAAAAAACATTAAATAATCCATTAAAATGAAATTAACATTTCAAACAAAAAATATTGCATAGGCTTATAGTTATAATAAGGCATTAAATACAACATGTAATTATGTAGTTCCGGCCTCTGATCAAAAGATGCTCAAATTATTTTAGTTTTCATCAGAATTGCGGTTTGCACAATCTGGCAATTTAAAATTGAAATCTAAATTGAATGATGATAACCCACCATTGAGGAAAGATTGAAAATATGAACTTGATTTAATAAAATTACCAGCAGAAATACCTGGGTGACAATTACTAGTCTCTGAACATCCTGTTCAATGACAGTCATCTCATCATCTTCATCATCAATCCTTTAAAGCAACAACTTCCATCAGATGAATGTTCAAACAAAAATATGAATATATGCTTAATGACTATGGCATGGATATCACCTAATATCAGTCCATATGGGATGTCAAAACTAAAGATAAGCATTTTAACATTCCAGCAGAAGATTAACACATTTCTTTAACAACAGGGATAAAGAGAGAAATCTTTGAGTTGCACTTTATGAAC
Organism: Hylodesmum podocarpum; assembly: GCA_026586105.1. Classification (NCBI taxonomy): domain Eukaryota; kingdom Viridiplantae; phylum Streptophyta; class Magnoliopsida; order Fabales; family Fabaceae; genus Hylodesmum; species Hylodesmum podocarpum. The sequence continues at coordinate 3,954,159 of JALJEV010000519.1, read as the reverse complement.
AATCAAGAGGGTTGTCTTTTATTAACTTCAAAGTAATCATGAAAATATATAAAGGAACATGAGCCAGCTAAGTGTCAGAATCTATAAGTAAAATCACACTGCATATTCCACTAGATATCAATAAGACAAGACAGAACTATGCAGTACCTTCCACTAGAAGAAAGCTCAGTCTTCCTTAGCATCTTCTGCTCAAGTTCTATCTCTTCGTCAAGCATAAAAGTATTGCCAAAATCATTGGAAAGATCTCGCACCTCCATGTCAGTCAATACATCCATGTTTCCAGCCTCATTATTGTCAAATCCTTTGGGCTCAGTTTCTTGTCGGCAACATAAATCATTATTAGTTGTGTCAAAATCACAAACTTTGATACTTTCACCAGTTACTGCATGTGATTTATCATCGGAAAGATGGTTCTCAGAATTTTTTTCTTGTTTTATATGTGAAACTTGTGATGCATCTTTGTTTGACTGATTATGCTCTACCAAATTTGAACTATGAACGGCATCTTTAAGATTTGCTTCAGAAGTCTCTTTTGTCTTGTCTCCAACAGCATCAATATTCTCAAGAGAATTGACAGCACTATCTACAAGTTCGCTCTGTTGAATCTGAGTTGTTGCCAGTCCTGAATTTCCAGAGGAACCTTGAAGCCATTTTGACCAATTATTGTGTTTCCTTATTTTGTTACCCTATCAAAATATAACAAGTTACAAGTGACAACTAAGAAAATGAAGGAACACTTGAAAAAGTGATTAACTTAATGATGGCTGTAATAGAATTAAAATTGTTATTCAATATGTAAATAAAGAATCTACATATGAAAACAAAAGATCTATGTAATTCTCATAAGCTCAACACATCTAGACTAGAGATGTTAGACATGTGTTTTGAACTTGATAGAATTATTTTATACTTCATAAGGAAACTTAATGCATAGTTATCAACCTGGAATAACAGGAAGTAAGATAACCACCATTTTAAATATTATAATACAAACTAAAAAGTTCATACTACAAATGTACATACTCAAAAAACAATATAAACCAGAATAATAGAAATTCAGGATAAATAAAATGTCAGTTTACACACAATCACCATCAATCTAGGAGCAATACGAACATAGTAATGAAGTTAACAAATGAAAGATGAAAGTGAAATTGTGAAAATTAATAAAAAAAAGAATATAAAAAATTAAATAAAAAAAAAAAAGCACAATGTGAAGCAGGAAGTATGAAGGAAGAAGAAAAAATGAGCACATGATTAAAATTAGTCCAATAGTGTGTGAAGGAATAGATGTTGAAAGACTCAAAAAAGACAATTTTATGTGGAATTTCTTATCTCCCAAGACTAATATTAGAGATGAACAAGAAAAAAAATAAAAAACAGTACCACTAACAAAATTCAGCTTAGGAGCAAAAGCAATCCAAGCAACAAACTAGATTCTAGAGTTCATGAGAAGCTTAGGCCTGTTTACAGCAGCAAGCCTGCAGGAAAAACAGAACCAAGAAAAGCAAAATAACCTGCACTTCCACAGTGTTAGAGCTCTGAAGTGCATCAAGGATGAAAGGAATGTCTGTGCTCATCTTCTTGACCTACAACAAGATAATTCACATAATACGAGACTTGTGAGAAACAGGGATAACATTGATTACAGAACACACCAATTGATAACATGCATCTGTAAATTAAAACAAATTTAGGAGGCAAAATATGTTTTAGACATACCCTTTTAAAATCAGCAACGTCAGATATGGGGACCCATCCTTGGTCATCCATCAAGGAAATAAGGTAATGATCATTCTGCAGATTTTCATCACTGCCAAAAGAAGGCTCTGAAGTCAGCAGTTTGCTGTATACTTTTGCTTATTCTCACATAAAACGGAAATAAAAGCTATTATTACAGGAGTTCCTAAGAAATTGCTAAAATCCGTTACTTGTTCTGGTTGCTTTAACAATCCCAAGGCCAAATACTAAAAGTCAGTTCCCCTTCATCCTCTATGGAAATAATCCTAAGAGAATCCATCTAAAAGTTAAATTTATGCAATCTACATAATCTTGAAGAGTGAAGACACAAGTTAGCCATCAATGAATCTAAAAGTACAGCATTTTCTTAAAAAAAAAAAAATAGAATAACAATCTATTGACGTTAATGGAACATTCCAAATATCATTCTAACAATATAAATAAGCGAATGTGAGATAAAAAGAACAGGCAAGAAACATTTTATAACATTAAGTGTTTAAGACATAAACAGATTAAAGATTAAACATGAAATAGAAGTCTTGGTCACATCCACGATTAAATTACTCACCTAAAATAATAATCTATTTGTTTAACAATACTAGTCCTCAAAGATACAGTTTCTGGAGGAGGTGGCTGAGGTGGGGGATTGACAGGAAATGGAACAAAGTGCCGAGGATGGGGTCCTCTAATGGAGCCAGGCGGTGGCATGGCGACACACCAAATCGGTGCAGGTCCTGTCCAGACGATAAACATTGGATTACAGAACTAATTGATGGAGAAATTACAAAATAAAAAGAACATCAGAGAGAAATCCTTTCACAGCATTCAAGTTAAGATATGGGCCAGGGCACAAAAGCAAGCAATATGTGTATCTGTGTTATTGGACAAAAGTGTGCATAAATGGAGGACTTTGAATTAAAATTTTACCTGGGAAGCTTGGACCAACCATGTACCCTGGAGGCGGACCGTAAAATGGAGGACGCATTAAGGGCCTTGCGCCCAGACCCTGTTGCATAGGAATATTTGCTCTGGGAGGAAAAGGTCTTTGATGATGCCAACCATGATTTGGGTCACCTTGTTCTTGGATATTTGGTCTTCCATTAGAAAAATTACCACCATAAGCATTTGGATCCCCTTGCACCGGAGGCAGAACGTTCTTGGCATCAACAGCATGAGCAGGTGGAGCAAAACCTTGTCCTGGTGCCTGAGATACAGGCTTGACTAAAGGGTTTTCTACACCCGGAAATGGTCCAGGACCAGGTGGGAAAGCATAACCAGGAACAGCAATATGCGGAGGTGGTATCATAGCATGAAAAAATGGAGGAATTGGTTGATGATAAGGCATTGGTACAGGAAAGGGAGGTGCACCATTTGAGTTGCGCTTGGCACCCGGCTTCTGATGGCGCGATGATGGTGGCTTATGCGTTGGGTTAACGTTTCCAGAACCATTGACTTTCTGTGGAATAACAAACCAATGCACATACAAATAAGAAAATATTTTCAATAGTCAAGACGACAAAAAACAACGATACACACCAAAGTTGTTTGTTAAAACTAGGAAATCCACTGCTTATTTGCACAACAACCAATACTAATCAATAACCACGAGTGAAACGCTTGTAACATTATGCTTAGATCATGAAAATCACAATAAGACAATCACAATAAGACACAAATGTCCCTCCTAAACACGTAAATTTCGTTCCTCCTAAACCCGTACATTCCGTTCCTCCTAAACCCGTACATTCCGTTCCTCCTAAATCCGTACATTCCGTTGCAATACTAGCCGACAAAAATATGGATACAAACTTAATAACATCACTTTTGCATGAATCTATGCATTAAATTTTCCATACACAATCGTCACAAGCTGAAGTAAACTCCATTACAATACAATACAAAACAAATATATATATATATATATATACAAACTCAAGAACATATCACATTTCCGTGAATGTATGCATTACATTTTTCATATCACAATCATCACAAGCTCGTGAAACAAACAAAAATACAGGACAACAAAAATACAGAAACAAACACAAGTATATATTACATTTCCATTAATCTATGCATTACATTTTCCATGTCACAATCATCACAAACTCTAAGTGAATTTATACAACAAAAACATACATTCAAACCCAAAAACATATTACACTTTTCATGAATTATTCATTACATTTTTCATGAATCTATTCATTACATTTTCATGACTCTATTCGTTACATTTAGCACACCACAATCACAATGCTCTTCACAAAAAACACACTAACCTGCATGGAAGGAGGTCTAGGAGCAACCTCAGCAGCACTTGACACAGAACCAGCAGTAGCAGACTCAAGGTTCTTGGGTTTTTGGGCATCCGAGAGAGCAGGCCAAGACTCAGTTCCCATCATAACAGATACATCACCACGTCCCTTCCCATCAAGGGTCGGAGTCTTCCATGGAGACTTTGGAGCACCAATCTCCTTCTGATCCTCACCAATCTCATTCTCAGCAGTCACCATAACTGCTTTTTCTCTCTTACCAATCAACCCAAATCCCAAGTTTTCACCCTCAAAACCCCACTTACCAAATAAAACACGACACTCTACACTACCAACTTAAAGGGTCTCAGGAGATTCACCCAAAATGTTAAAAAAACACAAAAAGATTGAAACTTTACTTGCCAACTGAATCAATGATACTTTCAAGCACAAGAAACCTGAGCTGAACAGCCGAAAATCTCATTTGGGTGTGCTAAAAAAGGTTCCTCGAGTGAAGTTTGATGAAAGAAAGAGACGGACAGTGAGGCAGGGGAATAATGAAAGATTAGGGTTTGGACAGTGAAGTGATGTAAGACGTTTGTGTGTTTGGAGACAGTAAACAATGTTGTTAACAGACGCCAACAAAGTGCGAGGGTAACTCATGAAAAGGGGAGAGACAACAAGGTTTGATGAGTTTGTGTATTTATATACAGGGAGTGCCCTTATCAATTTTCACACATACCACTCAACATTTTAATTTATTCTTCTTTTAAGAATTTACAACTTGATGATTAGTTCTGTATTTAATATTTTTTTTCAAATTTGTGATTTAAAAAAAAAACAGTAATTAAGAAAACAAACAATAAACTCTTGTTCTGTATTTAATATTTTTTTTTCAAATTTGTGATTTAAAAAAAAAACAGTAATTAAGAAAACAAACAATAAACTATGCATCAAACCGGAAACAGCTTTTGTTTTGTATTATACAAATTTTTGTATTCTTAAATAGAATGTAAAGTATTATGTGAAATTATTATTATTTATTATTTTTATGTAAATTAAAATACACAAGTTAAAAATATATTTTTTTATGAGTTATTAATCTCTTTCTACTCTTTATTAAATATTACTTATTTGTAATTAAAGTTATGTTAGGCCAACCACAAATTTAGGAGTGATACTTGCCATAGATCCTAGAATATATTATATAAATTAAGATTTAAAAAAAAGTATATTTTAATAATAAAAAATTAATTAAATAAAAAATTTTGTTATAATATATTATGTTATATTATTTACCACTACTACTAGAAAGACTTTATCATAATTAACTTATGTTTTAATTATATTATAATTATTTTGCTTGGTGAATTGTAATTTATTCAATTGCTATTAAAAATAATAATTTTTTTTATTGTAACTCAATCCAACAATGTCAAATCTGATCACTTGTACCATAATTACTTATCTAATTACTATTTAAAGTGATAGGTTGTAACGTAATTTATTTGATATTAATTAAAAAAAAGGGTAATTTATACTTTTATTTTAATTTTCCTTTACAAAATGATAATGTATATTGTATTTAAATCAATTAATTTTAAAAAATAAATTGTATAATGATTAATTTAATTGTATGAGAATTGATCAATAATACTTTATCAATAAGAATAAAACAAATTAAAGAGGAAAACTGAATTGAAAACATAATAAAGAGACAAAACTCTAATATTTTTCAAATCTCGAAAGTTGTTATATTTTTTCAAAAATGAGAAGAGAAACATGTTTCTTATAATATCTAGAATCTTTATTTTTCTTTTCTTTTTATCCACTTGCAAGTACACTCTACTATTCTTTCTTTGTTTTTCTTCAACCTTCTTGCTGAGCACCCTTCTTCAAAATATGATTGCATTCTCATCCTTCACATCTTTGTTGTAACTTTTTGTTCTTCCATTCTTTTTTTCTAGTTAAAGTACATGATTTTTTTTCCATATTTTTTTCATCATTGTAACTTGGTTGTAGCAAAGTAGGAGTGTGTTAATCAGATTTTGTAATACAGGAAAGGGATGAAGTGTTTTTAACACATACAAATTGGTTAGAACGTAAATTTCTAAAATCAATCATTCTAGATCTAAGCATATAATTATAAGTTAAATAACATAACAACTTTTCTAAACATGAGAAATTCATAAAACAAAAATATCACCACCAATGCTGAAAGCAAAAAAGCATGGCACCCTTTCCGGATTTGGAAAATCCTTAGAGCAAAAATATCACCATAATAAAGGAGAAGGCCAGGGTTACTTTTGTAATTACATAGCCCTGATGGAGTGCACAAAGAAATTAGGAGGGTGCGGGAAGAAAATAAGTTAGGCTAGCGAATTAAAACCCCAAAACAATAATGGGCCAACATTGGCCTGTAAAGAATAAATTATAAATCCACAAACGTATTTAATTAATACCACCCTTTCTGAGCATTCTACACCTCACTTCTTCTTGGTTAAATTTTAATCATTTGACCTAGTGGTTACAAGCTTCAGCAAAATTTACAAATCAAACATTGCAAATATATTTTAAAAATAAATAAATACTTTGTAGAAAAAAGATACTGTAACAACTCCAAATATTTACCTGAAATTTTATATTTTTATTTGTGTAACAACATTTAATTTTCAAAAAAAGTTGAGATGAGAAATTAACTGAATAACATAATTAAAATAAAACTACAAAAAAAGCATATTTTCTCCTTAAAATTCAAGTTAATACAAAAAGTTTCTTTTTTAATTTTCACTTTAAACTTTTCATTTTAAGAATATTTAATGAAAAAGGTAATATATTGAATTTTTATTTCTGTAATTTAATAGAATTAGGTTAATGATAATTATATTTTTACAACACATTGAAATTATTAATAAAACCAAAAGTGATAGAAATAAAAAAAAAGTTTTAAAAGAATAATAAAAATATTATCTAAAATAAAATAAAAATAAAAATAAAAAAATAAGAGTTTGGATTAACAGTCCAAGATTGTATATCCAAATAAATAATCGTAAAAAAAATAAAAAGAAAAATTGAAGAGTGAAATATTCTTCCCATAGATATCTTATATAAGTTATTTGATTGAACATGAATAACCAACGGTGGCATTAATGAGTGCAATTGGGAGTAAAATGCGCAACATTTTTCTTCAATTTACTGAATTTATAAACTATAAAATACTACTAACATAGTAACATCAATCCTTTTTCAGAAGAGAGGACTTACAATATAATTTATTTCTCATAGAAATATTAGAGGTTTGTTCCATGTTGCTTGCTTTTATATCACTACTACAACACTGTAATCTAATTCTTCGATTAAAAACAACAGAAAACAAAAATGATAGAAACTGCTGGGTTTGAAAGTTACACTTAATTAATATATTTTAAATTTTTATCTATTTAAAAATAATAGTTTAAATCATTCAAATTTAATAATCTTTCATTATTAATCCTTATACAATTTTGACTCATTTTTTATCCTTAAAATTATAATTTACTATTTATTTCATTTTTGTTATTGTAATTATCACTTTTTCTCATTTTTACTCATTGTAAATTTAGATTTTACTAGAACTTAAAATAAAGGAATAAAATTACAAGAATTAAATATCTCAGATAAATTACAATGGACAAAAAACAATACAAATTTAGCAAAGCCTCAAAATAAAATTGTTACATTTCAATACCTAAATGACTAAAAAGTTGCAAAATATTTAATAAAAACACTAAATTACAAGGAATAACAACATATCTAACCAGATAAACACAAGTCAATGTTCTTCCTATTATAACATTCTTATATAGTACTATAGTAAAAAGAAAATTCTACAGTTGGATAAATAGCTTAATAAAATGGTCATTAAAAAAATATTTGGATTATGTTACAATAATCTATTTTAAAATAATTTCTTTGAGTCATTTATATACCATCCGAATGCATAGATCAACGTACCAGGATTTTTTTAAAAAAGTCATGCGAAATCAAAGCCCAAAACAAAAAATAAAGGGCCAATAGTTTAACTAAAAATTATGCATATATATAAATACATATTATAAACAAGTTCAAAATGTGGAAGATTCAAGTTCAGAATGTGGAAGATTGAGGTCGATCATAAAAAATACTATGTATGTATCTGAAAGTGCAAAGTCCCCCTTTGCACTTAAGGATAGGCAATAACTATATAGCACCCTTATTCACTTGAGGTTGGGAGGTCATGTGTTGGAAAAGAAACCTAAAAATATCAAGTGAAACAAGACAAATTGGGTATTCTTTTCAAATATCAAGTGAAAAAAACCTTGTCAAAAATCAAATCCCCCAAAAAATATTTCAGCTCTAACAAGAATGAAACAAGACAAATTGGGTATTCTTTTCAAATATTATCAGTTTTCTTCACCAGGAGCCAATCCTCATGCTTAGAATACCTTGATGTTTGAGAGTAAGGTGTGCAATTCAAGCATGTGCCTACTGCCTTCAGAAGCTGTGTGATCAAATATCAGTGTGCTCTTCTTCATTATAACATCCAGAACGTTGAAGAATCATCGAAAAATTAGTCCTTGTCTAAAATTATGCATTTTCATTCCAACGCAAATGAAACCACGAAGAAAACATTCAACTTTATTAGAATACAGGTTATACGCAGTTTGGTATTGCCTTCATCAGCGCTTCAGCTTTGCAATAAGGGAAAAATACTTTTTTGGTTTTAAGTTTCATAAAATACTTTTTCTTCTTTCGATTCTTTACAAGACATTAACTTCTACAAAACATGGAAAATATCAAATTGGGCCTCTTTCGATGAAGGCACGTCAAAAAACAATAAATTTGAAATCCCAGGCGAAATTGAGAGGCCCAATTTGGTAATAAAATTAAAAGAAGAAAAAATATCTTTAGAAATCAACTAAAAGCTTCCGCAAGTGAAAAAAGAAGGCAACGTTTTTGAACTTAACTTTCCGAGACAACCTATAGCATAAGAAAAGATCATACCGATGGACAACTGCAAAGATGATAAAACCATCGCACCCATCTGATCTTCTCTGATTTTCACTCCAAACCAGGGTATACTTGTGTATAGTGTGAGCCAAAACCATCCACTATGTGTGGCCATTTCTTGGCTTAGAAGAGCAAGCTTCATTGGTGGATGCAGATGAAAAAGTCAGAAGTTATAAACAGATTCAAACATTTGTTGTGGCAAGGACCAATGTGTCTGGCAATCCAACTTCTCAAGCAAATATATTGTAGTGTGACATTTTCTAGTTCACTTGCCAAAAAAAGTTAAACAGAAAATATCTGAACTGCTAGCAAAAATACAAAAAATCATATGTAGATAGGAGGAAAATAAGCTATCCTACACCCAAAGAACTGAGGGCTTATTTTCAGAATGGAGTAAAAAGATTATGAAAGTCGAAGGGTGCTGAATCATTTTAACAACCGTATAATCCTTTCATCAAAGGAGAAAGAACAATGGATTTCTTGAATAAGATCTTCAAATATAGAAATTTGCATAGAAGAGAAAGGAGGGAGTAGGATGTTGGAAAGACAAACGTTGATAAAAGATAAACCTTGTTTAACATTCTTCCTCATCAGTCATCATGTTTATTCATTTTCCATCCCCCAACCCAATCCAATGGAAGGAAAAATAGATTGCGAAGATGATTCAGAAGAAATAAATGATACATAGGCTACGGAAAAAATCATAATCATGTGTAACTCTTAAAAAGAGAACACAAACAGTGCCACCAAATTCCCCAAGTATATGCCATACATGAGATAACAATGTTATAACTCTGAAAAGGATGGTAGTAGTCCTCAAAAATCAAGGCTGAATACAGGCCACACAAATAACTTAAATCATGTTAGTAATGCTTTTGGGATGCTTAAAGAAACAGCAATGGAATTTCAGAAAAAAAGGAGAAAAAAAATGTTCCACAACACACTTAAAATTATTATAATAAAGTTTTCTCTGCCCCAAAATTCACCAGTTCCTCATTAATCCATAAAGGAATATGAGATATAACAAGATTTCAAAAACATGTCGGGGAAAACCTACTAAAAATATGAAGGAAAAAATACAGGTTTCAGAATCTGGTTCTTTAGCAATTAAATAGTAACTAGAATTACAAATTAAAAGATGCATTTGAATAGTGCCAGGTACTTCAGAAGAATCAGCGGAGTCCAAAACTAAATGATTGATGCATCTTATGAGGGTATCTGCACAGTGAATACATAGAGTAAAAAACCGATTTTCAAAAATCATATATCTCTAAAAGAAAACCATTTAAATATGAAATCTTAAAAGGCCATACCTCTGGAACTGCAAAATAGAGTTTTCAAGAGTAATAATTGATTCAAATTTTAACCACAATCCCGATCAAGGAAATTGTTCATGCATTAAAAAGACAGATATGGGTAGCAGATGGCATAGTTAAATGCAAACCTCAGAGAGTTCACACACAGAAGATGAATTATTCTGGAACATGATGGAAATACAGCTCAGGAGAAATAAAATACATAATTATGACTTATGAATCTCATATTACTACTTTTATCACTATCTTATAAATCAAGATAGGCAACATAAGCAAGAAATAACTATCAAAGTAGATTTAGGCAACATGATAACTGCAAAAGAAAACAAACTGATTATGGAAGGAACAATTTCATCAAATTCATTCAAATCCAACACAATTTGCACATCACTTAGAGAGTCAAAACATGTCTTGGATTGTAAGATTTGATGGTCATTAACTCATTGTTAACTATTTATAATACTATTACAGTATATATTAACAACCCCAAATTAAATATTCCCTACTTTTCCAACAATTGACATCTAACCAATTACCATGTTCTCCTGTAACTACATAAATTCATAAATATTGATTAGCAGAAGCATTAACAAAAAACAAAACAATGAGTCACTCACCTAATGACCCATGTAAGGAGCGCCAGGACCAGGGTGAGGTCTAACACCACTATTCTGCCCCATTTGAGGATTCTGATATCCTTGTTGCATCGCTGGCTGATTACCATACCCCATGGCAGGTTGATTCACATACGGAGCAGGCTGAGCTGCCTGGTTAACGGGTGCACCACTTAACCCTCCAAGAAGATTCCCAAGACCCAATCCAGCACCTTGATTCGTAAGCAATGCTGTCAAAGCCTGTCCAAGCGCCGGATTCAACCCCTGTGCCGGCACACCAGGGTTGAAACCCCCAACACTAGACCCTGAAGGTGCCATCAAATGACCACTACCATGTGAAGGTCCACCACCGCCAGAGGAATACTTGTTCTTCTCCTTCCTCTGATAATGAGGCTGATGGTGGTGGTGGCCATGATGATGATGAGAATGCTGCTGATACTGATGATACCCTTTGTTTCCCTTAGGACCATCAACAGCTTTCTGGCAATACAAAGTATGCCCCTCATAATTCTTATGAGGCTCTTCCAAAGCCTTCTTAGCACTCTCCACAGACTTATACACAAAAAGTGCGAAACCTTTAGGTTTTCCAGTGTACTTATCAAGCCCAAGAGGCCCATCTTCAACCTCCCCAAACTGTTTGAAGAATTCTAGAAGCTTCTGTGGATCAATCTCCGCACTCACATTGCTCACAAAGATCTTCCTCTGAGTGTACTCCGACACCGGATTCACATTCGGCGGCGGCGCCGGAACGGGACCGGCAGATGCCAGCTGGCACGACGTGGTGCGATTCCCGATCTTCTTCTGAGGGTGTTTCAGCGCCTTGCGAGCATCGTCACGGTGCTTGAAGAGGATAAACGCGTAACCCTTCGACTTGCCTGAAGCTTTGTCGGTGACGGCCTTACAATCCTCGATTTCACCGTACTTTCCGAACACGGTGGTTAGGGTTTCAGCTGTGGCGTCCCAACCGAGACCGTGGACGAAGATTTTGCGGTGTGCAGGGTCCACATCGGCGAGTTGGCGAACGCTATCGACGAATTCAGGGAATTTATCAACGGCTTGTTTAACGAGAGAGTGAAGCTGTTCCTTCGTGAAAGGTTCGAGAAGCTTCTCAACGGGTTCTTCATCCAGAGTCAGATCTTCGTCTTCTTCTTCTTCATTATTGTTGTTGCTATTATTGTTGTTTGCATCTTCACCTTCACCGTTGGCTTCGGTGCCGTTAGGAGCTTCTAGGGTTTCTGGTTGTTCTTGATTTTCTAGGGTTTCTTCTTTCTGCTCTTGTTGCTCTTCCTCTTCTTGTTCATCTTCTGGATTCTGTTGCTGTTCATCTTCTTCTTCTACTTGCGTTGGTTCGTCGATAGCCATGGTGGTGTTAGGGTCTTCGAGGGATGGTTCGGGGTTGGGTTCGAGTGGTTGTTGTTGGTGGTGAGGTTCGACTTCGACGGGTTTAGCGGGTTCGGGGTCAGAGGATCGAACCTTTCGCTTCTTGGCCATGGTGTGGAGGAGATAGGGTTAGGGTTTCGTGAGGGTGAAAGGGGAACTGGGGGAGATTTTGTTTTTGTTTTGATTTGTCTGAAGAAAGAAGAAAGCGATTGCGCCTTGAGTTGGTGCCAAGTAATTAATCACTGCCACTCTCCGCTTCTTTATAAAGTGACTATCAATCTTAGATGTTGGGCCGGACCGGGTCAGGTGTAAAATATATAAAAACTTATGAAATCACATTTATTTTATTAAATATGTTTTAAATTTTATATTTATTGAATATTTAAAATATCTTTTAACATCTAAGAAAAACAAAAATTAAAAATAGAATTAATGTAGATCATTAATTAAATTACAATTAAAATATATCTTTAGTTAAGTTTTTTTCATTTCATTTTGTTAAAATTACAATTAAATTATTTTTAATTATAATTGTATTGTTGATAAGATTTTAATTATTAATTAACTATTAAATATTTAACACTAAACAATTGTTAGTTAATTAAGAATTAAGATAGTTAATTGAATTGGAAACTTGGTCCATTATATTTAATGTATTTTAATGAATTTTTAATTATTATTATTTTATATTTGTATGTTATATTTAATGTGTCATTATTATATTTTTTATTACTCTATTATTTTTGTATTTTAGTTATTGGATCGGATCGGATGGGGATAAATATTGTGCAAAATATATGAAAATTTATGAGATAATATTTTAAAATTTATCCTTTTCGAAGAACTAGAGCATCTTTTAGCATCTAATGAACAAGAAAAATTAAAAATAGAATAAGTGTAGATTACCTAGTTAAATTACAATTAAAATATGTCTTTAGTTAAATTTTTTTCATTTTATTTTGATGAAATTGCAATTAAGTTATTTCTAATTGCAGTTGCATTGTTGATAGAAATTTAGTTATAAATTAATTATTAAATATTTAACAGTTGGTTAAGAACTAAGATAGTGATGTGAATCAGGAAGCTTGGTCCATTATATTTATTGTATTTTAAGGAGTTTTTAATTATTATAAATTTTAGATTTTTGAGCTATATTTAATGTGTATTTATTATATCTTTTATTACTTTATTATTTTTGTATTTTAGTTATTGGACCGAATCGGGTCGAGACAGATATTGTGCAAAATATATGAAAACTCACTAGATAATATGAATTATATCAAATATCTTTTAAAATTTATACTTATTGAAGAACTAAACATCTTTTAGCATCTAATGAATAAAAAAAATTAAAAATATAATAAGTGTAGATCACCTAGTTAAATTACAATTAAAATATGTCTTTAGTTAAGTTTTTTCTATTCTATCTTTTGTTGAAATTGCAATTAAGTTATTCCTAACTGCAGTTGCAATGTTGATAGGATTTTAGTTATAAGTTAACTATTAAATATTTAACACTAAGTAATTGTTAGTTAGTTAAGAACTAAAATAGTTAATCTTTAATGTGAACTGGGAAACTTGGTCCATTGTACTTAATGTATTTTAATGAGTTTTTAATTGTTTTTTATTTAAATTTTTAGACTATATTTAATGTGTTTTTATTGTATATTTTATTATTTCATTATTTTCGTATTTTTAAGTTGAATTTAATTTAGCCTGTAAATGAATATTTTTTATTAAAAAAATTAAATTTAAAATAAAATAAGTTTTTCTCATTTTTGTAGTTCTTAATAGATGAACTAAGTCTGATTTTATTAATCTTTTAATTATATGACGATGAAACTCATGACATATCATTTACTTTCTCATATTATTCATTTAGTGAGTGTGACGTCAATATCCTTCTCCATAAAAAAAAAAATAAAAATGAAGACAACTCTTATGCGAATGCGTTAATTAAGACTATCAAAGTCTTGTTGTGCAAGTTTTGCATCTCCAAAAATATTTAAAAGACAACTGTATCAACTAGTTATAAAATATGAATGATGAAAAATATTTACACGTATATGTTTCATAAAAAAAAAAAAAATTGCGTATTAGAAGTTGGATCCAAAATAGTATATTGTTTTTAGTTGAGTTTATCAACATCAATTGCAGAAATTTGTCTCTCCCCGTAACCATGTCTTTCTTGTTTCTAAATATGAAATTCTCTAACAAGAATAAAAAGGGTTTTGTATGGTTTATGAAAATAGAGTAGGAAAATATAGAAGACCTATTCCGTGAACTCCTGTCCCATCTCCTTGTCTATATAACATTGGTAATGGTTGATTTCCCACGTATAAGGAAAAGTTGTTTTTGCTTGTATTAATGAGTTGAGAACAGGTGCAAGAAAGGGAAAAGAAAAAAAAATAACATTTCAAGCAAATGTCTTTTTGTTGGGAACGCATAAAAAGAGAGAGAAAATGCCCAAAGATGTTTTTAATCCCTCTCTCCTTTAATTTTTTTTTTTACCGTACATGAGCACATGGTAAAATATCACCTTGGTTCTTATATTAAAAAATCGTAACCTTATTCAATTTGGTTTAAATTTGCATTGCACTCTTACGAATCAATTTTGATGAAATAGTTTACAGAGAAAAACCAGTGTTATTGATAGAAAAAAATTGACTTTTAATTTATTACATTTCGCAAAATAGTTAAATATATTATCACAAACATATATAAATAAATACTATTTAATGAAAAATAAATGAAATTATAAAAAAACTTTACATCAATTAAATTTCAAACTCATATCTTCCTGAATCTCATGTAATTAAATTATACATATGTAAAACATTTTTTTAGAATAAAGGAGATAAAAAATAAATAAACTGACTACAAAAATTAATGTGTTTATAAATATAAAAGTTAATTGAATTAACTGGTAAATTTTTATATTTGATGTCTCCAAAATAATAAAAATAGTCATTTGGGAAATTTAAAAAATCATTCACAGTTAATTTCATAATTTTTTATAATAATATAATATTCAAATACATCTTATCAATTAAAAATAATTAACATATTTTTCACGCATTATTTTGCTGTGATTATTTACCTTGGTAAAACTCATTCTCTGTAAATATTTCTTGTATCAGTTATTTATTAGGGCAATATTTGCTATTATTTTTTTATTTATTTTAGGAAAATAATGTTTGGTAAAAAATGTTTTTGACCTAACATATTCTATTCCCCGTATTTAAATTGTTAACATGATATAATAATTGACGTTAATTAGTTTAAAATTTGAATAAAATAATATTTTAAGATATGAATTCAAATATCAATGTGTTTTATAATTTAATTAAAAACTAAATTAAAATCATATATATAAATGCACTAAATATTATTTCATCAATTATATTAATATAGTTTGATTTTTATACTATAGATGCATTTTTGAGATTATCATTCATTTATTTAAATATTATATTAATTATAGTTTAATTTATTATCTTAAATGATCATTTTTTAAAAATATTATTTTACTCTGTTATACGTATTTTATATTTTATACCAATAACGATATGATATACCATAATATCATATAAACTAAAACAATAAGTATGTTTTTTACTCTTAAATTTAAACTATATTAAAACAATGATCATGTTTAATATCAACGTATGTTTTTTTACTTATTTTCTAGTTTATTTAATGCCATTTTATGTTCAAATATTTAGAATTTTTTAAATTTATTTTAACAAATGAAAATTAAACAAAAAAATAATTTCTGAAATAGATAACTCCGTTAAGATAGAATAAAATACAACAGATTTGAATAATCAAAATATAACAATTATTTAAACTTCAACCTAAACATATCTATAAAAGTTAGTAAAGATAAAAACTATTTATGTATAATTTCATTGAATCTATTACATATTATGTATTTTTTCACTTGTTAGCAAAATTATATTAAAAAAAAAACTAACATATAAAATCTCAAAATACAAATCTCTATCTCATAAAATCGACAGTGGAAAAAAGCTTCATTTTTTTCCTTCTCGTAGCTACAATCACCCTTTGTGGCCACAACTGTAACCAAAGATTAAAGAAAAAACATAAAAATAAATAGAGAAAAACTCTAACAAGATCAATCCATTTAATAATTGACTTAAAGTATATCTTGAAATTTAATAACAGGGAATAATTGGTCACCACAAACTCCTAATTGGACATAAATTAAATATTTAAACCACTTAATTCTAAATTCAATTTTAGATTTGATTTCCTTCCATTTATATCTCATGTGTTAGTTCCAAATTGTAAAACAACATAGTTCACATTTTTCTAAGGTAATTATACTTTGCTTTTAGTTGCTTATGAAAAAGTTTTAAACAATTAAATTCTTAAAAGTGATCCAAAACCAGTCAAAAAATAGGTTTAGTTCAAAATTGTTTCAGAATGAAGACAAAATGGCGTTTTTTCAAAAGTGCTTTTCTTTAATAAATTTATCCATACGCTTTTCCCTCTAATAACTGTATATTGGCATTCCATTTGAAAAATGTTGTAAATAAAATAAAAAAAATGATTTATTTACAAAGTTATTTTCAACTAAAATATATGTTTAATGATAACCTGAAGTGGAGTTTCAACTTGAAGCATTGCTATTATTTTTCTCTTTTTATTTTTTATTTTTACAGAAAATGGGGTGAAGAGAGAGAGATTCTTATCCGAATCCCTTGTAAGGCACGTGACAATCATAGCACTTTGGACAAAATGAAACCAGTGGCCACTTTACACGTGTGTCCTTCTTCCCACGTACGGCACTTCTCTCTTTAGTACGTTACTTTCACGCGCCCACCGCTGCAACCTCTCCATCTCTTGCACTTCCACCAAAAATATCTTTTATTTTCTTTTATCTTTTTAAATTCTGACATTTTAATTAGTTTAATAGTTAGATTGGATTGAAAAAAAAATGAAATCTAAATTAAACTAAAAATAATAATAAAAAATTAGTTTGAATTTCATCTAAGTTGAATCTAGCTTAATATGACCGGTGAAATGTTTTGTTTATTTCCTCTTTTTTTTTCTATTCTTATCCTAACATAAAATTTCCATATGGATCTCCACAAATAATTTAACACATTTCTTAAGAGTGAATTTTGAAACTTCGTAATCTTACATGTAATTCAGTTTTATATTTGCAAATAATTGTTAAATTTAAATTATGAAATCATCACAGTGTGGAAATAGTAACTAGAAATGGAAAAAATAACCATCAAAATCTTGTAACTGTAAAATTTCAAAATTCCTGAATCCAAACAAAAATAATAATAAAACTGTATAACTTTACATTATTAAAGTTATGAAACAAAACGCCGGTCACAATAAAATCTGAGAAAAGATAAATTAATGAAATTTTTCGTTTGAGTACTCATTTGCTCATTTAAATCATCAGAATTATCATAGGTGTTAAAATATATTATTTATAAAGATTAATAAAATTAATTTAGTGATATTTTTAGGTATATATCATTCTGATACTCTATAATCATCTCAAGGTTTTTAATGAAAACAACGTAAACTTATTAACATATTTAAAATTTGAATAACCCCATCTTAATGATTAAACATATAAAAAATATTTTTCACAACTTATGTTAATATCTCAAACTCAATTATATTATTCATTATCAATCTATTGCACAATATATTATAACAAACATTATTATAGAAATATATACAAAGCAGCAATCGATCACAAATCAATACAAGAAATTAGATACATGTCTAAATATTATTACTCACGCTCAACGTGAAACTCTATATACTCATTCAATCTTACGTAATTTCATGCTAAACGTCATCACAACTGACTTTTGTAGAACAATTTCCCTAGACACTTATGCTAAACAATAACAGTCTCATGTTAAGTGTAGTCGTTTGACGCTCAATATAACAGTAGTTTGAATATAACAATAATCTGCTGCTAATTCTGACCCATCATAACCATATTTAATATAATAAATCATTTATATATATAAAAAAATTCATATAAAACATGTTCATCAAAATGATATTCATTATTGTTAACTTTTTCATCCTTCAAGAAATAATTATAAATATATTTAAATAAAATATTAATACATGAGAGTATTTTAATCCAACTACATATATTTTCTAGTCTAGCCGATCAGAGACAATACATGGAAGAATTGATATTAAAATATAATTAATATTTTATTCATTTTAAAATAATAAATATTTTGAGTAAAACCTAATTTGAGAGTATTGATTGTCCAATAATTAAAGCTGAGATTGGTAATGTTCCGAATGCTGGATAGAGGCCAATCAAGTCAATTGCTAATTTTGGTAATGGTGCTGGATGTCGTCCACCAATTGAAGAAGATGACATAAACTATTGACTCTCATAATGGAAGAACTGAATTTTTATATTCTTCTTGTTTGACTTATAAAGAAGTCTTATATACAAAGTACATCAAAGTGCAACAAAAGAGAAAAAATATAAGAAAAAATTACATTTTATTACTAACTATGTTAATACTCCCAAAGTTGGAGAATATATGTCTAGAATTCCCAACTTAGAAGCTAAGTATTCAAACAAGGGTCTTAATATGGCTTTAGTCAAGAGATCAGCCACTTGATATTTGGAACTAACATGTATAAGGGTAATGACACCATCATTAACCTTGTCTCTAGTGAAATGACAATCAATTTCAATATGTTTGGATCGTTTATGAAAGAATGGATTAGTTGCAATTGCAATGGCAGCTTGGCTGTCACAAAACACACTAGCATTGCCAATATCAATCTCAAAGTCCTTGAGGAAACTTTGTAATCATGTGATCTTACTAGTAGCACTTGTTAAAGCTCTATACTCAGCTTCAGCAGAGGATCTGGATACGGTTGCCTGTTTCTTGGATTTCCATGAAACCAAAGAATCACCGATGAAAACACAAAAACCAGTGGTGCTTCTTCTGCTGTCTTTGCAGCCGCCCCAATCTGCATCCACATAAGCTTGTAATCTGTGGGAAGAAGCAACAGAAAATAAAATGCCTTGGCCTGGAGACTTCTTGAGATATCTAAGCAAATGGTGGAGAGCTTGAAGATTAGTGGATTTAGGATTAGTCATGTACTGACTTAGCTTATTGACAGCAAAACATATATCTAACCTAGAGATCGTAAGATACATAAGTCTGTCAATCATTCTCCTATACTGAGAAGCATCATCCAAGGGGTCTCCATCATCAATAGAGAGGGTAAGCTCAGGTTCCATAGGTAAAAACTCAGGTTTTGCATCTAGGAAACCAGTGTCAGCAAGCAAGTTTAGAGTGTATTTATGTTGAGAAAGTAAAATACCAACAGAGGACTTAGCAATTTCCAGGCCTAGAAAGTATTTAAGATCACCAATGATTTTCAATTTGAAAATATTCTCTAATTGCTGCTGAACTTATGAAATTCTGGTTTGAGAGGCACTTGCTATGATGATATCATCAACATAAACCAAAAGGATCACCAATGAATCACCTGATCCTTGAGTGAATAAAGAATAATCATTCTTTGATTGTGTGAATCCATGACAAAGTAAAGAGGTAGAGAACTTAGTGAACCATTGCCTTGAAACTTGTCTCAAGCTATAGATGGATTTCTTAAGATTGCAAACTAAACTCTCCCCCTCCTTATGATAACCTAAAGGTTTTTCCATGTAAACTTCCTCCACAATATCCCATTTAGAAAGGCATTGTTGATATCTAGCTGCAAGAAATGCCAACCCTTGATGGCAGCAATGACAAGTAAGATTCTAACTGAAGTCAGCTTAGCCACAGGTGAGAAGGTGTCTTGAAAATCAATTCCAGCTTGTTGAGTGTACCCTTTAGCCACTAATCTAGCCTTATATCTATCAATGCTGCCATCTGCTTTGTGTTTGATCTTATACACCCATCCACAACCAATCTTATGTTTTCCTTCAGGTAAAGGAACCAAATCCCAAGTTTCATTAGATTCCATGGCTTCAATCTCCTCTTTCATAGCTTGTCTCCATTTTGGAAACACTACCGCTTGGTGATAGAAATGAGGCTCAGGTATAGCATCAACTTGCATTACAAATTATTGATAAGGTTGCTGCAATCTGTCATAAGAAAAAGAGGCAGAAATGGGATGAGAACTTGAGAGAGAGCTGTAGTGGTAGTCAGATAAATAAGAAGGCATTCTGGAGGATCTGAATGATTTTTTAATGGAGGATCTGGAGGATTAGGAGGAACTGTAGTGGCCTGAAGAGGTGTCTGGTGCTGAATAATGCAATCTGGAGGATCAGGTTAACATATAGGAATGACAACATCAGGTAAGGTGTTGTGTGTGGCATCATGATGCTTATGGAAAGGGAAAATTGTCTCATGAAAGGTAACATCCCTGGATATAAAGAACTCCCTTGTGGCAAGATTATATAATTTGTAATCCTTATATCCACCAGGATATCCAACAAAAACTGCAGCCACGACTCTTAGCTAAAACTTATTTCTGTGAGCTGCAAGGGTAGAGACAAAACACAAACAACCAAAAACTCTTAATGAATCATAGAAAGGTTCCTTAGCATATAGCTTTCGGTAAGGTGACTGATATTGAAGAATCTTAGCAGGAGTCCAATTGATCAATTGGGTAGCAGTAGCAATGCAATCACCCCAAAAAGTGAGAGGTACCTTGGACTGAAAAAATAAAGCCCTTGCAATGTTCAAAAGGTGCTGGTGCTTCCTTTCAACCACAGAATCCTGTTGAGGAGCTTGTACACAAGAGAATTGATGAAGGATCCCTTTTGATTGCAAAAAGGAAGTCAGAGCCAATTCTTTAGCATTATCACTTCTAACCTGTTTAATCACCTTATGAGATTGTGTCTCAATCATGGTAATAAAATGAATCAATCTTTGTGTCACTTCTGATTTGGTTTTTAAGAAATATCTCCAAGTAAAACGGGTGCTATCATCCACAATAGTAAGAAAAAACCTATGGCCATGATATGTAGGTAAATGAAAAGGACCCCAAATGTCACAATGAATAAGATCAAAAGCATTATCAGTTAAATGATTATTACTCAAGTAAAGTAATTTTTCCATTTTGGCAAGGGGACAAATGGAACATACAACAGAATTTGTTTACGAGTTTGAAACAAAATTGAGACACTTGGAAAGTTTGTTTAACACTTTATTGGAAAGATGTCCTGGTCTAGAATGTCAAATGGAATGAGAAACAGAATTTGAAGCATGAATTACATCAGCAGAAACAGAATTGAAAACATTGGAGGTGGTAAATTTGCTTTGAAGGTCTGCATCCTTGAGGACATATAAACCATCAAGGAGATTAGCCCTTCCAATCACCCTCAGGTTGTTGAGGTCCTGTATAAAGCAAGCATTTGTATTAAAAATGATGGCATATGGATTGTGTTTCAAAAAGGCAGCCACTGAGATCAAATTAACATGAAAATCAGGAATATATAGGACATTATGTGTTAGGTCAAGGATGATTAACGTCTCAAGATTTTGATAAATTACAAGACAGACGAAACCAAGCTACTCAAGACTTGCTAAGACGAAACCAGCACAGACGGAACGAGACCCTTCAAAGAAGAATTTCTGCGTCTGTCAAAAAGCCAAATCATCAGACGATACATGCACAGACGGAAGAGGACTATTCAAGCTTAAGTCCTTCGTCTGTCCAAAGAGTGAAGTCTAAGACGATAGGATGAGACGAAACAACAACAACTGAAGACTGAAGAATCATATCGTCTATCCAAAAGCTGAAGTCAAGTTGAGTCTTTCGCGCCAAGTTTTGAAATCTAAAGATGTACTCATGAGAAACATCCAAGATCAATATAGGGATTCGAGCTTACACACCAAAGTCAAAAAGGTCTTCACCTTTTTGTCACATCTCTGTACAAGTAGTACTGCGCACAACCTAGTCCGCTATATCCGCTGCGACTCTTATCAATCAATCAAGTACAACTGACAACCTTTTTGGAAAGCTCTCTAGAAGATCTCTCAACGACTCTCAACAACATTCAAATGGGTCTAACGGCCATTTGAAGAAGATGCCTATAAAAGGACTTCACAGCTTCAAGAATCAGTTGGCGAATACGCTTATCTCTATCCTTCATCTAAGAATTCGCTCAAGTCTGATATTAGAACTTCATTGTAAAACCCTCTCTGCGAAGAGGAAAAATCTTTGTTTCTAAAACTTTTTTCAAAGTCCACTTGTGTGGCATTTTAACTGAGGAAAATTTGTGTTCCAAAGAATACCTCTTGTATTAGCTTTGTGGAGGTGGGTTCAAAGAATACCTTGTTAATTTAGCTTTGAGAAAGGGGAGCAAAGAATATCTTGTAATAGCCGAAGTGGCCGGGTTCAAATAATACTTGTAACCTTTTCACGGTTTGTAGTGAAAACTTCGGTGGTTCTTTGAAAATCGGACGTAGTCTAGAATAGACGAACCAGTATAAAAATACTTGTGTTTATTTATTTCGTCTGCTCAACTAACAGGGAATAATTATAATATAATATTTGTTTATTAAAATCAATATTTCAATACAAACATTGTTTCGTCTGAACAGATTTAAAACCCACAGACGAAAGGAATAATTTTTTTTTAATTAACACAATTCAACCCCCTTCTTGTGTTTATCTTTTACATTATGTAATTTGTAAAAGATAAACACAAGAAGGGGGGTTGAATTGTGTTAATTAAAAAATTTTATCCCTTTCGTCTGTAGGTTACAAAGCTGTTCAGACGAAACAAATTATGTTGAAAGATTGATTTTAATGAACAGACGTCATAATGTGATTATCCTTGTTAGTTGATCGACTAAAACAAAAATGAACACACGCTATTTTTATACTGGTTCGTCTATTCAAGACTACGTCCAGTTATTCAGCAACCACTGAGTTTTCACTACAAACCGTGAAAAGGTTACAAGTATTGTTTGAACCCAGCCACTTCTGGCTAATACAAGATATTCTTTGCTCTCAACCTTCTCAGGCTAAACCAACAAGGTATTCTTTGAACCCAACTTCCACAGGCTAATACAAGAGGTATTCTTTGGAACACAGTCTCCTCATGCTAAAATACCACACAAGTGGACTTTGAAAGATGTTTTGAAAAATAGAGTTTTCCTCTACGCAGAGAGGTGTTTACAATAAAGCACAATCAGAGATATTGAGCGAATCCTTAAGAGATAGATGAAGATAAGCGTATTCGCCAACTGATTCTTGAAGCTGTGAAGTCCTTTTATAGGCATCTTCTTCAAATAGCCGTTAGACTCATTTGAATGCCGTTGAGAGTCGTTGAGAAATCTTATAGAGAGCTTTCCAAAAAGGTTGTTAGTTGTACTTGATTGATTGATAAGAGTCGCAGCGGATATAGCGGACTAGGTTGTGCGCGCAGACTTTTTCTGACTTGTACAGAGATGTGACAAAAGGTGAAGACCTTTTTGATTTTGGAGTGTGAGCACGAATCCCCATACTGATCTTGAATGCTTCTCTTGAGTACTTCTTTAGATTTGAAATCTTGGCGCGAGACTCCAATTTTCCGATATGTGTCATCAGTTGTAGTTGTTTCGTCTCATCCTATCGTCTTAGACTTCGCTCTATGGACAGACGAAGAACTTAAGTTTGAGTAGTCCTCTTTCGTCTGTGTAAGTATCGTCTGATGACTTGGCTTTTGGACAGACGCAAAATCTTCACTTTGAAGAGTCTCATTCCGTCTGTGCTGGTTTCTTCTTAGCAAGTCTTGGTGGCTTGATTTCGTCTGTCTTGTAATAAACAAAATCTTGAGGCGTTAATCTTCCTTGATCTAACATAATTTGATAAAATTGGGCAACGTAACAATACCTATAGCCTGAAACATTTACTCGGGACCGTTTGGAAGGGAAATAAAAGAATTTGACACATTCATAGAAGGGACAAATTGATTAAGAGTACAAGTTATGTGACTTGTTGCTCCTGAATCCAAAATCCAAGGCGAATTATTGGATTCAGGAATGCAGTGTGAAGTGGACATCACATGGCCAAGATTTACATGATCTATTGTGGGAAAAATAGTACCTAAGGCATTCTCCTTTGATGCATGCACCCTAGGCATAGTTGCTGCAGAAAGTTGAGTAGATAGAAGACTGAGGAATTGTTGATACTGATCAGTGGTCAATTGCATATTGTTACCAGTAACATTTCCAGAATTCACAACAGTGTCAGAAACTTGATTAGCTGAGTTAGATTTGTACTTTCCTTTCTTGTAATGGAGAGGGTAACCAATAATCTTGTAGCATTGTTCCTTGGTGTGGCCAAGAATACCACAATTTGCACACTTTGGCCTGTCCGCTGAACCAGTTTTCTTATCTTGAACACTCTTCACAACAAAGGAAGCTTGAGACTCACTAAGATTTCCAATTGTCCTTTGTTTTTCTTCTTGCATAACCAGAGAAAAAACCTTATTGATTGGGGGTATAGGATCCATTAAAAGGATTTGGTCTCTCATGGTAGAATAAGAGTCATCCAACCCCATTAGAAATCCTATAACAAGATCAGTTTCTAGGAATTTCATAAACTACTCGGTGCCTTCACAATTGCAAGATAGCAATGGTCTATAGTCTCTTAATTCAGTCCAAATTGTTTTCAATTTAGTGTAGTATTGGGTGATAGAGAGTGAACCTTGTTGAGTGGTGACCAATTCCTTCTTAAGCTGAAAAATTCTTGGACCATTTCCTTGTTGAAATCTATCCTTCAAGTCCTGCCAAATCTCTGCTGTAGTGGAATGTGCAATAATGCTGACAGAAATGTCCTTGGTCACTGAATTGAGAAGCCAAGAACATACAATGCTATTGATTCGATCCCAAGAAGCCATTAAAATGGGATCACCTTCTGGTCTGAGCAGAGTTCCATCAACAAAAGACATCTTATTCTTGGCTACTAATGCTATTTTCATGGATTGAAACCAGAAATGAAAATTATCACCATTGAGAGGCTGAGAGACCAACATTAAACCAGGTCCATCAGAGGATAAAATGGAATAAGGATTGGTGAATTCTTCCAAGGTTTGAGCAGCCATTGAAGAAGAACAATAGAAAATATTCAAAAAGAGAATGGAGAAAAGAAGATTCAAAGGGAAAAGAAAGAAACCAATTTTGCATAAGCACCAGTGAAATCTACAAAAGAACTTGCCAAGAAACACAAGATCTTGAGAAATCGGGTACCAATTGTCCTCAATTGCTTTGTGAAATCGCAAGAAAAATTCACAAGAACTAGTTAGAATCTTGAGAATCGTTGCAACTTCATAGCAAGAGGATGCAGAAAAGAAGAATACAATAATGAGAGGAGAGGAAGATCATGAGGGAGATGGAGAGAAATTTTAGAGAGAAAATGCGGAAAAAACTTCTAATACCACATTAATTCTCATAATAGAAGAACTGAATTTTTATATTCATAAAGAAGTCTTATATACAAAATACATCAAAGTACAACAAAAGAGAAAAAATACAAGAAAAAATTATATTTTATTACTAAAGTTAATATAAACATCTTCATTGAAGGGTTCATTATTATATAAGCTACTCATATCTATGTTTACAATTTCATATACAGATGCATTTAATCCTTTTCTTCTCTTTCTATGCTATTTTTAATTAAAATAAATATTGGCTCTATACATTTTGTTTAGTTTTCTAGTCTCTACTTTTTCTTTAATAAAAATATTTTAAGGAACTGTCAAAACAAAATTTGATTGATATCCTTTAATAGAATTTTTATACAAGTCCTTTTTATCATTTACTATTCTCAAAATTGTTCTCAATAGGATATTACTTCAATTAAAAATATTGGTAACATTATTGGATCTAACGATGGCCTTGTACAAAATATTGTCTTTAAGCTCAATTTAATTAATTCTTTAAATATAACTTTTTCAAACTTTTTTTCTGTTTTCATAGACACGCCAAAAAAGAAAGAAAGAGACGGATAAAAATGCAAACAAAAAAGGGTAAATATATTTTTCTAAGATATAAAGGAGAGGTCGATGTCAAAATAAAAACCATAAATAAAAAGCATGAAGCAATAATCAACTGATTCTCTTTTACTATTGCGATTATTTTTTATAATAATCACACACATATTTATGTTCCTATCAATCCTTTGAAAAGAAGACAAAATAGGGTAAAACGTCTTAAAAATCTGTCTTCACCCCTCTGAATTGTGCTACCTGTGATAAAAATTAATGTGGAAAATTTGTTCATGGGGCATGTGTGTATTTAAAAAAGTCATTTGTTGAGTAGTCAATTTTAGCAAAAGGGTCTCTCTCACTGTGAAACTTTATTGGTTCATGAATGTGATGCTGATCGATTTGGAATCATCTCTCATTGCTTGGTTGAATCTGCACGCTCTTTTACTTCGAGTCTTGCGAGTTTGGGAGACCAAGGAATTAAAGGAGAGAGACAGAGAATATTGAAAGGAAAGAAAATTAGGTACAGAATCATTAATTCTTTTTTTCTATAATTGTATGTGGTACAATGATATGAGTTTATAGCTAGTTTAGTCTTCCTTTTTAAAGTTTCGTTTTCAAAAAATTATATAATTTCTTCTTTGAAAAAAATTATATTATCAAAATGTCACTTAAATCATCATTTTTTTTACTAGTTACGTAGATAATAATGTAAATAATAATTTGATAATATAAACATAAAAAATGTTTTTTAAATCCCATGATATTTTCTAATTTATTTATTTGATATGATAAAAAATTGTTCCATTGTTACATCATAGAATTAATAGTTACATTGTTACATGATCGAACAATTTTATTAAATTCTTTAATGATCAATTTTGATATGTGTTGAGCAATTCGGAGAAGATTTCACTTCTTCTGATGTATGTCATTATTCTTACTACTTTTTTAAAAGAGCTCCTATGGAAAGTACTTTTATTGTTTCTTTAACTCCAGAATAAATCAAATATTTTTTATGTGAAAGATCAGATAAAACTGCAACTATAGAGCATTGCGCCGTTGTTTTTACTATTTTCTTAAGAAAGTGTTCCCACTGAGTCTCTAACATGAGGATAAACCAAATTTTTTCAGATGTGAAAGATTAGACAAAATTGTAACCACACAATAATAAAAAAACTCGAAAAATTTAACATGATTCGACAAATTACTTACGTAGGACATAATATATTTGCTCTGTACACTGTGTACTTAAAAATTTTACAAAAAATTATTTATATAAACATATAAGAATAATCTTTTACATCATTTACTCGATATGTATTAACTAAAATTAAATTATATATCTAACAATTATTATTATAAATATCACATATTCTTATTTATCATGAAACAAAGTTGATCAACATCAAATATTAACATCAATATCAAATATTAACATCAATATCTAATAAATCATCAATATCTAATAAATCTTCACAATATTCAATTAAATTTAAAATGTTGATAAGTAGAAAATTTTAGCACGTTAACTTTAATTTATAAATATCTTAAAATATTCTCACATATGGTATCGCATTGGAAAGACCTTCTTAAACTAATTAAGAAATTCTGGCCAAATAAATTCTCTTTAAATACGAACTAATTTAACTTGATAATAATCTTATATTTTTTTTAAAAAAATGAAAATAGAAAATAAGGAAACCAAACAACCCCTGATATTCCTTCACGTGATAGAGATACTGAGTGTACATGTTTGTTTGAGCAAATCATCGTTCTGAATGTGATTTAATATTCACATTGTAAGCTATTTTTCCTAGCAAATCTGACATTTTGTCGGCTAATTATTATTTTAAAATTTGTTGATAAAGAATAACTTCAAGAACGACAAGAACAAAAAATCATTAAAAGAAACCCCACTTGTGATTCTACCATATTGATAATGTTATCTAGTTAACAACCATGCCATTGCACTTGTTAAATCAACACAAGTGGTACAAAGCTGCTTAACCATAATTAGAAATTAATTCTTTTAGTAAAGTTCAAGAATACATTTATTTAGATTTGTAATTTTTAAAACATAAAATAATACTAAAATAAAATTTATAGTTGATTAAAAAACATTTTTCATAATCAAAATAAATATACTATCGATTTGATCTTTAAACTATTATTTTCTTTCTTTTAAATATATTAAGTTAATGAATTTTTCGTTCTATTTGAATTGTTTATACAATTTCATTAGTTTATGACTTATTCAGAAAAAAATAATAGTAATTTAGATACAGAACTGATGAGTTGCTTTTAAAAAATATAGAATAAACATAAAATAAAATAAGATATTGCTATTTATTTCAAACACAGACATTGTTCAAAATAAAATATATTTTAAGGATTTTTTAAAACTTGTAATAAAGATCAAAATACAACATTTTCAAGTTGACTTTTTTATACAGGAAAAAAAAAACAAGACTGAACTTTCAAACAACACCTTTAGACATATAAATTACTTTAACAGTTTATGTTAGCGGAAAAACAATTTTATTATACAATTTACTTCGTTAATTATAATAATACTAAGTCAACTAATCAACCTCATATAATATATATATATATATATATATATATATATATATATATATATATATTTTATATTTTATTTATATAATTTTATAATAGTTACAGTTGTTTATCAAATATATTTTTTTATTATATATTTATCAATATTTTTTTAAAAAAATAAAAAATTATTCTTTTAACAATATTTATCTTATAACATTTCAATACATGTAATTTGCCACAAGATTTTGGAACAGGATATCAATTGACTCTGAAGAGCAGATAAAATGCACGAACAGTTTCCTATATATAAATTTCATTTCAAATAACAATATTCATAGTGTGCATTCTTTAATTATAATTTTTATTGTGATTTTTCTCAATTTTTTATCTACTTTAATCCATAAATTTTTATATATATTTAAAAATTAAAATTTAATAAATATTTTAAAAAACTATAATTAATTAAAAACAATTTTATATAATTTCCCCCTAAATTTTAAGTATAAAAATTATCAAAAGAATTTGTATAGTTATGTGTTAAGAGCGTGAAAATAAGCGCGAGGAGAGAGAGTGGAAAAAAAGAAGTTGATAAATTTCGCTCACATTTTCCTTTTTTATTTTCATATAAAATTGATAATTTTGGCTCTCGAAAGTCCAAACAGAACATAGCGTCAGATCAGACTCAGACAGGAGAAGTTGATAAGAACAAATAACAACAACGAAACCGTTTCTTATTTCTTCTCCTTCTCTTCCCTCTTCTACTCTCTCACTCGCTCCCTTCCTATCTCAATTCTCCTCTCTCTTCCGTCGTTTACCCCTCGCGTGTGTGCGTGCGCATTGCATTGCATTGTTCTCCTCTCTTCTCTCTCATTAAACGACGACACAACTCAACGCCGTTTCGTTTCGTCTTCTCTTCTTCATTTTCTCTTCTTCACATAATAATAAGAACCTTTCGCATGGGAAACGCTAACGGCAGAGAAGACGGATCCATCCCCTCCGTCACCGATCCCTCCGCTGCCGAACCCGCCGTACGTGCAACTCACGCGCCGGATTCTCGTCCTCCGGTTCGCGCTTTCTCCTCCGATTCAATGGCTAATAGCCCGCCGCATAGTCCGCGCCGTTCCAGATCGCCGATCCTCTTCGGTCCTCAGGTTATTTCTACCACAACCTCTCTCTCTCTTTTCCGCTATTACTTTTTTTTTTCTGCATTTTAGTTTATTCACGCGTATTCGTTGCTGCTGAATTTAATTTCATTAGCTAGGGTTGAATTTCGGTTTTGTGAGGTCAACTAGGTTAAACGTCGATTTTAGTCTTCGTTGTTCGGTTGGTGAGGTTCGTGTTAACTAATGTCTGGTGCATGTGAGACACGGAGCGAGAGATTAGGAGGCAGTGTGTTTAGGTAGGGTTACTTTTGTTGAAACCGTGGATTATTTACCGAGTTTATTTTTCGAAGTTGAAACATAATGTGTTGATGAACGGATCTGGTGATTGTGTTTTCGATGGATTGGTTCTTTCGTGCATGGATCGTCGTGTGTGTGGTTCAGGTTGAGTAACAGTGTGTTTGGATGTTGAAATTGACGTCAAATTGTAGCATAATGTGGGAGATTCAATTCACGGAATTGTACGTTCCACACGCGCGAACCAGATACGAAGTAAGAATGAGAGTGACCAATAGGAACGCGGCTGGTTTAGTGTTTTTGATTGCGTGGCTGTGGTTTGAATGTTGAAAATTGGTAGGGGAAAGGTATGGACGGTGGAATGGTGTGGATGTTTTGGAGATCGATGCTGTAAACTGTTTGTGGTTTTCAGAACTTTTACATGCTTATATCTGTCTGTTTAGGAGAGTTACCTCACCATTTTGCAGATGTTGTGTGATGCTGCAATCTCATTTTTGTGCAGTGAGACTTGAAAACAGTTTACCGGATTTATACTCTTGCGAGTCTCAACTTTGCAGTTCATGCAACTGCTACATGTGATACTGATCATGTTTAAGTTGTCCCACATGATTCTCTTTTAGTTAAGCCCGCATATTGTGGGTAGTTGTGACTGGATAATTGCACTGTTTGGAATTACCCTTACATGATTCTAGTCTACCTGGCTCAACTATTAATTGTCTGATTTGGAATGTGCATGCATGTGTCATCTGGATTGAATGTGTGACATTTATTGTTTGGAATGCAGCCTAGTTTTATGTATAACAGAATGGATTTTATTGGTGCAACATTATGAATTTTGTTTTATGTCAATAACTGTGACACCTGTCCTTGATTACTCACTTTCCTCAACATTTCTCCATTTGAGAAACAACACATGTAATGTTGCAATATGGATATTGTCTGCCAAGAGCGTTGACATCATTCTGGATATTGCAATTAACGCATCAGGATGTAATTTTAAAATAATTTACAGTTACGACAAAAAGATTATTTTACACAAAATTATAAGCATGTTATAAAGTATTCAATTAATATTTTTCCCTGCTTTTATTTCCTCTCACTGAATGTTACATTGATTCCGTGAATCTGGTAAATATTTGCCTATTGTCTCTTTTACGCCTATCTATGTTCTAAATGTCCATTTTCTGTTGTTGATTTGTTTAGAACTTGGAGACAAAAGCTCTATTCTATTGTCACCATCCTTTTGATCCTGTGTGTTTGTAGAGTTGATATAGCATTTTCTTGTTCTTATCATTCTGCACCTTCAAAAAAATCTTGGTTAGGCTCAAGTTAGGACATTTAAATTCATTTATTTCAGCATGGTTCTACTCAATTAATGTTATTATTGTTCATGACTTTATCTTAACTACTTGCATGTCTGGAAGCAAGATGATTACCCTCATAAACTAGTTAGGTTTTATAAAATATCTTGTACCACAATACCTTGCCAAAATCCAGTGTGATTGTTGGCACTTCTGCCTCATAGCTATTTGCCTTGCTGACAAAATAATGAAACTCTATGATTATATTTTCCTACAAATACAGGATTAGAGGCTCTTCCTATTTCAGTAACTCAGTTTTGTTATTACTTAACATAGTAGCCAATCACTCACTATAGTGCTGCTATAGCATTGGTTTGGGTATTGGCTGCTCTGAGGAACCCAGTCATTTCTCAGCTTGCTGTCTTGACTGGAGTGGCGTGAATCGCGGCTGCTATCTCTGCCATTGCATCAGAGACTAAACCCCTTTATTTTGGCCCCTCAAACAATGTCATTTTGTGCTGTTTGGGGAATATGTTTGGATTTTGCCACCCCTCCTTTTATGTCATCAGACCTTATTTTCCCTCTCATTCATTTTTGAAGGATAAATGACACTGGTCTCTTGTCTCTTTGATGCAAACCATTTGACCTACAGCTTAGTGCTGTGTGTTTCTGACCAACCTATGACACAGCGGCTAGAGTTTCCCGTCGACCCATGCCACTCTGTTGGAGTTCCTGGCCAAGCCACACTGTTATGTAGTCTCTCTCTGTTAACATCCTTTGATTGTCTGTTCTATTTTCCACAAATAGGGTCCATATTTTTTGTTATATATTCTTTCTTTCACAATTTTATTCAGATTTGTAACCTTATGCCGCCCTTTCTTACTGTACTTTTTGTCTTTTTGTTACTTGACTAATGTTAGTAACTTCTATGTTTGCCTTAAAATTGCGACTTCTAATTATTAATCACGAATATGACTTTAAAATATGATTTCTATGTGTTTTTCAGGTTCCTCTAGCTCCATTACAAAGAGGTAATGGCCCTCCTTTTCTCAATCAAATGTGGCAGAATGAGTCTCATGGTATTGTTAATCAACCTCCTGAGCAAGGAATCCCTGTCATGATTACATGGAATTATGGTGGTAACAATGTGGCTGTGGAGGGGTCTTGGGATAACTGGGCAACTAGGTTAGATTTGATGACTCCTTTGTCAGTAAAAATAGCTAGATTGTATTTTTTGACATGAAAAGTTATCCTAATTGCAAATATTGTACAATGAGATTTGTACCAGTAAATTTTACTTACTTGCAGAAAGGCATTGCAGCGAGCTGGCAAGGATCACTCAATCCTTATTGTCCTTCCGCCAGGTATATATCATTACAGGTTCTTTGTTGACTGTGAAGAGAGATTTATTCCAGATCTTCCAAATGTAGCTGATGAGATGGGGCATGTCTGCAATCTTCTTGATGTTAATGTATGCATCTTCCTACTTGCTTTATTTTCTTTATGAAAACATCAATTTGTGAACATCTTTTCATCATGAAATTTGTCCTCCTGTATACTTAATTGTGTGTCTGCATTGAAGTTTTTTCTTTTGTGGTAAGGTAGTTAGGTGGGTGGGGCAAGAGTGACGCATCCTATGTGACTTTGTCATGTCTGTATTCTAGAGGGATATACCAGTTTCTGTACTGTACTATCGATTTACAGGACAACTTAAAAATTTTGGAAAGCCAGTTTTCATGGGTGTCTGTGCTTTTAGGGTTGGGGCATTAGTAGGATGAAGATCGAGTAATTAAAACCTGCAAGTTGTTTAACGATTTTGTTTTCCATGAGTAGATCAATATGAAATGAAAAATCAACTTATATGAAGAAAGTTAATATTTCCTTGTCCCATTTAGCCCAGCATAGACTTACTACTCTTGATTGGTTTTTTGAGGAAGTATCATCCCCATTTATTAAAATTGACTTGAGTTCCATTTAATAATTTGAATGCTGTTGTTTTCTTCAGGATTATGTGCCAGAAAACCCTGATGGTGTGTCTGAGTTTGAAGCGCCACCCTCCCCTGAATCCAGTTATGGTCAAGCATTTCCAGGTGAGGAAGACTTTGCAAAAGAGCCAATGGCTGTTCCTTCACAGCTGCATCTTACTGTCCTTGGCATGGAGAACTCTGACATAGGTTCCTCTTCAAAGCCCCAACATGTTGTGCTAAACCATGTCTTCATAGAGAAAAACTTGGCCTCAAAGTCTGTTGTTGCCTTGGGACTGACTCACAGATTCCAATCCAAATACGTCACAGTTGTCCTTTACAAACCTCTCAAGAGGTAAAATATCTGACGCATGTCAATTATATAAACTTTTTTTTTTTTTGTTTTTTTTGGTAGCCTCAGTCTGTAAAGATGGAAAGTTTAAATAATGCTCCCCGACCGATATATGAAGGTCTTGTGTCTATAGATATGCTTGAGACTCACGTTTTTCGAATTGATAAATTGAACCCTTTGTTTTTCAATTACCTTTTTTGTTTCCTTTCTTTCTAGAATTATTGAAATGTCAATTCGGTGCCTTAATTATGTTGGTAAAGCTGTTGTTGAAGGTGGTAAGGTGGTGCTGGTCTCAACTGCGGTCCCTGGATAATAATATCAAATTATTGTATACAAAGCAAAAAGTAGCTGAAGTTTGGGTTTTGTATAGCGTACGTGTAATTTGTAGAAAATAGAAAACTCTGGTGCATAAGTCGTGAAACGTGAGCCAGGATTGGTTACACTGCACAAACTAATATTTTAAGGGTTCTTAAGGGGTCCGAATTTGAAACTTTCTTTTTCTTTTATCTTTTTACCCTACTAAACATGGGGTAATGGATCAAAATACAGGCCAGTAAAATATTATGTTAATACTGCGGGGTAAAATTTTCATTTTATGTGTTTGGTAAGCGGATAATTAACTCGAAATGAAGTTCCGTTTCGTTAATAGAAATTGTGCTGCACTTTGGTTTCTTAGTGTGGGTTCAGCATGATCTCTCATATTGTTGGCTAATTACAAAGACGAACAATGGAACTTGAAATAGATGCTATCACTGTGGCGTCGACTCGAAAGCCAGTGTCAACGACGGAAACAAGTCGAGAGAACTTTGCTTTTTGTAATTGATTAGTAATTTTAGTTATTTTTTTTCAATGCGAAAGGTTCCAACTCACAGCCTACTCTGTTTTCCTTCGATTCCCATTTTCAGCCACTGTCACGACCCCTTTACAACTACAGCACCACCTTGTGACTCCCTAGAGATCATCTTGAATGGAGCAATGACGCATTAGAAATTGACTAGAGGAGTTTATAGTGTATCTTTAAATTAACATTGAGAACGAATCCATGTCCTTTATCCTTTACTAATTTTGAACACATTAGTTTTAGTATCTTAAAAGTCAGAATGAAGCTTCGAATGCAGAATATATTTATTACGAGCTTTAAAATTTCATCTAAATTTTTTGTTTTATCTTTCAAGGTTATAAAGTTGGTAATAGATGTTAAAACTTAAGTAATCATAGTAAAATATATATTTTTTTTAAAAAAACCATTTACATTAGGATAAATTTAAATAAACATATATTTCTCTTTCAAGTGATCTTTTAAAAAAATAAGTTAATCCATTCAATTTTAATTAAAGTCCCCTCCCTGACCTACCCTCCACAAGAGAAAAACAAGCTCCCAAGTCCTAATTGTTGGGGTTTAAAGAATTTGGGTAATTTTCGTTTTAGTTTAAAGGATGATGACACACGATTAAATGTGATATAATGTTTCTTAATCCAATTTGAGATGCCATCCACCTTACGTGCAACAAAATCATTCATTGAGATTCTATTCACCTTATTATTCTTTTCTTCCCTCTTCCCTTTGGATTTTTTCATTTCTTTTTGTTTTTCATAGTGATTTAATTTATTTCCTTTTTCTATTCACTTTATTATTCTTTTCTTCCCTCTTCCCTTTGGAATTTTTCATTTCTTGTTCTTTTTCATAGTGATTTCATTTATTTCCTTTTAACTTTGTTCCTTTGAAGACTTTACTCTTGCCTTCTTTTAAAAAAACTCATGATGTGCCGTATGTACAAGCTTTGTGCTATTCACAATTTGAAGTAACTAAACTAGATATTACAAACATGACTTAAAAAGGACACACAGTAATGTACTACGTATAATTTCATTTTGCAATCAACTTTAACACATATTTTAACATATATGTGTATGTATATTTATTTTATTAAATTTTTTTATTTTTTCATATTTTATAATTGATTATCTAATTACATATTGCACTTGTGTAATCAATAATTTTTTCATTTGCGAACCACGATGCTTGTCCATCTGGCTGTCTAGTTGTACGAAGTTTTACCATGCTAATGCAAATCCAAAAGGGTCACAAAAAATGAACGTGCCACAAAAATGAAAACCAATGATTTCACCTCACATTTAAGGTTTCTCTCACTTCTTGTAGTCGATGAACCCTCCAAAATTTTAAACCATTGATTAAAAAAAGTGAATCTAACATAAAAAGGGGATGGTTGAGATAAGTTTTAGCAACCGAATATAATGCCATTGCCAAGGCAAAATGAAAAAGAGTAATGACTCATTCATTACCAAAACATAGCTCAACTAGTTACATATCTTTTACTTTTTCTTTTTCCATTTTTTTCTTATCATATAACATCACATCATCATCAATTAGACCCATCACCTATCTCTCTTCTTTTCCTATTTTTCTAGTTTTCTTTTTCCAATTGCAAAAGAGGAAGAAGGTGGTGCCTCCACCATTGTGGTCTTCCTTGAACCCGGCACTGTGCATCTTCAAAAGCAGCAGCGACATGACAATGCTGACAGCACTTTCTCAAAGAACGTGGGTTTTGGTTTGGATTTTGTTGTATTTCTTCTGCTAGCACAATGCCTCATTCTGAAATAAATTAATCTCTTGCCATCAGTAAGGGAAAATCTTTCTTCCTCACTCTCATCAACAACTTCTCGGCATCAATGTCCCACGAACAACCATTTCATATAACAAATAACTAATATAATGTCTCATTGTCTTTTATTAGTATTCATCTAACATAATTACCAATTAACTTGTAACCTTAAATTTTCTTACAATGTGCCTTTTTTATTATTTCTTTGTTCCGAAGGACGTTAAAACTGATTTGATGTTAGCATTTTATGTAAATATTATCCTTCTTTAATAGACAAGTTGGGTTTTTTGCTAAAGGCGATGGCATAGTAACACAATACCCTTGATCTAGATCGTTGCAAAGGAGAAAGAAAATGTATATTCTTTCTTCAATATCTTTCCATCATCATTTTAAGTTGAGAAATGCAAAATGATCACATAAACAATCATATAGCATAAAGATGGTATTAACAGTATTAGTCACCCACATAAGCACAAATTGCAACCAATTGTTCGAGGTTCATAATAGTAACTGATAAAAGATGAAAAGAAAAGTACAAATGCATGGTGAGACAGAACTAATACTACTAAAACAAGGGACAGAGCACACAAGTAGTAGCCATACTAATGAGCAATAATACCAATAAATAAAGCAAACAAACCCGACCAAGCAACAAAAACTAATGACCCCAAATGATGATGATGTCCTAATGAAAATAGAATTCTCATCAAAACTTATCTGCCCTGTCCTTTTCTGTTCATGTGCTTTTCAAATTTTTTGTTATGTTTGATTGGTCCTCACTTGGCCATCATGACTTTGACAAACTCCTCATAGTTGATCTGTCCATCACCATCAACATCTGCCTCGCGAATCATCTCATCGACTTCATCGTCGGTCAGCTTCTCTCCGAGATTGGTCATCACATGGCGGAGCTCGGCGGCGGAAATGAAACCATTCTGATCCTTGTCAAACACACGGAAAGCCTCCTTCAGCTCCTCCTCTGAGTCAGTGTCCTTCATCTTGCGGGCCATCAGATTCAGGAATTCTGGGAAATCAATGGTTCCATTGCCATCAGCATCAACTTCATTTATCATGTCTTGCAGCTCAGCCTCTGTTGGATTCTGGCCAAGTGACCGCATAACAGTCCCGAGTTCCTTGGTAGTAATGCAACCTGTAGTATTTTAAAGCAAAAATGTTACACAAAAGGAACTGCATCACCCAATTCAAGAATCAACTGAGATCAACACAAGAAGAGTTAAATATGTTTTTAGTCCTATAATAAGAACAACTTTTCTTTTTGTTCATCTCCTTTTCATCCCTCATTTATAGAAAATGTGATGCTTATTTATTAACTTTACTTGTCAGCCAATATACATTACGCAATCAATCAGACAACTTACTCACATAATATATACACAGCTGCATAACCAATCAAACAACTCACTCACAAAATATATATAAATCACTCACATAATATATACACAGCTGCATTACACAACCAATCAAACAACTCACTCACAAAATATATATAACTCACTCACAAAATACTCACAAAATATATACACGTATACATTTACATAATTTTCTCTTCACATTTTATAGCTAATTGTTTGGTTGTCTAATATTACATATGTCAATCAAATATTTTATAAGAAAGAGATTAATGCAAACATTTTTTTGTTTGTAAAGGACAAGGATCCCTACATGATCAAGAGCAGACAATATATACTTTAGGAACAAAAAACAAACAATGCCTATTTGTAGGGATTCAAAACATATATAACTCCATACTTAGAATATAAAACCCTGTTTTTTTTTTTTGCTCAAATCACATTCTCCATTTTTGTTCAAAAGTTTCAAATACATATCAACACTCATGGCAGGAATGTGCAGATGGAGAGTGGTAAACATAATATTCCAGGTTAATTGTGTCCTTTTGTACAATTTCATAAATCTATAAATGTATTACAGGCAAATAAGACACAAATCTTTTTCATTCATTATATTAACCACACACAACTCAGCAATGCTAATAAAGACGACGAATAACAGTTAATCAATCACAGTTCCCACTTTCTGATCTGAGATACACTCAAGAATTTACCATGCAATTGTCATCATTCCATTCTCGTGTACATATTTCCAAAAATGCACTAAAAAAGGTAAAGGGGACCGATCCTATATTTAGTTATTTACAAATCCAAACATGTAACACCAAATGTCACATCCACACAAGCAATTCTGATAGAGAAATCAAACACCCAGAAATCAAATCTCAAGTCACTATTGATAACAATCATCCCAACCAACCCAAGAAAGGATCACATCACATTCACATGCAACATCAGCAAAGGGCAAAACGGTAAAAAAAGGTGAAATTCCAGGCAAATCCAATCCATTGATACACCCAGAAACATCAAGGAGGGTAAAAGTCAATTGACAAGGAACCCATATAAGAAAAAATCAAACTTTCATAAAAATAACTAAAAGGGTATATAAAAAAATCAAAGTTTAAACAAAACAACAAAAAGGGTGTCAGAGAAAATCAAAATCGGAATGAGATCTAATGGGAAAAAGGGGATCTGAGGAAATAGTTAAAGAGGGAAAGAGAAAGAGACCATCGCCATCCTTGTCGAAGAGGCTGAAGGCTTCCTTGAACTCAGAGATCTGTTCATCGGTGAGTTGATCGGCCATTGGAATGATTGAAAAGAAGAAGAAATGAAATGTATTGATGATGGATTGATGTTTGTGTTATATGATGTGATGTGGAAAAACAATACAGAGGATTGTGGTATTTATATAACTCTCTTTACAATACAGAGGCCAACCAGGTCCCAAAGGCTTCTCTTTTTTCTCTCTCTTTCTTTTCCTTTTTATATATGGTGTACTTATTATTATTCCTTAATTCTAACATACTTGTCATCATGCTCAATTAATCTATTATTCTCCAACTAATTACACCAATTAAGATATTTTTGTTTTGGTTTTATGTTTCATGTACTATTTTGGAAAGTAAAGGAAATTAAATATAATATATTATGGGAAATCTTGGCTTTTTGGTGTAGGTCAGGCATGTGTAGACAATTTTGCTACTAAAATTATTTGCAAGTGAAAATGATGGTTTTGATTGTCTTGTTTAAATAACTTGTTAATAAGATTTAGGGGTGCTTTCTTAAATTTTAATTACAGAAATTAAGAAACTTGGCCAGACTTAGTAGGTAAATTGATGAAATGTAAGAAAAAAAAACTATCGAGATTATTTAGACTAATGTTATATTTTTTTAATTTATAAAAATATAAAGAATTCAATTTGATCTAATATAATGAACTAGAGGTTAATAAATTTCTATTAGTGAGAAATTTGGGTTTTTTCATACATCCGCTTATCAATTAAAAAACTTACCCTCTAAACCATATTTAATTTATGTAAGACATTGATAAAGATTTAGTTTAAATTTTAACATGGTCTTCTTTTCCTGCATTTTATGTTTCTTTTTTCCTTTTAAGAGACATTTTATTTTGCATATATAATACCCAAATTATCCTCCTTAATTTTTTTTTTTTAAAAAAATACCCCCTCTTCTTATTCTTCTTTATTATTTGCACTCTTCATTTACTGTTTTATCGTCTCATCTTTTATTTTTTTAATTTAGTTGAGATACGTTAAGGCTTACAATATATATATATATATATATATATATATATATATATATATATATATATATAAAAATAATTTTTATTTTATAAGCTGATTTTATAAGATTGAATTAAATTTTTAATTCATATAAATAATATAGTGTCAAAACATGGTTGGTTGTTATTATTGTTAAATTTATTTACCTAATTTTCATGTTTGAAATAAGATGGATGTATTGAAAATCTGATGTAATTTAAAGATAATCAATGTATATAGATGAAAGATAAAATAGTTTTATAAAATTAATTTAAATATTTAATTCACATATTTAAGACTTTTCATTGTGATATTTCTGGTTGCACCCTTAGTCTCCCTTGTTTAAGCAATGGGTTTACGT
Organism: Hylodesmum podocarpum; assembly: GCA_026586105.1. Classification (NCBI taxonomy): domain Eukaryota; kingdom Viridiplantae; phylum Streptophyta; class Magnoliopsida; order Fabales; family Fabaceae; genus Hylodesmum; species Hylodesmum podocarpum. Next base: position 3,913,638 of record JALJEV010000519.1, on the reverse strand, counting down.
GTTTTTATATATTTTGTTTTTTAATGGAGAATGAAATGTAGTATTTCAAATTGTGATAAAGTTAGGTAATGGATGCAGAAAAATTGAAAATTAATGATTTTGTAAAAAGTTAGTTACATTTTAAAATTAATGATTTCATACACATGTACGTAAGTTAAAAATGATTCTTAATATTTAATTTAAATTAATAATTGAGTATATAAATTAAAATAATTATTACATGTATACATTATTATTTTTAAAACTTAGTTATTATATTTTATGAACAATAATAATTGAAAATAAAAATAATAGATAAAAGTTAAATACATGCATATGAAGTCAAATAATTATATATATAAGTAATTTTTCAAATTAATTTTTAAAATATATTTTATCATTGAATATTTACAAATTTTCCAATTATAATCTGATTAAAAAAAATCTTGATTTTACTTATGAGCACATGTTTTTTAAAAAATAATTACGAAAATTGTACTTTTATTCTTTATACGATTATTAATTTAAATTTTTTTAAGTTTTTTATTTATATAATTTTACTCCTCAAATTTTTGCAATACATAGTTTTAATCTCTTTATTTTTTATTTCACAAATGTTGAATTTTAAAAATATGTAATTTTGAAATGCTAATTGTATCCAGTTATTGAAAATTCAAGCCCAAAAGAGTCCACGAGCCCACAACAGAGCCCACAATAGAGCCCATGAGTTTTATTTTGTTCTGTTTAGTTTTGTTTGTAACAGCGCCAAAGTGGAGGAGTTTGAAGAGAAGCAGAGCAGAGAAATGGAGCAACTCTCAAATTCGTTTTCAGTGTTAGAACTCGACGCCGATGATAACCATCTTCCCACCACCGCCGGTACCCTTTCCTCTCTTCTCTCTTCGATTCCATTTCCACTTTTTCATTCATTTCATTTATTTTAGTTTTCATTTTCATGTATACTTGCTGAACTTTGAATTAGGGTTTCATAGTTGCTGTTGCGAGAGAATTCGGTGTCATTTTTTTATAATTATAGTTTCACAATAATTTATGGAAATTATTTTATGTGAAAATTTGTGTGTTACAGTGTGTTTGACTGTTCCAATGGTAAAAGTAATGTTATTTTACTATGTGAGTGAACTATCAACTGCTATGTACTTTCATGGTGCAGGTAGTAGTGACGAGAAAGTTAGTGGTGACATTGACACTTTAGCTGTTAGTAACAAGAAAAAAGATCAAGAGACTCTGGTGACTGCTGCATGTGAATACAAGTTACCTCTTGTGTGGATTGACTTGGAAATGACTGGTAAGCTTGTAGAATGAGTTGTTTGGAGAGTGTTTTGCTTGTTTCTATTTAAGTAAATATTTTTGATTTTTTTTTCTGTGTTTGATTCATTGTTGTTCACAGACTTCTAAATCTTTGGGTACAAAGCTCTTACATTTTATGAGATGGTACCCATCTTCTTTGTAATAGTACATATGTTTTGTTTTAATATGGCTCTATATCTAAAGTAGAACTAGAATGATCCAAGTGTTGTAGATTAGCAAACCCCCTTTTGAATGTGCCTGTGGACAAACCTTGGGTCCTGTTTGGATGAACTTCTCTATTAGCACTTATAGGGGAGGAAAATGAGAAGGGAAAATGTGTTTAGCTTCTCCATAAGCTAAAATCAACTTATGCACCTTAGCTTTTAGACAAGCTAATGAAAATAGCTTACTCATTTAAAAAGTAGGGTATATGTTCTTGTCACAGACTCTGTTGTTGTCTCTCCTGGGATAATATGAATTGTTTTGTGCCTGATGAGGTTATTATTATTACTATTATGAGTATTGAACCTTACTTATGTGTGCAGGTTTAAATATTGAAGTGGATAGAATACTGGAAATTGCTTGTATAATTACAGATGGAAGTTTAACCAAAATGGTGGAGGTATTTAATTCACTGTTAGACTTTACATGCTTGTTGTTGTTTATGTTACATATTGATCTCCTTGCCTTGCTATATTTTGAATTAGATTCTATGTTCTCTTGTCTCTAGCTAATAAAGTTCATCTTTTTTACTTCGTCTATTTTTCCTCTGTTTCTCTACGGGGAAAAGCTTGCTTATTCCATAGACCAGAACTCACCTAGCTTGGCATTTTGATTCTTGTAAGCTTGAAGCTATTAAAGAGTCTGACCTTTTCTGTATGTCATAATAAGCACGTGTATTATTAACTTTTTTTCAAGGGAAATAATTCATTTCTTTAATTTATTTATTTTTCAAATGCTCCCAAGAGTTGGTAAAAAAAGAAAGATTACTTCCTTAAAAAAGTTGAACCAAACACTTATTCAGAGTTTAGAGCATTAAGTAACTCTAAGCTTCACTTTCCTTTTTCTTTTTTTGTATATTTTGGTTTTTGAGTATGCCTTTTTGCTCTAGTGTTTATCACAAACATCAACATTTTTTAAGACAATATGTGAAGTATACAATATGCATTTTCTAATACAAATTTGAATTAAGTATGAATTTGGTGAGATTTTAACATATGATCTTAGTCCCTGCCCTCTTTACTGAAAGGGGGACGGAAAAAACTATTATATCTATTTTAACTTTATATGTGCAAAATCCCTTGACACTAGCACCCACCGTTTTTTTTTTTTTTCTTTTTTCTTCTCTTTTCTTACCCTTTTTTGGTAAAAGATGAAATGTTAATTGCATTTGGTCAAATCTTGTGTATCTATTTCAAGTAGATAGCTAATCCAGTATGTATGTTCACATTAGTGTGTGTATGAAAGAAAGTATCTGCTATTTTAGGGTCCTGATTTGGTCATCCATCAAACTAAGGAGTGCCTTGACAGGATGGGAGAATGGTGTCAAAGTCATCATGAAGCTAGTGGTAAGTGGTAAATGCTATATTTTATACTTTATTTTTTCTCAGTAGGAAAGGTTTTTATTGATAGATGGCCATGGTGAGTGTAAGATATCTTTTAAAAACAGATAAAATGTTTCTTCAACATTAGAATATAAAGAAATTTGATACTGTATTGTTTATATGTCGCTGATTGCCTGGTTGGTTGCTTTCCCTCAACATTATTTAGTTATTTTTCTGTTGAATTGTCACTGACTGAATTTTTTTTATGAATTTAGGGTTAATAAAAAAGGTGCTAAAAAGTACAATTAGTGAGAGAGAAGCTGAAAAGCAGGTTTGTAGTTTTTATACCATGTCTTCAGCTCAATTTTCATAAGAACTTGCTCTATCATTTTAAATAGGTATTGTATTTTTGTGTATATTCAATGAACTTGAAAAAAATGTTATCTTCTTCATGTGATCTGGTCGTTCATTAATTTATGATTTAAGTAGGTCTAAGGCTACACAGTAATCAGCAGAATGCCATCTGTTGCCCTTCTTCTAGGTGATGATTTAGCATCAATGGTTTTCTTATGCTGTGTTGTCCATGTAGTGACGTGACGTGCCTCACAAATTAATCTTTTAGGTAATATTCGGGAAAATTTTTGCAAGATATAATATTTTCTCTACAGAAAGTGGCCTATCCTGCACTTACCCTGATAAGAACCTTGGGATTGGGAGAACCACACCACAAAAAGCTAGCTGTTTGGAGAGCGCAAGGCCTAATAAACCCCACACTTGTATCCCATACTTCCAAATTCCAATGTGGGATTCAAGTTACAGAGTATGCAATTGGATCCTTACATACCCTGAGTCAAAAAAACTTATTTTAGACAAAACCAGTCAGCATTTGGCATCCTGCTCCTGCATCGAGCCAATGATTCAGCTCCAGTCATATGGGAGTACCACTTGAATGTGCCACCTGTGTCACATTTGTTTGTTGCGTTGAAAATGTATGCAAATTGATATCCTATCTCCTGCATATTCCCCCTTGATCTATGATGAATTGGAAGTACTACATTTGGTCTTTGCTAGAATGTGATGACTGAATCTCCTTCCCTTTCTTTGTTTATTCATTTATTTTCTTTCATGATGAAAATCTGTATTGACTTTGCAAAATTGCAGGTTATTGAATTTGTTAAGAGACATATTAGTGCATACACACCTCTCTTGGCGGGAAATTCAGTTTATGTTGATTTTCAATTTCTGAAGGTATTGGTTCGGCCATTGTAACTTGTAGATAGTGGCTTTCCTGAAGTACCGATAATTTCTAAATTCTAATTATCATCATGTTGTCTGTCTTTATAGTGCCAGATGTATTGTTTAAGTATCATTCTTTTGTTGTTGATATCTGCTGTGAATTATTGGTCACATCATCAAATTTAAAATTTACAAATAACATCATATTTCAGTACTATAGTATTAAGCAGGTAGGTGTCATTTATATTTCATGCTTTTTGTGGCATGTGATGTGAGTACATTGTCTCGCATATAGAATCTCTATAATTGAAAACCAATTCCTCTTCCATTCAGCATATCCTGATCAAGCCTTATTGAGAACATATGCTGCTACTTCTTTTTAACACTAGTATATATATCCTATTTTTTCTCTTTGAAATGTTCCATTGTCCTTCTTAATAAGATCATTTTTTTGCAGAAATACATGCCAGAATTGGCGAGTCTGTTCTCTCATGTTCTTGTTGATGTTAGTAGTGTTAAAGCTCTCTGCATCCGTTGGTATCCCAGAGGTGAGAAATTATGCAATTAGTATGTAATGAATTTTTCTTTGGTATTAGTGCATTATGTCATTCTGAAGTTTAATATTTGTTATGAACTATCAACAACTTTTCAATTTCAAGTGATTATGATTCATAAATTAATATAACCCTTTTAAACTAAAATATAAAGAAGAAATCCTTTTGGGACAAAATTCTGATTGATTTCCTAGTTTTGTTTCCCTACATTTTCTGCAAGGAATATTAGTAGGCAACTTCAATTGCACATCTATCAAGGGTAAAAGAAAGTTGAGAAGGTGAAAATTGGAAACCTATCACAAAATAAGTGATGTTTTAAAACTTACCCACGATGCCATGTCTCTCAACAAAATTCAACTGAGAACAAACAATGCACATTCTATGCTGCTACTGGTTAGAGGGTTTCTAAGTGCTATGACTTTATACATATGATTCTGTTAAAGATGCTTAGAAGCTCGGCAAGGTAACTAAGGCAGATGCTTGTTGATACTTTTTGTTATTTCTCTTGATGTTTTAACTTCGAAGCTTGGAATCTCACCAGCTAGCCCCTTTGATTTTGGGATTTGATTTGACCATAATTAATGGCTTTATTTTTCTTACTCATGACTCTTTGTCACCAATTGTAGTAATAAACAGTAACCAGTTACACAATATCAAGACATGAGAAACAATGGATATGTACCTGCCTTCTGGGTTTTAGGTCCTTGTTTATACGTGATTTTTTTATTATAATTATGAAAATTTCTATTTTCCATGATAAGTTGTTGACTAATTAATCAATTTGAGAGCTGAGAAAGAAACCTCAGATATGCTGGCTTGTAAAGTATAAAAGCTTATCATCTGTGCAGATAATAAGAGAGCACCTTCAAAAGAAAATAGACACAGAGCCATGGATGACATTAGAGAAAGCATTGAGGAACTTAGATACTACAAGGCAAATATTTTTAAGCCCAAGTCTAAAAAGTGATATGGTTGCAGAGAAACCAGTGTATGAATGTTGATGGGCAGGTTTTCAATTCAAGTGTAAATCTCATTGTTGTGGAAGGTTTGTGCGCCGTGTAAATGGCTTGTGATTTGGGATGAAGTGTATTTTTGGTTATTTTAAAATCTCATTTGAATTTCTATCAAAGTCCCTGATTGAGTTCAACTCCTTATATTGCAAAATGCTTTCTTACATTATAGATTCATATGCTAGATATGTGAATAACTACATAGATAAAAACGCTTGGAGGCTTTGGACAACTCATTAGATGCATGAACAGCAATCTATTAACTTCCAAGGTAAACAAACTAGCACACAAGTTATACTGTTGGAATTCACAATGCTATTTCCATTTGCAGCTTTACATTAGAACCAAAGTGCGGGAAAATAAAATAAAATGAAACACTAGAAAACTTTATAAATAGGTTAAATATGTTTTTGGTTCTTATAAATTTTATTAAGTTTGTATATAGTCCTGCATTTTTAGTTCTTGCTCTGTTGATTTGTCTCCTGTGTTTAATCAAAAGAGGTATGAAACTTGAAGAGTTTCCTTGTAGGGTTATCAGACATGAAGAAAAAAGAAGTTGACAATGATGGGCAATGCAGTGCAGGGGTTTTTTTTTTTTATCAATACAAGCCATCCTCTAATCAATCACTTACCCCTGAAGTTTTATCGTTCACACACACAAAACAAACAATTTTAGCCTACATCAACAGCCTAATTGATCTAGAATCAAAATCATATAAATGGTAAATCTAATCAGCTACTTGAGAACATGGAAAAATTAAAAGGAACAAAAATACTAACACAGAAAGAACAATAACATTTATAATTTCCATTCGTTTATAATAACATTTATAATTTCCATTCGTTTATAATAACATCAGAAAAATCAAATCAGTTGGAAATGGACAGTGCTGTGTATACAAAAAAGAATCCAATAAACCAAGTCACAAGAAATAGTTATATAATATAAATCTTAAAAAAAAAAGAAAATTATCAAACTAAACCCTTTGATTCCATCATTCTATATCGTGCATATTATTGCAGAAATGAAAAAAGTTAGCAATCTGAGGGTAGCATAGTATTCTGCTAGGCTTGGTTGCACCTTAATAGCCCCCCTAAAAAAAAAATGATTCCGGGCATTAAAAGGAGCCATATTGTACCTAACAAGCTTGTAAACTAGAATGTGTGATGCAAAATTTTCAAATGAATTGAATACTTAAATAAAAAATCTTATGGTGGTTAAAAAAATGAGTAATACTTAGTCTCTGTAAACGAGTTTAGACTTTGAGAGCTGTGACAGTGTTGGTGTTATCATGAAACAAATAAAATAGACATTAGAAAGAGAACAAGAGGCAGGGTTGTGTGAATAGAAACCTATGCAGCATGAACAATCATGGACAATGCTTTTCAATTTTCAAGTACAATAAATTCTTGCATACAGGAATTCAGTTAAACACCTCCACGTATCATTACTATACTTCCCAAAATAATCGGACAAAATTCCACGACCAATTACTTAATAACAACTTTATTAGTATTTTAGTTGAATAAATATTAATTTTTGGAAAATGACATGTTCAAAAATATAAATGATGTATCTAACTTTTTCTCAGAAGATTTACAAAGTGGACGTCTTTGATAGTTCAGTATTCTTCATTGCAAAAGTATATAAGTTTTTACACAGTTAATTAAATGTAAAAAAAAAGTTATGATTAAAAACTGCATTAATTATAAATATTTTTTCTGTATAACTTTAAGGTTATTATTTAAAAAATTTGGTATATATGATAATTTATGATCGGATGCTCATATAAAATTATTGGCACATATCTTATTTTCTCTATTTTAATATATAGATTACATTTTAAATTTGTATTAAATAATTTAAATCATAATGAGATAAAGCAAATTGTATATTCTGATTGTAAAAGAATAGATTTTAATCTAGAAAGAAAATAGAAAGAAAAATTGACTTTGAAAAAAAAAATATTTTTCTTTCTTTCAATTCTTTTCTTATCTTTGGGGAGAGTCTGACCCTGTTGATTGAGGAAGATGCATAATGCATTAGTTATTATTAAATCGACCCAAAATATATTATTAAATGGCTATTTGGATCTGTCTTAAAAAAAACCTTCATATAGATATAGATCTATTAAAAAAAATTCAAGTTGACCTATTAATATTACTAATCAGGCATTTTACTTCTATAAATCTCACTTTATACCTTTTTTTAATGCATTTTAAAATATAAAATACAATCCAAAATATATTAAAGGATGAAAAATACAACATTCTAGAATGTCTACTTCAGAATGAAAAATGATTTTGAAGATGCAACAAGAAAATACTCAGTAATTACTATCCATTAAAATATGACCAAGTTAGGCTCAACATCCATTCCACTGATTTATTTTTCTTTTAAATGTTCATATATAGAATTATTTCATCATATAAACATGAACAAAGTAATTTATACTCTCTGATTATAATGAATTTCATCAATTTTATTTTCCAAAGTTTCCTGTATGTTTTCTCACATAATGCAGATGCTTCAGCAAGAAAATCCATATTTTTCCCCCCATAATTTCATCTGTATGTTTTTATTTTCCAGTTGCTGTAATGAACTTACCATTTTGCTGGATAGAGATCAAGAAGTAACAGCAAATGGAAAAGCAAAGATAAATACATAGATAGATTATATACAATATACAAATTGTTACAATTTTTTTTTTTTTTGGTTCATGAACATAGCTGGAACTGTGGATGAGTAAAAATCTTACATAAATTCTGCATGCTTTCCAAAAATAATAGCATGGTACAAAATATGAGTACTATGTAATGTCGAAACAAACCTACATGAAGGAAATAACGAATGAAGAAATTGGAAAATAGTAGAACATCAACATACATGAAGAAAATTGCACTTGATAATGATAATATTAATATCACTTTGCTTCCCTCACTTGCATATCATCTTCTGTTTTCCAAACAACATCATCCAGTCTTGTTGAAAGATTTTTGTAGAACTGCATAGGGTGAACCAAACAATTTCAATTAGATTCTCTTTCCAAATATTCAAGAACAAGAGCTATTCAAAAGTGAAACAATGCATATTGGTACATTTCCTAATTCAGCAAAATACTTTAATGCAGGCTATGTATCATTGGAAAAAAATTCACATGTATTGTTTAACAAGAGGTTAATAAGGATATAAGAAACTTGGTTTAAGGTTTTCTTTCTCCTTATTCAAATTTGTAATCATGTACCATACAAATAGGAAGTATTAACTAGGAAAAACAAATTTTAATTGGTATAATTATAAGAGTTTAATTTCCATGCATTATGAGTGTAAATTTTATACTATTAATCAATAAAAAAATCATGATAAGTATATTATAAAAGTCGACATATTTACCATACATTAAAATTTATGATTGAATGACTGTATAAAACCCTTTATATTATCAATGTATAGACTATTTACTCTAATTATAAATTTTTGAAAGAAGATGTTAACAAAATGAAAAACACTGATGTTATTCCAATGTAATAAGCTTCATTGATTATTGTTAAAATTTACAATAGAACAGTTATTTTTGAAGTGGCAAGCAGAGACTATGAAAAGCAATTAAACAAAGGAGACAGAAGGGGCACAAACCTTATGAAACTCCAATGTATCTCCTTTTGCTTTCCGTACCTCAACCATGTGAAGAGAAGGTGCCACTTGAAATATCTGTGTATGATTAGTACTTTCAAATTTCAGAACAATAATGTGATAAAGTGTCTCACATCACCAAATAAAAAGTAACAATCATATATACCTCTGTTGCAACATTAAGGTTTCCCTTCCTTCCAGCTTTCACATTTGCAAGCCTCATCTGTAGGTGAAGGGTTATTAATTTCATAAACTAACATTTAATATAAAGCTATCTCTGAGTAGAAAAACTCATAATAAGTTGCATAAATATGGCTTACCTTGTAATTTTTCTTTTGCACATCAAAGCCAAGAGGTTTTGCAGCTTCCTCAATCTTGTTGATTATCTCATCTGCAGGTGATTTTGATGTGAATCTTGTTTCCCTCTTAAATCCCTGTGGCCAATGAGATAAGAATAAAGCAAACATGGTAACTTTAGTAAGGTAGCTCATAATCAGTATCAATTTAGTTTGAATGAGAAACTCTCATACAAATTAAGTTCAAGTTTCAACATAATTAACTAGATATTACTTTTTATCTAACAAAAAAACTAGTTTATATGTCAAAATTAATGTAACTCTCATGTTTCCCTGTATATGAATTATACATGTTCATCACAACAACAAAATAATTTAGTTAAGTATCTTATAATGTGAAGATGTGAACCTGCTCTATATCAAACAAGTTTTCAAGGTTCAGCCCTTTGGACATGGATATTAACTCAAATGCGTTCATGGCGGTTGGCTGCTCTTCTTTCTTCTCCGTCACATGGTGCTCCTGAATACACAGGCAAAATCCATTATTCCATTATGAGACAATATTCTAGAACTCACAGATAATCAATAACAAAATCATATCTAGTAATGTTTAATGTTTAACATACTTCGCAATCTTTGAAGACAGCTTCAACATCATCGAGGTTGGTTTCCTCGTTCTCCTCAAAAACCGGAGGCTTATAATCTTTCTTAAACCATTCATCATTCAAAATCTCAGGTATAGTGATACGCTGCCATGCAGTCAGGGTAAATCAGAAATTAAAACCAAAACTCAACTAGTACAGAAAAATAACCACAGAACTATAGATTGATGATCAAGCTATATTGTCTTTTTCACTTTTATTGTGGTCCAGGGAGCTAGCTAAATGTGGTTCTAGAAGAACCATTATCCTGATTTGCATAATCATGAAATCAAGCTTATCATTGGAAGCTACCAAGTGTAGAAGGTTATAATTTGTTATTTATACTATAAGATGACCCTTTACTTTCAGAACAAACGTGCAATTTTACATGACAAGAAACAAGCAGATAATCAATTGTTGCTTCTTACAGTCTCAGGATCTGGATCCAAGATTCGTGTAATCAATTTCCTGGCACTGAAAGAAAGCCATGGGGGGCAAGTAAATTCAGCAGCTGAGATCTGTGGATCAAGAAATGAAAAGTAATTAAGAGAAAACAAAGGAAAGACTAAAGTTTTGCAATGAAGTTTAAACAGTGCTCACCTTTTTATACAGGTTCATAAGATTAGGGTCATCAAAAGGCAAGTAACCTGCAACCAATACAAAGAGAATCACCCCACATGACCACAAGTCGGCAGTTGCCCCGTCATAGCCTCTATCATTAAGGACCTATATAGAACAAGAGTATATAGTTAGAAGAGTGACTAAAAATGTATGAATTTTGGTATTCATTCACAAGAAAGTAGCATAACATTTGTCTGTACCTCAGGAGCAACATAATTTGGAGTACCACATGTAGTATGGAGAAGTCCATCATCCTACAAGAGAAAAATAAACTCTTAGAATGCATGGAACTTTGTCAAATTTTCATTAGCATTATAAGAATATGTTCAAATTTATAACCATTTGATATGTTGGGAAGAGAGAGGGTGATGTCTTTAGACTGGATCCGGAATAATTTTCATTAAAACTAACTCTGATTTTGGCATATCAATTACAATAAACAGAACAATTGTATTTGGTAGCCACTAGCCACATCTTCTTGTCTTCTTAAATTCAAAAGTTGCAAGTCTACTTGTTAAGTGTGAATAAAATTGTGGGCCTTACTATTACCAATGTGAATTACTTAGTTTTGTTATTCTTTCTAATATGTCTCCATACTTTCTAATATTTTATGTTCTTTTATAACATCATTAATTGGGTCAGAGTCTTACTTTGCAGAGCAAGATCAATTTGATGAACAAAGATAAACACAAAAGAGAAGAAAAAGTCAGAACAAGGCAATGAAATTCATGATTACCCTGACTTGCTGGGAGAGTGCACTCAAACCAAAATCAGAGACTTTAAGGTTCCCATTAGCATCTAATAGCAAATTTTCTGGCTGCAGAAAGCATGTGAACAGTTATGAAATGTCAGAGGTTTTCTTATTATATCAAACTCAATAATTGTTCTGGCACTTTCATGTGCACGCATGTGTGTGAAGCAAAGGGACCTCACCTTCAAGTCTCTGTGGTAGACACCCCTGCTATGGCAATAATCAACCGCATTTATAAGCTGCTGGAAATACCTACGTGCCTCATCTTCATGCATCCGTCCATGGTTTACCTTCACAACAAAAATTTCATTGGAACATACAAAACACCTTTTCCTTTTCTATGTGACAAAGATGGATGGAAAGCATGAACTTAGGTCTAATTATAAAGCAATCCTATACACCACAATATCAATGAATGATGATGATAAATTGATAATGATGATTGAATGAATAAACAAAGATCATATTCTAGTGAACCAACACTAGACTAGTACATAAGAAACAAAATTGGTTGAATGCAAATATGTATTAAAAGTCACCATTTCTTCCTTTTTCCTTGAAAAATTCTAGAATCAACGAAAATGAAAGGAAGCCTACAAAATTCATTTACTCACAATTTTGTCAAAGAGCTCCCCCCCAGTCACAAACTCCAAAACGATATATATTTTCGTCTTGCTTCCCATGACCTGCAAATAAAAAAAACAGGTTACATAATTCAAAACAAAATTAGGCAACAGAGTGTGACAATACCAGAAGGGGCAAAAGCATCAACAGTTGAAGGTGGAGGTGAGGAGCAGGTGAGGCAAGGAAAAGTGGAGCCAAGGAGGGGCTCGAGGCCCAAAATAACTAATACTAAGTTGAAGGATTATTATTGGGTGAAAGAATAGCATATATCTAGATAGTTAGAGGAGAAAGAGGGTGTGGAGAAATTGTTGTGATCCATTCTCTCTCTCTAAGGATCTTGTTATCATTCTTCTGCACATTTCTTTTGCCTGTTGCATCATTTTTCACTGTGTTTAGTTTTGGCACTTTCATTTTTATGCTTTCTATGTACCAAAGACAATTATAATCGATAAGATGCTTCAGTGCCCTTGTTTTGCCTACTGTTTCATTGAATCTTACTGATAGCTATTCTGGTATTGCTTGTTTTGTAATACACAGAATAAACTGTGTCAGAATTAATTTGATTTCTCATTGCAGATTTACTTCCATGGAAAATAATTTCTGTTTAGTTGGATGGTCAACTCTAGTACAAACTCTAGATAATATGCATACAAAACAGCACCATCAGCAAATTAATTATTGTATGGATTGCGAGTGATGAGTGGAACTAATGAAATAACTTTGAGAAAGAAACAAGTCTCTACTCTAACTCCTAACTTTTGTGCATTGATAAAAAATGCCATCATGGGGTTACTTCATGATAGAAGAATGTCTCAAGCCCAGTAGCAACAGAGGAATGGAAATTTTCATTCTGCCTCGTTAAGCTTGGATAAAAGGCAGCAATTGCATAGCTACTTAAATATAGTCTAAGAATATAATGATGACTCAAGCATTCAACACATTTGGAACTTCCCTATATGTTTGGTAGGGTGGAAAGAAAATGTGGGAAGAGAGAAAAGTTTGAAATTAGAATTGAAGACAAAATGAAAGACAAAAGTTTGACTTTTTGTTTCTAACAATCAATTTTTTCCTTCCTTTTCTCTCCACTTTCTCTACAACAAAATAAAAAAAAAAATGTTATCGATATTCTCTCTCTCTCTCTCTCTACTTCCTTTCCTCCCAACCAAACATACCAGAATCAAGTAAACAATGTCATTGTTAATCTTTTAAACCATGCAATGACTTTAAATATTTACCAACATGCTTCAAGTATTTTTAGAACAGTAAGCACAAGGCACAAATCTTGGTGAAACGGAAGGTATGAAAGTTCTGGACTCAACCACTACCATTTACTACTATTAAAAATAGCAACATGAGAAGCAATGAATAAAATAAAGAAAAAAGTTGTTTAAAAAAGAGAAGGACAAATAATTGTACGTGTGTGGTCCACAGAGAGAGAGAGAGAGAGAGAGAGAGAGAGACCTCATACAGTTGAACAACATTTGGATGCTTGATTAGTTTCATTGTAGCCACTTCTCTCCTGATCTGCAAAGAAACATAAAAAAGATGTAACAGACTTGGGTTCATCGTACGAACTTATAATAAACTACAAACTATAAAACAACCACCAATATAAAATAATAAGATGCATCTGAAATCTATAACCTCCACCTAAAAATAATTCAGCAAAAACTAGACTTTGGCAAAATACTGAAAGGTTTTGAAAAATGTGAGGAACCAACTATGTGATGAAACTATATGCTTTGTTAAACTAAATGAAGTTACTCAATTTAACCTGTTCAGCCATCTTGTGCTTGAGGACCTTCTCCTTGTCAAGGATTTTAAGAGCCACAGGTTCTGTTGTCTCAGAGTTCCTTGCAAATTTCACCTTTGCAAATGTACCCTCACCAATGGTCCTCCCCACCTCATATTTACCAACTCGGCGCTTAATCTTAGGCTGACTCATTCTCTAACCTTGAACTTCTGCACACTTATAAGGACTCTACCTGAAATGCATATAAGAATTTAAGTCATAGAAGTTTAGGAAATGCTACTATAATGCTTGTGGTTTAAAACAAAGGAATAATTTCAATGTCAAAGATGCAAACTAGGAAACAGTCCTCAATTCATTATCAGCATGCTTCTTCAGGATTATAGATCCCTATTCTAACAGGATAATCAAACATTCATGGTGTAACCCCAGAGATCCCATTTTTAACTAGTAATGCAGTACAGTAGAGAGATCCAGGAGATATTCAAAAAACATTGGTGCTGGATTTAAGTTGGAGAGAGAAAAGAGCAATTTTTGGGATGAGAAATGACCTCAAATTTTGTCTTCTAGCAAATGATAAACCCCAACAAGAAGAATTAGCTTGAATATGAAACAAACAGGAAAATTAACACCGCACAACTCTTTGAAATCACTAACTTTGTAGACTAGATTTGTGAGCAAAACCATCAATGTTCAAAAAGCAAAATTGAAGGTTCTAAGTTAAAAAACCATCATGAATCACCACAAAGATCAAATTTCCAGCACTAGAGACTCAAAAACCTTTGCCAGAGAGGATGATCAATTTATTCAACAACTAAACAATCTGGTTGTTGAAAAAGGGGAAGTCATGAACTTAGAATCCACCCACCAAAAAGTAAAAAACATACTTTAAATCTCAGAGACCCAGAAACACGAAGGGAAATTTAATTCAGTTCTGGATTCTTGTGCCCTCAATTGAAAACAAAAGAATCCCAGAAATTCACTTTGAAAAAAGAACGAAAAGACAGAAACAAAAATAGAAAAAAAAAAAAAGAACAGAACTTTACAAGAATTTTGGAAAAAAGAACAGAAAGAGAGTTGGGGTAACCAAAATATGATCCAAAGGGGTGCTGATAATGAAAAAACAAACCAAAGCCAGATTAAGTTTCCAAATTTCAAGTACCACACAAACTGCACAAAGCAGATTGCTATATATACCACAACTACTTTAGTCTCACATGAGAAAAGGATAGACATGAAGATGGAAAATTTTAAAAACGAAAACGTGGAAAGTAGAGAGAGAAGAAGAAATACTTCAATCAAATCTATGAGGATAAGAACAAGTGTGGAATTTCGCAGTTGAACAAGGTTGGCTTGATGATTGATTGCGTAGCTTGATGAACAGTGTCTTGGCTTTTGAGTATGGCCTAAGGGCAAAAAGCAAGAGATTTTTAAGACAACTAACTACCAACCAATGTTATGTTTTGCTATGCAATCTGACAGAAACTCATGAGAGTGTCAAATTTTGCATTTTGCTGCTATTTATCCCTGGAACAACAACTTGAGACCAGTTACTTTCAATACTTATCTGTTATTATGGAATGTATGTTCAATAATAACATTAAAATAATAATAATAATAATGTGTGGGAGAGAAAAGAACAAAGAGAGAGAGAGAATAATTTTCTGGGGTCTTGTTCAACTGAACTATATTAGGACCCATGCATGTGTCTTTGTGTTGTGTTGTGATCACAGTGCCACATGTTTTGGTACATTTTCACTGCCACACATTTGAATTTGCTTGCTCAAATAATCATTCTTATTTGAACAAACTCATTTGTTTTGATACAATGTTTGAATTTGATGCTTTATTATGTTACTCTTAGTGTAAAAAAATATGAAAAATTTCACTTTGTTGGTTACATTTTCGAGGAGTTTTATGGTTTTTCTGAGAGAATGTGTCATAACTCTTAAAAAAAACAGAACATGTGACAGAGTTAGCTTAGTAATTCAGATGAGCCAGTTGGTTCATGCTAATTAATTCACTGCAAAAAAAAATTAAACTAAAATAAATATAAATAATTAAAGCACTATTTTTATTTCTTTCCTAATTTTTCTACGTTTTTAAGGAGTAATTATGAAGATTTTATAGCATGTTTTAATTGCAATTTCAGAATATATAAAGATGATAAAAACAATTAAATTGCAAGATGTAAAATCATGTAAGTTTAATATTTGAGAGCATTTATAATTTTAAATTTTTTAATTTTTTATAGTGTGTCTTGTGATTTTATTTATAAATCAATTATTTTGATTGCGATATTTAGATCTAACTTTTCGATATAAAATCTTACTTTGTTTTTAAAAGGGTAATAAAAGATTTAATAAATATTTAAAAACAGAGGGATAATAAAATATAAAAAATTAAAAATTAACATTTTAAAAAATTCTACTTTAAATAATATCTCAAAAAAATACAAACAAAAAATTTCCAATTAATAAAAAAAACTATTACTAATAAAAATATCTTACCAAACATTAAATTTATATTACTTCTCACTTATTAAACAACCTACAATATTTATAATTTTATTTATTAACGTGATATGAGCAAAATCTATTAAATATTTAACAAAATATTAATAAAGACTAAAATCAAACAATAAGACACTTCAGGATCAAATTAATGTAACTAAAATATAAAAAACTAAAATTACATAATTGTAATATCTAAGAATCTAAAAATACAATTTATTAAAATATAAAATAAGACATATTTAATATTTTTTAATTATTATATTGATATAAAATATATACAGCCAATAAAAAAACCTCAAACATAAATAATATAATTATTTCTTCCTCAGCCTAATTTATTGCGTGCCAATGTTTATCAGGAATCATGCCAAATATATTTTATGATTTAGAAAGATAGAACACTTTTAATACCTTACTGTATACAAAGTTGTTGGGAAATTAATAGAGGAACTTTGTTGGAAGATTTAAAATTATTCTAAAGAAAAATATTATTTTAACCATTCTCATGAAATATTGTAGGAGGACATAAATGTTGTTTATACTTTTATTGCCAAAAAAGATAATAAATATAAATATGATATTGAATTTTTTATATCTACACGTGATATTGACAAACACAAATAACATTATGGTGTTTTAATTAAATAAACAAGAAAAAAAACAATACACAAGATGTTTTTAATATCTAAAAATCATGTTTCTTGAAAATTATGTTTTTTGATATTATTTTGCTGAAAATGATATAGATTTATTTAGTATATTCAAAATATCTCTATGAACGAGAGACGCAATTATATATAAAAAAATAATTAGGATATTTTTCACATCCTTTTATGGAAAAAAAATTCTTCCAACTTAATTAGAAATAAATTCCTAAAAATATTAAATTTCTAAAATGTTTTTAAAACTTTTCATATCAAATATAAAAATTTAATCTTTTCAGCCAAAGATATGAGACGAATTGTAAAACTTTAAATATTAATTATTTTTTTAGAATTATAATTATAAATTTTCTTACAGAAAAAATAAAATTTTATTATAAATATAAAAATATAAAAAAGGAGGTTGAATTGTATGAGAAAAACATCTAACACAGTAGATACATGAATTAATTTAATTTTTTAAAATTTAAATTTATAAATATCTTTTACAAAAGATAAAAAGGTGTTATCTCCTTTAATATTAGTTAAAACTAAATATAAAAAAAATACAAATATTTTTATATTAATTTACATAATTTAAGAAATATTTTGTATCTCAACCTTTTAAACTATATAAATATTCTTTAAACACTACTTTTTTCCTATTAAATACTAATTATTCAGAGAAGATTAAAAAAGTAATATGTCAATTTCATTGCTAATTTGCAACGTTATTGGTACCTCAACAAGGAAAAAAACACAAATATTTCGACAGAAACTTTTATGATAATTTATTTCACATGCAAAATGATTTCTAATATAATATGAATACATATATTTCATGATTGAGAAAACAAAAAAAAAAACACTATGACTATTGAATCTATGCAACCACTCGGTCAAAAACTCTGATATTTCTTTGACAGAAACTTTTATGATAATTTATCTCACAAGAAAAATAATTTCTATTATAATATTACAAATATATTTTATGATTGAAGAAAAATAAAAAAAACATGAGTATTCCATGCAACCACTGGGTCAAGATTTTTTGCTGATACTTGATTACTGATGTGTCATGCCCACAACCATCAACTTTGATTCAATCAAATAAAAACAATAACATATTCTGTCATGGACATTGTCCATAGATTATGTGGCATTAGCCCCTACATTTTAGGGATTTTAATATTTTAAAATAATAAATTTAAGATGTAAATAATTTTTTAATTTATTTTTTTATTCATTTGAGTTTTTTCCATAGATGATGTGGCATTAGCCCCCTAAATTCTAGGGATTTTAATATTTTGAAATCATAAATTTTTAAGATGTAAATAATTTATTTATTTTATTGTTTTATTCATCTGAGTTTTTATTTTATTTTTGAATTCTTTAATTTTAACCTTGAATTTAAATTTATAAATCATTAAACATTAAATTTTCACCTAATTATTTTATTATCTATGATATCATTTGATTTTGTGTAATAAAGCAAATGTTTTTCAGTGTACATTCATGAATGGTTAGCACCTAATCATGATTTTTAAGGAGACACGTTTATGAAACTTTAATTAATTAGTTTCTTTAATGACTAAATAATTATATTAAAAAGGTATCATAAATAATTATATTAGTTGAATATCATTTTAGGCGAAGATTCACCTTAAACAAAAAAGGAAGAAGCTTGAAATACTAAAACGTAGCTTTGATTTTTTCATTTACTTATTGTTGCTATTTTAGAAATATTTTGTTTTATTAAAAACATATTAATTTTTTAAAAAAGAAAACAATAGCTTTTGTGGTGACTTTAAAATTTACTTGAGTATGATCTTTAATAATGTTACTGTTATTATTATATTAAAAAAAAATTATGCATCCTTAGCTTAAAATATTTTAAATTTTTAACAAATCACAACTCACTTTTTATTATTATAGGTGTGTTGAATTTAATAATAAAATATTTAAAAATATTACCAAAATATAATTTATGCTTAATTGATTATGTAAATACCTTCATCCTTTAATTTCTTCTTAATTAATTATCATTATTTTATTAATAAAATGAAATGACTAATTAATTTATTGGATTTGTAGTAATAAACGAGTATGATTCTTAATTGTTCTTTTACAATATATATTATTTCATACAAATAAAGTAAAAAATCATCTGGTAATTTATTTACAAATTATCATTTGATAATTTATTTAGTAATTATTTAACTAGGATGTCACATGTGTATGCAAAAATTTAGGTTAGATAATAATGGAAGCTTCGATTGAGTTTAGGGATAGGCAATAAACACACCATTACACCAAATTTTGATTATTTTGCAATCAAATCACCAATAATTACATATCAAGTGGGAGATTTATCATTGATAATACATTTTAGAATAGTTATAAAAACAACCATCATCATATATTTATGAGTTAAAATTTTATATTTACTCTTAATCTTGCTTTTTCATTTTGTTGTAATAAAGAACACATTTTTCACCTCATATTACAGTAAAATAAAAGATGAGAATAAAAAACTATACTTCAAATATCACAATCCTGTTAATAAATTAATGATTTATAATCAAAGAGGGTTAACTTAATTAATTATAAACCATCTATTTCTACCTATAAAAAAAATTAGGAAAATCAATATTATTCATTGGTGTAGGACAATAATTGTTCAATTTTAAATGTTGTTACACTCTCAAAAGCAACACGTGAAACCATGCGAATATGCGATCATTGAGGTCACTATTAAAATCAATTTTAAATATTAATTATGAATTTACTTGATTTGTTTAAGGTTTTACAGTGAATTGAATTGTCAAATGAAACATACTTTAAAGTTTGTTTCTTCTGTACTCCATCTACTTAGGAAAGATTCTATAACTGTTATTGTCGTGGCTAATTAGCACACTTTTCTTTGGGAGAAAATGGAATGTATCATTCAAGTGATTGTAATTATTATTATTATTGTTAATTCTCTCTCCTTCCACTAAATTACCTTGTTGTTTAATTTAATTTATCTTAGCTTAATTATTGCAAAGTTGATGACAGAAACCTAACTTGACTTTGCACATTGTTCCCTCCAAACACTAATTGGCCTCTTCCATCTCTGATGATGTTTTCGTTCCTTTGTGAATATAGATTATATTGTTGCATGAGTTTAAGAATATGTGTGGTTAGTGTAAAAATACGATGATTTAATTATAAATAATTTTTAGAGATTTTATGATAAAATCAATAAATCTATGATTAAGATGAATAGTAATTGATTGAATGTATAAAATAATTTGATATTTCTTGAATCATTGTTTTACTTGTCTAGTTAATTATAAAGTCCAATCATCAATTTTGATAATTCTAGTATTATTTTTTTTCTTTTAGTAAAGAGAGTTTCACACATATCTCTAATTAAATAAGATATTATTGAGTCTTGTAAATTTGTTTTTATTATCGTAGATGTATTGTCTTCTTTGTTCTGTCAATTTAGAAATTTAGTAATAAAATATTGAATTATTTTCTAAAATCAACGACAGGCAGATATTTGATCGTGGAATTAGTTTGCAATAATAAACATTAGCGACTGAAATAACCGTTGTAAGGGAGTGATCGTTTTTCAGTTGCTAATTCGAACACTGATCTCAAAGCAACCATTTTCCTAATTTAGTGAAAGATTTCTCAGTGGCTAATCCCAAATTCAATTAATAATGATTATTTATTTATTTTATTTTTCTCTTTTTTTAAAAAAATTAAACTACTATTCCTATTTTATTTCTTTTATTTTTTCTCCTACCAAATAACCTCTATTTCCATTCTGTTTATTTTACATATTTTCTTTCTTTTTTTATTTTTAATTTCTTTCCTATCTGTCAATCAGATCTTTAATATAAGTAAAATGTATAAACATACTTTTGAATTCCCATTTATTTATTTTTTTGGATAGAGGAACTCTTATTGATTGTAAGTAGAGTTTATTTATATACAACTCATTAATTAATTGGGTAACACGTGTGCAGGCATGGATCAAGAAGATGATTTTGATTTAGGAGGTTACTTTTTTTCACTGAAAATTATCTAAATATTTAGTAAATAAATAATATTTTTGTAAAAAATCTTCACCAATTTTATACATAAAATTAATTTTTTGAATAAAGATAAAAATAGATTGCGTGTGGAAATAATATATTACATGGAAGAAAACCTCACAACATAAATTTTATTTTTTACTTATAAAAATTCAAGTTAATTGAGTTTTTAGGATTTATTAATATCAAGATCTCAAGAATATTTATAAAATATTTATATAATATTGGATAATTTAGAAAGACATCACACATGTCTATACAATGATAAAAATATTGTTCACTTTAAATTTAAATCCTATAATTTTATTTTTAAACTTCTTTGACCTCAGATATTACATGTGTTTATAAATATATTTGTCATCTCCACTAATTAAATGTAACGCTTTAACTTTGTCGGTCAATAATTGCATGCATTACACGGTGTATATGAAGAAGTAGATCATTATCTCGATAATAAGAAACGGTCTCTCCAACGCATAAATGATTGAGAATTAATATTTTCATCATCTTTGATAAAATCAAGTCTCCCACGAACATATTTGTAAACCGCTCTACCGTAATTCTTAGCAGATAACCCCAATTTAAGTTTAATAGTACATCCTAATAAAGAACAACCTCGTTCAATTTATCTTTCTCAACTTAGATACCATGAGATAAACCTCGAAAAGTTTTAATATAACAAAATATATATATATATATATATATATATATATATATATATATATATATATATATATATATATATATGATATTGTTTGCCTCCCACCATATAATATACTCTTAAAATCCTCACGTTTGTAAAAATAAATTGAATTTATTATATGAATTTGTATATTAACTCTCTTGAGGTTAGTATGCTACAACAAGCAATAACACGACTGCATTTGGATGTATAAAAATGCTTCTTTATGAAAACACAAGCATGTAACTAAACAAATATTGAGATCTCTACCCACCATAACTAGTAATATATTAAATGTCACTATCTTGAAAATATTTAAAAGTAATGAGGTGACAAACACCTAATTAATGCATGGTAGAGTTTTGTTAAAAGTTATTATCAGAAAAGAACAAAATTAGACCTCTTTCACACATGCCAAATGTGTGATCGAAAACCAACCTAATAAATACAATGTGTAACAATCATTTATATGCATGTAATTTAATCAGTGTATCTTACTCCACATATTTTTTTTTGTTGTAAAATATTTTCCTTCATGGTTTCCATTCTCCACAAAAAGAATAAAATGAAATTGGCTATGCAAACAAGAAAAAGGTATGAGCTACCAGTTTTGTCAAATTATAAGATGTATAGTTGTACACTTGTAGTACTAGATTATTATATTTTAAAAATAATATGTATATTTTGAAAAAAATTACTGATCATTTTGATTTTAATGTGATGTAAAGTAAAATTAAATTAAATTAAAATTATATTTAAATATTAATAAATTTTAAATCCCTTAATTTTGGATTAAAATTAATTTATGTCTTCAACATTTAAAATAAATATCTTTAAACCCTCAGATTTTAAACATATAAATTTTAATCGGAAAACTTTAAAAAAATGATTTTGATCTATTAAGTATCTCAAATAATGTGATTTAAGATTTGATTGACTAAAATTACGGTTTTTTAAAATTTGAGAAATTTTAAAAAAATTATTTTTAAATTTTAGATACTAAAATCAACTTTATCCAAATTTTGAAAACTAAAAATATATTTAAATCATTATAAAAATTATAACCTATAGTAACAATAAGTTTATATATTTCAAAGTCTATAAAAATCATGTCTTTAAAATCAAAATCAGTGATAATTTAAGTTGGGAATGGGGCAGAGTTACACTGTAGAAAAATTATCACAGACAATCCAATAAAAAGAATATCAACAATTTTAACGTGTGGAAACATAATTTTAACATGTGAAAACTTGACAAAAATTACATGATTTAGTCTAAAAAATGCTTTATTCGGGATTAAAATAGTGGAAAACACACCGGAATTTAACACACATTATTTAAAATTTAAATACACCTATTATATAGATTTAGGATGTGGTGCAACTGAATAAAATACATCACTCTTTTATATAAATGTTTTGCTCCTCTCTTTTTTTAAAATATGTCAATGTGAGACTTTAAATTAATAAAATACATAATAATCTTCTATTAATTTAAAGTCTAATACTATTAGATCCTCTCTTACTCTGCAGAATTTTCTATATCGCAAGATGGGAAACATGCTCAATATCATTTGATTGAATAGTTGACCCAAATTTGTTGTTTGAAGAAACCCCCCACTTCTATTGATATTTTTTCACGAAAAGAAAACATGAGATAATAAATCCAATCTTTCACTAAGATGATTTCAAATAACTGTCCCGACAACGCGTTTTACAACAAGCCTTAAAGGGAGCTCTAAGAACTCTAAATAATTACTTTAATAAGTAAGACTTTGATTAAATCACTTTAATTAAATCCCATAAGTATATTTCAAATTACCTCTCAATTTTATCAAAATTAATTCTAAACTTAGGTTAATTGTACCATAATTTTGAGAATGATAAAATTAATTATGAGAAATACCTAATATATATATATATATATATATATATATAAAAGATTGAAATGGAGGTGTATGGTATGTGGTCCACTAGAATTGGGTAGTTGAAGGTCACCCATGACAGGTTTAGAAATGGTTGGGACCCAGACATGTGCATGTTTATCTATCTCAGTTGTCACCTTACCCAAAAACACAGAAAGGAGCAATGCCTTAACACATAAAACTCAACACTGCAAAACCCTTTGCAATTTCCTTTTTCCTTGTCACTTCACTGAAAATATTACACTACAACTTCAGTAAGCTTCTTATTAGATTTAGTTTTTAAGTTCATGTGTTATTTTGTACAATAGTAGCATAAGTAAAATTCATATAATTAAGAAAATAGTTATGCATAAATTTCAGCAATTTTAAAAATGTTTCAAAAGAATTTGTAAGATTCGTGAGTTGATGTACATTTTTCTCTTCCAAGATATATCATGCAGACATACACAAATAGATCAAATCAAACATTTGGTCTTATAGTTAAATTTCATTTCTATAGTTCTCTTTTAATAAGAATTCTCTCAATATATAGATATATCAAGTGAAAACGACTTTCTGATACGACAATGACAAAGATTTTCAATAAATATATATATATATATATATATATATATATATATAAATATATATATATATATATATATATATATATATATATATATATATATAAGGGTGTGTTTGAAACAACTGAAAAATTAGATTTTTTAAATAATTGATTATATATATAATTAATGATAGTTATAATTTATTATAATTAAAATCAATTTTCGTTTGAATTTTTTTACTGAAAAGTGATTTAAAATACTTAGTTTTGTTTGGATGTAACAAAATATTAGCTTTTACATAATAAAATAGTGTAAAAATAGCTTAAAAGAAAAAAATAAGTTGTTGAAAATTAATCAGAAGATTCAAATTCAAAGAATCGAAAAATCAACTTATTTAAAGAAAATTGTTTAAAAATTTAAGTTATTTTTCCAAATGAAACAGTTTATTTTCAAATAATTTTTTCACCGAAAGAAAAAGTTAAATTTGGAATCAATAACCTTTCTCAAATATATGCTATGAGAAAAACAAAACAGATTACGATTCATATAATTATATCCAGATAATTAATATTTAAGTCATATAATAACATAAAAGGATAGTAATTATTTGAGTTAATTACACTTATATTTTTATATTTAGTACTCTTAATTTTTTACTATTATTTAACATTGTTTACCAGAAATATGAGTGTAATATTTTTTTTTATAAAAATTAAGAGAGAATGTCAGTTCTTGTTATTCTCATATAAAAAACTTAGAAGAAAAACACTGAATAGTTTGAATGAGCATATTCCAAATTTGAATAGCTGTGTTTCCATTTAATTATATATTTAAATTTTGAAGTCAATCTTAATACTAGGGAATGTTATGGTCCAATTATTTCCGTATACTTGTAAATTTACGTATCGATCAAGTTTAAGAAAATGATTGTTCTTCATAATCATGGATGTGGTTGCACATTCATCTCTCTACTCAGATATTAAATACATTATAATAAATATTTTAGACCAATCAATCATTCTTATTTTTAAATTGTTTGGTAAGGGTTGTTAATTAATTAATCCATCTCATTAATCAATTTACTAACATAGTGTTGATTTATTGGTGTAGACAACACGCATATAATGAATTATAAATTGTGAAGGAAAAAGCATGTAGATAATCATAATTAATTATTAATTTAAAGAGGAAATTATATATATATTTTATGAATTAGTTGGTAGCATATAAAATTGATGTACAGAATTAAATTCAAAATCTTTTTAACACTATTTTTATACATATAAAGAAGATTATAAGTGAAGGATGATTTATCTATAAAATTGATATATACTTTATACCTTACTTTATATATATTAAAAAATAATTAAAAACATATAATTCTATGGACATGATTTCTTGGTTGGACCACTGAACTGTTTCTTGATATGGACTTGTTTTGTCATATTCTGTGATCTAAGTATAAGTTAAAACAAAAAAATGTACACATATGTTTGTTAGCCATTATCTGTTTCAGCATATAAGGGAATTTCATTTTGAATTTTGTTTAGCTTTTTTCTATTACCAACAGAAATTGATTGTTCATTTTTGCAAGAATATGCTTGTCTCAGGTATATTCCCTTTCCCTCTCATTGGAGACTTTTTTTTTTTTTTTTTGAAAAAGAAACGGTCTTGATAATAATCTTCACAATCATTAACATCATCAATTAAAAAATTACAAATAGAAAATATTTATTATATAAATTATAGGAGAATATAAAAGAAAATAGAAACTGGTTAAAATAATAATCAGTGTCATTTTATGTACACTAATAAAAAATTCTCCTTTTAAAATGTCCTAATAACACTGCTTCACCCTTAATCTTATTTATTCAAGTGGTCGTGGTGGTCAAGATGCATAAATTTTTCTTCTTTGAATTCTAATGCAAAATTCCTTGTATTTATTTGCATTCAATTTTCTGTATTGATGGCAGCACCTTAATTTGAATTAATAAAAGAAAATATCAAATGCACCTTGAAAGAATTATTTCTCCATCTTATTATAAACATCACATAAAAAAAGAAAAATAAGTCATAAATCAAATACTATCAATTGTAAGTAGAAAAAATACTATCAATTTAGTTTTTCAATATAATGTTAATTATTATTTTTTATGTCTATCTTTAATTTTCTTAAAAAACATCATATTAATTCATAGAGAGACAAACATCAATTGATATTATTAGGTATCTTATCATGTCAATTTATACTTTTTATAATTTTTTATGAATTAAATTTGACTGATCTAATTATTTAATTTGATATTTTTTATTATTGGCACCATGTATACAAACTTCTTTATAATTTAAAATTTTATAAATATGTTATATGATAATCAATATTTTTATATATTTTAATATTATATTATACACTAAAATAAAATAATTTGATAAATTGTTAAATGATTTTAAAATTCTATAAATTTTTTTTATAAACGATCTCGTTAATGAAAACATCAAATTTAATAATTGAATCAATCAAATTTAATTCATACAAAAAATTATCAACAAATGTAAGGCAACCAGTGTTATGAATGAATCATGTCTTTTGCATATATATTTTTGGTTTGGCAAATTTTGGGTGACATTTTTAGTTGTTGGGTGCTTCCCAAACGAGTATGGACAACATGATGGTGATGGGTGAACTTGATGTTAATGATGGTTCAGCCCTAAAAAGAAACAGAGGGAGTGAATTCCAAAACCGTAAGAAACTTTTATCCATTTTGTAGATCTAACATCATGATTATTGCTTAATTGATTTTTAATATTTAGAGAAAATTTAAATGTAATTCTTTATGTGTTATTTATGTTGTTATTTAATTAAAATTACAATTTCATTTTGATAATGTATAATCATTTAACATAATTTTGATTATGTAAATTATTGAGATAAAATTTTAACTTTTAATTAAAAAAGTACAAACAACACTTAAAAGATATTTTACCTAAATTTTATTTAATTTTATCGTATAACCAATCAATCAATTTATGACATATATTTATTTATCTTTCATCACAATTTATAGTTAATTATTCGTGTGTTATAATTATTTATCAAATATTTTATATTTTAATTTTTAATATTTATTGATAGAATTAGGTAAAGAAAACATGTGAAATGTGGGCCTTGTGGGTAGAGCGGTATATATACTTTTGGGCTTTGAATTTTTTGGGCCTTGTAATTTGATGTCTCGTAAACAAGTGATGTAGTTGTTTATAAACAAAATCACGCTAATAAGAAATTCAGATATGCTAATTGGAGGACTTATGTTGAATTATTCTATGACTTAATTTAATGTGACATTGATAAAAGAAGATTACCTAATTAAATCCTTTAATTAGTGGATAAACAAGTTATCCTCATCACTTTGAATTTATTTGGTAAGGTAAAACTTGTCCCATTTTTGGAAGTCAAATTATGTCACAAGATTACACACCTTTTTGAGAATTGGATCATAGGAAGACAAGGTCAGAAAATATTAAATGACATAAACGATGAAGCAAAAAGGGTTTGACATAGTTATTCTTTTTAGGCAACGTAGTTAGAGGGACGTAACAAAAAAGAAAAGGTTAGAGAGTACAAGTTTTATACGATGGGATGTACTTAGTAGATCAAGTCAAATTATGAAATGGTCTTCATTTATCGTGTCGACAAGTAGTGTTTATGAGAAATTCAATTTCTTAGTGATATCGTCGTTAGGTTTGAATAAAACATATATAAACCCTCTTTTACATGCCGTACACCGTACACCGTCCACCGTCCACCGTCCACGTAACACAAATTGTTTTTTCTTTTTGTTTTCTTTTTTCATGTGTTACCATGTTTTCTTTAAAGGTTAGTGGTAGCCATTGTGGTATTAGTGGTGAAAATATAATTTCACAGGTTAATTTTCTTTTTATTTTCTTCTCTTGAATTTTTTTTTTGATAAATATTGTTGGAATTTAATGTTGGACCATTCGTTTGAATATTCTTCGTATTGAGAAGTCCAATTTTCAGTGTGGAAGGAGTGTGTTAGAAATTCAATATTGGACGGAATCTCGAGGGTATAAAATCTCACGTCACTTAAAAATATGATCTATTGCGTGAATATAAATAAGATAAACCTCATCTTATAAACTAGTTTTCTAAGATTGAGTTAAATTCAACCTACAATTTCAAATAATATCACTTAAACAGAAACACAATATATATATATATATATATATATATATATTATTCTCGTGAAATTCTTAGACTATTATACTTATTTACTTATGTTTAAGTCTCACATAAATAAATAATGATTAAATTTAAAAAATTTAAGATCTTAATTAAGTTAAAATATGCTTATTGAGCGTTCTAGATTAAAATTTCACCTTAAACATTCATTGAATTGTCATCTTAATTCATTCCTAACACTTTATATTACAAATAAAATCCATGTAATAAAATAAATATTCAGTGGCTGTAGCTGCAGTTACCCTACAATAAGATTAAACATCATAAGAATAAGGATAATATGGAATTTAAAAATGAAAATTTCAGATGTTAAAGTCAACTCAACATTAATCATCGTATGTTAATCACAAACTACTAAATTCTGAAAGAGTTTTCTTATTTTCATTTTTTACTCAAAAAGTGCATTAAAGAATGATGTACTCATATTTGTAATTAATGTTTCACTAAATTTCAATGTTTAGTCTTTTTTTTTTTTTGTTAAACAGCTTTGAAATTTCACCAAAGAAAAAGATATGTTCTGTGTACTTATTATTAGCCCGTATCCACCACTCAATAATACTTGATCATGCCATGTCGATGCGTAGTGTGTTTTTCCTAGGTACGTGGTGGTACTTACGAGGAAATTCTAATACTAAAATCAGTAGGTGTATAATTAAAAATGAGATTAGACATACTTGTATTAAGTCTCTTTTTTATAGGAGTAAACCTTTGTCCTTAATGATTAAAAGATAAGATAATTATCTTGGGAACATTCTTTAATATATTTGGTTGTGTAATCTTGTAAGATTAATCTCCTCAGCTTTTACACTCCCTAACTTTGCTTGAGTGATTTTGGTGCCCATGGGTTTTTATACTCTCATGCTTGTGTATTCAATGTCTCCTACTTAACTAATCTTATTTTATTTTTTTGTCATGGCTATGAAGACTTACAACTTTGCTAATCTTCTTACAGAGCACTTAATAAGTTTGGTGTCTTAAAAAAGCTTAATTATTAATATTTATTCAGTTTTTATAGTGTCCAAAGTCTCACGTATTTAAAAGATCTAAAATCTTAATTTATTTAAAATATACTTAAATTGATGTTTATTAAGAGTTTTAAAACAATTTTTCACCTTAAACACTTCATCAAACTATTTCAAATACATCTTAATTAATTCATTCATGAAACATCGCTATAATTGCAATTATCTTATGATTGCACTGGATAACAGTGACGAGTGTGCTCGTGTAATCTTCTTCCTTCTAAGCCGTATGCGATAGGTGGTGAGTATTTATAAGGACACCTATGACTAAATAAACTATAGGCAGAAACTCAGAGTAACTAAGGTAAAAGTAACTTAACACTTAATTACATAATTAAATATATCAAACACTTATAGAGCATTTACGTAACCAATAATAATCCGTTGGTACATCTTATAATACAACCACTCAAAGAAATTAAATATCATTAGAAAAAGAATAATATGAATTTTAAAATAAAAACTTTCAAATAACAAAATCAATTCAATATTAATCATGTTAATCATAAACTACTAAACTTCGAAAATAGTTTTCTTAATTTATGCCATTACTTAAAAACCAACTTAAAAAAATTGTGCTAATATTTGCCACTAATGTTTCACTACACTTCATATTCAATCTTTTTTGACTAAAAAAGCTTTGAAAATTCTCCAAAGAAAAAGATAGGCTTTGAATATACAACTACGCATGGTTTAATGGCACTTTGAATTCATCATTTGAAAAAGAAAACAATAAAAAAAAACGAGGGACATATGTCTAATTCCTTGATCATCCAACTTCACATGGCTCTTGATTTTTTATATATATTTTTTTTAAAATTTTAAAAGAATTTCTTCATCCTCTCATTTAATATGGGACCAGGTGATCGTGAACCATCAAATGTTGCGGTCATAGAAAGACATCACACACTAATGAAACCAAAGATATTTCACAAACATACATAAATTACCCCAAAAGAAACATAAATGGAGAAATTAACATTGCCCATTGATCCTGATGTCATGTTATTTGATATAATTTATTAAATAGTTTAGCATTAAAGAGAGGTATCTCAACATGACAAAACAAAAATTACAAACTAAACTCAACTGAATATTAGGCAAAACATTAATACTTTTTATTGTAACTCAATAAAAATTAGTGTAGATTCTTTAACATACTCTTCTAAACATTCTTTTTAATTAATTGAAAATTCTTACAGAATCTTTGATAAGACAACAAATTAAGCCTTTGAAAATTTCATTAATGAAAATAGTGCTTTCTACGACAGGTTGTTGGTTAGATGATTATTATATCTAGAGTCCTAACAACATATTATTTTGTGATGCTTTTTTTTAATATTTAAAAACTATATTAATTAAATAAGAAAGACAAATGTTAACTGGTATATTAAGATCGTACGATTTTAATACGTAGTCAACCAGTCAACTCTTTACATTTTATAACTAATTGTCTGGTTGTCTACTTATTGCAATTATTTATCAAATATTTTTCTTAAAATCGGTGATTGTTGGATGTATAAAATTAAGTTTTAAGCTTATTTCAACTCACCCATAATTTTTATATTAAATACTTCTATTTTAGTTCTTTAGCTAATGTTCTCATCCAATAAAAGATTAGACTTAAATGGATCAACTAGTACAAGTTATTTTGTTTTAATTAATAGTCTTAAATTCGAGTTATATATATATATATATATGTATGTTAATTATCAAACAAATAAATTTCTCAGTCTTCATGATCAATCTAAGTCTAACAAAATTGTAGGCTAGGGATTTATGGATTTTACAAGTACAATTTGAAGGATTTTAAGATTATACCATTTTTCTGAAATGTAACATAGTTGACATTTCACTTTTCCAAGTTTTGACGTCACTTTGGAAAATCAGAAAAGGAGGTTATCATGTGCATGGACATTGAGTCAAAATCTTACCTGTAACATTAAAAGCTTGTAGGATCTAGAGCCTGTTTTGGGGAGCTTATCCCTTACTTCAATTCAATATTTGAAGAGTCAAACTCAACAAACAAACAGTTATGTTTACATTGATTCAACGAATAACAACATTCACTTTCATTGACTACACTATTTCCCCACTTACCCTTTTTCTTCACTTCTTACACACAAATACTTTCAATTTACACATTTTTCCATTCACACTCTTTTCATTATTAGTATTGTTGTTCTGGCCTGAGAAAAATAATAAAAAAAACACAACTTTCTTCATGGGAAACTCTTGCAGAAAACCAGTGGCTCATGTGTCTTCAAGTTTCTTTGGTAAGTTTTAATTTGGTTATTATAATCATATCTATATTACTTTATATTATCATCATATATGTGTTTAGCTTCATCTTTTTAGCACAAAGTTCAATTGTTTTTTACAACTTTGCTGTTATAACTAGTGATGCCACTTTGAATTTTAATTACTGTTTGTTATAATGGATGATTCCATTGTTTGTATCTTTGGTTTACACGGAGAGAGGAAGAAGGCGATGTTTTCCAGAGGATAAAAGTTTAAACAATAGTTCATATTCTTGAATGGACCTTCATGTTTTTGTTTTCTTTTTTGTCTATTGTTCTAAAGTCCTTGGCTTCCTAGGATTGTATGAAAATTTTGTCTTTTGGTTAACTTAAATATAAACCTTCAGTATTGTGTCAATATTAGTCTGAAAAGATGGAGATTATCAAGCTTCTTCGATCTGATTCAGGTTCTAAATAATGTTATTTTTAAATTAGTTGCATTTTCATTTGGCTAATTCTTCTTCTTTTGTACCAGACATAGATAGATAATAAGGGTGTGTTTGGAAAAAAGTTGAATTGAATCTAGCTAACGCTTTGTTTTTTTTCCAAAGCTACAAACACAGTTTTTGTATTTGTGCATTATAATGCGTGAAATCTCTGCTTAATTTGGTTCCAACAAGTATCCAAACAGCACCAAGTAGTTTTAAACTTTCAGTTAATATAAATATAAGGTTTGTTAAGCAAATTCAAAAGGCTATACTTAATTGCATAATCTGTTTGGTACCTCATAGATAGTAATCAACTTCTAGATGTTACACATAATTGTGCAATCTTCCGCACTGCTGGCTGATTGTAACTTTCATTTCATCTACTTCTCAGGAAGCACAAAGTCTCAAAGTAAGACAAAGAAGAAATCAAATTCTCCTGAACGAAAAGCTTCTTTAAAAACTTCAGCATCAAATGTTGTCGACAAACCCATCTCCAGTAACCTTAAGTCTTTCACCTTCAATGATGTTAGAGAGGCCACTAAGAACTTCAGGCAGGAAAATTTAATTGGAGAAGGAGGGTTCGGGTTTGTCTACAAGGGATGGATTGATGAGAACACCTTTGCCCCCACAAGACCAGGGACTGGAATTGTAGTGGCCATCAAGAAACTTAAACCAGAAAGCTTTCAAGGCCACAGGGAGTGGCTGGTACGTCCAAGTTCAACAAAAACTCTTAGTGCGTGTTTGATTTTACATCATAAAATTGATTCCATATAAATTTTGATATGTTTGATTTCATGTTAAAGAGTTCAGAATTGATTCTTTCTAGGTGTAGAATTAATTGAGTTGAAGTAACTTTGAGTAACTTTTTTGTTGGATAAAAAATTTCACACAGAATTTTATTATAAATTTGTTTTTATGATAAAAACATTTAAACATAAATCACATCACTTTAAAATCAATTTTGATCAAAATCAATTTTGTAAACTCAATTCCATTCAAAATCAATTTTGTCAATGCTCATCCAAGCCTCTAACTTGTTTGATCTCGCTAGGTATTAACTTTTCTGCACATTTTGTTTGCAGGCAGAAGTCAATTATCTAAGCCAGCTTCACCATGAAAATCTGGTGAAACTTATTGGTTACTGCTCAGATGGTAAAAACAGGCTTCTAGTTTATGAGTTTATGCAGAAAGGAAGTTTAGAAAATCATTTATTCAGAAGTAAGTACACATTCACTCTCCACATATTTATTTAGTTTCAAATGATCCACTGAGTACTAATGTGCAAAGGGTGGAAATACGTGAGGTCAGTTTAGGAATTGATAAGCCTGAGATTGATCTTGTTCATAATTTCAAAGCCCCAGTTTGGTTTTTTTGTCTGTCACGGTGCCTCAAATTTTGTTTTTCTGTTTCTGCAGGAGGTGTTCAACCTATTCCTTGGATTACACGGATCAATATTGCAATTGCTGTTGCAAGAGGATTAACATTTTTACACACCCTTGATGCAAATGTTATATATCGTGATTTAAAGGCTTCCAACATCCTACTTGATTCGGTATGTAAGACTGAAAGTTTGGCTTGTGGTTCTGTGAAGAAAACCACACATTCTGTTTTGCATGCAACTCTCCATTCTGAAAGAGTATCACTATTATTTACGCAGGATTTCACTGCTAAACTTTCGGATTTTGGCTTGGCAAGAGATGGTCCTACTGGAGATAACACTCATGTTTCAACCAGAGTTATTGGAACTCATGGTTATGCTGCACCAGAGTATGTAGCTACAGGTACATATGCATAAGTTAATTTTAGTTTGAGAGAAGTTTAATGCATTTTAACTTCATATTTTCTTTTCCTAATAGTACTTGTAGAGAAATTTTTTTGAATCGACCTAAATAGTGTTCCATTTGATTTCTTGTTATGACCATGATTTCCAAAGTTGATGACCATATCTTTTCCTATTTATAATGAGTTGTCCTTTGACTACACAAACAGGTCATTTGACCCCAAGGAGTGATGTATACAGCTTTGGAGTTGTGTTGTTAGAGTTACTGACAGGAAGGCGTGTAGTTGAAGATGAGAGGCCTGGATTTTCAGAAGAAACGCTGGTGGATTGGGCGAGACCATTCCTGAGTGATAGCAGAAGAATTTTGAGAATCATGGATACAAGGTTAGGTGGCCAATACTCAAAAAGAGGAGCACAAGCTGCAGCAGCACTAGTACTACAGTGTCTAAATACTGATCCCAAACATAGACCAACCATGGTAAATGTTCTAGCAGAATTAGAAGCACTAAATTCCTCAAATTCATTCCCAAGGACCCCGAAATCTGGAACTGAAAATCATACAACAGAGCATTCTAGTAAATCCCCCAAGTCAGCTACAAATAGTAACAAACTATGAGCTGTCTCTCTCTATGTGACCTAATGCTTCTATATCCCAATTCCCAACAAGTGCTTTGTTGATTCAATTTTGCGGCTAAGTGAGTGATTTTCATCTATGGCAAAGCATGGATGTTTTTTTTGGGTCATTGTTGGAAAGCATTACCATGCTCAGGCAGCTGGATATATGATATCAAATGAATTGTTTCAAATGTGAAATGTTAATAGTTTTTTTAGTTGAAAAAGGTATATAGTTAGAGAATGCCGAAACTTGTAACTTTTGTAACGTTATTTTCATTAAACTTGTTTATGTAGAATCACATAATCTTTGTTCCTTGCAGAAATGATTTCTGCAGGATCCATTATATTATCCCTTGGCAATGAACCCTCTATGTTCCTATTTCATCACTTTCTTAGCAACCAAAAGAAAAAGTTAATAAAATCCACTCATAGGATATCAAAATACATCGCTACGGAGGTGTAAGAATGTCTAAATACATGCTGGCAAGTATCACAACATACGAAATCAAATAGGTTTGAGGCTCAACCAAGGACGTGAAATCATGTTGAATATTTTCGGCCATCACCTTATAGTGGGAAAACAAAACAAAACTTTGTATGGTACAAGGCAGTATCCTGAAAAGAATATCAGTAAGCAGCAGTTTGTTACACATTTTACTGCAGACAAATCAATGTATACTGAAAAAACTATAAAATCAGAGGTTCACTCTTCTTCTGTGATGCCCTTGTGATAAGGAGCACCAAACATTACCTAAGGTGCATGCATGTATCACAAAGGTTCCCATGCACTTCAAGTAATAAGAATAATATATCTCAAGAGTATAAAAGCCATAGAGATCACATCTCATATCTTCATTAACTTGATCCATTAATATTCTGAACCTTCTCAAATTTATCAGGGCATCACCAAAGCATAGTACTAACAATAACCATCACAAGATAGTGTATTTACTGCTGCCATCCATACTGTTGTTGATTGCGATTTCCACCCATCATATTTGAGCCACGGCCAGCAGCTGACCCCCCATATGGACCACCTTGTTGGGGATAATTTGGAGCTCCAACTCCATACCCGCTGCCACTATTGCCACGAGGACCACCACTAGGCATACTATTGGACCCATAAGGCGCCCCTCGCCCTTGTGGAGGATAAGGTCCACTGCCATAACCACCACCACCACCTTGACCTCCTCGATTTGGGTGATTGTATCCTCCACCTGGGTTTCCACTGGCGGGGTATCTTCCTGGCCCACCAGACGGACCTCGAGGCCTTCCATAATGATGAGTAGGTCCTGCAGCAACTTGGGGTTGAGAGCCATGAATTGGTTGGTTTGGTCCTGACCGCATTTGGGCATGTTGCCCAGACTGCTGAATGGGGGGCAGACGAGTGTGCTGCTGTGGGTGTTGCATTTTCTGACGCTTAGCCATTTCTTCATTTTGCCGTTGTTGACGCTTTTTCTTTGTTTGAAACTCATGCGATGACTCATACTTGGGTAAACTGAGCCATACAAAAGAATAGTAAGTTGAAACATATTGACCAAAAATTGATTAGCTGAGTAGATACAATAAAGTTAAAAAGGAAAGGAATAAATGAGACAGATATTGATCCTATTAAGATCACATACTTTCATTGAAAAGTAACATTCTTAAAATAATTAACTAATGTACATGGAATGCCTTACCTCTTGGGATCGCATGGTAATGGATCTGTCCAGAAATACTCAGCATCAAGTGCATCCTTCGCAGTAATTCTCTGTAGCAATCAAATTGAGAATTAGATATTAAGAAGCATATCACGAACAAAATTAATTATCATAAAATCATAAAGTCAAGTGGAAAATAACAAATTTTCAGATTACACCAAGAATACCACACAACTTCATATTTATAAACAACAGCACGAAGATAATTACTTTACAAAATTTGTCTCAACTAGCACTATGCCATCAATGTTTTTTCCCACCCGTTATATGATCTTACGTAAGTTTCTCACAAAGTATAGAATTGCTTGTCTTAAGCTTACCAAGATTTGTGTCAATATATATGATATATAATAATAACAAAACAACAACTGTAGATACAGTTAACCATGTCAAATTGAAACAGATTGAGTGAAAAAGATAAAACTGGAAAAACTGGTACTTGAACCATTTAAAATAACAATTCCAAATTATTTAACAATTAATTGACTTATAAATGAAGAAATGATACCTGAGCTGGATCAAGTATCAACATCTTCTCCAACAATTCCAGAGCATGACGATCAAAACTATTAAGTCACAGGGAAACAAGCTATTTAGATATAAAAAAAATCCTAGAACGTCCTTGCTTTCTGAAACTCTTTCTTTGATACTTACTGCTTGAAAACATCCCTCAAACGTCTTTTCATCTGCCTTGTTGGCTTGAATTTATTATAATAAGGCATCTTTGAAACTCCAGGCCAATTGACTTCATCTGGTGCTCCACACAGCTCATATATTTTGTTTAATTGTTCCGGCTACAACAATTACAAACAAAACATGTATTACATTTTAAGCTGCACAAAAAATTAACATCATGAGGATATACAGTTATGCCATAGTATTAAATGAAAGATCTGGAGTGAATGTAATGACTAAATTTCTGAAAAGCAATTAATAGGTTAGATCCATAAATTACCCAAACATCATCAATAGCCTTCAATCTTTTCTTGACAATTAAAATTTAAAATTAAGTCTAAAATAATAATAATAATAAAAGAAAACTAGTCCCCACACCTAACATTGTTTTCCATTTTAGTTTATGAAAAAGAAAAACTCTACATTTTGGTCCTGACATGAAAAATGTTTTACAAATGAAACCCTGCTATTTAATCAGTATTTGATTTGGAGCCGGACTAGATACTGTTTTTTGTTTTAGTTCTTATGCAAAAAAAGTTACATTTCAAAGAAAATAGATATGGTTTTCAAATTGTGACAACTAGATTCAGATATGTTTACAATAAGCAGTAAAAGAAATATGTCAGCAGTGTCTAGAGACAGAATATGAAGAGCTAGAATGTAAAGAATCTATCTTTGCAGCCATTTATGCATAGCTTGCTGATAATATACAAGATACAACCATATCTGGCCCACAATGAATATCACACGAATCACTCAAATTTATCTCTAATTTCTCTCAACTATCATACACAGAATATTACTAACCTCATCTTTTCCAGGAAAGATAGGCTTCCCTTGAAGAAGCTCAGCAAAAATGCACCCAACAGACCACATATCTACAGCTGGTCCATACTTTGTTGTCCCTAGCAGCAACTCAGGTGGTCTAATAAAATATATAACAAAAACTCAATACATGCACTGGCCAATCTCATAACTAATGACAAAAATGACTCCAATTACCTGTACCATAATGTAATGACACGATTTGTAATATTTGCATTTTGGTCATAACAAAATGATCGTGCCAGTCCAAAATCTGCAAGCTTAAGATTTCCTTCATTGTCTATAAGAAGATTTGACCCTGCAACAGAAAAAAAAATTTACATCAAATAGGAATAATACTTTAGAATTCTGATCTAAAAAATACTCTTTTCAATACACAGACCTTTGATATCACGATGAAGTACTTGATTTACATGACAATAGTGAAGCCCCGTCAAAAGCTGTTTCATGTAACACTTGGGAAGGAAACCACAATCAAAGAACAATAGAATGAGCAACCATTAATATATGAAATAACACTTGGTATTAACAGTAATACCTTAATTTGGGGAACTGTGAATCTCATCCCAGGTCGGTCAGCAAGGCCTGTTAAATCATGGTCCATGTATTCAAAGACCATATAGATGCCACCTTTATACTTGTTACCATCTGCAATCCCCAAAACAAGAATGGAAAGCAGACAAAACACATTTAGTATGCAAACTCCAAAGGGGATCAATCAAAATATTCACACTGCTAGAACTATAAGCATATTAAAGCCACTGTCAAGCAATTGGCCAATAAAGCAAGAATGAAGGACTTGCCTGACATTCCCTGTTCATCTGTCTCAGGACCTGAACAAAAAGAAAAATTATATATAAATAAAACAATTCCTAAAATCCTAAATCATTTGATATCAAAGCACATTTAGATCTTGAAAAATGGTACCTGGAGAAGTCACAATTTCTTTCAGGTTGATCACATTTTCGTGGTGTAGTTTCTTTAGAATTTTGATTTCTCTTATAG
Source organism: Hylodesmum podocarpum (assembly GCA_026586105.1). Classification (NCBI taxonomy): domain Eukaryota; kingdom Viridiplantae; phylum Streptophyta; class Magnoliopsida; order Fabales; family Fabaceae; genus Hylodesmum; species Hylodesmum podocarpum. The sequence continues at coordinate 3,874,686 of JALJEV010000519.1, read as the reverse complement.
CAGTTATAGGAAACTGCAATGGCAAAATTTGCAATGCAGTTCAGAGGAGAAATTCCCCATGCAGATTACAGAAGTAGTAACAGATTGTGACTGTAACTTCTGATTTAGGTTCACTAAATAGCATGTACAATGAAAAATAGTTGTAAAAGCAGAAGAGACAACATAGGAAAGTGTACAAGAATAAAAATACAAATATGAATAAAATACATTATGCACCCATAACGTAATAAATAATAAAATAATTGAAGCGAAGATATACCCCCTCTCTCTCGTTGTCCATTCGTATTTTCTTCAGAGCAACAATTTCACCAGTTCCGTTCTCTTTAGCCATGTAAACCTGACTGCAAGCATAAAGATATGAAGGTATAGATCCGTTCACTTCAGAAAGCATAAGCAATGAAGTGGAAACAATATTGTTTTCTTCTGACTGTAAAGTCTAAGGAACATAAAGTAAAAAAACTATGTCATTGATATGAACAAAGCTAAAACTATGTGGCATTTCCAAGGTGTGATGGAGTTGGGAACTATCCAAAGGGACCAATGTGGCAAAAAGTACTACTTCAACAAGGGAACACAATACACAAAATGCACAAGAGAAGTGTTGAAAAGTGGGTTGGGCCTAACTCAACCCCATAAAACCGGCTTATAGGGTGAGGTTTGCCCTGGCTTGTAAGGTGAGGTTTGCCCCACTTATATTCATGCAGTAGGTCCCATCTCTACGTGACGTGGGACTTTCCAACAAGAAGCACCCAAATAACAGTAAAAAACCAGTCAAGGTTTTAAAAAAGGGTCTATAACCGTGATTGCAGAAGCACCATCAAGGTTTTTGGGGTCTCTACGATCACATGTTGCAACCGCATCAACCATATTTGTCCATAATTACCCACAATGTCAAGGATCGCAACAAAACCATAATCAATACCACAATTCAAAACCATTGAACAAATAAATAACTTAAAAGAACGAAAGATACAGAGCAATTAAACCTCAAAACACGCAACAATAAACACTTACGATCATTCCTTCACTCACTAAAATTTCCTGATTGACAATACTACATGCTCATGAATCCAGAGTTCTAAAAATCTCATTTTTTAAGTCATTTTCAAGTACAACCTAGCCCAACAGAATCCCTCCAATAATCCCAATAGAGTGTTGCATAGTAATCAAGTAAATCAACCACAGTTACCATCAACTTCAAATTTTCATCTAACATTTTCAAAATACAACCGAAAAATTTTATTTTTATAACGTAAAGCATAAGCAGAACACAAATTGAAACAAACCCATATGTGCCCTCGCCAATTTGCTCCAATTTCTCGAAACAATCAACCTCTCTTGATGCCCCAATTGGTGAATCAATCACGTTCAGATGTCCTCGGGGTAAATTTACCATTGCTCCCAAATTTTCCTAGAACCGAAATTCAAAGCCAACAGCGAATCGAACGAATTAGGGTTTCTCACGGGCGAAATTTTCCCGGAAAATTTCTCATAAGATAGAAAAGTAAATGGTAGCGAAAAATCTACCTTTACTAACAGAATTGATCAAATGTATCTTTCTGTTGAACCGAAAAACAACAGAGATAATAATATATTTACATAATAGATAATATATATATATATATATATATATATATATATATATATATATATATATATATATATATATATATATATATAATTGATTCAAATTGATTTGAAAATTGAATATTTACTACAAAAGTAAGAAAATTAAATGTTAAGATATATGTCCGTTTTTAACAATAAATAAATAAATTAAATAATCCATTGGTCTTTAAATATATTTTCTATTAATGAAATTGTATAAGTTGCTCTTAAAATATTAAAAATTTATGAATTTAATTATTACTTTATAATGTTAAGAGTTTCATTCTAAAAATTATCATCATTGAGAAATTATTTAACATAATTTTTTAATAATTCATAGATATTGTTTAGAAGAAATGAAGAAAGAATAGTTTAGAGATTAGATTAATAATTTAATCAAAAACATTTAGACTCTACACTTTACAAATGAATTTGATCTATACTTTTTGTTGTCTTAAGATACTTCACTATCATATTTTTTAAAAATATTTTAATATTTTTTATTTACAAGAATAAATTAAAAAATTATTATAATTCGCATATCATGTTATATTAGCAGAGATAGATTTTCTTACAGAAATTATTATTTAAATAATTATTTTTGAACAGTACAAAATTTTAATTAATAGATGATATTTTATATATCACAATATTATATTTGATAGATGTTATTTATTTTGGCATATATTGTAAAATATATTTAATTGTGGTTATAGATAGTAACCTTAATACCCGTACATGTGATGCTATTCTAACCGTGTAAACATGATTTTTTTTAAATTATAGCAAATATTCATATTTTATATATGAATTTATTTGCAAAATTTATAAAAATTATATAAAAGAATTGACAAGAAGTTATTTGTAAAAGTTATTAATGTTGTGTACAACCAATTATAAAGGATAAATGAAAGTAAAAATTAAATAAAAATAGTTTGATAAATTTTAGTCAATTTTTAAAATTCTATTTAATTAAAAATTTTTCCCTTGTTATAAAAATAATTCAAGATTTTAATTTTTCAATATTACAAAACTCAAGTATGGTTTTTTAAAGGAAAAACTCAAATACGATTAATAGTGGTTTTAAGATTTTTCTTTATTTTTTTCTTTTAAGATTAATAGGTCTTCTTGATGTTCTCTTAAAAGTAATATTTAGCACCCCATTTTTATTATCATATATATATATATATATATATATATATATATATATATATATATATGATTTGTATTTAGAGTAACCCCACCAATAAAATGCAATTCATGGTGGTCAATACTATGGTGTTTGGTAAAGATAGTTGACTTTGACTTGATGCTGAATTCCCATTTGTTTTAAGGTCATGATACCACTAAACAAATTTGCACAGAAAGATAATGGGAGAAATGCTATGATTGTTCTTCTTATTCTTGAGTTTAAAGTAAAACTTGATTAAAAAAAGTTAAAACACTAAAATAATATTGATGTTATTGTTAGTTGAGGCACTATGAATCCACTGGAACCCTATAAAGTCTCATGGCCCAGTTCAAAGAATGAAGATAATGTACATAAATCATAAATGTGGAAAATTTTATTTTATTTCATAGCCATAAAGTCCTTGCACTTTCTTAGCTACATAACTAATTAATATGGTGATATAGTCGGCAGGTCAAGATGAAATAAATATGCAAATCAAAATATTATTTTTATTTTTAAAAATATGAGACTCAAATAATTTATTTATTTCATAAAAATAAAAAATATAAAAATAATATTAAAAATATTTATTGTAATTTAATTCTTAAACTTAATTGTTTACTCTTGTTTTATTTCTAATTTAATGATTAAAATGATAATAAATAATAAAATTTAATGATCAAATAATAGATTTTTGTAGGGATTTATTATTTTTAATTTTTTTGAAATTAATTTATTTAACTACTAAAATAATGGATTACTTGTTGTTTAATTTGATATATAATGTGTAAATCCATCATGTTTGGTCAACCACTTTGCTTATAAAATAATAGTTTTTATTAAACATGATAAATACCTAGTTACACATAGGTATGTTTAAAATATACCCTGAGCTTTTGAAAAGATTCATTTTCGTCCACTAAATCCCAAGTTGTATTATGGATAAAAAACATTATAAGTGAAAATTTACACGCGCAATGGAAAGAAGGTACAAAGAAGGACAAAATTAAAGGCCACTACGGGAGATTGCAACAAAACCAATTAAAATTTGATGAATGAGAACATGCTCAAGAATGTTCATAGTTTCACATGTTATAAGGAATTTCAGATGCCACTAAAATAATAGTTCATAGAAACTGCTAAATTTCAGTACACAGTATCTTATCATTAATGAAGAATTTGTTAGAAATCTCACGTTACGTTTAGAGATATGATCTGTGTTAAGTCAAGATGATTTAACATCCTAGTTTTGATAATTACAGAACAGTCTGTTGTGCCTGTAGACGGAAGAAAGAACACAGACTGAAAGATCGATCAAGAGCTTCGAGATCAAGAGCCTCAGATCAAGAGCCTCAGATCAAGAAGCATCGGGCAAGAGCCTCGAACTTAAGCATCGAGACGGAAGAGTACAAACTAAAGCCTCGATCAAGCATCAGACGCAAGAGCACAGATCAAAGAATAGATCAAGAGCCTTCAGATCAAGCATCGATCAAGAGCACAAACCGAAGGAACAGACGGAAGGAGACAGACGAATGAATTCAACACACAACTCATTTATTTATTCATTCGTCTACCTCGTTTAATGAAGTTCAGACGGAGTAACTCGCGTCCCAATTCAAATCTAACCGTTACTCGTAGAAGCTTCCAAAGACATAATAGAGATCTGTGCAAAACCCCTGCAAAAAAAAAAGCAACTATGCTTTTTGTTGATGTCTCTGATCAAGTCAGAAAAAGAGTCTGTGCAAACATTAATTATTCTGATTGATCTCTGTTACACGTTTGAAGAACCCAAGACAAAGGACTAACGTTCAAATCTTCAGTGTAACGGATACTTCAAGGAGCTCTCTATAAAAGGACTTCATTATTTCAAGAGAAGGCTGGCGAACTGCAGAACAAAGAAATCATATTCAAACTTCAAGCTCTCAAGCAAAGTTCACTCGCCCTGAACTTAGAATAGATCTCATTGTAAAACCCCTCTCTGCGTAGAGGATAAACTTATTCTTTCATCTTCCTAAACCCACTGTTGTTGTGCTCTTAGCCTGAGGAGACTATGTTTCAAAGAATACCTCTGTTTTAGCCTGTGGAGGCTGTGTTCAAAGAATACCCTGTTTAGCCTGTGGAGGCTGGATTCAAAGAATACCTGTTTAGCCTGGGAAGGCTGTGCCCAAATAATATCTGTATTTAGCTAGGAGTGGCTGGGTTCAAAGAATACTCATAGTGGAACCTTAGCGTGTTGCTGGGAACTGGATGTAGTCTTGATCAGACGAACCAGTATAAAAATATTGTTGTCTTTCTCTACTCTATTGTTTTATCTGTTAAACTAACGGGGATAATAACTTGAATAGTTTGATAATAAAATCAATCTTAAAGAAGAAAACAATCTCGCGTCTGATCAAACTTTGAAAACAATAGACGCAAACGCATCGTCTTAGAGAAAAAAGTTTTAAAAACAGTCTACACAATTTAACCCCCCTTCTTGTGTGTTTTTGTACTTTACAGTTTGGTATCAGAGCTCAACCTCTAAGGGTTGAGCGCTTAACAGCTGCTAGAGGAAAAGATCCGGTATGGCGAACTCCCAGACGATGCTCATTGCAGAAGGCTCCTCCATGAACACTCCTCTAGCTTTCTTTGGAAATGATTACCTTACTGGGCAGACCGGATGGAGATGTATATCAAGTCTACAAAATATAGACTGTGGAAGATCATAACAGAAGGAGACATTCCCCTAACCAAGCCTGAATCAGAGTGAGGAAATGAAGAATATACAATCGCAGAGCTCAACAACAAGGCACGTTATGCCATAACGTGTGCTATTTCTAGGACAGAATATAACAGATTCTGTGCCTACAAAACAGTCAAAGAGCTTTGGGATGCTTTGAAGATTTCTTATGAAGGAACTGAAGATGTCAGACTTAGGAAAGCTGCCACCCTTCAAAGAGAATACGAAATATTCTCCATGTAAAGAGAAGAATCTATAGACGGAATGTTTGGAAGATTCCAAACTATTCTGAATGGGCTAGCTGCATTGGAAATTACTTTTTCAAAGCCCAAAACAACATGAAGATTTTGGACAGCTTACCTACACCATGGGAAGCTATGTCCACTGCTATATCTGTTGGGAGAAATATGAAGACCCCTTACTCTGGATAAACTCATTGGAGCGCTGAGAGTGCATGAAGTTCATTTGTGTAAAAGGGGGAAGCTGAAAATTTAAGAGCTTATTGCTCTATCCAACATTGATGAGCTTGATAGAGAAGAGTCAAGTATGAAGAAAGCAGAATCAACAGACTCAGAAGATTCCTCTGAAGAAGAAATCTCCTTGATGGCAAGAAGATTAAAAAGATTGATGAAGAAGAGGGATCCCAAAAAGATTAGAAGAAAGAAGAAACAAACATCTTGGGATGATCTCGATGATGAAAGCTCAGACGAATCATCTGAAGAAAAGAATGTAAATATCTGTCTCATGGCAAGACTATCATCTGAGGTAGATCTTTTAAATATATCTAGTTCATCATCATCTTCTTCAGATTCAGAGTCAGACTATGAGGACATATCATATGATGTTCTTCTTGCTAACTCACATTTTATAGCTCAAGAATATATAAATTGTAAATCTAAGCTCAAAAAGGCTATAGAAGAAATTGAAAATCTGAAAGCTATAAATGTCCAGTTATCTGAGAAAAACATACCAGATGAATCATCCTCTTCGTCTGATACTGAAAAGAGTCATCTTCTTCTTAGTCTTGAAAATTTAAAAGAAGAAAATGAACTCTTAAACAAAGATTTAAACAAGTTCATCTTGAGTTCTTCCAAGCTCAAACATACTTTAAACTATGGAAGATCTCCTCTTAACAAGAGTGAACTTGGTTATAATCATGTGACAGACGAAAGAAAATCACAAATTAATTCGTCTGTATGTAGAAACATGCATATTTTTCATTTGAGGTCTCCGAAACAGTCTGAAGGTCATGTAAGAACCTATGATAAACGGAACCTTACAACTAACAAAATTGGACCCAAGAAAATCTGGGTACCAAGATTAAAAATAATTTTTGTTGCAGATAGAAAGAGAGAATGTATAAATATGGTGCAATCTGAACAATGGATACATGCAATATGTGATCATCAACATGTCCTTGTTCCAAAACAACATATCATGTAAGAGATCTACCATCTATGGGGGTCTTGAGAAGACAAATTCACCAATTCAGATGGAAAAAGCAAAATTTTCAAAGAATGCAAACAGGTCGAATTTTAGAGACCTTTCTGAACGTGCTTTGGTGTCAAGAAAAATTGAACCAAGTGCATTGAAGAAGTGCATTCAAATATCAAATTGAATGGAGCTTGAAATAATGTTTTAAGCAAGGTGAGTTGCTTATGTGTACATCCAATAAAAAAAAAAAGACCTTTGATATTAATTTATTCAAAATGCTTTTCAATGATTCAAACTCTCCTACAAAGAATTTAAACAAATCTTTTTTGAAAACTTAGAAATAATTGTCTCATCTGAATAAGTTTTCTTATCTGTTTAAATTTCTTTTGTCTATCCTTATCTTCTATAGACAAAACGCTGCGTCTGACCATTAGTTGAAATAGTCTATCTGACTCTTCAACAGACGCAACGTCATGTTATCTTCTAACATCTCTGTTAGGACAAAACTCTTTAATGCTTTACATATGTCTAGCTTTTTATAGCAAGAGGCACGCTATCCTTAGATACACCTCATCAGACAAAAGAAGGTAATGAGAGATAAGAAGGCCTTGGAAGCCTCCATGGAAAACCCAGAGGATGCAAAAGATTTAAGAAAAAATGTTTTTGATGATTGCAGCTCAAGGGGGAGAGAAATGAGAAATAAGGATGAGAGAGAAATAAAAAAAAACAAAAGGATTGAAGAAATAAAAAAAAATGTGTACAACCCAAGGGGAAGAAGAAAAAGAAAGATGCAAAAGCTGAGGTGTAACGTCTCGCTATTTTTCATTGCTTAAATATTTTCCTTTTTATCTATTTATTATTATTATTTGAAAATGTTTCCCTTCATTTAGATTTCTTTAAATAAAATTTTAAAATAATTTCCCTTGCTAACAAAAATGTCACCAAAATAAAACACATCACATAGATCACATCGTAATCATACATCAAAAGTTATTTACAAAATGTCACATAGTACGTAATATTGTGATAATTATAATATACACATTATTCACAAAAATCCTCATGTTTGCTTATCCTTCGTTCACATCTCCAATAGATTTATCCTGTTAATCTGCTCCCCCAATTAAAATTTAGGATCATCACAGGTGTCAAACCACAGACACAAACACGCAAGGGTAAGTTCCAAAAATCTTAATAAAAATACATATCATATAAAATTATCAATATAATACATATCATAATCAAATAAATAAAGAATGAATTATGACTTAAATGAAATTTCTATATGATGCATGCTCCATCCTCAACTCCAAAAATATGCAATGTGGTACCATATCGATAATACGACATCATCATCGTAAAACTTACCGACCAGTTGGGATTTCACGGTGGTGCACGAAATCTCATAAACAATCATGTGATCATCATGAATTAAATGAATTCTCACTATAAAAATCCCCAAGTCCGGCATCCCACCTAGACGCACGGATTAAGTTATTATCTGCACCTCTAACCGAGGCCACCTCTTTTGAGGCATGCATGAATGAATGAAAACTTATCTCCCTTTCTAAAAATCTCATTTAAAACAGCATCAACTCATTGATATTACACATCCACTCCATCATTATATTTTACGTTGTGGATTAATAATTTATAGTATAATAGTCATAGTTTTTATCACAATCCTCAACGTGCATATCATAGGTAATTAATCACAATCTCAATCATCATCCAAGTTCAAAGAAAAGGTAAACATGCATAATCCAAGTCATGATCCAAATACACATCCAAAATCATTCAAGTTCAAATCAAAGATCATCCAAATTCAAAGTATAGAAAAATTAATTGTTGTAATATTATATCAATAACTAAAATTATGAAATCAAGAAAGGTGGCAGAGCCTCCTAGTTAGATCTCATAATTTTAAAATCACAAATTATCATATGAAATATAAACAAATGAAAGCGGAAATATTTAAATATAAAGATATAAATATGCAGTATTATAAATGAAATCTGGATTAGCTTAGTTGGTTAAGACATGACTGAAAACACCAAGGTCTTGGGTTCAAGTCATGCTCACATCATTTTTAGTTATATATATATATATATATTTTTTTTATTTGAAAATTTAAGTAAATTGCAACTTCTCTTACAATTCTTATTACTTTAAAACTTCAATAATAATTATAAGTTCATAAATTTTAGAACACAAATATTTTGAGATTATTCTAGAATTTTTAGAAAATTGAAAACTTAATTAAATTGAAAACTTAAAATAATTTAGAAACTTCCCTCACCTTGATTTCTTTTGGCTACTCTCTTGGAAGACTTTGAGAAAGCTTTTGAAGGTTGAAAGAAGGTTGATTCTACTCTCAAAGTTAAATGAAATAGGTTTTTGGTGAATTTAGAAAAATTTGGAATTTTAGCAAAATAAGCTTATGGTTTTGGGAAAATTGGAAAAACTAAGATTTTGGTGTTTTGGTGCAAATGAATTCATGGCTGAAGTGTTCTCAAATGGTTTCTATTTATAGATGAAATAAAATTTAAAATATTATTAGTGGTAAAATTTAATATACTTAGTGGTTTTTCCATAAACAATTAATTATAATTCTTTTTCTTTTTAGTGCTCCATTAATCAAATTGGTGTTAACACCACTAACTTAGTGCATCTTTTCATCATTCATGACATATTGCACTTGTTCAATTTTCTAACTTTTATTTATATATATATATATATATTTTTTTATTATTATTTTATTATTTTATTATTATTATTATTATTATTTTTTAATTTTTTTTTAATTCCATTATTCAAATATCATATATGATTATTCCATAATTAATACTAAATTATAAAGAATCTAAAAATTATTTTTCTCTATTTTTCTGGTTCACATATTTCGCTCGTACTTATTATATACCTTATATTTTTAAAATTTATCAAATAAACCTATTAGCTCAGTTGGTAAAAGCATTCTACTTCTAACCTGAAAGTTGCAGGTTCGAGTCCTGCATGTGACATTTTAATTTTAAAATTTTTTAAACAATAAACTAGTACTTAATATATATCTTATATTTTTTAAAAGTATCAAATAAATATAGTAGCTTAGTTGGTTAAAGTGGTGGCTTAATAACTTGCATGTTGCAGGTTCGAATCTTGCATGAGTCATTCTAAGTTTATTTTATTTTTTTTTATTTTATATTATTTTTATTTATTTATTATTTTTTATTATTATTATTATTTTTATTATTATTATTATTTTTTTTTTATTTCTTAAAATATTTCTCAAATCAAATATAAAATAAGATTTCTTAATAATAATATAATTAAAACAATAAATTTTTAGTAATTCGAAATATAAAATAATATTTGAAACATCAAATAGTAATAAAAATGTCAAACCACAAATTTATTTTTTTATTACATTTTTATTTAGAAATGTAATCATAATTTTCTCAAATTACGTAATAATATTGCTACCCAATGATAAATTATTTTGAATTACATTTTCTGTCTAATCAAATTATAACAGTAAATAGTTAATATGTACATTTTTATAGAATTTTTAGTAAATGTTTTAACTACGAAATTATTTATGAAAATTAATTTTGAGGTGTTACAACTCTCCCGCCTAAAAAGAAATTTCGTCCTCGAAATTTACCTCATTGAAATAATGTAGGATAGCTTTTCTGCATCTCACTTTCCAATTCCCATGTTGCATCATCCGTTCTCCAGATAACCTTTACTAAAGGAATATCTTTTCCCCTTAAGGTTTTGATTCTTCTATCCTCAATTCTTATTGGTAATGCTTCATAGGTTAGATTATCCTTTATTTGTATGTCATCTAACTCATTACATGTGATGAATCGGGGAATGTATTTACGAATTTGTGAAACATGAAAGACATTATGAAGATTAGAAAGAATTGGGGTAAAGCAATTTGGTAAGCCACAGGGCCTACTCTTTTTATTATTTGGAAGGGACCAATGAAACGCGTGAAAGTTTTCGGGATTTTAAAACTCTTCCAATACCAGTCCATGGATTTACCCTTAAGAATACGTGATCACCAACATCAAATTCCAAATCTTTTCTTCTTTTGTCATGATAACTTTTCTGCCTACTTTGTGTCGTTCTCATCTTTTCCTGAATTAACTTAATCTTTTTTCGAGGTTTGTTGTACAATATCGGGTCCTAAAATTAAACTTTCTCCCGATTCATCCAACACAAAGGAGTTCTACATTTTCTTCCATATAAAGCTTCAAAAGGTGCCATACCAATGGAAGAATGAAAACTATTATTGTAAGTAAATTCTATCAAAGGCAAAAAGTCTACCCAACAACCCTTATGTTCTAAAACACAAGCTCTCAATAAATCCTCTAAAGATTGGATTGTTCTTTCAGTTTGTCCATCGGTTTGGGGATGATAGGCTGAACTTAATTTTAATTTGGTGCCTAAAGCTTTATGTAAACTCTCCCAAAATCTTGAAGTAAATCTAGGGTCTCTCGTCGATACAATGCTAGATGGTACACCATGTAATCTTACAATCTCACCTATGTACAAATTAGTTAATTTCTCTAAAGAATACCTAATATTAATAGGAATAAAATGTGCAGACTTAGTTAAACGATCTACTATAACCCAAATTGAATCAAATCCCCTAGGGCTTCTTGGCAAAGCTACCACAAAATCCATAGATATGCTATCCCATTTCCATTGTGGTATTTCTAAAGGTTGCAATAAACTTGAGGGTTTCTGATGTTCAATTTTAGCCTTTTGACAAATTAAACAAGAATACACATATTCACAAATTTCTTTCTTCATTCGAGGCCACCAAAACATGGTTTTCAAATCTTTGTACATCTTAGTGGCACCAGGATGAATACTTAATTTGCTTTTATGTGCTTCCTCCAAAATTGTTTTTCTAACTTCTATTATATTAGGAATACAAATTCTATCTTGAAACCTCAAAATACCATCCATTCCAATCTTAAACTCACTACTTTTTCCTTGATTCAAAATTTCCATTTGAGTTTTGAAAAGGATCAAATTCTTGCTTAAATCAATTTCTTCCAAAAATGTGTTAGAAATTTGTAAAGCTCTAATCTAATACTCGTATTAGTAGTTTCACACACTAAACTAAGATCTCGAAATTGTTCTAATAAATCCATTTCTCTAATCATCAAGTGAAGACATAATCAAAGACTTCCTACTTAAAGCATCTGCTACCACATTAGCCTTTCCGGGATGGTAATTAAGTTCAAAATCATAATCCTTTAAAAATTCCATCCATCTTCTTTGTCTCATGTTTAATTCTTTTTGACTAAATAAATATTTAAGGCTTTTGTGATCGCTAAATACTTCAAATCTAGTTCCATACAAATAATGTCTCCACATCTTAAGTGTGAATACTACAGCCGCTAATTCTAGATCATGGGTTGGATAATTTTTCTCATGAATCTTAAGTTGTCTAGAAGCATATGCTACCACTTTACCATCTTGCATCAATACTCCTCCTAAACCCATTTTAGATGCATCACAATATACTACAAAAGGTTCTTTGGGATCAGGTAAAGTTAATATTTGGAGCAAAGTGGTCAATCTTTCCTTTAGAGTTTGAAAACTATCCTCACATTGAGTTGTCCAAATAAATGCCCGATTCTTTTTAGTCAAGGTAGTCAAAGGTAAAGCTATTTTAGAAAAATCTTTAATAAATCTCCTATAATATCCTGCTAATCCTAGAAAACTCTAATCTGTTACACTTTTAGGTCTCTCCCATTCCAAAACAGTTGTACCTTACATGGATCTACGATATTCTCCTGACATATCACATGACCTAAAAATTTCATTTTCTCCATCAAAATTCACACTTAGATAATTTAGCAAAAAAGTTTTCTGTCCTTTAAAATCTGTAATACTATATTTAAGTGTTTGGCATGATCCTCCCTAGTTTTACTATACACTAATATGTCATCAATGAATACAATTACAAAATGGTCAAGATAAGGGTGAAAAATTCGGTTCATGTAATCCATAAATACTGTTGGAGCATTAGTCACTCCAAAAGGCATAACTAAATACTCATAGTGCCCATAACGGTCTTGAAAGCGATTTTGGAATATCCTCGGATTTTACCTAATCGATGATATCCTGATCTTAAATCAATCTTACTAAAAATACGAGCTCCTTTTAATTGATCCATAAGATCATCAATCCTAGGCGTGGATATTTATTCTTAATGGTTACTCTATTCAATTGTCTATAATCTATGCACATTCTCATGGTTCCATCCTTTTTCTTAACTAACAAAACTGGAGCTCCCCAGGGTGATACACTAGGCCTTACAAACTGTTTACTTAACAATTCTTCAATTTGTTTCTTGACTTCGCTAATTCTACAGAGACATTCTATATGGTGCTATGGAAATTGGTCCTGTTCTGGAACTAAATCAATGGAAAACTCTATTTCTCTTTCAGGAGGTAATTGATCCACTTCTTGAAATATCTCTGTAAAATCTTTTACTATTGGCACACTACTCACCTCATTTTCAGATTTAGTTTCATTAGCGGTGATCATGTATACTTGGGTATTGTTTTCCTTTAAAGATTTTAAGACTTTATTTATGGAAACAATTTCAATATCCCTACTCACCTCCGAGTCTCGAAAAATAATTGTTTTGTCAAAGCAATTCAACAAAACATGATTAGTGGACAACCAATCCATACCTAAAACAACTTCAATTTGTTGAAGGGGTAAACAAATCAAATTGACACAGAAAGTTTTATCACCAATTTTTATTTTACAGTCTAGACAGATATCTGAGGTTAAAACGAAGTCCCAAATTGGAGTATTTACTTCTAATTTAAAGTTTAATGAAGACACGGGGAGTTTCAATTTTTGTACACAAGAATATGACACAAAAGAATGAGTAGCACCAGTCAAATAACACGATTAAAGGAATTTCATTTATGAAGCATTTACCTCGAATCAAAGGTTCTGAAGTCTCAGTTCCATTAAGAGAAAAAATTCTTCCTTGAGCCTTCGGTTTTTCAGACGGATTTTCGGACATGCTTCGTTTTCCTCGACAATCTTTTGCTAGATGTCCCTTTGTGTTACATTTGTAGCACCGGTTGCACGATGAAGCATAGTGTCCAAATTCTCCACACTTAAAACACTTGACATTAACAGATTAGATTCACTATTTCTCATAGGAGCTTTAGAAAAATTCCCAATGAACGTTCCTTAAATCCTTGAGAAGCTTGGTATGGTTTCCCTTTATTTTCGAACCCAAATCTTTTATTTTTAATGGGTCCACCAATATTTTTATTTTTATAATATACAGCTCTAGCACGAGAATCCTCATCATATATTCTACACATATTTACAAGCAAATTGAAATTGGTGAATACCTTGATAATTTATAACTTTGTTTTATTTCAGGACGCAGGCCATTTAAAAATTTAACACATTTTGACCTTTCACCATCTTTTCCATGGTAGTGTGTAGAATATCTGACTAGATCCTCAAACCTAACCGCATACTCAGCTACTGTTAAGTTCCCTTGTTTTAATTCCAAAAACTCCATTTCTTTTTTATTCCTTATATCTTCAGGAAAATATTTTTCTAAAAACAATTCCTTAAATTCTCCCCATTTTATTGTTTCTCCTTCCTTCGCTTCATACTGGTAAGCATTTTCCCACCAATATTCTGCCTCATCCACCAACATATGAGTTGCGAAAATTACCTTTTTATCCTCAGAACATCCCATTACCCGAAAGATTTTCTCAATTTCCCTTACCCATCGTTGAGCACCTTCAGGGTCATATCCACCTCCAAAAGTAGGCGGATTATTCCTCTGAAAACGCTCTAGACCACGATATTCATTATGTTCGTTGTTGTTCCTATTTTGGCTTCCAATTGCTTGGGCAAGTTTTTCGAGTGCCTCAAAGAATTGCCTTATCATTTCCTCCACCATCTATTATTATTACGAAAATAAAATCACAAAGCACATCAACTAACAATCACACAAGAATATAGAGCACATAAACAAACAATCTTATACTCCACCTTATAACTTCTACCAATCATTTAATCACAACAAAAACATGGTTAGCTCAAAATTCACAAGTCCAAGAAAACATACTGCTCTGATACCAACTGTAACGCCTCGCTATTTTTCATTGCTTAAATATTTTCCTTTTTATCTATTTATTATTATTATTTGAAAATGTTTCCCTTCATTTAGATTTCTTTAAATAAAATTTTAAAATAATTTCCCTTGCTAACAAAAATGTCACCAAAATAAAACACATCACATAGATCACATCGTAATCATACATCAAAAGTTATTTACAAAATGTCACATAAGTACGTAATATTGTGATAATTATAATATACACATTATTCACAAAAAATCCTCATGTTTGCTTATCCTTCGCTCACATCTCCAATAGATTTATCCTTTAACCGCTCCCCCCATTAAAATTTAGGATCATCACAGGTGTCAAACCACGACACAAACACGCAAGGGTAAGTTCCAAAAATCTTAATAAAAATACATATCATATAAAATTATCAATATAATACATATCATAATCAAATAAATAAGAATGAATTATGACTTAAATGAAATTTCTATATGATGCATGCTCCATCCTCAACTCCAAAAATATGCAATGTGGTACCATATCGGATAATACGACATCATCATCGTAAAACTTACCGACCAGTTGGGATTTCACGGTGGTGCACGAATCTCATAAACAATCATGTGATCATCATGAATTAAATGAATTCTCACTATAAAAATCCCCCAAGTCCGCATCCCACCTAGACGCACGGATTAAGTTATTATCCGCACCTCTAACCGAGGCCACCTCTTTTGAGGCATGCATGAATGAATGAAAACTTATCTCCTTTCTAAAAATCTCATTTAAAACAGCATCAACTCATTGATATTACACATCCACTCCATCATTATATTTTACGTTGTGGATTAATAATTTATAGTATAATAGTCATAGTTTTTATCACAATCCTCAACGTGCATATCATAGGTAATTAATCACAATCTCAATCATCATCCAAGTTCAAAGAAAAGGTAAACATGCATAATCCAAGTCATGATCCAAATACACATCCAAAATCATTCAAGTTCAAATCAAAGATCATCCAAATTCAAAGTATAGAAAAATTAATTGTTGTAATATTATATCAATAACTAAAATTATGAAATCAGTAAAGGTGGCGAGCCTCCTAGTTAGATCTCATAATTTTAAAATCACAAATTATCATATGAAATATAAACAAATGAAAGCGAAATATTTAAATATAAAGATATAAATATGCAGTATTATAAATGAAATCTGGATTAGCTTAGTTGGTTAAGACATGACTAAAACACCAAGGTCTTGGGTTCAAGTCATGCTCACATCATTTTTAGTTATATATATATATATATATTTTTTTTGTATTTGAAAATTTAAGTAAATTGCAACTTCTCTTACAATTCTTATTACTTTAAAACTTCAATAATAATTATAAGTTCATAAATTTTAGAACACAAATATTTTGAGATTATTCTAGAATTTTTAGAAAATTGAAAACTTAATTAAATTGAAAACTTAAAATAATTTAGAAACTTCCCTCACCTTGATTTCTTTTGGCTACTCTCTTGGAAGACTTTGAGAAAGCTTTTGAAGGTTGAAAGAAGGTTGATTCTACTCTCAAAGTTAAATGAAATAGGTTTTTGGTGAATTTAGAAAAATTTGGAATTTTAGCAAAATAAGCTTATGGTTTTGGGAAAATTGGAAAAAACTAAGATTTTGGTGTTTTGGTGCAAATGAATTCATGGCTGAAGTGTTCTCAAATGGTTTCTATTTATAGATGAAATAAAATTTAAAATATTATTAGTGGTAAAATTTAATATACTTAGTGGTTTTTCCATAAACAATTAATTATAATTCTTTTTCTTTTTTAGTGCTCCATTAATCAAATTGGTGTTAACACCACTAACTTAGTGCATCTTTTCATCATTCATGACATATTGCACTTGTTCAGAATTTTCTAACTTTTATTTATATATATATATATATATTTTTTTATTATTATTTTATTATTTTATTATTATTATTATTATTATTTTTTAATTTTTTTTTTTTAATTCCATTATTCAAATATCATATATGATTATTCCATAATTAATACTAAATTATAAAGAATCTAAAAATTATTTTTCTCTATTTTTCTGGTTCACATATTTCGCTCGTACTTATTATATACCTTATATTTTTTAAAATTTATCAAATAAACCTATTAGCTCAGTTGGTAAAAGCATTCTACTTCTAACTTTGAAAGTTGCGGGTTCGAGTCCTGCATGTGACATTTTAATTTTAAAATTTTTTAAACAATAAACTAGTACTTAATATATATCTTATATTTTTTAAAAGTATCAAATAAATATAGTAGCTTAGTTGGTTAAAGTGGTGGCTTAATAACTTGCATGTTGCAGGTTCGAATCTTGCATGAGTCATTCTAAGTTTATTTTATTTTTTTTTATTTTATATTATTTTTATTTATTTATTATTTATTATTATTATTATTATTTTTATTATTATTATTATTTTTTTTTATTTCTTAAAATATTTCTCAAATCAAATATAAAATAAGATTTCTTAATAATAATATAATTAAAACAATAAATTTTTAGTAATTCGAAATATAAAATAATATTTGAAACATCAAATAGTAATAAAAATGTCAAACCACAAATTTATTTTTTTATTACATTTTTATTTAGAAATGTAATCATAATTTTCTCAAATTACGTAATAATATTGCTACCCAATGATAAATTATTTTGAATTACATTTTCTGTCTAATCAAATTATAACAGTAAATAGTTAATATGTACATTTTTATAGAATTTTTAGTAAATGTTTTAACTACGAAATTATTTATGAAAATTAATTTTGAGGGTGTTACATGAGGGGGAGCAAAATTAAAAAAAAATAAAAAGATCAGAAGCTGGGGGGAGTATAATACAAGTGCTCAATCTGAAAAGAAGTTCAGATGCAGAAGAAGAAAAGAGGATGAAGAACAAGTTGAGGGGAGATTTTAATCTGTTACTCTTTCAAGTTCAGAATGATAAAGATCATCTCTCTAACTCTGATACATCCTTTTGCTCTGTCTCAAGTAGAAGATCAAGGATCTGCTAGTGTGGTCTGTAATCATCAAAAAGGGGGAGATTGTTAAGTTAAGATGATTTAGCATCTTAGTTTTGATAATTACGAACGTCATTGTGCAGACAGAAGCGGAAGAAAGAGCACGATCGAAAGATCGGGATCAAGAGCCTCAGACTAAAGCATCAAACGGAAGAGCAAAGACTGAAGCCTCAAACTGAAGCATCAGACGGAAGAGCACAGACTGAAGAGCATCAGACTAAATAACACAGACCGAAGGAACAGACGGAAGGAGACAGACGAATGAATTCAACACACAACTCATTTATTTATTCATTCGTCTACCTCGTTTAATGAAGTTCAGACAGAGTAACTCGCGCCCCAATTCAAATCTAACCGTTACTCGTAGAAGCTTCCAAAGACAGAATAGAGATCTGTCATGAAAACCTCGAAAACAAAAATCAACTATGCTTTTTGTTGATGTCTCGATCAAGTCGAGAAAAGCTGTGCAAACATTAATTATTCTGATTGATCTCTGTCACACGTTTAAAGACCCCAAGACAAAGGACTAACGTTCAAATCTTCAGTCTAACGGATACTTCAAGGAGCTCTTTATAAAAGGACTTCATTACTTCAAGAGAAGGCTGGCGAACTGCAGAACAAAAAAATTATATTCAAACTTCAAGCTCTCAAGCAAAGTTCACTCGCCCTGAACTTAGAATAGATCTCATTGTAAAACCCCTCTCTGCGTAGAGGATAAACTTATTCTTTCATCTTCCTGTTGTGGTGCTCTTAGCCTGAGGAGGCTGTGTTTCAAAGAATACCTCTGTTTTAGCCTGTGGAGGCTGTGTTCAAAGAATACCCTGTTTAGTTGGGAAGGCTGTGCCCAAATAATATCTGTATTTAGCCTTAACGTGTTGCTGGGTTCAAAGAATACTCATAGTGGAACCTTAACGTGTTGCTGGGAACTGAATGTAGTCTTGATCAGACGAACCAGTATAAAAATATTGTTGTCCTTCTCTACTCTATTGTTTTATCTGTTAACTAACAGGGGATAATAACTTGAATAGTTTGATAATAAAATCAATCTTAAAGAAGAAAACAATCTTGCGTCTGATCAAGCTTTGAAAACAACAGACGCAAACGCATCGTTTTAGAGAAAAAAATTTTAAAAACAGTCTACACAATTCAATCCCCCTTCTTTTGTGTTTTTGTACTTTACAATCTGTAAATAATTCTTCATTAAAAATCTCACGTTATGTTTAGAGATATGATCTGTAAATAAGTGGGATGTAAATGTCACTTTACAAGTTAATTTTATAAAATTAAATTAGTTCATCATTTAGATTTTTAACATGATATTAGAGTTTATCTAATAATTGTTTATGTCCCATTGTTGGGGATTGCATCCCATTGTCAAAAATTATTGGGTGGATTTATCGTTGTTGGACCGATATTAGAACACTACCATCTTTACCGGTTTTGTAGGGCATTTTGTATTTCATATTTTTTACATGATTTAGATACAATAGTATTTATTAAAATGTTACTAAAATTAATAGATGACATTTTTATATATTTTTGTGATATTTTTCTAAATATTATCAATAATTATGTATAAGTAATGGAAACATTAATTTGAATAAGATATATACCTTGATCCATTGTAAATTAATTTTATTGTATAGTATGGTCACTTGATCTTTGTTGTTTGTCAACCATAATATTTTTTAGCTAATTAATTTGGGAAGGTGGAAACTTCAATATCAAATCAAGTAGTATTTGAAATTGTGGTTTGTATCAATTCTCACCACTAGTAATAGTTGCAAACCCACTAAATATGCTATATATGGTTCAACATTGCAAAAGGATGGCCTATTTGACAAATATTTGGATAAAGAAAATGAAAACAAGGGAATATTCTCATGTATCAGTTAAAAGAAATTGAAGAACTCAGAAGATTTAAAGAATTTGATTATTTGAAGGTTGAGAACTTTGCACCAATTTCAAAAAGAAAATTAAGATTATACTTTAGAGATCCAATTCTTAGGAGAGGGAAGAGCATAAAGGTGAGTCAATATCCCTAAGTTTATCCAAACAAACAATAATAGCATAGAAATGGTAATGAGACCCACAAAAATAAAAAAAACAGTTGGGGCTATGACATGGCAATGCTCAGTTACTCCTCAATTTCATAAACTTGCAACCAAAAGCATTAACTTAGTCATCATATTCTCTAATTTATTCTAAATAAAAATAAAATTAAATAAATTCATTAAAAACAATTAATGTAGTTAATATATACAATCATTTGTCTTAAACTATATAAGAGAATTATACTGTATTTTTTTATTGATTTGTTTAAATTTTTACTTAAAGATAGTCTAGAAAAATTCTTTAATTCAGTTGTTTGTTCAGCAACAATTTATGTTAATTAAACTTTGTTCTTAAAAATAAAGTTTGATTCAAGTTTGATCATCATATTTTCTCTTCTTTTAGTAGTAGACAATAGGTAAATTTTATCATAAATCATCGTTGAGAAAGATAGTTTTCTCTGGTGGTCTTGCAAGAGAGCATATCTTTTCCTAAATATTTAAACTTTTGTTAATAATAAAAATAACAAAATAAATTAAAAAATCGTTGGAGTTGTTTGATTGGAGTTTCAATCTAAAGTACAAAAGTTAAGCTGCATATTATCAACAAAAGGAAAAAGGGTATGCATGCATCACTTCTCTTTATGTCAATTGTAAATTTGTATCTGAAGATTAATAGATACCAAGTAACATAAGTTTCTCATAACATTTGTAGTATTACGTACCACTTTTTCATTATCAAATTCAGATCAACGCACTTTGCAAGCTAAGAACTACACTACCTAAGGAGGCAAATAATTTTATCATTTAATTTTTTGCCAAAGAATTATAGAAGCTTGAAATGCATATTAGTTGATTGTGTAAGAAAATTACAACTTTATTTCACAGCAAATTACAATACGCAGTCAACCAATCAACTCATTCACATATCATGTATTTATACATATACGTATTTATTTATCTATACATCTTATAATTAGTTGTGATATTGTAGTTGTTTACTGAATATTTTTTTGAAAATTTACGAAGGTCAAACTATGGTAAAGGAATAGAAGTCTTAGGTGCATGAAGAAGATTCTAGTTGCCAAATTAAGTTAATGGAATGCACAAGATGAAAGTGAGAGTGTGAGAGAAAGATTGAAGAGTGATGCATTAGTATCAATTGTTACTCCAAATAAATGGAAGGGTGGTGGTGTCAACTTTAGCTTGACTACGTTTTAAGTATCATCATTTATTATCCTTATGGCTGTCATGGGTTGACTTCTTTGTGTATGATCGTGGATCATGCTGGTCCACATTTTTCTTACAAATCCAACTATCCAGCAATTAGTCCCAAAAAGATTATAAAAAATAAATATGACATACCACTGCATTAAATACTCAGAAATAAGAATGAATATGATATACATCAATGTTAAGTACTCGAAATAAGAATTTTCATGCAGGTAATAATTCTCACCTACTTAAAACATGGTTCTTTTATTTTTGATAATCATGATATTGAGAACAATTATAAGATACATGAAAAATGTGTTGTGTGCAAATATGAGTCAAATACTAGATAACTAAATAACTTGTGAAAGTCACATGACTCACATAGCATTAATAATAAGTTGGGGAGCCTCTTATATGGGTCAAGTACTAGATAATTAAGAAAGCATTATACACTAATTATTATGCTTAATGATAATCCAAGTGCATAATGTTGTCCCTAATTGCTTTATGATCAAGTTTAATCATGTGTGTAATTTTGTGTACACATTGGTTTTCAACAAGTTGATAAGGCTTCTTAGTACTCATTGACACATATCCCCACATGGGTCTGCATCACATTTTGGCACCAGTATATTGACTCTTGATGATTTGTGGGAACCAAAAAAAAACTTTGCATTATTCTCATTAATTGCTCTTCTAATAAACATGTCAATCTATATGCAAAGATTAATCATCAACGGTTAAGATTCTCTGCTAAAGTTTCTAATCCAATGATTGATATACCACCTTACCCGTTTCTGATAAAGTCTGCAGCAGCTTCATGTGTGTTAGTGTTGGGGACCCTTCAAATTGGAGCCAAATGAACTGTAAAGTGTAAAAGCTATACCTTAAAAATTCCTTCTTGTATTTTGGTTAAACCTGTGTTATGTGTAAGTGATGTACCGCAACAACTAGGCAAAAGGAAACCCAAAGTTTGATTGTAAAAAGACTCTTCAAGAGACTTTTTTTGTACAATTAGGCAGCTTTGTCGGCAAGTTGGACATAATGGACCCTACTTTTGATTAATGGGAAGAGAAATTTTGCTGCATGTAGTTGCCCTCTTTCAAATTAAAATGCACCAACAAAACTTTTGTGATAAACTTTCTCATAGCTATCTTCCTTTTCGAATAAACGCAATAATGATATATGAAAAATAGTTGATACACGAGTGAAATACGTAGATGATTAGATAACTAGTTATAAATTAGGAATAGAGAAAAATATGTATTTATATACGTATATATATTCTGTGAATAAATTAATTGATAAACGTGTATTTTAATTGACTAGATTTTAATTGACTGATTCCAATTGACTGATTCACTGATTGATTCCAATTGACGGCAAGTAAAGTTGATAATATATATAAACTTTAAAACATTGCCACTTTTTTTACTTTTAAAGAATCGTTTTATATAACCTAACATTTTTTAACAAATATTATTAAAAACATTAGTAATACATATTATTTGACATAACTTTTAATTGGATATTTAAGAGACTAAATTATCTATTAAATATCATAAGTTTAAAAATCAAATTCATTAAGAAACAAAATTATCTAGAAGAGTAATGCTTTTTGTGATAAACACAAGCACTAGGTATCACCACCTCCACCAAAATACCATTATTAAAAGCCTTGGACAAAGAGTTGGCCCTTCCAACAACCCTTTGTTTTTCTCGCAGAGTTCAGAGTCCTCAATATTCTGTCTTATTCCAACTAGCTCAGAACTATAAATATATATATACATACATATATAAATACCACATACTCTTATCTCTATAGCTAACTAAAGTAAGGCACAAATAGTTGAAGATGTGGAGACTCCTAGGTGCAGTGACAAGAAACCTTAACAGCACAAGAAAGAGTTCAAAGGTGGCAGATGAGAGCATGTTTGAACAAGGAAACGGTGTTGATCAGCTGTTTGGACATGACAGGGTGATTAGAAGAAGACAACATGGTTGGGGACTTGTTGGTTGCATTCTTCAAGTCCCTATTTCAATACTTTCATGTGTTTCTCACCCTCAGGTTAATGGTTCTGATGGGGTTTGGGTTACTGGGGAATTTTCACAAGTCTCTGAAATGAATCATCTTATGGTAAATGATAGCATGAGATATGCAATTTTGATGTAGGAAATACATACTATTGTTGTTGCTCTTAGTGCTTTCTAAGAACAACATCACATACCTCCCTCTCTTGTCTTCATTTTTCTTTACTTTCTCCTCTGTTTACAGTTTGGATCATATGTAATTTCACTAGGTGATTGAATGGATCAGTTATGACCTACTTTTTTTTTTTTTTTTTTATGTTAATCAATGTATTTTTGTTTCATTTTTCCATTGTTAATAAGCATGTGAGGTGTATATATGTTTGGAATGGAGATATAACATTTTATATATGTAAATATTAAGTCTTCCCCCTCTATTCTTCATTTTATTATTTTTTCAATTAGACCATGTTTAAAGTAAGAACAAAAAAATAATAATTTGATAGCATTTAAAAGTTAGAACATATATGTATAGCTAGGTTCTCATGTCCTGAAAAGAAAGATAAATTATCAAAGAGTTTGGCTTTAAGCAGATGATGCTTTTTCCTTTTGGTTATGACATGTTGATATAAAAAGCACCACAAGCTAGCCACTTTGTATTTGGATTACTGATTTCTGTTTTACTCTATAGTTAATTTGGTCACAGTTATTACTTATTTGTTGTTAAGCTATACTTCAATGATCTAACTTGCTGTGTATAGCTTTACAAGTTCATCATATTTTTTAGTCTTTTTTTTTCCTCTCTATCTCCTTTTTTTTCTTTTTACTATACACATAAAGTTTGGGCTATATACATTTAACATTCTCAATGTAACATAATTTTGAAAGTGGGATTGTTTGTGTTTTTTGTTGTAATGATGTCAAATTGAGGAGAAGTCTCATGGGATGGGATGTTTTGAGGAAAAGAATATAAAAAAGTTATTTACCCTTACTTTTCACTTTGATTAACTAATGTCACCATGTTAATGAAAAATAAGTGGATTTAAAAGACACTTTTGTTGTCATTTAGGATTCAGCTTTAATTTAATTTGGTCACAGTTATTAAATAAGGAGTTTTTTATTCTTTTATTCCTAAAAAAATTGAGTAGTACAATATTCATATTTTAAGGAGAATAGAAATATTGTTGGTATTTATAGTAATATTTTTCACTTCTAATAAAAAATAAAAAAATGGTAGAATTTGATTCACACAAAGCACATTTGATAGAATTTATGGTTTTGCTTAAGGTGGTCCTAATAATGGGGGCGGCGCATAGGGCACCAACATAAATAGAATAATAATTGGTTTAAAGCAATTGTGGTGATCCATTACATGAGAATCCATTTAGGTGAATTAAAGCCATTTAATCAATTGAATGAAATATTCAATATTTTCCAATTATTGATGCCAATGTCACTGTGGATTTGAATATTTACTGTTCATCAAGAAATAAATAAATAAATAAATAAAGGATTCGTGACTATAATTAACACGTGAAAATTAATAGTGGAATATTTACATTATCAGCTTTTGATTATCTCCAAAGTTATCATTATGATTAAGGAACTTTGATTTTAATGATTAATTTCCAAATGGGGGAGTAAATTTTAGATGCAAGCCTAATCAATCATGACAAGTTTATTTGTAATTAAGCTCTAGGAAAGATAGGTTTATATGTGTATATATATATTGATGAAAGTTTTACTTACTCATCCACCATAGGATAACTTTAATTTATTATGTAAACTTATTATCACAACACTATTAAATTGAATGGGGTCCACTAATAATTTAAAATTATTTCATTATTTTAATATATCAACATTTTCATAATATATTTTAACATAGGATAAAGTTTTAATTATAATTCAATTATTTGATTGATAAAATGACCTTTTTATATAGAGAAATTGGTGACATAAGTGTAGGTAATTTATTTTTTATAAGTATTTTTCTAAGAAAATTTTATTCTAAGATAACATTAAATATAGTCATCTTCACAATTATAATTATATTTTTATACATATACATGCAGTATTTTAGTATGAGGAAAGGCATTATCATTAAAAAAACTCGTGATCTACTCATTTCTCCATTATTATACTGCAACAAGCCAACAACCTAAGAAGTTCTAAATTCTATGCAGCTTTATTTTCGATAGTGCTAAGGTTGCACTTTTACTAAGTTTTAATCAAAATATTCGTAGGATACAACGTATTTTGCTACAATTTCAATTCCCACATGCGATTCACTAACTAATGCAACACATTGGAATCAATATGTATTGATTTAGTTAAAGGTGTGTAGCTAGGGTTCAAGTTTCTTAACTATGTAATTTCAAGTTCAATTTTGAAATTTATGCTTTAAAAAAATTATATATACTTTTGGAAGTATATACCGATTCAAGTAATCGAATAAGATCAAGTAAACATTTTAACTAATAAAAAAAATAAGACTTTTGATTTCTAGACATTCATAGGCATTGTTGATCTCCACTTTCTTGGTGATGAGTAGTGATGACTATCATGAAATGATGTAATAATGATAAGACTTTTGATCTTACAACCATTAATAGTAGAAGCTTTGCTGGACTTGATTTTATGGTCTCTACAAGTTATTCAAATTTGAGTTTGATACATAATTGGTTGGTTTGGTTGGTGTATGTTAAATTTGATATGAATTAGTAGATGTTCATCATAACAAAAGAAACAAGAAGAATATAATTGGTCATTTTTTTGTCAACATTAAGTGGGAAACAATGGAAAATAGTCAACTATTATGGTTTTTATCTTTATCATCTTTTGTAGATGAAAACAGTGTCGTATTAATTTTAATTAAGTAATAAAAGAATTACTGAATTTTAATACCATGAATGTATTATTTCCCCATGTTTTCTTGACAAGTTTCTTTTATTTATTGATTTATTAACAAGGGTTTTTATAATCCTAATCAGTAAAACTTTATTTTCCAAAACAGAGAAATGGGTTTACTTTATAATTAAATAATTTAATAAAATTATTTAATATTGTTAGTATATAGATTTAAATTTTTTAAAATAATTTTTGCAAAATTTTTATCCTTTTGACAAATTTTATTTAAAATAATATAGAATATATATTATCTAATCAACCCATTGTAATTTATTATATACAATAAATTTCTTCACTTTATAACAAAATTTCTAAGTCATATAATATTTGATTTACAATTGAATAATTAAATAAAACTATTTTATACATGTATAATCTTTAAATTTAAATACATATCTAAATAAATATTTATCTTCAGTATTGCATAAACTGAAATACAAACATTAATATTAAACAAATACAAAAATAAAATTGTGTATGTGATATGTGCATAGGTGGTTGTTACTATTATCCGTACAATTATATTCAATGGATTGACACTGTAATAAACCAACATTGATTGATGGGCATCAAGTCTTTCATTTTGTTTCAAACCCTAATTCTGCTGTATGTGAGATACATATGATCACAACTTTGAATGACTTAATAACTAAAGAAATTGAATGGTTCTAGCAAACCACAAAACAATACATTCTGCTAAATAATAATTTAGCCCCCTTGGATGTGTGTAGAGTCTTCCCAACCCAATAATTCACTTATTTGTTTAAAATGAAATTTGCTTTTATATATATATATATATATATATATATATATATATATATATATATATATATATATATTACTTATAATTCTGTCTTTGAATGCTTTTAAGATCCACTAAAAAAATTATTTTCTTATTATGTTATTTATTAATTTATAATTATATTATCTCTAAATTAATTAAAATAATTAAAAATTTATATAAAACATTTCAACTGTACAATATAAAAAATTTGATGTTAATGTGTGAATGTTGCAATGTATAAAACAATTTAATATAACTTTTATTTATTTATTTTCATTTTTTAATTACTAAAAATTTAAAAACGTATACAATAAACAACCCATGCTTGGAAGACAATATGTTTATAAAAGATAGCCAACTCACAAATTTTAAAAATATTTTATGAGGACTTATAAAATTCCTCCACTCCAACATTTACATCCTAATTTATCCGTAACTTAAGACAATTAACTGAAAATATAAAATTCAAGGTTCAGATGTTCTTAACTGAAAATATAAAGCAAAATTAAAAAGAAAAAAATAATAGAAAAAGTCGAAATCTCTAATAAAATAAGTGTCCTAGTAGTTTGACAGTTTCTATCATAAGGTCTTTCCACTTTCATTTATTATCCTTTTGAGGTTATTATATGTGGTTTAATAATAAAATTAGTTCACACATTAATGATGATAAAGAGAACTACAAACTGAGCTACATGAAGCAAATGGGAGGGGGGAGGCAGTGACCCCTTTCAAATTATTGTGTGGTTAATCGATTTAATTGCATCAGGAATTCTATAACAAGGAATTATGGTAAAAAAAAGTGGGAGGGGGGACATGTGGAAAAAATTTCAACAAAACATCAATCCACACAACAATTGTACATTTAGTCACGTGAAACAAGGCTAATAAGGATCTTTGATCAATTTCCCCCAAATCAACCAAAAGGGGAATACTACCATAACAAATCTCACTAATATATAATCTCAACCACACATTTCCCATTATTATTAATAAAGTAGAATTACCTTTACCTGAAATGTAAGGAGAATGCAAGTTACTAAGAAAACTCAATACCATGCAGAGAAGATTCAGTGCAATGGGAGAAGATTTCACCGGAGAAGATTTCACCACCAACACCATTGCTAATAGGAATTTGTAGTGGACAACAACACTTTGCGAAATTTTTAGAGTTTCTATGAGTCTTTAGTGGACAATCCCACCGTTAGATATGAAGTTCCATGTGATACAGTTAGATATGAAGTTCCATGTGATACAAAACATCTGCCTAGAAATCACGTCTATTCAATAATGAACGAATAGAAGAGACATTTTAAAAAAGTAGCTCATAGTGTATGCGGTTATGAATGTAATCTTCCAAGGAGAGTCAGAGGAGAAAAAAATAAGAGAGGGAAGGAGAGATGGAGAAAAAAATAAGAGAGGAAAGGAGAGATGATGGTTGACTTCCAAGAATGCCGATTATTGATTTAAGTAATTAAACCTAGGATTTTATACTCATTAAGGATAAAAAAGGCAAAAAAGGAAGGACGTTAGTACTTTATATATCTTAATTATCTTTCAGATAAGATCTTGAAGGTTGTTTATCTTCACCTATCATTTTAAATTAAAAAAATCTAATATTCGTTTAAAAGATAACTCTATCTTAACTAACTCATTACAGTTATAACAAAAACTTATTAGTTTACTTATTAATTTTCTTTTTAATTTAATTTTTTTTTAAAAATAATTAGTTAAAATATCCAAATAAGTATGATTAGAATTGATTATCTTCTAAAGCTATCCGTTAAAAGTGCTCTTAACATGTATAATTATATAATATACTGGTCACTATTAATTTCTTTTAGAGAAGATAAATCAGTTTTCATAGTTATTTAATCTCACTCTAAGATATCCGTTGATTGATTTTTAAAAGTGATACAAACATACTATTTGGTTAATAAGCCTTACAAAATCTTATTTATTATCAGAATATGTGTTGAAACTCATACTATATAATTTTTTTTACTCTAAATATCTTTAAAATAATCTATAAATATTCTATTCTATTTATATTAGAGAACAAAAAGTAAATATATTCAATATAAATTCTTTTTACATAGTCAAACTTGTTGACTTTACTAATAAAATTTATAGAAAACATATAAAATCTTATTTATGATTTATTAATCACATAAAATATTTTCTTATTGTCAGTATATAAACTTTAAATTTTTATATTATGTTTTGAAATTATTTATTTTTGAAAAATTATATTTTTGCTCCTGTTTATTTAATTTTTGAAGATTCTCACATTCCTGGCGTGTAGTGTGTTCATACACAACATAGCACATTCCTAGTTATTTCACGAAATCATGGCATTGCCACCCCTTTTGCCTATCTTTACACCATAGAATTCCTACTTATGAAGTGGATATACACCACTACCCAAAAGTAAAAGTAATGATAAAGTGGACCTATTATACACAGTTTAAACCTGTCAAATTAATTCCACGTTTTCTGGTTATGTCCTGATCCTGTTTCCAAAATCCAACTTGTGCCGATTGATTAATTCCCAATTTGAAACATTTTAAGCCACCCAAGCAAAATCATCAATGGATTCAGTAATGGTAAAAGGTGGGGCTATGAAAGTTGGGTTAGGATATGGTTCGTGAGGGTGCCTGTAACGTTTGTGGATGGATGTTGGCTTTGTATTCATTGAATTTGATGGAAACCAAACCTTTGCTATTTCTTGAATTTTGTGGAAGAAAATAGCAAATCTTTGTCAAATAAGAGGAAGACATACCCTTATCAAGGATATCATGAAATCTTTTAGTAGTATATCAATGAAGACGATGGTGACGGAAAAAACTTGATATAACAAAAATAAAGGTTACAAAATATTACGCTCTCTCATTCTTAGCAAGCAGTAACAACATGCCACCTAATGGTACAATTTAAATTTTAAGATGTTGCACTGTCCATGTTAGCCCATGCTTCTAAGTGAATTTCATTCCCTCTACTTTGACACTTGTCAATAAAGATGATTATTGTTTTACTTAATCAGCAGCTTGAGTTCTGTAGTACCTCTCTTCAGATAATGGCTCTCTTCACCCATCAGTTCTTTGTTTGTCTTCATCCTCTCCTCAGTTTCTTTCTGCAAGATCAGTTCTCCATTTCAGCTTTCAGTTAGATTCTGTCAGCAGTGATGATAGAGTACACCTGGCCATGAAGTACTACTTACTACTGCTATGCAAATCCAACCAAGACCTTAAATGTGGCATAAAATTTTTCAAACATAGTTATGAATGGAGGGATTACTAAGGCCAGAAAACTTCTTATTAGAGGGAAAAGGATAACATAGTATGCATATCATGCCTAAAAAATAATAGAAACCTGAACTATCCTAATTATGATGACCTTGAAAATGGAAAGTATGTCAATAATGGTAAAAAAAAAAAAACACCCTGGGATCAACAAATTCGGAATCTGATTGAGAAATTTGACATAAATCAATAACAGAACATGAGACTATGTATGAGATTGATCAAATGTCAGTTGGAAGCAATGCAAAAATGATAGTGCCTAGTGCAAGTTTGAAACAAGAAAAGAGTCAAGCACACTGCCCATTAAGGAAATCAAAGCAAAGGCACCAATTGATTACTTTGCAAGCCAAATAATTAAATACTACAGATTAAGCTTACAAGAAATCAAGAAGGATGTAAGGAAGATAGCTCATAGGGAAAATTTCAAGGTAGATGTATGAAGCAAATCCCTTTAATTCCGTTCACAATAATATGTTTATTGCAATGAACCAATGACTAATGCCAATGGCCAATATGGCACTGGCATAAAACAGCAAGAAGTGCATAAAACATATGATATCACAGATCATGACAGATGACAACAAATAAAGAAGAGAGAGGCCATTAATTGATTTATTTGTGAGCAAGAGAATAACCCCACAGCTAGGCAGATTTAGTTAAAAACTTCACAAGAAATAGTAAAATACAGTGATACATGAAACATATATTAAATAACTGAGAGCAACAATCCCAAAGCTTCAGTTCTTGTTCTGCAAATAATCCCTTTTATTAGAAAATCTCGTAGACAAACCAAACCAATGATTCAGTAATTAGTGACACTAACAACTAATTGAGATTCAAAATCAGTCAAATTTCTGTCCTGATTCAAGAATAGCCTGATTTTATTTTTCATTCTGTGCGATGACAACTATTGCAAAAAGAAAATAAGAAGCAATGCTTCAAACTTCAACAATACAGTGTGGAGAATCAAATGATGTATAAAAGCTATGTGAAATATCATAGCTTATATGTCAATCAAGTGTGATAAATAATACAAGGTGGAAACATATTTTATTTCCCAATGCTTCCACGAGAAGAAAAAAGGGGGAGGGGGATAAGAGATACAAGGAGTGCTTAAGAATAACAGCTAAACTTAAAAACTGAAACCAATGCATCCATTGTAGCCCATCTTTCTAATAAATGGATAAAAAATCATAATATCCTTACCAAAATTGGGTGAACCATTTTACATCTTTAATGCATTGATTGGACATTAACCAATTCTCTATAAATGAATATTTTACTGGTCTCTACTATAAAATCCTTTTCGGAACATTTGAATCCACGGCTTAGCCTCGTCTTTCCTCCGCTTATCACGGAGCATTTTAATCCACAGCTTAGCCTCGTCTTTCCTCCCATGATTTGAGAAACCGCGTATCATGATATCATATGTCCAATCATTAGGTTGATAACCCTTTTGACATATCCGTCCAAACAACAATCGAGCTTTGTCCATATCGCTCTTGGCTACTTGTTTCAGTAACAGATTGTAGGTGAAAATATCAAGAGGAAAGCACTTCTCTATTAATCGCTCCAAGTCCTCAATATAATGGCTCACGCTGAGACAACCAGAAAATGCACCCAACATCAAGCGAAGTGTTGAATTACCAGAAAATCCCCCCTCTTCCACTCCTCTTAAATGACAGATTGCCTCGTAGAGCTGTGGTGAAATCAAAGAATGATAAAGAAGTATATTGCCAATAAAAGAAGTTAATGGGCGTCCCATTTTCTCATAAACATTAACAAGATGTATTGCTTCACGATATCTTTGCAATGAGCAAAGCTTCTGCACAAGAAGCTCAAAGCATTCAGCGCTTGGATTCAACCCTACTCTTAACATGCTGAAAAGGAACTCATGTGCAATGTCTGTCCTATTGGACTTGCAGAGACCAACAATCAAGGCATGATATAACCTTCTACCAGCCAAACCACAGCCCCGAACATCATTAAAAAAATTCAGAGCATCAGAAATTCTTCCACTTATCAAATAACCTTGCAACATAAGAACATGGGAAGACAAATTGGGCGTAACACCATTCCTTAGCATCAACTGATATACTTCCACAGCCAACTCAGGCTGCTGAGCATGTTTAGCTCCATCAAGGAAAAAGTTGTAAGTATGACAACAAGGTTTACAATGAGTCAGCAAATGCAGCAAATTGAAAAAGCGACCTCTTGAATTATCCATTTCAAGTAAACAGCAAATAACATCTCTACACATAGGACGCGTCAGTTTATGACCCTTTGCTTGCATTTCAACGAGAAGCCGGGCAGCAAAATTTCCCCTTCTCAACTTTAAAAAACCCTTAACCATCTTAACATACGACGCCCTGGCAGCAGGGGTCTTAAGTTCTCCATATAGCAAATAACCCTGATCCACTCTCCCAGCCTGGCACAGAGCCGATACAAACTTATTATATATCGATGCATGAGGCACGAAATTCCGCTCCGTGGCAAGATTCATCAACTCATTCATCTCCTCAATCTTGCACTCCCTACACAAATCACCTGCAAGCATGGTAAATGTCTCGGCATCAGGAAAATAACTCTGGTCAACCGAGCTTCTAAGCACACTATACGCCTCCTTAATGTTCCCATTCCAACACAAAGTGCGTATCAAATACTTGCAAGCCAAGTGATTCAAAGACAATCCAAACTCAGACCTAGAATTATACAACTCCATCGCGACATCTGCCATCGCGACATCTGCCATCCCCACTTTGCAAAACAAACACAAAACTGCATTCATGGTAACCATATCCGGAGGAATACCACTCTCAACCATATCCATCAACAAATCGTAAACCTGCCTAAGCCGATCCTCCCTCAAAAGCCTATAAATCAAAACATTAAACCTAACAGTAGCAGGAAAATACCCTTCAGAATCCTTCTTCTGTGTGAAAAACTCCAATGCCTCATTCACCTTCCCAACCTGAACAAGACCCTTTATCCAAACCCCATAGGCGTGATCAAGTGGCACCAACCCAGAGTTCCCAAACTGCTTAACCAACTCAACCGCACGATCAAACCTAAAACTCTCACACAAAGCACCAACAATGAAACTCACTTCAGGCCCTTGTAAATCCTCTCCACGACACACCAACCCCTGAAGAAACTCCTCAGCCTCTTCCAACCTCCTTTCCTTGCACAAATGCTTAACAACAATCACATTGGTCACATGATTCTCAAACCCCCGCTTCCTAATTTCATTCACAATGATGTCAAAAGCGTTGAGGTAGTTCTTCTCAGCAAGGGAATTCAACAGTACATGGTAAGCAAAAGAGTCAAGGTCAAGCCCAATGAAGCGCATTCTACCGAACGCATGGAGGGCATTTTGGGGTTTTCCAGCAATGGCATAACCGAGGACGAGTATGTCGTGGAAGCGGACACGGTGTTGAAACAGGCGGCGGCGGAAGTCATGGAGGAAGTAGAGGACGAGGGGTTTGAGGTCGGCGCGTGAGAGGATGTGAAAAATCGCGACGAAAGTGGCGCGCGTGTGATGGAATCCCGGTTGGCGCCCCGCCCAATCGAAGAATTTCAGGCACGGCAGGACGTCACGGCGGGCGGCGCCGTACCGGAGAACGCGGAGGACGAAGCGCTCGGAGAGAGGGAGGGAGAGGGCTGAGAGTGCGGCGGAGAAGTCGTCGCCGGAGGTGGTGAGGATTTGGTAGATGCGGCGGAGGAGCGGGTCCTCGGCGTGGTAGCGCGAGGCGAACCACGTCTTGAAGGAGGCGGCAATGTCGGCTTGGGTAATGAGGAAGGAATATGAAGTGGAAGAAGATGGAGAAGACGAAGAAGAAGAAGATGATGATGATGCAAGAGAAGTGTATGAAGCATTTGAAGGGTTGAGAATGGAAAAGATGAAGGATTTGGATCTGAGACGGTGTTTAGTTACATGTTTGAGAGGGAGCTTCATTGATTGAATCAATGGAATTGAAATTGGAATAATCTTCTTCTTCTTCTATCACAGTTCCATTGACATTGCATTCCAAGTGTTTGCGTTTATGCCTGTGAGTGAGTGTTAGTTTTTTACATTCAAGGGTTTAAGGCAGGGTTTCACTTTGGGTGATTGAATCAAATTACAACCTTGTTTGTGTTTTGTTTCGACTGAACCAAAAAACCTTGGTTTGCTTTGAATTAGGTCACATATGTTACATTTACTCATTGCTTCAAAGTAAGTTTATAAAATAATTAAAACAATAATTCAAATTCTTTTTTAGGATAACAAAAATAAATTAAAGTTTTTTAATTAGAGGATTTTTTTACAATTATTTTCTAAATATTTATAATTTTTTTAGCTTGAAACTTTCTCTTCAGTTAGATTTATTATGTATAACCTTAACACATTTAATTCTAAGAATAGTTTGAGAGGAAAAATTGTTTTTATACTATTATTATATTGATTAAAATTTTAGTTTAACTATTTTTTATTGATCTTGATAAATTAGTTTTTATGTGTTAGATTAGAAATAATAATAATGTTTTTATTATTGACCATGATTTATTACAAATTATAAGATTTTTTTATTTATTGAGTTTGAGATCATAATTTTATTTTATTTTTTTTATAAATTTTAGAAGGAATGAATAAGAAAATACTCTCTTACCACTCCACTCAAGTTTGTTGCTTAAAAAACAAATTTCAAATTAATCTTTTCAATTTCTTAACACTATATTTATGAGTTTTAAACTAACCTATTAATAATGTAAAATATCTTTATAACAGTAAAATTTTATCATCAAAATAAATAAATTTATCTATAATGATAGATTGACAGGTTATAGAATTTTATTAGTTTACATTTGAAATTTGTTTGGAATTGATGTAATAATAAAAATTGTTGATTTATTTGAAAATTTGTTTTGATTTTAAAAAGGTTAATGAAGTTGAAGGAGTTCACAAGCACTCATTCTTATCAACTTCACCAGGTAAACTTCACATACCCTTTTGTTTCTTTTCCAATTTCTCTTCCAAATTTTTCATTTTTCTTACACCAAGCTCGAATTCGTTTCCGGGTTTTGTTGCTCACTCGTGTTTATTCTCCTTCGTGATTCTGTTTGTAGTACCGTTTGTTGAGTTCATTCCCTTGTAATGTTCTTCTGCACAATCATCAATCAATTTACTCAAATCTATATTGCTACCCATCAATTAAGTACTGGGACAACCATCAACAACAAGTTTTTCCCCCCTTAATAAAATATAAAAAGTTAAAATTTTTGTGAATTTAAGCGATTATATCCGTTGAAATCGATTTTCAACCTTAGGCAATGATTGTTTTCCCTTCAATTAGGAAAATTTTCATTAGGGTTTCTGTATTTGGTCATAGATGATGCTCCTTTTTGATTAGTTAATAAGAGTAATGGGTAGGGACATGCACTGTATTGGAAGAGGTAACCTATATAGGGTTAGTTTGAATTTTTTTCTCCAGACTTGTAGGAGGAAAAATTAAGAAGAAAAAAGTGAAATTTATTTCTTTAAAGTTAAAACAAGTTTTCGTTATTAATTTGTAGAAAATCTTCGTATCATGAATAATTAATTTTAACTTTTGGAGAAATTTTGAAGTTCTTCTAGAGAATTCACCCAAATTGATTCATAGTATATACCTGAAATTTGAAATTTATCTAATCATGTTATGAATTACTGATCACCATGTCAGAAAATGTTTGTTGGAATTGGAAGTCCACAGTAAGTAGGTACCCCCGTTTGTTTCAGATTCCATTGGTGTGGAGACTGGAGTTCTGCTGGCATAGATGGGTTTTGGGACACTGAGTTTATTTGTGGCGGTCCGATTTGAGGCCCCGAATTTCAATGGTTTGCCCCCGTCTCGGTCACCCAATTCGTCGTTGCCTCATCTCTCCCTCACAAAGCCATCTTGGGTTGTGAGAACGGAGTCAAATGTTCGGAAGAGAAGAAAGAAACCGGATCCGCATTGTGTGGTATGTGAGGGGAGTGGAAGGGTTGATTGCCACCAGTGTAATGGAAGGGGGAGGATAAACCAGGTTCATTTGGAAATGCTCCCAAAAGGTGAATGGCCAAAATGGTGTAGGACTTGTGGTGGAAGTGGTCTTAGTTACTGCTCCCGCTGCCTTGGGACTGGAGAGTATAGGTATATCATGGGATTCCAGTTCATGAACAGGGATGATAATCAATCCCCTGAAAACAAGTCTTAGCTTCTTTTTCTTTTTCTGGGTGGTGGTGTTAGGTTCAAGGTATTAGAGAGGGTCATGGTATAGCAGCTTTACTTGTAATTGCTGAATGACAAGTCTCAATCACAGTATGAAAAACCTTGATAAATAGATTGTTCCAACTCTCACATCTCGGTGCAATTTGATTTTAAATTGCAGGTTGGTATGTTGCAACCTGAGTAGGTAATGAAATTTTAAAAATATTTTTTTCCTTGGTATCGAGAGAGCGTTGCCTTTGAATGATCTCTCTAAGCTCAGCCCATGTTTCATGTTACTGTTAATTTTTCTTATTTTTTTTTCATTTTTTGTATGAATAAATACTAAAAATGGAACTATATATGCTTCTTCAACCATTAGGAAGCTCCCACCATTTAATTCACCTACCAGTGTAGCTAGTTACAACTGTTTGTTTTGAACATTGACTTGCCAAGCAAGTTAAGTACTTGTCACTTTTGTTATTTTGATTCTTAAATGTTGTTGATGAAATTTCCTGGCCGCTGTCTTAAATCCATTTCTTCGATTCTGGTTATCATGGAATTGAAGCTTCTTCCATGTTTAACTTATCATGTTAAACTTGAGACTGTTTTCAGGGGAGCTTATTGTTTGCTTTAGACTTGAATTGAGAGTTGATAACTTGATTTGCCTTTCGAAACAGCTCAAGTATTTTGCTGTTGATCGGCTGCGTCAGTAGAAGTATACTGATGATGCATAGCAACTATTTTCTGTGGGCTTATTGCATTTGATAGTAATAGGATCATGGACCCTTTTGGAAATTCGACTTTGGTCAGGTAGAATTTCCCAAAAGGTTTATCTCTTAAATATATGGTTCATTTTCAAAAGATCTGTAGAAATAATTTTGATTGTTTAACAAGTTTGAATACATGATGAACCTGGCTTATTCCACTGGTCATTTGTAGTAATCAGACAATTTTGGTCAACACTGGAGTCATATCATTACAATGCAAGTAAATGAAGGACTCAACGGACCTTGCTTTACAGATCCCTTTTTGCAGTGGAGTCAATGGCAGTTGATTGACTCTCTTCTACCAACCGGTGGATTTGCTCATTCTTTTGGCCTTGAAGCAGCAGTTCAGTGTCACTTGGTGTCTAATTCCAATGACCTTAAGACATTTCTTATCCATGTATTGGAGAATACAGGAAGCTTACTCCTTCCTTTTGTGTACTCGGCTTCCATGTTGCCCAATTTGGAAAACTGGCATAAGCTTGACAAAATATTGGATGCTACCCTAACTAATGAAGTGGGTCGAAAAGCATCAACATCGCAAGGATCCGCATTAATGAGAGTGGCTTCAGCTGTGTTTTCTGAGGTTCCCTCTCTCAAAACCATGAGAGATGCTTCTCTAGGATCAGGGACTGTATCTTTTCATCATGCTCCTGTATTTGGACTTATATGTGGAGCACTAGGATTTGAAAGTGCTAGTTCTCAGAGAGCTTACATGTTCATCACAATGAGAGATGTGATTTCTGCTGCTACAAGGCTAAATTTGATAGGACCCCTTGGTGCAGCATTGTTGCAGCATCAGGTTGCTCCTATTGCTGAAGTTATATTGGAAAAATGGATGAATCGCTCGGTGGATGAAGCATGCCAAACTATGCCTCTGCTAGATACTGTGCAGGGTTGCCATGGTTACTTGTTTTCAAGACTGTTTTCATCTTAGAAGGCACAAATGTGGATGACTCATGTAAAAAAGTTTGTAACAGTCAGTGATGTGCTTAAGGTTTCATGTTTTGTAACTTGAACGATGCTCACTCTTCACTTTGCTGAGGATTATTTGATGTCTTATGCTGAACAATTTCGTACATTCACCTTGTGAACTATTTGTTAGTTTATGCGTGATGCAAGAGTTTGTTCTTTTTGCTTCACTACTTTAGCATTCAAGGATTAATGTGGCATGTTTTGAACTTTTATGAGACTAATTTGGTCACAGAAATATTGGTGGTGATGCATTAATATTATATATATATATATATACAGGGATTAGAAATAAATTTTAATAACTTCAATTATCAAATTGTCTAAAATTATATTTTGTATCTATATTTGAAGAGTTATATTGCTATTAGCTATATGGTGTCTTATAATTGAGATACTTCATATTGTAAACTATTTTTTACTATTATTTTAGTCTCTGTGTTGTACACAAAATAAAATTTTATTTTATATATAAATCATATTATAATTATTTAATTGAAATATATAATAAATAATTTTTTGAACTTTTATATTATACTAAAATTTTAGCTTATGTATTGCATAAAATGATTATCCATTTTATATAATTGAAAATTATAATAAATAATATTTTTAATATAGAGATTATATTATAATGAAATTTCTAATAATAAATATTTAAAAAATGTATTTCATATTTTAAAATATAAAATATTATATAGATGCATTGTAAATATTATTTTAAAATGATTCTAAAACACACTATCGTTTGAGATATTGTTAAAATTGAAAACTACTATAATCCAACCATTTTAGAGTGGATTGAGCTTAAATTTTAAATCAAACTATTTGGATTATGAACAAAAAAATCTGAAGTAACTGGATCACATGATTTTAACATTTTAAATTATATTATTTTCACACCTTATTTTATTTCATTTTCTTAAAATATTAACAAAATAAAAAAAAGTTACAATTTTTTGAATATATAATTTCTTTGATAACGATTTGAGATTCATGTTTTCACATTTTTATTACAGGATTAGTTATTGATAGTTAATTGTTATTTATTCATCTTTAAATTTTGGTGTCATTTGTCCTGGGCCAAATGAATTATTATTAAATTAATTAATTTGTTTGGATTAAATATTTTTAAAAATTTAAAATAATATTATTTTGAGAAAGAATTTCAATTGAGTAAAGTTAAAAGAATTTGGAATTCTGTTTAAAATTAAGACATTTTAATTCTTTCTCACTTCTCTCATAATTAAAATTGAGACTAACAATTCAAAATTTTTAATTAAATTAAAAATAATTATTTATTATATTTTAATTATTCAATATTAAAAAAATAATTATTATATATTTTGTAGCATTAGAATTCATCATACAGCATTAAAATTATTTTTAATATTTATTATTTATTCAATATTAAAAATTTAATTTTTAAATAAATATTTAAAAATAAAAATTTGAATTTTTTAAAAATTGAATTACTTTATCCAAAAAAAAGAAATTAAAATAATTCATCCCAACAAACTAGATATAAAATAAAAAAAATTTAAATTCTTGAAAATTTTTAAATTTCCATCCAAACACAACTTAAAAGTAATAAATTCTTTATTTTGTCTACTGAGATAATTGGAATTCATAATTTTATTATGATTATGTTGCAACCTCAGAAACATTGAATATATATATATATATATATATATATATATATATATAACAATGCTTTCTCACCATAATTCTTGTTTTTTTTAGCCCCACAGTGACTGTTTTGGTTTAGTCGTCTAAGGAAGAAAATGATCATAATAATCACAATGAAAACGATTGAAGTTATTTAAAGGAGGGACTATGGCTGCGACAGCAAATGGAACTGGAAATTGGAATATGGAGAGAAAAAACACTGGTCTCGTTGTGGAAAAAGTTGCAGATTAAGATGGACAAATCATCTCAGATCAGATTTGAAAAGATGTGCATTTAGCTAAGAAAACAACGAAAAATCTTTGATTATTAAAACCTTAAATCTTATTAATGACTTTCTTCTTCCTGTGGGTGGCGGTTCCTCCTTCTCCTTAACGCCACCCCTTCACCTCTTCCTATTCCGCTTCATATCTTTTTCTTCTAAATTTCTAAACACACAGCTCTGGTTATTAGTTGGGCCGTTCAATAGCTCTATATAAATTAGCAGTTTTTGACCCCTCTGATCCTGTTTTTGATCTAATGTGAAGACAGGGTATGTTCATCATAAACCTCCATAACCGAGAGGTTCACTCTCTCTTTTGCAACTTGGATTGAAGACCTCGGTTCACTCTCTCTTTTGCAACTTGGATTGAAGACAAGATTGGGCATTCTTTGAGCTTCTTTGGATCACCTCAAGAAGGCTTCTATCAAGATGAGATGACTTAATTCATCACAGATAATTTGCAACCATGCATACATAATGTGTCAAGAAAAAATTACCTACAATTGAGAGTTTTAAGCTGATATGACATAATTGGAAGTTGCATATTTTTTAAACTCTATTTAATATTGAATCATTCATTTTTTTTTTCACCAATTTTGGATTCTACCTTTTGAAGTGCACCATGAAGTCATGATTGATATTTGTTAGAAATCCCATATTGCCTAGAGATAAAGTATGTTGTATATGTATATAAGTGAGAAATAGTTCTCACATAGTATTAGAACCTATCTTAGGACTTTTTACACTTCTTTGAGTGTTGGGATCTTTTGCACCCTATTATAGAACCATTATAGGAGATTCTAGAAATAGGGTCTTTTGTATGTATATAATTGCACCTCATTGCAGGGGATCCCAAAGATAGAGACTTGTTATATGTATATAAGTGAGAAACAATCCTCACTTTATAATCAAGTATGTTTATGTATATAAGTCTCAACTGTTTCTAACAGTATTTACTTTATTTTCTTAACTTGATTTGTGTCAGTTGCCTGGAGAAGATTAAAGAAGAGGAAAAGAGCTGCCTTAGCAATTTACCCTGATGGCATAAAACCATTGAGGAACGTTGACAATTCGTAGAGTAGTGTAAATGATTCCACCAATGACTCACCATCAGATACATCATACAATGTATCAGAATTGGTATTCAACAATTACAAACGCACTCAGAATCATCCATTGCATGTCCAACCAAATGATCAGTAAGTTAATTATACTCATGCATGATAAAGTTTATCAATAAGTTAATTACACTCGGAACAAATGTTGTTTCTACTCTAATTTTAATCTAAAAAAAACTTTCTCATTGTTTCTAATTTATCTTGATAACGATTTGAGATTCATGTTTTCACATTTTTATTAGAGGATTATTCTTTATACTTGAGATTATTAGAATTCATAATTTTATTAGGATTATGTTATCAATCTTTCTCAACCACCAGCAATCTAACATAAGTGATATGCTTGAGGGAAGAGATGCTTTCTTTTTAGAATTGACTGGTGTTAAAGTTTGTTTTTATTAAACAAAAGTTATGAGTGGATAAAAATAAATTATTTTTATGATGCAATATTATTTATTAATTTTTTTTATATAATACACATAACAAAAAAATTAATTTTTTTTACTAATAAGAATGATAAAATAGATCGATCAATATATTATTTTAAAAATTTGATTCATCTAAATTCATTTTATAAAAATATATTCAATCCATTGGTCAATCACTAGTATTTTATATTTTTATCAATAAATATAATTGTTAATAGAATTTCAGACTTGCATAAAAAGAATTTCAACCCAAATTTCAGACTTGCAACCTCACAAACATTGAATATATATATATATATATGATCCCATGTTAACAATGCTTTCTCAACTATAACTTTTGTCTTTTTCATTTGTTGTAGCCACAGTGGCTGCTTTCGCTTCGTCATCTAATGATTTTAAAGAAGGGACCATGAACAGCACAAGAAGATAAAATCTTGGCTGCATATGTGACCACAAATGGAACTGTAAATTAGAATATAGTGAGAAAAAACACTGGTCTTGCTCGTTGTGGAAAAAGTTGCAGATTAAGATGGACAAATCATCTCAGACCAGATTTGAGAAAACGTGCATTTAGCCACGAAGAACAGCGGAAAATCTCTGGACTCCATGCTTTATTTGGAAACAAATATGCTAGAATGGCTCAACAGGTTTGACTTAGAATTTGTGTGTTTGAAAATAGATAATGATTTCTTATTAATAATAAATTGAGTTCAATGTGAATTGTGTCCAAGGAACTTCACTCCAAACAAATCAATATATAAAGTTTCCTTTAACTTGTAAGAATTTTGTGCATGACTTATTGATCAGATGACTTAATTCATCTAGATCATTTGTAACCATGCATATGTGTCAAGAAAAATTACCTGCAATTGAGAATTTAAAGTTGATGAGACATAATTAGAAGTTGCATGTTTCTTAAATTTTAGTTAACATTAAATTATTCATTATTTTTTTCACCAATTTTGGATTCTAACTTTTGAATTGTACCATGAAATTTATAGAGTCATGATTGGCATTTACTTTTATTTTCATGACTTGATCTGTGTCAGTTATAGTCATGCATGCATAATGTGTCAAGAAAAATTAATTACCTGCAATCGAGAGTTTTAAGCTGAAGAGACATAATTGGAAGTTACATGTTTCTTAAATTCTAGTTAATATTGAATCATTATTTTTTTTTTCACCAATTTTGGATTCTACCTTTTGAATTGCACCATGAAGTCCATAGAGTCATGATTTGGTATTTACTTTGTTTTCATAACTTGATTTGTGTCAGTTGGACAATGAAATAAAGAATTTATGGAATACAAGATTAAAGAAGAGAAAAAGGGCTGCCTTACCGATCTACCCTGATGGCATGAAACCATCGAGGAATGTT
Organism: Hylodesmum podocarpum; assembly: GCA_026586105.1. Classification (NCBI taxonomy): domain Eukaryota; kingdom Viridiplantae; phylum Streptophyta; class Magnoliopsida; order Fabales; family Fabaceae; genus Hylodesmum; species Hylodesmum podocarpum. The sequence continues at coordinate 3,831,434 of JALJEV010000519.1, read as the reverse complement.
AAAGGTCAATTTGAGTTATTGCGAGGGAGACAGGTGACTGATTTTCGGTGATTGCATACGTGATCACATGTGGCCATTTTTATTCGGCAAAGGGAAATGGAACCAGCGCTGCTGACACGTGACACGTGTGATTGATGAAGGGAAGTCGAACTCAAAATTTGCATTGTTGTAACTGAACAAGTTTTGAAAGCACATGGACCAAGAAAAAATTGCAAAGAAATCCAACCCATTTAATTAATGAAGCTTGAAAAGGGGCCGCACACACAATGAAATAAAGAACAGGAATACAAGATTAAAGAAGAAGAAAGGGGCTGGCTTACCAATCTACCCTGATGGCATAAAACCATTGAGGAATGTTAAAGTCAGAGATTAGTGCAAATGAATCCACCAATGACTCACCATCAGATACCCAGAATTGGTATTCAACAATTACAAGCACACTCAGAATCATCCATGGTATGTACAACCAAATGATCAGTATGTTAATTATACTCATGCATGATAAAGTTTATCAGTAAATTAATTACACTCATAACCAATGTTGTTTCTACTCTAATTTTAATCTAAAAAACAACTTTCTCATTGTTTCTGATCTATCTTGATAAAGATTTCACATTCATGTTTTCACATTTCTATTAGAGGATTAGCCCTTGATAGTTAATTGTTATTTATTCATCTTTAAAGTAATGAATTATTTTTTATATTTGAGATTCTTAGAATTCATAATTTTATTATGATTATATTGCAACCTCACAAACATTGAATATATATGAACCTGAGTAGTTTCATGTTACAATCCTTCTCAACCACTAGCAATCTAACATAAGTGATATGCTCGAAGGAAGAGTTGTTTTCTTTTTCAACTTTACTTCGCTAATAAAGCGATATGTAGTCAACCAACTAACTCACTTATAAAAGAATATATATGTATTCCTCTCTCTTCACATTTTATACACATACATATTTCTCTTTCTTCATATTTTATAACTGATTGTCTGAGTTGTCTATCAAATCATTTCCTTTCTTTTTAGAATTGACTGCCGGTAAAGTTTATTTCTACTAAACAAACAAACAAACAAGTTATGAGCCAATAAAAATAACTTATTTTTATTATGCAATATTATTTATTATTTTTTTCTATTATTTGTTCAAGTAATACACATGACAAGAAATTTAAAAAAAAAATTTACTAATAAGAATGACAAAATAGATGGATCAATATATTGTTTTAAAAATTTAATTCATCTAAATTCATTTTATAAAAATATATTCAATCCATTGGTCCATCACTACTTCATGATATAAAATTAATTATTTTTTATCTTTAAAGTATTTTTTTCTCTTTCTCTTTTTCTTTCTCTTCCCATATTAATAAATAATTATGTTCATTAATATTTTATATTTTTATTAATAAATATAATTGTTAATAGAATTTCAGACTTAGCATAAAAAGAATTTCAACCCAAATATATCTTAATCTCAATTATAAATAAACAGGTAAAAGTCCTACCACGGGTCATTTTAAAAAGAAATTTCATAAATAGGGTCAGTTCAAAATTATTTCCCTGGAAAAGGTAGTGACACGTGTCAATGAGAGAGTTATTGTGAGGGAGACACTTGACTGATTTTCAGTGGTTGCATAGGTACGTGAAGGATGTTGAACAAAAAAAAATTCGTTTTCACCCTGGTGCTGATATGTGACAATTTTTATTTGGCAAAAGAAAATCGAACCACAAAATTCATCTTTATCATGGTGCTGACATGTAACAATCTGATTGGCCAGGGGAAATGGAACTCAAAATTTCAACTTTAATTTCATGCACTGTGGTTATTGTATATGTCTTATAGTTGTAACTGAACAAGTTTTGAAAGCACATGGATCAAGAAAAATGCAACCAAATTCAACTCATTTAATTAACAATTTTAAATACATAACTAACCAGCTAACTCACTCATAGAGAATATATGCACATATTTCTCTCCACATTTTATAATCAGTTGTCTGCCTATTGCAGTTATCTACTGATGCAAACTCATGAAGAACTTGTAAGGGATCTTCATGAATAAGAAAAGGGGTGTCCCAATCTTCATTCACCAATGTTCAATCACTCTTAAACAACGGAATAACTCAATATATAGCAATGATAGCTCATGGTCAACACAAAAGGGGAAGAAAGAAATCAAAAATGGAAGAAGGAAGAAGTGTAGTAAGCACCATGGATGAAGCACCCAATAAGCTTGGTTGGAGAATCGCCACTTGGATCATGGATCCATGATAAGATTCAAGGTTCTTGGAAGAAACCTTAGGAGAGCTCTCTCTTTTTCTCAAGACTTTAGTCTTAGAAATCCTCTTTTCAAAAATGACCAAAGTGATCACAAAATAGAAATTGCCTAAGTTATAAGACCCCTTGTGTGTGATTGGCCTTGAGTCATCCTAGCCACTTGATTCTTGATGGATTGATCAAGTGATGCTAAGCACCCCTCACTTGATCAATTCAAGAAGGATCTAGAGTTAAAGAGATCAAGAGGCTCATAACTTATCTAAGTTTGTGATGATCATGGATTAATTAAGATGAAATTCTATGTCTTGGATTAGAAGTAAATCCTAAGGCTAGAATTCATTCTTAGATGAGAGTCAACAATTTAGAACTTGACTTAAATTTACACCTTTGATTATGGGTAATCAAGTGGTGGAAATTTAAATGAAGTTAGTGGCAATTCCACTAATTCTATCTCCTAATCCATCCACTCTCTTTTAAGAGAGTGTATTACACTTGCTTAGTTGGGTCATAAGACACTTAAGTCCATCCAACACAAATAGAAGTCAACATGTCCATAAAAGGAGCTTGGTCGAAATTCACAAACAAACATAGGTCCAAGCTTTACACAAATTAAAGCTAAACTAATTACAAAATACTTAGAAAATTATAAGGCTTCATTTGCCCAATTTGTTGACTTCCAAGAGTTGACCTTTGACTTTGACTTGGTCAACTCTTCTTCAACTTGAGCTTCTATTTAACTTTACATTTCTCTTGTAATTCTCATGCTTGGGAGATGGTCCTCCATCATCTACCTAACATTTCTCGTTAATTAATGAAGCTTGAAAAAAAAAATTGAAAGTGGAGGCCGAAATTAGAACTGAAAGTGTCAAACCTGTGTCATCTACCGTGGTAATATCTGAAGCACTTGCCAAATTTTTGGAAACTGAGGGAACGGAAATGGAATAATATGAAGCCTTAAAACTTGTTTGGGAGTACATCAAGCTTCATCATTTAGAGGTGTGTAGCCACGTCCACCACTTTCTCCACTCAAACCTTCTCCATCATCCTCAGTTTAAGATTCCAACACTTACATAAGAATGATCATGGTTTCCTTTTTTTGTAAGCTTCATTAATTAAATGGGTTGGGTTTGGTTGCAAAACTTGTTCAGTTACAACTATAAGACATATACAATAACCACAATGCATAAAATTGAAGTCGAAATTTCGACTTCCCCTTTGCCAATCAGATTTTGTTACGTTGAAGATGAATTTTATAGTTCGACTTTCCTTTGACCAATAAAAAAATTGTCATGTGTCAGCACTAGCAAAAAAAAACGAATTCTTTTGTTCGACTTTCTTCGTGTAGTCATGTAACCATTGAAAATAAGTGAAATTTTTTTGTTCGACTTCCTTCATGTAGTCATGTAACCACTGAAAATCAGTCACATATTTCCCCACAATAACTCTTATTGACACGGGTCACTACTCTAAAGACAACAAAAAAGTTCGTCACTACTCTAAAAACAACAAAAAAGTTATCTTTCTTGTAAATTAAAGTCAAACAAATTTGTTTGTCTAAAAAAAAAAATAATCCCTCTAAAAGAAATAGTTTTAAACTAACGCTATTCAATAAATTTTTTTAAAATTACCCCAGAATTATTTACCTAAATAAACATGAGTAGTGACTTATAGCTCTAATATCCTACTTAAGAGAGATGCATCTACCAATTCAAGTAAGTGCCCTCTCTTCTTTTTCACTCTTAGAACATCTTTCTAACTAATGTTCATAATCCAAATAGTTTGATTTAAGATTTAAACTCAATCCACTTTAAAATGTTTGGATTATAGTAATTTTTAATTTTCACAATAATTATCTCAAACAATAATGTTTTTTAGAATCATTTTAAAATAATATTTACAATGAATCTAAATAATATTTTATATTTTAAAATATGAAATATTACATTTTTTAAATATTTATAATTAGGAATCTTCATTGTAACATAATCTCTATATTAAAAATATTATTTATTATAATTTTTAATAATATAAAATGGATAATCATTTTATGCAATACAATTATTTTTTATTCAATTATATAAAGATATTATTAGGAATTATTTTTAAGTAATATTTATTATAAATCTAAATAATATTTTATATTTTAAAGTTGAAAACTACTATAACCCAACCATTTTAAAGTGGATTATGAACAAAAGAATCTGAACTAGATTACATGATTTTAAAATTTAAAATTATATTATTTTCACACCTGATTTTATTTCATTTTCTTAAATATTAATAAAATAAAAGATTATACAAATATTTTATCCATTAAAATACTAGTTTACTTTTAAATTTATATTTTTTATCTACTACAATGGATCATGTTTCATTTTCATGAGATAATAATCTATATAGTGATAGGGTATCATAATTTTCATAATAAAAAGATAAATATTTTAAAATATATAAATATTTCATATTTAAAAACATAAAATATTATATAGATTTATAATAAATATTACTTAAAAAATAATTCCTAAAAACACTATTGTGTGTAAGATAATTGTTATTAAATTTGAAAACAAATATAATCCAAACCTTTAAAAGTGGATTGAATTTAAATTTTTAACCAAACCATTTGGATTATGAACTAAAAAATCTGAAGTCATTGGATTGCATGGTTTTTTTTAAAATCTTAAAGTATACATTTTTACACTTGGTTTTGTTTGATGTTCTTAAAATATTAATAAAATAAAAAAATGGACCATATATCATATCAAATAGAATACAAGTTACTTTTAAACCCTAAATTTTCTGTTTATCTATTAGAATGGATCATGCTTAATTTTCATGAGAAAATAGTCTATATACAGATAGTGTACCATAATTCTAGGAGACAAAAAAAAAATCATATTTGAAAATAAAAAATATTACTTTATCCACCCACACTTAATTATTAGCCATCAATGTTACAATTAGTTTAAATATGTGTCTTATATCTTCATTCTTCTTTTTAGGCCCTGGAATTCCCCCAACCAGTTCTTCACACTGCAGAATTCGTAACAAATAAAGATGATGATTTTACCTATTATTGTTGGAAGCACCATTTTGACTTTTAAAGGTGATTTGTTAGTGTTTGTAGTAATTATTTATCAAATTATGTTTACTAGTTCTTTTTCAAAGTTGTTACAATATATTCTTGAAAAATTTAACAGTTTTGATTGAGATTCTTTCACTGACATTAATTAAATCTTTTTTATTTTTGTAGTCATAATGGCTGCCTTGGATTCACCATCTAAGGAAGAAAATAATAATGATAACGATCATAATGATTACAGTGATAACGATCATAATGATTACGGTGATAATGATGGAAGTTCTTTAAGGAAGGGACCATGGACAGTACGAGAAGATGAAATCTTGGCGAAATACGTGACAGCAAATGGAACTGGAAATTGGAATATAGTGAGAAAAAACACTGGTCTTGCTCGTTGTGGAAAAAGTTGTAGATTAAGATGGACAAATCATCTCAGACCAGATTTAAAAAAATGTGCATTTAGCTACGAAGAACAACGGAAAATCTTTGAACTCCATGCTTTATTAGGAAACAAATGGGCGAGAATGGCTCAAGAGGTTAGAATTAGAATTATGTTCAAGGAATATTCTATTCAAATAAACTAATATTTAATTTTCTTTATATATTCAAATCAACAAATTTAGATGAAGATAATTTATAACCATGCATGCATAATGTGTAAAGAAAATTTATCTGCAACTGAGAGTCTTTCATTGACGAGACATAATTGGAAGTTGCATCGGAAGTTGCATGTTTCTTAAATTCTAGTTACTATTGAATCATTCATTTTTTTTCATCAATTTTGGATTCTATTCTTTGAATTGCACCATGAAGTATAGAGTCATGTTTGGTATTTACTTTTGTTTTCGTAATTTGATTTGTCAGTTGTAATCATGCATGCATGTCAAGAAAAATTATCTGCAATTGAGAGTTTTAAGCTGGTGAGAATTGGAAGTTGCATGTTTCTTAAATTCTAGTTACTACTGAATCATTCATTTTTTTTTTTCACTAATTTTGGATTATACCTTTTGAATTGCACCATAAGTCTATAGACTCATGATTGGTACTTTTGTTTTCATAACTTGATTTGTGTCAGCTGTAACCATGCATGCATATTGTGTCAAGGAAAATTACCTGCAATTAAGAGTTTTAAGCTGACTAGACATAATTGGAAGTTGCATATTTCTTAGATTCTAGTTACTATTGAGTCATTCATTTTTTTTTTTCACCAATTTTGGATTCTACCTTTTGAATTATACCATGAAGTCTATAGAGCTATGATTGTATTTACTTTGTTTTCATAATTTGATTTGAGTCAGTTGCCTGGTCGCACAGACAATGAAATAAAGAATTTCTGGAATACAAGATTAAAGAAGAGGAAAAGGGCTGGCTTACCCATCTACCCTCCTGACATACAACCATTGAGGAATATTGACGATTTAAATATCAGTGTAAATGATTCCACCAATGACTCACCAGCAGATACATCATATACTACTGTACCAGAATTAGTATTCAACAATTATAGACACACTCAGAATCATCCATTGTATGCACAATCAAATCATCCATTGTATGCACAATCAAATGATCCATTGCATGTACAGCCAAATGATCCATTGCATGTACAGCCAAATGATCCATTGCATGTACAGCCAAATGATCCATTGCATGCACAACCAAATGATCCATTGCATGTACAACCAAATGATCCACTGCATGTACAACCAAATGATCCACTGCATGTACAACCAAATGATCCACTGCATGTACAACCAAATGATCCACTGCATGTACAACCAAATGATCCACTGCATGTACAACCAAATGATCCACTGCATGTACAACCAAATGATCAGTAAGTTAATTATACTCATTCTTGAGAAAGTTTATGAGTTTCCTAGGCTATCTTCTTACATGTATTTTATGGTAAACTTGTGATACTATCTGTTGTTTAATCATAAGAATAAATTTAAAATATTCCTTTGTATTAATTATTTTTTTAATTCAATTAATTAGTATCTCATTAATATCAGAAATAATTTTTAAAAATTATAAATTTAATCAATTAAATTAAACTATTTTCTTAGTTGTAATATATTATGTAATTGAGTCTTAAATTTATATATAGTTTCTTAGATATTGTTGATATTTTTTAAAAAAAAAATATGTGTATTATTCTTTTATTCAAGTTTTACTTTGATAATTTATACAATAAAAAATTATATTAAAAATCTATATAAATTATCAAACTAAAACTTTAATTAACTGTATATAAGTTTTGTATAATATTTGTTCCATGAAAAATTATTTGATAGACAACTGTAATGCGCAGATAATGAGACAACTAGCAGTTATAAATTGTGAAGAGAGGAAAATACGTGTATGTATACACACGTATATGATCTGAAATTGAGTTGACTGATTAGCTGCGTATTGCAGTTAGTTGTGAAGGGAAGATGATTATTCTATTGCATATCGTACAATGATCAATAATAGTACCAATGAGTTGTTACATTTGTCATGAAGGTATGCATTTTCAAGTATTCCTACCTCAACATTAGAGCTGCCTACATTCCCTTCATTTGATGATGTTACATTGAGAAAGAATCCTCCATTTTCAAGTATTCCTACCTCAACATTAGAGCTGCCTACATTTCCTTCATTTGATGATGTTACATTGAAAGAGAATCCTCCACTTGAAACGCAGTTTTACCAAAGAGCTTCTCCACGTTCCAATGGTTATTTGGAATCCATATTGTACCCACCAAAGATTTTGGAAAGATCATATAATTTTTCCATGGCAGGGGAGTTATCAAATTCAGGAAACAGAGAAAATTTGGAGCAGAGCAACTCTGTAAATCAAGGTGATTTAAATTACTTAAGTTTGTCAGAGAATTATGACATAAGTCAATATTATATTAAGGATTCTTTATTCAGCCTTATTGACCCCTTTATCCCCAAGAATACTAATCCTTGAATTGGATATATTTTTAGAGTTACATGTAGATATCTTTTTCGGTAATAAATCTCTTATATGCATTTCATTACATAATTACATTCACAAAATATTTGAGCATATGTACTTACTTATCTCCTTCAGAAGTAGACAAGATTTAGTCCAAAACAAAATCCGAAAGAATTCATGTTCTGGCCTTAAAATATCCATAGATAATTGAATAACAATCGTTTTCTTAGAAAACAATTGTAATATAAATTTTTATATTTTAGATTTTGTTCTTACCAGAAGAATACCTTCTAGAGGTGGGGCTCGGAGAAATTGATGTGGTAGGAATATGAGGGGAGTATATCTTTGTAGGAGTTCCAAGATTAGCCAAATAAGATGGAAGAAGATGTCTCAAAAGAAGAGAAGACATCCTGAAGTTTAAGTTAGTAATTCCTCTTAAGAGAGAGGATAGAGATATTAAGAGTTGAAAGACTTCCGTGAATTTTTACATGTGAAGGAATAGAGATGTCACTCTTGTCAGGTAGGTACACCACGGTGTCAATTCAACCGACACAAACACTTTTCTTGATGGTGTGGCTTTGGATATGAGGTAACTTGATGTAATTTCTTGATCACTTGTCCGAAGTAGTTGACTAGGGATGACTGTCACGACATGATACGTCAACAATGATAATTTCTTTTCTTAGTTGACATAGATTTTATCGTGTGTAATATATGAAATGAAATATCAATTTATTATTAATGTTAATATAAAATAAACACTTACCTTGTGTAATATATAAATTAAAACATTAGTTGAAAAATAAAGATAAAAAGAATAAATTAAAAGAGATAAACTATTAAAAAAATGAAATACTACGTATATAAATAAAAAAAGATAATAATAACTTGGGAGAATATTTACACGATTGAGAAAAGATATGTAACTACACTCGAATGATAACACTCTTATAAACAAAGTTAAATATATATATTAATAAGGCATAAGAAAGGTATCTCACGTGCAAGAAATCATGGATGGCAAGTCAAAGGGTGCGTTCTTCCGATGTGAGGACAAGTTCCATTCCCTGCATGAGTGTTGTGAAAAACATTTGGTTCTTGAGAGTGAAAGGGGTTTCATGGAGCCTACATCAATTTTATTTATCCTGAAGCTGCTATGTACTACTCTAGCATTGCATGTGAATCCTACTTATAAGTTGAATTTTATAAATGAATTTGCATCTAATTTGGTAATTTAGATGGTGAGGATTCATTCCCATGTGCTTCGTATGGCTTGTAATACTACTAAAGATTTAATATCATTATAATGAAAAATATTTAATAGACAACTGCAAATTACATATTATTATCCGTTATAAAATTTAAAAAGGACTGCAGTAAAGTTGAATTACAATTCTTAAATTTTATAACATTTTAGCATTGTAGTCCATATTGGAATTAATGACATGGACTAATGTGACTTACTATTTCAATTTTATTGCTGTCAAAAAAGAAAACTATTTCAAGAGATTTATTTGATATTTTTGTTTACTCTAGTAATAACCAAGTACTAGCAGTACCCTTCTTTCCTCCTTTGTTTACTTGCAGTGTGGTAATTGCAAGCTAAGCACCAATCCTTCAGCTGCTTTGTCCATTTTTGTTGAAGTGAAAATTTTTTCAATTATATCCGTATTTCTTTTATTTGCAGGCAAGAATCTTGTGTTCTAAAGTAATTATGGGGCTATGAGTGCACACCCTTAAGAAGCAGAAGAATTCTGTTACTGTGTTACCTGTTTGTTTGGGTGTAATGTGTTTAATCAAGAGGTTTCATGTGCACCAAAATGTTTAAATGTGAGGATTTCAAGAACACTAACAACTAGATACAATTTAATAACTCGATTGATGGTGTTGGCAGTATTAATCATCATTTTGTGGAATAAAAACCAATATATTTAGCATCATTATTACTCAATGATTTGAGGTAGAGAGTGTTAAATATTGGCTAATCTTACCATCATGTTGTGGAGGTTACTAGAGAGGATATTTAGATTGACACAAAAACTGATAATGTGTATAACTTTCGAAGTTTGAAATTAGTTCCTCACATGAAAATTACTCAAACTAAAATATTGTTCACATACGGTATATTCTTCAGCTTTTCCAAGATAAAAGTCTCTAGCACCACCAAAAGATGAGTATCTTTCACCTTCTTGATACACCTCAGTCCTTAAGCTTTTCTGTTTTGTTTTCCTATTGCTTCCACAACAAGTTATGTCACAATTTTTCTCTTTTAACTTGTGTTTCGGTTTTGGCTCCCCCTCTTTCACATGGTTTCTCCTTTCTATTTGTTCTTTATCCTTCAAGTGCAGATCTCTTTGTGTTTGACTTTCCAACTTGTTACAACTAATACTCATTTCTTCTATGGTCAGGTGATGAGGAGGAGTTAAGCACTCTCCTTGATGCGTCTCTTCCTTTTCCTGGTTCATCTGATTATCTGTTCCTTGGCCTATCAATTGAGTGTTAGTAGTTGTACCTGTAATTGTAGTAGATTCTCAGGGAGGAAAAACATGCACTGAAACAAAGGCATACGCTAATGCCACCACACCACATGTGAATTAAGATCAGTTGAATGTGAATGAAGTATTGCAAAAATTGCAAAAATGAAAACAATTAGAAGTATTGAAGGTAGTAAAAGATTAAAAGTTAATATTATGACTAGATGGCATGAGCTGAAATCTAAAAGTACTCAATCTTACTGTTCGGGGAATAATTCTCAATGCTGTGGTCAGGATCATGTTCAGTTGAAGCGTAAGATAGTGGTATACTGTCGGTGAATGTTTCATGTGTGCTACCTGGTCGTGTTTCTTGGGGGAGGTGTTGTGGTTCTCTTAAACGAATAATCTTGTTGAAACGCCTTACTCTTAATATTCCACAAGAAAGCTTCTTGAGGAAATAGTCTTCATCATTCTTCATTTTCCTGTGACCACCCAGATTGATCTTACATTAATATGATGTTGTAGCTAGATAAATAATTTTACTACGCAACTAACTGAAATATACACCAACGCAGATATTTACCAAATATTTTTTGTTAGATAAATTCTCGTAACAAAATGGGTTTGGATGAATGGTATATTATAGTTAAGTTATTTCAAAATCTTATGTATGAGAATGCTGCCCTGCATGTATGGATCTACGTAGATAAACTCATACAAAAATATCCATAACCAAATGCAAACATCCAAACTTTAAGTCTCTCCTTGTATACACAGGTGGTCCAATATCGGCCCAATAACGGATGACACAATAAATCTAATAATAACAAACAATTTTAAGATATGCTCTGATATCATGTTAGAAAGGTGAGCTATGAATCTAATTCAACCCTTCAAAACTAGCTTGTAAGGTGAGCATTACTCCCCACTTATATACACTTAATAGGTCATATCTTTATATGAGATTTCCAACAGATTTTATTAGATAATCTGTTTTTTGACTTCAATAATCTTTAGATCAAAAGGTCCAAAAGAATTATATCATTCTTACATGTATAGTCAGTGTATATTTGTTTGGGTAGTCCATCTGTGACAACAGAGATAACTTAGATAATCAGTTTAATTTCACCTGACCTGTCTAGTATGAGCCAAGTTGCCTTTAGCTTCGTGGCTGATTTCACTGCAACTGTCTTAAGTGATGATCCTGTAGCCATTTCTATCATAAACCCAACCTGAAAATATTATGTGCGAAGTTTCATAAGATGCAAGAATAGTGGGTAATTGGTGAAGCATGTGACATCACAGTCACAGGTTCAAAGTGTTCTTCTCTAGTTCTCTCGTGATGACCTCTTGTCTTGAATGGAACATATGTGCAGTAGAACTATAGAAGAATAAATAAAAGAAAAGCTTTACTCATTGGGTGATTTTTATCCATTGTTTCTGTTCATTAAATGGATTGAGGATGATATATCATGTTTTCAGGAGAGTAATTGAGACGAGGATATATCATGTTTTCTTGAGAGTAATTGAGACAGTAATTGAACGATCTACACATCTTTTTCTTACTTTGGACTATAGTACTTAAATATGTGAAACTCGTGATTTTGCAAGGTAGGCAACACAAGTATAGTTACTGGTTTTTATCAAAATGTAAAGTTGTTTACCTGGATATAAGTTGTATTAGTTGCAATCTATTACTTTTTCTGCCATCTTTAATTAACACCTAAAAGAGACATGAAAATATATATACAACAGAAACAGATGGTATCTCTAACTGACTGACGTGGAATCTCTAATAATATCCTAATTTTATGATTTAACGGTTCTATATTTTCTTCAAGATTAGTAAAAGAATTTACTGTCACTAGGAAGTTGAAATCTAGTGTACTAAATAAAATTCCTTGGATCACTGCTAACTCAGTACTTGCTTCAAATTGCTAATTGATTGTAAATCCTTTCAACCACAGAAAATATTATATATATATATATATATATATATATATATATATATATATATATATATATATATATTAATAGTATCCAATCAATTAATCCATTCACAAAATTTATATATGTATATATTTTTTATTAATTTTTTCTCTTTCTTTTTCATTTTTTATAATTAATTGTCTGGTTATCTGCATATTATAATTGTCTATCAAATATTTTTCTAAGAAAAAAAAAAGTAATATAATCGTATAAATATCAAACATACAGTTAAAATTTTGAAACAAATGTTCTCAAAAGTATTTTCTAGTCTAGTTATCTCTTTTATCAATATTTAGTACTTAGCAGTTAATATTTAATATGCAAGCCATACTTGATGCTTTCTAATGGTCACATAGCCTCAAGCCATACTTGATGCTTTCTAATGGTCACATAGCCTGGTGAAGTTCAGAAGGGAAACAAAAATAGAGAAAATGTTATTAACTTATATGACCTTTTCTGATTTGTATAGATTAAAAATCCGAGCTAGCTCGGGATTGTTCAGATACTCTTCCTTCTTCCTTGCAGCTTGTGCCTCAATCATCTTCTGGTTTGCTCCAAACATTAACCTGTTGTCCACACTGCTTCTGTAACCCACTACAACAAAGAAAAGGGTGTATAGGGAGCCAAAAGATGGATTGATTAATAAAGTTAGTACTTTGTGAACAAGTTTGCAACAAACCAAACTAAACTAAAATAAACCAAACCATAAAAGGAAAAATATTTAGTAGACAATTGGAATATGCAGATGACCAGACAACTAGTTATAAGATGTAAAGAGAAAGAAATACATATATGTATATGTCATGTGAGTGAGTTGGCTGATTAACTGTGTATTGCAGTTTGTTGCGAATTAAAATTACCATGAAAAATTGAATCATTTTCAACAGTGCACCAAACCAAGAAAACAGTTCAGTTTGAATTCGGTTTGATTCACGTGAACTAAAAATAATTCGGTTCAATTTTCTGTTTACATCATTTTGTGTTGAGTATATATATCATGATATGGTCAGATTACTCCACATAAATCTTATTGACTCAGTATTTTTTTTATTTTCTAAAAATAACTGTGAGGTGTGAATAAAATAAAATTGTTAGAAGCTTTACACAATCATAGGAAAGCTTACTTACTAGGTGTGATAACTTGGTGCATGACTACAATTAGTGTAAGCATATCTCCTGGCACAAGTGACAGGCCATGTAGAGACCATTCAAAAATTTTCACATTGAGTTCTCTAGATGATGCATCATGGATCACAACCACACTTTGCCCTTCCATGGTGATGACTTCCCTACCTTATTATTGAGGAACAACAATTTTTATTACACAAAAACTCAAGAAGTGATTCAAGGAAACTTTGTGTAACAAAATAAGTTATAGCAGCTTAATAAAGTGTGGATTTCTAAAGTGTGTTTAAGACAATATGTGTCCAAACTGATTTGTCAATGTGTGATAATAATAATATCTACCAATATAGAATTTCTGGATATTATCAGGCATCCTAAGTTAACACTTAAAAAATGACTATTCATGATTGGCCTAAATGGCTTTAGCTTTGGTAAAATCTAAGCCCATTGCCCTAAACTATAGTACTTCTGTGATTGCTACAAAATTGGGACAATATATTTGATTAAACTTTCGATGAAAACGAATAATTTCATGCTATAGTAACGAAATTAGGCCTCGTGGCCTTCATATTCCTTCAAAATGCCCAATGCTATGTAGGTAAAGCCTATAATGGAGGAAGTCATGTATCCTATTTTCTAACTATGCCACTTTATGTATTGAAGTGATGAATTAATGAGAAACCTTATTATATCATTATATTTGTTTTTTTGCTTTCAATCTTTTTCTCGTAGAGCTGCGGCATATGGTACGCGTGAAGCATAAGAAAGAAACAAAATTGTGATGATACGTAGATAACTAACAAAACAAAGAGCAATAAGTGAAAAACTTTGGGTAGTAAAAAATTGTATATTTGCCTTAATAAAAAAGACATGTGATTGGGTGGTCCATGACTAACAAGTGTCCATGGTTTTCATTAAAGTCTAAGTAACACATTTAAAATATATAATTAAAAAAAAGTATTTAATCATGTGTCATATGAAAGTTAAGGAAGATCATGGTGATCCAAGATGACTTGGTTAAAGATGTCATTCATCATAGTATAATATGTTTTGTATTCTTAATAATACATATTCTATTATTTTAAGTAATAATAAATCACCAACAAATTACAATCAATTAATAAATTATTGTAAAATAATACGTAAAAGAGAAGGAATGAGAAAAGAGAATGAATAATATGATATTATAATCTGATTTTATATTTTTTCTATGTATCTCTATTTATATATAAAACATAATATTAATAACATTATCTCTAAATTGTCAGAATATCCAATTTTGTGGTATTTCATCATACAATTTATGTAAGATAAGATTCATAAACTAAATTGTCATTAACTATAGGAAGATGTGTAGAGTGAAAAGAATATCCACAATATTTATAACAATACAGGTAATTAAATTCTTATCTCATGACAAAAGTTTAGATTTTTAACCATTTGTACAGAAAAGAGTAAGAAACTAGTAAGAAAAACCTTATTTGACATAAAATAACTAATATTTAATTTAGAGGAGATCTTGGTGCGATTGAAAAATTTAAATTATTTGATTGAAGATACAGTACATTTCAAATTTTAAATATTAAATTAAAATTAAGATTAATTAATTTTGTAACAATATTAAAATTCAATTTACCTACAAAAGTATAAAGATGTATTGTTTAAATAAATTACATTTTAAGTATTAGAATTTGAAACGAATAAAAATGTTATAGATTTAAAAATAAAATTAAGTATTCAGCAGAGAATAAATCAATGAATGTCGTTTTTAAAATTTCTGTCATTCAAAAGTGAGATTTCATATTAAGATATGTTTACTTCTTCTTTATAAAGTCTTACAAAAAATAAAATATAAAAGAAAAATAAAACAAGTTTTTATATAAACTTAAATAAGTTTATATGAGTTATAAATTTAGTTTTTAAAAAAACTAATAAGAAAATTTTCTTATAAATTAATTTATGTAAAAATTGTTTTTAATTTATGAAAAAGTTTATATCACTTTTTCTTCAATAAAATTTATGGAGAAATTTATCTAAACAAATTCAAGAAATCCATTCGAATAAATTAATTAAGTTTTGATTGAGTAAGTACTTGAACCATTTTCATATAAGTTGTACATAGTTTTTATAAGTTCTTTTAAGTATTTAAGTATTTTTTTTGTTTTTTTATCTATATAAATCAAATGCAGATATTAAAAAAATTACAATAATTCATATATTTATTTAATCAATTAAGTTAAACTCACCATAATTTAGTTAAATTTCCATGTTATAAAATAACTCTTCCTATATTTTAAGTACACACTAGCAAAAACAATAGCAATAAATTCATTATTTAGCAATACAATAGTAATTATTGTTAAAAATCATAAAATTTTATAACACTCGTTTTTTTATCTAATGAGTTTTGCTGTTTTTTATAAATTTTTTTATCCAAGTATTTTTCAATCTATAATAAAAAAATTAAAAAGAGTACATTAACATATACAACATGTTTATACTTAATACTCCTCATTACAATTATCTTACATTAATATCTTACAAATAAAATAAAAATAATATAGTATTACTGATGGCAGAAGTAAAAAAGTAAATAAAATTAATTCCATTTATTACTTAGGAATTTTGTTTTTGTTTTTTTTTTAACATAGAAAGTGGGAGTGAAAGACTGATCTAGGGTTTATGATTGTGCATCCTATAAATATCAATTATCGAATCAAAGCTGAAGCCTTTCTCTTTCTCACTCACTCTGCACTTTGCACCGCCACTATTCAATTCCAATCACACCAATGGCCGTCACCTTCTCAGATCTACACACCGAGGAGGGTATCAAATCCCTTGATCAATTCCTTTCTGGGAAATCCTATATTTCTGGGTAATAATTCCAACACCCACTCAATTTTTATGAAAAAGAAATGAATTTTTAACTGTTTATGATACTTGGGTGATCGAATCTGCTTCTGGGTTTTTCAATTTTTACTTTTTGATTTCAGGGATCAATTGACAAAGGATGATATCAAAGTGTATGCAGCTGTTGTGGAAAAGCCAGGTAATTCTTTTCCCAATGCTGCTAAGTGGTACGATGCTGTCTCTTCTCGTCTTGCTACAAGGTTTGTTCCTCTCTTGTTTATTTTTCCTTTTACTGTGCTAAAAATCCTATTTTTGTTTTACTTTATTTGATTTTGCCAATTTTGATTTATGTTAATGTCAATTTTTATTTGAGTAGCTTCCCTGGAAATGCTCAAGGAGTAAGATTCAGTGGTCAAGCTGCTCCAGCTGAAGCTGCACCTGCCAAACCGGTATGCATTTTCCTTTAATTTTGTATTTTACTGTTGCCTCATTTTATGTTCTTTTAAGAAAATTGTTTGTTGTATTGAAAATGAATGAATCGTTTTGTTATTTATCTTTTTTAGTAGTTTAGAGCAATGTTATCAATGGTGGAAGGCCAAAATTCTGCCATAGAGCGCAATGGTGTTGCCATGGAGTGCTCCCTTTACTAATTTCCTATGTGAAAGATACATGAAATTGGTTATTAATAGGAAACTAATATAAAAATCGTTGTCTTTATAAGAGTGAGGGTGGTTGATTGCAATGCATATCCTCAACAGCTATAAATATTTATAGTTGTGTTTGGGATCAGTTATGAAGTAATGGTTATGAGGGAGGTATGGGAGTGAGACTCAGTAGAAATGTAAGGATAGCACTGAGGGACCCGGATTTCTTTCTATCAGAAAAGTAATTGCAGAGAATCTTCAATGTTTAATTATTTGCATACATTTAAAAGTTAATATATGCTAAAAATTAAAGCCATTGGATTATGACTGGATGACCTTGCACTTGCAGTTACTGTTTGTGACTGCAGAGAAATCGGGTCTGGTTAGTTCATAGAAGAGATAGGAAGTGGATTGCCTGCAATCAGAGAGTGTGTGAAAGTAAAATGTTCATATTATGAAGTTTATGAATAGAAAATAGTGTGTGAAAGTAAAATCTGCATAATGTGAAGTTTTTGAATAGAAGAGAATGACCCAATTTTTCATTTGATACTTGTTTCTTTTATATCATGTGAATTTGAAATCAAATGGTTGTGCCCATTTGGGTTACACCTAGAAGGAATTACTTTCATTTCGTGAAGTGTAAGATCTTACTGTTGTTGTACTGAAGTGCTCAGTGCCTCAGTGAACTACTTCAACTATATCATTGGGATTTTATTTGAATTTGCCAGGCTGCTGCTGCTGAAGATGATGATGATCTTGATCTCTTTGGTGATGAGACAGAGGAGGATAAGAAGGCAGCAGAGGAAAGGGAGGCTGCTAAAAAATCTACCAAGAAAAAAGAAAGTAAGCTTTCTATATAGTCTCTTGACTGTAATTTGTGGTCCATGAAACATTTTCCATAAATATAACATAGATAGAACTTGTCCTTGAATTTGTTTGATCCACCTAAATTACCTTGTTATCTGGGAAGGTAGGAAATTTTTTGTTGTATGGTAGAACAATATGTTGAGATTTATGATAACATGCCACATACTCACATAGCCTATTTTCTTATCTTTAGATCTTATTTTCTTGCTCTAAGTGTTTGGAACCACTTATTTGACATTGAAATAGGTGGCAAGTCTTCTGTCCTTCTCGATGTTAAGCCTTGGGACGATGAGACTGACATGAAGAAGCTGGAAGAGGCTGTCCGCAGTGTTGAGATGCCTGGTTTATTGTGGGGAGCATGTATGTAGAAATTTTCATCAACTTTTCTTGTGCATATTTGATGCATTTACCTTCAAAATTTACAATATATCTAAAATGGTTTTGTTTCAATTGATGCAGCCAAACTTGTTCCAGTGGGATATGGTATCAAGAAGTTGCAGATCATGATGACTATTGTTGATGACCTTGTGTCTGTGGACACCCTCATTGAGGAACGTCTGACAGTCGAGCCGATCAATGAGTATGTCCAAAGCTGTGACATTGTTGCATTCAACAAAATTTAAGTTTTCTTGTTGGTTATTGAGTTTAGCCATTTTCAAGCGGCTGATCAGTCTGTTAGTCTGATACTCCCTCCCTTTCATTGTTAATGTTTGGTCTGTTTCAGTAGTGGTTTTGTTGCAAGAATTGTGAGAAGTAAAAGAGATATAGATATATCAAGTATCCATGTCATGGTGTAACTTTGAATATTATTTCTTGAATTAGATTTAATATGCTTCTATTTAGTTTTTAAGAAGTTTTTTAAACCTCTATTTTCATTGAATGTGTGTACTCATTTTACTTTAGGGTGTATAGCATAAAAAGCCACTGTGGTTAGTGACTTATTGTAACAATTATACCATTTTCATCAACACCACCGAACAAATCATTGTTGTAACTATCACTACTACAATAATACACTGTTACATAAACTGTATTTGATTATTCTAAATTATACTCAAGTACAATTCTAAAAAAATGGCATACATAAGTTATATTGTTTAATGTTTTTATCTCTAGACTATCATTTTTTTTTAACCTTAAAAAAATCTGTATTGCTTTATGTTGTAGTTGCAATCACACAGAACGGACAAAATGTGGTTTAGTAATTAATTATGCTACAATAATCCCTTTTTATAGGAAAAAATATTTTGTTCAACTTTAGTCTATCCATCAAATATAATTTCCTTAGCTTTGTTGTCATGCTAGCCTCGATTGTTTTGACTATTCTTACTGTAACGATTGCTTTGCCTGTTCAAACCCAATTCAGCTAATTTGTTTCGGCTCTGAACATATTCAGATAATTTATACACTGAATTTACAATACACTGATCTTACCAAAATGTTCAACGTCTTATCAGTTATCATAATCACCATTGTTTTGTAAAGTTATTTTGTTGTGATTGGAACTTTATTTGGTTTAGTATTTAATAATTGGAATTACGATGTTCCAAGAGGTGAAAGATGATACTGACTCCATAACTTTAGAAAATATAATGGTACTTGACAAAATTACCTTTATTTATATTCTTTAACTCAATGGAGGTATTAAGAGTTAGTAATCAGTTTTTTTTTTTAAAAAAAAAAAAACAAGTACATTTTTTTTATATAACAAGTAAATTTCTTCTTTACAATGACTAATATTTTGTAGCATGTAGGATACAAGTTAAATTTAGTAAGAGTTCTCCTTTCAAACAATTATTATTCAACTTCAAATATGAAAATCTCAATAGTATCAGTAGTAATTCTTTGCTAGACACTTCCTGAAGCACTATGTTGTATTTGGGTGCTTGTGGTCACTCAATATAATTGTTCTCTTTTTCTTGATAAATGAAGTTGCCTCAACTGTTAACAAACCGCCCAAAACTTAAATGCATCAAAACAATGTAGCCTTACATAATATGTAAGGATGCACTATGACACAGGGATGAGATTAGAAAACAATATTTGATCATAGACCTAATAAATATTTTACCTATCAATTTTATTCAAAAAAATTTAAAAAAATATTGAAAACAATTTATCCACTCCTAACATGAGAAATGCATAATGAAAAAACTAGTTAAGATGGGGAAAAAAAATGCTTTAATTGGGGTTCAAACAAATGTCCAAATCAGAAGTTCTGACTCACATTTATTTATGGATGACATGGTGTTAGTTGGGAGTCTTGAACAATTGGGACTAATGTAATTAAAAGACACTATCACTTTGTCTTGCATATATACACAAATTATTATTATTATTATTATTATTATATATATATATATATATATATATATATATGTACATATGGTCCTTCCTATGATGGTGGATCCATTCATAATTGATGTTACCGGGGACTTCTATGATCTGTCTCTCGTACATGCAGGACATATTTTGAATTAATTTTGGAAAACTTTTGATGAAAAATAATCAAGTTTATGGGAAATGTCAATAAAAATAATTTTTGACAATATTATTTTAAAGTTTTTAAAACTAAAGGACATTTCATGTTGATTTTATCAAATAACTTATCAATGAAATCAACATAAAGCTCACCAAATAATGCAAGGTTAAAAGAAAACATAAAAAATGCTGTTAATATTTTCAATATATTTTAAACATTCACTATATATACTTGGACATAAAAATTAAAATTCATTTGTAAAATTTCAGTTATAAAATGTTAACAAAATAAAGTACATCATATGTTTCCTATTCTTAACCAAAAAGATTAGCCAGTAAGAGGTACAAATAAATTGTACAAGGTTTTCCACTTAAATTTTATTCCTGTTATTATAAAAGAAAATTATTTTCTATTCCAACCTAATGATCTTACAGTTATTTTTAGTGTACTCTTACAGTGATTTATGATAGTGAAAATGTCTTGTTTGGTATTTTTATAATTAATATCATTTCAGTTTTTCGTTGCACATGATGGTTATTCATTTTATACAACTAAAATTAATAATATATAAATATTCTGAATATATAAATTATTTAATAATTAAAATTTGTAATAAAATAAATAATTTTAAATATATAAATTATATTTTAGATATACAATAAATAATTTACTATATGAATTTTCTAACTATAAATAATTTTAAAAACATTAAAATAATTAAATGTATAAAAAATGATAACTTCAAAAATAAATTTTTAAAATACTTTTACTGCAGAACGTTTCTAAAAACAGTCTATAAAATTAACCATTTTTTTAACCCTTAACGTTAAAATAAATTAAAAATATATTCACTATATATGTAAATATTATTCTTTTCTCCCACTATGAATTTTACTTTAATTTAATTTAATTTAATTTAATTGATCTGTTTTATTTATTTATATATATATATATATATATATATATATATAAAGAAAGAGTCATAATTCTGAAGTGGTAAAAATGACAACATATTTTTTCTCAGTGCGACAAACCTCAGAAGCATGAAAAGGTCTTCTTCTTCTCTCTCTTCCTCTCTTTACCTTCTCTCTCTATCTGTCAGAATCTCACGGTACTAAGCTACGAGTTTTTTTGCTTTTTAATTTTTTTCTTTTTTCTTTTGGTAAGTTCATCCTGATGAATCCTGAACCTTTCTGCTCTCAAGCAATTTTTATTTTTTTTGGTTTGATTGTGTATGATTTTGTGCTTAATTTGGCTCTTGGAGTAAATGGGTGTTGATTAATTGAAACCCCATTTGAAAAAAATAGAACTTTGATGACTAGTTATCTGTTTTGTTCTTGATTTTCAATTGGGGTTTGGTTATGCTTTCTCTCTACTGTTACTGTATCTGGGGTTATGGTTCATGATGTGCTATTTGCATCATGCGTGAATTCTCTGTGCTCTTGTTCATCTTTGATGAAAAAATTAATAATCTTTTTAGGGATAAAAATTAATTTCATTTCAATTTGTCTTTTATGATGAGTATGCAGAGAAATTCTTTTCCCCCACTTGTAACTGTTTGTTCTGATTCTTAAATTATTCTTTGTGTGAGAGCAAATTTTCGTTGAATTTGTTATGTTGGGTAATTTTACACTGATGTCTAGCATCTGGTTTTATGTGTTCATTCAATTGATGATTTGCATTTTGTGATCTATAGCTGTAAAACTAAGAGTGCTTTCAGCACAATTTCTATTACAGTATTTAGAGCATCTCCAATGCTTTAATATAAGCAACTCATATATATGTGTCACCTATATTTTAAGCAATCCAATATATTTTTTACTCCAATAAGAATTGTTATTAACAAGTTGTTTATGTCACAAATATTCTCTCTCTCTCTCCTGTTAAGAAATTCACACAGTATAGTTAAGCAAATCCCATTGAAGATGCCCTTAGTATTGGTTAAAGTATATTGAAAATCACCAGATTGTGAGTTTTTAGTCCTTATATAGATGGTGAGACCAACATCATTTCTCTAGCTTAATAAATTTCAGTTGATTGCAAAAAGTGTCAAAGAATATATTGCTAGCATTTGTCTCATCAAATTTGTTCCAGTGTTTTATAATTTGATCTAGGGACATAATAAGTCTAGCAAATCTCCTCTATTCATAGTAGTTTTGACTTTTGAATTGCCGTTGGTCCGAATTTAAGTAGTAGACTGGTTTAATTTGCTTTTGTCTACTATATGTAGCCATTGTTGACACATACTTGATCTATACTTCTCTTTTTAAATTGGAAGTTAGTTTCTGCATCTGATTGTACTGCTGTCATTTGTCTTTAACACAACCAAGACTTTCCTCACTTTATTACAGAAAATGAAAAAAAGGATATACATTTCTAGTAATGACTACCCTTATTTTGAAAAACAAAGTTAATTTTTACCTTTCTGAATAATCATTATGAAGATCTCTAATTTGGTGGCATGATTGAAGTTCTGGTTAAAAGAAAGCTTTGATCTTATTTTGCTCACTTTAGTGATTTAAATTTAATTGTGATAACCCATTCCTGTGTGTTACTAAGTTATTCATGTTTAGGATTTACATATTAATGCTAGCATAGCCAATTGGCATATTGATTTTTCTCAGGGCTTTTTCATGTTCTGATTTCAACTTTATAATTATTCTTTTGATTAATTGTTTTTTTTTTTTTTCATTTCTGAATGTGTGATCTTGACACAGAACAAGAGTTGAATTTTGGTGCAGATTTTAAAATTTTATAATCCTGTTGAAGATAAAGATGTCAAGTGGAGCAACACATTGGTGTTATGCATGCAGACAGCCAATCGTGCTTGATGGAAGAAATCCTGTATGCCCTTACTGTGATGGAGGTTTTGTACAAGAACTTGATGAGCTGCGAGGAAATGCAGCCCAGCGCCATACCTTTTCGTCCCAGTCAGAAGATTTGCATCAAATGCCTGACATTTTTGATGCTTTTCATGCTTTTATGGGGCAGAGAGGTGGTTCTGGCCAAAGATTTGGGCTTATGGATGCTGTTGATAATTTCATGAGGCATAGAATGGCCGGAAGAAACTCAAACTTTGATGTTAGAGGGAGGTCTGGTCCTGTCCCAGTTCCTGAACAGAGTTGGGGAGTTTTTAGTTCTGGTCCATATTTGATATTTCACGGTCAAGTCCCCGGCTTCACCTTGGCTAATGGCAGCCCAAGAGGTGGTCCTAGGCGTGTTGATTTTGGCGACTACTTTATGGGTCCTGGACTGGAAGAACTTATTGAGCAGCTCACCATGAATGATCGGCGTGGTCCTGCCCCAGCAGCACGATCTTCAATTGATGCAATGCCTACTATTAGGATAACACAGGCACATCTTCGCTCAGATTCACACTGTCCAGTTTGTAAAGAAAAATTTGAATTGGGGACCGAGGCCAGAGAAATGCCATGCAACCATATTTACCATTCTGACTGTATTGTTCCTTGGTTAGTTCAGCATAACTCATGTCCTGTTTGCCGTGTTGAGCTGCCACCTCAAGGACAGGTTAGTTCCCGTGGTACTCGAAGTTGGGGAGGAAGGAGTGCCAGCAACAGCAACAGCAGCAGCAGCAGCAATGATAGCTCCAGGAGCCGGGAGAATAGCCATCAGCAGAACCATGGAAGGAGAAATCCGCTATCGTTTTTGTGGCCATTCCGTTCGTCTAGCTCAAGCAATAATCATTATGCTGAGACTGGGGGAAGCAGCTCTTCAACCACTTCTGACCAGAATAATGGAACAAGTCACAGTGGTTGGCCTTTTGATCACTAAAAGTGTAATTTCTTCTCCTGGATAAGTATAATTTGCTATCTAATAATGCTTGTAATTTAAAATGCCAAGGAAAGAGTTTATTAAGATTGTATTTTGAACTTAATCTCATGTAAGGAAGATAGAAGCTTCTTGAAATCTTTGTACAGGAAATTGTTTGGGTTAGTTGAATCTCTCTGAAGCTCTAGCATTTCACCTGTCATTATTCAATTTGATTGCCTCTCTTGCTGCTTAGTTTATTTGGTGCCTTTAAGGTCTAGCTAGGCAACAAGCACAAAATGCTTAAGGGACTTGATTTTTACAGACTAAGGTTGCTACATAAGATAACTTCATTATCAAGCTAGTGGAATGCACTATTTGCATTTTGATAACTTGGATTGAGTTGAGTTATAGCCAATACTATGGGAAATCTTTAGGAATTATGTCATACAATTTATAAATGTCAATGCATGTACTATTCCCTGTTCCCATGCCATACAATTTTTTTTTTTTTTTTTTTTTTTTACAGTGAGAACATAAGTTGCTTGATATGTTTTTGGTTGTGGAAATGTGTATCATATGGCAAGAGTACATTACTATTTAATTCCTTAAGTTTTTGGAATGGTCCTAACTTAAAAATCAACAAGTCTATCATGTTATTGGATATGGTTCTCAAAGTTATTAAAATAGCGTTCTCAAAGTTAATTAAATAGCGCTTATTAATTAGGCTTAATGTATTTTTATTTCTTGCATTTTTATTTAGTCCCTATTTTTTTTTTAATTTTTAATCTCTATAATTTTACTGTATTTTGTTCTTAGTACCTAAACATTTTACTTTGTTTTGTTCTTAGTTTTAGTTTTTAGTTTTTGTCCGATATAAAAATTGTTTGACAAATTTGACTTTACAAGTTATTTAAGATGAAATTAATGATCTCTGAACTTCCATTGATTTTTACTTCTAGTCTCAAACTTTTATTTATTTATTTTTGTTCCATCCCTATCATTTTTTCACTTTTTGTTTTTATTTTCATTTAATATCCTCGTAGATTTAAGCATAATTTTATAATATGGAAGCAGTGTATTAACATTATGTAATTATAAAATTCATACTCTAATTTTTCTTCTGTCATACTTAATATCATATAATAATTAAAATCATATAGTAATAAATTAAAAAATCCCATTTATCACTCATTGGTCTTCTTTCCTCAGCACCAAAATTATATAAAAAGTCATTTATACTTACACTTCACTCTTATTTTCTGCATGTCATTTTTTAAAATATTTAATCTCTTTCAATTCCTGTCATATTATCCTCAAAATTCATATATTCAAAACGTAATTTAATCTTTAGTTGAAAATTTATTGTATTTTCTATATAAGCTGGAATTAGTCAGTAGATTGAGTTAATGAGTGCAGCCCTATGAGTGTGTAGCCTATAACCTTGAGTCCTACACTCAACTGAAAGTGTGGTCTCTTGAAGACCGAATAATCTTAGATAAATGATATTTACTAGCTAAAATAGAAAAACATGTAACATAGTGGGATTTGGAAGATTTAACATTAATTTATAAGTAACAGTACAAAATTATTTTAATTTTACTATATCAATATATCATCTTTAAACTCTTTCTTTTAAACAAGTAGAAGAAAATACATGTAATATAAAGATAGGTAAATAAAAGATGATTCAGATAATTAAGGTTATAATCAACTAGAATAAAATGCACAAGTAAATATAAGTGTTCAGACTTATTTCAAAATCATATAGAGTATTTGTGACCTAATAAATATAGAAGTTGACGATAGCAGTTATTTTATTGTCTAAACTTTTCTTGTATATTTGATATCAAGAAAAAATAAAATATCTTATCTCTTCTTGCCTCCTTTAGCTCATTATTCTGAAATTTTAATTATAACTAATTTTATTTTGGTTTTTCTAGTAAGTAAAAATAACTTTTCTCAATTTGTTTTTTTTATAAATATATTCATTAAAAAAAACTTTATTTACCATACATGTTTAAAATAATTTATCATTCACTTTTCATCACAATTATAAATTGCTTTATTTTATGGAAATGAAAATTATAGGTTTTTATGATGTTTTGCACATGGGTTTTAGTATATGTCCCTTCATGTTTTTGTTTAATCTCCTTCAAAAATATATTTGGTGAACAATAATACAATCAATTATAAAATATAAAAAGAATGTGAAGAAAGACAAATATATAATGTGTGAATTGACTGATTCACTATATATTACAGTTGTCTGCGAAATAAAATTGTATCGTTTACTAATTTTTAATGTATCGTTTACTAATTTTTAATAATATTCTGTGTGTGGCGAATGATAGTTATTGATAAAGGTTGCCAACGAGATGTTTGATAATATTGTCTTTCCTTTGCACACCTTTCTTAATTTTTTTTTGAAATCTAATTGTTAATTTTTCACACATTAGTGACATTACACAACTTCAAAAGTAGGATCTAGTAATTGAGTTTTAAAATCACTGCCTTTTAATTTTCCTTTTGATACTCAGCAAAGAAAGTTCTTTTGATATTTTGGAAAGAAGTTGAACTTAAGTGATAAAATAATTAGATTCTCAAATGCCCGTTAATTTCTGTAACTGAACAAATTTATTCTTATATTACTGAACATAAAATATAAAGAGTGAAATTTCTACTCTTTCTACTTTTTTCAATAAAGTGGATATCCTAAGATCACTGGTTAAACGTGTCAATGTCAACTTTCATATTTGGCTACCCATATTGTTATACAATGAAGCTGAGGCAGACATAACAGAGGATTGGTATGCAGGTTCCATCAAACCACTACTTTTTATCATATGGGATTATTGGGATATTTGTAGTACTTTTGGTTAAGGAAAAATAATTATTGGTGGAAAAATGGACAGTTCACACTCTCTACACAGCCCTTGTATACTTTTATTATAAGGAAATCAGAGAAAACGTTAAAGGATTCACCTAGCAAACAAATTAGAGCCAACTGTGATGCAGCCAATTTGGACTGCACTTTATAACTAGATGTCTTGTCATTGGAAACCAATACCTAGCTGCAAGTGCATAAAGGAAAACCAAAATACCATGTCACATTAGTTTGTGTCCTTCTATTATTGTTGTTGTTATTCTTCTTCATTTTGGACTGTGGTTGTGTTTGATCTCTAATCAATCTGACAGCTAGAATCAAACCAAAATTTTGACAGTGAAATGGTGCAAATGAATGGGCAAAAAGGTAACGAGTGAGAGAAAGATTTTCATCCCACTTGTTGGTGCTCACAAGATAAACTAAAAGTGAATGGTTCAATTAATCAAGCATAAATGAGCAATCAGCACATGCAGGGTCACACTTGAGCTATAACTCCAAAAGTTCCAGCAGTGTCCAAGACTCTAAACTATAATTCTGAATCCAACAATGAGAGTACAAGTGGTGTGGAACTAAAGTCAGTGAATATCGATTACATTGAATAATGATGGGAATCCATTTCAAGTCTGTGAAATGTGAATATATGATGGCTATAAGTAATGCTTGGATGAATAGAAATAAGCCGAATCAAGTAAAAAGGAAAAGTTGCCACAAGTTGTGCAATTATGCATATTGAACAATAAATTTGACTGGTAGATAGAGATTCTAATTTCTAGGCTTCACTTGTGAGTGAGCAATCTAACCTTTGATTTACCTCAAACACGGAACATGTCTTAGTATTTTGATATTTTCATGAAGACTAATTTGTGATCAACATCTTCTGAAGTTAGGAAAATCACCCATTTAATGTTGTGATAAACAACTGATTTGCATAAACAGGCTTAAGTAAGATTGTTATAAAATGTGTGTATTTATTTACATGATACAAATCTGATAAAACTGCCTCTAAATCATGCCAAACAATTTGATCGGTTGATCTGATTTCTAACGTAAAAATCGTGCCATGCAAGAAAATTAGATAACCAAACAAGCACTTATGCAACCATCTACCATGATATATGACTTAACGCATGGTTGTTTTAGGTAAGGCTAAAACGGTATCCACTAATAATTCTTTAATTTCAGCTTAAATTATGGAGTAACCATTGATGTTAGTTGTTCATTAAAGCGTTAGGCTCGTATATTCTAGTATCTATGTATATATAAAATTGCTGCGGCCACAAAAATAATCATAGAAAGTTATAAAAACATTGCAGAGTCATTCCATTTATATCGCTTATCAGCTATTGAATGGCTCTGCAAAGTTTGTGTTTTGTGTTATGTTTTTGTGGCTGTGGCATTATTAAAATGTGTAATTTGCTTGTGAGCGTCAAAGCATGCAAAGTATTCTTGGATGCTTGTTCCACTCACTGAAAGATTACCACCAACAACCAAACTGTAGAATCATAAGAACCAAACATCAAATCACACATTTCTGGGTCTTTCTTTCATTTTATTCATTCAACTTTCTCCCCCCATTTTACAGAGAAGGAGAAGAAACAAACTGTCTCGGTAAACTAAAAAGATCTTTCCCTTCAAATGGAGAACTCCATCCAGCAGCAGGTGTTTCAGCAGAAGCTACACCATCTTGCAATCCAGGCATGGGAACAATGCTCCCATTTGAGGGCACAGATCTCATTGATGATTGGGCAACAACTCCTGAAGCATTTGACTCGTACATCTGAGCATTATTACTCCTTGAAAACGGTGAAAGTCCTAGCCATAAACCATTTGACCCCGGTGAAGCTAAACTTCTATCCAAGGACCAGTCTATGTTGGTATAATCAAACTGCTTCGACCCACCAGTGCTCCAGTCTACCTGAGAAGATGCCCCTGATGGGCCTGCTGATCCCAGTCCAGAAAAGAGTCCTAGAGAAGTAGCAGCAGCAAGTGTAGGAGTTGCACCTGCTCTATTCCAACTGCTGCTATTCCCTCGGAAGTTTGCTTGGTGATCTACTGAGTTGCTGCTCCCACCAATAAACTGTTGTTGAGGTTGAGGTTGATACTGAAGTTGGTGGTACATTTGATTAGAACCGAGATAGTTTGGACTGAGGCTTCTAGTGTTAGGAGCATTGGATAAAAATCCATTAGACCTCCCAGCCTCTAAATTGTTAGTCGGAAGCCAACTAGCAGCTATCCCAGGGGGTGATGAACTCATGCTTGTGGCTGGAACTTGCTTTGCATTTACAGTTTGGGGCCGCTGCATCATGATTAATTGTTCTCTAGCTACTCCAGGTTGAAGATTCTTATAATCACCTCCAACAGGCATATATCGTGCTTCAGACTTAGCAGGTGGGGGTGACATTTGCAATGGTGACGCCAATGAATAAGAAGCAGAAGGA
Source organism: Hylodesmum podocarpum (assembly GCA_026586105.1). Lineage (NCBI taxonomy): Eukaryota > Viridiplantae > Streptophyta > Magnoliopsida > Fabales > Fabaceae > Hylodesmum > Hylodesmum podocarpum. Next base: position 3,801,599 of record JALJEV010000519.1, on the reverse strand, counting down.
TTGGATCCCGCACTTGGCCACCTTTTATCAGCTGGTACAGTAGCCTGTTGGGGCTTTGCCCATTCAGACTTAGGTTGGATTCTCTTAAGAGGTTGCATATTTCTATTACCGGATTCTGAAGATACTCCAATTGGCATTGCAGCCTTTGTATAGTTAAAATCCTTTTCATCTTTTTTGGGTTGATTTGGTGTAGGAACAGGTTTTGTTTGTGGTCTTGAGCTCTGACCTGAAACTCCTGCCTGCTTAACATTATTAACGATTGGAGGATCACTGGTTTCCTCAGGCTTTGGTGGAGCAGATGGTGGATCCAACTTCAACTCTCTCAAGGCCTCTGCAGCTTTATCAAGATCACCCTCACAGTTAACAATCACTCTTTCAACTTCCTGTTTTGAGCAGTCATACCTGGTTCCCATGTCTGCCATCCGAGCAAGCTCATCTGATATGTCAATTTTCAAACTGCCCCTACTACCTATGTTTGTATCCTTGTGACTGTCTGCTTCTTCTCCACCTTCAAACAGCCATGCTACTGATTCCTCCACCCTACCTTCATTCAATATCAGTGCCATTGTTGCCCGCTCATGAGAAAATCCCATTGCCACAAGCTGATGAGAAAGTGCCTCAAGTTTCCTTGACATAAGATAACCAGTGCACCGCTCATGCAATTCCTGTGCTCGCCTTTCCTTTTGCCGTTGATGTTTTCTCTCATTCTTCTGGCGGATTTTCTCTCTCTTGTCATTATCAGCTCCTGGTACTGATTCCGGTTGAACAGGAACATTGGTATTTTTCTCTTTATGTTCTTCAGACTCACCAGACCAACTACCATTGTTAGAAACAGAATCATACTCAACACCAGCTACCACTGAGTTGGCAGGATGGTCATCTGTCTCATCTATGTTCCGGAAACGACCATTAGAATGTATTGGTGATGTAGGCACTGGTGACATGTCCAGAGTGTGGAATGTTCGTGACAATGGATTATACGCACTGGATGGGACACCTGGTACTGCATTACCGGATCCTGTAGGCTTTGTGGAAGCCTTTTGAGCTTCCTTGCTAGCCTTTTTGTCTTTAGACTTGGATCGGGATGCAGGAGACATATTCTTAGAAGACAATAACCCTGGAACATTTAAAGAAAACAAGTTATAGTACATTATTTTTTAATTGACTACCAAATAAATACAGGATTACAAGCATCAACAAAGAAAACACAAATTTATTCGCAAAATAATGATCTGTTCACTCCCCCTAAAAAATACAATACTAATCTGGTCATATAAGGACCATCATGTGCACGTGAATCTTTCAGTAAACAAGAAACCACTCACAGGCTTGAGGAAACATGCAATAATAAAGCCAATGACAATGAAAACTAACTTCCAATGCCTAGCTTAAAGTACAACCCACTACACTTGGAGGGTGGGGAGAGAACAAATGCACAAATGCAAAAAGAAAGGGAACCAGCCAAAACAACAAGTACATATTATAATAAATACAAAAAACCAATATGTTTATCTTTCCCTTCAACGAAGTTTCAAGAAAAAACTTTGAGGAAAATGAGAGGAGGGAGGTGAAGACTTCAATATATTTTAAAAATAGAATTTAATCACACAAGGACTTACTTTACCAATGATGTCTAACTTCATTTATGTGAGCGTCCACAAAAATTTATACAAAGAACACAAGACTATCTGACACCAAAAAGCTAGATCCGTCCCTAAAAACAAGCAGGCATGACGCAGCATCAAAACTCAGAAGACGTCAATTGAATTTCACGGCAGAATGCAAACACTAGTAATTAGTTTTTCAGACTGCTATCGAAATGACAAAACTGAAAGTGCGATCCGATGTCATTTTTTCACGCAATTTCACACCCATTCAATTCAATCTAGTTTATCAGACTGCTATCGAAACGACAAAACTGAGAGTGCAATCGGATGTCATTTTTCACACAATTTAACACCCATTCAATCTAGTTTATCAGACTGCTATCGAAACGACAAAACTGAGAGTGCAATCAGATGTCATTTTTCACACAATTTAACACCCATTCAATCTAGTTTATCAGACTGCTATCGAAACGACAAGACTGAGAGTGCAATCTGATGTCATTTTTCACACAATTTCACACCCTTTCGATGACGCAAAATTTTTTAAATAATCAGTTGTAAGACAAAACACCGCCATTTCATATGCGCCCGCCTTCCACCATCCCCTTCTACACGAAGGAACACAGTAAACATTAATTAAAAAAAACGGTCTACTGAGGATAGACTCATAGAAATACACACCAAAGCTCGAAGTCTAACAACCTTAAAAATCTAAAATTCTTCCAAAAGGCCATGATGACTCTTCCAAATTTTAACCACCAACAACAAAAATTTATATTCTGAAAATCAACCATCACACCACAATTCCCCTTCATACTGATATCTCTATCTCTACCCAAACATTGAAAATTTTCACTTTCTGACAAAAACAAACATGTTGCCAACGGTACTCAATACACAAAACCTAAAATCACACACATGCAATTCAGAGTTTCTGTAAGAAAACGCAATCAAAGCCAAACGAGACAAAAAGCAGCACCAGTCTCACGCTATTCCCTCTCACCGAACTACACAGACCCGAAATTCCCAAATCACACGAAAGCAAGAATGCGGAAGTGAAATTACCGAATTGCGCGATTGCACAAAACCCGAAACCAAACGCCCGGTTTCTCGCACACAGAAAAACTAGGGCACAGAAGATCAAAGGTTCGGTTTGAGATTGAAATAGCGAAAAGCACAAACGAGGGATAAGAAGAGGAAGAACCAACCTGGGGTTTCGGTGACGGGAACGTTGTTGATGATGATGAAGTAATCACTGTTGAATGGGGAAATCGTTAGAAACAGAGAGAAAACGAAGATAGAGAGAAAAATGAAAGATAGGTTTTTCGAGGCTCAAACCGAATTTGGCAGAATTAGGGTTTGAAGAAACAGAGATCTGAAAATATGAAAAAAGAAAAAATATATTATATGATTTTTAAAAAGACAATAATAAAAGACAAAAAGACAAGAAAGAAAAAATAAACTCTATTACCGTGTAATAATAAATGCAACTAATTGTATTAATGTTTTTTAAAAAATGTGTATAAATTGATATGTTTTTAGTTATATTTTTTTTTTTGTTTTCAATTGTAATTTATTTAAGAGTTTAATTTTTCTTATAAGTCTTTGTACATGTGAATCTAAATCATATTTTTCTACTACATATTTCATATACCTGATTTGATTTTATTAATAGATACAAGATTTTTGTATATGAATTTCTTTAAATAAATAGTATTTTTAAAATTTAATAAAAAATTATTTATTTAAATTTATATGTAATATTTCTTAGGCCAATTTTTTAAAAATTAAAAAAGTATTTGTAAAAAATGTTTTTTAAAAAATAATTATTAAATAAATAGATAAGATTTTTCCCATAAAAAATAGAAAATAATTTTTTTAAATATGATCCATTTTGATTAATCATCCATGATCTTAATATTTGTTATAAAAATAAATTTTAAAGAGAATCAATATTATATATATATATATATATATATATTATCAACTTAAATTATAAAAATATTTAATTAAAATTCATAGTAAAGATATTTTTATATTTCCATGGCATTTTTTTTTAATGAGAAAATGTTGTTTTCATTCTGATCATAGTATTGTATATTCACTTTAATTGTAATATTGAAAAACAATGTGTTTCATAGTTTTTCTCTTACCACGTATTTTAACACTTTTATATATTTTTATTTAACTATTTTATAATTAATTAATTAAAAATAAATACATATTTAGTGAATTAGACAAAATAAATCAAAAACTATATTTTTATATAAATAAAAATATAAAAATTTTAGATATCCTTGAATATATATTTGTTTATTTTATTACATTTTCTCACAATATCTTCTTATCGGTTTTGCTATCTTACTTGTTAAATATAACTTAGATACTTGTGTATTTATAGATATGGGAATAGTTCGTTATGTTGACAAATTGGCTAATCAATATAGTAAATATTAACCAATACTCTAGAAAAATTAGTTAGAAAATTAATAAAAATAAATTTTTATTAAAATATATAAATTTGCCCAATTCAAAATTCATGTTACATTATATTACATTAAATATATAATTGCACCGACAAGTGGACTAATAACAATTTTTATGGTCTGTTTGTTTTTTTGTTTAACTTCATTAAGAAAGACTTCTTCTGTAATAGAATTGTTGTTTTTCTTTCGTTTAACTGTGTTAACAAAGACTTCTGTAATAGAATTGTTTTTAAGTAATATATTTTTTCATTAATTTTACACATAAATTAGTAATTTTTTTATAAAAGATATTATTTAATAAAAAGTATTTATTTAAAATTAAATATTGAAATAATTATTAACTGAAATTTTTTTAACCCATCTTCAATTTTGTTCTGATCCATCCCTGCTAAAATGGTAGATATGTCTAGGGATGCCACCATATTTAGAATTCCTTTTTCTGTAAGTAGCCCCCTTCTTTAATTATTTATTCACCCATTTAATGTTGTAATAAGCAGGTTTATGTAACATTTGCTATATAATGTGTGTAGTTGTTGGCATTATACAAATGCAAATGTAACTACTTTATTCTTAATGGACAACTTCTAAACAAAAATTGGAATCCTGTACACTTATTTAAATATTATATTAATGAGTTATAAGATAAATTTTTTAAATAACAGTAATTTTATATTAAATTTTACTTTATAAATCATAAACATTCACGTCACGTTATATTTACTAATTACTAATTAGAAGGTCAGTATATTAAAATCTAGACTCAATCTTAATAAAAAATTAGGAATGAACATGTGTTCCTAAACTTACAATATCATCCACCTCTCTTAATGGTCAATTAGGCTAATCAGCGTTCAATCCTAACCAGATACGACAATTAAATACTCTTCGTAACTTTTTGAACATATTAAAAAGTCATCTCATAATCTATAAACAAAGATTATCCCTCACGAAGTATTCTTATATTAACACCACACACTTACTCTTACTCTAAGACCATACATACTTCTAATAACCTAAGTATCAGAGAATCTAGAGCTATCATCTCGCTCAGACAACTTAAAGAACATTAGACACTTATACAGAATATCTTCCTCCCTCATACCCAAATAAAATAAAACTAATAATCCATGTATATCAATATCTATACCTGTAGAGTTGGCCAGTTCAAAAAATTTAAATGCATCAATCTCAATTAAAACGAATAAACTAAAGAAAACCATGCCTAATGTTTCAGAACAGCCCAGCCGGGATTCGTGCCGCAGCAATTTCATCTACTGATTTTACTTTTAATGGAAAAGTTGTGCCACAGTAGACAATTAGGTAACCAAACAAGCACTTCAGCAATCATCGGGGATGATATACGAATTAAACGCAACAGCGATTAATATAGTTGTTGCTTAGGTTAATTTCACCCTAAATTGAAGAGTAACAATTGATGTTACTTGTTCATTGAAGTGATATAACCGTTTGGCCCATATATTATAGTATCTACGTAGATATAAAATTGCTGTAGTCACAAGACTAAAGAAACATTGCAGAGTCATTGGAAATAACGTCGTATGTCCGCTATCGAATGGCTCTGCAAAGTTTGTGTTTTGTGTTATTTTTTTGTGACTGCGGCATTATTAAAATGTGTAATTTGCTTGTGAGCGCCAAAGCATGCAGAGTATTCTTGGATGCTTGTTACACTCACTGAAAGGTTAGCACTAACAACCAAACTGTAGAATCATAAGAACCAAACATCAAATCACACATTTCTGGGTCTTTCTTTTCATTTTATTCATTTAACTTTCTCCCCTCGTTTTACAGAGAAGGAGAAGAAACAAACTGTCTCGGTAAACTAAAAAGATCTTTCCCTTCAAATGGAGAACTCCATCCAGCAGCAGATGTTTCGGCAGAAGCTACTCCACCGTCTTGCAATCCAGGCATGGGAACAATGCTCCCATTTGAGGGTACAGATCTCATTGATGATTGGGCAACAACTCCTGAAGCATTTGACTCATACATCTGAGCATTATTACTCTTTGAAAACGGTGAAAGTCCTAGCCATAGACCATTTGACCCCGGTGAAGCTAAATTTCTATCCAAGGACCAGTCTATGTTGGTATAATCAAACTGCTTCGATCCACCAGTGCTCCAATCCACCTGAGAAGATGGCCCTGATGCGCCTGTTGATCCCAGTCCAGAAAAGAGTCCTAGAGAAGTAGCAGCAGCAAGTGTTGGAGTTGGACCTGTTCTATTCCAACTACTGCTATTCCCTCGGCAGTTTGCTTGGTGATCTACTGAATTACTGCTGCTACCAACAAAACGTTGTTGAGGTTGATACTGAAGTTGGTGGTACATTTGATTGGAACTAAGATAGTTTGGACTGAGGTTTCTAGTGTTAGGAGCATGTGATAAAAAGCCATTAGACCTCACGGCCTCTGAATTGTTAGTTGGATACCAACTAGCAGCTATTCCAGGAGGCGATGAACTCATGCTTGTGGCTGGAACTTGCTTTGCATTTACACTTTGGGGGCGCTGCATCGTGATTAACTGTTCTCTGGCAACTCCAGGTTGAAGGTCCTTATAATCACCTCCAACAGGCACATATCTTGCTTCAGACTTAGCAGGTGGGGGTGACATTTGCAATGGTGACGCCAATGAATAAGAAGCAGAAGGATTGGATCCCCCACTTGGCCACCTTTTATCAGCTGGTACAGTAGCGGCCTGTTGGGGCTTTGCCCACTCGGACTTAGGTTGGATTCTCTTAAGAGGTTGCATATTTTTATTACTGGATTCTGAAGATACTCCAATCGCCATTGCAGCCTTTGTATAGTTAAAATCCTTTTCATCTTTTTTGGGTTGATTTGGCAAAGGAATAGGTTTTGTTTGTGGCCTTGAGCTCTGACCTGAAAATCCTGCCTGCTTAATATTATTAACAACAGGAGGATCACCAGTTTCCTCAGGCTTTGGTGGAGCAGATGGTGGATCAAGTTTCAACTCTCTCAAGGCCTCTGCAGCTTTATCAAGATCACCCTCACAGTTAACAATCACTCTTTCAACTTCCTGTTTTGAGCAATCATACCTGGTTCCCATGTCTGAAATCTGAGCAAGCTCATCTGATATGTCAATTTTCAAATTGCCCCTACCAATGTTTGTATCCTTGTTATTGTCTGCTTCTTCTCCACCTTCAAACAGCCATGCTACTGATTCCTCCACCCTACCTTCATTCAATATCAGTGCCATTGTTGCCCGCTCATGAGAAAATCCCATTGCCACAAGCTGCTGAGAAAGTGCCTCAAGTTTCCTTGACATAAGATAACCAGTGCACCGCTCATGCAATTCCTGTGCTCGCCTTTCCTTCTGCCGTTGATGTTTTCTCTCGTTCTTCTGACGAATTTTCTCTCTCTTGTCATTATCAGCTCCTGGTACAGATTCTGGTTGAACAGGAGCATTGGTACTTTTCTCTTTAAGTTCTTCGGACTCACCAGACCAACTACCATTGTTAGAAACAGAATCATACTCAACACCAGCTACCACTGAGTTGGCAGGATGGTCATCTGTCTCATCTATGTTCCGAAAACGACCATTAGAATGTATTGGTGAGGTAGGCATTGGTGACATGTCCAGAGTATGGAATGTTCCTGATAATGGATTATATGCACCGGATGGGACACCAGCTACTCCATTACCAGATCCTGTAGGCTTTGCTGAAGCCTTTTGAGCTTCCTTGGTAGCCTTTTTGTCTTTAGACTTGGACCGGGATGCAGGAGACATATCCTACGAAGGCAATAACCCTGGAACATTTGAAGAAAATAATGTTGGTCCCAAATAAGTTATAGTACATTATATTATAATTGACTACATTATTAATACAGTACATGCATCAAAGACAAACACAACTCTAAAGGGACAATAATGCTCTGTTCACTCCCCAAAAAAATATACAAATCTGGTCATGTAAGGACCATCATGGTTGCATACATCTTTTGGTAAACCACTCACAAGTTCGAGGAAACATGCAAAATGATGTCTAACTTCATTTATGTGAGCGGCTACAGAAATTTATACAACAACACAAACTATCTGACCGCTAAAAGCTAGATCCCTCCTTTAAAACACGAGGCATGATGCAGCATCAAAATCCAGAAGACAACAATCGAATTTATGAGCAAGATGCAACATAAGTAATTAGTTTTTCACAAGTACTCGAAAAGACAAAAGTGAGAGTGCAATCCGGTATCATTTTTCACACAATTTCACACCTATTCAATCATGCAAAAATTTTTAAAAGATGAACTGTAAGACAAAACACCACCATTCAATATTCTCCCACCTTACACCTTCTACACACAGCAAGACAGTAAACATTAATGGAAAAAAAAAGGTCCACTAAGGATAGACTCATAGAACTACACACCAAAGCTCAAAGTGTAACTAAACCAGAAAAACTAACATTCTCCCAGAAGACCACGCTGACTCTTCAAAATTTTAACACGATCACCCCACCACTAACAAAAATTCAAATTCTAAAAATCAACCATGACACCACAATTCCGATTCACTCATATCTCTATCTCTATCCAAACACTGAAAATTTTCCATTTCCTGACAAAAACAAACATGCTGCCAACGGCACTCGATACACGAAAGCAATAATCACACACATGCAACTCAGAATTTTTCTTTTAAATAAACGCAATCTAGGTCAATCGAAACAGTAATCAGAACAAGTCTCACGCTATTCCCGCTTGACGATCCATTACATCCACTTATCCATACTTTACCAATCCAAACAGACCTAAAATTCCCAAATCACACGAAAGCAAAAATGCGGAAATGGAATTACCGAATTCCGCTATTGCAGAAAACGCCAAACCAAACGCGCGGTTTCACACACACCGAAACACTAAGGCACAGAAGATCAAAGGTTCGGTTTGAGATTGAAAAATGAAAAACCGAAAAGGAGGGATAAGAAGAAGAAGAAGATGATGAAGAAGAACCAACCTGGGGTTTCGGTGACGGAAACGTTGTTGATGAGGGAATCGCTGTTGAATGGTGAAATCGTTAGAAACGGAGAGAAAACGAAGATAGAGAGAAATAGAGAGATAGGTTTTTCGAGGCTCAAACTGAATTAGGGTTTTGAAGAAACATGCATCTGAAAATATGAGAAAAAATAATAAAAACAACGAACGATATGATTTTTAAAAAGATGATAAAAATAAAAGACAAAACGGAAAGAAACATAAACTCTGTTAGCGGATATACACAACTATTTGTATTGATGTGAAAAATAAAAAACAAAATGTATTCATGTCAGCTGTTTGTACTAATGTGAAAGATTTGTATGTTTTTAATCATTTTCTTTTTCCATTGTAATAATTTTGAGTTTAACATTTCTCAATTATTGTTCTTTGTACACATGAATCTAAAGATGATTTTTCAAAAATATGTTTAATATACATGATTTAATTTTATTTATATACAAGAGTTTTGCATATAAATTTCTTTAAATAAATAGTATCTGTAAATTTTAATAAAAAAAATATATTTTACTCCACAAGACTATTAATAAAATATATCTATTCGCCACATTTTATAATTTATATATTTAAAGTATTGATAAAAAAAATTATATAAATTAAATAAAATTTAAATTATGTTTCTAATCATCTTTACAATCTAACAATTAATAAAAATATTTTAACATAATTCTAGTAATTAAAATATTACCGAATTATAACATTTACATAAAACTAATTAAAAGTTAATCTCTTGTGATCAATATATTTAAATCAATTTTAAACAAAAGTCTTCTCGTAAAAATAATTTTTTATTTTTATTTGAATTTTTAATGTTAATTTATCTTTTCATACTCAACCTTAAACATTTTTATTGGACTAATATGAAATACTTTCACCTTTTCTACCACTTTCACTAACCAGAAAATTTTAACTTGTTGTAAAGTAACAAGTTTACAAATCTTATTGTTAGATGAAGAACTCTATGCGAGAGAAGAATTCATTTTTTCCCTTTCATTTCTAAGTTTCCATATGTTTTACTCATCCATTCTCTTTTTACTCCTCTTATCACCTCTCTCCTCCCAAGAAACAACGAATGAAAAACACGACCCTTTCTTATAATAATAAAATAGGGAAAAGAGATTTGAAGGTCATTCTCAAAGAAAGAGACAAGATCTTTACTACACACAAAGAAAAAGTTGTTCAAGAACTTGTATCCCAACCCAAGCCACTAAAAATTGTTAATGATGAAGATAAAAGTGTTAAACCTAATATAGCAGAAGTTGTTATGCTAAGACGCAAGGAGCTAGAAGCTAGGGATGTTAAAGTCTTTGATGAAACTGAAACTATTAGGAAGCTTAGAAAGATAAGACAAAGGATTTGATAAGAGTTCAACAAGATTTAAGAGTCTCTTATGATGACCAACTTAGACAAATAAAAGAAGTTGCATTATTTGTGTTTACTCTAACTCCTACACTTCTAGTTGCTACATCCACGCAAGAACAAAGAAAAGATGCAATCTTTGTTAAGTAGTTCAACATCATGTTAAATGGGGAACCACTTGATTCTTCTTATTTGCATGATATCCACATCCCATCTGATAAAAATGTGGATGCTTTGTTTGCGTTTGGTGAGCAAGATGCTTTGCCTACGTGTATAGGACAAAATGCCTTGCACCCTTCTTGTTTCTTAAGTGAAAAATGCCTCTACTTTATTTGAAAAATAAGTAGGAGAGGCTTTCATTGTACCATTGGTATAGGATAAGAATTTCATTTCTTAGTTTGCTCCGACAAAGATGATTATTAATGTTGCTCAAATGGTGTTTGCTACCACATGGATACCTCTAGATGATAGAGTTTTGTACGAACTTGAACGTCATCAAGAAATAGTATAAATAATGTATGATGAAAAGATAGAAGTCATGAAAAGAAAAGACATATATAATGATGAAAAGACATGTACACACGGAGATGTAATAATGAAAAGTTTGAGATACATCACATAAGGTAACCTGTAAATTGTGTATACACATGGAGATATAATGATGAAAAGTTTGGGATACATCGCATAAGGTAACTTGTAAATTGAATACATATAACTGGCAAGTCTATATCCTAAACCATCCTCTAATACAAAAAGTCTACAGTAGTTGAGATCTAAGCCACCAAAATATATACAACCTATCTAGCCTAGCCTTAGAGTAGATGCTACAAAACAAAACCTCAACCCCTTCTAAAAGAACCTCGACCACTCTAATCCTAGAGGGAATCCTCAAAAGATGAGTCTGATAGCACTATCATCAGAACTTCTTCTCCTCCCTCATCTCTAGAGGAATCAATCATCATAACATTTATACCTTTAGACAGTCCTCATCGCTTGCTCGATGAGTCTACCATAACCACCTCAGGTGGCTTTGGAGACTCTTCCATCTCCTCCCCTTGTATCTCCTTGTCCCGACCCTCTAATGGGGCAAGATAGCATTGTGTGGTGGTGTCGCCATCTACTTGAGTAACGGTGCGAAAGGTGGCTTATAGTACCAACTCCCAGAGGTTGAGTCAACAAGCGCAAAAAAAGATGACGATAACGACATATTTAAAGTAACAACAACCAAATCAACAAGGTCAACCACTATATAGTAGGGCGGGTGTCTAGTGCCAATATCACTTGCGTCTATACATGTGCTAGGTAGCCCAAGTGCTCTAGGGTGTAAAAGATCAGCTTCACTTTCCCCGGAAAATGATCCTAGCCTATATCCTCCCTAAGTATCCAGGTGTCGTCAATACTTAATCGCCAATGTGCATCTTGAGAAGTCATATTGAATCTCTTCCTGCATCATTGCAAACTCTCTCACACACATCATCGTAAACAAACAATATTTAAAAGTCCCCATGTGAGACCACTATCAATAACACAGGATCATACAAATGCATTTTCCAGTTAGCCTATCTATCCCACTAGCCAGTTACCACCTCAAAACATGGTGGTCTTACAATAATTTAAATTAATGATAGAAGGATAGGAATATATTCATCACAGCAAAGCGTCAACTCTTACCATCTAAATAATATCCCCTAAACGTTAAGGCTGATCATGTGAGATTTAGACTTCCATTTTTCACACTTGGTCATCTCTCCAAGGACCTAGTGTCTTTACGAAGACACTTCACAAATTTCACTTGTAATCATCATAACTCTACAAACTAACTCCTCACCCATTTTCAACAGGTTTTCTTTTCAGTAATAATCGTGGAGTTTTTCAACACTACATTCAAGCATAGTTAAAGAACAAACACCGAAATCACTGTGACTTTTGCCCACGTGACCATAAAGTGTTGTCCCTCCCAACAAAAGAAAATATGCATATACCTCTCACACCATTCATAAAATTCCCAACATAATCTCTATTTTACAACAACACCGATACAATATCTATCAACGCATCATCATATGAACCACAAAAAAAAGCACATAGTACACACATATAATACACAAATAATTTTTAAGTCCAAATTTTCAAGATCGTTACAATTTGTACTCATCTGTCAGTGGCGGAACTACGTGCAGTAGACGAGAGTGGTGCCCCCAAATTATATATATATATATATATATATATATATATATATATATATATATATATATATATATATAAATTAATTAATTTGCATGAATTGGCATATATTATAATAATATATGTATTAATATCTACACTGATCCATTCACAAATAACAACAATATGAGCAAAATTGAAAGCAACTTAATCTTCTTTTCTCCTGTCCAAAATTAATAACAGAGTAATTGCTTATATCGAAAGCAACTTAATCTTCTTGTAAGAACAAATGATTAAAAAGTAATACAATGCAAGTAAACAAATAAATACACCAAAATGATCAATGTAGAAAAACCTCAATGTAAGAATATGAAACCTGGTACAAAATGATCTCAATAATTTATATTATTTTTTTAACTTACTTTTTTTAAATTATAACTTTTGTTAAGAAAAAACGAAAAGCTTTGGTCTACAAGCCAACCGAGAGAAAAAAAAGATAAAATCCGAGTAAATTGTAAGACAAATCGACACCATTCGCAATAAAAATGCAGGCAAACCAACTTCCTCGCCGCTAATGATAACATGTTACAAAATTCAATAACTATAATGATTCCTTACAACTAATATTCCACCTATTTTAGTTTCAATATTTTCTGAAATTACTGCACCTTACCATTATCTTAATAATAATTTATGAACCAACTGTGTAAAGACAAATGTCACTTTTAATTCTTGAAATTTAAACACTTCTCAATTTTAATATTGTAAATTTAAAAAATTCTGCTTCAATTTTTTATATTTTTAAAATGTATCACTCATGAACATCCCCAGTAACAATTAAAAGTCATCCCAATTTTAAATTAATGAATTAAAATGTCAATGTAAAATTGACTTTTTAAAAAAAAATATTTAAAGGGACAAAATGATACGTTTTATATAAATAGTTGAAATAGAACATTTAAACTTAAAATGATCAAAATAGGAAAATGTCCAAATTAAAAGACAAAAAATGACATTTAAATGAGAAAAACAAGTACAAATAAACTACATATCATCCCCATGCCTCTAAACTAACTGATGTAGGATAATGAAACCAAACCTAGTTTAGAAGATATTTTTAAACTAAAATTTGTTAAACTTCTACTTTATTTTTAAATTTTCAAAACTCTTGTGACAAGCATTAACTCTTTAGGCCAAACATGCCTTAGTTCCATAAACTACACCTCCTTGGTAAGGAAAAAAATATACCAAAATTAACATTTCAATGAATTTCACCAGTCTCTCAGACAAGGAGAGAAGCAAATGATATAAAAAGGAGATGAGATGATGCAAGCTACTTCAACCCCAAGACCATAAGTATCTAAATCAAGGTTCTAAGCATTGTCTCCTTCCATGTCAAGTTCCCCATCCATGCCCGCTATCTTGCTTCGGTATGCAAAATCTTCATCAAGATTCTGCATAGTTCTCCCAAAAACAAATGATTTTGTACCCATAGTTGTAAAGGGCATCAAGCCAAATGCTCGTGCAGTTTTTATCTCCCTTGCAACCTTCCTTTGAGCCTTTGCACTAATGCCAGTCTACTCAATGATCAACAAGAAACAGTGTTAAGATCCGACAATTCAAAACAAGGATATATATAATATGCTTGGGGATAACAAAACAAGAGAAAAGAAAATGAGAGCAGTACTATGCGTCTGTTTGGGAAAAGCATTGGGTTTCCTATTTAAAGCATTTTCCCACTTTCCCCAGCTCCAAATGAGACCGGAGCAAAATGTTGGTTCCACTTTCAAGGTATGCAACAGGAAATCAAACACAGTCTAATTCTGATAAACCCATCATTTATTTACAACTCCATAATCCTTCATCATTCTTACAAAATCTACTGTCAAGCAGAGATTTAGAACTTACCTGGCTTCTCTTGATAAGAATTCCAGCCTCTGTTAGGAAGTGTGCCAGGAATCTAACATTCTGCATAAAAACAAAAACTATGAAGAGACATTCCTTAAATAGCATTAGTGGGAAGATATTTTTGTTGTGAAGGGATTATATATAAACCATAGCGTCCCTTGCAAGAAATAAACAAAAGCTACAGTGGCTAAAACAGAGTTGCAACAAATATTTATCTCGCCTTCATCTGACTTCATTAAATTTAAAACTGAATGATCATAAATTAAAACTTTAGCATAACACAAGAAGAAACTTGCAAGAGTTTAGGCATGAATTGCATGTGAAGAACAAAACAAATTTTTAAACAATTTTAAACGGATACCAAATTTACTTGCAGATTTAAAGAATGCACACTAGTGAAAAAGTTAACCAGGGTGCACTCTAGAAAAAATTAATGGTAGACTCAACTGGTTTGAAAGAAAGAACCAGAGAAATTGAAAAAGAAAACTAGGGTCATGTGTCCATGGAATATTATTCAGTGCACTGGTCAATACAACCAATAAGAATACAGCGTGGTGATTTGAGAGCACCTCTTCTCTCCTACAACTTTGAAAAGCATTTCCAACTAACTTCCCTCATTTATATAGTTTTCAGTACATTTCAATTAATTACCTTTTCTAACCTTATTTCCCCTTTTTTACATACACCTTCCTGAGGGCACCCATCAATTGACTAAAAAATTTTACATTATTTAAAGCCATGGATCTAAGCAAACTGGAAAGATAACTCTTCACTTTGTTCAAATGAATCTGCAATTTGTACCGGTCATCTTTTGTTTTTATTGTTAACATAAACAAGATATCTGTCATAATATAAGAAACGGGAGAGGCCAGGATGGTATGAGTTAAGGTTGACTCATTTATATACCATTTCAGAAAATGCAAAAATGAAGAATGAAGATATGGTGAGCACTGTTCACATAAAAACTGACCATCTATATAAGATAGTTTTGATAATTAACATGTGTTTTTTATTCATTACCAGTATTGATTCACCAATGACAATGCAACAAACCACACAAATGAACAAATTTTTATTAGATAAGAGATAAAAGTGTCTCTCTCTGTGAGAACCATGTAATTCTGAACTGACAGTTTTATTTTCTTATATCATAATAGTTAGAGACAAAAACAAAAATCCATACAAGTAATAATTTTCACTTCAAAATAGCAATCAGAAGTACATACTACATGCATTACTACAAAAAAAGTACGGAACTACTCAGATCTAAGTGCTTACCCTGAAATCTGCTTGTCTGAGAACTTCTTTGGTGGTTACATGGAATTCATTCCTTTTGGGGGGCCTGCGTATACCAGGTTTTGTAAGATCCAGATCCTGTATAAAGAAGGATACAGATCAGAAAACTAAAAGATACACTGAATACAAATAAACACCGACAGAGTAAAGGTCAAAATAGCAAGCAGTGAATAGGATATCATAGCCATGGTTGTTAAAGCAGAGAGAATAAAACTGATGATAGGGTCAAAAGCATATAACACTACTGGTTACCATACCAGCGATTGATTTTAATCCGAATAATATACAATCTGTATATGTTAATTCATGTAATATAAATCCTTCAATGCAGTAGACTGAAATTATGAATCAAATATTATCACCAGAAATTAAAAAGGAAAAGCAATAGAGCAATAAGCATAAGTAATTCTTCCTAGCCATCTAAAATTCTAACGAAATCACTGCAACACAAATTTTCTTTTGTGAGGAATAGCAACAAAAAGGGTTGAATTTGAGGGTGATAATATGATAGAAATGATAATAGGTTTGGAAGGGTATATGTAAGAAAGAGAAATAGGGGGAGAAAGAATGATTCCGTGTAATGCAGATGCAGAGAGGTGTACGTGTGTGCCACCCTGGCAGGTGCTAACTTCCAGGAGAGAGAAAGGGAGTCTGGTTATAGTGGGAGAGTGGGATCATAGTGGGGGAGGATATTTTTTCAGAAGTTTTGGGAAGGCCCTAAGCACCTCGAATCGCTCAAGAAACTCATCAATCATACTCATAGTGTTTGTATACAGACACCTTATTATTGAAATGATATCTATCATAATATTTGAGGATAACACCAGATGAGAACGCCCATTCAAAATTTCACGGACGAAGTATCCCCACAGTTTCAATTGTGCAATCAATGAAGATACCTTCGATTTCAATTCATCTCCTCCAACACATATGAAATCAAGAAATTCCAAACATTTCCAACCACATTCACATGCCTTCATCCTACCCACCGTCATGCGCTCAACTGCTCAAGTCAATTGATTGCTAGATGTGTTTCTAACCATTCGCAACATTTTCCAACTCCCACGCACTAGTTACTCTTATTATTCACCTCAATCATGCACTTCCAGGAGCATTACTCACTCTGCTCCCTCCCATCATAGCTTGCTAATCTTGTTCCTTTTTTATCAACCTCTATTCTGCTACTCAACCACCCAACACTCTTTGTTCTATTTTTTAGACAATAACTTATGAATATCTCTTTAAATTTTTGGATTTTTTTAATAAAAAAATTAAGCAATTACAAATATAAACATATACAAAATTACAAACATATGATGCCCTCATGTGCTATACAAAATTACAAACTTCTAAAAATAAAGATAATTATAAAAACAATGATAACCAAGGAAGTTTGGCATTGTTATTCAACTTACCTTTATATCATATGTCGAACCAAGCGGAAAATCAGCATCATATCGAAAAGAATAATCCTCTTTGTCGACTTCTTCCTCATCAATTTCAAAGTATGTGGCAGCCTTCTTCAGTTTTCCATCCATTCCATCAGATAATGTGTCATAACTTTCTTCTAGATCATGAAACATCTCAGAACTAGCACCATTTACTGAACCAGGTCTATGTTGAGTATTTCCTTGTTTGTAAAAATTTTCAAGAACGGAATCAAATGAGGAATTTCTTCTGGGATTTTGACCAAATTGGGAATGACTTCCATTATTTCCACTGAACTGCTCAAACTCCTCAGGAGATTCTGACTTGTTAACCTGCTGATTACGAGTTCCATTATCTGCCAAAACATTAGACAAGAAGATCATGAAGACTAATCAGTAAATCCACTGCATGAGAGACAGAGACAAAAAGAACAAATTTGAAATATCCTTGTAGAATTTGGGAAATTGTGTCTAATGCAGACCATATACAACTGTATATATACTTCCATGAGTTGGGTATGGTAATAAAGGCTGATAAAGTCCTAATGATGTTACACACAGTACATGTGCTGAAATTTGATTAGACATGCAAATGATGTGATACATCATAAATATGTTACAAATGTTATATCTAACAGTCCTAACCATAGAAAGACTAAGCCAAAGATAACAGAACACATGAAATTCTCATCCGTTCAAAGCTTAAATCCAAAGAGGTTTACTATATAACATTTTTTATCCTTCTTATTTCCAGAAATTTTGCAAACCTCTCCTAATTTGAATATTTAACAGAAATAAACTCCATTTTGGGCCAAGACACATAACACTAAATAATGTGAAAATAAAAATTCACAAGCAGAGTTAACTCTTCTCAATACTAGACAAATATTACAAATACCCAAGAGAAGCAAATTCCCTGGACACTACTTCACCCAGAAACAAAGAGATGATATTGCTTAATCAGCATAAAAAAAAAATAAAAAATAGGAAAGTTCTGCATAGCCAACAAGGTTGCAGCTTAATTGGAACCAACTGCAGTCAGGCTCAATCCTCCAGGAGTGCGTCTATTCCCCTACCCAACCCAGGTGCTTGCATTTTCCTTCACAACTACAGATAAGTCCTGATCCCAAGTGTAGCAATTTGGAAAAAGGATGAATACTCCTAAAATGAATAAATTTATCACAACATTTAAGGTGAATATGAATATTCAACTAAAAGGAGTCCATTCTATACTTACCTCAACCTTAATGACTCAGTATGGTAATTCCTTAGTTTGCTCTTCTCAATGTTTGGTTATTGGATCCTAGATTTTGGACTTTGGTGCTTTTGATCATATTGTTGGTAACTCTTATTTTCTTAAATTTATGTTAGGAACCAAGAACAGAAAAGAGCAACAAAAGAAGGAAGAAAGCTCTCTACCAAGGGTTTCCCATTCACAAAGGACTTCTCCTTGCACAAAACAGATTCATTACCCCTTTACTTAAAAATGGTAAAGAGTCATTTTGCACAGGCGGACAAGCCTCATTATCCCTTTTGGTTGACAAGCAAACTTTTTAATCACAAACAAGAGTAAACCATAAACAACATTCACAAACTCAAACTCGATGAGAATCAAACTTGTAAACATCCAAATCGTCAAAATCATATACTAATATCCGTAACAGCACTGACACTCAGAGCATTGCTCAAAATGGAGAGACACTAAAACAACCCCAAGTACCTGTAAATCTCCAAATGGAAAGACTTCTCCGCAAATGGGTCTGATGCCACAAATTAGCACTTAATGACCTAACTGCTACTGAAACAATCTTCATTTTCTTCCTGCAGTAAACAAAAAAGTTCAAACCTATTAATTTACAAGCTCTACACTAGATTTTACAGCTAAAAATCAACACAAATTATCTCAATAATCTTACCCTAAAATCAAAATTTCTAATTAATTAAACCTGTAGAATACTTGAAATCAAAAATGAAAAGCAATTATAATCGATTTATAATATGAATCATAGGTTATAATGGTAATAATAATATTAAAGAGGGAAATAGTTAGTGTCGTTTGAAATCTAAAATATCACGAGACGATATATAAAATGCACGATAAGAGAAACTAAAAGAGCGATTACTCTAAGTTAGGGTAAGTGGGTGACAACTCAAGACGATGATGATGAATGGGTGTCGCGAGGAGACACTACACGACGTCGTATCACGCAGCAATAGGGAAAGAGCTTCTGTGTGACGCAGCAACGGCGTCGTTTACTGGTTTTGCTCTGAAAACACATAGCGTCACCGTGGCGACAAGTAGGTCATTATACACTAGGGCACAGAAGATCAAAGGTTCGGTTTGAGATTGAAAAAGGAAAAACCGAAAAGGAGGGATAAGAAGAAGAAGAAGATGATGAAGAAGAACCAACCTGGGGTTTCGGTGACGGAAACGTTGTTGATGAGGGAATCGCTGTTGAATGGTGAAATCGTTAGAAACGGAGAGAAAACGAAGATAGAGAGAAATAGAGAGATAGGTTTTTCGAGGCTCAAACTGAATTAGGGTTTTGAAGAAACATGCATCTGAAAATATGAGAAAAAATAATAAAAACAACGAACGATATGATTTTTAAAAAGATGATAAAAATAAAAGACAAAACGGAAAGAAACATAAACTCTGTTAGCGGATATATACAACTATTTTATTTAATATTTAACTTATTCCATACTTAATTGAATTAAATTAATAGAAAAACTTCTGAAATAAAATTAAAAAAATAAATCAATATTATTTAATGTGATAATATGTCATGTTATTTAAATTGATATGACAAATATTTAGAAAAAAGTTCAAGTAAATAATAAACAGTAAAGATTATAAAATTCTACAGTATTAATCTATAAATCATTTTCTCTTACCTTGAGAAATAATATTATAAAATCCAAAATAGATTATTTTTCCATTAAAATTATGAACAATTATTTACTTCAATCTCACAACTTGTATACTCTAAGCTTAAATCTAACATTTGTTTCTTCAATACCTGTGTTGCTGTATTCTTCATTTGTTGAGCAGCAAAATCATGAGTCCATGTTCCGATAGAGAGAGAGAAAGCTGCAACTATCGGCATTTCTCGTGGTTCATGAAATCATGTCTCCCAACCCCAAACGACACCGTTATAGTTAAACTCTCTTCGACAGCGCAACCCCGTCTTAATTCCGCTGCACCCGCAACCACCATATCCTCCCTCCCGGACGACATCGTTTTGGATTTCCTCTCCCGCCTACCCTCCTCCTCTCTCCCCGCACTCTCCCTCGTTTGCCGCCGCTGGTCTCTCCTTCTCCACTCTCCTCAATTCTCCAACCTCCGTCGCCACCGCCTCCTCCTTCGCCACACCGCCATCGCCGTCGCCTCCACCGACCACAGCCTCTCCGTCGCCGCACTCCAAGACGGCGCGTGGAACAGTTCCCTCTTCGTCCCCGCCTGCCCCGACTCACTCTCACTCTCACTCTCAATCGAAAACTTCCACTCTTTACTCGCCCACGCGCGCGCGTGCACTAACGGTCCCACAATCTACCTCGTCGGAAGAAACGCCTCACTGCGATACGACACGTGGACCGCTACCGTCACCACCCGCGCCGCAACGATTTTCCCGCGCAAAAAATTCGCCCTAGCCTCGGTCGCCGGGAAATTATACGTCGCCGGCGGAAGTTCTAAAACCGCCGCAGTGGAAGAGTACGATCCCGACACGAACACGTGGCGCGTGGTTTCCCACGCGTCTCGTAAGCGGTACGGCTGCATTGGAGCATCTTTTGACGGAGTATTTTATGTTATTGGCGGGTTAAATATTGGCGCGTCGGAGAGGAATTCGTTCTCACGCGATTCTCATGGCGCTGAAGCTCACGCGGCATACGCGAGTTCGATGGATTTGTTTGACGTGGAGGCGCGTGTGTGGCTACGGAGCAGGACGGTGCCTGGTGGAGGTTGTGTGGTGGCGGCTTGTGCCGTGTTTGGACGCGTGTACATTCTCGCTAGCCACGCGGTTGAACTTTCGTTTTGGAGTTTTCATGCAGTAAGGAAAAAATATGAGAGTGGAAATGAAAATAATGTGTTTGGGGAATGGTGTAGGATAAAGAGTCCACCACTGCCGGCGCAGGTTAGAGTGGACACTAGGATGAGGTTTAGTTGTGTGGGAATTGGGGATAAGGTGGTTTTGATACAAAGTTTGAGAGGGTTTGTTTTGGTTTATGATTGCCTTACCGGAGAGTGGGGGAGAGAGGTGGATTTGCCGGAGATGTATCGACGCGCCACTTACGTGGGTGTGGAATGCTAACTTGCGCCGGCCGCATTGTTGTAGTGTGACCAGCAGACAATGATTCATTGGATACGCTGTACCTAAGGTTGTGTCCCCACATTGCATGGGTTTGGACTTTGTCAGTGGTGATTCGCTTCTTCTATGTCTTTTACTTTCCATTTTTTGTTAAAAGAAAATTAAAGAATTATTGACATTTATTGTTTCTATAGTCTAATATATCTTAAGCTTGGATTCATTGTTTCTATGAAATTTTATTTTATTAATGTACCGTATATTACACCTATGACACGAACTTGAGATTGGACTAATTGAATCTAAGTAGTCAAGAAGTGAATCAATACAAGACAGTATTCTGTTACTTATACGAGGTATTCCGAAACTATTATTGCCCGTGAAATGTGAAATGGTTGAGTAAATTTGTTGGTCCAATATCCTAATCATAGCTGCACAGTCACGTGGCTTAACATTATTTGTATATTTTACTTGATCATCCCTAACTTATAAATGCAACAATTATCATTATCATTAGTACATATCTTTAAACTCTCTTACCTATTTACATTTCTCTCATCTGAAAAGATTTCTTTTACATTCATATTCGAGTATTGATCTAAGTATTGAAAATTGTTTTATAAGTATTGTTTCTTCCGTTTAAGGATGACGGGAATAAGTTTCATTTATAACTTAAACTCAGGGAGGAACAATTACTAAATCAATAGTTAGTTTAATATTTTTTTTGTGTGTGATTAAACTTTTACTAAGTAATTATCTATTGGTTATGCACAATATAACCTTATGAACCTTTTGCTTGTTACGGTGAAAATCTAGCCAACATTTTCTGCGTGACGTTGAATATCATTCTTGATTCTTTCAAGAACAAATTATCTGAAATGAGATAGAAACAATACAACAATCTTAAATTCCAACTTCAAAATCCTTGATTGTTTGACAAAACAAATTATGCAGGTGCATTTGCCAAGATGAAGACAATGAATGTACTATGCATTGGTGTTGTCACCTGGAACAAACAAATATTGGCATGCACATAGATTGAGATAGGTAAATGTCAAAGCATCACATGCTTAATAATTGATTTGTGATTATTTTCTTCAATTTCTTTACATTTATCATATTATATTAGAGTATAATTAATGTTCAATTAATATATTTTAATTTATTTATATTTTAGTTTATTCATGACTTAGGAGTTAATTGGACATAAAATATGAATTTTGTAATTAATTCGTTATAGTTTTTAGTTTTCAAGTTCATTATTTAATTTATAATTTGGGTTACAAAACTTTAATTAAGACGTAAATGATGTCATTTTAAAGACGACTTAAATGACTACAAAAGTTATGAAGACATTAAAGTCTGATTCAGACTACATCTATAACGAAATTAAGCTTCAAGTTAGCATTTAGATGTTGTTAACATTTTTCCAACAAATCACTTAGGCACATTTCCTTATATATAAAATTGCACATTTAGGATTTGAAAAAGAGATCTAAACTCATTATTAAAAGGTCATATGATTAGTACATGACTTACACCCTATACATAGGATCATTTACAATTTTTGCTGCACTTTTAATTCATTCATTTAGTTTTTAGATCTTCATTTTTGTGCATTTGCTCTTCTCCTCTTATTTGCTTTGCTAGGGTTTACATTCATCTTCTCCAGTTTCGTTTTCAATCTTCAATCATTCGTTAATTGCAAGTATGTGTAGCTAATTTTCCTAACCAATTCGATCTTAATAAGTTCCTTACTTTCTTTCTTTAAGTTTTTAGTTTTTAATTGTTACGAGCACTCCGTTTTGGTTGTTGGAAATTCAATTTTAATTAATTAATTAATATTTTGGATTGATTTTTTGGTTGTTTTGGCGTTGTTGATCGACAACAAATGTGTTCTAATATAATTGTGTGAGTTTAAAAGAGTGCTAGTTCAATGTTAAAATATATGTAAGTATTACAGTTTTAGGTTGGAAGGTTAAAATAAATTATAATAAATTAAAATTTATTTTAATAGAGATCACTGCTCCATTTGTTTCATATGATTCTACTAATAGATATGAGTGTAAGTTAATTGACTATACAATAATATATTTTTTTAGATTGGAGAAAAAAATTAAGAGAGATTTATTATTATTATTATTATTATTATTATTATTATTAAATATTATTATTATTATTATTAAAAAAAGAGCTTGGGGTCATTGCCCCTTACTACGTTAAGTAGCTCCACTTTTGCTTGTGAACTTTAATAAAAAAATTATTTTAAATTTATATATAGTATTTTGTTATACCAGTTTGTTTTAAATTAAAAAGTTACTTTAAAAACACATTTGAAAAATAGAAAAAAATACTTATTTTATTAAAAATATGCTTTTTTAACACATAAATTTAAACAAATAAACTTAACAAATTTTATTCCATTGAAGAAAAATAAATCAGTATTGAACAACATAAAAGTAGAAACCTAAGAAGTAATAGCAACTTAAATATATATTATATTTTAAAAAAAGTTGGAAATCAATTATCTTATTATCATCTACTATTTATCATTTATATTTTTATTTAAAAATTATCCTACAAATATTAAAGAATCATGTTCTTCTTTTTTGTAGAGGATGTCCTTCCTTTTTGTTTCTTCCGTAGAGTCATCGTTAGTGCGCTTCATCCAGCATAATAATTCTATTTTTTTTTTAAAAATTATTCTTTTTCTTTATTTATTAGTATAACTTAAATTTAATTAAATTTGATCTTTGTTATGTGAATTTAAAATAATACTTTTAGTCCATCAAATAAAAAAAATGTAATTTAGTTTCTAAAAAAATTGAAGAGCTAGTAACTAGTAACATTTATTAATTTAAGCGAATAAAATTAATTTTATTATATATTTAAGAGATAAAAACATATTTAAACTTTAAGAAATATATAGGATTGAGATTTAAAATATTATTTTAGCATAAACAAGGTTTTTGTGCATTATAAAAGATTATGTAAAATTTGTATATACGAAATTATATCACAAAAATTTATAGGGTTTGAAATAAATCTATAAATATTAAAAAAATTCTTAATGTTTAAAATTTTTTAAAAATAGAACTTTCAATAATAATTCTTAAATTATAATTAAATTTTTTTGTAGTTAAGATAATAATTATCGTGACAGTAACAAATGAAGGGTTGATAACATGCATGATTGAAAATAATCAAGTACTATAACAAAGTTTATATCATATTAAAAAAAAGAGAAAAAAATCATGTATTGTGAAAGAAAAATCTTAAAAATATTGAAGATTTAATAAGATTAACGGTTAATATAATATTTATATTTTGTATTAAAAGATCTTAAATGATCTATTAAAATGTATATATAATTTTAGATAACAATTTTTTTTTTAAATTGTAACAGATTTTAATTAAATATTAGTTTTTTATTCAAAAAAAACTATGATATTCTTAATTAAATAACGTAAGACTTGACAATATTATTTAAAAATTTTAATCAATTAAAATAAAAAATTTTATCAGAAAAATATTTTAAAATGCTGATTCAATAAACATGGTAACGATTATTAAATTCCAAGAAAGAAAAATAGAAAAAGATAATAAATGTCGTAATAAAGATAAACAGATATAAAAAAAGATATTACTATAATACATGAATATTGAATAATGGAGGAAAAAATTTGATTTTGGAACAGAAAATGTGTGGTGAAGATGACAAGTTTGAAAACCGAAGCGTGAACCGTTGAAGGGTCCTAAATTAGCGCTTCGTGGGAGGGGGAACCAACGCGCTCACACTTCAAACAACAACAAACATAAAAATATAAACTTTCCCACGTTGTTTCTTAGTCTTCTTCAACGTTAATCTTTCTTTTTTTTTTCTTCCTTTATGAAACACAGTGTTGGGTTTCGCCTTTTTCTCCAACGGTTTCTTTTTTTTTCATCACGACATGAGGAAGAAGCTAGATACTCGTTTTCCTGCTGTAAGTTCTCCCTTTCCCTTTGTTTTTCTTTTCTTTTTTCTTGTAGAAAATGTTGTTCCTTGCTTTGCATTTAATAGGTTTGTTTTGTTGGGTTGGTGTTTTGTTGATGTTTATGGTTAATATGGTAGATGGGTTTCTCTTGGTTTTTGAATTTATGTTTTAATGTGTAAACATGCTTTGTGTTATCACTTTGTTGTTTTGATAGTAATTGGCCATGAATTGTTGAGTTTGTTGAAGAATTAGTTCTTAAAGTTTATGTTTTGCTTGTAAATATTGTTTGTGGGACTATACCAATTTCTAATAGGATGTTATTTTCATGTTTTGGATGAAGAAAGTTTTCTTCCTGAAAGAGAAAGAGGAACAGGAAGCAGTATGATGAATTTTGATGTAGTGCAACATATTTAATCAGAAAGGAAACAGTATTTTGATTGGTGCACATAAATCTTCATTATGACTGTCTTAACTTGGAGATTTCTTGGTGTAATTTCATTTGTGAGTTTATGTCTACTTAGTTTGGAAATAGTTGCTTTCCTTGTAAAGCATTCACATGCTTTGATTTTGGGATGTTAAACATTATCTGTTGTTTGAAACTGCTTTAGGTCATGATCTGTGTATTGTAAGATGGAACAGTATGTTGTGTGTAGCACTGGGCTATAGTGTGAATGGAAATATATTCCCTTTCTTTACTTCTTTCTTAATTTGATATTTTTTTGGGTAAATCAAAGGTCCCTGAATTTGGTCCCCCTCGAGCATTTTCGTTCTACAGGTTTGGAGGATAGCATATCACACATGCTCAAACAATAGTCTTTTCCCACTAGATGGGGTTGGCCCTATGGATCAAACATCATCACAATGTCGTACTATAAATCATGTCCATAGATTAATCATTTAAATATACATATAGTTTTTCTTGGGTTTTCTCCATCTCTAACTGTAGGACTACCCTCCATCTGATGTACTTTTCCTATTTGGATTCTATAGCTTTTCGCCCACACCTATCGAAACCTTGTTCATGTGGGAAATAGACACAAGGGTCTTCTGTGGCCCATTTTGTGTTCTTACAGTAGTCTTGATTGACCCATTGTATGTATTTTTTGATGACTTGAGTATAGGCAATATGTATTTCTCTTTTCACACTCTTGCGCAATACATACATATCATTTATACTTTTTTTTAAAGAAGGGTAAGTAGTGGAAGTTGAGCATAGATTACTGCTAGTAGAATTGGACAAATACACTTTTTTTGTTGTTGTTTCTCTCTCAATCGATTTATCAATTTATTTATCTATTAATTTATCTTTAGTGAAAATTTATCTCATTATTACTTGCTGTGAAATTTCCTTAATTGCATCTAGTGTTGTTAAATGGCCGCTATGGCAGAATTGCATAGCAGATTTTTTGCCAACCACCATAAGCAATCTGTGAAGCATGCAATGACATGTTTATATGGCAGAATTTTGTCTTTCTGCCATATTCTGCCATCCTCCATTGATAATACTTATTGCATCAAACAGAATGCTCTTTCTATCTTCCATGATTTAGTTTTAGTCATTTTAGTTATAATTGAGTAATCTTATTGCACTGCTTATTGACAGGCTAGGATTAAGAAAATTATGCAAGCTGATGAGGATGTAGGGAAGATTGCAATGGCTGTGCCTCTTCTAGTTTGTAAGTAGTTTTCCATGCACATGATTTTTTGTTTTTTGTGCTTTTTGAAGTTTGTAATGAATTGTCTCTGATTTATGGTCATTTTTTTTTATTTATTGCAGCCAAAGCACTAGAACTATTTCTGCAAGATTTGTGTGATCGAACATATGCAATAACTTTGAGGAGAGGTGCAAAGACTATGAATTCTTTTCATTTGTAAGTGAAATTCACACTGTTTTATTGGCTCAAACGTGTGTGTGTGTCAACGCTGTGGATGGCTGCCATTTTCTTTTCTTTTGGAAGGGGTGGGTGGGTGGGTTTACTGCCATGGTACTTATAAGAACATAATGATAATATGCTCTGTCTCATTATTCTACGTATTTAATATTCCATGATGTGTAACATTAAATTCCCGTTTTGCCATCTATTTATCACATGTACAAATGACATCTACAATAGAAAATGTTGGGATTATCATGCTTTTGCAGTCATAATGCATTGTTCTCTTGGGTTTGTTCTAGTGTTTTCCTTCTCTTTCTGGTTTCTAAAATGTAGAGTGACATGCATCTTTGTCTTTGCAGAAAACAGTGCGTGCAGACTTTTAACGTCTTTGATTTTCTGACTGATACTGTCAGCAAGGTTCCTGATTTAGGTGGTTCTGTTGCAACTGGTGATGATCATACTGTCACCAAGCGGAGGTCTGTGCTCTGGTTAATCTCTTCTTATGTGGAATAAGTTTTCTATATGCTGAGTTTTGTTTATTTTATATTAGGAAAGTTGCTGAAGGCCATGAAAATGATAGTGATGAGGAGGGCAAGAGAAATAAGAAGGTAATAATAATGTCTATAATATTAACTGTATTTAATTACATCATCAGTAGTTAGTTTAATTTTTTGTTTTTTAGTGTGATTAAAACTTTTGCTGAGTAATTATCTATTGTCTATGCTCAGTATAACATTCTGACCGTTTTGCTTGTAAAGAAAGAATCTACTTCAGTTACGAGGGAAGTTCACTAGTAGCTTGTGAACACTAGTATGTTCAATATGTAAACCTTACTACACAAGGGACCAAAACTAGCGGGTTTTCTGAAAACATTTGGTAAAATATGTTGATGTAGTTGAGCAAACTGTTGAATCAGCATTAGCACCTAATGTGAAAATTCTAGCTAATAAATTGGCATTTAAAAGAACCATGGTTTGGTACTTGATGTTGAATATTATCCTTATGACAAAATGTATTTTCATGATTTGCACAGGCAGAGGCTGGACATTCACATACCAGTGGCAGAGGAAGGGGTAGGGGCAGAGGTAGGGGTCGTGGCCGTGGAATTAGAACCCTAGATCAAGAGATGAATTCATATGCCAAGTTTGAAGAAGATTCAAATGTGTTGAAGAAAAATGACAAGAGGACTCAAAGCAATGAAAGCATGGAGAATGTGTCAGAACCGGAAGAAGTTAAGCATATTTTATCAGTAAGCAAACCTGCTGCAGTTTCCATTCGAAATTTTGACTTGAATATGGATCCTGATGAGAAGATGGATTCATTAGCCTCACCTGATGTCCCAAGTAGTTCATCTGCAAAATCATTGTCAGATGAGAAGCATGAGGAATACCCTGGATGGTCCTTGTCTGATATGGAAAATATGTCCATTGATCCCTCACAACTAGCCAACTTAAATACAAGAATTGATGAAGATGAAGAGGATTATGATGAAGAAATGTAGGTGAACTTGTGCTGGCTTAATTATGACTTCGTACATAGACCAGTCATTAGAATGGTTTTATGGAGAATAGAGTAGATATTTTAGGAGTAGTGTTAGACTAGATCTTTAGTGGTTAGGATGATTAGTCTAAAAGTGCAGATGTAGATTGTTCCAATCAGAAATAGCCATGGTATTGTAATTTCAGAAATTTTAAAGTCATGTTGGTGATCAGCGCACGTCTGTGGAGCAAACAAACTGGCCTCACCAACATGATTTTAATGCAACCTTTTGAACTGGTGTTGTTATCTTCAAGTTTTTGCACTGTCCAAGTTAAGTAAGATTGACATAAAGAGGGAATAAATAAGAAGGAAATGAGTAGAAGAAATAGAAATAAAATGATCAGGGGCAGTTTTTTCTTGTTTGGATGAGTTAAAGTGAACAAAAATAAATAATAAAATTGCAAAAAATATTCTTCCCGAAAAAGTTGGGATAACCTAAACTTGTTACTAGCCAAAACGTAATCTTTATATGTCTTTATATACACAATAAGGTGTTTGAATAAATTTATCCATCAACATATACTTATAGGAAAAGAATATAAGAAGTTAAAATAAGTTTTATTTCACAACCAAGAGACAATGAGATAGAATAAGTACAACCAACAATCTTAAATTTCAACTTCAAACTCCTTGATTGTTTCACAACCAACAATCTTAAATTTCAACTTCAAACTCCTTGATAGTTTCACAAAAAAATTGTGCAGCGACAGTCTATTAATTAACACACAGAAATGGAATGGCAGTGTCCGTAAGTTACTCAACTTCGGAGACACGAAACAATCTAGACCATAAGAAGGTGTCGAAAATTCTCACGAAACAGAATAAAGGGTAGTAATGAGAGAACCCCCATTGTAGCCACAACACATGCCCGAAACAATCTAGACCATAAGAAGGTGTCGAAAATTCTCACGAAACAGGATAAAGGGTAGTAATGAGAGAACCCCCATTGTAGCCACAACAAATTCCACCCATTTTGTTGTGCGTTCAAATATTAAAAACGCTGTTGCTATAAAAGCAATAACCTTAGCGACAACTGAGATAAGAAGTAAAATGGACCCAAGATACAAGCTCGGATGCAGTGATATGACAAATTCACTCTGTGAGAACCTTGATGCAATGAAATTTGACAAGAAAGAGAGAAGAGAAGCAGAAGAAGTGAATAACGCAGCTGCATTTGCCAAGATGAAGACAATGTACCAGACACTGGTCTCATTATCACCAGGAACAGTAAGAGCTGCAGCAAATGCAACAGTAATAACAAGTGCAGCCACAAGCATGCCAGACTCAGCTATTATTTTTCCTGAATCTTTAACTTCTTTAGATAACTCTTTGTGACTATCATAAAATATGTCCTCTGCTGACTTGCCGTCTTTGTTTCTCCTTTCCCTTAGTTCATCAGGAAATTTGTTCTGCACTTCCTATATATATTATACGAGTTTCATATCAATGTACAGTATGTATCTCAATATTGGCATGCACATTGATTGGGATAAATTCATGTCAATGCATCACTTATTCTTCATAAAAGACTTCCATTAAAATAAATAAATAAAATAAAATAAAAATATACTTTCCTATCAGATAAAATTAGTTTTTCCGAAACTTATATTTAACTTTAAAAAACAAGAGAATTTCTGTAAATTAATTAATACAAAAGCTAATTTTAATTATTTTAAGAAATATTTTATTTTTTCTTTTTCTAAAATTTCTTTGATAGTATAGTTGGATAGGAGATTTTAATTAGTTAAGTTACTTTTTATTTGAGAATTTCAGATACTCTCCAATATATTTATGTATTGGATAAAGAATTTAAAAATATATTAAAATATCAGCAATTTTAAATGATATTTTTATTATTTAAAATAGAAGAATTTCAATCTTGTCAGCTAGGCTTAATTGAACAACTACCACTAACTTTTTAGTTAACACAGAAATTCTCTGGTTTATCTTATTAAATATGAACTTTTCTATAAGTTAACTGATAAAAAATAATTTAAATTTTTTCAATTTTTTTTTTTTTTAAAAATTTTCTTTGCCTCACATTCCCTAAGGTAAAACTTATGTGACCTCTCTCCATATTTATTTTTTGTCAATACATAAATGTATAATAAATAAGAATAAGGAAATTGACCTCGAACCATTCCCGGTCTCTTCTGATTTTGGTGGCTGGTCTCAAACTTGACGATTCTTGTTCTTTTTCCAAAGGACGCGCAGCATAATGTAGAATACTGTTACTATTATTGTCGAATAGTCGTTGCAGTAGACTCCCTGAATTACTTTGAAGTATAAAGTCAATAATGTTTCTTCGTCTATATTTAACAGCAATGTGTAGTATGTTCTCTCCAAGGTCGCTCTCGGTGAGTTGTGGAACAACATTATCCGAAAGAAGCCATTGCACAATCTCAATGTTCCCTGATTTTACTGCATCAAACAATATTATCGAAGGTCGACGTATGAGGTCTTGAACCGGGTTGCCCGCCTGGTCTTGAACCGGGTTTTGAACCGGGTTGTCCGCCTGGTCTTGAACCGGGTTTTGAACCGGGTTGTCCGCCTGGTCTTGAACCGGGTTGCCCAGCTGGTCTTGAACTTGACGCCATAACTCTTTGAACAATCGCAGACCCATTCCTTCATTCTCATTCCCGTCCCCTCCTGCATTCTCATTTTCATTCCTGTTCTCTTGCACGTCTAGTCATGACAAGCATATAGAGTTCATTTGTCATGGACAATATATATACCCATCCAAAAACATTATTAATAAATTTATTATATATGACAATATCTGAATGAATGAAAATACAAAATATCTTTACATTGTATTAACAATAAATCTAATATATTTGGTAGATAACTGTAATTCGCAAACAACTAATTATAAAATGTGAAGACAGAGAAATACGTATACATATAAAGTATGAAGAAGGAGAAATACATAGATATTTGACTGATTGGTTACCTATTATCATTATTAGCATCGTAAAATTGTAAAATAATTAAATAAGTCAATAATAAAAGTTTGAAAAATAATTAAATAAGTTAAGAGAGAGAAATGGAAGAAAAAAGTTTGAAAAACTAACCCAATTCTTCAGTAGTCTTTCGCGCCAGCACAGCACATGCAAAGCTGTTAGGCCTCTGACATCTCTTGCGATGGCCAATGCGGCTGGATATTGATAAAATAAATTGATTGCCACATCTGTTAAATATAAGCAGAAATTAAATGGCGATACAAATAATTGGATTATTGCATATATACATGCATACAAGGCATTGTATATTATATAATTCTCATATAAAACCGTTTATATAATTAAGCTTTAAACTCTAATAGTATGTGTTTATTGAATTAGTCTCACTCTTACCAAACATGCCCTTCTTGATAGTCATTAAAAACAGTCGTTTAATTTGAGGGTCCTCCATACTTCGAAGCCGATCTTCAGTGCAGAGTTCTGTCACGACGGCGTGTTTCCGATTAGCGACAGCGAACTCAACGGGAAGTTTCCCATAAAACCCCTTAATTATGGGAAGTCTTGGGTGTTTTACAATCATACATTCTATAAAATCAACATTTCCTGAAATTGCAGCTATGCAAAAAGCATTGTTTCCAAATGAATTTTTTATTTCCAAGTCTTGTGGGCTCATAAGTGCGACCAACCCATTCACAAAATTAACGCTGTTTTTACTCACAGCTACATGAAGAGCTGTGTCTCCACTAGCAGTCAGTGGAATGCGCAAAAGCTCACGGGATCTATTGAGAACCGGTCGTGATTGATCCCACCAGTCATTCTCTGCATATTCACGCAGTTTTCTTTTGAAAGCAGCTGAACCTGAAATCATTGCACCATACTTAACATTCTTAACATGTCCTTTATATAATCATCACTACCATTCCAAAATTTAACTTTTTTTTCTCCTGTGTGCACCTTATATATATATATTTTTTTTTGGAAAAACGTTTTTAAAATATTGATTTTAGTTATCTAAACTTTTTTTTCCTGGTTAAGTCTATCTAATTTAAAAATATTTTCTTTTTAATTTCAGAGTAATTTAAATAACGTTTTATAAACTATTTTGAAAAGGTACCAAGTACTGTTAAAGTGCTTTAAGGACCAAAAATACTATATTTTTAAATTAAAGAAAGTAAAACAAGATAAAATTTTTACAAGGACTAATTAATTAATACCAAATTTTTAAAATGTAGGAGGGACCAAAATATTTTTAAATATCATTCTTATAATATACATAAATGCAATTTCTTATCCTTGTTTAAACTATAATTTTCTAAAAATGTGAAATCAAGAAACTATGATGTGGTTTGTAGATGGAGTGTCGTCCCTGCAATAGTTTAAAGTATAATTAACTTACGTATGTAGTTCTCATTTATTTCGTCTGGTATAGCAAGTATTTGTACTCTATTTGGTATAGCTTGCTGATCACCATTTTGATTTGGTGGTTCTGGTACTCTATGCTGAATGTTGGTGTCATAATAAAAAAAAAAAAAAAAAATGAGAGAGGAATCACGTTTATTAAATGCCGAAGAAATTACATAATTAAATAATGGAAAGGAATTCGACCTGCGGAATTGCTTCATTCCTTCTTAACCGCCACATCGACATAGTGTGGTGAGAAAAAGCGCTAATACATATGAATGGGTGAGAGGAAGAGAGGAAGAGAGGAAGAGAGGTGCAGTGTCTTCTACGTTATCTTTGCATGTATTTATAGTGCAAAGTGTCCAACAACCATTCACAACCATTGACGAAGGACCATATACAAAACACAAGTTGATGAATAAAGTATAACTGTAGCAGTGACCTTGCTAAATATTTGGTCTTTGCAGCTTAATTAAATCATGAATTTTACTTTTGCTCTCACGTCTGGAAGACAATTAAATATATCAGTGTTAATTAACATGATGTCAATCACTATATGTGTGGCCCACCAATTCAAAGCAATTATTATTCTACTATTAAAGAATTTTAAAAAATTATTACAAAATATCAAAATATATTACTCACCATTTTTTATTCATTAATGAGTTAGAAATTAAATACTAATAAAAAGATTCATAAAATTTAAATTAAATACTAATTAAAATAGGGTATTAGAGTGGGTTTCGGAGGCGGATTTAACATTTCAAACATTTAAATAAATTTTATTTAACTGAATTTATTTTATTTTATGAATATTTTATTCACAATAAAGTAACTTCAATTTTTTTTATATTTTTATTTACTTGTTTAAATAGAGTAATTCAATTTCTATTTAATACAAAATTTTATTTTTAAATTTTTATCTAAAACATAAAAAATTGTATTAAAGATAAATTATTATATCCTTTGATTTTGAACAATTACAAATTGTTAAGATAAATGTCTGAATTTATAGTGAAATATTAAAAATTTCAAGTATTTTTTATTCTCACCATCTCCACACTATCGAAGTTGCTAAGTCTAATGACTACTTCAAGCTCTCTATTTATATAAAGACTGAAGAATGAAAAATAGAAGTTAAAAGAATGAAAGTTTGCTTTAATTAACTTCATATATTTTTGTAAAAAAACTTTCTTTCATTTATATTTTTCATTGTATATCTCTCTCTGTGATGTTGGATTTTCTAAGTTAAACAACCCTATGTAAATCCACACATTTAGTGGTACTTTAACCTAAAGAGGTTGAGACAAAAAAATATTTGCATTCGATAGTGTGGAGAGGGTGAAAAATAAAAAATACTTGAAGTTGTTAATATGAAGTAATTGAGTTCAAACAATACTTGAATTATGTTAGCCTGAAGAGGCTGTGGCTAAATATAATACATAGGTTAGGTAAGAGTGGTTAGGGCCAAACAATACTTATATTCACTTTGATATAGTGAAATCTTAGCTATTGTTGATAAACTAAATGTAGTCTTAATAAGACAAATCAGTATAAATCTCATTTTTTCTATCTTTACTACTTCACTGTTTGTATTGTTAACAAGGGTTGCATTGTGAGACATATTCTTATTGAAAGTATTTTACTTCATTTGTTAAACTTTGCATCTGTTATTTGTAAGACTGATCTTAAAACGAAAAATAAAAAACTTATGAAAACATTTTAAAACACAGTTCAACCCCTTTCTTATGCTTTATTTTTATAGTTTGGTATCAGAATTCAACCTCTAAGGGTTGAGCACATCATTGTTGCTAGAAGAAAAGATCCAGAATGATAAACTCATCAACAATATTTATTACAAAGGTATCCTCTATGAATAAATCTCCAATGTTTTCTGGAGATTGGGCATTGAAATAAACATCAATTCAACTCAATACACATTCTAGAAAATCATCACTAAAAGAGATATACCTTCCACAAAACCTGAGTTTGAATAAGGAAATGAAGAATATTACATCGTGGAGTTAAATAACAAAGCTTGTTATGCTATTACTTGTGCTCTCTCAAGGACAAGGTACAACATGTCTTATTCATACAAAATTGTCAAATTGTTGTGGGATGCTCTAGAAAATATCTCATGAAGAGACTGTGACATCAAACTTAGGAGGATAGTCACTCTTCAACAAAAATATGAGATGTTCTCTATAAAGAAAGATGAATTTATTTATAATATGTTGTGGAATGTTCTAAACCATCTTAAATGCTCTAAAAGTTCTTAGGACCACCTTCACAAAGATCCAGAATAATATGAAAATTCTGGACAACATAATCGATTTAGTTTAGTTCTAAGAGATTAATTAGGTTAACCATATAAAATGTATTTGATGAGTGATAAATTCATGGTTGAAATTTAATTCATTCAATTAAATAAATTAAATAATAAGGATAAAATATTAAGATAAATAGTAATGAAATCAAAATATAATTTTTTTATTAATTTAAATTAAATCACAATTTTATAATTCAACTACTTTACTTATAATTTAAACCTAACTCATACATAAGTATTGGTTTAACTAACTTCTACATAAACAATAACTCAAATTTTTATACTTGATGACGATAATAAATTACATCGATAAAAAAGTATTTCCCACTCTCAACACGCCCGTTACCTACAATAGTTTTAAGCATAATCAACTTAAGCACCAGATATTCTAGAGTCATTTCATCTTGTGCAGCAGGAAGGGGGTCATAAAAAAAAAAAACACACCAGAGAGGAATCATCTTTGTTATTCCACGAAGAAATTATATAATTAGATACTTTAAACAAATTCGACCTCCAGAATTCCCTCTTCTTTTGCTTCTTTCCTTCTTTGACTGCCAAGTTTCTACTTCAACATAGTGTGGTGCTAAAACGAAACGCGCTTATCCGGATGAATTGGTTGGTTGGAAAGACTCTTCGTATGCATGTGATTCTTATGTTTGATTTTTCAGTGTTTTGTTTCTCAATAAAAAAATAAAAATGTGCCAACTAAATATAATAAATATGCGCAGGGTATGACACATTAGTATTATTTTATTCATATTCCACATCAAATCATGTAGGATGATTCACTAAGTTGGATAAATTGGTTAAATGGGGATACATGTGCTCTATGTCCTTGATTATATATACACATAAAAAAAAATCCTATATTATATAAGAGTGGGTTTTGGAGGTGAATTAAGTTTCCTTGTTTTTTAAATATTTTAGTTAGATAAAATAATTTAAATTTCTTGTAAATTTTTGCATTTTTTTTTTCACTGGTCTTGCTAACGAATATACTAAGGATATTGATTAATTTTTTTAAAAAATATATAATATATAAATTATTGATCAACATAAACAAATATTAAACAACATAATTTAGGATATTAATAAAAAAACACTTTTATTATTTTTGCATCTTTAATCAAGAAAGTTTTGTTTTCCAATTAGA
The DNA here is from genome assembly GCA_026586105.1 of Hylodesmum podocarpum. Lineage (NCBI taxonomy): Eukaryota > Viridiplantae > Streptophyta > Magnoliopsida > Fabales > Fabaceae > Hylodesmum > Hylodesmum podocarpum. The sequence goes on along the minus strand of JALJEV010000519.1, from coordinate 3,764,783 downwards.
CTCATATTTAATTTAGTAATTAAGACTGATATTTAGTTAGACTGATTTTGATAATTAACAATCTAATAACAATTTCGTCCACAATAATCAAACCAGAATATCGAATTACAAACGAAGAAAGGTATGAGATAAAAACAAACATATTTACTATTCATTGTGAGACCATAGTTCTTGACTAGAGGGAACACCAACTTTATATCCGAGAGGAGGGCAAAGTTTTTGATTTTTTCATGTTGTCAAAGAGTTGAACAATGAAAATAGATGACGAGTGCCTGATCGAATCACAGAAACTTTAGAGTTATAAAAGACAAAATTTTTTTATTTTTTATTTTTTATTTTTTAATTTTATTTTGATTTTATTTTTAAATTTTTAAATTATTTTTAGGTAAAGATCGATTAATTACAAACTCATTAATTATATAATAATTTTTTAGGTCGAAGGATTAAAAAAAATATAAATTTTTAAGAGAAGTTAAAATTTATTTTTAGTAGCCACCACTAGTAATAATGCAAGTAGCTCCGCGGCTTAATGATGGCTCCGCCGCTGTCCACAGCAAATATAAAGGAAGAATAGAAATATTTTTATATAATGTGGAAATGTACACATGATTTATATAGTTTTTAAGATTTTACTATACCCATTGCAAAGTGCAAAATGTCCAACGACCATATACAAAACACAAGTTGATGAATAATGTATAATTGTAGCGGTGACCTTGCTTTATATTTGGTCTTTGCAGCGACGAATTAAATCATGAATTTTACTTTTGCTCGTCCCGAGGACAATTAAATATATCAGTGTTAATCAACATGCTGTCAACCACTATATGTGTGGCCCACCAAATTCATCATTTTTAAATTTCTATTTAATACAAAATTTTATTTTTAAATTTTTATTTGAAAAATAAAAAACTGTATTAAATATTTTTAAAAGTAAACATTAGGCAATATTTAAATGTTTAAGAATTCAAAATAACTTTAATATTGATATATAAAATTATAATTTACAAAATAACCACTTTTACACTCATAAAGTGTTTTCATAAGATGAGAAGAAGATAAATATTATTGTTATAACCGATAAACAGATTGTAAATCTAAATTAACTGAACTTGAATGGAAATAAACTCTCTGGAATTTGAACATTGACTCAAATATAAAGAAAATGAAAATCAGTCTAAAGTAAACAAAGATCCAAAACATCTCAAAAACTCATAACTAATATACTTAGATGGTCACAACTAAATCAAATATTTCGTTACGGTTTGACATTAAGGTATAAAAGACAAGTAGTAGTCCTTCCACTCATTCAATGGAAGAGTTTTTACAACAAGACACTTGTTAGGATTTTTTTTCAACCAATCAATTGCCTTGTGTTGAAGTGCATGGACAAAATTGGATATATTGTCTAACTTTTTTAACACTTCATACACAACTTCTTGAAGCTTTATTTATTTTTATCTTCTTTTCATTCTCCATCTTCTTAGTCTCTTCTACAAATTCTTTCAGTTTTTTATTAAGGAAATCATTCCTTCTCTATTTCCACTCTGGCGAGGAGCCTTTTCTTATTTATAGAATTTGATCGCTCCAAGTTAATACATACTATGAGCTTCTTCCTCTTCATTTGCTTCATAACCCACGATATCATCTGCATTTAATGCATTTTCTACTCCAAGACCAATAGTTCTATCCTTAGCAAATGTCTACAATGTCATCCCAATTAGGAATAACCTTGAATCGATATCTTTTAGTATCATCGTGTAACTTGAAAACAAATGGAAACCTATTAACAATAACACATATAATAACTGCAATCAAATAACAAATAATTTAAAAGAATGATTGATTACCTTAACATAATTATTCCATAAATTTTAATTTCAACAGTAATAATGTATTTGTGCTATCTCAATTAAAACTACATTGACTAAGAATATATGTTATTACAAACAATATAAACATATACGCAGTGGCTCATAATGGGCCGGGTCAATCCACAGATTTGGGCCATTTTGACAGCTAAAATTCATTACAATATAAATTTTTAACATATAAGATTTAATAGATAAAATATTAATATCAATGTAAGAAAAAAATATTGTATCTTATTATTAATCACATTGATAAAGATTTAAAATTAGAATCTCGCAGTGAAATGTATGTTTTCACAAAATGAAGCTAAGGATTTTTTTTTTTAATAATACTCATGAAATTAGCAATTTAGCAAGTGCAATACGCAAAATTGAGATCTTATATCATGTAATTAAAATCATTTATGTGTAAATATTTCCTAATATATAATTTATAATGTAATTATTTAATTAAAATTTATAATAATTAATTTTCTAGTTAACAAGACACGAGAACATAATTGTTTTTGGAGGCGATGTTATATCCTAGTTAGTTTCAATTTTTTTTTTAAAATTGAAAATCATCCAAGCACAAATCCTTAACGTAACTGAAGAGGAATTAAAAGAATTAGTTAAAAATATTTTAAAATATAATTTTTAATAAATAATTATTTAACAAATAGAAGTTTTATACAAAATATAAACTAATTTAATTTATAGAGAAAACTGATAAATTTTTTTATCTGAAAAATTTAAATAAATATTATTATCATAGCTTATTTTTAATATTTAATAATTTTTCTATTAGTTTTATTTTTTAAAAAAATTTTAATCCGCCGGAATATAAAGAAGTTGTTTGTGTGGTTGAACGCGAAAGTGGAAATTAAAAATTTGATATCTATTAATATGGTGGTTAAATGGTGTCAGTAGCTCGCTACTCTGTTGGTGAGTTAGGTAAGGGATGTCGGTGGTCTTTGAACCGATATAAAATGTCTGATCCATCAGTAACATAGGCAAAAGAAAGCAAATTCATTAAAGAAAGTTCCATTGTAGTGAGTCTGGTTTCACATAGCAGTAATCACATCCCACTCTGGAAGCTTCTTCTTTTGAAACCGACACTATAGGAGATCTGTTCGTGTCTTTCTTTCTTAATAAGGCTTTTAGTGTATCCTACTCATCTTCAATACTGATGAGAAGGGAAAGAGAAATAAGAAGGTAATAATAATCTATAATATTAACTGTATATTTAATTACATCATCAGTAGTTAGTTTAAGTTTTTTTAGTGTGATTAAAACTTTTCCCGAGTAATTATGTATTGTCTATGCACAGTATAACATTCTGACCGTTTTGCTTGTAAAGAAATAATTTACTTCAGTTACGAGGGAAGTTCACTAGAAAGAGTTATTTTTCATATTTTTATATAATTAACTAACTAGAAATTATTATAAATATGAATTTTTAGTTATTATAGAAAATTTAATGAATTTATTATATTTGATAATCTCTGATTGAATGAAAATACAAAATATCTTTACATTGCAATAACAATGAATCTAATATCTCTTATTTCTCTTTTTATTAAATTATATAATTTATGTTATATTGTTTCTCTTTCGCTACTCTCAAGTTAGGATTAGGACAATATATTTGATGCCCAGTAATATTTTTTATAATATAAGTTAATGATATTTTAAAAATAAAATAAAAATTGAAATGTTAATAAATATGAAGATTAATTTTTTGACTTGGTAAGGACATACTCTTGCACACACACGTAAGAGACGACATTCAAATTTTCAATTATACAGTGGTGACTTGTCAAAGTTCATTACTTAGACCAGTCATTAGAATGTTTTTATGGAGAATAGAGTAGATTTTTTAGGAGTAGTGTTAGACTAGATCTTTAGTGGCTAGGAAGGATGATTAATCTAAAAGTGGAGATATAGACTGTTCCATTTAGAAATAGGCATGGTATTGTAATTTGAGATTTTAATGTCATGTTGGTGATCAGCGCACGTTAGTAGAGCCAACAAACTGGCATCGCCTACATGATTTTCTATGTCTTTATACACGATAAGGTGTTTGAATAAATTTCTCGATTAATATGTACTTACAGGCAAGTTGTCAGACTCGAGAATTTACATAAACTCGTGATAGATGTAGAAATTTAACTTGTAGAGTTAACTCGCAGAGTTGTAGGAGTTTACTTTTTTTTTTGGTTTTTTTTAAATCATTTATAAATAACATACAAATTCATCGGTAAACAAACTAGTCATTTATCAATATTAAACATAGGCAACTCATCAATTCACCTATATAACAATACTAGTTAGTAAGATTTTATAAATTCATCATTTCAAGTTCATATAAGTTCACCTATACCATTGGAAGATGCATCAAATTCTCCTTAAGAACAAGAGATAACTAAACATAACATAGAACAACAAAACAAATTGAAAGAAAGATTTTTCATAGCAAGAATTAATTCAACATAAAGTAGCAATAACAAATTGAATAGAATAACAAAGAAATTGAACAAATTCGATTAACAAGAAAAATAATTAAATGTTTGACAAAATAACAAGAAGTCCATAAACAACTAAACAGAACACAATAGAAAGAAATTGAACAAAATGACAAGAAAATGAACAAATTTGATCAACAAAAACGCAATCAAATGCTTGGCACTGAAGCACAAATTCGATTAACATTCAATAGGAATTTGATCAACATTCAGCTACAAATCCAAGTCCAGCAACTAAATTGAAAATTAAGAAATTTAACTTATGATAGAAATTACACAAGCACGACTATACGAACACAAACATAAACCTAATAAGTCAGTAATAATCATTCACTGTTGCGACGGAAAGGTTAAATCTCCGAATCGGACCTCTACTCGACCTCGAACTTAACCAAAATCTCAAGTCTCAACTTTGATGGCGAAAAAAAGGGAAGGGGAAAGAGAAAATGGAAATAAATCGTTTGGGGTTTGACAGTAATCGCTCAACCCTCAATTGCTCAATTTATCGCATGAATGACCGCTCAGGGAAAAAGAAACCTAAGGCCAAAATGCTCGCACAACTCAACCGCTCAAAACAAAAATTATTTTGTGTTTTGTGCTTAGTGCTTAAACTCACAGTGGAACTGTAGACTCGAGAGTTTATTCCGAGTTTGCAAGAATATACTCAAAAGAGAGTTTACTCCCGAGTTGACTCGCTGAGACCCACTAGACTCTTAAACTCGTAAGAGTGTAAGAGTTGACTCTAGATTTTGATAACCATGGATAGAATAAGTACAACCAACAATCTCAAATTCAAACTTCAATCTCCTTGATTTAAACAAATTATGCAGTATTAATTAACATACATAAATAGAATGGCAGTGTCTGTAAGTTACTAAACTTCGGAGACACGATAAAATCTAGACCATAAGAAGGTATCAAAAATTCTAAATTGAAACAGAAGAAAGAGTAGTAATGGGAAAACCCCCATTGAAACTACAACATATGCAGCCCATTTTGTTGTGTGTTCAAATATTAAAAACGCTGCTGCTGCAAAAGCAATAACCATAGTGACAACTGAGATAAGAAGTAAAATAAGCCCAAGAAACAAGCTCGGATGCAGTGATATGACAAATTCACTCTGTGAGAACCTTGATGTAGTGAAATTTGACAAGAAAGAGAGAAGAGAAGCAGAAGAAGTGAATAATGCAGCTGCATTTGCCAAGATGAAGACAGTGAACCAGGCACTGGTCTTGTCACCAGGAACAGTAACAGCTGCAGCAAATACAACAGTAACAACAAGTGCGGCCACAAGCATGCCAGACTCAGCTATTCCTTTGCCTGAATCTTTAACTTCTTTAGATAACTCTTGGTGAGTTTCATAAAATACGTCCGCTGGTGACTTGCCTTCCCAGTTTCTCACTGTCCTTAATTCAGGAGGAACTTTCTTCTGCACTTCCTATATATATAATATACAGTTTCATATCAATATATAGTATATATCTTAATATTGGCATGCACATTGATTGGGATAAATTCATGTCAATGCATCACTTATTCTTCATAAAAGACTTCCACTAAAATAAATATAAAAAATAAAATAAAATAAACTTTCCTAACGGATAATATTGATTTTTCCGAAACTTTAATATTTAACTTAAATAAACAAGAGAGTTTCTATAAATTAATCAGTGCACAAGCTAATTTTAACTTTTTAAAATATATCTCACTTTTTCTTCTTTCATTTCTCTAACATTTCTTCGATAATATATTTGGATATGAGATTTTAAAGAGGTAAGTTTTTTTTTTTTTTTTTTTTTTTTTTTTTTTTTTTTTTTTTTTTTTTTAGAATTTCAAATACTCACCCATACATTTAGGCATTTGGATAAAGAATTTCAAATTATATTAAAATTTCAGCAATTTTAAATGATATTTTCATTAATTAAAATAGAAGAATTTCAATTTTCTCAGCTAGGCTTAATTGAACAAGTAACAACTGCCACTAACTTTTTATTTAAAACAGAAATTCTCTCATTTATCTTATTAAATATGAACTTTTTAATTTAAATTTTTTCAAAAAATATATTTTTTTAATTTTCTTTTCCTCACATTCCCTAAGGTAAAACTTATATCACCTATATCCATGTTTATTTTTTCTCAATACATAAATGTATAATAAATAAGAATAAGGAAATTGACCTTGAACCATGATTTTGGTGTTTGCTCTCAAACTTGACGATTGTTGTTCTTTTTCCGGAGGACGCGCAGCATAATGTAGAACATTATTACGACCACCGTCGACTAGTTGTAGCAGTTGGTTCGCTGATCCCATTTGAAGTATAAAATCAAAAATGCTACTTCGTCGAAATTTAACAGCAATGTGTAGTATGTTCTCTCCACTGGAGCGGTCCATTATGGTGAATAGTTCACTGTTCTCACAAAGAAGCCATTCAACAACCTCATTGTTCCCTGATTTTACTGCATCAAACAAGTACCTACTCATGTCGTGATGGAGTTGACTAACTTGAAGCCATAATTTTTTGAACAATTGCAGACCCAGTCCTTCATTCGTGTCCTCTTTCATGTCTAGTCATGACAAACATATACAGTTCATTCATCATGGACAATATATATATACTCATCCACAAACATTATATATTTGTTCATACCTCTTAATTAAATACTTATACACTATTGTCCTTAATTTTGAGGTAAACTGAATATAATTATTAAAACTTTATATAATTATGAGAAATTTTAGGGGTATAAAGATGTTGGCTCATGAAATGGGATAATTTTTTCTTGTATAGGCCGTATAGTATAGACTAACTTAATAAACATCTAAAACCGTTTCAACATTGGATATTGATAATGTCAAATTTATAATTTTTATGTAAAAGTTAATTTGATTTTTTTTAAAGAGTTCATTTTTCATATTTTTATATAATTAACTAATTAGAAATTATTATAACTATTATATTTTAATTATTATAGAAAATTTAATATATTTATTATATTTGACAACCTCTGATCGAGTGAAAATACAAAATATCTTTACATTGTATTAACAATGAATCTGACTTATTTCGCTGATTCTCTTCTTATCGAATTATATGATTTATATTACATTGTTTCTCTTTCACTACAATCAAGTTAGGTGTAGGACAATTTATTTTTAAAGCATGCGGTTAGACAAATATAAAGCTAAATACAGTTTCCATAAAGAGAGCTGAACTCTTTGCTGTCATATCTTCATTAAACTAAATTGTGCATAATTATTCATGGACGAGTTTAATAATAATGATTAGAGAGAGAGGAGGTTCAAATAATTGAACAAGTCAATAATAAAAGTTAATTAAGAGAGAGAAATGGAAGAAAGACTAACACAATGCTTCAGAAGGCTTTAGTGCCAGAATCTGAATAGCTGTAATGTTGTTGTCATCTGTTGCGATGGCCAATTCGGCTGGATATTGTTCAAATGAATTGATTGCCACATCTGTTAATTATAGGCACAAATTAAATGGCGATACAAATAATTGGATTATTGCATAAATACATACAAGGCATCGTAAATTAATTCTCATGTTAAACTGTTTGTATAATTAACCTTTAAACTCTAATAGTACGTGTTTATTGAATTAGTCCTACTCTTACCAAACATGGCCTTCTTGATGCTCATAAAAAACAGTCGTTTAATATCCTCGAACTCCATTTTTTGAAGCAGATCATCAGAGGAGAGATCTTGTGCGATTTTGTGTTGCCAAGTAAAGACAGCCAACTCAACGGGAAGCATCCCATAACGCCCTCGAATCATGGGAAGATTTTGGTTTCTTTCAATCATAATTTGTAAAAAATCACCATTTCCTGCAACTGCAGCTATGCAAAAAGCATTGTTTCCAAATGAATTTTGTATTTCCAAGTCTTGTGGGCTCATAAGGTTGACCAACCCTTTCACAAAATTAACGCTGTTTGCATTCACTGCTACATGAAGAGCCGTCTCTCCACTAACAGTCAGTGGAATGCGTAGCATATCAGGAAATTTATGAAAAACCGATTCTGATTGCGACCACATGTCCTTCTGTGCATATAAACACAGTTTTCGGTTGAAAGCATCTGAACCTGAAATCCTTGCACCATACATCACATTCTTAACATGTCCTTTATATAATCATCACTACCATTTCAAAATTAAACTTTTTTTCTCGCGTGTGCACATTATATTCTTTTTGGAAAAACATGCTTTTAAAATTTTGATTTTAGTAATCCAAACTTTTTTATTCTGGTTAAGTCTATCTAATTTAAAAATATTTTCTTTTTAATTTCAGAGTGATTTAAAGGTACCAAGTACTGTTAAAGTGCTTTAAGGACCAAAAATACTATATTTTTAAATTAAAGAAATGAAAACAAGATAAAAATTTCACAGGGACTAATTAATTAATACCAAATTTTTAAAATTTCAGAGGGACCAAAATATTTTTAAATATCATTCCTGTAATATATGTAAATGCAAATTCTTATCCTTGTTTCAACTTTTATTTTCTAGAAATGTAAAATGAAGAAACTATCATGTGGTTTGTAGATGGAGTGTCGTCCCTGCAATAGTTTCAACTATAATTAACTTACTCAGATATTCTGGAGTCATTTCATCTTCTGTAGCAAGTACTGGAGTTTGCTCATCACGACTTGGATTTGATTGTGATGATATTATAATCTGAATGTTGGTGTCAAAAAAAAAAAATAAAAAATGAGAGAGGAATAATGTTTACTATATGCTGAAGAAATTACATAATTAGATAATGGAAACGAATTAATTCAACCTCCAGAATTCCCTCAGGTTTTGCTTCTTTGCTTTTTCGCGGGCAAAGCTTGAACATTCTGCGGTGATAAAACGAGACGCTCTTATCCAGATGAATTGGTGAGAGAAAAAGAGGTTCAGTATGCGCCTTGTCTTATTCGTTATCTTTGCATGTTTTATAGTGCAAAGTGTCCAACCACCATTGACCATTGACGAACGACCATATATATACAAAACACAAGTTGATCAATAAAGTATAAAAGATTAAAAAAAATTTAAATTAAAATAGAATATAAAGACATTAAATTAAATATTAATTGAAATTGAGCATAAGAGTGGGTTTCGGAGGTGGATTTATCATTTCAAGCATTTAAATAAATTGTATTAAATATTATAAAACTAAATATTAGTCAATATTTAAATATTTAAGAATTTAAAATAATTTTAATATTGGATATATTGTCTAACTCTTTCACCACTTCATGCATCTTCTTGAAGCTTCATTTATCTTATTATTATTTTTTTTACATTAAGAAAATCATTCCTTCTCTATCTTCACTCTCCCAAGGAGCCTTTTATTTATTTATAGAATTTGATCCCTACATGTTAATATTCATACTACGAGCTTCTTCCTCTTCATTTGCTTTATTACTTATGATATCATCTGCATTTAATGCATTTTCTGTTCCAAGTCTAGTAGCTCCATTCTTAGTTCAAAGGTCCACAATGTCATTCCAATTAAGAATAACCTTAAATCAACTATAATATATTACAATATAAGTTTTTAACATATTAGATTTAAAATATCTTATTATTAATCACATCGATAAAAATTTAAAATTTGAATCACGCAGTGAGATATATGTTTTCACAAAATGAAGCTAAGGATTTTTTTAAAATAATACTTACGAAATTAGCATTTTAACAAGTGAAATACGCAAAATTGAGACCTTATATTATATAATTAAAATAAATTATATGTAAATAATTCTTAATATATAATTTATATATATAATTATTTAATTAAAATTTATAATAACTAATTTTCTAGTTAAAATTTATAATTATTTAATTATTGGTTAGGTCACTACTCTGTTGGTGAGTTAAGCAAAGAATGGCGGTGGTCCTTGAACAGATATAAACATTAAACCGATAAAAAATGGCTAGTCCATCAGGAACATAGGCAAAAGAAAGTAAATTCATCAAAGGGTTCATTGTAGCGAGTCTGATTTCACATAGCAGTAACCACCTCCCACTCTGGATTATTGCAACCATAGACCATGGTTAGCCTAATGGCTTGAACCAACACTTTATAAAACAAGTTCAACAAAAAGAAAAGAGGGTTACATAAGAAAACAACAGTGAGACACTTGCATGTGGCATTATTTAGATGATAATCATGTAGAAAGCAAGATAGATTGACTGTGCCTGAAGCCTGAAGGAGTCCTCTGAGTTCTGAGTATGTATAAAGCAAGATAGTATGTTTCACTCACGAGATAATGAAACTCCTCTGAGTTTTGGAAGGCTTCAATCCAAGCACCGTATTCCCTATCAAATTCTTCAGCTTTATTTTTCAAAACAGCACCCATCTTGTTCAAGGCAGCAATTGTGGTTTTATCAATATCCAGAGAAACAAGTAATTATGTATTGTCTATGCACAGTATAACATTATGACCATTTTGCTTCTACAGAACGAATTTACTTCAGTTACGAGGGAATTTCACTAGTAGCTTGTGAACGCTAGTATGTTCAATACTAAACTTTACTACTCAAAGGACCAAAACTACCTTCCAACTGAAGACAGTGAACCAGGTATTGGTCTTGTCACCTGGAACAGTAAGAGCTGCAGCAAATGCAACTGCAACAATAAGTATTGCCACAACCATGCCAGGCTCAGCTATTCCTCTGCCTGCATCATTAACTTCTCTAGATAACTCTTGGTGACAATCAAAAAATACGTCTTTTGGTTACTTGCCCTCACGGTTTCTCATAGTCATTAATTCTAGAGGAACTTTATTCTGCACTTCCTATATATATTATAAGAGTTTCATATCAGTGTATAGTATATATCTTAATATTGGCATGCACATTGATTGGGATAAATTCGTGCAATGCATCACTTATTCTTCAAAAACGACTTACCGTAAAATAAATATAAAAAATAAATAAAATAAAATTTCCTAACAGATAAAATTAGTTTTTCCGAAACTTTTATATTTAACTTTAAAAAACAAGACAGTTTCTATGAATTAATTACTGCACAAGCTAATTTTAATTTTTTTTTAAAAATATAATATCTCATTTTTTCTTCTTTTATTTTTCTAACATTTCTTTGATAATATATTTGGATAGGAGATTTTAAAGAGGTAAGTTATTTTTTTTTAGAATTTCAAATACTCACCCATACATTTAGGTATTTGGATAAAGAATTTAAAATTATATTAAAACTTCAGCAATTTTAAAAGATGTTTTTATTATTTAAAATAGAAAATTTTCAATTCTCTCAAAAAATATTCTTTTCTCGACTCTTTCTTTACTCTCTTCCCCTCTATTTATAATAATTAAATATAAGAAAAATAAATTATATAAAAAATACAAGAATTAAAAATAAAATATCATACAAGTGAAAAATTTAAACTACAAAAACTAAAATGTATATTAAACCTAAAATTTAATATTAAAGTATGAAAGATTGTAAATAAATATTTAAAAATAAAAATAATCATTTTCTGAAAATTGATTTTTTTTATCGGGTCAAAAATTTGAATTTAAAGAAATTTAAATTACTTTAGATAAAGTATTTTCAAAATTAACAAAATACCCGTAGTTTATAAATATTTTTAAAAAATTAAATTACTTAAGATTTAAATTTCCCTTATTTTCAAAATAATTTTTTAAGATCAAATTTCAAATATTTTAAATTTCTGTTAAACACACCCGGATAGAAATTTACCTGATGTACTGTTGTTAGTTAACAATCAAGAACTTTAAAGTAAACGAAGGAAAATTACATATACAAATTCAGATGAGTAACTAATTAGCTAGAACAACTACCACTAACTTTTCAGTTAACACAGAAATTCTCTGGTTTATCATGTTAAATATGAAAGTTTTTTAATAAGTTAACTGATAAAAAATAATTTTAATATTTTAAAAAATATATTTTTTTAATTTTATTTTCCTCGCATTCCCTAAGGTAAAACTTATCTCACCTCTATCCATGTTTAATTTTTCTCAATACATAAATGTATAATAAATAAGAATAAGGAAATTGACCTTGAACCATGCTAGGTCTCTTCTCATTTTGTTGGCTGGTCTCAAACTTGATGATTCTTGTTCTTGTTCCAAAGGACTTGCTGCATAATGTAGAACATTGTTACCATCATTGTCGACTTCTTGTAGCAGTTGGTCTACTGATCTCGTGTGAAGAATATAGTCAAAAATTTTACTTTGTCGATGTTTAACAGCAATGTGTAGTATGTTCTCTCCACTGGAGCGGTCCATTATGGTGAGTTGATCACTGTACTCATCAAGAAGCCATCCAACAACCCCAATGTTCCCTGATCTTACTGCATCAAACAAGTACCAACACGTCTCGCGATGGAGTTGACTAACTTGAAGCCATAATTTTTTGAACAATTGCAGACTTAGTCCTTCATTCTCGTCCTCTTTCATGTCTAGTCATGACAAACATATACACTTCATTCGTCATGGACAATATATATACCTCTTAATTAAATACACTATTGTCCTTTTGAGGTAAATTGAATATAATTATTAAAATTTTATATAATTATGAGAAATTTCTGGGGGTATAAAGATGTTGGCTCATGAAATGGGAGAATTTTTTCTTGTATAGGCCGTATAGTATAGACTAACTTAATAAACATCTAAAACCGTTTCAACATTGGTCAGTGATACTGTCAAATTTATAACTTTTATGTAAAAATTAATTTGAATAATTTTTTAAAGAGTTCATTTTTCATATTTTTATATAATTAACTAATTAGAAATTATTATCAATGTGAATTTTTAGTTATTATAGAAAATTTAATAAATTTGTTATATCTGACAACCTCTGATTGAACGAAAATACAAAATATCTATACATTGTATTAACAATGAATCTGACTTATTTCGCTTATTATCTTCTTATCATATAATATAATTTATATTACATTGTTTCTCTTTCGCTACACTCAAGTTAGGTGTAGGACAATATGTTGGATGTCCAGCAATAATTTTTTATAATATAATATAATGATATTTTAAAAATAAAATAAAAATGGAAATATTGTTGAATATGAAGATTAATTTTTTGACTTGGTATGGACATACTCTCGCACACACACGTAAGAGACGACATTCAAATTTTCAATTATACAGTGGTGACTTGTCAAAGTTCACACAAGTGTGTTCAATCACTTCAAAATGCAAATAAAATATTATGTGTTGCATTTAATATCTAATAAAATAGAAGAAAGTTTTAGTAGTTTATTCAATTCGAGTGTGATCTAAGAAAAAGAAAAACTCCGGTTTGACAAATATCAAGCTAAATTCAGTTTCCATGAAGAGAACTCTTTGCTGTCATATCTTCATTCATTTAAATTGTGCATTGTACCTGCCTAAACCCGTCTCACACAGTTATATTTTGTTACTTCTGATGTGCTATAAATAGGTGAACAGAATCAGAATCAGGTTCTAAGATACTTTAACCTAGTCTATCTTTTACCTCACTGTTTTGACTATTACTTATTTTAGTCCTGTACCTCACATGTTACATCCAGTTGCATCAGCCCGAGGAAAGGATATCACGTCAATTTTTTCTTCTCCAAAGATCTAGGTACGATCATCTGGCGCCTATCGTGGGGCCCACTAAAACACCCTGTGACGTAATGTTAATGGTAACAACCTGATCCCGATCATTCGTATCACAAATGGACCCGTCAATCCTAGATGCCTTTTGATCTCACATTGACATTGCCATGGACAGTGTCCAGCAACAAATCGGCCAAGAGATAGCAACCCTCCGAAACCAACATCGGGAGGAACTGCGGATCATACAAGAACAACACCAAGCCGAGACGCAGACACTTCGTGAGTAACTCACCACCAAGTATCATGACGACCTGCATCCCCGGTCTAACCAACCGCCCCATCAGCCCAACAATCCCCTTCACAATCCAATCAACAACCCCCTCATCGCGCGACCAAGAAGCCGACTCTTACCACGGCCGGCCCGGAACCAGAGTGTCCAACCCACCCATGCAGGCGGAGTCCCACCCATTTCCGGTCCCTGCGTTACACAACCCGATGCGTGATCCCAGGTTCATCCCTGCCCTCAACAAATGTCCTTCAATACACTTCCCCGGATTCCGCAAGCCCAACAAGTCACACAACGCATCTCGATGTTTCATCCCTTTGTGACGAAAGTCATACAGACCCGGTTACTCGATAGTTGGTGATGGCCCACCTTTAACAAGTATATCGGTACAACAGCTCATGTAAAGGCTTACATGACACAGGCCAACCTCATCACCGATGATTCCTGGCTTTACTGTCAACTGTTTCTCACCACTCTGAAGGCCCTTGCATTGGAATGGTATTATGCCCTTCCCATCAATGCATCGACTCCTTCGACACACTTTGCATCCGATTCCAAGCCCATATTGTTGACTACAAACCCATCGCCACTGATTCCGCCTCCCTGTAGCATACAGTACAAGGGGAGGGAGAAAGTCTACGACACTTCATGACCCATTTCGCCAAGGCCACCATGATAATACCCGACCTCCATCCTGCAGTCGCAATGCACAATATTAAAGTTGGACTTCGTCTCGACTCCTTCTCAGACTCCCTTTATGTGGAACCATCCTCTAATATGGATGATCTTTGATCCAGAGCTGCCCGATACATCAGTATTGAAGAAAATGCGACGACGCGAAAATGAGCATCCGATCCTACGGATCAAGGACACCATTCATAACAGAACATACAAGCTCGAAGAAGTAGGCGGAAAACTAATACTGAGGACATGGAATGCGGCTCATTGAAAATATACTATAGTTGAATAGTCACTGCATGTACTATTTTGCCTAATCTCAAATTTTTCGCTGAGGAGGGTTTTGCTGGGAGGTTTTAAAGTGGCATGCACTCTCATAAATAAAATACAACTTTCTTTTTTCATATTGTTTACAGACCTAGGCTCAGAGCTCGGCCAAAACATTGCATTTAACCGTCCCATCAACCTGGGCTCGACCTTATGAGTTCAGACAAGACATTAGACTTAACCGTCCCCTTCAACTTGGAGATACAATTCGAGTGTGATATCAGGAAGGAAAAAGAAAAAACCTCCAGTTTGACAAATAGAAAGCTAAATTCAGTTTCCATAAAGTGAACTCTTTGCTGTCATATCTTTTTTAATTCAAATTGTGCATAATTATTCATGGACGAGTTTAATAATAATGATTAGAGAGGAGGTTAAAATAATTGAATAAGTCAAAAATAAAAGTTAAGAGAGAGAAATGGAAGAAAAACTAACACAATTCTTCAAAATCCTTTTGCACCAGCATGTCCATAGCTGTATCGTTCGTCATCTGTTGCGATGGCCAATTCGGCTGGATCTCGTTCAAATAAATTGATTGTCACATCTGTTAATTATAGGCACAAATTAAATGGCAGTACAAATAATTGGATTATTGCATATATACATACAAGGCATGGTAAATTAATTAATTCTCATGTAAAACCCTTTATATAATTAATATACTAATAGTATGTGTTTATTGAATTAGTCTTACTCTTACCAAACATGGCCTTCTTGATGCTCATAAAAAACAGTCGATTAATATCCTCGAATTCCATTTTTTGAAGCAGATCATCAGAGGAGAGTTATTGCACGATATTGTGTTGCCCACTAAAGACAGCCAACTCAACGGGAAGCATCCCATCACGCCCTCGAATCATTGGAAGATATTGGTTTCTTTCAATCATAATTTGTAAAAAATCACCATTTCCTGCAACTGCAGCTATGCAAAAAGCATTGTTTCCAAATGAATTTTGTATTTCCATGTCTGGTGGGGTCATAAGGTTGACCAACCCATTCACAAAATTAAAGCTGTTTGCATTCACTGCTACATGAAGAGCCGTGTCTCCACTAACAGTCAGTGGAATGCGTACCATATCACGAAAGTTATGAAAAACCGATTCTGCTTGCGACCACATGTCCTTCTGTGCATATAAACACAGTTTTCTTTTGAAAGCATCTGAACCTGAAATCCGTGCACCATACTTCACATTCTTAACATGTCCTTTATATAATCATCACTACCATTTCAAAATCTAACTTTTGTTTTTCTCATGTATGCACCTTATATATATAATTTTTTTGGAAAAATATTTTTTAAAATTTTTGATTTTAGTTATCAAAACTTTTTTATTCTGGTTAAGTCTATCTAATTTAAAAATATTTTCTTTTTAATTTCAGAGTAATTTAAATAACATTTTATAAACTATTTTGAAAAGGTACCAAGTACTGTTAAAGTGCTTTAAGGACCAAAAATACTATATTTTTTAATTAAAGAAATGAAAACAAGATAAAAATTTCACAGGGACTAATTAATTAATACCAAATTTTTAAAATTTCAGAGGGACCAAAATATTTTTAAATATCATTCCTGTAATATATGTAAATGCAAATTCTTATCCTTGTTTCAACTTTTATTTTCTAGAAATGTAAAATGAAGAAACTATCATGTGGTTTGTAGATGGAGTGTCGTCCCTGCAATAGTTTCAACTATAATTAACTTACTCAGATATTCTGGAGTCATTTCATCTTCTGTAGCAATTACTGGAGCTTGCTCATCACGACTTGGATTTGATTGTGATGGCATATTAATCTGAATATTGTTGTCCTAAAAAAAAAAAAAAGAAAATCATGAGAGAGGAATCATCTTTATTATATGCTGAAGAAATTAAGTAATTAGATAATGAAAACGAATTCGACCTCCTGAATTTCCTCGGGTTTTTCTTCTTTCCTTGTCGGCGAGGAAAGCTTGAACATAGTGTGGTGCTAAAACGAGACGCGCTTATTCAGATGAATTGGTAGGTTGGAGAGACTCTTGGTGTGTACATGATTCTTAAAATGAGGATTGGCAAAGGACGATATGTCCATGTCTCATAAATGTTGAAAGGAAAATGAGTATGTGATTGCGTTGTGTAACATAAATGTTGTGGTTCAGCAGTTTGAGAGTGATTTTTTAATAAAACTAAAATGGATTATGCATACACGTAAATATGTATAACATTCCAAAATATTATAAATATCGATATGCATGATGTATTAAAGGATATAAAAATAATGAGCATCAATATATTAGATTTTTAAAAAGGTGAGGTAGCCAAAAAATCATTGTTGTCTTTTTCATGGATTTAATTATATATATTGACAGTGTAAACATTTTTTATAATAATACAAAATGCTGTATCTTAATTTTAAAGTTTTGGTTATTATTTTAAAAAAATTACATACCATAATTAATTTGCTTTATTTTGCAAAGGAAAAAGGGATAAGACCTCCCACTCATATTTGTGGCTAATTGACCCTTTTGGGTTATTTTTAAAAAAAAATTACATTAATAGGTTTGTTTGAAAAGTATTTATCGCAGGAGGTCTGTTTTGAGTCAAAGGCGTTGGGGAAGAAAACGCCTTCAAAATGAGGCGTTGGGAAGAAAACGCCTTCAAAATGAGGCGTTGGGAAGAAAACGCCTTCAAAATGAGGCGTTGGGAAGAAGGAGGCGATGAGGAAGAAATCGCCTTCTAAATGACGCGTTGGAACATCAAACGCCTCCTCCTTTTTTTTAAATTAAATATAAACCTCTTCTTACTACTTAAATATGGTAACCGCATTTTAAATTAATATATCTTTTTTATTCTTTAAACAACTGTCTTAATAATATTTTTTTACGTCTTTTAATGGCTGTTTTCAACTACTTGATTGTGTTTAGTTTTTTATCAGAGCAAATAGTTACATTTTACAAACAACCTATTTACTGATTTCACAACAACAAAAAATATATACGTAAATTTAAAAAAACTGTTATTTGAAGAATAAAAAAATATTAATTTAAAATAAGGAGGCATTTAAATTTTAAACGTCTCCTTGACAGAGGGAGGAGTTTTGTGTTTAAACGCCTCCTATCTTGAATGTACAGCCTAGAAGGAAGCGTTTTGTCTACCTCAAAAGATGTTTTCTTCCCAAACGCATTTAACTCAAAACAGACCCCCACTGGTAAATACTTTTGTAACAAACCTATTTATGTAAAAAAATTTCAAAAATTCCCTAATGGGTCAATTAGCCCATATTTGTACGGGTTATCTTTTGCTGCCAATGTTAGATTTTTCTTCTCTCGTAATTACTGAGTTTTGATTGGTATTCGTACGCGCATGTCTCAAAATCTTAAATGTTATATGCGTTATCGATTTAGTGTATTTATGTTATATGCGTTGATCGGTTGAGTGCATTAATAAAATAGTCCTTTTTATTTTCAGTAATTAAAATTAAAATTGGTAGGTAAATTGGAGTAATTTTTAAATTATACTCCAGTGTAAGATGGGGACAACCATCTGAAAGTGGGGCACATTTTGTGACAAAAACAAAAAAATGGTTCATGGACTTCAGTGATCCCACTCCAGTTACAAGCTAACATTACCCAGCACAAGGGACGACAACAGGGTAGGTCATATCAGACTCAATATTTAACATGTTAGATTTATTTGTTATTTTGTAGGTTTGAGTCTAATTCATTAATTCATGACTTGTAATAAATTATTCTTTTACTTAATCTGACTTAATTGAAATATTTGACCTGTTCCTCTATATCTATTTATAAAAACCTTTTTATAAAACCTATTAATAAAGTCTATTCATAATTCTGTTTAAATAATTTTCATGATAATTTATAATAAAATAACATTGTGGTATAGAAATCAGTGATTTTCGATTTAAATCTTGATACTTGAATGTTTGACCTACTCCCACCCCTATCCAGCTCAGTGTTCTAGAACCCTTCAAAGAGGTATTATAAAGAATGATTTGTATAAGAACCTAGTATAGTCAATGTGGGACTTGTGCCTGTACGAGTTGGGAATAAGGTTGAACATGAATGTTATAATGGTTTACTTGAATCTTCACGGACAACTAGTAAGAATGATATGAAACTAAAACTCCAAAGTATATTTAACTTGGTCCTACGCTGGAATATGGTGAATTCGTATGTCATTTATATGGATTATGATTCGTTAAATTTGTAGGCATTTGATCCTCTGTGCTTTTGGCTTCTAACAGTTTCATCTCTGACTCTAGAAAGCAACAATTAATTATAGTTAATGACTGATACATGCAGTTATAAATAAGGTTTGTTAAACACTAAGGGCTATATTAATAGGGCAGAGTGGTCAATCTCAAAATTAGGATAACCTAAACTTGTTACTAGCCAAAACGTTATCTTTCTATGTCTTTATACACAATAAGATTATTTAGAGTATAAATTCTATTTGAATATATATTTTCATCAATATATACTTATAGGAAAAGCATATAAGAAGTTAAAATAAGTTTTATCTCATAATTAAGAGACAATGAGATAGAATAAGTACAACAATCTTAAATTCCAACTTCAAAATCCTTAGATTGTTTCACAAACAAATTATGCAGTGCAGACACAGTGACAGTCTATTAATTGATAAATGCTACTCCTTTTTGGCTGCAACTTTAACTTCTTTAGATAACTCCTTGTGCTCATCATAAATATAAGTGCATTGGTGACTTGCCCTTAGCGTGTCTCTTTGTCCTTAATTCAGGACCAACTTTCTTCTCCACTTCATATATTATACCGTTTTCATATCAATCAATACTATATATCTTAATATTACCCTTCAAGAATTTGCACATTGATTCGGATCAATTCTATCGATGCATCTAAACTTCTTCAGAAAGATTTCTGGTAAAAAGAAAAAGAAAAAGAAAAGAAAATAATTTTAAACTTTAATATATAACTAGTTTCGGCATTAGCTGATTTAAAAAAACTTTTATATTAAAATTAAAACATAAGGAAATTTCTACAAATTAATTAATATAAAAAATAATCATTTTAATGAAGAATCAATAACTTTGATATGTACGGAAGGAAATTATGTTCACAAATTGGGAAGTAACTAATTATTTGGAAGAGGATATTTTAATAATTAATATTTCTAGAAAATATATAATTACCTTTTGGTTATACGTGTGCGTGTTTTGTGCAACCTGATGTGCTAGGAATCATAACTAAGACTTCTGATATATCGAGTCTACTTGGATTTTCTATATTATATTAATCTTTTAATTTAACGAGTTCACGTAAAATGCAGTCAAAATTAGCAAAAATATTAGTCTTTAAACTATGAACTAAACCAAAATATAAACCTCTACGCCTGGTATCATGAGTTCCCATTAAATAAACAAATATAATTTTCTATCTATTCTCACATCTCTCTTTTCCTAATTTTTGCACCAACCTACTATGTTAAATTTCCGATAAAATTAAGCATTCACCAACTTGTTTCATGATTTGCACAGGCAGAGGCTGGACATTCACATACCAGTGGCAGAGGAAGGGGCCTTGGCCGTGGAATTAGAACTGTAGATCAAGAGATGAATTTATATGCCAAGTTTGAATAGTTCATCTGCAAAATCAATGTCAGATGAGAAGCATGAGGAATACCCTGGATGGTCCTTGTCTGATATGGAAAATATGTCCATTGATCCATCACAACTAGCCAACTTAAATACAAGAATTGATGAAGATGAAGAGGATTATGATGAAGAAATGTAGTTGAACTTGTGCTGGCTTACTTATGACTTCTTACATAGATCAGTCATTAGAATGTTTTTATGGAGAATAGAGTAGATATTTTAGGAGTAGTGTTAGACTAGATCTTTAGTGGTTATGATTATTAGTCTAAAAGTGGAGATATAGATTGTTCCATTAGAAATAGCCATGGTATTGTAATTTTAGAAATTTTAATGTCATGTTGGTGATCAGCACAGGTTTGTGGAGCCAACAAACTGGACTCACCAACATGATTTTAATGCAACATGTTGGTTATCTTCAAGTTTTTGCATTGTCCAAGTTAAGATTGACATAAGGAGGGAATAAATAAGAATGAAATGAGTAGAAGAAATGGAAATAAAATGATCAGTGGCAGTTTCTTCTTGTTTGGATGAGTTAAAGTGAACACAAATAAATAATGAAATTGCAAAAAATATTCTTCCCGAAAAAAATTAAATTTAGTTCAACAAATTTCATTCTATTAACCGTAAATCCATTTCAAGTCTCTTGGATTAAATCTGGTTTGGCTAAGACCACTTATCATAATTCTTAACTTTTTTCTTTTAATTTTTTTCTAATACATCCAATTAATAACTAAAGTATTTTTATTTTTTATTTCTCTTCTTTCTAATTCCACTTGTGTTTCACCACATTCAAACAAGGATAATTCTTAATTTTATTTTTAGCAGGAAGGATAGTGCTGAAATTTGACTCCAGTGTGTGATGGGGACGTTTTTAAGTATTTGAAACCATCTGAAAATAAGACACGTCTTTTGACAACTAGTAATAAAGACGTGAAACTAAAATTCCAAATTGCATTTAACTTGGTCCTGCCTCAACAATCAAGATTCAAATCCTTATTAGAATTTTGCCTGCTCCAATAGTTTTCTCCATGTTGTAGGGATTTGGTCCTCTTGGCTGATACATGCAGCTATAAATAATAGGAAATGGCTAGAGTGGTCAATCTTCAAAATCCTTGATTGTTTCACAAACAAATTATGCAGCGACAATCTATTAATTAAGATACAAAAAATGCAATGGCAGTGTCTGTAAGTTACTAAAGTTCGGAGATACGATAAAATCTAGACCATAGGAAGGTGTCAAAAATGCTAAATTGAAACAGAAGAAAGAGTAGTAATGGGAAAACCCCCATTGAAGCCACAACATATGCCACCCATTTTGTTAATACAGAAATTCTCTGGTTTATCTTATTAAATATGAACTTTTTTATAAGTTAACTGATAAAAAATAATTTTAATTTTTTTTTTTTTTTAAAAAAAATAATTTTTAATTTTCTTTGCCTCACATTCCCTAAGGTAAAACTTATGTGACCTCTCTCCATGTTTAATTTTTCTCAATACAGAAATGTATAATAAATAAGAATAAGGAAATTGACCTTAAACCATGCCAGGTCTCTTCTGATTTTGCTGCTTGCTTTCAAACTTGACGATTCTTGTGCTTTTTCCGGAGGACGCGCAGCATAATGTAGAACACTGTTATAACCCTTGTCGAATACTTGTAGCAGTAGCTTCGCTGATTCCATTTGAAGTATAAAGTCCAAAATGCTACTTTGTCTATATTTAACAGCAATGTGTAGTATGTTCTCTCCACTGAGGGCGTTCCTTATGTTGAGTAGTCCATCAACATCCTCCGAAAGAAGCCATTCCAAAATAACACTGTTCCCTGATTTTACTGCATCAAACCATATTATCGAAGGTTTTCCACTCATCATATTATCTCCCATTTGTTTACGGTGAAGCCATAATTTTTTGAACAATTGCAGACCCAGTCCTTCATTCTCATTCTTGTCCTCTTTCATGACTAGTCATGACAAGCATATACACTTCATTCTTCATGGACAATATATATATACCCACCCACAAACGTTATATATTTTATAATATTAAGTTCATACCTCTTAATTAAATACACTAATGTCCTTAATTTTGAGGTAAACTGAATATAATTATTAAAACTTTATCCAATTATGTGAAATTTTAGGGGCATTTAAGATGTTGGGTCATGAAATTGGAGAATTTTGTCTTGTATAGACTAACTTCACAAACATCTAAAACCGTTTCAACACTGGATATTGATATATAAGGTCAAATTTATAATTTTTATGTCAAAATTAAATTGAATATTTTTCTAAAGAGTTCATTTTTCATATTTTTATATAATTAACTAACTAATTAGAAATTATTATAAATATGAATTTTTAGTTATTATAGAAAATTTAATAAATTTATTGAATGAAAATAGAAACTATCTTTGCATTGTATTAACAATGAATCTAATATATTGGATGTCCAGAAATATTTTTTATAATATAATTTAATGATATTTTAAAAATAAAATAAAAATGGAAATATAGTTAAGTATAAATATTAATTTTTTGATTTGGTATGGACATACTTTCGCACACACGTAAGAGACGACATTCAAATTTTCAATTATACAGTGGTGACTTGTCAAAGTTCACACAAGTGTGTTCAATCAGTTAAAAAAGAAAATAAATATTATGTGTTGGATATAATATCTAATAAAATAGAAGAAAGTTTTAGTAGTTGGTTCAATTTAGTGTGATTTCAAAAAATAAAAATAAAAAAATCATCCGGTTAGACAAATGTAAAGCTAAATACAGTTTCCATGAAGAGAACTCTTTGCTGTCATATCTTCATTAATTTAAATTGTGCATAATTATTCATGGACGAGTTTAATAATAATGATTAGAGAGGAGGTTCAAATAATTGAATAATATAAGTCAATAATAAAAGTTAAGAGAGAGAAATGGAAGAAAAACTAACACAATTCTTCAGAAGGCTTTCGCGCCAGCATATGCAAAGCCGTTAGCTTTTTCTTATCTGTTTCGGTGGCGAATTCGTCTGGATATTCTTTAAATAAATTCATGGCCACATCTGTTAATTATAGGCAGAAATTAAATGGCGATACAAATAACTGGATTATTGCATATATACGTAAAAGGCATGGTAAATTAATTCTCATGTAAAACCCTTTATATAATTAACCTTTAAACTCTAATAGTATGTGTTTATTGAATTAGTCTTACTCTTACCAAACATGCGCTCCTCGATGGTCGCCAAAAACAGTCGTTTCCTATCGCTTGACTCCATTTGTTGAAGCAGATCAGCAGTGGTGAGATATTTTACGATTTCGTGTTGCCGAGCATTGACAGCGAACACAACTGGAAGACTCCCACCAAACCCCTTAGTCGTGGGAAGATCTGAGCATCTTCCAAGCATAGTTTGTAAAAAATTAATTTTTCCTGACATTGCAGCAATGCAAAAAGCATTGTTTTCAAATGAATTTTTCGTTTTCAATTCTTCTGGGCTCATAACTTTGACCAACTCTTCCACAAAATCATCGTTGTTTGCATTCACTGCTACATGAAGAGCTGTGTTTCCACAAGCAGTCACTGGAGTGACTCGCATATCAGGAAAATCTTCAAAAACCGATTTGGCTTTCGACCACATGTCCTTCTGTGCATATAAACACAGTTTTCTTTTGAAAGCAGCTGAATCTGAAATCCATGCACCATACTTCACATTCTTAACATGTCCTTTATATAATCATCATTACCATTTCAAAATTTAACTTTTTTCTCTCTCGTTTGTGCAGCTTATATTTTTTTGGAAAAATATGTTTTTAATTCAAATTTTTATTTTAGCTATCCAAACTTTTTTATTCTGGTTAAGTCTATCTAATTTTAAAATATTTTCTTTTTAATTTCAGAGTAATTTAAATAACGTTTTATAAACTATTTTGAAAAAGGTACCAAGTACTGTTAAAGTGCTTTAAGGACCAAAAATACTATATTTTTGAATTAAAGAAATTAAAACAAGATAAAAATTTCACAGGGACTAATTAATTAATACCAAATTTTTTAAAATGTAGTATTCATATAATATATATAAATGCAATTTCTTATCCTTGTTTGAACTTTAATTTTCTAAAAATGTAAAATAAAGAAACTATGATGTGGTTTGTAGATGGAGTGTCGTCCCTGCAATAGTTTCAAGTATAATTAACTTACGCCGATCTTCAGGATTCATTTCAAGTAGTGTAGCAAGTACTGGAAATTCCTCATCAGGACTTAGATTTGATTGTGATGATCTTATATACTGAATGTTGGTGTCATAAAAAAAAAAGAATAAAAAAAAAACATGAGAGAGGAATCACGTTTATTAAATGCCGAAGAAATTACATAATTAAATAATGGAAACGAATTCGACCTGCGGAATTGCTTCATTCCTTCTTAACCAGCTGGGAAGCATCCTCATCGACACAGTGTGGTGATAAAACGAGACGCGCTAATCCAGATGAATGGGTGAGAGGAAGAGATTTACGTAATTACGTTTAATTTAGTAATTAAGACTGATTTGTAGTGGACCATTAACAACCTAATAACAATTCCGTCCACAACTAATTTAAAGCCAAGATTAGAAATGTACTGGTCTAAACATTATGACCGGTTTCACCCAATATACCGGCCCAGGCCCAATTCCTTTTTGGTCTATAATTACTTATGTACCCTTAATGATTTATTCTTATAAATAGGGTGTTCACCAATCAGGTTTGATAACATGAAAAATCCTAATCTTAACCTAGCTTTACTCTGATTAATACTGACTTAGTCATCGGAGTCTCTGTAGGTACCCACCACCACCTGTCGCACGGAGCTTGGAATGAGGCCCTACGTCATCATCAACATCACCCGCGATTGAGGAGCCGACCTTAGCTCGGCTCGCCGGAGTTCGGTAAGAACATTTGGCGCCCACCGTGGGGCCGAGTAAAACTATCCCCACGATCATGAAGTCACGGTTCTCAAGCCATTAATCCATCTTTGTTTGTTGCTCTCAAAACTCTCTTGAACTCAGCGGCGACCGGAATTGGCGACCAATGCATAATAAGATGAAGGCGATGAAGAATTAATAATGGCAAACCCATCAATTCAATGAACCAGGAAGTCACGACAAAGAAAATAAGGTGTGACATTTCTTTTTTCTTATTGTTATATTTCCTATTAAACAAAAAAATAATATCATTATCCAAGGGTGAGTCAAAGACTACCCAACCTCATACGAAGAAACCTCAAACTAAGTATTGTTTGAGTACAAAGGTTGGGTCAAAGATTACCTAACCGTATTATTCAAGATATTTTTGGATTAACCATTGTCCGAGTCCTTTCCTATTTTTTATTTTTATTTTTATTTTTTTTATTTTCCCTTAAAAAAAAAAAATCACTATCCAAGATTGGGTCAAAATTATTCAAATCATCTGAAGAAACCCAACCTCATCTGAAGAAACCCAACCTCATCTGAAGAAACCAAACCTCATCTGAAGAAACCTCGGACTAAATATTGTCAATATTGTCTAAGTACAAAAGTAGGGTCAAAACTACCCAACCTTATTATTATTCAAGATATTATATATCCCTGGACAACTTTCCAAGTTCTTTCTCTTTATCCTTGGATTAATCATTGTCCGAGTCTTTTCCTTTTTCTTATTGTTATATTTTTCCTTTGAAAAAAAAAAAAAAAACACTACTGTCCAAGAGTGAGTCAAAGACTACCCAACCTTATTATTCAAAGATATCATCAGATTAAGTACTACCCGAACTCTTTCCCTTTGTCCGAGCTCTTTTTTCTTTATCCTCGGGTTAACCGCTATCTGAGCTATTTCTCTTTATTCTATAATAGCTTTTTATTCATGACACATTTGAAAATTTTCACACATGTACCATCTTGTCAAATATTGTACCAAACATGGAACCAAGTGAAGACGTGAAGGCGAACTGACAATGTCATTTCAATGTTCCTTTCTCTTACGTAAAAATTCTCTTTTGGGAATTGCGAAGTCGGTGCCTGCAAGTCGGCAACCCAAATATCTTCATGCGTCAAATCATTCAATTACTGACATGCTTCAAATAAAACCAAATGTCGATGTAGGCCTCAACAACATCCACTCGGCAAATTACTGAAATAAAAATTTCCGGAAATGATGAATCGGTGGCTATACATTGGGAAAGTCCCCTCGACATCAATAACAGTTCATAAGTCGGGTCGACAACATATCAAAACTATCATTATTCAATTCTTTAAGTAAGTACCTTGCCGATGCCATTCTTTCATTTGCACCATTGAGGTCAGCTATTCAACACTCGCTTTTGCAATTCGTCTCCAATTGACTATTTTAATGAAAAATCACATCGACAATCACTGCGGCATTTGAAATTGGAAATCAACCCAACGGTTATTCCAATTGGAATTCACCTCGGCTACTTCAATTACATCAATTAGCCATTCTCTGTAATGCACCAATATTTTAGCATAGCTCGGTTCAGCCACATACTTGCTAATTAATTTAGTGGCACCATCCATGATTCAAGAATCGGATTTCAATTACTCTGAGTTCCAAAAATAAATATTTATCACTCTTTATCAAAATCAATAAATACTCAACGTAAGCTTTTGATAGAAGACTTCATAACCGAGCTAGCCAATGCCCGTCCTGAACCGACCTCACACAAGTCAGTATATATGCATTTAACACATATCATACCGAGCATATTATGGGGTTATCACTGCACCCCCCAGTCATCCACTCAAGAAACTCCCTTCCGATTAACTTACGGGACCGATGCTATGATCCCAGTCGAGGTAGGAGAACCGAGCATACGAAGAATAACCTATGACCAAGACTATAACGAGGATTCCCTCAGAGAAGAGCTCGCCCTTGTCGAAGAGCTCCGAAACGAAGCTCAGGTTTGTAACCTCGTCGCCAAAACAAGAACAGTTAAACGTTACAACTCTCGAGTTTGTTACCGATCTTTCATCCAGGGAGATCTAGTATGGAGGAAAGCTCGCCGCTAATTGGGAAGGGCTGTACCGCGTCATTGAAAGCCTCGACAACGGCTTATACCGACTACAGGAACTAAGTGGCCGACTCCTCCCCAACACATGGAACGCCACGCATTTGAAGATTTATTTTAGTTAAATTCCGCCCAAGGACATCTCAAACAAGTAGCTTAAATAGGATTTGGATTTTGTTAAAGTTTTATTTGATTGTAAGGCCGGTGCACTCTTTTTCCTCATATCAGGTTTTTCCCTAAGGAGGGTCTTACTGATTGAGTTTTTAACGAGGCACCGTCGAAGGCCATTAATAAAGTTTTATTTTACCTACCTCATCTGAGAAAGACCGACTAAAGTAACCTAGTGTTCCATTATTGGCACTCGGCCTCACCCAAGCAGAGGAACTAGTGTTCCATTATTGGCACTCGGCCTCACCCGAGTAGAGGAACTAGTGTTCCATTATTGGCACTCGGCCTCACCCGAGCAGAGGAACTAGTGTTCCATTTTTGGCACTCGGCCTCACCCGAGCAGAGGAACTAGTGTTCCATTATTGGCACTCGGCCTCACCCGAGCAGAGGAACTAGTGTTCCATTATTGGCACTCGGCCTCACCCGAGCAGAGGAACTAGTGTTCCATTATTGGCACTCGGCCTCACCCGAGCAGAGGAACTAGTGTTCCATTATTGGCACTCGGCCTCACCCGAGCAGAGGAACTAGTGTTCCATTATTGGCACTCGGCCTCACCCGAGCAGAGGAACTAGTGTTCCATTATTGGCACTCGGCCTCACCCGAGCAGAGGAACTAGTGTTCCATTTTTGGCACTCGGCCTCACCCGAGCAGAGGAACCTAGAGTTCCATGATTGACACTCGGCCTCACCCGAGTAGAGGAATTTAGAGTTCCGTAATTGGAACTCGGCCCCAACCGAGTTAAGGAACTTAGAGTTCCATAATTTGCACTCGGCCCCTTCCGAGCCTTTGGAACTTCGAGTTCCCAACTGGACTCCGCTTCCTAACTGTTGCACCTTCTCCTCGGCTCGAGGCTTATGATTTAAGTCAACCGAGCATGTGATTCTGAGAACTAGAGGACTGCCAGCACGCCAACCTCAGGGTCTAATTAACCGGCCATTACAGGTCTCTCATAAATCTAAGGTATGATCAGCCCTAAAGTCACAGACGTCCTATTCCACACCAGAGTGAGGATCGGGTTGCACACTTAACTCAAACCATTGCAATTATGGCTTGAGCTCGGGGGGCTGATGTACTGGTCCAAACATTATGACCGGCTTCACCCAATATACCGGCCCAGGCCCAATTCCTTTTTGGTCTATAATTACTTATGTACCATTAATGATTTATTCTTATAAATAGGGTGTTCACCAACCAGGTTTGATAACATGAAAAACCCTAATCTTAACCTAGCTTTACTCTGATTAATACTGACTTAGTCATCGGAGTATCTGCAGGTACCCACCACCTGTCGCACGAAGCTTGGAATGAGGCCCTACGTCATCATCAACATCACCCGCGATTGAGGAGCCGACCTTAGCTCGGCTCGCCGGAGTTCGGTAAGAACAAGAAATATTTTATATTATGTGCAAATGTACACATGATTTATATTGTTTTTAACATTTTACTGTACCCACTGCAAAGTGTCCAACGACCATTGACCATTGACCATTGACGAAGAACACAAGTTGATGAATAAAGTATAATTGTAGCAGTGACCTTTGTTAATTGGTCTTTAAAGCGGAATTAAATAATGTATTGTATTGTTTTTAAGATTTTACTATACGTACCCACTGCAAAGTGCAAAGTGTCCAATCGATCATATAGAAAACACAAGTTGATGAATAAAGTACAATTGTAGGGGTGACCTTGCTTTATATTTGGTCTTTACAGCGATGAATTAAATCATGAATTTTACTTTTGCTCGTCCCGAGGACAATTAAATATATCAGTGTTAATCATCATGCCGTCTACCACTATGTTAGTCTACGATTAATGAATTAAAAAAATTATTACAAAATATAAAAATATATTACTCACCATTTTTTTTTCATTAATGATTTAGACATTAAATACTAGTCAAAAGATTCATAAAAATAGAATATAAAGACATTAAAGTAAATACTAGTTAAAATAAAGTATTAGAGTGGGTTTCGGAGGTGGATTTAACATTTCAAGCATTTATTTAACTGAATTTATTTTATTTTATAGATATTTTATTCAAAATAAAGTAACTTAAATTTCTTATATTATAATTTTCCTTTTTAGATAGAGTAATTCAATTTCTATTTAATATAAAATTTTATTTTTAAATTTTTATTTGAAAAATAAAAAACTGGATTAAATATTATAAAGTGCACAAAGGGTTTCACCAGTCACATGAGAAGAAGATAAATATTTTTGTTATAACTATAAATAGATTGTAAATTTAAATTAACTGAATAATTTCACTGGAAATAAGCTCTCTCAAATTTCAACATTGACTCAAAAATGAAGAAAATGACTGGCACAACATAATCCAAATCATTTCAGAAACTCACTAACACGCCTATACGGTTATAACTAAATCAAATTTTCCATGATGGTACAGATTTAGGTATAAAAGACAAGATGTAATCCTTCTTTTCTTCCAATGAAAAATCTTTTAAAACAGCAAATTTGTTTGGATTTTCTCCAATCAGTTGTCTTGTGTCCAAGTGTACTGACAAAATTGGGTGTATTGTCTCATACGAAACTCTCAATGAAATAGACATCAAAATTTGATATAAACATCAGTTCTGTCTATTTCTTCTACAAAATTAATTAGAATGTTATTTCATGCACAATCTTATCAAGGTAAGCACACGTTGCAATGAAATATGAGGAAATCAATTAGATCTCTATAAAAAGACGTGTTTTATTAGAGTCAAAAGAGATGTTTTTTGACACGATGATCCATCGCAGAAAGAAGTATACACATTTAATGCAAAAAAATGTTGAATATTCTTTTGTCAGATGGAGTGAAAAATTTGAATAAGGAAATAAAGAATACTCCATCGTAGAATTAAACAACAAAACTTGTTATGCTATTAATTGTACTTTCTCAAAGAAATGGTACAACATGTTTTGTTCATACAAAATTGCTAAAGTGTTGTTGGATGCTCTAAAAAAATATCTCATAAATTTAGAAAATAACCACTCTTCAACGAAAATACGAGATATCATATCTCTGTAAAGGAAAAAAGATTTATTGATAGTATATTTTGGAAGGTTTTAAACCATTCCTAAATGTTGTTGTAATACAAGTTTCGTCTGAAGAAGTTTTTCATCAGACGATAGTTTTCCATCAGACGATAGTTTTCCATCAGATGATACCTTGTTTCGTCTGAAGAAGTGTTCCATCAGACGACACCTTGTTGCGTCTGATGAAGATGTTTCGTCTGAAGAAGTGTTCCATCAGACGATACCTTGTTGCGTCTGATGAAGATGTTTCGTCTGAAGAAGTGTTCCATCAGACGATACCTTGTTGCGTCTGATGAAGATGTTTCGTCCAAATGTGAAGTTCCGTCTGATGACTAACAGACGAAACCAGTTTGTTTAAATCGAGACCGAAACGGCGAAAAGGTGGCTTGTTCTGTTGTTTCCGCTGATAGCTATTTCACATGTAGTTAGACTAATGTACTTAGCATAGGAACTTAATGGGCAAGCTATTCCTAACTCCATTTGTATAAATACTGTATACTTGGTATTGAAATAAAATGAGTCTTCTTCTTTAAAAATTTTACAGTGAGTTTTCTGTTAACCTCGTAACTAACTCTTCAATCGCGATAGAGAGCCTCTGTTCCAACAAACTGGTATCAAGAGCATTGGTTGAGATCCAATTTTCTGTAATGGCAAATCAAAGCACGACGAGTTCCCAATTTCCAGCGAATCTTCCGGTGTTCAAAGGCGAGAATTACGATCGGTGGTGTGCGCAGATGAAGGTCATATTCAGATTTCAAGATGTGCTTGAAATTGTGAATGATGGAGTTGCAGAATTGGCAGCAGAAGCCAATGAAGTTGCAAGAACCCTACATCATGATACGATGAAGAAAGATGGAAAGGCTTTGTTCATCATACATCAATGCGTTGATGGTAATGTCTTTGAAAAGATCATTGAGGAAGAAACGGCGAAGGGAGCATGGGAGACTCTAAAAAGGCTCTATGGAGGTGATGAAAAATTAAAGAAGGTAAAGTTACAGGCTTTGAGGAAGCAGTACGAGGGGTTGAATATGAAAGAAGATGAAGCCATATCAGATTTCTTTTCAAGATTGGTAGTCTTGACCAATCAGATGAAAACATGTGGTGAAAAGGTCACTGATTTGCAAAAGATTGAGAAGGTGTTGAGGGCCTTAACTGTAAATTTTGATCACATTGTAGTTGCAATTGAAGAGTCTAAAGATCTTTCTGTTATGAAGCTTGAGGAGTTACAAGCTACTCTGGAAGCTCATGAGATGAGACTGAAGCAGAGGAAAACGGAGAAGGGAACAGATCAGGCCTTGCAAGCAAAATTCACCAAGAAGGTCAAAGATGAGGCTTCATGGTTCAAGAAGAACAAAGAAAAATTGAAAAAGAAGAAGGGTAATACTGAATCTGAGAACAGACGTTCAAAGAATCAGAATGATGCAAAAAACAAGAGTGCGTCTAATAGTAAGAATCCAAAGAAGAAGGATCCGAATGAGGTACAATGTTTTAGGTGTGATAAGTATGGTCATTATGCAAGAAATTGTCCAAGTAGAGGATCAAACAATCAAGAGAAAGATGAGGCTCACCAAGTAAAAAAGTGACTCGATGATGAGGCAATGTTGATGGCTACAACACAGTTGGATGATGACATATCAAATGTGTGGTACCTAGATACAGGTTGCAAACAACCACATGACCGAAACAGAGGTTGGTTTGTAGATTTGGATGAATCTAGTTCTAGAGGAATCAGATTTGCAGACAATAGTCAAGTGAAATCTGAGGGCATTGGAAACATCATGGTGAAGAGAAAGGATGGCAAAGAGGCTATCATCACAGATGTGTTGTACGTGCCAAGCATGAGGAGTAACTTGATTAGTGTGGGTCAATTACTTGAGAAGAATTATACAGTGATGATGGTGGATAAAGAAATGAAGCTTTTTGATTCAAAAGGGAGATTGATTCTTAAGGCTCCACTGTCAAATAACAAAACCTTCAAAGTGTGCATTAACAAGGTTGATCACAAATGTTTTGTTACCACTGTTGCTGATGATCAGAATTGGACATGGCATCATAGGTATGGCCATTTGAATTTTAGGAACCTGAGCATGTTGAATGCAAAGGGTATGGTGATTGGTCTTCCTAAAATTCAGGTTCCAAGACAACTTTGCAAAGAATGCTGCCTTGCTAAGTCTGCAAGAAAGGCATTCAAGCATGATTTACCCATGAAATCATCACAGAAATTGCAAGCTGTACATTCTGATTTGTGTGGTCCTATGGAGGCTCAATCTATGGGAGGTAATCACTATTTTCTCACTTTCATTGATGAGTACACTAGACATGTGTGGATATATATGATTGAGAAAAGGAGTGACACCTTCCCACAGTTCAAGAAATTTAAGCTACTTGTTGAGAAGGACAGTGGTTGTAGCATTAAGAAATTGAGAACTGATAGTGGAGGTGAGTACACTTCCCTTGAATTCGCCAAATTCTGTGAAAATGAGGGGATAATTCATGATACTGTAGCTCCATACACACCACAACATAATGGCATTGCGGAGAGGAAGAATAGGAGCATAATGAATATGGTCAGAAGTATGCTCAATGGAAAAGGAATGCCAAAGAGGTTCTGGGCAGAAGCTGCTGCTACTGCAGTGTACATTCTGAATAGAAGTCCTACAAAGAAGCTGCAAGGTGTGACACCTCATGAAGCATGGACTGGTGAGAAGCCAAGTGTTGGTCACTTTAGGGTGTTTGGCTCACTGTGCTATAGACATGTACCAGAACAATTGAGAAAAAAGTTGGATGATAGAAGTCAAACAATGGTGTTTGTTGGTTATCACTCAACTGGTGCTTACAAATTATATTCACCAACAAATCACAAGATGGTCAAAAGTAGGGATGTACAATTTGATGAGGCAAAAGGCTGGTGCTGGAATGTTTCGTCTGATGATAGTGTTTCGTCTGATAGAGTTCCGTCAGACCATCAGACGAAACCAGCCACTCTTGATGATTGTGATGCTGAAGAGAATCCTATCGTGGCTTGATATCTTGAACGACCTAACAACCAAAGGGTCAAGATCAACTAGAACAAGGGTACCTTCAATGAGATTGACAGAGTATGAAGTGTTTCCTGATCAAGCAATAGACCAAGAGGGTGAATTACTTGAGGAAAACATGTTAGCTGAATCAGAACCAATAAATCTCGAATTAGCTATGGGAGATTCAAATTGGTTAGAAGCTATGAAGGAGGAGTTGGCAGCTATTGAGAAGAATAAGACTTGGGTACTTGTGTCACAAACTGAGAAGAAGGCAATTGATGTAAAATGGGTTTACAAGCTGAAGCTGAGGCCAAATGGTGAGATTGCAAAGTATAAAGCAAGGTTGGTAGCAAAGGGGTTTCTGCAGAGGGCAGGTATTGACTTTAATGAGGTATATGCACCAAGAGCTAGACTTGAGACTCGTCAGATTTTGGTAGCAATAGCAACACAATATGGATGGAATTTGCATCAACTGGATGTAAAATCTGCATTCTTAAATGGTCCATTAGAAGAGGAAGTCTACGTGAAGCCCACCAGGTTTTGAAGTTAAGGGCAAGAGAGCAAGGTGTATAGGCTCAAGAAGGCAATCAGATGGGTGAAACAAGCTCCAAGAGCTTGGAATAAGAGGATTGATAGTTTCCTGACAAAGGCAGGATGCACTAAGTGTGTTTCAGAACATGGAGTATATGTGAAGGGCTCTAATAAGTCTGATCATATAATCCTATGTCTTTATGTGGATGATCTACTGATCACAGGTGCAAATGAGCAAGAGAATATGAGATTCAAGTCAATGCTGATGAAGGAATTTGAGATGAGTGATCTAGAAAATTTGTCATATTTTCTAGGGATGGAATTCAAATTCACTGACAGAGGGGTCTTTCTTCATCAAAAGAAGTATCTTGAAGACATTTTGAAGAGGTTCAAAATGGCAAACCGCAACCCAGCTATTACACCTATGGAGACCGGTTTGAAACGAGCGAGAGAATCACCAGGGAGCTCTGTAGATGCTACACTTGTACAAACAGATCATTGGTTCACTAAGATACCTGTGCAACACTAGACCTGACA
Organism: Hylodesmum podocarpum; assembly: GCA_026586105.1. Classification (NCBI taxonomy): domain Eukaryota; kingdom Viridiplantae; phylum Streptophyta; class Magnoliopsida; order Fabales; family Fabaceae; genus Hylodesmum; species Hylodesmum podocarpum. The sequence continues at coordinate 3,729,577 of JALJEV010000519.1, read as the reverse complement.
TCAGTCATAGTGTTGGGTTATTGAGCAGATTCATGGAACAGCCAAGATCATGCCACTTGCTTGCAGTCAAGAGAATTTTGAGGTTTATCAGAGGAACTACTGATCATGGCGTGTTGATGCCAAGTGAAATCAATTTGAAGAAAATTGAGGTTTCGGGGTATTCAGATTCTGACTGGGGAGGTGATGTGGATGATAAGAAGAGTACAGCTGGGTATTTGTTCATGATAGGGAAGGCATTGATATGCTGGAGCTCGAAAAAACAGGATGTGGTAGCTTTGTCATCATGTGAGGCAGAGTATGTAGCTGCATCATATGCTGCCTGTCAAGCTATGTGGATCAAAATGCTGTTGGAGGAAATGAGGATTTGTGACAGTACCAAGATGAAGCTGCTGATTGATAACAAGTCTGCAATTGATCTCGCAAAACACCCTGTTAGCCATGGCAGGAGCAAGCACATTGAGAGGAGGTATCATTTTCTTAGAGAACAAGTGAATGAAGACAAACTTGATGTGGAGCATTGTAAAACCGAGGTGCAGTTGGCTGACATACTGACCAAACCTCTTAAGAGAGTGAGGTTTGAAGAACTGAAGAAGCTTATGGGAATGGAAAGCTTGGATAACTTGTATTAGGAGGAGTGTTGTTGTAATACAAGTTTCGTCTGAAGAAGTTTTCCATCAGACAATAGTTTTCCATCAGACGATAGTTTTCCATCAGACGATACCTTGTTTCGTCTGAAGAAGTGTTCCATCAGACGATACCTTGTTGCGTCTGATGAAGATGTTTCGTCTGAAGAAGTGTTCCATCAGACGATACCTTGTTGCGTCTGATGAAGATGTTTCGTCTGAAGAAGTGTTCCATCAGACGATACCTTGTTGCGTCTGATGAAGATGTTTCGTCTGAAGAAGTGTTCCATCAGACGATACCTTGTTGCGTCTGATGAAGATGTTTCGTCCAAATGTGAAGTTTCGTCTGATGACTAACAGACGAAACCAGTTTGTTTCGTCTGAGACCGAACAGACGAAAGGTGGCTTGTTCTGTTGTTTCCGCTGATAGCTATTTCACATGTAGTTAGACTAATGTACTTAGCATAGGAACTTAATGGGCAAGCTATTCCTAACTCCATTTGTATAAATACTGTATACTTGGTATTGAAATAAAATGAGTCTTCTTCTTTAAAAATTTTACAGTGAGTTTTCTGTTAACCTCGTAACTAACTCTTCAATCGCGATAGAGAGCCTCTGTTCCAACACTAAATGGTATAAAAGATCCTGGGACCACCTTCACATGAGCAACAATATGAAAATTTTAGATAACCTAATTCATTTAGTTTAATTATAAGAGATTAATTAATAAGATACATTATAAGAGGTGTATTTGTCATGAGAGTGAAAAATACAATGGTAGAAATTTAATTTATCTATATAAGTAAATTAAAAAATAAGGATGATATATAAAAATAAGTAAGAATAAAATTAGAATCCATTCAATTTTATTAATTTAAATTAAATTACAATTTACTATAATCATAATTCAAACTCAACTCATACACTTGGTTTAACCGACCGTGTAAAAATATAACATTAGTATTTATATTTATTACTTAATGAATGCAGTATACTTACCATAGCTGTACGGAAATATTTCCGCCTGTTACCTTCAATTATTTTAAGCATAATTAACTTACGCAACAGATATTCTGGAGTTATATCATCTTGTGTAGCAAGTATTGGGTCATAACCAAAAGACAAGAGAGGAATCATCTTTATTATTTGCTCAAGAAATTATATAATTAAATAATTGAAACGAATTCGACCTCCGGAATTAGATGGTTGGGTCATAATCATCTTTATTATTTGGTTTTCCAGCTTTTTGTTTTTCAAATAAAAAAGTAAAAATGTGCCAACTAAATATAATAAATATGCGTAGGGTATGACACATTAGTATTATTTTATTCATATTCCACATCAAATCATTGTACGAGGATTCACTATGTTGGATAAATTTATTAAATGGGAAGCATGTGTTGTATATCCTTGATTATATACACACAAAAAAAATCATATATTATATAAGAGTGGTTTTTGGAAGTGAATTGAGTTTCCTTATTTTTTAAATATTTTATTTAGATTAAATAATTTAAATTTCTTGTAAATTCTTGCATTTTTTTCACTGGTCTTGCTAACGAATATACTAAGGATATTGATTAAATTTTTTTAAAAAATATATATAATATATAAATTATTGATCAACATTAAAAAAATATTAAACAATAATTTAGGATATTAATAAGAAAAGACTTTTTTATTTTATATTATGTGAATGTAAACATGAACTATATTGTTTTTAAGATTTTACTATACCCACTGCAAAGTGTCCAAGGACCATTGACCATTGACGAAGGACCATATACAAAGCACAAGTTGATCAATAAATTATAATTGTAGCAGTGACCTTTGTTAATTGGTCTTTGAAGCGGAATTAAATGATGAATTTTTACTTTTGCTCGTACGTTCTGGAAGACAATTAAATATATCAGTGTTAAGTAACATGCTTTCAACCACTATATGTGTTCCCGACCAATTCAAAGCAATTGTTTTAGTCTACCATTAAATTGAGATCTTATATTATATAATTAAAATCAATTATATGTAAATATTTATTAATACATAATTTATATAATTTAATTAAAATTTATAATAACTAATTTTATAGTTAACAAGACACAAGAACATACTTGCTTTTGGAGGCGATGTTATATTCTAGTCAGTTTCAATTTTTTTAAATTGAAAATCATCCAAGCACAGATCCTTAACGTAACTGAAGAGGAAATATAAGAATTAGTTTAAAATATAATTTTTAATAAATACTTATTTAACAAATAGAAGTTTTATACAAAATATTAACTAATTTAATTTATATAGAAAACGGATAAAATTTATTATCTGAAAAAATTAAATAAATACTATTATAATAACTTATTTTTCAAAATTTAATAATTTTTCTATTAATTTTATTTTTTAAATTTTTTTAATTAGCATATATAAAGAAGTTGTTTGTGTGGTTGAACGCGAAAGTGAGAATTAAAAATTTGATATCTATTAATATGGTCAGTAGAGCTATTTGGATATTGGTTAGCTCAGTAATGTGTTGGTGAGTTAAGTAAGGAATGACGGTGGTCTTTGAACCGATATAAACATTGAACCGATATAAAATGGCTGGTCTATCAGTAACATAGGCAAAAGAAAGCAAATTCATCAAAGAAAGTTCCATTCTTCTTATGAAACCGACATTATAAGAGATGTGTTCGTGTCTTGCTTACTTAATAAGGCTTTTAGTGTATCCTACTCATCTTCAATACTGATGAGGAGGGCAAGAGAAATAAGAAGGTAATAATAATATCTATAATATTAACTCTATATTTAATTACATCATCAGTAGTTAGTTTAATTTTGTTTAGTGTGATTAAAACTTTTGCTGAGTAATTATCTATTGTCTATGCACAGTGTAACATTCTGACGGCCGTTTTGCTTGTAAAGAAATAATTTACTTCAGATACGAGGGAAGTTCAATATAAAGAGTTATTTTTCATATTTTTATATAATTAACTTGTAGAAATTTGTGGGTTGGGCCTAACTCAACCCCACAAAACTGGTTTGTGAAGTGAGGGTTGGGCCTAACTCAACCCCACAAAACCGGTTTGTGAAGTGAGGTTTGCCCCCCACTTATATATATGCAACAGGTCCCACATCCCTCCAATATTGGACTTTCAACACACCCCTCCCACGCCGAGGACTGGACTTCTCGAGCGGGGTGTTTCAATACGATCCGATATTCAAATGGTAGTCCAATATTATTCAAATGGGGTGTTTCAATACGACCCGATATTCTACGGGTAGTCCAATATTAGTCCAACGGGTGGCGCACCGAGGACTGGACTTCTCGAGTGTGGAAACTATCCCACAGGACTTCAATATGACCCGCGGGGTGTTTCAATACGACCCAATATTCAAATGGTAGTCCAATATTATTCAAATGGGGTGTTTCAATACGACCCGATATATTATTCAAATGGGGTGTTTCAATACGACCCGATATTCTACGGGTAGTCCAATATTAGTCCAACGGGTGGCGCACCGAGGACTGGACTTCTCGAGTGTGGAAACTATCCCACACCGAGGACTGAACTTCTCGAGCGTGGAAATTATTCAAATGGGGTGTTTCAATATGACCCGATATTCTACGGGTAGTCCAATATTAGTCCAACGGGTGGCCCAACATCTTCATTGACATCTAGGATAGGCTCGTGGAAACTATTCAAATGGGGTGTTTCAATACGTGAGACTTCACACCCCTCCAATATTGGGACGCCGAGGACTGAACTTCTCAAGCATTAGTCCAACGGGTGGCCCAACATCTTCATTGACATCTAGGATAGGCTCTGATACCATGTAGAAATTTGTGGGTTGGACCTAACTCAACCCCACAAAACCGGCTTGTGAAGTGAGGTTTGCCCCCCACTTATATATATGCAACAGGTCTCATCACTAGATGATGTGGGACTTCACACCCCTCCAATATTGGGACGCCGAGGACTGAACTTCTCGAGCGAGGAAACTATTCAACTTGCGGTGCTTCAATACGACCCGATATTCTATGGGTAGTCCAATATTGATCCAACGGGTGGTCCAATATCTTCGTCTAGGATAGGCTCTAATACCATGTATAAATTGTGGGTTGGGCCTAACTCAAACCCACAAAACCGGCTTATGAAGTGAAGTTTGTCCCCCACTTATATATATGCAACAGGTTCCATCACTAGATGATGTGGGATTTCAGAACCCTCCAATATTGGACTTTCAACATAACTAACTAGAAATTATTATATATATGAATTTTTAGTTATTATAGAAAATTTAATAAATTTATTATATTTGACAATCTCTTATTGAATGAAAATACAAAATATCTTTACATTGTACTAACAATGAATCTAATATCTCTTATTTCTCTTAGTCTCTTCTTATCAAATTATAAAATTTATATTATATTGTTTCTCTTTCACTACTCTCAAGTTAGGTGTAGGATAATATATTGGATGACCAACAATAATTTTTTATTATATAATTTAATGATATTTTAGAAATAAAATAAAAATGGAAATGTTAATTAAATATAAATATTAATTTTTTGACTTGGTATGGACACACTCTCGCACACACGTAAAAGACGACATTCAATTTTTCAATTACATAGTTCACACAAGTGTGTTCAATCAGTTAAAAAAGCAAATAAAATATTATGTGTTGGATATAATATCTAATAAAATAGAAGAAAGTTTTAGTAGTTGGTTCAATTTCAGTGATCTCAAAACCAAAAAAAAAAAAGCATCTGGTTTGACAAATATAAAGATAAATACAGTTTCCATAAAGAGAAGATGGATTCATTAGCCTCACCTGATGTCCCAAGTAGTTCATCTGCAAAATCAATGTCAGATGAGAAGCATGAGGAATACCCTGGATGGTCCTTGTCTGATATGGAAAAAATGTCCATCGATCCCTCACAACTAGCCAACTTAAATACAAGAATTGATGAAGATGAAGAGGATTATGATGAAGAAATGTAGGTGAACTTGTGCTGGCTTAATTATGAGTACTTCTTACTTAGACCAGTCATTAGAATGTTTTTATGGAGAATAGAGTAGATATTTTAGGAGTAGTGTTAGACTAGATCTTTAGTGGTTATGATTATTAGTCTAAAAGTGGAGATATAGATTGTTCCATTTAGAAATAGCCATGGTATTGTAATTTCAGAAATTTTAATGACTTGTTGGTGAAGCGCATGTTTGTGGAGCAAACAAACACGCCTCACCAACACGATTTTAGTGCAACCTTCTGAACTTGTGTTGTTATCTTCAAGTTTTTGTACTGTCCAAGTTAAGATTGACATAAGGAAGAGATAGATAAGAGGGAAATGAGTAGAAGAAATAGAAATGAAAAAAGAATAAAATGATCAGGGGCAATTTTTTCTTTTTTGGACGAGTATTAAATTTAGTCCAACAAATTTCATTCTATTAATCGTGAAAAGAAAACAATCACAGCCCCCATTTCAAGTCTCTTGGATTAAAACTGGTTTGGCTAAGACCACTAATTATAATTCTTAATTTTTTTTCCAATTTTTTTAAATACATCCAAATAAGGAGGGTATTTTTGTTTTTATTTTTTTTTGTTATTTTTCTTCTTTCTAATTCCCCTTGTATTTCACCGCATCCAAACAACTAGTAGGAACAACGTGAAACTAAAATTCCAAAGTGCATTTAACACTGTAGTCCTGCCTCAAGAATCAAGATTCAAATCCTTCTTAGAAATTTGGCTGCTCCAATATATAGTTTTCTCCATGTTGTAGGGATTTGGTCCTCTGTGCGTTTGGCTTCTAACAGATTGGTCTCTGACTCTAGACCGCAACAATTATTAGAAAAGTAACACTACAGTTATTAGCTGATACATGCAGTTATAAATAATAGGTAATGGCTAGAGTGGTCGATCTCAAAGTTGGAATATCCTAAACTTGTTACTAGCCAAAACGTTATCTTTGCATGTCTTTATACACAATAAGGTGTTAGAATAAATTTCTCAATCAATATATACTTATAGAAAAGAATATAAGAAGTTAAAATAAGTTTTATCTCATAACTAAGAGGCAATGAGATAGAATAAGTACAACCAACAATCTTAAATTCCAACTTCAAAATCCTTGATTGTTTCACAGACAAATTATCCAGCGACAGTCTATTAATTAACATACAGAAGTGCAATGGCAGTGTCTGTAAGTTACTAATTTAGGAGACATTATAATATCTAGACCATAAGAAGGTGTCTGAAATTCTAAATTGAAACAGAAGAAAGATTTGTAATGGGATAATCCCCATTGAAGCCACAACATATGCCACCCATTTTGTTGTGTATTCAAATATTAAAAACGCGGCTGCTGCAAAAGCAATAACCATAGTGACAACTGAGATAAGAAGTAAAATAAGCCCAAGAAACAAGCTGGGATGCAGTGATACGGCAAATTCACTCTGCGAGAACCTTGATGTAGTGAAATTTGACAAGAAAGAGAGAAGAGAAGCAGAAGAAGTGAATAATGCAGCTGTATTTGCCAAGATGAAGACAGTGTACCAGGCATTGGTCTTGTCACCAGGAACAGTAAGAGCTGCAGCAAATGCAACAGTAACAACAAGTGCTGCCACAAGCATGCCAGACTTAGCTATTCCTTTGCCTGCCTCTTTAACCTCTTTAGATATCGCTTGGTGCGTATCCTGAAATATGTCCTTTGGTGACTTGCGGTCACGGTTTCTCATTGTCCTTAATTCAGGAGGAACTTTCTTCTCCACTTCCTATATATATTATACGAGTTTCATATCAATATATAGTATATATCTTAATATTGGCATGCACATTGATCGGGATAAATTCATGTCAATGCATCACTTATTCTTCAAAAAAGACTTCTATATTTAACTTTAAAAAGTAAGAGAGTTTTATAAGTTAATTAATGCACATGCTAATTTTAAATTTTTTAAAATATTTCATTTTTTCTTTTTATTTTTTTTTATGATATATTGGGATAGGAGATTTTAAAGAGGTAAGTTATTATAATTTTTTTTTGAGAATTTCAAATACTTTCCAATACATTCAGGTATTTGGATAAAAAATTTAAAAATATATTAAGATTTCAGCAATTTTAAAAAATATTTTTATTATTTAAAATTGAAGAATTTCAAACCCTTTCAGAACATATTCTCTTCTCGCCCTTTCTTTCCCTCTTTTCCTCTATTTATAAGAATTAAATATCAGAAAAATAAATTATATAAATAAAAAATATAAGAATTAAAAATAAAATATCATACAAGTGAAAAAAATTAAACTACAAGAACTAAAATGTATATTAAACCTAAAATTTACTATATAATATTAAAAATTGTAAATAAACATTTTAAAAAAATAACATTGGCTAAAATTTCTGGTCAAAGAAATAGAAATTAAAAAAATTAGATTACTTTACCTAAATAATGTATTTTCAAAATGAACAAAATACTTGCAATTTATAAATTTAAAAAATTTTAAATACCTAGATTTAAATTTCCTTCATTTTCTAAATATATTTTTTAAGATCTGTTAGACAAAACCAGATAGAAATTTACCTGATTTACTCTTTTTAGTGAACAAGCAAAAACTTTAACGTAAACGAAGGAAAATTATATGTACAAATTCAGCTGGGCTTAATTGAACAACTACCACTAACTTTTTAGTTAACACAGAAATTCTCTGGTTTATCTTATTAAATATGAACATTTTTATAAGTTAACTGATAAAAAATAGTTTTAATCTCTTAAAAAAATATATTTTAGGGAAAACTTAAGTTTTTTTTTCTCCATACATGTATAGTAAATAAGAAATAGGAAATTGACCTTGAACCATGCGACGTCTCCTCTGATTTTGGTGGCTGGTCTCAAACTTGACGAATCTTGTTCTTTTTCCAAAGGACGCGCAGCAAAATGTAGAACATTGTTACCTTCTTTGTCGACTGCTTGTAGGAGTTGGTTCACTGATCTCATGTGAAGAATATAGTAAAAAATGCTACTTTGTCGATATTTAACAGCAATGTGTAGTATGTTCTCTCCACTGGTCTGATCCATTATGGTGAGTAGTTCACTATTCTGCACAAGAAGCCATCTCACAACCTCAAAGTTCCCTGATATTACTGCATCAAACAATAATATCGAAGGAGAACTTATCAACTCCCAAATTTTGTCGTGTTCCATTTCTCTAACTCCACGCCATAATGCTTTGAGCAATAGCAGACCCAGTGGTTCATAGTTGTTCTCTTTCTCTTTCTTGTCTAATCATGACAAACATACGTAGTTCATTGGTCATGGAGAATATATATACCCATCCAGAAACGTTATATTTGATAATAGTTGTTACCTCTTAATTAAAATAATTGAATAAATCAATAATAAAATTAAGAGAGAGAGAAAAGGAAGAAAAAAGTTTGAAAAACTAGCTCAATTCTTCAGAAGGCTTTCGCGCCAGCATATGCAAAGCCGTTGGTTTTCTGCGACGGTCAGGGTCAGGGTCAGGGTCAGGGTCATATGGATTTCTTGCGACGGCCAAATCGGTTCGATATTGACAAAATAAAATGATTGCCACTTCTGTTAATTATAGGCACAAATTAATTGGCGATATCAGGCAAGGTAAAACCACGAGTTAAAAAACATATCTTCCAAACAATATTCAAATTAATTCTAATGTAAAACCGTTTATATAACCTTTAAAACTAGGTGATTATCCCTACTGTTACGGACCATTCTAATAAAGAAAAAAAAAACAACTGCTGTTGAAACTGTAGATGGAGAGCAACTATATATATATAAAGAGTTTTTACATACTGATTAATAAAATATTGACTTGATATATATAATTAAGTTGATTAAAAAATGGATAATTATATTGTAAAGTCTTACTCTTACCAAACATGTTACTGTTAATGGTCATGAAGAAGAGTCGTTGAATGTCCTCGGAAGCCATTTTGTGAAGCAGAATCTTAGAGCAAAGATCTTTAACAATTTTTTTGTGGCCAGTTAACGCAGCCAAGTGAACAGGAAGCATGCCATCACGCCCTTTGATCAAGGCAAGATTTTGGTGTCTTTCAATCATAATTTGTAAAAATTTACCATTTCCTGAAATTGTAGCCATGCAAAAAGAAGTGTTTCCAAATGAATTTTGTATTTGCAAGTCTTGTGGGCTCATAAGGTTGACCAACCCTTTCACAAAATTAACGCTGTTTGCATTCACAGCTACATGAAGAGCTGTGTCTCCACTAACAGTCAGTGGAGTGCGTACCGTATCAGGAAATTTATGAAAAACCGATACTACATCCGGCCACCTGTCCTTCTGTGCATATAAACACAGTTTTCTTTTGAAAGCAGCTGAACCTGAAATCCTTGCACCATACTTCACATTCTTAACATGTCCTTTATATAATCATCACTACCATTTCAAAATTTAACTTTTTTCTCGTGTGTGCACCTTATATTATTCAGGAAAAATATATTTTTAAAATTTTGATTTTAGTTATCCAAACTATTTTTTTTTTCTGTTTAAGTCTATCTAATTTCAAAATACTTTCTTTTTAATTTCAGAGTAATTTAAATAACATTTTATAAACTATTTTGAAAAGGTACCAAGTACTGTTAAAGTGCTCTAACGACCAAAAACACTATATTTTTAAATTAAAGGAATTAAAATAAGATAAAAATTTCACAGGCACCAATTAATACCAAATTTTTAAAATTTCAGAGGGACCAAAATAATTTTAAATATCATTACTATAATATATAAAAATGCAATTTCTTATCCTGGTTTGTAGATGGAGTGTCGTCCCTGCAATAGTTTCAAGTATAATTAACTAACCCACATATTCTGGAGTCATTTCATCTTCTGTAACACGTATTGGAGCTCGGTCTTCATGACTTTGATCCAATTGCTCTGATATTATAATCTGAATGTAGTCGTCCTAAAAAAAAGAAAATCATGAGAGAGGAATCATGTTTATTATATGATGAAGAAATTACATAATTAGATAATGGTAACGAATTCGACCTCCGAAATTTCCTCGGGTGTTGCTTCTTCCCAACTTAGCGAACAAAGCTTCAACATAGTGTGGTGCTAAAACGAGATGCGCTTATCCAGATGAATTGGTAGGTTGGAGAGACTCTTGGTGTGTACATGATTCTTAAAATGAGGACTGGCAAAGGACGATGTCCATGTCTCATCACGTGGAAAATGAGTATGTGATTGCGTGTGTAACATAAATGTTGTGGTTTAGTAGTTAGAGAGTGATTTTTGAATCAACTTTACTACGCTAATACGCAGTCAACCAGCCAACTCACTCACAGAATATCTGCGTATTTCTCTCTCTTCACACTTTATACGTATACGTATTTCTTTTTCTTCACATTTTATAATTGGTTGTCTGCGTATTGTAATTGTCTACAAAATATTTTTCATTTTTGAATAAAATCAAAATGGATTATGCATACGCAGAAATATGTTTAACACTTCAAAATATTATAAATATCGATATGCATGATGTATTCAAGGATATAAAAATAATGAGCATCAATATATTAGATTTTTAAAAAGGCGAGGTAGAAAAAAATCGTTGTTGTCTTTTTTCATGGATTTAATTATATATATATATATATATATATATATATTGACAATGTAAACATTTTTTATAATAATACAAAATGCTACATCTTAGTTTTAAAGTTTAGTTATTATTTTTAAAAAATTACATACTGTCCTTGCTGGATTTTTGGGTGGTCCGAGCTCAGCTCAACCATGAGAAATCCGGCGGCGTGATAAGTGCTAAATTATACATGTTTTCCAAGGTGTTTTCATCCATTTCCATCTATTTTCAAGATGTTTAGTCATAGTTTAGACAAGAAAGCAGTAAAAATATCATATTTGTCTAATGTTAGTCTTTGATTTAGTGTTTTGTTAGTTTTATAGAATTTTCGTGTATTTTTAAGTCATTTTATCCATTTTCTTGTTAATTGTAGATTGATTGAAGAGAAGATAGAAGCTTGGAAGGAAAGCCCACGAACATGAGACGAACAAATCCCATTGAAGCAAGAAAGTCCGTCCAATTCGTGCAAAGTCCCTCAAGGCTTGCATTAAATGAAGTGCAAGTGGTAATCATATGTATCGTCTCGTGGAGGAATCGTCGTAAGAATCATCCAGGGGAATCGTCTGTCTCATCCGAAAGACACCCGTGAGTATCATCTCTTTGCGACAACAGATTTAAACAAGCATCAAGCCTCGACGCAATCGCATCGGACCAAGAGAGTAGAGCAAACCAAACCTCAAGTTGAGCATCCAAAGTCAAGTTAAAATGATATCGTCGTCAAGACGCGCCAGGCGCACTCATGGGACGCTTCATGCTCGCTGCATGGCAAAAATACGCGAGGGCGCACTCAGGGGCGCGCTCATGCCACTCTCAATTAGTCAAGCGCGCTCAGGGACGCGTCTCGTGCCTTATGGAAGCTCAAATGAAGGGATTAAGACGCAAGAACTCTTGTTCCGTCTGATGGGTTGTTCCGTCTATACTTGATTCATCTGAGTTGTTCATCTATGCTTATTTCATCTGAAGAGCTACTCCGTCTATGCGTGCTTCTTAGGGAGTTACTTACTAGTAGTCTCCAAGTTACTCGTCCTGTACTAGTAGTCTCCAAGTTACTTCGTCCTGTACCAAGATTATCCGAGTTATTTCGTCGTGCTTAATTCGTCTCGAGAGTGTTTCGCCTATGCTTACTTCATCTCGAGTTCATATAGACGAAGCCAAGACAACGATACAAAGTTCACTACGACGATACAAAACCAAGACAGATTTAAGTAAAGATGGGGCGATACCGAGACAAAGACATGACAAAGCCAAGACAGACGGTACAAAGCCTCGAAACGACGAAAGATCTCACAGACGGAAGAACACTTAGAATGCAAGATTACTCAATTTGTGGCACTTCTCGAGACTTGCAAAGAAAGTAAATAAAAGTCGTGGTCATCTCAGATCGTCTGAGGGAATTAACTCAAGTATTTTCTCAAGGAATCAATTGAAGGTTTCATCAGACGGAAGCAATAATTTGCAGTTGCAGTTGCCACGCTGTCAGAATCAAGCAAGTCAATGTATTCAAACTATCACAATGCACCTGGACGTAATTCTAGTAAATGGGAGCACACTTCCTCATCTATAAAAGGATATCTTGGGCGCGAAAACAGGGATTCGAATTGTAGATCCATAACTAACATCTTTCAGTTACTCTGTTTTTCCTTCTCTTGCGAGTTTCTCTCGTTTTTCTCTTCCCCATTTTCCGTTTTCCTTCTCTCTCCATCAACCTTGAGATTCCTGAGTTTGTGAGTTGCGAAAGCATAATCAAGCAATTATGGAGCTTCTCTGGTGTTTGATTTCTGTTTTGTTTCTTTCTTTTTTCATTTCCATGTTAGGCTAAATTCTGCAGTTAGGAATGGGGATGTTGATTTCAGAATTCTTGTAATGAATCTCTTCTGTTAATCCAAGTATAATTCCACCGAATTGATTGATCTCTTCCCTGCTTAATGCTTATTCTTGAGATTTAATTCATGAAACTCAAATAGAGATAGAGATATTAATGTTTGATTGAATTGAACTCTGTCTTGAGAATTTGTATCTCGTGTCAACTATGAGATCGAGAGATGAATAGTTGAAGAAGGAGAGGAAATGTATCACTATAGTAGTGCATGAGTCTAGAGATAGAACTTGTATATTATGAGATGTTGCAACGAATTCATCTGTTCGCTTCTTGAATGAATCTCTGTTTTCACCTGAGAGATTAGGGATGATAGTAGGCATTCAAAGGGACTAAAACCTAGAGATAGGATTAGTCTACGGTATCACGAATTCTAGTCTCCAATTGAGTGAGATTTGCTAGATTAACATAGGAAGCAGTTACTTGAGGAAGGAATCAACTGAACCAATTCCCTAACTGTATCTCATCATCTTTGAAACTTAAACATTTACTTGCTTTCTTTACTTTACAGTATTGCGTTATTTTACACAATAGCTTAGTTTTACATACATCATTCATTCCCTGATTCGTCCTAATAGCAAAGCATGTTGAGCATTTGGTAATTCACAATCAGTCTCTGTGGTTCGACAACCTTTTCTCACTATTTCTAAACTTGTGACGACCGGTACACTTGCCGAAAGATTGACACATACATACATACTTTTTAAGTCAACAAGTTTATGGCGCGCTTCTTGGGACTCGTTGATGAATATCGATAGTCTTAACGAGCTTGCTACTTAGGACACTTTCTTTTACCTTCTTTTGTTTTCATAGATTTGTTTTCTTTATTTTTAGTTTTCTTTGTTTTCTTTATCTTCTTGGTTCTAATTGCTTTTCTTTTGATTTCTTTGATTTCTTTGATTTCTTCGTTTTTATTCTGTTCATATTGTTTCGTCTGTAGCAGATTTGTTCTGTTTCGTTTCTATAGGTGTTTCGTTCTGTTTTCAGTAATTTCTTTTATTCTTTGAATCTGTTTTATTTTGTTTTGTTTTGTTTTTTTTATTCTTTGAATCGGTTTTGATTTTTACTTAGAATAAGTGTCTTTTCTTTTCTTTGTCTTGTTAATAATTGTTTCGTCCTGTCCATTTGAGCTTTCGTCATTAATATTGTTTCGTCAGGCGAGACTTGTTTCGTTTTTGTTTTCTATATTTGTTTTGTTTTATTTTCTAGAGTCGTTCGTTTCTTATTGATTTCTTTATGTTCTTGCTTGTTGCGTCTGAGCATACTATAGCTTACTTGTTTCGTCTATACCTAATTCCTTTTATACCCTTTTTGTTTCGTCTGTAACAAAATTTTGTTGTTTCGTCTGTCATTGAATTCCTATTTTTCTTTGTTATCATTGATCTCTTTGTTTTGTTTCTACTTTTGTTTTGTTTTTCTATAGTGCTGGTATTCATAATTAGTTTGTTCATAGTTGTTTTGTCTGTAGTATAGTGTCCGTCTATGAAAACTGGTATTATCTGTTCATTTTGTTTCGTCTGTTCATTGTGTTTTGTTCTGTTTTACATAGTTGTTTGTTTTGTCTTGTTTTCATTAATTTCTTCTATTCTTTGAATTTGTTTTCAGTATCCCCTGTCTCCTTTTGATTTGTGGTTTATGCGAAGAACTAAGGAAACTGATCTTTTGTTTGAACCAGAAATTGAGAGAGTTTGCAGGAAAAATTGAAAAGCAAATAAAGAAAATAAAGAGACTGTTCCAGAGACTATACTAGAAAATATGGATAACAACACAAGGCGCATGACATTGGAGGAGTTGTATACTCCTAATGCAATGGGCTGTGGATCCAGTATTGCACCACCAAATGTCACAGCCAACAATTTTGAAATAAAACCTGCTCTGACACAATTAATAAGGCAAGAGCAGTTTGGAGGTTTAGAGGAGGTAGACCCAAATCAGCATATTCATAACTTCCTACAGATTTGTGGTACTATCAGGATGAATGGAGTGCCAGACGATGCAATTCGTCGAGAGACTATTTGAATTTTCGCTAAAGGAGAAGCTAAAATGTGGTTACAGAGTTTTCCTTATGGCTATTTCACTGTTTGGGAGGACTTGGTGAACACTTTCTTAGCTCAATACTTTCCACCAGAGAAATACAACTATTTCAGAGCAGAGTTCTCTTGTTTCAAGCAGAAAGATGGAGAGTCCATCAGTGAGGCATGGAGAAGATTCAAATCTTTGCTGAGAAAATGCCCTCACCATGGATTCTCTGATCTTCAGCAAGTTCATATTTTCTATAGTGGACTACGGACGCATACAAGACTTCTAGTGGATGCGTCTGCATTGAGGCTCATTAAGGAAGAAGGATGCTCAAGAAGCAAGAGTGATCATTGAAACCATGGCGTCAAATCGCTATGATGCTCCCGATGATTTCTACGGTGAGAGAAGAGGAATGATCGAGCTTGGAGCTAATGATGCTTTGTTAGCTCAAAACAAGATGATGAATCAGAAGATGGACCAAATAATGAAGCAACTTCAAGTGGTCCAGTTGAATGCAGTTCAAACGCATTCTATCGTCTGTGATTACTGTGGGGGAAGACATGAAATGGAATTTTGTGAAAGCTTAGGGACCAACACCGAGGAACAAGCTCAAGTGAATTATATGGGAAATCCTCAAGGTAACCCCTATGCCAACACAAACAACTATAATCCTCACAATAGAAACCATCCAAATCATCATATAGGAATAACAATTATTTGCAACCCACTTCTTCCTCTTATGACCAGAATCATAAACAAACCTTCAACTCTAGACCACCTTTCAATCCAAACATGCCATACAACCAAAACTTCAACCAAAGATCAAAATCAAAATCAAACATCTTCATCTAACCAAAAAGATTACAATCAAAGCCACCACCAAATTTACCTTTCAACCAGACCCAACCTAAATTCCCAACCAACCAGCCAAGAAATGCTCCATCAAGCTCTAACATGAATCCTGCCCCGAGAGAAGGTTCATCCAATCTAGAGAACATGTTCATGTCTTTTATGCAAAGGACTGAATCTATGTTCACAAATCAAGAAGCTTCTATAAGGAACTTAGAATCACAGATTGGTCAGCTCTCCCAGCAACTCTCTGAAAGAACTCATGGAAAGCTACCAAGTGACACTGTGATAAATCCAAAGGAGCAGTGTAAATCCATTACCACAAGGAGTGGCAAGGTACTGGGAAAGGAAGTTGAAGAAGAACAGAAAGGAGATATGGTGGAAGAAGAAGACAATATCTTGCGAAAAAAATGATAGGCAATCGTCCGTGCCTATGACTCTCTCAATGAAACGAAAGAATCACCTAGAAAAACAAAGAGACAGATCCTAACGTAAAGCTGGTCGACGGAACATATTTCACCATACTGCAAACTCCCCTATCCGCAAAGGTTAAAGAAGGCCAATGATGACAAGCAGTTTGCTAAATTCTTTGACATCTTGAAGAGCTTGAGAATTAACATTCCATTTTCTGAAGCACTGCAAAAGATGCCCTCTTATGCTAAATTCATGAAGGAGATTCTGTCTAATAAGAGGATGCTGCTGGATGATGAGACGATAGCCATGACAGAGGAGTGTAGTGCCATCATCCAGAGGAAGCTACCTCAAAAATTGAGAGACAGATGCCCCTTCACCATTCCTTGCTCCATAGGAGAAGTTTCAGTAGGTAAAGCTTTAATAGATCTAGGAGCCAGTATAAATTTAATGCCTCTTTCTGTGCTGCAGCAATTGAATATACAGGACATGGACATCCGACCCACCATAATGACGCTGCAATTGGCAGACCGCTCCACCAAATGTCCATATGGAGTAGTGGAGGACCTTTTGGTAAAGGTGGACAAGTTCGTGTTCCCTGCTGACTTTGTAGTGCTGGACATGGAAGCTGACAAGGAAGTTCCAATCATCTTGGGAAGACCATTCTTAGCAACTGGCAGAGTCTTGATAGATGTAGCACAAGGTGAACTCATCTTGAGAGTAGATGAAGAAAAGGTCTCTTTTAACATATTTGATGCCATGAAATTTCCGTCTGATAAGTCACAGTGTATGAGTGTTGATGCGTTGGAACCAATAATAGAAAATGCTGAGATTTTTAACTTCGCAACAGAGGAGGAAAATTTTGATTCCTCCAGTTTTGAAAATGAAAACCAAGAAGTTGAGAATTTCATAGCTGCACTAGAGACCAACACATCAACACCATCATGCGTTGAGCCATCAGACGAAACATCAGACGGAACATCTACTATGGCAGACGAAACAGAAACTGAACCCAAGAGTGAGCTTAAGCAACTTCCTTCTCATCTTAGGTATGCTTTTCTTGAAAAGAATGACACCTTCCCGGTGATCATTAGCAATTCTTTGAATAAAAAGGAAGAGGATAAGTTGCTTAAAGTTCTGAAAGAATATAAGTCTGCTATTGGGTGGCAGCTTTCTGATTTGAAAGGTATAAGTCCCTCATTTTGCATGCACAAAATCCTGCTTGAGGACAATTTCAAACCTGTGATACAACCTCAAAGGCGTCTAAATCCTATCATGACGGAGGTTGTACACAAAGAAGTCCTCAAACTACTTGATCTTTGAATTATTTATCCTATTTCGGATAGCTCATGGGTGAGTCCGATGCAAGTAGTTCCCAAGAAAGGGGGCATGACTGTAATTACAAATGAGAGGAATGAGCTAATCCCCACCGAACATGGACGGGTGGAGGATGTGTATAGATTACGACGATTGAATGAATCAACAATGAAAGATCATTTCCCTTTACCTTTTATGGACCAAATGCTTGAAAGACTAGTTTGGTCATGCTTATTACTTGTTTTCTAGATGGCTACTCTGGTTATAACCAGATTGTAGTAGACCCTAAGGACCAAGAAAAACCTGCTTTCACTTGTCCTTATGGGATCTTTTGCTTACTGAGACGAATGCCATTCGACCGTGTAATGCACCATTACTACCTTTCAAAGATGCATGATGGCCATATTTGGGGACATGGTTGAAAAGTTTATTGAAATTTTTATGGATGATTTCTCGGTCTTTGGGTCCACCTTCGAAAATTGTTTAGAAAATCGACTTGTGTACTCGAGACGATGCCAAGAAACTAATCTTGTTTTGAATCGGGAAAAATGCCATTTCATGGTGAAAGAAGGTATCGTCTTAGGACACAAAATATCTGTTAAAGGTATAGAAGTGGACAAAGCAAAAATCGAAGTGATAGAGAAGTCAGCCTCCTCCAAAGTGAATGTGAAAGGAGTGAGAAGTTTCTTGGGTCACGCCGGTTTTTACAGACGATTCATCCAGGATTTTTCAAAAATCTCGAAACCATTGTGTGACCTGTTGGTGAAGGAAGTGAGCTTCAATTTTGATGAAAACTGTCTAAGAGCCTTTGAGACTTTAAAAGAAAAGTTGATAACAGCTCCTATCATCACTGCTCCAGATTGGAGTTTACCTTTTGAAATTATGTGTGATGCCGATTATGCAATAGAGCTGTACTAGGACGAGAGGAAGGAAAAACTTGTAAGAGTGATATACTATGCTAGCAGAGTGCTGGACAGTGCTCAAGTTAATTACTCAACTACAGAAAAAGAACTGTTAGCCATAGTATTTGCTCTGAACAAGTTCCGTCCGTACCTCATTGGCTCAAAAATAATAGTGTACACAGACCATGCGGCCTTGAAATATCTTCTGATGAAGCATGAGAGTAAACCAAGACTAATTCGCTGGGTTCTCCTCCTACAAGAGTTTGACATTGAAATCAGAGATAAAAAGGGAAGAGAGAACCTAGTTGCGGATCACCTTTCAAGGTTAAATCATGCTACAATAGAAGGTAACGAAATCCCTATTTCTGAAAACTTCCCAGACGAATCACTCTTTGCTATATCAGACGCTCCTTGGTTCAGCGATGTCGCGAACTTTAAGGTCTCCAATTATATTCCACCTGGCTTGTCGCATCAACAAAGAAAGAAACTGTTTTCTGATGCAAAATATTATGTTTGGGATGAGCCATTTCTGTTCAAGTGGGGTATAGATGGACTCCTTAGGAGATGTATCCCTGAGGAAGAGGTTAACTCTGTTCTTTGGCACTGTCACAATTCCCCGAGTGGAGGTCATTTCAATGGGGAAAGGACAGCCAAAAAGGTTTTGCAAAGTGGTTTGTATTGGCCATCCATTTTTAAAGATGCAAAAGCCTTTGTACAAAGCTGTGACAGATGTCAAAGAACTGGAAATATTTCTAGAAGAGACGAAGGACCCTTGAACAACATTTTAGAGATAGAGGTCTTCGATGTGTGGGGAATGGATTTCATGGGACCATTCCCTCCATCATTTTCTCACACATACATCCTAGTAGCTGTTGATTATGTGTCTAAGTGGGTGGAAGCTATTTCTGCTCAGACGAATGACTCTAGGATAGTAGACGCTTTCATCCATAGGAACATTTTTTCCAGGTTTGGGGTCCCTAGAGCTTTCATTACTGATGGTGGAAGCCATTTCTGCAATAAACACTTAGAGAGAGTCCTTAAGAGGTTAGGGGTGAAGCATAAAATTGCAACACCATATCACCCCCAAACCAGTGGGCAAGCAGAGCTAGTAAATAGGGAGATTAAAAAGATTTTAGAAAGAACTGTAAGTCTGTCCCGAAAAGATTGGTCAAAAAGACTAAATGATGCTCTTTGGGCATATAGGACAGCTTATAAGACTCCCATTGGCATGACACCATTTCAAATGGTCTATGGAAAGGCATGCCACTTGCCTGTGGAACAAGAGCATAAGGCATACTGGGCCTTAAAATACCTCAACTTTGACTCCCATGCCGGCAGTGAGAACAGACGATACCAACTCCATGAGTTGGAAGAGCTTAGGCTTCAAGCATACGAAAATGCCAAGATTTACAAAGAGAGAACAAAGTTATGGCATGATCGTAAGCTTAGACAAAGAGAGTTTTACCCTGGACAACTAGTTTTACTTTATAACTCTAGATTAAGGTTGTTTCCGGGAAAACTTAAGTCTAGATGGTCTGGTCCATTTGCTGTAAAAGAAGTATTTCCACATGGTGCAATTACTTTAAAAAACCTCGAGGATTCCAGTGAATTCAAGGTGAACTGCCAGAGAGTTAAACCATATCTGGGAGATAACGTGAAAAGGACAAGGTCTCTGTGGAACTTCAAGACCCTCTGTGGACAGGTCAAGTCATATGTCAAGCTAATGACATCTAAAAGAAGCGCTTGGTGGGAGGCAACCCACCCAATCAAGAGAAGTTTGCTGTAGCTTCTCATTGTGATATACTTGTGCATAGTTTAAAAGTTAGAAAAGCAAAAACAAAATAGAATTTGAATATTATATTAGAAATATAAATACAGTATAATAAATTTGATTTTTGAGTTGTTAATAAACAGTAGTTACAGGAATAAACACTTGAAATTACAGTGTTCTTGAGTTGATAAGAAATAAGAGAAGAGGTGAGGTGTTATACCGTTAGTGGGAGATTTTTGAGGTTTCGTCTGATACCCTGATCACAGACGATACTAAGGTTGCGTCTGATGACTATTGTGTTCACAATACTGGCACAGACGATACTGAGGTTTCGTCTGATGCTTGCTCACAGACGGAAGCCTAATACTTGTACAAAGAGAGCAATCCCACTTTCTATCAATTCCCACCGTCACCACCTCACATTGCAAAGTAATTTTGAGTTGATCTCTCCATTTCCTTCAATTTTGTTTCACTGCTATTTCACTGTTTTAGTTCATTTTGACCATTGTTGATATTTGTAGCATCTGACCACTGTTGGAAAGAACATGGAAAGATAGCACTTGCTGCAAACTCTGTGAATATCGTGGCTGGTCTTCAACAGGGAGTGTTCCTATACTCTATCGTTTTAAATGTTGATTGATGATTATTTAGAGTACACTCCTCCTTTATACACCACAGTACGGAGGTTGATTTCATTGGTATAATATTGACTCTGTAGTTCAGTAGAATAAATTATGCATATTCTGGCACTTAGGATCAACTTAAGGTTCTGTGACAAAGTTGCATGTTCTCAATTATTCGAAGAGATACTGTATGAGAATTCTAGCATGACAATTTGCAAGATTGACATGATTGATGAATTTAGCAATGTTAAAGCAATTATTAATCCTGGATAAGAATTTGAGCCTCCAACATGATTCTATTCTTGAGTGTCATACCAACTGAAGTATTTTGTTCTAGAACTTGCTTTAGCTCTTGGTCAAAATTGCATACAATTAGAATTGGACACAAATGATAAAGGCAATTTTCTTTCTTGCAGCCTCGAGCCAAATAAGCCTTAACCTTCCCATTATCCATTGCTAACCCCTTTGAGCCTGAATTAACCCTTTCTTTCTTGGATACTTGAGCTCATTACAAGCCTATATAAGTGAAAAACCAATGGTCCCATCACTGGAACTTAAAGAGTATTGGTTTTTTTAGATAATAGGTTTCAAGATTAAGTTTGGGGTCAAATTAAGGGTGCATGTGTTGTTGACTTGAGGACAAGTCAAATTTCTAAGTTTGGGGTTGAATGTATCATCTGCTATGACTACAGACGGAAGCATTGTTTGGTTTAGATATTGGTGAAATCTTTGTGACTAACATATAGTTGTAGTATAATTGCATTCTCTGACTTTTCATGCATACCATACAAAAAGTTTATTTTTCGTCTTGTGCTGGCAATTAGTGATACCACTCAAGAAAAATAAAGAGAAAAACAAGGAAAATTGAAAAGGAAGAAAAAGAAAGAAAAAGAAACAAAGGAAGAAAAGAGAACATAATGTTCTCATTGGTCTTTGTAAGTATCGTCTGTGGGTATCGTCTGTAAGCCTACAGACGAAATCATCAGACTAAAGGCTCAGACGATACTGGCACAGATGGGATATAGTGAAAAATAAAGAAAAACAAAAGAAAGAAAGAAAAGGAAACAGAAGAAAATGTAGTTAAAGAACAAAAGAAAGGAAGAAAAGAAAACAGAGTGGTTTCATGAGTTGTTAGTCTTGCGTCTGTCCATTATTTTTGTTTCGTCTGTCCAGTGTTAGCTCATACATATCATGTAGGTTCTAACTTGTACTCTTTAAGTTCCTCTGATTTTTAACTAGTACCTTTTCTTTTAACCCACCTTTACCTAAGCCCCATTACAACCCTGAAATGACCTTTTGATTGTCCAACCTCTACTTGAAGGCAGTGGAGATTTTGAGAGTCATTGCAAGCTTATGGTAACTAACCTTCTGATTGGTAATATTGAGAGAAACACAAGCCTAAACACTTGAGAGATTGAGGGCAAACACTTAACTGGAAAGGGATTGTTTGATGTTGACTAAATTACATATTTTCATGCCAATCCACGGTTGATTGCTTATGTGTGATGAACTGTACAATTCTTGAGGATGTTGAGTTCATGTTCAACTTTCATAGATAAATTAAGAAGACTTAGGGAGTCAAGAATTGCATAATGAATTTTCAGTGGCTGTTGAGTTCAGTGTTATACTATGCTTATTAACCCCTGTAATGATGGAATCTATGTTTGCTTGAGGACAAGCAAAGCTTTAAGTTTGGGGTTGTGATAAGTGCTAAATTATACATGTTTTCCAAGGTGTTTTCAGTCCATTTCCATCTATTTTCAGTATGTTTAGTCATAGTTTAGACAAGAAAGCAGTAAAAATATCATATTTGTCTAATGTTAGTCTTTGATTTAGTGTTTTGTTAGTTTTATAGAATTTTCGTGTATTTTTAAGTCATTTTATCCATTTTCTTGTTAATTGTAGATTGATTGAAGAGAAGATAGAAGCTTGGAAGGAAAGCCCACGAACATGAGACGAACAAATCCCATTGAAGCAAGAAAGTCCGTCCAATTCGTGCAAAGTCCCTCAAGGCTTGCATTAAATGAAGTGCAAGTGGTAATCATATGTATCGTCTGTGGAGGAATCGTCTGTAAGAATCATCCAGGGGAATCGTCTGTCTCATCTGAGAAAGACACCCGTGAGTATCATCTGCTGCGACAACAGACGAAACAAGCATCAAGCCTCGGACGCAACTGCATCAGACCAAGAGAGTAGAGCAAACCAAACCTCAAGTTGAGCATCCAAAGCTGTTAAAATGATATCGTCTGTCAAGACGCGCCAGGGCGCACTCATGGGACGCTTCATGCTCGCTTTGCGGCAAAATACGCGAGGGCGCACTCAGGGGCGCGCTCATGCCACTCTCAATTAGTCAAGCGCGCTCAGGGACGCGTCTCGTGCCTTATGGAAGCTCAAATGAAGGGATTAAGACGCAAGAACTCTTGTTCCGTCTGATGGGTTGTTCCGTCTATACTTGATTCATCTGAGTTGTTCATCTATGCTTATTTCATCTGAAGAGCTACTCCGTCTATGCGTGCTTCTTAGGGAGTTACTTCGTCTGTACTAGTAGTCTCCAAGTTACTTCGTCTGTACTAGTAGTCTCCAAGTTACTTCGTCTGTACCAGTATTATCCGAGTTATTTCGTCTGTGCTTAATTCGTCTGAGAGTGTTTCGTCTATGCTTACTTCATCTGAGTTCATATAGACGAAGCCAAGACAGACGATACAAAGTTCACTACAGACGATACCAAAACCAAGACAGACGAAGTAAAGACAGACGATACCGAGACAAAGACAGACAAAGCCAAGACAGACGGTACGAAGCCTCGACAGACGAAAGATCTCACAGACGGAAGAACACTTAGAATGCAAGATTACTCAATTTGTGCACTTCTCGAGACTTGCAGCAAAGTAAATAAAAGTCGTGGTCATCTCAGATCGTCGAGGAATTAACTGAAGTATTTTCTGAAGGAATCAATTGAAGGTTTCATCAGACGGAAGCAATAATTTGCAGTTGCAGTTGCCACGCTGTCAGAATCAAGCAAGTCAATGTATTCAAACTATCACAATGCACCTGGACGTAATTCTAGTAAATGGGAGCACACTTCCTCATCTATAAAAGGATATCTTGGGCGCGAAAACAGGGATTCGAATTGTAGATCCATAACTAACATCTTTCAGTTACTCTGTTTTTCCTTCTCTTGCGAGTTTCTCTCGTTTTTCTCTTCTCCATTTTCCGTTTTCCTTCTCTCTCCATCAACCTTGAGATTCCTGAGTTTGTGAGTTGCGAAAGCATAATCAAGCAATTATGGAGCTTCTCTGGTGTTTGATTTTTTTTTTTTCTTTCTTTTCTCATTTCCATGTTAGGCTAAATTCTCAGTTAGGAATGGGGATGTTGATTTCAAATTCTTGTAATGAATCTCTTCTCGTTAATCCAAGTATAATTCCACCGAATTGATTGATCTCTTCCCTGCTTAATGCTTATTCTTGAGATTTAATTCATGAAACTCAAATAGAGATAGAGATATTAATGTTTGATTGAATTGAACTCTGTCTTGAGAATTTGTATCTCGTGTCAACTATGAGATCGAGAGATGAATAGTTGAAGAAGGAGAGGAAATGTATCACTATAGTAGTGTATGAGTCTAGAGATAGAACTTGTATATTATGAGATGTTGCAACGAATTCATCTGTTCGCTTCTTGAATGAATCTCTGTTTTCACCTGAGAGATTAGGGATGATAGTAGGTATTCAAAGGGACTAAAACCTAGAGATAGGATTAGTCTACGGTATCACGAATTCTAGTCTCCAATTGAGTGAGATTTGCTAGATTAACATAGGAAGCAGTTACTTGAGGAAGGAATCAACTGAACCAATTCCCTAACTGTATCTCATCATCTTTGAAACTTAAACATTTACTTGCTTTCTTTACTTTACAGTATTGCGTTATTTTACACAATAGCTTAGTTTTACATACATCATTCATTCCCTAATTTGTCCTAATAGCAAAGCATGTTGAGCATTTGGTAATTCACAATCAGTCTCTGTGGTTCGACAACCTTTTCTCACTATTTCTAAACTTGTGACGACCGGTACACTTGCCGAAAGATTGACACATACATACATACTTTTTAAGTCAACACGGCGTGAGGGGTCGGAACCCTTTTTGATTTGTATGAGTAATTTAGGTTTGATTTCGTATGAGTAATTTAGGTTTAATTTCGTACATGTGTTAAGAATCCTCTATCAGTATTTATAGGGATCATAATTAGGGTTCTATATTCGTGAATTTCGTGGGGAAGATTGTTTCAGGCCCAAGAATCTCGATATATCAGGGAAGAGATATTGTCCAGATATGTTCTATTTATGTCCAGCTCGGTCCGGTCAGTGAGGTGAACTCGACGTCAGAGGGATGAGCTCGGTGCTCATCCCAGCCCGGTACACATACCATAATTAATTTGCTTTATTTTGCAGAGGAAAAAGGGATAAGACTTGCCCACTCATATCTGTACGGGTTATCTTTTCCTGCCAATGTTAAATTTTTCTTCTCTCGTAATTACTGAGTTTTGATTGGTATTCGTACGCGCATGTCTCAAAATCTTAAATGTTATATGCGTTATCGGTTTAGTGTATTTATGTTATATGGGTTGATCGGTTGAGTGCATTAATAAAATAGTCCTTTTTATCTGCAGTAATTAAAATTAAAATTGGTAGGTAAATTGGAGTAATTTTTAAATTATACTCATGGTAAGATGGGGACAACCATCCGAAAGTGGGGCACATTTTGTGACAAAAACAAAAACGATGATCCCTCTCCAGTTAGAAGCTAATATTACTCGGCTCTAAATCAAGTGATGTCAGACGTAATACTTAACATGTTAAATATATTTTTTATTTTTGTAAGTTTTGAGTCGTGATCTAAAATAGACTATTCTTTTCAATTTAATCTGATCTATTTAAAAAATTTAGTCTGTTCTTCCGAACCAATTTATAAAGGCCTGTTTGTATAGCTTATTAATAAAGTTTGTTTATAAATTTGTTTAAGTTATTTTCATGATGAATTATAATGAGACAACATTGTGGTACAGTAATTAGTGATTTTCGATTTAATTTAAATCTTGGTACATGATTTGAATCTTATATTTGACGGACTATCTGGACTACTCACCCCTATTCAGCTTAGTGTTCTAGCACCCTTCTAAGAGGTATTATAAAGAATGATTTGTATAAGAACTTAGTATAGTCAATGTGGGACTTGTTCTTGCATGAGTTGGCAATATGGTGGAACATGAACGTTAATGGTTTACTTGAATTTTTACGGACAACTAGTAAGAATGTTACGAAACTAAAACTCCAAAGTGCATTTAACTTGGTCCTACGCCGGAATATGGTGGATTCGTATGTCAATTTATATGGATTATGATTCGTTCAATTTGTAGGGATTTGATCGTCTGCGACTTTGGCTTCTAAAAGTTTCATCTCTGACTCTAGAAAACTACAATTAATTATAGTTAATGGCTGATACATGCAGTTATAAATAAGGTTTGTCAAACACTAAAGGCTATATTGTTGTGTATTATACTAATTTAAAGTCCCATATCGGAGAGCATTAAAAAGAGAGAAGAGTGATAAATCTATACAAGGTAGAGTATTAGGTTTTAATTCACTCGTACTACATCCTAGAATCTATAATGGGTGTTTTAGGTTTTAGGCAGTGTGTATCAAACACTTTGGGGGAGGGTTTATAACTTTTCGTTCAAAAATTATATTTGGGTAGGGTTTGTAGTTTTTCCGTCCAAAAAATTACATGTAGGGAAGGTTTGTAGTTTTTCCGTCCAAAAATTACACTTGGGGAGGGTTTGTAGTTTTTCCGTCCAAAAATTACACTAGGGGAGAGTCTTTTCGTTCAAAAATTACATGTGAGGAGGGTTTATAATTTTTCCGTTCAAAAATTACAAATAGTGAATTTTGTTCTAGTGGAACCGTGGACTAAGACCACTGTGGACTGGGTCTTGAGACACCGAACCACGTTAATCTTTTTGTGTGCTCTTTTTCTTTTTCCCTTATACTATGATTTTAAGCCTGATGGATCCATGAAGGTCTGAACCTATCTTGAGATGATTTCCTTTGTTGAAAGTGTTCCGCTGCAGGGAGGGAGAAAATATAGTGGTCCTTTGTTTGAAGGGAGGATTGTTGAGATGCAATCAAAGTCCCACATCAGAAGAACAATGCAGAGCTTGAAGGAGAAGGATTTTGCCAGTTAGAAGAAGATTCTGCTGCAAGGGAGGATTGTTCCAAAAGTCAGAAGATTCTGCTGCAAGGGAGGATTGTTTCAAAAGTCAGAAGATTCTACTACAATGGAATATTGCTCCAGAAGTCAAAAGATTCTACTGCTGAAAGATTGCTCCAGAAGAGTTTTGCTAGTTAGAAATTTTGATGAAAGAAAGGATCGTTGTAAAAATGTAGGACTTTGAATTAAGGGGAGATTTGTTGTGTATTATGTTAATTTAAAGTCCCACATCAAAGCATTAGAAAGAGAGAGGAGTGATAAACCTATATAAGGTAGAGTATTAGGTTTTAATTCACTTGCACCATATCCTAGAATCTATAATGGGTGTTTTAGGTTTTAGGTAGCGTGTGTCAAACACTTTGGGGAAGGTTTATAATTTTTCCATTCAAAAATTATATTTTGGGAGGGTTTGTAGTTTTTCCGTTCAAAAATTACATGTGGGGAGAGTTTGTAGTTTTTCCGTCAAAAAATTATACTTGGGGAGGGTTTGTAATTTTTTCGTCCAAAAATTACATGTGAGGAGGGTTTGTAATTTTTTCGTTCAAAAATTACAAATAGTGAATTTTGTTCTAGTGAAATTGTGTACTAAGACCATTGTGAACTAGGTCTTGAGGCACCGAACCACGTTAATATTTTTGTGTGGTCTTTTTCTTTTTCCCTTATACTATGATTTTAAGCCAGCGGAATTTCCAACATATATTAATAGGGCAGAGTGGTCAATCTCAAAATTGGGATAACCTAAACTTGTTATTAGCCAAAACGTTATCTTCCTATGTCTTTATACACAATAAGATTATTTAGAGTTAAATTCTATTTGAACATATGTTTTCATCAATATATACTTATAGGAAAAGCATATAAGAAGTTAAAATAAGTTTTATCTCATAATTAAGAGACAATGAGATAGAATAAGTACAACAATCTTAAATTCCAACTTCAAAATCCTTAGTATTGCCATTCAAGAATCTGCACATTGATTCGGATCAATTCTGTCGATGCATCTAAAACTTCTTCAGAAAGATTTCTGGTAAAAAGAATAAGAAAAATAAAATAAAATAATTTTTAACTTTAATAACTAGTTTCGGTTTTAGTTGATTTATAAAAACTTTTATATTAAAATTAAAACATAAGGAAATTTCTACAAATTAATTAATATAAAAAAATAATCATTTTAATTAAGAATCAATAACTTTGACATGTACGGAAGGTAATTATGTACACAAATTGGGAAGTAACTAATTATTTGGAAGAGGATATTTTAATAATTAATATTTCTAGAAAATATATAATTACCTTTTGGTTATAAGTGTGCGTGTTTTGTGCGACCTGATGTACTGAATCATAACTAAGACTTCTGATATATCGAGTCTACTTGGATTTTTTATATTATATTAATCTTTTAATTTAACGAGTTCACGTAAAATGCACTGAAAAATAGCTAAAATATTAGTCTTTAAACTATGAACTAAAACAAAATATAAATCCCTACGCCTGGTATAATGAGTTCCCATTAAATAAACAAATATAATTTTCGATCTATTCTCACATCACTCTTTTCTTAATTTTTGCACCAACCTACGATGTTAAATTTCCGATGAAATTAAGCATTCACCAACTTCTTAGTGACATAGGCAAAAGAAAGCAAATTCATGAAAGAAAGTTCCATTGTGGTGAGTCTGGTTTCACAGAGCAGTAGCCACCTCCCACTCTGGATTATTGCAACCATAGTACCATGGTTAGCCTAAATGCTTGAACCAACATTTTTAAAACAAGTTCAACAAAAAGAAAAGAGGATTACATAAGAAAACAATAGTGGGACACCTGCATGTGGCACTATTTTGATGATACTCTTGTAGAAAGCAAGATAGATTTGATTGTGCCTGAAGGAAAGTAGTTTTTTAATCGTAAAAAGAATAAAATCAGTGCCCCTATTTCAAGTCTCTTGGGTTAAAACTGGTTTGGCTAAGACCACTAATTATAATTCTTAATTTTTTTTTTTCAATTTTTTCAAATACATCCAAATAAGGAAAGTATTTTTTTTTTATTTCTCTTCTTTCTAATTCCACTTGTATTTCACCACATCCAAACAAGAGGATAATTCTTAATTTTATTTTTTGTGGGAAGGATAGTGCTGAAATTATACTCCAGTGTGTGATGGGGACGTTTATAAATATTTGAATCACCTAAATATCTATTGCGGGATATGCATATTGTTTTTCATTTTTAAAATATAAAACGTAATACAATAAAGCGATCAGAAAATAGGACACATTTTGTGACAACTAGTAAGAAAGACGTGAAACTGAAATTCAAAGTGCATTTAACTTGGTCCTGCTTCAAGAATCAAGATTCAAATCCTTATTAGAATTCTGCCTGCTCCAATAGTTTTCTCTATGTTGTAGGGATTTGTTCCGCTGTGTGTTTGTCTTCTAACAGATTGTTCTCTGACACTAGACCTCACCATTTAATAGAAAAGTAACACTATAATTATTGTCTGATACATGCAGTCATAAATAATAGGGAATGGCTAGAGTGGTCAATCTTAAAGTTGGGATAACCTAAACTTGTTACTAAACACAATAAGATTATTTAGAGTGTTTGAATAAATTTCTCCATCAATATATACTTATAGGTAAAGAATATAAGAAGGTAAAATAAGTTTTATCTCATAATTAAGAGACAAAGAGATAGAATAAATACAACCAACAATCTTAAATTTAAACTTCAAACTCCTTGATTGTTTCACAAACAAATTATGCAGCGACAGTCTATTAATTAAAATACAGAAATGGAATGGCAGCGTCCGTAAGTTACTCAACTTAGGAGACACGATAAAATCTAGACCATAAAAAGGTGTCAAAAATGCTAAATTGAAACAGAAGAAAGATCAGTAGTGGGAAAACCCCCATTGAAGCCACAACATATGCCACCCATTTTGTTGTGTGTTCAAATATTAAAAACGCTGCTGCTGCAAAAGCAATAACCATCGTGACAACTGAGATAAGAAGTAAAATAAGCCCAAGAAACAAGCTCGGATGCAGTGATATGACAAATTCACTGTGTGAGAACCTTGATGTAGTGAAATTTGACAAGAAAGAGAGAAGAGAAGCAGAAGAAGTGAATAATGCAGCTGCATTTGCCAAGATGAAGACAGTGAACCAGGCATTGGTCCTGTCACCAGGAACAATAAGAGCTGCAGCAAATGCAACAGTGACAACAAGTGCAGCCACAAGCATGCCAGACTCAGCTATTCCTTTGCCTGAATCTTTAACTTCTTTAGATAACTGTACGTGCGTTTCATAAAATATGTCATTTGGTGACTGGCCGTCAAGGTTTTTCATTGTCCTTAATTCAGGAGGAAGTTTCTTCTGCACTTCCTATGTATATGATACAGTTTCATATCAATATCTTAATATTGGCATGCACATTGATTGGGATAAATTCATGTCAATGCATTTCTTATTCTCGGTAAAATAAATAACAAAAATAAAATAAAATAAACTTTTCTAACGGATAAAATTTGTTTTCCCGAAACTTTTTATATTTAACTATAAAAAATAAAAGAGTTTCTATAAATTAATTAATGCACATGCTAATTTTAATTTTTTAAAAAAACATTTTATATTTTCTTCTTCTAAAAGTTCTTTGATAGTATATTTGAATAGGAGATTTTAAAGAGATAATTTATTTAATATTTTTCAGAATTTCAAATACTGTTCAATACATTCAGGTAATTTGGATAAAGAATTTAAAAGCATATTAAAATTTCAAAAAATTTAAAATATATTTTCATTATTTAAAATAGAAGAATTTCAATTCTCTCAAAAATAAAGAATTTAAAATAGAAGAATTGACCTTGAACCATGCCAGGTCTCTTCTCATTTTGGTGGCTGGTCTCAAACTTGATGATTGTTGTTCTTGTTCCAAAGGACGCGCAGCATAATGTAGAACATTGTTACCATCAACGTCGATTGCTCGTAGCAGTTGGTTCGCTGATCCCATTTGAAGTATAAAGTCAAAATGCTACTTCGTCGATATTTAACAGCAATGTGTAGTATGTTCTCTCCTTTGTAGCGGTCCATTATAGTGACTAGTTCACTGTTCTCACAAAGAAGCCATTCAACAACCTCAATATTCCCTGATATTACTGCATCAAACAATAATATCGAAGGGCTAATTATCAAGTCCAAAATCTCGTCGGGTTCCATTTTCCTAACTTGAAGCCATAATTTTTTGAACAATTGCAGACCCAGTCCTTCATTCCCATTCTTGTCATCTTTCATGTCTAGTCATGACAAACATATATAGTTCATTAGTCATGGAAAATATATATAACTCATCCACAAACGTTATATATTTGATAATATTGAGTTAAATGATGCCTCTTAATAAATTTATTATATTTGACAATCTCTGATTGAATGAAAATACAAAATATCTTTACATTGTCTTACCAATGAATCTAATATCTCTTATTCTCTTCTTATCAAATTATTATATAATTTATATTATATTGTTTCTCTTTCACTACTCTCAAGTTAGAATATTGGATGTCCAACAGTATTTTTTATAATATATTTTAATGATATTTAAAAAATAAAATAAAAATGGAAATGTTGTTAAATATAAAGATTAATTTTTTGACTTGGTATGGACATACTCTCGCACACAAGTAAGAGAGGACATTCAGTTTTTCAATTATGCTGTGGTGACTTGTCAAAGTTCACAGAAGTGTATTCAATCAGTTAAAGAAGCAAATAAAATATTATGTGTTGCATATAATTGAGTGTGATGTCAAAAAAAAAAAAAAAAAACATCATCCGGTTTGACAAATGTAAAGCTAAATACAGTTTCCATAAAGAGAACACTTTGCTGTCATATCTTCATTAATTTAAAATGTGCATAATTATTCATGGACGAGTTTAATAATAATGATTAGAGAGAGAGGAGGTTCAAATAATTGAATAAATCAATAATAAAAGTTAAGAGAGAGAAAAGGAAGAAAAACTAACACAATTCCTCAGAAGGCTTTCGCGTCAGCATATGCAAAGCCGTTAGGTTGTAATATTTGTCAAAGCCCGTATCGTCTGAACATTCTTCAAACATATCTGTTAATTATATGCACAAATTAAATGGCCAAACAAGTTTGGAGATGGGGGATTGTTAGAGAGGTGGTTAAAATAATTGAATAAATCAATTATAAAAATTAAGAGAGAGAGAAGAGGAAGAAAAAAAAAGTTGAAATACGAACCTTGGTCATAGTTATGGTCATGTCTAGCACTGGCCAATTCGACTGGATATTGTTCAAGTAAATTGATTGCCACATCTGTTAATTATAGCCACAAATTAAATGGCGATACAAGTTTGGAGTTGGGGGATTATTGCATATATACATACATGGCATGGTACATTAATTCTCATGTAAATCTGTTTATATAATTAACCTTTAAACTCTAATACTATGTGTTTATTGAATTAGTCTTACTCTTACCAAACATGCCCTTCTTGATGCTCATAAAAAACAGTCGTTTAATATCCTGTAACTTCAATCTTTGAAGCAGATCATGACAGATGAGATATTGCACGATTTTGTGTTGCCCAGTAAAGGCAGCCAACTCAACGGGAAACATCTCATAACGCCCTTGAATCACGGGAAGATTTTGGTTTCTTTCAATCATAATTTGTAAAAAATCATTATTCCCTGAAATTGCAGCCATGCAAAAAGAAGTGTTTCCATATGAATTTCGTACTTCCAAGTCTTGTGGGGTCATAAGGTTAACCAACCCATTCACAAAATTAACGCTGTTTGCATTCACTGCTACATGAAGAGCTGTGTCTCCACTAACAGTCAGTGGAATGCGTACCATATCAGGAAATTTAGGAAAAACCGATTCTGCTTGCGACCACATGTCCTTTGTAGTTGTCTATCAAATATTTTTCATATTGAAAAGGTACCAAGTTCTGTTAAAGTGCTTTAAGGGCCAAAAATATTATATTTTTGAATTAAAGGAATTAAAATAAGAGAAAAACTAATTAATTAATACCAAATTTTTAAAATGTCAGAGGGATCAAAATATTTTTAAATATCATTCCTATAATATATATATATATATATATATATATATGCAATATCTTATCCTTGTTACAACTATAATTTTCTAGAAATGTAAAATCAAGAAACTATCATGTGGTTTATGGATGGAGTGTGGTCCCTGAAATAGTTTAAAGTATAATTAACTTACGCAGATATTCTGGAGTCATTTCATCTTCTGTAGCAAGTACTAGAGTTTCCTCATCACGACTTAGATTTGATTGTGATGAGATTATAATCTGAATATTGGTGTCATAAAAGAAAAAGAAAAACATGAGAGAGGAATCATGGTTTTTATATGCTGAAGAAATTACATAGACAGATAATGGAAACGAATTCGACCTCCCGAATTTCCTGAGGTTTTGCTTCTTTCCTTGTTGGCGAGCAAAGCTTGAACATAGTGTGGTGCTAAAACGAGACGCGCTTATCCAGATGAATTGGTGAAAGGAAGAGAGATGCAGTATGCGCGTTGTCTTAATCACAAGACTTACAAATAATGTAATATAATATTTAGAACAAGAATACTTTATGCACTTAGAAGTTAGACCTATAATCATGTTATTAAAAAAATAAGCTTAAAACGAGACGCGCTTATCCAGATAAATCGGTAGCTCGGAGAGACTTTTCATGTGTATGTAATTCTTATATTTGTTGGAGAAAGGAAATAAAAAATGGCGCTACAGACGATAGAGGGTACAGACGATACTCGAATGTACAGACGATACAATGTAGAATGGACAGATGAATCTGAAAAAATGTCTCTCTTCTTTATTATTGAAGTCTCTCTTTTCTTACATACAGAGTCTCTATTTATAGTGGTATACATAACAAACTAACCACTAACAAACTAACTAACTAACAGATTTTTGAATTAGTTATTCTTCAACACTTCCCCCTAATTCAAAATCTACAAAAAAAACTTAAAGACAAACTACATTCAGTAATCTTCTAAGTTCTCTGAATCTGTCAGCTCTCAATGACTTAGTCATTATATCTGCAATTTGAAACTTTGTTTTACAATGCTTCAGTCTGATCTTCCCTTTTCCAACTTGATCTCTCAGAAAGTGATACTTCGTCTCTATGTGCTTGCTCCTTCCATGTGCAACCGGATTCTTAGCTAAGTTGATAGCAGATTTGTTATCTATCAACAAGTCAACATAGCCATCAAAGCCAACCTTAAGTTCTTCCAGTAACGATTCTAGCCACAAAGCTTGGCACGCAGCATGACATGCAGCAATATACTCTGCTTCACAGGTTGATAAAGCTATAACAGCCTGCTTCTTGGAACACCACGAGATTGGAGAACCAGAGAGTAAAAACACATAACCCATGGTGCTCTTTCTCTCCAATAAATCCCCACACCAATCAGAGTCAGAATAGGCTACAAGTTGTAACCCAACTTTCTCTGAATGATTTGAGTAAAGCACTCCAAAATCAAGTGTGCCGCACAAATATCTCAGAATACGTTTCGCTGCCATTAAATGTGACTTCTTCGGATTACTCATGAAACGACTTACTAAGCCAACGCTGTATGAAATCTCTGGTCTTGTATGACAAATAAACCTCAAACAGCCAATCATCTGTCTAAACAAAGTACCATCCACTTCTGATTCCTTTTCACCATTATCAAGTTTCAGATTTGCTTCTGCAGGCGTCTCTGCAGTATTGCATTCCAGCATTTTGAATTTCTTTAATACATCATGAATGTATTTCTTCTGATGCATAAACAGTCCACCTTCAACTTGTTTGAATTCAATGCCAAGGAAGTATGACAACCTTCCTAAATCAGTCATCTCAAATTCTGATTTCAAGCACTGTTTCACAGCTTCAATATCGTCTGTATTACTTCCAGTTATAAGAAGATCGTCTACATAAAGACAAATGAATAGAATACCTCCACCACCCATTGCTTTAATGTAGACACCATGCTCTACACTACATTTCTTGAAACCTGAACTTGAGAGGAAATCATTAATCCTTTTATTCCAAGCTCTCGGTGCTTGCCTTAAGCCATACAGAGCTTTTCTCAGACGATAGACCTTGTTTTCGCTTCCTTCTATAACAAAGCCTGGAGGTTGAGAAACATAGACTTCTTCTTCAAGAGGTCCATTTAGGAATGCTGATTTAACATCCAACTGCCACATATTCCAGTTCTTCAATGTAGCAAGAGCAACAACCAATCTAACAGTTTCCAATCTTGCAACTGGTGCAAACACTTCAGAGAAATCAATCCCTTCTGTTTGCATAAATCCTCTAGCCACTAGTCTTGCCTTGTATTTAACGATAGTGCCATCTGGATTCAACTTAGTCTTGAATACCCATTTCACATCAATAGGCATCTTGTTAGCTGGAAGTTTCACCAACTCCCAAGTTTCATTCTTCTTTATCGACTTCAACTCTTCGTGCATAGCTTCCTTCCATACTTTGCTTTTCAAAGCTTCATCAATGCTGACTGGTTCTGCATTTGCAAGAAGTGCAATATGCTGGAGTAATTCCCCTTCGTCTGTGACAACATCATCGAAATTAACTTCGCAATCTCTGAGTCTTGCTGGTAGAGTTCTGGATCTGGTGGGTCTTGTTTGAATACATCTCTCAGGTGAATTTGCACCTTGAGACTCAGAGCTGGTTTCATCTGTGTCTGGTGTATCAGACGAAAGCGGAGTTACAGACGTTGGAAGAACAGAAGACGTAGGTACAGACGAAAGTACAGACGACGTATGTACAGATGCTGTAAATTGGCTTCACTCAATGAAATGCACGTCTCTGCTGAATACGACTTGTCGTGTCTTCGGATTGAAGAGCTTGTACGATCCAGTGGAGTTGTAACCAACGAAGATCATTTGTTCACTTTTATCATCCAACTTCCTTCTCTTTTGATATGGAATATGCCTATAGCACAGTGAACCAAAAACTCTGAAATGTCTGACTGAAGGTCTCTTCCCTGTCCATACCTCTTCTGGAACCTTAAATTCCAGCCTCTTTGTAGGACAATGATTCAACACATAAGCTGCAGTTGCTGCTGCTTCTCCCCAAAATTCATGTGACAGATTTTTACTCTTCAACATACTCCTAACCATGTTTAGGATGGTTCTGTTTCTTCTCTCAGCCACCCCATTATGTTGAGGAGTATAGGGTGCTGTTATCTCATGCACAATCCCATTTTCCATGCAAAAATCATCAAATTCTCTGGAAATGAATTCACCACCACCGTCTGTTCTCAGTACTTTGATGGATTTTTCAGACTGCTTCTCAACTAAGCACTTGAAGGATTTGAAAATGGAAAACACCTCATTTTTAGCCTTAATAAGGTAAAGCCACAATTTTCTGCTGAAGTCATCTACAAAAGTCACAAAATACCTGTTCCCTCCTAAGGATGGAACCTCAAAAGGGCCACACACATCTGAATATACCATATGCAGTAAACTATTGGCTTTTGATGCAGTGTAATTGCTGAATGATGATCTGGGTTGTTTACTGATTAAGCAGCTATCACAGACTTTCTTAGGCACATGTACAGACGGAAGCCCAAGAACCATTTCTCTGGACTTCATGAGACTAAGATCTTTGAAATTAAGATGACCAAGCCTCATGTGCCACAACCAAGTGTCGTCCGATAGAATTTCGGAGTTAAGACATTGAGTCTCAACAGCATTAAGATGTAGCTGGAAAGTTCTGTTTGATGCAAGTGGTGCCTTCATGATCTTCTTTTCTTCAGCATCAATAACTTCCAAGAATCCGTTCTTCATGGCTATTGAGAAACCTTTCTCCAATAGTTGTCCCAAGCTGATTAGATTGCTACTCATGGTAGGCACATAGAGCACATCATACAAAGAACGCATTCCCACCATCCTTCCTCTTGATTATCACATCTCCAATGCCTTCTCGCTTGAATCATTCTATCATCGAAGAAACTTTACTTTTCTTTTCTTACTTGGATCAAAATTTATGAGCCAATCTCTATGGCCTGTCATGTGATTAGAACAGCCAGAGTCTGCATACCAAACTTCTTCACCGCAAATTTCTTGAGTATTTGTCGTCTGTAACATTACAGATGCGACGACGTTACAGACGCAGACGAAACAGACGTGCCCAAATCTTCCTGCATCGTCTGCAATCTTACAGACGCAGACGACGTTACAGATGCAGACGAAAAAGACGTGCCCAAATCTTCCTGCATCGTCCGCACCATGAGCAGAACAGGGCTTTCATCCCTGTTATCTTCCATTTCTTCTTTTGCCATATGAGCTTCATCATGTCTTGTTTCTTCACGATGATCTAACAGCTTGGGGAGCTTGACATTCGGATGAAAAATGTCCAATTTTATTGCAATTGAAACATTTGATTTTCTTTCTATCTACTTTCTTCTTTCCTCCTTTCCAATTGGATCCTCCCCTCCTTGAGGAAGTTTCTGTTTGTTCTTGATCGCTTCTCTTGTTCTTGATGAGAACTTCGCCTTTCCTCTCGTAATCTTTCCCCTTTCCTCGGTTTCTTGATCCACCCCTGCCATCGTAACCTCCTTTCTTTGAAGTCTGGACTTGTAGAACCTGTTCTACACTTTTCTCAGTGGATCTTTCAATGAGCCTCTGCTCATGTGCCTCGAGGGAGCCTTGAAGATCTTCAACCTTCAGCTCTTCAAGATTCCTTGATTCTTCAATGGCCACAACAATGTGGTCAAAGTTAGGGGTTAGGGTCCGTAATACCTTCTCAACAATCGCTTGATCAGTCATCTTTTCACCACATGCCTTCATTGCATTGGTGAGAGTGAGGATTCGATTAAAGAATTGAGCAACTTTTTCATTTGACTCCATTTGCATCAATTCATACTGGCGTCTCATCGTTTGAAGACGCACCTTCTTCAATTGGTCTGCTCCTTGATGACATTTCTCCAGAATCTGCCATGCCTTCTGTGATGTCTTTGCTTCTGCAATTTTCTCAAAGTGTGCATCATCAACGCTTTGATGAATAAGACACATCGCTTTGCAATCTTTCTTTTTGTTTTCCTTGTATGCCACCCTCTGTGCTTCTGTTGCGTCTGTAGCAAGTTCTGGGTAGCCATCTTCAACAATCTCCGTAACTTCTTGAAAGCCGAAAATAGCTTTCATCTGAATACTCCATCGATTCCAGTTCTTGCCATCAAGAACAGGGAGATTCGATTGTATGGTTGCGCTGGTGTGTCCCATAGTAAATCAATCAACAAGAACGTCCCTTGAATCTGAACCACGCTCTGGATACCAGTTTGTTGGAGAAAGGAAATAAAAAATGGCGCTACAGACGATAGAGGGTACAGACGATACTCGAATGTACAGACGATACAATGTAGAATGGACAGATGAATCTGAAAAAATGCCTCTCTTCTTTATTATTGAAGTCTCTCTTTTCTTACATACAGAGTCTCTATTTATAGTGGTATACATAACAAACTAACCACTAACAAACTAACTAACTAACAGATTTTTGAATTAGTTATTCTTCAACAATATTTAGTTTTTCAGTTTTTTTTTTCTAAAAAAAAAAAAAAAAAACTGTGTGTTTTAACATTTTACTATACTCAATGCACAGTGTCCAACAACCATTGACAATACAATACAAAACACAAGTTGATCAATAAAGTATCATTGTAGCAGTAAACCTTGGTTAATTGGTTTTTGCAGCGGAATTAAATGATGAATTTTATATTTGCTGGTACGTCTCGATGACAGTTAAATATATCAGTGTTAAGTAACATGCTGTCAAGTCAACCATTATATGTTTGGCCGACCCATTCAAAGCAATTGTTAGTCTACGATTAAAGAATTGAAAAACTAATTAAAAAATATAAAAATATATTACTCACCAATATTTTTTATTCATTAATGATTTAGACATTAAATACTAATCAAAAGATTCGTAAAATTTTAAATTAAAATAAAATATAATGACATTAAATTAAATATGAATTAAAATAGAGTATAAGAGTGGGTTTCAAAGGCGGATTTAGTCATTTAAACAAATTGTATTTAATTGAATTTCTTTTATTTTTAAAATATTTTATTCAAAATAAAGTAACTTAAATTTTCTTATATTTGACAATCGCTGATTGAATGAAAATACAAAATATCTTCACATTGTATTAACAATGAATCTAAAATCTCTTATTTCTCTTAATCTCTTCTTATCAAATTATAAAATTGATATTATATTGTTTCTCTTTCACTACTCCCATGTTAGGAGTAGCATAATATATGGGATGTCCAACAATAATTTTTTATGATATAATTTAATGATATTTTAAAAATAAAATAAAAATGGAATTGTTGTTAAATATAAAGATTAATTTTTTTGACTTGGTATGGACATACTCTCGCACACACGTAAGAGACGACATTCAATATTTCAATTATACAGTGATGACTTGTCAAAGTTGACACAAGTGTGTTCAATCAGTTAAAAATGCAAATAAAATATTATGTGTTGGATATAATATCTAATAAAATAGAAGAAAGTTTTACTAGTTGGTTTAATTCGAGAGTGATGTCAAAAAAAAGAAAAAAACAAAGGTAACGTTTGGCTAGTAAATTACATCCAACACGTTTGGAAAGTCTATCAATGAGAAGCAACTAGAATTAGTTTCTATGTGTTCTACTGTTTGGACGTGGTAAAAACTTGAGTTTGAAAATTCATTCCAAATAGTGATAATAATAATAATGTGTCATGAATCAAAAAAAACTTGGTATTCTGACGAACTGAAGCAATTAATGGTCATGTCCACAAGCACCTCTTACATAGACTTCTCCTTTCATATTATATTGAAAAAGCATTTAGGACAACATTATAATTGATCAATATAATATGATTCCAAATATACTTTTCAATGTATGATTAAGAAATATATACCTTTCAAATTATACCAAATTGATCAGGTATGAAATTCAATCAAATATCACCACACCAAAACTCTCTTTTGGTGCAATTGCCTTTGACTTTCGCGGCAAGAGAAATTGCCGCTAAAATTATTAATTACAGGGAAACTAAGTAATTTTAACGAAATGTAAATGGTAGCTAAAAGTCCTTTTCTATAAGGTTCAAGTGTTCATCCAATATTTTTGGTTTGTTCATCCAATTTGTATACGCATATAATATAATTTATAATGAGGTTAGATATGACTCTTACTGTTCAGTACTAACTAACTAACTTGAAAACATTAACACAACTATCGAGACTGTCACAGAATATGCAGGCCCGACCTTTGACCCAATCATGGATTATCAACCGTACGTTCATCTAATTTCTGTTAGTCAACAGTTAGCAACTATTTTCTCTTCGGTTAGTTTAGTTCTACCGAGCCTTATCTCTACCGAGCCCAATCATGGAATTTAAGATAGTTGATTGTACTTATTCTATCTCTTTGTCTCTTAATTATGAGATAAAACTTATTTTACCTTCTTATATTCTTTTCCTTTAAGTATATATTGATCGAGAAATTTATTCAAACACTCTAAACAATCTTATTGTGTATAAAGACATACAAAGGTAACATTTGGCTAGTAACAAGTTTAGGTTATCCCAACTTTGAGATCGACCACTCTAGCCATTCCCTATTATCTATAACTGCATGTATCAGCTAATAACTATAGTATTACTTTTCTATTAATTTTGTGGTCTAGAGTCAGAGACCAATCTGTTAGAAGCCAAACGCACAGAGGACCAAATCCATGGCTATTTCTAAACGGAACAATCTATATCTCCACTTTTAGACTAATCATCCTAACCACTAAAGATCTAGTCTAACACTACTACTAAAAAATCTACTCTATTCTCCATAAAAACATTCTAATGATTGGTCTATGTAAGAAGTCATAATTAAGCCAGCACAAGTTCACCTACATTTCTTCTTCATAATCCTCTTTATTATCTTCATCAATTCTTGTACTTAAGTTGGCTAATTGCACGGGATCAATGGACATTTTTTATATATAAGACGAGGACCATCCAGGGTATTCCTCATGGTTCTCATCTGACATTGATTTTGCAGATGAACTACTTGGGACATCAGGTGACGCTAATGAATACATCTTCTCTTTATGGAAACTGTATTTAGCTTTATATTTGTCAAACCGGATGCTTTTTTTTTTTTTGACATCACAGTCGAATTGAACCAACTAGTAAAACTTTCTTCTATTTTATTAGATATTATATCCAACACATAATATATTATTTGCATTTTTAAGTGATTGAACACACTTGCATTTCTCCATGTAGTAGGCATTTGGTCATCTGTGCGTTTGTTAGGCTTCTAACAGATTGGTCTCTGACTCTAGACCGCAACAATTAATAGAAAAGTAACACTATAGTTATTAACTGATACATGCAGTTATAAATAATAGGGAATGGCTAGAGTCGTCAATCTCAAAGTTGGGATAACCTAAACTTGTTACTAGCCAAAACGTTATCTTTGCATGTCTTTATACACAATAAAGTTTTCGAATAAATTTCTCCATCAAAATATACTTATAGGAAAAGAATATAAGAAGTTAAAATAAGTTTTATCTCATAACTAAGAGACAATGAGATAGAATAAGTACAACCAACAATCATAAATTCCATCTTCAAAATCCTTAGATTGTTTCACAAACAAATTATGCAGCGACAGTCTATTAATTAACACACAGAAATGGAATGACAATGTCTGTAAGTTACTACAGTTGGGAGACACGATAAAATCTAGACCATAAGAAGGTGTCAAAAATGCTAAATTGAAACAGAAGAAAGAGTAGTAATGGGAAAACCCCCATTGAAGCCACAACATATGCCAACCATTTTGTTGTGTGTTCAAATATTAAAAACGCTGCTGCTGCAAAAGCAATAACCATAGTGACAACTGAGATAAGAAGTAAAATAGGCCCAAAAAACAAGCTCGGATGCAGTGATATGACAAATTCACTCTGTGAGAACCTTGATGTAGTGAAATTTGACAAGAAAGAGAGAAGAGAAGCAGAAGAAGTGAATAAGGCAGCTGCATTTGCCAAGATGAAGACAGTAAACCAGGCACTGGTCTTGTCACCAGGAACAGTAACAGCAGCAGCAAATGCAACAGTAACAACAAGTGCAGCCACAAGCATGCCAGACTCAGCTATACCTTTGCCTGAATCTTTAACTTCTTTAGATAACTCATCGTGACTATCATAAAATACGTCCACTGGTGACTTGCCTTCCCAGTTTCTCATTGTCCTTAATTCAGGAGGAAATTTCTTCTGCACTTCCTATATATATTATGCAGTTTCATATCAATGTATAGTATATATCTTAATATTGGCATGCACATTGATTGGGATAAATTCGTGTCAAAAATAAATATCAAAAACACAGATATTCTCTGGTTTATCTTATTAAATATGAACTTTTTATAAGGTAACTGATGAAAATAATTTTAATTTTTTTCAAAAAATATATTTTTTAATTTTGTTTTCCTCACAATCCCTAAGGTAAAACTTATATCAACTCTCTACATGTTTATCTTTTCTCAATACATAAATGTATAATAAATAAGAAAAAGGAAATTGACCTTGAACCATTCTAGGTCTCTTGTGATTTTGGTGCTGGGTCTCAAACTTGACGATTCTTGTTCTTTTTCGGGAGGACGCGCTGCAAAATGTAGAACATTGTTACTTTTATGGTCGACTGCTTGTAGCAGTTGGTTCGCTGATCCAATGTGAAGTATAAAGTCAAAAATGCTACTTCGTCTATATTTAACAGCAACGTGTAGTATGTTCTCTCCACTGTGGCCGTCCCTTATGGTGAGTAGTCCATGAACATTCTCCGAAAGAAGGCATTTCACAGCCTTAATGTTCCCTGATTTTACTGCATCAAACAATAATATCGAAGGTTCACGTACGAAGTCCAAACTTTTTGAAGCCATAACTTTTTGAACAACAGCAGACCCAGTCCGTCATTCTCGTCCTCTTTCATGTCTAGTCATGACAAACACATATATTTCATTCGTCATGGAAAATATATATACCCATCCACAAACGTTATATATTTGATAATATTAAGTTAAATGATACCTCTTATCTCTGATTGAATGAAAATACAAAATATCTTTACATTGTATTACCAATGAATCTAATATCTCTTATTCTCTTCTTATCAATAAAGAGAACTCTTTGCTGTCATATCTTCATTAATTTAAATTGTGCATACTTATTCATGGACGAGTTTAATAATAATGAATAGAGAGGAGGTTAAAATAATTGAATAATATAAGTCAATAATAAAAGTTAAGAGAGAGAAATGGAAGAAAAACTAACACAATTCTTGGGAAGTCTTTCGCGCCAGCATATGCAAAGCCGTTGATTCAGAGGCAGGGTCAAATGGATCTCTTGCGATGGCCAATTTGGTTGGATATAGTTCAAATAACTTCGTCGCCACATCTGTTAATTATAGGCACAAATTAAATTGAGAAACAAATAATTGGATTATTGCAAATATACATACATACAAGGCATGGTTAATTAATTCTCATGTAAAACCGTTTATATAATTAACCTTTAAACTCTAATACTATGTCTTTATTGAATTAGTCTTACTCTTACCAAACATGCCCTTCTTGATGGTCACAAAAAACAGTCGTTGAATATTCCATAACTGCATTCTTCGAAGCAGATCATAAGAGGTGAGATATTGCACAATTTTGTGTTGCCCACTAAAGACAGCCAACTTAACGGGAAGTTCTCCATCAGGCCCTTTAATCAGGGGAAGATTTTCGTTTCTTTCAATCATAATTTGTAAAAAATCAACATTTCCTGAAATTGCAGCCATGCTGAAACCATTGTTTCCAAATGAATTTTGTATTTCCAAGTCTTGTGGGCTCATAAGGTTGACCAACCCTTTCACAAAATTAACGCTGTTTGCATTCACTGCTACATGAAGAGCTCTGTCTCTA
This sequence comes from Hylodesmum podocarpum, assembly GCA_026586105.1. Classification (NCBI taxonomy): domain Eukaryota; kingdom Viridiplantae; phylum Streptophyta; class Magnoliopsida; order Fabales; family Fabaceae; genus Hylodesmum; species Hylodesmum podocarpum. Next base: position 3,685,276 of record JALJEV010000519.1, on the reverse strand, counting down.
CTAAAAGTCAGTGGAATGCGTAGCATATCAGGAAATTTATGAAAAACCGATTCTGATTGCGACCACATGTCCTTCTGTGCATATAAACACAGTTTTCTTTTGAAATCACCTGAACCTGAAATTCATGCACCATAGTTAACATTCTTAACATGTCCTTTATATATATAATCATCACTACCACATTTTAAAATTTTGATTTTAGTTATCCAAACTTTTTTATTCTGGTTAAGTCTATCTAATTTAAAAATATTTTATTTTTAATTTCAGAGTAATTTAAATAACATTTTATATTTATGTTGAAAAGGTACCAAGTACTGTTGACCAAAAATACTATATTTTTGAATTAAAGAAATTAAAACAAGATAAAAATTTCACAGGGACTAATTAATTAACACCAAATTTTTAAAATGTCAGAGGGACCAAAATATTTTTAAATATTATTCTTATAATATATACAAATGCAATTTCTTATCCTTGTTTGAACTTTAATTTTCTAAAATTGTAAAATGAAGAAACTATCATGTGGTTTGTAGATGGAGTGTTGTCCCTGCAATAGTTTAAAGTATAATTAACTTACTGGAGTCACTTCATTTTCTGTAGCAATTACTGGAGCTTGCTCATCACGAGTTAGATTTGATTGTGATGATATTATAATCTGAATGTTGGTGTCATACAAAAAAAAAATAAAAAAAAAATGAGAGAGGAATCATGTTTATTATATGCTGAAGAAATTACATAATTAGATAATGGAAACGAATTCAACCTCCGGAATTTCCTGAGGTTTTGCTTCTTTCCTTGTTGGCAAGCAAAGCTTGAACATTCTGTGGTGATAAAACGAGACGCGCTTATCCAGATGAATTGGTGTGAGGAAGATAGGTGCAGTATGCGCGTTGTCTTAATCACAAGACTAATCAAGACATATAATGTAATCTAATATTTTAAAACTAGATAAACATGTCACCCGGCTACAACTTAGGACTAATATAAGTGACTTCAAAATCGATATCAGGAATAAATATACTCATAATCTGATTTAAGAGATATAAAATTAAATCAGTTTAATAATTTTATCATAGTTGTCATAGAAAGTAATATTCATGACCCCGTCCAGTTTTTTTAATTGTTACCTTAATTTTTTAGTGAACTAAAAAACGAATACAATGTTAGTTCAATAAAATTATATATTAAATCTATAGAATAAAATATAATTTATTAGGAAGAGGAAAGATCAGTGATTTCTAACATTACTTCTAAAGAATCGTTTAAAACCCCGGTTGCTTGTAAAGAATGAGAAGAATTAAGATAACTTCTGAATAATCCGGTTGCTTTTAAAGGATGAGAAGAATAAAGATAACTTATGAATAATGAGTTATCTTTATTCTTGCTATAACGTGGCAAACGGGAGTAAAAGGAATTAGTGAATAAATAAGTGATTGTAGGTACATGGCAAAGAAGGAATTGTAGGTACATCATACATGCCCACATGCAATATGAATGGGGAACAACAATCGTTTCTTGTTCCTTTTTTTACATTCTATGATCTTAACAAGCTCATTGGGGGAGGTATTGTTGGACCTCCATTATGTGTATATCATAGGAAAAATAAAATGACTAAGGGGAAAGTAGGAAATAAGGAGGGAATAGATGTTGAGGACAATCCTAACAGAATAGACACGTGGAGGAAAGAGAATGGGCAACAAGATGTTGGACGTATATGAAAGAGGTTTTGAGTGGGTTTCGGGGGAGGAGAGAGGAAAGGGGGGCATTCGTACATGGGTAGAGAGGATCTTCCTTTGTACATTTTCTTTTCTGCATTTTCTATTGTAATTCCCTAAGGAACTCCAAGTCATAGAGTTCCCTTGAAATATAAAATAGAGAGTTCTATTCACACTAGTTTGTGCTTTTATTTTCTCTGGTTCCTAACATAAACCATCTGAAAATAAGACACATTTTGTGACAACTAGTAAGAAAGACGTGAAACTAAAATTCCAATTTGCATTTAAGTTGGTCCTGCCTTAGCAATCAAGATTCAAATCCTTATTAGAATTTTGCCTGCTCCAATGTATAGTTTTCTCCATGTTGTAGGGATTTGGTTATCTGTGCGTTTGTTTGGCTTCTGACAGATTGGTCTCTGACTCTAGACTGCAACAATTAATAGAAAAGTAACACTATAGTTATTGGCTGATACATGCAGTTATAAATAATAGGGAATGGCTAGAGTTGTCAATCTCAAAGTTGGGATAACCTAAACTTGTTACTAGCAAAAACGTTATCTTTGCATGTCTTTATACACAATAAGGTGTTCGAATAAATTTCTTAATCAATATACTTATAGAAAAGAATATAAGAAGTTAAAATAAGTTTTATCTCATAACTAAGAGGCAATGAAATAGAATTAGTACAACCAACAATCTTAAATTCCAACTTCAAAATCCTTGATTGTTTCACAGACAAATTATGCAGCGACAGTCTATTAATTAACATACAGCAATGGAATAGCAGGGTCTGCAAGTTACTACAGTTTGGAGGCAAGATAAAATCTAGACCATAAGTGGTCAAAATAGCTCAACTGAAGCAGACGAAGGACTAGTAATGGGACAGTCCCCATTGAAGCCACAACATATGCCACCCATTTTGTTCTGTGTTCAAATATTAAAAACGCAGCTGCTGCAAAAGCAATAACCATAGTTTCAAATGAGGCAAGAAGGAAATTAAGCCCATAAATCAAGGTCGGATGCAGTGATATGACAAATTCACTCTGTGAGAACCTTGATGTAGTGAAATTTAACAAGAAACAGAGAAGAGAAGCAGAAGAAGTGAATAATGCAGCTGCATTTGCCAAGATGAAGACAGTGAACCAGGCACTGGTCTTGTCACCAGGAACAGTAACAGCAGCAGCAAAGGCAACAGTAACAACAAGTGCAGCCACAAGCATGCCAGACTCAGCTATTCCTTTGCCTGAATCTTTAACTTCTTTAGATAACTTTTTGTGACTATCATAAAATACGTCCTTTGGTGACTTGCCGTCAAGGTTTCTCATTGTCCTTAATTCAGGAGGAACTTTCTTCTGCACTTCCTATATATATTATACGAGTTTCATATCAATGTATAGTATATATCTTAGTATCGGCATGCACATTGATTGGTATAAATAAAATTAGTTTTTCCGAAACTTTTATATTTATCTTTAAAAAACAAGAGAGTTTCTATAAATTAATCAATGCACAAGCTAATTTCATTTAATTTTTTTTAAAAAAAATATCATTTTTTCTTCTTCTTTTATTTTTCTAACATTCATTTGATAATATATTTGGACAGGAGAATTTAAAGAGGTAAGTTAATTTTATTTTTTTTAGAATTTCAAATACTCACCCATACATTCACGTATTTGGATAAAGAATTTAAAATTATACTAAAATTTCAGCAACTTTAATAGATAGTTTTATTATTTACAATAGAAAAATTTAATTTTCTCAAAAAATATTCTATTCTTGTCTCTTTCTTTACTCTCTTTCCCTCTATTTATAAGAATTAAATGAGAAAAAATAAATTTTAAAAATACAAAAATACAAGAATTAAAAATAAGATATTATACAAGTGAAAAAAGTTTAACTACAAAAACTAAAATGTACATTAAACCTAAAATTTAATATTAAAGTGGAAAGGATTGTAAATAAATATAATCATTTTCTGAAAATTGAAAAAAAAAAAATTCTGATAAAAAATATTGAATGTAAAGAAATTTAAATTACTTGATCTAAATAAAGTATTTTAAAAAATTATTCATAATTTATAAATTTTTTAAAAAATAAAATTATTTAAGATTTAAATTTCTCTTATTTTTAAAATACTTTTTTTAAGATCACATAATTTAAAATTCAAATATTTTAAATTTCTGTGAAACACAACGGGTAGAAATTTAGCTGATGTACTCTCTTTAGTTAACAACCACGACGGAAACGAAGGTATATTATATATACAAATTCAGATGAGTAACTAGTTAGCTAGGGTTAACTGAACAACTAACACTGACTTCTTAACTAACACAGAAATTCTATCCTTTATCTTATTTATAAGTTAACTATTAAAAAATAAATTTAATTTTTTTAAAAAAAATATATTTTTTAATTTTCTCCTCCTTACTTTCCCTAATGTAAAACTTCTGTCACCTCTCTCCATGTTTGTTTTTTTTCCTCCATACATAAATGTATAATAAATAAGAATAAGGAAATTTACCTTGAACCATGCCAGGTTTCTTGTGATTTTGGTGGTTGGTGTCAAACTTGTCGATTCTTGTTCTTTTTCCTGAGGATACGCAGCAAAATGTAGAACATTGTTACTTTCTTTGTCGACTGCTTGTAGCAGTTGGTTCGCTGATCCAATGCTAAGTATAAGGTCAAAAATGCTACTTTGTCTATATTTAACAGCAATGTGTAGTATGTTCTCTCCACTGGACCCGTCAGTTAGGTTGAGTAGTCCATCAACATTCTCCGGAAGAAGCCATTCCACAATCTCACTGTTCCCTGATTTTACTGCATCAAACAATAATGTCGAAGGTCTAGTTATCAAGTCCAATATCGTGTCGGGTTCCATTTCTCTAACTTGACGCCATACTTTTTTGAGCAATAGCAGACCCAATCCTTCATTCTTGTCCTCTTTCATCAGGTCTAGTCATGACAAACATATATAGTTCATTGGTCATGAAGATTATATATACTCATCCACAAACGTTATATAATTATTATACACTAATGTCCTTATGACGTAAACTGATTATAATTATTAACACTTTATCTAATTATGAGAAATTTTAGAGGTTTAAATTAACATGAAATGGGAGAATTTTGTCTTGTATAGGCCGTATATACTGACTTAATAAACATCTAAAACCGTTTCAACACTGGTTATTGATAAGGTCAAATTTATAATTTTTATGTCAAAATTAAATTGATTAATTTTTTAAAGAGTTCATTTTTCATATAATTAACTAATATGTTTTTTTAAGTTATTATAGAAATTTAATAAATTTATTATATTTGACAATCTCTGAATGAATGAGAATACAAAATATCTTTACATTGTATTACCAATGAATCTAATATCTCTTATTTCTCTTATTCTCTTCTTATCAAATTATATAATTTATAATATATCGGATGTCCAGAAATATTTTTTATAATAATTTGATGATATTTTAAAAATAAAATAAAAATGGAAATGTTGTTAAATATAAAGATTAATTTTTTGACTTGGTATGCACACACGTAACAGACGACATTCAAATTTTCAATTATACAGTGGTGACTTGTCAAAGTTCACACAAGTGTGTTCAATTACTTCAAAATGCAAATAAAAAATTATGTGTTGCATTTAATATCTAATAAAATAGAAGAAAGTTTTAGTAGTTTGTTCAATTCGATCGAGTGTGATGTCAAAAAAAAAAGCATCCGGTTTGACAAATATAAATATAAATACAGTTTCCATAAAGAGAACTCTTTGCTGTCATATCTTCATTGATTTAAATTGTGGATAAGTATTCATGGACGAGTTTATTAATAATGATCATAGAGGAGGTTAAAATAATTGAATAAGTCAATAATAAAAGTTAAGAGAGAGAGAAGGAAGAAAAAAGTTTGAAAAACTAACACAATTCTTCAGAACGATTTAGCATCGGCATATGCATAGCCGGGTTTTCATATTCCTCAAAGCTCAATTCGTCTGGACATTTTTCAGAAGGCCTTTGCTCCAGCAGCATATGCAGAGCTGTTAGGTCTTTGTCATCTCTTGCGAGGGTCAATTCGGTTGGATATTTTTCAAATAAATTGATTGCCACATCTGTTAATAATAGGCAGAAATTAAATGGCGATACAAATAATTGGATTATTGCATATATACATACAAGGCATGGTAAATTAATTCTCATGTTAAACCCTTTATATAATTAACCTTTCAACACTAATAGTATGTGTTTATTGAATTAGTCTTACTCTTACCAAACATGCCCTTCTTGATGCTCATAAAAAACAGTCTTTTAATATCCTCGAACTCCATTTTTTGAAGCAGACCATCAGAGGTGAGATATTGCACGACTTTGTGTTGCCCACTAAAGACAGCCAACTCAAAGGGAAGCATTCTATCACGCCCTTCAATCATGGGAAGATTTTGGTTTATTTCAATCATAATTTTTAAAAAATTAACATTTCCTGAAATTGCAGCCATGCAAAAAGCATTGTTTCTAGATGAATTTTGTATTTCCAAGTCTCCTGGGCTCATAAGGTTGAACAACCCATTCACAAAATTAACGCTTTTTGCATACACTGCTACATGAAGAGCTGTGTCTCCACCAAAAGTCAGCGGAATGCGTAGCATATCAGGAAATGTATGAAAAACCGATTCTGATTGCGACCACATGTCCTTCTGTGCATATATACACAGTTTTCTTTTGAAAGCAGCTGAACCTGAAATCCATGCACCATACTTCACATTCTTAACATGTCCTTTATATAATCATCATTACCATTCCAAAATTTAACTTCTTTTTCTCGTGCGCGCACCTTATATTTTTTTTGGAAAAATATGTTTTTAAAATTTTGATTTTAGTTATCCAAACTTTTTTATTCTAGTTAAGTCATCTAATTTAAAAATATTTTCTTTCAAATTTCAGAGTAATTTAAATAACATTTTACAAACTATTTTGAAAAGGTACCAAGCACTGTTAAAGTGCTTTAAGGGCCAAAAGTAGTATATTTTTAAATTAAAGGAATTAAAAAAAGATAAAAATTCACAGGGACTAATTAATTAATACCAAATTTTTAAAATTTCAGAGGGACCAAATATTTTTAAATATCATTCCTGTAATATATGTAAATGCAAATTCTTATCCTTGTTTCAACTTTAATTTTCTAAAAATGTAAAATGAAGAAACTATGATGTGGTTTGTAGATGGAGTGTCGTCCCTGCAATAGTTTCAACTATAATTAACTTACGCCGATCTTCAGGATTCCTTTCAAGTAGTGTAGCAAGTACTGGGAATTCCTCGTCACGACTTAGATTTGATTGTGATGAGATTATAATCTGAATATTGGTGTCATAAAAAAAGAAAAACATGAGAGAGGAATCATGTTTATTATATGATGAAGAAATTACATAATTAGATAATGGAAACGAATTCGACCTCTGGAATTCCCTCGGGTTTTGCTTCTTTCCTTCTTCGCCAGCCAAGTTTCGACTTGAACATAGTGTGGTGCTAAAACGAGACGCCCTTATCCAGATGAATTGGTTGGTTGGAGAGACTCTTCATGTGCATGTAATTCTTATCATTGTAGTCTTTTTTCATGGATTTAATTATATATATTGACAGTGTAAACATTTTTATAATAATACAAAATGCTACATCTTAATTTTAAAGTTTTAGTTATTATTTTAAAAAAATTACATACCATAATTAATTATCTTTTCGTGCCAATGTTAGATTTTTCTTCTGTCGTAATTACTGAGATTTGACTGGTATTGGTACGCGCATGTCTTGTCTCAAAGACTTAAATGTTATAGGCGTGATCAAACAATAGTGTTTTCCCACTAGGTGGGGTGGCAATATGGATCAAACATCACCACGATGTCCTATTATAAATCATGTCCATAGATTAATCATTAATAAAAGAAAAATATCTGCCGTTCGCTGATAAGAAGGCAATTAATTATAAAATATAAGAAGGAAATATATATATATATAAAATGTAAAAATAGAGAAATATGTATATAATTTAGTTGTATATTATAATTATTAGTAAAGTTATTAATAAAATAATTCTTTTTATTTTTGATAATTCATGTCCATAGATTAATCATTAATAAAATAGTCCTTTTTATTTGCGGTAATTAAAATTTAAATTGGTAGGCAAATTGGAGCTATAATGGTTTACTTGAATCTTCACGGACAAGAATAATGATATGAAACTAAAACTCCCAAGTGCATTTAACTTGGTCCTACGCTGGAATGTGGTGGACTCGTATATCAATTTATATGGATTATGATTCGTTCAATTTGTAGGGATTTGATCCTCTGTGCTTTTGGCTTCTAACAATTTCATCTCTGACTCTAGAAAGCAACAATTGATTATAGTTAGTGGCTGATACATGTAGTTATAAATAAGGTTTTTGAAACACTAAAGGATATATTAATAGGGCAGAGTGGTCAATCTCAAAATTGGGATAACCTAAACTTGTTACTAGCCAAAACGTTATCTTTCTATGTCTTTATACAAAATAAGATTATTTAGAGTTAAATTCGGCATTAGTTTTAATAACTAGTTTCGGCACTAGCTGATTTATAAAATCTTTTATTTAAAATTAAAACATAAGGAAATTTCTACAAATTAATTAATATATAAGTTAATTTTAACTTTTAAAAAAATAATCTTTTTAATTAACAATCAATAACTTTTACATTTACGGAAGGAAATTATGTACACAAATTGGGAAGTAACTAATTATTTGGAAGAGGATATTTTAATAATTAATATTTCTAGAAAATATGTAATTACCTTTTGGTTATAATTTTCGACCTATTCTCACATCACTCTTTTCTTAATTTTTTCACCAACCTACTATGTTAAATTTCCGATAAAATTAAGCATTCACCAACTTGTTGCCTGTCTTACCCAATAGAGGAATTCAGAAAATAAAGAATCTTCATTTTCGGCTATTATAAATTCTAGTCATACAAGACGCCATAAATTCCAAGAAGAGGCAAATGAACTGGTTTAGTAACATCGGCAAAAGAAAGCAAATTTCATTAAAGAAAGTTCCATTGTAGTGAGTCTTTTTCACAGAGCAGTAACCACCCCCCAACTCTGGATTATTGCAACCATAGACCATGATTAGCCTAATGGCTTGAATCAGCACTTTTTAAAACAACTTCAACAAAAAGAAAAGAGGATTACATAAGAAAACAACAGTGAGATACCTGCATGTGGCACTATTTAGATGATGCTCATGTAGAAAGCAAGATAGATTGACTGTGCCTGAAGGAGTCCATCCCAAAGTCCATTAGAGTACGCTGCTGAGGTGAGGTCTTGAGACTCTTGTGAGTTTAGGAAGGTTTCAATCCGAGCATCGTGTAGTCTCCCTGATTCTTCAACTCTTGCTTTCAAAACAGCACCCATCTTCTCATACTTGCAACCATCAATGCATTCCCCAGTTTTTGTTTCTGTGTAAATGTCCTGTGCTTCAAGGAGTCCATCTTTGACTCCATCAAAGTATGTTGCACTCATGAGATCATGAAACTCCTCTGAGTTCTGGAAGGCTTCAATCCAAGCATCGTATTCCCTCCCTAATTCTTCAGCTTTATCTTTCAAAACAGCACCCATCTTGTCATAATTTCTCTCACATTTGCACTCATAACAATTAGAATACAATGGTTGTGGCAGTGTGGCTGCCATAGATGTCCTCGTGTACACGATACCTAATATAGCCTGGCTGTCCAAATCAGGAAAGGTCAACTTTGCTTCATGGAGTCCATTGACAATTCCTTCAATGTACATCTTAAATTCATCCGGGAGTGGTGGATACCCTGGTGGTCCTGAGTGTGGCAATTCAAACTTATGGATATTGTTCAAGGCAGCAGTTGTGGTTGTATCAATATCCAGAGAAGGAAAGATATTCCGTGCTTCAACAAGTGCATCCCTCATTCCATCACAGAATATTTTCCTCCTTTTTTGTTCTCGCCGAGGATCATCACTTCCCTGATGATGATAACCAGAGGTTAAAGCTTCTCCAACATGATCCGAAACAAACGTGTCACACAGAGCTTTAACAAGGTCCTTATCCAGAACCGAAGGCAGTACCGGTGCCACAAAAACTCCAGTCATGTTTTTCTTAGTTAACAAGGAATATAGTGTACCCCACACATCCAAATAAGGAAAGCTTAACTTTGCTTCATGGAGTGCACTGACAACTCCTTCAGTGTATATCCTCATTTCAACAGGGATTGGTTGTTCATTCCCTTCACCTTGTGGTTCGCGAAGTAATGGTGATGCAATCCTATGTATATTACCCTTTTTCAGGACCTCATTTGTTACTGTATCAATATCCAGAGAAGGAAAGCTTTTGTGTGCTTCAACAAGTCCATCCGTCATTCCTTGAAAGAATATTTTCATCAATTTTTGTTGTGACAGAGGATCATCATTTCGCTGGTGGCCAGAGGTTGAAGCTCCATTCCTGATTTTCTTATTTAACAAGGCCGTTACTATATCCCACAAATTCAAATTAGGAAAGCTCAGCTTTGCTTCATGGAGTCCATTGATAACTCCTTCAATGTATATCTTCATCTCACCTTGTGGTTCCGGGAGCGTTGATGAAACCCTATATATTATACCCTTACTCAAGGCATCACCTTTGGTTGTATCAATATCCAGAGAGGGAAAGCTTTTGTGTGCTTCAACAAGTCCATCCGTCATTCCTTCACAGAATATTTGACTCATTATTTGTCAACCAATCAATTGCCTTGTGTTGAAGTGCATTGACGAAATTGGATATATTGTCTAACTTTTTTAACACTTCATACACTACTTCTTGAAGCTTTATTTATTTTTATCTTCTTTTCACTCTCCATCTTCTTAGTCTCTTCTACAAATTCTTTCAATGGCTCGGTTGATTTTTTCATCTTCTGTAGCAATTACTGGAGCTTGCTCATCACGACTTGGATTTGATTGTGATGGCATTATAATCTTAAATTTGTTGTCCTAAAAAACAAAAAAAGAGAAAATCATGAGAGGAATCATGTTTATTATATGATGTAGAAATTACATAATTAGATAATGGTAACGAATTCGACCTCCGGAGTTCCCTCGTCTTTTGCTTCTTTCCTTCTTCGCCAGCCAAGTTTCGACTTGAACATAGTGTGGTGCTAAAACGAGACGCGCTTATCCAGATGAATTGGTAGGTTGGAGAGACTCTTCATGTGCAAGTGATTCTTATGGTGAAGACCTGCAAAGGACGATGTCCATGTCTCATCACGTGGAAAATGAATGATTGCGTGTGTAACATAAATGTTGTCGTCCAGTATTTAGAGAGTGATTTTTGAATAAAACTAAAATGGATTATGCATATGCGGAAATATGTTTAACACTTCAAAATATTATAAATATCGATATGCATGATGTATTCAAGGATATAGAAATAATGAGCATCAATATATTAGATTTTTAAAAGGGTGAGGTAGCCAAAAAATCATTGTTGTCTTTTTTCATGGATTTAATTATATATATTGACAGTGTAAACATTTTTTATAATAATACAAAATGCTACTTCTTAATTTTAAAGTTTTGGTTATTATTTTAAAAAAATTACATACCATTATTAATTTGCTTTCTTTTGTAAGGGGAAAAGGGATAAGACCTTCGCACTCATATTTGTACGACTTATCTTTTTCTGCCATTGTTAGATTTTTCTTCTATAGTAATTACTGAGTTTTAATTGGTATTTGTACGCGCATGATAAAAAGGAAAGAGAGAAAAAATACAATTCTTATTATTATTTATGTTGATGACATGATAGTTACGGGAGATGATCAAGAGGAACGCAATTCATTAAAGGAATATTTGGTAAGAGAATTTGAAATAAAAGACCTTGGTTGGTTCTTTGAAGTACTTTCTTAGGATTGAGGTCTCAAGATCAAGATCAGGTATCTTTCTGTCCCAGCGGAAATATCATTAGATTTGTTAAAAGAAACTGGGATGACAATATGCAAACCAACAAATTCTCCAATCGAAAGGGGATTGAAGTTGTGTATTGAAGAAGATCAAACTCCGGCAAACAAAGGAGCATATCAGAGACTTGTAGGGAGATTGGTGTATCTCGCACACACCAGACCAAATTTAACTTATGCTCTTAGTGTGGTGAGTAAGTTCATGCACAATCTTGGTGCACAACACATGGATGCAGTCATACGAATCTTAAGGTACATAAAGGCTACTCCCGGAAAGGGAATTTTGTTCAAAAAGGGATCTAACTACCAAGATGCGGTGGTTTATACTGATGCAGATTGGGCAGGTGCTCTTGATGATAAGAGATCAACTTCAGGATACTTTACATTTGTAGGAGGTAATCTTGTCACATGGAGAAGCAAGAAACAGAATGTTGTAGCTCGTTCTGAAGCTGAACTCAGAGGAATGGTTCTTAGACTCTGTGAAGGTATGTGGCTTAAACTACTTCTCCAAGACTTAGGCTATGTACATACACATCCCATTCAGTTGTATTGTGATAACAAAGCTGCACGCGACATTGCTCACAACCCTATCCAACACGATCGTATGAAACATGTGGAAGTTGACAGATTTTTTATCAAGGAAAAGCTTGATAAAAATATTCTAGAATTGCCAAATATTTGATCTGAAGATCAACTAGCAGATATTTTTACCAAGGTTGTTACAAGTCAGACTTTTGGGAAACTATTAGACAAGTTGGGAATGTATGACATCTATTCACCAACTTGGAGGGGTGTGTTGAAAGTCCAATATTGGAGGAGTGTGAAGTCCCACATCATCTAGTGATGAGACTTGTTGCATATATATAAGTGGGGGGCAAACCTCACATGCTAGTCATGACAAACATATATAGTTCATTCATCATGGACAATATATATAGCCATGCACAAACGTTATATATTTCATAATATTAAGTTAAATGATACCTCTTAATAAATTTATTATAATTCTTAACTTTTGTTTTTCAATTTTTTCAAATACATCCAAATAAGGAAAGTATTTTTACTTTTATTTCTCTTCTTTCTAATTCCAGTTGTATTTCACCACATCCAAACAAGGATAATTCTCAATTTTATTTTTAGCAGGAAGGATAGTGCTGAAATTTCACTCCAGTGTGTGATGGGGACGTTTTCAAGTATTTGAATGACGTAAAATATCTATTGCCGGATATGCATATTGTTTTTCATTTTTGAAACTATCTGAAAATAGGACACATTTTGTGATAACCAGTAAGAAAGACGTGAAACTAAAATTCCAAAGTGCATTTAACTTGGTCCTGCCTCAACAATCAAGACTCAAATTCTTATTAGAATTTTTCCTGCTCCAATATATAGTTTTCTCCATGTTGTAGGGATTTGGCTTCTAACAGATTGGTCTCTGACTCTAGACCACAACAACTAATAGAAAAGTAACACTATAGTTATTAGCTGATACATGCAGTTATAGATAAAAGGGAATGGCCAGAGTGGTCAATCTCAAAGTTGGGGTGGCCTAAACTTGTTACTAGCCAAACGTTACTATCATTGTATGTCTTTATACACAATAAGATTGTTTAGAGTGTTTGAATAAATTTCTCCATCAATATATACTTATAGGTAAAGAATATAAGAAGGTAAAATAAGTTTTATCTCATAATTAAGAGACAAAGAGATAGAATAAGTACAACCAACAATCTTAAATTTCAACTTCAAAATAACAAATTATGCAGCGAACAGTCTATGAATTAACATGCAGAAATGAAATGGCAATGTCTGTAAGTTACTAAAGTTCGGAGACACGATATAATCTAGACCATAAGATGGTGTCGAAAATGCTAAATTGAAACAGAAGAAAGAGTAGTAATGGGAAAACCCCCAATGAAGCCACAACATATGCCACCCATTTTGTTGTGTGTTCAAATATTAAAAACGCTGCTGCTGTAAAAGCAATAACCATAGTGACAATGGAGATAAGAAGTAACATAGGCCCAAGAATCAAGCTCGGATGCAGTGATATGACAAATTCACTCTGTGAGAATCTTGATGTAGTGAAATTTGACAAGAAAGAGAGAAGAGAAGCAGAAGAAGTGAATAATGCAGCTGCATTTGCCAAGATGAAGACAGTGAACCAGGCACTGGTCTTGTCACCAGGAACAGTAACAGCAGCAGCAAATGCAACAGTAACAACAAGTGCAGCCACAAGCATGCCAGACTCAGCTATTCCTTTGCCTGAATCTTTAACTTCTTTAGATAACTCTTGGTGGGTTTCATAAAATACGTCCGCTGGTGACTTGCCTTCCCAGTTTCTCATTATCCTTAATTCAGAAGGAACTTTCTTCTGCACTTCCTATATATATTATACAGTTTCATATTAATATATAGTATATATCTTAATATTGGCATGCACATTGATTGGGATAAATTCATGTCAATGCATCACTTATTCTTCAAAAAAGATTTCCCGTAAAATAAATATAAAAAATAAAATAAAATAAACTTTCCTTAACCAGTGCACAAGCTAATTTTAATTTTTTTAAAAAAAATATTTCATTTTTTCTTCTTCTTTTATCTTTCTAACATTTCTTTGATAATATATTTGGATAGGAGATTTTAAATAGGTAAGTTATTTTGCTCTTTTTAGAATTTCAAATACTCACCCATACATTTAGGTATTTGGATAAAGAATTTAAAATTATAATAAAAATTTCAGCAATTTTAAATGAAAAAAAAAAGAATAATTGATCAACTACCACTAACTTTTAAGTAAACACGCAGAAATTCTCTCATTTATCTTATTAAATATGAACATTTTTATACGTTAAATGATAAAAAATAATTTAGATTTTTTCAAAAAATATATTTTTTAATTTTGTTTTCCTCACGTTCCCTAAGGTAAAACTTATATAAACTCTCTACATGTTTATTTTTTCTCAATACATACATGTATAATAAATGATAATAATTAAGGAAATTGACCTTGAACCATGCCAAGTCTCTTCTGATTTTGGTGGCTGGTCTCAAACATGACGATTCTTGTTCTTTTTCCGGAGGACGCGCAGCAAAATGTAGAACATTGTTACCATCATTGTCGACTGCTTGTAGCAGTTGGTTCGCTGATCCAATGTGAAGTATAAAGTAAAAAATATAACTTCGTCTATATTTAATAGCAATGTGCAGTATGGTCTCTCCAAACTCGCTCTTGACGAGTAGTTCAACATCCTCCAAAAGAAGCCATTTCACAATCTCAATGTTCCCTGATTTTACTGCATCCAACAATAATATCGAAGGTCGAGTCATCAATTCCCACATCTCCGAGTGTCCCATTTGTCTAACTTGAAGCCATAATTTGTTGAACAATAGCAGACCCAATCCTTCATTCTTGTCCTCTTTCATCAGGTCTAGTCATGACAAACATATACACTTCATTCGTCATGGACAATATATATACCCATCCACAAACGTTGTATATTTGTTAATATTAAGATATCTCTTAATAAATTTATTATATTTGACAATCTCTGATTTAATGAAAATACAAAATATCTTTACATTGTATTAACAATGAATCTAATATCTCTTATTTCTCTTATTCTCTTCTTATCAAATTATAAAATTCATATTATATTGTTTCTCTTTCACTACTCTCAAGTTAGGTGTAGGATAATATATTGGATGTCTAACCATCTTTTTTATGATATAATTTAATGATATTTTAAATATAAAGATTTATTTTTTGACTTGGTATGCACACACGTAAGAGACGACATTCAATTTTTCAATTATACAGTGGTGACTTGTCAAAGTTCACACAATTGTTTTTTCAATTATTATGTGTTGGGTATATATATCTTTAAAATTGAAGAAAGTTTTAGTAGTTGGTTCAATTCGAATGTGATGTCAAAAAAAAAAAAAAAAAAAAAAGCATCCGGTTAGACAAATATAAAGCTAAATACAGTTTCCATAAAGAACTCTTTGCTGTCATATCTTCATTAATTTAAATTGTGCATAATTATTCATGGACGAGTTTAATAATAGTGATTAGAGAGAGAGGAGGTTAAAATAATTGAATAAGTCAACAATAAAAGTTAAGAGAGAGAAAAGGAAGAAAAACTAACACAATTCTTCAGAAGGCCTTTGCGCCAGCATATGCAAAGCCGTTAGCTTTTTCTCATCTCTTGCCTCGGCCAAATGGGCTGGATATTGTTCAAATAAATTGATTGCCACATCTGTTAATTACAGGCACAAATAAATTGGAGTTGGATGATTATTGCATATATACATAATAGGCATGGTAAATTAATTCTCATGTAAAACCCTTTATATAATTAACCTTTTAACTCTAATACTATGTCTTTATTGAATTAGTCTTACTCTTACCAAACTTACCAAACATGGCCTTCTTGATGGTCATAAAAAATAGTCGTTTACTATCCCAGGACTCCATTCTTTGAAGAAGATCATGAGAGGTGAGATACTGCACGATTTTGTGTTGCCCACTAAAGACAGCCAACTCAACGGGAAGCATCCCATCAGGCCCTTTAATCATGGGAAGATTTTGGTTTCTTTCAATCATAATTTGTAAAAAATCACCATTTCCTGCAATTGCAGCTGTGCAGAAAGCAGTGTTTCCAAATGAATTTTGTATTTCCAAGTCTTGTGGGCTCATAAGGTTGACCAACCCTTTCACAAAATTAACGCTGTTTGCATTCACTGCTACATGAAGAGCTGTGTCTCCAAATGTTCTAGTCAGTGGAATGCGTAGCATATCAGGAAATTTATGAAAAACCGATTCTGCTTGCGACCACATGTCCTTCTGTGCATATAAACACAGTTTTCTTCTGAAAACAGCTGAACCTGAAATCCGTGCACCATACTTCACATTCTTAACATGTCCTTTATATAATCATCACTACCATTCCAAAATTTAACCTTTTTCCTCGTGTGTGCATCTTATATTTTTTTGAAAAAATATGTTTTCAAAATTTTGATTTTAGTTATCCAAACATTTTTATTCTGGTTAAATCGATCTAATTTAAAAATATTTTCTTTTTATTTTCAGAGTAATTTAAATAACATTTTACAAACTATTTTGAAAAGGTACCAAGTACTGTTAAAGTGCTTTAAGGACCAAAAATACTATACTTTTAAATGACAGGAATTAAAATAAGATAAAAATTTCACAGGGACCATTTAATACCAAATTTATAAAATTTCATAAGGACCAAAATATTTTTAAATATTATTCTTATAGGAAATTATTCGATAGAGAACTAGAATAAGTAGGCAACCAAGTTATAAAATAAAAAGAGAAAAAAATGCATATATATATATATATATATATATATATATATATATATATATATATATAAAATTATGTAAACGAGTTGGCTGGTTAATTATGTATTACAGTTGACTAAAGTTGATTTTTACAATATATATAAATGAAATTTCTTATTCTGGTTTCAAGATGGAGTGTCGTCCCAGCAATAATTTCAAGTATAATTAACTTACGCAGATATTCTGGAGTCGTTGCATCTTGTGTAGCTAGTACTGGAGTAGATGATATTATAATCTGAATGTTGGTGTCATAAAAAAAAAATCATGAGAGAGGAATCATAATTATTATATAATGAAGAAATTACATAATTAGATAATGGTAACGAATTCGACCTCCAGAATTTCCTCGGGTGTTGCTTTTTCCCTTCTCCTCCGGCAAAGCTTGAACATAGTGTGGTGCTAAAACAAGACGTGCTTATCCAGATGAATTGGTGAGAGGAAGAGAGGTGCGAAGTGTCCAACAACCATTGACGAAGGACCATATACAAAACACAAGTTGATTAATAAAGTATAATTGTAGCAGTGACCTTGCTTAATATTTGGTCTTTGCAGCTTAATTAAATCATGAACTTTACTTTTCCTCGTATGTCTGTAGGACAATTAAATATATAATTGTTAAAGTAACATTCTGTTAACCACTATATTACTCCCCATTCTTTATTCGTTGATGATTTAGACATTAAATACTAATCAAAAGATTCATAAAATTTAAATTAAAATAGAATATAAAGTCATTAAATTAAATACTAATTAAAATAGAGTATTAGAGTGGGTTTCGGAGGTGGATTTAACATATTTCAAGCATTTAAATAAATTTTATTTAACTGAATTTCTTTTATTATAAATATTTTATTCAAAATAAAATAACTTAAATTTCTTAATTAAAATCAATTATATATTTATATGTAAATATTTCTTAATTAAAATTTATAATATAATTATTTAATTAAAATTTATAATAACTAATTTTCTAGTTAACAAGACACGAGAACATACTTGTTTTTGGAGGCAGATGTTGTATTCTAGTTAGTTTCAATTTCTTTTAAATCAATAAATCATCCAAGCACAGATCCTCAACGTAACTGAAGAGGAATTCCACGAAGAGGCAAATGAACTGGTTTAGTGATATGGGCAAAAGAAAGCAAATTCATGAAAGAAAGTTCCATTGTAGTGAGTCTGTTTCACAGAGCAGTAACCACCTCCCACCCTGTTCGTGTCTTTTTTACTTAATAAGGCTTTTAGTGTATCCTACTCATCTTCAATACTGATGTCAAAAAAAAAAAAAAAAAAAAAAAAAAAAAAAAAAAAAAAAAGCATCCGGTTAGACAAATATAAAGCTAAATACTGTTTCCATAAAGAGAAGATGGATACATTAGCGTCACCTGATGTCCCAAGTAGTTCATCTGCAAAATCAATGTCAGATGAGAAGCATGAGGAATACCCTGGATTGTCCTTGTCTGATATGGAAAATATGTCCATTGATCCCTCACAACTAGCCAACTTAAATACAAGAATTGATGAAGATGAAAAGGATTATGATGAAGAAATGCAGGTGAACTTGTGCTGGCTTAATTATGACTTCTTACATAAACCATTCATTAGAATGTTTTTATGGAGAACAGAGTAGATATTTTAGGAGTAGTGTTAGACTAGATCTTTAGTGGTTAAGATGATTACTCTAAAAGTGGAGATATAGATTGTTCCATTTAGAAATAGCCATGTTATTGTAATTTGATAAATTTTAATGTCTTGTTGGTGATCAGCGCACGTTTGTGGAGCCAAGCCAACAAACTGGCATCGCCAACAAGTAAGAGAGGCGTGAAACTAAACTTCCAAAGTGCATTTAAGTTGGTCCAATATATAGTTTTCGCCATGTTGTAGGTATTTTTGGTCATCTGTGCGTTTGGCTTCTAACAGATTGGTCTCCGACTCTAGACTGCAACAATTATTGAAAAGTAACACTATAGTTTTTGGCTGATACTTTCAGTTATAAATAATAGGGAATGGCTAGAGTGGTCAATCTCAAAGTTGGGATAACCTAAACTTTTACAAGCAAAAACGTTATCTTTCTATGTCTTTATACACAATAAGGTGTTTGAATAAATTTCTCCATCAACATATACTTATAGGAAAAGAATATAAGAAGTTAAAATAAGTTTTATGTCACAACCAAGAGACAATTAGATAGAATAAGTGCAACCAACAAACTTAAATTTCAACTTCAAACTCCTTGATTGTTTCGCAAACAAATTATGCAGCGACAGTCTATTAATTAACATACAGAAATGGAATGGCAGTGTCTGTAAGTTACTAAACTTAGGAGACACGATAAAATCTAGACCAGAAGAAGGTGTCAAAAATGCTAAATTGAAACAGAAGAAAGAGTAGTAATGGGAAAACCCCCATTGAAGCCACAACATATGCCACCCATTTTGTTGTGTGTTCAAATATTAAAAACGCTGCTGCTGTAAAAGCAATAACCATACTGACAATTGAGATAAGAAGTAACATAGGCCCAAGAATCAAGCTCGGATGCAGTGATATGACAAATTCACTCTGTGAGAACCTTGATGTAGTGAAATTTGATAAGAAAGAGAGAAGAGAAGCAGAAGAAGTGAATAAAGCAGCTGCATTTGCCAAGATGAAGACAGAGAACCAGGCATTGGTCTTGTCACCAGGAACAATAAGAGCAGCAGCAAATGCAACAGTAACAACAAGTGCAGCCACAAGCATGCCAGACTCAGCTATTCCTTTGCCTGAATCTTTAACTTCTTTAGATAACTCTTGGTGAGTTTCATAAAATATGTCCTTTGGTGATTTGCCACCACGGTTTCTCATAGTCCGTAACTCAGGAGGAACTTTCTTCTCCACTTCCTATATATATTATACAGTTTCATATCAATATATAGTATATATCTTAATGTTGGCATGCACATTGATTGGGATGAATTCATGTCAATGCATCACTTGTTCTTCAAAAAAGACTTCTGGTAAAATAAATATGAAAATTAAAATAAAATAAACTTTTCTAACAGACAAAATTAGTTTTTCCGAAACTTTTATATTTAACTTCAAAAGGCAAGACAGTTTCTATGAATTAATTGATGCTCAAGCTAATTTTAATTTTTTTTAAAAATATCTCATTTTTTCTTCTTTTATTTTTTAAAACATTTCTTTGATAATATATTTGGATAGGAGATTTTAGAGAGGTAAGTTAATTTTTTTTTTAGAATTTCAAATACTCACCCATACATTTAGGTATTTCGATAAAGAATTTAAAATTATATTAAAATTTCAGCAATTTTAAAAGATTTTTATATTATTTAAAATAGAAAATTTTCAATTCTCTCAAAAAATATTCTTCTTTCGTCTCTTTCTTTACTCTCTTTCCCTCTATTTACAAGAATTAAATATAAGAAAAATGAATTATATAAATAAAAAAATAGAAGAATTAAAAATAAACATCATACAAGAGAAAGAGTCTAACTACAAAAACTAAAATGTATATTAAACCTAAAATTTAATATTAAAATGTGAAAGATTGTAAATAAATATTTAAAAATAAAAACAATCATTTTTTTATCCGGTCAAAATATTGAATTTAAAGAAATTTGAATTACTTTACATAAAGTATTTTCAAAATTAACAAAATACTCGTAATTTATAATTTTTTTTAAATATTAAATTACTTAAGATTGAAATATATTTTTTAATTTTCTTTTCCTCAAATTCCCTAGGTAACACTTATGTCACTTCTCTCCATGTTTATTTTTTCTCAATACATAAATGTATAATAAATAAGAATAAGGAAATTGACCTTGAACCATGCCATTTTGGTGCTTGCTCTCAAACTTGACGATTCTTCTTCTTGTTCCAAAGGATACGCAGCAAAATGTAAAACATTGTTACTTTCTTTGTCGACTGCTCGTAACAGTTGGTTCACTGATTTCATCTGAAGTATAAAGTCAAAAATGCTAGTTCGTCTATATTTAACTGCAATTTGTAGTATGTTCTCTCCACTGTTGTCGTCCATTACGGTGAGTAGTTCCCTATTCTGCCAAAGAAGCCATCTCACAACCTCAAAGCTCCCTGATATTACTGCATCAAACAAAAATACCGAAGGTATTCTTATGTAGTTCCCAATCTTTTCGGGTTCCATTTTACTAACTTGAAGCCATAATTTTTGGAACAATAGCAGACCCAGTCCTTCATTCTTGTCCTCTTTCATCAGGTCTAGTCATGACAAACATATATATACCCATCCACGGACGAGTTTAATAATAATGATTAGAGAGGATGTTAAAATAATTGAATAAGTCAATAATAAAAGTTAAGAGAGAGAAAAGGAAGAAAAAAGTTTGAAAAACTAACACAATTCTTCAGAAGGCTTTCGCGCCAGCATATGCAAAGCCGTTAGGTTGTTGTCATCTCTTGCGATGGCCAATTCGGTTGGATATTGTTCAAATAAATTGATTGCCACATCTGTTAATTATAGGAACAATTTAAATGGCGATACAAATAATTGGAATATTTCATATATACATAAAAAGCATCGTAAATTAATTCTCATGTAAAACCCTTTATATAATTAACCTTTAAACTCTAATACTATGTCTTTATTGAACTAGTCTTACTCTTACCAAACATGGCCTTCTTGATGGTCGCAAAAAACACTCGTTCAATATACCATAACTCCATTCTTTGAAGCAGATCAGGAGAGGTGAGATATTGCACGATTTTGTGTTGCCCACTAAAGACAGCCAACTCAACGGGAAGCATCCCATCACGCCCTTTAATTAAGGGAAGATTTTGGTAACTTTCAATCATAATTTGTAATAAATCACCATTTCCTGAAATTGCAGCCATGCAGAAAGCATTGTTTCCAAATGAATTTTGTATTTCCAAGTCTTGTGGGCTCATAAGGTTGGCCAACCCTTTCACAAAATTAACACTGTTTGCATTCACTGCTACATGAAGAGCTGTGTCTCTACTAGCAGTCAGTGGAATGCGTACCATATGACCAAAATTTTGAAAAACCGATTCTGCTTGCGACCACATGTCCTTCTGTGCATATAAACACAGTTCTCTTTTGAAAGCAGCTGAATCTGAAATCCTTGCACCATACTTCACATTCTTAACATGTCCTTTATATAATCATCACTACCATTCCAAAATTTAACTTTTTTTTCTCGTGTGTGCAACCTTATATTTTTTTGGAAAAATATGTTTTTTAAATTTTGATTTTAGTTATCCAAACTTTTTTTATTCTGGTTAAGTCTATCTATTTTAAAATATTTTCTTTTTAATTTCAGAGTAATTTAAATAACATTTTACAAACTATTTTGAAAAGGTACCAAGTACTGTTAAAGTGCTTTAAGGGCCAAAAACAATAGTTTATTTTTAAATTAAAGGAATTAAAATAAGATAAAAATTCACATGGACTAATTAATTAATACCAATTTTATAAGATTTCAAAGGGACCAAAATATTTTTAAATATTATTCCTGTAATATATGTAAATGCAATTTTTTATCTTTGTTTCAACTTTAATTTTCTAAAAGAAAAATATTTAATAGATAACTGAAATATACAAATAATTATATATTTTATAATTGAGTTGGCTGACTGGCTGCGTATTGCAGTTGACTTAGAAGTAAAGTTGATTCTAAAAATGTAAAATCAAGAAACTATCATGTGGTTTGTAGATGGACTGTCGCCTTGCAATAGTTTATGTATAACTTAACTTACCC
This sequence comes from Hylodesmum podocarpum, assembly GCA_026586105.1. Lineage (NCBI taxonomy): Eukaryota > Viridiplantae > Streptophyta > Magnoliopsida > Fabales > Fabaceae > Hylodesmum > Hylodesmum podocarpum. The sequence goes on along the minus strand of JALJEV010000519.1, from coordinate 3,662,446 downwards.
ACATATTCTGCAGTCATTTCATCTTGTGTAGAAATTACTGGAGCTTTCTCGTCACGACTTAGATTTGATTGTGATGAGATTATAATCTGAATATTGGTGTCATAAAAAAAGAAAAAACAAACATTAGAGAGGAATCATGTTTATTATATGATGAAGAAATTACATAATTAGATAATGGTAACGAATTCGACCTCCGGAGTTCCCTCGTCTTTTGCTTCTTTCCTTCTTCGCCAGCCAAGTTTCGACTTGAACATAGTGTGGTGCTAAAACGAGACGCGCTTATCCAGATGAACTGGTGAGAGGAAGAGAGGTGCAGTATGCGCGTTGTCTTAATCACAAGACTAATCAAGACATATAATGTAATCTAATATTTTAAAACTAGATAAACATGTCACCCGGATACAACTTAGGACTAATATAAGTGACTTCAAAATCAATGTCAGGAATAAAAATACTTATAATCTGATTTAAGAGATATAAAATTAAATCAGTTGTCATAGAAAGTAATCTTCATGGCCGTTCAGTTTTTTTTTTTAATTGTTACCTAAATTTTTTAATGGACTAAAAAACGAATACAATGTTAATTCAATAAAATTATGTATTAAATCTTTAGAATAAAATATAATTTATTAGGAAGAGAAAAGATTAGTGGTTTCTAACATTACTTCTAAAGAATCGTTTAAAACCCCGGTTGCTTGTAAAGAATGAGAAGAATTAAGATAACTTCTGAATAATCCGGTTGCTTTTAAAGGATGAGAAGAATAAAGATAACATGTGAATAATGTATTTATAGCACAAAGTGTCCAACAACCATATACAAAACACAAGTTGATGAATAATGTATAATTGTAGCAGTGACCTTTGTTATTTGGTCTTTGCAGCGGAATTAAATATGAATTTTATTTTGCTTTTACGTCTCTCGAGGACAATTAAATATATCAGCTTTAAGTAACATGCTGTCAACTACTATATGTGTGGCCCACCAATTTAAAACAATTGTTACTTGTTAGTCTACTATTTAAAGAATTAAAAAAAAATTATTACAATATATCAAAATATATTACTCACCATTTTTTTATTCATTAATGATCTAGACATTACATACTAATCATTAAATTAAATACTAATTAAAATAGGGTATTAGAGCGGGTTTCGAAGGTGGATTTAACATTTCAAGCATTTAAATAAATTTTATTTAACTGAATTTCTTTTATTTTATAAATATTTTATTCAAAATAAAGTAACTTAATTTTTTTTATATTTTTATTTGCTTGTTTAGATAGAGTAATTCAATTTCTATTTAATACAAAATTTTATTTTAAAATTTTTATTTGAAAAATAAAAAACTGTATTAAATATTATAAAAGTAAACATTAGGCAATATTTAAATATTTAAGAATTCAATTATAAAAATTATCTTAATCATAATTCAAACCCAACTCATACGCAAATACTGGTTTAACTGACCGTGTAAAAATGATAACTCTAATATTTATATTTATTACTTAATGTAGTATACTTACCATAACTGTACTAAAATATTTCCACTCAGGCACACCTGTTACCTTCAATTATTTTAAGCATAATTAACTTAACAGATATTCTGGAGTTATATCATCTTGTGTAGCTAGTATTGGGACATAACCAAAAGACACGAGAGGAATCATCTTTATTATTTGCTCAAGAAATTATATAATTAAATAATAGATGGTTGGGTCATAATCATCTTTACTGTTTGGTTTTCCAGCTTTTTGTTTTTCAAATAAAAAAATAAAAATGTGCCAACTAAATATAATAAATATGCGTAGGGTAGGACACATTAGTATTATTTTATTCATATTCCACATCAAATCATTGTACGAGGATTCACTATGTTGGATAAATTTAACGACCATATACAAAACACAAGTTGATCAATAAATTATAATTGTAGCAGTGACCTTTGTTAATTGGTCTTTGCAGCGGAATTAAATGATGAATTTTACTTTTGCTGAATATATTTATTGATAGTATGTTTTGGAAGGTTCTAAACCAATCCAAATGGTATAAAATTTTTTGGGATCACCTTCACAAAAGCTAGAATAATATGAAAATTTTGAACAGCCTAATCCATTTAGTTTAATTATAAGAAATTGATTAATTGAGTTAACTATAAGAGGTGTATTTGTCTTGAGAGTGAAAAATATAATGGTAGAAATTTAATTAGATAAATTGATTAAAAAATAAGGATGATATATATATATATATATATATATATATATATATATATATATATATATAAAAGATAAATAGGAGGGAAATTAGAATCCATTCACTTTTATTAAGACATGATGAGTAGTCCTTCTCATTCAATGGAAGAGCTTTTAGAACAACAAACTTATTAGGATTTTTTGTCAACCAATCAGTTTCCTTATGTTGAAGTGCATTCACAAAATTGGATATATTGTCTAACTGCTTTACCACTTCATACACTGTAATTTATTACAATATAATCTTTTAACCTATTAGATTTAATAGATAAAATGTTATTATCAATATAACAAAAATGATAGTATCTTATGATTAATCACATTGATGAAGATTTAAAATTTGAATCTCACAGTGAAATATATGTTTTCACAAAATGAAGCTAAGGATTTTTTTTGAAATAATACTTACGAAATTAGCATTTTAACAAGTGCAATACGCAAAATTGAGATCTTATATCATATATAATTAAAATCAATTATATGTAAATATTTCTTAATATATAATTTATATTAAAATTTATAATAACTAATTTTCTAGTTAACAAGACATGAGATCCACGAGAACATACTTGATTTTGGAGGCAGATGTTATATTCTAGTTAGTTTCAATTTTTTCAAATTGATATATCATCCAAGCACGAATACTTAACGTAACTGAAGAGGGATTAAAAAATATATTAATATTTAATTTTTAATAAACACTTATTTAACAAATAGAAGTTTTATACAAAATATTGACTAATTCAATTTATAGAGAAAAATGATTAAATTTATTATCAGAAAAAGTTAAAGAAATATTATTATAATAACTTGTTTTTTAATATTTAACAATTTTTCTATTAATTTTTTTTTTAATTTTTTAATCCGCATATATAAAGAAGTTCTTTGTGTCGTTGAACGCGAAAGTGAGAATTAAAATTTTTATATATATTAATGTTAAATGGTGTAAGTAGAGCAATTTGGATATTGGTTAGCTCAGTAATGTGTTGGTGAGGGTGGTCCTGGCCCATAAACATACACATTGAACCGATATAAAATGGCTGATCCATCAGTAACATTGGCAAAAGAAAGCAAATTGAAGTGAGTCTGATTTCACATAGCAGTAACCACCTCCCACTCTGATCGTGTCTTTCTCACTTAATAAGGCTTTTAGTGTATCCTATACTCATCTTCAATACTGATGATGAGGGCAACAGAAATAAGAAGGTAATAATAATTTATATAACATTATGACCGTTTTTAAGTATTTGAATCACGTAAATATATATTGCCTGATATGCATATTGTTTTTCATTTTTGAAATATAAAACGTCATACAATAAAACCATCTGAAAATAGGACACATTTTGTGACAAATTGTAAGGAAGACGTGAAACTAAAATTCCAAAGTGCATTGAACTTGGTCATGCCTCAACAATAAACATTCAAATCCTTATTAGAAATTTGGCTGCTCCAATATATAGTTTTCTCCATGTTATAGGGAGTTGGTCCTCTGTGCCTTTGGCTTCTAACAGATTGGTCTCTGACTCTAGACCGCGACAATTAATAGAAAAGTAACACTATAGAAATTGGATGACAGATGCTCTCACAAATTTTAACAGAAGAAAATATATTATCGGGTAAACCACCGTCCCCAGTGAAACCACAACATATGCAGCCCATTTTCTTGTGTGTTCAAATATTAAAAAAGCTGCTGCTATAAAAGCAATAACCATATAGAGAATTGAACTAAAAAGATAGACAGGCCCAAAACTCATAGTCAGTGATTCGTCAAATTTAATTTGTGCGGACCTTGATGCAGTGAAAGTTGACAAGAAAGAGATAAGAGAAGCAGAAGAAGAGAATAAAGCAAATGCATTTGCCAAGATGAAGACAGTGAACCAGGGATTGGTCTTGTCACCAGGAACAGTAAGAGCAGCAGCAAAAGCAACAGTAACAACAAGTGCTGCCACAAGCATGCCAGACTCAGCTATTCCTTTGCGAGCATCATTAGCTTCTTTAGATAACTCTTCGTGCGTATCACAGAATATGTCCTCTGGTGACTTGCCGTCAAGGTTTTTCATTCTATTTAATTCAGGAGGAACTTTCTTCAACACTTCCTGTACATATTTGCCCAGTTTCATATCAAATATATACTATATACTAATTTACCAAATATTTTTCTTACACATTGATGGGATTAAATTCGTGTCAATATGTACTTATAGTTAAAAAAAGACTTAGGTAAAATAAATTACAAAAATACGATAAAATAAACTTTTCTATCTTTTTCCAAAACTTTTATTTAAATTTAAAAAATATGGGAGTTTTTATAAATTAATTAATGCATAAAATAATTTAAATTTATGAAATAAGGAGTTTTTATTTAATTTTTTTTCTTAAATTTATTTGATAGTATATTTGGATAGGAGATTTTAAAGAGGTAAGTTATTTTATTTTTTTTTAGAATTTCAAATAGTCTCCAATACGTTCAGGCATTTGGATAAAAAATTCAAAACCATATTAAAATTTCAAAAATTTGAAAGATATTTTTATTATTTAAAATAGAAGAATTTCAATACTCTCAAGAAATAAAGAATTTAAAAATTCTCCTCTCTCTTTCTCTTATCTCAATGGTCTCTTTCTCTTCTCTCTTTCCTTTATTTATAAGAATCAAATAAAATAAATAAATTACATAAATAAAGAATACATAAATTACAAATAAAATATCATACAAGTAAAAAAAAGTTTAATTACGAAAAATAAAATGTATATTAAACTTAAAATTTAATATTAAAATGTGAAAGATTATAAATAAATATTTAAAAACAAAAACAATCATTTGTTAAAAATTGAAAATATTTATCTTGCCAAAGAAATTGAAATTAATTTATCTAAATAAAGTATTTTTAAAGTGAATAAAATACTAGCATTTTACAATTTTCAAAAAATTTAAAATACTTAAAAGATTTAAATTTTCCTTGTTTTCAAAATACCTTTTTTTTTTTTTTTTTTAAGATGTTAGAGACAACCAGATAGAAATTTACCTGATGTACTATTTTAGTTAACAATCAATAACTTACGAAGGAAATATATACAAATTCAGATGAGTAACTAGTTAGCTAGGCTTAATTGAACAACTTCCACTAGTTATAACTTTTAAGTTAACACAGAAGTTATCTGGTTTATCTTACTAAACATGAACTTTTTTATAAGTTAACTGTTAAAAAATAATTTTAATTTTTCTTAAAAAAGTATATTTTTTAATTTTCTTTTCCTGTCACCTCTCTCTCCATGTTTTTTTTTTTCTCTATAGATGTATAATAAATAAGAATAAGGAAATTGACCTTGAACCATTCCCTGTCTATTCTGATTTTTGTGGCTGGTGTCAAACTTGACGATTCTTGTTCCAAAGGACGCGCAGCAAAATGTAGAACATTGTTACCATGACTGTCGACTGCTCGTAGCAGTTGGTTCACTGATTTCATGTGAAGTATAAAGTCAAAAATGCTTCTACGTCGAAATTTGACAGCAAGGTGTAGTATGTTCTCTCCACTGTTGACGTCCATTATGGTGAGTGATTCATTCTCCGAAAGAATCCATGTCACAAACCCATTGTTTCCTGATTTTACTGCATCCAACAATAATATCGAAGGTCGAGTCCTCAATTCCCGCCTCTCCCAGTATCCCATTAGTGTAACTTGAAGCCATAATTTTTTGAACAATTGCAGACCCAGTCCTTCATTCTCATTCTTGTCCTCTTTCTTGCCTAGTCATGACAAACATATATAGTTCATTCGTCATGGACAAAATATATACCCATCCACAAACGTTATATACTTTATAATATTAAGTTCATACCTCTTAATTAAATACACTAATGTCCTTAATTTTGAGGTAGACTGAATATAATTATTAAAACTTAATGTAATTATGAGAAATTTTAGAGTTATATATTAACATGAAATGGGAGAATATTGTCTTGTATAGACTAACTTAATAAACATCTAGAACTGTTTCAACACTGGATATTGAAAAGGAAAATTTATAATTTTTATTTAAAAATTAAATTGAATAATTTTTTAAAGACTTCATTTTTCTTATTTTTATATAATTAACTAATTAAAAATTATTTAAATATGAATTTTTTAGTTATTATAGAAAATTTAAGAAATTTATTATATTTGACAATCTCCGATTGAATGAAAATACGAAATATCTTTACATTATATTAACATTAATGAATCTAATATTATCTCTTATTTATCTTATTCTCTTATCAAATTATAAAATTTATATTATATATTTTTTTCATTCACTACTCGCAAGTTAGGTGTAGGACATATATTGGATGTCCAGCAATATTTTTTATAATATAATTTAATGATATTTTGAAAATATAATAAAAATGGAAATGTTGTTAAATATAAAGATTAATTTTTTGACTTGGTATGCACACACGAAAGAGACGACATTCAAATTTTCAATTATAGAGTGGTGACTTGTCAAAGTTCAGACAAGTGTGTTCAATCAGTTAAAAATGCAAATAAAATATTATGTGTTGGATATAATATCTAATAAAAGAGAAGAAAGTTTTAGAAGTTGGTTCAATTGAGTGTGATCTAAAAAAAAAAAAAAAACATCATCCGGTTTGACAAATGTAAAGCTAAATACAGTTTCCATAAAGTGAACTCTTTGCTGTCATATCTTCATTAATTTAAATTGCGCATAATTATTCATCAACGAGTTTAATAATAATGATTAGAGAGGAGGTTCAAATAATAACAGAAGTTAAGAGAGAGAAAAGGAAGAAAAAAGTTTGAAAAACTAACAAAATTCTTCAAGAGGCTTCCGCGCCAGCATCTGCATAGCTGTTAGTTCTTTGTCATCTCTCGCGATGGCCAATTCGGCCGGATATAGTTCAAATAAATAGATTGTCACATCTGTTAATTATAGGCACAAATTAAATGGCGATACAAATAATTGGATTATTGCATATATACATACAAGGCATGGTAAATTAATTATTATGTAAAAGTAAAACCGTTTATATAATTAACCTTTAAACTCTAATAGTATGTGTTTATTGAATTAGTCTTACTCTTACCAAACATGTCCTTCTTGATGGTCGCCAAAAACAGTCGTTGAATAGACTGTAACTCCAATCTTTGAAGCAGATCATGAGAGGTGAGATATTGCACGATTTTGTCTTGCCCACTAAAGACAGCCAACTCAACGGGAAGCATTCCATAACACCCTCGAATCATGGGAAGATTTTCGTTTCTTTCAATCATAATTTTTAAAATATGATCATTTCCTGAAATTACAGCCATGCAAAAAGCGTTGTATCCAAATGAATTTTGTAGTTCCAAGTCTTCTGGGTTTATAAGGTTGACCAACCCATTCACAAAATTAACGCTGTTTGCATTCACAGCTACATGAAGAGCTGTGTCTCCACAAGCAGTCAGTGGAATGCGTAGCATATCAGGAAATTTATGAAAAACCGATCCGGCTTGCGACCACATGTCCTTTTGTGCATGTAAACACAGTTTTCTTTTGAAAGCATCTGAACCTGAAATCCGTGCACCATACTTCACATTCTTAAAATCATCACTACCATTTCAAAATTAAACTTTTTTTCTACTGTCTGCACCTTATATTCTTCTTGGAAAAACATGTTTTTAAAATTTTGATTTTAGTTATCCAAACTTTTTTATTTTGGTTGAGTCTATCTAATTTAAAAATACATTCTTTTTAATTTCAGAGTAATTTTAATAACATTTTATAAACTATTTTGAAAAGGTACCAAGTACTGTTAAAGTGCTTTAATAAGGGCCAAAAATAGTATATTTTTAAATTAAAGGAATTAAAATAAGATAAAAAAGTCACAGGGACTAATTAATTAACACCAAATTTTTAACATTTCAGAGGGACCAAAATATTTTTAAATATCATTCCTGTAATATATGTAAATGCAATTTCTTATCCTTGTTTCAACTTTAAGTTTCTAAGAATGTAAAATCAAGAAACTATCATGTGGTTTGTAAATGGAGTGTCGTCCCTGTAATAGTTTCAACTATAATTAACTTACCCACATATTCTGGAGTCATTTCATCTTCTGTAGCAATTACTGGAACTTGCTCATCACGACTTAGATTTGATTGTGATGAGATTATAATCTGAATATTGGTGTCATAAAAAAAAAAAAAAAAAAAAAACATTAGAGAGGAATAATGTTTATTATATGCTGAAGAAATTACATAATTAGATAATGGAAACGAATTCGACCTCCTGAATTCCCTCGGGTTTTGCTTCTTTCCTTCTTCGCCAGCAAAGCTTCATCATTCTGTGGAGTATGGGCGTTGTCTTATTCACTAGACTTTAGGACTTATCAAGACAAATAATGTATTCTAATATTTTAAAACTAGATAAAAATGTCACCCGGATACAACTTTATATACTTAGGAGGACTAACATAGGTGACTGCAAAATCACTGTATAAGTTAGGACTAAAAATACTTAAAATCATATGATTAAGAGATATAAAATTAAATCAGTTTAATAATTCTATCATAATTGTAATAGAAAGTAATCTTTGTGACCGTTCAGTTTTTTTTTTAATTGTTGCCTAAATTTTTTAATGGACTAAAAACGAATACAATGTTGATTTAATATAAAATTATACATTAAATACTTTAGAATAAAATATAATTTATTAGGAAGAGAAATGATTAGTGATTTCTAACATTACTTCTAAAGAATCGTTTAAAACCCCTGTTGCTTGTAAAGAAAGAGAAGAATAAAGATAACTTCTGATTAATTATTATTTTAAAAAAATTACATACCATAATTAATTTGCTTTCTTTTTGTAGAGGAAAAAGGGATAAGACCTGCGCACTCGTATTTGTACGGATTATCTTTTCCCGCCAATGTTAGATTTTTCTTCTATCGTATTTACTGAGATTTGACTGGTATTGGTACGCGCATGTCTTGTCTCAAAGACTTAAATGTTATAGGCGTGATCAAACAATAGTGCATAGATTAATCATTAATAAAAGAAAAATATCTGTCATTCGATGATAAGAAGGCAATCAATTATAAAATATAAAAAATAAATAAATAAATATATATATATATATATATATATATATAAAATTAAAAAATAGAGAAATATGTATATAATTTAATTGTATATTATAATATGTATATAATTTACTGAGTTTTGACTGGTATTCGTACGCGCATGTCTCAAAGTCTTAAATGTTATAGGCGTGATCGGTTTAGTGTATTTATGTTATATGCATTTGATCGGTTGAGTGCATTAATAAAACAGTCCTTTTTATTTTGCAGTAATTAAAATTAAAATTGGTAGGTAAATTGGAGTAATTTTTAAATTTTACTCCAGTGTAAGATGGGGACAACCATTGTGGTGAGTCTGGTTTCACAGAGCAGTAGCCACCCCCCACTCTGGATTATTCCAACCATATAAATTTATCTCATTTTATATTTATTTTGTTCGGATAAATTAATTTAATTTTTTGTATTTTAATTTCTTTGTTTAGATAAAGTTATTCAATTTTTAAAAAATTTAATTTTTTATTTTTAAATATTTATTTAAAAATTAAATTTTAATATTAAATAAAAATAAATATTAATTATTTTTAAATTCTCCCCAAGAGAAGAGATGTAAAAGGATAGAGAAATAATTAAAATATCTCGATTTTAAAAAGAATTTCAAATTCTTTATTTTTTTCAATTAAAGTTTTTCTTAATTAAAATTTTCAAAATATTTTTTTCAAATAAATCAATAATTCAATTATTCATCACAAGCTCCACCAAACTACCAAATTGTAGCATCGATCTTGTTAATTGGTATTTGCATCGGAAATAAACGATAAACTTTACTTTTTCTCGTACGCCTGGAAGACAATTAAATATATCAGTGTTTAGTAACATCCTTTCAATATAAAAATATATTACTCACCATTTTTTATTCATTAATGATTTAGACATTAAATACTAATCAGAATATTCATAAAAATTTAAATTAAAATAGAATATAAAGACATTAAATTAAATACTAATTAAAATAGAGTATAAGAGTGGGTTCCGGAGGTGGATTTAACATTTCAGGCATTTAAAAATAAATTTTATTTAATTAAATTTCTTTTATTTTTAAATATTTTATTCAAAATAAAGTAAAATAATTTTCTTATATTTTGATTTGCTAGAATTAACAACAATGTTTGTTATGTTATTACTTGTACTATCTGAAGGACAGGGTACAACATATTTTATTCATATACATAATTGTGAAAGAGTTGTGGAATCTAAAAAATATTTTACGAAAAGACAAAAAACATCATATTTAGAAAGATAATCACTCTTCAATAAAAGTATGAGATGTTCTTTGCATATAAATAAAAATTTATTAATAACATGTTTTTGGAAGGTTGTGAACCATTCTAAATAATTTGAAAGTTCTTATAAAAATTATTTTAAGATATTGATTAATTAAGTTGACTATAAGAAATATATTTAATCTCGAGAGTGACAAATACAATATAAAACGAGACGCACTTATCCAAATGAATTGGTAGGTTGGACAGACTTCATATACATGTGATTCTTATGTTTTGGTTTTTCAGCTTTTTGTATATAAAAAAATTAAAAAATAAAAAATGTACCAATTAAATATAATAAATATCCGCAGGGTATGACACATTAGAATTAATTTATTCATATTCCAAATCAAATTATGTACGAGGATTCACTAAGTTGGATAAATTGGTTAAATAGGATACATATGCTGTATATCCTTGAAAATCATATATTATATAAGAGTGGGTTTTGGAGGTGAATTGAGTTTCCTAATTTTTTAAAATATTTTATTTAGATTAAATAATTTAAATTTCTTTCATTTTGTTCACTGGTCTTGCTAACGAGTATACTAAGGATATTGATTAAAAAAAATTAAAAAATATATATAATATATAAACTATTGATCAACATTAAAAAAAAAATATTAAACAACAATTTAGGATATTAATAAAAAATTTATTATTATTTTTACTTCTTTAATCTGGATAGATTTTTTTTTATTAGACTCGTACGTTTAATTTAGTATTTAAGATTGATTTGTATTGGACCATTAACAACCGAATTTCCACAACTAATTTAAAGCAAGATTAGAAATATTTTATATTATGTGCAAATGTACACATGTTTTTAACATTTGACTATTGACGAACGACCATTGACCATTGACGAAGAACACAAGTTGATGAATAAAGTATAATTGTATCATTGACCTTGCTTAATAATAGGTCTTTGCAGTGGAATTAAATAATTAATTTTATTTTTGCTCCTAAGTCTGGAGGACAATTAAATATATAAGTGTTAAAGTAACATTCTGTCAACCACTATATGCGTGACCAATTCAAAGCAATTGTTAGTGTACGATTAAAGAATTAAAAAAAGTTATTACAAAATATAAAAATACATTACTCATCATTTTTTATTCATTAATGATTTAGACATTAAATACTAATCAAAAGATTCATAAAAATTTAAATTAAAATAGAATACAAATACATTAAATTAAATAATAATTAAAACCACTAGTACAGAAAAGACACACTACGACGGTTTAAACTTACAGACTACGACGGTTCGTGAATGTAGTTGCATCTGGAGTCGTAGTCTCATTAAAACAGACTACGACAGTTCTCATTAAAACCGTCGTAGTTTGTAACCGTCGTAGTGTGATAATACAGACTACGACGGTTCAACTAAAACCATTGTTGTCTGTAACTGTCAATATTACAGATTACGACGGTTTTAATTTAACCCGTCGTAGTCTGTAAACAGACTACGACGGTTATCGTTATAACCGTCGTAGTTTGCTTACCTTTTTTTTTTTTAAATATGCGTTTTGTTTTTTAGTGTTTTCCCCTTATTAGCCAATAAATAACATGGTTCATAATCCAAAATCATACTTTAATTTGGATACTATTCTAAATAACAATTTTGTATCTAATAGTGCTGTAATTAACTACTACAAACTGAAATCAATTAAATAATCCAAATACTAAACTAACAAATGTTTAAATCATAACTTTACATGTATAAAACTAATTATCAGCTTCAAAAGACTCATCTATGTTCTTGATGGAGGACCATCCCCCAAGCATGAGAATTACAAGAGAAATGCAAAGTTAAATAGAAGCTCAAGTTGAAAAAGAGTTGACCAAGTCAAAGTCAACAAGTCAAAGTCAAAGGTCAACTTTTAGAAGTCAACAAATTGGGCAAATGAAGCCTTGTAATTTTCTAAGTATTTTGTAATTAGTTTAGGCTTAATTTTGTATAAGCTTGGACCTACATTTGTTATGTGATTTTCGGCCAAGCATTACAATTGCAAATTGGACATGTTGACTTTGGATTAATTGGTCTAAGCCTCTTAGAATTGGGCTCAAGAGTCTTATGACCAACTAAGCAAGTGTAATACACTCTCTTAAAATAGAGTGAGTGGATTAGGAGAGAGAATTAGTGGAATTACCACTAACTTAACTTGAATTTCCACCACTTGATTGTTCCATAATCAAAGGTGCAAATTCAAGTCAAGTTTATAAATGTTGACTCTCATCTAAGAAGGTATTCTAGCCTTTGGATTTACTTCTAATCCAAGGCATAGAATTCCATCTTGATTAATCCATGATCATCACAAACATAGATGAGTTATGAGCCTCTTGATCTCATTAACTCTAGATCCTTCTTGAATTGATCAAGTGAGGGGTGCTTAGCATCACTTGATCAATCCATCAAGGATCAAGTGGCTAGGATGACTCAAGGCCAACCACACACAAAGGGGTGTTATAACTTAGGCAATTTCCATTTTGGAATCACTTTTGAATTGAATGAAATAGAATTTTTCTAAGACTTGTGTCTTGAGAAAGGGAGAGTGCTCTCCTAGGGTTTCTTCATAGAACCTTGAATCTTATCTTGATCCATGACTCAAGTGGCGATTCATCACCTAGCTTATTGATCTCCTTGGATCATGGCGCTATCTCATTCCTAGTCTCATTCCATTTTGCTTCTTCTTTTTCTTGGTCACAAACCGAAACCATTACATACCTTAGCCTATATTCCGCAAGCTTTTCTTGGTCTTGAGTGAAGATCACTTGGTGAATTGAAGATTGGGCAAACAAAGGGTGTTAGATCCGTGGATCATCTTCTAGCTACATGGATTTGCATCAAATTTGGTATCAAGAGCTTGTTCTTCACCTAGTTGTTCTTCACTTGTGGTATTGAGTCTAGCTCCTATCTTTTTGATTTCAATTTTTGATTCAATTGAATTTTTATTTGAGTTTTGTTGTGTGTCTTGGCTGTCCAATGCATAGATGAGATGTTCTGACACTCATGGTTGATCATACATGGCTTATCTTACATGCTAGACACATTCTAGTTGATAGCCCCCATGTGTTTGATGAATTATCTCAATATGTATTTTGAGTCTCTTTGCTGGAATTGTTAATCCCCTGCATCTTATGTGGCTTAATTAGTGCTTATATGTGTTTTTATTATGTGCATTGCTCATTATAAGTTCAAGTTACCACTACCATGCTTTATCTTGCTTGTTAGCAATGTTGACTTGACTTGCTTGAGTATTTGAGCCTATACTTGGACTGTCCAGCAAAGAATAGCCAAAAAAAAATATAGAAAAACAAAAGAAAAGAAAAGAGCAAGAGAAAATATACAAGAAAAAGAGTCAAAGAAAAAAAATTCAAGAAAAGAAAAATACAAAAAAAAAAAAGTTTGAAGAAAAATTAGAGTGAAATTTTGAGTAGCTCTTGTAGTAGAATTTTTGGAAAAAATTGAGTGCAGTACATTGGGAAATTGGGATCATTAAACACCCACAAATTTTGTGTCCATGCTCAATTAGGCAACAATTACTCATTCGGCTCAAGCATCATATTACATATTGTGTCAAAATTGCTAATAACATGATATTTGAACTTGTATTGTGCTTTGCATGTGCCTAGACATATTTGCCCTGTCCTTGCCCTATTTTTGGACCCATATTTGTGGCTGCCCTGCACCTTAATTTGAGCTTATTTCGTGCCTAAACATCACACAAACCATTCCCCAAAATTTCAAGTCATTTTGAGCCAATTTTCAAGCCTAACTTCCAGCTTAGTGACGGTTTTGCTGTTGCTGTGGCAGTTTCGGGTTTGCAGTTGGTTCAAGAGGTTAAACGTTGATTTATTGAATTCTGGGCATTTGGTCATTCAATATACATATATATAAGCTCAACTGGAAATTTTCATAATTTTCCAAGCTCTTTTGCTATGCTAAAAAAATTTCACAAGTTGGGCAAATTTTGGTGACGGTTGCTGTCAAATTTTCCAAGAAACACCAGCATTTGCGCCTAGGCGCAAATCATAGCAAACAGGAGGCGCAAATCTACCTCCTTCTCTGGAATTTTGCGCCAGGGCGCAAACAAGAGGCACAAATTTGCGCCAGGGCGCAAACAGGAGGCGCAAATTGTCCAGCAAATTGCATTTGACTTCTTCCCTTCTTTGAGTTTGTTTTTCAAAATTTTTGCAGTTGTTAAATACTAGTTTTCCTTCATTTTTAGTGCAGTAAATATATTAACCTTTGTCTTAAACGTTAATTTCCATTTTTGAGTAGCTAATTTTGTCATTGAGTCTTGTTTTGTTGCTTGTCTTCTTTGGCTTCCTACTAGTTTTGTCTTGAGTATTTGTCTCCTTTGAATTTCCTTAAGCTTGTAGTGAATTGTTCCTCTTTCATTTGAGTAATTGGACATTGGTAATTGATAGAGGTTCCTCAAGAAACTTTAAGGAGATTGAGAGGAAAAAGGCAAGTGTGCACATCATAGAAAAAGCTATCTCAAGAGTGATACACGAGTGCTACTAGAGTGAAACAATTAGAGAGTGACAAGGATCCCTTATATAATTGTATTTGTTATCTAACCTTTTCTTGTGCAGCTATGGATACTTCTCCTAGTGTTGGGAATGATCTCTCACCAAAGTCTAAAAGGATGATGGATATGGTGAAGTCCATGCTTAGTGCTAGCTTGGAGGAGATGTTTGACCAAGAGAGGAGGTTAAAGGAGGAAAGGAGGATAAAGAAGGAATTGGAGAAGAGGATCCTTGGGGACACTAGTGGCAATCATGGTGGTCACAATGGGGGAGGGGCTGTACCTAGAGAGGGCCGTGGAAGCCTAAGCAATGAAGTACCTAGGAGTAGGAGAAATAGCTATAGAGGTAGTGGAAGTGAGGAAGGAATTCCTAGAGGGAATTATAGCACACCTAGGGAGAGTGATTGGGGAAACAACTATGATGAGGATGAACCCTTTAGAGGCCATAGGAATGCAAGGGGGGGAAGGAGAGATCCTTAACCTAGAAGGCCAAATCACACCCCTAGAAGACATATGTGGAGGAAGATGAACCTAGAGAGTGGGATAGAAACAACAAGATCAAGCTACCCAAGTTCCTTGGAGATAGTGAGGCCGAGAGCTACCTAGGTTGGGTGATGAAGGTTGATCAAGTGTATTCTTGCTATCCACACTTGAGTGAAGAGAAGAGGCTTAACTTAGCCATCTTGGAGTTTGAAGGTTATGCCTTGTTTGGTGGAACCAAGTCCTTGTAGATGCCGAAAAGAGGAGAAGGCCACACATCACTTCTTGGACCCAATTGAAGGATGCCATGAAGGGGAGATTTGTGCCTAAATCTTATACAAGGGACCTCCATGTGAAGCTCCAAAGGTTAACTCAAGGAGGAAGGAGTGTACAAGAGTACTACAAGGACCTAGAATTGACCTTGATGAGGGCCGGCTATGAAGAGGAGAAGGAAGCTACAATTGCTAGGTTCACCAATGTATTGAATAGGGAGATTCAAGATGTCTTGGAGCTCCAACATTATAGAACTTTGGAGGATGCCATCCACAAGGCCGAGAGGAATGAGGGCCAACTAAAGAGGAAGAGCTCCTTCAAGAAGTCTTTCACACATGGATCTTCAAGTTGGAAGGACAAGCAAAAGATGGAGGGATCATCCAAGACTTTCTACAAGTCTAGCCGAGATGACCCTAAAGGTAAGGAAGTTTCTAAACCCATTTCTAAGCCTTCTAACATTAAGTGTTTCAAGTGTTTAGGACATGGTCATATAGCTTCCCAATGTCCCAACAAGAAGGCCATGATCATGAGAGTGGATGGAGGGATCACTAGTGAAGAGTCCACTCACTCTTCTAGTGAAGAAGAGGATGCTAGTGCTAGTAAGCATTCAAGCATGGAGCAACCGGAAGATGGAGACCTCCTCATGGTGAGGAAGATGCTTGGAAGTGCCCTCAAGGAATTGGATGACTCACAGAGAAAACATCTTCCATTCTAGATGCCTAGTGGAAGGGAAGGTATGTTCTCTTATCATAGATAGTGGTAGTTATACAAATGTTGTTAGTACTAGATTAGTAAATAAACTAGAACTTAGGACATCCCCACACCCTAAACCTTACAAGCTACAATGGTTGAGTGATAAGGGAGAAATGGTAGTTAGTAAGCAAGTTCTTATTAACTTCTCCATAGGCAAATATAGAGATGATGTGTTATGTGATGTAGTGCCTATGGAAGCCACTCACCTATTACTTGGGAGACCTTGGCAATATGACAAACATGCCATTCATGATGGTGTTTCCAACACCTATGTTTTCTCTCATATGAGCAAAAAGGTCACCCTTAAGCCTTTGTCACCTAAGGAAGAGAGAAAATGAAAATGAGAGAGAAAATGAGGATCAAATAAAAATGAAATTAAAGAGAGAAAATGAGAAGAAAAGTGAGGGTTCAAGTGCCACACATAGTATGGCCGAGAGCTCCTCCAAGAAAAGCCAAAAAGAAACCAAACACCCTAAGAATCTAGTGTTGGCCGAGAGTTGCAAGAAAATTACCAAACATGCCACTAAGGATTCTAGGTTGAAAAACAAGTGTGGAAGCACCCATGATGCTAGGCAAACCGAGGCTAAAACAAAAGGGAAACTTAGTGAGAGTTTGCTTATTGGGAAAGGTGAGCTAAAGAGAGAATTCCTTGCTAGGAAAATCATATTTCTTTGTTTACCTAATCCTCTTGTGTTGAGCACTAACATTGTAGGTAAGCAACAAGATTTGGATGCATTCAAGGAGGAGTTCAAAGATGTGTTTCCCAAGGACATTCCACATGGGTTGCCACCTTTGAGAGACATTGAGCCTTGGAAAATCATTGAATTTAGAAATGTGGAATTTTTAATTGTGCCTACTAACCTTTACTCTCATGATATTAATTGTTCATATAGGTTGATGAAAGAAGTAAAGAAGGAGGGCACATTACAAACTTACACATATATTGACATACCAAAGGCGCCTTGTGGAATAGCTAAAGGATTCACTCCCAAGAAATTTTGTGTTCTAGGACCAAGTGAGGAGTTGTGCATAGAGGAACCATGGAGTGATCTAGGTAGAGGAAAAGAAGTACTTAGAGATTATGCATTATCAAAAAGGGAGACTTTTTTGCCTCTTACTTCTCCTATTATTTCTAATTTGCACAACACAATTTGTGACACAATAGGTTCTCTAAATAGGTCTTGGGAAATGTTTGAAAATGTCAAGTTGAGATTCTTGTTTGATTCTACTAATGGTTGCCCTTTTAGGTGGAAGAATGAGTCCAAGAAGGAGAAAACATCACAAGCTTCTACACCTAAAAGAAGACTTTTAAACAAGAGTTTCAAACATGATTCCACAAGGATTGAAGAACTAATATCTACACTTCTAAAGGAGGAAATAGAAACTCCTTGGAGTTTCGGTTTATGCATAGACAATCACTTGATTTCCTTCTTCACTTATTTACATTTTGATATTGATATTAGTGGGCAAACCATCTTGATATTAAAAGTTAAACTTAAAAGAGTTTGCTTGATCTTTGATCCGGGTAAAATGATTTTGTAGGTAATAAGCTAAGGCCACTTGAGGATTGATGGAGGACCATCCCCCAAGCATGAGAATTACAAGAGAAATGCAAAGTTAAATAGAAGCTCAAGTTGAAAAAGAGTTGACCAAGTCAAAGTCAACAAGTCAAAGTCAAAGTCAAAGGTCAACTTTTAGAAGTCAACAAATTGGGCAAATGAAGCCTTGTAATTTTCTAAGTATTTTGTAATTAGTTTAGGCTTAATTTTGTATAAGCTTGGACCTACATTTGTTATGTGATTTTCGGCCAAGCATTACAATTGCAAATTGGACATGTTGACTTTGGATTAATTGGTCAAAGCCTCTTTGAATTGGGGTCAAGAGTCTTATGACCAACTAAGCAAGTGTAATACACTCTCTTAAAAGAGAGTGAGTGGATTAGGAGAGAGAATTAGTGGAATTACCACTAACTTAACTTGAATTTCCACCACTTGATTGTTCCATAATCAAAGGTGCAAATTCAAGTCAAGTTTATAAATGTTGACTCTCATCTAAGAAGGTATTCTAGCCTTTGGATTTACTTCTAATCCAAGGCATAGAATTCCATCTTGATTAATCCATGATCATCACAAACATAGATGAGTTATGAGCCTCTTGATCTCATTAACTCTAGATCCTTCTTGAATTGATCAAGTGAGGGGTGCTTAGCATCACTTGATCAATCCATCAAGGATCAAGTGGCTAGGATGACTCAAGGCCAACCACACACAAAGGGGTGTTATAACTTAGGCAATTTCCATTTTGGAATCACTTTTGAATTGAATGAAATAGAATTTTTCTAAGACTTGTGTCTTGAGAAAGGGAGAGTGCTCTCCTAGGGTTTCTTCATAGAACCTTGAATCTTATCTTGATCCATGACTCAAGTGGCGATTCATCACCTAGCTTATTGATCTCCTTGGATCATGGCGCTATCTCATTCCTAGTCTCATTCCATTTTGCTTCTTCTTTTTCTTGGTCACAAACCGAAACCATTACATACCTTAGCCTATATTCCGCAAGCTTTTCTTGGTCTTGAGTGAAGATCACTTGGTGAATTGAAGATTGGGCAAACAAAGGGTGTTAGATCCATGGAGCATCTTCTAGCTACATGGATTTGCATCAGTTTTGTTGCTTACTACAATACACTAGAAATGTCGCCCATTGCTTGCGAGTGTAGTCGATGGCTTCTTCAGCAAATGACAATGAGTCACTAAAGGTCTGGATAATAATGAATAATTATTAACAATTATGCATCAATTAATTAAATTCACAAATGGTATGTTAAAAACTATGTACCTCTAACCAATGGTCTGTTATCCCCATCCGAATTATACTTTCCATCCACTGCATGACATAGAAACCACATTGCAGTCTATACGTTTGTTTATTAGCCTACAAAGAATTGAATGATTTAGTTAGAAGTGTACATAATTGCCACATTTGTGTTTCCTAAGACAAACATTTTTACCTTTGTTATTACAAAATCAAGTCTTGGTCTGACACGACTATTGCTCGTGAGCATATGATGTCCAACATGAATACTGGTTAAATCAAATTATACATTAATGTCACACTATAATAATCATCAGAAAAGACAAATGAAAGATAACAATTAAATAACATTTACATACCCTTCAAGCACTTTCTTCAACTTCGGAGGGAGAGGTTTGTGCAATGAACAAAAGAAGACCGTCAGATGATCCATCGGGCAAAGAACAATAAGTTGTCAATGCCCACTACATGCAATAAACATAGGGGATTGATTATACTATTTGTTTAAATTTTATTATATCAAAACATATTATACTTACTTGTGAAGGTATGGTGCAAGGTAGATCCTCTTTTTTTATTGACCAATCCAATCCATAATATATGACTTGGCATCAGGTGAATTATCTGTCAAGCCCAATATGGATTGTGGTTCAATGAATCCGTAGACATTGTTGTTTCCCATTTCAATTGAAATATTATTCAAATACCTGAATCATATTGAAATAATAGTTAAAAAATGCAATTGATTGATGAATTGGAATTAAAATGCATGTGTGAACAGTCCACAATAGAGAACCAATAGCAAAATAAAGAAGAAGCCAAATGAAGAAGAAGCCAAACGAAAAAGAGAAGAGAAGAGAAGAGAAGAGGAGAGACAAGAAAAAAACCTAAACGTAAAATGTGTGTGTGTTTGAATATGCAATTGTGAAGTGCTCTAACACACCTGGACAGCCCCCCATCATGTGCCTTGCACATGACATTTTAAGTGTAAAGGGTTCCAAGTTTAAATCCTACCTACATCATTTACATAAAATGACAAATACATGATTTAAATGGGCTCAAATTCGCTGGAATTTTCGTCACAGGTCTGTGCATCACTTTGGAGGCTATTTTCACCCTAGATGTAGTCCTATTTACCTCTTTATGTCTTCACGACTTTTGTATTTTTATCAATCTTCTTTAATTTGATATAAAGTGGAGCCCAAAATAAGATCTATAGAGAGAGTTATGTCTGTTTTAGTGAAACTGCTCAAATATGAAAAAATATAGCGAATTAGAATTAATTATATTATATTAGGATATAAAAGATGCAGAGAAAATGATCAAAATAATTGCTCATCATCAATGCATCTAAACTTCTTTAGAAAAAGTTCTGGTAAAAAGAATAACAAGAGTAAAATAAAATCATTTTAAACTTTAATAACTAGTCTCGGTATTAGTTGATTTATAAAAACTTTTATATTAAAATTAAAACATAAGGAAATTTCTACAAATGAATTAATATATAAGTTAATTTTAACTTTTAAAAAAAATAATTTTCTTAATTAACAATCAATAACTTTTACATGTACGGAAGGAAATTATGTACACAAATTGGGAAGTAACTAATGGAAGAGGATATTTTAGTAATATTTCTAAAAAGATATATATTATTACGTTTTGGTTAAGTGTGTGTGTTTTGTGCAACCTGATGTGCTAGGAATCATAACTAAGACTTCTGATTTATCGAGTCTACTTGGATTTTCTATATTATATTAATCTTTTAATTTAACGAGTTCACGTAAAATGCCGTCAAAAATAGCAAAAGTATTAGTCTTTAAACTATGAATAAAACATAATATAAACCCCTACGCCTAGTATCATGAGTTCCCATTAAATAAACAAATATAATTTTCAATCTTTTCTCACATTCTTTTCTTAATTTTTTCACCAACCAACCTACTATGCTAAATTTCTGATAAAATTAAGCTATCACCAACTTGTTGCCTGTCTTACCCAACAGAGGAATTAAGAAAATAAAGAATCTTGATTTTCGGCTTTTATAAAGTCTAGTCATACAATACGCCATAAATTCCACGAAGAGGCAAATGAAAGCAAATTCATTAAAGAAAGTTCCATTGGAGTGAGTTTGGTTTCACAGAGCAGTTACCACCTCCCACTCTGGATTATTGCAAACGTAAGAAAACAACAGTGGGACACCTGCATGTGGCATTATTTAGATTATACTCATGTAGAAAGCAAGATAGATTGACTATTTATGTGCCTGAAGGAGTCCTCTGAGTTCTGAGTATGTATAAAGCAAGATAATATGTTGCACTCAATAGATCATGAAACTCCTCTGAGTTTTGGAAGGCTTCAATCCAAGCACCGTATTCCCTATCAAATTCTTCAGCTTTATTTTTCAAAACAGCACCCATCTTGTTCAAGGCAGCAGTTGTGGTTGTATCAATATCCAGAGAAACAAGTAATTATGTATTGTCTATGCACAGTATAACATTATGACCGTTTTGCTTGTAAAGAAATAATTTACTTCAGTTACGAGGGAAGTTCACTAGTAGCTTGTGAACGCGTATGTTCAATATGTAAACCTTACTACACAAGGGACCAAAACTACCGGGTTTTCTGAAAACATTTGGTAAAAAATGTTTATGTAGTTGAGAAAACTGTAGAATCAGCATTAGCACCTAATGTGAAAATTCTAAGCTAATTAATCGGCATTCAAAAGAACCATGGTATGGTACTTGATGTTGAATATTATCCTTATGACGAAATGTATTTTCATGATTTGCACAGGCAGAGGCTGGACATTCACATACCAGTGGCAGAGGAAGGGGTAGGGTCGTGGCCGTGGAATTAGAACCCAAGATCAAGAGTTGAATTCATATGCCAAGTTTGAAGAAGATTCGAATGTGTTGAAGCAAAATGTCAAGAGGACTCAAAGCAATGAAAGCATGGAGAATGTGTCAGAACCGGAAAAAGTTAAGCATATTTTATCAGTAAGCAAACCTGCTGCAGTTTCCATTCGAAATTTTGACTTGAATATGGATCCTGATGAGAAGATGGATTCATTAGCGTCACCTGATGTCCCAAGTAGTTCATCTGCAAAATCAATGTCAGATGAGAAGCATGAGGAATACCCTGGATGGTCCTCGTCTGATATATAAAAAATGTCCATTGATCCCGTGTAACAAAGCCAACTTAAATACAATAATTGATGAAGATGAAGAGGATTATGATGAAGAAATGTAGTTGAACTTGTGCTGTCTTAATTATGACTTCTTACATAGACCAGTCATTAGAATGGTTTTACGGAGAATAGAGTAGAATTTTTAGGAGTAGTGTTAGACTAGATCTTTAATGGTTAGGATGATTAATCTAAAAGTGGAGATATAGATTATTCCATTCAGAAATAGGCATGGTATTGTAATTTTAGAAATTTTAATGTCATGTTGGTGATCAGCGCACGTTTGTGAAGCAAACAAACACGCCTCACCAACATTATTTTAATGCAACCTTTTGAACTTGTGTTGTTATCTTCGAGTTTTTGTATTGTTCAAGTTAAGATTGACGTAAGGAAGATAAATAACAGGGAAATGAGTAGAAGAAATAGAAATAAAATGACCAAGGGAGCAGGTTTTTCTTGTTTGGATGAGTTAAAGTGAACAAAAATAAACAATAAAATTGCAAAAAATATTCTTCCTGAAAAAAATTAAATTTAGTTCAACAAATTTCATTCTATTAATCGTAAACAGAAAACAATCAGTGCCCCATTTCATGTCTCTTGGATTAAAACTGGTTTGGCTAAGACCACTAATTATAATTCTTACCTTTTTTTTTTTTTCAAATACATCCAAATAAGGAAAGTATTTTTATTTTTTATTTTTATTTCTCTTCTTTCTAATACCACTTGTGTTTCACCACATCCAAACAAGGATAATTCTTAATTTTATTTTTAGCAGTAAGGATAGTGCTGAAATTTCACTCCAGTGTGTGATGGGGACGTTTTTAAGTATTTGAATCTATTGCCGGATATGCATATTGTTTTTCATATTTGAAATATAAAACGTCAAACAATTAAACCATCTGAAAATAGGACACGTCTTGTGATAACTAGCAATAAAGACGTGAAACTAAAATTCCAAATTGCATTTAACTTGGTCCTCCCTCAACAATCAAGATTCAAATCCTTTTCAGAATTTTGCCTTCTCCAATATATAGTTTTCTCCATTTTTTAGGAATTTGGTCATCTGTGCATTTGGCTTCTAACAGATTGGTCTCTAACTCTAGACCGCAACAAATAATAGAAAAGTAACACTATAGTTATTAGCTGATACATGCAGTTATAAAAATAATAGGGAATGGCTAGAGTGGTCAATCTCAAAGTTGGGGTAGCCTAAACTTGTTACTAGCCAAACGTTACCTTTGTATGTCTTTATACACAATAAGGTGTTGGAATAAATTTCTCCATCAACATATAGTTATAGGAAAAGAATATAAGAAGTTAAAATAAGTTTTATCTCACAACCAAGAGACAATTACATAAAATAAGTACAACCAACAATCTTAAATTTCAACTTCAAACTCCTTGATTGTTTTACAAACAAATTATGCAGCGACAGTCTATTAATTAACATACAGAAATGGAATGGCAGTGTCTGTAAGTTACTAAAGTTTGGAGACACGATAAAATTTAGACCAAAACAAGGTGTCAAAAATGCTAAATTGAAACAGAAGAAAGAGTAGTAATGGGAAAAACCCCATTGAAGCCACAACATATGCCACCCATTTTGTTGTGTGTTCAAATATTAAAAACGCCGCTGCTGCAAAAGCAATAACCATAGTGACAACTGAGATAAGAAGTAAAATAGGCCCAAAAAACAAGCTAGGATGCAGTGATACGACAAATTCACTCTGTGAGAACCTTGATGTAGTGAAATTGGACAAGAAAGAGAGAAGAGAAGCAGAAGAAGTGAATAAAGCAGCTGCATTTGCCAAGATGAAGACAGTGAACCAGGCATTGGTCTTGTCACCAGGAACAGTAAGAGCTGCAGCAAATGCAACAGTAACAACAAGTGCTGCAACAAGCATGCCAGACTCAGCTATTCCTTTGCCTGAGTCTTTAACTTCTTTAGATAATTCTTCGTGACTATCATGAAATACGTCCGCTGGTGACTTGCCGTCATCGTTTTTCATTGTGCTTAATTCAGGAGGAACTTTCTTCTGCACTTCCTATGTATATTATACGAGTTTCATATCAATCTACAGTATATATCTTAATATTGGCATGCACATTGATTGGGATAAATTCGTGTCAATGCATCACTTCCGGTAAAATAAATATAAAAAATAAAATAAAATAAACTTTCCTAGAAGATAAAATTAGTTTTTCTAAAACTTTTATATTTAACTTTAAAAAACAAGAGATTTCTGTAAATTAATTAATGCACAAGCTAATTTTAATCTTTTTAAAAATTTCTCATTTATTCTTCTTTTATTTAGAATAGAAGAATTTCAATTTTCGCAACAAGGCTTAATTGAAAAACTACCACTAACTTTTTAGTTAACACAGAAATTCTCTTGTTTATCTTATTAAATATGAATTGTTTTATAAGCTATAACTGATAAAAAATAATTCAGATTTTTTCAAAAAATATATTTTTAATTTTCTTTTCCTCACATTCCCTAAGGTAAAACTTATATCAACTCTACATGTTTTTTTTTTTTTTTCTCAATGCATACATGTATAATAAATAAGAATAATTAAGGAAATTGACCTTGAACCATGCTAGGTCTCTTCTGATTTTGGTGGTTGGTCTCAGACTTGAAGATTCTTGTTCTTTTTCGGGAAGACGCGCAGCAAAATGTAGAACATTGTTACTTTTACGGTCGACTTCATGTAGCAGTTGGTTCGCTGATCCAATTTGAAGTATATAGTCAAAAATGCTACTTCGTCTATATTTAATAGCAATGTGTAGTATGTTCTCTCCACTCAAGTAGTCCCTTGAGGTGACTATTCCATTAACACTCTCCGGAAGAATCCATTCCACAATCTCACTGTTCCCTGATATTACTGCATCAAACAATAATATCGAAGGTTTAGTCATCAACTTCCACATCTCGTTGGGTTCCATTTGCCTAACTTGAAGCCATAATTTTTTGAACAATTGCAGACCCAGTCCTTCATTCTCATTCTTGTCCTCTTTCATGTCTAGTCATGACAAACATATATAGTTCATTCATTATATATTTGTTAATATTAAATTAAATTAAATGATACCTCTTAATAAATTTATTAATTTTGACAATCTCTGATGGAATGAAAATACAAAATATCTTTACATTGTATTACCAATGAATCTAATATCTCTTATTTCTCTTATTCACTTCTCATCAAATTATATAAATTATATTATATTGCTTTTCTTTCACTACTCTCAAGTTAGGTGTAGGACAATATATTGGATGTCCAGCAATATTTTTTATAATATAATTTGATGATATTTTGAAAATAAAAGAAAAATGGAAATGTTGTTAAATATAAAGATTAATTTTTTTTGACTTGGTATGCACACACGTAAGAGACGACATTCAAAATTTTCAACTTGTCAAAGTTCATACAAGTGTGTTCAATCACTTAAAGGAAGAAAAACTAACACAATTCTTCAGAAGGCTTTCGCGCCAGCATATGCAAAGCTGTTGGTCTCATATAGTATTCGTCAGGGTCAAATGGATCTCTTGCCTCGGCCAAGTCGGTTGGATATTGTTCAAATAAATTGATTGCCACATCTGTTAATAATAGGCAGAAATTAAATGGCGATACAAATAATTGGATTATTGCATATATACATAAAAGGCATGGTAAATTAATTCTCATGTAAAACCGTTTATATAATTAACCTTTAAACTCTAATACTATGTCTTTATTGAATTAGTCTTACTCTTACCAAACATGGCTTTCTTGATGGTCTCAAAAAACAATCGTTCAATATACCATAACTCCATTCTTTGAAGCAGATCATGAGAGGTGAGATATTGCACGATTTTGTGTTGTCCACTAAAGATAGCCAACTCAACGAGAAGCTTTCGATCACGCCCTTTAATCAGGGGAAGATTTTCGTTTTTTTCAATCATAATTTGTAAAAAATCAACATTTCCTGAAATTCCAGCCACGCAGAAAGCATTTTTTCCAAATGAATTTTGTATTTCCAAGTCTTCTGGGCTCATAAGGTTCACCAAACCTTTCACAAACTTAACGCTGTTTGCATTCACTGCTACATGAAGAGCTCTGTCCCCACTAAAAGTCAGTGGAATGCGTAGCATATCAGGAAATTTATGAAAAACCGATTCTGATTGCGACCACATGTCCTTCTGTGCATATAAACACAGTTTTCGTTTGAAAGCATCTGAATCTGAAATCCGTGCACCATACTTCACAATCTTAACATGTCCTTTATATAACCATCACTATCATTCCAAAATTAAACTCTTTTTTATCGTGTCTTCACCTTATATTTTTTTTGGAAAAATATGTTTTTAAACATTTTAGTTTCGTTATCCAAACTTTTTTTTCCTGGATAAGTCTATCTAATTTAAAAATATTTTCTTTTTAATTTCAGAATAATTTAAACAACGTTTTATAAACTATTTTGAAAAGGTACCAAGTACTGTTAAATTGCTTTAAGGACCAAAAATACTATATTTTTTGAATTAAAGAAATGAAAACAAGATAAGAATTTCACAGGGACTAATTAATTAACACCAAAATTTTAAAATGTAGGAGGGACCAAAATATTTTTAAATATCATTCTTATAATATATATAAATGCAAATTCTTATCCTTGTTTGAACTTTAATTTTCTAAAAATGTAAAATGAAGAAACTATGATGTGGTTTGTAGATGGAGTGTGGTCCCTGCAATAGTTTAAAGTATAATTAACTTACGCAGATATTCTGGAGTCATTTCATCTTCTGTAGCAAGTACTGGAGTTTCCTCATCACGACTTGGATTTGATTGCGATGAGATTATAATCTGAATATTGGTGTCATAAAAGAAAAAGAAAAACATGAGAGAGGAATCATGGTTTTTACATGCTGAAGAAAATACATAATTAGATAATGGAAACGAATTCGACCTCCTGAATTTCCTGGGGTTTTGCTTCTTTCCTTCTTCGCGAGCAAAGCTTCAACATAGTGTGGTGCGCCAATCCAGAAAAATTGCTAAAACGGGTTATCTTTGAATGTATTTATAGTGCAAAGTGTCCAACAACCATTGACGAACGACCATATACAAAATACAAGTTGATGAATAAAGTATAATTGTAGCATCGACCTTGTTAATTGGTCTTTGCATCGGAATTAAATTATGAACTTTACCTTTGCTCGTACGTCTGGAAGACAATTAAATATATCAGTGTTTAGTAACCATTTTTCATTCATTAATGATTTAGACATTAAATACTAATCAAAATATTCATAATTTTTTTAATTAAAATAGAATATAAAGACATTAAATTAAATACTAATTAAAATAGAGTATAAGAGTGGGTTCCGGAGGTGGATTTAACATTTCAGGCATTTAAATAAATTTTATTTTATTAAATTTCTTTTATTTTTTAAATATTTTATTCAAAATAAAGTAACTTCAATTTCTTATATTTTAATTTTCTTGTTTAGATAGTGTAATTCAATTTTCATTTAATACAAAATTTTATTTTTAAATTTTCATTTGAAAAATAATAAACTATATTAAATATTATAAAACTAAACATTAGTCAATATTTAAGTATTTAAGAATTCAAAATAATTTTAATATTGAAGTTATAAAATTATGATTTACAAAATAATCACACTTTTAAAAAGGGCATTATTTATATAATTACACATAATATTTAGTGCATGGAGTGTTTCACCGGTAAGATGAGAAAAAGAAAAATATTCTTTTTATATATGATACACATACTACAAATTTGAATTAACTGAATGGAAATAAGTTTTCTAAAATTTGAACGGACTCTAATGTATGTGGCCAACCAATAACCTAATAAAAATTCAAAGCAACGACCATTAATTGACCATATAAAACACAAGTTGATCAATAACCTATAGAATTGTTTAAAATTTATTTATTTCTAAATATTTCTTTACTCATTTAAATTTTATCAAACCCAAACCCTGCAAGTTATAATTGTTGACTTAAAATTTCTGTTCTGGTGGTTGTTATACTAACTCTGGTTTTTTAATAGTTTCGTATGCATCTTGAGGACACTTAAATACGTAACTAACTTGTCCTATTCAAACCAAGTAGAAGATTAGAAGTATTTTATTATCAGAAAATGTATGAATTTTCTTAAACCTTGTCCGACAACCATGGAACATATGGTATCCTAAGATCAAAGTCAACATGAGCGTTAGATTTGTTTAGTACATATAAATCTGCAACGGTTAATTGTATATGTATTTTGGTAGCAATAATTGTATGTGAACTTGCGTCTAGGTTGTCATATAATACTCAGTCAACCAGCCAACTCACTCATATAATATATATACGTATTTTTCTCTTCACATTTTATACATGTACGTATTTTTCTCTCTTTATATTTTATAATTGTAGTTGTCTATCAAATATTTTTCATGAATAATTATAGAAAAATGTTGAGAGTGAAAAACAACATGTGTTTAAGAGAATTCAGTGAAGGAAAGAGTTTAGAGAAAAAGGAATTGTGAGATTGGAAGAGTTTAAGTCCTTTGTTTATTGGACTGGTGTGATGAATTAGAGGAGTTCCATGGAGTTCAACCATTCTTTCACCAAAACCTGAGTTTCAAACTCTGTTGTGGTGTCATTGTCAACAATTTTTGCCTCCAAAGTTATGTATATATGGTGCCTGCAACATCTTCCTTCCTTGAACCATTTCTAGTGGACCATTAATAATCTAATAACAATTCTGTCCACAACTAATTTAAAGCAATATTAATATTTAATATTATCTGCAAATGTACATGAGTTAACATTTTATTATACTCAATGCACAGTGTCCAACAACCATTGACCATACAGAACACAAGTTGATCAATAACGTATCAACTTGTTTAAAATGTATTTATTTTTTAAATATTTTTGTACTTTTTTTAATTTTATCAAACAAAATAAATAACATTTTTTTCATTGCACCATTTTCCTGTAACCAAATAAAGTGTAAGGACCTTGATAAAAATTAAAAAAGTATTTAATATATAAATTATGAATAAAAAAAATAAAAAACTTCTCTCCCTCAGTGATTTAACATTTAACTTTACATCTTGTGGACAATTTAATGCATCTGTATTATGGAGCATGTTGCACAACTAATTCAAAGCAAGGAGATCGATCTAGTGCATGTGGCCAACCAATTAGAAATATTTCATGTTATCTGCAAATGTACATGAATTATATTGTTTTTAACATTTTACTATACCCAATGCACAGTGTCCAACAATCATTGACCATTCAAAACACACGTTCATCGATAACTATTAATTTGTTTAAAATTTATTTATTTTTTTTACTATCAACACGTTCATCGATACAAAAACACGTTCAGTATTTTTTTTTTTTACTTATTTTAGTTTTATCAAACAAAAGAAACAACAGTTTTTTTTAGTATTTCATTGCACCATTTCCCTGCAACCAAATACATAATATCACTGTAGCAGTAACCTTGGTTAATTGGTTTTGCATCGGAATTAATGATGAATTTTATATTTCCTCATACGTCTCGAGGACAATTAAATAACTAATTCAAAAAACAGTCTTAGTGCATGTGGCCAACCGACCTAATTCAAAGCAATTATTAGTAAACGATAAAGGTTAATTTAAGACTAATGATTAATGAATTAAAAAATTATTTAATTAAAATTTATAACTAATTTTCTAGTTAACAAGACACGAGAACATACTTGTTTTTGGAGGTGATGTTATATTCCAGTCAGTTTCAATTTTTTAAAATTGAAAATCATCCAAGCAGTACAGATCCTTAACGTAACTGAAGAGGAAATATAAGAATTAGTTAAAAATATTTTAAAATATAATTTTTAATAAATACTTATTTAACAAATAGAAGTTTTATACAAAATATTAACTAATTTTATAGAGAAAAATGATAAAATTAATTATCTGAAAAAGTTAAATAAACATTATTATAATAACTTACTTTTTAATATTTAATTTTTCTATTAATTTTATTTTTTTAATATCTTTTAATCCAGATATAAAAAGAAGTTGTTTGTGTGGTTGAACACGGAAGTGGGAATTAAAAATTTGATATAAAATGGCTGATTCATCAGTAACATTGGCAAAAGAAAGCAAATTCATCAAAGAAAGTTCCATTGTAGTGAGTCTGGTCTCACATGGCAGTAAACCTGTTCGTGTCTTTCTTACTTAATAAGGCTTTTAGTGTATCCTACTCATCTTCAATACTGATGAGGAGGGCAAGAGAAATAAGAAGGTAATAATAATATCTATAATATTAACTCTATATTTAATTACATCATAAGTAGTTAGTTTAATTTTTTTTAGTGTGATTAAAACTTTTGCTGAGTAATTATCTATTGTCTATGCACAGTGTAACATTCTGATGGCCGTTTTGCTTGTAAAGAAATAATTTACTTCAGATACGAGGGAAGTTCACTATAAAGAGTTATTTTTCATATTTTTATATAATTAACAAACTAGAAATTATTATATATATGAATTTTTAGTTATTATAGAAAATTTAATAAATTTATTATATTTGACAATCTCTGATTGAATGAAAATACAAAAATATCTTTACATTGTACTAACAATGAATCTAATATCTCTTATTTCTCTTAGTCTCTTCTTATCAAAATATAAAATTTATATTATATTGTTTCTCTTTCACTACTCTCAAGTTAGGTGTAGTATAATATATTGGATGTCCAACAATAATTTTTTATGATACAAATTTTATGATATTTTAAAAATAAAATAAAAATGGAAATGCTGTCATCCAGATGAACTGGTGAGAGGAAGAGAGGTGCAGTATGGGCGTTGTCTTATTCACTAGACTTAGGACTTATCAAGATAAATAATGTTATCTAATATTTTAAAACTAGATAAACATGTCACCCGGATACAACTTTATATACTCAGGACTAATATAAGTGACTTCAAAATCAATTTTAGGACTAAAAATCAACTTTATATACTGAGCAGGTGAAGTAGTATCGCCCATCCCAAGATTCTTATCATCAATGAAAGTCTTTATACCTTTCTTGCACAAAGCTCTATGAACATGTCCTACAAAGTGGAAAAATAGATTGGCTGATAGAAATTTTATATATATTTAGATGATACTCATGTAGAAAGATAGATAGATTGACTGTGCTTGAAGGAGTCGTCTGAGTTTCAGAGTATGTATAAAGCAAGATAGTATGTTGCACTCATGAGATCATGAAACTCCTCTGAGTTCTGAAAGGCTTCAATCCAAGCATTGTATTCTCTCCCTAATTATTCAGTGTTAGACTAGATCTTTAGTGGTTAGGATTAGTCTAAAAGTCGAGATCCGTTTAGAAATAGGCATGGTATTGTAATTTGAAAAATTTTAATGTTATGTTGGTGATAAGCGCACATTTGTGGAGCAAACAAACTGGCCTCTCCAACATGATTTTCATGCAACCTTTTGAACTTGTGCTGTTATATTCATCTATGACCCCACGCACACTCTTAAGTGCATTTTGGCGCTGTATACAGTGTACTATGGATTTTTGTCTTCACCTTTATCCATCTTCCACATCCACTCTTATTTTATATACCGATGTTGACTGGGTGAGTACCTCGATACACATCGTTCAACATCTAGCTATTGTGTCCTTCTCGGTGATAACTTGATCTCTAAACGTCAAGCTACTTTATCTTGTTATAGTGCAGAGGTAGAATATGGTGAGGTTATCAATGTGATTTCTGAATCATGTTGGTTGAGAAACTTGTTATTGAAGTTTCATTGTCCTTTTCGAAAGGTTACATGGTGTATTTTGATAATGTTAGTGCTATCATCTATTGACCGGTAAGCCTGTTCAACATCAATGCACTAAGTGTATTGAGATGAACATAAATTTTTCCGGGTAAAGGTGGCTAGTGGCCAAATTCAAGTGCAACATGTTCCATCGCATTATTAGATTGCAGATATATTCATCAAGGGTCTTCAGTTGGTATTATTTGAGAGTTTCGACAACAGGTGTGTGCTAGAATATAGGATAAATATATTCTGATAGACGGTATATATCATCTTTGTTACATGTCCATTTAGTTTCCCTAATTATAATTTAATTAATTTCCAAATTTTCCTACTTATTGTCTAATTATACTCTTTTATTCTAATGAAATGGGAAAGGAAATTAATCTCTTTCTTTCTCCACTTCATTTATTATATCGTTTTCATATCAATCAATAGTATCTTAATATTGCCATTCAAGAATTTGCACATTGATTCGGATCAATTTATCGATGCATCTAAACTTCTTCAGAAAGATTTCAGGTAAAATGATTAAGAAAAGTAAAATAAAATAATTTTTAACTTTAATAAATAGTTTCGGTATTAGTTGATTTATAAAAACTTTTATATTAAAATCAAAAAGGAAATTTCTACAAATTAATTAATATATAAGTTGATTTTAACTTTTTTTAAAAAATAATCTTTTTAATTAACAATCAATACATGTAATGAAGGAAATTATGTACACAAATTGGGTAGTAACTAATTATTTGGAAGATCGAGGATATTTTAATAATTAATATTTCTAGAAAATATATATAATTATTACCTTTTGGTTATGAGTGTGCGTGTTTTGTGCAACCCGATGTGCTAGGAATCATAACTAAGACTTCTGATTTATCGAGTATACTTGGATTTTCTATATTATATTAATCTTTTAATTTAACGAGTTCACGTAAAATGCAGTCAAAAATAGCTTAAATATTAGTCTTTAAACCATGAACTAGAACAAAATATAAATTTCTACGTCTGGTATCATGAGTTCCCATTAAATAAACAAATATAATTTTCGATCTATTCACACATCACTCTTTTCTTAATTTTTTTCACCAACCTGCCATGTTAAATTTCTGATAAAATTAAGCATTCACCAACTTGTTGCCTTTCTTACCCAACAGAGGAATTAAGAAAATAAAGAATTTTCATTTTCGGCTTTTATAAATTCTAGTCATACAAGACGATAAATTCCACGAAGTGGCAAATGAACTGGTTTAGTGACATCGGGAAGAGAAAGCAAATTTCATTATAGAAAGTTCCATTGTAGTGAGTCTGGTTTCACAGAGGACTAACCACCTCCCACTCTGGATTATTGCAACCATAGACCATGATTAGCCTAATGGCTTGAATCAACACTTTTTAAAACAAGTTCAACATAAAGAAAAGAGGATTGATTACATAAGAAAACAACAGTGGGATACCTGCATGTGGCATTATTTAGATGATGCTCATGTAGAAAGCAAGATAGATTGATTGTGCTTGAAGGAGTCCATCCCAAAGTCCATTAGAGTACGCTGCTAAGGTGAGATCTTGAGACTCTTGTGAGTTTAGGAAGGTTTCAATCCGAGCATCGTGTAGCCTCCCTGATTCTTCAACTCTTGCTTTCAAAACAGCACCCATCTTCTCATACTTGCAACCATCAATGCATTTCCCACCTTTTGTTTCTGTGTAAATGTCCTGTGCTTTAAGGAGTCCATCTTTGACTCTGTTAGTATTTTGTGGTAGATATAGATAGAAGTTGGGATGATTTATAGTGTGATAGTAAGTATGTGATGTTGAAAGAGGATCTTAGATGTAATAGGAAAAGGTAGAATAGTGATTAGCCGTGTAGCTCTGATCTTGAGAAGTAGAACTTGATTGGATTTTCTCTACACTCACAATTGGTGATACAATTGCCTATTTATAGGCTCTCATGGTAGATAGTAGTCCTATCTAGATTTTTCTAGCCTAGGAGTATTCTAGACTTTCTTGGATTTATCTTCCTAGATTTTTCTAGTCTAGGAATATTCTAGGCTTTCCTAGATCTTAATATTCTAGATTTATCTACCTAGGAATAATCTAGACTATCTTCTTTATTTCTAGTTTTTCTAGATTTTTCTTTTACAAGGCTTAGTTGTTTCTTTTTATTTCTAGAAATTTGTAGAACTTTCAACACTCCTCCTTGATACAAATTTCTCTAACTCCAAGCATTGTGCGCAGTTCTTCAAATCTTGGTCTTGGTAATGCCTTCGTGAATATATCTGCTACTTGTTCTTCTGTCCTGCAATATTCAAGTTTGATCTCCTTAGTTGCCTCTGCTTCTCTAATGAAATGATACTTTATTGCTATATGTTTTGTTCTATTGTGATGCACTGGATTCTTTGCTATTGCAATAGCTGATTTGTTGTCACAGTGAATTGTAGTAGGCCCATTCTGATTTTCGCCCATATCATGTAGTATTCTCCGTAGCCATATAGCTTGACTTGTTGCTTTATGCAAGTGCTACATACTACTTCGTTGATTGTGCAACTGTTGCTTGCTTTTTTGATGCCCAAGAGAAAAATCCTGAACCAAGTGAAAAAGCATAGCGGAGGTGCTCTTCATGTCATCCACCGAGCCTCGCCCAATCACTATCGCATAGCCGAGTAACCTTGAGTTGGCTGCGACGATGTACCACATGCCAAATTCTTTTGTTCCCCGTAGATATCTTAAAATTCTTTTTCCCCGCTCCAAGATGTATTTGACTTGGGCTTTGCATGAATCTGGATAAGAGACGGTAGCATACATAATATCTGGTCGTGTAGCTGTTAGATATAGCAAGCTTCCAATTAAGCTTCTGTAGCGTGATGCATCGGCTTCTGGTGCTCCATCATCCTTTTGTAGTTTTTCATTTGTTACTAGCGGAGTAGTGACAGGCTTGCATCCGTTCATCTTGAACTTCTTGAGTAAGCCTTCTGTGTATTTCTTTTGTGAGATAAATATTCCATCATTTCTTTGATTTACCTCTATCTTGCCGAAAGTAACTCATCAAGCCAAGGTCGGTCATCTCGAAGGACTTCATCATGTCTTCTTTAAGCTCTATCATCATATTTGTATTGGTTCCTGTATATATAAGATCATCAACATATAGGAGACTATGAGTATCATCTTGACCTTGGGTCTTGATGTAAAGTGTAGGCTCACTTTTGCTCCTCCTAAATCCTCGATCAACGAAGTACTGATCAATTCTGCTATACCATGCTCGAGGAGCTTGCTTCAAGCCGTAGAGTGCTTTTCTCAGTCTTAATACTTTGTTTTCTTTGCCTTCGCACATAAACCCTTGTGGTTGTTCCACATATATCTCTTCTTCAAGCACACCATTGAGGAATGCTGATTTAACATCTAGTTGATAGATGCTCCAACCTTTTTGTGCCGCAAGAGCTATTAGAGCTCTTATCGTATCTAGACGAGCAACTGGAGCAAATGTCTCGTTGTAGTCAATCCCGGGTTGTTGTGAGTAACCCTTTACTACTAGTCTTGCTTTTATGTTTTTGTATGGTTCCATCAGGGTTGAGCTTTGTCTTGTAGACCCACTTAACCCCAATAATATCTTTTCCATGTGGAAGATCAACTAACTCCCATGTGTTGTTCTTCTCAATCATTTTTATCTCTTCTTCCATTGCCTTGACCCATACTTCCTGCTTTGATGCTACTTCAAAGCTTTCAGGTTCAAGTATGGCTAAATTGCAAGACTCGTATATATCTGCCAATGATCTTTCTCGTCTCGGAGTAGAGTCTGGTGAAGAAGGTTCACCTGGGTCTTCTACTGCTTCTTCTACTTCTCCTTGAGGTAGTTGTATTGATATAGGATCTTTTGCTCCACCTTTTCTTCTTCCCAGTTCCAAGCAGCATTCTCATTAACTTCAACATCTTGGCTGATTGTCAGCTTCTTAGTTTGCAGGTTGTAGACACGGTAGCCTTTAGATTGCATGCTATATCCTAAGAAGATTCCACGAACTGTCTTGTCTTCTAGTTTGTGTCTCTTCATTTCTGGAACATGGATGTAGCATATAGATCCAAATACTCTTGGTGCTTTCTTGATGGCTTCTTCCCGCTCCATGCTTCAATTGGGGTCTTATTTGGGACTGCCTTCGTTGGACATCTATTAAGTATGTAGATAGCAGTGTAGACTGCTTCTGCCCAAAAAGTATTAGGCAACCCTTTCTCTTTCAACATCGATCTAGCCATCTCCAAGACCATGCGATTCTTTCTTTCGGACACACCATTTTGTTGTGGAGTGTAGGCAACTGTTAGTTGCCGATCTATGCCTTCATCCTCACAGAATTTGTCAAACTCGTGCGATGTGTATTCCTTGCCACGATCACTTCTAAGTACTTTAATGTGTTTTCCACTTTGCTTTTCAACAAGGGCCTTAAACTTCTTGAATATTTCAAAAACTTCTGATTTTGCTTTCAAGAAATAGACCCATGTCATTCTAGAGAAGTCGTCAATGAAAAGGATAAAATACCTGTTGTTCTCGAATGTTGGTGTCCTCATCGGTCCACAAACATCAGTATGGATTAACTCCAACACGTCTTTTGCTCGCCACGTTTTGTCTGTCGAGAACGGTAATCTGTGTTGCTTTCCAAGGAGACATCCTTCACATGCTTCGTTATTCTCCTTTAAGCATGGGAGATCTCTCATCATATTCTTCTCGGTATAATATCTTCGGGCGTGTGTGTTGAAGTGGCCAAATCTTCTATGCCAAAGCCATGAATCATCAACTTGTACCTTCATGGCCATGTTATTTGTATATTTCAAATTTAGCGGGAAGCTTCTATTACATTTCTCCATCTTTACTTGGGCTATCTCAACCATTTTGTTATGGTTGTCATAGATTTGGCATACATCTCCTTCAAAATGAAGAACATAGCCTCTCTCCATCATTTGGCCAATGCTTAGAAGATTTTCTTTTAGGCTTGGAACTAGCAAAACATCATGGATGAGTCTCGTCCCTTTCTTTGTCTCCACCATGACAGTGCCTTTGCCTTTTGACTCTACCACGGTGCCATTTCCCAATCGAACTTTCACCTTGACAGAGTTGTCAATGCTTTTGAAGATACTCTCATCCTTGGCCATGTGATTGCTGCAGCCACTATCCAAGTACCAACTTCCTCCTCCTTCATCGGTTGAATATTGAGTAGCATAGAAAAGTTGATGTTCGTCATTATGCTCTTCGATAAAGTTTGCTTGATGTCGATTTTTGTTGCGACAATTTTTCTCTACATGCCCAAACTTCTTGCAATAGTTACATTGTGGCCTTTCACGGAACCAACAATCTTTCTCCGCGTGTCCGGACTTTTTGCAAATGTTGCATGGAGGATTTCTATCTTGACGGTTCTTGAAGAAATTTCTAGAAGATTCTCTTGTTCTAGAAGTTTCTCCATGATTTTTCTTTCCTCCATCACCTTTATTTTGAGGTCGAAATTTGAGCTTAGATTGAAAGGTATTTTCAAGTGTATCTTCATCACGCCTATACAATCTTTGCTCAAATGCCTCAAGAGAGCCCATTAATTCTGTCACAGATAGAGTAGACAGATCTTTCGTTTGCTCGATCGTTGTCACGATCGGGTCAAACTTTGGGGTAATAGTAATTAAAATTTTCTCGACAATTCTCTTATCAAGAATAGTTTCCCCAAGGGCTCTCATTTGATTTACGATTTCCTTAATTCTAGAATAATAATCTTTGACAGTTTCAGACTCTTTCATTTTCAATAGTTCAAAATCTCGTCTTAGAGTCTGAAGTTTAACGACACGTACCTTGTCGCTTCCTTGGAACTCCTCCTGTAGTGTAGCCCATGCTTCCTTCGCACTTGTAGCTCCTATTATTCTTGGAAAAATTGCGTCAGACACTGCTTGTTGTAGAGTGAATAACGCCTTGGAATCTTTCTGTTTATTCTCTTTCAACTCTTTTCTTTGGCCTGCATTAAGAGTTGTAGATTCTGTAGGAGTAATAAATCCTTCTTCTACAATGTCCCACAAATCTAGGGAGCAAAAATATGTCTTCATTTTTACGCTCCAAAAATCATAGTTTTCGCCATTAAAAATAGGGACAGTGATAGATGAAGGTTGTGAGGTGTTAGCCATAGCTTAGAAATATATAGAAGTGGGTTAAAGAGAACAAGGGAAATGTTTAGAAGTACTTGAGAAATTTTTGGAACACTAGGTGAAAAATATAACTACGCCCAATGTATGATCGAACGTAGCTCTGATACCACTGTTAGTATTTTGTGGTAGATATAGATAGAAGTTGGGATGATTTATAGTGTGATAGTAAGTATGTGATGTTGAAAGAGGATCTTAGATGTAATAGGAAAAGGTAGAATAGTGATTAGCCGTGTAGCTCTGATCTTGAGAAGTAGAACTTGATTGGATTTTCTCTACACTCACAATTGGTGATACAATTGCCTATTTATAGGCTCTCATGGTAGATAGTAGTCCTATCTAGATTTTTCTAGCCTAGGAGTATTCTAGACTTTCTTGGATTTATCTTCCTAGATTTTTCTAGTCTAGGAATATTCTAGGCTTTCCTAGATCTTAATATTCTAGATTTATCTACCTAGGAATAATCTAGACTATCTTCTTTATTTCTAGTTTTTCTAGATTTTTCTTTTACAAGGCTTAGTTGTTTCTTTTTATTTCTAGGAATTTGTAGAACTTTCAACAGACTCCATCAAAGTATGTTGCACTCATGAGATCATGAAACTCCTCTGAGTTCTGCAAGGCTTCAATCCGAGCATCGTATTCCCTCCCTAATTCTTCAGCTTTATCTTTCAAAACAGCACTCATCTTGTCATCATTTGTCTCACATTTGCACTCATAACAAGCAGAATACAATGATTGTGGCAGTGTGGCTGCCATAGATGTCCTCGTGTACAAGATACCTATTATAGCCTGGCTGTCCAAATCAGGAAAGGTAAACTTTGCTTCATGGAGTCCATTGACAATTCCTTCAATGTACATCTTCATTTCATCCCGGAGTGGTGGATACCCTGGTGGTCCTGACTGTGGCAATTCAAACTTATGGATATTGTTCAAGGCAGCAGTTGTGATTGTATCAATATCCAGAGAAGGAAAGATATTCCGTGCTTCAACAAGTGCATCCCTCATTCCATCACAGAATATTTTCCTCAGTTTTTGTTCTCGCTGAGGATCATCACTTCCCAGATGATAATCACCAGAGGTTAGAGCTTCTCCAACATGATCCGAAACAAATGTGTCACGCAGAGCTCTAACAAGGTCCTTATCCAGAACCGAAGGCAGTACCGGTGCCACAAAAACTCCAGTCATGTTTTTCTTAGTTAACAAGGAATATAGTGTACCCCACACATCCAAATAAGGAAAGCTTAACTTTGCTTCATGGAGTGCACTGACAACTCCTTCAGTATATATCCTCATTTCAACAGGGATTGGTTGTTCATTCCCTTCACCTTGTGCTTCTGGAAGTACTGGTGATGCAATCCTATGCATATTACCCTTTTTCAAGACCTCACTTCTTATTGTATCAATATCCAGAGAAGGAAAGCTTTTCTGTGCTTCAACAAGTCCATCCGTCATTCCTTCAAAGAATTTTTTCATCAATTTTTGTTGTGACAGAGGATCATCACTTCGCTGGTGGCGAGAGGTTGAAGCTCCATTCCTGATTTTCTTATTTAACAAGGCCGTTACTATATCCCACAAATTCAAATTAGGAAAGCTCAGCTTTGCTTCATGGAGTCCATTGATAACTCCTTCAATGTATATCTTCATCTCACCTTGTGGTTCCGGGAGCGTTGATGAAACCCTATATATTATACCCTTACTCAAGGCAGCACCTTTGGTTGTATCAATATCCAGAGAGGGACAGCTTTTGTGTGCTTCAACAAGTCCATCGGTCATTCCTTCACAGAATATTTGACTCATTATTTGTTGTAGTTGAGGATCATCACTTTCCTGATGAAGACCAGAGGTGGAAGCTTCTTCTTTTGTAACCGACAATATAAGAGATGTATTGGTGTCATTCTTAGTTGACAAGGCTTTTAGTGTACTCGTGTCATTCTTCCTTAATAAGCCTTTTAGTGTATCCCACTCATCCAAATCAGGAAAGGTCAACTTTGCTTCACGGAGTCCATTGACAACTCCTTCAATGTATATCTTCATTTCACCTTCTGATACCGAGATTGTTGATCCAACCCTATATATTTGACCCTTGATCAAGACAGAACTTTTGGTTCTATAAATATCCAGAGAAGGAAAGCTTTTTTGTGCTTCAACAAGTCCATCCGTCATGCCTCGAAGGAATATTTGACTCATTATTTGTTGCTGATGAGGATCCAATTGTAAAAACGGGTGAAGTCTCTCATGGAAGCCTTTCATACCTTCTTCCCTACATAAAATGGCATCAAGTGTTGCCCAAACGTCAAGATCACTAAAGCTTAGCTTTGCTACAAGGAGTCCATTCACAATGCCTTCAATGCGCAACCCTTTCTCAATGCTGGGTATTAGTCTAGGACATTCTTCTTCCGGTATGTCGAATAAGGGCTTTATCTTTCCATCTCTTTGAAACATGTTGTTGGCATCAATTCTGGTTTTGACAATATTTAGAGAAGGAAACCTTTTCTTTGCTTCGACGAGTCCCTCTGTCATTCCATCACGGAATATTTTCATTCTTTGTCCTCGCTGAGGATCGTAGCTATTTTTATTCAATTTCAGAGGATCTTTTAGACGTATAAGAGCCAAACCATCTTTGAGAAAGACTTGATTCTCACCAGTCCTCTCATGATCATCATCGTTTTTTATAGTATCAAGTAACCACCTCAGTTGGGAGTTTGGATCATCTAAAGCTGAGATTTGTTGGGATTCCAGTGATTTCTCAGCTTGATCAGCTATGATTTTTAGATCCGGCAATAAAGTATTCATACAATCTGAGTGTCCATCAAAACTCCCTCTTTCTTGCATCCTCAGATATTCTTCTTGTGTCTTCTGAAATTGTAGGTCTAAGGCAAGACTCTGTATCGTCTTTATGTATTCATGCTTAGGATCTTTCGAAGTTGTAGGAACCTGCGTCACTGTCAAAGATGAGGTGTCCGAATACTCGGGGTGGGGACACGTGAAACTGACACGATCTTCCTTGTTGGTGTTTTTTGATGGGTGAACAAAAGCTCCCCAACGACTCAGCCTCAAGGTGGAGGTCACTTCACATAAAACTGTCACCACATTCCAATCACGATTCAGAAAAGCATCAAGGCCATTCCACTCGTCATCGCTGAACAAAAGTCCAAGATCACAAATTAAGACGTGATTTTCAGCGATTATGAAGTTGTGATGGCGTTTGCGAGGAACATGCTGACCGTTGATAAGTAAATGCAGAGCAACAACTTTACGCCGACTAAATTCCCATTTACTATTGTCTTCTGGCTTGAATACCAGAGCAAGAGCAACGTTAGGGAAGTTGGTACCACCAGCAACCCAGAAATGAGGATTTTCTCCGTTCACCTCAAAATCAGCGTCAAACCATGCCGGGATATCCTTTATCATGGGAATCACCACTTCTACTCCATGTATCTCTTTCTTCGCCTATGGCATTCATTTTCATCGTGTTAAACCAGATAAATATTCGGTAAATAATTACATTAAGCAACAATTAGTAATAAAATAGAAAAAAAGAAACAAAAAAAAAATCGGTAAATAATTTCATCTAATTATTTATTGACTGCGATTTAGCTGCATATCGAAGTTCTCTGGTTAAATATTATCACACTTCCCTTACTTCAAATTTTAATGGAAAACCCATGCATGCAATCATAACTCTACATCATAATACTGTGAAAATATTATTATAGTATCATTAAAACTATTGATTATAATTCTGTTATTAAATTTAAAGAATTATACTTATTTTTTTTATTAAAAAATCCTTGATTTTAAATTATAAAATTCATTTTTCTCAAATTAAATTATTATAATTATTATTTATAATCATCTTCATTATCTTAATCTTCTATCTTAAATTTTTTCATTCATATATTCTATTATCTATAATTACATCCAATATTAACGTTAGCACTCTAGTTACTACTATAATAATTATTGCCATCCTATTGTCATCATAATAGAAAAATATATTTTTATCTTATGATAATGGATACAACAAATAGCAAATACTGAATTTAGTTAGAATAGTGTTGATAAAATATATATATATATATATATATATATATATATATATTAAAAAATATAACAAGGAAGTAAAATAATTAAAGAAAATTCAAAAAATAATTATAGAAATGTGATTTGAAAGATAAAATTGATACCATAAGTATTTATAATCATTGAATTTAACATGATAATATGGTTCACAACACAGATTTCATATGTCTCCATCCGTATTTAAAGACTTGAATTAAACAAATTTTAAAATATTCCAAATTATCATACACTATATAGAATGATAAAAATTTTTTTAGTGAAATTTAATAATTATCTTTTAAATTTTATGTAATTTTATTTAATACAGAACTAAATATTTTAAAAATTAATAATTAAAAATATTATATACAATTAAATAAATCCGTGCCAGGTAGCAATGAAGATTTAGTGAAAAGCTAAAAAGATTTAGTTGAAGCAATAAAGCATACCTGCAACCATAACATGTCCAATGTCACTTCTGATAAGCTGGAGCAATATCTTGCATCTACTTTTTGAATTGTAGATGGCAACTCTGAAATTTCTTCAAGATTGGGACAATCATGAACGTCAAGAATTTTCAACTTAGTGCATTCAGGAATATTTTTAAGCTCTAAGCAATGATTGACATCTAGAATAGTGACACATTTATTAATGCATGTAGGGAGAGATTCAAAATTGTTTTCCGATGCAATCAACTCTTTTAAATTTGGAAAGCAATGGAGAATTGCAAGATCATCTTCATCAAACAAATTAGCATTTCTGAGACACAGTTTTTCCACTTTTGGACGAACATTGGCTTGTGGAGGGCTAGGTGTGAAACATTTGAATGATTCTTGAAGCTGAGGACATCCTTCAATTTTAAAGGTAACAACATTTGGCAACATAAATAAGCTACTTGGCACATACTTAAGTTTCCTGCTATTTGACATATCTATAGAAACAAGCCCAATAAGATTACTAATAGATCCTGGCAGCTCCTGAATAGCAGTACTTATCATATGAATCTCCAATGGAGTTTTCATTTCTTTCTCTATCTCGGGGAACTGTTCAAGCTCTACACACAAATCAAGGTTAAGGACTTCCAGAAGTGGTAGAAACATTATTTTCAGGAAATTTCTGATTTTGGTGCATCCCGAAGCGCTTAAATGAACAAGCCTATGGAGAAACCCAACAGATTCATGAACCGCAACTAGTTCTCTACAATTATCAAGTCTCATCTCTCTTAGATTTTTAGCTTGAGACACATCAGGCATTTCAGTGATAGACTGGTTATTTGAGAAATCCATCTTAATCAGATGTGAAAATTCCTACCAAAGAGAAAAGTAGTTTTTTAATTAAAAAATAAAAAGAAATATATAGGAAACACGCAACGTATATAGAATTTATAATAATATTGTACCTTGAATGGCTTTTGTAATGTTAGACGACTTTTTGGCAAGTTAACGATAATGATATTCTTGGGATAAAATTCTGGTGGGAAAGAGTTTGAAGGATACTGTTCCCAATCAAGCACCCTCAAATGATTTGGCAGAAATTGAGGCTCAGATGAAAGAGATATGTTTCGAACAATGAGAATTCTAAGTTGTCTCATTTTCGCAAAGGCAGTGCCACTCCAACCTTCTTGTTTTTTTTGGGAAGGATCAAGCAATATCCCTTCAATCTTATTACTTCCCTTTAAAAATAAAATAAGTAACATGAATCAAATCAAATGCATGTTGTCATTAATATAATGTATAAATTAAAGAAAAATAGAGCAGATGGTTCTTACCAAATCTTTATTTAATACGTCAATAACATTGTCATAATCCCACAGTCTGCTACGT
The DNA here is from genome assembly GCA_026586105.1 of Hylodesmum podocarpum. Taxonomy (NCBI): domain Eukaryota; kingdom Viridiplantae; phylum Streptophyta; class Magnoliopsida; order Fabales; family Fabaceae; genus Hylodesmum; species Hylodesmum podocarpum. The sequence goes on along the minus strand of JALJEV010000519.1, from coordinate 3,617,907 downwards.
TCTCCAGGATTTGATGATTCTTGCTCAACAACATCTTTACCCATATCCTGTATCAGATCATGCATCTTCAAGAAGCCATCCTCAATAGATAGGAGAGACTTTCTACAAAGCAAATTAATGCTGGATGTTGCGGAATATTCCTCAAGTATACTTTCAACATATTCTATTTTCTCCCCTTTAAAGAAGCAGGCTATATCCAGGAAAACCTTTTTGGGTTCGCTCCCCAATCTATCATAACTTATTTGGAGCACATTGAGAACACTGAGAATATTTTTATTTTGACCAATATTCCTCTCATAGACCTTCAGTGCACTTTCCCAACCATCTAAAGTTTCTTCAGTAGCCAAATCAGAGCCAATTACTTTTAAAGCCAATGGAAGACGCTTGGCAAAACCTGCAGCACGCAAAGACACATCTTCAAAGCCTTCTTTAGGTTGACTTTGTTTGAATGCATTCCAACAAAAGAGCTCAAGAGAATGTTTCTCATTAAGCTCTTTCATTTCATACATCTTTTCAACTTTCTGACCAATTAGTACGTCTTTGTCCCTTGTCGTTACAATGATCCTACTACCTTTTCCAAACCAATCAAGTCCTCCTGCCAACTTTTCTAACTTGTCTTTGTCATCAACATCATCAAGAACCAATAGAACTTTTTTCTTTCTCAGCCTTAGTTTTATTTCAGACACTCCTCTACTTGTACTGTCCAATTCAGCTTCTAGCTCCTCGTGCATCTGAGATAGAAGTGTCTTTTGTAGATCTTCCAAGCCATTGATTTTGTTTGATTTCTCTCTAACATCATTAAGAAAACTTGCAGCATCAAAGTGTTGCAAAATCTTGTTAAACAAAGCTTTTGCAAGTTTTGTTTTTCCTATTCCTGGGAGTCCATGTATGCCCAACATTTTAACATCATCAGACTTCATGTCTAGAAGTGTCCTTACCTCTTCTATGCGCTCCTCAAGTCCAACAGGGTTCTGATCTTCATGTAATTGTCTAGGCCCAATATTTTTCAACACTTTCTCAGCAATCTCTTTTAAATCGCTTTCATACTTGTCGCTGCTGCTACACCAAAATATAGAATAGAGAGGAAATCAAAAGACTGGCTCTAACGGTAGTCAAACAAATCATAAATAATATAAATGGATTAAACAAGAATATTCAAAATGAAGATTTATTTTTGTTACAGTTCTAAATGGAGATTAAAGAATAGGATTAAAAGATAAAAAAATTGAAATTAAATCTATTTATAATATAAAAATAATAGATATATTTTTATAAATTTTCAGTTTTTAAAAAAAAAAAACGAACAACAATGATTCAATGAGTATCACATATTGTAAAATTAATATTTATGTAGAAAATTATGTGTAAAAATTAGTAAGTATTATTTTGATTATTGAAGTTTTCTTCATCACATGCAAAATATTTATAAATTTTTAATAAATTAAACATTGAGTATAACTTATTAAACTTTTATGCCAATATTTAGGTCTGTGGCTAAATCCTATATATATCAATAAAAGAGACTTGGTAAAAGAATGTAAGTTCAATATTCACTCTGAAATATTTATACTAATAAAAAATAACATTGTTTCTCATAAATACTAAAGCTATATATTTATATACTCTAATTTTAAAAAAACAAAATGATAAAAGTATGATAATAACACATAATTTGTATTATATATATATATATTCAAATAAACTTACATTATGTACTTATAAAAGAAACACATTTGAAAATAACACATCAACTAATAAAATAATATGTATTAATAATCAATTATTCATCGTACACGAGTCTATATGTTTTCAATAAAAAATCATAACAATTATAAACTTCCTTAATCCTGATATATGTTTTCAGAAAGGTGGAAAATCAAAGTCAACTTTGCAAAACTAACTTAAGATAAAAAATATTTTTAATTATATATATATTAAATAGATTATATCTTTAGATAAGATAACACACCTTTCTGATGTCAAGAATTAGTTAATATCTCAGCTGTAAAAACTAAATAATAGAAAGTGAATAAGTGATAACACAGTAGATCTAACGATAACAATCTAATCTCATAGTAATTGTAGTACCATCCTAAAAATGAATAAATGAATTAAGAATGCTATTAAACAGAGATATAAACACAAAAGGAAATATACTAGTAGCAGCAGTCATGCAATTTTTCGTTTTTATATATTGCCATTAGTATTTTTTTGAAAATTTCCCTCTTTACTAAAACATAATTTTTATGGTACTATTTTCTTTTTCCATTTTCGAAAGAGAATCCTACAAGATTCATGTAAGAAGGTAGTGTACGTACTGTTCACGCTGATGAGGATGACGAGCAATGTTAGGAGTGTAAAATTCAGAATAGCCCTGATGTTTTGTTTTTGAAACTTCAAATAAATATAAGGAAGGAATTGTAGATACATACCCAGATGCAATATATTTGCCCGTGTAGTTACATGCCTTAGTCAAAGCTTTCTTCCAAGCCTCTACTTTTTTGGAGCCTTCAACGAACCTTTTTTGGTGTGCAATCATGTGCTCACCGTAACGTTTTCTTTGATGTCGTATATCTGCGGGTTCTACATTGTAAAATATGGGAAACATCAATCTTTTCTCGTTCGTTTCTTTAGAGTCTATGATCTTAACAAGTTCATCAAGGCAGCATGTGGATGATGTGTAGTTCTCAGAAAACACAACTACGAACATCTTTGATTCTTCAATGGCCTTGGACCGATCAGCTGAAATAGTATCGTCCATGAAAGTCTTTATCCCTTCCGTGCCCAACACTTGGCGAACTTTTTCTACAAAGTCTTTATCTTCGCCTCCAAAACTCAGGAAAACATCGTACGTGAAATCAAGGGACTCTTCCTCATGTTTTTCCATGGCAAATCTATAAAAAATGAAAAGAAAAACAACTATATTAGGTTAGCCAAGTAATTAGGAATACTGAAGTTAATTTAATGTGCCATTTTATAAACTATGATTTAGTATCCCTCCATTTTATAAACTTTTCACTGATGCATCAAATTTTATGTGCCAACTAACTATAATAAATGTGCGTAGGGTATGACACATTAGTATTATTTTATTCATATTCCACATTAGTACCAGGATTCACTAAGTTTGATAAATTGGTTAAATGGGATACATGTGCTCTATATCCTTGATTATATATAGAATAATTCAATTTCTTAGGATTATATTGTTTTTAACATTTTATTAAACCCACTGCAAAGTGTCCAACGACCATTCATATAAAATACAAGGTGATCAATAATGTATCATTGGTTTTTGCAGCGGAATTAAATGATGAATTTTATATTTGCTCGTTGATCTCGAGGACAATTAAATGTAGCATGCAGTCAACAATCATGTGGCCAGCTACCATCTTAATTCAAAGCATGATTATACATATTTTATTACTGCTATATGACAACCTGTATTTTATGAGTAATATTAAAGATTTTAAAAAATTACTAAAATTTATGAAAATACATCACTCAACATTTTTTATTCACGTATGATTTAGACATAAAATACTAATAAAAAATTCATAAAAATATATAAATTAAAACAGAATATAAAGAAATTAAATTAAATACAAATTAAAGAATGATTTGTATATGAACCTATGTAATTTGAGACTTGTTCTTGCATGAGTTGGGGGGTTTGTTTAAGGTGGAGCATGAATCTTATAACGGTTTACTTGACAACAAGTAAAAAAACAAGAAACTCAAATTCCAAACTGCATTTAACTTGGTCCTAATTCAAGAATCCATATCCAAATCCGTATTGGAACTTTGCTTGATTCTATAGTTTTCTCCATCTTATAAGGTTACTTATAACCCAGAAGTATTAATAGGTGTTGATGTATTGGATGTGCTTTCAAGTAAATGATCTTATAAAACGCATGCAATAAATGTGATTTCAAGTAAATGATCTTAGAAAGTAACACATTATAGTTAATATATGGCTGATACATGCAGTTATAAATATGGTTTTCCATACACTAAAGGCTATATTAATACTATAGTCCGGGAATGGCCAGAGTGGTCAATCTCAAAGTTGGAATAACCTAAAACTTGTTACTAGCCAAAAGGTTATCTTTCTACATCTCTATAGTCTATTCACAATAAGATTATTTAGAGTGTTTGAATAAATTTCTCGATCAATATATACTTATAGGAAAAGAATATAAGAAGGTAAAATAAGTTTTACCTCATAATTAAGAGACAATAAGATAGAAAAGTTACAATAATGTTCAATTCCAACTTCAAAATCCTTGATTGTTTCACAAACAAATTATATGCAGCGACAGTCTGTTAATGAACATGAAGAAAAGTCTTAAAGGTATGGCAGTGTCTGTAAGTAAGTTATTTTCATATTGGCTTCGATTCAATGGTACTATAATCTTAAGGTTGGTGCCCTATGCCCCTATGAATCCATGACAAAATAAAGAGAAGCATCAAAAATAAGAATTTCGGAAAATGTAGCAATAAATTAATCGCAATGATGTGAAGAGAATTTAATTCAGTTGGTTGAATCGGATATATACTTTGTTGTAAATTTCTTTAGTATGTGTCCAATACATCAAAGATTCAAGGCAGTGATAGAAACCTTTAACATAAACAGAAAGGAATCAATCAATACTGGAACCTCAAAATTAAGAAGTGTTAAATTTAAGGTCATGTGATGAGTAGATGAACCATAAAGATTACCTCGTAAATTGAAGTGGCGAATATGGTAACTCTGGTAGCTCTATGCTTTAATTCTGATTTGATACAAAGTTGCGATAGAGTTATTGAAAATGAAGTGTATATAGTTAGTAACAACTAATTAGAAATATTTTATAGTGTGAACAAACAAATTTCATAGTGTGAACACTGCAACCCTCTGTAGTGTGAACGTTGCCACCCTCTACACAACAAACAATTAACGATTAGCTTTTGGATTTTCCGGTTTGGGAAATCTCCAACCACAAATAATTCCTATTCAGCTGGATATTCTTAAAATAGTTTCGTTGCCACATGCTCACATCTATTAATTTTAAGCAAAAATTCAAATAATTTCGAAACAAGTTTCGTTGATTGAATGTACGAAACTAATTGAAAAACTTCATCTATTTGAAAAACCACGAGTTTTATACATAAATTCCTCAAACAACAAATTATTTAATAATCCAAATTAAATATGCTTCAGTTTCTAGGTTCTAATTTAGGATCAGAATATTTGAAGAAAAAAAAATCTAATTTTGTTTTTAATTTTATAAGTAAATAGAATGTATCATTTTAATTCTCCTCCTCAAGTATTTGCACAAAGAATAATAAGAAGAACAAGGTATAAACGCTATAATAAAAATAAAGTGATAATTTTATAAATATTTACATCGGATAAAGAATTCAATTTAAATTCAAACCACTCATGCATTTTCATATCTCCAATCTCAAAGGTCGTGATATGAGAGTAAACACTCATTATTTTTAAATTCCAAGATGTGAATGTCTTAGTTGTCATAATATATATAGCCTCCACACTCGCAAACACTTTCAATAAAAAAAAATTAACTTCACGTTACAACAACATGTCCTTTTTATAATCATGAATATTTAACAGATCTTCAGGAGCATAAGGTTGCATCAAATCGACAAAGTAGTGAGCAAGTTTTTGAGTCGGTAAAATAGGTGAAAAACATTAACATTGTGTTTGAAAATACCTAATTTTTTTTTTTTTTACTAAAAAGAACTTAGAATAAAAATGATCTTGTGATTTTTTATCTGTCTTACTGGTGTAAATTAGATATTAGATATTACATAAATGTGATGCATAATGTTTGTAATAATCTTATTTGGACATTACTCAACGTTAAAGGCAAAATAAAAGATGAAGTAAAAATTTGTTAAGACTTTGTTGAGATGCGTATATATTCAAAGTTACATTCTCAATCCGAAAAATGCACATATTTGCCCCGACAATGTTATACTTTATCAAAAAAGAGAAAAAACATCTTGAGTGATTACGAGATATAAAAGTACCAAAAGAATACTCTTTAAATATTAGTAGTCTTGTGTCAATGCAAGATTTTAAATTTTGTTAGTTTTAAGTCTCATGATTGTCATTTGTTTGTTGATACAACAATTGTAACTCGTGGCCTATTATAATATGTTTTCTTTAGATATTTGAATAGTTATAACTTATTTATGTCTTGATTTTAATGCTATTTTCAAAAGTCATTGACTCGCAACTTAGATAGATTAGAAGATGATTTTGTCATCATTTTGTGACATTTGAAAATGTTTACTCTCCTTCATTTTTGACATCATGGTTTGTTTAATTATTCATCTGGTGAGGGAAATTAGGTTGTGCGGGCTAGTTTACTTGAGGTGGATGTACCCAATTGAGCGTTACATGAAGATCCTGAATCAATATCGATTTGAAGTCATTATTGTTGAGAGATATACAAGAAAAAAAACTATTGAGTTTTGTACAGAGTACTTGTTAAAGACTAAGTCTATAAGGATTCCTTAAGTTTCAACATGACGAAGATGTAAAAGCAATTGAACACGATTCAAAAAGATTATTCTAGTAAATTGAAAAGAATTAGAGCAAGCACACTTGTATTAGAGAAACACACTTGTATATATTAAAAAACATAAATAAAATACTTGCTTATTGGGAAAATTTACCAGGTAAAAAAGGGTATTGAATAAGCATAACAATAACTTTCTAACATGGTTTAAGAAAAAAGTTTATAATAAATATAATATTTCATAAATATTATTGAGATTAGCTCGTGAGTCTAATAACAATGTTATGATGTCAACAAATGTTGTTTCCAAACAAAGACACGTGATAACAAAAGAAGGGTACAAAATAGTAGGGTTGTACTTTAGGTTGAGTCTACGCATTTCTGGTAGTTACATATTTTATCAAATTTTTATTGACACCTTTAACTTCAATTATATTTCCAAAGTCCTAACTCTGGTATTTTTATATTTGCATGGACATCTCGCGGACCATTAAATATATATATAGTTTGTAACAAGCTGTCAACAACTAATTCAAGCAAGATTATAAATATTTTATTATCTGAAAATGCACATCAATTTTATTGTTTTTATCATTTTATTACAATCCTTTACTTCAATCTACTCGGACAGGTGCAAACTAGCAACACTTATAAAATCTAAAACTCCAACGTGCATTTAAATTGGTCCTATCTCGGATTCACACCATTGATGAGATTAATTAAATTTATGCACAATGATCACAAACTCAAACACATGCTCGATTATTTCATTTCACAAACAAATTTAATAGTGTGAACACTGCCATCCTCTACAACAAACAATTAATGAAATCTCCAACCACAAATAATTCCAATCTTCTTCAATATTTCTTCAATATCTCTTGCCTAGCCAATTAGGCTGGATATTCTTCAAATAATTTCGTTGCCACATGCTCAAATATATTAATTTTAAGAAAACATTCAAATAATTTCGAAACAATTAAGTTTCGTCGATTGAATGTACAAGCCAATGTAAAACTTCATCTAATTGAAAAACCACGAGTTTTTATACATAAATAAGTCAAACAACAAATTATTTAATAATCCAATTAAATATGCCTAAGTTTCTAGGTTCTAATTTACGATCAGAATATTTGAAAAAAAAAATCTAATTTTGTTTTTAATTTTTATAAGTAAATAGAATGCATCATTTTAATTCTCCTCCTCAAATATTTGCACAAAAAATAATAAGAAGAACAAGGTATAAACGCAATAATAAAAATAAAGTGATAATTTTATAAATATTTACATCGGATAAATAATTCAATTTAAAGTCAAACCTCTCATGCATTTCCATGTCTCCAATCTCAAAGGTCGTGATATGAGAGTAAACACTCATTATTTTTAAATTCCAATAACATGTGAATGTCTTAGTTGTCATAATATATGCTTTGAAAACAGACGAGTTAGCCTTGGACAAACGCAAACGTATTCAATAAAAAAATTAAGGATGATATCACCAAGTGAACAAGAAGCATGTCGTGGAGCCCTTGGATCAAGGCAACATTTTCGTTTTTTCAATCATAATTTTATAACGCTGTTTGCACTCACTGCTACATGAAGAGCTGTGTCTCCACTGGCAGTCAATGGAATGCGCGTATCATATCAGGAAAATTATCAAAAATGGATTCTACTTGCTGCCACGTATCTTTGAGTGCATATATATAAAGTTCTCTTATTAAAGAACCTGAAATCCTTCCAAATTAACTTGACATTACAACATGTCCTTTTTATAATCATGACTATCTAATTGATCTCAAGAGCATTAGGTTGCATCAAATGGTAAGTTTATGATCGGGTGAAGTACATTAACATTATATTTGAAAATACCTAAAAGAAATCACTGAAAACAACTTATGAAAAAAAAACGATATGTGATTCTTTATCTTTCTTACCAGTGTAAATTAGATGTTAAACACCGCTTAAATATGATACATACGAAGAAAATTTTTGTGGCGATCTTATTTGGGCATCTCTCAACGTTAAAGATAAGACATAAGATTAAGTAAAAGTTCATTAAGAGATATACATTCAAAGTTACATTCTCGAAAAACGTAATTATTTATCCCAACATGTCATACTTTATAAAAAAAAGAAGAAAATTTCTTGTGAGTACTTTCAGAATGTGAAAGTATCACAAGGACACTTTTTAAATATTAAGAGTCATGTAAGATTTGAAACTAATTGGTTGATTTAAAGTCCCATAATTATCATTATCATGTGTTGATACAACAATTGTTACCAAAATCATTCATAATGTGGTGTCTTCTAATGTTTGAATAGTAATAACACACTTATGGCTACTTTTTAAATGTTATTTGGTCAAAAGTCATTAACGCAGTAATTTAGAAAATGAATCCATCATATTTTGTGCTAGTTAGAAAAAAAATTCTCACATATATATATTTTGACATTGTTTATGGTAAGAGACGTTAGGTTGTGTGGGCCAATATACTTAAGGTGGATGTAGATGTACCCAATTGAATGGTACATGAAGATCTTGAAAGAATATATAAAGAATTAATACTGATTTGAAGCCTTTATTATTAAGATTTAATTTGAATTAAGAAATTACGAGAAAAAAGTAAATTAAGAAGAAGAGATAAAAATAACGAAAGATGAAATTAAAAATAAAAATTTAAAGATTAATTTAATTTTAGAAAATGTTCAGTCCTATTACCTTCCTTATAATATTATGAAGTAACTAAAATAATTTTTTTAAGGTAAATTAGCATAATATAAATTACTCTAATACTCTTTTGAAGTTGAAAAAATATTTATTTAAAATAATATTTTGTTATTGTGGTGATCATATTTAATTAAATACATTAATATTTTTTACTTATCAAGTTTATCCTCTTCTCTTAGTATTAATTAAGTTTACTTTTATGAATTAAAAATCTAAATTAAGTATAGATCCAACGTATAGGTTCTATGATTTGATCAATGTACCCTTTTAGTCAATATATCTATTATTTAGCTAATAACAGATAGAAATTAAATTCAGAACAAGACTCAAGAAATAAACTGAAATACATTTGTACTATTATAACTACATAGAAATAATTGTTTTGATAAATGTCCTAATGATATAAAATATGAGGACTACTCACGTATGGTCATCAACCATCTCTGACTAAACCATAAAAAATTGAAAAAATAAAACCAAACCAGAAAAGAGAGAACAAAGGAAATATTTCTCGTTCCTGCTCAACCGTTTAAACTTCCTTGAATTCGAGGAACTTCTTAGAGTTTAACCATGACTTCACCAACACCTTGGCTTCATAGGTTTTTGTGGTGTCACCATCTTTTGCCTCCAAAGTGATGTAGTATATCACACCTTTAACCTCTAGCTGCTTTGCATTAATTACCTTCACAAATTCTAGACTTTCATTCTGCATGAGTATCCATATATCTCCAATTAAATCATCACATTAATTTAAGAAATAAGAAGACAAGAGTGCAATTAATTAATATAAAGAGATAATCAAACTCAGGTAAGATTTGTGGAAAATATTGATTGTGTTTCAGTAAATTACCTCATCTTCGTTGTATTGTTGAACAGAAAAGCGACCGACATCCTGGATCTCGACGCTGTTAGCAGCCACATCGCCAATGAGCACATTGAGAATGCTTTCATTTAGAAAACTCCCCCTCTCATAGTCCTTCAATACACGTTCCCAATCATCTAATGTTTCTTCAATAGCCAACTCAGAGCCTATTAATTTCAAAGCCAATGGAAGACGCTTGGCAAAACCTGCAGCACGCAAAGACACATCTTCAAAGCCTTCTTTAGGTTGACTTTGTCTGAATGCATTCCAACAAAAGAGCTCAAGAGATTGTTGCTCATTAAGCTCTTTCATTTCATACATCTTTTCAACTTTCTGACCAATTAGCACATCTTTTTTCCTTGTCGTTACAATGATCCTACTACCTTCACCAAACCTATCACGTCCTCCTGCCAACTTTTCTAACTTGTCTTTGTCATCAACATCATCAAGAACCAATAGAACTTTTTTCTGTCTCAGCCCTTTTGTTATTTCAGACACTTCTCCACTTGTACTGTCCAATTCAGCCTTTAGCTCCTCGTGCATCCGAGATCGAACTATCTTTTGTAGATCTTCCAAGCCATTTATTTTGTTTGATTTCTCTCTAACATCCTCAAGAAAACTTGCATCATCAAAGTGTCGCCTAATCTTGTTATACAAAGCTTTGGCAAGTTTTGTTTTTCCTATTCCTGGGAGTCCATGTATGCCCAACATTTTTACATCATCAGACTTCATGTCTAGAAGTGACCTTACCTCTTCTACGCGGTCCTCAAGTCCAACAGGGTTCTCATCATCATGTAATAATTTAGGACCAATAATTTCAAACACTTCCTGTGCAATCTCTTCCATTAAATCGCTTTCACGCCTTTTGTTGCTGCAACACCAAAATATAGAATATAGGAAATGATGAAAAGACTCTAGGCTCTAACAGAAAGAAGTAAAACAAATCATAAATAATATAAATGATAATTAAACAAGAATATTCAAAATGGAGATTTATTTTTGTTACATTTCTAAATGGAGATTAAAGAATAGGAGTAAAAGATAAGAAAAATAGATTATAATATAAATCCTGAGCAAATCAGTCATACTTGTTGCATTGTAGTTATATTATCTCTGTCGCATTGTGATAATTCTTCACAATTCCATCTCATTACATCTTTCATCTATGTTCTCCATTTGATCTTTTCTACATATTCTGTCCACCCAGTTCTCACTTATATTTTTATCTAAATTAACATGTTGAACTATTATTTTTTTTGTCATCTCTCACATATCGTAAAAATAATATTAATATTAATGTAAAAAACTCAAGTGTGATGAATTATTTATTAGTTAAAATTTTCTACACTTTATTACACAAAAAAATAATAGATATGTTTTATAAATTTTCAGTTTTAAATAAAATGAACAATGATGGAAAGAGTATCACATATTGTAAAACTGATATTAATGTAGAAAATTATGTGTAAAAATTAGTAAGTATTATTTTAAATATTGATTAATCTTCAAAAATCAGATGCAAAAAATATAAATTTTTAACAGATTAAACTTTAAGTATAACTTTAAGTATTTAGTTCTATGGCTAAATCCTATATATTACAATAAAAGAGAGTTACTAAAACAATGAAATTGAGTTTAATATTCACTCTAAACTATTTATGCTAATAAAAAATAACATTTTTTCTTATAAATACTAAATCTATATATTTATTCACTCTAATTTAAAAAAAATAAAAAAAAAACTGTTTGCACACTTACCCAGATGCAATATGTTTGCCCGAGTAGTTACTTGCTTCAGTCAAAGCTAACTTCCAAGCCTTTACTATTTCGGAGTCTTCACCGAACCTTTTTTGGTGTACTCTCATGTGCTCACCGTAACGATTTCTTTGATGTCGTATATCTGAGGGTTCTACTTTGTAAAATATGGGGAACAACAATCTTTTCTTGTCCCTTTTTATACATTCTATGATCTTATGAATTTCATTAAGGCACCATGTGGAAGATGCGTAGTTCTCAGAAAACACAACTACGAACATCCTTGATTCTTCAATGGCCTTGTCCAGAGAATGTGAAATAGTATTGTCCATCCTCAGATCCTTATCATCCATGAAAGTTTTTACCTCTTTATTGCACAACGCCTGGCGAACAGGTACTACAAATTTGTGCCTCGTATCTACGCCTCTAAAACTCAGGAAAACATCGTAGTTGAAATCATGGGACTCTTCCTCATGTTTTTCCATGGCAAATCTAAAAAACAAACAACTATACTAAGTTCGTCATTAATTAGGAATACTGAGGTTAACTTAACGGCACCGGAATGGAAGATCCATTAGCACCTTTGACGATGAAGATGAACACAGTAATACTGAATATGAATACTCTTCAACTTTAATATTTTTACTTCACCGACCGGCTGTAAAAAAAAAAAAAAAAAAACTACGATTTACTGACCCTCTATTTTCATAAAAAGTAACAGACTATAGTTAATGGCTGATACATGCAGTTAATATATGACTGCCACAGTGGTCAATCTCAAAGTTGGAATTGTAACTAGCCAAAAGGTTATCTTTCTATGTCTCTATAGTCTATACACAATAAGATTATTTAGAGTGTTTGGATAAAGTTCTCGGTCAATATATACTTATAGAAAAAGAATATAAGAAGGTAAAATAAGTTTTATCTCATAATTAAGAGACAATGAGATAGAAAAAAGTACAATAATCTTCAATTCCAACTTCAAAATCCTTTGTTGTAAATTTCTTTAGTGTCTGTATTCAATTTTTACATATCAAAGATTGAAGGCAGTCATAGAACCTTTAACATAAACAGAAAGGAATCAGTAAATAGTGGAACCTCAAAATTAAGAAGTGTTAAATTTAAGGTCATGTGATGAGTAGATGAACCATAAAGTTTACCTCGTAAATTGATGTGGCGAATATGCTAACTTTTGTAGCTCGATGCTTTAATTCTGATTTGATACAAACTTGCGATCGAGTTATTGAAAATGAAGTATATATAAAGACCTCAAAAACCACGCGTTCTTCCTCTTATATTATTTGACCAAAACTTTCTTGCAGGTGGTTACATATTTTATCAAATTTTGACTGACACCTTTAATTTTAATTATATTTCCTAAGTCCTAACTCGATCTGGTATTTTTATATTTACATGGACATCTCGCGGACCATTAAATATAGAGTTTGTAACAAGCTGTCAACAACTAATTCAAGCAAGATTACAAATATTTTATTATCTGAAAATGCACATTAATTTTATTGTTTTTATCATTTCAATCTACTCGGACAGGTTCAAACCAGCAACACTTAAAAACTAAAATTCCATAGTGCATTCAATTTGGTTCTATCTCGGATTCATATCATTGATGGGATTAATTAAATTTAGGCACAATGGTCACAAACAATTTTCGTAGTGTGAACACTCCCACCCTTTATAGTGTGAACATTGCCACCCTCTACAATAAAAAATTAATTAATGATTAGCTTTTGGATTTTCCGGTTTAGGAAATCTCCAACCACAAATAATTCCAATCTTCTTCAACTAGATGAAGCCATAAGCTACTTAAGTTTTGATGTAGGAACATCTAGGACAAGAAGGATTACTAGAAGCAAGAGAAGGAAGCTTGAAGAGGAAGTGGAAAAGCTCCAAGTTTTGTATCCTAGTATAGGACTCAAACTTGTAATATCTTGTAAACTTGTATGGACAAGATTAGGTCCTATTGTAATAGCCTAGGGTATGACAATAGGGTCCAAAGCCCACGGGTTTCATAAAGCCTAAGCATGCCATGCATTCCTAAGCCAAGGTCACACAAGTTTTCAAAATCGACTAAAAACATTTTCGGCTATAAAAAATTGTGTGAACCTTGAAACACTTGCTAATTAGGAAGGAAACCTTGATTAAGTATTGGATCCATGCCAACACTTAATCAAGGATCTCAATCCTTGATTAGGAAGTGTTTAGGATTGATGACATGGCTAATCACATGGGTACCAAGGGGAGACAAACCCATGTGCACCCATGTGAAGGCCATGTGAAACCCATGTGTAACCTAACTACCAACTAACTAGCCTAGTTACTTGGGGGTCAAGGTGGGATTTCGGATTGGCTATGAACTTAACTAGGATTAGGCTAGTCTAATCATGGTTTAGGTGACTTGGAGGCCAAGGAAGCATAGCCTATAAGTACCTTGGCCAAAACTCATGTAAGGATCTTTGATGAAATTTTGAATGAATGAGCTTTAAGCTTTTTGAGAGAGAGTTCTCTTGTTCCCTTAGGGAAAATCCTTGAATCTTATCAATGACATCTTGCTTCCATTGTGGCGGTTCCTCCTAGGCTTATTGGAGTTTCTCCATGGCGCCATCCTTCCATCTCTTACCTATTCCACTTTGCTTTGATTTCTTAAACACTAAAACACCAAAAAAGCTTCATGGCCGAGGCACTTGTCTTGGTTCTCCTTGATGAGCATGGGTTGAAGACTAGATTTGGGCAATATTGGAGCTTCTTTTGATCACCCCCAAGGAGGCCTACATCAAGTGGTATCAAGAGCATAGTTGTCTTCACCATTGGTTCATCTTCACGGTTAGTTTTGAGTTCCTTGAGTCTTGTTTTTCTTCTTTGAGTCTTCTTCATATCTAGAGTCTTTCTTCCACAGAGTAGCCTATTTTGAGTTCCTTAAGTTGTCTTGTTCATAGTCTTGAGTAGGAGCATGCTTTTCTTCTTTTGGTTATAGCCTTAGGCCATGACTCAACTTGGCATGTTCTTCCTTTGATTCTTGAATGCATGATTTACTAGCTTGCAATTTTGATTCCATGATTTTCTAGTTTCTCTTCTTGCAAGTTATGATTCATGTATGCCATTAGGATTTTTGTTTAGTCTTGTATCTTTACTGTATCTTTATTGTATTTTGAGGCATGCTTGCTGGATTGTACTGCACTTGAGGTTCAATTACATGTATCACATGATTTCTAAGTGTTAGGAACAATTACTAGTGTATGCTTGCATGATTTTGAGTTTTTAGTAATTTTTAGATTACCATTTGCTTTGAAATTTTGAGTAGACTTTGTAATTGCTATGATAAGCTAGGATTTGAACCTAGAAAAGGCTTTTAGTTCCCTAAAGGTTTCGGTCCAGCCACCCAATTACAAAAGAAAAGAATCAAAATCAAAAGAAAGAAAAGAGAAGAGAAAGAAAAACAAGTGAAAAGAAAAACTAGTATTGAAAAGTAGTGGTTTTAGAAATAAGTGAAAATTGAGAACCATAGAGAAGTGAAAAGAAAAGAAAGGTACTGCAACATAAGAACAAAAGAAAGTGAAAAAGAAAAGAGTTACACAAAAGAAACACCATTGGACCTAGGAAAGAGCGTACACCATTCTAGTTGAAATTCTAGTTTTGAGCTTCCTAGTGATTTGTGTATCTTTTGATGCTCTCCTTGTAATTTTTCATTTCTTCAAGTTACTGCACCTTGCTAGATATTTTAGGTACTGCATAGTTTGATTTGATATTAAATTGAGCATGAGAAGCATGATAGCTAGCCATTTCTAAAAGCTATGAAAAAATCGGTTTCTATAATTGCTGAAATTTTTGGAATCGGTTTCTAAGTTTTGGTTATTAATTGAATTTTGAGCTTGCTGTCCAGTTTTGAATGCCTCATGATATGCCTCTGTTTTGACATGTTTCCTTAGGCTTTTATATGATATTTTGCTGCCCTATTATGTGCCATTGTCTCATTAAAGTTTCTCCACAATTTGAGTAGCCATTCATTTCATTTTTGAGCTTTTATTGCTTGTCTCCTTTGGAATCCTTGGTTTTGTCTTAGAGTCTTTGTCTTTCTTGGCCTCTTAAGCCTAGCTTGGTTACTGTTCCTCTTTCATAATGGATTGATAAGACCTTGATAATTGATTAGAGGATAATTTCTAAGTGAGCGTAAGAGAAAAGAGTGGTAAAAGGCAAGAGAGAATCATTAGAGAAAAAGTCCATGATTTGTGTGATACACGAGTTGATTGAGTGGATACACTTAGTGAGCTTGTGAGGTTTATTTGCTCTATATTTTCCTTGTATACTAACCTTTTGTTCTTTGCAGCCATGGGAGAAAATTTCCCCAATAGTGAAGATCAATTACATCCTAGTGATGTGAAATTGATGAAATGCTTTATGAAAGCAATGGACAAATTTGAAACAAATATTCACAAGGATTTGAATGAGATTTTTGATAACCATAGAGGTAGTGATAGAAGGGAAAGAGAAAGGAGGGAAAGGAGAAGTGAAAATGAGAGAAGAAATGGGGAAGAGGGAGAAAGGAGAAGTGGTAGGAGAAGAGAACATATGACCTCTATTGGTAGTGGTGTTGGGAACCCCTATAGAGATGATTTCCATGGACATGACCCTTTGAAATTTGAGAGAAGAGGTGTGAGAGGGGCTGGCTGTGAGAGAGTGAGGGGGAACCATGAGTTTAGAAGGCACCATTGGGAGGAACAAGAGAGGTACCATCCCTCACATGAAAGAAGTGATAGAGATTATTATGACTATAAGAGGGAAATGAGAGAAAGAAAACAAAGAAGGTTGTTAGAAGAAAATGAAAGGAATTATGATGAGTATTGGAGAAGGGAAAAGGAGAAAATGATAAAGGAATTGGGAGAAAAAGAATTGAGAATAAAGGAAGTTAAGGAAATAAAGTTGATGGAAAAACAAATGAAGGATAAATGTGATTCTTTAATTTCTTATACTAACCCTTCATTTTATTGTTTTGATTCTTATTTGGAAATTGTTGTAGGAATGGTTCCAAAAGATGATTATCAAGAAGAAATTGAAAATCTCTCGTGTAAAGATATAGAAAGAAAGGCACTTGAAGACCTATGTGAAGTTGCTTGTGACCAACTTTACAAAGAACCTTTTATTTTGGTGCCTAATGAAGAGTTGTTCCTAATGGAGTCTTGGAACAAACCTTGTGAAGAAAAGGAAATACCTATAGAGTTTGAACTTCCCTTTGAGAAAGTTTCTTTACCACTTAGTATTTCTTTTACTTCTAATAAATATGATTTTTCATGTTATACATTTGAGTATTATGGTATTAAACCTTGGACCATTCTAGAATTTGGTAGTTTGGAATTCTTAATTGAACCTAATGATCTTTATCTTCATAATGTTGAATGTCCTTCTAGGTTGATGGAAGATTTTAAGAAGGAGGGTACCTTGGAAACTTCTACACCTAGAGGAAGCATCTTGATGGAGAGTTCCAACCAAAACATGTCTAAACTTGAGAAAATTCTAGTATCAACACAACTTGAAGTACAAGCTCCAAAGAGCTTTGGTTATGCTTTGACATATGGACTAAATTCTTCTTTTACTTCCTTAGATTGTGTTAATGATATTAGAAAGGAAATTATATTGTTTTTATATGATTGGCATTTAAATAACTTAGGTAAAACTAACAAATTTACTAGGTGTTTGAATAGAAAGTATGATTTACTTTTACACCTATGCAATCAATATAAAGTTTACCTATATGTTGCATCATATATTAACCAATTTAATGAACCTTGTTTAGTATTTGATCCGGGTGGAATGTGTTTGTTGATGCATCCTTACCTTTTTGAATCTTACATTCCATCTTCTACTTTTTCTTAGATTAGGATCATCTTAGTTCATAGTTTTTGTTTGATTTTCATGATTGTTGTGAGGTTTCCAACTTGTCACATGAATTTCCTTGTATTGTAGCCTTGAGTTTTGAATTGATTTGCATGTTCTTGTTAATGCCTTGCTGTACCTTATGGATAAGAAATTAACATACCATGTCCATGCATTCCATGATGAACACATGCTGAAAATTATGAACACTTGAATTTGCCTTAACCGTTAGTGTGAATTGGGGTGTCTTAGTGATTCGATTTTTTCTTAATTTCTTTGCTGCATTATACCTCTGTATTCACATAGTTTCAAGTGCATAATTTCATGTCTAAGTGAACCAAGTGAAGAGAAGAAAAGAAACAAGAAGAAGGGGGATCAAGAGAAGAGACTATAGGAGTTTCTAACTTGTTTTCTTCTACTTTTGTATCATTTTGTGTGTAACTTGGCTCTTATATAAATTTCTTGGAATGTTTGCAGATCTGGACCTTGAGGTTAATAAGGAAATGAAGGATTTTCAAATGTGGGAAAGAGAAGAACAAAGGGGGCTACATCACCCTTTGATGACACATACCTTGTCTTTGAAAATTATCAATTGTTAGGAAATAAAACTTGTAATTTTTTATTTTGTTTTTGATTGGACTTTGGACTTTAATATTTTGTTTGCTTGCTGCACCAAAGTGCATTTTAAACGCCTCTAGTGTAGATTCTTGCTCACGTAAAATTGGACCTTATATCTTGCTCATAGTTTCGGTTTCCGAAAATCGGGTTAAAAAAAATCGATTTCTATTATCTCTTGCTAGCCTTTGCTATCTTGCCTTGGATTTATCTTGGTTCTTTAGCCTTGTTTAGTGGTTGTATCTTCATCCATTCTATTTCTTATCTTAGACTGAAAAGATATCTCCAAGCTTCCTCCAAGGAGATGGGCCTTTCAAAGTCATTGAAAGATTGGGTCCAAATGCATACAAGTTAGAACTTCCAAGTGAGTATTGTGGTAGTAACTCCTTTAAATATTTCTAATCTTCTTTGTTTGATGTAGGTGCAAATAAATACATTAACTTGAGGACAAGTTCAAGCAAAGAAGGAGGGTTTGATGTAGGAACATCTAGGACAAGAAGGATTACTAGAAGCAAGAGAAGGAAGCTTGAAGAGGAAGTGGAAAAGCTCCAAGTTTTGTACCCTAGTATAGGACTCAAACTTGTAACATCTTGTAAACTTGTATGGACAAGATTAGATCCTATTGTAATAGCCTAGGGTATGACAATAGGGTCCAAAGCCCACGGGTTTCATAAAGCCTAAGCATGTCATGCATTCCTAAGCCAAGGTCACACAAGTTTTCAAAATCGACTAAAAACATTTTCGGCTACAAAAAATTGTGTGAACCTTGAAACACTTGCTAATTAGGAAGGAAACCTTGATTAAGTATTGGATCCATGCCAACACTTAATCAAGGATCTCAACCCTTGATTAGGAAGTGTTTAGGATTGATGACATGGCTAATAACATGGGTACCAAGGGGAGACAAACCCATGTGCACCCATGTGAAGGCCATGTGAAACCCATGTGTAACCTAACTACCAACTAACTAGCCTAGTTACTTGGGGGTCAAGGTGGGATTTCGGATTGGCTATGAACTTAACTAGGATAAGGCTAGTCTAATCATGGTTTAGGTGACTTGGAGGCCAAGGAAGCATAGCCTATAAGTACCTTGGCCAAAACTCATGTAAGGATCTTTGATGAAATTTTGAATGAATGAGCTTTAAGCTTTTTGAGAGAGAGTTCTCTTGTTCCCTTAGGGAAAATCCTTGAATCTTATCAATGACATCTTGCTTCCATTGTGGCGGTTCCTCCTAGGCTTATTGGAGTTTCTCCATGGCGCCACCCTTCCATCTCTTACCTATTCCGCTTTGCTTTGATTTCTTAAACACTAAAACACCAAAAAAGCTTCATGGCCGAGGCACTTGTCTTGGTTCTCCTTGATGAGCATGGGTTGAAGACTAAATTTGGCCAACATTGGAGCTTCTTTGGATCACCCCCAAGGAGGCCTATATCAAGTTTGGACAAACCGGTAGAATCTAGACCAGAAGAAGTAGTCAAGTAAACCATCAAAGAGGCTAAATTGACGAACAAGAAACATGAGTATTGGGAAAAGTCCCATATATAGAAGCTACTACACATGCAACCCACTTGGATGTGTGATCAAATGTCAAAAATAGGCTGCATTAAATGCTATAACCATAGTGACAATAGAGATAAAAAGCAAGGTAAGTCCAAGAATCAAACAACAAATTAAATATGCGCCAGTTTCTAGGTTCTAAGATGTGAATGTCTTAGTTGTCAAAATATATATACTTGTAGAACAGACGGGTTAGCCTTGGACACACGCAAATCTTCACCAAAAAAATTAAGGACGATATCTCAATCTGTCAAAGACCTACATACCAATCGCGAATTAATTATTTCAATTGATCAATTAAACTTGTTATCAAATCATGTTTAATTAAACAAAATGCAAAGAAAATCAAACACAAACTGTGTAAAATTATTCGGAATATCCGGCAGACATCAATTTTCAATTCTACTGAAAAAAACATGTTATAAGCTTAACTTGATGTTTGTATAGAATATATCTCTTTCATCGATAATTAGATATGTCATAAATTAAATAGTAGATAACAACAAAATAATATTTAGGATAAATTATAATATTGTCCTAAAAATATAAGTTATGAAGCTAATTCAATTTTAAATTCAACTGATAAGTCTATGATGTATGTAATATATATCTAGATGACATGTAATTTTTTCCCGACCATTCTAACAAAGAAAAAAACAACTGCCGTTGAATTGTAGATGGAGAACAACTATAATATAAAGAGTTTTACGTACTGATTTATAAAAATTTCACTTGATATATATATATATATATATATATATATATATATATAAGTTGATTAAAAAATGGATATCTATTCTGTAAAGTCTTACTCTTACCAAACATGTTACTGTTAATGGTCATGAAGAAGAGTCGTTGAATGGGGTATTATAATTTACAAAATAACTACACTTTTAAGACGGGTATTATTTACAATTAAACATAATAATTAGTGCATAGAGTGTTCCATCAATAAGAGGAGGAGAACGCAAACATTCTTGTTGTAACTAACGAAACAGACTAAAAATTTAAATTAATCTGACAATGTGTTTGAATGAGACAACCTTTTAGAGTAATTAATTTATTATGTGAAATTGAACTATCAAATCAATTGATTTGTTTGATTAAAACACTTTGAAGAATTTAAAATATGTTATTTTGAGAAGAAATTTCAATTGAGTAAAATTGGGGAACTTGAAATTCTGTCTAAAACTTGAGCATTTCAATTTCTTTCCTATACTTCTCACTTCTCTCATAATTTCTTGAGTAAAATTGGAGAATTTAAAAATGATTAATATTTATTTTTTTCAATATTAAAAATTTAATTTTTAAATAAATATTTAAAGATGAAAATTTGAATTTCTTGGAAATTTAATTACTTCATCCAAACAAGGAAATTAAAATATAAGAAATTGAATTGATTCATCTAAATAAAATAGATACAAAATGAAAGAAATTTAAATGAAGACAATTAAAATGCTAAATATTTAAATTTCTTGAAAATTTTCAAATTATCCATCCAAACACAACCTGAATGGAAATAAGCTCTCGAATTTGAACACACAACAGGAAAAATGAAAATTAATCTAGACTTTGAGAGTCTTTAAAATAGTCAACACATCAATTAAATAAAAAAAAACTACCAAAATTGAATCTAAAACATTTCAAAAACTCATAACTAACACACCTAGATTGTTACAATTAAATCAAATATTCCATGAGGATTTAGTATTTAGGCATAAAAAATAAGATGTAATTCTTCTTCTCATCCAATGAAAGAGCTTTTCAGAACAGCAAACTTATTAGAATTTTCTTTCAACTAAATAAAAATTTGGGTATATTATCTAACTCTTTCACCACTTCATGCACTACTTTTTGAGTTTCATTTATCTCTATATTTTTTTTATTCTTCGTCTTCTTCTTAGTCGTTTCTATAAATTCTTTCAATGACTCAACTACTTCTTTCATTAAGGAAACCATTCATTTTCGTCTTAAAGCTAGGATTTATGGAATTTGATCCCTCTAAATCAATGTCTACACTCTGAGCTTTTTCCTCATAATTTGTTTCATACTTATGATATCATCTGCATCTAATGCATGCATTTTCTGTTCGAAGTCGATTAGCTTTATCCTTGGGACAAAAGTCCCAGTGTCATCCAAATTAAGAATAACCTTGAATGAATATCTTTTGGCATCATTAGGTCACTTGAAAACAAATGAAAACACGACAATAACAACACATATGATAAATTTCTCGTGAATATGTACGCATGGCTAACTTTCTTGTGCAGTGAGCTAAGCAATCCAAGGATTAATTACAATGAAAAAATTTGGTATCTTGATCCTTCGTTTATCATGGATAAAACCTAGTTTAATTCAGTGCTGAGAATTAAGTACTTCATTGCCAATTTGGTTTATGTTATATTTTGCTGACTTAGTAAATTTCCCTTTTTTGTTTAAGGACAAAAAAAGTTTTAAGTTGGGGGTATTTGATAACTCACAAAAGTGAGCTATTTTTGTACTCTTTTTATATAATAAATTGTTCTTTTTATACTCTTAAGCCACCTAAAATGACTCTAATTGCTCTTAATTCATAATAATTCGTGTTAGAGCTTGTTGATGGTGTGTTTAAGTGTTTCAGGGTAAAAATAGCCAAAAACAAGAGAAAAACGTGCATTTTCATGCATCTCTCGCGAGTTGGAACTCAACTCGCGCGAATTGGAGCTTCAGTGAAGAACAAGAGCTTTCTGGAACCTTATCTCGCACTCATCTCGCCAGATTTCGCGCGAGTTGCCTTCTTCAAGAACAAGTTAACTCTCTGGAGGTTCATCTCGCGCTCATCTCACGCTTATCAACTCATCTCGCGAGAGATGATTTAATTTGCACAATACATTTGCTCTCTGGAACATGATCTTGTGCGAGTTACTTAATATTGGACTCGCAACAGGCCTAAGATTTTATCTTATCTTCTAATATCCTATCTTATCTCATCTTATGCATAGGAAGCCGAAGATATTATCTTATTTCAAAAATAAAGATCTCATATTATCTTTTAAGATCTTATCAAAGGAAGCCCAAGTACAAATCTAAAGACTATAAATATAACAAGTTATGCTCAGCAAAGGGGTCGACCGCTCTTATAATAGTTGACCTAATTCGGCCGAGGTTCTGGAGATTGACAACTTCCAGACCTCTCCATCCTCAGTTCGTAGACGACAATGGAATTCAACCCCAAGTAAAAGAGGTAGAGACGATAGGAGCATTCGACTTCCAAGGGAATCAATCATCCTATGTATTATCTTTCAAATTACTTGTGTGTTATTTTCTTTGTCTTTATGAACTAAATCCATCTTTGATTGGGAGAATGATGTAACGTTACTTATCCCCTTTATATAATTCTCGATGTTATTCAGTGTATATTTGGGTGTTTATTCTTTGTGCTTAATGCTATTTCTTAATTGACAACTAATAAATTGATAAGTTAATCTAGGGACACTCTGACAAGTAAATGCCTAGGGAAAACTAAAGAATTAAACCATTACTACGCTAGGATCCTAGAGATGGAGTAGGTAGTAATGCAGACTGCACCTAATTAATACGGTTAACCTTGGAGGCGTGAGTGATCCTGAGAGACGGGTTATACATAAATAACATAAGAGAAAAGTATAAGAGAGAATTAGTGGTGAAATCGGGATCCCAATTGATTCTCACCTTTTTCTTATTTTTTGCTTTAAATTATCGTTGCTTTATTCTTCTACAAATTGCTCTCTTAATTAATTACCTTTTTCTTGCTCTTTGGGAAATTAATAAAATCACTAAATAAAAATATAGTTTCCAAATTGCTTATCCTCGTGGGTACGAGTCCGACAACTCTATTCTTAAAAATACTTATTACTTGACGACTGTGGTATACATGCCATAGCAAGAGGTGCAAGAGGTATAACTACCACCTGTATCCCGCGTATAAGTTTCCCACCAGCCGATTCTCCTCATTAGGTATAGTAGTCTATTTTCTTCTTTCTTCGGTGCCGAGGGCGGCATAGTTTTAAGTTGGGGGTAGCTACTCATTCTATCCTTTATTTTTCTGTTATTTATTTTAAATTTTTATGTTTTCTTTTAGAATAGGTTCATATTAGAATAGGTTTTATTATTTTTCTTTTTATCATTTTTCTATTTTCTTAATCATACTGAAGCATCTGCATTATTGTACTCACTCTTAATATATGCTTGAGTATTATTTTCTTGTTACCTTGAGTCTGGATTTTATTATTAATCCCTTGTGATACTAATGCTCCTATGCAAGATTGAGAAAGGTAATGTATGATTGATGACTTATGCTGTGGGAATCTAAATTACTGCACTTTTTAAGTTTGTTCCTTGTACTAATAATGTACTTGTGCTTAAGAAAATAGGAAATGGGTAAAACTCAATTAACCAAGTTGATCCTAAATAAGTTAAACCAAGTGAAACATGAACTAGAAAGTGATTTAGGCCTTCTTTGACAACCATAAAAAGCTTTCTCGGCCAACCTTAAATTTTTAAATGAAAGATCGTAGTCACCCACTTTGAGCCTAAGTAGATTTTTCATAATAAGCAGTTTGTGAGCCAATTATTTCCATATTTTTTATTGAACTTTTTGAAAAATCCACCATACTTCAGGCTGGAAAACCCAACCTTATTTTAAAAAACTCTCTTAGTTTTAAAAACCATGTGTTTAGTAGGGAAAATCACACCTCTAGAAAAAGAATCCAGAAAATCACAAAAAAAGCAATAAAAAGATCACCAGTTTGTGATAAAAAAAAAATTAGAAATTGCTGAAAAAAAAAGCCACCATTTTGTGGCTACAAAAAAATAGTATAATAAAGAGGTATTAATGAAATTCCTGAAAATCAATAAAAAACACAAAAAAAATAAAATTACAAGTACTAAAAGAACACAAAAATAAATTACAAGTGCTAAGAGATTATCTAAGAGAAGGTTTGAGGTCTATGGTTTCTGATACATTATTATTTTGATCACTTTCTCTACAGTTATTACATCCTAATACAACATAATTAATGGTTAATTAGCATGATTTAGTGCATTTATGAGTTTGAGTTCAATTGGGTCTTAAATGTTTATTTTTGTTATAATTTGCTGAAAATTCCAGTTTTGACTAGGTTCACTAAAACAAGCATAACTCTCACCAAAGAACTCCTTTTGAGCTCCATTATGTATCGAATTAAAGAGGACTCAAAGAGCTACAAAAGCTATGACGACATGAAGAGCTAGTTCGGACTGCATCTGGGGTGAAATTGGGTTTGAAAGTGACGCACGAAAACTGTGTGGAAATTCCAGCATGAAGAATTAGTGTAGGCCCATTTAAAATCATGTAATTGGACCATTTAAATGAGTGCATTGGGCGGGTTTCAAACCCTGCACCCTGGACCACTTAAAAGTCATGTGACTAGCACATGACTTGGCCCCTTTATATACTCCAAAACCCTAATCCTCAACAACTTCTCACTTGCAATTTTATTTTCGTTTTTTCAGCACTTTGGTTTCCCTTTTCTCTTCTTTAGTTTCTCTGCTAGGGTTTTGGGTTTCCATTACAATTTTTGTTTTCCTCTCCTTTTTACAATTTAATTCTTGTATTATGCAATTCCGATTTATACTTAGTCTAATTTCAATTATGTGCAACTAATTTCTTCAACCAATTTGATCTCAATAGGATCCCTAATTTCCTTAGGTTCTCCGTTTTCAATTGCATGAGCACTCGTTTTGGATCCTATAATTTTGATTTCATTATGTTGATTAATATTTTGGATTGAGATTGTTGATTCTGTCGTTGTTGATTGATAATGAATGTAGAGAACTAATTATATGATCCGAAACCATGTTGTGTGCTCTCATGCCATTGTGTGAGTTTAAAGGCCACCAAGTGTTCGTTAATAATTCTCTAAGATCTTAGAGCGTTAGTTCAGTTTTGGGATGCAAAGATCTCGGTTTCAATGCACTGCGCATAAATGAGTGCCTTTATTTTGTTGAACCAATGAGGGAAATTAGGATCTGAAAGAGATCGTATTGGTGTCTTTTACTCTTTTTAATTATTGTTTAATTATTATCATTGATTAATTTTTACTATTTAATTTCCTTTAATTTTCCCTCTACACAAACCACCCCCTAAAAATTGCATTTAAAATTTCGGCTACAGAGAAGTAACAAAGTAATCCGTAGGGAAACAATCCGAGTCCACTATTACTACAAAGTAGTAGCTAGACTTTGGTATTATTTGACGCACGTTCAGCGCGTGTGTCAGTTTCTTAAGCTGAAGATTGGTAATAAGCTTAAAATTGACTTGTCATCATACTTATACCTAAGTCGAACATTACAAGCTTTATAAAGCCCTATTGATTCTAGTAAATGTTAACTTGCGTGGAAGATAATGCAGGAAATACATGGGGTAAGGAGGGTGATACTAATTTCTGAAATCTAAACCCACTTGATCTCATTGGGAACTTGGAACAAATATCACACACACATAGATAACCACTGTCGTAACCTGAAATGCATGCATGACTAACTCTCTTGTGTAGTAAGCTGAAGTAATCCAAGGAAGAACTACAATGAAAAACTCAGTAACTTGATTTCTCATTCATCTTAGGTAAGGTTTGGTACAACTTATTATTGAGAATTATGAGCTTCAATGTTATTTGGGTTATGTTACAATTAATTGCTGATAAGTTAAAAATCCCTTTTGTTTAAGGACAAACAAAGTTCAAGTTGGGGGTATTTGATAACTCACAAAAGTGAGCTACTTTATACTCTTTTTATATTATAAATTGTCTTGTTCATACTTTTAATCTACCTAAAATAACTATAAATTGATCTTAATTCATAATAATTCGTGTTAGAGCTTGTTAATGGTGTGTTAAGTGTTTCAGGGAGAAAAATAGCCAAAAACAGGTGAAAATGTGTCCAGAAGGACATCTCTTGCGAGTTGGAACACATCTGGAAGAAGGGCTTCAATAAAGAAGAAAAGCTCTTTGGGACCTCATCTCGCGCGAGAAACTCTTTCTTCAAGAGCAAGTTAACTCTCTGACACCTCATCTCATGTTCATCTCGTGCCCAACTATCCCATCCCGCGCGAAGTGACTTGTATTGAAACACATGTTTCTTCTCTTGAACATGAACTCATGCGAGTTGCTTAAATATCTCGCCCGAGTTGGACTCGCAGCAGGCCCAAGTCCAAAAGTTTTAAAGGCTATAAATACACATTATTTCACATTCAGCAGGTGGGGGATCAGAGATCGACAGTTCGAGTTTTAGACCTAATTCTTAGTCTCCCGACGGCTTAACCTAGACGACGGCTGCACTTCGACTGAGGACCATTCCAGTTCATAGACGGTGACGAAGTTCAACTACAAGGAAGAAGAGAAGGAGATTCTAGATTTCATTATGTATTCTCTTTCAATTACTACTTGTACGGTTTTCTTTTCCATCATGAACTAACTCCCCCTTTGATTGGGAGAACGATGTAACCCTAATTATCCCCTTTATATGATTCTAGATGTTATTCAGTATATGTTTGGGTGTTTATTCTTCGTTCTTAATGCTATTTATTAATTGACGACTAATAAATTGATAAGTTAACATAGGGTCACTCTAACAAAGTATACCTAGTAGTACTGAAGAATTAAACCATTATTACACTAGGATCCTAAAGAAGGGAGTAGATAGTAATGCGGACTGCACCTAAGTTTTCCCCTGGATTCATAGAACTAATTCCCTAATTAACTTGGTATTAACTTAAGAGATTAATTAATCATGTTAACCTTGGCGTCGTGGGTGATCCTGAAAGGGACGGTCACGAGGGTAGGAATCCGATCTGACCATGATTATACATAAATAACATAAGAAAAAAGTATAAGGGGGGATTAGTGATGAAATCAGGATCTCAATCGCTCTTCTTTCTTGGTTTAAACTCTTGCTCATTGTTCTCTCTGCTCTTTATAATTTAAATTGATATTTAAATCAAGATCTGATATGCTCTCATTCCCTTTTGGGAAATTAATAAAATAAATAAAAGTATAGCTTCCGAATTACTTGTCCTCGTAGGTACGACAACTCTGATCTATAATATTACTTAACGATTGTGGTATACTTGTCATAG
Source organism: Hylodesmum podocarpum (assembly GCA_026586105.1). Lineage (NCBI taxonomy): Eukaryota > Viridiplantae > Streptophyta > Magnoliopsida > Fabales > Fabaceae > Hylodesmum > Hylodesmum podocarpum. Next base: position 3,589,842 of record JALJEV010000519.1, on the reverse strand, counting down.
CAAGCGTAACGGTGTACTCACCGTTTGGGCCCATCACTTGCGAGAAATAAAAGTACCATAAGGATACTCTTTAAATATTAAGAGTCTTGTGTCAATGCAAGATTTGAAACTTGTTGGTTTAAAGTTCCATGAATTTCATGTGTTGATACAACAACTGTCATTCGTGGCCATTCATAATATGTTGTCATCTAGTGTTTGAGAGGTTATAACTCACTTATGTATACTATTTAATGCTATTTGCTCAAAAGTCATTGACCCACATAACTTAGATGAGTTAGAAAATGAATCTATCATCATTTTGTTCTAGTTGAAAATGTTGTTTTCTCCTTCATTTTTTGAAATCATGGTTCATTTGATTGTTTATCTGGTGAGACAGATTAGGTTGTGTGGGTCAGTTTACTTGAAGTGGATGTACCCAGTTGAGTGGTACATGAAGATCTTGAAAAGATATGTGAAGAATCAATATTGATTTGAAGTCTTTATTGTTGAGAGATACATTGCAAAAAAAAAAAAAGAAACTATTGAGTTTTGTACAGACTACCTCTTAAAAATTGAATATATAGGGATTCCCTAAGTCTCAACATGAGGCAAGATGTAAAGGCAATGGTACATGATTTAAAAAGATTATTCAATAAATTGAAAAGAATTGGAGCAAGCACATTTGTATATATTGAACAACACTGATGAAATACTTCCTTACATATCTGTTCATATAAGTCATATATGGAAAAGTTACTCTAGGATAGATGAAAAATGGGTATTGAAAGCATAACAATAGCTTTCTAACTTGGTTTAAGAAAAACTTTTATATTGAAGATAATGTTTTAGGAACACTATTGAGATTAGCTCGTGGGCTTAATAGGGATGCCATCAGTTATCATACATATAATGTCAACAAATGTTGTTTCTCTACAAACACACAGGATGACGAAAGAAGGGTACAAAACAGTGGGGTTACAATTTAGGCTGAGTCTATGCATTTTTCTAGTTCGAAAGACAAAAATCCAATCAAAACATCTATGAGTTACTTTAGAGTCATTCAAGGCATATGAGAAATTGACTATGTAGCATAAAGGGTTGATGGTTACATCGGTGTGCGAATAGATGATTTAGGATTTATTTTGGTTGGTTTCAATAAGGTGGGACATATGGATGAACCTTTCATTTTGACATATACTGCAAGACAAATATTTTATATAAACAAAAGTGCAAAAAGGGGTTTTTACGTCGGTTCTTAAGGGCTTTTTACGTCGGTTACAGAACCGATGTCTTATATGGGTGACGTTAAAAATGTAGACTTTTTACGGCGGTTCAATAGCCGATGTAATAAAAGGTTTTCACGTCAGTTATTTACAAAGAACCGATGTGATGAATAGGATTTTTCACGTCGATTGTTAGTAATAACCGACGTCGTATATTTTAGTTAAAAAAAATTTGATGTTTTATAATTAAAATTATTTTGGTCCAACTGATGTCAAAATTTCAATATAATATATTTATGAAGAGAATATAAACACTAAAATTTATATAGTGCAGTGGTAAAATTGTTAGACTTTATAATGAGGGGTGAAAATTGGAAAAGAAAGAAGGATGGGAATTAAAAAACGATGTCAATCAAATAGGGGAATTAAAATCGCTGTTAGTCGAAGAATGAAGAGGGAGGGAAAAACAAAACAAGACATATCACATCGGTTTTGAAAAAAAAACCGACGTGAAAAATGTATTTAACGTCGGTCGTTAAAAGTCCCGACGTGGAATATATTTTTCACGTCGGTTCTTTTCAGAACTGACGTGATATGTCCTTTTTTAACGTCGGTCATTAATAGAATTGACGTGGAATGTATTTTTTTCACGTCGGTTCTGGAATGTCCTTTTACGTCGTTTAAATGAATAACCGCCATGAATTTAGTGACGTAGTAAATCATTTATGCACTAGTGAAATGACCCTTGTAATGAGAATTAGTATGTGATTCTCCAAGTAAGAAGCATGCATAGTACACAAGAATTCATATCATAATATTTGTAAAACAATTTCGTTCACAATACACTTAGTGCCAACCATAGAAGCAATCAAGTGGATAATGTCAATACCACTCAAAACGATCATGATGAAGGGGTATGAGAAAACTTACAAACCTAATTTAATTCTTGTATGTATATTCTAATAATATATTTTGTTATTTGTATTTGAAAAACCATTACTTATGACAAAATTTTTATTATATAGTCATTTTTTATATTAACTTATTTTGGTTTTTCTAATTTAAAAAAAATGGGTGATTCATCAAATTCTAAGTCTAGTGGTGGACTAAGTGGTAGATTTGTCACATAGCTACCTTAATATAAAGAAGGGGTTGAATTGTGTATTAATTTTTTTTTGCAAGTTTTTTATTTTTCTTTTCAAATGTGAGTTTGATAAAATTCATATGTACGTTTTACCAAATAATGTAAATTATTTTTAAATGATAAGGTTTCATAACACACCCAAGTTAGTAATAACATTAAAGGAGTAATAAGGAAACAAAAGAATTTATACTACGTCCAGTTTCTTAGTAACAACTAAAATTTCATTATTACGAAGTGCATACAAGTATTACTTGACTCCAGTTACTTCTGGCTAACCTAGGTATTGTTTGGACAACCTCTTCAGGCTAACTAAACTCAAGTATTGTTTAAATACAATCTCTTTTGGCTAACAACTCCAAGTATTGTTTGTACACAACCTTTCAAGGCTAACTATCACAAAAAGTGGATGTACAGAAAAAGGTGTCTAACTTAAAAACTATAATCCCTACACAGAGACAGATTTACAATGAGAATCATAGATCTTACTGGATAAGAATATAAGAATTTGTATAGAATGAAAAAAATCAGAGGTTTCTTTTCTTTTATCTGAGCATTCTTGCTAACTTAAATTATTCAAACTTGAGCCTTTATATAGATGGAGGATTCGAAGTAGCCGCTAAACTCAGTTGCTTCAAAATCTTTCATTGCATCTTCTGAAAGCATGCCCAATGTTCTTCTACATCAATCGCATTTCTGATTTGTCAACATCGAATCAGAAAAACTCTTCTTTTCTTCTGCCTAAGGATTTCGTACTAATAGTTGTACTTCTTTCTGCAACAAATCTTCATTGTCAGAAAACATACTGCTTGACTCTGTTAAGGCTCATCTCTTAAGAAAGATATAGTTGACTTCCTTGTATGATTTGAACATTTGCTTTGCTTGATAAGAATCTACACGAAATAACTTTCTGATTAGAGTCTACATATGAAACAGCAAAAGACAAAAATGATCTTGTTTTTCTAAAGTTCGTATCATGCTTCATTAGTTTGACGTGAGCTTCATCTGATATGTAACATTTGTCTGTTTGATTGCTCACTTCATCTGATAGCTCTAAAAGTTTGAAAGCTTCATTCATATTTTTTCTCGAGTGTGCACCTTATATTTTTTTAGAAAAATATATTTTGAAAATTTTGATTTTAGTTATCCAAAATTTTTATTTTGGTTAAGTCTATCTAACTTAAAAATATTATCTTTTTAATTTTGGAGTAATTTAAATAAAATTTTAAAAACTATTTTGAAAAGTTACCAAATATTGTTAGAGTGCTTTAAGGACCAAAAATACTATATTTTTTAATTAAAGAAATGAAAACAAGATAAAATTTTTACTGGGACTAATTAATTAATACGAAATTTTTAAAATTTCAGAGGGACCAAAATATTTTTAAATATCATTCCTATTGTATATATAAATGCAATTTCTTATCCTTGTTTCAACTTTAATTTTCTAAAAATGTAAAATATAGAAACTATCACGTGGTTTGTAGATGGAGTGTCGTCCCTGAAATAGTTTCAAGTATAATTAACTTACGCAGATATTCTACAGTCATTTCATCTTGTGTAGAAATTACTGGAGCTTGCTCATCACGACTTAGATTTGATTGTGATGAGATTATAATCTGAATATTGGTGTCATAAAAAAAGAAAAAACAAACATTAGAGAGGAATTATGTTTATGATATGATGAAGAAATTACATAATTAGATAATGGAAACGAATTAGACCTCCGGAATTTCCTCGGGTGTTTCTTCTTCCCTTCTTCGCGAACAAAGCTTGAACATAGTGTGGTGCTAAAACGAGACGCGCTCATCCAGATGAATTGGAGGGTTGGAGAGACTCTTCATGTGTATGTGATTCTTATAGTGAGGACTGGCAAAGGACGATGTCCATGTCTCATCATGTGGAAAATGAATAAGTGATTGCGTTTGTAACATAAATGTTGTGGTTCAGTAGTTAGAGAGTGATTTTTGAATAAAATCAAAATGGATTATGCGTACGCGGAAATATGTAAGAAATAGTGCTGTGCTGTAATGGTCTGTAATTTTTTATTTAAATCTTGATACATAGATTTGTGAGGTAATAAATAATAATTAGTATAAGAATGATTTAAAATTTATTTTTTAAAAGTTAAAATTAACTTTAAAAAATATTTATTTTTAATTAACAATCAATAACTTTTATATGTACGGAAGGAAATTACGTACACAAATTGAGAAGTTAGTAATAATTTGGAAGAGGATATTTTAGTAATATTTCTAATATATATATATATATATATATATATATATATATATAATTACCTTTTGGTTATAAGTGTGCTAGGAATCATAACTAAGACTTCTGATATATCGAGTCTACTTGGATTTTCTATATTATATTAATCTTTCAATTTAACGAGTTCAAGTAAAATACAGTCAAAAATAGCTAAAACATTAGTCTTTAAACTATGAACTAAAACAAAATATAAATTCCTACGTCTGGTATCATGAGTTCCCATTAAATAAAAAAAATATAGTTTTCGATCTATTCTCAAATCACTCTTTTCATAATTTTTGCACCAACCTACGATGTTAAATTTCCGATAAAATTAAGCATTCACCAACAGAGGAATTCAGAAAATAAAGAATCTTCATTTTCGGGTTTTATAAATTCTAGTCATCCACGAAGAGGCAAATGAACTGGTTGAGTGACATAGGCAAAATAAAGCAAATTCATTAAAGAAAGTTCCATTGTAGTGTGCCTGGTTTCACAGAGCAGTATCCACCTCCCACTCTGGATTATTGCAACCATAGACCATGGTTAGCCTAATTGCTTGAACCAACACTTTTTAAAAAAAGTTCAACAACAAAAAATAAAAAAGATTACATATGAAAACAATAGTGGGACACTTGCATGTGGCATTACTTAGATGATACTCATGTAGAAAGCAAGATAGATTGACTGTGCCTGCAGGAGTCCTCTGAGTTCTGAGTATGTATAAAGCAAGATAGTATGTTTCACTCATGAGATCATGAAACTCCTCTGAGTTCTGAAAGGCTTCAATCCAAGCATCTTATTGTATCAATATCCAGGGAAGGAAAGCTTTTCTGTGCTTCAACAAGTCCATCCGTCATTCCTTCACAGAACCTTTTCATCAATTCTCTGGTGGCCAGAGGTTGAAGCTTCATTCGTGTTTTTCTGATTTAACAAGGCCGTTAGTATACCCCAAAAATCCAAATTAGGTAAGCTCAGCTTTGCTTCATAGAGTCCATTGATAACTCCTTCAATGTATATCTTCATCTCACCTTGTGGTTCCGGGAGTGTTGATGAAACCCTATATATTATACCGTTACTCAAGGCAGCACTTTTGGTTGTATCAATATCCAGAGAGGGAAAGCTTTTGTGTACTTCAACAGGTTCATCCGTCATTCCTTCACAGAATATTTGACTTTGAGGATCATCACTTCCCTGATGAAGACCAGAGGTGGAAGCTTCTTCTTTTGAAACCGACACTATAAGAGATCTATTCGTGTCAGTCTTAATTAATAAGGCTTTTAGTGTACCCCATACATCCAAATAAGGAAAACGTAACTTTGCTTCATGGAGTGCACTGACAATTCCTTCAATGTATATCTTCATTTCACCCGAGAGTGTTGATCCAGCCTTATATATTTGACCCTTGATCAAGACAGCACTTTTGGTTCTATAAATATCCAGAGAAGGAAAGCTTTTTTGTGCTTCAACAAGTCCATCCGTCATGCCTTGAAGGAATATTGGACTCATTATTTGTTGCTGAAGAGGATCCAATTGTAAAAACGGGTGAAATCTCTCATGGAAGCCTTTCATACCTTCTTCCCTGGATAAAATGGCATCTAGTGTTGCCCATACGTCAAGGTCACTAAAGCTTAGCTTTGCTACAAGGAGTCCATTCACAATGCCTTCAATGCGTAACCCTTTCTCAATGCTGAGTTTCAGTCTTGGACATTCTTCTTCCGGTATCTCGAATAAGGGCTTTATTTTTCCATCCCTTTGAAACATGTTTTAGGCATGAATTCTGGTTTTGACAATATTTAGAGAAGGAAATCTTTTCTTTGCTTCAAAGAGTCCCTCTGTTATTCCATCACGGAATATTTTCTTTATTTGTTCTGGCTGAAGATCGTAATCATAGCCATTTTCATTCAATTTCACAGGATGTTTTAGATGTATAAGATCATCATTGATACAGACTTCATTCTCACCGGTCTTCTCACGATCATCAATGTTTTTTTTAGTATCAAGAAACCTCAGATTGGAGTTTGGATCATCTAAAGCTAAGAATTGGGATTCCAATGATTGCTTAGCCTGCTCCGATATGATGTTTAGACCCGGCAATAAAGTATTCATACACTCTGAGTGTCCTTCAAAACTCCCTCTTTCTTGCATCCTCAAATATTCATCTTGTGTCTTCTCAAATTGTAGGTCTATAGCAAGACTTTGTATTATCTTTAGGTATTCCTGCTTAGGATCTTTCGTAGGAACCTGTGTCACTGTCAAAGAGGAGGTGTCCGAATACTCGGGGTTGGGACATGTGAATTGGACACCTTTAGTTGAGAAAGACACTCTTCCTTTTGCTCTTCAAGTTTATTACTGACATCCTTGATTGCATCTTGAAACTTGGTTGATATGCGTTTACATTCTTCCATCATCATTTTATTTTAGCGTTATAACTCAGTACACAATGACTCAAGCTTATCTCAGACAGCAAAAGCTACATCTCTTTCTGTCATCACCTGTTGATAATTCAGTGTAAATTCTAAAAGCTTTTCCTCTATGAAATTTAAAGCATAGCTTTTAGCTTTCATTTTCACCTTGAATATGTCTTCGCCTTTAGCATCTTTGATTAAACATCAATTGTCTTCAAATATGACTTTAAAGCCCTTTTCTACTAGCTGTGCAACAATGAGTAAATTTTGGTAAATATCAAGCACCTATAAAACATTAGAGATATATTTTAGACCTGTCAAGCTTTTAATAGCAACAGTCCCTTTCCCTTTGGCTGAGATCAAATTACCATTTCCAATTTTTACTTTGGAAACAATGTTTTTATCCAACTCTTTAAAAAGTTTCCGATCGTTGATAATATGATTTGTGCAGCCGCTGTCTGTTAACCATGAATCACAGGAACTGTGGCTTTTAGCAAAGCATGTGCAGCAACAAAGAGTTGATCTTCTTGTTCCTCCACGCTCATCTTTGCCTCCACTAGTTTGGACTTGTAGATTCGCTCTATATGCCTCATAACACCACATGTTATGCACTTAACATCTTGCCTCCACCAACATTTTCACTAAGGATGGTTTATCTTTTTGCAATGAGGACAAGGGGGAAAAACTTTCACCTTGTTGCTTGTTGAAGCTTTCTGTCCTTTTGTTATTCCTAGAATTTTGTGCTTTCGTATAAAAAGCACCTTGTATAACTTCCTCATGTCTCATCATTCTTCTTTGCTCTTGTGTATGTAAAGCATTTATCAGTTCTCCCAAGGTGATGGTTGATAGGTCTTTTGACTCCTCCAACACTGATATCTTCGATTCATACTTTTTAGGTACATAATTTTCTGTACTATTTTTTCATTAGGAAACTCCTTCCCAAGAAGCCGCACTTTATTTGCTATGCTTAACATCCGATTATCATAGCCTTTAATTGTATCTGTCTTCTTCATGCTCTACATCTCAAATTCTCTACCCAAGTTGAGCACTTTCATGCATTTGATTCTTTCACAACTAGCATATTCTGATTTAAAATAATCTCAAATCTCTTGGCCAGACTTGAAGTTCATAATTCTTGTAAAGATAATTTTTTACACAGCAAAAAAGAGACAATTTTTGGCTTTGGCCTTATTATCTTCCTTTCTTTGTAATACTTCATCTGAGACACCATTGGATTTGCAGGTAATTCAAGAATATCATAGTTTTCTTCTACTGCCTCTCAAAGATCTAACGCTTTAGGATGATTGATCATTCTTGTATCCCATAACTCATACTTCTTACCATCAAAAATTGGTGGTGGACCTACTGTGCAATGTGTTTCTCTCTTTCTCTCTCAACTCACAGGTCCTCAAAGATAAGAGCCCTAATACCAATTTGTTATTTTTGGAGTGCAAAGGAAAAACAAAGGGAGAAGTATAAGCATTGAAGACATTCATTTTATTCAAATGTGAAGCACTAATAATCATTCCTAAAAAACATGATTGAAAAATAGATTCATCCTATTAGTTAGTATATTTTTATTCTAAATAAAAATATAATCTTTTGTAGTTTGTCAATCGTTCCAACAATCACATCATCAACAATTAACATTGTGTTTGAAAAGAACTAAAAGAAAATTACTGAAAACAACCTATGGAAAAACGATTGGTGATTCTTTATCTTTCTTACTAGTGTAAATTAGATGTTAGACACAACATAAATGTGATGCATATGGATAAAAATGTTTGTGGTGGTCTTATTTTTACATTGCTCAGCATTAAAGATAAGACAAAAGATGGAGTAAAAGCTTGTTAAGACTTAGTTGAGATGAATATATATTCAAAGTTACATCCTCAGTTCATAAAAAACACACTTATTTATCCCAGCATGTCATACTTCATTAAAAAAGGAGAAGAAATTTTTTGTAAGTGCTTCCGGGATGAAAAGTACCACAAGGACACTTTTTAAATATTAAGAGTATTGTGTCAATGCAAGATTTGAAACTAGTTGATTTAAAGTCTCATAATTATCATGTGTTGATACAACAATTGTCTATGTGGCCATTTATAATGTGTTGTCTTCTAATGTTTGAATAGTTATAATTCAGTTATGTCTACTTTTTAATGTTATTTGCTTAAAAGTCATTGACCCGCAGAACTTGGATGGTTAGAAAATAAATCTATCATTATTTTGTGCTAGTTGAAAATGTTTTTTCTCTTATATATTTTTTTATATCATGATTCATTTGATTGTTCATTTGGTAAGGGACATTAGGTTGTGCAGGCCAGTATACTTGAAGTGAATGTACCCAATTGATCGATACATGAAGATCTTGAAAGAATATGTGAAGAATCAATACCAATTTGAAGCCTTTATTATTAAGATTTAATTTGAATTTAGAAAATATGAGAAAAGAGTAAATTAAGAAGACGAGATAAAAATAAGATAAAAGATGAGATTAAAAATAAAAATTTAAAGATTGAATTTAATTTTAGAAAATGTTCCATAATACTGCCTTCCTTATATTATTATGAGGTAATTAAAATAATTTTTTTAAGGTAAATTAGCATAAATTACTCTAGTACTCTTGTGAAGTTTGAAAAAATATTTAATTAAAATAATCTTTTGTTATTGTGGTGATCATATTTAATTAAATACATTAATATTTTTTACTAATCTAGTTTATCCTTTTCTCTTAGTATTAATTAAATTTAGGTTTATTAATTAAAAATCTAAATTAAGTATAGACCCAACGTATAGGTTCTATGATTTGATCAATATACCCTTTTAGTCCATATATCTATGATTTAGTTATTAACGAATAGAAATTAAATACTGAACAAGACTCAAGAAATAAACTAAAATACATCATACTATTAAAATTAAATAGAAATAATTTTTTTATAAATAACTTTACTTCGTAATATGACAATGCAATATGTAATCAACAACCAACTCTCTTATATAATATATATAATATATATGTATTTATATTTCTATTTATTCTAATTGCCTATCAAATATTTTTGTCTGATAAATGTCCTAATGATCTAAAAGATGAGGACTACTCGCGTATAGTCATCAACCATATCATACTAAAAGATAAAAAAACGAAAAAAGTAAAATCAAACCTGAAAAGAGAGAATAAAGGAAATATTTCTCGTTCTTGCTCAACGGCTTAAACTTCCTTGAATTCCTTGAGTTTCTTAGAGTTTAAACATGACTTCACCAACACCTTGGCTTCATAGGTTTTTGTGGTGTCACCATCTTTTGCCTCCAAAGTTATGTAGTATATCACACCATTAACCTCTAGCTGTTTTGCACTAATCACCTTCACAAATTCTAGACTTTCATTCTGCAAGCGTATCCATATATCTCCAATTAAATCATCACATTAATTTAAGAAATAAGAAGACAAGAGTGGAATTAATTAATATAAAGAGATAATCAAACTCAGGTAAGATTGTGGAAAATATTGATTGTGTTTCAGTAAATTACCTCATCTTCGTTGTATTGTTGAACAGAAAAGCGACCGACATCCTGGATCTCGACGCTGTTAGCAGCCACATCGCCAATGAGCACATTGAGAATGCTTTCATTTAGAAAACTCCCCCTCTCATAGTCCTTCAATACACGTTCCCAATCATCTAATGTTTCTTCAATAGCCAACTCAGAGCCTATTAATTTCAAAGCCAATGGAAGACGCTTGGCAAAACCTGCAGCACGCAAAGACACATCTTCAAAGCCTTCTTTAGGTTGACTTTGTCTGAATGCATTCCAACAAAAGAGCTCAAGAGATTGTTGCTCATTAAGCTCTTTCATTTCATACATCTTTTCAACTCTCTGACCAATTAGTACGTCTTTGTCCCTTGTCGTTACAATGATCCTACTACCTTTTCCAAACCAATCAAGTCCTCCTGCCAACTTTTCTAACTTGTCTTTGTCATCAACATCATCAAGAACCAATAGAACTTTTTTCTGTCTCAGCCCTTTTGTTATTTCAGACACTTCTCCACTTGTACTGTCCAATTCAGCCTTTAGCTCCTCGTGCATCCGAGATCGAACTATCTTTTGTAGATCTTCCAAGCCATTTATTTTGTTTGATTTCTCTCTAACATCCTCAAGAAAACTTGCATCATCAAAGTGTCGCCTAATCTTGTTATACAAAGCTTTGGCAAGTTTTGTTTTTCCTATTCCTGGGAGTCCATGTATGCCCAACATTTTTACATCATTAGACTTCATGTCTAGAAGTGACCTTACCTCTTCTACTCGGTCCTCAAGTCCAACAGGGTTCTCATCATCATGTAATAATTTAGGACCAATAATTTCAAACACTTCCTGAGCGATCTTAGCAATCTCTTCCATTAAATAGCTTTCATCGTTGTCTCTGCAGCAACACCAAAATATAGAATATAAAGGAAATGATCAAAAGAATCTAGGCTCTAACAGAAAGAAGTAAAACAAATCATAAATAATATAAATGGATTAAACAAGAATATTAAAAATGGAGATTTATTTTTGTTACATTTCTAAATGGAGATTAAAGAATAGGAGTAAAAGATAAGAAAAATAGAAATTAAATCTAATTATAATCTAAATCCTGAGCAAATCAGTCATACTTATTGCATTGTCGTTATATTATTTCTATCGCATCAACTTATTCAATTGTGATAGTTCTTCACAATTCCATCTCACTACATCTTTCATCTATGTTCTCCATTTGATCTTTTCTACATATTGTAAATTTTATAAATTTTTAAGTTTTGAATAAAATGAACAATGATTCAAAGAGTATCACATATTGTAAAATTAATATTAATGTAGAAAATTATGTGTAAAAATTAGTAAGTATTATTTTAATTATGGATTAATCTTCAAACATCACGTGTAAAAAATAATTTTTAATTGATTAAACTTTTAAGTATAACTTATAAAACTTATATGTCAATATTTAGGTTTATGGCTAAATCCAATATATTCCAATAAAAGAGAATTACTAAAACAATGTAAGTGTGTTTAATGTTCATCATTTTTTCTTATAAATACTAAATCTATATATCTATTCAGTCTAATTTAAAGAAACAAATGTTTGCACTTACTTAGGTTCAATAAAGTTGCCCGAGATATTTCTTACTTCAGACAAAGCTAACTTCCAAGCCTCTACTCTTAACTTCCAAGCCTCTTCTTTTTGCGGGCCTTTACTGAATCTGTTTTGGTGTTTAATTATGTCCTTATCGTAACAACTTGGTATATCTGTGGGTTTTACATGGTAAAATATGGGGAACAAAAGTCGTTTCTGGTCCCTGTTTTTACATTGTATGATCTTAACAAATTCATCAAGGCACCATGTGGAAGATGCGTAGTTCTCAGAAAACACAACTACGAACATCCTTGATTCTTCAATGGCCTTGTCCAGATAATTTCCAATAGTATTGTCCATCCTCAGATCCTTATCATCCATGAATGTTTTTATCTCTTTATTGCACAACGCTTGGTGAACAGGTACTACAAAGTTGTGCCTCGTATCTTCTCCTCTAAAACTCAGGAAAACATCGTAGGTGAAATCAAGGGACTCTTCGTAATGTTTTCCCATGGCAAATCTATATAAAAAAAAAAAAAAAAAAAAAAAAAAAAAAAAAAAAAAAAAAACTATACAAGGTTAGTCAAGTAATTAGGAATACTGAAGTTAACTTTATGCATGTGAGTACTGGAATGGAAGATTTATTAGCACCTTTGGCGATGAAGATGAACACAGATACTGAATCTGAATACTCTTCAACTTTGATATCTTTACTTCACCAACCAGCAATAAAAATAAACTATGATTTAGTATCCCTCCATTTTATAAGTGCCAACTAACTATAATAAATGTGTGAAGGGTATGACACATTAGTATTATTTTATTCACATTTCACGTCAAATCATGTACCAGGATTCACTAAGTTGGATAAATTGGTTAAACGGGATACATGTGCTGTATATACTTGATTATATGTATACATTACAAAATCATGTATTATATAAGAGTTGGTTTTGGAGGTGGATTTAACATTTCAAACATTTATATTATCTTCAATTCAATTTCTTTCATTTTTTCAATATTTTATTCGAATAAAATAATTTTAATTTTTACATAGATTAATTCAATTTTTTTAGGATGAAATTTTTTTACTTCCTTCTCTTCAAAACTCTGGGTGTTTAGTTTTTCAGCTTTACTTTTTTTCAAAAATAACGTGTATGTTAGTTTAAATTCCAATACACATTTTTGCATTTTTTTCACGGGTCTTGTTTACGAATATACAAAGAATATTAATTAAAAATTAAAAAAATGTATATAAAATATAAATTATTGTAGGATACTAATAAAAAAAACTTTTATTTTTTTTACTTCTTTAACCATGATATTTTCTTTATTAGACTCGTATGTTTAATTTAGTAATTAAGACTGATTCCTAGTGACCATTAATAACCTAATAACAATTCGGTCCAAAACTAACTTAAAGTATAGGATTAGAAATATTTTATAGTAGAGTCTTGTTAGGGCCAATTCCACTACTCTGATTTGTATATTTTTGTTAGACAATTATATATACTTTAAACTGGTCTTCTAAAAAACATATACAACAACTATTAAAAAATTATACAATCTTTAAAAATAATATATAATTATTTGTTACATTGAGTAGTACCAGGTAGCTGCCTAGCCATTTTTAACATTTTATTATACCCAGTGCAAAGTGTCCAACGACCATTGACGAAGACCATATAGAAAACACAAGTTGATGAATAAAGTATAATTGTAGCAGTGACCTTGCTTAATAATTGGTGTATGCAGCTGAATTAAATCATGAATTTTACTTTTCCTCGTACGTCTCTAGGACATTCTTAGGTACTTTCAACAAGATAAAATTGTTGGGAAATGATTTTGTAAATTTTAGAATTGTTGAGAAAATTCTGGTGATGTCAAAGAGGTATGAAACATCTATACCTTCATTGGAGAACACAAATGATTTGTCTAACATCACTTTGGCAGAAGTGCTGCAGACCCAAGAGTAGGTTGATGAGACAAGATTGTGTTGTCGAAGGTGTTTTGCCAATAGGGCATAATGGAGTTAAGAAGAACAAAGTCGCAAGCAATGAAAGTCAAACAAATAATCAAATGAAAGGCAAGAGAGGAAAGAAAAGTTATCCACTTTGACAATAACATTGTGGAAGAAAAGTTCATCCACCCTTCAAATGTTAAAAAAGACTAGAGGTTAAAGGCAATAAGGGCAAGCATGGAGTTGTAGTTTGTAAAAACAAAAATTATCCTGATGAAGGAGCTCAAATTGTCAATCAAGACGACGAGGTCCTATTTTTAGTGGCTGAGCAATAAATCAAATGAAAGTTGGTTAATTGACCGTGATTATCCTAACCATATGACTTCTAACAAGGAAATTGAAGGTTAATACTAGCTAATAATTGAGCAACCAACTGATGAGGTTGAGGTAAAAATTATTAAATATTGACAACTATATTAGTCGTGTTATACTGTATGTGTATTATTGAGCTGATTTAGAAATTGGAGTGATTGGAAGTAGTTTTCCTAAGACCTTATCCTTAATTGAGAGTGACTCGGATCAATATGCCCTGTCTGGCTTGAATCTGAACAATTTCCTGCAACTGCCAAGTTCTGTAAATAGCATGCTAAGAAACTAAATCAGATTAAATCTCACCACCAAATGTGTGTAATACTTCCATTTTAAAATATGTGATACTTCTAAATCATATGTTTTGTCTCATTTGTTTATGTATTTAACTTAAATCATTGTTAACGTTGTAACTTCTTGATTTTTCTCTTAAAAAAAATTGAGTTGAAAGAATCATATATACTCTGAATTTTTTATCAATTCAACATACTAGGCTGAGAAACAATTAAAAAGTGAATTATTTTATTACCTGTAAACTGAACCAAATATTTTCTTGATAGTGCCAGTTAGACCCAAGTTTCAAGGACAGAATGAGGTTCAGAACAATTTGGTTTAATTTTTCATAGTATACAACATAGCTTCTTCCCTAATGTCTCCTCTCTTTTCCCACATATGAATAAAAAAGGCAAAAATAAAAATATCAAACTATGCAGCTAAATTAACGCACAATTTTTCAGTAGTTAACACTTTATATCATTTACTAACACAAGGATAAATGCATTTATTTAAAGTTATAATCACTTTATGTCACTGTACAGATAAACCATAGGTACTCCTAACACCCATTTATTTACTCACAATTGAATTGAAAGAAATGGTACTCTGTCCTCAATTGAATTGAAAAAAAAAGGGACTTAATCTTGGTGGGTCCCTTGCATTTATCCAACGCGAAAACACGTGAAAGTACCATCTTTACTAAAGTGCAAGTCTTGGTGGGTCCCTTGCATTTGCATTTAGATAATTATATTCTGTTTCATTTTGTTTTTGTGAAATTGATTTAATATTCTAATGGTCTGCAATTCTGCGTATAGAAGTCTGTGAAATTCTGTTTGATTAGATGCAATTTGGCAAGCTTACATTACATTAAGAGTGTTTGGCTTTATCTAGTCATTCTTCTTTCCAAATTAAAACATGTGTGTTGTTAACATTGTTGAGGGTAGATTATTCAGAGAAGTTGTAGAGTTAACATTGCAGACATGATACATCTCTACCAGTTAGAGGCCAATCCGCTGCTAGTGATGCTATCAATAGTACTATATATAAAATGATTATCTATTCCTTTATGTCATTTTATTTTTTAATTGTTTTTTATTTGATTCTATCATTAAGCTCTAATTTTCCTTTCTATTAGTTGGGATTTTCTTTTCCTGTTATATGCATGATTGCGTCATTTCTGATTTATGTTTCTACAACATTTTTTCATTCCGTGCTCCAACATCATGCCATCTATGTGCCAGTGGTCTGAAATTTGTGTTTCTCTGTTATTTAGATGATTTTGACAGTCACTTAATTCTAATGGTAGCCAAAAGATCCTATAATTTCCAGAAAGAAATTAATAATTTTAATGGTGCCCTGTCAATTTACAGGGTATTATTGACACCTTAAGAACTAAGTTAAACTTTCTTCTAAGTTTTTTTTTTATGGAAGTAGAGCCCTCTTAAATAGTGAGTTTCGATACCATCTAAGTAGAAATAAACTAAGATTTTCTTTTCTGAATTTGCTCATGCGAGTATACCAACCAGCAGAGTGTATCTTTCGAAAGCCTAAAGAGTGCAAGGAGAGGCACAAGATTTTAATGGACAGAGGTGTTGGGAATGGGATAGATAGTGCTAACTCAGGGTCTTCTCAGTCTTATCCATCTACATTGCGTGGAATTCCAAAGGCATGAATATTTACGTTGTTTCTTATTTTGTATTATGTCTTCACATGTACACATTTGTGGATCCTCATTATTGACAACATTTTAAGCTTTGATTAGTTATAAATAATCGTGATATTAAATTGGGTATGTTTTGAATTCAAAGTGTTATTTTTCTTTGATTGGACTCTACTTTGAGTTAATGTGAGAAACCTCTGCAGTTGATGTTAAACATTAAGGGGAATATATTTTCCTTTTATTTTTTTTATTACTTAGTTAAAGCCAAACTAGAAGGGGAAAATATTGTTTGTTTTGTTCTAAGCTACCGTGGCAGAGATCAAAGAAAGAAAAAAGGGATAATAGTTTTTTATACATGGTCTTGACAGAGGGAAACGATTTATTAGACAACTAGAATATGCAGACAATCAGACAATTTATATTCAGTTATAAAATGTGAAGAGAGAGAAAAATGTGAAATGAGAGAAATACATATATGTATAAAATGTGAAGAAAAAAAAAATATGTATATATTCTGTGAGTGAGTTGGCTAATTGATAGATATTACAGTTGTTAACGAAATAAAGTTATTTAAAAAAAAGTGGTGTGGTGGTTTCTATATGCGGTGGTTGATTTAAGATATGGTGTTTATGATAATTTGCCTTTATCCTTTGTTTATTTAGGCCATCATTTACCAGCAAAAAGCCGTGGATATAAATGAGAGAGAGCTTGGCTTGACCACCCTGACACATTTTATAATAGTTTAGTTTCAATTTGGATACATTTTATAATAGTTTAATTTCAATTTGGATACCTTTTATTGCAGCAGATATTAATAAACTAGTAACTCATTTGTTTGCCACGTGTGAAATATAGAACAGGTGTTGTGTACCTAAGTGAATTTTTTAATGTTTAAACAATTATAATTATTTAAAGGGAATTTTTATGTTCTAATTTTTAATGATTATTTAAAGGGTTAAATCTAGTAGGGATTTGATGAATTTAATATTGGAGAAAGGACATGGTAGAGTCCTTGTAGCCTCCAAATATTATTGGACTTATCCTGATATGTGTACAGTTTGTTATTTTTCTTCCTCAAATTTGTACTTGTTTTTTATGTATGACCCTGATTTTATAGTCATTATTTAGAATTTTTGACTTCAGTTTAAAAGCCTTTTGTTTATACTAGCTCTAAATATTTTCTGGAAGACAAACTGGATGACAAGAAGAACATGTTTATGTTGGTATTTTTTTTATTTTTTACGGTGGTTCTTTTACAAATCGACATAGAAAGTTTATTATTTTTTGGATTTGACTCACTTTTTACGTGGTTCTATTCAATAATCGATATTAAAAGCTCAATTTAACCACGTTATATCTCTTTTTCACTAATTAGAATGGGTTTCGAAGGTGGATTTAACATTTCAAGCATTTAAATAAATTTTATTTAACTGAATTTAATTTATTTTATGAATATTTTATTCAAAATAAAGTAACTTAATTTTTTTTTATATTTTTATTTGCTTTTTTAGATAAAGTAATTCAATTTCTATTTAATACAAAATTTTATTTTAAAGTTTTTAGTTGAAAAATAAAAAACTGTATTAAATATTATAAAACTAAACATTAGGCAATATTTAAATATTTAAGAATTCAAAATAACTTTAATATTGAGATATAAAATTATAATTTACAAAATAACCACACTTTTAAAAGGGGCATTTTTTATAATTTTCACGCATAAAGTGTTTCACCCATAAGATGAGAAGAAGATAAATATTCTTATTTTAACAACCGATAAACAGATTGTAAATCTAAATTAACTGAACTTGAATGGAAATAAATTCTCTGAAATTTGAACTTTGACTCAAATATTAAGAAAATGAAAATCAGTCTAAATTAAACAAAAATCCAAAACATCTCAAAAACTCATAACCAAATACACCTAGATGTTCACAACTAAATCAAATATTTCGTTACGGTTTGACATTAAGGTATAAAAGACAAGTCATAGTCCTTCCACTCATTCAATGGAAGAGTTTTTACAACAATACACTTGTTAGGATTTTTTTGTCAACCAATCAATTGCCTTGTGTTGAAGTGCATTGACGAAATTGGATATATTGTCTAACATTTTTAACACTTCATACACTACTTCTTGAAGCTTTATTTATTTTTATCTTCTTTTCACTCTCCATCTTCTCAGTCTCTTCTACAAATTCTTTCAATGGCTCGGTTGATTTTTCATTAAGGAAATCATTCCTTCTATATCTCTACTATGACAAGGATCCTTTTCTTATTTATAGAATTTGATCCCTCCAAGTTAATATTCACACTATGAGCTTCTTCCTCTCATTTGCTTCATAACTCATGATATCATATGCATTTAATGCAATTTTTTACTCTAAGACCAATAGCTCTATCCCTAGCACAAATGTCCCTGCAATAGTTTAAAGTATAATTAACTTACTCAGATATTCTGGAGTCATTTCATCTTCTGTAGCAATTACTGGAGTTTGCTCATCACGACTTGGATTTGATTGTGATGGTATTCTAATCTTAGTGTTGTTGTCCTAAAAAAAAAATAAACAAGAGAGAGAATCATGTTTATTATTTGTTGAAGAAATTACATAATTAGATAACGACAACGAATTCGACCTCCGGAATCTCCTCGGGTTTTGCTTCTTTCCTTCATCGCCAGCCAAGTTTCGACTTGAACATAGTGTGGTGCTAAAACGAGACGCGCTTATCCAGATGAATTGGTTGGTTGGAGAGACTCTTCATGTGCAAGTGATTCTTATCATTGTAGTCTTTTTTCATGGATTTAATTATATATATTGACAGTGTAAACATTTTTATAATAATACAAAATGCTACATCTTAATTTTAAAGTTTTATTTATTATTTTAAAAAAATTACATACCATAATTAATTATCTTTTCGTGCCAATGTTAGATTTTTCTTCTTCTGTCGTAATTACTGAGATTTGACTGGTATTGGTACGCGCATGTCTCAAAGACTTAAATGTTATAGGCGTGATCAAACAATAGTGTTTTCCCACTAGGTGGGGTCGGCAATATGGATCAAACATCACCACAATCACATTGTCCTATTATAAATCATCTCCATAGATTAATCATTAATAAAAAAAAAAATATCTGCCGTCCGCTGATAAGAAGGCAATCAACTATAAAATATAAAAAAGAAATATATATATATATATATATATATATAAAATCTAAAAATAGAGAAATATGTATATAATTTAGTTGTATATTATAATTATTAGTAAAATTGTTAATAAAATAATCCTTTTTATTTGTGATAATTAAAATATAAATTTGTAGTAAATTGGATTTAATTATATATATTGACAGTGTCAACATTTTTTATAATAATACAAAATGCTACATCTTAATTTTAAAGTTTTAGTTATTATTTTAAAAAAATTACATACCATAATTAATTTGCTTTCTTTTGTAGAGGAAAAAGGATAAGACCTGCGCACTCATATTTGTACGGGTTATCTTTTCCCGCCAATGTTAGATTTTTCTTCTCTCGTATTTACTGAGTTTTGTCTGGTATTCGTATCCGCATGTTTCAAAGTCTTAAATGTTATAGGCGTGATCGGTTTAGTGAATTTATGTTATATGCGTTGATCGGTTGAGTGCATTAATAAAATAGTCCTCTTTATCGGCAGTAATTATAATTAAAATTAAAATTAGTAGTGTACCATGACTCGGACCTCGGCCCGGATCCGAAGCGGAGAGCTCAACTCTCCCCCTTGACTCGGACCTCGGCATGAACAACCGTTCCCTGAAAAGGGGGAACCTATGAACTAATGGACTTATCCAATGGACTAATCTAATGGACCTATGTAACTACCTTTGCGAGATCCATGGAGAAAACCCTAAAAGTGGCCTATAAATAACATGGACTAAGCAAAGAGAAAGGACTAATGATCAATCAATAACTATACTCTCAAACTAGAGAAGTACTTACCTACCAAGGGAGGATACCCATCCTCTCGTCACTCCAATTTACAGAGGCCGAGCACACCTCGACCACCCCCAGATTCTACCAAGAACAAGTAGGTAAACTGGAGTAATTTTTAAATTATACTCCGGTGTAAGATGGGGACACCCATCTTCTTAATTCAGGAGCAACTTTCTTCCCCACTTCATATATTATACCGTTTTCATATCAATCAATACTATATATCTTAATATTGCCATTCAAGAATTTCCACATTGATTCGGAACAATTCTGTCGATGCATCTAAAACTTCTTCAGAAAGATTTCTGGTAAAAAGAATAAGAAAAATAAAATAAAATAATTTTTAACTTTAATAACTAGTTTTGGTATTAGTTGATTTATAAAATCTTTTATATTTAAAATTAAAACATAAGGAAATTTCTACAAATTAATTAATATATAAGTTAATTTTACCTTTTAAAAAAATAATTTTTTTAATTAATTACAATCAATAACTTTTACATGTACGGAAGGAAATTATGTACACAAATTGGGAAGTAACTAATTATTTGGAAGAGGATATTTTAGTAATATTCCTAATAAAATATATATTATTACCTTTTGGTTAAGTGTGCTGTGTTGTGTGCGTGTTTTGTGCAACCTGATGTGCTAGGAATCATAACTAAGACTTCTGATTTATCGAGTTACTTGGATTTTCTATATTGTATTAATCTTTTAATTTAACGAGTTCAAGTAAAATGCAGTCAAAAATAGCTAAAATATTAGTCTTTAAACTATGAACTAAAACAAAATATAAATTCCTACTTCTGGTATAATTCTCACATCACTCTGTTGTTGATTTTTTCACCAACCTACTATGTTAAATTTCCGATAAAATTAAGCATTCACCAACTTGTTGCATGGCTTACCCAACAGAGGAATTCAGAAAATAAAGAATCTTCATTTTCGGCTTTTATAAGTT
Source organism: Hylodesmum podocarpum (assembly GCA_026586105.1). Classification (NCBI taxonomy): domain Eukaryota; kingdom Viridiplantae; phylum Streptophyta; class Magnoliopsida; order Fabales; family Fabaceae; genus Hylodesmum; species Hylodesmum podocarpum. The sequence goes on along the minus strand of JALJEV010000519.1, from coordinate 3,568,518 downwards.
CTAGTCATCCAAGACATCATAAACTCCACGAAGAGACAAATGAACTCGTTTAGTGACATCGGCAAAAGAAAGCAAATTCATCAAGGAAAGGTCCATTGTAGTGAGTCTGATTTCACAGAGCAGTAACCACCTCCCACTCTGGATTATTGCAACCATAGACCATGGTTACCCTAATTGCTTGAATCAACACTTTTTAAAACAACTTCAACAGTGGGACACCTGCATGTGGCATTATTTAGATGATACTCATATAGAAAGCAAGATAGATTGGCTGTGCATGAAGGAGTCCATCCCAAAGTCCATTAGCGTATGCTGCACTGATGAGATCTTGAGACTCTTGTGAGTTTAGGCAGGTTTCAATCCGAGCATCGTATAGCCTCCCTGATTCTTCAACTCTTCCTTTCAAAACAGCACCCATCTTCTCATACTTGCAACCATCAATGCATTCCGCAGTTTTTGTTTTTGTGTAAATGTCATGTGCTTCAAGGAGTCCATCTCAAAGTCCATCAAAGTATGTTGCACTCATGAGATCATGAAACTCCTCTGAGTTCTGGCAGGCTTCAATCCAAGCATCGTATTCCCTCCCTAATTCTTCAGCTTTATCTTTCAAAACAGCACCCATCTTGTTATAACTTGTCTCACATTTGCACCCATAATTTGTCAAAATTTGTCTCACATTTGCACCCATCTGAGGATAATCACTTCTCTGGTTGCCAGAGGTTGAAGCTCCATTCCGGTTTTTCTTACTTAATAAGGCTTTTAGTGTATCCCACTCATTCAGATTAGGAAAGTTCAGCTTTGCTTCAAGGAGTCCATTGACAACTCCTTCAATGTATATCTTGTTTTCACCTTCTGATACTTTGAGTGTTGATCCAACCTTATATATTTGACCCTTGATCAAGACAGCACTTTTGGTTCTATAAATATCCACAGAAGGAAAGCTTTTTTGTGCTTCAACAAGTCCATCCGTCATGCCTTGAAGGAATATTTGACTCATTATTTCTTGCTGATGAGGATCCAATAGTAAAAACGGGTGAAGTATCTCATGGAAGCCTTTCATACCTTCTTCCGTAGATAAAATGGCATCTAGTGTTGCCCATACGTCAAGATCACTAAAGCTTAGCTTTGCTACAAGGAGTTCATTCACAATGCCTTCAATGCGTAACCCTTTCTCAATGCTGAGTCCTAGTCCTGGATATTCTTCTTCCGGTATGTCGAATAAGGGCTTTATCTTTCCATCGCTTTGAAACATGTTCATGACATCAATTCTGGTTTTGACAATATTTAGAGAAGGAAACCTTTTACGTGCTTCAACGAGTCCCTCTGTCATTCCATCACGGAATATTTTCATTCTTTGTCCTCGAGGGTCGTAACCATAGCCATTTTCATTCAATTTCACAGGATCTTTTAGACGTATAAGAGCCAAACCATCTTTGAAATAGACTTCATTCTCACCATTCCTCTCATGATCATCATTGTTTTTTATAGTATCAAGTAACCACCTCAATTGGGAGTTTGGATCATCTAAAGCTGAGATTTGTTGGGATTCCAATGGTTTCTCTGCTATGATTTTTAGATCCGGCAATAAAGTATCCATACACTCTGAGTGTCCATCATAACTCCCGGTTTCTTGCATCCTCAAATATTCCTCTTGTGTCTTCTCAAATTGTGTGTCCATGGCAAGACTCTGTATCATCTTTATGTATTCCTGCTTGGGACACGTGAATTGGACATGATCATCCTTGTTGTTTTTTTCTGATGGGTAAACAAAAGCTCCCCAACGACTTAGCCTCAAGGTCGTGGAGGTCACTTCATATAAAACCGTCACCTCATTCCATTCTCGATTCAGAAAAGCATCAACCCCATCCCACTCCTCATCGCTGAACAAATTTCCAAGATCACAAATTAAGACATGATTTTCAGCGATTATGAAGTTGTGATGGCGTTCGCGAGGAACAAGCTGACCGTTGATATGTAAATGCAGATCAACAAATTTCTCTTCACTACTGTCTTTGAGCTGGAATACGAGAGCGAGAGCAAGGTTAGGGAAGTTGGCAGCAGCAGCAACCCAGAAATGAGGATTCCCTCCATTCACCTCAAAATCAACGTCAAACCATGCTGGGATTTCCTTTGTCATGGGCATCACCACTTCTACTCCTTTTATCTCTTTCTTCACCTATCACATTCATTTTCAAGATATTAATGAAAAAGCTATGCATGCCATTATAACTCTACGTCATCACAGTGTGGAATATTATAATATGAAAATTATTTATTATAATTCTTTTATTAAATTTAATGGATTATGATTATAATGTCTATTAAGAATATGTAATTTTAAATTATTCAATTATTTTTTAAAAATTAAATAATTTGCAATAATTATTTATAATCATCTTAATTATCTTATTTTTTATCCCTATATTCTATTATCTATAATTATAGTATTATGTAATTATTATCATAATACTTGTTGTCGTCCAGTTATCACCATCGTGATAATTGTGATTGTGAAATATATTATTTCACAGTTATTATTATTCATGTATCCAACACGGTTGATAGAAATTTTTTATGATAGTATTTAAAGGTGATAGTATTGATAGAATATACATGTATTAATAAAATAAAATAAACACATAGATAATTAAAGAAATTGTAAATAATAGCGGTAGAAATGTGGTTTAAAAGAGAAAATTTTACTTAATCAATAATTATAATCACTCAATTTAATACGATAATGATTTTTCATAACAAAGATTTCATATCTATCCATCCGTATTCAAATATTTGAATTAAAAAAATTTAATTTTTTTTTCCAAATTATCATACATCATATTCATATAGAATGATAATAAAATTAAAATTTATTTGTATTAAATATTTTAATAAAAAACAATTCTCACAGCTATGTGATAATGACAAATATAAATATGTTAAAATTCGATAAATCTCATTATAATTCATAGTATTCAATTTATGTCATCACAGGTTAACCAAATTAATATTTAAATAATACAACGTAGTTAAGAATGACAAATTTAACAACTATATGTATCAAATAAAAGCCATAGAATTTCAACAAACATAAAATCAACTCATATTTTGCATAAAATTAAATACATGACATAAATAGTGCATATTAATATAATATCTATAATAAAAAAATAAACAATGAAATTTGAATAAATGTATATTTATATTTATTATATTCTCATGCATTTTAAATTTGTATATTTTATATAAATATTTCATCACTATTACATGCAAAAATATAAATTTGAGTAGATTTCATGGTTTTGAAGACGTCATATATCTTTTCAATTAAAAATATAACTAATTATTTAAATAATTAATAATTAAAAATATTATATACAGTTAAATAAATCCGTGCCAGGTAGCTACGGTTTTAGAATCTAATATTTGGTGAAAAGTTAAAAAGATTTAGTTGAAGCAATGAAGCATACCTGAGACCATAAGATGTTCAATGTCTCTTCTGATTAGCTGGGGCAATATCTTGCGTCTACTTTTTGAATAGTAGATGGCAACTCTGAAATTTCTTCAAGATTGGAACAACCATGAACGTCAAGAACTCTCAACTTAGCGCATTCAGGAATATTTTGAAGCTCTGAGCAATGATTGACATCAAGAATAGTGACACATTCCTTAATGCATGTAGGGAGAGATTCAAAATAGTTTTCCGATGCAATCAACTCTTTTAAATTTGGAAAGCAATAGAGAATTGCAAGATCTTCATCAAACAAGTTAGCATTTCTAATACACAGTTTTTCCATTTTTGGACGAACATTGACTTTTGAAGGGCTAGGCATGAAACATGTTAATGAATTTTTAACGTGAGGATATCCTTCAATTGTAATGGTAACAACATTTGGCAACATGAATAAGCTACTCGGCACATATTTAAGTTCCCTGCTATTTGACATATCTATAGAAACAAGCCCAATAAGATTACTAATAGATCCTGGCAGCTCCTCAATAGCAGTACATATCATATGAATCTCCAATGGAGTTTTCATTTCTTTCTCTATCTCGGGGAACTGTTCAAGCTTTTCACAAAAATTAAGGTTAAGGACTTCTAGAAGTGGTAGAAACATTATTTTCAGGAAAGTTCTGATTTTGGTGCATCCCGAAGCGCTTAAATGAACAAGCCTTTTGAGAAACCCAACAGATTCATGAACCGCAACTAGTTCTCTACAATTATCAAGTCTCATCTCTCTTAGATTTTGAACTTGAGACACATCAGGCATTTCAGTGATAGATTGGTTATTTGAGAAATCCACCTTAATCAGATGTGAAAATTCCTACCGAAGAGCAAAGTAGTTTGTTAATTAAAAAATATAGGAAACAAGCAATATATATATAGACTTTATAATAATATTGTACCTTGAATGGCTTCTGTAATGTTAGATGACTGTTAGGCAAGTTAAAGATAATGATATCTTTGGGATAAAATTTTTGTGGGAAAGAGTTTGAAGGATACTCTTCCCAACCAAGCATCCTCATATGATTTGGCAGATTGAGGCTTAGATAAAAGAGATATGTTTCGAACAATGAGAATTCTAAGTCGTTTCATTTTCTCAAAGGCGGTGCCACTCCAATCTTCTAGTTTTCCTGGGGAAGGATCAAGAAATATCCCTTCAATCTTATCACTTCCCTTTTAAAAACAAATTAAGTAACATGAATCAAATTCATGTTGTCATTAATATAATGTATAAATTAAAGAAAATTAGAGCAGATGGTTCTTACCAGATCATTATTTAGTACGTCAATAACATTGTCATAATCCCACAGTCTGCTACGTTCTCCAGGATTTAATGATTCTTGCTTAACAATCTCTTTAGCCATATCCTGTATTAGATCATGCATCTTCAAGAAGCCATCCTCAATAGTCAGGAGAGACTTTTTACAAAGTAGTTTAATGTTGGATGTTGCAAAAAATTCCTTAAGTACACTTTCAACATATTCTTTTTTCTCCCCTTTAAAGAAGCAAGCTATATCAAGGAAAACCTGTTTGGGTTCGGGACCCAATCTATCATAACTTATTTTGAGCACATTGAGAATCTTTTCATTTGGAAGACCCCTCTCATAGTCATTCAATGCACTTTCCCAATCATCTAAAGTTTCTTCAGTAGAAAAATCAGAGCCTATTACTTTTAAAGCCAAATGGAAGACGCTTGGCAAAGCCTGCAGCACGCAAAGACACATTTTCAAAGCCTTCTTTAGGTTGACTTTGGTTGAATGCATTCCAACAAAAGAGCTCAAGAGAATGCTGCTCATCAAGCTCTTTCATTTCATACATCTTTTCAACTTTGTGACCAATTAGCACATCTTTGTCCCTTGTCGTTACAATGATCCTACTACCTTTACCAAACCAATCACGTCCTCCTGCCAACTTTTCTAACTTGTCTTTGTCATCAACATCATCAAGAACCAATAGAACTTTTTTCTCTCTCAGCCTTTCTTTTATTTCAGCCACTCCTCTATATGTACTGCCCCATTCAGCTTCTAGCTCCTCCTTCATCTCTGATAGAAGTGTCTTTTGTAGATCTTGCAAGCCATTGATATTTTTTGATTTCTCGGTAACATCCAAAAGAAAACTTGCAGCATCAAACTGTTGCACAATCTTGTTATACAAAGCTTTGGCAAGTTTTGTTTTTCCTATTCCTCCGAGTCCATATATGCCCAACATTTTTACATCATCAGACTTCATGTCTAGAAGTGACCTTACCTCTTCTACGCGGTTCTCAAGTCCGACAGGTATCAGATCATCATGTAATGGTTTAGGACCAATATTTTTAAACACTTTCTCAGCAATCTCTTCAATTAAATCGCTTTCATACTTGTCGCCGCTGCAACGTACACCAAAATATATAATATAAAGGAAATCAAAAAGACTCTAGCTCTAACAGAAGTCAGGCAAATCATAAATAATATAAATGGATTAAACAAGAATATTCAAAATGGAGATTTGTTTTTGTTACATTTATTAAAGAATAGGACTAAATGATAAAGAAAAATAGAAATTAAATCTATTTATAATATAAATCCTAGCAAATCAGTCATACTTCTTGCATTGTTGTCTGTCGCTTCAACTTATTTAATTGTGATAGTTCTTCGCAATTCAATCTTATGACATCTTTCATCTATATATGTTCTCCATTTGATCTTTTCTACATATTCTGTCCAATCCTGTTCTCATTTCTATTTTTATCTAAATTAACATGTTGAACTATTATTTTTTTTTTGTCATCTCTCGCATATTGTAAAGATAATATTAATATTAAAGTAAAAAACTTATGTGTAATAAATTAGTCGTAAGTTATTGAACTTAATTTTGAAAAAATATATTTATTTTATTTTCTTAAAATCCTTGCAAATAAATGTTTTTGAAACTAACTTCCAAGGGAAACATGATAAAGAAGGAATTGTAGGCACATACTGAGATGCAATATGTTTGCCGGAGAATTTACTTGCTTCAGACAAAGCTAACTTCCAAGCCTCTACTTTTTGGGAGCCTTCACCCAACCTTTTCTGGTGTGCTCTCATGTGCTCACCGTAACGATTTAAAATTTTTTTTTTATATCGTATATCTGAGGGATCTACATGGTAAAATATGGGGAACAGCAATTGTTTCTTGTTCCTTTTTTTGCATTGTATGATCTTAACAAGTTCATCAAGGCACCATGTGGAAGATGCGTAGTTCTCAGAAAACACAACTACGAAAATCCCTGATTCTTCAATGGCCTTGGACAGAGCAGGTGAAATAGTATTGTCCATCTCAAGATTCTTATCATCAATGAAAGTCTTTACACCTTTCTTGCACAAAGCGCTACGAACATGTCCTACAAAGTTGTACCTTGTATCTTCGCCTCTAAAACTCAGGAAAACATCGTAGGTGAAATCAAAGGACTCTTCAATAACTAAATACAAGGTTAGTCAAGTAATTTGGAATACTGAGGTTAACTTAACGGCACCTTGACGATGAAGATGAACACAGCATTACTGAATGTGAATACTCTTCAATTTTAATATTTTTACTTCACCGGCCTGCAATAAAAAAAAACAAAAAAACTATGATTTAGTATCCCTCCATTTTATAAACATTTCACGGATGCATCTAATTTTATGGGCCAACTAGCTATAGTAAATGTGCGTGGTGTATGACACATTAGTATTATTTTATTCACATTCCACTTCAAATATGACACATTAGTATTATTTTATTCACATTCTTCTTCAAATCATGTAAGCGGATTCACTAAGTTGGATACATTGGTTAAATGGGATACATATGTGCTGTATGTATATCCTTGATTATATATATACATAAAAAAAATCATATATTATATAAGAGTGGGTTTGGGATAGAATAATTCAATTTTTCAGGATGATAATTTTTTACTTCCTTCTTTTCAAAACTTTGGGTGTTTAGTTTTTCAGCTTTAATTTTTTTGATGCCCACAACTAATTTAAAGCAAGATTAGAAATATTTTATATTATGTGCAAATGTACTCATGAATTATATTGTTTTTAACATTTTACTATACCCACTGCAAAGTGTCCAACCACCATTGACCATATAAAATATAAGGTGATCAATAATGTATCACTGTAGCAGAAACCTTCGCAGCGGAATTAAATGATGAATTTTATATTTGCTCGTTCGACTCGAGTACAATTAAATGTAGCATGCTGTCAACCACCATGTGCCCAGCTACCATCTTAATTCAAAGCAAGATTATACCTATTTTATTAGTAAATGACAACCTGTATTTTAAGAGTAATAACCTAAACTTGTTACTAGCCAAAAGGTTATCCTTCTGTTTCTCTATAGTCTATACACAATAAGATTATTTAGAGTGTTTGAATAAATTTCCCCATCAATATATACTTATGGGAAAAGAATATAAGAAGGTAAAATAAGTTTTATCTCATAGTTAAGAGACAATGAGATAGAATAAGTACAACAATCTTCAATTCCAACTTCAAAATCTTTGATTGTTTCACAAACAAATTATATGCAGCGACAGTCTATTAATGAACATGAAGAAATGGAGAAGAAAGTCTTAAAGGTATGGCAGTGTCTGTATGTAAGTTAATTTCATCTTGGCTTCGATTTAATGGTACTATAATCTTAAGGTTGTTGCCCTATGAATCCATGACAAAATATAGAGAAGTATCACAAATAATTATTTCAGAAAATTTAGCAATAAATTGAACGCAATGATGTGAGAGAATTTAATTAAGTTGCTTGAATCGGATGAATACTTTATTGTAAATTTCTTAGTATGTGTTCAATTTCAATATATCAAAGATCGAAGGAAGCGGTAGAACCTCTAACATAAACAGAAAGGAATCAGTAAATACTGGAACCTCAAAATTAAGGTCATGTGATGAATAAATGAACCATAAAGTTTACCTCGTACATTGAAGTGGCGAATATGGTAACTCTTGAAGCTCGATGCTTTAGTTTTGATTTGATACAAAGTTGGGAGTTATTGAAAATGAAGTATAGAGACCTCAAAAACCCCTCCTTCTTCCTCTTATATTATTTGACCAAAACTTTGTGGCCGGTGGTTACATATTTTATCAAATTTTGACTGACACCTTTAATTTTAATTATATTTTCTAAATCCTAACTCTGGTATTTTTTATTTGCATGGACATCTCGCGGATCATTAAATATATAGTCTGTAACAAGCTGTCAACAACTAATTCAAGCAAGATTAGAAATATTTTATTATCTGAAAATGCACATGACTTTTATTGTTTTTATCCTTTTATTATAATGCTTTACTTCAATATACTCGTACAGGTGCAAACTAGTAAAACTTAAAAACTAAAATTCCAAAGTGCATTTAATTTGGTCCTATCTCGGATTCACATAATTGATGAGATTAATTAAATTTATGCACAATGATCAGGAATTCAAACACAAGCTCGATTATTTCACAAAAATATTTCATAGTATGAACACTGTGACCCTCTATAGTGTGAACATTGCCAACCTCTACAACAAACAATTAATGATTAGTTTTTGGATTTTCCGGGCTTGGGAAATCTCCAACCACAAATAATTCCAATCTTCTTCAACTAGATGAAGCCATAAGCTACTGAAGTTTGGACAAACGGTAGTATCTAGACCAGAAGAAGTAGTCAAGTAAAGCATCAATTGAAGAACAAGAAACATGAGAATTGGGAAAAGTCCCATAGAAGCTACTATATATGCAACCCACTTGGATGTGTGATCAAATGTAAAAAATGAGGCTGCAACAAATGCTATAACCATATGATAGAGGCCTCCTTAAAGAATTCTCTAACAAAACCTTTAAGTTCCCCATCTAGCTTCTTCAATGATCCTTGTTCTCGCTGGAATTTGAGGTGGCCCGAGCTGAGCTCGGCCCTGAGAATTCCGGCGACGAGAGGGGCTGGAACCCTCGTTGATGTGTGAGTAATTTAGGTTTTATTTCGTGTGTCATTGTCGAATCCTCTATTAGTATTTATAGGGATCGTAATTAGGGTTCCATATTCGTGGATTTCGTGGGGAAGATGGCTTCAGGCCCAAGAATCCCGAGGAATCAAGGAAAAGATATATGTCCATATTTGTCCAGATTTGTTCTGTTTATGTTGAGCTCAGCTCGGTCAGTGGGGTGAGCCCGGGTCCAGTGGATGAGCTCGGTGCTCATCCCCGGCCCGGTACATCAGCCCCCCGAGCTCGGGCCAAGCGATTGATTGGCATTGAGTTAAGTCACGAGGTCGGTCATCCGAGGTATAATGGCGGGAAACGTTCGCGACGGTTGGTATTCCTTCATTTTAAATTTAAATTTGATAATTAATTTTATTATTTTTGATGGGCCCTGCTGTTGTTGGGCAGTCGAATGGGCCTGACCGTTACCTTTGGCTGGTAACGGCTCCTTGCCTTCTTTACGCGTTGCCCCTTTCATTTCTTCATTTCCTCCCTTCTTGCATTTGCACTTTCTTCTCCTTTGCGCTCGTTTTCCTCTGCTCTAGGGTTTGCGCTCTCGTACTTAGAGTCTTCTTTGTTCCTCCCTCGCTCATCGTTGCCTTCGTTCATCCTGTCCTCTAAAGCTTGGTTCGAGCGTCTCTTCGCTGTCTCGAGTTCGTCATCTTGCTTGCCTCTTTCCCCCCTTTTGCTCGTCCTCTGTTTCCGCGTTTCTCCATTCTAGGTATATCCTTCTCTTCACATTCTTCTGCTACTCGTAGCATAGATAGTATGCTCCCTCCCTCTGTCTCGGGCTCTGAGCCCGAATCGATGGAGACTTCTTCTCCCTCCATTGAAGTTTCAACGGGAGAGGCCGATCTCGGATCTGGGCTCTCCTCTGCTGCCACCAAGGTCCCCCCGGCTGGGGCTGAGGTCCGATCTGGGGGTATCGCTGAGGTCTCCCCATTTGAGACCGAGGTGAGACGTGTTGACGTCGCTACGGAGGTAGCCGGCGGTGGGGGCACCCTCCTCGGTTCGGCCGAGGAGGAGGTAGCGAGGGAAGCCAAGGAGGCCGATCTCGTAGTCCCCGTCCCTTTGGGGAGCCCGACTTCTCGTGGCTCCTGGCAGAAGTGTCTAGTCGAGTCTCTTCCTTTAACAATGTAGAGAGTGTCCAGGCCATCCTTGATCAGTATGCCATCTTGAGGGAGGGTTTCGAAGACGTGGTTAGGTTTAGGACTTGTAAGTCTAACCAAAGGGTTCATGCTCGTACCCTTATCTCTGGTCGGTATGCTATAACCGTATATGAGTATATGTTCAAAGAATACGGTATAGTCTTTCCTTTGAGCCGCTGCGAGACCGAGGTCCTCGCCTTCTTGAATGTGGCCCCCAGTCAGCTCCACCCCAACAGTTGGAGTTTTCTCCGTGCCTTCCAAATTTTGTGTAAGATGCTAGGCCTTAGGCCGAGCTCTCGCGTATTCCTTCACTACTACCAGTTGAAGCACGGCCCCAAGGTGGGTTGGGCTTCTCTTAGCAGCGCCCGGGCTGGGGGAGGCTTACTCGTCCCCTATAGCCAGTCATACAAAAACTTCAAGGAAAAATACTTAAGCTATCCCCGGTCAACAATCGGGTCGTCAAGGCCCTCTTCTTGAAGGACGACCTGACACCGAGATATCCCTTATATTGGTGCCTGCCTCGAAAATATACCAAGTTTCCCGGGGAGATGTTGACCCCGGGTGACCGTAACATTATTCAAGTTCTGGACGGCCTCCCCTTGCCCATAAGCCGCCGGGCTCTGATACATTCAGCTCGGGAGGATGACCCATATCATCACTTTCTAGGTAATAATCTGTGTCTCCCCGTCCCAGTTGTGAGTCCTTGGTCCGAGCTATTGATTATATTCTTAACATGTTTCTTGTTTTGTTTGCAGGGCTAATGGCTGGGAACTTCGACCTTACGGCTACACTGAAAGCTCGCAGGCCGGGCTCTGGTCCGAGAACGAGGGGTGGCCTCAGCCCGGCTCCTCGTCCCTCTACCACCCCTAGCCCGGCTAAGAGGCCTAGGGAGGAGGGCCCTGAGGCCCGGTCAGAGGTTGTTACCACTCCCAAGAGGCCGAGGCCAGAGGTGACCATGACCACACCAACACCTCCCCCCACAGTGAACCACGCCGGCTCGCCTACCATCCCGGTTGATGCCGTGGAGTCTTCCTCTTTGCTGACTTGTGGAGGTGCGTCCGTCCCTGTGGTGAAGACCTCGGCCAAGCTACCTCTTGGTGCGTCTTGGTGCAGCAAAGAAGGCTCGGAACCTCGCATCGAGCAGATGATGGCCGACGTCCTCCCCGGCCAATCCTTGTGGGAATCCGCCATCCGGGGCGAGCACATCAAGCTCGGAGATCCCTTCCCCAGCTCCTACGACAACTCGTTGCTGGATGCCGTGGGTGTAGAGGAGAGTTTCGACGGGGCCGAGGTCCTCCTAGCTCGGACGACGGCGATAGTGCGTCATGGGAAGAGGTGGGCCAAGCGGACCGCCGATCTCGCTGCTCGGGTAGCCAAGTTAGAGGACGCCTCCACTCGCCGGGAACAAGAGTTTGCGACGCGGGTGGTCACCTGGGAAATGGAGGCCGTCAAGCTGAAGCTGGACAGGGAAGCGGCCGAGCAAGAGCTCGCCGCCGCGAAAGCCGCCCGGGAGGAGCTCGAGCGAGAGCTCGTTGCTAGCAAGGCCGTCCAAGAAGAGTTGGAAGGCAAGGTGGCCTCGGCCGGGGACCGGGCCACGAGGTCCGAGTTGAAGGTCGTTTAACTAACGGAGAAGCTCAGGACCGCCGAGAAGACCTTAGAGCAACAAAGGGCCACCATGGACGAGATGGAGGAGGCCGTGGTGACGAGCTTCTGCGAAGGCTTTGACGGGGCTGTTCGTCAAGCCTGCTTCCTGGCCCCGACCTTGGATCCCGAGTCCTTCGACTACGTCAAGGACATCGTGGATGGGGAGTGGGTGGACCGCACGACTAGGCTATCGTGTTGTCATCCTTTTTGTACCTTTTCTTTTTCTTTTTGTGACCGGCCTCTAAGGTCGGCCTTTGGTTGTAATTGTAATTTCGCACAATATTACTTTTGCCTTTATATCATCGTCTATCTTTATTTCATTCTCCCGCTTTACTATCATCACTTTACGTCTCTTCTTTTTGATTTATCCGCGCTTTTATCTATTTGAAAGTTTGCTTACGTCGCTTACCCGACCGACCTCCAACGGGTCCAGGGTGCGAGGTCCTAGCTCGGTAGCCGCTGAGCACGGTGGATGACTTGTAAAGGGACGCGATGTCTCCTTTAGCTCGGTAGCCGCCGAGCACGGTAAATGACAAAGGGACGCGATGTCTCCTTTAGCTCGGTAGCCGGCGAGCACGGTCAAGAACTGGTAAAGGGACGCGATGTCTCCTTTAGCTCGGTAGCCGCCGAGCACGGTAAATAACATAAAGGGACGCGATGTCTCCTTTAGCTCGGTAGCCGCCGAGCACGGTCAGAACTGGTAAAGGGACGCGATGTCTCCTTTAGCTCGGTAGCCGCCGAGTACGGTAAGAACTGGTAAAGGGACGCGATGTCTCCTTTAGCTCGGTAGCCGCCGAGTACGGTGAGAACTGGTAAAGGGACGCGGTCTCCTTTAGCTCGGTAGCCGCCGAGTACGGTAAGAACTGGTAAAGGGACGCGATGTCTCCTTTAGCTCGGTAGCCGCCGAGTACGGTGAGAACTGGTAAAGGGACGCGGTCTCCTTTAGCTCGGTAGCCGCCGAGTACGGTAAGAACTGGTAAGGGACGCGATGTCTCCTTTAGCTCGGTAGCCGCCGAGTACGGTGAGAACTGGTAAAGGGACTCGATGTCTCCTTTAGCTCGGTAGCCGTCGAGCACGGTAACAACATAAGTGATGATAGAAATTCTTCTTTATTGAATACTAGTGCGGTGCCTCGTTAAAACCTTTCCCGGAAAAACCCTCCTTAGGGAAAAACCCGGGCTTAGGAAAAAGAGTACACCTTATTGACAAATTAGAAACTTAACAAATTGTCCAAATTTGACCATACTGAATGCTAAATAATAAAGGAGTACGTTAATTGAAGTAGGGCTTTAGATGACTAGCGTTCCAAGTTCTGGGAATTAGGCGTCCCCCCATTTCTTGTAGCTTGTAAGCTCCATTCTGATGGGTCTCGAGGATGCGAAAAGGGGCCTTCCCAGTTGGCGGCAAGCTTACCATGAGCTCGGTCCCTCCTTGCCTCTCCGGTCTTTCTCCAAACGAGGTCACAGGGGACGAAGGATCGTTCTCGGACTCGGGAGTTATAACGACGAGCTGCTCGCAACTTAGTGGCCAACTCCCTCACTCTAGCTTCTTCCCGGACTTCCTCAATAAGGTCGAGCTCCTCCCTGAGGGCGGTCTCGTTGCTTGAGGATGTGTACGTCAATCTTCTCCACGAGGGCTCCCCGACCTCCACCGGTATCATGGCATCGAAACCATAAGTGAGGCGGAATGGTGTTTCGTTGGTGGAGGATTGGGGTGTGCAATGGTATCCCCATACTACGCTCGGTATTTCTTCCGCCCAATCTCCCTTTACACGGCCAAGCTTCTTCCTCAACTCATTGAGGATGACCTTGTTGGCTGCCTCGGCTTGTCCATTTGTTTGGGGGTGTTCCACTGATGACGTCCGGTGTTGGATGCCGAGCTGGGATAAGAATGTGCAGAAGGCAGCATCTGTGAACTGTCGCCCATTATCAGTGATCAGGCCATGGGGTATGCCCTGCCGGCAAACGATATGCTTCCAAACGAATTTTTGAACCTGCTTGGCTGATATTGTTGCAACGGGTTCGGCCTCGATCCACTTGATAAAGTAGTCGATGGCTACGAGCAAGAACTTGGTTTGCCTCTGCGCTGGTGGGAACGGGCCGAGGATGTCCATCCACCATAAGGCAAAGGGCCAAGGTGACGAAATGAGATGGAGCTCGGTCGGCGGAGCTGTCGGCAGGGAACTGTGTTCCTGGCACTTGTTGCAGTTCCGAACATAGTCCTTAGCGTCCTTCTTCATCGTAGGCCAGTAGTACCCAGCTCGGATTAACCGGGCCGCCATGTTTTTTGCCCCCGAGTGCATACTGCAAATGCCGGTATGGAGCTCGTCCATCACGTACTGGGCTTGTTCTTTGGTCAAACATTTCAGTAGAGGAGTAGAAAAGCCTCTCCAAAACAGTTCTTGATCCCGCAACACATAGTAGGGGGCTTGACGATGCACCTTCTGGGCCTCGTTCTTGTCGTCGGGCACGATGTTGTCTTGCAAGTATGATATGAGGGGAGTCATCCACGAGCTTGGTTCGGTATTGATTGAGTAGACCTCATCCTTGTCCAAGGTCGGGGAGATGAGTACCTCCTGAATGATGGAATGGTGTTGTCCCCCTTTGCGAGAACTCACCAGCTTGGATAGGATATCCGCCCTGTCATTTTGTTTGCGGGGAACATGGATGATCTCGAACTTGGCAAAGTGGGGAAGCATGTTCTTCACCCTGTGATAATATTGCTGTAGGAGGGGCTCCTTGGCTTGGAACTCGTCTCTAACTTGAGAAGTAACTAGTTGGGAGTCACTTAAGCATTTTAGGTGTCGAACGCCCATGTCCCGGGCCAATCTGAGGCCGGCCAGCAGGGCCTCATACTCAGCTTGATTGTTTGAGGTTGCGAACGAGAAACGTATCGCTTGTTCCAAAACAAGGTCATCCGGTCCTTCCAGAATAACTCCTGCTCTGCTGCCTTTTTTGTTAGAAGATCCGTCAACTCTCAACGTCCAGCCTAGATCGCGGTCGCCGAGCTCGGGTAGCTCGGTGAGGAACTCTGCTAGGAACTGGGCCTTCATGGGACCTCGGGTTTCAAATGTTAATCCGAACTCGGACAACTCCACAGCCCAAGCTGTCATGCGACCTGCCAGGTCGGATCGTTGCAATATTTGTCTGATTGGGTAGTCTGACCTCACTACTACGTCATGGCTGCGAAAGTAATGTCTTAGTCGGCGAGCTGTGAAGACCAGGGCGAGCACCAATCTTTCTACGGTCTGATATCTAGTCTCCGCGGGTTGGAGTGTTCGGCTCACGAAGTACACCGGTGTCTGTACTCTGTCAACTTCTTTTACCAAGACCGAGCTGATGGCAAACTCTGAAACCGCTAAGTAGACATACAAAGGTAGCTCGGGTGAAGGGTTGGCCAGGGTCGGTAGGGAAGCGATCTGAGCTTTCAACTTGTCAAATGCTAAGGCACACTCCTCATTCCATTCAAAGCGGGCTGATCGTTTCAACAGTGCGAACAAGGGCTTGCTATGCTCTGCCAGCTTGGGCAGAAATCGAGATAGGGCAGTTAGGTGTCCGTTAAGTTTCTGCAAGTCCTTCAAGCAGGTCGGGCTGGACATACTAGAGATGGCCGTGCACTTGTCCGGGTTGGCCTCAATTCCCCTATGCGAGATCATAAAGCCGAGGAACTTTCCTCCTCCAACACCGAAAGCGCACTTTTCTGGGTTGAGCCGAATTTGATGCCGGCGTATCTCCGCAAATATCTCCCTTAGATCGGTAGCGTGGTGGGCGTGAGTTTTTGACTTCACTACCATGTCATCAACGTAGACCTCCATATTGCGTCCGATCTGGGCACTAAAGACCTTGTCCATTAGTCGCTGGTAGGTGGCTCCTGCGTTCTTGAGACCGAAAGGCATGACTTGATAACAATAGTTGGCCGTGGCTGACATAAACGCGGTCTTCGGTTTGTCAGGTGGATACATCGGTATCTGGTTGTAACCAGAATACGCGTCCAAGAAACTGAATGCCTCGTACCCGGCTGTGCTGTCCACTAGCCGGTCGATGCTCGACAAGGGGTAAGTGTCTTTGGGACAAGCTTTATTCAAGTCGGTGTAGTCCGTGCACATTCTCCACTTCCCGTTTGCCTTCTTGACCATCACGACGTTGGCCAACCAGGTGGTGTATATTATCTCTCTAATGAAGCGAGCCTCCAGAAGCTTGCCAACCTCCTTCTGAACCACTAGGCGGCGCTCCTCACCTAGCTTTCTCTTCCGTTGCGCCACTGGCCGGGCATGAGGAAGCAGGGATAGATTATGGCACATCAGATTAGGGTCAATGCCGGGCATATCGGACGGCCTCCATGCGAATAGGTCTGCATTTTCACGTAATGTGGCGATCACTTCCTGGCGGAGGGAGGTCGGCATGGAAGTGCCTACCTTGGTGACCTGCCCCGCTTCCGGGCCGAGCTGCAGCTGCTCCAGGGGTTCGGTGAAAGAGGGTCGTTCTTCTTCGAACTCGGCTCGGGGGTCCAAGTCCAACGGTTCGTCGGTGCCGAGTAGAACTGAGCATATGTTCGAGGTCGGCCTCCCTTCCTCCTTCTTGATGGAGCACGGTGTGACCTTCAAACTCCGTGCGTAGCATACCCTGGCAGTCCTCGGGTCGACCTTAACAGTGACTATCCTCCCCTTTTCTTCCGGGAACTTCATGGCCATGTGCGGTGTGGACACGATGGCTCCCAATTGGTTCAGCGTCCTCCTGCCGATAATGGCGTTGTAAGAGGTGTCTGCATCGATCAAAATGTACCTGACCTCCACCGTTTTATAAGCCTCGCTCCCGCCAAAGGTAGTGAGGAGGTCGATATAGCCCCGAGAATGGACTCTTTCTCCAACAAATCCGAGCAGGGGCTCGGGGTACGGCTTGATGATGGATTCGGGAAGCTCCAACTGCTTGAAGACAGACCAGTACAACACGTCGGCGGAGCTTCCTTGGTCGATCAGTACTTTGCGGACTCGCCAGTTGGCTATGGTACACGAGATGACTATGGGATCAGTCTGGTCGGGGTCCTCAATGCTGAAGTCGGCATCCGAGAACGTGATGGAGGGCAAGGTTCTTTTCTTGGGCGACCCTATGTGGTTGACGCTTCTCGCGTATCGTTTTCGGGCCGAAGAGGTAGCTCCCCCTCCTGCAAAACCTCCAGCTATGGTATTGATGGTGCCCTTTACCTTGTCGGGGTTTTGGTCAGTCTCCTTTCCCCAGCCTCTGTTGGTGCGCTTACTTGGGCCATCTCGGGCGTCCCGATCCTGGTCCCGGGACCGGGTCTTGGAGCTCGCCCCGGTATATCTCTCCGGATGTCTCTGCTCCTCTTGTATGAATCTTCGTAGCTCGCCTGATCTGATGAGTCGTTCTATGAGATCCCTCACTTGGCGGCAGTCTTCGGTGGTGTGCCCCGTGTTCTGGTGATAAGCGCACTGCTTAGTCGGGTCGGCATCCGCGGGAGACTGGGAAGCCTTAGGACGGCGAACTAAGTCTAGCGCGCATGCTTCCCTAAAAACCCTGTCCCTGGACGCATTCAATGGGGTGTATGAAGTATACGAACTGGAGCGGCGCTCTTTTCTTGACTCCGCTCGACGGGAAAAGGATGACTCCTTTTGCTTGGGTGTCTGACCGTGCTCTTTAGCTCGGTGCTTGGCCGCGGCGTTATCTTCTATGCTCATGAAGCGGGCAGCTCGGGAGCGGAGGTCGTTCATGTTTACGGGCGGCTCGGTGAAAAGGGAATCGGAGAAGGGGCCGGGATTGAGCCCGGCCTGAATGGTATGTAACGCGACAACGGGGTGGAGGTTGGGTATGGATCGGCATGCCAACGCGAAACGGGCCATGTAGTCCCTAAGTGATTCCTTTTCTCCCTGTGCCAGGTGATGGAACGATATCGAGGTGGATGGCGTCGGTCGGCATCCACGAACCCAGGCTTGGAAGTGCTCGTACAGGGAGTTGAAGGAGTCGATTGACAACGCGGGGAGCGAATAATACCAATCTAAGGCTATCCCTTTCAATGTTGAGGGGAACATTCGACAGAGCACGTAGTCGTCGTCGACGGTCATGGCAGCTTGAGTGAGGAAGGCCCTCACGTGAGTAACCGGGTCAGTAGTCCCATCGTACTTGTCCTGGGAAGACCATCTCCAAGATTCTGGAACCCGGACGGAGAGGATGGCTGGAATGAATGGGTGGAGGTTCCAGACTTGACCAAGGCCAGGTGTCCGGGGAGGGGGTCCGAGGTCGGCGAATGGCTGAACCTGGGAAGGGCCAGGCCGAGCTGAGGAGTTCGCCAGCCGTATCTGAGTGACATCATGCCGGGGTGTGGAGGTCGCGACATGCATATCCTCCCCTGTAGTGCACTGGTTGTGAGGATCGACGCGTGAATTGGATCGGGCCTCCTCCCTAATCCTTGGCTCCTCATCCCGGTTGGGAATAGGGGGGGTCTACCATGTGTTTCTTGGTTCCTTTGTCGTAGGGCTTGCAATTCCAGAGTATCGGCTTCACGTTGTCGCTTGAGAGTCTGCAAGGCCCTTTCAGTTTCTCGATTATGGGCTCGCAAAGCTTCCACGCGAGCGTCCACCTGTGATTGTATAAGTTCCGCTATGGCGGGATCCACCGTGGCGTTAGAGTGGCTGCGTGTACGAACCATCTGAGAGTGTTTTGGGATCGAAAGCTCGAAAGTGGTGGTGGGATTAAGAATTATCTTGCCCCACGGTGGGCGCCAAATGTTCACGCTGGAATTTGAGGTGGCCCGAGCTGAGCTCGGCCCTGAGAATTCCGGCGACGAGAGGGGTTGGAACCCTCGTTGATGTGTGAGTAATTTAGGTTTTATTTCGTGTGTCATTGTCGAATCCTCTATTAGCATTTATAGGGATCGTAATTAGGGTTCCATATTCGTGGATTTCGTGGGGAAGATGGCTTCAGGCCCAAGAATCCCTAGGAATCAGGGAAAAGATATATGTCCATATTTGTCCAGATTTGTTCTGTTTATGTTGAGCTCAGCCCGGTCAGTGGGGTGAGCCCGGGTCCAGTGGATGAGCTCGGTGCTCATCCCCGGCCCGGTACAATCCTTTAATAGAAATCCTTGAGGGTTTCGGTCAAGACCCAAGATGAATCAATTCAAATAAAAAAAAAATAAAAGCAAAAGGGTGGAGGGAGGAAGAAGATGAAAAGAATGATGTCATGGAAGATCCAATAAGCTTAGGAGGAACCGCCACAATGGAGACAAGAGTCCATTGATAAAATCTAAGAAACCTTCCTAAGGAAGACAAAAGAACTTATTCTCTCAAAAAAAAAAAAACACAATTTTTATTCAATTTCGCCAAAAGGTCCATACAATTTCGGTTCACATATTTTTATAGATCTAAGCTATTGGGATGCAAGTTAACCTAACTTGGACACCAAATTTAATCTAAATCCAAACAAAATCTAATCTAATCTTGGGAAAGTTTAATATAAATCTGAATGGAATCTGTAAAAAACAAAACACAAGAAAGGGGTTGAATTGTGTTAATTAAAAATTTTGTCCTTTCGTCTATTGGTTTAAAAATGGTCAGATGAAACTTTGTTCTTCTTTAAAAGTTGATTTTAATGACAGAATTTCAGCTTTGAATATCCTCGTTAGTCACAAGTATAATAAAAATAAACACAGTTATTTTTATATTGGTTCGTCTATACAAGACTAGACTATGTCCAGTTACCCAGCAACAATTGATTTTTCACTACCAACTGTGAAAAAGTTACAAGTATTCTTTGAACCCAGCCACTTCTGGCTAATATAAGATATTCTTTGACCACAACCTTCTTAGGCTAAACAACTAGGTATTCTTTGAGACCCAGTCTACCCAGGCTAATACAAAGATATTCTTTGGAACACAGCCTCCTCGGGCTAAAGCACCACAAAAGTGGATTTAAATAAAGTTTCTAAGAAACAAAATTCTTCTTCGCAGAGAGAGGTATAGAAATTAAGTACAAAGTGAGCGAAATCACAAATGAATATCAATTGTAGCGTGTTCGCCAACTTCAAAAGTTACAAGAGAAGTCCTTTATATAGGAAAGGATTTGATAGATCCGTTAGACCCATAAATCTGCCCGTTGTCCTTTCCTTCCTTGAAGTCTTCAACTGTGTCAGAATATAATCATGGATTTGACAAGTTGCACAGCGAAATCAGAACCTTTTTCTGACTTAGCAGAGATGACAACGAAAAGTAGATTTACTTTTCGTGTTGTAGAGGTTAAGCGCGAGTCCTCATTCTGACTTTGAAAGCTTCTTGAGTAACGTAAACATTTGAGTTTTGGCGCGCGTTACTAAGATAGAAACACTAGGACTTCTTCATTCTTCATAGACGATCCAATCTTCAAGCTTTAGTCTGATACTTTAATCTTGTATTGACTTCGAGAGCTTCGTCTAAAGACTTCGTCTAGAGCATATCGTCTTATGTTTTCGTCTGATGACATGTCTTAGGACAGACGAATGACTTGAACTTAGATGATCTTTGAAGGGTCATCTTTCGTCTGTGCTTGTTCATTCTGACTTTGGCTTGCAATGCTTCGGTCTAAGATGTTCCGTCTGTTCTGTAATTAATCAAAACTTGAGACGTTAATCATCTTGATCAAACAAAATCTAATCTAATTTTGGGCAAGTTTAATTTAAATCTAAACGAGATCTAATCTAATCTAGTTTCTTATTAGCCCACTAACGACCCAATTATTCTAAAACACTAGAAACTAAAAAAGTTTTTTAGCCGTGAGCTTTGGGCTCACTTACAAGGCCTTACAAATATGATTTACACTTCAATTACAATTAAAAGAAGATTACAAGAATTATAAGTGCAAGAAGAGTCTTGAACATAAGCTTCCGACTTGATGAGCTTCCTTCCAACCTCTTCTTCCATCTTCTTAAGGATATTTCTAGTAATTCTTCTAGTTGAATGATTTTCTGTTGATGTTCCTCAACATAGTGACAATAGAGATAAAAAGTAAGGTAAGTCCAAGAATCAAGCTTGGGTGTAGTGCTATGATAAATTCACTTTCTGTGAACCTTGATGAAGTGAAAATTGGCAAGATGGAGATTGTAGATGTAGAAGAAGTAAATAATGCAACTGCATTTGTCAATATGAAGACAATAAACCAGGCATTGTCATGTCTAGCAACAAGCAAGGTTAATTGGTCATGGAGCATACCAACAAATATGTTTAACACGAATAAAATATTTTATTTTTGCTTATTACCATTTTCCCTTTGTTTTAATCTCTATTTGAGAATAAAAGACACAATATGCTTATTGCACTAGTAGACAATATATAATAGACCGAGAAATATTTCATATTATATGCGGTTAAGATTTCTAAAATAATTAATCCAAAAATATACAATTTGATTGAATATAGATTCAGAAAAATTGTTAAGTGATCTGTATTATATGATTTTTAATAATGTATCTTTGTATGACTTGTAATTGAGTAATTATCAATTATACAATTTAAAAAATATTTAATAAAACTAATTTATAATATATGATCAAATTGTGACAAAGTGACCAAGCAATTATTAAAAAATTTAAAGAAAAAAGTTTGAAGAACTAAAACAATTCTACTGAATGCTTTCGCGCCAGCATATGCAAAGCTGTCAGGTGATCTTGGTCATCTCTTGCAATAGCCAAATATTTGCACAAAAAATAAGAAGAAGAACAAGAACAAGGTATAAACGCAATAATAAAAATAAAGCTGATAATTTTATAAATATTTAAATCGGATAAATAATTCAATTTAAATTCAAACCTCTCATGCATTTCCGCATCTCCGATCTCAAAGGTCTTGAGATCTGGGAGTAAATATTCATTATTTTTAATATATATACTTGAAAAACAGACGGGTTAGCCTTGGACACGCGCAAACGTATTCAATAAAAAAATTAAGGATGATATCACCAAGTGAACAGGAAGCATGCCATCAAGCCCTTGGATCAAGGCAACATTTTCGTTTTTTTTTTCAATCATAATTTTGAAAAAATCACCATTCCCTGAGATTGCAGCCATGCAAAAAGAAGTGTTTCCATCTGAATTTGGTATTTTCAAGTCTTCTGTGGCCATAAGGTTGACCAACCCTTTTGTGAACTAACGCTATGTGCACTCACTGCTACTGGAAGAGCTGTGTCTCTACTAGCAGTCAATGGAATGTGTATCATATCATAAAAATTAGCAAAAACTGATTCTACTTGCTGCCACGTATGGTTGATCAGAGCATATACATAAAGTTCTCTTATTAAAGAACATGAAATTCTTGCAAATTAACTTCACATTACAACATGTCCTTTTTATAATCATGACTATTTAATGGATCTCAAAGAGTATGAGGTCATCAAATCCACAAAGTAGTGAGCAAGTTTATGAACAGGTGAAGAACATTAACATTGTGTTTGGAAAGACCCAAAAGAAAATCATTAAAAAAACCTATGGAGAGAATGATTGGTGGTTTTTTATCTTTCTTATTGGCGTAAATTAGATGTTAAACACTACATAAATGTGATGCATATGAAAAAAAAAATGTTTGTGATAGTCTTATTTGGACATTACTCAACATTAAAGGCAAGACAAAAGATGAAGTAAAAACTTCTTATGACTTAGTTGAGATAGACATACATTCAAAGTTACATCCTCAATCCATAGGAAAACACACTTATTTTCCCCTAACATGTCATAGTTTATCAAAAGAGGAGAAGGAAATTTTTTGTAAGTGGTTGGGGATGTAAAGGTACCATAATGATACTCTTTAAATATTAAGAGTCTTCTGTCAATGGAAGATTTGGAACTTGTTGGTTTAAAATCTCATGATTGTCATGTGTTGATACAACAACTGTCACCCGTTCCCATTCATAATATGTTGCCATCTAATGTTTGAGTAGTTACAACTCACTTATGTATACTATCTAATACTATTTGCTCAAAATTCATTGACCCGCATAACTTAGTTAGAAAATGAACCTATCATCATTTTGTGCTAGTTGAAAATGTTTTATTCTCCTTCATTTTTTGACATCATGGTTCATTTGATTGTTCATCTGGTGAGGGAGATTATGTTGTGTGGGCCAGTTTACTTGAGGTGGATGTACCCAGTTAAATGGTACACAAAAATCTTGAAAGGATATGTGAAGAATCAATACTGATTTGAAGACTTTATTATTGAGAGATACATTGCAAAAAAAAAAAAAAACTATTAAGTTTTGTACAGACTACCTGTTAAAAACTGAATCTATAAGGATTCCCTAAGTCTCAACATGAGGGAAGATTTAAAGGCAATTGTACACTATCTAAAAAGATTATTCAAGTAAATTGAAAAGAATTGGAGCAAGTACACTTGTATATATCGAACAACACTGATGAAATACTTCCTTATATATCTGATCATATAAGTCATATATGGAAAAGTTACACAAGGATGGATGAAAAATAGGTATTGAATGAGCATAACAATACCTTTCTAACTTGGTTTTAGAAAGAAAAAAAAAGTTTATATTTAAGATAATGTTTTAAAAACACTATTAAGATTACCTCGTGAGCTTAACAAGGATGTGATAAGTTATCATACATATGATGTTAGCAAATGTTGTTTCTCTACAAAGTCACATGATGACAAAAGAAGGGTACAAAATAGTAGGGTTACACTTCAGGCCGAGTCTATGCATTTTTCTAGTTCGAAAGACAAAAAATCCAGTCAAAACATCTATGAGTTACTCTAGAGTCATTCAAGACATATGAGAAATTGACTATGTTGCATTTAGAGTGTATGTGTTCAAGTGCAAATAGGTTGATAGTAATATTGGTGTGTGAATAGATGATTTAGAATTTATTTTGGTTGTGTAAAATACAAATACACAAGAAAGGAGTTGAATTGTGTTTACTAATTAAAACTTTTTCAGACGATGTGTTTTGCGTCTATATGAAAATGTTTAGATCAGACGCAAACTTAAACTTGTTCTTTAAAGATTGATTTTAATTCATTTTATAGTTTAAGTTATTATCACCTGTTAGTAAGTAGTTAAAAGAATAATTAAAACAATAACATTTTTTATACTGGTTCATCTATTCAAGACTACGTCCAGTTACCCAGCAACTTGTTGAGGTTCCACTAAGAGTATTCTTTGAACCCAGCCACTCCTGGCTAACAATACAAATATTCTTTGAACACAGCCTTCTCAGACTAAAGTGGTATTCTTTGTCCCCAACCTCCATAGGCTAAACCCAGGTATTCTTTGAATACAGCCTCCTCAGGCTAACTAAGGTATTCTTTCAACACTTAGCTTCCTCAGGCTAACAAAGGTATTATTTGGACTTCAGCCTCCAAGGCTAGACTCAAGGTATTCTTTGGACTACCAGTCTCTGCAGGCTTGATGCAAGGTATTCTTTAAACACTTAACCTTCTCAGGCTACAATATCACCATAACAGTGGCTTACAATAAATTCAAATAGAAAATATCCTCTCTACGCAGAGAGAGATTTTACAATGTGAATTCTATTATAAGTTTGTGGCGATCAAATTTATTTTCTTGAGAGTATGATAAAATTCCTTTTCAAATGTGAGTATGATAAAATTCATATGTACGTTTTATCAGACGATATAAATTATTTTTAAATGAAAAGTTTTCACAACACATCCCCAATTAGTAATAACATTAAAGGAATAATAAGAAACAAAAGAATTTATATTGATTCGTCTTAAATAAGACTACATTCAGTTTCTCAATAACTAAGATTTCATTATTATTGAGTGAATACAAATATTATTTGACTCCAGGTGCTTCTGGCTAACCTAGGTATTGTTTGGAGAGTCTCTTCAGGCTAACTAAACCCAAGTATTGTTTAAACACATTCTCTTTAGGTTAACAACTCCAAATATTATTTGTACACAATCTCTTCAGGCTAACAACCACAAAAAGTGGATTTACAAAAAAAGGTGTTTAACTTAAAAAGTATATATAATCTCTACACATAGAGGGATTTACAATAAAAATAATAGATTTTACTATATAAGAATATAAGAATTTGTACAAAACGAAAAAAGTCAATGGTTTCTTCTCTCTTATCAAAGCATTCTCGCTAACTTAAATTCTTCAAATTTAGCCTTTATATAGATGGAGGATTCGAAGTAGCCGCTAAACTCAGTTGCTTCAAAATCTTTCGTTCCATCTTCTGGAAGCATGCCCAATGTTCTTCTACATCAATTACATTCTTGACTTGTCAACATCACATCAGAAAAACTCTTTATAGATATGAGGATTTTGTACTAATAGTTGTACTTCTTTCTACAACAAATCTTCATTGTCAGAGAACATCCTCCTTAACTCTGTTAAGGCTCATCTCTTAAGAAAGATATAGTTGACTTCCTTATATGATTTGAACGTTTCCTTTGCTTGATAAGAATCTACAAGAAATAGCATTTTGATTAGAGTCTACATATGAAACAACAAAAGACAGAAATGATACTTATCTTGTTTTTCTAAAGTTTGTCTGATGCTTCATTAGTCTGATGTGAGTTTCATCTGATATATAACATTTGTCTGTTTGAGTGTTCACTTCGTCTGATAGCTCCAAAAGTTTGAAAGCTTCACTCATCTTATAAGTTCAGACTTTTATATTGACAAATTGTAATTATCAAAATTTGAGAGATATAATTTGCCTTTAAACAAAATTTAATTTGAAAGATTCAATTTTTCAATGGAGACTAGTTAAAGTTCATAGAAGTGTGTTCAATCAGTTAGAATAGCAATTTATGTGTTGCATTTACTATCTAATAGAATAGGAGAAAGTTTTAGTAGTTGTTGGTTCAATACGAGTATGATGTCAAAAAAGAAAAAGCATCTGATTTGACAAATATAAAGCTAAATACAGTTTCCATAAAGAGAACTCCAGTGTAAGATGGGGACAACCATCTGAAAGTGGGGCACATTTTGTGACAAAAACAAAAAGGATGGTTCATAGACGTTGGTGATCCCACTTCAGTTACAAGCTAACGTTACTCAGCTCCGTGTTCTGGCACCCTTGTAAGAGGTATTATAAAGAATGATTTGTATAAGAACCTAGTATAGTCAATGTGGGACTTGTTCCTGCATGAGTTGGCAATAAAGTGGAACATGAATGTTATAATGGTTTACTTGTGAAGTAACTAATTATTTGGAAGAGGATATTTTAGTAATATTTCTAAAAATATATATAGTCATCCAAGACAACATAAATTCCACGAAGAGGCAAATGAACTCGTTCAGTGACATCGGCTAAAGAAAGCAAATTCATTAAAGAAAGTTCCATTGTAGTGAGTCCGGTTTCACAGAGCACAGTTAGCCTAATTTCTTGAACTAACAATTTTTAAAACAAGTTCAACAAAAAGAAAAGAGGACTACATAAGGAAAGAACAGTGGGTCACGTGCATGTGGCATTATTTAGATGATACTCATATAGAAAGCAAGATAGATTGGCTGTGCATGAAGGAGTCCATCCCAAAGTCCATTAGCGTATCCTGCACTGACGAGATCTTGAGATTCTTGTGAGTTTGAGCAGGTATCAATCCGAGCATCGTATTGCCACCCTGATTCTTCAACTCTTGCTTTCAAAAAAGCACCCATCTTCTCATACATGCAACCATCAATGCATTCCCCACTTTTTGTTTTTGTGTAAATGTCCTGTGCTTCAAGGAGTCCATCTCTAAGTCCATAAAAGTATGTTGCACTCATGAGATCATGAAACTCCTCTGAGTTCTGGAAGGCTTCAATCCAAGCATCGTATTCCCTCCCCAATTCTTCAACTTTATCTTTCAAAACAGCACCCATCTTGTCATAATTTATCTCACATTTGCACCCATAACAAGTAGACAACAATGGTTGTGGCAGTGTGGCTGCCATAAATGTCCTCGTGTACACGATACCTAATATAGCCTGGCTGTCCAAATCAGGAAAGGTCAACTTTGCTTCATGGAGTCCATTGACAATTCCTTCAATGTACATCTTAATTTCATCCCGGAGTGGTGGATACCCTGGTGGTCCTGACTGTGGCAATTCAAACTTATGGATTTTGTTCAAGGCAGCAGTTGTGGTTGTATCAATATCCAGAGAAGGAAAGATATTTCGTGCTTCAACAAGTGCATCCCTCATTCCATCACAGAATATTTTCCTCAGTTTTTGTTCTCGCTGAGGATCATCACTTCCCTGATGATGATCACCAGAGGTTAGAGCTTCTCCAACATGATCCGAAACAAATGTGTCACGCAGAGCTCTAACAAGGTCCTTATCCAGAACCGAAGGCTGTTCCGTTGGTACAAAAACTCCAGTCATGTTTTTCTTAGTTAACAAGGAATATAGTGTACCCCACACATCCAAATAAGGAAAGCTTAACTTTGCTTCATGGTGTGCACGGACAACTCCTTCAGTGTATATCCTCATTTCAACAGGGATTGGTTGTTCATTCCCTTCACCTTGTGGTTCTGGAAGTACTGGTGATGCAATCCTATGCACATTACCCTTTTTCAAGACCTCACTTGTTATTGTATCAATAACCAGAGAAGGAAAGCTTGTCTGTGCTTCAACAAGTCCATCCGTCATTCGTTCACGGAATATTTTGAAGAATTTTTTTTGTGACTGAGGATCATCACTTCTCTGGTGGCCAGAGGTTGAAGCTCCATTCCTGTTTTTCTTATTTAACAAGGCCGTTACTATATCCCACAAATTCAAATTAGGAAAGCTCAGCTTTGCTTCATAGAGTCCATTGATAACTCCTTCAATGTATATCTTCAACTCACCTTGTGGTCCCGGGAATGTTGATGAAACCCTATATATTATACCCATACTCAAGGCAGCACTTTTGGTTGTCTCAATATCCAGAGAGGGAAAGCTTTTGTGTGCTTCAACAAGTCCATCCGTCATTCCTTCACATAATATTTGATTCATTATTTGTTGTTGTTGAGGATCATCACTTCCCTGATGAAGACCAGAGGTGGAAGCTTCTTCTTTTGAAACCGACACTATAAGAGATGTACTCGTGTCATTCTTAGTTGACAAGGCTTTTGGTGTACCCCGCACATCCACATAAGGAAAGATTAACTTTGCTTCATTGAGTGCACTGACAATTCCTTCAATGTATATCTTCATTTCACCTTCTGATACTGAGAGTGTTGATCCAACATTATATATTTTACCCTTGACCAACACAGCACTTTTGGTTCTATAAATATCCAGAGAAGGAAAGCTTTTTTGTGCTTCAATAAGTCCATCTGTCATGCCTCGAAGGAATATTTGACTCATTATTTGTTGCTGATGAGGATCCAATTGTAAAAACGGCTGGAGTCTCTCATGGAAGCCTTTCATACCTTCTTCCCTAGATAAAATGGCATCAAGTGTTGCCCAAACGTCAAGATCACTAAAGCTTAGCTTTGCTACAAGGAGTCCATTCACAATGCCTTCAATACGTAACCCTTTCTCAATGCTGAGTTCTAGTCTTGGACATTCTTCTTCCGGTATGTCGAATAAGGGCTTTATCTCTCCATCGCGTTGAAACATGTTGTTGGCATCAACTCTGGTTTTGACAATATTTAGAGAAGGAAACCTTTTCTGTGCTTCAACGAGTCCCTCTGTCATGCCATCACGGAATATTTTCTTTCTTTGTTCTCCCTGAGGATCGTAACGGTAGCCATTTTTATTCAATTCCACAGGTTCTTTCGGACGTATAAGAGCCAGATCACCAATGACACAGTAATTATCATTGTTTTTTATAGCATCAAGAAGCCGCCTCAGTTCGGAGTTTGGATCATCTAAAGCTGAGAATTGGGATACCAATGCTTGCTTAGCTTGCTCCGATATGATTTTAAGACCCGGCAATAAAGTATTCATACACTCTAATTGTCCATTAAAACTCCCCGTTTCTTGCATATTCCTATATTCCTCTAGTGTCTTCTCAAATAGTAGGTCTATGGCAAGATTCTTTATCATCCATTTGTGTTCCTCCTTAGGATCTTTCGTAGGAACCTGTGTAGATGAGGTGTCCAAATACTCGGGGTTGGGACACGTGAATTGGACATGATCATCCTTGTTGTTTTTTTCTGATGGTTGAACAAAAGCTCCCCAACGACATAGCCTCAAGGTGGAGGTCACTTCAGAAAGAACCGTCACCACATTCCATTCACGATCCAGAAAAGCATCAAGGCCATTCCACTCCTCATCGCTGAACAAACCTCCAAGATCACAAATTAAGACGTGATTTCCAGCGATTATGAAGTTGTCATGGCGTCTGCGAGGAACATGCTGACCGTTGATAAGTAAATCGAGATCAATAACTTGACGCCGACTAAAAGTCCAATTACTAATGTCTTCTGGCTTGAATACCAGAGCGAGAGCAAAATTAGGGAAGTTGGCAGCACCAGCAACCCAGAAATGAGGATTGCCTCCTTTCACCTCAAAATCAGCGTCAAACCATGTCGGGATCTCCTTTTTCATGGGCATCACCACTTCTACTCCTTTTATCTCTTTCTTCGCCTATCACGTTCATATTCATTTTCAACAATATTAAATATTACCACACTTCCCTTTCTTCACATTTTAATTAAACAACTTACTTCGCAATCAACTACAATATCCAGTCAACCAGTTAACTCACTTACAGAATATATAAAATATTTAATACACAACTAAATATTTTAAAAATTAATAATTAAAAATATTAAATACAATTAAATAAATCCGTGCCAGGTAGCTAGTGTCTTAAAATCTAATATTTAGTGAAAAGGTAAAAAGATTTATTTGAAGCAATGAAGCATACCTGAAACCATAACATGTCCAATGTCTCTTCTGATAAGCTTGAGCAATATCTTGCATCTACTTTTTGAATAGTAGGTGGCAACTTTGAAATTTCTTCAAGATTGGAACAACCATGAACGTCAAGAACTCTCAACTTTGTGCATTCAGGAATATTTTGAAGCTCTGAGCAATGATTGACATCAAGAATAGTGACACATTCCTTAATGCATGTAGGGAGAGATTCAAAATAGTTTTCCGATGCAGTCAACTCTTTTAAAATTGGAAAGCAATAGAGAATCGCACGATGTTCATCAAACAAGTTATCACTTCTGATACTCAGTTTTTCCACATTTGGACGAACATTGGCTTCTGAAGGGCTAGGCTTGAAACATTTGAATGACGCTTGAAGGTGAGGACATCCTTCAATTTTAAAGGTAACAACATTTGGCAACATGAATAAGCTACTCGGCACATATTTAAGTTTCTTGCTGTTTGACATATCTATAGAAACAAGCCCGATAAGATTACTAATAGATCCTGGCAGCTCCTGAATAGCAGTACTTATCATATGAATCTCCAATGGAGTTTTCATTTCTTTCTCTATCTCGTGGAACTGTTCAAGCTCTGCACACAAATTAAGGTCAAGGACTTCTAGAAGTGGTAGATGCATTATTTTCAGGAAATTTCTGATTTTGCTGCATCCCGAAGCGCTTAAATGAACAAGCCTTTTGAGAAACCCAACAGATTTATGAACCGCAACTAGTTCTCTACAATTATCAAGTCTCATCTCTCTTAGATTTTGAACTTGAGACACATCAGGCATTTCAGTGATAGATTGGTTATTTGAGAAATCCATCTTAATCAAATGTGAAAATTCCTACCAAAGAGAAAAGTAGTTTGTTAATTAATTAATATATATATATATATAGGAAACAGGCAATAAATATAGACATTATTATAATATTGTACCTTGAATGGCTTTTGTAATTCTAGACGACTTCTAGGCAAGTTAAAGATAATGATTTTCGTGGGATAAAATTCTGGTGGGAAAGATTTTGAAGGATACTCTTCCCAATCAAGCACCCTCAAATGATTTGGCAGACATTGAGGCTCAGGTAAAGGAGACGACATGTTTCGAACAATGAGAATTCTAAGTTGTTTCATTTTCGCAAAGGCAGTGCCACTCCAATTTCCTTCTTTTTTTTTGGGAAGGATCAAGCAATATCCCTTCAATCTTATTACTTCCCTTTAAAAACAAATTAAGCAACATGAATCAAATGCATGTTGCCATTAATATAATGTATAAATTAAAGAAAATTAGAGTAGATGGTTCTTACCTGATCATTTTTTAGTACGTCAATAACATTGTCATAATCCCACAGTCTGCTACGTTCTCCAGGTTTTGATGATTCTTGATTAACAACATCTTTACCCATATCCTGTATGAGATCATGCATCTTCAAGAAGCCATCCTCAATAGTTAGGAGAGACTTTTTACAAAGTAATTTAATGCTGGATGTTGCAGAATATTCCTCAAGTATACTTTCAACATATTCTTTTTTCTCCCCTTTAAAGAAGCAGGCTATATCCAGGAAAACCTTTTTGGGTTTGCTACCCAATCTATCATAACTTATTTGGAGCACACTGAGAATCTTTTTATTTTAACCAATATTCCTCTCATAGACCTTCAGTGCACTTTCCCAATCATCTAAAGTTTTTTCAGTAGCCAAATCAGAGCCTATTACTCTTAAAGCCAATGGAAGACGCTTGGCAAAACCTGCAGCACGCAAAGACACATTTTCAAAGCCTTCTTTAGGTTGACTTTGTCCGAATGCATTCCAACAAAAGAGCTCAAGAGATTGTTGCTCATTAAGCTCTTTCATTTCATACATCTTTTCAACTTTGTGACCAATTAGTACGTCTTTGTCCCTTGTCGTTACAATGATCCTACTACCTTTACCAAACCAATAACATCCTCCTGCCAACTTTTCTAACTTGTCTTTGTCATCAACATCATCAAGAACCAATAGAACTTTTTTGTTTCTCAGCCTTTGTATTATTTCAGTCACTCCTCTACTTGTACTGTCCAATTCAGGTTGTAGTTCCTCCTGCATCTGAGATACAAGTGTCTTTTGTAGATCTTCCAAGCCATTGATTTTGTTTGATTTCTCTCTAACATCATCAAGAAAACTTGCAGCATCAAAGTGTCGCAAAATCGTGTTATACAAAGCTTTGGCAAGTCTTGTTTTTCCTATTCCTCCGAGTCCATATATTGCCAACATTTTTACATCATCAGACTTCATGTCTAGAAGTGACCTTACCTCTTCTATGCGCTCCTCAAGTCCAACAGGGTTCTGATCTTCATGTAATGGTCTAGAACCAATATTTTGAAACACTTTCTTAACAATCTCTTCAATTAAATCACTTTCCTTCTTGTCGCTGCTGCAACACCAAAATATAGAATATAAAGGAAATATCAAAAGACTCTAGGCTCTAACAGAAGTAAAACAAATCATAAATAATATAAATGGATTAAACAAAAATATTCAAAATGGAGATTTATTTTTGTAACATTTCTAAGTGGAGATTAAAGAATAGGAGTAAAAGATAAGAAAAGAAGAAATTATATTTATTTATAATATAAATCCTGACCAAATCAGTGATACTTGTTGCATTGTCGTTATATTATTTCTGTCGCGCACAATTCCATCTTATTACATCTTTCATCTATTTTCTTCATTTGATCTTTTCTACATATTGATCTGTCCAATCCAGTTCTCATTTCTATTTTAATCTTCATTAACACGTTGAACTATTTTATTTTTGTCATCATATTGTACAAATAATATTAATATTAGTGTAAAAAACTTATGTGTGATAAGTTATCATAAGTTAACATTCTCCTGCATTTTATTACATAAAAATAATAGATATATTTTTACAAATTTTCAGTTTGAAAAAAAAAAAACGAACAACGATTCAACGAGTATCACATATTGTAAAATTAATATTAATGTAGAAAACTATGTGTAAAAATTAATGAGTATTTTTTTATTATTGAATTTTTCTTCAAAAATCACATGGAAAAAATATAATTTTTAATATATTAAACATTGAGTGTAACTTATTAAACTTTTATGCCAATATTTAGGTCTATGGCTAAATCCTAAATATTTCAATAAAAGAGACTTGGTAAAAGAATGAAGTTCAATATTCACTCTGAAATATTTTTACTAATAAAAAATAACATTTTTCTTATAAATACTAAAGCTATATATTTATTTACTCTAATTTAAAAAAAAAAAAACAAAATGATAAAAGTATGATTTGTTTTTGAAACTTCAAATAAAATATAAGGAATCGTAGATACATACCCAGATTCAATTTCTTTGCCAGTGTAGTTACATGCTTCAGTCAAAGCTAACTTCCAAGCCTTTACTTTTTGGGAGCCTTCACCGAACCTTTTATGGTATTCAATCATGTGCTCACTGTAACGTTTTCTTTGATGTCGTATATCTGCGGGTTCTACATTGTAAAATATGGGGAACATCAATCGTTTCTTGTTCCTTTTTTTACATTCTATGATCTTAACAAGTTCATCAAGGCACCGTGTGGAAGATGTGTAGTTCTCAGAAAACACAACTATGAACATCCTTGATTCTTCAATGGCCCTGGATCGATCAGCTGAAATAGTATCGTCCATCCCTAGATTCTTATCATCAATGAAAGTCTTTATCCGTTCCGTGCACAACGCTTGGCGAACATTTTCTACAAAGTCTTTATCTTTGCTTCCAAAACTCAGGAAAACATCGTACGTGAAATCAAGGAACTCTTCCTCATGTTTTTCCATGGCAAATCTATAAAAAATAAAAAAGAAAAACAACTATACTAGGTTAGTCAAGTAATTAGGAATACTGAAGTTAATTTAATGTGCCATTTTATAAACTATGATTTAGTATCCCTCCATTTTATAAACTTTTCACTTATGCATCTAATTCTATGTGCCAACTAACTATAAAATGTGCGTAGGGTATGACACATTAGTATTATTTTATTCATATTCCACTTCAAATCATGTACCAGGATTCACTAAGTTTCATAAATTGGTTTAATGGGATACATGTGCTCTATATCCTTGATTATATATAGAATAATTCAATTCCTTAGGATTATGTTGTTTTTAATTTTTACTACACCCAGTGCAAAGTGTCCAACGACCATTTGTTGTTGTAATGCAAGTTTCGTCTGAAGAAGTTTTCCATCAGACGATACCTTGTTTCGTCTGAGTGTGAAGTTCCGTCTGATGACTAACAGACGAAACCAGTTTGTTTCGTCTGAGACCGGACAGACGAAAGGTGGCTTGTTTTGTTGTTTCAGCTGATAGCTATTTCACATGTAGTTAGACTAATGTACTTAGCATAGGAACTTGATGGGCAAGCTATTCCTAACTCCACTTGTATAAATACTGCATACTTGGTATTGTAAAAAAAAAAGAGAGTCTTCTTCTTTCAGAAATTTGACAGTGAGTTTTCTGTTAGCCTTGTAACTAACTTTTCAATCACAATAGAGAGCCTTGTTCCAACAAACTGGTATCAAGAGCATTGGTTAAGATCCAATTTCTGTAATGGCAAATCAAAGCACGACGAGTTCCCAATTTCCAGCGAATCTTCCGGTGTTCAAAGGCGAGAATTACGATCGGTGGTGTGCGCAGATGAAGGTCATATTCAGATTTCAAGATGTGCTTGAAATTGTGAATGATGGAGTTGCGAGAATTAGCGTGAAGCCAATGAAGCTGCAAGAACCTTACATCATGATACGATGAAGAAAGATGGAAAGGCTTTGTTCATCATACATCAATGTGTTGATGGTAATGTCTTTGAAAAGATCATTGAGGAAGAAACGGCGAAGGGAGCATGGGAGACTCTAAAAAGGCTCTATGGAGGTGATGAAAAATTAAAGAAGGTAAAGTTACAGGCTTTGAGGAAGCAGTACGAGGGGTTGAATATGAAAGAAGATGAAGCCATATCAGATTTCTTTTCAAGATTGGTAGTCTTGACCAATCAGATGAAAACATGTGGTGAAAAGGTCACTGATTTGCAAAAGATTGAGAAGGTGTTGAGGGCCTTAACTGCAAATTTTGATCACATTGTAGTTGCAATTGAAGAGTCTAAGGATCTTTCTATTATGAAGCTTGAGGAGTTACAAGCTACTCTGGAAGCTCATGAGATGAGGCTGAAGCAGAGGAAAACAGAGAAGGGAACAGATCAGGCTTTGCAAGCAAAATTCACCAAGAAGGTCAAAGATGAGGCTTCATGGTTCAAGAAGAACAAAGAAAAATGGAAAAAGAAGAAGGGTAATACTTTGAATGAGAACAAGATGTTCAAAGAATCGAATGATGCAAAAAACAAAAGTGCTTCTAATAGTAAGAATCAAAGAAGAAGGATCTGAATGAGGTACAATGTTTTAGGTGTGATAAGTATGGTCATTATGCAAGAAATTGTCCAAGTAGAGGATCAAACAATCAAGGGAAAGATGAGGCTCGGTGGCGAAAAGTGACTCGAGATGATGCAATGTTGATGGCTACAACACAGTTGGATGATGACATATCAAATGTGTGGTACCTAGATACAGGTTGCAGCAACCACATGACTGGAAACAGAGGTTGGTTTGTAGATTTGGATGAATCTAGTTCTAGAGGAATCAGATTTGCAGACAATAGTCAAGTGAAATCTGAGGGCATTGGAAACATCATGGTGAAGAGAAAGGATGGCAAAGAGGCTATCATCACAGATGTGTTGTATGTGCCAAGCATGAGGAGTAACTTGATTAGTGTGGGTCAATTACTTGAGAAGAATTATACAGTGATGATGGTGGATAAAGAAATGAAGCTTTTTGATTCAAAAGAGAGATTGATTCTTAAGGCTCCACTGTCAAATAACAAAACCTTCAAAGTGTGCATTAACAAGGTTGATCACAAATGTTTTGTTACCACTGTTGCTGATGATCAGAATTGGACATGGCATCATAGATATGGCCATTTGAATTTTAGGAACCTGAGCATGTTGAATGCAAAGGGTATGGTGACTGGTCTTCCTAAAATTCAGGTTCCAAGACAACTTTGCAAAGAATGCTGCCTTGCTAAGTCTGCAAGAAAGGCATTCAAGCATGATTTACCCATGAAATCATCACAGAAATTGCAAGCTGTACATTCTGATTTGTGTGGTCCTATGGAGGCTCAATCTATGGGAGGTAATCACTATTTTCTCACTTTCATTGATGAGTACACTAGACATGTGTGGATATATATGATTGAGAAAAGGAGTGACACCTTCCCACAGTTCAAGAAATTTAAGCTACTTGTTGAGAAGGACAGTGGTTGTAGCATTAAGAAATTGAGAACTGATGGTGGAGGTGAATACACTTCCCTTGAATTAGCCAAATTCTGTGAAAATGAGGGGATAATTCATGAGATTGTAGCTCCATACACACCACAACATAATGGCATTGCGGAGAGGAAGAATAGGAGCATAATGAATATGGTCAGAAGTATGCTCAATGGAAAAGGAATGCCAAAGAGGTTCTGGGCAGAAGCTGCTGCTACTGCAGTGTACATTCTGAATAGAAGTCCTACAAAGAAGCTGCAAGGTGTGACACCTTATGAAGCATGGACTGGTGAGAAGCCAAGTGTTGGTCACTTTAGGGTGTTTGGCTCACTGTGCTATAGACATGTACCAGAACAATTGAGAAAAAAGTTGGATGATAGAAGTCAAACAATGGTATTTGTTGGTTATCACTCAACTGGTGCTTACAAATTGTATTCACCAACAAATCACAAGATGGTCAAGAGTAGGGATGTACAATTTGATGAGGCAAGAGGCTGGTGCTGGAATGTTTCGTCCGATGATAGTGTTTCGTCTGATAGAGTTCCGTCAGACCATCAGACGAAACCAGCCACTCTTGATGATTGTGATGCTGAAGAGAATCCTATCAGGGTTGATACTGAAACTGGACCGGAACAACCAGTGGTCAGAAGATCAATTAGAACAAGGGTACCTTCGAGAGATTGACAGTATGAAGTGTTTCCTGATCAAGCAATAGACCAAGAGGGTGAATTACTTGAGGAAAACATGTTAGCTGAATCAGAACCAATAAATCTCGAATTAGCAATGAGAGATTCAAATTGGTTAGAAGCTATGAAGGAGGAGTTGGCAGCTATTGAGAAGAATAAGACTTGGGTACTTGTGTCACAAACTGAGAAGAAGGCAATTGATGTAAAGTGGGTTTACAAGCTGAAGCTGAGGCCAAATGGTGAGATTGCAAAGTATAAAGCAAGGTTGGTAGCAAAGGGGTTTCTGCAGAGGGCAGGTATTGACTTTAATGAGGTATATGCACCAGTAGCTAGACTTGAGACTGTCAGGATTTTGGTAGCAATAGCAACACAATATGGATGGAATTTGCATCAACTGGATGTAAAATCTGCATTTTTGAATGGTCCATTAGAAGAGGAAGTCTATGTGAAGCAGCCACCAGGTTTTGAAGTTAAGGGGCAAGAGAGCAAGGTGTATAGGCTCAAGAAGGCACTGTATGGGCTGAAACAAGCTCCAAGAGCTTGGAATAAGAGGATTGATAGTTTTCTGATAAAGGCAGGATGCACTAAGTGTGTTTCAGAACATGGAGTATATGTGAAGGGATCTAGTAAGTCTGATCATATAATCCTATGTCTTTATGTGGATGATCTACTGATCACAGGTGCAAATGAGCAAGAGAATATGAAGTTCAAGTCAATGCTGATGAAGGAATTTGAGATGAGTGATCTAGGAAATTTGTCATATTTTCTAGGGATGGAATTCAAATTCACTGACAGAGGGGTCTTTCTTCATCAAAAGAAGTATGCTGAAGACATTTTGAAGAGGTTCAAAATGGCAAACTGCAACCCAGCTATTACACCTATGGAGACTGGTTTGAAACTGAGCAGAGAATCACCAGGGAGCTCGTAGATGCTACATCGTACAAACAGATCATTGGTTCACTGAGATACTTGTGCAACACTAGACCTGACATCAGTCATAGTGTTGGGTTATTGAGCAAATTCATGGAACAGCCAAGATCATGCCACTTGCTTGCAGTCAAGAGAATTTTGAGGTTTATCAGAGGAACTACTGATCATGGCGTGTTGATGCCAAGTGAAATCAATTTGAAGAAAATTGAGGTTTCGGGGTATTCAGATTCTGACTGGGGAGGTGATGTGGATGATAAGAAGAGTACTGCTGGGTATTTGTTCATGATAGGGAAGGCATTGATATGCTGGAGCTCGAAAAAACAGGATGTGGTAGCTTTGTCATCATGTGAGGCAGAGTATGTAGCTGCATCATATGCTGCTTGTCAAGCTATGTGGATCAAAATGCTGTTGGAGGAAATGAGGATTTGTGACAGTACCAAGGTGAAGCTGCTGATTGATAACAAGTCTGCAATTGATCTCGCAAAACACCCTGTTAGCCATGGCAGGAGCAAGCACATTGAGAGGAGGTATCATTTTCTTAGAGAACAAGTGAATGAAGACAAGTTTGATGTGGAGCATTGTAAAACCGAGGTGCAGTTGGCTGACATACTGACCAAACCTCTTAAGAGAGTGAGGTTTGAGGAATTGAAGAAGCTTATGGGAATGGAAAGCTTGGATAACTTGTATTAGGAGGAGTGTTGTTGTAATGCAAGTTTCGTCTGAAGAAGTTTTCCATCAGACGATACCTTGTTTCGTCTGAGTGTGAAGTTCCGTCTGATGACTAACAGACGAAACCAGTTTGTTTCGTCTGAGACCGGACAGACGAAAGGTGGCTTGTTTTGTTGTTTCAGCTGATAGCTATTTCACATGTAGTTAGACTAATGTACTTAGCATAGGAACTTGATGGGCAAGCTATTCCTAACTCCACTTGTATAAATACTGCATACTTGGTATTGTAAAAAAAAAAGAGAGTCTTCTTCTTTCAGAAATTTGACAGTGAGTTTTCTGTTAGCCTTGTAACTAACTTTTCAATCACAATAGAGAGCCTTGTTCCAACACCATTGACCATATAAAATACAAGGTGATCAATAACGCATCATTGGACTTTGCAGCGAAATTAAATGATGAATTTTATATTTGCTCGTTCGTCTCGAGGACAATTAAATGTAGCATGCTGTCAACCACCATGTGCCCAGATACCATCTTAATTCAAAACAAGATTATACACATTTTATTAAAATATGACAACCTGTATTTTATGAGTAATATTAAAGAATTAAAAAAAAAATTATTAAAATTTATGAAAATACATCACTCAACATATTTTATTCATATATGATTTAGACATTATTGGTTTTGGTGCATTGGATGTGCTTTCAAGTAAATGATCTTAAAAAGTAACACATTATAGTTAATGGCAGATACATGCAGTTATAAATAAGGTTTGTCATACACTAAAGGCTATATTATTAATACTATAGGGAATGGCCAGACTGGTCAATCTATAGGTTGGAATAACCTAAAACTACTAACCAAAAGGTTATTTTTCTATGTCTCTATAGTCTATACACAATAAGATTGAGTGTTTGAATATATTTCTCGATCAATATATACTTACAGGAAAAGAATATAAGAAGGTAAAATAAGTTTTATCTAATAATTAAGAGACAATAAGATAGAAAAAGTTCAATAATCTTCAATTCCAACTTCAAAATCCTTGATTGTTTCACAAACAAATTACATGCAGCGACAGTCTATTAATGGACGTGAAGAAATGGAGGATATTAAAGGTATGGCAGTGTCTGTAAGTAAGTTACTTTCATCTTGGCTTCGATTTAATGGTATTATAATCTTAAGGTTGGTGCCCTATGAATCCATGACAAAATAAAGAGAAGTATCACAAATAATAATTTCAGAAAATGTAGCAATAAATTGAACGCAATGATGTGAAGTGAATTTAATTAAGTTGATTGAACCGGATATATATACTTTGTCGTAAATTTCTTTAGTATCTGTATTCAATTTTTACATATCAAAGATTGAAGGCGGTAATAGAAC
Organism: Hylodesmum podocarpum; assembly: GCA_026586105.1. Lineage (NCBI taxonomy): Eukaryota > Viridiplantae > Streptophyta > Magnoliopsida > Fabales > Fabaceae > Hylodesmum > Hylodesmum podocarpum. The sequence continues at coordinate 3,528,396 of JALJEV010000519.1, read as the reverse complement.
TTTTAACATAAACAGAAAGGAATCAGTAAATACTGGAACCTCAAAATTAAGAAGTGATAAATTTAAGGTCATGTGATGAGTAGATGAACCATAAAGTTTACCTCGTAAATTGATGTGGCGAATATGGTAACTCTGGTAGCTCTATGCTTTAATTCTGATTTGATACAAACTTGCGATCGAGTAATTGAAAATGAAGTATATAGAGAGACCTGAAGAACCCCGCGTTCTTCTTCTTATATTATTTGACCAAAACTTTGTGGCCGGTGGTTACATATTTTATCAAATTTTGACTGTCACATTTATATTTTAATTATATATCCTAAGTCCTAACTCGATCTGCTATTTTTATATTTGCATGGACATCTCGCGGACCATTAAATATATAGTTTGTAACAAGCTGTCAACAACTAATTCAAGCAAGATTACAAATATTGTTTTTGTCATTTCAATCTACTCGGACAGGTCAAACCAGCAACACTTAAAAACTAAAATTCCAAAGTGCATTCAATTTGGTCTTATCTGGGATTCACATCATTGATGAGATTAATTAAACTTATGCACAATGATCACAAATTCAAACACAAGCTCGATTATTTCACAAACAAATTTCATAGTGTGAACACTGCCACCCTCTATAGTGTGAACATTGCCACCCTCTACAACAAACACTTAATGATTAGCTTTTGGATTTTCCGGCTTGGGAAATCTCCAACCGCAAATAATTCCAATCTTCTTCAACTAGATGAAGCCATAAGCTACTGAAGTTTGGACAAACCGTAGTATCTAGACCAGAAGAAGTAGTCAAGTAAACCATCAAAGAAGCTAAATTGAAGAACAAGAAACATGAGTATTGGGAAAAGTTATTTTTGCTTATATCTAGCAACAAGCAAAGTTAATTGGTCATGGAGCATACCAACAAATATGTTTAACATGAATAAAAAATTTCATTTTTGCTTATTACCATTTTCCCTTTGTTTTAATCCCTATTTGAGGAGAAAAAATAAAACACTATTGTATTGTATCGACCCTAGTAGACACAATATAATAGATTTTGTATAAAGATTATTTCCATGGACCTTGAAGTTCAATGCAACAAAGAAGAGGATGAACGTTCATGGAAAATCCTTGACTTATCTGTGTTCATATAAGTGATGGTTGAAACGATCAATTTGTTGATTGTAATTTATAGAATTGCAACAAAAGGAAACAAACGTGGGATGATATTCATTTATTAGCATAAATATAAGTATAAAAGTTGGCCCTTAGGCAGTGATTAGTGATTATAATTTTTAATACAGTTATTAGCATTTTCTTTAAGTTATTTCAAGTCTTTCGTAGCTCAAAACCACGAGAACATACTTGTATTTGGAGGCAGAGATGTAATATTTTAGTTAGTTTCAATTTTTTAAAATTGATATATCATCCAAGGACGAATACAGAACGTAACTGAAGAGGGATTCAAAAATATTAGTTAACAAAATATTTTAATTTTTAATTTTTAATAAATACTTATTTAACCAATAGAAGTTTTTAAACAAAATATTAACTACTTTTATAGAGAAAACTAAAGATAAAATTTCTTATCTGAAAAAAGTTAAATATATATTATTTAATAACTTATTTTTTAATATTTAATTTTTCAATTAATTTAATTAAAATCTTTTGATACACATATAAAAGGTTCGGTGTCCTGGAGTGCAGAAGGAGATTACAAATTTTATATCTATTAATATTAATTAGAGCTTACCATCACAAACAAGTCTGACATTGGCAAAAGAAAGCAAATTCAACAGAAAAAGGTCCATTGCAGTGAGTCTGGTTTTACAGAGCAGTAGCCAACTCCCACTCTGGATTATTGCAACCATAGACCATGGTTACCCTAATTGTTTGAACCAACACTTTTTAAAACAAGTTCAACAAAAAGAAAAGAGGATTACATAAGAAAACAATTGTAGATGATACTCATGTAGAAAGCAAGATAGATTGACTGTGCATGAAGGAGTCCATCCCAAAGTCCATTGGCGTATGCTGCAAAGGTGAGATCTTGAGACTCTTGTGAGTTTAGGAAGGTTTCAATCCGAGCATCGTATAGCCTCCCTGATTCTTCAACTCTTGCTTTCAAAACAGCACACATCTTCTCATACTTGCAACCATCAATGCATTCCCCACTTTTTGTTTTTGTATAAATGTCATGTGATTCAAGGATTCCATCTCTAATTCCATCAAAGTATGTTGCACTCATGAGATCATGAAACTCCTCTGAGTTCTGGAAGGCTTCAATCCAAGCATCGTATTCCCTCCCTCATTCTTCAGCTTTATCTTTCAAAACAGCACCCATCTTGTCATCATTTGTCTCACATTTGCACTCATAACAAGCAGAATACAATGATTGTGGCAGTGTGGCTGCCATAGATGTCCTCGTGTACACGATACCTATTATAGCCTGGCTGTCCAAATCAGGAAAGGTCAACTTTGCTTCATGGAGTCCATTGACAATTCCTTCAATGTACATCTTCATTTCATCCCGGAGTGGTGGATACCCTGGTGGTCCTGAGTGTGGCAATTCAAACTTATGGATATTGTTCAAGGCAGCAGTTGTGATTGTATCAATATCCAGAGAAGGAAAGATATTCCGTGCTTCAACAAGTGCATCCTTCATTCCATCACAGAATATTTTCCTCAGTTTTTGTTCTCGCTGAGGATCATCACTTCCCAGATGATAATCACCAGAGGTTAGAGCTTCTCCAACATGATCCGAAACAAATGTGTCACGCAGAGCTCTAACAAGGTCCTTATCCAGAACCGAAGGCAGTACCGGTGCTACAAAAACTCCAGTCATGTTTTTCTTAGTTAACAAGGAATATAGTGTACCCCACACATCCAAATAAGGAAAGCTTAACTTTGCTTCATGGAGTGCACTGACAACTCCTTCAGTGTATATCCTCATTTTAACAGGGATTGGTTGTTCTTTCCCTTCACCTTGTGGTTCTGGAAGTAATGGTGATGCAATCCTATACATATTGCCCTTTTTCAAGACCTCACTTGTTATTGTGTCAATATCCAGAGAAGGAAAGCTTTTCTGTGCTTCAACAAGTCCATCCGTCATTCCTTCACAGAATATTTCCCTCATTATTTGTTGCTGATGAGGATCCAATAGTAAAAATGGGTGAAGTCTCTCGTGGAAGCCCTTCATACCTTCTTCCCTGTATAAAATGGCATCTAGTGTTGCCCATACGTCAAGATCACTAAAGCTTAGCTTTGCTACAAGGAGTCCATTCACAATGCCTTCAATTCGTAACACTTTCTCAATCTTGAGTTCTAATCTTCGACATTCTTCTTCCGGTATGTCGAATAAGAGCTTTATCTTTCCATCTTTTTGAATCATGTTCATGGCATGAATTCTGGTTTTGACAATATTTAGAGAAGGAAACCTTTTCTGTGCTTCAACGAGTCCTTCTGTCATTCCATCACGGAATTTTTTTATTTTTTTTGCTCGCTGAGGATCATAACCGTAGCCTTTTTCATTCAATTTCATACCATCTTTGACATGGACTTGAGTCTCACCAGTCCTCTCATGATCGTCATTGTCTTTTATAGTATCAAGTAACCACCTCAGTTGGGAGTTTGGATCATCTAAAGCTGAGATTTGTTGGGATTCCACTGATTGCTTAGCCTGCTCCGATATGAGTTTTAGAGACGGTAATAAAGTATTCATACTCTCTGATAGTCCATCAAAACTCCCTGTTTCTTGCATCCTATCAAACTCCCTAAAATATTCCTCTTGTGCCTTCTCAAAATGTAAGTCTAAGGCAAGACTCTGTATCGTCTTTATGTATTCATGCTTAGGATCTTTCGAAGTTGTAGGAACCTGCGTCACTGTCAAAGATGAGGTGTCCGAATACTCGGGGTTGGGACACGTGAAACTGACACGATCTTCCTTGTTGATTTTTTTTGATGGGTGAACAAAAGCTCCCCAACGACTCAGCCTCAAGGTGGAGGTCACTTCACATAAAACTGTCACCACATTCCATTCAAGATTCAGAAAAGCATCAAGGCCTTTCCACTCGTCATCGCTGAACAAAAGTCCAAGATCACAAATTAAGACGTGATTTTCAGCGATTATGAAGTTGTGATGGCGTTTGCGAGGAACATGCTGACCGTTGATAAATAAATGCAGAGCAACAACTTTACGCCGACTAAATTCCCATTTACTAATGTCATTTAGCTGGAATACCAGAGCGAGAGCAAGGTTAGGGAAGTTGGCACCACCAGCAACCCAGAAATGAGGATTCTCTCCGTTCACCTCAAAATTAGCGTCAAACCTAGGGATATCCTTGGTCATGGGCATCACCACTTCTACTCCACGTATATCTTTCTTCGCCTGTCACACTCATTTTCATCAATATTAAACAATTTTACTTCATTAACGACTGCAATACTCAGTAACCGACCAACTCTCTCATAAAATATATCTTTCTACACCTCTCACGTTCATTTTCATCAATATAATTCAGAGTATTCAATTTATGTCATGATAGGTTAACCAAACTCAACATTTAAATAATACTATGTAGTTAAGAATGACAAATTCAAAAACTAACCGTAAAATCAACTCATATTTTGTATAAAAACACATGACATAAATAGTGCATGTTAATATCATATCTATAATAACAAAAATAAACAATGAAATTTAAATAAGTTTATATTTACATTTATTATATTGTCATTCATTTTAAATTTGTATATTTTATAATAATATTGAAGACATCATATATCTCTTCAATTAAAGAATATAACTAATTATCTTTTAAATTTTATGTAATTTTATTTAATACACAACTAAATATTTTAAAAATTAATAACTAAAAATATTTTTACAATTAAATAAATCCGAGCCAGGTAGCTAGTGTTTTAAAATATAATATTTAGTGAAAAGGTAAAAAGATTTATTTGAAGCAATGAAGCATACCTGACACCATAACATGTTCAATGTCTCTTCTGATAAGCTGGAGCAATATCTTGCATCTACTTTTTGAATAGTAGGTGGCAACTTTGAAATTTCTTCAAGATTGGAACAACCATGAACATCGAGAACTCTCAACTTTGTGCATTCAGGAATATTTTGAAGCTCTGAGCAATGATTGACATCAAGAATAGTGACACATTCCTTAATGCATGCAGGGAGAGATTCAAAATAGTTTTCTGATGCAATCAACTCTTTTAAATTTGGAAAGCAATTGAGAATCGCACGATGTTCATCAAACAAGTTATCATTTCTGATACTCAGTTTTTCCACATTTGGACGAACATTGGCTTCTGAAGGGCTAGGCTTGAAACATTTGAATGACTCTTGAAGGTGAGGACATCCTTCAATTTTAAAGGTAACAACATTTGGCAACATGAATAAGCTACACGGCACATATTTAAGTTTCTTGCTGTTTGACATATCTATAGAAACAAGCCCAATAAGATTACTAATAGATCCTGGCAGCTCCTGAATAGCAGTACTTATCATATGAATCTCCAATGGAGTTTTCATTTCATTCTCTATCTCGGGGAACTGTTCAAGCTCTGCACACAAATTAAGGTTAAGGACTTCTAGAAGTGGTAGATGCATTATTTGCAGGAAATTTCTGATTTTGCTGCATCCCGAAGCGCTTAGATGAACAAGCTTTTTGAGAAACCCAACAGATTTATGAACCGCAACTAGTTCTCTACAATTATCAAGTCTCATCTCTCTTAGATTTTGAACTTGAGACACATCAGGCATTTCAGTGATAGACTGGTTATTTGAGAAATCCATCTTAATCAGATGTGAGAATTCCTACCAAAGAGAAAAATAGTTTGTTAATTAAAAAATAAAAATAAAAATAGGAAACAAGCAATAAATATAGACTTTATAATAATATTGTACCTTGAATGGCTTTTGTAATGCTAGACGACTTCTAGGCAAGTTAAAGATAATGATTTTCTTGGGATAAAATTCTGGTGGGAAAGAGTTTGAAGGATACTCTTCCCAATCAAGCACCCTCAAATGATTTGGCAGACATTGAGGCTCAGATTTAAGAGATATGTTTCGAACAATGAGAATTCTAAGTTGTTTCATTTTCGCAAAGGCAGTGCCACTCCAACCTTCTTTTTTTCTTTGGGAAGGATCAAGCAATATCCCTTCAATCTTATTACTTCCCTTTAAAAACAAATTAAGTAACATGAATCAATTGTTTTCATTAATATAATGTATAAATTAAATAAAAATAGAGCAGAAGGTTCTTACCAAATCTTTATTTAGTACGTCAATAACATTGTCATAATCCCACAGTCTGCTACGTTCTCCAGGATTTGATGATTTTTGATTAACAACATCTTTACCCATATCCTGTATGAGATCATGCATCTTCAAGAAGCCATCCTCAATAGTTAGGAGAGACTTTTTACAAAGTAATTTAATGCTGGATGTTGCAGAAAATTCCTCAAGTATACTTTCAACATATTCTTTTTTCTCCCCTTTAAAGAAGCAAGCTATATCCAGGAATACCTTTTTGGATTCGCGACCCAATCTATTATAACTTATTTGGAGCACATTGAGCACATTGAGAATCTTTTTATTTTGACCAATATTCCTCTCATAGTCTTTCAGTGCACTTTCCCAATCATCTAAAGTTTTTTCAGTAGCCAAATCAGAGCCTATTACTCTTAAAGCCAATGGAAGACGCTTGGCGAAACTTGCAGCCCGCAAAGACACATTTTCAAAGCCTTCTTTAGGTTGACTTTGTCCGAATGCATTCCAACAAAAGAGCTCAAGAGAATGTTGCTCATTAAGCTCTTTCATTTCATACATCTTTTCAACTTTGTGACCAATTAGCACATCTTTGTCCCTTGTCGTTACAATGATCCTACTACCTTTACCAAACCAATAACATCCTCCTGCTAACTTTTCTAACTTGTCTTTGTCATCAACATCATCGAGAACCAATAGAACTTTTTTGTTTCTCAGCCTTTGTATTATTTCAGTCACTCCTCTACTTGTACTGTCCAATTCAGGTTGTAGTTCCTCCTGCATCTGAGATACAAGTGTCTTTTGTAGATCTTCCAAGCCATTGATTTTGTTTGATTTCTCTCTAACATCATCAAGAAAACTTGCAGCATCAAAGTGTCGCAAAATCGTGTTATACAAAGCTTTGGCAAGTCTTGTTTTTCCTATTCCTCCGAGTCCATGTATGCCCAACATTTTTACATCATCAGACTTCATGTCTAGAAGTGACCTGACCTCTTCTATGCGCTCCTCAAGTCCAACAGGGTTCTGATCTTCATGTAATGGTCTAGGACCAATATTTTGAAACACTTTCTTAACAATCTCTTCAATTAAATCGCTTTCCATCTTGTCGCTGCTGCAACACCAAAATATATAATATAAAGGAAATATCAAAAGACTCTTGGCTCTAACAGAAGTAAAACAAATCATAAATAATATAAATGGATTAAACAAGAATATTCAAAATGGAGATTTATTTTTGTTACATTTCTAAGTGGAGATTAAAGAATAGGAGTAAAAGATAAGAAAAGAAGAAATTATATTTATTTATAATATAAATCCTGACCAAATCAGTGATACTTGTTGCATTGTCGTTACATTATTTCTGTCGCACAATTCCATCTTATTACATCTTTCATCTATTTTCTTCATTTGATCTTTTCTACATATTGATCTGTCCAATCCAGTTCTCATTTCTATTTTAATCTTCATTAACACGTTGAACTATTTTATTTTTGTCATCATATTGTACAAATAATTTTAATATTAGTGTAAAAAACTTATGTGTGATAAGTTATCATAAGTTAACATTCTCCTGCATTTTATTACATAAAAATAATAGATATATTTTTACAAATTTTCAGTTTGAAAAAAAAAAAAAAACGAACAATGATTCAATGAGTATCACATATTGTAAAATTAATATTAATGTAGAAAACTATGTGTAAAAATTAATGAGTATTTTTTTATTATTGAATTTTTCTTCAAAAATCACATGGAAAAAATATAATTTTTAATATATTAAACATTGAGTGTAACTTATTAAACTTTTATGCCAATATTTAGGTCTATGGCTAAATCCTAAATATTTCAATAAAAGAGACTTGGTAAAAGAATGAAGTTCAATATTCACTCTGAAATATTTTTACTAATAAAAAATAACATTTTTCTCATAAATACTAAAGCTATATATTTATTTACTCTAATTTTAAAAAAACAAAATGATAAAAGGATGATTTGTTTTTGAAACTTCAAATAAAATATAAGGAATCGTAGATACATACCCAGATTCAATTTCTTTGCCAGTGTAGTTACATGCTTCAGTCAAAGCTAACTTCCAAGCCTTTACTTTTTGGGAGCCTTCACCGAACCTTTTTTGGTATTCAATCATGTGCTCACTGTAACGTAATCTTTGATGTCGTATATCTGCGGGTTTTACATTGTAAAATATGGGGAACATCAATCGTTTCTTGTTCCTTTTTTTACATTCTATGATCTTAACAAGTTCATCAAGGCACTGTGTGGAAGTTGTGTAGTTCTCAGAAAACACAACTACGAACATCTTTGATTCTTCAATGGCCCTGGACCGATCAGCTGAAATAGTATGGTCCATCCCCAGATTCTTATCATCAATGAAAGTGTTTATCCCTTCCGTGCATAACGCTTGGCGAACATTTTCTACAAAGTCTTTATCTTCAACTCCAAAACTCAGGAAAACATCGTACGTGAAATTAAGGAACTCTTCCTCATGTTTTTCCATGGCAAATCTATAAAAAATAAAAAAGAAAAACAACTATACTAGGTTAGTCAAGTAATTAGGAATACTGAAGTTAATTTAATGTGCCATTTTATAAACTATGATTTAGTATCCGTCCATTTTATAAACTTTTAACTGATGCATCTAATTTTATGTGCCAACTAACTATAATAAATGTGCGTAGGGTATGACACATTAGTATTATTTTATTCATATTCCACATCAAATCATGTTAGAGGATTCACTAAGTTGGATTCATTTGTTAAATGGGATACAAGGTGGTGCTGTATATCCTTGATTATGTTGTTTTTAACTTTTTACTACACCCAGTGCAAAGTGTTCAACGACCTTTGACTATATAAAATACAAGGTGATCAATATGTATCATTGGACTTTGCAGCGAAATTAAATGATGAATTTTATATTTGCTCGTTCGATTCGAGGACAATTAAATGTAGCATGCTGTCAACCACCATGTGCCCAGCTACCATCTTAATTCAAAGCAAGATTATATATATTTTATTAGTAAATGACAAGGTGTATTTTATATATGAGTAATACTAAAGAATTAAAAAAAATTATTAAAATTTATGAAAATTCATCACTCAACATTTTTTATTCATATATGATTTAGACATTATTGGTGTTGATGCATTGGATGTGCTTTCAAGTAAATGGTCTTTTAAAATGCATGCAATAAATGTGCTTTCAAGTAAATGGTCTTTTAAAATGCATGCAATAAATGTGCTTTCATGTAAATGATCTTAAAAAGTAACACATTATAGTTAATGGCTGATACACTAAAGGCTATATTATTAATACTATAGGGAATGGCCAGACTGGTCAATCTATAGGTTGGGATAACCTAAACTTGTTACTAGCCAAAAGGTTATCTTTCTGTCTCTATAGTCTATACACGATAAGATTGAGTGTTTGAATATATTTCTCGATCAACATATACTTATAGGAAAAGAATATAAGGTAAAATAAGTTTTATCTCATAATTAAGAGACAATAAGATAGAAAAAGTACAATAATCTTCAATTCCAACTTCAAATTCCTTGATTGTTTCACAAACAAATTATGCAGCGACAGTCTATTAATGAACATGAAGAAATGGAGGAGAAAGTATTAAAGGTATGGCAGTGTCTCTAAGTAAGTTACTTTCATGTTGGCTTCAATTTAATGGTACTATAATCTTAAGGTCGGTGCCCTATGAATCCATGACAAAATAAAGAGAAGTATCACAAATAATAATTTCAGAAAATGTAGCAATAAATTGAACGCAATGATGTGAAGAGAATTTAATTCAGTTGGTTGAACCAGATATATACTTTGTTGTAAATTTCTTAGTATCTGTGTTCAATTTTTATACATCAAAGATTGAAGGCAGTGATAGAACCTTCAACATAAACAGAAAGGAATCAGTAAATAGTGGAACCTCAAAATTAAGAAGTGTTAAATTTAAGGTCATGTGATGAGTAGATGAACCATAAGTTTACCTCGTAAATTGAAGTGGCGAATACGATAACTCTTGTAGCTCGATGCTTTAATTCTGATTTGATACAAACTTGCGATCGAGTTATTGAAAATGAAGTATATACAGAGACCTGAAGAACCCCGCGTTCTTCTTCTTATATTATTTGACCAAAACTTTATGGCCGGTGGTTACATATTTTATCAAATTTTGACTGACACCTTTAATTTTAATTATATTTCCTAAGTCCTAACTCGATCTGCTATTTTTATATTTGCATGGACATCTCGCGGACCATTAAATATATAGTTTGTAGCAAGCTATCAACAACTAATTCAAGCAAGATTACAAATATTTTATTGTTTTTATTATAATCCTTTACTTTAGTCTACTGGGACAGGTGCAAACTAGCAACACTTATAAAAACTAAAATTCCAAAGTGCATTTAAATTAGTCTTATCTCGGATTCACATCATTGATGAGATTAATTAAATTTATGCACAATGATCACAAATTCAAACACATGCTCGATTATTTCATTTCATAAACAAAATAGTGTGAACACTACCATCCTCTACAACAAACATTTAATGAAATCTCCAACCACAAATAATTCCAATCTTCTTCAATATTTCTTATTATATGTGGTTAAGATTTCTAAAATAATTACTCCAAAAAATATACAATTCGATTGAATATATAGATTAAGAAAAATTATTAAGTGATCCCGTATGATATGATTTTTAATAATGTATCTTTGTATGACTTGTTATTGAGTAATGGCTAATTATACAACTTATAATATAGTTATTAATTATAATTTATAATATATTGCTAAATTATGGAAAATTGAATAAGCAATTAACAAAAAGACTAAAAGAAAAAGTTTGAAGAACTAACACAATTCTATTGAATGCTTTCATATGCAAAGTTGTCAGGTGATCCAGGTCATTTATTGCAATAGCCGATTCGGGTGGATATTCTTCAAATAATTTGGTTGCCACATGCCCACATCTATTCATTTTATGCAAACATTCAAATAATTTCGAAAAAAATTAAGTTTCTTCGACTGAATGTAAAGCCAATGTAAAACTTCATCTAATTGAAAAACAACGAGTTTTTATACATAAATAAGTCAAACAACAAATTATTTAATAATCCAATTAAATATGCTCCAGTTTCTAGGTTCTAATTTACGATCAGAATATTTGAAAAAAAAAATTATAATTTTTTTTTAATTTTTATAAGTAAATAGAATGTATCGTTTTAACTCTCCTCCTCAAATATATGCACAAAAAATAATAAGAAGAACAAGGTATAAACGCAATAATAAAAATAAAGTGATAATTTTATAAATATTTACATCGGATAAATAATTCAATTTAAATTCAAACCTCTGATGCATTTCCATATCTCTAATCTCAAAGGTCATGATCAGAGATTAAACACTCATTATTTTTAAATTCCAATAAGGTGTGAATGTCTTAGTTGTCATAATATATGCTTGAAAAACAGACGGGTTAGCCTTGGACACACGCAAACGTATTCAATAAGGATGATATCACCAAGTGAACAAGAAGCATGCCATCAAGCCCTTGGATCAAGGCAACATTTCCGTTTTTTCAATCATAATTTTATAACGCTGTTTGCACTCACTGCTACATGAAGAGCTGTGTCTCGATGCCGGAATGCGCGTATCATATCAGGAAAAGTAGCAAAAACGGATTCTACTTGCTGCCACGTATCTTTGAGTGCATATACATAAAGTTCTATTATTAAAGAATCTGAAATCCTTCCAAATTAACTTCACATTACAACATGTCCTTTTTATAATCATGACTATCTAATGGATCTCAAGAGCATTAGGTTGCATCAAATCTACAAAGTAGTGAGCAAGTTTATGACCGGTTGAAGAACTTTAACATTGTATTTGAAAAGACCTAAAAGTAAATCACCGAAAACAACTTATGAAAAAAATATAAGTGATTCTTTGTCTTTCTTACTAGTATAAATTAGATGTTAAACACTGCATAAATGTGAAGTGTATGGAGAAAAATGTTTTTGATGGTCTTATTTGGACATTACTTAACATTAAGGATAAGAAACAAGATGAAATAAAAGTTCATTAAGAGATATACATTCAAAGTTACATTCTCAGTCCATAGATAAACGCACTTATTTATCCTAGCATGTCATACTTTATCAAAAAAGGAGAAGAAAATTTCTTATGAGTGCTTCTAGAATGTATAAGTACCACAAAGACACTTTTTAAATATTAAAATTCTTGTGTAATGTAAGAATGTAAGATTTGAAACGGGTTGATTTAAAGTCCCATAATCATATCATGTATTGATATAACAACTGTCAGCATTGCCATTTATAATTGTGTTGTCTTCTAATGTTTGAATAGTGATAACTCACTTATGTCTACTTTTAAATGTTATTTGCTAAAAAATTATTGACCCACAAAGCTTAGATGGTTAGAAAATGAATCTATCATCATTCTGTGTTAGTCAGAAATTCCTTTTTCTCCTATATATATTTTGACATCATAATTCATTTGATTATGCACCTGGTAAGGGACATTAGGTTGTGTGGGTCAGTATACTTGAGATGGATGTGCCCAATTGAGCGGTACATGAAGATCTTAAAAGGATATACGAAGAATCAATACTTATTTGAAGCTTTTATTGTTAAGATTTAATTTGAATTTAGAAAATATGAGAGAAGAGTAAATTAAGAAGACCGGATAAAAATAAGATAAAAGATGAAATTAAAAATAAAAATTTAAAGATTAATTTAATTTTAGAAAATGTTCAGTCCTATCACCTTCCTTATTTTTAAGGTAAATCAGCATAAATTACTCTAATACTTTTTTGAAGTTTGAAAAAATATTTAATTAAAATAATCTTTTGTTATTGTGGTGATCATATTTAATTAAATACATTAATATCTTTTACTAATCTAGTTTATCCTCTTCTCTTAGTATTAATTAAATTTACTTTTATGAATTAAAAATCTAAATTAAGTATAGATCCAATGCATAGGTTCTATGATTTGATCAATATACCCTTTTAGTCAATATATCTATAACTTAGTTAATGACGGATAGAAATTAAATACATAACTCAGTAAATAAACTGAAATACATCATATTATTAAAATTAAATAAAAATAATTGTTTTAGTAAATGTCCTAATGATATAAAAGATGAGGACTACTCAAGTTTGGTCATCAACCAAAAAATATTTGATAGACAATTGAAATACGCAGACAACCAGTTATAAATACGTACATGTATAAAATGTGGAGATAAAGAAATATATATATATATATATATATATATATATATATATATATATATATTCATTCTGTGAATGAGTTGGCAGCATATCACAGTTGGTTACGAAGTAAAGTTGTCATCAACCATATCATACTAAAAGATAAAAAATGAAAAAAGTAAAATCAAACCAAAAAGAGAGAATAAAGGAAATATTTCTCATTCTTGCTCAACCGTTTAAACTTCCTTGAATTCCTTGAGCTTCTTAGAGTTTAAACATGACTTCACCAACACCTTTGTTTCATAGGTTTTTGTGGTGTCACCATCTTTTGCCTCCAAAGTGATGTAGTATATCACACCTTTAACCTCTAGCTGCTTTGCACTAATTACCTTCACAAATTCTAGACTTTCATTCTGCAAGCGTATCCATGTATCTCCAATCAAATCATCACATTAATTTAAGAAATCAGAAGACAAGAGTGCAATTAATTAATATATATAAAGAGATAATCAAACTCAGGTAAGATTGTGTTCAATATTGATTGTGTTTCAGTAAATTACCTCATCTTCGTTGTATTGTTGAACAGCAAAGCGACCGACATCCTGTATCTCGACGCTGTTAGCAGCTCCAGACACATCGCTAATGAGCACATTGAGAATGCTTTCATTTAGAAAACTCCCTCTCTCATAGTCCTTCAATACACGTTCCCAATCATCTAAAGTTTCTTCAATAGCCAACTCAGAGCCTATTAATTTTAAAGCCAATGGAAGACGCTTGGCAAAACCTGCAGCACGCGAAGACACATTTTCAAAGCCCTCTTTAGGTTGACTTTGTCTGAATGCATTCCAACAAAAGAGCTCAAGAGAATGTTGCTCATTAAGCTCTTTCATTTCATACATCTTTTCAACTTTGTGACCAATTAGCAAATCTTTGTCCCTTGTCGTTATAATTATCCTACTACCTTTACCAAACCAATCACATCCTCCTGCCAACTTTTCTAACTTGTCCTTGTCATCAACATCATCAAGAACCAACAGAACTTTTTTCTGACTCAGCCTTTGTTTTATTTCAGATACTCCTCTACTTGTACTGTCCAATTCAGCTTCTAGCTTCTCGTGCATCCGAGATAGAAGTGTCTTTTGTAGATCTTCCAAGCCATTGATTTTGTTTGATTTCTCTTTAACATCCTCAAGAAAACTCGCATCATCAAAGTGTCGCCTAATCTTGTTATACAAAGCTTTGGCAAGTTTTGTTTTTCCTATTCCTGGGAGTCCATGTATGCCCAACATTTTTACATCATCAGACTTCATGTCTAGAAGTGACATTACCTCTTCTATGCGTTCCTCAAATCCGACAGGGTTCTGATCATCATGTAATGGTTTAGGACCAATAATTTTAAACACTTCCTCAGCAATCTCTTTAATTAAATCGCTTTCAGGCCTGTCGCTGCTGCAACACCAAAATATAGATTATAAAGGAAATGATCAAAAGAATCTAGCCTCTAGCTAACAGAAAGAAGTAAAACAAATCATAAATGATATAAATGGATTAAACAAGAATATTAAAAGTGGAGATTTATTTTTGTGACATTTCTAAATGGAGATTAAAGAATAGGAGTAAAAGATAAGAAAAATAGAAATTAAATCTAATTATAATATAAATCCTGATCAGCAAATCAGTCATACTTGTTGCATTGTCGTTATATTATTTCCATCGCATCAACTTATTCAATTGTGATAGTTCTTCACAATGCTATCTCATTACATCTTTCATCTATGTTCTCCATTTGATCTTTTCTACATATTCTGTCCAATCCAGTTCTCATTTCTTTTTTTATCTAAATTAACATGTTGAACTATTTTCTTTTTGTCGTCTCTCACAAAAATAACATTAATGTTAATGTAAGACTCTTATGTGTGATGAATTATTCATAACTTAACATTTTCTACACTTTATTACATAAAAAATAATAGATATATTTTATAAATTTTTAGTTTTAAATAAAATGAAAACAATTCAAAGAGTATCACATATTGTAAAATTAATATTAATGTAGAAAATTATGTGTAAAAATTAGTAAGTATTATTTTAAGTATTGATTAATCTTCAAACATCACATGCAAAGAATATAAATATTTATTAGATTAAACTTTAAGTATAACTTATAAAACTTTTATGTCAGTATTTAGGTCTATGGCTAAATCCTATATATTCCAATAAAATAGACTTACTAAAACAATGTAATTGAGTTTAATATTCACTCTAAACTATTTATACTAATAAAAAATAACATTTTTTCTTATAAATACTAAATCTATATATTTATTCACTCTAATTTAAAAATAAAAAAAACTGTTTGCACTTACTCAGATGCAATATGTTTGCCCGAGAAGTTACTTGCTTCAAACAAAGCTAACTTCCAATCCTCTACTTTTTGGTAGCCTTCACCGATCCTTTTTTGGTGTTTAATCATGTGCTCACCATAACGATTTCTTTGATGTTGTATATCTGAGGGATCTACATGGTAAAAAATGGGGTACAACAATCGTTTCTTGTCCCTTTTTATACATTCTATGATCTTACGAATTTCATTAAGGCACCATGTGGAAGATGCGTAGTTCTCAGAAAACACAACTACGAACATCCTTGATTCTTCAATGGCCTTGTCCAGAGAATCTGCAATAGTATTGTCCATCCTTAGATCCTTATCATCCATGAAAGTTTTTATCTCTTTATTGCACAACGCCTGGCGAACAGGTACTACAAAGTTGTGCCGCGTATCTTCGCCTCTAAAACTCAGGAAAACATCGTAGGTGAAATCAAGGGACTCTTCCTCTTGTTTTTCCATGGCAAATCTAAAAAAGAAACAACTATACTGAATACTGAGGTTAACTTAACGGCACCAGAATGGAAGATCCATTAGCACCTTTGACGATGAAGATGAACACAGTAATACTGAATATGAATACTCTTCAACTTTAATATTTTTACTTCACCGGCCTGCAGTAAAAAAAAAAAAGAAGAAAGAAACTAAGATTTACTGGCCCTCTATTTTATAAGTGTTCTTGCTGGATTTTGGGGGGTCCGAGCTCAGCTCGGCCCTGAGAAATCCGGCGGCGTAAGGGGTTGGATCCCTCTTTGGTATGTGTGTGGAATTTAGATTTTTTATCCCTCTTTTGTTTGAGATCCTCTATCTTCATTTATAGGGATCATAATTAGGATTTTATCTTCGTGGATTTCAAGGGGAAGATTGCTTCAGGCCCAAGAATCCCGAGATTTTAGGAGGGAGATATGTTCCAGATTCATTTTGTTAAGATTGGGTCATGCTCAGCTCAGCCCGGTCAGTGAGGTGAGCCCGGCTCAAAGGTGATGAGCTCGGTGCTCATCCCCAGTCCGGTACATCAGCCCCTCAAGCTCAGGCCAGAATGTTCGAGTGGCTTGAGTTTAAGTCATAAGGTTGATCTTCCGATGTCAGACGTTGGGAACCCGCGTAACGGTTAGCATGCATTTATTCGTTATTGATTTATTATTATTATTTTAATTAAGTGTTAGTGGGCCGTTACGGGCTTTGGCGGTTACGGTTTCTCGATAACTGCCCCCCTCCAACGGCTCTTTTTTGGTTTTAAAGAAACCTTACGCTTGTTGCTTCATTTTTTGCTTTTGTTTCCTCGCTACGAACTCTCTTCTTGTTGGTGATTTCTTTCTGGTGTGTTCCTTCTTGCTTGGAATCTACCAGTGTCCTTCGTGCTCGGAATCTACCAGTGTCCTTCGTGCTCGGATTGGAACGCTCGTTTTTGCACTTTGCCCTCTTCGTGTTCGTTTCGACAGGTATGTCTTCTTCACACTCTTCTGCTACTCATAGTGTGGAGAGTTTGATTCCTGTCTCCGTGGCGGGCTCAGAGCCTGAGTCCGTGAGGGCGTCTTCCTCTTCCGCGGCATCGATTGCAGAAGCTTTTTCTGGGCTAGGCACCGATGTCGTCGCTGCCGAGGCCTCCCCTGTTGAGGCCGAGGCATGTTTTGTCGGCGAGGCCGTGGAGTTATCTAGCGATGACATCCCTTCTGGCAACGCCGGGGAAGGGATGGCGAGAGAGGCAGAGCCCGACCTCGTTATTCCCATCCCGTCCCGCGAGCCCGATTTTTCGTGGCTGGCGGGGGAGATTCTCGTCCTTGCTACTTCTTACGACAGTGCGGAGAAGATTCAAGCGCTTGTCGATAGTTATGATGTCGTGAAGGAGGAATACGTTGTGGTGGTAAAGTTCAGGACTTGTAGGAAACGCCAGAGAGTTCACACTCGGACCCTGGTGGATGGTCGGTATGCCATCACTGTTTATGAATATATGTTTAGGGAGTACGGTCTACTCTTCCCATTGAGTCAGTGTGAAACCGAGGTCTTGTCGATCCTCAGTGTGGCCCCTAGCCAGTTTCATCCCAACAGCTGGGGCTTCCTTCGTGCCTTCGAAATTTTGTGTAAGTTTCTCGGTGTCAAGCCGAGCTCTCGTGTCTTCCTTTGGCATTATCAACTCAAGCACGGTCCCAAGGTAGGATGGGTCTCTCTCAGTAGTTCGCGTCCAGGGGGAGGTCTTCTTATTTCATATGCCCAATCCTACAAGAAATTTAAGGATCGGTACTTCAAGTTGACCCCAGCCGACAACAGGACAGTCAAGACCTTCTTCTTGAAGGATAATTTAGAGCCCAAGTATCTCTTGTACTGGTGTCACCCTCGCAAGTATACTAGGTACCCTGAGGATGAGTTGACTCTGGGCGACCGAAACATCATCCAACTCTTACACAGCCTTCCTTTGCCCATTAGCAGTCGGGCTCTGATACATTCTTCCTAGGAGGATGACCCCTTTCAACATTTCTTAGGTAATTTATTAAAGTGTGATTCAGTCCGAGCTCTGAGATGTGTTGTTAACCTTTTCCTTTTGTTGTTTGCAGGCCTGATGTCTGATAATTTTAGCCTAGTGTCTGCCTTGAAGGCCCGAAAGGTGGGCTCTGTACAGAAAGGCAAAGGGGCGATCTCGCGAGGACCCCCCTCAGTTCCCCGGCCTTCCCTATCTCAAGTTGCCCCCAGTCCCTCAAAAAGGGCGAGGTCAGGGGAGACTGAAATTCCTGCTGGGGGAGCCGCTGCCGATGATGGTGCTGAGGTCTCTCCCAAGAGGCCAAGACTTGAAGAAGGAACTGCGACCTCGGTCTCTCCTCCTCCATTCGAAGGGGAGCCGTTGTCCGCGGTTGGGGGAGCACCTGCAACATTGATGAAGACCTCAGCCAAACTTCCTCCTGGCACGTCCTGGTTTAGCAAGGAAGACGCTGAACCCCGCATTGAGCATATGGTGGCAGATGCTCTTCCAGGTCAGTCATTGTGGGACCCTTCGCTGCGGGGTGAACACGTTCAAGTTGGGCAGCCCTTCCCCAGCTCCTATGACAGGCGCTTCTGGAGGCGGTGGGAGTCGTGAACAATTTGGATGGGGCCGAGGTCGGGCTCAGCCGGCTCCTAGCCATAGTTCGGCATAGCAAAGGGTGGGCGACTCAGATGGCGGACCTCCTAGCTCGGGAGGAGACATTGGTCGCCAAGGTGGCGGAGCTAGAAGTCGCTGCTCTCCAGAGGGAGCAAGAGTTTGCGGCTCGGGCGGCGACCTGGGAGATCGAAGCTACCAAGGCGAGATTGGACAAGGAGGCGACCGAGCTTGAGCTCGCCGCGGCCAAGGCTAAGGTGGAGAAGTTCGGGCTCGAGCTTGTGACTATGACAACCGATATGGAGGAGCTCAAAGGTAAGCTTACTTCGGTCGGGGACCGAGCTGTTGCTTCAGAGCTGAAAGTTTTACAACTGGAAGAGAAGATGGCGCTGACCGAGAAGGCCATGGAGCAGCAGAAGGCCAAGATGGGGGAGTTGGAGGAAGCTGTTGTGTCCAACTTCTGCGTAGGCTTCGACGGAGCCGTCAGGCAGGCCTGCTATCTGGCTCCTACCCTTACTCCAGACTCCTTTGACTATGTCAAGGATGTAGTGGACGGGGAGTGGGTAGACCGCCCCGAGTGATCTCAGCCGCTTTTCATATCTGCATTCTCCTTTTTTATTTCGCCGACCTCGATGTCGGCTTTTGGGTTGTAACTAAGGCCGTTTTTGGCCGTACAATGTTTATTCTCGCTTTCCTTTAATCATCACCGTACTTATCTTCGTTTTCGTATTATCCTCAGCTTGCTCGTTTTGAATATCTTTCTGTGTGTTGTTTGTTTTGACCGACCTCCAATGGGTCCTAGGTCCGCGTGTTCGGTTTGGCGTAGGTCGAGCAATATGAGTAATTTAATGCCTTGAGAAGGGGACGCGATGTCTTCGTAGCTCAGGTCTACCGGGCATAATGAAAAACTTAGTGTCTTGTGGAGGGGATGTGATGTCTCCCTAGCTCGGTTCTACCGAGGACGATGAAAGTCTTAGGGGACGCGATGTCTTCCTAGCTCGGTTCTGCCGAGGACGAGGAAAGACTTAGGGGACGCGATGTCTCCCTAGCTCGGTTCTGCCGAGCACGACGAAAGACTAGGTGTCTTGCAGAGGGGACGCGATGTCTCCCTAGCTCGGTTCTGCCGAGGACGATGAAATACTTAGGGGACGCGATGTCTCCCTAGCTCGGTTCTGCCGAGCATGACGAAAGACTAGGTGTCTTGCAGATGGGACACGATGTCTCCCTAGCTCGGTTCTGCCGAGCACGCTGAAAAGGTATAGTTGAGTGGTTAAATCATACTTTATTGATGCTAATTTGGTGCCTCGTTAAAACCTTTCCCAGGAAAACCCTCCTTAGGGAGAAACCCAGGCTTAGGAAAAAGAGTACACCTCTATTACAAAAGCATACGCGAGTCGTTAGACTTTATTGAATTGAAAAGCTACAAAGGGCCATGAGCTAACTGAAGTAGGGCTTCAGATGGTTGGCGTTCCAAGTTCTCGGGATTAGACGGCCTCCCATTTCCTGTAACTTGTAAGAGCCATTTTGATGGTTCTCGAGGATGCGAAAGGGGCCGTCCCAGTTGGCGGCGAGTTTGCCATGAGCTCGATCTCCCCTAGCCTCCCCGGTCTTTCTCCAGACGAGGTCTCCTGGGATGAAAGATCGTCCTCGGATGCGTGAATTATAGCGGCGTGCTGCTCGTAGTTTTGTGGTTAATTCCCTTACCCGAGCCTCTTCTCGAATTTCTTCAATGAGGTCGAGCTCTTCCCTGAGGGCGATCTCATTCTTGGAAGCTGTTTATGTCAGTCTTCTTCATGAGGGTTCGCCTACTTCTACTGGTATCATGGCGTCGAATCCATAAGTGAGGCGGAAGGGTGTTTCGTTTGTCGAGGATTGAGGAGTGCAATGGTACCCCCATAGTACACTCGGCATCTCCTCAGCCCAGTCTCCTTTTACTTTTCCTAGCTTCTTCTTCAACTCGTTGAGGATGACCTTGTTGGCTGCTTCAACTTGTCCATTCGTTTGAGGGTGCTCCACCGATGATGTCCTATGTTGAATACCGAGCTGGGATAAGAATGCGCAGAACCCGACATCAGTGAACTGCCTCCCATTGTCGGTGACCAGGCTGTGAGGTATGCCATGTCGGCAAATTATGTGCCTCCAAATGAATTTTTGAACCTGTTTGGCGGATACAGTGGCTACAGGTTCGGCCTCAATCCACTTTGTGAAGTAGTCGATGGCCACAAGTAAGAACTTGGTCTGCCTCTGTGCAGGTGGGAATGGGCCGAGAATGTCCATTCCCCAAAGGGCGAACGGCCACGAGATGGGATGGAGCTCGGTCGAAGGCGCAGCTGGCAAGGAACCATGCTCTTGACACTTCTTACAGCTCCTGACATAGTCTTTAGCGTCCTTTTTCATTGTGGGCCAATAGTACCTGGCACGGACCAGGCGAGCCGACATGTTCCTGGCTCCTGAATGCATGCTACAGATGCCGGTATGGAGCTCGTCCATCACGTACCTGGCTTGGTCTTCGGTTAAGCATTTCAGCAAAGGGGTAGAAAAGCCTCTTCGGAACAATTCTTGATCTCGCAGCACATAGTAAGAGGCTTGACGACATAACTTTTGGGCCTCATTCTTGTCGTCAGGTAAGGTGTTGTCCTGCAGGTATGACACAATTGGGGTCATCCATGAGCTCGATTCGGGGCTGACCGAGCTGACCTCATCCCTGTCCCAGCTCGGGGAGACGAGTACCTCTTGGATAATGGAGTGGTGCTGTCCTCCTTTACGGGTACTGGCCAGCTTGGATAAGATGTCAGCTCTGTCGTTCTTTTCACAAAGGACATGGATGATCTCGAATTTGGCAAAGTTGGAGATTATACCTTTTACTCGATGATAGTATTGTTGCAGTAGGGGCTCTTTGGCCTGGAATTCGTCCCTGACTTGAGAGGTGACTAGTTGGGAGTCACTTAAGCATTTTAGGTGTCAGACTCCCATGTCCCGGGCTAACCTGAGACCGGCCAGTAGGGCCTCATACTCGGCTTGATTGTTAGAGGTCAGGAACGAGAAGCGTATAGCTTGTTCCAAAACGAGATCGTCTGGTCCTTCCAATATGACTCCTGCTCCACTCCCTTTCTTGTTGGATGAGCCGTCCACTCTCAACGTCCAAGATAACTCGTGTTCCCCGATTTCGGGTAATTTGTTAATGAACTCAGCCAGGAACTGGGCTTACATGGGACCTCGGGCTTCGAACTGGAGTCCGAACTCGGACAGTTCTATAGCCTAGGTCGTCATGCGACCTGCAAGGTCGGGTCGTTGCAAAATCTGCCTGATCGGATAGTCCGAACTGACAATCATATCATGACTTCGAAAATAATGTCGTAGTCGGCGACCAGTGAAGATGAGGGCGAGCACTAGTCTCTCTATTGTCTGATATCTTGTCTCAGCAGGCTGGAGTGTCCGGCTCACAAAGTATACCGGTGTCTGGACTTTGTCGATTTCCTTGACCAGGACCGAGCTAATTGCGACTTCGGAAACCGCTAAGTAAACAAATAAAGGCAATTCGGGAGATGGGTTGGTCAAGGTTGGCAGGGCCGCTATTTGTGTTTTGAGCTTGTCGAATGCAGAGGCGCATTCATCATTCCACTAGAAGCGGGCTGATCGTTTCAACAGTGTGAACAGGGGTCGGCTGTGCTCGGCCAACCTAGGTAGGAATCGAGATATGGCGGCTAGGCGTCCGTTGAGCCTTTGCAGATCCTTTAGACAGGTCGGGCTAGGCATGTTGGTGATAGTTGTGCACTTGTCCGGGTTGGCCTCAATTCCTCTCTGAGAGATCATGAAGCCAAGGAATTTGCCTCCTCCTACGCCGAAGGCTCACTTTTCTGGGCTCAACCGGATTTGGTGTCGGCGTACCTCTGCAAATATTTCTTTGAGGTCGGCGGCATGTTGGGCGTGGGTTTTAGACTTGACCACCATGTCATCAACGTAAACCTCCATATTGCGTCCGATCTAAGCGCTGAAGACCTTGTCCATCAGTCTTTGATAGGTGGCCCCTGCATTTTTAAGGCCGAAGGGCATAACTTGATAGCAATAATTGGTCGGCTCGTCTGGAGGATACATTGGTATCTGATTGTAGCCTGAGTAAGCGTCTAAGAAGCTGAATGCTTTGTACCCGGCTGTGCTATCTACTAACCGGTCAATGCTGGGCAAGGGGTAGGTGTCCTTGGGACAAGCTTTGTTTAAGTCAGTATAGTCTATGCACATCCTCCACTTTCCATTTGCCTTTTTGACCATCACGACGTTGGCCAGCCAAGTAGTGTAAATTATCTCTCGGATGAAACCGATGTCAAGCAGTTTGCCGACCTCTTTCTGAACAACGAGATGACGCTCCTCACCTAGCTTCCTCTTACGTTGCGCCACAGGCCGAGCATGAGGAAGCAGAGATAATTTGTGACACATGAGGTTTGGATCGATACCCGGAATATCGGAGGGTTTCCATGCGAATAGGTCGGCATTTTCTCGCAGGGTTGATATGATTTCCCGGAGGGTGGAGCTCGGCATAGAAAGGCCGGTCTTGGTAACCTGGCATGCCTTAGGGCCGAGCTGTAGTGGTTAGAGGGGTTCAGCGAATGAAGGACGCTCCTCCTTGAATTTCGCTCGGGGATCGATATCCAGTGGTTCGTCGTCGCTGTTGTGAATCGAGCAGATGTTTGAGGGCGGTTCCTTGTCTTCTTTCTTAATGGAGTACGGGGTGACCTTCAGACTCTGGGCATAGCACACCCGGGCCGTTTTCGGGTCGGCCTTGATCGTGACGATCTTCCCCCTTTCCTTTGGAAATTTCATGGCCATGTGCGGAGTGGACACCACTGCTCCGAACTGATTAAGTGTTCGTCGTCCTATAATGACATTGTAAGATGTATCGGCGTCAATCAGAATATACCTGACCTCTATAGTCTTGTAGGCTTTGCTCCCCCCGAAAGTAGTGAGTAGGTCAACATATCCCCGGGAGTGGACTCTCTCTCTCGCGAAGCCGAGCAGTGGCTCAGGGTATGGCTTGATAATGGATTCGGGTAGCTCTAACTGTTTGAAAACAGACCAGTAGAGCACGTCAGTCGAGCTTCCCTGGTCAATCAACACCTTGCGGACTCTCCAATTAGCGATGGTGCAAGAGATGACCATGGGGTCAGCCTGGTCAGGGTCTTCGATGCTGAAGTCGGCATCAGAAAATGTGATGGAGGGTAAGGTTCTCCTTTTAGGAGACCCAATGTGATTGACGCTCCTAGCATAACGCTTACGTGCTGACGAAGTGGCTCCTCCTCCCGCGAAACCTCCGGCGATCGTGTTTATCGTCCCTTTGACCTTGTCGGGATTCTGGCCGACCTCTTTATCCCAACCGCGGTCCCTACGTTTATTCCTGTTGTCTCGGGTGTCTCTTTCCTGCTCTCGAGCTCGGTCTCGAATACCTCTCGGGGTGTTTCTGTTCATCCTGAACAAATCTTCGCAGTTCCCCCGATCTTATGAGGCCCTCTATAAGGTCTCTCACTTGACAGCATTCCTCAGTGGTATGTCCGGTATTTTGATGATAAGTGCATCGCTTGGAGGGGTCGGCGTTGGGAGGAGATTGGGAGGGGTTAGGACGTCGTACCAACTCCAATGCGCAAGCTTGTTAAAATATTTTGTCTCTGGATGTGTTCAGGGGGGTGTATGAGCTGTACAGGCCGGTGCGATGATCTCTGTTCCACTCCGCCCGACGTGAGGAGGACTCCCTCTGCTTGGGTGGACGGCTGGACTCCCGAGCCCGGCGCTTGGCCTCGGTGTTTTCTTCCATGCTCATGAAACGCGCCGCTCGTGAGTGGAGGTCGTTCATGTTAATGGGTGGCTCTGCAAATTGCGAGTCCGAGAATGGACTAGGCTTAAGGCCGGACTGCACGACATGTAGAGCCACAGCCGGGTGTAGATTGGGTATGGTTCGGCAGGCCACGGAGAAGCGGCCCATGTACTCTCTGAGGGATTCCTTGTCCCCTTGTACTATGTGGTTGAGTGATATTGATGTGGTAGGTGTTAGCTTGGCGTCTGCGAACCGAGCCTGAAAATGCTCGTATAGGGAGTCAAAGGAGTCCACGGACATTGGGGGGAGGGAGTAATACCAGTCGAGGGCTGTTCCCTTCAAAGTTGCGGGGAACATCTTACAGAGCACATAGTCGTCGTCAACGGTCATCGCCTCCTGGGTGAGGAAAGCTCGGACATGGGTAATTAGATCCGTCGAGCCATCGTACTTGTCCTGGGACGACCATCTCCAATTCTCAGGAACCCTGACTGACAAGATGGCCGGGGTGAAAGGATGAAGGGATGTCATCATGCCGAGCCCGCGTGTTCGGGGTCGGGGTCCGAGGTCCGTAAAGGGCTGGGTTTGTGAGAGATCACGTTGGGTAGCGGAGATACTGGCGTGCACATGTGAGAGATCATGGCGGGTGGCTGAAGTGGCGGCATGTACCTCCTTGCCTGTAGTGTCCGGATTATAGGGGCCCATGCGGGAATTGGATCGGGTTTCTTCGCCTTGGCGTGACTCTCCTTCCCGGTTTGGAATGAACGGGGCTCGGCCTGGGACTTCTTGAACTCGCTGCCTGAGGGCTTGTAATTCTACAAGATCGTCTTCACGCTGACGTTGGACCATGCTCAGGTCCGCTTGAGTGGTTTGTAAGGCTCTCTCTGTTTCTCGATTCTGGATCCGTAGTGCCTCCACGCGAGCCTCCATTCGCTCACGGGCCTCCATCGCCGCATCCACTCGCGCTTGTACGAGTTCTGCTACGGCGGGGTCCATGGTGGTGTTGGAGTGACTACGCGTACAAACCATCGGATTATCACTTATTGGGGATCGTCTGGATCGTCTGGGTGATCGTGGGATTAAGAATTATCTTGCCCCACGGTGGGCGCCAAATGTTCGTGCTGGATTTTGGGGGGTCCAAGCTCAGCTCGGCCCTGAGAAATCCGGCGGCGTGAGGGGTTAGATCCCTCTTTGGTATGTGTGTGGAATTTAGGTTTTTTATCCCTCTTTTGTTTGAGATCCTCTATCTTCATTTATAGGGATCATAATTAGGGCTTTATCTTCGTGGATTTCAAGGGGAAGATTGCTTCAGGCCCAAGAATCCCGAAATTTTAGGAGAGAGATATGTTCCAGATTCATTCTGTTAAGATTGGGTCATGTTCAGCTCAGCCCGGTCAGTGAGGTGAGCCCGACTCAAAGGTGATGAGTTCGGTGCTCATCCCCAGTCCGGTACAATAAGGTTACGTATAACCCTAAAGTATTGGTGTTGATGCATTGGACGTGCTTTCAAGTAAATGATCTTATAAAATACATGCAATAAATGTGCTTTCAAGTAAATGATCTTAAAAAGTAACACATTATAGTTAATGGCTGATACATGAAGTTATAAATAAGGTTTGTCATACACTAAAGGTGGAAAATATTTAGTAGATAACTGCAATACACAGACAATCAGTTGTTTTAAAATGTGAAGAAAGAGAAATACGATCTGTCTGCATATTACAGTTGGCTGTGAAGTAAAGTCAGACTAAAGACTATATTAATGCTATAGGAAATTGCCAGAGTGGTCAATCTCAAAGTTGGAATAACCTAAACTTTGTTACCAGCCAAAAGGTTATCTTTCTATGTCTCTATAGTCTATACACAATAAGATTATTTACTGTGTTTGAATAAAGTTCTCGATCAATATATACTTATAGAAAAAGAATATAAGGTAACAAAAGTTTTATATCATAATTAAGAGACATGAGATAGAAGTACAATAATCTTCCATTCCAACTTCAAAATCCTTGATTGTTTCACAAACAAATTATGCAGCGACAGTCTATCAATAAACATGAAGAAATGGAGGAGAAAGTTTAAAGATATGGCAGTGTCTGTAAGTAAGTTACTTTATCTTGCCTTCGACTTAAAGGTACTATAATCTTAAGGTTGGTGCCCTACGAATCCATGACAAAATAAAGAGAAGTATCACAAATAATAATTTCAGAAAATGTAGCAATAAATTGAACGCAATGATGTGAAGAGAATTTAATTCAGTTGGTTGAATCGGATATATATTTTATCGTAAATTTCTTAGTATCTGTGTTCAATTTTAATATATCAAAGATCAGAAGCAGTGACAAAACCTTTAACATAAACAGAAAGGAATCAGTAAATAGTGGAACCTCAAAATTAAGAAGTGTTAAATTTAAGGTTATGTGATGAGTAGATGAACCATAAAGATTACCTCGTAAATTGAAGTGGCGAATATGGTAACTCTTGTAGCTCGATGCTTTAATTCTGATTTGATACAAAGTTGCGATCGAGTAATATAAAATGAAGTATATACAGAGACCTGAAGAACCCCGCGTTCTTCCTCTTATATTATTTGACCAAAACTTTGTGGCCGGTGGTTACATATTTTATCAAATTTTGACTGACACCTTTAATTTTAATTATATTTCCTAAGTCCTAACTCGATCTGCTATTTTTATATTTACATGGACATCTCGCGGACCATTAAATATATATAGTTTATAACAAGCTGTCAACAACTAATTCACGCAAGATTACAAATATTTTATTATCATTTCAATCTACTCGGACAGGTTCAAACCAGCAACACTTCAAAACTAAAATTCCAAAGTGCATTCAATTTGGTCCTATCTCGGATTCATATCATTGATGTGATTAATTAAATTTATGCACAATGATCACAAATTCAAACACATGCTCGATTATTTCACAAACAAATTTCATAGTGTGAACACTGCCACCGTTTATAGTGTGAACATTGCACTACATGCAACCCACTTGGATGTGTGAACAAAAGTCAAAAATGAGGCTGCAACAAATGCTATAATCAAGTGACAATAGAGATAAAAGGCAAGGTAAGTCCAAGAATCAATATATATATCATCGGCCCACAATGTGCTGGCTCCGTCCGCAATATAATAGGTAAAACCTTATATTATATAATTAAAAACAATTATATGTAAATATTTTTTAGTATATAATTTATATTATAATTATTTAATTAAAAATTATAATAACTAATTTTCTCGAACATTTAAACTGTATTTTAAAGTTATGATAAATAAAATTATGCTATAATATAATATCGTTTTTATTAATTATTGATAAACTTTTAATATAGTATTAAAATTTAATTTATAAAATATGAATGATATTTGTTTATGATCAATAGATGAAACTGATATGTTTTTAAAGATAAGATGGTGAAGAAAATGTAAAAAGAGAAAAAAAAAAAAAAAAAAAAAAAAAAAACACTTTTGTTAAAAAAACAAAAAAAAACATTATCATTAAAATTGTATTTTTGTTTTGTACGAAATGACTATTCTAGTTTATACATATAGACATGCATAAAAAATTGTTAACATTAAAATCATATTTTTCGTTTTGCATATCTTGATACTTGTAACATAATTATCTATTTAATAGATTTTATATAAAGATTATTTACATGGACCTCGAAGTCCAATGCAACAAAGAAGAGGATGAACGTTCATGGAAAATCCTTGACATATCTCTGTGTTCATATAAGTGATGGTTGAAACGATCAATTTGTTGATTGTAGTTTATAGAATTTTCAACAAAAGGAAACAAACGTGGGATGATATTCATTTATTAGCATAAATATAAGTATAAAAGTTAATGGCCCTTAGGCAGTTATTAGTGATTATAATTTTTAATACAGTTATTAGCATTTTCTTTAAGTTATTTCAAGTCTTTCGTAGCTCAAAACCACGAGAACATACTTGTATTTGGAGGCAGATGTAATATTTTAGTTAGTTTCAAATTTTTTTAAATTGATATATCATCCAAGGACGAATACATAACGTAACCGAAGAGAGATTAAAAAATAGAAAAATATTTGGTACACAATTGCAATATGCAGACAACTAATCAAATAGTTATAAAATATGAAGAGAAAGAAACAATGTATATATAAAATTTGATACATAAAAAATTTGAGGAGAGAGAAATACGTGTGAGTGAATCGGCTGATTGGCTATGTATTAGTAAAGTTGTAAAAAATATTAGTTAAAAAAATATTTTAATATTTAATTTTTAATAAATGCTTATTTAACCAATAGAAATTTTTAAACAAAATATTAACTACTTTCATATAGAAAACTGAAGATAAAATTTCTTATCTGAAAAAAGTTAAATATATATTATTTAATAACTTATATTTTAATATTTAATTTTTCAATTAATTTAATTAAAATCTTTTGATACACATATAAAAGGTTCTGTGTCCTGGAGTGCAGAAGGAGATTACAAATTTTATATCTATTAATATTAATTAGAGCTGTTTATATTAGTAGAGGTGCTTCCCATCACAAACAAGTCTGACATTGGCAAAAGAAAGCAAATTCATCAGAAAAAAGGTCCATTGCAGTGAGTGTGGTTTTAGAGAGCAGTAGCCACCTCCCACTCTGGATTATTGCAACCATAGACCATGGTTACCCTAATTGTTTGAACCAACACTTATTAAAACAAGTTCAACAAAAAGAAAAGAGGATTACATAAGAAAACAACTGAAGATGATACTCATGTAGAAAGCAAGATAGATTGACTGTGCATGAAGGAGTCCATCCCAAAGTCCATTAGCGTATGCTGCACTGATGAGATCTTGAAACTCTTGTGAGTTTAGGCAGGTTTCAATCCGAGCATCGTATTGCCTCCCTAATTCTTCAACTCTTGCTTTCAAAACAGCACCCATCTTCTCATACTTGCAACCATCAATGCATTCCCCACTTTTTGTTTTTGTGTAAATGGCCTGTGCTTCAAGGAGTCCATCTCTAAGTCCATCAAAGTATGTTGCACTCATGAGATCATGAAACTCCTCTGAGTTCTGGAAGGCTTCAATCCAAGCATCGTATTCCCTCCCTAATTCTTCAGCTTTATCTTTCAAAACAGCACCCATCTTGTCATAGTTTGTCTCACATTTGCACCCATAACAAGTAGAATACAATGGTTGTGGCAGTGTGGCTGCCATAGATGTCCTCGTGTACACGATACCTACTATAGCCTGGCTGTCCAAATCAGGAAAGGTCAACTTTGCCTCATGGAGTCCATTGACAATTCCTTCAATGTACATCTTAATTTCATCCCGGAGTGGTGGACACCCTGGTGGTCCTGACTGCGGCAATTCAAACTTATTGATATTGTTCAAGGCAGCAGTTGTGATTGTATCAATATCCAGAGAAGGAAAGATATTCCGTGCTTCAACAAGTGCATCCCTCATTCCATCACAGAATATTTTCCTCAGTTTTTGTTCTCGCTGAGGATCATCACTTCCCTGATGATGATCACCAGAGGCTGAAGCTTCTGCAACATGATCCGAAACAAATGTGTCACGCAGAGCTCTAACAAGGTCCTTATCCAGAACCGAAGGCAGTACCGGTGCTACAAAAACTCCAGTCATGTTTTTCTTAGTTAACAAGGAATATAGTGTACCCCACACATCCAAATAAGGAAATCTTAACTTTGCTTCATGGAGTGCACTGACAACTCCTTCAGTGTATATCCTCATTTCAACAGGGATTGGTTTTTCATTCCCTTCACCTTGTGGTTCTGGAAGTAATGGTGATGCAATCCTACACATATTACCTTTTTTCAAGACCTCACTTGTTATTGTATCAATATCCAGAGTAGGAAAGCTTTTCTGTGCTTCAACAAGTCCATCCGTCATTCCTTCAAAGAATATTTTCATCAATTTTTGTTGTGACTGAGGACCATCACTTCTCCTGTGGCCAGAGGTTGAAGCTCCATTCCCGATTTTCTTATTTAACAAGGCCGTTACTATATCCCACAAATTCAAATTAGGAAAGCTCAACTTTGCTTCATAGAGTCCATTGATAACTCCCTCAATGTATATCTTCATCTCACCTTGTGGTTCCGGGAGTGTTGATGAAACCCTATACATTATACCCTTACTCAAGGCAGCACTTTTGGTTGTATCAATATCCAGAGAGGGAAAGCTTTTGTGTGCTACAACAAGTCCATCCGTCATTCCTTCACAGAATATTTGACTCATAATTTGTTGTAGTTGAGGATCATCACTTTCCTGATGAAGACCAGAGGTGGAAGCTTCTTCTTTTGAAACCGACACTATAAGAGATCTATTCGTGTCATTCTTAGTTGACAAGGCTTTTAATGTACTCGTGTCATTCTTCCTTAATAAGGCTTTTAGTGTATCCCACTCATCCAAATCAGGAAAGGTCAACTTTGCTTCACGGAGTCCATTGACAACTCCTTCAATGTATATCTTCGTTTCACCTTCTGATACTGAGAGTGTTGATCCAACCTTATATATTTGGCCCTTGATCAAGACAGCACTTTTGGTTCTATAAATATCCAGAGAAGGAAAGCGTTTTTGTGCTTCAACAAGTCCATCCGTCATGCCTTGAAGGAATATTGGACTCATTATTTGTTGCTGATGAGGATTCAATAGTAAAAACGGGTGAAGTCTCTCATGGAAGCCTTTCATACCTTCTTCCCTAGACAAAATGGCATCTAGTGTTGCCCATACGTCAAGATCACTAAAGCTTAGCTTTGCTACAAGGAGTCCATTCACAATGCCTTCAATGCGTAACCCTTTCTCAATGCTGAGTTCTAGTCTCGGACATTCTTCTTCCGGTATGTCGAATAAGGTCTTCATCTTTCCATCGCTTTGAAGCATGTTGTTGGCATCAATTCTGGTTTTGACAATATTTAGAGAAGGAAACTTTTTCTGTGCTTCAAAGAGTCCCTCTGTCATTCCATCACGGAATATTTTCAATCTTTGTCCTCGCTGAGGATCGTAGCCATTTTTATTCAATTTCAGAGGATCTTTTAGACGAATAAGAGCCATGCCATCTTTGAAATAGACTTCATTCTCACCAGTCCTCTCATGATCATCATCGTTTTTTACAGTATCAAGTAACCACCTCAGTTGGGAGTTTGGATCATCTAAAGCTGAGATTTGTTGGGATTCCAATGATTGCTTAGCCTGATCCGCTATGATTTTTAGATCCGGCAATAAAGAATTCATACAATCTGAGTGTCCATCAAAACTCCCTGTTTCTTGCATCCTCAGATATTCTTCTTGTGTCTTCTGAAATTGTAGGTCTATAGCAAGACTTTGTATCATCTTTATGTATTCCTGCTTAGGATCTTTAGCAGGAACCTGTGTCACTGTCAAAGATGAGGTGTCCGAATACTCGGGGTTGGGACACGTGAATTGGACACGATCATCCTTGTTAGTTTTTTCTGATGGGTAACCAAAAGCTCCCCAACGACTTAGCCTCAAGTTGGAGGTCACTTCATATAAAATCGTCACCACATTCCATTCACGATTCAGAAAAGCATCAAGACCATTCCACTCCTCATCGCTGAACAAACGTCCAAGATCACAAATTAAGACGTGATTTTCAGCGATTATGAAGTTGTGATGGCGTTTGCGAGGAACATGCTGACCGTTGATAAATAAATCCAGATCAACAACTTGACGCCGACTAAAAGTCCATTCACTATTGTCTTCTGGCTTGAATACGAGAGCGAGAGCAAGGTTAGGGAAGTTGGCAGCACCAGCAACCCAGAAATGAAGATTCTCTCCTGGATTCACCTCAAAATCAGCGTCAAACCATGTCGGGATATCCTTTGTCATGGGCATCACCACTTCTACTCCTCGTTCCTCTTTCTTGGCCTATCACATTCATTTTCAACAATATTAAATTGGAAATGATTTGGTACGGAGGATGACAGTTATAAAATGTGAACAGAAAATGTTAAAACAAAGAAATACACATCTATGTTGACTAATTGACTGCGTATTACATATGTTAGCGTAAATAAAGTTGTATTAAATATTACCGCACTTTCCTTCCTTCACATCCTAATGTAAATTAATAATGATATATATTTCTTCCATGACTGTGATAGTATTTATAGGTGATAGTAATTAATTTGGTTAGAATAGTATTGATAGAATATACATGTACATTATATATTTAAATATATTTATATTTATTTTTATTATACTCTCATTCATTTTACATTTGTACATTATATAAATATTGTATCACTTACATGCAAAAATATATGTTTGAGTAGATTTAATGGATTTGAAGACATCATATATCTTTTCAATTAAAAATATAACTAATTATCTTTTAATTTTATGTAATTTTATTTAAGACACAACTAAATATTTAAAAAATAATAATTAAAAATATTATATACAATTGAATAAATTCCGGCGAGGTAGCTTGGGTTTTAAAATCTAATATTTAGTGAAAAAGGTAAAAAAGATTTAGAATCAATGAAGCATACCTGAAACCATAACATGTCCAATGTCTCTTCTGATAAGCTGGAGCAATATCTTGCATCTACTTTTTCAATAGTAGGTGGCAACTTTGAAATTTCTTCAAGATTGGAACAACCATGAACGTCAAGAACTCTCAAATTAGTGCATTCAGGAATATCTTTTAGCTCTGAGCAATTATTGACATCAAGAATAGTGACGCATTCCTTAATGCATGTAGGGAGAGATTCAAAATGGTTTTCCGATGCAATCAACTCTTTTAAATTTGGAAAGCAACATAGAATTGCACCATGTTCATCAAACAAGTTAGCATTACTGATACTCAGTTTTTCCACATTTGGACGAACATTGGCTTCTGAAGGGCTAGGCTTGAAACATTTGAATGATTCTTGAAGGAGAGGACATCCTTCAAGTTTAAAGGTAACAACATTTGGCAACATGAATAAGCTACTTGGCACATATTGAAGTTTCCTGCTATTTGACATATCTACATAAACAAGCCCAATAAGATTACTAATAGATCCTGGCAGCTCCTGAATAGCAGTACTCATCATATGAATCTTCAATGGAGTTTCCATTTCATTCTTTATCTCCGGGAACTGTTCAAGCTCTACACACAAATTAAGGTCAAGGACTTCCAGAAGTGGTAGATACATTATTTTCAGGAAATTTCTGATTTTGGTACATCCCGAAGCGCTTAAATGAACAAGCCTTTTGAGAAACCCAACAGATTCATGAACCGCAACTAGTTTTCTACAGTTATCAAGTCTCATCTCTCTTAGATTTTGAACTTGAGACACATCAGGCATTTCAGTGATAGATTGGTTATTTGAGAAATCCATCTTAATCAGATGTTCAAATTCCTACCAAAGAGAAAAGTAGTTTATCAATTAAAAAATAAAAATAAAAAAATATAGGAAACAAGCAAAATATATATATATATATATATATAGAGAGAGAGAGAGAGAGAGAGAGAGACTTAATAATAATATTGTACCTTGAATGGCTCTTGAAATGTTAGATGACTTTTAGGCAAGGTAAAGATGATGATTTTCTTGGGATAAAATTTTGGTGGGAAAGAGTTTGAAGGATACTCTTCCCAGTCAAGCACCCTCAAATGATTTGGCAGACATTGAGGCTCAGATGAAAGAGATATGTTTCGAACAATGAGAATTCTAAGTTGTTTCATTTTTGCAAAGGCAGTGCCACTCCAATCTTCTTGTTTTCGTTGGGAAGGATCAAGCAATATCCCTTCAATCTTATTACTTCCCTTTAAAAACAAATTAAGCAACATGAATCAAATGCATGTTGTCATTAATATAATGTATAAATTAAAGAAAAAGAGCAGATGGTTCTTACCAGATCTTTATTTAGTACGTCAATAACATTGTCATAATCCCACAGTCTGCTACGTTCTCCAGGATTTGATGATTCTTGATTAACAACATCTTTACCCATATCCTGTATTAGATCATGCATCTTCAAGAAGCCATCCTCAATAGTTAGGAGAGACTTTTTATAAAGCAATTTAATGCTGGATGTTGCAGAATATTCCTCAAGTATACTTTCAACATATTCTTTTTTCTCCCCTTTAAAGAAGCAGGCTATATCCAGGAAAACCTTTTTGGGTTCGCTACCCAATCTATCATAACTTATTTGGAGCACATTGAGCACATTGAGAATCTTTTTATTTTTATCAATATCCCTCTCATAGACCTTCAGTGCACTTTCCCAACGATCTAAAGTTACTTCATCAGCCAAATCAGAGCCAATTACTTTTAAAGCCAATGGAAGACGTTTGGCAAAACCTGCAGCACGCAAAGACACATTTTCAAAGCCTTCTTTAGGTTGACTTTGTTTGAATGCATACCAACAAAAGAGCTCAAGAGAATGTTGCTCATTAAGCTCTTTCATTTCATACGTCTTTTCAACATAGAGACCACTTAGCACATTTTTGTCCCTTGTGGTTACAATGATCCTACTACCTTTTCCAAACCATTCACGTCCTCCTACCAACTTTTCTAACTTATCTTTGTCATCAACATCATCGAGAACCAATAGAACTTTTTTCTTTCTCAGCCTTTGTTTTATTTCAGACACTCCTCTACTTGTACTGTCCAATTCAGCTCCTAGCTCCTCCTGCATCTGAGATACAAGTGTCTTTTGTAGATCTTCCAAGCCATTGATTTTGTTTGATTTCTCTCTAACATCATCAAGAAAACTTGCAGCATCAAAGTGTCGCAAAATCGTGTTATACAAAGCTTTGGCAAGTCTTGTTTTTCCTATTCCTCCGAGTCCATATATGCCCAACATTTTAACATCATCAGAGTTCATGTCTAGAAGTGGCATTACCTCTTCTATGCGCTCCTCAATTCCAACAGGGTTCTGATCTTCATGTAATGGTCTAGGCCCAATATTTTGAAACACTTTCTTAACAATCTCTTCAATTAAATAGCTTTCTTTCTTGTCGCTGCTGCAACACCAAAATATAGAATATAAAGGAAATCAAAAGACTCTTGGCTCTAACAGAAGTCAAACAAATCATAAATAATATAAATGCATTAAACAAGAATATTCAAAATGGAGATTTATTTTTGTTACATTTCTAAGTGGAGATTAAAGAATATGAGTAAAAGATAAGAAAAACAGAAATTATATTTATTTATAATATAAATCCTGACCAAATCAGTCATACTTGTTGCATTGTCGTTATATTACTTCTGTCGCATCTACTTATTCAATTGTGATAGTTCATCACAATTCCATCTTATTACCTCTTTCGTCTATTTTCTTCATTTCATCTTTTCTACATATTGATCTGTCCAATCCATTTCTCATTTCTATTTTAATCTTCATTAACAAAATAATAAAAGAATTAAGAATGTTATTAAACAAAGATATAAACACAAAAGGAAATACAATAAGTAGCAGCAGTCATGCAAATTTTCGTTTTTATAGTTGAAGAGGATGACGAGCAATGTTAGGAGTGTAAAATTCAGAATAGGAATAGAATGACAGTGTTTAGAAAATATTAAAAGATGGCCAGATGATTTGTTTTTGAAACTTCAAATAAAATATAAAGAATTGTAGATACATACCCAGATTCAATTTCTTTGCCCGTGTAGTTACTTGCTTCAGTCAAAGCTAACTTCCAATTCTCTACTTTTTGGGAGCCTTCACCGAACCTTTTTTGGTATTCAATCATGTGCTCACTGTAACGTTTTCTTTGATGTCTTATATCTGCGGGTTTTACATTGTAAAATATGGGGAACATCAATCGTTTCTTGTTCCTCTTTTTACATTCTATGATCTTAAAAAGTTCATCAAGGCACCGTGTGGAAGATGTGTAGTTCTCAGAAAACACAACTACGAACATCTTTGATTCTTCAATGGCCCTGGACCGATCAGCTGAAATAGTATCGTCCATCCCAAGATTCTTTTCACCAATGAAAGTCTTTATCCCTTCCGTGCACAACGCTTGGCGAACTTTTTCTACAAAGTCTTTATCTTCGCCTCCAAAACTCAGGAAAACATCGTACGTGAAATCAAGGGACTCTTCATCATGTTTTCCCATGGCAAATCTATAGAAAAAGAAAAACAACTATACTAGGTTAGTCAAGTAATTAGCAATACTGAAGTTAACTTTATGTGAGTATACTGGAATGGAAGATTCATTAGCACCTTTGGCGATGAAGATGAACACAGATACTGTATCTGAATACTCTTCAACTTTGATATCTTTACTTCACCAACCAGCAATAAAAGAAAAACTATGATTTAGTATCCCTCCATTTCATAAGCTTTCCACGTATGCATCTAAATTTACGTGCTACTCAGTAGAAAAGTATTTGGTAGTATTTACACAATTAAATAATTAATTATAAAATATAAAAAAATATATATGTAAATAAAATATAAAAAGAAAAACATGTATATATTTTATGAATAAATTATTAGATTAATTATGTATTGTGATTATTAAAAAAAATAAAATTATAATAAATGTACGTAGGGTATGACACATTCACATTTCACGTCAAATCATGTATCAGGATTCACTAAACAGGATACATGTGCTGTATACATTACAAAATCATATATTATATAAGAGTGGGTTTTGGAGGTGGATTTAACATTTCAAACATTTATATTATCTTTAATTCAATTTCTTTCATTTTTTCAATATTTTATTCGAATAAAATAATTTTAAGTTTTACATAGATTATTTCAATTTTTTTAGGATGAAATTTTTTTACTTCCTTCTCTTCAAAACTCTGGGTGTTTAGTTTTTCAGCTTTACTTTTTTCAAAAATAACGTGTATGTTAGTTTAAATTCCAATACACATTTTTGCATTTTTTTCACGGGTCTTGTTTACGAATATACAAAGAATATTAATTAAAAATTAAAAAAATGTATATAAAATATAAATTATTGTAGGATACTAATAAAAAAAAAACTTTTATTTTTTTTACTTCTTTAACCATGATATTTTCTTTATTAGACTCGTATGTTTAATTTAGTAATTAAGACTGATTCCTAGTGACCATTAATAACCTAATAACAATTCGGTCCAAAACTAACTTAAAGTATAGGATTAGAAATATTTTATAGTAGAGTCTTGTTAGGGCCAATTCCACTACTCTGATTTGTATATTTTTGTTAGACAATTATATATACTTTAAACTGGTCTTCTAAAAAACATATACAACAACTATTAAAAAATTATACAATCTTTAAAAATAATATATAATTATTTGTTACATTGAGTAGTACCAGGTAGCTGCCTAGCCATTTTTAACATTTTATTATACCCAGTGCAAAGTGTCCAACGACCATTGACGAAGACCATATAGAAAACACAAGTTGATGAATAAAGTATAATTGTAGCAGTGACCTTGCTTAATAATTGGTGTATGCAGCTGAATTAAATCATGAATTTTACTTTTCCTCGTACGTCTCTAGGACATTTTATCAACCACTGGTTCAAAGTCTTCACGTGGCCAACCAACTTTTTTCAAAGCAATTATTAGAAAACGACAACGGGTATTATAAGAGTAATGATTAAAGAATTAAAAACATTGCTAAAATATATTACTGAACATTTTTTTATTCATATATGATTTAGAGATTAAATACTAGTCAAAAGATTCATAAAAATATAAATTAAAGTAGAATATAAACACATTAAATTAAATAGTGAGTATAAATTGGTCAGATACTCTTGCATGGCAAAACAAAAAAACGCTGCTTCTAAACTGCACATGTTTTATCTTTTATTATTTTAGTTGTTTATTAAAATAGTCTTCTTCTTAGAAGAGTAGTTATTAAATTTTAGGAAAAAGTATTTAATGTGTTTTAGATAGTTAATTAGTATTATAGCGATTCTTAAATGGTAGGAGTAAGTATTATTAATATTGTAATTGTTCTTTCATTTTAGGAGTATATATTTTTTCTCTAATCACAATCATTATAAACATCATAATTTGCGGCTAAAAATATCAGGCATTTAATACAACTGTCTCTACCAAGTTCATATATTCTCTCTTTTCAATATTTCATTACTCTTTTTTCTATTGTTCCCTAAAACCAACAACTAGTATTAGAGTCATTTTCTTACGGACATATGATAATGAATGTTAAACAAAATTTCTCACAAGTTGCACCTCCGGTCTTTGATGGAGAAAACTGTGATTTTGGACTGTCAAAATGGAGACTTACCTAGAGGCTTTGGATTGTTAGGAAGTTATATAAGGCGATTATGAAGTCTTTTTATTGCCGGACAATCCCACCAAGGCCCAAATTAAGAATGATAAGGAGAAAAAAAACTGAAAGACAAAGGCAAAGTTATGTCTTTTGCTGGTGTCTTTACAACCATTTTTACTAGGATCATGACTCTCAAATCAGCAAAAACAATTTAAGATTATCTAAAGACGCACTATGCTGGAGATGAAAGAATTTTAAGCATGCAGATACTTAACTTAATGAGAGAGTTTAAGCTTTAGAGGATGAAAGAGTCTAACACAATCAAGAAATATTCAGACAAATTGTTAGGTACTTCCAACAAGATAAAATTGTTGGGAAATGATTTTGTAGATTCCAGAATTGTTGAGAAAATCCTGGTAACGGTGTCGGAGAGGTATGAAGCATATATACCTTCATTGGAGAACACAAAGGATATGTCTAAGATCACTTTGGCGGAAGTGCTGCAAGCCCAAGAGTAGGTTGATGAGACGAAATCATGTTGTCGAAGGTGTTTTGCCAGTCAGGCATCATGGAGTTAAAAAGAACAAAGCCTCAAGCAATGAAAGTCAAACAAATAATCAAATTAAAGGCAAGGGAGGAAAGAAAAGTTATCCACCTTGTCAATAACATTGTGGAAGAAAAGTTCATCCACCCTTCAAATGTTAGAAAAGACCAGAGGTTAAAGGCAGCAAGTGCAACTCGATGGGGCATGAAGCTGTAATTTGTAAAAATAAAAATCACTCTGATGAAGGAGCTCAAATTGTCGATCAAGACGACGAGGTCCTATTTTTAGTAGCTACTTGTTTCTTGAGCACTGAGTCAAATGAAAGTTGGCTAATTGACAGTGGTTGTACCAACCATATGACTTCTAACAAGGTACTCTTCAAAGATTTGAGGCCAACTAATGTCACTAAAACCAGAATAAGTGATGGTGATTATATTACAGTCAGAGAAAATGGACAGTTGCAATAACAAATTGTGTAGGCACAAAATTTATTCTTGATGTTCTTTTTGTTCATCAACTTGACCAAAACTTATTAAGTGTTGGTCAATTGATTGAAAGAGGATTTAAAGTTATTTTTTAAAACAAATATTGTTCGATTAAAGATGTAGCAGGTCAAGATATGTTTAAGGTAAAAATGAAAAGAAAATGTTTTGCTCTAAATCCATTGGAGGAGAAGCAAGCTACTATCTCACTCAAAGAAAATGTTACAAAAATCTGCACAAGAGGCTTAGGCGATGTCAAAGATTGTTGTAGTTGAGTAAAAAAGGATTGACACTTGAAGTTCCTGGTCTTGAGGATCGAATCTCAAACTACAAAACCTGTCAATTTGGCTAGCAAAAAAAGAAAACTTTTTTCAAAGACAACATGAAGAGCATTAAGGAAGATGCAATTGATTTATAAAGATGTTGTTGGTCCTCAAAGAACACCTTCATTGAATGGTAATCTTTATTATATTCTTTTTATTGATGACTTTAACAGAATGCGTTGGATCTTATTCTTCAAGAACAAATCACATAGCGATTGGGGTGACTTAATTGATGATATGACGAGTACTTAGAGTATTGTTTCAACTTTGGATCTGGTATTTTCTCATAGAGCTCAAAACAACAAGAAACTATTGCATAATCTACAACAAAAATTGAATTTGTTGCTGCTACAGTTGTTGTTAACTAATTCTTGTGGTTGAAAAAAATTTTAATTGATCTTAACATGGAATAAAAGGAAAGCACAAAAGTTTTTGTGGATAATCAAGTTGTAATAGTTATTTCCGATAATCTTGTCTTTCATTGGAAAACCAAACATTTTAAGAATAAGTTATTCTTCTTAAGAGAAGTAAGGAAAAAGAAGTTGTTGTTCTTGTTTATTAAAAAGCTGAAAATTAGGTTGCAAATTTGTCAGTTAGCAAATTTGAGTTTCTAAAAAAGAAGATAAAATTTTGCATATTCGAAAACAAGGAAAAGAATTAAAAAAAAATATTGTTTTTAAATTGCATATGTATCTTTATTTTGAAGCTGTCAATCTTATATTTTATTATTTTAATTATTGAATTAGTTCATTTAGTCAATTAGTATCATCATAGTCATTATAAATATTATAATTGACATCAAGCATTCAACATAATTTCTCTCTTACACGTTTGTATATTATCTCCTAAAGGTGCCTTAACATGGGGAGGGCAGGCCAGCATAACATACATAGCCTCAACACTAAGATTACAAGCTAACGTTACGCACACCACGGGCACATGACACACTTGTAAGAAGTTTTATTAAGAATGATATGTATATGAACCTATATGCAATGTGCGACTTGTCACTGCATGAGTTGGGGGGTTTGTTTAAGGTGGAACATGAATGTTATAACGGTCTACTTTAATCTTCACGAACAACTATTAAAAAACCGGATATATACATAATTGTAAATTTCTTAGCATTTGTGTTCAATTTTCATGTATCAAAGATGGAAGGTAGTGACAGAACTTTTGACATAAACGGACATAAACAGAAATGAATCCGTAAATAGTGGAACTTCACAATTAAGAAGTCTTAAATTTAAGGTCAAGTTGATAGAAATTGACAATTTTTTCTAGAGATTAAAGTCTCTGTTGCTTGTAAAGACTCTGTTGCTTGAAATTGACAATTAAAGTCTCTGTTGTTTGTAAAGCAAGATTTTGGGTTACTTGTATGTTAGTTATGATGACAATTTTAAGTTATGATATTGAGACTATCTGTTTCATATTTAACTTAAAACAACTAGATACACATATAGAAGGTTGTGTCCTGCGGTGCAAAGGAGATTACAAATTTTATATCTATTAATATTAACAACTTTATTTCGCTAACAACTGCAATACGTAATCAACCGGCCAACTCACTCATAGAGTATATACATATTTCTCTCTCTTTACATTTTATACACATATGTATTTCTCTTTAATCACATTTGTCTACCAAATATTTTTTTAATATTAACTAGAGCTGTTAATATTAGTAAAGGTGCTTCCCATCACAAACGAGTCTGACATTGGCAAAAGAAAGCAAATTCATCAGAAAAAGGTCCATTCCAGTGAGTCTGGTTTTACAGAGCCGTAGCCACCTCCCACTCTGGATTATTGCAACCATAGACCATGGTTACCCTAATTGTTTGAACCAACACTTATTAAAACAAGTTCAACAAAAAGAAAAGAGGATTACATAAGTAAACAACAGTAGATGATACTCATGTAGAAAGCAAGATAGATTGGCTGTGCATGAAGGAGTCCATCCCAAAGTCCATTAGCGTATGCTGCACTGATGAGATCTTGAAACTCTTGTGAGTTTAGGAAGGTTTCAATCCGAGCATCGTATTGCCTCCCTAATTCTTCAACTCTTGTTTTCAAAACAGCACCCATCTTCTCATACTTGCAACCATCAATGCATTCCGCAGTTTTTGTTTTTGTGTAAATGTCATGTGCTTCAAGGAGTCCATCTCTAAGTCCATCAAAGTATGTTGCACTCATGAGATCATGAAACTCCTCTGAGTTCTGGAAGGCTTCAATCCAAGCATCGTATTCCCTCCCTAATTCTTCAGCTTTATCTTTCAAAACAGCACCCATCTTGTCATAGTTTGTCTCACATTTGCACCCATAACAAGTAGAATACAATGGTTGTGGCAGTGTGGCTGCCATAGATGTCCTCGTGTACACGATACCTACTATAGCCTGGCTGTCCAAATCAGGAAAGGTCAACTTTGCCTCATGGAGTCCATTGACAATTCCTTCAATGTACATCTTAATTTCATCCCGGAGTGGTGGACACCCTGGTGGTCCTGACTGCGGCAATTCAAACTTATTGATATTGTTCAAGGCAGCAGTT
The DNA here is from genome assembly GCA_026586105.1 of Hylodesmum podocarpum. NCBI lineage: Eukaryota > Viridiplantae > Streptophyta > Magnoliopsida > Fabales > Fabaceae > Hylodesmum > Hylodesmum podocarpum. Next base: position 3,485,453 of record JALJEV010000519.1, on the reverse strand, counting down.
GTGATTGTATCAATATCCAGAGAAGGAAAGATATTCCGTGCTTCAACAAGTGCATCCCTCATTCCATCACAGAATATTTTCCTCAGTTTTTGTTCTCGCTGAGGATCATCACTTCCCTGATGATGATCACCAGAGGCTGAAGCTTCTCCAACATGATCCGAAACAAATGTGTCACGCAGAGCTCTAACAAGGTCCTTATCCAGAACCGAAGGCAGTACCGGTGCTACAAAAACTCCAGTCATGTTTTTCTTAGTTAACAAGGAATATAGTGTACCCCACACATCCAAATAAGGAAATCTTAACTTTGCTTCATGGAGTGCACTGACAACTCCTTCAGTGTATATCCTCATTTCAACAGGGATTGGTTTTTCATTCCCTTCACCTTGTGGTTCTGGAAGTAATGGTGATGCAATCCTATACATATTACCTTTTTTCAAGACCTCACTTGTTATTGTATCAATATCCAGAGTAGGAAAGCTTTTCTGTGCTTCAACAAGTCCATCCGTCATTCCTTCGCAGAATATTTTCATCAATTTTTGGTGGCCAGAGGTTGAAGCTCCACTTGTGTTTTTATTATTTAACAAGGCCGTTAGTATACCCCAGAAATCCAAATTAGGAAAGCTGAGCTTTGCTTCATAGAGTCCATTGATAACTCCTTCAATGTATATCTTAATCTCACCTTGTGGTTCCGGGAGTGTTGATGAAACCCTATATACTACACCCTTACTCAAGGCCACACTTTTGGTTGTATCAATATCCAGAGAGGGAAAGCTTTTGTGTGCTTCAACAAGTCCATCCGTCATTCCTTCACAGAATATTTGACTCATTATTTGTTGTTGTTGAGGATCATCACTTCCCTGATGAAGACCAGAGGTGGAAGCTTCTTCTTTTGAAACCGACACTGCAAGAACTCTATTCGTGTCTTTCTTACTTAACAAGGCTTTTAGTGTATCCCACTCATCCAAATTAGGAAAATTCAGCTTTGCTTCAAGGAGTCCATTGACAACTCCTTCAATGTATATCTTCGTTTCACCTTCTGATACTGATAGTGTTGATCCAACCTTATATATTTGGCCCTTGATCAAGACAGCACTTTTGGTTCTATAAATATCCAGAGAAGGAAAGCGTTTTTGTGCTTCAACAAGTCCATCCGTCATGCCTTGAAGGAATATTGGACTCATTATTTGTTGCTGATGAGGATTCAATAGTAAAAACGGGTGAAGTCTCTCATGGAAGCCTTTCATACCTTCTTCCCTAGATAAAATGGCATCTAGTGTTTCCCATACGTCAAGATCACTAAAGCTTAGCTTTGCTACAAGGAGTCCATTCACAATGCCTTCAATGCGTAACCCTTTCTCAATGCTGAGTTCTAGTCTTGGACATTCTTCTTCCGGTATGTCGAATAAGGGCTTCATCTTTCCATCGCTTTGAAGCATGTTGTTGGCATCAATTCTGGTTTTGACAATATTTATAGAAGGAAACCTTTTCTGTGCTTCAACGAGTCCCTCTGTCATTCCATCACGGAATATTTTCATTATTTGTCCTCGCTGAGGATCGTAATCATAGCCATTTTCATTCAATTTCACAGGATCTTTTAGACGTATAATAGCCAGATCATCATTGATATAGACTTCATTCTCACCAGTCTTTTCACGATCATCAATGTTTTTTATAGTATCAAGAAGCCACCTCAGATTGGAGTTTGGATCATCTAAAGCTGAGAATTGGGATTCCAATGATTGCTTAGCCTGCTCCGATATGATGTTTAGACCCGGCAATAAAGTATTCATACACTCTGAGTGTCCATCAAAACTCCCTCTTTCTTGCATCCTCAAATATTCATCTTGTGTCTTCTCAAATTGTAGGTCTATAGCAAGACTTTGTATCATCTTTAGGTATTCCTGCTTAGGATCTTTAGTAGGAACCTGAGTCACTGTCAAAGAGGAGGTGTCCGAATACTCGGGGTTGGGACATGTGAATTGGACACGATCATCCTTGTTGGTTTTTTCTGATGGGTAAACAAAAGCTCCCCAACGACTTAGCCTTAAGGTGGAAGTCACTTCATATAAAACCGTCACCAAATTCCATTCACGATTCAGAAAAGCATCAAGGCCATTCCACTCCTCATCACTGAACAAACGTCCAAGATCACAAATTAAGACGTGATTTTCAGCGATTATGAAGTTGTAATGACGTTTGCGAGGAACATGCTGACCGTTGATAAGTAAATGAAGATCAACAAATTGACGCCGACTAAAATTCCCTTTACTAATGTCTTTGAGCTGGAATACCAGAGCGAGAGCAAGGTTAGGGAAGTTGGCAGCACCACTAACCCAGAAATGAGGATTCTCTCCGTTCACCTTAAAATCAGCGTCAAACCATGTCGGGATATCCTTTATCATGGGCATCACCACTTCTACTCCATGTATCTCTTTCTTAGCCTATCATATTCATTTTCAACAACATTAAATATTAAATATTCATCTTCATGGAACTTTGCTAACTGCATTAAATAAAGTAAATAAAGTGAATCAGCTAATTCATTACACAACATACTTATTATAATTATTATCTTATTTTTACCTTAAATTTTTAATTCATATATTCTATTATTTATAATCACATAAACATTAATACTGTGTCACTGCTATCATAATCATTCTTTTGTCATCTGTTATCACTGTCTTACTATACTACCCCTGTCTATAACAAAAAAGCTTATGCCTCTAACAAAAACGCTTATATAATAAATACAAGAATTATATATTTCAGTTTTACAATATTGAATTTATTTAGAATAGTATTAATATATATATATATATAACGAGGAACCGAGATAATTAAAGAAATTATAAATAATAGTTATAATAATGTGACTTGAGTGAGAAAATTAATTTAATAAATATTATAATAATTAAATTTAATATGATAATAGTTGTTCAGAAAACATATTTCGTATTTATCAATCCGTATTTAAAGACTTGAGTTATAAAAATTTAAAAATTTGTCAAAATTATCATACATTATATAGAATAATAATAAAATTAAAATTTATTTGTATTAAATATTTTAATAACAAAAATCGATTCTGACTGCGATAATGACAAATATACATATGTTAAAATTTGACAAATCTCATTATAATATCATTCAGAGTACTCAATTTATGCCATAACAGGTTTACCAACTCAATACTCAACTAACACTACGTAGTTAAGATTAATATATACCAAAATGATGACAAATTCAACAAGTATAAAAGCCATAGAATTTCAACAATCTTAAAATCAGCTCATATTTTGCATAAAAATACATGACATAAATAGTGCATGTTAATATAATATCTATATTAACATAAATAAACAAAGAAATTTAAATAAATTTATATTTATATTTATTATACTCTCATTCATTTTACATTTGTACATTTATATGAGTATTGTATCACTATTACATGCAAAAATATAAATTTGAGTAGATTTAATGGCTTTGAAGACATCATATATCTTTTCAATTAAAAATATAACTAATTATCTTTTAATTTTATGTAATTTTATTTAAGACACAACTAAATATTTAAAAAATATTAATTAAAAATATTATATACAATTGAACAAATTCGTGCGAGGTAGCTTAGGTAAAAATATTTAGTTGAAGCAATGAAGCAAACCTGAAACCATAACATGTCCAATGTCTCTTCTGAAAAGCTGGAGCAATATCTTGCATCTACTTTTTGAATTGTAGGTGGCAACTTTGAAATTTCTTCAAGATTGGAACAATCATGAACGTCAAGAACTCTCAACTTAGTGCATTCAGGAATATTTTGAAGCTCTGAGCAATGATTGACATCAAGAATAGTGACACATTCCTTAATGCATGTAGGGAGAGATTCAAAATAGTTTTCTGATGCAATCAACTCTTTTAAATTTGGAAAGCAATAGAGAATTGCAAGATCTTCATCTGACAAGTTAGCATTTCTGATACACAGTTTTTCCACTTTTGGACGAACATTGGCTTTTGAAGGGCTAGGCATGAAACATTTGAATGATTCTTGAAGATGAGGACATCCTTCAATTTTAAAGGTAACAACATTTGGTAACATGAATAAGCTAGTTGGCACATATTTAAGTTTCCTGCTATTTGAAATGTCTACAGAAACAAGCCCAATAAGATTACTAATAGATCCTGGCAGCTCCTGAATAGCAGTACTTATCATATGAATCTTCAATGGAGTTTTCATTTCTTTCTTTATCTCCGGGAACTGTTCAAGCTCTACACACAAATTAAGGTTAAGGACTTCTAGAAGTGGTAGAAACATTATTTTCAGGAAAGTTCTGATTTTGGTGCATCCCGAAGCGCTTAGATGAACAAGCCTTTTGAGAAACCCAACAGATTCATGAACCGCAACTAGTTCTCTACAGTTATCAAGTCTCATCTCTCTTAGATTTTGAACTTGAGACACATCAGGCATTTCAGTGATAGATTGGTTATTTGAGAAATCCATCTTAACCAGATCTGAAAATTCCTACCGAAGAGAAAAGTAGTTTGTTAGTTAAAAAATAAAATAAAAAAATATATATATAGGAAACAAGCAATATATATAGACTTTATAATAATATTGTACCTTGAATGGCTTTTGTAATGTTAGATGACTTTTAGGCAAGTTAAAGATAATGATTTTCTTGGGATCAAATTTTGGTGGGAAAGAGTTTGAAGGATACTTTTCCCAATCAAGCACCCTCAAATGATTTGGCAGACATTGAGGATCAGATAAAAGAGTTATGTTTCGAACAATAAGAATTCTAAGTCGTTTCATTTTCTCAAAGGCAGTGCCACTCCAATCTTCTTCTTTTCGTTTGGAAGGATCAAGCAATATCCCTTCAATTTTATTACTTCCCTTTAAAAACAAAATAAGTAACATGAATCAAATGCATGTTGTCATTAGTATAATGTATAAATTAAAGAAAAATAGAGCAGATGGTTCTTACCAGATCATCATTTAGTACGTCAATAACATTGTCGTAATCCCACAGTCTGCTACGTTCTCCAGGATTTGATGATTCTTGCTCAACAACCTCTTTACCCATTTCCTGTATTAGATCATGCATTTTCAAGAAGCCATCCTCAATAGTTAGGAGAGACTTTTTACAAAGTAATTTAATGTTGGATGTTGCAGAAAATTCCTCAAGTATACTTTCAACATATTCTTTTTTCTCCCCTTTAAAGAAGCAGGCTATATCCAGGAAAACCTGTTTGGGTTTGCTATCCAATCTATCATAACTTATTTTGAGCACATTGAGAATCTTTTCATTTGGAAGACCCCTCTCATAGTCCTCCAATGCACTTTCCCAATCATCTAAAGTTTCTTCAGTAGACAAATCAGAGCCTATTACTTTTAAAGCCAATGGAAGACGCTTGGCAAAACCTGCAGCTCGCAAAGACACATCTTCAAAGCCCTCTTTAGGTTGACTTTGTTTGAATGCATTCCAACAAAAGAGCTCAAGAGAATGTTGCTCATTAAGCTCTTTCATTTCATACATCTTTTCAACTTTGTGACCAATTAGCACATCTTTATCCCTTGTCGTTACAATGATCCTACTACCTTTACCAAACCAATCAAGTCCTCCTGCCAACTTTTCTAACTTGTCCTTGTCATCAACATCATCAAGAACCAATAGAACTTTTTTCTTTCTCAGCCTTTGTTTTATTTCAGACACTCCTCTACTTGTACTGCCCAATTCAGCTTCTAGCTCCTCCTTCATCTCTGATAGAAGTGTCTTTTGTAGATCTTCCAAGCCATTGATTTTATTTGATTTCTCTCTAACATCCGCAAGAAAACTTGCAGCATCAAAGTGTCGCACAATCTTATCATACAAAGCTTTGGCAAGTTCTGTTTTTCCTATTCCTCCGAGTCCATATATGCCCAACATTTTTACATCAACAGACTTCATGTCTAGAAGTGATCTTACCTCTTCTATGCGCTCCTCAAGTCCAACAGGATTCTGATCACCATGTAATGGTTTAGGACCAATATTTTTAAACACTTTCTCAGCAATCTCTTCAATCAAATCGCTTTCATACTTGTCGCTGCTGCAACACCAAAATATAGAATATAAAGGAAATCAAAAGAATCTATGTTCTAACAGAAGTCAAACAAATCATAAATATTATAAATGCATTAAAGAAGAATATTTGAAATGGAGATTTATTTTTGTTACATTTCTAAATGGAGATTTAGGAGTGTAAAATTCAGAATAGCAATAGAATGACAGTGTTTAGAAAAAATTAAAAGATTCCTTTGAAAAGAGTCCATTTGGAACAACTCGTTAGATAATTTGTAACTTTCACCTTTTAAAAAAGTTAAGAGAGAAAACTTTTCAACTTTTGCAAAAAAAATATATTTATTTTATTTTCTTAAAAATCCTTACAAATAAATGTTTTTGAAACTAACTTGCAAGGGAAACATGGTAAAGAAGAAACTGCAGGCACATACCCAGATGCAATATGTATGCCGGAGAAGTTACTTGCTTCAGACAAAGCTAACTTCCAAGCCTCTACTTTTTGGGAGCCTTCACCAAACCTTTTCTGGTGTGCACTCATGTGCTCACCGTAACGATTTCTTTGATGTCTTATATCTGAGGGTTCTACATGGTAAAATATAGGGAACAACAGTCGTTTCTTCTTGTTCCTTTTTTTACATTCTATGATCTTAACAAGTTCATCAAGGCACCATGTGGAAGATGCGTAGTTCTCAGAAAACACAACTACGAAAATCTTTGATTCTTCAATGGCCTTGGACAGAGCAGGTGAAATAGTATCATCCATCCCAAGACTCTTATCATCCATGAAAGTCTTTATACCTTTCTTGCACAAAGCTCTATGAACATGTCCTACAAAGTTGTACCTTGTATCCTCACCTCTAAAACTCAGGAAAACATCGTAAGTGAAATCAAGGGACTCTTCCTCATCTTTTTCCATGGCAAATCTATCAAAAAAAGAAAAAACAACTATACTAGGTTAGTCAAGTTATTAGCAATACTGAAGTTAACTTAATGTGAGTACCGGAATGGAAGATTCATTAGCACCTTTGACGATAAAGATGAACACAGCAATACTGAATATGAACGGTCTCCAACTTTAATATTTTTACTTCACCGGCCTCCAATAAAGAAAAAAAAAAAAAAAAAAAAAAAAAAAAAAAAAAAAAAAAAAAAAACTATGATTTATTATCTCTCCATTTTCTAAAATTTTCACGGATGCATCTAATTTTATGTGCCAACTAATTATAATAAATGTGGGTAGGGTATGACACATTAGTATTATTTTATTCAAATTACACATCAAATCATGTACGAGGATTCACTAAGTTGGATAATTTGGTTAAATGGGATACATGTGCTGTATATCCTTGATTATATATATACATTAAAAAATCATATATTATATAAGAGTGGGTTTTGGAGGTGGGTTTAACATTTCAAACATTTAAATTATCTTCAATTCAATATCTTTCATTTTTTCAATATTTTATTCGTTTAAAATAATTTTAATATTTTAGATAGAGTAATTCAATTTTTTAGGATGAAAATTGTGTGACTTCCTTCTCTTTAAAACTCTGGGTGTTTAGTTTTTCAGCTTTTTTTTTTAAAAAAAAAACGTGTATGTTAGTTTAGAATTCCAACACATATTTTTGCATATTTTTTTTCACGGGTCTTGCTTACGAATATACAAAGAATATTAATTAAAAGATTAAATATATATATATATATAAAATAAATCATTGTAGGATACTAATAAAAAAAGCTTTTATTCTTTTTACTTCTTTAATAAGGATAGTTTTTTTTTATTAGACTCATATGTTTAATTCAGTAATTAAGACTGATTTCTAGTGGAGCATTAATAACCTAATAACAATTCCGTCCACAGCTAATTTAAAGCAAGATTAATAGAAATATTTTATATTATGTGCACATGTACATGAATTATATTGTTTTTAACATTTTACTATCAATTTTACTTTGTTAACAACTGTAATACGCAACCAACTAGTCAACTCACTCACAGAATATATATTTTCTCTCTCTTCACATTTTATACATATACATTTTTCTCTCACTTCACATTTTATAACTAGTTGTCTGGTCGTCTGCATATTTCAGTTGTCTACCAAATCATTTCCTTTTACTATACCATGTGCAAAGTGTCTAACGACCATATACAAAACACAAGTTGATGAATAAAGTATAATTGTAGCAGTGACCTTGCTTAATAATTGGTCTTTGCAGCTGAATTATTAAACAACATACTGTGGTGCTGAAACGAGAAGTCCTTATCCAGATGAATTGGTGAGATGAAGAGAGGTGCATTGTCTTATACGTTATCTTTGCATGTCTTTATAGTGCATAGTGTCCAACAACCATATACAAAACACAAGTTGATGAATAATATATAATTGTAGCAGTGACCTTTGTTATTTGGTCTTTGCAGCGGAATTAAATCATGAATTTTATTTTTGCTTTTACGTCTCTCGAGGACAATTAAATATATTATCAACCACTAATTCAAAGCACACAGTCTAGGTGCATGTGGCGAACCAACTTAATTCAAAGCAATTATCAGTAAACGACAACGGTATTTTAAGAGTAATGATTAAATAATTAAAAACATTATTAAAATATATTACTCAACATTTTTTTATTCATATAAGACGTAGACATTAAATACTAATCAAAAGATTCATAGAAATATAAATTAAAGTAGAATATAAAGACATTAAATTAAATAGTGAGTATAAATTGGTCAGATACTCTTGCATGGCAAACAAGACTCCTTAACTTAGGGAGGGCAAGGCAGCATAGTGCATACATATAGCCTCAACACTCAGATTACAAGCTAACGTTACACACACCACGGACACCTGACACGCTTGTAAGAAGTTTTATAAAGAATGATTTGTATAAGAACCTATATGCAATGTGGACTTGTCCCTGCATGAGTTGGGGATTTGTTTGGAACATCAATGTTATGACGGTCTACTTTAATCTTCACGAATAACTAGTAAGAAACCGGATATATACGTAGTTGTAAATTTCTTAGCATCCATAAAGTTCACCTCGTAAATTGCTGAATACGGTAACTGTTGTAGCTCGATGCTTCAATTCTGATTTGATACAAAGTTGCGAGTTATTGAAAATGAAGTATAGAGACCTCAAAAACCCCGCAAGTTTCTTCCTCTTATATTATTTCACCAAAACTTTCTGGTGGTTACATATTTTATCATATTTTTACTGGTACCTTTAATTTTAATTATATTTCCTAAGTCCTAACTCTTGTATTTTTACATTTGCATGGACATCTGGTGGACCATTAAATATATAGTTTGTAACATGCTGAGAACAACTAATTCAAGCAAAATTAGAAATATTTTATTATCTGAAAATGCACATGAATTTTATTGTTTTATCATTTTATTATAATGCTTTACTTCAATCTACTCGGACAGGTGCAAACCAGTAACACTTAAAAACTAAAATTTCAAAGTGCATTTAATTTGGTCCTATCTCAGATTCACATCATTGATGAGCTTAATTAAATTTATGCACAATGATCACAAATTCAAACACAAGCTCGATTATTTCACAAACAAATTACATAGTTTGAACACTGCCACTCTCTACAACAAACAATTAATGATTAACTTTTGGATTTTCCAGCTTGGGAAATCTCCAACCACAAATAATTCCAATCTTCTTCAACTAGATGAAGCCATAAGCTACTGAAGTTTGGACACACGGTAGTATCTAGACCAGAAGAAGTAGTCAAGTAAACCATCTAAGAGGCTAAATTGAAGAACAAGAAACATGAGTATTGGGAAAAGTCCCATAGAAGTTACTACATATGCAACCCACTTGGATGTGTGATCAAATATCAAAAATGAGGCTGCAACAAATGCTATAACCATAGTGACAATAGAGATAAAAAGCAAGGTAAGTCCAAGAATCAAGCTTGGGTGTAGTGATATGATAAATTCACTTTCTGTGAATCTTGATGAAGTGAAAATTGACAAGAAGGAGATTATGGATGCAGAAGATGTAAATAATGCAACTGCATTTGTCAATATGAAGACAATAAACCAGGCGTTGGTCTTATCACCTGGAACAGTAAGCTGCTGCAAATGCTACTGTAGCAATAAGTGTTGCCACAAGCATGCCAGACTCTGCTATTCCTTTAGCTGCATCTTTAACTTCTTTTGATAACTTCTTGTGATTATCATAAAATATATCCTTTGGTGTCTTGCCCTTGTTGTTTCTCATAGTCCTTAATTCAAGAGGAACTCTCTTCTCCACTTCCTATTTACCATTCAAGAGTATATCTCAATGATACATAGTATTAAATATATGTAATTAGAGTTTCATCTCAATAATATGCTTTAACATAAATTACATGATGAAACTCCAAGATTAGAGAACATTATTAAAAACATGTGTGGTCTATCATGGACACAAAGATGTCACGTAATATTTTCACCTTAGAATTAATAGTTCTAATTTAATATTAATAATAAAAAATATTAATGAAAATAAATGAAGTACTAAAAATCAAAACATGAAATAATTGGGAAAAGAAAATTTGAATAACATGAAAATAATGGTATTAAATTCACCTTGAACCAAACAAGTTCTCTTTGCATTTGAATGTTTGGTCTCAAACTGGAGGAAGCCTCATCTAGTTGAAGTGCAGCCAAGTGTAGAACATTGTTACGATCATTGTCCACAGCTCTTAGTATAAGGTTGACTGTCCTCATCTTAAGTATAAAGAAGAAAATGCTACTTTCTCGATGTAAAACAGAGAAGTGAAGTAGATTGAATCCATTAAGAGGGTCCCTAATGGTGAGTAGTTCACGATTCATATAAAGAAGCCATTTCACAGCCTCAACGTTTCCTGATTTTACTGCATCAAACAACACAGATGAAGGTTGATTTATCAAGTCCAAAATGTTTTTGTGTCCCAATTGTCTAGCTTGAGACCATAATTTTTTGAGCAATTGCAGACCCATTCCTGATGAACCTCCTTCACTAGTGTTGCCCTCTTTCATGTCTAGCAACAAGCAAAGTTAATTGGTCATGGAGCATACTAACAAATATGTTTAACATGAATAAAAAATTTCATTTTTGCTTATTACCATTTTCCCTTTGTTTTAATCTCTCTTTAAGAAAAAAAGAACACTATTGTATGACTTGTAATTGAGTAATTATTAATTATACAATTAAAAAAATAGTTATTAATTATAACTTTATAATAGATGACCGAATTATGGCAAATTGAATAAGCAATTAATAAAAAGATTAAAAGAAAAAGTTTGAAGAACTAACTCAATTCTTCTGAATGCTTTCGCGCCAGCATATGCAAAGCTGTTAGTTGTTCTTGGTCATCTCTTGCAATGGCCAATTCGGCTGGATATTCTTCAAATAATTTCGTTGCCACATCTATTAATTTCATGCAAACATTCAAATAATTTCGAAACGAGTTTGGCCAATGTAAAACTTCATCAACAAATTAATTAATAATCCAAATTAAATATGCGCCAGTTTCTAGGTTCTAATTCAGGATGAGAATATTTGAAAAAAAAAATTCCAATTTTGTTTTTAATTTTCATAAGTAAATTGAAAGTATCATTTTAATTCTCTTCCTCAAACATTTGCAGAAAAATAATAAGAACAAGAAGGTATAAATATTGACATCGGATAAAGAATTCAATTTAAATTCAAACCTCTCATGCATTTCCATATTCTTAATCTCAAAGGTACCTGGGAGTAGACACTCATTATTTTTAAATTCCAAGATGTCAATGTCTTGGTTGTTATCATAATATATACTTGAAAAACAGACGGGTCAGCCTTGGACACACGCAAACGGAAAAAAAAAAAAATTAAGGACGATATCACAATCTGTCAAAAGACCTACCTACCGGTCTTAAATTAATTATTCCAATTCATCAATGAAACTTGTTATCAAATCATGGTTATTTAAAACAATGCAAAGAAAATCTTACACAAACTGTGTAATCTTATTCGGAATTCCCATCGGACATCAATTTTCAATTCTTAAAAGTATGTTATAAGTTGTGAAATGTTTCGTAGATAATTACAATAAGCAGACAATCAAACAAGTACTTGTATAATAGGAAGAAAAAGAAAAAATAAGAAAAATTAATAAAAGAAATATATAAATCTATACGTTTTATGAGTTAGTTGACTGCATATTGAAATTGACCGAGTAATATTACTCTAACAAAGAATGAGAAAAAAAAAACAACAACTTATGTTGAAAATATAGATGAAGAACAACTATAATATTAAGAGTTTTTACGTACTGATTTATAAAAAATTAACTTGATATATAAAAGTTGATTAAAAAATAGATAACTATATTGTAAAGTCTTACTCTTACCAAACATGTTACTGTTAATAGTCATGAAGAAGAGTCGTTGAATGTCCTCGAGAGCCATTTTGTCAAGCAGAATCTTAGAACAAAGATCTTGAACAATTTTGTGGTGGCCAGTTAAGGCAGCCAAGTGAACAGGAAGCATTCCATCATGTCCTTTGATCAATGCAACATTTTCGTTTTTTTCAATCATAATTTTGAAAAAATCACCATTCCCTGAAATTGCAGCCATGCAAAAAGAAGTGTTTCCATCTGAATTTGGTATTTCCAAGTCTTCTGTGGCCATAATGTTGACCAACCCTTCCACAAAACTAACGCTGTTTGCAGTGACTGCTACATGAAGAGCAGTGTCTCCACTAGCAGTCAATGGAATGCGTATCATATCAGGAAAATTATCAAAAATGGATTCTGCTTGCTGCCACGTATCGTTCAGTGCATATACATAAAGTTCTCTTATTAAAGAACCTGAAATCCTTGCAAATTAACTTCACATTATTACAACATGTCCTTTTTATAATCATGACTATGTTAAATATTTGCAAATGAAAACTTTCTCCTGTTTACCATAAATTTGTGGAAATTCTTTATATTTTGGTGATTAAAAGTTTTTCTACTTTTATGATTTGAATAAAATTAATTCTTCTGAAGTCACTTTTTATATATTATTCCTAGGTAAGTCAATTTTTTTAATATCAAGTTGTTTCAACTTCAATTTGTTTAACACAGTAAATATGTTTTAAATTCCTAAACGTCTGTCTCTAATCTTTGAACAAAATTTGACTAAAATTTTGATTAATTATAACTCCTAAACAAAATTTTGACTAATCTTTTATGTATATTTGTTACGTCGATATTTTTTAGTCGTTGTCATAACAAATGTTGAATGATGAAAATCATTGACGTAGAACAAATGTTTAGGAATTGAAATCATTAATTAACAAATATTCAGAAATTAAAACTAGTCAAAATTTTATTGAATAACTAAAATCATAATTTTAAAAAACTTTGGGAAATTAAAACATATTTAACCCAAAATCTAAAATAAACAAACTTTTAAGTGGTATCTAGCTAAATGCATAGCTTGTCAAATGCAATAGTTTGAAGTATAATACTTACTCAGATCTTCTGGATTCATTTCACTCGGTCCTTTACTTTGACCTTGCGGAAACGAAGAACCTGGAGTCGAAACTGGAGTTTGATGATGGCTTAGACTAGAAATGTGATTTGATGATATTATGATCTGAATGTTGGTGTCATCTAAAAATGTGACAGAGGGATCATCTCCTTTGTCTAAGGAAAATTCTCTAGACAGTGGAAGCGAATTCGACCTCCAAAATTCCATCTTCTTCTCTTTTGCTTCTGTTTTTCCTGGCCGCCGAAGCTTGAACATATTCTGATGTTAAAATCAAAGGCTTAATTTATTAATTTTGCTTTCAATTTCTAAGTACCATACAAACACTGTAATTACATATTTCCATTATGAATTTCTGTTATGTACTCAAAACTAAATCACACTATAACACAGTCATTGTTATTTATTTCAATAGTTGTTGTAGCCGTAAGGTGAAGGCACTAATAAGTTAAATACTGTAACATAAAAAGCACAATGAAAGTATTAAAATAAATTCATGAGATGGGGCCATTAAAGTTTAATTACCTCGTAAATTGAAGTGTAGAATATTATGCCCCTTCTATCAAGATGCTATAATTCTGGTTTGATGCAAAGTTGTAGAGACAACCTCAAACCCTGCAAATTCCTGCTCTTATAATTGTTGACTTAAAATTTCTGTTCTAGTAGTGGTTATACTAACTCTGGTCTTTTAATAATTGCGCATGCATTTCGAGGAAAATTAAATATGTAACAACTTGTACTAGTTCAAACCAAGTCCAAGATTACAAGTATTTTATTATCAGAAAATGTATGAATTTTCTTAAAACTTGTCAAACAACCATGGAACATATATTATTCCAAGATCAAATTGAACATGAGTGTTAGACTTGACAAGTATAAATATGCCACGGTGAAGTGTATCTGTATCTTCGTAGTAATAATTGGCCACAACTTGCGTTTAGCTTGTCTCCCAAAGTCTCTAGGTAATACTTAATAATGTTAAGAGTTATAGCTAAAATATGAAAAATTACAGAAAAGATGTTTGAACGAAAAACAATAAGTGTTTAAAAGAATTTGGTAAAGGAAGGAGTTTAGAGAAAAAGTAATTGTCAAATAGATTTAATTTCAGTTAAACAAATGCATTAGGCTTGAATTTTATTTAATTCCATCCACTACATTATTTAATTAAGTGAAGGCTCGAGATTTTTCTTCTTTACGGGGAATTAAGTGAGAAAATCCTCTATAACATATTTTCTTCGAACTTGAATTATCCCTTCGTTATTCTCACACAATAGAAGAGAAACTTTAAACATATCTTAATTCCTTCCTAAAAATTAAATTTTGTAACTTCAAACATATCTTAATTTCTCTGTAAAATTTAATTAAAATGACTTCATTTAAAGAATTAATCAGATAATTACCCTTATTTAAACTAAACTTTTAAATGTTTTCACGCAAATTATCAAAATTTATAATAATTTATTGTTAACCTCTAGAGGACGAGTGTGTTATTATTTAGCGTACAGTTTATGATCGTGATGGAAAAAAGTTTTTTACGCTAATTTTGGTAGAAACATATATTACACAAATTATTCGATGGAGATGAATTTCCTCTGTATTTTATTGTACATGTACGTTCTCTTGATATTCAATAAATTTGCATCACGTCATTTAAAAATAACAAGGAGCTAGCATTTGTTTAAACTTGGAGCATAAATAGGCAACATTATACACTAGTTCTTATAAATACATAATAATCAATACTTGTATTAATTCCCGTAGTAATTTTATTTTTTTTTCACAACAGATAGTAAAATGTGTAACACCCAGTATACAGCATATCTAGTGTTAATAGGTGTATACATTTATTCCATACATGCATATAACTTATATGTTCTTGATATATATAATATATATCTTCCGTAACCTGAAAAACCATGAAAGACACATTAACAGTCGTCGTTGAAATCAAGAAATTCACTTCAGTAATGTGAAATCCATCAAATACTCATCATAATATTTAGCTTCAAAAAATTGTAACATATAAAAAAAATTCATATAGACTTTCTGTCATTATTGTTTGTTTTTGTATGCATATATAGTGTTATCGTTTCTTTATTAATTATTTGGTTCCTTTAAATATCACAAAATTTTTATTTGATCACAGATGTTCCAAATTTTATATATATATATATTTGATCACAAAAATATAATAAATAAAATACCAAGATAATTAAGTGCTAGACAGAAGAGACTGTGCAGCATTAGGAGGAGGACCGCAGTAGCAACTAGCAATAATAGGGACTGGTGTGAATTGGAGGAGTTCAATGGAGTTCAACCCTTCTTTCACCAAAACCTGAGTTTCAAACTCGATTGTGGAGTCAGTGTCAACATGTTTTGCCTCCAAAGTTATGTAGTATATGGTGCCTGCAACATCTTGTTTCCTTGCACCATTCACCTTCACAAACTCCAAACCAGCATTCTGCATGCGTTTCCATTATCTCTAATTAAATTATCACAGATAAAATAAATAAAGATAAAACTTGGCTATATATATAATTTTGTAGTTAAATCAGGTGCCAAAAATCAATAATAAGAGCTTACGTTTTGAACTTGATTTCAAGGTTGTAGAGTTGATTTTAGATAATATATATATTTGATTTCACTTTACTTAACCATTTGTAATTGATTTTGAGTTTGGAATTCATTTTAAAGTTTATTTGAGGTGACGGTAAAAATTAAATTATTTCAATAATTAATTATATGTATAATTGATTATTGTTATAATCGATTATTATTAAAATTAGTTTTTGTTTGGATCAATTTGTTGGATTATAGTTTGAAGATAATTAATTTTACGTGGGTGCAACAAAAAACAGCTTTTACAAAGTAAAAAAAAATTAAAATTATTGAAAAATAATTATGAGCTTCAAATTTTTAGATGAAAAAATCAGTTTATTTACTGAGAAAAAGGTTGTTCACAAAATTTAAGCTATTTTACCAAACGATACAATTTATATTTAAACAAGCTTTTTAAGGAGAAAAAAGCTGAAGTATATATATATATATATATATATATATATATATATATATATATATATATATATATATATATATATATATATATATATATATATGAAAAAAAAACTTTTTCAAAATCTCTAAGTTAAAGTAATTTTAAGTCAATTTTGTGTTGGATGAAAATTTTTACTTAAATCTTAAGAAACTTAATTTTCTAATAAAAACATATTTTAACTATAAATTATATCATTTCAAAAATCAAATTAATCAAGATCAATTTTATTAACGATAATCCAAACACTTAAATAAGTGGTTATAATTGAGTTGAATAAAGAGAAGAAAAAAACAATGGTAGAAGAAAACCTGAATTTTGTTGTGTTGGTCAACAGCAAAGCGTGCTAGATTATGGATCTGAACGTTGTTCTCAATTTCATTGATTTCTGTGATGCCAGCATCTGTTGTCTGAACTGTTGCCATTTCTCTTTAATTTCTTTATCTTGTGTTGTGTGTATTATGTCCCTCCCTTCTCATTATTTATAGGAAAACCTTCGTCTCATTTTGGTAGATTTGATGGTGAAAACAATAAATTCCATCAAATTGAAATATTAAACAAATGAAATTATATAAATAAAATAAAAATATTAAAAAATGTATCAATTTAATTTTATATTCTAAAATAATGAGAGACTAATTTCTACAACTTTCAATTTTTGAGAAAAAATATATCATATAATTTCTAATATTTCAAAGATAATTTATATAATTCCTAATGTTTAGATACTATTTAAAGTAAACTACGTCTCTCGCGAGGGTTATGCGTGTCGCATTTTACTTCTGACTCGTTGGAGTAATTCAATATTCTACTAGAAGATTTTATTGTGCAACACTTCATTCCCTTTTTTAAATATTTTGCTAAATTTTTATAACAAGAAATGTATAACAAAATATTATTTTAATTGCTCATTAAAAAAATATGAATATTATGGTATTTTTCATTTCATATTAAAACCGCTTATTTGATATTAATATATTACATTTTATTCTATTTTTAATTTTTTATTAAAATATTTTTCACTCCCTGCAATAAGACATTTAATTACCACTTATTTAATTTTAAATATTAAATATGCAATTGGATAATTTTTAAATGATATATTTTTATATTATTTTGTCATGAGTTATTTAAATATTACATAACATTTATTTCAATATTTAAATATCTCATAATAGGATGATGTAAAAAAATATTTTAATTATAAAATTTATTTTTGCTAAAATTTTTAGAATAATATGTAAAATTTTCGTGTTTGTCAAGAGAGAAAAAGAATTTATTTTACATAAAAGCAGGACATTTTTTATATTTATATTTTTTTAAAGATGATAGTATAAAGGATGTTTTTATAATATTTTACATAAAATGTTTTAATAATAAATTAAAGTTACATTAAGAGAAAAAATATATATTTTAACGTAAGAACGAATGGTGTAATATACCTAACTATAAGATATATAGTCCTAATATTTTTATTAGCATTTAATTAGTTTTTCTATTTCCTTTCAAAATTAAATAGCAGATTCTCAAATGCAAACAATGAGTTATTGAATATCGCTTTTGATTTAAGATAACCAAATTTTTCCTATTAGAATTTAAACCCTACTTGAAACTTATAGTATATAGTTAAGTGCGTAGCATATGTTTTTCTCAAATTTAATGCAATAATTTTTTTACAATAGGCAACAAGAAGATTTAACAACACATGATGGGGTATAAATTTTTATGTATATTTATCTTTATATATAGAAAAGTTAAAACATTTAGACATCTCATACAATTTCCCAAAAGAAAAAAAAAATTACGTAATCATCAATATATCTTGAAACAAACTACTCCCCCAGAGCAAAACTAAACCTATAAATCGTTGGGGAAAATCCTGTATTAACCCAAGATAATTATCGACAAAAATGGTGCCTGAAGATGACGTAATGGGATAAATACGTCCAATTAGCCTTTAATTGGCATTCAATTTGCTTTCACATTTCCTTTGTAAATTATAAAAATTTGTTTGTATTAAAGATAACGTAATTTTCAGCATTAGAATTTAAACCCCGTTTGAAATTTTGAGTATAGATAAGTAGGATAGGTTTCTCTCAAATTTAATGCATTAATTTTTTTTTTTACAACTGGAAGCAACAAGATTTAATTAATAGGTAAATTGTCAACTAACATTTAATTGATATTTAATTAGCTCCCTATTTTCTTTTAAAATTATATATGCATGTTGTCAAATTCTAAATATAACTATTATTAAGTTTAAAGATTATCCCTAATAATATAAAATAATTTTACGCAATTATTCAATTTGATCTTTTAGAAATTCTATTATTAAAAATATGTATTAACGGTGTCAAAACTATATACTATCCGTAGAAATCGTTTGCTATTGATTTATTTTAATATACTCTCTCTTATTTAACAATATTAAATATGAAATGACTTATATCCTTTTAAATAAATAATCTAAAAATTAAATCCTCATCACGTTAAAGTGGTATATTTAATCTGTGTGCGTTCTTGTTAAATTTTTTTCGGCAACATTTTTGTTGTTTAATCATAAATACTTGCATAACGATCAACATTTGTAATTATAATTACACCAAAGGCAATATTTATTCAAAGTGCTAGTTAACACTACAATAGGATGCAAAATGTGTACACATCTACACCACACGTAGCGTTAATACATAACAGCCAGGTTTATTCCAACCATACTTAACACGCTCTTGCTCAAACTTCCAAGGTAACCACATCAAATCTTCTGTAACCTGAAAAGTAATATTTAAGGTATTTAATATTTTTTATATATAAAAAAGTAAGAAAATGAATTTAATATTTAAGGTATTTTTGTAAAAAAATAAATATATCAGATATATTAGATTGGAATTTATAGAAATAGTAATGAGTACGTTGGACCTATAAAAAGAAGGGTAATTAAATCAATAGAGATTGGACCTTAAGTGTTAGACAGAGACCGAAAAGAGAGTAGGACCACCCGTGGCTGTAGCAGAAACAATAGAGACTTTGAATTCGAGAAGCTCCTTAGAGTTTAACCATGACTTCACCAACACCTTTGCTTCATAGGTTTTTGTGGTTTCACCATCTTTTGCCTCCAAAGTTATGTAGTATATCACACCTTGAACTTCTTGCTGCTTTGCACTAATCACCTTCACAAATTCTAGACTTGCATTCTGCATATAACTCCAATTAAATCATCACATTAATTTAAGAGATGAAAAGACAAAAGTGCAATTAATTAAAATAAAGAGATAATTAAACGACTCAGGTAAGATTGTGGAAAATATTGATTGTGTTTCAGTAACTCTTACCTGGTTTTTGTTGTATTCTTCAACAGCAAAACGTGCGAGATTCTGAATCTCAACGCTGTTAGCAGCTCCAGGCACATCGATAATGCCACCATCTAACGGTGTTGCCATTTCTTTATTAATATCTTTATCTTGTGTCTGTGTCTGTGATGCATCATGTCTCTACCTTCTATCACCTTTTATACTAGTTGCATGAATGAATTGGAGCATTTCATTTATCAGTAATGTCGCATCAGCATGTGCGTGATATAGTAACAGTTATTGGTGCTATAATATCAGTTCTAACAAATCAAACTGAACCACATGTTGTATATTATTTTATTATTATAAATACAATTTTATCGAATAATTATGCATTTTTATCATTATTTAATTGGTGTAAATCTGTTATGATAAAAAAAAAATCACAATTTTGGATTTTTATGATAAACAAATTCAATTAAACCAAACCCAATTCACTCGATTATATATATTAGAATGGTTCAGATTGTAATTAACAAATTAATCTAAATAGCAATGGAATCGGATTTTACTTTTTTCAAAAATCGATTAGGGAATAGTCTAGAAATGGTCCTATACGTGTCTGATATTTTATTTTAAGAAATCACACCATTGTGCCACGTGTCACCAATCGGATATTCTTGGTACATTTTGTCGTTCATAATCAACGGCAATTTCATCATTAGCCGGAGAAAGACATGAACTTTGGGGAGTACTAATTTAGCACGTGTTTGGATGTGAAATAAATAGTATGATGTTATGTCTCCATTATTGAGTTGTACATATCATCGATGGCAATGCAAGAAAATCACGTTGATGATTCGTGACCATACACGTTATTATGCATTTATATGGATGTGAATAAGTGAAATATCTACACATAGTATACCAGAAAAATAAATTCATGAAAAATAATCACCAACGTTGCATACAAACTTTTCTTTCAAAAACATTACTTAATCATTGATTGCCCATTGACTCACTATACTAACTTTAATAATTTTTCGGCATATTTAATAAACAATTTCAAGAATATAACACATTCCAAGAATATATATATATATATATATATATATATATATATATATATATATTATAACTAATTATTTATTTATTGTAATTGTTTACTAAATATTTTTTTTAATTTTTTTTAGTAAGAAGGTTTGAAAGTTAGGCTATGATCTTAAGAAGGATTAATACATAAGTTGAGAATATAATTAGTTATGCATTTAATTAATTGCAAATGTAATAAATAGTTGAGGGCTCATTCTCTCTTCAGTTGCATTAACTAGTGCAACAAAACTAGAAAAGATTACCATTAAAAGTGAAGCTTTCAGTTTCAACTAGAAATTTCTCTAGCTAATTAAAATTTTTTATGGTAAAAATGTAGATGACACAATTTGTTTGGATGGAGTTCAATTCCCCTGTACTTCCTCTCATGTTTAATAAATTTTCATCTTGTCATTAGAAAATAAATCTTTCATCTTTCATTATAGGTGTATGAAAAAACAAGTCCATAAATAAATGTTATTTTAATTTTAATTAACTATTTTTAATATTTTTTGTCAAGAAAAATAGAAGATAAGTATTGAAAAATTCACAATAATTTACCAACTAATTGAACCTGATCTTCCCAAAAATTATTTTTTTCATTTATACCCGTAATTATACTATCCCTTAGCTTTGTTTTTAACAAAGAAAAGTAATTCTTTTAAAAATTATAAAATTACTATTTTATTTTATTTATTTATTTTCTTTTATTAATCTGTTTTAAGAAAAACATAAAACAATAGTTATATGAGAATAGATCGAATAAAAAAGAACATTTGTTTCATCATTGGGAGATTATTCGGCAACATTAAGGTATTTACGTGTAAATGCCTAACAATCATATATATTTGTACACACCCTTACGCCGTGTAGGCTAATAACTACATTTATTTCATACACATAAATTTATTTCATTTAGGTAAGTGTCATTTTTTTTATTAATTGGGTCCTTTGTATATCACACTTTTTTTTTTTTATTTGAATACTTTAACTTTATATGTGCCAATTAATTTTATGTTCGATTTCTCGTTCTTAAGAAACACATACTCCATGGACAAAACAGATGATTATATGTATCAAAGTATCTCATGAAAAAAAATATTGGTGAAATCTAATTTAATAAATTACAACCTTTTGAAAACAGGAGATAAAATGGGAAAAAAAATTGTTAGCTTTAGAAGAATAAACTGGCTTTGCTCCTTCAAAGTATTTCACTATTTGATTATATATGTAATTAATTAAAGTTAGAATCAATATTTATTTGGGTGAAATTGTTGAAAAAAATTAAAGATAATTAATTTTGTTTAAGTGCTAAAGTAATAAGCTTTTACATAGTAAAATATAGTATAGAAATAGTTGGAAAAAACTTAATCATAAATTTAAAATTTTCAAGTTAAAAAATCGTCTAATCTTTTTAAGAAATTTTTTTTATACAGTTAAATTATATTATCAATGACACAATTTATCTTCAAACATATTTTTACTTAAAAAATAAATAATTCATATAATTTCTTTTTTTTACTAACATACTCAATCGTTAAGTTCTTTCCCAAAAAATTGTATAAAATATCTAGCCAAATCTTCTCGAACATGAAATTATTTGCTTATATTTTAATGTATACAGAGTTGATAATAAAGCTATCAGGGATGGCAGAAAGTAAGAAGTGTAGATAGAGTTTGCAAGGAAATTCACTCTATTTTAAATAGATAAGAAATAGTCTATATTAAATAGACATTATAAAAACTATCTATTAATCCACTAATTAACTAATCATTAATTTGTATTATTAACTAAATTAAATCATTATCTAACAAATAAAACATCTTTAACAAATAATAAAATTATTATTAACATTCTCTCCTTTAAACTGAAATATGTAAAGAAATCAATGCTTAATAAATAAGGATTAGTTATAATATTTGTCACTTGATCTTGATTTTTATAAAATTTTAAATCAATTTTTCCATTTTACAAAGATAGAGAAGAAAATGGAACCTAACAAGATTTAATTAATAGGTAAATTGTCAACTAACATTTAATTGATATTTAATTAGCTCCCTATTTTCTTTTAAAATTAGATATAGACGTTGCTAAATTCTAAATATAATATTATTGAGTTTAAAGACTATCCTGATAATATAAAATAATTTTACTCAATTATTCAACTTGATCTTTTAGAAATTTTATTATTAAAAATATGTATTGACGGTGTCAAAACTATATACTATACGTAGAAATATTTTTCTATTGATTTTTTATAATATACTCTCCTATTTAACAATATTAAATATGAAATGACTTATATCTTTTTAACTAAATAATCTAAAAATTAAATCTTCATCACGTTAGAGTGGTATATATAATTTGTGTGTTCATTTTTATCGCATATTTTTTGAAAAATATCTATGTGTTTAAGTTTGTTAAATTTTATGTCACAATATTTTTTAAAAAATATTTAATAATCAAATACAATATATAAATAATTAAATAATATTAAAAAAATGAGTTTTTTTTTAAGGAGAGATTTGTCCCATTTATATTCTTAGATTTTATATCTAGGTATTTCATACCCTAGGATTTCATATTTTGTTATTTAGTCTAAATACTTGCATTACTATCAACATCTGTGATAACAATTACTCCAAAGGTAATATTTATTCATAGTGTTCAGTTAACACTGGGATGCCAAATGTGTACACATCAAACTTAACACCACACGTAGCTTTGATACTTAACAGCACGTTTATTCCAACCATACTAAACACTCTCTTGCTCAAACTTCCAAGGTAACCACATCAAATCTTCAGTAACCTGAAAAGTAATATTTAAGGTATTTAATATTTTTTATATATAAAAAGTAAGAAAATAAATTTAATATTTAAGGTATTTTTATATAAAAAAAATCAATATATCAGGTATATTAGATTGGAATTTATAGAAATAGTAATGAGTACGTTGGAGCTATAAAAAGAAGGGTAAATTAATAGTGAGTGGACCTTAAGTGTTAGACAGTGACAGAAAAGAGAGTAGGACCACCCGTGGCTGTAGCAGAAACACCAGAGACTTTGAATTCGAGAAGCTCCTTAGAGTTTAACCATGACTTCACCAACACCTTTGCTTCATAGGTTTTTGTGGTTTCACCATCTTTTGCCTCCAAAGTTATGTAGTATATCACACCTGAAACCTCTTGCTGCTTTGCACTAATCACCTTCACAAATTCTAGAGTTGCATTCTGCTTGCATACATATCCATGTAACTCCAATTAAATCATCACATTAATTTAAGAAATGAAAAAAAAAAGAGTGCAATTAATTAAAATAAAGAGATAATTATGCTAAGCTAAAATATAAGGAATATAGCCTAAAAAATGTACATAGAAAATGAGATTTGTTCCTTACTTGTAAATATTTAATAGATCATTTAGATGATGTAGTTCTAATTCAATCCTACAAAATTAACATGTAAAAGTGGGATTTCTTCCCTACTTACATGCATACAATAGGTTATATGTTTAGGTAATATAAATTTTCCAATAAAATAGATAGTCTGATATGGACTCGAGGTCTAACATTTATTATCAATTTTAGGATAAATTTTTATATCAAATTACAAAATAAATTATGTTAATATCTCGACCGTACAATAGAAAATATTGATTGTGTTTGAGTAACTTTTACCTGATTTTTGTTGTATTCTTCAACAGCAAAGCGTGCGAGATTCTGAATCTCAACACTGTTAGCAGCTCCAGGCACATCGCTAATGCCACCTCCTAACACTGTTGCCATTTCTTTTTTAATATCTTTAACTTGTTTCTGTCTCTCTGATGCATCATTTATCTACCTTCCATCACCTTTTATACTAGTTGCATGTATGAATTAGAGCATTTCATTTATCAGTAACAGTTATTGGTGCTATCATATCAGTTCCAACAAATCAAACTGAACCAACCATATGTTATATATTATTTTATTATTATAAATAAAATTTTATCGAATAATTATGTATTTTTATCATTATTTAATTGGTGTAAATCTGTTATGATAAAAAATAAAAATCACAATTTTGCATTTGTATAATAAAAAAATTCAATTAAACCGAACCCAATTCACTCACTTATATAAATTACAATGGTTCAGATTGTAATTTACAAAGTCAAACAAATTAATCTAAATAGCAATGGAATCAGATTTTACTTTTTTTTCAAAAATCGATTAAGGAATAGTCTAGAAATGGTCCTATACGTGTCTGATATTTTATTTTTAGAAATCCCACACGTGTGCCACGTGTCACCAATCGGATATTGTTGGTACATTTTGTCGTTCATAATCAACGGCAATTTCATTATTGGCCGGAGAAAGATATGAAGTTTGGGCGGTAATAATTTAGCACGTGTTTGGATGTGAAATAAATAGTATGATGTTATGTCTCCATTATTGAGTTGTAGATAACATCGATGGCAATGCAAGAAAATCACGTTGAAGATTCGTGACCATACACGTTATTATGCATTTATATGGATGTGAATAAGTGAAATATCTACACATAGTATACCAGAAAAATAAATTCATGAAAAATAATCACCAATGGTGCATACAAACTTTTCTTTCAAAAACATTACTTAATCATTGATTGCCCATTGACTCACTATACTAACTTTAATAATTTTTCGGCATATTTAATAAACAATTTCAAGAATATAACACATTCCAAGAATATATATATATATATATATATATATATATATATATATATATATTATAACTAATTATTTATTTATTGTAGTTGTTACTAAATATTTTTTTTATATTTTTTTTTAGTAAGAAGGTTTAAAAGTTAGGCTATGATCTTAAGAAGGATTAATACATAAGTTGAGAATATAATTAGTTATGCATTTAATTAATTGCAAATGTAATAAATAGTTGAGGGCTCATTCTCTCTTCAGTTGCATTAACTAGTGCAACAAAACTAGAAAAGATTACCATTTAAAGTGAAGCTTTCAGTTTCAACTAGAAATTTCTCTAGCTAATTAAAATTTTTTATGGTAAAAATGTAGATGACACAATTTGTTTGAATGGAGTTCAATTCCCCTGTGTTTTATTGTTGAAGTACTTCCTCTCATGTTTAATAAATTTTCATCTTGTCATTAGAAAATAAATCTTTCATCTTTCATTATAGGTGTATGAAAAAACAAGTCCATAAATAAATGTTATTTTAATTTTAATTAACTATTTTTAATATTTTTTGTCAAGAAAAATAGAAGATAAGTATTGAAAAATTCACAATAATTTACCAACTAATTGAACCTGATCTTCCCAAAAATTATTTTTTCATTTATACCCGTAATTATACTATCCCTTAGCTTTGTTTTTAACAAAGAAAAGTAATTCTTTTAAAAATTATAAAATTACTATTTTATTTTATTTATTTATTTTCTTTTATTAATCTGTTTTAAGAAAAACATAAAAAATAGTTATATGAGAATAGATCGAATAAAAAAGAACATTTGTTTCATCATTGGGAGATTATTCGGCAACATTAAGGTATTTACGTGTAAATGCCTAACAATCATATATATTTGTACACACCCTTACGCCGTGTAGGCTAATAACTACATTTATTTCATACACATAAATTTTACTGTGTAATTATAAATTCAGATATTCTTAAAATAAAATTTCCCCATAAAGAAATCATAAGTTTTGCTCCTATGTTACTGTTATCTCATAAGTTTTGCTCCTATGTAAAGAAATCATCATGATTAAACAAAAATTTGTCACAAAATTTGGTTAATTGTCATAATTTAAAGAAAAAATTGTTACAAGATAATTTTTCACAGAAGAGAAAATTACATTATTACGAAACTTTGAAAAGTAAAATTTGTTAAAAAAAATCTTTAGTCACACAAATCACGAAATTCAAAAGCTTTTGTGAGAAAAGATGACTTAAAGATACATATATAACAGTTATTTATTACCATAAATATTTCTGAATGAGAATAACAAAACTAAAAATAAAAATTAAAGACTAAAATAAAAGATATGGATAGTATACGAAATAAACACAGGTTAATTAAAGTTTAACTACCATGGAATCAGTAATGATTAAATAAAATATAATATTATAAGTTAAGATTAATAAAAAAAATATTATAAGTTAAGACTAATAAAAGATTAAAATAATATTATTGTATGTATATAAAAGTGTAAATTAATTTAAATTTATTAACGTATATTTTTTATTTATTTTAAAATATTTAAATTATTTTTTTAATTTTTTTAATAGAACCGGTTAAAACCTTTTTCCTTATTAGTTCTAGAATCAATTAAAACTAGTTTTATATTGATTTTGGCTGATTTTATTTTGATTTACTGACTTTTACACTAATTTAATCATTAATTAATTTTATGCGTTAATCAAATTAAACAATTAACTATTTTTTTGTCAAATTGATCGGTTAAGTTTGATTTTTTGAACAACGAAAAAGTTTAATTTAAAATATTACTTTTGGTATTAAATCAAAATGAATGAAATGCCACTTTGACGAGACATTGTCACGTAAATTCTTAACATTCAAGAAATAATAACTAGTACCTCACTTATAACTTTTTTAGACATTTTTATCTAATTATGAATTAAAATAATCATAAATTACAAAAGTTAAATATTAAAATGAGGTTAAAATTATATTAGTCAAAATTATAAAATTTAAATACTATAATAAAAGTGGAAACTTATTTATATTTTTTAAATATTAAACATTAACGAGACTGTACGTATTTCACAAAGTCAGGACTGAATTTGTAATTTACTCAATAGGAAAAGGGAGAGTGTACTTATTACTGGTGGGAGTCTAAATAGTAAAACCTTTGTGCCAGGCTCAGAGCCATGTTGACTGCCCAAAAACTTATTATATATTATGATTGAAAGCTAGAGCTGGTTCACTATTTCTTGGTTTATTATATATATTTTTTATTTTAATATATTAAATTTTAAGAATTTTATTTTGGTATTTTAAATTTTTAAAGAGTTTCATTTTGATCTTTTGAAGCATAAATGCTAAAGTTTTAACACAATTGTATTTCAGTTTAAGTTTCTAAAAAGTTTATGATCTTTTTAGTAAAGAGGGTAATATTTATTTGTAGTAATTAAAAGTGAAATAGGAACTCAAATGTGTACACAACTCTACTACACCATATCCAGCAATACAAAACATTTATTCTATATATATATAACATGATGTTGATATATTATATACTGAAACTTTGTACTACGTTTCCTTAACTTAATTGGTACTGGTAGCAGCAACACTAATCACTTCCTGGAACTCAAGGAGCTCCTTAGAGTTGAGCCATGCCTTCTCCAACACCTTCGTTTCATACACTTTTGTATTCACACCATCCTTTGCTTCCAAAGTGATGTAATACAAGGTCCCTGCAACTACTTGCTCCTTTGCCTTAATCACCTTCACAAACTCCAAAACTGCGTTCTGCGTTTCCATTTCCAGATAAATCATCACACATCAAATTTATTAACACAAAAATTGCAATTATAACTTCGGTTTTGCACTCACTAATAATCTATCATCATCTAAAATATAAAACTTTTACACAAATGTTCACTTAACTTTTTTGAAAAATATATTTCATTTCTTTTGGTATTTTCTTATTCTAAAAATTCTTCCGTTCAAATTTAGCATCGATGATGTTTTTTATATTATCAACTAAAATTAAATACGCAGATAAACCTAGACAACCAACTTATTTTTAAAATATACGTGTTTATCTATATATATCTCTCTTGTAATTAGTTATCTATTTATTAAAGTTGTTTATTAAATATTTTTTTATATTATTTCCTAATAAAAATTTTATAGAAATGTTCATTTAAATTTTTTGAAAAATATATTTTCCTTTTTCTAAAAATTCTTCCGGGTTCAAATTTATCCATCATGCCCTTTATATTATTCTGTAATTAAAAATTTTACTTATCTAACTCACGTAGTTAAAAAAATTGTTCTAAAAATCAGCATAAGTTTTGCTAATTATAATGATAAAAAAAATACAAGAACAGTTGTATAAGGAATTGGAATTTAACACAACTAAAAATAATCAATCAAGTTTATTCCTTAATTTTGAAGAGCCTAAAGAATTGAAGAAAAGAAAACCTGTTTTTGGTTATGTTGATCAACGGCGAAGCGAGCGAGAGCATCGATTTGGAGGGTGTTCTGTGGTGAAGTGATATCAGTAACGCCACCAACTGTTGCCATTTTCTTTATCTTCTATTATTCTCTTCTTCTCTTCTCTGCATATCTCTTCCATCCATTCTATATTTGACTTTTTATATCATTGCAGAAGATCCAACGCGCTGTTTGACTAGTCAACAAATAAATAACTTGTTAATTAAGTACGTCTCTTACTTTTTTTTTCTATTATTATTATTATTATTATTATTATTATATTCATGTAACGAGTGACTAATCAAATACAATACAATGTGCGCGGAAACCAGGTCGTTTTACAATCAACTGGCTCCATTTTTAAACTGTTCTTTAAATAAGAAAACTTGTTTCAGAATTTTTTAATTTTGAGGTTTTTTTTATTTAGTTCAATTTAATTACTATTTTTCATTTATTTATAATTGATTTTTCAAATATCCTCAATGTACCGAATTATTTTATTAAAATGGGTTTATAACCAAGCCATCTAATATAACGATACATTCGCTTAAAATCAATTTTTTCACACCCAATGTTTTTGCCTGTTGCAAGATCAAAGATTTCTTTGAACCACAAACTGTACATGGATAAAAAATGCAAAAAAATATGGTAAAAAAGTGATGGTTCAAGAGCTAGACTTACCAGGTTTATATGAGCTGGGAAAGCAGCAGCCTGTGATCCCTCCACTGTCAAGAGAGAGAGGTGTTCGCTGCTCTGTGAAACCAGCCTCACGCATTGCCCTCTTCTCTAAGAGCCAAGAGACTTGAGCTTTCGCCCTAGTCCCGTGGTTCACTCTCGACTTGGAGTGGGCAGGCCAGCATAATGCTTCAAACCAACTCAACCTGGCTAAGGCAAAGCCTCATCCCATCACGTTAAGGCCCCCATTTGGGTCACAAGCTGACATTACCCAGCTCGGCGAACAGTCATGCGTGTGAGGGACTTATAAAGGTTTCTTTGTCAAATATTCTACCCGATGTGGGACTCTCAAGTTTAAATAATGAAATCTAAGATTTAATCCCCCTCATTCCTTTTATACGTTTCTATATTAAAATTTATTTTTTTCTTACCGATAAAACTTTATTAATTAGGAAAATATAAATATAAATAAATACCTAATTTTCGCTTCTAAATTTTTGTTCCCATTTGCATCTAAATCTTTCAGTTTTTTCTATAACAAAAAAGTTAAAAACAAAACAAAACAAAACAGTGAAAAAAAATATTAAAGTTATAAGCTAACAGTGAAAAGTTTTACACGATGAGTTGATGAAAAATGAGATGAATAGATTGAAAAAAGTTGGTCGGAGTTTGAACAGCGCGAGGTGGTTGTGATGGCGGTTCCAGTTGCACCGTCGGAGAATGAATCGAGCGAAAAGAGAAATTTGATTTCAGAGTTTTACTCTGATTACCTTAGGAATCGAATCTATTCTCTGTATCCTTTCTTCTCTACTAATATTTTCTCTAATTTGACGACTCGTTTCAGATTAACGCAGCGTCGGGAATGTCTTCCTCTTCCGTTACCTTCATTCTCACTAGTCTCTTCCACGTACACTCATTCTCCTTTTTAATTTCACTGAATCAATGCTTATTAAATAATTTTATTCGTGTTTAAGATTAAGTATCGTTCATGATTTGATTCTCTGTATCGTTTTGAAGAAATGAATGAGTGAGTGAGTGAATGTTAGGGTTTTTGAGGTTTGGTATTGTGTTCCATTGCAGGCTTGTAACCAAGAGAACTAGAGTGCATTTTCTTTTGGAAGATTTAGTTGAACGTACTTTTGTGAATTTGCATAACATCCAAAAGAATCTACAGTTTTGGGAATCCAGAGCTAAGGTTTTGTTTTGTTAATTGTGTTTATAGTTCATAGTATGTTCGATGTCGATATGTTTATACTGTTTGTTTGTTTGTTTGTTTTTGAAATTCAGAGATCAGAAGGGAAGAAAGCATGTTTCCTGATTTTTGAGAGGGGTCCGAGGGCTTTTTTCGATGAAATTGTTAAGTTGTTGCGTGGAGGAGCTGCTCAGGGCTCTTCCATACAGAACCTGTGCCAATCTGCATCTCAATTTATCAATGAGAGATTAACTGTTTTGAGTAGCTTAAGATATTCACTTGCCACATTTTTGGCTCAGGTTTGCTTTGTCTTGTTCTTTGTTTCCTTGCATTTGAATCATAATAGTCTTTCCTGATTAGAATGAATCGAGGTTTTAAATATTGGTTGAGGTTGTGGTTTTGTTGTGTTTATTGATATTGCGGGAAATTAGTGACAAATGCTGCCCCAATTGTGGTTTCGTGTACTTGAAAAACTTTGATGTTGTGGCCGAAATCCTGGCCGTTATTGTTTTTCAAAACTTTGGAATGAATATAATTTGCTCACTCAGTTGTCTCTTTTTATCAAGGTTACTTAGTAAATAGTTAATAATTCTTTGTTGTTGTATGATTCTCTCATTGACGTTCTTAATCTTTGTTGAATTTGGAATGGCTGAAAATTGTTACGAAGGTGGGGCTGTATGATCTTGCATGCTTTTGTAGCAGCTGCTACTTTTCACCCAATTGACCTAGTTGTGTTTTGGGGTACAGGGGTTAAGGTTTTACTGTGGCACAATTGTTGATGTCTTTAGGGGAATTTCTTGAATTGGCCATCAGAGGGATTATGAGGATAGGTTTGACAGGATAGTTTAGTCAACATAGATTTAAGCAAAATTGTTTACATGTGGATGTGTGATTTAAGTTCGTATGGTATATCACTTGGTTCTGAAGACATTAATATTTATTGTGAATGAATGCAATGTACCCTTAAGAACTCACCTGTAGAAAGTAGAAATAGAAAGTTATAAATATGAAAGAATTGCTCAACTCAACTTTGTGAAATGCCAATGTGCCATCAATTTTCTGATGTCACTTTAAATTGGAAACTTCATGCTAAGGTTTATATGGAAGTTGACAAAGTCGGAGAGGAGTTAGTGGCAGATCCAGAAAGTAAGATGACCTCATTGTTGGTTACAATTAATGAATTGTTTCAAACCTTAGAAGCTTCAATTGGACATCTACATGCAATGCGTCAGGTTTGTATGAATAAAGTTGTTTGTTTTTTCCTTTTTTCTTCTGTTTTCCTTTATGCATATTACTCTTAACCCTCATCCCTATGAGCCATGATTTGTCAAAGCAAAACTGGAGTAAGTTTGCAATATTGTTTCCTTAATTGTCCTTTTCTACTTATTCAGAGTGGTTCTTCTGTTGATGGGAGCTATTCAATCCCTCTTCTGTTTGAGAAGCTGCCAGAAATAAATCAGGATGGGTCCCCGTGGACAGACATTGAAATCAGAGATGCTATCAAATCAGTTTATCAAAATTTAGACAAGCTAGATTCATACATATCTGTTCTTGTAAGGGCATTCTATCTTACGTTATCTCAATAATTTTATCATTCCGTGGTAGAGCTCTTTTCTATCTCCTACGACACCAATCCTTGCGACTTAGTAAATGCCTACTAGAAGTGAACAAACTTGCCTTGACTGAAATCAATAACACAGGTTTCAATTTTCAGATGTTATGTATTGGATTTAGTCATTTATAGAGGTTCTGACCATATATATTTTCTGACCAATTAATCAACTTTTTTTGATAAAAAAAATATTTCTAGTTGACAGTTGGCTTATCAATTGATTTGCTATGTAACATCCATAAATTTTGAAATGGCTATTTTATGGTTGTAATATGTTTCAGGTCATTAAACATAGAAAGCCAAGGAAAGTAACTCAATATTGGATCCGCTATACATGTGGTGCAGTTGGTCTGTCAGTATGCTCCATTTGGCTCTTACGGCACAGTAGTTTGGTGGGAAGTTCTGATCTTTCTAATTGGATTCAGGAAGCTAAGAACTCAACAATTGGCTTTTTTAAGAATCACGTAGAGCAACCGGTACATTTCTTGATAATTTACTAGTCCTTACAATGTTATCAAGCTTTGAAGAGTGTTATTTATTGTTCTTAAATAAAGCCTAGCCCCAGAGTTATTCTATTTAATTTGTCACATGTAATCTTTCTACTTTCTGTTAAATCCACCAATTAAAACCAAGTAAAGTCCTTTAAAGAAATCCCTATAAAAATTCATTAACTATAAAAAACTCATTATCCCACACCATCATTTGTATATATTCTGATTTCTGATGGAATCAATTTTCAGATATTGTCCATCAGGGATGAACTTTTTGAGACATTCAGGAAGAGGCATCAAGGTATTATGGACCTTGAAGAGGTGCAGTTAACTTCCGACTCACTACACAGGTTAATGGTTTTTAAATATGTTGTCCCTTTTTTTTTAATTTGAATACTAAACCTGTATAGAACCACAATGCAATAAATAATGCATGCTTATGTCTCTAATCCTGGTGATTCAGTATACCATAGCTACCTACTATGATCTTTTAGAAATTAGAATGTTTTCTGGCATCTTCTAATACCCACGAATAGAAGTATAATCCAATATTTGTTACACCTAAATCTCTGTATGATGAATTTGGATTTATTAGGGATCAGATTAAATTATCCAGGAGTAAGGATATATTAGAGATAACTAGCCTCCGTGTTATCAATTATTTCATGTTTTTTTATTACTACCTGGAATTGCATTTACTCGGATTCAATAGATACTGTTTTAAGTATGACTGACTAGTCATTTACTTGATATTGAAAGGTGTACTGGTTGCAGGATAATTGGATATCGCTTTCTTTGTAACTTTTTCTGAAAATTTCTGTGCAGAATGTTGTTGGCTTTCAGTGAGCAGACAAAGGGTCAGAAGTTCCCCGTCAATGCTTCAGACCAGAAAATGCTCGAGATAGTCATGGATAGGTGAGTCGGGGTATTTTAGTTTAGAATTATCTCTAAATATGCTGGTGTGATGGCAGTAAGGTATTTTTGGAATTAAATTTAAAGTAGATACGTGGATTTTCCTTGAAAAATATTCCATGATACTTATACCTATAGGGTTCATTATATGTTCGTAAGAGCTTGGATTTATTTGAATTTAGCACTAAAATAGGTCTCTATGGCAATGACTTTCTGGGAAATGATAAACACTGATCTATAGTGTTTATTATAAGTGTTTAGACTTACATATAAATTTTTCATGTATAAATGTAGGTATGAGAAGGAACTCATGCATCCTATTCAAAACCTTCTCAGTGGAGAGCTGGTTCGGGCAATACTTATTCAGGTAATGTAATTCATAAGTTATATGTAACATCTGTTAAGTAGTTTTAACATAATTTTTCTCTGTTCCAGGTTCAGAAGCTGAAGCTGGATATTGAAACGTGAGTTTTTTCTCTCTGAAAATTTAAGTGAATATTTCACATTGTTTTAATTCCTTATGATAATACTTTTGGGCAGGGCAATGCTAGAGCTAAACCAGATTCTGCGAGCAAATGAAATCAACTTTGCAGTTCTTACTGCTTTGCCTGCATTCTTTCTCTCTGTATTACTCATCATGCTAGTACGAGCATGGTTCAAAAAGGTAATTTCCCTTGTCTGAGTTGGAGTGACACCCTACACCATGAAGTGATTAAGTGACACTCTACATCATATACTGTCCTCAATTTTGTTTTAGAATTTTGTTATTTGACTTGTATTGATTGGAGGATGCTATGCAGTGTTCTGAAGTCACCGTTTTTTACCCTCAATGAATTTGGTTACTCATTGTAGTTTAAGAATGTTTATGCATCTTCTGGGTGACTAAAACTCCAACCTTGTAACTATTTTAAGCTCATTTATTTTAGACCCATATGATCAGATTTGTCAACTTGTGTCTGTGCTGTCTTCTTTATCTTCTCTCATAAAGAAAAAAAATGCTATTATCCAATACTTACGTTGATCAAAAGTCTGTAAATTAGGATACCAAAGCTGAAGGAAGAGGTAGAGCTGCTCGGACTCAGAGGAGGCTACTTGTTATAGAGGTTAAGAGAGGGATTAAGCAGTACCAAATGTATGTTGATCAAGGATTGGTAAGAAGCTTTCCTGACTGTTGATTTTATTTAGTTCTTGCTGAAATGAAGTTTCAAGTCTATGCAAGTCATTTGATATTGATTTTACTTAGCCCTCCCCAAAATGAAGTTTCAACTCTCTCTCCACACACACACATGGGGACGGGTTTCACCTAGTCAGAGCAAGTCTATGTATACATGAAACATCTTCACTGTGCAATTGTTAATTTTTTTATTGACAGTGTCTTTATTTATATACTTTGAGCCTTTGAGGTGCTAGTGGTGTTCACAAACTGTATTTAGTACTTGTACTTGTTTAGCAAAACACTATAGTCACTTAGTCAATTTCTCCCACTGGGACACATATTTCTGTATAAAATTTCTAACTGAGATTAGTTTGGAAGCATGTTTCAGTTATGTTTAATGGTTTAAAAATAATTTTATCAAAAATCAATTTTACTTAACTTTAAGACAAAGAAATCCTTAATCTCATTTGCATGTGATGAATGGAGCAAAGATAGAAATATCATGATTCATGTCCTCTACAGGAGAAAGATGCACAATGTATGTTTGGGTTGGCACTCTATAGCCTGAATCGTCTATATAATTCTGTCAAGCGACACGCAGAAGCTTCTGATGAGTGGGATCGGTTAGTTGCACTCTTCTCTCTCAGCTATAGTTCTCTAATTTCTTTCTGTTTAACTGATTTATACTCCAATCTGTCTAAGCACATGAAAACATAGAATTTTATAAATAATAAAGATCGCTAATATCAGTGATTTCATGAACAGTTTGTATCAGGATATATTAGTTTTGGCTAGGCCTGGAGTGCAAACTGCAGACAAGCTCGATGTGTTATCAGACATGGATAAATTTGACTGCTTGCTTCCAAGTCAGAACCGTCGTTAGCATAATTTCGTTTACCAATTTTTCCACATTTTCTTAATGATGTTTTTCGTTACTAATTTGAAATCCAATTTTGTCGTGGATGTACGCATATATTCCTCATACATGGTGACATTTTATCACCATAATACTCATTTAACATTCTCAGTATTTGTTAGCTTGGAGTGGCTTTTGATCCATATCTTAACAATAATAGTTTTTTCTGCTTTTTAGTTACAATTAATATCATACATTTCTCAATAAGAAATGAAAAATAAATTGAAAGGAACTGATATTACTAGGCACGTACTCATGTACGCACATTTCAATAATCAATATGAAATAATTTTTCTTGCGCAAGCGATTATGACTAGAGGAAAATATTAATTGTTATATTAATTTATTTTTCAGTATGACCTTTGCCCCAAATAAATTGAATATTAATATATTAGAGGTAAATATTAATTTTTTTTAGACACGAACAATTTAAAATATATTTTCAGGAAAAAAAATTAAAAAGGGACATAAAATGTAATTTCAAGTTTAAATGAATACTTTATACAATAGTGGTGAATATTTTAGTTTGTTGAATAGAAATCAAATTAAAGAGATGGTATTTTTAAAATTAAGGATCATTAAAATTCAAAGTTTCCTTCAAAATTAAATTACGATTAACTAAATATAAGTATAGTATTTAAAAGGAATAAAATATAATAAATACTAGTTAAAGAAGAAACTACACAACTTAATAAGAACTCGAAAATGTAACTTCCAAAAACACTGATTATAGACAATAATTCAATAAATATATCCTTCAAAAATAGTGTTTATAGATAAAGATTCACACATCCTGTAAAAAAAAATAAATAAATAAAGAAGAAAAAAGATGAAGGTTCTCACATTTGAAATACTGAGGTGAAATAACTTTTTCTATTTAATTGTTATTCATTTTGTGTTATATAATAATATTTTTCGATGAGTAAATTTGTGAATTATTTGACATTTTTTTATTAGATCCAAATTATTTTTTTTTTAATTTGGTCCTTAAAATTTTATTTATTCTCTAATTAAATCCTTTAAAGACAGTTAAAAAAAAAAGAGACCTAATTAAAATACAAGGACCTAACCAAAAAAATTAGTCTAGAAACTTAATTAAAAATTGCTAGATATCTGAAGAACTTACTCAACAATTCAACCCTTTAGACAATCTACGAAATGTATAAATAGTAAATACAAACATACAACATACAAAGACAACTAAATATTGTTTTTGACACCAATATTTAATGCCCTATTAAAAGCAAAATTGATCTTGGATAAAAATACATTAGGTTGTACTCCTTGAATATGGACAACAATACATGTTCTTACCAAGATGACAGTTTAGGTCAACGGTTTCCAGCTTCTGGTTTTGTTCTGTGACATGGCAGTTATAGTAATTTTTTTTGTCTATTAGTTATTATTAGTTATTTGTCATGCCAAAGTTCCAATATTGGAAACGAACTAGTTTGTCACAACTCACACCAAATGTTACCAAAAGAATTCAGAATAAAAAGACTTGTGTGAACAATACTTTGATCATCTCATAAAGATTATCACCCCATTCTGCCCA
This sequence comes from Hylodesmum podocarpum, assembly GCA_026586105.1. NCBI lineage: Eukaryota > Viridiplantae > Streptophyta > Magnoliopsida > Fabales > Fabaceae > Hylodesmum > Hylodesmum podocarpum. Next base: position 3,447,760 of record JALJEV010000519.1, on the reverse strand, counting down.
GATACTATTATTTTGTTGTTCTTCATAAAATTGGAGTCTTTCTAATTTCTACATAATGAATATAACGGGGACAAACGAGACCCTATTATATATACAGCAAACAATTTTCAGTGCAATAAAGTTTGACAATGCAAAGTCAGACCCAGATAGAAGATTTGTTGTGTATAATGTTACCATTGACGTGCCAACAAAGATAGTATCTGATGGCGTGTGGGGTGATTTAAATTATGGTGCATCGTTTAAAAACTCAACAATGCCACTGTTGGAGCTCCAAATTTTCACCATTTTCATCATCACACAGTGCTTTCATACAGTACTTAAGCGCCTGGGCTTCCCTTATTTCGTTTCACAAATGATGGTATGTATATATAACTTTATTACTATTTACAATACACAACAAACCAGTTAACTCTCTCATAGAATATATACATATACATATACATATTTTTTTCTCTTCACATTTTATAACTGGTTGTCTGCTTATTGTAATTGTCTACCAAATATTTTCTATATACATATATATGCATGCTTTCTTTCTCCGTTCTCCTCTCTTCATTTGTTTATACTTTCATTTTTTATCCTATAGTATCTATAGTTCTATAAATAGAGAAGAAATTCATGAATTTTAGAAAAAAAAATGCTAGCAATTGATATATTTTCTAGTGCACTTTTACTATTATATACAATGAGTCTTATCTATAATTTTTCATAAATAGTTAACAAAATCTAGAAAATATGTAGCTAATTATCAATACACATGATTAATAGATAACCTTGTTCTTATATATATAGTGGAAGATTCAAATAAGTCAGATTCTTTCATAATTTCTTAATGAGTTAGCTCTGAATCTCAGTATATCAGTATATTGATGAATTAGTTATTTGTGGGAGATTCTATGTTGCCATGCAAACATCTAGTTGAGTGTTTATAATCAGGACAATTTTAATACTCCAAGCCGGTTTTGTAAAATTAAGTTAGACCCTTAATCTATATTTTTTTAATTAATTCTCGATCTTAAAATGTAAAGATTAAGACGAATTTTGAAAGTTGAAACACATTTTACTCAATGATTTGTAACCAAACATGATGGTATGAATAGTCATTGACCATTACTGTTGTTGTGATTCCAATTTGCAGGCTGGTTTTGTTCTTGGTCCTTCTCTCAATGTAGAGGCATTGAAAAAACACAAAAACAGGATCTTTCCTTACGGGTCTGCAGACATATTGAGTCTATTGTCAGGGATTGGCTACGCATTCTTCCTGTTTCTAAACGGAGTGCAAATGGATTTTAGCATGATAACAAGAACCGGCAGAAAAGTTTGGGCAATTGCTCTTTCCTCAATGATCATCCCTGCAGTTGTTGGTCTAATCATAATCTACACATTAATGGGGCACTGGCATAATATTCTTGGAGAGTTCAATGGAGGAAGACTACCTGTGGTTTTAATAAGCCACTGTGGTTGTTCCTTTCCTGTGATAGCTTCTCTTCTTTCTGATCTCAAGATTCTTAACTCTGAACTTGGACGATTAGCACTCTCAGCAGCACTTGTTATGGACATAATAAGTTCCATTCTGTCAGGACTAGGCACTGCTATTGTCAGCAGCCTTAGCATGGATTCTCGTGATCATGATCCAAACAAGGGTCCTAAATTTGCACTCTTGACAGTAACAAAATATTTTTTGTTTTTGAGTATTGTGATTTTCATTGGACACTATATAATGAAGTGGATGGTTAAGAGAACCCCTGAAGGTAGACCTGTGAAGAAAATTTACACCTGTGTGGTGATCCTCATGGCCCTTTTTGCTGGCTTGTTAGGAGGAGTAGCTCACCAACCAGTGTTAGGTGGTGTGTTAGTCCTTGGTCTTGTTGTGCCAGCAGGTCCTCCTTTGGGGACTGAATTGATTAGGCAGTTTGAGTTGTTCATCACATGGTTTCTTTTGCCTCTCTTTGTTACTTGCTGTGCCATGAAGGTTGATCTTTCTAAGCACATCAATGGTAACTTGGTTTTGATTGTGGTTACCACAATTGCTGCTGTGCATTTGTTTAAGATGCTGATAACCATTGGAGTTTGTCGCTTTTGCAAAATGCCCACAACAGATGGCTTGTGTCTTGCTCTTATGTTGAGCTGCAAAGGTGTCGTGGACTTTTGCAATGCTGTGTTTTTCTTTGATTCAATGGTAATGCTTCATTCTAATTCAATTCATAAAGGCATGTCATGAAAACAAAGTAAATTATCTTTTTCAAATAAATAAAATCTTATCATCTCACTTCAACTTTTATTTGAAAAACAACATATCTCTTCTATTTTTTAATCAACTTTACTTCGTAGCCAACTGCAATACGCAGCCAACCAGCATTTCTTTTATTTATCTTTTCTCTACATTTTATATCTAATTGACTGGTTATCTGCAATGCGTATTACAGTTGTTTACCAAATATATTCCTTTTCTAATTCTTATTTCTTTTTACTCTCTTATGAAAGATAATTAACTAATTTGATTCCTTATGCAATGCAGTTAATGAGCAATGAAACAATGTCCATGATGGCCTTGTCAATATTGGTGTTAGGAAGCATTGCACGCATTGGTACGAAATACCTATACGACCCATCAAGAAAATATGCTGGCTATCAGAAAAGGAACATACTTAACTTGAAACCAAACTCAGAGCTCAAAATTGTTGCATGCATCCATAAACCAAGCCACATAATGCCTATGAAAAACACCCTAGATATTTTCTACCCCACAACAACAAACCCTATAGTGGTTCATGTCATACATCTTATGGAGTTAGTTGGAAGAGTCTCTCCAATTTTTATCTCACACCGTCTTCAAGAAAGAGTTGATTTGAATCACAACTACTCTGAAGATGTTATTGTCACATTCAATCTCTTTGAACATGACAATGCTGGCTCAGCTTCAGTAAGCACCTACACTGCCATATCTCCATTGCCATTCATGCATGATGATGTATGTTACCTTGCATTGGACAAACTTGCTTCCATCATCATTCTTCCATTTCATGTTAGATGGGGTGAGGATGGTTTAATTGAGTCAAAGGATGAAAAAGTTAGAACTTTGAACTCTAAGGTTCTTGAAAGAGCTCCATGTTCTGTTGGGATTCTAGTGAATAGAGGATCTTCTAATTCTAACACTTCAAGGAAGAACATAGCAATGATTTTCTTGGGGGGTGCAGATGATAGAGAGGCATTGTGTATAGCCAAGAGGGCCATCAAAGATAATGATTGTCACTTAGTTGTGTACCATTTGGTTCCAAACCACAATGAGACCAATTGGGATGTAATGATTGATGATGAGTCATTGAAGAGTGTTAAAGGCTACTATGGCCATATTGAGAATGTGACTTATGAAAAGATCATTGTTGAGAACCCTTCAGAGACCACTTCTTTGATTTCTAATATTGCAAATGAACATGATTTTTTCATAGTTGGGAGACGCAATGGGGTGGAATCAGCTCAGACAGCAGCACTTAAGAATTGGACAGAGTTTTCTGAGTTAGGTATCATTGGAGATTTGCTTGCTTCCTCAGATACAAAAACTAATGCTTCAATTCTAGTTGTGCAGCAACAACAGATGCCTAAGTCACAAGCACGCATATAATGCCAACAAATATAATTATAATACGCAAACAACTAGTCATAAGACGTGAAGAGAGAAAAAATACATACTTATATACATACATTGAGTTGTCTGACAGTATACATGTATTGCAGTTGGTTGAGAAGAAGAGTTAATAATGCAAATATTTAGATAAATTCCAATGTTGTGACTCAGTTTTTTTGTTGATGCTGAAATTATGGATATGTATCAAAAACAGATTAATTTGCTGTTGAATGAAAACTTCGTATGTCTCTGATCTGAACATCTATTGTACCAACAAGTTTCTTATCAACAAATATGTGTAAAACAATTCAATGAGCATTCTTGCAGATTCCTAATTAAGTGGTTCATTTTATTTGGTTAATTTTAAATTTAAAAGAGATTTATGCATGGGAGACGTTATATTTAAATAAAAAATAATAATTAAGATGACTTAACGTTATTTAATTTATAAATTTGAATTGGTTTGGATGATAAAGTTATGGAAAAGAACACCAAAAAATAACGGGCAAAGGGAGGAAAGAAAGTCTAAGTTCAAATTCTCCCAATAATCTTAATATATTATTGTTATCAACTAATATTTATCAATAAAAAGTTGAATATTTTTTAAAAAAAATAAGGAAGTTTCTTATTTTATCCGGAGAGTGTATTGGAATAAAATTTTGAAAAATTATTTTAGCTAATAAATTACTATAAGATTAAAAAAAATTGATTACGATTATATAAATTTTTAAAAGATTTTTACTATAGCTAAAACAATTTAAAAGTTTTCTGTGATTTTATAGCCTGAATTTTATGATATATTTACATCACAAGAATTTATAAGATTAAGAGAGTTATATAAATTTATAATACTTTAAAGAATTTTATGAATTTGAAAGAAATATTAAGTGATAGTATTAATATATAATTATAAAATTATACTTAAAATTAAAACTTAAGTACAAAAATTCATTCTACCACCTCTATAATTATTATAATCATATTTATTATTTTCATTATTATTATTATTCATGTTACATGTGTTATTATCATTAATAATAACAACAATGAAGATAATTACGATAATATAATAATAATGATAAATAGTAATAAGTGGTGATAACAACCATAATAATAATATAAGACTAAATAAAAAAATTACATATCATAATCTCAAATGTTTGAATAAGACCATTGAATATTAAGTGGAATATATATATATATATATATATATATATATATATATATTTGAATATTATAAAAAAAACTATAAACATAAAAAATTTAATTAAATATTATTAGGCTCTAATAAATTTTTATTTTTAAAAATTCATAATTATCTTAATTAAATATCAAAATATTTTGATAACTTTTTGAAAAAATCATGAATGTCTCATTTAATTATTACAAGAAATTTTTTACAAGACCTTCTATTAAAAATAAGTCAATTTTTTAAATCATTGTTATCTCGATTAACAACTATACCTTTAAATGATATTACAAAACCTTCTATCATGAAAAAAAAAAAAAAAAGTCTTTTAAACTATTTTAAAATCTTAATTTCATACACTCCCTAATTTCTTACTTTCCATAAGACATGAATTTTAGTATTTTGAATTTTTTAAATTTAATGATTTCAAAATTTTCTTTAATGTTAAAATGGTGATAATAATTCAATTTTTCTCTGAAAGTGTACTATTTTACCTTAAATATTTTTTCATTGGAATTTTAGCTTTCTTAAATCAATTACTTATAATTTTTTATATTTAAATTTTATTTTATCTCAAATTATCAAATCTTAACTACTTATATTCTCAAAATAACTTTTTATTTCTTTTAATATCCAGTTTTTTTTCTCATGTCTAATTTTCATATATTTATTATTTCTTTTAATATCCACTTTTTTTTCTCATGTTTAGTTGTCATATATTTATCTAAGTGGGCATCCTATTAAAAGAATTTGAACTTGGATAAGAATAGCCTAAGAAATAATAATAATGGAAAAAGTTAGAATCTTTTTTCCTTGAATATGGTCAACAATACTTGTCTCCAGGTATGTGACAACTGACAATGCTGTTTAACTTACAATGTACTTAGTTGTTTCATGTTTTGGTTACAGTTGTGAAAAAACCGTTATTAGCTTATTTGTGATTTGTTATGACAATGTACTTAGTTGTTTCATGTTTCCGTTACAGTTGTGAAACAACTGTCATTATCTTATTTTTGATTTGTTATGACAATGTTCCAATTATACTAAAGAATTAAATTAGTCTGTCATAACTTTATATACAACAAATGTGACTTTAAAATCATCAGAAAATTCAAGCTTATCATTACTTTATCTTTTTTTTCTCTCTTCATTGAACACTTGATTGTTCTTTGAAATTTCTTCATTATGGCAATATTTATCATGGGGAGAAATGCTAGCATAACCATAAATACAACAATTTTTCAAAACCTGGTGCTACAAAGTAATGCTTCAGACCCAGATGGAAGATATTTTTCCTTTGATGCTTACATTGACATGCCACCAAAGATAGCATCTGATGGCTTCTGGGGTAGTGGTGATTATGGTGCAGTGCCTCAGAGATCAACATTGCCACTCTTGGAGATCCAACTTTTCACCATTTTCACCGTCACACAAGGCTTTCATTTCATTCTTAAGCGCCTTGGATTCCCATATTTCGTTTCACAAGTCATGGTATATATAATATCTTTTTGTTTCTAGTCTCATTCCAGAACATGTCTCATCACATATTCTTTATAACCACAACATTGATATAAAGTTTTTTACTGATAACTAATCTATCCTTAGGAACAAGATTAATCACCTTTTGTGAAATCTATGACATATTTTAGTAATTATCACGTTGATATAAAGTAGTTTACCAATAATTAATTCATGCTCAGGAACCTGACTACCTACCTTTATTGAAGTCCCTTTTTATAATTACATTTTTTTCATTTCATTCACAAAACTTAAATTCAAGATAAGAATCTAAATTTAGTATCACTTGAACCAACAATATGTTCAGCTTTGATGATATATTTGCACGATATTGTAGTTACACAGAAGAAGAATAAGGTTAACAGCCAATTTCAATGTCGCAGTAAACTAACTCATAAAATATATACATTTGCATATTTTTTTATTAATTTTTTCTTTTTCTTCACATTTTATAAATAATCTTATCTGCATATTGGAGTTGTCTACTAAACATTTCTCGTACATAAATTTTTTTTTATAACATGAATATATATGATTAAACATAAGAATAATGTCAGTCCATTTTTGCAGGCTGGGTTGGTTCTAGGTCCTACTCTAAATATAAATGCAATGAAAATGCTCAAAAACAAGTTGTTCCCTTATGGAACTGAAGACATTATTAGTTTATTATCAGGATTTGGCTATGCACTCTTCCTGTTTCTAAACGGGGTGCAAATGGATTTCAGCGTGATAACCAGAACAGGTAAGAAAGCTTGGACAATCGCTCTTTCATCCTTGTTGATTCCCACGGTTCTTGGCCTCATCGTATGCTACATATTCATGGGGTTTTGGAAACATATACTTGGAGATTTCAATGGAGAAAAACTCCCTGTGATTGTACTAGCTCACAGTGGTTGTTCTTTTCCTGTGATAGCTTCTCTTCTATCTGATCTTGAGATTATTAACTCTGGACTTGGACGCTTGGCACTCTCATCAGCACTTGTTATGGATGTGATGAGTGCACTAGTGAATGGACTAGGGACTGCTGTTGCTACCAGCCTCAAAACTGATCCTCATGATCACGATCTAAGCAAGGGACCTAGACTTGCACTTCTCACTACCACAAAATACTTTGCTTTTTTAGCAGGTATGGTTTTGATAGGTCGCCCTGCAATGAAGTGGATGGTGAAGAAGACTCCTGAAGGTAGACCTGTGAAGAAATTGTTCACCTGTGTTGTGATCCTCATGACGCTTTTCGCGGGGTTAACAGGAATATCTGCTCACCAATCTGTGCTAGCAGGGTTTTTACTACTTGGTCTTCTTGTGCCAGAAGGTCCTCCTTTGGGGACTGAATTGATTAAGCAGTTTGAGTTGATCACCACATGGCTCCTTATGCCTACCTTTGTCACCTGTTGTGCCATGAAGGTTGATCTTTTTGCACACTTCCATAGCACATTGGCAATTGTTGTGGCCGCCATTGTTGTTATTGTGCATTTGCTTAAGATGCTTATAACCATTGGAGTTTGCCGCCATTGCAAAATGCCAAAAACAGATGGTTTGTGCCTTGCTCTCATGTTGAGCTGCAAAGGTGTTGTGGACTTTTGCACCCAAGTGTTTCTCTATGATTCAATGGTAATATACTTCATTCCATTCCCTCACAATTTTCTTTTTAAAGTGATTAAACTATATTTTAATCTCTAAAATTATAGGGCGCTGTCATAGTAGTTCTTAAAACTCTTTTCCTTTTCACATGCTTGATGAATAAAAGTTATCTGATTCTATTAGTCCTCATGCAATATACAATGCAGGCATTGAGCACTGAAACAGTCTCAGTAATGATAGTGTCAGTGTTGGTGATGGGAATCATTGCACGCATTGGGGTGAAATCTTTGTACGATCCATCAAGGAAATATACAGGATATCAGAAAAGAAACATACAGAACTTGAAACCCAACTCAGATCTTAAAGTTGTTGCATGCATCCATAAACCAAGCCATGTAATGTTCATGAAAAACACCCTTGAAATTTTCTGCCCCACAACAACAAACCCCATGGTGGTTCATGTCTTGCATCTCATGGAGTTAATTGGAAGATCCTCTCCCATTTTCATCTCACACCGTAATCAAGAAAGGGTTGATTCGGGCCACAATTACTCTGAAGATATCATTGTCACGTTTGATCTCTTCGAACATGACAAGGCAGGCACAGTTTCAGTAAACACATACACTGCCATATCTCCCTTGCGCTTCATGCATGATGATATATGTTACCTTGCATTGGACAAACTTGCCTCCATCATCCTCCTTCCATTTCACATTAGATGGAACGAGGATGGTTCTATCGAATCAACAGATGAAAACATTAGAACTTTGAACACTAAAGTCCTTGAAAGACCACCATGTTCCGCGGGAATTCTCTTGAACCGGGGCTCTTCTAAGGTTTCAATGAAGCAAGTAGCAATGATTTTCTTGGGGGGTCAAGATGATAGAGAGGGACTCTGCTTGGCTAAGAGGTGCCTCAAAGGTTCTGACTGTAGCTTGGATGTGTACCACCTTGTTTCGGGCCACACTGAGTCAAATTGGGACCACATGCTTGATGATGAGGTGCTGAAGAGTGTTAAGGGATACTATGGCAAAATAGAGAACGTGTCTTATGAAAAGATCATTGTTGACAACCCTTCTGATATTGCTGGTCTTCTTTCTAGTATTGCAAGTGAACATGATTTTATCATAGTTGGGAGACGTAATGGGACCAAAACATCTCAGACAGAAGGACTTGAGAATTGGACAGAGTTTCATGAGTTGGGTGTGATTGGAGATATGCTTGCTTCATCTGAATCAAATAATACAGCTTCGATTCTCGTTGTACAGCAACAACAAATGCCCAAATTGTCATCATGATATAGATAGATTCTAATCTTGTTGCTCAAGTTTTTTATTAGCAACAGAAAATTTTCATACAACATATTTTTTTGTTAAGATGAACTACTCGTTATAACCATTAAACAATCATATTTTTTTGTTTATATCCTCACTTTTTTGTTTATAACCATTAGACAATTATATAAAGATGAAATAGCCACACTATATTTTCTTTTAATCTAATGATTAAAGATAAACACCTCGTTGTAACGGTTAAACAATCATATTAAAATGAACTACTCTAATTCAACAATCATTTTTAAGATTGATGTTTGAACTCCTATCTATTTTAATTTCATCAAGCGCAACAGCCTAGTATTAGAAATAATTTTACTTCTCAATCAACTATAGTATACGACCAACCAATCAATTCACTCACTACATATACATATTTCTCTTTCTTCATATTTTATAACTAATTATCTGATTGTCTGCATGTTGCAGTTGTCTACCAAATATTTTTCTATTAAAAACCACACAATCCTCAAAAAAATACCAATACTGTATTTCGTTTCTTGTTCTCACGCATTAGATTTACATTAAGCTCAAAGTTACACAAAGTAACCTCTACGTTTTGACGTGAAAATGGTTCTTAAGTGCATTTTCAAAGCTAATCCAATCCAAATACGCTGATAGTCAATTCTCAATTCCACAACAACAAATTTCCACAACAAAGTTCCAAGCCAAATGATCTTTTATCTCGCATTAAGACAGCAATAGATTGTCATGATCATCAATTAAGTACAACAAGAACACAATTTCAAGAGAAAGTGCACAAGCCAGACTGCAGCATATATTCACTAAAATTTTGATACTAGCACATAATTTGAATGTCAATCTGATCTATCAAGATAAATAAATTGGCCATCAGAATTCATAAAGTAATGCCTTATACGTTCAAGTCCCCTTTTATTAATAGCTAGTAATAACCTGCTACAGTTCTTCAATCCTGAAAAGAAACAGATTATAGACAAAAGTTATTACACAATCAAATACAAACTATACAAAAAGATTAAGAGGAAAGATATTGACGTGCTTGGTTTAGAGAAGCAGCATTATTTCAGACAAGAATTTCTTAAACATATCATTTTCTAGGGAATGTGGAAAACTTAGAAAGGAAACAAGAAACACAGTTGAAAGAAGTTTAACTAACCTCATCGTCGTCATCGTCATCATAATCACGATCTTCCTTCTTTTTCTTAAGACGGGTAGTACCGCCTTCTTTGCTGATAGGCAATTTCATTGCTCCAAAGGGAGTGTCAACATCAATGTGTCCTTTAAAGGTGTAACCTGTTCCCCTTCCTCTAATCATGTCCCAGACTGCAGAGCCAAAATCCTTAGGCCTGAAGGTAATTGGAATATCAATATAAGTGATTCCACTTTTCTCAATTTTAGCAGACTTGGTGAGTTCCGCACCTCCAATGCTAACATCACCAAGCCAGACCTCATAATCAAGCGCATTGAGGCCGAGGTCAAAATCATTCTTGTTTTCCAACTTCAAGTGAAGATTTGCAATTGTCTCTTCAAAAGAGAACCTTTCAAAATGAATCTTCTCAAGATCAACATCAGGCTTGTAAGGTATGGGGATTTCTCCAGTTTTCTCCAAAGGTAGAGTTAGCCTTCCCAAGAGAGGAACATCAAAAATGAGATCAACCTTCACCCTATAAGGAATGATGCTTCCAGGCTGAATATCATCATATGTTTCCTTGATGTCATCATAAACCAAAGTAAGGGGAATTTTGACAACTTGCTCTCCATGTGCATGGATAGTACCGGCATCCGGTATCAATCCCGAAACCAGTTTCCTTCCATCACTCTCAACCAAGTAATTTATATCAATCAGAGGGATAGGCACTGGATTTGGATTCTTGATGAGCACATCAACAACAAGATCTGCCTTGTGAAGATTAATTGAAGGAATGTGTATCCCAGTAACATCAGCAGTTGGCTTCCCAAACCCAATAGCTTCCTCAATCTTCTCACCAATGTCATGAATGAAATCCTTCACCTTCTCAATGAATCCACCCTTCCCATCCTCTTTATCATCTTCCTTGTGCTTTTCATCCTTGCTACCCCTTTCCACCACTTCCGGTTTGTCCGATGTCGACATATCTAAATTTCATATGACAAATGCACACAACAGTTAGCTTGAGCAAGATCCAATCCAATTCAATCACACAACAAATCAAAGTCAACCCAAGTCAAAAAGTTAACTCTTTGACCAATCTTTCACAAAAGAAAACACTTCAACATGCTAGATCACTTGCATTAACATTAGATACAAACATATTATTCAAAAATACAAACTTTAGATCTCCCTGATCCAAATAGTGCAGCAAAACTCATCATTCCATATGATACTAGGAAAAAAAAAAAAAATTGTCAAATGGATCTCCCAGTGATCAAATTGGAGGATACACAGAATAATCACAAGGTCAATGCTTGACCAAATGAGTATAATACAAGGTACCAAACCCCAATAAAATCAAGCATAGTCAAATTGGCCTAAAGTGCTGGATCATAAAAGATGAAGATAAGTGGAAATGAAGTAAAAACATGAGAAAAAAGAGAGAAGAGAAGTACCTGAGTGAGATGAGATCAGTGATCAAAGTTACAGAGAGAGAGAGTATAACTGTGAATGAGATTAACACAACACTACACACAATAACATAGAGATCAAGATTTTGTAGTAAGAAACAAGATGAGAGGCTTGGATTACATCAAGGGCCAGATATTTGCCACGAAGGCATGATGAATGGTAGCCGTTGATCGAAGTCTAGGTTGTTTTGACCGTACAACCGACCAATCTAATCTGTAAAGGATGGTAACATCATGTGCTGACATTGTTTAAGGACACCGACCAAACCACTCACTTTCGAAAAATTTCAACTTTACTAACGTTAAGTTAACGTTACAATTATATGGTTGAGAAAAGGTCTAAATTTGATTTAAAACTTATTTTATAAATGGTTGATTAAGTTTTTATTCTTTAATTTATACGGTTCTGGTTTTAATTTTAATTCTGTGTGTGATAAAGTTAATATTTAATGATTAATTTAATAATAAAAATTATTTTTAATTAACAAAAAATTAGATGAGAGTGGTATGTTGTAAAAAAACATTAAAAAGACTAAAAATTAGACTTCTATGAAATTTTAGAGAGACTAACAAGTTTTACAAAAATTATTTTATTACCGAAATTATTGTTAAATATTAAATGTATTTAATAAAGAAATTGAGCAAAATTTGAATTTATTGTCAAATTTTGAAAATTAATTAATAAGTAAAATAATACTCTTCAATAAAATTTAAAAATACTTTTAAAATAATATAAAAAGTATATCATTTTACTTTTCAAATTGAATTAATTATCGCTTTATAATAATTAAGAAATACATCTGAACCACATTAAGAAGAAATAAAAGTGATACATTTTCAAAATATAGAGACTAAAAAATAAATTTTCAAATTTTAAGTGCAAAAAAAACATATTTTTCCATTATTTAAGTTTTTTAAAACACTTGTTTTTAAAATACTTTTCAAAATCAAATGAATTTTCAATTGAAATGGATTGATGAGTAGTTGGAATAACTTTAGAAAACAATTTTTAAAATGAAAAATTGATAAGTAAATCAAAAATAATTTGCTCAAATAAACGTAAAAATAAAGATCCAAATTCATCAATAAAGGTAAAATTATGGGCCCTTAAACAAAAGCAAATCCAAAAGAATTTTATGAGCCAGTCGATCTTTTTTAGAATTTTAAGGGCCCAACATTCCATTATAGATTCAATGAATAAAAATAAAATAAACACAAATGCAGAAAGTTGATAAAAGTTGTTTTTAGCTCAAATGTACTTTTTTAAAAACATGCACTTCCTCAATTAAAAAAAAAAAAAAAAAAAAAAAAAGAGTTAAATTTCTCATGTAGAATTTTAGTATTCATGGCCATTGAGACAGTACACAAACATTTTTATATACACCATATATAATTTTATTCTAGAATTCTACATGGGATTCCTTTGAGGTAAATCTAGCAACATAAACATTGGATTCTTTTATATTCATAATAATGAGGTAACGTTCACACATTACCCTGTCCACAAGGGCAGTGTCCATAGACAAATACAATCAGAATTCTCAGTAATTGTCTGTTCATCAAATACAACAAATTAGCATCTCAAACACTTGGCATGGTAGCTACAGATTCTATAATGTAACCTAAAACTTACCTCTTACAAAGGCAAATAAAAAAATGCCTTGGACTAATCATACAAAATTATATAAATGATTCAGACCACAAGGTATGAATCACATTACCAACTTACCAATATAATAAGGCAAATTTTACTTTGTAAAGTAACACTTATAATACATGGTAGAAAAACTCATAATTACATGGGGAGGAAATAAGATATAAGGAGGCTCATCATGTCCCTAGTGGAGCTCTGTCATCTGGTCCAGCAAGCATGATCTGACATTATTTGCGTTTGCAATTTAGCAATGGTGACAAAAAGAGAAAAAAAATGAATTATCAAATTCTAACAAATACTAAATGGATTTAATTGGTATACAACTTTACTTCTCAGTCAACTGCAATACACAGCCAACTCACTCACATAATATATATGTATCTCTCTCTTCACATTTTATAACTAGTTGTCTAGTTGTCTGCTTATTGCAATTGTCTACCGAATATTTTTCATTGGCATACACTGATAATGAAAAAGAGTTTTAAAGAGTTATCTAATCACAAATCACCATTTATGGTATGTTTATTAACTTTTAGTCCTTTACATAAATACCTTGAAAGTCATATTAAGTGTGAATTTCGATTAGATAACTATATAAAAAAATTTACACTAACAATGCATAACAATGAACCTCATATCAAATATGTATGTTTCAGAAAGACATACATTACAGTCAAATGCAAATCTCCTTGCAAGCATGATTGCAGCATTCCTTTCGCGCTCTGATTCAAAAGCTAATACAAAAGAATGTCCTTGCTTTGGCTGCCAGAATAGTGCCTGTGCTGCCGCATTTCCACCTCCGCGAACTCCACAAAGCTAAGGAAAACAAGATCAAAGCACAATGGTTGACCAAATTGAAGTTAATCTTAAACGACAAGGAAAAAGAAGGCATTACAAAGAGCATGAAAACAAATGCATTTTCATACACAAAAAGTTGACATCAAATGATTTTTAATGACAAGGTGTGTTTGTGTCAAGTTAACAACACAATGATTAACAGCAAGATAGAGAACTGTGCAAGGAAGAGGTCAGAACTTAGAACTTTGCTTTGCTTGTCACAATCAAGACATAGATAGCATTAACACTCTGAAATACCTGCATTAAACTTGAATAGTATTCTTTGGCAATTGTTGTCTTTCCTTTACAGAGTTTAATCCTCATCTTTCCAACATGAAGCACATGAATAAATTCAGTTGGATGATGAGAACCATTCATCTGAGTTACAACCACCTGCAAAGTATTGAATGCAACCACAAGATTATTGTCACATCAATGCTCACATATAACTATGTAAAAGGAAATGAGTAGAAGTTAAAAGGATTAGAACAACATACATTGAACTCAGAGTCATGTTTGCGCACAAGTGCCTCTACATAGGTTCCTAAACCAGCAGCTGCATACAAGTACAAAAGAAATTTGCGCTCAACATGATTGCACCACAAAACATGTCTCAATCTCTTAAAACTAGTAAGAAAACATCTTCATATTTGTGATAAAAACAAATATAAAGAAGCATTTCATGTTAGTGATTATGAATGCATTGGAGGATGACTCAAATTGAAAACACACCTGGATCTATTGGACCAGCAGTAGAAAGTGTAATATGCTGACTTTCTGAAATAATATCAACTTGCAATATGCGTCCAACGTCGAAAGGTTCGGGGGCATAAACTGATTTGGTTGCTCCTGAGAAAGTTGTATTTTATAAGTAAGATAAAAATAAGGAACTAACTGGATGACATATTTAATAACAATATTTGTATATACATAACAAGCAGCGTCAGTTCTAATATTCATCTATGACGAAAAAGTTTAACAACCAGTTTAACAGTAGGTGAGGATTTGAGACTTGAGTGCTGCCTTTATGCAATTTATAATTTTCTATAAATACAACCAGTAATAAAAAATACTACACCAGAAGTAGGAAAATGAATGAATCAAGAATCAACTGAATTGCATGCTCAAAAAAAAAACTACACAGAAATAATACCTGAGATAAGTTCTTTTTTGGCACCATCAGATGATACACGATACCACTGAATTGAACATCTTGAAACTTCAGGGGCATCATCAGAGCAAGGTTGAATTTGCAAATAAGAACCTAATGTTTCATTCCCTTCAAGTTCATATAAATGTGGAACATTTTCCCCACCTTTCTTTGTCCTTGTTAGCTGAGAAGTAGCGAGAAGGATAGTCAGTAAAAGAAGCTTACTAAGGTCAATGGAAGACAATCATGTAACCCCTCCATTTCAGCAAAAAATCTTATTATTCCCTTAAGATAAAAATATAGATTAACATCATATCCCAAACTCTAATTCTTACTCATATTACGAAAAATGGTCATGGAATTTTCCATCTCACCATGTATAAACAACCCACTCAACCAAAAAAAACCAATTAAAAGTTACAAAACATGATTCATCGAAACATGCTTCGTATAAAGCGAACTGCCTAAAGTCTTCACAAAATGCTGAGATTGTATAATTGACCACGGATGGTGTTCATACAACAATCTTTTCAACATGGCATAAGATGACAGGCATACCTCTTTTTGAATTCGAAGATACTGTCTAGTCTTCTCTGCAAGTTGAGCCCTCAATGCTCGAAGCTCATGTTCCATATCCATGACCTACAAATCAATCAACACTTGACGTATTCATCACTTCAAAATAACTTGATAAAAATGTTAACAACATGGAAAAATAAAGTATAAGAAAATGAAGGGAAGAAAGCCAATTCAACACAGGAGGACAATAATGACACTGGCACACACAAGACAAATAGAACCAAGAAAAAGAGAAGGCATTTGAAATAGCAATTATTATTAGACGAAAGACAAAAAAGGGACAAATGCTCAATGTATACCTTGCTTGGCTGATGCAGCATTTTGATTCTTCGAGCTTCTTGTACCTCCTTCATTAATTGTTCTAGGTCCTACAGGTCATATAGAGCCAATGTTCTTCAAATGATTATTACTAATTTAAGACAAACCTACACTACAGTATTCATTTCCTAACAAAAGTGAAGAGAAAGAAAAAGCAGTTAAGTGGGAATAACTAAGAAAGCAGAGAAAGGGGAAACAACAGCTCAAGGGTGTTACATAAAAACAATTTTTACTCTCTCATAATTGCATAAACTAATTAGATTTTCAGGAAATGTTATGCATGAGATTACAAGAATAAGAAAATAATTGTTATTTAAGTCTGATACATTTATCATTGTCGTATCATGAATTACCAAATTCCCTTATAATAAAACATGTTAAATGACAATTAAAGAACACAAACCTGCTTCCCTGAAGCTTGAGACATTCTCTCATGTTCCTGAAGTGCCTCTTCTACTCTTTGAACTGCTGCTCTGGCATCCTCTATTTCAGCACGAGCAAAAGCTCTTTCCTCATCAACCAGTTTCTTAGCATCTTCAGAAGCCTGGAAATTTATCTAAACTCTCAGCATTGGAAAAGGATATTTCTTTATACATGCACATAAGAAGATATAAACTTAGGTAAACATATCTCATAACATAGAAGCTAATGTATTTATGGAATTAATATTTTAAACACGCAACATTCTGGTCTCTATCAGAATCAAAGAAGAAATATGCTGCTCAATTCATGGGACTGCACAATTTATGCCACTTATGATGCTTATTCTACCGTTGAGGCAGAGTGCTTGGAAACCTTCGTGCTTAAATTTTTGATGGGATAGAATAGGATGTATGACATCTCTTTGGAGCTCAGCGCATGATTCTTTCAGGAAATTTCTTTAGGCATGGTAAGAGACTGGAGTTCTCTTGAAGTCACTGTGGGTCTTGTTGTGTTTACTTTTTATTTTGATAAAGAGGGTATCTTGTAATCCTTAATCATTTTACTCCTTTCCTTTTTCTTTTTTTTTTCCCTATTCCTAACAACACTTGTTTCATTACCACATAAAGTAAGTTAACATCACCTGCTTAAGAAAATTTGCAAGCTTCTTCACCTCTGCCTTCTCTTGTATTAGTTCCCCTTCCCTCTGAGTCAACTGAACTGCAAGAGCTTCAACCTGAAGAATCCACAGAATGAGTTACAATAGCATCTCTTAAAAGATTGTGAATGCACAAAAAAACTGGCACCAAGATGAACATCTTAAAATTTTTCAGAAAGTTGGACTTTCTCTGGGATTGGAGAGCAATGAAAGTATTATATAGATGAGAAAATTTCCTTCACAAGCTTATGCAAAATTTAAGCAAAGCATCTCCAAGTTTATTGTCAAACCCTATTCATTTGCATACACACACTCCCAACTTGACTTCCATAGAGAACATACAAGACTTTACATGTATACTATCAGCACCACATGAATTTCTTTAACCGCATAACAAAGTAAATGAACATCAGTTAATTAGGTAGAAATAAATGTGAAGCATATATCCTCTTTTTGTAAAATAAAAAAATAACTAACCATAGCAATAGCTTCTTCAACATCATCCTGGTTTCTACCAGCCACACGTCCTTTTAAGGACTCAAGTGCATCTCTAAGCTTCTTCAAAAGAACATGTTTTTCCAATGATGCTGCCTCTCTAAGTCTAGCCTGAACATCACCAGCATATAAAAAGGTACATTAGTATCTTTGGAAACTATGAACATATCCTTGGTTATTTCAATTGCAACATTGCACAATAACAAACTCAGGTTGCAAAACTATCCAAAAAGGAAGAACTATATTCCTATCTAAAAAATAAAATTGAGTTTTGACCAGAAGTTAGGGTAACCTCTTCAGACAACCTAGCCGCCGCCGCCAAACCCTTCTCAAATTTACTAGCAAGGTCACGAACTGAGAGACGATTTTGCTGTTCCAACAGCTGTGCAGTCTCACGTGCAACAACCTCCTTCATAGACACCACTTTTGGATCATCCTTTGTCTCCATTATCTGATTGTTAGCTCCAATTCTGTAATTCGGAAACCGACTAGAAGCAAACACAACATCAGAAGACACAGCAGGCACAGCCTCTTTTTGCATTGTATCACCAAAATCAAGAGTCACCCTCGTCATTTTTCACAATCAATCACCTATGCCAATCACAAAAACTCACCCTTTAACAAAGGTAATTGAACAAACCATAGCTTAGAACAATCAAAAGGGAACATAATCATACACTCACATACATATAGCACAAAACAAAAACAAAAAGTACTAAACAAAACAAAAAACGAGAAACTAATAAATAGAGATACCACAAGTACTCTACAACTCATCAGGCCAATTTAAGTCAAAGAATATTTTGAGTTTTTTTCACAGTGAAACTAAACTAAACTAAACCCTCAAACCTTCCTTCTTTTCACTCATTATTTTTTTTCTGTTAAGAGTTAAAGCAGTGATGAAAAAGGACAAGAAGGAACAGACAAAAAGAAAGCTTTTACTTACAGATCATGAGAAGGTGAAAATGGGTAGCTAGCCTTATGATTCTAGGATCAGATGCAAAGGGGTTTCTCCAATTTGGTTACACACACCAACACAACACAAACACAAACAGTGGTCAGAATCAGATGAATATTTTTAGAGAGAAGAAGAGAAAGACGAAAGCTTTGCTTTTTGAAAAGAAAATGAGAAAAAGAATAGTTTGTGTTGTGCCGCCCGTGTGTTAAGTGGCCCCCACCCTTCAGTGTCAAACTTTCTTTGTTGTGTTGTCTTTCTGTGAACGTTTGCCACAACACTTTTCATTCATTCATTCAATGGAACTAACTAACTAAACATGTTACATAAAACAACACAACTATGTTGTTGTTGTTACAACTATGAAGTTGTCATAAAACTTATGCTTTAAACTAAAACCTCTTCAATTCTTGTAGGGTCCCATTACAAGCTGTTCAACGTTTACTTCACTCACACTTCCATTTTTTTTTTTCTTTTTGCTTTTAAAAAAATTAGAAGGGTGGCAACTCTATCCAATTTTCACTTTTTCTAATGTTTGATTTGTGATTATATAATTCGAGTTCAATGAATTCGAGATGATAGCTTTCCGTGTTAGTTATTTGACTGGGATTTTGTTGTTAATGGTGTAAGTTGAGTCAAGAAAAACTTCTCAAGATTATATAATAATATACTTAAAAAGTAAATAATAATCAATGCATAAAGAGATTCTACACGCTTATTCAATAACAAATTTTTTCTTTTAAGAATAACAGATGTATAATAAATGTGTTAATTTTATAGTATTTATGTTAAAATTTATAAGTTTAAAGATGGTATATTTTAATCATATATATTTTTACATAATCTTTCAATTATAAATTAGATTTTATATAATTTGTAGAGATTTTTCATCAAATATAATTAATTAAGTTTACACTTGTGCATTACATGAATTTTTTCTCAGAATTTATATTTATCATGATTTTTATTAGCTGGTAATTTAATTTTTTTACCATCATCATGGGTTGAAATTATTTTTTCAGAATATAAATGGTAATAATATAGTTTACTAATAATAGTTTTTAAGTTAACTACAATATCGAAGGTGAGGATGGAACTAGTATTTAGGGTATGTCTCGACATTATAAAAGTGAAAATTTTATTTTATTTTATGCTGAAAGCTTGTAAGATACTTTTAATTTAATGATTTAACTGATAGATAATTAGAGAAAATTTATACTTTTAATTAATTATAAATTTTTTTGAATATAAATTCTAGAAAATAATTATATGAAAATGTAAAAAAATAAAAAAGAATTTATTTCCTAATAAACCTAATTCAGAATCAATCACAATATTAATTACTTATTAGCATTACGTAGTTGAGTTACTAATGGTTATACTGTTTCATTTTACGTATTGGGCCTCTACACACTAAAACAAAGCTTCCACTTTTTTCTTCTTACACACACCATTATCAATTAGTCTTAAAAAAAAAAAAAAAAAAGTTAACTTGAGTTTAAGCATGCTAGTAAAAATCGAATAGTAGTTAAATTTTTTTATTTTTTTGAGATTGAAGATAACATTTGAGTGAATTAAGAGATGAAAGACAATTTTGAATTTGGTTAGATTGAAGAATTAAGGATGAAATTAAATAATAAACTTAAAATTCGTGAACTTTGTTATTAATTTCTAAAAGTAATGAATGAACTTAGAAGTTTCTATATTAAATTAAAATGTTCCCTTACTTCCAAAATTATTCTTTCAATTTAATTAGGTCGATTAAAATCTAACTTTGCTCCCAAGTAATTCGTCCAACTTAATTAGACGTAATTGCTATTAAGTTCATCATACTTTTATGAACAAATTTCACCACATAAGCTACTTTTTCAATTATTTTAACTTTAGTGGGGAAATTCATTATTCTAATATGCAGCAAAATTGAAAGTCATTGGAAAGAAAGAGAAAGATCGAGACGAAGAATGAACCTTAACTTTGAACTTTGACCACTTTTTAATATTTGAACTTTTAAAAATTTTTATTTAAATACTTTTTACCCTATGATTTCACATTATATAAATTTAATTTTCAATTTTAAAATCTGACAAACCTCATTAAATTAACATAATTTAAATTTAAATTTTGATCCACAATATATAATAAAAAAGTCAATTTTCTTGATTTACCCATATATAATATAATAAAATATTTATTGCTAACAATAGAAAAACATAGTAC
This sequence comes from Hylodesmum podocarpum, assembly GCA_026586105.1. Classification (NCBI taxonomy): domain Eukaryota; kingdom Viridiplantae; phylum Streptophyta; class Magnoliopsida; order Fabales; family Fabaceae; genus Hylodesmum; species Hylodesmum podocarpum. The sequence continues at coordinate 3,426,647 of JALJEV010000519.1, read as the reverse complement.
CAAAAAAATATATATTTTTACGAAAAAATATACATACAATAACAATTTAAATTTTTTCAATAACTTCATCCAATGACAATATTTGATTTTTAATTAGTCCACACTTTTTACATAAAAAAAAATAAATAATTATGTATTCATTTAATATCTAACGTGACTTCTCACTTTTCAGCTAGAGAAACCTCTCCAACTCCGGCACGGCGGCGAGACATCGCATTGCGATTATCGAAGTGAGTTGTGACAAGTTGTACCCTTTTTCTTTTCTGTTGTGAAAAATGTTGAAAATTTTATGAGTTTGTATATTTCAAATTCTATCCATAAATATCTTTAATAATGTAATTTGTATGAGATTTTTTGTTCATAATTACTAATATAAACTGACATCAATTTTATTCAATCCTTAATTCTCATTTTTATTATAAATTTTTGTTCTTCTATGTTACTTTAATTTACTATGTCACTGCCATTATGACTTGTCTATCCTAATATCTGTCATGAGACAATTAATGTATATTCATAATAATCTCCCCCTCAGTCATTGCACTCGCTGGGAATCGACTTCATGACCTTAACTCTGATATTAATTATTGAATCAAAATTATAACTATTAGTCAAAGCGTAACTTTTTCTACTTAAAAGTGTAACAATTCAAGTGTTGAATCGACTATGACTTGACCTACCTGTCCGCTATAGGACAATTGATATTTATAATAATATTAACTATTATAGATTGAAACTTTTATTTGCATAATATATAATTACCTTTTTGTTTCAAAATCATCAATAGTTATTATTTTTTCATCATTGAGGAAAAATGAAGTGTACCTTTTTATTAAGTTAAAATAGGTTTTGTATCAGATAATTTGTAGAAATTTCACTGAATTTTAAAAAAGATTTAAAGTAGAAAACTTCTACAGAGAAATTATTATTAATTTTTTGAGAAATAAATGTAATTTTTTTTTCTTTTAAGAGTCTTTTGGACTAGTTTATCCAAACATGTCCACATATGTTCAGTGAATTTACCATGCTAATGTAGACAACTTAATAATTCATGATCATGATCCAAGACTGTTAGCACAGAAAATCAATAGAAAGACTATTTTGATTTAACATGGCACTATAAGGAACAAAGATGAAATCTTTTATTTTTACACCATTATCGATTAGTCTTAAAAAAAAAAAAAAAAAGTTAACTTGAGTTTAAGCATGCTAGTAAAAATCGACTTAGACAATATAGTAGTTAAGAAAATTTTATTTTTAGATAGAAGATAACATTTGAGTGAATTAAGAAATGAAATTACATTCGAAATTACATTTGAGATGAAATAATTATATTTTATTTTTAGATAGAAGATAACAGTCGAAATTACAAATAACATATTATTTTAGTCTTTAACTTTTAGAGGTAGTTTTATTTTAATTTAAACTTTTTATAAATAAATATGTCCTTAATTTTACATGTCTTTAAAGATATATATATATATATATATATATATATATATATATAAATAACGTATCTTAATAACTAATAAATATTATCTATACTTAAATGAAATTAAATAATAAACTTAAAATTCATGAACTTTGTTTATATATTTCTAAAAATAATGAATAAACTTAGAAGTTTCTATATAAAATTAAAATGTTCCTTTACTTCCAAATTATTCCTTCAACTTAATCAGGTCGATTAAAATCTAACTTTGCTCCCAAATAATTCTTCCAACTTAATTAGACGTAATTGCTATTAAGTTCATCATACTTTTATGAACAAATCTCACCACATAAACTACTTTTTCACATATTTTAACTTTAGTGGGCAAATTCGTTATTCTAATACGTTTTGTTAGGCCTAATCTCATGTTAAGCACAATTATTTATTTACCAAACTTTAATTATCATTCCAATGAAATATTTAATTTGACTAAGTTATTGATATATGCAGCAAAAAAAAAGTCATTGGAAAGAAAGAGAGAGATCGAGATGAAGAATGAACCTTAACTTTAAATTTTGACCACTTTCTAATATTGAACTTTTTAAACTTTTTATTTATATACTTTTTACTCCTGTGATTTCACGTTATATAAATTTAATTTTCAGTTTTTAAAATCTGACAATTCTGCTTTTGAGGCCTGTGTTTTTTTTAAAAAAAAATAGGTATTTAGATCCCACTTTAAAATATTTACAATTATAATTGTTATTTTGACTGCATCTGCTAAGACCCATAACATCTCCAACAAATATTCACTAAACACTCAACCGAATAACAACACCAAACATGTTACAAACACATAGGACCCCTAAATTTCGTTAAATTAACATAATTTAAATTTAAATTTTGATCCACAATATATAATAAAAAGTCATTTTTCTTGACTTACCCATATATAGTATAATAAAATATATTTTTTGCTAGAAAAACATAATACCAAAAAATATATTTTTATGAGAAAATATACATGCAATAACAATTTAAAATTTTTCAATATCTTCATCCAATTACAATATTTGATTTTTAATTAATCTACACTTTTTACATAAAAAAAATAAATAACTACGTGTTCATTCAATATCCAACGTGAATTTTCACTTTTCAGCACTCTCCAACTCCGACAAGGCGGCGGCGACACCACATTACAATTACCGGCGTGAGTTGTGACACATTGTAGTCTTTCCTTTTCCCTTTTCTGTTGTGAAAAAATGTTGTAAATTTTAGAGTTTGCATATTTCAATTTCTATCTGCGAATATCTTTAACTACGATTTTTTGTTCATAGATTACTAATGCAAATTGACGTGAAATTCAATTCTTAATTCTGATTCTTATTATAAATTTTTTTCCTCGCATGTTACTTTCTTCAATTTACCATGTCATTACCGTTAGTTTCTATGGTATATTTGTTGGATTAAGCGCTTAATTAATTGTTCGCTTAACTAATTGTTGGATCAAAGTTATAATTATTAATCATGAAACAACTATTTAAGAGTGTAACAGTGTAAACACCACGAGTCGACTATGACTTGTCTGTCCTTATCACTGTCATAAAATAATTGATGTGTACCACAACAATATTTATTAAAGATCGAAACTTTTAACATCATTCAAAATTTCTTTGCATAATATACAGTTACCCTTTTGATTCAAAATCATCAATAGTTGTTAAAATAAGTTTTGTATCAGTTAATTTGTAGAAAATTTCACTGAATTTTAAAAAAGATTTGAAGGAGAAAACTTCTCCAGATTAGCTTGTAAGAAATTATTATCAATTTTTTGAGAAATAAATGTAATTAATTTTTTCTTTTTAAGAGTCTTATGGAGTAGTTTACCCAAACATGTCCACATATGATCAGTGAATTTACCATGCTAATGTGAACAACTTAATAATCCATGATCATGATCATGATCAGATGAATGTTTGTCATGTCAGTCATAATTAACACTGTTATCACAGAAAATCAACAAAGGACTATTTTGATTTAACATGGCACTATAAGGAACAAAGATGAAATTTTTTAAGATGAGAGACCAAAATTATATTTTAGCCAGTATATTATCATAACATGCAATTGCGCATTTGTTTCAAATCATTAACAATTGCTGTTTTTGGGTGCAGTGGATAGGTATGGCAGATAAAGATGAAGAGTTGGCAATGCCAAGGGATGCAAAGATTGTGACGTCTTTGTTGAAATCAATGGGCGTGGAGGACTATGAACCTCACGTTATACACAAGTTTCTAGAGTTATGGTATCGTTATGCTGTTGATGTGTTAACAGATGCTCAAGTTTATTCAGAGCATGCAGGCAAGTCTGCAATTGACTGTGATGATGTTAAACTTGCTATTCAATCCAAGCTTAACTTCAGTTTCTCACAACCACCACCTCGCGAGGTAATATTAGTGATTCGCCATTTTTCAATCTTCTTACCAAATGCTTAGACTTTGTTTCATGTCCAAATAAAGAGGAAAATGCAGACATTCCTTCTCTGCAATCTGTTTATTTTCTGCCTTGCTTTTAGTAAACTTAAGAACAAAGCATGCATAGTAAGTAACTAAGTAAAACCCATCAGAAGAAAATTTCAGTTCTGTTAGTTTCTAAAGTTAAATTCCAACATATGGTATCAAACACAATAAGGGGCATTTCTTTTACAACTTTACTTCGCAGTCAACTGTAATAAGCAACCAACTCAGTCACAGAAATATACATATACTTATTTCTCTCTCTGGTTGTCTGCGTATTACATTGTTTACCGAATATTTTTCTCTTTTAAGTCATATTTTCTGTATCCTTGGAAAATTTGAGATAGGAATACTTGTTCAGATGTTTGTTAGATAATAATAACTTTATAATCCTAGTATCTTTTACTTACAAAAAGTTTTTTTGAATGTTATATTCCTAAAAATAACATTTCCAGAGATATAAAAATATTCTGTGAAATAAACTCCCCTTGGAGGTACCAAAATAGGTTGTCAAGATCAAGAGTCTACCTAAACTAGTTGAGCATGTATAGACTTGACTCCTAAAATCATAGGAGTTCATTTTAAATAATACAAATATAACATTGCAAATTCAAAATAGGTCAAAGATAATGTGCTGGAACAAAATAGTGAATGATGAAAGAAAGATTAGAATGAAGGCTATAACATCTAAAACACAAATTTTGCACAAGTTTTGGAAAGATTATTGGGTTTGTTCTAGACTGTGACTCTGGCCAAGTTCCTGCAAGAATGAGTTTTGAAGCGAGTTAACTCAATTTCCTTACCTTGCTTGAATCATAAACATGTACAAATTCAAGAGTTAACTCACAGCTGTGACAATCATGGTTCATAAATAATTATTCTGTGCATGTAACTTATTTGTGTCTTCTTTCTAGTCTTGTGAGCTTTAATCTTGTGTTGAAGTTATAATTCTCAGTTGTTTACGAATTATGGCTGAGATTGCTATTTGGTGGGACAGGATTATCACTTAAATTCAAAAGTATCTACAAAGTAGAAACCCAATGCTGAGATTCATGTTGTTAGTTATGGCATCAGGAAATATTTGCTCTTTTCCTTCAAGCACTAATATGTCTTTCTGAAAGATTATGTTTGATGCAATGACTTGGCAGGTGCTACTGGAATTGGCTCAAAACCGCAACAAGATACCATTGCCAAAGAGTATAGCAGGAGTTGGAATCCCACTTCCACGTGATCAGGACACATTAACCGGTCCCAACTACATGTTTGCAATTCCAAACCAAAGGCCAGAACCTATAGAAGAAACAGAGGACGAAGAAGATGCCATTCCCAACCCCTCCTCTATAGAAGACATCAAGCATGATCCCCATCAAGAAAGTGTATTATTTCCCCAGCCCAAATGCCAAGAGGAATAACATGCACCATAATTTTAAGTCTCATCTGCTTCTAATGCAGTGGTAGTAACAAAAGTCAATGTTTTGTCCAATTTAATCTGTGCAAAACCACTGGATTTTTTCCATTGAAATTGAAATAATGGTCTGGAGCCAAATAAATTCTTAAATTAAGTTCAATTTCAAGTATTTCTTATTAATTGTAGTTCTAGTATTTCTTTACTCACCGAATATTATTTATATGCCTCTGAATGAAGTCAACTTTTCCTCTAGAACGTAATTGGTCTGAATTACGCAACTTTTCATCAAATATTTTTTCGGAAATAAAGAGATCCACAGAAGAGAAGAAAATGAGAATCAACAAAGCTCAAGATTCATTAGATGTTATATTCAAACTCTACAAAAAAAAAATATGATAACTTTGCTTGATCATAACAGCAAACTGTATCACACCGGTAAAAACTGTAACCAAATACTATATATTGATCATAACAGCAATGATCCTCCCCTAAATAAAAGCATCAACTTTTTTCCAAGCCATAACAGCAAATACTGGTCTTTTTTCCCCCTAAAAAAACCTAATCTAGAATCTGTTCAAGACAGATTCTTTGCTGGACTAAGATGAGCAACAGCACAGCGATCTGAACTACTAAATTTCTTGTAGACAGCCCTGAGCTTACTTTCTGGAGCAGCTGAATGACGGTCTACCATGGTTTTGGCACAATCCCTGGCAGCATAAACAAACAAAAGTCACTTCACGAATACTGACACAATAAACAGATACTCTACCTAGTTTTGCATGGTAAAAATATCAATTTGCTGACCCAACAAAATATTACCTTAGTTGCTCCTCAGAGTAGCCTGTGTAATGCCTCAAAGTCTTAGTCCAGAAAGGGCTCCTATCAAGAGTACATCGTGCCGCATATACAGCAGAAGCAGCAATAAGGGAGGGGCGGTACAGCATTACAGTAGGATAGTGCATCATACCAAGTTCAGCAAGGAAAAACACCATGTTTTCCATCTACATTGAAAATTTGGTACATTTTTATTAAATTATTCAACTATGGCACTTTCATAACCACTTTTTAAGGAAATATACCTCTTTATCAGATGGAGTGGAAGCTTTGATGTACCGAACTAGGAAAACATAGGGTGTTGGAACAGTTAAGTACCACTCAAGCTTTCTCAGGATTGTTTTCTCCATTGTCAGCACTTGCTCAGCAACATATGCATTGTCCGATATGCATACAAAGTCATTAACCTGCAGCATACATTTAAAACCCACCACAAGTTAACACACTTGTTTTCTCAAGGCATGATTTATAAAACACAAAGAAGAGAAGGAATTCCACCTCTGGTGCCCATATCTCTTCATACTTTGAGGCCATCAGCATTGCACTGATGCCAACCAATTGAAGTTCCCTTCTAGGCACAACCTTCACACCCAAGAACCGGTCCACAATGTTTAGGGTCAAATAGAAAGTTTCTGGCATGAGCTCAAATTTCCTATGCACTTCTATCAACCAGTCCACAAGTATTGATCTCATTGCTGTATTTATATCTGGCTGTGAACCCATGTAATCATGAACACGGCTTTCTTCCTGTTCCATCAAAATCAAATATATTTATTACAACAAGTTCATAGGAAAAAAGTTAAATAGAGATATACAAAGAACAAAGCATAGAAACTCACTTCAGTCTCTTTGTAATATTTGTAGATATCATCAATGTACTCAGCTGCTGCCAATTCATTGTCCATGTCAGTTTCATCAATGTTCACTATAAATTCCCTTGGGAATCCACAAGCAGCCTGAGTTTGACAAGTTTTGTTGTTAGACCACAAACAATGATGCACCAGAGATGGACACCCCAAGTCCCAAATCAAATTACAAACAGTGAAGAAAAAAGGAAGATAAATAACCTTGCTTCTAGCAGAGAGGACTGAACTGAATGCCTTAGCATCTTTTTTGGCAGACCTTTCTCTTGCCTTTTTGCCTCTTACAGCTTGTTTCTCCTTCTGTTCTACAGATTCTTCATCGGAGCTAATCACTATTACTTCAGGTTCTTTTGTTGGCTTCTTAGCTGGTTCTGCCTTTGTTGCCACCACTGCTCCATTTCCTACTTCAGTGCTTGATTTCTGGACAATATTCACTCAAACAGATTCAGATAGTTTGTAAAAATAGCCGTTACAAAAAGAACAAAAACTGTTCAAGATCCCTTTGAAAACCCGATAGGTAAAAACTAAAGAGTAAAAAAGAAAGGGAAAAAATGCAAACCTTGTTCTTCTCTGCAGCTTGTGCATTGGCCACTAATTGAGCACGAAAGTTCCTATAGAAAAAAAAAAAAGACACCAAAATTAGCCCAAAGGAAACAGAGAAAAAAAGTGAATCTAGAAAGATAAAAATTTTGAAAACAGAAAAGAGAAAACAAGAAAAAAATACCTTGTGACAGGCTTGGACACATTAACACCACGATCTGCTTGTTTGGCCACAAGATTCCCAATATCCTTCAGCACCCTTCTGTTTCTTCCCTCAGCCCCCACATTCTTTTGCTTATTCTCACCTAAACCACACACAGAATGACAAAAAATAGGGATTTTCAGAAAGTAAGAAAAAAAAAGTATAACACAAAGAAAGCACAACAGAAAGGATGAACAAAAACTTGATCAACTAGAATAAATTTTCAAAGTTTTAAGATCTCATCCCCAACAAATCTCAAAACCATACAAACCCCAAGTTGATCAAACCCATAAAAGGACTTACACAAAGGTAAAACTTTTCAAAGTCCAACCATCTCAACAAATCTAAAACCACACAAAATCTCAACCCAAAGAAGTAAAAAAATTCAAACTTTGACCAACCTCGGCATCAAGAAAACCATAGAAAAACAAAAGAAAAGAACAAACCATTGATGGGTGGTTGATCCTGCGTAGCAACTGCTCTTGTAGCCATAACGTCGTTCAAAAGTGGTTCTTGAAAAGTGAAAACACCGCCGAGAGTGGACAACAGCGACGACAGAAAACCCTGAAGACCACCGTTCCGAGCCTCTCCTCCGCCGTCTGAGTCGGTCGTCGCCACCGCGGATTCAAACACTGTGTGGCAACAAAGCAACAACAACAAAACACTTTCTCTTTCTCCTGTGTCTGGAAATGAAAATTTGAAACACTGTGTTTCTTTGTTCCTTTGTGAAATGCAACGTTCGAGTCTACGGCTATGTTTTATATACGCGTCCAACGGTCGACTTTGTCTTCAATCTTGACCGTTGGATTTTTCTCGCATCTAACGGCCACGAATCTTATATTAACTTTCCTTGTATTTTTTCTAGCCGTTACTCTCAGTTCTCGTTGGCTCACTTAACCGCTCCTCACGTTATTGCACCTTTTTCCTCTCTTTTTTTATTCCTTTTTAAGTTCTTATTCCTACTTAACTCACATCCTCATTGTTACTTCTAAAAATTATTGTTTAGTAATAATAATAAATGTTTAGTGATATATCTATTCATGTTGATGATTTAATTATCAATGAGATTTTTATAATAAATATTTTTTAAAAAATAAATTAAAAAGATTTTTTCATCTTCTCCTATCTCTTAATGAGCAATTTGCTAAAAAAATTTGAAATGTACGTTAATACATAGTATGTGTAATGTTCTCCATTTATACATGCAACATATGTAAAAAAGTAGAATTTCAATATATTCTCAAAATTTCTAATGTTTAGGATTGAATTTCTTGAAAAAATTCACTCATTACTTATATAATGCGTCATTTAGGATATGTGAGATTTTAAATCATCATAAAAAATTTTAACATAATTAAATTATTTCCATCTAATTTTTAAATTTTGATTTTGGTATCTAATTTAATTCTCACAATTCTATGTTCAAGAATCAGATATTGAAATACTACTTTGTTTAATGTATTTTGGTATAAAGTGTTTTTCAATATAATATAATTATCATATTATTATACTGTTATGGTTTATTTAGAAATGAAATTTAATGCATTAATACATTCTTTCTTTAAAAGAAAATTGTATGGTGCAATGTATTAATCGAATGAAATGGGGAAACCATTTATCAATTTAGTGAATTCATTATAAAGGTTAAAATCTTTTACTTATGTTTCTTTCATGTGCAATACTGAAATTCAAGACTTTCTTTGAAATATAAACTTAGTTTTTTTTCAAATTAATAATATATTAGTTATCATTTTGTTTCATTTTTAAATAAATTTAATAGAACTTACAATATTAAAGATTTTAGGGGCAAAATAAGGAGAAATCACCTTTAATATAATTTGAATATATTTATTATTATAAAAATTACTATAAAGGTTGTGATTCGATACTTATTTATTATTTATTTTCTTCAGAACACATAAACTGGTATTGGTTTTTAAGGTACATAAACTCATAATGTTCACTCTGGTTATTTTCTTGTTTCATTTTTTTTTATATTCAATCATTTTGTTTCTTCTTTGTTCAAATTTAATATTTAATACAATAAATATCTTTAACAGCAACGTTTACTTTAATTCCTTTAAATAATATTAGATCATTTTTTTCTTTAAATATGAAAGATACGAGCATAAAATAATGTTATCAATGAATAACCTATGTTTGAAAAATACACCAAAACGGTTAGTTGGATAAAAATAAAATTAGTATATGAAACCAATGTTTAAATTCAAATAAATCACACAAGTTGTAAGAGTTTCACTAATTAATGCTAACGGATATTTCGTATAAAAAAAATGATTTTTTGAAAAATTTGGTAGGAAAATCTTAAAAGGTGTTTGATTTAAGCTTTTCCTATTTTCATTTTTAGATAAAATAGAAAATGTATGTTTGGTTAAATTTTTTAAAATATTTTTAATAGAAATACTTTTAAAATATAATTAAAAATAGGAAATAAAAAAAAGTTTGTTTTTAATATTTCTTACTTAAAACAATACGTACATGGTGGTATAAATATCTTCTGAGTGCTCTTGCGATTTTCAAAATTTGAAAATAAAAATAATTTTTAGAAAATGAAAATAGAATTTTTTTTTTCTGAAATTAAATAAGATCATAGTTTTCCATACTTAATTTCAAAATTGTAAAAATATTTTTGGGAAATACTATTTTTCAGAAATTATTTTTATTTTTTTGAAAATATTCTCATAGAAGTCCCTAGAACCTAATTTTCTTAAGTTATTTTTTTATCAGTGTAAAGAAATGTCAATTCATTTTTTTCCTTAGGTTATTTAATAAAGTAAATAATTAAAATTACAAAAATATTTTAGAAAAATTTAAATGTAAAAATATTTGATTTTCAATAATAATTTATGATTAATTACACAAATTTTATACATTCCTAAAAATCAAGATTTCAAAATTCGTAATTCTTAGAAAATGTGATTTTTGAGTATGGAAAGCTTTTTACGTACCAAACATTTTTCTAAAAGAAAAATTAAATATCTTAAATTTAAATTATTTTGAAAAGGGAAACATTATATATATGTAAATATAATAAAAACTTTTACTTTTCTCTTTAAATAATATTTTTGCTGCAATAATCTACGTGTAATAATTTTAAAGACGACATAAGCATAAAATAATAAATTATTGATTGATAAAAGGGACGTATCCAATCAAAAAACTTTTATAAATTTTATTTTTACATTAGTTATCCAAATTTAAAACTAAAGGCAATCAAAAACAATTAATTAAACAAATACATTAACCAGCGAGTCATTGAATTATTAGTGAAAAAATATTTTTTCAAGTACTAAAAAATAAATAATAATTATTTATTACTTTTTCATAAACAAAAAATAAGTATTACTTTTTTTTTCAATTAAAAGTGCTCATAAAACATATTTGACAACCTAAAAAGTCATATATCCGATAACTATTGAAAGATAAACATATAATGTCTTGAATCAAATTTCCACCGTTTCATTATGGATTTCTTCTTCAAATTAAAGTATTTGAATTCTATACATGGATCAATTAATTTTTTTGTGTCCTGTTTTTTTTTTATATATAAATTTATTTTTTGTGATTTAAGTTATCACCAAATATTTTGTCCCTTGTTTTAGGTACTATTTGACCCACTTTTTTTCAGATTTAAAATTTACTAATAATTTAAATTAAAAATGAGTTTTTTTTTAAAAAGGAGAGATTATTTGATAATTCTATTTTATTTACCTTAAAAACTTATTTTAAGTTAAAAGTTACATGGAATAGTTCAAGTGTAAAAATTATAGACATTGATTTTCTTAAATTCATTTTTTATTATTATTTTGCTCATAATTTTTTTTATTAATATTTTTAAAGTATTTGGTCTAGATTTTACTTATAAGTGATTTTCAAGCTATAAAAAACCGGATGAAACAATACTTTAATCTATTTTATTAAATTTTCTGTTAACAAATTAAATGGACTTAATTTTATGAAAGTAAAATGAAGAAACGGGTTCCAATTAAAAAATTATTATTAAATGGATCTATTTTAAAATAAATTAAGAAGGAGGGTTTATTTTAATATATATATATAATAGACACTAGTCGTAAGAAATGTTTAATGTTTAATGTTTCATGGCAGTATGGGAATGTAGAGAGGTCAATTTGGGTATTTGCAAAGTGAAGAGTGAGAATAGTATTTGAGAGAAAAAATAGAAAGAAATTATAATTTTTTATTGTATTCAATATTTTTACTCTTGCCTCTTGAAATATAATTGAATAAAAGAAACAAAAATTAGAATCAAACGACTAATTAAACCAAAATTTTGAGTAATGATTTACCCAAAATATAACTTGTAAGAAAAAAACATTGATTAAGAATTAAAAGAAAAAAAAAATGTAGTTTAATGAAATCATTAGTGTGTCCGGTATGAAAACCGTTTTCGTGCTAAATGATATTTAAATCATTTATAATATGAAGTTTTCTTACATCAAACTAATTACGTATATTAAATCTTTAAAAAAATTGACTCTAATTTTAACAACTTCAAAATCATGCGTATCATAACTTGTTATTGATGGATAATGCAAAATTTATATCAACAATGTCTAGTGATTATTAAAATAAGAGAAATAATAAAAATTCTTTTTTAACATATTATTTTGAATGCATTCTTTTAAAACCTATTTCTTTTAATTATAAGTTAAACCTGTTGAAAATAGTAATATTTTTTTAGATTGAACATCTTATTTAATATTTTACTATTTGAATTTTATAATTTTTGATAAATTTTATCAAATTTGAGCTATTTCCGATCAAATTAGGCGAATTTTTATTATTTTTTTAAAAAAACAAAAATATGAAATTTATTTATCTAAAAATTAAAATGTTTTATAAAATTCTCTTTTAATTTTTAAAAAATATAAAATTTTTCTAATTAACTAATGAAAAGTTAATATTAAATTTTGAAAAATAAATTTATGTTTTTTCCTTCCCTTAAAATTACTTATGGAGAAAAATATTTAAACTAATTATATATTTGTTGTTGTATTCTTAGTTTGTTACCCTGTTATTGTTTTTTCAATATTACATCGAGAAAAAAACTCTAATAAAATAGAATGATTTGTTTAAGTAGCTTGTAGCAGCAAACGCAGCCGTAACATATAGCTACCATGAACACGTGTCACTTCCTCATGCTGCCACCGTCTTCCTTCTCAATCAAACTTTTGTTGGAATACCTATTATATCCCTCTAATCATGTCTCTGTTCACCAGTAGTTTTATAAAATTATATATAATTACAAATTTTTTATACTAAGATTACGTGTGGTATCTTTCCAGATCTTAGGATTAAAATGATTAATTAAGTAGTTCATTTATTAATTATTTTATATTTTCAGTTTTAGTCTTTTTAAATTATTTTGTATATTTTTTAATTATTTATTTATTTTTAATAATAATTTTACGAATGATGTGACATTTATTTTTTAACATTTAACAGTTTAAAGCTAATAAAAATTTGTGAGAAACCAAAAATTAAAATTTAAAATAACTACTTATTTGTCATGTCACCGGCCAAAATAAAACTTCTTAACATGCTTCTTATTTTAGGACTGACCAATATTGATTTAGAACATGAAATTTATATGATTAAACAGTTACAGGATTGGCTCAACATCTAAAAATTTAACCTAATAATTTATAATATCAAATCTTCATTCCTAATGGATTGAATTTCCAATTAATTTAAAAATTAGTTTAAGAAGAGAGAATTATTTAATTCTAAAAAGAATTATTTCGGTCTTACATATAAAAATTATTTTGATCACCATATATATAATTTTAATCGTGCGAGACATCTCAACGAATATGAAAAGATTAGAATATAATCTTTTAATTAAGAAAAAGGGAAAAGGACATATTCTTATTTTTTACAATATAAAAATACTCTTCTGTACAAAAAAAAAAAAGAAAAGAGAAAGACTTTCTTTTCTTATAATAATTTTTTTACTATCCTTATAAACTTCAACCCTTAAAGTTGGAGTAAATAATTTCAAAAGTTTTTTTTTAATTTTTTTGACAACTACTAAATTCAAAAGTCAACAGGTCTTGTTATTGGTTAAAGAATATATTATATTAAAAAAATTAATTAATTAAAAGACATGTTTAAATAATTTATATTTTTTATACAATACATGCTGCCTTTATGTTAAGTTTTATATGTATTAGTCAAAAATCACTTTATTTTATTTGAATAATAAGAAGCCAAACATAACATCAAATCACATTAGGGTTTGGACATCACTTTCAGGACCAACTAATCTCTACTTATTAAATGCAATGTCAAACAGAAGTAGTTGCATAGTTTTATTGCTATATAGAAATAATAGTGTGCAATTCCAACACTGTACTAAAGAACAAAGGTACAACCAATTCTTTGTTGTTAAAAGCTATGAGTAGCATTTTATAACCAAAGGATATGAATTCATGTCATTTTCAATGTAACCAATTGAATTGTAGCAAATCTTGAGTTTGGTACTTAAAATCATTGTAAATCAAGTCCCTTTTTAATTTTTTATAATTTCCACAAATATTTTTAGTGTGGAGTAGATATGATTGCCCAATTTAATTAGGTTATTTAAGACATAGTTTTTCTTTTTCTTTCATACACATAGTTTCAGCCATAGTGTTACTTGCACAAATCTTGAGAAAATAAAATTATCCTAAGAAAAAGATAAGATATGAAGGACTAGGGTTTACCCTTTCTTCATTGATAGGATAGAAGCATATTATTATATCAAACTTTGGAATGAATGAGACATGTTACACATGATAACATGTTGATGTCACCGACTCGCTGCTTTGCTTTTAGTCCACGTGTCAACTATCACATGGTTACTTTTGTTGGGATTCTCTTACAACCAAGTGATTATGAAACCCATACTATGATTTTTTTTTTTATAAAATTAATATATTGTTTTACCAGAGATAATAATTACATATTTAGACTTAAATTTAAGATTATTAGTTGAATTACATCCGAAAAAATAACAAATGGTAATCCAGAAACTCTTCGTTCACTATACTCAAATACTTAAGTATATCTTTATTTTCTATAACTTTTTATATTTAATTTAATTTCTGTATTTAATTTTTTTTACATGTATATTTATCACATTCTATCTTAAATTATATTTCTTTAATTAAATTTAGTTAAAAATTACATTTAAATTTCAATTTTATAAACTTAGAGACCATATTTAACATAAAAACTTTATAAAAATCATAAATATAATTAGAGAAATATTTTCAATAGGCAAATAATCAGATAATTATTTATAAAATTTTAAAAAAATAATAATAATAAAAATAATGTGTTATTTAACTAGTTGGTGGTATATTAGAGTAATTATTATAGAGAATATTTGTTTGTATAATTAAGTTTAAGTTAGATTATAAGAATAAATGATATTTTTAAAATAAATAATCTAAAATAAATGTATATGAAAACAAAAGATAGTAAAGAAAACCAAACAACTGTACTTGTCTGACACAAATAATTGGGGGAGTAACATGTTGCAGTGACTATTTTAGTAATTCAGCTTAAAGGCAAGGCTTCAACATAATCACTCCATAGGTGGCAGCACAAGAATCCCACATTCTCATTCCCTTAAGCCAGTTATATTTTCTCTGCTTCCTTCCTGCACCTTCTTCACATACTCCAAGAACAATGAATCAGGGAAGTAGAAGAAGCACCTGTTTTTGCCTTATGTCCACAACTCTTCCTTGTCTTCTCCTCCTTTTCCTGTCTTTCTCAGGATCTGCTGTGGCTTACAAGAATTATACAGTTGGAGACTCCTTAGGCTGGTTTGACAATACTGAGAAGTCCAATGTCAATTACCAAAAATGGGCTGATAGTAAAGAGTTTAGCTTAGGAGATTTCCTCAGTAAGTTTACTCCTCATGTTTTTCTCCTCACAATCCTTGTTTCTGTGTTTTGTTTTATTCTTGTCTTTGAAAACACTAGTTGAGTGTTTTATTGTTTGTTTTAGCCTTTTGTGAATATATATAACAACAGACATATGTAATATGTGTCTTTAGTTTCATTTTCTTATGACATGAAGTTCTAGTTTCAATTCTTTGATCTGATCTGTTTTTGTTTGACTAAATTTCAACAATACTATGTTGTCTAATCAGATTGAGAAAAATACTGGATAGGAAAAAGACAGATCATGTACAATTCTCATCCTATAACTTTTCATTATGTTTTCTTTAATCTTTTTTAGAAATCAAAGTTATCTATTTTCTCTTCACATTTCTCTACCCCTTTGAGGACCAAAGTTATACCATTTACTTTATTTATTTTGGAATATGTTGTAGTGCTAGCATGTATCTAAGAATGGAAAATTTATACTATTGAAAAATTGAGCAAAATCCTTTAAGTGCTTGTTTTTTTAGTACAATTTGCCATATTTATTAAATATATTAATGTTAGTCGGTTCAGAAAAGCTATGCTTAAATTGGAAGCACTAAGATAAACTCATGCACCACTCTTGTTGGTATTTTTCTGAAGTCACTGTGCCATGTTCCACACCGTACGTAACAGTTAGTCACAACTCAAGTATTCACTCTTTCATTTGGCAAAATAGCTAACAAAATATGATCATTACTGGTAGTTACCATATATCTCTTTTTGGTAAATCAGGAGAAGGGAAAAAGAAAAATCCGATTCCCAAAATGACTGGTTCAGAACTATACTTTTTATTATTCTTTTCTTTTCGTACAGACATTCTCTTTTGATTCTCTGATTAAGTGGTCACTCAATTCTTTTTGTTTAATTTTTCTTTATGCAAATAATGTAATACTAAGATTCTTAAAAGGAAAAAAGTGAGCATAGTGACTTACTTTAAAGCTAATAATGAAATTGAAGCTAACCATTACACTTATAATTGAAGCTAATCATGCAATAGCATGTTATAATATATATATTAAGAAAAATAAACTTTGAGTTGAACCAAACATTTAGAATAAGTCATTTCCACATGGCAGGGTAGCATTCAATTGGGCAGAAAAGTAGGTCATTCTTTAAACAGCAGAACATGCCAACATTTCACAGTTGCCGTATATTAATTTTTCTATTCTCAATCTTATTCAATGGTTGAACATGGAGGTGTTGTCTGTTTGGTATGAATATTTATGATATCCTATATATTTTCACCCCGTAATAATTAGGTTGGACATTTTGCATGCATTTTTAATTACAATTTGACTAAATAATATACACATTTACTCTGTAATTTGGATTTTCAACTAATCAAAGATTATCATGATAAAAAGTAAGTTGAATTTTACTTATATCATTATCTTTTATTGGTTGAGATTTAAATTTGAGAAAAAAATAGCTATGAAAAATAATTTTAGACTAATGATATGCAACTTTATTTTACTTTGCTGCCAACTGCATTATGCGGTTAACTCACGAAAAATATATATATATATTTATTTATTTTTCTTTTCAACTAATTTTTGAATAATTGTTTGCGTATTTTAGTTGTGTACTGGACATTTTTCCCCTGAGTTATTAAACTCTTCACAATCTTGTCTACCATGCTTCATTTTGACATGAAAATAATCTTATCTTAACTAACAAGTTAGGACTTATGATTTGTGGCATGCAGTTTTCAACACAGACACAAACCACTCTGTGATTCAGACATACAATGTGAGCACATACAAACTATGTGACTATGATGATTCACAAGACAAGGACACAACCCAGTGGTCAGTGTCAGATCCATCCAACACACAAACACATCCTGTGACAGTGGCAGTTCCTTTGATGAAGGAAGGCAGTACATACTTCTTCTCAGGTGACTATGACGGTGATCAATGCAAGAGTGGACAACACTTCCAAATAAATGTGACACATGGTCAAGGCTTGCCCAAGAGTCTCAGAAATTCACCAGAAGATGCTCCATCTCCTGCTAGTCCTATTTCTGGAGATGATGAATCAGCACCAGATACCATTGTTCCTGCCAATTTCAACCACCCCAAAGATGAACAAAGTGAGGATGATGATGACGATGACAAAGGTAGTAAAAATAAAAAATCTAGTTCGGTTTCATTGTCAATTTATTCACAACTTCACATGGTCTTGTTTGGTACATTACTTTTCTTGTTTTAGAGAGTCAAGATATAATTCTTTTAATTATTATAGATGCCGCTATTATTTTATTTTATTTCATTTTCATTGGGTGTGAGTGAGTGAGTGAGAGACAAAGGAGTGTGGAGAGATTGAATATTTGTGAACTATAGGGTAGGATACACCATATTTATTATTGTATACTAAAATAATGTAACGATTACTTCCTTTATAGTTTATTGCTATAATATATATGAGTTGCAATTTAATTAGATCATAATTCATATATACATTTTTATTTATAATTTTAAAGTTTAATCAAACAATACGATTAATTATTATTTTGTCAATCATAGTTTTACTTTCACCTAATTTCTAACTATTTTACATATTTATCGTGAAACTAAAGAAAGAAAAACTGATGAATAATAAATATTAAAAAATAATCAATAAGCTGAATAAAAATATATTAACAAAGCTCAAATAAAATGATAGTGATAATTTTTTTTTATTTCCATTATTTAAAAACAAAACTAATACCGGTAATAAATACATGTTTACATTTTTTTATCGATAAACCACGTATATTTGATCATTTATAAAGAAAACACATATTATATCATGCTATTCATATTATTAGTTTCGTAATAAATAACAAAACTCAATTTTTTTTACTATTTATTACGAAATAAATAACACAAGAACTACACAAAACGTAACATCAACGGTCAATATTTGTTCTCAAAAACATGGACGTAATATCATTTTTTTTTATATTGATCATTCTTACATAGAATAAAAAAGTAATAAATTAAAAATAATTATTTCTAATGTCTTAAAAATATATAATTTTAACTCGACTAATAATATTTCTACATAGAAAAAGTTAAATAAAAAATTTAACTTTTCGATTTATAAAATTTGCAAATTAAAAACATTTAACTTACAAATTTTATAAATCTATAAAATAATTTTTTAAAAATAATAAATTCATAAGTTAAAAAAAATTAATTTATAAATTTCTAAAATGTGTAAATTTTGGTAAATTTATTTTTGATTTTGTAAAGAATAAAATATCTTACAAATTTTTGAATTAGGTAATAAAACACTCGATTTCAGAAATTCATAGTCTAAAGCTGTCTTATAGAACAAGCAGCGTGTAATCTTCCTAATTCATAGTTATTAACTTGCGCGGCGCACAAACCAGAGTTTGAGTTTATTGTTGAAGTAAGAAGCAAAGAGAGAGAAGAAAAAAAATGGCGGAATCATCACCTTCGGTTAAGTCCGATGCGGAGGTTGAAGAAATGCTTGATCGGATGTTAACTCGTTTGGCTCTGTGCGACGATTCCAAGCTTGAGCAACTTCTCTCCAAGCTTCTTCCTCTCTGCATCTCCTCTCTCTCCTCGCAATCCCTCGCCGTTCGCAATAAGGTACTTCTTCCAATAATTTCGTCATTTCCAAATCGAATTTCTCATTACGGAAATCAAATGAAATTCACCGTGTTTTCATTTTGCTGATGTTATCGGTTAGATGAAAATTGGAATGTGTCTTCTCTATTGCTGTGATTACTGAGTGAAACTTAGAAACTGTTGCTGTTACTGCGAGCTGTTTTGCTTTGATATAGTGAAATTGTACTGCATTTATAAGATATCGGTGAATGATTTTACTACACTTGTAAGAACATCGGAGAGTGATTTTACTGTGTTTGTGAGAGGAACGAAGAGTTTGAGTATATCGGTTTTGCTTATGCATATGTTATCGGCTACATGAAATCTCTCTTCTCTGTTGTTTGATTGCTGAATTAGCGGACAGGAACTACGGCTGTAAAGTAATTTTGCTTTGGTGTAGTGATAATAATGTATTGTACTTGTAAGGAACTACATAGTTTTGCACGGTCTATTTCGTCCTCTTTGATTTGAACTTATTATTAAACTGTGAATGTGGAAATTCGTCTGTGTTTTGACTTTACAAATGTTATCGGATAGATGAAATATTGAAATTTCTCTTCTCAGCTGTTGTGATTGCTGAATGAACTGATTGGAACTATTGCTGTTTATTGAGAGTAACTTTGCTTTGCCTTTGGAAGACTGCACTGGACTTGAGTTTGCATACATGTGCATCGTTTTTGCATGGTCTATTTTGTCTTCTTTGATGTAGTTTTGTGATGCGATTTGGCAAATGTGTCATGATTGTTGACTTATGTTTCTAACAGGTGCTTGAGATTTTGAGTCACGTGAACAAGAGAGTGAAGCTCCAGCCTCAAATTGGTTTACCTTTGTCTGACTTGTGGAAATTGTATTCGGAGTCTGCTGCTGCTCCTATCATAAGGAATTTTTGCATTGTGTATATAGAGATGGCTTTTCAACGTGTTGATTCTAAGGTCTCTTGTTCTTTTATATCTTACTTCCT
This sequence comes from Hylodesmum podocarpum, assembly GCA_026586105.1. Classification (NCBI taxonomy): domain Eukaryota; kingdom Viridiplantae; phylum Streptophyta; class Magnoliopsida; order Fabales; family Fabaceae; genus Hylodesmum; species Hylodesmum podocarpum. The sequence goes on along the minus strand of JALJEV010000519.1, from coordinate 3,406,313 downwards.
GTTTGTTGTTAGTGTTTTGTGGTTTCACTGTCAATTTTGATACTGATAATTCCTTTTTCAGCGTTTGGTTAAATTTTCAACAGTAAATTTGTGTTTCATTATTGAATAAATAGACAAATTGATTGGTTTGGGATTCTTTTAAGGAATCTTTTTTTTGCTATTGACTGCTTATTATGGAGATTATCTGATTCTTGTGCATTTCACATAGGTAAAGGAAGATCTGGCACATGATCTCTTGGTGAACATATCAAAACTTCCACTTCAACACCAGGAAATTATCCTTAGAATCATTGTTAAGGTACAAGGTTATTTCACTTTGACCAAATTTTCCTTTGTCAAAGTTCTAACTTATAATCACAGTAAAAGACTTCTCATTGTTCAGTTACAGCATTGGTACACGGTTTTCAATTGGTAATATTAATTGTTCCGTGCATTGGGATTCTCTTTCTCCTTTTCTATCCAACAAAGGATTTAGTTTTGGAGATACTCTGTTCAAGGGAACGGGGAAGGATCTAAAAGGAAATATTAGAGGGAAGTTCTAAGCTTTTTGCTTGGGAATTGAAATAAAAAAACTTTTTGGTGGGAAGAAGGGTCCACTACCAACATTAATAGCAGCTTGGATTTCTTGATTTAATTGACTTCTATTCAGCATCCTTTTTTAAAAGGAAATTTCTTGGCCTATTTCCGTTGTGTATATCTTAGTTGTTCTTTTGTTTTTCCTTTACTATCCTATAGTATTGCAAGGATCATCCTCAGTTATACATCTTTCGGATTTGTTTACAAATGAATTTCTGCTTCCTTCTAGGTAATTGGTGAATGTCACTCTGGTCAAATTAATGATGAAGTTGCTGCGAAGTATAAAAAAGTGAACAACTCTCAAGATAGGGAACTGTTTATTGAGTTTTGTCTTCATACAATATTGTACCAGCGGGTTTCTCAGAGGTACGGAACTGGATTTATGCTAAAAGAAGCTTATGATATTTGTATTTTCTGACATGAGTTAGTTTGTTTCATTTCTAGTTAAATCAAATGGTAGTTTGATAGAGTATATTGTATGTGCCGCCGTTTGTGCGCATGTTCCTCTTACTAGCTACTGTACATTCTCAATTGTAACCTAGAATGTTCTGAGTCAGTTAATCAGTTAGTGTTCTTTTAGAATGTTAGTAGTTCTGTAACTGTCAGTGAGTTAGAAGTTTGTCGAGAAAATTTAAGTATTGTTTAAAGTTCTCTGAATCCGAATCTAGGAATAGAAAAGTGAAAACTCTGTTTTATTTGCACACAGTTTCATCTCAGATCCTCTCTTTAGAACTCTTATAGTTTTTGTGCTGTACTTCTGTTGCAGTGGTGGGTTACCTCCTGGGCTTTCAGTAGCTCAAGTCAATCGCGTTACTGGAAAACAACAGTTGCAAAGTAATGAAGTTTTACTAAGAAAGGTAAAATAATCATGTATGTTTTTAATAATATCTTGCCATGTGAAGGTCAAACAGTCATTGTTGTTGATGTTACTATTTTAGTTCTGAAAATTGGTAACTCCCTCTACTGCTATCTATCTTCCTTCACATTTCTTCTCTTGTCAGAAGAAACACTGTCTAATTCAAGAATTCCTCATCTCAATATGGTATGCTGTTCACTTGTTTACCCCCTTTAGTGATTGAAGATTAATACTTACAGAAAATGCAGGAAGAGAAAGAAAATATTCAGAGGGAATTAGAACCAGAACCTGATTTTGTTGTCTTGTTCACTATACTGATTATATGATATTTATATACAAGTTGGTTAGATAATCAACTATCAACTACCGCAGCGGATAGAGACTAGAGATTAAATATGATACTATATTACGTAACATATTTAACATTTCCAAATTTTCATTTGAATACACTTGTTAACATGTCACACTTTTCATTTTTATCTCATCAGCATTTCCATTTTTGAATGCATACAAGCATGTCCAATTGTGCATTTACTCTGAAAGCTACTGCAACCTGTCTTATTTTGTTTTTTCGTTGGTGCAGTTGGGTATTTTGAATGTAATTCAAGCTATGGAGCTTGCCCCTGAGCTTGTTTATCCTTTATATATTGCTGCCTCTGTAGATTGGTATGCTGTAGTTTTCATGTTATTCAAATCATTTTTAACACTTTCATATTAACTTTCTGATTTTTTGTTGTTTTGGTGTTTCATTTATGGATGATTATGTGTTGCTTGATCAATTAACTGAAGTGAAGAGCCTGTTATCAAGAGAGGCGAGGAGCTTCTAAAGAAGAAGGCCAATGGAGCTAATTTAGATGATTTAAATCTGATCAGAAGACTATTTTTGCTGTTTAATGGTATGCTATTAAATATTTTGTTAATATTATAATTAATTTTTGAAATGTGCATGTAAATAAATGTAGGATTTTTTTTTTAATTAAATTGAGGTTTAATTACCTTTTTGGTCCCTATAGTTTTAGAAACTTTCCTTTTTAGTCCTTATAATTTGTAAATGATCATTTTAGTGTTTATACTTTTTATCTTTTTTCCTATAAGTTTTGTTTTTCAATAGTTATGCTAAATATGTTAATATTTTTCTATTGTATATAAAACACGAATTGTCTTTTATATGTTTCTTTTTTGTTTGCCGGGCAATGTTTATATTGATGTTGAATGTAGGTACTGTTGGAGCTGAACATGTGGATCCAGAATCAAGAGTTAGTCCCGGGAGTCCTGCTTTAAAGGCAAAATTAATGTCTATATTCTGCAGGTCAATTGCAGCAGCAAACAATTTCCCATCTACCTTGCAGTGCATTTTTGGTTGCATTTATGGTAGTAAAATATTCTTCTATTTAATGATCTTGAGCTTATATACGCTAATATTTTTTGTTTGCATTTTTTTTTGGTGATGTTTGTATTTTTGTTGTTGTTGTTAATTGGTGGAAATAGATTCTATTATGACAAAAGAACATGATATAGAAGATGGGAATGGATATTCCTTAACGGGATAATATTTTTTTCGTGATAATATATATATTTTTATTTAAATAATATATTTTATTATTGCATGCAAACACGAATCATTTCTCTAATCATTAACAATGGTATACCCTTATCTAAATCATGGAATGAACACTGAAGTGGGAAAATGAATTATAATTATGTACCAATTATTGAGAATGTAATCTTCCTTTGTAAATTCTAATTACAAATGCATCAATTATTGCGTATATTAATCTTCCTTTGTTGTTCTTAACAAAATTCTTCTTTCTTTATCAAAATATGAGACAAAACATATGTCAGTTAATAGTTGCTTACTTGGGTTGTCTGCAGTTTTTCTTTTTGTCTTTTTTCTATTGTTCCCTTTTATTTTTAGTCATTATCTTTATCTTTGATATTTCATATCTTGTTATCAAAATATGAGACACAAACATGCATCAATAGTTGGGTTGTCTGTGCAGATTTTTAGTCTTTATCTTTATCTTTGATATTTTTATCTTGAATTTAATAGGGAATGGCACATCAAGGTTGAAGCAATTGGGAATGGAATTTACTGTGTGGGTTTTTAAGCATGTAAGTACAATATTACTTGGCTTTTGAGTTTTGTCTAAAAATTTTATCCATAGAATAAAAGTCCCTTTTAGCCTAGTAATTGTCTAGAAACAAGCTAGTATGGATACAACGAAGGACATGGATATGACACAACACTGACACAGGGATATGACAAATTTTAAAATCATAGGACTTGCCGTGGTTGTAGTAATGCAAAATATAAATTAAGTGTAAAATTAACATAAAATGACACAAATCTTATATATAAAAAAAGAATTGATGTTTTAGAAATGAGCATGCCTAATCGTTGAAGTCATTGTAGATATAATAAAAATGCTACTATATATCTAATTCCTATGATGTTTTCTTCTTTATTGGTATGAATGTTTAAAAAGTGAAAGAAAAAATGTTGTACAAATATTTGTCTGATACAAACACACGGACATTAATATTATTTTGAAGTGTTTCTGCTTCCTTGTTTAGAAATGATTCAGTGTAAATGATTATAAAGTCTATCAAAAGATAACATCTTTAGAGACGGTTAAGTTGAAGATACTGCTTCAAATTTGCAATGCAGTTGCAGGTTTAAATGAATTTAACTGGTGCATTCTGTTCTATATTTAAATTAGCTTTTTGGTGTGTAGTTTTGCTTCACTGTTGGCTGATGTGGTAGAAATGTAAACATTTAATAAACCATTGGCTCAAATAATTAAGTATTCAGTTATATGTAAACATTGTGGGTATTTTTTTATTGTTCCATACCAGAGGTAGAGCAGATAGTGTTGCTAGATATAAAAATCATTTTTGTGCCTTCACCCAACAGTTTAAGCTTTTTGGGATTATTGTTTCATGCCTTCGTATTATAGCCTCTATGGCTGTATGGTCCAGGGTTCAAGCATTGCTGGACCTGTTCTTCTAAATTAAAGTTAAATTTTAGCACAAGGTAGAGTGGGCACATGCATTGTTCATATTTTAAGCCTGTACAGCTCTTGCATGGCATTTGAGGCTGTTGGTTCATGACTATATTCTTGTTAAAATATTTTTACGTGACTACTTACTTCACCACAGATAAAAGAGGTCTTAGCCTAGGTTTAAATCTCTGTTTTGCTTTCAATTGAATTATTCTGCTGGAGAATGCTGCCTCTATGTGATGATTTGACTTAAAGATCAATTACCACATATACCAAGTATGATATTGATGTGCATAATACATTCTCTAATCTCCCTATTAAAACACAAAGACTAGGCCTAAACAGGGAAATAGGGAAATAATGATGAAAAAGGAAAGAAATACAGATATCTCTAAAATATTTGTGATACCCAAAATATCTCCCCTAATATCTTTTTCAAATAACTACTGCAAATGATTTCATGCCCTCTTTTGTTCCATATATGCATACTATTGGCACTTGTGTTTTTCTATGATCTTTTACTGAAGTAGTATAGCTTATTGTTTCTGTAGCATCTCTAATATATTCAACTGGAAGTGCAGGCAAAAATTTATCAGCTGAAGTTAATGGGTCCTGTTATTTTGAGTGGAATTATGAAGTCCCTTGACAATTATCCAAGTTCAGAAGCAGGTTTGTTTAAGAAGTGATAGTTCTTTTAATGTTATCTGAGTAAAATTAGTTATTGTCATACTTGATTTTAAGTATTGACTCAGATGCCAGTGCTCGGGAGGTCAAAACTTATGCTTTTCAGTCAATTGGATTGCTTGCACAGCGCATGCCTCACCTCTTCAGGTTCCAACCTCTTTATTTCTTGTGGTCATAATAGTTCTCACTATTGTAGACTTGGATAGTTCTCGAGTTAATTCTTTCTTTTTCCCTTTTTAGTATTTCCTTGTTTTAGGATGGTTCGTTATTGCTTGTTTTTTATTTTTATGTATTTTTTTTTGAGGTGATAAATAGTTCTTTTTAAGAGAATTGTGTTCCTTGAATTAGGTCCTTTGTGAGTTCTATTAGTTATTAAATATTAATTGAGTTGCTCCATGTTCTTCCAGGGAAAAGATTGACATGGCTGCTCGTCTTTTTCATGCCTTGAAAGATGAATCCCAATCTCTTCGATTTGTTGTTCAAGAGGCAACTATATCTCTTGCTGAAGCATACAAAGTACCTTTTTCTGCTACTTGTGTGAATCTATTTTTCATTGAAGTTCTCAGTCATGGAAATTGTATTCTGTCTATCTGATGTGAAAGTGAAACTAGTTTATCAAGTTTAATAACACAGTTAATGTTCACCTCTCTTGCATTTAACATAAATGATACATCTAATGTGGTGTGCATGATGCATCTTTAGATATTTCTACAAGTCAAAAGTATACAATTGCTTTCTGTAATTTCCAGTCCTCAAAATTATACCTTCCATTTTTATGAAATCCAAACAAAGTATAAGGAAATTAAATTGAGATGATGCAATGCTCATTGTATTGTACAATTGCTTGTCGTACCATCACAAGTCTATGCTTTAAGATATTGTTATTGGAGTCAGTGGACACCCAAACTTGAGCTCAAGCTTTGCTACCTATATATTCAACATAATCCATCTTTTTCATTTAAAAATATTCCATGATTTAAACCCCCTTTTGATAATCTCATGTTAACTAAATTAATACAAGAGATTGGAGAGCTATGATGAACTAATGAACTTCTTTTGTTTTTGGTATTGTTTGCTATTAGTTTGATCTGAATGGATTCCTTGTATTATTATTTTCTTTCCTTCTAACAGATTCTTTAAATAAATATAATTAAATAATACTATGTATAGGGAGTATACTTTACTCGGCCATTATAGAATACAGAAATAGCATAGCTTTGTCTTTTCTTCAATGTATACCTAAAAATTAGTCTCTACTTGATTGTTTAACTATAGCTTAGCTGTCACTAACTGTTAACTCTATCTAACTGTTCTCTAACTAAAAGTTAGTTAACTGTTTCACATTGCTCAGCAAACTTTAGGTTTTCCATATAAGTCACTTTTGTAATCTTTTTCAATTGGGTTGATTAATATCAAATTATGTTTTCTCCCATCTCTCTGTTATGCTCTCCCTTTTCCCTTCTCTCGAACTTTAACACTGCTATTAAAAATGCTTCAAGTATGTGTGAAGCTTATGATTTAGAAAAGTTATGTCATTTGTTCAAATTAGTAATGCTATATAGTTATTTTATGTTTGCATTGTGTGATGTTGGTTGAGTTAAATTCTTTTATTTCATAAAATTAGAGGGTAGAAACACAATTTATTGAGCTTTTTTTTTTTTATGGACTATGTTGTTTAACTCTTTCACCAACTTCATGCCATAACTTTAAAATTCTCTAAAAGCTTTAGGATGCTAGGTGCTGGGCTAAACAATAATTGCGGGACTCTGTTTGCATACTTCATATCATACTCTTATTTTTGGTTGATTTAAGATCTTACCCTCTTTCTTCACATTTTTTATTAACTGTACTGTCTTGTGTATCAGGTAGCCCCATTAGCAGTGTTAAAAGAGTTGGAGATACTTCTGCTAAAAAATTATCAAGTGGTATGGCAAAACATGCTGACTTTTCCCTCTATCTAGGAGACTGTATACAGATATAATACCATGTTGAGCAAATTCATTGCATGCTTGTGTTCTTATTTGTTCCTGTTATGTTGGAAATTATATAACAATATAAACGCTCCACTTTCCAAGTTGCCTAGATATTTTTGTAATGTGGGGAATAGTTAGAATTACTAACCTAACTATTCTTTGTTGTAAATTGCTTCTTGTATTTATTTTTGTAAATTTATAATGATACTGGTAGATAAAAAAGGAAACAAAATCATTTCTAATAAAGTAAATAATTGTGTCATTAGCTCACTAAATAAATCTGCTGATTTAAGGGATTGTGGGTTACTGGGTTTACTTTACTAATAATTATATTTACAGTTCAACACACATACATATGTTTGTTTGTTTGTGCGATCATACAATCATACATCGGTGGTCTAAATTGAATTGAATAAAACCAATCTTGATCATCCATTCATAGTTGTGTGATCATGATAACAAATGAGAATAGTTCCAATTGATACTCTGTCCACAAAAGAAAATTATGGTACCAATTGCATTCTGGTACAATCAAACACAGTTCCTAACATGATGGAATATGTTTTTTAAGAAGTTAAAGGTTGTGTTTGTGGCCTCTGTTTTAATTTTTTAATAATTTTATTAAGATAGAAAAGGAACATACAAAAGGATGATAAGAAATCCTCAAGGACTAAAGATGACAACCAAAAATAAATGGAAAAGGAAACAGAAATTAAGAAACATGAGAAACAACATACTAGTCTCTGTGGTGATCTAACAAGGACTACCCCATAAAAAGACCATGAGCAGAACATCACAAAGAAGCTAGAAAAAACTATTGGATGCCAAATGAACTCAATAGAAGATTCCCGTCCTGAGAATACTCTCTCGTTCATTTCCAATCAAATACACCAAAGAACTGCAGCTTGAGAACACTACATAGCTTTTGACATCTTTGCTAAAATCAAGTCCTCTGAGATTATTACTTTATAATTATTTTATTGTGATTTTCGGCTTGGTTTTGTTATTTTTTTCTCCCTTCAAATGATTTTTTTTCCTTTAATTTCTTATTTCCTTGTGATAATCCTTTTCATCTAATTAAAAATTTAATGATGCATGGTGATGACAGGAGGAAAGTGAAATACGGTTTTGTGCTGTTAGATGGGCAACATCATTGTTTGATCTTCAACATTGTCCAAGTTGTTTTATTTGTATGCTTGGAGCAGCAGATGTTAAATTAGATGTCAGGTATTACAAATTCCTTTAGCAATAGGCTTACACGCTATGATGAATTAAAGCTTATAGTCTTTATAAAGGAATTTCTCTAACAGATATTTCGAGGTAATGGGTAGCTTTTCTAAATACAACTAATAATCCTTTTTTGGTCCTTATCTTCCCAACTGAATTTCTTCTTTTATCAACCAAAGAGGGAAAAAAACTCTCCAAGCCTATTATTACGCATGCCCTTAATTAAAAGATTTTGGATAGTTGTGGATATTTTTTTTTGCAAAGGAAGTGAAATTAGAGAGCAAACCCTTTATTACATGTTTCTTTCAACATAGCATCCTGTTTTGAAATCTAATTAATCGTATTTAGCATCATTAACTTCAAATTAGGTTTTCTTTTCTGGCTTGAAACAGAGAAATGGCACTTGAAGGCCTTTGCCTTCTTAAAACCGAAAGTCAAATTGTTGGTCTTAAGTATCCCAAACTGGGTATGATGCTGGATTACATTCTTCAACAACAGCCAAAGTTGTTAGAGTCCAGTGAAACTAGAGATCAGAACCTTCTTTTTCCTTCAAATACATATGTAGCCATGATTAAATTTTTATTGAAGTGCTTTGAGTCAGACTTGGAGCAGAACAAGTCTTTACAAGAATCGTCTGAATTTATGTCATCGGTGACGACATTTTGCTCGGTCCTGGAGCATTCTATGTCATTTGAAGGCTCTGTTGAGTTGCATGTCAATGCTGCCAAAGCATTGCTTATAATTGGATCCCACACGCCAGAGGTCAGTTGTTAGAGTTCCTTGATTGCTTTACTTTGTTGTGTTCCTTCTGACACCTTTTTTATTGTAGGTGGTAGCATCACATTTCGCCGCAAAAGTTTCATGGCTTAAGCAACTATTAAGTCATGTGGATTGGGACACTCGTGAATCTATTGCTCGTTTACTTGGTATTGTGTCTTCTGCTGTTCCCATCCCTGATGTTATGTCTGAATTGACTTCCTTATTCAGCCAAACACACAAATCAAGGTTTGTATACTGTGGAACTGTAATTTTTAGGTCAGTTTCTGAGAATCACTGCTTTATATAACTGTTTCATATATGCTCATGTTGTTTTAATTTTTTGATAGGTTTGAGACTCAGCATGGTGCTCTTTGTGCAATAGGATATATAACTGCAAATTATTTGTCTAGAACACCTGTAAGTCTATTTTTATTGCATTTTTTAATTAGTAAACAGACTAGGAAAACTATAAACAAGCTTTGGCTGGGAGCAATAGAATTTTAAGATTTTATTATGGTTTGACATACATTTGCATAAAATGCCAGTTTTATCAGTATGATCTATTGAGTTGTGTAATTGTGATTTTGATCTTGAACAAAGTGCTCTTTGACAAATGCTTTTTCTAAATATATACTATATCAGATGAAACTGAAATCTTAAGTGTTGGGAAATGGGTATAATCATGTAATTCTTGTTACAATTAAGTTTGCATTTTTTGTATGTACATAATCTTGGCAGATGCCAGAAATACTTCTCCAGAATACACTTAGATGTCTGGTTGATGTGGTTAACTCTGAAACTTCTGCACTGGCTGCTGCTGCAATGCAAGCACTAGGTCATATTGGACTACGTATTTCATTACCTCCACTTGGTGATTCTAATTCAGGTAAATTCAAGTCTAATAAGTTGATGAACTATTGTTTGGATTTGGACCAAGATTTGAGCAATTTGTTGAGCTATTACAAGGGTGCCTGATTAATTTTGCAGATGGGATTCTAATTATTTTATCTGATAAATTGGGCAAACTTATCTTGGGTGATGACATTAAAGCAATACAGAGGATTGTTATATCTATTGGACATATATGTGTAAAAGAAACATCATCTACTCAGCTAGGCATTGCTCTAAATTTGATTTTCAGTCTCTGTCGATCAAAGGTAATTCGGCTTGTACCTCCTCTTTTATATGATTTTCTTATTATGAGTGTGATTTATGTTGGGTTGATGTTTCTTTATTTTCATATCCTTTTTTCAATTATTTGCACTATTCTTTTCCTTCTTCCCTTTCTATATTATGGAAAAGCTAGATCTTGGTTTTTTTGGATGCCTTCATCTTGATTGAGAACTGTTTAATTTTTTTGTTGTTTAGATAAAATGTCCACTAATGCTAATTTTTTTCCATTATAAGTTGCAGCAACTAATTCACATCTATGTAACTAAAAATTCAGGCTGAGGATATTCTATTTGCTGCTGGGGAGGCCCTTTCTTTTTTGTGGGGTGGTGTTCCTTTCAATGCTGACATGATTCTTAAAACTAACTATACTTCCCTGTCGATGGCTTCAAATTTTTTGATGGGAGATTTGACCTCTTCTGCATATAAGCAGAGTACTAATGAACAAAGTGAATATAGTGAAGATTATCACGCTTCTGTGAGAGATGCAATTACCAAAAAGCTCTTTGATGTTCTTTTGTATAGTAGCAGGAAAGAGGAGAGATGTGCCGGAACTGTTTGGCTAGTATCACTTATAAAGTACTGTGGGAATCATCCTAAGATTCAGCAAATGCTTCCAGAAATTCAGGTTTTGCTTTAAGAAAACAAATTTGATTTCCGACGTTTAAAACCATAAATTTGTCACTATTTTTTACATAGTCCCTAAAGCTAACATTGCAGGGGACAAAAACTTATGGTTTTAAAAGTTGAGGACTAAAACCAAAGATGGTCCATTTTTCAGGGACTAAACTCCACTAACCCATTTGTTTATATGACGTTCTTGATACCATATCTGTTTATCTGTAATTTGTAGTATTTGATTTACAATTATCATGTTAATGCAGGAGGCTTTTTCTCACCTTCTTGGTGACCAAAATGACCTGACACAAGAGTTGGCTTCTCAAGGCATGAGTATTGTGTATGACATTGGTGATGAATCTATGAAAAAGAATTTGGTTGATGCATTTGTGAATACGTTAACTGGGACAGGGAAACGGAAAAGAGCCATCAAAGTAAGTTGGTAGTCTAGTTTGTTCTTTTTTCCTTAAATTATTTTTGGTGGGATAAGGCTCAGTGGTTTATTATTTTTTGCTCTCTCCCTTTAATTCTGCTGTTTAAAATTACATTCATAACGTTTTGTTGTGCAGCTTGTTGAAGACACGGAAGTATTTACAGATGGAACTCTTGGTGAAAGTGCTAGTGGAGGGAAACTGAACACATACAAGGAGCTGTGTAACTTAGCAAATGAGATGGGACAACCAGACTTAATTTACAAGTTCGTGGATTTAGCAAATCATCAAGCTTCTCTGAATTCGAAGAGGGGTGCTGCTTTTGGCTTCTCTAAAATAGCAAAACAATCAGGGGATGTTCTTAAGCCATATTTATCTTCTTTAATTCCAAGGCTTGTACGCTACCAGTATGATCCTGACAAAAATGTGCAGGTAAGTGCCATTGTTCCAAGAAAATCATAGTGGTAGTGAATGACAGCTATCCCCAAGTTTGTTTGACCTTGCTTTGTTCCAAATTCAATACAAAACAAAAAAACAATGGATATTAGCATTGCTTCTCCAGTTTATTAATTTAGTTGAAAGTCAAAACATGAAAAATAGAAGCTTACTTCATTAGCTTTTGCTTTCATGAATATTTCCTTGCTTTGGTATTCGGCACAGAAAAAATCATCATTAACTTTGGTAATCAAACATAAAAATGTAGTTTTTCCCCCTAAAACCTTTTATTTTGTTCTCTATTCTGTTCCATATATGAATTTTCTTTTTTAACTCTCAAATAACTAATGTGCAATTGACATTTTTCTTGCATGCTTCAATACACTATTCCTCTTTCCATAGAAAGCAATGTTATTAATGATATCGAATGAGTATATGGATTCTTATTTTCAGACAGTTATTTCACTTGGTTATTGCATTTCATTTCCTGTTTAGGATGCAATGGTACATATATGGAAGTCACTTGTGGATGATTCAAAGAAAACTATTGATGAAAATTTAGATATCATCATTGATGATTTACTAGTGCAATGTGGATCGAGGCTTTGGCGGTCACGTGAGGCATCATGTCTTGCCCTTACAGACATTATTCAAGGACGGAAGTTTTATGAGGTCATTAAGAATACTTGTTTTTCTTGATTTTAAATAGTATGCTCAGAGTTCTAATGATCAATTATATAGGAAAATAAGTCCTCAAAGTTATTAACTAATTACACATGGAAAAAAAACCTTAGTCACCATTATGGTGAGGTTCTATCTGTAAAAAGCAGGTCTGTTTTGAGTTTGCTTACTTGGCTTTATGTTGCTGTCAAAATATTTTTGCAAGTTTATTTAGGGGGCTTTCAAGTGATGATCTGAAGAGGGGCTGGTGGGCTATTTATATTTGATGTACTATTCTTCTGTTTCGTATGTTTTGTTTTTCATTTTTTTGTTTGATCTAGGAGGACTTTTTGTTCTCATTGTATTTGTTTTCTTTCTATGATATTTCCTTTAAAGAAACTAGTTTCTCACTATTCCTCTTTTTAGTTTCAATTTAATTGTTGCTTATGCTTGAAACATTAAGTAGAGTCAGTGGTGTATCTTATGCGTGGTAGTAAACCTTGCACTACATAAAATGCACTTATGAGAGACAGACCATATAATGCTGAAAGGAGAATTAAAAAGTAAAAAAACTGTGACCATATTTATAACATACTACAACTTGAGTACTGGTTGATTTTGGTATATCAGGAGCATATCTAACATGTCTTTATTCTTGTTTGTGGTTTTTCTCCATCTTGTATCACCAACAGGTTGGGAAGCATTTGAAGAGATTATGGTTTGTAGCATTCCGTGCAATGGATGACATAAAGGAAACTGTCAGAATTTCTGGTGAAAAATTATGCCGTGCTGTAACTTCCTTGACAACAAGGCTCTGTGATGTCTCTCTAACTGATATATCTGATGCACACAAAGCAATGGATATTGTTTTACCTTTCTTGCTTGCAGAAGGTATACTAAGTAAAGTTGATAGTGTTCGCAAGGCATCAATTGGAGTTGTTATGAAGCTTACAAAGGTTAGGAATGCCTTGCTATGCCATAGTTTTTCAACTTATGTCGTATGCTCATTTCTTTCTTTCATCTTTCTGCCACCAGATTGTAAATATTGTGTACTTACATGTCAGAGTTGTTTCTACTTCAAATCTTATTGAACTTTGTAGGGATGTATATGTTAGCTTAGTTCTAGTGTTTATAATTGGAATATAATAACTATTTAAAGAGAATTTTTTAATTATGATTAGATATGATGTTGGTTGTTGTTTTTTCGCTTCTTTGTGCATTATTCAATGATTTTATAGCGTTGGTATTTTCTTATAGTGAACACTTACTGATGTTTTGTTTTTTGGTACTATATTCTTTGTTTAATTGTTTAGGTTTGCATTGATGATTGATTATTATGGAAGTACAGAGTAACTTAGTGCTGTTATTCCAATAAGTTATTCTGCTGTTAAATCTGAGTGAGTCTTTTTGTTGTCTCTTTTTAGCATGCTGGAACAGCAATTCGTCCACATATGTCCGATTTAGTGTGCTGCATGCTTGAAAGTTTATCGAGCCTTGAAGATCAAACGCTCAATTATGTCGAGGTTTGGTTGAATGATATATTCAGTGTTTAGATGAGTTCACTAATAATTATTATTGTTTATTCATATACCAACTTTTTATGTTTTTCTTTTTATAAGCTCCATGCTGCAAATGTTGGAATACAGTCAGAATAGCTTGAAAGTTTGAGAATTTCCATTGCGAAAGGCTCTCCTGTGTGGGACACTTTAGATTCATGCATAAAAGTTGTTGATGCAGAATCTTTGAACGCATTGATCCCACGGCTTGCTCATTTAGTGCGATCCGGAGTGGGCCTTAACACAAGGTATATCTCATGCATTGTCTTAGAATTTGATTTTAGTGCCTAACTCAAACACCTCAAAGCTAGCTTCTAAGGTAAGGGTTGCCCTTCTTTATACATATTACTCTGATCATGTCTCTAGTTGATGTGGGATATAAAGTCTAAACATACCCCCCTGAACTCTGCAATCAAGGCAGCCCGATGAAGCTCTAATGCTGATCAGGAATGACTGCAATTAACGTGGCTTTCCAACACCTTGCAATGATGTGATGTTAAGCACAACTCTGGCAGTTCGGATAATTTTATGAACCTCATATAAATGGAATTCATATAAATTTCACCTTTGGCTCTGATAGAAACACTCTTTTCATATTCATAAATTTGTTTCATAATTATTTATGCTTTCTGTGGTTGTGCAGGGTTGGTGTTGCCAATTTCATCACCTTGTTGCTTGAAAGTGTTGGTGTTGACATCAAGCCATATGCTAATATGTTGGTGAGGTTGTTATTTCCAGTTGTTAAGGAGGAAAGAAGTACTGCTGCAAAACGTGCCTTTGCAAGTGCCTGTGCAAAAGTCTTAAAATATATACCAGCCTCACAAGCACAAAAACTTATTGAAGATACTGCAGCTTTGCATGCTGGTGACAAGAATTCTCAAATTGCATGTGCATTTCTCTTAAAGAGCTACTCATCCATGGCAGCAGATGTTGTTGGTGGATATCATGCAGTTATCATTCCAGTCATTTTCATTTCAAGGTTATGAACATCCTTTTATTTTTTGGCAAATATCCAATGCTATGTCACTTTAGAGGTTCTGAGTGCCATATTTCTTATTTTGCATGTACTAAAAAATATCTTGCAGATTTGAAGATGATAAAAATGTCTCCAGTCTATTTGAGGAACTATGGGAAGAATATTCAAGTGGGGAACGGATCACTCTCCCCTTATACTTGGGAGAAATTGTTTCTCTTATTTGTGAGGGCATGTCATCATCATCATGGACAAGTAAAAGAAAAGTTAGTCTTTCCTTCTTTTCTGCCTTTGCTATTATTTTGATATAACCTCATAACAGCTTGGTGATTTAATAATTTGTGTGTAGATGTTTGCTTATTTTCTTCTGTTGTGCCTGCAGTCTGCACAGGCTATATGTAGGCTTAGCGAAGTTTTGGGTGAATCTCTTTCTTCTCACCATGAGGTTTTGCTTCAGTTGCTCATGAAGGAAATTCCTGGTCGCCTATGGGAGGTAAAACAATAATTATTGCTTTGGTTGAGAACGGCATGCAGCACAGAAAATTATTATCAAACATAAATCATAGAAGAATCGCTCAAGTCTTGTGTGCATGTTTTTCTTACTACACATGACAGGGAAAAGACGCGCTATTGTTAGCAGTAGGTGCTCTATGTACATCCTGCCATAAAGCAATTTTGGCTGAAGGTTCCTCCTCTTCTATTGCCATTCTGAATCTGGTATCATCTGCATGCACCAGAAAGGGGAAAAAGTATCGCGAAGCAGCACTTTCCACTCTTGAACAGGTTAGAAATTTACAGTGGGTGCTGGACAGTAAATTAAGGAAAACTTTCTCCTTTGGGTAAATATTGAATTTAAAACCAATGAGCATCATTGGTCTTTTAAAAATAGCTTTGTGAAAACTCCATCTCCAATATAAAAAGTGAAGACATGTACGTTGATGTATATAACTAAAATGATAATTGTGAATGTTATTTGTTATGGAATGAATTGATAATGGCCTATTTTCCATACAGCTGCTAGATAAAAGAATGATTCAATGTACCTAACATATTTTCCTGTACTTGAAATTGGCATAAATCAATTAGAATTGGGATATAGCCATACAGGACTCTCAGTTTAACTTTACCTGTCATCGAACATAGCAATATAACTAGCCACAAAAGGTTGAGCCTGCTTGTACTGGACACTATCAACACTCAAAAATATTAAAGAAAAAGACAAATTATAATAAAAAAAAGTCAGAAAAGTGGAAACATAATCCATAACTTACCAAGTTACCGACCAAAAGTATTAGGAACTATCAAATCCTAAAAAAATACAGAATAGTGAGATCTCAAACTGAAGTCCTGATCTTTATTTAGTTTGATGGCAGAAATAGGGAATCAAGCTTTGGACAAAACTACAGAATCGTCGAACAGTCTTGTGCTACCATGCTAGGATATTTGACTTTTAAAATCTTGAAATTAAACTGCTCCAATGAAACAATCAAAACGAAAACCATCTTGATCACTCCCTTTTTCTTTGGTCCATGATCATCTCTAATTATTAATGTGAATTTAATTAGAAAGATAAAGATAAAAATAGACACAACTGAGAGCAAAATAAGACCATGACAACAAAGTCTGCAAAAAATACTTGGCTGAGGGAGTCATGTTTAATTATAGGATGAGAAATTGGAGTCCTAGCTTGGGCCTTCCTTGAACAGATCTATCCACAACAAACTTGAAGATTTATTATTCATTTCAATTTTTAGGTTTGATTTATATTATAAATACTAGGGTGGGCAACAGACCAGATAGCAAATTGTCGGATAGCACTCAGTATAACTAATTTAGATTTACCTCTTGCTATTAGCTCCTTAAAATCATAAAGTTGACATTACATGTTTGTCCTTGACTGACGATAATAACTGAAGTAAATTCAGTAATTTTATATATACTTGTTTATATTTGGAGATTTATATGCTTTATTTTTTGTATGTTTCCAGGTTATAAAAGCCTTGGGCAATACAGAGTACTTTAATATACCTTGTTGTTTGACCTATGCAATTCAGAACCCCCAAAGTCCGGGCAAACACCTCTGGTCAATGATGCTGCTACATCAGGTTATGACGAATTGTACATCTTCGTTTATATCTAGCAACAAGTTTTGTTCCTCATGTGATATTGTGTACATTCATCAATGGAACATTCAATGCAGTTTCTAGGTTGAAGTTTCTCATGCCAAGTTAGTTTAGTTTGTTGCTGATTAAGCAAATAGACAAGAGTGTTGTTTCTTGTATGGTACTACTGTTACGATGCCCAACATTGCTTAGGAATACTTAAAGCTAACTTTAGGCATTGCGTTAAACCTAGTTCATTTCATTTCTAATGGATACTTTCTGTAGTGTTGGAGGTCACTCCCGTGGATGATTCTCCTTTTGGATGTTGGAGTTAAATGGCTTTTTCAAATGTCCAGCCATTTCAATCACCTGATCTTTCCTTGTTACATTTGATTCCTGTCCAAGCTGGTCAGTGCTACTAACTGCAAGCATTGTGACATAATTTTTTATTTTTTGCAGAGGTGGACAGTGTTGAAGAGATTTCTGTTCCATATAACAAAATTATTGATTGTCTGACCTCTTGTATTCACGTGGCACAAATAAATGATATCTTGAAAAGCAAAAGAGCTTAGTGCACATGTATACAGCATTCCTGTCACCTGAACATAAATGGACTGGTATTCTTTAATGCTTCATTTTTTTATTTTGTTTCTTTTGAAGTTCCTTCCATATTTTTATCTTAATTATGAAAGCAATCTTTTTGTACAGTCAAAACTACAGCCTTTTCATCCATCAAAGAACTTTGCTCAAGGCTCCACAATGTTGTAAAGGACTCCCAGGGAAGTCATGAACATGCCAGTGTAACTTCCTTTGTTCAGGAGGTAATGGAGGTCTACTTTCAGTTGGACTTCAAATAACTTCAATTCTTGAGTGATCTAAAATCAACTCTATTTTTCTTCAGATATTTCATTCTCTATCACCAAAAATCCTACATTGCATTAGCACAATAAAGATTGCACAGGTACGTCACCGGCTGTTTGCCTTCATTTTTCACCCTCTCTTTATATCTAGATGCGTACAATGTGTTAAGAAAACTTACACATGCGTTAAATCTGGTTGCTTTGTCTAGAAAAAGTGGACTTGGAAATAAAACTGAAGCAAAATAAATATTCTTGTGAATACTATAAATTTCAAAATTATTGTAACTTTTTTCTTTGTGTGATCATCTTTAATAAGTGGAGATTCTTGCACTAATCTAAATGGTTACTGACAATTTTATTTCATGTGGTGCATTTCTTGTGTCCAAAATTAGGTTCACGTTTCAGCTTCAGAATGTCTTCTGGAAGTGATGAAACTTTCCATGGACGTCTCTTTAGATGGCCCCATAAATGAAGAATTCAAGGAGGAGCTGCTTCATCTGTACGAAATCGAGAAGAACGAAGGAACAAAGTCAATTTTAAGAAAGTGCGTAAACATTCTTCAAGACTGGAAATAATTAATTGTACCAGCTATATAGCCTGTAAGTGTAATCCTTGTTGATGAAGTTTTTGGAAGATGTAATAGCGATGATGTAAAAAAAAAAAACTTGTACACATAGATAGTAGAGTATCCATCTCTATAAGTATTCGTAATTTGATTGTTCGCTTTTATTTTTAGTATATATAAATATATCTTTTACAATTATTTATTTTTAGTTTTGTTTAATTTTTTTAAAGAAGTTATATAGGATTTGCTTTTATAAATACGTCAAAAATTCCTTTTTTTTTAAGAAAAAAAATCTAAACTTATTTGTTTTACTAAAAAAATAATATTTTTAATCAATAAGTTTATTTAAACAGACAAATATTTAGATGGCTGATGCCCACTTTTATTTTTCGTCATTTCCTTTCACATACTTTGAACGAGATAGGTGATTAAGAATTAAATCAATATTAGTCAAAGATAAAAAAAAAAACAAAGAGTGAATTCGGGTAGTTAATTTTTGAATGGAATTAATTTAAAATTAAAATTAAAATTAAAAAATTAAAAAATACGTTTCAAGGAATAAAAAATCTAAAAATAAAATGAAAATGTTTCAACATAGAAACATATGATACGAATGTGTGTCTCAAGAATCAAGATTAAGAGTTATACCACTTTAAAACGATTGTAAAAAAAAAAAAGAATTTAAAATACTTTTGTTGACCGTTGAGAAATAATTTCTTTTTAAAATTTTATTCAAAATAATTATTTTAATTTATACATAAATAAACGATGGAGATTTAATTTAAAAATAAAGAAAAATAATAACAACTTGAAAAGAATAAATAATTAAGAATGATAGTTTATTAGAATTATTTATAATTAAATATATTTAGGTATTACAGTATAAATTAAATTTAAATTATAATGTATATATTTAAAATATTTACTTATTATTTTAAATATGTAAAATAAATATTTATCAGTTATAATACATACACTAAAATACTATTATATGCCAAAAAAAAAGAATATTAAAAATATATAAGACAATGAATAGAATAGATCCTTTACTCTCCTAAAAAGAAAAGAATAATTTTTAAGGATATTTATTATCAATTTTAATGATAATAGAATTAATATATTTAAACATATTTATTTATTACAAATTTCTATTACATGAAAATATACATTACAGCATTTAATTTGTCGAATTAATTCAGAATCTCAGATGTTAAGATATTCACCAATAAAAATATAAAAAAAATCACATCCTAAGATACTGATTATTAGATTTAGATTAAGTAATTTATTAAAAAAATGTTTTTTTTTTTTTTTATCCCCATCAAATCAAATTAGTAAATTTTTTTAAAAAAACAATAATCACATTGAGTGTGGTTGCGAACTTGCGTTTCTGAGTTCCCCGAACCGAAGGTTGTGGTTAGTGAAGTGAAGTCTTCTCCTTCAAGAAGAAGGATTTGCAGTTTGTAGTAAAGCATGGATGATGCTGAATTTCAACGCCTTCTCGAACTCTTCCCCGTTGTTAGCTCTCGCGATTTCTGTGTATTTCTCTTTCCCTTTCTTTCTGTCTTTAGGGTTTATAACTTTATGTCTTCTCCCTGATTTCCGATCCCTATTACTCTGCACCACCAATCTCGCTTCTCTTTTTGTTAAAGTTTCGATCTTTAAGAGACCCATGTTGTGATTTTCATAATTCACATGTTGGTTTTCTCTAATACAATGATACCCATTTGCTTTGACATTGGTTTATGGTGATGATGTTAGATCGATGTATTTGTAATGCCTCAATTCATGTGGAAATTTTAGAAAGAATGAGGGTGCCATAAAATATGAGAAGGGTTTAGTTTAAGATCATAACCAGGGCATGACATGAATTGGGTGGATTGGATAAATGAGGATATGGTTGGTGAAATTGGGTAATTCAATTATATACTAATTTAGTTTAAAAAAAAAACAATTTTATTAAATGATTTCAACTTTCAACTAGGGATTTAAGCCAATGACTTTAGCAGGAGCAATGAGGATTAGAGTCCAGTATTATCAATTATGGATTGTGGAAATTGGTGGAAAGCCAATAATCTGATGTATCAATTATATATGTATAATGACTTAGGTCGAATGTAAATAAAAGTAAAATGCATAAAAATTGGCATATTGTTAGCTCAAAAGTTCAATTGGTTTGTGACTTGCCAAGAGGATGCAACATGGATGCTGTAATCACACATCCATAGTGGTCACAATAGCTGATGGAGTTGTGATCACGAATTCACTAAACTACGGTATCCGATAGCGCGGCTACAGTGGCTATTTAACAACACTGTGTTAGACTCAATGGATTGTTTGCAGATCCAGGGTGTATTTGATTGAAATGGATTGATTTTATGTTTAAAGACATTAATCTCTATGGAGCTGTCATGGTACTAGGTTGTATTCAATCAATGGATTCTATCTGGGTCCCTGACCATGGTTTCTTTTGGGGAAGTTTCTCTTCTAAACATTTAGCTGGATTGAAGAGTGCTCCTGTTCTATACTTTCAAGTTTCATCTTTTGTTGTATTCTTTTTTGTTTATTATTATTATTATTATTATTATTATTAGTCTTTGAGGAGGAAAGCTTATCCTCCTTTCTTTGTTTGTTCTTTCTCTTTTACCTATTATGATATTTTATTTTACAAAATTTACAAAATATTTGTAATGGTATTTTCTCACCAACTTTTTAACTTTATTGAAATAATTTGAACATATTGAAACCCAAAAGCCATCTCTGGCATATATGTTATTTTCTTAATTTGAAATATTGATTCCAACGGTATACTCTGAACTATATGATGTAAAATCCAGTTTTATTTTTATTTTTGGCTTAAATAATTTACAAAATTCTACTTGTGCATTCAAGTACCAAATTGACAACTGTTAAATTTCAGGAAGAACCAACATCATCCAGACAACTTGCATCTGGGTCACCACAGAATGAGGTAGTAATGCTAAATCTGAATCTGTTGTATGCATTAATGCTAATGTTTCTTACTCACACAGTGCATTCTTTGGAGAAGGAAGTGTGGAAGTTGTTGATGGTTACTAAAAAATAGAAATTAAACACCCACACACACACACCAAACCCATGCTATTGGTGGGGTTGGTTATCTTATTTTCATTATTCTAAGTGAGAAAACATTGAGAGATAAAAAATAAATCTTTTGGATTCAATCCACACACAAAAATTTCTTATGAAGTTAATGAGAAGAACAAGTTTCGTCATGCAAAAAAAAAAAGATTATGAGCTCTACATGGTTTGCCATGACAAGTGCTTCCTGACCAGTGTGGTGTTGGCTGCCAATTTCCAAAGGCCAACTTAAATCAAATAGCCAAAATACCAAGCATGTAACTGTTCTTGGCAATAATAATATCCACCAGAGGGTACTAATAACAATGTCTAAACAATGGCATGGTAAAGAGAGCAAACCCAACCCTGCGAAGTGGGGTTATCTTCCAATTAGAGGAAGAAGAATAACATGAATTAATCAAAACCCAAACCTGAAACCTCTACAGTCTAAAAGGATCAATGAACAATGGAAAATGTCCTCCACAGTGTAACTTCTATTCTATGTGCAGATACATTATACCAAGCCAAGAGAGCACAATTTAGTTGATTCAATTAACCAAATTCCTTTACATTTGATAGTTTATGAGAGATTCACGCAGATAGGCCCTTGTTCAGTAATTACATCTGCATCTGCTCAATGAATGGCGCGCACACAGAGAGAGAGAGAGAGAGAGAGTAGTACCTTCTCATGAAGGCGTTGTGCACGCTCCCAAGATGACGGAGCAGAAATTTTATCCATCTATACTGACTAATCTCTAGCTACATGAAACCTACAAATAAAAAAAATTCAAATAAATAGCTCATTCAAAGAGTCAGGCTCCAAGTAACTGAGATAAAAAGTGACATGGTTGTTGTGGCAAAGATCAACAAAGCAACTACATCCCCAACATCATTTAAATGCACCCAATGAAAGCAAAATTGAAGCATAAAATTCAATAAAACACACAGTTATACTAACTAGAACTCTTTAACGAGACTCTCCAGAGGTATTAACAATTGAGCAATCAAATTTTCAAATCAAGCTAGGTTCTATAAATCACAACTCAGTGAATGCACAATTCAAACCATCAAGTTGAACATCGAGCTCCGAAAAAACACACAACAAACTCGGAGACAAAAATTAAACACATCAATTCAATAATCAAGTATTGCTTCGGCTCCAACAGACAAAGCAATTGCATTAAACTCGTCGTACGAAGGTTGACATATTAAAGAGTGAACAAAATGTGAGACAACGCGAGAGCAAAGATGCAAGCACTGAAAACCAAACCAGATTCATGAAATTCAATTCGATAACGATAGAATAAGTACGAACGAGTGAGCAGGAAAATACGAAAAAACAAAAAATAAAAAACGACGAACGCATTGAGAATAATAGGAGAAACGAGAGGGAATAAAAGAATTGGAAAACGAAAACTCACCTGTGGAAAAGGATCGATGAGAGAGAAGTGTTGACTTTAGGTTAGAGTTTGGTTCTGTTAAGAGAGAGAAGAAGAAGAGAAGCGTGGAAGTGGTGGTTGTCGTCGTGTTCCGTTCTAAAGGGATAACGCGTTTCTCTATTTCTTCTACTTACATTACAGGCTATTGCTTTTTTTTCATGAAGCCGGTCAATTCCAAACGACGCCGTTTAGACGATTAGACCACCGTTTTCCCTCTCAGTACATTGACCTCAAATCACTTCTTCATCAATATCTTTTTCCATCTTATTAATTTTATTTTTAAAAAATTATTTTTATTTTAAAAAATTCAAAATTATAATCAGTCATATTTCTTTTAATTATTTTCTATTTTTTTAAAAATAAAAATATAAGTTTACTCCGCATATAATACATAACCAATTTACTCTCTCATAAAAAAATATTTATATCTCACATGAGGACGCATCAAAGAACGGTATGTTATTATATTGAAGAGACCATTAACTCATAAAAATATATACCGGGACATTAATATATGATAAAATTATCTAATAATATAATAATCACGATCAAGAAAAATATACTATTTTTCAAGAATGTATAACTTTAAAAATTCTAACTATTAAACCAATAAAAATATACCATTTTTCAAGAAGGTATAACTTTAAAAATTTCAACAATTTGTTTAATCGTATTTATCTCTCATATTTTATAATTAATTTTTTTTTTTCGGTTTTTTCTCCCGACTATTTTTCTTAAGCATAAGACATGAGTAAATGGCCTAAGACCAGTGCTGTATGTAACAAGAAATTGTTGGGCCGAGTTTGTAGTACTGGGCCGAGTTTTAAGGTTGGGCTGAGATTTTACATTTTACGATTCATATTATCAATCCATTTTTTCATTTTTCTTTTTTAACCAAAAAATAAAATATATATTCTGCATTTAAAAATTTCTTATTCAACGCCATCAGCACTTCCGGCCACCATTTTCTCCGAATTCCGGCGACGCCGCGCTCCCGACACCGGTAACCTCTTCATCTCACTCACTCTGTGCATCGTAAAATTTTTTCTGTCTATATTTTTTCATCGATTTGTTTCTGTCACTGAAAACGAAGATGTGAGATCTCACGGCTTTAGTTATCTTCACTACGGTTTCACTTTCCGAAAATTCCTATTCGCGAATCCCTAACCTACCTTCACTTTCTCCGAATTTCTCGGTTCAGTTTCGTATTCAATCTAGAACTATTTTCTTCGCCAGCATTCGTAGCAATAGCATGTAGTGCGTTTTCACCACTGTTGTCACTGAAGTAAAAGCGTAGAAGTTATTTTTCTCATTACTTGTTAAAATGCTTAGGAGAATTTTGAATTGCGCTGCGAATCCGGCGCCTCTGGTTACTGTGGAGTGTTATCGTTATTCGACTGAAATTATATTGTTTATTTAAAATTAGAAGTTGCTATATGACTAGTATTTGTGCAAATTTCTCGTGTTTCTAATTCAGCTTTAGTTAATTTTTTTTATTTGCTTCTGTTTTTTGTAACTTTATTTTTAACCAGACCTTATAGAACACTTGTAGCGATATTGAGTGTCTGATGCCATTGAGTGTCTGATGCCATTGGAGGTTTTCTATTGTTTAGGAAAGAAAGTATCTGAAATCTCCTTCTGGATGAGTTGCAGAAGGGGAAAAAAATTTCTGCTGAAAAATCTAGTAATGGTGAAAACATGACATTTTGAGAAAATAACATGGCAAAATCTCAGTCGCATGATTTAGCATCCTGTATTGACGGTCTTCTAGTTTGAGGCCGAGGAAGGTGGGGCTGGGTTTGGAAAAGACTGTCTTTACTTTTATAAATTGCTAAATATTTTACTTAGATATCCAGATACTAGGGCCCAAGCGTGCCCGTTGACATAATCAAATATGTGATTCTGTATGGGAAAAGCATTCTGATGTTGGTAATGCTTCATTATTTTTCTATGATGTGAGAAATATGCTAATGTTTCTTACTCACACAGTGCATTCTTTGGAGAAGGAAGTGTGAAAGTTGTTGATGGTTACTAAAAAATAGAAATTAAACACCCACACACACACCAAACCCATGCTATTGGTGGGGTTGGTTATCTTATTTTCATTATTATAATGTTATTAAGGTAATATCATGGGCTTTATAAATGCGATTGCTTTAAATGGAGGACAGATAAGTATTAAGCAATTACAAAGGTGAAATAATGTGATGGATTTTGCAGTAATCATAGTATGGTTATAAGATTATAGTGTCTGGGTTTGTTGCTCAACTGTTTTCACTTTTAGATTAGGTGACAATTTGTTCATAAGTAACAGGTGAATTTTGGTGTAAGGAAACTTCATTATTTGGTGCTTCTTTAGTGTCTCATTCATTTTAGCTCAAATCTGTTAAGCAATGTTTAATAAAATGAGTAAGCCATATATTGGTCCCTAAAAGTCTTTAAAGTAATGAAATTATATAAATAGTTCAATCTATTAGATATCATACTACGTAGTTCCTCAAATGTTAAAAAACCCTTCCAGTTAGTTTCTCGACATTACAACACAGGGACTAAATTGATGGATTTTCAATACTTTTGGGACTACTTCTATAGTTTCATTACTTTGAGAACTATTTAAAAGGGAGGGTAATACTTAAGGGACCAAATTGAAATTGATAGTTTATTCTGAAGGGTCAGCATGTTGTAGATTTTTATTTTTTCAGTGTCTCGTTGATCAGACTTTGTCATTTATCTTGTAAAATCCAGACTTTGTCTCGATTTTACAAGATAACTATTTGCAATGCAAATTGGTGAAAAGTGTCTGCTTGTTACTGCAGGTTGTAGTCATGATGCGAGAAAATGGCAAGGTGAGGAAGCCAAACATTCTGGTGACTGGAACACCGGGGACAGGAAAGACAACTGTGTGCACTGCTCTAGCAGAAGCCGTACAGTTCCGCCACATCAATGTTGGAGAACTAGTTAAAGAAAAGAACTTGCATGATGGCTGGGATGATGAGCTTGATTGTTATGTTATTAATGAAGACTTGGTAAGATACCAGTTTATATATTTATTATTTAAGATTGTCCTTATATGCCTTTATTTGGAATCTAGCTCTTTGAAAGTGAGATGTTAAAGCATAGTTGTCAATAGCGTGATAGTGGTGCAATTGCGGCAGTGTGGCACCTACCTGCTCCCTACAGTAGTGGTGTTGCATCACACCTGGGAGTTGCGCTGTGGAAACTCAGTCTTCGTGTAGCCACAAAGGCTGCATTTAGGGTTTTGAAAAAATTGCCTGAAAATGGAGCCGTTTTGTTGGCTTATTTAAGGGCAAAAATGTAAATACGTGGATATTTATTTACTGAGCAGTGAAAACCATGTTTTTACCATTTCATTTTCCCCATTTCTTCCCTCTTGTAGTTTCATTTCCCCCCTTTTTGTTTTCTCCCATACTTGCAATACCCAACCCCTCTTCCCTTCCACTCTTCCTTCCAGTGATGACAGCAGACCACCTTCCTGTGATGGCGGCTAGATGTTCCGGTGAGGGTGCTGTGATGTTCCAGTGACGGTAATGTGACATTCCAGCGATGGCGACAGTGGCTTCACCCTTAACCTCTGTTTTTGTTTCTGGTTTTTGTTCTTTTCATTCTGCAACTACAATGGCCTCAACCTAGCTACATGAGTTTGTTCATGTATCAAAATAGTGGTCATCCTGCTCCAGCTATCCCACTACAGCTTTTTTAGGGCGTGGCCACTCAGCGCCGCTATTGGCTATTTATTACTATAAAGTTAGGAAGTAAAAAAATTAAGAAAGTTAAGAGACTAAGGAACTAAGAGTGTGTCTATTTAAAAGGTAATTTAATTCAAATGAATGGTAGATACACCCTTATTCCAATTTTACACATCTCAATTTAGAAGAGCAAAATCCTTTTGTGGTGCAATATATGAATTTTGATTAAGCTGTTATATGTTCATTTTGTTTGGAGGATGCATGCAAATGGTATTAGTTCAATAGATCCTAGACTCTAACCATTAACCAATTGATGATCCGTGTCATGGTTCCTTTCATTGGTAGCAAAGGTTTGTGCTACTTAATTTTATAATATTCCTGGATCAATTTCTAATATCTCATTGAGATAATTAATCATAAAATTGGGGTTAAAGGGAATGGGAAAAGTTTACACTCTTCCACGCAACTCTTTAGTGACATTAAGTTCTTGTAGGAATGTTTGGACTCCTACACCCTACAGACCCTGTCCCCTGGGTAACATATTCTTGCCATTTATCCCAACTTCTCCAATGTCGATAATCCTTTTGCAGCTCTTATCCGTTTCCCTCCTTCATTCTTGATAACAACTCTTGAAATTATTACCGTAGTGCATAAAAATATTGAACTTCCAGTTGAATAACTGTGATAAAAAACATTGAAACTAATTTTTTTGAATAAACAATCAACTTGGTTCCCGAACTATTATCCTCTCTCCGTAATAGTTCTTAAACTAATGAAATTGTACAAGTAGTCCTTAAAGTATTGAAAATCCATCAATTTGGTTCCTCTATTGTAACATTAAGGGACCAATTTGAAAGACTTTTTAATATTTGAGGGCTTATATGGCATGATTTTTAATACTTTAGGGGCTATTTATATAATTTCTAATACTTTAGAATATTTAGGAGAGCGGATACTTATTTAGGAACTAAATTGATAGTTTACTTTAATCAATCTTCCAAATTTTTCTTAGGAGCTCAACTGTCTGTTTATACTATTGGTCATGTAGTTGTTATTTCTCGGGGATCTTTGTTGCCACAGGAAAATGGAAGCCTCTTTTAAATTTCAGTATTTAGAACCTACTTGTCCAATTATGTGTCAAGATACTTTAGTTTGATATTGAACTGCTACCTGCATTTGGTTTATGTTGGATTACATGAAATGAAACAACTTTGATATGATTGGCACATTTCATGTCATCTTGTGTATGTTGCCTGATATACAGATTGAGTATAGTTTGCATGGTTTCTGACTCTGTAGGTCTGTGATGAACTTGAGGATGTTATGGAAGAGGGGGGAAACATTATGGACTACCATGGCTGCGATTTCTTTCCTGAGCGATGGTTTGATTGTGTTGTTGTGCTTCAAACTGATAACACCATTTTGTATGACCGTTTGAGCAAAAGGTATGGAAACACTTGTTTCTGTTACTGAACATTGATTTTACTACTCTTATTGGTTTGGTTATTACTTTTTTCCATTACATGACAGAGGGTACAAAGATTCAAAGATTTCGAACAATATTGAATGTGAAATCTTCCAAGTTCTGCTTGAGGAGGCCAAAGAAAGTTACTCGGAGAACAAAGTGATTGCAATGAAGAGTGATGATATCGAAGATGTTAGTAGAAATGTTGCAACTCTGACAGATTGGGTTAAAAATTGGCGGCCTTTACCCTCTCAATCTTAACTAAAAAAGTGAGTACTTTATATATACCATTTTTTGTAAGAGTGTGATGGAAGTGTCTCCTAAGATGAACTGCTACCTGAAGCAGATCCGCAGTGTGGCTGAATTACCTCTTACACATTTTGGTGTGGCATGAACTCTGGGTTACATTATGGATTTTAAATTTGAGAATTGAAAAAGTATTTAGCTTTTACCAAGCTTTGTGATACTGAGTTTTAGAGAGTTTAACTTAGTAGAGGGAGTTTTAATTAAACAAGATGGAATATAATATCTAGAAGTTCATTTAACAACATATTCACTACCCTTCACAAGAGATTGAGAATTAGATGACTCTTTTCATAAAGACTAGTTTGTTTATACTTATCTCTTTACAAATTTATTTTCGTATACAAATCCAGTAAAATGGATTCTAACATATCTTTGACAAAAAAAATTCAAAAAGCTAAAGCAGGAAAAGTGCCTTACTAATAGAACAGTCATGTATTGTGTTTGACATTTTGTTTGTGCGAAATTTTAAGCAACTAAACAGGATATAAACCAAAAAGCTTTTAAATGACATGTTATGCTCATTTTCAATTGAAAATTAAATATACCTTTTGAAAGTAAGTTTTAAGAAGGATGGAAGAGAGTGGAACTTTAGAATGTGTATCTCTTTGGTAAGAAAAAACTATGCGAAAAGAGAAAGAAATGAGAAAATGCCTATGGTGAGCATCCAGGTGATGTAGAGGTGAAGAGATCAAACTCTTCGTCTTTCTCTGCACTCTTTACTCCTCCCTCAATTTTGAATCTTCACTGGAACGGGTGGTTACATTTAGTACCCAATTGACTTTAGATAGAATTGTCTTTAAATGGAGATGCCTTAGAAAAACCAAATAAAAATATGAATAAAATGTCTATATGCTTTGAATTTAAATATTTAATTTTATTGAAAAGAATAAAAATTATATGTTAAAAATCAAATATTATCTTTAAAATATTTCTGATACATACTTAAAATCAATTCAAGAGCTTGGATTTACTACTTTAACTTGATCATTAAGTCAATTTCGTAATTACAAATAATTTTTATGCATACGAAAACATAAATATGATCAGTACAATCATTACATAGCCAGTCAACATACTAGCTTGAAATGCAAAGGTGCTAAATTTCAACACTACTATGTAGTCTAATCAGATTGAGAAAAATACTGGATAGGAAAAAGACAGATCATGTACAACCCTCATCCTATAATTTTTCATTATGTTTTTTTTAATCTTTTTTAGCATCAAAGTTATCTATTTTCTCTTCACATTTCTCTACCCTGAGGAGCAAAGTTATACCATTTACTTTCTTTATTTTGGAATATATCGAAGAATGGTTTCAATTATACTATTGAAAAATTGAGCAAAATCGTTTAAGTGCTAGTTTTTTAGTACAATTTGCCATATATGATAAATATATTAATGTTAGTCGGTTAAGAAAAACTAGGCTTAAATTGGAAGCACTAAGATAAAGTCATGCACCACTCTTGTTGGTATTTTTCTGAAGTCACTGTGCCATGATCCACACCGTACGCAACAGTTAGTCTTAGTCACAACTCAAGTATTCACTCTCCCATTTGGCAAAATAGCTAAGAAAAATTTATCATTACTGCTAGTTACCATATATCTCTTTTTGGTAAATCAGGAGAAAGGAAAAAGAAAAATCCGATTCCCAAAATGACTGGTTCAGAACTATACTTTTTATTATTCTTTTCTTTTCGTACAGACATTCTCTTTTGATTCTCTGATTAAGTGGTCACTCAATTTTTTTTTGTTTAATTTTTCTTTATTTAAATAATGTAATACTAAGATTCTTAAAAGGAAAAAAGTGAGCTTAGTGACCTACTTTAAAGCTAATAGTGAAATTGAAGCTAAGCATTACACTTATAATTGAAGCTAATCATGCAATAGCATGTTATAATATATGTATATATATTAAGAAAAATAAACTTTGAGTTGAACCAAACATTTAGAATAAGCCATTAGCACATAGCAGGGTAGCATTCAATTGGGCAGAAAAGTAGGTTATTCTTTGAACAGCAGAACATGCCAACATTTCACAGTTGCCATCTATTAATTTTTCTATTCGCAATCTTATTCAATGGTTGAACATGGAGGTGTTGTCGGTTTGGTATGAATATTTATGATATCCTATATATTTTCACCCCGTAATAACTAGGTTGGACATTTTGCATGCATTTTTAATTACAATTTGACTAAATAGTATACACATTTACTTTGTAATTTGAATTTTCAACTAGTCAAAGATTTTCACGATAAAAAGTAAGTTGATTTTTACTTATATCATTATCTTTTATTGGTTGAGATTTAAATTCAAGAAAAAAATCACCATAGAAAATAATTTTACTCTGATAATATGAAAAATATTTAATAAATATTACAATACGCAGATAACCCGTTATAAAATGTGAAGAGATAAATATATATATATATATATATATATATATATATATATATATATATATATTTTCGTGAGTTGACTGGTTAGTCGCGTATCGCAGTTAACTGCCAAATAAAGATAATTGTCCTGTAAAATTGCACATATATCATTATTAAACTCTCTATCATTATTAAACTCTCTAAAATCTTGTCTACCATGCCTGTGATATGAAAATAATCTTATCTTACCTAAAAAGTTAGGACTTATGATTTGTGGCATGCAGTTTACAACACAGACACAAACCACTCTGTGATTCAGACATACAATGTGAGCACATACAAACTATGTGACTATGATGATTCACAAGACAAGGACACAACCCAGTGGTCAGTGTCAGATCCATCCAACACACAAACACATCCTGTGACAGTGGCAGTTCCTTTGATGAAGGAAGGCAGTACATACTTCTTCTCAGGTGACTATGATGGTGATCAATGCAAGAGTGGACAACACTTCCAAATAAATGTTACACATGGACAAGGCTTGCCCAAGAGTCTTAGAAATTCACCAGAAGATGCTCCATCTCCTGCTAGTCCTGTTTCTGGAGATGATGAATCTGCACCAGACACCATTGTTCCAGCCAATTTCAACCACCCCAAAGATGAACAAAGTGAGGATGATGATGACGATGACAAAGGTAGTAAAAATAAAAAATCTAGTTCGGTTTCATTGTCAATTTATTCACAACTTCACATGGTCTTGTTTGGTACATTACTTTTCTTGTTTTAGAGAGTCAAGATATAATCCTTTTAATTATTATAGATGCCGCTATTATTTTATTTTATTTCATTTTCATTGGGTGTGAGTGAGTGAGAGACAAAGGAGTGTGGAGAGATTGAATATTTGTGAACTATAGGGTAGGATACACCATATTTATTATTGTATACTAAAATAATGTAACGATTACTTCCTTTATAGTTTATTGCTATAATATATATGAGTTGCAATTTAATTAGATCATAATTCATATATACATTTTTATTTATAATTTTAAAGTTTAATCAAACAATACGATTAATTATTGTTTTGTCAATCATATTTTTACTTTCACCTAATTTCTAACTATTTTACATATTTATTTATCGTGAAACTAAAGAAAGAAAAATGATGAATAGTAAATATTAAAAAATAATCAATAAGCTGAATAAAAATATATTAAAAAACTCAAATAAAATGATAGTGATAATTTATTTTTTTGATTTCCATTATTTAAAAACAAAACTAATACCGGTAATAAATACATGTTTACATTTTTTTTATCGATAAACCACGTATATTTGATCATTTATAAAGAAAACACATATTATATCATGCTATTCATATTATTAGTTTCGTAATAAATAACAAAACTCAATTTTTTTTTACTATTTATTACGAAATAAATAACACAAGAACTACACGAAACGTAACATCAACGGTCAATATTTGTTCTCAAAAACATTGACGTAATATCATTTTTTTTTTATATTGATCATTCTTACACAGAATAAAAAAGTAATAAATTAAAAATAATTATTTCTAATGTCTTAAAAATATATAATATTAACTCGACTAATAATATTTCTACATAGAAAAAGTTAAATAAAAAATTTAACTTTTCGATTTATAAAATTTGCAAATTAAAAACATTTAACTTACAAATTTAATAAATCTATAAATTAATCTTTTAAAAATAATAAATTCATAAGTTAAAAAAATTTAATTTATGAATTTCTAAAATGTGTAAATTTGGTAAATTTATTTTTGATTTTGTAAAGAATAAAATATCTTACAAAATTTTGAATTAGGTAATAAAACACTCGATTTCAGAAATTCATAGTCTAAAGCTGTCTTATGGAACAAGCAGCGTGTAATCTTCCTAATTCATAGTTATTAACTTGCGCGGCGCACAAACCAGAGTTTGAGTTTATTGTTGAAGTAAGAAGCAAAGAGAGAGAAGAAAAAAAATGGCGGAATCATCACCTTCGGTTAAGTCCGATGCGGAGGTTGAAGAAATGCTTGATCGGATGTTAACTCGTTTGGCTCTGTGCGACGATTCCAAGCTTGAGCAACTTCTCTCCAAGCTTCTTCCTCTCTGCATCTCCTCTCTCTCCTCGCAATCCCTCGCCGTTCGCAATAAGGTACTTCTTCCAATAATTTCGTCATTTCCAAATCGAATTTCTCATTACGGAAATCAAATGAAATTCACTGTGTTTTCATTTTGCTGATGTTATCGGTTAGATGAAAATTGGAATGTGTCTTCTCTATTTCTGTGATTACTGAGTGAAACTTAGAAACTGTTGCTGTTACTGCGATCTATTTTGCTTTGATATAGTGAAATTGTACTGCACTTATAAGATATCGGTGAATGAATGATTTTACTACACTTGTAAGAACATCGGAGAGTGATTTTACTGCGGTTGTGAGAGTAACGAAGAGTTTGAGTATATCGGTTTTGCTTATGCATGTTTTATCGGCTACATGAAATCTCTCTTCTCTGTTGTTTGAAAGCTGAATTAGTGGATAGGAACTACAGCTGTAGAGTAATTTTGCTTTGGTGTAGTGATAATAATGTATTGTATTTGTATGGAACTACATAGTTTTGCACGGTCTATTTCGTCCTCTTTGATGTGAACTTATTATTAAACTGTGAATGTGGAAATTCGTCTGTGTTTTGACTCTGCAAATGTTATCGGATAGATGAAATATTGAAATTTCTCTTCTCAGCTGTTGTGATTGCTGAATGAACTGATTGGAACTATTGCTGTTTATTGAGAGTAACTTTGCTTTGCATTTGGAAGACTGCATTGGACTTGAGTTTGCTTACATGTACATCGTTTTTACATGGTCTATTTTGTCTTCTTTGATGTAGTTTTGTGATGCGATTTGGCAAATGTGTCATGATTGTTGACTTATGTTTCTAACAGGTGCTCGAGATTTTGAGTCACGTGAACAAGAGAGTGAAGCTCCAGCCTCAAATTGGTTTACCTTTGTCTGACTTGTGGAAATTGTATTCGGAGTCTGCTGCTGCTCCTATCATAAGGAATTTTTGCATTGTGTATATAGAGATGGCTTTTCAACGTGTTGATTCTAAGGTCTCTTGTTCTTTTATATCTTACTGTCTGTTTGTTGTTAGTGTTTTGTGGTTTCAATGTCAATTTTGATACTGATAATTCCTTTTTCAGCGTTTGGTTAAATTTTCAACAGTAAATTTGTGTTTCATTATCGTATAAATAGACAAATTGATTGGTTTGGGATTCTTTTAAGGAATCTTTTTTTTGCTATTGACTGCTTATTATGGAGATTATCTGATTCTTGTGCATTTCACATAGGTAAAGGAAGATCTGGCACCTGATCTCTTGGTGAACATATCAAAACTTCCACTTCAACACCAGGAAATTATCCTTAGAATCATTGTTAAGGTACAAGGTTATTTCACTTTGACCAAATTTTCCTTTGTCAAAGTTCTAACTTATAATCACAGTAAAAGACTTCTCATTGTTCAGTTACAGCATTGGTACACGGTTTTCAATTGGTAATATTAATTGTTCCGTGCATTGGGATTCTCTTTCTCCTTTTCTATCCAACAAAGGATTTAGTTTTGGAGATACTCTGTTCAAGGGAACGGGGAAGGATCTAAAAGGAAATATTAGAGGGAAGTTCTAAGCTTTTTGCTTGGGAATTGAAATAAAAAAACTTTTTGGTGGGAAGAAGGGTCCACTACCAACATTAATAGCAGCTTGGATTTCTTGATTTAATTGACTTCTATTCAGCATCCTTTTTTAAAAGGAAATTTCTTGGCCTATTTCCGTTGTGTATATCTTAGTTGTTCTTTTGTTTTTCCTTTACTATCCTATAGTATTGCAAGGATCATCCTCAGTTATACATCTTTCGGATTTGTTTACAAATGAATTTCTGCTTCCTTCTAGGTAATTGGTGAATGTCACTCTGGTCAAATTAATGATGAAGTTGCTGCGAAGTATAAAAAAGTGAACAACTCTCAAGATAGGGAACTGTTTATTGAGTTTTGTCTTCATACAATATTGTACCAGCGGGTTTCTCAGAGGTACGGAACTGGATTTATGCTAAAAGAAGCTTATGATATTTGTATTTTCTGACATGAGTTAGTTTGTTTCATTTCTAGTTAAATCAAATGGTAGTTTGATAGAGTATATTGTATGTGCCGCCATTTGTGCGCATGTTCCTCTTACTAGCTACTGTACATTCTCAATTGTAACCTAGAATGTTCTGAGTCAGTTAATCAGTTAGTGTTCTTTTAGAATGTTAGTAGTTCTGTAACTGTCAGTGAGTTAGAAGTTTGTCAAGAAAATTTAAGTATTGTTTAAAGTTCTCTGAATCCGAATCTAGGAATAGAAAAGTGAAAACTCTGTTTTATTTGCACACAGTTTAATCTCAGATCCTCTCTTTAGAACTCTTATAGTTTTTGTGCTGTACTTCTGTTGCAGTGGTGGGTTACCTCCTGGGCTTTCAGTAGCTCAAGTCAATCGCGTTACTGGAAAACAACAGTTGCAAAGTAATGAAGTTTTACTAAGAAAGGTAAAATAATCATGTATGTTTTTAATAATATCTTGCCATGTGAAGGTCAAACAGTCATTGTTGTTGATGTTACTATTTTAGTTCTGAAAATTGGTAACTCCCTCTACTGCTATCTATCTTCCTTCACATTTCTTCTCTTGTCAGAAGAAACACTGTCTAATTCAAGAATTCCTCATCTCAATATGGTATGCTGTTCACTTGTTTACCCCCTTTAGTGATTGAAGATTAATACTTACAGAAAATGCAGGAAGAGAAAGAAAATATTCAGAGGGAATTAGAACCAGAACCTGATTTTGTTGTCTTGTTCACTATACTGATTATTTGATAATTATATACAAGTCATAATAGATGGTTGTCATACAAACAAGTGACAGCTGTGGCTAATTTTCATAACTGACATGCTAGGCTAGTATTTGAGTTGGTTAGATAATCAACTATCAACTACTGCAGCAGATAGAGACTAAAGATTAAATATGATACTATATTACGTTACATATTTAACATTTCCAAATTTTCATTTGAATACACTTGTTAACATGTCACTGTTTCCATTTTTTTCTCATCAGTATTTCCATTTTTGAATGCATACAAGCATGTCCAAGTGTGCATTTACTCTGAAAGCTACTGCAACCTGTCTTATTTTGTTTTTTTGTTGGTGCAGTTGGGTATTTTGAATGTAATTCAAGCTATGGAGCTTGCCCCTGGGCTTGTTTATCCTTTATATATTGCTGCCTCTGTAGATTGGTATGCTGTAGTTTTCATGTTATTCAAATCATTTTTAACACTTTCTTATTAACTTGCTGATTATTTGTTGTTTTGGTGTTTCATTTATGGATGATCACATGTGTTTCTTGATCAATTAACTGAAGTGAAGAGCCTGTTATCAAGAGAGGCGAGGAGCTTCTAAAGAAGAAGGCCAATGGAGCTAATTTAGATGATTTGAATCTGATCAGTAGATTATTTTTGCTGTTTAATGGTATGCTATTAAATATTTTGTTAATATTTATAATTAATTTTAAAATGTGTATGCAAATAAATTTTTGATTTTTTTAAAAAATTAAATTAAGGTTTAATTACCTTTTTTGGTCCCTATAGTTTTAGAAACTTTCCTTTTTAGTCCTTATAATTTGTAAATGATCATTTTAGTGTTTATACTTTTCATCTTTTTTTGTATAAGTTTTGTTTTTCAATAGTTATGCTAAATATGCTAATATTTTTCTATTGTATGGAAAACATGATTTGGCTTTTATATGTTTCTTTTTTATTTGCTGTGCAATGTTTATATTGATGTTGAATGTAGGTACTGTTGGAGCTGAACATGTGGATCCAGAATCAAGAGTTAGTCCCGGGAGTCCTGCTTTAAAGGCAAAATTAATGTCTATATTCTGCAGGTCAATTACAGCAGCAAACAATTTCCCATCTACCTTGCAGTGCATTTTTGGTTGCATTTATGGTAGTAAAATATTCTTCTATTTAATGATCTTTAGCTTATATATGCTAATATTTTTTCACCCTCTTCAAACTTGTAGACCATTTGTTGCAAAGTTGATTGCTTAAAATTTAGTCAATGTAGTCATTTTATATTCATCATGACACATGCACTATAGTAATGAAACTTGTGCATGTATTTTAACATTTACATGGGCCTGGTCTTAGTGTGTATATCAATATATATGATCTTAGAACTTGCATTTATTTTTTTTGGTGACGTTTGAATTTTTTTTTTGTTGTTAATTAATGGAAATAGATTCTATTACGACAAAAAAACATGATATAGAAGATGGGAATGGATAATACTTAACGGGATAATATTTCTTTCGTGATAATATATATTTTTATTTAAATAATCTAATATTTGGCTGTGAGTAGTGTTTGGAGGGCAGGGGGTGTTACATATAGAAGATGGGAATGGATAATACTTAACGGGATAATATTTCTTTCGTGATAATATATATTTCTTTATTTAAATAATCTATTTTATTATTGCATGCAAACATGAATCATTTCTCTAATCATCAACAGTGGTATACCCTTATCTAAATCATGGAATGAACACTGAAGTGGGAAAATGAATTAAAATTCTGTACCAATTACTGACAATGTAATCTTCCTTTGTAAATTCTAATTACAAATGTATCAATTATTACTTATATTAATCTTCCTTTGTTGTTCTAAACAAAATTCTTCTTTCTTTATCAAAATATGAGACAAAACATATGTCAGTTAATAGTTGATTACTTGGGTTGTCTGCAGTTTTTCTTTTTGTTTTTTTTCTATTGTTCCCTTTTAATTTTAGTCATTATCTTTATCTTTGATATTTCATATCTTGTTATCAAAATATGAGACACAAACATGCATCAATAGTTGGGTTGTCTGTGCAGATTTTCTTTTTCTGTCTTTTTTCTACTGTGCTCTTCTATTTTTTAGTCTTTATCTTTATTTTTAATATTTCATATCTTGAATTTAATAGGGAATGGTACCACATCAAGGTTAAAGCAGTTGGGAATGGAATTTACTGTGTGGGTTTTTAAGCATGTAAGTACAATATTACTTGGCTTTTGAGTTTTGTCTTAAAATTTTATCCATAGAATAAAAGTCCCTTTTAGCCTAGCAATTGTTTAGAAACAAGCTAGTATGGATACAACCAAGGACATGGATATGACAAATTTTAAAATCATAGGAGTTGCTGTGGTTGTAGTAATGCAAAGTATAAATTAAGTGTAAAATTAACATAAAATGACACAAATCTTATATCAAAAAAGAGAATTGATGTTTTAGAAATGAGCATGCATAATTGTTGAAGTCATTGTAGATATAATAAAAATGCTACTATTTGTCTAATTCCTATGATGTTTTCTTCTTTATTGGTATGAATATTTAAAAAATGAAAGAAAAAAAGTTGTACAAATATTTGTCTTATACAATCACACGAACATTAATATTATTTTGAAGTGTTTCTGCTTACTTGTTTAGAAATGATTCAGTGTAAATGATTATAAAGTCTATCAAAAGATAACATCTTTAGAGACGGTTAAGTTGAAGATACTGCTTCAAATTTGCAATGCAGTTACAGGTTTGAAATGAATTTTACTGGTGGATTCTATTCTATATTTAAATTAGCTTTTCGGTGTGTAGTTTTACTTCACTGTTGGCTGATGTGGTTGAAATGTAAACATGTAATAAACCATTGGCTCATATAATTAAGTATGCAGTTATATGTAAACATTGTGGGTACTTTTTTATTTTTCCAAACCAGAGGTAGAGCGGTAGTGTTGCTAGATGTAAAAATCATTTTTTTGCCTTCATCCAACAGTTTAAGCCTTTTGGGATTGTTGTTTCGTGCCTTCGTGTTATAGCCTCTATGACCGTATGGTCTAGGGTTCAAGCCTTGCTGGACCTGTTCTTCTAAATTAAAGTTAAATTTTAGCACAAGGTAGAGTGGGCACATGCATTGTTCATATTTTAAGCCTGTACAGCTCTTGCATGAGGGGGCATTTGAGGCTGTTGGTTCATGACTATATTCTTGTTAAAATATTTTTACATGACTACTTACTTCACCACAGATAAAAGAGGTCTTAGCCTAGGTTTAAATCTCTGTTTTGCTTTCAATTGAATTATTCTGCTGGAGAGTGCTGCCTCTATGTGGTGATTTGACTTGAAGATCAATTACCACATATACC
The DNA here is from genome assembly GCA_026586105.1 of Hylodesmum podocarpum. Classification (NCBI taxonomy): domain Eukaryota; kingdom Viridiplantae; phylum Streptophyta; class Magnoliopsida; order Fabales; family Fabaceae; genus Hylodesmum; species Hylodesmum podocarpum. The sequence continues at coordinate 3,367,197 of JALJEV010000519.1, read as the reverse complement.
AAGTATGATATTGATGTGCATAATACATTCTCTAATCTCCCTATTAAAGCTCAAAGTCTAGGCCCAAACAGGGAAATAGGGAAACAATGAAGAAAAAGGAAAGAAATACAGAAATCTCTAAAATATTTGTGGTACCCCAAATATCTTCCCTAATATCTTTTTCAAATAACTACTGCAAATGATTTCATGCCCTCCTTTGTTCCATATATGAATACTTTTGGCACTCGTGTTTTTCTATGATCTTTTACTGAAGTAGTATAACTTATTGTTTATTGTTTCTGTAGCATCTCTAATATATTTAACTGGAAGTGCAGGCTAAAATTGATCAGCTGAAGTTAATGGGTCCTGTTATTTTGAGTGGAATTATGAAGTCCCTTGACAATTATCCAAGTTCAGAAGCAGGTTTGTTTAAGAATTGAAAGTTCTTTTAATGTTATTTGAGTAAAATTAGTTATTGTCATATTTGATTTTAAGTATTGACTCAGATGCCAGTGCTCGGGAGGTCAAAACTTATGCTTTTCAGGCAATTGGATTGCTTGCACAGCGCATGCCTCACCTCTTCAGGTTCCAACCTCTTTATTTCTTGTGGTCATAATAGTTCTCACTATTGTAGACTTGGATAGTTCTCGGCTTAATTCTTTCTTTTTCCCTTTTAAATTTTTCCTTGTTTTAGGATGGTTTGTTATTGCTTGTTTTTTATTTTTATGTATTTTTTTTGAGGTGATAAATAATTCTTTTTAAGAGAATTGTGTTCCTTGAATTAGGTCCTTTGTGAGTTCTATTAATTATTAGTTATTAGATATTAATTGAGTTGCTCCCTGTTCTTCCAGGGAAAAGATTGACATGGCTGCTCGTCTTTTTCATGCCTTGAAAGATGAATCCCAATCTCTTCGATTTGTTGTTCAAGAGGCAACTATATCTCTTGCTGAAGCATACAAAGTACCTTTTTCTGCTACTTGTGTGAATCTATTTTTCATTGAAGTTCTCAGTCATGGAAATTGTATTCTGACTATCTGATGTGAAAGTTAAACTAGTTTGTCAAGTTTAATAACACAGTTAATGTTCACCTCTCTTGCATTTGACATAAATGATACATCTAATGTGGTGTGCATGATGCATCTTTAGATATTACTACAAGTCAAAAGTATACAATTGCTTTGTGTAATTTCAAGTCCTCAAAATTATACCTTCCATTTTTATGAAATCCAAACAAAGTATAAGGAAATTAAATTGAGATGATGCATTGCTCATTGTATTTTACAATTGCTTGTCGTACCATCACAAGTCTTTGCTTTAAGATATTGTTATTGGAGTCAGTGGACACCCAAACTTGAGCTCAAGCTTTGCTACCTATATATTCAACATAATCCATCTCTTTCATTTAAAAATATTCCATGATTTAAACCCCCTTTTGATAATATCATGTTAACTAAAATTAATACAAGAGATTGGAGAGCTATGATGAACTAATGAACTTCTTTTGTTTTAGGTGTTGTTTGCTGTTAGTTTGATCTGAATGGATTCCTTGTATTATTATTTTCTTTCCTTCTAACAGATTCTTCTTTAAATAAATATAATTAAATAATACTACCTATAAGGAGTATACTTTACTCAGCCATTATAGAATACAGAAATAGCATAGCTTTGTCTTTTCTTCAATGTATACCTAAAAATTAGTCTCTACATGATTGTTTAACTATAGCTTAGCTGTCACTAACTGTTAACTTTATCTAACTGTTCTCTAACTAAAAGTTAGTTAACTGTTTCACATTGCTCAGCAAGCTTTAGGTTTTCCATATAAGTCACTTTTGTAATCTTTGTCAATTGGGTTGAATAATATCAAATTCTATTTTCTCCCATCTCTCTGTTATGCTCTCCCTTTTCCCTTCTCTCGAACTTTAACACTGCTACTAAAGTATGTGTGAAGCTTATGATTTGGAAAAGTTATGTCATTTATTCAAATTAGTAATGCTATATAGTTATTTTATGTTTGCATTGTGTGATTTTGGTTGCGTTAAATTCTTTTATTTCATAAAATTAGAGGGTAGAAACACAATTTATTGAGCTTTTTTTTATGGACTATGTTGTTTAACTCTTTCACCAACTTCAAGCCATAACTTAAAAATTCTCCAAAAGCTTTAGGATGCTAGGTGCTGGGCTAAACAATAATTGTGGGACTCTGTTTGCATACTTCATATCATACTCTTACTTTTGGTTGATTTAGGGTCTTACCCTCTTTCTTCACATATTTTATTAACTGTACTGTCTTGTGTATCAGGTAGCCCCATTAGCAGTGTTAAAAGAGTTGGAGATACTTCTGCTAAAAAATTATCAAGTGGTATGGCAAAACATGCTGACTTTTCCCTCTATCTAGGAGACTGTGTACAGATATAATACCATGTTGAGCAAATTCATTGCATGCCTGTGTTCTTATTTGTTCCTGTTATGTTGGAAATTATATAACAATATTAACACTCCACTTTCCAAGTTGCCTAGATATTTTTGTAATGTGGGGAATAGTTAGAATTACTAACCTAACTATTCTTTGTTGTAAATTGCTTCTTGTATTTATTTTTCCTATGCATTTTTTTATCCTGAGAGTGTGTTTTTCAATCAAGCAATTTTACTCAGATATTCTCTAAATTCTCTTCTTAAAATCTCAAGTTCCTTCTTCATATATTGTGAAGAAATTGGAATGATAAGACAGAATTTGTTCTCTCTTGATTGAAGAGGCTGGTACATATAAATTTATAATGATACTGGTAGATAAAAAAGGAAACAAAATCAATTCTAAATTAAATAATTGTGTGATTAGCTCACTAAATAAATCTGCTGATTTAAGGGATTGTGGGTTACTGGGTTTACTCTCCTGATAATTATATTTACAGTTCAACACACATATATATGTATGTTTGTTTGTGTGATCATACAATCATACATCGGTGGTCTAGATTGAATTGAATAAAACCAATCTTGACCATCCATATATAGTTGTGTGATCACGATAACAATGAGAATAGTTCCAAATGATACTCTCTCCACAAAAGAAAATTATGGTACCAATTGTATTCTGGTACAATCAAACACAGTTCCTAACATGATGGAATATGTTTTTTAAGAAGTTAAAGGTTGGGTTTGTGGCCTCTATTTTAATTTTTTAATAATTTTTTTTTATTAAGATAGAAAAGGAACATACAAAAGGATGATAAGAAATCCTCAAGGACTAAAGATGACAACCAAAAATAAATGGAAAAGGAAACAGAAATTAAGAAACATGAGAAACAACATACTAGTTTCTGTGGTGATCTAACAAGGACAACCCCATAAAAAGACCATGAGCAGAACATCACAAAGAAACTAGAAAAAACTATTGGATGCCAAATGAACTCAATAGAAGATTCCCGTCCTGAGAATACTCTCTCATTCGTTTCCAATCAAATACACCAAAGAACTGCAGCTTGAGAAAACTACATAGCTTTTGACATCTTTGCTAAAATCAAGTCCTCTGAAATTATTACTTTATAATTATTTTATTGTGATTTTTGGCTTGGTTTTGTTATTTTTTTCTCCCTTCAAATGATTGCTTTTCCTTTAATTTCTTATTTCCTTGTAATAATCCTTTTCATCTAATTAAAAATTTAATGATGCATGGTGATGACAGGAGGAAAGTGAAATACGGTTTTGTGCTGTTAGATGGGCAACATCATTGTTTGATCTTCAACATTGTCCAAGTCGTTTTATTTGTATGCTTGGAGCAGCAGATGTTAAATTAGATATCAGGTATTACAAATTCCTTTAGCAATAGGCTTACACGCTATGATGAATTAAAGCTTCTAGTCTTTATAAAGGAATTTCTCTAACAGATATTTCAAGGTAATGGGTAGCTTTGTTAAATACAACTAATAATCCTTTTTTGGTCCTTATCTTCCCAACTGAATTTCTTTTATCAACCAAAGAGGGAAAAAAACTCTCCAAGCCTATTATTATGTATGCCCTTAATTAAAAGCTTTTGGATAATTGTGGATATTTGTTTTCCAAAGGAAGTGAAATTAGAGAGCAAACCCTTTATTACATGTTTCTTTCAATATTGCATCCTGTTTTGAAATTTAATTAATCATATTTAGCATCATTAACTTCAAATTAGGTTTTCTTTTCTGGCTTGAAACAGAGAAATGGCACTTGAAGGCCTTTGCCTTCTTAAAACTGAAAGTCAAATTGTTGGTCTTAAGTATCCCAAACTGGGTATGATGCTGGATTACATTCTTCAACAACAGCCAAAGTTGTTAGAGTCCAGTGAAACTAGAGATCAGAACCTTCTTTTTCCTTCAAATACATATGTAGCCATGATTAAATTTTTATTGAAGTGCTTTGAGTCAGACTTGGAGCAGAACAAGTCTTTACAAGAATCGTCTGAATTTATGTCATCGGTGATGACATTTTGCTCAGTCCTGGAGCATTCTATGTCATTTGAAGGCTCTGTTGAGTTGCATGTCAATGCTTCCAAAGCATTGCTTATAATTGGATCCCATATGCCAGAGGTCAGTTGTTTGAGTTCCTTGATTGCTTTTCTTTGTTGTGTTCCTTCTGACACCTTATTTATTGTAGGTGGTAGCATCACATTTTGCCGCAAAAGTTTCATGGCTTAAGCAACTACTAAGTCATGTGGATTGGGACACTCGTGAATCTATTGCACGTTTACTTGGTATTGTGTCTTCTGCTATTCCCATCCCTGATGTTATGTCTGAATTGACTTCCTTATTCAGCCAAACACAAAAATCAAGGTTTGTATACTGGTGGAACTGTAATTTTTTAGGTCAGTTTCTGAGAATCACTGCTTTATACAACTGTTTCATATATGCTCATGTTGATTTAATTTTTTGATAGGTTTGAGACTCAGCATGGTGCTCTTTGTGCAATTGGATATATAACTGCAAATTATTTGTCTAGAACACCTGTAAGTCTATTTTTATTGCATTTTTTAATTAGTAAACAGATTAGGAAAACTATAAACAAGCTTTGTCTTTTTAAGATTTTATTATGGTTTAACATACATTTGCATAAAATGCCAGTTTTATCAGTATGATCTTTTGAGTTGTGTAATTGTGATTTTTATCCTGAACAATGTGCTCTTTGACAAATGCTTTTTCTAAAAATATACTATATCAGATGAAACTGAAATCTTAAGTGTTGGGAAATGGATATAATCATGTAATTCTTGTTACAATTAAGTTTGCATTTTTTGTATATACATAATCTTGGCAGATGCCAGAAATACTTCTCCAGAATACACTTAGATGTCTGGTTGATGTGGTTAACTCTGAAACTTCTGCACTGGCTGCTGCTGCAATGCAAGCACTAGGTCATATTGGACTACGTATTTCATTACCTCCACTTGGTGCTTCTAATTCAGGTAAATTCAAGTCTAATAAATTGACGAACTAATTGCTTGGGTTTGGACCAATAATTGAGCAATTTGTTGAGCTATTACAAGGGTGCCTGATTAATTTTGCAGGTGGGATTCTAATAATTTTATCTGATAGATTGGGCAAACTTATCTTGGGTGATGACATTAAAGCAATACAGAGGATTGTTATATCTATTGGACATATATGTGTAAAAGAAACATCATCTACTCAGCTAGATATTGCTCTAAATTTGATTTTCAGTCTCTGTCGATCAAAGGTAATTCAGCTTGTACTTCCTCTTTTTATATGATTTTCTTATTATGAGTGTGACTTATGTTGGGTTGATGTTCCTTTGATTTTCATATCCTTTTTTCAATTATTTGCTCCATTCTTTTCCTTCTTTCCTTTCTATATTGTGGAAAACCTAGATCTTGGTTTTTTGGATGCCTTCATCTTGATTGAGATCTGTTTAATTTTTTTGTTGTTTAGATAAAATGTCCACTAATGCTAATTTTTTTCTATTATAAGTTGCAGCAACTAAAGTTTCACATTTATGTAACTAAAATTTCAGGCTGAGGATATTCTATTTGCTGCTGGGGAGGCCCTTTCTTTTTTGTGGGGTGGTGTTCCTTTCAATGCTGACATGATTCTTAAAACTAACTATACTTCCCTGTCGATGGCTTCAAATTTTTTGATGGGAGATTTGACCTCTTCTGCATATAAGCAGAGTACTAATGAACAAAGTGAATATAGTGAAGATTATCATGCTTCTGTGAGAGATGCAATTACCAAAAAGCTCTTTGATGTTCTTTTGTATAGTAGCAGGAAAGAGGAGAGATGTGCCGGAACTGTTTGGCTAGTATCACTTATAAAGTACTGTGGGAATCATCCTACAATTCAGCAAATGCTTCCAGAAATTCAGGTTTTGCTTTAAGAAAACAAATTTGATTTCCGACTTTTAAAACCATAAATTTGTCACTGTATTTTACATAGTCCCTGAAGCTAACATTGTAGGGGACAAAAATTTATGGTTTTAAAAGTTGAGTACTAAAACCAAAGATGGTCCATTTTTCAGGGACTAAACACAACTAACCCATTTGTTTATATGATGTTCTTGATACCATATCTGTTTATCTGTAATTTGTAGTATTTGATTTACAATTATCATGTAAATGCAGGAGGCTTTTTCTCACCTTCTTGGTGACCAAAATGACCTGACACAAGAGTTGGCTTCTCAAGGCATGAGTATTGTGTATGACATTGGTGATGAATCTATGAAAAAGAATTTGGTTGATGCATTTGTGAATACGTTAACTGGGTCAGGGAAACGGAAAAGAGCCATCAAAGTAAGTTGGTAGTCTAGTTTGTTCTTTTTTCCTTAAATTATTTTTGGTGGGATAAGGCTCAGTGGTTTATTATTTTTTGGTCTCTCTCTTTAATTCTGCTATTTAAAATTACATTCATAACGTTTTGTTGTGCAGCTTGTTGAAGACACGGAAGTGTTTACAGATGGAACTCTTGGTGAAAGTGCTAGTGGAGGGAAACTGAACACATACAAGGAGTTGTGTAACTTAGCAAATGAGATGGGACAACCAGACTTAATTTATAAGTTCATGGATTTAGCAAATCATCAAGCTTCTCTGAATTCGAAGAGGGGTGCTGCTTTTGGCTTCTCTAAAATAGCAAAACAATCAGGGGATGTTCTTAAGCCATATTTATCTTCTTTAATTCCAAGGCTTGTACGCTACCAGTATGATCCTGACAAAAATGTGCAGGTAAGTGCCATTGTGGCCAGAAAATCATAGTGGTAGTGAATGACAGCTACCCCCAAGTTTGTTAACCTTGCTTTGTTCCAAATTCAATACAAAACAGAAAAAACAATGGATATTAGCATTGCTTCTCCAGTTTATTAATTTAGTTGAAAGTCAAAACATGAAAAATAAAATCTTACTTCATTAGCTTTTGCTTTCATGAATATTTCCTTGCTTTGCTATTCGGCACGGAAAAAATCATCATTAACTTTGGTAATCAGACTTAAAAATGTAGTTTTTCCCCCTAAAACCTTTTATTTTGTTCTCTATTATGTTCCATACATGAATTTTCTTTTATAACTCTCAAATAACTAATGTGCAATTGGCATTTTTCTTGCATGCTTCAATACACTATTCCTCTTTCCATAGAAAGCAATGTTATTAATGATATCGAATGAGTATATGAATTCTTATTTTCAGACAGTTATTTCACTTGGTTATTGCATTTCATTTCCTGTTTAGGATGCAATGGTACATATATGGAAGTCACTTGTGGATGATTCAAAGAAAACCATTGATGAAAATTTAGATATCATCATTGATGATTTACTAGTGCAATGTGGATCGAGGCTTTGGCGGTCACGTGAGGCATCATGTCTTGCCCTTACAGATATTATTCAAGGACGGAAGTTTTATGAGGTCATTAAGAATACTTGTTTTTCTTGATTTTAAATAGTATGCTCAGAGTTCTAATGATCAATTATATAGGAAAAAAAGTCCTCAAAGTTATTAACTAATTACACATGGAAAAAAAACCTAAGTCACCATTATGGCGAGGTTCTATCTGTAAAAAGCAGGTCTGTTTAGAGTTTGCTTACTTGGCTTTATGTTGCTATCAAAATATTTTTGCAAGTTTATTTAGGGGGCTTTCAAGTGATGATCTGAAGAGGGGCTGGTGGGCTATTTATATTTGATGTACTATTCTTCTGTTTCGTATGTTTTGTTTTTCCTTTTTTGTTTGATCTAGTAGGACTTTTTGTTCTCATTGTATTTGTTTTCTTTCTATGATATTTCCTTTAAAGAAACTAGTTTCTCACTAATCCTCTTTTTAGTTTCAATTTAATTGTTGCTTATGCTTGAAACATTAAGTAGAGTCAGTGGTGTATCTTATGTGTGGTAGTAAACTTTGAATTACATAAAATGCACTTATGAGAGACAGACCATATAATGCTGAAAGGAGAGGTAAAAAGTAAAAAAACTGTGACCATATTTATAATATTCTACAACTTGAGCACTGGTTGATTTTGTTATATCAGGAGGATATCTAACATGTCTTTATTCTTGTTTGTGTGGTTTTTCTCCATCTTGTATCACCGACAGGTTGAGAAGCATTTGAAGAGATTATGGTTGGTAGCATTCCGTGCAATGGATGACATAAAGGAAACTGTCAGAATTTCTGGTGAAAAATTATGCCGTGCTGTAACTTCCTTGACAACAAGGCTCTGTGATGTCTCTCTAACTGATATGTCTGATGCACACAAAGCAATGGATATTGTTTTACCTTTCTTGCTTGCAGAAGGTATACTAAGTAAAGTTGATAGTGTTCGCAAGGCATCAATTGGAGTTGTTATGAAGCTTACAAAGGTTAGGAATGCCTTGCTATGCCATAGTTTTTCAACTTATGTCATATGCTCATTTCTTTCTTTCATCTTTCTGCCACCAGATTGTAAATATTGTGTATTTGCATCTCAGAGTTGTTTCTACTTCAAATCTTATTGAACTTTGTAGGGATGTATATGTTAGCTTAGATCTAGTGTTTTATAATTGGAATATAATAACTATTTAAACCGAATTTTTTAATTATGATTGATATGATGTTGGTTGTTGTTTTTTCGCTTCTTTGTGCATTATTCAATGATTTTATAGCGGTGGTATTTTTTTACAGTGAACACTAACTGATGTTTTGTTTTTTGGTACTATATTTTCTGTTTAATTGTTTAGGTTTGCATTGATGATTGATTATGATGGAAGTAAAGAGTAACTTAGTGGTGTTATTCCAATAAGTTATTCTGCTGTTAAATCTGAGTGTCTTTTTGTTGTCTCTTTTTAGCATGCTGGAACAGCAATTCGTCCACATATGTCTGATTTAGTGTGCTGCATGCTTGAAAGTTTATCAAGCCTTGAAGATCAATCGCTCAATTATGTCGAGGTTTGGTTGAATGATATATTCAATGTTTCCATGAGTTCACTAATAATTATTATTGTTTATTCATATACTAACTTTTTATTTTTTTCTTTTTATAAGCTCCATGCGGCAAATGTTGGAATACAGTCAGAAAAGCTTGAAAGTTTGAGAATTTCCATTGCGAAAGGCTCTCCTATGTGGGACACTTTAGATTCATGCATAAAAGTTGTTGATGCAGAATCTTTGAATGCATTGATCCCGCGACTTGCTCATTTAGTGCGATCCGGAGTGGGCCTTAACACGAGGTCTTTTATTAACTTATTATCATATCTCATGCATTGTCTTAGAATTTGATTTTAGTGCCTAACTCAAAACACCTGAAAGCTAGCTTCTAAGGTGAGGGTTGCCCTCCTTTATACATATTACTTTGACCATGTCTCTAGTTGATGTGGGATATAAAGTCTAAACATACCCCCTTGAACTCTGCAATTACGGCAGCCCGATGAAGCTCTAATGCTGATCAGGAATGACTGCAATTAACGTGGCTTTCCAACACCTTGCAATGATGTGATGTTTAGCACAACTCTGGCAGTTCGGATAATTTTATGAACCTTATACAAATGGAATTCATATAAATTTCACCTTTGGCTCTGATAGAAACACTCTTTTCATATTCATAAATTTGTTTCATAATTATTTATGCTTTCTGTGCTTGTGCAGGGTTGGTGTTGCCAATTTCATCACCTTGTTGCTTGAAAGTGTTGGTGTTGACATCAAGCCATATGCTAATATGTTGGTAAGGTTGTTATTTCCAGTTGTAAAGGAGGAAAGAAGTACTGCTGCAAAACGCGCCTTTGCAAGTGCCTGTGCAAAAGTCTTGAAATATATACCAGCCTCACAAGCACAAAAACTTATTGAAGATACTGCAGCTTTGCATGCTGGTGACAAGAATTCTCAAATTGCATGTGCATTTCTCTTAAAGAGCTACTCATCCATGGCAGCAGATGTTGTTGGTGGATATCATGCAGTTATCATTCCAGTTGTTTTCATTTCAAGGTTATGAACATCCTTTTATTTTTTGGCAAATATCCAATGCTTTGTCACTTTAGAGGTTCTGAGTGCCATATTTCTTATTTTGCATGTACTAAAAAATATCTTGCAGATTTGAAGATGATAAAAATGTCTCCAGTCTGTTTGAGGAACTATGGGAAGAATATTCAAGTGGGGAACGGATCACTCTCCCCTTATACTTGGGAGAAATTGTTTCTCTTATTTGTGAGGGCATGTCATCATCATCATGGGCAAGTAAAAGAAAAGTTAGTCTTTCCTTCTTTTCTTCCTTTGCTATTATTTTGATATAACCTCATAACAGCTTGGTGATTTAATAATTTGTGTGTAGATGTTTGCTTATTTTCTTCTGTTGTGCCTGCAGTCTGCACAGGCTATATGTAGGCTTAGTGAAGTTTTGGGTGAATCTCTTTCTTCTCACCATGAAGTTTTGCTTCAGTTGCTCATGAAGGAAATTCCCGGTCGCCTATGGGAGGTAAAACAATAATTATTGCTTTGGTTGAGAACAGCATTTAGCACGGAGAATTATTATCAAATATAAATCATAGAAGAATCACTCAATTCTTGTGTGCTTCTTTTTCTTACTACATATGGCAGGGTAAAGACGCACTATTGTTAGCAGTAGGTGCTCTATGTACATCCTGCCATAAAGCAATTTTGGCTGAAGGTTCCTCCTCTTCTATTGCCATTCTGAATCTGGTATCATCTGCATGCACCAGAAAGGGGAAAAAGTATCGTGAAGCAGCATTTTCCACTCTTGAACAGGTTAGCAATTTACAGTGGGTGCTGGACAGTAAATTTAGGAAAGCTTTCTCCTTTGGGTAAATATTGAATTGAAAACTGTTGGAAGTCCAATATTGGAGGGGAGTGAAGTCCCGCATCACCTAGAGATGGGACCTATTGCATGTATACAAGTGGGAGTAAACCTCACCTCATAAGCCGGTTTTATGGGGTTGAGTTAGGTCCAACCCATAATTTCTACAAAAACCAATGAGCATCATTGGTCTTTTAAAAATAGCTTTGTGACAACTCCATCTCCATTGTAAAAAGTGAAGACATGTACGTTATGTTATAGAAATGAATTGATAATGGCCTATTTTCCATAGAGCTTTCTAGATAAAAGAATGATTGAATGTACCTAAAATTTTTTCCTGTACTTGAAATTGGCATAAATAAATTAGAATTGGGATATAGCCATACAGGACTCTCAGTTTAACTTTACCCATTATCTAACATAGCAATATACCTAGCCTCAAAAGGTTGAGCCTGCTTGTACTAGACCCTGTAAACACTATAAAAAATATTTTAAGAAAAAGACAAATTATAATAAAAAAAAAAGTCAAAAAAGTGGAAACTTAATCCATAACTTATAAAGTTACCGACCAAAAGTATTAGGAACTATCAAATCCTAAAAAAACACAGAATAGTGAGATCTCAAACTGAAGTCTTGATCTTTATTTAGTTTGATGGCAGAAATAGGGAATTCAAGCTTTGGACAAGACTACAGAATCGTGAAACAGTCTTATGCTACCATGCTAGCATATTTGACTTTTAAAATCTTGAAATTAAACTGCTCCCATGAAACAATCAAAACGAAAACCATCTTGATCACTCCCTTTTTCTTTGGTCCCTGATCATCTCTAATTATTAATGTGAATTTAATTAGAAGGATAAAGATAAAAATAGACACAACTGAGAGCAAAATAAGACTATGGCAACAAAGTCTGCAAAAAATACTTGGCTGAGCGAGTCATATTTAATTATAGGATGAGAAATTGGAGTCCTAGCTTGGTCCTTGTGGGTTACATGGGCCTTCCTTGAACAGATCTATCCACAACAAACTTGACGATTTATTATTCATTTCAATTTTTAGGTTTGATTTAAATTATAAATACTATGGTGGGCAAGAGACCAGATAGCAAATTTGTGGGATAGCACTCGGTATAACTAATTTAGATTTACCCCTTGCTATTAGCTCCGTAAAATCATAAAGTTGACATTACATGTTTGTCCTTGACGGACGATAATAACTGAAGTAAATTCAGTAATTTTATATATACTTGTTTATATTTGGAAATTTATATGCTTTATTTTTTGTATGTTTCCAGGTTATAAAAGCCTTGGGCAATACAGAGTACTTTAATATGGTTTTTCCCTTGTTGTTTGACCTAAGCAATTCAGAACCCCCAAAGTCCGGGCAAACACCTCTGGTCAATGATGCTGCTACATCAGGTTATGACGAATTGTACATCTTCGTTTATATCTAGCAACAAGTTTTGTTCCTCATGTGATATTGTGCACATTAATGGAACATTTAATGCAGTTTCTGTGTTGAAGTTTCTCATGCCAAGTTAGTTCAGTTTGTTGCTGATTAAGCAAATAGACAAGAGTGTTGTTTCTTGTATGGTACTGTTAAGATGTCCCACATTGCTTAGGAATACTTAAAGCTAACTTTAGGCATTGCGTTAAACCTAGTTCATTTCTAATGGATACTTTCTGTAGTGTTGGAGGTCACTCCCGTGGATGATTCTCCTTTTGAATGTTGCTGTTAAATGACTTTTTCAAATGTCCAGCCATTTCAATCACCTGGTCTTTCCTTGTTACATTTGATTCCTGTCCAAGCTGGTCAGTGCTACTGGCTGCAAGCATTGTGACATAATTTTTTATTTTTTGCAGAGGTGGACAGTGTTGAAGAGATTTCTGTTCCATATAACAAAATTATTGATTGTTTGACCTCTTGTATTCACGTGGCACATATAAATGATATTCTTGAAAAGCAAAAGAGCTTGGTGCACATGTATACAGCATTCCTGTCACCTGAACATAAATGGACTGGTATTCTTTAATGCTTCATTTTTTTATTTTGTTTCTTTTCAAGTTCCTTCCATTTTCCTATCTTAATTATGAAAGCAATCTTTTTGTACAGTCAAAACTACCGCCTTTTCATCCATCAAAGAACTTTGCTCAAGGCTCCACAATGTTGTAAAGGACTCCCAAGGAAGTCATGAACATGCCAGTGTAACTTCCTTTGTTCAGGAGGTAATAGAGGTCTACTTTCAGTTGTACTTCAAATAACTTCAATTCTTGAGTGATCTAAAATCAACTCTATTTTTCTTCAGATATTTCATTCTCTATCACCAAAAATCCTACATTGCATTAGCACAATAAAGATTGCACAGGTACGTCACCGGCTGGTTGCCTTAATTTTTTACCCTCTGTTTATATCTAGATGCGTACAATGTGTTCAGAAATCTTACACACGCGTTAAATTTGGTTGCTTTGTCTAGAAAAAGTGGACTTGGAAATAAAACTGAAGCAAAATAAATATTCTTGTGAATACTATAAATTCCAAAAATTATTGTAACCTTTTTCTTTGCGTGATCATATTTAATAAGTGGTGATTCTTGCACTAATCTAAATGGTTACTGACAATTTTATTTCACATCGTGCATTTCTTGTGTCCAAAATTAGGTTCACGTTTCAGCTTCAGAATGTCTTCTGGAAGTCATGAAACTTTCCATGGACGTCTCTTTAGATGGCCCCATGAATGAAGAATTGAAGGAGGAGCTGCTTCATCTGTACGAGATCGAGAAGAACGAAGGAGCAAAGTCAATATTAAGAAAGTGCGTCAACATTCTTCAAGAGTGGAAATAATTAATTGTACCAGCTATATAGCCTGTAAGTGTAATCCTTGTTGATGAAATTTTTGGGAGATGAAACATTTAAGAAGCTTGCGGGTTATTTATGCCGATGATGTAAAGAAAAAAAACTTGTACACGTAGGCAAAACGCGTTACATATTGGATTTTTAACTGAAATGAAGTAGATAGTAAAGTATCCATATCTATATTCATAATTTGAATCACATTGTTCGCTTTTATTTTTAGTATATATATATTTTTAAATATAAATATATCTTTTACAATTATTTATTTTTAGTTTTGTTTAATTTTTTTCTAAGAAGTTATATAGGATTTGCTTTTATAAATACGTAAAAAATTTCTTTTTTTTTTAAGAAAAAAAATCTAAACTTATTTGTTTTACTAAAAAATAAATTTTTTCATCAATAAGCTTAGTTAAACAGACAAATATTTAGATGGCTGAGGCCCAATTTTATTTTTCGTCGTTTCCTTTCACATACTTTGAACGAAATAGGTGATTAAGAATTAAATCTATATTAGTCAAAGATAAAAAAAGAGTGAATTCAGATAGTTAAGGATTCTCTTGAGTTAATTTTTAATTGAAATTAACTTGAAATTAAAATTAAAAAATACGTTTGAAGGAATGAAAAATCTAAAAAAATAAAAATGTTTCAATATAGAAACTTATGATACGAATGTGTCTCAAGATTAAGAGTTATACTAACATTTTAAAAAGTATTTCAAAAAAAAAAAAGAAACACTTAAAAACGTTTTTTAAGGATAAATATTTTAAAATGCTTTTGTGGACCGTTGAGAAATAATTTTTAAAAACAATTTTGTTCAAAATAATTATTTTAATTTATACATAAATAATTGCTGGAGATTTAGTTTAAAAATAAAGAAAAATAATAATTTATATAAATTATTATTATAAATTTTAATTATAATTATAATTATATATTTAAAAATATTTATTTATTAATTTAAATATGTAAAATAAATATTTATCAGTTATATTACATACACTAAAATACTATTATATGCCAAAAAAAAGAAAGAATATTAAAAATATATAAGACAATGAATAGAATAGATACTTTACTCTCATAAAAAGAAAAGAATAATTTTTAAGGATATTTATTATCAATTTTAATGATAATAGAATTAATATATTTAAACATATTTACATGTTACAAATTTCTATTGTATAAAAATATACACTACAGCATTTAATTTGTCGAATTAATTCAGAATCCCAGATGTTAAGATATCCACCAATAAAAAAAATAATCACATGCTTAGATTAAGTAACTAAGTAATTTATTAAAAAGAATGTTTTTTTTATCCCCTCATCAAATCAAGTTAGTAAATTTTACAAAAACAATAATCATATTGAATGTGGTTGCAAACTTGCGTTTTCTGAGTTCCCCAAACGGAAGGTTGTGGTCAGTGAAGTGAAGTCTTCTCCTTGGAGAAGAAGGATTTGCAGTTTGTAGTGAAGCATGGATGATACTGAATTTCAACGCCTTCTCGACCTCTTCCCCGTTGTTCGCTCTCGCGATTACTGTGTATTTCTCTTTCCCTTTCTTTCTGTGTTTAGGGTTTATAACTTTTTTGTCTTCTCCCTGATTTCCGATCCCTATTACTCTGCACCACCTATCTCGCTTCTCATTTGGTTAAAGTTTCGATCTTTTAGAGACGCATGTTGTGATTTTCGTAATTCACATGTTGCTTCTCTCTAATACAATGATGCCCATTTGCTTTGACATTGGTTTATGGTGATGATGTTAGATCGATGTATTTGTAATGTCTCAATTCATGTGGAAATTTTAGGAAGAATGAGGGTGCCATAAAATATGAGAAGGGTTTAGTTTAAGATCATAACGAGGGCATGACATGAATTGGGTGGATTGGATAAATGAGGATATGGTTGGGGAAATTGGTTAATTCAATTATACACTAATTGAGTTAAAGAAAAAACAATTTTATTAAATGATTTCAACTTTCAACTAGGGATTTCAGCCAAACACTTTTAGCAGTAGCAATGAGGATTAGAGTTCAGTATTATCAATTATGGATTGCGGAAATTGGTGGAAAGCCAATAATCTGCTGTATCAATTATATATGTATAATGACTTAGGTTGAATGCGAATAAAAGTAAAATGCATAAAAATTGGCATCTTGTTAACTCAAAAGTTCAATTGGTTTGTGACTTGCCAAGAGGATGCAGCATGGATGCTGTAATCACACATCCATAGTGATCACAATAGCGGACGGAGTTGTGATCACGGATTCACTAAACTCCAGTATGCAATAGCACGGCTAAAGTGGCTATTTAACAACACTGTGTTAGACTCAATGGATTGTTTGCAGATCCAGGGTGTATTTGATTGAAATGGATTGATTTTATGTTTAAAGACATTAATCTCTATGGAGTTGTCATGGTACAAGGTTGTATCAATCAATGGATTCTATCTGGGTCCCTGACCACGGTTTCTTTGGGGGAAGTTTCTCTTCTAAACATTTAGCTGGATTGAAGAGTGCTCCTGTTCTGTACTTTCAAGTTTCATCTTTTGTTGTATTCTTTTTTGTTTATTATTATTATTATTATTATTATTATTATTATTATTAGTCTTTGAGGAGGAAAGCTTATCCTCCTTTCTTTGTTTGTTCTTTCTCTTTTACCTATTATGATATTTTATTTTACAAAATATTTGTAATGGTATTTTCTCACCAACTTTTTAACTTCATTGAAATAATTTGAGCATATTGAAATCCAAAAGCCATCTCTGGCATATATATTATTTTCTTAATTTGAAATATTGATTCCAACGGTATACTCTGAACTATATGATGCAAAATCCAGTTTTATTTTAATTTTTAGCTTAAATAATTTACAAAATTCTAGTTGTGCATTCAAGTACCAAATTGACAACTGTTAAATTTCAGGAAGAACCAACATCATCCAGACAACTTGCATCTGGGTCACCACAGAATGAGGTAGAAATGCTAAACCTGAATCTGTTTTATGTAATAATGTCTGCACATATATTTAATTTTAGCTAGCAAACTTTGCAGGTAAAGGAATGGCAAGATGCATGGGATGAAAGGGATAAAGGGTCTGAGAAGCAAGGAATTAATCAATATGGTACCATTATCTTCGGGACCTTTTTATTTTTTTTATCAACTTCAGTTTACTAGAAAGCACATCAAAGTTTATGAGTTACATGGAAATATAGTTGATTATTTTCGCTATAAATTAATAGAAACAGAATGCAATTACTGCTATGCTTATGTACATTCTTCAATCTACAGATTCATTTTGGAACAAGCTAAAGTCGGAGACTGCTAGGAAGGTATCCAGAAATTCACCTGTTATTTTATGCAAACTAATTTTGTTTTTGAATTAGCATAATTATTAAAATTATTAAACAGGAAGCAGAGAACATCTATTGGAAATTTGCTTACACCCTTGTTTAAGTGTGAATATAGTAGGCTTTTAACCTCAAGTTTGAAGCTGATCATGTAAATTGTGAAGTTTGTCATTGAAATTAATAGCATGCCTACAACTCTCTTGTTTTCAGTTCTAAAGGTTTCTTTTCACAGACTGCACTTTCTACTCAGTTTGACTTACTTTTCCGTAAGAATTTGATGAAGTGAGGGATACATCGGTTTCCATTGATGCATTAGTTGCTACTTATATTCTTAGTTGATAAAATCCAAATTCTCTATTTCCCCATATATTATTTATTGCCAGTTCCCTATGGTATATTAATAAATGAGTTGAGTTTTTGCATCATTGCTTCCTTCCCTTAGCAAGGATGACCCAATTGAAATTTTCATTAAATGATGGACCTTTATTTTGAATTTTTGATGAATCTTTTTTTGGGGTACTTTATTTTGATGATTTTGTTTAAGATAAGGAAAGAAACATTCTAATGTAAAGAGAAATGATTTTCTTTTTACAGGAGAGAAACATTCATATTAATATTTTTGTGAGTGAACAGTTTTTACTTTCAGCACATTCTCTTTTTTGTAAGCCTGTTTGTGAGACCTATAGTTTAACCTTAAACTAGCACAAACTCTGCAGACAGAAGTTGGTGACAAAAGAGACGAGGGGGGTTATGTCATAGTATTTCTACTTTAAACTTATAATATTGATGGTGATGTGATTGAGGATCTATGACAATTTACCTTTGATTATTAAATAAGTTGTCAAGACTCAAGTATATTAGAATGAGACTATGCTCATTGGTTCTCTTTTTCCAACAGGTGGGTGAAGAAGAAGCAGAGAGATTTTGCAAGGCATTCCAACAAGTTCATAAGAAACTAGTATGTACAAAATACTTGTCATTTAGGTCAATATACAGTTAAGTTTTTCTGATAGTATTGTGTTTGACGAAAATTTGTTTTCTTGTTTTATTTTTCGTTTTCCATTATATCTTAGGTCAATGAAGAGTTGAGTTTAGATGCTGCTGTAAGCCTCTTAAACTCATCCTAGAGTTCAAAACAGTAACGTTTACTTTCAACATTTCCTTGCCATTGTAATTCTTTTGTACTGTATCAAAGTATTTTATAATTTTATATTTTAGACATTTTGAGTTGTAGTTATTTGTTATTATTGTATTATTAACAACTAATATTCTTTCACCCCATTAACCTCCCACCCCCCTCTCTTTATTTTCCTGTAAGCTGGAGCTTGCAACATACATTTTTGATTGTGATTGTATCAGAATCATAGATTATATAATGCAAGTCATGAGTTTCCTTCTTATCCTAGACTGCATTTGAAAAGGGTTGGCTTGATTAAATCATGGTAGCAGTTGATAGGTTGGTATCACCAACAAACACAATGTGTATGCCTTATGTTACTTGTGTTCCACATTTCCTTCTATGTCAAGCCTTTATCTGGTTACTTACACAAAAAATGCACTCAATTAATTTATTAAATTTATTTTTCAAATTATCCCTTTTTTTCTTTCTTTGTCCTTTTATCATTTTATTTAAATTTCAGGAGTTTTTGGTTTGTAAACAATGTTATTCTCTACAAAATTAAAACAATATTATTTTCATGGAAAATATTTAATAGACAATTATAATACACAGACAATCAGATAACTAGTTATATCATGTGAAAAAAGAGAAAAAATAAAAAAAATATTAACAAAAGAAATCATGATAGAGGAAGAATTAAAAGAAAAGTTAACAAAAGAAATATGCATTATTTTATGTTTTTATGTTTTATGTTTTTATGTTTTGTGAGGGAATTGATTATAAAATAAAATTATATTTTCAGTTTCCATACCATACATATTTCAAAATTGCTGTTCTTTTAAAATCTTAGTTCAATTCATAAAGTAATAAATTACTACAGTAAGATTATCAAAACATCAATTGCTAATTGCTTCAATTTAACTCCTCGTAATTACTATAATTTTCTCTAATGACTGTTCTTGTCTATTCAATTCATCAAACCTCAAAAGCATTGCATACAATCCCCTTTTGTTGACGCCGTCCAACCAATTGATTCAACATCTATTCATTATCAACTCTTATCATATGAATTAGATTTCTCTGTAATAATCAATGAAATATTCACTTATTCTCTTTCAAAATTAGCTATGTCACTGTTAACTTCTTCCACTTAACGAAATTACACCTGTGATCAAGATGTTTTGTGGAGTTCATTTAGGTGGTAAGTAATCTTTAATTTCTTAGACTATAAATTTGTGATAGATTTAAGAATCAACGTTCTATCTTGTCCTGATTCCTAAAAGAATCCTAAACATCATAAAATTTAAAAAGAATTTTTTTTATATTAAAATAGATTAAAATATAGTATTTATTTCTAAGAAAGACAAATATAATTTTTTTTTCAAAAGAAAAAGAATAGTAATTTAATTCCAGACAGTCATTTAATTACAAATTAAATTTTATATGATTTGTCGTCCTTTTATTATCAAAATTAATAAATCCAATATACATATTCTGATTGGTTGACTCTATAAAATGGTTTTTTCCACCTAATTTTGTCTCTTAATTCAAAACTATAATAATGTTTTTTAAGAAATGAGAGTAATTTTTTCAAATGAAAGTTATAATTATTCATGATTTTGATATGGACATACTAGTTGTTAATCAAGCAAATTTAATGGTAAAATGATTAATTTCTGATATTTGTTGTAAGTTGCATCCATTAATGAATGTTGAGCTTACTACACTGAAAAAACGAGGCTTCATCTTTATTGGTTTAGTTGGTAGTTGGCCAAATGTCACTCTACCTGTCTCACTTGCACCGACCTTACGCGTTCACTTCTTTTCTTTTCTTTTCTTCTTTTCTTTACAAAAATAAAACACTTATTCACTATCTTTGTACCGACAAATAAAACAAAAATTTTAAAAAATTATAATATACAGACAACTAATTATAAAATATATAAAAAAAAATTATATATATATATATATATATATATATATATATTTTTATGAATGGATTAACCGGTATATTTAAGTTGTCCGTAAAATAAAATTAATCAAATAATTTTTCATTACTCGTGTTTAAAAAGAAAAAAAATTACAATCATTTTAAATTACTCTGTATACATTTCAATGTAAATTTAAAAGACAAACATCCTTACTAAAAATAAATTTACCTTAAATATAGTTTTAAAATTGCTTTTAAACATGGCCTAAAATATTGATAGTTGGAAGCAGACATAGTACAGGAAACAGTATAATTTTTAAACAGTGACATAAATTTTTCACTTGAAAGTACTGTGAAAAGTTTACCTGAATGAAACAACTCCATTCCATAACTATTAACACTATGGTTGACTTAATGATAAAAAATTTAAGTAAAATATTATTTTACTTTTTCCAGTAAAAAAATGTAGAAGATTTTATCTTTTTTGATAAAATATTTTTTTTTACACATAATTAGAAGATATTTAAGTAACTCCAAAAACTTGAGTTTATTTTGAAGTGTGATTGAGCTAACTAGTGACCTAACTACCAACTGAAAACTGGTAGTTCCACTTTCTCTGTCCTCATTGAATAGACAAAAAAGTCAAAATATATTTCCCTTCACTTTGTTCCTACTCTTCTTGTTCTTCAACTACCACTTTTCTCTTCCTAACTCCTTACTCTTTCAATTCCTTCACAATTCTAGGGTTTCCCTCTCTCTTTTTCCAGGTCTGTCTGCTTCTTCCAATTCTCCATTTTTCTTGCCTCTCAAAGGAACTTTCCAACCAAAGTCTCAAACTTCAAAAAAAAAAAAAAAAAAAAAATTTGATTGAGTATGATGGTTTTTCATATAGTACTTTTTTGGTTTAAGTTTATTTTGTTTATTTACTTTGTGGAACTGTGTTTCAAGTTTCTACTTTGAGTTCTGCCTCTTGTTTTTCTACTCAATTGTGATCAGCAGTAATTTAAAATCCCTTCAGCACTATATTTCTTTGTTATCTTACAAATGTCTACATTTGCTCATCTGATTAATACTATGCTTCCAGGAAAAAGAAAAAGACTTTGATTTGATGTTAAGAACTTAAGATACTCAGAACAGACCAAGAAAAATTATGTGACTTTATGGCTGATGGGTTACATTATATAATGTGATTGATCACTTTTTTGTGACTAAGCCTATCCTTATTTGATTAAGTGGGAAAATGGGGAATGAAAATCATTTCACACATTCTTTGTAGTACACACAAAAAATGTGGTGGAAAGGTTGTAAGTGGAATCCAACTCATTTAAATTCCAACCACACTCTTGGTCCAATTATATCACAAAAATTAAGTTGGAAGTGATTTTTTGCCACTACTAAGCAACATGGAATTGAAGACTGACAATTAAAACATTTTCCTCCTCATTTTCCACTTGCTCAAACAAGCATTGTCTTATTCAATCACAACTAATTGTGATTCTGTTTCCTTCTTGATTTTGTGTCTCTTTACTACCTTGAGACAGTGGTAGCTAAGCAAGGTCTTAAATAGGTTTTTGATTCACAGCACTGACTTTCTCTTATATTTTGCTAGTTCCCTTTAATCCATCTACTTCACCATGTCAAGTTTGGAGGAACCACTTGGTCTTGACAAGTTGCCAAGCATGAGTACCATTGATAGGATTCAGAGGTTCTCGTCTGGTGCTTGCCGTCCTAGAGTAGATAACTTGGGCATGGGAAACTGCTGGATTGAAGGACCAAGTTGCAGCACATCTAACAGCTGCAAGTGAGTCATATATAGCAACTTATGTTAGAGACTTGATACATTTTATTGCTCTATCATTCAACCTCTTTTTGTCCTCTTTTACATTCTAATTAATCACTGTCATTGTATATTATTTAATCTGTTACCTGCTTAGTATGTCCATAATACCTGGTATCTTATTGCAGTGAAGATGATGAAGATTATACAGCAGAGACATTCCCATGGAAAAGACAAACAAGAAACTTATCCCGAAATGACTCATTTAGTCAAAAGACCAAAGGGAGGAAGTCAATGAAATTTGGAGTTATTGATGATTCATCTGATTGTCAGAACAGTCCAAAATGCCATTTCAAAGATTTGCAAGGTTTGGCTTATAAGGTAATTCAATGTTTGCATTATTTTCAGTGTTCTTTGTTCAAGTCTTTTCAGCTACTAAATTATTTGCACCTTGCATCTCCATGTTTCAATTAAGCTACTAACTTAGTTATTTTCACCTTGCATCTCCATGTAATTTATTTTGAACTTTCTGTTATCAGTTTATTTATTTAACCACATTTTCTTTTGTGGTAATTAGCAAAGTTTTAATTGGATAATGGCATGATGCAGTTTCTGAATGGTATACCAAAGTTTGTGAAGATAGTAGAAGTTGGTCCAAGGGATGGATTACAAAATGAGAAGAACATTGTACCTACAGCTGTAAAGATTGAATTGATTCGTAGACTAGCTTCTACTGGCTTATCTGTTATTGAGGCTACAAGTTTTGTATCTCCCAAATGGGTGCCACAGGTATAATGGCTTTTTCCTTATTTGTTGTAACTTGACATTGATGATTTTCAACAATGATGGGTGGAGTAAAATTTTTCCAAGGTACATGTATCTGACATTAGTTCTCAATCTCATGGATCAACTAGTGTTTGCTATGGATACTTTTGGATGCCTTCTAAAGGATAAAAGCTAGTTCAGTTATAGAATTCTGATTGAGTTCTTCAGTTGTTATCCTTGTGCATTCGATTTGATTTTAAATCATCATGTTTCTTTGCCTTATAGTTGGCTGATGCAAAGGACGTAATGCAAGCAGTGCATAACCTAGGAGGCATAAGATTGCCAGTTCTGATCCCTAATTTAAAGGTATGAATATCTTGATAACCATAAATAGGAAGATTTATGTTCAAATATCTAACCTGTTACATTTTTTGTAGGGTTTTGAAGCTGCAATAGCAGCTGGTGCTAGAGAAGTTGCTGTTTTTGCATCAGCTTCTGAATCATTTTCAAAATCAAACATTAATTGTAGTATTGAAGAGAGCCTTGTTCGATTCCAAGCTGTTACTCGTGCTGCTAAACAACTCTCAATTCCGGTTCGAGGGTATGCCTTTATTTTCTTTTTAACTATCATTCTAAGATTACATTATATTACTGTCTGCTTCAGTATCTGCATTTGGCACAAGTGTGGTCAG
The DNA here is from genome assembly GCA_026586105.1 of Hylodesmum podocarpum. NCBI lineage: Eukaryota > Viridiplantae > Streptophyta > Magnoliopsida > Fabales > Fabaceae > Hylodesmum > Hylodesmum podocarpum. The sequence goes on along the minus strand of JALJEV010000519.1, from coordinate 3,343,490 downwards.
GTTAAGGTCTAGAAGTTGGATGCATGAAAATCTCATTGGTTGATATTGTATTTTTTGGTGACACATTCTATTTCTATTCAATGTGTTAGGTATTTGAATTAGTTTTCCTTTGTATTGAAATGTGATAGGTATGTATCATGTGTTGTTGGATGCCCTGTGGAAGGACCAGTCTCTCCCTCAAAAGTGGCATATGTTGCTAAAGAACTATATGATATGGGTTGCTTTGAAATCTCCCTTGGTGACACAATTGGAGTTGGCACACCAGGTAACAAAAATTGTTTGATCAATTTTGAACTTCTAAAGTTTATGTGAAAATGTCAATTCTTGGCAGAACTTATGGATGAATGTGAAACTAGTTGCTTTGTATTTTGCTGAGAATTTGGTATTGGTTTCCATGTACTTATATTGTCTCCTGTTCATTTTGCTGTGTTCAGGAAGTGTAGTTCCTATGCTTTTGGCTGTGATGGCTGTTGTTCCAATAGATAAGCTTGCTGTCCACTTCCATGACACTTATGGCCAATCCCTTTCAAATATACTTGTGTCCCTCCAGGTAAGTCATCAACTAATATAATTAATTCATAAGAAGAAAATGAAAGACATTAAAGTTAACAAAAGATAAGTCACACATTGCCTACAGATATGGCCTGTTGCATGTATATAAGTGGGGAGCAATCCTCACTTTACAAGCCCGATTTTGTGGGGTTGAGTTAATTACATAACCCACATGCTCATAAACCCACCTTTCTAACATGATATAGTATAATCCAGTATAACCCCATCAATATGGTATAATTCCGGTACAAACCTTCCATATATATTCAATTATAATGGTATATAATTCCGATACAAACCTTCCATATATATTCAATTATAATGATAGTTTTTAATCATAAAATCCAATATTTGGTTACACTAAAACAGAAAAAAAAATGTTATCATTGTGAAAAGAAAAATCTTATATTGTCCTAATTGCTTTGTCCTCCTCCCATGTAAAAATCTCATCCAAATATGCTATAAATGAATTCATTACTTGTTTTAGCATCCTCAGACTCAACAATCATTAAGAGGTACAAATTTGTATTTGCACAGATGGGGATCAGCACAGTGGATTCATCTGTTTCTGGTCTTGGTGGATGTCCATATGCTAAGGGAGCTTCAGGAAATGTTGCAACTGAAGATGTTGTGTACATGATGAATGGCATTGGTGTCAAAACCAATGTTGATCTTCAAAAACTCATGTTAGCTGGGGACTTCATCAGCAACCAATTGGGCAGGCCATCCACTTCAAAGACTGCCATTGCCTTGAACAGAGTCACTAACAATCACTCCAACATATCATATTAACTATTATTAAGTGTCCCATCAAAATTTATAATCCAAAAATGCTAGCAACATATTCTATGTTAACCAGATTCATAAGAACAGTGGTTAAGAAATTAAAAGGGAAAATTTTTTATTGGGACCTGTAAAATTATGTTGCTCAAACATTTTTTTACACCCTCCTATTAAATATTTTCTTTTTGTAATTTCTTATCCAATGTTTTTAGAGATTTAGTTAACAAAACTCATTCTTCATATTTTTTAATATTAAGTGAAAATTATTGAAAATTACAAAATGGTGCGTCTCATTTCTTATTTTATGAATCACTCAACTTTTGTAATTTTCATTTTTCAATGAATTATAACTGATAATAAAGTGTGGGTTTGAAAATGTGTACTGCTAGCACTTCTCTTTATATTAATATGCATTAAGTAGTGACAAATGATCACTATATATGTATTATTCTTATGTGAGTTCCTTTGTTAAGTATACAAGTTAAATAGGAATAACAAGCTCACTGCCATGGATGAGTTTTGGTAAGAAAGAAATGGTAGCTTAACATTTTTTCCCTAATTGTTTCTCTCCTTCATACCTTAATTTTGTAAAAAATTTATACTAAATACTAATACAAGAATCTAATTTAACCCTCAGAAAGAGCAAAGAAAATTGGGGAGAAGGTAGAGGAAATTCAAACACGAGTTCTTTTAAGTTTTAATTACTATATGTATAAGAACTCATGGGAATCGGACTTAACCTGTGAAATGAAATATTAGTATTTTTAAATACTTGAATAGTCTAATTAGACTCTAACAATCTTTGATCAATTCATTGTTAATTTTTCTATCATTAGTTCTCAACTAATTTATGGCAACGTCTTGTGGTTTAAGCCCTCTAATCATACCATGTGATATGATTTAATCTCTAAGTATTTTAATCCAAGCCCACCAGAAACTATTCACTCTTTCTTCTTGTTTTTTACATAAGTACAAAAATATTTGTAAATACAAAAGTTAAAATCTTAACTAATTGAGTTCTTTTTAATACAGTTTGGCTCAGTTCATTAGAATTTCAGATCATCAAGACATATAACATGTTGCATGAATAAGTGGGGAGTAATCTTTATCTTACAAATCAATTTGTAGGATTGAGTTAGACTCATAAACCTACATTTTTAACCTAACTCGGTATGGTATAAATCGGTATAACTTCCATTAATATTTATGATGATATAATTTAGTATAAACCTTCTATCAATATTTTACACAGCCCTTGGAAAGGCAACATCAATTTTCAAGCCATACTAAAGTTAATACTTTTACAATTTTTCATTGTTGCATCTGTTATCTAAGAAAACAGTTTAGAATTTCTTTACATAGATGGTTTTATACAATACTAATAATAAAATGTTAAAAGAAACACAATATGTTTTCTCATCTTTCTAATTACACTGTATAACAGAACCAAAAACATTTACCCCATTTTGCGGGCATGCTGATAAAAGAAATTGTATCTTACAGTGTTGGTCTTTGATTGTGTGATCACATGCTACCTAAGTAGCTCGTGGCAAAACTGCAAGGAAGATGCATATTATACTATAATGCCAATCCTACAATAATAATGCCTATGCCATGTTAAACACCCTATATGCCATCAAGCACTTGGACTTTATTTCAAGTCTTGAACATTTACCATGCAAGTTATGACACTATATAGATTATGATCTGTATGACACTCACAAAACTTAATTATGACATTATCAAAGCCAAAGCTAATTATTATTCACCATGATGATGATGGACACCCACCTCTCTCAAAGATGAACTTCACAAAGGGAGCTAAATGATCATCATCTTCTGATATATCCATCGTGTTAAGTAGCTTTGAGCCTTGACTCATAATAGTCACATTTATTCTTTTTACTATTAAAAAAAAATTAATTTGTTGAGTACATAAGGCTATCATTATGGCAAGGAAATAAATTGGTGCACAAGCAACAAAATCAAATAATTAAGGCTTCTTTTCTTACTTTGTTCTCTTTGCTTTTGGTTTCCTTTTTTACTGGTCAAAGTCAAGGCTCCCCCTCTACCATAATTGAGATCTCAAATGCTTCTATATAGAATAAGTGACATGATTTTCTTTGGTCATGGCTACAATATATGAATTTATCTCTATTGTTAGAGGCAATCCTCTTGTTGGTTCCTTGGTACAATAGTAGTGATTGAATAGTAATTCTACTTATTAAAAATGATAACTTTATTTTGCGGTTCAATTATAATACGAAACTAATTACTAAATTCATTCACAGAATAATTTCCACTTTTCATATTTTTTTTATAATTATATTTGTCTATCAAATATTTTTCTAAAAATTATGTAATATATGTTGGTATAGCTGTATCCAAGTTCAAGTTCCACACACTCTTCATTTGAGTCCACATATATGATCCACTTCCGTTTAGGTTGATCCCACTTGTTTCACTATTTGTAGTAATTTTTTTTAATCTGGGTATTGATGAATCAAGAGTAAAAAATTAATCTTTTAAAGATGATCTTAGGAAGTTTCACAAGAATGTCATAGATACATAGTACTTAAAAAGACTATGTAAGTTCTGTCAAAGAAAAATATATAAAAAAAAAAAAAAAGACTATTGACATGTACCTAGCTTGTTCATTGATTCCCATTTTCCCATAGTAGTGGTTACAGAAATTCATGTCTAGATCCCAGTGAAATACTTGTTATAAAATCCATGCCATCACATTCAACTAAATGAAAAAGCCAAAAACTTTAATCTCCAAAAGTAGATTTTTCAATGTAATTTGTCAATTTTTTTCTTTGTCACAAAGTTAAGGGGCCATCCACCAAGGGAATAAAACAAATTGGAAATAAAAAATGTCCACAACCAAAAGCCAAGAACTTTTCCCCTTTTGTAAAGTGAGCAAAGACAACATCATTCTTTGTAAGAAAAAGATTCATGTGCTCGTTTTTAACATTTCCATGGCTTATTTGTCAAACCCTCCACCACTTTGACCAAATTATTATTTTTCCACTATTCAGGCTAAAAAAATATATTAAAAAAGGCTTGTAAATGTACATAGAGATCTTATGACATAAATAAAAAAATATGCTAGAATAAGACCAAACAACATGATAAAATAAATGTCACATTGCAAGAGCCAAAATTAACACTAGTATTTAATTTCTAGATTTCTTTTTTACAGAAGAATTATTTCTGAACCGAAAATCTTGTGTAGCATTTGACCATCCTTCTAATTTGCTCAAGTACTATAGAGAATCTTTTGGAAATTTGTACTTTGTATGAACTTAGCTAATTCTTAGATTTTGGCTAAGTTGAGATAATTATATTCTTAGTTTTTTTTCTTATACTTATTTTCAAGTTTTAATGGAGATTACTTCTAATACTGTGCAAAAAAATGTGGATTATATTTTAGGCTGCACTTTAATTTGAATTTAATCCCCTAATAGTAGAAAAATTAAAAGTGCAATTAAATCTACTTTTTATAAGATAAATTATATGTTCATGCTCTAAGATTTATCGAACTTTTTACTTCAATATTTCTTCAATTCTATATAAAGGGCAATAGTAAAATTATCTTTTGTAACCAGTTACTCACATATTCAAATATGGAAATAAACTTTATAGTATTCACACATGTAAAGGGAACGACCATTCCCCCTAATTTTGCAAAGTGATGAGCTTTCTCAAACTGGTTAGTTTTTATTTCTTCTCTTTTTAACCTACACATGACATGAGTTTGTGCATAATTGTGTTTCCTAGAAGTAAAAATATAGGCAGTTTGACCTGAATGGGCTCATTTACGTTTTTTATTACGTAAATGGACCCATTTGATAATATTTATCAAAATGGGCCGTTACGCTAAGTCGCTGGGCGTAATCAAGAGGCTAGCGGTTACGCTGAGCCCATGGACGTAACATGTTGAAACAGGTTACGTCCAAAGGGCGAGCGTAACCAGCCAGGGTATTGACACGTGTCAATCCTCGCATTGTTACGCTTCACTGTTGAAGGTTATCGGTTACGCTCCAGATCGGACGTAACTCGCATTGCATTACGCTCGGTTGAAGCAGAACGTAACCGGTTACGCTCCAGACTGGGACGTAACCTGTAGCGGTTACGTCCCAACCCTGGACGTAACCCTTTTCACCTTTTACCACGAACCCCTACCTCTTTCACTCTCACCGTAAACTCTCCCCCTTTCATCTCTTCTCCTTTTCATCTCTTTCCTCCACAACCAGTTTTTTCTTTTCTCCATTGGTCCCCACTGCATTTTGGCATTTAAAGAATTTGGACAACCATTGATCCCCACTGCATTTTCACATTTGAAGCTACTTTGGACCCTACTTTTGAGTAGTTTCCCAACTTTGCAGTAATTTATTCTCCACCTTATCAAGTAAGATTTTTTAAATTGAAATATTTTTACTTTGTTGTGCAATAATATATTGTGTTAAGTATAATTGAGGTTGTTAAGAAAAATTACGGTACTAGATTTGGTTATAGTTTAGGTTGTTAGGAAAAATATAGGCAAGTAGAATTTAAAAGATTTTAGGTTTTTAGAAAAATTATAGGTACGTAGAATAAAATATTTTTGATTATTAGTAGATTTATTAGAAAAATTATCAAAATATCCAAACAGAATATTATAAAAATTAATTTGTGTAACCCCTTATGTAATATTTAGTTATAAGTAATAATTTAAAGTAATAGAATAATTCTTTTTCACATAATTTGATAATTCTTTATAGCATAATTTAATTTAAAGTAAAATTTAATATATTAAATTTAAATTGGGTAGTTAAGATTATTTGTTGGTAATTAATATTTATAATAGATTAATTTAAATATAAATATAATGAATAAATTTTGTTTAGCGTAATTTTATATAATCAAAAGTAGAATAGATTAAATTTAAGTTTGTGTAGGTAAATAATGTTTTTCTAGATTATTTTTTAAAATAGATTAAATTAAATATAAATTTAATAGATAATTTTTTTAGTGTAATTTTTTTAAATAAAAATAGATTATATTAAATGTAAGTTTGTGTAGGTAATTAATTTTTATTTTAAATTAATTTTTAGAATAGATAAATTTTTTTTTTTAGATTATTTTTTAGACTAGATAAATTGTTTTGAGCGTAATTTTATTTAAATAAAAATAGAATAGATTAAATTTAAGTTTGTATAGTAGATTACTGTAGAAAAAAAATAATTATCATTATTTTTTTGTAGCGTAAATATGTTAACATAATTAATTATTTTAAAAATTTATGTGCATATCAGGTATATATGATGGCTTCCTCATCTACAACGACAAAGATTAGGATTGAGTCTGGTCCCATTGAGAGGGATGTTTTGTGGATGCAGTCTTACCATATATCTGAGCATATATGGAATACTGGAGACAGTAGGAAGTTGAAGATCCGACGTGCTGTACCTATGTATCAGGGTCGCCATAGGTTTCCTGATGAGATTTCTGAGTACTTACACGAGACAGGATTTTATTGGGCTTGTCGGATTGGGTATATGAAGCTTGATGCAGCATTGATCAGTGCACTTATAGAGAGGTGGCGACCTGAGACCCACACTTTCCACATGCCGATGGGGGAGTGTACCATTACACTAGAGGACGTGTCATTGTTAGTTGGTATACCCGTTGATGGTAGGCCGCTATTAGGACCTACCACTGGTGATTGGGGATTGATATGTGAGTAGCTATTGGGTGTTAGGCCTGGTCAAGATGACATGAGAGGATCATTTTTAAAGTTGTCCTGGTTACACGATCAGTTTTCTGATATCACTCCATTCCTTGGGGATGTTGAGGCCATGCGGAAGTTTACTCGAGCATGGATTTTACGATTCATTGGGGGAGTCTTGCTAGTGGATAAACAGAGTTTTAGAGTGTCTCTGAGATATTTGCAGTTCTTAACAGACTTATCAGAGACGAGGCAATTTGCATGGGGTAGCGCACTCCTAAGTTACTTATATCGGGAGATGTGTAATGCCACTAGTGCTGAAGTGGCTTTGATTGGTGGGATGGTGAGAGTTATACAGCTTTGGGCATGGGAAAGATTTACATGTTTAGCACCACCAGTCATCACTACACGTGATCAGGGTGTTCCTTTTGGTCACAGGTAATATAATTTATTAGCAACTATTATTTAAGTTATTATATTTTTTAATAATAATTAAATGTTGATTTCTTTTTTTTTAGATGGCTACCAGTTCTACCGATGATTACTTTTGATGACGAAGTAGATGATATAAGGAAGAAGTTGGACTTGCTGAAATCACATGAGGTAACATTGGTTCAGTTGTCAATTAACATTATTTGTTGATTTGTAGACTTAAGTTGATAGTCCAATTATTATTCGAATGCAGTTTCTTTGGCAACCATATACTGGAGGAGTTATGAGTCTTGTACCACCTATTTGTATCGTTGGGCATGAGATATGGCGCAGCGTGATACCACTTGTGTGTTTCCATATTATTGAGTGGTATCAGCCAGACAGAGTCATGAGACAGTTTGGATTGATCATAGTTTATGCCTGGTGTTCCACTAATACTTTACATCAGTTGACCCTAAGAGGTAAGGAGGACAACAACTGGATGAATCTCCTTCAGCCTTATTTGGTTTATTGGGAGAACCGCGCACAACTTCAGGTTGAAGGAGAACCTCTCATTGGGTCTATGAGCTATAATGATGATTACTTAGTGTAGTACAGGAAAAAATCTAAGCTTTACATTGACAAGAAGAACGCAACAGATGGTGGCTTAGTAAGTTTTGTTATTATGTTCTATTCTATCTATGTTTGTAAATAATTACTGTTTTATTAATGTAGGGTGATATGATTGATATGTGTATGTACTTATCTACACCTGATGGATATCAGCATATGTCACCAGATGTAGTATATGATCTTGGTAACAAGCTGGCCGTTTTGACCCTAAACCCTAAACCCTAAAATAAATAAATAAATAAATTACATTTTACCTATTGTGCTGTGAATGGAGGAATGGGGGTATAAATAGAGATTGGTTACGCTTGGGCCTGCACCGGAATTGGCCCAGAGGCCCACCACAAAGGTTACGTCCAATTGTTTGACGTAACCCATATTATGAAGGTTACGCTCCAAGCTTGGACGTAACCCACTTAGGTTACGTTCAGTAGCTGGGCGTAACCCGTTTTCTAAAGGTTACGCTCCAAGTTTGGACGTAACCTACTTCGGTTACGCTCTCAGCTTGGACGTAACCGGCCAAAACGACCCCATATGCGTAAATACTTTTCGGCTGACCCCAAATGCGTAAATTTTTTTCTTAAATGCACCATTCAGGTCAAACCCCCAAAAATATAATGAAAAAAATATTACTTATTTAGTTTATAATTTTATTTTGCATTAATTTTTTTAAGTAAAGAGTAAATAATTATTTTGATTGTTGGATTATGTAGGCATTTTCATATAAATCTTTGAAAGGAGATAATGAAAAAAAAGTCTTTAATTATTCTACCATTCGCATTTTTTTTAGGATGTCTGTTATCTAACTGTGTTAATCTAAGTAATATGTATTAATTTTACCTTGTATATTTAATATTTTTTCAGATTATTTTTAAATTTTATTTCATATATTTTTTATTAATTCAATATTAATTTATGCATGATTTAACATATTAACAGACAAAATATATCAATTTTTTAATAAAATATATGAAATAAATTTAATATATATATATATATATATATATATATATAATTGGACATCACAGTTAATATGTGTCACTTTAGTATATATTAACAAAACATCCATATAAATACTGATGTAAATGACAAAAAATCATTTTTTTTATAATTTTTTTCCTTTTATGGATCAAAGTAAAAATGTCTATTTAATTATAAAATAACTACTTAACCAAATACTATAATTTAAAAGTTTAGAAACTTATACTAAAATATACAATTTTTTTCTTTTAACATGATTTCAACTCTAAACTAAATATGCAGTAACATGGTTTATTTGGTGAACTGACATAGACTTAGATACACATAGGCAATGATATAGAAGTTCAAGACTTGTGTGTCTCTGATGCAGAGAAAGAAAGAAAGTGTGAAAGATACATACATGCGCCATAAGTGATAACAGAACAACATCAGCAAAGCTTCAACAGAAGCAGCTAAGACTGATTTCCCCTTCATTCTCTCTCTCTGGTCCAAAGTTGTTTCCAAAGTAAAAGCTTCCAAACACATTTATTTCCATTAAGGCATCAACCCCTATGCACATTATTGACTATCCTCATTTTCAGAGCTCACACTTCAAGGTTACTCACACCATCCAATTCAAATTCAACCAATCCACATACAATTTTTGCCAAAATCTCACACTACTCACCAAAAAGGACCACCACCACCACCACCACCCTTTCTTCCTCAAAGCTTTATATTTTCATTTCTTTTTAGTATTTTTAGTGACACCCTTTTTGAATCAGATCCTAAAGAAGCTAGTTTTGTTTCTTTCTTTACCGGGTTTTGAGCCAATTATTATTAAGCTTTTTCCATGCACCATTTTTGCCGAGTTCAGAGCATGAGGCTAATGACTTGTCTGGCTTATTTCTCAATTCTACTGTTGATTCTCTTCTTTTTCACTATCTCATCTTCTTCTGCTTCTGGTGAGTTTGCAAAATCTCAAAGCTTTAGAAATCAGCCTGTGTCAAATCATACTACATTTCATGATAAAGAAGGTTCAAGGCAGAATATAGGTGAAGATGGTGGTGAAGCAGTTATTGCTGATGAGAAAAGGATAATTTACACTGGTCCTAATCCCTTACATAACAGATAAGTAAACATTTTTAGTTCTAAGTTTTTTTTTTCCTTGTTTTTTTGCAGCACTCTCTGTAATCTGTATATATATAATTATTTTTCTTCTTTTTTTCTAGTTTTTTTTTTTTTTGACATCTATTACATGTTTTTTCCTTTTTTTTTCTTGTGAGAGTTTGTGACTAATTATTTGTCATGGACCAGTTTTTGAAATCTGCTGTGTTGTCAATAACCATGTACAAGAATGTTATGTTGCCATCTAATATCAATATTATTGCTATTGGTTAATATTGGTTTCCAATTTCATAATGGTTTTGGAATCAAGTTTAATTTCTTATATTGTGTAAAATATTTCTACATAGTCAATTAATTAAAAAAAAAATATGATCATTGTTGCAAAAACTAACAAAGTTATTATGCATGTTAATATTTTGCAATTTTTTAATATTGCAACTAACAGAGTTTAATTTTGCATAATAATAACAATAATAATAATAATAATTTATGGTTATAGTTTAAATACATTGTTAATATGACACATTCTTGGTCTTGTTCAGTTCAAGTAGGTAAGAAATTTAACACAATTCTCATCTTTGTGAGTCATTTTTTCTCAATTTAGACTTTGGGGTCACCTGCAATAGAAGAATTACAAGTTACAAGACTTTATCAAAAATAAAAGTGAGTTTGATTGAGTTTTTGGTTTATAAAAATAATTTTAAAAGAGTAAATTTTAGGTAATATAAGCAAGGAAATAACATGTTAAAGTCTAAAGAAACGTGATTAATAGAAAAGTAAAAACAAAAGTATCTATCAACATCATTTGTGTGGTTAGGTATGTGTGATTAATTCCTATATATTCTTTATATATGTCACTATCCATTTTCTAATTGTTGTGGTAGGTAAACATGCATTAGACCATTCGTCAGTTTTGAAATATTGTAGGCAATTCTGAATAGTTAACTGATAAAATTTTGAGAGGTTTGAAACAATTTGCTTTCATATTAGTTCGTATTCATTTTAAGTTTTAAGTTACATAGACTCAAATGCTTCTTTTTAATTTTTTCTTTCTTTCTAGCAAAATTAAATTTAAAATAATTAATTCGCTCAAAACTGATCTGCATGCTTAATAGACATTTATATATGCGTTAATCTACAGGATAGTAAAGCCAAAAATTCTTAGTTAATTACAATATATGTAAACAGATTGAAGATATGAAGTAGATAATTGAAATACACATATATCTAGATAATTAAATATATAATATAAAGAGAAGAAAAATATATATAAATATATATATATATATATATATATATATATTTTGAATGAATTAACTGGTTAATTAAAAGTAAAATTGATGATGTTAAATTGATAAAGAAAATATAATTCAAAATAAGATTCTATAACCAAGATTCAAACCTGTAAATTCAACTTAGAATATATCATGTGCGTATGCTGTATTTGTAGAATAATACTTTTACATTATCAAATATAATAAATGGTATAATATATATATATATATAAATAAATAAAGTGTTTAGTTGTAAAAGGAGAAAAAAGTTGTATGAATTATTATACATAATATTTTTCTTTTTAGTGGTACATGAAAAAAAAAACTTTTTAGATTTAAATATAAGCTAAATTTAATCAACTCAATTATATTTAATACTCTAATTTTAAAAGTATCCTTAAATTAATATTAATTAAAAATAATTTAATAAATATAATTTAGTTTCCACATTAAAACAAGAAAATTAAATTAAATAGCTTAACTACATTTCTTAATGTACGTTAAATTAAGTGTTTTTACTTATATATATATATAGAGAGAGAACATAATTAAATTATATCAATACCATTATATTTCAGGTGAGCACCAACTATTTAGCAGAAAGTCTCATTTTTATTTTATTTACTTTGGCTGAATTATTATTTTAATTTTTCATTTAGTTTTAAAAAGATTAAAAATAATATGAAAATATAACATATATTATTTTAATCCTTAAAAATATTTATTATTATTTTATTTTTAAATTATATTATTTACTATTACTTTAATATCTAATTCAGGGAATTAAAATGAGAAGAAGCGGTTAAATTTAAAGATTAATATGATAATAAATATATTTTAATAATTAAAATGATATATATATATATATATATATATATATATAGATTATTTCAAATTTATTTTTTAAGGTAATAAGTTATCCAACGCAAGATAAAATTGTGGTTTACTCTTGTTACTGCTTCGTATGAACAACAGTACGAGGAAGATTGGCAGAAACTTTATTCTATAATCACAAGATCACATATTTTACAGTATTCCTCAATTCATTCACAACTTCATTGCAATTAAAAAAAGAATTACATATGTAAAACTATGATAACAGAATTTGGTTTTAAATTTTGATTGATTACTGTGATGTGCAACTCTAATTTTGGGTGACATTTAAAATTCAACCCAATGATGTGATTGGACCGTTTGGGCCCCTGCCTTCCTCTTCCTCCTTTCTAATTCGGCTCATAATTCTTCACATTTTTCTTAGTTTATATATATAAGGCTTAAAAAGTTATTCGTTGTTAAAATATATGCCATTTTTTGCTTTCCATATTTTTATATAAAAAAATATATATGTTTTAATAAAAATAATTATTTTAGTGTTTCATCGTTTCATTCCATATACAATTATAAATTTATATATTAGCCGCTTATATTAGAAAATTTTCATTTTAATTCATATTATTTAAAGAATATTAAATCGATTATCCACTATTCATTATATTTACCGTTGAGGTTAGAGAATAAAATAAAACCAGAATAATTAATATCAATGCTAATTGATAAAACAAATTAAGATTTAAAGGACCAGAATTAAAAGCAAATAGGATTACTTAAGTTTTTTTTTTCTTCGATTATTTCATATTTTAAATTTTAATTTTTCGAAAAATTATAGCTAAGTTTAAGTGTCTTATTTATTTTTTAATATTTTTAAGTCCACATCATTAGATTATATCAGTTATATATTGATATGGTCATCAATATTTAACTGGTTCACAATGTTAAAGAGTAAGAATGTTGAAAAAATAAATAAATGAGGGTTAAAAGTTAATAAAAGTTTTTTAAATGACTAAAAATTAAAATTTAAAATAATTGAGAGATTAAAAACTTAATTAACTAAAAAAGTTATGTATTATTAAGTTACAGTAAACAAAAGTTATTAAGTTAACGATAATCTTACTTTCTTTGAAGATACATATATAAAACTTAATAAAACACAAAATATAAAGAAAAAAAAATACAAAATTAATATAACATTTATTTGAAACAAAAAAGAGCTAAATGTTATGTTCTAGAGACATAAAATCTAACACAGTTATATGTCATGTTCATCATTTAATTTAGTTGTCCTGGTCCTCTACTCGATCTCTTTCACTAACCATTGATGCATATCACTTGATTGTACCTACAAGAATAGTTAAGAATATTACATAATTATTTGTGTATTTGAAAAATAATTCATTTTTTAATAAAATCTAGCTAGTAGTGTTTTTAATTTTTTACATTTATAATATCATTTAATATTTTTAATTTTAAAAATAAAAATAAATTTAAAATTTAAATTAAAAGCTTTATTTTTCGTTTTGTGTAATCACCTTTATACATATATATTACTTAATATCCTATTAAATACCCAAAAAAGAGATTATACAATCATATTTTAGTTGATTGCTTTCTTTGTCATTGTATATTTTTTTTTATAAGGGCATTGTTGTCATTGTAATTTATTGTATTATAAACATTAATCAATAATGATTAGATATCTGTTTAAAGAAAATGAATAATGATTAGATGACTTTTTTTAGTTTTCATTCTTAATATTAAATATCAATATATAGTTTTGAATGGTTGGATATTATAATGAACAATAGTCACATGTCTCTCTGTTCCTTTTTTTTTTTATTTTTATTTTTCCACCTAAAATTCCACTTTTTACAATAGGTAAGAAACTCAACCAAGTTAGAAATAACACGAAATATTTTAAATATTATTTACATTTTTTATATTGAAAGTACTATCCTGGCTTAAAAAATTTAATCTACAACTTAAACTCTCCTACTCAAAGCTGTTAAGATGTGTAAAAACTAAGATATTATACATGACAAAATATTTTTGTAATAAGTTTGATTTGTGCAATAGCATAAAATAAAAACTCAATTTCTTTTAAGTTAAAAAATTACTAACAAAAAATAATTAAAAAATATGTATATTCTCACTCCTTTCTTAATTTTAAATCATTTTATTTGAATTTTAATTATCTGTCAGTGGTAGAAACTATAATTATTTTAAATTAACATTATATATTAGCTGTAATAATTTTATCATATAATTTAGAATAAATTACACAAACATCCCTTAAGATTTTGTAAAATTACACTAGTTACATTTTATTTTATTTTATTTTATTTTGGCATCATTTTTATGAACTTTACATGGACCTTAGTGTAATTTTTCTAAAATTAAGGGAATATTAGTATAATATATGAAAAGATGTTTTTTAAATAATTATGAAATGTTTATTTAATTTTGTAAAACTCCATAAATATTTATGTAATTTATTATATAATTTATATTCAATTATCATTTTCTACTAACTTATCTACATATATTTAGAATTTAACATAATGTATAAGAATATTATAAATTATATGATAATATATTTTAATAAATTTTAAATTATTTTATTCGTGACGTCTATCATCAACATTGAAAGCTACAAATTTTTTTATATAATTTAATCATGTGGATTAATTATTTTATTCAAATATCCTGTATTTTTCCCTTTCAGCAAATCACTTGGATCTCTAATCATGCAAATAGTTTAACTTTCTTTTTAGTCTCTGAAAAATCTTCCATTCTTGTAAACAATTAAGAATTTGGCTCCCACAAATTTACGACCTACAATTTTATCTTATGACTAAGAGCCAAAATTGCAGAATGTATTGTGTTATTCATAGAAAGTTAAAATAGCATGTAGGCCTAATCAAATGCCTGTGATAAATCCAATAACAGAATTTATATATGGATATATACACCTTTTCAAGAGTCAAGACTCCTAAGAAGGGTCAAAGGGTAATATCACCATTATATTTATTTGGCCTGTGCCAATATAACTATGTACTATCACGGGTCCGAGAACCTTTGACCAAATATCCATTAATGATTTATTCAACTTTTTTAAAACCACAAATTTTCTTTTAGATAATTCTCTCACCAATAACATTATAATGGTCAACAATTTTTTATATATATTTTACTCAACTTTTTATACAAGAACAACGACCAAAAAAATATATATTTAGTAGATAATTATAATTCATAATTAAAGATAAAAGTTGAAAAAAAATATCATTTGATTCGTCGATTAAAAAAAAAGATAAAAAAAATTCATTTCGTTAAGTGATAAATCAGAAATTCATAAAAAATTAGTACGTTATAAACAAGAAAAATATTTTGTAAACAACTGCATTATATACATAATTAAATAACTAGTTATAATACATGGAAAAAAAAAATTTATACATATAATCTGTGAATAAATTAATTAATTGAGAGCTATTAAAGTTATCTGTCAATTAAAGTTGTAGTCCCAGTTACTAATTGAGTTTGGGTTAGAACAATTATATATGAATCAATTGTGCATGACATGGTGTGATGCTGAATTTGTGATTGAGATCTTTTGGTACGTTCAATGATACTTAAAAGGGAGAGAATATTATCTCAAGATAAACAATACGCTTGGTACTTGAACAAAATTGTTAAGAAACCACAACAAGACAACAATAGGGTCATGATAAAAAGCAAAACATCGTGAATTAAGTTGCTTAGAATAAACATTAACTTTGCTTTGACATTTATGAAATGCTGCATTAATAAGGCCAACACAGAAAGAGACAGAGCACCAGAAAAACTCCACAAAAAAATTTCCATTCAATTCTTGTAGACCCTTTGAACTTTGAAGATTACTTTGAAGGATGTCAACAAAGCCTCTCATATTTATATATTCCAAATCCCTTCATTTTAGGAACAAGTAACAATCTCTAAACTACAGCTGTTTCCCAAACTTCCTATCATTGTCTTGTCTTGTAACCAAAAACGTAGCCACACTTTGTGTTGTGTCATTTTGCCTTATAACTTATAAGTCTGTTAAGGTTTCTGTGTCAAACATGATGGATATCTCTTTTTCCAATGAGTTTTGTTACATGAGTGCAAGTAGTTTCAGCCAAGACATGTGTTTCTACAGTGCACCGACTAGTCCTAGCAGGCTCAAACAAAGAGGAGTTTCACCCTTTGGTTCTCAAACTGGCCCCACGACACCAAGAGCTTCAAAACATGAGGATGATTCAAACTCCAATATGGATGAGTTTGAATTTGAAACCAGTAAAAGGTTTAATGTTAGTATCAGTGACTTGGACACTGATACATACCAAAAGGATGAGAAGAACACATGTGGTGATTCATCTCAAACTATGGCATTTGCTGATGAGCTATTCTGTGATGGTAAAGTCTTGCCACTGATGCCACCTCTAAAACTTCCTCCAAGGCTGCATCAGAATGGAGATGGCAGTATTGTGAGCACTCACAGCTCAACACTGACTTCTCCTAGGTCCCCTGGATCGGTGCTTAGGCTTCGGTTTTCACGGCATAGTTTGTGGAATGATGACTTTGATCCCTTCATGGTGGCTTTGGAGAAGGTAAGAGAAGAAAAGAGAGGGAAACCAAGTTCTAGACATGGTCTCAGGAGGACTAGGTCACTTTCTCCATTCAGGAGTTTCAACCACAAGTCTGACAAAAATGTTGGAGTATCAAAGTCAAGTCAACTTGAGTCACATTGCTTTGATACAACTCAGCTATTCTGTGAGCTTGATAAAAGGCCACTGAAGCAAGTTTCAGGAAGAAAAAATGTGCTATCTGAGTCCAAAGGGTTGGTGTTTGCAAGACAGGTGAGGCTAGTGGGAGTGAGCAATGATACTACAACCTTGGAGAAGACCTCAGTTTCCAAAGTTGATATGGAAACAAAGAAAGAGGAGGGTAAGAGAGGTGGTTTTTGGACAAGGAATAGGAAGAGAGAATATATAAAGAAAATTCTCTTCGGGACTAGTAACATCAGCATGAGGAAAGCCAATGCTCATCACAAGTTTGAGGATAAAATGGTAACACAGGAGAAGCAACCCTTGGTGAGGAAAATTGACATGAAATCTGTGACATCAACAGAATCAAACCAATGGAATAAAGATCCAAGAACAGGTGAGTTGACCAAAATGAGACTGGTATGTCACAGGCCACTGCCAAGATTTTTTCTCTGCTTGGGTAATGAAAGAGGGAAAGTGAAGTGATTAAGTCAAACATCGTCTGGGTAGAATGTAGAAGATTGCTGAAATGAATGATGAATATTTCAATTTTAGGTTCATTCTATTTGTGTAATAGTGTTTATGTGATGCTGTCTCTACCATTTTATCCTATTTGGTGGGAAACATATGATAGCAATGCTTTTTAGAATATGGTTATTTATATCTTGTCTAGAAAATTTCCAACATGAATTGGAAAATCAATTTCCCTAACAATCTCTTCATAGCCCTTTTTTACTTGCAATTACCGATTACTTAATGTACATTCACATTTTTAGGAAAACAAAACACTGAATTCTAGATTAGGTGTATCAGCACGAGTGCTGCATATCAGAGAAAGCATTCTTTAGCAATATTGCTGATAATCCGTTTGTACATGAGTAATTCACAGAAATACTTCTAAGAATTACATCCCTTGGTACAGAAGCTGTATTGCTATTGGATTTGAACGCATACTAATTTGAGAAAATCAGATAGATTTTCATCATTCTATATTATATGAAATGAATATTCTATTCCATCATTGCATAAATGAGCAATATACATTGGTTGATATCAAAGGCTAAATTTTAGCAAGAAAAAATGTGATAATAAAGAAGGGGGAAATGTAAATGGGATAGCATCAATACAATGCTCATTTGACTGAATGATGATCCCATAACCCCTTTTCTCTATCTGCCTCTGTCAATGCTTAATAAGAATGCTAGTTTTGACATATTGCTATGTGGAAAAATTGGATCTGATCAGTCCAAGACTTCAGGAGGCCAAAGGCTTTTCCAAAGGGAAATCTCAGTCTCGCTCTTAATCTTTCTGAGTCCACCATAAAAGCCATCTGCTTCATTCCCCTCTTCTCTATGATCTTTTCTACTTATAGCTGTCCTCCTCCAACGTGAATCTGTGGTGTACTGATTGAACTCTAGCACCACTGTGTCTGCAACCAACACATAATGCACTGTCAAATAAACCATGTTTGAAAAGGAAAAGAAATATACAAAGCCTAATGGAAAGACTCAAATTCGCATGTTAGTTTCACTTGGGAAGAATTTATAACTTTTCAATATTTGAGGAAAAAAGCTTTTCATGAGGTCCACAACATCAGTGTTCACTCCAAAACTCCATAGAGTAACGCAATAAAAATAGACAGGAACATATGTAAAAACGGTCACCAGGCTTACACAGTGATGAAAGAATATGACACTAGAGTTTATCACAAAAAAAAAAAAAAAATTCATGTTAGAAAGATAGCAGCCAAAAGCAATATGTAATCATGGCCAAGATGATACACACTTGATTTTTATGTACTGAGGCACAGATTAGTGTTTTGCATTATTATGATTCTGTTGTTGTTATCTATGGTTAAGGGAATGTTAAATGAAACATCAAACTGTGTAGCTTAATAACTACTAGGGTCAGGCTAGTAATGAGGGGGGTTGAAGTAGTATGTATGAAGTCTTAGGTCTGGTCTTCATTGCCACCATTGCACACACACACACCAAAAAACTGGGTAACTTAACTAGCTAAGCAGAGATTGTGGATTTTTCTGGTCATAACTACCAATATCAGAAAATGGAAGTAAACTTATATAACTTATGACCGTGCCATATTACATAACAAAGGGAAAACAGAACCAACAAGAGAAATTGATTTTTTTTAACATAGTTGGCCATAAATGTATCCACTGAGACACAAGTAATCAATGTGTTGGTGGAATTATGACATGCGGACCATGATATGTCTAGGGGACCAATCACATATCATAGCTGGTGGTCCAGGTTTTGATATATTATTAGAAAAGGAACCTAGCAAATTGTGGTCTAGTCTGCTATAGTAAACTTTATATTTATGTCATTTTTTTTTTCACTATTTAACATCCACAATGAAAAAACAAATAATGGTAAAGAACAGAAACTTTAAAATATTTAATCCATAAAACAGTATACTTCAATCTCCACTCAATTCCTTTGTCTTCATTCAAAATTCCAGTGCATTATCTTTTTATCTCAATTTTTACTTAGTTATACACACATAGTTGATATGAATCCTACAATGGTTCTTTCAACCAATTCCTAAATCATATCCTCCTTGTGTTTATCTGTGATTAGTTCAACTTGAAGGGAGGAAAAGAACATGGAATAAATGAGTGATAAAAACTAAAATCTAGAGACAAGAAAATATAATGAATGATAAAACATTATCACTTAAAAGGAAAATGCATCAACTCACCACTACAATGACAACTGCAGTAATTTGCATTCCCATCGCAGCTCTCCAAGTGGCCTACAACACCATACCACCAACCTGCCATAAAGGTGAATTTTTCATCAAGCTACTATCACAATAAAGGGTGCATAGATGTAAATGAAAATGCATAATTAAGATTGGAGAAATAATTATTTTAATCAAGGACTCAAAATTGGAGCACACAGCCCTTTTTCTCTTCAACTTTATTTCTTAGCCAACTGCAATACGCAGTTAACGAGTCAACTCATTCACAGAAGATGTACCTATTTTTCTTTCTTCACATTTTATTTATATCTAGTTGTCTATTGCATTTGTCTACGAACTATTTTTCTTTCCTGTTTACTCCCTAGTCCCTACACTTTGTATTCGTCCTAGTTTTTTCTTTTTCTGTCCATTCCATAGCCATTCTTGTTTGTTTAAATAGCTTTCTTTGCTGATATGATACCTAAACTTTAACCATTTAAAGAGCATAACAATTGACAAACATTAAAAGTACAAGAACATGTTTTAGTAAAGGAGCAAACCATAAGGAAATTCTTTGTTTCTTCTCCACTGAATCTCTACGTGATCACCCGGGTGCAATTCATGTAGACAATCAGAGATATGAAGATCATGAGGAGGAGTATCAACAGGTGGTGCTCTTAGCCTTTCCCATGGAACACCTTGCTCTATTGCAACTGCCCTTCTTCCATGTGGTGGATACCTGTTACAGACAACTTGCCTGTTATATTTGTTTTCAAAGTATGCTTTGGAAACTGAAAAATAAAATAAAAAAAACATGTTTGATTGTTTTAATTTTCTTGTTTTTTTTTTTTTAATTTTTGAAGAACTTATAATCTTATATAAAATTTTAGCTTAAATACTCTCATCAAGAACTTCAACCACTTTTTCAAAACCAAAATCACTTTTTTTTTTTTAATTGCAAGGACTAAAATAAAATTATAAAATACATATCAACAAAAATAAAAATCATAATTTTAGAGATAAAAATTAACTTAAATCTATTGCTGATTACTGATGCGAAGGGGAAGTTGCTGGTTATCTTAATTTTACCTAAATGTTTATAAGTTGATTAAATATGATTATTAATAAATACAATTCCATAGAAAAAATAAAAATTTCCCTTAATTATATTAATTTAGACAATATCATTGTTTCAGTTACGAATTGCATTTTTTTTTAACTTCAAATAAACAGTTTTTTTTAAATGATTTTTAGAATAGAGTTTTTCCAACCTTTTTTCAAGGAAACAATCCTTTATAGAAAGCTCTTTGGTAAAATTGATAGAATATAGCACTTTTTAATTTAAAAAATAACGGTTTTCTATTGAGGAACTAATCTTTCAATGACTGATGAGAAAATACATTGAATCACAAAAGCTCATGTCCAATTACCTGGCTTGGAAGGTGTCAGTGTGAGGATCATAGCTAAGCTCAGCATCATAGCATGATAACATAAATCCAACATGGCCATTCTGCAGTTAAAAAAAAATGTAACTTTGAGAAAACAATTTTACTTGCCATAAAATTTGTTTCACTATTAAGGGTAGTATGAGAAGATCAGTTTCACTTCACAGCCAACTGAAATACACAGTCAAGTCAACAAGACAACTAACTCACAAAATAAGTATACATATATACACACACATATTTTTCTCTTTTTAAATTTTATAATTAGTTGTCAAATTGTGTATGTATTGCAAATGTTTACTAAATATTTTTCGGATAAGACATAAGTTTTTCAATAAAGGCAGAAAGGGATTCATAATCATAGATACCTCACGGTTATAGACTTGAGCAGGAAAGCAGAAGTTGCCAGTTTCAAGAGCAAGATACCATGTCATGAATGAATCAGGAGGCAAAAGACTTGGTTGTTTGATGCTATTATTTGCATCCACCTTTGTTCTCATCCATGAAAAAGGCCAACTTAAGGACACAAGCTTCATGAAACTACTTTGTTTGCCATATCCAAGAGCTCCAACATTCCCTTTGGTAGCAACATGCCATTTCCACTCCCTATAAGCAGATTGACCAAGAACTCTACCCCATTTCTGTTTCAAGTGCCTCTCCCAAAGGTGATCACTCACACAGCTCTCCCTCAAGGACCTGCAAACTCCGGCCATTTGACAAAGAGAAGCTGGAGGGAGCTTTTCAAGAATGCATTCCAGAACAAGCTCTGGCAAGTCTAACACAGACATGTCTAGGGACTCGTCAACATTCTCCTCCTTTGAAGTAACAGTTTTCTTTAGAGACATTCTTGTGGGAAATTGACAAAGAAAACCAAGCCAAAGGCGATTCTTAAACAACTTAGAGATTGATTTCACACACAAGTCTTTGTAAAACAAAGGGGAGATCAATCTCACCTCACCAGCCCATGAGGGAAGTGGCTTAAGAGAAAGGAGAGGTTTTAGAAACAGAAAGAAGGAGATACAAGTGATAAAGTAAAGAAACATTACCACAAAGGGTGACTTTCACAGGTCAAGTTTGAGTTTGGCATATAATACAACCTTAATGTCAATTGTGCAACAACAATGGCTAACAAGAGGAAAATTTTTTTTTAAAAAAAAGAACAAAACAAAATGACCTCACTAGTTGACACAAAGGACACAACCTCCCTCCCTTGTTGGAAAGGAACACAAGAAGCAATTTGGAACCTTCAAAACAAAACACCTTTAAAAGATGGGTTTTTATTGGTTCAGTGAAAGCCCACCAAAACCCAAATGGTGGGCCTCCTAGGCCAAAGTTAGATCAGAATAAATTAGGTAGACAATCACACAAATGAACCATGGAAATAAGCTCACAGTAGCTTAATAATACCAACTTTCTCTCCTATTGGCTTGCAATAAAGAAGAGAGAACAACAAAACTGTGTAGTCAACCTAAACAGCTGTTATTCAATGAAGACTGAAGAATCTTGAATAGAAAATGGTCCTCCTTATGTAGAGGGGAACATTAAACACAGGAAAAAATAAAGTGGGGGCACAAAGATCTGATAATAGGTTTTTATAACACCTAGAAATGGAATTGAAAAATGACAAAACAAAAAATGATGGAAGGTGAGTTTATATAATAAGAACCAAATCTTCAGAATCTGAAAATCTTATTGGTAAGTGAATAAATCTTTCTGGGAATATAATTCTGTCAAGCTAGAATAAAATAGATCTAGCTAGTTGGAAGTTAAGCAGCAAAAGGCCAGCACAACACCCTTAAGATCCACAAAAACAATGGAACCAAGGCAAAGGACAATTTTTACTCCTTAGGGTGGTGCAGATAGATAATACAGAAGAGGATTAATAAAAGACTCTGATGAAGAGAATAATGAATGTGAAGGGTAGGTGTGGGACCTCCCCTCACTCCAACAAAATCTTCACCACACCTCAATTATTATCCCCTCCTCTGCAAATGCAATCACAGAATTATTTTTTTCTTCTTCTAATTGTTGCTGTTCTTGTTCTCTCAGTGGGTCAATATAGAGAACAATTGGTGGACAAAGAAAGGAAAAAGGCAGAGTTATTTATGCAAAAAATGAATAATGGGAGGCTAAGGTTACGTTAGATTTTTGTGGATGTCAAACACATTTCTACTCTTGAACATAGCCATGTCATCACCTATTTTTTCCCCCTCAATCATGCAAGGATTCCCATTGAAAAAATGTTATAATTAACAATCAATTTTAATCTTTCTTTTTTGTTCTTCCTTCTATGAATAGTATTTTATTTATCTATAGAAAATGTTACACGCTTTCTTGTTGTTGTACCAAGTTGTAGTTGGAGGCAAATATGTCTGACTACAAAAGGCAACTACATTGGATAACGTATATAGGACAAGATTCGTTAATATCAAAGCTTATGGTTAAAGTTAAGGATTTTATCTCCTGTACCTGCGTCTACTGTAACAAACATGTTTTCCTCACAACTTTCTCACAATATGTCACCATTTTCTTAACCACTTTAAAATTCTTTTAGCTGATATAATTTTGTTGGAATCCCAAGTCACTTATGTTAGGTCATGTGTATATAATTAGGTTCATGTGTATATAATTGAGGTGTAAATCTCATTTTATTAACTGATTTATAAGATTGAGTTAAACTCATTAATTATAATTAATTTATCATCAAAATCTTTCCAGAATTGATGAAGATGTTAGGTCGATATTGAATTGTCTGTTGAATAGTCTTCACCGTTTAGAAAAGTTTTGTCAGAGATGTGTTTAAAATTCTAAAAATATATTAAAAATTTCACTCATTTAAATTTTAAATTTATGGTCGATTATATATATATATATACACTCAAATCTCACCTTAGAAACTGGTCCGTAAGATTTAGTTTCGTTTGTCATTAAGTGAGATACAAATTTTAAAATTTGTGAGATTGAAAATTTCAAAAATGTATTAAAAATTTCACGTCACTTAAATTTTAAATTTATAGTCGATTATATATATATACGCAAATCTTACCTTAGAAACTGGTCCATAAAATTTAGTTTCGTTTGTCATTAAGTGAAATACAAATCTCAAAAATTTGTGAGATTGAGTTATGTTTATTATCCATATTTCAATTAATTTTATCTATAATAATTTTATAATTTTTTAAAAAAAATATCAGTCGATAATTTTCATATTAAAATAAAGACTATATTTTTAAAATATATATTAGTAATATATTTTTTCTTAATGAGACAATCAATTAACATTTCTTCTAAGCATAATAATATAATGACAAAATGGTTACTTGTATTTGAAGAGTACATGCAACTGAAAGAAGAAAAAATAATATATAAAATCATCCAAATCCATAAATATTAATTGAAAAAATAATATGAGGTTGACTAATAAACAGGTCCTTATAATATATATTAAAGAATAATAATTGTGAAAGTTAGTGAAGATGGTGAGAGAAGTGTGCATTTAGAAATTGTGGGTTGGTTTGTAGAGAATAATAGCCAAATAGTAATATTAATGAGTGAGAACAGAAAACAAGGTGAATTGTTTAACCTAAAATCAAGTTGTGTGGACAAGTTGGGGAAGAAGATAGGCGCGTGAAGAACACGAACCAATGAAAAGAAAGAGAAGCATGGCCACACTCACTTATTACTCAACTGCAAAGCCAGTTTCATTCAGTTAACTGTATCATGAATTTGCGTCATGATTTATTCCTGTCACCACTTTTACTTTTTTCAAAAAAAAGATTTATACATTATTTATTTTAGTTGCATTGTATTACATTTTTCTTTTTATATTATATGTTGATCTGGGAAAAAAATTTAAAAATAAAAGTCTTAGAATTACTCTTCAAAATATTTAATTGTGTGTTTCATCATTTCTTACCTTAATTTTATTATTGAAAAAAATTACAACATAAATTAAATAAGTATTATAACGTCAATTACATATTAATATTAAAAAATATAATGTCAAAATTTTTACTGTTAAATTTTTATGATTAAAAAATATAGATAAAAAGATCAGTAAAATTGTCTCGAATTAATGTTTGAGTATCAAGTGTGTAGGTAAAGAATATCTAAAGAAATTAGACAATTTTTTCTAAGAAATTCAGTAAAATAGTCCATAACTTTAAAAGAAAGGAAGGATAATAATTTAGAATTTAAAAATAAACAGACTTTTTACATGATTATTTTATTAAAATTTAAAAATTTAAAATACAAATGATTTAATTGTAATAGTGAATTTAATCATTAAATAAAAACCCAACTAGTGTAACACAATTAATATTACATTTTAAAATATTAATGAAACATAAAATTGAAAATTTTCTTCAAAAATTAATTAATAATTACTTGTCAAACAGACTATTATTCTAAAATTGACATTGAAAATTGATATATCGTTTTGATTAAAATACTTGCCAATATTTAAATATTATTGCCTCCTCACTTTCAAAGTTAGGTGATTTTGATTTTGTAAATGATGCATTGGGTGGTCCATGACCTCACTGTTTATCTATATCCCATAATGGTCCTCTACCTTGAATAGTCATCTTCCTTAATTGTTTCATTTTTTCTTTACTCATCTTCTCACACTTCCCAACCCTACATTAACAATTCAACATTACATGATGCAATGTAACTTATCTATCTACTTGACTTTATGCTGAAAACGACACCCATCTTTACAAATTACACCTATTTATAATTTGTCATCATATTATAAAAAGAGAGAGAATGAGACACCCTCAAATATCATTCAATAATGTTAATAAACTATACTCCTTCAAATTTTCATTTAAGCCAATTCAAAATATGATTCCTATATAAAATCATACGAGAGATAAGGTAATGTAAGTATCATACAATTCTTTTTATGCAAGTTGTTTATGGACTCAAAGATAGCGTTTTAAATATATTTATTGAAAATTATGTAATATTAGGTGAATTAAATCTCCGATCTAACGTGTAAATGCTTCTTAGCATTATAAATATGATAAGGAAAATACTTACATTATAAATATTTAATACACACTTCATATCATTATAAAGAAATACTTATATTCTAAATATTTATTGAAAATATTTATATTAAAGAAAATATAACTATAATACACGTACAACTAGATAACTAATTATAAAATATGAAAAGAGAAATATATATATATATATATAATATAAAAAAATATGTATATATTTTATAAATAAATTAAATAATTAACTACAAAGTAAAATTATTATAATTATTTATTGAAAATACTTACATAAAGAGAAATACATATATTATAAATATTTATTGAGAACTCTGACAATAATATTTTAATTACTAAAAAAAACTTCATCAGCGTATTAAAAGAATAAAAAAGATCTTGGATATTTTAAAACATACATTTATGGTCATTTTTACAATAGTGACATTATTAGTGAACATTTATTTTCCCTTTTATATTATTTTAATCTTACTTTTCTTTCTACACCCATATACCTTAGAAAAGATCAATGTCTAAATTAATTATTTTTCTTTTCATAATATTTTTAGAGATTTTTATAATCTATGAATAAAGTAGCTAACTTAATTACTTTACTTGAGTTGTGATCTTTATCCAACAATAATTATCATTTTCTCTTAAATTTTTTATATTATTAAAAAATTTATCACTCAAGTTCGAAGAATTTTTTTATTTTTTTTTTAAAGTTAGAAGGTCAAAAGTAGAGGGAGATAACTTAAACAAGAAACAGTTAATTTACTCAATCATAAATTAGCCCTTTGAGTGTTGGAAGATTTCCCTTGAGTGTATGGCCACCAAAGCAAATTTTAGTGGTTCCATAAAATATTTACATCTATAACTTTAATTAGAAAAAGATGAAATCAAATTCATTCCTGAATCCTAAACCACTTATCAAATTAAAGTATGAGATATACACTAATCTCATGAAACATTTTCACACTAAATCAATAATAAAAAAATGTTTCTTTTATTTCAAGCATCTTCCTAGATTCTTATAGATTAAGTATCAACATCAACAATCAGAAGTATAAGCCACACTATGATTCTCAAAAGCACCAGAAGCATTTAACAATTAGAGTGTACTAGTGTAGATATATTGCAATGATATCTTGTAAATATATTTAAATACACCAAATAATGAATAACTATAACTAACTATATAGAGTATAATATATTATTCATTTTATTTTTTAAACTATAATATTCTGATCATGTCATTGATCTCAGATACAGTAGATATGAGAAGTATAATATAACATATTGACGTGTAAGAATCATTATCATAGTTAAGAAAATGTTCAACTTAGGTTTGATTTATTAAACAAAGTATGATAATAATTAAGCACTGAGCTAGACTAGACTAGGTATAGGTATAGCTATATAGCTATGATTTTAAGCATCACTCACTACTTTGTTTTGGGTCCATATGGTGGAGATAATTCAGGATTTTACTTATTTCATTTTTTTTTCTTTTGAAATTTCTAAATAATAATTCTTTTAGCTTTGGGATGATTTCTTGATCCTCCACTATCTCTTAAATACATTCTAGAAATTGACAGTTGAGACACATTCCATTCCACAATTCTTAAGATATCAAATTCTCTTAAATAAAACTTTCTTTTCCCTTTTGCTTTTCTTTTTTACTTGTTTAATCTTTACATTCGACAAGCTCAATAGGCATGTTTAGTCTTTTAAGAGATTTTTCTTTGCAATAGTCATCTATTAATCATATATAAAAGTAATAGACATATGAATTGTCTATTATATCCTTTCAGGTTGATTAGTCTAAAGTTTGATTGGTCATTTTCTTGATTTTATTTTTTGATGTTATTTATTCATATAAGAAAAGGAAGGCTGGAAAAGCAGAAGAATGTGGATGTGGATCTTAATGCTAGGTTTAGACTTTCATTTTTTTAATTAACAGAAGGATTTATACATTAAAGTTTAGACATTTTAAATAAGGTTATTTGTGTATGTATGGTTTTTTAATCCAAAAAACATAAATAAGAGAAAAAGTTATATATTTATACTATAATATCATGAATTATTTAATTTTATATGCTCAATATTATATTATATAAAGTAAACTGAATTATTATATTATATACTTATTATTATATTATATATTACATGATAAATTCAATGATAAATTATATTCTTATTATTATAAAAAGTTGTTTTGATTTTACTATTATAAAAGATTATTTTTATTTCATAAAATAAAAGAATATTCTTATTATTAGGTTAGTTCCATAATAAATAGTATGATTACTCATTATTTATTTTCTCAAATAACTTTTTCATTTTTTTCTTTTATTATTTTATATCATGTACGTTTTATGTAAATTTAAATACATGTTTAAAATTAATATGCGCATCCTTTTAACTGAAAAAGTATTGTTTACCCATCTTTGTAATTGTAATTTTATTGAAATTTTATTAAATTCATTCAATAAAATTTTATGAGATTTACATTAATTTTTCTTCAAGTTAGTTAATATAATTACTACAAAATAATGTTAACATTGTGTTAAATTAAATTTATATTAGTTTTTCTTCAAATTAGTTAATATAATTATTATAAAATAATGTTAGACTCTGTATTCAATGACTCTACATAAATAAAAAAATTATTTTATGTTTTTTCAAAATATAATTAATCTTATTATGAAATTTAAAATTTAATTGTTATGGTTTGAGTTTATAATTTGAATCATCATAATTAAATTTAAAATAATAGTAATTTTTAATCAACATATTCTAATTTGTCTCGTTCATTTTCTTTCCATACCTTAAAAATTATAGTGACCTATCTTGTATCTCATACCATGCTAAACCTAGGCCACTTTTATACCTTAACTGAGACCAAATTTCCTCAGCACATTCAAACCCTAAACATAATTAATTTTATAAAGTGTGATTTTCATTAATAAAATTTGAAATGACATATCTTTTGCCATGACAATTGGGACCAAGAGTGAAGTCTAATTGAATTTCAATGGTGGATAAGGGCTAAAGGAACCCAACCCCCTTAGGACAAATAATTAAGTAGTCCCTTTAAGATTTGACATATTCAAAAAATAACCTTTTCTTTGGTATGTGAAGTGGGCAAAGGCAATGCTAGAGAAGTGGCCCCCCTGCAATGGGTGCAATCACTTAGCACCATAGCAAATAAATTATAGCACAAGAGTATTACTTTTTCCTGTACCACTAGAAATTGGTCATAACCAATTAAGATTCCAATATTTATTAAAAAAGGGTCTATGTGTATCCTTTAATATTTCAAATAAGATCTTTTAAAAATGACAATCAAATTTTTTTTATCTTTTGGTCTTATTTAGAATTCTATTTTTAATTATTTGAAAATAAATTTCTAACTTTAATATTTAGAAAAATTTTCATCACTGATCTTCGTCATATTTATTGACCCTTTTATTAAATGAGCATTATGTTATAATAGTTGAAATAATTTTTTTTTTATAAAAACAGTTATAAAATGATACTTATTAAAATAATACTTATTTTAATCTATAATCGACATTAAATATCAAGACCTTTAATATTATATCTCTTTAACGTCCAATTTTAATCAATATTGTATTCTAATTTAACCGACATTAAAAATCTATTTTTTTTATTGGTGTTATTTAAATTCAATGGAAAAGTGAATCCAATGAAATAAAACCAATAAAGGAAATTTATCAAGAAATGAAATAAGAAAAATAATTATGAAGAGTAAAAACATAATTCTATATACAAGTGACAAAGACTTAATTGAAAAAAAAAATGAGGAAAAAAATTGGTACCCTACCTCCCTTGGAATAGGCATATAATGTTTCATTGAGGGGGTTGTGACAGTACAAATAATAATGTTGGATAAGAAGTTTCATCAACCTAGCATTGGGTTGGTGATGTTGCCATTTGGCCATCATGGCATTTGTAAGATAAACCCAAGAATCTTATCTTAATGCATATGCATGGTTAGACAAAAGGCCAAATTCATAATTCACAATGTCACTAACCATAAGTTGGCACATCCTCTTTCATAGAAGTCACTTTTGTGTTTCTTTGTTGTAGTGTTTTTTCACCATAAATTACTAAGAAAATGAAATAATAAAAAAAAAGTCTCATTTCTTCATGATGATCATGAATGAAATAGAAAGTATGTGTATGATGATTTAAGCACATATATATTCTCTTTGATTAATCACTTTGATATTTCCACCAAGGCATACAATCTTTTAGTGTTTGTCCCCTAAAGTTTGAACATCTAATCCATCAAACACCACCACCTTTGAACTCACCTACCCCACATATTTGTCCATATAAAATTTTATCTTTCCCTATCTATGAATGTGAACTCTATATGTGCCACATGCTTAAACAGTCAACTTCAATTTCTAGATTATTAGCATTATTGGCTCTTTTAGTTGGTCCCTATGATTATTTTTTTTAAAAATAATAAATGGTCATTGGGCTGGGGTTGAATTAGGCTGGGCCCAATCTTTTTCTTTTCCAATGAATTCAAAGAAGTCATTATTTATATCTCATATATAAAAAAGGTAAGAACCAAATAAGAAACAAAATATAGACAAAACATAAGAATTTAACCAATTGAGCTACTGTGGAATTCTTAAAAAGTACGTGCAAAAACATTAACTTATCATAAGAGAAAATACATTTAAAGTGAAGTAATTAAGTGTAATTTTATGAAAAAATAATTAATGAAAAAGACAAAAGGAGTTTTCCAAAAGAAAATCATATATTTAAGAGCAAACATGGTATTATATTAATATTTTTTATTCTAAATTTCACAACTTTGTATCGATTCTTTATATATTTTTAAATAAATCCCTACTTTTTTAAGCATGAGACGTATTCAATCATACAATGTGTTAAATATATTGCTAAACTTTTTAAAGATGATTGGGTTTGTAATACAATAATAACATTTATTACGCACATTTATTACAAAATCCGCAGTAGCTCTCATGGCAAAATTCTAAATTTGAATTTCCGGGTTCGACTCCCGGCTGCGGAAACACACATTTTACTTTTTAATTCTATAATTTTTTAAATTCATTGGGAAGAAAAGAATATTGCGTAACTTACAAATTACAACCATAAACATTATAATCTAATCCAAAAGTGCTTTTAAATAAAAGTGCTTAAATTTTGCATTATGAATTTTCTGACAACCAAACACTGCCTTCAAGTTCAAGTCCAATTCCAGCCCAACTCAAACTCCTCCATCACTGAATATTTTTTGGCATAAAATTTGGGCCTCAATTAAACTGTCTCTATTTCATAATGCTATTTAAAAATAATAAATATCTTCTGTTATATAACTTTGTAATTTATGAATTTTTTAGTTTGAGTTCTTGATTTTTATTTTCTTGAAAAAATATAATACAACCTCATCAAAATTTGTTAATGCATTTTTAGGAGGCATGTATCAAAGGAAACAAGACGGGGAGAAAAATAATATAGTAATTAATGAAAGAAGAAAAAAATAAAAGTTGTTATTATTAAGGTATTTATTAAAAAACATAAAAAAAATAAATATAATTCTAAGCCTGGAAATTCTCCATATGAATTTTACCAAATGAACTAATGCAGATTATATAATAAATGTATGCAAAACTTTCTCTTATTATATAAATTACAATCATCACAACTTTCTCTTACTATTATTTTTTCTATATAAAAAAGTTTAGAAGTAAATTTAACACATTGTACCATTGAGTACTTCTCATACTCTGTCTATTGCTTTTTTTTAAAAAAAAAATTGACAAAGTTAAAGAAGAATTCTCATACTCTATATTTTAATTTCATTTTGAGTTGCAAGGTTATAATGATCGATTCTCTTTGATAATAAAGAAAAAAAATAGGTGAAAAATAAACAGGGAGTGGAAATATATTAGAAATGGAAAACAATTGAAATAAAGATAGTTTAATTGAAAAGAAATAGAGAAGAATTAAATAAGAAAAAGAATAAATATATAAATTTAATATATATAAATTGATTCTTTATACATAAGAAAATTAAATATTTCCCCTAAAAAGAAGATTGATAAATATTTTGTGTCGATTCTTTATTACTTTTTAATGATGATTGGGTTTGTAATACAATAAAATTATATCTTACACAGAACCATAACAAAATCCGCAGTAGCTCACATGGTTAAATTCTAAAGTTGAATTTCCGGGTTCGACTCCCGGCTGCGGAAAAATTTTTAGTTCTATTTTTTTTAAAATTTTTTGGCTTAAACATAATCATTTAATCCAAAAATACTTAAATTTTGCATTATGAATTTGGCATAAAATTTGGGCCTCAATTAAACTGTCTCTATTTCATAATATATTTAAAAATAATAAAAATTTTCTGTTATATAACTTTATAATTTATAAACTTTTTAGGTAACCCTATCCAAATATGATTCAGTTTGAGTTCTTCATTTTTTTCTTAAAAAAGTATAATACAACCTTATCAAAATTTGTTAATGCATTTTTGGGAGACATGTATTAAAGAAAAGAAGATGGGGAGAACAATAATATAGTAATTATTGAAAGAAGAAAAAAAAAGTTGTAATGGTTAAGGTATTTATTACTTTTTTTTCCTTGAATTTTAGAAGTTAAGGTTACTCACAAAATAATAGAAGAAATTAACTGTATAAAATTTATTGTTTTAGGTTAAACGTTAACACATTAAAATTGAAAAACATAACTTATGCAAAGAAAAAAAAGAAAAGTTCTATTAAAATTTTAGGATTTTACAACATGATCTGACCAGTTTCAAAGGATAGGCCCAAAGTACACATTCAAGGAAATTGACAATAATTAAAATGACATAGAAAGAAATTGAACCCAAGATGTGAAAGATATTAAAATGACCCAGATAGAATATTTTTGATTATTTTGTTTTTCATATATACACGTTTAAAAAATGCACTTCAAAACCAAAGTGCCAACATATATATTTTGGTCCATTTTCCATGGTTCAAATGTTTTTTGAGAAGTGCTACCTAGAAAATCGACATTCATTTAATTATCAACTTTACTTAAGTTAATTGCAAATTGCAATAAACAGTTAATTAAAAACTAATTCACTTATAATATATATATATATATATATATATATATATATATAACTTTTTCTTTTCACATTTTATAATTAATTGTTTAATATTTTTTATCAAATAATTTTTCTTTGAGTATTGACAGAAATATATATATTTGTTATTTTCAAGTCACTACATTGGATCCTTTATTCTTGGAAGTGTTGGAATCAGATCCCTTCTAAAATAAATTACGTATTATTTAAAAGAAGCAGCATTACTATATTTTCTTTTTATGATGATGAACAAAGTCTATCTGAAAGAAAGAAGAAAATGGAGAAAACTATAAATTTCTTGTTGGTAATGCTAAAAAAAAAAGCTAATTAATTAGCTATTGTTATTTTGGACTCCAAAATAAGCAAAGAACTGCTTTAATTTTTTTTTTTTACTTTTCTTTCAGAAACACAGCATCTAGTAGAAAATTCTAGAGAAACTTCTATACATGCTTCTCTTCAAATGTCAAGAAAATCAATGAGATGTTCAATACAAGCTAATAATAATCATCATGTGAAGTGCTTACTATGATCTATTCTTGTTGATCAAGGCTATTACCAGGGTGCAATCTCTTTTTGCCACAAAGAGGAACTCCAAAAAGCTTCACAGAACTATTATTAGGATCTTCACTAGAAGTTATCAAAGACTTGTCCATGATAAAGCTCTTAGCTGGTTTAACAACATTTGGTGATGATTGATGAAGTGATGAATCCAATTCTACCAGCTTCAAAATAGCACTATTGTTGCTACTTCTTTGTTCATAGGAAGCAGGACTTACATGGTTTTGGATGAAATATATGATGTCATTGTATAGATTCTTCATGTGAGTGAGTTCTGATAAGAGCATGAAGTTTTTTCTTCTCAGTCTTTGGTTGTCCTCAGAAAGTGCTGTTAAGACATCAGTGCCTACAGGTTTAGGAGATGGTAATGGAGGAGTATCAATATTCCAACACAGATTCTCATCAGCTGGCTGAAGAATCTGTGGTGGTTGGTCATGTATATGGAAGTGTTGTTGAAAATGGTGATGAGGGGTTTTCCTCCTATGGATTTCACATAGAAGATGCTTAGCTCCTTTTCTGAAGTATTCATTTGCAAACTCCCACCTATCAGCAGCTACTTTCTTGAATCCCTGCAAGAAAAGAAAATAATAATGAACTCTAAATAAAATCATAGGTAATCATAACTTGCCTTATCCTTCAAATAGTGAAAGAAAATTGAAGATAAATTTAATTATCTCATCCAAAACCACAACTTTAGAATATTTTTTTACCAACAATCATGTTTGAGTCATTTTCAGGATATTAAATATAGACACCTCTCTTAGCAGATATTTGAACTTTGATTTTGGTTCACTATGTTGTAAGCAATTAATCTCTTAACTCAATACTACTTGGTTGGTGAAGATTTTATACTACAAAAGATTCTGATTCCAAATTCTCTTTTGAATAGTAAAATGCTTTGACTAAATTATTGAAGCAGTGTAGAAGGAAAAATATTCTAACTCAAATGAGGTGAAAATTGTCACACAAAATCTTAATCATACTAGTTTATATCTTTTCACTCTAAAGCAAGTATAAAAACAACAATGAAGGACATAGAACAATGATGGATTCTTACATAGGTATTTAGCTGCCTAACAAAGCTTGAGAAGTTGTTGTGCTTGAAATAGTTAGGAAGAAGGTCTCTGGCAAATTCAGGAGGTCTTCTAACAACAAAAGTAGTTTCATCATCACCCCAAGACACAATGTGGTCAGTGAGAGGGTCATCAACAAGTTGGTATGTCTTTGTCAGGAATGGAGCAGGCACTGACTTCTGAGACTCCATAGTGAACATCATGCTATCTTCACACCTGTCTAGTGTGAAAGCCATCACTTAACAACCAAAGAGTAGTAGTAGTAGTGTTAGTATATAGTGTTTGTTAGTAGTGTGTTGCTTCAAAAGTTCCAATGTTATTGTGCTTTGCTTTGTTACACTCCTCTATGTTCATTCACTTTTAGCATCACCAAGTTTTTAAGAACCACTTTCACTCTCTATATTCTATCTCATATATTATAATCTTACAACTTTATGAAACAGAAACATATGACATATTACTTAAATATAAGTATTCTTTGTCCGACCCCCTCTGTTTTGTCTTTTGTTTACTAACTTTAAGAAGCATATGACCATGTCAGTAGAAACAATGTATTTTTCTTGGATAAGCTATGATAAGATCCAATAAGCTATTAATTAGCCATTGATTGTTCTCTTGGATGCAGTAATGGTGGGTTGTCACCTCTAGAGATGTGAGCTACTTTCTATTTTTAATTTTATTGGAGTAATAACAGTGTGATATTTCTTTATAAGATATACTCCAAAAATTTTGAGTGAAGGTGCATTAGGGATATATTAATGAAATGATTAAATTGTATTAACATTTTTCCTATTTTTTTAAATTATATTTAATGTCTATTTTGTATTACTTTTATCTTTTTATATGGGAATATTATATAATATTTTCCTTTAAAATTAAAGAAGTTAATGTAATGTATACAGAAGTCTATCTAAATTTTGAAAAAAGTAAGGTAGTTTAATATGAAAGTTATAAAAGAATATTTATAAAACTTGGCAAAATCATAGGAAATAGTAATGTAACTCAGATCAAAACACAACATGTATTGAGATGGGTTGTTATATCATTAAATTTGAATCTGAAGTTAAAAAAAAATGTAAAGACTGCAGAATACAGTGATTTTTATTTATAGATACAAAGATACCATGTCCTCTTCAAATTCCTAGAGTAATAATTAAATTGAAAGGTGATATTTTAGGTATATATGTATGACACATATACTATTGTGTGGAACTGAAACTTGGAAGGTAGTGATAGTCCTTCAAATTAAAAACAAAAATACTTACTTTTATGTATATTCATTGGCCCACTGTTATATAAATGTCAGAAGTTGTTCAATTTGTTGGTCCCTCCCTCTCCTCCTCCACCTTCTCTTTACTTGGAAACTAGAACTAAAGCCTGCTTTGCCACATATTTTTTTGTCCAATACAAGAGCAGATATTCTCAGCTCCTCAAGCTTTTCAATTGGCATCTACAATACATAATTAATTTGTTAATCAAATTGATTTGCTTTGTTTTAAATTTATTCACATAATGTAAAATGCCATCCAAAATTAATACATCTGATAAATGCCTTTGAAACCTTGAAAGTAATGTACATGAAACTGAATGAATACAATCTCAACTTTACTTTGAAATTATTTTTAA
Source organism: Hylodesmum podocarpum (assembly GCA_026586105.1). Classification (NCBI taxonomy): domain Eukaryota; kingdom Viridiplantae; phylum Streptophyta; class Magnoliopsida; order Fabales; family Fabaceae; genus Hylodesmum; species Hylodesmum podocarpum. The sequence goes on along the minus strand of JALJEV010000519.1, from coordinate 3,306,857 downwards.
TACGCATTAAATAAATTAATTCAGTCACGTAATATTATATTTTATAATTAATTGTTTGATTGTAATTATTTATCTTATATTTTCAGAAAAATCATTTTATTTTTCACTAATAATTGTTTATCAGATATTTTTTAAATAAATAATTTTATTTTATTTTTAATTAATGATTCTTTCATGTTACTTAGAAGCACATTACTCCACATTATAGATAAAAAAAGGAAGATAAATTCAGCTATAATCTAATACTTTAAGTTATATAAGAATATGAAACTATCCTAATGCTGCCAATAGCACTATTCTTTATTTATTTTGCTCATAATCAAATCTTTACTTTTATTAATAATTCAAGAAAATCATGTACACATAAGTCTCAAGATACATTTCTTATTTAATTATCTAATCCATGCTTCAACAATCTCATTCAAATAAAGTACTAATAAGGATTGATGGGATAGAAACTTTCTTAGATGACACAAATCATGACTTTTTGATTTTCCAGCTTGAGAAAAGTGTATCAGAAATTAAATCAGAAAAAGATAAACAGTGTTGAATAATTACGTGATTGTAATTTTACTTTTTTCTCATAAGCTATGATATCCATGGATCCCGCCCTTTAATTTGTGAAGAATATTATTACCTTTTTCTTGTTTTATAGGGATATTTGTGGGGATCACTGTTGGGTTGTGATCACGAGGGTCACCATTTTAAATCTTTTCCCACTAACAGCTATACGTCAAACTTTGCCTACTGTACATAGCTAGAGAACATATATAATACAAATATTCTTTATTATATAATTATTGTACACTCCAAACTGTGCTTTGTACCTAGTTTTCAAGGTAGAACATTCTGACCTTTATTCATTTTTGTACAATCCAAAGCACACCCGTGACCTACACTACATACATTCAACTAGTAGCTCCTTCTACTCATCAATCATACAATAATGTATTAATGCATTATATACATAATAGTTATTATTACACCAGAAAATACATGTATACATTCCGAAAAATATTTGGTAGAAAATCAGATAATGAATTATAAGATATGAAGAAAGAGAAATATGAATATATATATATATATATATATATATATATAATTTTTTTTAAGTGAATTAGTTGATTGACGGTGTATTATAGTTAGTTACAAAGTAAAATTAATATATTTAATATCAGATAGAATAAATTAGTTAATTAACTGTATATTATAATTTGTTGTAAAGTAAAATTAATATATTTATATCAGATAAAATGAATTGACTATATATTACAGTTGGTTGTGAATTAAAATTAATATATTTAATATCAGGAGAGTTTAAAAATTCCCTAGTTTTATTGTTATCAAAATTTAATAAATTTGTTATATATTTATAAAATGGATTGTGATGGCTTAATTGTGTAAAATATTATTAATATGTAAATCTTTTTTCAAATTAAATTTTATTTGAGTAATTTAACTTGTGTATTAAAATTTACATTAAAAATGACTATAAATATCTATTGAGGTAGAAGTTTAATTCTAGTTGAAAAATTACAAAAAAGCTATGTATAAAATTATATCTAAGTTTTTTCTATTGTTAATTACAAGTGAATCTTATGTTATGTGAGTAGATAAGATATATATATTTCAATTTTCGAAGTTCCTAACCACACGAGAGAAGAAAATTATAAGATGCACAAGCTTCTAGCTAGGTCTAGATTCCATTGTTGGAGGAGTCACATTCACGACTTTCTTTCTATGGTTTCTTTGTTTTGTTTCTTTCCACACTCTTCTCTTCTTTCTCACTTTTACTTTGAAAATGTATGTGTTGAAATTAAGTGACACTCTGTAGCTAGCTAGCTTGCTCTATATTCACATCCAAGCATGCATCTTTTTGAGACTTGAAATTTTTGGACACTGTTTGGTGGTCAAAGGATACATAGCTAGGAAGCCTCTAAAATACCATGCATCAATGTTAACAAACTCAAAGGTCCAAATAGAAATTTCAATAACGAGAAGATTCTATTCTAAGTTAACAGTAACAACACCTCAAGTCTACCAACTTTTTTTCATACTCAACTCTAATATATAGTCAATCAGCTAATTCACTGAATAAACATATACATATATATAAATTTTTTTTCTTCATATTTTATAACTAATTGTCTAATTATCTACATATTATAATTGTCTATCAAATATTTTTCTCTTGCAATTTTTCAAGTATAAATGGGCAATATATGTTGCATCACATGATCTATCTCCATCCATGTGACCCACTGCATGCCTTTTTTTAGAGAGAAAGAGAGAGGGTTTGTCTTTTATGAATCATGCACAAATCTAAATGCATAACATGTGAGGATCAGCATGTGGCAAATTAATTAAAGAAATTAAAACACAGAAGATGCCTCCAAAAAAGTGAGTATTATTTGATTAATTAACAAAAAGGGAAGGTTTGAAAGCTTAGTGGTTTTGTTAGTTGATAGTTTTGTAAAAGCTAACACCTAGGTTAAACTTCATCATTTTTTCTTTGAAAGTTGAAGAACATACACTGTGGCTCTTCTTCATTAATGTTCTTTTTGAAAATTGAATGTGTGTTGCTGACAAAAAGAACATCGTATCCCTACATAGTTCGATCAATGTAAGCAACACGCATTTCGTATATAATGAGTTAAAAATTATAAAATTAGAAAAGAAAATAAATAAATAAATGATAAGTAGAACACACAAAACAAAGATATCATTTCTAATAAATTTTAATTAATCACATTGATAAAGAAAAATATCTTAAAAATATATTATTTGTAATTCTTAAATTTAAATACAACTTTTAAATGCATATTTTTTTGAGGTTATTTAATCTATCCTAATAAAAGTGGGATTAAATAATATAACAAAAAAATATATGGTCTATTCTTGTATGTATTATGAGATGATTAGTTGAGTGTATTTATTGCATCAATTATCTTCAATGGATTTATGTATGGGTTAGATTATTTTTTCTAACCATTTATTTGTCATTAAAAAAACGAATTACTCTGACTTAGCTTGTAGTAAATATTTACACACCAAAGGAAAAGAAAAAAGTGGCAGGTAGCTATAACCATCAACCTAATGAATAAAAAACCTCTCCAAATTATGTTTTTGTTCAGGCTTGTTTGCATCAAACAGTGTTTGTAACTACATGCATAACTAATTCTATTTCAAACTTTTCAATTGAACCAAAAATTAAAACTAATGACTTTGAAAGAGATGTAATAAACTTAAGAACTATAAAAGAACTATAAAAAAAACCTAATGATTTTATATCAATAACATGTTAAATAAATATAAGATAATAAATTACATTATATATCAATACATATGTCATGTTTGAAGACCATGTTTTATATGTTATACTCTTGTGTTAACTCATCCTCCTCTTCATTGGAGGAGAAACCATTTTTTTCCTTTGAAAAGAAAATCTTAGTGGGGGGGTTCTGAGTTGATGTTTCTACCTTAATAAAGTCACATGAATCATATATGTGCTTCCTATGAAGGAGTGGCTCATCATCAGTACATGAAGAATTCACCACCCCCGTCTCAGCCAAATGATGAAAATTCACATGTTGAGGACAATGAACAAGCTTTAGTGTATCAACCATTTTGCTCCTATTACTTGGATTTTTGCATCATTACATCTCATGCATTTGTCTCTTCAGTGTAGTTAGTTCACACCAGATATATCTCTCTTTTTTTTATCAAGGGTCCCATATATATATAAAATACTCTATTTGCTCAACTTTTTTCTCATTTCACTGCTAGTTTTTAATTATATTATTTGTAGGAATTAATTAGTATATACTTTTCATAGAATTTTATGCAATTATTCAATATCTCCACTCATCTTTATGACATGCTTGTTAATTTTTACATATATATTTTAGAAATTATATCAATTATGAATTTTAGTTAAAAAATGTTACGAATATATGTTATGGGTCTAACTCAACTTTATAAACCGACTTATAAGGTTAGAATTTCTCCCCGCTTATATATATGTAATAGGTCATATCTTTAGGTAATGTGTGATTTCTAACACAATCCCTTATATTGAAGATTGAATTTTTCGAACGTTGAAACTATTCAAATGGGGTGGTCCAATACCGGTCTAATAATAAGTGACTTAACACCTACAAATAATATTAACTATGCTTTGATATTATAATATAAATGTATGATATGAGCCTAACTAAGTCAACTTAGACTTATAGTACACATTGATAACAAATAACAATATAAAAAAAATTATATTTAAAGTTTATAATATTTAAACTCTTATTACATGCATATAGTTATATTCTTAGACGTAAAAATGATGAATCATTGTTATAATTTTGTGTTTGAGAATGGGATAATTAAAAGGTGAAAAAGTGATGGTTAGTGGAGAGAGCCAAAAAGACAAAATACAAAGAAAGAAAGAAAGAAGAGAAAGCATGGATGGTCCTGTTTTTCTACCTAGGAAAGACAACAAATTAGGTCAAGCAGTGGTCAGAGCATTAGTAAAATTGAGCAATGGTCGTGTATTTAAAAGTAAATGGAAAGGGCAATTTCATAGTCTTTTCTGACCTTTCACTCTATTCCATGTCTGCATGCATACATTTTGTTCACTAATCTTTAACAACTAATTAGCTACTCTTTCCAACCCTCTTTTTTTTTTTTTTTTTTCTTTCTTTCTTTTCTCTCGTGACAATCAAAGTAATGTCGTAACGCATTTTTGCAATGCAAAGTATGCATGCCATTTAATTCCTCGTGATTATCAATTGTTCGAATTTTGCTCTCATGCCAAGGCCTTCATTTTTATTCGTTTTCAATTTAATAATCAAGCGGTTAAAAATAATCTCACAATTAGTTATGAAATATGTATAAAAACAAAAAAATTAATAAAAAAAATATGTTTACTTTAATATATAATAGGTTAATATATAAGTGAATTGACGGATTAAGTGTGTGTTAAAGTTTATTATAAAATAAATTCATGAAACACTATTTTGAAAGTGGATAAAGAAACCACTTGGTGAGAGAATAGTGAACACAGTTAATGAAACATGTATGAATGTTGAGATCCATTTCCTTACAAATTTTTTATATTCTTCATTATCCACTCCTGTGCAATAACATAAAATCCTCACTCTTTAGATCGATTATTTACTTCAGATATATGGTTTCGTCATTGCTTAGCACTTTTTATATATTTTCAAATTTCTAAAATTATTAATTAATTTAAATTTGTTTTAAATCTGTTACTTATATAGTAAAATAGTTATATTTAGGACCCCTTTACATTTCCCCAAAATAGAGAACATTATATATGCATGAGATCATAAATTCTAACGTCACTGCGACTTTTATGCACACACAGAAATAGAAAATTATAAAACTGACTTAATTTTAGTATCTCCTCTTTTTTAAAAAGATGTCAGGTTATTAGTTTTTCCTCTCTAAAATTAATTATACATGTTTTTTTAATTTTTCCATGAAATATATATTTCTTAGATTCTGCATTAATTATGTATATATCATCAATAACTTCTTGAATATTTGTTTAAATATTTTCCTTTGAAGTTCTACCTTTTAAAAGTAAAACATGATATTCTTGTTGGTTCCAATTAAAACAAATCCTTACTTTATGGAAAGTATATTTATATTCTTGTGCACCGAAACTACAACCAAATTGATGATATTTTGAAATCAGAAATCTAAACTTTTTTTTTCAGTATTTTTTTTTTTTTATTACAATTCAACATCTAGAAACAAAACTTTATTTCAAATAATCACACAGTGCAGATGCATTTTCGATTTTCCTTTTCCCCTTGTTTTTTAATTTTGACGAAGTCCAACGGTAATTGTTTTTTAATTTGAACGATAATTGTATCTAGCATTGACGTGCTGGCAACGGGAAGGTGTAGTACTACTACCTTGCGTCTTACATTTGCGTTAGTACAAAGTTGTACTCTTAACGTTAGCGGTTAGATTCTTTCATTTCTATGACAAGTACTTCGATACGACGATGTAGTACATATGAGCCAAGAAGTACCACGTTTGCTTTGGGCTATATATCCATTGAATCAAGTATGATAAACTCATCACATAAATGAAAAATGATTGGAAGTTCAATGTTCTTCCATTTCAAGCAAAGCCATTGCCAAAATATGCAGGTAGAGAAGTTCCACAGGGTCGACCTAAGACCACATGACGCAGATAGGATACAACTCTGCTATTCGGCTCATGTGTTCTCAGGTCGCCCCTGCCGGACTTTCTCTACCACAATACAGCATTGGCATACAACTCCAACTGATTGCAGAAGCTCTCAGTAGAAATGAAAATGGAGCAAGGCCAAAGATTGCATGAAAATGTGATTCAGGTAAATATGTTTAAGGAATTGAATGTTTTCGGGGCCAGGCATATAAAATTTATAAATAACTAACATATGAATTAAATCTTGACAAGAACTCAGCACTAACTATAAGTTAAACTAATCTTTAAGTGGAAGTATGAATTAAATTAAAACCTTTATAGAAGACTGGATGGCTAGTTGATCTTCTTTTGTAAGTTTCTTCCAAACTCCACCTATCATGAAAAATCCTTTCTCCCCTTCACCAGTTTCTTTGGTCTCCTTCATCTTCTTAACAGTTGAATTATCAAGTAGTGGAAGGTCTATAGTGGCATCTCTCTTGGTACCGTGTGGGATCAATTTCCAATTCTCATTTTCCTCCGATACTTGATTCGGGTTTTCATTGTCAACGATGTCAAGATCTTCGATGATGTCAAGACCAGGAAGAGAACCACGTTTCTGCTTTTCATTGTCAATGATGTCAAGAACAGGAAGACAACCAGATGACCCAACTGTGCGTGGCAACATGCCTATTGGACATGGCTTCCATGATTTTGCCAGAGACCATGTCTGTGATCTTTTAGTGTCACAGTCCATTGCCAGTGGTTTTTTATTTTTCATTATTTGTTGTTTAAGTAACTCTAGCTTTTTAGCTGCTTCATGTATGGATTCTTCAAATTGGAAGATGTTCTTTGAAGTCAATAAAGAGCTTTGATCATCTGCACTGTCTAAATTGGACAAACTAATAAGAGAGAACTTTCGAACTTTCTCCATTAAGCAGTTATCATCCATCAGTTCTGCAAGCTGCAATGCTGAATCCAAGAGCTGCTTGTTGCAAAATCGTGATGTTAAAAGACATTTACGAAGAAGTTCCCGCAAAACTATCTCTGGCATATTTGCTGCTGCGGAAGGAACTTCACTGAGAATTCCAACAAGCCATGCAAACAAAGAAGAAAGATGAATGCTTTGTTGAATCTCTGCCCTCAAGTGTGAAATCCCAATTTTTATGTTATCTAAGGGGAAAAAAAGAACACGCTATGAGAACAATAATCAAAAAACTAAGTGTGCAAAAGTTGTGCTATCAAAAAGAAAAAAACAAACCAAAATGAAGGACAAAAGAATTTTGAAACTCAATATCCGACTTCACGTTGGCTTAAGGCAGAAGCAATACTTAAGGAAACCCAATTAGAAAAGCATTTCCATAACAAAAGCCCTAGTTGAAAGGATCCAGCATTAATAAGTAAATAAATAGGCATCAAAGGACAAAAGCACACAAGAAAAAATACATACCAAGTACCCCAAAACAAATGAACAGATATTGAACTTCAACCAGAAACTAGACATAATGAAAAGGGATACTGTAGAAGGAAAGAATTACTACCTACCTTCTTTATACTTCGTATCTTCCCGAGTCTCAATCATATCAAGGACTTCCTTAAGAAGATTCAGAAGTAATTCTGGTTCCTTATTGCACAATTTAAGTATGATAACCTTCCAATCAGCCAAAACATTCTGAGTGGTTAGACCAATTGAAGCATCATCTGCATTGTCTTCCAACTCTGAGGAATTTAAAGCTTTCAACAAATACTCCAGCAACACAGAAACAATCTCTGAGGAAAAGGAGGAATATAACTTGACAACATATTTCAAGATCTTCATAATCTGTTTCTTAGACCCTGAAAGTATCACAAGTAATTAGTACATGAATACCCACATTAATTAAAACTGAAGATAGTTTAACAAATTACACCAATTCACTTATTTTTCAGAGTAAAATAAAATATCCAATATCTCATGGATTAGGAATCTCTCTCATTTATATGGTTGATCAGCTTTAAGGAAACCCGATACTTGAGTTTTTTATGAAAGAAAATATTCAGTGAGAGAAAAATAGAAAAAGAAAAAAATGAGAGAACTCTACTGAAGCAGAACAACCACGACAAAGAAAGAACACCCACTCAAACAAGTAAACTAATCTCTGACCATAATAAACAAAGGATCCCTTGCCCCTCATCTCTCTTTATACATTCACTACCTTTTACACAAACACGCAGGTAACAAAAAAAGACTAATAAGAAATATGAACACTATGATACCTTTGGTTCGTGACATTTGACTCTTGCCAACCACTAGAGACAAAAGCTTACTTCGCCCAAAAAGCATTTCACCATGCTTGACCTCTTCAAAAGAGAAAATACTCAACATCAGAATTTTCTAAAGCAGACAAGAGAACGGAAAGTGGAAGCATTTTTTTTTGGATCATATTTTTGGAAACACAAGGTAAATGAACAGGTAGAACAGAAGGTATTTGACTTAAAATAAACAAGTGGAACACAATTATTAAATTCAAAATATGATCAAAATGAACAAAGCTTACAGACGTTTTCCCTTTAGCTGTGAAGAACTAGACTGGGCACTTCCACTGACTTTCAAGCAGATAGCTAATTCACGAATCTTAGACTTGATTTCTTTCTTGACTTTTGCTGTTCCATCACCTTGAAAAGGAATTGCTTTGCTCTGAGGTTCCCAATAAAAAGATTTTAACCAATCAAGTGCCTGAAATTATTGGCAAAATATCAGATGATTTTGGGGAGTGTGTTAAACATAGTGTGAAGGGAATAACTATACATGTTAAGAATTGGAGAAGAAACTGTCCATAACGCCACATTCAAATAGTTAATTTGATAAAGAGAATGAACATTTTTAACGACAAATTGAAATTTCAATAATATGAAGTGTTTATGTGCAAATCATCGAAATTCATTTGCATTAATGTTCCTAATTCCTGTGGGTTAATGTCAAACGTAACTGTATAATAAATCAGTCCAATCACGCCAAATAAAAGAACATCCTGTAGTTCAAGGCTCAAACTCCTAATTGTGAGTAAGAGAAAACTAATCAATTTCCAATATCATGGATCTATTCAGAACTATTAAAAAAAGAGTTGAAAATGCCCAAAAGCATTATGCAGCATTGCTCTAGGGATGATGATAACTTCAAAGCGCTAGGATGATATCTATTTCATACACTCAAAACTGTTATGTTATACACAGACCATGGGAAAGAAAATTCAGTCCAATTGTTTTCTGAATGTTAACAATGTAACCCCAGCCATGGACCATCACACTTACTAAGAATTTAATTAAAAAAAGAAGCAACAAGATTATTGAGACATAAGATCAAACAATTCAAAATGAGTCATACCTTGACAGAAGCACTACGAACAATCTTAAGTGATGGAAGCTCACGATGTGATCCCTCTGCAATTGCAGCAACAAGTAAGACAAAAAGCAGGGCACTCTAAGATACTAAAAAGAAGCATGTAAACTTCTTTCACCAACACAAAGGTCACATTCCCATTCTATCAGAACAACGAAAAAGATAATTAAGGGTAGGAGATTTTTTCACCATGGCGAATATCAATCAGCATGCGTGGAAGACCAATAGCATCAGCTGCCACTGCTATTGATGACACTTCTTTTTTGCGCGTCTTCTCAACAGCACCATTCACAAGCCTTTAACAAAAGCAAAAAAATTATATATTGCTAGAGAATTTTTTTAAAAAAATAACTACTCATCAAAAAACCAAAATGTATGAAAGAAAACCTTAGTGAGCACTAAGCACACCGACCTCAAGATGGCCATGCAATACAACATAGCAAGCATCTCCTCCGAAAGAGAAGCATCATTCAACTCATCCTGTCTACAATCAAATAAAACAAAATTGCTTTAATACATACATCACTTCCATTAAAACATGAGAAAGCTAGCAATGCTCTCAAACACTTTATTTCTCACACTCTTTATTATTGGCTAAAATTTATTCAAAGAAAAATTACTATGTCTTACATCTAAATCAAGATAGAAAGTGAGAGTTGAGACCAACTAAAATTTGTAACATCCAATAAATTCTAGTTAATACAGGTATTACAGAGTGTGTCGCTAGCATTATTCTAAACAACTTTACTTCGCAGCCATATGCAGCCAACCAACCAACTCACTCCCAGAATATATTCGTATTTCTCTCTTTCCACATTTTATACATATATATATTTCTCTCTCTTCACATTTTATAACTGGTTGTCTGTTTGTTTACATGTTCCAGTTGTCTACCAAATATTTTCTATTCTAAATACTTACATAGTGCTTTAAAACATACATACATACATAGATACCTACATGCATACATACATACATACACTAGAGATACATAATATGCACAGGGAAAGGAGCTAGGGTTACCTGAAATAGGGATCTTTGAGTTGAATTTCGACGATAGAAGCAGTGACTTCGATAAAAACTGGCAAGGAACCTCGACTACGCCACACCGAAATCTGAAACGTGGAAAATAGATATGGTTAGGGTTGAAGTTCAAACGAATTAGCAATATTAACGAAATAGGGAAAGTAAAGAGAGTAACTCGTGTGAGAGCAGAGGAAATAGAGTTGGAAGAAGCGGAGAAGAGAGACTCTTTAACGAAGAGCCACTCGTCCCAGTTCAACCAAGGAACCAATCTACGTCCAATCGATGAAAACGAAGATGATTCAGTATCAAGCTGAGCCTCTTCTGAAAACCCTAGATACATTGCCGCTTCCATTCCACACGGCGTTACGCGGTGGCGGTGGTGGCGGCAGCAGCTGAGTGATGAGTGATGAGAGAGATTCACGCCGTTGCGGCACGTTTTGTTTCCCTCTTCTTTTTCTTCGGTTTAGTGTTTTTATTTTTATTTTGTAAATAATAAGTGTTCTTTTATCATATATTTAATGTTCGAACTCAAAATTAAATAAAATTAAAACTAGTTTTGTTTTTATTCTATCATATTTTTTTATCTATTATCATATTCTATCTTATCATATCCAAGTATTCTAATCAATTAACGAATATGAAATTAATAAATATATAAGCACAACATATATTTAAATTATAATCACTTTATTTTATTTAGAAATAGTATTTTAAAATAACCTTTATTTAACTAAATATTATATTTGATATTTTTTTATTATTAAGATCATATTTTAGATACTAGTAATTTGTAATAAAATATTAATTTTAAATAAGACTAATAAAATTAGATAAGGAGAAAAAAGATATGTAATATTTTACTAGTTTGTTTATGCATTAGATAAAATAGTCATTTATTTTTTATAATTAAATTTATAATAAATAAATATTTTATTATGAAAATTGTGTTTCGGTGGAAGTTTTGTAATAATAAATATTTTTAAAATAATAATTATAATGTAAAATTTATATTATACTAAATAATTATTGACTATTGATTAAAATATTGAAATACAATCTAGAAATAGAGATAAAAAAATATATTAAAAATTAAGTTTAGAATATTTCTACGACCAATCTTATACAAGAAAAATAACCAAAAACACTCTATTATAAGAATGATTCCTAAAAATATTCTATATTCATGTAAGATAATGTAAAATCACAAAAGAGACAACAATTGACTTATAATTAATTATCTTTTACACAAATTTATTAAGTTCATATTTATTAACTTTCTTAATTAACTAAATTATTTTTTGGTGCGATAATCAAAACAAAATTGTGCTTTGAGAGGGAATGAAGTATTTGCATAAAACATGAGTATTTTTTAGAAATTAGAAAAATATTGATAAACACATTTTGTTTATTTTTTAAACCTCTACCATAAAATTCTTTTTACAAGTGACTAATTTAATAATTTTCAAAGGTGTTAGAACTAAGAAGTACAAAATACACATTTTGCTTTATTTGCATAAAAAACTGGATTAACACCTTTGGCTTTGGCTCTCTATGATATATCTCATCTTTGAATTAACATGAATTATCTCAAGATGCCATTGATCATATTGTTCTTGGTATTCAAACTTCAAAGGTAATATTTTTATTTGTGAATATGTTTTGCATTAGACATTAGTCAAATGTTGAAATTTGACTAAGGAATGATATCAGAAAATTTTCCAGTGCTAGCTTTTGGTCTCTTCACTGGTGCTTGAAGAGAATTTAGATAAATAGCATCCTTCTTGTCAAGTCCATCAAACACATAACTAAAAGGTGGCATTTGAATGTATCTCCCACTACCAGGAACCACCTTCAGTTCATTGTTTTCCCACACAACTCTTCCTCCTGCAATTGTCACTTCAATTTTTCCCTAAGAAAAAGAGAGGAAAAAAAACAAACTATAAATATATTGCATGACAAGGTTTCAATTGTTGTACAATATATAAGGACTAAAAGGTGAAATTTGAGTAATTATTAGAAAGGAATAAGTAATTAAACCAAAGTTCATAATAAACCAAAATAAGTAAATTCATGTTATAGTTAAACCAATACAAAAATATTTGGTAGACAACTGTAATACATACACGCAGACAACCAGTTATAAAATGTGAAGAGAGAAAAATTTGTATATATTGTGTGAGTGAGTTGATTAATTGATTGCGTATTACAGTTGATTGCAAAGTAAAGTTGTAAACCAATACCTTTCCTCTCCTTCCCTCATAGACATTTGTGTCTAGTCTGGAGTGGTGAGATTTTGCACTCATTTCAAAGCTTGAATTTGGATTGAGGATGATAATATCTGCATCAGATCCTGGAAATATAGCACCTTTCCTTGGATATATGTTGAAGATTCTAGCACTGAAATGATTGTAGAAATATTAAACATCAGTAATACTTTTTGGCTTTTGGCATCTTTACCAAACAGCTTCACTTTATTGCCATAAGAACTGGAACTTAATTTTCACTTTGATGAACTGAAAATGTACCATTCAGTGCTTGTTATCCGGACATAGTCAGTGACAGATATTTGACCAGATTCCTGTGAGATATACAAGCATAAGTTCTACTGAAAAGGTTATCCTCTCCACCATTTTAACCCAACCTAAAATGAAAGGGAGTGCTAAGATAAAGCTAGTAATTCATATCTTACCACCATGATGTCCCATACCAAATGCATTCTTTCTTCAATACCTACAGATTTTGGGTTGCAATGCATATCAGCAAGGAAACATTTCAAAATCAGCAAGAATGTATGTAGGCCACAAATATCCAGGACTTTTCATGTGATTACCATTGACACCATTAGGCATTATCCGGAAGTCATCAATTCCACGAGCTTTTTGAGTGGAATTAAAGGCACAATGATCAGTTCCTACCAGCTGCAAGTTTGTGAAAGGTATATCCTTTGGTCAAATAAATAATCTTAAAAAGAATAAATTGAGCTGAGGGCATTGATGATCAGAAATGATAAGAAGTGCTAGGATGCATTTCATGGCTGAGACTATTATAATTCCTAATCACTTGCTCAAACTCAGACCCTTATCTTCAATGATATTTAAACCTAAGCATAAATCATAATGTGAAACCTGCAAAACTCCTGTTGAAAGGGCAGCTTGTAGGGCCATATCATGTCCTTTTTTCCTAATAGGGGGACTCATGACATACCTGACACATGAGATTGAATATGGCTTATGTTCTTAAAATTCAAGGCAATCAAAGAATAAAAATAAAAATCATTGAAACAAGTGAAGGTACTTGCTTTGCTGCAGTATCAAAATTAGGATGCCAAAGCCAAGATTCATCAAGGGCTAATCCTGAGGCAACAGGCTCTCCTATTATCCTTTGTCCTATAGCACAAGAACAAACAGGTCACCTTACTATAGAACAATGACACTTAAAATATCATTGCAGAAACGCATAAATATCCTTTTGTTCATCTTCATAGTGATCCAGTCCATCATAAAACTCTTTTTTCAGGATCAAATGAAAAGAGAGAAAGTACAACTAAAAGATTGAAAGTACTCCTCCAAATTAGAAAAATACAAAACAAAGAGAAAGTGATATAGACAACTATGAAAAACAAGAGTGGAGTTATAAATTTCTCTCAAGTTAACTGATTTATGGATGTTATCTTTTAGCATTTCTTCCCAAAAAAGATTGTAGAAATATTAGTTTATACGCTGTATTCATCTAATTTCTCTTGATGACTGCATACTTGAATCAAAATTGAGATAACACTAAGAGGATTGTAGAACCTGATTTTCGGGCTTTTGCAATTTCTTCCATTGCATCAATGCTCATTACATGAACCACATATAAAGGAGTATTCACAAAAGCTGCTAAGCGAATAGCACGAGCAGTTGCCTCTCCTTCCAACTACAAAGGTAACAAAATCAAATAGTGGAATATACTATATGAGAAATATAAGAAAACAAAACAAGTAATGAGTAATCAATATGATAAAAATACCAACTGAATTTGTTTCATCAAAACAGATGAAAACTGAACACAAATCTCAGAGTGGGGTGGTTACAAGTAAGTCAAAATTTGACACCAGCATGAAAATAATTTATGTTATAGTTTGGTTTGATAAGACAAAGAGGGAGATGAAATGAAACCAGGCATGATCAATATTAGCATTCTATTACTCAGTAAATTCATTATATAAGAACAAATTTGAGAATGTACCACTGCGGGCCTTGAAAGAGCATGCCCCTCAGGACCAGTTATTCCAAGTTCTATCATTTTCTGTTGCCCTTCATACACAGCATCCCCATTTTCCGCATGGACCATGGCTAAGGCACCAAGAGACTTGCATTTTTTAAATCCTTCCAGAAGAAGTTCATCACTGATCATAAGAGCTCCTTTGTATGCCATGAAAAACTTAAAAGAGTTGATACCTACAATTACAGAACAAAATATGTACTATCTGGAATAAATTCCTCACAAATCACCAAATGGACTATTGCCACATAATCAACCAAATTATCAAAATTCAGCAAGGAAATCATAAATCACAACCTTTCTCCTTAACCATGAGCTCCATTTCTCTCGAAATAGTTTCATTCCATTTGGTGAGAACCATGTGAAAACCATAATCCATGCAAGACTTCTTTGCCTTCTTTTCATAGGCTTCCAAACCTGCTGTCAAACTCCCATCAATCGGTATAACAAAGTCAATGTGCATTGTTGTCCCACCAGCCAATGCTGCCGCTTGACCACTGAAGAAGTCATCAACCGTTACAGTAAAACCAACATCCATGTCTAGATGAGTGTGAGGATCAATGCCCCCTGGTCAGTTAACAAAAGGAACATTCATAGAGTCTATCATGCACATCATCATAATAATGTTTAACTTTCATGCACTTTTTACACAATCTTTATTTCGCAGCCAACTTCAATATGCAGCCAACCAGTCAACTCACTCACAAAAACATATATATGTATAGGCATTTCTTTTGTTGATTTTTCTCTTTCTTCCTCTTTTTTCACATTTTATAACTAGTTATCTGCTTATTGCAGTTGTCTACTAAATATTTTTTCTTTTTATACTGTCAACTAATTAGAAATCATCTAACACACTTTTAAACTAGTACTTATAAAAATCATCAAATTTGATGATTGCCCACTCTTATGTGTACTAATTTAATTAGAGATACACTCTTCACACCAAATATCAGCATAGTTTGTAGAAATGAACATGTGTGAGTAATCTTATAACGGGTGGCTCTATAGCCCACTAATAATCACTAAAATATTAATATCATATTAGAATTTGAGGTTAACACAATAGGATAGAAAATATTTACACTATCCATGTGGTCTAATTTAATCTGATAATAATAAGTGATGAACTATAATTGTATGCAACCATAAGTTGAAACCTGGCATGACAAATTTGCCTGTAGCATCTATGATAGTCACGTCATCTCCAACCTGGGAATAGTAATGAATCATACATTTGAAAGGCAATTTTTGGATGAACTTATCCAGAAAGACTTTTATAAGAAAAAGTAAAAAACTCAACAAATTTTTCAAGAAATTCTCTCATTTAATCTTAAGAGATGTCCAACAGTGCAAGGAGTTTCATCAAATAGTACCCTGATGTTAGGATTAACATCAACAATGATGCCATCTTCCACATAAACATCAGCAATCTGTTGGTGGTGAGCATTCACAACTGTGCCACCCTTGATCAACAACTTGGGTGATGGAATTTCAGTTCCAGCATCACAAAACTGAACCATTAGAAAAAGACAAGCATGGATGAATTCAGCAGAGAACAAGTGGAAATGAAAATCTCATTTCAGTACTAATGAATAATGATCATAGTCATAGCTAGCTAATAAAACACTAAAGAACTTAATAAGATGATATAGTGACTGTGCACAGAAAGTAAACTAAAATTAAAATATGAAGACAGAAGAGAGAACCTGGTTCTGGTTGGATTGTGAAAGTGAAGAAGTAATGATAAACAAGAAAGTAAGAGAGAAAAGGGTATGAAAGAGTTGTGATTTGATGAATCTCATTCTCTGTCTCAACTCACTGTTCCCACCACTCACTCAACTCAAGAGTCAACTAAGCTTGTTTGGATCACTTATAAAAAAGTGTTCTTTTTCCAACATGGTGGTGAAAAGTTTGTTTATTTTCTGACTTTTTCTCAAAATGTCTTCTTCTCCTATAAAATTACCAGCAACAACTGTGTAAAAAAGAAAAAATAAAAAACTCTAAAAGAATAAAAATATAATTTTGGATAGAAAAAAATTCTAGACAGCAACTTAAAATATATATATTTATTAATTTTTTCTCTTTAATTTTTTTTTCTGTGTATTAGATATTAAAGTTATTTATCGAACATTTCTTCATAAAATTAGCTAAATAATAACAATGAAACAACATCAAATTTTAATGTTAGGAGATGAGATTAGGAGATGAGTTTAACCACATGTCAATTAGGGTTAATTAGATAAAAATTTTGGCATATTATTAGTTTAATATATTTTTTAAAGATTTTATTTATTTATAATAATTATATTTTAATTTTATAAACTTTAACAAATCTTAGAATGAATATGAGAATAGAAAGTAACTCTTCATCAAATAAAACAAGATAAAGAAGCATTTCAAGCCATTCATATACAATTTCCTTTGAGAAATGTTGTGCATTATAAACTTATACAGCGATCCCTTCTAATATGTTAAAATATATAATAAATATTCTTTCTTAATAAAATAAATTCTACATTTACTATTTCTTAAGATATTCAAGTATTATACTGTTTTTCGCTTATATTGAAATATATATATATATATATATATATATATATATATATATATATATATATATATATTAACAATGAGCTTATATTAAAATATGCTGGTCACTCTATTTAGTTATATGCCATTAAAAAATATTCTTTAAAAGATTGTAAAATATAATTTTAGTTAAATGTGTACTAAAAATTAAAAAAATTTAAAGTTTTCATAATGATTGAATATTATTTAACTATAAACTTCTAATAGATTCATTTGAAAAAAAATCTTATAGATTGATACGGTGGTTCGCTCACATAATATATTACAAAATAAATCTTATAGATTGATACGCTGGTTTCCTCACGTAATAAAACTTTTATAAAAAAAAAACAAATTTTCTTAAATATATTAGTGTTGAAAATATAAGAATGTGTTTATTATTAATTTTAATTAAAATACTTATTAACTCAATTAATTTAAATTGTTGATAAATATTTTTTTATTTCAAATATTTTTTATCTTAAAAAATAGTGTATAATAAATATTAAGATTATTGATATTATATCACATGCATTTCGCAAATCTAATTTAATATATAAAATTTATAGTTATCATTAAAAATATGAGGAAAATCTATATTTTATAATTAGAATAAATAAATACTATGTACCAATTTTGTTAAAAATATTATGAATAAAATATTAAATAATTTATATGAAATTTATTATTTTTAATTTTTTTGTCTAAAATTTTTTTGTACTAAAATATTTATTTATTTATTTTTAACCAGTTTAATAATGATTAATAATAGTTAAAATAAAATTGATAGTAACTACGTATTCCACGAGTTTTTCTATTTCTAATTATTGAATGATTTTTTTTTCAAATTTATTTGCAATATTAATTAAAATATACTTATCCACTTTCTTGTCATGGGCAAGTAGAAGAAATTAGCTTCTTCTTACTAATATATTTATCATGGACAAGTTGATAATAAAGCAACATGTGATACACGTAGCTATAGTCAAGAATTTTTTTTTTCACATTTTATATACATACATATTTCTCTCTTCACACTTTATAATTAATTATCCCATATTTTAATTGTTCACTAAACAATTTATCAAAGAATGAGTAGGATATAAAAAATAATAGTATATATAAAAACTGGATCTGAGGCAAATATTCCACAATCCAATGATATATTATATAATGGAAAGCACCATATGCATATTACAATTGGTAGCAGATATGCCTAGTTTTACCTTTCCAACTGATGTAACTTACATTTGCTTATTATCTAAAGATCTTAAAGAGAAAGAGATGATAAGATAATGTACAACATGTAGCAAACTCATCATTGAAGCTACTTGTAAGGTTTTTTATACATATATTTACTAGTCATAGATCCTTCATGCTTTAATATCACACCTTGATTTGAAAATTAAGTTGTGGTTATTGTAGGCCTAATACAACAATTTATGTAGGTCAGAATCCTCTTTTTCCCCTGCATGATCACAACAATCAACAAGTGAATTAGATATTGTATCATGTCATTACACTAGTATGAATTCTATTATATTTTCCTCCTTAATATGACAGGATTTAACCTACATATGAAAAACTATATACTTCAAAATCATATTGTTTTTATGGTCTCAATAAATATCCATGTGATAAATGATTATATATTTTTTTAATATATAAAAAATTTACTTAATTGAAATCATATAATCATGAATCATGAAATAATGAAATAAGGTACTAATAGCATAGATTAAGATAGAAAGGCATGAAAATTATTTATTTCAATTTCTATCTTTATAATGTTATAAGTATTGGTATTTATTGATTTTATTTTTTCATTTTAAAGTAGAAAGAAAAATATTTAGTAGACAATTACAATACGCAGACAATTAGATAACTAGTTATAAAATATGTAGAGAGAATTATGTATATGTATACATGTATTTTTGTAAGTGAGTTGGCTGGTTGGTTACATAGGGTTTTACTTCATAGCTAACTACAATACATAGCCAACCTACCAACTCATTCGCGTAGAACATGTAACGTATTTTTCTCTCTTCACATTTTATAATTAGTTGTCTGAATGTCTACGTATTGCAGTTGTCTGTCAACAAAATTTCGGTTGCATATTAACTGCGAATTAAAGTAGTGAAATAAAATGTTTTCACCATGACAAGGGAATCATCTTGTGAATAAGCATGACTTTGACTACGACTACGAAAATGGCGATGACGAGGAGCATGACCATGATTGGAATGGTTAAGATTCTCTTCATTCTCAACAATTTCATATTTGATTTCGGACATGTTAGTCTTCTGACTTTTTTTGTTTTGACGAGCTTGACTGAACACTACTGTATAACTAGTAGCTCCTTCTTGTTCCCACCCTCCAAACTGAGGCACAGATACTGCACCAGGTGAAGTTTTCTGCACAACCATAATATTAATTACTATCTTTATCCATTCTGAAATTGTCAATTGAATGCACATATTAACCATTTCAAATTCAAGGTTCCAAAGAGTTTAAGTTTAGAATTATTACCTCATGTGCCATGATGGAATGGAGGGGAGGATGATGAGGAACCTTGGAGAATATATATATATGGAGCTGCGACTAATGTACAAAAACTGTACAATAGTACACAAACTATATATGTTGTTAATTTCTTGCTCCTACTCTTATCAAGATATGATGAGTTTTAATTGTTGTTGTGATGGGGTATTTAAACTATGAGAAACTAGTATAAAATTAGACATTTTGTTATTCTTTGTACTCAAAATATCCTAACTTCAATTAAGGGATAAACTTAAGCATGTTTTTAGGTATGAAATATTGTGATTAGAGTAAAAGTTGGACCAAAAATTAGGGTTCTCCACTCACTACTTTTCCATTCTAATCAACTTGTCTTAATTAGAACATGATATTGTCCAAATTTAGGAGAAATATGTTGATTATTCTATGTGGGAAAAGATTTTCATTCACACACAGATTTTCACAAAACAAATATAGATTCACAGAAATAAAGCCTAAATTAACTAACTTGTAGTGCTAATTTTGTATTTGCCACTTTTAGGTATCTATGTATATAGCAACCAGTAAGGTTTTTTTAGGAAGAAAATTAGTTATTAAAAAATAAAAATAAAACATAAATTAATAAAAAAAATTATTTTAAATATTTTATATAATATTAAAACATGATAAAATAAGTTATTGAAAAATGATGAAGAAAATTATCAAATAACATTTGTATAATAATAAATCATAAAATAAGAAAAATAAATTAATAAATTGACTTGTCTCATCTTGTCCTGTGAAAGAAAGAGTTTAAATAAGTTCACTTTGTAAGTGTAACCTGTCTTAATATCCTTATTTGCATATTTAACTTATAATTTTTTTTTCTCTGACTACAATATTAATACAAAGTACAGATCCCAAAATATTGGTTAACTTAACTTATAATTTGTTATGTATGCTTAGTTGAATAAAAAAAAACTATGTATTTTATTCTTGTCAAACTAGTCAAACAAAAAAATTATTTCTATACTAAAATTAACTTGGAAAATCAACATAATAAAAATTAGTAGTTAAATGTTACAACGAATTAGGTTAAAGGAACAAAGATAATTTGATATATTAAAAAAAAAACATTAGATAATCATACCTTTAAGATGATGAAGCATAAATTTTTTGAAGTTTATGACATGTAATGCTATCAAATCATTTTATCATCTTTTAAGTGGCTTAAATTAAATTTCAAGTAAGATTTATTTCAATTTCTTAAATCTAGAATAAATTTCATTCATTTTTCAAATTTAAAAAATGTGATTTTAATCTCTTAATTTTTAAAAATATATTTAGCCCCTCAAATTCTATCTAATAGCAATTATAAATTGCTATCTAAACCTACGTGAAAGACTAAATCGTATTTTTAAAATTTGAAAGATTAAAATCAAATTTAACCTAAATTTAAGAAATTAAAAAATATTTAAATCTTTTCATTGTTATAGTATTTTTAATTTTAAAATAAATATATATATTATTAACCCATCTAAAATTAAAATTTCATGATTGAATTTTGAATTTATTTTTTTATTTTTAATTCATAATCATACTATATTTTACGATCTTCAACGAGTACAATAAACTGAGCCCAACCCAAAAAAACTGAGCCCAACTCAAAAAAAACTGAGCCCAACCCAAAAAAAACAGAAGGGTTTATTTTCTCATCTTCTTCTTCTTCTTCTCTCTCTCTTTCTCTCTCTAATAATTCTGATTTTCTCGAGTTTTCTTTCATTTTCCGTGCATCCAAACAGCATCGATGGCGGCGATAAGTCTTCGGAAAGGTAACACGCGTCTTCCGCCGGAGGTGAATCGCGTGCTGTATGTTCGCAATCTTCCGTTCAACATAACGAGCGAGGAGATGTACGATATCTTCGGCAAATACGGTGCGATTCGCCAGATCCGCATCGGCACCAACAAGGACACGCGCGGCACCGCCTTCGTCGTCTACGAGGACATCTACGACGCCAAAACCGCCGTCGACCACCTCTCCGGTTTCAACGTCGCAAATCGTTACCTCATCGTGTTGTACTATCAGCAAGCGAAGATGAGCAAGAAATTCGATCAGAAGAAGAAGGAGGACGAGATTGCTCGGATGCAGGAGAAGTATGGTGTCTCCACCAAAGATAAGTAAATAATTAATAGTTCGTTCGAGGAAATGCGTAGAGTTAGGGTTTTCGAGAGAGTGTGTCTGTTTGGTTCAATTGTACTGTAGTTGGAGACTGTGAATGTTTCCTATGCCTATTTGTGAGAATGAAATGAAATGAAATATAAATACATTAGATGAAGATTGGTGAATTGGTTACTGCTGATTACTACAGTTAGTTAGGGTTTTTGAGAAACTCGTTCTGTTCATCTATTATCGTCTGTGTTCGGTTTTATTGTAACGATATTTGGCTAACTGTGGATGATTAAATTGCGAATTGGATACTGTAAAGTGTAAACTATTAAGACGTTTTGAGTGAATGAATTTCACAATGTGTTGAACTTTATTAGTGTGCTTGGATTGGCCGTAGGAATTCAAAATCATGGTGAGATCATGAATTTCATGTGTTTGGGTAAGTGTTGGATTCACTGTAAAACGAAGGTGAAATCACCAATTTCATTGGCGATTGTTCACTTTGAAATTACGGTGAAATCAATCCAAAACCAACTACTTGAATCTCAATGGGATGGAGCATTGTTGCTTCCAGCTTTTTGAAGGATTGTCTTTGGTAATTTAATTTTTCTTTTCATTTCTTTTCTCCTGTGTTCTGTATGTGTCTTTGTATTGAGTGAGAATCAATGAAATTTGTTTCCGCAAGGCAATTGTGTTTGAACCATGTCTTGTGAGGCACAAAATATGAAAACCTTTCCAAGTAGGAATTTGAATTATGGTACACTATGTTTTATATTGGACAGTGTAACATGTAAATATGTAATGGACTCTTGAACTTTAAATTTTAAATATCCTTTCAAATACCAGTTTATATAATTTTTTTTAATGTTTCTCAATAATTAAATTTCGTAGAAACTTTTATTTCTTCTAGCATGATTCAGACATTTTGAGTTGAATGCTTGAACCCTGCATCTTATTTTAGTCATTCTTTTAATTTCCATGATAATACATCTGAATCTCAGTATGTAGCTGAATTCAGCATAAATTTCAAGAGTGGAAAGCTTATATGATTCATCTAATAGTGTGATTAAAACTGTATTCGTGTATATAAACTTAAGAATGAATTTATTTGAACCTACTGTTAAAAAGGAATCAGTGCATAAATAAAAACCCTTTTGATTTGATTCCTATGTGAGCAGCAATTAAAATACAAGATTTGTTACAATGTTTCACAGAAAAAGGAAAAGTAAAACACAAAACCAACCAATCAAGCACCTAGCATATATGTTCACATTTCTCAAACATTGGTTTATGTTCTTGTTCCCCTCCTATTTTGTTTGTTTTTCACCTTGACCCCTTCCTCATGTATGTATATCCCCATTCCCAACCAAACAGCTACCATGCATGACACTCCTTGATATCTCACTCATCAGCATATTCACCAATCAAAGGCACAGGGCTGAAAAAGATGATGATGCCTATTTAATATTGTTGCATGTTCCCGCAACTAATACATGGTTGAATCACGCCTCTTCTTAGAATTAGCTTCTAGGGCTCCTTTGCTCATCATGGCAGCAAACTCATCGTAGTTAATCCGACCATCCTACACAGACAAAAAGTTTTTCATAATTTTTACTTATCATGATTTAAATCTGCTGTTAGAAATATTTGAGCATATTTAATTCATTCAATATGGTTCAGGACTTACATTATCTGCATCAACTTCTGAAATGATTTCCTTGATGTCCCTTCCGTCGTGCATGTTAAACTCATGAAGAGCTTGCTCTAGTTCTTCAATGGTAATGTACCTGATTTTGACAAAGTAATGAGATTAGAACTCCACTTTAAAACCAATCAAATTCCAAAGGGGTGGCTAATATATATTCAATCTGGCTGAATGTTTTTTCTTTACCCGCTGTTATCTTTGTCGAAGTATTGGAATGCAGTATAAAGATGTTCTTCTTTGTTCATTCGGTTCATGTGCATTGTTGCTGTGATGAATTCATCGTAATCTATGGCTCCATTGCCATCAGCATCTGCCTGTAATATGCAGAAAAGAATAACGGATAGTAATATAAGTAATGGTATCAGAGAAGCTATTGTTGGGCAGAAGTTAGTTTCCCATGCAGTACTCTAGGAAAAGGGGAGATAACTTACAGCTTCCATTAAATGCTTAACTTCTTGTTCTGTCAGCTTAGTCCCTTGTTTTGCAAGCCCTTGCTTGAGCTCTTCAACTGTAATGGTTCCACTGTTGTCAGTGTCCATTCCCTTGAACATCTTTTTCAATCCCATGATTTCTTCCTCCGATAAGCAGCGGGCAATGACCTATTCATATGTGGAAGATAATATAAAATTATTAACATCACATTATTAAGTTATACATTTTTATGTGTCTTGTGAAGCAGCAAAATAAAATTATCCTGATATTCCTTTTCCTAAACAAGGGCAAGAAATTAAGCCTAAGTAGCATTCATTACCCTAAGAGCAACTTTCTTGAATTCGTTCATTGCTCTGAACTGTTTGAGCCTGTTGAGCACTGCATTGTCAAGAGGAGTATCTGGTGCTTGTCCATCCTCCTTGATCCATGGATGATCTGTTTTTTTTGCAGAAGTGCTTTATTAGAATTGCATTGAACTGATGGGGCTAAAGTAAAATTGATTTGCAAACCATGAATTGGTGGTAGAATTCAAGAGTATTCATAGAGAGGAAGCCAGTGTGCACTTACTCAGAACTTGGTATGCTGTGATCCTCTGCCTGGGATCCGAATGCAACATTTTCCTCACAAGATCTTTTGCTGCAGGTGAAATGGATGGCCATGGATCGCTTGTAAAGTCAATATGGCCTCGTAGGATTGCATTGAATATCCCATTCTCGGATTCTGTCAAACCATGTTTTGGTTTCAGTTTCAAGTTGCGCTATATACCATCAATTTTAGAGGAATATATGCTACTTTGTCTATTAGGATTAATTGAATGTACACATACCTGCCCAAAATGGAGGAACACCACATAGAAGAATGTATAACATGACACCAATACTCCAAATGTCCACTTCTGGACCATATTTCCTCTTCAAGACCTCAGGTGCAATGTAATATGCACTACCAACAATGTCCTTAAACACCTCTCCTGTAAAAAAAAAAAAAAAAAAAAAAGAAGATGAATTCCATATTAATATATGCTTCATTTCAATTTGAAAATTGTGCTATCATTCTAAAGTTATTCCAAGCAAGCATATTTATAATTCTGTTCACATATGACCTAAGCATTCTCCAAGCATATTGCCGTTTAATCTCACTCAATTCATTTTTAGCATAAAAACTCCATAAATAAAAATCAAAGAGAATTTCTATTAAAAAGTGGCACTAATTTTATGAGTTCTTATCAACGTCATATAAATGCAGCCAAAACGGTTGTAGAGACACCAAAAACCTTGATGTTGCAGCTGAAATTACGTTCAGATATCATTTTTTAAAACCTTTGTGCATGGTGGAATTTAATACATAAAAAAATAACAGAAGAGCCAATTATTAGTTCCATGCTAAACAAAATCTTTTACTTGATCCTATAAAACAAACGTGTGATGCATGTTCTTCCAGGGAAATCACATGAAATCTTTAAATTAGACCAAATCTGATAATAAATAAACAGAGAAAATTAACCAGAAGAGAGAAGGGTGAGAACTATTCACCTTGCTTGTAAAAAACAGAAAGACCAAAATCTGTGGCCTTGAGGGGTGCATTCTCATCCTTGTTCAACAAGAGGAAATTCTCAGGCTTAAGATCTCTATGAATGACCCCCATGGAGTGGCAGGTGTGGACAATCTGCACTATGGTTCTCAACAATGAAGCTGCAGCACGTTCTGTGTAATGTCCCTTAGCAATGATGCGATCAAAGAGTTCACCACCAGCACACAACTCCATGACCAAATGCACAGATTGTTTATCCTCATACACATTCACAAGTTCCACAATGTTAGCCTGTCCTGAAAGATGGTGCATGATTTGAACCTCCCTCTTAACATCTTCTATATCTTCCTTGTTCACAAGCTTCCTCTTTGCTATAGTTTTGCATGCATATTGCTTCCCTGTGCTCTTGTGTGTGCACAAATGTGTCACACCAAACTGGCCCCTCCCTAGCTCTTTCCCCATGCTATATGTACTTTTAACATCTTCCATTGGCCTTCCAAGCACTGGACCGATTGGTTGCGGTTTCGAGTGCTTGGTAGGTGTATGGTTTGGCTTAGATGGCGGTGGCGGGGTGGTTCCACCTGAGACACCGCTATCATTGCCACCACCTTGTTGGTTTGGTTCTCCCTTGTTTTCGGGGTCATTGCTGCCACCTGAGCAACAGTTGCCCATGGTGGAATGGAAGGGAGAACAAGAACAAAAGGTGGAAGAAAGGAAAGGAGATATTTGAACAGATATAGGTCAAGGTGGAGTAATTTGAGGGTTGAACAATGCTGGTGTTGTTGTTTTCTGGAGAGAAGGTTGTGACATGAGAGAAAATGTTTGTTTGTTAAAGGGAAAGGAAAAAATTGTCTAAAAAAAACTAGGAGTAAAAGGGAAAGGATGTTAAAAATGATTAATTACAGATTGAAATGAATGATGAATTTAGTGAAGAAAATTAGAGGAAAGGATTGTATTGATAGTGATAGATTGTAGGAAGGAAAAATAAGAGTCTTTGGTTTGTCTCTTAGTTTGGAAGGGTAAGGTTTTATTCATACAAGGGTGGGGAGGAATTTTCGGATAGGTGAATAAAAATGGATTTTGGTCTGTTATACAGGTCAATAAGGATCTGGAACAACTCACTTAGGATATGCAAGTTGTTACTAACATTCAATATACTTTTTTAGTTTTCTTTTGCTAACCAAAATGTGCAAGTCTTGAATCTACTACTCTGTCTTGTTTTCAATTTTAGTCAATATATCATCAGTGATTGTATTTTTACTTTTTTTTTTATGTATATATTCAGTAATTTTTACATGCATGAGAGGAGAGAGATAAATGTGATAAGATAAACAGATAGGAAAAATATGTGGTGTAGAAAATGATTTGAATCATTGTGTCTGTGATCTTGTCCCTACCATTAAAAAAGTAGTTATTATTTAAATATGCATCTGTTTAAGGGTAATGTAAGAGAAATGAAAAATAAAGATGGATATTTAAATTGATGTGTAACTTTTTTTATTGATTGAACAAGAGTAGTGACACAATCATGGTACAAAGGATTTAAACTTATAGAAAAATGAAATAAGAATAATTTAACACGTTATTATCCGCTCCAATTAATTTAATATTAATTTCACTAAAGGTACTTATATCATATTGAATATAATATATGACTAATGTCTCTCTCTAAGAAAAAAAAGTTGCTTTTTTTTTTTTTATTAAGTAGACTAAGCTCTTCATTTCAAATATCAATTATCACTATTCTCTAAGATGATCCCATTCCGTTGTTTATTGTTAACATTTTCGTAACAAATAAAAATCATCTAAAAAAACATTTTTTTATGGTAAAAAAATGTAAAACTATTTATAGGCAAATGTTAAGATAACTGGATAAAAAAACTAAAAAGAAAAATATATTTTCATTAAGATGCATACTACTAAACACTTCTTTTTTTTTTTTTTTTTTTTACATTTATATGTAATCTATTCATTCAGTACTTTCAATTTTTAATTTATCAACTATTATATATAATAATTGAGTTCACATTCAAAATACTTTAA
This sequence comes from Hylodesmum podocarpum, assembly GCA_026586105.1. NCBI lineage: Eukaryota > Viridiplantae > Streptophyta > Magnoliopsida > Fabales > Fabaceae > Hylodesmum > Hylodesmum podocarpum. The sequence goes on along the minus strand of JALJEV010000519.1, from coordinate 3,279,047 downwards.
AGTCTGTTTAGTGATCCATATAAATAAATATAGAATAACTCTCATATCATATTTTAGTTCATTGGTTAATATACTAACAAAATATGATTTGTTTATTTAAAATAACAAAATAAGTCCTTCTCCTCCCTCACCATCCAATTATCCCCATTATTACATTTTTTTTTTGTCATCAACAATATCAACCTCATTATCATCACCCTTACCGTTCACTATCATTTCTATTATTATCATTATTTTTGTTATTATCAATCCTAATTCATCATTATTACTGTTGTCTGTTGTCGTCATCACCATCATTATCATCATCATTATCATTATAATAATTACTATAATTATCACAACTACTATCATTATCACTATTCTACAATTATTGTCACCACCTCATCATCATTATTGTCATCACCTTTGCCACTACCATCATCAACAATACTACCATTATAACCACTACTACCATTATCTCTATCACCACCATTATCATAATTATCTCATCATTATTATTATTATCATCATTATTACTACTATCATTATTACTACAATTATTATCACCACCTTCATCGATATTATTATCATCACCAATATTCTTTTTACAACAATCAACACTACTACTATCATCATCATTATCACTTTTCGTTCACGTTACCCCATCACTCTATATGATCTAATTTGCATTATATAAGACGAATGAATATCGTTTTTTTTTTTATTTATCTATGTATCATTTAAAAGTAATTTGTATCCCTAAAAGAAATTTTTTTTTATCACAGCCTTTGACTTTAACAAACACATAGTCAAGGAACCCTAAAGTTAGTTATGATTCCATTTTCAGCCGGGAATAGAGAGCCATAGGATTGAAAGGGAATTAAATAGCCTTTAACTTTAACAAACACATAGTTAAGGAACCCTCAACCCAGCTATGATTCCATTTTTAGCCAGGAATATAGAGCCATAGGATTGAAAGGGAATTACAAAGACAAATAATTATTGGAAAAAATAAGATAAAACAAGCAACAGTAACAACTACTTGTTGGGGAAATCATAAACCATCTTTCTTGATAGTTGATATTTAACTAAACTAACCATAATATTAAAATAAGAAACCACCAACTCTTGATCCCAAATAAATAAATGTTCATACCAAGAGAATTCCAATTCCTAAATGTAACATGGACATCCCACAAAATCTTGCTCTCATGTACAAAGATGGAAAATTGCTTATACTGAAAGAGGGAAAAGTAGAGGATTCCATTGATGGCAGGATTATGCAAATCAGTATGTGGGGACTGATGGATCAACCTGGACAGCATAGGCATGGATTCCCCCAGAAATATTGTATACTTTCCTAAAACCCTGAAAAATTCACAATCAACAATAGCTCAACACATTTCTTATGTTTACATGAAAATGAAAAGGGAAGGGGGAAATAGGAAATCATGTAGAAAACAATGAGTGACCTTTGAAAAACCATTATCACCCTATATTGTTGTTTGTTAAATTACAAAGTACAAACAGTGACACTGCAACTTGTGAAAATGAGCACTAATTTCTAAATTGGTTAAATCCACTTCCAGATACAAACATTAGAAATACTAGTAACATACTCTTTTGAACCCCCACTCTATTATTGGTTGAAATTTCCTGAACATAAACAATTGCGAGTCTCACTTCTTATTTAACAAGCCACATTCATGAACAACAAGGTTTAATCAAATGGTAAAGAATGTTACTAGCCCTTTTCTATGAACATTGGTGAGCAATAGGTATAAAAAATCATCATGAGATTTTCTTCGATCAAGGTGAAACTATTTATTCCATTAGTTTAAAAGTCATACAATTATACAGTATAACAGCAATTGTCTGCATAGCTTGGAAGTTACACTGTGGTATCAGAAAGTAAACAAATAATGAGGCAGAACACATGCACACACTTCAACTTAGGAGTGACAAAAAGGGAAAAAATATTTTACCTGTGACTGCAACCACTTGGCAACTTGTAATGACCGCATGCCATGATGACACTGCATTCAGAAGTCAAGTTATTGAAACCACACAGACACACAAAAACAAAACAGCATTGGTAAACCAGATCCAACTTTAATCATCTTGTACATTACGGCGACAAGTTTAATCATCTTGTGCATCTAGTGCTTTCTTTAATATCTCAAAAGAAAGGCCTCTAAATATTCAAACTTGAACTGCAAAAGCAGGAAACTATTCAAAGAATTCCAGTTTCAACTTTTATCAACTCAACCTCCAAACCAATGGAGGAGAAGCAGGAGAAGAATAACAACACAAACAGATCTTTCAGACAAGAAAAATAGAACTATACTTAACCCATTTAGAAAACAGTAATATATAGCATTACAGGTCTAGATTCTTGGGTATCTTCTAAGAGAATTGACATCATTTGGAAGAAAACTGCACTTACCATAACGTATGTATCCTTTTGAGGGTCAAATTTGGTAGTTATTTCAGGACCCCAGCTTCCAAACTGTCGGAGGGGAAGAACGGAAAATCCTGGCAAAGACGCTTTGGCCCTGGTCATGATGCAAACATTTTAATGGAGAAAAACCAAATCAGCCACTAAAATAAACATAAGCAAAATTGGAGGACGATTCCAAAAACTGCAAACAAAAGAAAAATAAATGCTCTCAAAACTTTCAATTGAACTTATATATCATGCTTTTCTCTCCTTTTCAAGCTTATTGCCATATCAAATTATAACCACTCACTTGGTCTACTTACAAATATTTAATCAAATCCGATCATACAATAATCCATTTCAACAATTTTCAAAAATTAACTAAAGTTAAGGAAATCAAAGCATACACTTCCTCAGGCTCTCGAACATCAATTAACTGTGCCTCATCCAAAAAGCTGGGATCTTGAATTTTCGCATGCAGCTCATCTGGTTGAATCTCTTGAAGAGTTGATTCTTCCCTATCAGTTAAAGGAGAAAATTTACAAGACATAACAGCACACTGAAACTAACAACAAGTACCAGTACTATCCCACTAAGTGGTGTTGGCTAATTGGATCAAATGACACCATTAGGCTCTATCAAAAGCCAAATCTTCAATCAAAAAAAAAAAAAAAAATCATTGAAATTAAGCATATTTAATCATCCAATTCAGAAACATAATCCTGGGAATACCTTTCAGATAAAACCTGCAGAAGGTGCCATCCAAATTTCGTTTTGCACCTTACAACTTTGTTTAAAGGTGCAGTAAATGCAGCCTCCTCAAATTCAGGAACCTATCACATTTAACCATCAGACATATTCCAATCATATAATTGTACTATTGTAGTAAAACTCATGGGAACAATAAGACACTTCTATGAACCATATCACTACACTACCCCTGTCTGCTTCCTCTACAGAATCATATGGCAGAATCATCACAAGTTAAGGGAAATCCAAGAAAAGACATAAATTCACACCTTTCTCATAAAGAAAGTTCATAGCAACCATGTCCTTTCCTCTAACAGGTAAAGACAGTTTCATTTACACAAGGTAGTGAAGAATACCAACTGAATACACTTCCAAACAAAGCACACAACACAAAGTTGCAAATTCAGGTAAACCCTAAAAACAAAGTTCAATCTAATCTAAAAGGTATACCATTTGGCCCTTTCTGACCCACCCAAGCATTCCTCCTTCATCCTTGGATGGGCAAATTGAATGTTCCACAGCAAGATCACTCAAATCTTCACCTGAACACACAACACACAAAAACAAAACTTAGAAATCTAAACTGAAAATAAATAAATAAATAAATATCTTCCAAAACCTAACCCCACACCAAAAAAACTCAATTGCCTCAGTGTATTTAACCTGCAGAGACTCTTTGCTGAAGATCCAACAGAAGCTTCTGGTCATTTTCTTTGACCAACAAATGCTGCACCAATATCTCCCTTGTCCTACCACCTTCAGCACCACTACCCCCGCTGCCATACGAGGCTGAAAAATCAGATTTTTTCAATGAAAAATCAGATATTCTGATTGAAAAATTAGATTTTTTTACAGAAAAATCAGATTTGTTAATGAAAAATTAGATTTTTATTATGAAATTTTTATACCATGTTACAAGAGAGTGTTGATACATATAATCTAATGCTGTCAGAAACAAAATTGACAGAAAGAAAAATGATGGGGTTTGCACAGAATGAGTACCTGTTGCTTTGATGGACATGAAGGGTGAAAGTGGAAGTGAAGGTGAGTGGAGAGAGAAGGTTTTGGGAAAAGAGGTGTGAGTGTGAGTGTTGAAGAGGGAATTGGAGAAGAAGAAGATTGAGGGATGGATGCAAGGTTTTGGAGTTGTGAGTCCCACTCTTAACTGACAAAATGATCTTAACATTGACATTGCTATTGCTTGGCCAACACACACTAAGCACACAACTCATTCATTCCATCATATAAACTTCATCTCATGTTCATGACTCAAGAATAATGATAGGGACAAATATTTTTTAATCCTATTTAAATGTTTAATTTTATTTTTTTTATTTTTACAAAAATTGAAATTTTTATATTTTGTTCTCTATATTTAAAAATATATCATTTTTAATCTAAGATAATGTTTTGTAATGATTCTATGGTGCTCTTCAATATATTTTGAGAACAAAAAGTTTATATATTTTTAAATTAGTAAATTTAAAATAAGATAAAAATATTCTGGAGAAATTAAAAATATATTTTTTAAAATTTTAGAAAGAAAAAAAACATATTTTACTTAAAATAATATGTTTAGAAATTTTTTCAATCAAATTTATTTTTCTATTATAAATTAGAATTGATAATACATATATATTATGAATTTTTATTTATTTATTATGAATTTTAATCATATCAAACAAACATTTATTATATATAATACACAAGCCAATATAAATTTACTTTCTCATCCAACATATAACAAATAAAGATTATTACTTATAGCCTCCAACTAAAAAAAATCCCTTTTAAGCTAATTGAACTTTTGATATACTAAATATTTAGATTATGCAATTTTAGTCTCTGTACAACTTCGATCAGCATCACAATTACAACTGTGAAATTTTATCTCTTGAGCTCCTAATATCATAATTGTGCAATTTTCATCCCTTAAATTTTGATTGCACAAATTCAGCCTCTTATGTTGAATTAATAATATGTACTAAAATATTAAAGATGATATTATAAATATTTATAAATTAATACTAATAAAAATAACTTAATATTAATATGAAAAACATTATAAATTTGAACAAATTTATCTATGTTAATTTATTAATTAATATTTATATATCCAATAAATGTATGCTATTTGAAATTTATTATTTTATATTCATTAATACTAATTGTAAATATACCCTGCTTTTAACGATATTTATACATGAATTTAATAATTATGTGTTAATAGTATAAAACTATTTTACACTATCAATCAAATGCAAATCAACTTTAGTGAGATTTTTAAAGTAATTATTATCAAAATTAAATAGTTTATCGAGAAAAATATTTAGTAAACAAAATTATGCCATTAATTATAAAATGTATAAAAAAAATAATAAAAATTTTTTGTAAATAAATTGCTGATTAATTATATTTAGTTTTGAAATAAAGTTGGATATCTAGATACTCCAATATCATTTCTTCAGTAAAAAAAAAAAAATGAGTTTTATTCTTGATTTACTTTTTTCTGAGCTTACACAAAAATTGAACTTGGGACCTCCTCTATTCTAAAATCTTTCTTTCTCACTTGAGCTTAGCTCATAAAAAAGGCTAACCAACTATTACAAGAGCTACGTATTCTTTTCTCCTTCATATAGTCACCACTGAAAACTGAACCTGAATTGATTCCTTCTTGTGATGTACTACTGTCTTCAATGACATGTCAACGAATTTAGTTCAACTCATTATAGCCTCTCTATGTTGATGCCGAAAAGGAAGCACCTGAGGAACCATTTGAAGGTGTCCAAGCATAAATGAATAAACCCAAAAAGAGAATGATTGCCCCTGCCATAAAGCCTGTTGGAAGAGAGGACCCAACACCAAGGTATGGCAATTGCATGGTGAACACATAGATAGATATTGGAACTGCCACATAACCAAATTGCATTAGTTGAGTATGGTATGTCTCATAATTTTCACATTACCATGCATTTGTAATTAATTTTGTTTATACATTCACACGTTACTAGACAAGAAATAACTTCTATATTTCCTTATTTCCCTCCCTTGGTTTTTCAAATTCTGACTCAACATGTAATATGTTTATCATAAATGTGTGTGCATGGCAATTTAGTGATTGAAAGTATAATATGTTTTAGTTCCTAAATTTAACCATTTATTGTCATTTTGGTTATTAAATTTAACCATATAGATATGCTTGGTGAAAGAATTAGCATACCTGAAAATGTAGAAGCAAGGCAAGATACAACAGCTGAAGAGATCTTGAGGAGATGAAGCAATGCAATATTGAAACCTATGTTTACAATAATAAACAGCATAGGCAGCAGAGGGGCACCATCACATCCTGGAACCAGAAAATCCTTTCTTTCATCAAACAGATAATTGCAATTCTTATAGAAATTTTATGCATGGTAATCTAGCCTTGTGAATTGATAACATATATTTCATCAGCATTTGATGCTAAGCTAGTTAGCTAGAATAACATATATATCATCAGCTTTCATAAGTTGATGATTGGCATTTTTTGCTAACACCAGTCACCAGCAACAATATGCTACATGCTTAAAATTGGGAGTGAAAAATTTAGAGATGAGTTTTCATCTCTGTTTTCGTAGGGCTTTACTTCGCAGCTAACTGGAATACGCAGTCAACCAGTCAAAACAGAGCATGTATATATACTTATACGTATTTCTATCTCTTCACATTTTATAATTAGTTATCTGGTTTTCTGTGTATTCTAGTTGTCTACCAAAATTTTTCTTTTTCATAAGTCATCTCTGAAATTTTCACCCTCATTTTTAAGTGGACACTAAACTGACCATTAGAAGATATGGCAATGTGAAAAGGAAATGCATCTCACCACTTGATAATGCACCAACATTTAGGAAGCAGGCTGCACCATCTTTAAGGTAGTTTGGTAGTTGACTGAAGGGAATGCCCCATAATTTTGACAAGAAGGGGAGAAGAAGGCATATGAATAGTGCCTACACTAAGCAAATGTTATTTCATTTAGGCATCTATTGCATTATATTGTAAAGTGTTAAATACTTCAATGTAAAACATGAACATTTCATGAAAGATTTCTGGATACCTACTTGAAAAGCAGATCCGTACGAATTGACAACAAACAAGTCCATAGAACCTCCCTGCTTCAGATAATTGTGAATACAGATTAGTTCAGGAAAAAAAAAAATTACAGTTTTAAATAGAACTAGTTTAGCAATGTGCATCTGAAAAGTGTGGTTTGGAATCTTTAGAGTCTTGCACAATAGAATAATGCATTGTTTAGGTTGAGTATTAAAATGAGTCCATCATGAATCACTAAAGTGAAAGTTTAACTACAATTTAGTAATATTGTTTTTTGCATTAATATTTGAGGCAAATGTGCTTGAATGAAGCAAAATGGCATTTCATAATTCAGGTTGTCATAATTAGCATAAACATGAATTAAAATGATTCACTACAGTACACACCTTCAGTTTTTCGGTTGAATCCAAAAAGATTATCTCCTGCAAAGTATGAAAAGAACAGTGTAACCATAGAGAAATAGTTTTGAAGTTAGAGAAATGCAACAAACATTATAAACCATGGTAACCTTCAGCACGGTATCAGCAGCTTGGAGGAAAAATGAAACTATCATCAATAGACTCCAAAATATACCACCTTCCTTTAATGAATTCCCAGCACCAGTTCCACTGCAACAGTAAACATAGGTATAAAATATGAAGGCCATAGAAACTAAAGTAAAATTTCATATAGTTTGTACCAGACACACATACTTTTTAAATAGCAACATATATTTACGATGTTTAGAGGAAAATTCTGTCAGTCCAAGAGTTGATATTTGCTTTCAGACTTTGTTTTAAAAATCACAAAGGAATGAGAACTTTGACATAATAAATGAGAACTTTGTCATTGTTATGAATTGAAAGCATTAAGCAGTTCTTAACCAGCAATGTTTTAGAATTCACTGGTTAAAGACAAACATAATATCATTAAATGAATTTGTTTGGTGACTAAAAATATAATTGTGTCAGGATACAGTGTGTTTGGATTAACTTTCAATTCTACCAAAATTAATTTCAAAACCACGTTTAAGATTAGAGCAATAAATAACTACTTCAACTTTTTCAAATTTTCACCAAGATTTTAGATGTCAGTGTTGATTCTAGGAGCATCTAAATAAACTATTAGAGGTTTTCAGAATTGGCTAACTAATGAGCAAAATCGTTTATAGGCCATATTCTTTACTGTAGCATGTGGTTCATGAACGCATTGCCTTTGTTGACACTTTGAGAACATATATATATATATATATATATATATATATATATATATATATATATATATATATATTTCTTTTTCTTTACATTTTATAACTAGTTGTTTGGTTATCTGTGTATTACAGTTGTCTACTAAACATTTCTTATAAAATTACATGCACTACTGACCTTGTTACAGTAACAATTACACCAATGGTTACAAGAAAGCATCCAAGTAGTTGGTTGACTTTATATCTTCTCTGAAGAAAAATAATTGACAGGAGTATTTGCCATACTAGAAAAGTCTGCAAGAGAATAGCTCAAATTAACTATCCAGCTTTATTTTACATTTTACTCATCACCTACACTAGTTGTATATATATGAGCTAAACATGTACTTAGTTTAGATGATAATATTGCCAACTTTACACACCAATGTTTAATTTATTTATTTTTTTATCAAATTTGATAGACCCTGATTCTCAGGTAAAATGTTTCAACGACTAGAACAACCTAATTGATTTTTACCTGAGATAAAATTGGAATTGATGGTCCAGAGAGAATTGCTGATACAAGAAAGCACACAACAAATGATAAAATTCAGAATCTGACTCTTCTTAAAGAGAAATAAAACTGTAGAACTAAAGGATAATATATTCTCAGCATCTGACTATATACTATAAATATCATTAGCAACTACAATACGCAGTCAACCAGCCAACTCACTCACAAAACATATATATATACATATACATATTTCTCTCACCTCACATTTTATAACTGATTGTCTGTGTATTGTAGTTGTCTACTTGTCTACTGAATGTTTTTCTTTCTTATCATTAGTGCAGTCACAAAACAAAGTTGGGGTGAGTTGAAAATATGATTGAAAGCAGAGAAAGAAAGTGTGCAAAGTTGGTACCTCCTGCAGCCATACCAGTGGCAGCAGCAAGAGCCTCCAATAGACCAACAACAACAAATGGTGCCTTTGGCGCTTGTAACATCTCATTGGTAACAATGCCAGCATGGTGTCGAATATACAAAATGCCAAAGTACACTATCACATATCTGAGATGCAAATATCAACCATTCAGTGCTTTGTCTCAAAATCTATCTGATATTGAGATTAATTTGGATACACTTTTCAGTTTAAAGTTAATTATATCAAGAACAATTTTATACAACTTTGAAACTAACAGCCTTATAGTCACTCAAATCAACATTTGATCACAAAATCACCTTAATTGAGCATTTGGATTGCACTAAAGAAGAAAAGGGTATACAAAGGAAAGGAAACAAAAAATTTTAATTCCACAATGTGTAGTTTAAGGAACTAAAATGAGATATTTAAAATAATCTTGTTGACAGATAAATAAAAAATAATAAAACATTCATTTCAACTTTCAAATATAATTTTTTTTTTAAATAAATAATTACAAGGACCGAGTAATTATTTTGAATTCAATATTTTCTAATAATTATTTTAAAAATTATTTTTTAATTAATTAATAGTGTAAATGAACTATGCTAATGGTGTAAAAAAATTAAACTCATTTATTATTAGGAAAGAATAATATTTTGAAATTTAAGTTGATATACTTTCAACTAATTTTACACTTTGAACTAATTAATAATAATTCTAAATATAATTTTTTAATTAACTATATATTAATTTTTAAATATTTCATTTAAATTATTTTTTACTTTATTTTTAGTTTTAAAGGTAGAGTACCCGAAAGTGGCAAGTTGAGCTAGGAAGAAAGGGTAGTTTTTCAAAGGAACCAAAGCCAACTTATACAGAACCCGGTTCCCCACACCCAGCGCCACCGTTGCCACCACCGCAACCGCCACCTCCACCGCCCGGTTTCTATCCACCACCGCATCATTTCCGCCATCCGCTTCCACCCGCCGATCCTCCACCGCATATGAGCAAAATCCCACCTTTTCCTTCCTCCCTCCCACGCGGGATCTCACCCACGCGCCGCCGCCAACGGCGGCTCCGGCCACCACCAACCGCATTGACCGCCGGGAGGAGTAACCGTATCGGACCCCAAAAATCCCCGCTTCCCGGCGTAACTGAACATGACCGGCCGGCGCCGCCGCGCCGGCGGCGGGCAACCGCCGGCATAATGAAGCCATGATTTAAAATGAATGTTGGGTGAACGAGAAATCACAAATTCGATGTAATTAAGAGATCACGAACACGAAATTGAGAAATTGAAGAATGAAAAATTATTGGAACAAGAACATGAACATGAACATGATTTATATTAGTAATGAATTTGAAGTTTGTGTGTGCGAAAACACGACCTTGCCTATGATTTTAATTATTGGTACATCACATCAATGTTGCACCATCTTATAATATGAACCACAAATACAATTTGTACTTTGCATCTTCAATTTAATCTTACCTATATTTACATATTATATATATATTATAATATTAATTTTTCCAAAGATTCTTCCATTTCTCAGTGTCGTAATCAAGTTCAACACTTTCTATGGAGGAGAAAGTGCGAAGATCTTTGCTTGCAATACCAATTTTTTTTTCTTAAAAGTTACTTTATCGTCATTATAGATGTTAAACAATTTAATCTTTAAAATATTAAAAATAAAAAATAAATGTTTAAAAATATAATGTATATTTATTATTTAAATCTTAAAAAAATAAAGAAGGGTTTGAATGGTGTTCAAAGTTTGTAGCTATAAAAAAGGATTCGAATTTCAAATTGACTAGTTCATTGGGAGAATGCATGAACTACACTCAAAGAAAGTTGTTGTCGTTGAATGATTCCAAAGGGATGGTTATGGTGAACTGCCATGTTTCAAAGAGTTACCATCTCTTAATTATTCATTCCCTCTCTTTTTCATCATTGTAATCAAGCACTAATGTTATCATAATATTTTAAGATTGATTGCATAGAAAATAAATTGTATTTAATCCTAATACTTTAGCTTATAAAGTTACTTTTTGGGTGGAGATGATGCACTTTTGCACTTTGCAACGGTTTCTTTGTTTTGTTTTTTTACCAAAAGTTTATCTCATCCTATCAATCAGACATTAAAAGCATTTTTATTGACCCAATCTGCGATTTTAAAATTGAGAAATAAATGAAAGATGAAAAATCAGCTAGAACTTCTCTTTAAGAGGAAAAAAAACCTTTTTATGGATTCTTTTCTTCTTCTATTTGAAATAAATGAATATATCGCATTACATGCGCACGAAAATTCTCTGATGATCATAATACAGGAAAAGTTTTCTTCCACTTTCCCAAAAAAGGAAAAAGCTTCCTATGCAAGGGTAATTTTTTTTAAAAAAAATAAAGGATTACAACAGTAGGAAATAATATAATATTTTAGAAAATTATATTTATACAATTGGTTTATAAATTTTTTATACAACAAAGATACAGGGTAAAAAGGTAAAATATAAAATAAAATAAAATAATTGATGTGATGAAAAGAGATAAAAAAAAAAAACTATTACAAAAATGGTGCATGAATAGAATAATTCTTATATTTTATTTATTACACTAAAAGGAAAGGTTCCATCAATAAATATGAATATATTTTTTGTTTAATATTTTTTTAATATATTTTTGTTATTGATCAATTTCAGGCTCAATCAAAGTCCAACTATCTAACCCAAATAATGTTGAGGTTCCCTTGATCCACTTGTTACTCTAAACATCTATAGAATAGATTCCTTGTTGACAATCATCTATTTCCCATATCACAAACTTGACCATTTATCACATTCTTGCTCTTACCAGCTCACTAGATTGAATAAATTCCTTAGTAGGGTGATAAAGTGAACTAAATGCTCTTACCAAATATAATTTAGCTTTTGATGGATAAAAGAATAATAAATAATCTCAAAAATAACATTCTCTTACTTAAATTAGTTATTAAGAGGGATAAAGTTAGTCTAATAAATAAGAAAATAATTTAAAGATAAAGAATAAAAGAAGAAAAAGTTCATGGGTTCAATTTTTTTTATAATAAAAGGAAATTAACAAAAAAAATTAAAGATAAATAAATGTTAATTGTTAAATTAATATCTACAAAATAAATGAATCACTAAAAATAATAAAATAACTCCTAAGATAATATTCCATCAAACAAGTTTTCTACACTCAAATAGAATTTTGGTAGATGCTTGACCAATCTAGAAGATAAGAGAACCATAGAGTGGTACCATGCATGGCGTTATATAGAGTAGAAATGCATTGATAAATTTCACTGTTGAATAAAAAAGAACAATAATTTAAGTGATCATGATAGAAGTGGTGAATTTTGGTGGTGCCATTGTTGTATTGCTAGAAGAGAAGAGAACTATGCACTTCATCTCTATTTGTTTTTTTTTTTTTTTTTTTTTTTTTTTTTTTTGCTGTGGGTGGAGTCTACCATCTTAACCAAGTTGCTATTGGCACTCCCCCTGTTGATAATACACTTCTCTTCATATTCATTTATGAAAACTGCACCCATAAAAATCCTTTGCTTAATTTTACAAAGAAAGTAAATTTTGAAAGATGAGGCTCAAACAGTTGTTACAACAAAGATGGGGCACGAAGAGATGAAGAACACAACATATAAAACACTCTAAAAATTACTAAAGAAAACTTGTTAAAAGTTTATTTACTACGGTCAAACAAACTTTTATGATAAAAAAAAGGTAAAAATAATTGAAATGTTTCTTTTTAGTGTGATGAACTTGGTTTGTTGGACATTAAAGAGGAAAGTCACATAGTGATAGCTCTAAATTTTTATACGTCTCTAAAGTGTGTTTGGATAAATTAATTTAGTGGAATATGTTATGAATATATAAATAATTAAATTATTATCAAATCAATTGACTTGTTTAGATAAAATATTTTAAAGAATTTAAAATGATGTAAAGAATATCAATTGAGTAAAATTAAAGAATTTAAAATTTTTGTCTAAAATTGAGACATTTCAATTTCTTCTTTATTTTTCTTACTTTTTTTATTGTTCTTTGAGTATAATTGTAGAATTTAAAAATGATTGATATTTATTTTTATTTAATATTAAAAATTTATATTTTAAATAAATATTTAAAAATAAAAATTTAAATTTCTTAAAAATTAAATTACTTTATCTAAATAAGAAAATTAAAATACAGAAAATTAAATTGATTTATCTAAAAAAAATTAAATTAAAATAATTAAAATGTCTTGTATTTAAATTTTCTAGAAATTTTTAAATTCTCCATTCACACGATCTAAGAGTATTACACCTGTCCCCTGTTAATTACATATCACGGCTTAGGAAAAAAATTATTAAGTACTAGATCCCAAGTGCTGCAACTAATTAAGAATGTTTCCAAAAATAAATGAAATCAGCACCTCATACTTTTGCGAAAAAAGAAATTCAAATAATCAGATATATATATCAAAGTCAAATTGAGGTGTATCATACCCTACATCATGGGATTCCAGCATGAATTTCTTGACAAATCAGAACAGTCCAGATAAAGAGAAATGATCTAATGTCATTTATTATATTTACTCATACAAAAGAGAGAAAGATGGAACTCCTCCTTCTTCTACACTTCCACTTCAAAATGCTTAGCTTCATAGCTTCAACAAGTCAATAAAAAATAGCAACATGTAATGTATTAATTTCTCCCTCCAACCATAAATTGATATATTGAAAACAAAATATCTATAGTTCCACTTTTAGCTTTCCACATCCTAAACATAATTTCACCATTCTTAACCACTTTTTAAATATATTGTACAGTTAAAAATAATCTTTTATCAAGTAAAAATATTTTCTTTTTAAATTACCTAGATTATTGTTCTCGATTATATTTTTTAACAAAAATATAATATCTTTTCAATATTATTTCGTAACTAATTACGATACACATTGATTTAAATACATTTCAGTTATTTATTAAATATTTTTTATATATTAAATGGTGATTTAATTTAATTTATTTTATCTATTAAAATTTTTAATCAAATATAAAATAAGATAATTTGACAAATAAATATATAAAATAAAATAAAACAATTCAACATATTAAATTAACAATGACTGAGGTAACTTGATTTGACTGGAACGGTAAATGTAATTGCGGGAAACCAATTTATTTGGTTTCAAAAAGGCAGTGACAGGACGGCAATTTTAAAATCGAAACGCAATAATTAAATTCCAACAATAAAGCACTTATTGCCGGTAAAAGGGTAAGGTCAAGAAGAAAGAGACAGTATATGAACACAAGAGGAAGAAGTAGAAGAAGAAGAAGAAGAAAAAGGGTTTTCGTGTGTCTCTGCCAGAGTGTATAGTTACTTTTTCCTCTTCATTTCTTCGAATCCAATCGAATAATATTCGATTATCGATTCGAATGGGGATACTATACGCGCTAGTAGGTCGCGGATCGGTGGTCTTAGCGGAGTTCAGCGGCACCACAACAAACGCAAGCGCAATTGCGCGACAGATTCTCGAGAAGATCCCTGGAAACAACGATACGCATGTTTCGTACTCTCAGGATCGGTACATCTTCCACGTGAGACGCACCGATGGACTCACCGTTCTCTGTATGGCCGACGACACCGCCGGAAGTGCGTTTTCCGATCTCTGAATTGTTGATTTTGTTCGTTCTTTTTTTTTTTAATGTTTTGATTTGATTTGTTGCAGGGAGGATTCCGTTCGCGTTTCTCGAGGATATTCACCAGAAGTTCGTAAGGACTTACGGACGCGCTGTTCACACTGCTCAGCCGTATGGAATGAACGAGGAGTTTTCTAGGGTTTTGAGTCAGCAGATGGAGTATTACTCCAGTGATCCTAACGCCGATAGAATCAATCGGCTCAAAGGTGAAATGTCTCAGGTATGGTTAACGGCGAGTTGTTTGGTTATTGGAAATTGAGAACTAACTTTGACGGTGAGTGTGTGGTTGAAAGTAATATTAACAATGATAAGTAGTATAGTTAAATTTAATTAGTTAGTTCCACTTCGATTCATTGTGTTTTAGTTATTCAAACACAGCCTAAGTAGTTCAAACATAGTTTAAGTCAAGGAGGTTTAGCTCTGTTGGTTGAGTAGAGTGTGTGCGTTGTTGTGAAGTCTTTGACACTTGTGTTGGATTTTTACAAATAAAAAGACAGTCTGAGTTCAAGGAAACAAGATAATGGTTCCATAGAAAATTAGAAATCTAATGTGTAAGTTACTTTTATCGTTAATTATGGGAGAAATGTATCTAATTATAAGCATTATTTCTACTTGATCTATATTTTAAGTTACTGCTGCACTACACTTTGGCTTTTCACTGTATACTTTGGTATAGTATGGTATACTTCTATGTAAGAACTTACAAGAAATAGAGCAATTAGGTAATTAAACTTGTCCTCTAAGTTAAAATTGAGTTACATTATGCACTGTAGTTTTTGGAGAGGTTGTGACGAAAGCTTCTAAAAGAGTTAAGGTGCACAAGACTATAAGTTAATTTTAAATTACAAGAAAAGCTTGATTTATTTTACCACTTTATTTTCTTCTCTTGTATGTGCTTAACTTCTTATTTAGAGGTTTATCTAAACTGAACCTTATGTTTGATTTACTTGGTTGTTCTGCTCTTGTGTGTGTTCATTTTTCTTTTGGGTTATATAACAGGTACGGAATGTTATGATAGAAAATATTGATAAAGTTTTGGATAGAGGTGATCGATTGGAGTTGCTTGTGGATAAAACTGCTAATATGCAAGGAAACACATTTCGCTTCAGGAAGCAAGCTCGCCGTTTCAGAAGTACTGTCTGGTGGAGAAATGTCAAGCTTACGTATGCACTCTTGATCCAAACCTCAATCTTATTCGTCAAACTTATATTGAAAAAATTGTAGTCTTTTGAATGAATCTGAAGCCTTTTCTCCATCTTTTTTAATTATTCCGTGCATGATCAATTGAATTTTCATGAATGGGATATGTACCGTGCTGGTATCCCTTAAATCATTTTGCATCTAGATTGAATATATAATGATTTGATAGAATTCCAGAGGTTTATGGTGGAACCACCTAGGCTTTAAGTGGGTTGACTGTGTGGGGATTGTGGTAGAGGTTCTAGGTTGAAATGTTGATAAAATCTTTTCATTGTGCTAAAATAATCATTGATAGAAATAGTTTCAACTATAAAAGAAGAAAATATTGAAGAAAGGAAGTGGTAGAACCGTAGAAGTAAGAAGCTTTGGAGGATAGGAAATCCTCAACAGAGAATAATAAAGGAGAAAAAACAGTGACAAATGGAGCTCCTAACAACCAGTCGATGTAGGAGATCTGTGCTGTCTCCTTTTATATAGAATATCGATACCCTTAAATGAACAAAGTTCTGAACACCAGACACCATGAAAATGATTTTTTATTGTTATAAATGTAGAAGTGAGGAAACACCCTTGAAGATATGGGCATTCTTATCCAATTGCAAAATTCCATAAACAGCTCATTGCCACAACATCTTATTCCTTCTTACCGATGACCAAACCCTTCAAAGTGAATGTATAGAAACTGATCCAATGAACCAGGACACAGCCATGCCTCTTCAAAATAATTCATTCCAGAAATAACGCACACCTGAGTAATGAAGAAATAGAAGGGGAAGATTTCAAACTTAGACCTTGCCTCTGTTTGTTCTGGTGTTGGGAAATCAATTACCACACGCAAATGAAAAACACTTGTACCATATAAATCTATGATTGAGATTATTTTGAACACGCATTCCAGTTATGTTCAATGCTTCAAATCTAATTTTATTGAAATCAATTTTACCCAACTTTAGAACAAGCAAATTGGCCCTTAGACGTACACATTTCAGGGGAAGGGCTATGTGTGGGCATTTAACTTGCAACAAGTCAATCCTATCAAGTAAAATACTGACAAGTAATCAGTTGTAGCTATTGTTATGATGTCCAATTTTTTGGGTCTTAAACCACTGACGAAGTTGTTGCATGTTGCAGGATTGCACTAATAGTCATCCTACTTGTGATAGCTTATATTGTGGTGGCTTTTGTTTGCCATGGACCTACGCTGCCATCTTGTTTTTAGTGAAGGATTGAATAGTGAATTTTAAGTGTGCTTCCTTGTCGTCTTCAGCTTGCAGAGGTCACTTCTTTTTTATCTGCCTTCTTTATGCAGACTCCCATTTCTTCAACTTAAATTGCTGGGTTGTCCACTTTCGTGCTAGTGAATTTCTTGCAATAGATTCAAGTGTTTTGGGTTGTATTTTTCATTCTGAGGTTTGAGGGGCAAAAAAAAATTGTTTCGTGTCATTTATTGTATTCTCATACCGGCCCAAAAATTTGGATTGAACCAGAAAATGACTAAGATTTTAAGTTATGTAAAGTATAGCATTGCAGCTTGAGGGTTTCGTGGATGTTCTCTTGTTCAAGAGGGGTGAGGGTAAACCTTAAATTCCTTGTGTTTCTTCATAGCTCAGTGAAGGGGGATTGTTAAACAGCTTGGCCCTGTTCTCTTGTTATATTGGTGCATGTGAACAGCATAAGCTTAATGTATATTTGATTTTTCTTTTGTCTCAAGGTTCGTGACATAATTTTCTTTTTGCGTTGGTGATTTTGGTATGGTCCAAAGAAAAGTGATTATGATACTTTAAGAGGCCCATGTCATTTAGCAGCAACGTTTCTGATAATATGTTTAAGTTAGTTTAAGTTAATTTTGAGGACTTCTTTTTTCAGGAGTTATTTCACCATATTTTATTTTTTAAGCATCCTTATTTAATCTATACTATTCTTTTCTATAAGGGGTGTTATTGTGATGTTTTTTAAAAAAATTAAAAGAGTCAGTATATAGCTCAATGTGATATTTTTAAAAAATTAATTTTTTTTATAGGGACAAGAGAAAAGGTGTTTGTAAAATTTTGCAAAAATTCAAGAAATGTTAATGTAATATGTTTTGTGTAATTTATCATTTTTTAGAAAATATTAAGCTGGGAAATTCTAATTAATAATGACCATCTTAATCTTGTATGAATTGTATGAAAAGCATTGGGAACGTTATCTTGCCTTTTCAATAATCAATCAAAATTAATGAACATACCAAGGAGGAGAGAGATTAAAAGTTTTAAAATTAATAAAACTTATCTTAAAAAGAATAAGAATATGTACTATTATTAATGTTAGCAATAAATTTTAAAAAATAAATTTGGAAAAAATTTAGAAGTGTAAATTAAATTATTTCAATTCCTTGATCACTATCAATTAGTCAACAAACGGAGATAGAGGTAGTAACATTTACTACCAGTATTTAATTTTTGATGATATAAAGATTTGTTTTTTGTGTCTTACCTATATATAAAAGGGATAAATTTGTCAGAAAATCACTTTTGCCCTCACTATCTCTTTCTCAACACCTTCAGTGATCTCGGTGGAGTTCAATTCTTTTTGAGAATTATTACTTTGATTATTCTGTAAAATCACAAATCATTCCATCTGAA
Organism: Hylodesmum podocarpum; assembly: GCA_026586105.1. Taxonomy (NCBI): domain Eukaryota; kingdom Viridiplantae; phylum Streptophyta; class Magnoliopsida; order Fabales; family Fabaceae; genus Hylodesmum; species Hylodesmum podocarpum. The sequence continues at coordinate 3,260,153 of JALJEV010000519.1, read as the reverse complement.
TATTTCCGCTTAATTTTTTCTAAAAAAATATTCGATAAACAATTATAATATATATATATATATATATATATATATATATATATATATAACTGTATTATAACATAATTGGATCATTAACTACCTATTACAACTCATTGGATCATTGACTGCGTATTTTTATAAAGTAAAATTATTTTTTCTCGTATGTACTCAGGGATATTATCTGGAGTAATTGAGGTAATGGACTTATGGATGAAAGAAAGGATTTTTATTTTCTAATCTTCACTTTTGAATAAAAACCATTCAATAGAAAATGTATCTGTATTATCACTCATTACCTAATGGCATAAAGATACATTATATAGTTGAAAACATAGAAAGTTGCAGTAAAGGTATGCGATACTTCTACGGTGGAGTTGTTTCACTAAGAGATATTCATATTAATTAAAGCAACAAGAAACTAAATATTCATTTGGTATTAACTAGAATAAACTTCATGAATTGGTCCATATATTCTTCAAAACCACTCTATGGCGATGGGACAAGGTCTTCTCACTCGCAGTACTTATACTTCTTAACGAAAAAAACCGAAACTTGCACAGGTTTTGCAGCAATAAGCTTGCGTCCAACAAGGCCACCGAAAAGTTGGCAGGAACTTTCATTTTTGTACAGAATTGAGAAAGAGGAACGAACATTGTTATGAGAGCCTGAAGCTAAATGCTTGTTGTTGTAAAAGCCAGATAGAGACACCATGAACAAGTTGCCTTTGATAGTCAATTCATTGGAAGCAGAAAAATCGTTTGAAATGCTAACTTCAGATATGTAACCTGAAGCATCATGGACTGAGATGCTAGTTTCTTGTTCATGAGCTAATTTGATGATGGCATTAATGATGTCTGCACCAGCAGGAACAATCAAGAATGAGGGTTTGAGAAAGTCATTCTCTTCTTGAAAGGAGGGGGTGGTTGGGATAGGGAACTCCATCACTGGCTTGGGATCATTTTCTGAACCAGATGGTTTCTTCCCTTCATGCTTCTTATCAAGTGAAACCATGTTAGGTTGTGGTTGCACTTCTTCATTTGATTTGTGAAGAAGAGCACCTAACTCAGCAAACATAGATGGGGTTAGTGATAGAGGTGGTAGCAAAGGTGAACGATTGTTGACAGAGTTCTCAAAACGAGTGATAACACTCTCCACATAGTTATTGGTGGAGGGATTCTCAGGGGATTGAGAAGAGGAGGGTGAATGAACACTCTTTGTCATTGTTGATGGTGTGAGTATCACAAAGAGCACAAGAGTATTTAACAAGAGAGGCACAGTATGCAAGATGTGGTGTGAACCTACTGTGTTATTGAGACCATTTATAGAACAATCTCAGATTGGATGATGTGGGTTTATTTATTGCAAATTTATTAGGATGTGTATTTTTCTTTTTCTATTTTTTTAATATATAATTTTAAAAAACTAATGTATTAAATGAATAATTTTTTTAAATAATTGATTACATAATAAATTTTAGCAATCAATGTAATAACATTTTATTCATGGATAAATAATCCATCTTATGTGATAAATATTAAGAATTTACTCTTAATTTAAATATATTTTAAAAATAATTATATTTTATTTTGTAATTAAACTATAAAATATAGGCTATTATTTTTCAAATAATGAAAAAGTTAAATTTATTGTGTTTATATATTTTTCTTTTCATTTATTTCATACTTATTTTTTATTCTACTTAATTAATGAAAAATACTTAAAAATAAGTTGATAATAAATGAATAGAAAATGGAGGTGAATATATTGCATATTCAGCCAGTATTTGTAAAGAAATACTTAAAAATAAGTTGATGAAAAATGAATAATAAATGAAGGAATCAGAGGTCAAAAAATAAATTAATTAAGGAATTGACCGACCCACTTTTTTAACATAATCTAGATGATCTAACGAGAATATTCCTGATATATCCCATATTAAAAAAGAGAATATGTTACATATTGCATTAACATGTGTGAGTGTGAAGAAATATTTAAAAATAAATTAATGGTCAAAAAGTAAATTAAATAAGAGATTTGCATAAACACCTTTTCAACATGGTTTAATGAGAGGGTAACGTATATTCCATGTTGTGGTCTAGTGAGAGGATAACATATATCCCTAAGTGCCTTCTAGTGAGAAAATATTTATTATCAATTAAAAAACACCCCAATGTATACTCATATTTAATATTCTAACGTATATCCCAAGTGCCTAATAAGAAAATATATATTATGAATTAAAAAATACCTAACATATACCCATATTAAGTGCCTTAGACCAAAAATATCTCATTCTCCCGATGATATATTACATATTGCATTGGTACTTGTGAAGAAACATTTAAATATAAATTGATAATAAATAAATAATAAATAGAGAAATAAAAAATCAAAAAATAAATTAAATAAGAAATTTGTCAACATATTTTTTTAACATGATCTAATGAAAAAATATTTATTATATATTTTAGAAAATATCCCAATATATATCTCATTAAATTACTATACATTTTAAAAAATATCCCAATACCCATATTAAATTTCTCAGGCAGTACCTTAAAAGTATATCTCACTTACTAGTGAAAATATATTATATATTACCTCGATACTTGTGAAAAAATATTTAAAATAATAAATTGATAATAAATAAGTAATAAATAAAAGAATCAAAAATTAAAAAATAAATTAAATAAAAGATTTACCGACATACTTTCTATATTCTTTCTTGATATAAATAAATATAAATAACCAAAATACAATATCACAATGGTTCGAATCATTATCTTATTTTCTTCCTTAGTCACATGAAAATTTATAATACTTCGTACAATTTATGTCCAATAAAATAATACGTAACTAAAAAATTTATCAAAACATTAGGAATAAATAAATTATACAAACACCTTTAAAATTTTGTTAAATTACATTGAGTATATCTCTATTGTTTAACATTATTTTTATTGGATTTTGATATAATTGTTTCAAAATTACGGAGGTGTAAGTGTAATGTATAAATAAGTATTTGTGTAATATTTTTTAAATAATCATGAATATTTTGAATATTTTGTATAGAATTTTAAAAAATAAAGGATATTTAAGTAATTTCATAAAACTTGAGCAGAATTTTATGTGATTTACTTAAAAAAAATAAAATAATGGATCAACTCATTCAATTCATGGTTAACCAGAATTGAGGGTAAACCTTAATTTCCACGTGTTTCTTCGTAACTCGGTAAAAGGGGATTGTTAAACAGCTTGGCCCTGTTCTCTTGATATATTGGTGTATGTGAAGAGCATAAGTTTAATGTATATTTAATTAATATTGGATGAAATCTTGACTTTTTGACATCACCTAGAAATATGACCTATTGCATGAATATAAGTTGGATACAAACTTTATACTATAAGTCGATTTTGAGGTGTTGAGTTAGGCCTAACTCACAACTTTAAGTTGGTATCACAACCTACCCTAGTATTGAAGAAAATGTTGGGTCACCCGTTGTCGGGTCGTATTGAAGCATCCGTTTGAATAGTCTCCAAGCTCGAGAAGTCCAGTCCTCGGTGTGAGAGGAGTGTGTTGGAATCTAATATTGGACTACCCGTTGAATAGTTTCCACACTCGATAAGTCCAATTCTTAGTGTGGGAGGGGTGTGTTGGAAATCTAATATTAGACGAAATCCCGAGGTTGTGGAGTTCCACATCACCTAGAGATAGGGTTTGCTACGTGAATATAAGTGGGGGCATACCTCACCAAACGAGCTGATTTTATGGGGTTGAGTTAGACCCAACCCACTTTTCAACATGGTATCAGAGCCTATCATAGGATCGATGAAGATGTTGGACCACCTGTTATCGAGCCAATATTGGACCACCCGTTGAATAGCTTCCACGCTCGAGAAGTCTAGTCCTCGACGTGGGAGGGGTGTGTTGGAAATCAAATATTGGATGAAATCCTGAGGGTTTGAAGTCCCACATCACCTATTGGAAATCCAATATTAGACGAAATCCCGAGGGTGTGACATCACCTAGAGATAAGACATGTTGCATGAGTATAAGTAGGAGCAAACCTCACTTTATAAGCCGGTTTGTAGGGTTGAATTAGGCCCATCACTCAAAGCCTATCTTTAGGATCAATGAAGATGTTGGGCCACCTGTTGTAGGGCCAATATTGAACCATCCGTTGAATAGTTTCCACGCTCGAGAAGTCCAGTCATCGGTGTTAGAAGGGTGTGTTGGAAATTCAATATTGGATGAAATCCCGAGGGTGTGAAGTCCCACATCACCTAGAGATAAGACCTGTTGAATGAATATAAGTGAGGTGCAAACTTCACTCTATAAGCCGGTTTGTAAGGTTGAGATAGACCCATTACCCATGACATATCTCTAGGACTGATGAAGATGTTGGGCCACCCGTTGTCGGGTCAATATTGGATCACCGGTTGAATAGTTTCCATGCTCGAGAACTCCAGTCCTCGGCGTGGGAGGGTGAGTTAGAAATCCAATATTGGATGAAATCTCGAGGGTGTGACATCACCTAGAGATATGACTTGTTGCATGAATATAAGTGAGGTGCAAACCTCACTTTATAAGCCGGTTTGTAGGGTTGAGTTAGGCCCATCACGCAAAGCCTATTTTTAGGATCAATGAAGATGTTGTGCCACCCGTTGTAGGGCCAATATTGGACCACCCGTTGAATAGTTTCCACGCTCGAGAACTCCAGTCATCGGCGTGGGAGGGGTGTGCTGGAAATCCAATATTGGACGAAATCCCGAGGGTGTGACATCACCTAGAGATATGACTTGTTGCATGAATATAAGTGGGGTGCAAACCTCACACTATAAGCCGGTTTTGTGGGGTTGAGTTAGGCCCAACCCACAACTTCAAGTTGGTATCAGAGCCTGTCCTATTATTGATGAAGATGTTGGGTCACCCATTGGGTCGTATTGAAGCACTCATTTGAATAGTCTCCAAGCTCGAGAAGTCTAGTCATCGGCGTGAGAGGAGTGTGTTGGAATCTAATATTGGACCATATGTTGAATAGTTTCCATGCTCGAGAATTCCAGTTCTCAATGTAGGAGAGGTGTGTTAGAAATCTAATATTAGACGAAATCCCGAGGGTGTGGAGTTCCACATCACCTAGAGATAGAGTTTTCTACTTGAATATAAGTAGGACCACACCTCACCATTCGAGCCAAATTTTATAGGGTTGAGTTAGACCCAACCCACTTTTTAACACATGGTTCGTGACATAATTTTCTTTTTAAGTTGGTGATTTTAGAATGATCCGAAGAAAACTAATTATGATACTTTAAGAGACCTGCATTAGCATCAACGTTTCTCATAATCTAATATATGGTTTTTGTAATTCATGTCATTCTTGTCTTTTAAGTTCAGTTAGTTAAGTTAATTTTGAGGACTTCTTTTTTTTCAGAAGTCCGTTTACCATATATATATTTTTTTTAAGCGTCCTTATTTCAATCTATACTATTCTTTTTCTATAAGGGGTTTTATTGTGATATTTTGTAAAATAATTAAGAGTCAGTATATAGCTCAATGTAATATTTTTTTAAAAGTTAACTTTGTTTATAGGGACAAGAGAAAAGGTGTTTGTAAAATTTTTTGAAATTCAAGAAATGTTAGTGTAATTTGTTTTGTGTAATTTATCATTTTTTAGAAAATATAAAGCTGGGAAAATTCTAATTAATAATGACCATCTTAATCTTGTATGAAAAGCATTTTTAATAATCAATCAAAATTAATGAATATATCAAGGAGGAAAGAGATTAAAAGTTTCAAAACTAATAAAACTTATCTTAAAAAGAATAAGAATATGTACTATTAATGTTAGCAATAAATTTTAAAAAATAAATTTGGGAAAAATTTAGAAGTGTAAATTAAATTATTTCAATTGCTTGATCACTATTAATTAACGGAGATTGAGGTAGTAACATTTACTACAAGTATTTAATTTGTGATGATATATAAAATAAAAAAAAAATTATTGTGTTTGTACCTATATATAAAAGGGGTAGAATTTTCAGTAATCACTTTTGGTTTCTCCCTATTTTTGGTTTCGAAAATAATAATTATTGATCCAACTAGCCAATCTATTTACAACCATTCCTCCCGGTTTGAAGGAAGAAGAAAGTAGACTTTGCAGAGAAGCGCACAGGAGAGGCTAAAACTCACCCCGTATTGTTTTCAAAACTTTAGTTAATCAAAATTTTAAAATATAAAAAATTGAAATTTCACTTTTCACTTTCAAAAAATAACTCACCCTCCACTAAAAAAAAAAATATGGTGCAGCATTCCGTGTCTGTCTCTGCGTTTTGTAAAGCCAATCAAAGAAATGTTGAACACTAAACGAATGTGCCGAAATGCCACCATATGAAGTGTGGTGTAATGTCGAAATATAACAAAAACACTGACAACCAAAGGAAGAGTTTGATGTAGGAATAATAGCGTCTCTTTGTTGAGTTTTGTGTTAATTCAAACTCTCATATTCGAGAGTATTAAAAAGAGAGATGAGTGAAAAACTTATATAAGTGAGAGTATTAGGTCTTATTCACTTGTACCACATCCTTGAATCTACAATGAATGTTCTAGATTTTAGGTAGTGTGTGTCAAACATGTGAGGAGGGTTTGTAGTTTTTCCGTCCAAAAACTATATGATGCGAGAGTTTGTAGTTTTTCCGTCCAAAAATTACACTGGTACAAGGGTTTGTAATTTTTCCGTTCAAAAATTACATTGTTGCGAGAGTTTGTGATTTTTTTGTTCAAAAATTACAAATAGTGAATTTTATCCAAAAGTATCATGGACTAGGTCTTGAGGCACCGAATCACATTAAATCTTTTTGTGTGCTCTTTTCTTTCTCCCTTATATGTTTTTAAGCAGGCTGAATTCCCAACAAGTGATATCAGAACTGATGGTTCGACTTGGCGAGAGATGAATCCATGAAGGTCAACTAGACCTATCTTGATATGATTTCCTTTGTTGAAATCTTTCGCTGCGGGGAGGGAAAAAATATAGTGGTCCTTTTGTTTGAAGAGAGGATTATTAGGATGCAATCAAAGTCCCACATTAAAAGAACAGAGCAGAGCTTGAAGGAGAAGAAGAATTTTGCTAGTAAGAAGAATTTTCTGTAAGGGAGGATTACTCTAGAAGTCAGAAGATTTTGTTGCTGCAAAAGGAGATTGCTCCATAAGAGTTTTTTTTGCTAGTTTTTTTTCATGTAAATAAGGATCATTGTAAAAGTGTAAGACTTTAAATTAAGGGGAGATTTGTTGAGTCTTGTGTTAATTCAAAGTCCCACATCAGAGAGTATTAAAAAGAGAGATGAGTGAAAAACCTGTATAAGTGAGAGTATTAGGTTTTAGTCACTTGCACCAAATCCTTGAATCTACAATGGATGTTCTAAATTTTAGGTAGTGTGTGTCAAACATGTGGCGAGAGTTTGTAGTTTTTCCGTTAAAAAACTATATGACGCGAGGGTTTGTAGTTTTTCCGTCGAAAACCTATATGGTGCGAGGGTTTGTAGTTTTTTCGTCCAAAAATTACACTGGTGCGAATTACACTTGTGCGAGGGTTTGTGATTTTTCCGTTTAAAAATTACACTGTTGCGATGGTTTGTGATTTTTTCGTTCAAAAATTACACTGTTGCGAGGGTTTGTAATTTTTCTGTTCAAAAATTATAAATAGTGAATTTTATCCTAAAGGGATCGTGGACTAGGTCTTGAGGCACCGAACCACGTTAAATCTTTTTGTGTGTTATTTTCTTTCCCTTATATGTTTTTAAGCATGCTGAATTCCCAATAGTCTTCATGGTGGGCCCCTTGATATCCCTGCCTTCTTCGATGTCAGCATCGAACATTATTTTTTCTAGGGCGATATGGTGTTTCACAGCAAGGAGACCCCACAATGCAGGGTTGAGAGAGCTTCCGGACGAACTCAGTTAAATTGCATTTTAAAATGTTTTTCTTGACCTTTGAATATTTTATGCAAAGTTTTTTTTAAAATAATTTTCAATTTTAAATCTTTGATTTATATCTTAAACCCTGACTCACTCTATGTCAATGAACCATGCAAAAAAAAATTTAGATTTTCGAGGCATTGAATTCTCATTAATATTTGTCTTAGTCAAGTCGACAATTTCTCATCCGTTTTGTCCAATTAAGATATAGAAGCAGGGTATCTTATATGCCAGAATAAAAAGATTTTGCACAGAAGGATTTTGACATATCTTATTTTATTTAATTATATTTTTTTAGTTTTATTCATATAATATTAATTTATTTAGTTTATTATTGTATTTTTGGTTTTATTAATATATAAAAAAACAATAATAAAAAAGATTCTAATTCAAAAAAGCAAATATAATTTTTTTAAAATACTCCTCTTATTCACTTTTTAATTTCTTCAATTCATCTATTATAAACTCCTTCTCTTATAAATGTGTTTAACTTTTATTTACATTAAATTCTTAAATGTTCAACATCAAAATTACAAAACTCTTCTCAGAGAATTTAGTAATTAAAAATTATTCTTTTTTTATTTGTTTCATCTTACAACGCAGGATAAGTTAATTTATACTTATTCAACCTTTCGATTATAAAACACAAATTTCTAATAATTAAAATCTGTTTAAGTATAAAATAAATAGAATATTTATCTTTTGAATTTTAGACTCATCTGGATCTTTATTAGTGTGAGAGGTTCAATTCGAAATGCATCACATGTATGAGTACTTATGAATCTTTTGAATAAAACCATTCCATAAAAAATATATTTGTATTATCACTCATTACCAAATGGCATAAAGATACATAATATAGTTGAAAACATAGAAAGCTGCAGATAAACCTATGAGATACTTCTAAGGTGGATTTATTTCACTAAGAGATACTCATTAATTAAAGCAACAAGAAACTAAATATTCATTTGGTATTATCTTGAACAAACTTCATGAATTGGTCCATGTATTCTTCAAAACCACTCTATGGTGATGGGACAAGGTCTTCTCCATCGTAGTACTTATACTTCTTAATTAAAAAAAGAGTAACTAGCACAGGTTTTGCAGCAATAAGCTTGCGTCCAACAAGGCCACCAAAAAGTTGGTTACTTTCATTTGTGAACTGAGTTGAGAAAGAGGAACGAACATTGTTCTGGGAGCCTGAAGCTAAATTCTTGTTGTTGTAAAAGCCAGAGAGAGACATCATGAACAAGTTGCCTTGGATAGTCAAATCATTGGAAGCAGCAAAATGGTTTAAAATGTTAACTTCAGATATGGAACCGGAAGCATCAAGGACTGAGATGTGAGTATCTTGTTCATGAGCTAATTTGATTATGTGCTTAATAATATCTGCGCCAGCAGGAACAATCAAGAATGAGGGTTTGAGAAAGCCCTTCTCTTCTTGAAAGGAGGGGGTGGCTGAGATAGGGAACTCCATCACTGGCTTGGGATCATTCTCTGGACCAGATGGCTCACCTTCATGCTTCTTATCAAGTGAAACCATGTTAGGTTGTGGTTGCACTTCCTCATTTGGTTTGTTAAGAAGAGCATCTAACTCAGCAAACATATCTGGGGTTGGTGATAAAGGTGGTAGCAAAGGTGAAATATTGTTGACAGAGTTCTCAGAGGATTGGGAAGATGAGGGATTCTCAGAGGATTGGGAAGAGGAGGGTGAAAGAACACTCTTTGCCATTGTTGATGGTGTGAGTATCACAAAGAGCAAAAGAGTATTTAACAAGAGGGGCATAGTATGCTAGATGTGGTGTGAAGCTATTGTGTTATTGAGATCTACTTATAGAACAATCTCAGGTTGGATGATGTGAGCTTATTTAATGTAAATTTATTAGGATGTGTATTTTTCTTTTCCTAATTTTTTTAATATATAATTTTAAAAATCTAATGTATTAAATGAATAAATTTTTAAAGAATTAATTATGTAATAAATTTTAACAATGAATGTAGTAACATTTTATTCATGGGTAAATAGTTCATCTTATGTGACAAATATTAAAAATTTACTCTAATTTTAATATATTTGAAAAATAAATATTTTTTTTTTGTAATTGAACTATAAAATATAGGCTATTATTTTTCAAATAATGTAAAAGTTAAATTCATTATGGTTATATCCTTTTCTTTTCATTTATTTCATACTTAATTTTTATTCTACTTAATTTATGAAAAATATGTAAAAATTAGTTGATAATAAATGAAAAATAAGTAGAGGTATCCAAAATAATTAAGTTGAAAAAAAGTTAAAAAAAAAATCAGACTTGTTGCCGCTCTATTTTAACATGGTCTAGTATGTATATTTCATGATATATCTTATGTTGAGTAAGAGAATATATTGTATATTATGCTAGTATACGAAGAAATATTTAAAAATAAGTTGACGATAAATAAATAATAAACGGGATCAGAAGTTAAAAATAAATTAAATAATGAATATGCCGACATTTTTTTTAATATAATCTAGATGACAACATTCTATGGTATATTCCATTCTAAGCAAGATAATATATTGCATAGTATGAAGAAATATTTAGAAATGGAGTTGATGATAAATAAATAATAAATAGAGGGGACTGGAGTCAAAAAGTAAATTATATAACAGTTCTTTGCTGACACATTTTTTTAACATGGTCTACTGAGAAAATATTAATTATGGGTTAGAAAGTGAGTTAGACAATACCTTAAAGTATATCTCACACTCCGGTGAGAATATATTGTATATCCTGCCGTTTGCGCTGATATGTGTAAAGAAGTATTTAAAAATAAGTTGATGATAAATGAGTAATAAATATAGAGACTAGAAGTCAAAAAGTAAATTAAGAAGGGATTTGCTGACACACTTTTTTTAACATGGACAAATGAGAAAATAGTTAATATGGGTTAGAAAATATCTTATATGAAGTGTATTAGACAATACACTAAAGTATATCTCACACTCCATTCAGAATATATTGCATATTACGTTAGTACGTGTGTGCGATACGTGTGACAAAACATTTAAAAATAAGTTAATGATAATGAATAATAAACAGAGGAATCAGAAGTAAAAAAATAAATTAAATAAGGGATTTGCCGACACACTTTTACTTGTAATGAGTATATTAGACAATACTAAAAAATATATCTAATATTAGAGAATATCCGAAAGTATATTCTAGATTGAACAAGAGAATGTACCACATATTACATGTTTTAGAATAACCCATAAATTAATCCATTGTTGTTTTTAAGTAAATCACGTGAATACTTCTCAAGTTTTGTGAAATTATATAAACATCCTTGTTAAGTCATAATGACAGACGAAATAATCATCTTAAGTTTTGATCATTACAAGACATAAGTTTTGATCATTACAAGACAGACGAAATAATCATCAGACGCAGACTGAATAATGATCAGACGAAACATAAGTGAGCACAGACGAAGAATGCACCCTCAAGCATAGACGCACAAGCACAAGATGTAGTGTTCAAGTCATCAAGCTTTAGAACACCCTTATTAGATGAAGAACTTTTTGAATCAAGACGAAGTCTAAGGATCAAACTCAAATTCAAGTCACATTAATCTATCTGATACAAGCTTCTGTTTGAAGATATGAAGATTGGGGTTGCAGAAGAAGAAGACAAATGAATGACAAGCTACCAGACTAAGTCATTTCATTCGTCTACTAAAGTTTAATGAAGTTCAGATGAAGAGTAACACATGTATCTACTCAAATCAAGTCGTTGGTCAAAAGCTTTTAAAGGTAGAAAGAGATTTGGATTTAACCTCTACAACATGAAAAGTAAACTGCACTATTTGGTGAAATCTCTGACGCACGTTCGGCGCGTTTGTCATCCACCTATAGTAATCAGTAGTAGTGGAAATTTTTCCCACCAAGTGACAATATTTCAATCCTAGGCCTCTTCTCGGACCTATCAGGGACTTACCACAATACTTTCATTCATCCTCATTTTCGAACACACTTTTCATCTCACCTAAATAATTATGATAATCTCAATATTTTCAATAAAACTACTATGCTCCTTTGACATATCCAGGTAACCTTAATACCTCGTTATAGAATACTTACATTCTAACCATTTTCAAAATATGATTCTTATAATTCAGAGAGTCAAATTATAAACATGTTACACTTTAAGGAACTTTTATACTTTTTTTTATTTTCCAAATACTAAATTACTCGATTCATACACTTTCAAATGCCAAAATAGTTTTTGTAATTAACTATTTGTAATTGATAATTTGAGTAGTTTTACTACCATTTTTACCGGCATGTATTTAGGGATAATATCATAAGTAACTGAGGTAATGGACTTAGGGATGAAAGAAAGGATTTTTATTTTCTAATTTTAACTTTTGAATAAAAACCATTCAATAGAAAATGTATTTGTATTATCACTCATTACCTAATGGCATAAAGATACATTATATAGTTGAAAACATAGAAAGTTGCAGTAAAGGTATGTGATACTTCTACGGTGGAGTTGTTTCACTAAGAGATATGCATATTAATTAAAGCAACAAGAAACTAAATATTCATTTGGTATTAACTAGAATAAACTTCATGAATTGGTCCATATATTCTTCAAAACCACTCTATGGCGATGGGACAAGGTCTTCTCACTCGCAGTACTTATACTTCTTAACGAAAAAAACCGAAACTTGCACAGGTTTTGCAGCAATAAGCTTGCGTCCAACAAGGCCACCGAAAAGTTGGCAGGAACTTTCATTTTTGTACAGAATTGAGAAAGAGGAACGAACATTGTTATGGGAGCCTGAAGCTAAATGCTTGTTGTTGTAAAAGCCAGATAGAGACACCATGAACAAGTTGCCTTTGATAGTCAATTCATTGGAAGCAGAAAAATCGTTTGAAATGCTAACTTCAGATACGTAACCTGAAGCATCAATGACTGAGATGCTAGTTTCTTGTTTATGAGCTAATTTGATGATGGCATTAATGATGTCTGCACCAGCAGGAACAATCAAGAATGAGGGTTTGAGAAAGTCATTCTCTTCTTGAAAGGAGGGGGTGGTTGGGATAGGGAACTCCATCACTGGCTTGGGATCATTCTCTGGACCAGATGGCTTCTTCCCTTCATGCTTCTTATCAAGTGAAACCATGTTAGGTTGTGGTTGCACTTCTTCATTTGATTTGTGAAGAAGAGCACCTAACTCAGCAAACATAGCTGGGGTTAGTGATAGAGGTGGTAGCAAAGGTGAACGATTGTTGACAGAGTTCTCAAAACGAGTGATAACACTCTCCACATAGTTACTGGTGGAGGGATTCTCAGGGGATTGAGAAGAGGAGGGTGAATGAACACTCTTTGTCATTGTTGATGGTGTGAGTATCACAAAGAGCACAAGAGTATTTAACAAGAGAGACACAGTATGCAAGATGTGGTGTGAACCTACTGTGTTATTGAGACCATTTATAGAACAATCTCAGGTTGGATGATGTGGGTTTATTTATTGCAAATTTATTAGGATGTGTATTTTTCTTTTTCTATTTTTTTAATATATAATTTTAAAAAACTAATGTATTAAATGAATAATTTTTTTTTAAATAATTGATTACATAATAAATTTTAGCAATCAATGTATAACATTTTATTCATGGATAAATAATCCATCTTATGTGATAAATATTAAGAATTTATTCTTAATTTAAATATATTTTAAAAATAATTATATTCTATTTTGTAATTAAACTATAAAATATAGGCTATTATTTCTCAAATAATGAAAAAGTTAAATTTATTGTGTTTATATATTTTTCTTTTCATTTATTTCATACTTATTTTTTATTCTACTTAATTAATGAAAAATACTTAAAAATAAGTTGATAATAAATGAATAGAAAATGGAGGTAAATATATTGCATATTCATCCAGTATTTGTAAAGAAATACTTAAAAATAAATTAATGATAAATGAATAATAAATAAAGGGATAAGAGGTCAAAAAATAAATTAATTAAGTAATTGATCGACCCACTTTTTTAACATAATCTAGATGATCTAACGAGAATATCCCTGGTATATCCCATATTAAAAGAGAGAATATATTACATATTGCATCAACACGTGTGAGTGTGAAGAAATATTTAAAAATAAGTTAATGGTCAAAAAGTAAATTAAATAAGGGATTTGCGGAAACATTTTTCAATATGGTCTAGTAAGAGAATATAAGTGTCTTCTAGTGAGAAAATATGTATTATCAATTAAAAAAAATACTCCAACGTATATTCATATTTAATATCCTAACGCATATCCCAAGTGCTTTCTAGTGAGAAAATATATATTATGAATTAAAAAATACCCCAACATATACCCATATTAAATGCCTTAGACAAGAATATCTTCTCTCAATAATATATTACATATTGCATTGGTATTTGTGAAAAAATATTTAAAAATAAGTTGATAATAAATAAGTAATAAATAGAAGAATCAAAAGTCAAAAAATAAATTAAATAAAAAATTAGTCGACATATTTTTTTAACATGGTCTAATGAAAAAATATTTATTATACATTTTAGAAAATATCCCAATATATATTTTATATTAAATTATTATACATTTTAAAAAATATCTCAATACATGTTCCATATTAAATTTCTAAGGCAGTACCTTAAAAGTATATCTCACTTACTAGTGAGAATATATTACATATTGCCTCGATACTTGTGAAGAAACATTTAAAATAATAAGTTGATGATAAATAAATAATAAATAAAAGAATCAAAAATTAAAAATTAAATTAAATAAAAGATTTACCGACATACTTTCTATATTCTTTCTTGACATAAATAAATATAAATAACCAAAATATAATATCACAATTGTTCGAATCATTATCTTATTTTCTTCCTCAGTCACATGAAAATTTATAATACTTCGTACAATTTATTTCCAATAAAATAATACGTAACTAAAAAATTTATCAAAACATTAGGAATAAATAAATTATGCAAACACCCTTAAAATTTTGTTAAATTACATTGAGTATATCTCTATTATTTAACATTATTTTTATTGGATTTTGATATAATTGTTTCAAAATTACGGAGGTGTAAGTTTTATGTATAAACAAGTATTTATGTAATATTTTTTAAATAATCATCAATATTTTGTATAGAATTTTAAAAAATAAAGGATATTTAAGTAATTTCATAAAAATTGAGCAGAATTTATGTGATTTACTTAAAAAAAAAATAATGGATCAACTCATTCAACTCATGGTTAACCAAAATTGAGGGTAAACCGTAAATTCCATGTGTTTCTTCGTAACTCGGTGAAGGGGGATTGTTAAACAGCTTGTGAAGGGGGATTGTTAAACAGCTTGGCCCTGTTCTCTTGTTATATTGGTGCATGTGAAGAGCATAAGTTTAATATATATTTAACTAATATTGGATGAAATCTTGACCGTGTGACATCACCTAGAGATATGACCTGTTGCAAGAATATAAGTCGGATACAAACTTTATACTATAAGTCGGTTTTGAGGGGATGAGTTAGGTCCAACCCACAACTTCAAGTTGGTATCACAACCTACCCTAGTATTGAAGAAAATGTTGGGTCACCCGTTGTCAAGTCGTATTGAAGCATCCGTTTGAATAGTCTCCAAGCTCGAGAAGTCCAGTCCTCGGCATGAGAGGAGTGTGTTGGAATCTAATATTGGATCATCCGTTGAATAGTTTTCACACTCGATAAGTCCAGTCCTTAGTGTGGGAGGGGTGTGTTGAAAATCCAATATTAGACGAAATCCCGAGGTTGTGGAGTTCCACATCACCTAGAGATAGGGTTTGCTACGTGAATATAAGTGGGGCATACCTCACCAAACGAGCCGATTTTATGGGGTTGAGTTAGACCCAACCCACTTTTCAACATGGTATCAGAGCCTATCCTAGGATCGATGAAGATGTTGGACCACCTGTTATCGAGCCAATATTGGACCACCCGTTGAATAGCTTCCACGCTCGAGAAGTCTAGTCCTCGGCGTGGGAGGGGTGTGTTGGAAATCAAATATTGGATGAAATCCTGAAGGTTTGAAGTCCCACATCACCTATTGGAAATCCAATATTGGACGAAATCCCGAGGGTGTGACATCACCTAGAGATAGGACATGTTGCATGAGTATAAGTGGGAGCAAACCTCACCTTATAACCCGGTTTGTAGGGTTGAATTAGGTCCATCACCCAAAGCCTATCTTTAGGATCGATGAAGATGTTGGGCCACCTGTTGTAGGGTCAATATTGGACCACCCGTTGAATAGTTTCCACGCTCGAGAAGTCCAGTCATCGGTGTTAGAAGGGTGTGTTGAAAATCCAATATTGGATGAAATCCCGAAGGTGTGAAGTCTCATATCACCTAGAGATAAGACCTGTTGACTGAATATAAGTGAGGTGCAAACCTCACTCCATAAGCCGGTTTGTAAGGTTGAGTTAGACCCATCACCCATGACATATCTCTAGGATTGACGAAGATGTTGGGCTACTCGTTGTCGGGCCAATATTGGATCACCCGTAGAATAGTTTCCATGCTCGAGAACTCCAGTCCTCGACGTGGGAGGGTGAGTTAGAAATCCAATATTGGATGAAATCTTGAGGGTGTGACATCACCTAGAGATATGACTTGTTGCATGAATATAAGTGAGGTGCAAACCTCACTTTATAAGCCGGTTTGTAGGGTTGAGTTAGGCCCATCACGCAAAGCCTATTTTTAGGATCAATGAAGATATTGGGCCACCCGTTGTAGGGCCAATATTGAACCACCCGTTGAATAGTTTCCACGCTCGAGAACTCCAGTCATCGGCGTGGGAGGGGTGTGCTGGAAATCCAATATTGGACGAAATCCCGAGGGTGTGACATCACCTAGAGATATGACTTGTTGCATGAATATAAGTGGGGTGCAAACCTCACACTATAAGCCGGTTTTGTGGGGTTGAGTTAGGCCTAATCCACAACTTCAAGTTGGTATCAGAGCCTGTCCTATTATTGATGAAGATGTTGGGTTACTCGTTGGATCGTATTAAAGCACTCATTTGAATAGTCTCCAAGCTCGAGAAGTCCAGTCATCGGCGTGGGAGGAGTGTGTTGGAATCTAATATTGGACCACATGTTGAATAGTTTCCATGCTCGAGAATTCCAGTTCTCAATGTAGGAGGGGTGTGTTGGAAATTTAATATTAGACGAAATTCTGAGGGTGTGGAGTTCCACATCACCTAGAGATAGGGTCTGCTACTTGAATATAAGTAGGGTCACACCTCACCATACGAGCCAAATTTTATAGAGTTGAGTTAGGCCCAACCCACTTTTTAACACATGGTTCGTGACATAATTTTTTTTTGAGTTGGTGATTTTAGAATGGTCCAAAGAAAACTAATTATGATACTTTAAGAGACCTGCAGTAGCAGCAACGTTTCTCATAGTCTGATATACGATTTTTGTAATTCATGTCATTCTTGTCTTTTAAGTTCAGTTAGTTAAATTAATTTTGAGGACTTCTTTTTTTCAGAAGTCAGTTTACCATATTTTTCTTTTTTTTTAAGCGTCCTTATTTCAATCTATACTATTCTTTTTCTATAAGAGGTTTTATTGTGATGCTTTTTAAAATAATTAAGAGTCAGTATATAGCTCAATGTAATAT
The DNA here is from genome assembly GCA_026586105.1 of Hylodesmum podocarpum. Classification (NCBI taxonomy): domain Eukaryota; kingdom Viridiplantae; phylum Streptophyta; class Magnoliopsida; order Fabales; family Fabaceae; genus Hylodesmum; species Hylodesmum podocarpum. Next base: position 3,242,461 of record JALJEV010000519.1, on the reverse strand, counting down.
TTTTTTAAAAGTTAATTTTTTTTATAAGGACAAGAGAAAAGGTGTTTGTAAAATTTTTTGAAATTCAAGAAATGCTAGTGTAATTTGTTTTGTGTAATTTATCATTTTTTAGAAAATATAAAGCTGGGAAAATTCTAATCAATAATGACCATCTTAATCTTGAATGAAAAAGCATTTTTCCAATAATCAATCAAAATTAATGAATATATCAACGAGGAAAGGGATTAAAAGTTTCAAAACTAATAAAACTTATCTTAAAAAGAATAAGAATATGTACTATTAATGTTAGCAATAAGTTTTAAAAAATAAATTTGGGAAAAATTTAGAAGTGTAAATTAAATTATTTCAATTGCTTGATCACTATCAATTAACGGAAATAGAGGTAGTAACATTTACTACAAGTATTTAATTTGTGATGATATAAAGATTTGTTTATTGTGTCTGTACCTATATATAAAAGGGGTAGAATTTTCAGTAATCACTCTTGGATCGTGGATTAGGTCTTGAGGCACCGAACCACGTTAAATCTTTTTGTGTGCTCTTTTCTTTCTCCCTCTTATGTTTTTAAGCAGGCTGAATTCTCAACAAGTGGTATCATAGCTGATGGTTCGACTTGGCGAGAGATGAATCTATGAAGGTGGATCCATGAAGGTCAGGTGGACCTATCTTGAGATGATTTCCTTTGTTGAAAGTCTTCCGCTGCAGGGAGAGAAAAAATATTGTGGTCTTTTGTTTGAAGAGAGGATTGTTAGGATGCAATCAATGTCACACACTAAAATAACATAGCATAGAGCTTGAAGGAGAAGAAGGATTTTGCTAATAAGAAGATTTTGCTGTAAGGGAGGATTACTCTAGAAGTCAGAAGATTTTATTGTTGCAAAAGGAGATTGCTCTAGAAGAGTTTTTTATGCTAGTTTTTTTTATGTAAAGAAGGATCATTGTAAAAGTGTAGGACTTTAAATTAAGGGGAGATTTGTTGAGTCTTGTGTTAATTCAAAGTCCCACATCGGAGAGTATTAAAAAGAGAGATGAGTGAAAAACCTGTATAAGTGAGAGTATTAGGTTTTAATCACTTGCACCACATCCTTGAATCTATAATGGATGTTCTAAATTTTAGGTAGTGTGTGTCAAACATATGACGAGGGTTTGTAGTTTTTCCGTCCAAAAACTATATGGTGCGAGGGTTTGTAGTTTTTCTGTCCAAAACCCATATGGTACGAGGGTTTGTAGTTTTTCCGTCTAAAAATTACACTGGTGCGAGGGTTTGTGATTTTTCTGTTAAAAAATTACACTGTTGCAAGGGTTTGTGATTTTTCCGGTAAAAAATTACAAATAGTGAATTTTATCCTAAAGGGATCGTGAACTTGGTCTTGAGACACCGAACCACGTTAAATCTTTTTGTGTACTCTTTTCTTTCTCCCTTATATGTTTTTAAACAGGTTGAATTCCCAACAGTCTTCATGGTGGCCCCCTTGGTATCCCTGCCTTCTTCGGTGTCTGCATTGAACGTTATTTTTTCTGGGGCGATATGGTGTTTCACGATAAGGAGACCCCACAATGCAGTGTTGAGAGAGCTTCCGGACGAACTCAGTTGAATTGCATTTTAAAATGTTTTTCTTGACCTTTGAATATTTTATGCAAGGCTTTTTTTAAAATAATTTTTTTAAATCTTTGATCTATCATTCGACCTGATCTTAGGCCCTGACTCACTCTATGTGAACGAACCATGCGAAAAAAATCTTAGATTTTCGAGGCATTGAATTCTCATTAATATTTGTCTTAGTCAAGCCGACAATTTCGCTTCCGATTTTGTCCAAGATATTGAAGCAGGGTATCTTATATGTTAGAATAAAAAGATTTTGAATCGAAGGATTTTGGCATATCTTATCTTATTTTATTATTTTTTTAGTTTTATTCATATGATATTAATTTATTTGATTTATTATTGTATTTTTGGTTTTATTAATATATAAAAAAATAATAACAAAGCAAATTCTAATTTAAAATAGCAAATATAATTTTTTTAAAATACTTCCCATAATCACTTTTTAATTTCTTCAATCCATCTATTATAAACTCCTGTATTTTAGAAGTGTGTGTAACTTTTATTTGCATTGAATATATTCTTAAATGGTCATATTCTTAAATGGTCAACATCAAAATTACAAAACTCTTCTCCGATAATTTAGTAATAAAAACTATTTTTATTATTTATTTAGTCTTAAAACAGAGGATAAGTTAACTTATACTGTTCAACCTATCCATCAAATAAAATAGATAGAATTAATATTTATCTTTAAATTTTAGGTTTCATCCATATTTTTATTAATCTCATGACGAGGTTTCATTAGAAATGCATGATAGATATGAGTACTTATGAATCTTTTGAATAAAATCATTCCATAGAAAATATATTTGTATTATCACTCATTACCAAATGGCATAAAGATACATAATATAGTTGAAAACATAGAAAGCTGCAAATAAACCTATGAGATACTTCTAAGGTGGATTTATTTCACTAAGAGATACTCATATTAATTAAAGCAACAAGAAACTAAATATTCATTTGGTATTATCTTGAACAAACTTCATGAATTGGTCCATGTATTCTTCAAAACCACTCTATGGTGATGGGACAAGGTCTTCTCCATCGTAGTACTTATACTTCTTAATTAAAAAAAGAGTAACTAGCACAGGTTTTGCAGCAATAAGCTTGCGTCCAACAAGGCCACCAAAAAGTTGGTTACTTTCATTTGTGAACTGAGTTGAGAAAGAGGAACGAACATTGTTCTGGGAGCCTGAAGCTAAATTCTTGTTGTTGTAAAAGCCAGAGAGAGACATCATGAACAAGTTGCCTTGGATAGTCAAATCATTGGAAGCAGCAAAATGGTTTAAAATGTTAACTTCAGATATGGAACCGGAAGCATCAAGGACTGAGATGTGAGTATCTTGTTCATGAGCTAATTTGATTATGTGCTTAATAATATCTGCGCCAGCAGGAACAATCAAGAATGAGGGTTTGAGAAAGCCCTTCTCTTCTTGAAAGGAGGGGGTGGCTGAGATAGGGAACTCCATCACTGGCTTGGGATCATTCTCTGGACCAGATGGCTCCCCTTCATGCTTCTTATCAAGTGAAACCATGTTAGGTTGTGGTTGCACTTCCTCATTTGGTTTGTTAAGAAGAGCATCTAACTCAGCAAACATATCTGGGGTTGGTGATAAAGGTGGTAGCAAAGGTGAAAGATTGTTGACAGAGTTCTCAGAGGATTGGGAAGATGAGGGATTCTCAGAGGATTGGGAAGAGGAGGGTGAAAGAACACTCTTTGCCATTGTTGATGGTGTGAGTATCACAAAGAGCAAAAGAGTATTTAACAAGAGGGGCATAGTATGCTAGATGTGGTGTGAACCTATTGTGTTATTGAGATCTACTTATAGAACAATCTCAGGTTGGATGATGTGAGCTTATTTAATGTAAATTTATTAGGATGTGTATTTTTCTTTTCCTAATTTTTTTAATATATAATTTTAAAAATCTAATGTATTAGATGAATAAATTTTTAAAAGATTTAATTATGTAATAAATTTTAACAATGAATGTAGTAACATTTTATTCGTGGGTAAATATTTCATCTTATGTGACAAATATTAAAAATTTACTCTAATTTTAATATATTTGAAAAATAAATATATTTTTATTTTGTAATTGAACTATAAAATATAGGCTATTATTTTTCAAATAATGTAAAAGTTAAATTCATTATGGTTATATCCTTTTCTTTTCATTTATTTCATACTTAATTTTTATTCTACTTAATTTTTGAAAAATATGTAAAAATTAATTGATAATAAACGAAAAATAAGTAGAAGTATCCAAAATAATTAAGTTGACAATAAGTTAAAAAAAAAAAAATCAGACTTGTTGCCGCTCTATTTTAACATGGTCTAGTAAATATATTTCATGATATATCTTATGTTGAGTAAGAGAATATATTGTATATTATGCTAGTATATGAAAAAATATTTAAAAATAAGTTGACGATAAATAAATAATAAACGGGGATCAGAAGTCAAAAATAAATTAAATAATGGATATGCCGACATTTTTTTTTAATATAATCTAGATGACAACATTCTATGGTATATTCCATTCTAAGCAAGATAATATATTGCATAGTATGAAGAAATATTTAGAAATGGAGTTGATGATAAATAAATAATAAATAGAGGGGACTGGGAGTCAAAAAGTAAATTATATAACGGATTTGCTGACACATTTTTTTAATATGGTCTACTGAGAAAATATTAATTGTGGGTTAGAAAGTGAGTTAGACAATACCTTAAAGTATATCTCACACACTCCGGTGAGAATATATTGTATATCCCGCCGTTTGCGCTGATATGTGTAAAGAAGTATTTAAAAATAAGTTGATGATAAATGAGTAATAAATATAGAGACTAGAAGTCAAAAAGTAAATTAAGAAGGGATTTGCTGACACACTTTTTTTAACATGAACAAATGAGAAAATAGTTAATATGGGTTAGAAAATATCTTATATGAAGTGTATTAGACAATACACTAAAGTATATCTCACACTCCATTCAGAATATATTGCATATTACGTTAGTACGTGTGTGCGATACGTGTGACAAAACATTTAAAAATTAGTTAATGATAATGAATAATAAACAGAGGAATCAGAAGTAAAAAAATAAATTAAATAAGGAATTTGCCGACGCACTTTTGCTTGTAATGAGTATATTAGACAATACTAAAAAATATATCTAATATTAGAGAATATCCGAAAGTATATTCTATATTGAACAAGAGAATGTACCACATATTACATGTTTTAGAATAACCCATAAATTAATTCATTGTTGTTTTTAAGTAAATCACGTGAATACTTCTCAAGTTTTGTGAAATTATATAAACATCCTTGTTAAGTCATAATGACAGACGAAATAATCATCTTAAGTTTTGATCATTACAAGACAGACGAAATAATCATCAGACGCAGACTGAATAATGATCAGACGAAACATAAGTGAGCACAGACGAAGAATGCACCCTCAAGCATAGACGCACAAGCACAAGAGTAGTGTTCAAGTCATCAAGCTTTAGAACACTCTTATTAGATGAAGAACCTTTTTGAATCAAGATGAAGTCTAAGGATCAAACTCAAATTCAAGTCACATTAATCTATCTGATACAAGCTTCTGTTTGAAGATATGAAGATTGGGGTTGCAGAAGAAGAAGACAAATGAATGACAAGCTACCAGACTAAGTCATTTCATTCGTCTACTAAAGTTTAACGAAGTTCAGATGAAGAGTAACACATGCATCTACTCAAATCAAGTCGTTGGTCAAAAGCTTTTAAAGGTAGAAAGAGATTTGGATTTAACCTCTACAACATGAAAAGTAAACTGCACTATTTGGTGAAATCTCTGACACACGTTCATCCACCTATAGTAATCAGCAGTAGTGGAAATTTTTCCCACCAAGTGACAATATTTCAATCCTAGGCCTCTTCTCTGACCTATCAGAGACTTACCACAATACTTTCATTCATCCTCATTTTCGAACACACTTTTCATCTCACCTAAATAATTATGATAATCTCAATATTTTCAATAAAATTACTATGCTCCTTTGACATATCCAGGTAACCTTAATACCTCATCATAGAATACTTACATTCTAACCATTTTCAAAATATGATTCTTATAATTCGGAGAGTCAAATGATAAACATGTTACACTTTAAGGAACTTTTATACTTTTTTTTATTTTCCAAATACTAAATTACTCGATTCATACACTTTCAAATGCCAAAATAGTTTTTGTAATTAACTATTTGTAATTGATAATTTGAGTAGTTTTACTACCATTTTTACCGGCATGTATTTAGGGATAATATCATAAGTAACTGAGGTAATGGACTTAGGGATGAAAGAAAGGATTTTTATTTTCTAATTTTAACTTTTGAATAAAAACCATTCAATAGAAAATGTATTTGTATTATAACTCATTACCTAATGGCATAAAGATACATTATATAGTTGAAAACATAGAAAGTTGCAGTAAAGGTATGTGATACTTCTACGGTGGAGTTGTTTCACTAAGAGATATGCATATTAATTAAAGCAACAAGAAACTAAATATTCATTTGGTATTAACTAGAATAAACTTCATGAATTGGTCCATATATTCTTCAAAACCACTCTATGGCGATGGGACAAGGTCTTCTCACTCGCAGTACTTATACTTCTTAACGAAAAAAACCGAAACTTGCACAGGTTTTGCAGCAATAAGCTTGCGTCCAACAAGGCCACCGAAAAGTTGGCAGGAACTTTCATTTTTGTACAGAATTGAGAAAGAGGAACGAACATTGTTATGAGAGCCTGAAGCTAAATGCTTGTTGTTGTAAAAGCCAGATAGAGACACCATGAACAAGTTGCCTTTGATAGTCAATTCATTGGAAGCAGAAAAATCGTTTGAAATGCTAATTTCAGATATGTAACCTGAAGCATCAATGACTGAGATGCTAGTTTCTTGTTCATGAGCTAATTTGATGATGGCATTAATGATGTCTGCACCAGCAGGAACAATCAAGAATGAGGGTTTGAGAAAGTCATTCTCTTCTTGAAAGGAGGGGGTGGTTGGGATAGGGAACTCCATCACTGGCTTGGGATCATTCTCTGGACCAGATGGCTTCTTCCCTTCATGCTTCTTATCAAGTGAAACCATGTTAGGTTGTGGTTGCACTTCTTCATTTGATTTGTGAAGAAGAGCACCTAACTCAGCAAACATAGATGGGGTTAGTGATAGAGGTGGTAGCAAAGGTGAACGATTGTTGACAGAGTTCTCAAAACGAGTGATAACACTCTCCACATAGTTACTGGTGGAGGGATTCTCAGGGTATTGAGAAGAGGAGGGTGAATGAACACTCTTTGTCATTGTTGATGGTGTGAGTATCACAAAGAGCACAAGAGTATTTAACAAGAGGGGCACAATATGCAAGATGTGGTGTGAACCTACTGTGCTATTGAGACCATTTATAGAACAATCTCAGGTTGGATGATGTGGTTATATTTATTTCAAATTTATTAGGATGTGTATTTTTCTTTTTCTAATTTTTTTAATATATAATTTTAAAAAACTAATGTATTGAATGAATAAATTTTTAAATAATTAATTACATAATAAATTTTAGCAATTAATATAGCAACATTTTATTCATGGATAAATAATTCATCTTATGTGACAATATTAAGAATTTACTCTTAGTTTAAATATATTTTAAAAATAATTATATTTTATTTTGTAATTAAACTATAAAATATAGGCTAAACAAAGCATAAGTTAAATTTATTGTGTTTATATATTCTTCTTTTCATTTATTTCATACTTATTTTTTATTCTACTTAATTAATGAAAAATACATAAAAATAAATTGATAATAAATAAATAGGTAATGGAGGAAAATATATTGCATATTTCTCTATACTTGTCAATAAATATTTAAAATTAAGTTGATGATAAATAAATAATAAATGAAGGGATCGGTGGTCAAAAAGTAAACTATTAACATAATCTAGATAATTTAATCGAATATACCTGGTATATTCCGAGAATATATTACATATTGCATCCACACGTGTGAAGAAATATTTAAAAATTAGTTTATGGTCAAAAAAATAAGTTAAATAAGAAATTTGCGAATACATTTTTTCAACATGGTCTAGTGAGAGAATATTTATTATGAGTTAGAAAATGTCCTAACGTATATCTTATATTAAGTGTCTTATAGTGAGAAAATATTTATTATGAATTAAAAAATATCCCAAAATAATGCTCATATTAAGTGCCTTAAACAAGAATATCTCACTCTCTTTGATAATACATTGCATAATGCACCGGTACTTGTGAAGAAATATTTAAAAATAAGTTGATGATAAATAAGTAATAAATAAAGAGATCAAAAGTCAAAAAGTAAATTAAATAAGGAATTTGCCGACACATTTTTTTAACATGGTCTAATGAGAAAATATTTATTATACATTTTAGAAAATATCCTAACGGAAATTCCATGGGTTTCTTCATAGCTCGCTAAAGGGGATTGTTAAACAATTTGGCCTCGTTCTCTTGTTATATTGGTGCATGTAAAGAGCATAAGCTTAATCTATATTTAATTTTTCTTTTATTTTAAGGTGTTGGAAATCTAATATTAGACGATATTTTGAGGGTGTGACATCAGCTAGAGATAGGATTTGTTGCATGAATATAAGTGGGGTGCAAACCTCACACTATAAGTCGGTTTTATGGGGTTGAGTTAGGCCCAACCCACAAGTTCAAGTTGGTATCAGAGCCTATCTTAGTATTGATGAAAATGTTGGGCCACCCATTGTCGGATCGTATTGAAGCACCCGTTTGAATAGTATCAAAGCTCGAGAAGTCCAGTCCTCGGCGTGGGAGGTGTGTGTTAGAATCTAATATTGGACCACCCATTGAATAGTTTACACACTCGAAAAGTCCAGTCATCGGTGTGGGAGAGGTGTGTTGGAAATCCAATATTAGACGAAATCTCAAGGGTGTGGAGTTCCACATCACCTAGAGATAGAGTCTGCTACGTGAATATAAGTGAGGGCACACCTCACCAGACGAGCCGGTTTTATGGGATTGAGTTAGACCCAACCCACTTTTTAACATGGTATCAGTCTATCCTATGATCGATGAAGATGTTGGGTCATTGTTATCGGGCCAATATTGGACCACCCGATGAATAGCTTCCACGTTCGAGAAGTCCAGTCCTCGGCGTGAGATAGATGTGTTGGAAATCCAATATTGGATGAAATCCTGAGGGTGTGAAGTCTCATATCACCTGTTGGAAATCCAATATTGGACGAAATCCCGAGGGTGTGACATCACCTAGAGATAGGACCTGTTACATGAATATAAGTTGGAGTAACCCTCACCTTATAAGCTAGTTTGTAGGGTTGAATTAGGCCCATCACCCAAAGCCTATCTTTAAGATCGATGAAGATATTGGGCCACCTGTTGTAGGACCAATATTGGACCACCCGTTGAATAGTTTTCACGCTCGAGAAGTTCAGTCCTCAGCGTGAGAGGGGTGTGTCAGAAATCCAATATTGGACAAAATCCCGAGGGTGGAAGTCCTACATCACCTAGAGATAGGACCTGTTGAATGAATATAAGTGAGGTGCAAACCTCACTCTATAAGCGAGTTTGTAAGGTTGAGTTAGACCCATCACCCAAGACATATCTCTAGGATCGATGAAGATGTTGGGTCACCCGTTGTTGGGCCAATATTAGATCACCTGTTGAATAGTTTTCACGCTCGAGAACTCCAGTCCTCGGCGTGGGAGAGATGTGTTAGAAATCTAATATTGGACGAAATCCCGAGTGTGTAAAGTTCCACATCACCTAGAGATGGAGCCTGTTGCATGAATATAAGTGAGGTGCAAACCTCACTTTATAAGCCGGTTTGTAGGGTTAAGTTAGGTTCATCACGCAAAGCCTATTTCTAGGATCGATGAAGATGTTGGGCCATCCGTTGTAGAGCCAATATTGGACCACTCGTTGAATAGTTTCTATGCTCGAGAAGTCCAGTCCTCGGCGTGGGAGGGGTGTGTTGGAAACCCAATATTGGACGAAATCCCGAGGGTGTGACATCACCTAGAGATAGGAACTGTTGCATGAATATAAGTGAGGTGCAAACCTCACACTATAAGCCGGTTTTGTAGGGTTGAGTTAGGCCCAACCCACAACTTCAAGTTGGTATCAGAGCATATCCTAGTATTGATGAAGATGTTGGGTCACCCGTTGTCGGGTCGTATTGAAGCACTCGTTTGAATAGTCTCCAAGCTCGAGAAGTCCAGTCCTCAGCATGGGAGGAGTGTGTTGGAATCTAATATTGAACCACCCGTTGAATAGTTTTTATGTTCGAGAAGTCCAGTCCTCAGTGTGGAAGGGATGTGTTGAAAATCCAATATTAGACGAAATTCTGAGGATGTGGAGTTTCACATCACTTAGAGATAGGACCTGTTGTGTAACGGGCCACACCTCATCATACAAGTCAATTTTATGGAGTTGAGTTAGATCCAACCGTTTGATATAATTTTCTTTCCGGGTTGGTGATTTTAAAATGGTCCAAAGAAAATTGATTATGATACTTTAAGAGACCTGCAACGTTTCTGATGATGTGATATACGGTTTTTGTAGTTCATGTCATTCTTGTCTTCTTAGTTAAGTTAATTTTGAGGACTTTTTTTTTCGGAAGTTAATTTGCCATTTTTTTAAGCATCCTTATTTCAATCTATACTATTCTTTTTCTATAAGGGGTTTTATTGTGATGTTTTTTAAAATAATTAAGAGTCAGTATATAGCTTAATGTAATATTTTTTTTTAAAGTTAATTTTTTTATAAGGACAAGAGAAAAGGTGTTTGTAAAAGTTTGCGAAATTCAAGAAATTTTAGTGTAATTTGTTTTGTGTAATTTATATTTTTTAGAAAATATTAAGCTGGGAAAATTCTAATTTATAATGACCATCTTAATCTTGTATGAAAAGCATTTTTCCAATAATCAATCAAAATTAATGAATATATCAAGGAAGAGAGAGATTAAAAGTTTCAAAACTAATAAAACTTATCTTAAAAAGAATAAGAATATGTACTATTAATGTTAGCAATAAGTTTTAAAAAATAAATTTGGGAAAAATTTAGAAGTGTAAATTAAATTATTTCAATTGCTTGATCACTATCAATTAACGGAAATAGAGGTAGTAACATTTACTACAAGTATTTAATTTGTGATGATATAAAGATTTGTTTATTGTGTCTGTACCTATATATAAAAGGGGTAGAATTTTCAGTAATCACTCTTGGATCGTGGATTAGGTCTTGAGGCACCGAACCACGTTAAATCTTTTTGTGTGCTCTTTTCTTTCTCCCTCTTATGTTTTTAAGCAGGCTGAATTCTCAACAAGTGGTATCATAGCTGATGGTTCGACTTGGCGAGAGATGAATCTATGAAGGTGGATCCATGAAGGTCAGGTGGACCTATCTTGAGATGATTTCCTTTGTTGAAAGTCTTTCGCCGCGGGGAGGGAAAAAATATAGTGGTCTTTTTGTTTGAAGAGAGGATTGTTAGGATGCAATCAAAGTCCCACATTAAAAGAACGGAGCAGAGCTTGAAGGAGAAGAAGAATTTTTTCTAGTAAGAAGATTTTGCTGTAAGGGAGGATTACTCTAGAAGTCAAATGATTTTGTTGTTGCAAAAGGAGATTGCTCCAGAAGAGTTTTTTTTTTTGCTAGTTTTTTTATGTAAAGAAGGATTATTGTATAAGTGTAGGACTTTAAATTAAGGGGAGATTTGTTGAGTCTTGCATTAATTCAAAGTCTCACATCGGAGAGTATTAAAGAGAGACATGAGTGAAAAACCTGTATAAGTGAGAGTATTAGGTTTTAGTCACTTGCACCACATCCTTGAATCTATAATGAATGTTCTAAATTTTAGGTAGTGTGTGTCAAACATGTGGCGAGAGTTTGTAGTTTTTCCGTTCAAAAACTATATGGCGCGAGAGATTGTAGTTTTTCCGTCCAAAACCTATATGGTGCGAGGGTTTGTAATTTTTTCGTCCAAAAATTACACTGGTGCGAGGGTTTGTGATTTTTGCGTTCAAAAATTACACTATTGCGAGAGTTTGTAATTTCATCCCAAAGGGATCGTGTACTAGGTCTTGAGGCACCGAACCACGTTAAATCTTTTTGTGTGCTCTTTTCTTTCTCCCTTATATGTTTTTAAGCAGACTGAATTCCCAACAGTCTTCATGGTGGACCCCTCGGTATCCTTGCCTTCTTCGATGTCAACATCGAACGTTATTTTCTTTGAGGCGATATGGTGTTTCACAGCAAGTAGTTGAGAGAGCTTCGAATGAACACAGTTGAATTGCATTTTAAAATGTTTTTTCTTGACCTTTGAATATTTTATGCAAGGTTTTTTTTAAAATAATTTTCAATTTAAAATCTTTGATCTATCATTCGGCCTGATCTTAGGCCCTGACTAACTCTATGTGAATGAACCATGCAAAAAAAAATCTTAAATTTTTGAGGCATTGAATTCTCATTAATATTTGTCTAAGTCAAGCCGACAATTTCGCATCCATTTTGTCCAATTAAGATACAGAAGCAGGGTATCTTATATGTCAGAATAAAAAGATTTTGAATAGAAGAATTTTGGCATATTTTATCTTATTTGATTATATTTTTTTAGTTTTATTCATATAATATTTATTTATTTAGTTTATTATTGTATTTTTTGTTTTATTAATATATAAAAAAATAATAATAAAGAAAATTCTAATTCAAAAAAGCAAATATAATTTTTTTAAAATACTCCTCGTACTCACTTTTTAATTTCTTCAATCCATTTATTATAAACTCCTTCTTTTAGAATTCTCTTCTCAGACAATTTAGTAATTTAACTTGTACTTGTTTAACCTTTCGATCATAAAACAAATTTCTAATAATTAAAGTATGTGAAGTATAAAATAAATAGAATTAATATTTATCTTTAAATTTTAGACTCATATGTATCTTTATTAGTCTGATGAGAGGTTTCATTTGAAATGCATCACATATATGAGTACTTATGAATCTTTTGAATTCCACAGAAAATATATTTGTATTATCACTCGTTACCAAATGGCATAAAGATACATAATATAGTTGAAAACATAGATAGCCGCAGATAAACCTATGGGATACTTCTACGGTGGATTTATTTCACTAAGAGATACTCATTAATTAAAGCAACAAGAAACTAAATATTCATTTGGTATTATCTTGAACAAACTTCATGAATTGGTCCATGTATTCTTCAAAACCACTCTATGGTGATGGGACAAGGTCTTCTCCATCGTAGTACTTATACTTCTTAATTAAAAAAAGAGTAACTAGCACAGGTTTTGCAGCAATAAGCTTGCGTCCAACAAGGCCACCAAAAAGTTGGTTACTTTCATTTGTGAACTGAGTTGAGAAAGAGGAACGAACATTGTTCTGGGAGCCTGAAGCTAAATTCTTGTTGTTGTAAAAGCCAGAGAGAGACATCATGAACAAGTTGCCTTGGATAGTCAAATCATTGGAAGCAGCAAAATGGTTTAAAATGTTAACTTCAGATATGGAACCGGAAGCATCAAGGACTGAGATGTGAGTATCTTGTTCATGAGCTAATTTGATTATGTGCTTAATAATATCTGCGCCAGCAGGAACAATCAAGAATGAGGGTTTGAGAAAGCCCTTCTCTTCTTGAAAGGAGGGGGTGGCTGAGATAGGGAACTCCATCACTGGCTTGGGATCATTCTCTGGACCAGATGGCTCCCCTTCATGCTTCTTATCAAGTGAAACCATGTTAGGTTGTGGTTGCACTTCCTCATTTGGTTTGTTAAGAAGAGCATCTAACTCAGCAAACATATCTGGGGTTGGTGATAAAGGTGGTAGCAAAGGTGAAAGATTGTTGACAGAGTTCTCAGAGGATTGGGAAGATGAGGGATTCTCAGAGGATTGGGAAGAGGAGGGTGAAAGAACACTCTTTGCCATTGTTGATGGTGTGAGTATCACAAAGAGCAAAAGAGTATTTAACAAGAGGGGCATAGTATGCTAGATGTGGTGTGAACCTATTGTGTTATTGAGATCTACTTATAGAACAATCTCAGGTTGGATGATGTGAGCTTATTTAATGTAAATTTATTAGGATGTGTATTTTTCTTTTCCTAATTTTTTTAATATATAATTTTAAAAATCTAATGTATTAGATGAATAAATTTTTAAAAGATTTAATTATGTAATAAATTTTAACAATGAATGTAGTAACATTTTATTCATGGGTAAATAGTTCATCTTATGTGACAAATATTAAAAATTTACTCTAATTTTAATATATTTGAAAAATAAATATATTTTTATTTTGTAATTGAACTATAAAATATAGGCTATTATTTTTCAAATAATGTAAAAGTTAAATTCATTATGGTTATATCCTTTTCTTTTCATTTATTTCATACTTAATTTTTATTCTACTTAATTTATGAAAAATATGTAAAAATTAGTTGATAATAAATAAAAAATAAGTAGAGGTATCCAAAATAATTAAGTTGAAATTTTTTTTAAAAAAAAATCAGACTTGTTGCGGCTCTATTTTAACATGGTCTAGTAAGTATATTTCATGATATATCTTATGTTGAGTAAGAGAATATATTGTATATTAAATATTTAAAAATAAGTTGACAATAAATGAATAATAAACGGGGATCAAAAGTCAAAAAATAAATTAAATAATGGATATGTCGACATTTTTTTTAATATAATCTAGATGAGAATATTCTATGGTATATTCCATTCTAAGCAAGATAATATATTGCATAGTATGAAGGTATATTCCATTCTAAGCAAGATAATATATTGCATAGTATGAAGAAATATTTAAAAATGGAGTTGATGATAAATAAATAATAAATAAAGGGGACTGGGAGTCAAAAAGTAAATTATATAACGGATTTGCTAACACATTTTTTTAACATGGTCTACTGAGAAAACATTAATTATGGGTTAGAAAGTGAGTTAGACAATACCTTAAAGTATATCTCACACTCTGGTGAGAATATATTGTATATCCGCCGTTTGCGCTGGTATGTGTAAAAAAGTATTTAAAAATAAATTGATGATATATAGAGACTAGAAGTCAAAAAGTAAATTAAGAAGGGATTTGCTGACACACTTTTTTTAACATGGACAAATGAGAAAATATTTAATATGAGTTAGAAAATATCTTATATGAAGTGTGTTAGACAATACACTAAAGTATATCTCACACTCCATTCAGAATATATTACATATTACGCTAATACGTGTGTGCGATACGTGTGACAACATTTAAAAATAAGTTAATGAGAATGAATAATAAACAGAGGAATCAGAAGTAAAAAAATAAATTAAATAAGGGATTTGCGGACACACTTTTGCTTATAATGAGTGTCTTAGACAATACTCAAAAATATATCTAATATTAGAGAATATCCGAAAGTATATTCTATATTGAACAAGAGAATGTACCACATATTACATGTTTTAGAATAACCCATAAATTAATCCATTGTTATTTTTAAGTAAATCATGTAAATACTTCTCAAGTTTTGTGAAATTATATAAACATCCTTGTTAAGTCATAATGACAGACGAAATAATCATCTTAAGTTTTGATCATTACAAGACATAAGTTTTGATCATTACAAGACAGACGAAATAATCATCAGACGCAGACTGAATAATGATCAGACGAAACATAAGTGAGCACAGACAAAGAATGCATCCTCAAGCATAGACGCACAAACACAAGATGTAATGTTCAAGTCATCAAGCTTTAGAACACTCTTATTAGATGAAGAACCTTTTTGAATCAAGACGAAGTTTAAGGATCAAACTCAAATTCAAGTCACATTAATCTATCTGATACAAGCTTCTGTTTGAAGATATGAAGATTGGGGTTGCATAAGAAGAAGACAAATGAATGACAAGCTACCAGACTAAGTCATTTCATTCGTCTACTAAAGTTTAACGAAGTTCAGATGAAGAGTAACACATGCATCTACTCAAATCAAGTCGTTGGCCAAAAGCTTTTAAAGGTAGAAAGAGATTTGGATTTAACCTCTACAACATGAAAAGTAAATTGCACTTTTTGGTGAAATCTCTGACGCATGTTTGGCGCGTGTGTCATCCACTTATAGTAATCAGCAGTAGTGGAAGTTTTTCCCACCAAATGACAATATTTCAGTCCTAGGCCTCATCTCTGACTTATCAGGGACTTTCCACAATACTTTCATTCATCCTCATTTTCGAACACACTTTTCATCTCACCTAAATAATTATGATAATCTCAATATTTTCAATAAAACTACTATGCTCCTTTGACATATCCGGGTAACCTCAATACCTCATTATAGAATACTTACATCCTAACCATTTTCAAAATATGATTCTTATAGTTCAGAGAGTCAAATGATAAACATGTTACACTTTAAGGAACTTTTATACTAATTTTTATTTTCCAAATACTAAATTACTCGATTCATACACTTTCAAATGCCAAAATAGTTTTTGTAATTAACTATTTGTAATTGATAATTTGAGTAGTTTTACTACCATTTTTACCGGCATGTATTTAGGGATAATATCATAAGCAACTGAGGTAATGGACTTAGGAATGAAAGAAAGGATTTTTATTTTCTAATTTTAACTTTTGAATAAAAACCATTCAATAAAAAATGTATTTGTATTATCACTCATTACCTAATGGCATAAAGATACATTATATAGTTGAAAACATAGAAAGTTGCAGTAAAGGTATGGGATACTTCTACGGTGGAGTTGTTTCACTAAGAGATATTCATATTAATTAAAGCAACAAGAAACTAAATATTCATTTGGTATTAACTAGAATAAACTTCATGAATTGGTCCATATATTCTTCAAAACCACTCTATGGCGATGGGACAAGGTCTTCTCACTCGCAGTACTTATACTTCTTAACGAAAAAAACCGAAACTTGCACAGGTTTTGCAGCAATAAGCTTGCGTCCAACAAGGCCACCGAAAAGTTGGCAGGAACTTTCATTTTTGTACAGAATTGAGAAAGAGGAACGAACATTGTTATGAGAGCCTGAAGCTAAATGCTTGTTGTTGTAAAAGCCAGATAGAGACACCATGAACAAGTTGCCTTTGATAGTCAATTCATTGGAAGCAGAAAAATCGTTTGAAATGCTAACTTCAGATATGTAACCTGAAGCATCAATGACTGAGATGCTAGTTTCTTGTTCATGAGCTAATTTGATGATGGCATTAATGATGTCTGCACCAGCAGGAACAATCAAGAATGAGGGTTTGAGAAAGTCATTCTCTTCTTGAAAGGAGGGGGTGGTTGGGATAGGGAACTCCATCACTGGCTTGGGATCATTCTCTGGACCAGATGGCTTCTTCCCTTCATGCTTCTTATCAAGTGAAACCATGTTAGGTTGTGGTTGCACTTCCTCATTTGGTTTGTGAAGAAGAGCACCTAACTCAGCAAACATAGCTGGGGTTAGTGATAGAGGTGGTAGCAAAGATGAACGATTGTTGACAGAGTTCTCAAAACGAGTGATAACACTCTCCACATAGTTATTGGTGGAGGGATTCTCAGGGGATTGAGAAGAGGAGGGTGAATGAACACTCTTTGTCATTGTTGATGGTGTGAGTATCACAAAGAGCACAAGAGTATTTAACAAGAGAGGCACAGTATGCAAGATGTGGTGTGAACCTACTGTGTTATTGAGACCATTTATAGAACAATCTCAGGTTGGATGATGTGGGTTTATTTATTGCAAATTTATTAGGATGTGTATTTTTCTTTTTCTATTTTTTTAATATATAATTTTAAAAAACTAATGTATTAAATGAATTTTTTTTTAAATAATTGATTACATAATAAATTTTAGAAATCAATGTAGTAACATTTTATTCATGGATATATAATCCATCTTATGTGATAAATATTAAGAATTTACTTTTAATATAAATATATTTTAAAAATAATTATATTTTATTTTGTAATTAAACTATAAAATATAGGCTATTATTTTTCAAATAATGAAAAAGTTAAATTTATTGTGTTTATAGATTTTTCTTTTCATTTATTTCATACTTATTTTTTATTCTACTTAATTAATAAAAAATACTTAAAAATAAGTTGATAATAAATGAATAATAAATGGAGTTGAATATATTGCATATTCAGCCAATATTTGTAAAGAAATACTTAAAAATAAGTTGATGATAGATGAATAATAAATGAAGGGATTAGAGGTCAAAAAGTAAATTAATTAAGGAATTGACCGACCCACTTTTTTAATATAATCTAGATAATCTAACGAGAATATTCCTGGTATATCCCATATTAAGCAAGAGAATATATTACATATTGCATTAACACGTGTAAGTGTAAATAAATATTTAAAAATAAGTTAATGGTCAAAAAGTAAATTAAATAAGGGATTTGCGGACACACTTTTTTAACATGGTCTAGGGAGAGAATAACATATATCCCATGTTAAGAACCTTCTAGTAAGAAAATATTTATTATCAATTAAAAAATACCCCAACGTATACTCATATTTAATATCCTAACATATATCTCATGTTAAGTGCCTCCTAGTGAGAAAATATATATTATGAATTAAAAAAATACCCCAACGTATACCCATATTAAGTGTCTTAGATAAGAATATCTCACTCTCCTGAGAATATATTGCATATTGCATTGGTACTTGTGAAGAAACATTTAAAAATAAGTTAATAATAAATAAGTAATAAATAGAGAGTTCAAAAATTAAAAAGTAAATTAAATAAGAAATTTGTCAGACACATTTTTTCAACATGATCTAATGAGAAAATATTTATTATACATTTTAAAAAGTATCCCAATGTATATTCCATATTAAATTATTATACATTTTTAGAAAATATCCCAATATATATCTCATATTAAATTTCTCAAATAGTACCTTAAAATATATCTCACTTACTAGTGAGAATATATTACATATTGCGTCGGTACTTGGGAAGAAACATTCACTAGTACAGAAAACACATACTATGACGGTTCAAACATATAGTCTATGACGGTTCATGAACCGTAGTAGCATCTGGTGTCGTAATCTATTTTTGCAGACAACGACGGTTCTCACTAAAATCGTCGTAGTATGATAAAACAGACTACGACGATTTTATAAAAAACCGTCGTAGTTTGAAACTGCTGTAGTATGTTTTATCAGACTACGACGGTTTTCATTTAACCCGTCGTAGTCTGCAAGAGTAATTAAGCAGACTACGACGGTTATAGTAAAAACTGTTGTTGTCTGCTTATTTTTTTTTTTTTTTAAATCTGTTGTTTGTTTTTAACAGTTTTCCCATAGTTTTTGTACCTGTTTATTACTCAGACAGGGCACAAAACAATCTATACATATATATTTCTCAATAATTTAATAATTGACAATAAATAAGATGGTTCATAAACCAAAAGTCATACTTTAACTTAGAAACTATTCTAAATAACAAATTTGTATCTAATAGGGCTGTAATTAACTACTACTCACTGAAATGATGATATAATCCAAATACTTAACTAAAATTTATTAAAATCAAAACTTTACATGTATATTTCTAATTATCAGCTTCAGAAGACACATCTATGTTTTTTTTCTTACTACAATACACTAAAAATGTTGCCCATTGCTTGTGAGTGTAGTCGATGACTTCTTCAGCAAATAACATTGAGTCACTAAAGGTCTGGAAAATAATGAATAATTATTAACATGTAAGTATCATTAATTAAATTCACAAACGGTTGTAGGTAAAAAGTATGTACCTCTAACCAATGGTCTGTTATCTCCATCCGAATTATGCTTTCCATCCACTGCATGACATAGAAACCACATTGCGGTCGAGTCGTTTGTTTATTAGCCTACAAAGATTTGAATGATTTATCATAACACCTTATTTGTATTATAAATGTACATAATGTTGTATTTGTGTTTCCTGAGAGAAACATTTTTACCTTTGTTATTACAAAATCAAGTCTTGGTCTAACACGACTATTGCTCGTGAGCATATGATGTCTAACATGAATACTGGTTAAATTAAATTATACATTAATGTCACACTATAATAATTAAATATAAGTCAAATGAAAGATAACAATTAAATAACATTTACATACCCTTCAAGCACTTTCTTCAACTTCGGAGGGTGAGGTTTGTGCAAGGAACAAAAAAAGATCGCGAGATGATTCATCGGGCAAAGAACAAGAAGTTGTCAATGGCCACTACATGTAACATAAATGATTGTTTATACTTTTTGTTTAAATTTTAGTATATCAATATAAATTATACTTACTTGTGAAGGTATGGTGCAAGGTAGATCCTCTTGTTCGATTGGTCCATCCAATCCATAATATATGACTTGACATCAAGTGAATTATCTGTCAAGCCCAATATGGATTGTGGTTCAATGAATCCATAGACATTGTTGTTGCCCATTTCAATTGATATATTATTCAAATACCTGAATCATATTGAAATTCATGTTAGAAAATGTAATAAATTTGAAAATTGACATATTTAATTAATAATTAAAGTACTTACATGATCCAAAATTGCACGTGAGTTAGGTTCATCTCGTCCATGCCTGAATACATCTCCATGCAATCTGACATGTGAATGTACAGAGACATGCTGTTTTCTCTACCAAAGATTTTTCATCTCAATAGAGCTCCAAACTTTTGCTCCTAATCTTATTAGCCAACTCTAACAAACACTGCAGAGGATCATCAATTGGCTCTGGCTCTGATCGTGGTTTCCTGGGTGTAAGTTTCTTCTTTGGGGATTTGATCTAATAAAATAAATTTTTAGAAACATGATCAATATATTATAAGTTAATAATAAATATAAAAACAATACACACCTTTGCACCCAATTTCTTAACAAGATATTTTGGCCATGCAATGAAAGTACCAAGAGCTTGTCCTAACACCTGCACCTCTTCAGAGGGCAAGGGTAGTGGAGCATCAGGGTCATGTGCGTCGTCAACGGTGACCCTCAACTCATCATCTCGCATGGGCTTACCATGTATGATTGCTCTGCCCCTACAACTCTTCCAATGGCCACCAATCTAATTGGGTTTTCTTCAACATACAACCCACATTGAAAAGCTTCTTCAGGGATGCCCCCCGTCTGGTGAGCAACTAAATTTCGTGCTAACACGAATAATCTGCCTCACCTCTGTAGCAGTTCCTGGGCACTGACCTTGTAGGCCTAATTACTACATGATATTCTGTGAAACTTTTGCAGCCAACTCTTCTGTTATTTTTTCCCTCATCCTGGCGGTAACATCTTCAGTGATACTTTGTCTCAAGGACTCTATTGTTTGTTGGTTGATTGCAGAGTCAAAACATCGATGGTGTGAAGATTTTCCAAAGTATGAAACAATCCCCACACCTTGACCAACGCCACGAACACGCCCTGGGTGTTCGGGTTTGCCAATGAGTTAGGCCCAACCCACAACTTCAAGTTGGTATCAGAGTCTATCCTATTATTGATGAAGATGTTGGGCCACCCGTTGGGTCGTATTGAAGCACTCATTTAAATAATCTCCAAGCTCGAGAAGTCCAGTCTTCGGTGTGGGAGGAGTGTGTTGGAATCTAATATTGGACCACCTGTTGAATAGTTTCCATGCTCGAGAATTTCAGCCCTCAGTGTAGGAGAGGTGTGTTGGAAATCTAATATTAGACGAAATCCCGAGGGTGTGGAGTTCCACATCACCTAGAAATAGGGTCTGCTACTTAAATATAAGTGGGGCCACACCTCACCATACGAGCCGATTTTATAGGGTTGAGTTAGACCGAACCCACTTTTTAACACATGGTTCGTGACGTAATTTTCTTTTTGAGTTAGTGATTTTAGAATGGTCCAAAGAAAACTGATTATGATACCTTAAGAGACCTGTCATTAGCAGCAACGTTTCTCATAATCTGATATACGGTTTTTTTAATTCATGTCATTCTTGTCTTTTAAGTTCAGTAAGTTAAGTTAATTTTGAGGACTTCTTTTTTTCAGAAGTTAATTTACCATATATTTTTTTAAGCATCCTTATTTCAATCTATACTATTCTTTTTCTATAAGGGGTTTTATTGTAATGTTTTTTAAAATAATTAAGAGTCAGTATATAGCTCAATGTAATATTTTTTTAAAAGTTAATTTTTCTATAGGGACAAGAGAAAAGGTGTTTGTAAAATTTTGTGAAATTCAAGAAATGTTAGTGCAAGTTTTTTTTTTTGTCTAATTTATCATTTTTTAGAAAATATAAAGTTGGGAAAATTCTAATCAATAATGACCATCTTAATCTTGTATGAAAAGCATTTTTCCAATAATCAATCAAAATTAATGAATATATCAAGGAGGAAAGAGATTAAAAGTTTCAAAACTAATAAAACTTATCTTAAAAAGAATAAGAATATGTACTATTAATGTTAGCAATAAATTTTAAAAAATAAATTTGGGAAAAATTTAGAAGTGTAAATTAAATTAGTTCAATTGCTTGATCACTATCAATTAACGGAGATACAGGTAGTAACATTTACTACAAGTATTTAATTTGTGATGATATAAAGATTTGTTTATTGTGTCTGTACCTATATATAAAAGGGAAAAGGGGTAGAATTTTCAGTAATCACTTTTGGTTTCTCCGTATTTTTGGTTTCCATAATAATAATTACTGATCCAACTAGCCAATCTATTTACAACCATTCCTCCCGGTTTGAAGGAAGAAAAAAGTAGACTTTGTAGAGAAGCGCATAGGAGAGGCTAAAACTCACCCCGTATTGTTTTCAAAACTTTAGTTAATCAAAATTTTAAAATATAAAAAATTGAAATTTCACTTTTCACTTTCAAAAAATAACACACCCTCCACTCAAAAAAAAAAAAATATGGTGCAGCATTCCGTGTCTGTCTCTACGTTTTGTAAAGCCAATCAAAGAAATGTTGAACACTAAACGAATGTGCCCATAGAAAATGCTCTAACTGAATACTGGCATCGCCGAAATGCCACCATATGAAGTGTGGTGTAATGTCGAAATATAACAAAAACACGGACGACCAAAGGAAGAGTTTGATGTAGGAATAATAGTGCGTCTTTTGTTGTTGAGTCATATGTTAATTCAAAGTCTCATATTAGAGAGTATTAAAAAGAGAGATGAGTGAAAAACCTATATAAGTGAGAGTATTAAGTTTTATTCACTTGTACCACATCCTTGAATCTACAATGGATATTCTAGATTTTAGGTAGTGTGTGTCAAACATGTGGCAAAGGTTTGTAGTTTTTCCGTCTAAAAACTATATGGTGCGATGATTTGTAGTTTTTCCGTCCAAAAATTACACTGGTGCAAGGGTTTGTGATTTTTCCGTTCAAAAATTACATTGTTGCTAGGGTTTGTGATTTTTTGTTCAAAAATTACAGTGTTGCTAGGGTTTGTGATTTTTTTGTTCAAAAATTACAAATAGTGAATTTTATCCCAAATGGATCATGGACTAGGTTTTGAGACACTAAACCACGTTAAATCTTTTTGTGTGCTCTTTTCTTTCTCTCTTTTATGTTTTTAAGCAGACTGAATTCCGAACAAGTGGTATCAGAGCTGATGGTTCGACTTGGGGAGAGATGAATCCATGAAGGTGGATCCATGAAGGTCAGGTGGACCTATCTTGAGATGATTTCCTTTGTTGAAAGTCTTTCGCTGTAGGGAGGGAAAAAGTATAGTGGTCCTTTGTTTGAAGAGAGGATTGTTAGGATGCAATCAAAGTCACACTTTAAAATAACATAGCAGAGAGCTTGAAGGAGAAGAAGAATTTTGTTAATAAGAAGATTTTGCTGTAAGGGAGGATTACTCTAGAAGTCAGAAGATTTTGTTGTTGCAAAAGGAGATTGCTCTAGAAAAGTTTTTTTGGCTAGTTTTTTTATGTAAAGAAGGATCATTGTAAAAGTGTAGGACTTTAAATTAAGGGGAGATTTGTTGAGTATTGTATTAATTCAAAGTCCCACATCGGAGAGTATTAAAAAGAGAGATGAGTGAAAAACCTGTACAAGTGAGAGTATTAGGTTTTAGTCACTTGCACCACATCCTTGAATCTATAATGGATGTTCTAAATTTTAGGTAGTGTGTGTCAAACATGTGGCGAGAGTTTGTAGTTTTTCAGTCCAAAAACTATATGGTGTGAGGGTTTGTAGTTTTTTCGTCCAAAACCCATATGGTGCGAGGGTTTGTAGTTTTTCCGTCTAAAAATTACACTGGTGCGAGGGTTTGTGATTTTTCTGTTCAAAAATTACACTGTTGCAAGGGTTTGTGATTTTTCCGTTCAAAAATTACAATTAATGAATTTTATCCTAAAGGGATCGTGAACTTGGTCTTGAGGCACCGAACCACGTTAAATTTTTTGTGTGCTCTTTTCTTTCTCCCATATATGTTTTTAAACAGGCTGAATTTCCTAACATCTTCATGGTGGGCCCCTCGGTATCCCTGCCTTTTTCAGTGTCTGCATTGAACGTTATTTTTTCTGGGGCGAAACAGTGTTTCACGGCAAGGAGACCCCACAATGCAGGGTTGAGAGAGCTTCCGGACGAACTCAGTTGAATTGCATTTTAAAATGTTTTTCTTGAACTTTGAATATTTTATGCAAGGATTTTTTTAAAATAATTTTTTTAAACCTTTGATCTATCATTCGGCCTGATCTTAGACCCTGTCTCACTCTATGTGAATGAACCATGCCAAAAAAATCTTAGATTTTCGAGACATTGAATTCTCATTAATATTTGTCTTAGTCAAGCCGACAATTTCGCTTCCGTTTTTGTCCAATTAAGATATAGAAGCAGGGTATCTTATATGTTAGAATAAAAAGATTTTGAACCGAAGGATTTTGGCATATCTTATCTTATTTGATTATTTTTTTTAGTTTTATTCATATGATATTAATTTATTTGGTTTATTATTGTATTTTTGGTTTTATTAATATATAACAAAACAATAATAAAGTAAATTCTAATTCTAAAAAGCAAATATAATTTTTTTAAAATATTCCCCGTAATCACTTTTTAATTTCTTCAATCCATCTATTATAAACTCTAGTCCTTTAAAAGTGTGTGTAACTTTTATTTGCATTAAATACATTCTTAAATGGTCAACATCAAAATTACAAAACTCTTCTCAAATAATTTAGTAATCAAAAATTATTTTTATTATTTGTTTCGTTTTAAAACAAAGGATAAGTTAACTTATACTGCTCAACCTTTCAATCACATAAAATAGATAAAATTAATATTTATCTTTAAATTTTAGGTTCATCCATATCTATATTAATCTCATGACGAGGTTTCATTTGAAATGATAGATACGAGTACTTATGAATCTTTTGAATATAATCATTCCATAGAAAATATATTTGTATTATCACTCATTACCAAATGGCATAAAGATACATAATATAGTTGAAAACATAGAAAGCTGCAAATAAACCTATGAGATACTTCTAAGGTGGATTTATTTCACTAAGAGATACTCATATTAATTAAAGCAACAAGAAACTAAATATTCATTTGGTATTATCTTGAACAAACTTCA
The DNA here is from genome assembly GCA_026586105.1 of Hylodesmum podocarpum. NCBI lineage: Eukaryota > Viridiplantae > Streptophyta > Magnoliopsida > Fabales > Fabaceae > Hylodesmum > Hylodesmum podocarpum. The sequence goes on along the minus strand of JALJEV010000519.1, from coordinate 3,217,192 downwards.
TGAATTGGTCCATGTATTCTTCAAAACCACTCTATGGTGATGGGACAAGGTCTTCTCCATCGTAGTACTTATACTTCTTAATTAAAAAAAGCGTAACTAGCACAGGTTTTGCAGCAATAAGTTTGCGTCCAACAAGGCCACCAAAAAGTTGGTTACTTTCATTTGTGAACTGAGTTGAGAAAGAGGAACGAACATTGTTCTGGGAGCCTGAAGCTAAATTCTTGTTGTTGTAAAAGCCAGAGAGAGACATCATGAACAAGTTGCCTTGGATAGTCAAATCATTGGAAGCAGCAAAATGGTTTAAAATGTTAACTTCAGATATGGAACCGGAAGCATCAAGGACTGAGATGTGAGTATCTTGTTCATGAGCTAATTCGATTATGTGCTTAATAATGTCTGCGCCGGCAGGAACAATCAAGAATGAGGGTTTGAGAAAGCCCTTCTCTTCTTGAAAGGAGGGGGTGGCTGAGATAGGGAACTCCATCACTGGCTTGGGATCATTCTCTGGACCAGATGGCTCCCCTTCATGCTTCTTATCAAGTGAAACCATGCTAGGTTGTGGTTGCACTTCCTCATTTGGTTTGTTAAGAAGAGCATCTAACTCAGCAAACATATCTGGGGTTGGTGATAAAGGTGGTAGCAAAGGTGAAAGATTGTTGACAGAGTTCTCAGAGGATTGGGAAGATGAGGGATTCTCAGAGGATTGGGAAGAGGAGGGTGAAAGAACACTCTTTGCCATTGTTGATGGTGTGAGTATCACAAAGAGCAAAAGAGTATTTAACAAGAGGGGCATAGTATGCTAGATGTGGTGTGAAGCTATTGTGTTATTGAGATCTACTTATAGAACAATCTCAGGTTGGATGATGTGAGCTTATTTAATGTAAATTTATTAGGATGTGTATTTTTCTTTTCCTAATTTTTTTAATATATAATTTTAAAAATCTAATGTATTAAATGAATAAATTTTTAAAGAATTAATTATGTAATAAATTTTAACAATGAATGTAGTAACATTTTATTCATGGGTAAATAGTTCATCTTATGTGACAAATATTAAAAATTTACTCTAATTTTAATATATTTGAAAAATAAATATTTTTTTTTTGTAATTGAACTATAAAATATAGGCTATTATTTTTCAAATAATGTAAAAGTTAAATTCATTATGGTTATATCCTTTTCTTTTCATTTATTTCATACTTAATTTTTATTCTACTTAATTTATGAAAAATATGTAAAAATTAGTTGATAATAAATGAAAAATAAGTAGAGGTATCCAAAATAATTAAGTTGATAAAAAGTTAAAAAAAAAAATAAGACTTGTTGCCGCTCTATTTTAACATGGTCTAGTAAATATATTTCATGATATATCTTATGTTGAGTAAGAGAATATATTGTATATTATGCTAGTACATGAAGAAATATTTAAAAATAAGTTAACGGTAAATAAATAATAAACGGGGATTAGAAGTCAAAAATAAATTAAATAATGGATATGCCGACATTTTTTTTAATATAATCTAGATGACAACATTTTATGGTATATTCCATTCTAAGCAAGATAATATATTGCATAGTATGAAGAAATATTTAGAAATGGAGTTGATGATAAATAAATAATAAATAGAGGGGACTGGGAGTCAAAAAGTAAATTATATAACGGATTTGCTGACACATTTTTTTAACATGGTCTACTGAGAAAATATTAATTATGGGTTAGAAAGTGAGTTAGACAATACCTTAAAGTATATCTCACACTCCGGTGAGAATATATTGTATACCCCGCCGTTTGCGCTGATATGTGTAAAGAAGTATTTAAAAATAAGTTGATGATAAATGAGTAATAAATATAGAGACTAGAAGTCAAAAAGTAAATTAAGAAGGGATTTGCTGACACACTTTTTTTAACATGGACAAATGAGAAAATAGTTAATATGGGTTAGAAAATATCTTATATGAAGTGTATTAGACAATACACTAAAGTATATCTCACACTCCATTCAGAATATATTGCATATTACGTTAGTACATGTGTGCGATACGTGTGACAAAACATTTAAAAATAAGTTAATGATAATGAATAATAAACAGATGAATCAGAAGTAAAAAAATAAATTAAATAAGGGATTTGCCGACACACTTTTGCTTGTAATGAGTATATTAGACAATACTCAAAAACATATCTAATATTAGAGAATATCCGAAAGTATATTCTATATTGAACAAGAGAATGTACCACATATTACATGTTTTAGAATAACCCATAAATTAATCCATTGTTGTTTTTAAGTAAATCACGTGAATACTTCTCAAGTTTTGTGAAATTATATAAACATCCTTGTTAAGCACAATGACAGACGAAATAATCATCTTAAGTTTTGATCATTACAAGACAGACGAAATAATCATCTTAAGTTTTGATCATTACAAGACAGACGAAATAATCATCAGACGCAGACTGAATAATGATCAAACGAAACATAAGTGAGCACAGACGAAGAATGCACCCTCAAGCATAGACGCACAAGCACAAGATATAGTGTTCAAGTCATCAAACTTTAGAACACTCTTATTAGATGAAAAACCTTTTTGAATCAAGACGAAGTCTAAGGATCAAACTCAAATTCAAGTCACATTAATCTATCTGATACAAGCTTCTGTTTGAAGATATGAAGATTGGGGTTGCAGAAGAAGAAGACAAATGAATGACAAGCTACCAGACTAAGTCATTTCATTCGTCTACTAAAGTTTAACGAAGTTCAGATGAAGAGGAACACATGCATCTACTCAAATCAAGTCGTTGGTCAAAAGCTTTTAAAGGTAGAAAGAGATTTGGATTTAACCTCTACAACATGAAAAGTAAACTGCACTATTTGGTGAAATCTCTGACGCACGTTCGGCGCGTGTGTCATCCACCTATAGTAATCAGCAGTAGTGGAAATTTTTCCCACCAAGTGACAATATTTCAATCCTAGGCCTCTTCTCTGACCTATCAGGGACTTACCACAATACTTTCATTCATCCTCATTTTCGAACACACTTTTCATCTCACCTAAATAATTATGATAATCTCAATATTTTCAATAAAACTACTATGCTCCTTTAACATGTCCAGGTAACCTTAATACCTCATTATAGAATACTTACGTTCTAACCATTTTCAAAATATGATTCTTATAATTCAGAGAGTCAAATGATAAACATGTTACACTTTAGAGAACTTTTATATATTTTTTATTTTCCAAATACTAAATTACTCGATTCATACACTTTCAAATGCCAAAATAGTTTTTGTAATTAACTATTTGTAATTGATAATTTGAGTAGTTTTACTACCATTTTTACCGGCATATATTTAGGGATAATATCATAAGTAACTGAGGTAATGGACTTAGGGATGAAAGAAAGGAGATTTTTTCTAATTTTAACTTTTGAATAAAAACCATTCCATAGAAAATATATTTGTATTATCACTCAATACCTAATGGCATAAAGATACATTATATAGTTGAAAACATAAAAGTTGCAAATAAAAGTATGCTTCTACGATGGAGTTGTTTCACTAAGAGACACTCTTATTAATTAAAACAATAAGAAACTAGATATTCATTTGGTATTAGCTAGAACAAACTTCATGAACTGGTGCATATATTCTTCAAAACCACTCTATGGCGATGGGACAAGGTCTTCTCACTCGCAGTACTTATACTTCTTAACGAAAAAAACCGAAACTTGCACAGGTTTTGCAGCAATAAGCTTGCGTCCAACAAGGCCACCGAAAAGTTGGCAGGAACTTTCATTTTTGTACAGAATTGAGAAAGAGGAACGAACATTGTTATGGGAGCCTGAAGCTAAATGCTTGTTGTTGTAAAAGCCAGATAGAGACACCATGAACAAGTTGCCTTTGATAGTCAATTCATTGGAAGCAGAAAAATCGTTTGAAATGCTAACTTCAGATATGTAACCTGAAGCATCAATGACTGAGATGCTAGTTTCTTGTTCATGAGCTAATTTGATGATGGCATTAATGATGTCTGCACCAGCAGGAACAATCAAGAATGAGGGTTTGAGAAAGTCATTCTCTTCTTGAAAGGAGGGGGTGGTTGGGATAGGGAACTCCATCACTGGCTTGGGATCATTCTCTGGACCAGATGGCTTCTTCCCTTCATGCTTCTTATCAAGTGAAACCATGTTAGGTTGTGGTTGCACTTCTTCATTTGATTTGTGAAGAAGAGCACCTAACTCAGCAAACATAGCTGGGGTTAGTGATAGAGGTGGTAGCAAAGGTGAACGATTGTTGACAGAGTTCTCAAAACGAGTGATAACACTCTCCACATAGTTACTGGTGGAGGGATTCTCAGGGGATTGAGAAGAGGAGGGTGAATGAACACTCTTTGTCATTGTTGATGGTGTGAGTATCACAAAGAGCACAAGAGTATTTAACAAGAGAGACACAGTATGCAAGATGTGGTGTGAACCTACTGTGTTATTGAGACCATTTATAGAACAATCTCAGGTTGGATGATGTGGGTTTATTTATTGCAAATTTATTAGGATGTGTATTTTTCTTTTTCTATTTTTTTAATATATAATTTTAAAAAACTAATGATTTAAATGAATAATTTTTTTTAAAATAATTGATTAGATAATAAATTTTAGCAATCAATGTAGTAACATTTTATTCATGGATAAATAATCCATCTTATGTGATAAATATTAAGAATTTATTCTTAATTTAAATATATTTTAAAAATAATTATATTCTATTTTGTAATTAAACTATAAAATATAGGCTATTATTTTTCAAATAATGAAAAAGTTAAATTTATTGTGTTTATATATTTTTCTTTTCATTTATTTCATACTTATTTTTTATTCTACTTAATTAATGATAAATACTTAAAAATAAGTTGATAATAAATGAATAGAAAATGGAGGTAAATATATTGCACATTCAGCCAGTATTTGTAAAGAAATACTTAAAAATAAGTTGATGATAAATGAATAATAAATTAAGGGATAAGAGGTCAAAAAATAAATTAATTAAGGAATTGACCGACCCACTTTTTTAACATAATCTAGATGATCTAACGAGAATATTCCTGGTATATTCCATATTAAAAAAGAGAATATATTACATATTGCATTAACATGTGTGAGTGTGAAGAAATATTTAAAAATAAGTTAATGGTCAAAAAGTAAATTAAATAAGGGATTTGCGGAAACACTTTTTTAACATAGTCTAGTAAGAGAATATAAGTGTCTTCTAGTGAGAAAATATGTATTATCAATTAAAAAAAATACTCCAACATATACTCATATTTAATATCCTAACGCATATCCCAAGTGCTTTCTAGTGAGAAAATATATATTATGAAATAAAAAATACCCCAACATATACCCATATTAAATGCCTTAGACAAGAATATCTCATTCTCTCAATAATATACTACATATTGCATTGGTACTTGTGAAGAAACATTTAAAAATAAGTTAATAATAAATAAATAATAAATAGAGGAATAAAAAATCAAAAAATAAATTAAATAAAAAATTTGTCGACATATTTTTTTAACATGGTCTAATGAAAAAATATTTATTATACATTTTAGAAAATATCCCAATATATATTTTATATTAAATTATTATACATTTTAAAATATATCTCAATACATGTTCCATATTAAATTTCTCAGGCGGTACCTTAAACGTATATCTCACTTACTGGTGAGAATATATTACATATTGTGAAGAAACATTTAAAATAATAAATTGATGATAAATAAATAATAAATAAAAGAATCAAAAATTAAAAATTAAATTAAATAAAAGATTTACCGACATACTTTCTATATTCTTTCTTGACATAAATAAATATAAATAACCAAAATATAATATCACAATGGTTCGAATCATTATCTTATTTTCTTCCTCAGTCACATGAAAATTTATAATACTTCGTACAATTTATTTTCAATAAAATAATACGTAACTAAAAAATTTATCAAAACATTAGGAATAAATAAATTATACAAACACCCTTAAAATTTTGTTAAATTACATTGAGTATATCTCTATTATTTAACATTATTTTTATTGGATTTTGATATAATTGTTTCAAAATTACGGAGGTGTAAGTGTAATGTATAAACAAGTATTTATGTAATATTTTTTAAATAATCATGAATATTTTGTATAGAATTTTAAAAAATAAAGGATATTTAAGTAATTTCATAAAAATTGAGCAGAATTTATGTGATTTACTTGAAAAAAAAATAATGGATCAACTCATTCAACTCATGGTTAACCAAAATTGAGGGTAAACCTAAAATTCCATGTGTTTCTTCGTAACTCGGTGAAGGGGGATTGTTAAACAGCTTGGCCCTATTCTCTTGTTATATTGGTGCATGTGAAGAGCATAAGTTTAATATATATTTAATTAATATTGGATGAAATCTTGATCGTGTGACGTCACCTAGAGATATGTCTTGTTGCAAGAATATAAGTTGGGTACAAACTTTATACTATAAGTCGGTTTCGAGGAGATGAGTTAGGCCCAACCTACAACTTCAAGTTGGTATCACAACCTACCCTAGTATTGAAGAAAATGTTGGGTTACCCGTTGTCGAGTCGTATTAAAGCATCCGTTTGAATAGTCTCCAAGCTCGAGAAGTCCAGTCCTCGGCATGAGAGGAGTGTGTTGGAATCTAATATTGGATCATCCGTTGAATAGTTTCCACACTCGATAAGTCCAGTCCTTAGTGTGGGAGGGGTGTGTTGGAAATCCAATATTAGACGAAATCCCGAGGTTGTGGAGTTCCACATCACCTAGAGATAGGGTTTGCTACGTGAATATAAGTGGGGGCATACCTCACCAAACGAGCCGATTTTATGGGGTTGAGTTAGACCCAACCAACTTTTCAACATGGTATCAGAGCCTATCCTAGGATCGATGAAGATGTTGGACCACCTGTTATCGAGTCAATATTGGACCACCCGTTGAATAGCTTCCACGCTCGAGAAGTCTAGTCCTCGGCGTGGGAGGGGTGTGTTGGAAATCAAATATTGGATGAAATCCTGAGGGTTTGAAGTCCCACATCACCTATTGGAAATCCAATATTGGACGAAATCCCAAGGGTGTGACATCACCTAGAGATAAGACATGTTGCATGAGTATAAGTGGGAGCAAACCTCACCTTATAACCCGGTTTGTAGGGTTGAATTAGGCCCATCACCCAAAGCCTATCTTTAGGATCGATGAAGATGTTGGGCCACCTGTTGTAGGGCCAATATTGGACCACCCGTTGAATAGTTTCCACGCTCGAGAAGTCCAGTCATCGGTGTTAGAAGGGTGTGTTGGAAATCCAATATTGGATGAAATCCCGAGGGTGTGAAGTCTCACATCACCTAGAGATAAGACCTGTTGAATGAATATAAGTGAGGTGCAAACCTCACTCTATAAGCCGGTTTGTAAGGTTGAGTTAGACCCATCACTCATGACATATCTCTAGGATTGATGAAGATGTTGGGCCACTCGTTGTCGGGCCAATATTGGATCACCCGTAGAATAGTTTCCATGCTCGAGAACTCCAATCCTCGACGTGGGAGGGTGAGTTAGAAATCCAATATTGGATGAAATCTTGAGGGTGTGACATCACCTAGAGATATGAATTGTTGCATGAATATAAGTGAGGTGCAAACCTCACTTTATAAGCCGGTTTGTAGGGTTGAGTTAGGCCCATCATGCAAAGCCTATTTTTAGGATCAATGAAGATGTTGGGCCACCCGTTGTAGGGCCAATATTGGACCACCCGTTGAATAGTTTCCACGCTCGAGAACTCCAGTCATCGGCGTGGGAGGGTTGTGCTGGAAATCCAATATTGGACGAAATCCCGAGGGTGTGACATCACCTAGAGATATGACTTGTTGCATGAATATAAGTGGGGTGCAAACCTCACACTATAAGCCGGTTTTGTGGGGTTGAGTTAGGCCCAATCCACAACTTTAAGTTGGTATCAGAGCCTGTCCTATTATTGATGAAGATGTTGAATTACCCGTTGGATCGTATTAAAGCACTCATTTGAATAGTCTCCAAGCTCGAGAAGTCCAGTCATCGGCGTGGGAGGAGTGTGTTGGAATCTAATATTGGACCACATGTTGAATAGTTTCCATACTCGAGAATTCCAGTTCTCAATGTAGGAGGGGTGTTGGAAATCTAATATTAGACGGAATTCCGAGGGTGTGGAGTTCCACATCACCTAGAGATAGGGTCTGCTACTTGAATATAAGTAGGGCCACACCTCACCATACGAGCCAAATTTTATAGAGTTGAGTTAGGCCCAACCCACTTTTTAACACATGGTTCGTGACATAATTTTCTTTTTGAGTTGGTGATTTTAGAATGGTCCAAAGAAAACTAATTATGATACTTTAAGAGACCAGAAGTAGCAGCAACGTTTCTCATAGTCTGATATACGATTTTTGTAATTCATGTCATTCTTGTCTTTTAAGTTCAGTTAGTTAAGTTAATTTTGAGGACTTCATTTTTTCAGAAGTCAGTTTACCATATTTTTCTTTTTTTTTTTAAGCATCCTTATTTCAATCTATACTATTCTTTTTCTATAAGGGGTTTTATTGTAATGTTTTTTAAAATAATTAAGAGTCAGTATATAGCTCAATTTATTAATTAAGAGTTAGTATATAGCTCAATTTTTGAAATTCAAGAAATGCTAGTGTAATTTGTTTTGTGTAATTTATCATTTTTTAGAAAATATAAAGCTGGGAAAATTCTAATCAATAATGACCATCTTAATTTTGTATGAAAAGCATTTTTCCAATAATCAATCAAAATTAATGAATATATCAACGAGGAAAGAGATTAAAAGTTTCAAAACTAATAAAACTTATCTTAAAAAGAATAAGAATATGTACTATTAATGTTAGCAATAAATTTTAAAAAATAAATTTGGGAAAAATTTAGAAGTGTAAATTAAATTATTTCAATTGCTTGATCACTATCAATTAACGGAAATAGAGGTAGTAACATATACTACAAGTATTTAATTTGCGATGATATAAAGATTTGTTTATTGTGTTTGTACCTATATATAAAAGGGGTAGAATTTTCAGTAATCACTCTTGGATCGTGGACTAGGTCTTGAGGCACCGAACCACGTTAAATCTTTTTGTGTGCTCTTTTCTTTCTCCCTTTTATGTTTTTAAGCAGGCTGAATTCCCAACAAGTGGTATCAAAGCTGATGGTTCGACTTGGCGAGAGATGAATCCATGAAGGTGGATCCATGGACCTATCTTGAGATGATTTCCTTTGTTGAAAGTCTTCCGCTGCAGGGAGAGAAAAAATATAGTGGTCTTTTGTTTGAAGAGAGGATTGTTAGGATACAATCAATGTCACACACTAAAATAACATAGCATAGAGCTTGAAGGAGAAGAAGGATTTTGCTAATAAGAAGATTTTGTTGTAAGGGGGGATTACTCTAGAAGTCAGAAGATTTTATTGTTGCAAAAGGAGATTACTCTAGAAGAGTTTTTATGCTAGTTTTTTTTATGTAAAGAAGGATCATTGTAAAAGTGTAGGACTTTAAATTAAGGGGAGATTTGTTGAGTCTTGTGTTAATTCAAAGTCCCACATCGGAGAGTATTAAAAAGAGAGATGAGTGAAAAACCTGTATAAGTGAGAGTATTAGGTTTTAGTCACTTGCACCACATCCTTGAATATATAATGGATGTTCTAAATTTTAGGTAGTGTGTGTCAAACATGTGGCGAGGGTTTGTAGTTTTTCCGTCCAAAAACTATATGGTGCGAGGGTTTGTAGTTTTTCTGTCCAAAACCCATATGGTGCGAGGGTTTGTAGTTTTTCCGTCTAAAAATTACACTGGTGCGAGGGTTTGCGATTTTTCTGTTAAAAAATTACACTGTTGCAAGGGTTTGTGATTTTTCCGGTCAAAAATTACAAATAGTGAATTTTATCCTAAAGGGATCGTGAACTTGGTCTTGAGGCACCGAACCACTTTAAATCTTTTTGTGTCATCTTTTCTTTCTCCCTTATATGTTTTTAAACAGGTTGAATTCCCAACAGTCTTCATGGTGGCCCCCTCGGTATCCCTGCCTTCTTCGGTGTCTGCATTGAACGTTATTTTTTCTGGGGCGATATGGTGTTTCACGGCAAGGAGACCCCACAATGCAGGGTTAAGAGAGCTTCCGGACGAACTCAGTTGAATTGCATTTTAAAATGTTTTTCTTGACCTTTGAATATTTTATGCAAGGCTTTTTTTAAAATAATTTTTTTAAATCTTTGATCTATTATTCGGCCTGATCTTAGGCCCTGACTTACTCTATATGAACGAACCATGCGAAAAAAATCTTAGATTTTCGAGGCATTGAATTCTCATTAATATTTGTCTTAGTCAAGCCGACAATTTCGCTTCCGATTTTGTCCAAGATATAGAAGCAGGGTATCTTATATGTTAGAATAAAAAGATTTTGAATCGAAGGATTTTGGCATATTTTACCTTATTTGATTATTTTTTTTAGTTTTATTCATATGATATTAATTTATTTGATTTATTATTGTATTTTTGGTTTTATTAATATATAAAAAAACAATAACAAAGCAAATTCTAATTTAAAATAGCAAATATAATTTTTTTTAAATACTCCCCATAATCACTTTTTAATTTCTTCAATCCATCTATTATAGACTCCTGTCTTTTAAAAGTGTGTGTAACTTTTATTTACATTGAATATATTCTTAAATGGTCAACATCAAAATTACAAAACTCTTCTCAGATAATTTAATAATAAAAACTATTTTTATTATTTGTTTCGTCTTAAAACAGAGGATTAAGTTAACTTTTCAACCTTTCCATCACATAAAATAGATAGAATTAATATTTATCTTTAAATTTTAGGTTTCATCCATATTTTTATTAATCTCATGACGAGGTTTCATTTAAAATGCATGATAGATATGAGTACTTATGAATCTTTTGAATAAAATCATTCCATAGAAAATATATTTGTATTATCACTCATTACCAAATGGCATAAAGATACATAATATAGTTGAAAACATAGAAAGCTGCAAATAAACCTATGAGATACTTCTAAGGTGGATTTATTTCACTAAGAGATACTCATATTAATTAAAGCAACAAGAAACTAAATATTCATTTGGTATTATCTTGAACAAACTTCATGAATTGGTCCATGTATTCTTCAAAACCACTCTATGGTGATGGGACAAGGTCTTCTCCATCGTAGTACTTATACTTCTTAATTAAAAAAAGCGTAACTAGCAGCACAGGTTTTGCAGCAATAAGTTTGCGTCCAACAAGGCCACCAAAAAGTTGGTTACTTTCATTTGTGAACTGAGTTGAGAAAGAGGAACGAACATTGTTCTGGGAGCCTGAAGCTAAATTCTTGTTGTTGTAAAAGCCAGAGAGAGACATCATGAACAAGTTGCCTTGGATAGTCAAATCATTGGAAGCAGCAAAATGGTTTAAAATGTTAACTTCAGATATGGAACCGGAAGCATCAAGGACTGAGATGTGAGTATCTTGTTCATGAGCTAATTCGATTATGTGCTTAATAATGTCTGCGCCGGCAGGAACAATCAAGAATGAGGGTTTGAGAAAGCCCTTCTCTTCTTGAAAGGAGGGGGTGGCTGAGATAGGGAACTCCATCACTGGCTTGGGATCATTCTCTGGACCAGATGGCTCCCCTTCATGCTTCTTATCAAGTGAAACCATGCTAGGTTGTGGTTGCACTTCCTCATTTGGTTTGTTAAGAAGAGCATCTAACTCAGCAAACATATCTGGGGTTGGTGATAAAGGTGGTAGCAAAGGTGAAAGATTGTTGACAGAGTTCTCAGAGGATTGGGAAGATGAGGGATTCTCAGAGGATTGGGAAGAGGAGGGTGAAAGAACACTCTTTGCCATTGTTGATGGTGTGAGTATCACAAAGAGCAAAAGAGTATTTAACAAGAGGGGCATAGTATGCTAGATGTGGTGTGAACCTATTGTGTTATTGAGATCTATTTATAGAACAATCTCAGGTTGGATGATGTGAGTTTATTTAATGTAAATTTATTAGGATGTGTATTTTTCCTTTTCTAATTTTTTTAATATATAATTTTAAAAATCTAATGTATTAAATGAATAATTTTTTAAAGAATTAATTATGTAATAAATTTTAACAATGAATGTAGTAACATTTTATTCATGGGTAAATAGTTCATCTTATGTGACAAATATTAAAAATTTACTCTAATTTTAATATATTTGAAAAATAAATATATTTTTATTTTGTAATTGAACTATAAAATATAGGCTATTATTTTTCAAATAATGTAAAAGTTAAATTCATTATGGTTATATCCTTTTCTTTTCATTTATTTCATACTTAATTTTTATTCTACTTAATTTTTGAAAAATATGTAAAAATTAATTGATAATAAATGAAAAATAAGTAGAGGTATCCAAAATAATTAAGTTGACAATAAGTTAAAAAAAAATCAGACTTGTTGCCGCTCTATTTTAACATGGTCTAGTAAATATATTTCATGATATATCTTATGTTGAGTAAGAGAATATATTGTATATTATGCTAGTATATGAAGAAATATTTAAAAATAAGTTGATGATAAATGAGTAATAAACGAAATTAGAAGTCAACAAATAAATTAAATAACAGATATGCCGACATTTTTTTTTAATATAATCTAGATGAGAACATTCCATGATATATTCCATTCTAAACAAGATAATATATTACATAGTATGAAGAAATATTTAGAAATGGAGTTGATGATAAATAAATAATAAATAAGGGGACTGGGAGTCAAAAAGTAAATTAAATAACGGATTTGCTGACACATTTTTTTAACATGGTCTACTGAGAAGATATTAATTATGGGTTAGAAAGTGAGTTAGACAATACCTTAAAATATATCTCACGTTCCGGTGAGAATATAATGCATATCCCGACGTTTGCGCTGGTATGTGTGAAGAACTATTTAAAAATAAGTTGATGATAAATAAGTAATAAATATAGAGACTAGAAGTCAAAAAGTAAATTAAGAAGGAATCTACTAACATACTTTTTTTAACATGGACAAGTGAGAAAATATTTAATATGAGTTAGAAAATATCCTATATGAAGTGTGTTAGACAATACACTAAAGTATATCTCACACTCCATTGAGAAGATATTGCATATTACGCTAGTACGTGTGTGCGTACGTGTGATAAAACATTTAAAAATAAGTTAATGATAATGAATAATTAAAAGAGGAATCAGAAGTAAAAAAATAAATTAAATAAGGGATTTGCCGACACACTTTTGCTTATAATGAGTGTGTTAGACAATACTCAAAAATATATCTAATATTAGAGAATATTTGAAAGTATATTCTATATTTAACAAGAGAATGTACCACATATTACATGTTTTAGAATAACCCATAAATTGATCCATTGTTAAGTCATAATGACAGATGAAATAATCATCTTAAGTTTTCATCATTACAAGACAAACGAAATAATCATCAGACGTACACTGAATAATGATCAGACAAAACATAAGTGAGCACAGACGAAGAATGCACCCTCAAGCATAGACACACAAGCACAAGATGTAGTGTTCAAGTCATCAAGCTTTAGAACACTCTTATTAGATGAAGAACCTTTTTGAATCAAGACGAAGTCTAAGCATCAAACTCAAATTCAAGTCACATTAATCTATCGATACAAGCTTCTTGTTTGAAGATATGAAAATTGGGGTTGCAGAAGAAGAAGACAAATGAATGACAAGCTACCAGACTAAGTCATTTCATTCGTCTACTAAAGTTTAACGAAGTTCAGACGAAGAGTAACACATGCATCTACTCAAATCAAGTCATTAGTCAGAAGATTTTAAAGGTAGAAAGAGATTTGGATTTAACCTCTATAACATCAAAAGTAAACTGCACTTTTTGGTGAAATCTCTGAGCACATTAGTCAAAGCCTGATCTCGCGCTTACATCCCCTGCTGCAACATTAAATGTTCTGATTGCTAAAGTCTGTCATTGTTGAAGTACCCAAGAAAGCATCGAGAAAAATGGAATTAGAAGAAGTGTGTGAAGGCTTCCCCTAGTTACCCCAACAAGTGGTATCAAAGTCGATGGTTCGACTTGGCGACCGGCTCAGACGAGTGATGCGATTGGAGTGGATCTAAGTGAAGGTCAGGTGGACCTGCTTTGTGGGAGCTTTCCTAAGAAAGCATCGAGAAAAATGGAATTAGAAGAAGTGTGTGAAGGCTTCCCCTAGTTACCCCAACAAGTGGTATCAGAGTCGATGGTTCGACTTGGCGACCGCTCAGACGGAGTGATGCGATTGGAGTAGATCTAAGTGAAGGTCAGGTGGACCTGCTTTGTGGGGATCCTTTGTATTGAAAGCTCTCCTGGCAGTATAAGGGCTAGAAAAGATATGTCTAGTGGGTGACTAGGTTTGCGTGTATCGTTGATATGTGTTATCAGAACGGCGGTACAAGAATTAGGGCATATCGACGACAATGTAAAGCTCAAGATTGTCGCGGTGATGGAAGCTCTAATGACCATCATTGACAATAGGAGAAGGGGTTTAGTGGTCATATGTTTAAGCGAAGAATGCAAACAATGTCCCACATCGGAATAATGAAAGGTGGAGATTGAGAAGTTTAATGGCAGAGACTTCGGATTCTGGAAGATGCAAATAGAATACTCTTTGTATCAGAAGAAGTTGCATCAGTCCTTAACGGGGGAAGCCAGTAGACCAAATCTGCGCAGGAGACCCGTCAGTGGACAGGTGCGTAGGAGACCAATCAGTGGACAGATGCGCAGGAGACCAGTCAGTGGCTTCATATTTGAGAAGCAACAAGGAGATGATATGGTTGAAGTATCTCTCAAAGGATTCAACGGACTTCAAGAGCAATTGATGATAAAGGCATTACACTAGGTGGTGATGTAAATAAAACTTCATGTGGAAGATTGTTAGGAGTATGTAGTTTGATTTTAGTCTCATATCGTTTAAAACAATGAGAGAGATTGCTCTTATGTCTCTATATAAACAACTCTCTGTAAAAGCC
This sequence comes from Hylodesmum podocarpum, assembly GCA_026586105.1. NCBI lineage: Eukaryota > Viridiplantae > Streptophyta > Magnoliopsida > Fabales > Fabaceae > Hylodesmum > Hylodesmum podocarpum. The sequence goes on along the minus strand of JALJEV010000519.1, from coordinate 3,202,071 downwards.
TTCTATGTGCACAATAAAGACAATACATATTGTGTGTCTGTGGACGTAAACAATTTGTTGAATCACATTAAATACTTGAGTCTTTTTTCTCTCTCCTCCTTATTCTTTTTTCTTAATATTGTTTTGCTCTTAACAGTTATGACTAAATCACACATTATCACAGGTCTAACATGCATAAGCCAATCTGTCTAAATGCTTAATTGGGTTGGAATCCTCTTAAATCACAAGTCAATCCCTAAAATCCCTAAAAGTCAAACTTTCACTAACCTTTTGATTCTTTTTTCTGGTATCTTACCCATTCACTCACCCAAGGCAAAGAATATCACCATAAAGCAATTTATTATCATCCCAAACAAAGTAAAAACCATGTATTCACTTAAGACCACTCATACATATATGTAAACGCGAGTTTTCATCGCAAAAGAGTAACAACAACATTCAAAATAGTGTAATTATTCATAAAAGCACAACAATAACAATTTTCACCATATTGAACATAATTTTAAGCATTATTATCATAATTCATGGAAGTAACCTAACTTACAAGTGTAGTAAGTCAAACCAAGGAAAGAATGAAGGCGTTTAGAATCGGGGTCTTCAAGTTTTAATAAGAACTCCCAACTCTTATAATGAAAATGATGGAAGGAGAAGGAACATGTAGAAATTTGGGTTAGGCCTAACTCAACCCCATAAAACTGGCTTTTGAAGTGAGGTTTGTCCTCCACTTATATATATGTAACAGGTCCCATCACTAGATGATGTGGGACTTCACACCCTCCAATATTAGACTTTCAACACAACCCTCCCACGCCGAGGACTGGACTTCTCGAGCGTGAAAACTATTCACATGGGGTGCTTCAATACAACACAATATTCAACGGGTAGTCCAATATTGGCTCTACAACGGGTGGCCCAACATCTTCATTGACATCTAGGGTAGACTCTGATACCAACTTGTAAAATCAATATAATTTACTATTTCATTCATTCATTCATTCTTGTATACAGGATACTATATTTATAGTATTACAAATCAAGGACTATATAAGGAAAAAGATAGAATCTTATCTAATCAAATAGGAAAATATAGAATCTTATCTAATCAGAATAATTTCCTCTAACTATATCTGATTATGCGATATTCTTTATATCTTGACTAATCAGATAATATCTATAATCTTAATTAATAATGAATGATGACTGCAAATCCAAAAACTAAATGTGAGTATTTAAAGGAAAGACATATGATAATCACAAGAACTCTTAGATTGAATGAATAAGAGATTAGGTTTTTTTGGTGAGTATAATATTGTGAGTCGAGTGTGAAAAATGTCAAAATTGAATTCGAAGGAATATTATGTGAAACTATTTTGAACATGATCAGTTAAGAGAGTTTTCAAACCATAAAGTTAAGAGAGAATGATAGGGAAAATGAGTAGGAGTATTTTTTGACAACCATAAAACTTTTGGACCCATTATCCTACTAAGAACATTATTCTAAACAAAAAATACACATTCTTATTTAACTGACGACTATAAAATAGTCACTTAATCTTAATTATTCTAAAACATTCTCAATTTACTTAAAAGAGAGTTAATTTCTAATTAAATAAAATTTTAAAATCACGAAGTCAACAAAAATTCCAAAATTCCAAACTAGCAATTAAATAAATAATTTATGAAATAAAAAGAATTTAAATTATTTATTTTAAATTAAATAATTAAGATAAAAGAAATTCCAAAATGTTATATCAGTGGATTGGGTTAGATAATTCATTTTAACAACTTTATTACGGCGGGTAATGGTCACAGTTAACCAAATCAAATCGAATATAATTTAAGACTCAATTCCACAATTTAAACTAAAAACTGAACTCGGTTAAATAGATAAACAGTATTACATGAGTAATACTAGATTGATTCATAAACCAAGTTATTAAATATATTTTATATTGTTAAATTCATGTAATTGTTTTTTAATTAATTGTAAGTTAACATTATTGTTGTATATATAACAGTAAAATTGTTAAACTGACCTAAATTAGTCAAGTGGTACACATTATTTCAATGAGTAGCAAAGTATACATTTGAGTGGGTAGTAAAACTATCAAACAGTTATAAATTATTAGTAGTGAAGTAGTCAATAACTAATAAAGCAACTAATGAGTAATAAAATCATCGAGGGGTCATAAATTACCAGTAATTAAGTGGTTGTGTATTCTATTTAGTGAGTAATTAAGCAATTTCTTAACAGTTACTATGATCTTCCATGTAGAAAATATTGATTCAATATTTTTCAACTAATTAATAGAAGTATGTAAGGTAGGAGGTTTATTATTGTAATATTTTTAAATAGAAAAAGAATTTAGTATAAAGATTAAAAAGGTAAAAATGTCAGTTCAGATGTGAATTGATATCACAGATATTGGACGTTGTAAGAATCCAAATTTTTATCTAGAGGAGACAACTTAAAAAGAAAATTAATAATGATTATTAGACTTAAATATGTTTTTCTTCTTCTTCTAAAATATATCTTTTTTTAATTTTAATTCCCATAAAAAATTATGTTTCAGTCCTCAAAATATTAAACGTTACTCTTTTAGCATTTGTTATTAAGTCTCATTCGTGAGCTATTTTTCACGGAAACTAAAATAATAAAATGAATATTTAACAGGAATCAGAACTAAAATAAATTGAGATTAAAATAAATATTTATTTTAATTCTCGTTCAATACATTTTTTATTATTTAGGTTTTTGTATTGGATGTAATCAAGAAGTAAAATAATAAACTCTAATATTTCAAAGACAACAATATGAAAAATTACAAGGATCGTAATAATAAAACAACTATATTTTGAAGACTATAATATATTTAAATTTAATTATTATTATTATTATTATTATTATTATAATAGGGAGATGGATGTATAAATATTTGAATTATATAAAATTTGGACACATATAAAAGCAAATAATTGCGTAATTTTAGTGTGGTAGTATTGCTCTACTATGTCCGAATATGCTATAGTAAGTTTATCACTTGAAGTGTTTACTTTGATATGAGTTTATAAATATAAAACATGGAGAAGTGAAAAAATGATACTTTTTTATATAAAAAAAATCATAATGTTAATTTAGAAGGTTCAAGATTCTAAGTTTATTAATTTATTGGGCTTAAGTAAAATTATTGACCCTTTTTCCAAATTGGAAAAGAGCTAAACTCAAATGTGGTTGAATTTGGATCCAGTGGGTTCAAAATTATAGGAATAAGAGACAAAATATAGAAACTTGTAAAACTTGCTTCTAAATTTTAGTCAAGTGTTTGAATCCATGATGGGACACTTGCTTTTCCTCACATGTGAATAGTTTTCCTAATGGATCAACTGTGTCCAACCACTTACAATTCTTATAGCACTTGTTTTTCCAAATGTGGTCAAGTATTGAATCTTCATCTTGCTGGTTCAAAAAACTTGGAGCAACGGCAAGGGATTTTTTTTATTTCAAGTACTGATTCCTATGGAATGAAATTGTCATCAATCTTACAAAATATTTCCATAAAGGGTCACTAGCTAAATCCCTACTTCCTCTGCTCTTTGTAGAAGACCTTTCATGATTGTTGCAATGATGACAAAACTACTTCTCCATAATTTCTTAGAAATTAGAGCCAAAACTTTAAGCTCCTTAATTACATTTGATAGTTGAAGACAAAAATATCTAATAAATAATTATAATACGTAAATAGTTAGATAACTAATTATTAAATGTTAAGAATATGTTCTGTGAGTGAGTTAGGTAGTTGACTGCGTATTAAAATAAAATTAATTGAAGTGCACTTTCTTATTCAATTTAACATTGAGCATCCAATTGATCTTGTCACTTATAGTATGAAGATATTAAACTTTCCTTTTTAGTTCTTGATCTTTTGCCACATTTACCTTTGTGGCACATCTCATCACGGACCACGTTATGCATCTTCACATGGCATTGTCCTAGCTTCTTCACAATGCATTAGAAGACAAGATTCTATTAACCTCTTTATCCCCACACTCATATAGCTCCTTCCTATGTCCAATGACTCAACATTAACATCCCCACATAAGTCCAACCCCACTTCATCAATTATTTTGTTGTTGGTGGGAAAGAGGTCACATAACATTAAAAGTTACTTCCTCATACCATTACTTCTCAAATAATCATACTCACATTCCTTTTCCCATTAATTAATTAACCGATTCAAGAGCAAACACCATTAATCTTGCATTGGCCATGGAAGTCCATGTCTACGCCGGTCTTAAGGACACCTTATAACAACTAACTTTAATATGTAGTCAACCAGTTAATTCACTTGCAAAACATACGTGTATACATATTTTTTATTAATTTTTTTTCTTTTTTTTCTCTTTCTTCACATTTTAACTAATTATCTAATTGTTTATAAATATTTTTTCACCTTCCAGTACGATGTTTTATATCAACAAAATACAATGCACACAACATGAGGACAAGATAAATAGTAAAAAGTTACTGGACATGTTGTAGACACAACTATAATACACGATATAAAATCAGTATAAAATTAATATAAAGAAATAATGTTTTAAAAGGAAATGTGAGTCTGTGAGTGATGATGAACATTTAGTATACGATGTTATTTGTTAAAGTTATTATTTATTATGGTATTCTCATAATTTACATAATATATAGAACTAAGGTTCGGAAAATTATAAAGATGAAGTTATAAGATATATGTTCAAGAGTATCCAAAATATCCAACACAAACAACGATATTATTTTGAAATGTTTTTAAAAATCTATCACAAACCTATTCACGTGGAATATGTATATTAGTATGTACATGACTGAGATACTGTTGGGTCAGTGAGAAACAGGTTTCTTTGTACTATTTTTCATGCATCAAATGTAATCAAAACATAAGCATGTGCAACAGAGAAATAAAAAATTAATTATACTTGCAAAGGTGGAATGCGATATTTACCATGAAACACAACATACGGGGTATGTAGTTCATATGGATACTGAGTTTATCAATCATTTTTATATCATTATCGCAAAACTTATTTTGAGGTGATGCAGTATTAATTCGATTTAATGTACCTATAGTCAGATTTCATTTTTAAGTTTGTGTATACGAAAAATATTTTTTCAGAGAGATCTACTCCTTAAAATGACCTAAATACATAGAGGAATTAATAATTAGTTTTCAGCTAATTAAAGATAAAGTTGGTTAAAAAAAAAAACTAAATAAAAATGTCCTTTTGTTTTTTAGTAATGATATTGTTTGATTAAGGTAGAAGGAGGAAGAAACATAGAATCTATCACCTTCTCTTCTGTTTAGCTGAAAACTCTACAGATACTTTTATGTATAAATACATCTAAGATCACTATTATATATAAAAATATTTGACAGACAATTATAATATATTGACAATCAGTTATAAATATATATCTTATATATATATATATATGAAGAGTGAGAAATATATATATATATATATATATATATATATATATTATATAAATAAATTGATTGATCATGTATTACAAAGTAAAATTATTATTTTATATGGTTAAAGTTGTCATTATATATGGATGCATATACAAGTAATCAAGATGAATTGATGAATGTTGACCAGCAGCTCATGAAAGTATCCCAAGAATGCTAATTAAATAGAAAATCATAATGAATTTTTGAATCCTCAATGTTTATTAGCATATTTAAATTGCAATGCAAGTATATAACAAAATAAATATGTAGTACCAAAAAAAGGACTGTTTGTGAATTTTTGACTTACCAGAAGTAATAATTCATACCTATATATGTATTGTTCTCTTCCTCTCCTTTGCAGACTTTCAGACTGAATGTTGCTGCTTCAATCGCCCTTTTCCTATTACAAAAGTTTCTTTCAACATGAGTCTCATGTGACGTAAGTTTTAAATGACATTATTGGATGGTTAAGGAATCAAATTTCAAAGAAATGTTATATATAATCAAATAGTCATCTTATGTTAAATTTGTATTTTCATTTTAAGAAATATCAAAACAAAGAATGAAAATATAGATTTGACATACGGTGACTTGAGACTTGAACGTGTATTTTTGTTAACTGTGTAATATTTTTCTAAAGATTATGATACAATCTTGATTAATAAAGTAACATGGGATTATAAAACATTTTGATAGCAATCCTCTTAATATTTAATTTACAGGATAATATGTTTTTCTTTTCATATTAACTGAAAAGATTATTAACTGGTGCAAAAACTTGGTACATAGGTCCCAGAGATGTGTGTCCCTAGGTTGAAAATGAGTTTAACTGAATTGAATAAGCTCGGTTCAAGTTTAATATAAACTTTTCTTTTTAACTTGAGTTCGACTGGATACAAGTTCAGAAATACTTTGGTTTAGATTCAACAACTCAATTCAATTTTAAATAACAATTAGTTTTACATGTCTTTATATATTTATTTATTTCATGCAGAAATAATATTTTTAATATAAAATTAATTACATTTTAATAATAAATAAATCTAGTTCATTAACCAACCCAGACAAGTTATACATGAATCAAATACAACTCTTTTATTTAGCAAGTTTTAATTTTAACTTAAATTCAACTCATTTATGAACTATAATTAATACATCAGTTTTGACTATATTCAAAAGTATTTCGAAAGAAAAAAAAAGATTACTGAAAAGAATAATTACTAGAAGTGTTAGAATGAATTAACCAAGACTACTCTTAATTTGTTAAAAATAAGATGGGTTAAGCCCATTTAAAATTAGGTTAAAAATCTCAACTCAGTTTGGGTTAATTCACAATTTTGTGTTTTCCTTTTAAATTATAAAAATAGATGTTTCATTAACTTATTAAATAAATATAAATAACTAAAATATAAGTGTAAAGTAAGATGATAAAATAACATTAAATTTATAATACTTCATACAATTTATGCCCAATCAAATAATACGTAACTAAACAATTTACAAAACATTAAAAAAAATGGATCAACTTAACCCAAAATATCCTATTGAGTTGACAAGTTTTGCAAGTCAGATAATAAAGATTGAGGGTGAATAGCCAACTTAGACCATTTTGAAATCCTTAATAATAATTAACTGAATTCACTCCTTACTTGACAAAATGTCACACTCCTTATTTAATAGAATTAAAAAATTTAAATATTTTATATTGTTTAAAATATGAGTAAACAATATATGCGCTGTAGTATAAATATCTTTCTTATGATCATCTAATTATTAATTATTATACATGGTATTTTTATGATAATTATGTTAAAAGTCTTATAAAAATAATTTTTTGGATTAGTTGATAGTATATACATACCTTTTAAACTCTTAAAATATACATAATGTTTTTTAAATATATTTTATTAAGTATAATAATATAATTTTATGAATATTATTAAGATGTTTTATAAGGCTGTAACATTCCTGTTATGCTATTCTTTCCTTTGAGTACAAAATACTAGTGGCCAATATACCACCAGACAAATCTCTCCCAATGAGTGTTTTATTTAACATATGTTTCTTCTCATTTTACCTTTTCTATTTTTAGCACCTTTTTAACATTTTTAGCCACTCCCTAATTTATGTCATGGCTTTGGCATTGCACATTCCTACCCACTTTGACTCATGGCCAATTGGTAAGTTTGGGCAAACAATTCACACAATACAAAGCACTAACAATTGATGCTTGTTTTTCTTTAGTATAAAAAAAGTGTCACTAATTTATGTAGTGTTCCTTGTAACATTGAACTAAACTTGTTTATAATATAGTTTTCTTGTATTGGTAATGAAATTGGACCACCTTGTGCAAGAATGTGATGGGTTGGGTTGTGACACCAAAAAGGTACCCAAAAGACAAAGGCTAACAAGTGTTAACCTTATTCATCGTTTCCTTGTTCTAAACGAAGTAGACAAATTTTCCAGAGTAGCAATTTACCGGTAACCTTTTAAACCGGTCACCCTTCAACAATTCTGTCCCATGTTGCTCAATGAGACAAACACCAATGAAATGCTCTTATCACAATGATACACTTTAATTTCAATATAACTATGTAAATATAAATATAAATATATAATTTTACATTGCAGCCAACTACAATACACACAGTCAATTAGTTAACTCATTCGTAAAACATATATGTATAATACTCATATTTTTCGCTTTTCACATTTTATAACTGGTTATCTGATTATTTATATAACTTTACTTCGCAGTCAATTACAATACGCAGTCAATCAACCAACTCACATATAAAACATATATGTATATATTTACATATTTTTTACTTTTCACATTTTATAACGGATTATCTAGTTATTTAGTTATCTGCATTTTATAATTGTCTATCAAATATTTTTCATAAATATAATTATATAAATATGTAAGTGTGATGGGTTTGTTGAAGTGTAAGCTAAGCTTCAATAAATGGACCATTTTAACTTTGACAACTTTCTTTCATAATGAAAAGAGAAGAAAAATACAAAATAAAGAAGGGTAGATGGCTCTAATACAAAGCCATAATTATGGCTATCTGCTGTTTCTTTTTCATTCCTTTTTTTTTTTCTTTTTTATTCTGCTATTTTTGTTACTACCTTGCTGGCATACTCTTTCAAAATAAAATAAAATAAAAAAGGAGAATCCACTTGGACTGTTCAAAATTATTTTCTAGAAAAAGCAGTTGAAATAAGATACTAATAAACTTTTTAATTTTTATCATCCTCTGAGCATTCTCACACTTTTCGAGTGTGAATTAATTACCCCATTTTGAAATTCTAAACCAATTTTAATACTATTCTTTTTTATATATAAAAAAAAAGACATCACGTGCAACCATTTTATCTTTGCTTAAAACAATTTTCTTATTGTATTTTACACCTTAACACAACTTCATAGTTTAATTAACACTGTCTTAATAATTATCATAGATGTCATAATAACATTTGTTGTGAACTTGCTATTTTCACAACTAAACAATTATTATCTCTATATAAGTTGACCCAAAACATTCTCATTATTGCATCAATTGATCATAAACACATATGTTGAACATATATTGCATGACCCAAGTTCAAATAAATTTCATCATAAACAGCATTTTCCTCTTTTAAAGAAAACTTATAAAAAAGAGAAAAGCATGGTATACAGCATATTCTAGGTGTTTCATGATAGAGCTTAGAGGCTCATGTGCACAACAGAAGAGGCAATCACGGAATAACATAGCAATGTTCCCTACATTATCTCAAACTATTTTCCACCGAATTCAAATCAATCTTAAACTCAAAACTCAAATTGTCTAGTAACATTGTTAATTTCAAATTTTCTATATGTAATAAAATTAATTTTTAAAAATACTGTTAAGAAAATTATGTATGACATGTTGCATCTGAAAGTGCTAATATATATTGGTTAAATAAAATGTGATATAACTGAGTGATTAAGGTGTGCTTGTAAAATTAATTATGTTCAATATAACTTATGTTATGTTAATGGGATAAAATAGTTGTTTCTCTGTTTTTATATTATAATGAAGTGTGAATTTCAGTTTAACAAATTTAAAACGGCAATTTAAATACACACTTATTGTACAAAATTAAACTGCAAATAGTTTTGTTTAACCTTAAATACTAAATTATTCCTTGGTGTAAGACAATCTTAAAAAAAAAAAATAAGATATGTCTGAAAATGTATATGTTAATTGTTAAGTATTCAAAATTATTTTTTACTAAAATTTCATTTTTAGTGATTTTTTTTCTGAAACTTTTTAATCTTATAAAGTAATATTACATAAAAAAAAAATTTATGAGGGTGAGAGTGAATTTGAATTAGAATGAAAAATTCACCATCCATTTGAGACCATTATTTATGTGTTTAGGTAACATTCATAATTTAGAGGGCACTAACTCTGTTATGTTGCTGACGTGGCGGATTCTAATTGGAGGATTACCTGACAAGACTTAAACTTGACTATATCGGACCCAATGCCCTTATTACCCTCCCTCCCTCCCTCTCTTTCTCTCTCTACCCTTCTTTCTCTCTCTACCTTCCCAAGCCACACTCAGACACCAGAAGTAGGTGAAAAGCAAAGAACCCTTTCTTCTCTTAAGATTTTTCACATTATCACCACAACCACTGTTGCTTCTTCCTCTCACCTAATCTCCTCAAACTGCGAGAAAATCAAAGAGAAAGTGGCGGAAAATTGAACAGGAGAAGGGGGGGAACACATGCCCTTGTTGTGTTTTTGGTTGGGATAGAATCAAGTTGGGATTTTTGAACCCTAGTAAGCTGAAAGTTTGAGGCTTTTTGTTCAGATCTCAGTGATTTTAGTGTTGGGGCTGTTGGGGTTGGAACTCAGTGGTGGATCTCTCTGATGGGTTGATTCATTAGGGAGCTGTGATTGGTTTTGTATGGTTTTGAAATGTTGAAGAAAGATTGATTTTTTAGTTTGAATTTTTTGGTGGGGGTGATGATGGGGTTGGAATGAGTGGCAATGCTGATTGTTCAGTGATACTGTGTTTGTGTGGAAAATGTCTGCTTCTTTAGCTGCTTTTGAGAGACCGAGACCTGGGGCTTCTAATACGGTATGTTTTGTTTTGGAGGGGAAGATGCTATTTTGACTTTTGTTGAAAATTTTGATTTTGAGCTAATGTAGATTGTAGTTATTGAAAATTTGAGATGGAGGAAATGTGATTTTTAAAGGAATTGATTTGTTGATTGTACTGGGACACATTTGGATTGAGTCATGTTTTTGTTAATTTTCTTGAGAATGTTGGTGAGGTGTGGAGGAAGTGGAGTTTGGCCTTGCTGCTATGGTTTCCTTGTTGAGTGTTGAGTCGGATGAGGGAATGTTTGCAGAGTGTATTTTAGCTTGGTATCAATTGAAATTAGGATTCTTGATTTAATTGGCAGTGAAGTGTGAGGTTAATTTAATTGAAATTTATTCATTATGATGAGTTTTTTAAGTTTCATTTGAATTTTTGTTGGGAGATTCCCCTGCATGTTAGTTTAGTTTATGGAAAATTTTTCATTTATAATTTTGTGACAGTGTAATTGATAGTTGCTATGCTGAGATTAGCTCCTCAGAATTCATGTTTATTTGTTTACTGTTTTGTTAAATTTAAGAAGGGGATTACCGTTTGGAGGATGATGAAAGTATATACCCAATAAATTGACAAGTGAGACAAGCAAAAAAAAAAAAGGAATATTGAGCAATTTAGCCCATTGATTAAAACCCACTTGCTCCACTACATTGTCAAAATGAGGGAAAACTAGTGAAACATTATAGTATAGTTGACAAAACTGAAGAAGCTATACTGTTTTTAAATAGTTATAATCTTGATATTTCCTTATTCTAAGTATGGTTCTATTAGTATTTACCAAATGATCAAGTTGGATTGGAGGGGGGTTCATGCATTGTGGTTACACTTGTTGTCTTTCAGTTAGGTTTAATCACAAGTTACCTTATGGTTCCTAACAGACACTAGTATTTGACAGGTTTTCAAAAGTGGCCCACTTTTCATATCTTCAAAAGGTTGGTGTCTGTATCTTTATCTTCACGCAACGCTTACTTTCTTGTCGTTTATTTTCGTATTCTCTTGACTCTCAAGAGAATAAGTGATTTTTTTCTTTTGGTGAATTCTGCTCCCTGTGGATGATATTTTAAATGAATCAATGATGTAGGAACTTATCAATGTTTTCCCATTTTGATCTTCTGTAGGAATAGGCTGGAAGTCTTGGAAGAAGCGATGGTTTATACTCACTCGCACGTCATTGGTTTTTTTCAAAAATGACCCTGTTAGTGTCTCTCAAATCTTTCTCATTCTTGTTAATATACATATTTGGATATCTTTTTGTGTGCTTTTCTTCTGTTGTTCTGTGTGATTCAACTGTCAATTAAGCAGATATGGTTGCGGATCATGATTTGCAGACAAAAATTAATATAGTGATTGAATAAGTTTTCTTGATATATGAACTAATGAACATTTTTGGGATATAATTTGTGTGTGGAAAAAATGGCATTTTATTTACTTTACACTTCTTATTGGAGAGTAAGATGTGACTGTAGAGCTATAGAGCATTGGATAATAATTATACTATATAAGTCTTTACCTATTGGTGCTGATTTCTTTTACTCAAATATATGAGAGTCACTTTTCTTGTCATTATTTATAATTGTCTTTACTTTGATTGGTCATGTAGAGTGCCCTTCCACAGAGAGGTGGTGAAGTAAACCTGACATTGGGGGGTATTGACTTAAACAATTCAGGGAGGTATGTTGGGTAAATTGATTTTTTGTAGTTGAAAACTTTGATGATCAATCTGTCTTAAAATTGTGAATTTTATTTTCCAGTGTGGTTGTTAGAGAAGACAAAAAGCTTCTTACGGTATTATTTCCAGACGGACGTGATGGTCGAGCATTCACCCTCAAGGTGATTCATTTACTATATTTTTAAACAAATGAGAATTGAATTCAATTTTACTACATCTAAATGCCTTAGTATTTTTTGGCCTGTATAAATTCCAACTGTTTTCTCTCAAATATCAGGCGGAGACATCAGAAGACCTGTTCGAATGGAAAACAGCTCTTGAACAAGCCCTTGCACAAGCACCAAGTGCTGCCCTTGTTATGGGACACAATGGGATTTTTCGGAGTGATGCAAGTGATTCTATTGAAGGGTCTTTCCACCAATGTATGTGCTCTTTATCTATTTATTTTATGTTTATTGGCTTATATTAGTTAAATGACAATTCTGGTGTTGTTTCTGTTATTTTAGTTTTTTCTATTTTATTTTAATTTTTAACACTTTATTTAGGTTTGTACAGATTTTTGTCATCCTATCTTTTATTTATATATTGTTGATTGAATATGTCCCCATTTTCACTATTTTTTGTGCTGTGCTTCCAGGGAGGGACAAGCGCCCAATTAAGTCTCTTGTTGTTGGAAGACCAATTCTGCTAGCATTAGAAGATATTGATGGAGGCCCTTCTTTCCTTGAAAAAGCTCTTCGGTTTCTAGAGAAATATGGTAAGTTATGATCTTCTATTCTATTAAATATGTAATGCATCTGCATTTCATTTCATTTTTTGTCCTCCCATGGTTCAAATTTTAGGGGCTGATAAGCTTTATTTCTCAGTATAATGACAATAAAAAATGTTGAATAAAACATGTTATACTGCCCTTATTCTTCAGTGAAGGGTTTTGCTGATTTTACTATTGTTAATCTGCAGGAACTAAAGTTGAAGGAATTCTGCGGCAGTCTGCAGATGTTGAGGAAGTAGATCGGAGAGTTCAAGAATATGAACAAGGTACAAACAATTATCTTAAACACCCTAGCACTCTACATGCATTGAAGAGAGTAGGTTGTTTGTACAGACTACAGATAGAATTGGTAAAGTTAATTGGGCTTCAAAGAAACAGCAAGCAGAGAAAAATATGGAGGAAAGGGAATCTAGTTTTCATAAATTCTGATTACCCAAAATAACAATGATGTGTTTAGATAGGGGTTAATGAGATTTCTAACAAGGGATAACCATGCATCTTGTCAAGAACTTTACATTGATCTGAAGTAGTTGTTCTTTCTTGCCATCCAATTTACGGTATGAAGTATGGAGCCACTTTTAGACTTAGCTGCCTTTGATATGGAACCAGTATTATGATTGTTTTCATAGTTCAACCCTTCAGCTGGTGAAAGACGATTCAAAATAATATCTGGGCTTACTTAGTTTAATATAACGATTTATCTTTTGATGCATGCGACTTCTGAATGCCTTATTTTCAATTAATATTTCCAGGCAAGACTGAATTTGGTCCTGAGGAGGATGCCCATGTTGTTGGTGACTGTGTTAAGGTATTTATACTTGTTTTAAATAATTGGTAATCCAATGAATATAAATATTTGAAAAAAAACAAACAAACTATATTTTGAACATACTGGAACAGAAAGAAGAAAATCCTCAATAGAATATTTGACATCATGCCTATAAACACTAGGAAAGGTGATGGTATCTCACCCAAATGTGATTCAATTGTGGTAAACAGAATTATTTATCTCAATTTTATGTAACAGAAATTTTAAGCTTTCCACATTTTACCATATGGAAATTGGAAAAAAGGATTACACAAGAAATAGGATAAGAAATTCTCCTTAAAAGTAGGAGCAGTTGAGCACACAGAACAAACCATTAAAGCAAAAATTGGCAATGTCTAATGATTTTCTTGAAAGAGTTCAATCCCTGTGCATGTCTACTGATTGAAAATTCTGATAGAGACTGTATGCTGAATAGGGGAGAAAAGGCATAAAAATGAATCCAACTTTGATAAGATTTCTAGTGCTAAACCATCATGTTCTTACAACCAATCATAAAACCACCAACTCTACTTTCACAATGGATTTCATAATAGGTATTGAGGAACTTACTAACATCATGTTCTAGTACTTATTATTTATCACCTGTTAGGTATTAGGCTTATAAGCCTGTAGAGTCTAAACTAAATGTGGTTTACTTTATAAAATTTATTAATTATTAATGTAAGAGCACCAGCTTTTTATTAGTTTTCAGTGCTTACAATTAAGATCTTGAGGCCATGAAATGAATCATGCATTCTTTCATCAGCGTAAAAGATTAATAGAAAGCCTGATTTATAAGCAGCTGTAGTTTTGGTGAAATCAAATTAATATTGATCTAGGATTTTTTAAATTTTCGGTTGGAATGTTGGATTATGCATTTTATTTGATGACAATCCTCTGGGTATATTTACAGCATGTTCTGAGGGAGCTGCCCTCCTCTCCAGTTCCAGCTTCATGCTGCACTGCTTTGTTGGAGGCTTATAGTAAGTTGAGCCCTGTGTTTATTTTTGTTTGTTTTTTTGAAATGCTACTGATTACTGTATTTATTTTTGCTTTTTTGTTTTCCCCTTGGTTTTGTTATTTTCCTTCATGAACTGTTCAGTTAAGATTTGTTGCTTTATTCTAGTTCTTTGGATTTGAATCTATGCTTGAGTTAATTATTACTGTTTTTATTTTACAAAGAAATTGATCGCAAGGAAGCAAGGGTTAATGCAATGCGCTGTGCTGTATTGGAGACTTTTCCTGAGCCAAATCGACGCTTGTTACAAAGGTGCTCTCTCTCTTCTCCCCCTGTCTGGGCAACAATACTGACTCACTCTTTACTCCATTTGCTGTATCTTGTACTTGAATACTATCTGAGTTTGCAATGGAATAGTTATGGTAGAATAATTAAAAAACTTCACTTGAGGAGAATGTATAGTTGGTTTTCTTGGTTTCTGTTTGGTTTACTTTTTAGATACAAGAATCTGTATGCTTTGGGAGTTTCAATGGTTTGTTCTGGTTTACTTTCATAGTATCTGGTGATGTGGAATGGCCTGTTGCAGTTGTTTTTATGTTGATATTCAGTAAATAATACCTTAAAAACTGAGAATTTGCTTTTGTTATGCCAAATATATGATTATTGCACAAACAAAAAACAAATACTTAAATTATTTTCACCGTAATTCAATTATCATTTCTACCTTTGCAGAATTCTGAAGATGATGCACACAATTGGTTCTCATTCTAACGAGAATAGAATGACTCCATCTGCTGTTGCTGCTTGCATGGCACCCTTGCTCTTACGGCCTCTGCTAGCTGGAGAATGTGAACTAGAGGATGAATTTGATGTCAGTGGTGATAGTTCGGCTCAGCTTCTTGCTGCTGCTAATGCTGCTAATAATGCTCAAGCAATTATTACCACTCTGTTGGAAGAGTATGAGAATATATTTGATGTAAGAAACTCTCAACCAACATGAATTATTTTGATTGTTTGCTTTTTGGTTTCTGCATGCTTACAATTAGGAAAAGTAACTTCAAGTCGCCGCATTTATGTTTCATTGAGCCTGAGGTATCCTAATCACTATTAGGCTCACCCTTCTTTTGTTATTATTTGGGCTTTTGCTTGTAACAAAAATGTGAACGTACAATGAAGTTTTGCTGCGGGACTTATTCATCAAGTTAACTGTTGCTATAAATTTTTTTCCATAGATTGTGTAGTTAGCTACTAAGGTATGACCTCTTGTAGTACAGTATTGGTTGTTCCTATGATGCAACTGAAATTGAATGTCTGTTCATTTGACTATTTTTTCACTTCAAAAAATTTATGTTTTTCATTCCTAGTTTCAATTCTGCAACATGTTTTGTCTGCTGTTTCAGGAAGAAAATATACAGAGATGTTCCATGTCGGCGGATTCTCGGGTTGAAAACAGTGGGAGTGAAGATTCAACTGATGATGATAATATAGATGTGAAAGAAAATGGTTACCATGATGCGGAGAATGAAGTTGATCAGGATACAGATGATGATGCTGATCGTGTTCAGAGTGGAAAATTAAGTGAAAGTAGCGGTTATGCTGGCAGTGATCTTTATGATTACAAGGTCATCTCCTGCTTTCGCATTTCCTCTCTTTTCATCCTGTTAATTGTGTCTGATGTATTTTTTATTAATGTAGCTGACTTCACCTAGTGGGATAAAGCTACTAATGTTGTTGTTCCTTTATATACATTTTTTTATGCAGCTAGGAATGGAGATTTTATTGATTAATCTCTTGCTGCAATTAGCAATGCTATTTTATCCTCTTAAATTCTTCTTTGTGATTCTGCAGGCATTTGGAGGTGATGATTCCGATGTTGGATCCTCCAGTAGTAACCACGCCAAGACTGAAAATGCTAATCTGAATGCTGTTCTAGATACCCCACCCTCTGAGGATCAAAACAAGCAAAGAAAGGGCAGTGAAAACCCAGTTGATGAGAATGATGCTTCAAATTTGTTGCCTTCCACTGAATCTTATCGGTCTATGGGTGAGATTTTGTCTTCTATGGACCCCGGCAACCATTTACCCATGCCTGTGATTGAATCAGGTTCTGCAAAACAAACTGGCAAAGCTAGTAGCGCCAGTTTCAGTTCTAAGCGGTCAACATTCTGGGGAAGGAACAGTGTAAGTTATTCTTTTACCATTTACTTCCTATCAACATTCTAGGAGATCTAAACTCTCATTTTGAGTAGAATTTGAGTTGTTACTGGATTCACAATTACACCAATAACCATTTATTGAGCACCGAGACATATGTGACACTGACAAATGATAATATACTTGCAATAAGCTAGTGATTAAAATATGCAAACTTAATATAATGGCAGCATACATACTTAACTTTTTAAAACTGATATTTTCTTCCCAGTTTTCATAGTTTTGTATTTCAAGGTAAATACTTGCCATCTGATAATTTGTTCTGATTTAAGCAGGCTAGGAAGACACCGTCAGTGGAATCAGTTGATTCTTCTGGAGAAGAGGAGTAAGATCCTTAGCATTGTACTCTTTCCTTAGTAAAATATGCTCTTGGAATGTAATTCTTGACAAGTTATTCTTCAATGTCTCTTTATAGTTTTTTCGGATAGGTCTTGTTAGACTCTCTGACTTGTCTTTTTGTTTAGCTTTAACAACCATATTTTTTAGCTCCTTGCCTTAGTGATATGCTTTATACTTGTCTACTGTTTTTCACTCCCCCCTTGAAAACAAATAACTGTAATACTTGATGTCTGTAGGCTTGCTATTCAAAGGCTAGAGATTGCTAAAAATGATTTGCAACACAGAATTGCAAAGGAGGTAGATTTCTTATGCCTACTTTATGGCATATCATATAACAAAGATGTCTTTTTTGTTAATGGAATTGGTCCTGTTTTCATTTTAGGCTAGAGGCAATGCAATTCTACAGGCAAGCTTAGAGAGAAGGAAGCAAGCTTTGCATGAGCGGCGCTTGGCACTTGAACAAGATGTACTTATTATTGATATATCCACGTTATCATTTTGTTTTCATTTCTTTAGCTATTTTCATTTCTTCTTTTTCTTTCACTCTCATTCTGTTACATCTCTCTCGTTTTAAATTTCAAATGGATGTTACCTCTCCTCACAATTTCTATCCATTAATGAGATGTAACTATTTTTTAATCTAAAGGTTTCAAGATTGCAAGAACAGTTGCAAGCTGAGAGGGATCTTAGAGCTGCATTGGAAGTTGGTTTGAGCATGTCTTCAGGACAGCTTTCCAATTCACGTGGCATGGATTCCAAGGTGCTTGGATATTCTTGTAATGTTTACTATTATTTTTCCTTTTTTGATTGCTTTCTCTGTTGACACATAATCTGTACAAAATCTTCTAATGTGCAGACAAAGGCTGAGCTGGAGGAGATTGCACTTGCCGAAGCTGATGTGGCCAGGTTGAAGCAGAAGGTTGCAGAACTCCATCATCAACTTAATCAGCAACGACAGCACCACTATGGTTCACTTACTGATGTTGGTGATCGATACCAGCATGCCCAAAATCATCCTCAACAGTGAGTATGCTGACCTATGTTATCTCCAATGATAAGAAAGAGAAGGAATCTGTGTATGAAGTTTAAGTATTAAAGCTTTAAATGTAGTCCAAAAATCAAATTGGTGCCTCTTCTACATGAATTTGACACCAAATCCAATTTAAATATCAAAGGAATGTACTGGTATATTCCAACTTCATAGGGCTAAGTACCCACTAGTAATATCGGGGAGTCAGAAATTTTCCTAAAAAAATGATAAACTCTTGTAATATTTCAATTTCCTCTTTGAATAATTGTATCCTAGTCCTGTGTGTTGGTACTCATGTTATGGTAGTCAATTGAAATTTTTAATTGAAGTTTGCCTTGTCCAGACCCAAAAACTAGTTTCTTGTTGCAATTTTTAAAATTTTATGGGACTGCCTTCTAATTAAAAAGCATAAACACTTGTTAATTCCTTTAGTAGCTATTTAACCTTTCCTTTTTTACTTATCCAGGAGATTTCTTCAGCAAGATTTTGATTCAACCCTGGCCTTTGTTAATCACGAGAGGAAACAAAGGACTGAGGTATGCCTTATAGTCTATTTCTCATATCAATATTAGGACAAAAAAAATCAGGAATAGGGTTTGAATCTTATATGTGTTCTAACCTTTTTAACTCCTTCCTGTTAGTGTTTAAATGATTACATGAGTTCATACTTGATACATGATTACAGAAGTTAGTTCCAAAATGGAGAAGTAACATTTCTAGTTTTTTGTTTTTGTTGTAAAATTTAGTCTAATTATGACCATGAAAATTGGTATGGACATGCCTTTTCATTTACACAGGAGAGTTTGATGGGCACTGATTGGAGAAATATCAAGGGACAAGTATTGGCATCTGGTAATGGTAATAGACAGCCTTCTCGAAAGCAATTTATAGAGTCAAGTCCTAGCGATTCAAAAAGTACTGAGGCATCAACAAGCATGTCTGTCGATGATCTTGGTGCCGTCGATTCAGCCTCAGTGCCCTCCACCTCAAGGGCAGCAGAGGTAAGAATTAAGTTAAAGAAATTTCTTATTCAAAATTTTAGTAACATCATTTTATGTAGTCAGATGTATGTATACTTTGTTGTTAATACATTCTTGCAGCATCTTTATCTGCCTCCAAATGATTAGGAACTAAATAACCTAGTTGCATTGATATCAGGTCTCAGAATATGCAAGACATCCATCTGTAGCATCTTCAACATTAGTAGAGTTAACAACTCGTCTCGATTTTTTCAAGGAAAGGCGGTCGCAGTTGATGGAGCAGCTCCATAACCTTGATTTGAATTATGGTTCTACTACTTCCCAAGACTTTGTCTATAAACCGACATCGCCATCATGGAGTTGACCGGCCAAATAGGCACTTCATAAAATCTGCGTGGAAGAATTTTGGCTGACATGTTGTATATCCTTTGACTTTATTGCATATATTTGTATCCATTATGAGTCTGTGTACTGCTTCATTCTCTTGGTTCCTATTTAATTTTTTTTCTTCTTTTGGTAGTGAAGTTCATTGGAGTTGAAATGAAAGGCTTTCCTTTTGGTCATATCAGGTTTTCTCCTTTTTAATAACTGAGTTCTTTTATTTCTTTAGGGGAGGGGTTGGGGGTTGATGTAATTATATGGTGGTATGTTAATAGATGGGGAATTTTGTTGAACAAACGACTAAAGTGAGGAAATTTTAATATTACCGTTTTGGCAAATTCTTTGTACATAGGGACATGCAATTGCCAATTTATGTCACCTATGTGGAGTGATTGTTATTGTTGTATATCTTGCAGGCTGTTTGTGATGCTATTATATTATTTCTTCAGCTTGTTGCTCCTGCGTCATTCTGCCTTTCCTAAAATCATCTCGAAAACATGAAAAGCTTGACATATTAGGTGTAAAAGAGTGTTTTACATGTTCTATTAATCCCTTGTTAAAAGAGGGTCATGGCAAACCGTAAGTATTTATTCATCTTAATTCGTTACCGTTCATATACACATAGATCTCATGGTTTTTGTAATTTAGACAATTTATCTCTTCAACCAAGGAATTTTAAATATTTTACTAGGTCTCAGATAACTCCACTTCTTTACACTATTTTATAAAAATGAATGGGCATCACATGAAATCCACAATAACTCTTTCCTTTATATGAACTTTTTTTTTTTAATTTTATTCTAAATACTTTTAAGTACAAAAGTTTAAGAAAAGGACCTATACTTGATAAGCTTATGTCAGAAAGATAATCCAACGGCCGATGGTTGATAGAAACAGACATGATGACTTAAATCACTCTAAAGACATTACATAGCCACTATTTACTGTTTAAAAGTAAGTCTTACAATATTCGTTGAGTAAGAAGCTTTTTACATATGAAAGTTAAAATAATAAAACAAGTATCAACTATTATATTTTATCAAGAATTATCAAAATTAAAATATTCGTACATTAAGATTTACTGCTTACAGTCTGTCATAGAAAATAATTCTTACTAAATACATTATTAATTTATTGGACACGGACATTAAAAGAAATACAGCAAATAAAGTAAGAATTTTAGTGGCATATACTGAAACCCTAATGACGTCTAATACACATTAAATTTTTTTTTCCAGACGTGTAGATAGCAAGGAATCTAAGGTAAAATATTTAGAGTAAATTAGACTACAGAGTTCCACCACATTGTTTCGATTACATCTCACATTGGCAGCATATAAATTCCGAAATAAAAGAAAGAAAGATTGTTCTATATTGCTGCAATGACATCATCTAAACCCATTATACTTCTTGGTAAGTGTGAACAAAATGAAACTGCCAAAAAAGTAGTAAAGTGAAAACCGAAATCTTTACCCTTGCAATTTTCCTTTTCACCAAATGACGACCATGATAAAATGATTGTCATTTTCTACCATCAAAAAGCGAACTCAATTCAGTTAGATATCCATACGAGAGTATGTTCTTTACATTGACTTACAAATGCAGTTGCCAGCAGTTACATTATGTTTTCATAGATTCCTGTGTTACACGGGCACTCGCTTGCCTCTGTAGCGGTCAAACAACTGCAAACAGAGAAAATTAGCAAAAGCTCAGTTAAAAAATTTCAGCATATTGTGCAAATAAATATAAAGGGTTTCAACACCTAGAAAGTGTGGCAATACTTCCCCATCATAGTTCCTTCATTTCTTTTCAATTAATATCTTCTCAACTATGCCCTTAGCTCTACCTAATTCTTAAGGGCACTGGTTAAAAAACTGAAAGGAAAAAGATTTTATTGGGATATGTACAATTATGTTAGCCAAAGCTCTTTTTTTATGCTCAGCAACACTTTACACATTAAATACTTTCTATTTTCAGTTCCTTAACCAATGCCATAAGGGCACCAGAGTAAGACCCTTCTTAAATACTTTCTACACTTGTCATAAATGAAAAGGAGATAATAGTGAAAGTCATTAAGAAGCTAAAAATAATTCTAATTGTATTTCTTTATCTGAGCTACCCTCCAAATTAGACAGATAAAAAAGAACTAGAAGTATCTTGCAACTATCTGAAGACATATATATAGAACCGATCATTAACATCAGATTTCTCAATCTGTCCCACCAGAATGATTTTAAAAAAAAAATTAAAACCGATAAATATTAAAAATACACGCAAAAAAAGGAACACCAGTCACCCGCCCTCCAAAAAAATTCAGGGGACCATAACATAGCCTCATTGAAAAAGTGAAAATGCTTTCGAACCTAAACTTAAAACCCTTTTTTCTAGCTTGAGTATCGTATTTCAGAAGAGTTCCCTATATATTGTCGTTTTCCCCCTTTACCCTATGTCTCTATCATTAGATCTATTAACGAAAATTAAGATTCTCCAATCAATCAGTGACTAATGTGTAAGATACTCTTGGGAAGACTTGGATAACAAGTAAATACATTCCAATTCATCACAAATACATACCGATCGAATAAATGGGTGTTGTAACAACCAACCAAGAACAGGAACCTTCTGAATGAAAACAGCCAGTGTAGGCCAGAATCCACTGCATAGTATAGTCCATAATTAGCTTTAAGCATATAAATAAACAAACTCAAACACAACAGATTTCTTTTAAATTGCACTAAACCTGAATAGTATGATGAATCCATAAGCCTCAATAATCATGCCCAAAATAGGCCATCCCATGATGAGAATAAAGAACCCAACACCGAATGAGATTGTTCCCTAGAAGAAGAGTAAAAGGTAAGCAGGAAAATTTACCATGAAGAAACCATGAGGCACCAAATGAACAAAACAGTGGACATGTAACACATTTACCTTGAAATTACTTCTTTTCATGAAGAATTGCATAGTAGATTTTAGCCCAATAGTTAAGGACACTCCAGAAACAAACAGGATCTGATTTAAGTATCATGCAGATAACAAGGCATAAAAAAAGATGTATTTAAGCAAAATTAAATGTGAAGCAACTTCTTAGACACGTAACTCATAAATGAATCTTACATTTCCCATGGCTAACAATCCCTTGTCGAAGAAGAAAATCATCCCAAGGAATGAGAAAAATATACCAAAGCCAGTTAATCCTAATCCAATCTCTGTGTCATGCGCCAATCACGTGCATTAAATATAGTAAGATGTCACAATATAAGTTAAGAAATAGACATTAGTAGATATCAACTATGTAATGTAGAAAAAAAAACAAATACAGTTTAGTCAAATCAATCCTTCTGCCAGCCAATATGATATCACAACAAAAAGACACTAATATATTTCTTGAAAACTGTATAGTGCTATTACTAGGGCAAACTAACAACATACATCTTAAAGATGTCTTCTATTCCGAGAACCTGAAGAAAATCAGCATGATGAATTGGGTAATAACATTTGAAATAAATGAAAACCAGATACTGCTTCCACTCAATAACTGAACATGTTATTAATTTATGGAACTATAGCTAACTATACAATAATTTATTCTTACACATTAAAAACAATAGATCACTCAATATAATATCATTATTCTTGGTATAAGAACAAAATTGTCATATTCAACTTACTCTTTCGATCATTCATCTCAAAGGAAACCATTCTGCCAACAATTCAGATGTTCAAGCACCTAGCCCTCACTGAAACACATAATTAAATAACCAATCTCGGTTAATAAATGAGTGTGAATCATGTTCTCTATGAACAGGTTAATTTAAAGATCATACTGCAAATAAAATCCCAATCGAAGAAGAGATCCCAGGACAACCAACTGCTGAGAACTCAGCTCAGAAAAATGTTCAGCTCCCACTAAACACAGCATGTGAATTCTAAACTTTAATTTAGCCAACAAAAAATATCAGATAATCTAGAAGTTTTTCCAAATTTTGGAACCGAACAACTTACAATAAGCATTTTCTTTGCTAAATTATACCAGTTGGCACTCATTTAGCCAAAAGACAAAATGCAAGTGAGAAATAAATGAAAACCAAACATAAATTTTGTCTGCGCGCATATCAAGCATAGAATTCTTATAATCAAAGCTGGCAGCTTCATTAGTCATATATCCAATTTTACTTCCCCTTACTCATACCTTAGTCCACCCCAATAAGACTTACATAATCAAAAACCCAAATCCTAGAAACCAGAAAAGTCTCAACCAAAACTAATACGCTACTAAGCACTAGATCTATCAAACTATTTCAAACAATGGCATCAGATACTCAATATCGCTACAAGTGTTCTATAAGGTCTGGTTAAAAATAAATTTACAAAAAACAGAAGCAAATAAAAAAATTAACTAAAGCTGAATTACGAAACACGAAAAGAAATTTGCACAAATACTAGTCACATAGCAACTTTTAATTTTAAATAAACAATAAAATTTCACTAGAATAACGATAACACTCCGCAGTAACCAGAAGCAACGAATTCGCAGCGCAATTCAAAATTCTCCTAAGCATTCAAAATTCAAAATACTTCAGTGACAACAGTGGTGAAAACGCACTACATGCTATTGCTACGAATGCTGGCGAAGAAAATAGTTCTAGATTGAATACGAAACTGAACCGAGAGATTCGGAGAAAGTGAAGGTAGGTTAGGGATTCGCGAATAGGTATTTTCGGAAAGTGAAACCGTAGTGAAGATAACTAAAGCCGTGAGATCTCACATCTTCGTTTTCGGTGACAGAAACAAATCGATGCAAAAATATAGACAGAAAAAATTTTATGATTGACGAAGTGAGTGAGATGAAGAGGTTACCGGTGTCGGGAGCGTGGCGTCGCCGGAATTCGGAGAAAATGGTGGCCGGAAGTGGTGATGGCGTTGAATAAGAAATTTTCAAATGCAAAATATATATTTTTTTTGGTTAAAAAAGAAAAATGAAAATTGGATTGATAATAGGAATCGTAAAAAGTAAAATCTCAGCCCAACCTTAAAATCTCGTCCCAACCTTAAAACTCAGCCCAGTACTAAAAACTCGACCCAACAATTTCTTGTGAGATATAGCACTGGTGTTGGGCCATTTACCCGTGTCTTATTTTTATTTTCTTGAAAATAGAAAATAATTAAAAATATATGTTTGATTATAATTTTGAATTTTTTAAAATATAAATAATTTTAAAAAAATAAAAATATAAAAATAAATTATTTTACCTTTGTTGAATCTATTTTTACTTTAATTATAATAACTACTTCTATTTAGCAATTTTATTCTATTTTATATATTAAAAATTCATTTGAAAATTTGAATTAGTCAAATTCATAGATCAATTTGTTTATGATGTGAACTTAAATTTTCATCTTATTTAAGAAAATTGAAAATATTTTTATCTTAAAAATAAATTTCAATTATGTAAAATTAAAAAATTTAAAATTTTATCTAAAATATAAATATTTCAATTTTCTCGTTTCTTATACGATCACACTTTACATTACGATGATTAATATTTATTTTTATTTAATATTAAAAATTTAATTTTAAATAAATATTAAAAATAAAAATTTAAATTTTTTAAAAATTAAATTATTTTATCTAAATAAAAAAATTAAAATTTAAAAATTTAAATTATTTCATCTAAATAAAAAAAATTATAAAATAAAA
Source organism: Hylodesmum podocarpum (assembly GCA_026586105.1). Taxonomy (NCBI): domain Eukaryota; kingdom Viridiplantae; phylum Streptophyta; class Magnoliopsida; order Fabales; family Fabaceae; genus Hylodesmum; species Hylodesmum podocarpum. The sequence goes on along the minus strand of JALJEV010000519.1, from coordinate 3,176,573 downwards.
AAATTAAAGAAATAATTAAAATATTGAATATTTAAATTTCTTAAAAGATTTTAATTTTCCATCTACGCATAAGCTAAAAGATAAAAAGATGGAAAAGAAATATATAGATGAAGTGGGTTGAGGTCAAAGTATTGAGAGGGAAAACGGTGGTCTAATCGTGTAAACGGCGCCGTTTGAGATTGACCGCCTTGATGAAAAAAGCAATAGCCTGTAATGTAAGTAGAAGAAATAGAGAAACGCGTTATCCCTTTAGAACCGAACACCACAACAACAACCACCACTTCCACGCTCCTTTTCTTCTTCTCTCTCTTAACACAACCAAACCCTAACCTAACGTCAACACTTCTCTCTGATCCATCCTTTTCCACAGGTCAGTTTTCGTTTTCCAATTCTTTCATTCCCTCTCGTTTCTCCTATTATTCTCAATTCGTTCATCGTTTTTTTTTTTTTCGTATTTTTCTGTTCACTCGTTCGTACTTATTCTGTCATTATTGAATTGAATTTTATGAATCTGGTTTTGCTCTCAGTGTTTGCATCTTTGCTCATGCGTTGTCTCACATTTTGTGCACTCTTTAATATTTCAACCTTCGTACGACGAGTTTAATGCAATTGCTTTGTCTGTTGGAGCCGAAGCAATACTTGATTATTGAATTTATGTGTTTAATTTTTGTCTCCGAGTTTGGTTGTGTGTTTTTTCGGAGCTTGATGTTCAACTTGGTGGTTTGAATTGTGCATTCACTGAGTTGTGATTTATAGAACCTAGATTGATTTGAAAATTTGACTGCTTAATTGTTGATACCTCTGGACAGTCTCACTGAAGAGTTCTAGTTAGTATAACTGTGTGTTTTATTGAATTTTATGCTTCAATTTTGCTTTCAATGAGTGCATTTAAATGATGTCGGAGCTGTAGTTGCTTTGTTGATCTTTGCCACAACAACCATGTCACTTTTTATCTCAGTTACTTGGAGCCTGACTCTTTGAACGAGCTATTTATTTGATTTTTTTTTTTTATTTGTAGGTTTCATGTAGCTAGAGATTAGTCAGTATAGATGGATAAAATTTCTGCTCCGTCATCATGGGAGCGTGCACAACGCCTTCATGAGAAGGTACTACTCTCTCTCTCTCTCTCTCTCTCTCTCTCTCTCTCTCTCTCTCTCTCTCTCTGTCATTCATTGAGCAGATGCAGATGTGATTACTGAACAAGGGCCTATCTGCGTGAATCTCTCATAAACTATCAAATGTAAAGGAATTTGGTTAATTGTAATTGACTAAATTGTACTCTCTTGGTTTGGTATAATGTATCTGCACATAGAATAGAAGTTACACTGTGGAGGACATTTTCCATTGTTCGTTGATCCTTTTAGACTTTAGAGGTTTCGGGTTTGGGTTTTGATTAATTCGTGTTATTCTTCTTCCTATAATTGTAAGATAACCCCACTTCGCTGGGTTGGGTTTGCTCTGTTTATCATGCCATTGTTTAGACCTTGTTATTAGTACCCTCTGGTGGATATTATTATTGCCAAGAACAGTTGCATGCTTGGTATTTTGGCTATTTGATTTAAGTTGGCCTTTGGAAATTGGCAGCCAACACCACACTGGTCAGGAAGCACTTGTCATGGCAAACCATGTAGAGCTCATAATCTTTTTTTTTTTTTTTGCATGACGAAACTTGTTTTTCTAATTAACTTCATAAGAAATTTTTGTGCGTGGATTGAATCCAAAAGATTTATTTTTTATCTCTCAATGTTTTCTCACTTAGAACCTTGAATTGGAGAAAAAGCGTCGGAGATCAGCTCAGGCACAGGTCCCATCAGATCCAAACGCTTGGCAGCAGATTCGTGAGAATTATGAAGCAATAATTCTCGAGGATCATGCTTTTACTGAGAAGCATAATATTGAGTATGCTCTGTGGCAATTGCATTATAAGAGGATTGAGGAATTGAGGGCATACTTTAATGCTGCTCATGCTTCTGTAAGCTCAAAATCATCACCGGGAGGGAAGGGTCCTGTTCGACCTGATAGGATTACTAAAATAAGGCTGCAGTTTAAGACTTTCCTTTCAGAAGCAACTGGATTTTACCATGACCTCATTATGAAAATCAGAGCAAAGTATGGACTTCCACTAGGTTACTTTGAGGACTCGGAGAATAAAATAGTCATGGAGAAAGATGGAAAGAAATCTTCTGAGATGAAGAAAGGGTTAATATCTTCTCATCGTTGTTTGATATACTTGGGTGATCTTGCTCGCTACAAAGGCTTATACGGTGAAGGTGACTCAATAAAGCGTGAGTTTGCAGCAGCTTCCAGTTACTATTTACAAGCTGCATCTGTTTGTTCTTCAAGTGGAAATCCCCATCATCAGGTTTTTGGCTTTCCTGTCTCTGCTATGCTTTTGCTTTTGGTTGCTTCGCTTCACATCACTTTTTGAATCATGGTTCGAACCTATTCTATTCCATTTTGTCATTTTATTTTTAGCTTGCTTTATTGGCTTCATATTCTGGGGATGAGCTGGCAACTATTTATCGTTATTTTCGGAGTTTGGCTGTGGCTAGTCCATTTACAACTGCCAGGGAGAATTTGATAGTTGCATTTGAGAAGGTAATGACCTTGGGGTTTATTTTGAAATGCTTAACATTTTTTCATTTAGAAGTCTCAATTGTTTGAGAAGCATGTATATTGCTCTTTGTTTTGATGTATTAAAATTTGGTGTGTTTTTTCTTACTTGCAAACTGAAGTGCTACTTATAGTGTTTGGTACTCACAGCATAATGCATTAAAAGTTTATAAGTGGTCAATTTCATACTGGCTTGCAAGTTACTCAGTTCAGACATGTGTGTAAGGTGGAACTTGTACACACATTATAAGCATGCAATTTTCTTTGATATTACTGAAAGCTGCAACACAGCATACCTTTTTATCTTTTCTCATAAAAGAGGTCTGTTTATATGGCATGGTTGGGGGATGAAGAATTAGTTCTATTTTCAAGCCTCTGTTTATTTTCATTTTGTGGTTTGTTGATGCTGACTCTTCTCCTTTTGTCCTATATATGATATGAACCATAATCTTATTGGCATTACATCTTAACTATCTATTTTATAATACCATGGTAGAATCGTCAAAGTTACTCTCAGCTTTCTGGTGATGTTAAAGCTCTTGCAGTCAATGGAAGAGGAAAAGGGGAAGCGAAACTTGTGACCAGGGATACTGGTCTGGAAACCTGTCCTAGAAAAGAAGGAGCATCCTGTATGCAGGAAACTTACAAATCCTTCAGCACACGCCTTGTCCGTCTAAATGGAATCTTATTCACTCGTACAAGGTATATATTATTGTTGCACAGTCTATCTGACCATTTGGTGCATAAAACTAGTAAGGATTATTAGTATTCTGACTTTTTTCCTTTTCTTTGTTTGTCATATGTCATGATGATAGCCTTGAGATCTTCTCTGAAGTTCTCTCTCTTGTTAGCACTGGCCTACGTGAGCTTCTATCATCAGGACAAAACGAAGAGCTGAATTTTGGCACAGATACCCTTGAGAACAGACTTGCCATTGTCAAAATTGTTTCCATCATCATATTTACAGTTCATAATGTGAATAAGGAATCTGAAGGTCAAACTTATGCCGAAATTGTACAGCGTGCTGTTCTACTTCAGAATGCATTCACTGCATCCTTTGAATTGATGAGTTTAATATTAGAGAGATGTATGCAGCTGTTGGATCCCTCTTGTAGTTATCTTTTACCAGGCGTTTTGGTTTTTGTTGAGTGGTTGGCATGCTATCCAGATCTTGCTGCAGGCAATGATGTGGATGAAAATCAGGCAAATGTTAGATCAAAATTTTGGAATCATTGTATATCCTTCTTGAACAAGCTACTTTCTGTTTGCCCCATGTCTATTGAAGATGAAGAGGAGACTTGTTTTAATAACATTAGCAGGTATGACGAAGGGGAAACTGAAAACCGGCTTGCTTTGTGGGAGGATTTTGAGTTAAGAGGATTTGTTCCGCTTCTCCCTGCACAAACCATCTTGGATTTTTCAAGGAACAGTTCCCTTGGAAGTGATAGTGAAAAGGAAAGAAAAGCCCGCGTCAAAAGGATTTTAGCTGCAGGAAAAGCCTTAGCAAATGTTGTTAGGATTGATAAGAAAATGATATATTTTGATGCAAAGGGAAAGAAATTTGTAATTGGTGTTCAGCCTCAAACCTCAGATGATTTTGTTATTTCCTCCTATTCGGGTATACCTAATGCAGAAGATATATTGAAAGACAATACAGTAGTAGACAAGACAAAAGTAGGAATTGGTTGTCCAGAGCACCATCAGTATATGGAAGGAGAGGAGGATGATGAGGTTATTGTTTTCAAACCTACAGTAGCTGAGAAACAAGCTGATCCGGTGATTGCCTCATCACAGGTACTCCTTGAAGGCCTAGAATCAGTTCAAATAGCTTCTGCAGGGGATATAAAATTTAATGTTAATTCTACTTCTAACCCTCTGAATGATGCAAATCATCAAATTTCTTTACCTGCTCCTGTTAGTACCATGGTGCCTCAACACCTTCAACCAGTCCAGCCACATTCTTCAAGGTGGTTGGAGGAGGAAATATCTCTTGCTAACAGTTTGAAAGGTCTTAGATTCTTGGAGAATGGGCATGTCATGAAACCTGAACTACCATTTAAAGAAGTTGTGGCAATCTCTGATCGTGCTGCACTTGCAGTACCTACCCAGCAGTCTGTAAGTTTTGGTACTAGTATGTTTTATGCTCATGATCTCCCAAAAGCTGAAGACTTAGCAATATGGTCCAAAGTTGATGCCATTGCTTCTTCTGGAACATTTACTAATAACTCTGTTGTGAAAACATCATCCACCTTGCAAGCTGGTTTTAAAAAATCTCCAGTCAGCCGACCTTCTAGGCACCTTGGTCCTCCTCCTGGTTTCAGTCATGTTCCTCCTAAACAAGGTATTGAACCCACTGTTTCAGATTCGATTAGTGGGAATCCAATTATGGATGATTACAGTTGGTTGGATGGATATCAGTTGCCTGCATCAGCTGAAGGTTTAGGCCCAAATGGTCCTCTTGCTTACTCTCACTTGAATTCTCATCAAGTTGGTATCAATGGTTTGAGTGGGACTGCCAGTTTTCCCTTTCCAGGAAAACAAATTCCATCTACACTGCAGGCGGAGAAACAGAATGGTTGGCAAGATTATCAGACATTAGAGCTTTTAAAAGCACACCATAATCAGCAGTTGCAGTCACAGTTGCTCACGACTGGAAATCAGCAATTTACTCCACTGCCTGAGCAATTCCAAGGACAGTCAATCTGGACAGGTCAACACTTCGTGTGATGTCACTTGTCAGGATGAGAATATTGATGGTATGCTCCCCATCTGTATTTATTGCTAGGGCTTTTCATAAACTGGTCCAATTCAATAAAAACCAAAGAAAGAGATCCAAAATACTAAACCAAATACACTGAAAATCAGAAGAAGGAAAAAAATGAAATGTTTTATTGGATTGGATTTTGAATTTGATTTTGAAAATTGATCCAATCTAAATCAAAATTATTCTTATGTATATATTTTAATTTATAAATTTATGAATCCACTCATGTTTACATTTTTATTTATTGAATATATGTAAAATTATCATGTAACTTATACTTATTTATGATATGTATTTAATTAAAGACAATTTTTAGTAACTATTGAGTAAAGATAAATAAACATAATTATCAAGTTGTGTGAATTTATTTTTAATAGTATATCTCCAAAAAGTTACACTACTATTAGCTAAATGATGACTTATAGATGAGATATTTGATGTTTTAATCGTTTTTTATGTTTATTATATATTTTACTGTTTAAAAAACAAAAGTCAATTCAATCCAAACTGCTTTAGGTTGGATTGGATTTAAATTTTAAACCAAACCTGTTGGATGATAAATTAAGAAAACTGAAGTAATGGGATTGGATGATTTTTCTCTTCAGAACTGATTCAATCTCATCCACAAACATCCCTATTTATTGCTTTTTGTTTGAAGGATGCCTTTCATTTTGTTTAATTTTTGGATTGCTAATATACTTAAATATTTGAGGTCCTTGAAGGATTATTACAAATGTGCTGCATACCTTTGCTACCCATTCAGACACCAACTCTACTGCCTTGTCGTTGAATGTTGGGAGTTTATCTGGCCTATACATGTTGCAGGAGGTTGCTACTACAAACGGTGGGTACCAAATTATTCTTTTACTCATCATGTTTAAAATTCAGAAATTGAAATTTGGACAATTTGTATGCTACACCTATCCACGTACTCTGGTTTTTCAAATTCCCATCATGTGATGGCAATTATCTTTGTGATTAGTGTTGGAAAATCCTAGGAATTCATGGCTACAACTTCTGAACTGTTGATTGGTCATTGTGTGTTAACTGCTGAATTTACCCTGACATAATTTGCTTTTAAATTATTGTAGAATTTGCTGAGCTCTCAAGTCCGGGTGAAGGAAGATTAAACAAGCATCTTTAGGGTGGATAGAGGGTGATAAAAGAAATCCAGTCAACTTGGAGCTTGTATTTGCCTTCTGGGATTGGTGGTATGACTCTGGTGCGTTCACTTCTCTAATGGAAACTGTTACCATCATCTAGTTGCCGGTGATACACGATGCTGGCCCCTTAATGTTTACTACCTCAAAGCTTCAGACTAGTTGGGAAAATTGGTAGGTAAGAAGTGCTCGTCTAAGTTAAATAATGGGATGTGTTAATGACATTCAAAAGTATACTCGAGTGAAGAACAAGTGTTTCGTGGTTGCGTCTTTGTTAAGGTTCTTAATGTGTTTATTATAGCCAGTGATCACTTTCTCCCTTTTAATACCTAGTCGGGGTTTACTCGAACTTATGAATAAATAGTCTTGTTGGATGCTGGATTGTGGATATGTCTTGGCCTAAAGTATGATTTAATTATCTATATTTTTATATTGCTGTGTTTTATTACCAGTTCAGTGCACAGTGACCACATCATTATAGTCACAAATCAAATTTGATTCAAATTTAGGATTGTTTAGTTGCTAACATAAAATTACTTTTTAGTGAGGAAGATCAAATTGGAATTGTAGGACAACTTTTGCTTCGTACAGAATCAATTTTAAATTTTGTAGTTATTGCGATTTCTTTTGGCTTCCACTTGTTTATTGTGATATATATATATATATATATATATATATATATATATATATATATGATAAGAAATGTTTGTTTAATAACTCTAACGTACAGTCAATTATTTATAAAATGTGAAAATTATTTATAAAATATGAAGAAAAAAAAAATTTAATAAAAGAAATATATGTTTTATGAATTAAGTGACCGCGTATGTTAGTTATACAAACGTTTTGTAAACTAAGTGATAGCGTATTAAAGCTGGTTGTACAGACGTAGGTTAGATTACTTGTATATTATTCACTAAAATGACATGCATGGTCTAAGTGGATGGTTGTTTTATTATTTTGTCAAAATTATATACACGTTTTTTTATGTATATTTCCATTTTACAATGTATTTTTAGTTATTATTTTTCTTTAATGTGGAGTTTAAAAAATGCTAAATACCTATTTATTTTGAATTTGTTAATCTTTCTGTCAAATAACTAATTGTAACAAAAATAGAATTATACATGGACATTAAAACTCATTTTGATAATTATAAATTCATAAATCAAACATTAATCAAACTGACATGCACTTCATCTTGATAATTATATATTCAAAATCAAACACTCATCAAAGTGACGTGCACTTCTCGTTACACACGCACTCATTAGTATAAAAAGGAAATAACAAGAATTAAAATCCTGCAGCACTTGCTATGGTTAATTCTCAAACCTCATGGCTTCTCCCCATGATCCAAGCCCAACTAGAAGGGCAAGCTTTGTCTTATCCATCCTAACCACTCATGGTAGTGCATGCATATGTATTTAGACAACTATAATATTAGATAATTAGTTATAAAATATGAAGAAAAAAAATTAATAAAAAAAAATTTAGAATGAATTGATTAAATAACTACTTATTAAAATTAACCGCAAAATAAAACTGATTAACCAACGTCTAGGTGCTGCCATGAACACCATTAAATTGTCAAGTGTCATTCAAGTACCATAGCCAACAACTGAACCATTTGAACTACCCCAAAAATCACAGCTTTGAATATCAACACAAATCATTCCTTTTACCCATCATGATAAGAACACCCAATCCAAAAAAAGGGGTCATACTTATGTTTTTCATTGCGCCATGGTTGTCATGGTCTAACGAACATAAAATTGCAAGAATCATAAACCCATTCATTATTATGTTCTTTACTTCATGCATTGCTCTCTTTGACCCCTTTTTGTTACACAAATTGTTAATCACCCCCAAAACAATTTTTTCAAAGAAAAAAAATATAATTGTTTTAGTTTTGGAAAAAACTTTGGTAAAATTTCTTATGTGTTGGTTTCGCTATTCTCCAATTAGAATTTAAGTTTCACTTTGTTAATCTACATAGCATTTAATGCAATTCTGATTATATAGATTACCAAAATTGAAATTTCAATTCTAATTGCAGAGCAGTACCTAGAGTACTATACCTAAACATTTTCCTTGAATTTTACAAGTAACAAAGGTGTAAGGGATTGTTGAATATAGGATTAATTCGACTTGAGTTTCATTCAATTTAAGTTCATAAATAACTCAATTCAATCTTATTTGCTCGATGACTTGACTATAATTAAATCTACAATTACTTAACTCAATTCAAAAATTACTTTTGATAATTTTTTGTTACCATTCACGAGTCGATTGGTCGTCTTGATAAAGTTAAAGAAATAATATAGGTTTTTCTAAGCTCCCTAAAATTCAGTGTCAAATTACACCTATGAATTGTGTGCCAATGGTGTTCATCAACGAAGTTGTATCTATATGAAGCGTTTTTATACGCAACACAAACTTAGATTCTTAGCGTTCCAAATGTGATTTACTTTTCATCCCATTACAAAGTAACTTGAAGAGAATCCTAGCCCTAAATATATATGTAGTAGATGAATTATGATTTATATTTTATGGAAACAATTCATTAAATTCTATGTACAAGTTATGATTTATTTACTAAAATCAAAATATTTATTTTATTTTAGTCATTGTTAATCATTAGTATTCAGAATCTGATCATTCCTTCTGTAACATTTAAAGCTTTATATTGTAATAAACAAGTTATTTGATAGAATGAACTAGTGCTAAATTTCCTAAATTTTATTTATGTTAGAAATTTTGATAATTAATTCTATGAATCTGTTAAGTATATAAAATTATCATTATTATTTGAAAAAGAGTAAAATGACAAAAGTAATTCTTGAGGCATAATCTAACGTTAAATAAATACAATAACCAAAATTTAGGTAACATTAATAATATAGGTGGCTTAGTGGTGAAGATGGTCGTTATCTTTTTATCACTACACTGCGAACAAATTTGACAATAGACACATATCTGGCAATAGACATTAATTATGTCACAAATCTGAGTGACTCAAGGCAATTGTAGAAAGGAAGACACATATCTGGCAATAGACATTAATTACGTCACAAACCCTAAGAGTGACTCAAAGCGATTGTAGAAAGGATTACAACTTTGTTTCGTAATTAACTCCAATGCGCATTTAACCAGCCAACTCATTCACGAAACATACATATTTTTTTTATTAATTTTTTCCCTTTCTTTATATTTTATAACTAATTATCTAATTATCTGTGTATTGCAGCTGTCTACCAAAAATTTTTGAAGGGATTATGCAATATATTGATGGTTTTAACTTGCAGAAAACATTGTGAGGAGATTAGTTTCATCCCTAAAAGGTGGGGAAAACAAAACAATAGGGAATAAGATGTAAGTCCATTGGTGGCACTATGACAACAATCATTTGGCAAAAGTAACAATAGATTGGAAATGTCTTGTTTGTGTATATGTATGTTTGAATGCAAAAGAAATAATTGGCTTTCAAAAAAAAAAAACCTTTCCATTTTCAGAGAAAGCACAAAACATCATTTGTATTCATCACAATTCCTATTTGCTTGAACTATCTATTTTGACATGTATTGTACTCCTTTTCTTAAGGTCACTGATATCAAGGGTGTAAGGCATTAAGGTTTTCCTCATCTTTGCCTCAGCTTCTTTTTAATGATTCCCATTCAGGAATGTTTGCAGTAGCCTCATTGACCATTTTTACAAGCTGCACCTGAAAAAGTGATTATTGCAGTATCTATTAATTGACAAAAACTAGCGATCATAGAATAAATACACAATGGAATTAATGAAGCTTCAGCTAGAAAAACACATAGCAAACACTATGTAAAATCACAACTAAACTCTCTCAAACACTTGCACAATTACAGGATACAACCAATCTTTTTCCATTCAATTGTTTTTCCAATGGACTGAGCCATTGAATTCAAGTCATCCACTAAAAGCTAAAATAGATGCCACAAAAACATGGCTAATTCTCACCTGTACTAATGGCATAACATCAATATCCAAGTTCCTGGATAGCTAACATCAATGGCATAACATCAAAAACAGCCATGAAGCAAAAAGTAAATACAGCATACCAAATAGAAGTAAACTGTTTTGGATCAATGGCCATGTATGTCAATCTATTTTTTCTCATATTACCCCAGGAAAAAAAGATGGACATAGGTAACAAAAAATGAGGGACATGATTAGGATTTGATTAGTTTTGGAATGGTAATTTGCTGAAGTGAGTTTAATTATTTGGACCACTTTTCATGCATAAGTTAGAACTTAGAATGATACGGAAGCAGGGCGCATGCACAGTTCTAATTTTATTATAGGTTAATAAATCAAAGCAAAAAGCTAAAATGATAGAGGTTGAAATAGAAAGGCAGGTGTGAAAGATAAGTTAGTACATAGGGCACAAAAACTCCTTTTTGAGAATCTAAAAACACAAATGACATGAGAAAAGAGGACTGATCAACCGATATTAAGGACATTGTCTAAGGATTATTACATAGAAATCGATATTTGTGGCTATGATCAAACTTTCAATCACCTAAATCTCTTTAAGTGATATTTGCTATTGCAGAAACATCAGATCAAGAGAGGATAACAATTTAGACTTTGGGGAATAGCAACTTCCCAACATCTACTCATCAAGATGGTTTTGACTCGTAATTTTAACGCAACATACCATACAATTTGAAGCATGGACTTACCACAGTTTCAGGAACTCCTGGAGGCGGCAAGGGGAGGTTTTTGGGCGGAGGACCCATAAGATAAGATCTCTTGTCAAACCGCCATTCTCCAATCTTCCCATAAGTCAGTTCTCCCTGGATGAAGTAATAATTGGAGTAAATAATTTATGCATAAAACAACTAGGCATGTAAGACTCAATTTATAATTTCATGCATGAACAAACATAAGAAAAAGGAATACTAACTACAGAAATATAGTTTTTCCACCTTAGTTTCTCCATCATACTTGCAGTAAGGAGAAATGAACTCACCTTCAAATTATAGTCACATCCATATGTAAAATGGATGATAAACCTATTCTCAAGCTTCAAGTCCCAAGGTGGCTGAAACATTCCAACGACGCATGTCATGGATTTATGTATGATTCTCTTAAGTAAAAATACAAGACAACACAAGTAATTCAAACCTGCAGCATAAAGTCTTTCCGAAGATTATGCTTTACACCATGCAATGCAGATGCCACAGCATAAGCATACCTTTACTCAACAGAGAATTAAAGCAGCAGAAGGTTAGACCTATTAGTACCGACCAGGGTCGAGGAAAAGTTATAAAATGAAAAAAACTAATCAGTAAATGATAACTAATATGAAATAAAGCCCCCAAATTTCGAATTTCTTCAATAATACTCACATTTCAAGCACCCATCCAAAAGCTTTATCTGTCTCTGGATCATCTTTCATTGCCAATGAAATATTTACCCATGTTGGAGCTATTTCCTCCATCATAGACTGATGATAAATAAAAAACAATGCCTTAAATGAAAGTATATTGCTCGTGGGAAAAACAGTAATGTCTGATAATTAGACAACATAACTAAAATCAATTAGGCAAGGCACCATATGCAAACTACTAATTGAGACTTCACCTTCTTAATGATTACAGGAGAATTGCCAATTGGATCAACATCAGTAACAGGACCCTTTTCCTCAGGATAGAATTTCCTAATTATTTTCTCATTTTGAACTGGTTTTATATAGAAAAATGAATACGCTGCAGGCTGGGTTCCGTAAGCCAAATTAGGCAAGGGCTTTACAAATATGTGGTCAGGTTCTGCCATCAGGATATATCTGCACCCATCATAAAATGCACTGCTTCTTAGATCTCATTATTGGAGACTCTGGTGGCAAATCATAAACATAGAAGAGGCTAATCAAAAAAAGTTTTAGGAACCAGAATTAAGATACTTACTCTTCCTCAATATCTGCTTTCTCCAGCCACTGAACAAAAGCCCATGGTCTATTTAGGACAACATAACCCTGCACCAAAAATAAAAAAAAAAAGACAAATTTTGATGAAATCATGAATTGTGAGGAATGATATAGAAAGATCACAAACAATGACATCCATGATAGAGTTCATAATTAATTATTATCAACAGTGTGAAACATATTAAGTCAACAATCTTGCCACCGGAGAGCATGACTGCAATGAGCAATTAAATATGAACCCAAATCAAGGTTATCTAAACTCATTGTTCAAAAACAGCTTATTTGGGCATACAACTTATTGAGACTTGCAAGTTCGCTTACTAATCTCAGCTAACACAGTTCCCTCAGCTGCAAAAATTAAATAAACACTACCGGTACACATTTGAAAATTTGGAATAAACACAGTAAGATGCATAGTAAATAACAGGAAAATACTCTTCTGCTTCAACACTACCTAGCTTAGAAAAAAAATATCAGTAACCAAGGAAAAGAGAGAGGAGGAAATTAAAATCACTAAGTTATGGTCTGTTTTACTAGTAGGCATGCAAGAGAGACAAGAGAGGAAATTATTTCAGGGGAAATAAATAAAGCAAAATAACTGCAATAGTTCTTAGTAACTTTCATCTTTCTTCCTTTTTTATTCTCCAACATGTGCATAAACCTCCATTATTTGACAGGGACGATAAATGCGCAAGGTTAATGGCATGTAGAGCCCACTAAGATACATAAAATTTGGTTAGACAAGACAAATCATACAAACAGTTTTGTAGATGTGCAATAAAAACGATTAATATGTAACTTCAACATTGCACTGTGGATGAGTTCCCAATGGACCTTGATTTTTCTTACTTAGACCAAGAAGCTATGTTATGGATGTGATTAAACCATAAAATGGTAGTTGCATATTATCATATTATCTTTCTGTACTTCAGTTTTTGTTGTCTCCACTGGACTATTTTCTGCTTCAGATCTTAAACAGTAGCAACAAAATACTAAGATACAAAATCAGTTGTTTGTTAATCACCATCAGCTATAAAAAGATCCATAACTTGAAGCAAGAAAAACAATAGCACCCTAAGAAACTGTATCTCAGTTTTGTCCTAAAACAATTACTTTAACCCCAATAATTTGCAAACTCGAAATGCAATAAAGGATTACACAGATTACCAAGGTTAAACTCAAATTCTGATTACAGAACAACACCAACAGCACTGAGAAACTGTATCTAAGTTTTGTCCTGAAACATATTACTTTAACCAAACAACCTCACACATTACCCTCCTACATGCCCCCCAGAAACTGCGAAAGGAGTAGGCTTATTCCGTATGCCTTGATTTGTAAATTTGCTATTAAGTCAGAAATTCACCAAATGCACAAGATTAAAAGGACTAAAAGATACAACTTCTGCATAGGGAAACCGAAAAAATTTACCCTATCCATGCCATCAGGAAGTGGATCAACCACAAAAGTAGGAATCTCATCCATCAACTGGTCTCCCTTTCCAGAATGCAAAATCCGGGTGAAACTCCCCATGTCTGATCCAGGCATGTCCTTAACTTTCTTGTACCAATAGTACATAATCCGGCATTGCCATTGATTGTAAACAGCATCAGTTGCAGTCACAGCAACATGAAACTTTGCATTAGAATTTGCCATCAGTTTTCTATTCGAAGTTTCCAACCCATCTACCTTATGGTCCATGATCATAGCTACCAAATTGTAAGACGCAAAGCAAAACAAAAGCACCATAAGCATCCCAAGCAATGGCTTTACCCGTCCCATGTTTTTCCTCACAACCATTATCAAAATCTTCACTTATTCAAATATGAATTCTAAGACACCCCAAAAAGCAAAAGCCAACCCTTATAAAGAATTAACTAAACCCCACTCACACCACTCTAGTCCTTCAAAATCAAAACTTTAATGCATAGCTATATTGTGATCACAGTCAATAGCCACAAACACAATCCTCCAGTTTTGTTTTTTTTTTTTCCTTCACAAGAAAAACCTGCATCACAACAAGGAACAAAACTTGTTATAGTCAATTCAACCAAGCCAGCCAATGCACATGAAACGAACCAACCCCAACAAAAACCAACACACAAAACCCAATGATCTGAAACACAAAACAGGGGACAAACGCATGAATGAAGACTCACGCAAACAGATCTGAACGTGCACGGCAATTCAGGGCTACCCCAATGACAAAGACTGAAACTTTCAATAACAAAATACACAAAATGATGAAACTTTGGAAGAAAAAAATGAAGGGTACGACTCAAATGTTTGATCAAGTAGTAAAATGAAGAAAAAAGATTTGTGGGGTGCTGACTTTTCAACAAGTGGAGTAACCAGGCACTAGAAAACGCGGTGCTTTGAAGGTTGAAGAGTGAATCTGAGTGAGAATTGAATGTGTTGTTACGTTGACTCAGAAATATTGAAATTAAAAAACAAAAATTAATAAAAAAAAGGTGAAATCCAGAAAAAAAGAAGAAAAGTGGAGAAAGTTAAAGAAATGTTGGTGATTGGGTCAGACACATTACAATTTGTCTGCATCTGATCTCAATGAATATTCAAAACTAGATGCGCTTCTTGTATTCGTAGGTCTAGGTAACCATGTTGTTATGTCCTATTCTATGTTGTTTTTCTTTTCTATTAATGCACATAATGTTTATGTTTTTTTTTTTAATTCTGAAAATTTGAAAACGTATAGCTATTTAAGTGTAATATGTTAAAATTTTAGTCTTGATAATCTTAAGTTATGTAATTTATTATTAATTTAATCTCTAATTCATGGCATCAAAAATAAATATTAAATTTAAGAATTAAAATAATTTTTAAAAGTTACAACTTTACTTATCAAAATATCCAGACAATTAACCAACTCTACACGTATTTTTGTTTTTTTTTTTTACGTTCTATAATCGGTTAGCTAGTTGTCTGCATATTAGTTGCCTATTAAATATTTTTTAAAATTAAAATAATAAATAATATAATATTTAAAAATTAAATATTTTTATATTTTTAAAAAATATTTTACTATTTTTTATTTTTAAAAGATTAAATTATTTGACTTATATCTTACATGTTCGAAACATGGTTTACCTATTAAATTTTAACAATTTTGTTTTAATTATTTGTATACATTACCTTTTGGATACTCATAATTTCCAATATCCCCATTCAAGGTTTTCAATAGTTTTTTTTTTTATCTTTAGTGTCTAAAGAGATAAAGAATGAAAGTAAAGATGGTAGAATTAAAAAAATGGTAATTCCTCAAATCTCTTTGCATTCAATTAGTGTTAGAATTAGTGGACAACACTATGAAGAACATCGTGAATCCAGCTCAAATTTTTTTTTCTAATGATATTTATGTTCGAATCTAATAACTAATCAAAATCACTAAATTCATCCAATGATTCTACCTCTGTGATTTTATTGAACAAAAGTGTTAATATAATATAGAATAAATTATGTAACACTTCACAAGAGATTTCATATAATTATATAAATATTTTCTACTATTCTAATCTTCTTATAAAGTTTAAAATCATAATATTAACATCGTTTTTTCTCGAAAGATGTTAAACTAATGGATTAAAAAATAAAAATATAATTATATAATTATATAAAATTTCAGAAAATATAAATATTACTCTATAATAACCAGTGACAAGAGCAGTGTTAGTATAATATATTATTTTCTTTATCAGTAATCAATACATAATACATATAGTAAATAAACTTTTTGAAAAGTCAAAATCATATGCTTATAATTAAATTTTGTATATTTATCTATTTTTAATTTATATAATAAGTTAAATATATATATTTTAAATATTTCATCGAGAAAGAATACAGTTTTTAATTTATAAAAGAAATTTGGAAGATTAAAGAAAATCTGTTTAGTGTGTCAAATTCATAATTACTTCTATTCGTATCACGCATGTGTTATTTTTCTTTGTTTATGAATATCATCAATATATATAGTAAAATATATTTCATGAATCTGCTACTAATTAAACTACCTCTAATACTATAAAAGTTATCTTAATGCTTTTACATTAAAAGTATAAAATAAGGAATAAAATATAACAAAATTAATGTATAAGATATAACACTTGTTACATTCTATTTTTTCTCTATATATTTTATACTTAATACTTTTTATAATTTAATAAGATTTAACTAATATAATTTAAATTTTAACTTGTTTGAAAAAAAAAATTAGAAACATAGAAAAATATATTTTAAAAGTTGAATGTGATAACTTTTGGTTAGTCAAATATATTATTAAATTTTTGTCAAAAAATTAAATTATTAAATATCATTCAAGAATTATTTTCATCTTGACCCGTATGAATAAGGAAACAGAATTTTAAAAGTGTCAAAATAATAATTACTTATATTATAATAATGTACCTCTTTATTTTTCTCTGTTTATCATTTATATAATAATTCAGTGTTCTAATGATTTACTAATAATTAATACACTTCTTGATTCTTATTGTTTTTACTTGTATTTTTTTTTTTTTAAAATGACTGGTTGATAACAAAATTGGTAAAAAATAATAAATAACAATTACTAATACTTTCATTACGTATATTTTATTTATTTATTTTTTAGTAAACATTTATTCCAAAAGGTAATGTTAAGAATAACTTAGCAAAGTATATAAAAAAAGCAATCTATATTTTTCTATTTATGATATTAATGTGCACTACAAAAATGGTGACAAACTTTATTGTAAACGCTATTTTCCTATCAATATTATTTTGATTGGTGGTCAACCATGATTTATGTAGTCAACCATTGTTTTAAGTATTATTTTCATATTGACCAGTATGAATAATATTAATAATTACAATTTTTTCAAATAGTTAAAATAATGATTAATTATACTATAATAAGCTATACATTGAATTTTCTCTATTAATGAATTATATAACAGTGAAATATTTTATAGATTCTTCATACACTTTTGTACTTCTTATAGTCTTATATATTTAGAAGAAAATAAATATAACATCTAAATGAAAACAAAATTGGTAAATATGTTTAAAATCATTATTACTAATATTTTAGGACTTTATGTTCTTCTTTCTTTTGTAATTAATACATACTAAACATTTTTGTTCACAAAATAGCAGTACCTTTTATTTTCATAGGTTTGTTTTATAATTCTTTATACGACTGTACAATAATTTAAATATATATTTTAAAGAGATAAACATCTTTTTCTTTTGACCACAATTTTTTTTTTATCTATCAAACTTAGGTTTAGTTTTTTTTCTTCTTAATTCTAATTCTTGTCCCCGAATTTAACTTTTTCACGAATTTCTTTTCTCCCAAATCTCAATCAATTATCTTCACAAATTTTGCTACCAAAATTTTAAAAAGCAGCAAATTTTGACCTTTTTTTTATCAACTCTCTGTTAATTTCGTTTATTATTTTCTCCCATTATGTTCTCATATTTTCACAAAATTGCATATTTTGCTCCTATGTTTTTACAATTTTACAATTCTGCCCCTGCATGTATATTTTGTCCCAATATTTTTATAATAATAGTATGTTTGGTTAAGAGGAAAGAAAATAAAGAAAAAAAAATACAAATAATGATATGTTTTCTATCATTTGACCGAAGAGAAAATGGAAAGAAATCACAAGAGAAATTTAATTTATAAAAATAAATTTTAAATTTTCTTTTCTTTTAATTTAAATTTTAAAATCTTCTCCTTATTTTTTGTCTCATTCTAAGCATACTATTAACTGTATTAAAGGATAATTAATGGAAGAAGAAAATTTGTCTCTTTTTGAAATTTGTCAAATGTTGTTGTAACTTCTTACAGAACCTTCACCTGCACAAATTAAAAGGTAAAATTAGACTTCTTAAAAGGTTTTTTCAAAACAAAAGGTTAGTTTTCAGACTTTGAAAAAACTATTAAGCCTTTAAGGTCGTTTTTGTTTATAATCTATATGAAAAAATATAAGACCATTTATATTTATAATTATACATTAATCAATTAATTAATAATGTATGATACATCTCGTAGTAGTAATATGTCACATATTTATTAATTTCATCTTCGATGACAAATAGTGAAAATAACCCAATTAGACAAAGTAATATTATAATAAATGACCAATATCATGAAGAAATGTTTAAGAAACAATTTTTTGTGTCATTCATTTCACACAACGTTGATCAATAAATGCCACTTATTTTACACATTTATGCATTATGTGAAAAGTATGAGAAAATTCATACTTTGTTTTGGGTGGGGTACCATGAATTTCAATTTTTTCTTTTATGAGTCTAGGAAACTTGTTGCCCCAATAAAAGACACTGACATAAAAAGTTATATTAAATATGCTTTTATTGGAATGGGCTTAACGACCCAACAAAAGTGATTTGTTTGAGTGAAAACTGAATCTTTCTTCTTTTTTTTTTCATGTGATATAATAATTGAAGAAAATTTAGATGGTGTCTAGTATGAGTATTTTCTCCCTTCATGTCTACAAAAATTAGAAGTTGAAGATGAAAATGTGTTTAGTTAATTTTTAAAAAATATTTTTACAAAGATATTTTTTAAAATTGAATAAAAATAAAGAAATATTAAGGTTATGTTTTTACCGTCTTTATTTTAAAAATATGAAAATGCAGTAATATATTTAGTAATTATAGAGTATCACTCATGTCTATAAATTGTGGGTTGGGTCTAATTCAACCTTACAAAACTGGTTTAGTGTGAGGTTTACATCCACTTATATCATGCAATAGGTTTTATCTCTGGGTGATGTCGGACTTCACACTTTCGTTCAATATTGAATTTCCAATATCATGCGTACAACTTAGAGAGAAAAATAAAAACTTTTATATATAAATATTAATATATTAAAATGTAGAAATTAATGTATAATATTATTTTTAAATTTAATATAATATTATTTTAAAGATTTTATTACATCTGAAATAATCAAATTAAACATAATGTCAGTATTTTATTTTTTCAAATTTGAAAAAAACAATCAAAACAAACATATATTTTAAAATTTGAAAAAACTGAAAACAGAAATTATTTTAAAAAAATAAAAATTACAAATAAAATAAAATAAAAAAGAAATTCTGAGGCAGGAGAATTGAAGGACATGGGATAACGGGACCATGGCTTTATGGCACACGAGTCACGACCATGTGACCTAGAAACAACCATATATATCTTCTTCCAAACTTGAAAATGACCAACCCAAATTGAATGGACCATCCAACTGCGAAATATTTATTCAAAAAAAGTATAATGAATGGGTAGATCTTACTTGTACAACTTGAGACTGCACTATGTATTGCTATAAAAAAAAAGGAAAAAAAAAAGAGGAAAACATAAAAGTTTCATTTGCAAGGATGAAAAACATTTGTCTTATTCAGAAAGGGTGCGAATGCGCAACGGAAAAAATTACACACAAAATCTAAAAGTTTATGTGTAAAATAAAAAATTTTCGCCTATAATAATTTGTGCAACAGTATAAAATCCTAAGTCTTAGAAAGCAGGAAAAACAAAAGTGTAGAAAAAAAGAAAGACAAACAAATTTTAACGAAATCCTTAATGAGAAGAAAAAAAATAAAAAATTACAGAACCTATTTTAGAAAAACTTCACTATATCAAAAAATATAATAAAATAACTTTTATAAAAGAACTAAAAAACACTCTATTTAGAATTATGTGAAAAATACACTAATAGTCAAATACTATCTATAATCTAAATATAAATATTATATAAATTTAAAATATAATATGAGTGAATAAAATATATCATTTTCTTATATAAATATTCAATTCTTTTTTTTTAAATTTAACGTGAAATTTTTAATTAAAGTAATATACAAGTAACTTATTGTGTCAAGTTATACCACTGTTGGACCATGTTTATTAAGCAAGACAACAATTCTTAGATGATATTTGAATTGACCAAAAAAATAAATAAATAAATAATATTTTTAATTCATCAATTGAGTTGAGTCACATGACACATTTAGAAACAAGTATATATTGGGCTATGAACCTCAAAAGTTGAAGCCTCAAGTGGTGATACTCCTCCAATGTGTATAATTTGAGATTCTGAATAGAGTTCCCTATGAGTAAATTTTGTCATTTTAGTGAAGTCACCAACAATTTATTACAGGTAGCAATTTATAATGGAATATTGTTGTTAAAATCTTTACACTAAATTATAATAATTTTGGATCCTCTATTTTTTAATATATAATTTTAGTATCTGTATTTTCTAAATTGTATATTTAATCTCTCTGTTTTAAACTAAAAAAATAATTGATAGAATTCTAAATGAAATCGGCATTACAGTTTTTTTTTTATGGCAAAGACTATAAAATACAAATTTTTTAAATTTGAGGACTAAATATCTAAATAAAAAAAAAAACTAAATCATAAATTTTTAAAAATGAAGTGACTGAATGACAGAATTAAAAAAGAGAAGGACTAAATTCGTGATTTTTTAATAGAAGAATTAAATGTCAAAGTTTTTTAAAAAAAAACTAAAATTATTGATTTGAAAAAACAGTCAACTAAAATTACAATATATGTCTACATGAATACATTATTCATCCCTACTTCTTCCCCTTTTTTTTTCTTTTTTTTCCTCATTCAAGAACAATCCTATTTAATATACAGTGACACTAGATATAGATCCATGTAAAAATTTTAAATTTAATCTGTGACACTGTGTGAGGTTTAACACTTTCTCCATGACCCACCATGCTTAGTACATTCTCCCCTTCTTTATTCCTTCATACTTTTTCCAAAATATTTCCATAAGTTTTACGTGAACTAATTAATCCTCTATCTATATGATTTAATTTAAACATTCATTATGATCAGTTTTAACATACATTAAACAAATATCAAACCCATAAATTGGAACTTGAATATTTTTTCCAATAATATGAATTAGACATCCCACGTGTAAAATCATAATTCATCACACACACGAATCCGAGTAGTGGACAAATGGAGAATGTGGTACGTACGTGAATAATGCAATAAAATATTACATTCACATTTGAGTATCTTACTTTGCTTCCATGGATAATGTTGAAGAATATGTATATATTTTCTATTCATAAATATTGAATAATATGTTAGGGTTTGGCACTCTAGTGTTTTGTTAAAGAATATATACGGGGATGAAGACAAAAGCAGTGTGCAGTGTCCACATATAAGTGTTTCTACAGTTGAATAGTACGTGTCCCCCTCATTTATTTTTGGCAATTGTCATAATAAACCAATTCATAAAGTAATATCAGACCTTGTTCACCACCATCGTACATCAATTATTGTATTTGCAGTTATGGATTATGCTCCCAACACTCAGGGTTAACTTCGTAACGTGATACATTGGATTTGCATTCGGATATTCTGCTCATGAATTTTATCTCGTTTTCATAATTATTATGATTTATTAGAGCAAATATTCAATTTTTGCATTCTAGTTAGGACCGTTCCAAGGTATTGTTGCATGGGATGGACGATGTTGAAAATCTTACGTTATTTAGAGATATGGTTCGTTATATTTATAAATAAAGAATTGTCTTTATTTTTTAAGTTAATTTGTGAGATTAAATTATATTTCTTATTTGTAATTTTAATATGATATTAGAATCTATCTTAGGACTTTTGTATTATGTTATAAAAGATTTTTTCCTTTATATTCCATTGTAGGAGATTATTTTTAGTAGTTATAAAATTTTTCATATCCTGTTGTCACGCTTAGCATGAGGGAAGTATATTAAAAATTCAATATCACCTAAAAATAGAGACTATCATATGTATATAAGTGAGGAACAATTCTCATTTTATAAACCAATTTATAAGAATAAATTAGACTTTTCACCTACATTTATACCATTAATTATACATAAAAAAATTTAACTTCTACCTCATAAAAATACTTAAACAATATAACACTATCTAAAGAAAATACTTAATAGACAATATAGCACCAAGACAAGGCAAGAATATTATATATATAAATTAATACTATGTATTATAGTTAACTTTTCATTTATATTTATGTTCAGGGAACATTTTGATAGAATGATACAGGCTAATTAATTCTCTCTATAAATATATGGTTAGCATTTGCTTATACAAATATAAATATATATATATATATATATTTGTATATACATAACTCTTGATTCTATCCTGATGCACAAGATCCATTGCATATATTTGTATTTTTATAAATGTCCAGATGTCAGAGAATCAGACAAGTACTACAGCATGTCAGACAGGTACGTACATTCTAATCAATTACTTTCTTTAATCAATAAAAATAAAATAATGTAATATTTTGCTTCTAAATGAAATATACCAATCAAAAAATACATTTAAATCAAAAGATATTTGTAGACTAGTTTTAAAAAATATTAATTAACGAATTAAAAATAGTTAACAGATAAAAGTAAGTATAAAAATATTAGACAATATAATTTTTTAGAACATTGATTAATATTCTTAATCCATTTTTGTTAACACGAGGCTCTTGTGTCGCCACGTCTTCTAAGTTATCAGTCTGGTCTAAATTACGCGCGTGCGT
Source organism: Hylodesmum podocarpum (assembly GCA_026586105.1). Classification (NCBI taxonomy): domain Eukaryota; kingdom Viridiplantae; phylum Streptophyta; class Magnoliopsida; order Fabales; family Fabaceae; genus Hylodesmum; species Hylodesmum podocarpum. Next base: position 3,153,455 of record JALJEV010000519.1, on the reverse strand, counting down.
GTGCGCGTGACTTCACTTCAGTTTTGTCTTGTTGTGTTGTTAGTAATTATTAACTGCACACGAAAAATAATAGAGAAGAAGATGATGCCACCTGTTAAACATGGATAGATATTTAGATTTAGGGAATAGATGCTTATGCACCTTCTTTCCCCAACACCATCATTAACTTGTAGTTGCTCAGAATACACAACGTGTTTTTGCATGTGCTCATGGTTGCAAAACTGCCATATTTCACAATCTCCATTTTGTAATGTCTAGTGATATGATATTCATCCACAAATTTTTGTAATTGAAACTAAAAACAAAACAGAGAAAACAAAAGTTATGTAAGGAAGAATATATAGTGTCTACAAAAAATCAATAAATGTAAATGGATATATGATAGTTATTTTCCCTGCATTATGTATACTTTCATTATTTGAGCAAAAGCTCCAAGAAGTAAGTTACAAGGACTACGTCCTTATTTTTATTATTATTTGTAATTGAAGTTTCCAAACAAAATACCAACATGCAGCATAATGCTTGAAATGTGCCAAAAATTTTAGTACATGTAATATAAAAATGGGGTGGAATTATTGTTTAAGTAATAATATATCTTAGACTAAGCTACTTACTAATTTTTTTTGATACACACAAAAGTCATGGACGTACCAAATATGAAGTGATTTTTTCCCAACCATAAATGTTTAATACTCCTAAAATAACTGCTTGTTCTTCCAATTAGAAGAAGCAAAATATAGTTACATGCATGAAGAGTCTTATAACCACTAAAACTGTTTGAAATTCAAAATTTGAGTATAAAACTATGTTATTGTCCTAGACTTGGGTTCAAGTCTATAAATTAGTAAACTGATCGAATACCCCTAAAAAATATTGGACCCATGCCTTGTATTCTCCAACATAGAGAATTGGGGTGGATTGACAAGCTTACCTGCAAGTTAGATTCGATCTCAATCTATTTGAAATGACTCTGACCACCATGATTGGAACTTAGTTACTATATCTGCCTCATGTTTTTAGGAGTATTGCTACTAATAGCATATCTAGAAGCTTGTGTGGCCCATGACTAGCTATGCACCTAAGAGTGAGCATAAATCAGCCAAGTTGGAAAATTTTAATTATCATTCTTTTCATTGTATCTAAAATAATTGTTGCAATAGTTTATTTTGATACTTTAATTTTAAGAATTTTGGATCTTTTCACGTAAAAATGTTAGTAATTTAAGAGGGCTTCACGAGCGTGTTTCTGATGATAAGATATTATTTATAATAAGATATTATTTATTTTGAGTTTATGTATTCGTAATTTTATTTTTGAACTTTCTAAAAAAAATCTCTTATCGATGAAAATATTTTGAGTAATTCACATTTATGTACATAAATGCTTAATTATTTGGGTTAGAGTGTTTATATATTGCATAAATACATTTCTATCGGTTGTTCTGTCACTCTCCATGGCGAAGAAATGTGGCCACTCCGTCATTGCACGATAGATTTCTTCCATATTAGCCAACATGTAGGGTTTTGACGAGTTAGAATAAACTTTGTCTAACCTTGCCACTAAGGCATAAAATTGAGTTATCTTGACTAACGAAAATGAGTTCAATTCTAATTACTGATATATAGGTTTTTATTACAAAAAAAATTGTGAAAAAAAAAACTGAAATTCACTGGGGAAGAATTTGTTCCCTTATGTTAACAACATTAACAGGAATATTATCACTAGTTAGGTAAACATATTCATATTAAACATCTAGAAATATTTTTTCGAAGTTCAAAGAGCGAGAGAAGGTGACAATGAGAAGGGGAGTTAATAGTTGGACTATAATGTTTTGTTTTGATAAAAAAAAAAAAAAAAAAAAAAAAGTTGAAAAGAAAGAATGAAAGAAGTAGACAAAAAAAAAAAAGTAGAAGAGAAAGAAAACTTTAGTTTTCTCTTCATTTATTTAGTTGAATAGAAAAGTGAAAAAAAAAATTTATTATAAGATTACGGTTTCTATTTCTTTTTTTCTTCATTTTCTTTTCATAAATAGACAATTTTTTTTTAGTAGGTTTACATAAAAAAATAAAAATTATCTCTCTACCTTTTTCTACGTTTTATTTTCTCTACTCTTTTTTCAATTTCTATGGATTGAAATTTGAAACAAAGGTTAAGGGTTTGTTGAAATTAACTTATCCGTAACTATTTTTCAAGAGAAAAAATAAAAACAATAAATATATATAAAAGTTAAGAAATCATTAATAAATTATCAATTTAGTGTCTAATTTCATGAAGTATTTTATGAGTCTTTAAAATCCAATAAATATGAATAAATTTCTTATTTTTTATTAATTATTCTTGTATATCATAGCTAAATATTAAAATTGACAATAAACTATAAAAACCAAGTTCTATAATAATAAAAAATTCTATTATATATATTAAGAGTTAAAATAATAATGATTCATAAAAAAATAAATAACTATTTATTATCTTTTAAATATAAAAATATATTATAATAATTTCTTACAAAATCAAGGAGTGAATAATATATTTTTCCAAAAATCTCAGTTGTGGTACAATACAACCACGTGAAGTAACATGAAATTATGAACCACTAGACATTAGCACTTGGTACATTGTCTTTCTTGTAAAGAAGTTTCTTTTTGTTTATTTTTTTCTTTTGTATACCATCTAAACAAATAAACAAATAAACAAAGAAAAGATGAAGAAACACGAAACATAAGAGCGCGTGAATTGAATTTTGTGTCAGAACCAAACAAAACAACCCATCATCTCAGAAAATCTCAATCACAATAATATAATATATACATTCATTCTCTTCATTCTTCATTCTTCGTTCTTCGTTCTTGTGTTCTCTCACACTCTCACTCTCATTTTCAGTACTAAGAAAAATAACAATGTCCCGTCATCGACGGCAAGCCTCACAAGCTCTTCCGGCCGACATTTTCGCCGCCGATGACCTCACTAAGCCGTTTGACTTCACTCAGAGCATCGCCGGAGAAACTGTCACCGCCACCGGAGCTACTGTTTCGCTTTCCCAAGGCTCACACCTTCAGACCCACCAAGAGATCAAAGACTCTCACCTCACCAAAACTTCTCCGGCGAAAAAGAAGTCGCCGCCGCCGCCGCCCAAATCGGCGTGAACCACTGTGTTTCTATGTTTCTGCTTCAACTTATGTTTTTCATTTTCTGTCTTTTTTTTTTTTTAATAATGTTGAATTAAGGTTTGAGAGTATTGGAACCTTGTTCTTCCACGTTTAGAAAAAAAAAAACAAAAAACAACTATGGTATCCTCGAAAATTTAAGGATTTTTGTGGTGTTCTTGAAACTCTTGTCTTTTGTCTCTTTTTAGGTTTATTCAAACTTGTTTAACTTTTGTTACTTAGAATATCTGTTTTCTCTAATATTTGTAACAGTAGTTTACAACAACTCTCCTTATCATAATATAATATGCTAACCCTACAGATTTTTCCTATTAGAAGTTTCTATGAAGAATATTTGTTTGCTTTAGAAAAAATAACACTTGCATTAATTCTTATGTCTCCTACAACTATATACATTTGTGAGATAGTTGAATAATTAACATGTAATTAGCTACTAAACATTTTTTGAGTTTAATTTGGTCGGTGAACTAAAATTCATAAATTATTATAAATCTTATGTTTGAATTATATACTTACGAGTAAAATAGAAATATATTATTTCTTATTCATTAAATTTTATGAAGAATTCTACCTCACGAATCTCATTTATTATATTATGGTTTTTATAAATATTAATTCAAATGAATTAAATAAAATATTTTATTTATTATTTATTAAATTTTACTGAGAATCTTCGCACTCATGAGTCTCATTTTTTGCTTTATGATTTTATAAATTTTAATCAAAATAATATAGAGGATGTACTAGAAAAAGTGGCTTTTGAAAAATGTGTGGAAGTTAGAGGTTTGGATGCTGCGACGTGTCGATGAGTTTTTAAAATATGTTAATAGTTTTAACATTCACTTGGTATTATATTTTATAAGATTGATTATAATTTTTTTTTCGTTGCTGATATATATTTTTTAACAAAGTGTTTTCTTATTAAAAATATTTATTGAAATATTTAAGATATTTAGATTAATTGATTCTCTAAAAGAAGAATAAAAGTATATATATATATATATATATATATATATATATATATATATAATGACATAGCCTGTGAATATTTGATAGATTTGAGTACAAATGAAATAATTTTTCAAATAAATTTACATTTTTATTATTCTCCCACTTTCTTACACAAAAGAATATTTTTTTCTCACCACAAACCTTTTTGGCTACTTCTTGTAATTGTGTGAAAGCAAAGCATATATATATATGACATAATTTTTTTACTTTTCCTTTTGCCTTTTATTTATGATTCATTCATCTCTTTCTTTCCAAATTCTTCCTTTTATTCTTCTTTTGTGCTCATTTTCTGTTTTAAAACGTGTGCCCATGGAGAAGCTTGATCAATTATTTTAGAAGTTATAATAAAATTAATATTTATATACTTAAAATTTAAAGTTACCCGTAATAATAATAATAATATATTTCATTATACTAATTTTTCAATTCAATGTAATTTCTTAAAACTTGACACAATTATAATAAAAAAATCACGCATATTAAAAATGTAATTCTTTGAATGCATTTATGTAAAAGAAGAAATGCTTCGGCACATAATAATAAAATAAATAATCACGTGCCATGTTAGTTAATTATCACTTATGGATTGAAATATGAATCATAATACATTAAAAAAGTAATAAAATTGAAATTAAAAATTAAATATGTTAACTTTAAATAAAAAATATTAACTTTTAAATCAATAAAAAAAATAGAGTGAGTTGAATCAACTCAATAGAGAGAAAAGAAAAAAAAATCTTAAAATGTAGTATATAAAACTATTATATGATAAACAAAGGGTATTACTGCTTACAGGTAAAAAAAAAAAATTAACTAAAATTCCTATAATAAAATGATGAATTTTATTAAGACTAAACATTCAAATGTGATAGATACATAGTTACACCATATTATTAATACGTGATTACAACATATTATTATATTATACAATGTTACACAATTTGTGTATCTCGTATAAAATTGACGTAACAAAAGTAATGATTATTAGTAAGAGCCATCTCACCTTATTTGAGGGTTTTTTTTTTTTATCTACTTTCTCGTAACCGTTAATAAAAATCTCCTAAGTGAGCTATTTAAGAATAATTACTTAAGCTTATTAACGGATTACATTTTAAAAATCTCATTTAATTATTTTTATAATCATATATAATAAAAATAATATTTTTAATTGTCAATCAGTAATATATGATAATATTTTAATTTTCATTTATACACGTCCATATTTTAAAGATATTATAAACCTAAATAAATAAATATTTTAATTTTTATAAAAAAATTCATTTTATTAATATATTAATTTATTTAATCAAGGATGCAAGTTTGCACGTTAATATCCATGGAATTAGCGGTTATATTTTGAAGCAACCACTCATATTATATATATATATATATATATATTATAATTAATTGATTATCAAAACTATTTTTTGATCGTATACCAAATTATCATCTAATAATTGGGACGCAACAAAAATAGTTTTACATTGTAAGATTTAAATTATTTAATACTCAGTATTTAAGAGATTAATTTAATGTATTGCTAGAACTTTTCAAACGAAGTAGAGACAAACACGATTATAATGTGGATTACGATACAAAACAGAACTGGCAAACAATCTAAATATTAATTATTAATTGAGATGATTAAAATTAATTTTAATCCAAATTTAATCAAAAATATATATTTAAATCTTAAATAAATAATTTTAAAAGGGTCAATTTTTATCTATAGAAATCGATTTAAAGGATTAATTTTTTATCTATTAATAGATTAACAATTTAGATGTTCGAGGTATAGTAATAAAATTTTTATCTGATGCAATGATTCATGTAACTTTGAAAGAAACACCTTGAGAGTTTGCTCTTAACTATAATATTTTTTTAAAATAATTATATTTCTTTTTAATATTTTAACTACTCACTATCCGTGATTAGTTTTTTATTTTATGCCCTTGTTATTTTTTTTTAAAAAAAGCTAAAACTGAATCCATTGCATTTATTTATTTCTCTCTTTATTTATTACTTTCTTATTTTATTCAATTTATTTAATGAAAATACATTTAAAAATATGATAATAATAAATAGTAATAATGAAGATTGAAAAAATAGCCTCTCTTCCAAAACCTGCTATCAGGCCCAATGTATGTCTTTTTCCTTTGCAAACTTATTTAAACAATATTGGCCCGTTTCACTGATGTGAAATATATCTCACTATCTGATATCTGTGAAAATTAAATTATATCTGTAAATTATTGTAAAAATTAAATTATATCAATAATTGATTATATGTATAATTTATTATTGTTATAAGATAGTTAATTATTTTTTGGGTGTAACAAAAAATTAGCTTTTACATAATAAAATAGTAAAAAAAAAGTTGAAAAGAAGATAAAACTGTAGAAAATAATTATATATTAGATATTTTCACATTCAAAAAATTAGTTTATTTTTCAAGAAAAAATTATTCATAAATTCAAACTATTTTGCCAAATGATACAGCTTATTTTCAAATGGTTTTTCAGGGAAAGAAATTAAAATTCAAGAAAATACTTTTTCCCAAACATGCTCTAAATATTTAACAACTGTGTAAACAAAATTCAAATTTAATACCACTGTTTAAGATAGAATAACCCCATACTAGTTCATTTACTTCTTCAGTGGACAAGTTTGGTTAATTTCATTAGCAATGAATTGATTGTGCAAAGAAAAACAAAAACCAATTCAATTAGTTAGTATCCACTCATCAGATTAATTGAGTTAAACAAATCTAGTAAACACCCATAATGCATAAAAAAAAAATTAAAATTCGATATATAATATATTTATGCCATATTAATTATTTAAAACTAAAATAACAAAGATCAATATGAGAAATTTCTTATCCAAGACAAGCATAATTGAGCAAACATTGTCTCATCCCATACCCTGATACCCATCATTTGTCAGAAACGTGACACATTTAGTCTTCACTTGATAGTGATGATAACTTTACTATATTGCAAAGCAATCAAACTCTGAAAAAAATGGTCCTAATTAACAGCACAAAATGTAATAATAAAGCAACGAATTCTTAGTCAACATCAACAACTTCGTATGGACCAGTTTCTAGGCCAATCTTTGTTTGCTATTTTTGTCCTCGTCACATAAATATGATGTTTATCCGTTAAGCAACAACACTACTAGTACTAACCATTATCTCAACAAAAAATAATGTACAATTTCTTTAGCTGAAAACAAATTATGTATGATTGATGATGTGATAATGGTTATTTACCAAAACCTCGCTGGTTATTTTTCACTTAAAGTTTAGATCTAGTTAAGTTGACAGTTGTGACACATTTTGATTGTACAAAAAGCAATTAAGGGACCAATATGAACATGGATTTTGGATTCCACATATTGGATTTCCTTGTCTCCTCTGATTAATTTCACTGTTTTCACTATGCTTTCCATATTGTGTTGACAAAATTGGTGAATCTGCCCCCACCACCACCAGAATTGCAATGCAATCAACAAAATTTGGCTAAGATTTCTTAGCCTTTGATCATGACATCCGTTAATTTGATATTAGTCCCTTATGTCTAATGCTCTTTAGATTTTACAAGATTTAACATTTTTTATATGAAAAATATTTGGTAAACAACTGCAATATGTAAACAATTGGATAACTAATTATGAAATGTAAAGAGAGAAATATAAAGATATATCTACATTTTCTGTAAGTGAGTTGATTGATTAACTGCGTATTACAGTTGACTGCAAAGTAAAATTGTTTTATTACATAAGCATGCAGGCTGATTTTAATGGTACAGTAACAATAACCTTGCCATGATTAAAACATAGAAAACTTAAGCATACTCATGAAGATATTTCTTGTGTTACACAGCAATGAAGAAGTTGAACAATAAAGAAATCTAAAACAGAAGATTATTGTGATCACTTAAAGTGGAAGTTAAACAAACCAGGACTAACTAAAATCTCTAATAAATATAACTGAGGAAATTGAGGTAGGTACCTGATGTTAAAATAATAAGAATTTAATTCTCACAATCTCACATGCTTGAGATTTTCAGCACCAAGAGGTGTGATTAGAAGAATGCTCTACTGCCATAAAACACACGTGATCCATCTTTTTTCTTATTATCAACTTCTAATTTGGTCTTGTCATGATTCTGAATCACATCACCATTACCATGATCCACTTTTTCAGGTTTATCAAGGTCCATTGGAAGCTTCATTTTTGCCAAGGACTCAGTGAACTGCTGCATGCTTCTCATATACATGTCAACTATTTGTTTTTGCATAGCAACTTGCTCTGCCTCTAGATTAATGTTCCCTAGTGGAGCTGAAAAAACTTGACCAAACTTTGCAGCTTCTGTGTTGTTGTTATTGTTTTTTAGGCTTCCATTTTCTTTGCTTGAAAACTTTGCCTCTTTCTCATCTCTTGTGTCACCACCTCCTTTCTTGGAAGTTGGTGTATCAGGACCAGCACCACAGTTTTGAGTACCTTCCACAGTGACAGAATTTGATGAGTCGGCATTACTCAATTGGTTCTTTTTCTCAACTGAATCGGCTGAGTTTCTATCATCACTCAAGGTTGTGATAGTGGAGCCAAGGAAACAAGAGTTCTGAATGCTTTCATTTGGAGAAATGGAACCAAAATGATTTTCATCTGGTGAACTCATAGTCATCTCATAATCATCAAGCTGAGGAGATGCACCAAGGTGAACAAATGGTAGTGACCCTCCAATGTTTGACCTTGAAAAAGCACAAGTGGTGGTATGCAAAGCCAAATTGAAGTACTCAGATACCATTTGTTGATTCTCCTTCACCACACTGACGTCAGGAAACTCAATTCTTGCATACTCAACTGGATCCAACATAACTTCTGAGATCTTTCTATCAAGCAAAATAACTTCTGATGATATCGATGAACTTTTTGCTGATTCAGGTATCAAATTCACCGAGGAATTGATTGCCAAAGAGGGGTCTAAAGAGAGTGTTAGTTGAACAGTACCAGCAGGAGAGTGGAAAAGATCAGTGGAGGAAAGGCTGTAATCTTCAGTAACTTTTCCTTTGCCAACAACTTGTGAAATTGGAACCAAAGCAAACCCCAAAAGCTGGTCTTCCATGTGAATCCTTGACCTACTAAACATCCAAATTTCACACTTGAGAACAGCATCTATTTGAGTGATCTTCATCCTCAAGTTTTCATTGAATGTTGGGTTTTTGCCACCTCCATTGATGATTCTGGTGGAGAGAGTCTCATCAGGGTTGTATGTGAGGGAGAACTTAGCATACACATCTTGGTTGTCATAGATGCATATGTTATGAATATTCCTTGCATGATGGACAAAGATATCAAGAATCCTTGAGAATTCAGCTTCTTCCTCTGCATGGTTTGTGGTGTTCAAATTTGGATTGTACCTGAAGCTGCTATTCTGACAATTCTGATTGAATGAATCCATTCCAACTCTTGTTATGCCTTGGAATTTTATTTTGCAAAAAGCAACAAGGTTTCCAAAATTAGGAAACACTAGAGAAACAAGCTGGTCTTGATATATGGTTCATCAATTATCACCTTTTAGATACATATAAGACAAAAACAAAAAACAAAAAACTTGATTATAGAGCAAGCTATGAGTCAATAGAAAGTTGGCAAAAGAGGAAATACATGCAAAGGATTAAACTTCTCATAAAGAGTTTTCTCACCTTGTAGTGTGAAGGGTGTGATATACTACTTGGTTTAGTATCTTGTTATTGAAGACATTTTGTCAAATCAATCCATGAATTGAGGAACAAGCATAGACAAATAGATAGAGAGAAAGAGAGAGAGAGAGAGAGAGACTTGGAGTTGAATGAAGTGGTTTGCTTTATGGAATGGAAGTGGGGTTTAAGGAGCTTGTTGTGGTAGTAGGTGAAAAATGAAGGATGAAGCATGGAAATGAACAGAGAAGAGTATTATTATGATGATGTACATGTTTGTTTGGATGACACTTTTTTCTTTTGGTGTTGGGTGGGGGAATGAGGGGTTAGCTTTGCTTTGCTTTGCTTCACAATGCAGCTTCCATATATTTCTAAGTGCATCACACTAATGCTATATTGGAGAGGACCCACTTCCCACCATCTTCATTATCATCACTCTCTCCACTCTTCAATTCATGCTACCCTCACATTTCAGACAACATAAATTGCCCTGTCTCTTCAAGCCTAATCCCATGTTTGAGTATCTTAAAAAATATTTACTTTTGTATTCATCCTTAAATTTAATTATATTTGAACACGTCACCAGGACCGGTTGGATGAATATAAATAGAATGTAAATTTTATTTTATAAACCGATTTATAAGGTTGAGTTAGATCTAACTCACATTTATAACTTGGTATCAGAGCCTATAAAGATGATAAGTCACTCGTTATCAACACCTATTTAATTAAATTTCTTAATCGTAAAGACTATTCAACAGGTCTTATCTCTAGGTGACTGCACTTTTAACATATATTATATTATTTTATTATTTTTATCCTTAAAGAATTAAATTATAATTCCTTAGTCACCAACATTATATTTTACTGTTTTGTTTTCTATATTTTGGACACTAATTAAGGAACACAAATAATTCAACACCCGTTGGTACATATATTCACGTGAAACACAAGGAAATATTGCATTACCAAGACATTAATCTCCATAAAAAGTGTTCATGTCCTAACTTTTTATGAGGAAGCTTTCCCCACAGTTGAACGTTTTGTAACTAAAGCAAAGTGAAACAGACAAGGACTTGTTGGAAATTCATTCCACTTTGTTAATTTGAATGATTAAGCTAAAAGTTTATATTGGAAACATTGGATGCAAAATGTGGCATGCAAAGGTGGTAACAACGTAAATCATAACGTTTGACTGCTAATTTGCCTGTTCCTTTTGCCATTGGTAATTGCCTTCATGCATTGACACGTTACAAGCTCAAAAAGATACAAATTAAGTAAAAAGAAAAGAGAGAGAGAGAAATGATAATAGTGGAAAAACCTTCACATCACTGTCAAATATTGTTCACACCTCATGCATGCATAACAAGATAAGACGTGATAAAGACTTCATCCCCATATAATGTATTAATTAATTAATTGTGTTATTTTCTTCAATTAATTTGGTAGTGGAACACAACTGTTATCATTTTTATTCCTTCCTAACTACGTTGTGTTATCAAAGCCACAACCTATTAAGTAATATCTATGCTTAGACTTTTGGTCTTATGTAATTAGCTGTATTGAAAACATTCATTTTAATTATTATATTTTTTAAAAATTAATATATCTATGAATAAATAATACATGCATTGATTAACAGTATAAAGGTATTTGTTATATCATAAAACAACAAATCTTTATATATATATATAATTCGGAAGATATAACATATATTCGGAAGATATAACTTTGTAAAATTTGTTATATATAGACTATGCCTATGGAACGCATTATTTATAGTTTAAAAATAGAACATATGTTTTAACACACTAAAATTTATTATCTTTTAAGCACTTTATATTTTAACTCCACATATTGTTTTTAGTAAATACAGTATTTGATATTCTTGGATAGTCATATTTTAATTATATTACCTTAAATATATATTTATTAAACAAAATATATTTATTTATAATTTGACTACATAAAAATTATAGTAATTAAAAATTTTAATACGATTGAATTATAAATTTTTATTTTACTATGTATTAAATATTTTTCTCCTCAGCCAACCAATCAACTCACTCACTCAAAACATATACATATTTTATTTTGTTAATTTTTTTTTTCTTTTTTTCAATATTTTATAATAATTATCTACATATTTTAATTGTCTATATTTAATATCGTTAAGATTAATTCTTTGGGTTCAAGTCTTAGAGTTTTACCTTTAAAAAAACATATCTAAGTATTTACCCTTAAAAGATGTCTTCGTGAGTTAAGTGTGAGAGTGTTTATAAACTATCATTCCAAATTAATGATGTGAAATTTTGGAAGTGTGCCAAAATAACTGCAATATACTTTATTTATTTCAATAATAAGTTATGTTTGATATAGTAAAAGCTATTGTTTTAAAATATTTCATAAGTTGCCTGCGAATTTTATTTACTAATAAAATATGGTTTTCCAAAATAAAAATAATAATTTAATACTATTAGATAGTCAATTTAAAATATAATGCATTAATTATGATATTTATTATATATATATATGATATATTTTTATAATTTGACCAACAATTAATTTTAATAAGTACATTATTTAATATTGTGGATTGAATTCAATATTTTATTATGTTTAGTGAATATAATATATGTTTGAATAAATTATATCGATATTCCTGGTATTTTTTTGTAAAATATAGTAGTATTCTCTTTTTCTTTTATTTTTATATAAAAATACATTATTATTTGATAATTCAATATATTGATACTCCTTACACTGACATCCTTTAATTTTAAAAATATTACATCGACATCCTTCTAAGGGTTTATAAATAATATTGAAAAATGGGGAATTATTATTATTATTATTATTATTATTATTATTATTATTAATAATGCAATGTGTTAAGAATGCATCTTGTATCTCAGCATTTTTCTTCTTACACCCTAAAAAGTTCAACGTACACCTATTTTTTATCTTCCACTTTCCAAAAAGGTAAAAAGAGAGTGCGGATTGATTTTTATGGGGTGCAAAGAAAATGATTATATCTCACTCACACAACTACAAAACAAAGACCGATATGTTCACTCATTGGGCTCAGCCCATCAATCTATAAGAAGTCTCGTGTAAGGCCCATCTCTATTTGTGATGGGTAACAACTATACAAATGTATGGTAAAAATAAATTTAAATGAAAATCATATTACCCACTTATAAAATTGGTATATGTTTTTTTTATTGTATGATGGAAATATAACACATAATAAATAATTATCTCTCAAAAAATTTCAAAAATATAATTTAATGTTTTGATGTAAATAATTTCTTTCACTTAATTGAAAAAACAAATAACAAGTACCAACATTGTGTTGATCTAAGTAAAACAAGGTCTTCCATCTCTTAATCCAGTCTCAAAATTCAGTCTTGTGAACTGAAAAAAAAAAGTGTAACTAAAATGAGATAACCCACTAAAAGTATAGATTACTTAGTGCAAATTAGTCACTGACAAATCAAGAAAAATTTTACATCTATACCAAAACAATAACAACACCAATAATAAAAATAATTATAATTGTTGAGGCATTAATTATTCTATGAGGAAGATTCAATTATGGCAAAAGTCTCCTTCCACTAATTTATCATTCATAGACATAAATTAAAAATTACACATTTTTTTTTTATAAATTTCACATCTCATTTTAAAAGTCATTCTTTTAATTTTAATTTTTAATAAACTTGAACCTATAAGGGAGAATATTTGATAGAATATATCACTGTGTGCTCCTAAGAAATTGATAACTTTAGTTTACATAAATTTTAAAAGGTTAAAAAAGTTATGTTATTGATATATTATCTTTAGATTTAAATATAAAACAAAAATTACTAATAAAATAAAAGATTTTTCAAGTGTGGTATCATTGGATGGGATAAAATTAATAGTTTTTCCTTTTATTTTAGTTTATCATACAAACTTTTTTTTCTTTTCACTTGTTGGAAAGAGTAATAAGTTTGGAGCCATGTACTACCTTAACAGTGTAGAGATTTGAATTATTTTTTAAAATAAGATATATATAACGATAAAAATTAATAAATGATTCTTAGAACACTAAAACTAAAAATAATAATATTAATAGCAACACAAACATATATATGAAAGAAAAAGAGCATTGAACTTATTTTTATAATTACAAATGATCATCACTTTGAAATGACATGCCAACAAATTCTAGTAATTTTACTTTGTTATTTTCCTCATTACATTTCTTTACTTCTTTGCTTTTTAGCATGGCATGTAAGAGTGAAACAAATAACATTATTTAATTTAATTTAAATGTTGGAAATAATAATTGGGAAAAAGCCATTTAATTTTCAAAAAGTTGGCATAGCATTATATGGTAGTTAGGCACACTATCACTATCACAGTGAAACAACTTTTAATGGTGTGGAATTAATTAGAAAGTCAATTAGTATACTAACATGACAAGAAGAAACTTTTAGAATGATTCTAATCAAAGTTTGAGAATTTGATTTAAAAGTATGAGTAGCACTTATTGGTGCACATTCGCACCAAAAGCTAATTTTGATTCTCAACAAATAAGGCATCCACCAACCAATTTATAAAGCAATTCAAGATGCCATCCTTTGAAAGCTCTATGCAATATCTTGTTGTTATTGTATTCTATAAAAGCTTTCATGAAGCACTAAAACCAACCATTTAAATAATGTTCCATACACAAATAATAATAATGTTCATGTAGAATGTTTGTATAAATTATTCATACTTAATTAGTTGATCCAATGAACACAAATTCTACTTTCCATTCTTAGTAGTAATTATGACTTTTCCCCACACCACTTTTCCCCCATTTTGAAGGCAAAAAAAATTATTCCCTTTTCCATTCTTTCTTAATTGTTCCCTATCAATAAATCTATTCAAGTCACAAAGTAAAATTCACATTCGGAAGTAATAAAATAAATAAATTCAAAGGTTATACATTGATAATTAAAATAACTTTATACGATTAAGCTATAAAAATTAGATTTTATAAAAAGTTTATAAATTTAGTTGTTAAAGTAAAAAAATTCCATGATAAATAATATATTATGATTAATTGATTATTTAAAATATTTTATACAATTTTCTTAAAAAAATATTAATAGAAATTTTAAAGATAAAAGTAAAAAATGTAATTTACTTATAAGCATTTATAATGATTGTGGTAGCAAATTAGGACTTGGGCCCGGAGTAGCATATATACCACAAAATTTTAGATTTGAACTGTGATAGTCAGCATGGTATTTTGCTGAAATCAACACATTTTTTTTTCTTAAACATTATTTTATATATAATTGGTTATCTACAAGAAATAAAAAAAAATGTTTTTTTATGAAAAAAATGAAGCCCTATTAATCATACTAAATATTACATTTACAAAAATATTTTTAATTTATCTTAAAAAAATTGTTAATAATTTTTTATTTCATACTTAAATCACATGTATTTTCGTAACATTACATCATATAATCTTAAAATTGTTTGAATTTAAAATTATAATACCAAATTATGTTTGTTTTTGAGGCTTAAAACAATTAAAATTAAAGATTAATATAAAAATTAAGTCTAAAAGTTTGATCTAACCTGGTAACTTTTAGACAAAACCCTACAAACCTGATGTTAATCTCTCAGGAGTGATTTAACCATGAAAAAAATGATTTTTTTTTTCAAAGTTCCATTATAGTGTGCTTTAGAGTAAAAATAGTTTCAGTATTAGAAAACAGGCGTATAAAAGTTACTATCCATTGATAGGTATATAATTTTTTTTATATTTAAAAAACATTAGAATTTTTAAATAATAAATAAATAAAAATAGAATGACATCAAGTAATGGACAATAGTATAGTCAACACCAGAAAAAAGATCTTTAATTCTGTAAACAAATTTGTTTTAAAAAGAATATATACAACACTATTCGAAGTATAAATCATAATAATACATGACCACCCTTATTTATCAACCTTCTGTTATTACAAATTTTATAACATGATTCATTGTGTAGCTGGTTGTTAAAAATTATGCAAATTATTAAAAATTATTTTACATTCTACAGTGACATCACTGGAAAAGTTTTAGTTGTTAAAATCATTTTAAAACTACAGAAAAAAAAATACAAGATATTTTGATTACACTAATAGTCTAATACCTTATCCTAGAGGTTATGATTATGCTCTATAATTTTTATACATTTTTTTTCGAATATTCTACAATTTGCCTTTAAAATCCAAATACTTCTATAACTTTAATCATGCAACAAAACACACTTATTATATTGTGATCTCTATACTTTCCTCTCTAAATTCTTTTTAGTATGCTAATATTTTTCCAACCCCACCACTCTCATTAGCAACTAATTATTGGATGTTTACAATGCAAACCCATCATCTAAATTTTTTGGAATTTTTTTTTCTTGTTCCTTTGTTTTGTTTAACATTTCATTAAAAAAATCACACAGCATTGTTTATAGAATTCACGTGAAAGTTAGTTTGTCTCCCGTTAAACATTGCTGACAAATGCTTTTCAGCTATCTTATAGTTCTTTCATTATCGTACGAAATGGCAAAGAGAGATGCCATATGAATATGAACATTGGAATTGGGATATGATAGACAGGACTATACCTAGTGTTTAGGTCTCAATTATATTTTTTGCAGGTTTTATTGTCCTTTCTACTATATATGGTGCTCTTACTCATGTACCCATGTATGATTCAACATGGCCATTTAAAGAAAAACTTGCATTGGAATTGGTCATTTTTCATTTTCATATCAAAGCATGTTTTCAAACGGACCAAATGACCACAATCATGATTGCAGAATTGGAAACTTATGCTTAGGAAATGCAAGAAATTTTGTTCATAAATGAGCATTTCAAGGAAAACTTCTCATGAACCCAAAACCGTTGCAGACTTTGAGTTGTAATTGTAATGCTACAGCTTTACATGGTCAATTGTACAAATATTTGGTAATGAAGTGGACAAATATTTGCTAGTGAATTATAATATAAATCAATTAATCATTTAGTTTATAAAATATATATACACATGTATATTTTCTTATTAATTTCTTTTACACAATATAAAAAAAATTAATAAAAGAAATATAGTATATATACATTTTAGAAAATAATTGACTAGTTTATTTGTATAACACTTTCTTAGTGACGGCATATGTAACTATAATCTAAGGTAGTGAAATTCTTTGTTGAGTGAATTCTGACCCCGCACGAAAAATTTAATGATTTATACATTGTTTTGGGGAGAGATTCATAAAATAGACATGTATATAAAATTTCAGACTATCTACACTTGTACAGAAAAACCTAAATTTCACTGTTTCCTAAAATTTACCACCAAATATTTCTACAGTACATACACGGATAAGAAAAGGTTAGCAAATATCTGATGAACAATTTAACAAATGTGTGTTTTACTTCTTTATTGAGTTAGTAATAATAATAATATTGTAAATAAGATTAATCTTTGCGACCCAAGAAACCTAATATATTAAACAACATTTAATATTATATTTAACTGTTTCTAATGAATCATGTTTTATGTTTATAGTATTGCTTTTCATAAATCAACCAATACAATAGAAACCAAAACCTTCATCATTAAATCAACATGTGGGCATGGGAACTAACACATAGGACAAGATATATATACCTACTTTAGAGACCATAGATGCCGAAGCAGTCTCATACACTAAAAATATACTATTATAAAAGTAATCTGTACAGTAAAGTCAGTTCATGCCAGAACTATGCTTACAGTTTAGAAAAAAAAATTAAATTATTGCTGTAGTTAGAAAAAATATCTCCAAAAATAGTTATGTTAAATAATTTTAACTTATAAAAAGAATAATTCCTAATAACTTCTCTTACCTATAGTTTTATTAAAATAGAAGCTTAATTTCAAGCTGAATTTGAATAAACTATCTTTTCTATCACAATACATGGCTTCCACAATGTAAAACTGCACATTTTGCATACATTTTGAATGACCAAAGTACCAATTCTACTCAATCTAAATTCCAAATTGAAAGCTAACCTACCTAAAAATTTGAAAGTAACTACAATTTTCTCGACACATGTATTGCCAGTTTTAAATTCATTGTACATGTTCAAGATCACTGATAATTAAAATTCTATTTTGAAAGATTAAAGTAATTTACTTGAACCAAAATGGTTTCGTTGATATAATATATTACTATTAAACTAAATTTGAAGAGCTATAAGCCAGAATCAAGTTGAGATTAAAGTTGAAACTGAAGTTTTAAGACAATTATTTGGTAAATAAAGCACAACTAAGAAACGTTTATGGCAGTAAAAGGCATTAACCTACTTTTGTATATGTTAATATAAACATAAACATGCATTAACCCTTTTTCCAAAAAAATAAAAAAGAAAAATTAGTTTACTATAATAACAGTAAAATCGACGTGAATATAATAGGCACAAGTTTTCCATAGAATCACCTAGGAAATTCATGAAGCTCAAATAATAAAAATATTTTAAGCCTAGTTGGTGGAATAATGGAATCAACTAAAAACTGCACCACACAATATAAGCAGCGAATAAAAATACTATAAACGTTGCCATCACTACCACTCTCATTCATAGACTAAGAAATACAACACGTCACTGGCAAGAATGATGACAAGTTTCACAAATGAAAACCATTGACAATGAAGAATATGACTGTAGCTATTAACCTTTATACATTGAAAACCAACTAAAACAAATGAATATATACAATTAATAACACATCTCTTTACACGAACTCCTACATAAACAATCATTTTCCTAGAAACCCCTAACATGTAAAGAACCTTTATTACCAACCACACAATCTCTAAGAAAAAGATAAGCTAAAATTTGAACTCTGGCAGAACAAATATATGCACAAACATTATGAAAACTCACTAAAATACATAAAAGCAACAAAAATTTTGGCAACAGAAACTGCATGTCATGAAAATTAACAAACAACGTACAACGTACAAATAAGGCAAATCAAAGAAAAGTTTCAAAAATGTATATCTATATGTGGCAGAGAGTGAAGGCTTTGACAAAACTCAACAAAGTAAAATGCATATCCTTGTGGCTAATTTTTCAAAGAAAAACAAAAAATAAAATGAAGACATGATAATGGATCACAGCAGGAAAAGAAAAGAAAAAGTAAAAATGAAGACACCATAATGGATCATAGCAGGCAAAAAAAAGAAGAAAAAGCAAAGGGAGCATAACCAAAATGCTTCTAAAGCATGACTAGGTATACCCATGAAATTCAAGTGTACTTAAATTTGAGCAAATTCATGAGTAGTGCACCCACTTACATAGACATGTACCTGAATGTACTAACATCACAAAGACAACCATGTGAGCCTGTATCCAATGATAGCTTCTAACAAAAATATCCAAATATAAAAAGAGGACCCCTATAGGCAAAGTGAGAAAGCTATATCCAATTCATGAGTAGTACTAAAGGATCATAGTAGTGCTAGAGGATCAGAGCTTACATATATACTCAAATCCCAAAAATGCAAAGCAAATTCCCAGCACAAAACAAGTCAAATGTACCACTAATAAAAAGAAGAGGATTTGTTCTAGGGCAAAAAAAATTTAATCAATATTTCAACACAATCCATAAAAAGAATTAATTAAAGACAGGGTAATTGATTCAACACCAGGGAAAAAGTAAAGTAAATAATTACTTTTTCATTGTCAAGATAGGAAGTCTGCAGCAGATCCACATTATCAGTCAAGAAATTTCCAACACAAATTTTAAAAAAGTGGTACAAAAATTTGATTGCATTTCACACATTTTTCTATTAATGAACTATCATAGCAGGCCACAAGCAATCCTATGTTTCATGGTCTTAACAGGAATAGAGTATATTACATAGCCATAGCAAACACAACACAACGAAGGAATATATAAAAAATTGTATTGCAATCCACATGACAAAATCGTCCTACATATAAAATATGTTGAGATATCTAAAAGGGGGAGCATGTGCAGCAAGAAAGATAATCAACATATGCAATGAATATAGACAATCATTCAATTGTTTATAAATTGTCGGAAATGTAAACTAAGAATCTAACCAAAAAACAAGTGACACATAAATTAAGAATCTAGCCAAAAAACAAGTGACACAAATCTGCAGTTTCCCGGCAATAAAGTATAAAAGCTGAGTAGGCACCTCCGACACTAATTATCCTGATAAGAAGAAACAACATACCAGGGAACTTCTAGGAATGTCAACATGCTAAATTATAATATTACAAACATAACTGTTAAAATTTGGGTTTAATTGCTAAAACTTTTCAGTATAAAACTTTTACAGTCATCCGAACAGAATTCACAACTAACAACATGCCTTCTAAGATAATTCTATAAAGATCAACAAACAAATTAATAAGGGAATATAATTAGTTTATGCTGTTATTCCATATCAATTAAATCCTTGAAATATTCATAAAAAGCAAGGAATGTTATTTTAAAGTGTAAATGAATCTAATACATGCAACTGATCATGAAATAAATGTGACAGCTACTAAAAGGAAAAAATTAAGGTTCACATAGTGGTAGTTGAAGTTTAGCACCATGGTGCACCAAAATCCAGTAAAAGAAGCAATAAACAACTATAAATTTAACTAGGAACACTGCAAGACCAATGTTAAATTGTTAACGGCTAGAAGAAGAAAGATTCGGTAAATGTAAATGCTTGAACTACAATTCCAAACAAGAACAGTAGGAAATAGGAGTACATCAAGTCTTGATGAATGCAGAAACTTTGCAGGTTTCTTACGCATCACAGAGGAGCAATAAACTAGGATGAAAAGGACAGATTTACAATGATGGTGACGTTACAACAACTTCTAATGCTCAAAGTCTAAAGGAGCAGCTACTTGTAAAATCAACATTTATTTATTCCACAAAATTTAAACCAACTGGACTATAACATGGAGACAAATTAATAATAGCATAAAAACATGGATATTAAAGAGTGTATGATGTCTTTCGGGAAAAAGGAAGAGGCATGCCAAAAATAAGAGTAAATCATGCTGAAAATTACATCTGGCAAACAAAGGAGTGATCACAATTCACACATGAATAACAAACTATAATAAGATGTATAGATTCAACTTTAACACACTTTACACTGTAGCTTCACATTGCGGGTTTAATATATTTCTCCTTAGCCAAATTTAAATATAATATAATGAAAATAAAGGGGAGTAAAATGGAAAACAAAAAGTCATTAGCTTCAAAAGAAAAGAAACTATAACAGTTGCAAACTTGCAATCAATAATGATAAACTAAAATAAAAATATATATTAGTGAACCACTTAACTCAAACAAGTAAAAGCAAGTTTTATTAATCCAACCTTTGCTTTCCATTTGGAGTTAATTTAGTACATAAGAAACTATTTGATTAACATTTAGAAAGTGAGGCTCTCTTGTCATTCAATGATCACCTCATGCAACGACTAGAAGAGTCAAATTGGGCGAGAGAAAGAATAGAACTAAAATTCAAGTTGAAAATGGCAGAAAAGAAAGAGTAGTGACATATGCAATATGCAATAAAGATACAAATCCTAGAAGAAAATTAATAAAAAGATTTTAGACTACAACGTACGTCATCAGCCTCTCCAAGCACATATACTAATATCTTGCACTCGGAAAAGACACAGTTTTTAGTTTTGATTTCAATTCATTGGATATTACCATATGCTGAAGAACCCCCTAATAACCCTCCTCCACCCGAAGCTGCATAAACATCAGAAGGATCCATCATAGGAGAAGATGATGAAACCCCATTTCTACCACCTCCACCACCACCACTTGCTCCACTTCCACTTCCACCACCTAAATGCAACTCAGATAAATTAGGATACACATCCCTATTCTCCACCCCTTGATCATAAAGAAACCCTTTGAACACGTGGCCACCAATCTTCACCACAGCTTGATACGCATACTCATCTTGCCCATCTTCCACAGCAGTCACTCTAACACACTTGAAAACCGCAGGTGCCCGTATTTGCCCAGGTAATGACTCTTTGAAACCCGCATCTGCAAACAATTCAACCAAACATATCACAGTTAAACAACCAACACACCCTTGCACCTACCAAACCACTCAAGTCAAGCCTCAACTAAAGAATATCTTAATGCATGAGATTTTGGTTGTCAATATTCACTCATGCAAGTTTTTTAACAAAACAAAACCGTCCATACTAACATATCAAATAACGTTATCTCATAGAAAAAGAATAGAAAATAGGGTTATTAGTTTATTTTCTTTTAAATTTTTTAATATATATAATCCTGTTCAACCGTGTTATACCTGTTACTAGTTGTTATTAATCATGAAGAAGGGAAAGAACAAACCTTGATGGCTAGAGCTAGTGTCAAAGCTTCTAGGAGTGGTATTTGAAGTTGAAGTGTGAGAAGTTGTGGTAGTTTGTGAAGCAATGAGTCTAGGTTTTTTAGTCCCGGAAGTTGAACCACTAGACCCAGCAACCGCCGTTGTCGCCGTCGTCATGAGTTGTCGTTCTCTCCGGCGTGCGGCGGGGACCCAAGTGCTCTTAACATGGGTAGCACAATCAAAACCTCGACTTTTGCAACAAGTCCTACACCTTCTATTGGAACAATCTTTCTTTGCCTGGTTTCCACAATCTTGGCACGTGGTGGTTCCGCCACTGTTACTAGTAACGCCACCACTGACCAAATTCTCAGAACTAGCATTGTCATCATGGTCGAGATTCAAAAGCCCTTGTTGTTTCTTCATGTAGTGGTTTTGGGTCTGGGTTTGAGCTTGGGCATGGTCTTGCCAGAACTGAATTCCACTGCCACGTGTCCTATTTCCGAGGATGTTGTCGGATTCCAGACACGGCGTGGCGGCGAGGAGGGGGATGACGCCAACGCCAAGTGCAGTGGCGGGACTGAGTGAATCTGCGGCGATGACAGGATCGTGCGACGGTGGTTGCTGGTGATGGTGGTGGTGGAAGGAGGAGGCCGGCGCCACCACGAACATTCCCATTTCAGGGTAATTGATTGACCTTGTTGAAGTGCCCCACATGCCCGCGGTGGCTCCGGCGGCCGCCGCCGCGGGACCCGCATTGAATCCGAGGGAGAGGTCGTCGGCAGCACGACCAGTGGCGGAAGAAGTTGACGCTGCCCAATCCGCAAAGGCACCAGAATCTGAAGGTAACCTCCTTGTAGTAGCCACAACTGAAAAGTCTTTAATTTCTCAAATCACACTATAATATATGTATATATAATAGTATTGTTAATGTTAATACTAGTAATATAAATAATAATATATAATTTAAATAAGGGAACTGTTAATGAAGAGTGGGTGTATAGTAGATGGACAGATAGAGAAGTATAGAGAAGATCTATGTGAGTATATATGTTTATGGTTGTTGAGTTATGAGGGTGTATCTAATGTGGGTGTTATGTTAGTGTTGTTGATGTGGGGTCTTGTGGCAGTGAAAGAATTTGTTGGTGGAGAAATAAGAAAAGTGGACAAGTTAGTGTTTTTTCTTTTGAAAGAGTTCTTTTTTATTGATGATATAAGATTGAGAAGAGAAGAGAGATCTTGTTGATGTGTTTGTTGGCGTTGAGAAATTGTTGAATGAGTGAGTGAGTGAGTGAGTGGAGTGGACTTAGATTTTTCTCTCTCTGAGTATGAAAAGGAAGGGGAAGAAAACGAAACAACTTCTCTGGCTTGTTCTGTTTTCTGCTTCTTCTGCTGCTGCTATTGTGGCTACTTCTACTGTCACTTTGGCTTTTCTCACAGGAAGAAAAAGTTTTGGTTTTCTGAGTGTGTATGTGTGTGTGAGAGAGAAAAACAATAGAAGAAAGCAAAATCAGTTTCTGAAGGGTCCAGTAGAGTGCACAGAGTGAGCAGTGAATAAGAAAATGCAATAACGACTTCTTTATCACTCTCAGTACTCTCTACCTTAATTTCTCTCTCTTCATCATCTTCTTCTTTTCATCCTTCTTTCACAAACCAAACCTTCTTTTTCCATTTATCTCTCAAAACTAAGGTCTTTTGCAATTCTTTCTTTACCTTAGCTCAAACTTAGAAGTGTGTCTTTCTAAGTTGAATAAGTTCTTTCTTTTTCTTGTTCTTGTTCTTCCCTACTCTTTCTTTCTCTCTCTCTCCAATTATCAAACTTTCATAATAATAATAATAATGAGTAGTAGAAATGGAAATAGAAATAGAGAGAGATGAGAGAAGAACAGAAGAGCATAAAGACTTTTGTTCTTTAGTTTTTTGTAATGTTATGGACCCTCTATAAGCTCACATGATGCCACTCATTACTTGTGGGTTCTGTGCGTGAACTTCACTCGCTTCACAAGTAGGTGCAAATTCCTCACCCTAGAATACCTACACCACTTACGTCCCGATCCAATGCAGTGTCCGCGCGTGCACGCAACTACGCTATGTGGCACTCATGTAATTTGGACCTTGTTTGATTTGGGGAATAAAATTAACCATGTTGTTGTTTGTGTAGCACTCAGCTAGCTATATACTGTAGTCTATAATCTAAGGTGTCATCCATATCTTTTCCTTTTTTCCTAAGATAGTCCTTCCAACCCATATCTATGATTTCTTTTCTTTAGATCGTCTTTGTCAGATTTCATTTTCTGATTTTTTGACACAATTTATGTGTATGCATGCTCACATGACTTTTAATCCTAAGCTTTTGATTATTCACGCTGTTGTTCTTTGTGACTGTGCCAAGTTGGTTGAAATTAGTGTGTTGAATTTAAATACTTTGAATAAAATTTTCAAACTATTTCTTTTGTCTGTATTCAATCACTTCTAAATAATGTGTAAAAGTCCTTTGTATAAAGAAGAACTTGAACTCAAGTTTTATACTTGCCTTCATTTCAAGGTTTTCACTCAAAGAAACAATTAGTTTCTAGTTGGTGGAGTTTTAATTTAATGTACAAATATGAACAATGCCAAGAAATACAAGGTCACATGATATTGAGGTTAATTTGTTAGTGTACTATGACATGGAAAAATATTTTATAAATAACTTTAATACGAGATAATCAATAATAAAATATATATATATATATATATGAAAAGAGAAGAGTGAAAAATATATATGTAAATTAATTGAATGAAAGTGTATTAGTTGATTGCGAATTAAAATTATTTCGATGTTTCATAATTTTTATACAAGATAAATTTGTAATGATTTACTATTTTGTAAAACAATATTACTAGAACACATTGGAATCTAATTTCTTCTTCTTGTAAGTGAGGAAATAGAGTGTTTCGGTTGCTTCAAGTTAAGTCATCATATTTGTGGTGAGATATGACAGTTTTTGCCAAATAATTTTGCTTTTTTGGGCATTTTCTTAAACATAAGCAGTTCCAAACTTGTCTTCTTACGACCTTTTATGGAAGACATAAAATTAATATTTTTTATTTATATTTACTAAAATGGAAAGGTAAAGTACAAAACTAGAGCAGTGAAAATTACTCTACTTGAAATAAAATGTATCCATCAAATTTGACAAGGTGTTCATCTCAAGTAGACAGAAAGAATATCTCATGAGTTACGATGCAATTCAGTTTGAGAGGACAACAATATTATGATTTATTCTTAACATGGTCTGATTCATGAAATAATACGTGAAACACACAAACATATCTGATATAAATTCAGAACACCATACAATTTGGTCGGGCAGAACGGGCTTTATTAAACTTGGGTAAATAAATCATCAGTCCAACCCAATATATGAGTTATGATAGAATATAACTCGTGTTAGCTTTTATTTTTTTAAATCACATTATTAGAAAAAAAAATTTAACTTTTTTTAGGATTTGTTTGATCATATAAATAAAAGAAATACAAAATGTAATGGTCCAAAATTGTTTATGAATTTTAGTTATTTTGTTGGTTTAATTTTGTCCATAACATGATTGTTTAATGGGTTAAGTATTAAGTGCATTTTGAGATAATGATTAATTAACCGTGACTATTAAATTGGTTATGTTCTTGCATAAAGAAATTGCTTTTGTTCTATTTTCTTAGAAGAAAAACAAATCTGTTGTACATGATTTTAACATGAAACTAAACATGTACACTTCAAATTTGTGTGAATTTATTTGGTAGTATCATATATAGAACACAATAGCAAATTAAACTAGGAAGATTTTTTTTATTATTATTAAGCAGGTACCTATTTAACTAAACCTTCAACGAAATTAATTAAAACAGTTAATTATTGAAATAGTGGCTGGATTTATACAAATTCAATCAAAATATATAGTTTTAGCTGACATTGAAAGATAATTATTGGGTTGATATTCCTATTTTCTGATCTAGCTTGTGTCTTTTTATGCAATATGCATTAGTTTACTTTGTGCTGTTAATAAAGCAAAGTATTCTATGCATATACATATGTACCTAAACTATACATTATTAACATATTAATTAATTCTATTCACATGTGCATATATATTGGTACTGCTAAGAATCCTCCAACTCAAGTATTGGCCACAAAATATTCTTCCATGAATGTGCTTGCTGCTTTACATTTGATGTACCATTCACTTTGGCTTATTCATTTCAATATATATTTATTTGCATTCCATAATATTTTATAACAGTAGCTTCAAATACTTGAACCACAGTACTGTCAATACATGTACTTAAAACGCGTAGCTTTTAGATGTGATTTTTTATGTCTCAATATAATTTTTTTAAAGTTAATGGTTGTAATTTTTATATTTTAAACGTAATTCTATTTTTCACAACATGTTGTGAAATCTTCTATCTCTGTGATTCTTTTTTAGTATGAATTATAATAATTCATGCATTGGATTGAATCAATTATATCAAAGTTACCTGAATTAGGATGCTCACATGAACAACGCAAAGGAGATGATGCAGTGACAGTAAAATTGATGAAAATTTGGCATGGCCTGTGGCTAGAATTGGAGAAGATGAAGTTAGTAGAGTCAGAAACTGGTCTTAAATATTAAGAAAGAATCAACTTTTGTATATTGTCATCATATTTTATTTATTTTACAAAATATATGTTTGCATCCTTGTACAATTTTTCTATATTTAGTTTTTTCATTGTTTTTTGATAAATTTTGAAATAAGCACTTCGGAAAGAAAAAATTATTTAATTTTTGGTGTAAATTTAAAATAATTTATCTACATTAAAAAAATTCAAAAACTTACTATTTTTGTATATGTAGAAACTAAATAAAAAATCAAGAAATTAACAACAACGCGGGATATTTGGTTGAATTAACTGAATTATGCTCAAGTGAATTATACTCACTATATCAAATACTTAATATTTGACTAAGAACTTTTCTATAAGCTAAGTCATGTCTCTATACATTTAGTATTGCAAAAGAAAACAAGGATTTGTGAGTATCATGTGAATCTGCCTCAATATTATGGAAAAATTACTTTGATATTTCCTGTAGATAGACCTGAACAGGCTCTATCATACTAGATAAGGTAGACACCTTACTATTATTCGTTTTGTCAGTATTCCGACATGTTTTGTCAGCATTTTGTATAAATATATATAAATGAATCATTTTAATAATAAAATAATTTAACAAATTATAAATTTAAATAAATTTTTTATTTAATTCCCAAACTTTTATTTTTAAATCTTGATTATTATTATCATATATTATTTAATTTAAATATAATTAATAATCTAACATCATGTATTTAAGAATATTAAGTATTTTTTTTAAAAGATTCTTACAAATTAACTTAAATTCAATAAAATAAGATAAAGGTGGAGACAAATTTCAAAATTCAAAACAGATTTTTAAAAAACTCAAATCCAAATTCGTCCTATTTGTTTATGGGATAGAAAAAGGAGAACTAAATCGCATCACCCTTGAATTAGATTTTATATAATTTTAAAAAAAATTATTATTAAAATAGATAAAGTTATTATTTATGAAAAAGTATTTTACGTTGATAGTATACATTGTACATGGCTTTTTCACATAACTTTATACCCAGACAATAGAATGTATCTATGAATGGTACGAATATATAATTTTTTTTAGGAAAAAAAAAAAAGTTGGAAAAGAGTGGTTTGGCGCGTGTAAGATGCATGGTAAACTTTTGCACGAGAAAAACAAGAAAGAAAGATGAAAAACAAATATAAAAATTGGAACGTGAAGAAAAAGCCTTGGTTCTGGTTTTGCCTTTTGTGATAACTAAACTCGTGATGTTAATGTGTGTTGGAAGGTGGATTAGGTTGGTAAGTAACTTTTGAAGAACAGAAGATGATTAAGGAATGGCCCCAAAGATCAAAAGCAAAGAAACAAAGAGTGTTATTTGTTAGATAGATAAGGCACGTGAAAGAGAAAAGAAAAGAAAAGAAAAGAAAAGAAAAGAAAGATATAAATGAATGAATGAGTAAATGGCCCTTCATGTCCACTTTCTTTCGGCAGCTTCTTGTTTCAGTGTTCACATCACTCACTTGTCTCAAGGTTCATTCATTTCATTCAATTCTTTCTCTGTTGTTGTTGTTGTTGTTCTTAAAGACACATGTTATAGTAACTTGTAATTGTAAGCGTGTGTGTGTGAAAGTAGATATAGTACCCTACAACAACACACACTCTTTTTACAAAGAAACATTCTATAAATTGTTTGTTACTTACAAAGTGTGTTGTTAATGATGCCTTTGAAAAGCAATCACTTCTCTCTCTCTCACACACAGAGTCTTTTCTGTGCTTAGAGCCAGCTTGTTGTTTGTTTGGCTTAAAAAGTCTTTAATTAGTAATATTTATGTTCCTCATCTTTGCAAAGATTATTGCACTGACGCATAAAAGCAACTATTTTTTCTTCATAAATACACCCACACACACTGCTTCTCTGTCTATTGTTTTGTTCCTGTCTTCTCTCTCTCTTTCTATCTCACTTTCTCATCTTTATCCATCAGATTTACCAGATATCTGCAACCTCAATCTCATTGGTTTTCGCATGACAATTAAAACATTTCTCACCTAACATTTTCTTTTTAGTATTTTTTGTAACATTTACTACATACTGTAAAGTGGGAACCCATGTAAATTTATGTGTGCTAATTAATTTATATTCAATGCAATTCAAATTTTATATTTAATGCAATTCAAATTTTATATTTAATGCAATTCAAATTTTATATTTAATGCAAGTCAAATTTTATACTTAATGCAATTCAACTGAAATAATATATAGAAATATATAATTAAATTAATTTATTATAATTAGATGTTTTTAGTCAAATCTATTTCTTAATTATGTTCTTTAAATTACAATATTCAAATTCAAGATTTCAATCAAAGAATTTAAATTCTGTTCTAATTGAATTGATAAAATTTTAGTGGTTAAAATAATGTAAATGAGTAGAAGACAAGTTTCATTTTATTCGATTAGATTTTAGAGTTAATCTAAGCAATTCAAATTATACGATGATATTAACCGATCACAATCTATTAATTGTGCCTCATAGATTTATTAATTTTGATAATTTAAAAAATATGAAAAATCTAATTTATGAATACATAAAACTACTTTTAGTATCAATGCATAATCTTTATGTTTGTTTACATGGTCAGAATCATTTTCAAATATTCAATCTAATAAATATCACGAAATATATAATACACCGTCTACGGAAATGTTATTAAAAATTATAGATTATGAGCTTATTTTGATTTCTTTTTCTAAAAAATATTTACAGAAAATAAAAATAGAAAAAAACGAAATATAATTATCTACAAGTTAAAACTAATTTTTCATTAATTAATTTATAAAAAAGTTTCACATCTTTAAAAAGAATTAATTTTTTTACAAATTATTTAATTAAAAATTAATTTTAACTTTTAATAAAAAATCTCCCAATGAAATTGATCAAACATGCAATGAAATCAGAATAATTTACATAAGCCAAGAAATCTTTACTTTTGGTGAAGTACCTTTTGTGATTGAATTATTGGGTCTATACCCAACATATAAGAATGAAAATATATTTATATTAGAGGCAAGATGCTTCAGGCATTTTTAATCCCAAACCTTTTTCTTTTGTGGGCTAGGTATTAATTAAAAACATTATAATTATAATCAGATGCTCTAAAATTATTTATATTTAAACAACCATGGATGCCATCCATAGCTGACTATAATTTATTTAACTAGTGGAATGATCATCATACAACATAATTAATAAAATGGACTAATAAAGCTTTGTTTTTGGTTTAATCAGAAAGGGTAAAAGTGCATCATATTATAATCATAAATATATATTACTTGAGTAACATAACCTTTAATTTCCACCGACCAAAATTCTTTTGGGTACATACATGCGTGATCACCACTTAAACCCTACACAAACAAAAACTAAAAAGGCAAAAGCATTACCACCAAAGCAACAGTTTTGCCCCTCCATGCATCTTCATAATATAACTATGGGCTCTTTATGGTTTCTTGTTTCCAACCACGTAGTACGTTTGTTTCTTCTAGAAACTATATATGCTTTTGTTTTCCATCAAAGTACCATCTAAACTATAATTTTGCAAATGGTAATGAATAGTTTAGAACAATAATTATCAATAAGGGTATCAAAAAGTTTAGTATTTGGTTCGAAATCTACTCCTAGAATACTCTGCACGTACGTTAAGTTTGTTTATATATATTCACTGTATAAAAAAACTAGAGCTCTTTTTTTCAGGTACATAAATAAACTCAAGTTTATCTTTTATTAATTTAACTTGTATATATTTTTTTCAATCAAACCATTTATATATATATCGTCTATTTAATTATTATCTTTTTATTAATTATTTAATTCATTTTTACATTAATTAGTTCTACATTAGTTATACCATTTGTTAGCTTTGACATGTGTGCAGAATATTTGAAAATTAATTTGAGATTTCATAGGGCTTAAACTTTAATTTAAAGGCTAAACTAAATTTCGACTATAAAGTTGAGTAGTCTCTTTGTTCATCTATAAAGCTTTTAAATACTTCTATTTATATTATTATAGCAACTAAGTTGAAATAACATGTAACATGAATTATTGTTAAATAGTATTAGAAGTTGTTTTAAAGAGTTTTGCATTTTGTAAAGATTAAAATAAATATATATGTAAGCCTGAATTACATTTAGTCATATTTTTAGAAAATAAAAATGTATATTATGATCAAATTTGTATAAAAATAAATGGTAAAAGAAAAGACTTTGTATCTTGTTTATTTAATAATTAATCCAAAAAGATTAGTTAGCATTTTGTACATAAATAAAATACATGGAACTGTCTAGAATTTTCCTTGGACGACTCAAATTCCTTCCAAAAGTCCAAGAAATAAGCTACCATCTATGAGTTGTTGGAATTCATAAGAGAAGTTGCACAGTAAACCTTTACATATATTGATTAGATCCGCAACCAACTTATATATAAATTCCTCTATTTTAGATTTGTTTGGGCAAATCTATAATGACCAACTCATAAAATTTGGCTATATGTATCTAAAGAATAGGCACACAGCTACATGCCGTCATATGTAGCTAAAGCTTACTGTACCATGTAGACTATGGCTAATTAACAGCTTCATTTGACCAGAGAAAGATGAACTTTCACTTGTAAATTCATTCACATTGTTTTTGAACAAGATGAAAATGAGCAAAATCGAAAGGAAAAGATAGAAATTTGAAAAAATAAATAAATTAAAATGTTGTGGTTAGAATTAAATTTGAAACAAGAGTACGTGCAATATATTTCATATATACTCTTGCTTACAAATTTAAATATTATAAATATTACTTATATATACGTAAAGGGCAAGTAAAATAAGTCATAATCGACTCGTAGCGTTTAGAGTGTTATACTTTTAGTAAAAGGAGTTGTGTCTGACTAGTTTTTGGTCTAGTAGTAAATACTTTATCTAACAATTGATATCAGAATGAAGGTTACGAAATCAAAGTTGATTTTTAACGGGTATAACTGTTAAGAGGAAAATTATTGTGAATATATATTAATTTTCTCATGATAGATGTTAATGTAGATTAAGTCATAGTCAATTTGAGGTTGTCATACTTTTAAATTTAAAAAGTTATGTCTTGACTTGACTAACATTTATAATTTTTTATCTAGTAATAAACTGAACTAACAAAAAAAAATATTTAACATAAATTATAGGTAAACATAAAAGAATTTCAGGCCATATAATTTTATATATTCTAATAAAATATTTTTAATTTTTTAATCAACATACTTAAAATCGTTTGTAAAAAAGTATATCTCAGAGTTATTAAGAAATTAGTACATAAGAATTGAAACAAGAAAATGAAAATGATGTAAGTTGCTACTAGCTAGGAGTATTTTTTTCATACATATAAAAATCAAATATGAATAAAGTGTATGAGCTAGTTAGTACTAGTTACTAGTAGAGAAAGAAGAGCAATGGTTGATTAAAATTGAATAAGGAAAGAAAGAGTATGAGAAGAGAGAAGAAGAAGTGGGGACAAGTATTAAGGGAAGACAGCTAGATGAGGGAAATAAGGGTGGTGACTGGTGAGTCACATCAAATGTAAAGTCCAAAAATATCAATAAAAGTCGCATCACCGTCCAATCCTTACTTACGCACAGTTGACTCATAAACAGTGTTCCAGAAATTATGAATGAATGAATGAAAGGAGCAAAAGTAGAATAAAGCATCAATCCACTCATCAAATCCAATATCAATTTTCATCCTCCACCTTCTTGGCATTTGTGATCAATTCTTCCACATCTACCACCCAACAATTTTTCAAAATTTGTACCCTCTTCAAAATAATTAGATTGTGTTTATGGGTATTAAATGTTTTTAATTATTGAAACTTGTTTATGAAGTAAAACTTGGTGTTTTAATTAGATACATATTTCGTATTAACTTTTTTCTTAATCAATACACCATATTTTCTTTTATTTATTTATAAAAATATAATAAGCTTATGAAATATCTTAAAATAAACATCACACACATATATATATATATATATATAATCAACTATTAGGGGTAACTAGAGGTGAATACAAATTAGATACCCTAAATTTTGATAAGCACTTGACATATCTTTTAAATTAAATTTTATTTCAACTTTTATCTATAATAGAGTTATTTTGTAGGTTTGATCTTAGTTATTTGAATGACATAAAAGTTTATTTATTTCAAAAAAAAAAATACAAATCTATATATAAAAACTATATATTATCATTATTTTTATTTATAATATTCTGATTATTTTTTATTATAATATTTTAGGAATAATAAAATGAATTAGACATTTTATTTATAAAATTTTGAGTACCTTCATATTTCATTGTTTTGGAAAAATTGGTATAACACTTATTTTATACTTGATGTGCACAGTACAAAAGTATGCTTTGAATAAATGGGCGGTTGTGTTTGAATTATATATAATATTTATATTAAGAAATATGATTATTGATAAATATACTCATTAATACAAATATAATTTATGTGATAAATATTATATACTATAAATATATAATCTACAATATGATTATTGAATCAAATAAATTTACGTTCTATAATTCAATTAATTTTAACATGAAATATTTATTAGCTTTTTCAGATGATGAAATTTTATAAAAAATCTATTCAATCACTTTTAGTGAAATTTTCTTTCTCACTCGTTTCTTTTTCATTCACAAAACTTAAAGCTATGACTTTACTTAAGTAATTGAAATCTTATTCCATTTAAGTTAATGGTAATGTTTTCTTATATATAAAAAAAAAAAAAACCAAGTTACTTAACATTGATTGATTATATGTACTTAGTTTCATTACTGTATAAGAAAGCCTAACTACCATAAGCATAAATGCTTCTGATTCTGTATACAGTAGTTGTTTCTTTTTATGCCAAAGTTATTTCTCTCCCTAAATTCTTAAACAATAGATATCTAATAAAAGCTTTAACAAATCAATATTTTTATCCTTATGAAAGTATATTTATTATTCCAACAAAATTGCACAATCTGGATTTTTGTCCTAACATCATTCTAAATAAATTTTGTTGGAGATTTTGTTGTCCGAGGGACTCAGACCAACCACACACTGTGGGCTCTGTGTTCAAACATAAATTCCTTACTTTCTTTAATTTTCTTGACCTATGCAAAGACAACCTGCCAAAATGTCCATCATTCTAGAGCCAATGCCAGCCATAGATGGCCCTTTGTTTTTTTGGACAGAACAACTCTTCTATATATCTGCATATGGTTGTTAATTTATTAAAATAATTTATCCAAAAATTTTCATTTGCAATGTTTTGTTAAATACATACATGATTAAGAGTTTAAATCAAGATCTATATATATACATTAATATATATATATATATATAGATATGACATATTACCATTTGATGTAATATTTTACAAAATTTTATAAAAATTAATAAACTTTCACTTAGTGATAGAATAATATTGTAGTAGTCTCTTTTATCTCTTTATATTGGAAAGTTTTAATTGAGCTATGTAATTTTTAATCAGAATTTGTAAGGTGAACACAAATTCTTCCAAACATAGTCCTAACTATCTTTATCAACTGTAGACATAAAATTATATATGGACAAACTTAATTTCTTACATTCTTCTGATTTCGAAGATGTTATTATGGTAATTAATTAAATCATTGATCTCTTAATTATTTCATACTGTTCATGAGTGAGGTGTTTAATTCAAACTTTATGTGGTACACTACTTTTGCCAACTTGTGTATATGGTACTTTTTCGTGGTCCTCCATATTAATTTCCATGGATAACTGTTCTTCCTCCATTTAAAGGTTTGTCTCCACCTAACCAACATTTTATCATCTACTTGGATAATACATGCACCACAGTTATAATATATATAGGAGTATTATAGGTTATTACATGCAATTGATGTAGGACATAACTAAGAGATCTAGATAATTTTGCTACTATGCATGCATTGTTGATTAGTTGAAGATTCCAAGTTTTTTTCAATTTTCAACTAGTTGTTAAATTAATAATTAAAATATAAATTAACTTTTTTAATCAAAAAATTAAACCAATGAGACACTTTATAGTAATCCATGCAATGTGAGACAAAAGAAACTTCTTCCATCAGTGCTTAATTATGAAATTAGAAAACAAAGCCTCAAATCTATCTTTGTTTCCTCCTCCTGCTGATTCAACTGTGCACAAAACTTGACTGCCAGAGTTGCCATGCAAAAGCTTCCCTAGTTTGACTGAGGCTACATGTGGTAAATTGGTAGGGGCATGTAGCTCTCAAAACTTGCCAACTAATCAAATTGATACAGCAAAAACCCTAAAAGGTTCATGGACTTGTCATTTTCTATCACCAAAGTCATAAATATTTAGATCAACTTTAGTTTAAAAGTCATAAAAGTATATGTTGAAAAAATATTGATTTATCTCCACCATTTTTCCATTTCTCTTTATTTATATATTTTATTAGATAATATAAAAATAGAATAATCCTTTGTTTCTGTATTTCTTTACTTTTATAGCTAATATATATATATATATATATATATTTATTTAAGATTTAATATAAATAAATATAACTAAAAATGTAATAATTAATATCATTTTAACATTTAGAAGGATAAATAAATTATCCTTTTACAAAGAATTAAAAAAAAACTAAATATAATTGAACAAGGTTATTATATAAATAAATCACATACCATCAGACCTTTTGTTGAACATTTCAATTGTGCATACCCTTTTTTAACAAAAACAAATTGATCTAAATAAGCATGCATACTTAATTCTAAAATGAAAATCAAGGGCACAATTATGATTAACTTTTCTTTAATTCAATTTTTACAAATAAGAAAAAATTAGTATACTTAAGATAATAAAAATTGGGATTATATATAAGATAATCAGATGAAGGAGTTGACCAATATATGATCATGTTTATTCATCTATTGGAGAAAAAAAAATACTTGTATGTTATCCACATAAAAAAGGATCTTATCAGTTTCATACAAAATTGATGGCTATTTGATGATGACGTGACGTCAAAAGAAAAATACTTAAAACTTTTTTAAGTCATCAAAAGTAATAAAGTTGTTTGCTTGAAACTGAGAGATAATGATGTAACCATATTTTTTTTTTTTTGTACCACTATGTAACCATGTTTAGCAACAAAGTTGTTACCTCACTCATGTAAAGATGTTCTATTGGGCCTCTAGGCCCCTTCTATTTTACCCAAAAAGAAAAACATGATAATATTTTGTCCACCATTAAAATTTAAATTATTGATTTTTTAAAAATAAATAAGTTGAAATACAAGTTATAAATAATTACATCTAAAAATATCTTTCATTCAATATAATTATTCTAATTTATATATAGATCAAATAAAGATAAAATTGTTTATTATACATACACATATTCTATATAGTATTAAAATATAAATTGTATCAAGGACTAGTCTGAATTTTAAATTGCATTTTCATTCTTACCCCCCGAAATTTTCGTGTTGAATGCACATGGAGACGAGGCATGTGCATGAAGTGTCACTATATATATCTAATTGGAGTATTGTTTTCATCTATTTAATTCACTGGATTGCATGCCCTAACTTTCTTGTCCATTCCTAATTTCATATTCTCTCATCCACGTTTTGGTTTTGCATTAAATAAAAGTTTTGTCTTCACTATCAAATATATACAATGACAACTTGATGTAATTTTGTGACAAATACTTTCGTCTCTATATTAAAAATGAAGGTCACAACAAACTTGAAATTTATTATCTTAGCTCAAGTGATTTGAATTTTGTTCCTCTTCATATAATGTGGAGAAACTTTAAAAACCTTTGAAAATATTAATAACAACCATCAAAGTTACATTTAATTTGCTAATAAAGAATATTGAGATTATATTTAAAGAATCATTACTATAAATAATAAATAAAATAATTATATTATCATCAAAGATTTTATTAAACAAATGAAACTGTGATAAAAAATTACTTGATTATTATGTAAAACCAGCGACCGAAATAGAAACAGAAGAAAGCGTTAGAGTATGTTACCGTATCATTGCCCTGAAAAGTGAATTAGCGACCAATATTGAAACGGAACTGTATTTAGAATCTGTCACTAAACAAATTCAGTCGCTAACATTTAATACTGACTTTGCAGGGTAATCAAACAATCGATCAAAAATCATTTTTTGAAGTAGGACCAAATATATATCACTAAGAAACAATTAACCACTGAAGGTTGTTGGACTTTAGTGACAGAATAAAGTTCAATCACTAGCTAAAAATTTGTATTCGACTTCAACAAAATTTAAATAGAAATATCAATTTTTATAATATATGTTTCAAATATATTAAATCAATATTAAATTTTGTTTAATAATATATTATCACATTTATATATTAAATGTATAAACTAATCAAAATTTAAAATTTTTTATCAACAATAATTAACTCCTACATGATTAGGGTTATTCCTAATCTTAATAATAACAACTTTTTGCATCATTAATTTTTTGCCTGTTGGTTAAGTATGGAGGAGCATCGATCAAACTCTCTACCCTACATTAGAGTGTAAGAGTAATGGGAAAGTGATTTTAGGTATCATACATTTGATGTCAAGGTTTCTAACCTAATATATTCTTATAAATCTCTATAAGAAAATATTTACATCCAGGGCAAATTCAAATTCACTTAACATTTTTTATTAGTTGTAAATTCTTAAGTATTTATTATATCTTAAATAAACTGAGATTAAAAGAAGCTAATTACTAGTAAGTATATATAAACAGAACTCAATTTTTTCAAATGAGAAGAAGATTGTTGAAAAATGGTAAAAGAAAAGATTTATTTGGAGGGATGAATTATTGGATAGTGAAAAAGA
The DNA here is from genome assembly GCA_026586105.1 of Hylodesmum podocarpum. Lineage (NCBI taxonomy): Eukaryota > Viridiplantae > Streptophyta > Magnoliopsida > Fabales > Fabaceae > Hylodesmum > Hylodesmum podocarpum. The sequence continues at coordinate 3,115,581 of JALJEV010000519.1, read as the reverse complement.
TGGAAAGTGCAGAGCACGCGCCTCTTCCGTAAATTTAGGTTTAAATGTTAATTACTAATAATCTTCTTGAGCTCCGAGCCATTGCTTATACTTTCCTTTTACAACTTTTTCTTTTTTCTTTTTTTTTTTTTCTTCTTTTCACCCACCCTAATTCTACCCAGTTATTGAACTCATATTTTTTTTTATATAATAAAGATGGAATACAAATTTTTTTTAATTATTTATTATTTCAATATAAGATGTTTAATCATCATTATATATTAGATTGAGTGTTTATTAGTGATTAAAAATAATTACAATTTATTCATTATTAGTGATTAAAAACTATTATAATTTATTTAGATTTATAATAAGATAATTGATGCATATTCTCGTAATATCATGCTAATTATATTTGGTTATTATTTTTATTACTTTTCATTTTTTGAAATTTTGGAAAAGTAGAATTATATTTTCATTTTATTATAATTTATTATATTTATATTTAATTTTTTAATTCATTTTTATTATTTTAATATTTTATTTAAATTCATAATAAATAGTAAGTACTTAAAACTAAGTATAAATAAGAATATAATAATTTATAGATAATGATTCATTTATTTAAATTGTATAAATAAAAGATATACGTAGAGAAAAATGAATTTAAAACTTGTTTATACATTATCTTTAAGGAACAAAATGTTTTGCTTTAAAAAGGTGATATTTGATCCATTTTATAATCTTTTATATATATATATATATATATATATATTATATTTGTGAGTATTTTTCATATGTGTGTGTGAGTACTAAATTTATCTGAGAAAAAATATTTTTGAAAATTATTAAAAAACAAAGGTTTTCAAAATTATATATATTGAGATTTTGATTCTTGTAATATTCTTGTCACTTATTTTATTTGGAACTGGCTAGTGCGAGCATATGAAATAGAGTACTTTGGTGCCAAATTTTATTTAAAAACCATCTTTGCACGGCGGAATCTGTTTTCATATGCTTCAAATTAAATGAATCAACATCATTAGAACAAATTTTTTTAAAAAATTATAAGATAAAAAATAGACATGGTTATAAGCTCAAGAAGATTGTTAAATAACGTAATCGAAATGCATGACTCTGATGCATGTGAAGATGTAGGAAATCGAGTTAATTATGAATGGCAAATCTCAAAGTAAAGAAAAAGATGAACTTTTTTGCAACTTGCATTTGGTGAGCCACAATATCAATTATTACTCATGATTTGTTCCCACATTAATATCATATGCCACTTGGAAAAATAAACTATTATTCTTTTAATAATGAATTATTTTTCAAGTAAAAATTATAATATCTTTTTTATGAAAGCTTCTTTATTTTTTTTAATGCTTCAAATAAAAATAAAAAATACGGATAATCCCTTTTTTACCAACGGTTTCATCAAGATTAATTGTTAATTTAAACAAATTTTATTACATGGAAATATAAAAATACAAAAAACAATTTGACTATAAGTTTATTACTTGTAATTATATAAAATCAATCAACCCTAATATTGACCAATAGTAATGTAAAAGAATAAGAATCGATGCGATGGATACGCGTGAAGACAAGTTAAAGAGAACAAGATACCCTAATAAACAAAAGTTTAGAAAGTAATATATATCACAATTGAAACATAATTTTTACTTTTTTATTTGAAATAAATTAATATAAGTTTTTATGTAATTTTGTTAAAACATTTATATATTGATTATCTTTTAATTTAATATTAATTAAAATAAAAAGAATCATTTTTTTTTCCAGAATCAAACATATAATAGAAAAAGAGAATTATTATAATTGCATGTTGTCACTGATCTAGGTTAATTGTGTGGCCCTCTAAGCTAGGGTCTAATAGGAATACATCATACAAAATCGCGTTTGTAAAGTATGATCAAGTTTTTTTTTTTTTTTTTCAATATGAAATCAAATCACAATCAATCTCTTACATATGTTTCAGTGTAATTAATAGAAAACAAGTTAAAAAGGGTTTTCAAATCAAGGCCTGGCCAAATGAAAAGCTTCTTAATCTCTCAAGAGAAATAAGTCAAGCCTTGTAAATTATATATCAATAACGATTAATATGAGAGTTTTTTATATCTTAAATTCAATTTTTTTTTATTTATTATTTTTAAATATTACACCAATGTCTTTCATATCATATTAATTCTCTTAATTAATTAAAATTATTAATTTATCACTACTGTTTTAAAATTTGTTTTATAAATAAGACAAGAATTGGATGTGATTTCATAATGTTATTTATTTTTTATTACAATTAATTTTTTTAGTAATTTATATAGGTATTTAATGAATTACTTGTTACATAATTTACTAAGCTGAAATTCTAATTCTGATTTGAAAATAATATAAATAAAACTTGAAAAATTATATTTAACATTTATTCTTAAAATATTTCATTAAGTCTCCTATTAAGAAAATTAGGTAGAAATAAATAGTTATTTTTCTTACTAATACTTTATTTTTCCAAAAGAAAATAATTCTTTAAATAAAATTGTGCTAGTTATGTTAATTAATATTTGTATAGACATTTGTAATCAAATTATGTTAATTTAGGTTATAAAACACCTTTAATATTGTTATATGTGTTTAATTATGAGTTTAATTTTTAATCTTATTTTATATAAAATTAAATATATTAATGAAATAAACCATATAAATAGATACACTACATAATTATCTTTTCGATAATTTTATTGTGCGATTAATTGTAATACATAATTAATTAATCAATTCTCTTAAAAATATATATATAATTTTTATTTATATTTTATAATTAATTATTTAATTATTAATTATTTTTTATTATTTATTATTAACGTATAACATTATTTAAATTAATATAATCAACAAAGTCTTCATGATTAAATGTAAAGAGTCTTAATATCACATTTTAATTTTTAAGTAAACTTTTCCTTAGAATCCAAAAAATTTCAATAATTTATATAATTAAAAATATTAATTAAAACCAGGTTCAGAATACTACAAATTGAAGTCTATGATTCTATTAATGAATGGTTACACAATGAAAATATGAATGTAGGGGAATTAAGGTGGTGGAAACCACCTAAGATTGAGTAGACAATAATAATAATAAAAAATGGTTACACATGACAATGATACCTCGAGCCCTTCAAACGTAATACTACCATCAATCTAGGTACTTGTTGTTCCTATCTCTCTCTTCTTCATGCGCCTTTTCTTTGTCTTTTTCTCCTCAAATGGGTCCCACTCCCTCTATCTTTAGGGACACTCCGCCGGCGCGTGTCTCCTTCACTTATCTTTTCTCTCCTCCAACCATTATTTTATTATTATTATTACATTTTTTAAAATTCAAATATAATCATAATTTGTATAAAATATTTCATTGACTCAACACGTGTCCTTTTCTTTCATTGCCCATTGGTTTCATTATCTTAGGAAATGCATGTGATTAACCTACATACACTTCTAGATTTGGGAATTAATACTTTTGGGATTGAAGTCTTCTCTTCATTTCTTCAACTACTATTACATTAACATTCTTCTTAAAATTCTCACTCCCTCAATCATACTTATATTATTATAACTTCTTATATTACAATAATGTATTCAATTATCTCACCAATATACCTAACTTTGTCAGCGTTACCTCAATTCTTTCTCTTTCTTTCTATTTCCTTTTTATGATTTATAAAAATGTTATCCTTTTAATTATCATTATAATTTTTATTATTATTTTATCAATTATATTCTCAAAATTTTATTATTTTTGAGGAATTGCAAAAATATTATAAAAATATTGAAAAAAATTAAACATTAATAATTATAACTTGTTGTTTTTGAATAATATTGTACAATAGGTTGTTATATTAGAATTTATGAATTGTGATTGGTTTTATATTGTTACAACCAAATTGAAATAATTTCTTAATGGGATTGTATTGGTGGGGAGAATACAAAACAGTTGTAAAAGTGTCTTTGGAATGTGACTTTAATGTTCATATTAAGTAAAAAATCATTTTTTTGGTTTTTCTAATATATTCTAATTTCTAAAAATAAAAAAAATTATTTAATTTTTAAAGGGTCTACTCTAATTTTGACTCCTTTATTTGAGAAGGTATATAGTTATTTATAAAAATAATGAGTGTGAGAAGAAGATGTCCTATGTCCAAAAAAACAGAAAGGAAAAGAAAGTGGGAAGAAGAAGAGAGATGAAAAGAAACAATAAAGAATATGGAAGTGTGACAATGTTGTTTTGTTGGGGAAGCAGAGCATGTGGTTGGGCTAAAGTTGGGGCCGTGTAATAGAGAATGAATGGTGTATTGTTATGCTAAGAGAATGAAAGAAAGGGTTAATGCGTGCAATGTATTAATAACCTACAAATGTCTATAAAAGTACTAGTTCGTAGGGTGGTCCCTCACTTCAAATTTCACAGACAAAAAGGCTGGCCTTGTTAGCTTGGCTCAGTTCATTCAGTACAGACCCCTACACTACACACCACCTACTGTCTCTTCTTTGTTAACTCACTATCATTTCATTTCATTTCTCAACTCTCTCCACTATTCTATCCTTCTCTTACTTCATCATTTTCTATATTCATTTTACTCTTTAAATATCACATTATTCATATCATCTATGTTTATGTCTTCTTGTAACCTTTTTTTATATAGAAAAATCATGGGCAAATGTTAACTATTAATAATGGTTAGTAACATGTTCATCGGAGAGTTAATTTGTAAAAATTGAATAGAAGAATAACAATATATTGTTATTTGATAAAGGATTTAGTTGTATTATGCATCTTCCTTATATGTATGTATATATATGATGTGAGATTTTTAATAATGTTATAGTATCGAAATGACAACTGACATGATAAATCCATTAAACAATCTTCGACAACAGAATACGATCAATTTTCTATAATGAGATATAATTTCTGACAATGGGGTATAAAGAATTTTAAGATAGACTCTGATAACATGTTAAGAATGCGGACGAAAGACCTAACTCAACCTTACTAAATCAGTTTGTAAAGTAAGATTTACACCCTATTTATATACATACAACATATTCTATTTTTAAACGTCGTAAAATTTTCTAACAAATTGTGGTTCCATTCACTCTTTCTCCAAGAAGGTGTATTAATTTTGTAAGATTGAAACATTTCATTCTCATTTTCATGTATTATTATTAACCGATGCATAACCATTAAGTTAGGATAAGAAGATATGATAGCTTGATGTAGACCCTTGTCTCAAAAGTCAAAATGCATTCTAAAGTTAAAACTTTATAATTATTATTTTATTTATGAATTTGTTATTTTTTTTTATTATGTATGTACATCCATTTACAATTTATTTCACTAAGATTAAAAGAGACAAGTTGTCTCATTGTAATGGTACAAAAAATATTTTTCTTTTTATGTGATAATTTGATTACACGGGTAGCCAATTTATTATTACTTTGTTTATGATTGTTATTCCCCTTCATAATGGTAAAATTGATAATGCAACTTAGCTACTTCAGTTGTTTTTGACCTACTTAAGGGCTTGAATGACCTATAAAAGTTATATAGTTCATTGTTGTACACTATTTGTTTTTGGGATTGATACACTGAAACAGGGCTTTCATTAATTTGGGTTGCCTCTGTTTAATAGGTGACAAATTGGGCCATTGGACCAGTTATTATAGCCCAAGTTTTGCCACATCAGACGTTGTTAAACCAAAAAATAGAAAATACTTAAATGAATGTGTCTATTAATATTGACTTCTTTTTCTGGCTCATAATTATTTTAGTATTCTATCTAGTTCTTGGTGAATCCATTGGCAAAGAATAAAATAGTGTTCTGTGGTCTTCCTAATCAGTGTATTTAAGGATAGTGATTAAATAATTTTAAAATATAAAGTATTTAATTCGTAAATCAACCAAAAAATGGTTGAATAATGTAAATCTTAATAATAAAAATCTTTTTCCTTTTTTAGTTAATTAACAGTGCCCTTAAAGATTGAGTGGTTGAATTATCTAACAAAAATATAAGTAACCGAACAACTATACAAAATGATCATTATTTTAACACTTGTAAACACAACGAAAATATACCCAAAAAGCAAATAAAAAACACAATAATCAGAGATGATTTTATTTCATAACACTTATAATGATCAATCATACTGCTGTGTGCCACAAGATATATCATATCTTTTGATGACCTTTTGCATTTTTAATCTTTTAATCAGTCCTCCATGATGGAGAAAGTGTTAGCAATCATCTCTACCTTGATTCTGGACCACAAATTGAAAAAGTCATCTTGTATTTTTTTTTTAATTTTTTTTATAGAATGAGTATAGGGTAGAAAATTTCTTAAACATTTTATAGAAAATTTCTTTTGAAGAGAGTTGTCTTAGAGGAGAGTCTATCTAACACAACTCTCCAAGATAAAGCTTCCAATTCAAGAGGCACTAGACATGCACTTCCACAACTTAGTAGACAAATTTGAAAGATAAGAAGTATTGTCAATGGAATAATAGCTGTTAACTAAGAATGCATAAGTAGATTTAGATAGTATAATGAAGCTTGAGGTAGCGTGTAACAAAGGTTAAATTAATCAAATTAAGGCCATATTAAAGCAAAAAAGTCCTTTGGCTGTTCCTAATGCATAATTTCCTTTCATTAATTTCAACCTATAATTTTTGGTGGAGCAGCTATACCAACTAAGGTAGAAGAGTACTGAAACCTTTAATTTGATTAAGAGGGTTTTCGATTGTGTTTAATTGCATTAACTTCTTTCATAGTTTCCTACACCCTAGTTGCTTCCATACACGCACGTACAGTGAGTTAATTAATTACTAGTACTACTAGACACAACTCTTTTGATCATTGGTTACGTTTGTGTATATCACACACACATATATAAAAAATAAAATAGAATGCAATAAAATTGGATAAAAATGTCATGTATGATCATGTAAAATATTATTACACCATTAACCAATCATAATCCATTATGAATAGCCTACCATGGTGTGTTAATTAACTTTGATAATAAAATTTTTACAAATCATATGTAAAATCTTATGACTAGATAAATGAATAAAACTGTTTTCTATTTTCTGTATGTATTTTTAAATTCATAAAATTACCATGGATGGAATGAAATAAATTAAATTTTGTTAGCCTATTTTATGTATATATATTCAATTATACATTGAGTGGATGGCATAAAATCCATTTCAGTAGTTTCTATTTTATCCAGCTTGAATGTCACTCCTACTTCACATTCTTACAATAAGGAGAGAGAGAAGTGTAAGATTAGTGATAATGGCAAAGAAGTTTAATGAAAATGTGAAATAAAGTATTTTGCATATTATTAATCTATATTAACAACGTGTTATTCTTTATTCATTCTATTTCATCTACTAATGACTATCAATCTAATAACAAAACATTTTGAAAAGCCTATAGGCTAGACATGAGGGCTCTCAGAAGTTCAAGTTTTTCCTCAAAAGTTTGATTCTTTGCAAAATTGATATCTTACACCACCAATTAAATCACCTTCATAGCTGCATATGATGAGTTCGGGTGATCAATGATATTTGAACATATCATGTTTTTATACATCTATTCAAGACCTGTTATTTCTTTCTGTCTTTCTTCCTATTAAATCACACTATCTATTATACTTATATTGTTTATTTTTCACTGCTATCTGACTAGGCATAGAGTAACATATTGAGTATATGTCAGAATTCATGCATGGAAACTAATAATAGTCTATAAGAGAATTCGTAATCACTTGTCTCTTACTCGCTCCTTATTAAAGAGTATAATTATTTCTGCAGTTATCAGAAACCAAACATATACTATATGACAAGACTTATAGATAACATAATGGACCATGAATGCTATAAGTGAGAGGGATGAATTGAAAGAGATGAGGAAATAGAGTTGTGAAAGGTCTGTCATATTTATTTCTTCACTACTATAATTTTTCTAATCAATCTGCAGCCAAATTTCTGCAACTTGCAACAGATATAAAACAAATGAATAAATATATATAGTGCACACAATCTACAAAATAATTAAATATGACCCAGAATTGGAGAACAATTGCAAGTTTGCATAGCTACTAAGAAATACTATTGAACAGCTATATAGAAAGTTGAAACAATTAATTTCCATATTATCATTTCATTTCACAAAATCATAAATAACCAGGGATTAAAGTCAAAACTATATCTCAGTTGTTAATTACCCTGATAGCTAGCCAGGCCAGAAATAATTTATACATATACATCTTCTATATAACTGTGTACAAATTAATGTTATGATGAGTACTTGAACTCTAACGAAGAATAATGAAATGAAAACTATCTAGTAAGCAATTCTTGAGGCTTTTCTTTTTCTTTCCACTCTATGAACCTGCATGGCGAAAACCTAATTCTGTATTCTGAAATGGTTTCAAGCTTAGGAGACCACACCTGGTCCTTAGACTTCACAAGTTGTTCATAGTGCTTTTGCAACTCAGGAGTACTACAAAGAAAACTTGAAGGGCTACCAGGTGCTCCAATATTATTGTTATTACCATTCTCTTTGTTTTCTCCACTTATGAGCCTTGTGATGAACTCAGGCATGACCTTAATGAGTACTCTTCCATCTGAACCCTTCAAGTACTGAAAAGGGCATGCTCCAAACTTGATAGGGGACTTGTTGTTAGGGCAAGATCCAAGGGTAGAAATGGAATTAACTGAAAGAGTGTGGCATGCAAAGAGATCAATTGGGAGAACAAAGTAGGTTTGGCCAAGTTGAAGTTCATCATCTATGGACAAAGCAGGAATAGGGTGTCCAATGAAAAATGAGTCTGCATGGCACACCATCATGTGAGGGAACTCAAACATTATTTCACCAGCTATGTGTTTACCCTTAATTGATCTTGATGTTCCTTCCCAAAATATTAGCTTCACAAATTTTGATGATGAACTAGTCTTGTGGTGAAAGCACATAGCATTTCCCATTATGCAAAAGAGAAAGAGAGAGAGAAAGAAAAGTAGTGTTAAATTTGTTAGAGAAGGATTGATATAGAGTTATATATAGAGAGAGAGATATATATGAATATGGAGAAATATAATATTTTTGACTTCGGATATAAAAAAATGTGGTCCATTTATTTATTTTTTTGGGGGACAATTGATTAAAAAGTTTGATGGGGTCGGTGGTCTGGTCAACGTTGCCGGCTCTGGAAATTTTACTTTCTAAAATCGTGATTGATCGATGTGGGCTCTTTAAGGACACACAAACCCTAACAACTCATACACGAACTTCACAAGCTTAAGCCTTGACCTTCTCTGTCTTACACTGTTTTATTCAAACCTAAAAAAGTTGTTTACCTTTCTCTTCTCTCATTAATACAATACACACTTTCAACATTTAGGGTTTTACGCTTTTAGGAACAAAGATTAATTAATTCATTTAATATGGTCCAGCGTGGAGGCCCAAGTAAGTACTTTGCACTTTGAATAAGCCAAAAAACTATTTGATGATTGACTAAGTGATATATATATAGCTTATGACATGCTCACTTAGTAAGATAAAAACAAAGAAAATTACGATAAAGATTCAGACGCATCTACAATTAAAGACTAATAATTTTCGTTGGAAATTTTTTTCTTTTCCTTACCAGATTCCATTGATCCACATAGTTATGAAAGTTTTTCTTTTATATACATTAAAATTTGAGTAGTATACATAGTAAACCACTAATTTTTTTTTTTAGAAAAAAGTGTAAGGATGGTGTAATTTAGTATAAAAAAAATGAAAATAGTAAAATAGTTTTTAAAATTATAATATATTTATAATTTTAATCTTAAAATATATTTATAATTAGTTTAGTCTTATCATTTAAATTTTTCACTCGAGATACTAAATTGAGAATAACTAATGAAATTCAGTGATTAAAATAATAATAAATGATTAAATTTTAAAAATAAAATATAATAAATATCTTTCAAAAATTCTTTTGTTATTTAATTACTTAATCTTTACACTCTCAAAGTACTAAAATGGCGATTTTTTATTTTAAATCTTAATTATTATTATATATAAATAAATAATCCTGTATGACGTTAGAAAAGTTAACTCCCAAAATTTTTGATAAATTATATCTAATTTTGTTCTTGGTTTAAAAATGAGAAAACAAATTTCCTTGGACTGAATTCTCGATCTATTTAGGTCTCAAAAGTTTTACCAATAATAAGTATACAAATATCTGCATATATTAGAAAATCAATTTTAAAAGAATCAAACCTAAATTTTCCACTTTTTCTTCAATACTTAATTGAAACTCAAGTGTCAGGTAAGATATTTATTTTGATATAGAAATTTAATCATTGTCCAACGACTAAGATAAGTGCAGTCAGCTCATTTTTTGTATAAAATTAATCACGGAATTACTTTAATTATCATTAATTAGTGGCAAAACGTCATCATCGAAAATGTGAACGAACCAAATCGAAATCATCCACGGAGGCTTTGAATTCATTGACTCAATCTAATCCGTGATTTGAGCTTTAAAATTTTGTTGATGTAATCTATAAACCCAACTAATTCATTTAATATTCATAATTAGGAAGTGACTAATATTTCAAAATCAATACTTGTTCACAGGGGTTGAACCGTCTAAACTCTAGTTTTTTTTTCTTTTTTATGTTTCATTAGTTATATCTAGTCTAATTTTTTTACAGTTATGTATAATGTTTAAATTAAAAATCATTAATCATTATATTACCAATTTTACTTTGCAGCCCACTATAATATACAGTCAGTCAACCAATTCACAGAATATATATATATATATATATATTTATCTCTTCATTCATAAAATATATAAATATTTTTTTCTATTTATATTTTATATTTTATAACTGATTGTCTGATTATTTGCGTATTTTAATTGTGTATCAAATATTTTTCTTATATCATAATGTTCTTTCATTATAAATTATCATAAGAATGACTTGAATTAAACTGTAAATAAATTTTGTAAACACACAAATTACTTGTCAACTTTTTAAACAGGCCGATAAATAAAATAATCTGTTACAAATCATATAGATCAAAGTCTTATCCACAAAATAAATCTGGCCGACGTGTTCCCATTATTCGTTTGGTTTTTCGCAACTAAAATTAGTTGCAAAGACAAAGTCTATTGCAAGTCACTGAAAGCCACAGCTTAGTTCCCTTCGTCGTAGGCTGATATTAATCGAACCCAAGTTGTCGGTTTATGACCAAGCTTCTTATCGATCCACTTTTCACGTGTCAATTTGTTGCCTTTTTTATGTACATTTAAAGTCAAATGCCAGGTCATATAATTTATTAAATTGAAGCCATTTCCAGCTATTTTAATAAAGATATTCTTAAAAAAGTGAAGTTTACGTTAAAGATTTATTAAAACGTTCCATATAAATTGCAAAATTTAGAAACATTGGGTGGATGAAGGAAATTTGTTGGTTGAAAGATCTATAATTCGGATTTGACTTTTCGTACTTAATTACTTGGGTGAGTTACCTATGGACCAATCTAGTTTATTTTTATTTTGTTGGCTGTTAAAAAAGTCTCCTTTTTAAATTTGGTTTTGATATGTAAGAATAATGTGAAATCTGAAAAAAAAAAAATACATGTATAATTAGAAAGAAACATAAATCGTGTAATTTATTAAATATTGATGTTAAATTTATATCAGAGTTATATCATCTCAAATGTTGATGGATGAAGGTTATACTATGTTATATTAAAAATATGATTATGAATTTAATTAACTTTATAAAATTGATTTATAAGATGACGATTATTTCTTAATTATATACATGTAACATATCATATCTTATATATGTGGGTGATGAACTTCTAACCTGTACACGTAATAATGTAAAAATTAAATAATTATGTTATGTGAACTTATTTATAAATAAGTAAAATGGGAACAATAAGAAGAAGGGTTCAAAATTGGTATTGGCATGTGATACATATCATGAGTGTGTGACATATCCTCAAGGCAATAAAGTGCTGACTTTTACGTTGTCAACAATAGAACAGCCGAAAAGAAATCGTTGCATACTTATTATATACGTAAAGAAGAGATGGATCCAGTTTTCAGCAAGAAAATTTCTCATACGTTCATATTTCATTGCTTCTTTCTTCATTGACTAAGTTGTAGAGGGGAAAAAGAAGATATAAACTCCATATTTAAGAAGACAAAAGATAAAATGACTACAACTAGTGTGTAAAGAAACTAAAAAATGGAATTCATCTTGCATTTATTGTTTACTGGGACCACACATTTTGAGTATGAATTTGCAAAGTTGAACAGTTATGAGTTATGACAATGAGTAGTAACGAGTCTAGAAAATATTTTATTTGTCCTGTTTTATAATCTAATTATTTATTTTACTTTAATCCAATTCAATCTCAAAATAACTGTTTTATAGGATTAAGATTCTTTATATAAACTATTTTTGTCATATCATTAATTGGTACTTTAGATAAACTATTTTTGTAATTCTAAAAAAAAATGTCTCTAAAAGTATGAAATGCTAATATACAAATTTCTACTATGTTCATTCTATTTTATATGGTACTTTAGATAAAAGAAATTGTTTCAAATTACTTATCATTTTATAAAATCGATGGAACATTAAATATATTTATTTGGGAATATATTATCCTTAATTATTTATTGTAGAATGAGAAAATATAAAAAATAAATGATATATTAAAAAATTGAATAACATTTTTTATATATAAAATATTCGTTAAAATAAGTGCTAAAACCATGAATCTCATGTAATATATAATGCAAAAGTATTGGTGTGCGTACTCTTCCAAATGTTTGTAGAATACGTGAAAGTTGCAATGATATTTTCGTCTTAATTACTGTAATTAATTTCTTGTAGATTAGGGCATGTGACAATAAACAATTAATTAATTAATTAATTAATGTGGCAGTTGGAATATTAATTATTTTATTAAGACAGATGACGAGTGAAGACTAGTAGTGGTGGCCTTTTTCAAATATAAAGAAATGAGAAGCACTCTTCTTTTTCTTTTTTAAATCATGATTTGGACACATGATCAATTTATTTTTTTGGGCACTTAATCATTATTCTTAAATAATTGAATATTCCACGAAACTCCAAAACCGTTTTTTAGGACAAAAATTGGGTCCTTGACACCCTTCCTAATTTTTTTTTGGTAGTTGTAATATGATTAATAAGTAAATTAAAAGTAAAAGTATATAATAGTCCAACTAGGGAATATTCAAATTTAATATTTTAAGACTGCGTGATAAATGTATGTACTTGCTACCATTTTTGTAATCTTTATTATATTCTTATAATCATCATCAATTATCAATTAATTACATGGAAAATCAAATACTAATCAACTGTTATATAATATTTCAAACCCGCTGTGCTATATTAAATGATTTTTACACCAATAAAATATGTATAAATTACAATTTTCCGAGTTAGACAATGAAAAGTGAATTTAAGATATCATACTTGACTTATAAATAAAATGTTGATATATACTTATTTTGAGCAAAATCTTGAATTTTTGGGAAATTCTATATAAATTGAGGTTGTACATTTGTTTGCTTATTTAAAATATGTTTTAGTTAAAGAATAAAGACTAAAGTTTGTGAAGAGAAATTATTACAATAATTTTATTTTTTAAAAATGAAGTATTTTGATGCACACAAGTTATATCAATATCCTTGTTCATTTGGCTAATTGTTTAATATCCAATTGCATGTGTTTAATTTAGATGGTACTGATATCTTAATCATGAATTTTCTTCCTAGCTAATAGGTTATAATATATATGTGAACAAATTAAGACTTACAAAAATGGGCAGACACGTAGGAATCAATACATGACTCAGTTTGAGTTTAATATACAATTAAATTAATTTTAAAAGAGGACAACGAAAATATGGGGAAAATAATATGTTATATGTGTTAGTTGCATAAAATTATAATTGTGTGATTGTGATTTGTGACAAAATCAATTGGTAGATCAACAATTACAAAACTTGAGCATTATTGGATCTATCTAGCTGAAAACTTTTGACAATATATTGAAGGAAGAATAAATTACTAAGTAGTTTTGACAAAGGTACAAATGTTTATAATTTTTTTATGTGAAGTTAGCTTGTCAAGGCTATTTAATTTAAAGCTTCTTTTGTTTCTTGATTTTTCTCAATTAGTTGCAATAAAAATTTGAAATTAGTATATTGGTGTAATTTGTTTATTTTTCCTAAATGGAACCTTCATTTTTGCTAAATGGTATTATATATTTGTGATAGCAATAAAAATAATTAACCTTTTAAAAGTTAAAGATAACAAAAATTGAAGAAAAATACCACCCCAAAAATTCTGTTCTTTAGATATTCAATCAACCAAATTTTGAAGATGATCAACGACAAAGATATTCTCCTTGAAAAATTTATTTGACAATTTTCCTTTGCACAAAATTTCCTCAACTTGGGTTGTTGGTTTCTAATGCCCCTTTGGTCGGTCGAATCAATGACATAACTTCAAAGAAAAATGTCTAAATATGATATGAATCAGATTTGTCTTCAAAAGACAAAAAATTACAAAACAAAAGCAAACAAAAAATAGTTGAGCTGACATGAATGACCACACTCTTATAATTAGGAAGATCACAACATGCACAAAAATAGTCTCAACCACCACTAAATAAATAAAGGCTTAAAATTTAATAATTAGTTAATTATAAAAAAATATTTGATAAACAACCGTAATATAAACAACCAGTTATAAAACATGAAAAGAGAAATATAATATATATATATATATATATATATATATATATATATATATATATATATTCTCTGTAAGTGAGTTATCTGCGTATTTAGTTGGATGAAAAATAAAGTTGATTAATTATATTAATCTTCATTTATAATATGATTAGTAGATAATGTTGTGTTTTATTTTCTTGAAGTAAACTTGAAATGTGTTTATTATATATTAAAGATTTTATTATTCAAAAAACTATCATCTTTCTCATTATTCTTAGTATAATAAACTGAATTTTTGGTTATACATCAAAATCAAGTTGAATGGTGGAATTTAAAATTTACTGTGTGAAGGAGACGGCATAGATAATTAATCAGCATTAGTCAAATAGAAAGAAGAAGAACTTAAAGAAAAAAACATGTTAATTTATTAGGTTAAATATGTGGACGTTATAGTTTACTTTTTTATTCAATATGTTAATTAGATTAAACAATGATTGCATATTTAATATATTGTCCTTGCACAGATATTCTTAAATATCAACAAATTAATAAGTATACTTCTTATATATGCTAGCTGTTTGTATTTTTGTTGTCAAATTTATATGTAGTAGTTGTGAATTTTCAACTTTCTTAGTTAACAACTCTTTACTAAATTGTCACCGTCAAAATATGTGTACAAATTTCAAAACAAGTCCTTATCCAATTAAGCCACAATAATTGTTGGCACCTGTAAGAATTTTTTTTTTTTTAACTTTTAATTACTAAGAATGGTAAAACTTGTCATCACAAACTGTTTTAAATTAGTTTTACAAAGTGTTAAGTGGTGTAGTTTTTATATGAAACATGAATAGATAATTGTTGAGTCAAAGTAAGAAAAATTAATGATGAATCTGAAAATAATATAATTTATTTGCATAGTTGTAATATATGACCACATACTTATCCATTTCAATAGTGTATATATTGAAGTATAAATTGGTTCTAAATTCTAATCTAAATGCATGGCACCATCATAGCAATTACTATTGACATTTTTTCCTCTTTGTTCATTGAAAAATTGAAATTCTCTCACTACCATCATTTTCAATTTAATTATTAGTCTCAACCTTGATCCATTATAAACATCATGCAGCCGCAGTTTATGTTTCTCTCATAGCATTTATGGGTAAAAAAAGATGTTTGTGGGTTGAATTTTATTTTATATGATTAAAGTTTTCATAATTGCTTGGCCAAATTTGAATTTTTCTTGAGTGAGAAATTGAAAGGATTCATTATTTATTAGGTCTCCATTCAGTGTTTCCCATGGCTAATACAAGTCAATTAGAAACAATTTAGCATGACACCTTTAGACAAATCAATGATGATATTGTTGAATTTTAATCCATGTTTTTAAGATAATATAGTATAAGTTAATTATTCTAATAATATTTGACATTGTTTGATGTCATTTGAATTTATAACTATTTTGATAATTAATAATATATACATATTTTTCAAAATTAATTAATATTTTTTTATCATCTGCTTGATATGTATAATTAATTAACTTTCAAATCATATCGTTCCACATCCTCTAGTTTTAGTTTTCAAACTTGAATTTTTTTTTGTTATAATATAATCATACTTGTAATATTTAAATTTATATATATGATCAAAGTATCGAATCGATTAACTTATCCTTAATCAATATTATTTTTTTATCAGTTTAATCAATATCATTCGTCAAGAGTGACCCAATAGGATTAAGACTTAGGATCTACAAAATTAATATCGTATATATCAAAATTCAAAATATTATATTAGCTTCAGCAACTAGTTCTGTGCTGTTGGAGATGGATTGAAATGTAAACCCTTACCACATATTAAAATTAAATTCCTTAATTTTATCTTGTTATGACATATATTATAGATTTTAATAATCACATTGAATTTCATAATTAAACTATAAATAATATAGTCTTTATTTTAAATAAGAAACTCTTACGTGTATGTATATATCTTTTAAGCAATACAAAAATACATTAACATGAAATATTAGCAATGCTTACATCATCCAATAGTAACCTAATTAAGGTGAATGGATCAAATCTGGTCATAACCCATTTTTTTAGTTGGTTGTTTTCTTTGTTGATACATTATTGTGGTTGCTTCTAATTTGAGGGCTTTTGAAGACTTCAATTATATCATCCCACTCAAACAATTTCAGGTCCATAAACATTGAGAATCATGATTCTTGCAGCATTCAAACGGCATAATGATGACACGAATTCATACCTTTGTTAATTTGATTTATTAATAAAGGAAAGTTGGGTGCTTGTGCCAGATTGTTGTATAAAATGGAATATGATTTGTTATTTGGAAAATTGAAACTTGAAGGTAAAGGTGAATTGATGCATTCTTTTAAAGGAAGATTTAGTCACTATGATGCTGATGGAAGGCAAAGCAAAAACTTAGCATCTCATATATATTCTTTACCTTTATTATATTTTCTTAAATCTAATCTAATAATTTATAATTTACTCTTGAGTTTTTGCATCTTACAAGATACTAATACAGAACTCCAATCAAATCAACACCATCAATGACACTCATATATAACAATATGTATCAATTGAAAAAAAATTTACCCATTTTTTCCGTGAGACTTCTAAAAAAAATCAAAACTACGATACGATTTAAAATGTTAGTTATGAATTTAACTCAATCCTATAAACTGACTTTTAAGATAAGGATTGTTCCTCACTTATATACTTACCACCAACAACTAAGTCATACATCTAAGAGGAGGTGTGAGACTTTCAACACAATTTTGAAATTTCCAACAAATATTATTATATACTGAAATACTATAAGAAAATGGAATTATATCCTATTAGAAATTTTTTTAACATATCTATTGATTATTTTGGACAAATTTTGAACAATTTTGCTGTGGATTTTGAACAAAAAATAAATCAACAGATTTCAAATATGTTGTTCGAAAAAGTCTCATCACAAATTGTGTTAAAACTGTTAAAAAAAGACGGATTTGGGATGAAATTTAGATGAACATGCAGATAAACATTTGTCATACATGAACTTATTTTCGAACAAATCTTGTACGAATATAAATTTTTATTTCTCTGGAGAATCTCAAAGCAATGAGTTACAAGTTAGGTATTTTGTAAAAGAACTCAATTAACTATTATTCATGCACAATACCTAGATGTCCATTCAAATTTAGAATTTAAAAGGAACAACTTAAAATAATAAAAATCAGCAAATTACAATATGCACTCGGATAGTATTTAAATATGATTCCTCTAAAATAAGGAATAAACTTTAGAGAATGAAATGCATTCTCAACTATTCTCAACTATTCTCAACCATTAAATAACAAATTAATTGTTTATATTATGATTTATTTTAGCCTTTAGACTAACAATGAATAGGATACAAATTCATGAACTTTTCTATTCTATTTCATGAAGCAGATACACTTGGATTGAACTCTTCTTCTAAAATAAGTAAAATCTAATTTAGGAGAAAAATGCAGCTACAGTCGTTGAGTAAACCATTAACAGCAGAAATTGTAACAACTTTCGTAGTTTATATTACATAGTGCTTGCATTTATAAACATAATCTCAATCATTGGTCGCAAATTGCAATTGCTCTTTATCCTTTAATGTGCACATTCTTTGTTTCAGTGGAATAAAATCCAACTACCCAAGAAAGCTTTGTTTCAGCAGCATGCTGTTGTTATGCCAGTGTTGAATGTGTTAAAGAAAGAACTAGCTGATTTGCTTAAGTTCCTCATACTAAGTGTGTACTTCAAACAGTATCCAAATCACCCATAACATCAAATGTGAAGTGTATGTATATTGAGTCCATTTTACTTCGTAGTCAACTCTAATACGCAGCTAACCAGCCAACTCAAAAAACATATACATATACGTATTTCTTCTATTAATTTTTCTCTTTCTTTCTTTTTCTACATATTTTATAACTAGTTTTTTGATTGTATGCGTATTATAGTTGTCTATCAAATATTTTTCATATTGAGTTCCTCATAGTTGAGATTGAGAGCAAGAAAAAAGAATGCTTCAACTCCCATGCTAAGCTTCACAACTGCAATGACTTTGACACTTCCCCTTCAATAAAACAGATACTATAAATTCCATGCAAAGCATATAGCACACCCCAACCCAGAGTAATGTTTACCCAATTGCATTGCTTCCCTGTTAAGTAATCTCAATTCCAGGTAAAGTAAAATATACTTACAAAAACATAAGCCTGAAGATCATGAAAGATGGTGGAATCCCCCTCTCGGCTCCTGCAAAACATGCTTAGAAGTAAGAACCATTGATGGATTGCATTTCCAAGCATCCAAAAAATACATGATTCTTCTGTTCAAATTGAAAGTCACAATATAAAACCCCTTTTAATTAAATACAAGAACAAAATATAAATCATGTCTGATAACCTGAGTAAGACTTATTATTCTGTATGACATTTATAAGCATGGAAGAAGCAGCAGTGCAGCACCAAGGCATTCATAATTGAACAGTTAAAAATAAAAGTATATCCTTTTTTCTGTTACCTAAGGCTCAGGTAATATGTTAGGGTACAAAAGACATCCACCAGGGTTGTGCTTCCTGTGATATGCAGAACCATGCATATAGAACGGCATTGATATTGTCCACGACAAGACCTAATAACACAAAACAAATATACTTAAGGATAAGTAAAATCATAACAACAATACGAAATCAATTCTAACAACAGCATGGGATAAATTTAGATAACACTCAACAATAGAATGTCCAACCTTTAGATAACAAGAGCTGCAACAATACAAGTCTTAGAATTTGTCATCTGGCACAAATCCCCTTTGCAGCATTTCATCGTGGAAACGGAATGCCTCTTTCAGGTTGTCTAGAGAGACATGCCCATTTATCAATGACGTGTATGTTGATCTATCAGGACTGATACCACTGTCAATCATTTTTCGTAATACCATCTCCGCCTCCTGCATTCTGCTCTGCCTACAATATCCGTTAAGAATTGCATTATATGTGATAACATCAGGCTGTAGCCCTCGTTCCTCCATGTTATTAACCAAGACAAAAGCCCGGTCGAAGTTCTCTTCCTTTACAAAACCACTTATAAGAGTATTATAAGTAATGCAATCGGGAGAAACTCCTTCCAAAATCATCTTGTCCAAGAACTCACTTGCCTTGGACACATTGCCAGCCCGCAGATAGCCCTTTATAACAGTGTTGCAAGTAACCAAAGTAGGCTTAACACCTTTTTCTATCATTTCATCCCACACCCTGAATGCCTCACCCATATGTCCTAAACTGCAAAACCCATTTATCAAAATACTAAATGTTACATAGTTGGGCAACATTCCCCTACTTACCATATCAGACAACAACTCCTTGGCCTTCTCCATTTCACCAATTCTGCAGAATCCATCCATCAATGTATTATACGTCACAACATCAGGCTTAAGGCACCTCTGAGTCATGCTCTCAAACAAACCAAGCGCCCTAGTCATATTCCCATCCTTACAATATCCACAAATGAGAGTCGTAACAGTATAGTAATCCGGAAAAACTCCCCTCTCCACCATCTCCTTAAACAACTCATCAGCATCACCAAGCATCTTCTCCTTACACAACCCATTCAACAAAGTATTATAAGTAACCACATCCATAACACAACCCTTTGCAACCATCTCATTCCGCAAGTTCATGGCCTCACCCACATTACCATTCCTACAATACCCATCAATAAGAATAGTATAAATCACAGTATCAGGAACCAACCCAGCTTCCTTCATCTTCCTAAAATATTCCAACGCCCTATCCATACACCCATTCCTGGAAAACACCCCAATCACAGAACCAAAACTAATCAAATCCGGAACAACATCATAACTCAACATTTCATCAAACACCTTCTGAGCCTCACAAACACCATCCTTCCTACAAATCTCCACTAACAACGGATTAAAAGTGGCAGCATCAGGACTCAAACCCATCCCCAACATCTCATCCAAAACAACCCTTGCTCTTTCATACCCTCCCTTCTTACACAACCCATTTATAATAGCATTATAAGCATAAACCCCAGGCTTCAACCCCACACCCCACATCGAATTCAACAACTCAAAAGCCTTAAAGTCATCACCTTTCCTACAATACGCATTGATCAAAGTATTATAAGTAACACCGTCAGGGAAAACACCCTTACCCTCCATTCCAGACAAAAAAACCTTAACTTCATCGAACCTATTTTCTTTACACAAAGCATTAACCATAATGTTGAGAGTAAAAACATTAACTTTCACACCACTCGAGACAACATCACGGTACACTGTCCAAGCCAAATCGACCCAACCCATTTTCACGAGGGCACCGAGAAGCGCGTTGGAGGCGTTGATGGAAATGAAAAATCCTTTTTTTCGTAACAGGAGAAAGGTTTCAGAACCTTCGCGAAGTTTTCCAGCGTGAACGTAGGTTCTGATGAGTAAATCGAAGACGGTGAGGTTGGTGAGAGTGGAAGAAGGAGGGAGAAGAGATTGGATGAGTTGGGGCCGTGAAACGCCGCGTTTTAGAATCATTTTGAGGAGAAGGGCTTGTGCTTCTGGAATGTTCCGGCTTCGGATGAGGTCGTGAACGGTGGTGGAGTTGCGGCGGTGACATTGGTGGCGAATCAGAGGTGAGGATTTGAGAGTGTGTTTTAGAAGTTTGCTTGCGAATAGTGTCTTCGCCATTGATGCTAAGGGGAAAAACACGAGACACAGCTACTCCTCATTCATTTTTGTTAAGAACCTTCCATGATCCTAAGCACATCAACTAAGCAAAGATTAATTATTGACAATTTCATATATAAAATAGCAATGGTATATTAGTGAGAATAATTCTCACTTTATTTATATTATTATTTTTACGTTTAAGTCGCTTCTTATCAAGTTTATATTAGGTCAATGAATAATTTTTACATTCGATCCTGCATAAGTTGTAAAGTTCAATTTTTGTTATTATTTACCTAACCTGTTAGGTTAGCCGTTGTAGAGTTGATACAGATCACTGGATTAAATAATTTTTACATCATTTTTTTATTTTAGAAGTCTAGTTTTTGAATTATTTATTTATTAAGTTACTTGTTGACTTGTATACATTGGACTACTCGATTGAATAATCTCTACATTTGGCTTCACTTATGAAAAGTCTAGCTTTTTACGTAGAATATGTTTATATGTCATGTTAGAATATGTGAAATATGTTTATATGTCATGTTAGAATATGTTTTGATGAGAAGTTTAACAGTGAATGTGGGATTTCATGCCGGCTTAGATTTGTAATTAATGCTATACAATAGGTAAATTTATATAAAATTATTAATTCTTAATAATAATTATACATAACTTTTTTATTTTAAAAAAGTTTAAGATATTAAAAATATAATTAAATTGTGTTGAGATTCAAACAATGTCTCACGTTATAGAATCTGAAAGAGATCCCTAGACGATTTTGTTGAAATTAATGAAAGATTTATTTTGTATTTTGTTAATTTAAAAGATAGATTTTAGAAAAAGAAAGGAACATAACAAACATTCATGAGTGATGAATTTTATTCAGTCACATCACACTTTAAATCTATTAATGTTATTTGTATTTAGATTATAAGTAGTATATAACCATTATGGTACGAGTAAAGTGTTTTTTTATAATTTTTTGTGAATTATTTTATAAAAGTTCCTTGTTGTACTATTTTGATTTTGATATAAATTTTTTTGGACAAGGTATTTTGTCTCACACTCTGGCTTTCACGTTAAAAATTGCTGTTCTCTTTATTATGCATTTACATTCTTTTCTTGCTCTTTGGATTTTTTATGCTATCGTATATTACTACGTTCTATTTATTTCATCAATGGAAAAATGTTTTATCTTATACACGTTTTCTAGATTTTCGTGTAATCTTCGGCTGTGTGACCGTGTATTTTCCAGCAAACTGTTAGATGATATGCAGGTTGCCATTCTCTTTAGAGAGAAAGAAGTGATTTTGAAAAGAAAACGCAGGAAAGGCATAACTCACTCAATTACGTTTTGTAACATAAGAGCATAGAATGAGAATGGAATAGAATCTAATGTTATTGTGTTGTGTAACAAATACAAGTGTTAACATAGGGAGGTTCAACAGTTAACTGTTTCTGTTTTCAATCTCAAAAAAGTTGGATTCTTTGATGATCTACTTCTGAAAAGAGAAAAGGATCAAAATATATTATCATTTTTTATTAAATATTTTAAATGTTCAAGTTATTTTCATTTTTGTTTATTAAAACTTCCATCACTAATTTTTGAATAGAACATTTTTAAAGATAAAACACATACACTCATGTTGAAATCCTTTGTGGTTCTTGCTTTTTAGTTTGCTTCTCATTGGTTTGATAAATTTAAGAAGATCATCTTCCTCATCCATATCTTCTTTTTCACATCGTTCTAACAGATTAAAAGTCATTTTCACATTGTTGAATCGATGGGAAATAGAGTAAATAAAAGAAACATTGCTGCATAATTTGTTAGAAATTTGTATTATTTTACTAGAGGACCATTTTATTATTCATATCTTTTCAATCAATCTTAAATATTGTCTCTATAATAATTAATTGATGGTGGAAATGGGCACTTTGATCTAATTAGTGTTGGATTTGTAATCAAGGTGGATTGAATAATATTATTAAATATTAAGTCAAGTGGATAAGCATACTAAGCTATTGTTATTAATTATCAGACACTCTATTATGTTTTGTTAAAAAAATTGAAAAATGTTGCCAAAATGTGTGTAGTGGAGATTTTTATGATTTTGTGAAATTAAAAGGAATTAATTTGATTGGATTTATTTACATATAAGATAAAGAAGTTTTATTATTTCAACTATTGATATTATTTTATGCATATGTAAATGTATTCATTAGAATATCATCATAATAAATTTATATCTATTCTTCTATTCCTAACACTTATTATCTAATATTTCCTTTCCTACATATGTAATATGAGTGTTATGAATAAGATCATGAACTTTACAAGATGATAAATTTGGAGATGACATATGTAATTAAATGTTTATCAAATCAGTAAAAGAAAAGAGACAAGAGAGGATGGGAGGAGAAAGAAAGAACAACGAATAAATTTTTTAAAATTTTTAATATATAAGTAAAATTTAAAATTTGTTGTTTATAATTATTTTAAATTCTTAACTGAAATGTTTAAATTTTATTTTTTTTTAATTTATCCAAATAACATATTTTATCATTAAAATTTATAGATTACTTTCTTCGTTTAAAATCTCCTATTCAAATTCATTCTAAAAGAATTTGATTTATTATTAAAATTTAAGGAATTTTATTTTTAAATGTTAAATTTTAAGTTTTTCAAAAGTAAAAGATAAAATTTCAAAATTTAGACTAGTAATATGATCTAATCTTCCATATTTATTTTTTTAACAAGATTACTTTTCTCATTTAAAACCTCTTATCCAAATACACTCTAAAAGAATTTAATTTATTATTAAAATTTAGGGAATTTTATTTTTTAATAATAAATTTTTAAGTTTTCAAAATAAAGTAAAGGAAATCAAGAATTTTATTTTTTAAAATTCCAAAATCTAGAAATGTGATCTCATCTTTCAGGTTTATTTTTTTGAGTTTTTTTTTTCTTCTAATAAGAGTAAAATATGTCTCATGATCCATTAATTTATTTATCTTTTAGAAACCAAAAAAATCCAAATACAATATTTAATTTAACATTAAGAAGTCTCTAGTACTAATTAATCTCCATATGAATAAACATGAATTCAAGATATCTCTAGATAAGAATCAAACTAAACTCACAAAATATTAAAATCTGTTCAAGAGACTTACATTTTTCATTTCAATTTACTAACTCTCTGACTTAATATCAGGGCATCACTTTCTCCATCATTTCAACAATCCAAAAATTATTAATTAACCATAATCTACTTCATTATATCTTACCAAGATCAAATAAAATCCCAAATAACAAAAATATATATTTAGACAAGAATAGAAGTGGATTAAGTTAGGTTAACCTTATTGTACAATAATAGAAGCAATAACAATAATATCATTACAAAGATTAAGATCAATATCATTAGTTGAAATGATTAAATTCTACTATTAAAATTAAAATGATATGCATTTGTTTTTTAAATTCATTTTGCTTTATTTAGTGGAAGCAAATGTGAATTTATTTATTTATTTATTTATTTATTAATTTTTGAGAAATGCAAAGATTGATTGGAACAAGCAATAAAAAAAAAACGACATCAGACGAATTGAATTTGTTTCTTCTTCCTCTGTCTTTCCACCCTTACCAGAAGCTCCTTTCTCTGTTCCCATGGAGAGTTAAGGGGTCAAATTCAAAACGCATTCAATCACACAATAATAATCTTAACATTTCATTCTCTTTTCACCTTTTAACGTAAAAGGGTATCGCTTTTCTCGCAAGACACTGAAAAATTTTGCACCTTTGGCCCCAAAACTTTAACGGAAGAGCTCTGTTCACGGAAATTCCAACACCCACATGGAAGGTATTGTGTTTTTGAGTTTTTTCTTCAACTATGGTCTAATCAGAGATTTGGGTATTTGGATTTCGTGATTGGTTTTTCCCAGATTGCTTAAAGTTTTGTGCTTTGGAATTGGTGATTGGAACGTCGAATGTGAATTTTTTTGCGTTGGGTGTGTTGTAATGGTGTGTGTGGCTTCAAGGTCTTCAATTTAGGGTCTGAAAAAGTGAGTCAAACTGTAGGGTGCAAATGGGGTTTGATTAATTTTGATCGTGATTGAAATTTGGTTTTTGATGTATTCATGTTTCATACATTATTCTCTTCAACGTTTGATTTTTCTATGGATTGGAGAAGTTTCTGTTTGCTTTGTCAATTGCCATTAACCGGTTTTTAGGTTTGGATCTACTTTCCGTGTTGAATGTGTGGAATTAGGCTTGGTTGTTAAATGTTATTGTTGCTCTTCCTCTTGTTAATTCATTTACAGTTGGTGTTGATTAGCACAGATCATAGACTCTTTGTGAAAGACTCTGAGATTTTATATATTTTTCTTAAAATTATAAATTTGCTTGATTATAATAAGGAACAGGTAACTGATCAGTTGCTATAAACAAACTGGTTGTATATAAATTTTATCATATGATAAATAAATGATGTTGATGCTAGTGTATTGAATATATTCAAATATCTTAGGGTAGGAATAGATGTTTATAGTGAACAGATTTCTTCCCCTCTCCCTTCTAAATTTTGATTTGTTAGGAAGTTCATTCCCTGAAATCTATAGTTGCCTAATACTCACTCTTGGGATTGTAGTTCCCTTCTCCCTTGTGATGGAGATTGGATTACGATCTAAATAGATATTATTTATTTAGGATAGGATTTTAATTTTGGTTCCATATTCAGGGCAATTAACTATTTATGTTTTCTTTTAGGTTTTTGATTATTATTATACTATATGTAGACCCTCATAGTAAACTTCCTGCTTTTATGTTGGTGTTCAGAATCAAGTGAATTGCAATCAGAAGAAAATAAAGTCTCCAATGAGAAAAATAAGAAAAGAAAGCTGAAAACACCTGGCCAGCTTGCGGCGCTGGAGAAATTTTATAATGGTAAGAAAACTCTTGTGTCATGTATATAAGTGTTAATGCATTTTGAAAAGTGGTAACTTTTGAGGAATTTATTCTTTTCTACCTTTGTTTTCAGAGCACAAATACCCCACTGAGGAAATGAAATTAGAACTCGCTGAGGAGTTAGGATTGACGGAAAAGCAAATATCTGGATGGTTTTGCCACAGAAGGTTAAAGGATAAAAGATTAATGAAAGATGAAGCTGCCGCTAATGGACGACAAGATCGTTCAAGTGGTGTCATCCAGGATCGTGGTAGTGGACTTGGGCAAGATTCATGTGGAAGCAGTAAACATGCTGACTACAGGTATCTGGATCCTAAGGAGGTTGAGAGCCATGGCCTCTACAATCATGAACTTTCAGTCGCCGATATGACTCATGGACGTAGGAACCATTTTCCTGGAAATGTTAGTGGACTCGATGACACATCATCTGAGAGCAGTTCATTTTTGCAAGAAAGGATGTATTCTCAAGGTCAGGATCCATATGATATGGAACCTTCTAGACATCTTACAGCTAATGGAGCTCTTCCACCCCTAAATCCCAAAGGTGCAGCTAACATTGGATATAGACCGTCGGGATATTTGAAAGTGAAGGGCGAGATAGAACATGCTGCTATAACTGCTGTTAAGAAGCAATTAGGAAGGCATTATCTGGAAGATGGTCCACTACTTGGTATAGAATTTGATCCGCTTCCTCCAGGCGCATTTGAAGGCCAAACTGCAGATCCAGCTATTGGTAGGTTGCATGATATTCTATTTTCCCATTTTTTAAATATCTCATTCAATTTGTTTTACGAGACTGAAATGTTGTTCAGTGTTGAATTGAAACAGTATTTGCCATTTTGGGTTAGAGGAATGTGTTGTCACACATCGAATTGTGAAAAAAAAATAATAATAAATGAAGGCTTTTCTTTTTCTGTCATAGGCAGTGAATGCTTAAAGATAGAGCTGGATGAGATAGGGATGAGTTGTTTCTAGAACAGTAAATAAGTGTTTCCCAACCAACTTGCATCATGTTTATATATGCTATGCATTGGGATGATTTATATGTTTTTGTGGAATTTAAGCAGATGCCATTTTAGTATTGATGACCATTAATTAATCTCTTGAGATTGTTTTTGTTGTTTATATTAATAGGAGTACTTGTCAAAAGATTGTTACTACTCATAAACCCGTGTTTTTATGATATGGGGCTTTGGATATGAATTGTTTGCATCAAAACCAAGTTAACTTAATAAGTTTTCATAATTACAACGTTTAGTTCCTTTTGTAGCACATTTTAGTATTGATGACCATTAATTAATCTCTCGAGATTTTTTTTGTCATTTATATTAATAGGAGTACTTGTCAAAAGATTGTCACTACTCATTAACCAGTGTTTTTATGATATGGGGATTTGGATATGAATTGTTTGCATCAAAACCAAGTTACCTTAATAAGTTTTCATAACTAACGTTTAGTTCCTTTTGTAGCACATTTTACTTTTTTTTTCCTTTGGCTGATGTCTTGCATTTGTATTTGCTTGATTTCCAAATGCCCAACATACACACACACAATATGCATTTTTAAGGTTCATAGCACAAGGCCTTTGTATGTTAATCTGTGTGCAGTGTACTATAATGCATGTTTAGGTCAAGATAGTTTATTTTTTCTCTTTGGATGCTTTACTAGAAATATTTAATCTTATCTAAGGTGTGAGGGTCTTATTCTCTTTAATTAAATCTAGACCATTTTTCTAACTGCATTGAGTCTTTTTAAGAATAAATGAGATTCCTACCTTAATAATCTGATGGAAGCTATGGCAGAACCATACTGTGTTGCAAATCCTCCGCTTCTGAATTCTCCAGAAATCTCTGCTGCAAAAAGACAACCCAGTCTTGGCTCTGTAAGTAACCTTTGTAATGAATTTTTCCAAGTTTAGTAATTAAATGCTCTCTGTTTAAATTATATGATGCATGTTTGAAAGATTGGACAGTGACCTGATTTAAACATATCCTGTTTGTAAACATAACAGTGATACTGTTATTCGCATATCCCCGCTTTCTCACTCTCTTCCACTTGTGTATTTGCAGAGATATGATTCATATTATACCAAGTTTAGTTCCCAAGATTCACATATGGAAGGAGCTGACTTTGGTTCCTTGCATGAATCTGATTTTCCGGATAAACAAGATAAGAAAACCCACCAGAATATGAGACAAAGGCAAACTTTCTATGGTCATACCAATCAATTTCCTGGAAGGAATTCTTTCCCAGATTTGTATGAAGACTCTACTGGAGAAGCATCTGCTTATATTAGCACTAAGAATCATAGAATGAGCACTAAGCATGGTGTTGAGGGGATGAGATCTGATTCTGCTTCTAACCATAGTGATCAGTATGAAGATAAGGTGGCAGTTAAGCAGAAAGATTTGATGCTACATAGTTATGATAGCCTCATTCCAAAAAATATACAAAGGAGTGAACATGTAAAATCTAAACCTTCTAGTTCAATCCGTAAATCCCATGTTCCTATGGATACTGAAGAAAAGGGGTTATCTGCTAGGATGGCAAAGGTTCATTAATATATTTACACTTCTTGTGTGTTACATTTGTATTGATCAATTTATCCTGCTTACATATTTTTTAAGATGCTTATATATTTTTGTTTCAAATGTGCAGGAAGAGATGTTTAAGGGGGATAGGAAGGCAAAGAACACACACCGCGATGTAGATGGATTAGGGATGCTTTCAAATGAAATGAAGGTTAGTTTTAAACGTTTAAACTGACTTTCTGGAATTTGATTTTTTGATTTCCTATTGAGCTCGCTCTCCTCTTTTCCATGCATGTGTATGATGTTTTGCTTTTTATGTGTATAGGTTGCAAAGCGAGCTAAAGTTGAAATGCTTCAACAATTCAATATTAAAAAATCACCCGCTGCTGAGATGGAACAAAGGAAAATTCATAGGTTGGTATTTTTATGTTTGTTTGTCTCTCATAACCATATGATCACTCAGGTCCTCAGTGAAATTTTTTAGATCATGTACATGCTTAATTGGGTAGCACTTGGCTTAATTCTTTTTTGGGTTTCTCTTTAAAAAGAGAAGATAGGCCAAACATAATTTTTTTAGAAAGCTTTTAAACATAAAAGTAGCTTTCTTTTTAATGAACAAATACCCCAAAACAGTTTATATACAGAAGCTAATTGGAAGAGGTTCTACTTTTAGTCTTTTAAGAATAAAACTCATGTGGGTTGTGGATGGGCTTTACTTGCAGTGCAAGTGTTTGATTCCACT
Source organism: Hylodesmum podocarpum (assembly GCA_026586105.1). Taxonomy (NCBI): domain Eukaryota; kingdom Viridiplantae; phylum Streptophyta; class Magnoliopsida; order Fabales; family Fabaceae; genus Hylodesmum; species Hylodesmum podocarpum. Next base: position 3,085,760 of record JALJEV010000519.1, on the reverse strand, counting down.
GAACCCACCTTGTGGTCAATGGAAAAAAGGGCCTATGGCCTTGCAAGGATTAGGCCATAAACTTCTTAATAAGTACTTACAGAAGAAAAAAATAAGAAGGTAAAATGAACAAGTTTTTTCTACAGGTTTAAATTAGCTTATGCACCAGTTAAAATCAACTTCTGGACAAGAGAGTTTCTACAAAATTAACTTATGCATAGCTAATTTTAACTTTAAGAAGTTTAATTCATTTCACCTTCTTATCTGCTTTTATAGTCTCAAATCTCATGGTCTTACCCTTTACAGTTTTCTATTTTCTCTTAGAAAGTTTTGCATCCAAATTGTTATGGAACATAGAGGTCTCTTTTCTAATAGCATTATGTATGATCATGCAGATCTGCTGCAGAGATGCCATCTAGCTTTAGCGAGGATGAAACTGCTGAAACCAGTTCCTCACTGGATTATTAGGTGCTGTTGGTAGATGGTAACAAGTGTGTGAGGTTTCTCTAAGCCATTGGGTATGTACAGTCTAAAATGGTACATACATTTTCCAGTAACATGGGAACAACTGTTCCGGTAGCAATAGCAATGACTCACTTCATTTACTGTTTTTTGTGCTAGCCTATTTGCCCTTGTAAAAAAGAAACAAGTTACACCCTGGTTATTTTTTCATGTAAAATCTCATTTCCTGAAGCTGCTTGTGGTAGGTTTAATGCAATCAGCTTATATACCTGTCATTTGTCTTTTATTGGTTTAATTATGGTAGTGAGTTTGGCATCCTAATTTGCTCCAATTTGATCTTTTGCTTGGGAGAGTTAGCTACTTCTACTTTATGCTTTAACAGTTACTTTCATTACTGTTGTCTATTGTTTACTCTTTCTTGGGGTAGTTTAGTTCAATAATTGAGTACTTGCATTTCACAAATTGTGTAAGATCTGTAGAATTTGGTAGACAATCATAATATACAGACAATTAAACAATTAGTTATAAAATGTGAAGAGAGAGAAATATGTATATATATATATATATATATATATATATATTCTATGAGTGAGTTGATTGGTTGACTGCGTGATGTAATTGGCTGCGAAGTAAAGTTGAACATATTAACAAAGTTTAATTTTTCCATTTTTATAATACTTTGTTAAATGTGTTAAATCATTCCCTTCAAAACCACAATAATTTTAGAATGCTTTGATTATAATACATACAAAATTTCAGATAAATATTTTCATAACTTTTTTATGGAAACTCAGTTCAGAAAATGTATTTTGCATGCTAGAAGTTTCGGTCACAAACCAACTAAAACCGTTGAGAAACTGTTTTTTTTTATTATGTCATTACTTTTTTCCATTTTCATTGTTTAAGTAAATAAAAGTTTATACGTAACATCCACACGTGAATTATTGTTGTTTTAATTTTTTAATCTTGTGAAACATGTCATATATACGATAGTTGATTAATGATTTTGTCAGAGATTTCACATTGTTGAAAAATATGATATGTGACATGTACGCTAAGATATAAGTAAGGAAGAATCGTAATCTTATAAATAGGCTTAGGGTTGAAAACAAAGTTTATATCTCATGTATCGTAGTTTATATTTTATTTGGGCTCATTTATGAATTTGGTTGTGTTTTGGCCCATCCTCGTAAAAAGATCTTTGTCTTGGAAAGACCTACCAACCTTTTGTTGAGCCCAAGGCAACAAGAATGCTTGAGGTGATGTTGGTGTCAGTAATATTAAAATGTCACTCAATTTGCATCTTAGATTAACATGATTTAGTGGCCAAATGGACGTCGAATGCTATTTATAATGTAAATTGTTCAAACATAAATAATTAGTTGATTCTAGTGATATGAATTATTTATTAAAAAAATGGAACAATGACAGAAGTTGAACTCGCTTATGGTGGATTTACAGTCCACTGCCTTGATCCACTTAGTAGTTACATCTATTCTTATATTATGTAAGGGTAATTTATATTGTGATTTCTAAGTTTTGATTATCATTCTTTTATTTTAGAAAATACATTTATATATATATATATATATATATATATATATATATTCTCAACATAAGTGTAATGCATCTGTCCTATCTTTCAAAGGAGTTAGATTTTAATTTAATTACTTATTTGGTTTGATATTTTATTTTATTTATTTAAGTTTGTTTTATTATTAATATTGATATCAATTTAGTCCCTAATTTTAAAAATTCATTCTATGGGATCTTAATGCTAATTTCAATGTTTGAGATTTATTGAAATTTGTGTTTTTTCAAAGTTTTATGTTTGATGAAATTTTTTTGGTTGAAATTCTGTTTGAAATAATCTACTTTTTTTATATAATTCAGATTGCAAACTTTAATGACATCTCCTTCAGTGTGACGAAATAAACTAACTTAATTAAAGGAGAAATAATAGTGAAATAAAATAAAATAAATAATAAGATCAAGTAAATATTTAAACATTAATTTTTTTTTATAATAGATTGAAATATTCATTTCCAATCATACACATGCCCAAAAAAAAAAATTGTTCAAAACTTCAAATGTTATGTTGTTTGGTGTGAATTGGTTCTTACCTTTTGGATTTTCTTTCCATCAACCACCAAACCCTAGCATGCACAATGGATACCTGAGTATAGGAAATTTATAAATGATGTATGCTTGCTTGTTCTTTATTTTAGCCATGAAAATAACAAGAGGAGGAGGAACTAATTAATTAATAGTTGCAGAATTGGATACATAAGAAACATGGGAGGGGTCATTCATCAATCTTAACAAATTAATTATGAAAAGTTTTGTGTAGGGTATTATTAAACTTTCTGGATCTAATTTGTGATGCTCTTAACTTCAGTTCATAAAGTATCCTCAACCCTTCTTAAATGTTTAGAAAATTTAAATGTGTCAAATATCAGATTTTGTTTTGAAAATGGAAAAGAGGGTACCCAAAATCTTGTTTCCAATTGTTAATTTTAAAGGTATACCTAGAATTTTATAATTTATAGTGTACGTGATGTGACTAGGTGTGAATGCAAATTGCTAAATCATACATTATTTTTATTAAAAGGTGTTTCATACTCTCTTTATTGGGTGCTACTATCTAATTAGTAAAGTACTCAATAATTTGTACATTTTTTGCATTCACATCAAACTAAATTTGCAAATATATATATGTATAATATGTCCTAGGGAACTAGGTTCAAGTCAAGTTTACCAAATATGTTGCCAATCACAAATAAGAAAAACTTAGAAGCTTCAATTAATCTTTAATTTAACATCATCATATGGAGCTAGTAGAACATAGGGAATTGAGGATTATTTATAACACCATACTTTGAATGTGATCCTATAACATGAAATTACTTCAAAAGATAGTCTCTCTTTAATAATTTTAGTGCAAAGGACCACAAATAGCCACACAGAATAGAGTGAAAGAATAACCCATTAGAATAGTCATGCTATAAAAGAAGAGCACTAATGCAAACATTGGTTGAATGATAGGTTCTCTCTCCCATGTAGGTCAAAATTCACAAATAAGCTTTTAAAAGGTTTGGTCGACTTCACAAAATAATTGTGAACCCAAACATTGCTTTAATTTGAAGAATATCAATCTCTACAGTTATTCATGTTTCAATTTAGATACCCATGTATGTCCATCATTAGTTAATAACAGGTTGTCATGTAAATATACCTTAATTTATATAATTATAATTAACCTAATAACATTTACTATATTTTAATTTGAGGTTTACCTTCCAATTTACTAAAATGTTGAGTATCGATTTTATTTTTCAGGGTCTTACAGAGAAAATCTTTGAAGAACAATTAACATTTGTCTTATTTTATAAATCTTAATAATTTTATTCTTTGATATTTTTCGTTTCCTTGTTAAGTTAGCATTCAAAATATTCTTCATGATAGAAGGAAGAAATTTATGAGAATATAAGTAGCTATCAGTAGTTGTCAAAATCAACTCGATCGTACTAATTGATTCAACTACTAGGTTGATAAATTAGTTAGGTTCTGAATTATTTGATTGGTTATACAATTAAAGCAATGCATACCCATCTAAATATTGATAGAATATCTAATTAAATTAATTAGGTTTAAGTAGTATTAACTTTTTTTAAAATGACTTAAACCAATTTCACAAAATATATAATTTAAAGTTAATTGACTAAGGTTTAAACTAACAGTATGATAATTTTTAAACCTTAGTCAATTAACTTATGATATATTTGATGGAAATCTACGTTGTTAAATCTTATTTTATAAGTCAGTTTTATATAATTGAATTAATTTTTAAATAATATTAGAGTCTAACCTAAGATTATTTATATCATATTGTCGAAGATTGCACCTCATTATAAGAGATTGATTATGTCCCTTTTAAGGGATTGGTTGTGTCCCATTATCGGGGATTGTTTAGTAGATTTATCGTGTTTCGTTGTCGGGTCTATATTGGAACATCGTTTTTACGCTTGGCATGAGGGGTGTGTTGAAAATCACACATTGTTTAGAGATAAAACATGTTGTGTATATATAAATGAGATACAAATTTCACTTTACAAACTAATTTTTAGGGTTGAATTAGTTCTATCATCCACATTTCTAATCATATTAACTATTACATTATATATTAATAATTAAGTAATTGATTATATAACCCTTCAACAAGTCATATTCCTTCACAAACAACATTATATTTTATTTTCCTTAAACATTCTCACTACAAAAATTAACCATTATTAATAGAAAACAAAATTACCAATTATATTAAACCAAATTCACACCGTTAATCTATTTATGGTAATCGACATGCAGGAAGAAAAGATAAATTGTATGATTATTAAATTTGATGATACACATATACTTTTTTGAAAACATTCGAGATTGCACACACATGATAACCTTTTGGCACATGATATGAAAGTAACGTAACTATTATGAATTGTTAGGGGGGGTTCGAGACGAAGGACTTTTTGATCATGTGGATTGGAGATTAGGTCCATCACCCTACAGTATAAATTCTGTGAATGTGGGACTAAGATAAGTTACAAAGTGTAGGGCAAATTAGGACCACTTACGCAAATTTGGGGACCATCAATTTATTTTTTTCCCCTCTCTCTATGACTTGTTTGTGGCTAAGGCCAATTAACTTTTCCAAAAAGTGTAGCACACCATAGGTCAGTGCTGTTGGTCTCAATCACTAACAAGAGTGGGTTGGAAAGACAAGTGCCATTGCCTAGGGTATCATCATTCATGGGTGTTTGTGTTTCTGAACTCCACCTATTCTTGTGCCACATGCATCATGCATGGATATTGTGTTGAGTTAGTTTTTACAAACACATATTAATGTAGTTAATGTTCGGTTGAAAAATATTTAATAAATAACTCTAATGTGTTATCATCCAACTAATTTACTTGAGGTTAGGTTGAAAAATATTTAATAAATAACTTTAATATATAATTATTAAATTAGTTAATTCATAAAATATATATATATATATATTTTTTATTAATTTTTTTTTCCACATTTTATAAATAATTATTTGATCATCTGCGTATTAAATTTGTCTATTTAATATTTTTTCCTCTCTGGTACCTCCTTCTACTGTGTGTCCCCATTTGCCAGATTTTTTGATTTTGGTTACATCACTTTACAACATACAACCTCAAACACATCAACCTCACCAAACAACGTTGAAAGCAACCCTATGATAATTAATTAATTAAAAATAATTTAACAGTGTGAGGCTTATGATAAGAATCTGCTTACACCTCTTTCACTGCTTAATTATTGCTAGCTATAAGCACTGTGCTCCACGTACCTTAACATATGCTTGGTTCCCACAAATCTCATGTATCCTATGATTTAGATATTAAATATATACTTTTTTTAAAAAAAATAATTTAACTTGTGACTATAGTTAACATGTAATCAAAGTCTTAATGATATATTTAAAGAATTCCAAGTCATTATTGGAATCAACTATTTTTCATAAAACGTAAGTTGATAAAAACGTACGTGATTTTGAATGAATAATTAATATTAAAATAATTAGTTTCTATAAGTACTATTGTTTGAAAATTTACTTACAAGAGTGATAGAATATACATATTAAAGAGTTTATAACATTTAATTTCTTAGTTTTATTTAACTAGTCGAGTTGAATTTCCGTACCACAAAAGATAATATAATATACATATTATTTGAAAGAATTGATATAACTAGAGTTAAGAGTAATATATAAATAACTTTTCAATTATTTAAATGAGACTAGATGAACATTTAAAAAATATGTTTGAAATATAAGTACTTTTGTTAATTAATAGACGAAAATCCTTACTATGTTTATTTTTTGTTTATTTCTTAGATTTACAATAAAACGCTACAATATTTTAAACTGTAATCTAAATATACATTGATTGTAGAATATATATGAAATCATATTTTTAACACACATCTAAATATCATAATAAAAATAAATAAAATAAAGTTTAACTCATCTTAAGTTCAAGTTTAGTCATGGACAAGATGAAATTGGTTCTACACTTCTACTTATTTAAATAATAAAAGAATTTTCTTAATATTTGAATTTCATTCATTTAAGTTATTTTCATTTGTCACACCAAAGTGAGACATGAATTTTCGAATTGATAGTTGCATCTCTAGATACCTCTACATGAAAAACGATGATGTATCAATTCTTAATTTTGTTACCGATTCATTGTACATGCTTCAATATGTTTTCAGAGGAAGCAATGTCTTCACATGATGATAAAGGGTAGATGAACCCAGTAACATGAACAGTAATATTAATAATAATCATAATAATTTTTACAAATAAATAAAATTGATGAATAGTGATAACTATTCAGTCATGATTATAATAATTAATGAGGTTTTTTTGTTTGCATTTATTTTTTAAAAACCATATTTACATTTTAATGTTTTTTCTTTCAATGGATAGTGTATAAAAGTTCAACTGATTATGTGTTTACTTTCAAGGATTAAATCTAAATTAATTATCACTTTTGAAAATAAAATAATATAAATATTTGATATCAACTTATTTATTTGAATTATTTATAATAGTTAAGCCTGATTTTAATGTGCAAGAGTGGTAAGTATTTCTTTTTTCTTAAAGATATGGTGCAATGGTAATGAATTAATGTTAGTATCTTAAAAGAAATTTAGTGTAAAGGGTGTGTTGGGTGAAAATGGTTTATAAGCTAGTTATTTTATTATTTAATTATACATATATAATGAAATTTATTTTCAATAAATTATCATATAAAAAATTAGAACAATAATTTTCAAATTTTGTATTGCAATGGAATGATAAAAAATTGATGATCTTGCTTAGTTGTCTTCTTGTGGGGCAATTTATTAGTTGTGAGAGTAACAGATGGGTGTAATAGTTTTTTTTTTAATGCATTTTTTTTTCTGTGAAATTAATTAATTAAATTTAAATAATTTTGAAAAGAAAAAGTATTTTTCTTTATAATTTAAATTTTTTCAACTTTTCTTAATGACCGAATATTAAATTAAAATTAAAATTAAAATAAATAATATTATAATTAATTAAAATAAATAGTTGATCACTATAAGATATCCTTTATGGATTGAAAGATGGATAAAAATAAATTTTAAATATTGAGATATCAAATATAAAAATAAGCTAGAAATTAATTAGACATATGAAATTCTGACTCATTGAGTCAAAAGGATAAAATATGTTAGATTAGATTGAGTTCAAATGTTTAATAATCTATCAATTTAACCTAATCCTGTAATTAATCAGTTTAACCTAATCCTTTAATCAAATTTATCAATCAGACTAGTTGACCCAATAAACTAAATTTGAGGACTATTGCCATTTAATTGGATTCATTTTAACAATTTTTTTTTTAGAAATTATCAAAATAAATCTGTATACTAAATAAGTTCAATTTTATTCAAAATAAAATAGATTATATAGTAGTTAAAATATTTTTCAAGTAACGAGAGTGTCTTACTAAAGTCTAAACATTCACATTTTTAGTTAATATTTTTTTTCGAAATTCAATAATTTATATTCTATAGTTGATTTCTTTATTTTAACTAATTATACGTATTTTATAATTTAAATGCTTTCTCTTAAATATCATTCAATTAAAAATTCCAAACTAATCCAACTTGATTTCTTGAAAAGAATATTATTGAATCTCAAATTAAGCATAGAAAATAGAAAGTAAAATAAAGTTAAATTTGTCTGCTCCAAATATAGAAAAAGTAATAATCGTAAAAGATTAACATTCAAATAATCACCGCCACCCAACCACGACAAAGCGATTCCGGCATTTTCGGCAAACGCAATTATATTCACATGTACAAAATCAGTTTCAACGCTACTTTTTTTTTTTTTTTTCTTTATTTATTTTTTATTATTTTATTTTTAAATAATTATTTACAGTCAGAAATATTACTCAGAATATTGACTCAACCATGACCAGAGATAATGAAATTATTGTATTATTTTATCTTATTTGTGTTTTTTTTATGATTCTTTTTTATTTTTTATTTTGTCTTGACCACGTATATTCTTTATTTTGAATTATATAAGAATATTACAGTTGACCTTTTTTTTCAGAATATTCAAATTCTGTATTATTAATTTTTATATTAAAATTTTATCTTTTTAATATTTATGTACATTTATATTTTTCATGGCCATATTTATTCTTTTACTAATATTATCTTTTATATTTCTAAAAGAATTTAATTTAACCAAAAAATAAAAACCGCAACGAAGTGGCAAACTCGAAATATTTTGCAACATTCAGGTCAATTTTCTAACCCTTTCACTTTTTTCATGTTCAATTTTTTTTAAAAAAATTAATTTTAATTTAGCTTTGTTTCAGTGTTGAGCTTCTCTTCACACACACACTCACTTCTCTCTCTCAGTGCCATAGACGACATTGTGTTTCGTTCTTTTTTTTTTTAACACTTTTTTTATAATTCGACTTTGCTTTCTCTCTCTAAACCTCACTTTCTCTCTCTAAAACCTTCATCGTTTTTCTCTCTCTTCTGCAATCATTGTCCAGATCATACTCCGCTAGATTCTCCCATTCCGTTTTTTTCTTCCGCACTCTTTCGCCGGCGATTTTATCCTCCGCCGCACTCCGCCGAGCTCGGTGACCTCTCTTCCACCGGAATCCGCCGAGCATCTCGATCGCTTCGTTCTTCCGCGACCTAACGCTGCCAATAGCTCACTTCGGAGCACGCACGAGTTGCGGAGCAATGTTCCGTTACCGTGAGCGCGCGATGGAGTGTTAATTATGGTTGATTTGACTCGTTTGCGTGCTGCAGAAGGTTTGGAGCGAGGGTTTGGGTTGATTATTCCGTGAATTGATGAATGGAAGGGTTCGGGTATGAGAAGTAGTGAATGCGAAAGATTATTAGTGTTTAGATTTGAGGATAAAGTGAAAGTTTCTAATTAATGTTTTTTGTTTTTTGTGATTTTTTTTTGTTTGGTAGAATGGCTTCGGATCTTAGCAGAACCGGTCCTGTGGAAAGAGACATTGAGCAGGTATTTTTGTTTTGTCCATTTCTTTGGAAAGTTTTATTTGAGTTTCTGTGTAGCGTCGTGCTTTGATTTTTGCGTTTGAGTACTGTTTGCTTTTAGATTTTGTGTATATATTTAGTGTGTGCGCGTTGAACAGTGGTGCAATGTTCTTATTTGCTGTTGTTGGAAGCATTACCGTGAGTTTGGGATGAGGGTGGAATATGTAGTTGGCTTAATTTGGAAAGGAGCCCAAAATTGTTGATATGTTGATGGTAGTTGCAATGAATTTGGCTGGTTAATTTGATTGCCAGCTAGGATTGCATCGTCAGGTTGAACTAGTTGATGATTGGCGGTGAAATGTTGCTTAGGAAATTTCCTTTTGGTTCGACTTTACTCAATGTGTGTGATGATATGTAGTTAAGTATGTGTTATGAGTTGACTTCTGAGTGGTGTTCAAAGATTTGGTTGCATCTTTATGGACTAAATATTTGAGATATTTGGCTATGTGGATATTGAATTAATTTTTTCTTGTATTTGCGTTTCTCTAATTTGATCATAATTCGTGGGTTTTTCCATTTAAGTGCCGTTCTCTTTTATGGATCATTTAGGTGTTTGATACCATGTTTTGCTGTGATAGGAATACAAGGTAAATGCAGTATACTGTTACTATTATGTTGACTAGTTGACTAGAGAGTTGGGTGTGCTCTTTTATGTATGGTGTCGTTGTAGTAAATTACTTGATAACATTCAGTGTTTCAGACAGTTATTACTGTTTTATGTGGAATTTTGGATTTTAGCAGGCTGTTCTTGGTGCTTGTTGTCAAATGTTATCTGTGCGCTATGCTTATCCTGTGGTTCCTATGTTATAAGCATTCTTCTATATTCAGATGTGCTGTATATGTTGGCTGAAGTCTTCTATTGATTTTATTGACAGGCCATTACTGCTTTGAAAAAAGGGGCCTGCTTGCTCAAGTATGGAAGAAGGGGAAAGCCCAAGTTTTGCCCCTTCCGTCTTTCCAATGTGAGTTTTGTTCACTTTCTGTAGATTCAAATTAATCCTTGTTTAAATGTAACTCATTTACTTAAATATCTGTATTTGGCATTAATTACTTGGTCCTTATATATTTTCAAAGCCAAGCTCAAACCCTTGGTCTTTCTACATTTTGTTTTGTATATATTTATTTATTTATTTATTCTTAAATGATATTGAAAAAATTTCTTCTAACAGATTGTATGTGACCTTGAAGTTGAATGACAGAGTGTGACTAATTTGTGGTTCATCAAACAAATTAAACTGTGAAAACTAACAACAATTGGGTTAGCTTAAGATTAGGTTTCCCAAAGTGATTGCAGTTGCAACATTATGTAAATTTGATAAAATCACAATGATTATGTTACTGAGTTAAACATAAATTTTTGGCAACAAATTGAAAATGTGAAAAACTTGATTTTGCTTTTAGTAAACCATTGGAAGTGGGCAGCGCTGACTAGTTTACTGGGAAATTTTTTTAGCGTATGGTTGTATACAACTTCTCTCCTGTATGAGAATGATTTGATCTGCTCAAGGGGCACCCATTGTGTAAATATTTAAAAAAGGGAAGCATGTCTTTGTAAAGCTTGCCAAATCTTATTAAGGCAATCACTCTAATCTACATATCTAGAATTTAAAATTTGAAGGTAAGCATGCATCTTACCTTATTGACCACCATATCGTATCAAACTTTGTTGTATTTTGTGGTTATTCATATGGAATTACTTTCATGCCATTTCATGGTTTGAAAGCTATATGATTATTTTGTTAGTTCCATAATCTTGCTTGTGATTTATTTATATTATTATCATAATTTATTTATTTTTATTACATTAAAGTTGTTTTTAGATGTTTTCCAGGTGCCAAAAATTAAGATTTGACTTCTCTACTTTTTCAGGACGAATCTGTTTTGATATGGTTCTCAGGGAAAGAAGAGAAGCACCTAAAACTGAGTCATGTCTCTAGAATTATATCTGGACAACGCACAGTAAGTTCTTAGATTGACAGTGAAAAATCATGATACTGTTTTGCATCTTCAGATATAATCAACAGTATCCTACCATACTGAGATAACTAATTATATGATTGTTTTGTTCAATTTGATGTTTGGATGACTAATACAGTCTATATCACCTATCTCTGTATGCACTTGTGATGTGAGTGTGACCACCATATGCTGGAAGCCAAGATATGCAAATATCATGTATTTCATTATCAATCTACAGTGAAAGACTTTGTTTCTTTATATTATGAATAGTTTACAATATGCTTGTTTGTGGTAACTATTTGGATTGTGTTTTGCTTTGAGGAACATGATGATGTTCTTGCTGTCTCCATGTCCTATTTTAATATCTCTTCAGTTATCTAAAAAGATGTTACTCATGCCTTCTTGACTTTCAACATCTACAGTGAATTCATTTCAAGTGATAAGGTTCTTTGTTATGATTGATAAAAATGGTCCCTATTTTTTTCAGCCTATCTTTCAAAGATATCCACGTCCTGAGAAAGAATACCAGTCATTTTCCCTTATCTACAATGATAGGTCACTGGACTTGGTATGATCCCTCTCCTCTTAAGATTTTTTAGCTGTAGTTGGCCTGTTGCTTTTCTAGTACAGATGTTATTGATATTGTGAACAGTATCAATAAATTTTGTATGCAGAAGTTTAACACTATCTGGTGATCTGATTCTTTTCTACTAGATATGCAAGGATAAAGATGAAGCTGAAGTTTGGTTCAGTGGTTTGAAAGCATTAATTTCTCGTAGCCATCACCGGAAGTGGAGAACAGAGTCAAGAAGTGATGGTATTCCATCTGAGGCCAATAGTCCTCGAACATACACCAGAAGAAGTTCTCCCATGCATTCTCCCTTTGGCAGTAATGAAAGCCTGCAAAAGGTATAAACATATTGTTTATGTCCCTTCTATTTTCTCCCCTTTTCTCTACATTGCAGTGAAGATTTTTATTAAGAGAATATTTATTTGTCCTATTCAGGATAGTGGGGATCACCTTCGCCTTCACAGTCCATATGAGAGCCCCCCTAAGAATGGTTTGGATAAAGCATTAGATGTGGTTTTGTTTGCTGTCCCTCAAAAGGGTTTCTTCCCTCCAGATTCTGCCAGTGCTTCAGTACATTCTGTGTCATCTGGAGGATCAGACAGTATGCATGGTCATATGAAGTCAATGGGTATGGATGCTTTTAGAGTTAGTCTATCAAGTGCTGTCAGCACATCTAGCCAAGGTTCTGGTCATGATGATGGTGATGCTCTAGGGGATGTTTTCATCTGGGGGGAAGGCACAGGTGATGGTGTTCTGGGTGGTGGTAATCAACGAGTTGGGAGTTGTTTGGGTGTAAAAATGGATTCTCTCTTTCCCAAAGCCTTGGAATCTGCAGTAGTTCTTGATGTACAGAATATTGCTTGTGGTGGACGACATGCAGCCTTAGTGACCAAACAAGGTGAAATTTTCTCCTGGGGGGAGGAATCAGGTGGCAGACTTGGGCATGGTGTTGACTCTGATGTTCTCCATCCAAAGCTTATAGAAGCTTTAAGTAATACAAATATTGAACTTGTAGCTTGTGGTGAATATCATACATGTGCTGTGACACTTTCTGGTGATCTCTATACATGGGGTAATGGCACATACAACTATGGCCTCCTAGGACATGGAAATCAAGTCAGCCACTGGGTACCAAAAAGAGTAAATGGCCCCTTAGAAGGCATCCATGTTTCATATATTTCTTGTGGACCGTGGCACACTGCTGTTGTAACATCTGCTGGTCAATTATTTACCTTTGGTGATGGTACATTTGGTGCTTTGGGTCATGGAGACCAAAAAAGTGTTTCTTTACCAAGGGAAGTAGAGTCCCTAAAGGGTCTTCGTACTGTGCGGGCTGCATGTGGTGTTTGGCATACTGCTGCAGTTGTGGAAGTCATGGTTGGAAATTCAAGTTCCAGCAACTGCTCTTCAGGGAAGCTGTTCACTTGGGGCGATGGAGACAAAGGTCGGCTTGGGCATGGTGATAAGGAAACAAAACTTGTTCCAACCTGTGTTGCTCTTATTGAACCCAATTTTTGTCAAGTTGCTTGTGGACATAGTCTCACTGTTGCACTTACCACCTCTGGCCATGTCTATGCAATGGGTAGTCCTGTCTATGGCCAGTTAGGAAATCCTCAAGCTGATGGGAAGCTACCAACCCGTGTTGAAGGGAAATTGTCAAAGAGTTTTGTTGAGGAGATAGCTTGTGGTGCATATCATGTTGCGGTTTTAACTTCAAGGACTGAAGTTTACACTTGGGGGAAGGGTGCAAATGGCCGTTTAGGCCATGGGGATACAGATGATAAAAATACCCCAACATTAGTAGAAGCTCTGAAAGACAAAGATGTCAAAAGTATTGCTTGTGGAACTAATTTCACTGCCGCCATCTGTCTGCATAAGTGGGTATCTGGTGTTGACCAGTCTATGTGTTCTGGCTGTCGTATGCCATTTAATTTCAAAAGAAAACGTCACAATTGTTACAATTGTGGACTTGTTTTTTGTCATTCATGTAGTAGTAAGAAGTCTCTTAAGGCTTCAATGGCACCAAACCCCAACAAACCTTATCGTGTCTGTGATAATTGTTTTAATAAACTTAGGAAAACTGTAGAAACTGATTCTTCATCTCATTCTTCTGTAAGCAGAAGAGGAAGTGTCAATCAGGGATCTCTGGAATTAATTGATAAGGATGATAAATTGGATTCCAGATCTCGAAATCAACTTGGTAGGTTTTCTTCAATGGAATCCTTGAAACAAGTGGAAAGCAGATCATCAAAGAAAAACAAGAAATTGGAATTCAACAGCAGCAGGGTCTCACCTGTTCCAAATGGGGGTTCGCAATGGGGAGCATTGAATATTTCTAAATCTTTCAATCCTGTTTTTGGATCATCGAAGAAGTTTTTCTCAGCTTCTGTTCCTGGATCTAGAATTGTTTCCCGAGCAACATCGCCAATATCCAGACGACCTAGTCCACCTCGTTCAACTACACCAACCCCAACACTAGGAGGCCTTACATCCCCAAAGATAGTTGTGGATGATGCTAAAAGGACGAACGATAGCCTCAGTCAGGAGGTTATTAAATTAAGATCACAGGTATCTTGTTTTATTTATTCAATCAGTAATCCGTTTCTTGCTTTAACAAAATGGACTTACATGGCACCATATTTTGCATTTCAACTACTCAATTTTTATGACATTAATTTATGTGAATTATGTCTGGTGAAATGAGCTAGACACCAAGTGGAAACACAGGTAAGAGGGTAGTTATGTACTAGTTCATGCATTTATGCTTGGATGTAGATAACAAAATGCTCAATTACTTGCTCTATTGATAATAGTAGTTTGGAGATGAACTGTAATTTACAATCCTGGTCAACATAAAATTGCATGTGATAGATGAAGTGTTGACTGTTTCATATGATGGAAATAATTTCTTTCTTCTTCCTTCCTCCCCCTTTTAGTTTTTTAAACTCAACGAAGATGTTAACTCATTTGGTTGTCTATTTGTAGAGAGCCTAATAATTTGTCTCCTTTTAGGTGGAAAACCTGACCCGGAAGGCCCAACTTCAAGAAGTTGAGTTGGAAAGAACAACTAAGCAGCTAAAAGATGCAATAGCAATTGCTGGGGAAGAAACTGCCAAATGTAAAGCAGCAAAGGAAGTAATCAAGTCACTTACTGCCCAGGTAGAAACTTTGATCCCTTAAACTACTTCAACAAATTAGACCATT
This sequence comes from Hylodesmum podocarpum, assembly GCA_026586105.1. Lineage (NCBI taxonomy): Eukaryota > Viridiplantae > Streptophyta > Magnoliopsida > Fabales > Fabaceae > Hylodesmum > Hylodesmum podocarpum. The sequence continues at coordinate 3,070,431 of JALJEV010000519.1, read as the reverse complement.
ACAGCCAAAAAAAACTTACTCATGAAGTAAAGAAAGCCAAAGGAGCAAAAAACTATACATTTAATGGGTGGTAGCCTTTTCTTTTTCACACAAATCAGCTGTTATCTTGAAGAAAAATTTTCTTAGCAAAAGCCATACATTCAAGATTGTCTTAATTAACACTACTCGACCCTAAAAACATTGGACTTTTTTTTAATCTTCTTGATAATCAAAATAAATATTATCTATTTATTATTAGAGAATAATTAGGGATCTTTCTTTATTTGTTTTGATCCTTTGTATTGACTGATTCTCTTTACCCATTATAAATAAGGAGCGTGTGGTCATCCTTGACGCACACATTATTGCACTGAACACTTTTACAAATCTTTAAGCTTATATATGTGTGTCGTCATAGAAGTTCAACTAATCCAACATTTATTTGTTTCTTGTGCTGAGTAGTTGAAGGACATGGCTGAGAGGCTACCTGTAGGAGCTGCGAGGAATGTCAAATCACCATCTCTTGCTTCTTTTGGTTCCAATCCTAGTTCAAATGATGTTAGCTATGCTTCCATTGATCGAATAAATATTCAAGCAACAAGCCCAGAGGCAGATTTAACTGGATCAAACAGCCAGTTACTTTCAAATGGATCAAGCACTGCCAGTAACCGCAGTGCGGGTCACAATAAACAGAACCAGTCAGATTCAACTAATAGAAATGGGAGCAGAACTAAGGACAGTGAATCCCGTAATGAAACCGAATGGGTTGAGCAAGATGAACCTGGTGTATATATTACACTCACCTCCCTTCCAGGAGGTGTAATCGATCTTAAGAGAGTTCGCTTCAGGTATGCAGTGCTCTGTAGACATTGTTTTTCTCTCAACTTACCAAACTTCATCTGTGAAATTTGTTGATGTATTGTAAAATTGATATTCATATGTTTCATGTCTTGATCGGTTACATATTTTCTCTATTTGAAAGTGTCCCATCATAATGTTAATAGTTCTGTATCTGGTGGCACAATTTCGATAATAACTGTGCAGTATTTAACAATTAGTAGTTTTATACACTAGTTTTAACCCTAGGATTGGTAAATGCAGTCGGAAGCGGTTCAGCGAGAAGCAAGCAGAGCAATGGTGGGCTGAGAATCGCGCAAGAGTATACGAACAGTACAATGTGCGCATGATTGACAAGTCTTCTGTTGGTGTTGGGAGTGAAGACCTGGCTCATTGACATTACAACCTGTAAATGAGATGTTTTTCCACATTTTGGCCGGGATTAGAGCAATATTGCACTGATCACATTTGGCTTCCATCTAAATATAGAAAAACGAGGGAAGCTGGGGATTGGCATAGTAGGAGAGAATAGGGATTGATTGTGATTTTGTAATTCCTCTTTGTTTTCTTCTTCTTCTTTTTCACTTTGATTTCACTTTCCATTTTTTCCCTATATGTACCTTGTGTGGGGGTTGAGGGTGAGAATTGAGAAATGTAAATTCTTAGTAGGTTACAGGCTCTGGTTGAAAGGAGCTGCAGTGTAAATTTCATAAGCGAATGCATTTGCAAAATTTTCTTCTACACGGGATATAAATTCCTTCAGCCATGGCAACAACTGCACTAACTAGTTAACTATCCATGGCCCTGCTAATTGTGTACTTACAATTTTTTCCTTCTCTAGCAGTATAACCTGATTCGCAACACATCTATTTAACAAGAAGGCCATTACCTCCCCTTTATTCATTAATTTTAACACTTTGTTTTAATTGATGTCGGATTCAAGAAATAAAAATTTTAAAGGACTACATTGGTAATATAAATTTGAAGAATACATATTTAAACGCTTGATTAAATTAATGAACAAAATAATTGATAATTCATCAATGACACGAAATATCTTAGTAAACGAGTGAGCACGTTGAGGTAAATAAATGATTTTTTGTTCTCCATTTTCAGACTATATGTCCTTGTTTTATTTTGGTTATTGAATAATTATTTGATTTTTGTCCTTCTGAAAATTCATTTCTTTCCGAGGCTATTTTCTTACAAGAGGTGAAATGAAGAAAAATTAAACAGAGCTACTGCATATGAAAGCAAACTCCCGTGTCATTGTACCTCCTTAGCACTCAATTATGTAGAAAATCTGCTCATTGGTTCCCCTTTAGCATATGGTTGATAGAACTGCCACTCTTACCCATAAAATTCTTGATTACATCTATCTCATTGTGATTATGATTCATAGGAACTTTATGTAAATCAAGAAGAGTTGTGTTCATGGTATCAGAAAAACAATGAACATGCCTATACTCAGCAAAGTCTAATTCCATGAACAATGGCCATGATTTAAACATATAGTACTGTTAACACCCCTACATTCCCATAATACTAGCCATATGAGGTCTCAGTCAAGAAACCAAACGCCATCTTCACTGACCCACTTTAGCACTTACTCAAGTTTCCTTAATGACAAATGAATTCTTCCCATCTACTATAAGTAGAACCTTCCCAACCTTTATTTTCAACCTTAAATGTGAGTTTCAAATCCATACTCTATAATTGTGCATAAATTATTAGTGTCTCAATCCATACACTTTGTGCTTCACTAATAATCTTGAACTGACTACGTACTCTTCATGACATTTATGCTAATTGATTGACGCATCAGATGCAATAGAATGAGAGACATGTTCAAATATTCTGATATGATTGTTACCACTTTGTTGGTTAATGTCGTTATCAAGATAAATTGTTGAAGCATAATGCTTTAACATTAATACAGTAAATGGTATATATTCAGCCTTTCAACTATAAGTTTGATTAGAATTCAGAGTAGTGAATACGGAGTCCCACATCAATGAGGTGAGGAGAAGTAGTGTGTGGAATGGGTTATAAAAGAAAGGCAAGTAGGAAGGAGGAACATACTTACCTGGACGGGGTCAATGGGTGATCAAGAAGGCCTATGGCCTAGACTGGTGACTTCCATTGCACTTAGGAAGGGTGCCAGCCTAAGGTCTGTCCAAGTGACAGAGCCTACGTCATAATTTGTGGCAGTGGGGGCCTGCGTTCGCGCGGCCCCTTCCAATTTTAGTTCAATATTTTCTAAGGTTTGTTAAGTTATATTTCTTTATCTTTGTTAGTAATTCTAATATAATACGAAAATTAAAACATATGTAGTCTATAAGAAAAATGAATCTTATTTGGGTCTAGTATTGAAGTTATATAAAGAAATTGTTGTTTTATATAGACGCATTTCTGGTTTAAGATGTATTTTGTCACAGTGGTGGGTTGTGTCAATCAGGAAACACCTCTCGACAATCCAATGTAATTCTATGGACCAAAATACTGTCATTATGTAATTTTTTCTACACCTCTCGACATTTACAATTGTTTAATGTATTATATCAGGAAATAAACAATTATAATTTTTTAAGTATTTATTATTAGTAATTAACGAAAATATAAACTTCCCATTAAAAGAAAACATTTCAAAAATTATTTATCGATAATATAATTTTCTCTTCCAAATAATTTGAATCACTGATTATTCTTTTACTTGCCATAGGTGGACGTTACATTAGTTGGGACTTCATATGGCGTTAAATTTTAGGGGAAAAAGGATAACGGTGTCAAATTATATGCATAACTGAGTTGAACAAAATATAATTTAATAAACATTAGGATGTCTGGCTTTCACCCAGGAGACCCGGCAATGGAATTTTTTAAAATATTTTCACATTCTGAAGTATTTTAATTTTAAAACATTTTTTGCATGGGTGCTAGCGTCTATCAATCAATCACAAGTAGCAATAGTACACATATGAACAAGTCCGGTCCTAATTTCTTGTATACAACAATATACAAAATTTATCCAAGGCCAAGTTCATAAAGAAAGGCTTGAATGATATACCTTACAAGTTCCTTGTAATATAAAACGTGCTTAGAGAAAACTGTGAAATGTGGTTATATTTAGATTGGTGATACCATTGTATATACAAATTGCCACAACATAATTAACCATGTACTATTTTGAAGAAAAAAATTATATATCACCAAATAAATGCACCAATTATAACTTCAATTATACACTGATGGACCCATTTTTTTGGCTGGAAGCGTATACCGTATGTGACTCACTATGAAGCAAAACACTTCATCTGGATTGTAGAGGCCATGCTATGTCTCAAGAGCACATTATGGCCCCACCAAAGTAGTGAGGAAAAGCTTAACAACAGACTTTCATATAGCAAGAAAGCAAGGAAAGTTGTTCTATCTACTGTTCAACTGCTATTCCAGACTCTTGATTATGGGAGGGCCTCCATTTTCGATCAAAGATGTTATTTCTTTCGACAACTTGGGCACCCTTCTTATTCTGAACACTAAGTTTCTTATCTATCAGTTCCAGCAACTCTTGCAACCCAACTCCTGTGATAGCAGATGTTTTCACATGTGGGCCAGATGGTCCTATTAAGGTATCTTTTTCCACACCATTGTCATTTTCAAAGGACTTATTTTGTTGTTCAGACACTGTCGAACTTGAAGGTGAACAGAACTCACCTTCATCAACCAAATCATCCTCATGTAACCAACCATCAGAATAGTCTTCAATTTCAGCACCAGAAACACTGCCAGTACAATCTTTCTCTGTTTCTAATGCCTCAGATTTCACATCATCCTCTCCATTGAAGCTGCTATCTTCATCTTCATCAGCATCTTCGTCTCCATTTTCGTCCTCATCTTCATCCTCAAGATATTCATCAACATCAATGCATTCTTCTTCCATATCAATCTAAACATTTCCAAAGATTGAGTTGAGAGATGCAGGCAATAGTTTTTCTTGCATTTTGGTAGAAGGGTGGAAGAGTAATATACTTGTATTACCTTATTCCAAACTTCAATCATATTCTGGATCTTCTCTCCCGACACCCCTATTTGTTGAAGAACTTGTAAAACTGTTGAGCGATGCTCATCAAGATTGGGAGCACTTGAATCCACCACATGCTTCAAGGAAAGATGGATTTGTCACTTGACTTGTCAATCACCAAATAAAAGACTCAATTACAAATAGATGATGTTTTGCAAGTTTAACAACAAATCTTCAGTGCCAATGATTTTTTTTTTTGTCACCATTTACTTTGATGCTTCTTTTTCTCCTCTATGTTTTCAGTTAAGGAGTAATAAAAGAAGACATCAATTTTGGAACTGGTATAAGAATTAAAATAAGACAAGATGCAAATTGCAAAGTAATACTAAAAAACCACTTCTGTTCTCCAGCAACTGAAAGGAAATGCAAAAACATACCACAAGCAGGTCTGCTTCCACCACTTCTTCCAGAGTTGCATGAAAAGCTTCCACCAACTACAAAAGTTAAAAGAGAAAAGTAGATTGGGTTATTGTCAAAGAAGAAAGTTGAAGAATGATCTTCATAAACATAATCAATAGAGTCATGCTGACATTGTAATTTGCTCATGTTTCACTATTACCTGTACAGGCAAGTCAGATATGAATCCCACTGTGTCACTTAAGAGCACTTTCTTCCTAAGAATAAAATTAGGAATTCAAAATAATGAATTGTATATATTCAACACTATCAACAAATGTACAAAATAGAGAGTGCTGCAACTATACTAGAATGAAATGGTAAATTGCTGATCAAACTACCCTGAAGGAAGAACAGCACTTCTTACTCTGGGATCAACTGTTGCAAACAGCCTGCAGTACATGCAATACCATCAAGTATTCAAAGTTAAACAAATATATTAGACATAGAGGATGTACATGCATACAGGTAAGGAAGGTAACAGTAAGGTGGTTTTACCGACAATCGCTATACAGATCACTGTCTGATAGCCTACCAACTAAGGTGGATTTTCCCTAATTAAAACATGTAGAAAAACATATTAGTTATGCTTCCAATGACAATAAATAGCAAACACATTTGTTAAGAATGCTTACAGCATTTGTATACCCAACAACAGCGACAGTGGCTAAGCCTTGTCCAGATGAACCTCCATGCCTCTTACGACCAGCACGTTGCAAAGCCCGGGTCCGGCGAACCTCCTCAATTTGAGATAATAGATAGTTTCTCCTCTGTATGATTCTAATGGTATTTCATATTTCAGTGACCAGGTTATGTGTAATAACAAAATCATCATAAACTGTTGGATTGTGCATCAACTAGTAGATCATATTTCATGGCGTATTGGACCAAAAATATCAAGAAAAATTATATTATAAATGCAACGTGTTAATCTCTCTCTAATAACACCGAAAGCCTTGTAGCTTGAAAGCACCACATCACTTGTATGTATTAATACAAGCTTGGAGATTGATATATCCAATGGCACTCAGTGAGACCTACCTGTGGTCAATGGTATTATACTTCAACTCAGTGCAGATTCAAGTTAAATAACCTAAAGCATCTTACAATTAATGACTTGATGCAATGAGAAAAAGAAAATCCAGCTTGAAAATAACACATTCACATGAAACCATGAGATATGCTGTGAAAGGCAACATGAAACCGTGAGATATGCTGTGAAAGGCAAAACTACATCACTCTAGAATAAACATATGTATCTTGAAAATTTAATATCACAATCATACCTTCGTCTCTGAAGCTGAAGTTCAGTTTCTCCAGCACCACTCATAAAACCTTGCCCCCCACTTCCTCGCCTGAAATTGACAAACATTGAGTTTAGATACTGCTACTCTAATTAACAGTTTAGTACTACACTAGACTAGGCCAGAAGACACATGGGTGGTATATGCGTATAAAAGTGCAAGAGTGAGGAATATTTACAAAAAGAAAATTACATTCAATTCCAACCATTACCATATTTCATAACAGCAATGTAAACCAAAAATTAAATAGATATGACAAGTAAAATTTGGTGATCAAAACAATATGTACAATCGAAAAATATAGATTCCAGATGATAATTTAAGTAACAAAAAAGTCCTAGCTATACAAATTTGACATGTAATATGCAAGAATCAGGCTTTTTCATTCAAGTACTATTTCTGTGCCTGATTATTCTTGTTAGCTAACTGAAGGAATCACAGACAGATTCAAGTAATTATCAAACATTGAAAAAATTTGGTTCGGCCCCAAAATTTCTCTAACAACCTTTGCATTAAGAAAAGAAGAAGAAAGAATAGTGATCCAATTCAAAAACGGTATCAAACTGCAGAAAACTAAGAAACAAACCAACCCTCGGGCACTAACAACTTCAGTTTCTCCAGAAGCACCAAATGTATAGCGACCACCAGGGCCTCGGACACGAACAAGTCTAGTCTTCTTGTAGGAAAGAGCCGCAAGCTCAGCCTGCACACACAGATGCCAAACATATCAAAACTACACACGAATCACAACCCACCACAACATTCAATTCAACTTGAGAAACACACCATCAAACAAATATCACCAACCTGGAGTTTCGCTTCCTTAGTAAAGGCATGAGCATTGAAAATCTCAATTATAAGTCCCACACGGTCCAACACAGGCTTACCCCACGCCCTCTGCCAAGTACACAAACCATTCCCATAACCTCAATTCACCATCCCAAAAATTACAACACAAACAAATCACATCACACAAAACTTACCTCAAGATTCCGTTGCTGAATCCCGGACAGTATCACATTAACAAAAACCGCATCCACATCATCCTGTCATATTTAACACATATTCAGTACCTATTAGGCAAAGCATTGATAAAATTGATTTTGAAGTGACTATTTATATTCGGATTTGGATGTTTTCATTACAAAATCAAGTTTGAAGTAAAATTCAGTATAAAATTTTGGATTCAAATACGAAGAATTGCTTCAACTTGGACTCAATTCTGCACCTAGAATCAATTATGATTTCATCTTCAACGTAAAATCAAACATGTCAATTCTGAACTGAGAATCAATAATTCTGTGACGTGAAACCAAACAAGCACTTACTATACAAATATATATTCAAATAAGCTTATTCCGGTTAAAATTAATGTCGAATCAACCAAATCAATATTCGAATATTTAGAGTAAAAAATTTTAGGTTAAAAAGAAAAGGACAAGAAAACCTTAGATTCAGCGGCATTAATGTGAGATTTGACGTTGGTGACGGTTCCGTGGCCGAAGTAGGTGTCGGCGTGAGGGTGGCGATTTTGAACGAGAACGTGAGGTGGCAACGGTTTATCGAAGAAATCGGTGAGAAAATAACCGTCGCGTTGGTCTTCGAGAGAGTTAGCGAGACACAGAGCTTCGTTAAGCTTTGCCTGCAACAGCTTCTCCGGCCGCACGCGCGGCTGAACCACCAGAAGCTTCGGGAGCCTCGCACGTGCGGCTTCACTTTCGCTTGAATACGGTTTCAAGAGTGAGGTTACGAAGTTTCTCGAACATTCTAGACTTGAACAGAACCTTCGAAACATTTTAATCTCTCTCTCTCTCTCACCTTCTGCATCATCGAGAGTGTAAGGGTTGAGGAAGGGTTTTTCTTCAGTTCAGTCGAATTACCTAGCTACCCTTGGCTCACTGTGTGTCAACTAATATTAGGACATATTTGACCCGCTAAAATTTGTTTATTACATAATATCTGGTAAGAAGGATTGCTACTTGCTAGAAATAGTAAAGGGTAGATGAGTATTTTACTTTTATACAAGCTCAAATAAAAAAGTGTTTTTTCTATAAGATTTACTTTTGTAATTGAATATTGTAGAAAGAATTGAAGAGAACAAATAAAAATAACAAATTGGATGCATAAATTTTTTATTTTATTTTTAATCAATTTTAATTAATATCAAGAAACATGTTAAATAAAGAAAAAGTAAATTTTTATATTCATAAAATACCAATCATCACACATGATAAGTTATAACATCATCAACAAAATAATTAAAATCGAGATTAAACATGTAATAAAGAAATTATAATAAACTTATATGTAAATCATGAGATTACTGTTATAATAGTGGTTTATGTAAAATAACATGTCAATCAGATCTTATAGCACAGAGAAGGGATGAGGGTAGGTTGGTAATTTCAAGATTTAACGAAAGACTATGTCTCGCGGGTTTCTACCAAACTTAAAAATTCAAAATTTATCTGATCAATTTGCAAATCGCAACATTGCTTCACTTTTCTTGCTTTTGATTTCACCATTTCTCCGATTAACGTCTCTTTAAGTTTCGGTGAGTTTCTAACTGCGTCTTGTTAATTGTTAATCTTGCATTTTCAAAGAAAAAGAAAAAGAACAAGTAATCTATTTTTCAACAATTGATCAAACACTTGGTGGGTTCTTTACTTCTAACTTTTGAGCAATTTTGGGTTAGTTTTATTACCACTGTTTTGCTTGTGTATGTCTGAATTCATTTTCTTTGATGATTTTTAGAATTGGGGTTTGTGTTCCTAGAAGTGTTACGGGATTTGGGTGTGGAAAGAAAATGTTTTTGAATGTGTATGATATGAATGGAATTGAAGTGTAGTTTCCTATGGAATGGTTTTGATTATGTGAATAGAAATTTTTCGATCCCAAACCTGTTGATGGGCCTTTATCTTTAGCTATAGTAATGTGGGTCTATGATTCTAGTTCCAAGTTCTTTTTTGATTCTAACTTCACCGAAGAAACCCTGAAATCATTGGAATTTGAAATTTGCTTCTAGGTTAATCTGTAAATCTGGGTGCTATCATAGTACATGCAAATGAAAAATATTTGGTAGACTACCGCAATAAACAGACGGTCAGACAACTAGTTATAAATGTAAAGAGAGAAGAAAAATATATTTATATATTCTTATATATTACAGAGTGAATTGGCTGGTTGACTATTTACTGCAGTTGGCTGCAAAGGAAAGTTGCATGCAAATGTCTTCAAAATTGATGTCAGTGACAACGAACTAACTAGTTTGTGCATGAGTCAAAAGATTCTCATACCCTGTTTGATTCGTAAAAATTTTCATAATTTATTCCTTTTACACTCCTTTACTCATTATGTGATATTGCATTTTGCTCTTTCTTCATCATGATGTTCATAACCTTTTTTTGCTTTTATTTATTCGCCTGAGTTTTTAAATTGTGGTGCAGAGTTTAGTGTCAGAGTCTTTGCTCTCTGAAATAAGTGAACTAGGATAATGGCTAAGTTTGTTGCTCCTGGCCACCTGATTATCAAAGACGAGAACTTTGTTCTTCATCCCAAAAGTAAGCCTTTTATGTTATGCTGCTCATAACACCAAGAACCAACTAGAGTGGTTTCTGGAGAATGTGATTATCACCTGATTAGAAATGAAAAAGTTTTCAAAGAATTGACCGGTTTAGAATTTGATTTTGCATTCTGTGACATTGTTGGTGGAACATTTATTATTTACTGCACTCTTCTTTTACTATATTGGTTTTGTTTGTCCTTTTTGTTTGCTTGGGTAGAGACTACGAAGGCAAAGAATTCTGAGACAGATGGAAAGAAAGGTGGTTCGAGAGTAGCAGGTCGAAAAGCTCTAAATGATATAACAAACAAAACATCACTTCACCCTGAAGTCTCACACAAGAAAAAGAATATATCCAAGGAAGATATTAATGTAAAGGAGGAAATGTTCTTGCATGATCACAAAAAGTGCATTGAGGCCCAAAACGATGCAATGAGAAGTTTCAATCTTGAGACAGTTCTTCCGCAAGATGGTAATCCTCCTACCTGGCTTTTACTCAAGTATTAGATGCATGAATGTATGCTGTGTTATGTAATTCAGAATTTTATATTTTTGTTTGCAACCACCTTCTTATTTTGACATTAATTAACAAAATGTCTTAGTTTTTACTTTTTTAACTATACAGTTACAAGTAAAATGTCGTCTTGAAACTTATAATGAGATTGTGTATATGATATGTTGGCTTGTGAGTAACGTTCTTAACTGAAATAAATTATTCCTAGTACTCTTCTATTAGAATACAATGAAGTGAGTGGTGGCATTAGAAAGTTTTGACAAAATGGATTTCATATGAAATGAGTTGATTTAAAATATATCTGAATATATATCATGTTGATAAAGTTCCTAACAAGATTTTTTTCACTGCAGATTCTATATCCATTCTAGAGCAGATAATGGTAATGTTATCTCTTTGATACCTCTTTAGGTTTGATTTGGTTACATGTATAGGCTGAGGGATGCTTTGAGAACAACAGTTGAAATCTGTCATACACGATAAAAATAACTGTGCTTGACAACTTCAATATGTTGATTTAAATATTGGTTGAAGCATTTAAGAATCAATTCACTATGAGTTGATATAAATTTACACATGTTTGATTGCCACTTTACTGTTTGCTACTTTGCTTTGTATTAACATTTGCTTGATCTTCCGTTTTCCTATTTATTCTGGATTTAGGTTCCTCAATCCCCTAAATGCTACCCGGAACCAGTAGAATTGCCAATGTCTGAATTTGCTGATTGGTCAGACTATTCAGTGCAGTGGAGCTCTCCTCCATCTTCTCCAATACCATGGGACTCTCCACCATCCCCCCTTCCATGGGAAATTGAAGCATTTGAATTTGTTCTCAAGGAATAAGTTTGATGTCCAAGTGTAATGCCTTCAGGTGGATGAATGTCTAGGTTTTTTGTTTTTTTATTTGTTTTTTCACAATCAAGCATCAGATCTAGTGCACAAGCACTGTGGTGCTAATTCCTTAGTAATACATTGTCCAAAATTGTTCAAATTCTCAAGCAATTGCAATTAGTCATCGTGTCCATGCAATCATAATTGTTTCCGGAGGGAGTTGCATGGAAGTTTCCTTCATTTAATTATTATTCTTGTTGAATCTTGTTGGATAGGAAGCTTCAAGGTATTTCCTAAAAGTATCATTTTGGGTGATGGCCTACTTTGGTCCAGGTATTCCGTGTACTAATTATTCTATGAACGAGTAGTTTCCTTCAAATGCATGGTTTTGTTTCTTGACTAAATTATGAGTAATTTTAAATCACCACAGCTAATTATAATATATATAATTATAATACATAATTAACCAGCTAACTCACTTCTAGAATATATTCTCTTTTCACATCTTATAACCGGTTATCTACATATTCTAGTTATTTACTAAATATTTTTCATGTTAAATTATAGCTAGAGATAAAAATTGGCTTCAAGAGTCTAGCGATATGCGAATGTTAGTTAATCTCGAATACACTCATATCTCATCATGTGCAATATTACTTCGGATATGTAAAATCATCTCTAACCTGTTTCTATTTTTTGATTTACATGAAAACAAATTTCAAAACTTAATAGATTTTGAATAAAAAACTTTGATTACTAAATGACATGAAATTATTTTAAAACGAATCTTAAAACCAAAAGGTGAATAGATGGCAGACATAGTGCGAGATGACAGATTGTTGGGTTGGGGGGTGGGGTGTTGACAGACTAAAACATTAAGAAGGAAAGTAAATTATGAAAATGACAAATGCAGAAGTATATTTTTGTTTTCAACATGAAGACGCGCAATAAATCTCTCATCTACTACTTAGACATCATCTCGAGCTTTACACACGTTATTGTTCATATCCTCCCCCTTTCATAAAAGGAGTAAGATGCAGGAAATTCACAGTATCATATATGTTTGACCCTTACATATCAGATTATGTATGCTTGATAGAAAGGATTCTGTCACTTTTTTCGAGCCACGGCTGCTGCAATCCCACCTGCTATAATTCCTACAGCAGTTGCAGCAATGCCTAGGCCAATGACACCATCTACAATGGAAGAAAAGAAACAGTCAGTGCTTTACTAGAGCCAAAACCTGAAGCAGAAAAAAATGTTTAGTAGAACATGTATTGATGGCAACCTTTTGTGATCTTATCTTCAATTGTCTTCTTGAGTGTCACTGCCTGCCTCCAGTCGGGTGCAATCTAAGAAGAAAAGATTGTAATAATATCACATTAAACTATGTAGATTCTGCATTGGTGTGCATCCAAAGAATTTAAATATAATAATTTTTTTTTTTTTTTGAAGGTGTGTTTTTCCCTTGCTTGGAATTTGTGTTTTGTTTTGGAGAGGGATATCACAAAAAAATGACAAAAAAACACCCAAAACTAAGTATATGAAAAGGAAAAGAGTAAAAACAATGCACATGATTCTTGTTATAGGCACCCTGTTTCATAGACTTTGAACCAGTGTATTCAAGGAGGCTAACTCAATTTCAAATAATGTGGAGACATCACGTAAGAAAAATCCCAACACACAATAAAGTCTACCCAAATCCTGTTGTATACCTTCTGTCAACAAATTCTTACAGTGAAGTATGTAGAGAGTAGAATCTCCAAAGAATGCATATACAGAAGTCAGATTGTTTTCCAAAAAATGATGTTATGTTTTTGAAACTAGTTATGCATTGAAACTCAACTTGAAAAATACTAGCAAACATAGTTAGGTGTTATTCTAGGCACACAATACAGGCACAACCTCTTTCACAGGCAAAACAACACACCCCTGTTCCACACTGGTTAGGGGTAATCAAAGTCAGGAAACACAAGGTTGTGCTATGATATTTTTCTTTTCACCACAAGAAAAGAAGAGGTAAAATCATAATCAAAGGGGACTAAACAATTAGAGAGGTAAAAGGCAATGTTGTTCCTTTCTTTCCCTACCCTAGATAAGGAAACAACAGAATGGCATAGATATTTTTGAGCCATAGGAATCAAACAAGCTATCAAGAGATTAACAAAAACTCACAGCAACTTACTAAACCAACAGAACTAAAATTCCTTGATACAGAAAGTAATAGATAGATACCATGAGGCAACGATCAACAAGATCCCTACTCCTTGAATAGTCAGCACTTCTGTAGTATCCAACAGCCAGAAGATAAAGCTTCTCCCTTTGCTGAAGTGGATCTTTTGAACCAGGCAAAGATCCTTCCATTGCCATTCACATGCACATACACACATACATACATACACACAAGTCATTTCACTATCAATTAACATTTAACATACATACTTACACACTTACATACATGTTATAATTGTTATTTCACTATGAATTAACATAGATACATAAATAATTGCATTGGATTATGATTGATGAAAGAGTAAAAGAGAGAGAAACCTTCAAGCATGGCTATCCCTCGTTGAACATCTTGAGGATGCTTAGAATGAACAAGAGCCCATGATAAACGCAATAGACAGTCTTGCATGTACTCATTTGATGACTGTTTTTCTGCTTCCAACACCTCTTTTTCACACCCCTGCCACACACAACACAATAATTTCAATTTCAAACACTATTCAAATACACAATTAATTGAATTGAAAAATTACGAGATTGGGAACCCTAACAGAGAAATTGAATGAAACATACAGCGACGATGTCGGAATCGCAATAAGGAAGATGATCTTTGCCGGAGAAGAACTGACCCACCGAATCAACGATCATACCTAGCTTCGCTTCAAGTTTCGCCATTCAACAAAAACAACAACTGAGTTCAAACCGAGTTCAACTGAGTTGACTTAACAAACAAACTCGCTCCCTCTTCGGATAAATTCAGACCAACACTTGCCGCTTACGTTAGATTTTCGATTTCACGCAGATACCGCCTCCTATTATATCCCTTTAATATCAAAATCTTTTTTTTTTTTCCTGATTTTCTTATTTGAGTTTATCTTTTTTTAAATTAAGCCCATACATGTTTTCACAAGTATTAAAATAAATTCCAATGTATAATATTATATATATTATTATGCTTTATGGTATGGTCATAAACTTAGTACATGCAAATTATTACTTTTTTTTTTTTTTTTGAGACAATAGTACATGCTAAATTACTCTTTCAAATGTCTTGTTTTGAAAACTTAGTAGTGAAGTCTTCCAAAAATTGACAAGTCTTATTTTATTTTTTATTTTAAAAGGAAACTTGATACTTGTTTCTAAGTTGCTTGTATTATTGTTTTTTCCGTGATGTTTTGAAGATATATTATTCACCAAGTTGTCGTGTTTCACAAACTCAATATATATTCATCTTGTGATACTTCACAAATATTATTATCTAATCTACAACAATAAAAATAAAACATACCATACTACATACATATTAGAAGATATTTTCTAAAATAAGATAAAATTCGTGTTAACATCAATAATAAAAACTAGCTTGTATTTACATGTTAATTGTACCCTATTTATCATCCTAGTCTTGTAAACTTTTAGTTAAATATCTAATTGTTATATTAATATATAACTTTATTTTACAGTCAACTCAATTATAAAATATATATGTAATCAACTCAATCACAAAATATATATGTATTTCTCTTATTTTATAATTAGTTGTCTAATTGTTTGTGTAATATAATTGTTTACTAAATATTTTTCTATTAGTATTTTCTTGAAGAAATGTTGTTCTTAAAGACAAATTGAGATAAGGACAAAAGGGACAGCTATGGAAATTGCGAGGTGCCTTTTAACAAAGGGCACACTCATGAGGTGAGGTTCATTTCTTGGCTTCATCAAAAAATTGAAGCTTTGAAGACCCCACAATGTTTCGAGAGGTTAAAAATTATAGTGTTTGAGCATGTAAGTATGATAACATATTTCTTATTCAAAGCAAACTACAATGTCAAGAGAAGTTGCTTAACTCTCTGTACAAATCTCATTACTTACAAACCACAAATGAATCTTGTGTGTGTGCTAAGACAAATTGCAAAAAGAAAACAAATAAATAAAATGAAAAAGATAATACAAAGTGACCATGCATATATGGTTTTCATAAACTAATAATTCTATCTGCACTCATTTTTTTGGTTCATGTCAAGAGAGCCTCACACAAACTACTAATCTGAATCTAATCACTACTTGCTGCATATTTGACAAATGAACAAACCATTCAAGACACAAGCTGTACATTCATTATGTACAGGCATTGGTTCTAGAACCATCTTGCAAAGTCCAAAGATTATGAAGATAAATTCCTGAGATGCTCAAGAAAGAAGAATGGCTTCACAAATCTTCAATCATTCTATGGTTTCATTGGTAGCTTCAGCTGCATGGTATAGTACACAATCTGATTGTTATCTCATTCAGATTCTCCAGGGAAGGGTTCTATTTCTCCCTATGATTAAATGAATTAAGACCTTTTTTGTGTCAGATAAAACCATCTAAAATAATTCTTGCCTTCTTGAGCACGCGTTACTCTCAGAAGAAGATACATTTTCTTCATCTTCTTGCTTAAGTAACAAGTCCCCATTTCCAATAAAAAGCCGGGCAGATAGCGTAGGTGATGAAGGTGCACTACCTGCAATTGTTTCGACACATGAAAATATGAAAGAATATCAATTATGGTTCCATACATTCATCTGACTAGTCAGTGGCAGCAGAATTAAGTGGTGTGATCAAATTTACTGCACCTCTAAAAGAAGAGCTTCTCTCAAAGTCCTTGGTCGCATGCAACATTATTGTTCCGGAAAGCACAACAATAAAGCCACATATTTCTGACACAATAGTTCCACCACTTTGACCATCCCAATCCTGTAAGCATTACTTTGAAATATGAATAGGTTCTTGTACAATTTGTAGATAACAGAAACATCTTTAGTGTCCAACATTAAATGCTAAAACCAGTTGATTTTACCTTGAACATTATTACACTCGCTAGTATTGTAAGTGTTGTGAACATGACATAGTATATAGGAGATACAATTGCTGTGTTGAAGGTGTCAAGAGCCTGAAATATTACAATCATGTCAGTGAAGAAGCATAACTGATCCAAAATTTCAAATATAAGAATTTTGTATAGAACAGATCTGAATTTTCAAGAATTGCTTTCTTTTTCCATTGAATTTAACTTGGACATTATTTTGAACTAGATTAAATAATGAAAAAATAAAAATAAAGGAAAGTTGTTTCACTTCTACGACCATCTGGTGCCTCTGTGAACTACTATAATCATTATTGAGAAATTGTTTTATTAGAGAATAGAGTAAAGTTATTTGAAAGAGTCCTCCTATGGAATCTAATTCTTTTCTTACTGATAATATTAATTTAAACAAAAGCTATATTGAAAACATGTAAGAAAAGAATTATAGATCTTTTAAAAAGAAGCCTAGGGGAATTTCAATTCCTAAGATTTTTCATTGTTTTATATTCAGTTGCCATCTTCATTCAATTGTATATGAAGTTGTAGCTAAACCTCCCTGCATTCCAATTCAAACGAAAGTCTGACAATAAGATCACCTTTACTTTCCTCAAAATACCAAATAGTATAAAATGACAAAAAAAACACTAATTCTCACATATTACTCACTCGAGAACAAAAACCTCAAGTCTGAGTTTCTTTGCTTGCTTGGTTCCCAATTCAGCTGTATTATAAATATGCCTAAGGTCCAAGTAAAGCAACTTATTTACCTCACCTATTCTAAAATCTCAAACCTTGAGTCTAAGCCCATAGATACTACTATGGAATTGATGCCCATAACAGTAACCAGGCCTTATACCAAAATTGTGAAACCTGTGGCACGAACAGGAGTGTGATCCCCGATTCTCACCTAAAAACATTGGTAACTTGCATCTTAATATTTGCCTTAATTACCTATAATTTATCTGAAAACTCTGATTTCAAATCTTCTCTCCACAACTTTGCCTGTGCCATTTTTTTTCTAAAACTTTACAAAGCTGATCTCAAGCCCAAATAAAATGAGCCTTGTGACATGCAATCTGTCTTTTATAGGCAGTGTAGAAATGTTGAATATTTTATGGCATGAATCAATGTCGAATATTAGATTGAAGGTACAACTTAGCTTAGTTTAAAAGAAAAAAAAATTTGTACTAGTGTCCAGCATATAGTTGGTAAGGGAGTCAGTCTCCTTTACACATACACATACACATTGGACAGCTTAGTTGCCTTTTTCATTTTTCAGCCTCTTAGGTTCAATGATAAGATCATCCTCCCTAGTACTTTTTTTTCCTCATTCTCTCTCTAATAAATCATAAATCTTTCTCTATTCGCCCCAGTAAAAAAAGACAGTGTAGTTTCTATGGAATATATGGATCAAGATAGAATAGATGCAAACATAAAATACAAAAGTGATCATTTCTCCCTATATACCAACAAATTACAACAAGAAGGTATATTTCAACCTATGAATTTATCAAATTTTCAAGAACTACCACCAATAGGTCATTGATAACAATAAATGGATGGCAAGGCCAGCATGCTAATTTTAAGAGACATCAGGCAACAAACCTTATTAAGATAGTTCATTTGCATGATGACACATATAGCCACAACTAACATAAAAAACCATGTCTCTGGGTAAACTAACTGATTTTTCCCTTCAAAAGTTAACTTCAAAGAAGTTCCAAGGGCCTTAACACTCATCACCTGCAAAATTATAGAAACCCAATTTAGATCAGCCGCCATATTATTGCTGTGTTACCACAAAGCAAACATTTTTTCGGAACATATCATTGGTTGTTATGATGGAAATGATTATCAACATAATTGAGGGAAAGGGAGAAAACTTTAGACCATAGCATTCTCATAACTATACAAGTAAAACATATATAAAATTTTACATGGAAGCCAAAACTTAATTTATGAAATTCATTATTAGAACTCCAAAGTGAATAGTGAAGACCAAATTACTTTCAACATGAAATCACATTCCTCAGATAGTATATGTTTTAAACTAAAAAACTTAGTAAACAAAACTTAGAAGTTTAGATCAATTATCAAACAGAAGAGTAAGCGCTAAGCAGAATAGATAACAGTAATTTACTCACAGAGAGGGAACCCATCAATGAACAAATGCCGGTAAAAACCAGTACGTTTGTATGCCCACATCTTGGTGCAAAATGGAAGACCAGAATGAAAACCAACACTATTACTGAGCCCACATATGCCAAAAACGCTGCATGCAGGAAGAATACATTTGTTACCAAAGAACTACAACAAATTGTTTTAGAAAAAAGGCAGTGCATTCTAACCTGGTTGAGTAGCCATATTCCATATTTCCAGAACAGATGTAATAGGTTGTTCCCTTGGAGCATGAATAACAATTATGATAGAACCAGCAATGCACATTACACAACCTAATATCCCAAGATTGTGTAGCTTCTCTTTCAGAATAATGTCAGCCAAAACAGCACTAGAGGATACCATGCAAACATCATTGAAGAAGCAACCATGTTATTTTGCCAATGTGAGAAGCTAATAGCCTAATACCACCTTTTAACTCTCAATTAACAAAGAAAAGTAAGGAGAATACCTCACAATAATACTTAATGCACCAAGAGGGGTAACTAGGACAGCAGGGGCAAACGCATATGCAACAAAGTTTGCAACCTCTCCAACAATCACTGTACAATAAAGTAAACCATACAGAAACAAATTCTGCAAGAAATCAGATAAAAGAAAAAATGACCATGATAAACTGAAACTTCCCACATTTTAATTGACTTAAAAAATATTACTACAACTGATCCACCATGTGTATGTATAATAAAGAAAGGACAAAACTTACCTACAATTCCATAGGTGCTTTTGGTATTAATTTTGAATTAGAATTGAAATTTTAACTTAGTAATTTTATGTTGACCTTTAATACAAACTTTTATTACACATTATCAAAGTGAAACTCCAATTCTGATTAGAAAACAGTACCTATGGGACTCTAAATAAGTTTTGCCTAGAAAGAAATGAAACATCAAATCCAGATTCCACTCAAAATGCCAAACGAAATTAATTCAACTTAACTTACACAATTCAAAAATTGTATTAAGAACAAAAACCAAAACCAATGATGAAGACAAAACCCAATAAGGTACAAGAAAATCTAGATTCTACAACCTCAAAAATGACAAAACTAAAATCATAGAAACAAAATCAAAACAGCACTTTAAAACTTACTTGTGATCATTCCCATCCACCAAAGTGGCTCCAAGAGATAATAAAACCCACCAACACCTACAAAATGACATTAAAAAAAACAAAAAACAAGATCATTGCATAATAAAAAATAAAATAAAAAAAAAAACTTCCATATTGCAATTAGAATTCTAATAGAAGAAGATGAGAAATCAAATTGCTCACCAGCCCTAACACCAGAAACAGCTGCAGCTCTTCTGAGACCTTGTTTCTTAATGATGAAACTTGCCCCAATGAAGCCACTTGACACCAAAGCAAGTATGAGACCTTTCAAATTCTCCTTCGACAGACCCATCTCGAAAAATCAAAACTTTCTTCTGATTTTGGATCTCTTCTTCTTCTTCGCATCATCGATAGAGCCACGAGACAAACACGGTTCCTCAGATCATCATCATTGCCTGTTTCATCATTGTGGCATGGAAACAAGGAAAAGTTTGTGTGTGTGTACGACCACAACCTTATTATCGTACACCACCTTTCTGGGCCCCACTTCTTCTTTTTTTTTTTTTTTTTATCGTATGCTCCGAATTTACGCATTTATTGCGGACATAAATGCATATAAGGTCTAACTTTGAACTTTGAATTTAATCAATTTTTTTTTCCTAGTGGGTATGCCAAAATTTTAATTCAACCTTTAGGTAATTAATTCATTATTTATTCCCCAATGGTCAATTGAAGAATTTTGACGATGTTAGTTGTTGATTTTTGTTTTATTGTAGTAATCTAGTGATAAAATATTTGACATTTTTCAATGCATAGTCAATTTCCTGTTAATGAAAAAAATAATTATTGCTGTGACATTAATTTTAGCATTTAGTTTTTTATATGCTTAAAATTTAACAGTTGATTAAGAATGAAAGCTGTTTTAGTTAAAAACAAAATTCAATGGTGAATTTGAAAGAGAAGATGCTAAAGTTTAAGTATATTTCAGGCAAAATACTTTTTCAATTAAAATAAAGGTTTACAACAATAATCAATATCATTGAAAATTGGTAAAAAAAATTAACAAGTGGAGCCCTTAAGAAGGTTGTGGAATTTGATAGCAGAAGAAAAACAATAAAGGTGCCTTAGTTAACCCTTCTAATATTATCCTTAAAAATTTATAGGTAGTGGCATTTATGGTGATGGTGCATGATCACATGAAGCTACCATGGGAAGTAGTGCAGGGAATTGAGATAGGGTACAGGTGTTAATTTTGTGAGAGGTGGCCAATGGGAGAGGTTGAAGAAGCAAATAGGGATCATTCCACATTGGACAAATGTAATGTTGTCTCCTACATACAAGTGTTTGGTTTTGGTTGGTGTCTCAGGATTCCTCATTTGTCTTGGTCCTACTCATCACATGTCACATGTCGGCAAGGAATTATGAAATAATTTCAAATTGCATTATTAGTTAGAATGTTATTTTAGTATGGGCCAAATATATCATAAATAATTCTAATATATAATTATTTAATAAAAATGTAAGTTATAAAACTTTTATCAAACTTGAGTCTTTATTTTATGGACTTAGATTAAACATTTTTTTAGTTCAATTTGTTGTAACTAGTGATTTATATCAAGTTTGTGACCAACCCAACTCAAATCTTTAGATGGTGTAGATGATGTAAAGGATCTGGGCTTGAATTATAAGGACTTTTTTTTTAAAAAAAAAAATGATTTTTTAGCATTTGATCATATTTTGATATGATATTAATCTAAGAAAATACTTAAAATTGAGCTTGGAAAAATATAAATGTAATCTAGGCTTTTTATGGCGACATTATAGGTGTGATCCGACTTAAATTTGCTAAATAAAACATTGTTTTGGATTTTCAATTTTAAACACGAATAAAATATAAGCCATTTAAACCTCGTTTAACCTTAGCTTATTAAAGAAGACATTTGAGTTGGACCTTTTTCTAGAAGGTCAACCTTTACTATAACCTACAACTTGTATCAATAACATAACCAGCTTCACTTTAATTCATCTAATGAAACTTAGGATCGAGCTTAAAATTATAAGCAAAAATTTAGTATAAATCTTTTCAACTTACTTCAATCATGAAAAAGTTTTACCTTTACTCTCAAAAGCTTATACACATCGAGCTTATACTTCATTTTAAAAAAATCAAATTGAACACAAACTTTTTTGTTTGATCTACTACAATTTGTGATCTGCATTAAACCCATATAATCCTAGCCAAACCTTTGTAATGAAATATAGAATTTAAACATCAAATTTTTTAAATGAGCTAAATTTAAATCTTTTAAAACGAATTGACAAAAGTATGTAAAACACACCGCTCCATGTTCTATCAAAACAACCTAATAACTCGAAGTTAGCGTACTTTTACAGAAAAATTTTGAAACTAAAAAATTATAAATAGAAACAGAAATAATAGACAAACTAAATAAAAACTAGCTATAATTATAAAAATTTAAAAACTTAAAACTAAAAGCAACACAAAATAGAACCTAAATAAATAAATAAAATAAAATTCCAAGAATCAACAGAGGAGAGATCAGGCATGGGAAGGAGGTAACCTTTAATTGCATTTTTCAGCAAATAAGAGGAAAAGGGAGAAATATAGACATTAAAAAAGGCACAATAAAATTCACATAGTAGCATAGTTAGGAAAGGTTAAATAATAATAATGGTTATATTTTTTACTACAATTAACAAGTTAAAAATATCATTATTTTCCTAAAATAAGTTACAATACCAACAAATAAGTTCCAAATATTTAATTCACCAATATAATTAAACTAAAAAAATAGGTATGACTCACTAATTGCAATTTAACACCTTGAACAACTCCAGCTGGCAAGTTAATTACTGCAATAACGACAGAAACGAGGGCAGAACAAAAGCCATGCAAGAATCATTACAATCCTTCTCATAATTTCCTGTCCAGTAAGCTGGTCATGCCAAAAGAAGAAAACAAACAAGATCCTAGAATCAACTATATTACTAGGTTATGATTTTCAAAGATTGATGCTTATATTTAAAAGCACACAACCTCATGCTGGAACTACGCCTCAGTCTGGCTACACTCATACTATGAATTACAGGAATCGCATCAAAATTTAAGAAACTATGGGCAAGAAGCCGAAAAATCACTTCCATCAACTATTCACTAATGTAATTCACTTGATAGAGCTACAAAATCTTGGAAATTATAGCTATAATTACCACAAAACTCAAATACATTTTTGTCTACATCAGCTAATACTTTATGGAGTGAGCAGTAAAATCCAATAAAATTGCAGAATTGACAATGTACAGTTTCCTAAAGTATGTCTATAGCAAGTGGGTAAAACTATCAAGATTTCGCCATGTCATTTTGATTGGTGATCTTCAAAGAAGGGGAAGAAATCAAAAGGGAAAAGGAAACAATTGGCAAGACCAATTTTTCATCTTGCATTAGATCTTTTCAGCTTCAGCCATCTTGTTCAAGGATGTGAATCCCAGTGTAGGGGTATTTCTCATATCGCCGCCACAAGACACCAAAAAGGGATCCACAAGATCTTATTTCCATGGGTGGAAGAAAAAAAATTCCACAGAATGTACAAAAGCTGAAGCTGTATAAATGCAGAGTGAAAGCAAACCGCCTACACTCTCATAATCAGCCACTCTAATCCCACAAAGCTGGCAGCTACTTTATACCTGAAGAGAAGCCTTGTCTTGAAGGAAACCCACCAGGTTGTGTCCTATAAGGTTTCTCACTACCAAAGCGTTTGTCTGACGGTCCAGCACCAAGGATCCCCAGTGAGTTAGGATCAGTAATTCGGATTCCATTACTTACTGTCCTTTGAGGTGGCGGCTGACCCTGGAAATGATTATCACTTTCATTTCTTCTTCTTCGTTTCCATGCCTCAGAGTTCCCAGTATTATTACCTGGTTCTGGCATTTGATACGGAGTCATATTTTTTAATCCTTTTTGCCTCTCCATGTGGCGACGGAATGGATTTCCATTTCTGCTAAATGGAACAGATACCGACCCATTGCTGTGAGACGGGCCAACCCCTGCCTCATCTTGCTCCTGTCTAAGTTTGGAATATATTTGATGAAGCCTCTCCCCTGAAAGATGGGAAAAGGTGGAGACATATTTCCACAGTCGCACAGTCATTCCTGTAAATAAGCAAAATAAATAAATCATGTGGTAGAGAATCCTAAAAACCATTGACGAACAACTTATATAAACCTATCCTCTTAAGAGGAAATATGAGGCCAACAACAAAAACAAAAGGTTTCCATACAATGATAAAAGCAGAAACCTCTCCAGAGGAATGAAAACTTACTATCTTGCTTATAGGGTTCCTCTTCATGATCTAACACAATTTGATCTATCTTTCGCCCAAGAAGTTGCAAATAGTTGCGTATTTTCGAAAGCACCTGAAATAGGGAGGAAAGTAAATAGTGTAACGTATTTGAAAATACACATACTACAAGGAAACAAGCCAAACGGAGTACCTTTTCCTTTGGAAGATTGGCACTAGTCTGCTGCAACCTGTGAAGACGTTTCAAAGTTTTCATTTCTTCAACCATTACATCTTGACACCATTCCATCCATTTTACTTCCTTGAACTGCTCATATACTTCGTCATTGTCAGACATTTCACCCTCTTCCTTTACTATAGATTCAACCTTCTGGGGTTTCTGAAATCTGTCCTTTCTGATTTGGACATTAACAGAACCCGATTTTTTCTTTTTATCCTGTCCACGCAGTGAGATGTTGATCATATTTTCTCTCTCTTTCTTGGTTGGCTTCTTTCCAACTCTGCTATTGGCATTTTTCACACCAAGAACTGCAAGTTCCTATGCAACCACAAAAAATTGAAGGCATCATGGAAAGTGACAAGCAATGAAGATAGATTCAAAAAATAATGAAGCATCTATCAAAAAATGAAGGATCACAGAAAGAACTAAAAAATCTCAGTAGGAAGCAGACCATAAATTGATTGGTGGGGAAATTTAACAAGCGTACGAAAACAACTAGGCATTACTTCAAATCATATTCAATCACTGGAATACACAAAATCAATGTTAAAAATACCAACATTCACATTCCATTTGGTAGACTTAAAATAACAAATTGGTAAAACATTCGTCTTGGATGTCACGGTAATGGAACACTGTGAATGTATGTCTAAAACAAAAATCAAAGCAGTGCAGGACATAACATTTAGTTTGAAGCTCAACAAGACTTAATTTATAGAAATAAAAAAAAATTAAAAAAAAAAAAAACAAGCATGCATGTAAATCGTATTTTGCCAATATTATAGAAAACACAGCCCGAAATCTACTATTTACAGTCGAAGTATTTGTTTAATATTCAAGATTCTCAATCTGATATCAATCTGACATTACAAACCTCACATATATTCATTCCCTCAACAAAATTCCCTCCCTTCATGACTTTTTTGTCAACTCAATATTCTATTATTCTACAGATTAATAGCATCTATATTACCCTCAATTCACATTATGACCTCCCTACTCGCTAATGTAGCTTCTCCACTTCTTATTTTCTTCTTTCTAGTAAATACCTTAGTGGTAGGGGATATAATACATGTGAAAAATAAAATACTAAACAATATTGTGAATGGTAATTAATGAAGTCTATAAGAAGAATAGGAAGCATGTAAAAGCACTAGAAACAAAGAAACAAGCAAAAGAAAAAATATTAAAGATTCATAAACAGATTTATAAATTGCAAATACAGAAGAAACAAAAGAACAAGATGCTGAAATTAGAATTCAAGTAATTGCATACTTGCTCCAAAAGGGCATTAGCACGGTCTTTCAAATTTGGAGCTCGTGGCAAGAAAGTTTCATGGTGTTGAAGTTCCACAGGTGCTATTTTTTTCGTAAGTCCAAGTCTTTCATCTAGTCTAATATTTTCCCAATTACCAAATCCGTGGTAATATATTCCAAGAAGCAATCTAGCATCATCAACTGTAAACAAGTAAAAAAGAATCAGCATAAAAGCAATTAAGTCAAAAGAATATATAAACAGACTACATAAGAGGATACACTTACTTTGATTCCATCCACAACCTTTGGACCAGTTTGATGGTTTGAGATATGACAAAACACGAAATTGTGCAATGGGATCTTCATATCGACCAATGCGCTTTGCCAGAAGTTGAAGTTGTTGTACACGGGTAAGTAGATCATTTGCCTTCACTGGGACACCAAAAAAATCCAGCAAAGGCCCCTGGATGCAATATTACATTTTATAAGCTTCTAAGGAAATAAGAATACAAATAACCATTTCAACACCCCTATTCTATTGAACTTAATTTTAACAACCTTCACATCTAGATTTCCAAGTTCAACTGCCTCTGCACAGCCATCAATCAGAGCATTGAAAAGTTCAATCTGCGCTTCCGGTGGAGCTGCCCCAACAGCACCACCAACCTCAGCAGCAATTAAGTCAATTTGGCTCTCATTCCCATATTTCATAACCTGGCAAATTAATTGGAGATGAACGAAATCCGCAAAAATTATTCATTACTACCAATGAAAATAACAAATTTAGTTTTTAATTTCTTTTGGTATTTCCGCTGTGTATCTTTGATATCTTCTGTTTATCTGTCTCATCTATTGATAGGTAATGAAGAATAGCTTTGTTTGAATTAAAAGGAATTAGAAACTCACGAAATTGGGCTATAGTGGAACGAGAATCTATTCACCCCCCTTTAGATTCACACATAGGGACCAACACTGTGAAGATTCTTACAGACGAAGAAAAGCAGAGGAAAGCGGCTGAAGAGAAAGCAAAAGCAAGACAAATTGCTCTTCAAAAGGCTGCCAAAGGCAAAGAGAAGATGAAGCAGAAGCTAGTGTCTGTCGTTATTGGCGAGACAGACGAAGAAAAACAACTGAAAGAGGCTAGGAGGGTCTCTATGCTGCTTCATGCTGAGCGAGAAAGAATCTTTCTCGAGAGCGTTCGAGGCATTGGATCATCTGAAGTTGCGTCTGCTCCAGCAACTTCAGAGGGCATGAACAGTGAGGAAACTGCCCAGATCTAGAAGGACAATGCCCAACTAGCGGAGGAGTTGGAGACAATGCTCAACGAGGAAGTCTCCACAATGGAGGTCTCTCCATTAACAACATTCCAAGACGAACATAGGACAACTGCATCCGATCCTATTGTTGCGTCTCCGCTGAACGCTGCCCTTGCACAGACGTTACCTGCTGCGTCTGAGGAAGCATCCCACCAACAGACGAAGGAAATTCCGCCGTCTGAAGATGTCATTGTGATTGAAGAACATCTTGAAATCGTTTGAAGCTTGAAGATGCAGTTGTCAAAAGAATTTGACATGAAGGATTTAGGTCCAACCAAGAAGATCCTTGGGATGCAAATCACGAGAGATAGATAAAAAGGAATTTTGCAGTTATCTCAGGAAAAGTACATTAACCGTGTTTTGCAAAGATTCAACATGGGCGACGCCAAACCAGTCAGCACACCTTTGGCAAGTCATTTTCGCCTATCCAAGGACCAGTATCCTCAGACAGAGGAAGAAAGAAGTTTCATGGCTAAAATTTCATATGCTTCAGCCATTGGAAGTTTGATGTACGCAATGGTCTGTACGAGGCCAGACATTGGCCATGCAGTGGGAGTAGTAAGCAGGTTTATGGCAAATCCAGGGAAAGCTCATTGGGAAGCAGTCAAATGGATTTTGAGGTATCTACGAGGAACCACAAAGAAGTGTTTGTACTTTGGTAAAGGAGATATAAAGATACAAGGTTACGTAGATGCAGACTTTGGAGGTGAAGTCGATCACCGAAGAAGTACCACCGGCTACATATTTACTGTTGGAAGTTGGATGTCGCAAGTACAGAAGATTGTGGCTCTATCTACTACAGAAGCTGAGTATGTAGCAATAACAGAAGCCAGTAAAGAGATGATATGACTTCAAGGTTTGTTGACAGAGCTGGGATTCATCCAGGAAAGGAGTGTCTTGCATTGTGATAGTCAGAGTGCGATACATCTGACAAAGAATTCAACATTTCACTCCAGAACTAAGCATATTGATATCCGTTATCACTTTATTAGTTCTCAACTTGAGGATGAAGTGTTAACGTTGAAAAAGATACAAGGAAGTGAGAATTCAGCAGACATGTTGACAAAGGTGGTGACCATTGACAAACTGAAGTTGTGTTCAACTTCAGTTGGCCTGCTAAAATAACAGATCAAAGAAGACTGTTGCATCGATCAAGGTGTGAAGACAGATTGAAATCAGTCTTCAAGTGAGAGATTGTTGGCAATAGTCAAATTTGGCAACAGTCAAAATTGGCAACCATGAATAGTCAAAATTGACAGAAATTTTTGGTTTCCTTCTCCTATAAATAGGAGGCATTGCATGAAGGTTAAGGCATCCCACAACAACACAACAAGTGTTAGTTACATAGAGAGAAGTGCAGTAGCACTTAAAATTAGAGAAAGGAAATAAGAAGAAGAGAGTAAAAACAATTTAGTTCTTGCGGGTGTAATTGGGGTCTGGGTTATAAGTATTTTGAGTATCCTGTAAACACTAAGTATATTTCTTTTTTTTTTTTTTGGTAAAAGATCTGCAGCAGTCCGGAGACATAGACATTATTAGCCGAATTCCGTTATCAATATGTGTGTGCAAAAATTCTAGTTATTTTTACTTCCATAAATCTAACGGTACGAGAAAATTCTGCGTAATTTTCCCAACAAAATTAACATTATAATTAATTTAAATTTTATTACATGTACATATATAATTTTATTATAAATCTTACTCTAGAGGGTGCACGGGAGCAGTAAGAGGAGTCTCACACAGAAGATTGGCCCACCCCGAAATATCTCCTTCACCATTTTCATTATTCTATTATTGAATTGTCATAAAACCCTAAACCCCGAATTTCACAGTGTAGGGTTTCTTTCCATTTCCATTTTCTCAACAAACCACACATCATGTTAACCGCAATCCTCAGAAGAACTTCTTCCACACTCTCGCGGCGCGTTTTCCCCGCCGCCTTAATCTCCGCCTCCACCACCACCGCCGCCGCCGGCAACGACTTCCTGCAACGCTCTGCCGCCTTCAATTCCAGAACCTTTCACTCGCAACCGGGACCTTTGAATTTCCGGTCTTCACCATGGACCCGTGCGGAATACGCCGTAGCGGATTTCCCCTACGAAGAAGGGTCCAAAGGGAACGCCGACGAAGGCCTCGAGATCGCGAAGCTCGGAATTTCTCAGGATATTGTCTCTGCTTTGGCCAAGAAAGGCATCACCAAACTCTTCCCCATTCAGGTTAGGGTTTCTTCGTTTTTTGGTTTGAGAAAATATGTATGATCTGTTGTTGATTAATCATAGTTAAGGGTGTGTAGTTTAGATGTTTAGTAACTTAATTAATTCAGATGCTGGTTTTTAATTAATTAATCAATTAATTTGTTGAATTGTAGAGGGCTGTGCTGGAACCTGCTATGCAAGGTCGTGATATGATTGGTCGAGCTAGAACTGGAACTGGGAAAACCCTTGCTTTTGGGATACCCATCATGGATAAGATCATTCAGTATAATGCTAAGCATGGGTTTGTACCTTTTTGTTTTCTATGAAGATGATACTTATGTTATATTGTTTTTACCTGAATTTGTAACTTGTTTCTCTGGTTGAGTTGAAGGTGGACCAGAGTTCTGTTTGAATAAATTTTGTCATAAAAAGAAGAAAATAAGAAAGTAGCTTGCATTGAACTTGTCAATAAGCTTAAATTAATTTATGTAGCTTAAGTTTTGGAGAAGTTAAATGAAGAGAGCTTTTATAGATGTTGAGTGTATAAGTTGATTTTAACTTATGAGTGAAGTTTAATTCGTTTTAGGTTCTTATTTTGTCTTCCTATAAGTGCCTGCATAGCAGTTTATCCAAACTTGACCTGGGTGATTGATGTTGATGTGGATGGAAAATATTGATTTGTGATTTTGACTGTGAGGTTTTTTGTGGTTGATGTGGCAGGCGGGGAAGGAATCCTTTGGCTTTGGTTTTGGCTCCAACTAGAGAGCTTGCAAAGCAGGTTGAAAAGGAGTTCTATGAGTCAGCACCTAACTTGGATACAATTTGTGTTTATGGGGTACACCCATCTCGGCAGATGAGTCAGCTTGATTATGGTGTTGATATTGCTGTTGGAACGCCTGGTCGGATTATTGACCTTCTCAACAGAGGTGCTCTAAATTTGAAGGAGGTTCAATTTGTTGAGATAACTGCAAAATTCCTTTTTATCTATCTCTCGTGATTTGCATCCCAAGGATCTTCTTGGTTGGACCTAAATCCTTCATGTCAAATTCTTTTGACAACTGCATCTTCAAGCTTCTGATTTCTTCAATATCTGAACTTGGTACTAACATATCATCAACATAAAGTAGCAAGATGATATAACTAGATTTATATCTCTTGAAGAAGAAGCAACAGTGGTCAGCGTTGCACTTCTGAAAGCCTTCCATGTGCATGAAGCTATCAAACTTCTTATACCACTGTCTTGGAGCTTGTTTTAGGCCGTACAAGCTATTTTTTATTCTGCATACCTTATTCTCCTTTCCTTTCACTGAGAAGCCTTCAGGTTGATGCATGTATATTTCTTCGTCTAAGTCTCCATGAAGAAATGTCGTCTTCACATCCAGCTGCTCAAGGTGGAGATCTTCACTAGCAGCAATACTTAGTATGGTTCTGATAATATTGAGCTTCACAACTGGAGAAAAGATTTCTGTGTAGTCAACTCCTTCCTTTTGCTGGAACCCTTTGACCACTAGTCGGGTTTTGTATCTCTTGGAGCCATCATGCTCCTCTTTCACCCGATATATCCATCTGTTGTGAAGTGTCTTCTTACCCATGGGTAAATCAGCTAGTTCCCATGTTTGATTCGAATTTAAAGACTTTATTTCGTCCTTCATGGCAAGCTCCCACTTGATGGCATCTGTGGTTTGACTTGCTTCTTCAAAGTCTTCAGGCTCTCCTCCATCAGTCATCAACATGTAGTCCATATATCTTCTGTTTGACACATGTGGATGGGAAGACCTTCTCAAGACAGGAGTTGGAGTAGGGAGCTCTGAAGTATTAGACTGCTGCTCACTACTCTGCTCAGTCAGTCCTTCTGGATGAGGAGTTTCAATGGTAGGACTATCAGGGACTTCATCCACCTCTGCATACACTGACCCAATCTGTTCTGATTCACTGCTCTCAGTGTTATGTCTATCCTTGTACATCACTCTTTCATTGAAGATCACATCTCTGCTGCGGATCATCTTCTTGTTTTCATCATCCCAAATGCGGTAGCTAAACTCATCTTCACCATAGCCGATGAGAGTGCATTTCTTTGACTTAGGATTAAGTTTATTTCTGCCTTGATCACTTATGTGCACATATGCTACACAACCGAAAACTCTAAGATGTGAGAGTTTTACCTCTTTTCTGCTTCATACCTCTTCTGGTATTTTGTGCTCCAATGGTACCGATGGACCTCGGTTGATCAAGTAGGATGCTGTGTTGACTGCTTCTGCCCAGAACTGCTTTGGTAAGCCTGACTGCACACGTAAGTTTCTGGCTCTTTCGGTCAATGTTCGATTCATCCGCTTAGCTACACTGTTATGTTGAGGCGTACCTGGCACTATCCTTTCCATTCTGTTTCTGTGCTCGTAGCAGAACTTCTTGAATCTGGTGTCTTCATATTCACCACCATTGTCAGTTCTGAGCTTTTTTATCTTCAATCCTGTCTCATTTTCTACCATTGCTTTCCACATTTTGAAAACTTCAAATACTTCAGACTTGTGTTTAAGGAAGTATACCCATACCTTCCTGGAGTGATCATCAATAAAAGTCACGAAGTAGTGTTTTCCACCAATGGATGAGACTGTAGTTGGACCCCAGACATCAGAGTGAACAAGCTTGAGTTTCTCCTTCTTTGGGGTACTTGCACTTGTCTGAAAGCTGACTCGCTTCTGCGTTCCAAGTATATAGTCTTCACACATGTCAATTTCCACTGACTGAAGACCTGGTAATTTTCCCTTCGAGTGCATGATCTTCATTCCCTTCTCACTCATATGGCAAGTCTCTGGTGCCATAGATAGGAATTTTCATTCGTTGCAGCAACTGCGATTGAGCAACGTGTTCCTGCTGTCGTGTATAGAGTGTCATCTTTCTTGCCTTGAGCGACTGTCATTGCACCCTTTGATATCTTCCAATCATTACCATGGAAGATTGTAGTGTAGCCTTCACCGCCAACCGCTCTTGAGATTAAATTTTTTTTCAGGTCGGGAATATGTCTAACATTTTTCAATTCCCATGCAGAGGCATTCAATTTAATCTTCACTACACCTTTACCCACAATCTCACAAGTTTGATCATTACCAAGATAAACTTTACCTTATTTTTCAGGGACATAACTGTCGAAGAATCCTTTCTGTGACGTGGCATGGAAGGATGCTCTAGAGTCTAACACCCAAGACTCTTCCTTGCTCTCCAAAGAACATATCAATGCATCATCTCTTCTTGATGTGGAAGCAACGTTTGCTTTGTCCTTCACTTCCTGATTCTTCGATGCGCCTTTGTACTGATTTTTGTAGTGCCCGATCTTTCCACATTTCTAACACTCGATAGTCTTCGAGTGAGAATTATTTGGATTTCTCGATTTGGACCTCCTGCCCTTTGATCTGCCTCGGTAGTTTGATCTGTCACGTCCGTCTTCTCTAGTTGAGTTTCTTCCTCTTGACTCTGTATGCAATACTGAAGAGGTTGAAGACTCACCCGAATCTCTCCTTCAGATCTCTTCACTGAGAACTAGATCACGGATGTTATCGAATTTTAACTTATTGCTTCCTATTGAGCTACTCCACGGTAGTGACGTGACAATAGCTACTCCAACTTTCTGGTAAGGAAGACAAAAGTATCAAGGCTCGTACCTCATCATCAAATTCGATTTCAACTGAACTCAACTGTGTTGTGACTAAGTTAAGTTCATTGATATGTTGTGCTACCGATGCGCCTTCCGCCATCCACAAGTTAAACAATCACCTCATCAAATGAACTTTGTTTGAGGCCGACGACTTTTCATACATCCTGGAAAGAGCCGCCATCAGACCCGCCATGGTCTTTTCTTTTGCAATGTTAAAGGCAACATTACGGGATAATGTTAACCGGATAACGCCAAGGGCTTGCCTATCGAGAAGTTTCCATTCGTCATCACTCATGCCTTCTGGCTTTGTTTCTAAGAGAGGTTGATACAGCTTTTTCTGATACAAATAGTCTTCTATCTGCATTTTCCAAAAGCCAGTCCGCACCATCGAATTTTTCAATTTTCACCTTTCCTTCATCTGCGGCCATCACTCCCACTTAAATCTGACTTTTCCTCAGGATCGTTTCTGACAATTTCTGTAAACCACTGTGTTGAGAACACGTTTACGAACAAATTTGTAACGCTGACAAAATTTTTTTGTTTTTACTTTTTGCGACGTGAATAGTACCTCACAAAAATTGCAGAGCTTCCAACCTGGAGCTCTGATACCAGTTGTTGGGAAAATTACGCAGAATTTTTTCGTACCGTCAGATTTATGGAAGTAAAAATAACTTGAATTTTTGCACACACATATTGATAACAGAGTTCGGCCAATAATGCCTACGTCTCCGGACTGCTGCAGATCTTTTACTGAAAAAAAAAGGAAATATACTTGGTGTTTACAGGATACTCAAAATACTTACAACCCAGACCCCAATTACACCCGCAAGAACTAAACTGTTCTTACTCTCTTCTTCTTATTTCCTTTCTCTAATTTTAAGTGCTACTGCACTTCTTTCTTTGTAACTAACACTTGTTGTGTGGTTGTGGGATGCCTTAACCTTCATGCAATGCCTCCTATTTATAGGAGAAGGAAACCAAAAATTTCTACCAATTTTGACTATTCATGGTTGCCAATTTTGACTGTTGCCAATTCTGCCAATTTTGACTATTCATGGTTGCCAATTTTGACTATTCATGGTTGCCAATTTTGACTGTTGCCAATAAATTTTAAATTTTTTAATTAAAGATTAAAAATCATTTTATTTTTCATTTTTTGAAGGTACAATCTCACTTTTCTAATATATTTAATACAATGTTACAAATTTTAAATTAACTCATCAATTTTTTTTGTAACGGCTTAAACTTTCTTAAGAATCAGTCAAATAAAGAGTCAATACTAAATAAGGAAAAATTTAGATACAGGTACAAACAAGTTGTTTATTATCAAGCTTGTTGTCCGATGGAGAAGCTGATTGAAAACTTGATTGAAAAATCTCATTTCACACCAAAAAATAAAAAACTGATTGAAAAAAATAAAAACTTCACCCTAAATTAAGCAAAGGGTGAGAATGGATTTGTAAAATAAAAAATAAGCGGGTATAAATCACATTGCGAGAATGACAAGTTGTGATGAGTTAAGATAGAATGTGTGAGGTTGTGATGATGAATTGAAGATGAAACCCATGATAATAACTCAAATGAAATTAAAATGCCTAAATTTTACCTAGAATTTGAAATTTCTCAAATTTACTCAATTAAAATTTCTTTTCAAAATAACATTATTTTAAATTCTTTAAAGTGTTTCAAAATGACAGCAATTTAATTTTACAGAAAAAATATATTACTCTACATAAATGCTCCTTCTAAATTCACTCTAGTGTAAAATTGTAATATTTTTATTTCACAAAATATTTTTAAAAAAAATTCGTTACAAACCAAGGTAGTTCAATTTAATGTTCGGTTAGGAAAAAATGAGTGTAAAAAAAAAGTGCGACATTTTAAATAATTATATCGGTAATTGCTAATTTATTTTTCACACAAGAGGAATAGTATTAAAAATATAATATTGTTCATAGACATAGGAGAAAAAAGATAAACATGTAAAATCTACATATTTTTTTAATATATATGGAATTTTTAAAATTTTATTAAAAAATAAAGTCATGAAAAATGTAATAAAAACTTTAAAATGTAACAAATCACATTTATAAACTAGAAAAAGATTATAGATGATGAATATTAAATTCAAGGGATTACAAATATAATAAAATATTGTTTTTTAAACGTAACGCAGTTTCACAATATTTAGGTTTTTCAGCATATTCGAATTTGGAACCTTTTGTAATTGGGCTGCATGGTCACTTGCTTCTATAGATGAAAAAAAGTTGTGTGGCCTCAATTTCTGAACGTTGCACCACTTTATCTCTAATGTGATGTGTTTTAACTTTCCTCTCATATGACAAATAAAAAGTTAAAATATAAATATGATGATAATATGTGACATTTATCTACGAGACAATTTTTTTAATAATATATAAATTGATAAATTAATTTATATGGTTATTTTTTACCGTATATAATTGATTGATAATTATTTTTTAAAAAACCAGTGAATCCTTCATCTCAATTATAATTAAATACAAATGATTCATCTTAATTAAACATAATTAATCTGCTAAAGACGAGTCGACAAGAACAATAAAAAAAATATTTATTAATTATCATTTGCAATATCAAACATTGGTTTGACATACATTCAACAAGTTATTTCTATTTTTTTTTTCAAAACGAAAACAAATGTCTTAGTCTTCATTCTTTTGTTTTATTATCTCTCCTTCCATCCGAACTCAAGGAATCCTGAAAAAAAAAATCAACACAAATTAAAATAAAATAAAATAATTAATAATATCTATATACCAATATACACGAAATAATTAAAAAATTTAATTAAAAAACAATTAAAACCGTGAGTTAAAGACTCACTCGACCACCTTGTAGACTGACTTATAGAAAGAGGATTATGTTTAACTTATATACATTTATAGATCTAGATATGTTACGGTTATTTTATCGAATTTTATTAGAAAATCTCACATTTTTTTAAAAAAAAATGTTTTTTAAAATTATACAGTAAAAAACAAATGAAAAAACATTTCATATTTTTCTTCTAATAATTGATGATTAGAAATAAACTTACTTGTTACAATCAACATGGAGGCTGAAGGGAAAATCGAGAGAAACAGCACAGAGTTTAGGAAGTGCAGTAGCCTTATCTTCTTTGAAGGCAGGAATTAGCTTTGCTGCATTTTGAAGGCACTGACATGCTGCATGACGATCATCTCTTGTTGGTGCTGATGCTTTCACTTCTCCAACACCTTTGCAACATTCACTTGATGGACTTTCTTCTAATCCTATCAGGTATCCTAAACATGGCATCATAAACCCTTTTCCTTGTTCACAATTGTAATCATTCTTTCCTTGTTCTGTAGCTTTAACCGTCAAGGCTAACACTACTAGCAAAGTTACGAATGTTGCATACACTCGTTTCATTTTTGTGAAGCTATCTAGCTAGTTCTTTCTATCTCAATAAACTTTCTATGATGGTGGTTCACTCTGTGTTTTTTATGTGAATGTATGAGAGAGAGGTGTTAACTATATAGATAAATTTATGGGACATTGTCTACCTTGATGACGTGAGTTTCATTTATGAGAGTTTGGCTTCTTATGGAGTGAGATCCTTAAAAGAGCCAAAAAGAAGGCTAAGGTATTAATTGAATTTTGTTCATATTCTCATTTCATGGTTTTCAGTGATCATGGTGTTATAATTTATGTTAAAGAAAAATATCTTATAAAAAATTGCAATATAAAAAAAAATAAACAATTAATTATATAAAATATATATATATATATATATATATATATTATGAATGATTGTGTATTAAAGTTGACTATTAAATAAAATTATTCATCAAATATAATAGATATTTAAATATTGTGTTATAATAAAATGGACAGACTAAATTTTATCTAACATCATAAATTTATTTTCTTAATAATATAATCTATTTCGTATTACAGCTAGTTTTATTTAATTTCTGTATTACATTCAAATTACCATTGCTTATATTAACTAATAACTAAGATTGATTTTGGAGTTGATTCATGCATTTACTACCTTTGCACGTATTTATTGTTACAAAACAGCTGGAAGTTGTGGAACATTTAAATTACCAATGTTGTTTGACCACTCCGGAGGTTATCGGACAATAAATTATATATATTTAGAAATTAAATTAGTTTACAACTAGGAAACACTTTTATAATTTAGAATTAAATTAAATTTTAATAAAACGTGAGTTTTTTCAAATTTTAAAAGCTTTATATGAGATTATTGACTTTTCGTAATAATTTTAAAAAAAAAAACTGCAAATTTTAATTTATAATTAGACTGTTTTAAACGGTAAGTTTAAAATCATTAAATGGATCGCAGCCGTAGAATTAGTACAGACAAGAAGTCGAGTGAGGTAAAATAATTTTTGCATTATTATGTAATGAATGCAAAAATTTGGCCTTAGCCTACGCTCTTTAAAGCCGTGGTAAGCCAATTGCTTCATGGAATGAATACATAACCTTTATTTTATAAATTTAGGTCATTATTCAATCAATTCACTTATAAATTATATAAGTATTTTTCTTTTTTCATAATTTATATTTTTATACTCGTACATATTTTTCTCTTTATAATTTATAATTAATTATTTATATATTATAATTATCTATCAAATATATTTCTTAAATTCATATATAATAAATTAGACTAACCCCTAAAACGGGTTGAGGTGGCACTTGAGGTAGGAAAAACGGGTTAAGGTGGGCTAACCTACTAACGATGAATAGGTTCAAAAGTCTTGACCCGTCAGTTTTCAATGTAGAGTTAAAAATAAAAAAGAAACACAAAGATGAGTATAGTTATTATTGAACCTAGAACCAGTAAAATGTAAACTGTAAGTTCGATATCATGTTTGCAACGTAAATTATATTAATTTTAAATAGAAAAACGTAAGTCTTCTATTTGAATTTCAAATTATACAATATCAAACCATTAATAAAATCTAAGAATGACTAAATAAAAAGTTTTAAGAGTTTAAAATAATACAAATAAAATCAAATATAAGTCTTCTACTTAATATTATTATCTTTATTTTAATTTATAATAATATAATATATTAATAAATAATTGTATGTATCATTTAATTAATATTTATGTGTGATAAATCAGTTCACCAAATTGATTTATATTTTGATTGGTTGAATTCGAGTTAAAAATGGACGACAAATTTAAAATGTTAGTCCACCTCATCACTTTGTAGGTAAACTCAACATTATTCACACTTAGTTTAGTAACTCTTTACTTATTTAACTACAAAGATTATATTTAATTTTTGTTCTTGTCTAATTACGTAGGTCGGTGAGCTCATCTTGAGAATTTTTGCAACGTGATGGATTGGTTTCCTCGTTGGATTGTATATGTTTTTTAGGATTTTTTTCAAATAATCTTAATTGGAATTCATCATTCTTATTTATGAGTGTTTGTTAGGGTTTCATCTTCATGGATATCGCGAGAAAAATTATTTAAGTCCATGAATCCTGCTCTTTGCGGGAGATAATTACTAACCGATGTGGAGTTGATGGTGAGCAGAGCCCGATACAATTTTAAATGAGAATTTTCGTATGAAAAACATATTACGAATTTATTGGGTTTAAAAAAACAATTATCTTGGCTAATTAATAAGAAGAAATTTATAAAATAATTAAATGTTTTTAATATAATTTTAATTTTTAAATTATTTTTATGAATTGTAAAGATGAGTTGAAAAAGTAAAATAAAAACATTTAATAAGTGAATTGGATTGAAATTTTTTTATCTATTGAGTACGTCATGATAGAATAGATTAAGTCGACTACTCATTTTAACATGTCTATACTAATATATGACCTTTATCTTGTACTTAAATTATGAAGTATTTAAATCTAATTAAAGATTTATATATTCCTTAAAATCATAAGTTTTTTAATGTCATATATTTTTTTTATATAATTTATTGTGACAATGAAAAAATCAATAATCAAGGTGCAGTTTGCTGGTAAGTTTAAATTTGAGATCGAGATTTATAAACTTCAAAGTTAAATGTCAAACAATAAATTATGTGATTGTCCACGTGTTTCCTTTAAAATATACAAAATAAAAACTGGTCCCATATTCATAGGCCATGTTATCAAGACATCTCTGAACAATTTAATAGTGGAGCTTCAACCTATACCACAAGTCTTCAAGATAAATTTATTCGCTAAACACACTTATTTTAGCAATAATTTTATTTTGGAGTAATACATATTTAATCGATCAACTCATTTATAAAATATATATATATTTTTTTTTTCTTCATATTTTATACATATATGTATTTCTCTTTATTTATATTTTATAACTATTGGTTATCTGTGAATTTTATTTATTTATCGGTATTTTTGTTATAGCAAATAAACTCATAAAACTAGTGAGATAAATTAGAAATGAACTAAAATGAGTTGTCTAGCATAGCATTTAGTGTAATTTATTATTCATACGTACGTATTCATGTACCAAAGTTACAGAAAATGGAGGACATTAATTGAACATTTGAAAATGATAAATGTGTTATATATCTAAGGTTGTATAAGTGTATCTATAAAAAGAAGGCTCGTAATTCGTAAACAAAGGAATCTTGGAAGGGACAAATATAATTTCTCTGCATATCTATATGACTGCCATTATCTATAGCTTCTGCTTCCGTAGTGGCCCTTCCTCAGTGGGTGATATCAGATAAACATCAAATGAAAATCTATTATCTCATTTTTCAATTAAGACCCGTACTTAGTGCTGTTTTTGGTGTCCTTCTTTATAAATATACATTATCTCATTCCACAGCTACACCATATCACTTTTTTATATTATTATATATGATGCCACTTTTTTAAGTGATTTTGCAATATCTTTCAACCATAATCTGAGGAACAGTCTTTTGACCATTTGACTTCTCTTAAATAGATTTTTTTATGCATAAGAACATGTTTATAGACAAAAAATTAGTTGTAATCCATGTTATATCTTATTTATCATATTAATACAAGATAAGAGAAATATGGATAGAAGATTTATATTGATTTATACTATATCAATAGAAGGTTTATATTAGGTTATATTTTCAGTTAAAAATGTGAGTTTTATGTATAATTCAACTCTATAAAACTGATTTGTAAAGTGAAAATTGTAGTCTACTTATATATATGTGCGTAAAATTACTTTTATATAAATTAATCATTAAGACATTAGTTTAATTTCTTAACCAATATTTTTAATTTCTTAACCAATATTCTTAAGACACTAGTATTGCCAAACCTATCACATATGATATAATTGTTGTATTTTGACCCTCTGAATTGAAACAAGGATTAAGACATCCATGTTCCAAAATCTCCAAGTGAAGCAGAAAGTGTAGCTAAAGTACTTGTTTTGAGTGGCTTAATGCTAGAAATGGGTCCTAACTCCACTACTCAAAACAAAACAAGGAATTCCTAGAAATGGGACCAACATGTTTCCCAATCACTCTTGAAGGGCCCAACTGTCATGCCTTCCATTCAACCATAGACCCTCCCAATATTGGCTTCCTGCCATTTCCCATTTTTCAACTTCTCTCAAAATATAATTAAGCCAAAAATAAATAAAAAATTAATAAAAAAATAAAAGAAAGATTCAAACTGGTCCACATTTTGAAGAGAGAGATATTGAAGAGATGAATATGATGGATCCCAACATGGTCTCAAAAGAAGCATCGATAGCTTTGCCTTTTCTTTTTCACGTTACGGTGTAAAGTGAAAGGATTAAAAGAAACACTGTACCTTTTAAATTTATTATTATCATCATTATTATCTTATTCTTATTATTAAAAATTCATATTCAATTAATATTAATTATATGGTGAGTAAACTCTAAATTTATTATAGAATTTCAGTTGCATTCTAAAAGATATTTATACCGACCAAACATTATGATATTTGTTTTTCTTAATTATTACAATACACTATAACAATGTACTTTATTCTCTTGTGAAATGAAACTTACTACAGAGAAAGAAGGGGTCCAAGGGGACCAATGGTATCCACCTAAAAAGAAAATAAACTGTTGGAGTTTATGAGCTGACCTAGGTTGCTTTCTTTCATCCTCATGTCCTCATTATTTGATCATTAAGATTGTCTTGCTCATTACATTTGTGACAAGCTGAGTTGGCACCCACTCAATTCATATCTAACATTTTTTTTTTTCATTTTCATTATTTTTTGGGGGCTGACTAGGTCTAAGATTGTGAAATGGGAACTAAGATTTACTTTCTCAAAACCCTATACAAGAAATATTCATCATATGTTTCTAAGATTTGCATCTGCTTTCTTAATTCAGCTTGTTGGGATCTATGATGTATTGATTGGTATATAGTGATGACTTGATTGGTACATCTTATCAATTTTCTTTAATTAAAGTTTAATAGGATAGTAAGTGTATAACAATTTTGTTTAGTCAACTCTAATTTATAATTAATCAGTTAATTAATATATGCATTTTTTTTTATATTTTATAATTAATGATCTGATTGTCTACTTTGTTTATTAAATATTTTTTTAATATATAAATTGAGTTTTGGTCATGTAAAAGATGAAGATAAATTTTTCTTTTTAAAAATTAAAATTAATTTTTTATTAATTAATTTGTAAAATATTATTTTTAT
The DNA here is from genome assembly GCA_026586105.1 of Hylodesmum podocarpum. Lineage (NCBI taxonomy): Eukaryota > Viridiplantae > Streptophyta > Magnoliopsida > Fabales > Fabaceae > Hylodesmum > Hylodesmum podocarpum. The sequence goes on along the minus strand of JALJEV010000519.1, from coordinate 3,028,965 downwards.
TTTTTTAAAAGATGTGAGATTTTTTAAAATTAATTAATTAAAATTTTATTTTAACTTTTAAATAAATAAATTTCAAATTTTCTTTTTAATCTTTCTTCCCATAATCCTTCTCTGAAAAAAAAAATTAAATTAACCCGAGAAAAATACATGAACTAACAATAATAATGACTCATACCTCCTCCTCAAATGATTCAATTATTAAATCTTATTAATTACCTTAGATTTAAAATAAACTATATTAAAAAATACTCACATTGTATATACTTTATATAAAATTCAATAAATTAATTACTCAATCATACTAAAAAAAAAACTTCAATAAATTAATTACTCGATCTAACGGTTCCTTTAAAAAGAAAATGTGGTTGCACTTGGATCAACTCATGCACTTTAAATTTCATTCCCTTTGCCTTTTATTTATCTTTATGTTTTAAAAATACTAATTTGATTTAAAAGATGATTCCTAACTTCATCCTGTGATGGAGAGTAAGAAAATTGAAAATAACTTTTTCTCAATGATTCCTTGATTTTAAATGAATCATGCACTAAACTTTTGGACATGCCAAAGTGAACACGTGTTTGATCACCAACATGAATTGATGAAAAACTTGGAAAACTTTCATTGTATTTGTAATCTAAAAATAAAAATGCATCAAATTGAATTTGGAAAACTTTCCACTCCTTAGAACTGGTCCTCTCTGCTAGTGCTTTGGAATGCTTTTCCAAATTCCAATGCTGCCAAAATGAGTTGCTCAGAAGTTTCCTTCTCCATATTTATGTATAGTCACTCATATTTCCAGACATGTGATGTTATTACATATTGCTATATCATTTATACAACAATTTACTGTACCGTTAAAAATTCAACTTTGGAACAAAGTATAAAAGAAAAGAAAATAAGAACGTGCTTCGATATTTTAAGATATATTTTATAGTTTTATTGAAATAAAATTTATTATTTATATTTTTTCTCGCAAAATTATAAATCTTTCAATTTACTGAAATAAAAATCACTGTTTTAATTTTTTTTTTTTTTTTTTCCAAAATTACAAACCTTTTGATATGTAATTTTTTACAAATATTTCGATATATAATTTTTTAGTACTTGCACTCACTATCTAAAACTTAGTATATTCATTTACTAAAGACGTGGTGCAAGTAAAAAACTTGTCACTCTACCATTCACTCATCTCTTTTCCATTAACACAAAGACTCAACAAATCTCTTCTTAATTTAAAGTCATATACTTCTACAACAATCTTTTTTTACATCAAAACTAACAAAATTCTTCTGAAAAGATCTTCTCTTATGATCGAATTTTCTCATTTATGAGATATAACACTTCTTTGCAGGAGAATCTTTTGACTTCCGAATTCTTTCTCTTTTAAAGTCTTTGTACTGTTCTTTTAACGTGAGACTTTGATTGCATTCCAATAATATCAAAGTGTATATCACTTAAAAATTAATTTCATTAAAAATCTTGAAAATTTTATTAATTTGAACACAGAGAAAATTATAAAAATACAATTTCTGTTAGACTCTTGGAGATATGCTTTTTTTCTACAAAATCATTCAGGTGTACTTATTCAATAATTTAAGCCTATGAAATAGATGATTTATGACATATAGAGTACGATGGCTACAAAGTTCTATGAACACATATAGAGAGTGTAATTTGTTATATTTTAAAATAAAAATTAAGTTTCAGTCATGCCACCCCACCAAAATTCTCTTTTTCAAAAATCCAGAAATAAAAAAATAAAGGTACACTCAGCATGCACATTGTATGAATTTATTCTTGCCCATGATTGGTATCTATAATATGGTCTAAGATGATATCCTATCATCCAAATCTGATTCATGAGCTGCTATGGTGGACTTGGTTTTATGAATAAACAAGGGAAAAAAACAAAGGAAAAGCTAAAGTGAGTGGTGCTACTAGGCTCAAAAACCGACAGAATACAAATAAAAGAAAATTTAACTGTGTTATGAAACGGTCCATGGTTAATACATTTCCATCCAAACACTGCTTTTGCTTTTGCTTTTTAAAAGCTAAAGATGACACCAAAGTAGTGTGTATGTATGTGTTTGTGTGGGAGAAAAGAAGAGAGGGAAAAGAGAAGAGGACATAGGATGCTGTAACACTGTTACCTCTCTGAACTCCTTAACATTACATGCACAGCACAACACTCTTCACTCACTCTCTCTTTCTCTCTCTCTCATTCTTTCTCTTACCATCTGATATACTTCATATTCTGCACAACTCTATGATATTATCATCATTCCAACTGCACAACCTTAACTTCTAAGCCAGTTATCCCAAAAATGGGAACTCCAACTCTTACCCTAGTACTTGTACTTCTCCTTTTATGTTTAGCTTGGCCTGTTTTTTCTTCTCTTCCTATGTCTCTTAGAAGACAAGCCTCTATCTTAGTTTCCCTCAAACAAGATTTTGAGGCTAACAATGATTATTCTTTGAAAACTTGGGATATGTCTAACTACATGTCCCTTTGCACTTGGGAGGGTATTCAGTGTGACCAAAAGAATAAGTCTGTGGTGTCATTGGACTTATCAAACTTCAACCTTTCTGGCACACTTTCACCTTCCATCACAGGACTCAGGAGCCTAGTGAGTGTTTCACTTGCTGGCAATGGTATCTCAGGAGAGTTCCCTAGTGACATTCACAAGTTAGAGTTTCTGAGGTTTCTCAACATATCTAGTAACAAGTTCAGTGGAGATATGAGTTGGGAATTTTCTCAGTTGAAAGAACTTGAAGTTCTTGATGCTTATGACAATGAGTTCAATTCCTCCCTGCCTCTTGGTGTCACTGAGCTTCCTAAGCTTAAGTCCTTGAATTTTGGCGGGAATTATTTCTCTGGTGAAATCCCTCCAAGCTATGGAGACATGGTTCAGCTCAACTTTCTGTCTCTTGCAGGAAATGATTTGAGGGGTCTCATACCAACTGAGCTTGGAAATCTCTCTAACCTGACACAACTTTTCTTGGGATACTATAACCAATTTGATGGTGGAATTCCTTCCACGTTTGGTAAGTTGGTTAGTTTGGTTCATCTTGACCTTGCAAATTGTGGCTTGACAGGTCCAATTCCAGCTGAGTTGGGAAACCTCAACAAAGTTGACACTCTATTTTTGCAAACTAACCAACTCAGTGGTTCAATCCCTCCCCAACTAGGTAACATGAGTCGCCTCAAGTGTCTTGATCTATCAAACAATGAGCTAACCGGAGACATCCCTAATGAGTTCTCTGGCCTTCATGAACTCACTCTCTTGAACTTGTTCATCAACAGGTTGCATGGTGAAATTCCACCTTTCATTGCTGAGTTGCCTAAGTTGGAAGTGCTGAAGCTTTGGCAAAACAACTTCACAGGTACCATTCCCTCAAGGCTTGGTCAGAATGGCAAATTGGTTGAGCTTGACCTCTCAACAAACAAGCTCACTGGATTGGTGCCTAAATCTCTTTGCTTTGGAAGAAGTCTCAGGATTCTGATTCTTCTCAACAATTTTCTGTTTGGATCTCTGCCTTCTGATCTAGGCCAATGCTACTCACTCCAAAGGGTTCGTTTGGGACAGAACTATTTGACAGGACCAATACCAAATGGTTTTCTTTACTTGCCTGAACTGGCCCTTTTAGAATTGCAAAACAATTACCTTAGTGGTTGGCTTCCACAAGAAACAAGCACTGCACCCTCTAAACTAGGACAGTTGAATCTATCAAACAATCGCTTATCTGGCTCGCTACCATCTTCTATTGGAAACTTTCCCAACTTGCAAATTCTGCTGCTTCATGGAAATAGAATCTCAGGAGAAATCCCTCCTGATATAGGGAGGCTGAAAAACATACTCAAGTTGGATATGAGTGTTAACAACTTTTCAGGTAGCATTCCTCCTGAAATAGGTAACTGTTTATTACTCACCTATTTAGATTTGAGCCAAAACCAACTTTCTGGCCCTATCCCAGTTCAGCTTTCACAAATTCACATACTAAACTATCTCAATGTCTCATGGAACCACCTAAGCCAAAGTCTTCCCAAGGAACTTGGGGCCATAAAGGGCTTGACTTCAGCAGATTTTTCTCACAATGACTTCTCTGGCTCAATTCCTGAGGAGGGGCAATTCTCAGTGTTTAACTCTACATCCTTCATTGGAAATCCTCAACTATGTGGATATGAGTTAAATCCATGCAACCATTCTTCAAATGCAATATTAGAGTCTCGGGACAGTGGCAGTGCAGGACCTGGAGTTCCTGGAAAGTATAAGCTTCTTTTTGCAGTGGCACTATTGGCTTGTTCATTGGCATTTGCAACTTTGGCCTTTATCAAGAGCAGAAAGCAGAGGAGGCACTCTCATTCATGGAAGCTCACAACATTTCAGAATCTAGAATATGGAAGTGAAGACATCAGAGGGTGCATTAAGGAAAGCAATGTCATAGGAAGAGGTGGAGCTGGTGTTGTATACCATGGAACAATGCCAAATGGAGAGCAAGTAGCTGTGAAGAAGCTATTAGGAATCAACAAAGGTTGTTCTCATGATAATGGTCTCTCAGCAGAGATAAAGACACTAGGGAGAATCAGGCACAGGTACATTGTGAGGTTGCTGGCATTTTGCTCAAATAGAGAGACCAATTTGCTTGTTTATGAGTACATGCCTAATGGAAGCTTAGGTGAGGTCTTGCATGGGAAAAGAGGAGAATTTCTCAAGTGGGATACTAGGCTGAAAATAGCAACAGAAGCTGCTAAAGGACTTTGCTATTTGCATCATGATTGTTCCCCTCTTATAATCCACAGAGATGTGAAGTCAAACAACATATTGTTGAACACTGAATTTGAGGCTCATGTTGCTGATTTTGGACTTGCCAAGTTCTTGCAAGACACTGGAACATCAGAGTGCATGTCTTCCATTGCTGGTTCTTATGGTTACATAGCTCCAGGTACTTAATTTTAATTCTTATACATATAAGTCAGTTATTCTACAAAATGATAACTACTTCAAGCAGATTTATATTGATAACACTATACACTAAATTCAAGTTTAGGAGACATTGTTTTTTGCTTAGCTCCTTAGAAAAGGTTCAGGGGATATCATTGTTTAGATCATTGGTTTGACCAAATAAAATGATTAAAGTCAAGAATGACAACAGTTAGATTTAAATCTAGAACCTCGTGCAAATTATCTAATTCTAGTAATTTTTTTAGTATGTATATGATTATTTCAGGTTCATTTAACAATCAAAATATTCACAGTGGAAAAAGTCAATGTGAATGGAATTTATGTACTTTACTGCTTTTATTTTTAGCACAAAAATATTTTCTCTCTTTTTGCATTTACTTGCTATTTTATGGGACCACCATATCCCACTGTATGTGAATTTCTATATTGGGGGAAGGCTCCACTAACACAAAGGAAAATTCTTTCAATCTTTAATCTTTTGCTTTTCCTCACCTTAACTGGGTTTGTGCTTTTGCATGCCTTGAAACCATAAATCTGGATTCAAACCAAAGCAAATCACAACCATCCTTTTTTGACTAGCACCCTTTATCATGTCTATAACAGCCAACAAATGCACATTAACCAAAAGCATATGGTTCTCTCATCAAGGCTCCAGATTAGTATCTAAGATTTACTTTCTCAAAACCCCAGAAAAAAGAAAATTGAACAAATTTAAAGTCACAAGGCACAACTAGCTTATCTTTTTGCAAATTCAATTTGTTAACTAGAAATTTAAAAATAAAGCTTTTCCCTTGTTTGTCTATAACTAGTGTTTTTCATTATCATTATTATTATAAAACCATCATCATTATGATCATTATTACTATTACTATTATATATAAACATATTCCTTTTTCCCAACAATGACATTTATTGTAGTGTTATAGCCTCATAGGCATAGCTACTTTAACTTTTGATATAAAATGTGAAAGACAACTTATCATGGTGTACTGATTTTGATTTATATGACAGAATATGCATACACATTGAAAGTTGATGAGAAAAGTGATGTCTATAGCTTTGGAGTGGTGCTGCTAGAACTATTAACTGGAAGAAGGCCAGTAGGGAATTTTGGTGAAGAAGGACTAGACATTGTTCAATGGACCAAGTTGCAAACAAATTGGAGCAAAGATAAAGTGGTGAAGATTCTTGATGAAAGACTATGTGGAGTTCCCTTAGATGAAGCAAAGCAAGTATACTTTGTGGCCATGCTATGTGTTCAAGAACAAAGTGTGGAAAGACCAACCATGAGAGAAGTGGTTGAAATGCTTGCACAAGCAAAGCAACCAAACACATTTCAAAAGCAGTGATCAACTACTAAAGAATCAAAGGCAAAAAAAAAAAAAAGAAAAAAAAAGTTAAAGAACAAATAAAGAAAAAAGCTGAGTCTATGCATGTGCCTTGCATGTGTATCAATGTTGTCGGTTGGTAAAGATTTCAATTTTCCTAACTAGTTTGTCATTTAAGTTTTAAAGGGTTTTCTTTTCTTTCTTTCTTTCTTTCTTTTTTTCTCTTTGTTCTTTTCTATTTCTTAACACTTAGATGTGGGGAACAAGGGACTTGAATATGTTGTAGGCATATACTAGAAAATTTACTATAGTTGGAAAATGATGATGATGATGGTAAAGGAAGAAAGAGAGTTAATGTTGATAGTACCTAAGGAGTATGTACAATACATGGGGATTGGAGTTAGATTCCTTGGATTTAGTTTACTACTTTGCTTGTAATATTCCATGAATTGTTTATCACCTATCAATGTAATGTAATCTAGAACATGTCAGATCAGATTATGTTTTCCTTTTTCACTCTGCTTTACCTTATCATGATTCAAGATTATCTATCCACACACCCAAGAACACCATCATTCAAGACTTTTTGGTAGGGTATGCTAAAATTTTAGAAAAAATAGATTTTGTATATGTGGATTTACTCTTTCTTTTCCAGTGAAAATTTTCTTTTAGTCTCTGTAATTTATTAGTGGTTATTTTAGTATATGTTTTATATTTTTTCCTTTTTGTCCTGTCCATAAATTTTGATAACTTTATTAACTTTAGGAATGGGAGAAAAAAATATAAACTACAAATATTGAAATTTAAAAGAATTTTTTTAAAAAATTATAGCTACCAAAAATAAAATTATTATTTTTTTATTTTATTTGCACACACATTTTAAAAAATAATCATAAATTTTAAAATTAAATAAGATAAATAAACTCATATAATGCATAATTACCAAGTTTAATAGGAATTATTTTTAACTGTTTTTTAAGACAAAAATAAATAATTTGATTATAGAAAATCTCTTTATATTTTGTTTATTATCTGCAAAATGTCACCGTTTATAATATTTAGTACAATATTATATATCAAGTCAAATTATTTGAATCTTCTAAAAAAATATTTATAATATATAAATCTTTAATTATGAAATAATACACTTATGTCAATATCATATTTTGTCAGAATATCAATTTTTTTTAGTCTCATTCGTCGTATATCCTTAAATAATATTATTATTTTTTTGTTAAAATATATTTAGGAAAAAAATTGTGTATTTACATGTATGGTTTTAAGGATGTAATTAAACGATTATAAAAATAAATTGAATAAAATGTGATTTTTCTTTTAAATTTTTTTTAAGATTATATTGTTTTTATATAATTTATTTTCTTATATAACATGTATTTTATATTTTAAAATAGTTATATTTAAGGTGTTCTTATATATTATTTCGCTTTTGGTCCGTCCTTACAATAGTTTAATATTTACATTTTCGATTTATATAATTTAAGATCTTTTTTAGAGTATGGTAGAATTGTTTTTAATAACATTGCATGCAAGAATTTTAGAAAATGGATTTTGCATATTGTGACATAGTTTAATATCGCATGTATTCATCAGCAAAATTTTAAATACATAACCTTTTGATATTGCTAAAAAAATGCAGATAAATACGATTATTGTAACTAAAATTTTGATAATAAAACCTTGTAAACTTTGATGTTACAATCAAAATCAAAGTTATAAATCTTTTTTACAACCTTGAATCGTCACGTGGTTTAGTTAAAACATGTTTTACAATTTATCTTAATTGAATCCATGTTGGGAAAAAATTAGATTAAATTGATCTATTATATTAAATTACTATTAAATGGATCTCTTTCAAAATAAATAACATGGAGTTTGTTTTTTTATAACATGTTGATAAGTGGATAGAGAAACATAGTTTTTTTTTATAATTTTTGTAACTATTTTTTATAATTGGTTTTATTTTGATTTCGGTTAATATTTTATTTTGATTAGGTATAAAATATCTATGCTAAAAATATAAATTATTAATTTTATTTTTTCAAAATTTAAAATTATTTATAATTTTTAACATTTATTTAAAAATACTAGATGAGATAGACTTAGGTAAGAGTAAACAGAGAGACTTGAATAGTAATGGAAAATGAAAAACAAAATATTCAACTTGTTGAATGAGTGGTAAGAGATGAAAGAGAAAATATTATGTGAGAGAAAAAAATATAATTTTATAATCAATATTTAAATGATTAAATAATACTAACTTACATAATAATTTTCATGACAAAATGACGTGTAGTTAAAAATTAATTTTCATAAAACATAAAAATTAATTAGTGTTAGGATAAAATTTTCCCTAATTTATGTTCATGAGAATTAACTCCACTAAAATAATATTCTTAGATTAGTTAATTTAGTTAGACAACAAATAAACAATCTAACTTATCACAAATTATTTCTAAAAACAAATATTCACACTATTTATAACAATTCATATATTCTACTCAACTAATTCAGTTAAATCATTTTAAAATAAAAATTTATAGTTATATATTTTAAGAGAATAATAATTGAGAATAAAATATTTTTATAATTAATTATTTAATTATAATTTTAATCATTAAATTATTAATTAATTATGTTAAATTAAACATTTATCATTTGATAAAATTATAAAGACGTAACTCTTTTTTATTTAAAAATTATAATAATACGAGTCGATTATGATATGTCATAGTTGACTTATGTTAAGATAATTAATATATATCTATAACAATTCATTATTTTTCATTTTTAAAGTATTTTTTTTTAAAAAAAAATATTATAAGAGTTATATATTATCTATAAGAATTCTGGGCCAGGTGCAGAGAAAGAGTAAAAACTAGTTGTGGATCAATATAGCCGTTGAAGCCCACTAAGGAGTTGGATTGGGCCTAGTAGACAATTACATAACATATCCAAATAATATTTGGGTTTGGTATGGGAATACTCCACCATCTTCCCACTATTGGATCATGGAATTGTCTCATAAATGAAATGGAATAACTTGCATCTTTGTGCCATTTCTAACACTCATTCGCATAGTTGTTTGAAATTATAAATAAATGAAGTTCTGCATAAAAGAATGTTAAGTGAATAATTGAAATAGGAATCCAAATATATCTATTTTTAATTTTTAAAATAAAAAAATAATTAAAATATAAGTAAAAATTGAAAATAAATACGTCCTAAGATATAAGATCTTATTTAAAAGATTTTAATTTCTTAATCATTCTGTTAACAATTTAACACACTTTTTATTATTTATATGAAAAGAAAAGAGAGATTTTACTCGTTGATGTCAATTAGATAATTTATAAACTTTTATTATTCTTGATAATAATTTTTTAGTCACCCATTAACATGTTAGTTTTATATCTGTGCAAACTTAATACACTTAAGTTTAATATGACTTTAAATACAAATAGAGAATAATTAAACTTAATTTCAAATCAGCTATCATATTTTGCGTATATTTAGCCTCGAATTCGAAACTAATTATAAATTGTGAGATACCAGATTTAATTTTCTCAATTTAGAGAATACATTTTAGATTTTACTTTTCAAATGATACATACAAATGTTTATGTCATATCATATAAAATAAAATAAGGTTAAGAAGAAAAATGGAATGATATAAAATAAAAAAAAACTTCGTGATTATTAATTTGCTTAACCTTTATTTCACACTTTTAAATATAACTGAATAGTATTACTTATAATAAGAAAAACTAAATCATTTGAAATATAGAATACAGAAAAAAAAATAAAATTATTTCGGTCTATAAAATACTTTCTACGCACAAAGTTAGGATATAACCTACACGTGTAATGGGTGGCTTTTTTCCTATGGTCAGTAAAATGATTTTGACCGTAATGCCACGTACGAGAACTTCAAAAATTATAATCTATTTCCTATTTATCGATTTTTTTTTATTCTGATAATCAGTTTCTTAAAGATATTATATTTACGCTAACATAAAAATTTAAAAATATAATTTATTTCATGATTTTTATAATATAACGAAATGAAACTTTTCTATCTCCTATCTATAAAATATTCAAATAATTAAATGACATTTTTATTTTACTCTCTTCCCATTTATATCATTGTTTTATTATCCTCTATCACTATTTAATATTAATCCAAAGAAAATTTTAAAAAATTATTTAAAATAATAAAATACAATTTAAAAATTATAACCATCTTATCTTATCCTTCTCTTACACACAAGTATTTTACATTATATTTATTTTTCTTCACTCTTTTCCTTCCATCTCTTAAAACTTACCACTTCCAACTTTATCTTAAAAGATTTCAATATTCTTTTATATTATTAATACTAGAAAAAAAACCTTATAATTTAAACTAATTTATTTATCATAAATTGTAAACACACATCTTCACAAATAATTATTTACTATGCATTTCGCTTATAATATAATTCATACATCCAAACTTATTTATTTAATTTGAATTTAAAATATATCTCACACTTCAAAACTAGAATAAACAAATAAACGAATAAAAGATTAACAAAATTAAGTTATCATATCAGGAAATTAAGGAAGAAAAAAAAAAACGATAATTTACCTAAATTCAATCACTTCGCACGTCATTGCCACGTGGACCGATCTCGTTGGTCATACTGAAACAAATGGCATAACCTCGCGAAAATAAAATAAAAAAAAAACTTAAAAAGAAAAACGTTTTTTCTCCAATTGAAAAAAAACAAAATATTTTTCCCTCTGATTATTAATATATCCTTTTCTCCGTGTGTCTCTCTCTAGAGGAAAAAAAAAAAAGGGCATACAAAAAACTCTTTCTCTCTCTCTTCCTTTCATCTTCACACCATCGTCGTTAATCCAATCGCTTCGTCGTTTTACTCTCTGAATCGGAAGTTACCACACGCCGCCGCCGTCGTCGCTTCCGGCGAATCTATCCGCCGTATTATCACCATTCGAATCCCTCTCCGTGGCGATTCTTCTCACACCGTCCGATTCTCGTGTCGTTTATTTTCTTTCTTATCGTTTGATATTCGCACCCGGCGATTTTGTTTCCGACGAGTTCTGTCGGAGGAGGAGTGCGCACGATTATTGTATTAACCTGCGCATCGTCTCTCGTTGACGTTTGTTAGGTTTGAACCAAATTGCCTATACTCTGTTCCGCTCTCTGCTCGTGGAAAGGTGAGAGTCGCGTGCTATTGTGTCATCATCGCATGGATTCGGTTGTTATATAGTGATTTGGTTTCGGAATTAGGGTTCCGATTCCGGATTTAGGTCGTTTTTTGTCCGCGAGGTCGCGTTCTCCGAGCGTTAAGGGTTTTAGTGACGAGCTAATTCGAGTTTGCTTCTCGATCCGTTGCTTTCACCCTTTCGATTCGGTTTCGCCTTTGCTTTTCGGAGATTAACTTGTTTTTGATTCAGTGTTGATGGTTTTGTGTGTTGCGCGGTTTTGACAATCAATTTGGAAGAATATGAGTTTTTATTGGAATTCAGTTTTGACCGTTAAACTAGACACTCGTTTGAAGCAGTGCTTACATCCCTTGATCAATGTGGTTGGTTTGTGAACTTATGTGATGCATGTAGGACTGTCTTTAACCTAGAATTTGAAGTGAAAATTGAAATTGCCTCATCTGGTGCAAGTTCCACTTGAATTCAACATGAAGTATTGTTTTCTCATTTCATTTCAACTTGCCCAACACTTGGTTACTAGGACTTTTTTGAAAACAATTAGCATGGGAGTTTTTACTCACTTATTAGCCACTGGCATATGTTAAGGAATTGCAACTCTATGGAATCATTGATGGTTGAACACTTAGAGCTAAACATGATTAGTGGTTTGTTAGTTTGTATTTGTAGAAGTATTGCAGAAGATGTAAAGTGGTTCTATGCTTTTCATCTACATCCTTTTTAAACTTGTTGGATGGTCGTAATATGGTTTTCTATTTTGTTATTTATATTATAATTATAATGCGTAATAAGTGACATGAGCTGAGCATCATTTAGGATCCAACTGACCATATGCCACTCTTGATTGTTCAGGTTTTCGGAGACACTAGATAACTGAAGCAGCAAGTGATATATGCCCATTTTTTGGTTATGATTAATCATTAATCAAACCCATGCTGATGAGATTGAAGTAAAGAAAATTGTAGGTTACAAAATGGCGTTCTTTAGGAACTTTTCAAATGATACAGTCACACATGATGACATGGAAGATAAAAACCAAGGACAGAATGCTAATAGAGTTAATAGATCAGTAGGTAATGAATGTACTGACGCAACTTCTAGTGATAAAGAATTTGATATTAACATGGAGGCCCAGTATGAGAGTGATGGTGATCGGGATGGTTCCAGTAGACTGCAAACTGAGGCAGCAGCCGATGATGAAGATGCTGTGAAAGAGTCAAACTTGCAGACTACTGGTAGTAAAACAGCTATGATGGGAAGGTGGGGTTCAACATTTTGGAAGGACTGTGGGCAAATGGGACCTCAAAATGGTTCTGAATCTGGGCAGGAATCAAAAAGTGGATCAGATTACAGAAATGCAGATGGGTCTGAAGATATTTCATTGGATGGAAGACCGGGAAGATTAGACTCAGATGATGATGATGGACAAAAGGAGACAGGAAAAGTTCCAAGAGGTCACTCTGATGTTCCTGCTGAAGAGATGTTGTCTGATGAGTATTATGAGCAGGATGGGGAAGAGCAGAGTGACTCATTGCACTACGGTGGGATAAAAAAGCCCACTGGATCAAACTCATGGCCTCAACGGATGTCAACTTCGTTGCACAGAAATTCAAGGTTTCGAGGTGATGCTGAAGATAATGATGGTGAAGATGAAGATGATGATGGTGATAATGGTAATGATGGCAGTGATGCTGATTATGAAGAAGAGGACGAAGCAGATGGTATGTTAAACATTTTGTATTCATATAAAGATTGTTTCTTGAGTATGGAATATTACTTTTGAATTAGCTCATTTCTCCTGGTTACTTATTTCTGATTAGTGATGAACTTTGTGATTTTTTAAAATGTTAATATCTTGCAGAAGATGATCCTGATGATGTAGATTTTGAGCCTGCCACAAGTGGTCATGCTGGAAACAAGGTCGTCTATTTGTTGATTTCTATTTCATTACTGCAATGGTCTTTTGTTCAGTAAGGGGTTGTATATTTTCATTAGAGGTCAAATTTTGCTTTACTGTTAATTTTGAAGTTATTATGTGTTGGGGTTTTTGGTGGATTTTTCTGAATATCAAATGGTTTAACTGTTGTTACAGGATAAAGATTGGGAAGGTGAAGGCTCGGATGAAGATGATGATAGTGATGAAAATGTACCTGTCTCTGATGATGATGAATCTTTCTATGCTAAAAGGCCTAAAGGAAGGCAGCGAGGTAAGGTTGGACAAAACATAAAATCTACCAGAGATCGCAAAGTGTATGCTGCTTCTGGTCGACAAAGGAGAGGCAAATCATCTTTTGAGGACAAAGAGTCAGCAACAGAGGATTCTGACAGTGACAGTGATGAAGATTTCAAAAGCACAAAAAAACGGAGCGTTCATGTTCGCAAAACTAATGGTCGCTCTTCTGCAGCAACAGGTTTTTCTACACGCAACAGTGAGGTTCGCACTTCTAGTAGGACAGTTAGAAAGGTATCATACGTTGAAAGTGAAGAAAGTGAAGAAGCTGACGAAGGGAAAAAGAAAAAGTCCCAAAAGGTACAGCCTTGCATATCTGAACATGGTTTGTACCTCCAATCTCTTTTGGTGTCTGTATTTTGGTGTTAACATCTTGGGGTTTATATATCTACTAAAATTATGTAAATGTTAAATGTTGATTCTCACATGTAAGACTAGAATTGTCATGTTACTTTGAATAACATTGGTTCCAAAGGCTGTTTCACTCGCATAGCAAATGACTACTGATTAGATTTTTTCCCCTTATTTTGAGTAAAATTTTTTTTTGCTAGTATATTAAGAGGAAGTTATGGGTTTATTACAAGGATAAGTTCTGCATATATTCGTTGACAAAAAGAGATTTATAAGAACAAAGAGAGGGAAGACACAACCCCATTGAAACCACCATTGGTAGAGATGAGTAGACCAAGGTTATCAATGGCAGAAGGCCAAAATTCTACCATATAAACACACCATTGTGGCCCATGGTGCTGCCATAGCTACCCTTCCTCCACAAATTGCTGATGGCAGAGGGGTTGAAAAAGCATAATCCTAAATGAAGTTAAGCTGCCGAGTAGAGACACCCCTGAAGTTCCAAGTGTGCAGCTCTAACCAAGTAATGCATTTGCTGCATAAACTGCAGTGGCCATAATTTTTCACCAACTTTTTATCATCACCTTTTTAAACTTAACCAGTGAAAACATCTCCAAATTAGTATATATCAATGACTACAAAAAAGTTGTCCTATTTTTATTTTTGTAACTAAGTATCTTCTGTCCACCCACTTGGCCCTGCTAAGATACATGTTCACTCTTTTTTGGGGGTGGGTGGATGTGGGATTGCGTGATTTGGAGTTCAGATAAATATATTTTGATGGCAGTTGAAGGTCTCATTGATGCACTTGAAATTTTACAACAATGTACTTTACTATTGCTCTTTTTCAGTTTTAATGTGATGGAAAAAAATAGGAAATGGAGTTATGTGGCAATGAACTGATGATGTTGAGTTATCAATTATTTTGATGTTTCTTTTTATTTTCATTGATTTTAGAGGGATGGGTGTTTTTAGTATGAAATATTGTGCATAAATTGAAATAAGGGTATTAAATTTATAGGGCGTTTTACTAATGAACATTGAAACAAACCCTATACAAGCTTGTTTAAATTTGACATACAGAAGATCAGTGATGAATACGGGCTTGGAGGAAATCTTGTGAATTTAAATGTTTTGTTCCACTTGGTGGAAGACCATTAAATTTGTAATTTGTGGCATCTGTTTTATTGTTTATTTTTGGTGTGACAATGAAGAGATTTCAGCTATTAGGTTTGCTGATTGCTTCACAGAGTTTATGCTAAAGTGGGAAGAGTGTAATTGAGTAGTGTAGGTTCTGTTGTTTGAGATTCCGCAATCTATCGGAGAAAGGATAATAGAATTGTTAGTGTACAAAGTGGATATGTGCCATCTTTTTTATAGTTGCCTTCTCTAAATCTTGTTTATTATATCTATCGAAAGTATCTGCGTACTCTAACCTAGCAATGATGATTTTGTAAGCTATTATAATTTTTGTCTGCAAGTATATGGGAAAGGCTTGCTGGTGGGAGTATGAGATGTTACTCAGTTTATGTTATTATGATACTTCCTATTTACTTAGCATTTACTGATGTGATTCTTTTAAGCATTCTTCAGGAAGAAATTGAAGAGGATGATGGTGACTCCATTGAAAAGGTGCTTTGGCATCAGCCAAAGGGCACAGCTGAAGATGCTCAAAGAAATAATAGATCAACAGAGCCTGTCTTAATGAGTCACTTGTTTGATTTGGAATTTGATTGGAGTGAGATGGAATTTTTGATAAAATGGAAAGGGCAGTCACATTTGCACTGTCAGTGGAAGTCTTTTGCTGAACTGCAAAACGTATGGTATTTATTCTTATTGTTTATTCTGCATTAATAGGATTTATGCAACTACTATTGTCTTTCTGTCTGCTTGCCTCTGTTTTTCTATTATAACAATCTTGCTTCTTGTTGGTTGGTTAGTTTAATCTTCCCCATATTTTGAGTGTTTTTTTTTTTTTTTCATTTTCTTGCTGGAATGTAATACATTCTGTCTGTGTGTGATTGCAGCTCAGTGGGTTTAAGAAAGTTTTGAATTACACAAAGAAAATAATGGAGGACATCAGGTACAGGAAGGCAATCTCAAGAGAGGAGGTAAATAATGGAGTTCAGCCAATTAATTTAGATGCTCTGGTTCATTTAATATGCCTGGAGACTGTAAATGCTGCAGAAGATTTTGCCTGTTATTTGTTCTAGTTTAATCACTTAGAGAAAGGTGTAATTAATTGGGTTTAGTATTGTTAAATATGGCCATGGCACTGGAATGGTGTGGCAGATTTTTAGCCAACTGCCATAGGCAGTTTGTGGAGGATGCCATGCCATGATGGTGCTATAGGCAGATTTTTGGCCTTCTGCCATCTGCCATTGATAACAATTTGGGCTACAAATTATGGGTGGCACATTGGTTGGCTCACTTTCTGAAACATTTCCTTCCACTTCATGTTCTTGTTTTGATTTTTTACTTTTTTTTAACGCATGTTGCTCATCATATGTGCATCATGGAAGAAAATGTTTGTATATTGATTGCTTTTCTTTAGTTGAGTATTATGCATATTATTTCTTTTCAAGTTTTCAACCCGTATTCCCTGATAGTGTTACCCATCACTCTTGTACTATGGTAATTTACATTTAAATTGAAAGTTTTTTATGACATCTTGATATTATTTGTGTTTTCATGATCATTTCTTTTTTCCTGTTTGCAGATTGAGGTCAATGATGTTAGCAAGGAAATGGATTTAGATATTATCAAGCAGAACAGTCAGGTTTGCTTTCCAGCATTCTATTGCTTTAATCGCTTTGGTCATGTCTCTGATGTATTTTTAATTGGATTTCAATTTTCATTTTCAGGTGGAAAGAATTATTGCAGATAGGATCAGTACAGATAATTCTGGCAATGTTATTCCAGAATTCTTGGTCAAGTGGCAAGGACTATCTTATGCGGAAGCAACTTGGTATACTATAAAAATAGAGTAACAATTTACTTTTTTTGTTTTTGGTATGCATTGAGCGTCTGCATTTTAGAAAGGAGGACGGGTTGATCTCTATGCATTGTCATACACTGTGTTTTAAATCTCCAGATCCTTATTTAGCAAGGATGATGTTACTTTTCATTGTTATTAGAGATCCATAAGCTATTGTGTTTTATTGACACTATTTGTATTGTCACTCTTAATATACTAGGGAAAAGGACATTGATATTGCTTTTGCTCAACATTCTATCGATGAATACAAGGTAGGTTTCTATTTCACTCTATTCTCATTATCGTATTGGTTTTGAGAAGTTCATTATTTGACTTGATTGTATACTATAATTATTCTTCTAATGTAAGTTATTATCCAAGTATCTGACTTGTATTCAAGCTTGTGCAAATTAAGATGGCATGACTAAAGGAGAGAGTTTTGTTATTGAACATAAGAAGCACAATTATGTTTCTGAATATGGGTATGACTGTATAGTATGATACAACATAGATATGAGAACATGATTAATTTGAAGAAATTAGTATACTATATTTGGTAGAGAATGGATTTACAACTAACTGAATAATTACATGCCCATGTAGTGTTTCTAGTTTTTTGTCTAGTTTTTACCTGTATCACTCAGCTGGCCATGTCCAAATTAATGAACTTTAGAGTTTAGAAATGCAGGACACATTTTTGATAACTATGCAACTAGGTCCAACATTTGAATGTGTCAAATGCTATACATATGTGTGCTGGTTTTGCTTTAGTTCCCAGGCTTCTTTTTGTTGAACACTTGACGACCCCTCCACATCCTTTGAACTGATAAGCAGGTAGTTTGCTTAAAACATAGGATGTGGTAGCAAAACTTTGAAATTATGGCTGCTTAGTTGGGATTTGGGATCAGTACAGATGTTCTTTATTTCATTTGATTGAAACTTTTCTTTTCCCTTCTTTGACTTCTCATTACAGGATCTTTATGTTCGCTTTTGTTGGATTCCTTTATAATGTTTCTGGCCATTTGTATTATTCTCCCGTATTTCTCTGCCTTCAATTGAATTAATGTTGTGAGTTTAACATCTAAACCCACTAGGGATAGGCTTGGTTGTTGTATTCGTGTTTATCAGTGGGTGCAATGTGTGCACATAAGATTCATATATGATAATTGGGATATTATCTTATAGCGTGATTTTTGTTCTGCTCAATTTGAACAGGCTCGTGAGGCTGCCATGTCAGTTCAAGGAAAGACAGTAGATTCTCAGCGCAAGAAGAGCAAAGGTTGGTAGAGTCCGAAGCTTATGTATGGGACTGGGCAGCGCTCCTTTCTTCTTATAAAAGAAAATAAAACAGAGCATTTCCTCATATTCTTTTATGAACTTGACATGGTTACTGGTTTGGTAAATTTGGGTTGGGTGATTGAGAATTATTTAATAGTTTCCATTTGTTTGTAGCTCTTGCCTTCTGAATCCTATTTCCTTTAATGGCTCTTTGGTTGTTTTTAATACCACGTAAAGAATATTCTGGTTCATCATTTATTGTACAGAATATCATGATATTATCTATGTAATTCTGATTTTAATCTGTGGTTGTGATGTTTAGGAAGTCTACGAAAGCTCGAGGAACAACCTGAATGGTTGAGGGGTGGGAAGCTCCGTGATTATCAACTTGAGGGTCTGAATTTTCTTGTTAACAGGTATGTATGCTTGTATTTATTTGGTACACTTTATTTTTATTGCTGTTCTAAATTTTTGTGTATTGCATTTCGCAGTTGGAGAAATGATACAAATGTCATTTTAGCCGATGAAATGGGCCTTGGAAAAACTGTTCAGTCAGTATCGATGCTTGGTTTTCTACAGGTATAGTATCAATTCTCTATTTGGTTAAAATTGCCCTTGCAATGTAATATATACGTGCATTTTTGTACCTTACACAGAATGCCCAGCAAATCCAAGGTCCTTTTCTTGTAGTTGTTCCACTGTCCACTTTATCAAACTGGGCCAAAGAATTCAGGAAGTGGCTTCCTGATATGAATATTATCATATACGTTGGTACTCGTGCAAGTCGAGAGGTGAGACATATCTCCGAGTTTTTGGTTATTGTGAAAATGAAGTTATAAAAACCTGTCAGATATGTACAACATATTCCAGCAACTTTTATTTTTATTAGATGACATATATGAGTGATATTTCAAAATCTCTTGTTATGCAGTACTTTTCAGCAGCTTGTGCTTTTATTAGATTGCAGATACGTGTGCTGAATGAGCAAAGTGCAGGATGTAGTTCCCTTACGAATTACTGCATTAATTCTTAAGATGTTAACTGAGCTTATATTCTCTTGATGAATGTAAAAGTTATTTTCATACTCTCTTCCAATATTTCATCAAGCTCATTTTCTAGTGACATGCTCAAGGTTTAATGATGTAATATGTATTCTGGAAAAGGATATCAAATTGTGTTTTTCATGTGTGTGTAAACATGGATGTGTTTTTCCTAATGCTGTCAAAGTTTTGAATTGCTGTTTTCAATGCTTATTTTATATGATTTTTTGTGTATTCTTTTGCTTTTTCTGGCAGGTTTGTCAACAATATGAATTTTATAATGATAAAAGACCTGGAAAGCCAATAAAATTCAATGCATTGTTGACTACATATGAAGTAGTTTTGAAGGACAAGGCTGTGCTCTCCAAGATCAAATGGAGTTATCTGATGGTGGATGAGGCTCATAGACTAAAAAATAGTGAAGCACAGTTGTATACAACACTTTCAGTATGTAACATTTCTTTTAATTTTTCTTGAGCAATTATTTATGATACTCAGTTTTTTTTTTTTTATTCTTTTATGATGGTTTGTTTTTGTCCGAATCTTGTAGGAATTTAGCACCAAGAACAAGTTGCTTATCACTGGTACTCCTCTACAGAACAGTGTGGAAGAGCTATGGTATCATTAAAATTTTCCTTTCATATTTGACTCGTCAAAAAAGAAACTTGCTTCTGTTGTGGATATGTTAAATTTCTTAATATTCTTGTAGGGAGGACTGTTAATTTTTATTGCACAAGATTCTTGTCTATTGCTTGATGCATGGCTAAGTAGATTATGAGTTATTTATATATCATTTACATTAGCAATTTAAAGCAGCTTACAACATGACTTTCCTTCAGTCTTACTCCTGAAGTTGCTTCTTTAATCTTTAAAGCAGATTCAATATGACTCTTTTCAATCTTACCCCCGAAGTTGCTTCTTTAGTCTTACCCCTGAAGTCGCAACAAATATTTTTTTGGGAGACTCCCTTGATTGGTGGTTTCTTACCACTAATTTTTTTTTTATTTAGGTTATATGTATTTTGTTTGTTACTTTCTTTGCTTTGTTTTTCCTGGTTTGTTTGACAATCCCCCTTCCCTTCCCCCCTGTTTTATAGGGCTTTGCTTCATTTCCTTGATACAGACAAGTTCAAGAGCAAGGATGAATTTATTCAAAACTATAAGAATCTGAGTTCCTTTAATGAGAACGAGGTATAAGTTGTCATTGGTACCTTTTACTTTTTTCCCTGCTACTTGATTTTCCCTCGTCTCTTCTTTTGCTCAATGTAATTTGATGTGCTTATATTATTTTATGTAAGCTTGCAAATCTCCACATGGAATTGAGACCTCACATACTTCGAAGAGTTATCAAAGATGTGGAGAAATCACTGCCCCCAAAAATTGAGCGTATCCTTAGGGTTGAAATGTCTCCTCTTCAGAAACAGTAAGTTCAAATTTAGTTCTGGAAAAGTTTTCTTTTGGAAAAATGTTTTTTCTTTTTAGTTAAATTTTTAAATTATTGTTGCCGTTTTCGTCTGTGTAGGTATTATAAGTGGATTTTGGAACGTAATTTTCACAATTTGAACAAAGGAGTTCGTGGGAATCAGGTTACATCTCTATCCCGTGTCTCTAACAATCATATGTGCTTTCTTCACAACGATGTTTAGTTAATTAGTAAATGCCATTATTTGTCCTTTATTGTATAATCTCTATTTTTTCCGCGTGCCCTGCTTATAAGTATTTATACTTTTATTATAATGCCAATTCTTCACTTTGAGAAGTTTGATTTCATAATGTATATTTGTGAATCCTTTTCTTTTAAAGTCGCCAGATTTGTCAGTAATATTATTCTGTTAAATTTCAGGTTTCTCTTCTAAATATTGTGGTGGAATTGAAGAAGTGCTGCAACCATCCCTTCTTGTTTGAAAGTGCAGACCATGGCTATGGTGGTGACTCAGGAAGTGGTGACAAACTAGAGAAAATTGTCTTTAGCAGTGGCAAACTAGTGATACTCGATAAGCTGCTTGTTAGGTTGCACGAAACCAAGCACCGTGTTCTGATTTTCTCCCAGGTTTGTCCTTGAAAACTGGTTTACTGGGTATGCATCTTCATCACTATGTAATTGGAAGCTTTTAGCTCATTAGAGCTTCCTTGACCAGGTTGTCCACTAGTAAATATTGTAATCTTGCCTTGGGTCAATTTTAGGGTGGAATTCAGCACAATGTTAATGACAACAATTTTTCATGATGTAATTAAAGACACTCCTACTTTACACTAAGAGTATAAAGGTTTAGCTCTTCAATATTCAACCTTGCTCTCCCAAAACATATTTGAAAATAGTTACAAATTTTATGAATTGCCCAAGACATCAGACACATCAATTATGATCAGACTTGAGCATGTATTTTGGTACTTCCTTTTTGTTTTAATAAAGTATGAATTTTGAGGGAGATGAATATTGAAGTGTGTGTGGAGATGAAAACCCTGCTAAAACAGGAGTAATTCTCTTCAAGAATTCAAAAAGAGAAGGAAAATCATTTGATCAACACTGCACTTCAAGACCATCTCAAATCCCCTGAACAATCTATGAACCAAAACCAAAAATTCATTTAATTTATTAGGATTAAACCTAATGCCAATAAAAATACTGGTTCATGGTGAACAAATATGATTGCTGGTGTCTCTGAAGTCTTGAATATTTCACTGCTGATTTGCGACTTCTTGTACATACTTCATGAACTGGTGAATGTGAATATCATAAATAGCTTCTCACTATTGGTGCAGGGTCTAAGCATCCCAGTTTTTATGTTTTGAAAATATGTAATATGCTTTAAGAATTAATTTATGATGATAGTAAGTTATCGGATGTGTAATGCAGATGGTTCGGATGTTAGATATACTGGGAGAGTATATGTCACTTCGGGGGTTTCAATTTCAGAGGCTTGATGGCAGTACAAAAGCTGAGCTGCGACAGCAGGCAATGGATCATTTTAATGCACCTGGCAGTGATGATTTTTGTTTCCTTCTTTCAACAAGGGCTGGAGGTCTGGGTATTAACCTTGCCACAGCAGACACTGTCATAATATTTGATTCGGATTGGAATCCTCAAAATGATCTGCAGGTACTCAGTTGATTTTTTTTTACTATTAATCAGGAAAATATTTGGTGCTTACTGTTACTTTGTGTTTTTAGGCAATGAGTAGAGCTCACAGAATTGGACAGCAAGAAGTTGTTAACATATATAGGTTTGTGACGAGCAAAAGTGTTGAGGAAGATATTCTAGAACGCGCTAAGAAGAAGATGGTATGTTAAAAACCATTGGAATTTACTCTTACATCGGTATCCTTTCTCTTTTATGTATGTTCAATATAACTTTGTTTCATCTCTTTTACTCTAACTTTGAGACATGTGTAGCGGACCTCACATAGTGGGTCAAAGCTTGGTTTTTGCTGATGTTGTTGTATATATCTTCCTAAAAGACATTCAGTTGCTTATTGAAATGCCTTAAGTCAATATTTATGTTATTTTCCTTGTAAATTTCTTCCATAGGTTCTGGACCATTTGGTGATACAAAAACTAAATGCAGAGGGTAGACTGGAGAAGAAAGAAGCCAAAAAAGGAGGGAGTTATTTTGACAAAGTAAGGATACTTGTGAAAACTGTATACTAGTGATATATCTTCCCTTTGTAGTATATGGACCGTATTGAATCATTTAAGTATACAGACAACTCTTTTTATTTATTTATTTTATGTAATACACAATTACTGTATCAATCATTTGCTTCTGAAATGACAGAATGAGCTTTCCGCAATCTTAAGATTTGGAGCAGAGGAGCTCTTTAAGGAAGAAAGAAATGACGAAGAAAGCAAGAAACGACTCTTAAGCATGGATATAGATGAGATTCTTGAAAGAGCGGAGAAGGTTGAAGAGAAGGAAGCTGAAGGGGAAGAAGGACATGAGTTATTAAGTGCCTTTAAGGCAAGATATGTGGACTGAACTGTGAATTTTGTTCTTTCTGTTTTTATAATTATGATTTGTTTTGGTAATGCCATTTTTATTTCTTAGCTTGGGGAATATATATATTTGGATATGATGATGAATTGTTAAGTTTATCTTTTTTACTTTTAAAACTGCAGGTTGCCAATTTTTGCAATGATGAAGATGATGGAAGTTTCTGGAGCCGTTGGATAAAGCCTGATGCTGTATTCCAAGCAGAGGTTTGATCCTGTTCTTTTATAGATATATTCTTAAAAAAATTCTCTGATGTTGTCGAGTTTCTAGGAATTATATTTATATGTGATGTTTGCTTTAGTTAATGCTTGTTTTTCTTTACTTATGTTCTTTGGTTCTTTTAGGAAGCTCTTGCTCCTCGGTCGGCTAGAAATATTAAAAGCTATGCAGAAGTTGATCCATCTGAAAGAAGTAATAAAAGAAAAAAGAAGGAACCTGAACCACCTGAACGAGTTCAGAAACGCCGGAAAGCCGAGTATTCTGCTCCTGCAGTACCAATGATTGAGGGAGCTTCTGTCCAAGTGAGAAATTGGTCATATGGGAATTTATCAAAAAGAGATGCACAACGTTTTTCTCGTTCGGTGAGATTCTATTACATCTTACAATATCCAGTATTACCTCCCTATAAATAAAATCTACTGCTTTTCTTATCTTTGTCAGATTCCTTCTAAGCATTTCGTAAATTACTATGTTGTTGATAATCTTTATTCTAATCAATCACATACTATTTTCTCTCTTCCATTTTGAAATTAGTAGCTAATTAGATGCTGTAGATCTGCATTTGAATTTAAAAGTTGAGCAAGATAGAAATGAATATTTAAATCTTCAGATTCTACTTAGCTTGTTGGATGGGGTAAGTTTTTGGCTTATGCACGGATTAGCTAAGCTATGAGCTAAGATGAGTTTGATATGTACATGTGTGTGTGCATGATAGTCTCCAGCTAAGCTTGACTATGAATTAAAGCAAACTCAAAATGGAGTTTGCGATGCCTGGAAAGTGTTTGCTTTCTTGATATTTGCTGTTTTTGTTACAGAAATGACATCTTTTTTATGGATAGACTTAAATGTTGTACTTCACCATGGGTCATAGCCAATGGTTGTTTGATGTTGCATTTACAGCTTCTTTGAGTTTATGAATAAAAATTTCTTTTTATTATTCTTTGGGTTTTCTTAGTATTATACCTTATCAGCTTGTGTTTACTGTTTATGCATGTATCAGGCATATTTATATGCTTCATTTGTTATTTTCATTGGTAGTAATGAATAATTTTTGCGGATTTCGTTCATCTCCAATTAATTTGCCAGGTTATGAAATATGGGAATGAGAGCCAAATTGACTTAATTGCTGCTGAGGTTGGTGGTGCTGTTGGGGCAGCTCCACCTGAAGCGCAGATTGAACTTTTCAATGCTCTGATTGATGGCTGTGCAGAGGCAGTTGAACTTGGAAATCTAGATGTGAAGGTTGTTAAAATTAAGTTCAATAGAATAAGGGTGTTGAAATGGTTATTTGTATTCTTATTTCCTTAGAAGCTTATAAAATGTAATATTGCATCCAGGGGCCTTTGCTGGATTTTTTTGGTGTCCCAGTGAAGGCAAATGATCTACTTACCCGTGTACAACAACTTCAACTTCTGGCAAAGCGCATTGGTCGATATGAAGATCCCATTACACAATTTCGTGTTTTGTCATATCTCAAACCATCAAACTGGTCCAAAGGTTGTGGATGGAATCAAAGTAAGTGTATCCTCTTATTTAGTCTGTTTATATATTCTTTTGACTTAATTGCTTTTATGCTGATTCTTTTTTACTTGTTTACAGTTGATGATGCTAGATTGCTTCTTGGAATATATTACCACGGATTTGGTAATTGGGAAAATATTAGACTAGATGAAAGACTTGGACTTACGAAAAAAATAGCACCTGTGGAACTTCAACACCATGAAACTTTCTTGCCACGAGCTCCAAATTTGAAAGACCGTGCTAATGCCCTTTTGGAGCAAGTATGCAATTACTTGAATTCTAATTTCAGCATCTTGTTCTTTTGTTTCTTCTGTATTTGCAATTTATAAATCTGTTTATGAATCTTTAATATTTTTTCTTTTGCTTGTTTCTTTGTTTCTAGTGCTTTTACATGCTTCCTATTCTTCTTATAGACTTCATTAATTACCATTCACAATATTGTTTAGTATTTTATTTTTCACATGTATTATATCCCCTACCACTAAGGTATTTACTAGAAAGAAGAAAATAAGAAGTGGAGAAGCTACATTAGCGAGTAGGGAGGTCATAATGTGAATTGAGGGTAATATAGATGCTATTAATCTGTAGAATAATAGAATATTGAGTTGACAAAAAAGTCATGAAGGGAGGGAATTTTGTTGAGGGAATGAATATATGTGAGGTTTGTAATGTCAGATTGATATCAGATTGAGAATCTTGAATATTAAACAAATACTTCGACTGTAAATAGTAGATTTCGGGCTGTGTTTTCTATAATATTGGCAAAATACGATTTACATGCATGCTTGTTTTTTTTTTTTTTTTTTTTAATTTTTTTTTATTTCTATAAATTAAGTCTTGTTGAGCTTCAAACTAAATGTTATGTCCTGCACTGCTTTGATTTTTGTTTTAGACATACATTCACAGTGTTCCATTACCGTGACATCCAAGACGAATGTTTTACCAATTTGTTATTTTAAGTCTACCAAATGGAATGTGAATGTTGGTATTTTTAACATTGATTTTGTGTATTCCAGTGATTGAATATGATTTGAAGTAATGCCTAGTTGTTTTCGTACGCTTGTTAAATTTCCCCACCAATCAATTTATGGTCTGCTTCCTACTGAGATTTTTTAGTTCTTTCTGTGATCCTTCATTTTTTGATAGATGCTTCATTATTTTTTGAATCTATCTTCATTGCTTGTCACTTTCCATGATGCCTTCAATTTTTTGTGGTTGCATAGGAACTTGCAGTTCTTGGTGTGAAAAATGCCAATAGCAGAGTTGGAAAGAAGCCAACCAAGAAAGAGAGAAAAAATATGATCAACATCTCACTGCGTGGACAGGATAAAAAGAAAAAATCGGGTTCTGTTAATGTCCAAATCAGAAAGGACAGATTTCAGAAACCCCAGAAGGTTGAATCTATAGTAAAGGAAGAGGGTGAAATGTCTGACAATGACGAAGTATATGAGCAGTTCAAGGAAGTAAAATGGATGGAATGGTGTCAAGATGTAATGGTTGAAGAAATGAAAACTTTGAAACGTCTTCACAGGTTGCAGCAGACTAGTGCCAATCTTCCAAAGGAAAAGGTACTCCGTTTGGCTTGTTTCCTTGTAGTATGTGTATTTTCAAATACGTTACACTATTTACTTTCCTCCCTATTTCAGGTGCTTTCGAAAATACGCAACTATTTGCAACTTCTTGGGCGAAAGATAGATCAAATTGTGTTAGATCATGAAGAGGAACCCTATAAGCAAGATAGTAAGTTTTCATTCCTCTGGAGAGGTTTCTGCTTTTATCATTGTATGGAAACCTTTTGTTTTTGTTGTTGGCCTCATATTTCCTCTTAAGAGGATAGGTTTATATAAGTTGTTCGTCAATGGTTTTTAGGATTCTCTACCACATGATTTATTTATTTTGCTTATTTACAGGAATGACTGTGCGACTGTGGAAATATGTCTCCACCTTTTCCCATCTTTCAGGGGAGAGGCTTCATCAAATATATTCCAAACTTAGACAGGAGCAAGATGAGGCAGGGGTTGGCCCGTCTCACAGCAATGGGTCGGTATCTGTTCCATTTAGCAGAAATGGAAATCCATTCCGTCGCCACATGGAGAGGCAAAAAGGATTAAAAAATATGACTCCGTATCAAATGCCAGAACCAGGTAATAATACTGGGAACTCTGAGGCATGGAAACGAAGAAGAAGAAATGAAAGTGATAATCATTTCCAGGGTCAGCCGCCACCTCAAAGGACAGTAAGTAATGGAATCCGAATTACTGATCCTAACTCACTGGGGATCCTTGGTGCTGGACCGTCAGACAAACGCTTTGGTAGTGAGAAACCTTATAGGACACAACCTGGTGGGTTTCCTTCAAGACAAGGCTTCTCTTCAGGTATAAAGTAGCTGCCAGCTTTGTGGGATTAGAGTGGCTGATTATGAGAGTGTAGGCGGTTTGCTTTCACTCTGCATTTATACAGCTTCAGCTTTTGTACATTCTGTGGAATTTTTTTTCTTCCACCCATGGAAATAAGATCTTGTGGATCCCTTTTTGGTGTCTTGTGGCGGCGATATGAGAAATACCCCTACACTGGGATTCACATCCTTGAACAAGATGGCTGAAGCTGAAAAGATCTAATGCAAGATGAAAAATTGGTCTTGCCAATTGTTTCCTTTTCCCTTTTGATTTCTTCCCCTTCTTTGAAGATCACCAATCAAAATGACATGGCGAAATCTTGATAGTTTTACCCACTTGCTATAGACATACTTTAGGAAACTGTACATTGTCAATTCTGCAATTTTATTGGATTTTACTGCTCACTCCATAAAGTATTAGCTGATGTAGACAAAAATGTATTTGAGTTTTGTGGTAATTATAGCTATAATTTCCAAGATTTTGTAGCTCTATCAAGTGAATTACATTAGTGAATAGTTGATGGAAGTGATTTTTCGGCTTCTTGCCCATAGTTTCTTAAATTTTGATGCGATTCCTGTAATTCATAGTATGAGTGTAGCCAGACTGAGGCGTAGTTCCAGCATGAGGTTGTGTGCTTTTAAATATAAGCATCAATCTTTGAAAATCATAACCTAGTAATATAGTTGATTCTAGGATCTTGTTTGTTTTCTTCTTTTGGCATGACCAGCTTACTGGACAGGAAATTATGAGAAGGATTGTAATGATTCTTGCATGGCTTTTGTTCTGCCCTCGTTTCTGTCGTTATTGCAGTAATTAACTTGCCAGCTGGAGTTGTTCAAGGTGTTAAATTGCAATTAGTGAGTCATACCTATTTTTTTAGTTTAATTATATTGGTGAATTAAATATTTGGAACTTATTTGTTGGTATTGTAACTTATTTTAGGAAAATAATGATATTTTTAACTTGTTAATTGTAGTAAAAAATATAACCATTATTATTATTTAACCTTTCCTAACTATGCTACTATGTGAATTTTATTGTGCCTTTTTTAATGTCTATATTTCTCCCTTTTCCTCTTATTTGCTGAAAAATGCAATTAAAGGTTACCTCCTTCCCATGCCTGATCTCTCCTCTGTTGATTCTTGGAATTTTATTTTATTTATTTATTTAGGTTCTATTTTGTGTTGCTTTTAGTTTTAAGTTTTTAAATTTTTATAATTATAGCTAGTTTTTATTTAGTTTGTCTATTATTTCTGTTTCTATTTATAATTTTTTAGTTTCAAAATTTTTCTGTAAAAGTACGCTAACTTCGAGTTATTAGGTTGTTTTGATAGAACATGGAGCGGTGTGTTTTACATACTTTTGTCAATTCGTTTTAAAAGATTTAAATTTAGCTCATTTAAAAAATTTGATGTTTAAATTCTATATTTCATTACAAAGGTTTGGCTAGGATTATATGGGTTTAATGCAGATCACAAATTGTAGTAGATCAAACAAAAAAGTTTGTGTTCAATTTGATTTTTTTAAAATGAAGTATAAGCTCGATGTGTATAAGCTTTTGAGAGTAAAGGTAAAACTTGTTCATGATTGAAGTAAGTTGAAAAGATTTATACTAAATTTTTGCTTATAATTTTAAGCTCGATCCTAAGTTTCATTAGATGAATTAAAGTGAAGCTGGTTATGTTATTGATACAAGTTGTAGGTTATAGTAAAGGTTGACCTTCTAGAAAAAGGTCCAACTCAAATGTCTTCTTTAATAAGCTAAGGTTAAACGAGGTTTAAATGGCTTATATTTTATTTGTGTTTAAAATTGAAAATCCAAAACAATGTTTTATTTAGCAAATTTAAGTCGGATCACACCTATAATGTCGCCATAAAAAGCCTAGATTACATTTATATTTTTCCAAGCTCAATTTTAAGTATTTTCTTAGATTAATATCATAAATAATTGCTTGTATTATTGTTTTTTCCGTGATGTTTTGAAGATATATTATTCACCAAGTTGTCGTGTTTCACAAACTCAATATATATTCATCTTGTGATACTTCACAAATATTATTATCTAATCTACAACAATAAAAATAAAACATACCATACTACATACATATTAGAAGATATTTTCTAAAATAAGATAAAATTCGTGTTAACATCAATAATAAAAACTAGCTTGTATTTACATGTTAATTGTACCCTATTTATCATCCTAGTCTTGTAAACTTTTAGTTAAATATCTAATTGTTATATTAATATATAACTTTATTTTACAGTCAACTCAATTATAAAATATATATGTAATCAACTCAATCACAAAATATATATGTATTTCTCTTATTTTATAATTAGTTGTCTAATTGTTTGTGTAATATAATTGTTTACTAAATATTTTTCTATTAGTATTTTCTTGAAGAAATGTTGTTCTTAAAGACAAATTGAGATAAGGACAAAAGGGACAGCTATGGAAATTGCGAGGTGCCTTTTAACAAAGGGCACACTCATGAGGTGAGGTTCATTTCTTGGCTTCATCAAAAAATTGAAGCTTTGAAGACCCCACAATGTTTCGAGAGGTTAAAAATTATAGTGTTTGAGCATGTAAGTATGATAACATATTTCTTATTCAAAGCAAACTACAATGTCAAGAGAAGTTGCTTAACTCTCTGTACAAATCTCATTACTTACAAACCACAAATGAATCTTGTGTGTGTGCTAAGACAAATTGCAAAAAGAAAACAAATAAATAAAATGAAAAAGATAATACAAAGTGACCATGCATATATGGTTTTCATAAACTAATAATTCTATCTGCACTCATTTTTTTGGTTCATGTCAAGAGAGCCTCACACAAACTACTAATCTGAATCTAATCACTACTTGCTGCATATTTGACAAATGAACAAACCATTCAAGACACAAGCTGTACATTCATTATGTACAGGCATTGGTTCTAGAACCATCTTGCAAAGTCCAAAGATTATGAAGATAAATTCCTGAGATGCTCAAGAAAGAAGAATGGCTTCACAAATCTTCAATCATTCTATGGTTTCATTGGTAGCTTCAGCTGCATGGTATAGTACACAATCTGATTGTTATCTCATTCAGATTCTCCAGGAAGGGTTCTATTTCTCCCTATGATTAAATGAATTAAGACCTTTTTTGTGTCAGATAAAACCATCTAAAATAATTCTTGCCTTCTTGAGCACGCGTTAC
Source organism: Hylodesmum podocarpum (assembly GCA_026586105.1). Classification (NCBI taxonomy): domain Eukaryota; kingdom Viridiplantae; phylum Streptophyta; class Magnoliopsida; order Fabales; family Fabaceae; genus Hylodesmum; species Hylodesmum podocarpum. The sequence goes on along the minus strand of JALJEV010000519.1, from coordinate 2,998,219 downwards.
TCTCAGAAGAAGATACATTTTCTTCATCTTCTTGCTTAAGTAACAAGTCCCCATTTCCAATAAAAAGCCGGGCAGATAGCGTAGGTGATGAAGGTGCACTACCTGCAATTGTTTCGACACATGAAAATATGAAAGAATATCAATTATGGTTCCATACATTCATCTGACTAGTCAGTGGCAGCAGAATTAAGTGGTGTGATCAAATTTACTGCACCTCTAAAAGAAGAGCTTCTCTCAAAGTCCTTGGTCGCATGCAACATTATTGTTCCGGAAAGCACAACAATAAAGCCACATATTTCTGACACAATAGTTCCACCACTTTGACCATCCCAATCCTGTAAGCATTACTTTGAAATATGAATAGGTTCTTGTACAATTTGTAGATAACAGAAACATCTTTAGTGTCCAACATTAAATGCTAAAACCAGTTGATTTTACCTTGAACATTATTACACTCGCTAGTATTGTAAGTGTTGTGAACATGACATAGTATATAGGAGATACAATTGCTGTGTTGAAGGTGTCAAGAGCCTGAAATATTACAATCATGTCAGTGAAGAAGCATAACTGATCCAAAATTTCAAATATAAGAATTTTGTATAGAACAGATCTGAATTTTCAAGAATTGCTTTCTTTTTCCATTGAATTTAACTTGGACATTATTTTGAACTAGATTAAATAATGAAAAAATAAAAATAAAGGAAAGTTGTTTCACTTCTACGACCATCTGGTGCCTCTGTGAACTACTATAATCATTATTGAGAAATTGTTTTATTAGAGAATAGAGTAAAGTTATTTGAAAGAGTCCTCCTATGGAATCTAATTCTTTTCTTACTGATAATATTAATTTAAACAAAAGCTATATTGAAAACATGTAAGAAAAGAATTATAGATCTTTTAAAAAGAAGCCTAGGGAATTTCAATTCCTAAGATTTTTCATTGTTTTATATTCAGTTGCCATCTTCATTCAATTGTATATGAAGTTGTAGCTAAACCTCCCTGCATTCCAATTCAAACGAAAGTCTGACAATAAGATCACCTTTACTTTCCTCAAAATACCAAATAGTATAAAATGACAAAAAAAACACTAATTCTCACATATTACTCACTCGAGAACAAAAACCTCAAGTCTGAGTTTCTTTGCTTGCTTGGTTCCCAATTCAGCTGTATTATAAATATGCCTAAGGTCCAAGTAAAGCAACTTATTTACCTCACCTATTCTAAAATCTCAAACCTTGAGTCTAAGCCCATAGATACTACTATGGAATTGATGCCCATAACAGTAACCAGGCCTTATACCAAAATTGTGAAACCTGTGGCACGAACAGGAGTGTGATCCCCGATTCTCACCTAAAAACATTGGTAACTTGCATCTTAATATTTGCCTTAATTACCTATAATTTATCTGAAAACTCTGATTTCAAATCTTCTCTCCACAACTTTGCCTGTGCCATTTTTTTTCTAAAACTTTACAAAGCTGATCTCAAGCCCAAATAAAATGAGCCTTGTGACATGCAATCTGTCTTTTATAGGCAGTGTAGAAATGTTGAATATTTTATGGCATGAATCAATGTCGAATATTAGATTGAAGGTACAACTTAGCTTAGTTTAAAAGAAAAAAAAATTTGTACTAGTGTCCAGCATATAGTTGGTAAGGGAGTCAGTCTCCTTTACACATACACATACACATCACGGAAACTGTACATTGTCAATTCTGCAATTTTATTGGATTTTACTGCTCACTCCATAAAGTATTAGCTGATGTAGACAAAAATGTATTTGAGTTTTGTGGTAATTATAGCTATAATTTCCAAGATTTTGTAGCTCTATCAAGTGAATTACATTAGTGAATAGTTGATGGAAGTGATTTTTCGGCTTCTTGCCCATAGTTTCTTAAATTTTGATGCGATTCCTGTAATTCATAGTATGCGTGTAGCCAGACTGAGGCGTAGTTCCAGCATGAGGTTGTGTGCTTTTAAATATAAGCATCAATCTTTGAAAATCATAACCTAGTAATATAGTTGATTCTAGGATCTTGTTTGTTTTCTTCTTTTGGCATGACCAGCTTACTGGACAGGAGGAAATTATGAGAAGGATTGTAATGATTCTTGCATGGCTTTTGTTCTGCCCTCGTTTCTGTTGTTATTGCAGTAATTAACTTGCCAGCTGGAGTTGTTCAAGGTGTTAAATTGCAATTAGTGAGTCATACCTATTTTTTTAGTTTAATTATATTGGTGAATTAAATATTAGGAACTTATTTGTTGGTATTGTAACTTATTTTAGGAAAATAATGATATTTTTAACTTGTTAATTGTAGTAAAAAATATAACCATTATTATTATTTAACCTTTCCTAACTATGCTACTATGTGCATGTTATTGTGCCTTTTTTAATGTCTATATTTCTCCCTTTTCCTCTTATTTGCTGAAAAATGCAATTAAAGGTTACCTCCTTCCCATGCCTGATCTCTCCTCTGTTGATTCTTGGAATTTTATTTTATTTATTTATTTAGGTTCTATTTTGTGTTGCTTTTAGTTTTAAGTTTTTAAATTTCTATAATTATAGCTAGTTTTTATTTAGTTTATCTATTATTTCTGTTTCTATTTATAATTTTTTAGTTTCAAAATTTCTGTAAAAACTTGATGTTTAATTTTTATATTTCATTACAAAGGTTTGGCTAGGATTATATGGGTTTAATGCAGATCACAAATTGTAGTAGATCAAACAAAAAAGTTTGTGTTCAATTTGATTTTTTTAAAATGAAGTATAAGCTCGATGTGTATAAGCTTTTGAGAGTAAAGGTAAAACTTTTTCATGATTGAAGTAAGTTGAAAAGATTTATACTAAATTTTTGCTTATAATTTTAAGCTCGATCCTAAGTTTCATTAGATGAATTAAAGTGAAGCTGGTTATGTTATTGATACAAGTTGTAGGTTATAGTAAAGGTTGACCTTCTAGAAAAAGGTCCAACTCAAATGTCTTCTTTAATAAGCTAAGGTTAAACGAGGTTTAAATGGCTTATATTTTATTCGTGTTTAAAATTGAAAATCCAAAACAATGTTTTATTTAGCAAATTTAAGTCGGATCACACCTATAATGTCGCTATAAAAAGCCTAGATTACATTTATATTTTTCCAAGCTCAATTTTAAGTATTTCCAAGCTCAAATGCTAAAAAATCATTTTTTTTTTTTTAAGAAAAGTCCTTATAATTCAAGCCCAGATCCTTTACATCATCTACACCATCTAAAGATTTGAGTTGCCTCAAGATGTTCAACGAGGGATAGCCATGCTTGAAGGTTTCTCTCTCTTTTACTCTTTCATCAATCATAATCCAATGCAATTATTTATGTATCTATGTTAATTCATAGTGAAATAACAATTATAACATGTATGTAAGTGTGTAAGTATGTATGTTAAATGTTAATTGATAGTGAAATGACTTGTGTGTATGTATGTATGTGTGTATGTGCATGTGAATGGCAATGGAAGGATCTTTGCCTGGTTCAAAAGATCCACTTCAGCAAAGGGAGAAGCTTTATCTTCTGGCTGTTGGATACTACAGAAGTGCTGACTATTCAAGGAGTAGGGATCTTGTTGACCGCTGCCTCATGGTATTTATCTATTACTTTCTGTATCAAGGAATTTTAGTTCAGTTGGTTTAGTAAGTTGCTGTGAGTTTTTGTTAATCTCTTGATAGCTTGTTTGATTCCTATGGCTCAAAAATATCTATGCCATTCTGTTGTTTCCTTATCTAGGGTAGGGAAAGAAAGGAACAACATTGCCTTTTACCTCTCTAATTGTTTAGTCCCCTTTGATTATGATTTTACCTCTTCTTTTCTTGTGGTGAAAAGAAAAATATCATAGCACAACCTTGTGTTTCCTGACTTTGATTACCCCTAACCAGTGTGGAACAGGGGTGTGTTGTTTTGCCTGTGAAAGAGGTTGTGCCTGTATTGTGTGCCTAGAATAACACCTAACTATGTTTGCTAGTATTTTTCAAGTTGAGTTTCAATGCATAACTAGTTTCAAAAACATAACATCATTTTTTGGAAAACAATCTGACTTCTGTATATGCATTCTTTGGAGATTCTACTCTCTACATACTTCACTGTAAGAATTTGTTGACAGAAGGTATACAACAGGATTTGGGTAGACTTTATTGTGTGTTGGGATTTTTCTTACGTGATGTCTCCACATTATTTGAAATTGAGTTAGCCTCCTTGAATACACTGGTTCAAAGTCTATGAAACAGGGTGCCTTATCACAAGAATCATGTGCATTGTTTTTACTCTTTTCCTTTTCATATACTTAGTTTTGGGTGTTTTTTTGTCATTTTTTTGTGATATCCCTCTCCAAACCAAAACACAAATTCCAAGCAAGGGAAAAACACACCTTCAAAAAAAATAAAAATTATTATATTTAAATTCTTTGGATGCACACCAATGCAGAATCTACATAGTTTAATGTGATATTATTACAATCTTTTCTTCTTAGATTGCACCCGACTGGAGGCAGGCAGTGACACTCAAGAAGACAATTGAAGATAAGATCACAAAAGGTTGCCATCAATACATGTTCTACTAAACATTTTTTTCTGCTTCAGGTTTTGGCTCTAGTAAAGCACTGACTGTTTCTTTTCTTCCATTGTAGATGGTGTCATTGGCCTAGGCATTGCTGCAACTGCTGTAGGAATTATAGCAGGTGGGATTGCAGCAGCCGTGGCTCGAAAAAAGTGACAGAATCCTTTCTATCAAGCATACATAATCTGATATGTAAGGGTCAAACATATATGATACTGTGAATTTCCTGCATCTTACTCCTTTTATGAAAGGGGGAGGATATGAACAATAACGTGTGTAAAGCTCGAGATGATGTCTAAGTAGTAGATGAGAGATTTATTGCGCGTCTTCATGTTGAAAACAAAAATATACTTCTGCATTTGTCATTTTCATAATTTACTTTCCTTCTTAATGTTTTAGTCTGTCAACACCCCACCCCCCAACCCAACAATCTGTCATCTCGCACTATGTCTGCCATCTATTCACCTTTTGGTTTTAAGATTCGTTTTAAAATAATTTCATGTCATTTAGTAATCAAAGTTTTTTATTCAAAATCTATTAAGTTTTGAAATTTGTTTTCATGTAAATCAAAAAATAGAAACAGGTTAGAGATGATTTTACATATCCGAAGTAATATTGCACATGATGAGATATGAGTGTATTCGAGATTAACTAACATTCGCATATCGCTAGACTCTTGAAGCCAAACATGAAAAATATCTGGTAAATAACTAGAATATGTAGATAACCGGAATATTTGGTAAATAATTAGAATACGTAGATAATCAGTTATAAGATGTGAAAAAAGAATATATTCTAGAAGTGAGTTAGCTGGTTAATTATGTATTATAATTATATATTGTAATTAGCCGTGGTGATTTAAAATTACTCATAATTTAGTCAAGAAACAAAACCATGCATTTGAAGTAAACTACTCGTTCATAGAATAATTAGTACACGGAATACCTGGACCAAAGTAGGCCATCACCCAAAATGCACTAGATCTGATGCTTGATTGTGAAAAAACAAATAAAAAAACAAAAAACCTAGACATTCATTCAACTGAAGGCATTACACTTGGACATCAAACTTATTCCTTGAGAACAAATTCAAATGCTTCAATTTCCCATGGAAGGGGGGATGGTGGAGAGTCCCATGGTATTGGAGAAGATGGAGGAGAGCTCCACTGCACTGAATAGTCTGACCAATCAGCAAATTCAGACATTGGCAATTCTACTGGTTCCGGGTAGCATTTAGGGGATTGAGGAACCTAAATCCAGAATAAATAGGAAAACGGAAGATCAAGCAAATGTTAAGACAAAGCGAAGTAGCAGTAAATTTATATCAACTCATAGTGAATTGATTCTTAAATGCTTCAACCAATATTTAAATCAACATATTGAAGTTGTCAAGCACAGTTATTTTTATCGTGTATGACAGATTTCAACTGTTGTTCTCAAAGCATCCCTCAGCCTATACATGTAACCAAATCAAACCTAAAGAGGTATCAAAGAGATAACATTACCATTATCTGCTCTAGAATGGATATAGAATCTGCAGTGAAAAAATCTTGTTAGGAACTTTATCAACATGATATATATTCAGATATATTTTAAATCAACTCATTTCATAAGAAATCCATTTTGTCAAAACTTTCTAATGCCACCACTCACTTCATTGTATTCTAATAGAAGAGTACTGGGAATAATTTATTTCAGTTAAGAACGTTACTCACAAGCCAACATATCATATACACAATCTCATTATAAGTTTCAAGACGACATTTTACTTGTAACTGTAAAGTTAAAAAGTAAAAACTAAGACATTTTGTTAATTAATGTCAAAATTAGAAGGTGGTTGCAAACAAAAATATAAAATTCTGAATTACATAACACAGCATACATTCATGCATCTAATACTTGAGTAAAAGCCAGGTAGGAGGATTACCATCTTGCGGAAGAACTGTCTCAAGATTGAAACTTCTCATTGCATCGTTTTGGGCCTCAATGCACTTTTTGTGATCATGCAAGAACATTTCCTCCTTTACATTAATATCTTCCTTGGATATATTCTTTTTCTTGTGTGAGACTTCAGGGTGAAGTGATGTTTTGTTTGTTATATCATTTAGAGCTTTTCGACCTGCTACTCTCGAACCACCTTTCTTTCCATCTGTCTCAGAATTCTTTGCCTTCGTAGTCTCTACCCAAGCAAACAAAAAGGACAAACAAAACCAATATAGTAAAAGAAGAGTGCAGTAAATAATAAATGTTCCACCAACAATGTCACAGAATGCAAAATCAAATTCTAAACCGGTCAATTCTTCGAAAACTTTTTCATTTCTAATCAGGTGATAATCACATTCTCCAGAAACCACTCTAGTTGGTTCTTGGTGTTATGAGCAGCATAACATAAAAGGCTTACTTTTGGGATGAAGAACAAAGTTCTCGTCTTTGATAATCAGGTGGCCAGGAGCAACAAACTTAGCCATTATCCTAGTTCACTTATTTCAGAGAGCAAAGACTCTGACACTAAACTCTGCACCACAATTTAAAAACTCAGGCGAATAAATAAAAGCAAAAAAAGGTTATGAACATCATGATGAAGAAAGAGCAAAATGCAATATCACATAATGAGTAAAGGAATGTAAAAGGAATAAATTATGAAAATTTTTACGAATCAAACAGGGTATGAGAATCTTTTGACTCATGCACAAATTCGTTGTCACTGACATCAATTTTGAAGACATTTGCATGCAACTTTCCTTTGCAGCCAACTGCAGTAAATAGTCAACCAGCCAATTCACTTATGTAATATATAAGAATATATAAACATATTCTTCTTCTCTCTTTACATTTTATAACTAGTTGTCTGGCTGTTTGTTTATTGCGGTAGTCTACCAAATATTTTTCATTTGCATGTACTAGGATAGCACCCAGATTTACAGATTAACCTAGAAGCAAATTTCAAATTCCAATGATTTCAGGGTTTCTTCGGTGAAGTTAGAATCAAAAAAGAACTTGGAACTAGAATCATAGACCCACATTACTATAGCTAAAGATAAAGGCCCATCAACAGGTTTGGGATCGAAAAATTTCTATTCACATAATCAAAACCATTCCATAGGAAACTACACTTCAATTCCATTCATATCATACACATTCAAAAACATTTTCTTTCCACACCCAAATCCCGTAACACTTCTAGGAACACAAACCCCAATTCTAAAAATCATCAAAGAAAATGAATTCAGACATACACAAGCAAAACAGTGGTAATAAAACTAACCCAAAATTGCTCAAAAGTTAGAAGTAAAGAACCCACCAAGTGTTTGATCAATTGTTGAAAAATAGATTACTTGTTCTTTTTCTTTTTCTTTGAAAATGCAAGATTAACAATTAACAAGACGCAGTTAGAAACTCACCGAAACTTAAAGAGACGTTAATCGGAGAAATGGTGAAATCAAAAGCAAGAAAAGTGAAGCAATGTTGCGATTTGCAAATTGATCAGATAAATCGCGAGACATAGTCTTTCGTTAAATCTTGAAATTACCAACCTACCTTCATCCCTTCTCTGTGCTATAAGATCTGATTGACATGTTATTTTACATAAACCACTATTATAACAGTAATCTCATGATTTACATATAAATTTATTATAATTTCTTTATTACATGTTGTTCTTACCAAATTTCGTGAGTCGAGTTAAGGTCGACTCCTTGATCGCGGGTGACGTTGATGATGACGTGTGCGACAGGTAGTGGGTATTTGCGAGAATCTAGATGCATTAAAATCAGATATTAAGTCAAAGTAAAAGTAGGTTAGAATTAGGGTTTTTAGAGTTATCAAACGTGGTTGATGAACACCTATTTATAAGAATAAGTCATTAAGGGTAAATAAGTAATTGTAGTCCAAAAAGGAATTGGGTCTGGGCCGATATATTGGCTATAATGTCGCCATAAAAAGCCTAGATTACATTTATATTTTTCCAAGCTCAATTTTAAGTATTTTCTTAGATTAATATCATATCAAAATATGATCAAATGCTAAAAAATCAATTTTTTTTTTTATAAAAAAAGTCCTTATAATTCAAGCCCAGATCCTTTACATCATCTACACCATCTAAAGATTTGACTTGGGTTGGTCACAAACTTGATATAAATCACTAGTTATAACAAATTGAGCTAAAAAAATGTTTAATCTAAGTCCATAAAATAAAGACTCAAGTTTGATAAAAGTTTTATAACTTACATTTTTATTAAATAATTATATATTAGAATTATTTATGATATATTTGGCCCATACTAAAATAACATTCTAACTAATAATGCAATTTGAAATTATTTCATAATTCTTTGCCGACATGTGACATGTGATGAGTAGGACCAAGACAAATGAGGAATCCTGAGACACCAACCAAAACCAAACACTTGTATGTAGGAGACAACATTACATTTGTCCAATGTGGAATGATCCCTATTTGCTTCTTCAACCTCTCCCATTGGCCACCTCTAACAAAATCAACACCTGTACCCTATCTCAATTCCCTGCACTACTTCCCATGGTAGCTTCATGTGATCATGCACCATCACCATAAATGCCACTACCTATAAATTTTTAAGGATAATATTAGAAGGGTTAACTAAGGCACCTTTATTGTTTTTCTTCTGTTATCAAATTCCACAACCTTCTTAAGGGCTCCACTTGTTAATTTTTTTTACCAATTTTCAATGATATTGATTATTGTTGTAAAACTTTATTTTAATTGAAAAAGTATTTTGCCTGAAATATACTTAAACTTTAGCATCTTCTCTTTCAAATTCACCATTGAATTTTTTTTTTAACTAAAACAGCTTTCATTCTTAATCAACTGTTAAAATTTAAGCATATAAAAAACTAAATGCTAAAATTAATGTCACAGCAATAATTATTTTTTTCATTAACAGGAAATTGACTATGCATTGAAAAATGTCAAATATTTTATCACTAGATTACTACAATAAAACAAAAATCAACAACTAACATCGTCAAAATTCTTCAATTGACCATTGGGGAATAAATAATGAATTCATTACCTAAAGGATGAATTAAAATTTTGGCATACCCACCAGGAAAAAAATTTGATTAAATTCAAAGTTCAAAGTTAGACCTTATATGGCATTTATGTCCGCAATAAATGCGTAAATTCGGAGCATACGATAAAAAAAAAAAAAAAAAAAGTGGGGCCCAGAAAGGTGGTGTACGATAATAAGGTTGTGGTCGTACACACACACAAACTTTTCCTTGTTTCCATGCCACAATGATGAAACAGGCAATGATGATGATCTGAGGAACCGTGTTTGTCTCGTGGCTCTATCGATGATGCGAAGAAGAAGAAGAGATCCAAAATCAGAAGAAAGTTTTGATTTTTCGAGATGGGTCTGTCGAAGGAGAATTTGAAAGGTCTCATACTTGCTTTGGTGTCAAGTGGCTTCATTGGGGCAAGTTTCATCATTAAGAAACAAGGTCTCAGAAGAGCTGCAGCTGTTTCTGGTGTTAGGGCTGGTGAGCAATTTGATTTCTCATCTTCTTCTATTAGAATTCTAATTGCAATATGGAAGTTTTTTTTTTTTTTATTATGCAATGATCTTGTTTTTTGTTTTTTTTAATGTCATTTTGTAGGTGTTGGTGGGTTTTATTATCTCTTGGAGCCACTTTGGTGGATGGGAATGATCACAAGTAAGTTTTAAAGTGCTGTTTTGATTTTGTTTCTATGATTTTAGTTTTGTCATTTTTGAGGTAGTAGAATCTAGATTTTCTTGTACCTTATTGGTTTTTGTCTTCCTCATTGGTTTTGGTTTTTGTTCTTAATAGAATTTTTGAATTGTGTAAGTTAAGTTGAATTAATTTCGTTTGGCATTTTTGGTGGAATCTGGATTTGATGTTTCATTTCTTTCTAGGCAAAACTTATTTAGAGTCCCATAGGTACTGTTTTCTAATCAGAATTGGAGTTTCACTTTGATAATGTGTAATAAAAGTTTGTATTAAAGGTCAACATAAAATTACTTAGTTAAAATTTCAATTCTAATTCAAAATTAATACCAAAAGCACCTATGGAATTGTAGGCAAGTTTTGTCCTTTCTTTATTATACATACACATGGTGGATCAGTTGTAGTAATATTTTTGAAGTCAATTAAAATGTGGGAAGTTTCAGTTTATCATGGTCATTTTTTCTTTTATCTGATTTCTTGCAGAATTTGTTTCTGTATGGTTTACTTTATTGTACAGTGATTGTTGGAGAGGTTGCAAACTTTGTTGCATATGCGTTTGCCCCTGCTGTCCTAGTTACCGCTCTTGGTGCATTAAGTATTATTGTGAGGTATTCTCCTTACTTTTCTTTGTTAATTGAGAGTTAAAAGGTGGTATTAGGCTATTAGCTTCTCACATTGGCAAAATAACATGGTTGCTTCTTCAATGATGTTTGCATGGTATCCTCTAGTGCTGTTTTGGCTGACATTATTCTGAAAGAGAAGCTACACAATCTTGGGATATTAGGCTGTGTAATGTGCATTGCTGGTTCTATCATAATTGTTATTCATGCTCCAAGGGAACAACCTATTACATCTGTTCTGGAAATATGGAATATGGCTACTCAACCAGGTTAGAATGCACTGCCTTTTTTCTAATACAATTCGTTGTAGTTCTTTGGTAACAAATGTATTTTTCCCGCATGCAGCTTTTCTGGCATATGTGGGCTCAGTAATAGTGTTGGTTTTCATTCTGGTCTTCCATTTTGCACCAAGATGTGGGCATACGAACGTACTGGTTTTTACCGGCATTTGTTCATTGATGGGTTCCCTCTCTGTGAGTAAATTACCGGTTATCTATTCTGCTTAGCGCTTACTCTTCTGTTTGATAATTGATCTAAACTTCTAAGTTTTGTTTACCAAGTTTTTTAGTTTAAAACATATACAATCCGAGGAATGTGATTTCATGTTGAAAGTAGTTTGGTCTTCACTATTCACTTTGGAGTTCTAATAATGAATTTCATAAATAAAGTTTTGGCTTCCATGTAAAATTTTATATATTTTTTACTTGTATAGTTATATGAGAATGCTATGGTCTAAAGTTTTCTCGCTTTCCCTCAATTATGTTGATAATCATTTCCATCATAACAACCAATGATATGTTCTGAAAAAATGTCTGCTTTGTGGTAACACTGCAATAATATGGCGGCTGATCTAAATTGGGTTTCTATAATTTTGCAGGTGATGAGTGTTAAGGCCCTTGGAACTTCTTTGAAGTTAACTTTTGAAGGGAAAAATCAGTTAGTTTACCCAGAGACATGGTTTTTTATGTTAGTTGTGGCTATATGTGTCATCATGCAAATGAACTATCTTAATAAGGTTTGTTGTCTGATGTCTCTTAAAATTAGCATGCTGGCCTTGCCATACATTTATTTTTATCAATGACCTATTGGTGGTAGTTCTAAAAAATTTGATAAATTCATAGGTTGAAATATACCTTCTTGTTGTAATTTGTTGGTATATAGGGAGAAATTATCACTTTTGTATTTTATGTTTGCATCTATTCTATCTTGATCCATATATTCCATAGAAACTGCACTGTCTTTTTTTACCGGGGCGAATAGACAAAGATTTATGATTTATTAGAGAGAGAATGAGGAAAAAAAAATACTAGGGAGGAGGATGTTATCATTGAACCTGAGAGGGTGAAAAATGGAAATGGCAACTAAGCTGTCCAATGTGTATGTGTAAAGGAGACTCCCTTACAAACTATATGCAGAACACTAGTACAAAAAAAGTTTTTTCTTTTAAACTATTGTACCTTTAATCTAACATTCGACATTGATTCATGCCATAAAATATCCCACATTTCTACACTGCCTATAGAATACAGATTGCATGTCACGACCCTCATCTTTTATTTGGGCTTGAGATCAGCTTTGTAAAGTTTTAAAAAAAATGTCACTGGCAAAGTTGTGGAGAGAAGATTTGAAATCAGATGGTTTTCAGATAAATTACAGGTAATTAAGACAAATATTAAGATGCAAGTTATCAATGTTTTTTGGTGATAATTGGGGATCACACTCCACTTCGTGCCACAGGTTTCACAATTTTGGTATAAGGCCAGGTTACTGTTATGGGCATCAATTCCATAGTAGTATCTATGGGCTTAGACTCAAGGTTTGAGATTTTAGAATAGGTGAGGTAAAATAGTTGCTTTACTTGGACCTTGGGCATATTTATAATACAGCTGAATTGGGAACCAAGCAAGCAAAGAAACTCAGACTTGAGGTTTCTGATCTCGTGTGAGTAATATGTGAGAATTGGTGTTTTTTTTTTGTCATTTTATAGTATTTGGTATTTTGTGTAAAGTAAAGGTGATCTTATTGTCAGACTTTCGTTTGAATTGGAATGCATGGAGGTTTAGCTACAACTTCATATACAATTGAATGAAGATGGCAACTGAATATAAAACAATGAAAAATCTTAGGAATTGAAATTCCCCTAGGCTTCTTTTTAAAAGATCTATAATTCTTTTCTTACATGTTTTTGATATTGCTTTTGTTTAAATTAATCTTATCAGTAAGAAGGGAATTAGATTCCATAGGAGGACTCTTTCAAATAGCTTTACTCTATTCCCTAATAAAACAATTTCTCAATAATGATTATAGTAGTTCACAGAGGCACCAGATGGCCGTAGAAGTGAAACAACTCTCCTTTATTATTATTTTTTCATTATTAAATCTAGTTCAAAATAATGTTCAAGTTAAATTCAATGGAAAAAGAAAGTAATTCTTGAAAATTCAGATTTGTTCTATACAAAGTTCTTATATTTGAAATTTTGAATCAGTTATGCTTCTTCACTGACATGATTGTAATATTTCAGGTCCTTGACACCTTTAACACAGCAATTGTATCTCCTATATACTATGTCATGTTCACAACACTTACAATACTAGCTAGTGTAATAATGTTCAAGGTAAAATCAACTGGTTTTAGCATTTAATGTTGGACACTAAAGATGTTTCTGTTATCTACTAAAGAACCATAATTGATATTCTTTCATATTTTCATGTGTTGAAACAGTTGCAGGTAGTTCACCTTCATCGCCTACGCTATCTGCCCGGCTTTTTAATGGAAATGGGGACTTGTTACTTAAGCAAGAAGATGAAGAAAATGTATCTTCTTCTGAGAGTAACGCGTGCTCAAGAAGGCAAGAATTATTTTAGATGGTTTTATCTGACACAAAAAAGGTCTTAATTCATTTAATCATAGGGAGAAATGGAACCCTTCCCTGGAGAATCTGAATGAGATAACAATCAGATTATGTACTATACCATGCAGCTGAAGCTACCAATGAAACCACAGAATGATTGAAGATTTGTGAAGCCATTCTTCTTTCTTGAGCATCTCAGGAATTTATCTTCATAATCTTTGGACTTTGCACGATGGTTCTAGAACCAATGCCTGTACATAATGAATGTACAGCTTGTGTCTTGAATGGTTTGTTCATTTGTCAAATATGCAGCAAGTAGTGATTAGATTCAGATTAGTAGTTTGTGTGAGGCTCTCTTGACATGAACCAAAAAAATGAGTGCAGATAGAATTATTAGTTTATGAAAACCATATATGCATGGTCACTTTGTATTATTTTTTTAATTTTATTTATTTGTTTTCTTTTTGCAATTTGTCTTAGCACACACACACACACGAGATTCATTTGTGGTTTGTAAGTAATGAGATTTGTACAGAGAGTTAAGCAACTTCTCTTGACATTGTAGTTTGCTTTGAATAAGAAATATGTTATCATTTTTAACCTCTCAAAACATTGTGGGGTCTTGAAAGCTTCAACTTCTTTGATGAAGCCAAGAAATGAACCTCACCTCATAAGTGTGCCCTTATGTTAAGAGGCACCTCGCAATTTCCATACCTGTCCCTTTTGTCCTTATCTCAGTTTGTCTTTAAGAACAAAATTATCTTCAGAAAACACTAATATAACGGTTAGATATTTAACTAAAAGTCTATAAAACTACGATGATAAATAGGGTACAATTACGATGTAAATACAAGCTTGCTATTTGGTTTATTAATGATGTTAACGCGTAGAATTTTATCTTAGTTAAAAAATATATCATGTGATTTATTTTATCAATTTTATTTCGGTTAATTGAAATATATAATTAACTAATTTAACATATAATTTATTTTATTAATTTTATTTCACAGTCAATTATATTATGTAACCAGTCCATTCACTCATATAAAATATATATATATATATATTATTTATTTACTAAATATTTTTATTTTATTTTTATTGTTCTATATTAGATAAAAACATGATGGATTTATATTGAGTTTGTGAAACACAACAATTTGGTGAATAATATATCGTCAAAACATCACGGAAACAACAATAATACAAGCAACTTTGAAACAAGTATCAAGTTTCCTTTTAAAATAAAAAATAAAATAAGACTTGTCAATTTTTGGAAGACTTCACTACTAAGTTTTCAAAACAAGACATTTGAAAGAGTAATCTAGCATGTACTATTGTCTAAAAAAAATAATTAATTTTCATGTACTAAGTTTATGACCATATCATAAAGCATAATAATATATATATAATATATTATACATTAGAATTTATTTTAATACTTGTGAAAACATGTATGGGCTTAATTTAAAAAACGATAAACTCAAATAAGAAAATCAGGAAAAAAAAAAATTGATATTAAAGGGATATAATAGGAGGCGGTGTCTGCGATGAAATCGAAAATCTAACGTAAGCGGAAAGTGTTGGTCTGAATTTATCCGAAGAGGGAGCTAGGTATGATCGTTGATTCAGTGGGTCAGTTCTTCTCCGGCAAAGATCATCTTCCTGCATCATACTCCTTTTATGAAAGGGGGAGGATATGAACAATAACGTGTGTAAAGCTCGAGATGATGTCTAAGTAGTAGATGAGAGATTTATTGCGCGTCTTCATGTTGAAAACAAAAATATACTTCTGCATTTGTCATTTTCATAATTTACTTTCCTTCTTAATGTTTTAGTCTGTCAACACCCCACCCCCCAACCCAACAATCTGTCATCTCGCACTATGTCTGCCATCTATTCACCTTTTGGTTTTAAGATTCGTTTTAAAATAATTTCATGTCATTTAGTAATCAAAGTTTTTTATTCAAAATCTATTAAGTTTTGAAATTTGTTTTCATGTAAATCAAAAAATAGAAACAGGTTAGAGATGATTTTACATATCCGAAGTAATATTGCACATGATGAGATATGAGTGTATTCGAGATTCACTAACATTCGCATATCGCTAGACTCTTGAAGCCAAACATGAAAAATATCTGGTAAATAACTAGAATATGTAGATAACCGGAATATTTGGTAAATAATTAGAATACGTAGATAATCAGTTATAAGATGTGAAAAAAGAATATATTCTAGAAATGAGTTAGCTGATTAATTATGTATTATAATTATATATTGTAATTAGCCGTGGTGATTTAAAATTACTCATAATTTAGTCAAGAAACAAAACCATGCATTTGAAGTAAACTACTCGTTCATAGAATAATTAGTACACGGAATACCTGGACCAAAGTAGGCCATCACCCAAAATGCACTAGATCTGATGCTTGATTGTGAAAAAACAAATAAAAAAACAAAAAACCTAGACATTCATTCAACTGAAGGCATTACACTTGGACATCAAACTTATTCCTTGAGAACAAATTCAAATGCTTCAATTTCCCATGGAAGGGGGGATGGTGGAGAGTCCCATGGTATTGGAGAAGATGGAGGAGAGCTCCACTGCACTGAATAGTCTGACCAATCAGCAAATTCAGACATTGGCAATTCTACTGGTTCCGGGTAGCATTTAGGGGATTGAGGAACCTAAATCCAGAATAAATAGGAAAACGGAAGATCAAGCAAATGTTAAGACAAAGCGAAGTAGCAGTAAATTTATATCAACTCATAGTGAATTGATTCTTAAATGCTTCAACCAATATTTAAATCAACATATTGAAGTTGTCAAGCACAGTTATTTTTATCGTGTATGACAGATTTCAACTGTTGTTCTCAAAGCATCCCTCAGCCTATACATGTAACCAAATCAAACCTAAAGAGGTATCAAAGAGATAACATTACCATTATCTGCTCTAGAATGGATATAGAATCTGCAGTGAAAAAAATCTTGTTAGGAACTTTATCAACATGATATATATTCAGATATATTTTAAATCAACTCATTTCATAAGAAATCCATTTTGTCAAAACTTTCTAATGCCACCACTCACTTCATTGTATTCTAATAGAAGAGTACTGGGAATAATTTATTTCAGTTAAGAACGTTACTCACAAGCCAACATATCATATACACAATCTCATTATAAGTTTCAAGACGACATTTTACTTGTAACTGTAAAGTTAAAAAGTAAAAACTAAGACATTTTGTTAATTAATGTCAAAATTAGAAGGTGGTTGCAAACAAAAATATAAAATTCTGAATTACATAACACAGCATACATTCATGCATCTAATACTTGAGTAAAAGCCAGGTAGGAGGATTACCATCTTGCGGAAGAACTGTCTCAAGATTGAAACTTCTCATTGCATCGTTTTGGGCCTCAATGCACTTTTTGTGATCATGCAAGAACATTTCCTCCTTTACATTAATATCTTCCTTGGATATATTCTTTTTCTTGTGTGAGACTTCAGGGTGAAGTGATGTTTTGTTTGTTATATCATTTAGAGCTTTTCGACCTGCTACTCTCGAACCACCTTTCTTTCCATCTGTCTCAGAATTCTTTGCCTTCGTAGTCTCTACCCAAGCAAACAAAAAGGACAAACAAAACCAATATAGTAAAAGAAGAGTGCAGTAAATAATAAATGTTCCACCAACAATGTCACAGAATGCAAAATCAAATTCTAAACCCGTCAATTCTTCGAAAACTTTTTCATTTCTAATCAGGTGATAATCACATTCTCCAGAAACCACTCTAGTTGGTTCTTGGTGTTAAGAGCAGCATAACATAAAAGGCTTACTTTTGGGATGAAGAACAAAGTTCTCGTCTTTGATAATCAGGTGGCCAGGAGCAACAAACTTAGCCATTATCCTAGTTCACTTATTTCAGAGAGCAAAGACTCTGACACTAAACTCTGCACCACAATTTAAAAACTCAGGCGAATAAATAAAAGCAAAAAAAGGTTATGAACATCATGATGAAGAAAGAGCAAAATGCAATATCACATAATGAGTAAAGGAGTGTAAAAGGAATAAATTATGAAAATTTTTACGAATCAAACAGGGTATGAGAATCTTTTGACTCATGCACAAACTAGTTAGTTCGTTGTCACTGACATCAATTTTGAAGACATTTGCATGTTTCCTTCGCAGCCAACTGCAGTAAATAGTCAATCAGCCTATTCGCTCATGTAATATATAAGAATATATAAACATATTCTTCTTCTCTCTTTATATTTTATAACTAGTTGTCTGGTGTTTTTTGTTTATTGCGGTAGTCTACCTAATATTTTTCATTTGCATGTACTAGGATAGCACCCAGATTTACAGATTAACCTAGAAGCAAATTTCAAATTCCAATGATTTCAGGGTTTCTTCGGTGAAGTTAGAATCAAAAAAGAACCTGGAACTAGAATCATAGACCCACATTACTATAGCTAAAGATAAAGGCCCATCAACAGGTTTGGGATCGAAAAATTTCTATTCACATAATCAAAACCATTCCATAGGAAACTACACTTCAATTCCATTCATATCATACACATTCAAAAACATTTTCTTTCCACACCCAAATCCCGTAACACTTCTAGGAACACAAACCCCAATTCTAAAAATCATCAAAGAAAATGAATTAAGACATACACAAGCAAAACAGTGGTACTAAAACTAACCCAAAATTGCTCAAAAGTTAGAAGTAAAGAACCCACCAAGTGTTTGATCAATTGTTGAAAAATAGATTACTTGTTCTTTTTCTTTTTCTTTGAAAATGCAAGATTAACAATTAACAAGACGCAGTTAGAAACTCACCGAAACTTAAAGAGACGTTAATCGGAGAAATTGTGAAATCAAAAGCAAGAAAAGTGAAGCAACGTTGCGATTTGCAAATTGATCAGATAAATTTTGAATTTTTAAGTTTCGTAGAAACCCGCGAGATATAGTCTTTCGTTAAATCTTGAAATTACCAACCTACCCTCATCCCTTCTCTGTGCTATAAGATCTGATTGACATGTTATTTTACATAAACCACTGTTATAACAGTAATCTCATGGTTTACATATAAATTTATTATAATTTCTTTATTACATGTTTAATCTCGATTTTAATTATTTTGTTGATGATGTTATAACTTATCATGTGTGGTGATTGGTATTTTATGAATATAAAAATTTACTTTTTCTTTATTTAACATGTTTCTTGTTATTAATTAAAATTGATTAAAAATAAAATAAAAAATTTATGCATCCAATTTGTTATTTTTATTTGTTCTCTTCAATTCTTTCTACAATATTCAATTACAAAAGTAAATCTTATATAGAAAAAACACTTTTTTATTTGAGCTTGTACAAAAGTAAAATACTCATCTACCCTTTACTATTTCTAGCAAGTAGCAATCCTTCTTACCAGATATTATGTAATAAACAAATTTTAGCGGGTTAAATATGTCCTAATATTAGTTGACACACAGTGAGCCAAGGGTAGCTAGGTAATTCCACTGAACTGAAGAAAAACCCTTCCTCAACCCTTACACTGTACTGCAGGCTGTTTGCAACAGTTGATCCCAGAGTAAGAAGTGCTGTTCTTCCTTCAGGGTAGTTTGATCAGCAATTTACCATTTCATTCTAGTATAGTTGCAGCACTCTCTATTTTGTACATTTGTTGATAGTGTTGAATATATACAATTCATTATTTTGAATTCCTAATTTTATTCTTAGGAAGAAAGTGCTCTTAAGTGACACAGTGGGATTCATATCTGACTTGCCTGTACAGGTAATAGTGAAACATGAGCAAATTACAATGTCAGCATGACTCTATTGATTATGTTTATGAAGATCATTCTTCAACTTTCTTCTTTGACAATAACCCAATCTACTTTTCTCTTTTAACTTTTGTAGTTGGTGGAAGCTTTTCATGCAACTCTGGAAGAAGTGGTGGAAGCAGACCTGCTTGTGGTATGTTTTTGCATTTCCTTTCAGTTGCTGGAGAACAGAAGTGGTTTTTTAGTATTACTTTGCAATTTGCATCTTGTCTTATTTTAATTCTTATACCAGTTCCAAAATTGATGCCATCACCCAAAATGATACTTTTAGGAAATACCTTGAAGCTTCCTATCCAACAAGATTCAACAAGAATAATAATTAAATGAAGGAAACTTCCATGCAACTCCCTCCGGAAACAATTATGATTGCATGGACACGATGACTAATTGCAATTGCTTGAGAATTTGAACAATTTTGGACAATGTATTACTAAGGAATTAGCACCACAGTGCTTGTGCACTAGATCTGATGCTTGATTGTGAAAAAACAAATAAGAAAACAAAAAACCTAGACATTCATTCACCTGAAGGCATTACACTTGGACATCAAACTTATTCCTTGAGAACAAATTCAAATGCTTCAATTTCCCATGGAAGGGGGGATGGTGGAGAGTCCCATGGTATTGGAGAAGATGGAGGAGAGCTCCACTGCACTGAATAGTCTGACCAATCAGCAAATTCAGACATTGACAATTCTACTGGTTCCGGGTAGCATTTAGGGGATTGAGGAACCTAAATCCAGAATAAATAGGAAAACGGAAGATCAAGCAAATGTTAAGACAAAGCAAAGTAGCAAACAGTAATGTGGCAATCAAACATGTGTAAATTTATATCAACTCATAGTGAATTGATTCTTAAATGCTTCAACCAATATTTAAATCAACATATTGAAGTTGTCAAGCACAGTTATTTTTATCGTGTATGACAGATTTCAACTGTTGTTCTCAAAGCATCCCTCAGCCTATACATGTAACCAAATCAAACCTAAAGAGGTATCAAAGAGATAACATTACCATTATCTGCTCTAGAATGGATATAGAATCTGCAGTGAAAAAAATCTTGTTAGGAACTTTATCAACATGATATATATTCAGATATATTTTAAATCAACTCATTTCATAAGAAATCCATTTTGTCAAAACTTTCTAATGCCACCACTCACTTCATTGTATTCTAATAGAAGAGTACTAGGAATAATTTACTTCAGTTAAGAACGTTACTCACAAGCCAACATATCATATACACAATCTCATTATAAGTTTCAAGACGACATTTTACTTGTAACTGTAAAGTTAAAAAGTAAAAACTAAGACATTTTGTTAATTAATGTCAAAATTAGAAGGTGGTTGCAAACAAAAATATAAAATTCTGAATTACATAACACAGCATACATTCATGCATCTAATACTTGAGTAAAAGCCAGGTAGGAGGATTACCATCTTGCGGAAGAACTGTCTCAAGATTGAAACTTCTCATTGCATCGTTTTGGGCCTCAATGCACTTTTTGTGATCATGCAAGAACATTTCCTCCTTTACATTAATATCTTCCTTGGATATATTCATTTTCTTGTGTGAGACTCTTTTTGATAAATTCCCATATGACCAATTTCTAACTTGGACAGAAGCTCCCTCAATCATTGGTACTGCAGGAGCAGAATACTCGGCTTTCCGGCGTTTCTGAACTCGTTCAGGTGGTTCAGGTTCCTTCTTTTTTCTTTTATTACTTCTTTCAGATGGATCAACTTCTGCATAGCTTTTAATATTTCTAGCCGACCGAGGGGCAAGAGCTTCCTAAAAGAACCAAAGAACATAAGTAAAGAAAAACATTAAGCATTAACTAAAGCAAACATCACATATAAATATAATTCCTAGAAACTCGACAACATCAGAGAAGTTTTTTAAGAATATATCTATAAAAGAACAGGATCAACCTGCAGTTTTAAAAGTAAAAAATTGGCAAAAATTGCAAAAATTGGCAACCTGCAGTTTTAAAAGTAAAAAAGATAAACTTAGCAATTCATCATCATATCCAAATATATATATATTCCCCTAGCTAAGAAATAAAAATGGCATTACCAAAACAAATCATAATTATAAAAACAGAAAGAACAAAATTCACAGTTCAGTCCACATATCTTGCCTTAAAGGCACTTAATAACTCATGTCCTTCTTCCCCTTCAGCTTCCTTCTCTTCAACCTTCTCCGCTCTTTCAAGAATCTCATCTATATCCATGCTTAAGAGTCGTTTCTTGCTTTCTTCGTCATTTCTTTCTTCCTTAAAGAGCTCCTCTGCTCCAAATCTTAAGATTGCGGAAAGCTCATTCTGTCATTTCAGAAGCAAATGATTGATACAGTAATTGTGTATAACATAAAATAAATAAATAAAAAGAGTTGTCTGTATACTTAAATGATTCAATACGGTCCATATACTACAAAGGGAAGATATATCACTAGTATACAGTTTTCACAAGTATCCTTACTTTGTCAAAATAACTCCCTCCTTTTTTGCTTCCTTCTTCTCCAGTCTACCCTCTGCATTTAGTTTTTGTATCACCAAATGGTCCAAAACCTATGGAAGAAATTTACAAGGAAAATAACATAAATATTGACTTAAGGCATTTCAATAAGCAACTGAATGTCTTCTAGGAAGATATATACAACAACATCAGTAAAAACCAAGCTTTGACCCACTGTGTGAGGTCAGCTACACATGTCTCAAAGTTAGAGTAAAAGAGATGAAACAAAGTTATATTGAACATACATAAAAGAGAAAGGATACCGATGTAAGAGTAAATTCCAATGGTTTTTAACATACCATCTTCTTCTTAGCGCGTTCTAGAATATCTTCCTCAACACTTTTGCTCGTCACAAACCTATATATGTTAACAACTTCTTGTTGTCCAATTCTGTGAGCTCTACTCATTGCCTAAAAACACAAAGTAACAGTAAGCACCAAATATTTTCCTGATTAATAGTAAAAAAAAAATCAACTGAGTACCTGCAGATCATTTTGAGGATTCCAATCCGAATCAAATATTATGACAGTGTCTGCTGTGGCAAGGTTAATACCCAGACCTCCAGCCCTTGTTGAAAGAAGGAAACAAAAATCATCACTGCCAGGTGCATTAAAATGATCCATTGCCTGCTGTCGCAGCTCAGCTTTTGTACTGCCATCAAGCCTCTGAAATTGAAACCCCCGAAGTGACATATACTCTCCCAGTATATCTAACATCCGAGCCATCTGCATTACACATCCACTAACTTAGTATCATCATAAATTAATTCTTAAAGCATAGTACATATTTTCAAAACATAAAAACTGGGATGCTTAGACCCTGCACCAATAGTGAGAAGCTATTTATGATATTCACATTCACCAGTTCATGAAGTGTGTACAAGAAGTCGCAAAAGACTTCAGAGACACCAGCAATCATATTTGTTCACCATGAACCAGTATTTTCATTGGCATTAGGTTTAATCCTAATAAATTAAATGAATTTTTGGTTTTGGTTCATAGATTGTTCAGGGGATTTGAGACGGTCTTGAAGTGCAATGTTGATCAAATGATTTTCCTTCTCTTTTTGAATTCTTGAAGAGAATTACTCCTGTTTTAGCAGGGTTTTCATCTCCACACACACTTCAATATTCATCTCCCTCAAAATTCATACTTTATTAAAACAAAAAGGAAGTACCAAAATACATGCTCAAGTCTGATCATAATTGATGTGTCTGATGTCTTGGGCAATTCATAAAATTTGTAACTATTTTCTAATATGTTTTGGGAGAGCAAGGTTGAATATTGAAGAGCTAAACCTTTATACTCTTAGTGTAAAGTAGGAGTGTCTTTAATTACATCATGAAAAATTGTTGTCATTAACATTGTGCTGAATTCCACCCTAAAATTGACTCAAGGCAAGATTACAATATTTACTAGTGGACAACCTGGTCAAGGAAGCTCTAATGAGCTAAAAGCTTCCAATTACATAGTGATGAAGATGCATACCCAGTAAACCAGTTTTAATTTTCAAGGACAAACCTGGGAGAAAATCAGAACACGATGCTTGGTTTCGTGCAACCTAACAAGCAGCTTATCGAGTATCACTAGTTTGCCACTGCTAAAGACAATTTTCTCTAGTTTGTCACCACTTCCTGAGTCACCACCATAGCCATGGTCTGCACTTTCAAACAAGAAGGGATGGTTGCAGCACTTCTTCAATTCCACCACAATATTTAGAAGAGAAACCTGAAATTTAACAGAATAATATTACTGACAAATCTGGCGACTTTAAAAGAAAAGGATTCACAAATATACATTATGAAATCAAACTTCTCAAAGTGAAGAATTGGCATTATAATAAAAGTATAAATACTTATAAGCAGGGCACGCGGGAAAAATAGAGATTATACAATAAAGGACAATTAATGGCATTTACTAATTAACTAAACATCGTTGTGAAGAAAGTACATATGATTGTTAGAGACAGGATAGAGATGTAACCTGATTCCCACGAACTCCTTTGTTCAAATTGTGAAAATTACGTTCCAAAATCCACTTATAATACCTACACAGACGAAAACAGCAACAATAATTTAAAAATTTAACTAAAAAGAAAAAACATTTTTCCAAAAGAAAACTTTTCCAGAACTAAATTTGAACTTACTGTTTCTGAAGAGGAGACATCTCAACCCTAAGGATACGCTCAATTTTTGGGGGCAATGATTTCTCCACATCTTTGATAACTCTTCGAAGTATGTGAGGTCTCAATTCCATATGGAGATTTGCAAGCTTACATAAAATAATATAAGCACATCAAATTACATTGAGCAAAAGAAGAGACGAAGGAAAATCAAGTAGCAGGGAAAAAAGTAAAAGGTACCAATGACAACTTATACCTCGTTCTCATTAAAAGAACTCAGATTCTTATAGTTTTGAATAAATTCATCCTTGCTCCTGAACTTTTCTGTATCAAGGAAATGAAGCAAAGCCCTATAAAACAGGGGGGAAGGGAAGGGGGATTGTCACACAAACCAGGAAAAACAAAGCAAAGAAAGTAACAAACAAAATACATATAACCTAAAAAAAAAAAAAATAGTGGTAAGAAACCACCAATCAAGGGAGTCTCCCAAAAAAATATTTGTTGCGACTTCAGGGGTAAGACTAAAGAAGCAACTTCAGGGGTAAGATTGAAAAGGGTCATATTGTAATCTGCTTTAAAGATTAAAGAAGCAACTTCAGGAGTAAGACTGAAGGAAAGTCATGTTGTAAGCTGCTTTAAATTGCTAATGTAAATGATATATAAATAACTCATAATCTACTTAGCCATGCATCAAGCAATAGACAAGAATCTTGTGCAATAAAAATTAACAGTCCTCCCAACAAGAATATTAAGAAATTTAACATATCCACAACAGAAGCAAGTTTCTTTTTTGAAGATTCAAATATGAAAGGAAAATTTTAATGATACCATAGCTCTTCCACACTGTTCTGTAGAGGAGTACCAGTGATAAGCAACTTGTTCTTGGTGCTAAATTCCTACAAGATTCGGACAAAAACAAACCATCATAAAAGAATTAAAAAAAAAAAAAAAACTGAGTATCATAAATAATTGCTCAAGAAAAATTAAAAGAAATGTTACATACTGAAAGTGTTGTATACAACTGTGCTTCACTATTTTTTAGTCTATGAGCCTCATCCACCATCAGATAACTCCATTTGATCTTGGAGAGAATGGCCTTGTCCTTCAAAACTACTTCATATGTAGTCAACAATGCATTGAATTTTATTGGCTTTCCAGGTCTTTTATCATTATAAAATTCATATTGTTGACAAACCTGCCAGAAAAAGCAAAAGAATACACAAAAAATCATATAAAATAAGCATTGAAAACAGCAATTCAAAACTTTGACAGCATTAGGAAAAACACATCCATTTTTACACACACATGAAAAACACAATTTGATATCCTTTTCCAGAATACATATTACATCATTAAACCTTGAGCATGTCACTAGAAAATGAGCTTGATGAAATATTGGAAGAGAGTATGAAAATAACTTTTACATTCATCAAGAGAATATAAGCTCAGTTAACATCTTAAGAATTAATGCAGTAATTCGTAAGGGAACTACATCCTGCACTTTGCTCATTCAGCACACGTATCTGCAATCTAATAAAAACACAAGCTGCTGAAAAGTACTGCATAACAAGAGATTTTGAAATATCACTCATATATGTCATCTAATAAAAATAAAAGTTGCTGGAATATGTTGTACATATTTGACAGGTTTTTATAGCTTCATTTTCACAATAACCAAAAACTCGGAGATATGTCTCACCTCTCGACTTGCACGAGTACCAACATATATGATAATATTCATATCAGGAAGCCACTTCCTGAATTCTTTGGCCCAGTTTGATAAAGTGGACAGTGGAACAACTACAAGAAAAGGACCTTGGATTTGCTGGGCATTCTGTGTAAGGTACAAAAATGCACGTATATATTACATTGCAAGGGCAATTTTAACCAAATAGAGAATTGATACTGTACCTGTAGAAAACCAAGCATCGATACTGACTGAACAGTTTTTCCAAGGCCCATTTCATCGGCTAAAATGACATTTGTATCATTTCTCCAACTGAGAAATGCAATACACAAAAATTTAGAACAGCAATAAAAATAAAGTGTACCAAATAAATACAAGCATACATACCTGTTAACAAGAAAATTCAGACCCTCAAGTTGATAATCACGGAGCTTCCCACCCCTCAACCATTCAGGTTGTTCCTCGAGCTTTCGTAGACTTCCTAAACATCACAACCACAGATTAAAATCAGAATTACATAGATAATATCATATGATATTCTGTACAATAAATGATGAACCAGAATATTCTTTGCGTGGTATTAAAAACAACCAAAGAGCCATTAAAGGAAATAGGATTCAGAAGGCAAGAGCTACAAACAAATGGAAACTATTAAATAATTCTCAATCACCCAACCCAAATTTACCAAACCAGTAACCATGTCAAGTTCATAAAAGAATATGAGGAAATGCTCTGTTTTATTTTCTTTTATAAGAAGAAAGGAGCGCTGCCCAGTCCCATACATAAGTTTAGGACTCTACCAACCTTTGCTCTTCTTGCGCTGAGAATCTACTGTCTTTCCTTGAACTGACATGGCAGCCTCACGAGCCTGTTCAAATTGAGCAGAACAAAAATCATGCTATAAGATAATATCCCAATTATCATATATGAATCTTATGTGCACACATTGCACCCACTGATAAACATGAATACAACAACCAAGCCTATCCCTAGTGGGTTTAGATGTTAAACTCACAACATTATTCAATTGAAGGCAGAGAAATACGGGAGAATAATACAAATGGCAAGAAACATTATAAAGGAATCCAACACAAGCGAACATAAAGATCCTGTAATGAGAAGTCAAAGAAGGGAAAAGAAAAGTTTCAATCAAATGAAATAAATAACATCTGTACTGATCCCAAATCCCAACTAAGCAGCCATAATTTCAAAGTTTTGCTACCACATCCTATGTTTTAAGCAAACTACCTGCTTATCAGTTCAAAGGATGTGGAGGGGTCGTCAAGTGTTCAACAAAAAGAAGCCTGGGCACTAAAGCAAAACCAGCACACATATGTATAGCATTTGACACATTCATATGTTGGACCTAGTTGCACAGTTATCAAAAATGAGTCCTGCATTTCTAAACTCTAAAGTTCATTAATTTGGACATGGCCAGCTGAGAGATACAGGTAAAAACTAGACAAAAAACTAGAAACACTACATGGGCATGTAATTATTCAGTTAGTTGTAAATCCATTCTCTACCAAATATAGTATACTAATTTCTTCAAATTAATGATGTTCTCATATCTATGTTGTATCATACTATACAGTCATTACCATATTCAGAAACATAATTGTGCTTCTTATGTTCAATAACAAAACTCTCTCCTTTAGTCATGCCATCTTAATTTGCACAAGCTTGAATACAAGTCAGATACTTGGATAATAACTTCCATTAGAAGAATAATTATAGTATACAATCAAGCCAAATAATGAACTTCTCAAAACCAATACGATAATGAAAATAGAGTGAAATACAAACCTACCTTGTATTCATCGATAGAATGTTGAGCAAAAGCAATATCAATGTCCTTTTCCCTAGTACATTAAGAGTGACAATACAAATAGTGTCAATAAAACACAATAGCTTATGGATCTCTAATAACAATGAAAAGTAACATCATCCTTGCTAAATAAGGATCTGAAGATTTAAAACACTGTATGACAATGCATAGAGATCAACCCGTCCTCCTTTCTAAAATGCAGACGCTCAATGCATACCAAAAACAAAAAAAGTAAATTGTTACTCTATTTTTATAGTATACCAAGTTGCTTCCGCATAAGATAGTCCTTGCCACTTGACCAAGAATTCTGGAATAGCATTGCCAGAATTATCTGTACTGATCCTATCTGCAATAATTCTTTCCACCTGAAAATGAAAATTGAAATCCAATTAAAAATACATCAGAGACATGACCAAAGCGATTAAAGCAATAGAATGCTGGAAAGCAAACCTGACTGTTCTGCTTGATAATATCTAAATCCATTTCCTTGCTAACATCATTGACCTCAATCTGAAAACAGGAAAAAAGAAATGGTCATGAAAACACAAATAATATCAAGATATCATAAAAAACTTTCAATTTAAATGTAAATTACCATAGTACAAGAGTGATGGGTAACATTATCAGGGAATACGGGTTGAAAACTTGAAAAGAAATAATATGCATAATACTCAACTAAAGAAAAGCAATCAATATACAAACATTTTCTTCCATGATGCACACGTGATGAGCAACATGCGTTAAAAAAAAGTAAAAAATCAAAACAAGAACATGAAGTGGAAGGAAAAGTTTCAGAAAGTGAGCCAACCAATGTGCCACCCATAATTTGTAGCCCAAATTGTTATCAATGGCAGATGGCAGAAGGCCAAAAATCTGCCTATAGCGACATCATGGCATGGCATCCTCCACAAACTGCCTATGGCAGCTGGCTAAAAATCTGCCACACCATTCCAGTGCCATGGCCAGTATTTAACAATACCAAGCCCAATTAATTACACCTTTCTCTAAGTGATTAAACTAGAACAAATAACAGGCAAAATCTTCTGCAGCATTTACAGTCTCCAGGCATATTAAATGAACCAGAGTATCTAAACTAATTGGCTGAACTCCATTATTTACCTCCTCTCTTGAGATTGCCTTCCTGTACCTGATGTCCTCCATTATTTTCTTTGTGTAATTCAAAACTTTCTTAAACCCACTGAGCTGCAATCACACACAGACAGAATGTATTACATTCCAGCAAGAAAATGAAAAAAAAAAAAAAAAACACTCAAAATATGGGGAAGATTAAACTAACCAACCAACAAGAAGCAGGATTGTTATAATAGAAAAACAGAGGCAAGCAGACAGAAAGACAATAGTAGTTGCATAAATCCCATTAATGCAGAATAAACAATAAGAATAAATACCATACGTTTTGCAGTTCAGCAAAAGACTTCCACTGACAGTGCAAATGTGATTGCCCTTTCCATTTTATCAAAAATTCCATCTCACTCCAATCAAATTCCAAATCAAACAAGTGACTCATTAAGACAGGCTCTGTTGATCTATTATTTCTTTGAGCATCTTCAGCTGTGCCCTTTGGCTGATGCCAAAGCACCTTTTCAATGGAGTCACCATCATCCTCTTCAATTTCTTCCTGAAGAATGCTTAAAAGAATCACGTCAGTAAATGCTAAGTAAATAGGAAGTATCATAATAACATTAACTGAGTAACATCTCATACTCCCACCAGCAAGCCTTTCCCATATACTTGCAGACAAAAATTATAATAGCTTACAAAATCATCATTGCTAGGTTAGAGTACGCAGATACTTTCGATAGATATAATAAACAAGATTTAGAGAAGGCAACTATAAAAGAGATGGCACATATCCACTTTGTACACTAACAATTCTATTATCCTTTCTCCGATAGATTGGGGAATCTCAAACAACAGAACCTACACTACTCACTTACACTCTTCCCACTTTAGCATAAACTCTGTGAAGCAATCAGCAAACCTAATAGCTGAAATCTCTTCATTGTCACACCAAAAATAAACAATAAAACAGATGCCACAAATTACAAATTTAATGGTCTTCCACCAAGTGGAACAAAACATTTAAATTCACAAGATTTCCTCCAAGCCCGTATTCATCACTGATCTTCTGCATGTCAAATTTAAACAAGCTTGTATAGGGTTTGTTTCAATGTTCATTAGTAAATTGCCCTATAAATTTAATACCCTTATTTCAATTTATGCACAATATTTCATACTAAAAACACCCATCCCTCTAAAATCAATGAAAATAAAAAGAAACATCAAAATAATTGATAACTCAACATCATCAGTTCATTGCCACATAACTCCATTTCCTATTTTTTTCCATCACATTGAAACTGAAAAAGAGCAATAGTAAAGTACATTGTTGTAAAATTTCAAGTGCATCAATGAGACCTTCAACTGCCATCAAAATATATTTATCTGAACTCCAAATCACGCAATCCCACATCCACCCACCCCCAAAAATGAGTGAACATGTATCATAGCAGGGCCAAGTGGGTGGACAGAAGATACTTAGTTACAAAAATAAAAATAGGACAACTTTTTTGTAGTCATTGATATATACTAATTTGGAGATGTTTTCACTGGTTAATTTTAAAAAGGTGATGATAAAAAGTTGGTGAAAAATTATGGCCACTGCAGTTTATGCAGCAAATGCATTACTTGGTTAGAGCTGCACACTTGGAACTTCAGGGGTGTCTCTCTACTCGGCAGCTTAACTTCATTTAGGATTATGCTTTTTCAACCCCTCTGCCATCAGCAATTTGTGGAGGAAGGGTAGCTATGGCAGCACCATGGGCCACAATGGTGTGTTTATATGGTAGAATTTTGGCCTTCTGCCATTGATAACCTTGGTCTACTCATCTCTACCAATGGTGGTTTCAATGGGGTTGTGTCTTCCCTCTCTTTGTTCTTATAAATCTCTTTTTGTCAACGAATATATGCAGAACTTATCCTTGTAATAAACCCATAACTTCCTCTTAATATACTAGCAAAAAAATTTTAACTCAAAATAAGGGGAAAAAATCTAATCAGTAGTCATTTGCTATGCGAGTGAAACAGCCTTTGGAACCAATGTTATTCAAAGTAACATGACAATTCTAGTCTTACATGTGAGAATCAACATTTAACATTTACATAATTTTAGTAGATATATAAACCCCAAGATGTTAACACCAAAATACAGACACCAAAAGAGATTGGAGGTACAAACCATGTTCAGATATGCAAGGCTGTACCTTTTGGGACTTTTTCTTTTTCCCTTCATCAGCTTCTTCACTTTCTTCACTTTCAACGTATGATACCTTTCTAACTGTCCTACTAGAAGTGCGAACCTCACTGTTGCGTGTAGAAAAACCTGTTGCTGCAGAAGAGCGACCATTGGTTTTGCGAACATGAACGCGCCGTCTTTTTGTGCTTTTGAAATCTTCATCACTGTCACTGTCAGAATCCTCTGTTGTTGACTCTTTGTCCTCAAAAGATGATTTGCCTCTCCTTTGTCGACCAGAAGCAGCATACACTTTGCGATCGCTGGTAGATTTTATGTTTTGTCCAACCTTACCTCGCTGCCTACCTTTAGGCCTTTTAGCATAGAAAGATTCATCATCATCAGAGACAGGTACATTTTCATCACTATCATCATCTTCATCCGAGCCTTCACCTTCCCAATCTTTATCCTGTAACAACAGTTAAACCATTTGATATTCAGAAAAATCCACCAAAAACCCCAACACATAATAACTTCAAAATTAACAGTAAAGCAAAATTTGACCTCTAATGAACATATACAACCCCTTACTGAACAAAAGACCATTGCAGTAATGAAATAGAAATCAACAAATAGACGACCTTGTTTCCAGCATGACCACTTGTGGCAGGCTCAAAATCTACATCATCAGGATCATCTTCTGCAAGATATTAACATTTTAAAAAATCACAAAGTTCATCACTAATCAGAAATAAGTAACCAGGAGAAATGAGCTAATTCAAAAGTAATATTCCATACTCAAGAAACAATCTTTATATAAATACAAAATGTTTAACATACCATCTGCTTCGTCCTCTTCTTCATAATCAGCATCACTGCCATCATTACCATTATCACCATCATCATCATCTTCATCTTCACCATCATTATCTTCAGCATCACCTCGAAACCTTGAATTTGTGTGCAACGAAGTTGAGATCCGTTGAGGCCATGAGTTTGATCCAGTGGGCTTTTTTATCCCACTGTAGTGCAATGAGTCACTCTGCTCTTCCCCATCCTGCTCATAATACTCATCAGACAACATCTCTTCAGCAGGAATAAATGAGTGTTAGAAATGGCACAAAGATGCAACTTATTCCATTTCATTTATGAGACAATTCCATGATCCAATAGTGGGAAGATGGTGGAGTATTCCCATACCAAACCCAAATATTATTTAGATATGTTATGTAATTGCCTACTAGGCCCAATCCAACTCCTTAGTGGGCTTCAACGGCTATATTGATCCACAACTAGTTTCTACTCTTTCTCTGCACCTGGCCCAGAATTCTTATAGATAGTATATAACTCTTGTAACATTTTTTTTTTAAAAAAAGGAAATACTTTAAAAATGAAAAATAATGAATTATTATAAATATATATCAATTATCATGACATAAGTCAATTAGGACATATCTGACTCATGTTATTACATTTTTAAATAAAAAAGAGCTACATCTTTTATAGTTTTTATCGAATAATAAATGTTTAATTTAACATAATTAATTAATAATTTAATGATTAAAATTATAATTAAATATACATGTATAGATAATTAATTATATAAATATTTTATTCTCAATTATTCTCTTAAAATATATAACTATGACTTTTTATTTTAAAATGATTTAACTGAATTAGATGAGTAGAATATATGGATTGTTATAAATATTGTGAATATTTGTTTTTAGAAATAATTTGTGATAAGTTAGTGTTGGATCAAGGTGATTAACGACCCTAAGTTTTGACTAATTACAGCACAGACGAAGCCAAGCAAACAATACCAGCTAAGACGAAACCAGCACAGACGGAACACGGCCCTTCAAAGTTAAAGTGTTGCGTCTGTCCACAAGCCAAACCATCAGACGAAACTTGCATAGATGAAAGAGGACTACTCAAGATAAAAGTCTTCGTCTGTCAAGAGTGAAGCCTTAAGACGCGAAAGGATGAGACGAATTAACTTAAACGAAGATTCACATCGCCTATCCAAGAAGTCAAATTGAGACAGTTGCGCCAAAAGTTTTCAAATTTGAAGAAGTAATCATGAGAAGCATCTAATGATAAGTATAGGGATTCAAGCCTACTCTCTAAAGTCAAAAAGGCTTTAAACTTTTTGTCACATCCCTATAAAAAGTTAGAAAGGTATCAAGACTCAAATTTAGTCCAAGATATCCGCTGCATATCTGACCCACCAAATCAAGTACAACTGGCAAATTTGGAAAGCTCTCAAGAGGATTTCTCAACGTCTCTCAACGACATTCTCAATTGAGTCTAACGGCTACTTGAAGAAGATGCCTATAAAAGAACTTCACAGCAACAAGAACATTGGAGCGAATACGCTTATCTTTCATCTGCTCTGATTATTCGCTCATTCTTAAGCTCTGTATTGAAAAACACTTCTCTGTGCAGAGGAAATCTTTGTTGTTTACAACATTTGTAAAAAGTCCACTTGTGTGGCAATTTAGCCTGAGGATGCTGCGTTCCAAAGAATACCTTGTTTGTTTAGCTTTGTGGAGGCCCAAAGAATACCTTATTGTTTTAGCCCGAGAAGGCCGGGAGCAAAGAATATCCGTAATAGCGAAGTAAGGGCTGGGTCCAAAGAATACTTGTAAACCATTTCACGGTTTGTAGTGAAAACTCAGTTGTTGCTGGGTAACTGGACGTAGTCTCAAATAGACGAACCAGTATAAAAATATTTGTGCATTTATTCTATTTATTATTTGACTAACGGGGATAAATAAACTTTAAACGTTTACATATTAAAATCAATCTTTCAAGATAAACATTGTTTCGTCTGAACAACATTGAACCTACAAACGAAACTCACAAACGAAAGTCACAGACGAAAGAATTTTTTTTTTTACACAATTCAACCCCCCTTCTTGTGTTTTATCTTTTACATTTTGGTATCAGAGCTCAGCCTCTAAGGGTTGAGCGCTTAACAGCTGCTAGAGAAAAAGGTCCAAGATGGAGGTACAAGGGCCATCTTTTCTATCCGGAGGAGCTTCAATGAACAAACCTCCAGCATTCTCTGGAGATGATTATCCCTACTGGGCTGACAAGATGGAGATGTACATCAAGTCAACCCAATACAGATTATGGAATATAATCACCTATGGAGATATCCCCATCGTTAAACCCGAAGGAGAATGGGGAAATGAAGAATACTCTATGATGGAGCTGAACAACAAGGAAAGATATGCGCTTA
The DNA here is from genome assembly GCA_026586105.1 of Hylodesmum podocarpum. Taxonomy (NCBI): domain Eukaryota; kingdom Viridiplantae; phylum Streptophyta; class Magnoliopsida; order Fabales; family Fabaceae; genus Hylodesmum; species Hylodesmum podocarpum. Next base: position 2,963,933 of record JALJEV010000519.1, on the reverse strand, counting down.
TGTGTGCTCTCTCCAGAACTGAGTACAATAGATTTTGTGCCTACAAAACTGCAAAAGAACTATGGGATGCTCTCAAAATCTCATATGAAGGCACAGAAGATGTCAGAATGAGAAAGACTGTCACTCTTCAAAGAGAATATGAAATGTTCTCCATGAAGAAAGGAGAGTCAATTGATATGATGTTTAGAAGATTCCAAACAATATTGAATGGACTCACCACTCTGGGAATCACCTTCACAAAGGCCCGAATAACATGAAGATCTTGGATAGTCTCCCACCTCCCCGGGAAGCCATGTCCACACTATCTCTCGTTGGAAGATATATGAAAACATTAACTCTAGATGAGTTAATTGGAGCACTAAGGGTACATGAAGTACTCTTGTGTAAGAGAGACAAGATCAAGGTTCAAGAACCAATAGCTCTCTCATCTGTCAACAACACAACAAAGGAGGAAACTCCTAAGAAAGAAGCAAAGAAAAAGCACAGAGTGTTAAAGGCGGAGACATCACTTGATTCTAATTGCCCACGAATCGTCCGAAGATGAGGTCTCTCTAATGGCTAGACGATTCAAGAAGATGCTGATGAAAAAGGGGAGAGGCCAATGCCTCTTCAGAAAGAAGAAGAAAAAGCTCCCGGAGAAGTCATCAAGCAAAGAGGAGAATTCAGAAGTTATCTACTATGAATGCGAGAAAACCCGAACACACATGAGAACAGAGTGTCCAAAACTGAAAAAGATATGGAATCCTCACAAAGACAAAGGCAAGAAAAGCCTAGTAACTTGGGAAGATCTCGACAGTGAGAATTCAGAAGAATCCTCCTCCTCCTCCGAAGAAGAAGAAACAACAAATATCTGCGCTCATGGTTTGGAGATAATGTCTCAACCGAGGTAAATTACAATGAAACTTCTTCATCCTCTTCTTCTTGAATCGAGTCGAATCGAAGAAATGTCATATGATACTCTTCTAGCACACTCCCATTTTATTACTCAACAATACAAAATTTGCAAAATCAAGCTTAGGCAAACCTTGGATGAAAATGCAATTTTGAAATCTGAAATTGAGTGTCTAAATAGAAAAATATCAAATGATGTTTCATCTGAGTCTGAAAAGGACATTTTCATTATTGAAATCGAAATATTAAAGAAAAAATTTTAACTCAAAATAAGGGGAAAAAATCTAATCAGTAGTCATTTGCTATGCGAGTGAAACAGACCTTTGGAACCAATGTTATTCAAAGTAACATGACAATTCTAGTCTTACATGTGAGAATCAACATTTAACATTTACATAATTTTAGTAGATATATAAACCCCAAGATGTTAACACCAAAATACGGACACCAAAAGAGATTGGAGGTACAAACCATGTTCGATATGCAAGGTCTGTACCTTTTGGGACTTTTTTTTTTCCCTTCATCGAGCTTCTTCACTTTCTTCACTTTCAACGTATGATACCTTTCTAAGCGTCCTACTAGAAGTGCGAACCTCACATTGCGTGTAGAAAAACCTTCTTCTGCGGAAAGAGCGACCATTGGTTTTTCTGCGAACATGAACGCGCCGTCTTTTTGTGCTTTTGAAATCTTCATCACATCCTCACATCGAGAATCCTCTCGTTGTTGACTCTTTGTCCTCAAAAGATGATTTGCCTCTCCTTTGTCGACCGAAAGATACACTTTGCGATCGCCGGTAGATTTTATGTTTTGTCCAACCTTACCTCGCTTGCCTACCTTTAGGCCTTTTAGCATAGAAAGATTCATCATCATCGAGACAGGTACATTTTCATCACTATCATCATCTTCATCCGAGCCTTCACCTTCCCAATCTTTATCCTGTAACAACGCTTAAACCATTTGATATTCAGAAAAATCCACCAAAAACCCCAACACATAATAACTTCAAAATTAACAAGGTAAAGCAAAATTTGACCTCTAATGAACATATACAACCCCTTACTGAACAAAAGACCATTGCGGTAATGAAATAGAAATCAACAAATAGACGACCTTGTTTCCAAAGATGACCACTTGTGGCAGGCTCAAAATCTACATCATCGGATCATCTTCTGCAAGATATTAACATTTTAAAAAATCACAAAGTTCATCACTAATCGAAATAAGTAACCAGGAGAAATGAGCTAATTCAAAAGTAATATTCCATACTCAAGAAACAATCTTTATATAAATACAAAATGTTTAACATACCATCTCGCCGTCCTCTTCTTCATAATCAGCATCACCGCCATCATTACCATTATCACCATCATCATCATCTTCATCTTCACCATCATTATCTTCAAGCATCACCTCGAAACCTTGAATTTGTGTGCAACGAAGTTGAGATCCGTTGAGGCCATGAGTTTGATCCAAGGGGCTTTTTTATCCCACCGTAGTGCAATGAGTCACTCTGCTTCTTCCCCATCCTCGCTCATAATACTCATCGAGACAACATCTCTTCAAAGGAATAAATGAGTGTTAGAAATGGCACAAAGATGCAACTTATTCCATTTCATTTATGAGACAATTCCATGATCCAATAGTGGGAAGATGGTGGAGTATTCCCATACCAAACCCAAATATTATTTAGATATGTTATGTAATTGCCTACTAGGCCCAATCCAACTCCTTAGTGGGCTTCAACGGCTATATTGATCCACAACTAGTTTCTACTCTTTCTCTGCACTTTTGCCCAAATTCTTATAGATAGTATATAACTCTTGTAACATTTTTTTTTTTAAAAAAAGGAAATACTTTAAAAATGAAAAATAATGAATTATTATAAATATATATCAATTATCATGACATAAGTCAATTAGGACATATCGACTCATGTTATTACATTTTTAAATAAAAAAGAGCTACATCTTTTATAGTTTTTATCGAATAATAAATGTTTAATTTAACATAATTAATTAATAATTTAATGATTAAAATTATAATTAAATATACATGTATAGATAATTAATTATATAAATATTTTATTCTCAATTATTCTCTTAAAATATATAACTATGACTTTTTATTTTAAAATGATTTAACTAATTAGATGAGTAGAATATATGGATTGTTATAAATATTGTGAATATTTGTTTTTAGAAATAATTTGTGATAAGTTAGTGTTGGATCAAGGTGATTAACGACCCTAAGTTTTGACTAATTACAAAGACAGACGAAAGCCAAGCAAACAATACCAAGACGAAACCAAAGACACACGAACACGGCCCTTCAAAGTTAAAGTGTTGCGTGTCCCATTCACAAGCCAAACCATCGATTTAAACTTGCATAGATGAAAGAGGACTACTCAAGATAAAAGTCTTCGTCTGTCCAAGAGTGAAGCCTTAAGACGAAAGGATGAGACGAATTAACTTAAACTCAAGATTCACATCGTCTATCCAAGAAGTCAAATTGAGACAGTTTTGCAAAAGTTTTCAAATTTGAAGAAGTAATCATGAGAAGCATCTAATGATAAGTATAGGGATTCAAGCCTACTCTCTAAAGTCAAAAAGGCTTTAAACTTTTTGTCACATCCCTATAAAAAGTTAGAAAGGTATCACAAGACTCAAATTTAGTCCAAGATATCCGCGCATATCCACCCACCAAATCAAGTACAACCGGCAAATTTGGAAAGCTCTCAAGAGGATTTCTCAACGTCTCTCAACGACATTCTCAATTGAGTCTAACGGCTACTTGAAGAAGATGCCTATAAAAGAACTTCACAGCAACAAGAACATTGGAGCGAATACGCTTATCTTTCATCTGCTCTGATTATTCGCTCATTCTTAAGCTCGTATTGAAAAACACTTCTCTCGGAGAGGAAATCTTTGTTGTTTACAACATTTGTAAAAAGTCCACTTGTGTGGCAATTTAGCTGAGGATCTTTGCGTTCCAAAGAATACCTTGTTTGTTTAGCTTTGTGGAGAAATGGGTCCAAAGAATACCTTATTGTTTTAGCCTCGAGAAGGCTGGGAGCAAAGAATATCCGTAATAGCGAGGAAGAGCCGGGTCCAAAGAATACTTGTAAACCATTTCACGGTTTGTAGTGAAAACTCGATTGTTCTTTGGAGTAACGGACGTAGTCTCAAATAGACGAACCAGTATAAAAATATTTGTGCATTTATTCTATTTATTATTTGACTAACGGGGATAAATAAACTTTAAACGTTTACATATTAAAATCAATCTTTCAAGATAAACATTGTTTCGTCGAACAACATTGAACCTACAAACGAAACTCACAAACGAAAGTCACAGACGAAAGAATTTTTTTTTTTACACAATTCAACCCCCCTTCTTGTGTTTTATCTTTTACATTTTGGTATCAGAGCTCAGCCTCTAAGGGTTGAGCGCTTAACAGCTGCTAGAGAAAAAGGTCCAAGATGGAGGTACAAGGGCCATCTTTTCTATCCGGAGGAGCTTCAATGAACAAACCTCCAGCATTCTCTGGAGATGATTATCCCTACTGGGCTGACAAGATGGAGATGTACATCAAGTCAACCCAATACAGATTATGGAATATAATCACCTATGGAGATATCCCCATCGTTAAACCCGAAGGAGAATGGGGAAATGAAGAATACTCTATGATGGAGCTGAACAACAAGGAAAGATATGCGCTTATGTGTGCTCTCTCCAGAACTGAGTACAATAGATTTTGTGCCTACAAAACTGCAAAAGAACTATGGGATGCTCTCAAAATCTCATATGAAGGCACAGAAGATGTCAGAATGAGAAAGACTGTCACTCTTCAAAGAGAATATGAAATGTTCTCCATGAAGAAAGGAGAGTCAATTGATATGATGTTTAGAAGATTCCAAACAATATTGAATGGACTCACCACTCTGGGAATCACCTTCACAAAGGCCCAGAATAACATGAAGATCTTGGATAGTCTCCCACCTCCCTGGGAAGCCATGTCCACAGCTATCTCTGTTGGAAGATATATGAAAACATTAACTCTAGATGAGTTAATTGGAGCACTAAGGGTACATGAAGTACTCTTGTGTAAGAGAGACAAGATCAAGGTTCAAGAACCAATAGCTCTCTCATCTGTCAACAACACAACAAAGGAGGAAACTCCTAAGAAAGAAGCAAAGAAAAAGCACAGAGTGTTAAAGGCAGACATCACTGATTCTAATTCGTCTGACGAATCGTCCGAAGATGAGGTCTCTCTAATGGCTAGACGATTCAAGAAGATGCTGATGAAAAAGGGGAGAGGCCAATGCCTCTTCAGAAAGAAGAAGAAAAAGCTCCCGGAGAAGTCATCAAGCAAAGAGGAGAATTCAGAAGTTATCTACTATGAATGCAGAAAACCCGAACACATGAGAACAGAGTGTCCAAAACTGAAAAAGATATGGAATCCTCACAAAGACAAAGGCAAGAAAAGCCTAGTAACTTGGGAAGATCTCGACAGGTGAGAATTCAGAAGAATCCTCCTCCTCCGAAGAAGAAGAAGAAACAACAAATATCTGCCTCATGGCTGGAGATAATGTCTCAACTGAGGTAAATTACAATGAAACTTCTTCATCCTCTTCTTCTGAATCTGAGTCAGAATCAGAAGAAATGTCATATGATACTCTTCTAGCACACTCCCATTTTATTACTCAACAATACAAAATTTGCAAAATCAAGCTTAGGCAAACCTTGGATGAAAATGCAATTTTGAAATCTGAAATTGAGTGTCTAAATAGAAAAATATCAAATGATGTTTCATCTGAGTCTGAAAAGGACATTTTCATTATTGAAATCGAAATATTAAAGAAAAAATTTTAACTCAAAATAAGGGGAAAAAATCTAATCGTAGTCATTTGCTATGCGAGTGAAACAAAACCTTTGGAACCAATGTTATTCAAAGTAACATGACAATTCTAGTCTTACATGTGAGAATCAACATTTAACATTTACATAATTTTAGTAGATATATAAACCCCAAGATGTTAACACCAAAATACAGACACCAAAAGAGATTGGAGGTACAAACCATGTTCAGATATGCAAGGCTGTACCTTTTGGGACTTTTTCTTTTTCCCTTCATCAGCTTCTTCACTTTCTTCACTTTCAACGTATGATACCTTTCTAACTCGTCCTACTAGAAGTGCGAACCTCACCTCATTTGCGTGTAGAAAAACCTGTTCTTCGCAGAAGAGCGACCATTGGTTTTGCGAACATGAACGCGCCGTCTTTTTGTGCTTTTGAAATCTTCATCATCATCACCGTCGAATCCTCTCGTTGTTGACTCTTTGTCCTCAAAAGATGATTTGCCTCTCCTTTGTCGACTTACGAAAGATACACTTTGCGATCGCCGGTAGATTTTATGTTTTGTCCAACCTTACCTCGCTGCCTACCTTTAGGCCTTTTAGCATAGAAAGATTCATCATCATCGAGACAGGTACATTTTCATCACTATCATCATCTTCATCCGAGCCTTCACCTTCCCAATCTTTATCCTCAGAACAACAGCTTAAACCATTTGATATTCAAAAAATCCACCAAAAACCCCAACACATAATAACTTCAAAATTAACAAGAAAGCAAAATTTGACCTCTAATGAACATATACAACCCCTTATCAACAAAAGACCATTGCAGTAATGAAATAGAAATCAACAAATAGACGACCTTGTTTCAAAGATGACCACTTGTGGCAGGCTCAAAATCTACATCATCGGATCATCTTCTCGCAAGATATTAACATTTTAAAAAATCACAAAGTTCATCACTAATCGAAATAAGTAACCAGGAGAAATGAGCTAATTCAAAAGTAATATTCCATACTCAAGAAACAATCTTTATATAAATACAAAATGTTTAACATACCATCTCGCCGTCCTCTTCTTCATAATCAAGATCATCGCCATCATTACCATTATCACCATCATCATCATCTTCATCTTCACCATCATTATCTTCAAGATCACCTCGAAACCTTGAATTTGTGTGCAAACGAAGTTGAGATCCGTTGAGGCCATGAGTTTGATCCAATTGGGCTTTTTTATCCCACTCGTAAGTGCAATGAGTCACTCGCTCTTCCCATCCTGCTCATAATACTCATCGACAACATCTCTTCAAATAGAATAAATGAGTGTTAGAAATGGCACAAAGATGCAACTTATTCCATTTCATTTATGAGACAATTCCATGATCCAATAGTGGGAAGATGGTGGAGTATTCCCATACCAAACCCAAATATTATTTAGATATGTTATGTAATTGCCTACTAGGCCCAATCCAACTCCTTAGTGGGCTTCAACGGCTATATTGATCCACAACTAGTTTCTACTCTTTCTCTCGCACTGGCCCAAATTCTTATAGATAGTATATAACTCTTGTAACATTTTTTTTTTTTTTTTTAAAAGGAAATACTTTAAAAATGAAAAATAATGAATTATTATAAATATATATCAATTATCATGACATAAGTCAATTAGGACATATCTGACTCATGTTATTACATTTTTAAATAAAAAAGAGCTACATCTTTTATAGTTTTTATCGAATAATAAATGTTTAATTTAACATAATTAATTAATAATTTAATGATTAAAATTATAATTAAATATACATGTATAGATAATTAATTATATAAATATTTTATTCTCAATTATTCTCTTAAAATATATAACTATGACTTTTTATTTTAAAATGATTTAACTGAATTAGATGAGTAGAATATATGGATTGTTATAAATATTGTGAATATTTGTTTTTAGAAATAATTTGTGATAAGTTAGTGTTGGATCAAGGTGATTAACGACCCTAAGTTTTGACTAATTACAGCACAGACGAAGCCAAGCAAACAATACCAGCTAAGACGAAACCAGCACAGACGGAACACGGCCCTTCAAAGTTAAAGTGTTGCGTCTGTCCACAAGCCAAACCATCAGACGAAACTTGCATAGATGAAAGAGGACTACTCAAGATAAAAGTCTTCGTCTGTCCAAGAGTGAAGCCTTAAGACGAAAGGATGAGACGAATTAACTTAAACTGAAGATTCACATCGTCTATCCAAGAAGTCAAATTGAGACAGTTGCGCCAAAAGTTTTCAAATTTGAAGAAGTAATCATGAGAAGCATCTAATGATAAGTATAGGGATTCAAGCCTACTCTCTAAAGTCAAAAAGGCTTTAAACTTTTTGTCACATCCCTATAAAAAGTTAGAAAGGTACTGCGCACTCAAATTTAGTCCAAGATATCCGCTGCATATCTGACCCACCAAATCAAGTACAACTGGCAAATTTGGAAAGCTCTCAAGAGGATTTCTCAACGTCTCTCAACGACATTCTCAATTGAGTCTAACGACTACTTGAAGAAGATGCCTATAAAAGAACTTCACAGCAACAAGAACATTGGAGCGAATACGCTTATCTTTCATCTGCTCTGATTATTCGCTCATTCTTAAGCTCTGTATTGAAAAACACTTCTCTGTGCAGAGGAAATCTTTGTTGTTTACAACATTTGTAAAAAGTCCACTTGTGTGGCAATTTAGCCTGAGGATGCTGCGTTCCAAAGAATACCTTGTTTGTTTAGCCTGTGGAGGCTGGGTCCAAAGAATACCTTATTGTTTTAGCCTGAGAAGGCTGGGAGCAAAGAATATCTGTAATAGCCAGAAGTAGCTGGGTCCAAAGAATACTTGTAAACCATTTCACGGTTTGTAGTGAAAACTCAGTTGTTGCTGGGTAACTGGACGTAGTCTCAAATAGACGAACCAGTATAAAAATATTTGTGCATTTATTCTATTTATTATTTGACTAACGGGGATAAATAAACTTTAAACGTTTACATATTAAAATCAATCTTTCAAGATAAACATTGTTTCGTCTGAACAACATTGAACCTACAAACGAAACTCACAAACGAAAGTCACAGACGAAAGAATTTTTTTTTTTACACAATTCAACCCCCCTTCTTGTGTTTTATCTTTTACATTTTGGTATCAGAGCTCAGCCTCTAAGGGTTGAGCGCTTAACAGCTGCTAGAGAAAAAGGTCCAAGATGGAGGTACAAGGGCCATCTTTTCTATCCGGAGGAGCTTCAATGAACAAACCTCCAGCATTCTCTGGAGATGATTATCCCTACTGGGCTGACAAGATGGAGATGTACATCAAGTCAACCCAATACAGATTATGGAATATAATCACCTATGGAGATATCCCCATCGTTAAACCTGAAGGAGAATGGGGAAATGAAGAATACTCTATGATGGAGCTGAACAACAAGGAAAGATATGCGCTTATGTGTGCTCTCTCCAGAACTGAGTACAATAGATTTTGTGCCTACAAAACTGCAAAAGAACTATGGGATGCTCTCAAAATCTCATATGAAGGCACGAAGATGTCGAATGAGAAAAGACTCGTCACTCTTCAAAGAGAATATGAAATGTTCTCCATGAAGAAAGGAGAGTCAATTGATATGATGTTTAGAAGATTCCAAACAATATTGAATGGACTCACCACTCTGGGAATCACCTTCACAAAGGCCCAGAATAACATGAAGATCTTGGATAGTCTCCCACCTCCCTGGGAAGCCATGTCCACAGCTATCTCTGTTGGAAGATATATGAAAACATTAACTCTAGATGAGTTAATTGGAGCACTAAGGGTACATGAAGTACTCTTGTGTAAGAGAGACAAGATCAAGGTTCAAGAACCAATAGCTCTCTCATCTGTCAACAACACAACAAAGGAGGAAACTCCTAAGAAAGAAGCAAAGAAAAAGCACAGAGTGTTAAAGGCAGACATCACTGATTCTAATTCGTCTGACGAATCGTCCGAAGATGAGGTCTCTCTAATGGCTAGACGATTCAAGAAGATGCTGATGAAAAAGGGGAGAGGCCAATGCCTCTTCAGAAAGAAGAAGAAAAAGCTCCCGGAGAAGTCATCAAGCAAAGAGGAGAATTCAGAAGTTATCTACTATGAATGCAGAAAACCTGAACACATGAGAACAGAGTGTCCAAAACTGAAAAAGATATGGAATCCTCACAAAGACAAAGGCAAGAAAAGCCTAGTAACTTGGGAAGATCTCGACAGTGAGAATTCAGAAGAATCCTCCTCCTCCGAAGAAGAAGAAGAAACAACAAATATCTGCCTCATGGCTGGAGATAATGTCTCAACTGAGGTAAATTACAATGAAACTTCTTCATCCTCTTCTTCTGAATCTGAGTCAGAATCAGAAGAAATGTCATATGATACTCTTCTAGCACACTCCCATTTTATTACTCAACAATACAAAATTTGCAAAATCAAGCTTAGGCAAACCTTGGATGAAAATGCAATTTTGAAATCTGAAATTGAGTGTCTAAATAGAAAAATATCAAATGATGTTTCATCTGAGTCTGAAAAGGACATTTTCATTATTGAAATCGAAATATTAAAGAAAAAATTTTAACTCAAAATAAGGGGAAAAAATCTAATCAGTAGTCATTTGCTATGCGAGTGAAACAGCCTTTGGAACCAATGTTATTCAAAGTAACATGACAATTCTAGTCTTACATGTGAGAATCAACATTTAACATTTACATAATTTTAGTAGATATATAAACCCCAAGATGTTAACACCAAAATACAGACACCAAAAGAGATTGGAGGTACAAACCATGTTCAGATATGCAAGGCTGTACCTTTTGGGACTTTTTCTTTTTCCCTTCATCAGCTTCTTCACTTTCTTCACTTTCAACGTATGATACCTTTCTAACTGTCCTACTAGAAGTGCGAACCTCACTGTTGCGTGTAGAAAAACCTGTTGCTGCAGAAGAGCGACCATTGGTTTTGCGAACATGAACGCGCCGTCTTTTTGTGCTTTTGAAATCTTCATCACTGTCACTGTCAGAATCCTCTGTTGTTGACTCTTTGTCCTCAAAAGATGATTTGCCTCTCCTTTGTCGACCAGAAGCAGCATACACTTTGCGATCGTTCAGATTTTATGTTTTGTCCAACCTTACCTCGCCGCCTACCTTTAGGCCTTTTAGCATAGAAAGATTCATCATCATCGAGAGATTGTACATTTTCATCACTATCATCATCTTCATCCGAGCCTTCACCTTCCCAATCTTTATCCTGTAACAACGCTTAAACCATTTGATATTCAAAAATCCACCAAAAACCCCAACACATAATAACTTCAAAATTAACAAGTAAAGCAAAATTTGACCTCTAATGAACATATACAACCCCTTACTGAACAAAAGACCATTGCAGTAATGAAATAGAAATCAACAAATAGATTTACCTTGTTTCAGCAAGATGACCACTTGTGGCAGGCTCAAAATCTACATCATCGATCATCTTCTCGCAAGATATTAACATTTTAAAAATCACAAAGTTCATCACTAATCGAAATAAGTAACCAGGAGAAATGAGCTAATTCAAAAGTAATATTCCATACTCAAGAAACAATCTTTATATAAATACAAAATGTTTAACATACCATCTGCTTCGTCCTCTTCTTCATAATCAAAGATCACATCTTTGCATCATTACCATTATCACCATCATCATCATCTTCATCTTCACCATCATTATCTTCAAGATCACCTCGAAACCTTGAATTTGTGTGCAACGAAGTTGAGATCCGTTGAGGCCATGAGTTTGATCCAGTGGGCTTTTTATCCCACCATAGTGCAATGAGTCACTCTCGCTCTTCCCCATCCTGCTCATAATACTCATCGACAACATCTCTTCACGAGAATAAATGAGTGTTAGAAATGGCACAAAGATGCAACTTATTCCATTTCATTTATGAGACAATTCCATGATCCAATAGTGGGAAGATGGTGGAGTATTCCCATACCAAACCCAAATATTATTTAGATATGTTATGTAATTGCCTACTAGGCCCAATCCAACTCCTTAGTGGGCTTCAACGGCTATATTGATCCACAACTAGTTTCTACTCTTTCTCTCGCACCTGCCCAGAATTCTTATAGATAGTATATAACTCTTGTAACATTTTTTTTTTTTTTTAAAAAAAAGGAAATACTTTAAAAATGAAAAATAATGAATTATTATAAATATATATCAATTATCATGACATAAGTCAATTAGGACATATCTGACTCATGTTATTACATTTTTAAATAAAAAAGAGCTACATCTTTTATAGTTTTTATCGAATAATAAATGTTTAATTTAACATAATTAATTAATAATTTAATGATTAAAATTATAATTAAATATACATGTATAGATAATTAATTATATAAATATTTTATTCTCAATTATTCTCTTAAAATATATAACTATGACTTTTTATTTTAAAATGATTTAACCAATTAGATGAGTAGAATATATGGATTGTTATAAATATTGTGAATATTTGTTTTTAGAAATAATTTGTGATAAGTTAGTGTTGGATCAAGGTGATTAACGACCCTAAGTTTTGACTAATTACAAGACATGACGAAGCCAAGCAAACAATACCACTAAGACGAAACCAAAGACAGACGAACACCCACTTCTTCAAAGTTAAAGTGTTGTCCTGTCCACAAGCCAAACCATCGACGAAACTTGCATAGATGAAAGAGGACTACTCAAGATAAAAGTCTTAAGTCCTGTCCAAGAGTGAAGCCTTAAGACGAAAGGATGAGACGAATTAACTTAAACCGAAGATTCACATCGTCTATCCAAGAAGTCAAATTGAGACGATTCGCCAAAAGTTTTCAAATTTGAAGAAGTAATCATGAGAAGCATCTAATGATAAGTATAGGGATTCAAGCCTACTCTCTAAAGTCAAAAAGGCTTTAAACTTTTTGTCACATCCCTATAAAAAGTTAGAAAGGTACTGCGCACTCAAATTTAGTCCAAGATATCCGCTGCATATCTGACCCACCAAATCAAGTACAACTGGCAAATTTGGAAAGCTCTCAAGAGGATTTCTCAACGTCTCTCAACGACATTCTCAATTGAGTCTAACGGCTACTTGAAGAAGATGCCTATAAAAGAACTTCACAGCAACAAGAACATTGGAGCGAATACGCTTATCTTTCATCTGCTCTGATTATTCGCTCATTCTTAAGCTCGTATTGAAAAACACTTCTCATGCGAGAGGAAATCTTTGTTGTTTACAACATTTGTAAAAAGTCCACTTGTGTGGCAATTTAGCCCGAGGATGCTTTGTCGTTCCAAAGAATACCTTGTTTGTTTAGCTTTGTGGAGGCCGGGTCCAAAGAATACCTTATTGTTTTAGCCTGAGAAGGCCGGGAGCAAAGAATATCTCGTAATAGCCAAAGTAGGCGGGTCCAAAGAATACTTGTAAACCATTTCACGGTTTGTAGTGAAAACTCGCTCGTTATTCTTTGGAGTAACTGGACGTAGTCTCAAATAGACGAACCAGTATAAAAATATTTGTGCATTTATTCTATTTATTATTTGACTAACGGGGATAAATAAACTTTAAACGTTTACATATTAAAATCAATCTTTCAAGATAAACATTGTTTCGTCTGAACAACATTGAACCTACAAACGAAACTCACAAACGAAAGTCACAGACGAAAGAATTTTTTTTTTTACACAATTCAACCCCCCTTCTTGTGTTTTATCTTTTACATTTTGGTATCAGAGCTCAGCCTCTAAGGGTTGAGCGCTTAACAGCTGCTAGAGAAAAAGGTCCAAGATGGAGGTACAAGGGCCATCTTTTCTATCCGAGGAGCTTCATGAACAAACCTCCAAAGATTCTCTGGAGATGATTATCCCTACTTTGGCCGACAAGATGGAGATGTACATCAAGTCAACCCAATACAGATTATGGAATATAATCACCTATGGAGATATCCCCATCGTTAAACCTGAAGGAGAATGGGGAAATGAAGAATACTCTATGATGGAGCTGAACAACAAGGAAAGATATGCGCTTATGTGTGCTCTCTCCAGAACTGAGTACAATAGATTTTGTGCCTACAAAACTGCAAAAGAACTATGGGATGCTCTCAAAATCTCATATGAAGGCACAGAAGATGTCAGAATGAGAAAGACTGTCACTCTTCAAAGAGAATATGAAATGTTCTCCATGAAGAAAGGAGAGTCAATTGATATGATGTTTAGAAGATTCCAAACAATATTGAATGGACTCACCACTCTGGGAATCACCTTCACAAAGGCCCAGAATAACATGAAGATCTTGGATAGTCTCCCACCTCCCTGGGAAGCCATGTCCACAGCTATCTCTGTTGGAAGATATATGAAAACATTAACTCTAGATGAGTTAATTGGAGCACTAAGGGTACATGAAGTACTCTTGTGTAAGAGAGACAAGATCAAGGTTCAAGAACCAATAGCTCTCTCATCTCAACAACACACAAAGGAGGAAACTCCTAAGAAAGAAGCAAAGAAAAAGCACAGAGTGTTAAAGGCAGACATCACTGATTCTAATTCGTCTGACGAATCGTCCGAAGATGAGGTCTCTCTAATGGCTAGACGATTCAAGAAGATGCTGATGAAAAAGGGGAGAGGCCAATGCCTCTTCAGAAAGAAGAAGAAAAAGCTCCCGGAGAAGTCATCAAGCAAAGAGGAGAATTCAGAAGTTATCTACTATGAATGCAGAAAACCTGAACACATGAGAACAGAGTGTCCAAAACTGAAAAAGATATGGAATCCTCACAAAGACAAAGGCAAGAAAAGCCTAGTAACTTGGGAAGATCTCGACAGTGAGAATTCAGAAGAATCCTCCTCCTCCTCCGAAGAAGAAGAAACAACAAATATCTGCCTCATGGCTGGAGATAATGTCTCAACTGAGGTAAATTACAATGAAACTTCTTCATCCTCTTCTTCGATATCGAGTCAATCGAAGAAATGTCATATGATACTCTTCTAGCACACTCCCATTTTATTACTCAACAATACAAAATTTGCAAAATCAAGCTTAGGCAAACCTTGGATGAAAATGCAATTTTGAAATCTGAAATTGAGTGTCTAAATAGAAAAATATCAAATGATGTTTCATCTCAGTCAATCAAAAGGACATTTTCATTATTGAAATCGAAATATTAAAGAAAAAATTTTAACTCAAAATAAGGGGAAAAAATCTAATCAGTAGTCATTTGCTATGCGAGTGAAACAGCCTTTGGAACCAATGTTATTCAAAGTAACATGACAATTCTAGTCTTACATGTGAGAATCAACATTTAACATTTACATAATTTTAGTAGATATATAAACCCCAAGATGTTAACACCAAAATACAGACACCAAAAGAGATTGGAGGTACAAACCATGTTCAGATATGCAAGGCTGTACCTTTTGGGACTTTTTCTTTTTCCCTTCATCAGCTTCTTCACTTTCTTCACTTTCAACGTATGATACCTTTCTAACTTGTCCCTACTAGAAGTGCGAACCTCACATTTGCGTGTAGAAAAACTGTTCTTTGCAGAAGAGCGACCATTGGTTTTGCGAACATGAACGCGCCGTCTTTTTGTGCTTTTGAAATCTTCATCATTCATCCTTTATCAGAATCCTCTGTTGTTGACTCTTTGTCCTCAAAAGATGATTTGCCTCTCCTTTGTCGACCGAAAGCGATACACTTTGCGATCGCCGGTAGATTTTATGTTTTGTCCAACCTTACCTCGCTGCCTACCTTTAGGCCTTTTAGCATAGAAAGATTCATCATCATCGAGACAGGTACATTTTCATCACTATCATCATCTTCATCCGAGCCTTCACCTTCCCATCTTTATCCTGTAACAACAATTAAACCATTTGATATTCAGAAAAATCCACCAAAAACCCCAACACATAATAACTTCAAAATTAACGAAAAGCAAAATTTGACCTCTAATGAACATATACAACCCCTTACTGAACAAAAGACCATTGCAGTAATGAAATAGAAATCAACAAATAGACGACCTTGTTTCCAGCATGACCACTTGTGGCAGCTCAAAATCTACATCATCGATCATCTTCTCAAAGATATTAACATTTTAAAAAATCACAAAGTTCATCACTAATCGAAATAAGTAACCAGGAGAAATGAGCTAATTCAAAAGTAATATTCCATACTCAAGAAACAATCTTTATATAAATACAAAATGTTTAACATACCATCTCGCTTCGTCCTCTTCTTCATAATCAAGATCACCGCCATCATTACCATTATCACCATCATCATCATCTTCATCTTCACCATCATTATCTTCAAATCACCTCGAAACCTTGAATTTGTGTGCAACGAAGTTGAGATCCGTTGAGGCCATGAGTTTGATCCAGTGGGCTTTTTTATCCCACTTTGTAGTGCAATGAGTCACTCGCTTCTTCCCCATCCTCGCTCATAATACTCATCGACAACATCTCTTGAGAATAAATGAGTGTTAGAAATGGCACAAAGATGCAACTTATTCCATTTCATTTATGAGACAATTCCATGATCCAATAATGGGAAGATGGTGGAGTATTCCCATACCAAACCCAAATATTATTTAGATATGTTATGTAATTGCCTACTAGGCCCAATCCAACTCCTTAGTGGGCTTCAACGGCTATATTGATCCACAACTAGTTTCTACTCTTTCTCTGCACTTTGCCCAAATTCTTATAGATAGTATATAACTCTTGTAACATTTTTTTTTTTTAAAAAAGGAAATACTTTAAAAATGAAAAATAATGAATTATTATAAATATATATCAATTATCATGACATAAGTCAATTAGGACATATCGACTCATGTTATTACATTTTTAAATAAAAAAGAGCTACATCTTTTATAGTTTTTATCGAATAATAAATGTTTAATTTAACATAATTAATTAATAATTTAATGATTAAAATTATAATTAAATATACATGTATAGATAATTAATTATATAAATATTTTATTCTCAATTATTCTCTTAAAATATATAACTATGACTTTTTATTTTAAAATGATTTAACCGAATTAGATGAGTAGAATATATGGATTGTTATAAATATTGTGAATATTTGTTTTTAGAAATAATTTGTGATAAGTTAGTGTTGGATCAAGGTGATTAACGACCCTAAGTTTTGACTAATTACAGCATGATTTAAGCCAAGCAAACAATACCAGCTAAGACGAAACCAAACCGACAACTTTAACACCGCCTTCAAAGTTAAAGTGTTGCGCCGTCACAAGCAAACCATCGACGAAACTTGCATAGATGAAAGAGGACTACTCAAGATAAAAGTCTTCGTCATCCAAGAGTGAAGCCTTAAGACGAAAGGATGAGACGAATTAACTTAAACCGAAGATTCACATCGTCTATCCAAGAAGTCAAATTGAGACGATTCGCCAAAAGTTTTCAAATTTGAAGAAGTAATCATGAGAAGCATCTAATGATAAGTATAGGGATTCAAGCCTACTCTCTAAAGTCAAAAAGGCTTTAAACTTTTTTGTCACATCCCTATAAAAAGTTAGAAAGGTCTTTAGCACTCAAATTTAGTCCAAGATATCCGCCGCATATCGACCCACCAAATCAAGTACAACTGGCAAATTTGGAAAGCTCTCAAGAGGATTTCTCAACGTCTCTCAACGACATTCTCAATTGAGTCTAACGGCTACTTGAAGAAGATGCCTATAAAAGAACTTCACAGCAACAAGAACATTGGAGCGAATACGCTTATCTTTCATCTGCTCTGATTATTCGCTCATTCTTAAGCTCTGTATTGAAAAACACTTCTCTGTGCAGAGGAAATCTTTGTTGTTTACAACATTTGTAAAAAGTCCACTTGTGTGGCAATTTAGCTTTGAGGATCTTTGCGTTCCAAAGAATACCTTGTTTGTTTAGCTTTGTGGAGGTTTAGGGTCCAAAGAATACCTTATTGTTTTAGCACGAGAAGGTTTGGGAGCAAAGAATATCTGTAATAGCCAGAAGTAGCTGGGTCCAAAGAATACTTGTAAACCATTTCACGGTTTGTAGTGAAAACTCAGTTGTTGCTGGGTAACTGGACGTAGTCTCAAATAGACGAACCAGTATAAAAATATTTGTGCATTTATTCTATTTATTATTTGACTAACGGGGATAAATAAACTTTAAACGTTTACATATTAAAATCAATCTTTCAAGATAAACATTGTTTCGTCTGAACAACATTGAACCTACAAACGAAACTCACAAACGAAAGTCACAGACGAAAGAATTTTTTTTTTTACACAATTCAACCCCCCTTCTTGTGTTTTATCTTTTACATTTTGGTATCAGAGCTCAGCCTCTAAGGGTTGAGCGCTTAACAGCTGCTAGAGAAAAAGGTCCAAGATGGAGGTACAAGGGCCATCTTTTCTATCCGGAGGAGCTTCAATGAACAAACCTCCAGCATTCTCTGGAGATGATTATCCCTACTGGGCTGACAAGATGGAGATGTACATCAAGTCAACCCAATACAGATTATGGAATATAATCACCTATGGAGATATCCCCATCGTTAAACCTGAAGGAGAATGGGGAAATGAAGAATACTCTATGATGGAGCTGAACAACAAGGAAAGATATGCGCTTATGTGTGCTCTCTCCAGAACTGAGTACAATAGATTTTGTGCCTACAAAACTGCAAAAGAACTATGGGATGCTCTCAAAATCTCATATGAAGGCACAGAAGATGTCAGAATGAGAAAGACTGTCACTCTTCAAAGAGAATATGAAATGTTCTCCATGAAGAAAGGAGAGTCAATTGATATGATGTTTAGAAGATTCCAAACAATATTGAATGGACTCACCACTCTGGGAATCACCTTCACAAAGGCCCAGAATAACATGAAGATCTTGGATAGTCTCCCACCTCCCTGGGAAGCCATGTCCACAGCTATCTCTGTTGGAAGATATATGAAAACATTAACTCTAGATGAGTTAATTGGAGCACTAAGGGTACATGAAGTACTCTTGTGTAAGAGAGACAAGATCAAGGTTCAAGAACCAATAGCTCTCTCATCTGTCAACAACACAACAAAGGAGGAAACTCCTAAGAAAGAAGCAAAGAAAAAGCACAGAGTGTTAAAGGCAGACATCACTGATTCTAATTCGTCTGACGAATCGTCCGAAGATGAGGTCTCTCTAATGGCTAGACGATTCAAGAAGATGCTGATGAAAAAGGGGAGAGGCCAATGCCTCTTCAGAAAGAAGAAGAAAAAGCTCCCGGAGAAGTCATCAAGCAAAGAGGAGAATTCAGAAGTTATCTACTATGAATGCAGAAAACCTGAACACATGAGAACAGAGTGTCCAAAACTGAAAAAGATATGGAATCCTCACAAAGACAAAGGCAAGAAAAGCCTAGTAACTTGGGAAGATCTCGACAGTGAGAATTCAGAAGAATCCTCCTCCTCCGAAGAAGAAGAAGAAACAACAAATATCTGCCTCATGGCTGGAGATAATGTCTCAACTGAGGTAAATTACAATGAAACTTCTTCATCCTCTTCTTCTGAATCTGAGTCAGAATCAGAAGAAATGTCATATGATACTCTTCTAGCACACTCCCATTTTATTACTCAACAATACAAAATTTGCAAAATCAAGCTTAGGCAAACCTTGGATGAAAATGCAATTTTGAAATCTGAAATTGAGTGTCTAAATAGAAAAATATCAAATGATGTTTCATCTGAGTCTGAAAAGGACATTTTCATTATTGAAATCGAAATATTAAAGAAAAAAAATGAGTCCTTACTCAGTGACCTAACCAAGTTTACTAAGGGATCCTCTATTTTTGAAAAGATTGTAAATTATAAGAGATCACCTAATGACAGAAGTGGACTTGGTTATGTGGAGAAGACAGACGAAAAGAAAAGTGAACCTATTTTGTCTGCTAAAGAGAAGAGAAGTTACAACAAGGTTCATAATGTCTACAAAAAGGCTAAAAACAAAAAGAAGCCTTTTGTAACTAACAAGAAAGGACCCAAAAAGATTTGGGTACCAAAATCACTTATTATTCCTGTTGCAGATATTCTCAATGGGAAGAGAAAGAACTTCAAGCTGGTACCTGGACAGTGGATGCTCACGTCACATGACGGGAGACCTGTCTATGTTCCAAGATCTCAGACCAAGTAAAGGGTCTGTATCCTACGGCTCTGGAAAAGGTAAAATTCTTGGTATTGGGACTGTTGGTAAGACACCCAATCCACTTATCCAGAACGTATCTTATGTTAAAGGTCTCAACTTCAATCTACTTAGCATAAGTCAATTTTGTGATAGTGGATATGAAGTATCTTTTAACTCTGATGAATGCATAGTCAGAAACAAGGATAAATCCATTCTTTTTTATTGGGAAAAGAAAGAATAACCTTTATGAGGTTTGCCTTTCTGACCTAAGTGATCAGAATGTGACATGCTTAATTTCAACAGACGATGAACAAGATATTTGGCATAAGAAGCTTGGACATTTAAGTCTCAAGTATATTTCAAAAATTTCCAAAAAGGATCTTGTAAAAGGTTTGCCAAAAATATCTCTGAAAACAAATCGTCTGTGTGAATCTTGTTAGCATGGGAAACAACTCAAAGCTTTTTTTAAATCAAAAAATATTGTTTCCACGACAAGGCCACTAGAGCAGTTACATATTATTCTCTTTGGACCTACTCAAACTGAAAGTCTTGGAGGAAAGAGATATGGACTTGTAATTGTGGATGACTATTTCAGATTCACATGGGTATACTTCCTAGCCCATAAACATGAGTCATTCAGTGTCTTTGAAATATTCTGCAAACGTGTTCAAAAAGAAAAAGGAATATGTATTGCATCTGTGAGAAGTGATCATGGAACAGAATTTGAAAATTGTGAGTTCAAAGCCTTTTGTTTTGAAAATGGTATATTTCACAATTTTTCATCTCCAAGAACTCCCCAACAAAATGGAGTTGTGGAAAGGAAAAATCGTACCTTACAAGAAATGGCTAGAACTATGTTGCATGAAAGCTCTCTTCCAAAATATTATTGGGCAGAAGCAGTAAATACTTCTTGTTATATTCAAAACAGAATATTGATAAGACCAATCTTGAATAAGACTCCATATGAACTATGGAAAGGAAGAAGACCCAACATATCTTATTTCCATCCGTTTGGATGTGAATGTTTTATCTTAAACACCAAAGATCAACTATGAAAGTTTGATTCAAAGGTGGTTAAAGGATTCTTTCTTGGATATTCCAATACATCTAAGGCCTATAGAGTTTTTAACTCTAAAACGCAAGTTGTAGAGGAATCTATTCATGTAAAGTTTCAAGATAACTCAAAGGCTGATAAAGAAATATCAGACCTAGAAAATTTATTTGAAAATTTGTAGGTCAACCCCTCTAGTCAAGGTTCAAGACAAAACAATGAACAAGGGACAGACAAAACAAGAGCAGACGATAGAAGCAAAAATGAATCCCCTTCGTCTAATACATGCCAACAACATGATCAAGCTCCTGCTAAAGCTTGGAAATTTGCATCTAACTACAAAGAAGATCTCATCATAGGAGATAAGAATCAAGGTGTATTAACGAGATCCAAGTTGAAGGAATTGTTTGGATATGCTCTTGTATCAAACATAGAGCCAAAGAATATTGAAGATGCTCTTCAAGACAATGATTGGATTTTGGCTATGGAAGAAGAACTCAATCAATTTACAAGAAATGATGTCTGGACCCTTGTTAAGAAACCAAAGAACAAAAACATCATTGGAACTAGATGGGTGTTCAGAAACAAGCTGAATGAGGCAGGAAAAGTGGTAAGAAACAAAGCTAGATTAGTAGCCCAAGGCTATAATCAGCAAGAAGGTATTGATTTCACTGAAACCTTTGCACCTGTAGCTAGATTAGAAGCAGTTAGAATATTGCTTGCTTTTGCTGCTCACAAGAATATCATTCTATATCAAATGGATGTAAAAAGTGTGTTTTTGAATGGTTTTATTGAAGAAGAAGTGTATGTAAAACAACCTCCTGGTTTTGAAAGTTTATCTCAACCTGAACATGTTTTCAAACTTAAGAAAGCACTGTATGGTCTTAAATAAGCTCCCAGAGCTTGGTATGATAGACTCAGTTCTTTTTTTTTTTGAAAATAGTTTCACAAGAGGAAAGGTTGATACAACTCTCTTCAAGAAAAGTGTTTCAAAAGACTTGTAAAAGACAAAACACAAGAAAGGGGGGGTTGAATTGTGTTTTTAAAAATTTTCTTCCGTGTGTACCTTTCGTCTGTATCTTTCGTCTATGAGTTCAAAGCTTGTTCAGACGAAACAGTGTTTATCTTGAAAGATTGATTTTAATGTTTAAACGTTAAAGTTTATTTATCCCCGTTAGTTAAATAATAGATAAACACACAGATATTTTTATACTGGTTCGTCTTTTCTAGACTACGTCCAGTTACCCAGCAACCACTGAGTTTTCACTACAAACCGTGAAATGGTTACAAGTATTCTTTGAACCCAGCCACTTCTGGCTATTACAGATATTCTTTGATCCCAGCCTTCTCAGGCTAAACACTCAGGTATTCTTTGGACCCAGCCTCCACAGGCTAATACAAAGGTATTCTTTGGAACACAGCCTCCTCAGGCTAAAATGCCACACAAGTGGACTTTTACAAGAGATGTAGAAAACAAAGTTTTTCCTCTACGCAGAGAGGGATTTTTCAATACAGAGCTTAGAGAGCGAATAATCAAAGCAGATAAATTATAAGCGTATTCGCCAACTTGTTCTTGTTGAGGTGAAGTCCTTTTATAGGCATCTTCTTCAAATAGCCGTTAGACTCATTTGAATGTCGTTGAGAGTCGTTGAGGATCTTCAAGAGAACTTTCCAAAAGTTTGTCAGTTGTCCTTGATTGATAGATGAGAGTTCGCAGCGGATATCTCGGACTGAATTGCGTGCGCAGTTCCTTTTACTGACTTGTACAGAGATGTGACAAAAAGGTAGAGACCTTTTTGACTTTGGATGTGAAAGCACAGATCCCTATACTGATCTTGGATTCTTCTCATGATGACTCCTTTAGATTTTAAATCTTGGTGCGAGACTTTCAACTGGACTTCACTTTTGGATAGAAGAAATGAGTCTTCAAACTTCTTTGTTTTGTCTTATCCTTTCGTCTTAATCTTCGCTCTTGGACAGACGAAGGTCTTCAACTTGAATGTCCTTCTATCGTCTGTGCCAGTATCGTCTGATGGCTTGGCTCTTGAACAGACGCAACACTTCAAACTTTGAAAGGCCATATTCCGTCTGTTGCCTATTTCGTCTTATCAAGTCTTGATGGCTTGTTTCGTCTGTGCTGTAATTATTCAAAACTTAGGGACATTCTTGATCTAAGAATCCTTGATCTAACATTCTCCCCTTTTTGATGATTACCAGACCATACCACGAAAATCTACATAAGACATGATTAGACAGAAACAACAGTTTAATGAGCCAGATTTACATCAAGACGATGTTTTCTGAATAATACCTCTTTATGATTTATTGTTACATCAATGTGATGTAATCAGAGTTTTACAATGATATTCAGATCAGAAAACAAATAAAGAATTACAATGTGTATCAAATGAAATAATAAATGAAATTACAAAGATATTACAACAAACTCCCCCTAGGACGATGCTCCTTGCTCTTGCTTGCTTGCTCCCCCTCAGTAAAATTATCTTCTTTGGTTGCTCCCCCTCAGACGATGCTTTCTCCTTATACCATTTTTCTTTCCCTTGGGTTCTTCTTTTCTTCCCCCTTGGGTTATGCTATTTTTCTCTCCCTTCTATTCTTCTCTCCCCCTTGGGGGCTGATCATCAAAACTTGATCAAGAAGAAGGCTTTGGCTTTTTGCCCAGAAGAGTCATCACTACTTCCTCTAACTGCTGCATTTTTGATGATAGAGACGCTTGATTTTCTTCAAGTTCTCTGTTCTTCAGCTTCAAATGCTCGCAATCACCCTCCAAAGCATCATACTTACGCTTTAGAGTTTTATACTCCTCAGCTTCTTTAATATTTGCCTCAACTGCCTCAGCAACCTCCACCATGTCATCAATTTGCGGTGTTTGAGGCTCCTCCACAATAGGTACAGTGTCATCAATAATGAGCACTGATGGTGTCTTCTTCAGACGCAGAGTGAAGTATGGAAGGACGAGGTAAGCTGTGAAGGTCTGCTCCCATTGCCATGAATACCACTTTGTTGGAATAGATACTTCAAGAAGTGGCTGTTCCTGAGAATATACAAAAGCACCTCCAGGGAACATTCTGCCACAGACGGAAGAATCTTCATCAAAGGTGGTTCCAGAGCAGTGTTCAGCTTCAGACGAATACTTCTTTTCCTTTCCCTTAGCCAAATATTTGACTAAGCATGGTCTTTTTCGGTCTAAGACGATATAGAAGTTGGTTTCGTCTGTCACCAGAGAGGAAAACTGAGAACCAATCAATGTAGGATAGTTTCTATAATCCTTCTCAGCTTGTCGTTCTATATGGAGAAAGGATATGTTTCTTTCCTTAGCTTCTCTCCTATAGGCTTTGGCCATCAGCGTGAATGGTATATTGTAGTCTTCCGGGAGGGAGTGAGCAAAATCTTCAGGGTCTTCAAACTCGTTGATGAGGAGGGAGTATTTTGGATGGATTCCAGAGCAGTGTGGCCTTGTCCATGGGAACACAATTCCTAGAGTGTATGCTAAACCAACATACTCTGTTTGATTTAGTGGAATTGTGAATTTCAGAGGATCATGGCTAGTTAGAGCGTCAAGATACCAATGTGTGCACCCTTTTGGCTCATCGCGTTTAGATTCAGCATCTCCAAATATACAATGATGAAACACTGGAGCATTGATCTCGTGCTGAACCTTCCATCTTGAATTTTCTCTGTGTGGAATGTGCTGTTCATAGCCAAGTGCTGGTCCTTCAATCTTAGACGCAACAAGATGATCCTTGTATTCCTTTATTTTCTCCAGTCCCTTGATATTTAAAGATGCCAGTTTGTCCCAGGGCAGACGCTTCAACCAATTGCGTTGCTCCTCTGGTTGAATAGACGAGTCTTCATCAAAATCTGCTAGCTTTAGGGACTTATTGTAGAAAATGGGATTTTCAAATCTCCCTAGCTGGAATCCCTTCTTTCCTCTGTACTGATAAGGGTTCTTCAGCTCTATGTATGTTGTATTGTTAATATACAAGTCTTCATCAAAATCTGATGAGACTACGGTAGACTCAGACGATTCAGCTTTATTGGAGACTTCATCAATTTTCTCTCCAATAATCCAATCTGGTCTAATTGGTCTTTCTGCACAAGAGTGTTCTCCATATCTTCTCATGACTAATTCATTTAAAAATGAATAGTCCATCTTGTGCTTTGGGGGTAAGTCTTCTGGATTGACTACTTCAGCACGTGAACTTCCCCTTAATGCATCCACAGAGTCTTCATCAGACGAAGAACTTGTATCTTCAATTAATACAAAGTCCTCAGACTGAACTTCCATCGTCTGACTGTGGAGTGTTCTTTCTTCTTCTTCAGACGCAGCAGCAAACGTCTGTGCAAGGCAATCATTTAGCGGAGACGCAACAAGTGGCTCAGAAGAGGTTGCCATTTGTTCATCTGAGAGTGTTGTAGATGGAAGAATTTCCATTGTGGAAATTTCTTCATTCAACATCGTTTCCAACTCTTCCGCTAGTTGGGCGTCATCTTTTTGAGTCTGGGCATTCTCTTCATTATTCATGCCCTCTGAGGGGGCTTGAGCAGATGCTCCCCCAGACGATCCAATGCCCCTAAGGCTTTCTTGAAAAAGCCTTTCTCTTTCAGCTTCGAGTAAGATCGAGACCCTTCGAGCCTCTTTAAGTTGTCTTTCTTCTTTTGTTTCTCCAACAACAACAGAAGCCAACTTTTGCTTCATTTTGTCCCTGCCCTTAGCAGCTTTCTCAAGCGCAAACTTCCTAGCTTTTGCTTTTTCTTCTGCTTCTTTTCTCTGCTTTTCTTCGTCTGTGAGGATCTTTACAGACGGAACTTCAACAGACGGTAGGGTGACCCCTTTAACTTCTCTTGGGGGTACCGTCTGAGCATGTTTCTTGCCAGCAACATGCTTGATTCTGATAGTCCTCTTCTTTTTCTTGAGGGGTTCCTCAGGAACGTCCTCAAAAGGGACTTCAGTAACGACCACGGGAGGAGGAGGAGGAGGTGTTTGGGTTTGTGTTTGGGTTTTAGCGCGCTTGATGCGGGCTCTGTGTGGTACTTTGGTGATGGGTGATAATGGGGTTTCCTCGTTTGGTGAACGAAGGAGAAAGCTTGGAGTGAGGTGCATTTTAGCAAAAGTGCTGGCCTTCACTTCTTTTCCCTCAGGGTGCCAAGTGACTCCAGTGGCGTCAAAACCCTGGTTGATGATGATGGTGGAAAAGAGGGTTGCGTAAGGGATGCTGCTCTTCCTACGAATGTTACGATTCTTCAATACACTCACCCAGTGGTCGAGAATCAAATGAGGGAGGCTTATTCTTGCTTTTCTAATGCAATAGAAAATGCAGAATCTGTCGCGGCAGCTGACATTGTCCCTTGAGCCTGTCCTTGGTGTGAAGATGTTGAACAACAAGTTGTGAAGAATTCTTGCTGTGGGGAATAGATTCCCTGATCTGAAAGACTTGGGATCTTCAGAGTTAGGAATCTTGCTGTAGATGCACTTGTTGACATGCTCCTCACTTTCGTTTTTCATCCAGATAGGCGAGTAGAAGCGCCCCTCGGCCTTGCAGTTCCCGGCCCCAGCGATAGTGTCCACCGTGATGATGTATTCTTTGTCATCGATGGTGCCAACAATCCCATCATCAAACTCCCTAGCATCGCTCCAAAACTCGGCATATGCCTCCATCAGCCATGGGCCTTTCTTCTCAGCGAAGCCGATCCATCCAGTGTGGTCGAGAAGCTTAACCACTCTTCCAGAGACACATTCCACGGTTTCTCGTGAAATCCACTTGCTTGGCAAGAACAAATCTTTCGCGAAGAAAGATGCTTCAGCAGTTTTGGTTCCCTTGGTGTTCTTGGCGGCCATTGCAGTTGTTTGAAAATCTAGAGAGAGAATAAGGGCTTTGTGAGTAAGGGTTTACAATGTTCTCAGACGATAGCAATAGCGAAATATGGTAAAGAGTAAATGAGAGGTCTTTTGAAGGTATTTATATGTAACAGTTTTTAAAAAAAAACGATTGCAATTCATCAGATGAAAGAGATTTCGAAAACTGCCCCTTTTGATGACGTGTCCATTGACAACTGATCTTGATTTGACATGTCCAAATCATTGCCTTTTCAATGATTGATTTGACCTCTGCAATTCACGGCGCGTGCCTTCCAAACTTCTAGATTTGTGCAATAAATGTCGAACGCATTTAATGCTCCAATTAATTTGTCCCCTGCACACTTAACTTGAAAAATAATTAAATAATATTCTTGCGTCTATCCAATTTTCTCAGACTAAACCAACTTGATCAGACGCAAAGTTTCGTCTTAACGAGATAATAAAAGATAATGTACAGACGAAACAAATTGGATAACTCAGACGGAACAATGTTCAATCTTCTAAGGAGATAATCCCAAGATTTTCCTTAATGAAATTGAAACGTGTTTCGTCTAATGCCTTTGTGAAAATATCTGCCTATTGAAAATCAGTTTGTACAAACTGTATATCGAAAATACTTTTTTGGACATAATCTCTTATAAAATGAAACCGTATTTCAATATGTTTAGCTTTTGAATGTTGAATGGGATTTTTACTGAGGTTAATTGCACTTGTATTATCACAAAATACTGGTATGGAACTCTCAAACCTGGAATAATCCTCAAGTTGATGTTTCATCCACAGTAGTTGTGAGCAACACCCTGCTGCAGCAATGTATTTTGCTTCAGTTGTTGAGAATGCAATGGAGTTTTGCTTCTTGCTTGACCAAGATATTAGTGATGTTCCAAGAAATTGGCATCCACCACTTGTGCTTTTCCTCTCCACTTTATCTCCAGCATAATCCGCATCACAAAAGCCTTTTAAATTGAAATCACTATTTTTCTTATAAAACAAAGAGAGATTAGTGGTTCCAACAAGATATCTTAGAATTCTCTTTACAGCTTGTAAATGAGATTGTTTGGGATCAGATTGAAAACGTGCACATAGACAGACACTAAACATAATGTCGGGTCTACTTGCAGTTAAGTAAAGGAGTGAGCCAATCATACCTCGATATACCGTCTGATCAACAGACTTACCTGACTTATCCTTGTTGAGGTTTGCTCCAGACGGATGCATTGGGGTCTTCATAGGTTTGGCATTCTCCATCTTGAATTTCTTGATGAGTTCCTTTGTGTACTTCTGTTGATGGATTTAGATTCCTTCTTTCGTCTGCTTGATTTGAAGTCCTAGGAAGAACTTCAATTCTCCCATCATGCTCATCTCGAATTCATCCTGCATTAGCTTTGAAAAATTCTTGCACAAGGATTCGTTAGTTGCTCCAAAGACTATATCATCTACATATATTTGAACAATAATAAAGTCTTTTGAAACACTTTTCTTGAAGAGAGTAGTGTCCACTTTTCCTCTCGTAAAACCATTTTGAAGAAGAAAGGAACTTAGTCTCTCATACCAAGCTCGAGGAGCTTGTTTAAGACCATATAGTGCCTTCTTCAATTTAAAAACATGATCTGGTTGAGATGAACTCTCAAATCCAGGAGGTTGTTTTACATACACTTCCTCTTCAATAAAACCGTTTAGAAAAGCACTTTTTACGTCCATTTGATATAAGATGATATTCTTATGAGCAGCAAAAGCAAGCAGAATTCTAATAGCTTCTAATCTAGCTACTGGAGCAAAGGTTTCAGTGAAATCAATACCTTCTTGCTGATTATAGCCTTGAGCTACTAATCTAGCTTTATTTCTTACCACTTTTCCAGCTTCATCAAGCTTGTTTCTGAACACCCATCTGGTTCCAATAACACTCTTATTCTTTGGTTTCTCCACAAGGGTCCAAACATCATTTCTCGTGAACTGATTGAGTTCTTCTTCCATAGCCAATATCCAATCATTGTCTTAAAGAGCATCTTCAATGTCTTTTGGCTCTATGTTTAAAACAAGAGCATATCCAGATGATTCCTTTAGCTTAGATCTTGTTAAAACACCTTGATTCTTATCTCCAATGATAAGATCCTCTGTATGGTTAGACGCAAACTTTCATGTTTTTGTGGAGGCTTGGTCTTGTTGTTGAGGTGTATCAGACGAAGAGGGTTCGTCTGTGCTTCTATCGTCTGCTCTTGTTTCGTCTGAC
Organism: Hylodesmum podocarpum; assembly: GCA_026586105.1. Classification (NCBI taxonomy): domain Eukaryota; kingdom Viridiplantae; phylum Streptophyta; class Magnoliopsida; order Fabales; family Fabaceae; genus Hylodesmum; species Hylodesmum podocarpum. The sequence continues at coordinate 2,934,812 of JALJEV010000519.1, read as the reverse complement.
CCTTGTTCGTTGTTTCGTATGGAGCTTTGACCAGAGGGATTAACCTGCAAATTTTCAAACAAATTTTCGAGGTCTGATATTTCTTTATCAGCCTTTGAGTTATCTTGAAACTTTACATGGATTGATTCCTCTACAACTTGCGTCTTAGAGTTAAATACTCTATAGGCTTTAGATGTATTAGAATATCCAAGAAAGAATCCCTTAACCACCTTCGAATCAAACTTTCCTAGTTGATCTTTGGTGTTTAAGATGAAACATTCACATCCAAAAGGATGGAAATAAGATATGTTGGGTCTTCTTCCTTTCCATAGTTCATATGGAGTCTTATTCAGTATTGGTCTTATCAATATTCTGTTTTGAATATAACAAGAAGTATTTACTGCTTCTGCCCAATAATATTTTGGGAGAGAGCTTTCATGTAACATAGTTCTAGCCATTTCTTGTAAAGTACGATTTTTCCTTTCCACAACTCCATTTTGTTGAGGAGTTCTTGGAGATGAAAAATTGTGAAATATACCATTTTCAAAACAAAAGGCTTTGAACTCAGAGTTCTCAAACTCTGTTCCATGATCGCTTCTTACAGACGCAATACATATTTCCTTTTCTTTTTGAACACGTTTACAGAATATTTCAAAGACACTGAATGACTCATGTTTATGGGCTAGAAAGTATACCCATGTGAATCTAGAATAGTCATCCACAATTACAAATCCATATCTCTTTCCTCCAAGACTTTCAGTCTGAGTAGGTCCAAAGAGATCAATATGCAACAGCTCTAGTGGCCTTGTCGTGGAAACAACATTTTTTGACTTGAAAGAAGCTTTAAGTTGTTTCCCATGCTGACAAGATTCACACAGACGATTGGTTTTCCAAGATATCTTTGACAAACCTTTCACAAGATCCTTTTTAGATATTTTCGAAATATACTTGAGACTTAAATGTCCAAGCTTTTTATGCCAGATATCTCGTTCATTGTCTGTTGAAATTAAGCATGTCACATTCTGATCACTCAGGTCAGAAAGACAAACCTCATAAAGGTTATTCTTTCTTTTCCCAATAAAAAGAATGGATTTATCCTTGTTCTTGACTATGCATTCATCAGAGTTAAAGGCCACCTCATATCCACTATCACAAAATTGACTTATGCTAAGTAGATTGAAGTTGAGTCTTTTAACATATGAAACGTTCTGGATAAGTGGATTGGGTGTCTTACCAACAGTCCCAATACCAAGAATTTTACCTTTTCCAGAACCATATGAGACAGACCCTTTACTTGGTCTGAGATCTTGGAACATAGACAGGTCGCCCGTCATGTGTCGTGAGCAGCCACTGTCCAGGTACCAGCTTGAAGTCTTTTCTCTTCCCATTGAGGATATCTGCAACAGGAATAATAAGTGATTTTGGTACCCAAATCTTTTTGGGTCCTCTCTTGTTAGTTAAAAAAGGCTTCTTTTTGTTTTTAGCCTTTTTGTAGATATTTGGAACCTTGTTGTAACTCCTCTTCTTTTGAGCAGACGAAACAAGTTTTCTTTTTATTTCGTCTGATCATTCAACATAACCTAGTCCACTTTTGTCAGACGGAGACCTTCCATATTTTAAAATTTTTCTAGCATAGAAGATCCTTTAGTGAACTTTGTTAAGTCTTTGAGTAAGGATTCATTTTCTTTCTTCAATCTTTCAATTTCAGAAATAAAATTATCCTTTTCAGACTCAGATGATTTTTCATCTAATACTTCTTTTTGAAGCAACTCATTTTTAAATCTCAAAGTAGCATTTTCTTCCAGAGTTTGTTTCAACTTGGCTTTGCAAACTTTGTATTGCTTAGCAATAAAATGTGAGTTGGCCAAAAGAGTATTATATGAAATTTCTTCTGATTCTGACTCAGACTCAGAAGAGGAAGATGAAGAAGTTTCAGATTCAGTTACCTCAGATGAGACATGGTCTCCAGCCATGAGACAGATGTTTGCTGTTTCTTCTTCTTCAGAGGATTCCTCTGAGCTTTCACTATCGAGATCCTCCCAGGTCACTAAGCTTTTCTTTCCTTTATCTCTTCTTGAGCTCCATCTCTTTTTCAATCTGGGACATTCTGATCTCATGTGCCCAGGTTTTCTACACTCGTAGCACACTACTTATGTGCTCTCTTCTTTGTTGGATGACTTCTCGGGAGCTTTCTCCTCCTTCTTTTTGAAGAAGCGTTGACCTCTTCCTTTCTTCATCATCATCCTTTTGAATCGTCTGGCCATGAGAGATACTTCGTCTTCAGACGAAACATCAGACGATTCTGATTCAGTTGAATCAGCCTTCAAAACTCTATGCTTCTTCTTTCCTTCTTTCTTAGGAGTTTCTTCCTTTGTTGAGTTATTCACGGAAGGAAGAGTAATTGGTTCTTGCACCTTTATCTTTTCTCTTTTGCACAAGAGTACCTCATGTACTCTTAAAGCTCCAATTAACTCATCTAGAGTTAATGTCTTCATATCTCTTCCAACAGAGATAGTTGTGGACATAGCTTCCCAAGGAGGTGGGAGACTGTCCAAAATCTTCATGTTATTCTGGGCCTTTGTGAAGGTGATTCCCAGAGCAGTGAGTCCATTCAATATTGTTTGGAATCTTCCAAACATCATATCAATGGATTCTCCTTTCTTCATAGAGAACATTTCATATTCTCTTTGAAGGGTAGCAGCTTTCCTCATTCTGACATCTTCTGTGCCTTCATATGAGATTTTAAGAGCATTCCATAGTTCTTTCGCAGTTTTGTAGGCGCAGAATCTGTTGTACTCAGTTCTGGAGAGAGCACACATAAGAGCATATCTTGCTTTGTTGTTCAGCTCCATGATAGAGTATTCTTCATTTCCCCATTCTCCTTCAGGCTTTACAATGGGGATATCTCCTGTGGTGATTATGTTCCATAATCTGTATTGAGTTGACTTGATGTACATCTCCATTCTGTCAGCCCAGTAAGGATAATCATCTCCAGAGAACGCTGGAGGTTTGTTCATCGAAGCTCCTCCGGATAGAAAAGATGGTCCTTGTGAGTCCATGTTGGATCTTTCCTCTAGCAGCTGTTAAGCGCTCAACCCTTAGAGGCTGAGCTCTGATACCAAAGTGTAAAAGATAAAACACAAGAAAGGGGGGGTTGAATTGTGTTTTTAAAAATTTTCTTCCGTCTGTACCTTTCGTCTGTACCTTTCGTCTGTGAGTTCAAAGCTTGTTCAGACGAAACAGTGTTTATCTTGAAAGATTGATTTTAATGTTTAAACGTTAAAGTTTATTTATCCCCGTTAGTTAAATAATAGATAAACACACAGATATTTTTATACTGGTTCATCTTTTCTAGACTACGTCCAGTTACCCAGCAACCACTGAGTTTTCACTACAAACCGTGAAATGGTTACAAGTATTCTTTGAACCCAGCCACTTCTGGCTATTACAGATATTCTTTGATCCCAGCCTTCTCAGGCTAAACACTCAGGTATTCTTTGGACCCAGCCTCCACAGGCTAATACAAAGGTATTCTTTGGAACACAGCCTCCTCAGACTAAAATGCCACACAAGTGGACTTTTACAAGAGATGTAGAAAACAAAGTTTTTCCTCTACGCAGAGAGGGATTTTTCAATACAGAGCTTAGAGAGCGAATAATCAAAGCAGATAAATTATAAGCGTATTCGCCAACTTGTTCTTGTTGAGGTGAAGTCCTTTTATAGGCATCTTCTTCAAATAGTTGTTAGACTCATTTGAATGCCGTTGAGAGTCGTTGAGGATCTTCAAGAGAACTTTCCAAATGTTTGTCAGTTGTCCTTGATTGATAGATGAGAGTTCGCAGCGGATATCTCGGACTGAATTGCGTGCGCAGTTCCTTTTATTGACTTGTACAGAGATGTGACAAAAAGGTAGAGACCTTTTTGACTTTGGATGTGAAAGCGCAGATCCCTATACTGATCTTGGATTCTTCTCATGATGACTCCTTTAGATTTTAAATCTTGGCGCGAGACTTTCAACTGGACTTCACTTTTGGATAGACGAAATGAGTCTTCAAACTTCTTTGCTTTGTCTTATCCTTTCGTCTTAATCTTCGCTCTTGGACAGACGAAGGTCTTCAACTTGAATGTCCTTCTATCGTCTGTGCCAGTATCGTCTGATGGCTTGGCTCTTGAACAGACGCAACACTTCAAACTTTGAAGGGCCATATTCCGTCTGTTGCCTATTTCGTCTTATCAAGTCTTGATGGCTTGTTTCGTCTGTGCTGTAATTATTCAAAAACTTAGGGACATTCTTGATCTAATAATCCTTGATCTAACAAGACTTTATTATAGTCCAAATTTATGTAGACGATATAGTCTTTAGAGCAACTAACGAATCCTTGTGCAAGGATATTTCAAAGTTAATGCAGGATGAGTTCGAGATGAGTATGATGGGAGAATTGAAGATCTTTCTAGGACTTCAAATCAAGCAGACGAAAGAAGGCATCTACATTCATCAACAGAAATACACCAAATAACTTATCAAGAAGTTCAAAATGGATAATGCCAAACCCATGAAGACTTCAATGCATTCGTCTGGAGCAAATCTCAATAAGGATGAGTCAGGTAAGTCTGTTAATCAGACGATATACAGAGGTATGATTGGCTCACTCCGTTATTTAACTGCTAGTAGACCTGACATTATGTTTGGTGTCTGTCTATGTACACGCTTTCAATCTGACCCCAAAGAATCTCACTTACAAGCTGTAAAGAGAATTCTTAGATATCTTGTTGGAACCACAAATCTCTCTTTGCTTTATAAGAAAAATAGTGATTTCAGTTTAAAAGGCTTTTGTGATGCTGATTATGCTGGAGATAAAGTAGAGAGAAAAAATACAAGTTGTGGATGCCAATTCCTTGGATCATCATTAATCTCTTGGTCAAGCAAGAAATAAAACTCCATTGCACTCTCAACAACTGAAGCAGAATATATTACTGCAGCAGGGTGTTGCTCACAACTACTGTGGATTAAACATCAACTTAAGGATTACTCCAGGTTTGAGAATCATATTCTAGTATTTTTTGATAATACAAGTGCAATTAATCTCAGCAAAAACCCTATTCAACACTCAAAAGCTAAACATATTGAAATTCGTTTTCATTTTATAAGAGATTATGTCCAAAAAGGTGTTTTTGATATACAGTTTGTACAAACTGATTTTCAATGGGCAGATATTTTCACAAAGGCATTAGACGAAACACGTTTCAATTTCATTAAGGAAAATCTTGGAATTATCTCCTTAGAAGATTGAAAAATTGTTCCGTCTGAGCTATATAAAATGTTTCGTCTGTGCATTCATTTTTATCATCACGTTAAGATGAAACTTTGCGTCTGATCAAGTTGATCAGTCTGAGAAAATTCGACAGACGAAAGGATATTATTTAATATTTTTTTAGTTAAGTGTGTACAGGGGACAAACTAAAAGGAGCAATAAATGTGTCCAACATTTATTGCATTAATCTAGGACATTGAGAGGCACGCGCAGTAAATGGCAGGGTCAAATCAATCATTAAAAAGACAATGATGAGTTGTACGTCAAATCAGGGGCGATTTTCGAAGGACACGTCATAACACGGACAATTTTCAAAACCCCTTTCGTCTGATGAATTGGAACCATTTTTAACCCTACCTATAAAAACCTTTGACAGTTCACTATTTTACTCTTTACTGCTATTTGCTATCTATCGTCTGAGAACTCTCAAAAGCACTCTTACTCTCAAACCCTTATTTCTCTCTCATTTTTCAAATACTGCAATGGCCGCCAAGAACACCAAGGGAACCAAATCTGCTGAAGCCACTTACTTCACACAAGATTTGTTCTTGCCAAGCAAGTGGATTTCACGCGAAACTATGGAATGCATCTCTGGTAGAGTTGTAAGGATTCTTGACCACACTGGGTGGATGAGCTTCGCTGAGACGAAAGGCTCGTGGCTGATGGAGGCATACGCCGAGTTCTAGAGCGATGCGAAGGAGTTTGATGATGGCATTGTTGGCACTATTGACAACAAAGAATACATCATCACTGTGGAAACTATTGCAGAGGCTGGAAACTGTAAAGCAGAGGGGTGCTTCTACTCCCCTAATTGGATGAAGAACGAAGATGAAGAGCATGTTAACAAGTGCATCTATGGGAAGATTCCTACCCCTGAAGACCCCAAGTCTTTCAGATCAGGGAATCTAACTACCACAACAAGAATCATCCACAACTTGCTGTTCAACATATTCACACCAAGAACGGTCTCGAGAGACAATGTCAGCTCTCGAGATAAATTTTGCATCTTTTACTGCATAAGGAAAGCCAGAATGAGCCTTCCTCACTTGATTCTCGACCACTGGGTGAGTGCGTTGAAGAATCGTAACATTCGTAGGAAGAGTAGTATACCCTACGCCACCCTCTTCTCCACCATTATTATCAACCAGGGTTTCGATGCCACTGGAGTCACATTGCACCCTGAAGGAAAAGAGGTGAAAGCTAGCACATTTTCGAAGATGCATCTCACACAAAGCTTTCTTCTTCACTCTCCAAGTGAAGAAACACCTCCCTCACCCATGACCAAAGAACCACACAGAGCCCGCATCAAACGCGCCAAACCCCAAACACAAACCCAAACCGCCTCACAAACACAATCCCAAACACAAACCCAAACACAACCACAGACACAAACTCTTCCACCTCCTCCTCCACCTGTAATCATATCTGAAGTTCCTTCTGAGGATGTTCCTGAAGAACCCCTCAAGAAGAAGAAGAGGACCATAAGAATCAAGCATGTCGCTATCAAAATGCATGCTCAGACGGTATCCCCAAGTGAAGATAAAGGGGTCACCCTACCGTCTGTAGAAGTTCCATCTGCGAAGATACTTACAGATGAAGAAAAGCAGAAGATAGCAGCTGAGGAAAAGGCAAAAGCTAGAAAGCTTGTACTTGAGAAAGCTGCTAAAAGCAAGGATAAAATGAAGCAAAAGCTTGCGTCTGTAGTTGTTGGAGAGACAGACGGAGAAAGACAGCTGAAAGAGGCTAGAAGAGCTTCAATTTTGCTTCAAGCTGAAAGAGAAAGACTCTTTCAAGACAGCATTAGGGGCATTGGATCGTTTGGGGGAGCATCTGCTCCAGCAACCTCAGAGGGCATGAATAGTGAAGAGACTGCCCAGATCCAGATGGATAACGCTCAACTTGCGGAGGAGTTGGAAACTATGCTCAGTGAGGAGGTCTCTACAATGGAGATCCTTCCATCAACAACATTCCTAGACGAACAAAGGGCAACTCCGTCTGAGCCCCTTGTTATGTCTCTGCTAAATGCTTGCCTTGCACAGACGTTCTCTGCTGCGTCTGAAGAAGAAGAAGCACTCCACAGTCAGACGATGGAGATTCCGTCTGAAGACTTCATATTAATAGAAGATGAAAGTTCTTCGTCTGATGAAGAACATCTTGAAGTCATCAAAGTGGATGCCAATTGGGTAAGATCACATGCCGAAGTGATTAATCCAGAGGATCTACCCCCAAAGCGCAAGATGGACTATTCGTTCCTAAACGAATTAGTCATGCGAAGATTTGAAGAAAGCACTTGTGCTGAGAGACCAATCAAGCCTGATTGGGTTATTGGAGAGAAGTTTGAAGAATCCTCTAATCTTGCTGAATCGTCTTAGTCTGCTCTAGTCTTGGTAGACGATGAAGACTTGTATAAAAAATACATCATACATAGAGCTAAAGAACCCTTATCAGTACAGAGGAAAGAAGGGATTCCAGTTGGGGAGATTTGAAAACCCCATGTTATACAATAAGTCCCTGAAGCCAGCTGATTTTGATGAAGACTTTGTCTATTCACCAGAAGAACAACGCAACTGGTTGAAGCGTCTGCCCTGGGACAAACTGGCTACTCTTGACATCAAGGGGCTAGAGAACATAAAGGAATACAAGGATCATCTTGCTGCGTCAGAGATTGTAGGACCAGCACTTGGCTATGAATCACACATCCCACACAGAGAAAATCCAAGATGGAAGGTTCAACACGAGATCAATGCTCCAGTGTTCCACCATTGTACATATGGAGACACTGATTCTAACCGCTATGAGCCAAAAGGATGCACACATTGGCATCTTGACGCTCTAACTGACCATGATCCTTTGAAGTTCACAATTCCCCTCAATCAAACAGAGTATGTTGGTTTAGGCCACACTCTAGGAATTGTGCTCCCATGGACGAGACCCCACTGCTCTAGGATCAACCCAAAATACTTCATCCTCCTCAACGAGAATGAAGACCCTGAAGATTTTGCTCACTCCCTCCCGGAAGACTACAATATACAATTCATGCTGATGGCCAAAGCCTATAGGAGAGAAGCTAAGGAAAGAGACATCTCCTTTCGCCATATAGAGCGACAAGTTGAGAAGGATTATAGAGACTATCCTCTTTTGATTGGGTCTCAGTTTTCCTCTTTGGTGACAGACGAAACCAAATACTCTATCGTCTTAGACCGAAAAAGGGCATGCTTGGTCAAATATTTGGCTAAGGAAAAATAGAAGAAGGTACCGTCTGAACCCAAGACCTTCAAGTTTGCTAGGCACATCCCCAAGCGTCTTCCGTCTGAAGTATATAAGTACCTCAAGGCAATCCAAACTCAAGCCTCAAGACCTATCAATCCTAAGATACAAAGGATGATAGAAGATCATGAAGCCACAATAGAATTCTGCTCTGGAGGTTCATACGATGCAGATTCTAGCACTAGTGGCAGGATATTTCCTGGTGGAGCTCTTGCTTATATTGATCTTTCTGTGAAATATCCAGATCTTACAGTCACTGTTCCAACAAATTGGTACACATGGCAATGGGAGCGGAACTTCTCAGCTTATCTTACTCTTCCATTGTTCACACTGTGTCTGAAGAAATCCCAGCCAGTTGTCATCATTAGTGACACAGTACCAATTGTGGAACATCCTCAAACACCGCTAATGATTGAAGATGTGGTGGAGGGTGATGAGGAAGAAGAGGTTGCTGCCACAGCAGAGGCTGCTGATACAGAAGAGCCTGCTGAACAAACTAAGGCAATTGAGGGAGCGGCACCAGTTGAGGTTGTTGAGGCTGACATCACAGAAGCTGAGGAGTATAAGACTCTAAAGCGCAAATATGATGCCTTGGAGGAAGATTGCGCTCAATTGAAGCTTAAGAACAGAGAGCTTGAAGAAAATTAAGTCTCTATATCATCTGAAATGGAGCAATTGAGAAACATTGTGATGTCCCTACTTAATAAGAAGTCAAAGCCTTCTTCTTGATCAGAGTTTTGATGATCACAGCCCAAGGGGGAGAAAGAAGAAAGGCACAAGGGAAGCATCGTCTGAGGGGGAGCCAACAGAGGAGTAAACAAGATAGCTTCGTCTGAGGGGGAGCAAGCAAACAAGAGCAAGTGAAAGGAATCGTCTGAGGGAGAAGAAATGTTGTTGTATACTTTATTTTTTTTACAAAACATACAATGTAATTTTAGTTATTATTTCATTCGTTGTATACATTATAATTCTTTATTGTTTTCTGCTCTGTAATACCATTGTAATAATCAGTTTACATCACATTGATGTAACAATAAATTTTAAAGAGGTATTATTCAGAAAACATCGTCTTGATGTCTATCTGGCTCTGTATGTTTCTGTTTAACCATGTCTTGTGCAGATATACGTGTCAATCTTTCGGCAAGTGTCAATCTTAAAAATATACGTGTCAATCTTTCGGCAAGTGTACCGATCGCTTACAAGTTTAGAATAGTGAGAGTAAGAGTTGTCGATTCCACAGGGACTGATTGTGAATTACCGAATGCTCAACGTGCTTGCTATTAAGACGAATCAAGGCACGAATTATGTATGTAAAACTAAGCTATTGTGTAAAATAAGAGAAAACAAGTAAGTATTTAAGTTTTAAAGATGATAAGGACAGTTAGGGAATTGGTTCAATTGATTCCTTTCTCAAGTAACTACTTCTTATGTTAATCCAGCAAATCTCACTCAATTGGAGACTAGAATTCGTGATACTGTAGACTAATCCTATTTCTAGGTCTTAATCCCTTTGAATGCCTACTATCATCCCTAATCTCTTAGGCGAAAACAGAGATTCATTCAAGAAGCGAACAGATGAATCCGTTACAACATCTCATAATATGCAAGTTCTATCTCTAGACTCATGCACTACTATAATGATACAATTCCTCTCCTTATTCAACTATTCATCTCTCGATCTCATAGTTGACACGAGATACAAATTCTCAAGACAGAATCCAATTCGATCAAACATTAATATCTCTATTTCTATTTGAATTGCATGAATTAAATCTCAAGAATAAGCATTAAGCAGGGAAGAGATCAATCAATTCGGTGAAATTATACTTGAATTAACAGAAGAAACTCATTACAAGAATTCTGAAATCAACATCCCCATTCCTAACTGCAAAATTTAGCCTAACATGGAAATGAGAAAAGAAAGAAACAAAACAGCAATCAAACACCAGAGAAGCTCCATAATTGCTTGATTATGCTTTCGCAACTCACAAACTCAGGAATCTCAAGGTTTGATGGAGAGAGAAGGAAAATGGAAGTGGAGAAGAGAAAAACGAGAGAAACTTCCCAAGAGAGGGAAAAAAACAGAGTACTGAAATGTTAGTTATGAATCTTATTTTTTCGAATCCTTCTTTTCGCGCCCAATACTTCCTTTTATAGGTGAGGAAGTGTTCTCCCAATTACTAGAATTACGTCCAGGTGCATTGTGACATTTGAATACATTGACTTGCTTGCTTGAAATAAGATGGTAATTGCAACGGCTAAGTGTTCTTCCGTCTGTCAAGTCCTTCGTCTGATGCAGTTCTTTCGTCTGTTGTAGCTCGGTTTCGTCTGATGAAACCTTCGTATCGTCTGTCTTTGCTTCGTCTGTCTTTGTCTTGGTATCGTCTGTCTTTACTTCGTCTGTATGAATTCAGATGAAGTAAGCATAGACGAAGTAACTTGGATAATACTGGTACAGACGAAGTACTTTGGAGACTACTGGTACAGACGAAGTAACTCCATAAGAGGCACGCACAGACAGAATAGCTCTTCAGATGAAGTAAGCATAGACGAACAACTTAGATGAATCAAGTATAGACTGAACAAGAGTTCTTGCGTCTTAATCCCTTCATTTGAGCTTCCATAAGGCACGAGATGCATCATTGAGTGCTCTTGACTAATTGAGGATGACATGAACGCGCCCCTGAGTGCGCCCTCGCGTATTTTTGCCGCAAGAGTTTCGTCTGATGCAGTTGCGTCTGAGGCTTGATGCTTGTTTCGTCTGTTGACATAACAGACGATACTCACGGGTGCCTTTCACAGATGATACAGACGATTCCCTGGATGATTTTTACAGACGATTCCTCCACAGACGATACAGATGATTACCACTTGCACTTCATTTGGTGCAAGTCTCGAGGGACTTTGCACGAATTGGACAGACTTTCTTGCTTCAATGGGATTTATTCGTCTTATGTCCGTGGGCTTTCCTTCCAAGCGTCTATCTTCTCTTCAATCAATCTACAACTAACAAGAAAAAGGATAAAATGACTCAAAAATACACGAAAATCCTATAAAACTAACAAGACACTAAATCAAAGACTAACATTAGACAAATATGATATTTTTACTGTTTTCTTGCCTAAACTATGACTAAACATACTGAAAATAGATGGAAATGGACTGAAAACACTTTGGAAAACATGTATAATTTAGCACTTATCACAACCCCAAACTTAAAGCTTTGCTTGTCCTCAAGCAAACATAGTTTCCATCATTACAGGGGTTAATAAGCATAGTATAACACTGAACTCAACAGCCACTGAAAATTCATTATGCAATTCTTGACTCCCTAAGTCATCTCAATTTATCTATGAAAGTTGAACATGAACTCAACATCCTCAAGAATTGTACAGTTCATCACACATAAGCAATCAACCGTAGATTGGCATGAAAATATGTAATTTAGTCAACATCAAACAATCCCTCTCCAGTTAGGTGTTTGCCCTCAAGCTCTCAAGTGTTTTGGGTTTGTGTTTCTCTCAATATTACCAATCAGAAGGTCAGTTACCATAGGCTTGCAATGGTTCTCAAAATCTCCACTGCCTTCAAGTAGAAATTGGACAATCAAAAGGTCTTTTCGGGGTTGTAATGAGGCTTAGGTAAAGGTGGTTAAAAGAAAAGGTACTAGTTAAAAATCAACGGAACTTAAAGAGTACAAGTTAGAACCTACATGATGTGTATGAGCTAACACTGGACAGACGAAACAAAAAGAAACAATGGACAGACGAAAGAAAAATGATGGACAGACGAAAGACTAACAACTTATGAAACCATTCTGTTTTCTTTCCTCCCTTTATTTCTTTTGTTCTTTAACTGCATTTTCTTATGTTTCCTTTTCTTCCTTTCTTTTGTTTTTCTTTATTTTTCACTATATCCCATCTGTGCCAGTATCGTCTGACCCTTTACTCTGATGATTTCGTCTGTAGGCTTACAGATGATACCCACAGACGATACTTCTCAGACGATACCTATGTTCTCTTTTCTTCCTTTGTTTCTTTTCTTTCTTTTTCTTTCTTTTTTTTCCTTTTTATTTTTCTTGAGTGGTATCACTAATTGCCAGCACAAGACGAAAAATAAACATTTTGTATAGTATGCATGAAAAGTCAGAGAATGTAACTATGCTACAACTATATGTTAGTCACAAAAATTTCACCAATATCTAGATCCAACAACCCCAAACTTAAAAATTTGACTTGTCCTCAAGTCAACAACACATGCACCCCAAAATTCAACCCCAACTTAATCTTGAAACCTATTATCTAAGCAAAGAAACCAATACTTTTTAAGTTCCAGTGATGGGACCATTGGTTTTTCACTTATATAGGCTTGTAATGAGCTTAAGTATCCAAGAAAGAAAGGGTTTATTCAGGCTCAAAGGGGCTAGCAATGGATAATCTGTAGGTTAAGGCTTATTTGGCTCGAGGCTACAAGAAAGAAAATTGCCTTTATCATTTGTGTCCAATTCTAATTGTATGCAATTTTGACCAAGAGCTAAAGCAAGTTCTAGAACAGAACACTTCAGATGGTATAACACTCAAGAATAGAACATGTTGGAGGCCCAAATTCTTATCCAGGATTAATCATGCTTTAACATTGCTAAATTCATCAATCATGTCAATCTTGAAAATTGTCATGCTAGAATTCTCATACAGTATCTCTTTAGATATTTAAGACGCATGCAACTTTGTCATAGAACCTCAAGCTGATCCTAAGTGCCAGAATATGCATAATTCATTCTACTGAACTACAGAGTCAATATAATACCAATGAAATCAACCTTTGTACTGTGGTGTATAAAGGAGGAGTGTATTCTAAATAATCATCAATCAACATTTAAAATGATAGAGTATAGGAACACTCCCTGTTGAAGACCAGCCACGATATTCACAGAGTTTGCAGCAAGTGCCATCTTTCCATGTTCTTTCCAACAGTGGGTCGATGCTAAAAATATCAACAATGGTCAAAATGAACTAAAATAGTGACATATCAGTGAAACAAAATTGAAGGAAATGGAGAGATCAACTCAAAATTACTTGCAATGTGAGGTGGTGAAGGTGGGAATTGATAGAAAGTGGGATTGCTCTCTTTAAAAATGTACAAGTATTAGGCTTAGTCTCGAGAGCAAGCATCGACGAAACCTCGCATCGTCGTGCGGTCAAATGGTGAACACAATAGCCATCAGACGCAACCTTAGTATCGTCTGTGCCAGTATTGTGGACACAATAGCCATCAGACGCAACCTTAGTATCGTCTGTGAACAGGGTATCAGACGAAACCTCAAAATCTCCCACTAACAGTATAACACCTCACCTCTTCTCTTATGTCTTATCAACTCAAGAACACTGTAATTTCAAGTGTTTATTCCTATAACTACTGTTTATTAACAACTCAAAAATCAAATTTATTATACTGTATTATGTTTTTACATTTCTAATCTAATATTCAAATTCTATTTTGTTTTTGCTTTTCTAACTTTTAAACTATTCACAAGTATATCACAATGAGAAGTTACAACAAACTTCTCTTGATTGGGTGGGTTGCCTCCCACCAAGCGCTTCTTTTGGATGTCATTAGCTTGACATGTGACTTGGCCCTGTCACAGAGGGTCTTGAAGTTTTATAGAGACCTTGTCCTTTTCACGCTTATCTCCCAGATATGGTTTAACTCTTTTGGCGCTTTACCTTGAATTCACCGAATTCTCGAGGTTTTTTAAAGTAATTGCACCATGTGGAAATACTTTTTTACAAAGAAATGGACCAGACCATCTAGACTTAAGTTTTCCCGGAAACAACCTTAATCTAGAGTTATAAAGTAAAACTAGTTGTCCAGGGTAAAACTCTCTTTGTTTAAGCTTACGATCATGCCATAACTTTGTTCTCTCTTTGTAAATCTTGGCATTTTCGTATGCTTGAAGCCTAAGCTCTTCCAACTCATGGAGTTGGTATCGTCTGTTCTCACTTCCTGCATGAAAGTCGACCGAGGTATTTTAAGGCCCAAGATGCCTTATGCTCTTGTTCTCTACAGGCAAGTGGCATGCCTTTCCATAGACCATTTGAAATGGTGTCATGCCAATGGGAGTCTTGTAAGTCATCCTATATGCCCACGAGCATCATTTAGTCTTTTTGACCAATCTTTTCTGGACAGATTTACGGTTCTTTCTAAAATCTTTTAATCTCCCTATTCACTAGCTCTCGCTTTGCCCACCGGTTTGGGGGTGATATGGTGTTGCAATTTTATGCTTCACCCCTAACCTCTTAAGGACTCTCTCCAAATGCTTATTGCAAAAATGGCTTCCACCATCAGTAATGAAAGCTCTAGGGACCCCAAACCTGGAAAAAATGTTCCTATGGATAAAAGCGTCTACTATCCTAGAGTCATTCGTCTGAGCAGAAATAGCTTCCACCCACTTAGACACATAATCAACAGCTACTAGGATGTATGTGTGGGAAAATGATGGAGGAAATGGTCCCATGAAATCCATTCCCCACACATCGAAGACCTCTATCTCTAAAATGTTGTTCAAGGGTCCTTCGTCTCTTCTAGAAATATTTCCAGTTCTTTGACATCTGTCACAGCTTTGTACAAAAGTTTTTGCATCTTTAAAAATGGATGGCCAATACAAACCACTCTGCAAAACCTTTTTGGCTGTTCTTTCCCCATTAAAATGACCTCCACTAGGAGAATTATGACAGTGCCAAAGAACAGAGTTAACCTCTTCCTCAGGGATACATCTCCTAAGGAGTCCATCTATACCCCACTTGAACAGAAATGGCTCATCCCAAACATAATATTTAGCATCAGAAAACAGTTTCTTTCTTTGTTGATGAGACAAACCAGGTGGAATATAATTGGAAACCTTAAAGTTCGCGATATCGCTGAACCAAGGAGCATTAGAAATGGCAAAGAGTGTTTCGTCTGGGAAAGTTTCAGAAATAGGGATATCAGTACCTTCTATTTCAGCATGAGATAACCGTGAGAGGTGATCTGCTACTAGGTTCTCTCTTCCCTTTTTATCTCTAATTTCAATATCAAATTCTTGTAGAAGGAGAACCCAGCGAATTAATCTTGGTTTACTCTCATGCTTCATCAGAAGGTATTTCAAGGCTGCATGGTCTGTGTAAACTATTATTTTTGAGCCAATGAGGTACGGACGGAACTTGTTCAGAGCAAATACTATGGCTAGCAGTTCTTTTTCTGTAGTTGAGTAATTAACTTGAGCACTATCAAGCACTCTGCTAGCATAGTATATTACTCTTACAAGTTTTTCCTTCCTCTCGTCCTAGATACAACTCTATTGCATAATCGCTAGCATCACACATAATTTCAAAAGGTAAACTCCGATCTGGAGCAAAGATGATGATAGGGCTGTTATCAACTTTTTCTTTTAAAGTCTCAAAGGCTCTTAGACAGTTTTCATCAAAATTGAAGGTCACTTCCTTCACCAACAGTCACACAATGGTTTCGAGATTTTTGAAAAATCCTGGATGAATCGTCTGTAAAAAAACTTTATGACCCAAGAAACTTCTCACTCCTTTCACATTTACTCGGAGGAGGCAGCTTCTCTATCACTTCGATTTTTGCTTTGTCCACTTCTATACCTTTAACAGATATTTTGTGTCCTAAGACGATACCTTCTTTCACCATGAAATGGCATTTTTCCCAGTTCAAAACAAGATTAGTTTCTTGGCATCGTCTGAGTACACAAGTCAAATTTTCTAAACAGTTTTCGAAAGTGGACCCAAAGACTGAAAAATCATCCATAAAAATTTCAATAAACTTTTCAACCATATCCCCAAATATGGCCATCATGCACCTTTGAAAGGTAGCTGGTGCATTACATAGTCCGAATGGCATTCGTCATGCGCAAAGAAAGACCCCATAAGGACAAGTGAAAGCAGTTTTTTCTTGGTCCTTAGGGTCTACCACAATCTGGTTATACCCCGAATATCCATCCAGAAAGCAATAATAAGCATGACCAGCTAGCCTTTCTAACATTTGGTCCATAAAAGGTAAAGGAAAATGATCTTTCCTTGTTGATTCATTCAACCGTCTGTAATCTATACACATCCTCCACCCAGTTACTGTTCTGGTGGGGATTAATTCATTCCTCTCATTTGTAATTACTGTCATGCCCCCTTTTTTGGGAACTACTTGTACTGGACTCACCCATGAACTATCCGAGATAGGATAAATAATTCCAGCATCAAGTAGTTTGAGGACTTCTTTGTGTACAACCTCTGTCATGATAGGATTTAAACGCCTTTGAGGTTGTATCACAGGTTTGAAATTGTCCTCAAGCAGGATTTTGTGCATGCAAAATGAGGGACTTATACCTTTCAAATCAGAAATCTGCCACCCAATAGCAGATTTATATTCTTTCAGAACTTTAAGCAACTTATCCTCTTCCTTCTTATTCAAAGAATTGCTAATGATCACCGGGAAGGTGTCATTCTTTTCAAGAAAAGCATACCTAAGATGAGAGGGAAGTTGCTTAAGTTCACTCTTGGGTTCAGTTTCTGTTTCGTCTGCCATAGTAGATGTTCCGTCTGATGGCTCGAGGCATGATGGTGTTGATGTGTTGGTCTCTAGTGCAGCTATGAAATTCTTAACTTCTTGGTTTTCATTTTCAAAACTGGAGGAATCAAGAATTTCCTCCTCTGTTGCGAAGTTAAAAACCTCAATTTCATAAGCATTTTCTATTTTTGGTTCCAACGCATCAACACTCATACACTGTGACTTATCAGACGGAAATTTCATGGCATCAAATATGTTAAAAGATACCTTTTCTTCATCTACTCTCAAGATGAGTTCACCTTGTGCTACATCTATCAAGACTCTACGCGATTGCTAAGAATGGTCTTCCCAAGATGATTGGAACTTCCTTATCAGCTTCCATGTCTAGCACTACAAAGTCAGCAGGGAACACGAACTTGTCCACCTTTACCAAAAGATCCTCCACTACTCCATATGGACGTTTGGTGGAGCGGTCTGCCAGTTGCAGCGTCATCATGGTAGGTTGGATGTCCATGTCCTGTATATTTAATTGCTGCAGCACAGAAAGAGGCATTAAATTTATACTGGCCCCTAGATCTATTAAAGCTTTACCTACTGAAACTTCTCCTATGGAGCAGGGAATGGTGAAGGGGCCTCTGTCTCTCAATTTCTGAGGTAGCTTCCTCTGGATGATGGCACTACACTCCTCTGTCATGGCTATCGTCTCATCATCCAGCAGCATCCTCTTATTGGACAGAATCTCCTTCATGAATTTAGCATAAGAAGGCATCTTTTGCAGCACTTCAGAAAATGGAATGTTAATTCTCAAGCTCTTCAAGATGTCGAAGAACTTAGCAAACTGCTTGTCATCATTGGCCTTCTTTAACCTTTGTGGATAGGGGAGTTTGCAGTAGGGTGAAATATGTTCCGTCTGACCAGCTTCTGCTAGGATCTGTCTCTTTGTTTTTCTAGGTGATGTTTTCTTTTCAGTGAGAGTTATGGGCACAGACGATTGCCTATCATTTTCTGCAGTATTATCTTTTTCTTCTTCCACCACATCTCCTTTCTCTTCTTCTTCAATTTCCTTTCCAAGTACCTTGCCACTCCTTGTAGTTATGGATTTACACTGCTCCTTTGGATTCACCACAGTGTCACTTGGCAACTTTCCTTGAGTCCTTTCAGATAGTTGCTGGGAGAGCTGGCCAATCTGTGATTCTAAGTTCCTTATAGAAGCTTCTTGATTTGAAAACATGGATTCAGTTCTTTGCATAAAGGACATGAACATGTTCTCTAAGTTTGAGGAACTTTCTCTAGGAGCAGGATTTATGCTAGAGCTTGGTGGAGCGTTTTTAGGCTGGTTAGGTTGGAATTTAGATTGATTTGTATTGAAAGGTGGATTTTGTGGTGCATTATGGTTATAATACTGGTTAGATGAAGATGAATGGTTTTGATGCTGGTTGAAGTTTTGGTTGTATGGCATGCTTGGATTGAAAGGTGGTCTCGGGTTGAAGGATTGTTTATGATTTTGGTCATAAGAGGAAGAAGTGGGTTGTAGGTAATTATTGTTCCTATATGACAGATTTGGATGGTTTCTATTGTGGGGGTTGAAGTTGTTTGTATTAGCATAAGAGTTACCTTGAGGATTTCCCATATAGTTCACTTGAGCATGTTCCTCAGCAGTGGCTCCTAAACTTTCACAAAACTCTACTTGATGTCCTCCACCACAATATTCACAGACGATAGGAGGTGCTTGAACTGCATTCAGCTGGACCACTTGAAGTTGCTTCATTATTTGGTCCATCTTTTGATTCATCAGCTTGTTTTGAGCTAACAAAGCATCATTAGCTCCAAGCTCGATCATACCTCTTCTTTCACCATAGAAATCACTGGGGGCATCATAGCGGTTTGACGCCATGGTCTCAATGATCATTCTTGCTTCTTGCGCATCCTTCTTTCTTAATGAACCTCCAGCAGACGCATCCACTAGAAGTCTTGTATGCGTCCGTAGTCCATTATAGAAGATATGGACTTGTTGCAAATCAGAAAATCCATGGTGAGGGCATCTTCTTAATAAGGACTTAAATCTCATCCATGCCTCACTGATAGACTCTCCATCTTTTTGTTTGAAGCAAGAAATCTCTGCTCTGAAATAATTGTATTTCTCTGGTGGAAAGTATTGAGCCAGAAATGTGTTTACTAAGTCCTCCCAAGTGGTAAAATAGCCGTAAGGAAAACTCTGTAGCCACATTTTAGCTTCGCCTTTCAATGAAAACTCAAACAGTCTTAGCCTAATTGCATCGTCTGGCACTCCATTCATTTTTATTGTACCACAAATCTGAAGGAAGTTATGTACATGTTGGTTTGGGTCTTCCTCCTCTAATCCTCCAAATTGCTCTTGCCTTATCAGTTGTGTAAGAGCAGGTTTTATCTCAAAGTTGTTGGCTGCAATAATAGGTGGTGCAATGCTGGATCCGCAGCCCATAGCGTTAGGAGTGTACAACTCCTCCAATGTCATGCGTCTTGTGTTGTTATCCATATTTTCTAGTATAGTCTCTGGAACAGGCTCTTTATTTTTTTTATGTGCTTTCCGGTTCCTCCTGCAAAGTCTCTCAATTTCTGGTTCAAACAAGAGATTAGTGTCCTTAGCGCTTCGCATAAACCACAAATCAAAAGAGACAGAGGAAACTGCAAACAAATTCAAAGAATGAAAGAAATTAATGAAAGCAAGACGAAACAACCAACTATGTAAAAGAAAACAAAACACAATGAACAGACGAAACAAAATGAACAGACGATATAAAATGAACAGACGAAACACTATACTACAGACGAAACAACTATGACAAACTAATTATGAATATGGACAAACACTACAGAAAAACAAAACAAAACAAATATAGAAAACAAAACGAAACAAGTCTGCCACAGACGAAACATTATTAACAGACGGAAGCTCAAATGGACAGACGAAACAATTATTAACAGCAAAGAAAAGAAAAGACACTTCTTCTAAGTAAAAATCAAAACCGATTCAAAGAATAAAAACAAAACAAAACAAAATAAAACATATCCAAAGAATAAAATAAAATTACTGAAAATAAAGCGAAACACCTATAAAAACGAAACAGAACAAATCTGCTACAGACGAAACAAATCTGCCACAGACGAAACACTATGAAACAAAGTAAAAACAGTGAAAACAAAGAAATCAATGAAAACGAAGAAATCAAAGTAATCAAAGAAATTAAAAGAAAAGCAATTAAAACAAAGAAAATAAAGAAAGCTAAAGGAAACAAATGAAACAGAGAAAAGAAAGAAATCAATGAAAACAAAACAGATCAAGTATGAAACAAAACAGAAAAAGTATGATACAGAAGAAACAAGTATAATTATTAACAATAATCAAAGAAGGAAAAAAAATGTCCTAAGTAGCAAGCTCGTTAAGACTATCGATATTCATCAATAGTCCCCGGCAACGGCGCCATAAACTTGTTGACTTAAAAATATACGTGTCAATCTTTCGGCAAGTGTACCGATCGCTTACAAGTTTAGAATAGTGAGAGTAAGAGTTGTCGATTCCACAGGGACTGATTGTGAATTACCGAATGCTCAACGTGCTTGCTATTAAGACGAATCAAGGCACGAATTATGTATGTAAAACTAAGCTATTGTGTAAAATAAGAGAAAACAAGTAAGTATTTAAGTTTTAAAGATGATAAGGACAGTTAGGGAATTGGTTCAATTGATTCCTTTCTCAAGTAACTACTTCTTATGTTAATCCAAAGAAATCTCACTCAATTGGAGACTAGAATTCGGATACTTTTGTAGACTAATCCTATTTCTAGGTCTTAATCCCTTTGAATGCCTACTATCATCCCTAATCTCTTAGGCGAAAACAGAGATTCATTCAAGAAGCGAACAGATGAATCCGTTACAACATCTCATAATATGCAAGTTCTATCTCTAGACTCATGCACTACTATAATGATACAATTCCTCTCCTTATTCAACTATTCATCTCTCGATCTCATAGTTGACACGAGATACAAATTCTCAAGACAGAATCCAATTCGATCAAACATTAATATCTCTATTTCTATTTGAATTGCATGAATTAAATCTCAAGAATAAGCATTAAGCAGGGAAGAGATCAATCAATTCGGTGAAATTATACTTGAATTAACAAGAAACTCATTACAAGAATTCTCAAATCAACATCCCCATTCCTAACTCGCAAAATTTAGCCTAACATGGAAATGAGAAAAGAAAGAAACAAAACGGAATCAAACACCGGAGAAGCTCCATAATTGCTTGATTATGCTTTCGCAACTCACAAACTCGAATCTCAAGGTTTGATGGAGAGAGAAGGAAAATGGAAGTGGAGAAGAGAAAAACGAGAGAAACTTCCCAAGAGAGGGAAAAACAAAAATCTTGAAATGTTAGTTATGAATCTTATTTTTCGAATCCTTCTTTTCGCGCCAATACTTCCTTTTATAGGTGAGGAAGTGTTCTCCCAATTACTAGAATTACGTCCAGGTGCATTGTGACATTTGAATACATTGACTTGCTTGCTTGAAATAAGATGGTAATTGCAACGGCTAAGTGTTCTTCCGTCTGTCAAGTCCTTCGTCTGATGCAGTTCTTTCGTCTGTTGTAGCTCGGTTTCGTCTGATGAAACCTTCGTATCGTCTGTCTTTGCTTCGTCTGTCTTTGTCTTGGTATCGTCAGTCTTTACTTCGTCTGTATGAATTCAGATGAAGTAAGCATAGACGAAGTAACTTGGATAATACTGGTACAGACGAAGTACTTTGGAGACTACTTACATGAGTACCCAGGCGAAACTCCATAAGAGGCACGCACAGACAGAATAGCTCTTCAGATGAAGTAAGCATAGACGAACAACTTAGATGAATCAAGTATAGACTGAACAAGAGTTCTTGCGTCTTAATCCCTTCATTTGAGCTTCCATAAGGCACGAGATGCATCATTGAGTGCTCTTGACTAATTGAGGATGACATGAACGCGCCCGAGTGCGCCGCGTATTTTTGCCGCAAGAGTTTCGTCCCGATGCGATTGCGTCGAGGCTTGATGCTTGTTTAAGTCTTGCCGACATAACGAGACGATACTCACGGTGCCTTTCACGGATGATACAGACGATTCCCTGGATGATTTTTACAGACGATTCCTCCACAGACGATACAGATGATTACCACTTGCACTTCATTTGGTGCAAGTCTCGAGGGACTTTGCACGAATTGGACAGACTTTCTTGCTTCAATGGGATTTATTCGTCTTATGTCTGTGGGCTTTCCTTCCAAGCGTCTATCTTCTCTTCAATCAATCTACAACTAACAAGAAAAAGGATAAAATGACTCAAAAATACACGAAAATCCTATAAAACTAACAAGACACTAAATCAAAGACTAACATTAGACAAATATGATATTTTTACTGTTTTCTTGCCTAAACTATGACTAAACATACTGAAAATAGATGGAAATGGACTGAAAACACCTTGGAAAACATGTATAATTTAGCACTTATCACATATCTGACCCACCAAATCAAGTACAACTGGCAAATTTGGAAAGCTCTCAAGAGGATTTCTCAACGTCTCTCAACGACATTCTCAATTGAGTCTAACGGCTACTTGAAGAAGATGCATATAAAAGGACTTCACAGCAACAAGAACAATGGGGCGAATACGCTTATCTTTCATCAGCTCTGATTATTCGCTCATTCTTAAGCTCTGTATTGAAAAACACCTCTCTGTGCAAAGGAAATCTTTGTTGTTTACAACATTTGTAAAAAGTCCACTTGTGTGGCAATTTAGCCTGAGGAGGTTGCGTTCCAAAGAATACCTTGTTTGTTTAGCCTGTGGAGGTTGGGTCCAAAGAATACCTTATTGTTTTAGCCTGAGAAGGCTGGGAGCAAAGAATATCTGTAATAGCCAGAAGTGGCTGGGTCCAAAGAATACTTGTAAACCATTTCACGGTTTGTAGTGAAAACTCAGTGGTTGCTGGGTAACTGGACGTAGTCTCAAATAGACGAACCAGTATAAAAATATTTGTGCATTTATTCTATTTATTATTTGACTAACGAGGATAAATAAACTTTAAACGTTTACATATTAAAATCAATCTTTCAAGATAAACATTGTTTCGTCTGAACAACATTGAACCTACAGACGAAACTCACAGACGAAAAAAATATTTTTTACACAATTCAACCCCCCTTCTTGTGTTTTATCTTTTACGATTAGATTGTTTATTTGTTGTCTAACAAAATTAACTAATCTAAGAATATTATTTTAGTGGAGTTAATTCTCATGAACATAAATTAGGGAAAATTTTATCCTAACACTAATTAATTTTTATGTTTTATGAAAATTAATTTTTAACTACACGTCATTTTGTCATGAAAATTATTATGTAAGTTAGTATTATTTAATCATTTAAATATTGATTATAAAATTATATTTTATTCTCTCACATAATATTTTCTCTTTCATCTCTTACCACTCATTCAACTAGTTGAATATTTTGTTTTTTACTTTCCTCTTTCAAAGTTTACAAGGTTTTATTATCATAATTTTAGTTACAATAATCGTATTTATCTGCATTTTTTTAGCAATATCAAAAAGGTTATGTATTTAAAATTTTGCTGATGAATACATGCGATATTAAACTATGTCACAATATGCAAAATCCATTTTCTAAAATTCTTGCATGCAATGTTATTAAAAACAATTCTACCATACTCTAAAAAAAATCTTAAATTATATAAATCAAAAATGTAAATATTAAACTATTGTAAGGACTGATCAAAAGCGAAATAATATATAAGAACACCTTAAATATAACTATTTCAAAATATAAAATACATGTTATATAAGAAAATAAATTATATAAAAACAATATAATCTTAAAAAAAATTTAAAAGAAAAATCACATTTTATTCAATTTATTTTTATAATTGTTTAATTACATCATTAAAACCATACATGTAAATACACAATTTTTTTCCTAAATATATTTTAACAAAAAAATAATAATATTATTTAAGGATATACGACGAATGAGACTAAAAAAAAATTGATATTCTGACAAAATATGATATTGACATAAGTGTATTATTTCATAATTAAAGATTTATATATTATAAATATTTTTTTAGAAGATTCAAATAATTTGACTTGATATATAATATTGTACTAAATATTATAAACGGTGACATTTTGCAGATAATAAACAAAATATAAAGAGATTTTCTATAATCAAATTATTTATTTTTGTCTTAAAAAACAGTTAAAAATAATTCCTATTAAACTTGGTAATTATGCATTATATGAGTTTATTTATCTTATTTAATTTTAAAATTTATGATTATTTTTTAAAATGTGTGTGCAAATAAAATAAAAAAATTAATTTTGTTTTTGGTAGCTATAATTTTTTAAAAAAATTCTTTTAAATTTCAATATTTGTAGTTTATATTTTTTTCTCCCATTCCTAAAGTTAATAAAGTTATCAAAATTTATGGACAGGACAAAAAGGAAAAAATATAAAACATATAGTAAAATAACCACTAATAAATTACAAAGACTAAAAGAAAATTTTCACTGGAAAAGAAAGAGTAAATCCACATATACAAAATCTATTTTTTTCTAAAATTTTAGCATACCCTACCAAAAAGTCTTGAATGATGGTGTTCTTGGGTGTGTGGATAGATATCTTGAATCATGATAAGGTAAAGCAGAGTGAAAAAGGAAAACATAATCTGATCTGACATGTTCTAGATTACATTACATTGATGGGTGATAAACAATTCATGGAATATTACAAGCAAAGTAGTAAACTAAATCCAAGGAATCTAACTCCAATCCCCATGTATTGTACATACTCCTTAGGTACTATCAACATTAACTCTCTTTCTTCCTTTACCATCATCATCATCATTTTCCAACTATAGTAAATTTTCTAGTATATGCCTACAACATATTCAAGTCCCTTGTTCCCCACATCTAAGTGTTAAGAAATAGAAAAGAACAAAGAGAAAAAAAGAAAGAAAGAAAGAAAGAAAAGAAAACCCTTTAAAACTTAAATGACAAACTAGTTAGGAAAATTGAAATCTTTACCAACCGACAACATTAACACACATGCAAGGCACATGCATAGACTCAGCTTTTTTCTTTATTTGTTCTTTAACTTTTTTTTTCTTTTTTTTTTTTTGCCTTTGATTCTTTAGTAGTTGATCACTGCTTTTGAAATGTGTTTGGTTGCTTTGCTTGTGCAAGCATTTCAACCACTTCCCTCATGGTTGGTCTTTCCACACTTTGTTCTTGAACACATAGCATGGCCACAAAGTATACTTGCTTTGCTTCATCTAAGGGAACTCCACATAGTCTTTCATCAAGAATCTTCACCACTTTATCTTTGCTCCAATTTGTTTGCAACTTGGTCCATTGAACAATGTCTAGTCCTTCTTCACCAAAATTCCCTACTGGCCTTCTTCCAGTTAATAGTTCTAGCAGCACCACTCCAAAGCTATAGACATCACTTTTCTCATCAACTTTCAATGTGTATGCATATTCTGTCATATAAATCAAAATCAGTACACCATGATAAGTTGTCTTTCACATTTTATATCAAAAGTTAAAGTAGCTATGCCTATGAGGCTATAACACTACAATAAATGTCATTGTTGGAAAAAAGGAATATGTTTATATATAATAGTAATAGTAATAATGATGATAATGATGATGGTTTTATAATAAT
Source organism: Hylodesmum podocarpum (assembly GCA_026586105.1). Taxonomy (NCBI): domain Eukaryota; kingdom Viridiplantae; phylum Streptophyta; class Magnoliopsida; order Fabales; family Fabaceae; genus Hylodesmum; species Hylodesmum podocarpum. The sequence continues at coordinate 2,908,945 of JALJEV010000519.1, read as the reverse complement.
AATAATGATAATGAAAAACACTAGTTATAGACAAACGAGGGAAAAGCTTTATTTTTAAATTTCTAGTTAACAAATTGAATTTGCAAAAAGATAAGCTAGTTGTGCCTTGTGACTTTAAATTTGTTCAATTTTCTTTTTCCTGGGGTTTTGAGAAAGTAAATCTTAGATACTAATCTGGAGCCTTGATGAGAGAACCATATGCTTTTGGTTAATGTGCATTTGTTGGCTGTTATAGACATGATAAAGGGTGCTAGTCAAAAAAGGATGGTTGTGATTTGCTTTGGTTTGAATCCAGATTTATGGTTTCAAGGCATGCAAAAGCACAAACCCAGTTAAGGTAAGGAAAAGCAAAAGATTAAAGATTGAAAGAATTTTCCTTTGTGTTAGTGGAGCCTTCCCCCAATATAGAAATTCACATACAGTGGGATATGGTGGTCCCATAAAATAGCAAGTAAATGCAAAAAGAGAGAACATATTTTTGTGCTAAAAATAAAAGCAGTAAAGTACATAAATTCCATTCACATTGACTTTTTCCACTGTGAATATTTTGATTGTTAAATGAACCTGAAATAATCATATACATACTAAAAAAATTACTAGAATTAGATAATTTGCACGAGGTTCTAGATTTAAATCTAACTGTTGTCATTCTTGACTTTAATCATTTTATTTGGTCAAACCAATGATCTAAACAATGATATCCCCTGAACCTTTTCTAAGAAGCTAAGCAAAAAACAATGTCTCCTAAACTTGAATTTAGTGTATAGTGTTATCAATATAAATCTGCTTGAAGTAGTTATCATTTTGTAGAATAACTGACTTATATGTATAAGAATTAAAATTAAGTACCTGGAGCTATGTAACCATAAGAACCAGCAATGGAAGACATGCACTCTGATGTTCCAGTGTCTTGCAAGAACTTGGCAAGTCCAAAATCAGCAACATGAGCCTCAAATTCAGTGTTCAACAATATGTTGTTTGACTTCACATCTCTGTGGATTATAAGAGGGGAACAATCATGATGCAAATAGCAAAGTCCTTTAGCAGCTTCTGTTGCTATTTTCAGCCTAGTATCCCACTTGAGAAATTCTCCTCTTTTCCCATGCAAGACCTCACCTAAGCTTCCATTAGGCATGTACTCATAAACAAGCAAATTGGTCTCTCTATTTGAGCAAAATGCCAGCAACCTCACAATGTACCTGTGCCTGATTCTCCCTAGTGTCTTTATCTCTGCTGAGAGACCATTATCATGAGAACAACCTTTGTTGATTCCTAATAGCTTCTTCACAGCTACTTGCTCTCCATTTGGCATTGTTCCATGGTATACAACACCAGCTCCACCTCTTCCTATGACATTGCTTTCCTTAATGCACCCTCTGATGTCTTCACTTCCATATTCTAGATTCTGAAATGTTGTGAGCTTCCATGAATGAGAGTGCCTCCTCTGCTTTCTGCTCTTGATAAAGGCCAAAGTTGCAAATGCCAATGAACAAGCCAATAGTGCCACTGCAAAAAGAAGCTTATACTTTCCAGGAACTCCAGGTCCTGCACTGCCACTGTCCCGAGACTCCAATACTGCATTTGAAGAATGGTTGCATGGATTTAACTCATATCCACATAGTTGAGGATTTCCAATGAAGGATGTAGAGTTAAACACTGAGAATTGCCCCTCCTCAGGAATTGAGCCAGAGAAGTCATTGTGAGAAAAATCTGCTGAAGTCAAGCCCTTTATGGCCCCAAGTTCCTTGGGAAGACTTTGGCTTAGGTGGTTCCATGAGACATTGAGATAGTTTAGTATGTGAATTTGTGAAAGCTGAACTGGGATAGGGCCAGAAAGTTGGTTTTGGCTCAAATCTAAATAGGTGAGTAATAACAGTTACCTATCTCAGGAGGAATGCTACCTGAAAAGTTGTTAACACTCATATCCAACTTGAGTATGTTTCTCAACCTCCCTATATCAGGAGGGATTTCTCCTGAGATTCTATTTCCATGAAGCAGAAGAATTTGCAAGTTGGGAAAGTTTCCAATAGAAGATGGTAGCGAGCCAGATAAGCGATTGTTTGATAGATTCAACTGTCCTAGTTTAGAGGGTGCAGTGCTTGTTTCTTGCGGAAGCCAACCACTAAGGTAATTGTTTTGCAATTCTAAAAGGGCCAGTTCAGGCAAGTAAAGAAAACCATTTGGTATTGGTCCTGTCAAATAGTTCTGTCCCAAACGAACCCTTTGGAGTGAGTAGCATTGGCCTAGATCAGAAGGCAGAGATCCAAACAGAAAATTGTTGAGAAGAATCAGAATCCTCAGACTTCTTCCAAAGCAAAGAGATTTAGGCACCAATCCAGTGAGCTTGTTTGTTGAGAGGTCAAGCTCAACCAATTTGCCATTCTGACCAAGCCTTGAGGGAATGGTACCTGTGAAGTTGTTTTGCCAAAGCTTCAGCACTTCCAACTTAGGCAACTCAGCAATGAAAGGTGGAATTTCACCATGCAACCTGTTGATGAACAAGTTCAAGAGAGTGAGTTCATGAAGGCCAGAGAACTCATTAGGGATGTCTCCGGTTAGCTCATTGTTTGATAGATCAAGACACTTGAGGCGACTCATGTTGCCTAGTTGGGGAGGGATTGAACCACTGAGTTGGTTAGTTTGCAAAAATAGAGTGTCAACTTTGTTGAGGTTTCCCAACTCAGCTGGAATTGGACCTGTCAAGCCACAATTTGCAAGGTCAAGATGAACCAAACTAACCAACTTACCAAACGTGGAAGGAATTCCACCATCAAATTGGTTATAGTATCCCAAGAAAAGTTGTGTCAGGTTAGAGAGATTTCCAAGCTCAGTTGGTATGAGACCCCTCAAATCATTTCCTGCAAGAGACAGAAAGTTGAGCTGAACCATGTCTCCATAGCTTGGAGGGATTTCACCAGAGAAATAATTCCCGCCAAAATTCAAGGACTTAAGCTTAGGAAGCTCAGTGACACCAAGAGGCAGGGAGGAATTGAACTCATTGTCATAAGCATCAAGAACTTCAAGTTCTTTCAACTGAGAAAATTCCCAACTCATATCTCCACTGAACTTGTTACTAGATATGTTGAGAAACCTCAAAAACTCTAACTTGTGAATGTCACTAGGGAACTCTCCTGAGATACCATTGCCAGCAAGTGAAACACTCACTAGGCTCCTGAGTCCTGTGATGGAAGGTGAAAGTGTGCCAGAAAGGTTGAAGTTTGATAAGTCCAATGACACCACAGACTTATTCTTTTGGTCACACTGAATACCCTCCCAAGTGCAAAGGGACATGTAGTTAGACATATCCCAAGTTTTCAAAGAATAATCATTGTTAGCCTCAAAATCTTGTTTGAGGGAAACTAAGATAGAGGCTTGTCTTCTAAGAGACATAGGAAGAGAAGAAAAAACAGGCCAAGCTAAACATAAAAGGAGAAGTACAAGTACTAGGGTAAGAGTTGGAGTTCCCATTTTTGGGATAACTGGCTTAGAAGTTAAGGTTGTGCAGTTGGAATGATGATAATATCATAGAGTTGTGCAGAATATGAAGTATATCAGATGGTAAGAGAAAGAATGAGAGAGAGAGAAAGAGAGAGTGAGTGAAGAGTGTTGTGCTGTGCATGTAATGTTAAGGAGTTCAGAGAGGTAACAGTGTTACAGCATCCTATGTCCTCTTCTCTTTTTCCTCTCTCTTCTTTTCTCCCACACAAACACATACATACACACTACTTTGGTGTCATCTTTAGCTTTTAAAAAGCAAAAGCAAAAGCAGTGTTTGGATGGAAATGTATTAACCATGGACCGTTTCATAACACAGTTAAATTTTCTTTTATTTGTATTCTGTCGGTTTTTGAGCCTAGTAGCACCACTCACTTTAGCTTTTCCTTTGTTTTTTTCCCTTGTTTATTCATAAAACCAAGTCCACCATAGCAGCTCATGAATCAGATTTGGATGATAGGATATCATCTTAGACCATATTATAGATACCAATCATGGGCAAGAATAAATTCATACAATGTGCATGCTGAGTGTACCTTTATTTTTTTATTTCTGGATTTTTGAAAAAGAGAATTTTGGTGGGGTGGCATGACTGAAACTTAATTTTTATTTTAAAATATAACAAATTACACTCTCTATATGTGTTCATAGAACTTTGTAGCCATCGTACTCTATATGTCATAAATCATCTATTTCATAGGCTTAAATTATTGAATAAGTACACCTGAATGATTTTGTAGAAAAAAAGCATATCTCCAAGAGTCTAACAGAAATTGTATTTTTATAATTTTCTCTGTGTTCAAATTAATAAAATTTTCAAGATTTTTAATGAAATTAATTTTTAAGTGATATACACTTTGATATTATTGGAATGCAATCAAAGTCTCACGTTAAAAGAACAGTACAAAGACTTTAAAAGAGAAAGAATTCGGAAGTCAAAAGATTCTCCTGCAAAGAAGTGTTATATCTCATAAATGAGAAAATTCTGATGCCGCAAGAGAAGATCTTTTCAGAAGAATTTTGTTAGTTTTGATGTAAAAAAAGATTGTTGTAGAAGTATATGACTTTAAATTAAGAAGAGATTTGTTGAGTCTTTGTGTTAATGGAAAAGAGATGAGTGAATGGTAGAGTGACAAGTTTTTTACTTGCACCACGTCTTTAGTAAATGAATATACTAAGTTTTAGATAGTGAGTGCAAGTACTAAAAAAATTATATATCGAAATATTTGTAAAAAATTACATATCAAAAGGTTTGTAATTTTGGAAAAAAAAAAAAATTAAAACAGTGATTTTTATTTCAGTAAATTGAAAGATTTATAATTTTGCGAGAAAAAATATAAATAATAAATTTTATTTCAATAAAACTATAAAATATATCTTAAAATATCGAAGCACGTTCTTATTTTCTTTTCTTTTATACTTTGTTCCAAAGTTGAATTTTTAACGGTACAGTAAATTGTTGTATAAATGATATAGCAATATGTAATAACATCACATGTCTGGAAATATGAGTGACTATACATAAATATGGAGAAGGAAACTTCTGAGCAACTCATTTTGGCAGCATTGGAATTTGGAAAAGCATTCCAAAGCACTAGCAGAGAGGACCAGTTCTAAGGAGTGGAAAGTTTTCCAAATTCAATTTGATGCATTTTTATTTTTAGATTACAAATACAATGAAAGTTTTCCAAGTTTTTCATCAATTCATGTTGGTGATCAAACACGTGTTCACTTTGGCATGTCCAAAAGTTTAGTGCATGATTCATTTAAAATCAAGGAATCATTGAGAAAAAGTTATTTTCAATTTTCTTACTCTCCATCACAGGATGAAGTTAGGAATCATCTTTTAAATCAAATTAGTATTTTTAAAACATAAAGATAAATAAAAGGCAAAGGGAATGAAATTTAAAGTGCATGAGTTGATCCAAGTGCAACCACATTTTCTTTTTAAAGGAACCGTTAGATCGAGTAATTAATTTATTGAAGTTTTTTTTTTAGTATGATTGAGTAATTAATTTATTGAATTTTATATAAAGTATATACAATGTGAGTATTTTTTTAATATAGTTTATTTTAAATCTAAGGTAATTAATAAGATTTAATAATTGAATCATTTGAGGAGGAGGTATGAGTCATTATTATTGTTAGTTCATGTATTTTTCTCGGGTTAATTTAATTTTTTTTTTTTCAGAGAAGGATTATGGGAAGAAAGATTAAAAAGAAAATTTGAAATTTATTTATTTAAAAGTTAAAATAAAATTTTAATTAATTAATTTTAAAAAATCTCACATCTTTTAAAAAAATAAAAATAATATTTTACAAATTAATTAATAAAAAATTAATTTTAATTTTTAAAAAGAAAAATTTATCTTCATCTTTTACATGACCAAAACTCAATTTATATATTAAAAAAATATTTAATAAACAAAGTAGACAATCAGATCATTAATTATAAAATATAAAAAAAATGCATATATTAATTAACTGATTAATTATAAATTAGAGTTGACTAAACAAAATTGTTATACACTTACTATCCTATTAAACTTTAATTAAAGAAAATTGATAAGATGTACCAATCAAGTCATCACTATATACCAATCAATACATCATAGATCCCAACAAGCTGAATTAAGAAAGCAGATGCAAATCTTAGAAACATATGATGAATATTTCTTGTATAGGGTTTTGAGAAAGTAAATCTTAGTTCCCATTTCACAATCTTAGACCTAGTCAGCCCCCAAAAAATAATGAAAATGAAAAAAAAAAATGTTAGATATGAATTGAGTGGGTGCCAACTCAGCTTGTCACAAATGTAATGAGCAAGACAATCTTAATGATCAAATAATGAGGACATGAGGATGAAAGAAAGCAACCTAGGTCAGCTCATAAACTCCAACAGTTTATTTTCTTTTTTAGGTGGATACCATTGGTCCCCTTGGACCCCTTCTTTCTCTGTAGTAAGTTTCATTTCACAAGAGAATAAAGTACATTGTTATAGTGTATTGTAATAATTAAGAAAAACAAATATCATAATGTTTGGTCGGTATAAATATCTTTTAGAATGCAACTGAAATTCTATAATAAATTTAGAGTTTACTCACCATATAATTAATATTAATTGAATATGAATTTTTAATAATAAGAATAAGATAATAATGATGATAATAATAAATTTAAAAGGTACAGTGTTTCTTTTAATCCTTTCACTTTACACCGTAACGTGAAAAAGAAAAGGCAAAGCTATCGATGCTTCTTTTGAGACCATGTTGGGATCCATCATATTCATCTCTTCAATATCTCTCTCTTCAAAATGTGGACCAGTTTGAATCTTTCTTTTATTTTTTTATTAATTTTTTATTTATTTTTGGCTTAATTATATTTTGAGAGAAGTTGAAAAATGGGAAATGGCAGGAAGCCAATATTGGGAGGGTCTATGGTTGAATGGAAGGCATGACAGTTGGGCCCTTCAAGAGTGATTGGGAAACATGTTGGTCCCATTTCTAGGAATTCCTTGTTTTGTTTTGAGTAGTGGAGTTAGGACCCATTTCTAGCATTAAGCCACTCAAAACAAGTACTTTAGCTACACTTTCTGCTTCACTTGGAGATTTTGGAACATGGATGTCTTAATCCTTGTTTCAATTCAGAGGGTCAAAATACAACAATTATATCATATGTGATAGGTTTGGCAATACTAGTGTCTTAAGAATATTGGTTAAGAAATTAAAAATATTGGTTAAGAAATTAAACTAATGTCTTAATGATTAATTTATATAAAAGTAATTTTACGCACATATATATAAGTAGACTACAATTTTCACTTTACAAATCAGTTTTATAGAGTTGAATTATACATAAAACTCACATTTTTAACTGAAAATATAACCTAATATAAACCTTCTATTGATATAGTATAAATCAATATAAATCTTCTATCCATATTTCTCTTATCTTGTATTAATATGATAAATAAGATATAACATGGATTACAACTAATTTTTTGTCTATAAACATGTTCTTATGCATAAAAAAATCTATTTAAGAGAAGTCAAATGGTCAAAAGACTGTTCCTCAGATTATGGTTGAAAGATATTGCAAAATCACTTAAAAAAGTGGCATCATATATAATAATATAAAAAAGTGATATGGTGTAGCTGTGGAATGAGATAATGTATATTTATAAAGAAGGACACCAAAAACAGCACTAAGTACGGGTCTTAATTGAAAAATGAGATAATAGATTTTCATTTGATGTTTATCTGATATCACCCACTGAGGAAGGGCCACTACGGAAGCAGAAGCTATAGATAATGGCAGTCATATAGATATGCAGAGAAATTATATTTGTCCCTTCCAAGATTCCTTTGTTTACGAATTACGAGCCTTCTTTTTATAGATACACTTATACAACCTTAGATATATAACACATTTATCATTTTCAAATGTTCAATTAATGTCCTCCATTTTCTGTAACTTTGGTACATGAATACGTACGTATGAATAATAAATTACACTAAATGCTATGCTAGACAACTCATTTTAGTTCATTTCTAATTTATCTCACTAGTTTTATGAGTTTATTTGCTATAACAAAAATACCTGATAAATAAATAAAATTCACAGATAACCAATAGTTATAAAATATAAATAAAGAGAAATACATATATGTATAAAATATGAAGAAAAAAAAATATATATATATTTTATAAATGAGTTGACTGATTAAATATGTATTACTCCAAAATAAAATTATTGCTAAAATAAGTGTGTTTAGCGAATAAATTTATCTTGAAGACTTGTGGTATAGGTTGAAGCTCCACTATTAAATTGTTCAGAGATGTCTTGATAACATGGCCTATGAATATGGGACCAGTTTTATTTTGTATATTTTAAAGGAAACACGTGGACAATCACATAATTTATTGTTTGACATTTAACTTTGAAGTTTATAAATCTCGATCTCAAATTTAAACTTACCAGCAAACTGCACCTTGATTATTGATTTTTTCATTGTCACAATAAATTATATAAAAAAAATATATGACATTAAAAAACTTATGATTTTAAGGAATATATAAATCTTTAATTAGATTTAAATACTTCATAATTTAAGTACAGTATAAAGGTCATATATTAGTATAGACATGTTAAAATGAGTAGTCGACTTAATCTATTCTATCATGACGTACTCAATAGATAAGGCAGCTCAATCCAATTCACTTATTAAATGTTTTTATTTTACTTTTTCAACTCATCTTTACAATTCATAAAAATAATTTAAAAATTAAAATTATATTAAAAACATTTAATTATTTTATAAATTTCTTCTTATTAATTAGCCAAGATAATTGTTTTTTTAAACCCAATAAATTCGTAATATGTTTTTCATACGAAAATTCTCATTTAAAATTGTATCGGGCTCTGCTCACCATCAACTCCACATCGGTTAGTAATTATCTCCCGCAAAGAGCAGGATTCATGGACTTAAATAATTTTTCTCGCGATATCCATGAAGATGAAACCCTAACAAACACTCATAAATAAGAATGATGAATTCCAATTAAGATTACTGAAAAAATCCTAAAAAACATATACAATCCAACGAGGAAACCAATCCATCACGTTGCAAAAATTCTCAAGATTGAGCTCAGCTCGACCTACCAGAATTAGACAAGAACAAAAATTAAATATAATCTTTGTAGTTAAATAAGTAAAGAGTTACTAAACTAAGTGTGAATAATGTTGAGTTTACCTACAAAGTGATGAGGTGGACTAACATTTTAAATTTGTCGTCCATTTTTAACTCGACCCGTCAACCTGTCAAAATATAAATCAATTTGGTGAACTGATTTATCACACATAAATATTAATTAAATGATACATACAATTATTTATTAATATATTATATTATTATAAATTAAAATAAAGATAATAATATTAAGTAGAAGACTTATATTTGATTTTATTTGTATTATTTTAAACTCTTAAAACTTTTTATTTAGTCATTCTTAGATTTTATTAATGGTTTGATATTGTATAATTTGAAATTCAAATAGAAGACTTACGTTTTTCTATTTAAAATTAATATAATTTACGTTGCAAACATGATATCGAACTTACAGTTTACATTTTACTGGTTCTAGGTTCAATAATAACTATACTCATCTTTGTGTTTCTTTTTTATTTTTAACTCTACATTGAAAACTGACGGGTCAAGACTTTTGAACCTATTCATCGTTAGTAGGTTAGCCCACCTTAACCCGTTTTTCCTACCTCAAGTGCCACCTCAACCCGTTTTAGGGGTTAGTCTAATTTATTATATATGAATTTAAGAAATATATTTGATAGATAATTATAATATATAAATAATTAATTATAAATTATAAAGAGAAAAATATGTACGAGTATAAAAATATAAATTATGAAAAAAGAAAAAATACTTATATAATTTATAAGTGAATTGATTGAATAATGACCTAAATTTATAAAATAAAGGTTATGTATTCATTCCATGAAGCAATTGGCTTACCACGGCTTTAAAGAGCGTAGGCTAAGGCCAAATTTTTGCATTCATTACATAATAATGCAAAAATTATTTTACCTCACTCGACTTCTTGTCTGTACTAATTCTACGGCTGCGATCCATTTAATGATTTTAAACTTACCGTTTAAAACAGTCTAATTATAAATTAAAATTTGCAGTTTTTTTTTTTAAAATTATTACGAAAAGTCAATAATCTCATATAAAGCTTTTAAAATTTGAAAAAACTCACGTTTTATTAAAATTTAATTTAATTCTAAATTATAAAAGTGTTTCCTAGTTGTAAACTAATTTAATTTCTAAATATATATAATTTATTGTCCGATAACCTCCGGAGTGGTCAAACAACATTGGTAATTTAAATGTTCCACAACTTCCAGCTGTTTTGTAACAATAAATACGTGCAAAGGTAGTAAATGCATGAATCAACTCCAAAAATCAATCTTAGTTATTAGTTAATATAAGCAATGGTAATTTGAATGTAATACAGAAATTAAATAAAACTAGCTGTAATACGAAATAGATTATATTATTAAGAAAATAAATTTATGATGTTAGATAAAATTTAGTCTGTCCATTTTATTATAACACAATATTTAAATATCTATTATATTTGATGAATAATTTTATTTAATAGTCAACTTTAATACACAATCATTCATAATATATATATATATATATATATATATATTTTATATAATTAATTGTTTATTTTTTTTTATATTGCAATTTTTTATAAGATATTTTTCTTTAACATAAATTATAACACCATGATCACTGAAAACCATGAAATGAGAATATGAACAAAATTCAATTAATACCTTAGCCTTCTTTTTGGCTCTTTTTAAGGATCTCACTCCATAAGAAGCCAAACTCTCATAAATGAAACTCACGTCATCAAGGTAGACAATGTCCCATAAATTTATCTATATAGTTAACACCTCTCTCTCATACATTCACATAAAAAACACAGAGTGAACCACCATCATAGAAAGTTTATTGAGATAGAAAGAACTAGCTAGATAGCTTCACAAAAATGAAACGAGTGTATGCAACATTCGTAACTTTGCTAGTAGTGTTAGCCTTGACGGTTAAAGCTACAGAACAAGGAAAGAATGATTACAATTGTGAACAAGGAAAAGGGTTTATGATGCCATGTTTAGGATACCTGATAGGATTAGAAGAAAGTCCATCAAGTGAATGTTGCAAAGGTGTTGGAGAAGTGAAAGCATCAGCACCAACAAGAGATGATCGTCATGCAGCATGTCAGTGCCTTCAAAATGCAGCAAAGCTAATTCCTGCCTTCAAAGAAGATAAGGCTACTGCACTTCCTAAACTCTGTGCTGTTTCTCTCGATTTTCCCTTCAGCCTCCATGTTGATTGTAACAAGTAAGTTTATTTCTAATCATCAATTATTAGAAGAAAAATATGAAATGTTTTTTCATTTGTTTTTTACTGTATAATTTTAAAAAACATTTTTTTTTAAAAAAATGTGAGATTTTCTAATAAAATTCGATAAAATAACCGTAACATATCTAGATCTATAAATGTATATAAGTTAAACATAATCCTCTTTCTATAAGTCAGTCTACAAGGTGGTCGAGTGAGTCTTTAACTCACGGTTTTAATTGTTTTTTAATTAAATTTTTTAATTATTTCGTGTATATTGGTATATAGATATTATTAATTATTTTATTTTATTTTAATTTGTGTTGATTTTTTTTTTCAGGATTCCTTGAGTTCGGATGGAAGGAGAGATAATAAAACAAAAGAATGAAGACTAAGACATTTGTTTTCGTTTTGAAAAAAAAATAGAAATAACTTGTTGAATGTATGTCAAACCAATGTTTGATATTGCAAATGATAATTAATAAATATTTTTTTTATTGTTCTTGTCGACTCGTCTTTAGCAGATTAATTATGTTTAATTAAGATGAATCATTTGTATTTAATTATAATTGAGATGAAGGATTCACTGGTTTTTTAAAAATAATTATCAATCAATTATATACGGTAAAAAATAACCATATAAATTAATTTATCAATTTATATATTATTAAAAAAATTGTCTCGTAGATAAATGTCACATATTATCATCATATTTATATTTTAACTTTTTATTTGTCATATGAGAGGAAAGTTAAAACACATCACATTAGAGATAAAGTGGTGCAACGTTCAGAAATTGAGGCCACACAACTTTTTTTCATCTATAGAAGCAAGTGACCATGCAGCCCAATTACAAAAGGTTCCAAATTCGAATATGCTGAAAAACCTAAATATTGTGAAACTGCGTTACGTTTAAAAAACAATATTTTATTATATTTGTAATCCCTTGAATTTAATATTCATCATCTATAATCTTTTTCTAGTTTATAAATGTGATTTGTTACATTTTAAAGTTTTTATTACATTTTTCATGACTTTATTTTTTAATAAAATTTTAAAAATTCCATATATATTAAAAAAATATGTAGATTTTACATGTTTATCTTTTTTTCTCCTATGTCTATGAACAATATTATATTTTTAATACTATTCCTCTTGTGTGAAAAATAAATTAGCAATTACCGATATAATTATTTAAAATGTCGCACTTTTTTTTTACACTCATTTTTTCCTAACCGAACATTAAATTGAACTACCTTGGTTTGTAACGAATTTTTTTTAAAATATTTCGTGAAATAAAAATATTGCAATAAAGTTAATTTTACACTAGAGTGAATTTAGAAGGAACATTTATGTAGAGTAATTCATTTTTTCTGTAAAATTAAATTGCTATCATTTTGAAACACTTTTAAGAATTTAAAATAATATTATTTTTAAAAAAAAATTTAATTAAGTAAATTTAAGAAATTTCAAATTCTAGGTAAAATTTAAGCATTTTAATTTCATTTGACTCATTATCACCTGTTTCACCCTCAATTCATCATCACAACCTCACATATTCTCTCATAACTCATCACAACTTGTCATTTTCGCAATGCGATTTTTTCCCGCTTGGTTGTTTTTTTTTTTTTACAAATCCATTCTCACCCTTTGTTTAATTTAGGGTGAAGTTTTATTTTTTTTCAATCAGTTTTTTATTTTTTGGTGTGAAATGAGATTTTTCAATCAAGTTTTCAATCAGCTTCTCCATCGGACAACAAGCTTGATAATAAACAACTTGTTTGTACCTGTATCTAAATTTTTCCTTATTTAGTATTGACTCTTTATTTGACTGATTCTTAAGAAAGTTTAAGCCGTTACAAAAAAAATTTGATGAGTTAATTTAAAATTTGTAACATTGTATTAAATATATTAGAAAATTTAAATTTTGTAACATTGTATTAAATATATTAGAAAAGTGAGATTGTACCTTCAAAAAATGAAAAATAAAATGTATTTTTAATCTTTAATTAAAAAATTTAAAATTAACATTATAATTAATTTAAATTTTATTACATGTACATATATAATTTTATTATAAATCTTACTCTAGAGGGTGCACGGGAGCAGTAAGAGGAGTCGCACACAGAAGATTGGCCCACCCCTGAAATATCTCCTTCACCATTTTCTTTATTCTATTATTGTATTGTCATAAAACCCTAAACCCCGAATTTCACAGTGTAGGGTTTCTTTCCATTTCCATTTTCTCACCAAACCACACATCATGTTAACTGCAATCCTCAGAAGAACTTCTTCCACACTCTCGCGGCGTGTTTTCCCCGCCGCCTTAATCTCCGCCTCCTCCACCGCCGCCGCCGCCGGCAACGACCTCCGGCAACTCTCTGCCGCCTTCAATTCCAGAACCTTTCACTCGCAACCGGGACCGTTGAATTTCCGGTCTTCACCATGGACCCGCGCGGAATACGCTGTAGCGGATTTCCCCTACGAAGAAGGTTCCAAAGGGAACGCCGACGAAGGCCTCGAGATCGCGAAGCTCGGAATTTCTCAGGATATTGTCTCTGCTTTGGCCAAGAAAGGCATCACCAAACTCTTCCCCATTCAGGTTAGGGTTTCTTCGATTTTTTGTTGGAGAAAATATGTGTGATCTGTTGTTGATGAATCATAGTTAAGTGTGTGTAGTTTAGATGTTTAGTAACTTAATTAATTTAGATGATGGTTTTTAATTAATTAATTAATTTGTTGAATTGTAGAGGGCTGTGCTGGAACCTGCTATGCAAGGTCGTGATATGATTGGTCGAGCTAGAACTGGAACTGGGAAAACCCTTGCTTTTGGGATACCCATCATGGATAAGATCATTCAGTATAATGCTAAGCATGGGTTTGTACCTTTTTGTTTTCTATGAAGATGATACTTATTTTATGTATTGTTTTTACTTGAATTTGTAACTTGTTTCTCTGCTTGAGTTGAAGGTGGACCAGAGTTCTGTTTGAATAAATTTCGTCATAATTACTTGAAGAAAGAAGAAAATAAGAAAGTAGCTTGCATTGAACTTGTCAATAAGCTTAAATTAATTTATGTAGCTTAAGTTTTGGAGAAGTTAAATGAAGAGAGCTTTTATAGATGTTGAGAGAAGTTAGCTTATGAGAGAAGTTTTGGATAAGTTGATTTTAGCTTATGAGAGAAGTTTAATTCGTTTTAGGTTCTTATTTTGTTTTCCTATAAGTGCCTGCATAGTAGTTTATCCAAACCTGACCTGGGTGATTGATGTTGATGTGGATGGAAAATATTGATTTGTGATTTTGACTGTGTGAGGTTTTTTGTGGTTGATGTGGCAGGCGGGGAAGGGATCCTTTGGCTTTGGTTTTGGCTCCAACTAGAGAGCTTGCAAAGCAGGTTGAAAAGGAGTTCTATGAGTCAGCACCTAACTTGGATACAATTTGTGTTTATGGGGGTACACCCATCTCTCGGCAGATGAGTCAGCTTGATTATGGTGTTGATATTGCTGTTGGAACACCTGGTCGGATTATTGACCTTCTCAACAGAGGTGCTCTAAATTTGAAGGAGGTTCAATTTGTTGTTCTTGATGAAGCTGATCAGATGCTTCAAGTGGGCTTTCAGGAAGACGTGGAGAAGATCTTGGAGAGGTTGCCCCCAAAACGTCAGACCCTTATGTTCTCTGCAACAATGCCGTCGTGGATAAGGCAGATCACGCGCAATTACCTGAAAGATCCTCTGACTATTGATCTTGTAATTAATTAAATGTGCAGTTCTATTTTAGACTAGGAGAATGAATTTAAGCATTAAGGCTGTTGCATTTCCATGATATCCTTTAGTTTACTGGAATGTGCCTCCTCTTAAAAAATAATTGAGAAAATAAACTTGGCAGATGAAGTAGTAGGGCATATGAATCTCTTTGAGCAATAAGCTGATAATATCTTAATGTACTTAGTGTGTGTGCACGTGCCTGCTTTCAAGCACATGGTAGTTATTTTTTTAATTGGAAATTTATTGGTTCTGTAGGTTGGAGATTCTGATCAGAAGTTGGCAGATGGAATTTCACTGTTCTCCATTGCAAGTGATATGTATGTTAAAGCAGGAATTCTTGCACCTCTAATAACAGTATGTCTTCTGAAACCATCATTTCTTGACTCATTGCTTGTTCTGATTAATGATTGTTACTATCAGTACTGTTTCATAAATAGATTGTTAAAAAATTTATTGGGAAAAGTTTTTGCTCAAATATATATTTTTATTTAGAGGATGAGCCTTGGCACATTGGTAAGGTTGGTGCCCTGTGACTTGGAGGTTACATTTGCAAATCCTGGAAACAGCCTTTCCACTTTGGTGGCAAGGCTGTGTACACCTACCCTCCTTAGATCTCACTAGGTAGTAGCCTCATGCACTGGGTCACTCTTTTTATATATTTTTAATCAGAAAAAGTAGTTAGGGAAACTTGTTGCTAGATTTGTTTTTTTCCCCTCTCCTAAAGATATATCCTTTGACAGGAACATGCAAAAGGTGGAAAGTGTATTGTTTTCACTCAAACAAAACGTGATGCTGATCGATTATCATATAGCATGGCAAAAAGTATTCAATGTGAGGCTTTGCATGGAGACATATCACAAGCTCAGAGGGAAAGAACTCTTGCTGGCTTCAGAAATGGTCATTTTAGTGTTTTAGTGGCAACTGATGTTGCCTCACGTGGACTTGATATACCAAATGTTGATCTTGTGAGTTCCATTTTACCTTGTTTAATATGTCGTGCTTATGCAAATACTTTGATATAGACAATATTGTTATCATGGTATTCAAATTTTATATGTGAAGTTTTAATTTGGTTTCCTTGTATAGGTAATACATTATGATCTTCCCAATAATTCAGAGATATTTGTTCATCGATCTGGACGAACAGGCCGTGCTGGTAAGAAAGGAACTGCAATTCTTGTGTATACAGAAGATCAAACGAGGGCTGTTAGGCTGATTGAGCGTGATGTGGGCTGCAGATTTACAGAGGTGATCTCCTGACATTCTATGGATTTTTGTCTATCCTTTTTTTTTTCCTGGGAAGTTGTACCTTTTTATTCATATATAACATGTTTATTGATGACTTTTTATTCCTGTATTCATGTTTATCAGCTACCACGGATTGCTGTTGATAGTGCATCAG
The DNA here is from genome assembly GCA_026586105.1 of Hylodesmum podocarpum. Lineage (NCBI taxonomy): Eukaryota > Viridiplantae > Streptophyta > Magnoliopsida > Fabales > Fabaceae > Hylodesmum > Hylodesmum podocarpum. Next base: position 2,892,352 of record JALJEV010000519.1, on the reverse strand, counting down.
TAGACGCAGTCGGTGGCATGGGAGGTGGACGATTTGGTTCTTTCGGAGGTTCCAGGGATCGTGGATTTGGCGATTCAGGTTTTGGCCGTGGTCCTGGATCTGGCCGTTCTGGTGGCTACAGTAACAGTGGATATGGCCGCTCTAACTTTGGCAATTCTGGCGAAAGGTCTGGTGGACAGAATTATAATCGATTTGGTTCTGGTAATTCATCTGGTGGATCAAGCTCTGGCCGTTTTGGCTCGTCCGGCGGCTTTGGGTCTGGTCAATCAGGAAGCAGATCTGGTGGCTTTGGGTCTAGTCAATCAGGAAGTAGATCTGGTCGTTCTGATGATTTTGGGGGATTTGGTGGTTCAGATCGTTCAGGTGGTTTTGGTGATTTTAGCTTTGGTAGTAGTCAGAAAAATAGAAGACCTTATTGACTTCATAGATATATATAAAAACAAGCACCATACTTAGTTGATGGTGGTTTAGTTCTTGTAGAGTTTGCTTCTGTCATTTCCTCTAATACTTACAGACACGTTAGCAAATTAAGGATTTGAGAAAGTCATGTAGCATAAGAATCAGAAGTTCTACGGGCATTGGATTTTCCTTTTGTGGGACTTTTGGCTCTGCGTCTGCTGTATTGCTTTTTGAAAAATTCATAGAAAGAAGAGAGAAATGGAGGGCTGTATTCTGAGGGTTCCATTTTGTATGGCTCATTACCTTATCTCCATGGGCATTGAATAACATATATCACGATCCTGAACATGTCTGTACCTGTATGCATGATTGCATGGGCAATTTTGAAGAGGCAGCTTCATGTAGTGGTGATTCAATTTATTATATGTATTTATTTATCATGTGTTACTTAAAAGTAGTCAAGGGAAGATAAAATTTCTTTGAAAGCTGTAAGGTGTGCTACGTACATGTGATGATTCAATTTATCATGGAAGAAAAATCTTATCTAATTTGTAATATTACTCGTCAGTAATTTTCTTGTTCTCCCCCACTTTGATTAAATAATGAGTGAATCAAGTTGATTTGGTCCTGCCATTCCTATTATATTTTGTCAAGTCACATTTGCTAGATTGCATTGATGCACGAGGCATAAGGAAATTACTAGATGTTTCAAAAATCGAAAGAAAAAACATTCCCTGTGATCAAATATATACGTCTTCGTTTTGCTAATCTTGATATTTCAACAATTAATGATAAAGAAAAAAAAAGAAGAGTTATTTGACAATGGAAGACACTCCTCTACTGTGTTTACGCCACTATAAATTATTTACACAAGCATGGGTATGACTTAAGCCTACCATGTGCCATGAGATAATATAATAACAATATAGATTTTGGGAAGCTTCACACTGTTGATCATCATGAGTTAGAAGGTGTTGCTTTCTGACCCTCATATTACACTCCATCATTTGTCAGCCCTTGGGATATTCTTTCAACAAAAAATTCCAAGCTAACCATGCTGCACCAACTGCAGGCTCCACCTGTTGTTGTGTAATAAACCAAAGGCGTTAATTAATTTTTGGGATTTAAAAGAGTATTTTAAAGTTGATTCTTGACATTGAAGCCACAATTTGATTCCCTGTAAAGGAATATTTTACAGAGAATATTTTACAGAGAATATTGTTGCATTCCGAAAAAGTATCTTTTCTAATTTCAAATACTTATATTTTAAACTTACAGAAAAAAAATTGCAATTCTATTACCACCTATTCCCAAGCATGATCCCAAGATTCCTCCATAATCAGTAATATTTTTTTTGGTTCCTTCTGTAGTTTTCCCTTTGTCACTTAATGATGAGGGAACAACAATCGTTGACCTTCTCTTTTGTAACTAGTGACCATAATGCATTAAATATCATCTAAATCACAGGGAAATGAAATTTTATCTTTTATGCAATTGTTTTCAGAAATGGTTACCAACATTCAAAGAAGGGAAGTGAACCATAAAAAAGGCAGTAATAGAAATATAAAAGGCTACCTACAAAGTAAAATGAAAAAATATGCTGACCTTGGGTCTAATGGGAACTACCCCAGGAAAGTACTTGGAAATGCAGTTCACTACTTCTTTTCCTATATCCCACCTTCTCCTATTTGCTTCGAGAACGCCGCCAACCATAACAAGGGGGAATGCATTCTTTCCATCTGCCAAAATTACAGACTACCAGTCAATGCACAATATGCATAACAGATGAATAAAAGATCAAGAACCCATGTTAATGATTCAAGGGTTAAGAATATTCTAGAGGCCATCTCAAATAGTTCAAATTTTAATCACATCTTCAATACAAAGATAACATTAAATGTGCAAGCGGTGAATTAATAGCTGTGGCTTAGAGCTACTTGAAGATCCACATGTGATTCCAACATCCAGGGAAGATTTTAATAGTGTTTTATCACCTTCAAGTACACAATGTCAAAGAAAATGTTTGTCTATATCATGAGTTTGACAAATTAAGAGAAGCCTTGATAATAATATGCATCCTATACATCAAGCATAAAGCTTAAAAAGGCAAATCTCACACAAATAAGATTAATTAAAGTAACACCTAACCTTGACCAGACAATCCAAGTCTTTCTACAACAGCTTTGACACTTGAACCTAGCTCTTGTACAGATTCTAGCAAGATCTTATTTGCAACTTCATCCCCAGCCTCTGCACAGGTCACTACATTTGGAACAAGTGCAGCAATGCGAGCCCAAGAGGGATCTGCATAGGTCCATCTGAGCATAGCATGTAGCAAAAATAAATCAAATAAGTAACAATTATTTTCAATTTGAAATTTTCGAAATATATTTAGTCAACTTATTTGCATTTTTAGTGTGGATAGACAAGGGACTAAGTGACTAAACCACACAAACTAATTGATTCACAGAGCAAACTCTATATTACTTGGCTGTGAAGTTCTAACAGTAAGATTTCAAAACACTAGTTATTTACATCATATATATATATACGAAATGAACAATTATACAACTAGCATATATACCCAATTAATTCTTCTGCAGAAGAAAGACCAAGTGTTTGTAAAATACTACTTGTAAGCATTGTACTTGGACCACGACCATCATGCGCTCTTACTACTGCAGCTAGTGCCTGTGCAGCTATTCCATATCCACTGCAAGTAGAAAACAAACTTTCAATCAAGCAATAGATGAAATCGAGTTGGACATCAAAAGAAAGAACTGCCCCTAGGCTCTTTTTATAGCTTCCTTCGTCATATTATGAGTAAAGTCAATATATATGATACAGAAAGAGCTTTTTGAAAGAAAAAAAAAACCGAGATCGGATCAAATTACAAACTTAAAGCCCTTTTCCAACTGATTGAATTCTTGGTCTCTGTACTACACCTTTCTTCACCAAAAGCTCATTTTTGAGGTCAAAGAGTATAGAGGGTGTGTTACAGAAGAAATACAACAAGACAGGGGAGTGATCATCTTACCTGCCCCAGTCACCTAAGACAGGTCCTGCACCAGCAGCCCTTGCTTCTTTTCCATCTTCAGTAAATCCATATGCAATGCTCCCTGTGCCAGCAATTAATACACATCCATGAAGTTTACCCATTGTTCCACTTGCCAGAGCAGCCACAGCATCATTCCGAACATATAACCTCACATGGCTTGGGAAAATATCCCTGTTTACATCAGGTCGCAACCTACTTCAGTCTCTAAAATAACATAGAAACTATAATGGAGATTAAATGACACAGTATATTTGAAGAATCAAACCAGCAAAATATACAAACCACAATTTAAATAAGTTGCAATTCTTTATAGATATATTGTGATCCTTGCTTCAATTTTTCACACAAAGTTTTAACAAATTCAAAAAATGAAGAAATTCAGTACAGGTAACAAAAAACAGCAGAGGTTACACTATAAGTTTCCTTAATAAAAGTAGAGTGCTGTAATAACATATTATTCATGATAGGATTAACTCAGTTTATGGTAAGGAAATTCTCTTCCCTAATATTATGATAAACAACTTAAGAGTTAGGACTCAATAAAATTAGTCAGAATTATCAATAGCATTGAATCCACTAGCTCCATAAAATAGGGTACTATTGGGAAAGGTATTTCCTATCCTTTCGTAATTTAATATATTACAAAAGCTAACAGACGGATCATCTGTCTCATTAGAGAAAAAAACACAGTACATTCATTACTTATAAAAGCTAACAGATAAATATAATAAATAAATTTGTTTGGTTTCATCTAATAGCAATAGAGTAAAAATAGTATGATATACTTTTTATCCAAAAAAATAAACAAGGACTTAAAGAAAGCAACCTAAGCCAACTGAGAATTCTTTGTTGATCTGTTGGGTGGTTAACACCTGATACAGCCAAACAAACAGCTCGGACTGAAGACCGTTTTGAACCACTCTTTGAGAGGGCATCTGCCATAACCTGCTCTATCGTTTCCCTTGCAGCAATTTCTGTAGAAATAGTGATTAATAGATTAATAAGACTATCCCTGCAATGAGATCTTTATTCTGTTATGACCGACAGGATTGACATCAATATCTATTTTTTTGTTTATGCTCAAATTTAACACACAAAAACAAGCCAATGGTGATTTTACAAGTATACCTGGCAACCAAACATAACTCACCAATTTGTGTTTTGGGAGGGGAATGATTAAAATAAGAATTTCATTATTGTGAAACAAAGGAGAGATCTAAAGACAAAAACACTTTTGTCTGAATTTCTTTAGAATGCCAAATAGATATTAACAACTAAAACCAAACAATGTATACCATAAGATTGCAGCTTTTCCAAATCAATCAATCTCCAACAGCTTAATTGTATGCCATAGTCAGTCACTAGTGACTAGCTTACATCAATAAAACATTTAGCTTCAAAACAAAACAGCCACTTCCTCCAATACAAAATATGTTTTGTTCATCAAATTGCCTAAGCCATAACCAACATCCTCAAACAAAATCAAATGTATATCCAAACTAGTTGGTCTCTCTTATCCTCCCATTGTCCCTTATCCACAAAGTAATGGAATTGAAGCACATGCTCACTGAACCAAACAGGGTATTAATGTAAACAAACCAAATCAATCAAAACTCCCCAAACCCACAACAAATATTCCAACACAACAAGCCAATAAACAATCCAACAAACCCAGAAACAAAATCAAATTTTGAGATCAACCCACAAAGGGAAATCATCAAACACACAAAGTGCAATCAATTAATACCTCCAACACTATTGTGATTGGAGCAACCAGCAACAGCCCTTGCAAGAATAGGAAGAGATTGAAGCTGAGAGTGAGAAAAAGTCATGGGCATGCAAATGCAGACAGTGGAGGTTGTCCCACCATCCAAACCCAACAAAACACCAGTGCCACCATCAGACACACCCATGTCATCCTCAAACTCCCAAATTTCTCCATTTCTGTACCTCTTCATCCCTGCATCAAGGATCATCACCTCATCTTCTTTCTCTTTCTCTGTTTCTTTCTCTATTTCCTCCTCCGGCGTCATCAGCAACACACTATATTTGAAGACAGACAAAGCAACGTTGACGGGAGAGAACGGACAAAGAAGGGAGAATGAGAACAAACACAAAATGACTATCAAAGTTTGAATTTTTAATGATGGGGTCTCATTAAAATACGCTGAAGTTCCAAACTTGGACGGCCACTGCAACAACCACTCTCTCTCTCTCTCTCTTTCTCCCTCCTTGTCCTTTCTTATCACAATTTCATATCTTCTACACTGCAAAATTAATCCAGAAGAGAGAGAGAGCTGATATTTTGTTTTTGAAACCAAACACAGACCAGAAGAATAAAAAGGAAGAGACTTTACGCAGTTTCTGATGATCAAGAAGGGACTTAAAGCTCGAATCAGATCCGGGTTAGTACTAAACAATTATTAACCTTTTTTTTTTTTAATAGAAATAATGTGTCAGTATCATTGTTCAGTGTCTTATACTTCTAATTGTTAAAATTCAGAAATGTATTGAAAAACAAATAAAGTATAACATGAATACTAAATAGTCTTGTATTAACAAATGTTTCAAAATTTTGTTGAGAGAAATAAGTCTCTAAAATGGATTTTCATATTTAAAGTATAAAATGACTTAAGTAATTTTTTCTTATTAAAGTATTTGTTTATATATAGTGGGAAATAAAATTTTAATAGACATAATTAAGAGATCTTATTGTTTTATTAAAATATAACTATCTTTGAATTTTCTTTATTTTTCAATAATTGTTATGATGACAATTAAAATTATTATTTAACAAGGAGATTGAAAGAATTAGGAATATTTGTGTATCACAAACTTAATTGGGTATTTAAAATATGTTAATAGGAGTTCAATTGAAAAAAATCATTTTAATAGTTTGTACATTTTAAATGATGAAAAATTAGTAATATATTTTTGAATAAAATCATTCTAATAAATTTTAATTATTGATTAAATTAAATAAATGATAAAATGAGTTTAAATTTCATATATTGTTAATATAAAATATTTTCATAATTATTAAATAAAAAATCATAATTATTTTAAAATATCTATAACAAAGTTAACAAACATATCCTATGCAGTGAATTCGTCATGTAGTTCCTATGAAACGTGATAATCGTGTCGAATATACACTTCCTTTGACTTTTCTTTGAATCGATATATTTGTTACGAATATGTTTTTATAACATTAAAATGGCGCCACTCATTTTTCTAGACTAAGATAAATGGAAATATATTTTTTAAGTGTATTAAGTTCCAAAAAATTTCTGTTTTGTACGTCTGTAAGTACACTTGCAAGCACTTTTTATCAGTATTCACTGCTGGGATTGGTTTTTGACGTGGATAGTCATGGGCATTTTCCCGTTGTCGTATAATTCAATGTTTTCTTTCGTCAATTGGTATGTTTAGGGTGTTTGGAAATGAAATGTTTGATTAATAACATTTAATTTTTTTTTATTTTAATTGATTTATTATGTCTAGATTTTACTTGTATTGGATGGTTATTAGATTGTGTGTGTGTTTTTTTTTTATTGGGGATTCTTGTTGATATTATTTATAATGGACGACAGGAGGATTTCTTTATCAAGGGTGAATTGGGTGAAAATCAATATAATAAAGATGATATTAGAACTCAATGTATATTGTAACACCATTTTGATAACTATTTTAATCAATGGGTATGTTTAGTTGGAAGAATAAGGGATGCGGGTATTTGGTAAATAATACTAAGTCTAATATTTTTTTATTTTATACCAAACATTGTTTATATCGGTTAGATATTAAATTTTGTAATTTTTATTGGTAATTATGTCTCTACAACTTTTTCAAATTAATTCCGGGGATACATATAATTCAGTAGAATATGTAAGTTTTGTTGGTGTTATTTGTAATGGATGACAAGAGCATATCCTTTATTAAGGATGAACTCAGATGGAAAAGAATATAATAAATAGGTCAAAATTAAACAAAACGATAGGAATAATATAAAATTAACAAATTATAATTTGTTTTTTTTTTCTTTCAAATGATTATATGAAACATTCTACTGTAAATTATTTAAATAATTGAAGGACCATCAATCTAAATAAAAGTTTAGTGTTTTAATTTGCGGGCTTCTGCAGGAGAGGGATGTAAAAGGTGAGACAAAATTGCTGAGCAAGTAGTTGTGGGAGGGATGAGTGAGGAAGTGAAAGCTGGTGTGACGAAATTGAGTTGATTATTTTGTAAAGGTAGGGTTTCTCAATGAAGTACTTGGGATTGTTTAAGACTTGACATTTGGCATTAGTCGAAAATGAAAGGCCCCATCTCACGTAATAGCCGACATCCTTGCAAGTGCAGGAAATTTTTAAAAACAGCTTAACTGCAATATTTCACATTGAAAATGCCATTTATAACTTTACAATATCTGGTGATAAACCGAAGATGAGCATCCATAACTCTGGCAGCCTCCAAAAGCTAAACTCTCTTCTTGGCCTCAACATTATGAAAAGTTCATATCTCTTCTTGAAAGCATTTCCATTGAAATAACATTTTAAAAATAAACTTCTAATACATGAATTGTATGTGTTGGTTATGTTATGTTGCTTAAGTATTAGCTACAAACACTTATAATGAAATTCTAGCATTATACTTTTTATGGTAATTTCAAAAACATAAAAACTCTTACACAAACATTATACTAAACAAACAACTTTTAGATCAAAAGTAGGTTTTAAAGGTAAAAAGGTGACAAATACCAAACAGTTTTAACTTAGCTTTTAAAAAGTTTTTGAGCCCAAAAGAATCCGAGTCAAACGCACACTAAATACAAATACATAATAAATAAATAATGCCTAAGAATACCAGTGATTTGGTCACCAAAATAATCTGCTCCATCTCTGGAATATGTTTCGTGCTAAAAGGTTGAAAGATAACAATTTACTGAATATAAAAAATAATGCGCGGCAACATCCTTTATATTTTGTATAAATAACTGTAAAATTCAAAACTAAATGAACAATGTATTAATCGTATAGAATAATAGCACATTAAAAAAACCTGGTTCAGAAATATCTTGAGGGAACAGTTTTATCTGTAAATGCCGTAACTCAACTTCACTTATTATTCAGCAAAGAAGAAGGTAGCATGTTAACACTTCTGATCTATAAGGAAGTAGAGGCAGAAAAAGAAAACAACAGTTATGAACCCTTTTCAACCTAAGTAAAATTGTAGAGTCAACAAGGGAATGGTTTAGCAGGTTAGCATCAACGTAACCCAAGCAAAACTGGTGAAGCTTAGTTGCAGCCACTACTACTTTGTAGAGTGACAAGGCCCTTACGGCCTCACCACTTCCTAAACTTTGATGATGTGCCAAAAAATGTTGTACGGGATTTACCCGGAAAAAAATGTACAGATTGTAGAACTATTTATACATGAAAACAATAATTGTTCCAGATCAGGCTCTACGAGCAGTTTGAAAAGGACAGAGTCAAAAAGTAAGGACCAATTACCGAGGGATGCTCAACTATTGCTAGCACACCGCCATTTCCATGTTTTCATATTTCGCCAAAATCGGGGGAACAAAAGTTGCCAAATATGTTTTTGAGCTTCTCTTATTGTGCGGGCCTGCAAATGGGAGAGGAAAAAAATCCGTTAGTTAATATGAGAATAAGCCATAGTAAGTTTATATCTATCACTCCATAGAATTGCTTGTATTGGCCAAGCTAAAGTGGTAGGATTTTGCTGTAACTAGACAAAAATGCCTTCAATGAACAACTGTGCACTGCAAATGACTTTCATTTCTGGTTAATTACACAAACACAATAGGGTTCCCTCTTCTAATCAAATGTTTATTACCTTACTCTATTCCATGGCCAAACAATGACAATGCAACCCCTTTTTTTCATATTGATGTTAGTGATGATGCCCCTGAGAGGCCTGGAAACTTGTCTTGTCCCTTCTCTTTTTCATCTCCGCCCTACAGGTTTGTTTACCTTTATTCCTTCTGAACTTCCTAACTAAACCGTTAACTGAGAATCCCACTTCCCAAATATTCCAAAAATACATTTCTTGTAGTTTGCTTTCAAATAGTATTGATAATTCATGACCCTCAGAAATTCCAAAAAATTATTAAAATAAATACATCTAATAATGCTGCTCTAGTTACAAAAAATGCCAGTAAAATGGTTTTTGGGCCATTATATAAATATGATTTTTCTTGTTCTGTTGGACTTATTTTAACATTATCATGTAATATGCCACAGCAAACACTGAATAGCAACAAAACCATAAACTTCTAAGACAACCAAGCCTCAAATTGTCCATAATATGAAGTGATGTACATTCTGTTAAATCCCACAATGCATACCTGGAATCTGAATGGAAAGCGATGAGTTTTTACTTCTGCACCTGAAAGAACTCTAACATCCATGCCAATGCTGTCAACCCCAATCAGGTGAGCTCCCTGGAAGCCATGTAATAACAGTGAAATAAACAATAAAAGAATAAATATTAAATGAATCAAATAATAGCCATTTCCTACACATAAGTTTGTTTGTTTGGCATCATGAAGGGAAAGGAGTAGGATAGAAAAGAAAAGGAGAGAAGTAAAGGAATCATCACTTTCCTAGATTGGCATCATCCAATGGAAAATAAGGGAGGCTTTCCTTCATTTATTTGGTTTCATAAAGGAAAAAACGGAGATGTATGTAAATAAATGTCAAATTATTTTATTACCCTTTATTTAATAAAATTAACTTGAAAATTTTGCATAGTGGGTAACTTGGGAAAAATTGGATTACCTCAGCATCAAGACCTTTCTTCCTGCAAAGAGCTTTAATAAGATCACCACCAATGAATTGGTTGAAGTCTTCCACAATAATCGAAGAAAAGTTTGTTATTGCATCAGGTTTAGCATCCCGAAACTCTTGCACACTAATTTCAGACTGCAATTTTGTGTACAGGCAGAACATGCATAATTTGTATCTTAGAATAGATCTTAAGTTCTCAACTAACTAAATATTGCCTCGATTTACAAAAAACATATTGGGTTTACTCATGTACACCCACTTGCTTTTCAGGAGTACTTTAGCAAGCTATGCCTTTTCTTGTGTTTTTAAAATAATAATAGTTATAGCTTGTTAACATACTCTTTCTCAAAACAAGTCGGTGTGTGTGTAATGATTTATAGTTATAGCTCTCATTTCTCATATTAAGTGTTCTCACTTGATACACTACCCATAATTAAGAGAGAGAGAGAACCAGTTTTAGGATACTTGCCTGATATCCATAAATGGAGTGGAGCTCAACTTTCAGGATTTCCAACCGATATACTGTCGAATTAGTGTCTCTTTTATTACTGATACTGTTTGAGTCAGAATCTTCAGCATCCAAAAATTGAAAAGGAAAGAAGTTAAATGGCAATTTACCAATAAATCTACATTTTTTTTTTAAATCTACAAGAAAATACTTTGCATATGAATAAGAATACAAAAGTAACGTATAAAAGTTGAATCTAGATTGCTGTGATTATATCCTTAACTCTAACTTCCAATACAAGAAACTTTAACATTCCCTTTCAATAACAATCTATGCCGTTCAAAATTTAATTTCAAGAATTTTATATAGTTTCCATGAAGCTTCTCTGATAAAAAGTAACATAACATGCTCCTAAAAAAACACACAATGATTTTATATTAAATGTGTAAGAAGGAAATTTGTAGATCAGAGATATCAATCTTTAAGAAAAAAGATACCTGAGCTGAGTAGATCACCTATAAGGTGATACATTCTTAGATAAGATTTGTTTTCATCATATACGGGTGTAAGGAACCCTAAAATAGAAACTCCATTTGAAGGATGGTCCATTCTTTTAACATATTCCATGTTGTTGACAGCCTAGAAGAAAATTAAAAAATGATCAATGTTATTTCTTCAAGAGCGCATGAATCTGTTAAATCATGTTAAAACATGAAATATTAGTCATCATTTCTCATTTTTTTTTTTTTGGGGGGGGGGGGAGGACCTTAGCTAAGCACTTTGAGAAATAAAGTGGATGAACTGAGTTTGTAGTATCAGACACTCCCCAATTCACTGGAATATTAAACTCATCCATTTCTGAAACCTGTTTGCAGAAGAATGTAATTGTGATTTGAATTCCCAGATGCATGAAAGAAACAATTAGTAAATAAAACAACTGACCAAATTCCATAAATTAAGCATTTTGAAAAAAATGCAAACCTCAGTATCATCAAATGTGGATACATCATGGACGCCATTAGTGACGATGTCATATTCACTAGCAGTTCTTCCACTATTATCATATATTGGGACGTCCATTCCAATGAAAGCATTCTGAAGAAACACAGACTTTGAATGTTAATTTTCCAACTTCTATGTCAAACATAACGGAACACAAAATTACCATGACAAAACTAATTTAGTTTACCATCCCAACTACAAATATACTTCTTTAAAGCTAGTTGTTGCGCAAAAACAGAGTTGAATCACTTCAAGAAATACATTAAGATGACTAAATCATCTCTGGATCTGTATTAATAATTGCATATAATTTGAAATCAAGTATCTCATCTATGACTCTAGCTTTTTATTTTGAGTGAACAAATGATGAAGTCTAACTGGGAGTCCCACATACATGTGTCAAAATAAAGAATAGAAGAGCATCAAGAGAAAGGTAGGCGCAAGAGATTAGAAGCCTACACCTCATAACGAGAAATATTATACACAAAGTTTGACATAAAAACCAATCGCATGGATGATTCCCAAACACACAGCATTTGGGGATTCTTAAAATGTTTACTGCCTGCAACTTCCATAAATTTCCAATTAAAAAAGACAAAAAAGATTTTTTTTTTTTTTTTAAAAAATAATTCTTATCAGATGGGGAGATAAATTAGTAAAAGAATAAGGATATGGAATACTCCTTACAGAAGAGAAGAAAAAAAGAAAGCTCAACAGTTAAGCCTAGTAGGCCAATCTCTTTGCATGTCTAACAAAGAAATCCCTTTGAAAATGGCTACAAAATTCCTACCACAGGATTTTTCGCTCCACGGTCTGCCAAAAGGTTTTCATCATCAGAGATTTTAAAATATATATCTACAAAAAAGGAAACAAAAGCAATGGATTAAAATTTCCAATGTTTACTATTGAATCATGAATTTATTAAGGTGACCGATAATTATCATTTCATATTTTCATAAAAAAAATGTGTAATAAAAAGAAAACAAACCTCCAAAAGGATCAATAGTATATCGAAACTCAGCCCATGAGACCCGGTTATGAGGTTCACGGTGTACCATTCCAGGAAATACTAGCAAAGCGCTTGTAATAGCCTAATGCCAACAAAGAGGGCATGAATGCATGATGATAAAGAGTATACGGCTACTACTAAAATACGTCCAGCAAAATAGAATCATATTATGTGCACTAGCTCTTTACTCCTAGGTATCGTAAACAACTCATGTCACATCCACGAAAGCATACACAAACCTCTACAGTTGCTCTTGCTATTTCAGCAGGAGAGAGTCTATCTGGCTGAATGAAATGTTGTTTATTCATGTCACTAGAAGAATCAGGTATAAAATCTGAATAGTCTGCAGCAGCGGGAACCTTTGAAAGGCATAGATCATGCTGTGTGGATAGCCAGAGGAAGTGCGACAGTCCATAAAATGGACTTTTGCATCTAATGATCACCAAAATTATTTTCAGCAAACAAAGCATTTTAGATCTTTCAAAAAGAATAATTACTTTCACAGTATTTGACAGGTGACAAGAATAAACTGATATGCATAATTGCAGCTATCACAACTTCATGAATTTTCAACCAACACAGGAAACGGAATATTTGATTGCAGAAACAGGAGAAGAGACTAATCGAAATAATCATCATCTACTATTACAAATAATCATCATTCATGTAATGTAACCACCTCGTGCTGGCAAGATCATGCCACCTTCGGCCTTCAATGGCAAGTTTCACTGAATTGCTTGGTTTGCCATACGACGTGGAGTAACATATCCCTTCTACAAGACACAGAGTGTTGAACAAAGATGAAAACACAATCCAACAGCAAGAGCATTCATTCGGACATTGTTTAAAATCCCAAGTCAAAGATATTAACATGTGCAGAGTAGGCAAGTAACTAAGCACCTCAAATCACATAAAAATAAAACAAATCTCATAACGTGTAGAACAATTAACAATCATTTAACCTCTATCTCTCGAGAACATAAACCTACTCTCCCTCAGAATATTCCGTTCATTCTATTCTCTTGTTCGAATCTCGAAAATCAGCATGTAGCACTAAAACTTTTGGACTTCTTCACATTCTGAAGACCGAATACATAATAGAAACACTTAACTAATTAATTTATTCATTTTATTTTGTTCTATCAAACTCCACTGCTCTATCTATTCTTGCAAAAGCAAATGAATAATAGTAAGCCAGCTATAGCATTCTGCATTCTCCTCATTCAATTCAAAACTCGATTGAGCCGTGAACGTTCTCGCCTAATTAATATTACGTATGCATGCACGAGTACGAGCACGAGGATTTCTCGATAAGCTCGTAAACAAGTCGAAACAAGTTTTTCAAATTTCTCAGAACTCAAATAGAAATATAGGTTCGTGTTCGTCATGTCGATTTTTCGTATAATCGAGAAATGAAGTAACGAATTAGGGGAATGAGTGATAGTAATATGGAAATTGATAAGCGGAGAAAGAAGAGTTGGAAACACGTACCGGAGAGAGGGAGAAGAGAAGAAGGAGGAAGTAAGATAGCCATGGAAAACGACGATTTGAGAAGAGAGGGAAAATATGTGAGAAAAGTGTGTGCGAGAGAAAGTGTGTGTGTGTGCGCGCTTTCTCATTTTATATGACAGTTACGGTGACAGCGCTAACTAACAGTGACTCTGGCACGAACACGAGGGTGGTGTGCGTTATTTCGTGCAGTGGAACTAAACGCGGGCTTCTTCTATTTTTGCTTCTGAGCTTCTCAACTGAACACTATAACGTACATTGATCTTCTCAATCTGGACCGTTAATCACATTTTCTGTCTTATTTAAGGACCTATCATAACTAATCAATGGTTGTGATTTGATTGGATTTTGGCTACATACAACATATATCAGAGAATATCTATTTTGCCTAATTCTTACCTCACTTCCAAAACTTCTGGTAATCTACTTAAACGGTGTAGTTTTATGATTCTTTTTTACGTAAATGAAAAAAGAAAAAATGTGATTACTTTTTTAACCTCATTTCCATTTTTTTTTACCTCATTTCCTTATTTCTTTTATTAATACAGGTGTAAAAAGAAACAAGAAAAAAATAATAATAATATCAGTATAAAAAAAATTTATACTCATTATATCACCTGATAGATTGAGAAAACAACCACAAAAAAATTAATGAATTTTCATATTACTAATATAATAGATATTTCTTGATAACCTTTTTTATTTTGATTCATTAGTTTTAACTATTAAGAGTGGTGTCAAAATTTTTATTTCATTTTTAGCGTTATTTGGAAAATTACTCTATCGGCATATAATTTTTTTTAAAAATCTTTATTAGTGACTTCATGGATTTCATTCATCAAAATATTTACATTTGAGATAATTTACACTTTGAAAAAAGAATGATTTCATAATTTATTTTATTTTATTGTTTGAAAAAAGAGTCCATGTACTAATGTTATAAAGTCTTTATATTATCAACGTACGATAGAATCGTTTGACTTTTGATAAAAGAAAATAACAAAAAAATCATATAAAATCTTATTTATGATAGAATAAATATTTAAAATTATTTTTTAAAATTCTTACTTCTTTTAGATATGTATTTTTTACTTTATTAAACATAAATCTCAATATCAACTTGTATTTATAATTTTATTTTGCAGTTAACCAATCAACTTACAGATATAATAATTTTACTAAGCAATCAAGCAGTCAACTTTTACATATATTTTTTCACTTCCTTCACATTTTATAATTAATTGTCTATATATTATAATTACCTACCAAATATTTTTATGCATTTATAAATCAATTTCACTCAAGGAGATTTTGCCGAAAATAATTTAGACATTGATATCAATTACACTCAATACTTTGAAATTATTTCTGTCATAATCAATTCTACTGAGTTTTAAAACCAACAGGTTTTCATTTAGCATGTCATGGTAACTCATTGCCATTCATTTTGATAAATTAAAAGAAGAAACCCTTGGTTACCCTCTCAATGCATGAAAAGGGGAAACATTCCCATAATCTCAGGAGTAATTGTCACATGATCCCTGGTGGCTGCTGCTGCTAAGCTGAGAACATGGCCAGGGGCTAACCTGTTGAGCAAATCCAGACACATCAGAACACTTCCAAGGTGGAGTTCTAGGTCCTGTCACTCCATGAAGGTTGATATCATATAGACAAATATCAGTGAAAGGTGAATTTCTCAACCCTTGTATCAAGCCAGCTTGCAAAACCTTAACACCCCAAACATTTTTTATTGTGACACCCTTCACAAGTGGGAGAGCATTAGGATCAAATTTGTCATCAGGGTGGTCACCAACATCACCTGAAATCTTTATTCCCTTCCTTGCATTTTCTATGTACACATGAGCCATTGTTATGTTCTTTATGTATCCTCCCCTGCCACTATTGGTCTTAATGTGGATACCAATTCCTGTGTTGTAAAGGTTGATGTGTTCAGCAAGCACATTCTCCACCCCACCAGAGGTTTCACTGCCAATAGCAATGCCAGCAAATGGAGATGAACCACTTACACGCCGGATTGTGATGTCAGTGCTAGGACGGCCATAAGCAATTCCATATTCATCCCATCCACTCTTCACAGCCACAAGATCATCTCCAGTGGATATGTATGAGTCCTCTATGCACACATTTGAACTTGAATCTGCATGAATGAATTGTTTAGATGAATGAATGTATAAGATCTCTTTTACTTGTCATTCCAACCAAATGGTACCAAAATATTTGCATAGTGAGCTTACAACAATAAAATGAGATCAGTTTAGCATTGTATTTAACTATTTACTACATCTATTTAACTATTTAGAAAGCACTTATTACTACTTACCCGGATCAATGCCATCAGTATTTGGAGAGTCACGTGGAGCCAAAATTGTGACAAATCGAACAACAACATTGCTGCAAAAAAGTCAGACAAATTGGAATCAAATTTCAGGATGCATGAGAAACAAAACAAGAAGTTTATATATTAAATTCATACAAATTTGACTATAAATATTTTCCCACAAACATCATGGTAAAAAAACGTAGGATTTGAGTAATGTTAAAGACACGCTCTTTAACTTCCTCATGACCTATACCTGCTGTAAACTGGGTGTATGTTCCAGAAGGGAGAATTCTTGAACATTACATTTGAAATAACAATATCTCTAGAATTCAGAAATTCTACAAGGTTTGGTCTGGTAAACTGAAGAGTTCCCTTCCTCCACTTATTCCACCACACATCACCTTGCCCATCAATTGTCCCATTTTCACCTATGAAAACATATGGAGTATGAGAAACAAAAGGTGCATATAGACATAGTTCTGACACGAAAGCCTGTGGCCTTAATAAACAAACTTGCATGACCAAAGTCATCCATTAAGAATATATAATTTTACTTCGCAGCAGCCAACTATATACGCAATTAACTAATCAATTCACTCACATAACATATTTACTTACATATATCATATTTCTCTCTCTTCTTATTTTGTAACTGGTTGATGATATATTACAACTGTCTATTAGATATTTTAGATAGATATATGTATGCAATCACATGTATATTAAGTTTAGCTGACTTTAATAAAAATTATCAGAAAATTTAAAAGTCATATTAACGATAATTTTTATTAAACACACAGTTAGTACATCACAGAATGATCATATTTTAGATACTACTGTAATATTGCAGTGTCCTTGAAAATAGTAACTATTGTAGATACCCCACCTGTGATAACCACATCCTCAAGTCCATCTCCATGGATAAAACTCATATACCTTCCACCAGGCAGCTCCCTTCCTCTTCCATAAGATGGCAAGGGTGCAATCAAAGGCCAATTTGATGAATCCTAATGAATCAAGCAATGAAGGACATTAGAAAAATTAATCATCTGAAACAATATTCGCTGTCTCTGCTATTCAAAAGAAAAAAGAAAAATATTTAATAAATAACTGCACTGCAGTTAACAACAAGATAATTATTATAAAATAACAAGATAACTATTATAAAATAGAAGACGAATAAACTTGATTAGCTATGAAATAAAATTGTATTAAAAAATAAATATAATAATATCTAGTTGAGTTGTTTTAAACACAAATTATATGTGCACAGTTTATATTACATGCCAGTAGAATAAATCAGTACCCCACTTGCAATTGATCATCAAAGAAGAAGACAGTAATGGCCAGAAATGCAAGCTGCCATAAAAAATAATTCTCTAAATAAATGTATATATGTCGTGCACACAGTGGCCATGTATTGATGAAGACATGTCCCTCAATACTTTTTATCCATTCAGTATAGGACCCACCATAGATCATTGAGATTTTATGTTCCCACCATCCATTACGATTATCATCAATAGTCCATACCACACCACCAACCATACGGATAAACACGTACATCCCATACATCAACTAAATTCATTTTTATTTTTAACCATAAGCTTTTAATTAATAGTCACATATGCATCGAAAATCATTCTAAATGTCACATCTAATGCATAATTTCATTTTATTTTTGGTGTAAAATGATAACAATGAAAAATCAAACCTAAAGAAAAACTAAAAAAAAATATATAAATACTTATATAAGGTATATATTTTTATTTTAATCCTAAAATAAAAAAATAACAAAATTTTAACATTCACTTTTAACTTTTCTATAAATATTTTTTACTTAACCGTATTACTCTGCATATCTGGTGATATATTAGTTACTTTTTTATTCTATTTTATTTATTTTCTTATTAATTTTATTTTATAATAATTATATATGTTAACATGTAAATAAACAATCTTATTATGTCAAGATTTTACTATGCAATCAAGCAATACACAATCAATCACCGAACATACGTAGTTTTAATTCTACACTTGTCTATTAAATATGTTTCTTTATTTCTTAACATTCTAATACGGAGTCAACTCACTTAACATATAAGTGTATATATATATTTTTTTATTATTTTTTTCTTTCTTTACATTTATTATATATTCTATAATTTATCATTCTTTATATTTTATAATTAATTATCTATGGTGTGATAAATACTTGAATAAATCAAACTAGCATTCTCTAATGTATTACCTTTCATGTTAATTATGAAATTAAAAAAATTAATAATGTATTAATTGTTTTATAATCACTAATTGAGATTAAATCTCATAAAATTTGTTTAACCACTGTTAAAGCCTGATTAGAAAAAAGTTAAACAAGAGAAAGAGTGGTCAAATTACCTGGGTAGCCATGATAACGGCACCGGCAGCGAGATAGAGAGTCATGTGGCTAGTGAGGTTAAAGGGTTCGGTTAAGTAAACCCCAGGAGGAACATAAAGGAGCGTGCCACCTTGACGTGGCAAGTGGTGAATCCTATAAATGGCCTCTTGAAAAGCCTTGGTGTTGAGGGTGCGTCCATCACCGACGCCGCCAAACTCCGTTATAGAAATGTTGTCGGCGCGGTACCTCATCGGCACTATGTCGGAACACGTGGCCACCACTTCGCCCTTCCCCGACACAAACAAACACGCCAACGTTAACAATTCGAGGAGCATTTTTCCTGAATCGGATTCCGGAGAAAGGGTGAGAAGTTAGTTAATGAGACTTGTTTTGGTTCTGTACTACGTTGTTGGTCGGTGAAAGCATTAAAAGGGTGTAGTAATGCTTTGGTTCTGTGACTCACTCACTCACTCACTTTCCTCTGAGATGGGAAATGAATCTGGTTTGTAAAGTTGTGTGAATAATAAATGTGATTAGATGGACCACGCAAAAGCCAACACTATTATTATTCATTCTATAACCAACACGTTCTAGTGCGAATATTAACGGCTTCTGTCACTTTATCAGTGTTTTAAGTATTCAATTTTTATCAATTTGTCTTAATCATGAAAGAAATTAATTTTAGTTAGAAACGTCACAAAGGAAAAATGTGTGTGATGGACTCACAATGGAAAAAATTATATGTTGGATTCAATTCAATCTTATAAATTTAAGTTCTAGGAAATTTTCTTTTTTTCTGAGATTTACTGTTACAAAGAATTTCAACGTATAAAGAATTCTATAATAAATTTTGATATCACGACGATTAATGGGTCTGACTCAATCGATTTGTAATAAATACTACTGTTTATTAATATACTTGAGAATTTCATCCAGAAATTTATTTATTTTTTAATTAAATTAAAATTATTATCGTTGATTAAGAAAATTAAAATTTACTTATAATACAATCAAAATTTAATTTTTATTTATTTGTTATTTATGTTATGTCAAAAGAAATAGATTAATGATATTTGGTAAATAATGTAAGATAAAATAATATATTTTATATGTAAAGAATAAAAATACTTGAACTTTAATTTTATTTATTGATGGATCATAATATCAATAATTATAATAATAATAGTGATAAAAATATCCATAGAACACGTGATCATCATTTGGCTCTTTCCTGATACAAACAAACACACCAACGTTAAGATTTAAAAGAGTATTATAATTTAATTTTTATTTATTTGTTTCCTATGTTTAGGTCAAAGGAACCAAATCTGTTCACGTTAGAAGTAATTAATTGAAGTCAAGATATACAATGAATGTTTTTCTCCCAGGCATTATTGAAATCTGGATTTACTGGTTTGGTTTTAACTTCCTCTTTTTAAATTATGGATATTCGTTAGGTAATGTTTTAGTTTTGGATGGCTTGTAATTTGTTTTACAAATAATTTTGTTTGGTGTTAATTAAGAATGTATAATATGGTAGTTAAAATAATTTTACTTATAAAAAAATTAAGTCTTATTCTGTCTCAACCTGTGTCACAAGTCTTAAAAATTCCACCTTAAACATATAAATTGAATAATGACATTTGGAGAAGAAAGTAGCCAACGATATTGATGATTATATTTACTTTAATAATATTTTTTTTCATCAAACTAGTAAATTTTATAACGTGTTATTATTTACTTAAATTAAATTCAAATAATATCTTTAACTTTATTTTATTAGCATGTTATTCTAACGTGTAATTATTTAGTTTTGACCAATATTCTTCTAGGTCATGCAATTTAAGCATGAACTTTGCTTTTTTCTTTCCCTTCGACAATTATATATATATAATAAATAATTTATATATTAAACCAAAATTTTATTTTATTTTATTTCGTATATAATATTATTAAATAAAATGATTTTTATTTCCACATATTAAATTTTAGTATTATAAATTTTTAAGTCATAGTTGAGATTAGGATGAATAACTATTCATATTTTAATAATTATAATAATTAAAGTCCTAATAATATTAACATGAGTGTATTTTGATAAACAAAGCTCTTGCCTCTAATTAATCAAATAAATTTAAACCTAATTCCGATGTGTATAAGAACAAACTAAACCTATTTTATAAGATGAAGTATAGTGCATGAAATGAATTAAGTCTTTTATGTTATTGCATGCTTTAAATATGTCTTTTTAAACCTTTTTGGCATATTCTAAAAGATGATATGAAAGTTATCAAATACAGAGATTAATGGATCCACCTAGTATCAGCCTAAGTACATAGAAACGTGCGTTTTGCTCAGCAAAAAAAACCAAAAAGTTTAGTGTAGGTTTTTATAACACAAATTTTTTCTTCGCTCTAAATGCTTAAAAAACACAATACGAACATAAACAAATTATTTTATTCTCAGTTTTAGAAATATATCACGTAGAAATATTAAATATTTAAATAAATTATTGTTTTACTCATACTTTACGTATATAAATAAACTTAGTCAAGTTTGAACAACAACTTTGAGAAAAAGTCTATAAAAGAAATTAAAGTTTGAATATTTAAAAAGAATAAACAAGTTAATATAAGAAAATAAAGCATTAATTATATTCATTTTTTGTTTATTTATTTATTCTTAAACATTGGGTAGCTCATTTTTAGAGTTTATCTAACTTAATTGTAATTTTCTCTTCTCACGGAAATCCATAAATTATTAGTTTTATCTACTCTGAATCCTAACTCTGTATTTATATTAAATGTAGATTCAAAATATTAATTTTAAATAATAGTTATTGTAGAAAAATTGATAAAAATATATTAAGAAATTACTCATAGAAACAAATAAATACTACTTATAAAACTGATAAATTATTTAGAAGAAATACATGTAATTCTAAGTTATAATTAACGTATAGAGACTAACTATTATAAATTAACTGTATTATTTTTTAATCTAGGAGACCAACGACTCGAATGATATTTGTAACTGAATTTATTAAATGTCTTATCCATCATAAATTTTATGAAATATAATTTAATTTCTTATGGTATTTTTTCTTTTTACATAAATAATTGTCTATATTAATTAAATAACCCATATAATTCAAATTCCTAAGAAACGAGATTTATAAAATTATTTTATATTTTATAGTTCCAAAATAAATACTATTTTTTCATTTCAGTTCGAAATGGAGTCTTCAATAATAATTTTCACAACTACAAATAATTTTAGTCAATATATTATTAAATTATGCTAATTTTCTGACTGTATATTAAACATGTCTCTATAAATAATAGTCAATATTCACTAAATATTTAATGTAATTTACTTTTCATTTGAAAAAAATGTAAGCTATCCGATATAATTATCAGTGAAGCATTAGTCGGGACGAAACATTATGAAATCAAGTAAGTCAATATATATTAGATATTAAATTATTGAATATTTTGATCATTTACACAAAAAGAAAATTTTTCCAACTTTCTAATATTTTTTTTTATATTTTCATGGTTTTAAGTATTCTATTTTATTTTAAAATTTCCTTTGTCATTATAGAAAAATTCACACACTTTCATAGTTATATAACATATTTTTCCACAAACAATAAACTTTTACCATTAATATTTTTTTAAAAATTCATTCTCAATTTTATTAAAAAATAGCATAAATTTATTACAATGGAGGTTGGTTGTATTTACACATAGAGGGTTGGATTAAAAATAAAATTACTAGAGAAAAACTCAATATTTTTATCATATCCTATGTAATATTATTTCATTTTGTTAATAAAAAACATAATAAATATATTTTCAATATTTATATTGATTTCATGATTTTTTCTTAAGATTTGTTTGATCTACACTATTTTAATATTTCATGGGTGAAAATTAAATTTTTTTCATCTAAATAATAAATGACACATATTCATACCGGTATTTAGAAAAAATTGATAGTAATAATATTTTTGTTTGTTGAATAAAAATCCTTTTGATTTTACTACATGATTAATCTTGTTACTCCATAGTATTATTTTGTCTAATTGATTTTTTTTTCAGAAAAATCTCTTCTTTTTTAATAACATAACAATCTAAAACTGATTTTTTAATAATTAATTATTCAAATATCAATGGATCTAATTTACTTGGTTGAATCTAAATTAATCGTTTTACTTTTCGCAGTAAGTTAAAATATGCAGTTAACTCACTTGTAGAATATACATGTACATGTATTTTTTTTTTTTTTAATATTTTATGTCTGATTGTTTATATATTATAATTGTTTACCAAATATTTTTTTAAAATTAATTACTTGAATATAAAAAATAAATTATTATATAATTTTGTACCAGTCTTTGATTTCAAATAAAAGAATAGTTATTGAAAAATTAGTAAAAAAATAATTTTGAAAAAGTTAAAAGAAATAAGACAGTATTTGAATATTATTTTTTTGTTCTTACAAGTGGGTGTTGTGAAGAACTGCAAGTAACCATGCATTGGAGCAACCAAAGTTAGCAAGTGTTTGAGTTTGAAGAAACAGAAATGAAAAGTGCAGAGAGTATCCAATAAGTATCTATCTACAAAAAATCGTAGAAACATTCCGTATTTAACTATTTATTTCGTTTTCGTTACCAATTTTTTGTGTATAATAAGAAAATAGCATAGCATAGCTTATTACATGCTATGGTATAGTTCAATTATTAGCATTCACTGTGCATTATTGTTGTTGAGTAACACAACACAACACAGAGTCATAGAGCCATATCTATCTCTCTTTATCTCTCTCACTGTTTTGTTTCTCTCACATCGCATTCTTTGCTTCTTCCACTGAAATCCATATGAATGTCACTCTCACTTCACTGCCATCTTTCTTCTCCCAATAGTTTTAGTTCCACTGTTCAACCTTGTTTCACTGAGATCTGAGAAGCTAGGGTTTTGAGTTGAGCAAGCTTCGGAATTAGGGTTGGATTTGTTGAGGGTGTTATGAGAATTTGGAGGTTTGGGTGTTGCATTGGGAGTGGCTTTGGATGATGGTTTTGTGTGGGTAGTTGTGTACAATTTTGGGTTGGTGGGTGGGTGGGTGGGTGGGGGTATGTAAAAATTGAATCTTTGTTTCTGATTCAAGTTGGGACTTGGAAAATTTGTGAACTTGGTAGTGGTGGTAGTAGTAATGCTTTTGTTATTCGACTTGGGGTTTGGTTTTTAGTAGTTTGGAACTTCAAGTGTTATAGCTCCAAGCATGAAGCTTTCTTCTTCTGGATTTAATCAACCGGGTGAAGAAGAAGGTAGCTAGTTAGCTAGTTAGATAGCTTCTTCAGTTTGCTTTTTGATTTTGTATGCTGCCATGTTGCCCCTACTTTTTTGATTTTGTGTTATGTCTTGTCTTTACCTTTGTTTGTTGTGGTTGTGTGTTTTGTGTTGGTGGTTGTTTTTTTTTTGTCTTTGTATGGGATTGGAGGGAGGGAACAGGGATACACACTAGGAGTAGTACTTGTAGGGGTTTGTTTGGCACTACATGGCGTGGAGTGAGGTTGAGCAAGTTGGGGCAGTGTGTTTTTGTTTGTTTTAATACTTGTGGAGGTCAATTTCTTAGGGTCGTGTTGATTTGATTTATGTTCGATTTGTTTCAACTTCTTATGTGTCGGTGGTAAGTCTGCTGGTGTGTGTGCAGTTTGTGATTTTAAGTTTGAGGGGACAAGGTTGTGTTTTGTTACTATTTATGTGTGGGTTGTTCTGTTTGCCTGTTTGTGTGGTTGGAGTTTGGATAGTGGTATGTTGTTTTGGTTGATGAAATATGCAGGGGATTTAGGGTGTTTATTGCTGATATGCCATTTGTGGACTGGACTACGGTGTCCTTTTGAGTTGTGTGAAAAGATTTACTTCATGTATATTCATGTTAGTTGGTGATTGTGTAGGGGAGAAAAAATGTTTGAATTCAGAACTTTGGCATGCATGTGCTGGTCCTCTGGTTTCTCTGCCTGCTGTTGGAAGTCGTGTTGTCTACTTTCCTCAAGGTCACAGTGAACAGGTAAGTAATGCTACTTGTATCTATCAGTTGAATTTTTTGCACTATACTTGAATTTTTCGCATTTCATGGATGCTTGGTGCAGCTGCTATGCTCATTAAAAACACATAAGCCTAGGTCATATTAATAGTTTGAACCTCATTTAGTTTATCTTTCTGATCTTGGTAAGCTGGTCATGTAATATTTTGACCTGTCTGCTGAAGTCAGCTGTGTAGACTTCAACTTGCTGTTTCTTGCGTGTCTCTGGTGAAATCGATTGTACTTGTGCCAGTGCAAGCTCATAGTTTGAAGTTAAGATAGATTTGGTATTTGACTTGATAGGACTGGGCTTTACAATTTGTCAGCAGTATTGTGAAAGTACAAAGATCTGTATGCTTAAGTTGCATGTTAGCAGACTTAATGGATTAGTGTTTAAGTTGTTGAGGTCCATCAAACTTTTGATTTTACGCTTTCTGTTGTTGCTGCTTGAAATAATACTGCTTTATGCTTGAAATAATCATAATTTAGTTAAATTTTAAAGTGAAATTAACATTTAAGGTTTCAGTTCTAGAATAGTCTGAACTTTGGTCAGTCTGATTATCATGGTATAAATCTCTTCTATAATTACTATGCTAAAAGTGAGTGATTGACAGACAGAGAACTGTTTGGTGTATCATTATAATTAATGATTAATTTCAGTTTCTATAATTTTACCTGAGGGAGAGGGTTTTTTCTAAACTATTGTTGCATTTGAAATTTCCACACAACTGATTGTGGTTCATGTATTTTATTTATATTTGTTTCTTCAACTATTTGACAAATTTAAATGCTGATTTTACAGGTTGCTGCATCTACCAACAGGGAAGTAGATGCACATATTCCTAATTATCCTAACTTGCCAGCACAACTTATCTGTCAGCTTCACAATGTAACAATGCATGTAAGAATAAAGTTAATAGTTCAGAACTTCATATTAAATCTACTTTAGAAACATTTTTATGGGCTTGCACTCTGAACCTTTTAAACATGCACCTTGCAGGCAGATGCTGAAACAGATGAAGTATATGCTCAAATGACTCTGCAACCTTTAAGTCCGGTACTTTTCTCGTATTCCTATCTTGTTCTATTTTATTTATTTATTTTTTTGGTAGCATATTTTGATGTTATTTATTTTGTAGCAAGAGCAAAAGGAGGTGTATCTGCTGCCTGCTGAATTGGGCACACCCAGCAAGCAACCAACCAACTATTTCTGCAAAACATTAACTGCGAGTGATACCAGCACTCATGGAGGATTTTCTGTTCCTCGAAGAGCAGCCGAAAAGGTCTTCCCACCTCTTGTAAGTTACAGTGACTTAGTGGTATTGTCTGTTACATTTGATTCACAGTATTTAGTTTGTCAGCTCTTGATCTGATTGATATCTTTCTTTAATTTGTTTCTCAGGATTACTCGCAGCAACCTCCTGCTCAAGAACTAATTGCCAGAGATCTTCATGATAATGAATGGAAATTCAGACATATATTTCGAGGTTAGCTTTTTGAAATTTTTGTTATAAAATTATTTGTGGTCCTTGCTTCTGCTTCATTTCCACCTTATGCTATTGCACTTAATTACTGGTAAAGAAACACACCTCTGATGTACTTGTATACTCTATATACTCAAGTCTGTGATCTTCCTTTTTATCATACAAAACCTTGCAATCAGTGTATCATCTGAAGCAGGACATATGTTTCTAAGGAGTAATTTAATTACATGTGACATGGTTATAATGGCCGAACTATTTCTACTTCCATCTTACTACATACACATTTCATCCATTTTTGTTTGGCTGAGTTTATTTGTTCAATTTTTTTTCTTGTTTAAGCTTAGCATTACTACTTTTAAAATAGCATTACTGTTGTCATATCAAGTTTTTCTCTTCCCATCCTCCTGAAGATCCTTTTCCATATCAAGTTTGACAAATTATCTATAGTGAAACCTATGAATAATTATCAAGTAACTGTTGTGATGTGCGATGTAATGAAATTGCTCAAATCGTTACTTAAAATTTTCAGTTCTGACTTCTTTATAATTTCATGTTCAGGTCAGCCCAAAAGGCATCTTCTTACTACAGGATGGAGTGTCTTTGTCAGTGCCAAGAGGCTTGTTGCTGGTGATTCAGTTCTTTTCATCTGGTACACAATTTTGATATTTCTATATGACTTAACCCATTGGAAATCAACTCCTTTCTCTCTCTCCATCTGCACAGTTTTAGTTATAGATATATTTTAAATTGAAGGGGAACTATAAGAGGGCTTAGGCTAGAAGTCATGTTATATTTGTATTAGTTCTCCCTTATTTTAAAATATTGTCCCTCTGTGGGAGCTTTTTGACCTGATAAACATGTGTATCTTGCATCTATATAGACCAAGGGTGCATGATCAAATTTTATGAAAAGGAACTATAAGATACTATTGTAAACATTCCTCCTTTTCTTTTTATCAGGAATGAAAAAAATCAATTACTCTTGGGCATACGGCGAGCGAATCGTCCACAGACTATCATGCCATCATCTGTTCTGTCAAGTGACAGCATGCACATTGGTCTTCTTGCTGCTGCCGCTCATGCAGCTGCCACAAACAGCCGCTTTACTATATTCTATAATCCTAGGTTTGTTACTTTAATGCTAATGATCAGAATTATTACCCTACAAATCACAAAATTTTTTTCTTCTTTTTTTTAAGTAACTATTATTTTAATAGGGCAAGCCCATCTGAATTTGTCATTCCTTTGGCCAAGTATGTTAAAGCTGTATATCATACACGGGTTTCTGTTGGCATGCGATTTAGGATGCTCTTTGAGACAGAAGAATCAAGTGTTCGTCGGTAGGCAGTTCTTGTCTTAAATTTTCCCTTCTCTTTTTACTATTTTGGTTCTTGCTTGAAGAAGAAATTCAAGGAGGATATGAAATTCTTCTCCCATGTCAGTCATAGCATTTACTTTACATTTTTGTACTATGACTTTGAGAAACAGGTGATTTGGTTAAATTACTTCTGAGGTCCCCATGCTTTTAGAAAATCAAAATGGACTCTAATAGTTTTAAATCTTAATTTTTTTTATTTTTTATTTTTAAATGGGTTCCTATAACAGTCTAATGATAGGGTGGATTCGGGGACTTTTTTTTTCTCTTTCCTTTTCTCTTTTGAAACTATAGGAACCCAACCCAGTTGCTAATTCAAATTATAGTGATATCTGAATTCTTTCATAAAGTACAGGAGACCTATTAAATAATTTAACCTGCAATTGTGCTTTCCAAATTTTACTTTTTTTTTTTTGTGGTTCATCAATGAATGTGTGGTGATAACCAAATAGTACTATGGGTTGGTTGTGCAGTACTGTAGTTCTGAGTTGTATCAATAAAGAAACGTATATAGTGCCATTCACAGAACACTGCAGTTCCTGATCACCATTCCGGGTTACAGGTTACTGCACATGATTCCTTCCCAAGTTTAACAGTGAAAGTAATCGTTGAGGACCCCTTTAAATTTTGATCCATGTGACTGTTACTTCAACAGTTGCGTGAATAGCAAATGTGCTGTGGACTTTTGATCCTACTAAACACTGCTTTCTTTCCCTTTAGCTTTCCTCAGTTTCTGTTCCTGTCAGTTTATGCTACTGATTCTTGGTTTCTAAACATTATTATTGTGTTAATAATTTTTCTGTATGCCATTTAATGCCATTCTTTGCTGCGCACTCCTGTTCATGACTGTTGATGTATTACTTTTGTGCTTTCAAAAGATAAAATTCTATGTTTTTGTGAGTGATTAACTAGACAATACATACTTGTAACCTTCCAAAAGATAAAAGCTGTGAATGATTAGTTACTAGTCTTTGCTTAATCATTGTTCTTGTCCACTATACTCACTAGATCATGTTCTTGTCCAGATACATGGGTACCATAACAGGTATTAGTGATTTAGATCCGGCCCGCTGGCCAAATTCTCACTGGCGTTCTGTGAAGGTTTGTCATGACTGTTTGATTCATCTAGCAGCTATATGCCATTTTCATGATAGAAATACATATGAATGAGATGATGTATAATTTAACTTTTGTTTACTGGTGTAGGTTGGCTGGGATGAGTCCACTGCGGGGGAAAGGCAGCCAAGAGTTTCCTTGTGGGAGATTGAGCCTTTGACAACATTTCCAATGTATCCGTCTCCATTCCCCTTAAGGTTGAGGCGCCCTTGGCCATCGGGCCTACCTTCTTTATATGGTATGTGATGATTTTGTTAATAAAATTTATGTCATGGCATTCTCTGGGATCTCTGACAATATGCTTTGTTTTATTTCTTGTTGTGACTTGTGAGGTACATGACATCTTCACCTTAATTTTTTTCTTTATTTCCTTTGTGTAAGTCAGGTCTCAAGGATGGAGACATGGGCATGGGTTCTCCATTGATGTGGCTCCAAGCTGGGCTTGGGGATCAAGGAATGCAATCTTTAAATTTCCAGGGGCTTGGTGTTACACCATGGATGCAACCTAGACTTGATGCTTCTATACCAGGTCTCCAACCAGAGTTATATCAAGCAATGACTTCTTCTGCATTCCAGGATATGAGGACAATGGATCCTTCAAAATCTTCTCAATCTCTGTTGCAGTTTCAACAGACTTCAAATGTTCCCAGTGCTCATGCTTCTGAGGTACAGAGGCAGGTATTACCTCAGTCTCAGTCTCAGCCCCAGCCTCAAAACACTCTTCTACACAATTTTCAAGAAAGCCAGGTGTCAACACTTCTACAACAGCAGTTGCATCGTTACCACCCATATAGTGATCAACGGCAACAGCAGCAGCAACTTAAAAACTTGCCTGTTCAGCAGCAGCTACCGAATGTCATCTCTCCTTTGTCTAACTTCGCATCAGGTACACAGTCCCAATCTCCCATGCAAGCCCTAGCTTCACATTGTCAGCAGCAGAGCTTTCCTGAACCTATCAGGAATCATATTTCCGGTTCAGATGTTTCCCCTATCCAGAGTCTACTAGGTTCATTTTCCCAGGATGGAACATCCCAGTTACTTAACTTGAGTGGATCCAATTCCGTTATATCTTCTGCAGCCATGCTACCCAAGCAAATAACTGTTGAACCTCAGCTTCCATCGGCTGCTACTCAGTGTGTATTGCCTCAAGTGGAAAACTTGGGAACATCGCAATCAAATGTGTCTGAACTTGCTGCTTTGCCTCCATTTCCTGGAAGAGAACATTCTGCATACCACGGTGCTGCTGATCCTCAGAGCAATCTTTTATTTGGGATTAATATTGATCCCTCTTCTCTGATGCTGCAAAATGGCATGTCAAACCTGAGAAATATGGGCAATGTGAATGATTCATTATCATTGCCGTATTCTGCTTCAAATTGTGGTGGTGCTACAGGCACTGATTTCCCCTTAAGTTCAAACATGACAACATCGAGTTGTGTGGATGAATCAGGCTTCTTGCAGTCTTCTGAAAATGTAGACCAAGCAAATACACCAACGGGAACCTTTGTTAAGGTAATAGTTGATGCCTTTTTTGTTTATAGATGGTATGCCCTTATAAATTTTATGTGCAGTCACTTTTGAATATCATTTACCATAATAATGCAGCACTTTATTAGTTAAAGAATGGCTTTATATATTTGTATAAAATATTTATGTTCAATGTTGAATTGGTTCTGTTGTACAGGCATACTGGGATCCAAGTATGAAATTTTTTCATATTGCAGCTATTTTTTTATTTTTTTAAAATTTTTTGTAGGACTACTATTTTCTCCAATTAGTAAGTGAATGTCTTGGACTAATGCTCTAATTTTATCTGTTGATGGATGTGGTGTTGCAACTTTGACAGGTTCACAAGTCAGGGTCCTTTGGGAGGTCACTGGACATTTCTAAGTTCAGCAGCTATGATGAGCTGCGCAGTGAACTTGCTCGCATGTTTGGCCTCGAAGGCCAACTAGAGGACCCTAAGACTCAGAGATCAGGCTGGCAGCTTGTATTTGTTGACAGGGAGAATGATGTACTTCTTCTTGGTGACGATCCTTGGCAGTAAGTTTCCATACGCTAGCTGTTATTTATGTTCAAGTTATAGTATATTATCTTGTGATTTGATACATCCTTCATTGATGCTAATTTCATTGGTGCTATAGGACTAGTCAGTGATGTTTCTTGCATATTTGTTATTTCAAAATGGTGAAGTTCCACAAATTTCTATTTATGGACTTTAATAACTATTTTTTCTATCTTTCTTGTTCCTTCTATTAAGTTTTTGCCCTTTAACATTGAGTATATTTTCATTGTTTTGAGACTACTGAAATCAAAGTCAAAGCAAAAGTATTTTACATTTGGTATTTTTTGCAGGGAGTTTGTGAACAATGTGTGGCACATAAAGATACTATCTCCAGTAGAAGTGCAACAAATGGGGAAAGGTGTTAGTCCTTCAACTTCTGCCCCAAGTAACAAACTTTCTTCTGCTGGAAACTCTTGTGATAATTATGTGAGTCAACAAGAGTTGAGAAATTCTAGAAATGGCATGGCATCAATGGGGTCATTTCACTACTAGGACATTCTCCCTGTAAGGAATGTTAGTTGAAAAAATTATGGTGGCAGAATTTTATGTTACAAGTTTCTTTTCTTATGTATGGATTGGTCCAACATTCTTCTTATACACACATTAATGGTTGAGATGTAGTGATTTTGCAAGGTCTATATAGATCAACAGCAAATGACTGTAAATTATAATAGGTGACCTTGTTTCTGTAACGCTTAGTTGCTTATACCAGTTATTAGTTATTATCTCTTATTTAGTATTCATTTTTCCATCATATTTTTGTGATATTGACAACTTTGAGTGCAGTTACATTCAAAACACGATAAAAGAAAAAGAAAAAAAAAAGAAATATATTTTTTTATCTTTTTTTTTTTACATGAACGCACGTAATAAAGGCTTGCTGTCAATTTTAAAAGAAAAACAATCTAGAAGAATTATACAGTAAAGACTTTATGTTAATTTTAATCTATTACGCTTCTATTGTTATATTTTGGTACACACTTTAAAGAGTTTCATCTTGATATTTGTAAAGGGACATTAAATTTTTAAAGAATTTTATTTTAATATATTAACTTTTTAAATGGATTAATTTTAGTCTATTAAATAAAAAAAATTAATCATAATACAATTTAATTATAAGAACAACGATTATCGTCCATCAAACAAAAATTCAATAAAAATCATCTTTATTTATTTATTCATCAATTACCACAAATTAAACTATTGTAGAGAATTATAATTGTGTTTTGGCCTCATAATGATTAAATATTATAATAGAAAAATGAGAAAAATTATGATCTTTTACACCGTAATTAAATATTACAATATATAAATGAGAAGAATCATTATCTTTATACTAATTTATTTTGCAAGAATCAATAGATAAAAGATGTATTATTATGTAAAAAACAATAATTATTCTTGTATTTAAACATTCAGGTGAAATTGGTGTAAAATGAAACTTGTAAAAGACTTGAAAAAAAAAAAAAACCAAAGTTAAACATAGGATGAAATGTCACATTAAGCCTATAATAAATATTTGTGAGTTGATCTGTGTTCAAACGTGGAAGCAAACACAACATCGCCTCTGTTTCTGTCTCATCGTAACAAACGCAGTTCAACATTCGTTGGGGTTAGTTTCTTTCTGGGCTTCAATCTCTCACCTTGATTATTATGAGAACATTGAAATCCTCATTCCACATGAGTAGAATCTTGTTACTTCGCTTAAAAATCCAATCTTTCACACTATTCACCACTGCCCCTGCAAACACTGACCCTGAGAGTAGTGACACGGACACAGAGTGGGAAAAATTGCTCAAACCCTTTGACCTCAAACAGCTTAGAAGGTCACTCACCCCAATTAGCCCCTCTCAGCTTTGCAAACTGTTGCAACTCCCTCTTGACATTCCCACTTCATTGGAACTGTTTCAAAGAGCTGGTTCCCAAAAGGGATATTACCACACTTTTGATGCATACTATCTGTTAATTGATAAGCTTGGTGCTGTTGGGGACTTTAAAGTTATAGATAATTTGTTGAGGCAAATGAAAGATGAAGGTGTTGTGTTTAAAGAATCACTTTTTATTTTGATTATGAAGTGTTATGGGAAGGCTGGTTTACCTGGTCAAGCAACTAGGCTTTTGTTGGATATGTGGGGTGTTTATAACTGTGAACCTACTTATAAGTCTTATAATGTTGTTTTAGAGGTTTTGGTTGATGGGAATTGTCCTAGGGTAGCTCCTAATGTTTTCTATGACATGTTGAATAGAGGGGTTTCTCCAACTGTGTACACCTTTGGGGTGGTTATGAAGGCCTTGTGTATGGTTAATGAAGTTGATTCGGCTTGCTCTCTTCTCAGAGACATGGCAAAGCATGGTTGTGTTCCAAGTTCTGTCATTTATCAGACCCTGATTCATGCTCTTTGTGAGAATGGCAGGGTGAGTGAAGCCATGAGGCTTTTGGAGGACATGTTTTTGATGTGCTGTGAGCCTGATGTTCAGACCTTCAATGATCTGATTCATGGACTTTGCAGGGTTGGTCGGATTCATGAGGCCGCAAAGTTGCTTGATAGAATGCTTCTTCGAGGTTTCAGCACTGATGCTCTAACTTATGGATATTTGATGCAAGGCTTGTGCAAGATGGGGAATGTTGATGAAGCAAGGACCTTGCTGAACAAAATTCCCAACCCCAATACCGTGCTCTATAATACTTTGATTAATGGCTATGTTGCTAGTGGAAGGTTTGAAGAAGCCAGGGATCTTCTGTACAATAGCATGATAACTGCAGGTTATGAGCCTGATGCCTACACGTTTAACATAATGATTAATGGTCTCAGCAAGAAAGGGTATATGGTTTCTGCTCTTGAATTATTACATGAGATGGTAGCTAAAGGCTTTGAGCCTAATGTGATCTCATACACCATATTGATAAATGGTTTCTGCAGGCAAGGTAGAATGGTGGAAGCTGCTGAAGTTGTGAATACCATGTCAGCGAAGGGTCTCAGTCTGAATACAGTTGGGTACAATTGCTTAATCTGTGCACTGTGTAAGGATGGGAAGATTGAAGAAGCTTTGCAACTGTTTGGTGAAATGCCAAGCAAAGGATGTAAACCTGACATTTATACGTTTAATTCTTTAATATATGCATTGTGCAAGAATGATAAGATGGAAGAGGGCTTGAGTTTGTATCATGACATGTTCTTGGAGGGTGTTATTGCCAACACGGTAACATTCAACACGTTGATTCATGCATTTCTTAGGAGTGATTCAGTTCAGCAAGCATTTAAGCTTGTTGATGAAATGATATTTAGAGGGTGTCCTCTCGACAATATTACATATAATGGCCTTATTAAAGCTCTCTGTAAAACTGGAGCAGTTGAAAAAGGATTGGGATTGTTTGAAGAAATGCATGGGAAAGGGATTTTTCCTACTACTATCTCTTGCAATATTTTGATTAGTGCTTTGTGTAGAATTGGAAAAGTAAATGACGCTCTAAAATTTCTCCGGGATATGATTCAACGTGGCGTGACACCTGATATAGTCACTTATAACTGCTTGATCAATGGTCTTTGCAAGATGGGTCATGTTCAAGAGGCATTCAACCTTTTTAACAGGTTACAAGGTGAAGGAATTTGTCCTGATGCTATTACATATAATACTCTGATCAGTAGGTACTGTCACCAGGGCATATTTAATGAGGCATGTCTGCTTTTATACAAAGGTGTGGATAATGGATTCATTCCTAATGAAATCACTTGGTCAATACTGATAAATTATCTTGTTAAAAAAATACCAGGGGGAGTAAGACTTTCTAAGGGTCATATGGTGGAATTTGGAGCTTCTCCTTGAAGCCAATGTATTCTATCCAGTCTTGATCTCATTCTATTTGTAGTTGGCATTCTGATTTTGAGCTAATGTTGGCTTTCAATTTTGGTCCATTAGCTATTCTCATGGAAAATTGGGACTCCAGCATTTTACTGTAAAAATTGTAAGATGTATGAATTGTGATTGCTGGTTGGATTTTGGCGTGGGAAAAACTATTTTGAGTCATCTCATCAAACCAATCGAAGTTCTCTGTAGATGAAGCATAAACATTCACTTTTTTATGTATGCATTAGTAGAGAGAAAGATAGCTGGTTGGTTCCACTGCTGGTTAAGAGGTAACCAACCATATATTATCTTTTATCTGTTTGTTTATTTATTTATGATGTGAAAATCTGGTGCTTGATATCCGTGGAACTTCTAACTTCATGAAAAATCCTAAAATGATTGCAGTGACTTTACAGTTTACTTGTCTAATTAAGAGCACAACAATATCATAAAATTTCTTCTATATTCTCTGCCATTTCCTAGTTTTGACTTCTGATAGCTCCTGTGATCACCAGGTTGTTTTTATCTCATGAGACATAACTTCATTTTCCACTGAGTCGAGAGAACTAATCATTAACAT
Source organism: Hylodesmum podocarpum (assembly GCA_026586105.1). NCBI lineage: Eukaryota > Viridiplantae > Streptophyta > Magnoliopsida > Fabales > Fabaceae > Hylodesmum > Hylodesmum podocarpum. The sequence continues at coordinate 2,856,842 of JALJEV010000519.1, read as the reverse complement.
CAAGTTTGTTAAAGCATCAATCGAAGCCGAAGAATCAATTGCTTTAGTCATTGAAAAAACTTCAGCTCCTGCTCCAGTGTCAGATTCTGAGTCTCAAGAAGTTATGTATCAGGTAAGTATATTCTCAACTCCCTTTGTCCGAATACAGAAAAATGTATCAACTTTTAGTTGTTCTGCTTCATCTTTTATTGGTCAAATGTGGGCATGTAAAGTTAACACTCTTTTATTGTGTTTGTGCATACAAGACCTGCAAAGAGGCCGACATGGTGGTCCAAGAAAGTCAGCAGTTGATAAATCAAATCAATGCAGGCATAGTTTAAGGCCATAATATGTGGTACTAGGAATTGCTATGCTATCCAGAGCCCCTGATTTAAAGTTCCAACAATGTCTCTAACAGTGCAGGATTTATTCATTCTTAATCTCATTTATTCTAGTTCCCTTGGCCACAAATGCTGAAGAAGAAACTTCATCAATCAAAGAAGCAAGCCATAAAAGGCTTAGAACTAGTGAACTACAACTCTTGCCATTTCTGAGGTTAGTCATCTGACTTCACCAACTTCATTCCACAAACTCAATATGTAAAACCATCTTCTCAAAACATAATTTGGAACATTGCAGGTTTATGGAGGGGTGTTTATGAATAACAAAATTCTCGGCTTCTTTGCAATCCCAAGTCTGTTCTGTTTTACAAGTCACTTGGTAATTCTCAGCTGAATTGCTGGCTGTTGCAATTGTTTGTGCTATAAGGGGACTTCCTTCAAAATTTCACTCTATGCTCATCCTTCTTTGCAATCAGTCCTTTGTTCTGTTTTTTACTCGAACATGAACATGCTCTCGATTATAATTACAAGTTGTGGCCTTTGTCTAGTCACTGCGATTCCCTTTATAAGGAGACACCCTTCTCTCGAAGTTATGAGACTATTTTGCTGAGTTCTGTGGCCAATTGAAAGAGTTTAATTGTAGTTCACTTTTTTTTAGCATGAATTATTTAAAATGATATCACGTCATTTAATTAAGAATGCACTAACTAAATGTATATGAACCAAATTAAGAATGTGTATGGTATAATCTGTTAATGGTCAATGTAAGATAGTTCGCGACAATGTCTTGATGACAGATATTAAAACGATAATGTTTGAATGACTACAGACTGATTTAATTAGTTTAATTTATTTGTTTTTCATAATATAAATTGAGAATTTGCAACATGTGTATAGAGACTAAATTATATATGTTGACTAACTTAAACAACAAATCATGATATTCACACAAAAATATATAGAGGTTTTATTAAATAAAAAGTAATGAAGAAATATTATAACAAGGTAATATTACATATTTAAACATACACACTTAAATACGACTAAAATTATTAAAGAATTTATTAAAATCAGTCGAAAAATTTATAACAAGAATCATGTGCATTGTTTTTACTCCTCTTTTCCCAATCAAATAGGTTTTTTAATTTTTGAAAACTGGGAGGTATTTTTGAAAACAATAATAATAAAAAAAAACATATCCTTATTTTTAATGTATTATTCGATGCAATTTCATATAATTAATTAATTATAAATTAAATTTTATATATTTTTTAGAAATTGTATTATTAAAATTAAAAAAAAATTAGTCCACCATTAGTTATAATTGAGATAAATCAGTTTTTACATAATTTTTAAATTTTAATTATTAAAATTAATAAATATTTTCATATATATCGATGTGATTGATTCAGGTGTATACAGTGAAGTGAATGTGTTACCTTTTTCTGTTTTACTTACTGAAAAACGGAGACTAGAGAAGACTGACATCTAGTTCTTACCTAACATCATTGGAAAATGGTACGAAGTTGCTCTTAAATCTAGTCAAACCGAGAACCGATTAAAAAGAATGAACTATGTTTTAAAATACACTCATCACTGTACATGCAATAATGCAAAGCCTGCAAAAATAGAGAAAGCAGATGAAGTTTAGTTCAATGAAGTTGTAGAAAGTTGGATTGTTCATTGCCTTTGACAAACTGTGATGGTGGTTCCACGTCAAACTCACCTTCATGGCCCTCGTAACTTTAGAAGCCTCACATGGAGGGACCTTATCAATTCTTGTTGGTATGTAATCGGTTCATTTCTCAGATGAATTTAGTCTTTCACTCGTGTATTTGATGATCCTTCACTTGACAACACTTTAATGGTGCTTGCTAACAGTTATTTGTTGTGTGCAGGAAGGATACAAATTATAGAGAGTTGCCATGGCAAGCCTTGTGCAAGCAGTTTACTTTCTTGAACTTGATAGACAAGAGAACAGAACACAAGAAAATGCTCTTGCTCCTAGTTGGTGGATTCCCTTCAAGTACAAGATAGTGGGAAAGGAGCTAGCAAAAGAAGGGATTAATGTGGAGGCACATCTTTTTAATTCACCTTCTGTTTCACTAGCCATGAATATTGAATATATTGGAGAAAAGGCAGAATATGTCCGGGGTGGATTAAAGTCTGTGCTTACTTCTGGTGGTGAAAGCTCAAGTCAGCAATGATGGAGACAAGACTTAAGAGTATAAGATTGAAGCAATTGATACGTCTATTATCAAACATGATGGATGCTGGTTTTGGTTCGGGAAATAGGGTCCCTCATTTGTATATTAACAGCAATGACTATATCAGTTGCCTTTACTTTTATACTGATGGGACAAGAGAGACAAATGTGCAGACTCATAAGCAGACAACTTAGCTCTTTGAAAATTGCTACACCTTCCCTAGTGTGTGTGTATATATATATATATATATATATATATATATATATATATATATTTTACTTTATGCGCATAGTTTCATTTTCCATGAGTCACAATAACATTACAGAAAGGACAAGTTTTGAATGGGATGGATTTATTCTCATAATATTTTTCATTACATAGCTGAATAAAGTTGTCCAATCAAAGTTTTGCAGCCCAAATATATTTTGTTTGACTAAACAGGGCTGAAATTTCATCATAACCTGTACTAATTCACAAGATAGAGTATATGATAAGATAAAAGAAAGGAAAAGTTAAATGAAGTTTAATAAGTATCATAGCACAACAAGTGCGTATTATACACAACATACAATTGGGAATGATGTCCATGAAGAACCACATTCAAAGATATTTGACAGTCATTCCAAAACCCAGTGACTAACACACTGGCCAATCAACCAAAACCTGAAAAACTTCAGCGTGAGACCACAAAAACATCAAAAAAAAACTTTCAGGTTGGCAATTTTGGATATTTGGGAGTGTTTGGATATTTGGGAGGGTTTGGATTGTAGGGAGAGGATTTTGGATATTAAGGAAGGAAGTTTGGATGATTTAGGAATAGGAATCAAAGTGGGAAAGCAGTGAGTGAGCTTGTTCCCATAGAGGCGAAAGCATTGAAGGTATAGAGACGCCTTGATACCAGTCTGAAATGTCTTGAACCGAGTTATCCTTCATATCTCCCACACACATTGATGTCAACTCCAATAGGGTTGGAATGTGTAGATAATCCGCAGCCTACAAAAGAAGAAAATAAAGAAACTAATAAAAATGATGGAATTGAAAATAAAGGAAATGGGGCATGAAGAATGACGTGAACTAACTTGATGCAAATACGAGAAAAGGGGTTTGTTAGATTTGACGAAGGTATTGACCCAGCCCTTGTAGTCATTCACAGTTCCAATGAGGCGCTCAAGGTTGTTTATAAGCTGCTTAACTTTCATCTGAATGATAGTACTGAACTTGTTTTTCTTTTTGCAGAAGGAAATGACCTGATTGAGAATAAGGGACGAGACTTGAACAGGAATCTCGTCAACAGGATTACTATCAAGGAGTTCCCCGTGAACCCGGAAACCCGGAGGAAACAAGACGTCTGAGAGAAACGGAGATAGAGATTTTGCCACGCTTTTCTCGATTTCAAAGACCACACGGTCCGAACTTATCAACGATACATTGTTATTTATTGGACAATAGAGATCCTCAAAAATCGACACAAAAGAATAAAGATGGTTGTGTAATAGTGTAAAGTCGGTAGAAGAGGTGGATACTAGAGTTTTGAATTTTTGAAAACAGTCCTCGGACACTTCCATCATGCAAAGTTCTTCACCCATCATGCAAAGTTCTTCGAACCAATTCTCGAAGTCGTTGATGAAATTGACGTCCGCGATTCGATTTTCCTTAGCATCGTTAAGACCTTGGCTTACCATATTCTCTGAAAAGTGTCCATGGAAACGGTACTCCCTGTACATAGACCTCATACGATCCTCCTCAGTAGGAGACAGAGATCTGAGAGGAACGTTGTTCGCCATAGTTATGATACGTTCTCACCGGAAAGGCTTACAGGCCGCCGCAGATTTGCGTTTGTGTATGTGTGTCTGTGTTTGATTTGAAGCAAGTTTCAACTAGGGTTTTAAAACAGTTCCAATTAGGGTTTACAATTTACAATAAAATAATATCAGATTAGAATTATGTACACGCGGTCACCTTCCATCCTTATAAATTTTATCTTTTGTCTATATGTAATTTTTATTTTTACATAATTTTTACATAATGTTTAATTTTTTTATATGTAATACCTATTATTTAAATTTAAATATACTTTTACGTATTTAATATATTTTTTTTATAAATTTATCAATATTTAATAATATAATATTTATTTTTTATTACGAGTAAATTAAATTAAACATTACATAAAAATAAAAAGTAAAACTTTATGTATTACATAATATTTATTATTTATTTAAATTTAAATATATTTTTACGTTATATAAATTATTTCTTCAAAATTTATATAAAAAATAAAAGATATTAATATTTAATATTATAAATTTATTTAATTTAATCGTAAAAAATCTTATTTTCTAAATTAGATTTACTCTAAAATTATTTTATCTATAAATATTTTAATATAATATATAAAGAGAATAAAAAAATAAAAAATACATGATATAGTGAAAAAATTATTAATCATTAAATTTCCTGCCGATTTCCGGCTGGACATGACATAGCTGGAATCGCCACAGCACAACCTACCTTAACAAATCATTATAAATTTTATCTTTTGTCTATTTGTAAATATTTTTTTAATACTATCTTAAAAAAATTATTTATATTACAAATATATAAAAATGTTTCAAAAGTGAAGGAGGGAAATGAATTTTATTTCGTCAAAATAATTTAAATTTTATTTTAGTTTAGAATAATTTTCTATTCAATTTAATTGATTTACCCATAATATGTTTAATGTAATTTTGATTTTAAATTATTCTTAAAATAAAGACGAAATTTGAAGAAAAAAAAACCATATTTACTAATTTTACAAAAATTTGAAAAACGAAAAATAATAATAAAGTTAAAATATATTGTTGCAATTTTTAAAATTTTAAAATAAAAATATTTAAAAAATAAAAACTCAAAATTAAAAGCATTCTAACTAGAACCAAATTCTCGGTCGATTTTCCATCCATCCAAATCAATGACTACAATTTTATAATTTTTTTTTTATTGTTTCAATTTAAATAACACACCTTTAATCTATTTTACTTGTAATAATCTAAAAAAATGCTATGATAATGTGGTGAATTAAACACTGGGACTCAAATTCAACATTGAAGTGTGCTGCATTCTATTGCTATGGGGTTTAGGGTTTACGCCACCGTCACTGTTACCATCACAGTTATCGTTTCTTCACTCTCTTATCATCGCTGAATCGATCCGTTATTCATTCATTACACTGTATATAGCATTGCATTGTCTACATGGTTTTGTCTGCGATGATAGATCACAATCCCAAATCTGATTCTTCAAACCCTTGCTGTGACCACGTACTGCTCTTTATTTCACTTTCTTTCGTTCGTTTTTCGCTTCACTTTTGATTTTTAACGAATTGTATTTTCTCTTATTTATCGTGAACAGTTGAAGAAGAAATACACGAAGGTTCTAGAATCGCGGAATGCTCTGCGGCAAGCCGTCAAGGTTCTTGAACAGAAGATTAACGAATTTCAGGCACGTAATGAGACAGGTAAATTCTATTTATTTGTTTTTAATCAAGGTTTGGAATCAGATATGGATATTTGGTTTAATTTGCAGAATGTAGTTGGAATTGGTTTAGTTGAGTGAATAATAGATCTGCTTGTAATGTAATTTAATGTGATGTGATGTGATGTTGTTATCTGCAGCATGTGGGGGGGAAATCAAAACAGAGGGAAAAGTGGAAGACTTCATTGCTGCTAGTGTACCTTTAGAGAGTGAAACTTGCAGTTTCAAGTCTCTGATTGACACTTCCATAACTCAGCAGGGATGTGGCGGTGATGCTGGGGATGGGAATGGGAACTTAGATGGTTTACTGGCTGATAGGGAAAAAGAAATCTGTACTTTGAAGGAGCTTCTAGAGGTGGAAAAGGGAAGGGCTGATTCTGAGAGGAAGAAATGTGCTGAAGCTAGCAAGTTACTAGATGGTGTGAAGAATATGGTTGCTGGAAAGGATAAGGAAATTGGTAGATTGAAGGAGCTTTTAGAGGTGGAAAAGAGAAGGGCTGATTCTGAGAGCAGGAAAGCTGCTGAGGGTTGCAAGTTACTAGGAGAAGAGAAGAATAAGGATGCTGAAAGGGAAAAGGAAATTGGTAGATTGAAGGGGCTTTTAGACGTGGAGAAGAGAAGGGCTGATTCTGAGGGGAAGAAAGCTGCCAAAGTTTGCAAGTTACTAGAAGAAGAGAAGAAGAAGGCTGTGGAAATTGGGGAGATCTCAAGAATTGAAGTGGAAAAGGCTGAGAAGTATAGGATTCAGATTGCTCAATTGGAGAAACGGGTCAATGAAGCAAAAAGGAAGTTGGCATCTGAGATTTCTAAGTTTAAAGAGGTGACCAAAAAGTTTGAAGCTGAAAAACGCAAGATATTAACAGATAAAAGAAATGCTGAGTTAGAGATGGCAAAAGCAAATGAGATGTTGGAGGTTGAAAAACAGAAGGTTGGTGAGGAAAAAAGACGTGCAGACGCGGAGATGGTTAAATTAGAGGAGCAGAAGGCGCTTGTTGAAGATAACTGGAACAAGTTCATGAAAGAGAAATGTCTTGTTGATCAGATGTCTCAACAGTTAGAAGAGGATAAACAGAAGATTGAGGATTTGAAATGGAAGATTGATGAACTTTTGTCCTTGAGAAAACCTGTTGAAATCGCTGCTGACAGCAAAGTCAAAGCTCAAAGTACAGAAGTGAAGCTTTTGAAAAGCAAGCTCAAGCTTGAAAAGCTACGAGCAAAGCATACCAGGGAAAAATATGAGTCAGAAGCTGGTCGTTACAGCCTTTTACAGCACGAATTGGGTCGTCTAAAGATTGATTTCATTCAATTTCTACATCGCCTTGATATGCTGGATGCATCCTTTTCCCCTATTGCTGGAAGTAAGCACGACCAAACCAAGGTTGGTTTCACTGGCAAATTGTTTGCAGTTAGTTATGTATAAATGTTTGAGTATTTTTTCCATTTTGCATATCTTCTCCCTGTTGAAATCATGCACACTTTGAAGTCAAAGATCTCATTCTAGCTTACTCTCATATGCAGATTAAAGTGTGGGACTACTTATGTTATGGGCAAGTGGTTATGAACTTTTGGTTGGTTGTTCCCTAAATTATTTGAATCTTTGGGTGAATCATCATTTTAGCAGTAGCACTAAGAGGTTATTTAACCATGGGAAATGGGAATTTTCAGGATTCTCTGAAACCGATACATGATTATTTGGGTGGCTATATCATGTATTATTACTAAAGGATTTTTTATTGGGGTGTGGAGATATTATCCATTTGTTGATTATCTGAATGTGGTTCATATAATTTAAGGATTCTTTTTAGTTCTCTTTTTTATTTTATGCTATTTTTGTATATGCACAACTTAACTATTTTTATCTTTGTTGGATGATTGCCTTGCAGTTTAAGAATATACTAGACATGCAGAATTCAAATGTGATGAGAGAGATTTGCAATCTAAATTTGTCTGAGATGCGTAACCAATTTGAAAACGAGCTTCTGGAACCTTGCTGCACAACAATGGATGCAAGTGATCCATTGAGAAAGAACACACAGCACACTCCACTCCTTACTCATGGTGGAAATCACTCTGAATCTGTCACAGGTATTGGTTCTAAACTGGAGCCTCTTGTTGGAGTATCCAGTAGAATAAAGTTACAGAGTTCTGCTGTAAATTCCAGTACAGAATCTTTTTCTGATGGACAGTTGATGGGCTCACAGGATGCAACCACTTTTCCAGTTACTACATCAGCAAAATTGACTCAGGATATTTTTAATGCTAAACAAAGCATCTGCAACCCATCTGACAGATCTGTTGGTGTGCATGACCGGAAGCGGAAAGGAATGCATGAGATAGTTGAATATATTGCAAATTTGTCTTCTGAGAAACTCTCTGATTTTCATGGTTTGTTATATAGAAAACATGGCAAATGCTTTGAAGGAGGAAGAGAGATGCTTCATAATCCGAATAATTTACAGGAAGAGGATAGAAGGGCCCATAAAAAGAGAAAGAAATCTCGTAAGGAACAAGTGGACATGATACCTGGGATTAACAGGGTTGAAGAAAAGGGCACGAAAGAGGTCAATGCCAAGGTCTATGATGATGGAAATATCCGTAGAATCACTTCCTACCCTGCCCCACATACTTCAGAAACCACTCAAGCATGTGGGGAGAGGATATGTGATGCTACAAATAGTTTTGATTCCATAGTTAATTTTGATACAGTGGCTGATGGAAGTTATATGAAATTATTAGAATTAGAAAATGCTACCAGTGAGGAATGCTATAGAAAGGCGATGGATCATCCCTTGTCTCCATTGCTTCCTGAAATTGAATTTCTTGAAACATTTGAAGCAGATAATTTGATGAATACCTTTATTACAGCGGAAGCACTCCAAGAGGACATGTTGGGTTCAAGAACGAACCTGTTGACTTCACCCAACTTTGATGTAACTAATGTTGAAATCAGTTCTAATGGACAGAAATTTGATGATTCTGGAGTTTCTTGTAATTCACATATGCACACTGCAGAAAATTCAAGAACTGCTTTTTCGGTGGAGGGTGGAACTGAATCTTTGCACAATCAACTTCCTGGATTTTGTGTTGTCTTTTCAAATATTGTGGACAATAGTATTATATCTAGGATACTTATGTCTACTAAAAATTGTATAGTTCGGTGCAATTTGGCTACTCAAGCAGGCTGGGCGGTTAGTAACATTCTAGCTGCACTTAAAATGGAAGAAAAGCTCTCACAGAAGTAAGTGTCTCATGCCTTTTGTGATTATATAGGATCCGTGTGTTGACCACCCTTTATAGCTTTTGTCTTAAGTATTTTGCTTTTCTTATCGTATCAAACCAATCAGTTCATTGTAGACAAATGCTGGTGTTGATGCTAACCTTATTATGTTTTGTTTCTTCTAATTTCTTTCAGGGAGAAGGTTTCAGTGCTGTTAACACTTCTGCTGTTTAACTTTTCCATGACTGCAACAAAGCCATTTGGAAAACCCTGGGATGGGAAATTAGTCCACTGCTTGCAATCTTATTCTAATCACATTTCCACAGGTTTGCTAATCCGTTTATAACCATCTTCCATTTTCTGAACATTGATAAAGTTTTTAATTATATATATTAGTGTCGTCTTATCTGTTGTTTTGCACTTTATAAAACTTGAATTGAAGTTGACAGAATTTCACTTCTTTTTCCCCAGTTATGTCTGATGCAGAGATAAAAATCCTGTTTGAAGAAAATTATTCTTTGCATGGGCTGCTTGAACTCATTGAAGATTTTCTTATAGAGGGAAAAGTCATAGTAAACAATAGATTAGATGCTGAAACTTTGTCTTCTGATTTGAGAGCCGATGATTTTCTGGATTGTGCTAATGAAGTATCATTAGATGTAGCTTCAAGTGAACAATTGGTGGCAGCAAGTATTATACTAGCATCAGTATGTGCTGCAACTGATTATGTCGGATTTCTTTGTGACGCTTCATATAATATTCTTAGATCGTGCAAGTGGGATTCGTTGATGGTGCTGACTATTCTCCATATCTTTTCTTATCTGGGCGGAGAGAAGCTTTTTACCATGGATAATTTTCATTTAATGGTGACTGTTTTCAAGTCTCTAATTATGTTTCTTGAGGGTGGGAGCGTATCTGTTGCTACTGCTTGTCTTCCTTCAATAAATCAGCTGCATGCTGAATTGTTTGTGAATGTTAAGTGCCCATTCTTGGAAGGTGCTGAATCCATTGATGTAGTTGCGTGCTTGCTCTTGGAAGAGATAAAAGATAGTTGGCCTCAAGGGGTAAAGCAAGTAGATTTGTCAGATTCTATATTCAAGTCAGACAATTATAATGCTGAACAATGGAATAATCAGAACGAAGTTCAATGTGTCATTAACAAAAACTGTGGTGTGCCCTGTTTCAAAAAATGCATGATTTTTGCTACTGAACCGGGTGCCCTTGAGAATGTCAACTTTTCTCGCCTGAATGATGCCCTGTCATTGGTGGAACTGGTAGCAAGCAAAATGGTATCATTCTCTCATCAGTCATTATTTCAAGTTAATATTGACTGTGTTCTATAAATTCTTTTATCAAGTTCTAAATTTAAAGAGTAATCCACCGTCCTAAAATAAGTGATATTATCTGTTTTTTGAGTTGATGTCATATTGAAATGAATAGAATTCTACATTATGAAAGAGGCCATAATTATAGTTCTTGAAAGCGATTATTCATTACAATTTACTGAAATAAGGGCCTTGTTGCCAATGCCTAAGCTTTTGTATGGTTTAGAGTTAATGTATTCATAATTCAAACCTGACTGCATGTTTCCTTTTCCTAATACAGAGCTGGCACTGGACTGATATGAAACTTGTTCGTCAGCTGCTGAATATACTCAACTCGTGTCTAGAGGAGGATTTTGCTATTCGTATAATTGTTCTTCTCGGCCAAATTGGGAGGTAAATTCATCAGTGCTGCTTTGATATTGATAGTATCATGACCCATCATCAATGCATAATGTGATGTAAACATTTCTGTAACATTGTACAAATATATGTATGCTTATCATGAGTGAGAGATAAATTGAAAGGAACAATTCTTAATCATTTAAAATCCCAAACTGAAGATTCAAAATCGCTTAAAGTTTAGAGTAATCTAAAGGAATGAATGAATTTTTATATGAACCCTAAATCCCAATTGCTTGCCAGTATGGTAGCGGCCTTGGCTAGGGTTATAATTTCACATATTTTTGTTTGTGTTCTAACAGTGATAAATGTTATACATTTCAGGATTGGAGTTGATTTTGGTGGACATGAAGATCAAGGAGTTAAGAACTTGAGATGTTATTTGTTTGCTTATTTATGCCGCACCTCTTCCAAGAAAGCAGGGCTTTCTCTTCAAATAGCTGCTGCCACTGCCCTGTTTGACCTTCTTTCTCTTAATTTTGAAACCATTTTTCATACTAACATCAATCTTCCAGCATATTCTGAATCTTCTTGTGACAATGCTGAAACTTTGAGGAAGTGGTTCTCTGGGCTGGATAAAGATCAACAGAACTTGCTATCTGGTATTTTGAAACGCACTGATGATGTACATATCAAGTAAAAGTTTTATCAGTACCTTCACATGAATTAAAATAGGATTCCCGAGACAATGATTTCGCTGACAACTCTCTTAGAGAAAGTTTTGTAGATTCACGGATTTTTAGTGCATTTTTGGATAGCAGTTACGATGAACATAACAAGTTCTCATCCTAAAGCAAAAATGAGTTGTTTCTGCTTTATTATTATCTTGAAAAGTAGGAAACCCTTGTTGAACATGGTCTTAACGGGAAATCAAACACCCCCTTAGAAATTAGGTGGCGGCATTGTTTCAATGATTTTGACTGGTATGCTGCCAGTTGTGCTTCTGAAATTTGTACATATTTTCAGCTTTTTTTTGCTGGAAACTTGTAAATTTCTTGTTATTATATTTATTGTGAATCTTGTTCCAAAAATTAAATGTTATTGTTATGTCTGAATGCGATATGTCTGAAAATAGTTTCCATAAACATTTTTTCTCGATATTGGTATTATTTTGCCAACATTCATCAACCTTGGAAGATATAATGTAGTATTCAAAATCCGAATGTAAGATTTATATGCATATTCAGAATTTGAATTTAAGACTATTAGACTAGTTAGAATAATTTACATCAATTGACCTGTATTCACGATGGAAAACACTCATCAAATCTTATCTCCAATGATAAAAGATTAAAACACCAGATAGAAACATGCACATGATCTATATTTAAAATGATTTTGTTAATGTGATAAGTTATGGAACGCTAGTTAATGAATTGAAACAAATATAGATTAGAAATGAAAATAGTTAACACTTTGTAAATGTTTATATATGAAACTATTGTGTTATTAAAATAACTGAACAATATTTTTCATTCTGAAACGTGTCACGCGACTGTTAGGTGTTAACACAATTTATTTATTTTGGTAAATAACAAGGCCTTCTTCACATGCAGCAGCAAGATTCGTACATTTCAGATATTCTAACATGTTGACGTCACAAACATTATTGTAATATACCCAAATTTTCCTATTATTAAAAGAAGAAGACAAGAACGTGAGTGTCTCTAGTGTGTCACAAATAGTGATGATTGTTGATCGCCAACGAGAGGTCGCCTTCAATGATGATATGCTTCTTAAAAGAAACACAGGGTGTTCAGATCAAAATTGATTTTATTTGATAATAAATATTGAAAAAACTGAAATTATTTGAAAAAAAAAATCATATTGAAAATCAATGCAAATAATAAATATTGAAAAAACCGAAATTATTTGATATATTTGATTTTAATTTTAATTAATCCTTCGGTCCGGATGATTTTTAATTTAGAACTCTTGAATTGATTTAAACTAGAGAAATGTTGGGTCATCACCTTCAATATTAAAGTTATCTAGTAAACATTCCTCTTTAAACTATACCGAATTAATATATATGAACTTTGATAAAGTTAAATATTTATTATTAAATATTTTTTTTACACACAAAACATTATATAAAGAGTTTAGTACATATATATATATATATATATATATATATATATATATATATATTAGTGTAATTTTTTATCAAATATTTTTAAAATAACTATTTAAAATTTATTAATATAATAATTTGTGATTGATATAACTTTTTATACCAGCTTATTCATGTTTGATTTATTGCTATGTAAATTTTGATAAATAGTTTGTTTTCATACTCTATTTACTAAGATTTATATGAACTTTATTTAATAATTAGTTTAAGGAGAATGTATAGATGTTATTCGCTTTTCTTATAAAGTCAATTGAAGACTTTCAGCTGCTTCACGACGGAAAGTGTGGACAAGTCAACCTTTTATTTTTGCACAACTCATATTTTTCAAGATAAAGCTTACCTACTAAACAATTTTATTTTACAGTACTTAATAGGCAGCTAATTAACCAAATTATTCATAAGATATATATAATATTTTTTTTTCACATCTTATACCTATAAATATTTCTCTTTTTATATTTTATAACGGTTGTCTGAATATTTTAATTATTTATCAAATATATTTCCATGCAGAAAATTGAACATTTATAACTATATTTGCCTGATTTAATTATTTATAAATTGTGCAAAATATAGAGATACCATTTATTTTTTATGTACAAAATACAGATAGCATATGTCTATAGTAAATTAATGGGAAAATATATTTTTACGCTTCCTAAAATTTTAAATTTTTTTTAGTTCTTTCTAAAGTTTTTGTTCTGTTTCAATTCCTAATAATTTCCCAAAGTCATCTAGATAATATTTTATAAATGAAGTACTATTTAACTCACTTTTAAAATTAAAAATGATATATTTATAAGAATTTAAAGTTTATGAACGTAAATAGTTCTATTTAAATTCTGTTCGATTTTCATACAACTTATTATTAAATAAATATATATTAGATTGTAATGGATTAGTTGTATACAAAATTTGAGATTATAAGTGCATGAATTTTTCTCTTTATGTTTTAATTTGGGATCAAAGCAGGACAAAGATTTGTTTAGAATGAATAAAATCTGATTTTTAAAACTTTAGTGGGTCAAAAAGTATATTTGACCCTAAATTAATAAGTAAAGGTAGATTCATCTATATGTCATGAAGCACGTGGACACAACTGAGAGGTAACAACTAACATGTTGGAAGGTTAGTTACAAAATCTTGGTGGAACAAATATTTGACATGCATATATAATAGCTAGCTATGTCTCATTCCATGCAATTTATGTTTAACTACTTGTGACTTAAAAAACGTGGGTTCCATGGAGTACCAACCATTTCTTGATTCACACACACATATTAGAGATTTGTCATCAGATGCTGTTGAAGAATTCTTGGAACATAGGCCTGTTGCTTTGAGATGGTGGTCAAAGCTTGTTTTGTGGGAGTCAAGGCTCCTCTGGCTCCTCTCTGGCTCTTCTATTGTTGTTTCCATTTTCAATTATATGCTAAGTTTTGTGACTTTGATGTTTACTGGCCATTTGGGGTCTGAAGAACTTGCTGGGGCATCTGTGGCCAGTGTTGGAATTCAGGGTCTTGCTTATGGAATTATGGTATGTCTCTTTTTCTTCTCATACTAGACTTTGGTCATTGAGAAATTCTATTCATGCTGCAACTTATGAACAATGAAAAATATTTGGTAGACAACTGTAATAGGTAGACAACTAGTTATAAAATGTGAAGAAAGAAAGATACGTGTATGTATGGATATGTATATATTCTGTGAGTGAGTTGACTGGTTAACTGCCGTATTACATTTTGCCTTATGCTGCCACTTATGAACATTATTACATCAGTACATTCCAATGTGGGATGGCATTAGGATACAATTTGCTTTTTGAACGACAACAACACACTTTCTAGCACTTTCAGCTATTACCAATTAATGTTTATTAGAAATTACAACTTAACTAAAATCTGGTATGTGCATATTTGCTTAAATAGCTTGGGATGGCAAGTGCGGTGCAAACTGTGTGTGGACAAGCATATGGGGCAAAGAAGCATTCAGCAATGAGCATCATATTGCAAAGAGCAATAATCTTACACATTGGAGCAGCAGTGATTCTCTCATTTCTGTATTGGTTCTCTGGTGATTTTCTAAAAGTCATAGGTCAAGCAGATAGCATAGCAGAGAAAGGTCAAATCTTTGCACGTGGAATCATTCCTCAACTCTATGCATTTGCAATAAGTTGTCCAATGCAGAGGTTCCTTCAAGCACAGAACATTGTGAATCCTCTTGCATATATGTCAGTTGGAGTGTTCCTTTTGCACATTCTTCTCAGTTGGCTAGTTATCTATGTTTTGGGCTATGGCATTCTTGGTGCAGCCCTTACTCTTAGCTTCTCTTGGTGGCTTCTTGTCTTGTTAAATGGACTCTACATTATTTTTAGTTCAAGATGCAAGGAAACTTGGACCGGCTTCAGTTTAAAAGCCTTCATAGGAATTTGGCCTTATTTCAAGCTCACAGTTGCTTCTGCTGTCATGTTATGGTATTATTACTTTATCTCAATCTCCACTTAATTTTCATTCTTTGACATAAATTTCTATACACAATCCATCAATCAAAAAATTGTTTAGACCATTGACCCATAAACATTGAGTTAAGTAATTTAGTACACAATATACACAGTCACAACACATTATTAGTTATAAAAATTTGTTCTAGTGATCTAAAAGTGTATCTTAATGTAGTTTGGAGGTATGGTACAATCAGGGACTAGTGCTTATATCAGGGTTGCTCTCCAATCCCACAATCTCACTGGACTCCATTTCTATTTGGTATGTTAATATTTTGTCTTATAATCTTTCTTGTGATGTTCCATTGTGTTACCTAACCACAATCTCTATCCTAATGTATTTTCAGTATGAATTACTTGAACTGGGACATGCAATTTATGTTGGGACTTAGTGCAGCAGCAAGGTTAGCAACAAAACAATGTGTTTTTCATTCAAACAACATTCTCAAAATCATGCTTATGTTGAGGTCCATGTTTGCAGTGTCCGAATCAGCAATGAATTGGGAGCATCACATCCAAGAGTAGCAAAATTTTCTGTCTTTGTAGTGAATGGAACAAGCATCCTCATTAGTCTGGTTTTCTGTGCTATTATTTTAATATTCCGGAGTGGTTTAAGCAAACTTTTCACTTCTGATTCTGAAGTCATAGACGCTGTGTCTAATTTGACTCCCTTGCTTGCCATTTCTGTTTTCCTTAATGGCATTCAACCTATTCTGTCAGGTGATAAAGCTATAGAAAATTTAAAAGTACATTACTACATTAGCATTAGCACCATCTTTGGTTAATTTTCTTTGGGAAATTTCAGGTGTGGCAATAGGAAGTGGATGGCAAGCAGTAGTGGCCTTTGTAAACTTGGCTTCTTACTATCTCATTGGTCTTACAGTTGGATGTGTTCTTGGCTTTAAAACTTCTTTAGGAGTTGCTGTGAGTTTGGCATATTTTTATCACTAATTCTGGTTTGTGAATGATTGATTTGTCTGATGCAATGTATTTTGATTTGTATAGGGTATCTGGTGGGGAATGATCCTTGGAGTTCTTATTCAGACAGTAACTCTAATAGTTCTCACTGCCAGAACAAATTGGCAAGCAGAGGTAATCCAAACTAGACTAAAAGATCTGAGAGTTAAACTTTTTATACTTCATTCATTTTGTTTAATTTTTTTTTTTTCTAATTTTAATCCTTGAAATTTTTTCTATCATTATTTTTAATCATTCCCATTAACTTTTGTTGTTAAGTGATTATATAAAAACTATTTTATAGTAGTTAAAATAATACTCATGTAATCTTTTAACATCAAAAGTTGATGAGAAAAATTAAATATAATGATGAATAAATATTTTTAGAGGAGTCAAATAAAATGAGATAAAAAATTTAATTAACATCAAAAGTTACAAGATTTTTTATTTCATATTTTAGATGTTATTTTTTTAGAAACTAATAGTTATTCCTTTTACATCCTAAATGATTCTTTAATTTTGAAGAGTTTTCAAGCAAGTACTACATGAATTGCTAGTCAGATATGAAATGGTGAACTAATAGTTATTCCTTTTAGTTATTCCTTTTACATCCTAAATGATTCTTAGTTAATGCTTTTTTAGGTTGAAAAAGCTGTTGATCGAATCAAGAGATCCGCTGAAGATGACACCATAAATCAATTGGTTGCCAACACATAGAGGCATTCATAATTTTCTTGGAAGAATTACATTTTTTCTTTAGGGTAATCTTGTTTTGTACTAAGGGGTTATTGTTGATGGGGTTCTTCTCCCTATATGTTCACATAATTTTGAGAATTTAATCATGAAATCCAACCTTTTCTGCCATCATATAATATGACACAATCTCAATGCAGAGAACCTTACTAACTCCGCAATCCCAAGTCTTCACTGGATATCAACTCTAATATAAAAGACGAACCATCACAACCGGTTAAAATCATACAATATATATTTTTTTAATTTAATGTACTTTTAATAAGTACTAGATCTTCTTACCATCAATGAGCAGGGTGTACCTAATGGCTTCGTGAAGATTATGGTTAGAGAATAGAAACTATATATCCAAAAAATTCTTGGGAGAAAGAAAAAAAATTATGGTTAGAGAATAGAAACTATATATCCAAAAAGGAGTATTCTTGGGAGAAAGGAAAAAAAAAAGTGATGTTCTTAGTAAATATGTGGATGTTTATATGATTGTCTGCATTTCTTTCTCTTCACGTTTTATAACTGATTATGTGATTGTCTTTCTCTTCACGTTTTATAACTGATTATATGATTGTCTGTACATTACAATTGTCTACCGAATTATTTTTTTCTTATTTTTTTCTTATAAAAAACCGTGGTTGGCATTCCTCCACAATTCATCACTCAGATTAAAGGAAGAATTTTTGAGGGTGCAGGAAGAAAAACTCTTCACCTCAGTATGAGTATGGGTTCAGATGGTAGAAAAATATGTATGATTAAAACCATAATAAATAGAAAATGGATACTAAATTGGCAACAAACACAGAAAACACCAGTAAATTGGCAAATATAACTAAATTGTGTCCATGTCCTTCCAAATTACTAATTTCTGCGTTATTCATAAGATTATTCAAACTCTAGGAGTCACAGCACCTCTCAGGTACAAATTCACAGTTCAACACAACACTTAAGAATAGATATGAACTCAGAGGTGCTGCATAAAGTCTCCTGGAGATTACAAACGAGAGATCTGTAGTGGTATAACTGAAGCTTCCTCTCCCATTACTGGCTGGAACAAATCAAGCTCCCCATAACGTTCCAGGACACGCATCCTGCAGTCCTCAGCAGCCATCATTCCAGTAGAGAAAGCACCATGCACAGACCCAGTATACAACATACTAGTTGCTTCTCCTGCAAAGAATAAATTATCTACAGGAACCCTTAGCCTCTCATACAGATCATGTGGTTTCCCAACTGCATCATAGCTGTAGGAACCTAGTGAATTAATATCTGTACCCCATCGAGACACAAGATACTGAATCTGCATGATTGAAACAAAGTACATCTTCAAAACATGTATCATAGATTTCACATAAAAAAATAATTTTTTGAATTCAATTATATAGTAATTGTCAGAGAATACATGTGCAGGAACTAAAATGAATTAAATTTGGGAGTCTGCTGCCTACATAGGTATGGGTTGAAGCATTTACTTTTCTTGCAGTGTTAAAAATTGAAATAAATTATTAAAAGTATCATGGTTACCGGAGAAGAAGCATCTGGAAGAATCTTTTTGAGCTGTGTGAAAGCAAAGTTAGCAGCTGCTTCATCAGACATTTTCTCAATATCTTTGGCCAGCTGCCCTGAAGGCATGTAAACAAGAACAGGACGACCTGCAGCCTTGTGGAGATTAAGAAAGTAGCTGCATCCATAAGATGTCTCTGCAACTACCCCCAAGAATTCCACATTAGGCCAAAAAACATTTTTAAAGTGTAAAATTATTTTATTCTCAATCCCAACACCAATATCAGAAATGGCTTCTTCTTTCCAGTCTGGGAGCTTTGGCTCAAATTGTATGGTCTTTGCCTTCAGCACCCCAAGAGGTACTGCAACAATGGCAGCATCAGCAACAAATGTTTTCCCATTTTCCACTGTCACCTTTACTCCATTATATTGCCTAACTACTTTAGTGACCCTGACAAGAGGTATTATTAATGTCATTAAATCTAGTTAAGCAACATAACAGGACATAGACCTCCAAAACAAAACTTTAAACTATTATATACCTGTGCCCCAGGCGAATGTCAAGACCCTTGGCTAGGGTATGTATAACTGGCAGATAACCTCTGACCATAAGACCATGCCCACCAGGGAGCAATACTTCCTGTAAGCAGATATACAGAGAAGGATAAGTTATAGACGAAAATTGGTTTTGCATTAAGTAATCAACAATTAACTAGCAACATACTGTGATTAGGATCACCATATGAAGCCACTTATCTATCTCAAAGTACATCTTTTACATCTAGTATACATCTTGAAAACCAGTAAAGAAATCATATATTAATACCATTTAACCTCAAACTCAAAACATATAGAGCATAATTGTGAGTTTGCAACTTTACTATTTCCATTGTGTTCTTTAGTTAAAATAAGTAATAAATAAATAACAGTAAATAGCTGAAAAAGAAAAAGTTGTCCATTCACTTCAGCCCATCACCTATCAATGGTTTGTCATGCAATTCAAATTTCAATGGCATAAACTTATAGAACGTGCACTATCTCTAACTTGATTTTGTCAAATTACCTGATCCCAACATTTCAGGGATATGGCATCAGCATCTGCAGCAAACCAGCCCTCCATTCTGCATAAATACCACTGCAACACCTTGTGGGAAAGCCCTTCCAACCTGCATCCAATACATAAAGTTAAATTATACATTACTTGAGCTTCAAGAAAATGAATAATGGTGTTAAAAGGATTTGTTTATGCCAATAATGACCTAAGTTCTGGCTTTCTTTCAAAAACAATTGAAAGTGCACGGAGTATGGACATGTCTTCATTGAATTCCTCTCGTACATTATTTGTCTGCATTAAACCAGGGTCAATCTTTAGAAATGATACTCATAAATAATAAGCGGAATCAAGCATGAAGTATCAATCAGAAAACAGGGTATTCCCGGGCATTCGAGAAATATTAAATGACTTGCCTCTTCTAAAATCATTTCAAATATTTTACCAACTTCTGTTACCAACTCTTGGGGAACTTGATTGCCATCCATATCAAAAAGTGCATAGCTGCAAGAAGTTCATAAATTTCAATTAGATTAAACTTGTATCTAATAAATTGAAACAGCCATTACAGTCACCAGATAATTATGGAAATACAGTAGAAATAGATAACTAAATCATTTAATATCAAAAAGAGATGTTTGTACCTTTCCAAATCATGGTCATAAAGGACAGAGTTATCCTCACTAGTACGGTAAAGAGGTAGTCCCAGCTTCCCAATCAGTGGAGCCAGTGGATTCTCCTTGCAAACTCCATGCAACCTGAACCACATTCAGCCACTTTTAACAGTCAAACAAGGGAGAAATGCCGCATTCTTGTCAACATGGAAAAGAAGAGAACAAATAGTGTACACAGTACCATGATGCACCCAGATCAACAGGAAAGCCGAATGAGTAATCAGTGTGAATTCGACCACCAAGTCTTTCCCGTGATTCCAACAGAACAACCTGACAAAAAAGTACAATTTATGCAAATAAATATACAAACAAGTACAATAGCATACCTGTCCAACAGGGGAAAACAAAAACAATAGATATGTGGCCTCTCTTTATATGCTTGCTTACTTTTGTCACTTTGTGGAATTTTTATGTTACTTCAAACTTGTGGTTTGATTTGACTAATATACAAAACCAGTCAATTCTAAACTGGTAAACTAACCAAGTGAAGCAGTATTACCCAGGAAATATAAAATGTTTTCAAGTAAACGACCTTACCTGAAATGAGGCATCATGGAGTGCATGAGCTGCAGCAATCCCAGCCATGCCACCTCCTATGACAATAACAGACGGGGACCTCCCCTGTTGCTTGTCAACATTTTCAAAGCAAGGGCCTACAAGCAAGGAAGGAAGGAAGGAAGGGGGGAGGGATCCAAGTCAATTGTAGCAGATACACAAAAATAGAAGTAAAACTTCTGAAAAAGACAATTCTTACATACGCAAGCACAGCTCAGTTCAAAGTTTCTGCTTATATTATTTGGCAAAGACCCAGGGGGTTATTCCCCTTGCAAATCACAAACTCATTATCAGCTCTAGCAAAATCATGATACTCATAAATTTTAGAGTAATTATATGTAATCATTATCATTTCTCTCTATCTCTTTCTATCACATCATATCACATATATGTTTCCACTTCTCTCTCTTTGTTAGAGATCTCAGATGTGACTGACCAATATAATGTATATATAAAAGTGGGGTCCATCCTCACTTCAAGGCAATTTGTAAGGTTTCAGAGTTTGTAGCAATTGCCATCGGACCTCGTGGGACACCAACTATTAGGTCATTATAAGATCAAGACCACCCACAATTGTTCTATCATGCAAATTTCACATTCTAGATGCCCAGTCTTCAGAGGTACCCTGAATATCCCACGTCAACTAGAGATGTGCTAAGGCCAAGCATCACCTCTTGAGGTAGCTAGTTTGGTTGATTAAGCCCACCAAATTCTAAGACTCTTCCCTTTTTTTTTCTAGGTGTCAATTAGGACTCTGGTGTCTATGGATGATTTTCCCAAATTTTTTATTTTTAAGCACTTGAAAGTAGATTCCACGATATTGCAAACCTTATTCTCCGAAAAGGGTAAAGATCACTGTCAAAACTCAGGCTCGATTGTCATTTGTTAGACCCACCAGCCCCCTAGATCTATTTCAAAGTTCAAACAACGCAATACGCATGCACGTGTTCACGTTACCCTTTCATTCATACTTTATAATATTCAAATACATCATTATCATATTAACAAACAAAACTGCATGCACCGATATCTACAAAACGAAATCAATTCAAACTGACACTGCAGGAAAATTATATAAACAAAAGCATAAAAAATAAATAAAAAAGGCGTCGTTGAGAACAAACCTCTGCGTAATTGTGAATTACTCTTGAATCGGAAGTCCATATTGTGAGAATAACAAGAAATTACAATTGAGATTGGTTTTAGAGTTGATGAGGGAATTACTCTCGAAATTGAAGGGAGAAGATAACGATTGAGGTGAAAAATGAAGAATAAAAATTAACAAACAAGTAATAAAGTGAAACGAATTAAGATTGAAGAATAAACGCAGTTTCCCAAACCAGCTCATGCAGCTAAATTTCCAGAGCCCAACCACTCTCTCTGAGATGGATCGGATCGCAAAGAGACGATCGCCACCGGAGGAGAAGCCAGAAGAGGAAGAGAGGGGCTGGTTAGGGGTTGGTTTCCGAGAAAATTGAGAGAAAAGTTGAAAAGAAAACGAAAAATGAAGAGAAAGTTAGGCTCATATAATTCGCGTGAATACGAGAATTTGGTTGTTGCAATTTTTTTGTTTTTTTAGAAAAAAAATTTATACAGAGAATGGAGATAGTTTCTTTGTGCCAACTAAATAGACGAAGATGGCGAAGCCACGCGTCGTTTACCTCTATTTTGTCCAAAACGACACGCCGTTGGGTGCACTTGTTTTATAACCAATTTAAACGATTATTAAAAACTTGATTCAGGAGAAATCTTATTAAAAATAGTAAGATAAACCTTCTAATAAAGATAATTCATTTGATTGATTACATTAATTTTATCATTATTTTAAAAATTTCAAACTAATGAGATGAAATAAAAAAATGATTTGAAAAAATTGAAGTTTAATAAATTAAAAGTTTAATTATTTATTTTGATTTTTATAATTTCACAAGATTTATCTTTTACTCTCTAAAGTTTAAAAATAACCATTTGAACATGTAGTTTAAATATACACAATTTTAATTTCTATAATTTAAAAAATAGCATTTTTAATTCCTTAAATTTATATTTTAATCCTTATATAATTATAGACAGAGATTAAAATGGCTAAAAATATCAAATTTTTAGTTAAAAAGATTAAAATAGTCACTTTAAAATTAGGAAGACTAAAAATTAAAATTTGTGAAATTATAAAAGATTAAATAGATAATTAAACCTAA
The DNA here is from genome assembly GCA_026586105.1 of Hylodesmum podocarpum. Lineage (NCBI taxonomy): Eukaryota > Viridiplantae > Streptophyta > Magnoliopsida > Fabales > Fabaceae > Hylodesmum > Hylodesmum podocarpum. The sequence continues at coordinate 2,833,545 of JALJEV010000519.1, read as the reverse complement.
ATTAAAATTGAAAAAATATAATTTCTTTTTTATAATATAATATATATACTACATTATATTTTAATTTTTAAAATTTATAAATTATCACATAATTTATACTTATTTGTAAAAATATATAAAAACATAATATACTTTTGTGATAGTATATACCGAATAATGCTAATATGATAACACTGATATGAGATACTAATATCTGATCAAGTATCTAAAATTTCCATGATTAATAATGAAATTTAAAACTTTAATTATGAAAATATGGTTTTAAGAAACAAATTATTTGTAATTAATTGTATATTTGAAATATGGATTTTAATTTTATGTGTTTATTGCACCTAGAAAAAAAAAAGAGCATTATTGAACTAAAACAAAAGGTCCTTTTTCACATAGTGGTTCCACAGGTGCTTGTATTCTTATTCTTAGTGTATTGTTGAGTCACTCTCTTTGGTCTCTTGTTTAATTTTGGGCCTTGGGCCATTTTGTCTTAGGTTGAAGCATTAGTATTTGCTATATATACCCTACAACTTTTTATATACACCCTAGAAATTGTAAAGGTGTTTCTTCTCTGTGTATTAGAATATATGCTAATTTCAAACTAAAAACACGCTAGCACATTGAAAGACATTGATTTTCATTTTATTTTTTTTGTCTTTGCAAAAATTATTAATAGCATATTTAATATACAATTTTCCACATATTAAATGTGATTTGATAAAATTAATAATTACATCTCGCATTTTAAACTTAAATTTCTTCATTCTAAACCAATTTTCAAATACGTAATCAATCTAACTTCTCTATCTTGCACGTATTACCAAAAATATAGTAAAGTTTGAAAACTTTTCATTCTAAACGAATTTTAAAAGACAAACAGTGTAACTTTTATGTCTTGAACGTATTACCAAATATATACTTAATCTAATTTTAACACAATAATTAACTTCACGTTGTGTCGAGTCATTGATCAGATGGTTTTTGGTGTTTGCACGTAAAGACTAAAAAAAGACAAGAAGATGGATTAATGTAAATCAAGTGGCCATGTTTTGCCCCCACTATGTTGGTTATGTTGGGAACTTCATCTGTTAACTAACCTATTATTCCAGTTGAAGCTTCGAGACTCCCACGTATATATGTCTATACAATAATAACAAGGAACGTTTGTATACTAACAATTTTTTTTAAGTAAATTACATATATACTTTGAGATTTCATATCATATTCTTCTAATTTTTAATTATTCTTTTATCATCTTTATAAAAAGTTTTGATTAAACCTTTTGAATGAGTGCTAATGTAATGTATAAATGGTGTTTTTATTTCTTGTACATGAAGCGAGGTTGGTTGGTATTAGGGTAGAGATTGAGATTGAAGATCTCAAATTAGTGTTGATGTTTGAATCACGAATCATACTTGTTCATATCATCTTTCAAATAGAGGGGTGATACTTACAAAATACTCGCTAGATGCCTAAATCAATTATAAGTATCAATGTGAATAGTGTGAAGAGCTTATGTGAAAGTGTAAGAGTCTAAGCATACTTCTTTAAAAATTACGAAATATTTAAATGTTAGTAAATTATCTAATTGAGATGTGTAATTAGTCTAGGGTCACCCTTGAGCTAATCGAGAACGTGTAGGTTTGGGGACATATAGATTTGCAGACTTACTCAGCTGCCCTTACAAGTAGTGATAACATATGAAATTACTGTCTGTCTCATGTAGATGTCTAAACACATATTTCATATAAATTGTCCTTTTAAAGATTATATAAATTTAACAAGTCAACTTTATCTTACAATAATTTTAAGATATTAATGATAATACGATAAAAATGTCACATCAGCTAAGTTGATGGTTCTTTATAAACGTTAAAAGATTAAATTTCAAGATTTATAATATTTATATAATATCACTCATTTTTTTTTCCTCAATTTGATGGTTAATAATTAATTTTTCAGTTATCCAATAATATAAATATAAGTTTCTTTTCCTTTATCTTTGATTTTTAAGACATTCTTTTCTATAAATAAAATAATCTTATACTCCATTCACTAAAAAAATTTAATTTAGGAATTTCACATAGGAGAGGCCCCACAATTAATTCCTTGACCAAATAAGCAACCAACCAACCCACCACATAAATCTTTAAATCATCAAAATACAGCCAAAATTACCGACATCCCATTTTTTGGTTTGAAGCTACCATGATATGTGTGGGACAAAGAGTTGAGAGAGATGTGAAAAAGTTTTTTTTTTTTTTTTTTTTAATTTCAAATTAACCATTTTTAGTTTTGTCATCTTTTGAAATGAATGAAACTATCATGTGTTAAAAAAATAAAAGCAATATCCATAGAAATAAAAACAAAATTATGCAAGGCAGAGGAATAAATAAGCTAATATTTTTTTTCTCTCGTTTTTGTTTCAGTCTCCAAACATGACATTAAGGACCACTTTATCTTCAACAGTGCAAAGGAACTTGTACAATACAAGCTATAGTAGTAATTGATATTTTTTAATACTTTATTTTCATTTCTCAAGGTGACTATTTTATGAACTATTATTATTTTTTATTATTCTTCACATCTTATTATAACCTTTGTATTTTTTTACACAAAAAAAAATTAAAACATAAATGAAATAAAATAAAAATTTTACAAATTAAATTAACTCTATCGTTTTCAAGAGAATTACTTTTTTCATTGAAAAAAATTGCAAGAATATAAATAAAGAAAAGTAATTAATATGATATTAAAAAGTTCAAATAATGCTTGTTTTAATATATAACACTTATATGAAACAGGAGTAGTGGTATATTATAATAACTTATTTAAAACTTCAAACAGTGTAACTTTATTTATTTATTTTTTAATCTGTACATAACAATTGGAGTTGGTTAATTTAGCTTAAAGGGGAAAATGAGTCTGTCTCATTAAACCGACCTAAGAAAATTTGGACGACTTTAAGTTTTAAAGATTAAAGACACTTTTAGGACGAATTTAGATTATTCTGAGTCAACCCAAACAAGATTTAGTGTCTTATAATTTTTAAAAAAGTTACAATTTTTTGGACAATTATGTATATTAATTATTAAAAATTTTATGTAATATATAATATTTTATATCATATGATTTATTTTTAAATTTATTTTCTAAAATATATCTTGGTTTAAATATATACTTTAATTCTATGATTTAATTATATATATATATATATATATATATATATATATATAATTCTAATATTAATATAATATGTTAAAATGTCGGATTGATATAGTCTCACTCATATATTTTGGATATTGATTAGGTTGATGGGATTCGATTGTTAAAATTTAAATAAATATTAAGTTAAAATTTTAAGTTGAATAAAATTAAAGATAAACCCATTTCAATTGGCTTATCCCTTTCAATTTAGGTATGTAATAATGTGACAACATGAATATTTTGAAACAATGACTTAAGTTCAATTTGTGGTATAAGAAACACCACAATGAAAATAATCTTTTCACTAAGTAAAACATGGGGAAAAATGTGTGTGAGAGTTTATCAATCTTTTTCCAACATTCAACTTCAAGAAAGAGATGGGTAAGAACTAGTTCACATTCGATGAAGTTGGATGTGATGAATTAATCATTCAACTATCTCTTGTGTTCTAGTTATTTCTTTTCCCCTTGTATGTGAGTCTTTTTCCCTGCCTTCTATCATTGTCATTAACTGAATGTGTTTCACATAATTTGATTAATTTTGGTTGCTTAGAAAATATATCATGATTGATGATCTTATCCTAAAGTTGACACTGTACTTAGAACAAAAATTTGAGGGTCTACGCCTTTCATGGGGAAAGATGATGGGGACAGGTATGAAAATGGAATCAATCAGTGATGATGATTGAGAGGGAGAATATATATAAAAGAAACATGTGGCACTTGGATACTATAGTTCATTGCACTTGAAAGAAACTTAAACCATTGTTTACTTTATGGAATAAGGTTTCAAATGTCAAATCAACAACTCAAAGAATGAATATTAATGAACTCATAAAAGAATAGAAGTATTATATTAAGATGATTGTCATTTTTTAACTACAAATTAATCAATTTTAAATGAGAAAAAGAATGATGATAAAAATAAATTGTTGGTCTTAAATAGTATATACTATCCAACAATCGGCTAATGTTATATATATTTATATTAAATCTAACATTCCATTGTGATTTTAGCCCTCTAAACGTGTTAAAATCACTCCTCCCTCATGTATCATTTCACATGGATAACTATTTTACATTTAACATTCTACCTCACACAATTATTAATGTCGTTCACATATAGTTAACAGAAAAGACCAATTTAAATAATGGAATGCAAACTTTAGGATCAAGTTTTTTTTTTTTTTTTTTTTTTTGGCAGTTAGAGACTAATATGATACTGTTTCACAAAGATGTGGACAAAATTTCTTTATCTACATAAAATTATCATTGTTACAAATCTATTTATATTAAAGAAAACAATTATCATCTAAGTTTTTCAAGTATATATTATTTTTGGAGATTCATATTCATAGATGGGAGCACGAATTAGCAGATTTTTGGAGATTTACATTCCCAATGGAGAAACAATACAAAATGCTGAAACTGGTCCACAATCAATGACCTATCTGTTATAAATTATAATTACAATTTCTCAAAGTTAAACATTAAATTGAAGCTAATTGCATGAGACCTCCAAAATTACTACATAAAATTAGAACACATCTTGGTGCTTGTACAATATGATTGACGTACTCCATTAGCTAATATTTCCCCAATTGTGCAAGTTTCATGTATTGCTATTCACTATTCAGTTAAAGGTGGAAGAACCTGAAAAGTACACAAAGTAAGTGGTGAATGGAGGAGAAATATAACTCGGTGGAGGCAACTAGCTAGCACAAAGAGAACTATACATATAAAAAAAAAATTGAAGTCAAGTTAACTGGTGTCTTTTAGACATTTATCAAAGAAAAAAAAAGTATTTATTATATAAAATATATTGAAAATTTCAAAGATTTGTTGAAATCTTATCGTTTAATACATGTATATATATATAGGTATATAAGTGGAGAATCATTCTCACTTTATAAATTGGTTTATAAATTATTTATATACATGTAACATATATTTATTTATATATATTTTAATAAAATATAAAATTATAACTTTTTTACTTAATTAAAAAATATCTTGGACTTGGCCTATAATAAAAAAGAAAACAGAAAAAAAAGGAGTGAATAAATATAATTTTAAAATTGAAGAACTAAATCCACTTATTGTAGTTGCATGCATAAAAAGGAAATATTATAATTTATTTGTGTGAAGAGAAGAAAAATCCAAAAAAGTTGTATGTATAGTGGCTTACCAGTTCTGCCACTAACAGCATCATTAATATTAGCTGTTCCTTCGGGGATGGGTCTGTTACTATTATTGTTGCTGGTTGCAATCGTTGTTTGACTATGTTGCACTGTTTGGGAACCATATTCCAACGCATTCGTTTCCTACAATATCAACATGGAAAATTAGGCTTTTTGACCATTATAGTGCTGTTACAAATTTTTTTTACCAAAACGGTATTGGTTAGAAAGTATTTACGAAACTAGTGTTGTTTTGTGAAACCGCAAACTAGATTGCGGAACCGAAACCGTAAATCATATTGCGGAACTACAAGAAATCGACACGTGTCGTAAAAAATCTGAGTTGGCAATGAAACCGCAAAAAAATTTACGGTTTCTCTACAAACTGCCACGTGTCCCATTTACGGTTCACGTGGAAGCAGACGTGGAATTGCGTGACAAAACCGCAAAACCATTTGCGGTTTCACCCGGGGGCTCGCCACTTGTCACTCTCTTGTTGGGCGATTCAAAATTTAAAAGTGAAACCGCAAAAGAGTTTGCGGTTTCACTGAATCGCAAGTCATTTTGCGGTTTCATTGAAACCTCAAAATGTGTTGCGGATTCGATGAAACCAAACTCTTTTGCGGTTTCACTTTTAAATTTTGAATCGCCCAACAAGAGAGTGACAAGTAGCAAGCCCTGGTGAAACCGCAAATGGTTTTGCGGTTTTGTCACGTGTTATGCGCAATTCCACGTCTGCTTCCACGTGAGCCGTAAATGGGACACGTGGCAGTTTGTAGAGAAACCGCAAATTTTTTTGCGGTTTCATTGCCAACTAAGATTTTTTACGACACGTGTCGATTTCTTGTTGTTCCGCAATGTGATTTGCGGTTTCGGTTCCGCAATCTAGTTTGCGGTTTCACAAAACAACACTAGTTTCGTAAATACTTTCTAACCAATACCGTTTTGGTAAAAAAAATTTGCAACAACACTATAATGGTCAAAAGGCCGGAAAATTAACTCTCTGAAACATATATCAAGGAGGCATGAATCTTAGCTAAGAAAATAATTCAATTCATTCATGAGAAAAAAAAAATAGTTATATGTAATAAATTTTTTAAGATTTTCATCAAGTATAATTTGTAATTCAATTTTAATTCACAAAGTTATACACGCTGTCAACGAACCAATTTATTATAAAATTATATATATATATATTTCTCTTTTCAGTATGTTAAAATTTGTTTATTAAATATTTTTTTTATAATTTGTTAATAATGATTATCAAATTCTAAGTTAATTACCTGGTGAGAGGCACTTTGCATGGGATGATGATGGTAACCCAGGTAACGTGCATATTGTTCTGAAATGCAGGGGTTTTGGATCTGGTTTTGGTAATTAAAAGCACCCAAAACTGGATTTTGACACATCAAAGTCTGATTTGGTATCTGATCATGTGGCAGTTTTGGTAATTGCATGGGATTATGAATGGAAGCTAGAGAAGGTGCACCCATCCCTATTCCCATTTGTGACATATATTGCTGTATTCCTGGAAACATTATTGGTGTGATTCCACTTCCCATCCACATTATCTATCACCAAAGACAACAACAATTTGTTACACACATTACTGTATGTGTAAGTTAGAGTAATAATGGGATTAGTGATTGACATGGAAAGGTTAAATATAAAGGAAGTAAGTAAGTTGTGGTTTTAATCTTTCATTAATAAAATACTAATAATTAATAATTAATTTTTGTTTATAAAAAATTATACACATAAATTGTATAATGTGATTAAGCTTTGAGGTTTAGATTCGCACGTATAAAAAATATATATGATAAATTGCTTCAATAAAATATGAAGTGTGAGGAGATTACAAGTAGCTTGTAAAGTTAGGAATTGTAATAACTGAAGTTCTTTCACCAAGGAAATGTAATTTTGTACCTGAAGCTGAAACTGAAGTGATTTCAAGTATTCAATTGCGTCTTCTAACATGGAAGCTTTGTCTGTCTGCAAGTACATACAACCCTAAGTTATTACACCACCGTGATTGAATCTTATGACAAGAAGAATCATTCAAAACAAAGCAAGTATCTATGCTGTGCCTGTGAAATACTAACCCTACCAAACAGTGACTAGAATCTGAGTCTACTATAGATGCATGCATCTGAGCATCTCTACAGAAAAATGTTAAAATAGTGACAAGTCAACTAGGAACCTTGTTACTGTTAGGTATCAGTTGCTGCAATGTCTTCATCTTCTCATTGATCCTATCTCTTCTTCTCTGCATTAGTAAAACAACACTAGTAAATAAGAGTTTAAGTTCACACAGTCAGCGCATATATCAAAATTAACTTTATTCACCAGGGAATTGTTATACTCAACCAACTAAGAATATATAGGTACATAATATATAGGTACATAATATATCTATTTCTCTTTTATCACATTTTATATAAAATAATTATTTACGTATTACATAATTATTTATCAAATATTTTTCTTATCAAATTACAAGAAAAATAATACTTTTCCCTCACCCTTTCTGATAGATTATGCACTTCAGCTGCACGGTTCCTTCTGAAAGACCCCGTCCTCTGAGATCGCTTGTTTCCATCAGCTGATTTAAGTTCTGTAGCCTATTAATTACACATTCAGACACAACTCATCAGCCAACAACAAAACCTTGTCCTTGGTATCAAGTACATAGATTACATGATGTTATTCAATTCAGTTCAAGACTAAGCTTATTAGAATAAACCTTTTTTATAAAGTCTTATATATAAAAAAACAAAATAAAAATAAAAAATAAAAAAATTTCTCCAAGAATTAAAATAAATTTATACATAAGTTGAGAGAAAAATAGAAATGCAATAAATAAATCACAGTCTATCATTAAAAAAATATTTACATTAATAATATTAAATATTTTACACTATCAATTAATCATAATCTATTATTAATCACATTATTAACTTTAATAATAAAATTCCTAAAATTTTATAAAATTTTAAGTGATATTAGTACATAACCTTTAAACTATACACTAAAAGTTAGTTTTTGAAAAGGTTAACATTATGAGTTTTTAAATTAACTTAAATATAATTAATTTTAATTTTCCTTTTTTCTTTAATTTCTTTTCAAAGTAAGATGTTATAAAAACTTTTACTGAAAACTATCCTAAATTTCAAGAAACCATGAGGAAAAAGAAAATAGTAAGAATGCATTCATGAAGGTTAAATGAGAAGAGGAAGAGCATGACCTCACTTTGTTCTTCTGATGCTTCTTCTTCCATCACTTTTCTCTTTAGGCCATGATCTCTTGTTGATAGAGAACAAGTTCTTCCAATACCAGTACTTCCTGAACCACCAGAAGATGAAGTCACAGTTGGTTCAATCATATCTGATTTTCCTTTGTCACTCATAGGAATTGGTCTCTGGACACAATCTCTGACAGCTTCAGGCTCAGCAGAAAATAAAGTATTAGTGTTATTAGTAGTGGCCCAAACACCACTTGAAACTCTGCTTACATCTTGGTCCTGAGGGATTTGATTGCTGCCACAGTGACTTGAACCAACTGTGATCACTGAGGAGTACTCTCTAGCCTCACTTTGTGGCAGATTAGTAGTAGTTTTCAGAGATTCTGAAGAAACATGAAGGGGTACTGAAAAGTGAGGAAAGTTGAAAACCTTTCTTGATGCACCAAAATCATTGATTTTCTGAGATGGATTATCAGAAACATGAAATCTTGGATCAGGCATAGGATGATTCACTTGGAATCCCTGAACATAAGAAGGTTTCATGTTAAGTGGTAGTGATTGTGATGGTTGTGAAATTGTAGTAGAATGAGGGGCACTAGAGGCAAAAAATGTGGGAAAATTTTCCTCCTCCAATTGCCTAATTGGCTTGTAGGATTCAACTTTACTAGGTGGTGGTGGTAGTTCAGATAAATGGTTTGAACAAAAATCTAGTTCCAATGTGTTCTCAAGTGGGTATTGGATCCATTTGGTTGAATAATTATTTTCTAACTTTTCTTGATCCAAGTTGCCAAATGAGTTCCCATATGGCCCACTAGTCCTTAATGTTGATTGATCAGTTTTGTGAAGCTGTCTCAAGTTAGATGAATTCCCAACTGGTTTTTTATGTGTTTGGCTGTGCATAACTACTTGTCCATTTTGCCATAAGAGCTCTACAAGTTCTTGGTCCTGCCTGTATAAAATTGAACACATGCATAGAGAATTATAATGAAGGCAAAGTTAATTGTGACAGTATTCTACTTTGACAAAGATAGATATAATATTACACACACCCTATAAGCTTTCTTTGGTTTGTGAGACAGGTATCACTCTCAAAATTCCAACCTGGAATGCTGTTATTCATGGTTCACCAAACCAGTTATCTGTTTAAACAAGAGAGGAGAGAACTTAAGACTTTGAGCAAACTTTATAAGCAGAGTGTAAAATCTGCATAGTTCAGCTAATTTAGTAATCAAATAAGCATATAACTGTTTGATGTGAAAGAAAATGATAAAAAAAGAAAGCAAAGAGGATGAAAAACCAATGAAATGGAAGCTAAAGTTGATTTTGCCTAAAGCACTGATCAAATTCCAAGATACCTGGAGGAAAATTATTTTTCTATTACACTTGAACATGCACAAAAAAAAAAAGAACCAACAATAAAAAAAAACAAATATTAAACTAGCAAAGTGGGAAAATCTTGAGAAAGATATATAGTTAGAATGTTGCAGTGAATATTAACACTAGAGTCTAACACATAACACAAAGACAAATTCAAGTGATTGATATATCAAAGAACATATTTACTATGATTAGTGGGGAAAAAAAATGAGTACCAGAAAAGAACCAGACCCAAGTTAAAGTAAAAACAGTGTTTTTCTTTTGGTTAAGGCAAAGGCTGTGTTTTGTAACTTGTTGGTAGTTGTTATTTGAAGCTAGAAAAAGAAGCTCCCCTTCTAGCTTTTCCCTCTGAACTAGTACTTCTGCATCATAATAAGGAGTTTGATGACAAAGGTTGTAGCAAAGTTTTTAACAAGAAGAAAGAGGAAAGAATAAGGACAGTGACATGTCCAAGTACAAAGAAAAGAGTGCAAATATCCCAGGAAAAAAATGGTCCTATTGTGTTTTTCAACAGTGAGAAAAACATGGTTGTAAAGGTGTCATTTTTTGAATGAACAAGGGACATGTTTATAACGGGGTCTACAAAATTTCTATTAAGTTTTGGCTTTCAATTTGGATAATTATCAAAGGCAAAATAACTAGGAAATCTAGTTCTCCATGCACATGGTGAATGCTATCTGAAGGTTAATTGTGGTGGTGACACGTGTCAGGGACAAGGTTCATATTATTGGAGACTGATAAGGCTTAAAATTGTCCGAAAAAGAAAGGAAAAAGATGTGGTACTTGTTTCATGCTCATCTAGACATCCACTAATCAATGCTATCAACTATCTGTGAAGAACACTATGTGTCTGGATTCATTTTTTTTTTTTAACTAACTTTTGGTTAAAAAGTGGTCTAATTACAATTTAATTGGTTTGAATTTGAATATTTGATTGGTTTGAATTTGAATATTTTGAATCGTGTGGTCACAGATTTAAATTCAACTTATCTATGACTTACCAAACGTGATGTGATTCATTGTTAACTTTATTTGACAAGTATTAATTTAGTTTATCAGTGGATCAACTAATTTATTCATAATAAATATACATATATATATATATATATTCTCTTTTTATTATTTTTTTTATATTTTATAATTAATTGTCTGATTACGTAGATATATTAAATATTTTTTATTATTTTATGTCTCTAAATTAATATTTTAGAGAGAAGTTGAGGAAGGGAGGAAAGAGGAGAGTTATTTTGATTTTAGGTGAAAATGTTTTCTTAAAATTTACTCGTTAAAGTAAGTTTATTTCTGTTTTACATATTTATGAAAATATAAACTATGATTTTTAACTAATGACATCAAATAAAAAAAAAATTATTTTAGTCTACTCAATTTTTTTAAAGTATATTATGGAAACTCTTATTGTCCCTCCCTTCTACTTAAACAATTTATTATCTTTAAGATGGTAACTTGAATCATTTATTATAACCAATTTTTGTTAAAGATTTTGAGACATGTTTTCATTATTTATAAATCAGTTAATGATTGATGTTTATGCATAGTTTTTTATATATTTTAAAATTTCAAAATCTTTAAAAAAATCAAAATAAAATTATCAACTAACATTATTTTTTCTCATCATACTTTGTTGTTAAAAATGTAGGTTGATTATGCCTAAGTCTTTCCTATAAAACTAGATTATAAAATGAGATTTACACGACGAGTCATGTAAAGATATTTTTTGATTAACTCATCAAAATTTAAAATTATATTGTAAATTATTTACACTTCACTTATATATACATGTGTCCGTAGATAACATAAAATATCTAAGTAATTTTTTAAAATTATGATTTCTAGACTACAATTTTACTATGCTAACAATTACAATACGCAGTCAATCAGCTAACTCATTCACAGGATATATACATATTTTTCTCTCTTCATATTTTATACACATTCGTATTTCTCTCTTTATATATTATAACTGATTGTCTACTTATTTACGTATTGCAGTTGTCTCCCAAATATTTTTCCTGTGTTGAATGACACAAGTAGAAGCAATATGATGTGATGGTAATTGAGGCTCAAATAAAAGAGATGTAATAAAGTTACATAGGCAAATTGGTGAGAGACAGAAAATGGGGTTTCACCCTGAGGTGCAATTAAGTGAAAAAGATAGAAGATGGGAAAGCAAGGAGGCAACTTGTTGACTGCACCAAATGGATAGGAAGTGTTGTATTCAGAGGGTCCAGCTATTACCAACTTATGTTTCCATATCAGATAGCAACTCAATGCCGACATTCAATGTTATTTGGCCCTTTCTAGATACATGCAAATCACCCTCTTCATTTTTTACAACAAATTTAGTTCACACTTAATTTTTAGATAAATACTTCTTTATTTTTAATCTCCAAAACTTATCACCTTCAACTTGTAAACAATCAATGATAAAGAGCAAAAAACAAAAATGTAAAGAATAATACAAAAGACATAAGATGAATGAAAAAAATAAAAAACAACCTCCGAGCACTCTTATCATATGAAATCTTGTGTTATTCACCGTTATTATAAAATCATAATTTTAGTTGAAGTAACAAGTTATGAATAATATTCAGAATTTTAGAGAAACTTCAATGATAAGAATTGATTTTGATTTTTGAATTACTATATGTGATTCTTGAGACGTTATATCAAATATTAAGAACTTTTTTTCATTTTTACTTTAAAGAATGAATATGAAATTTTTGACTTATTTTTTTTTAGGTCCCAAAATAAACTCTATTTTTTTTTAGTTTTTCCCTCCTCAAAAAAGTTAAACTATGAGTTAATAAATGTTTTTTTATTATAAAATGTTGGGTTACTCTTGATTCTTGTAGGAGAATGGTTCTTCTGCCGTGAAGAACCTTTACACTTCTTTAACCATAATTTTTAGTAAACACAGTTGTTAAGGGTAATCACGTTGAAGAAGCATCAATAAAAAATACTTTTAGTAATATCTATTTCTAAGGTATGAATCTGATTTTTTAATTGGATCAAATAATTTTCAGGTGGAACAATTTAAAAAATTTGACCATCTTTAATTAAAAATCTTAAACACAGTGGAGCAAAAATCTTGCACCAAATTTTGATTTTTCTTACCACTACTCTATGTAATAATGATAATATAATATTGTGTTAAACAAGTTTCTCCTTGGTTATTAAATTTCCTTGTCCTTAACTTTGCATACTTTAGCAACATATTTGTCAACTAAATTTAACCAACACATGGCCTTGTTGCTAAATCCATAATCCTACTAGGGTTTGATGTTTCTCTACATAATCATTTCAGTTTTAAGTTTATATCAAATCTCAAACATTAATTGAGTTTTGATTAAATTGGTAATTGAGCTGAACCTAAAGTCAGCACTTGGATCTTGGACCAAATACAAAGTTTGGCCCAAAATGTGAATTGGGTAGATTTGAGAGAAGTTTATGATTTGAGCCCACATAATTCTTTATGACCTGAGAAATGTTCATATATACCAGGACCTGTTTACTTGTTTTCTTTTATTATTTTCACTTTTTAATTATAAAATTGTCATCTTAATTGCATTTTATTTCTTGTTTTCAAAGATTTGTTAAAGAAAGCAGGAAATAGAGAAAACAAAAAATAAAAATATTTTTTTCTGTTTTTTATACAAATCTTTGAAAATAAGAAACAAAATGAAAACAATGTGGTAATTTTATAATTACAAAGTGAAAACAGAAAATGAGTGGGAAAATAAGAGGGCCCTTAATAACTCATAATGTTCATTTTATATTTTCTAAGCAAATGAAGGCTTCTTAAAGAAATAAAAAAAAAATGAAGGCTGAAAACATACATATAAATATAAAAAACTATAAGTATTAATTCCTTTATTTTTACATTTTCTTAATATATTTGTACTTAGACTGTACTAGAATGATCTATTATATTATTACATTTATAGTTGTAACTAATGTACACTTATGCTGAATAGAATACTCTATCATTTCTTTGGTAGAACTATATACACAATTGTTTGTACTTTATTTCCTTTTCTGAAATGGAAGTTTTAAATAAAGCCAAATAATTATACAATATCTCTTTGACCTTTTATCTTGTTTGGATCTTTTCAAACCATAATTTTTTTTTTATTGAATTCACAATCTTTCTTCTTTTTTCTTTTTCCTTTCACCCTTAAATTAATCCATCCATTATCAACATTATTTGTGTTTGACTACTCACTCTAATAATAGAGTCAATGATAAGGAATTAACAATTACATATACTAATTACTAATTAAGAGAGAGGAATTAAACCTTTATATGAAATATGCATTAAATAAGTGCTAGCAACTCACTACAACCTGTTCCAATACAAATTTCAGATGCAACTAAGCAAAACTACTACAGAAACTTACACTGACTTATTACATATAAACATCTCATCTCTTATTCTCTCAAATGCAGAATTCATCATCCATAGCTCACTAGATATACAAGTACCTTCTTCAAATCTACCCATGAATGGAGCCAAGTTCTAAGCCGCCGGAGCTATATCGATACCATTATCATCGTCGTCATCACCATCATCGTCGTTTGAGGTACAAAAGTTGTGGAGTTCATTTGCAGCCAAGTCATTGCCTAAGCAAAACATGGGGAGACCATACTTGTTGCAAATAAAGACCACCATGGTAACACAGACGAAGAAAATTATACTACCTAGGTTTACTGAATGACCTCACGAGTCTTCTCATTTATATATATATACACTAGAAAATTGTATTTTAAAATAATAGATAAAATAAAAAAGTAATATATGAGGTGGCTTTTGAAATATTCCAAAATGAATAATGCTTTACAGCACTTTTTATCATTTATATTTTTCTATTCTTTTTGTCATGTATGGCATTTGTTTTATTTTGACTAATGATAAGTGGTACATTCCCCACTTTAAATACTTCATTAATCTTTATTATTTTTATTTATTTATCTTTATTTATTACATTATATTGTCTACTATATTTGCACTTCTCTTATTGTTTCTTTTACAAGACATCACCTTAGAGGTGTCAAATTATTTTTGTACATGTTTTTCTTTTCTCTTAAATGGTAAAATCTGCCCAAAAATAATGTGAGAGTAAAGCATTTATCTGAAAGATAAGTTTGCTTTTTTAGTTTTCTCTTCCTCTAATACCAATGAGACACTTTTTTGGTTTTGTTTTGTTGTTAGAATGTAAAGTTCATTACGAGGGCAAAGGAGGAAATGGCTGAGGTGGTGAAGGTTCTCACCATACAATTCTCCATGGTGGACAGTGAGGGTCCAAAACTTGAGCCAAGCTCATGGCTTTCTTGTTGAAGAGTGCATTCAACATGTGGAGTTAAGAGTTGCACACACGTTTGAGGTTCCTGGTCACGAGCAATTGGATGACACGAATATGCACTCGGATGACAAGAATGTACCAAAACAGACAAATAATTTTCCTTCTTAATCAATTGTAATACATTCACAGTCAGACAAGTTACTCCAAGAATCTATAATGTATACATATACATATTTTTTTCTCTATATATTTTTAACTAATTGTATGCGTATTACAGTATATATGGTTGTCCGGATATTAAAATTATCTACTAAATATTTTTCTAAAGAAAAAATAATGTAAATGATTAAATGTCAAAGGGTCAAGACCTTTAGAAGATAGTTTTGAGCCAAAACTGGTCATGACAAAGGAAAAGGTACTAGCTTCTGCTTGATTATTGGTTGTTTGTGATTTTTCAAATGCATGTGTGGCTTAAAGAAAGACTTGGGTTGGGTGAATATATTCTTTTTTGAGTAGTGATATAGGAATATTTAATCACTTCAAATATCTATCTCTTATAACACTAACAATGTAATATTTAATTTTATTCTTTTAAATTATATGATATTATCCATTATATTTATATTTCTTTTTTTTTTTGTTTTATCTCTTGAAGTGTCACTAGAGTTCTGTGTGAAAGTTAAACAACCTCTTTACAATCTTGTGTAAATTATCTAAATGTTTTACAATTTGATCAACCCCAATAAATATTGATTATAGGTATAGACTAAAATGATTAACTCAAAGTATACAATTAATATTTCAAAAACAAGAAAAAATATTTTGAAACTTCTTTGAAGAAGTATTATTAATTCATTAATTTAAAATTTTAGTATATGCGCAACTGGATCTTTTCAATGAGTGGTCAACTAATCTTTTCAATGAGTGGTCAACTAATTTGACCTAATGTATGTTAATAGCTACCATTATATATTAAATTAGAATAATTACTTTAAGTAAGAATGTTTATACTTGTCACTGTTCAACGAGAACATTTAAAAAAAAAATCAAGAAAAACAATTTTAGGATTTATTTCTTAATTTATTATTCCTTTCAATCTATCAATTTCAAATAATTTGCATTTCGGTAATTTTAAGAATAATTGTCAATAATTTAAAATAACATTTATTTTAGTATAAATAATTTGTCATTCCTCAAAGAAGAGTACTCGTGACATTTTCTAACACCTATTTTAACACTATTTTATGACTGATCAAAATTTATTCAACTTTGTAAAATAGTCATTAAAAATAAATAAAATTAAAAAAATCCAGAAAAACATATGATTTCAATAAATTTAAATCCACTATAGAAAGTGTATTAAAAGGAATTTCTAAAAAGAATATCTTACTTACATTTCTCTAAATGAAAACATAGCTATAAGTTAAAAAAAAAATTTATTTGTTATAAATTTTAATTACATTAAATTTACATATTAAAAAAGGTATACACTTACTGTAAGTTTTAATTTTATAAAAATAAACATCTGTTTTGTACCATGCAACTTACCAGAATACTAGGTTACTATATATAACTGATCAAGGTTTTATAAGAACTCATTTCCTAGCTCTACTTGCAACAGTCATTAATGGAATTTTCATCAGATAACCAAATTTTAAGGACCCCAAACATAGAATTGATCCCTAGTCACATCCTTCAGACTTTTTCAATTCAATCATAAGTGAGAGAAACATATATTGAAAATCAAACCATTTACATAAGGAAGAACCTATTCAAACTTCTTTCCTTTGAGTTTGCCCTTGGGGATTTTGCTAAGCAAACCAGAATCCAGCTTCTGATAATGATTTTGCATCTGATCGAAGACCTTGTACACAAAGGTGTCAACTTGATCCTCGTACCTTTCATAGAGAACTGGGAGTGTATGTGCAGCAACAAAACCTAAGGACATTACATAATAGAAGTTTTAGCAAATCAAGTATAACATTTAAAATCAAACTAGGAGGAAAACATCGTTGAATTTCTAATAGGTAACATACCATCCCAGGATCCCACAAAACAATATACATCAACATAGGCTAATATTTGTTTCCAAATAAGATTTGGTAATTGAGGTGCAATATTACCAGAAAATACTTAACAAGGCCTACATTTGCGTGGGTGGATTGTGTTACACCATCCAAACCCGACTTGAGCATCTTAACAGGAATTTAACATGCTTCAAATTGTATCACACAATACACAGTTATGCCGTAGAGAAAATAAATGCTCTCTGAAGTTAGCATGTTGTTTTAATCATCCCTAATATCCATCATACAAGTACAACATAAGATTTTTCATTATTTCAATTATTCACATTTTTTTAGAGCAGATATTCATAGGATTTGTTGAAATTTTGAATTGTATTTTTCAAACTTAATAATCCAATCATATACCCTCCTCAACATACTCTAATCTATATTAGCAGATGAAAAGTGAGCAGGTTTCTCACCAATATACATGACAGTCAAAAAATTGCACCAGCTCCCAATCACAGCACCAATCCATAAGCTCACTACAACCTGGGGAAGTTGTAACGATTATCACAAATTCCAAACAAAAAGGGCATATATTTTTCCTTTGCTAAAAAAATATAAAAATAAATATAATTTAACATACATAAACAAGTTATAAAACTGATGGCAAAGTAGAAAGAGCTTCATCACGGTTCTTTACATATACTGACTAAATACAACCACCCACATTGATTATTTGTCATATAGTACCACTCCAAGTTAAGAAAATCAACCCATACTGACCCATGAAGCTTACAATCCTAGTTTGCCTAATTCAATTATATCATAACTCCTGCTGAATGTCCCCCCCCCCCCCCCCCCAACCAACCTACCCAGTGACCACATCTTTAGCATCAATAAAGTGCTAAAATTAGGCACAAGTAATTGACTGATTATTGCCATAACAGACATCTTAAAACCAAATGCCTCTTAGAAGATATGTCATAAGGTTTAGTTGACTTGACAAGTTCCCACAACTCAAGAAACTTATCTCTTACTACGTAGAATCAGCTTAACATAGAATCCATCATATTAGTAGAAATTCAAAGAAAAAACAAAGCAGTTGACAATTTCCATGACAAATATCAATAACAGGTCATCGAGGTTATCAAACAAAACTAAATGGAAGTGATTAAAAAACAAGTACTACAGCAAATACTGGTGCCAGAAACTAAAGAATTGTTTAAACTGGAAACTATGTTCTGAGCATGAATCTGGATTATAAATAACAATTTAAAGCAACTCATAAGAGTAAACATACTAGAAGAAATTGTTTTAGGTTTCCTCCACATGAAACATCTTGGAGAAACCTCAAACCACGGTTCACCTCAGCACCAATTGCAGTTGCAATATTCACAAAGAAATCATCTGGGAGGACAAAACGGGGAACTTTAGACGGCTTCCTGTCATGTCACCCCAGATAACAAAGCATGTTTAAGCTGTAAAGTAGTATAATATATTTACATAAGGTCAGACACAAAAAGAAGAGAAGTAAAGATGCTTGGATAACCTGCTAAGCAAGCCAGAAGCATTTGTCCAGAGAAACTGCCCAAGCATGCCGATAGCCAGAACAAAGAATAGAAGAGTTAAGAAATTATAATTAAGCCATTCAAAAAGCACCCATATAGCTGTTGCTGCAGATAAGACGCTAGCAGAGATCTTCTTGTTCCTCCATAACAAGACATCAGCAGCTACATCATTCAAAGGAAAACCCAAAAAAATAGATTAAAAGTCAAGGCTAATAAGATAGATTTTACATAAATTTGACAAAAACTAACATACATTTTCCACCCCCTAGAAGATGGTGCACAGGTTTCTGGCGTCCAAACAGTCTATTGAATTGGGAGCTCACTGAACTTGACTTCTCTTCTTCAAAGAATGATACAGACTTTTGCTTTTCAGTAATTGTTTCCACAAGCGTGTTTAAAAGGTTTTCAGCTGTGATTTTTTCAGACATTGTTCCTGCACTTCTATAAGAACAAAAATAGAACATCACAAAACATTGTATGAAATAGCTATTACGCCTAACATAACTGCATCACCTATCACCATTTATAAGAAACCAACACAAATGAAATGAAAACGAATATAAGATACAATTCTATTTTTCCCAAACCATTAACAAAGGAGAAGAACATATCACCAACATCAAGTGACACATTCACAAAGACAAAAATTCATACCATCTAAAATAAAATAAATCTTATTGCCCTAAGGCCACAAAAAAAAAAACTCTGGCAATTAAGTAAATTAGCCTGTCTGTATTTTAAAATTCATCAATTTGACTACTTCAACCACATTAAGTTTTTCCAGAGTGTTTTATATTGCAGATGCTGCAAATAGACCTTAACTTCGTAGTGTCTTCATTCAACTATTAGCTTTCTCCATTATTTTTTACCATGCCTTCTTTCATTAGTGTCACACACTAAAATCATTCCTAAGCCTGAACACGAGGTAGATTCAGTTTTTGACATTGCATTTGTTGAAATTAAAAGGATCACAATATAAAATATGTTATTCTAATGAGACTCTGAGGGATTGCTACAAAAAACGCAGACTAACACTTCCACATATACTATAATGGTATGTCTGAATTACAGAGACAATAGCAGAACAGAAAACTTTGGTTTCTTTTCACTCTCTTCAATTAAATAAAATAAACATCATCATTCGTTTTTTTTTTCTTATTTATCTGTTTCCTCTCCTCCAAAGCATTGTAACATAACTTTGACAATGATGAATAGAAAGCACTGATTAGCAATGTCGAAAAAGAAAAGGAAAACGAAAAAGTAAAAATTCTTTTTTGAAGAAAAAAAAATATATAAACTGGGAAAGCAGAAAAGAAAAAACAAAAGGCAAGTTTTATCATTCCCTCTCCCCCAATTCAGAAGCACATTTATCAAATAATGACATAAATCATGAACAAACGAAGAAATTCAAAGTTGAATCAAACGTGCAAATCCCTAAACTAGAGAAATTTTTTGAGTGAAATCACTGAATTGAACAAAACAGAGTAGAGAAACGAAAACCACAAAAACAGCAAAAGAGGAAGCATCAACTAAGAAGCATGAATTAATCAATTTTCAAGAAATGGAATGATTCTGTGCACAAACCAGAGTAAGTAGTGTTGAGCAGTGAGCAGAAACCAAAAAGCACACAGAAAGAGAAAGGAGAAAGAGAAAGATGCTAACAAATTGTTATCAATGCCATAAAAGGATTTTTAAATATTAAATAATTAAAGATAAGATATATTATTAATTTAATATATTAAATTATTTTTGCTTAATTAATATATGAATGCTATCTCTGTATATTTTATTATATTATAAATTAATTAGAAATCACATGAAATAAATACATGGGAGTATGTAACAGCGTAACTTTTGAAAAAAATAATTTATAATATCCGTGTCTAGTTTTTTTGTGTTCGATTTTTTTATTAGTCTACGTATTTTTTTATATCTAAAAAGTAAGGTTTTGAAAATTTAGTCTTCTAAAAATTAAAATAACAAATATATTATAATAATATTTATTATTTTTAATATTTTAATATTAAATTATTCAGTTTTCTTTGTTTTAGTAGTTTATTCAGGTATTTTTAACACTAAAACAGTAGTTTAGTGATTTTTATTTCTTTTTGAGTAGTAATGCTAAAGAAAGCAATATATGTGTATAGATAATAAACAGTGATAATTGAGCAACTACCTTTTCTTGGAAGACTTATGAGAATAAAAACGAAAGAAAGACACGTGAAGGTGCAGATTATTCTTGAATTTCGAGCCAGGCCCGACGTAAACAAACAACAGTTTTAAGCGTGATGTGGGGCCATGGGCAATTCAAATAATGGGCCATTCTCAGGGTCATAAGTGCCTAAAATTATTTTTAAAGTTAATATAATTTTATTTCGTTAATAACTATAATAAATATATATTATTAATTTATTTATATTATATATATATATATATATATTTATATATATATTTTATAATTAATTATCTATTTATATATAATGAAAATAAGGATTAAATTTTCTGTAGCTTCAATGTTCTGAATTTTAACTTTTTTAAGATAAATATTTCTTATTTAATTGGTTTCTGTAAACATATTTTTTCATGTTAAATTAATTATTAAAAATGATTTAAATATTAAATTAATCATTAAATATTAATGTAAAAATGTTATATTTTTTCTTATTTTGTTAACATTTAATAATTTTAATTTAACACATGAATTAAAAATATTGAAATATAAATAAATAATTAAAAGTTTCCAAATTTTTATGAAAATTGAAAGTTAGAATTCTAAAAATTAAAATACAGAAAACTTAAATATTTTTATTTCGATTAGTAGGGAAATAAAGAGAGAAATAATGGCAGATATGGAAGAGAAATAAAATGAAAGAGAATATATTATTTGGATGGATAAAAATATAATAAAAAATCGTTTTTCTTCAATTATTTAAATGTGAAAAAAGTAGAAATAAATAAATAAATAATATAAAAATGTTTTTATGAAATATTTTTATTATTATTAAAAAAACATAATAACTAGTTTAAAAAATATTTTTCTCCACCTGTTTTGTTAGTTCTTTAAATGATTGAACCATTACTTTACTTTATTCCGTCATAAAATATTTAAATAATTGAATTAAAATTTCATTTGTTCTCTACTTTCTATTATCTTTGGTCATTTTTTTAATTATTTTAAAATATTAAAATTCAAACCTATGATTAAGGATTAGTTTGATCTCGATGAATTTCTTTAAAAAAAATATTTTAGGAAAACAAAAATAAAATTTATATTTTCAAAAGTTAAAATAATTTTTATTAAATAATTTTTAAAATCATTCTTAGATTTTTTACATATTATTTAATAAAAAATATTTTAGTTATTTTAATTTTTTTCCTATAAATATTTTTTTTAAGAAGAAAAACATCCCACCTATTCCTAAATATAATTCTATAAGATGGATTGAAAGTTGAAAGTTGGCCCAACAAGTGAAGCAATCCTCGAGACGACCCAAAATGGACTATGTAGGTTCGTGGTTGGTGTAATTTAACTTGAAAAAAATAATAATAATAATTAGACTAATCCCTGAAAAAAAATCTTCAATTTGATGTCTACGTAACCAAAATTTCAAATTAAATTGATATTTGTTAAATATAAATAATAATGTTTTAAAGAAATAAGATATTTAGTATAAAAGAAATTATCTGACTAAATAGAAAAGAAAATGAATTTTATAAACATTAATAGCCACGTACACTTAATGCAAGAAAATTTTACATTATAAATTCGGTTTTTTTTATAAATTTTAATGTAAACTTTATTATGATTAGATGATTATATTATATTAAAAAGTTTTATCTTTTATATATATAATAAATAAGTAAATATTTGATGATAATATAAGAATTGGTAATTTTTGAACACCGTTTTATTTTAAATTTTCTCCAAACATTGCAAATGTGCCTTAAATCTAAAACAAAAGAAGCATTTGGATGTTGGTCTTGAATTACTTGAACATAAATTTTAACAAAAATATCAACAAGAACATGAACCAATACAAGACTATGTTCAAAGTCATGAGTGTGACATTGTCCTATGTCATATAACAAGGTTCCGAAATGGCTATGGCATGAGGCAAATGAGAATACGTGGCACCAATGAAAGCCTCTATTACCTTATCCCACATCGAAAATCTAATCCAAAGTTCCCAAATCATCAATCTCTTCCAAATCCAATATCCAAAAACTAGCCACATCCTCACTGTGACATAACACACACCAAAACTTCAACTCCACAAGTTCATACTTTGATTGAAAGAGGTTGCAGAGTGAGTTAGTGTGAGATTGAGAGAACAAAACACAATGGCTTCTACACAATGTTTCTTGCACCACCATGCACTTACCACCCCTGCTAGATCTCCATCACAACGCATCATGGTTAACACCAAGCCTAACCAGATTGTATGCAAGGCACAGAAGAACTCATCACAAGAGGATGATGTTAGCATTGTTTCTCGTCGTTTAGCTTTAACTGTGCTCATTGGTGCTGCTGCTGTTGGCTCCAAAGTCTCACCTGCTGATGCAGCCTATGGAGAAGCTGGTATATATATTCTACTCTCTCTCAATATTCAAATCATGTAATAGCAGGATTATGGTTTTTTATAATGTTTACTTGTTGAAATGATCATGTTATGCTTTAGGAAAGCATGACATCTTTGGTGCCATGGAAACTCATGTTTGGTCTGAATTTCTATATGTATTGTAACCAAAGTGTTACTATAATCTACTTTTGACTTTGTGATTTTTGTGAATTGAGTGCTCATAGGATACAATCCAAGGGTAGGAAATTATATAGCCAAGATGGTGGATGTTTGTGATGAAATCAACTCAAATACTTAGGATACTAAAGAATAGGCTTGCTCAAACCTTGTGCAGAAATGATAATTGAAAGATATATGGGGTTTGCAAAGAGTAGACTCTTAATGAAATTAACTGTATGATCATAAATTCTCTAATATTATGTCAAGGATCATCTTATCTCGAAACTTGAAGTTGTTAGGTGGGGATTGGCATGATATATTTGAGCAATTTGATTATTTTGCTTGCAGCCAATGTGTTTGGAAAGCCAAAGACAAACACAGATTTCCTGCCATACAATGGAAATGGATTCAAACTATTGATTCCCTCAAAATGGAACCCAAGCAAAGAGGTTGAGTACACAGGCCAGGTTCTTAGATACGAGGATAACTTTGATACAACTAGCAATGTTGTTGTCACAGTGACTCCAACTGATAAGAAGTCTATCACTGACTATGGTTCACCCGAAGAGTTCCTCTCCAAGGTAAACCTGATTTAAATTAGTACTTCTTGTTTTCTTGTTAATAAGAAGGCATAAAACTTACCTAAAGTTCCTCAGGTACTAGTTGTACTTTTGTTATTCAGAACTGGAGTTTCACTTTGGCAATCTGCATAATTATTTAATGCAATTCTGATTATGAGTATGAATGACATGAAACTCTAATTCTGATTGAGGAATAGCACAAAAAAATACCTAGAAAAATATTTGGTAGACAACTGCAATATACAAACAACCAGCAACCAGTTATAAAATGTGAGAAGAGAAAAATACGTATATGTTCTATAAGTGAGTAGACTAGTTGGCTGCGCAGTTAACTGCAAATTAAAGGCCACAATAGATAGTTTTTGAAGAATAATTGAAGACAGAGACACCAGTTTCTACTTGCTGGCTGAAATTCAAGAATTGGTACTTTTCTCATTGCAGGTGGATTATCTACTAGGAAAACAGGCCTTTTTTGGAGAAACACAGGCTGAGGTAAGTGATTGATGATCAAACACAAATGCACCAAATACAAACACCATATCATGTCCTAACTGATTCTAAATTGGTCAGGGTGGTTTTGATGCAAATGTGGTGGCCACTGCTAACATCTTAGAGAGCTCAACGCCTGTGGTTGATGGTAAGCAGTACTATTTTTTGACTGTGTTAACAAGGACTGCTGATGGAGATGAAGGTGGCAAGCATCAACTAATTAGAGCAACTGTTAAAGATGGAAAACTGTACATTTGCAAGGCTCAAGCTGGAGACAAGAGGTGGTTTAAGGGAGCAAGAAAATTTGTTGAGAGCACAGCAAGTTCTTTCAGTGTTGCTTAAAAACTTCAATAGAGGGTTATGCATGCTATGTGTAAATCAACTTCAAGTGCTATATCTATGTTTTGAGTTGCCTAACCTCCCTTTTTTTTCACAAGTTTCATATGTAAGGGACTTGGTTGGATTATAAGTATCTGAATACTTAATATTCCTGGCTTTGTAAAGACAGCCACCATCTCCTTTTGTTTTTGTGCTTAAGCATTTTAAGTTGCTTTTATTAAGCTGCTACTAAACATTTATAGACATTATGCTTGATAGAGGGTACAAGGAGTATGTATGTTCTTAAAATGGCTTAAATTTTTATTGAAGAAAAACAAATATCGATCTCAATAACAATATATATAAAGTTCATTTTTGAAACTTAGTTAATGGAAATTTGACACCAAAGAAGAAAAAGTAGAAGCATGAAGAACAATTGAGTATTCTACCTTGGACTGGAGGCATTTCTAGTTTGGTTGATACTCAAGAATGTAGATATCCATAAAAAAGTTTTAAGAAAAGAGAAATAAGTAAATGATATGGTTAACAGAAATGTTTGGACCAATTTCTTCTTGCCGCCGAAAAAATATTATATAAACTTGATTAAAGGGTCGATCATCTTAACATTAAGATTCATTTCTTATCATAAATATTTACTTATAGTATATTATATTCCAACATCTATCTTATAAGATGTAAAGAAAGAAGAAAAAGAAGGAAAAAATTAATAAAAAGCATATAAACTAATTGACATAAGAATATTGTGGTCATCAAGTATTTCTGTAATTAATTACCATAATAAATGTATAAGGAGTATCACGATTGGTTGGTTGAGTGGAAAAAAATAAATATTCAATATAGAAACACATAATTGAGAATTAAAATATAGATAATGATATTATCTTTAAATATTTAATTAAAAATTTGTATATTCAATTAAAAAATTATAATTGAATTAAAAATTTATAATTGAATGACATGGTAAAAAGTAACCACAGCTTTTAAACTCTATATGTTATACCACTATTTATAACTTTCATTTTTTATAATAAGTTGAACAAATTGGTTTAAAACAGATGAAAACAAGTGCAAAAATAGATTTGGATGGATATTTCTCAAAATTTCATTACTTGTAGCATGTAAATTTTAAATTAAATTAAACATATTTAAAGATTATAATGAATATATATTAGCTATTATTAATTTTTATAAAACATAAATTGAATTTATATTAATATAGAATTAATACATCTTAATTTTATTTATGATTTTATACTATCTTAAAATGTAAAAAAAAAAAAAAAATTAGTACGATCAATTTAACCACAATATAACCCAAGAACAATAACCTGTGATTTGAGAGGTTGAGTCCCATTATTTAAAAAAGAGAGATATGTAACAGGAACACGACTCAATAATTTAAAATGTGCACGAATCTGATCCTCGTCACTGAACTTAGCACACATCCATGTACGACTAAACGTGCCTTAATTATTCCACTCTCGTTTTTTCCATTGTTTAGACGCACCAACATTATAATTATTAATAATAAATTATTGAGAAAAAAAAAAAAAACGGAGATTCGTATGAAAAGAGAAGTTAGAAAGCAAACGCGTTATGGTTTAAGGAACAAGGAAGGTATATACGAATACAAAGTGTAGTAGCTCATGGTAAGGGTAGTTACTGTCATTTCACCATTCACAAGAATCGAAATCCATAACAGAAAAATGAAATTATTTAAATAATATTCATAATTATGATTTATCAGTTACAGTAATGATAATGAATATAAATTATATCCATAATTATGATTAAAATTTAAAACATATTATTATTATTACTATACTATATCTATATATATTATATATATGGTTGTTTCAAGGCACAAAGGAGAAAGCGAGAAGGTTTGGGATTTTCAGCGCGTGTGTGTGGTTTTGGTAACTGAAGAGTGTGTGAAGCTGAAGAAGGAGAAGAAGGAGAAGAAGGAATCGGTGGTGTTCAAGTTACGATCGCGTTACGAAGTTTGGTTCCGATCGTTCTTTTGCTTGTTCGGTAAGTCGGTGGATCATCGCCGTTGTTATCTTCTTCTGTAAAGTTATTGGATCTGCGACTTCACGCGCCGATTCTTCTATCTTATCCTCTTTGCGTTACTCTTCCAATTATCTCTGTTTGTTTCATCGGAAAATGCCTATATATATATATATTATTTTATTTATTTAATATTTAATTATTTATTTTGTAGTTTATGAATTTGGCTTCGCTTTTGATATAGATGAAATGAAAACTAGTAGAAACATTGTGTTTTTGAGTAACACAGCTTGGGTTCTTGCATTTTTGTTGGTTTTGTTAGTGGTAGTGTATTTGGATTGTGTTAATTTGTTGTTTCAATTTGAGGAATTTGTTTGCTGTTTTAGGATTTAGCTTCTGTTTCAGGTCTCAATTTTATTGTACTTGATGTTTTCTATGCAAGTAAAACAGCTTGGATTGTTGTATTTTTATTGTTATTATCTTTTGATTGTGTTCATTTGTTGTTTTGATTTGAGGAATTGTGTGCATTGTGCTTGCAAGTAACATAGCTTGGATTCTTGCATTTTTATTATTGTTGTTGTTTTTGGATTGTGGCAATTTGTTGTTTCAATTTGAGGAATTTGTTTACTCAATTTTGTTGTACTTGCTGTTTTATGTGCAGACATTTTTTATCGAGAGATTTTCATTGTCGAATGCTTGTTGGTGTTGTTTTCTTGCTGCTGAAATTATATATGGGCTGAGGGGCACTTTTCATGGGAGGTGTGGAAGATGAAGAACCAGCCGTGAAGCGGATGAAGTTATCCTCTAAAGGATTAGTTGGCTTGTCTAACGGTTCTTCTTCTAAAGAGCCTGTTGGAGGCTTGTCCAGTGACTTGATGGCTCGGCCCCTTCCGTCCAAAGGGGATGAACAGGTTGTCGGTTCCAAAGGGCTTATAAAGAAAGAGGAATTTGTTAGGATAATTGCGAAGGCATTGTATTCTCTGGGCTACAGAAAGAGTGGAGCACTTCTAGAGGAGGAATCTGGAATATCTTTACACTCATCTGTGGTGAATCTGTTTATGCAGCAAATACTTGATGGAAATTGGGATGACAGCTTAGCCACATTGCATAAAATTGGTTTGATAGATCAAAGCACGGTCAGATCAGCCTCATTTTTAATATTGGAGCAGAAATTCTTAGAACTTCTGAATGGTGAAAATGTCATGGATGCATTGAAGACCTTGAGGACAGAGATTGCTCCACTTTGCATTAATAGTAGTAGAATCCGAGAACTTTCTTCCTACATAGTTTCACCAACTCCTAAGCAAGATAATGTAAGTGTGAGGCCTCGGTCAAAGCTTCTGGATGAATTGCAGAGACTGCTTCCCCCTACAGTAATGATACCTGAAAAGAGGTTGGAGCATCTAGTTGAACAAGCCCTTATCTTGCAAAGAGAGGCATGCCCATTTCATAATTCATTGGATAAGGAGATGACATTATATTCAGATCATCATTGTGGCAAAGACCAGATACCTTCCAAAACATTACAGGTTAAAGAATGATATGTATTGTTGACTTGTTAATTAGTAGCAGAAAATGATATGTCTAATAGACATTGCTGATTTGTTAATTAGTAGCAGAAGAAGCTTCCTCTTTCTGTTTGTCTTTTGCCTTGCATTGTCTTGATTATAAAGTTATGTCATGACATACTATATATGTGAATGCTAAACTATGGCATCTTGGAAATGGATGTGATTATTGTTGAGGTCCTGTGAATTTTCTTTTTCCATTTTTTTTTGTGTGTAAAACAAATCCTAGCAATTAGGAAATTTGATCAAACCAATTAACTACATGTTTATCCAATTATCATAGTTTTGGAAAGACTTGGTAAACACATGCTAGTTTGTCATTTGAGTTGACAAAATTAGTAGTGATTAAACTAGACAAAATCATTTCTTAGATGAAATGGTAGTCTATGCACATGTATTTGGTGTCCCTGAAAGATTAGGTTGCAATTGTCACAGGTCATTTCCATCTGTTTAGCTTTTCCAAAACTCAATTATTGAAGCATCTTTTCAGTCAAAACAAGGTCACCTGTTGCTAATGCCATGGCTTGATATTTTGCTTTTGCACTTGACTTGGTAATAATCCTGCTTCCTACTCTCTTGAGATTATCGAGTTTCCTCAAATTAGAAGACAATAGCCTGCCTTTTCAATGTGAGCCCAACCTGAATTACATGCTCAGGCCTTTTATCTTCAAGTCCATGGTCGGTGCTTCTATAATATTGAAGATCTAAATTTTAATATCATGACAACTGATATGTGGAGCTTGTTGGAGCTTACTGAGCATACTTACATTGTAAGAGATATCTGTTTAGGTGTCATGCATTTCACTATATAAAGCTATATGTAATCACACTATTTACGACTGCTATTTCTGTTAAAATGCCTTCACCACCTTTTACTTTTTAAAATGCACTTCCTTTCGTGTAAATGAGATTCAAGTATCATTAATTGGATTCAAGGGTAAATTTTGTACATAGGGTTAATAATTATAATCTGATTTCTTTCAAAAACCAACCCCCAAAGCCTGGGAGGAGAAACAAGAAAAGATATTGAATTTGTCTTAAGTTTCCATCTTCGTTATTAATTTACAACAACCTTCCTGCCTTTACTTTCCATAGCATGAGTTGCATCTATGTTCTGATGTTATTTTCTTTTCTTACTAATATTGCAACAGGTATTAGAAGCACATGATGATGAAGTCTGGTTTGTACAATTTTCACATAATGGAAAATATTTAGCTTCTGCATCAAATGATCGAACTGCAATAATTTGGGAGGTAATATTTGAGATTGATCTGAGAATTTACATTTTGTCTTTTTTTGTTCTCTTCCATTTTTATTTTTAGTTTGTCAATAAATGTGTTTTCAATGCTTGTGTTTTGAGCTTGTCATCATACTTCATATCCAAATCCCAGTTATAATTTAATCAAGACATAAAAATTGCATTCTAACACAAATAAAATATTCTTAATGTAAGAAATTTGGTTTCACTTTTTTTTTTCTCTCTAAATAGGTTGGCATAGATGGTGGACTGTCTGCAAAGCATAGATTATCTGGTCACCTCAAACCTGTTTCTTCTGTTTCATGGAGTTCTAATGATCAAGAGCTCCTCACGTGTGGTGTGGAGGAGGCTATTAGGCGTTGGGATGTCTCTACTGGCAAATGCCTCCAAATTTATGAAAAAGCTGGTGCCGGCCTAGTCTCATGTACATGGTTTCCATGTGGGAAATATATACTTTGTGGCTTAAGTGATAAGAGCATTTGCATGTGGGATTTAGATGGGAAAGAAGTAGAATCTTGGAAAGGACAAAAAACCCTTAAGATATCCGATTTGGAAATAACAGATGATGGGGAAGAGATTCTAAGTATTTGTAAAGCCAATGCAGTACTGTTGTTCAATAGAGAAACAAAGGATGAGAGATATATTGAAGAGTATCAAATGATAACTTCTTTTTCCTTATCAAAGGACAACAAATTCTTGTTGGTTAATCTTTTGAACCAAGAAATACATCTATGGAATATTGAACGTGATCCTAAGCTTGTTGGCAAGTACAGTGGTCATAAACGCGCCCGGTTTATTATCAGGTCTTGCTTTGGTGGCCTTAACCAATCTTTTATTGCTAGTGGAAGTGAGGATTCACAGGTATATGAATCTTTAATCATTGATCAAAATATTTTGCAAATTGAAGTATAGTCCTTTATAATTTGCAAATTGAAAGCCTTTGATGCTTGAATGTTTTTTATATCATCAAAAGCACAAATGTTTTTGTTTTTTAAAACCTAATTGTTTGATTATATAGGAGATTTGGTGCATCTTTAGGATAGCTTAAATTCTAGGAAATAATTGCATATTTTTCAAAAGCACTCTGAAAATTTTGCTAAAGTAAGTGATTATTTCTTAATTATATAACACCCAAGAAAATCCATATTTATTAGTTTATAGTTGTGGGTAATTAGTAGATTTTCTGTTTAGGAATATAGATACAAGGTGATGCATCTTAGACTGATATCTGTGTAGGTAAATTTTTCCATAAGGTCTTCTAGGAAAAGAAGTAGAATGATAAATAAAATTAAGTTTTTCCATAAACTAAATTAGGCTTTTGCACATAAGTTAAAAATGAGGTTGTGATCAAGCTAATATGAGAGCTTCTACAAATTAACTTATGAAGAAGTTCACATCAGTTTTATTTTCTATTTTCTTCTGCTATTAGATCTTGTCGAAAAATATAACTAAACATCCCTAAACTTATTTCTTTGGGATGTGAAACAATTCCATGCAGCATGTAGGACCCCTACCCCTGCAATGTGATTGATACTATTTACCCAACCTCTTATGATAGTGAATTCAATTTATTGGATAAATTTGGACAAGTATTAAACTTGAGTTGGGTCGGGGCCTATGTTTGTAGGTTTACATATGGCAGAGAAGCTCAGGAGAGGTAGTAGAAGCATTGCCTGGTCATTCAGGAGCTGTAAATTGTGTGAGCTGGAATCCAGCAAACCCTCACATGTTAGCCTCTGCCAGTGATGACAGAACAATTCGGATATGGGGCCTGAATTGTCTGCAAAACAAGTACCAAAAGATGCATAGCAATGGCATCCATTACTGCAATGGAGGATCTTAGATCACAAAACTCATTCCAATTGATTTATCTTCTTGTTATCATTGCTATTGTGTAAATACCATTACTACCAAAGTGGACCATTCATGTCAAACATGCATCTGACTTTTCATAAATCTCATAATAAATCCGTGTTCCATTTATGCGTTTGCTTTTTTCTTCCATTTTGCAAAATCAGTTTTGCAACACTCATTTAAACACAAAGAAACATACCTTTCTTCTTTATAGGTACTACCTAAATCAGGCCTCTTGCATGATGATTATTTTATCATTAACTTCCTTGAAGCAATTTCTGAAGGATTGAAACAGTTAAAAGACTTGAATTAAAATAATTTGGTGTAGTTAAGGCAAGATCTTATGTTTGACTTGTTGTAAATTTTAAAAAAAATAGAATTAGAAGAGTTTATTTTCTTAAATATGAATCCATCCAAATTGATTTAGATTAGTTGAAACTTAAGAAGTGTAAAATGTCTTTTTCTATTTTAATTATTAGTGACCAAAGTTTAAAGCATGAAGCCTAAACCATTAGACCAAAACTGCTTATAACTTTCCATGAACATGTTATGTATCGAACATTTAAAATAAACCTAGCTACCTCAGATTTTATACAGATAATTTGTAGTTTAAGTGAAAATATTACAAGTAAATATAAATAAAAACTAAGGATAATAAGAGCATAATTAGAAGAATGGAAAAAAGTTACTTAACATTTATGAAAGTTAAAAACTAAATATATTATTTTCTCAAATAGAAAAAATTGAGTTATGCTAGTGCAAATTAAAATTTATATATATTTAATAAAACATTTTAATCTTTATTTTTTAATTAAATTTTAATAATTTTGTTTGAAAAAACTATTAATAATTAAAAACAAGTTTGTATCGTAATATATTTTAGCCCGTAGAATGTACAAAATAAATTTTATTTTATATTACTAATATTTATAATAAGTAAATTTTTTTAATATATCAATGATATTATAATTATTTAAATAAAATTTACATTAAATCATTTTAAACATATAAATTATATTTTAATTTTATGATAAATAATATATATCACGGTACCTTGTTATTTTAATTTTTGATAATTTCTTTTAAAATAATATTAAAATTCAATTTGAAAATTGTAAACGATTTCGTTTTAGCAAAAGATGATTTTTTTTTTTTGTTTAAAAATAAGATGTTTAGAAAATATTTCGAGAAAACATTTTCATCAAAGAAAATCAACCAAAGTCATTGTTGTTGAATAATTGTTTCAAAAACATTCTTGTTCGGGGATAATTGTTTTAATTTATATATGAAAAATACAAGATTATAAATTATAGTTATGTTTTATTATTATTTTATTTTGGTAAATAATATTTTAAAAAAATTATTTTGATAATTCAAGTTTTAAAGAATTTCACTTTAATTTTTTTTAAAATAAAACCGTTAAAATTATACTAGAATTACACGACGAGTCCATTAAAAAATTTAAATTATTTTTAAATGATTTCGCACTGTGTTTCTATGTTACTAGACACGCTCTTGAATTCAGCTAAAAACTTTATAATCAAATAATCTTTGATAAATCTAATAAAATCACCACATCATAAAGTTAAATTTTAATATTTCTAGAACTAAAATGAAATACTTTAAAATTCAAAGTAAAAAAAAATAAAAAATTCAAAATATTACGTACACTACAAACTAAATAAAAATGAAACATGATTGATGAAAACTAGCCTTTAACCCTAATTGCTGAATGGTACATTGGTATATGCAAGAAAGATACTAGGGTTACGTGATGAGGCAAGTAAATTATAAGTACGGCATATGATACATTTGTGAGGGAAAAATTTAGATTGCAACAAAGGGTTTAAGAATTTAACATTAACACACGAACGCATCAAAAAACAGAACAAACACAACACAAACACAATAGCCGTAGCTGCTGCAGCCAACAAAAAACACACACAGAGAGAGACACTCTTGTTCTGTTCGATTCCTTCATTCCAAAACGATGACTAAAAAGAAAGCGAGGAAGGGAATGCCTCTTATGCGCCAAAACATCAAAGCTGATGAAGCCACCGTGATTCGCTTTACCCAGATTCTAGAACAGTTCAAAGCTTCCGATGATGAAGGTTAGCTCACTCTGTAACATTATTTTGATGAACCTTTCACCGTTTGATGCAGAAAACATGCGAAAAAACGTATTTTTGTTTGGTTTTGGGAGTTGGGTGTTTCGTTTGGATTGGATTGGATATTTGCATTTTTTTTTATATGAAGTTTGAGTTTTTTTTTTGGCTAGTTCATGACCCATTTAAAATTTGTCTTGGGAGAATGATTATTGCGTAAGTATATTCATTCATGAAATCTGGGTTTTGCTTTGTTTTTTTTTTTTTTTCTGCAGTGTACAGGTTTGATGCTAGTTTGTCAAAAGAAGACCGTGCTTTGGTGCATCAAATGGCAGTAAAAATGGGGTTTAAATCTAAAAGTTCCGGGTGAGTGATAAGGGCAATGCATGTAAATTTGCATTTTTGATTAATCTGTGAGAATTACTGTCACAATTCTTAAATGGAATAGTTGGTAATAGAGTGTTTTTGATTCAGTGTTTAGTTTTTGTGTTGTTGACATTGGACCTGTATCTTGTGTAGACCTAGGAGGGAAAGAACTCTGACTGTGCGAAAACTTAAAAAGTTGATTGATACTACTCAGAGTATTCCTCATTTTACATTTTCTGGAGATGCAAAGTGGGTGCTTGGTGATTTATTCGCTCATTATCCACCTGGTGATGGAAACATGTGGGAGATGGCTGGAGGAAATCGTGTCACTACTTGCAAAACAAAACAAAGGCAAGATGATATTTTTGGCAAGCCCTCTATGTCCAAGGCTGAAATTGCTAGGAAATTGGAAACTCTTGCTTCTAAAATGAACAATGACCCTTACATGAAACAGGTCCACTTTCTTTCTCTTTCTCTATCCTTTCAACTTCAGAAACCTATCTGTATGGATTTTGTTGGTTAGAGTTGACTTGGAAATAAGGGAACTGGATGTTATTTCACTTGCAATCAAATGGTACAGCAGCTATGCATGTGTGTAGAGAGAGAGAGAGAGTAAGAAATTATATCTGTCCTAATTAGAGAAGTTTTGTAAGATCTTGAAATTGAAACCACTCTGTGAGAAGTTCCTTGGTTAATAGATAAACCAAGAGATCACCATCCAGCTTCTTCTTGATAAAGTGTTGGTGTTTCTTTACATGCTTTGTCCTATCGTGCGGGATTAAGCTGTGTCCCAATCTAATGGTTGAGTTATTGTGACAAAATGGCTTCATAGGATTTTCATATTTTATTTTGGGTTCACTAAGTGCAATTTTCATCCATAATAGCTTGCAATCCCTTTTTTGATAGCCTGAAATTTTGCTTTTATACTTCTCCATGTGATCAAGTTACACAACAGAATGACATTTGTTAGTGTTCTTCTGCTTTATGTATATCATTTGCAAAAGAATAGTCTTGTTATTGAATCATTTGTCTGATTTCCATTCTAGCAGATCATTGAAGAGAAATCTAAGCTTCCAATTATGTCTTTCAAGGAGTCAATTACATCAACTGTTGAATCTCACCAGGTTAATTTAATATTTTGCTTTATAAAACATGCATATACTAGGTAGCTTGGGTGCTGATTGCACTATAATTAAGCTTATATGATTCCCATTGGCACGTTAAATATCCCGAATAACATAGTTGAGTAAGATTTTGTTTTAGTGCATTTCAGCATGACAATTAAATTGAATTTGCAGATTAGACTTTTGCATGTGTTTTGGTCTTAATATTCCTTTCATATGTTTCAAAGCAGGTGGTTCTCATATCTGGTGAGACTGGTTGTGGAAAGACTACGCAGGTTACAAGTTCTTTGCTTTGTCTTTATTATGTTACAGCTACATTTATGTATAATTTGTTTGCAACTGTTTCAAGATGATCATTTTGGTCATGTGCTGATGTTTTTGTAATTGGCCCATTTAGTATGCATGCATGTGATATCAGTCGGCACCCATATTTCCTTTTAATTTTTGAATTAGTGCATTTGCTCTTTTTATCCTCAATTAAAGATAATTGGCTCAAGTTTTGATAATTGTGGATGCACTGATAACTTCTTGATTTTGGGTTTCACCCATCCGTTATTCCATCATTGTATATGGACCAAGGTCTTTTAATAATTTTTCTATGCTTTGCAAAACATTTATCTCTCTCTGTTTGTTTTATTTTTTTTTTTTTTCCGTTTTTAACTTTATAAAATAAACATGATTCAGGTCCCACAATTTATTTTGGATCATATGTGGGGTAAGGGAGAGGTGTGTAAAATAGTTTGCACTCAGCCTCGGCGGATCTCTGCAACTTCAGGTGTGCAACCCTTTTGGACTTATTTTTCAATGTTTCTTTTCTAGTCTTAATTGAAATTTATTTCCTTCTGCCGTTTTTATGTATAGTTTCTGAGAGAATTGCCTGTGAGAGAGGAGAGAATGTTGGAGAAGATGTGGGGTATAAGGTAATTTTATTTATTTATCTCTGGTGAAGTAATGGTACTGTGATTCTTTATTTGGATTTATTTTGTACAGAGATATTTATGTGAACATTGAGTTTTGTTATCATAATCATACCAGTCTTTTGCATTGGTGTGTTGTACTTTCTTTATTGATACTGAGGAGAAAATCTGTAAGATGTCATTAGTAATGAAGAAATATGATTTTTCTCCTGTCATTGCTTTAATCTACACATATCTTTTCTATTTTCCCATATCACTTTCTTTCTTACATAGATTTAAGACTTTTTGTCCTTCACATTCAATTTTTGCAGCACTGAGCACTTGTTGCCTTGCTTCTTAGTAGAACAATACTAGCTTTTCTAGTGGTGTACATCTCTTAAAATATAATTCCATGGCTCACATTTCAAACAAAAATTCTAGATACGGTTAGAAAGCAGTGGTGGAAGGCAGTCATCAATTGTGCTATGTACTACTGGAGTGCTATTAAGGGTGTTGGTTTCCAAAGGTTCTCATTCGTCGAAGATAAAGCATGCGAAGGATGAAATTTCTAACCTCACTCACATAATTATGGTACTTCATTTCTAGAGTGGTATTGTTGTTATAATTCATTTATGGCATCACTCACATAATTAGTGCAAACTGAGGTGATATTCATTTTTTGTTCAGGATGAAATTCATGAAAGGGATCGATACTCAGACTTCATGTTGGCAATCCTCAGGTATACCCTTGAAAGGAACCTATTGGCCTTCACTCTCTAGTGTGGTATAGTTAAATGCAAATGTATTAATGCCAGTTGCATAAATGAGGTGAAAATAGGGCTGTAGGCTAAGCTTGATCGAGATATTTTGACCTAATAACATAAGCTTTTGGGTAGAGTTGAGTTGGTCCTTGAGTAGCACAAGTGCCTTCTTTTTAGCCACAAATATGTGGTAATAAGTTTTGTTATATTTCATCCTTCCTCCCTATGAAGAAAGATTATATCTCTGATTTTTGGTAACTTGTATGCAGAGACATGCTCCCTTCATATCCTCACCTACGTCTGGTCAGTTCAAACTCATTACATTCATACTTTTTTGTGTCTATTTTTGACCAATATTTTTGACCTTCTGGTGCTCTAATATCACAGATATTAATGAGTGCTACCTTTGATGCTGTGAGATTTTCTCAATATTTTGGGAACTGCCCAATCATCAATGTTCCAGGCTTCACTTATCCGGTACCTATACAGTAGTTTATTGTAAATTAGCTAATACTTTGTCACATGTTACTCCAATGTCCATCCTTTCTTTCTTCAGGTCAAAGCTTTCTATTTGGAGGATGTACTTTCTATTGTAGAATCCAGAAATGATAACCATCTTGATTGTGCCACATCTAGTATTCCAATGAATACTAGTGACCTAAGTGAAGAAGATAAGCTATCCATCGATGAAGCCATTAATTTGGCTTGGTCTAATGATGAGTGGGACCTGTTGTTGGAGTTGGTTTCTTCTGAAGGAACCCCAGAACTCTTTAATTACCAACATTCTTTAACTGGCCTTACTCCATTAATGGTGTTTGCTGGAAAAGGTAGAGTGGGTGATTTGTGCATGCTCTTATCTTCCGGGGCAGATTGCCATTTAAGGGCCAAAGATGGCATGACTGCACTGGAGATTGCTGAAAGAGAAAGCCAACCAGAAGCAGCAGAAATAATTAAGAAGCACATGGATAATGATTTTTCCAACCCCATGGGAGAGAAGTTACTTGATAAGTACCTGGCAACCGTCAACCCGGAACTTGTTGATATTGTTTTGATAGAGAAAGTGATAAGAAAAATATGTATTGATTCAACAGATGGAGGGATCCTTGTTTTTCTTCCAGGGTGGGATGAAATGAATAGAACACGTGAGAGATTGCTTGCATCGTCTTTTTTCAATAATTCCTCGAAGTTTATAATCATATCTCTGCATTCAATGGTTCCAAGCACGGAACAAAAAAAGGTTTTTAGGCGCCCACCACATGGTTGCCGTAAAATTGTACTATCAACCAATATTGCTGAAACAGCTATCACCATTGATGATATAGTGTATGTCATAAACACTGGACGAGCGAAGGAAAAAAGCTACGATCCTTATAACAATGTGTCAACTCTTCAGTCATCTTGGATTTCAAAAGCAAGTGCTAAGCAGCGAGAGGGACGTGCTGGCCGCTGTCAACCTGGAATATGCTATCATTTATACTCAAGGATTCGAGCAGCTTCCATGCCAGATTATCGGATTCCGGAAATTAGGAGAATGCCTATTGAGGAGCTTTGCCTGCAGGTATTCCATCTTCCCTTATTGGTGTCTCAGAGTCTTGGTTATTATTAGATACTCAATGATAATGGTAAAAACTTCATCTGATATCCCCTTAAAGTGTAAATGTGAAAAGTTTGAAAAAGGCAAAAATTAGTAAGTTTGTAATGCTACATTTGAATTTCTAACTTCTTATGAACTTT
Organism: Hylodesmum podocarpum; assembly: GCA_026586105.1. Lineage (NCBI taxonomy): Eukaryota > Viridiplantae > Streptophyta > Magnoliopsida > Fabales > Fabaceae > Hylodesmum > Hylodesmum podocarpum. The sequence continues at coordinate 2,794,828 of JALJEV010000519.1, read as the reverse complement.
GTACACTTGTGCAAAATGACGTTGGTTAGGTTTGTGCAAAAGGAAACAACTGCCTGGTCAAGTTTTTGGGAAGAGCAAATAGGGAAGGGCCTGATTGCATTTTTTAAGAAATTGTTGTCTATGATATTTGGTGCCTATGTTAGAAAGATTGTCATGGTTTAAGAACAATTCTCCACTGCATCATATATATGATTAGGAGATTTTGTTTTGCTAGTGCTCATCAAAGGGTTTGTTCGAGGATCTCTTGGTAGAAAATAGAGAGAGATTGGAAAACTGCCCATACCATTTGCATTTCTCTTGTTTATATATATATATATATTAACCAGGATCTTTTATACTGGATGATGTTCCTTTCTTGGGATGTTTGCAACCATTAAATCAGCGGAGTGTTAATGATTTTTATTTTATTTTTTTGGTGTACAAGCAGGGTATCAATGGATTGATTCTACATGAAACAAGACAATCTTTTCCCTCATGTTAGATTTAGTTCTTACTCTCTCTCTCTCGTGACAGGTAAAGTTGCTTGATCCAAGTTACAAAGTAGAAGAATTTTTAGGCAAGACATTAGATCCTCCACTTTTTGAGTCCATACGCAATGGTGTTGCAGTTCTTCAAGATATTGGGGCATTTACAAAAGATGAAAAGCTCACCCAACTAGGGGAGAAGTTTGGTTCTCTCCCCGTTCACCCTTTAATCTGTAGGATGCTTTTTTTTGCAATTTTGACGAACTGCCTTGATCCAGCTTTAACTCTTGCATGCGCATCTGATTATAGAGATCCATTTACACTTCCAATGTTACACGAGGAAAGGAAGAAAGCTACAATTGCCAAATCTGATTTTGCTCGTATATATGGGGGTTGTGGTGATCAGTTTGCCGTATTAGCTGCATTTGAATGCTGGCAAAATGCAAAGAAGATGGGTATAGAACAACAGTATTGTTCTCAGTATTTTGTGTCTTCAAGAGCCATGCATATGTTACATGGCATGCGTAAGCAACTCCAAACAGAACTCGTTCGAAACGGGTTTATTAATGGGGATGTTACAAGTTACAGTGAGAATGCACATGACCCTGGTGTACTCCATGCAGTTTTGGTAGCAGGTTTGTATCCAATGGTTGGGAGATTTATACCAAATCTTAATGGAAGAAGGTTTATAGTTGAAACATCAAGTGGTGATAAAGTTCCCTTGCACAGTCATTCCACAAATTTTAAGTTGTCATTCAGGAAAGATTTAGATCACACTTTAATTGTGTATGATGAGATTACTCGGGGTGATGGGGGTATATACGTAAGGAACTGCACAGTCGTTGGACCACTTCCACTTTTGCTGCTTTCAACAGAGATAGCTGTTGCTCCAGCAGAAAATAACGATGACGGGGATGAGGATGATGCAGGAGGAAGTGATGACGAAGCTGGAAGTGAAGATGGGATGGAGTGTGATACCAAGTCCAGTGAAGATAAGTTGATGTCTTCTCCCGATAATACAGTTAATGTAATCATGGACCGATGGCTTTATTTTTGTTCAACAGCAATTGATGTTGCTCAGCTATACTGCTTGAGAGAGCGGTTATCAGCAGCAATCTTATACAAAGTATGTAACCAAACTTTTATTTGTGGTTTTCACCTATGTGATTTATCCATCTCATTCTTGTTAGTTGTTGAAAATCAGAATATAATATTCAGATTTATTAATTATAGTGGTTTATAGGTACATTATCATAGATTTATAGGAAATAGAAAGTAGCAAAGTAACCAAACTTTTTATTTGTGGTTTTCACCTGTGATTTATCCGTTCCATTTTTTAGTTGTTGAAAATTAGAATATAATATTCTGATTTATTAATCATAGCCGGTTTATAGATTGATTTATAGGAAATAGAATGTGTTCTATTTATGTATAATTAATGTAATTAATCTATATAAACATGCATGTTGCAGTGTACTCTGATACATGGTTTTGATAAAAACTTCCTTTACTTTTCATAATTTAATGTTAGTTGTTATAAAAATCTTGACACATTGTTCTACATTTTTAGGTGATACATCCAGGAAATCCTCTTCCTCCCATCTTGGCGGCCTCTATACATGCTATAACTTGTATTCTGTCATGTGACGGGTGCATTGGCTTGCCAGGCTTGCCGGGGATGTCTGAAGGTGTTAACTCTCTGACCACTATGGTGAATGAAACAAGTTTAGACAAGCCAGGAACAAGGGTATGTCGGTCAGGTAAGCGACCAAAAGGATCCTTTGCAGAACCTACAAATTCAGGTGGGCACCATACCTCTGGACCTTCTTTTAAAGCATAGGAAATTCAAGTCGGGTTGACACGAATTCGATCCCAAGCCAGCTTTCTAATGATAATGTTTCACATGGAGGTTGATAGTATGTTAAGTATTGACAGATAACAACCTTCCAACAAACGGTTGCATTCAGATTATATAGAATACAAGTTCTAAGTGAAAATTGAACTTGGCAGTGAAAATTTTGCTCAGAAGACTGCCTTGTTCATTGTGCAAGCAACCATATGAAGTGTTGAATGTAATGAAGAAAAATCTTGGTCCAGATGTGTTTGTGTCACATTCTACAGGTGTATGTGCAGTGAGATGAGGGACTCTAGGCACAATTGAAGGATCATTTAGGTTTTAGTTAGATTTGGTACAATTGTTCCCTTGTTTGTATAACTACATAGTCAAATCTTTTGAAACATTAGCCATCCTCAACACTTGTTAAATTGAAGTACTAAAGTTTAACATGAAAAGTAAAATGTAGCCTAACCAATGAAACCGTATAAAATCAAGAGGAATGAAATTTGTGTGGAGGCTTTGAGCTGATCATAATATATCATGCATTTACTAATGGAAATTCTGTATGTCATAAGTTACATGTCGTTGAATTAGCCTCAAAACAGTGTGATATCCCCAATGTGTTGAGAACATGCAATGCATTCTACAACAGGTTTATCAGCAACAATACTGTAACATCACTACGCCATTCAAATAATTTACTTCACAGTTTACTAACTCAGAATATATATGAATTTCATTTATTTCACATTTTATATATTTATATATTTTTCTCTCTTTACATTTTATAATTGATTATATTTGTATTCTTTTTATTTACCAAATATTTTTCCGCTACTAATTACTATCTGAATTAACATTATTTATTAAATGATCTTGGTACTAATTATCAAAACTCTTAGATTCAATTATTAAATAATCTTGGTACTAACTATCAAAACTCTTAGATTCAATAAGTGATTGGTAGAGTGTCTCATTAACGTTGTTAGTAATTTTAGAAATATAATACAAATGTATGATAAATTTAATTCTATTAATTAAATTAAACAATTTTTTAAATCTTGATGGATTAGGTAATTGAATCTTATAATAAATATTGTAAATAAAAAATATTAAAAACATATTAAAAAGTGTGTTGTAATTAGGGATGGGAATAAATTGATTCTAGATTGTATATAAATAGGTCTAACTTATTTTGTACAATTAAGGTCTAAATTATTAGTAAATCTGAATTGTTTGATATGAAATAAAGAAAATGATAGTTTATTCATAAAATTATTAGATGGAAGAAAAAATTTGCATCAATAAAGTTTGAAACTGTTCATGAGGACCTAATGCTCAATCTAATCAATCCAGACTCAACATTTTTTTTTTTTAAATGAAGATTGGATTCAACTTTACTATATAAGCTGGTGTGAACAAAACTTCATCAAGTCAACCAACTACAACCAGATTATTTATGGCAAATTATATGAAAAATTGTGCATTAGCTGTCCAGTGTAAAGCATTCCATCAAGTCATCAACCAAACCCTAGTCAACCTAATTCATATGTCTTTATTATCACTTGTCTTTTTAGCTGAGTGATTAACTGCTTATCACACATTTGAGAAGGTGTGTTAGGTAGTGTAGTTTTGATTGTTAGGCATATCATTGTTATATAATTATCTCTATATATAGAATGATTTCATTAAGAAATTAGAAGTAGTGGTTAAAAAAATCATACTGTTTGATGGTATAGTCTTAATAAGAGTTAAATTATTAATGTAAATATTGTGAATTAATTAATACCAATAGTATGAAGCATTATATTAATAAATAATTTTGTTAATATAAAAATATATATATGTTTGAGAGTTCCTGGTTGTTGATTGTTAAATTTTGGTGATCCTGTTTGATTATTCATAACAGAATGTATTTATAAATAGAGAAATGTTGGTAAACATTTTTAATACGTAGATAATTATATATAAAATATATATATATAAAATTTATAAATATATATATATATATATATATATATATATATAATTTATTGGTTGACTTTGTATCGGAGTTTCACTTCGCATTCTTTTTATGAATATAACTTAGACATTTAATTTTTTTTTTTTAAAAAAAAATTGCAAGGTTATTAAAGAGAATTTAGGCTTTAATGGAGGCATGGGGTAGTTATTAACTTATTATAGATTCATATTTATCTGACTCTGACACAGTGAAAAGAAAATTAATGGCTTTGAATTAAAAGTTAACCTTGCTGGATTGAAAGTGATGCATGGTACAAATCTATGCAATTTCTAAGTGCATGCATATTGTCAATACATTAATTTATGATGACCTATTTGTAATAAATCTCAAACCACATGCTACCTACTTTTCATACTAACAAATTAACATTCACACGCAATGTAAGAGAAAAATGGTGATATGAAGTGATTGATTTCTCCTATGGTGTGTAATAGTTATCTTCTATTCTTGAGATACTATTACTTAGCATTTTAGCTTATGTATTGGACAAAATATTTACTTTTTATATAATTGAATTTATAGTAAATAAATAATTTTAAATATAGATATTATATTATAATTAAATTTTATAATAAATCAATATATTTAAAATAGTCCTTAAAAATACTCTTGTTTAATATAATTACTTAATTTATATATTAAAAAATTATGCACATTATTTATGTAGTTAGTTAAAAAAAATATTTTCTCAACTATTTGAAACTATTTTCCCTTCATCTTTGTTTATATACTTGATTCTTTAATGTTTTCTTTTTATCCTCTTCTATCATCGTATCTAAATAAATATTTTAATGGTTTTTTTTAAGAAATTACCAATAATGGTAAATAATATTATATGAAAAATTAAATAGTTAATTATATATAATCTCCATATTTACATATATTTATTAGTTATAAATTTTTACTATAATATATGTAATTTATATATTAAAAATATTTATTTATTATGAATGTTAATAATATAAAAAATATTTATTAGATTTTACACCTCTAGAATGAGAAGATTCACTTTAGACGGTACTCAAATTATATATATATATATATATATATATATATATATATATATATATAATCTAAAATTAACATTCTATCCTTAAACTCCCTTCAAAAAGAACCAAATCCCTATTGAATGCATATTAAGTATCTTTTAGTATTGATTACATATTCTAAAGAAGTAAATTACTTATAATTAGGAGAATATAATTTCTATCCTAAAATCCTTTTACTAATAAATTAGAAGATTATTTGATTGTTAATTAAAGATTTATATTATTAGATTTGTTTCACACTTATTGATATTTAATGTTGTTATGTATATTTTTACTGAAATGTTTTAATCAATGTTTTATTACTTATGATAAATGATACTATACATAGCAACTGTTAAATAGAGGTATATATGAAAAGTTAATAAGATTTCGGACTGCTTGTAACACTTCCATAACTTTACAAAGAATCCATTTAGGAAAGTTAACAAGTGAAGAAAATAAGAATACAAAAGGTTATTTAATGACACTTCAACTGCCTCTTGATTAGTGCTAATTAATGACAAGTTGGATAAGGCTCTTAACTTTTTGGATACATAAGAGAAGAAAATTTGAGATAATTAGTAGGATAATTCCCCTCCAAAAGTTAGTGTATGTAAATATCGGAAATTGAAAATGTATGAGAAAAAGATTATTAATATTTATACTCTCATACACATACTAAGTGAATCATTCTCTTAGAAAGTGTTAGATCCATTATATAATTAATACTTTTAAATTGATGTATAATTGTTAAACAAAAAATAACGATTATATTAAATTTCATTAAGTTTTCATTGAATAATTATTCACGCCAGCACAAATTCAATGAAGTATTCATTGAAGTAGTTTGATAAGGAGGAAACTGGAAAATGGTCACTTGCTAGCTCATGGTAGGGACCTATGTCATGCATACGCCGAAATGAAACCATAAGAAATGAAATCATAAGAAACAAAATCTTAAGAATTAAGCAACAAAATTCAATTTGACTGAGTAGCAACGAAATTAAGCCACGTCCACACATGCATAACAATTATCAAAATGGTCTTTGTTCAACAAAATTCAAACTATCTTTGTTATTTTTCGCAACCCAAATGGATTATTATTTATTCTATTGGTTCTTCGTTATCACGATGATTTGACGATTGTTGTTTAGCTCATTTTCGTTTGGACATGAACCATAAATATTCCTAAAACATAATGGAACACAAGTATGTGAATGAAGAAATAAAGTACTTTTTCTTGCATGCACTATATCTAGTCCTAAGATTTACGTGCATGGAATTGTGGAACTTCGCCTTGAGAATTGAGATTAATCAAAGGGTTCCTCATAATATCGAGAAAATCTAACTTAGTTAAATTAACTATATAAATTCTTATAAATTGAAATAAATTTGATTTTTATTTGTAAAAAAGAATATATAATGGTGGTCTAAGATTGTCCAAATTATGTCATGGACAGACAATCATAGGAACTATCATAAACCTTTTAAAAAAATTGATAGTTCTAGATATTGTTTCTATGATGTTTGAATTGGTAGGGTATGTGGAGTAGTGTTGAACACGGTAGCATGAAACCAGATAAAGATGGGTCCAAAAGTAGGCACCGTCAATTTTTGACGTGAAATTATTGGCCATAAAGAATTGAAGACATTAAATTTTTTCTCCCTCTATTAACAACTATAACTTAAACATACCTTCTACTTTCACCAAAGTTATTTAAAAAATCATTTACAACGTGTATATTGCATTGTCGTACATACACATTACACAATATAAATGCTTTTTAATTTGTTTTGGGGCAGATGACTTGGTCCCTTTTGATTTGGAAAAAAATTTAAATAGAGAACTGCAATACAACTATTAATTATAAAATATATAAGAAAAATAAAGAAAGACAAAATATAAAATATATATATATATATATATATTGAATGAGTTAACTGCGTATTAAAATTAATTATACAATAAAATTATTTGATTTGAAATATTTTATATAGGTGGACAAGAAAACAAAAGGAAGAGAAATATAATTGTATGATGTATAATATATTACATATACGTCGAAATAATGTAAGTCTTATAGCATTTTTGTTTTCTCTAAATAAAATCAAATAAAGAGAGAGTTAAAATAAAAAAAATATTTAGTAAACAACTGTAATATGCAGATAATTAGATAATTAATTATAAAATGTAAAAAAAGATAAATATATATATATAAAGTGTGAAGAGAAAGAAATATATAAATATTATGTGAATGAGTTGGTTATTTTATTACATATTAACAATTATAATAAAATTTTTAAATTAGACTCTCAGCATAAATTTGAGAAGTACGTGTCCAATACGTAAATCTATATATAGAATTATTTTGTACGGATCTAACATGATTACTTATTTATTTTAGGCTTCATCACGTAAGTTTGAGTCTACTCTAAAAAAATTATAAATACGTTTCTTTTTATTCTGTGGAACATGTCTTATAAATTTGATCATATTATATCAAATTAATATATATATTTTTTTTTAATTCAATCAAATAGAATTTTTAGTTCTTTTTATTATTTCAACCAATGCTTGAATATCTTTAAACAACATTAAATACAATAAAATAATTATAAATTTCTTCATTTCCATATAATTGATTTTTTTTTTAAGTAATGTTTTGAAAACTATAATAAAGAAATGTGAAAGGAACAATTGGCGTCAAAGCTAGCATTTTTGGACCAACAATGCATTTCATTCTATATGTTATGTATACTATAAGAAATATATTAACAAGTATTTTAAAGATAATAAAATTAAAGAATAAATAAATTTTACTAAAAATGATATAGTTAAAAATCACTACAATGATATATATAGTTAGTATCCTTTTTAATTAGTTTAATTAATTTCATTGTCTAAATTGTTGCTGTGTAAATATAACTCTTAAAGTAATTATTATAACTTTTTAGTATATATTATTTTTACACACACACACACATATATATATATATATATATATGTATATATATTATCATAAAAATCACTTTGAATTAATATTTTAAATGATTTGAGAATAATTACTAGTCTCATGTATTGAATAGGATCTGTGAAACGAACCATAATTGATCAAATCTAACAAATATCATCTTTTTAAAACACATTTCATTCTTTTTTTTACTGTCAAATTTAAATGGAATGATCAATTCAACACTAAAAGCAATGAAAGTGAAATATTCGTACGTACACTTTAGCTTCTAACAAGTAACAATCAATTTCGTTTTCTTGAAAAGTCATTGGCCTTAGACTTTTGGAGATTGTTGCTGCATTCACATTGTAACATTATTATAAGTCAGACAAGTCTTATTATTTGCCTTCAGAGGTTCACTAGTATGTGAAACTTTTGAAGCACAGAAAAATGAAAAAAAATTCAGAGAGAAGCTGTGTAAGAAAATACAACAAATCTGAACTTCCACGCCTTCGTTGGACACCTGAACTCCATCAACAATTTGTTCAAGCTATTCAAAGTCTTGGCGGAAAACATAGTAAGTTTAATTTGATTTTCCTCTGTATAAATATATAACATATTCTAATATATGTAATGCTAGGGTTATAGCAAATTCTATGTTTAAGCTATTTTTCGATCGAAATTTTCAATTAAACTTAAAAATATTGTCCTTAATTGACTTGGTGTTTTGTTGATTGACTTTTTTTTATTTTGTTTTTGCTTGTTTTTCTTATTCTTTTTTGCCAACAAATTTACCATGTTATATCTGAGAAGAGAAAAGTTAAGTTGTGTTTGTGATATAGTTTATCTGTTGATATAATTTCTTTTAGCTTGTTTTATTGAAGTTTTGGTGTTGTTTTCATCTCTTTTCTTCTTCTTTATCTTGTGTGATTGAAATATATCCAGCAAAATAAATTAAGAATGAAGGAAAATGGTTTTGCAGAGGCAACTCCAAAACAAATTTTGCAGCAGATGCGTGTGAAAGGACTCAGAATCGCTCACATCAAAAGCCATCTTCAAGTACGTGATTACACTGCTCACTCCTACTCGTGGTACAAATCTTATTATTATTATTATTATTTGTGCGTGGATGAATCTTGGCATCATTCGAGTAAGAAAAATATTTGGTACACAACTAAAATATGTAGACAATCAGATAATTAATTATAAATTGTGAATATAGAAAAATCATGTATATACATATATATATATATATATATATATATATATATATATATATATATATTCTTTGAGTAGGTTGAAATGTGTATTGTATTTGACTATAAAATAAAGTTGTTTATATAATATAGTTAATTTTACATCCATTTCTTAATTTCTTCCGTTAAAAGTAAAACAGTTCTAAACGTGAAATATTAATAAGAAAAACATTTCTGATATTTATACGATGTTGTCATATAGTGGGTATATATAGATTATTCTACTTTTTTAACCCTAACGGTCACGTGTCTCTTCCTTTTATAATATTAATGGGACAATAAATAACCTAGACATAATACATTGGCAATTACTTCCACTATATTGATGAAAAACAATAAACAAGAAAGCAGATAGAGCGCCATATATAGCCTTAATTCCTTTTTTCAAAAAGATACCACAAAATTGATGGAAAAATATGATGCAACTGTATATAGTATTATGCTGTTTATATGCTTTGATCACCAAATCACCATTAGTTAGGGTAAAACCATAATGATTCAATTTAATTACCCCGTTTTATGTAGAATTTAGATAATATATATATATTACACATTTAAATGATTATCTTCCTTGAGACAAAACAATGATACTTTGGATGTTCAAATTTAAAACGTGTTTTATGTTATGTGATTGTAAATATATAGTACTATCTAGGTTAGGTACATATTTTTTAGGTTAGGTGCAAACGCACATATGATCTTCGAAAAGGGAATTAGGTTTAGAAAAAAAAATAATGGGTGATTAATTATTTCCTCTTATAGAAATTAGTTTCATTGTTTAAAAATTAATCACGTATACAGCTAGTTGTCCAATTCAATTCTCTCTAATGTTGCCAATTAACAAAGGCACAAAGTGTATTAATCCAACATTTAAGTCATACTTGGCTAGCAAAAGATATAAATGGTCAACAAGCCTCGTCTAGGGTTCACAGCCATTATTATGAGGCTAGCTATAGTCATATAATATCTTATTAATTGTTTGATCCTGAGTAATATAGGCAGAAAATTTAAAGTCTTTAGATCAAACAGAAGACTAGTGAATTACGTTATTTACGTGTATATTAGTTATTTCCTTTCTTGATCTATTAATAAAATTTTGATTTACATAGTATGTAATTCATGATCAAGTTTTCTTACATGCAAGAGATCAAATTGGGGCTTTTGTTAGATGTACAGAAACATGAAAGGACATGCCATGATTGTACCATCGGATCAGTTTCTGGAAGGAAATGCAAATTATTTCAAAATATGCTCCATTTCTCCAACCCAAAGGTAACCCATCACTGATTTTACAAAAAAATGAGTTAAGATGTCTGGTAAAAAAATTTACATAACACTTGAACATATTCTCTATAATTTTTTAAAGTGAAATGAACTAATCAATCTTATTTTTAAATATCTAGTCCTAAACAAGAAAAATTCATAGTGTCCCTCCATAGTGTAAATGATTCTAACATTTGGCGTTATAAGTTTTCAAAAGACACTAAACTATGGCATTTTGATGTTCGGGATGATCATGATCTAATTCCTTTCTGCATTCCCCTCAATAAGATTAAGTACATTGCCATGTAGTATACACTTAGGGTTGGTTTTCATAGATTAGGTTTCATTAGTCAAGATTTTTCTCAATTCGTCACTTACATCTAGATGAGTATGAATTTCATGGGATCTCCTTCATGCCACCCTTATAGATTACGATTTGCCGTTGACAACCTTAGAAATTTATATAAAAGGAAGACACAAATTTTATAAAACATCATCATACAAAAGGTTAGACATAAATTTATATTATCTTTTTTGAAAACTTTTCAAAAACTCTATTAAGAGAAACTGGGTCTAATTGTCGTGACACACTTGTCTATTTCTAAAAATATTATGTCTGACCTATTAGACGTTACATGAAAATATTTGGTAAAAGCTTGCCATTTTTTTAATACAATTCAACACTTTGTATTTTTACATTTATGTTTTAGAATAATAATTTCAACCTTCACAAAATTTAAAACAAATGTAAACACAAACTAATATCAAGATTCAATCATTCTATAGACTTAAAAAAGTGTTTAACTGTAAATAAAAGTTTCAAACTCATGCAAATATTATATTTATAAATAAACCAAACATTTATACCTGTTAAAGTTGTGTATACTTGTAGACCTAAGTAGCATGAACCAAACTGCAAAACATATTAAAATAAATTTACCAATAGCAGGTTAGAAATCCAAGCCATCCAATTCTATAATATAAATTCCTACGGTTAAAAAGAATGCTTCATGATAAATTAACCTCTTAATTTACTACTTCATTTAAGAATTTCCCTTTATTTTATCTATGTGAAAGAACTGCACTATGAGTATTAAAGTATGGAGCAGGTTTCTCAAGCGGGAATTACATCTGTTAGAAAACAAAAATGGGCTTTCACACATCAGTGATCAAGAAATTGAATATGGTCTAAACCAGGTATTTTAAACTATTTGATTTGGCGTCTGCCCAAAACTTTGTTTATTTCAAATTTGATTAGATAGGGCAGGTGGAGTGTATTTTCCTTAGCATATAAAATTTTAGTCCTAATTTAAGGTAGAAACTACCAAGACTAAATTTAATTTATGTTCTTTCAATTTGCTTGTTTATGTAATTATGTTTATTGATTAAATAAACGAATTCAATTAATACACCGTATTAAAGTTAATTTTTTTTATTAAAACAAAAAGAACAAAATACAATAGGTGTTCAATGTTAATGACATGATTATTCATATACTTCTAAACAATGTACTGAAACCTTGCAGAAACGCCAATCAAGTGCAGTGACTAGTGATGATGTGTCAAACGAAGATGAAAATTGTAGGGTAATCAAATTTCCTGATATCTCATTCTCCTTCAGCATGATGCATGGTGAGAATAGCCAAAAGATAATGCGTTTTTCGTCATCAACTGCAGCTGCTAATCATTCTGTTGATCCTAGTTCTACGCCCTCTTTTGGAAACAATTATATAAACTTAGACCTAACAATCTGATCTTGTATTATTCTTATTCACTTATTACACATGCGTGGCACTAGTTACTGTTGACTTTTTAGGCAAAGACTTACTGTAGTTTTTTAATTAATTATTGTATTCTTTATTAAAATGTTAGGCTCTTGGAAGTCTTAACAAAAGTTCTCTTTCTTCTTCTGTATGATGATGATACAATACAAGAATTTAAACATGTCAACCACATTAGATATAAACTACATGCTTCTGGCGATAGTCTTATTCCTAGCTCCCCAAACTCACCAGCACCACAGTGCAAGTGAAAAACTCACGAATGTTAATTATTTAGCCCCAAGTTTATCAGCTTGAATTTCCATTTATAACATGTTGTCGAGTATTTTCAATTTAAAAAAGAATTAATGAAACTATATTATGTATCACATGAAAATTAATAAAAATTATGAATACATGGTGTTCAAGAACTATAAAAAGATTTCTCCTCTATTGTCAAACAGATGTAACGAAATACATTGCATTTGACTAATAAATGTACATGAATAGGAACAAAAAAAGGTAGAATGAACATATTTATACAAGTTCGGATCCACAGGGGATCCAAACGCTTTTCAATTGTTTCTGTTGTATTACATCTTTCACTACATTTCAATGACCTGTATTTCAATTTCCTAACAATATCACTAAGTAGAGTTTTCACTGCCTCTTCGCCAACGTCTTCCTCAATCCTTTAATAATTTTTGAAAACCAAACCAAGTTCATAATTGATAGCGCCAACGGCACAATAATAACCAACAGCTGTCCAAAGGTGTGCATCTGCTCAACCTGTTGAACAGTTGAACAATGACGTCAGATCCTAAGCTTCATAAAGTACTAGAATTTGACAAAAAATTAGAAAGAAACAAATCACATGACTTAGTGGTTGACATTGGATCTACCATGACGACATTTGGCTTACTAAACAAGGAATCAAATTGTAAATTTATTTGAACTAGTTCTATCGGTTTAGCTTTATTATGTAGGGGTAATGGTACATACATACGAGTGTAATAGGCAACAAACCACCTTAGAAGGTCAAAAACTTTAAATATTATGATATAAATGCTGCAAAACACCACACACAAGACAATTTTTCAATTCAGTGATTCAGTAGTTATTACCTGGTCAAAGTGCAAGAAGACATGATAAAACATGTAAATGAACAAAAGTACTCTGGCAACCTGCAGAAAGACCATTTCAGCAAGCATGTCAAAGATGGCAAGGATGGGATTTCTATATACTCAACATGATATGCAATTGACAATTATTCCGGAAATAACACAATAAGTTGGTGACAAATGTATTTCAAAGTGAAAGGACTCAACCCACCAGCCAAGCAATGAATATTACAACCCCATTGATGAGATAAGCTTTCGACCTTTTCATTCCAGCTACATCAAGATACCTTCACAAACACAATATCTGCATTAATAAATAAACTAAATGACATAAAGAGTGCAATTTAAGAGCAAGATTACCATCTCAAATTGATCCCAGGAGTTGTTGTCTCTGAGATCAGGACCATGTATGTGTATAGCTGACCCTCCCCACTCAGCATTGAAAAGGCTACTGCTACTAAAGAAAGCAAATGATGAATCACCTGAATCAATTTTAATATGAAATCATATTAAATCCAGACCCACAACCAAAGAGGGTGAAAAATGAAGGAAACCAAATTCTGGCCATAATTATCTTCAGCTGGGTTCCTATTAAAATTGAATGAGTTGGGTTGGTTTAAACTACGCAAGTCAAAAGATATGATCCTTACATATTCATATCCACCAAGAGAAGGAAAAAACCAAAATATCATCCCAAGGTCAGCGATGAAGTAACCAACAGAGACCTGTCACATTAAAATTAAAATTTAGTAAAATTTGATGTAAATCATTACTAGCAACATATAGAAAGAATTACCAAAAAGGAATTCACAGAAGATATAGATACTAGGAAAAATGTGAAGAGAGCAGTAGTTAAGATATTATGTCAATATTATTTGTTAACATGCTCTGAAAATATGGTTACACACACACACACTGACACACAAAGAAAAATTTAGGATCTACCATTGAGCCTATTGCATTAATCACACATTCTGGATCAACATATGGTTCAGACTAATAGAAAAAGTCATTTTTGCATTTTAATCTTCAAACAGATGGGATCATCGTGCTTTTCTTTCTTCAGCATATCTTTCAGCAAAAATAGAAATGATGAAAACAAGCAGCAAGTTACACACAGCTGAAGGCAAATAGAATTTCATCAATAGTATCTGACTGATTAAGTCTTGGGTGTTTGGATACTTGATCAGACAATAGCATGGCATACATCATGCAATTTATGATAATATCAGGAAAAAAAGTCAGCAGTCAAGATGATGCTATGCGGCTAATAATATATTACTCCACTTGGAATAGATTCATAGATTGAAATACAAATGAACTCCAACTCTTCATTCTATTGGTTAGGTGACATGTCCTCCACTGAGTAGTGACACAATTATATCTGGTTAAGTGATTATTGTTTATTACAGATTCATAATGGTGACCTGCAGAGATAAATCACAAAAAGGAAAAGAAAAGGCAACGAAATTAAAAAGAGTCCACATCATTCTTACCCCAAGAGCAAATGTAGACAATGAAGAGCTTCGGAATGTAATTAGTTCAGCTGACAGATCGTCGTCAGAATAGAGATTTGAGCAAAACACCAAGTACAGTGACATAGTTGTTATGAAAATAGCATGGATTGTTGACATAGCACTGCATATATAATAGGAAAAAAATTCATAAACATATTATCTTGTCAGAAACAAAATAAGAAATATTCCACTAAATGAAAACATCCACTCACCGATTACTCCACTCAACACGTTGGATTCTAGTAAGGCTGGAATAGCTCTTAAAGTGAACAGTGCAGAAAAGCTGAGTAAGATCATAGACCTGGAAAAACAGGGAATATTTAAAGAAAAATGTAAAATAAAAATATTAAATGACTGTAACTTTCAAAGCTCGTAAGTCAGATGAAGTGAAATTCTTCAGACAGTTGAGTGGGAATATAATTTAATACAACCTACCATCTTGCAAGCAAAAATACCACCAATGATAGAAGTATATGGAATCAGAGGATCTGCTAACAAATATTCCTTCACGAACAAGTTTGCCCGGTTCTGGTAAGATTTAAATTTCATCATTTCTTTAGAAGCCAACATTGCCACACTACCCTTTGAATGAAAAATCTTTTGAATATTTTGCAAGCTTCTTCCTGTACTCTTGTCTCCTGATTTATGAATAAATACGAGTTTGAAGACAGAATGTTAGAAAACTAAAATCCAAAGATGAATCCTAAGGATAACGATAACTATCAAAGAAGTTACATGAATTGAGGGAAAGTGATTTAAAAATTCAAGTATATGTCTATCACGTGCCAAAGAGACAAGGACGATAGATAATTAACAAAATTTTCTTATGGACAAAGCTAGAATATTCATATAAGGAAAGAAGAAATATGAGGAATTTGAAGGAAAAGGATAATTCACATCCAAAATTAAATAAAAGTGCTGATATCTCTCATTGAAAGCAATCTTAAGCCAAATCAACTCTAAAAAGGTAAGAACACCCCACAGAAAATCCAAATGTTCAGAATCAAACAAAGAATCCAAAGAGTTCATTCATTTGCATACAAAATAAAACACTTTGCCATAACACTCTTCCTTCTTACTCAATCCAAATCCTCTGAAATTAATCAACAAGACAAGCATTCCTCCATACCCTGTGTACATGGTACATACCCAAGTTTCACACAGCACTCCCAAAAGTCCGTCCTAATTTCCAAATGTTGCGGTCCAGCAATGTAAATAACAACTAACAACATTAACACAGACCCACCAACCGAACCAACATATGTAAAATTCAATTACTAACATTTGCAGGAAATAAATTATCAATCCGGATAGCGTAGGAGAAAAAAAATATACAAATATGGCATATGCTTCAGACCTGAAGATTAATAACAAACGGTTTACTCATTAATATGAAATCCTAACCAGTTACCATTCTTAATATCACTAGCCACAAAATGAAATACGTTACTACTCTGAATATCCGTAACTACTATAATTAATGTCAAGCTAACAGAAGACACTCACAAATTAAAAACAAAATCGGGAAAAAAAATAAGAAAGAAAACTATTCAACAATTAAACATCGCCAAAATGCAATCCAAATAGGGTTCTAATTTTTCCACATCAATCCAACACCAACTTGATCAAGTGCGATTAGAATGAAATCCAAGCAAGATTTTCCAATAATCAACTTATGGTACATTCCAACACAGAATACTCATCGGCGTAAGTTCCGCGGACAGCACAAACAAACAAAAGAATAAAAATGATTGCATCAAACTTCAGAGTAAAATGAAATCTCTTCACGAACTCATACAAAGACAAAAACAAAAAAAAAAAACAAAAACAAAAACAAAGCAATAACCGAATCGTTCAAGCTCCGGCAGCACTCAATAGAAAGGAACAGAGTAAAGTACCGAAGAACGGCGAATACGCAAGAAGTTGACGAAGGGAAGAAACGCGATCGGTTGGTGTGTGAGTTTGGAAGGAAATTTTGAGAAGAAAGTGGTGAAGGAGGTGGAATCATGCTGATTGAGCAATGGTGATTGAAGAAATCGAAAGGGAAAATCGGAACACTGAAAACCCTAACATGTTCGATTGGATTTGGATTGGGATTTGGAAGAGGTGAGGACGAAGAGCAAGATGGAAGATAGCAAGAAAAAATTATGGTTGGCACCCCGCGTCTTTTATACTCATTCTCAAATTTTCGCTTATTTTTTTTTTTAAGAAAAAAAGAAAAGAAAAATAAAATAAGAGCAAGTAGTAACTACTCAGAGTATTCAATCGTTTTCGTCAATCATTTCAATTATTACGTGTCAATGGTAATAGTATTAAATAAAATCTCCTCATTTATTATGTTGGGTTGAAATTCTATGATAGTAGGTCTCATTAATATTCATGTTTCTCAACTTTGGATTAAGTTTAATTATAGATGGTTATTTTAATAAAAAAATATTTAATATTTATGTTACTCAACTTTGGACCAAGTTTAATTATAGACAGTTATTTTAATAGAAAAATATTTAATAAATAACTGTAATATATACAATCAGATAATTAATTATAAAATGTGAAAAATATAAAATATGAAGAAAAAAAATATATATATATATATTATATGAGTAAGTTAATTTGTTGGTTGTGAGTTGATTTTTTGGCTACACATATTTATATATATTATATAAATGAGTTGATTCGTTGATTATATATTACAGCCGGCTATGAAATAAAGTCTATTTTAATAATATATGTTATTTAAAGTCTATTTTAATAATATGTGTTATTCAAAGTTGTTCAAAATGAGACATGGTTAGTGAAACTAAAATGAGAGTTTTGCTACATTCATTAACAAAAATGGAAAGAGATAGAACGAGGTATTTAGCGTTTTGAGTATAGAAAACTCTGAAAAGTTGCGTTAGATGGGAGAATCTGTTACAGAAGAAAATGAAGGTTTTGGTGACAGGAGTTTCATGCTTGCAAGATACGTTTTAGTTAAGGAAGGTACACTAAATACTATCATTATTATGAGTTATAAATCAAACACCTTATATCATGAGAATTGTCCTATCATGTGAACCAAGGAATATGCTTAGTGCATGCCCACACAACGTTACAAACCTCTCATGTCATGCTTTTTATTATTTGTACACAAAGTTTTCATGAATAAAGTTCAATTGTAAAGTCATCATTCTATATATTATATTATGTGTTACAAACCTCTCATGTCATGCTTTTCATTGTTTGTACACAGAGTTTTCATGAATAAAGTTAATTTCACGTTCAATTATAAAGTCATCATTGTATATACTATTATGTGTGTGTTATAAATAAATGTTATTCAAATCTGCCGCTACTACAAATCGAAACTCTAGTCTTTAAAATTGAAAGCATGTCACTGAAAGTGGAAGTTAGCAATGAAATGAATCCAACTTTTTTAAAAAAAAAAAATGAAAATTTTCAAACATAAATTCAGATGTAGCTAAATTTAATTTTATAACATTCATAACGAACTAAATTTAAATTTATAGAACTCGATTGAACTCAACTTCATTTTCTAACTAACTATAATTCGACCACACACAATTTTTGGACTTCGAGATATTCTAATAGCTTGTGGTGTTTGATCATATGTATACCTTGATGTTCTTTTAGTTCGTCATCGTCTTTTCCATCAATAAAAGTTTTTAATCATAAACTTGTGTTTCCTCTGTTGTATACATATTTGAGATTCGTAGAATCTCAAATATTGAACAACTCATCATATAATGCATTGATTATTGTATGTCGAGATATTTTTATTGACAAATACTCACATCACTAGTTGTTTTGGATTAATAAAAAAAAGTGGCACTTTTGGCAATATTAGCACGAATGCCACACCATGAATCTGTCATGTTTTGACCCTCAAACATCTTGATATTAAAAGATCTATTTGTGAGATTTGAATTAAATTAACCCCTTTAAAGTAACACCCTAAAGTAGAATTGACAAAGAATTAAATTCTATTTATTGACCCAAATAGAAGAAGAAAGAAGATATTCAAAGCATGTATAATGAGTTCATTGACCCAATTTATTTTTTATATATATTAAAAGCATATATATATACAAAATGTCTAATACCAAAAGGGTCTAGCTTAGTTGTTAAGTATGTAATAAACTTTTTATTATCAGAGTTCGACCTCCTATAAATAATCATAAAAAAAACATTAAAGTGTGATGGATTTGAATTAATGACCGTCGATGTTTAAATCTTAGATGATTGTAAACTCTTTTCTCTTACAAGCTTTTTAAATATTTCAAATTCAATGGTGGTATGTAAGCATTTCATGAGCTCTAATTCTAAAAAAATTATTTTTCAAATATTTCTATTGTATTTATAGTAAATTAAATATTTATGAGTAGAGTTTGAAGATAAGTGTATTAATTTTTTTTAAGAACAATTTTAACTTTAATAAAATAATTAAAGTCAATAGATTATTGTCCGATGTATGTATGAGTGGTTATGTCGAGTCATGTTACATCAAATATGTGACTAATCCCGATTAAATACATGAAGAAGTTCCGTATCTGTATATAGATAAGGTAAGGAGCAACGTAACTCACACATACACAATTTCTTTATATATGTATATGTATATACTCGAATATAAATAATAATTCTAGACTGAATATAGATCTCATTTCACTCTTTAACATATCTTATGTTAATATCTAATTCTGACAATAACTTAATTATTAAAGTACTTTTACTTGTACATTTCCCATATATCGACCTCATTTAAATGATTACTCTTTCAAAAAATACTCTTTTTCATCTCTTCCTTTCTCGTTAATTATAAATGGAAGCACCTCATTAATCATGTACAATTTTTTTCTGCTAAGAACAAATAGTATATTTCGAAGTATAGATTAAAGACACTTTTAAATATAAATATTTAATTATTTTCAAAAATTAAATATTAATTAATAGTAATTATTAATAAAAGAATAACGATGCTTGTGATAGAAAAAAGTGTATGTTCCGCAAGCAATGAACTAACAGTGATGATAGAAAAAAAGAAAAACGAAAATAAAGGATAAGCATGGAATTATTGTGTGGAAGGTGGAAATGGAAAAATTAGAGTGTAAAGTGATAATAGCGATGAAGGGACACCCTGGAACTGGAAAAAGCACGTTAGCAAAATCCATAGCTTCATCTCTTAGAATTCCTTTATTAGACAAAGACGATGTTAAAGACTGTACTCTTCCGTTAGCACTAACCTCACCACCTTCTCTCCTCAACGACCTCTCATATGATGCCATCTGGCAGATTGCATCTACACAGCTCCGTCTCGGTCTCAGCGTCGTCCTCGATTCCCCTCTCTCCCGCCCTGCCCACCTCGACCGCCTCCGCCGTCTCGCCGCCTCTTCCTCCGCCCGCCTCCTCCTCGTCGAGTGCAGACCCTCCGACCGCCTCGAGTGGCGCCGCAGGCTGGAGGAGCGCGGCGGTGATGAAGGAGGACACAAGCCCGCCACGTGGCAGGATCTTGAGAAGCTTCTGGAAGGATATGCGGGATGCACGGAGTATGATGTGGGTGACGTGGCGACGTTTGTGGTGGATACTACCGCTAAGGTTTCTCTAGAAGAGATGTGTTCCGCTGCGTTGGAGTTTATCTTCGCCCATGCTGCTACACCATCTACGATTTAGCCACGTGGCGTTCTTCTTTCGTTTTTAATAACATCTTTACTCTAAGTTGAAGCGTTGTAACGGGTGGTAAATGGAGAATGAAAAATAGATAGATGACAATGTAATATATGCAAAACTACTTATAAAATAAGAAGAAAATAATTAATATGAAAAATATGGATCAATTATGAATTGATTGATTGATTGTGAAATTTGTCCAAAAATTATGTATTGACAAAATTGTCAGAAAATTATATATTAAAAATGACTGTGAAATGAAATTGACAAAAAAATTGGTGATGTATATTGAAATTTATTTTATTATAAAAAATATTTGTAAATTATGATATTATGATTTATTAAATAGATTATCATTATAATTTATGAAAGTAGAATATTTAATTTTTGCACCATCTATGTCAGGTTAATTAATTGCTATGATTAGTGTATTTTAATATAGAAGTAGTAGTTTAATGTTCTTATGTGTCATGGTAAGTATTTCACTTCAATGGATATGCTTCTTGTTACTAATTTTCATGAATTAAAGAAAGTGAAGGTTATTGTTTTATTTGTTTAAAATGATAATTAAGAAATGTTCAGGGATGAGGATGATCTCAGCAATGTGAAGAGCTCCATGTATAATAAACAAGCATTTTATATGTTACATAAATGTTTATAAAAGTAAGAAAGCTATAAAGTAGAAAAAATAAAATCAAATTTTGGAAATGATCTCAAATTTAATAGTCAACAAGATTCGAATTTACTTAAATGGCATGTGAATTAGATTTTTGAAAATTTGGTCCAATTTAATACATTTCTATACTTATTAATATATTTTTATTCATAAGT
The DNA here is from genome assembly GCA_026586105.1 of Hylodesmum podocarpum. Lineage (NCBI taxonomy): Eukaryota > Viridiplantae > Streptophyta > Magnoliopsida > Fabales > Fabaceae > Hylodesmum > Hylodesmum podocarpum. Next base: position 2,773,111 of record JALJEV010000519.1, on the reverse strand, counting down.
TGAGTAAATAATTTAACTACTATACATGATAGATATTTTTTACCAATTGCAAAAACATATCCTTTAAAACATTGACTCTTATTTTATCTATATTTTAAAGTCATAATATCAAAAATGGTAATTAATTGACCACATAAAAACTTACACTAATCGTGGAAAAAAGATTCTTAAATAGTATATGTTGATAATATAAAATATTGTTATACACTCATCGTAAATAACCATAAAGAATAAATTCTTTATTAGAATAATTTTTCCAAACGATTGTAAACGGAATTAGATGTGCTTCTTGCGTGTGTGCAGCACAATAGGCAATTTTCCATATTCCTTCCAAATTGTAATTCGCAATTTCGCGCGTTCATTTTAGGAATCACATTAGACATAATCGCTTTTAGAAAGTTTATGCCATCGCCTACATTAATTACAGTAACATTAATCCATACATGACTGAGTTTTGAACATTGCCTACAATATATATATATATATATATATATATATATATATATATATATATATATATATATATATATATATATATATATATATATAATACATGGCGAAATATACTTAAACCTAACTCAATTTTATAACTCAAATTTTATAAGATTGAGGTGAAATTTATTTGAACATATCATATCTATAATAGACGAGATTTTTAACATATTCCATATGTTTAGAATTAGACTTTTTAATATTAAAACTATTTAAAATTAGTGATCTAATATCGATATGTAAATAAATATCCAACGTCTATAAATAATACGTTGTGATACCAAATTAATATATATAAATTATGTACCTAAAATTTCACGACCCCCTTTATAGTAATTTCATGTCTTGGGCAATATAATATTGTTTAAATATTCTATTGGTATCTTCTTTTCCAACTTTGTTTCTATAATTTGCTGAAAGGAGAAAAAGCATAGAAAAAGAAAGATGCGGTTAATGCACATCCTAATCCTTTGCGTTGAGGTGAAGTTTCAAGTGCATTGCATTTTGTTTTAGAAAATTAGTAGAAAAATTATGAAATATTTTCCATCGTGTAAAGAGGAGCATTTTGACTTATCAATTAAATGAACAAACAACATTGTGAATGTGAGACAGGAACATTAATAATAAATACTTGTGAAAGATAAAATTAAAGTCTCGTGTTCAGAAAATAGGTGAAGATTTTAATAGTATTGTTGAATAAGTTAAAATATAATTAAAATTTTACATTATTTACGCGTAATGTTTCCATTGAAAGAAATCTATCAAACGATGTTGGAAACTTGTAAGTGAACAGTACTCAATATCCCAACTTTTTATGCTCAAATTGCAGGACCACTATTTTCCTCTTCCAATCAAATGTTTTGTATATGCATTTAAAGTTATATAAACGTGAAAACAAATAGACATGGTCACAAATATTATTATTATATGTTAAATTTTGGTATTGTTAATCAGACAAGAAAAATTTGGGACAGAACAATAAAAACAGGATATAAGGGAAAGAACAATCAACGTGTAGTACCCGTTTTGTTTCACTTTCAAAGAACACGGGAACTCTCGGTTACCGAGTATTCTCTTTCTCTTTCTCTCTCTTCTGCCGTGTGTTTTTTTCTTCTGTCTTTGCTGGTCAACCTTTGTTCATTGGTTCACTTTTTCTGTGTCTTCCAAGTCTTCACTTCTTTGGTTCAAAGGACTTAGAAGTTAGAGTCTCTTGAGCATTCTTCATGTCAAATTAGCCAAAAAAAGAAAAAAAAAACAGTTTTTTTTTGCTTTTCCTTTTTGCAGCCTTTGAAGAGTTTGTGACTGGAGATTTTGCCTCTGGTTCATTATTGAAGCTGCTGCTGAGTTCATCATCTTCACTCTTAACTTAAAGGGTGATCTTATATGTAATATTCTAGTCTTCCTTTTTCTCTTCATATCTTTTCAAAGTGCTAAAAGTTCAAACTTTTATTTTCTCATGCTTCTGTTTATTTGATGAGTCATGCCCAGATGAAAAATCTTATCAATTTTTGCTTCTGGGAATCTGAGTTTTGTTGCTTGACTTGCAAGTGACTTTGGTGTTGTGGTTGTGGAAACACTGAAACAGTGTCCTTTTGCAATTTTTCTTATTTGAGGTTAGTTTGTTTAGGTATATACTATGTTGTTGGCTAGCTTTTCAGATGAGAGGGTTACTTAAAGGGGTTTAATTTAATATCTTCTTTTGCTTCTAAATTAAGTCAAACAACCCTTTGACTCAATTTGAATTTGGTGTATTTGGGGTCATGGATAACTCAAATGACTCATCATCATCCTTGAGTTTTGTATCATCTCACTTGTCACATGGGTCTAGTAATCACAACGTGTCAGCCTCTACTAGCAATGAGCATGGGGCAAATATTGAACTTTTGAGCCTGAGTAAGCTCAGTGGAAGCCTTGAGAAACTATTGATTGATGCTGAGTGTAATTATAGTGATGCTGATATTCTTGTTGAAGACATTCCTGTTGGTATTCATCGTTGTATATTGGCATCGCGAAGTCCGTTTTTTAGTGAGCTTTTTAAGAAAGGAACTGATGGATCAGGGAAGGAAGGAAAGCCAAGGTATCTCATGTCTGATTTGGTGCCTTATGGCACAGTTGGATATGAAGCTTTCCAAGTTTTCTTGCACTATCTGTATACTGGAAGGCTAAAGGCTGCACCAACAGAAGTCACAACATGTGTTGATGAATCATGTATCCATGATGCATGCCGCCCTGCTATCAATTATGCTTTGGAGCTTATGTATGCTTCTGCCACTTTTCAGATGAAAGAGCTGGTTTTACTTTTTCAGGTACATGGTGTTTTTGGTTGTGTCATTACTAGTTCTTTGTCCTTTATCTTATTGCTAATTGTTGCTTAAAAGTGAGGAAATGTTACAAAATTAGGAGCAATTCTACATAGTCATTTGAGGCTGAATAACATAAAACACAGCTTATTAATATGTTTTCTATTTAGTTTCTTTCCTTTCAGGCATCTCCATCAGTGTAAGTAAAATACTAACATGTAAATTATTTCCAAAGTTTAGCCAAGACTAGCATCAGATAACATTATACTTTTTGCTAATTTTTTAAATTGTTTCCAAATTTACATGTGTCTTTTGGAATGTGTTCAACACTTTATCTATGTTCCTAGTGAACAAATTTTGAAATAGATGTACAATAGCCTACCTGCACGTACCAGTTGTGACTATACAGTTTAAACTAACTATAAGTAAGTTTGTCCTCTAAGCTTTTCTCATTTTAGAAATGTATGTATTATTTCTCTTAAGTTCCACTTTTATATTTTTTCACTGTAGATTTTAACTTCTAACAACATATATCCTGAGGAGGATATTTAGTCATCCTATTTTGCATTGTTTGTTAGTTATTTGTTTCTCTTGTATCAGCTAAAAAATTACAGCTTCAACTTTTGCTTAACAAATCTAATGTAAATATCTCTTTACTGATGCAGCGTCACCTCCTAAATTTTGTTGAGAAGGCTCTTGTGGAAGATGTCATTCCTATTCTCATGGCTGCATTCAACTGCCAACTAGACCAGCTTCTATCTCGGTGCATTCAGAGAGTAGCAAGGTCTGACTTTGATGACATATCTTTGGAAAAAGAGCTTCCTCATGAAGTTGTGGCTGAAATCAAATCACTCCGACTCCAATCTCAGCCAGAATCCCCTCCTAATGAAATGGAAGTGGAGCTTTTGAATTGTAAGAGTATCCGGCGAATCCATAAGGCGTTGGACTCTGATGATGTTGAGCTGCTGAAGCTTCTTCTAGATGAGTCTAGTGTCACTCTAGATGATGCATATGCTCTGCACTATGCCTGTGCCTATAGTGCTTCTAAAGTTATTCAAGAAGTTCTTAGTCTAGGTATGGCGGATATTCTCCTTAGAAATAGTCGAGGATACACAGTTCTGCATGTGGCTGCAAGACGAAAGGATCCAACCATTTTGGTATCACTACTGAATAAAGGGGCCAGTGCATCAGATACCACTCCAGATGGACAAACTGCTCTTGCAATTTGTCAAAGGTTGACAAGACGCAAGGATTATCATGAGAAAACAGTGCAGTGTAAGGAATCTAACAAGGACAGGCTCTGTGTTGATGTCCTGGAGAGGGAGATGAGAAGAAATTCTATGACTGTGAATATGTCTGTTTCGTCACAGTTAACAGCTGATGATTTGTACATGAGACTGGATTACCTTGAAGATAGAGGTGGGCTTTTACTTGTCTCACTCACTTTGTTTCAATTAGTATCGGGTTTGAACCTTTTCTTTGAGTTGGAAAGTTGAAAGGGTAAAAATCAGAAATTATTTTCTGTTGTTCTTAAGTACATGGAATGGTGCAATAGACTCTAATGAGTGTCCAAACAAGGAAATAAAATCTTGAATAAAGATCTGTACACAATCAATGAAATCCTTCTAATTACAGTAATTAGTTAATCACGGTAACTAGTTTATTACAAATGTATAGTTATGCCAATTAGTTGTCATATCATTTTAGGAATATGCATGACAAAAAAAGAAAAAGAAAAATATATTTGCATGTATCAGAATCACAACAAAACAATATATTCATGATGCTTTTAAATTTTGAAGCATATGGAAATCAAATTAACATGTTCCATATGTTGCAGTTGCATTTGCTAGGATATTGTTTCCTGCCGAGGCTAAGGTAGCCATTGAGAATGCTGAGGCAGATTCATCATCGTTATACACAAATACATCAGCTTTGAAGGGCCCAAATGGAAATCTAAAAGAAGTTGATCTAAATGAATCTCCGTCTGCTCGAACCAGAAAACTCCAGTTAAGATTGCACGCTCTTATGAAAACAGGTATGTCCAAGAGAATTTTGAAATAGCTTATAAGTTAAAAATCCCACATCGCCTAGAGATATGACCTACTGCATATATATAAGTAGGGAACAATCCTCACTTTACATGTTAGTTTTGTAGGGTTGAGTTAGGCTAATAACTCATATTTAACATGGTATCAGCTTATCCTATGATGGGGTGTGTTGGAAATCCCATATCGCCTTATAATATTTTGTAACTTACAAATGCAACTTGTAATTGTAGATGAAAAGAATGATGGTGTTTTTCATTTTGCTAAAACTCTTTTGTATGTTATTTGAATTGTGTACAGTTGAGAATGGTAGGCGCTTCTTTCCCCATTGCTCTGAAGTGCTTGATAAGTTTCTGGAAGAGGATATGCCAGATGTTTTCTTCTTAGATAAGGGCTCTGAAGAAGAGCAGAGAATCAAGAAAGCACGTTTCATGGAACTTAAAGATGATGTGCAAAAGGCATTTCACAAGGACATGGCTGAAAACAACCATTCAGGTTTCGCATCTTCAGTGTCTTCCTCATCATCTTCAACTCGTAGGGAAGGTCTTAACCACAGAATGAGGAGAAGATGAAGTCCATAATGTTCTTCTAGAGTGTTGTTGTAACTTGTAAAAGCTGTGACATATTTTGCTAATAAGATGTTATGTTAAAGTAGGGGTTTTTTTAATGAACATACAGATTTTCACTAGCTTTGTTTCATTACTCAGTTGTTGGATCAAAAGAAAAAAAAAAAAAAAAAAGGAAGAAGTAGTGGCTTATAGTGAGTTAAGAAAAAAGAAAAAGAGAAAGTAGTGGCTTATAGTATATTTGTTCCTTTCTCAAGACACAAAAGTATCCATCTTTATTTGGAATACGTTTAGTGTAAAGATTTTTTATAATATAATCTAATTATAGATTGTTATGTAATTGAAAATTATTTACTTGCATGATAATTATGTTAAAATTATATGTAAGGGATCACCCTTGTTTTCATTAAAAAAAAAAAAACATTGTTGTCATAAAATTTTCCATATAATTTTTTCTCTTAAATAAAGCAGAAAAAAGTAATGGAACTATGGAAGGTTAAATGTTGTCTTATTGCTAAATCACGAAGCTTATTGAGTTTTTTCTTTTGTCTTTTTTTTTTTTTGAAAATAATTATTTTTCAAAATTGATATGTATTTGTTATGAACAAAACAATGTAATCTGGCATTTAAAAGGACTAATTGGATGATTATGCTGTTTACTATTAAAATCATTAGTTATGATGAAATGAGAATTCTGATGTTATAACTCAACTAATCATCTTAAAAGGTGAAATTAGATTTTGTTTGAGATTATCTATTAATGGCTTCCAGCACAACCAATAGTGGGTTCCTCAAGATTTTTTTTTTACTTATTCTTTCACCTTATTTTATTCTTCTGAGTCAGAGGATCTAAATTTCAAAAGGCCAGATATTTTTTTCCTTTGTTTTTCACTTTTCTTAAATTTTTATTCGTATTAGCTGGGACACTAGATGAATCTACCAAACCCAACAAAACCAAAGTTGTTGAAAGCCCAAAAAAAGGTACCCACTGAGCACACCATGCATAATTGTTTAGGCAAAGACAATTAACCCTCAGAGTATTTACCTATGTGATTTCTTGTTTCTACCAAGGGAAGTCTACAGAAACTTCATTACATAAAGGAATTGGTTTCATGGGACTAAATATAATTTTAATTTTTCTTAAATATTTTTAATTTAAATTTTATCTTAGTTTCAAAATCCTTACACTTATTAGCTCGAATAAGGCCAAATTAAACTATTTCATAATAACAAAATAATTAAAAATCAAATGGGATATAATCAAAGTCCAGTAATAGATAGAACAAGTTTAAGTACACACACAATGCTTTAATGAGAAGAGATCTTTTGGATGAAAAATAAATTTGTAAAGACTTAAACTCAAATCAGATAATGTGTCTCTGGCTGGCATAAAGACACAATGTGTCTCTACCAACACCAAATATATACAAATGGATTAACCATCACTTTCTTCCATTTTTTTTTTTTTGTACATTTTAAAACTGATCAATAACTGCTGTGCTGCAGGTGTGTCCTACAGGGTGTAAGTGACAAAGAGTAAGAGCAGTTTCACCATTTGCTTGCAAACTGATTAAATGAATGAGTTGCCTATGCTTTTCACTTTTCAACACATGTTGTTGGTAACTTGAGATGTATACATATTCTAACTCAAAAGTAAAACTTGTGACACTTATCTTCTAACCATTGTGGTAAACTTCTGAGGGCCTAGAAGTGAAAAACCATAGGCTGCAGGTAGTGACAAGAGTTTCTTTACTTTTCCTACATATGCTCTCTTTGTGAAGTTATTATAATCATTGGCTTCAATGGAATCTAATATTTGCCTATACAACAACAACGATGCCCACACAGGCCACCTGCTAGCTGAGTTCAGCTCTGCAACCCCTCTCTCTGCCTCATCAAAAAACATCCTCGCCCTCTTTATTTGTCCCTTCATGAATTTTCGCCATTTGTCGGTAACTTTCCCACGAAAAATGTCTTCATCTGAAAGGCCAGCTTGTGCCAATTCATCTTGTGGTAGATATACTCTTCCTCTTCTAGCACTATAATGATCAAGAACTAGACCAAATTAGACACAACAACATAATTTGAATGAAATGCATAGTTAGAATTAAGAGTCCAATTTTGATGCACCATAAATTTTTGACTAAACCACCATGTTCGTATGTGAAAGTGCATGAATCTGGAATTTAGTTCCTAAAAGATGAAAAATAACAAAATAGTTTATCATTTTAGTTTCTTTAAGATATTTACTATCATTTGGCCCAACATTAGATTGGCTCTGATACCATATGAAATATTGATGGAAGGTTTATATCTTTAGTTAAAAATGTGGGGTGATAGGCCTAACTCAACCCTACAAAACCGGGTTATAAGGTGAAGATTGTTTCTCACTCATATACATGCAATAGACCATAATTTTATGTCATATGAGACTTCCAACACTATTGATGACAGTGTAAATAAGTGAATTCTAATTAAATTCTAAAATTCATGGCTTAATCGATTATATAAAACTAGTTTCATTCTTTTTGTGTTTGTTGCTAATGTCGTTATCTTTTGGTTTAAGTGCATGCCATTGATGCTTTCAAAGAAACTTACTCTTCTCCAACATCTCTGAGTATGTTGGTAAGTTGATTTGCAATTCCTAGAGCCAATGCAGCATTATAAATGCTCTCTGTTGAAGCCTTTGCCTCTGGTGCTATTCCCATTACTGGAACACTCATAAGGCCTACTGTTCCAGCAACATAGTAGCAGTAAAGGTAGAGCTCATCGAAGTTATCATATCTTGACTTTCTAAGGTCCATCCTCATCCCTTCGATCATGTCCTTAAAGGGCTGTTCCAAAGAGACAATTCAATTTCATTAGGAACATTTTTAGCATAAAAAAAGAAGGTTCAATCTAGTTTCATCAGTTTGCTTCATTTAGAATTAGCAATTTTACTTCGCAGTCAACTACTACAATAGGAAACCAACCAGCCAATTCACTAACATAACATGTACGTATACATATACCTATTTCTCTTTCTTCACATTTTATAACTAGTTGTCTGGTTGTCTGCGTATTACAGATATCTAACATATATTTTTCTAGAATTAGTCCTCTGATTCATGCAAGATGACCAATTTAGTTCTCGCCTCTAATTTGAACATGTTATATCTAAAGAATAAAACTTATATGCAATTGCATTGGTGCATTTAGTATTGTTCTCTAATTAAAATTGTAGATTCACACTTTCACCTCAGTAGTATGCAAAATAACAATTGCATTAAAGGTTAACAACTTAACATAATTACCAAGATGAAACTTTAATTTTAACAGCACCAGAAACAACTAAAGTAAGTTTTATAAAAAATGATGTAGTGCTTAATCATGGATTTGGAAATGTCAAATACCTGAATATCAACAGGGTACTTTGATACAGTATGTGAGAGGGCAGCATCATACATATCATAGGGTCGACCTTCAAAAACATCGGTTAATCGTTGCTGCCACCTATCCAAGGCCTGTGGTGTGATGTGTGAGGCATTTGGACCATCCACTAGTTCATCAGTTCTTCTGCACCACACTGCAATGCACAATGAATTTGTCAATTCCTAAACAACTCTCACTGCAGAAGCTCAAGTAGAAGTGTAACGTAATGTAATCACACATACCATAGATCGCCCAAATGGCTTTTCTGCGCTCTGAAGTCATCAACTGTGTGCCTGGGATTTACAATTTTGGACATGAGTAAATTCAATAACAAAACATACTATTAACAATGAAAATTTCAAAATCCATTGCAAACACTGAAATATTTTAATCTAGGCACTAAGTTGCATGCTTATGGCACAAAAAAAAGGAAACATATCATATCAATTGGACCTCATAAGGTTTATTAAAGAAACATTTCAATTATAATGATAACATTGTGGTGAGACACGATAAATTGTTATATAATCTCAAACTCTACGTGACAACTGAATTTTATTAACTCTTTCTTGTAAATTAAAAAGTTAATTACATGTAGAGATTAACTGAGACTATAGACACATAATCATGTAGAGGCATTATCTAGATATGATGGGGAAAAAAATGAAGAGGACTAAAATTCATCTTGAAGCAGAAAGAATGAATGAGTAAAAAGGTTAAAAACAAAATAAAAGAGCAACAAGTACCTAAGTAAAATGTCTTGGCATACTCAGCACAGACTTCACCACACCGGTCATAAGCAGCATTCAACAAGTCCCCATTGGTGAAATCAGCCTCAACATCAACATCTTTGTCAAAATCCAGAGCAATCTTTGCACCCCTTTTGTGTTCTTTTACCAAAGCAGCTTGCTTTAGCACCACTTCATAGACCCTCTCCTCTGAAGATCTTGAAGGCTCAGCAGCCACAGCACTAGAAAAAGCAGAAGCACCACTTGCAAAGCTGATTCCAGAGACCCTCCTTTGTGTCCTTTCACTACAACTACTCTTGCATGCAAAACCCACCAAAGAACTAGCATTTTCTTTGGGTCCACAACTCACCCAAAGAAGAACACCAGACATCTCAAGAACAAGCAAATTTCCACAGCTTTTGGTGCAGCTTCACAATTGAAAGTGGACACAATGAAAATATAGGAAGAGAAGGGTGTATGTAGGAAAGACCCTTGGAGAATTGAGAATATACTCGAAAAATATGATGTTTCTTTTTTGTTGTTAACGTTGTCACAAATTTTATAACATGGCATAGAAAAAACTTGTGATTGGAAGGATTTTGTACAAGGTACACTATATCCAACACATGTCAAAATGTATGGACAGTGGAATAGGAATCCTGAACATGATCAAGTTGAGATCAACTTGCTTGTCTTTAGTGCAATGCTCTCTTCACTCTCAACCTCTATATAAGGAAGAATTTTATTTTATTTTATAATGTATAGTGTATATGGCCCCAGAAAAAGGGCTACCTTGCATCATGTGTATGTGGTCCTATTTTTGGTTTTGCTTGTGGGGTTGTTGTAGACATGGTTGGCTTAAAATTAAATGTCTTAGAAATTGTTTTTGTAAGCATTACTTGTGTCCATTACGCATGTCCTGATTCAGAGTCATACATTATTAGTTAAGTCTTCATCACACATTGAAAGATAAAAGTTAGAAGAGGTAATACTCTTTATAACATATTTTTTTAACACCTCTTTTATTAGAAATATTAAAATTTTATTCAACAATTTTTCTTCTAATTTTATAATTTTTCATAATTTTTAACCAATTAAAAAGAGTATGTTAAAAATTAAATTATTAATACTCCTCTACATTTATATGATGTCTTTTATTTATATAAATCAAACAAGAACATTGTACTTTTACAAAATTTTGTTAAAAAATAATTTTACTTTACAGTTAATTATAATACGCAATTAACTCATAAATTGATTCACAGAATACATGTATTTCCTCTTCATATTTTATAATTAATTATTTTCCTCATCCCATTTTAAAATTAATTGTTTCTCTTCTCCTATTTTATAACTAGTTGTAATTATTTATTAACTATTTTTCATTAAGAAATTTTACTCAGTCTTTTTTTTTTTAATTAGTTAGAGTACTCACTTATCTAAGAATAAGAAAGTATTAAAGGGAATCAGTGCACCCAACACTAAGAAGATTTAATCCCAAGATGAGATATCATCTTAGATCTATAAATATAATTATGAGGGTAAGAGACAGCAACATATGCATGTGATTAATGCTATGGTTCACTATCAGCACCCCCAGAATTGAAATTACTTACCTTATTGAAATATAAGTTATACTAGTTGTAGGTTATTTTATTCAATATTTTAAGTTTATGTTCTACCCTGCTTTTCTGACTCAAAACAACCCAAAAGTCAAATAGTTAAGTATCTTTTTTAACTCAAAGCTCATATGAGAACCTTAACAAAGATTTTTAAAATCAAAGTAGTCAATGAGCTAGACTGATTTCAGATTTAATAGTCTAATCATAATTCAACTGAATGATATTAGTAAATTTTGAAACATATATGACGATAAATAAGTCAAAATTTGAAACACACCACGTGCACGTTGTGTCAACTTGGACATGTTGATCTCCATAACGTAAGAATGTTTCGTTTCTCTATCGTGGATGAAATTGAACCAAACGTAAACTACCTAATAGGCTTTCAAAATATAGAATATTTTGAGATTCTCGTACCATTTTTTTCTTACTAACATTTTCAAGACATTAAATCAATGAATTCATTTGTTTCATATACCTCAACCTTGATACCAATTCAGATGAATCAAATATTCTACGAGGTATATGACAAGTTTGGAAGTTCTCAAGATTCCCTTTTTTTAATAACATAAACTCATCAAGGAGAACCAAACATAAATGCTGACAAATGTCAAAAAAATTATTCGACTTTTTATAGATTTAATTAATATATATTAACATAGAGTAAATATTTTTATATAGTCCTTTCATCTAAATCATTATATATTTTTTATCAGTAAAATAAACTTTTTTAAATAAAATGGTACAATGGATACCAAAATCTATTATATTATACTATGCTAGGTAAATTGACTTTGTATAAAAACCTACAATAGATTCATTTCACACGATTAATTAATTATTCTTTAATTATATTTTTCAAAAGTTCCGCTTCACCCAATTTTTTTTCTTCTAAATATAACCCAAAGTCATTTTATCAATACATCTTGAAATTTCATAGTAAAAGATATGATATAAAATAAATAACACGAAAGGATTACAGTCCAAAGTCAAATATGCTAAAAATGTTTAAATGTTCATTTCACAAGCAAAGCAAATAAGGACAAAGGTTTATAGTAATTAACGAAGTAATTAATTAAGATCCATAACTCAACCATCAAGCTAATTGCAGTAGATAATTACAAATCAAATATCAAGTCGGCAAGCAAGTTACTCTTTAGGTATTGCGAGGAGCATCTAAATTCCTTGAGAAGGTTCATACGTTTTCTTCAATTTTGTTTTGTTATATGTATATATTACTCTTTTCAAACATTTATGGGAATTAGCGTAGTTTAAGATTTTGAACTTTAGTGTGTCACGTTGTCACCAATTTAAGGTGTTATATATTATTCTTTTTTCCTTGTCACAACTTCAAAATTTTAGTGGGGTATGCATTCATTGATGCACTTTCTGAATTCAGAAAGGAGCTTGTCATTTTCTCTATGATTTTGTGGTGCATGAATGTATGTGAGCAACTAGTTAGCTAGGTGATCAAGGAAAGGCCACGCATACCATTCAGAACCATTTAATTAAATGGCTGTTTTTACTGTCAAAACAATAAACAAATTAGGGATTTAATCAGAAAAAAAAAACAACAAAAAAAAATTCATGGACATCCTAAAGTTTTTTACATCCGAAGAAAGAAAGAAATAGAAAAAAGCGATAAAAATTATAGGCGATAATGTGACATCATGTTAAAAAAAAAACACAGAGAAATAGAAAGTGGAATGTGTAAACTAGTATGTGTTTAGGTGATAATAATTTATTTGGTTAGCACCTCAGATACGTATATATAATGAGTATTATATATAATTTATGGATATTATTAGTGTTATTATGATCTTAAAATATGGTTTTACCGAATAATTTGTATGACAAATAATTCATTTCATAGTATTCCCTTTAAACTCCTATATAAAATAATAATATATATATTTAACTTTATACGGATTAAGAAACATAGATATGCATATTTAATGTTTTTTTATTTTCATATAAAAATTGAATTATAATTCTTAAACTACCCTTAATTAATATTTATTAAAATAGTATCTACATTTAAAAGTTAAATTAAATTAAAGATAATTTTGAAATGCCTATAATATTGGAATGTTTATATTTTAAAATAGTATCAACTTTAATTTATATTTTATATATTCTTTTTTTACCTCTCAACAGGGCAAGGAGACCCATAATTTTAAGATTCTAAATATTTCTTTTTATAACAACTACCATAAGCCATAAGGTTCCAACCTAGATCAATAATTCTTGTGAATTCGTTTAACAACTTTTTGTACTGATTATTTTTTTTTTCTATTAATAATTTCACTAAATCTTAATACAATGATCATTGAAGTAAAACTCTAATGTGAATAAGTTATTGGTCCAAACGGTACTAAATTCATACTAAGATCAAATATATTAAAAAAAATTTTTTTAAAAAAAACTAGATATACATGATTGAGAATATTTTTATCAAGAAAATATTTTTATCAAGAAAATACTATAATATGAATAATGCGTTAGTCAATTTAACTAATTCATAATATATATATATATATTAATTTTTTTTTCATTTTACAAATAATTGTCTAATTATAAGTAATTATATAATTATTCGCATTCAATTTATTTATTAAACATTTTCTCGTATAATATACATTAACAGAATATTCTTCCATCAACTATTTAATATAACATACTTGTCCAGTTCCTACCTATAATATTTATCAAGAAAATTCATGACAAATACTTTAATACTTCCGTATGTGTGAGATAGATGAGATAATTACGAAAGGAAAACGTGTTGGTGCTTTAATCATGACAAGGCCTGCTGATATACTATTCGAGCCTTTCTTCTGAGTTCTGAGATTACCTTTCATTTATGATCAGTATTGAATTTGAACGGTTGTTCATTTACTTGGTGATTTTGTTAATTTTGCAACTCGTGCAACTCATTGATCTTATGAATTTAAGAATTAATACGTAGTTGTTTCTAAATTCTATGTCGTTATATAAACCAATGTCATAAACCTAATTAAGAATTTATCGTATTTGAACAATAATTGACAACAAGCACTCAATTAGTTTAATTAATCCACATGTGACACGTAGTTAAATTTTTCTCATAAATTAAAAAAGAATATAACAATATATTACATGAAATATTCTAATAAAATTCACATCAAAAATTATTTTCTCAACAAACTATTATGAAAAACAAGATAAGTAAGCAAGTAAGTCAAGAGCGATTAAAGACATAATCCCAAGAAAAGGGCTTCAAAATTTGAGAAGCATGAGACTCAATGAAATTGAGATGAGTCTTGAAAAGGTGCATGTAAACAAGCCAATCACCATTGCCAGTAGAACAAGGCATTGGCATGACATAACCAGCATCTCCACCCCAAGGAAAATGGTATGATGCAAACACAGCCTTCCCCCACCCAAAGTCAACCTCTGACTCTGGAAATCTTTGTCCTGAAGAAACCACAAACCTTGGTCCCTCTTCCCTTTCATGTCCACAATAAATCTTAGCCACCCCAGGAATAGGTCTATGTGCTTCCACCCAATCAACAAGTCCCAAAAAGTGTTCTTCACTCACAGCCATCTCCAAAAACTCATGAACTTTCTCCGCCACCCAACTTAGTGGCTTTTCCACAAGCTCCTCCACCGCTTTCCCACCATAAGGTATGGACAATACGTTACCAAAATACGTAGCCATATTATTGTCACCATTGCTTATCCTTCTCCTTCCATCTACCACAACACCCATTTTGGCAACAAGGCTTTCTTCACCATTAACACTAACAGCAGCAGCTTCAGCAATCATCTTCCACAAGAATGCAGAGAATGACTCAAGCTTTGTTCGGTTGACACTGTTAGAGCTAGCTAGTTCCTGCATAAGATTTATGCTTTCGCTTGTGATGTAGTATATGCGGCTAATGAGTGGTTCAGATTCAAACCCGGGTTTAGGATCTGATGGTGGAGGTAGATCAGAGATGGGGACATACATATCATGAAGTGAAGGGTGGATGGAAGGTTTTTGTCGTGGGGTGAGAAGTGAACTATTGAAAATAGGTTGAGTTGATATTATGGAGTTGTTGGGTTGGGCTATCTCGGCCCATGACACAAGAAACATGTTCATAGAATATGCATCAGCTATACGATGGTCGAAGGTACATGCCACTACCAAACCTCCACACTTAAGCCTAGTTGTCTGCAAAATTAAGCATTAGTTATGTTAATTAAACAACAATTATTAATACTAATAAAATTACTAGGTGACTAATCCTGATAGCAGTCAAATAGTATACTTTTTCAAAGAAAGTTATATATAATATATATATATATATATATATATATATATATATATTAATGATTGTTGGAATATTTTTATAAGATCGTTGAATACTTTGAATAATCTAACACTGTGATCATAACATGTATAAATATAGTAGGTGGCTAGGTACGAAGCAATTTCCATAATTAGCATCTTTATTACTTCTACTTTTTCTTTTTTTATTACGTTCAACTATAGTTGATTTTTTGGAATTATGCATAATGCATGGATGTGTAATTATTACTATTAGCTGTTAATGATATTAGAGGTGAGTCGACTTGAAGTTAGAAAAATATTTAATAGATAAAAATATGTAAATATTAAATAATTATTAAATACGTATATAATTAAATAAGATTAAATAATTAATTATAAGATGTGAAGAGAAAAATATATATATATATATAAAATATGAAAAATATATATATATATATATATATTTTCTGAATTAACTTATTTTTGCAGTTGGTAAAACTAATGAAGCTATTATTTATTTTGTAGTACCTGAACAGCAAGGACGCCATGGTTCTTGGGGGGTACAAGCTTGCCTTGAATGGTGTGATCAGGGTTGTACAAGTTGAGGCAGTGCAGCTCCACGTCAGCTTCAGCTTCAATAAAATCAACCCCACGGTTACTGCAAAACACTTGAGGCTCACCCATGGAGTTGGCCAAAACTTCACCAGCAAAAGGGTAATAGGAAACTAGAGCCTCAGCCAAAGCAATTTTAAGGGACCCCACAATGGATCCAAAGGACATTGATAAAGGTTTTTTGTAGCAAAAGAATACACTAACGTCCACTGGGGGAAGGAGTAGATCAAGATTTGATATTGGCAGCAAGTGCTCTTGCATTGGAAGATTTGGTGCCACTACCACCTCTTTCATCACACTCACCACGAATTCTCCTTCTCCAACCTTAACACCCATTTTTTCAGAAATTAATATAAATCAACTGTGAAAACCAATAGACTAATTATTCGATGCAGTACTTGATTGGCTTATCGATGCACAACCTATAAGGGTGACACTAATTTATAGGCAGTGACCTTGTGAAGAATACGTACATATTTGAATTTTTAATTGAAGCCTTGTGAAGAATATTCAACATGCAATTCGCTGGCCCGAACAACCTAGCACAATGTTTTCAGTCGGTAAATAAAGAATTTCAGTTTGCAGATGCACTACCTATAAGGTTCACACTAATTTATAGGCAGTGACCTTCTGAATAATAAGAATACGTGGTCGCGTGGGTATTTAAAGGTCTATTGAAACCTCAACCAATCTAAAGTTATTTCACTCAAACAAATTTCATTATTTAAAATCTGTGTATAGAAAATTACAAATTCTCTCAAATATTTATTCTATATCTTTGAATTTATAAAAAGAGTCTATAAGATTATAGATGACATGTATCAAATATTAGTAAAAATTTATAATTTTTTAATACAAGAATCATAAGTAATGGACAAAACTATAAAGTAAATCTTAAAACACCGAATTATGTTAATTTTGACATCGAAAGAAGTTAATTTTGTAGGTGTTTTTTTTCTCCCCTTATTGAGTTCTTAGCCCATATTTAACTTTACAGAATTTGTACTATTAATTGGTTTGACACAAGGGTTGTGTGAATTTATAAGGTAGAGAAATATGTAAATGTGCATAATTTGTCAGTAGGTTATTTTATCATCTGCAGTGGACGTCGAAGTTAGTTGAATGCCAGAAAAATGTTTATATCATTTCGAAACACGTTTTTTTTAAACAGAAAACTTGTGGATGTACTTTTTTTATCAAACAAACAGAAGGAACTGGCCAAAAATTAAAGATCATGTATATATGAGCCATGAAAGAAGACTAATAAAGTCACCATCAAAATGAAAAAACTGAATTTTTAATTGAATGAATGTGAAGATGTACTTTTTTGCTCTCATTCCATTAAAACTGATGGTTCCAATTATTTTAAAATCTAATTTATAGTTAATTAAATGTGTAAAATAATTTATATAAATTATCAATACATAATCATTAATTATTTTGTACTGTCAACGTTTCGATTCTTGTGGTAATGGTGTATCCACGAAAGCCAAAAAGTGTTGGTGTCATGTTACATCACATTACGCATTCAAGTAGCAGTAAAATTTATATCCGATATAGTAATTATTATTGGGCATATAGTTGAATTAACAGGGTATTACTTCTTTACTGCTTGAAAAAAGTCTCTGCACTTCCATAAATTTTTTATAAAAAATTTCAATACACGAATGATCACAATTATTTATATAAAATGTAAAAAAATAATTAATAAAAAATACATAAAAATAAATATTTTATAAATTACTTAACTGGTTAATTATGTATTAGAATTAACGACTTAATATTATTCTAAAATTAAATATTACATAAGTTTAATTTTATGTATCGATAATATAAAAACATATTATATTATTAACTAATTACAAGTTTTTATTTTACTTCTTCAAACAACTTTTTTAATTTTAAGTTAGTTTACATGTCATTAAAATTAATTAAACTATAAAAATATATTATACTCCTCATTTTTGGGTGTATCTGAGGTGAAAGAAAAGAAATAGGTAGAAAAAGATATAGGGATGAAAAATATAAATATAATGAATGATGTGACGAAATATGAAAAAAGAAAAACCTAGTCTAAATATGTGACTATAAAGTAGTCTTTAATTAGCTTTTTAACCTATATATATGGACGTATATGGCAGGTTATTTATTGCAGTCCTTTGTTAAAGTAGTTACATGAAATTGGCTTTTTTATAAAATATATCATTTTTTGTTCTATCTTATTGTAACTTTGAATTCTTTTTATATTATTTACTGTATATCTCATTAATATTCAAATATTAAATAACTAATAAAATAGGAAGCTGCCAAAAGATGATGGTGTTCATTTCATTAAGCTATGATGCAAAAAAAGAAATAACAGGAATAGAAAACTGCAATGGCCCAATTGAACCCTAAGAAAACATTATGTATAAGAAATGATAGCATTGACGACTGAGTGAATAGATTCTCACCATTATTGAATGATAGATTATGTGCATATCTAGAGTCACATGTCCAACGATGGCGCCACATTACAGGGAAGGGGCAGTGGCCTTCCCCAAATTTTTTAATTTTATATATATATATATATAATAATTATTTAAAATAAATAATTATGATTTTAGTTTTACAATTTTAATAAATAATTATAATTAAAATATTTCTAAAATAATTATTTTAAATAATAATTATATATATAAACAATATATATATAATAATAATAAATTTTAACTTTTATGATTTTCAGTTTTTAATTTATAAATTTATATATAATTTTAAAAAACATGCATGTTTAAGATTCCTATTTAAATAATTTTTAATTTTAAAATTTTTAATATTTATCTTTAATTTTAGTTCTTATTTAGATGATTTTTAATCTTAGAACTTTTAATATTTATCTTTAGTTTTAAAATTTTATTGTAATATTATATTTTTATTTTAAAATTTTTTATCATAATAACAACTTTTAATTATTAATAATATATTTTTTTTAATACTTTATTCAAGGATTATAACTAATTTTTTTAATATTTACCTCTAATTTCAAAATTTTACTATTATATTATATATTTATTTAAAAAATTATTAATCCAATTTTTAACTATTAATAATGTATTTTTTATTACCTTATTCAGAAATTATAATTAAATAAACTAAAATAATTTTAATTTATTTTTCACACATACATTATCCCGTTCTAAAGAAATTAAATAAAAAATATAAAAATAATAAATTTAAATGGAAAAAGTGAAATAAAAAAATGAAAATGAAAAAAATAAAAGGAAAATAAAATATAAATATAAATATAAAAGAAAAAAGATAAAAAATAAAATAAAATAAAAATCTCTACCCCTGCACATATCCTCAATATAAGGATGCTGTTACAATAACTATGACAAAACTTACTTGTTATTACTTGCAATAACCTACACCTAAAATAACAAAATTAAATATATTTGGACTAAATTAAAATAGCATCTTATTATACAATTTACTATATTTGGTGAGAATGGAAAATTAAAGTACAGAATGAATGAATGGACATAGAATTAAAAAAATGTATATTATTATTTGAAAGCTTACTTTATTGAACAGAGTAGGGCAGAGATCACATGCTCCTGCTTTCCAAATTCAGAGTTCTATGGTCACCCGGACCCAGACTCACTTTGATATGGAATTAGAATCCAAAGGATGAATAGTTATATTTATTATTTAAATTAAAGTATTTTAGATTTTAGAAGGAAAAATTAAAAAAGATCATAAATTAAAACTTTATTAATCATATTAAATCTTTTTTAATATTTATTACATAATTATCTTAATTTACATGTAATATGTTAACTGTCACATCAAATATCCAATCAAATATTAATTAACAGATGTATTAAATTAAAATTTTTAAAAAAATTAATTTTTTTTTATTTGAATCAAGAAAAATTATGTATAATTTTTGTTTAAGTTATCATGTATCTTAATATTTGACTACAATAATCATAGTTTTTTTTTTAGAAAAAGTTATGAAAATCTGATGCTATTCAATTAATATCTTTACAATTAAATTATTTTTATAATATTAAAAAATATATGAATTTTGATAGTTTATTTGATATGTCAAATTTTTGTGAATAAAAAATATAAACATAATATTCATTTAATAATTTCGCTCAATTTTTTATTTTTTTTAACCAGACGAGGTTTTTGGAATTTGATTTTGAAATCAAAGTAGTTAAAAAAATATTTAATATAGCTAAAATTTATATTACGTAAATTATATCATAACTTTAAAACTATAATAAATATAATATATATATATATATATTGTGTTACACAATTAAATCATATTTCAAATTATGATAAAAAATTAATTTTAAATTATTGATAATTTATTTTTGTACCTATCTAAATTAATAGTTTTCCTAACTAATTCTTTAATGAGAGTCTTTTGAAAAATATTATACCGCAAAAGTATTTTTATAACTTTTTTTATCCTTCTAACTCTTGAATATATCATTTTCATATTTATTTAAATACTTTTCAGAAAAGACTCGTAACAATTAAAAATAATTCCATATCATAATATAAATTATTTATCGTATATTTAAAATGATTTTGTATCTAAAACATCACTTGCTTGTAATTCTTATAACTATTTATATAGATTTTACCTAATTATACATCACTTTTGATATCAATATATTTTATTTAAATTTTTATATATTTATAATTTTATACCCAAATTTTAAAATAATAGTTATAATTATTACTTTTTCATGAAATAAAATAAAATTTCTTTCTTTACATGATTGAAACCCGTATCCACCCCATTTTTATGGTACATTTGAGGGTGAAGAAATTAAATAAACTAAATTTCTTTCTTTATTGAAATCTTTATCTGCTCTATTTTCGGGGTGTATTTAAGTGCGAAGAAAAGATATAAGAAATAAGAAAAAAATTACAGAGATAAAAAATGACAATGAATAATGAATGTGATGTAATTAGTGAAATGAAATATAAAAAGGGAAAAAATATATATATATATATATTTTAAATGTATGATTATAAGTAGTCTTTAACTTTAACTTGTATATATGGACGTATATGGCAGGTTAGTGATGCTTCCCCTTAGCTTTTGATTGGGACACTACTGATTATACATTTTTCTTTATTTCAATCCTTGTTAAAGTAGTTACACTAAATTGGCTTTTTTATATATATATATATATATAATTTTTTACTTTATCTTATTGTAACTTTGTTATATTATTTACTGTATATCTTAATAATATTTAAGTATTACATAACTAAATAAAGTAGGGATGAGATGTCGTAAGTCATATACAGCTAATTAGTAATTCTCTCAGATAAATATGCGTGTAATTATAATCAATTCTCTCGAATAAATATGTATACGTATATAATTATTAGTAAATTCTTTCGAATATACCATAAAAAAATTGTATTATTTGAATCTTTACGTTATTCAACAAGAGTTAACACAGATAATATACATTCTATATTCTAATGGTGTTGGGTATGCCCATTTCTCATCGTGTATAAAGTTCGAGAAAGAATTTACTGCCATATAATTAACCGTGATTATTAGCTATTTCAGCTTTATGCAGCTAAGTTCTAACCTATAATTCGAATTAAGGATAAAGTTTTAGAATTAATTTCTTATAAATATTTAATTGAACGATAATATAAGATCTATTTTCCACAATTTTTTCATCCATAATTATGATGTTTTTTCTTCGGCGTGCGATTTGAATTAAATCAGAATTATTCTTTAAAAATTTATAAGAAATAAGAGAAGGGTTCTATGCTAACTAGATTACTTGATTTGGAAAAAAATATTATATATATATATATATATATAAAAGACTTAAATTATATTTTTAATTAATTTTAATTATTGATGATTTGCTTATGTTCCATATATGAATTAACACAATTTTCTTAACCACTAATGTTTTTAAGGGTTATTATAGAAATTTTTTTATCCTTTTATATCTTAAATATATCATTTATATATTTATTTAAATCTTTTTTAGAAGAGATTTTCAATAATTAAAAATAATTCTTGTATCATTTATAAATCTAAACACATTCTTATCTAAAATATAAAATACTTATCATAGATTGTATCTGAAACAATAACCCATACAAAAATAATATTAAAACATTATAACAAATCAACATGTCGTGTGAATAACAAGACAAATAAGCAAGCAAAGTGAATGACAATTGATCAGAGGTAGTCCCAAGAAAAGGGCTTCAAAATTTGAGAAGCATGAGACTCAATGAAATTGAGATGAGTCTTGAAAAGGTGCATGTAAACAAGCCAATCACCATTAGCAGTAGAACAAGGCATTGGCATGACATAACCAGCATCTCCACCCCAAGGAAAATGGTATGATGCAAACACAGCCTTCCCCCACCCAAAGTCAACCTCTGACTCTGGAAATCTTTGTCCTGAAGAAACCACAAACCTTGGTCCCTCTTCCCTTTCATGTCCACAATAAATCTTAGCCACCCCAGGAATAGGTCTATGTGCTTCCACCCAATCAACAAGTCCCAAAAAGTGTTCTTCACTCACAGCCATCTCCAAAAACTCATGAACTTTCTCCGCCACCCAACTTAGTGGCTTTTCCACAAGCTCCTCCACCGCTTTCCCACCATAAGGTATGGACAATACGTTACCAAAATACGTAGCCATATTATTGTCACCATTGCTTATCCTTCTCCTTCCATCTACCACAACACCCATTTTGGCAACAAGGCTTTCTTCACCATTAACACTAACAGCAGCAGCTTCAGCAACCATTTTCCACAAGAATGCAGAGAATGACTCGAGCTTTGTTCTGTTGGCACTGTTTGAGCTAGCTAGTTTCTGCATATGGTTGAGGTTTTCACCACTGATATAGTATATGCGGCTGACAAGTGGTTCAAATTCAAAGTCGGGTTTAGAATCTGACGGTGGAGGTAGTTCAGAGATGGGAACATACATGTCATGAAGTGAAGGGTGAATGGAAGGTGATTGTCGTGGGATGAGAAGGGAACGACTGAAATTGGGTTGAGTTGATATTATGGAATTGTTAGGTTGGGCTATCTCAGCCCATGATACAAGAAACATGTTCATAGAATAGGCATCAGCTACACGATGGTCGAAGGTACATGCCACCACTACACCCCCACACTTAAGCCTAGTTGCCTACAAAATTAAACATTAGTTATATTAATTAAACAACAATTACTTAATACTAATAATTAACATCTTTATTACTTCTACCTTTTCAACTATAGTTAATGTTTTTTGAATAATGCATAATGCATGCATGTGCAATTATTACTATCAGCTATCAATAAAGAAAATATTTGAAATACGAAAAAATAAGATATAAATATATATATATATATATATATATATATTTATTATATATATATATATTATTATATTATATTATATTACGTGAGAGAATTACCCGTATTATTATAATACTGTGCAGTAAAATTATATTAATAGCTGTAAATTTGCATGTTTACTAAGTTATTATTTATTTTGTAGTACCTGAACAGCAAGGACGCCATGGTTCTTGGGGGGTACAAGCTTGCCTTGAATGGTGTGATCAGGGTTGTACAAGTTGAGGCATTGCAGCTCCACATCAGCTTCAGCTTCAATAAAATCAACCCCACGGTTACTGCAAAACACTTGAGGCTCATCCATGGAGTTGGCCACAACCTCACCAGCAAAAGGGTAATAGGAAACTAGAGCCTCAGCCAAAGCAATTTTGAGGGACTCCACAATGGAGACAAAGGACATTGATAAAGGTTTTTTGTAGCAAAAGAAGACACTAACGTCCAGTGGGGGAAGGAGTAGATCAAGATTTGATAGTGGCAGCAAGTGCTGTTGCATTGGAAGATTTGCTGCCACCACCACCTCTTTCATCACACTCACAACGAATTCTCCTTCTCCAACCTTAACACCCATTTTTTCAGAGATTAATATAAATTGATTAACTGTGAAAACCAATCGACTAATTATTCAAGGATGCAGTACTGGATTGGCTTATTGATGCACAACCTATAAGGGTGACACTAATTTATAGGCAGTGACCTTGTGAAGAATACGTACATATTTGACTTTTTAATTGAAGCCTTTGAAGAATACGTACATTACTTCGTTAAAAATAATATACAAGCTAATAATTAATTCATTCACAATATATATATATTTTTTTATATTTTATATATATAATATTTTTTTCTCTTTATATTTTATACACATATATTCCTCTTTTCACATTTTATAAATTAATTTTTTAAGTACGAGGCAGTCTATTAAATATATTTCTATAATAAACCTTTCGTTGTATAGTAAACTCTTCCACCGGTAATTCATTGCAGTACTTCAGGGTACGAATCTTCTAATGTGAAAATTTTAATTTATTCTTTAATTAAAATAATGTAATATTTTATTTTATTGTTTTTTAATTTTTTTCTTATTTATAATTGATGGTTGAAATTTCCATCTATGATCATTCGAGAGGATCTAATCCCTGTATTTTATTATATTCATGGTAAACGTGGATGTGAGTTGAATCTCGTATATAACAAAAAAAAATTGTATCATTTCAAGAAATTATGGGTTCAAAAAGCACATGATTAATTTCAAAAGTGTATTTTGCAACTATATATATATGTATGTGTTTCCCAGATAAGCACAACGTTTTGAGTTTGTAAATAAAGAATATATAGGAAAGTGGTGTTAAGCATCGTGGTTGTTGCCTCCACTGTAATATATACAGTAAGAAAAATATATTTGAAAGATAACTAAATAATTAATTATAAAATATGACGAGAAAAAAAAAAAAATATATATATATATATATATATATATATATATATATATTATTATGCATGTAGTAAAATTGATATATCGGAACATTTCGATCATCTCTGTTTTCTCTTGCGGACCAAAAAATACTGTAAACACTATACATATTCACCCAAGCTAGAACGCCCTTTGTGTTGCTACACTACAAAATTTGTTACTAAAGCGATGCACGGATATAAGTGTTTTTATTCCATGATACTTTTCATTTTATGTAATTATTTTCATTAGAATAATAATATATTTTATATCTGATTTTTAATTTAGGTTTTTCTTTTGCAATTTTAGATTTTACACTATTATATTGTTAGTGTATATTGTCATTTTTTATTTTTCTTAAGATTATATAGCATTAGTTTATAATTACTCTTTATTTTTTATATTTATCAGTGATGTTTATATTTTATATTGTCAGAGGATTGAAATTAATTTTTTTGTATAATATACTCAAACCTAACAACTTCACCGATCTCCTGTAAAAAAATGGATTAAATAACTCAATTAAAAATAATTGATACAATAAAAAAATAAATGTAAATAATCATGTGATTAGATTATTCACATTTAATTATGTTATTTATTTTATTTTTATTTAGTTTAATTATGTTTTTTATTTTTATTTTTATTTATGTCATGACACACAGCTAGTACAGTACTTTAAGTTATTATCAATAAATAATTTTGTGCACACCAAGATGCATGTATTTTTAGTTTTATACTAGAGTTCCCATTTGAGATTACTCAAATACAAACCTAATGGATGGTCAACATTGTTCACCGCTGACTTTTCGTTTCAGGAAATGTAAAAAGTCATGCATATGTTTGGGTTACATGACTTATAAATGTAGAAAACAATCCAAATTTTCGTCATATGAAACAAAGATTTTAGGTAAAATTCCCGTTTTTGGAATAACAAACTTAATATTAAAATGAATTTACTCTTTTTAAAAATACTTTTACACTAAAAAGTATTTTTTTAACTAAAAATCTCACATAATCTAAATATATGTTGGATATTATAGTTATATTGAACTAGGAATGGCAACTAAGTCGGACAAGTACTTTTAAATATTACCCATGAATTTTATAATATCCACGAACATTCATGAATATATTCTAAAATTAAAAAATAATATATCAAAAAAGTTATTTATGAGCTCAAGACAAATGCACATAAGTTAAACAATATTCTAAAAAAAAAGTGAAACAATATTCTAAGAAATATATTAGGAATTACATTTCGATTAAGTATGATTGATATTTTGGAAGCAAGCATAAGTTTACTATTTTCATCGTATTTCGTGTAATGTTTCTCAACTTGCATGAGTTCTAACATTTAATTGAAAATTTAAAAATGCAAGCTAAAGGTGTATTAATGGAAATCGTTTTCATGAATAACATTAATAGGTTAAGTAGTGTAAGCAGTGATGTGGGCTAATCAGGCTGAGTCAAATAGATTGCAATTTTTTCATCAAACTATTTGAAGAGCTTAACTAAGTCATACTCACCAACTTTTTGATCCTTATCTCATCAGTTTAGACTCATATTATTAGCTTTAGTGTGAATTATAATATACTTACCACAAATGAAACTCAACAACGTACACAAGATTATATTGTATATTGAAGCATTTTTAATTTAATGGCCACCAACCGTGTGAAATTGAGTGATTAACTAACTTAAGACGTTGTTAACTCCCTTAAATTTATCAACACAATTGCGACATTGCGCAATTCCAAATGTCATAGCAAAATTGGTCCTTCAATTTGGTTTATATAGTTGTTAACGAATTTGATGACATAATGAAAGATGTTTGTGAATAAAGGCTCCAACAAGTTATTGTTTGGTTGTTACATGTATCGGCCGGTTGAACAATGCATCATCATGTTTTTTTTCCTAGTTTCTCTTTCACTTTCTTTTAATATTTAATCTCCACTGCTGCTGTTAGTAAAATCCGTAGAAAGCACAAGTGTTATGTTAATAATAATTTTACTTTTCTAATAACTGTAATACGTAACTAACTAGTCAACTCACTCACATAATATATACACATTTTTCTCTCTCTACATTCTACATATATATATATATTTTTATCTCTTTACATTTTAAAATTAATTATTTAATAATATGCGTATTTCAGTTATCTACCAAATTATTTCTTAATAATAATTGCAACACTTTGAAATTTCATGTTGCAAAAAATTGTCTTTTAAATCTACTTGCTCCCTTCTTACTACGTATAGAAGCATTTACTATTTAGAGTACAATCGTTTCCATATAATCATTAGGTTAACCTCATTTAAGAGTCGGTTGAAAAAAAAAATTACATTTCATTTAAAATTTTGACTCAATTGACCAACAAATTACTTATTTGTATAAAATTCTAATTTAATAATAATTATCTACTTAATTTATTATATTTAATTTAATAATTTTTTAATGATAAATACGTATGAAATTTATTAATTTTAAAATAAATTATCGAGTTAATTTATCGAAGAATTTTATAAATTAATTCAGATTTTAATATATTTTTATTTTTAATTAATATTAATAATCGTAGAACAATTTATTTAGTCTACCAACTCACAATGATGTGAGTATTGTGAGTTGAACAAATAGAAAAAAAAATTCACTGATAACTGGGTACAATTAAATTGATTATTTTATTAAATAAATCATAATAAATCTATCCAGATTATTGTTATAAGAGTTATATACCTGGTTATAGGATTTTTTTTTATTTTTGTGAATGTTTCTCCTTCTAATCTATAATTTGGTGAAAAATTCCTCACAACTTCAGCACATTTTATACTACTCTTATAAAATAAAGTACAAATATTTTATTATATTAATATTTTATGTTAAGTTTTTAATATAATAGAAATAAATCCGATCTTAATGGATTTAAATTAAACAAACTTGTAAAAGAAATAATATATACCTACACCGATATTAATAGATTTAAATTAAATCCGATATAGTGATTAATGTTGGATAGTTAATTAGTATTGATTCTTTATATCTGCTCGTAAAAAATCAATCGAGCAGTTAAGTGAAAGATAAAAAACCATCTAAATATAAATAATTCTATATATTGTTCAACTTATCCTCCTGTACTATCTTATGAAATACGTACCGAATAAAAATTAAAAAGTGAACACATTTATTATTTATAATATCTTAAAATAGATTTAATTTAACTTTTGATTCGTTATATTTCACTACTTTTAACCTTCAAAATATAAAGATGGATTAAATAAAATTGTTCAAATAACATTGGCCCCAAAACATTAAAATCATAAATTAATGTCTAACAACTAGATTGACAAGTTTTAATAAGTTGACAAAAACATCTAAATAATAACACAACTATGGTACAGTACTTTAGATGCATGTATTTTTAGTTTTATACTAGAGTTCCCATTTGAGATGAATATTGGTCAGCATTGTTCTTCGGTGACTTTTCGTTTCAGGAAACGTCAGCAGTCATGTCTGTTTGGGTTACAAGACTTATAAATGTAGAAAACAATCCAAATTTTCGTCATACGAAACAAAGATTTTAGGTAAAATTTCCATTTTTGGGATGATAAACTTAATATTAAAATGAGTTTACTCTTTTCAAAAATATGTTCACACTCAAAAGTATTTTTTTGACTGAAAATCTAACATGCTCTAAATATATGTTTGGATAATTAGTTATATTGAACTAAGAATGGCAACTAAGTCGGACAAGTACTTTTAAATATTACCCGTGAATTTTTAATATCCACGAGCATTCATGAATATATTCTAAAATTAAAAAATAATCAACAAAATTATTTATGAGCTTAAGACAAATACACATGTCAAATCTTATTATGAATTTATACATTGAATAATTGAGTAAAATATTTACTTTAACTGATTTAAAGTTATTCTATCAATTTTTTTCTTCTAAAATATATACGTATGAGTTTATAAGTTTATGTCATTTTTATCTTCCAATATAAGAGTATAATATTTTTCATATTTTTAAAATATAAAATTATTTAAATTGTATAAAAAAATTCAGATGTTGAGTTTAAAAACATTTTATCATATTCTCTTGTTGTACTTGACTTTAATTGTGACAATTTTCTTCTCGTGTGAACTTAATGATTTTACTTACCCTTGTGTTAAAATAGTCAAGGGCGGAACTACACTTTGGAGCATAAGGGATTAACAATTAATTAATAAATTTATATTAAAAATATTATCATAATAAATATATAAAAATATATATTTTATAATCTAAATGTAAGAAACACTCATATTCTTATAATATATTATTCAATATGTATTTAAACATCTAATTAAATAAAGTGATTTAGAAGAATTAATCTCAACAATTAAAATTTAAATTTCATTTTAAGTTATTCACCGTTTAAATGCATATAGACGATGATTTTTTTATAAAATTATAAAATAATATAAAATTATAATTTCTAAATAAGTAAAAATATACTATACATATAATTATATCAGCATTTTTTTTTAGCAGGAAGTGATGACGGATGAGATTTTAGTTGAAAAAAAAAAAAAAATATATCTTGGTTAATCTTATTAACAAGAAGATTATATATATATATATATATATATATATATATATATATATTAATTTGTTTTAAAACAAAAAAAATATATAAAATTGTAAGAACAGTACGAAATATTTTTTCTTTGGACAGGAATACCGTCACGCGGACAAATTACAAACCTAAATAAAAGAGATGATTAAACAACAACAAAAAGAGTATTTTAATATTGAATAGGGTTTTTCCATTTCAATTTTATTTTCTTTTCAAATTTTTGGGTAAGAGCCTAGTACACTCAACATCTTTCTTTATTAATGGAAAGATAAAAAAAAATAAAAAAAAATAAAAACTTATTATATAATTCATTAGGCCCATTTCTACTACGTTGCTCCGGCTACCCAAACAGGCCCTAATTATAAATAAAAAAAAAATTTAAACAATATTCTAAGAAATATATTAGGATTTACATTTTGATTTCGATTAAGTATAGTTGATATTTTGCAAGCAAACATAAGTTTACTATTTTCGTTGTACCTCGTGTAATGTTTCTCGACTTGATTTCTAACATTTAATTGAAAGTTTAAAAATGCAAGCTGAAGGTGTATTAATGCAAAAACCTTGTCATGAATAATATAAATAGGTGGTTGGAGAAAAAAATTCTATTAAAGGTAGTTTAGTCAAAATTTTCAATAGAAATTAGTGATCAAGAAATCCAAGAAATACTACATTATTGTTATGTTTAAAAAAATATATTTAACAAAAACACTTATAAAACTTTAATAATAAAATAAGATTAAAAATACTTTTAGTTATTAAACATTTTTAATATCCTTTTTTAGTCTCTGAATAGAATGTTAAATAATTTTAGCCATTAATATTTGTTACCGTTCTTGTCATAACAAATATTCAAACATAAAAAATAAAAATATTAGAAAATGTACTGTTGACGTAGCGCATGTTCGAAGATTAAGATCGGTTCATGGACTAAGATCAAAGATACTAAAAAAACCAAAAAATTAAAACAAAAAATTCATAGACATGAATGAAAATATTTTTATCAAGAAAATATTACTAAATATACATCGCTTAATATAATATACCTTCTTCCACATATTATTTAATATAATATAGTTATCCAGTTCCCACCTATAATATTTATCAGGGTAAAAGTCTTAAGGGCAGTTTTCGGGGAAATCATTTTCTTAAAAAGGATTAGTTATAAATTTTTTTTTAGAGATTATTTTTTAAGATAAAAATAAATTTCGAAAATAAGAAAGTTAAAATAATTTTTTTGACTTTTTAAAATGCTAACACGTGTAGATGAGAATGGTTGTGAGATAAACACATAGTCACTGTAATATAAAAAAATAATAAAAAGAAGGAGTAGAAGAAAACATTTCGACTTCCCTCCAGAGAAGAAAAAAGAATGAGAAAAGACTTCCCTTTTAAAGAAAAAAAAAAGGTAAAGAGGTTTGGACTTTCCCTTTTGCGTCTACTACAATAAAGGAAAAAGAAAAAAAATGGTCATTCTACTGCAGTAAAAGAAAAAAAAAACATAAAGAAAGAGAATAAGAGAGTGGTCATCCTACTGTATTGAAAGAAAAAAAACATAAAGATAGAGAAGAAAAGAGGGAGAAAAATAAAAAATAAAGAGGAGGAGCTTTTCCTTTTTTTTTTTTTTTTTTTATTATTACAGTAGTCACGTGTGCATTTCACAATAACCCTAGTCTACACGTGTCATCAGGAAATTTAAAAATTTGTCTCGACTTCTTGCTAAAAGCCCTGTAGGACTTTTACCCTGTTTATCAAGATAATTTATGACAAATACTTTAAAGCGTATTGGTGCATTACTCATTATTCGAGCCTTTCTTTTGAGTTCTGAGATAACCACTCATTGTTCTTCTGAATTTAAGAATACGTAGTTATTTCTAATTTTTATGTCGTTATATAAATCAATGTCATAAACCTAATTAAGAATTTATCGTATTTGAATAATAATTGACAACAAGCCCTCATTTAACTAACTTTTTCTCATAAATTAAAATTTTAAAAAATATATAACTATATATTACATGAAATATTCTAATAAAATTCACATAAAAATTTATTTTTTCAAAAACAAATCATCAACAAACTATTCCACATGAAAAACAAGATAAATAAGCAAGTCAAGTCAATAGCGATCAAAGACATAATCCCAAGAAAAGGGCTTAAAAATTTGAGAAGCATGAGAGTCGATGAAATTGAGATGAGTCTTGAAAAGGTGCATGTAAACAAGCCAATCACCATTGCCAGTAGAACAAGGCATTGGCATTACATAACCAGCATCTCCACCCCATGGAAAATGGTATGATGCAAACACAGCCTTCCCCCACCCAAAGTCAACCTTTGACTCTGGAAATCTTTGTCCTGAAGAAACCACAAACCTTGGTCCCTCTTTTCTTCCTTGCCCACAATAAATCCTAGATAATCCAGGAACTGGTCGATGTGTTTCCACCCAATCAACAAGTCCTAAAAAGTGTTCTTCACTCACAGCCATCTCCAAAAACTCATGAACTTTCTCCGCCACCCAACTCAGTGGCTTTTCCACAAGCTCTTCCACCGGTTTCCCACCAAAGGGAATTGAAACCACGTTACCAAAATACGAACCCATAATGGCTTCTTTATTCTTGTCACCGTTGCTTATCCTTCTCCTTCCATCTACCACAACACCCATTTTGGCAACAAGGCTTTCTTCACCGTTAACACTAACAGCAGCAGCTTCAGCAATCATCTTCCACAAGAATGCAGAGAATGACTCAAGCTTTGTTCTGTTGGCACTGTTTGAGCTTGCTAGTTTCTGCATATGGTTGAGGTTTTCGCCACTGACATAGTATATGCGGCTGACAAGTGGTTCAAATTCAAAGTCGGGTTTAGAATCTGACGGTGGAGGTAGTTCAGAGATGGGAACATACATGTCATGAAGTGAAGGGTGAATGGAAGGTGATTGTCGTGGGATGAGAAGGGAACGACTGAAATTGGGTTTAGTTGATATTATGGAATTGTTAGGTTGGGCTATCTCAGCCCATGATACAAGAAACATGTTCATAGAATAGGCATCAGCTACACGATGGTCGAAGGTACATGCCACTACTACACCCCCACACTTAAGCCTAGTTGCCTGCAAAATTAAGCATTAGTTATATTAATTAAACAACAATTATTTAATACTAATGAAATTATTCAGTGATTGACGTGATTCTAGCCAACTAACCACCTTAAGAGGTAATTACGTACTTTTTCAACTACAGTTATAGTATTTTATTGAGTAACAGTCTCTTCACATTCTTTTCTTTTTTATTATTCAGTTAATTTTTTTTAATTATGTATAATAATTTTAATTTATAATTAATTGTAATATATAGTTAATTAACAACACCTAAATATTTTTTTTATATTTTATATACATGCATATATATTTCTTTTTTTTTATATTTTACATGTATATATATTTCTTTTTCTTTATATTTATAACATATTGTCTTATTATCCGTGTAATTGTATGTATGCATGTGTAATTATTACTATTAGCTATTAATAACAGAAGATGTACGTGCATGTTTGTGAAGTCACTATTTATTTTGTAGTACCTGAACAGCAAGGACGCCATGGTATTTGGGGGGTACAAGCTTGCCTTGAATGGTGTGATCAGGGTTGTACAAGTTGAGGCAGTGCAGCTCCACGTCAGCTTCAGCTTCAATAAAATCAACCCCACGGTTACTGCAAAACACTTGAGGCTCACCCATGGAGTTGGCCACAACCTCACCAGCAAAAGGGTAATAGGAAACTAGAGCCTCAGCCAAAGCAATTTTGAGGGACCCCACAATGGATCCAAAGGACATTGATAAAGGTTTTTTGTAGCAAAAGAATACACTAACGTCCACTGGGGGAAGGAGTAGATCAAGATTTGATAGTGGCAGAAAGTGCTCTTGCATTGGAAGATTTGGTGCCGCCACCACCTCTTTCATCACACTCACAACGAATTCTCCTTCTCCAACCTTAACACCCATTTTTTCAGAAATTAATATAAATTAACTGTGAAAACCAATCGACTAAATATTCAAGGATGCAGTACTTGATTGCCTCATTGATGCTTAACCTACAAGGTTCACACTAATTTATAGGCAGTGACACAAAATAAAGATATATTCGGTAGACCAAAATGCTAATAATTAGTTATAAAATTAGAAGAGATAAAAAAATATATATACATGTATATATTTTAAAAATAAGTTAATTGATTAATTATGTATTATTGAAATAAAATCTATAAAACATAATAAATACATATATTATCATATGTTATGTTAATTAAAGATTCACCGCAATAAATATTAAAAGGTCTATCACATTCTTAATACGTAGCATCATAGTAAAATAACACGATAAAATTTTGCTCCTAATCGAGACAAATTTTAATACTTAAAATTTTTTGAATCAAAATATTATAAACTTACAATATTTATTTAATATTTTCACCATATTTTTAAATTTATAAAATGAATTTATTAGATTTTAGACCTTGTGTAATAAATATGGGATAATATTTATAATTTTTCAAAAAAAATCATAAATCATATATAATGAAGTTTGTCTCCAATAGACCACAAAATATGTCTTCATATACCAATTATGTTTTTTTCTTATGTTTTTTTTTCTCCGCTTCATGTTTTGGATGAGGTATCAGCCAATATATGACTTAGTTTACAGGATTTGTACTATTAGTTGGCTTTGACGCAATGTCAGTAGGTTATTTTATCAATTTTATTATATTAATAATAACTGTATTATATAATTAATTAGTTAATTCACTTATAAAATATTTACATATTTTTTTTTTATATTTTATACTTTTAGATATAAATATTTTTTTTATTTTATAATTTCTATAAGAAGTCCATCTCAGTTGAATGTGAGAAAAATGTTTATATCATTTCGAAACACGTTTTTTTAAACAGAAAACTTTTGGATGTACTTTTTTATCAATCAATAAGAAGGAACTGACCACAAGCTAATTATCATGTATAACTTTATTTCTAAGCCAAACCATATTCACGTAATGTGTATAAATGTAATATATATTTATATATTTTTATCTTTTTACATTTTATAAATAATTATATGTATATTACATTTATTTATTAAATATTTTTTTATTATTTATATATTTCTTTCTAGCTTTTCACATTTTATAAATAATTTTATATATATATATATTATATTATATTATAGTTATCTATAAAATATTTTTCTGTCATTTATATTTTTCTCACATTTTATATTTTATAAATGATTATATATATATTACAGTTATTTGTTAAATATTTTTCTACCAACAAATAAGACTAATAAAGTCACCATCAAAATGAAAAAACTGAGTTTCTAATTGAATGAATGTGAAGATGTACTCTTTTACCCTCATTCCATTAAAACTGATGGTTCCAATTATTTTAAAATCTAATTTATAAGTAATTAAATGTGTAAAATAATTTATATAAATTATCAATACATAATCATTAAATTATTTTTTTAACAGTAAACTAGAAAAAAAATATTTCAAAATACATAATCTTCAGAATCAGATTCTCTGTAACATGCTGTCTTATAGCCAAAATTCAACAAAAGGAGAGCGGTAGAAAATAAATAAGATGAAAGAGACCAGACGAAGAAAACTTAAGACAGAGAAGCTTTAGAGAGGGACCATAGAGAGTGGCCCTAGTGAACCTTTTTCATATTTTCTATTATTATTATCGTACATTGACATTTTCTTCCATCTCACTTTTTTCCTACCATTTTTCATATTTTCAAATTTTCTTATTTTTTTAATTTTTCTTTCTTTTTATTTAATGTGTGAATATGATTGTTATTTGAAACAACATGATAAACGGGTAAATTAAGGATGCATTACTCAACTCCATTTTTATTAGTGAAAAAGAGAAGAAGACTTTTCTCTCTTCTTCTATATAATTTTATTTGACAACCAACTAGTTAACTTATTCATAAAATATATACATATTTCTCTGTTTTTATATTATATATATATATATATATATATATATATATTTCTCTCTCTCCCATTTTATAACATATTATTTAAGTATTTTAACTATCTACTAACTATTTTTTTTAAAAAAATATGTGGATCCAATCACGATCTTACAATAACTAGTAAGAACGAAAAGACTCTATCAGTTCTTTTGTTGATAGAAAGAACATTTCAAATGAAGTGCATGTCAACTTTTTCATGTGGAACCAGGAATCTTGAACTGTCAACGTTTCGTTTCTTGTGGGAATGCTGTATCCACGAAAGCCGAAAAGTGTTGGTCATGTTACATCACACCACGCATCCGATATAGTAACTATTATTGAAAAATATTTTATAAATTATTACAGGTCAATAATCAAACAATTATTTATAAAAATATTAACAAAAAAAATTATATATATATATATATATATATATATATATTTTGTGTGTGATTCGTAAAGTAAAGTTAATTATTAATAGGTTTGTAGTTGAATTAATTGGACATTATTTAAAAAATCCTTGCAAGAACATATAAAATGAAATATTACAATAGTTTATTTTTATATATTGGTAATATAAAAATATATTATATTATTAACCAATTACATGTTTTTATTTTACTTGTCCAAACAACTTATTCAATTATAAGTTAGTTTACATGTCACTAAAATTAATTAAAATATAAAAATATAGTATCTCCTCATTTTTGGGGTGTATTTGAGGTGTATTTGAGGTGAAAGAAAAGAAATAGGAAGAAAAAAATATAGAGATGAAAAATATAAATATAATGAATGATGTAACAAAGTATTAAAAAAGAAAACAGAAAAGAAAAAAATAGTCTAAGACTATAAAGTAGTCTTTATCTTTTTAACCTATATTCATGGACGTATATGGCAGGTTAGTGATGCTTCCCTGAAGCTGTGATTAAGACGTTACTAAGTGTAAATTTTTATTTATTGCAGTCCTTTGTTAAAGTAGTTACATGAAATTGGCTTTTTTTTTTATAAAATATATCATTTTTTATTCTATCTTATTGTAACTTCTTTTTATATTATTTACTGTATATCTTATTAATATTCAAGTATTAAATAACTTAGAAAAAAAAAAAAAGCTGTCAAAAGATGATAGTGTTCATTTCATCTAAGCTATGATGCAAAAAAGAAATTTCAAGAATGGAAAACTACAATGGCCCAATTGAACCCTAAGAGAAGACTATGTATAAGAAATGATAGCATTGACCACTGAGTGAATAGATTCTCAACGTACCATTATTGAATTCAAGATGTTAGTCACGTGTGTTGCAGGTAAGTGTGATATAAAAATAATTGGATAATTAGTTATAAAATATATAAAAAATTAAAAAAAGAAAAGATTAATAATATATATATATATATATATATATATATATATATTTATATTTTGTAAATAAGTTAATAAATTAATTATGTATTAAATTATTAAAGTTGACTAAGAAGTAAAATTAACGTTGCTATAACAATCGTAACAAAACTTGTAATTACTTGTAATAACCTACACCTAAAATAACAAAATTTAAATATATTTAGATAGAAGCCTCCTATTATACTTTACATTAGTTACAAGCCAAGCACATCTCCACCTTCACATTATTTTCAACATACAGAATTTACAAGACAAAATGTTGTATTTGGTACTAACAACGTACCATATAAAAGAAATAAAATAAAATTATGGAGACCACAAACTCTGTAAAGTTAGTGTTAATTAATCACATATTCTTGAAGAATATGAAGTCATAACATAATAATTTTAGGAGGAATTCCATTGATCCCCTAGAGAGAAAAGTTTACTTCAACAGTAAATTAGTTATTTACTATATTTGGTGAGAATGGAAAATTGAAGTATATAATGAATGAATGCAATGTATTTGGAAACTTACATAGATTAAAAAAAATGTATATTATTTGAATGCTTTCCAAATTCATGAGTTCTATAATCACGCGGACCCAGACTCACTTTGATATGGAATGAGAATCCGAAGGATGAGTAGTTATATTTATTATTTAAATTAGACTATTTTAGATTTTAGAAGGAAAAAATTAAAAAATATCATAAATTAAAACTTTATTAGTCATATTAACTCTTTTTTAATATTTATTACATAATTATGTTAATTTACATGTAATATG
Source organism: Hylodesmum podocarpum (assembly GCA_026586105.1). NCBI lineage: Eukaryota > Viridiplantae > Streptophyta > Magnoliopsida > Fabales > Fabaceae > Hylodesmum > Hylodesmum podocarpum. Next base: position 2,735,378 of record JALJEV010000519.1, on the reverse strand, counting down.
TTAACTGTCACATCAAATATCCAATCAAATATTAATTAACAGATGTATTAAATTAAAATTTTAAAATATTTTAAATTTTTTTATAGTAATATTTTTTATAAGTTATGAAAGTATCGTCATATTTTACTAAAATAATCATTTTTTTAAAAAGAAGTTATGAAAACCTGATGCTATTTAATTAATATCTTTACAATTAATTTTTTTTATAATATTTAAAAATATATGAATTTGAATAGTTTATTTAATATGTCAAATTTTGCGAATTTTTTTAATTAAAAATATAAACACAGTACTCATGTAAAATCTCAACTAAGTTTCTATTATTTTTTTTTAAAAGATAAAACACAGGAAGGGAGTTGAATTGTGTTAATTTACAAAATTTAATTTTTTTCGCCTGTTGGTTTAAAAACAGTCAAACGAAACTTTGTTATTCTTCAACAGATGATTTTAATGACAGACGTTTAAATTTGATTATCCCCGTTAGTTAACAAGAATAAAAATGGACACAAGTATTTTTATACTAGTACGTCTATCCAAGACTACGTCCAGTTACCAACAACTACTGAGTTTTCACTACCAACCGTGAAATGGTTACAAGTATTATTTGCACCCAGCCACTTCTGGCTAATATAAGATATTCTTTGGCCACAACCTTCCCAAGCTAAATAACAAGGTATTCTTTGAAACCCAACCTCCTCAGGTTAATACAAATATATTCTTTGAGACACAGCTTCCTCAGGCTAAAGCACCACAAAAGTGAATTTTAAGAGGATTTTCAAAGAAAGAGAGTTTCTCTTCACAAAGAGGGGTATACAATGAAGTTTAAATTATAAGTGAGCGAAATCACAATAAGATAGAAATTATAGCGTGTTCGCCAACTTGATCTTGAGCAAGTGAAGTCCTTATATAGACAAGTCTTCAAAGATCCGTTAGAGACATGAAGAGTGTCGTTGAGCTTGACAAGCAAAAATCTTCAAAATGTGTCAGAATGCAATCAATGAAGTGATGTTTTGCACAACGGATTTGGTGGCGCTCAGAACCTTTTTCTGACTTGTACAGAGACGTCATAAAAAAGGATGTTTCCTTTTCGTGTTGAAGAGGTTATTTCGAGTATCTATACTTATCTTGAAAACTTGTGAGAGTAACAACTGGATTTTGAAATTGGCGCGCTTTACTCCGTCTGCACTTCACTTTCTTCATAGGCGATGTACTTCACAATCTTCAATCTTGAATAACGTCTTTGAGCTTTGTCTGAAGACTTTGTCTATAGCATATCGTCTTATGATTTCGTCTGATGACATGGCTTTGGGACAGACGAATGACTTGATAATGAATGAACTTTGAAGGGTCATCTTCCGTCTGACTTTGACTTGCAATGCTTCAATATGATAAATTCCGTCTGTACTGTAATTAATCAAAACTTGAAACGTGTAAAAGATAAACACAAGAAGGGGGGTTGAATTGTGTTAATTAAAAATTTTATCCCTTTCGTCTGTGGGTTTTAAAGCTGTTCAGACGAAACAACGTTTATGTTGAAAGATTGATTTTAGTGAATAAACGTTAGATTATGATTATCCCCAGTTAGTTACTCAGACAAAACAAAATAAACACGAGTATTTTTATACTGGTTCGTCTATTCAAGACTACGTCCAGTTACCCAGCAACCACTGAGTTTTCACTACCAACCGTGAAAAGGTTACAAGTATTGTTTGAACCCACCACTTCTTGGCTATTACAAGATATTCTTTGCTCCCAGCCTTCTCAGGCTAAACCACTAAGGTATTCTTTGAACCTAGCCTCCACAGGCTAATACAAGAGGTATTCTTTGGAACACATCCTCCTCAGGCTAAACTGCCACACAAGTGGACTTTGAAAGATGTTTAAAAACAAAGTTTTTCCTCTTCGCAGAGAGGGTTTTTACAATATAGATCTTATATCAGACTTGAGCGAATTCTTAGATGAAGGATTAAGATAAGCGTATTCGCCAACTGATTCTTGAAGCTTTGAAGTCCTTTTATAGGCATCTTCTTCAAATAGTCGTTAGACTCATTTGAATGCCGTTGAGAGACGTTGAGAAATCTTCTTAAGAGCTTTCCAAAAGGTTGTCAATTGTACTTGATTGATTGATGTAGAGTCGCAGCGGATATAGTGGACTAGATTGCGTGCGCAGTACTTTTTCTGACTTGTACAAAGATGTGACAAAAGGTGAAGACCTTTTTGACTTTGGTGTATAAGCTCGAATCCCCATACTGATCTTGGATGCTTCTCATGAGTACTTCTTCAGATTAAAAAAAAATGGTGCGAATGTCTCAACTTGACTTCACTTCTTTGATAGACGATATGTGTCTTCAGTTGTAAATGTTTCGTTTCATCCTATCGTCTTAAGACTTCACTCTTTGAACAGACGAAGAACTTTATCTTGAGTAGACTTCTTCCGTCTGTGCATGTATCGTCTGATGACTTGGCTTTTGAACAGACGCAGATCTTCACTTTGAAGGGCCATGTTCCGTCTGTGCTGGTTTCGTCTTAGCAAGTCTTGGGTAGTTTGGTTTCGTCTGTCTTGTAATTAATCAAAACCTTGAGACGTTAATCATCCTTGATCTAACAAAACGTTAATCATCTTGATCTAACAATTTTTTTTTAACCAGACGCTATTTCGAATTTGATTTTAAAATCAATGTAGTTAAAAAAATAGTTAATGTAACTAAAATTTATATTACATAAATTATATCATAATTAAAAATTAGAATATATTTATTATTTTTAAACAATCAAATCATATTTTAAATTATGATACAAATTAATTTTTAATTATTGATATTTTAGTTTAGTACCTATCAAAATTAATAGTTTTTTTAACCAATTCGTTAGCGAGAGTCTTTTTAAAAATATTCTACCGCAAAACTATTTTTAGAATTTTTTTTATCCTTCTAACTCTTGAGTCTTGAACATATCATTTTCATATTTATTCAAATACTTTTCAGAAAAGACTCGCAATAATTAAAAATAATTTCATTTCATAATATAAATTATTTATCGTATATTTAAAATGATTTTGTTTCTAAAACATAACTTCCTTGTAATGCTTGTATCTATACTTTTTCTATATAGATTTTACCAAGTTATATATCACTTTTGATATCAGTATATATAGTTTATTCAAATTTTTATATATTTATTATTTTATACCCAAATTTTAAAATAATAGTTATAATTATTACTTTGTAATTAAATAAAATAAAATTTCTTTCTTTACATGATTGAAACCCGTATCCACCCCATTTTTATGCTATATTTGAGGGGGGGGGGGGAGAAATTAAATAAACTAAATTTCTTTCTTTATTGAAATCTTTATCTGCTCTACTTTCGGGGTGTATTCAAGTATAGGAAGAAAAGAAATATGAAAAAAAATATAGAGATAAAAAATGACAATGAATAATGAATATGATGTAATGAAATGAAATATAAAAAGAGAAAAATATATATTTAAAATATATGACTATAAGTAGTCTTTAACTTTAACTTTAACTTGTATACATGGACATATATGGCAGGTTAGTGACCCAATTGAACCCTGGGAAAGAAAAGATCAACAACAAATCAAAGGCATAAACTCACAAAAATAAAACGTGGAACGTAAAAGAAAATTAAAAAAAAATACAAAATGATAAGTGAAAATCAGGATAAATTCCAAAAGTCCTTTTTATTTTTTTCTTGATCTTCCTTTAATTTTATATATAAATTCCAATAGTTATCCCATATCTTTTTTAAGAAATGTAAAGGTTACTCTCTCAAATACCATCTTTTTAATCCTTACTTTATGTATCGCTATTTTTACAAAATCACAAATTTTAGTGACCAACAAAAATTTATGAATTTCAATTTCTAGATGAGTCTGTTAGAAAAAAGCTCTGCAAAGTTAATCTTAATCGTAACATAATAATTTCAAGAGATATAAAGTCATGACTTAATAATTTCAAGAGGAATTCAATTTCTAATAGCTAACTTTCAAGAGTGAATTCTACCTTAAAATAGTTATTTATTATATTCGGTAAGAATGGAAAAATTATAGACTGAATAAATAAATGTAATGTACAATTGGATGGATAGAAAAAAATTGTATTATTTGAATCCTTGCTTTATTCAACAGAGTACTGACAATAATATAGTCTTGTATTCCAATTCAGAATGAAGAGTTATACGTTGATTCGGTCTTTATTTAATAGCATAATACAAAATATATTTTTAATTATTAATGATTTCCTTTTAATATCTCCATATATAAATTAGAATAAATTTCTTAACCAATGATATTAATTAAGGGCTATTATAGAATTTTTTTTATCCTTTTATTTCTTAAATATATCATATATATTTATTTAAATATTTTTTAGAAGAAATTTTCAATAATTAAAATAATTTTTGTATCATTTATAAATCTAAAATATAAAATACTCATCATAGATTATATCTGAAAAAATAACTTCTTATTAAAATAATATTCACATTATAACAAATCAACATGCATGTTGTGTGAATAACAAGACAAATAAGCAAGCAAAGTGAATGACAATTATTGATCAGAGGTAGTCCCAAGAGAAGGGCTTAAAAATTTGAGAAGCATGAGAGTCGATGAAATTGAGATGAGTCTTGAAAAGGTGCATGTAAACAAGCCAATCACCATTGCCAGTAGAACAAGGCATTGGCATTACATAACCAGCATCTCCACCCCAAGGAAAATGATATGATGCAAACACAGGCCTCCCCCACCCAAAGTCAACCTTTGACTCTGGAAATCTTTGTCCTGAAGAAACCACAAAACTTGGTCCCTCTTTTCTTCCTTGCCCACAATAAATCCTAGATAATCCAGGAACTGGTCGATGTGTTTCCACCCAATCAACAAGTCCTAAAAAGTGTTCTTCACTCACAGCCATCTCCAAAAACTCATGAACTTTCTCCGCCACCCAACTCAGTGGCTTTTCCACAAGCTCTTCCACCGGTTTCCCACCAAAGGGAATTGAAACCACGTTACCAAAATACGAACACATAATGGCTTCTTTATTCTTGTCACCGTTGCTTATCCTTCTCCTTCCATCTACCACAACACCCATTTTGGCAACAAGGCTTTCTTGACCACTAACACTAACAGCAGCAGCTTCAGCAATCATCTTCCACAAGAATGCAGAGAATGACTCAAGCTTTGTTCTGTTGGCACTGTTTGAGCTTGCTAGTTTCTGCAAATGGTTGAGGTTTTCGCCACTGACATAGTATATGCGGCTGACAAGTGGTTCTAATTCGAAGTCGGGTTTAGAATCTGACGGTGGAGGTAGCTCAGAGATGGGAACATACATGTCATGAAGTGAAGGGTGAATGGAAGGTGATTGTCGTGGGATGAGAAGGGAACGACTGAAATTGGGTTGAGTTGATATCATTGAATTGTTGGGTTGGGCTATCTGGGCCCATGATACAAGAAACATGTTCATAGAATAGGCATCAGCGACACGATGGTCGAAGGTACATGCCACTACTACACCCCCACACTTAAGCCTAGTTGCCTGCAAAATTAAACATTAGTTATATTTATTAAACAACAATTAATTAACATCTTTATTACTTCTACCTTTTCTAGTTGTATTTACGTTTAACTATAGTTAATTTTTTTGAATTATTCATAATGCATGCACGTGTAACTATTGCTATTAGCTATTAATAATCATCTTTATTTAGTAGCGAATTCTAATATACATCGGATTAATCCACTTATTTATATAATATATTTTATTTTTTTCTTATCATATTTTATATATATACACGTATTTTTTTCTTCTTATATTTTATAATTGATTTTTTACGTCTTCTAACCGGATGTTTCAGTATTCTATGGTATTTTTCATAGGAGATGTTTGTGAAGTTATTATTAATTTTGTAGTACCTGAACAGCAAGGACGCCATGGTTCTTGGGGGGTACAAGCTTGCCTTGAATGGTGTGATCAGGGTTGTACAAGTTGAGGCAGTGCAGCTCCACGTCAGCTTCAGCTTCAATAAAATCAACCCCACGGTTACTGCAAAACACTTGAGGCTCACCCATGGAGTTGGCCAAAACTTCACCAGCAAAAGGGTAATAGGAAACTAGAGCCTCAGCCAAAGCAATTTTAAGGGACCCCACAATGGATCCAAAGGACATTGATAAAGGTTTTTTGTAGCAAAAGAATACACTAACGTCCACTGGGGGAAGGAGTAGATCAAGATTTGATATTGGCAGCAAGTGCTCTTGCATTGGAAGATTTGGTGCCACTACCACCTCTTTCATCACACTCACCACGAATTCTCCTTCTCCAACCTTAACACCCATTTTTTCAGAAATTAATATAAATCAACTGTGAAAACCAATAGACTAATTATTCGATGCAGTACTTGATTGGCTTATCGATGCACAACCTATAAGGGTGACACTAATTTATAGGCAGTGACCTTGTGAAGAATACGTACATATTTGAATTTTTAATTGAAGCCTTGTGAAGAATATTCAACATGCAATTCGCTGGCCCGAACAACCTAGCACAATGTTTTCAGTCGGTAAATAAAGAATTTCAGTTTGTAAATAAAGAATATTATAGTGATCGAATAAGTGGTAAGCGTGGTAGTTGTCGATAAGATCCACCACTTCCTCGAGTATAATATATATAGTAAACCTTTCGTTACATAGTAAACTCTTACACCGGTTTCGTTGCAGTACTTCAGGGTACGAATACTCTAATGTGAAAATTTTAATTTATTCTTTCATTGTACTTTTTTATTTTATTTTATTTTTTGAATTTTTTACAGTTGATGGTTGAAATTTCACTCTATGATACGAGAGAATCTAATCCCGGTATTTTATTATATTCATGGTAAACGTGGATGTGAGTTGAATCTCGTATATAACAAAAACAATTCTATCATTTCAAGAAATTACGGGTTCAAAAAGCACATGCTTAATTTCAAAAGTGTATTTTGCAACTATATATATGTATGTGTTTCCCGGATAATACGCACAACGTTTTGAGTTTGTAAATAAAGAATATATAGGAAAGTGGTGGTAAGCATGGTGGTTGTTGTTGGTAAGATCCACACTAGTTCCTCGAGTACAATATATAGTAAACATTTCGTGACTGTTTTCTGGTGCGTCAAAAAGATAGAGTAAAAGTTATACATATTCACCGAAAATAGATTGGTAGATAACTATAGTACGTAGATAATTAGATAATTAATTATAAAATTTAAAGAAAGAGAAATATGTGTATAAAATGTGAAGAGAGAGAAATATTATATATTATATAAGTAAGTTGGTTGGTTAATTGCGTATTATAATTGTCAATGAAGTAAAGTTTCATATTTACCAGAGGTAAGAGAGAAATTACAGGTGGTTAATTTAACTATATTATAAAGTATAATATAAAAAAAATTAAAAATTAATAAAAAAATATTTTTCTCTCTTTTCTTCTTTTTATATTTTAGAATATAATTAGCCAGTTGAATTGTACTATTGTTCGTCACCACATATTTGTTAAGACACCAAATTTGAGAATCGAGGGAGGTGGGAATATAAGTATTTTGATTCCATGATATTTTTCATTTTATGTAATTATTTTTATTAGAATAACTATATATATTTTATATCTGATTTTTAATTTAGGTTTTTTGTTTTTTTGTCATTTTAGATTTTACACTATTATATTGTTAGTGTATATTGACATTTTTTATTCTTCTTAAAATTATATAGCATTAATTTATTGCTATTTTTTATTTTTTATATTTATAATGTTTATATTTTATATTGTCAGAGGATTGAAATTAATTTTTTGTACAATATACTCAAACCTAACAACTTCAATAATAACTCAATTAAAAATAATTTATACAATAAGTAAATAAATGTAACTAATCATGTGATTAGATTAATCATATTTAATTATGTTATTTTATCTTATTTTTATTTAGTTTAAATTAGACAAACTTGTAAAAACAAATAATATATACCTACACCGATCTTAATAGATCATTTCAATTAAATCCGATATAGTAATTAATGTTGGATAGTTAGTTAGTATTAATTTTTTTATATCTGCTCGTAAAAAATCAATCGAGCAGTAAAGTGAAATATAAAAAACCATCTAAATATAAATAATATGAATAATGCTATATATTGTTCAACTTATCCTCCTACTATCTTATGAAATACGTACCGAATAAAAATAAAAAAAAGTGAACACATTTATAATATCTTAAAATAGATTTAATTTAACTTTTGATTTGTTATATTTCACTTTATTTTTAACCTTCAAAATATAAGGATGGATTAAATAAAATTGTTCAAATAACATTGATCCCAAAACATTAAAATCATAAATTAATGTCTAACAACTAGATTGACAAATTTTATTAAGTTGACAAAAACATCTAAATAATGACACCCAGCTGGTACAGACGTACAGTACTTTAAGCTGTTATCAATAAATAATTTTGTGTACACCAAGATGTATGTATTTTGTAGTTTATACTATAGTTTCCATTTGAGATGAATGATATACAAACCTAATGAATGGTCATCTTTGTTCATCAGTGACTTTTCGTTTCAGGAAATGTCAGCAATCATGCATGTTCGGGCTAGAAGACTTATAAATGTAGAAAAGCAATCCAAATTTTCATCATATGAAACAAAGATTTTAGGTAAAATTTCCATTTTTGGGATAATAAACTTAATATTAAAATGAGTTTACTCTTTTTAAAAATATGTTCACTCTCAAAGTATTACTCATGAATTTTATAATATCCACGAGCATTACCCATGAGTTTACTTTTAAATATTACCCATGAATTTGATAATATCCACGAGCATTCATGAATATATTCTGAAATTAACAAAATTATTTATGAGCTTAAGACAAATACACATTGTAAATATTATTATGAATTTATACACTGAAGAATTGAGTAAAATATTTACTTTAACTGATTTAAAATTATTCTATCAATTTTTTTTCTAAAAATATACGTATAAGTTTATAAATTTATGTTATTTTTATCTCACAAATTTATAATATTTTCCATATTTCTAACATACAAAATTACTTAATTGTATAAAAAAAGATTCTGAAGTTGAGTTTAAAAACATTTTATCATCTCTTATTGTACCAAACTTCATTTGTGTCAATTTTCTTCCTGTGTGAACTTGATGGTTTTACCTAACTCTGTTGGGATAGCCAGCTATTAGGCCAAATAGGCCCTAATTATAAATTAAAAAAAGTTAAACAATATCTAAGAAACATAAGTTTACTATTATCATCGTAACTCGTGTAATGTTTTTTAACTAGCATGAATTCTAACTTTTAATTGAAAATTTAAAAATGCTAGCTAAAGTTGTATTAATGGAAATCGTTGTCATGAATAATATAAATAGGTTAAGTAGCGCAAGCAGTGTGTGGGCTAATCAGGCTGAGTCAAATAGATTGAAATTTTTTCATCAAACTATTTCAAGAGCTTAACTAAGTCATACTCACCAACTTTTTGATTCTTATCCAATCAGTTTAGACTCATATAATTAGCTCTAGTGTGAATTATAATATACTTACTACAAATGAAACTCAACATCGTACACAAGATTATATTGTATATTGAAGCATTTTTAAGTTAATGGCCACCAACCGTGTGAAATTGAGTGATTAACTAACTTAAGACGTTGTTAACTCCCTTAAATTTATCAACACAATTGCGACATTTCGCAATTCCACTAAATTCCATAGCAAAATTGGTCCTTCAATTTGGTTTATATAGTTATTAACGAATTTGATGACATAATGAAAGATGTTTGTGAATAAAGGGCTCCAACAAGTTATTGTTTGGTCGTTACATGTATCGGCCGGTTGGACAATGCATCATCATGTTTTTTTTCCTAGTTTCTCTTTCACTTTCTTTTAATATTTAATCTCCACTACTATTATTAAAATCCATAGAATTCTAGAAAGTACAACTGCTCTACAAATAATGGCAACACTTTGGAATCTCATATTGCAAAAAAATTGTCTTTTAAATCTACTTGCTCCCTTCTTACTACATATAGAAGCATTTACTATATTTAGAGTACAATCGTGTTCATATAATCATATTAGGTTAACCTAATTCAAGAGTCGGTTGAAAAAACAATTATATTTCATTCTAAACGTAAAAATTTGACTCAATTGGCCAACAAATTAGTTATTCGTACAAAATTCTAATTTAATAATGAATTATCTACTTAATTATTAATATTATATTTAATTTTAATAATTTTTTAATGATAAATGCGTATGAAAGTTAATAATTTTAAAATAAATTATCAAGTTAATTTATCATAGAATTTTATAAATTAATTAAGATTTTAATATATTTTTATTTTTAATTAATATTAATAATCGCGGAGCAATTTATTTAGTCTACCAACTCACAATGATGTGAGTATTGTGAGCTGAACAAATAGAAAAAACAAATTCACTGATAACTGGGTTCAATTAAATTGATTAATTTATTAAATGAATCATAATAAATCTAACCAGATTATTTTTATAAGAGTTTATACACCTGTTTATAGGATTTTTTTTATTTTTGCAAATGTTTCTCCTTCGCATCTATAATTTGGTGAAAAATTCCTTACAACTTCAGCACATTTTATACTACTCTGATAAAATAAAGTACAAATATTTTTATATTAATATTTTATGTTAAGTTTTAAATATAATAGAAATTAAATCCGATCTTAATAGATTTAAATTAGACAAACTTGTAAAAAAAAATAATATATACCTACACCGATCTTAATAGATTTAAATTAAATCCGATATAGTAATTAATGTTGGATAGTTAATTAGTATTAATTCTTCATATCTGCTCGTAAAAAATCAATCAAGCAGTAAAGTGAAATATTAAAAACCATCTAAAGATAAATAATATGAATAATGCTATACATTGTTCAACTTATCCTCCTATACTATCGTATGAAATATGTACCGAATAAAAATTAAAAAGTGAACAAATTTATAATATCTTAAAATAGATTTAATTTAAGTTTTGATTCGTTATATTTCACTACTTTTAACCTTCAAAATATAAAGATGGATTAAATAAAATTGTTCCCAAAACATTAAAATCGTAAATTAATGTCTAACAACTAGATTGACAAATTTTAATAAGTTGACAAAAACATCTAAATAATGACACATCTAGTACAGTACTTCAAGTTGTTATCTTAGTTTTATACTAGAGTTCCCATTTGAGATGAATGAAATACAAGCCTAATGGATGGTCAACATTGTTCACCGCTGACTTTTCGTTTCAGGAAACTTCGACAGTCATGGCTGTTTGGGTTACAAGACTTATAATTGTAGAAAACAATCCAAATTTTCGTCATATGAAACAAAGATTTTAGGTAAAATTTCCATTTTTGGATAATAAACTTAATATTAAAATGAGTTTACTCTTTTCAAAAATATGTTCACACTCAAAAGTATTTTTTGACTGAAAATCTCACATGCTCTAAATATACTTTTAAATATTACCCATGAATTTTTTAATATCCATGAGCATTCATGAATACATTCTAAAATAAAAAAATAATCAACAAAATTATTTATGAGCTTAAGACAAATTCACATGTTAAATATTATTATGAATTTATACATTGAAGAATTGAGTAAAATATTTACTTTAACTGATTTATGTCCTTTTTATCTTCCAATATAAGTGTATAATTACTTTCATGTTGCAAAAAATTGTCTTTTAAATCTACTTGCTCCCTTCTTTCTACATATAGAAAAGCATTTACTATTTACAGTACAATTGTTTCATATAATCATTAGGTTAACCTAATTCAATAGTCGGTTGAAAAAAAAGTTTTATTTCATTCTAAGCATAAAAATTTGACTCAATTGACCAACAAATCAGTTATTCTTACAAAATTCTAATTTAATAATAAACTATCTACTTAATTATCAATATTATATTTAATTTTAATAAACTTTTTCATATGATAAATGCGTATGAAATTTATTAATTTTAAAACAAATTATCAAATTAATTTATCAAAAAAATTATAATTTAATTAAATTTTTAATATGCTTTTATTTTTAATTAAATTAATAATCACGGAGCAATTTATTTAGTCTAGCAACTCACAAATAGAAAACCATTCACGGGTAAGTGGGTTGAATAAATTGATTAATTTATTAAATGAATCATAATAAATACAACCTGATTAGATTTATAAGAATTATATATATATATATATATATATATATATCGATTTTTTTTTTTATTTTTCTTTTCTCGTTCTCTTTGGTTAGGTGAGTATGCAATATCTCCGTTTCAATTTTTTTTTTTTTTTTTTTTATGTTCTACTTCTCATCTATAATTTGGTGAAAAATTCTTTTAAACTTCAGCACATTATATACTAATTTTATAAAATAAAATATAAATATTTTTAATGTTAATATTTTAAATTAGGTTTTAAATATAATAGAAATATTTGTTCTTAAAAATTAGATGTAAATTTTTATTGACTATAATGTGTATATTCTTTTTTTTCAATTAGATAATTTCTTTTTATTGAAAAAGCCACACGTGTACATATATATTTATCAAAGCAATTTTTCCTTTTTTTAAGTTACGCAACATACTCGAAATTCAAATAGCTAACAATAGCTAATTAAATTAGAGTTCAACAGCGGTTGATTCATGCGTGCCTTCAATAATTGCGAATTAGTTACTAAAACACTTAATATATTATCGTACGTTTTTTTAATAACAATATTCTGTAAACATTTATTTTATTGCATATATTGACATTCTTTGATAAATCTAAAAGTTATTTATTCATTATATAAAATAATTTTACATGAAATTTTGATAATAAATCAGATTAAATTTCATATAATTTATAAAAATTTTGTTAATAATTAAAGTGAACAAATCTACAATGATACACAATGAAATATAATTATCCTAAATAATTATACACAATGAACTTGTATAGAATTTTTATCATTTTATTTTCATCCAAAATAATTTAATTTTTTCTCAGCTTAAAAAATTAATCACCTTTGGGTCAAAAAGTAATAATTACCCTGATCAGATTCAGACGTTACTACATAATTATAATTATGACGTTAACAATCTTCATCTTATTGATTAATTAATTAATTAATTAATTAATTTCCCTCCCAGGAAGAATTTCAAAATTCAAATTGGACTCACCTGAGGAACCTCACTGCGCACAGTTAACGCTCTTTCTCTGAATCTGCTTCCATTCTCGTGATAAAGAATACAAAATTGAAAAAAAGAAGAACAATTTCTGAATTCCATGATATGCTGAGACGCGTGTTAGGGTTCTTGATACGCTTCTTCTTCCGATCCTTCACCAAAGCCATGGGCTGTGTCGTCGCTTGCTTCAGGATAAGAGACAGAGACACTCGCCGCATCAACTCATCGCAATCGATTTCCGCCTCCACTCATTCTGCAGTAACATTTCTTGTTTTCTTCCAGCACATTTTCATTCACAGTTATGCATGATTTACGTTTTTCTTTCTGTTCTGTTTATAATATAATGATTATAATTTTGCTCTGTGTAAACCAGGTTGTTCTGATATCTCATAATCAAAATCGATCGCCTTCTTTGTTTTCTGAAGGTATTTTTCTCTGTTACTCCTTTTTCTTTCTTTTCTGCTTTCGCATTTACTTTTTTATTTTTTTTTTACCTGCTAATTTTGTGTTTCTAACCTTTTAGAAGAGAGGGATGATTCTGCGCAGAACGATGGCGTGGGGTTTCAGAGTGATTTACAGGGGCTTAAGGATGAGGTATTAATTTTGGTATTAAGCCTGTTATTACTGCTGCTGAAATGATATTTTTAATGATTTTTCTTAAGTGTTTGGTTGTTTTAATTTTTGTATTTTTTGTTTGAACTAGTTAAGGCATTGAGTATTTTTTTGTTTGAACTAGTTATGGCATTGAGTAAACAAAATATTATCTGTAAATTTGTGTAATGGTGGATAAATTGATTCTGCAAGCTTACATAATTTAGGTTTCTGAGTTGTTCTTGGATAGTTTTGAATTGTAAATTTTACGAACCTTCTAGTTTGAAAACAAAATATGGATAACAGTACAGTGATTTTTTATAAACCTTTTCTGTAAAACACACTGAAATCTATTGAATAGTGACCACAATTAGGACCCTCAGATAGCTTTTTCATATTTTGGGCTTGTTAGAAGTCATACATCACTCATTCTGTGTTCTACTGTGTCCTGTGTTGTATCAGTTTTGTATCCAATGCCTTAAGCTGTAAATGTGTGTGCCTGATGGTGTATATCAAATTTCAAATACTTTTTGAAGCTATATTTACAGTTTCTTTTATATTATTACCATCATTATTATTTTTCTTCTCACATCTTACTGATTTTAGATGGGTTATGTTTATTTAGTTATTGTCAACTGAATTTTGATGATCCCATCGTATAAAATCTTTCTACAGGCTAAGTTTCTTAAAGCTTGTGGGACCATACCAGGAACACCGACTGAATTTCGTAAAGCATCTGGGAAATTAAAAGCATCACCCTCTCCTGATAAAGATTCCGAACCTTCAAGATTTCATTCTTGGCTTCCTATCACATCTGTGGAGAAACTTCAGCTGGATGTCCAACCATTTGATCCACCAACTCCCATAAAACTTTGTCAAGAAACGGAAAATAACATTGATTCTTCCGAACACACACCAAGCAGGTTAGTAATGACTTTGAATTGTTTTTTTTGTCAATGCTGATATTGAATTACAGCGGATTTGAACAAGTGACATTTTAAGCAATTTGCATGGTTGGTGAACCTTCCTTTTTTACTCTAAATATTTATCGTCAGCTCTAGATACATTTTCAATAGTTAGAGCTCCTGGTAGAGAGCTGCAGCAAAATGTTCGGATTTTTTAAAAAGATGCCCACCCTTCAAATGGTCCGAATGCTTTCGTTTTGGATTTTAGATAGACATCTAATATTTGATAATCATGTGGGGACGTTGTTTGAACTTAGAATTTGTCCATTGAAAATTACATGACATCTTGAGGACTAGAACCTGATCAAATGTTAATTTCATTTCTTTTGCAGTTGTATCTCGAATGCACAGGACAGTCGAGATGACTCTGTTGACTATATGGAAAAAGGTAGCGCAGGGAAGCTTGATACTGCAAATAGGCCCGAAAGGAATGCAATTTCAGTTTCGCATTTACTAGCCACAAATACTCAGACAAAGAATAAGTCTGTTCGGTTTGAAAGTGATAATGACTTGGCATCAGATGATTGGCACATGAATAGAACCAAGTCACCAAATAACCAAAGTTCATCTAAACCATCTCCTTATCCTACCCCGTTGAAGTTATTTGACGAAATGCAAACACCAGGAACTGTGTATCCTGCATCACTAGAAGAGTTGCGTAATGGTAAGGCTCGAGTTCGGTCCCAGTTTGTCTATCCAACTTACGGCCCAGATGAGAAGACCTTCCAGTACAAAATACTTGAGGAGAAAGATTTTAACCTTGATGAAGATTCAAGTGAGCTGAGTGATTCTGTTGAGAGCGCTCAAAACGGAATTCCTACTCCAGAGAGATGGTTAAAGAAAATATCAAATGGAAATGAAGCTGAGGTAAAATCAAATTCGTCGTCTAGATTGAGTCCTGTATCAATCATTGTGGAGGATTCTCCTATTTCTCTTAAGTGGTGGGATGGCCATGGCATCCCAAATACAACAACTAAGTACAAGGAGGTATGACTTGTGATTATATTTACTATGTTATAAGGTTTTTAAGTCTATATACAGCATCTGATTAGTATTCATTATCTGCAGGATCAGAAAGTAAAATGGCATGCTACCCCATTTGAAGAGAGGCTGGATAAGGCACTGTCTGAGGAGAATCTTATATCTAATAGGTATCTCTAGCTAACAATTGATTGTAACCTGTTCTCCTATTAAAAAGGACCAAAAGAAGAAACGTAAAATTCCTGTTAACCATGACAAAAGTGACAATTTCAGCTAGTGCATGTTGTGCTTTTACTTAATATATTTACACTGAATATTTTATACTGGTTCATTTGAGTTGACTATAGAAACTTAACCTTAGTTTTAGCTCATTTGAAGCATAAAAAGTGATTCCTAACGGTTGAAGAATACATCTGTCTAGATGTCATTAATCCACTGTGTTTTTACCAATTATTTTTACTTTGTCAAAAAATTTGGTTTTGTTTTGGGAAATTGCTGGCATTTCATTGTTTCATTTCTAACTCGGTGATTCTTATGATCTGAATGTATATTAATATCCTTCTACTCTGTTATTTGATTTACAGGAAGCTTATTTGTGGAAAACCAGTGGCATTTGATGAGATTGAAGAAAGTGATAGTGCATCATCTCAGCTATAGTCTGAAATTCATTTGCCGTCTGTGGTGTCATTTTGATATCTGTATATGTGCATAACCATCCCGTTGTAGTCTGTCTTATATCAAAGTAATTCAAAATTTTGGAAACTAAGTGTGAATAAACATCATTCACTGCACTGATTGGTTGGTATCAGCAGTTGATTATACAAATTTTGGAGTACCATTGAAGTATAGCTTAGAAAAAACATTCACTCTCAGGAGCAAAGTGATAGGACTTTGAATAAAAGCATGATAGGAAGCCTAGTCCTGCACAATCAGGTTTCCTTTCATGATTTCTTCTAAAGTAAATTTTTGAACTAAGATTTCTATTCTTAAAAATTAACCAATTTTACTTTGTATTGATTTTCATGCTAACATTTAATCGATGATTTACATATCTGATTTTTTTTTTTTTTTTTTTTATGAGAAAGTCTTGATTCAGCATACTAAACGTTGGGGACACGTAAAATGAATAACTTTCCTACACTTAAAATCTTGTTTTATTCAACTGAAAGAGACAGTGCTGCGGTTGGAGACGATAACTTCAAATCAATTGTCATGAAATATGGTCCAGGAACGAGAATTAGAAGCTGAAAATAATTGACTCTTAATTCCCTATTCTGTCCCTTTGGACAAATTCCACCAGTCAATGGTTTTAAAACTAGTTTCGTGTTTGTAAGGAAACAATTATATGGTTGCCTTTCATTAATTATTTTTATTTAAAATTTTTTAGTTCCGAATCAGTTCAATATAGATTAGTGAATTAAATGGGTTGGTCCACCATCTCACGTAGATTTGAAAAAATTGATTTTTAAAAAATTCAATAAATAAAAAAAATCATTTTTTTAATTATTCATTTATAAAAAATTTAATAAATTAAATAGAAAATTTTAATTTCGTAAAAACAAATAACCAAAACCCAATTTTTCTAATTTTTAATAAAATGAAAAAAAGACAATTATGTAAATATGTGTGAGACCAACCTAACCTATCACAAATTCAAGTTTGACAGATCAATCTTGAGTAAGCCTAATTCTATTATTCACTCATTTATAATTTTTTTGTTTCTTTAGTCTGATCCACCTTAAAATGGGAATATTCCCAAATTTTGGCCCACTTTTTCACGACTCTAATCCTTAATTGTACCAATCATCTATTACTAGTAAGTAATCTTATTAAAGACCACATGTGAGTCAGCAACACGCAAGAAAACTTCCCAATATAAGAAAAAACAATAGGATATTTATGAATGTCACAACCAAATAATTTTAGCACAATAATTGTAACATGATGAATTGACCCAAGGGAAGAAACAAGATTTGACGTCCTACCCGTAAGTGGCCAAAGGCTAAACCTTATGTAATGACCCAAAAAATGCAAAGGCCCAAAGTTTTCTCCAGGAGATTCTCGGGCCCACCCTGCGTATCCATTTCCGTTTAATTTAAATTAAATTATAAATTAAAATCAAATTTATACTTTAGTTTGAATTTAACGAGACTATGTTAATGAAAATTTAAATTTTTAATTACAATGAAAAAATAAAATATTAGATATGAATCTGTCAGTGGCTTCCCGAGATGAGATGTAGATCGTTTATAATAATAATAATAATAAGTGCTCTTTAACTTCACTTTGCTCTTGTTGAAGGATTTTTGAAAAGAAAGATAAACAAAGCATAACCATGGTTGTGAAGGTGTACGGTCCTCACTGTGCTGCCACCAAACGAGTCCTGGTTTGTCTGGTTGAGAAGAACATCGATTTTGAGGTTGTCCCTGTTAATGTTCTTAAGGGCCAACATAAGGATCCTCACTACCTCAAATTACAGGTTCACCTCTTCTATTTATCTTTCTATTTTGTTCATTATGATTACTCATCAAGATTTTATTTTATATATATATCTTCTGATACATGTTCTCTCTGTTCATAATATCTGCAGCCATTTGGTGTTGTTCCTGTCATTCAAGATGGAGATTATACCTTATATGGTTACACTTTGAACTCATTTATATAATTTTTTTTTTATGTAAACTCTTATTATATTCATTGTTAAGATAAAATTTCAATTCTAATCGGAGATAGTTGAACAAGTCATGTGTAACTGTATTTAAATTCTAGTGGTACCTTACTAATTTTAGTTCTTTCATCTGTTTCTGCAGAATCTCGTGCTATAATGAGGTTTTATGCAGAAAAGTACAGGTCTCAAGGGGTTGAGTTGTTGGGGAAGACAATAGAAGAGAGGGGTCTTGTGGAACAATGGTTAGAAGTTGAAGCACATAGCTTTCACCCACCAGTCTACAACTTGACTATGCATGTTTTGTTTTCTGCAGCGTTTGGTATAACTTCAGATCCGAAGGTGATTGAGGAGAGTGAAGCAAAGTTGGTTCAAGTTTTGAACATTTATGAGGAGAGGCTTTCAAAGACTAAGTATTTGGCTGGTGATTTCTTCAGCCTTGCTGATATTAGCCACCTTCCATTCACAGACTATATTGTGAATGATATGAATAAAGGGTATTTGATAAAAGAGAGGAAGCATGTGAGTGCCTGGTGGGATGATATAAGCAGTAGACCATCATGGAAGAAGGTTCTCCAGTTATACAGTTATAAAGAGCTCTTATCTGGTTGCTGAATGAACTTCAGGGATGTGCAATCTAGTATCATCTATCTTTGAATATGTTATGTTTGTTCGTAATAAATGTACTCAAGGGAATATGTTCAACCTAATTGAATGTTTTGAACTTCCCATTCTATCCTTTCATTTTCAGTTTGGTTTGGTTTGTATTGTGACCATACTCTTTACTTAAGTGTTATTTACCCTGCTTCTATACAAATATTTAATAAAAAAACAAACCTCTTAATTTTCCATTGTGCTTTGCTTCAATAAGGAAGATGATGTAACATGTTTAACCAATTTTTAAATGTGCACCGAAAATAATTTTACTTTACAATTCCTTTCAATACCTCACTTAACTCATAAAATATATAGGTGTTTATAAATATATTTCTTTTTCTTCACATGTTATAGTATTATAATTAGTTACATATTACATTGTTTATAACCTATATTTATACAGTACAGTGAATGATCTATTAATTTTAATTTTACTTTTGTTGTCCCTTTAAATTAAATTAAGAAAACAGACTGTGTAACATGACAAAAAGAAAAAAGTGAAATTCAAAAAATATCTTGCCGTCGTAGAATTTCTAGAGGAGGACATAAGAAAATTTTGGAAGGCAGTAAACGATAAATGACGGAGGATTCTCCAACAAACTCTTGACTTTGATGGTGTCTATAGATCTGAAAAAGTAACAAATATTTTTATGGACAAAAACTAAAATAAAATTAAAAGAATAAAAATTAAAAGCTAGATGATAAAATAGATATAAAACATAGTTAACCTTAAAATAAAAATAGCATGCATGTACAGAAAATATAAGGAAGCTTTTGGTATATGTAAAACTTTTTTATATTGAGAAATCATGTTTTGTGAGAATTGCAAATATTATAGATCATGATTGTTACGACGAGTAAACTATGTTTATATAATCATAAAATATTTTTTTAAAATCTTTTAAATTTTATTAAAATTTCTTTATAAATTTAATCATTTATCATATCAAATGACTTAATAGAAAGTAAAATGAAGTTTGTTTAATTATATAAAAAAAATTAACTCTAGAAAGTTGTATGCTCGACTTTTTTATAGAAACTTTTTTTGAGAAAATTAGAAAAAATATTATCACCAAGTAATATTTCAGGTTTAAGATGTGCAGAAAAGTAAAATTTTCTAATGTAGCAAGTGCGGTAAACTGAGTACTAATTTGTGATTGGTGAATTTTTTTAGAATTGAGTCCTGTATCAATCATTGTGGAGGATTCTCCTATTTCTCTTAAGTGGTGGGATGGCCATGATATCCCAAATACAACAACTAAATACAATGAGGTATGAGTTGTGATCATATTTACTATGTTATAAGGTTTTTAAGTCTATATACAGATTCTGATTAGTATTCATTATCTGCAGGATCAGAAAGTAAAATGGCATGCTACCCTATTTGAAGAGAGGTTGAATAAGGCACTGTCTGAGGAGAATTTTATATCTCATAGGTATCTCTAGCTAACAATTGATTGTAATCTGTTCGCCTATTAAAATGGAACAAAAGAAAAAAAGAAAAAATCTTGAGATACCTAAAATTCCTGTTAACCATGCAAAAGTGACAATTTCAGTTAGTGCATGTTATGCTTTTACTTAATATATTTACACTGAATATTTTATACTGGTTCATTTGAGTTAACTGTAGAAACTTGACTTTAGTTTTAGCTCATTTTGAAGCATAAAAAGTGATTTCTAGCAATTGAAGAATACATATTTGCTCGGCATGTCTAGATGCCATTAATCCACTGTGTTTTTATCAATTATTTTTATTTTGTTAAGCAATTTTTTTTTCTTAGGAAAATAGCTGGCATTTCATTGTTTCATTTCTGACTCGGTGATTCTTATTATCTGAATGTATATTAATATCCTTCTACTCTGTTGTTTGATTTACAGAAAGCTTATTTGTGGAAAACCAGTGGCATTTGATGAGATTGAAGAAAGTGATAATGCATCATCTCAGCTATAGTCTGAAATTCATTTGTCATGTGTGGTGTCATTTTGGTACCTGTATATGTGCATAACCATCTTTAGTCTGTCTTATATCGAAGTAATTCAAAATTTTGGAAACTAAGTGTGAATAAACATCATTCACTATACTGATTGGTTGGTATCAGCAGTTGATTATACAAATTTTGGAGTACCATTGAAGTATAACTCAGCAAAACATTCATTCTCAAGAACAACTCAGCAAAACATTCATTCTCCATAACAAAGTGATAGGACTTTGAATCATGAGAGAAATGTTGAGATGCAAACAATGTCACACATCAAAATAATAAAGAAAGCCACGTGAATTTATAAACATACATATCTAATTATATTAGTAAGAGGTTTTTTTATGGAAAGTCCAAAAACAAAAACCATGAAAACTTAGACCGCGGACAATTACTTACTATTGTGAAGATATGTGTGTGAAGTCCTTCCCTTATGCCCCAACAAGAAACCTAGTCTTAGTACTGCCCAGTCAGGTTTCATGTAAATTTTTTAACTAAAATTTCTATTCTAAAAAATAAATCAATTTTACTTTGTATTGATTTTCATGCTAACATTTAATCGAAGATTTACATATCTGACTTTTTTTTTTGAAAAAGTCTTGATTCAGCATACCAAACGTTTGTGACACGTAAAATGAATTACTTTCCTACAGTCAAAATCTTGTTATACAACTGAAAGAGACAGTGCTGCGGTTGGAGACATAACTTCAAATCAATTGTCATGAAATATGGTCCAGGAATGAGAATTAGAAGCTAAAAATAATTGACTCTTCATTCCCTATTCTGTCCCTTTGGACAGATTCCACTAGTCAACGGTTTTAAAACTAGTTTCGTGTTTGTAAGGAAACAATTATATTACTGCCTGTCATTATTATCCCCGTTAATTGATTTATCGTTTGTTAAATGAGTCGGTCCATCTTGATTAATTATTTTTATTTAAAACTTTTTAGTCCGATTCAGTTCAATATAGACTAGAGAATTAAATGGGTTGCCCCACCAATTCACGTGGATTTGAAAAGATTCAATAAATCAAACAAATTATTTTTTAATTATTAATTTATAAACAAATAACAAATTAAAAAAAAAACTTTGAATTTTCACAAAATAAATTATCAAAACATAATTCTTTTAATTTTTAATAAAATTAAAGAAGGACAATTATTTAAATAGGTTTAGTAATAGGCCATTCTCTCCGATTTCGGTTTAATTTAAATTAAATTTTAAAATTTAAATCAAATTTATACTTAAGTTTGAATTTAATGAAACTATGTTAATGAAAATTTTAATTACAATGAAAAAATAAAATATTAAATATGAATCTGTCAGTGGCTTCCCGAGATGAGATATAGATCGTTTATAATAATAATAATAAGTGCTCTTTAACTTCACTTTGCTCTTGTTGAAGGATTTTTGAAAAGAAAGATAAACAAAGCATAACCATGGTTGTGAAGGTGTATGGTCCTCACTGTGCTGCCACCAAACGGGTCCTGGTTTGTCTGGTTGAGAAGAACATCGATTTTGAGGTTGTCCCTGTTAATGTTCTTAAGGGCCAACATAAGGATCCTCACTACCTCAAATTACAGGTTCACCTCTTCTATTTACCTTTCTATTTTGTTCATTATGATTACTCATCAAGATTTTATTTTATATATATATATATATATATATATATATATATATATATATATATATATCTTCTCGATACATGTTCTCTCTGTTCATAATATCGCAGCCCTTTGGAGTTGTTCTGTCATTCAAGATGGAGATTATACCTGTTAGCCGTAATTTTATTAAATATGTTTTATTGGTTAGGCAGTAGTTTTATTTAGTTAATTGATGATTGATTAACTAGTGAATTAATGAGTTACTGTTCAAGTAGTGGAACAGTCTTTTGTAATGCCTATTTAATAGGCTATTTCTTATGAGTTTAATACAGAGAAAAATTTTTATTTTTCTGTTAGCTCTGGTTAACAGTGGTATCAGATTTGGTTCGATCTGGAAATAGGGAGAAACACGTGAGGGAGAGTTCACCCAGAAAAAGTCGTAGCTTTAGCGAGGGAGAGTTCACCCAGAAAAAGTCGTAGCTTTGTAATTGTTTTCTTCTCTCTTTTATCACCCATGACTTCAGAGAGCAGTTTTGTACAACCAGCTATTCCCCGTTTTGATGGTCATTATGACCATTGGAGTATGCTGATGGAGAACTTCCTACGATCAAAGTAGTTCTGGCCAATTGTTGAGTCCGGCATCAGAGCACTGACGGAAAGTGCAACGGATGGATGCTCAGAGGGCAGAGTTTGAGTCAAGAAATCTAAAAGATTTGAAGGCGAAGAATTTTCTTTTTCAGGCTATTGATCGTTCCATCATGGAAACTATTCTTTGCAAAGATACTTGCAAGGATATTTGGGATTCAATGAAAAAGAAGTATCAAGGCTCTGCTAGAGTAAAGCGAGCCCAACTTCAAGCCTTGAGGAGGGACTTCGAGACTCTACAAATGAAGGATGGAGAATCTGTCACTAGCTATTGTGCTAGAACCATGGAGATAAGCAACAAGATGAGGTTCCATGGAGAGAGGATGGAGGATGTCACCATTGTGGAGAAGATTTTGCGCTCCTTATCACCAAAGTTTGACTATGTTGTTTGCTCCATTGAGGAGTCAAAAGATATAGATGTATTCTCTCTTGATGAATTGCAAAGCTCCTTGCTGGTCCATGAGCAGAAGATGAACCGGAGTTTATCTTCTGAGGAGCAAGCTTTGAAGGCCTCTACTAATACTCATTTCTCTAACTCTAGAGGAGGAAGGGGCAGAGGTAGAGGCAGAGGAAGGGGAGATCGTGGAAATAGAGATGGGAGTAGTAGAGATAACAACAGGAGTTTCAAAGCCAATAATGATCAAGGCAAAGACAGAGGACGAGACTTTGACAAATCAAAGGTAGAGTGCTTCAGATGCCATAAATTTGGTCATTATCGTTCTGAATGCTATACTAGGCTACCTAATAATAAGGAAGAGAAGTCCAATTTTGTTGAGAATAAAGAAGAAGAGACTTTGTTGATGGCGGTTCAAGCTGAAAAGGAACATGATGAGCAAGATGTTTGGTACGTCGATACTGGTTGTAGTAACCACATGAGTGGAAGTAAGTCTTCTTTTTCTCATTTAAATGAAGGCTTTCGTTCTACAGTCAGTTTTGGTGACATTTCTAGTGTGAATGTAATGGGAAAGGGTGACATTAGGATTAGAACCAAGAATGGCTTAGTGAAAATAATCTCTAATGTCTTGTATGTTCCTGCTTTGAAGAGCAATTTGCTAAGCGCTGGTCAATTACTAGAAAAGGGTTATATTATCACTATGAAGAATGGTGCTTGTGAGATTTCTGACCCTGCAGTTGGAACTATTGCTATTGTACAAATGAGTTCAAAAAGATTGTTCCCATTGAAGATTGAGATTGATCAATCATGCTTAATGGTGGAAGTAAAAGACCCTTCATGGTTATGGCATTTTCGGTATGGTCACTTGAGTTTTGGTGGATTAAAGATCCTTCAACAGAAGAATATGGTGACTGGTCTTCCTCAAATTATCAAGCTCCTCTCTCAAGTTTGTGAAGAATGTGTTGTTGGCAAACAACACCGCTCTCAGTTTCCCAAAGGCAAGTCATGGAGAGCCAAGGAAGTTTTGGAGTTGGTTCACTCTGATATTTGTGGACCAATAAGTCCAATTTTGAATGGAGGTAAAAGGTATTTTATTACCTTTATTGATGATTATTCCTGGAAGACTTGGGTTTATTTCTTACAGGAAAAATCAGAAGCTTTAAATGTATTTAAAAGCTTCAAGGCTCGTGTGGAGAACGAGAAGAAGGGAAAGATCATCAAGACTCCGAACTGATAGAGGAGGTGAATACCGGTCTAAGGAGTTCGAAAATTTTTTGAAGCTCAAGGCATTCGAAGAGAGCTCACAACAGCCTATACACCACAACAAAATGGTGTAGCGGAGAGAAAGAATAGAACTATTCTTAACATGGTTCGAAGCTTATTGGCTAGAGGTAGAGTACCAATGGTGTTTTGGCCGGAGGCAATAAACTAGAGCAATCACATCTTGAATAGAAGTCCCACACTTGCTCTTCGAGATGTGACACCGGAGGAGGCTTGGAGTGAAAGAAGACCAGCTGTAAACCACTTCAAAATTTTTGGGTGCATTGCCTATGCACATGTCCCGGAAGAAAAAAGGAAGAAGCTTGATGACAGAGGCGAGAAGTGTGTCTTTCTTGGTGTTAGTGAAGCATCCAAGGCATACAAGTTGTTTAATCCACTGACGAAGAAGATTGTGATTAGCAGAGATGTTGTTTTCGATGAAGAAAACATTTGGGATTGGAATGAGCAGCAACCTAGTCAAGTCCTATGTGACAACGAAGTTGAAGAAGCAACTCCAACGTCTAAAATTCCAGTAAATACTACTCTAGCAGTCGCTGAAGTTTTACCAACAACAGAAGAAAACGCCAATGCAATGACTCGCGTTTGAAAAAGGCCTGCATGGATGCAAGATTATGTGGTAACTGGAATTGATAATGATGCAATTACTCATTTTGCATTGTTTGCAAATTGTGACCCGACAAACTTTGAAAGTGCTGTCAAAGAAGCAAAGTGGAAGAAGGCGATGGATGCTGAAATTGAAGCCATTGAAAGGAATGACACTTGGGAGCTGACTGATCTTCCAGAAGGGCATAAAACTATTGGTGTAAAGTGGGTTTTCAAAACAAAACTCAAGGAAAATCGGGAGGTTGATAAGCACAAAGCGAGATTGGTGGCTAAGGGTTACAAACAAGAGTATGGAGTTGACTATACAGAAGTGTTTGCTCCAGTTGCAAGGCATGACACAATCAGATTGGTGGTTGCATTGGCTGCGCAAAATTCTTGGTCTATTTTCCAGCTAGATGTTAAATCGGCATTCTTGCATGAAAACTTGGAGGAAGAGGTATACGTTGAACAACCCCCTAGTTATATTAAGATCGGCAATGAGCATAAAGTTTATAAATTGAAAAAGGCTCTTTATGGACTAAAACAAGCTCTAAGAGCTTGGTATAGTCGTATTGAGGCTTATTTTTTGAAAACAGGTTTTCAAAAGTGTCCTTATGAGCATACACTCTTTGTTAAAATTAGAGATGGTGGGAAAATGCTCATTTTTTGTTTATATGTTGACGATCTTATATTTACTGGAAATGATAGTGACATGTTTGATGATTTTAAGAAGTCTATGATGGATGAGTTTGAAATGTCTGATCTTGGTAAGATGCATTATTTTCTTGGCCTTGAAGTAGTGCAATCTGATGGTGGGATTTTTGTTTCCCAAAAGAAGTATGTACATGAGTTGTTGGATAGGTTCAAGATGCAGAATTGCAATCCTGTAAACACTCCATCTGAGTTTGGGTTGAAACTGTATAAAGATAAAGAAGGGGAGAAGGTAGACAACACACTTTACAAGCAAATTATTGACAGTTTGATGTATCTAACTGCTACAAGACCAGATATAATGTATTCAGTGAGTCTCATAAGTAGGTATATGGAGAATCCAACCAAATGCATCTCTAGCTAGTTAAGAGAATCCTTCGTTATTTGCAAGGAACCAAAGATTTTGGGTTATTCTACAAGAGGGGTGAAAAGTCTAATTTGATTGGCTTTACCGATAGTGACTATGCAGGAGATCAAGATGACAGAAGGAGTACTTCAGGTTATGTTTTTATGCTAGGTACAGGGGCTATTTCATGGTCTTCTAAAAAGCAACCGATTATCACTCTATCAAGCACAGAAGCTGAATTTGTTGCTGCTACAGCTTGTGCTTGTCAAGCTATTTGGCTGAGGAGAATTCTTGAAGAGTTGCAGTTTAAGCAAGCAGGAACCACTACAGTTTATTGTGACAACAATTCTGCCATCAAGTTGTCAAAGAATCTAGTGTTGCATGGAATGAGCAAACACATTGATGTGAAGTGGTATTTTCTAAGAGATCTCTGCAGTGATGGAGTAATCCAACTAAAGTATTGTCCTAGTGAAGATAATCTCGAAGATATTTTTACTAAACCTCTTAAGTTGTTTCCCTTCCAAAATTTGAGAAAGTTGATGGGTGTTTCTACTATGCAGCTGAATGTAAACTGAAGCTTGGAAACTGTCAATTTAAGGGAGGGAATGTTAGCCGTAATTTTATTAAATATGTTTCATTGGTTAGACAGTAGTTTTATTTAGTCAATAATGTTAATTGATGATTGATTAACTAGTGAATTAATGAGTTACTGTTCAAGTAGTGGAACAGTCTTTTGTAATGTCAATTTAATAGGCTATTTCTTATGAGTTTAATACATAGAAAAATTTCTATTTTTTTGTCAGCTCTGGTTAACAATACCTTATATGGTTACACTTTGAACTCATTTATATAATTTTTTTTTATGTAAACTCTTATTATATTCATTGTTAATATAAAATTTCAATTCTAATCGGAGATAGTTGAACAAGACATGTGTAACTGTATTTAAATTCTAGTGGTACCTTACTAATTTTAGTTCTTTCATCTGTTTCTGCATAATCTCGTGCTATAATGAGGTTTTATGCAGAAAAATACAGGTCTCAAGGGGTTGAGTTGTTGGGGAAGACAATAGAAGAGAGGGGTCTTGTGGAACAATGGTTAGAAGTTGAAGTACATAGCTTTCACCCACCAGTCTACAACTTGACTATGCATGTTTTGTTTTCTGAAGCGTTTGGTATAACTTCAGATCCAAAGGTGATTGAGGAGAGTGAAGCAAAGTTGGTTCAAGTTTTGAACATTTATGAGGAGAGGCTTTCAAAGACTAAGTATTTGGCTGGTGATTTCTTCAGCCTTGCTGATATTAGCCACCTTCCATTCACAGACTATATTGTGAATGATATGAATAAAGGGTATTTGATAAAAGAGAGGAAGCATGTGAGTGCCTGGTGGGATGATATAAGCAGTAGACCATCATGGAAGAAGGTTCTCCAGTTATACAGTTATAAAGAGCTCCTATCTGGTTGCTGAATGAACTTCAGGGGATGTGCAATTAGTATCATCTATCTTTGAATATGTTATGTTTGTTCATAATAAATGTACTCAAGGGAATATGTTCAACCTAATTGAATGTTTTGAACTTCCCTTCTATCCTTTCATTTTAAGTTTGGTTTGGTTTGGATTGTGATCATACTCTTTGCTTAAGTGTTGTTTACCCTGCTTTATACAAATATTTGATAAAAAAACAAACCTCTTAATTTTCGTGAATCAATTAATGAGGAAGATGATGTAACATATTTAACCAATTTTATGCATATATTTCGTAGATAATTATAGTAATACGCACACAATTAATTTTAGTTGGCTCACCAAGAATTCCTTCCTAATAATTTTTATAGATTTCATCATTTCGTCAATTTGAACTAAATAAAGAGCTAAAGGAGCTAATGAATTTTTCTCTTTTTATTAAATTTCTCGTCAAATTTTTATAATATTCATAATTATCAATTTTACATATAATGGAACCATTATATTCCAAGAACCCAGAGCATCGCTCCCGATAAAGTCTAATCTATTATTGAGTTTATCTATTATTTACGTGATTATTTCCTTTTCCACGTAAGGAAAGTTATATATAATAAATGATTTATTAATTTTACACTTGTGTGGTCCTTATGTTAAATTAAGAAAATAGGCTGTGCAACATGACAAAAAGAAAACAGTGAAATTCAAAAAATATCTTGCCGTCGAAGATTTTTAGTGGACGACACAAGAAAATTTTGATAGCAGTAAACAATAAATGGCGGAGGATTCTCCAACAAACTCTTGAACTTAAATAGTGTCTATAGATTTGAAAAAGTAACAAATGTTTTTATGGACAAAAACTAAAATAAAATTAAAAGAATAAAAATTATAAGCTAGATGATAAAATAGATAAAAAAAAACATAGTGAAACTTAAAATAAAAATAGCATGAATGTACAGAAAATATAAGGGAGCTTTTGGTATATGTAAAAAAAAATTATATTGAGAAATCATGTTTGGTGAGAATTGCAAATATTATTGATAATGATTGTTATGGCGAGTAAACTATGTTTAATTAATCATAAATTACATTTTTTATATCTTTTAAATTTTATTAAGATTTATTTATATATTTAATCATTTATCATATTAAATGACTTAATAGAAAGTAAAATGAAATTTGTTTAATTATATAAAAAAAAAATTAACTCAAGAAAGTTGTATTCTACACTTTTTTATAGAAACATTTTTTGAGAAAATTCAAAAAAATATTACCACCAAATAATATTTCAGGTTTAAGATGTGCAGAAAAGTAAAATTTTCTAATGTAGCAAGTGCGGTAAACTGAGGATTGATTTGTGATTGGTGAATTAAACTCTAATGTTACATTAAAATTCTCTAATGTATTTGTACCTTTGTAATTGGTGAAATGCAATCTATTGCATTCCCATGTTAATGCTGTAAATTGAGGAACACAAGGACTAGAATTTATTGAATACTATAAAATTAGAAGAAAAATATTAAATAATAAATGGGACACATAAAAATTATTTATTTTTAATAAATTTTAAACATTAAAAATATATTTGAAAGAGCGTATTGTATTCTTAATATTTAAAAAAAAACAAAACGTGAAAAGAGTTGGTCAGTGAGTCAAGTCAACTCTAAAGTTTATTATACTGATTTTTATTCCGACGTGCATTTTACGCCAACTTTACAATACTAACAATTATAATATGCAGCTAATCGGTCAATTTAAATATTTGCAGATTTATGTCTCTTCACACTTTATATGTATACATATTTCTCTTTTTTCACATTTTATAACTGGTTGTCTGGTGTTTACATATTGCAGTTGTCTACTAAATATTTTTTTTTTACATCATACACCTTTCTTCTATCTTTCCAGAACTACGAGGCAAATCAGTGAAGAGTAAAGATTCTATTCATTTTTATTTCTCACACAGTTAATGAATGCTACTAATTAATTATTTATTTAATCTATTCATGATATAAATGAATGAGTTATAAAACAATACAAATTTTATTTTATAAAAGATGAAATTAATGTAAAAAAAGAAAACAGCTTTGGTAAACAACTAAAATTTTATGTTAACTATACTAATTTATTAACGTATAGACTTTAAAAAAATCTTTGCGATATGAAATGGAACTTTAAATGAATCTTTGCGATATATTTGTGTTTCAGCTATTATATTATAAATATATAACTCTCCATTTCTTATCTTTCTAATTGTATATTCTCGTTTTCACTGTTAATGTTATAAAAAATTTGAGATATAATTACTTTATATTTTAATATATCACCTGTGATTTTTTACTTTCTCTCCTTCGATTAATTTGAAATTATTATAACTATATTTAAAATAATCATATAAAATTAATATACTTGTCAATAACTTGCATAATATAAATAACATTATATTTTAATTAAATCCTAATACTATTAAAAAAAAGTAGCATATCGATGTCACAGTGCAATAGGATTAAAAAACTAAAATATTTTCTTGACTAATGTTAGTTACTGGATAGTATTGTACTTGTTTTTGTTTTTTAGTTATTTATTAAAATTTTGAATTTTTTGAAAATGTAGAAATTTATATACGATAGCGTTAAGGTTTTATTTACAACACGCTGGAATTGAGCTAAGAAGTTCAGGAGGGGCATGAAGGCAAAGACTATAAGCAAATACCCCCGGTAACAGTCAATTGATGGCCAAAACCATTTTTCAAAATTGAAGGACCCCAAATTATATATATAATGAATCAACTTATTCTAAGAATAACTTTTAAAGTGAGTCATCATCCTCAACTATTTTTTATGTAAAAAATTCAGACAAGAATGAATAACTTATTCTAAGAATTAACAACTTTTAAAGTCAGTCATCCAGCTCAAGTATTTTTTATGTAAAAATTTGAGATAGAGGACCTTCCAAGAAGTTTGATGGTACCTAGACCCTTGGTTCAATCAATGTTCGTCATACGTCTATTTATTATTAAGCATAACCGCGTAAGGCATTGTGTATACCTGATTCAAGTAGTGTCGACCCCCTTTTGTTGGGTAAACCTCTCCGTTATTAAAGTAGAAAATTTGTTAACTAACAAGTAACAACATTCCATGCAAGCAGCATTAAATATTTAAAATGTTCTCGTACATGTTTCTAGTAGATGAATAATTTTAAAAATTATGTTTGATGATTAACTCAAGATCTTTAGATATATAAATGTCAAATATTAAAAGTTTGGAAGGGAAAATACTTTCTTAAAAGTTTTTAGTTTTTATAACTTTTTTCTTAGTGTTAATTTTTTAAATTTCTCTTTGTATAGAAGTTCTTTCTTAAAAAGTTACGTTTTTAAATTTTCTTATTTGTATATGGGTTTGTAGCCGGAACAAATTGTGTTTAAATAATACATAGATTTCAATTTCTCTACCGGATGCCATTGATGAGTCTAAGATTTTAATAATTGCGTTTAGTGAGAACTACGCATCTTCCACATGGTGCCTTGATGAACTTGTTAAGATCCTAGAATGCGGCAGCAGGGACAAGAAACAACTTGTGTTCCCAATATTTTACCATGTAGATCCCTCAGATGTACGGAAACAGGAAAAACGTTACGCTGACCACATGAAGACACACGAAGATAAGTTTGGGGAAGAGTCCGACAAAGTGAAAGCTTGGAGGAAAGCTTTGTCTGAAGCAAGTAACTTGCCTGGCCAAAATATTTTCAATGGGTACGTCTACTAACTATTCCTTCTTATATTTAATTACTTTCTCATCTTTTCATTGCCTTTCAAAATATTTATTTTATTTATTCAATATATAATTTTAAAAATCATTTGCGACACACATAAATATTATAAATGAGATAAACAGGAAACATGCTCTCTAGGGACTAGATGATAAACAAAATTGATATTTAGGATGGGAATTCCTAACAATTTTATTTCATAAATACCTAACTGATCACAAAATTCACCGATCACATAATTCCCTCATAGTATAACTTATTAGCCGTGTATTAGGATTGTTTAACAAATATTTTTTCGTAAAAATTTATATAAATAGACACGGTTTTCAGTACAAGACGCTGGAATTGAGCTAAGACTTTATAAAGGAAATACTACAAGCAAACACCCCATGTGATAGTGAATTGATGGCAAAAAACATTTTTATATAAAAAGTAGAACTGTCATCATCCTCAACTACTTTTTATATAAAAATTTCAGACAGAGGGACCTTCCAAGAAGTTTCGTTCATGGTATCTAGACCCTTGGTTCAATCAATGCTCCTAATACGTCTATTTATTATTAAGCATAACCGCGTAAGGCATTGTGTACTCTCAATTCAGTTAGTAACCAGCCCTTTTGTTTGGTAAACATTTCTCCATATTGAGTACTGTAGTTGATTTTTGTCATGGCAAAACGTAAGAGAGAATCCCTTGGTTTCACCTATGATGTTTTCATCAGTTTTAGAGGTGACGATATAAGACATGCATTCATAGGACATCTTCGTGAAGCGTTGTCTCGGAGGGGGGTACGCACTTTCTTTGATGATTGGGACATGAGGATGGGGCAAGATATTTCGATTTCTCTACCGGATGCCATTGATGAGTCTAAGATTTTAATAGTAGCTTTTTCTGAGAACTACGCATCTTCCACATGGTGCCTTGATGAACTTGTTAATATTCTAGACTGTAGCAGAAGGGACAACAAACAGCTTGTGTTCCCAATATTTTACCATCTAGATCCCTCAGATCTAAGGAAACAGAAAGGACGTTACGCTGAGAACATGAAGGCACACGAAGATAAGTTTGGAAAAGAGTCGAAGAAAGTGAAAGATTGGAGGTCAGCTTTGTTTAAAGCAAGTAGCTTACCGGGCCAGCATATTGTCACCGGGTTAGTCTACCAACTATTCCTTCTTATGTTTAATCTACTCCTATCATTTTAGACGGGACGAGTGTCATTTGTTTTTATTGTATAAATATATATAAATTAGTTACTTTTAATAATAAAGTAGTATATAAATAATATATTTAATTAAAAATTTCATTTAATTCTCAAAATTTTATGATTAAATTTTGTTATTTATTATTTTTATATATGATAAGAAATGTAATTAATATTCAGGAATGTACAAATATTTTTTTTAATATATTCGTCATTGGTTAACACTTAATCCTGATGATAAGCTGATAACATGGAGCAAGTTTTAAATTTTTAAATTCTTATAAAAAATCAAAATATAAATATTTTAAAAAAACTCGAATTTAAATCTACTTCATCCTATGCGTTATCAGATTGAAAAGAATTAAACTCGTTCTCAACTTGTCCCGTTGTCATGTCTAATTTTAAATTTTTTTATATAAATTTTAATTATAAATCTCAAAAACTCATTTAGAAGTTTACATTTATTTTT
Organism: Hylodesmum podocarpum; assembly: GCA_026586105.1. Taxonomy (NCBI): domain Eukaryota; kingdom Viridiplantae; phylum Streptophyta; class Magnoliopsida; order Fabales; family Fabaceae; genus Hylodesmum; species Hylodesmum podocarpum. The sequence goes on along the minus strand of JALJEV010000519.1, from coordinate 2,701,811 downwards.
TGTTGGAAAGTTATTTACCATTAGTGTACTAATAAAATTTTAAGAGCTCTCCTTGTTATTTATTTATATAAAGATGGATATCAATTTTTTCGGCATATTTTAAATTCATGTTTGTATTGCCCAACTTAAATATGTTTTTTAATCAAAATTTATCCCTTTACTTTCTGAGTCGAATTTTAGTTTGTCACGTGTGATAATTTGGTTGCTAGTGGTTATTTTAATGCTTGTTGCTATAATGAAATACATGACATATTCAAAGAAATAATTTATTATGGTCTAGGAGCAACATGGATGAAATCGATTTGATCCAAGTGATTGTTGAGAAGATCTACAAAAATATTGATCCTAAACCTTTACATGCTTGTCAAAACCCTGTTGGACTTGAGCCCCGCATTAAAGAGGTAATGTCACTTCTAGACATCAAGTCTGATGATGTACGCATGTTGGGTATCTACGGACTCGGGGGTATAGGCAAAACTGAACTTGCCAAAGCTTTGTACGACAAGATTGTGCAACGCTTTGATGCTGCATGTTTTCTTGAGAATGTTACAGAGAAATTAAACAAAAGCAAAAGCTTGGAAGATCTACAGACGACACTTCTATCAGAGATGTTAGAGAGGTTACAAAATGAATTGGGTAGTACAAGTAGAGGAATGTCTGAAATAAGACGTACGCTTCGACAAAAGAAAGTTCTGTTAGTTCTTGATGATGTTGATGACAAAGACAATTTAGAAAAGTTGGCAGGAGGATGTGATTGGTTTGGTAGAGGAAGTAGGATCATCATAACAACAAGGGACAAAGATGTGCTAATTGCTCATAAAGTTGAAGAGTTGTATGAAATGAAAGAGCTTGATGAACAACATTCTCTTGAACTTTTTTGTTTGAATGCCTTCAATCAAAGTGAACCAAAAGCAGGCTTTGAACAAGTGTCTTTGCGTGTAGCAGGTTTTGCCAAGCATCTTCCACTTGCTTTAAAATTAATTGGTTCTGCTTTTTCTGATGAAGAAACTTTGGACGATTGGGAAAGTGTAATTAAAGAGTACGACCATGATGGGAATCATCTAAATAAAAAGATTCACAGCGTGCTCAAAATAAGTTACGATAGATTGGGTCCCAAACCCAAACAGGTTTTCCTAGACATAGCTTGCTTCTTCAAAGGAGAGAAAAAAGAATATGTTGAAAATATACTTGGTGCAGCATCCAGCATTAGACTACTATGTAAAAAATCCCTCTTAACTATTGAAGGTGGCTTCTTGAAGATGCATGATCTAATACAAGATATGGGTAGACAGATTGTTGAGGCAGAGGCAGTAAATCCTGGCAAACGTAGCAGACTATGGCGTCATCGCGATGTTATGCGTGTACTAACTGAAGATTTGGTAAGAAGCATCTACTTTTTGCTTTTGAATTTATATATATATTAATAACAACATACAATTGATGTTACTTTTGTCTATTTGTTTTAAAGGGAAGTGACGAGATTCAAGGGATGATGCTTGATCCCCCCCAACAAATGAAGTTAGATTTGAGTGGTTCTGCCTTTGAGAAAATGAAATGCCTCAGAATTCTAATTGTTCGAAATACATCCTTTCTAAGCGAACCTGGATGTCTGCCAAATTATTTGAGGGTGCTTGACTGGCAAGGGTATCCTTCAAAGTCTTTTCCACCAAAGTTTAATCCTGATGATATCATTATCATCAATTTGCCTAGAAGCCATCTAACATTGCAAGAGCCATTTAAGGTACAATGAATCCTGTTCTTGACTTTTCGTTTTTTCATTTAACAAAAACATTCATTGTTTCTCTCATAGTTATATAAAAATAAATAAATAAAATAATATAACTCAAAACCTGTTTCTAATCATTTTATCGACTTTTTTATTTGGGCAGAAATTTTCATGCCTGGTTCACATGGATTTCTCCCGTAGCCTATCTATCACTGAAATTCCTGATGTGTCTGAACTTCAAAATCTAAGAGAATTGAGGTTTGATCATTGTGGAAACCTGATTGAAGTTCATCCAACCGTTGGATATCTCACAAGGCTTGCTCATTTAAGGGTTTCAGCATGCACAAAACTCAAAGTTTTCTTACGAAAAATGTTTCTGCCATGTTTAGCAGTCCTTGATCTTAATTTTTGCGCAAGTCTTGAACACTTTCCAGAGATAACTGAAGAAATGAAAAATCCATTGAAGATTTATATGATAGATACTGCTATTAAGGAGTTGCCAGAATCCATCGGTAATCTCACTGGGCTTATTTCTATAGACATGTCATATTGCAACAAACTTAAATATCTACCAAGTAGATTTTTCATGTTGCCAAATGTTGTGAACTTAAAAACTAAAGGATGTTCTCAACTTCGAGAATCCTTCAGAAGTTTCATACAGAGCCCTTCAGCTGTCAATTTTCGTCCAGAATTTCGAAGATTGAATTGTGTAAACAATGGTTTGTCCGATAAAGATATTTCCGTGATTTTCAGTTGTTTTCCAAAATTAGAAGAGTTAATTGCATCAAACAATAATTTTGTCTCTCTCCCAGCATTCAATAAGGAATGTGTTCACTTGACAAGTCTTGATGTGAGTTATTGCTCTGAACTGAAAAAGATTCATGAAATTGAATGCACTGAGCTTAGAATTCTTGATGTTGCTGGTTGTAAGAAGCTTGAGGAGATTTCAGAGTTACCAGCTACTATTCAGAAGGTAGATGCAAGATATTGCTACAAGTTAACAGAAGAGACATTAGACATGTTATGGATTCAGGTATCACAACTTCATTACTTCAGTTTTCTTTTTTTTCTTTTTTGTTGAATTCTTTAGCTTAATCTTATACCGTTAGTTTAGGGAAAATACTACTTCTATTCCTATATGCACACTATTTCTGGAACAGAACGAGAAGAGAGAATGTGTGAATTTCCGTGTTTATTACTCTTGTTGTTCAATTTTTTTTATATATACAGAAATTCTATAACAGTTGATTAAAAAAAGTGACAAGAAAAACATAAGACTGAGAATAGAACTCTAGTAAAAATCATGCATGTTTACTCGGTATAACATGATGTAGAAGTTACTTTTTTGTTTGCTTGTTAAAGAAAAGATTAATTGGGTTTTTTAATTGTTTAATTATTTTAGATTTGGTTTTCAATTTTTCTAAAATTTTTATCAAATTTTAATCCTTCATTTATTTTTTTAAATATTTTTAGTCTCTTTATTATTAAATTAAATTATTATATTGATATAAAATATTTCATACTCTTTTCTTAAAGGACTGACCAATTTTAAAAATTTAATAGTAAGAACTAATATTATTTATAAATAATTAATAAAAAATATAGAAAAATTAAAACTTAAATTGATCAAAACACAGTTTTGATCATTAAAAAACTGTGAGAAGATGAAAAATAAAAATATTAAAATAATATGTAAATATATAATATATTTATTATTTTAATCTCTAAGTATTATTCTGATATCTAAATTATATTATTTATTGTTATTTTATTATTTAATTTAGGATATGAAAAATCACAGCATGTGGTTAAATTTAGGGACAAAAAATAGTTAAATTTGAAAACTAAATTGACAATAAATTTATTTGAACTACTATTTTTCTATTTTTTATTTTCTAAGACTAAATTGCTCTATTCTTACTTACCAATGTAGTAATTTACTCCACATAAATGTTTGAAGAATAAATTGATATTTTGGTTACGGATTCGAGAATTGGATGATTTAGTTTATAATAAATGAAAAATAATAAAATAGTAAAATGTCTCTATTATTATTTTATCAAATTTTATTCTCTCGTTTAATTTTTTAAATATTTTTAATCACTTTAGTATTAAAATAAACTATTAAATATTGATACAAAAATATTATATAATCTTTTTTTATATAACGAACCAGTTTTAAAATTTTAATGGTAAGAATCGAAACTACTTACAAGTAATAAATAAAAAATTATAGAAAAACTAAAATATAAAAAGAGTAAAACTGAGTTTTGGTGAAGGACAAGGAAAAAAAAAGTAGTAAAATTATATCTAAAAGTATAATATATTTATTAAATTGACAGTAAATTCATTTAAGAGAATATTTTATTATTTTTTATCTTTTGAGAATAAATTGCTCTATTTTACATTTCTAAGCACTAACATAGTCAATGAGATAATTAAAGAGTAAATCATCGTTTTGATTGTTGTTGGAAGTAGGAAGATTAAGTAATTTAGTATGTAATAAATAAAAATAGTAAGAGTCTTTAAAGATATTCATTATCAGGGAATTTGATCATTTACTTTTATTTTAGTCTCTAAGTTTTTAAATTTTCTTTTTGTCATTTAAATTTTCAGAAAGTAAATTGATAATAAAATTTTCCAGAAAATAATATCTTTTATGAATTATTCTATTATTTTTTATCTTTCAAAAATTAAATTACGTGTTCCTTAGAGTTGTTAAGGAAGAAAATAGAGTGAGGGAATAGATGAAGGACAGAAATTCTAAAAATAACTTAACATAATACAGGCAGAGAAAGAAATAGAGGGATTAGAAGTGGTGATGCCCGGAAAAGAGATTCATGAATGGTTTGATTGGCTTGATGCTGGAGCGAATCCTCATTTCTGGTGTCGTGCCAAGTTTCCTAACTTTGCTTTAGCGTTGGTCTTCGAACTTGGAACATCGGTTGATTATGATATGCATTTTAGGGTCCTGTCAGAACTTGTTGAGCTGAACCTAATCATCAACCGTCAACGTGTTCCTCGCAAAGGCTATCACTATTTCAAAGTTGCAGATGGTCACGTCTTAATATGTGACATGCGACTTGTATTCAGCGACAAGGAGCAAGTTGATGCGTTGTTTGTGGAGCAACAGTGGAATCTGGTGCAGGTTTCCTGTAAATATTTACCCTCCTTGAAGCTAAGTTGTTGGGGAGTTTATGTGTATCCAGATGGAACCAATTACAAGTTGGATCATGTCCAGTTCACATGTCCCGACCCGATGTATTCGGACATGTCGTCATCGACATTAGATCCTACAGAGGATCCTTGGACTATTTCAAACATGAAGATAACGGGATCTGAACTAAACGAATTGTTTGATGGTATGATGTTGGTAGCAGAATTCTTCAAGTGTTTACCAGAAAAAGATAAAGAGCGAATGTATTCTGCACTCGCAATTCTAAAGCAGCTATGTATGGAATTAGAATGTGAGGACTCAGTTTTAGAAGATAAAAATTTCATCCTGACCCCAATGGATGCACTCAATTTTGATTTCCCACTACCTGAGCCTGGACCCATGCACTCTCTCAGTCAACAACTAAACGAAAATAAATCGGGAAAAGATTTTGAAAATCTAATTAACAAAGCCTGTTATTTTACGCGAGAACTACCATGGGAGGAAAAGATGAAGGGACTTGTTGCAGCAGAGAAAGATAGCTATCCTAATTCTACTGATACCGATGAAGCGACCTTGAAGTGGTTCGGAGATTCAATCGATAATGAACAAGAAGCTGAGGTTGAAAATTTGAAGCATAAGGAAGTAGGAGAAGCTTCTTGTTCCAAGGTACTAGACTATGATCCTCAGCAACATAAATTAATGATGATGAAAATGTTCTACGAAGGAGTGACTAAAGCAATTGTTGAAGCAGAGTATGGGTTTCCTGCTTTAGATATTATTGAAACCAGAAGTCTTGCCTTAAATAGTTATGGTAAGTGTTTGCTGTTGTTGCCATCAGACATTACACATCCATCCTTGGTTCAGGTTGCATCCATCAATTACTATATGGGAGTTTTCGCAGGAATCCTTGCAGCAAAGTCCAGCTGCCCAAGTTTGGACTTCCGTGGAATCTTGATGGAGTGTTTGGAAAGTATGTTCAAAAGAATATTCGGGGGTGGAGTGTTTAGAGGGGTGAAAGAGCCTAAAGTTTAAATTTTCCCCACTTCCCCCATTTGTGGAATTCTTCTATGTGAAAAGTGACTTCTGGTATGTTTTGAATAATAAAATATTTAATATTTTAGATTAAAATATATATATATATATATTTATTTATTTTTATCCTTTTTAATTGATTAACTGGATAATGCTAGTTCACTAAAAAAATTTCTTATTTTCAAGTTTGAAAAGCTTTAATTGAAAATTTTATTAATTTAATCGATTAAAAAACTAAATCATTAAAAAAATTTAATTAACTAATCGATTCAAGATTTCTATTACTTTTTAAATTAAAAAACTCTAATCAATTAAAGTTAAAAAATTTTGAGTTGTTGAGTCACAAGAAGATATATATTTAATTGTTGATAAAATTTTGAAGCTAACGTTGAAAGGCCAAGACATTGGTTATAAAAATAGGGCTACTGTAACATGGTGGCTACTACTTGCTTAGTTCGTTCAAATCTAAATTGATAAAAAAATTTAAAATAAATTTTGATTTAAACAACCAAAAACTGAAAACATCTAAAATTATTGAATCTATTTAGTTTTAATTTTTAACTAATCAATTTTGGTTTAGAAATCCTACATCAATCTCAACCGCACTAAATGCAGATGATTCACGTGTATTTAAATTAATTATATATATATATATATATTAATTATTTTTTCAATATGCAGCTAATTTTAGGTTTGCATCTTGGACATTAAAGAACACTTATAGACTATTATAATGTTAAATTATATTTTAGAATGTGATGCTGTTTTTTTTCCTGACTGAGTTAAAATGTTGCACCGTTATTTATTCTATTTTAGAATTTATTTTTTAGATATTGGTAATTTGATGAAGTTGAATTTTTTTGTATTACTTAAATTCAAAGTATCCATTTCAAAAAAGAAACATTAGAATTTATAATATATTTACTAAGAGTTATTTTATTATTTATTATAATTTATTCAATCACTATTTATATTCATAGAAATAAATAAAAATTTAAATAAAAATAATAGTAATTTAGATTTAGTATTTTCAATCTAAATCGTTTCAAACTATATTTAATTGAATGACAGTTTTTTTCAATACCTCCGAACTAAACTGTAGCAGAAACTTTTAAATATTTTTTTACTGGACCGCACCCAACCAAGCCGCGAGCGCCGATTTAAAGTTGATGCAGTCTTAAGAAGCTAAAAATGTGTTTTGGGTTTGCTCTGAACGGTTCTTGTATATTTTAATATTTTTCTATAAATTAAATTTAATTATCTAAATAAATATTTATTTTAATGTTCTTATTTATATTATATGTAAACAATTTTATATCATTCTAATATTATTTAATATTTTATTGAATTAATTCATTTTAATATATAATATGATATTAAAAGTATATAAATATTCATTTTCAATTAATATATTTAGAAATATTTATATCGTATAAAATTTTATATACACAATATTAAAAATAATATTTATTAATTTAACTGTTAAATTAATCAAATTCAATTTATATAGAAAATATTAAAAATATACATTGTACCTCCTAATCCAAATTCTTTGGATTGCTTATATATTTAATTACGTAACTGCCCTGCGTAAAATGTGTAAATAACCCTACTCAAATGGGTATAATTATGACGTAATTAACCCTGCTCATAATCTTTAAATTTGTGTTTCAGCTATTATATTATAAATATATAAGTCTCCATTTCTTATCTTTCTAATTCTATATATTCTCGTTTTCACTGTTAGTGTTATAAAAAATTTGAGATATAATTACTTTATATTTTATATTTTAATATGCATGTCACATGTGATTTTTACTTTCTCTCCTTCTATTATGCTATATTATATACTAATTATTAGTAATATTGAGTAGAGTTTAGTATCTACCAAACTTTTCTCTTATTTTCAATTTAACAGAAGACATTAAAACATACACATGAGTTTAATGTATTTAATTTGCAAAAATAAACGTACCTACTTGATAAATTGACCCAAGAAAAGAGATAAATAAAATTATGAATTACGAGCTAGCTAATCTGAAGCTATAAAAAAGGTAAAGAAGACCTATTCTTATTTTTATGTATTATCAATATGAATTTTTTATATTTTCGATTAATTAGAAATTTCTATAACTATATTTAAAACAATCATATAAAATTAACATACTTGTCATTGTCAATAACTTGTATAATATAAATAACAGTATATTTTAATTAAATCCTAATACTATTAAAAAAAGAAGTAGCATATCGATGTCATAGTGCAATAGGGTTAAAAAACTAAAATATTTGCTTGACTACTGTTAGTTACTCGATAGTATTATTGTACTTGTTTTTAAAGTCAGTCATCCACCACAAGTATTTTTTATGTAAAAATTTCAAACAGAGAACCTTCCAAGAAGTTTCATAGATCCTTGGTTCAATCAATGCTCAATTCAGTTAGTATCCACCCCTTTTGTTTGGTAAACATTTCTCTGTGCTTAAAAACCGAGTCCTTAAGCTATACGAAGCAGATAGAAAGTAATGTTTCATCTTTTCAGCTCTTCTTAATTGTTAAAATAGAAAGTTTCTTAACTAAGAGACATTTTTTGCCGGCACATTAGATGTTCACGAATATTCTCCAGCTCATCTCCAATAGATGAATAATTTTAATAAGTCACATTTGACATACTCAAATATATAAAGGTGAAATATTAAAAGTTCGAAAGACATAATACTACGTGCAAATTAAAAGTTCTAAAATGTTTTTTTTACTATTTGTAACTTTTTTCTTAATATTCAGTGTAAATATTCTCTTTCTATAGGAGTTATTTCGTAAAAAGTTAGACACTTTTATGTTTTCTTGTTTGTATTTGGGTTGTAACTTAAAAAAAAAAATGTATTTAAAGAATATATGGGTTGTAGACGAAAAAAAATGGATGACAAATATATTTATTTTAGTGGAAGAGACTGTGATAAAAAAATAGTATATTTTATAATGACGTAGTAAAATCTTACTTATTACTAAAGAATTGAAAATAATATTTATTTGAGATAAATCAGTATAAAACATGTGCTTTTCTTATATGTTCTTTATCTACCTAACAAGATTATTTTCATTTCTAAAAACATAATCTTTGTAAAAAAAATATTTAGGAGGAGTGGCACCAAACCAAATAATTTATATGAAAAAGAGTTTTTGAAAATTTATGAAAAACACAATTTAATCCCATCTTATATTTTTTTCTTTACCATTTTTTTTTTCATTTCACTCTCTTTCGCATATAAAACATACAAGTTAGAAATGTTTTTTTTGGTCTAGTGATCATTACCCTTGTGCACTAGTCCTCACAAAGATCTACGAAATCAATAAGAATACACAATACTATTATCCTAACAAAAATGTTATAAAATTAATAGAAATACACAACTAGTCACTTTGTGTTAAAGCTGTATTTTTATTCTTTTATATGTTATTACTTTATTTTTTTAAAAATAAAATTACATATTTAATACAAGGTAATTAGTTTAACTATGCATTGTTATTGATTGTCTAACATTTCTCCAAGTCTCCTGCCCATGCATATCCATGGTGTGAACCAAATACTAGCTTATCTTATCAATTTAATTTCCTCTCGTTATTTATTCTGGTTAGAAACAAAATGTTTAAAATGGTTAGTCTCTGATTAATTATTTTCTAAGTCTTCAAATTTCTTTAAATAATAATCGATTTGGAAAGGTCTGCTAATAGCTAGCCAGATGATGCCAAACCCCACTTGCATGAATTACGTCTTTAGAACCTTCTCTTTGAATTCCTGCACTTAAAAATCGAATGAGCACTTTGAAAATTTCAACTAACATCAAGAACAGGACGACAATATTATTAAAAAGAAATGTGTATGTCATCGAAACGAGTAAAAAATATATATTAGGTACTAACAGCTAGCCAGATGATGCCAAACCCCACTTGCATCAATTACGTCTTTATGACCTTCTCTTTCAATCTCTGCACTTAAAATCGAATGAGCACTTTGAAAAATTCAACTAACACCACGAACAGGACGAGAATATTAATTAAATAGAAATGTGTATGTCATCGAAATGAGTTAAAAATATATATTAGGTACTAACAGCTAGCCAGATGATGCCAAACCCCTCTTGCATGAATTACGTCTTTCCGCTTGATATTATTTATTTATTTTTGAAAGGAGAATTATCCGGGTAAGGGTTTGTATATATTTAAGCACTTACAACACACTAAAATGGACACACTACTTCTTTGTAGCAGACTAGCATAGTATCCACCCCTTTTATTTCGTAAATATTTCTCCATATTGAGTACTGTAGTTGATTTTTGGCATGGCAAATCATGAGCAAGAATCCTTTGGTTTCACCTATGATGTTTTCATCAGTTTTAGAGGTGAAGATATAAGGCGTACATTCATAGGACATTTTCGTGAAGCGTTGTCTCGGAGGGAGATACGCATTTTCCGTGATGATTGGGACATGAGGATGGGGCAAGATATTTCAATTTCTCTACCCGATGCCATTGATGAGTCTAAGATTTTAATAATTGCGTTTAGTGAGAACTACGCATCTTCCACATGGTGCCTTGATGAACTTGTTAAGATCCTAGAATGCGGCAGCAGGGACAAGAAACAACTTGTGTTCCCAATATTTTACCATGTTCTTCCCTCAGATGTACGGAAACAGGAAAATCGTTACGCTGACCACATGAAGACACACGAAGATAAGTTTGGGGAAGAGTCCGACAAAGTGAAAGCTTGGAGGAAAGCTTTGTCTGAAGCAAGTAACTTGCCAGGCCAGCATATTTTCAATGGGTACGTCTACTAACTATTCCTTATTATATTTAATAATTTTCACGTTTTTGTAAAATGTTCTCAAAGAAATTCTTTACACATATATAAAGGAAATCATTAACTTAATTAAAAGATAAGTTTAACAGACTTAATCATTATTTTTATCTTTTATGTTTTTAATCTGACAACTCTAAATTTTAATGTGTAGTTTATCTATAATTACTAGATGAATAAAAAATTGACTGGTGAAAATAGAGAGTAATTATTTCCTTAAACTTATTGTTTAGTAAGTTATTCTTTCTCCATGTATATATGTTTTTAGTCCTTTAACTTTTCTTTATTTTATTTTTGGTTCATCAAATTTAATATTATTTTTTAATCATCAAGTTTAGAACAATATTGTTTAACGTAGTACAATATGTGACAATTCCTAGAATCTGATTTCGATATTTAAGCATTTATATTACAGTTTTTAGATATTTTGAATAGCTTGAAAAAGTTCAACACCTCATTTTATTTTATTTTTCTTTGAATTTTGAGAATTTTTTCATGAAAAATATTTGGTAGAAAACTATAATACACTTAGACAAGATAATCAAACAACTAAATATAAAAAAGAAAATATATATTATTGTGTACAAAGTTCTTCATAATCTAAAATCATCGTGCATGTCATTTGCTACGGTAAGAGGGAGTTAGAAAACATTTTCCGAGTTTGGAGGACCGAGGAAAATATGGAGAATGAATCAACTTATTCTAAGAATAACATTTAAAGTCACTTATCATTCCTGTACTTTGATTTCTCTTAGTCTAATTGTTCTTAAAGTCCTGTATTTTAAATCTACTTCTAATTATTTTTTATATAAATTTTAATTATAAATCTTAAATTTTCATTTAGAATTTAAAGTTTTTTTTTATTGAAAGTTATCTACGATTAAGAGTGTTTAGTAACATTTTAAGAGCTCCCTTTATTATTTATTTGGATCAGATGGATATAAATTTTTTTGGCATATTTTAATTCATGTTTGTATTGCCCAACTTAATCACAGTTTATCCCTTTACTTCCTAAGTGGAATTTTAGTTTGTCACGTGTGATAATTTATTTGCCAGTGGTTATTTTAATGTTTTCTGCTAGAATGAAATACATGATAATCAAATAAATAATTTATTGTGGTGTTGCGGCAGCAACAAGGATGAAATCGAGTTGATCGAAGAGATTGTTGAGAAGATCTACAAAAATATTGATCCTAAACCTTTACATGCTTGTCAAAACCCTGTTGGTCTTGAGCCCCGCATTAAAGAGGTAATGTCACTTCTAGACATCAAGTCTGATGATGTTCACATGTTTGGTATATACGGACTCGGGGGTATTGGGAAATCCGAACTTGCCAAAGCTTTGTACAACAAGATTGTGCAACGCTTTGATGCTGCATGTTTTCTTGAGAATATTACAGAGAAATTAAACGGAATAAATGGCTTGGAAGATCTACAAGAGACACTTCTATCAGAGATGAAAGAGAAGTTAAAAAGTAAATTGGACAGTACAAGTAGAGGAGTGTCTGAAATTAAACGTAGACTTAGACAAAAGAAAGTTCTGTTAGTTCTTGATGATGTTGATGACAAAGACAAATTAGAAAAGTTGGCAGGAGGACGTGATTGGTTTGGCAAAGGAAGTAGGATCATCATAACAACAAGGGAAAAAGATGTGCTAATTGCTCTTAAAGTTGAAAAGATGTATGAAATGACACAGCTTAGCGATGAAGATTCTCTTGAGCTCTTCTGCTGGAATGCCTTCAATCAAAGAGAACCAAAAGCAGGCTTTAAACCAGTTTCTTTGCGGGTAGCAGGTTTTGCCAAGCGTCTTCCACTTGCTTTAAAAGTAATAGGCTCTGATTTTGCTTCTGAAGAAACTTTGGACGATTGGGAGAGTGTAATTAAAGAGTACTACGATGATGGGAATCATCTAAATGAAAAGATTCACAACGTGCTCAAAATAAGTTACGATAGATTGGGTCGCAATCCCGAATGGAATTGCAAACCCAAACAGGTTTTCCTTGACATAGCTTGCTTCTTCAAAGGAGAGAAAAAAGAATATGTTGAAAATATACTTGGTGCAGCATCCAGCATTAGACTACTATGTAAAAAATCCCTCTTAACTATTGAAGGTGGCTTCTTGAAGATGCATGATCTAATACAAGATATGGGTAGACAGATTGTTAAGGAAGAGGCAGAAAATCCTGGTGAACGTAGCAGACTATGGTATCATCAAGATGTTACCCGTGTACTTACTGAAGATTTGGTAAGAAACATCTACTTTTTGCTTTTGAATTTATATATATTAATGACAACATAGAATTGATGTTACTTTTCTCTATTTGTTTTAAAGGGAAGTAATAAGATTCAAGGGATAATGCTTGATCCCCCCCAACGAATAGCGTTAGATTTGAATGGTTCTGCCTTTGAGAAAATGAAGCGCCTTAGAATTCTAATTGTTCGCAAGACATCCTTTCTAAGGGAACCTGGACGTCTACCAAATTATTTGAGGGTACTTGACTGGGAAGGGTATCCTTCAAAGTCTTTTCTGCCAGAGTTTTACCCTGAGGATATCATTATCATCAATTTGCCTAGAAGCCATCTAACATTGCAAGAGCCATTTAAGGTATAATGTATGGAAATAATTTGGTAAACAACTGAAATACACAGACAGTTGATAGAAAAATAAGATATGTATAAAATGTGAAGAGAGAGAGGAATACATGTATATTTTGTGAGTGAGTTGGCTGATTGACTAGTTAGCTGCGTATTGTAGTTGTTAGCAAGGTAAAGTTGCAATGACTATAGTATGTTTTCTTGTTCTTGATGTTTCATTTTTTCATTTAACAAAAATATTCACTGTTTCTCTCGTAGTTATATAAAAATAAATAGTATAACTCAAAACATTTTGTAATCATTTTATCGACTTCTTTATTTGGACAGAGATTTTCATGCCTGATTCACATGGATTTCTCGCATAACCTATCTATCACTGAAATTCCTGATGTGTCTGAACTTCAAAAGCTACGAGAATTGAGACTTGATCATTGTGGAAACCTGATTGAAGTTCATCCAACCGTTGGATTTCTCACAAGTCTTGCTCATTTAGGGGTTTCAGCATGCACAAAACTCGGAAATCTCTTGCGAGAAATGTTTCTACCATCTTTAGCAGTCCTTGACCTTAATCATTGTGCAAGTCTTGAACTCTTCCCAGAGATAACCGAGGAAATGAAAAATCCATTGAAGATTTATATGATAGAGACTGCTATTAAGAAGTTGCCAGAATCCATCGGTAATCTCACTGGGCTTATTTCTATAGACATGTCATATAGCAGCAAACTTGAATATCTACCAAGTGGATTTTTCATGTTGCCAAAAGTTGAGAACTTAAAAACTAAAGGATGTTCTCAACTTCGAGTATTCTTCGGAAGTGTCCTACAGAGCCTTTCAGCGGTCAATTCTCGTTCAGAATTTCGAATATTGAATTGTGAAAAGAGTGGTCTGTCAGATGAAGATCTTTCCGTGATTTTCCGTTGTTTTCCAAGATTAGAAGAGTTAATTGCATCAAACAATAATTTTGTCTCCCTCCCAGCATTCAATAAGGAATGTGTTCACTTGACAATTCTTGATGTGAGTTTTTGCCAGGAACTCAAAAAGATTCATGAAATTAAATGCACTAAGCTTAGAATTCTTAATGTTGCTGGTTGTGAGAATCTTGTGGAGATTGCAGAGTTACCATCTACTATCCAAAGAGTAGATGCAAGATATTGCTACAATTTAAACAAAGAGACATTGGACATGTTATGGCTTCAGGTATCACAACTTCATTACTTCACCTATTTTTTTAATTTTACTTTTGTTGAATTCTTTAGCTAATTCTCATGCCGTTAGTTTAGAGAAAATACTACTCCTATATGCACACTCTTTCTGGAACACTATTTCTCATGCCGTTACTTTTTTTTTTCCCCGTTTTACGAGCTTATTATTCTTGTTGATCAATTATTTTTATATATGCTGAAATTCTATAACAGTTGATTAAGAAAAGTGACAAGAAAAACATAAGATTGAGAATAGAAACTTTCGTAAAAATCATGTATAAAAATCCTTTTACTTTGTGTAACATGATGAAGAAGTTACTCTTTTGTTTGCTTTGTTAAAGAAAAGATTAACTGGATTTTTCAATTCTTTAATTATTTTAGATTTGATCATTAATTCTTCTAAAATTTTATCAAATTTTAATCCCTTGTTTATTTATAAATATTTTTAATTTATTTAATATTAAATTAAATTTTTAAATATTAATATAAAATATTACTTGATCTTTAAGACTGACCAATTTTAATAGTTTAATGGTAAGAAATAAAATTACTTACAAATAATAAATAGAAAAATTATAGAAAAAATTAAAATATAAAAGGAGTAAAATACAGTTTTGATTATTAAAAAGTGTAGGATAAGACATAAAAGATATAAAATAATCTTTAAAACTATATCATATTTATTTTTTAGACCTTCAAATATATTTAATTTTATTTTAATTCATAAAATTAATTATTTATTATTACTTTAATACCTAATTTAGTAGACCAAAATCAAAACATACAGTTAAGTGTAGAGATTAAAATTACAATAAATGATTAAATTTAAGAATTAAATTGATGATAAATTTATTTAAAAGATTATTTTACTACTGTTCTCTTCTGTAACTAAATTTTTCTGTTCTTACACTTTCATGATGAAATAATCAAAGATAAACTATCATTTTATTCCTTATAAGTAATTTAGTTTGTAATAAATAAAAAATAGTAAAGTAATTTCTAAAAATATTTATTATTATTTTAATTCTTGAATGAATCATTTATTATTATTTTAGTTTCTATTTTATCATTTCTTCTTTATCATTTAAATTTTCAATAAACAAGTTGATAATATATTCTTTAATGAACTACTATTTTTTTTATTATTATTTTTCAAAAAATTATATTACCTGTTTCTCAAGTTTTCAAGGAACAAAATAAATTGAGTGAATAACTAAAAAGATAAAAATTTTAGAAAAATATTTAATAGATAATTATTTATAAAATAAAATATATTTATATTTATATATATATATATATATATATATATATATATATATATATATATTCTTTGAGAGTTGAGTGATTGATTAAGCATTTAGTTGATAGTGAAATAAAATTGAAAATTACAGGCAACGGAAGAAATCAGCGGATTAGAAGTGGTGATGCCCGGAAAAGAGATTCAAGAATTGTTTGATCGGCGTGATGTTGGAGGGATTCCTCATTTCTGGTGTCGTGCCAAGTTCCCTAACTTCGCTTTAGCATTGGTCTTCGACCATGTAAGTGATGGCATTCAGAATGTAAACCACCATCGACAACTCGTTGAGCTGAACCTAATCATCAACCGTCAACGTGTTCCTCGCAAAGGCTATCACTATTTCAGAGTTGCAGAAGGTCACGTCTTAATTTGTGACATGCGACTTCTATTCAGCGACAAAGAGCAACTTGATCCGTTGTTTGTGGAGCAAGAGTGGAATCTGGTGCAGGTTTCGTGTGAAGTTTTATCCCCCGTGAAGCTAAGTTGTTGGGGACTTCATATGTATAGAGATGGAACCAATTACAACTTGAATGATGTCCAGTTCACATGTCCCGACCCAAAGTATTCGGACATGTCGTCACCGACACAAGTTCCTACAGAGGATCCTCGGACTACACTAAAAAAGAAGATAGAGAAACTTCGTGTGGTCGACATGTATGATAACGTGATGGAGGGAGTGGAATTCTTGAAATGTTTCCTAGAAATAGATTTAGAGGGAATGAATTCTGGACTTGCAAATCTAAAGAAGCTATCTATGGAGGCTAAAGATGTATTAGAATCTGTAGACCCACCTATAGATAATAAAAATTCAATGCTGGCCCGACTAGTAGATGAATTCAATTTTGATGTAGCATTGCCAATGCCTGAGTCTGGACACAGGTACTTTCTCAATCAACAAAAAGAGTATAAATCGGAAACGGGTTTTGAAAAGCCAGTGGACGAAACCAAGAAACGAAACTTCAATTCTCAACAAGCTGGAGTACTAAGCAAGGGAAAGATGAAGGGACTTTCTGCAACAAAGAAGGATGTAGGAGAAGCTTCTAGTTCCAAGGTACAAGACTATGATCCTCAGCAACATAAATTAAGGAGGAAGAAAATGTTCGAGCAAGGAGTGAGGGATGGAATTGTTGAAGCAAAGAAGCGCTTTCCTTTATTAGCTATTAATAAAACCATAAGTCTTGCCTTAGAGAAGGGTAAGTGTTTTCTGCTGTCGCCAGAAGAGAAAATACATCCATCCTTCTCTGCATTTATGGCTTACATTATGGGAGTTTTCTTTGGACTCCTTACAGCAACGTCCAGCTGCCCAGGTTTGGACGTCCATGGAATCTTGATGCTGTGTGTGGAAAGACTTGTAGAAAATATAGTAGAAATGGTTTTTGAAGAACTGCAAGTCAATCAATAACTATTTCACAATATGTAAAAAAAATAAACAAAGAAAGAAAGAAAATGAGATAGTTGAATGATAGATTTAGAATGTTGTTAGAGAGATACATAGGATTAATTGGGGGTGAAAGAGCCAAAAGTTTAAACTTTTTTCTTCAACCCTCCATTTTGTGGAATTATTCTATGTGATCGACTTCCATTTGTGCAACTATTCTGTGTGAAAAGTGAGGTCTGAATGGATGTTTTGAATAATAAAATATTTAATATTTTAGATTAAAATAATATTTTTTATTTATTTTTATATTTATCCTTTCTAATTGATTAACTCGATAATGTTAATTCATTGAAAAAATTTCTTATTTTGAAGTTTGAAAAGCTTTAATTGAATAGTTTATTAATTTAATCGATTAAAGAATTAACTCTTTAAAAATATTTAATCAACTACGAAAAATCATTAATCGATTCAAGATTTCTCTTACTTTTTAATTTAAAAAGTCCAATCAATTAAAATTTTTGATTAGTTAATTAATTAAATTTACAATTTTAATCTATTTACGAAGGGGAAAATAACGTTAATCACTTTTATTAATTGATCAAAATTTTTAAAATTAGAAGGTTGAAAATTTTTTATTTATTGATATTTTTTTAATTATTAAAATTTAACACTTTAATTTTTTATAATTTCAAAAAATTTATTTATTAAGAGTTTAATTGATTAAGGTACAATTTATAGTTTAGTTTATCATACTTAAAATTTTAATAATAATATTTAATAAAAATTTATTTACTCTTTATTATGTTGTAATTTTTAAAATATTTTTTCCATAATTAATTAAAGCTTATTTTTCTTAAATATTTATATCAAATAGTTTAATTTTTGTTACCGGCTATTATAATTTTATTTCATTGAAACTTGATTTTATTTTTTTTAACTCTATTAAAAATAAACAAAAATAATATTTATTTGAGGTTTAATACATTTTTAAAATTAAATATTATTATTTTAATCAATAACATAAAATATGATATGTATAGAAAATCTAAATTACTAATAATAAATAAATAAATATTATGTTCTCAAAAAATCAAATTACTAATATTCTAATAATTGATTAATATTTTAATTAATTAAATTAATTTCATATTGATTCAACAAAATATTTAATGATTAAACGTATGAATGTTTGTATGTTTGTAAAATTAATATTTTATTACAACCTTAATGGATGAAGGTTTGAGGAAAATTCATTAATGTATCAATATTTATGATTCCGTAATTAAGTGTAGTCTATAATCGATTAAATATAGTATCTTATGTTAGAATTCATAAATAAAATTATTTATATACTAATATTCTAGCTGTTTTCGCTTAAAAATTTGATAACTTCTAATTTCTTGTTTATTAAACTTATACCTTCATACTTAACAAATAAAAAGTTAAGAAAAAGAAAAAAAAGATAAATGAAATTTTTAATCTTCCAATTTTTAAGATATTGATTTTTAATTTCTTTACAAATTTTATCTTTGAATTAATTACTTACATCAATCTTCTTATTTGAACATACCGTGAGATTTTTTATGGTTGAGTTAATTACTTACATCAATCTTCTTATTTGAACATTTGCAGCAATTTTATTCTTGATCTATTTGTAAAGAAATAATTATTTTTTAAAAAGAATTTTCCAGAACTCAAGTTAATAACAATTTCAAAAAATTCTTTCCATAATATTATTTTATATTTACATTCAACAAATATTTTTCAAAACGTAAAAATAGTATTATTGAATGAGTCTTCCAAAATGGAAATTAGGTGCAGTTGTTGGGAAATTAGGTGCAGACTGTAGAGTTTCTTATACTGATTTTTATTCCAACATGCAGTACACACCACACACTTTTATTCTATCTTTCCACAAGGTAGTGCTTGGAAATATTATGGAGAATCTTGGTTAACAGCACATTATTACGCAGCATGAAGACGAGGTAAATCAGTGAAGAGTAAAGATTCTAATCATTTTTATTTTTTACATAGTTATTTAGCTACTAATTATTTATTTATTTAATCTATTCATGAAAGATGAAATAAAAGATATCAATTTTATAAATTTTATTTTATAAAAGATGAAATTTATGTAAAAAAAAAAACATCTTTGGTAACCAACTAACATTAACTGTACTAATTTATTAACGTAACATGGAACAAGACTTTAAAAAAATCTTTGATATACGAAATGGAACTTTAAATAAATCTTTGTGATATGAAATGAAAATGGAGAAAATTCGCATCACGTGACAATCTTTAAATTTGTGTTTCAGCTATTATATTATAAATATATATAATTCTCCAATTCTTATCTTTCTAACTATATATTCTCATTTTCACTGTTAATGTTATAAAAAAATTGAGATATAATTACTTTATATTTTAATATATCACCTGTGATTTTGACTATCTCTCCTTCTATTATACTATAATATAAACTAATTATTGAGTAATAATGAGTAGAATTTAGTGTCTATCAAACTTTTCTCTTATTTTCAATTTGATAGAGGATATTCACCGGTGAAAAAAATTGCATTTTTAACGTTGATTAAAAGAGATATTTAATGTTGGTTAAAAGGGACGTCAATTAAAAATGAACATTAAAGAGGTCTGATAGTAAAAGTTTTTGACTTTAATTAATGTCGATTATGTAGAACTGACGTTTAAACTTAACGTAAAACATTTATAATTGTCTTTAATAATATATTTTTAATGTTGATTTGTTTGTGTTTGAATAGTCGTTAAATATAATATTGTAATATTATTTTTGATGTCGGTTTGTATTCTTTTAACACATTTAATGTATTTAATTTGAAAAAATAGACATACCTAATTGATAAATTGACCTAAGAAAAGAGATAAATAAGATTACGAATTACGAGCTAGTTAATATGAAGCTATAAAAAAGGTGAAGACCTATTCTGATTTTTATGTATTATCAATATGAATTTTTCTATATTGTCGATTAATTTGAAATTATTATAACTATATTTAAAATAATCATATAAAATTAACATACTTGTCAGTAACTTATATAATATAAATAACATTATATTTTAATTAAATCCTAATACTATTAAAAAAAAAGTAGCATACTGATGTCACAGTGCAGTAGGGTTAAAAAGCTAAAATATTTGCTTGACTACTGTTAGTTACTCGGTGGTATTATTGTACTTGTTTTTGTGTTTAGTTATTTCCTAAAATTTTGAAAATTTTGAAAATGTAGAAATTTATATACGATAGATACGGTTTTAATTACAAGACGCTGGAATTGAGCAAAGACGTTGAGGTGGGGCATGAAGGCAAGATTATAAGCAAATACCCCATGTGACAGTGAACTGATGGCCAAAAACATTTTTCAAATTTTAAGGACCCCATATATATATATATATATATATATATATATATATATATAATGAATCAACTTATTTTATTTTGTATGTAAAAGTTTCAGACAGTAATGAATAACGTGTTCTAAGAATAACTTTTAAAGTCAGTCATCCACCACAAGTATTTTTTATGTAAAAATTTCAGACAGAGGACCTTCCAAGAAGTTTGATGGTATCTAGACCCTTGGTTCAATCAATGTTTCTCGTACGTGTATTTATTATTAAGCATAAACGCGTTAGGCTTTGTGTATACTCAATTCAGGTAGTATCCACCCTTTTTGTTTGGTAAACATCTCTCCGTGCTTAGAAACCGAGTCCTTAAGCTATAAGAAGCAGATAGACTCAACAAAAAATTGCTGACTTTAATTCCATTTCGTCTACATGTAAATATTAATAAGGGTACGAAAAGTCAAGTCAAGTACAAATTAAGTATCTATCTAATCTTTACGTGAAGATGAAGAGGAACGTTGGATTGATAACTCTAATATGTAAATAATTAATAAGTATTTATAAAATGTGAAGAAAAAAAAATGATGTTCTTTATAAATAAAGAAAATAAAAAAAAGAACTTTTTTAAAAAAAAATTTGGCGCTAAAAATACATTTCATCTTTTCTGTCCTTCTCAATTATTAAAGCACAAAATTTGTCAAGAGATTTGGTGTAGAAACATTAAATGATCACGGCCGGATATTTTTTATTCCATTTTTAATAAATGAATAATTTTAAAAAACTATATCCGATGATTAACTCAAGATTCTTAGATATATAAAGGTTAAATATTGAAAATTTTTAATTATTTTCTAATATTTGTAACTTTTATAAAATGTTATAAATATTGTAAAATTCCTCTTTGTACCGAAATTGTTTATTGAAAAATTACACACTTTTAAATTCTCTTATTTGTAATTGGGTTCTAATTTTAAAGAATACATGAAATTTGGGTGGAAAAGAACGAATGCAAAATATATTTATTTTAGCTTTAAGATTTATATCTTGTAATGTTATAGAAAAATTTTAGTTGTTACCAAATATATGAAGTAATATTTATATAAGATAAAACATGTATATAAGATAAACAAGTATAAAACATGTAAACTTAAGTTTCTCTCGTCTGTTTTTTATCTAACTATCCAGGTTGTTTTTCTTTGTGAAAAAATTTTTATTTCTTAAAAAAAATAGTTTTTGTAAAAAATTTACCAATCGTACCAAAAGAAATAATTTTGTGAAAAAGAATTAATTTATGAAATTTTTTTAAAAATACAATTTAATCCCTTCTTTTTTTTATTTCTTTACATTTTTTCTTCATTTCACCCTCTTCCTCGTACCAAACATATAAATTAGACTTTTTCTTAGCCTCGTGATCATTTTTTCATACTAGTCCTCGGACTAATCTTCGTGGTGTGAACCAAATAATAGTTAGTTTGATAAGAATCAACTATCAAAACTTATTTATATCTTATCGATCACGTTAATTTACTATCGTTATTTATTTCGTCTTATTATATTCTGGTCAGAAACAAAATATTTAAAATGGTTAGTCTCTGGTTAATTATTTTCTAATTCTTCTCATTTCCTTAAATAATTCTCGATTTGAAAAGGTCTTCTTAATTAGAACCTTCTCTTTGAATCTTTGCACTTAAAAAATCCAATGAGCACTTTGAAAATTTCAACTAACACCACGAATAGGACGACAATATTATTAAAAAGAAATGTGTATGTCATCGAAACGAGTAAAAGACATATATTATTTATTTAAAAAATATTTAATAAATAATTGAAATAGACAAACAACAACGAGAGTAAATACGGATACGTATAAAATGTAAATAAAGAGAAATAAATATATAGTGTATGTTAGAATTGAGTAGTTAATATTTATTGCACTTATTATCTGAGTAAAATTGTATCTACTGATAGCTAGTCAGGTAATGCCAAACCCCACTTGAATGAATTACGTCTTTCCGCTTAAGATTACTTATTTAATTTTGAAAGGCAAATTATCCGCGTAAGACATTGCATATATTTAAGCACTTACAACACACTAAAATGACACACTACTTAGTCGAGAAGCATACCCCTTTTGTTTGGTAAACGTTTCTCCATATTGAGTACTGTAGTTGATTTTTGGCATGGCAAAACATGAGCAAGAATCCCTTTGTTTCACCTATGATGTATTCATCAGTTTTAGAGGTGAAGATATAAGGCGTACATTCATTGGACATCTTCGTGAAGCGTTGTCTCGGAGGGGGATAAGCACTTTCCGTGATGATTGGGACATGAGGATGGGGCAAGATATTTCAATTTCTCTACCCGATGCCATTGATGAGTCTAAGATTTTAATAATTGCGTTTACTGAGAACTACGCATCTTCCACATGGTGCCTTGATGAACTTGTTAAGATCCTAGACTGTAGCAGCAGGGACAACAAACAGCTTGTGTTCCCAGTATTTTACCATGTAGATCCCTCACATGTACGGAAACAGACAGGAAGTTACGCTGACCACATGAATGCACACGAAGTTAAGTTTGGCGAAGACTCCAAGAGAGTGAAAGATTGGAGGTCAGCTTTGTTTGAAGCAAGTAACTTTCCGGGGCAGCATATTGTCAACGGGTACGTCTACCAACTTTTTAGTGAGTTTCAAAATATTTATTTTATTTATTTAATATATAATAATGTGTTTTTTTTAGTCCTAATACAAGTAGTAAAAATGTTTATATGTCTGTGTACTAATAAACAATTTCGGATTCGAAGATATCTCACTTCTGTTGCAATTCCAAAGAGATAAAAAATCATTTGCGACAAACTTGAATATTATAAATAAGATACGAAGGGAACAGGCTCTCTAGGGACTAGATGATCAACGAAATTGTTATTCAGGGTGGCAATTCCTAATCCTCCAGAAAAAAACTTAGACCAAAGGCTCAAACAGCCCGTAAAAATAGTAAATTTGGCTAGCTTAGAGATGCATCGATCCATTACCCTTCGTGAAAATATATTTACTAGAACTACTCTCAAATATAATATGACCGACAGCAAATGTTTTTCTTGAAAAATATTTATAAACATGTTTGGTTATATTTTGAGGAATAATTTAAGATTTAAAATAACAGTAAAAATACAAGTTATATTTATGAAATTAGAGAATAACTTTCAAAATATTTTCAAGGGAATAAAACACTAAAATCACCCCGATAAAATATTTTCATGGGAATAATTATATACTAGCGTAAAATAAATTTTATCAAAATTTTAATGATAAAATTAAAAGACTAAAATCACCCCGATAAAAACCCAATTCACTTGACAAAATCTTTATGAAATAAAATCTCATATAATTGTTGAGAGAATCAAAATTTAAAAGAAAAATAAAGTAATCATTTCTTTTATTTTTAATTTAATTTCTTTTAAAATTTTAAATTAATATTTTTTTATAATTTAAATTTAACATTAAAAATAAGAACTAGCAAATAAACTTGAATTCTTAAGTATCAATCCGAACTTGTCTTAATATAGACCTAAAAAAATTTGCTTTGGCTTCTCTTACACATGAATTTGTCCTATTATTTTAGGTGGGGTGATTGTGATTATTTATTCTACGGTATAAATAATACATATGTATACATTAATTAGTTTAGTAATAAAGTAATACATAACATAATATATTTAATTCTCAAAGTTTTATGATTAAATTTTGTTATTTATAATTTTTATATATTACTAAAAATGTAATTAATATTTACAAATGTACAAGTAATATTTTTTAAACGGATTCATTATCATTTAGCACTCAAATCTAATAAAAGTCGATGGAGATTGAGTAAGTTTTGAAAATTTTAACCTCTTATAAAAATCCAAATCTAAATCTTTTTTAAAAAAACTTGAATTAGAACCCACCTCAATTTTCAAGGGTGAGAATGAAAAGAAGGCTCGTCCTATTTTGATGTGTAATTTTAAATTTACTTCTAATTCTTTTTTATATAAATTTTAATTATAAATTTTAAAAATTTATGTAGAATTTTACATTTCTTTATTGAAAGTTATCTACAATTAAGAGTGTACAAATAACATTTTAAAAGCTCCCCTTGTTATTTATTTATATAGAGATGGATATAAAATTTTTTTGGCATATTTTAAATTCATGATTGTATTGCCCAGCTCAAATATGTTTTTTAATCAAAATTTATCCCTCTACTTTCTAAGTGGAATTTTAGTTGTCGTCACGTGTGATAATTTGTTTGTTAGTGGTTATTTTAATGGCTGTTGCTATAATGAAATACATGACACAATCAAAGAAATAATTTACTGTGGTCTTGCGGCAGCAACAAGGATGAAATCGATTTGATCGAAGAGATTGTTGAGAAGATCTACAAAAATATTGATCCTAAACCTTTACATGGTGGTCAAAACCGTGTTGGTCTCGAGAACCGCATAAAAGAGGTAACGTCACTTCTAGACATGAAGTCTGATGATGTACGCATGTTGGGTATCTACGGACTCGGGGGTATTGGGAAATCCGAACTTGCCAAAGCTTTGTACAACAAGATAGTGCAACGCTTTGATGCTGCATGTTTTCTTGAGAACGTCACAGAGAAATCAAACAAAATCAATGGCTTGGAAGATCTACAGAAGACACTTCTATCAGAGATGAGAGAGAAGTTAAAAGGTAAATTGGACTGTACAGGTAGAGGAGAGTCTGAAATTAAACGTAGACTTGGACAAAAGAAAGTTCTGTTAGTTCTTGATGATGTTGATGACAAAAACAAGTTAGAAAAGTTGGCAGGAGGACGTGATTGGTTTGGCAAAGGAAGTAGGATCATCATAACAACAAGGGACAAAGATGTGCTAATTGCTCTTAATCCGGTTGAAGAGATGTATGAAATGAAAGAGCTTAGCGATGAAGATTCTCTTGAGCTCTTCTGTTGGAATGCCTTTAATCAAAGTGAACCAAAACCAGGCTTTAAACAAGTGTCTTCGCGTGTAGCAGGTATTGCCAAGCGTCTTCCACTTGCTTTAAAAGTAATAGGCTCTGATTTTGCTTCTGAAGAAACTTTGGACGATTGGGAAAGTGTAATTAAAGAGTACTACCATGATAGGAATCATCTAAATGAAAAGATTCACAACGTGCTCAAAATAAGTTACGATAGATTGGGTCGCAAACCCGAATGGAATTGCAAACCCAAACAGGTTTTCCTGGACATAGCTTGCTTCTTCAAAGGAGAGAAAAAAGAATATGTTGAAAATATACTTGGTGCAGCATCTAGCATTAGACTACTATGTAAAAAGTCCCTATTAACTATTGAAGGTGGCTTATTGAAGATGCATGATCTAATACAAGATATGGGTAGACAGATTGTTGAGGAAGAGGCAGAAAATCCCGGTGAACGTAGTAGACTATGGTATCATCACGATGTTACCCGTGTACTATCTGAAGATTTGGTAAGAAAACATCTTTTCTGCTTTTGAATTTTATATATATATATATTAATGACAACATAGAATTGATATTACTTTTCTCTATTTGTCTTAAAGGGAAGTAATAAGATTCAAGGGATAATGCTTGATCCCCCCCAACAAATGAAGTTAGATTTGAATGGTTCTGCCTTTGGGAAAACGAAATGCCTCAGAATTCTAATTGTTCGAAAGACGTCCTTTCTAAGGGAACCTGGATGTCTGCCAAATTATTTGAGGGTGCTTGACTGGGAAGGGTATTCTTCAAAGTCTTTTCCTCCAGAGTTTTATCCTGAGGATATCATTATCTTCAATTTGCCTAGAAGCCAACTAACATTGCAAGAGCCATTTAAGGTAAAATGAATCCAATAGCATGTTTTCCTGTTCTTGACGTTTCATTTATTCATTTAACAAAAACATTCATTGTTTCTCCATAGTTATATATATAAAAAAACTAATAATAATATAACTCAAAACATGTTTCTAATCATTTTATCGACCTTTTCATTTGGGCAGAAATTTTCATGCCTGATTCACATGGATTTCTCGCATAGCCTATCTATCACTCAAATTCCTGATGTGTCTGAACTTCAAAATCTAAGAGAATTGAGGTTTGATCATTGTGGAAACCTGATTGAAGTTCATCCAACCGTTGGATTTCTCACAAGGCTTGCTCATCTAAGGGTTTCAGGATGCACAAAACTCAAAATTTTCTTACGGAAAATGTTTCTACCATCTTTACTAGTCCTTGACCTTAATTTTTGTGCAAGTCTTGAACACTTCCCAGAGATAACTGAAGAAATGAAAAAGCCATTGAAGATTTATATGATAGAGACTGCTATTAAGGAGTTGCCAGAATCCATCGGTAATCTGACTGGGCTTATTTCTATAGACATGTCATATTGCAGGAAACTTGAATATCTACCAAGTGGATTTTTCATGTTGCCAAATGTTGTGAACTTTAAAACTAAAGGATGTTCTCAACTTAGAGAATCCTTCGGAAGTGTCCTACAGAGCCTTTCAGCGGTCAATTCTCGTCCATTTCGAAGATTGAATTGTGAAACGAGTGGTTTGTCAGATGAAGATCTTTCCGTGATTTTCCCTTGTTTTCCAAAATTAGAAGAGTTAATTGCATCAAACAATAATTTTGTCTCTCCCCCAGCATTCAAAGAGGAATGTGTTCACTTGACAAGTCTCGATGTGAGTTATTGCCGGGCACTGAAAAAGATTCATGAAATTGAATGCACTAATCTTAGAATTCTTAATGTTGATGGTTGTGAGAATCTTGAGGAGATTTCAGAGTTACCATCCACTATTCAGAAAGTAGATGCAAGATATTGCTACAATTTGAAAAAAGAGACATTGGACATGTTATGGCGTCAGGTATCACAACTTCATTACTTCAGCTATTTTATTTTATTTTACTTTTAATTTCTAGAATTCTTTAGCTAAATTTTTTATCTTTTTTTTTTTCGTTTTACGAGCTTATTATTACTCTTGTTGATCAATTTTTTTTATATATACAGAAATTCTATAACAGTTTATTAAGAAAAGTGACAACAAAAACATAAGACTGAGAATAGAAACTTTCGTAAAAATCATGTATAAAAATCCTTTTACTTTGTGTAACATGATGGAGAAGTTACTTTTTTATTTGCTTGTTAAAGAAAAGATTAACTGGAATTTTCAATTTTTTAATTATTTTAGATTTGAGTTTTAATTCTTCTAAAATTTTATCAAATTTTAATCCCTTATTTATTTCTAAATATTTTTAATTTCTTTAGTATTGAATTAATTTTTTAAATATTGATATAAAAATATTACTTGATCTTTAAGACTGACCAATTTTAACATTTTAATGGTAAGAAATAAAATTACTTACAAATAATAAATCGAAAAATTATAGAAAAAATTAAAATATAAAAGGAGTAAAATATAGCTTTGATTTTTAAAAACCGGAGGGTAAGGCGTAAGATAAAAAATAATAAAATAATCTTTAAAAGTATATCATATTTATATTTTAGACCTTCAAATATATTTAATTTTATTTCAATTCATAAATTTAATTAATTGTTATTACTTTAATACCTAGTTTAGTAGACAAAAATCAAAACATACAGTTAAGTGTAGAGATTAAAATGATTAAATTTAAGAATTAAATTGACAGTAAATTTATTTAAAAGATTATTTTACTATTGTTCTCTTCTATAACTAAACTATTCTATTCTTATCCTTTCATGATGAAACAATTAAAGATAAACTATCATTTTATTCCTTATAAGTAATTTAGTTTGTAGTAAATAAAAAATAGTAAAATATAATAATAAAAATAGTAAATAAAATTTAAAAAATATTTATGATTATTTTAATTCCTGAATGAATCATTTATTATTATTTTAGTCTCTATTTTCTCATTTCTTCTTTATCATTTAAATTTTCAATTACAAGTTGATAGTAAAATTTGTAAGGGATTATATATTCTCTAATGAACTGTTTTTTTATTTTAAAAAAATTATATTAGCTGTTCCTCAGAGTTTTCAAGGAACAAAATAGATTGAGTGAATAGTTAAAAGGACAGAAATTTTAAATATAACGTAACAAAATACAGGCAGCGAAAAAAATAAAGGGATTAGAAGTGGTGATGCCCGGAAAAGAGATTCACGAATTGTTTGATCGGCGTGATCATGGAGGCAGTCCTCATTTCTGGAGTCGTGCCAAGTTCCCTAACTTTGCTTTAGCAGTGGTATTCGAGCATTTAAGTGGTGGAATGTTGACTACTCAGCAGTTTCGAGAACTCGTTGAGCTGAACCTAATCATCAACCGTCAACGTGTTCCTCGCAAAGGCTATCACTATTTCAGAGTTGCAGAAGGTCACGTCTTAATTTGTGACATGCGACTTGTTTTCAGCGACAAGGAGCAACTTGATGCGTTGTTTGTGGAGCAAGAGTGGAATCTGGTGCAGGTTTCGTGTGAAGTTTTATCCCCCGTGAAGCTAAGTTGTTGGGGAGTTTATATGTATCGAGATGGAACCAATTACAACTTGGATGATGTCCAATTCACATGTCCCGACCCAAAGTATTCGGACATGTCGTCACCGACACAAGTTCCTGCAGAGGATCCTCGGATTACACTAAAAAAGATGATAGAGAAACTTCGTGTGGCCGACATGTATGATAACGTGATGGAGGCAATGGAATTCTTCAAATGTTTCCTAGAAATAGATTTAGAGGGAATGCATTCTGCACTTGCAATTCTAAAGCAGGTATCTATGGAAGCGAAAGATGTATTTGAATCTGAGGACTCACCTATAGATAATAAAAATTACATGCTGGCCCGACTAGTAGATGAATTCATTCTTGCTGTAGCATGGCCAATGCCTGAGTCTGGACTCATGTCCTTTTTCAATCAACAAAATGAATATGAATCGGATAAGGGTTTTGAAAAGCCAGTGGACGAAACCAAGGAACGAAGCTTCAATTCTCAACAAGCTGGAATATTAAGCAAGGGAAAGATGAAGGGACTTGTTGCAACAGAGAAACATAGTTTTCCTAATTCTACAGATATTGATGAACAAGAAGCTGAGCTTGAAAATTTGAAGCATAAGGAGGTAGGAGAAGCTTCTAGTCCCAAGGTACAAGAACAAGACTATGATCTTCAGCAACATAAATTAATGATGATGAAAATTTTCGAGGAAGGAGTGACTGATGGAATTGTTGAAGCAAAGAATGTGTTTGCTTCTTTAGATATTATTCAAACCAGAAGTCTTGCCTTAGAGAAGGGTAAGTGTTTTCTGCTGCCGCTAGTAGAGAATATACATCCATCCTGGCTAGAACTTACGGCTTACGTAATGGGAGTTTTGTTTGGACTCCGTACAGCAACGTCCAGCTGCCCAAGTTTGGACGTCTTTGGAATCTTGTTTCTGTGTGTGAGCAGACTTGTAGAAAATATAGTAGAAATGGTTTGAGAACAGCTGCAAGCCAATCAATAACTATTTCACAATATGTAAAAAAATAATAACAAAGAAAGTGAGATAGTTGAATGATAGATTTAGAATGTTGTATTAAGATATCAACTTTACTACGCTAACAACTTAACACGCAGTCAATATTTTTCTTTCTTTACATTTTATATATATACATATTTCTCTCTCTTCACCTTCACATTTTATAACTGATTGTCTGATCATCTACATATTACAGTTGTCTACTAAACATTTTTTCTTAAGATAGATAGGATTAATTGGGGTTGAAAGAGCCAAAAGTTTAAACTTTTTTCTTCGACCCTCCATTTGTAGAATTAGTCTATGTGACTCCATTTGTGGAACTATTCTATGTGAAAAGTGAGATCTGAATGGATGTTTTGGATAATAAAATATTTAATGTTTTAGATTACAGTAATATTTCTAATTGATTAACTCGATAATTTAATTCATTAAAAAAATTTCTTATTTTCAAGTTTGAAAAGCTTTAATTGAATAGTTTATTAATTAAATCGATTGAAAAAATTAAATCTTTAAATTTTTTTAATCAACTAAGAAAAATCATTAATCGATTCAAGATTTCTCTTACTTTTTAATTTAAAAAGTCTAATCAATTAAAGTTTTTGATTAGTTAATTAATTAAAGTTACAATTTTAATAGATTTGCGAAAAGGGAAAATAACGTTAATCATTTTTATTAATTGATCAAAATTTTTAAAATTAAAAAATTAAAACTTTTTATTGATTGATATTTTTTTTAATCTGTTAAAATTAAACACTTTAATTTTTTATAATTTCAAAAAAAATATTTATTAGAGTTGAATTGATTAAGGTACAATTTATAGTTTAGTTTATCATACTTAAAATTTTAATAATAATATTTAATAAAAATTTATTTAGTCGTAATTATGTTGTAATATTAATGATATTTGGTAGACTAAAACATTTTTTTTGTATTAATTTTTAAATTATTTTTTCTATAATTAATTAAAGCCTGTTGTTCTTAAATATTTATATCAAATAATTTAATTTTCGTTACCTGCTCTCATAATTGTATTTTATTGCAACTTGATTTTATTTTTTTAACTATTAAAATTTTAAAAAAATATACATTTATTTGAGGTTTAATAAATATACATTTATTTGTTTGCAAAAATTTGAAATAATAATATTCTAATTGAAATAATAAAACATTTAATGATTTAACGTATGCAGGTTTATATGTTTGTAAAATTAATATTTTATTACAATCTTAATGGATGAAGGTTTGAGGAAAATTAATTAAGGTATCAATAATTATGATTCCGTAATTAAGTGTAGTCTATAATCGATTAAATAAAGACTACACAGAAATTAATTATGATTCCGTACTTCATAAATAAAATTCTTTATATACAAACATTCTATCTGTTTTCGCTTAAAAATTTGATAACTTCTAATTTCTTGTTGATTAAATTTATACCTTCATACTTTACACAATTCTCTTGTTAAACAAATAAAAAGTTAAGAGAAAGAAAAAAAGATTAATTAAATTTTTAATCTTCCAATTTTTAAGATATTGGTTTTTAATTTCTGTAAAAATTTTATCGTTGAGTCAATTACTTACATCAATCTTCTTATTTGAACATTTGTAGCAATTTTATTCTTGATCTATTTGTAAAAAAAAAAAAAATCTTTTTTAAAAAGAATTTTCCAGAATTCAGCTTAATAAAAATTTCAAAAAATTCTTTCCATAATATTATTTTATATTT
The DNA here is from genome assembly GCA_026586105.1 of Hylodesmum podocarpum. Taxonomy (NCBI): domain Eukaryota; kingdom Viridiplantae; phylum Streptophyta; class Magnoliopsida; order Fabales; family Fabaceae; genus Hylodesmum; species Hylodesmum podocarpum. The sequence goes on along the minus strand of JALJEV010000519.1, from coordinate 2,669,959 downwards.
ACATTCAACAAATATTTTTTAATTGCATGGTAAAAATAGTATTGTTGAATGAGTCTTCCAAAATGAAAATTCGGTGAAGTTGTTGATGATTAGTGTTTACAATAGTGAGTCAAGTCAACTCTACAGACTGTAGAGTTTGTTATACTGATTTTTTTTCCAACATGCATTTCACACCATACACCTTTCTTCTATCTTTCCAGCGTGAAGACCAGGCAAATCGGTGAAGAGTAAAGATTCTAACCATTTTTAGTTTTTACATAGTTAATTAACGCTACTAATTATTTATTTATTTAATCTATTCATGATTATAAGAGGATGATTTATAAAACAATATAAATTATATTTTATAAAAGATGAAATTCATGTAAAAAAAACAGCTTTGGGTGAACAACTAACATTTTATGTTAACTATACTAATTTATTAACGTAGCATGGAACAATACTTTAAAAAAATCTTTGTGATATGAAATGAAAATGGAGAAAAATTCGCGTCACGTGACCATCTTTATTAAATTTGTGTTTCAGCTATTATATTATAAATATATATAATTCTCCATTTCTTATCTGTCTAATTATATATTCTCGTTTTCACTGTTAATGTTTTAAAAAATTTGAGATATAATTACTTTATATTTTAATATGTCACCTGTGATTTTGACTTTCTCTTTTTCTGTTATACTATATTATATACTAATTATTGAGTAATACTGAGTAGAGTTTAGTATCTACCAAACTTTTCTCTTATTTTCAATTTCACATAAGACATTAAAACATACATACGAGTTTAATTTAATTTTTGGCATGTAACTAAATCAAATTTAATTAGGTAAAAAAATATTTAAATAAAAAATATTAGTTAATTAATAAAAATGTAATGAATAAGACAGAAATAAATTGATAATAATTTTTTATATATTAATGAAATACAAAAATATGTTGAAATTAAAATAAATTATTATTTCCCTAATTAATTTATACATTAATTATTAAATTTTCATGATAAATATATTAAACCACCAGGTACTAGCATTTAATTTGCAAAAATAAACGCACCCACTTGATAAGTTGACCCAAGAAATTAAAAAAATAAATAAGATTACAAATCCCAGTACTATTAAAAAAATAGCATATCGATGCCACAGTGCAATATTTGCTTGACTACTGTTAGTTAATTACTGAATAGTATTGTACTTGTTTTTGTTTTTAGTTATTTATTAAAATTTTGAAAATGTGGAAATTTATATACGATAGAGTCACGGTTTTAATTACAGGATGGGCACGGAGTCAAGACTATAAGCAAATACGCGTGAACATTGACCATCAGAGACAGAGGCAATTTTAATTCATGGTATCTATTCCGTTCCTTCATTCAAGTCTATTCATTTGACTAAGCATAACCGCGTAAAGCATTGTATATACCAAATTCAGTTAGTATATATCCCTGTTATTTTGTAAACGCTATTCATATCGAGTTGTTTACTTCTTTTTTCCATGTCCAAACACGAGGGACCAAACATGTCTTTTGGTTTCACCTATGATGTTTTCCTGAGTTTTAGAGGTAAAGATACGAGGTATACGTTTGTAGGACATCTTCGTAATGAGTTGAATCGGAGGGGGATACACACTTTCTTTGATGATAGGGACATTGGGATAGGGCAAGGTATTTCATCTTCTCTACACAGTGCCATTCATGAGTCTAAGATTTTAATGGTTGTGTTTTCTGAGAACTATGCATCTTCCGCATGGTGCCTTGATGAACTTGTTAAGATCCTAGACTGTAGCAGCAGGGACAACAAACAGCTTGTGTTCCCAATATTTTACCATCTAGATCCCTCAGATCTAAGGAAACAGGAAGGACTTTACGCTAAGCACCTGAATGAACACCAAAATAAGTTTGGGAAAGACTCCAACAAAGTGAAAGATTGGAGGTCAGCTTTGCTTAGAGCAAGTAACTTGCCGGGGCAGCATATTGTCAACGGGTACGTCTACCAACTATTCCTTCCTATATTTAATTACTTTTGCCTCTTTTCATTGCCTTTCAAAATATTTATTTTGCTTATTCAATATATAATAATGTGTTACTTTTAGTCCTAACACAACTAGTAAAAATGTTTATATATATATATATATATATATATATATATTAATAAACCATTTTAGTTTGACTTCTTTTAGAATTTAGAATCTTTAAATTTCCTTCTGTTTTAATTGAACAATTTAAATCTACGTCTAATTCTCTTTTATATAAATTTGAATTATAAATCTTAAATATTCATTTAGAATCAATTTTTTTTTAAAGTTATGTACTATTATCAACCCAATAATTTTAGAGCTCTGCAGATATCGACCCACATTTAGATTTAGATACTCAACTTGGAGTATATAGATGATACAAATTACCTTTTCTAGACAGAAAAATTTAAAATTAACAAATAATTTATTGTGATGGTCTTACAGCAGCAACAAGTATGAAATCGACTTTATCGAAGAAATTGTGGGTAAGGTCTATAACAATATTGATCCTAAACCTTTACATGCGGGTGAAAACCTTGTTGGACTTGATCCATGCATAGAGGAGGTAATGTCACGTCTAGACATGAAGTCTGATGATGTACGCATGTTGGGTATACACGGAGTAAGGGGTATAGGAAAAACGGAACTTGCCAAAGCTGTGTACGACAAGATTGTGCAACGCTTTGATGCTGCAAGTTTTCTTGAGAATGTTAGAGAGAAATCAAACAGAATCAATGGCTTGGAAGATCTACAAAAGACACTTCTATCAGAGATGAATGAGAAGTTAGAAAGTGAATTGGGCAGTACAAGTAGAGGAGTGTCTGAAATTAAACGTAGACTTGGACAAAAGAAAGTTCTATTGGTTCTTGATAATGTTGATGACAAAAGCAAGTTAGAAAAGTTGGCAGGAGGACGTGATTGGTTCGGTAAAGGAAGTAGGATCATCATAACAGCAAGGGACAAAGAAGTGCTAAGTGCTCTTAATCCGATTGAAGAGATGTATGAAATGAAAGAGCTTAGCGATCAACATTCTCTTGAGCTCTTCTGTTGGAATGCTTTTAATCAAAGTGAACCTAAACCGGGCTTTGAACAAGTGTCTTTGAGTGCAGTACATTCAGCCAAGCGTCTACCACTTGCTTTAAAAGTAATAGGCTCTAATTTGGCTCCTGAAAAAACTTTAAACGATTGGGAAAGAGTATTGACAAAGTACTACGTTGAAAAGATTCACAACCCGCTCAATAGATTTGGTCCCAAGCCCAAAAAGATTATCCGGGACATAGGTTCCTTCTTCACACAACAGGAAAAAAAGTGTGCTAAAGATATAGTTTGTGCAACAAACAAAATTGGAGCACTATGCAAAAAATCTTTTCAATTAAGATAAGGCATGTCTTAGCTACCACAGATATTTGACACTAAAGTCAGGGATTGGGTCGCTGAAAGGGAATGGGACTCACAAGACACCAAATTAAAATTGAAAAATATTTGACAACAGTTATTAAATATGAAGAGAGAAAAAAAAAATATATATATATATATTATAAGTGAATTAGCTGATTGACTATATATTATATTGTGTAAGTATATATTTTGTAAGTGAATTAACTGATTAACTACATATTATATTGTATATTGTAGTTGACTGTAAAATAAAGGGAGTAAATAATAGTTATAGTGGATAGTCATTGGTCGTTTTTACTTTCTTGGTCGCTTTTTCTTCATTGAGACCAAGACTGATTGATGCCGCCGTTGCTGGTTTCGACGCTAGTTATTGTTAAAAATATGTAGCAACCGACTGTTTTTCACAAATTAGATCGCTAAGATAAATTTTTACAATTTAAATTTAGACTGGAAAACATATTAGTTGCTGATTTAGTGCTGGCTGTTTAGCGACTGAATACGATGTACGTACTGTTTTGACGTGAATTGTTTGATTGTTGTGACTGAAAATTTTAATTATTAAATGGTTCCAGCTTTTGTTTGTATAATAGTTAATCATTTTAAAACCTGCTTATCACGTATAAAGAATATATAATTTTTTTAATAATACTTAAATCAAATAAAATATTTGTAATCATCCAAAATAATCAGATAAACCGTTCCAATATTAAAAACTGTAAAATCATAATTGGTATTAAGAATTAGCAAAATGATACACTCCTTTGGAATCATAATTTGTAGCATTGACACATAGTCTCAACAAAATAGATAGCTAAAGTTTGACACAAAATACTCATACACTTGATGATCAATATTCCTTTGCTTTGCCATGAAACCCACCAACCTGTTTATCTTCCGCTTGTTCTCAGTTTCTTCTGGAATAGTAGTAGTCTTTGGATAAGTCAATCAAGAATTATAATCAAAATTGAGTTAGATCATAATTTAATTTGCAATTCTACATGCTCAGGTTCCAGTTATTGTATGTATATAATGTCTTCTTCTTTCAAGGTTATGCAAAGTCGATTTGATTCTACATTGATGCTTGACGAGGCACCATTCACAATTCAAGACATATCAGTATTTTGAAAACACAAGAAATTGGAGTTTGACGCATCTGACACAAAACAAGTAAACCAAAAATAATAGCTTTTGAATTTCTACTTTTCCCATATCGTTGAAACAATTGAGGTCTCGATGATGTCAGCATGACAGTGATAACTATCATGATAATATATTTAGCATTATGAATTTATTTTTCTAATAATCATACGCTGGCTCAACTCTAATGAGAACCTTATCATACACATGGAACGACTTGACTCGTATAATAACTATTATAATCATTAGATTGAATTTGATGATCTTCATTGTATTTCCTATTAAAAAAATAACTTGACGTTCAGCCATTGAATCAATTTGTCATTCACAAGTTAAATTATCTCTTTTATTATCTATTATTATATATTTAATTATTACATATTCTTATTTTTTGCTTCATTTTTATAATTGAGTATTTTATCATTCTTAACGTAATATTTTTCAATATCACGACTTTACCATTTCTACTGATATTATTATAATCGATATCAAAACAATTATTCTCGTTATTATTATGATTATAAAATATACCACGGTGACAGCTATTTTTATTATTTTAAAAATATTTTCTTTTTCTTTTTCCTTTCTTATTTATCAAATTACTTATAAAATCATCTTACTTTCTATTATATTTTCCACTCTATTTATGATCAATTTAAAATAATTAAAGATAAATTAATATCTTTAATTTTATTTATTACATCTCACCTCTTAAAATTTTGTAAGAGATATAATTTTTATGAAATTATGAGATGAAATTTGGTCTAATCAGCAAACTGAGTCATTAGAGGAAGTTACTAGAGAGTGAATCGGACAAATATCAACAAATAAAGTCTTTTAGGTGGACCCAATATTTAAGCCAATATTTAACCCAATAAAATCTTTTAAATTTTATTAAATTTTTTTTATAAGTTTAATCATTTATTATAATAAATGAATTAAGAGTAAGAAAAATTAAGTTTGTTAAATTACATAGAAAAATTAAGTCAAGAAAGTTCTAATCTCGACTTTTTTATAGAAATATTATTTGGAAAAATTAGATAAAAATATTACCACCAAAAAAATATTTCAGGTCAAAGATGCCCGAGAAAGCAAAATTCTCTGACGCACCAAGTGCGGTAAACTGAGGATTAATTTGTAATTGGTGAATTAAATTTCTCTAATGTATCTAATGTAAATTAATTTCTCTAATGTACCTTGTGAACATATCTAAATTCTCTAAATTAAATTCTCTAAACATACATATGAGTTTAATGTATTTAATTTGCAAAAATAAACGTACCTATTTGAAAAAATATTGATCCAAGAAAAGACATAAATAAGATTACGAATTACGAGCTAGCTAATCTGAAGCTATAAAAAAGGTAAAGACCTATTCTCATTTTTATGTATTATCAATATGAATTTTTTATATTGTCGATTTTAATTAGAAATTATTAGAAATATATTTAAATAATCATATAAAAACTAACATATTTGTCAATAACTTGTATAATATAAATAACAGTATATTTTAATTAAATCCTAATACTATTAAAAAAAAAGTAGCATATCGACGTCACAGTGCAATAGGGTTAAAAAACTAAAATATTTGCTTAACTACTATAAGTTACTCGATAGTATTATTTTACTTGTTTTTAAAGTCAATGATCCTCTTCTAAGTATTTTTTATATCAATTTTACTTCGGTAACAACTGTTTGTAATACGTAGTCAATCAGCAACTCACATAATAATTATGTATATATTTCTCTCTCTTCATATTTTATACACTTAAGTATTCCTCTATTTCCACATTTTATAACTGGTTGTCTGGTCGTCTGCGTATTGCAACTGGTTGTCTGGTCGTCTGCGTATTGTAGTTGTCTACCAAATATTATTTTTTTTATATACGTATTTTTCTCTTCACATTTTATACACATACGCATTTCTCTCTCTTCACATTTTACTGATTGTCGTTTTGCAGTTGTCTACCAAATATTTTTCTTTTTATATAAAAGTTTCGGACAGTAATGAATAACTTGTTCTAAGAATGAATAACTTTTAAAGTCAGTCATCCACCTCAAGCATTTTTTATGTAAAAGTTCCCGACAGAGGACCTTCTAGAAGTTTCATGGTATCTAGACCCTTGGTTCAACCGCGTTAGGTAGTATCCACCCTTTGTTTGGTAATATTCATTGTAAAATTCTTCTATGGAAGTTTTTTCTTAAAAAGTTACCCACTTTTAAATTCTCTTATTCGTATTAAAGAATATATGAGTTTTAGCACGAGAATGAATGCATAATATATTTATTTTAACTTGAAAAGAGAGTTGTTGAGAAATTTTTGTTGTTACTAAAGAATGGGAAGTAATATTTGTTAAAAATAAATCAGAATAAAATCTGCTTATCTGGTCTATTCGTTGCCTGACTAATAAGGTTGTTTTCGTTCGTGAAAAAATTTGATTTCTAAAATTGTAGTCTTTGTAAAAATTTACCAATGGCACCGAATGAAATAATTATGTGAAAAAGAAATTATGAAAAATTTTAAAAACCACAATTTAATCCCTTTTTTATATTTTCTTTCTTTATTATCTTTTAATTTCATTGCACTCTCTTTCTTTTACCAAACATATAAATTAGACTCTTTTTTTTGCCTCGTGATCATCATTTTTCTATATTAATCCTCGGACAAATCTTTCGTAATGTGAACCAAATACTAGCTAGTTTGATAAGAATCAACTATCAAAACTTATTTCTATTTTATCACGTTAATTTACTCTCGTTATTTGTTTCGTCTTATTATATTCTGGTCAGAAACAAAATATTTAAAATGGTTGGTCTCTGATTAATTATTTTCTAATTCTTCAAATTTCATTAAATAATTCTCGATTTGAAAAGGTCTTATTAATTAGAACCTTCTCTTTGAATCTTTGCACTTAAAAATCAAATTAGCACTTTGAAAATTTCAACTAACAGCGTGAACAGGACTACAATATTATTAAAAAGAAAAAGGTGTATGTCGTCCAAACAATTTTACTTCGCAGCCAACTGTAATATATAGCCAACTTCTTCACAGAATATATATTTATTTTTTCTCTCTTCACATTTAATATGCAGTTTTTCTAATCTCTTTCTTTATATTTTATAACTAATCTTTATATTTTATACCAAATATTTTTCTACCCATACATGCACATATTGCAGTTTTCTACCAACCAATATGCAGTTTTCTACCAATATTTTTCTCGTCGAAATGAGTAAAAAATACATATCAGGTACTAACAGCTAGCCAGATGCCAAACCCCACTTGCATGAATTACGGGTCTTTCCGCGTAAGATTACTTATTTATTTTTGAAAGGCAAATTATCCGCGTAAGGCATTGTATATATTTAAGCACTTACAATGCACTAAAATGGACACACTACTTCTTTGTAGCTGTAAGTATCCACCCCTTTTGTTTGGTAAACGTTTCTCCATATTGTTTACTGTAAATGATTATTCCCAAGGCAGAACATGAGCAAGAATCCCTTGGTTTCACCTACGATGTTTTCATCAGTTTTAGAGGTGAAGATATAAGGCGTACATTCATTGGACATCTTCGTGAAGCGTTGTCTCGGAAGGGGATACGCACTTTCCGTGATGATAGGGACATGAGGATGGGGCAAGATATTTCAATTTCTCTACCCGATGCCATTGATAACTCTAAGATTTTAATAGTAGCGTTTTCTGAGAACTACGCATCTTCCACATGGTGCCTTGATGAACTTGTCAAGATCCTAGAATGTAAGAAACAAATTGTGTTCCCAATATTTTACCATGTACACCCCGCACATGTACGGAAACAGACAGGATGTTACGGTAACCACATGAAGACACACGAAGTTCAATTTGGGAAAACTCAAAGAAAGTGAAAGATTGGAGGTCAGCTTTGTTTGAAGCAAGTAAATTTCCGGGGCAGCATATTGTCAATGGGTATGTCCATCTACCAACTATTCCTTCCTGTCTTGAATATATTACTTTCAGTGCGTTTCAAAATATTTATTTTAATTATTCAATATATAATAATGTGTTACTTTTAGTCCTAATACAAGTAGTAGAAATGTTTATATATCTGTATACTAATAGACAATTTGGATGCGAAAATATCTCACTTCTCTAGCAATTCCAGTGAGATGGATGTAAATTGGTTTGGCATAATTTAAATCCATGTTTGTATTGCCAAACTTAAATATGTTTTTTAATAAAAAATTTATCCCTTTACTTTCTAAGTGGAATTTTAGTTTGTCACGTGTGATAATATGTCTGTTAGTGGTTATTTGAATGCTTGTTGCTACAATGAAATACATGACACAATCAAAGAAAAAATAATTTATTGTGGTCTTGCAGCAGCGACAAGGATGAAATCGTTTTAATCGAAGAGATTGTTGAGAAGATCTACGAAAATATTAATCCTGAACCTTTACATGCTTGTCAAAACCCTGTTGGACTTGAGCTCCGCATAGAAGAGGAAATGTTACTTCTAGACATAAAGTCTGATGATGTACGCATGTTTGGTATATACGCACGCAGGGGTATCGGGAAAACTGAAGTTGCCAAAGACAAGATTGAGCAACGCTTCGATGCTGCATGTTTTCTTGAGAATGTTGCAGAGAAATTAGACAAAAGCAAAAGCTTAGAAGATCTACCGACGACACTTCTATCAGGGAGGTTAGAGAAGTTACAAAATGAATTGGGTAGTTCAAGTAGAGGAATGTCTGAAATAAAACGTAGGCTTCCACAAAAGAAAGTTCTGCCAGTTCTTGATGATGTTGATGACAGATACAAGTTAGAAAAGTATGGAGCTGAGAGACGTGATCGGTATGATAGAAATGTGAACATCATAAGAACAAGGGACAACAAAGAAGTGCTAAGTGCTCATCAAAATTGGTGATTGGAGAAAAAATGAAAATAGAGTTTATTTTCTCTATGTTGTTTTATTGTGTATTTTTCAGCATGCAGGCTATATTTAAAAATAACAAACTTCTTGTAAAATTTAAAATTTGAAATAGTTAATAATTTAAAAAATAACAAATATTTTATCTTTTATTATTAACCTATTAGCGATTTGAAATTTGAAATAATTCATCAAGTGAAAATTCAAAATTCAAAATCAAAATTAACGGGTAATTCAAAATTCAAATAATTGACAAAATCAAAAGATAATAAATCTTATATCATTTATTTCTAACCGATTAGAGATTCAAATTCTAAACAGAAATTCTTTCATCAAGTCTTTCATATTATTTATATTTTTAGTGCTAGCAGAAAATATAATAATATTCTACTTAAGAAATTAATTAATTAAATTCTCTAATCTAATTAATAATTAAATATTAGAATAATTTCTTCAACAGAAACTAGAACACTAGTTTGTGTGTGACTCCGTAGGTTAATATTTCACTAATATATCAATCAAATTAATATATTAATCAAAGGTAGACATCTAGCAATACTCCTTGACATCGGATAGCATGAAGTAATATTTTACTTTCAAGAACGTAGAAGAGTAATATAATATTTTCTTCCATCCTCATTGTTTTGGATCAATTATAGAGTATAGTATTACTGTCAAATCCTTGAGTTAATTTATAATGACCTAAGAATTCTTCCTTCATTTAATTAATTTTTCTGGCCTGGATATAATTTTATTCATAAAGCTTAAACTCATTACCAAGAGTTGATGGATCCCTTCTTGATTAATCATGAATCCTATAAGTATTTAATAATATTCAATATCCATTCAACAAGCGCTTTAAAGCACTAGGTGCCCGAATTCAAAATACAATGAATAACCTTTTAATAACTATGACAATCTCATGTCAAAGAAAACTATTTAACCTCTTTTGAAAATTTTCTATTAACAGTTTATGATAAATATTAACCATTAAAAATTTTCAATTGAGTCATGTGACTCATCTATACATATTAATTAATAAATATTATTGATGTCATATTTTCAATAATGCTATGATCAAGAATTATTTAGATTAAAATTAAAACTAAACTTGTTTCTCATTATTATAATCTAACAAGTCCTTAATTTTTACGGAGGACATTATCAAATAAACTATTTAATCAAATGATAATAAAATAATATTTTATTATTAGAATTGATTTCATGATGATTTGCGAGCATACCAATTTATTCCTAAAATTTAATATGACTGAGTAGATGTATGAAATGAATGATCTCAGCGATCAACATTCTCTTGAGTGTTGGAATGCTTTTAAATAAAGTAAACCAAGAAAAATGTTTGATAGACAGCTGGAATACGCGTATAAAATGTAAAGAGAGAGAAATAAGTATATATATTATGTGAGTGAGTTAACTGATTGGCTGGGTATTAAAGTAGTTGTTAGCGAAATAAAGTAAAGTTGGTAAACCAAAAGCAGGCTTTGAACAAGTGTCTTTGCTTATTGCACTTGCTTTAAAAGTAATAGGATCTGATTTTGCTTCGGAAGAAACTTTGGGAAAGTGTAATTAAAGAGTACTACGATGATGGGAATCGTCTAAATGAAAAGATTCACAACGTGCTCAAAATAAGTTACCATAGATTGGGTCGCAATCCCGAATGGAATTGCAAATCCAAACAGGTTTTACTGGACATAGCTTGCTTCTTCAAAGGACAGAAAAAAGAATATGTTGAAAATATACTTGGTGCAGCATCTTGCATTAGACTACTATGTAAAAAAACCCTTTTAACTATCGAAGGTGGCTTCTTGAAGATGCATGATCTAATACAAGATATGGGTAGACAGATTGTTGAGGCAGAGGCAGTAAATCCTGGCAAATGTAGCAGACTATGGTATCATCGCGATGTGATCCGCGTACTAAATGAAGATTTGGTAAGAAACATCTACTTTTTGCTTTTGAATTTATATATATTAACGACAACATAGAATTGATGTTACTTTTCTCTATTTGTTTTAAAGGGAAGTAATAAGATTCAAGGGATAATGCTTGATCCCCCCAAACGAATGAAGTTAGATTTGAATGGTTCTGCCTTTGAGAAAATGAAATGCCTCAGAATTCTAATTGTTCGAAATACATCCTTTCTAAGGGAACCTGGACATCTGCCAAATTATTTGAGGGTGCTTGACTGGGAAGGGTATCCTTCAAAGTCTTTTCCACCAATGTTTTATCCTGAGGATATCATTATCTTCAGTTTGCCTTTAAGCCATCTAACGTTGCAAGAGCCATTTAAGGTACAATGAATCCTATATCATGTTTTCCTAATCTTTACGTTTCATTTTTTCATTTAACAAAAACATTCATTGTTTTTCTCGTAATTATATAAAAAATAAATAAATAAATAGTATAACTCAAAACATGTTTCTAATCATTTTATCGACTTTTTTATTTTGGGCAGAAATTTTCATGCATGATTCACATGGATGTCTCGCATAACCTATCTATCACTGAAATTCCTGATGTGTCTGAACTTCAAAATCTAAGAGAATTGAGGCTTGATCATTGTGGAAACATAAGACTGAGAATAGAAACTCTCGTAAAACTCATTGTAGAAAAATCATTTTACTTTGTGTAACATGACGAAGAAGTTACTTTTTTGTTTGCTTGTTAAAGAAAAGATTAACTGGATTTTTCGATTCTTTAATTATTTTATATTTGAATTTTAATTCTTCTAACATTTTTATCAAATTTTAATTCCTAATTGATTTTTTAAATATTTTTAATCTCTTTAATATTAAACTAAATTGTTAAATATTGACATAAAAAATATTATTTGATCTTTACGACATACCAATTTTAATAGTTAACTAAAAGATTAAACGTTTAATGATAAGAAATAAAATTACTTACAAATAATAAATAAAAGATGTAATAAAAATTAAAATATAAATCGGGTAAAACACAGTTTTGATTATTAAAAAAGGGTAAGATTAGACAATTTAATCTACGTAAGATAAAAAATAAAAAAATAAAAAAATAATCTCTATATATACATGCTTATCATCTTAATCTCAAAAGTATATCTAATTTTATTTTGAACTCTAAATTTATTCTATTTTTAGTACCTAATTATTAGTAGACCAAAATCAAAACATGTAGTTAACTTTAAAAACTAAAATTGACAATAAATTTATTTGAGAGATTATTTTATTATTATTTTTGTCTTCTAGACCAAAATTGCTCTATTCCATTTCCTACCCTTTTGCGAATTAAAATAACCAATATGAAATAATGGAAGAATAAGAATGGACGAAATAAATCGGGAAAAGATTCTGAAAATCTATTTCACCAAGCCTTGAATATTATGCTAGGACTATCATGCGAGGAAAATATGAATGGACTTGTTCCAACAGAGAAGCATAGCTTTCCTAATTCTACTGATACCGATGAAGAAGATTCAATCGATAGTGAACAAGAAGCTGAGCTTGAAAATTTGAAGCGTAAGGAAGTAGGAGAAGCTTCAAGTTCCAAGGTACAAGACTACGATCCTCAGCAACATAAATTGATGAGGAGGAAAATGTTGTACAAAGGAGTGACTGATGCTATTGTTGAAGCAAAGAAGCGGTTTCCTTCTTTAGATACTTTTCAAACCAGTAGTCTTGCCTTAACTAGATAATTTTAATTCATTACAAAATTTTCTTATTTTCAAGTTTGAAAAGCTTTAATTAAATATTTTATTAATTTAATCGATTAAAAAAATTAATCAACTAAGAAAAATCATTAGTCGATTCAAGATTTCTCTTACTTTTTAATTTAAAAAACTCTAATCAATTAAATTTTTTTATTAGTTAATTAAATAAAGTTACAACTTTAATCGATTTACCAAAAGGGAAAATAATGTTAATAATTTTTTCAATTGATCAAATTTTTTAAATCTATTAAAATTAAACTAAACTATTCAATTTTTATTAAAATTAAACTATTCAATTTTTATTAAAATTAAACTATTCAATTTTTTCTAATTTCAGAAAATTATATTTATTAATAGTTTAATTGATTAAGGTACAATTTATGGTTTAGTTTATCATACTTAAAATTTTAATAATAATATTTGATAAAAATTATTTACTCATTATGTTGTAATATTAATTATATTTGGTAGATTAAAACATTTGTTTTGTATTAATTTTTAAAATATTTTTTCTATAATTAATTAAAGCTTGTCTTTCTTAAATATTATATAAAATAATTTAATTTTTCTAACTAGCTCTCATAATTTTAGTTCATTGAAACTTGCTTTTATTTTTTTAACTATATTAAAAACAAACAAATTAATAACATAAAAATATGATATGTGTATAAAATTTAAATTACTAATAATAAATATATAAATATTATGTTCACAAAAACTTAAATTATTAATATTCTAATGTTTATTAATTTTTTAATTGATTAAATTAATTTAATATTAATTCAACAAAACATTTATTGATTAGACGTATGAAAGCTCTCGGGGTCTCTGTTTCAGTTTCTTTTGTGATTTACATCTTTCATCGGTGGATGTTTACTTTAATTCTTCATCCATTTTACATGTTAAATCTCATCTTAAATTTCTATTTTAACAAGAAAAATTGTGGTATTTATATTTTTGTTATTAATAAATTGACTTTTTGTCTTATATTTGACCTTCTTATCTTTATTATTAATAATTTTTCTTTCACTTTTAATTATTTCTAAAATAATATTAAACATTGTATCGCGATTATTAGACACTTCAGACCTAAGGTTTCATAGTAAATGGCAATAAATCGTTTTGCTCTGCATGTATATACTTTTTTACTAACTATTAAACATTTAAACAAACTAACTTCTTTACATTACGTGGAATATTAGGGAATTTCCATAATCCTAATTCACATCAACGATGGTAAAATGACCATTTTATTACTATCCTAAAATTGAGGTGGTTACAAATAAAATACATGAGTTTTACACTGGATGTAAAATATATTTATTTTATTTGAAGAGACTTGAATGCTTAATTGCTTATATCTTATAATGTTACCGTAAATCTTAGTTATTACAGAACCGGAAGTAATATTTATTTAAGATGAACCACAATCAAATATGTATTTTTCTCATCTGATATTTATCTAACTAACAACCAAAAAAATTTTGATTTCTAAGAAAATAATCTTTGTAAAATATTTACCACTGGCACTAAATGAAATAATTTTTCTAAAAAAAATTTGTGAAAATTTTAAGAAAATACAATTTAATGCCTTCTTATATATTTTTTCTTTACCATTTCTTTTCATTTCACTCTCTTTCTCGCACCAAACACATAAATTAGACTTTTTTCTGTCTCGTGATCATCACTCTTCTATACGTCCTCAATTTCGTGGTGTGAGCCGAACACTAGCTAGTTTGATAAGAATCAACTATCAACAATTATTTCTATCTATCTTATCATTTTAATTTACTTTCGTTATTTATTCCATCTTACTATATTCTTGTCAGAAATAAAATATTCAAAAAGGTTAGTCTCTGATTAATTAATTTTTTATTCTTCAAATTTCTTTAAATAATTCTCAATTTGAAAAGCTCTTCTTAATTAGAACCTTCTCTTTGAATCTTTGCACTTAAAAATTAGAACCTTCTCTTTTAATCTTTCGGCTTGAGATGATTTATTTATTTATTTATTTTTGAAACGCAGAATTATCCGCTTAAGGCATTGTATATATCTAAGCACTTACTACACACTTAAATCCGACATGATTAGATAAGAAAATATCATTTAAAACTTTTATTTTAATATTTAAAGGTTAATTTGATATCATGAGTTGTTTTTATTAATAAAAGATTAAGAATCATTTATTATAAAATAAAATTACAGAAATTAAAAATGAGAACGACCGAAGAGCTAATTGAAAAGAAAGTTCGGCACAAATTAATTTCTTCATTAAAATGGGGAGAAAGACGTAAAAATAAACAATAATTATATTTTGTGCCTATTTTCACACAAAATTTTTGGCTGGTTTCCAAAGAAAATAAAGTATAGATAAATATTATGTTTAGAAATGATTACCATTCGTATTTGCATATATAATCGACTATATATAAATATAATCGATTATATGTTACAAATATATAATCAATTATATTTCTATATGAAATAATAATAAAATTAAATGTTAAAAATAAAATGATACTGAAAATAATTAAAAACTTAATAAATTAAGTGTACTGGTCCAAACATTATGACCGGCTTCACCCAATATACCGGCCCAGACCCAATTCCTTTTTGGTCTATAATTACTTATGTACCCTTAATGATTTATTCTTATAAATAGGGTGTTCACCAACCAGGTTTGATAACATGAAAAACCCTAATTTTAACCTAGCTTTGCTCTGATTAATACTGACTTAGTCATCGGAGTCTCTGCAGGTACCCACCACCTGTCGCACGGAGTTTGGAATGAGGCCCTGCGTCATCATCAACATCACTCGCAATTGAGGAGCCGACCTTAGCTCGGCTCGCCGGAATTCGGTAAGAATATTTGGCGCCCACCGTGGGGCCGAGTAAAACTATCCCCACGATCATGAAGTCACGGTTCTCAAGCCATTAATCCATCTTTGTTTGTTGCTCTCAAAACTCTCTTGAACTCGGCGGCGACCGGAATGAAGCGACAAATGCATAATAAGATGAAGGCGATGAAGAATTAATAATGGCAAACCCATCAATTCAATGAACCAGGAAGTCACGACAAAGAAAATAAGGTGTGGCCTTTCTTTTTTCTTATTGTTATATTTCCCATTAAACAAAAAAATAATATCATTGTCCAAGGGTGGGTCAAAAATTACCAAACCTCATATGAAGAAAACTCAAACTAAGTATTGTTTGAGTACAAAGGTTGGGTCAAAGATTACATAACCGTATTATTCAAGATATTCTCGGATTAATCACTGTCCGAGTCCTTTCCTTTTTTTTTATTGTTATATTTCTCCTTAAAACAAAAAAAAAATATCATTGTCCAAGGTTAGGTCAAAAGACTACCCAACCTCATCTAAAGAAACCTTAGACTAAATATTGTCTGAGTACAAAGGTTGGGTCAAAGATTACCCAACCTTATTATTCAAGATATATTCGGATCAACAGCTATCCGAGTCTCTTTGTCCTCAGATTAACCACTGTCCGAGTCCTTTCCTATTTTTTATTTTTATTTTTTTTTATTTTCCCTTTTAAAAAAAAAATCACTATCCAAGATTGGGTCAAAATTATTCAACTCATCTGAAGAAACCCAACCTCATCTGAAGAAACCAAACCTCATCTGAAGAAACCTCGGACTAAATATTATCAATATTGTCTGAGTACAAAAGTAGGGTCAAAACTACCCAACCTTATTATTATTCAAGATATTATATATCCCTGGACAGCTTTCCAAGTTCTTTCTCTTTATCCTCGGATTAATCATTGTCCGAGTCTTTTCCTTTTTCTTATTGTTATATTTTTCCTTTGAAAAAAAAAAAAAAAAAACACTACTGTCCAAGAGTGGGTTAAAGACTACCCAACCTTGTTATTCAAAGATATCATCGGATTAACTACTACCCGAACTCTTTCCCTTTATCCTCAGATTAACTATTGTCCGAGCTCTTTTTTCTTTATCCTCGGGTTAACCGCTATCTGAGCTATTTCTCTTTATTCTATAATAGCTATTTATTCATGACACATATAAAAATTTCCACACATGTACCATCTTGTCAAATATTGTACCAAACATGGAACCAAGTGAAAACGTGAAGGCGAACTGACAATGTCATTTCAATGTTCCTTTCTCTTACGTAAAAATCCTCTTTTGGGAATTGCGAAGTCGGTGCCTGCAAGTCGGCAACCCAGATATCTTCCTGCTTCAAATCATTCAATTACTGACATGCTTCAAATAAAACCAAATGTCGATGTAGGCCTCAACAACATCCACTCGGCAAATTACTGAAATAAAAATTACCGGAAATGATGAATCGGTGGCTATACATTGGGAAAGTCCCCTCGACATCAATAACAGTTCATAAGTCGAGTCGACAACATATCAAAACTATCATTATTCAATTCTTTAAGTAAGTACCTTGCCGATGCCATTCTTTCATTTGCACCATTGAGGTCAGCTATTCAACACTCGCTTTTGCAATTCGTCTCCAATTGACTATTTTAATGAAAAATCACATCGACAATCACTGCGGCATTTGAAATTGGAAATCAACCCAGCGGTTATTCCAATTGGAATTCACCTCGGCTACTTCAATTACATCAATTAGCCATTCTCTGTAATGCACCAATATTTTAGCATAGCTCGGTTCAGCCACGTACTTGCTAATTAATTTAGTGGCACCATCCATGATTCAAGAATCGGATTTCAATTACTCTGAGTTCCAAAAACAAATATTTATCACTCTTTATCAAAATCAATAAATACTCAACGTAAGCTTTTGATAGAAGACTTCATAACCGAGCTAGCCAATGCCCGTCCTGAACCGACCTCACACAAGTCGGTATATATGCATTTAACACATATCATACCGAGCATATTATGGGGTTATCACTGCACCCCCCCAGTCATCCACTCAAGAAACTCCCTTCCGATTAACTTACGGGACCAATGCTATGATCCCAGTCGAGGTAGGAGAACCGAGCATACGAAGAATAACCTATGACCAAGACCAGAACGAGGATTCCCTCAGAGAAGAGCTCGCCCTTGTCGAAGAGCTCCGAAACGAAGCTCAGGTTCGTAACCTCGCCGCCAAAACAAGAGCAGTTAAACGTTACAACTCGCGAGTTTGTTACCGATCTTTCATCCAGGGAGATCTAGTATGGAGGAAAACCGGGGAGGCCAGGAAGGATCGGGCTGACGGAAAGCTCGCCGCTAATTGGGAAGGGTCGTACCGCGTCATTGAAAGCCTCGACAACGGCTCATACCGACTACAGGAACTAAGTGGCCGACTCCTCCCCAACACATGGAACGCCACGCATTTGAAGATTTATTTTAGTTAAATTCCGCCCAAGGACATCTCAAACAAGTAGCTTAAATAGGATTTGAATTTTGTTAAAGTTTTATTTGATTGTAAGGCCGGTGCACTCTTTTTCCTCATATCAGGTTTTTCCCTAAGGAGGGTTTTACTGATTGAGTTTTTAACGAGGCACCGTCGAAGGCCATTAATAAAGTTTTATTTTACCTACCTCATCTGAGAAAGACCGACTAAAGGAACCTAGAGTTCCATGATGGGCACTCGGCCTTACCCGAGCAACGGAACTTAGAGTTCCATGATTGGCACTCGGCCTCACCCGAGCAAAGGAACTTAGAGTTCCATGATTGGCACTCGGCCTCACCCGAGCAGAGGAACTGATGGAGGACCATCTCCAAAAGCTCAACAAACTCTTCAACATTACTCTCTAATAAATTGAGCATCAAACAAGGCCGAGAAAGTAAAGGCTTATATGCTAAGGGGTGATGGAAACAGGTTTCGTCTGACGCTGAAGGTGCACTCTTGCGTCTGATGAATGTTCGTTTCGTCGATCTTGAAGACAATGGACGACGAAACCCATGGACACGATATTGATGGACGAGACGAAACCCATGGATAGACGATACTAATGGACAGACGAAACCCATGGACAGACGATACTGATGGGCAGACGATAGCCATGGACAGACAATACTCATTGGAGAGATGGGTACCATGGACAGATGAAACCCATGGATAGACTCTGACCACAGACAGACGATACTCTGTACAGACTATACTCACAGACAGATGATACAACCGAAGTCACCCACCAACGAGACTCTCATAACCAACCACGAGACGAAACATCTAACCTCGTTTGGAGAGGTGACGTGTATCATGTGAATATAGGAGCGTAAGTTGGGTACCGGTTCGTCGAATAATCTGTTCCGTCCGAGCATTCGGTCGAAGCTTCATCCGAGGACGCGTTAAATCGATGCTTGGAATGCTTCGTCTCGAAGACACCTTCGAATGAATGATTCCGTTTGTAGACAATGACGACGATACCATGAAGCAACCTTTCGTCCGGACCAATTTCGTCGAATGAAGTTCCGTCGAAGACCCAATGACGATACCCTAGTCGACGAATGAACAATTACCACTTGCATCTTTAGTTTTTGGCTTTTGTTTGTTTCTACTGTAACGGAATAGTGGAGTACAAGCTATCCCTACCGTAATTAGTATAAATACGTAACATTGTGAATTGTAAAGGATCTTTTGATGAATTTTTAATGAAAATGAATTTAGCAAGTGCTAATTCTTTGAGAGTGGATTCTCTCTAAGGTTTCTTCGTGAACCTTGAATCTTATCGGAAACTATTCCTTGTGGCGATTCTCGAATCTTATCAAGGATCCATGGTCCTTGTGGCGATTCTCCCTTTGGCTTATTGTTTTTGCATGGCGCTTTCATCTTCTAAATCTATTCCGTTTTATACCTTTCTTCTTCTTTGATAATCGTTTCCGCCAATTCTCCAGTAGAACTGTGAAGTTCATGCTTGTTGAAGTGAAGATAGGGCAAATTCGTGAGTCTTCCAAGTGAGACTTACATCAAGTGGTATTCAGAGCTTGTTCCTTCTTCAAGTAGAATTTCGTATCGTGAGTTTAAATTTCTAGATCTGAATTTTTTTTGAATTTTATTCGTCTTTGAGTCATGTTCTTGTTCATCGTTGAGTTCTTTGAGTTGTCTTAGAGGTTTCAATCGGTGTAACTTGTAGATCTATGTGTCATCTTGTGTTTTGATTTGAAAACTGAAAATATATCATGTGTTCTTAAATTGTTCAGTCAATTTGAGTTAATTCGTAGTAATTTTTCAATTCCTTGAATTACTCGTCCAAAGTAGCAATTGTTTCCATGTGCTAGTACCAATTTTGCTTCTAATTCTTGTGAAATTTGGTGTACCGTGAGTTATCTATCATTGTATGCCCTGTTTCCTCTGTTCTGGTACTGCACTTGAGCCTATAAATCTGTACATTCAAGTTCATGCATGCAAAATTGAGGAATCAACATCATTACATGCTAGTAGAGTGCTTACTATAGGTCTAAATCCCTATTACACCTTGTAGTAGCATTAGCACTAGTAATTGAGCTTGGAGTGCTTGTTTAGGCAAAATATATCTCTGTCCAGTAGTTTAGACAAAAGAAAAGAAAAGAAATCAAGTGATACAAATCAAAAACAAGAAGAAAACAAGTGAGAAAATTCAAAAGAAAGCTAGAAAAAGAGTTAAAAAAGTACCGAAATTGTGAGTACTTGAAGTGAAAATTAGTGGACTTGTAAATACTGTCCAGCAATCTATCAAAGTGTTAAGAAAATTTGAGCAAGAAAAATTAGACTTAGAGCTAAGACATAGCACACTCATTCACCTAGTAAAATTACTAGTAGCTTGGAAATTAAGCCTAGTAGTGTGTACTTGTGACTAGCTTGTTTTGACTCAAATTTTTGCATAATTGAAACTGCTGTATTTTATACTTGTTCAGCAATATATTACTGCACTTACTTCATTTTATTGGTTTCAAATTAGTGCATTAATAGCTTGCAATTTTAATGTGCTCAAACCGGTCTCAAAGTGATCACTACCAAATTTGAGTTTGTATTTGACTATTTGCTTGTCTTGGTTAGTGATTGAACCAGATATTCTCCAATTCTTTGCTGTCCGTTTGTGCCATTGTCACATCGCATTTCATTCCTTGCGTTTGAGTAGCTTATTCCTTCATTTTAGCTTTTATTGCTTGTCTCTTTTGGAATCTTGGTTTTGTCTTAGAAGTTTTATTCCCTTGGAATTCTTGAGCTTACCCGAGAATTGTACCTCTTTCACAAGGAAATTTCTCTATAATTGATTAGAGGTTCAATTAGAAACTTTGGTAGGGAATTGAGTGGAAAAAGACAAGAGAGAACATTAGAGAAAGAGTCTTAAAAGTGTGATACACGAGTGCTACTAGAGTGAAACACTTAGAGAGTGGCAAGGATCTTTTATATGCTTGTACTTGTTATCTAACCTTTCTTTGTGCAGTCATGGAAATTTCTCCTAGTGTATGGAATGATCTCTCATCTAAAGAAAGAAAGATGGTGGGATTGATGAGTACTATGATTCACACAACTTTGGAAGAGAGATTCGACCAAAGAAGGAGAGAAAAGGAGGAAAGGAGGTTGAGAAAGGAGCATGATAAGAGAACCCTTGAGGAGGCTAGTAGAACCCGTGAACATTATAGGAGGAAAGAGAAAGCCTTGAGAGAAAACCATGAGAGAAAGGAAAGAGAAGAGCATGAAAGGAGAAGCGAAGTTCATAGAAGGAGTGGAAGTGAAAGAGTGAGCCATAGAGTTGAATATGAGGCTAAAAAGAAAGAGTATGACAGAAAAGAAACTAAGCAGGAGAGAAGGGAAAGAAAAGAAAGAAATTTTGATGCGTATTGGAGAAGAGAGAAAGAGAGAATGATCAAGGAATTGAGAGAAAAAGAATTACTAGAAAAAGAAATTAAGGAAATAGAGTTGCTGGAAAAACAAATAAAAGAGAAAAATGATTCTTTACTTGATTCTACTAACCCGTCATTTGACAATTTTGATTCTTTTTTTGAGGATGTTGTAGGTGTTGTGCCAATAGAAGATTCCAACACTAGTGCAATATGGGCATACAACGTCATGTCAACAACGTCGGGTGAAAGGTAAACCGCTGTCATTTATCTTTCAACGTCGGGTTGCAAAATAACCGCCGTCAAAAAAATTGATTTTAAATCACTTTCCCCTTTCGCCTCGCCCTATTCACTCTTTCGCAATAGCATCTCTTCTTCTCTGGCTCCCTCCTCAGTTTCCCACATTCTCCTCCCCATCTTGCACATTCTCCTCCTCATCTTCGTTATTTTCCTCCTTCGCCCTCCTCACGCGCCCGTCGTCTCAGTATCATCCTCCCACCGTTATTGGAGGTGGCGGTTCTATCGTCGTGGTAAACCCTATTCGTACACTCCGAAAATCCCTTCATATCTCCGCCCTTCCCTTTTTGTTCTATATCTTTTTCTCCTTTCTTTCTCACCGTTATCTTTTTCTTCGTGTTCTCTCCTTCGTTGGGTTTCTCGTCCTATGTAGCCATGTACTCCATCTCCTCCTCGTCATTCTTCTTCTCCTTCATCTTCTCCTTCTTCTTCTCCTTCATCTTCTTCTTTTTCTTTTTTTGATTTGCTCTGTTTCAAATTAGGGTTTCGGGTTTCCTCAACTCAGCAAGTTTCTCACTAATTTTTTTGTAATTAGTGAAAAGTAAGCCAGGGTTTTCACTTATTTTTTGTGAAACTGTGATTGCTACAAGGACTCAGTCACATGAGTGGACGATGTATGTTCGTGGAGTCTCGAATGAAGATCTTAGGGTGGTGGTTAAGAGGTTTGTGTTTCAATTGCATCCTAGTTTCAATAACTCTTTGCTGGTTACTTGGATTTGGTACTTTCGGAGATTGCAGTTTTTTGAATAACTTGTGTTAATGGAATTTGTGGTTATAGGTATCACCATTTGAAATTATATCCCGAAGATGAATCTGGCTCCGGTCAACGAAGAAATCTGTTATTTTAAATCTTATAATGAGATTGTTTTTCCTGAACCCTCGAAGGGTTTTCTTGCACGTGGTCATAATCATCCTATTGTTAATGTGCCTAGGCTTCTTGTTGGTTTAAATTTACCAAGTCCAGGTACTTTTAACTTTCAATGTTGTTTCCTACTGTAATTTTTAATTTTTCTACTTAAGTTTTATCCCTTTAAGGTTTCCATTATTTTAGTTTCTGCAGTACCAATTGATACGTTGAATGATTAGGAGAGAGGTGACACCAAAGATCATCCTCTTGCTCAATGATTCATGAATTTCTCTAAGGCTGGTGAGCTCTGAATGTGAAAGTAATGAAGATAATTTTTTCACAAATGAGATACTTTTTCTATTTTATTTGTATTCTTGTTTATAGTTTAGGGTGCTTTTATTGGATGATTAAAACTACAGCAAGGCAATATCCTCTGGGCCATTGAGAATTTTGTTCAATTACACAAATATTCTTTAATTTTCTTTATGTTTCTTTTGGTGCAGTAATATTATATTAACACTTTTATATTCTGTATTTTGGTGCAGTTTGCTTCTTAGCATTAGTTGGTATATGTTTAATTGCTTAATTCCTTGTTCTCATCTGTTTTTGTTGGACCTAAAGCTTGATGGTGCTTTGGTGTCTCTCTTGGTGTTTTTGATTTTGATGTTAATGTAATTTTGGTTTTCTTAGTTGGAATGTATCTAGGAGTTTACTATGTATTGATTGTTGAGTTTAGGCATGAATGTGTTGAGTTCTTTGTGTTGAGGCCCCAGAGATGTTTTAAACTTGTGTATGGTTGATCAAGTGACTAATGTTTGATTTCCAATTGTGAAAAACAGCTTTGAAAAATCTGGAAATCCATTTTTCACTGATGTAATCGATTACAGGCTTGATGTAATCGATTACAGGCTTGATGTAATCGATTACATTTATCTTCCTCTCTGGTGTAATCGATTACATGGGTAATGTAATCGATTACATATTTTTGACCCTCTGGTGTAATCGATTACATCATTCATGTAATCGATTACATGGCCTGGGAACACTGATGTAATCGATTACATCTCGTTGTAATCGATTACATGCCTGGAAAATTCAAATTGGAGGGTTCTAACTGCTAGTGTAATCGATTACATTCATTTGGGATCAATTACATTGACCGTTGTAGCTCAGTTTTGCACGTTTTCTCCCTCCAAATTTGTTCTATAAGTATAATCTTGATGAAACATATGAAGTGGCTGAAAACCTAAGCTTGTGAACAAACTCTCACACTTTCATATGCTCTGTAAATAGAGTTCATCAAGGTTTTCAAAGACAAAGGGCAAACTTGATACATTCCTGTGATTGGGTGGATTTCATTGTGTTTATTTGTGATCAGAATCTACACTCAAGGTGTTTTCTATACTGATCTTTATTTATATTTCAATTTCTGGGTTATTACTCTAGGAGAGAGGTCTCTCTGGATAGAGTATTTGTTCAACATGCATCCTGTGGCCCAAACCAAATATGCTTAGATAGTTTTTAAAATAGTTTTTAAATATTTCAATGCTATCTGCGTAGATAGTTTTTTAAAATAGTTTTTAAATATTTAGATGCTCATTTGTGTAGTTTGTTAATTCTCGACAAATAGCAGCTGGAGACTCCTCTGCCAATACCAAGATTCATCCATTACCTCAGGAAAACGCAAAACTCCATATGAGTAAGTGCCCCTTCTAAACTCCTCTGTCATGCTAAACTTCATCTGTTCAAAATGTTAGATTATTTTCGACGAATATTATACTTAGTAATAATATTATTTTGACTAAAAATCAGATTAATAACAAAATCATATTATTTTATTAGTTCCAGTTATTAATATTGATTAAAATCATTATTGTTATTATAAAGCACCATTAATTTAACATAGGGGAGACCTAAATATCGAAGTGTTTAGTGAGAATTGCTTGAAACCTCTCGAATGTATGCATGGCAGACTTTTTGTTCCAGCTGGTGGACATTGTTGTCATAAATAATTAACTTTGTTAGAGGAGAATTCACTACACTTGATTTGCTGTCTCACTTCACTTCACTTGATTATGTCTCACTCCATTTCAGAATTTAATTACTGTAATACCTGATTTAGAGATTTAATCTGTAATTTGTAATTGTACCTTTGGTTATATGTCGTGTTTATTTATGGTCCTGATATTTAGATTCAAGCTTTAGTTGTAGTTTTGTATTTGAATTCTAACAAAGTTTACTATTTACAGTTGGGGACTGTGGATGGGATTGTGGAGCTGTGGATAGAACCATATGCTGGCATAATTGCATTCATAAGCAATTACAACCCTGTTTTAGTATCTTGTGATGATGATGAGAGACTTGTAACATATTGCTTTAGTATAGTAACTTGTTTTTAATGTTCATATGTAGAACACTTGTTTGTAAATTTCATTGATTTATGATAGTGTATTTTGGCAAAGTTTGTATACTTATTTCATTGATTTATGGTAGTATAGTAGAAATTTCCATATATGATGTATCATCATTGGCTACTGAGAAAGATTTATAAATTACATTAGGTGTTTAGTTCGTATATATATAAAAATAATTTTTTTAAAAAAATTGAACTTTTAACGTCGGTTGTTAACGAAACCGACGTCAAAAGTATTGTAAGTGCATCGCATATAACGTCGGTTAATAGGCAGAACTGACGTTAAAAAAGATTATTAACGTCGGGTTTCCATGTATTGACGTCGGTTCTATAACCGACGTTAAAAGCCAGTTTTAACGTCGGTTGTAAAAACCGACGTTAAAAGTCAAAACTTTTAACGTCACCCTCTTTTAACGTCGGTTAAAAACCGACGTTAAATGTCAGTTTTAACCGACGTTAAAACCCAATTTTGCACTAGTGCAAAGAGCAAATTGATCATCTCTTGTGTGAAGAAGTTGGAAGGAATGAACTTAATACTTCAATTAAAGATGCATGTGACCATCTTTATAAACTTCCTTTTGATTTGATTTCTAATCAAGAGTTGTGTACAAATGAGCCTTGGAATAATTATGAACATGAGAAGGAAATACCTTTAGAATTTGCATTACCTTTTGAGGAAATTTCCTTATCACTTACTAATCCTGTCATTTCTAATAAAGATGAAATTTCATATTATAGCCTAGAGTCTTGTGGCTTTAAGCCTCAGACAATTCCTGAGTATGGAAATCTAGAAATTTTGATTGTACCTATTAACCATTGTTTTCATAAGGATGAATATTTCAGGGTATTGGAAAAATCTAAGAAGGATGGTACATCAAAAATCTCCACAATTCCTGGAGAACAAAAATCACCACACCTTAATGAGAAACAAGGGAGCATTTGGAAATTCTACCAAGCCGAGAAACATCATTTACATGCTTTCCTTTATTCTCATGATTGTGTTAATAAAATGAGTTGTAAATATACTTTGATATTAAATATAAAACTTGATAGAGTTTGTTTAATTTTTGATCCTGGTGGATTATTTTATTGTAGGTAAGGACTAAGGCCACTTGAGGACAAGTTGGCCACAAGAAGGAGGGTTTGATGGAGGACCATCTCCAAAAGCTCAACAAACTCTTCAACATTACTCTCTAATAAATTGAGCATCAAACAAGGCCGAGAAAGTAAAGGCTTATATGCTAAGGGGTGATGGAAACAGGTTTCGTCGACGCCGGTGCACTCTTGCAAGTCGATGAATGTTCGTTTCGTCGATCTTGAAGACAACAGATGACGAAAACCCATGGACGACGAAACCCATGGACGAGACGATACTAATGGATGACGAAACCCATGGACGGACGATGCGATGGGCGATCGATAGCCATGGACCCGGACAATACTCATTGGAGAGATGGGTACCATGGACGAGATGAAACCCATGGATAGACTCGACCACGTACGGCGATACTGCATGTGCGGTATACTCACGGCACGATGATACAACCGAAGTCACCCACCAACGAGACTCTCATAACCAACCACAGACGAAACATCGAACCTCGTTTTGGAGAGGTGACGTGTATCATGTGAATATAGGAGCGTAAGTTGGGTACCGGTTCGTCCCGAATCTGTTCCGTCCGAGCATTCGATCCTCGAAGCTTCATCCGAGGACGCGTTAAATCCGATGCTTGGAATGCTTCGTCTGAAGACACCTTCTGAATGAATGATTCCGTTTGTAGACAGCGGACAGACGATACCATGAAGCAACCTTTCGTCCGGACCAATTTCGTCTGAATGAAGTTCCGTCTGAAGACCCAACAGACGATACCCTAGTCAGACGAATGAACAATTACCACTTGCATCTTTAGTTTTTGGCTTTTGTTTGTTTCGGCTGTAACGGGAATAGTGGAGTACAAGCTATCCCTACTGTAATTAGTATAAATACGTAACATTGTGAATTGTAAAGGATCTTTTGATGAATTTTTAATGAAAATGAATTTAGCAAGTGCTAATTCTTTGAGAGTGGATTCTCTCTAAGGTTTCTTCGTGAACCTTGAATCTTATCAGGGAAACTATTCCTTGTGGCGATTCTCGAATCTTATCAAGGATCCATGGTCCTTGTGGCGATTCTCCCTTTGGCTTATTGTTTTTGCATGGCGCTTTCATCTTCTAAATCTATTCCGTTTTATACCTTTCTTCTTCTTTGATAATCGTTTCCGCCAATTCTCCAGTAGAACTGTGAAGTTCATGCTTGTTGAAGTGAAGATAGGGCAAATTCGTGAGTCTTCCAAGTGAGACTTACATCAAGTGGTATTCAGAGCTTGTTCCTTCTTCAAGTAGAATTTCGTATCTGTGAGTTTAAATTTCTAGATCTGAATTTTTTTGAATTTTATTCGTCTTTGAGTCATGTTCTTGTTCATCGTTGAGTTCTTTGAGTTGTCTTAGAGGTTTCAATCGGTGTAACTTGTAGATCTATGTGTCATCTTGTGTTTTGATTTGAAAACTGGAAAATATATCATGTGTTCTTAAATTGTTCAGTCAATTTGAGTTAATTCGTAGTAATTTTTCAATTCCTTGAATTACTCGTCCAGTAGCAATTGTTTCCATGTGCTAGTACCAATTTTGCTTCTAATTCTTGTGAAATTTGGTGTACCGTGAGTTATCTATCATTGTATGCCCCGTTTCCTCTCGTTTGTCTGCACTTGAGCCTATAAATCTGTACATTCAAGTTCATGCATGCAAAATTGAGGAATCAACATCATTACATGCTAGTAGAGTGCTTACTATAGGTCTAAATCCCTATTACACCTTGTAGTAGCATTAGCACTAGTAATTGAGCTTGGAGTGCTTGTTTAGGCAAAATATATCTCTGTCCAGTAGTTTAGACAAAAGAAAAGAAAAGAAATCAAGTGATACAAATCAAAAACAAGAAGAAAACAAGTGAGAAAATTCAAAAGAAAGCTAGAAAAGAGTTAAAAGTACTGAAATTGTGAGTACTTGAAGTGAAAATTAGTGGACTTGTAAATACTGTCCAACAAGCTATCAAAGTGTTAAGAAAATTTGAGCAAGAAAAATTAGACTTAGAGCTAAGACATAGCACACTCATTCACCTAGTAAAATTACTAGTAGCTTGGAAATTAAGCCTAGTAGTGTGTACTTGTGACTAGCTTGTTTTGACTCAAATTTTTGCATAATTGAAACTGCTGTATTTTATACTTGTTCAGCAATATATTACTGCACTTACTTCATTTTATTGGTTTCAAATTAGTGCATTAATAGCTTGCAATTTTAATGTGCTCAAAACCGGTCTCAAAGTGATCACTGCCAAATTTGAGTTTGTATTTGACTATTTGCTTGTCTTGGTTAGTGATTGAACCAGCATATTCTCCAATTCTTTGCTGTCCAGTTTGTGCCATTGTCACATCGCATTTCATTCCTTGCGTTTGAGTAGCTTATTCCTTCATTTTAGCTTTTATTGCTTGTCTCTTTTGGAATCTTGGTTTTGTCTTAGAAGTTTTATTCCCTTGGAATTCTTGAGCTTACCCGAGAATTGTACCTCTTTCACAAGGAAATTTCTCTATAATTGATTAGAGGTTCAATTAGAAACTTTGGTAGGGAATTGAGTGGAAAAAGACAAGAGAGAACATTAGAGAAAGAGTCTTAAAAGTGTGATACACGAGTGCTACTAGAGTGAAACACTTAGAGAGTGGCAAGGATCTTTTATATGCTTGTACTTGTTATCTAACCTTTCTTTGTGCAGTCATGGAAATTTCTCCTAGTGTATGGAATGATCTCTCATCTAAAGAAAGAAAGATGGTGGGATTGATGAGTACTATGATTCACACAACTTTGGAAGAGAGATTCGACCAAAGAAGGAGAGAAAAGGAGGAAAGGAGGTTGAGAAAGGAGCATGATAAGAGAACCCTTGAGGAGGCTAGTAGAACCCGTGAACATTATAGGAGGAAAGAGAAAGCCTTGAGAGAAAACCATGAGAGAAAGGAAAGAGAAGAGCATGAAAGGAGAAGCGAAGTTCATAGAAGGAGTGGAAGTGAAAGAGTGAGCCATAGAGTTGAATATGAGGCTAAAAAGAAAGAGTATGACAGAAAAGAAACTAAGCAGGAGAGAAGGGAAAGAAAAGAAAGAAATTTTGATGCGTATTGGAGAAGAGAGAAAGAGAGAATGATCAAGGAATTGAGAGAAAAAGAATTACTAGAAAAAGAAATTAAGGAAATAGAGTTGCTGGAAAAACAAATAAAAGAGAAAAATGATTCTTTACTTGATTCTACTAACCCGTCATTTGACAATTTTGATTCTTTTTTTGAGGATGTTGTAGGTGTTGTGCCAATAGAAGATTCCAAAGAGCAAATTGATCATCTCTTGTGTGAAGAAGTTGGAAGGAATGAACTTAATACTTCAATTAAAGATGCATGTGACCATCTTTATAAACTTCCTTTTGATTTGATTTCTAATCAAGAGTTGTGTACAAATGAGCCTTGGAATAATTATGAACATGAGAAGGAAATACCTTTAGAATTTGCATTACCTTTTGAGGAAATTTCCTTATCACTTACTAATCTGTCATTTCTAATAAAGATGAAATTTCATATTATAGCCTAGAGTCTTGTGGCTTTAAGCCTCAGACAATTCCTGAGTATGGAAATCTAGAAATTTTGATTGTACCTATTAACCATTGTTTTCATAAGGATGAATATTTCAGGGTATTAGAAAAATCTAAGAAGGATGGTACATCAAAAATCTCCACAATTCCTGGAGAACAAAAATCACCACACCTTAATGAGAAACAAGGGAGCATTTGGAAATTCTACCAAGCCGAGAAACATCATTTACATGCTTTCCTTTATTCTCATGATTGTGTTAATAAAATGAGTTGTAAATATACTTTGATATTAAATATAAAACTTGATAGAGTTTGTTTAATTTTTGATCCTGGTGGATTATTTTATTGTAGGTAAGGACCTAAGGCCACTTGAGGACAAGTTGGCCACAAGAAGGAGGGTTTGATGGAGGACCATCTCCAAAAGCTCAACAAACTCTTCAACATTACTCTCTAATAAATTGAGCATCAAACAAGGCCGAGAAAGTAAAGGCTTATATGCTAAGGGTGATGGAAACAGTTTCGTCTGACGCTGAAGGTGCACTCTTTGCGTCGATGAATGTTCGTTTAAATCGATCTTGAAGACAAGATGGACGACGAAAACCCATGGACAGAACGAAAACCCATGGACGATGACGATACTAATGGACGACGAAACCCATGGACGAGACGATATCGATGGGCGACGATAGCCATGACCCCGACAATACTCATTGGAGAGATGGGTACCATGGACGATGAAACCCATGGATAGACTCGACCACGACGACGATACTCGTACGAGACTATACTCACGACGAGATGATACAACCGAAGTCACCCACCAACGAGACTCTCATAACCAACCACGACGAAACATCTAACCTCGTTTTGGAGAGGTGACGTGTATCATGTGAATATAGGAGCGTAAGTTGGGTACCGCCGTCCGAATAACTGTTCATTCGAGCATTCGATCCGAGCTTCATCCGAGGACGCGTTAAATCGATGCTTGAATGCTTCGTCTCAAGACACCTTCTGAATGAATGATTCCGTTTGTAGACAGCGGACGAGATACCATGAAGCAACCTTTAAATCCGGACCAATTTCGCCTCGAATGAAGTTAAGTCTGAAGACCCAACAGACGATACCCTAGTCGACGAATGAACAATTACCACTTGCATCTTTAGTTTTTGGCTTTTGTTTGTTTCGGCTAACGGAATAGTGGAGTACAAGCTATCCCTACTGTAATTAGTATAAATACGTAACATTGTGAATTGTAAAGGATCTTTTGATGAATTTTTAATGAAAATGAATTTAGCAAGTGCTAATTCTTTGAGAGTGGATTCTCTCTAAGGTTTCTTCGTGAACCTTGAATCTTATCGAAAACTATTCCTTGTGGCGATTCTCGAATCTTATCAAGGATCCATGGTCCTTGTGGCGATTCTCCCTTTGGCTTATTGTTTTTGCATGGCGCTTTCATCTTCTAAATCTATTCCGTTTTATACCTTTCTTCTTCTTTGATAATCGTTTCCGCCAATTCTCCAGTAGAACTGTGAAGTTCATGCTTGTTGAAGTGAAGATAGGGCAAATTCGTGAGTCTTCCAAGTGAGACTTACATCAAGTGGTATTCAGAGCTTGTTCCTTCTTCAAGTAGAATTTCGTATCTGTGAGTTTAAATTTCTAGATCTGAATTTTTTTGAATTTTATTCGTCTTTGAGTCATGTTCTTGTTCATCGTTGAGTTCTTTGAGTTGTCTTAGAGGTTTCAATCGGTGTAACTTGTAGATCTATGTGTCATCTTGTGTTTTGATTTGAAAACTAGAAAATATATCATGTGTTCTTAAATTGTTCAATCAATTTGAGTTAATTCGTAATAATTTTTCAATTCCTTGAATTACTCGTCCAATTCAATTGTTTCCATGTGCTAGTACCAATTTTGCTTCTAATTCTTGTGAAATTTGGTGTACCGTGAGTTATCTATCATTGTATGCCCTGTTTCCTCTGTTCTGGTACTGCACTTGAGCCTATAAATCTGTACATTCAAGTTCATGCATGCAAAATTGAGGAATCAACATCATTACATGCTAGTAGAGTGCTTACTATAGGTCTAAATCCCTATTACACCTTGTAGTAGCATTAGCACTAGTAATTGAGCTTGGAGTGCTTGTTTAGGCAAAATATATCTCTGTCCAGTAGTTTAGACAAAAGAAAAGAAAAGAAATCAAGTGATACAAATCAAAAACAAGAAGAAAACAAGTGAGAAAATTCAAAAGAAAGCTAGAAAAAGAGTTCTGAAAGTACCAGAAATTGTAAGTACTTGAAGTGAAAATTAGTGGACTTGTAAATACTGTCCAACAAGCTATCAAAGTGTTAAGAAAATTTGAGCAAGAAAAATTAGACTTAGAGCTAAGACATAGCACACTCATTCACCTAGTAAAATTACTAGTAGCTTGGAAATTAAGCCTAGTAGTGTGTACTTGTGACTAGCTTGTTTTGACTCAAATTTTTGCATAATTGAAACTGCTGTATTTTATACTTGTTCAGCAATATATATTACCGCACTTACTTCATTTTATTGGTTTCAAATTAGTGCATTAATAGCTTGCAATTTTAATGTGCTCAAAACCGGTCTCAAAGTGATCACTGCCAAATTTGAGTTTGTATTTGACTATTTGCTTGTCTTGGTTAGTGATTGAACCAAAGATATTCTCCAATTCTTTGCTGTCCGGTTTGTGCCATTGTCACATCGCATTTCATTCCTTGCGTTTGAGTAGCTTATTCCTTCATTTTAGCTTTTATTGCTTGTCTCTTTTGGAATCTTGGTTTTGTCTTAGAAGTTTTATTCCCTTGGAATTCTTGAGCTTACCCAAGAATTGTACCTCTTTCACAAGGAAATTTCTCTATAATTGATTAGAGGTTCAATTAGAAACTTTGGTAGGGAATTGAGTGGAAAAAGACAAGAGAGAACATTAGAGAAAGAGTCTTAAAAGTGTGATACACGAGTGCTACTAGAGTGAAACACTTAGAGAGTGGCAAGGATCTTTTATATGCTTGTACTTGTTATCTAACCTTTCTTTGTGCAGTCATGGAAATTTCTCCTAGTGTATGGAATGATCTCTCATCTAAAGAAAGAAAGATGGTGGGATTGATGAGTACTATGATTCACACAACTTTGGAAGAGAGATTCGACCAAAGAAGGAGAGAAAAGGAGGAAAGGAGGTTGAGAAAGGAGCATGATAAGAGAACCCTTGAGGAGGCTAGTAGAACCCGTGAACATTATAGGAGGAAAGAGAAAGCCTTGAGAGAAAACCATGAGAGAAAGGAAAGAGAAGAGCATGAAAGGAGAAGCGAAGTTCATAGAAGGAGTGGAAGTGAAAGAGTGAGCCATAGAGTTGAATATGAGGCTAAAAAGAAAGAGTATGACAGAAAAGAAACTAAGCAGGAGAGAAGGGAAAGAAAAGAAAGAAATTTTGATGCGTATTGGAGAAGAGAGAAAGAGAGAATGATCAAGGAATTGAGAGAAAAAGAATTACTAGAAAAAGAAATTAAGGAAATAGAGTTGCTGGAAAAACAAATAAAAGAGAAAAATGATTCTTTACTTGATTCTACTAACCCGTCATTTGACAATTTTGATTCTTTTTTTGAGGATGTTGTAGGTGTTGTGCCAATAGAAGATTCCAAAGAGCAAATTGATCATCTCTTGTGTGAAGAAGTTGGAAGGAATGAACTTAATACTTCAATTAAAGATGCATGTGACCATCTTTATAAACTTCCTTTTGATTTGATTTCTAATCAAGAGTTGTGTACAAATGAGCCTTGGAATAATTATGAACATGAGAAGGAAATACCTTTAAAATTTGCATTACCTTTTGAGGAAATTTCCTTATCACTTACTAATCCTGTCATTTCTAATAAAGATGAAATTTCATATTATAGCCTAGAGTCTTGTGGCTTTAAGCCTCAGACAATTCCTGAGTATGGAAATCTAGAAATTTTGATTGTACCTATTAACCATTGTTTTCATAAGGATGAATATTTCAGGGTATTGGAAAAATCTAAGAAGGATGGTACATCAAAAATCTCCACAATTCCTGGAGAACAAAAATCACCACACCTTAATGAGAAACAAGGGAGCATTTGGAAATTCTACCAAGCCGAGAAACATCATTTACATGCTTTCCTTTATTCTCATGATTGTGTTAATAAAATGAGTTGTAAATATACTTTGATATTAAATATAAAACTTGATAGAGTTTGTTTAATTTTTGATCCTGGTGGATTATTTTATTGTAGGTAAGGACCTAAGGCCACTTGAGGACAAGTTGGCCACAAGAAGGAGGGTTTGATGGAGGACCATCTCCAAAAGCTCAACAAACTCTTCAACATTACTCTCTAATAAATTGAGCATCAAACAAGGCCGAGAAAGTAAAGGCTTATATGCTAAGGGGTGATGGAAACAGGTTTCGTCTGACGCTGAAGGTGCACTCTTGCGTCTGATGAATGTTCGTTTCGTCTGATGCTGAAGACAGCGGACAGACGAAACCCATGGACAGACGAAACCCATGGACAGACGATACTAATGGACAGACGAAACCCATGGACAGACGATACTGATGGGCAGACGATACCCATGGACAGACAATACTCATTGGAGAGATGGGTACCATGGACAGATGAAACCCATGGATAGACTCTGACCACAGACAGATGATACAACCGAAGTCACCCACCAACGAGACTCTCATAACCAACCACAGACGAAACATCGGAACCTCGTTTTGGAGAGGTGACGTGTATCATGTGAATATAGGAGCGTAAGTTGGGTACCAGTTTCGTCTGAATAATCTGTTCCGTCTGAGCATTCGGTCTGAAGCTTCATCTGAGGACGCGTTCGTCTGATGCTTGGAATGCTTCGTCTGAAGACACCTTCTGAATGAATGATTCCGTTTGTAGACAGCGGACAGACGATACCATGAAGCAACCTTTCGTCCGGACCAATTTCGTCTGAATGAAGTTCCGTCTGAAGACCCAACAGACGATACCCTAGTCAGACGAATGAACAATTACCACTTGCATCTTTAGTTTTTGGCTTTTGTTTGTTTCGGCTGTAACGGGAATAGTGGAGTACAAGCTATCCCTACTGTAATTAGTATAAATACGTAACATTGTGAATTGTAAAGGATCTTTTGATGAATTTTTAATGAAAATGAATTTAGCAAGTGCTAATTCTTTGAGAGTGGATTCTCTCTAAGGTTTCTTCGTGAACCTTGAATCTTATCAGGGAAACTATTCCTTGTGGCGATTCTCGAATCTTATCAAGGATCCATGGTCCTTGTGGCGATTCTCCCTTTGGCTTATTGTTTTTGCATGGCGCTTTCATCTTCTAAATCTATTCCGTTTTATACCTTTCTTCTTCTTTGATAATCGTTTCCGCCAATTCTCCAGTAGAACTGTGAAGTTCATGCTTGTTGAAGTGAAGATAGGGCAAATTCGTGAGTCTTCCAAGTGAGACTTACATCAGGAACCTAGAGTTCCATGATTGGCACTCGGCCCCAACCGAGCAGAGGAACCTAGAGTTCCATGATTGGCACTCGGCCTCACCCGAGCAAAGGAACTTAGAGTTCCATGATTGGCACTCGGCCTCACCCGAGCAGAGGAACCTAGAGTTCCATGATTGGCACTCGGCCTCACCCGAGCAGAGGAACCTAGAGTTCCATGATTGGCACTCGGCCTCACCCGAGCAGAGGAACCTAGAGTTCCATTATGGTCACTCGGCCTCACCCGAGCAAAAGAACTTAGAGTTCCATGATTGGCACTCGGCCTCACCCGAGCAGAGGAACCTAGAGTTCCATTATGGGCACTCGGCCTCACCCGAGCAGAGGAACCTAGAGTTCCATGATTGGCACTCGGCCCCACCCGAGCAGAGGAACCTAGAGTTCCATGATTGGCACTCGGCCCCAACCGAGCAAAGAAACTTCGAGTTTCGTAAATTGGTACTCGGCCCCAACCGAGTTAAGGAACTTAGAGTTCCATGATTGGCACTCGGCCCCAACCGAGCAAAGGAACTTCGAGTTCCGTAAATTGGTACTCGACCCCAACCGAGTTAAGGAACTTAGAGTTCCGTAATTGAAACTCGGCCCCAACCGAGTTAAGTTCCATAATTGGCACTCGGCCCCTTCCGAGCCTTTGGAACTTCGAGTTCCAAACTGGACTCCGCATCCAGCCCGGCACTTGGCCCCTTCCGAGCCTTTGGAACTTCGAGTTCCCAACTGGACTCCGCTTCCTAACTGTTGCACCTTCTCCTCGGCCCAAACTTGAAGCTCGAGGCTTATGATTTAAGTCGACCGAGCATGTGATTCCGAGAACTAGAGGACTTGCCAGCACGCCAACCTCAGGGTCTAATTAACTGGCCATTACAGGTCTCTCATAAATCTAAGGTACGATCAGCCCTAAAGTCACAGACGCCCTATTCCACACCAGAGTGAGGATTGAGTTGCACACTTAACTCAAACCATTGCAATTCTGGCTTGAGCTCGGGGGGCTGATGTACTGGTCCAAACATTATGACCGGCTTCACCCAATATACCGGCCCAGGCCCAATTCCTTTTTGGTCTATAATTACTTATGTACCCTTAATGATTTATTCTTATAAATAGGGTGTTCACCAACCAGGTTTGATAACATGAAAAACCCTAATTTTAACCTAGCTTTGCTCTGATTAATACTGACTTAGTCATCGGAGTCTCTGCAGGTACCCACCACCTGTCGCACGGAGCTTGGAATGAGGCCCTGCATCATCATCAACATCACCCGCAATTGAGGAGCCGACCTTAGCTCGGCTCGCCGGAATTCGGTAAGAACATTAAGTAATTTAAAAATATATATTTTTATTTTTTAAAATTGATTTATGTTTTAAGTATATTTCTTTTCATTGAAGCCAATGATGAAAATTTTTAATCGTTTGAAGTCACAGAAATAAATTAGTGTGAGCTTTAGGGCTTCACTAGTCGTTGTAAGTCTGATTTCAGCAACAGTTATTTAAAAGCCATGATTATGAAGAGAACATGATTCTGAATGACTATCGAGATGATTCACATGTAATTAAATCTCATGACTATGGAGAACATGATTCTGAACGAACAATTTTAGTTTAGAAATCCTAAATCAATCTCAACCACACTAAATGGAGATGATTCACAAGAATTTAAATTAATTATATACATATTAATATTTTAATTATTTTTTCAATATGCAGCTAAGTTTAGGTTTTCATCTTAGACATTAAAGAATATTTATAGACTATTATAATGTTAAATTATATTTTAGAATGTGATGCTGTTTTTTTTTCCTGACTGAGTTAAAGTGTTGCACTGTTATTTATTCTATTTTAGAATTTAATTTTTAAATATTCGTAATTTGATGAAGTTGAATTTTTTTTATTACTTAAAATTCAAAGTATCCATTTTAAAAATGAAACATTAGAATTTATAATATATTTACTACGAGTTATTTTTTATTTTTTATTATAATTTATTCCATCACTATTTACACCTTCACTTCTTCTGTTTACCTTTCTTCTCTGTTCATTATGATTACTCATCAAGATTTTATTTTATTTATCTTCTAATGCATGTTCTCCCTGTTTATAATATCTTGCCTTCGGAGATTATGTAGTGGAGGACACAAGAAAATTTTGATAGGCAGTAAACGATGAATGACGGAGTATTTTTCCAAGAGAACTCTTGACCTTGATGGTGTCTATATATAATTCTGAAAATGTAACAAATTTGATATATATAATATGAATCAACTTACTCCAAGAATAAGTTTTAAAGTCAGTCATCATCCTCGACTATTTTTTATGTAAAAGTTTCAGACAGGAATGAATAACTTTTTCTAAGAATAACTTTTTTAAAGTCAGTCATCCACCTCAATATTTTTTATGTAAGAATTTCAGAAAGAGGACCTTCCAAGAAGTTTCATGGTATCTTGTCCCTTGGTTCAATCAATGTTCCTCATACGTCTATCTATTATTAAGCATAACCGCGTAAGGCATTGTGTACTCTCAATATTTCAGTTAGTATCCACCCCTTTTGTTTGGTAAACATTTCTACCTATTGAGTAATGTAGTTGATTTTTGCTATGGCAAATTATGAGCAAAAATCCCTTGGTTTCACCTATGATGTTTTCATCAGTTTTAGAGGTGAAGATATAAGGCGTACCTTCATTGGACATCTTCGTAAAGAGTTGTCTTGTAGGGGGATACGCACTTTCTTTGATGATTGGGACATGAGGATGGGGCAAGATATTTCAATTTCTCTACCGGATGCCATTGATGAGTCTAAGATTTTAATAGTAGCGTTTACTGAGAACTACGCATCTTCCACATGGTGCCTTGATGAACTTGTTAAGATCCTAAAATGTGGCAGGAGGAACAACCAGCTTGTGTTCCCAATATTTTACCATGTAGATCCCTCACATGTACGGAAACAGACAGGATGTTAC
Source organism: Hylodesmum podocarpum (assembly GCA_026586105.1). Taxonomy (NCBI): domain Eukaryota; kingdom Viridiplantae; phylum Streptophyta; class Magnoliopsida; order Fabales; family Fabaceae; genus Hylodesmum; species Hylodesmum podocarpum. Next base: position 2,631,322 of record JALJEV010000519.1, on the reverse strand, counting down.
GCTGATCACATGAAGGCACACGAAGTTAAGTTTGGTAAAGACTCAAAGAAAGTAAAAGATTGGAGATCAGCTTTGTTTAAAGCAAGTAACTTGCCGGGGCAGCATATTGTCACCGGGTACGTCTACCAACTATTTTCATTGCGTTTCAAAATATTTAATTACTTTTGCCTCTTTTCATTGCGTTTCAAAATATTTAATTCTCAAAGTTTTATGATTAAATTTTGTTATTTATTATTTTTATATATGATAAGAAATATAATTAATATATAAAAATGTACATTTTTTTTTAAATGAATTCGTGATTGATTAACACTTAATCCTGATGATAAACTGACAAACATGGAGCAAGTTTAAATTTTTGAATTCTTATAAAAATTATAAATCTAAATATTTTTAAAAGAACTCGAATTCAAATCCACTTCATTTTTCACATTATCGGGATGAAAGGAATTAAACTCGTCCTCAACTTTTCCTGTTGTCATGTCTAATTTTAAATTTATTTTAAATTTTTGTATATAAATTTTAATTATAAATCTCAAAAATTCATTTAGAAGTTTACATTTATTTTTTGTTGAAAAGTTATTTATCTGAGTGTACTTGTTGAAAGTGCTACATATATCTAGAAATAATAAAAAAAAAAAAGCAACTATAGTCTTGTAAAAAAAATCTAGAAAAAACAAAAACAAATAGGTTAGTCTAGAACATTGCTAACTAAATAAGTTCAGGTTAGTCTAGAATATTCAGAGACTAGTAAAATTTAGGAAAAACTATGACCTACTTAATTGGACACCAATTGTAGATGAAGAGATAAATTCTCATACACAATCTCTCTTCCATTATTAATTGTTCCTTGGAGCTGCTACCTTCTAGTAGTAGCCACTACATTACTATCCTCATAATTTATTCACTAAAAGTGATATCAAAGCTACACGACCAACCACTATCTACATTTTTCCTATATTAAAATTTTCCTTCAACATAACATATCTACTGTCACACTACAAATCATCCCAATTTCTTTTTATCTCTACCCTGTAAAACATCCCAACTTCTTTCTATCTCTACCCTGTAATACATCCGGTACTAATAAAATTTTAAGAGCTCTCCTTGTTATTTATTTATAGAGAGATGGATATAAACTTTTCGGCATATTTTAAATTCATGTTTGTATTGCTCAGCTCAAATGTGTTTTTTAATCAAAATTTATACCTTTACTTTATGAGAGGAATTTTAGTTCGTCAGGTGTGATAATTTGTTTGCCAGTGGTTATTTTAATGCTTGTTGCTATAATGAAATACGTGACACAATCAAAGAAATAATTTATTGTGGTCTTGCAGCAGCAATAAGGATGAAATCGATTTGATCCAAGAGATTGTTGAGAAGATCTACAAAAATATTGATCCTAAACCTTTACATGATGGTCAAAACCCTGTTGGTATTGAGCCCCGCATAAAAGAGGTAATGTCGCTTCTAGACATGAAGTCCGATGATGTACTCATGTTGGGTATATACGGACTTGGGGGTATAGGGAAAACCGAACTTGCAAAAGCTTTGCACGACAAGATTGTGCAACGCTTTGATGCTGCATGTTTTCTTGAGAATGTTACAGAGAAAAGCATTGAAGATCTACAGAGTACACTTCTATCAGAGCTGTTAGAGAAGTTACAAAATGAATTGGGGAGTACAAGTAGAGGAATGTCTGAAATAAAACGTAGGTTTCGACAAAAGAAAGTTCTGTTAGTTCTTGATGATGTTGATGACAAAGACAAGTTAGAGAAGTTGGCAGGAGAACGTGATTGGTTTGGCAAAGGAAGTAGGATCATCATAACAACAAGGGACAAAGATGTGCTAATTGCTCATAAAGTTGAAGAGATGTATGAAATGAAAGAGCTTGATGAACAACATTCACTTGAACTCTTTTGTTTGAATGCCTTCAATCAAAGTGAACCAAAAGCAGGCTTTGAAAAAGTGTCTTTGCGTGTAGCAGGTTTTGCCAAGCGTCTTCCACTTGCTTTAAAAGTAATAGGCTCTGATTTTGCTTCTGAAGAAACTTTGGACGACTGGGAAAGTGTAATTAAAGAGTACTACGATGATGGGAACCGTCTAAATGAAAGGATTCACAATGTGCTTAAAATAAGTTACGATAGATTGGGTCGCAATCCCGAATGGAATTGCAAACCCAAACAGGTTTTCCTGGACATAGCTTGCTTCTTCAAAGGACAGAAAAAAGAATATGTTGAAAATATACTTGGTGCAGAACACAGCATTACACAATTATGTAAAAAATCCCTCTTAACAATTGAAGGTGGCTTCTTGAAGATGCATGATCTAATTCAAGATATGGGTAGACAGATTGTTGAGGAAGAAGCAGAAAATCCTGGCAAACGTAGCAGACTATGGTATCATCGCGATGTTATCCGCGTACTAACCGAAGATTTGGTAAGAAACATCTACATTTTGCTTTTGAATTTATATATATTAATGACAACATACAATTGATGTTAACTTTCTCTATTTGTTTTAAAGGGAAGTAATAAGATTCAAGGGATAATGCTTGATCCCCCCAAACAAAGGAAGTTAGATTTGAATGGTTCTGCCTTTGAGAAAATGAAATGCCTCAGAATTCTAATTGTTCGAAATACTTCCTTTCTAAGGGAACCTGAACGTCTGCCAAATTATTTGAGGGTGCTTGACTGGGAAGAGTATCCTTCAAAGTCTTTTCCATCAATGTTTTATCCTGAGGATATCGTTATCTTTAATTTGTCTGGAAGCCATCTAACATTGCAAGAGCCATTTAAGGTACACTTACTATAGTATGTTTTCGTGTTCTTGACGTTTCATTTTTTTCATTTAACAAAAACATTTGTTATTTCTCTCTGTTAGTATTTTAGGTAAATATAGATAAAAGTTGAGATGATTTGTAATTTAACTACACTCAATGTATAATTGAATGTAGTTGCTCTGATATCACTATTAATATTTTCGGTCGATATAGATAGAAGTTGGGATGATTTATAATGTGATAATAAGCATGTGATGTTGAAGGAGAATTTTAATAGATGTAATAGGAGAAAAGGTAGAAAAGTAGTTCACCGTGTAGCTAGTAATTAGATTGTAATAATAACTTAAAACAATGACATTAAGTAATTTGTAGTTCATCATGTAGCTAGTAATTAGATTGTAATAATAACTTAAAACAATGACATTAAGTAATTTGTTACATGGTGGCAGAAGGTAACTCAATTAGTAATGGAAGAGAGAATGTGTATTGAAATTTTTCTCTGTATCTACAAGTGTGATACAATTGAATATCTATAGGTTTTCTAAATAGGAAATTGTTATTTCTGGGTTTTTCTAGTATAAGAATATTTTAGATTAGGAATTTTCAAAACTAATCTCTTTATTTCTAATTTTTCTAGATTTTGATTGTACAAGATTTTTTTTTATTTCTAAATGTTTGTAGCATTTTCAACACTCTCATAGTTATATACAAATAAAATAATATAACCCAAAAACATATTTCTAATAATTTTATCGACTTTTTTATTTGGGCAGAAATATTCATGCCTTATTCACATGGATTTGTCGCATAGCCTATCTATCACTCAAATTCCTGATGTGTCTGAACTTCAAAATCTAAGAGAATTGAGACTTGATCATTGTAGAAACCTGACTGCAGTTCATCAAACCGTTGGATTTCTCACAAGGCTTACTCATTTAAGGGTTTCAGGATGCACAAAACTCAAAATTTTCTTACGGAAAATGTTTCTACCATCTTTACTAGTCCTTGACCTTAATTTTTGTGCAAGTCTTGAACACTTCCCAGAGATAACTGAAGAAATGAAAAAGCCATTGAAGATTTATATGATATTTACTGCTATAAAGGACTTGCCAGAATCCATCGGTAATCTCACTGGGCTTATTTCTATAGACATGTCATACAGCAGGAAACTTGAATATCTACCAAGTAGATTTTTCATGTTGCCGAATGTTGTGAACTTCAAATCTAAAGGATGTTCTCAACTTCGAGTATCCTTCGGAAGTGTCCTACAGAGCCTTTCAGCGGTCAATTTTCGTCCAGAATTTCGAAGATTGAATTGTGAAAAGAATGGTTTGTCAGATGAAGATCTCTCCGTAATTTTCAGTTGTTTTCCAAAACTAGAAGAGTTAATTGCATCAAACAATAATTTTGTCTCCCTCCCAGCATTCAATAAAGAATGTGTTCACTTGACAAGTTTTGATGTGAGTTTTTGCCAGGCACTGAAAAAGATTCATGAAATTAAATGCACTAAGCTTAGAATTCTTAATGTGGCTGGTTGTGAGAATCTTGAGAAGATTTCAGAGTTACCATCTACTATCCAGAAAGTAGATGCAAGATATTGCTACAGTTTAACAGAAGAGACATCAGACATGTTATGGCGTCAGGTATCACATCTTCATTACTTCAGCTATTTTTTTTTTTTATTTCTGCAGAATGAGGAGAAAAAATGTGTTAAATTTTTTATTTTTTTTCCGTTTTACGTGCTTATTATTACTCTTCTTGATCAATTTTTTTATATATACAGAAATTCTATAACAGTTGATTAAGAAAAGTGACAAGAAAAATATAAGACTGAGAATAGAAACTCTCGTAAAAATCAAGTATAAAAATCCTTTTACTTTATTATTATTTTAGTCTCAATTTTATATTTTTTCTCTGCCATTTAAATTTTTATGACGAAATTTTCTTTAAGGGATTATACATTCTTTTATGAAGTATTTTTTATCTTTTATTTTTTTAAAAAAATTAAATTATCTGAGTTTTCAAGCAACATAATAGATTGAGTGAAAAGTTGAAGGACAGAAATTCTAAAAATAACTTAACAAAATACAGGCAGCGAAAGAAATAGAGGGATTAGAAGTGGTGATGCCCAAAAAAGATATTCAAGATTGGTTTGATGGGTATTATGATGGAGGCAATCCTCATTTCTTGTGTCGTGGCAAGTTCCCTAACTTTGCTTTAGCATTGGTCTTCGACCATGTAAATGGATTGCCGAGTACTGAGCAGTTTTCACAACTCGTTGAGCTGAACCTATTCATCAACCGTCGATTTGTTCCTCGCAAAGGGTATCACTGTTTCAGAGTTGCAGATGGTCACGTCTTAATATGTGACATGCGACTTGTATTCAGCGACAAGGAGCAACTTGATGCGTTGTTTGTGGAGCAAGAGTGGAATCTGGTGCAGGTTTCGTGTGAAGATTTATCCTTCTTGAAGCTAAGTTGTTGGGGAGTTTATGTGTATCGAGATGGAACCAATTACAACTTGGATGATGTCCAGTTCACATGTCCCCACCAGTTGTTTTTGGACATATCGTCACCGAAACTAGATCCTCCAGAGGTTCCTAGGTCTAAACCAAAAAAGAAGATAGAGAAACTTCACCTAGACGGCATGTTTGATACGGTGATGGTGGCAGTGAAATGGTTCGAATATTTTCCAGAAAAAGAAGAGGTACTGTATCCTGGAGTTGCAGTTCTAAAGCAGCTAAGTATGGAAGCTAAAGATGAATTAGAATGTGAGGATTCGGTTTTAGAAAATAAAAATTCCTTCTTGACCTCACTACTAGACGAAGTCAATTTTGATTTGCCACTACCCGAGTCTGGACTGATCTACAATCAACTACTAAACGAAAATACATCGGAAAAGGATTTTGAAGAACTAATTAAACAAGCCACGAATATTCTGCGAGAACCATTATGCGAGGGAAAGATGAAGGGACTTGTTGCAACAGATAAACATAGTTTTCCTAATTCTGCAGATACTGATGAAGCCACCTTGAAGTGGTTCGCAGATTCAATCGATAATGAACAAGAAGCTGAGCTTGAAAATTTTTTCCATAAGGAAGTCGGAGAAGCTTCTAGTTCCAAGGGACAAGACTATGATCCTCAGCAACATAAATTAATGAAGAGGAAAATGTTCTACGAAGGAGTGACTGATGCAATTGTTGAAGCAAAGAATGTGTTTCCTTCTTTAGATATTATTCAAACCAGAATTGTTGCCTTAAATAGTGGTAAGTGTGTTGTGTTGAAGCAATTAGAGAATATTATACATCCATCATGGGCTGTATTGGGAGATTACATAATTGGAGTTTGCTCTGGACTCTTACAAGCATCGTTCAGCTGCCGAGGTCTGGACGTGGGGGAAATCTTCGAAGAATGTATACACAAAAAGCTCGCAATTGTTTTGTTAAATAGAAATGTGTGCGAGAACCAGACTCTCCTTCAAAAATTAAAAAAAAAATGTGTAGAAATGTCCATTTTTGTTGGGATTGGTTGCGTAGTATTTTTTGTTACTGTTAAACACCCTATCTTCCATTTGTGAAATTCTTCTATGTGAAAGTGACTTCTGGTATGTTTTGAATAATGAAATTTTTTAATTGATTAAATTAGTTTTATATTGATTTAATAAAACATTTAATTTATGATTAAACGTGTGAATGTTTATATGTTTGTAAAATTAATATTTTATCACAATCTTAGTGGAAGAAGGTTTGAAGAAAATCAATTAAGGTATCAATAATTATGATTATTGATTAAGTGTAGTCTATAATCGATTAAATATAGCATTTAGTCGTTAGAATTAATAAATAAAATTCTTTACATGCAAACATTCTAGCTTTTCTGGCTTAAAAATTTGATAATTTCTAATTTCTTATTAATTAATTAAATTTGATACCTTCATCCTTCACACAATTCTCTTGTTTTTGAAACAAATAAAAGGGGATGAGAAAAAAGAAAGATTTAATTCTGTAATTTTTAGGATACTCATTTTTAGATTTTATAAAATATTTTACAACTTTTAATTTTTCTTACTTTTTAAAATATTTTTATTTCTTATCATTATAACACAAGTTTTATTTCATGTAAATATTTAGTGGTTAATTTGATACTATAAATTATGAAGAGAACATGATGTTGAATGACTATTGACATTGTAATTGTCATTAACATAATGGTTTCAAAGACAACATAGTAATCATGTTAAATCTGTTTTTTCTTTAATTTTTTTATTATAGTTTCACCGTAATATTAGTTTATATTGCTCACACCGGTGGAAAAAGAGTTTTTAACATCGGTTTAGGGCAACCTGCTCGTACAAGAGTCATTAGAGATATACACTAAATTATCAAGGAATATTGTTAAGGAACTCAAATTCGAAAACTTCAAAAGCATGTACCAAAAACAAAGGGATGAATTTCTTGTTTTGAAGAAGTGATGAAATCGTCTCATGAAGGAGTGATGAAACTGTCTCATGAAGGTAGAGATTGTGCAGAGAAAAAATCTGGAAGAATTATAGGCTATGAATAAGGCCTTACATTGACTCAATTTTGACCAAAAATAAAATCAAAATCCATGCACACTGATTCCAAAGACACAGTTGCAATTTCATAAATCCACTCACGATTTCAAAACATTCACACAAAAAAACACTTAAAGTAAAATAAAATAAAATCTGAATTAAGGACTAGGGTTTGAAAGAAAAAAGTTAATAATAATAATAATAATAATAATAATAATAATAATAATAATAAGTAAAGAAATCAGAGGCTTCATAGAAAAAAGAAAAAAGAAATGAAAGAAAAAAGTTAAAGAAGATCTGCAATGGGATTTCATTCTGGTGGCACACCGTGACGTCTACGGTGGTTGACTTTATCCTCCTCGTCGTCAAAGATACATGAGTTTAATGTATTTAATCTGCAAAAATAAACGAAACTATTTGATAAATTGACCCAAGAAAACAAATAAATAAGATTACGAGTTACGAGCTAGCTAATCTAAAGTTATAAAAAAGGTAAAGACCTTTCTGATTTTTATGTATTATCAATATGAACTTTTTATATTGTCCATTAATTAGAAATTATTATAAATATGTTTAAAATAATCATGTAAAATTAACCTACTTGTCAACAACTTGTATAATATAAATAAAAGTATATTTTAATTAAATCCTAATACCATTAAAAAAAGAAGTAGCATATCGATGTCACAGTGCAATAGGGTTAAAAAACTAAAATATTTGCTTGACTACTGTTAGTTACTCGATAGTATTACTGTACTTGATTTTGGTTTTTAGTTATTTCTTAAAATTTTGAAATTTTTGAAAATGTTGAAATTTACAAACGATAGATACGAGTTTAAGTACAAGACGTTGAGGTGGGGGCATGAAGGCAATACTATAAGCAAATACCCCATGTGACACTCAATTGATGCCCAAATACATATTTCAAATTTGAAGGACCCCAAAATATTCTAAGAATAACTTTTAATGTCAGTCATCATTCACAACTATTTTTTATGTAAAAGTTTCAGACAGAGGACCTTCCAAGCAGTTTCATAGTCCCTTGGTTCAATCAATGTTCCTCGTATGTCTATTTATTATTAAGCATAACCGCGTCAGGCATTGTGTACACTCAATTCAGTTAGTATCCACCCCTTTTGTCTGGTAAACATTTCTGCGTACTTAAAAACCCAGTTCTTAAGACGAAGCAGATCGACTCAACACAACTTATCAGAAATAGCACTATCAGACTAATTATAATTTATGTAAGTTTCTAACTTTAGTTAAAAATCAAGTCAAGTACGAAATAAGTATCTACCTAATCTTCATATGATGAACTTTATTAAAAACAAGGAGGATAAGAGAAATATTCTATGCCTAAAAAAAAAAGTTTGGTGCGAAAAGAAGGTTTCATCTTTTCTAACTCTTCTTAATTATCAAAGTAAAAAATATGTCAATTAAGAGATATTTTATACAGGAATATTAAATGTTCAAAAAATTTTCAATTAAGAGATACTTCGCACCAAACATATAAATTAGACTCTTTTTTTTTTTTCTCGTGATCATCACTCTTCTATTCTAGTCCTTGAAACAATCTTGGTAATATGAACCAAATACTAGTTTGACAAGAATTAACTATCAAGGCTTATTTCTATTTTATCACGTTAATTTTTATTTATTTCGTCTTACTATATTCAGCTCAGGAGGAAAATGTCTAAAATAGTTAATCTCTGATTAATTATTTTCTAAGTCTTCAAATTTCTTTAAATAATTCTGGATTTTAAAAAGCTCTTCCTAATTATAACCTTCTATTAGAATCTTTGCACTTAAAGATGCAATGAGCACTCAGGAAATTTCAACAAACACCGCGAACAGGACTGCAATATTATTAATTAAAAAGAAATGTGTATGTCATCGAAATGAGTAAAAAAATATATATTAGCTACTAATGGCTAGCATGTGATGCTAAACCCCACCACTTGCATGAATTACGCGTCTTTCGGCTTAAGATTATTTATTTATATTTTTGAAAGGCAAATTATCTGCGTAAGGCATTGTATATATTTAGGCACTTGCAACACAGTAAAATGAACACAGTACTTCTTTGTAGCAGTTAGTATCCACCCCTTTTGTTTGGTAAACATTTCTCCATATTGAGTACTGTAGTTGATTTTTGTCATGGCAAAACGTAAGAGAGAATCCCTTGGTTTCACCTATGATGTTTTCATCAGTTTTAGAGGTGACGATATAAGGCGTACATTCGTAGGACATCTTCGTAAAGAGTTGTCTCGGTGGGGGATACGCACTTTCTTTGATGATTGGGACATGAGGATGGGCCAACATATTTCAATTTCTCTGCCCGATGCTATTGATGATTCTAAGATTTTAATAGTAGCGTTTAGTGAGAACTACGCATCTTCCACATGGTGCCTTGATGAACTTGTTAAGATCCTAGAATGTAGCAGCAGGGACAACAAACAACTTGTGTTCCCAATATTTTACCATGTAGATCCCTCAGATATAAGGAAACAGAAAGGACGTTACGCTGAGCACATGAATGCACACGAACATAAGTTTGGGAAAGACTCAAAGAAAGTGAAAGATTGGAGGTCAGCTTTGTTTGAAGCAAGTAACTTACCGGGGCAGCATATTGGCACAGGGTACGTCCATCTACCAACTATTCCTTCCTATGTTTAATTACTTTCGCCACTTTTCAGTGAGTTTCAAAATATTTATTTTATTTATTCAATATATAATAATGTGTTACTTTTAGTCCTAATACAAGTTGTAAAAATGTTTATATGTCTTTATGCTAATAAACAATTTCGGATGAGAAGATATATAACTTCTGTAGCAATTCCAAAGGTATAAAAAATCATTTGCTACACACTTCAATATTATAAATAAGATAAGAAGGAAACATGCTATCTAGCTAGGGACTAGATGATCAACAAAATTGACATTAAGGGTGGTAATTCCTAATACTCCACATAAAACTTAGACAAGGGGTCAAACAGCCAGTAGAAATAGTAAAATTTATTGGCACAAGAGGCTTTGATTTTTTTATTAGAAAGTAGAAAAGATGTATGTTAGAAATCCATTATTAGACGAAATCTCGAGGGGTGAAGTCCCACGTCACCTAGAGATATGGTTTGCTGCATGAATATAAGTGAGTGCAAACCTCACTTCGATTTTGTGGTGTTGAGTTAGGCCTAACCCACAATTTCTATATGGTATCAGAGCCTATCATAGGATCGATGAAGATGTTGGGTCAACAGTTGTAATGTCAATATTGGATCACTTCATTGAATAGTCGTCATGCGGCATAGCGTCCACGCTCGAGAAGTCCAGTCTTTGGCGTGGGAAGGGGTGTGTTGGAAAGTCTCACATCACCTAGAGATGAGACCTGTTGCATGTATATAAGTGGGGGCAAACCTCACCTCATGAGCTGGTTTTGTAGGAATAAGTTAGGCCCATAACCCATTTTTCAAGGTTGGAATCGAGTTTATCCTAGTATTGTTTGAAGATGTTGGGTCACCTGTTATCGGGTCAATATTGGACCACCCATTTGAATAGCGTCCACATCTCGAGAAGTCCAATCCTCGGCGTGGGAGATTATTCAATGGGGTGATCCAATATTGGTCTTACAACGGGTGACCCAACATCTTCATCGATACTAGGATAGACTTTGATACCATTTAGAAATTGTGGGTTAGGCCTAACTCAATCCTACAAAACCAGCTTATAAAGTGAAGTTTGCACCTCACTTATATTCACCAAGCAGGTCATATCTCTAGATGATGTAGGACTTCACACCCTCAAGATTTCTTTCAATATTAGATTTTCAACACACCCCTCTCACGTTGAGGACTAGACTTCTCGAGCGTGAAGACTCTTCAATGGGGCGATGCAATATTGGCCTTACAATGGGCAATCATAAGATAGGCTCTGATACCATCTAGAAATTGTGGGTTAGGCCTAACTCAACCCCACAAAATCGGCTTATAAAGTGAGGTTTGCACCTCACTCATATGCATACAACAGGTCATATCTCTACTTGATATGGGACTTCACACTCTCGAGATTTCATCCAATATTGGATTTCCAACAATGTATTAATTCATACATATCTTAAAGCTGGTTTTGTATTTCCATGTTGAACAGGATTTTCTACAATAACAATTGCTAATTTGTTGTCAAAAAAAATATCAGTAGCTTCCAATTGTAGTACTCCAAAATCAAGTAGAATTTTTCTCAACCAATCAGCTTGGTTTGTTGCTACAGCTGCTACATACTCTGCTTCAGCAGTAGATTGAGCTACAATTTCTTGCTTCCTTGAGTTCCAAGAGAACATGTCAGAACCTAAGGAAAAAACATAACCAGTAGTGTTGTTCATGTCATCAAGATTCCCTGCCCAATCACTATCAACATAACCTATCAAACTTCCATTTTCACTTGACTTATACCATATTCCAAATTGACTAGTGTCTTTCAAGTACCTAAGCACTCTTTTTGTTGTAGCAAAGTGTATCTAACTAGGACTTTGCATGAATCTTGAGAGTAAGTTTGCAGCAAACATAAGATCGGGTCTAGAAGAAATAAGATAGAGTAGACTTCCAATAAAGCTTCTATAAAGAGAAGTATCAATTTTTTCAACCCCATCTTCTTTGGAAAGCTTCAAATTATTCACTAAAGGAGTAGGGATAGGTTTTCAACACTTCATTCAAAACTTCTTTGTGTATATTTCTCTTGATTCAGAAAAATTCCTTCTTTAGTTTGATGAACTTCCAAACTTAAAAAATAGTTCATTTCTCCTAAGCTAGACATCTAAAATTGATTTTGCATTTCTTCCATCAGTTGTTGCATTTCATGTTAATTATTGCTAATTACTAACAAATCATCAACATACAAAGAAACTATTAAAGAGTCACCATCCAATAGCCTTTTCAATTAGAGAGTTACATCATATTCACTCCTCCTAAAACCTTAACTGCAAAAGTAAGTATCAATTTTGTTATACCAAGCTCTAGGAGCTTGTTTTGGTCCCATACAAAGCTTTATGAAACTTATATACCTTTTTTTTTGCTTCCTTTCACAACAAAGTCTTCAGGTTGAGCAACATAAATTTCTTCAGTCAAATTCTCATTTAAGAATGCAGATTTGACATCTAAATGCCAAAATTTCAATTTCATTTAACCTGATAAAGCTATAAGAATGCAAATGGTATCAATTCTTGTAACTGTAGCAAATGTTTTTACATAATCAATTCTTGGTTGTTGAGCATAGTCTTTCACAACAAGCCTAACTTTATATTTTTTGATGGATCCATTAGGATTCAACTTTACTATATAAACCCATTTAACTCAATAACATTTTTGTCTTCTAGTTTTTCAACCAGCTCCCATGTCTTGTTGTCTTCAATGGTGGTTATCTCCTCCTTCATAGCATAGTTCCATTCTTCAACCTTACTAGCTTCTTCAAAGTTGGTGGGTTCAATTACAACAACATTACATCTATGATAAATATCAAAAAGAGGTCTAGTTCCTCTTAAAGGGAAGTCTTCGTCAACCTTTTCTTCTTTATCTTCATTGGTGCTTTCTAAAAAAGGAAAAATTGAATGTCTTTCCATCTGAGAAGTATCACAATTCTAATATGCATCTTCATCCACCTTTACATCTCTGTTAATGATGACTTTGTCTGAATCAATTCCATAGACTTTATAGCCCTTAGATTTTGAGCTATAGCCTATTAAAATCCCTCTTCTAGCTTTCTCATCCAACTTACTTCTTTTCACAGCTAGAACATAAGTGTAAAAAGGGGAACCAAACACTTTCAAATTCTAATGGATGGTTTAACTCCTCACAGAGCTTCAATGGATGTCATTCCATCTACTGCTCTTGTAGGAAGTCTATTTTGGAGATAGATAGATGTGTTAACAGCTTTTGTCCAAACAGTCTATGGCAATTTTTTTCTCAAAAATCATGCATCTAGCCATCTCAATGACTAATATGTTTTTTCTCTCTGCAATTCCATTTTGTTAGGAATGAATAACTCATTGTGAGTTGGTGCTCAACTCCCAAATCTTCACAAAATTCATTAAACTCAACAGAGTTTCTTTAAATGACAATCACCTTCAGCTTCAACAAAAGCTTTAAATTTCTTAAAAACAGAAAAAACTTCAAGGTGAGAATGGAGAGAACTACACCCTTCATCGGCTAATCCTAATTTGGCATCTAATTTTAAATTTACTTCTAACTCTTTGGTATATAAATTTCAATTATAAATCTTAAAAATTCATTTAGAATTTAGCATTTTTTTATTGAAAGTTATCTACTATTAAACAAATAGAATTTTAAGAGCTCCCCTTATTATTTATTTATATAGAGATGGATGTAAAAAAATATTGGCATATTTTAAATTCATGATTGTATTGATCGGCTTAAATATGTTTTTTAATCAAAATTTATCCCTTTACTTTCTAAGTGGAATTTTAGTTTGTCAGGTGTGATAATTTGTTTGCTAGTGGTTATTTTAATGTTGTTGCTATAATGAAATACATGACACAATCAAATAAATAATTTATTGTGGTCTTGCGGCAGCAACAAGGATGAAATCGATTTGATCGAAGAGATTGCTAAGAAGATCTACAAAAATATTGATCCTAAGCCTTTACATGATGGTCAAAACCGTGTTGGTCTTGAGCCCCGCCTTAAAGAGGTTATGTCACTTCTAGACATAAAGTCCGATGATGTACGCATGTTGGGTATACACGGACTCGGGGGTATCGGGAAAACAGAACTTGCCAAAGCTTTGTACGACAAGATTGTGCAACGCTTTGATGCTGCATGTTTTCTTGAGAATGTTACAGAGAAATCAAACAAAAGCAATAGCTTGGAAGATCTACAGACGACACTTCTATCAGAGATGTTAGAGAAGTTACAAAATGAATTGGGTAGTACAAGTAGAGGAATGTCTGAAATAAAATGTAGGCTTCGACGAAAGAAAGTTCTGTTAGTTCTTGATGATGTTGATGACAAAGACAAGTTAGAAAAGTTGTCAGGAGAACGTGATTGGTTTGGTAGAGGAAGTAGGATCATCATAACAACAAGGGACAAAGATGTGCTAATTGCTCACAAAGTTGAAGAGATGTATGAAATGAAAGAGCTTGATGAACAACATTCTCTTGAACTCTTTTGTTTGAATGCCTTCAATCAAAGTGAACCAAAAGCAGGCTTTGAAAAAGTGTCTTTGCGTGTAGCAGGTTTTGCCAAGCGTCTTCCACTTGCTTTAAAAGTAATAGGCTCTGATTTTGCTTCTGAAGAAACTTTGGACGATTGGGAGAGTGTAATTAAAGAGTACTACGATGATGGGAATCATCTAAATGAAAAGATTCACAACGTGCTCAAAATAAGTTACGATAGATTGGGTCGCAATCCCGAATGGAATTGCAAACCCAAACAGGTTTTCCTGGACATAGCTTGCTTCTTCAAAGGAGAGAAAAAAGAATATGTTGAAAATATACTTGGTGCAGCATCCAGCATTAGACTACTATGTAAAAAGTCCCTCTTAACTATTGAAGGTGGCTTCTTGAAGATGCATGATCTAATACAAGATATGGGTAGACAGATTGTTGAGGAAGGGGCAGAAAATCCTGGCGAACGTAGCAGACTATGGTATCATCGCGATGTTATCCGTGTACTAACTGAAGATTTAGTAAGAAACATTTACTTTTTGCTTTTGAATTTATATATATTAATGACAACATACAATTGATGTTACTTTTCTCTATTTGTTTTAAAGGGAAGTAATAAGATTCAAGGGATAATGCTTGATCCCCCCAAACAAAGAAAGTTAGATTTGAATGGTTCTGCCTTTGAGAAAATGAAATGCCTCAGAATTCTAATTGTTCGAAATACTTCCTTTCTAAGGGAACCTGGACGTCTGCCAAATTATTTGAGGGTGCTTGACTGGGAAGGGTATCCTTCAAAGTCTTTTCCTCCAGAGTTTTATCCTCAGGATATCATTATCTTCAATTTGCCTAGAAGCCATCTAATATTGCAAGAGCCATTTAAGGTAAAATGAATCCTATAGCATGTTTTCCTGTTCTTGACGTTTCATTTATTCATTTAACAAAAACATTCATTGTTTCTCCATAGTTATATATATAAAAAATTAATAATAATATAACTCAACATGTTTCTAATCATTTTATCGACCTTTTCATTTGGGCAGAAATTTTCATGCCTGATTCACATGGATTTCTCGCATAGCCTATCTATCACTCAAATTCCTGATGTGTCTGAACTTCAAAATCTAAGAGAATTGAGGCTTGATCATTGTGGAAACCTGATTGAAGTTCATCCAACCGTTGGATTTCTCACAAGGCTTGCTCATCTAAGGGTTTCAGCATGCACAAAACTCAAAATTTTCTTACGGAAAATGTTTCTACCATCTTTACTAGTCCTTGACCTTAATTTTTGTGCAAGTCTTGAACACTTCCCAGAGATAACTGAAGAAATGAAAAATCCATTGAAGATTTATATGATAGAGACTGCTATTAAGGAGTTGCCAGAATCCATTGGTAATCTCACTGGGCTTATTTCTATAGACATGTCATATAGCAGCAAACTTGAATATCTACCAAGTGGATTTTTCACGTTGCCAAATGTTGTGGACTTTAAAATTAAAGGATGTTCTCAACTTCGAGAATCCTTCGGAAGTGTCCTACAGAGCCTTTCAGCGGTCAATTCTCGTCCAGAATTTCGAAGATTGAGTTGTGCAACGAGTGGTTTGTCAGATGAAGATATTTCCGTGATTTTCCGTTGTTTTCCAAAATTAGAAGAGTTAACTGCATCAAACAATAATTTTGTCTCCCTTCCAGCATTCAAAGAGGAATGTGTTCACTTGACAAGTCTTGATGTGAGTTTTTGCCAGGCACTGAAAATGATTCATGAAATTGAATGCACTGAGCTTAGAATTCTCAATGTTGCTGGTTGTGAGAATCTTGAGGAGATTTCAGAGTTACCAGCTACTATTCAGAAAGTAGATGCAAGATATTGCTCCAACTTAACAAAGGAGACAGTAGACATGTTATGGATTCAGGTATCACAACTTCATTACTTCAGCTATTTATTTTATTTTATTTTTGTGGAATTCTTTAGCTAAATCTTATACCGTTAGTTTAGGGAAGATACTACTCCTACATGCACACTATTTCTGGAACAGAATGACGAGAGAGAATGTGTTAAATTTCGTTATTTCTTTTTCATCATTTAAATTTTCAGAAAATAAATTGATAATAAAATTTTCCAGGAAATAATATCTTTTATGAATTATTCTATGAATTTTTATTTTTCAATTAAATTACGTGTCCCTTAGAGTTTCTAAGAAAGAAAATAGATAGAGGGAATAGTTGAAGGACAGAAATTTTAAAAAAAACTTAACAAAAATACAGGTAACGGCCGAAATAGAGGGATTAGAATTGGTGATGCCCGGAAAAGAGATTCAAGAATGGTTTGATCGGCGTGATGATGGAGCCAATCCTCATTTCTGGTGTCGTGCCAAGTTCCCTAACTTTGCTTTAGCGTTGGTCTTCGAACGTGAAACATCGAGTAATATGTGTTTTAGGGTCCAGCCAGCACTTGTTGAGCTGAACCTAATCATCAACCGTCGACGTGTTTCTCGCAAAGGCTATCACTATTTCACAGTTGTAAAAGGTCACGTCTTAATTTGTGACATGCGACTTGTATTCAGCGACAAGGAGCAACTTGATGTGTTGTTTGTGGAGCAACAGTGGAATCTGGTGCAGGTTTCCTGTGAAGAATTATTCTCCTTGAAGCTAAGTGGTTGGGGAGTTTATATGTATCGAGATGGAACCAATTACAACTTGGATGATGTCCAGTTCACATGTCCCGACCCGATGTATCCGGAGATGTCGTCACCGACACAAGTTCTTGATATGTATCCTGCAGAGAATCCTGGGGCTGAACCAAAATGTAAGTGGGGGGAAGTTTTTATGGATGACTTGTTTGATATGGTGATGGCGGTAACGCCGAAAATCTGCGATTGTTTTCCACCCATAAGAGACACACTGATTTTTTCAGTTGCATTTCTAAAGCAGCTAAGTGTGGAGATTAAATATGAATCAGAATCTAAGGACTCAAGTTTAGAAAATAAAAATTCCATTTTTGATGTACCATTCCAAATGCCTGAGCTTCGATACATATACTCTCTCATCAATCAACTAGAATCGGTAAAAGATTTTAAAGAGCTAGACGTAAACAAGATAGAACGAGACCTCTTTTCTCAAGAAACAATAAGATTTATTGAGAAAAAGATTAATGCATTTGTTGCAAAAGAGAAACATAGTTTTCCTAATTCTAGAGATATCAATGAAGTCTACTTGAAGTGGATGGCAGATTCATTGGATAATGAACAAGAAGCTGAGCATGAAAATTTGTGCCATAAGGATGTAGGAGAAGCTTCTTCTTCAAAGGTACAACAAGACTATGATACTCAGAAACATAAATTAATGAGGAAAATGTTGTACGAAGGAGTGAATGATGGAATTGTTGAAGCAAAGGATTGGTTTCCTTCTTTAGATATCATTCAAACCAGAAGTCTTGCCTTAAATAATGGTATATATTGTCTGTTGCCGTCGATATTACAGCAAATTTTTCCATCATGGTCTGAAATTTATACTTACGGTTCTGGAGTTATGTTAGGAATCCTTGCAGCAATTCCCAGATGCCCAAGTTTGGACGCCATGAAAATCTTGAAGAGGTGTGTGTGCAGAAAGTTCGGAAATAATTGCTGTGAAAGAGCCTAAAGTTTAATTTTTCCCCTTCTCCTTCTCCATTTGTGAAATTCTTCTACGTGAAAAGTGACTTCTTGTGTGCTTTGAATAATAAAATATGTAATGTTTTATATTTAAATAATATTATATTTTTATTTCTATTTCATCCTTTTTAATTGATTAACGATAATGTTAATTCATTAAAAAAAATTCTTATTTTTCATTTTGAAAAGCTTTACTTTAACAGTTTATTAATTTAATAGATTAAAAAATAAAATCTTTAAAAAAAATTCATCAACTAATAAAAATAATTAATTAATTAATAACCTCGGATAAAAAATTTAATCAACTAATAAAAATCATTAATCGATTCAAGATTTCCTCTTACTTTTTAATTTAAAAACTCTAATCAATTATAGTTTTTGATTAGTTAATTAATTAAAGTTAAAAAATTTAATCGATTAACAAAAAGGAAAGGAAAATTTTAATCATTTTTATTAATTGATCATAATTGTTAAAATTAAAAATTTTAAAAATTTAATTGAATAATATTTTTTAATCTATTAAAATTTAACACTTTCATTTTATATATTTTAAACAAAATTATTTATTAATAGTATAATTGATTAAGGTACAATTTATATTTTATTTTATCATATTTAAAATTTTAATAATAAATTTTAACAAAAACTTATTTTCAACGTAATTATGCTATAATTTATAATATAAACAAAATATATATAATTCATATATTAGTATATAAATTACACATTATAATTAATGTGGGAAACAAATTAATTGATTTGTTACACAATAAGCTCTTTTTTTTTAATTTCTGTGTTTGGACATAACACTTTTTATACATGCGTGTGATGTTATAAAGTAAAAAGTTAATTTTATTTTAACTGTAATATTAATCATATCTGGTAGATTAAAAAATTTGTTTTGTATTAATTTTCAAAATATTTTTCTATAATTAATTAAGCCTTAGTTTTTCTTAAATATCTATATCTAATAATTTAATTTTTGTTACCGGCTATTATAATTTATTTCATTGAAACTTGTTTCTTTTTTTTTTTTTAGTTCTATTAAAAATAAACAAGAATAATATTTAATTGAGGTTTAATACATTTTTTAAATTAAATATTATTAATTAAATTAATAACATAATAATATGATACGTGTAGAAAATCTAAATTACTAATAATAGATAAATAAATATTATGTTAGCAAAATTTAAATTATTAATATTCTCATAATTGATTAGTTTTTTAATTGATTAAATTAATTATATACTGATTCAACAAAACATTTAACGATTAAACGTATGAATGTATGTATGTTTGTAAAATTAATATTTTATTACAATCTTAATGGATGAAGGTTTGAGGAAAATTAATTCAGGTATCAATAATAATGATTCCTGGTTGATTAAGTGTAGTCTATATTGATGAAGTTTGATGACTTATATTTCGTCTTGTACTTTGTGTGTAGGTTTGAGGATGCTTTTTTTTTATTCCCATTACTGATCTGTCTAATATTGTTTTTCTTTTTGTGTATCTGATGACTCTGTGGTATCAAAATTATGATGTTAATTTTATAACACATATTCTCCTATCTCATTAGACTAGACTTTCAAATGACTTTCAAATTTATTGTTGTTTAATTTTATGTTTAAGAATTGAATATTATAATTTTGGAATTGATTGTAAATAAAATTTTACATGTTTATTTCTCTTTCACATAGCAAAAAGAGTTTAAAATTGATTTTGAATTGAAACAAATTTAAATATTTTTTGTGTTGGATGAATAATTTTATCTTGAATTTTATTAATTAAATATATTCAAATATAAATTATGTTATTTTAAAATTAATTTTAATCAATAACCGTTTTAACTGCTATTCCCAACGACTAAGACTGATGAAATACAAATAAATCAGAGGACATTTTCTGCCATTTTTATCCATTGGTGAACTAACTTGTTATTTCTATTTGCAAGTACCTTACAGAAATTGGTGGCTCACAAAAGGGAAATAGCAGTACATGCACTTGGGTTCTTTAGAAAAATTCCACATAGAGACCAACCATTAAAATTGACAGCACCAATAGGAGTCACTGCGGATAGAAGTTTCGAGTAACATCAATGTTTTGTCACGTATGAATAATTGATAATCAAAGCAAACATTTAAAACGAGAAAGCACGAAGAAAATTCATGCTAGCATTTATAATTTCTTGTTATCATATGTAAAAGAAGAATATTTCAAATTAGAATTAATTACCTTAGGAAATATTTGGCAATAGTAACCATCATCTTTTGCAAATTGCCGAGTTGTGGATTGAATTTGATGACATTAGGACAAAATGTCTTTTACAAAGGTATAAATCATATTTAAAATGTTTACTTTTGGAGATATTTAGAACATGACAATGATTTTGGTGGATCATAATTTCAAGCACGAATAATCTTTTTGTTAAAGTTAGCTTTCGAAAATTCTATACAAAAAATTATGTCTTTGAAATCTCTTTTGACTTTTTCCTTTCTTAATTACAAATATCTGTTCCTTTCTATTCATATTGTATGTAATAGTCAAAGTTGTGCCCACTCTCTAAGACTTTACTTTGTTGTTGCCCTCCAAGCTAACATTGATTCAAAATTATTTGTCATTGGCATTTCACCTTCCTCAATTAATTAATTAACCTTTTTTTTTCCTTAGGGTGCCTGAAATCGATATGTATCATCA
Organism: Hylodesmum podocarpum; assembly: GCA_026586105.1. NCBI lineage: Eukaryota > Viridiplantae > Streptophyta > Magnoliopsida > Fabales > Fabaceae > Hylodesmum > Hylodesmum podocarpum. The sequence goes on along the minus strand of JALJEV010000519.1, from coordinate 2,610,468 downwards.
GGTCAAAAACTTGTATGCTTCAATTTTACTTTTAGTGATGTAATATACATTGTATTGACTAAAGTTATTGACATTATCATCATTGCTATTGATCTAATAAATTTTTATATATCTAGAAAAATAAACATGAGCTTTTTCATAAAATAGATCATTCAAATAAACATGAATTTTTATTAAATAGATCATTCTTATAAGGAACATGTATAAGTGTGTCTAACCACTGCATTAGCTAGGTGTGATTATGGACTAATATGAATGTTTTTCTTTCTTAAGTACTTTTAGGGGAAAAAAATCAAATAAATTGGTAGCAAATTTTATATTTTCTATAAATGACCTCATGAAAATGTTATTTTCTTATTTTTTCATATAAAATTCATTGGCCTTGTATATAATAAATACGTACAGATCACAATGGAAATGTTTGACTTGACCCTACAAGCTAATATTCAAATGACACAATGAGGTCACAAAAATTAATATAAATACATGGGAAAGAGGAAAGTTATTTACACGTTATTATAAGAAGGTTCCCAAGTTTGAAGTGTTGCAGAGACTAATATCAATGGATGTGGCAAAGTTACATAGCTCTGATGATGATGACGACAAGAAAGAAGAGGAAGTTGTGCTTCCTGGGTTTAGATTCCATCCCACAGATGAAGAGCTTGTTGGATTTTATCTGAAGCGAAAAGTGGAGAAGAAGCCTCTAAGAATTGAACTCATCAAACAGATTGACATCTACAAATATGATCCATGGGATCTTCCAAGTAAGATCACCTTCCTCTTAATCTATGTTGTGTTACTTAAAAGCTAAACCATTTTTTTTTTGTAAATGATTTAATTGGTATATATATATTTAACATTTTGCAAAGTTTTCATATGGTGATCTAGAAACTCAGCTTCAATAATGTGTTATTATTGAATAAAATGTAAATTAATTGAAAGTATAACAAAAATTTGATAATACGCATGATACAACTTTATTATGCAGTCAACTGTAATACATAACTAATCAGTCAACTCTCTAACATAACATATATATATATATATATATATATATGTGTGTATTTTTTCCTCTTCACATTTTATAACTGGTTGTCTAGTTGTCTGCGTATTGCAGTTGTCTACCAAATATTTTTCCGCATGATGTATACATACATTGTGGCCGGTGTTTCATTAATTGATGGTTTCTAATATTGATTTGTGGTAATTAATTAATGCATGAAGAAGCAAGTTCAGTGGGGGAGAAAGAATGGTACTTTTTTTGCATAAGAGAGAGAAAATACAGGAACAGCATAAGGCCTAATAGGGTGACAGGGTCTGGATTTTGGAAAGCAACTGGGATTGATAAGCCTATATACTGTGTTAAAGAACCCCATGAATGCATTGGCCTCAAAAAATCACTTGTCTATTACCGTGGAAGTGCTGGTAAAGGCACCAAAACTGATTGGATGATGCATGAGTTTCGTCTTCCACCTAATGGAAAAACTACCAATCATCCACAAACTAATGATGCCAATGATGTTCAAGAAGCTGTAAGTCAATTTTATGTTTTACTCATCTTTTTTCTTTCATTAATATCTATGCACCATGTATAAAAAAAATATATATTATCAATCAATGAGAAATTACTATCTTTTCATTCTTAAATCACTGCAAAAAAGGTTTTTTATATTATACATTTTGATTCAATAATTATCTGAAGATAAATTAAAAATGTTATATTATATTGAAAACCCAAAAAGCATGCATTTTGAAGTTTTTATTTAAAGCTAAAATTGCAGCCATTTTAAGATGGAAATGTCATATGAATAATTTTTTGGTTTGATTAAGGTTTTGTTTTTGGAAAATATCTATTTTATTGTTTTAGTTTCATAGAAAAAAAATATTCTTTTGATTCTAATAATATCAAAAGTTGTTCTTTAATTTCTGTCATTACATCACGTATATTATGAGAATCAAAAAAATAAAATAAATATTGAAAAATGGAATAAAGTGTATATTATTTTAGTTCCTGTCAAATATTTATTTTATTATTTTAATCTCATAAAATATAGTTAATGAATGAAACTTATCATACTAAAAAATTAATGCTTGATATTATATGGGATTAAAACAATAAAAAAATATATAGGAATCAAAATAATAAAATAGTATGTTTAAAGATCAATATTTTATTGAAGAATAATTTTTATAAAACCCAATAGTACTTTATTAGACATGATAGTTTATGGTTGTAGCTTTTCATAATGTCTTTTTTTTTTGTGAAAAATAAAACAAAATAAAATGGGAAATAATTAAAGGCATCTAGAACTGTATGTAAAGACAAATCTGAGATAACATAGTCAAACAACTACGTAAAATGGTTTCTCAGATTCTTTGTTAGGAAGCTTGTTCATACTCAAGAAGACCACAAACAAACAATTGCTGTAATACATATTATTCTAAAGTCAGAAGCACGTTTAGTAGACCACATAAAGGAAAATTACATATAGATCAAGACACACGAACCAATTTATTTATTGAATAATCACATCAATTCATCTAGTAGCCTGCAATAATTAAGCTAAGAATGACTTCAGATATTTTTTTAAAAAAATAAAAATTGGTGAATTCACGGTCATTTTAATAATAATAACTATAAACATGTGTTGTATCGTAATCTAATACGTAATATTAATCATGTCGATTACTGTATAAACATTTTTAATTGTATTTTTATAATTATTTAATGAAAGAATGGAATTTTAAAAGTTTCTTAGGTCACTGGCCAGAAGACTTTTGAATTGAACGAATGGGATTTAAAAGTAAAAAAAAAGGAAGATATTTAGGGATGCATCCATTCACGTGTAAAAAATTTTATAGTGATAATATACCAAATTAATTTACATCGGTTTCCCACTCAACTATACCAGACATTGATATCCAACCCAGAAAATCATAGAAAAAAAAATTGTAAGATTATGCCATAACAAATGATCTCATCATAAATTAAATTTTATATGATTAACAAAAAAAAAATTATTATCAAAATCAACAAACTTATTGAATATAATAGATTGTGATTGACTGACTATAAGATATTTATTAGTGTATGAATATTTTTCTCTTAATTCAATTAATTTTCTTCTAGATAATTGTTAACTTATCAAGAAAGTAAGAGAATTTTGTGGTTCTTATCTGAACGTTACATAAATTGCATTTATTTCAATATGTGACAATCACTTTGAATGCAATGGACCAAGTCAACACTAAATTTAATATGTCTCTTTATTGAAAGTGTTTTTTTGTTTATAAGTATATATGTGGTGTTGAATGGTTTGTAGGAAGTGTGGACACTATGCAGAATATTCAAACGAATCCCATCTTATAGGAAATACACACCAAATTTGAAAGACTCAGCAACAACAACAACAGCAACAGCACCAATCACGAAACCAAAGTCTTCAAGTTCCAAAACATGTAGCTTAGAATCTGACAACGGCAAGCCATACTTGACTTTCACAAACTCACAACTCATTCAACAAAATGAAAGGAAACCAATATCAGTTGACGGACATAATAACCAATTATTTGTAGGTCAGTTTGGAAATGTAGGTCATCATCATCATCATCAGACTCCAACATCATTAATGTCTTTCTCAAGTTTTTGGAATCATCAGAATGTGGAATTTGCTAATAATAATGACAATTGGGATGACCTCACTTCTGTGGTTCAGTTTGCTGTTGATCCATCCAGGGTTTCTGATTGTAAAGAGTTCAATAGATTTTGATTATCAGAAAATTTTTTTTCTTTTTATGCTTAAACTATACTAATAACAGTAACAAATTTGACCAAATATTTTGTTGTTTTTTCTTTGGTCAATTTAACAAAATATTGTATGAACCGGATTTAGTTGTAATATTATTTGTTACACACATGGTATCTTCTATTATTTTTTTTATCTGATTAATATCTTGAGGGATCCATTCTTGTTTGACTATACTCTTTTTTTTAAGGAGTACTAGAGTTAAACAATTTAATTATAAAAAGATAAAAAATAATGAGATATTGTTTAGAAAATATTTATTATTATTTTGATCTTAAATTTAACCTTTTATTGTTAATTTATCATGAAACATTTACTTATATTGCTATCTTTAAATTAGGGGATTAGATTATTAATAAATGGTAAAATTTAAATATTTAAATGATAAAAAATATATTTCAAGAAATAAAATGATAAATATATTATTTTTTGAAAATATTTTATTATTTTTCATCTCTCAGCTACTTAAATTACTAATCTTTATGCTTGGAAAATTTGAAATGATAACTTACTCTGTAATTAATAATGTATTGACTATAATGCAGTGAAATAACAAAGTGATAATAATATTTCTAGAAGTATTTTCTACGTATTTTTATATAGAAAAAATATTTTTAATGATTAAAATATAAAAATATTATATTTTTAAGGATTATTAATTTTATCATTTTTTATTTCTAAAAAACTAAATTATTCCACCTTAACATGTCTGAGGATTAAAATGGAAATTTTTGCTCTCGATAATTAATAAAGTATTGACTATAAGATTCGATTACTTCCTGGGATGACAAAGTGATAATAATATTTCTAGAAGTATTTTATATGTTTGTGTAAAAAAAAAAAGTATTTTTTTATGTAGAAAATGAAAATTGATAAGTCATGTAAGGACCAAATGTACACTATATTTTTGTTTTGTCGAGGATATAAAACGTAAATAAAGATCTAAGTTAATACGTAAATACTTTATATTTTTGGTTCGTAAACAGTTTTTATATAGGACTAATATTTAAAGTTTTTTCTTGTATGGACTAAAATAAAATATAATAATATCAAGGGTATACACTAAATTTACAATAAAAAAAACGGACTCTAAATTCATGTAATGGTAATGAATTTTACATGTAGGTGTAATCCTATAAAATGTCACTCAAGGTTAACATATATAAATTTTATTGTTTAGATATATTATGATAGAGTGAAATTTATTTTTATTTCATTTCATTTCCATCAAATCAATTAAAAAAATAATATACAGAATGAAATAAAATAAATTTGACTAATCTTCATTCTAAGTCCTCCCATTTTGACCAATTCAAACAATAAAATTTAATATGATATTTCATTCGTTTGATCTAAATTTAATAAAATTTAATACAACGTTCGGGTCAACAGTCAAACTTTTAACAACGCTCCTATAAATTCGGATTGGAAATGAGAAGTGATGTGCATTGTTAACAATCCCATCACTTCATGTCAATAAAACAAAATATCTGTAACTATGCACAAAACAACCTTTAATACATAAAATAATATTAAATAAAATATAATATTATAAAAATAAAAAAATTATGAATTGACAGTTTAAACTTAATGTATTGCGTATTATGAGCTAATTTTTGACCTTGAAAAAAAATTTATATTAATTATATGGAATCTTATTAATATAGAATAATTAAATAAAACTATTTTATACGGTAGCCTATTTTATACGGTAGCCTTCAAACTTATATTATAATTATGTACTATTAGAAAATTACTATAATATTATTTTATATATTATTAGCCTTTATAATACATCGAATCAAGATATAAATGATTAAGTTATGTTTTATATGATAAAAAAAATTAAAGTGATGATAAAATAATTTAAATAAATGTATAATCTTTATTAATATATATTTTTTATTTATTTTAACATATTTTTAAATAATTTTTTCAAAAATAGTTATTTAAAGGACGTGGTTATTGTAGTATAGATATTAAGGCAGTTTATATACCAAAAGAGAAGTGTAAAACTTTAGAAGTGCCACTTGGGGAAAAAAATGAAATTGGGGTTACTATAATGACTCAAAGTTGTGATCCAAATCCAAAGGTGGAGGAGAAATGAGTTGTGGGTGTCCTCACATCCTCTACTATTTGATAGTTTTAAAGATGGGTCTTTAAGAAGCTGATTCTTCTCTCAATCTCTCTTGATCACGTTCATTTGAGAGGTACTAGGCCCAAGGGTATCATGGCTAAATGGCTAACTTGGGCTGACTCAAGTCAATTCAAGGATGGAATAGACTAAATATCTGTTACAATTTATTTCCCTTAATTGAGTCCAATGATGTTTATTTGTTTAGTTTATAATTCCAGTCATGTTTTGTAGAATAAGAGTTATTTTTGTGTTTTAGTTTGAAAAGAAGGACATAGAAACCAATTTGGGGTTCTTTTATTTAATTTGTAACCGAAAAACAATAATTTTGTGCTGTCACTGGTAGATGTTATTGTTTTTTACACGAAGGAAATCTTTCATGAAATTACTGCAACAGTGATTTCACTATATTGCAGCAGACATTGTGTCTTTGTTTCCTAGTTATTTCAATGCAGAGGCTGAGTAAAAGCGAAAAAGAATTGTCTGCTGCACTTAACGCGCGTAGAATGAATGTTTTAAGTTAATTTCGATTGTAAAATTTACATTAAAACACGTCAGAACTTGCCTAATTGTTAAATAAACAAGCCTAATTGTTAAATAAACAAGCCTAATTGTTTAAGTTGCATCATAGTCTATTCGTTGTGGATTCAAATGATACATATCACAGAAGATTTACCGGTCAGCTCGTGTTGTATTACATTGCATTTACATCAGAAAAATGTATTCAGTTTCAGGGCAGGTCATAACACAGCTTGATTAGGCAATGATAAAATGAAAACAATAATAAGGTTTACACGCTCATCCAACAAAATGGTATAATTACATTGCCTAAAGTTGAAATTTGCTCTATGTTGTATACTTGTGAATAACATCAAGGCTGATGGAAAGTGTTAGCTCCTTGTTCATGGTGATGATTACTACCTGGCTGGCTAACAACAGGAATATCCAAACTGCTTCCATCAGTTTCGGGTGCTACTTCCCTTACATCAGCTATCCTTGCTTCTGTTGCCTGAATATCACTCCATTCATTGTCTCCAACTGGCTGAATGTTCACTTGATCTGTTGCCATGTGGACAACATTCTCTGCGGGGACTGGTATGGCTCTAGAAACACTCAAGCATGCCTTATCCACATTCTCTTCTGTTGGGTCAACATGTTTAGTATCTGAGCATGACTCTGTCTTCTCAAAAACTTGAGTTGTATCAATGTGTTGCCTGTTGAAAAGAAAGTTATCTGCTATGTCAACTTTGGTTTTATGATGCTCCACATTTCATAGCTCATATACATATTCAACCTCAATGAACTCGTAAAAAGACATAAACCATCAAAAGTTTCTTTTCATTTCTCTGTTTCACCAAGTATTGATATAAAACTATCTGCTATTTCCATCTTTATGTTCTGGAGGGAAAAGAAAAGTAGTTAACAAATTTAACCTTTGAAGTTGGGCTTTTAGCACGTTCACATATGCAAGTAGCTCTTCCTTCTCTTTTGTTACTGCAGATTCTCTCTGAACAGCCTCCCTTATCCTAGCTTCAGCATTTGCATCCGCAACCCTAACCTTTTCTTCAGCTCTCACTACAGCTGCTTCTAAGATCACATCATGTTCTCTAGCTTTTGCCAATTCAGAACGCCACATATTTGCTTCCTGAATAGCAGCATCTCTTTGCTTGATTAATTGCTCTCTTTCTTTGCTTAGGCCCACAATCTTTTCTTCAGACTCTTTTAGCTACAAAAAGAATAAACAATTTAAAATAAAATGAACATTCCAGATAATTCCACAGCAAGTAATACACATAGCCAAGGGTCGATTTTCCAAAGCATTTTACCGAGAATCACTCAAATTTCCATCACCCGAATAATATTTTCAAATGAACCAACACAATGGCATACCTTCTGTGTAAACAACTCTTGATGCTTCTCAGATTCTTTCTGCAAACGCTCAATTTCTGCACAAGCAATTCTTCGTTGATCATCCATAGTATAAGCAGCAGATGCTGCAGCCTCGGCAGCTTCAGCAGTCTCAGAGAGTTTATCTGCTATATCTTTTATAGTTGAATCGCGTGCACGAAGGTCTCGAGACAAATTCTGTAGCTCCTCATCCTTAACTCTTAGTGTTTCCTGTAGAGTGGAGTAGCATCTTCAGAACCAAAAATCCAAAGCAATAAAGAACCATAAAGACCAAAGAAGACAATAAATACCCACACACAAATATTTCTTGTCTAATTAGAAACAAACCCTTTCTATATTTGTATCCACTATCCTCATTTCCTCTTCAAAATCTTTGCCACTAGACCCCCTCCCCATTTATTAGATACTAGGAGAGAAAAAAGTGATATTCATCAACAATCTTTATCTTTCTTTTTTTCCCTTTCATTACCTTTACTTCCTTTTTGAAGTGAACATAAATCAGAAGTCTGCAAAGGTCGGTGAGCCAAGTAAACAGTGATACAAAGGGTAGACCTCCCCTAACCCCAAAACCAAAGGAGAAATCCATGCATTTTCAAACAATACGGTGACAAGGAAAGACATATTTATTTTGTTTAATACTAGACAACGGCAGACAATGAACCCTGATCATAATCCAATTTCAACCATAGCACTCAACCATATTGCTTTTCTTGCCACAAACAATATTTCATGAATTATGTAAAAAAGTATGACAATTAAATCGTAGCATCACCCAATCAAATTAGTAAGATTTTTTAAAAGCTTTATAGCTAGTAACAAGGTATATAAGGGTGTGTTTTGGCAAGCTTTGAAAGAAAAACAATTTTATGATATAACTTTTCTTTTTACCTTCTCAGAATAGTATTAAAACATTTTGCCCTTGGAGTTTTAGCGTAGTTTAAAAAGTTTAATTAAACTTTTAATCACATGATATACATACATAACCCAGGCCTTGCACAAAAAAGCAAAAAACCGTTTAAAAATCAATCCCTATTCATTCTTCATTCAGTCTTTTCTGTGTAACATAAAGGGAATGTGTTAGGAACCTAATATGAGAGCCAATAGATATAGAACGGACGAAGGAAAGAATTGAGCGGATGTCCTTATTGAATATTGATATCTGAATCTACTAAGAAAATGTAGGAATCTTCTAAGGCATATCAAGACTGTATTAGAAGTAACAACATCCATCATGAATGCCGAATTATTCATAGGAGGACAAAGAAAGACAGCATAAACCAGAACCAGATTGTACCTTCATGATTGTTAAATCATCCATAGGACCATCAGTAGGCCTATTATTCATCATTCCCAGAGCATTTCGCAAAGAAATCTGCATTGCTGCTTCAATTTCTTTTGAACATTCCAAGGCTGTTGAATTGGCTGCAGCAACAACTGTTGCAACAGTTCCTAATTTTGTAGAACCATTTCCACTTAAAGAATTCACTGCTTCTTTATGGGCTTTTAGAACCAACTGAGTTGCTCTAATGTCAGAAGATAAAATGAATCAGACAAGAAAGTAATTACAACTATTAGATAAGAAAATCTGAAACAGAAATGACCCAGTAATCATTTGAATTGATCCACTGTAGCAGAAAGCAAGAACACCAGAAAAATAATAATTATAATAAATAATAATAAAACGAATATAAACATAAACTGATGCTTATGAAATATAAAAGAATTTTAATGGACATCCTAATGCATTCAACAACAACATAGAATAAAAGGGATAAGGTTAAATTCCATGGAACTTGGCCCAAAGGGGAAGAAAGTGAGATTTCAAAACTTACTGTAAAGTTGAAACCCATGCTCTAGCTGCACCAGGAGTCTCGGCACAGAGGAAGTAATCCTTTTTCTGTGGTGTCCCAATATCTAAAGAAGGCAATTAAGGTAACAAACAGTGATTTCCATAAATTTATTAGCAACTAATAACTTGAAAATACTAAGAATGACAAAAGGATACAAAAGCAGCACCCATCATACTTTGGAAGCCCACTGAAACACAATAAAGCAAATAAACAACCACATCAAATGAAATTCGTATCAAAAATAAAATTCATCCAACAAAACTTCATAAATCATATCTGGAAACCAGGCAACATAGGCTTATGTTAAAACATCATCATTCTTATCAGTACCAAAAATATAAGCCATTCTTACTGGAAATTCACAGGAGATACAGTGATGGTGCTATTGGCATCAAATATAATCGTTCCTTTAACACTGGGCTCATTTCGTCTTAACCTAAAGAAACCAAAACAACACAGAAAATTGATTAGTAAGCAAAGCGATTTTCTCACACAAAGAAAAACCAATACGTATACACATACTTGTATTCCATTCTCCCCGTTGTCGGGTCCAAAATCACCCATCGCTCGTTCCATTTTCTCAGCTGTGAAAACAAAACCAATTTTCACATGAACTAGCAAATTATTATAATTTTTTTTCTCTAAAAAGCATCAATTAAGTCACTTCCGTAAATAAAACAAAATTAGCTATTCTAACGATTATTAAACACATTGGAATTACAGGATGATCGGAATTTCGCATATGAAATAACAATTGAAAAAAAAAAGTGCAAAGGCGAAAAATAAAGTGAAATTGAAGTGATAAAAGAGAAATAGGTAAAAAGATAAAATGAATTACGGTTTCAGATCTCTTGAGAAGTGGTCCCTGCAACAAGTTTCTACCGGAAGCGGAAGCGAGTTGGCGCTTGATCTTCTCCAAGCTATTCTCTGTGGTTTCTGCAGCTCGCTGTGACATTGCGATTCAGCTCAGTGTTATTAACAGCGTTTCGAAATCACACACACAACGAAAGAGAGAGAAAAACACACACACAGAGAAAGAGAGAGAGAGAGAGAGAGAAAGTGACGATTGAAGAGTTACGTTACCGGAGAAGCCATGAGCGTAGATCAAGACTTGTCGGAAGCTGAAACACAAGGGTTTTGCGTGATATTCTTCAGATTTGCGTTTTCCAATGTTTTTAGAATATTTGCAACAAAATTTTAATTTTAAATAATTTAATTATTTAATGAGAAAGACCGGTAGGTTATTCCGCTTACTGACTTCTAGTTGTGCAGTTAGCTTGACTTTTTGCTTTTGTGTTGGTTAGAATTCTTTTTAAAGATTAACAATAAATTAAACTAGATTTCTAAAATGAATATTTTACATTGATAATATAATATATTATTTTTTTTCTTTTAATTTTATTTTTAATTAATAAAATATAATCGATTGATTTTGAAGAATACTATTTTCTTTTTACTGATCTGTCTTAGTAAAATTGATTTTATAAAATTTAATTAAAATTTTAATGTGTCTTTAATTTATATTAACATGTTTTTATGCAACAAAATTAGTGTAAATATTTTTAATCGTAAAATTAATCCATTATTTTAAATTATAATCAATTCTATATTTAAAATCAATTTATTAATTTCAATTTTTTTCAACATAAAACTAAGTTTATTAAAATTTATTCTAAATTCGTAATTAAATTTGAAACATAAAGTTGGCTATAAAGTTCGAAATTTTCTTTTAAGGCATATTTAAAATTAAGTTTTGAGATTTTTTTAAATTTTGAGTAAGAAAATTTATATTATTTGACAATAAATAAGAAAATATAATTAATAATGTGTATTTATATTTATTCTGTTGGTATATTTATGAACTTAATTGGAATGTTGAGACAGTGTAAAAAAGAGAAAAAGAAATATACTTGTCAGCATTAGTTTTTTTAAAAAGAAAATCACTCTTTTAACATTTTAATGTTTTAAAAGTTTTAATTCAATACTTTTAGTTTATATTCATTATATTTTGTTGCATTCTAATTTATTATTTTATTACTTGTCTAAAGATCAATCTTTTAATTATCAATTTTTTTAAAAAAAAAAATTAAACAAACGGTCGATAATATATAAATAGATGTGTAGATAATTTGAATTTAAACACAGCATAGCATTTCTAAATTGGCGCTTTTTCATTTTGCGAAAACAAAATCCAAACCCTAAAGAAAAATACTGAGTCACAGTTTCAAATTCACTGACACAGCAACACTGATCCATGTTCAGCGACCAGCTTCATCCTTCACTTCACTAATCAAGCTTCAAAGTAAGCATCACTGTAAACAATTGCACATTCAGCTAAGCATTTTATCAAACACAAAGCAGGCAAAGAAACTTAATGGCTGGGATATTGAAGCAACCAGGAGCTTTCGCAATTACGCCTCACAAAGTATCAATCTGTATACTTCTTAAGATCTACGCTCCACCCGGTCAGATATCGGTCCCATTTCCTTTCTCTTCCGTTTCTCAGCACAATCGCCTTGGCTCGTTCCTGTTAGCACTCACCAAGGTCACCGCTTTTTTCTTTTCTTCTCCGTAGCAGAGGAACTTTCATTTCAATTAATTCCTCCATTTTCAGTATAATTTTGATTTATCACATTCTGGGTGGAGAAAAAATTGTGGGTTTGGGAGCTTGCATTTCAGTTAATTCCTACTTTTATTTTGTGTCTCGGTTTCACCCCTTGTCTGTTTTTTCTTACTTGGTAGTGTTGATTTAGGCTCTATTTGGATAAATTTATTTACAAACACTTAGTTGAAGAAAATGAGAATGTTGAACAGATTAAAATTCTCGTATAAATGTAAACTAGCTTATGCAAGTTAAAATCAGCTTTTGGAGAAGCTAAATCAGAATGATTTTATTTATGCATAAGCTTATCTTAATTTATGGGAGAAGCCTAATCCATTTTATCTCCTTAGTTTCTTTTCCTATGCTGCTTATTGAAAGTTTAATCACCTTCTTGGCTTCTTGATGGCTTGATATTAGAATGGGTGTTGAATCATACGTTCTCTGCTTGCTGGTCAAGGATTTTCTGTATAATTGTGTGTTGAAAATGTTGTTAATAATGCAGTCCTGCGATGATATCTTGGAGCCGAAATTGGATGAACTAATCCACCAGTTGAGAATGATGAGTCAAAATTGGGAGGCTTCTTGGGTTATAGATCAATTGATGAGTAAACTATCATCTCTGTCATCACCTGATGATTTGTTTAATTTTTTTAGTGATATACGAGGTCAGTTGATCAGGTTTAATATTACTAGTCTTTGACCTTCTTTTTTTACATGTCTTGTCTGTTTTCATTCCATCTTTTACTTTTTATTTTATTTGCAAGTTGGATCACAGCTGGTTATTGCTTATTCTTTAGACCAAATTTTCATATTTATTTTATTCATATTAAAATGTGGTTCAGGAATACTTGGGGGTCCTGATTCAGGTGCCGTTGAAGATGACCAGGTTATTTTGGACATGAACAGTAACCTGGGGATATTTCTTCGGCGTTGTGTACTTGCTTTTAACTTGCTGTCGTTTGAGGTATGGCGTTTTCTAGCATTCTTAAGATGGTTCAAATTGAACATTGTTTGTTTGAATATTTATAAGATCATTAACCTTGTTAATAAAAAATGGGAGATGGTGAAGTTGTTTTATTTGAAGCTCCATAATATTGCTAGGTGCTTCTAACAAAGGTTTGTTGACTAAATGCTTTACCTTTTAATGAGTTTATATCAATACGTTAAAATTCATGGAGTGGGGGCTCGGCATCTGATATACTTTGTTTGCATGATCACCAAGTTGCTATTTGGAGTTCAATATACAATTTTGAGTCTCTGGTTTTGAATATATAGTTTTTTGAAACTTAAAAATGACTAGGAGTCTCTGATGATTTTTATTTTTTTTTTACACTTTCTCATATTTGTGTAATTTTCACATTTCTTCTTTAGAATGAAATTTATCCTCCTTGTAATGTCTTATTTGAATGTCCAGGGTATATGCCATCTCTTGACAAACATTGGGATCTATTGTAAAGAAGAATTCTCAAATTGCCCTTATGAAGAAAATAGTTTAGATGATTCTAGCAGTAATCTGGAGACATATTCAGAATATGAGAACATGGACCTCGAGAACTTTGTCTATGAAAAGGTTTCAGAAGAAATTGAAGCAAGAAAGCAAGCTAGTGAAGTTGTTCCATTCCATCTTCATACACCCAATACACTTTTGAGTTTAGTTGATGGTATACGTATCTAACTTAATTGGGCTGCTCGTTTAGTGTTTTCTTTAGTTTTCAAAGCACTTGAAAGATATAGACCAGGATTTTATCAGTCAACCAAATCCCAGTTGTTTCTAAACTTGTTTATCCTGCACTCCACTTTTGACTTTTGAGTTTCTCTGTCTATGTCTTTGCTTTTTGAGACACTGTTTGACACAATGACATAAGTTCACTAATGATGGAACTCACGTGCACAGATATTGACGTCCCTGCTGATTCAGTATCCAAACAGAGTGATAAAGTTACAGTAGCTAGTCCCTATGGAGACCCTTCAAGTAACATGCTGCGAGATGTTGATCACAGCGGTGCAGTATTTCTGCGGACAAACTGGCAGATACAAGGGTACTTACAGGAGCAAGCTGATACCATTGAAAAGTAATCAACTTATAAACCTAGAACTTCCCTATTTTTTTTTTCATTTTAAAAATGAACTTGTAAGTTGTAATAGTGCATTGCAATTATATTAACTTTTAAGTTTTATCTGTATTGTAGGAACGGTAGTGCTGTGTCTTTTAATGGGCTTGAACATATTGTACGGCAGCTACAAAAATTGGCCCCTGAATTGCATCGGGTAATTTTATTGAAGTTTTGTAATAATACTATTCTTTTAATCTATTTTTTCATTAAAGTTTGATGTGATTTTGAGTTTCACTTCAATCCAGGTTCACTTTTTGAGCTACTTGAACAGTCTTTCTCATGAAGATTATATTTCTGCTTTGGAGAATCTTCATAGCTATTTTGATTACAGGTAATTGAACAGTTTTTTCTTTATTCTATATCTGATGGCATTGATCAATGTTTGGGTTCATTTGCTGACTAAATATTACATATAGAGCAAGAGGAAGTAAGACATCATTGATTTGTGCATGTTCATCATCAATGGATATTCACTGCTTTGTGTACGTGCATGTTACTGAAGGCTATCATTACCTTGCATGCATGTTACTTTTTCCCCCCTAGCTTCAAATATAATATGGCCCTAAACTTGTTTGATCGCTATTCAATGTTAGCACTTTGTCTATATGGTTTATGGTGTCTGGTAATCAACTTATTGTAAAGTAATAATATAGAGGAGGGCATCAGGTGGCTAAAGGAACAATGCAAATAAAGTATCTAAAAATGAATTGTTGTCAAGGAAGTAAATTAGCCTGCTATCAAATGAATTCTGTTTCTTGGTGGTCTTCCACGTGGTTGCTAGGCCTCCTCCATCTTATTAATACTTCAAATCCCAAATTTATTGATGTTGATGATTGTCAAAATTTAGAATCTCTTCATATGTAATTGTGAACCTTTCCCTTATCCTTCATCTATGGTTTTTGTATTTTGCTGTGAATTATAGATCTTATAAATATATTTCTCACATACTCCCAAGTATTGAGCAACTTAATAGCCAAAACGAAATAGAGAAGCATTATCTTCTACAACTAAACTTATCTGTTATTTGTTGGACAAAAGTGCAGGGACTGAAGGATTTGATTTTGTTCCTTCAATTGGTGGTAATGGCTTTGGAAGATATGAAATCGGTTTATTATGTTTGGGGATGATGCATTTTCACTTTGGACATCCAAAGCTGGCTTTAGAGGTAATTTTTTTGTTCATTTTGATTTTGATACATGCTCTGCATTTGTACTTTACTTACTAACTCTACTACAGATTATTTTTTGGTGCTACCCTTATATTGGTTTGTTATGTATAGGTTTTTACAGAGGCAGTTCGTGTATCTCAGCAGGTAATCATGTAAAAAATATTTATTTACTCAATAAAATTGCCAACTTATATTCACTAATTATTTGCAAAACCTCAGTTGACAGCGTATGTTGTTTTATGCAACTTTATGCTACAAGGGTTACATGGCAAAATAAATGTTGGCAATTGTTGCCATTTGAACCCAAATCTATCTCCCAGGTATATTATATATTTTGCTGTGAAAGACTGACAGTTTTCATTTGTGCAGCAAAGTAATGATACCTGTCTTGCATATACTTTAGCAGCTATCTCAAACTTGCTGTTTGAAAATGGTATCTCTAGTACAGCTGGGACTCTAGGATCATCATACTCACCTTTTACGAGCATAGGTATTTCACTATCTGTTCAGCAACAGCTGTTTGTTCTCTTGAGAGGTTCTTTAAAGAGAGCTGAAAGTTTAAAGTTAAAACGGTTGGTGGCTTCCAATCATCTGGCAATGGCCAAATTTGATCTAACGGTAATGAGATTTCTTCGTGAGTATGCTTTTTACTATGCTTGAAATTTTTGCTATGCCTTTTTATTTTACATCACAGTAGTATTTCATTGCAGCATGTTCAGCGGCCCTTGCTATCATTTGGTCCAAAAACTTCCATGAAGCTCAGTACTTGCCCAGTTAATGTTTGCAAGGTTGTAGAAATCTGTGATTATTCTTTGGTTGGTCATAGTTTCAGAACATGAACTCTATTCTTTACTTAATCTATTTTCTTCTTGTATGACTGCAGGAACTCCGGTTGAGTTCTCATCTGATTAGTGATTTTAGCTATGAGAGTTCTGCAATGACAATTGATGGTGCCTTCAGTACAGCTTGGCTTAGGAACTTACAAAAGCCAACAGGTTCTCTGGTTTTGTGTCAAGAGAATGGATCTGGCAACAGTTCTAATGTTTCTCAATTCATTGCACAACCAACCTCAATTCCTGGATCGGTGTTGCAAGCATTGGGTTCATCTTATATACTTCGTGCAACTGCATGGGAGTTATATGGCAGGTAAAGTTGCTATTTGTGTTGCGATACGTTTTTATGAATTAAGATTGCACAAATTATTGTTCTAACCATTTTTGGAAATTGCCTACTAACAGGGTATAATTGATTAAAATTCATTGCTTTAGTTTAAGGCAACCTATTAAAATAAGAAAACAAATTTGCTGTAACAACTGCCATTGCTTTTCGTCAATGTATTTTTTTATTTTTTTTTATTGTTCCTACTTTTCAAATGAGTCTAACTGTTACTGGATTTTAATCCATATATCAATGTTCTATTATGGTAAAACCTTCAATGTAAATGATATTTGGCACCAACATCCACTCCTTCTCTTTGCAAGATACTGTTAAGAATTATAGTCAGAGACTTATTTGCTGTGTTAGCCATACCAATTGGTGAGAAAGGTGGGATAGATTATTCATCAGTCACAATGCTTGAATGAAAAAATGGAAGTGGGGGATTGTTATAGAAGGCCCAAAACCCAGAATAAATTTCTACGAAAAAACTTAGCACTCCCTCTGCTAAGAGAACAAATAATTGGTTTTATAACTTCATTGAAGTATTCATGTATGGGTTAGTATAAGTGTGGTAATGAATGCAAAAGATGAACAATAGTCATGGTCTGAATGAATTTTTGGAAATATACATATTGTCCACACAGTCTCTCTTCCCTTGCAACTATTTTTTTGGGTTGAACTTCTATTGTAGGACTTAATCATATGAACTATGGTTTTTAAACTCAGCTAGATAATCATAATGGGTACAGTAGCCTCCATCTTGAGCAAAATTCCTTAACCCGATTACAAATAGGATAAAGCAGAATCTATGCTTTGTCTTTGCTGTTTTTACATGTTTATTTTGTTTTAATTCTTTTCCTCACTTGGATAAAAGATATAGTTCTTGTTTTATATGCATATAATGCTGTTTTTCATGTTTTTTTAATATCTTGAAAGCTAGCTGTATGTATTTTGCATTCTGATTTTTTCCCCTCAACTGTTATTAGTGCACCGCTGTCTCGCATAAATGCACTGGTGCATGCAACGTGCTTTGCTGATGCATCAAGGTAGCTTCAGAGATCACATTCCAAGTTGTTATTATTATCATCTCTTTTCAATGAAAAACAACTGTTTATTTTGTTAGTTTTTTTTTGCTTAATTATCTTTGTTCTTGGTTTCCCCAGCTCATCAGATGCAGCATTAGCATATGTAAAGCTCATTCAACATTTAGCAGTATTTAAAGGATACAAAGGTTAGATTAGTTGCATAAAATTGAATAGAATTCCACAATTCTTTTATGGTATTGTATGTGATAATTTTCATGTTTGCAATTGTTTTATCTTGTTTTTGTACCTTTGCTAATAGTTTGTAAGTCGCCAGATTAATTATTTATGAAAAATAATATGATAAATTCAACTTAATCGCAATTATTTGCGGTGAAAATTGTCTTTTGTTACAGAGTGGTCTTCTTTTTTCTTCATCATGAATGTAGATAGTGGATAGAATGTCCCCTATCACCTATTTGAGTTCCTTCTCTTACCTTTTATCCCTCTTCTTGTTCTGACACCTTCATTTTCTCTGCTTCTAGAGGCCTTTTCTGCCCTTAAAATAGCAGAAGAGAAGTTTCTATCTGTCTCAAAATCACAAATTTTACTGCTAAAGTTGCAGCTGCTTCATGAACATGCTTTACATCGGTAAGTAGCCTGGTTCATTTGTTGTACTAAGAATCTTAAATTCTGTTAGCATCTGAGATTTCAACAGGGTTAATAACTTAATTGAGCATTGTGTAGTGGACAATTAAAGTTAGCCCAGAAACTGTGTGATGAGCTTGGTGTTTTGGCATCACGAGTAACTGGTGTTGATATGGAGCTAAAAACGGAAGCAAGCCTTCGCCATGCTCGAACATTGCTTGCCGCAAATCAATTCCGAGAGGTTTTTTTATTCCTCTTCTGTCTACTAAACTATATACAGAAAACTAATCACATCTTGAATTGATGGTGCATATGTTACTACTTTCCTTTTGTAGGAAACCAGGATCATATTCTTTAAATATTCTGTTTTATGTGTCCTTGTACTATATCATTTGACAAAATAGCAAAGGGTTTGAACAAGGGATCATACCCTTTAAGTATATTCTGTTTTTAGTGTCCTTGTACTGTATCATTTGACAAAAATGCATAGGATTAAAAATTTCCAAGTATGCTGCATTCAATGCTGTTTGCATATCAAAGTAAAGCGCTTGTGGATCTTAGCTTCCTTGCCTAGTAAGGAGAAAAAAGGGTGAAATCAATCATTGTTAGCTTAATAGGATAACATTTAAAAAATATATTATTTCGACTCTGCATAGACTGTTTTTAATTTTCTTATAATGATTTTTTCTAGGCAGCTGCTGTGGCACACTCTCTCTTCTGCATGTGCTACAAATACAATCTTCAAGTTGAGAATGCTTCAGTTCTTCTTTTACTAGCTGAGATTCACAAGGTACATTATCATATTGTCTGACATACTTGGTAGTTCATGCAATCTGGATCAAGCTACATTTTTCTTTTAATAATAATAATAGTGTATGGATGAAGTCATTTTGTTTGTTCTCATTTAACTTGTTATATAATTTTAAGTTGCTGATGAGTAATAACTTACTGCCAAGTGATATCTCCTCTCCTATTCATCACACAGAAATGAAAATTTATTATTAATCAGTAATATTACATGAAAAGGAAATGAAGTGGGAAAAATACAGAAGGAAAAAGGTTGTAAGAAATTTTCGCAAGCACTAAGCAAAGTCTTACGTAGATAATGTTTCTCTGCTTGCTTATAAGCACTCACCAGCTTCACTTTTTTATTCAGGGGAAAATATTTGTGACGAGTCACCACTCAGTATAATTTTATATTTATGTAACTGTATGGTCTTTTTTGTTTCCTTTTCTTTTCAGTGTATGATCTATTGACTCATCCTAAATTACTGACAGCCTCCTATACTGTCCCAACCCAGGCATTCACATTATTTTGTTCTCTGCTGTTTGTTTACTGAAAAACCTTCTTTTCTTTGTTTTTATCAGAAATCAGGCAATGCAGTTCTAGGTCTTCCTTATGCTTTAGCAAGTCTCTCATTTTGCCTATCATTTAACTTGGACCTTCTGAAAGCCTCTGCCACTCTTACTCTGGCTGAGTTGTGGCTCTCTCTTGGGTCATGCCATGCAACAAGGGCCCTAAACCTTATCCACGGAGCTTTCCCAATGATTCTTGGTCATGGTGGTTTGGAACTCCGCTCTCGTGCCTATATAGTTGAAGCAAAATGCTATCTCTGCGATTCAAACTTCAATGGTATGTCTCTGTAAATTGTTGATGTTAGACTATGCTGAGTTTCTATGACATTTTAAAGTAGTCTTTGATTGTGTTGGCAGCTTGCCTTGTGTCGTATTGACTGTTAATATCCATTCATCATTTTGAAACAGAAGATTGAATTTCTTCCAGTGTGATTTTCAAAATACTTTACAATATTGCATACGCTGCTCGAAATTATGGATGTACCTGTGTTTGGACAATTCTGTTTTCTTTTTCTTGAAAAACGTATTTGTGATTTTATGGTTTTCTCAGGGGGTTGATTCTGTCTCTCCCTGTGTTGGGGCTTTAACTAAGTCTTTGCTGATTTGAATTTGTTTCAGTCTTTGAAGATTATGAGATCGTGATAGATTCATTGAGACAAGCATCTGAAGAACTTCAACTTTTGGAGGTAAGAAGACTTTGTGTTAATCTTGAGTGTAATCACACCTTGTTGAGAAGGAGAAAAATGAGAGATCATGTGATGTGAATGAATCTGTGTGGCTTGACAACACAGCAGAGACTCTCTTTTATAATTAGTCAGAAATATGTTACATAATCACACAACTCATAACATCCCTTATTACATTACTTCTTTTACACAATACATTACATAATTACAAGCTTCCTAAAAGTTCTATTGGTTCTTTTCATCTGTAAAAGCCTTTTTGCAGCATCTCTGCTTCCCGTCAAAGACTAAAATTTCGCTTGGATATAACTGCATGCACGTGATAGATACTAGAGTACTGTGTATCCGTAAAGCATAAATGGGACCTGAAATTAATTCACTCTATATAATTGGGATGGCTGTTATAATGAAAAGACATTACATTATACTCGGGCATATAGACACTAAATAAATGTTTTTCTAATTGATTTTAATGGATCTTTAGACAGTTAGAAATACAAGATTGATGTTGTGTAATGTTGAAAGATCACACTAATCAAAGGCAAAATTTTTACTTAAGCAAAATTAACTTATTTAACCCATTATTTTCCCGTACCACCACATCTTATTAAATTACTCTATCTTCTCACTATCCAAATCTCTTTTGTTTGCATTTTAGTTAAGTTTTGATTTTCTTGTGCCCTTCAGTTTCATGAGCTGGCAGCTGAAGCTTTCTATCTGATGGCCATGGTATATGACAAACTGGGGAGATTAGAAGAGAGGGAAGAATCTGCTGCTTCATTTCGGAAACATATTTTGGCTATTGGCAATCCTCAACCCGTGGTATAACCTCTTGCTTGTATGTTTCGATTGTTCTTAATACCCAAATTTTATTTATATTAGCCTACCAAATTATGTACGATACTGATCACTGATCTTCTGTAATTACTATTCCATAGTTGTTTATAGTTGTAGTCATTTGATTTAGTGTTATTGTTAATGTTAAAGGTCAAAATTACCATATCCAGGATTTACAGTGGCATAGTAAACCTTGGAAATATTTAATCCCCTCTTCTCTTTACAGAGGACAACCGTTCATGTAATGGACATACTAATGACAAATTATTCTATCAGTTTTAATATAGTTGCTACTTCAGTTTATATAAATTGTTTGTCATTTTAGAAGATCTTCTTTTTTTTTTTTCAATTTTAGTCCTGTGTTTTGGAATCTACCCTAAATGGAAGGAGACAATATTAAACTGAAAGAATAATATTAATTAATTTTAAAGGTGAAAGAATCTACTATCTTAAGTAAAATTGCTTAAAGAATATATAAGTATTGAATTGCTTAACTATTGAATATTCATTAATTTATTCCTTAAGTCGATCTATTTAGTAAAGTTTATGATCCAATTTGAAAAAAAAAATATTTACAATGTCATTTAATATAATTCTTAATACTGTTAGGATTACTTAAGAAAATTTTCTTCTTATGAGGATGACTTAGAAGAGAAATAATATTTGAATGGGTAAATTGATCTATATTTTAAACTCTTTCAAAGTTTAAATTAATTATTTTAAAGGAGAAAAATAATCAGGGATAATAATGAAAAGTTGCAGACATTATTTTCAATAATTTTCAGCTATTTGTCTGTACGCTGAGACATTACATTACGTGACTCTTTTCATTAAGTAAATAAATTGTTTCACTAGTATTTTTAAATTTCAAGTGCCGTGTTGTAGCGAAAGTTTAGACATGATACGAATTCTCAAAAGTGCCATGTTTCAGACGTTATCAAGTTTAAAATAAGCTACAGATCTTCATACTTTAAGATATAATATAATTAAAATTACGACGACCTATTTATTTGTCATAGAAATCTTCTAACTTTATTGACCACATAAATATATAAATTGCCATTTCGTGAAGCACTCTTGAAATCGATAAGATCCCATGTTCGAACGTTGTGATAACAAGCACTTGTCACTTTTGGTAGATGTTGTTTACAATCACATCTGGTCTGTTAATACAATCCTACTTTCCTACCAACTCGTACGTTATCCTTAAAAAAAATTATGAAGAGTCCATCAATGTCATAAATGTTGAACCAGTATGTTAGGTCAGAATATCTTCTGACTTAATATTCAGACGATACAAAAATGGCAAAATGTGTTCTGGTTTTAAATAGCTCCCTTTACAGGAAAAGCAAATAGATTTTTAGAATCACTCTAAACAAATCTTAAAACAAGATAACACTAGTTTCACATCCATCCGCAAAAGGATGTGATAAACCCAAGAGAAACGTGTCAGGTCCAGAACCCAACAATCCCACATGGAATTCACAATTTGCCATGTATTATTCGTATTATTCGTTGAATGTAACTTTTTTCGTTATTTGTTTTAATATTAATTGATTTTACTAATCTTTAATTAAATATTTTAGTCAATTATTTTCCAAACAGATAACACTAAAACAAAACAACCCAGGTCACCCATCTTTCTATCTGTATTTTCGGGAGTTCGTCCTAATCTCCCTATCATCGTCATGTCCATGCCAAACTCAATCTCTAGAAACAAATACAATTTCAATCCGCAACTTCACCCTGCCACCTTATTTTCATCCAAACCCAAACCGACACGTGTCACACTCCCACAACTCCCACAACTCCCATCCCCGCTACATAACCCCACCAAGCACAACCAGAACCACACCACAGCCACCACCACCACCACCACCAATAGCCACGGCAACATCCAACCACTAATACAACAGCCACAACCCAATACCAATACCATGGGCAAAGAAACCCAAGCCCAAACCCAAGCCCAAGCTCAAGCTCAAGCCCAAACAGGGTTTAAGCTAGTTGGTTTCAAAAACTTCGTCCGAAACAATCCTAAATCGGACCGGTTTCAAGTGAAACGCTTCCACCATATCGAATTCTGGTGCACCGACGCCACCAACGCCGCGTGCCGCTTCTCTTGGGGACTCGGAATGCCGATTATAGCAAAATCAGATCTATCAACCGGAAACCATGTCCATGCCTCTTATCTTCTCCGCTCCGGCGACCTTTCCTTCCTCTTCTCAGCTCCTTATTCTCCCTCTCTCTCCGCCGCCGAAACCGCCGCCATTCCAACTTTCAACGCCGCTTCCTGCCTCGCGTTCGCATCCAAACACGGCCTCGGCGTCCGCGCCATCGCCGTCGAGGTCGCCGACGCCGAAACCGCCTTCAACACCAGCGTCGCTCACGGTGCAGCACCGGCGTCTCCGCCGGTGCTCCTCGACGGCCGCACCGGCTTCGCGGAGGTGCGCCTCTACGGCGACGTGGTTCTGCGCTACATAAGCTACAAGGACGCGTCACATGAAACAGACACGAACCCTGGACAGTGGTTCTTACCGGGATTTGAAGCAACGACGTCGTTTCCAGAGCTTGACTACGGGATCCGGAGACTAGACCACGCCGTTGGGAACGTGCCGGAGCTTGCTCCGGCACTGAACTACCTGAAAGGTTTTACTGGATTTCATGAGTTTGCAGAGTTCACTGCAGAGGACGTAGGAACGAGTGAGAGCGGGTTGAACTCGGTGGTTCTGGCGAATAACTCGGAAACGGTGTTGCTTCCGATGAATGAACCGGTTTATGGAACGAAGAGGAAGAGTCAGATAGAAACGTATTTGGAACACAACGAAGGTGCTGGTGTGCAACACCTTGCGCTTGTTAGTGAAGACATTTTCAAGACTCTGAGAGAAATGAGAAAGCGAAGTTTTGTTGGTGGTTTTGAATTCATGCCTTCTCCACCTCCTACGTATTACGCTAACCTTCACAAACGTGCTTCTGATGTGTTGACCGTTGACCAGATTAAGCTCTGTGAGGAACTTGGAATTCTTGTTGACAGAGATGACCAGGGTACTCTGCTTCAAATTTTCACTAAGCCCGTTGGGGACAGGTTCGTCATTTTCTTTCCCCAAATTCTGATTTTTCTTATAGATATAACAGTTGTTACATGATTTTGTTGAATGAACAGGCCAACTATATTTATAGAGATAATTCAGAGGATTGGGTGCATGGTGGAAGATGAGGAAGGGAAAGTGCACCAGAAGGGTGCGTGTGGGGGTTTTGGGAAAGGCAATTTTTCTGAGCTTTTCAAATCCATTGAAGAATATGAGAAGACTTTAGAAGCTAGAAGAACCACTACTCAGTGATTCATCTTCTGCTCTTTTTCTATAGTTGTGGGAGTATTACTTGTATACTCACCCTCCCTTGGTTCAAATGATTGCAAGGAAATACAAGACATGCCCAGCTATAACTTTATTTGTATCTCTGCATGTTGAGTGCACTTTTTGGTAACTAACTCAAGTGGAATCTCCCTGTTCCATAGCATCTCACTGTTGTTGCAACAACAATCAGATAACAAATGATATATATAATAGCTTGGTTTCATGCTATTTAACATTTTTCTTCCGAGACAGAGAAAGTTCTGTTCAGTAATCGCTCCACATTACTACATTAAATTACAAATTGCCAATGTTGTGCAGGATATGAATCAAACTGAAGTCTAATAGCAACAATCCTAGCTAAAACTTTCTTTATTTTAATGTTCTTTTGTATCCAATTTCTCATTCAAATGAAAACGAATAAAAACCAAGTATATGATAATCATTATACAATGAAACTCAATTTTCTATTGAATTACAATGCCACGTTACCACTTAATGTGTTTCTTCACACAAACATGTAAGTATACAGTATTATGACGCTGCCCAACGGCAAGACACTCCAAAAAATTTCACAGTCAAATGAGAGAATCCTCTTTTCGAGTGGCATTGTCAAACTCAGTTCCAGCAGAGAGGAAGTAGCAAAGTGTGATACAATATAAGAGTGCGTATTTTTAAATTTATTTTTTTAAAAACATGTTTTTTACTAAAGATTGCACCTGTTAATATTAGCTTGATATTTATGTAAATTATTTTTCTATTAAATAGTACTGTATATTTTAAGAATTTTTAAAACATTAAACAAACGGGCCATAAGCTGGATCCAAGTGAGAGGCAGACCAAAGGCCCCTGAGATGTAAAGAGGAAGAATGCAATCGCTTGGCCATAAGGGCCCAGAGATGTAAATGAGTGAATTTTTAATTTTATTTATGAAGTATTATTCTGTCTATTCTATATAATTCTTAAACTAAAAAAATATTATATAAATATTATCTCAATTAGTAGATATCTTATTAAATAGTATTTAATATATAGAAAAATTATTAAAAGCTAACTTGATAGATATTTAATATTTCAAAAATTATTTATATAATTTTATTACTTTAGAATCACGTAGAGGCTAGACCAATATTTTGGAGACTAATACGTGAAGTTTCTACCAATAATCTTTCCTAGACAAGTAGTTCAAGTGTAGAAGCAAAAGTGGTACAAATGAGATAGGCTACATGTAATTTTTTATTATATTGTTTAAGTTTAGACTAGATGGCTTGGAGGAATAAGTGTTGAGTAGAGTTGAGGGTGAGAGTTGCATCATTCAGAAAGCCCATTAGCAGACTCTAAAAGGCTAAAAGAATAAAACACAAAGTTGGGCCATCTCATGGGCTTAGGTTTTTAAAAAGACTTATTTATTATTAAAAATTTGCCTATCCGATTCCTTAGGTTAGCCTACTCCATGGATTAAAGATTGGCCCAATTCTATTTTAAATTAAAATAAGTTTATTTTAAAATAAATTTTTTATCTAATTCATTTTTAAATAGAATTTGGTAGGGATATGAATGGGGTGGGGTCGGAATGTTCCTTGCTTCCTCTCTTATCTATAACTTTAAATCTAATAAAATCTTAAAAAATCTATCAAATGTAACATTCAAAATCAAGTAATACAAATATAGTTAAATTTTATAAAACACTAAAGTGATCTCTATATTTTAATATTTATAATATAAAAATAAATTAATATAATAATTGAATTTGTAATTTCAGTGAGGATGTAGTACTTGTCTCATCTCCGAAGTGACCACAGAAAGATTTTTCTGACCTATAGGAAATAATCTTTGCCGGCAAGACCAATTTGGGATAGTCTCACAAGATCCCTAAATTGACATTCCTAAATTTTGATACCTTTTCCAACGAAGACAAATAGTGAGAATATTTTTTTCCAATGCAGTCGATCGGTTACTATTTCAAAGAATATGGTTTTTTAATCACAAGAAATATAGGTCCACGCTATTAATTATTAATTTTATTTTATATTTAATTTATTGTGAGGTTTATTGATGAGTTGTTTATTATTATTCTTTTTTTTTTTAGAGTAGATATAACTTGATCTAAACCATTTAATTTTATGGGTATTTTCTTATCCTCTTTTTCCTTCTTACGACTCCGCTTTAGACGAAAAAAGAGATTAAAAATATATGGCTGAAATTCTATTCATTTTCTCACATAAACAACAAGTTTTTTTAACGATTTGAAACAAAAAAAAAAAAAAAAAAAAAAACAGCATGTTTGATATGTTCAAATAATAGATACAGAACTTGGTACGACACACAGTGAAACAGATGCGCAAATATTTACGCAGAGTACGAGCTGACTCACTCAATTTTAAAAAATCAATTATACATATTTTCATCTATATTTTTTATTTTCTGAAAATAAAAAACACTCAATTCAACCACCATCTAATTTCCAAGAATAAAAAACAAATTCAAACATCACCTAATTTCCAAGAATAAAAATAAAAGTCAAGATTAGTGTTAATAATAAATTAGTGTTTTAAATATGTGTTTCTAAAAAAAAAAAATCTACAAAAAATATAATAAATAAATAAAAAATCCATAGAGAAGATTGGGCTTTTTGTAAATAGTTTTTGAATGGTGTTAGTTAGAAATTATTTATCAGTTTAGTATTGTTTTGTGAAACCGTAAATTAGACTGTGATATTGAAATTGTAGAAATTTTTGTGATACCTCAGATAACAACATGTGACATGAATTGCTTGTTGGCAAGCTGATGTGGTTTAAAATCATAATTCCTTCTGCGGCTTTACTACAACACGATACGTGACAAAAATAAGGGGGCTTTACTACAACACGATACGATACGTGACAAAAATAAGGGATACGTGGTTAGTGAGTTAGACAGGGTGTGACATGTGGCGAAATTATAATTTTTATTGCGGCTTCATCCTTGTTCGCCACGTATCATAGTTGTGTTGGCAAAATGTGTTTTGGCTTCACCTATATCGTAAAAATTTTTAGCCTCAAGAAATGGATCAAGCCCAAACACGTTTTACGACACTTTGAACACAACAAAAAAATTACAATTTCACCAGGTGTCACACTCCAATCTAACACATATAGCCCGTATACCATATTTTTACCATATGTTATCTTGTGATGAAACTGACATAAAAGTTGCGATTTTAAACCACATCAACTTACCAACGAAACAATCTATGTCATCTATGTCACGTGACATCATCTATCGCAAACAAATTTTGCAACAAGATTAAAAGTCACAACAAATTTTACCCACCCCTCTTTCTCTCTCACTCTTTTCTATTCTCCTGCGATCGCGACGCGTACCTTCTACCTCATGTGTCCTTCCATGGCCTAATCATAATGTATATGCCTCTGTCACGGAACTTGCGTCTCTGCGAGAGCCACCTATCTAACTAAATTCTCCTTAAACATGTCCATTTTAATATATAATCTTTAACTAGATCCATTTGTACAAAAAGAGAAATGTTTGGTTTAGCAGCGTAGCACTGATCTTTTATAAAATCTTAACGGAAGGGGTTAATTTAAACTCGTTTTACCGACGGATTGTCTCCTTGTTCCCAACCTTTCTCCCCCACAGAGAAGACAAATATTAGTACCATACAATCACGGACGCATGTCAAAGAAAAATATTTTGTAACCAACGTACGTCAGACACCCAGACAAAATCACGCAAAACAGGATACACATCTCACCAAAACATTATTTTATAGTACATGTTCTTCTTCTTCTTATTATTATTATTATTATTATTATTATTATTATTATTATTATTATTATTATTATTATTATTATTATTATTCTTATTATTATTATTATTATTATTATTATTATTATTATTATTATTATTATTGCCCATGTCTACTGTGGCTTACTGTGTCAAGTGTGCTTCACCGGTAACCACTCAATGGTTACTCAACATTTTATGTCTCAAATCATTTTTATTTTAAGATTTTTTTAATATCTTAATACATGAAATAACATTAACAGCACATATTAGTTACTATTCCATAAAAGAAAAATTAATTTTAAATAAATTAAAAATATATCTAAATAAAATTTCATCTTTGTACCACTTGATAAGGTGGTTCAAGCTAGAAGCTGCCATTATTGTTATAAGACGTTGTATCACGCGACTACAGAGAAATAATTTTTCAAAGAACCACGAGGGAAAAAAAAATAGACATGATGATTTCGTACGGGAGAAATGTTTATGAAGCTACAAGCAAATCATATGAAAAATGAAAAAACATGTTTCACGCTTAGGAGATTCCACGTCACGACAAAAATCCCACTCCATATAATCCCACTTCATAACACCACCAATATCACACATTCAAGCAACAAGCAAAGTCACTACTATCACGCTAATACAATGGGTAAGGAAACACAAACCCAAACCCAAGCCCAGACCGGGTTTAAGTTTGTTGGTTTCAAAAACTTGGTCCGAACCAATCCTAAATCGGACCGGTTTCAGGTGAACCGTTTCCACCACACCGAATTCTGGTGCACCGACGCAACTAACGCTGCGTCACGCTTCTCTTGGGGACTCGGAATGCCGATCGTAGCAAAATCCGATCTCTCCACCGGAAACCTAGTCCACGCCTCTTACCTCCTCCGCTCCGGCGACCTCTCCTTCCTCTTCACCGCTCCTTATTCCAACACCATCTCCGCCGCCTCCGGCGGCGCTTCCACTGCCTCCATTCCCAGCTTCGACGCCACAGACTGCCTCGCCTTCGCTGGTAAGCACGGTCTCTCCGTCCGCGCCATTGCCGTCGAGGTAGCCGACGCTGAAACCGCGTTCAACGTCAGCGTCGCGCACGGCGCCGTGCCGGCGTCTCCGCCGGCACTCCTCGACGAAAACACCGGCTTCGCGGAGGTGCGATTCTACGGCGACGTAATTCTACGTTTCATCAGTTACAAGAATCCGTCACACGCGTCGGAGACAAATCCGTCGCGGTGGTTTCTGCCGGGATTCGAAGCAGTGGCTTCGATTCCGGCGCTGGACTACGGGATCCGGCGGTTGGATCACGCAGTGGTAAACGTGCCGGATATTGCGCCGGCGGTGGAATACTTTACAGGTTTTACTGGATTTCACGAGTTAGCGGAGTTCACCGCAGAGGACATTGGAACGAGTGAGAGCGGGTTGAACTCGGTGGTTTATGCGAATAACTCGGAGACAGTGTTGTTACTATTGTGTGAACCGGTTTATGGAACGAAGAGGAAGAGTCAGATAGAGACGTACCTGGAACACAACGGAGGTGCTGGTGTGCAACACATTGCGCTTGTTAGTAACGATATTTTCACGACTCTGAGAGAAATGAAGAAGCGAAGTTTTGTTGGTGGTTTTGAGTTTATGCCTCCTCCTCCTCCAACGTATTACAGGAACCTTTACAAGCGTGCTTCTGATGTGTTGACCGTTGACGAGATGAAGCAGTGTGAGGAGCTAGGGGTTCTTGTTGACAGAGATCATGAGGGGACTCTGCTTCAGATTTTCACAAAGCCTATTGGGGACAGGCCAACGATATTTATAGAGATAATTCAGAGGGTTGGGTGCATGGTGGAGAGTGAAGAAGGGAACGTGTATCAGAAGGGGGCGTGTGGAGGGTTTGGGAAAGGTAATATTTCGGAGCTTTTCAAATGCGTTGAAGAGTATGAGAAGACTTTGGAAGCTAGAAGAAAATAATGGTGGAGAGTGGAGAGTGCATGTGATAAGATGAAAATTCAAAAAAATAAAATAAAATTTTCCGTTGCCGGGAATCGAACCCGGATCTCCTGGGTGAAAGCCAGATATCCTAACCGCTGGACGACAACGGATTTATGATTAATTGTTGAATAATGTATTTTAAATCCCACTTTTTTTACTTTGTTAATTGTTGATGCAATCATTTCTCCTTGTACTTCTTTTAGAGAATATTGCAACCCAGAAAGAAAGGATTAATTAATTATATCTTGTAACATTTAATGGCTTTATTTTTGTTTATTTTCAGATTTTTTTATAGAATTAATATTTTATTGGTAGTTAACGTTTTTAATCCACTCTTAAAAATACTTGAATCAATAATGGCAGTTCATATGAAAAGTAGTTTTACATGCACAATTCATCATGTCTATTTATTGGTCCTTTATATTCTATTCCTTTTATTTCTTTTCTATGATTTAGATATAAAATTTTAATCTGACATTATTTCATTTATTAAAAAGTAATATTTTAGTTGTGAATTGTGATGCTTATTTTTTGCAGTTTATAATTAACTATCAATTCTAAAAATATTAATGATGGATTTAGTCAATGAAACAAAAAGTTGAAATATTTGTAGACAAGTAATATTGTATTAAATTAAAAGACTAAGCAGGCCTCATTTTTTTTATTTATATGAATTATTTTTGAAAGCACTACTGAATGCAAGCATGGCAATGGATAAGAATTTACAATTAATATATAGAATTGGTGGTTCTTTAGAAGAATCAGGTCATCAGATTTGCCCCGTTATTTATTTTATTTTCTATTTTCCACGCAGCTTTTTTTATATATATAACTTTGATACTACTAAGAAAATTTTATATACAATCAAGTTGATAAAAACACCACCAAATTTAGTATTTTATATGCCTTATGATTCTTTATAGCTGTACATGTTTCCTTTACTTTTTGTTTTCTTTTTAAGGTTTTCTTATCTTTTTCTAAATGTTATAGATGACAACATGCACAATGGACACTCGTGTGTGGAATAATTGAGAGAGTGTTGAATGTATAGAACATGGTAGTCCCACACCTTCTAAAAAACTCGTGTTTTCTAATTTGTCCGTGACCGTTATTGATTTAAACGTTTTATCTAATGTTGTATTAAAAGACTAAGCAGACCTCAACTTTTTTATTTATATGAATTATTTTTTAAAGCACTACAGGCATGGCAATGGATAAGAATTAATTTGTTATATAAAATTGATTTATTTTTTATTTTCCACGTAGCTGGAGCGTGGAATTACAACAGCAGATTGTGCATCACTTCATTTTAAAAACATTGTTAATTAGTAAATCTCTAAAAAAAAAATTTCTTTTGAACATTTTTAGCTTAGTTGGAGAATAACTCCATGTATAAAACAAAAAATAAAGGTGTTAAATTCTAAAATTCATGGGGTGATATGCATTAGCTCAATAATAATAATACAAAATTTTCCATTTTTTTGTTACAACACTGAGAAAATTTTATCATAATTAAATTAATCAAACCAAGGAAGAGCAGAAAGAGGTTTGTTTTCTGCTCGCGAGCATGCGTGCAACCTCATTTTATGGATCGTGTTGACATTAATTAATTTATTGGCAAAATCAAATTGAAAGCTTGTGTGTGTGTGTCAATATCTTGGTGATTGTGACAATTAAGGAAAATTTTGTGTTTTGATCATAGAAATGTATGACTTCATAATTAAATTGAAAATGATTATCGATTACAATATTAGCCTAACCTGGGTTGATTCTAAGACAAGATTACAAAACAAGCTATAATATATTGTATTTTTAGGTATGATATTTTCAGAAATAATACAATTATAAATGTTATATCACTGATTAAATTTAAAAATATGATTGATTAGATTTTAATATTCCTAAAAATATAATTTAAAATTCAAAATGGTGAAAATAATAAAAAATTAGAACATAATTAATGAAAGCTATAATCAAATGAATTAAAAATTTACTGCTTATATTCTTATGAAAATAAACAATTTATTTTTTTCATTTTTTATCATAGAAATAAAAATGAAGTAACATAAGATATTATTACTTTTCTAAACATAAGCAATATTCAATTATTTAAAAAAATAAAATGAAATTATTACATCACTTAATTCACATCCTTGAAAATAATATTTCAAACCTTAAACTCGTAAACGTTTGCTATAACATATTCAACACAATCTACTTATATAACCGTAATAAATACACATATTTCAACCCTATGTACTTTTGTATCTGTACTTATATAATGATAAAAATTAAATAACGGTCCACTCAAGCATGCCACTGGCACACATATATTGGGCAATAAAATGCCAAATACATGCCACAAGGATTTAATTAATTAGTTTAATTAATTTCATTCAACAGCTGAAGAACCTTACGTATATAAATATATATAGTCTCATGTATATGAGAGAAAGCAAGGTATAGCAAATTACATAGCATAGAAAATAGATAGATAGGTAGGGAAGACATGGAAATAGGTCGCAAAGGATATGTTCCATTGGTTGTGGGCAAAGGGGAATATATAGAAAAGATATGGGTACCCATAAGAGTGATTCAACATCCAACCATTGTTAAGTTGCTAGATCAACATGCAGATGAATTTGGATACTCACTAGGTGTGCTTAGAATCATGTTTGATGCTAACAACTTCAAAGCCATCATTGTTAAGGTATCCAACAAGTGTAACTAGTTAATTATACTACAACTCATGTATTTGATTTTCTGTTGAACCAATTCTTAAATATGTAATTGAAAGAGTAGCTACACAGTAGAAAAAAAAAGTGAGTTTTACTGCAAATTCTTATATCAGAATTCGATTTTTACATATAAAGGAAAATGAAAAAATAATATTCACTTAATCAATTATCACTTTAAAGAAAAAGGGTTTCCGAGATTCATATATTTTGATTTTAGCGTGGTTGATTAGAGTTAGTGTTAGTTTAGCCTATTATTCAATTTAGCTATAGTCTTTTTTAACTAATCATTGCTAGTTTAAGTATATAATATATATTAATCTTTCAAAATAAAATATATATCTTTATTTGGGGATATAAAATATATGATTTTACTTATAAAAGAATATATATATATATATATATATATATATATATATATATAACATTTTTTTAATTGTAAACATACAACTGCATTATTTGGAAGAATTAAGATCTTTCTTATCTTTGATAATATTATCGAATTTGAATCGGATTGTTCATACATATAATACATATATTCTCCATCTAAAAATACCCACCAATCTTTGTTAAATACCATAATATTAAATGCTACTAATATAGTATGTATATGAATATAAATATAAAAATAAATAGAAATTTTAGTTATTTTATTTATTAAATATGATATGATTAATAATTAACTTTATTAATATAATTAAATATTACATTCATTAAATACTAAATAGTATTGCGTTTAATAAATATAATGCTGATATATATACATATATATATATATATATATATATATATATATATATTAAATATATAAAATTTCACATATATAACTTAATGAATATATTGAATATAAGACTCTTTTATTACTTACAAATAATACATGTATTATATATTTAATGAAAGTACTAAATCTGCCACACGTGCTAACATGCACAGAGCAATGTGATCAACAAAAAATGCATTATTACGTGGTTACTCATCTGTTAAAACTAATTGAACAAGCTGGTCAAAGGTTGTTCTCTGAAACTTTTTCAATTGCTTCCTGCTAAAAAAAACACTGCATTGCAATACTACTCCTTACCTTAAAAAAACAAAAAATTGGACAGAAAACTGAAATATGCAAAAAAAAATTAATTATAAAATGGAAAGTAAAGAAATACATATGAAAGAGGAAATTATTCTGTGTATATTCTATAATTGAGTTAGTTGGTTGTAATTGACTTTGAAGTAAAATTATTCCTTAAAAATCAATTTATTTTTTCATTTGTAGGGAGTGTTTAATTTATTTATTTTTAAAAAAAAACAATAAAAACTAACTTAATCATCCAGACAGAGATGAAGAGTAAGCGCTGGCCAATCTATTATTCGCACTGATTGACCAACTCTGCAGATTACACATTGAAATAACAATTATTTCACATTTGTGTATTGCAGGTAAATGTTAATTTATGTATCTAATGCATGAACAGGTTTTGAAGTAAGATTTCTCCCTCGAGTACACGGTGATCTGGAAAACTATAAAGAATCAATAACATATACAGAGTGGAATCTTTATAAAATATAATAAATAGTTAAATTGAGATGAAAATAAATGATTTTGTTATCAAATTTACTACGCTAACAATAACCGCAATACACAGTCAATCAGTCAACTCACTCATAAAATATTTGTGTATTTTTCTCTCATCACACTTTATGTATTTCTCTCCACATTTTACAACTGATTGTTTGGTTGTCTGTATATTACAATTGTCTACCAACTATTTTTCTTTTGTTATAACACAAAAACATAAATTACAAATGGTGAACTAATAAAAGAAATACAAAAATAACCCATGCTTCCAAAGACAAGAATACAATATTGCATATGAATAAGAGATGAAATTAACTATGAAATGAATGAAGTCTATTATTCTATCCTAAATATCCCCACCTACTCCAGAAATTCAAAACATTCCAATTCTTGACATCATAATTGTTCCTTTCCCAATATTCGGCCCATTTTGTTCAAAATGATAAGAATCTGAGTAGAAGAACCACTAAATTCTCATAAGAACTAGTCCTTGAGAAATGCTACCACAAACTCAGAGCTTCAAGTTTAGATCAATGACAACTCCTCTTCCTGCTTCACGATTTGTGTCATCAGTCTCCCCTTCCAAGTCCTCAACTTCTAAGAAGTTATAGAAAGGTCTATCATCTGGTACACTGGATTCTGAATGTTGGTATGAGTCCATTTTATTCTATAAAATTTTGAAGCAAAAAACCAATATATTCAACTAGCCAAAACAAAAGAGTAAAGAATACTGGACCTCTTAGAATTGCTTGCAACTTACTTCAGTAATTTGGTAAGGGAACATATTTCCTCTGGAGAAAACACCTGGAAACATATGCATATGAGGAGATGGAACATCAGCTGTAGCAAATGGTGGGAAATTTGCATGACAAGGCACCACAATGTCAGAATTGTACCTTGTGTCACCCAGGTTCAAAGTTCTACCCCAGTTTGCATCTCTGAGAAATACAAAAAGAATGAGGTAACACAACAAGAAACTGTAACAGGAGAAGGAAAAATTTAGTATTTTAAAGATGACAAAAGGGATTACCTGTAACACTCGTTGGTGGAATTATAAGTACTGACACCATAACTGTCATTCATGGATGATTGGTGTGGTCCATTGTAGTGAGAAAAACTTGGAAGAACATGAAAGTTTGATGGAGGAATCAGAGAGTTTTCCAAAGTTAAAGAGTGAGATCGCTTCATGCCAATCATCTACAACACATATATAAGCTTTTATGTATGAGTTGCTTTCATAATAATAATAATAATAATGAAAAAATAGAATAGAACTGTTTTCATACAAATTGCAAACTGTTTATAAAATCTAGCTAACAAGAAACTCAAAGTGAAGTTAAAGAATTAAATAGTTACTTTATGCTCATCCATTATTCTAGATGTGTAGTTATAATGTGAATTTTGGTTTGAAGAGTGATCATTGTGAAGTCTCATTGATGATGATTCCAACAAAGTAGGAGTCCCAAAAAATTGTTCCATCTACATGCAAATATTATGCATATTTGATAAGAATTTCAAATATATATATATATATATATATATATATATATATATATATATATATATATATATATAAAAAAGTAAAGCATGTGATATCTATGGTAAATTATAATGTAAATTTCACCGTGGGAGCTGAGTGCTCACTGGACAAATTCCTCAACTGCGCATTGGCATGGTCATTCTGAGTTGCATCAATCTGTTGTAGATCTCTGATGTCAGATATGTTAA
This sequence comes from Hylodesmum podocarpum, assembly GCA_026586105.1. Classification (NCBI taxonomy): domain Eukaryota; kingdom Viridiplantae; phylum Streptophyta; class Magnoliopsida; order Fabales; family Fabaceae; genus Hylodesmum; species Hylodesmum podocarpum. The sequence goes on along the minus strand of JALJEV010000519.1, from coordinate 2,574,033 downwards.
TGCTTTCTCGTTCTCTTAAAATTTTCTCAAGTTCAGCCACTCCAGGTCCTCTTTTTGGACGTTTTTGTTGCTTCTTAAAATCAGAACTCCAAGTGTTACCGACAACATTCTCACCATTGTTACAAGCATTCTTGTTCATGTTTTTCTAACTATGCACTGCCACTTCTTTTCACCTGCTGCATAAACTTGTGGAAGATCATACAAATACTAAATTCAATACAATTGAAACACATATATACATAAATATAAATACAATCAAGAGATCCAGAGAATTAAAAAAATATCCAATATATTCATGGAAAGATAGCATAATATAATCTAAAAGAATCGCAGAGATTGCATGCAATTTATATTTCCTTTTGTAGACCCTGCTCTCGGATATCCTATACTATTTTCCTTCTAGGTTGCTCAAACTTTTTTTTTGTTATTATTATTTTTTTTTGAATTTTTGTAAAGTAAACCCCATCCATTTTGATTATCCTGCGTCTAGATACAAAGAAATAAAATATACATATAATATATATATAGAGAGAGAGTAAATAAATCATATTTTTCAGGTAAAAAAAATATTGGGTTCATTTACTACTATCATTATATGTAACAAAAAAGATTAAATTAATTTATTGAAACATATGTGCTAATAAATAAATTTTTCAAATCCTACTTTTTATTTGTGTAACTTTAATATTTTATATATATTATATATATATATATATATATATATATATATATATATATATTATGGCAATTCAATCTCATTAGTAAAGAAGTCATAAAATGAGTCGGAGATGTATCCTAGGGAAAAATATAAAATTCATTAATGCACTTAAGATTAAAATATGTTACACGCATGCTATAATACACGTGATTTGCACCTTTCTAACCATATAGTTGTATATAATTTCACTTCACCAAATGCATGAATCTAACAAAATAAAAACATGATCTTGTACTATAAGCACAATCATACAAGTGAATCACATATCCTTCTTGGTGAATTCGTGCAAATAAAACACCTCTTCCAAATGAATAAGAATTTAGTAAATGGAAAGAAAGAATAAACAAAAACTCATCATTTCTTTTCAAACATTTCTTAATAAATTTTGATAAATTGCAGGAATCTTCTGCGGAATGTTTTTATTCCTTATTTACCTGTCAGGACCACCACACCCAAATATAACAATCATATAATGTAAAAATTAAGAAAAAATATTAGAATTAAAAAAAATACATGTAATGATTTGTTGGTGAAAAATTATAAAATATATTCAAAAGATTCAGCTGTTTATCGTGGTTGACTTTGGTGAGAAATAGATCTTCACGTTAAGTTTGGCATATTAAAATATGAAAAGAATATGATTCATATTAACAGTTATTACATTTTGAGAATGAAGAGACATTCTCTCTAAATGTCATAGATTTTATTCCTGATTTAAATTAATAGTTTCTACATTTTTAATATGTTCGTATATCTTTTCTAGATATTGAGAGATATTTCACTCTAGAAAAATTCTCTCTTTCAATTAAAAACAAGCACAAATTTTTTCACGAAAATAAGATAAAACTTGAGTGTGTACACTTTCTTAATACAGCGTGCATCGTTACTAATATTTGGTTCGAGATTATTATAAGGATTTTAGAATCAGATTGCAGAATATATTCAGTAATTAGTAAGATATTATGTATTTATTGTTCTTAAATTTCTAGTAATACAATCCAGATATTTGGCCCATCAATGTGAAATAATTACATTGTGTAAAAAAAAAAAATTACAAATATTTAACTTAGACAAAATATCTACATAAAATTGACTTTTTTAAAATTTGAAGAAATAAAAATATCAAGAGAGAATAGGTTATGCTTTTAGCATATATAATAACAACTTAAATTTATAAATCCGGATAGTAAAATCTCTAAAACAATTTATAAAATTTAATTTATGATTGATTGACAAAATATAATTATTTTATACTTTCAATGCACACGCAACCTTCAAACTTAAATATTAATTTTAAATTGAGAAATTAAAACTAAACATATCCTAATTTTTTTTTTTTTAAAAAAATACGTTGAATCCTTTTTCAAAATATATATGCCCTATCTGTGTTTTTTGTTTTTTTTAAGATGCCAATTCTCCTAAATGAAATACGGGAAGAGAAAAAACAAAAAAAAGGTTAAACGTGGGTTCAGTTCACGTATATTAAATTTTGATGTTTTACATTTCAGTAAATTTTAAAAGTTTTAATAATTTGATATATATATATATATATATATATATATATATAACATTTCAATAATTGTTACTAATAGATATTAGCATACATGGATGTAGTTGTTGGATTGTTTTGTTCAGGTAAATTATGTTTTTAAATATTTTATTTTAGTATATTTATTTTTAAATAATTTCATTTATTTATAATAAGTTTAGGAAAATAATCTCAATATATCAATGCTTAAAATAATTTATTTTTTTAACTCATTTAGTTTAGTATTAAACTAATATTGACGTGTTATATTACATAATATACATAAAAAATATTAATTAAAAATATAATATAAAAAATAAAATAATTTAAAAACATAGTATATCAAAACAAATTAATTTAAGAACTTAAAACCCACAACAGTAATAGAAGTGTCAACATTGTAGACGGTAATGATACAATTTAACAGTTATATGAGTACGCAGTAATGTCTGTTAACAATAAACTTTAAAATATACGAAATATAATAAATACAAATCAAATTAACAAATTAAATTTTAAAAAATGCTGAGTAACCGTTCAAAATATAAATATATTCAAAAGGTAAAAAGAAAAAAAAAAAGAAGAAGAAATGTTCAAAAGTCACGAGTTAAGATTGCTCGAAAATGACACCGTGTATATATATAGATACTTTGAGCCAAACTAAGATGCTTAAAGAAATACACGTAACAAGATATTCTAGTAAATGGAGCAATCAAAGTCCCACCATGGCACAGCAATTAGTAGGACCACAACCACACACTTTCTATATATGTATATACCTACATTTCAGATATTGACCAAATATCATTATTAGAGACATCAATGGAAATGAAAACCGTGAGCCACGAAACCTTTCAATACCTGCCTCCTGTTACTTCCTGTGACTGGTTAATGCCGTGTTCTAGTAGATAAGCACATTTACACATTTAGAACCTTCTCACCTTTAATTTTCTCACCACCATTAATTTGGTACGTTTCAATCCCCTTCTCAAATTGTATTCCGCAATATTAGGTAAATGTAGTTTACATGTCATGGCCCCTTTTACCAATTATCTTTAGTTATATATATGTGTGTAGCGTATATCAATCCCTTCAAGATATGTAAGATAACCTTCTCTTATTCCTCTGCTTCATTTCCCCCCCTCTTAAATTCCATATAAGTATTTAGTGCTTCTATGGCCTCATATGAGAACAATGATATGAACTTAGAAATGGATTTGGAGGTCTTTGAAATTGATGGCACCCTCCTAAGAGAATTGCTAGAAGATGATCAAGAGGGCAAGAATGATAAATGCATGGCAGAATCCAAAGAAGAAAACAATGCTAATCCTGACATGATGAAGCAAGAACAGCAGCAGCAACAGAATAGTTTGGAGAAGTATGAGTGTCATTCTATGAATGACTTTGAGTGGCTCAATATGATGGAGTCAACTAATCCACCAAACGATGTGAGAATGAATTGGTTTTCATATGACAATGTTGGGATGGTGGATTTTGGTTATGCTAATGAAGAATGTTACTCTCAACTTTGTGATGGGCTTGGCTCTAATGAGGCAAGTTATGTTTGCTTGTGGGAAGATTATGATATTTAGGTGCATATTAAAGTTCACCTTTTAGCTAAGCACTAGACGAAAAGAAGAACTTTGTCCAAAAAGAAAGAGGGGAAAGGAGAAATATAGATAATTATTATTAAAGAGCATGTTAGCAGGACTACCTGTGTAACTGTCTTATACTGAATGCTGCTTGGGTAAGTTATATTAAGACATATGTGAAAGACGGACTTATAATAATTAGTTTAAATAATAGGCTTCCAAGTTATTTGCTGCATGTCTACAATAATTTTTCATTTATACTTTACTAATTTTCCTTCTCTTTCATTCTATTATCTGCATGATTAGTAAGAAATAAGATAGATTCTTACTAATACGAGTAAAATAGAGGAACAAAAATTAGGGTGATATCCACACTTAATGATGGTGGAAAAATCATATCATAGCAATTATATATTTAGCATCATGAAGTAAAATACAACATATCTAGCCACTAGCAATATCTTCGTTGTTAGCATCCAAAAGAGAAAGCTATGTCTTCGTTGAACTACGTAAATCCACCACAACAAACCTAATGCAATAGACCTTGCCCTTGATGACTCATTTGGGCCAATATTTATCTATTAGGATCTCATTAGGCTATCTACAATTGATAATTACATATTAATCATGTAGGACTCGAGTGTTCATCTGGTCGCATCATTAATAATTTATCTATTATTTCACCTGCAAAATTAGGCTCAACGAACAACAATAAATTGACAATACATGCGTACAGGATACAGATGCAAGGTATAAAACCCCATGTTAGAAGTAAATTACCTCAATTTCAACAAAATTGGCCGTCGATATAGGTTGTAATATTGAGATAAAGCAGTCATACTCAAGCTTTCTTAATTCATTTTTCCAACGACATTTGTTAAGCTCCCAGACTATTGTCAGAGGCCAATCATAAAAAACTTTGATGGCTTCCTTCTGTCCCAATTATGAAGTACACATGGACCCACACCATCTCATGAATAGCAGTCAGGAATCTTTAGACCCGACGAGAAATTTAGCAATGAAAAACCCAATTGTATCAATGGGAGATGATGGATCAAACCTCTGAACAAGGTCTTCCTCCCCAGGTCGTAACCACTCCCTGCATCATTACATCATCATGATGTGAAACTGAAAATTGGCACTGAATTTTTTGTTTTGGATAAAAAGAAATGAAAGGAGGTATATCCTCAATTTCAAACACTCCTAAACACTAAACAGAATCATAGATTAGTGTGTAAGGCATGTAGGGGGGGGGGGGGGGGGAAGAGACAATAGATGCATGTTCATGGACAAATGGATGAAGGGCTTACTCTACATATCCATCAGGAAATTCACAGCTACCAACTAGACCCGGACCTCCAATTCTTGGGTGCTGGAATACATCGAAATTGCAAATGTGAATGACTAGACCAAGTTAAATAGTAATTCATTATAGACAAGCTAAACATAAAATTTGTTTGTACTCAACACTTTTCCATCTTATTTATAAATTATAAGACTGCTTAAGAAGGATCATCCTTCAGTTAACTACATATAATCCAACAGTTCAGCCTTAGAAATATAGAAGCCTAATCAATTGGGGAGGAGGGAAGAAATTGAGACTGCTAAGAATTAGCATCAAACCTGTGGTGCCAATGAAAGATATTTGTATTTATCCAGAGCATATCGAACTAATGCTTCATTCTCACCAGGATTAATCGTACAACTATTATAAGACAATAGCATCAACAAATCAGTTTTACTGAAACATGTCACAAAAAATTACAGTAGAGCCAATTTATATATAGCATAATGGTCTGGGAGAAGCATAGGGACAAGACAAACTTCATGATAATTGAAAAATAAAAATTACTAAGTGTCAGTGTGAACAATATGCCTAGCGATTATGCAAAAGACAAGCATAAATAAAATTTACACCTACTGGTAAGAAACTAAATTGAACCAGGTAAGAATGCAATAAAAAATTCTGACAGTATAACATGAAGAGGGCAGAAGTTCATATTGCATGACTAGTTTTCCGAAAAAGAGAAACTATAATTAAGCCACAATAAGGTACACCACAGGGAAACTAATAAAAATGTCATAGTGGGTAGAGAAGAAACGTGATCACATATCGTAATAGAAAACTTGTAAGCATCCAATAGAGCAATAGGATTAAAAGATAGTTCATACTGACGTGGAATAGACAATCACTCCTCCTGGTCGAACTAATTGAACAGCCTGGTCAAACATCCTTCTCTGGTATTTTCCATGGTTTCTTAAAGATTCAATCGTTTCCTGTCAAAAACAAATGTATTGCATGGTTACTACTCTCTTATTAAAAGCATGTCCTTTTTGTATTTAAATTTCTATTTTGGTTAAAGAACAATAAAAACAAACTTAACCACCAAGACAGAGATTAAGACTATACATAACACTGGCCAATCTATAACCCATGCTGATTGCCAACTTCACAAACTTATCTGGGCAAGGATGAATTTACCATAAAAGAATTTTTTTTCCTAATCACATTGAAATTACTATTACTTCTATGCATTCCTGTATTTCAGGTAAATGTTAAGATATACATGTATTTGTACAGGATTTAGTAGTAGAAAATTAGTGTGGGAGTAAATCCAGGAAATAAAATATGAGGACACAATTCCAGATAAGCCAGTCCCAATATCATATCTATATTCACACCAATATAAATAGATTGGTCTGAGCACGTGTGTTTGCACAAATTCAAGTAAATGCAGGATAAATTTCAATAAAGAAATCCATTTCTACCTCTCCAGCAAATAACCTAGGCCTTAAACCAAGGGCAGAACAGGGAGCATCAAGAAGAACTCTGTCAAAACTGTCAGGAGAAAAACCTTTTGAGCGATCAACCCTACCACCCACAGACTGATTTCTTCCAGGTCCATTTCGCGCTCTCCGCATGTTCTTTCGGATGTCAGCTTTACTAACATAAGCTCCTCCATTTGTCTTTTCACCTTTACCTTTAAATTGTTTAAAAATGCATTTGTAAATTGTAGATGGAGAAATACTTTTCACGTTTATAACAAATATTACATAGAAAATAAGTGACAAACCATAGCAAAGAAATCATCAACCAGAAATCCAATAAATCTAATCACAAAAACGCTCAGGTCTAATACTACTTATGTCTAAGCAAGCATAATATTTAACAACATTATTCACTTTCCAGACCATTTCAGATAAACATGATCCATAGTTCTCTCTTTTCAGCCAATGATTTATCTTTCATCTTAAGAATATAATTCTTTGATATGTGCATTAAGCAAGCAATGTCTTCAGTGAAAAACAGAACATTAGACAGTAAGGGCAATTCAATGAACAATTCTGGCAGTAAGTGTGTTTTAATGTGTAATTCCAATGCACTTGATAGTACAAAATTAGCATTGAATAAAATCTCAATTCAAGTATATAGTGGACCCAATAATGCTTCCTATCAGGTGTAAATGAACAAGTCAGAAAGTAGCAATAAAAGCATAGAACTTTCCAGAGTCTGAGATTTTAAACCTTCTGTAACAAGGGGTGTTACTCTTTCTACTTGGACATTTGGTGAATCAAACACTTGGTTTGCCACATCATTTTTGGCATTACTACAGAATGAAGTATCAATATCATCTCTTCGACAAACAGATTTAAGAGCATCTAATTTAAATGTCTTTATGCAACTCAAGCCCAGTTCAGCAGCCAATTTCTGAATACCCAGCACCTAGACAGTCACCAAAATTTGATATGTTAACAAATCATAATTTATCACCATTAATTTATGAATACCCAGCACCTAGACAGTCACCATTAATTTATCACAATCATAACAACAAAAACCAAAATTTAGTGCATTAAAAACAGGGTACAGAAAGCTAGCAACCAATGACACTTTGAAATAAACTAGAACATAGAAGAATACGTTCATGTAAAGCTATGATTCCACAACATCCAGTCACTTCAATATACTTTAGTTCAAACAAGCAAATAGGAATGGTAAGCATTTTACTAGAGTTCAAATTCCCACCTTATTATGAGATCTATCAGTTGCAATGATCTCTCCTTCATCCTTCATAAGTATTGCAATTGCGGTTGTTTTCCCTCCAGGTGCAGCACACATATCTAGTATCCGCTCACCCTTTTGTGGATCTGAATATAAAGAAAGAATCTATATAAAGAAATTTACTTTAGAAATTAAGAAATTACAGAGATGAGTGGATAAGGAATCTTTTGTAAAATAAGAACAAAACATAAAACAACAATGAAAAGGGTAAAACATCAATGGTGCAAAGTAAACACTAATTATCATTCAGCCTTATCAATCACATGCCAGAAAAGCTAAATTAATCGGTAGCAGATGAAACCATAGCAAGACCTATAAAATTTTGATTTGCCAGAAAAAAGGGCATGTGTTGAGGTCCACATGGCAGCCAGAAAATATAATCCAAGGAGGATTCAAATACAACATCTCACAGTTGAGTGTTAACCTGGAGTGTTTGCAGAGGATTGTAGTAAAACAGCATTTACTACCAAGGAATACAAATGGGCAACAATAACATTACATTTAAATCACTCCAAAGTCAGAAAACCAGAAATTTGACTATAATTTATGTACCTAAAGCATGAGCAGCAATAATGCTTGGCAGGTTTTGAAGAAATATTTCTCCCTCAAGCACATCTGGAAAACCAAAAAATAAACAATTATACATTAGCTACACATATACTTTCAAAACCACAAATATTTTACAAAATTTCCAAATATATAACGAGAGCAAAGATAAATGCCACCAAGGAGATTGAACCAGGAGTGTCAGAATATAGGTTATGGTAATCTTAAATGGATCATGTATTGAAATCCATTAGATCAAAGTAAAGATGTCTTCCTAGCACTGAGATTTATAGGGAAATGAGTTATGTTAATACTGTCATGCCCCCATTATATCATAATAGAAAGATTTCATTAGCTTCAAGGTTCAAGCTAATTCAACTACAGAAAAAAAATACGAAAAAGAAACTCAAACAAGCTCCACTATCTTACTTCAGCACAACCATGAGTTTGAAGAGGGGAACAAGAAACTAGGCATATATACTAAAATAAATAATGATACAAGTACTAAAATTAAATTAAAAAAATGAATAATTACACAAGCATTAATTGTACATGGAACTGTGGCAGCATTAAAAAAATGCTTAAACACAAAAACATAAATTACAAATATTGAAATGGTAAAAGAAACACAAAACTAATCAATGCTGTCAAAGCCAAAGACAAGAATACAATATCTAATATAAAGAAGAGATGAAATTTACTATGAAAAGAATGAAGTTCATATACTCTATTCCTCATATCCACACCAACTCCTTCAGAAACTCGGAACATTCCAGCCCTTGACAACATAGCTGTTCCTTGCCCAATATAAAGCCCATTTCGTTCAAAATAATAAGGATCTGCAAAACAAGGAAAATAAAAAATCCTACCAACCATATTCCAAAAAGTTTACTTGAACAAAAACACTTATCCCCATAAACAAACCATTTTTTTTATTACAAACAAAACATCCTTCACAACTTGACACAGTTTCTTAAAAAGAATAATCCACCTATATCTCTGAAAATACAATTTCATATCAGTGATGACCGTATCCAATTATCCACTTACACTTTTTTCAGTTTACGCAACATAAGATCAGAGAACCAAATTTAAAAAGAGAAAACTCAACCAGAATACACAGTTGCTACCTGTGTCTGATCCTTGAAGAACAGTGCCACGTGTCATACCAATTCCCCATCCTCCATCAGCACCCTGTTGCTCCACAGCAACCGAAACAGCAACTGTATCTCCTTTTTCAACATGAGCACTGCAAGCCATCACACCAGGAACATACACCTAAAACCCAACAAAAAAAAAAATTATTATCAAACAATCAAATTCTTCACCACAAGCTATGACAACCCTAACCAGGTTAGGACGGAGAATTTGAAATTTTCTAAGAAATTTAAATACACAGTATTTTAATTGTCTTGGTTTAAATTCCTTTCATTTTGTAAACATCTTGTTTGGATGAAACAATTCAATTTCTTATATTTTAATTTCATTGTTTATATAATGTAATTCAATTTTCAAGAAATTCAAATTTTCATTTTTAAATATTTATTTAAAAATTAAATTTTCATTATTGAATTAAAATAAATATTAATCATGGAGATGCAAAGTATGATTACGCAGGAACAACGAGGAGAGGAGTTGCAAGGAGGAACGGTAAATTGAAATTCTTATATGTGATTTTAAATTCTCCTAAATACTTTACGTAGACAAATCAATTAAAGAAGATGATAATTCAAATTCACAAAATAAATAAATTGCTCAGCAATATTGACTTATTCAAACATAGGGTTAACACAAGATAGAACATGACAATTGACACGAACCTGAGCACCTCGAAGAACTGCCTCAGCACATTTCCTACTAACAATGACTTCCTTGGGAGGCACATTACCGTAATCGATCCGGTGCGGTCCTGAACCCCAAACAAAAACCACATATTCAAGGCCAGGAATCCGGCACTTGGAAAAAGGAAAAGCAGCTTCATCAAAACACTCCTTCAAGGGATTCACCACCACGTCATCATCGGAATCCCGTTGCGGCGTCGTCGTCGCCGATGCGTTTGGCACGTGCGAGCGTAGCTTGTCGATGACGGTGTCGGCGGTGGACCTGAGCGTGTTAACTCGAACGCAGGAGTAGCGAGAGGGACGCCTGAGAAATTGAAAATTGAAAATGAAATCAAAGAGTTGCAAGTGAAAGAAGAAGAGGTTAGGGAAATATGGAACAAGTGAGGTGCGTACGTTAGCGCGGCGGAGATGCGGGAGAAGTGGTCGGCGCCGTAAGCTTTGAGGAAGTATTGCTGAATTTGAGGGTTCCAGTTCAGAGTTGGAGTGAAGGAGTATCGTTTTCGAATAGGAGAATCCAAATGCGACATCGTTTCAGTGACTGCAATCTGTGTTTGGTTTAGGGTTCGGTAACTGCTAACCAACACTTCCCTCCCTTTCTTCATTCAAATAGCAGTGTTTTGGTAACTATAATTAGGGCATCATCCCTCTTTCTTCCAGCTTCTTTCTTCACTTTTAAAATTCAAACAAGTATAAGGATAATAATTTATAAAAATGAATTGAATACTTTTATTCCATATTTTAAAAATAGTGCAACATTATATCCTCACAAACAATTTTAGAGTGTTTACAGGTCATAAATAAAATTTTATATAAATTTTATTATTAAAGTCAATAAATTTATTATATATAAATTATGCCAATTTTTTTTTATTTTTCTCTTTTAAAAATCTATTTCTATTTTATAAATTTCAAAGCTTAATCATTAATCAATCTAAAAATAACAATTAATTATCTCTGTTTAAAATGATTAAATCTTATGTTTACAAGAAATATCATTATTATCATTTCTTTTTATCAGTCATCACTCTTACCATTTATTTAAAAATCAATTCGACAAACACAAATGACATATTCACATGTACACTAATGTAAACCATGAATTACTTTCATTCATAAATTCTATTTGAATTTCACAGTACTCATTTAATTTTATTGAAAATGTGTAATTAACAAGTATACTTTTACGGTGAGATAGATGAAGATGTCTTTTTTTCTTCCCTTACCAGCAATTCTGAGTACTCTATCTTTAATTTTAGTTTTAGCTTAAAATAATATTTACAAAAAATATTTTGATTATTTTAAGAAGAACTTTAATCATGAACATAATATAATAATAAATAATAAATACATTTTATTTTAACACGAGAATTTCATATTTTTATTAAAATCATAAATTATCGATATTTGTCAATACACAATCAATCAATTTATTCATAAAATATAAATATATTTCTTTCTTCATATTATATATATATATATATATATATCTCTTTTCACATTTTATAATTAATTATTTACATATTCTAAATTTCAATCATATATTTTTTTCTTTTATTAGGCATTAGATTATCTAGGATTTTATTTAACTTATACCTTTTGATTATACTGCAATCTTTTCCTAGGAATATTCAGTTTATCCAAGGGTACGAACCATGTTTGTCCGTTTTAGCCTTGTGATCTCTCGACATGTGTTTAAGAGTAGATTTGCCCAATACCTTTCTTCATATGGCCGTGAATACCATTTTGTTGTATGGCTCTGTCCAATATAGTTTGTGAGAATATTATTTGAGAATTCTTAATTATAATGATTTTTTTCTTATTTCAAATTCATCTCTTATATAACATGTACTATTAATACAACTCTACAACTAGTAAAAGTAATCAATATAAAGTACTGTGGAAGTTAATTGGGATGGGTGTGCACTTCAAATAAGACATGGTTTCTGTTAAAGGTGCCACAAACCACCACTATCAATGCATGTCATAAGTAAAAAATTTAGACAAGGTAATAGTATAGTACAGTGGGTTTCCGGTTTCTTATATTTAATTCTTCACGGAAAGATCACTAGTGAAAGGATTTTGTTTCTTTAATTTCAACTTTTAAGCTTTTTGACACCCAAACCCGCAAGTCATGTTAGTGTCCATCGATTAGATCCACACATGGAAATTTGCTACGTAGTCATGCTTCTAAATGTTTGAGCATATTCGTTACTTCCTTGAAAAACTTTGGCATTATGTAATCTAAATATTTTTTCTAGAAAAATTGGTAATGTTACAAGTTTAAGAATGGATGTCTATCTCTTATTAAATCAGAAACTTGAGTTAAAGCTTTTATATGTTGACATCACACTCCTCATTTAATACGAGTATCGGTGAACAGTCACATTAACTCATCAAAATACAAGAATATTAGTTATAACATTAATAAATATAATGTACATGTTCATATTTTTAATGTTTACGAAGTGAGCAAGACTACAACATGTGGCATAAAATCCAATAAGCATTGGTACAAGCGTGAGAACGTAAATGAAGAGTTTATCACTTTTCAAAGTAATGTACCTCTTCCTACCCACGGAAAATCAAAAAAGAAAAACACTCTGGGCACGTATGTTTTCGCATCAAATTTCAACAACTCTTCTCATTTTTCTATGATCTCAATGTTCCTTCACACTATTTGCTTAGTGATTGAGATTTCTGGGTATTCACAAACAGTTCAAGGAGACCATTTTGCACATTACAACCCCAAAATCACGTATTCACATGCTGCTTTTCCACATGCTCCAATGAGAAAACTCATTTTTCTTTCTGTAACATATACTATATAGTATAAGTAATAGATAGATATATATCATGCATAGAAATCATTTCTTTTAATTTTGTCAACTCTAATTTCAAGTCGACACTAGTAATATATTCCTTTTTTATACTTATATTAATACTTTCATATTAATGATAATGGTTCTGAGTAATTTGGATATTAAACCTTGATGTGAACTTAAATATAAAATAAATTATGGTAACAGATGGATGTTTTACTTGTAGACATTGGTTCAATAAAAATGAATAATATATCTGAGTAAAGATTTAACTGAAAAAATTATATAACTCTTATGAAAATGAGATACATAAAAGGGTGATGTACAAAAAATGTATAATTTAATTGAATATTTTTGTTAGAAAGGGTTTTTAGGTTTAATGCGATGGACACTGTTCATTAGTCGCATATAAAAGCTAATATGCAACTTCAATACACACGTAAGTTCGATATTAATATTCAAGTTCATAAAAAGATTGATATGATATCATTTTATATAGAATAATAATATAAAATTGGTTGAATTTCGCTATCCGCAAATTAAGAGTTTGTTTGAAAACTTATATTATAAATTAAAGTTTATCTTTTTTTTCCCATAAAGCTTATATGCCAAGGCAACTATTTTATATTAAAATCAAGTTTTTTAAATGAGCGTTGACATTGATTAAGGTATTTTTTTTCTACATAATTTTGATTACTTTTTTCTCGTTTGAACACTTATTCAGAATGTTAGGTTTATTAGACACAAGTTGTATGAAAATAAATTTTGTAAAAGAAATTTTCAAGTTGTGATAATAAAGCTTTTAATACTTTAATATCATAGATTTGATGATAACATTTTGGTTTTCACTATATTATATAATTAAGATAAATGAGTGTCGTATATTAAAAAATAATTGTAATAAGTTAAAATAAATTCTATAAAATTTGTATTCTTATTTGAAGAGCAATGTTTATATAAAATGAATTTAATAATACGATTAAAACAAAAATACAAAAAGGTATTCTCTTAAAAAATTAATCTATATATATATATATATATTTGTCATTAATTTTAAAAGAGATAGAGTATAATAAACGAGATAAATATCAAATAAGGTTAATAAAAATATGATAATTATCTTATATAAAAGCAATTTTTAAACTATAAGCAAACAAGAATTTCAAGCCTGAGTATAGTCCAACATTTCACAAAAAAGAATATTTGAATGAGAAAAACAAGGAAAAATTCAACATTTTGATTACATATAATTTTTTAATTTATATATAACATAAGCTAGTAGTAATGTTGAAATTAAATCAATTGTTTTAACCTACAATTCAAATGATCTTTTTGAGAAAACTTATTGATATTAGTAGCATATATTTTATTTAAATAACTTTTACTCCCTTAAAAAAATTTAATTCCCATTATAAGCATCTTATTTTAAAATTTTCCAAAATCTACCTTCTATAAAATATCTTTTTTTATTGTTTAAAAAAATTATTTTTTGTTAACAACAATTTTCATCAATTACTTCTTCATGTTTTTTCATTAATTATTTCATAAAATAGCTTTCTTGTCAAAAATAAACTTTTAAATATCACGTGTTTTCTTTTCATTTGAATTTTTCAATAAAAAAGATGACGAACTAAGCTAGAAAATTACACATCATATATATATATATGTATATATATATATATTAAATTCTTAGAATATTGTTAGCACTTGACACATTATCATCTACCTAATCAAAATATAAATTTTAATCCCCATAGAAAAAAGTTTCCAGCTGGTAAGTGGGTACCCTGGAACAAAATTCTGAAGCATTTGTTTTTAATAATTCATTCAACACACAAAGGTGGATTTGTCTTTGTTCATGTTCCGTTCATTAGCCATTACAACACGACTCATTCAAACCTCTGACCAACGACCAGACAGTGTTATTTTATTTTATGTTACTGTTCCAATTTGTTTTTGGTTTCTCACTTTATCGGTTCCTAAGTCTTAACAAACTCAATGTCTTTGACTTTTTGTACTTGCAGCCTCGCCAGGTAAGACTATTACGCTGTGTCACACATTACACAATGACGAAACACAGAGGAAAATCCCCTCCAAGAAACACACCACCTAATACTATTATTACTATTATCATGTTATATTTATATCTCACGTTTGATGACTAAAATTATTTTTTTAAGTCTAAGTTAGAAACTTTATAATATCATTTTGAAGAGGTTAATAAAATATTAACACTTTATTGTGAATCAAAACCGCGTTCTAGGACTCAACCTTTGACATTAGGCTTCCAAGTCTTTCTCCATTCTTTGTTACTAATAAAGTCACACCATTGAAAGATCATAGTCACATACCATCTTCCTTTTCATTCTTTCTTTCTTCCTTCCTTCTCTTACCTTCAGAAACAATTCCCCATCGTAACCAATACTTTGGCCTCAAAATCAATTTTTTTTTTTTCATTTACTTTGCCAATCACCATATCTTCATTCATTTTTCTGTTGTTTTAAGATTTTGTTTCTGATTGATTGTCTTTGAGAGAAACTTGTGAGGTCAGTTTTTTCTTTCACCCTTTTGGCTACGTTCAGAAATTTCCAGAAAGAAATAGATTTGAGCTTGATCTAGGATTTTTATTGGGTCCAAGAAAGAGGATATCATTCATTACTATGATTTTGAAGGTTTCTCTTGCTGTGATTCTCCTTGTCATATGTTCCTGTGTTGTGGAAGCGATTTCCAGGAATCATAATCACAACCAAAATAGTGACAACAAAAATGGATCTTCTCTAGCTGCCATAAAGTTTCCTGATCATCCAAGTTATGGTGCTGTTTCTTCTTCTGGGGACACTGATTGTACCTTCTCAAATTTTGAGAAACTTGGCAATTCTGAAGAAACTGATGAAAAGGATGGGGCTCTTCCAGCAGCAAAACCACACAAGCAATTGGTGAAACTCCAGTTGAAACACAAGTCAGGGAGCAAAGATGCTGAGCCTAAAAAGTCTCTAATTGATTCCACTACAAGGGATTTGACCAGAATTCAGAATCTTCATAGAAGGGTCATAGAAAAGAAGAACCAAAACACCATTTCAAGGCTGCAAAAGTCACAGGATCAACCAAAGCAGTCCTACAAGCCGGCGGTTGCTCCGGCGGCGGAGCCACCGGCAAGTACAGTTTCGGGGCAGCTTGTGGCAACCTTGGAATCTGGGGTGAGTCTTGGCTCTGGTGAGTACTTCATGGATGTGTTTGTAGGCACACCTCCTAAGCATTTTTCTCTGATACTTGATACTGGTAGTGACCTTAATTGGATTCAATGTGTTCCTTGCATTGCATGTTTTGAGCAAAGTGGGCCATATTATGACCCTAAAGATTCTAGTTCTTTTAGGAATATAAGCTGTAATGATCCTAGGTGCCAATTAGTTTCATCCCCTGATCCACCTCAGCCTTGTAAGGGTAAGAATCAGAGTTGTCCTTACTTCTATTGGTATGGTGATGGTTCCAATACAACTGGTGATTTTGCATTGGAAACTTTTACTGTTAATTTTACCACTCCTAATGGAAAGTCGCAGTTGAAGCATGTGGAAAATGTGATGTTTGGATGTGGTCATTGGAATAGAGGTTTGTTTCATGGTGCTGCTGGTTTGTTAGGATTGGGAAGAGGACCATTGTCATTTGCTTCTCAAATGCAATCTCTCTATGGTCATTCCTTTTCCTATTGTCTAGTGGATAGAAATAGCGATGCAAGTGTGAGTAGCAAATTGATTTTTGGTGAGGACAAGGAGCTTCTCAGTCACCCCAATTTGAATTTCACTTCTTTTGCTGCTGGCAATGAGAATCCAGCTGATACATTTTACTATCTTCAAATAAAGTCCATTATGGTTGATGGTGAGGTGCTGAAGATACCTGAGGAGACTTGGCATGTGTCAGCAGAAGGTGCTGGTGGTACCATAATTGATTCTGGTACCACATTGACATATTTTGCTGAGCCTGCTTATGATATTATCAAGGAGACTTTTGTGAAGAAAATTAAGGGCTATGAAATTGTTGAAGGCCTTCCTCCTCTAAAGCCATGTTACAATGTGTCTGGAATTGAAAAGATGGAGCTACCTGACTTCGGAATCTTATTTGAAGATGGAGCAGTGTGGAATTTTCCTGTGGAGAATTACTTCATTCAGATTGATCCTGATGTTGTTTGTTTAGCTATTTTGGGGACTCCTAGATCTGCCCTTTCAATAATTGGAAACTATCAGCAGCAGAATTTTCACATACTGTATGATATGAACAAGTCCAGACTTGGGTATGCACCAGTGAAGTGTGCTGATGTTTAACATTTTTCTTAGGGATGAAACTTGAAAGGTGTATACTGTATAGTCTCATAATTGTAAACATGGTTAGTCATCAGGGGGCAGATTTTTGGGTTTTCCCTTATGGGAATTGGAAAGTAGTATACAAAAAAATTAAAAATAAAAGGTGATTATAGAACTAGGTCTCAGGTAATTACAGAAATTGGGTCATAACAAGACTCAAACATTTGTTTTGTACACATATTAACTGCTTCAGTTTTTGAGTTTATCTCATTTAATTTAATACTTTGTTCTTTCTATACTATATGATGTTCTCTCTAACTATCATTCTCGACATGTTATTGTTTTATATTTTCTCAAAGGAAAATTGCTCGTGTAGAAAAAAATATTTAATAGACAATGATGATACACAAACAATTAATTATAAAATATAATTAAAGATAAATATTAATATGTATATATTCTATAAGTAAGTTGGCTTTGCAAAGGAAAGTTGTCATATATGTATTGAGGAAACTTGGCTTGTTAAAATGACAATGGCAAGTTTGTATCCTGAGTCTCTGTGTAAAGGGAGTAGTAACAGTTTGTGGTTTGCTGCAACATTTGTTACCATCCTACTTTCTTGGAAACTATTTCCTCTAAAATTTGCATTTCTTTTTCTCTCTCTGAAAACACTTTTATGTGAGAAAAGAAATCAAATGGCACATAATTGTTTCCCAGATGTAGCATCAATGTATTATTCAATGGCTTTTCTGTTAGGTACATAGTACAAGCCAACTTAACAAAAGTATAAAAATAAAAATGCATGGAACCAAAGAATAGGTCTCATCTATTGTTGTCCTATGTTCTTTGACACTAATATAAAGAATAATTCTTCTTATACGTCAATTTTATGTAATAAATTTTACAATATACAATAAATAAGGAAAAAAGAGACCATAAATATTTGACTCTTGTCCACTAGTGAATTTATATTTTGCCTACTTCAATAAACGTGATTTGACTTTTTTTAAAAGTCTGACTAAATCTATTAACAAGTCAATAAAAAAAATTATGTAAAAATAAATAACAATCTGTGAAATTTAATTACTCTAGGCATGAAACAAAAGGTGGAATTTACAAGTTAGATTTTATAAGAAAGAAATCTGATTCGTCTATCTTATATAAGATTATTTTTAAGATATAATATAAATTTTATGATAATTTATTTTAAATCTTATTTTGCAATAAAGTCTCTAAATAAAATATAAATTTAACTTTCAATAAACCTATATATTTAACTCTTTAAGCATTGTTAAAAAAAAAACTTTTTAAACAAGTCAATTATCAAAAAAATCTTTAAACAAGTCAACATGCTTAATATTTAGAAAGATGACTAAAAATTTAGTATAATAATGAAAATAAAAAATTATTTACATTTATTTAAATACCACAATCTATCAGATATAAAATTATTTTTAAATAATCTTTCATGAATACATTTATAGGAGTCGATCAAAACTTATAAATTACTCACATTTTAAAAAGAAAAACATATTTTCAAACGCTGAATAAGGGTATTAAGAACATGTTTTGGTTGGGATTAGTTTTCTGAAGAAATAATATTTTTTGTAAAAATTTATTTTAAAAGAAAAGTGTATTTTACTCTTAAAATAAGTTGAACATAAATTAGGAATTTTAATTTGTGACAGTGTTAAGTCAAATGTGAAAAGGTGAATATGGGCCTGGGCCTTTGGATTGGGCCCAAGTAAGGAAGGCACGAGGTCCACTAGGGTTTTACACATATGATCCATTGTTGATTAGCACATAGCAGTGCAATAGCAATTGCTGGTGGCAATCGAAATCGGTGAAAATGGTTAGCATGAGGGTGAGTACTGTGTAATGCTAATTTTAACAAGTTTTTGTGTTTGGTTTGATTTAGCATGAGTTTGTGGATTTTTAACGTTGTTGTGCTTTTGGTTGAAGCAGTTTCATCAGTACCAGGTTGTTGGAAGGGCTCTTCCTACTGAATCCGATGAGCATCCTAAGATTTACCGCATGAAACTTTGGGCCACCAACGAGGTCCGTGCCAAATCCAAGTTCTGGTATGTTTTTCTCTGTTTCAAATGTTGTTTGTTCGTGTTTGTTGTAAGATAATGTAATGTGTTTTCTGTTTTTGAAAAAGATGGTCTTTGATTAGTTTATTGTTGTTATTATTTTATTCTTGACAATGTTGATTTTTGTAGGTATTTTTTGAGAAAATTGAAGAAGGTTAAGAAAAGTAATGGGCAAGTGCTAGCCATCAATGAGGTATGTATTTCTCAATTGCTTGTTATTGTTCATTAATTTGTTGGTAGGAGATGAAATTATATCCCTTGTTTAGAGAGTAAGATATTGCGTGAAATCAGTGAGATATTTTCATAGTTGAACATTGTGACTGACTTGTATTGCATATTATTTGCAATTGTTCTACTTGTTTAGATAGTTGGCAATGGTAAATGAGGTAAAAAACATTGAACTTTGGACATTGGGTGAATCTTGGTCTCGTGTAATTAGCCCCTAGAGGCAAGAAATGCTTGAACAAATATTTGTATGAGGAAACTATACAAACATCACATGAGGTTTTGTGAAATTACTTTAGGTACCTCTATTTTTTAGCATTACTTTTATCACTCTTGTAAGGAGTCTCTGAGTTATGTTTTTCAAAATTAAGGGAATGATAGTGTAATATATAAGGGGAAATTAAGGGGATATTAGTGTAATATGTAAGGGGGGTTTCAGAGTACTATTTTTCAAACAATTAGATGGGTTTGTGTAAAGTTTAAAAAAGTAGGGAGTGTGTGTAATTTGTAAAGTCACAAGGAATATTTGTGTAATTTACTCTATTTGTATTCTAGGTTCAATTTTTGTCTTATTGGACAATAGAAATGGAGGTTTGATTATTTGTACTGATTGCAGATTTTTGAGAAAAACCCAACCAAGATTAAGAATTATGGAATTTGGCTGCGTTATCAGAGTCGAACTGGTTATCACAATATGTACAAGGAATACCGTGATACTACTCTAAATGGTGCAGTTGAGCATATGTACAATGAAATGGCATCTCGTCATAGGGTGAGGCATCCATGCATCCAGATAATTAAGACTGCCACAATCCCAGCTAAGCTGTGCAAAAGAGAGAGCACCAAGCAATTTCACAACTCTAAAATCAAGTTCCCATTGGTGTTCAAGAAGATTAGGCCCCCAACTAGGAAGCTGAAGACAACATACAAGGCATCCAGGCCAAACCTGTTTATGTGATTCAGTTAATGGAATTTCCTTGCCTCTCATCTTGTTGCTGCTTGATTCATTAGTATACATAGGAAGAGTGTAGAGAAGGTGATCATGTAGTGACAAATTTCATTACCTGCAACCATTGTTTGCATTCTTTCATTTCAAGCTCTGAAGATTTTGGTTTTGAAAGATTTTATTTGATTTTACATTTTTGCAGAGTCGTCTATTTTACTCATTCTGATGTATCCGTACAAGACTTCTTTTGAATTTAGTGATTACTTTTTTGTTTCGATTCTGGGTTTATTATTTATCTGATATGTTTTCTGATCTTTGGTATTGAATATTTTCTGACGAGCGTGGCCAATAAATTATTGTACGTGTAGGAAACATTGTGTTGTAGTGTTGTTTTATAATCAAACTAGAGTTTTATCTGAATTCCAGTGTTGTTTATGCAGACCGTATTTGGATGTGTTGTATGTTATTGATATGAAATTGAAGAATAACACAAAAAATACGTTAGTAATTTCACCTTAGTTTTGTTTCCCAATAAACCTGATTAATAAAATCATGAAAAAGTGATGAACAAGGCATTGTTGTCAATTGTGTTGAACTTATTAATTCACTGATGCTTTGTTACTGATTTACAGTAGGGTTCCACTTCCGAAGTATTTCTTAAATATCTTATCATGTGTAAGATGAGACCTTGAAAGGTTAATGATGACAGAAACAATTAAAATGAATAAAAATTTAAATAAATGACAGTTTAGGTTTTTATAAATTAGCATTGTTTAACGTTAAAAGCAATAAAAATTGTACACTTGTCGACTCATAGACTTTATCGAGAAATTTATCTTGAAGAAGACTAATAGAAATATTAACTAGCCAATAACAAGCAACAGTGAATCGTTAAGATGAGGATCGCGTGCTTTAGCACTTATTCATTCTCTACTAATTCTATTTTCAGTGCAGGTGTGAAAATAATTTGAAGTCACAGTGTCAATATGAGTTGTGACTGTCTACTGTGTTTTCCATATCCTGTGATCATTTCTTTGACCTACCATTATCACGCATATACAGACATCAAATAAAAATAAAGGAAAAAAATTTCTGAAAAACTTCAAATTGCAGGTCTGGTAATAATTAGTGGGACACTACTGAAGGATTTGACTGAAAAATTATAATCCATATGAAATATTTAGATTAATTTGTGGTAAAACCAACAATGAAAGGGCTACTCTATAGTTTCCTTTAGATGGATTAATCTTTTCAAATTATGGAAAAATAATAACATGGAATTTGCTTGAAAGGAATATGATTTGATATGAACCATAATGTTATATACCGAGTTTCCAATAAGATTGTCTTTGAGGTAGAATATACAAGGAAAACAAAATGTCATGTCTAAATACGTTCACATTTTTCTTTTCTCGGAAAGAGATAACTTGGTAGAATTTGATTTTATTCACTGAAGTTTAGTTAAAGAAAAATTGTTTTGCCTAAGCATTTGATTTGAGAAGAGTCTGGTCTGTTAAAGCATGTTATAATAATGTGTGTTGAGCTGAGCAGTGGGAAACAGAAGATAGTGTTTAGCAGGGAAGTGTACCGCGAGCCACTTTATCTTTCTGAACCATCCTTTGAAATCTGACATGCTTTTTCTTTTTTCTGAGACTCTACATCCTCAACCATAAACTCAAAATGCTTGTAAAAGTTAACCCATCAGCAATAAGTTTGAAATCTCATTTCATTTTATATCCCCACACCCCACTTTCATAACCATCATTTTTCATGCAACAACCAATCTCACTTTAAACTGTATCTATTTTGGACTTATTGATGATTTCTCTCTTGCTTCAAGTTGGTCTCACATATCTCTCCTGATTTGGTCTGAACTGTTTAGTTGTGCTGTTTGAGAAGAAAGGTAAGAGTGCTATGAATCCTCAGACACACATACACACCTAGAGTCATGTAAATTACCTTAGTCAGCTTGAGGAAAAACGCATAACAAATTTCAAAATGTCATAGTTTTTCTGCCTTGAAGTCTTGTTCATTAGCATTGGAGATTGAGTTGGCAATCATCATAGTTTCAACAAAAGAAGGAAGAATGGGAGTTCAGCAAATTCTCAAAGCTTTCCTCTTTCAAGTAGGTATTGTTCTTATCATGTGTCTCCTTGTTAGTGCATCTCAAGAGCACAAGAAAGCTAAAGGCAGATATTCAATCAAAAAAGACAATAACATCAAGGTACTCCATTCCTGCATAGTATTCATTCTAATTTTGATCAATTAAGTTGGTAACATCATTTTGTTTATTCTTGCTCTTGTCTACATTGCTATCCTTATAATCCTCTATTTCATAAATATCAAGTTTGTTTGCGAAGCTACCTTATTCTTGTGCTTGTTTTATATATGAATGAAGATGGATCCTAGACTTCAGTTCGAAATCACATTACATGGGTTTCTCTTGTGGGCTTCAATGGCATTCTTGATGCCTGTTGGTATATTAGTCATTAGACTCTCCAACAGAGAAGGGAATCGAAGAAGGCTTAGAATTATATTCTATGTTCATGCAGTTTTGCAGGAAAGTGTTTCTAAACCTTTGTTACATTATAATTTTAAATCAAATATCACAATGTTTTGTA
The DNA here is from genome assembly GCA_026586105.1 of Hylodesmum podocarpum. Taxonomy (NCBI): domain Eukaryota; kingdom Viridiplantae; phylum Streptophyta; class Magnoliopsida; order Fabales; family Fabaceae; genus Hylodesmum; species Hylodesmum podocarpum. The sequence goes on along the minus strand of JALJEV010000519.1, from coordinate 2,550,746 downwards.
TCTTTTATCAGTTTCTTTTCCCTTTGCTTGGCAACCCATATTTGTGGAAGAGAAAACCAATTATTTTATGGTTTCATTTTAAGATTAAAATAATGATGATGGTATGGAGATAAGAATAGCAAGATTCTTATTTTACAGTTAATTTCTTTGTCCAAAAGCTTGTTAGTCACTACTTAAGGTCAAGTGAGGGGTATTGCATCTTTTTTTAATGTAAAGGACTGTAATGAATGCTTTGAAGACAAGAAATGGGCTTTGAGGAATAATCTTATTGGTCATTAGAAGTTCCAAGCTTTCTTTGCCTCATTTTTTAATAGTGCATGTGAAAAGAATTATGCAATTATGCTGTCGTTGCTGTATCACTAAAAAAGTTTAGCTATAGTTAAATGAGCGCCAGAAGTGAATATAGTTCTACTATTAATAAAAGTAACTAGTCTTTATTAAAACTTTCTTACATTGATCTTTGCCTTTATATTAATAATAATATGCACTTTTTGTAAACAGAAGCTTGCAGTACTTCTTGCCACTGCAGGAGCAATCATGTCCATAAAAAACTTCAGCAATTCCTTCAACAACAATCATCAAAGATTAGGAGTAGCATTATATGGTATTATCTGGCTGCAAGTTCTAGTTGGTGTTTTTCGACCACAAAGGTGAACAAATGAAGTGCTTTTTATTGAGAAAATCCATGCAATCTATTGGATTAGACCATTTAGCCATAGCTAAAATCCAAGCTTGGACAATGCAATCACTCTTTTCTTGTCTTTAAAATTTATTTGAAGATTGTTCATGTTCTATGTTTACACGCTTTAGAAAGCCAGCTTTATCAACTGCTACAATTTTCTGTTTACAAAGCATGATGATTACAATTATTTTCTTGTTCTTCACAGGGGATCTAAAAGAAGAAGTCTATGGTTTTTTGCACACTGGATAATGGGAACTGTAGTGTCATTATTGGGTGTCCTGAATGTATTTATCGGTTTACAAGCCTACCAAGAAAAAACATCAAAAAGCACAAGAACTTGGAATATACTTTTCACTGTTCAGATATCGTTGATTGTAATCTTCTACCTTCTTCAAGAAAAATGGGTCTACATAAAAAACCAAGGAGTGATTTGGGACAACCAAGTACCAACTAGTAGTGATTCCTACCTATCAAGAACTCAAGTCTCGCCAAGAAAGATGAATCAATGCCTTGCCATGGATACAACTAGTATTTGAAACACTAAACATTGATGAACGTGAAGTTTCTTCCATGAGATAAAATATGTTTTGTTTGTTTTTTTTTTTTTTTCCGGAGAAGTGATAGTCATTGAAAAGCTTGTGATATCATTCCCTGAGATACATTTTTTTGTTGTATTCTCCTGACAATCAATTCTGATTTTTTTTTTCAAACCTTGAATTGTGGACCCTGGAATACTTCATGGAAATAGATCAATAATTATCCATGATGTTTTTCCAATGTTTGAGGATATTGTTTATCAGAGTTTATAAGCATTTCAAAAAAGAGAAAGACAGATACTATCACCAAAACAGGAGAAAACAGATAATAAGCTAAGAAATTCTATTAATATCACATTGATATATCACTGAGTGTAGTCAATTATATCATATTTCAAGGAAAAAGCTGTACATAGCCTGTTAATATAGCTATTCCTAGTATTACTAAAGGTGGAAGAATCACGAATGCTCCTATGGTTGCAAAGAAAACTGAATCATTCCTCTGAGACACTTCATTTAGGTAACTCTGTCTCCTGATATTTCTCTTTTGTGAAGTGGTCAAGAACTTTGCACTCACTTTCTTCAAGTTTTTACCAAGTGGTATGCTGAAATCATCTTCCCTTTCTCCAACCAACTGCGCAAGCTGCTCTCGGATTGTAAGTTTGCCAGAGCCGCCATCACTCTCATAGCCTATAAACCAGAAATGTTCGATCTTTGTTATCCTTTTTTCAAAAATTGAAAAAGAAATAATACCATAAAGAGGTCTTAAATAGACGTGGCTACAAAATTTCCATTTTTTCACATAACTCATGAGACATATCAGGAGTGATTCATAATGTAAGAATTTGACAGACAATTACAATACACATACAACTAGAACGAAGGTATATGATATATGTATATCATCAGACAACTAGAACGAACATATATGATATATGTATATCAGACTACGTATAATAAAGTTGTAGAGATAAATGGCATAGGAGGATTTCAAAAGTTGGACAATGCAAGATGGAGAGAAATAGGCACATTATCATACTGAAAATATGGATTTTAGTCCTGAGAAAGTAAGGGTGCATTCACATCTGATTTGAATCAAAATAACTTGCAAACTTAAGCCACTTCAAATTAAGGATAAGACTACAAGTATATCCTTACTTTCCCACTTTACACATTTTCTTACCAAAGAGAAACCAAAATTTCACTCAATTTTCAACCTTTCATGCTAGATATTTTCCTCCTATACAACAACTACTGCCAAATTATCTTGAACGACCAAATCATATTACAACACCCAAAGCTCCAAGCAAATAGTACTAGGTGATTCCAACGTTATTGTTCTGACTCTGAATTCATATACACTGCAATAAGGTAACATCAAAGTGAAGCTTTTTCATAGTTACATGGATATTTTAATGATGTGGCAGCAACATAATACTTTTTATCCTGTGATTTCAACAGGTACTACTCTTGCTTTCAACTTTTTCCTCGATTTTTTAAGTAACAAATTAACAACCAAACAGAGATGTAGCTTTTAACAAGGACAAAGTGGCATTACAAAAACAGAAGACAACTAATGTCTCCTCTACAAATCATTGATTTAAAGAGATGTTAGCTTACATACCACTGTTAGGTGAGCTTGTAGATGTAAGTTGCTCCAAAAGATCCAGCTGTGCACGAGAAGAAGATAAAGACCCTACAACACAAGTCCTCGAAAACCAAATCAGAGATGAACAAAAAGCTAATTTTGTAACACTGGAAATATTGTATAGAAATCTAGACTGGTAAGACAAAAAAAAAATATATTAGAAGAAAATTTGAAACACAGTGAAGAAATTAATCACACAATTTCCTGCAAATATTTCAAGTTTAATAAAATCTCTGATTCATTTTCCCCCTAGTAACCACGTGAAAGCAACAAATATTAAAATATAACTAGCATAATTTGTGGAGTGCCCACATCCAAGAAAGCACAAGTTTTTGTTTTTGTGTTTTTTCTAATGCAAAAATCAACAACTAATATGGAAGTTCATGGTTATTCCCTTAAGCTCATATCTGAATTCAATAATTAAAAGGGAAGTGGTAGAAAATATTAAAATATAACTAGCATAGTTTGTGGAGAGCCAATCCACCAAGAAAGCATAATTTTTTTTTAATGTAAAGTTGAACAAGTAATTTGCAAGTTCATGGTATCTAAGCTCATATTTGAATTGAATATTAAAAAACAAAAAGAAAGGGTAGGAATTGTTAGCATATATACCATTAGTTGCAGAAGCATCTTCCTGTGTAATTCCAGTGTCAGTCCCTTGTGTTTGAGCACATGTTGTGATTAAAGTGGAAGAAGGATGGTAGAATTTGATGGGATTGTTGTGTTTGTGTGTCAGAAATGAAGGCTTAGAGTGAAGAGAAACAGTGCTGAGATTGATGGCCATGCAGTTTTGCTTCAATGCTTTAGACTTAGTTGTTAATGCCATTACCATTGATTCATTTTTATTGGTTTCACTTTTGAATTTTCAAGTCGGTATTTTGATTGTCCAAAGTCGGCACCTCTCTGCCACAAATATTATCTCAGTAGCGAAAATAAATAAATTTTCTGTGGAGGATTCTAGTTCTATGTAGGACCACAAAAAAAATCAATCTTTTAAATTCCCACCGTTAAGAAAACATTGTTCTTTAACTGAATAAAGACACAATGTCAAGTTAAAAAAATCTCTGTCGTGTGGAATCATTATTCTTTAATCATTTATGTTTATTTTGTATTTTATGAGGATATAATAATACAGTTATTTTTTATAAATTCATAAGCTGCATAATCACAATCATATTAATAAATTTACAAAATAATAAAATACGATTGGGTTATACATAGTTATTGACTCATAGTTTATATTATGATATGAAATTATCTAAATATTATTGAGTTATATAAAAAAAAAAATCAAAATAATAAAACTTCCAAGTCGACAATAATATTATTGAGTTAATACCTTTCTGTCAAAAATCAAATTCGTAAAACCTAAAAATATTAAATGCCACAGAATTAACTATGTAGTGGATTGATTATCTTGGCAAAAGAAAGGGTTATCTCTGGAAAAAGGTTGTGGATGGTGAGATTCCTACGTAAATTTAGATACATGTAATTATTTATTGTTCAACTACTTCATTTATCTTAGTTTTTAGTTCTTTTACTTGTTATAGTCCATGATTCACATGTTTTAATAGTTATTTAATATTTTTAAAATATATTTTAATTGCTTAATTTTTTAAAAATTAAAATAAAATAATATAAACTGAAAAATAATTAGATAAGATTCTTATTCTCTCACATAGAAATAAAGAGAGAAAAAAACATATATAATATACATTCTTAAAAATATATGATTACTAGAAATATTTTTAATAACTAAAGAAACATGAGAATGTCACATTAAAAGTATATAATTATTAAAAATATTTTTTTATAACTTGTAAGAAACATGAAAATGTCACATTCCCATATTTATACTTCTAAAATTAATTCCCTAAAAATTTGAAATAAAATTTGAAACAAACTCTCTAATATTGATCTAATATCTCTCAAATTCAACTAAGAGAGGAGGGTTGTGTTACCTAAAGTAAAACTTGTCAATATTACACATTAAATTATTTCTATAAAGCCAAGTAAAAAATATATATTAAATTTTCTAAGAATACACCAATAATAAATAAATAAATAAATAATGGTGGTGTTTCTTCTGAGAAAGAACAAGTTCCAATTCCTCTAAAAAGCAGAGGAATAAAGCAACAGCAACATGTATTCTTTCAATCAGTTCCAACCATAAATAGTTAAACAATAGCTTAGTTAAGTTCGTGAATAACGAAATCATTGAAATACAAAAAGTACGCGTCAAATCAAATGCATTGAAAATGAAAAATTGACCAATAGTTACGCAAGTTAGCACTTTTCGTAGAAAGATGCAGTGATGCACACGCTCTCTTTCTCCACCGTCAACCATGCAATGCAAATAACACAATTAAGGAACCAGACCAACAAGGCTTAGTTTTAGGTTTGTTGTGTTGTGTTGTTTACTGTTACTACGTTAATGGCTAACCAGGTTGTTGTTCCTTCTCGTGAATCTCACCCTCATGCCTTTCATGTCTCTGGCCCTCGCAATTTATCTTCCCTTAATTGGAGGGACCTTGTCATTTCTAGTTGGTAAGTACTCATTTCAATTTGGTCTTTCACTCTTGTTGCATTTCATTATTCTTCATCACACTTTTTTGATCCCTTAACTTGGGTGTCAAAAAGTTTTAAGTTTGCTACTAGTTAATGGTTAATTGGTTACAAGGTGTTTGAACATGTTAGAATAATGGGTATCAGTGTAAAGTTGTAAACTTTACTAAATGGGTTATCAAAGTTTATGAATTTAGGGGAATAATGGCAAAATTTATCAACTGGGTTTCATTTATCTTAATAAATTAGATATGGGTTGTTAAGATATCACAGATCTAACTGATACAATTAATGGGTTTTCCAAATATGTAATTTGGTTGGCTTGCCTTATATGTAAATTTAATCAGGGACTACCTTTTTCTTTTTAATTTCCAAGTTACAGTTTTGGTAATTTTTATTCAGTATATCCATCTTTTTGGTGTAATCTTCATCATGATGCCCAATTTCTTAGTTACCTTAATTGTTGAGCATTTGTAATAGAATTTTGGGGACTTAATATAGTATTACCATTATGATTATTTTCTACTTGGATTTGGCTTTAATAAAGTTGAACTAGATCACTAGATGTTATTATGAATTAGCTTAATTTGCTGTACTTGGGTTTAGTCTAGGCTTATTTTAGAGAAATAATAGCTTAGCTTATTACTATTTTATCAGTTTTCTGGAGCAGATTGTGAAAAAAATAATACTACTCAAAACATAATATTTCGTTTCCAAACCAAACATGTACATGATAGGATATTTTTACAATTAAAATAACTTTACAACTTGGATGTATACCATGGATCTTTTTTTGAACGAATTTTGTTGTTGGTATTAACTCTAGCAAGGTCCCTTTACACTTCCTTTGTGAAATCTGATGGAAAGGAATCCATAGTTTTAGTTTCATTCACATTCTTTTATAACATATATGACTATGAATATGAATGATTGAATGCTGGTAATGTTTTTGTTGACACAGGAAGGATACAAACTATAAGAGAACTGTCATTGCCTGCTTTATACAGGCAGTATACTTGCTTGAACTTGATAGACAAGAAAAGAGAACACATGGAAATGCTCTTGCTCCAAATTGGTGGATTCCTTTCAAGTACAAGCTTAAACAAACTCTAATTGATGAAAGAGATGGATCCATCTTTGGTGCGATTCTTGAATGGGATAGATCTGCTGCATTGTCTGACTTAATACCAATTAGGCCAAGTGGTGCCCCTAGAGCTGTCTTAGTACTCAGAGGAACATTACTCAAAAGCCCTACAATGCGAAGAGATATTGAAGATGATCTTCGTTTTCTTGCTTGGGAAAGCTTGAAGGGTTCTGTGAGGTTTAAAGCAACTTTGGAGATACTAAAATCAATTTGTAATAAATATGGAAGCAAAAATGTATGCATTGCAGGGCATTCACTAGGGGCTGGTTTTGCTCTTCAAGTGGGAAAGGAACTAGCAAAAGAAGGGGCTTATGTGGAGGCACATTTGTTTAATCCACCTTCAGTTTCACTATCCATGAGTCTCAAAACTATTGGAGAAAAGGCTGAGTTTGTGTGGAATAGATTTAAGTCCATGCTTCCTTATGGCAGTGAAACTCAAAACACCAATGATGGAGACAAAACATCAGGTGTAGGATTGAAGGGTAAGATGCCTCAAACTGGTTCGGGTTTGAAAGATGCTAGTTTGGGGGTGACAAAATGGGTTCCTTATTTGTATGTGAACAATGGTGACTATATATGTTGCTATTACAATGATGGTGCTGGTGCTAAGGTGAATGTGGGAACTACAAGTGGACAAGTTGCAGCAAAGTTGTTTGTGGTATCTAAGGAGAAACAGAAGTTTCTTGAGGCTCATGGCTTGGAACAATGGTGGTCAAGTGATGCAGAACTTCAGCAGGTTATCTATAATAGCACACTCATAAGCAGACAACTTAGATCTTTATACACTGCTACTCCTTCCCATGTAAACTCATGAGCAGGGGATGAAATATACTTTAAAATAAAATTAAAATAAAAATGTGAGATTTGTACACTACACATTTTCATCCAAATTTGACATTTGTGCGTTGTAGTAAACTAGTAATTCATATTTTTACAAGAGAATGTATCTTTTTTATATATCAACTAATAAGAATGTTATAAAAATTGATGTGATGAAAATAATGTGTTATGTTGAGTGTTGACCAATGTTTAAATTCGGATCTTAATGACTACAATGAGTTGCTCTGAGAAATGGATTTGAAGTAGATTGTAGTAAGAAATATTGCTCTGGCATATCTTGAAGCACTGGAATTCAAGGGGAAACTTTCTTAGATTATTTTTTTTATATTTTGGGTTTTAGTTTCTTTTTAAAAAAAATTTGTCAATTTCAAGTTATTTATTTGTTTTTGTCAATATTTTTAGTTTTTTGTGTTATAATATTGAAAGTTAAAGGTGTAATATTAACCCTTTTCCATTTCCCAGTTACACTCATATAAACAAATTAAGGAGTAAAAAAATAAAAACTTTTGATAGGTGTCAACTTTTGAAACCATTTTCAAAAATTTTAACACTCATAAAATTAACTATTTCAGAAATTAAAAAAAAAATCATAAAAAATACATGACTGTTAAGTATTATAATATTAATTGGGTATCTAATAAATTGGGTCCAGTAGAAAACTTTCACCTAAATATTAAAAGTAATTTTTTTTAAAGGTATTTAATATATTTAATTTTACGTTTCTTAAAATCAAATTCTGAATTTGATGCTATTAATTTTTTTAATCAGACAAAAGTAAATTACTTATGTGCTTTCTGTATTATTTTGGATTAAAATTAAACATTTTCTTTAATAATCTTTATAAATAGGTTGACATTAAAATTCAGAGCAAAATAGCTGAGATAAAATTCAATTTTGATTTAAACAACAGAGTAAAAACAACTTTTGTTAAAAAAGAAAAAAGGGAGGCTAAAAACACCTAAGTACTTGAAATTAAATTTTATCCCTTTTAAATGGAGGACATGGAAAGAAATAGAAAATTACATGGTGCCTCTTTCTGGCATGCTTTATATAGAAAATCACATCATCTACTTTTTCTTGTGACATGTTCTGAGGTGTACAAAGTGTTATTGTTATTGTGGACACTATCTTCTTTGGTACATATTATAAACACTAATTAACGTACTATTAAAGATGATTAAAAGTTAAAATATTTATTATAAAATATTATCAATACACTTTATCGTGATATTGAATATACCATTAACATGTTTTCTAATAAAAATTTCATGTGGTTGATTCTTAACTTATTAATTAAAAAGAGTCGACTACATTTTGAAATTTGTTTCAAAGTTAAATGAGTTAAAATATGTGTCTAAATTATTCTTTCGATTAAAAAAAATGCGAGAATTAGGGTATGTTTGATTTAGTTTTGCTCATTAATTAGTTTTTAAAATCATTCTGTAAATCAATTCTCAAAATCTGTTTTTTTAAAAGGTATATTAAAAAATTGTGTTTGATAATTTTATTTTAAAATCAGGTTTAGAAATGGAAACTTAAATATCTTTTCAAAACTTGTTTGTAAAACTAAAAAGAAAACTTGTTTGGTTAAATTAATTTCTTTTATGATTTTTTTTAAATAAGAAATATAAGGAATAATTTAAAAGTAATATTTATAATAGCAAAAAAAATGGTTGTTAATTAATCACACATGAATTGAGTTGCTTGCAACATCTTATGGTTTGTTTGTTAATTTGACCGTAAATGTTTAAAATTTAATTGCATATAATAGTTAAAAAATATTTAACAGATTCATGAGAAAATATAAAATTACTTGTTAGGCAGTAAAAGAATAATAAACTGGTTTTCAGTATTCATTGGTTATGAGAACTCAAAAGTGATAAAGATAGAGAAGAGAAACAAAAGAGTTTCACTTTTTTAGTTTTAGAAAACTATAAGACAACAATAGTTTGAGAAACAATTCACAAAATAGATTAATAATCAAATAGGTTTCTTTAATTTTCGAAAACTGAAAATTATTTTTGAAAACTATAAACAAACATATCCTTATTTTTTTATGTATTATACAATATTATATACTTAATTAATTATAATCTTATATTTTATATAATTTTTAGAAATTTTATTATTAAAATTAAAAAAATTAGTCCACGATAAGTTATAATTGAGATAAATCAGTTTTTATACAATTTTTAAAATTTAATTATTGAAATTAATAAATATTCTCTTATTTATCTACGTGATTGATTCAGGTGAATACAGGGAAGTGAATGTGTAACTTTTTGTCTATTACTTATTGGAAAACGGAGACTAGAGAAGACTCATTTAGTTCCTACCTAACATCATTGGAAAATGGTACGAAGTTGCTCATAAATCAAGTCAAACCGAGAACTGTTTAAAAAGAATGTACTATGTTTCAAAATACACTCATTACTGTACATGCAACAATGCAAAGCGTGCAAAAACTGAAAAAGCAAATGAAGTTTTTAGTTCAGTGAAATTGTAGCAAGTTGGATTGTTCATTGCCTTTGCCAAACTGTGATGGTGGTTCCACGTCAAACTCACCTTCATGGCCCTCCTAACTTGAGAAGCCTCACTTGGAGGGACCTTATCAATTCTTGTTGGTAAGTAATGGGTTCATTTCTCAGATGAATTTAGTGTTTCACTCGTGTATTTGATGATCCTTGACTTGACAACACTTTAGTGGTGCTTGCTCTTAGATGTCATATTTTGTTTGTGGATGCATGATTATTTTTTGTTGTCAACTCAGTTTTTGTTGATCAATTTTGGAGATGTTAGTACTATGGGTTTTAACACGGTTATAAAGTTGCTAACTTTACCAAATGCGTATGCAAAATAACTGCCGAATAATCAGAGAACTAGTTATAAAATGTGAAAATATCTCCGAGATGTAAAAATATGTATGTCAGATAACCATAGAATTAGCTATAAAATGTGAAAAAGAGAAAAATATGTACATAGTTTTGTGATTGAGTGAGCTGGTTGATTGCTGTTGTTGTGAAGTAAAGTTGAATTTTAATTTATGATTCTGCCACAAAGTATAGTAGAACTGATAGACAAGATATTTAACGTGTAAATTATGGATGTGCTTAAAAAAAATCTTGTGTAACATAATTTAGTTGTTCCTGAAATTTTTTTCTTGTTTTAATTCCTTAATCTAGTTAACATTTTGCCTTTAATTTATAATGTAGAATTAGAAGATATATTCATGGATTTTCTATTGTATGGCATGCTTTGGTTGGTAACAGTTATTTGTTGTATGCAGGAAGGATACTAATTATAGACGAGTTGCCATGGCAAGCCTTGTGCAAGCAGTTTACTTTCTTGAACTTGATAGACAAGAGAACAGAACACAAGAAAATGCTCTTGCTCCAAGTTGGTGGATTCCCTTCAAGTACAAGCCCACACAAATATTGATTGATAAAAGAGATGGATCCATTTTTGGAGCTATATTTGAATGGGATAGATCAGCAGCATTGGCTGACTCACTACCAATTAGACCAAGAGGTGCACCTAAAGCTGTTTTGGCACTCAGAGGAACATTACTCAGAAGCCCCACAAGGCGAAGAGATATTGAAGATGACATCCGTTTTGCTCTTTGGGAAAGCCTCAAGGGCTCTTTCAGGTTTGAAGAAACTTTGAAGACAATACAATCAGTTTATGATACATATGGAAGCAGACATGTATGCATTGCAGGGCATTCCTTGGGGGCTGGATTTGGTCTTCAAGTGGGAAAGGAGCTAGCAAAAGAAGGGATTAATGTGGAGGCACATCTTTTTAATCCACCTTCTGTTTCACTAGCCATGAATATTGAATATATTGGAGAAAAGGCAGAATATGTCTGGGGTGGACTTAAGTCTGTGCTTACTCCTGGTAGTGAAGCTCAAGTCAGCAATGATGGAGACAAGACTTATAGTATAAGATTGAAGCAATTGATACGTCGATTATCAAACATGATGGATGCTGGTTTTGGTGTGGGAAATAGGGTCCCTCATTTGTATATTAACAGCAATGACTATATCAGTTGCTTTTACTTTTATTCTGATGGAACAAGAGAGGATGTTGCTGAGAAGGAAAATGTGGGTTCTACAAATGTGCAAAATGCAGCGAAGTTGTATGTTGTCTCCAAGGAAAACCAAGAATTTCTTGTTGCACATAGCCTGAAGCAATGGTGGTCAAGTGACGCAGAACTTGAGCAGGATATCAACAATAGCGAACTCATAAGCAGACAACTTGGCTCTTTGAAAATTGCTACACCTTCACTAGTATTTTTTTTACTTTATCCGCATATTGTTTCATTTGCCATGAGTCACATTAACATTAGAGAAAGGACAAGTTTTGTCTGGAATATACTAAAATCTGTGCCTCTTCCAAGTGGAATAGCTCAAGTCAGCGTTGATGGAGACAATACTCCAGGTGTAGGTTTAAAGGGTTGGATACCTCAGTTATCTGGCTTGAAGGGTGCTAGCTTTTGGGTGGAGAAATGCGTTTCTTATGTTTACAAGAATGATGGCACAGGGGAAAAGATGGTTGACATGGAGAATAAGGATTTAACAAATAGGCAAAAGTTGTTTGTTGTCTCCCAGGAAAAACAGAAATTTCTTGCAGCTCATGGCCTTAAACAATGGTGGCCAACTGATGGAGAAATTGTGCAAATTATCCATTATAGGAAACACATGAGCAAAAAACTTAGATATTTATACATCAACACTCCTTGGGAAGTAACACATTTGTTAAATCCATCTTGTGCTTCACTTGCCATGAGTCTCAGTAACATTGGAGAAAGGGAAGAATTTGTCTGGAAATGGAATATTCTTAGATCTATGCTTCCTTCAAGAAGTGAAACTGAAGTGAGCATTAGCAATGACCGAAATCAGACTTCAGATGTTGGATGGAAGAGTTGGATACCTCAATTATCTGGCTTGAAGGATGCTGGTTTTGCTGTGGGCAAATGGGTTCCTCATATATATAGTTACAACAGTGACTATATCAACAAGCAACTTAGATCTTTATACTCTGCTACACCTTCTCAAGTATCACATCTATTTAAGTTACTTTCTGTTTTACCAGCCACAAGTCTCAGAGATACTGGAGAGAAGGAAGATTTTGTTGGTGAAACTCAGGTCAACAATGGTGAGACTTCAGGTACGGGTTTGAAGAGTTGGATACCTCAATTATCAGACTTGAAGGATGCCGGTTCTGGGGTGGGAAAATGGATTTCTCAACTATATGCTCACAAGAGTAATGGCACGGCAGAGAAGATGGATGACATGGAGAATATAGTTCCTTCACAAGTTGCACAGGGAAAGCCAAGTTGAAAATTTAATCCAAGTGCAGTTTGCAAAAGAAAAAGGCCACAGGAAGACATTGGAAGAAGTTGTCAACAGGGATCTTATGGGTAAATAATATCTCTTAGAATTTGGTATTAACTGAGCCAAATACGGTGTGCTTCCAATGCATAAATGTAGAAGCAAGGTGAGGGTTGGTTCAGCGTTGAATGCGGATTTAATTGAAGCCAAATGATATCCAAATCGTACACAGCCTTATCTGATCCTTGTATCTGACCTTATTTGGTTGGATTAAGTTTTGTTATTGTTTTGGTTATTGTTCTGCACTGTCTGTAAACTGACTCATTTTCAATCTTATTAATGCAGTCTCCTTTTGCTTGTATTTAAGTCTTGTATGTTGTCACTTGATGTTTCCCTTTTTAGAGAGAATGGATTTATTCTCATGAAATAGCTGAATAAAGTTGACCAATCAAAGTTTTGCAGCCCAAATATATTTTCTTTGAGATAACAGCGCTAAAATTTCAGCTTAACCTGTTCCAAATTAATTTAAATCGAAATTATTGTTAAATAAAAATGTAAAAATTCATTTATTTTTAAAATATTCTACATCTAGGATTTTAATATGCTCTTGTAGGAGTCAGGATTCGGGTTCATTAATTCCAAATTAATTCGAATTTACAGTGGGTTTATCAAACGAAGTCAAGAGAATTGAAGTGTAATTTGTTTGAATTCACAAAAATAATTGAAGTGTACTAATTGACAAGATAATCCTATAGGCTATAACAGCGGGGGCAGATGAAACATTTAGTACTCGGATCCGAAATTAAATAATGAAAGCTACAAACACGATAGAGTATATGATAAGAGAAAAGAAGGGAAAAGTTAAGAGGTTTAACAAGTATCATATCTCAACAAAATTACTAATCCGTTACGTATATTATGGACACACAACATACAATTGGGAACGTTGTCGATGAAGAACCCATTGAAATGAGGTTCGACAATTATTCCAATTCCCAAGGACTAACAATAAACACACTGACTAATCAATCAGAAAGAATGTGGTAACCTAACAACCACTTCAGCATTACATGGGACCACAAAAACAGAGAAAAAACTAAAACTTTTGGATTTTAGGGAGGAAATTTTGGATATTTGGGAGGGCTTGGATTGTAGGGGGAGAGGATTTTGGATATTAGGGAGGGAAGTTTGGATAATTTAGGAAAAGAAATGTAAGTGAGAAAGCAGTGAGTAAGCTTGTTCCCCTAGAGGTGAAAGCATTGAAGGTATAGAAACCCCTTCATACCAGTCTGATATCTCTTGAACCGAATTATCCTTCATATCTCCCAATCCCATTGATGTCAACTCCAAAAGGGCTGGAATGTGTAGATAATCGGCAGCCTAAAAAAGAAGAAAATAAAGAAACTATTAAAATGATGGAATTGAAAGTAAAGGGGAAAGAGGTATCAAGTATGAAGTATGAAGAGAACTAACTTGATGCAAATATGAGAAATAGGGTTTGTTAGATTTGACGAATTTATTGAGCCAGGCCTTGTAGTCATCTACAGTTCCAATGAGGCGCTCCAGGTTGTTCTTGAGCTGCTCAACGGTGCTCTGAATGATAATACTGAACTTGTTTTTCTTGTTGCAGAAGGAAATGACCTTTTTGAGAAAATGGCTCGAGACGTTAACAGGAATCTCATCGTACTCATGACCCGCGCCCGGAATACAATTAAAGATGCCTCCGAGAACCGCGGATTGAGTGATTGCCGCGCTTTTCTTCATTTCCAAGACCACGTGGTCCGAACTTATCAATGAGACCCAGTTATCATTCAGAATAGTGACGTACCGATTGTTAAAGAGATTGTCCCGAAGATAGTCGTGTAATCGTGTAAAATCGGTCAAATTGGTGGATACAAGAGTTTGGAAATCTTCAAAATAGTAATAAAAGTCGTCCTTATTAGGTAAATAATAATTATCATAGTCCTCGGTCTCTCTCTCGCTGCAACATTTTTCGTACAAATCCTCAAATTCCTTGATGAAATTGGCGTCGGCGATTCCGTCTTCCTTAGCAACAATGAGACAATGGCGAATCAAGAGTTGTTCAGCTGAGCAGTCCCTAGACCCACGGTAAAACCGATACAGAACAATGTGAGGAATGAAGTCCTCCATAATTATGACACTTTTTTCGCGGAAGGCTGTGGCAGCTTTTTTGCGTTTGTGTTTGTGTTCGTGCGTATGTTGAAGCGAGAAACCCAATAAAACCTAGTTGCAATTAGGGTTTACATTTTACAATAAAATAATATCAGATTATAATTATGTACAGGCGGTGCACCCAGAGAAAAATAAAATAATGAATGATGTAAGCAGAGGATTCATTCCATTGTGTGGGAAAGTGCGACATATCTTCCATTGCAGGTTCAACAAAGATTCCTGATACTGTTCACACTGGGGTGCACTTACTAATTAGACTATCAGTTTTCTAAAAATGCTACAATACATACCCATCCATTTTATTTGAAATGATAGCAGCCATTGATCTTAATTACAAAACATCTAACACTCAAATTTTACTTTCCTTTGACATACTTTCCCTTCTTAGAATTCGTCCAAAAACGAACCTAACGCATATGAAACACTAGTGCAATTTTATGGCCTTCTAGCTGGTCTCTCCTCGTGTTCGTTCAATTTTGGAAGCTAATGTTTTATTTATTTATTTATTTTTTTGACAGGATCTGTTTTTGTTGTTATACAATGATAAATATGATGTTCGAAATTAAGATTTTATGTAAAACTATTTAAAACTTTGATTTGATAACGCTAATCCTTTAAACACGTTCAACAAAGTTAACTCATCCAGTGATATTATGTTTTGATCTTCCAACTTTATTTCTGTGTCATTAAACTTCACTGTAAGATTTAACCTTCTGGCATCATGTTTCACTTATTTTTGTCGTTTCTTGCATTGTGAAATCGGCGTGTGTATGTTTGTGGTCACTTGATTGATTAAGGGAATTTATGCTTTAATAATAAATATTGCGATCGGAGAGTTTATTTGATGTTTCATTTGAATAGAAATTTATGAGGAAAAGATGCGCAAAAGTTGTAGTAAATCGACTAAACATTATAAATTGATGAAACTAATAACTTGTGCATATGAACATAGAAATGCTTAAAATAAAACATTCTATACCAATACTAAGAATATATCAAGAATCTACTGGTTAAATATATTATCTATGATAGGATCTACTGGTTTAGAATTTAGATTAAATATTAAAACATGAATTTTAAAAAAAAATGAAGATTAAAACGTTAAATACCGCATAAAGTAAACTTATTGAGAAAAACAAATTGATATAGTTTACACTATACACGAAGATATTCGCAGACCTATGGAAGGAATGATGAAATAAATCAATTACATGTTACATGTCCATTACTTGTTTCTATCTTCCATCAAAAAGCTATATTTCTCTATATTGAATATAACAACAACTAATCCGGAAAATCGAGATTAACCAACAACAGTAATTCCATTTTATAAAAAGAAAGAAGAAAGAAAGAAGAAAGAAAAAAAAAAGGGAAAAAACTATTAATCACTTAAAGCACTAGTACCTCATACTTGCTAGTAAACTAGCAGGCCTCGTCCTCGTGTTTCCACAACCAAAACCTTTTCAACAACTTTCAAGAAGCAACATGGGAAGTCGCTGATGTGATTTAATTTGCTACACTACAAATTATTTACTGGATCAAGACTTTGAGGATGTCTGAGCCTTTTCAGACAATGATGAACCCAATTGAAGCATAAGAGGATAAACAGGACTAAACTCCTTATCTCCTCTGCTCCTCACATTTGTAGCATAATCATCAAGTGTTGCTTTGATGCCTTTCCAAATTTGATCTTCCCATTGAGAATCTAGCCATAATGAATACTGCAATGGTGTTAGTTTGTTTCTTTGCAGTGGTGACTGCAATTCATCAGGTGCGCGGGTATACAGATGATGAAGTATGACATTTGGTGGCAGATCTTGAAGAAGAGGAGATGATGCAAGCTGAGATGTTTCCAAGAAAATAAGTGGTCGAAAGGCTCTAAGTGCGCGATATGGTGCACCGAGTTGCTCAACAGGGAACAAATTTTGGCCCACAGCTAGCTCCAATTCAGCCATATCCCTAGCCATTCTCAACTTGCCAGATTCTGAAAGTGGTCTGACAAGGGAAGCATGTCGGATGAAGAATACCAGAACACGTGAAGCCATACTCTGGACAAGCCTGGTGCATATGTTCTCTGTCCCAGGAGCTGTAGAATTTCTGGAAGGCAACAACCTAGATAGAAACTCACTGCGAAAGTGAAGAATACACTTCTGGAGCTCCTCCATGTAAGGTGATGCATTGTTGTCCATGGCAGCATCCATTCCATGTACTCCAAAGTTCTGATCATGTATTTGCAATATGCAAGACTCCAGACGATCCAGCATTGCCTGGAATAAGGGTGTTACAGAATCACAAGCAACACTGTATATTGCACCTAATGAAGCAGACAACACATCTGCAGCAATACTGGGCATTCCTTTAAGTATAGATGTTATTCGTGTATGAACATCTTGAAGATGCTGACACAATGTAAAGTTCTTGAGCTGTGCTGATGTTGCGGGACCACTTACCTGACGTGATTCAGGACCAGTGGATATCTGTCATAACAATGAAAGCGAATAATTAAAAAATTAGAAATTATGTTTCTATAACAGTCATCCTCTCTAGAAAAGAAGTGCACTTTGGAATTCTAAATATTGCAAAACTCATGAACAAGAATTTTAATATTACAAAACCGACAAACAAAAATCGGAAAGCAATAAAAAAAATTAAGACTCCTCCCCAAGAATAAAACTGGTTGCAACATTGCATGTTCCAGACTGCATCTCTTAAATCAATCCCTCAAAGCCAAAATACAGACAAATCACAGGGCTAATTGTTACCTTCAATATTAAAATTTAAGCACAAAACTAAGGGTGATAAGGCCCACCCCAGTTAACTCACAAAACCACCTGATCAACTGAGTTCAGATATCACATCAAAGGACCAATTGAACACCACTACAGCTTCAAGTTTCAAACATTTGAACATGAACATGCCTCGGTAATTTCCTATCTTCAGTCATTTTATCTCACCATAACAAGACAAGTGATAACATTTAAGTAGTAGTAACTAAAATATTTAACAATCCTAGCCAAAATATTAATTATTCAATAAATTAAAAAAGAAAATTGGGCAAGAAAGTCAAAATAATTGAATGGTTCGCTGATGACTACAGTGTGATACAGTCCAAGACCAACCCACAATATACACAACTCTTCAATGAAGAAACATACAATTGTTATTCATTGATATAGGCATGCAGTTAACAATGCCATGATTAACTGTAGTCAACAAGATTTTCCTTCTTCTGAGTATCCATTCTCTCCTTGTAATAACATTCTTGTATCCAAAAATATGAAAGCCATATAACACCTAACTTGTTGATAGCCTTGGTGTCAAATGAAAAAAAAAAAAACTTGTTGATAGCCTTCTAAAAAACCCATCAGCTAGATTAGTAGAAAACATTGAATTCCTTTCTAAGCAAAAAAATGTAGTGCTTAAAATATCCAATAAACATCATAAAACACCTTAAATAGAATAACATATTTTTCTCCTTACCTGGTATTCAGCTCGTTCTGCAAGAAGAATTAAAACCTTGCCAATTTCACGCAAAACAAGAAGAGTTAAGCGTGCATCCACCTGAACAGCTTCTATCTCTTCCTGAATGCGTGATATAATTCTTGATATTTGTTCCTTGGAGGGAACACTACCACGACTGGACATTGGAAATACAGAATTCACTAGATCTGAAAGACGACTCAGGCAATGAGCCAAAAATGCATTCTGGAATATTTCGATAGCTGAAACTATCTGCTCTTTTCCTGACGAATTGATAGCTGGTAAAACTCCTTTGACATCTGTATCATGTGAAATTCTTTCAAGTAGATTCTCTATCATGGAGTAAAGCTTTGGGTATCCCATTGTAAAAATCTCTTTAACAAAACTTGATGCAGTGAAAGCAGACTTCATTTGGCTTGCAAAAGCTTTTGTAATGGCCTCCCACACTCGATCTGTTAGCATCGGATCACCTTCCTATGAAGAAGCAGTCAAAGTCAGAAGATGAGGAAAACATTCCAATTGAAAACAACAAAGCGTAAACAATAGCAGCTATAGAAATTTCACTCAATGTTCCTCAGTAAGGACTCAATGCTGTAAAGTATAATAGATCATTAAGAGCCAAAACCCCCTTGGAAGTCCATTGAATCTATTTATTTGCACATGGTATAAGATCACATCATCGTTTAAACCTACAATAAAGGATCTTATTAAAAAAAGAGTAAACCATCAATTTGATTGTTGAGGTATTACCCTCCCTCCTAAAAGATCTTCAAAACTAAGAATGGTTCCTTAACTTATACCAGAAATATTAAAATCATGCTAAGTAGTCTTTTGAATATTGAAAAATCCTTCAAATTAGTCCCTGAAGTTCACTGAAACACATCAATAAGGGTATTAAACTTGTGGACATTCAATACTTCAGGGAATACTAGCAGAATTTTATTTATTACTTTAGGGACTACTTAAGAGAGGAGATAATAGTTTGTGGACAAAATTGGTGGTTTATTCTTAAAAATATCAATGCAACTTCTTTGTACATCCAACATATAGATCACTTTGTTTCCCTTTGAATACATGCATGTACAGTATACAGGGGTGTAGTTTTTTAACAGATTGCACATTGATCTCATCCAATTCAATGCAATCCATCTAGAGGTGTTTGAATTTTTACTATTTCTCTAACCTACATCCTATACAATGCATTCAAAGCAAGAAAGGTATTTAACAGTATACTGTATTGGTAAATCGATTCTAGGAGAGAAGCACCCAATATAATCACAATAAAAATTGGCCATTCAGAGGACATAACAATAATTTCTAGTGTCAAGTGATCACTAAAGGATGCAGCTGAGCATATATGAACTCAAGCAACAGCATATATTCCTTTTGACATAAATCAACAACAAAAACAATGACCAAAGAGCCTTACCTGAATGACTTCATCAAGCAACAAAACATGTGTAAAGGGGTCACGTTTCTTGGAGAGCACCCTCTGCAAATGCCACACTGCAACAGCAATGGAATGCAACTGATCCATGCAATTCCCCAACCTATGCCAAAGAGCCTCTCTAGCCTTAGCCCCTCCTCCAATGTGTGGCGTCCCAGAGCCTCGAATTCCCCCAGGACCATACCCACCTCCACCACCTGAAATCGCCTTCATATCCAACGCCACACTCACACTCTTAGCACCCAAACCCTTATACTTATTCACCACCTGCTCCACAGTAACCTTCAACTCCCCAAGATTGTAGAAAACCTGCAAACCAGTACCAACCTCAGCCTGATTCAACCCTTCCATTCCACGCTCCAGAACCTTCATCGCCTCACTCCGCAACAAATCGCCAGTCTCCCTAACCCAATTGAGCTCCTCATCAACTGCATCAATGCCAGCAAGATCATACTCCTCACAGAGGCTCAGGATCTCAGAATACAACTGCGCAGCTTTCGCTAGATCCACCTGTTATTCACACACAAATGAGGATCATAGAATCAAACACACACACACACACACACAAACACAAAAACTCTTAAAAATTGTATCTAGACCCAATTCATCCTCACATAAAACCAGGTTGTAAGATAAGGATTGTTGCCACTTATATACTCTATTATAGTAATATCACTATGGATCACATAAAAAAAAACAATAACATTAATAGAAATAGCGAAAGAACACAAATTTAAAGTGATTTAGAACCTTTTCGGGGTCGGGGGTGGCGGCCATGAGATCGCGGAGTTTCTTGGAGAGCCGGAGGGCGCGGATGGAGTGTTGGAGGAGTTCGGTGGTGCGGTGGAGGTTGGAAAGCTGAGCGGTTTTCGCGGCGACGGAGCGGTGGGGATCGGAGAGTTCGGAGCGGAGCCGGCGGACGGAGGATTGGAGAGAGGAGAGTGCGGATCGGAGAGTGGAGAGTGCGTGATCGGCGTGATGAAGGGATGAGAGCTGTGAGAGGAGCTCGTGGTGGCGCGAGAGAACTTCGGACCGGAGCTGGTTCTCGAGGAGGCGGATCGCGTGGTGGAGCTTCTCGGCGGTGGAGGCGGGGGAGCCGGAGGAGAGTGCGGCGGAGGAGAAGGAAGTGGAGGAGAATGAAGGGGAGAGGAACGCAGAGAAGATGGGATCTGAAGCGAGGGAGTCGAGGGCGGAGGAAGTGGTGGGAGTGGCGGCGACGACGACGGTGGAGGAGGAAGGATTCTTGAAGGTGTTGAGTCGTTGCATCGTAGAAGCAGTGGCGGAGACCGGCGACCTTGCCGCCGCTGGTGACGCCATTGTCAGATTCGTTTTGCTCTCTCTCTCTCTCTCTCTAAATGGTTTATTTGCTGATTCTCTCTTTCTTTTGTTAATGTAACTTCTTCACTTTTGTTTCTGTTTTGTCTCATTATTTTTTTATAATTATGTTTTTTATTCTTTAGTTACCATATTTCATTTTGTTTTTTTTTCTTATTGGTCTTTATTTAAGTTTTTCTTTACTGTATGGTTTTTATTTGAGTAAATTTTTGCTAAAACTTTAATTATAATGGAATATTTTGTTGAGTGAGATTAAGTGTAGAAAAAAAAATGTTTAGAATTTAAGTGAATGTAAGAATTGAATAAGTTTGCAAGAATTTTGAAACATATAAATAAGAATTTGATAACCTTAACTAGACTTGGTGTAAACGTACGTTTTAAACTAAAAGTAATTTTTAATAATAGAAATCAAAACATACTTTAAATCTCTTAAATATATTAATTAGAACTTACTCTTGTTCAAGTATTAAAAAATCATTACTGTTTAGAAAGACCAAATGAATATCAATAGTTTATATTTCAAAAAAAATAATTGATTACTTGCCATTGGATAGAAATCGTGCACATCGAAACAGAGAAAAAAATTATTGGAAAGAATTGTTAAAAAAGTTAAATTAAGATTTTTTGTAAGAGATTTAATTTAAGAATTAAAGGTAATGAAAGAGACATATTAAAGATAATCGATTAATTTTTTAAATAAAAATTAATTTTTTAATAAAATTAATTAATACTTTACACCAATATATAGTTAAAATTTTGCTATAAAATAAATATTTTACTACTCAAAAAACTAGAAAGTTTATAATTAAAAAAAAACAAAAATACACTTATCCATCCAATAAGTAAAGTGACAATTTTTAGATATTTAAATTCATCATTAAAATGACAATTTTCAGATATTTAAATTCATCATTGAAGTGACAATTTTTAGATATTTAAATTCATCTATAAAGTGACAATTTTTAGATATTAAATTCATCAGTAATGTGAGAATCTTTTTGAACAAAACTGGTCATTTCCAATACCAATTCAAAGTAATAACTTTTGTATTCATAGTAATAGAAACAAGTCCTCTCCTCTCTTCCCAATAATTTTTTCTTTTTTGCATATTAGTTAAGAAAAAAAACACACACACACAATCAAGGAAATATGACATTACAATTACAAGTTCATATACAAAATTGCATTATCATAATCTCTATAAACTTGTGTCAAATATAATTCTATAAAATCACTTTGATTCAAAGTACATCTAAATACACACTTAATTTCTGTACCTATTATGTTGTTAAGAAGAAAAAAAAAAAAAAAAAAACCTATGGATATAGCAGAAGCAAAGAATAAATGAAATGAAAGATCAGAAGTTGCAGCCACAGCAAAGGTAGAAGAAGCAAACGGTGGAGACAAGGACAACCACCTCAGCCGCCGAGAGTATCTTAAAAACGACGGTGTCCATGACTGCCGTTTTAAGATCTAGTCGTTTCCACCTAAACGGCCATGACACTTTCTTCAACCATAACTTGCTCTTCTTCTTTGTCATACCAAACTTAAACTTAAACACACTCTTTCTTCTTCTTCTCTCTTCTTTCTCTTTTCTTCAATGATGTAATTTGGTTATGAGGTTTTTTGTTTATATATAGAAAATTGGGATAAGATGCTTTGGATGCTTCAACGACAAGGATTATGTTGCTGTCTTCCACTGTTGGCCAATGAATACGTTGAAACGTTGAACTGTGTAAAACATATAATTGGCTAATTGCACTTTTTTAAGGGCTTTGTTTTTTGCTTTTGTCGGCATTTCTTAATTGCCGCTATTGGTCTTAATCATAACATATTGCTCCATTGACCAATCTTGTTCATGATTTTTTTAGTTTCCGTTGTAATTGTATATTAATATACTTAAAATCTGTGTAAAAAATACACTAAAGTTCTATGTTAGTTTTCACTGCTTGTATCTTTTTAATTTAAGTAAAACTAAAAATGTAAATTAAATTTTTAAGGTTGCAAGAGAGATATGCATCAATTGAAGAACTGATATATGAGATGAGAGGGAGATTTTTAATATGAAAGGAAGTATTTTTAAAAAATTGAAGTTAGTATTTTTGTTTCAAATCATAAATATCTTGCACGGTAAGGAAACATGCACAAAATGGCGTGGAGTGTTAGAATTAACATTATCTGAAAGAAATTTTTTCCCCTCATTATACAAGCTTTGAACCTGATGCCTTCTTCAAGAAAATATTAGACATATACTATACGTTAACAAAGTGATTACTAATTAGGGTTAAATTTTAGAAGAAAAACTATAAATACAAAAAAAATTTCCAAAACAACTAATAATCTGAGAATTTGAAAAAAAAAAAAGTAAAATGATAAATAATAAATTCATGTAATATTCCTTTAATTGGAGGTTGATATAAATTGACATTAATTTAAAAGGGATGCTAAAGTAGTCATGTAATTCAATCATTGACGAATGACGATTAACACACTTCTCATGAATTGTCATTTATTGCAAATTTAATTGTTATTATGACCGAGTTTGAATAACTTCAAGTTATAAAAAAATAAGAAAGTAAGATAAGTAACATGTTTTTTTTTTTATTAATTAGTTTATGTATCTCAACTTTTTTAGAAACTCATTAAACTTTTATATATAAGTAACAATTTAGTAAGCTTTTCTAAATGGTCATTATGTTATTAATTAATAAATAACTGTATCAAAATAATGATAACAGTTAAGTAAAAAAGAAAAGAAAAGAAAAGAAAACAACAGTGTTTTCAGAAAATATCTAATTCTGAAAAAAAAAATATCCAAACTCTTAAAATATCTATTTATAAAATATCTTCGAGTTTTATTTCATTTTACTAGGTTCTAGAACTTTTGTTATTTTTTTTAAGAACTAATACTTTTATTATCAGTTACTCATATATTGTAGTGTCATTAAAAATTTGTTTTGAAATAATTGTTAATAATAACTTTAAATAAATTATAAATACACGATTAAGTGAATATATATATATATATATATATATTAAAAAGAAATTAAAAAAAATCCATCAAAATTGTATCTAATATCTTTAATTTATTCGTCACTTTTCTCTGGATATATACATGTTAAATTTGCTTAGAATTTAGACAATTTTTCAACACTTTCTGCCCTTTTCCATCTCAAATATCTGAAAATTATAACATTCTCCGTTTGTTCTCCATGCAAGTACAAGAACATTTTATCTTTTTTGTTTTTTTGTTTGTTTTTTATGCAACATTTATCTAATTATTCTTCCTAACACTAGTAGATGACACTAATGTTATTTTCATTGAAACAAAATTGGGTAAGATACATGTTATGTGTTGGATATTCTTTCAAACTTTATCCATCAAGTCATGTATTATTGTATATATTTTCAGCATTTTTCTCATTGAAGTGTGTTGAAAAATGACAAATTGACATTATTTCTTTGGTGCCCTAAATTCACTTTGGTAAATGGTAAGGTCCCTCCCTCCAAAAGGGGTCAATCAAGTGGTCCCAAATACACAATTCCAATTGTGTTCTCCAACTATACATATGTCAATTTGCAATTGCATAACGGCTAGTAAATATATAAGTTTCTTAGCAAATAAAAAATAATATCATAGAAACCTTTTCCTTAATGACCGTTTCATAAAAGTTAGCAACATATATGACATTTGGCACTTTTACTTTTAGGTTTAACTTTTAGACACCAACCTTAATTTATTATATTATGTAACACTAGTTTCTTTTACCATGTCTAATCACCGTTTGTTAATTTATAATGAGTTTTAATTAATAGAAGAACATGTATTTAAAAGTAAGTTAGTTAGATAGAAAGAGTGGTTTGTCACATTTCTAAAGAAACCGATAATTAAGGTGTGAAATGAAGTTTTGACACTAGGTTATTAGGCTAAATTATTAACTTTTACTATAACTATTTTAAAAGTTATATTTATAATAATTTTTAAATAATTAAACATATAAAATTTTTAATTTCATAGTATTTAAAAATTAAACTAATGAAAAATATAACGTATTAAGCCAAATTTAACCATGATTATTTTACTGCATGGAAGGGTGTACCCATAAGGCATTGTAACAATTTATATTTCATGAATGTCATTAATAGTGGAGATGTGTTGTTACTATGGTTGAGTATTCAAATCCTTCATGTTAAAAACAAGAGAGATTTATTTTGTTACTTGATTTATTCAGTTGACTAGATAAATAATTAAACATTTTAGTAACTCAAGTAAAAATTAAGTTTTGATGAATGTGTGAAAATAGTGTGAAAATCTAATCTCAATTTTTACACTGATGAAAGACTCAAAGTGGTGCAGAGGGTTGTTTGGCAAGCTTTTTACCAACAGTTCATAATCCCTTGAAATTTAAAAGAGCTTAAGTGCTTAAAATTGTTTTTAAAAGATTCATGTGTTGCTCACCTGACACAATCAGTGGTCACACTATAACAAAATTACAATCTTACTTAAATTTGAAAAATTAAAGTTTCAAATATATAGGTAATTGTTTAATTTTATATATAATCATATTAGTAATGATTTGTAAAAGTCTCATAAATAAATAACATGTTAAGTGCACATTAAACTATTATTTTAATGTTCTATATTTGAAACGTACTAGTTTTATATATATACACACAACATTTTTTTATTAAATGAATTTAGTTTGAATTTTTTTATAATTAAAAGTGAAACTAACCTAGTCTTGTGCTGCTTGAGCAACTATAATCAATTTCTTCTTTATGTATTTCATGTACCAATAATGTGTACTATACAGCAATGGGCTTCTGATAAAACTGGCTCACTGTTATGGGCCGAATAGTTTTTATGTTGGGTATCATATGGGCTGTGTAATATTTTTGTTTATACAATCAATAAAAGAAGTTTAAAATAATAATAAAAAAAACAAAAAAAACAAAAAATGAAAGAGCCGTACTTCAAATTAATAAATGTTAGCTAATACAAATTTTTTTATCCAACCTTATTTCATAGTTAGAGTCCATTAACTCAAATATATATATATATATATATATATATATATATATATATTCACATTTTATAATTAATTATCCGAATATAACAAAATTTTTATTAAATATTTTTTATTTCTCAGGATATATCTCATGTGATTAAATTATTGGAGAATGTTAATCAAAACACCAATTAATAATATTATTAATATATCATGCATTAATTTTTTTTATAATTATTTTCATTAATTTCTTTAATTAATAGCAAAAAAGAAGAAGGACAATAAGTAACATTATTCCTTTGAATTATTAACAGGAATTGGATTGAGTGAATGAATGAGTCTAAAACAAATGGATAAGTGTGGCAAAGTGACACAAACACTAGTTTGTCGACATTTGCCAACTCTCACCCAAAATAGTTTGTCTGATTGCTAAGGAGAAGACGTGTCAATAAAATCAAATAGAAACTAAAAATTGGTGCAATCAATGCATATTACTATTTGGGAAAGCATATTTTGTAGAAGGCTTGAAAACAATGAAAGAAAATGTGTCAAGAGATAAAGTTTGGTTGATGGTGGTTACCACTAGTGGGATGATGGCTCACTTGCCACAAACTTTCGCATCAAACACATCTTCTTTAACCATTTTCTTCAATATCACAGCCTTTGGTTAGTGTCTTACAATAGAGGCAGGTTTTTGAACAATGGTTCAACAGTGTAATTTTCATGAAATAATCTCTCATCATATTTATTTAATATGTTTGAAAATACATAAGATGGGATTTTTTATTGAATAATTTGATAATATATTATTAGATGACCGTAGAATGTTTTTTTTTTTTTCAAAAATTTTTTGATGATGATTTAAATTTATTCATCCATTGAGTTTTGGTATAAGAGGCAAATAGGTATAGTTTGTTGATTGTCATTTGTCAAATAAAAAGTAAATAGTAAAAATCTGAAAATAATCAGTTTTTTTTTATTCTAATATGTATGTTTAATTTTTTTTTTGTTAAAATAAACAGTTTTTAATTTTTTTCTAAAGAGAGAATCTTATCCGGTTTTTAAATAATCATTTTTTAAAAAATATGTTTTTGGAAGTATTTTTTTTTTAATTTTAAAAAAAGCTGGTCCATTATAATATGGAGCAATGAAAAAGATAGATAGCGAAACATGTAAAACAATTGGTGGTAGTGAGTGCTGTTGTGTGAATTGAATTGGTAACTTTCTGTTATTTTCTTTTCCTTTTGTTTTTCAAGGAAAGTTGATAATGGAACTTACACAAGGGAGGAAATAGGAGAACCTAAAAGAATTGTGAAAAATTAACCCCAAACTCAATTCATGTTGCCTAACTTAATAATTGAGCAGCTTTTAATTTCTTTCTTATGCTGTAAGGATATGAGTACAAGAATTGGATATGATATGATGTGTAAATACAATGATATTTTAAAAAATATACAACTATTTAAAAAACTCAAGATAGATAGCCACCGATTCGAGTATGATATGGATGCTTTGTCAGTGTGAAGTATACATGCATCATATACATGCAAGAGTGTATTGATAGATATCATTAACTAGTTAACTAACTAGATTAAAGCAAATATTAAAATTTTGATTTTTTTTGAAACAGTTGAATTGAGGAATAAATCCCACGATTCTATTTCGTATTCAACTCAAATACTTATTCAAGCTAACTTTTTTATCAAACATATAAGTTTATACATATTTATTTTTTTTACATTTTATAATTATAATTATCTATGTATTATAATTATCTGCGCATTACAGTTGTTTTCAAAATCTTGTGAATGCTATTATGAATGAACAACACTCACGTAAAATTGAGTTTATATATACATATTTAAGGATGAAACCACACAAGACAAAACACAAATATGAACAAAAGAATCTATGTGTAAGAATATGCGAGGGGATCACAATTTCGTACCTAACATGTGGTTCTCTTCATCTCCATCTTCTCTTCAACACGTCTTAATAAAATAAGCATACATAACTCTTCTTTCCAACACCATCAAAACCAAATAATCTCTTGAATTTGCATTACCATACTCTGCCTCTTCACAAAAACATCCTTCCCTCATTACATGAGCAGGTGGACAAAGCCATGTCCGTGAATTCCCACGTAAAATTCAAGAATTTCTCCATGTTCTGACTAAGATTCTGTGCACTATAAACTAGTGTTACATATATATACACAGTTACATACAACACAAAGAAACTTTGTGTGTGTGTGTGTGTGTGTTATAATGGCTGGGAATGCATGGATTAATGGGTACCTTGAGGCTATACTATCAACAGGAACTGGTGC
The DNA here is from genome assembly GCA_026586105.1 of Hylodesmum podocarpum. Taxonomy (NCBI): domain Eukaryota; kingdom Viridiplantae; phylum Streptophyta; class Magnoliopsida; order Fabales; family Fabaceae; genus Hylodesmum; species Hylodesmum podocarpum. The sequence continues at coordinate 2,522,208 of JALJEV010000519.1, read as the reverse complement.
TGGCACTGTTGATGAGCAAATGCAAAAGGCAGTGACTCCTACAGAAAGTGGACACTTTAATCCGACCAAGTACTTTGTTGAAGAGGTTGTAACTAGTGTTGATGAGTCTGATCTTCACCGCACTTGGATCAAAGTGGTTGCAACTCGTAACACTAGAGAACGTAGCTCAAGGTTAGAGAACATGTGCTGGCGCATTTGGCATCTTGCCCGCAAGAAGAAACAGGTACTAACATAATATCCTTTGATTTCTTCACATCATTCAATCAATCATCATACGTACATGCCTAGCCATAATGAAATATGAATACATTAGAGTTTAGAGAAGTTATGTTGGTTTAAAAAGTATAATTGATTGTAATATGTACATGTGGCATGAACATTTTTTCAATACTTGTTTGATGTTAAGGTAGTTCAAATTGTTTGGTTTAAAGTATAAATTTTCATTTTCATTGTATTTGGTACAATGTGTAGTTGGAAGGGGAGGAGCTACAGAGATTAGCAAATAGAAGATGGGAGAGAGAACAAGGACGTAGGGATGCAACAGAGGACATGTCTGAAGAGTTATCAGAAGGGGAAAAGGGGGATGGCATTGGAGAGAAGTTACAAATTGAGACACCAAAGAAAACTTTCCAGAGGGAGATTTCCAACTTGGAAGTATGGTCTGATGACAAAAAGGAAAATAAGCTTTACATTGTCCTCTTAAGGTATAGTAATTATTAATATTGTTAACTTTCACACAATCATTTTGCATTCAATGAATGTGTTTAGCCAAATTTCTTGATTATTTTACAAAGGTATATCAATTATTTTACTATGGACAGTTTGCACGGTTTGGTTCGAGGAGAAAACATGGAGCTTGGTCGTGATTCTGATACTGGTGGACAGGTATTTCACATTGTTATGCTCTAACTCTCAAGAAATTATCAGATATTCCAAGATTATTATGGTCTCTATCAATCTCTTCAAGCGAGTGTTATTATTAATTCGTTCTTGTAAATTGAAAAACTTAAACAGGTGTTACTAGATTGGTTGAGACCTTGAGATTGTAGATATGTTTTGTCCTGGACTAGCTAATAATTTATCTGCTCCTATTTAATTGGTGTTCAATGATTGAATCAATGTGTTTTCAGATTAAATATGTGGTAGAACTTGCTCGTGCTCTAGCAAAAATGCCAGGAGTATATAGAGTAGATCTCTTCACACGCCAAATCTCATCTCCTGAAATTGATTGGAGCTATGGAGAGCCTACAGAAATGCTAACTGCTGGTGCAGATGATGATGATGATAACATTGGAGAGAGCAGTGGTGCATATATCATAAGAATACCCTTTGGTCCACGTGACAAATATCTACCAAAAGAGCTTCTCTGGCCCTATATTCAAGAATTTGTAGATGGAGCATTAGCTCACATTCTCAACATGTCAAAAGTATTGGGTGAACAAGTTGGTGGAGGTCAACCTGTGTGGCCATATGTAATTCATGGACACTATGCTGATGCTGGAGATAGTGCTGCTCTTCTTTCAGGTGCCTTGAATGTGCCAATGGTGCTCACAGGTCATTCACTTGGAAGAAACAAGCTAGAACAGCTTCTTAAGCAAGGGCGTCAATCAAAGGAGGATATCAATTCAACATATAAGATAATGAGGAGAATAGAAGCAGAAGAACTTTCACTAGATGCTGCTGAACTTGTTATCACCAGTACAAGACAAGAGATTGATGAGCAATGGGGACTTTATGATGGTTTTAATGTCAAGCTTGAGAAAGTTTTGCGAGCTCGTGTTAGACGCGGTGTCAATTGTCATGGCCGATACATGCCAAGGATGGCGGTAAGAATGCAATTGGTGCCATTTCTTAAACCTTGATGAAACTTCTTTGGAAAAGGAACAAACTCTAAGCACAAATTTTTTGAACAGATAGTTTACGTGAGTTAATGGTGTATGAAAATACTAATGGTTCAAGCATATACAGGTTATACCACCTGGTATGGACTTTAGCAATGTTGTGACACAAGAAGATGGCCCTGAAGTTGATGGTGAGCTCACACAGCTTACTAGTGGTGTTGATGGGACTACACCTAAGGCTCTTCCTGCCATCTGGCTAGAAGTGAGTTACTAACTTGTCTACGTATCTTCTGTTACATTAGTCCTATCAGAATAACCTTCTCCATAAACACTTAAGAAAGTAGTCTGAATTAAACTTCTCTTATGTTAAAATTAACTTATATACACTTTATCTTATATAGAAGTTCCTTCATTTAACTTCTCTAAAATCTGAGGTGTATGGTATGATTTGAACTTGGGAACAACTTTATTTTGCAGCCAACTCCAATATGCAGCCAATCAGCCAACTCATTCACAAAACATATATATACGTATTGCTTTTATTAATTTTTTCTCTTTCTTCACATTTTATAACTTATTATCTAGTTGTCTGCGTATTACAGTTGTTGTCTACCAAATATTTTTCACTTGGGAAAGAAATTTAATATTCACTTTTCTTTAGAAGTGCTTGTGGAGAAGTTTATCCAGACACAACTATTGGCTAGCAAGTTGGAACTAATAACTTTGTGCAGGTGATGCGTTTCTTCACAAATCCTCATAAACCTATGATCTTAGCCTTGTCAAGGCCAGATCCAAAGAAGAACATAACCACTTTGTTAAAAGCTTTTGGAGAATGCCGTCCCCTAAGAGAATTAGCTAATCTTGTAAGTTGACATAATTCAATTCATCTTCTCACTTACTTGGTGGGAACTATGGTTTGTGTAAAAGGACTAACAAGTTTTCAAAACAGACGCTTATAATGGGAAACAGAGATGACATAGATGAAATGTCCTCTGGGAATGGTAGTGTACTCACAACAGTGTTGAAATTGATTGATAAGTATGACCTATACGGGCAAGTGGCTTACCCAAAACATCACAAGCAATATGATGTTCCAGAGATATATAGATTTGCTGCAAAAACAAAGGTATAGTACATTCAAGTTCTAATATACATTTGAGACCTAACTTCTTATGTTAAAAAGATGAAGGTCAGCTAACTAATTTGAAATTTCTCTCAGGGTGTTTTCATAAACCCAGCTTTAGTGGAACCCTTTGGTCTTACTCTAATTGAGGTAGATTTTACGTAACCACTAGTTATTAATCACTTTTGTAATATTATTCTTATTCTAATGCTAAAGTGATTATTGACTATGCTAAAACTCATGCAGGCAGCTGCACATGGACTTCCAATGGTGGCCACTAAAAATGGAGGACCTGTCGACATTCATCGGGTAATTTAATAATTAAGTTCACAACTTTACTACACAGCCAGCTGCAATACGCAGTCAACCAGTATATATACACGGATTTCTCACTCTTCACATTTTATAACTAGTTGTTTGGTTGTGTATTGCAGTTGTCTACCGAATATTTCTTAAGTCTATGTAGTTAAGTTACATGATGCATGCTGGGAAGTTCTGGCATGAGTTATTGTGTCAGTTGCATCAAGGCATTAGAAAAAATTAAACTAATACATAGTGAATCAAGATTTGAATCTCTGCTGCTAGAAGAGATACTCACATTTAGTGAGTCTCAAACAAATGTGGAACTAAAAGAAAATGCAACAATATAAGCTAGTTGGATATAAACCAATTGTAGGTTCAAATTTGCTTTTATTCCCCGTTTATTTATTTTGGAAATCAAACAGGATGAACATCTTATTAAGGTCTAGCTTCTTGTCAATTATGATATTAGGCTCTGAACAATGGTTTACTTGTGGACCCTCATGATGACAAAGCAATTGCTGATGCATTGGTGAAGTTGTTGTCAGAGAAAAACCTATGGCATGAGTGCAGGAAAAATGGTTGGAAGAACATACACCTTTTCTCATGGCCAGAACACTGCCGCACTTACTTGACTCGGGTGGCGGCGTGCCGAATGAGACATCCACAATGGCAAACCAAGGCTCCAGATGATGATAACAAGGATGTTGAAGAAGAAGAGTCTTTCAATGATTCACTCAAGGATGAACATGACATGTCGCTTAGGCTCTCAATTGATGGTGATTTGGCTGCAGCAAGTGGTGGCCTTGATGTGCAAGACCAAGTGAAACGCATCATAAGCAAGATAAAGAAGCCAGATTCTGGTTCAAATGGTGGTGGAAATATCAATATGCTGCATGACAATGTAACTAGCACTAGCAAATATCCTCTTTTGAGGAGAAGGCGTAGGTTGATTGTTATAGCACTTGATTTGTATGATAACAAGGGAGCTCCAGAGAACAAGATGATTGAGATAGTGCAAAAGATAATTAAAGCTGTTCAATTAGACCCTCAAACAGCTAGAGTTACAGGGTTTGCTTTATCAACTGCTATGCCAGTCTTAGAAACAATAGAATTCCTTGCATCAGGCAATGTTCCAGTGAATGAGTTTGATGCTTTAATTTGCAGTAGTGGTAGTCAAGTTTACTACCCTGCAGGGCCTGGTTTTAATACAGAAGAAGGAAAGCCTTTGCCTGATCCAGATTATGAGGTACATATTGACTACCGTTGGGGGTGTGAAGGTCTCAAGAAAACCATTTGGAAACTCATGAATGGTGAAGAAAATTCTGATAAAGCTTCCACCCCCATTGAGGAAGATCTAAAGTCCAGCAATGCACATTGCATCTCATACAAAATAAATGATCTTAGTAAGGTATTAACGTGACCTTTACTTTTATATTTATGGTTAAATTATTCACCTGGCCTCTATAGTTATCCATTTTAACTTTTATTCCATGTACGAGAAAATTATAAGTTTTAGTCCTTACAACATGCATGTCTGCTTAAGTTTCAGTCCTTGTCGTTAACACCTTTTGAGTATAAAACTGCTACACAGTTTTTCTAGGAGTGATAAATTGCTATAAAGAACTGTGTAGAGACTAAATTTAAAATTAGGAGCAACTGAATAGTTTTGAGAAAAGATTTATGCACTGATAGTTCAAATTATTTTATACTGTTATCTAATTATAACTTCTCATATATGGAAGTTCTTTTGACTTTGATTACAATCATCCTAAAAATTTCACCAAACTTGATTTGTGATTGGTTAACAATGTAGAATACTATTACATTGTTAATGCATAACCATTAAACTCTTAGTTTAACTTATGGCTGCACTTAGAAACAATCCTGTTAGTTAATTGTGTGCTAATTTCAGGCAAAAAAGGTTGATGAGTTGAGGCAAAAGCTTAGGATGAGAGGTCTACGTTGTCATGCTATGTACTGCAGGAGTTCATCTAGAATGCATGTGATTCCACTTCTTGCATCTAGAGCTCAGGCACTCAGGTAATTTAACAACACTTTATGCTTTGTATCTTATAATATATATTTGCAATCAGTTCATAATATAAAGTAATTTTAGCAATTGAATGTTCACTATTTACTTAAAATATATGGTAGGTATCTTTTTGTACGTTGGAGATTGAACTTATCAAACATGTATGTCATCCTTGGAGAAACCGGGGACACTGATTATGAGGAAATGATTTCTGGAACACACAAGACCATAATCTTGAAGGGAGTGGTGTCTAAGGGTTCAGAAGAGTTACTCAGAGGTCCAGGAAGCTACCAAAGAGATGATATTGTTCCAAATGAGAGTCCTCTTGTTGCATACATTAATGAAACAACACATGAAAATATTGCTAATGCTTTGAAGCAACTTTCCAAATCTGGATGAACCTGAAGTGCTATGATATATGTATATCAAGTACATTTTCTTTGCTCTCTCTCCTTCAAAATGAGTAATAAATTTATTTACTTTTCCATGGTACAAAATGGAAATTGGATGTCAATTATCTGCTACCCATGCATATATATTCAATCTCGCTAAAATGTTGCAGGATTGAGAAATATTGATGGAAAATTTATATCGTTTATAAAATATAAATGGAAGGTTTATATCTGATTATACCATTTTAAGTATTTATGAGATTATACCGTTTATATTCTTGTTATGTTAGAAAGATAGATTTATAAATCTATTTTAACCGTACAAACGGCTTATATAAGGTGAGGATTATTCTCCGCTCAAACGAGTTTATAATCCAACATTTTCAAATAATATTATGATAGATTCTGATACTGAGTAAGATATTGATGAGAAAATAAATTATGGATCATTATTCCACTATTTTCATCTTCAACGTAATATCATTATCCTATAATTTACTTTCTCATTAATATTTAACATTTTTTTTGTTACAAAATAATTTTCTTGTTAGAGCTTGAAGAAGCTATTCATGATAGATTAATTTCTCAAAAAAAAATTGAAAATTTTGATATACATATATCTTTCACCTTTCAACATAGATGTTAAATTTTCATAAGATAATTTGTCAACTTAAAAAAAGTAAGAAAAAGAAAAACAGATAAATTGGTGTGGTTGGAATGTGTTTTCTCAATTTAATCTCATGATTATTATTGTTAGAATATGTCTACTGATATATAACATGTTTGGCCCACTATCAATCTAACTTCTTACAGTTGAAAAAGAGCATTTAAGTAATACATCTTTTCAATTCTCATTTTTAATTATAAAACCTAATCATTTCAACTATCACAGGAGAATATAGTTACTTTCATTGCTACTTTATACATTTCAAAAATTTATATTGGTTAACTGTATATTTTTATAAATATAGAAAAGCCGTTTCCTATATAGCTATATAATAAATGTTTTTTTATAAACAAACAAGGAATTTAGACTTGATTAAGTTGTGCTTGAAATGCTAACTCCCTATATGCAAGAGTTGAATATGACAAAAAATTCAAGAGTACTAGTGCAACCATATGAGATCTTACAAATGTGGATAAAGTACAATTCCTTATGAGCAATAGTAACTTGAAAGTTGAAACTCATGTAATGATGGATAGCAAAAATAGCAATTATTTAAAAAGGTAAAGAAAAGTGCAAAAGTTTTAAAGTCTGGATTATCTTAAATAAAAAATTATGCTTGGAATCAAAGTATCTATTTCCCCCTCCATTGGTGGCTTTTTGTGACCCTAAACCCATAATGATTCTAAAAAAAGATGCACAATTGTTTACTCAAACTTGCATTTTTGTCTCAGGAGAGGTCTCAAGAATGGTGATCAAGCTTAGTCAAAGAGTATTGACAAAATTACTTCTCTCATCATGGGAGCATAGTTAGACATCAAGGCATGGCATTATCCATTAAGAAGCTAAAAAACACATCATGCATCCAACAAATTTTATTTCACTTCATATATGTACTTTTCAATAGTTGGCAACTAAAAGCTTCTGACTTTACACAATTAATCTATTCTGAAAAGGAAATCTAGCAATTAATTGCTGGAATGAATTAATTTCTTATGGTCATAAATTGCTGGCAATATATGGGTTTATATAAGAAAAAAAATTGATATTTCTTAAATGCAGTCATATATTTGAGTTGTAAAGGGAATAAAGTGAAAGAAATTTAATTTTTTTTTGGTTAAAAGACTAAAACGGTTGTTTTTAATAAATTATTTACAAAAATAGTCTAATTTAAACGTAAAAGAACATTTTTTATATTAGTTAAATGCATATTGACGTAGAAAGTGACAGTATTTTATATAAATTATTTTAGAATCAATATATAAAGTGACAAGTGATAAAATAGATTATTTTTTATAAATAATTTTAAATTAGATCTATTTTTTATAAATAATTTATCAAAAAGGTCCATTTTAATCTTTTGTAAATAGTTTATAAAAAAGGTCCGTTTTAGTCTTTTACCTTGATTTTTTTTATAATAAACTTTATTTTACATTGAAAAAATGGTACATAGTTAATTTTTTTTAATTGCATACAATTTTTCATTTAATTTAAAAACACATTTTTTTATCTAATTAAAAAATTGGAAAGAATAACTTCAAACATAAAACTTTAAAATTTTATTTCCATATTCATTTTCTGTCCATTCAAGCAGATAGTTAATTTTGTAATGTGTCCAAAAAACCAAAACCCAAAGCAAATTGAATTGGCATGTGAAGCATAGTTGCATGGTGCCAAGTTTCAAGATTTGCATAAGATTTTTCCTTTTCACTCAAATAGGACAGTTTGGTTAGCAGACATGACATCAGAGGAAGCCTAGATTTGGTGCTTAGTTCCCCTCTGTTAGATTGAGGTTGACCCTCCTCTTTCTCTCTCTTCTCTCTCCTCTTTCTCCTCTCTCTCCTCTTTCTCTCTCCTCCCTCTACTTTACCTTTCTTCTTGAGTCATTACAAGTTTTCTTTTTTTTTTTCTTCTCTTATTTCTCTACCATCCATCCATAAACACCATACCATACCTATTCATTTCACATTTGCTTTCCCTTTACTGTTTCTCTCTCTCTCTCTCTCTTTGGTTTCCTTCATTGCAAACCAAGCTTCCTTTCCAGCTTGCTATGGTCCTGTCATCAGACACAATGCTACCCACCAACCATTTTACCACATTTACTCATTGTCTTCTCTGAAATTAGTAAAATACACTCATTTTCTCTCTCCAACTCTGTATTTTTTCCCATCAAAATAAGATTTTTGTCTGTCATTCCCTTCCATTTTCTAAAAAAAAGCATTTTTTTTTTGTTTGAGTGTGGCCCACTTGTTACCTACTGGTGTCAGTGTTGTGGCACTACCTCTTTTGCAGCATCTGGATTTTGTTGTAGGGTATGTATGTATGCGTGTGTGTGTGTTGCTGAGCCTCAGGTACTCTTGCACCTACGTTTGCACTTTGTGACTCTTGTCGGTTCAAAATGAGGTGTGAAACGTGTTAGCTTCTTTGGGTAGAAGATCCTGATTCTAGCTACCTTGGATCACCACAAAGGTAAATGCTTTCTTTGTCTTTCTCAACCACTTTTTGGATAATATGCATTTCACTTTCACTTTTGTTTGCTTGGATCATAAGTGATGCTTTCCTGGTTTGGTTTCCTTTTCTTTTCATTAGAAATTGCTGTCATAATCAATAGGTTCTTCTTTTACTTTCGGAATGAAATGTGAATTCACTCAATAATCAATATGGCTTTTTTATTGTATTGGTTTTGAATCTGCTGAATTATGTATGCTTCTTGTTGGAATAATTGTATTCCGTTCTATTGTATGCCATTGCCAATTAAGCCAGTGATCTTTCAAAAATAGCTAATAGGAAATTGTTGTAGTCTGAAATTATCCGAATTCATGATAAATATGCAATTAGTGATTGGTTGAACTCTGCTTTTGTTTTTTTTTTTTCAATTATTTTTTTATGGCACTGTTGTAAGAGCTGAAATGTTGGATGTGAATTAGTATGTTCAGGTTTGTTTCAAAGCCTTGAGTCAAGGGAGTGCATAACTTGAATCTTGTACTCCAGTGGGAATGTCTTGGTTCGACCAGCTGAAGAACTTGTGGAGACCATATTGATTGACTTGGTGCAACCAAATATGTCATCCAACAGTTCTTTGCATGTGGAGTTGTCAAAGAAAACATCATTTTTGGGTTTGAAACGATGGGTTTTGATTGGGATAGGTGTTGGTGCATTTATAGTACTGATTCTGTGTGTATTATCGATATGGGTGATGTTTCGGAGAAAGTCTAAGAGATCTCTGGATAAGTATTCTATATCCCAAATACCAAATGTCTCAAAAGATATCGATGTTGACAAAGTTGGGGCTCAGAGTTCTCATGTTCAACCAGAAAATGTGCTTATTCCTGTTCATGACAAGGCAAGTGATAAGAATTCAGATAATGGATCAGTTCATTTGGGGAATAGAAAATCCGGTGATCCTGATAATATCAGTCAGTGCAGCTCAATTTATCATCACGAGAGAGGATTTAGTTCATTGTCGGCGGAAGAAGGAAGCTCTGGGAATGTTAAGAAGCAATCTATGTCATCTTCACATGGAGGGATGGTAACTGCCTCTCCTTTAGTTGGCTTGCCAGAATTTTCTCATCTTGGGTGGGGCCACTGGTTTACCCTTAGAGATTTGGAAATGGCAACCAATCGTTTCTCAAGCGAAAACATTATTGGTGAGGGTGGATATGGGATTGTTTACAAGGGAAGACTGATTAATGGAACTGAAGTGGCAGTGAAGAAGCTTCTTAACAACTTGTAAGGATATTTATTTTATCATTGGTGTATTCTTTCCTTTTTTTCTTTTTTTCCTGGAGCTTTCAGACACTACACATAAACCATGACTTCTTTTTAATCACATTATGTGATCGAGTTCTACATTGAGTTCATAGGGGACAAGCTGAGAAAGAATTCAGGGTCGAGGTGGAGGCTATAGGCCATGTTAGACATAAGCATCTCGTGCGCCTTCTTGGGTATTGTGTAGAAGGAGTTCATAGGTAATATATTTTTCCTCTGTTTTCAACAAAAGAATCTACTATCTGTGCTCTTGCAAATCCATTCTCAATAATGGTGCAAGCTTTAGGTTTAGGATAGACATATTCTCCTTGTCCAAAATTGAACTTAAACTTTTCTATGTTGTTTATCTTTATCTGTTATAATGAATGCACTTCCCAATTGATCTTCAGGATGCTTGTGTATGAATACGTGAACAATGGTAACTTAGAACAATGGTTACATGGAGACATGCAGCAACATGGGACACTTACTTGGGAGGCCCGCATGAAAATTGTACTTGGCACAGCCAAAGCGTAAGTTCAGCATGCAACTTAAAAATATTGGCCATGGTAACCATTTGTATAATCTGGTGCCAAAACACTTGGTATACTTGTCATAAATCTCTCATCTCTGAATTTTTATTGTAAAAATGTTTTGTGTTCCTTTAATTAATGTTATTGCTATTAGTATTTTTGTGCATGTCAAAATAAATCGTAAACTTCATTGATTGTTTGTTTATTTTTCTTGAAATGGTAAGTTTATGTTATAGACTTTATATTTTTATATAGTTTGGGCTATCTTTATGCTCATTAGGTTCTCAAACTAAACAATATACTCTCTCTACTCATGGGACCACTAACTAAAATCCTTGATCTTAAGCTATGTTTGGATATCTGATGAAGGGTAAACTGTGATGGAATAGAATAAAGTTATTGTTTGAATATTTTATGATGGAATGGAATTAGAAAAAGAACTGGTTCAACCTAGGGATGGCAATTAAGACCTAGACCCTATGGGTGCCTGCAAAAATTATATCTTTGAGCTATGACTTTCCTTTGGATGTTTTTAAGTTATGTTCAGATGTTTCAATTTTATGTTTGGATTATTTAGTTATATTTGGGCGATTTAAGAGTGAATTTTCAATTTAGTTGTAGCGATTTTAATTAATATTATTTTTAATATATTTATTGACTATACATGTAAGTAAAGTGTGGGTTGTAGATGTGAGTATGAGTATATAGGTATCCAACAATAAAAGGATGGGGATTAAAGTTGCTACTTGCATGGGTATGGAGCTGGGTACATGTATTTTTTTAAACAAGGGTATGGGGACAATCAGATGGGCACTATAGGATCCTACCTATTACCATCCCTAGTTCAACCCCATACTCCCATATTGTGGGGAAGAAAAGGACCACTTTTAGACTCTGAATAGAATGAATTTCATTTATTTTCACTTCATTCCATTCCATAAATCCAAACTTAGTCTTAGTTTAGTGAGCATATGACCTACTCTAGTTTAAACATGTGACCTCTTAATTAGTTATGTTTTTATGAAAGTTTGTGATCTTGTTGTGCTGATTACCCCCTCACCCCATTTTATGGTGACTGGTGACAGGCTTGCTTATTTACATGAAGCAATAGAACCGAAAGTTATTCACCGGGATATAAAGTCTAGCAACATATTGATTGACGATGAATTTAATGCAAAGGTCTCTGATTTTGGTTTGGCCAAACTTTTGGATTCAGGAGAGAGTCACATAACCACTAGAGTAATGGGAACATTTGGGTATGCACAAAATTTCATTTTCTCTTTCCTTAGTTTTTACTTAAAAGGATTTATACACGCCCGGAACTTACTTCTGTTTTGGATTTCAGTTACGTGGCACCAGAATATGCTAACAGTGGTTTGTTAAATGAGAAGAGTGACATTTACAGCTTTGGTGTCCTCTTGCTTGAAGCAGTTACTGGAAGGGACCCTGTTGATTATGCGCGTCCAGCTAATGAGGTGCCGAATTCTTATTAGCTCAGCCAGTTCTAACCATGCTTACCACTGGAAGTGATCATTACTTTTCAAATAGTTGTTGATATATTGCTTATCATTTTTATGACAGGTTAATCTAGTTGAATGGCTCAAAGTGATGGTGGGGACTAGGAGGGCTGAAGAAGTTGTGGACTCAAGCCTTGATGTTAAACCATCAGCACGTGCTTTAAAGCGCGCTCTTTTGGTTGCACTTAGGTGTATTGATCCTGATGCTGACAAGAGGCCCAAAATGAGTCAAGTTGTGAGGATGCTTGAAGCTGATGAATATCCATTTCGAGAGGTTCCCCTTCACTATCTTGTCTTCTTGTATATATTTACTGTTTAGTAATGACTTGAGTCTTTTATCATATTTTTTCTACCTTTTGACCTTGTGTTCATTCTAATTATTATTCTCCTTCATACATGTGTTGACTATCCAACCACAAAGTAGAAGGAATAAACCATTGAATGAAAACTCTAGGGAGGAAAAATAGGGATAAAATATGTTTTTAGTCTCTCATATGACACACATTTGGTTCTAGTCCTTAAAAAAAATTGGTTTTGATCATCATACATATAAATGTAACATTAACCATCATTCTTAGATAACAATGCTGTGTTATTGATAAGGTGATAGGGACCATTTTCCAAACTTCTTAAATATATAAGAACTAAAATTAATAATTTTTTTAAGGTCTAAAACCAAAATTTTGCCATTTTTGCAATGACTAAAAACATATTTAACCCACAAATTTTTGGTTGGATTCTTCTGCCTACATATTTACTATTTACTCAATTTGAACCTCAGTATAGCTCAAAGACATGCAAAGAAACCATAATGTCATGCTTTTAATATAATATTTCACTGGGAATAAACAGTTTCTACATACTTAGCATAATGTGATGTAAAATATTATAGAAGGGGCAGGTCCACTGTTGTATGCACGTTTTTTGGTGCTTACATTATATACTAGACAAGTGATTGATGTAATATGATCACACTTTCAGGATAGAAGGAATAGAAAGAGTGGCACTGTCAGCATGGAAATTGAAAGCGTGAAGGACATTTCTGGTCCATCTGATGCTGAAAAGATGAGCCATTCTGAAAGCCACGTTCAAGGATAGAATTGAATTGACCACCCCATGTACAATTATTCATGTTGTACTCGTTCCAGTAACTTATCTATACTATATTATATATCTCCAACTTTGTGTCCTTAACAAAATTTTGCTGCATCTCAGGATAGAACCATATCATAGAGAGCCCCCTTTGGATGATGAAGGATTTTTTTTTTAGTTTTTAATTAAATGTTGCTATTCAAGATATGATACAACCATCTTTGCAAAGAGGGTAGAATCATTATGGGTGCTGTTGAGTGCTGGTGTTGTACAGATGTCTGTGGGGACCTATCTTCTCCTTACACCATTGTTGATTTTTTTTTTTTATAATTTTTTTAACACTTTGGCTATATTCTCTCTAATAGATTCCTTGTTATTATGCTTTTAGTTTATGAATGTCTTAAGCTTCAAAGAGCATTTAATCAAGTGATGATATCTTTTTCAAGCACAGTTCTTTATGAGATTCTTGGACTTAAGAATAAGTTTATACACACTTTCATTATTAAGAGTTCATAACTATGGTTTTATCCATGGACAATTTCTCTATTTTGCACATTCTAACAAAATATTTTCTTTTTGCAATGATTAAAAAACAAGTCTTTTTTTTTTTTTGGAGATACTAATCATACTATTTTACTAATTGAGTTTAAGATATCTAACATTCATATCTAATGATTTTTGGTAAACTGGTGCTAATGTAAAAGTCACATGTAATAATAGTTTTATATATATATATATATAAACCCTGTTTTTAACATTAAAAATAATTTCTTGTGGGGCCTATTAAAAATAGATAAATGTGAGATTTATTTAAACTAAGTTTTTAAAGAGTTACATGTTGAAGTTTTTAAAATTTATTGGTATGGTAGGGTTCTTATATATATATAAAGAAAACAAGTTATTAAATTGTGATGTTCTTATACAATATTTTTACTCAATTGTGCTAATTTTCCAACAATCTGATTCCTTATTCTAAATAATACAAAAAATTTCTAACATAAAAGTTTTTAATTTTCATTGCAAGATGGCAGCACCGACTGGTATAGTAGCCCAATAATAAGATGTGAAAGTGGTTACTTTCCTTCATATTATTGTTGGTTCATGCACCCAAATTGTGAAGGGCTAGTGGCCAAGGTACTTATGATTATCTTTTGATTCTTTTCAATAGGATTTTTGTTCCTTTGATATAGAAGTGTCATAATTCTTAAAGGAATCTTATTTTTCACAAATAAATTAAAATGTAACATACTAACTAACATCCATGTGGATCTTACATTTTTCACTAATGAATTGAGAAGGGGAAAACTTTTAACTTTGATTTGTTAATTCAATCCTAATTGATCCCTCTTATTTCACCCCAAATGGAAAAGAATCTATACATGGGAGTTTCTTGAGGAAGAACTTGTGGGGGCATAGAGTCAAACAAATGATTCAAGTTGAAGGCTTGAAACGGTGGAAGTGGAATACATAATAATTCAATATTCTGATAAAGTAGACCTATTTTCACGGCCTAATGCTCTAGCATCTACTCTTATTGCTCCAATCTTGCTACAATCTTGCTATGTTACCACTTTACAAGTTCCATGGGAAATGGGGCAACATGGCCCATAATATTGCCACACCTTTTTATTTCTCATTTCTTTCCTCATTAAACGTGTTGTTTACGTTAAGAGTGAAAAATTAATAATTCACATGTATAATTTTTTAGATGATTATATTGACCTTCTTTTTGAGATTATAATTAATTTCATTTATTTTTTTCATTAAAAATTACAATAT
The DNA here is from genome assembly GCA_026586105.1 of Hylodesmum podocarpum. Taxonomy (NCBI): domain Eukaryota; kingdom Viridiplantae; phylum Streptophyta; class Magnoliopsida; order Fabales; family Fabaceae; genus Hylodesmum; species Hylodesmum podocarpum. Next base: position 2,507,185 of record JALJEV010000519.1, on the reverse strand, counting down.
ATATTACTTTATATTCTTATCCGTTGACATTCGTTATCTAGAAATTGTAGGACCTGAATATTTTGGTGAAATTTTTTTAAGAGTAATGAAAGTAAAAAAGAAAATCAGAAGCTTCATGAAAAAAAGAAAGTGAATTATCTTTCGGCAAGATTGAATCTCATTCACCAACTAAAAGAGACATCATAAGTACTATTACACAAAAATATACAATATTAAATAATATTTATCCATTGAAATAAAGTAAAGGTTGATCTCTCTAGTTAAATACTGAACATATCTGATGTGGAAACTAAATAAATAAATAATTTAATATCGATCCAATAACAACATCAAGCAATTCTGAATACTGGACATTTCGAGCTTAGAGACTAAATAAACAGATAATTTATTATCGGCTAATAACAACAATAAATAATTCTAAGATAGACTCTGGTATCATGTTAAAAACGTGGGTTATGAACATAATTCAACCTTACAAAACCGCATTGTAAGATAAAGATTGTCATTCACTTTTATATATATATAACAAGTTTACGTGAGATCTAAAAATAAAAATCACATCATTCTATAAAAAAAAAAATTGGAAATAATAATTTTTATTAATACCAACACAAAAAATAAATAAGTAGTTAATATGAATGACATGAATTTATGGTCCTGAACATGTCATTAGGAATTCTAATTTTATCTACTATAATGTTTTCACTTTCTTTTCTAATCTAAACATACTCTTAATAAATTATACAATGCATGTGTGTTTGGTGTGGCATTGAATATGCATTAGTTCGACTTCCATTTTTATGTTACAAATTAATGCAAAAGCGAACATATATAAGCAAACATATCTATTGGTTAATCATAAACGCTGAATTGATTTTTTATAAGTGATTTATCAATCATCATCTGTTTCTTATCAACAAGATAACAACAGTTCAAGTCACTTGATTATGCAGTTGGAATCATGTCAAAATTATTGCCGTTTAGAGCCATTGGTTTGAGGTTGCAATTTGCAAGTAAGACAAAACAAGTCCATTTCTACAAGTTACCACCACAACCATGTCACCTTTAACTACATGATTGATTCAAATTTCAAAGTAAACAGACTTTGCTAAATTGTATTTAGGGCTTGACTTACAAGAGGAAAAAATAAAAAAGAAAATTTACTTTTATATAAAAGTTAAAATTAACTTTAGTTAATTTGTAAAAAAAAACCCATATTTTAGAAATGTTAATAAAGACATTATGAAAAATTAATTTTAACTTTTTGAGAAATATATATATCTTTATTTTTTATTCTTCTTATTTTCTTCTGATAGAAGTTCTTTAGATAAATTCGTTTAACTATGTTCTTAGTATTTTAATACTTCTCTCACTGTATCTCAATTTCATCTTACATTATGAATTTGAAATTAATTTATGTTTGATTTCATGTTAAAAAAATACATGTGTCAAGAAAAATATAGCTTAATATAGGAGCATTGCCTTGTATAGCACTCAAACTTTTATGGGCAACAACTTTGTTTTTATCTGTATGTGTAGACAAATGAAGAGCCTCTACTCTAAACAATTTGAACAAGTGGTGCATTTATATAGCTACACCGTTTTTCAATACCAATCATGAATTGGTAATTCTTAGTGGCATTGAGGGAAAATTATCAAAAGGAAAATAGAATAAGAACACTAATTTCATTCTATAAACTAATTTTTTTTTCTTTATCTTTTTTAAATAAACCCTACTAGTTTATAGTTTCTTGAAAATTTCACGTCACGGAAATTGTAATATAAATCAATCTCATGTGTTTTTTTTCTTCAGTTATAACTATCTTCTTTTAAAAACAATCCTGTTCAAAACATGGTCAAATACAAAAATTTAACGTTTAATTTGTGAATAGACGAAAAAAAAATTAATTAACTCATAAAATATGTGTTTATGTATTTTTTTTATTAATTTTTTTCTCATATTTTATAAATAACTATCTCATTATTTACATATTGAAGTTGTTTATCAAATATTTATTTTTAATTTCCTACTCAATTTGGTTAACATTTGCCTTTAGGATTTTTTGTTAAGTAATGGTTGATAAATTTAGAATAAACTAAAAGCACACGAGACAAACAAACTGTTAAGAGTTTAAATTTTGTCGAGAGAAAGGTGAAGTTTATTAAAAAGCTGAGATAGTGGCAGAACAAACAATAAATCAATAATTGAGGCACTTAATGATTCATTCATGAAATTAATTAACATGGTTTGTATAGTAAACAGTATGTTAATTAGATCCATTAATTTCGGTAAACCAAATTTCTAGCCATAATGACTTAGACTTCTGCTATCTTCAAAAGTTTTGTGATAATGTTTAACAATAATAAACAGTTTTTTTTTGTCACTTTTTATTTGTCTTTAGATCATTTAAAAATAATTTTTTTATGATCCAAATTATATCATTATTTTTTTTTTTGTTTCTAATGATTATATATTGAAATGTTTTGAAGCTGGAAGCAGCCCCAACTAGTCAGCAACGTTAGTTTCACCTGCTTTGACTTCGAATGCCATGTAACATCATCCTCGTTAATGTTAAATGTCTCAAATTTCAAATCAACATTCTATTAAGAATGTAACATGGTCTAGTTGTTCAATATTTTAAGATATTAATAAAGATAATTAATAATTATATTTTTCATTAAAATTATATAAAAGATATAATAGAATTCACAACAAAAGATACTTCAATAAATATTTTAATAGAATTATAATTATTTGTTCTTTTTTAAATTACAAATATCTTCTATGTGAAATAATATTGTATAAAAGGTCATTGTTAGTGATTTTTTTTTAAAACTCATTTCAAAGAGTTAAGAGAAATTGAGCATGGCCACTTGCTACTAGCTAGGCTACTAGCAATTTTTCCTTTTTAAGTATGTTTTGGTTTACAGAAACATGCATTTAGCCTCCTCGTGTTTGAATAGTAATTAAAGATAGAAAAGAAAAATGCATATTTATTTTTTAACTAGAAAATAAATAAATAAGACATACAATTACATTCATTTACATGATATAAGTTATAATTATTTGAGAAATTAAATATTCCATATCGCTGACGTGTTGAATATATACAAATGAGAAACAATTCTCACCCATCTTAAAATTGAGTTAAGCGATCACTCGAATTTAACAATAACTAATGTATGATTTAATTTTATAGACATCATCCTTGATTTAATGTATTAGAAGATGAGAAAAAGGAGAGAAGAAAAAGAATAATAAATGTGATAAGTTATTTGATCATAAGTTAAGTTAAAAGGAAAAAGTATTTAATATTTAAATTATAAATTAACATAAATATATTTTATCAGCACAAATTTACATAATTTAATAAAAAATTTCTGTTTTATTTTCTTAACTTAGATTATTGGTTAATATTTGTCATAAAAGAAAAAGTTTTCCTAACCCTGAATATATCAGTTAAAAAACTAAAAAAAAATGTTAAAATATTACAATATGCAAAATAAAATTTAAAGTTTTCTCTTTCTTTTTTCTTAACGGTGTATCACCGCTAAATTGCATGAAGAAAAGGATGGAAAAAAGTGGATGTGTGGTTATTATTTGAAAGCTAATATGTAATGTGACAGCATTAACAGACATCTTAACTACTTAATTAATTTTTTTCTTGACTATCTCATGATCAATTTACAGGTAGTCCATGTGGATCAAGTTTTATTAAGCAGAAAAATAATCCAATCATATATTAATTAGATTTGGAAATCTAAATTACTATACTAATTAAACATTTCTACCTCTCCTCGCTATTCAAAGTTGTTGAACATATATAAACTTGTTGCAGTTAATAGTGGAAAGAAAAAAGCATTCGAGAAACAATAACTGTGAAAACACCTGCAACATATTTTACCTAAGAAGAAAAATATATTGTCCCATATATATTTTCTTGCTTTGGTTTCTTTTTCGTCACATGTATTTTCTAATTAGAAAGAAAGTCTTGTAATAGAGATAATAATTATAATTATAATTTACTTATAAATATTTGTTATAAATTAACACACTTCTAAGTAAAGTTTCGACTTCATACATGCATGAGGAAGATATAGCATGGTACAAAAAGTTACGACTTCAAATCTGAATAATGAAGAGTTAAAAAGAGATTACTAGTGTAACCAAGAAAGTACACACACAACACATGCCAAAAATACATACAATACAAAAAATAAATAAAAATAGAAGTATGATAGATTTTAAAAATCATATCGTTATAAAAGACATGATTATAGTAAAACATATAAAATTAGTATAAATATAAATCTTAAATCATGAGAGAAAAATAATATTTTCAAAAATGCGCAAAACAAAATATTGTAATTTATCTAATAATTAGTATATGATATTATCATCTTTATTGATATAACAACTTAAAAAAAAATTAAAAAAATTAAAATACGATTTCAAAGGGTTCATATCTATGAGTATATGACACCACATGATTATTATTTTAAAGAGACCAGATAGAGGGCAAAAAGGAATAGAATAAAATTATTTTCATCCTTGTTTGAAAGATTAAGCTGTCTATTTGTATAAATAAATTTTCATAGAAAAAAAAAAGAAGAAATTACTTTACCTCATAAAAAAACTTATTTTATGTTTTGTCCATATTTTTTACCTATAAAACTTTATAGAAAAATTTATCCAAACATAAAATAAGAAGGTAACAAGACAAAACTCTTTTACCTACCTATACCATATCCTTGTTTGGAAGTTGCATTCATTGTAATGAAATGAAATTGTTTGTCTGGAAGGAATTTTGAAAGAAAAAATAAAATGTAATTCTTTTAAAAAAATTATTAGTTAATCTGAAAAAAAATATTATTTATTTTAACTTTTCTAAATAATTTGAAACTTTCAATAAATCAGTTAATAAAAACCTAATTTTAATTTTTTAAAGAATACATTTTATTTTATTTTTATTCTTATTTTCTTCTCTCAAAAAATCTTTATAGAAAGATTTAACCCAGTTTAACTCTAATTTTGGAAGGAAAAAAATATAAGTTCTTTGTGAGAAAGAATAACGAAGAATTATATAAAACCTTTCATTTCTTTTTCTTCTGTTTATTTCTAAATCCCATGTGGATCTAATAATAAACAAGACTACAGTATTAATACCACTTAAGAGTAAATTAATTATGCTAAATTGTTTAGGTAGGGAAGATTTATAACTAAATTTCAGCTCCCTATCTTTTGAAATTTGAATATCATCTGGAGCTATATTGATTCTTCCATTCACCACAGAACAAAACAAAAAATAGAAAATGATTATAATACAAAGAATTAAGATAATATCAATCTTGAAAGTTAGGTATGTGTCCACAAGCAAAGGTATAGTTACACACGCAAGCAAGTACAGTCATTAGTCATATACTATAACTGAAACGCCGAAATATATGGTTCCCCTTCCAAACAATGCAACCTCAATTTCATGTACAAAGACTACCATGTAACTAGGTACCAATCAAACAATGCATTTCTAATGATAAAGTGTGTTACTCAAACCTTCCTTTTCTAGTAGCATGCATCTCCTAGATCTGCCTTTAAACTATGTTAGTGATTCAATAAACCATCACCAAGTCCTATCAAAATCACATATATATGTGTGTGTACTTAATCTGTCAAACCATCCTTCTCCACTAGTATCTGCAACTTGCGAAAGTACTACAATTCAAATCAGTCAAAACACGCACACACCCCATCTCTGACATTTTTGACAAAATTTACCAAACTATATGTAAGAATAATCAAGACCAATGTCATCTACAATAATAATTCTAAAGTACTCATTCAATGTTCTTAATTAGATTCCCAGCCACAACCATATACATATAGACCTGTCTTCTATTTTCAATACAACTCTAGGTAGATAACTTAGAGAGAGGAGGGAATCAAGTAAAGGGAATTGAAGCTACTAATTAATTACTACACATAAATATATATTAATAGAAATAGGTTAAGTGCATGTTTGATTTTGTTTATCTTGAAAAATAATCGATTTTTTTGTCATTTTTTTTTTGAAAAAAAAAAAAACTTAGACCATTACTTTTCTTAATAATAAAATCAAAACATGCACGGATTGTTCCTTAGAAGATTCATGGCTCTTGTTTGCCTGGGAATGATGGAAGTAGGTCTTGTAACAAACCATAGTCATGAGGGAGTTGAAACTGTTGTTGTTGCGGCTGAGGATGGATATTATGGGAAAGGTTTTGGTGGAACATTGGATTTTGGTGATGATCATTTTGGGTATAACTTGGAAGCAATTGAGCAAGAAAATCTTGGGGTAAGGTTGAGCTCATATAAGAGGAACCAAAAAATGAAGGTGATGATAACATGCTTGCAGCACTGCCTCTAAGTGTTGCTGGACAATGATGGTTGTGTTGCCCTTCATATGTTGTGATCACTATTGAAGGGTCTTGGAATGACCTCTCCACCCTTTTCTTTACACCACACTTCTGACTCGTGCATCTATAATAGCTCCTGCATTATATATAATGGGACATGTTAGATTCACACGTGAAATGTACAATTGATAATATATGATGTCATGAACTAATAATTTTTGTGTTATATATTGTTGAATTAATACATACGTGTAATATTTTGATCATATATAATTACTATATGATATTTCTCATGTCTCCAATTTCATCATTAGATAGATGATAACAAGAACAAAACCTTAATAATATGACAAGAATATGAATCATTACATCGATATGACAATAAATGAATAAATAAATAAGTAGAAGACTTTTGTGTGTCGATATATGATGATATTGGCACCCAATATTCCACAAATCATGCATTTTTTTTGGACTGATACAAATACAAACCTTCATCATTTTCTCTATGAAAGGTTATAATAGATAAGAAATTAACTACAAAATTAGAAAAAAAAACAATTAATTAATTAACCTTGGGTACGGACTATTCTTGACAGCTTTCTGTCCATATTTTCTCCATCTGTATCCATCTTCAAGATGATCGATCTCACTCTTTGTCAAGAAGGCAAAGCGAGGCTCTCTTGGCTTTTTCTCTTTCTTTTTTGGCTTATTATTCCTGAAACACTTCAACACACTAGTCAAATTCACCGTAACATATATTTATGTGGCAGATAAATTAAACTCACCAAACTGAGATAACAATAACTTTAGGGTTAAGTGCCTATATTAGTGTTCCACACTCCACCATTTTAGTCATACAGACAACCTTTCATATATAGCATTCACGGCACTGTGTAGTCAAGAGAGCATAGACAAGATTGACCAAATTCATATCATAAGTAACACTGAATGTCATATAAAAAACTGAAAAGACGCACGGAATGATAGTTAGGTATAATAATTTTTGTATGTAAGAATCAAATATAAATGTTGAAAAGTTTACAATAATTCATGCATCCTATTCAACAACTGAACTAAAATTTCTTGACATAATATAAGTAATGGTATAATTGCATATGTAAATAGTAATTCAAAGAAGAAAGTTCAAAATCCTATATACCTTCAGCTGGAAAAGAACAAATATTAATCAACATATAAGATAACTAGCTAGATCCTATTCATGAATTGTTAAAGGAAGAAAAAGAGAAAGTTTATGAGTAAAAATCTTCTTACCCTCCATTGATCTATGAGAAATCAAGAACAAAGAATTAGAGGGGGCAAAAGAAGAAGAAATTAATAAATTAAACCTACTCTTTCTTAGGCTTTTCATCTCCATCTTCACACCCTTTTGGCTGCTTATCTTTCTGGCTTTTGTTGGTTGAGTCTTCTTCTATGATTGCTTCAGCTTCATTAGATGATGAAGAAATTGAAGAATTGGGTGTTGATTGGTTCCCACTGACCCCAACTGAAGACTCTCCTGAAATAGGGAGCTTGTTCTTGGGGTTTTCATCAATGGAAGAAGAGATCACTTCAGATGATGAGCAAGACAAGTCAAAGACTCTTGAGAGAGTGTTGTAATCCATGGAACCATGTAAACAATCAGTGAAAGTGGTGTGATGAGAAGAAGGGTTATTGTTATTGTTATGGTTATGATCAAACCCTTGAAAGTTTTGTGAGCTTGGTGGTGTTGAGTTGTTGTTGTCCCTAAAGAGTAATGGAAAGCTTGATGAAGAGTGGTTGAGTTGTTCATGGTGGTTGTAATGAAAGGGATCATAATAACGGTCCTTCTCATTCGCCATGGAAGAGAAGAGATCGATCTATGATGGGAGAAGGAGAAGGTTGAAGAAGCAAGGGCCAGAAAAAAAAAATAATAATAAAGGTACCTTTGAGAATGATATTTCAGCTAAGACTTAAATTTGATGTGGTTGCTTGTTATGGGAAAGTGAGCTTTTGGTTTAGGACTTTGTTTTTCTTCTTGCTTTCATTCCTTCTACTTTTGCACCCCTCACTTTAGTGTTTGGAGATGATTGAGGAGTGTTTCCCTATCTTAATCTTTCTAAAGTCAGTGTGTGGTTGGTTTTTTTTTTTTTCAAAAGGAAATAATTTTTCTTTTTTAAAATAATGCAATATATAACATGATGTATATACATGCTTGTGCATGTTAATTTCTTTGTCTAATTAATAGTAATAATAAAACACTTTATATTATCAAAAAAAACAACTATTTAATAGTCTCTCATGTGAAGGTTGTGTGAGTTCAAATCTTAAAAATAGTATCTCGTTCTACACATTTTTTTGTTATGTTCATATATTATGCAATTTGACATATTTTAAAGGGTGTAAAGGAAATATAAAAAAGAAAAAAAATCAACATGAGGCAAATATTTTAATCGTCAAAAAGGCATGTTGATTCGAGAATTATTAGTCAGTTGGTTGAAAGATTTATTACCTATTTAGTTGATAGTGACATCTCATTTAATTAAAAGCACTCCTCTAATAATTTAATTGATCGTTTTGAATCTAATCAAAAGGGAAAGATAAATAAACAAGTTGAATAATGCTTGCAGGCTAAGATGTTTCTCTTTTTTATACAATACATAAGATAATTGATCATGTTAAGAAGCCAACACTATGCTTTATATATTTTATTCTCTAATCACTTTCTAACGTTTGAAGAAGAAAAAATAATTTAAAACCATAAGCTCAAATTCACATTCTGTGTTCATTTTAGCTCCACGTAAGTGGTTTGGTAGGATCATACGTATAAGATACTAATAGTGTGATTGAGTATATGGGGGTTCCTTGAATTAGTATATACATGATTATTAATTATATCCTTCATATTTTTTTAGTATTATTACATTAAAAAAATAGAGATGTATAATATTTATAATATGTATTGTTATGTATTAATTATTACAACTATCATTGTTGAAGATATTTTTTTTTGAAGTGTGATGAGGGGGTCGTAGTCACGTTGTTAACAAGGGAGTGGGATTAGTCAATAATTCCGACTATACGCATTTTGGATTTGTAGTTTTGGAAGATTTAGGGTTACACGTGTCACGCGATTGGGCACCGGCATTTGACCGCAAAATGGCACGTACCATGAGATTCGATCGTTTTCTGCTTTTGTTGATTGTTCTCTACGTACCTACGCATATTCTACGGCATTTTAAAACGAAGAAAAAACTATAGTGCTGTATTATTATATTAAATATATATCATCTTACCAAATACGGTGGAAATGTATTTGGACGAGAATATTGGAGGGTCTTGACTCAACTCGGTGAGATTGTTATGTGATGTGTATGATGAACTGTTTTTTCTAGGGTGGAGAATGTTCGTATAAAATGTACCTGTTTTTTTAGGGTGAGAGTGTTAGTGCAAAATGTAATTATTTTTTTAGGATGGAAAGTGTTAGTGTAAAATGTATTTTGTCGATTAAACTGGTGTTTAATTGACTATTCATGATTATAATATTACATAGAAGAGTAATATATATTAAAAAGAGTTACCGCAATTTTATGTATATGTCATTCTTATTAAGTAGATATGACATATCAATATTTATATGTGAGTCGACATATTTTGATATTAATTCTAATTGTGTTAATATTATAACAATATATATTAATAATGTGTTACTCTTATCGAGTAGATATGATTTTTCATCAACGTTTACCTGAGTTTGAGTTAGTGTATCCTGATATTAATTTTAAACTTAAATTTTTATCAATGTTTATGTGAGTTGACATATCCAATATTAATTTTAAACATGATTTTTCATCAACGTAGTTAGCATATTCTAATACTAATTTTATGATACTAGTATAATAACAATATATATGTTAATGGTAAAGTATGAATTTATATCTACAGTAGTATGCCATGGATACGATGTAATTGATTAAATGTTTCTTAAAGCTCTAGCAACAGTAGGCATCATTCTAATATTAAAAATGTGGTAAAAGATTGTAATGTTAATAAATAGTATAATAAATTTAATAATGAGGATTTTTATTGTTTGAATAGCATAAGAAGAAAAATGATGAGGCTGTTCCTTGATCACGCCTATGTCTAAGGCTATATATGTATGTGTTGCTGAGTGGGTTTTCACGTCATATTCCTTTTTCCCTTTGTTGCTGCCCGAAGTTTGTGGCACGCATCTGGTTCCCTTTCCCTCCCTTATTCTCACACTATCACATTCACATCAAATCAATAATAAGAAAATAATAACATGGTCAAAATCTCATGTATCAATCCCCACTCTTATATATTATATATGTATTTACGCGTCTAATAAATTAACCTCTCATTTGTCACCTTTTGTATTAGTCGCATACACTATTTTTTATTAACTATTAGCAAGATAATAAGTCAGCACATCCAAACAAATTCTTGCTCATGGTTATGTATATTCAATGGGAGTTTCATGAATCATATATATTAAATGTGTGTGTGTAAGCATTAAGGTTGTTTTATGTTATGTATCTATGATTTTTTTATATAGTCTCCTCAAAGTTTGTTATTTAATTAGAGGTAATTGGGATAGGTCAAAAAATTAAACAAAAAATATTATTGGGGTAGAAGAGATCAACTTGCTAAATGAATTATTTGATTAACTTCATGTCTCTCATTTGACGAATCAAAGCTTACTATGTTATTTCCATATACTCAGCTATCACTTTATATAATATAGTAATGTATTGCCTCTTTAAGTGTCTCTCTCCTAACCGGAATTTGTGATGGAAAAGAAATCTAGCATTGAACAATTTCTAAGAAATGAGAGAAAGTGGAAAACACCTTTAATTTAATTTTAGACTGATTATTTTTTACATGCATGGCTCTTGTATCTTTTTCTTTTTCAGTTTACATAGAGATATAAACATTTTATCATTATTTCAATGTAAATTAGGAGACTCTAAAATAGTAGTAATTTTGATGATAATAATATATTGATAATCCGTAACCATACGGCATTGACCTTAAAGTTTTATCATCTAACTTATAGTGTTTGAGGAAAAATAATTAGGTAGTGTGAAACTAACACTTAACCTCTATCTTGTAGGGTTAAAGAAAAAAGGAAAAAAAAACTTTGCTTGTAGAAAACTCTATCACAATTTTTTTTTACTCTCTCATACTATGTTATGATTTATCATAATCTTAAAATAAAGTGGATCAAATATATTAAATAGGCTCGTTTTAGAAAAAGATTTTTTTTTTTTAAGAAACTAGAATTCATAAATCATAACTTCATTTGAAGATTACCAAAATACTTTAGGACATAGTAAATCGTTTGACACTGACAGTAGAAAAAATATAATAAAAAAAAAAGTGACATAACGATGTTTTAACAACTAAAGAAGTCAAATTCAATTGTTGAAAGTGCACATAATTTAACTTTTTCACATTCTTTCATGTACAGTAACTCTGAAAACAAAAACCTCGATTGAATCCTGGGATGTCCACTAACCACCAGACCCTGAACCTAAAGCTGGTTGTTACTTACTATAGTAACAGCAAACATGATATAGTTTATCTTTTTACTTTAGATGTTAAGTGTTAACCAATTATAAAATTATTTGAGATCAATAAAGTTATTTTATTTTATATTTTTTTATGTTATTTATTTTTGTTGCAAGTCTTTTATATATGTATATAAGTGATCAAAAAATCTTTATTTTATAGATTGATCGATTTTGTAGAGTTGAATTACACGCATAATCCACATTTTACATACTCATGAACCTATGTAGAGTTGAATTAGACCCATAATCCACATTTTACGTATTCATAAACTTACTTTTTCTAACATGGAATGTTATAAACCAGGTATAACTCCATTAATATTTGATATAGTATAACTCCGTTAAAATCTTCCATCAATATTTATAACTCCGTAAAAATCTTTCATCAATATTTAAATTTAACACAATAATTTTTTTAATTAATATTTTTAAAAGACTAATTAAAAAAAATTATTTGAAAAAGATGCTTTTGTATACCATTGGTGAAAAATTAACAGGTGAATGATCCCTTCAAAGATAGATAAGGTATAGTGAATGTCTGCTCCTTCTCAAAGTAAGACCTACAAATTCCCATGGCATAGCCATAGACACAGACCATACATATATCATAGTTATCAGAAGAAGTTGGTAAATCAAAGACTTTTTTTTTCTCTTGAGTGGGTGCAAACCCAACAATGAACACCGCCCATTAAACAATCATAACACACATCCTAATTGCCCCACCAAAACCAGCTGAAAGGAACCTCTTTTAATTATTTTTTTATACTAATAAACCAGTAAATGTTATATTAATGTTTTGATTTTTGAGTTAGAATTCATGTGTTTAATTATCAATTTTATCTGTTATATTCAAAACTTGTCATGCCTAATATAATTTTTTATCATTTGGCTAATCTATGTATTAGTATAATAGTATATGTCCTAGTACTATATATTCTGTTCTGCATATATATATTTTTATTAGTCAAATATAAAGTATACATATATATATATATATATATATATATATATATATATTAGAAGAAAGAAAAAAGAAAACTAAAGTTTGAAGGTCTCAGCATTATTGCCTTGACTTTGACTCTGCCTGAACAGTGATCATGGACCACAGGATTTTATTATAATTTACAAGCTTGAAATTTTAGTTAACCACTCGAGTTAATTAAGCTCAAATAAAAATACTACATTAAATTCTATTAACTGTGTAATTTTAAATTATGAGAAATTATATTCAGTTCACTTGTTGCTAAAAATAAATAATAAAAAAGTTTAATTAAAGTGGTATGTTTCTGTTTTTATGGCCAACCTAATTGGGACTTGGGATTGTTGGGGTTGCAGTGATGCACTTCCAACTTCATGGAAAAAAGTTATTATGATATGATATTTCTTTATTTATGGATTATTTAAATAATTTTGCACATGACAAATTACATATAAAGTTAATTTTCTTCTATATATATATATATATAAAGATTTCGTGGGTTCATGAATCATGATGATGATCTTTTGACAACTGAAAACTCTTTACAAGGAGCATGAGATTGTTGACATATTTCAGTGCTTTTGTGTTGGCCATGGTACCTTCAATTAGAATAGCAAACATATCATCTTGTACAATGTTGATTTGTATCAACTTACATGTTTTGTTTGAATAGATTGTACCTAGAAAGAGGGAAAATGGGAAAGATTAAAATATTAAAAAAATTGTTTATATGGTGAAAATTAATTATTTTATTTTTATTTGACTAATTGATTAAAATAAAACTGGGATAAACGAAATACTATCATATTAAATGAGTATATGGTTTTTGTATTATGTAAAAATAAAGTTTAGCCAGGAAATTTATGAATAGATTCATCATTGTAGCAGCTTTTATTCTTTTCTTTCATTCAAAATTTTTTTTTATTTTTTATTTTCACATATATTGTTTTTAGAAAAATCAATTAAATGATGTCATTTTCATCATCAAGATAATTTTTTTAATAGAAGTTATCCAATTATTGAACAATCTTTAGAGGAAGTGATCTTCTTGCTTGAATCAAGATTTAAAATCCAACCACAATTAATATATATTTTAAGATGAATAATATTAATATAAATATAGAATCATATAAATAATTATTTATTCAACTAAAAAAATATATAATTAATACATAATTATTCAAGAATGATAATTATTTTTAAAAAAAACATGTTATTAATCTAAATTGATATGACTCAAAATATAATTTGAATCTCCCTTTAAAAAATACTAGATCTCATTTCTCAAACTCAAATATATAAAAAATATTCCATTCATGGAAGAATTACAATGACCCTATCACAACTAGATATGCAATTTTGGGTGTAGGGTTTGTTCTCCTACACTTCATGTGATTGGGCCCGTTTAGAAAATGGTTTAGCCTAATAGGTCACTATGAACTACAACAGAGTCCAAAACATTAGTAAAAACTATAAAGTATTCATATAATAGTTTGCTGTTTAGTTATTAAACTTTCTTGTAATAACTTATCATAAACATATTATTCATGACAGAGAAAATTTAAACAATGACAAACATATTTCATAAATTATCCCAAGAATCTTCTTTCTAATAATTTTATTCTTATAAAGTAATTTAATTAAAAATAACAAATTTTTTAGTAAAAGGCCAAGTTCTTTAACACACTCTTCTAAACACATTTTTGTTATCAATTAAATTATTACATGTGGGCCAATGATTAAGATACTTATAATTTTTTTTCAAAAAAAAAAAAACTAAAAACCAGGTTAAATGTATATTCATAACATTAAGTTTTATACTTTTCAGTGAATTTTTTTTTTCAAGAAAAAGATTTGATAAAAGTGAGGAGAAAAAAAGTTAAATATAATTTTTATTTGAAATATTATTGATCTGTTTTTACTATGATTTTTGAGTTTTAACACATTTAAATATATTTTTTTTGTAAAACTTTCTAATTTGTTAATTAGTTTAAATGTTTCTGGTCTATGTAATTTAATAATATTTTATTTTTACTCTTTACAAGTTTTATTTTTTGAATTTTAATCCTTGAAAAGTTTTTGTTTCATTTTTTATCCTATAATTATTATTTATCTTTATAATATTTTCTTATAATTTTATTCCTATTACATTAAATTTCAGTATGGACAATAATTGAAAAATATTAAATATTAAAAATTAAAAATAAATAAATTATAAAAATGAAATGTAAAACAAAATTTTGTAAAGATTAAAAAAAATAAATCATAAGAATTAAAAAAAAAAAAAAAAAAACTTACAAGATGAAAAATTAGAAAGCATTAGATTAAAAGCTATAAAAACAAATTTAAATCTTTATTAATTCGTTATATCTTAGCCAATGTAAGAGAAATTGTGAAGAGAGTGATGATAGTGACAGCTATGGCTATGGCTATGGTTGTTCCTTCATGGAGGATTCGCACGTGCTGCGCTTGTTCAACCATCAACACTGACCAACTACGTTCTCAACTTGATCATCTTCATGCAGAAGCTGATGCCACCAGAACCAAAGGTACCCTTTTTCCTCTCTCTCTTACTCAATTTCACTCAGCAACAACGTTAGTGGATGATGATAAACATTTACCTAATTTAATTTCTATCTGTTATTGGAGTAAAAAATTTATATTCTAAACTAATCAGAAATTATGATAGCAATGATTGTTGTGATGGTTATTGTTGAAGTCAATAAGCTTCTCAGTTATGGGAATTTGTGATTGAATGAGAGTAGAAAAGAAAAATTATTGTGTTAGTTTATATGCTATTTACTGTAAAACTTATATGTGGTGGTTAACAGCAACTAATGCTAGATTGAGGCTTCTGAGATTGTCAGAGGCTGCTGAGAAGCTTCAAAAACAAGCAGCTATTAGCATTCAAAGGGGGGAGGAAAATTATGCAAGGGAAATGCTTTTTCAGAGGAAGAAGGTGTTGCAGGCTTTAGACAAATCTAAAAGACGCATTGAATTGCTTGATGAGCTTACCACCAAGCTAAGTGAGGTAAAGTGAACTCATTGTTAATTTGTCTGTAGTAATGTAGTATCTTGTTATACTTTTTTGTTTTCATTATGACTGATGTAATCTTAATCTTGTATACTGAGGGAGAATAATTCTGTTGTCTAAGTTATGAGTTGTTCATTTCATCAGTGTTTTAGATTCTTAATGTAATGCATGGCCAACATATTTGAGGCTGAGATTTGTTTCAAGTGGAGGCATGAGAACATGCAGAAAGGACTGTACCAGCCCTCTCAAGCTATGGTTCTCTATGCTCATTTGAGGAGGATTTCCAATTCTCATCTGATTTGCAACTGTTGCTTTTACTCATAATGTTCATAATTTATTAAAGTATGATGAAAGAAACCTTTTTGTGATTTCAGGCAATATGTTTGAAAGAAAGTCAGCTAATTGGAAATGTTAATGTGAACATTGAAGACACAATTGAAGATGCTTCAAGTCCAGTTCGAATTGTTGCTCCAAAGGAGGAAGTTCGAAAAGATTTCACTAAGGATAACTCAGATCCTAATATAATGAAATTCAATCATATTGAAGATGTGCAACTTTCTATCGAAAGTGAAGGAAATCCACTGGATGATAAGGAGACTCGGAATCTTCTGGAATCCCTTAGTATCGGCAGTTCGAATGAAGAAATAGCCAGAAACTTGTCAGAATTATCCTCTTATGAGGATTTCATGGAACATATAGATCAAAAACTAAGTGAAATTGAAGCTGAACTAGTTACTGTTTTGAACTTCTCAACCTTGCTACTGGATAATGAAGAGAGACCAAAGAATTCCAGGTTGCAACAAACAACTGAACTCCTTGAGAACATCCAATCCATTAGACAGAGGTACAGCATTCTGATCTATCAGAGCATAATTCTTATTGTCTCGTTTGAAGATTTAACTATAATAATAAATTTAGAGTAGGTGATCTCTATTTATTTTGAATAATTATTATGTATATTAATATTAAGAGAAAATAATAAAGAAAAGTAATACAGCACGTTTTCAAATTTTCAAATTCACAGAATTAGAAGTACCAGGGAGGCAAAACTGAGGACCTGATCAATTTTGATTTGCTCAGCTCACCTGCTTCCAGGTGAGAAGTAACTTCATTTGTATATTAAAAAAGAAAAATAGTCTGACAATTTTCTTGTATCCCTTAATCACTTTAGGTGGAAACAGGAAAGGCACATTTGAGATGCTTATTACTAGTTTATTGAAATGAAAAAGGTGTTGATGTCTTGATTTACCATTATTCTTTCCAACCTGTAATCATCTGTTTGGTCATGAAGGAGCAGCAGATTGAGAAAATTGCCCTAGGACTAAGAATAGCCTAGTGAAGTTTCTTGTTCATGTTTTTAACTTGCATTTCAAAGTTTAATGACATTATTCTGTCTCATAAATGATAGTGAAGTATTTTTGGAGGATTCCGTGAGATATCCATTGTGTGTAAAGTATGACGCATCCTTAGAATTACCCTGCAGATTACCACCTAAAGTTATTGTTGTCATGACTCATCATGAGAATCAGATATTGAATCATGCATCTACTTTGTATCATCAGACAGATTAACAATCCATGCATCTACTTTCTTTGGAGTTTGGCTTCAATGATTCACATATTTTATATATTTGCTTAGTGCAATACCATAAATTCGTATCATGTGTTCTAGTTTACACAATCCATGCATACTTTATATGAAGATTTGGCATTTTCGCCACTGTATGATATCAAGAGATTCTGCAACTACAGATGAAATTATTCTGATAATGGATTCGTGTAAATTGTATTTACATTAGCCATGGTAGGTGCTTACAGTAAACCCATTTAGTAATCAATAGTCTTTTGAGTATTATTGTTATTATTTTAGCAGCTGAATTTCTAATTCTATTGTGTTGTGGTGATGTATGCTACAATTTTAAATTTGCTTACCCTAATTGTTATGAAAAGGGGACATGGTCACTACAAGTTTCAAACTATTTGTTATAGATTTGTAACCAAATCTTAGCAATGTGCAGCACATTCCACCTTCGCTGAATATTCATAAATAGACTGCATTTTCAAATTTTATTTAGAATAGAGTGCCACAAGAATCCTAATTGTGTATTGTTTTTACATTGAGATATGACATCACAGCAGGCAACCAATAGAAGTAGCACTACCAAGTACAAATAATAATGGGCACCCGTGGCATTAAACTTTTCAATTTTAGAATATTGGTGCAAGTAAAGGCAAATGCTTCCATTCACCGAATATCTGTATTTCATGCGTATGAGCAAGTGACAGCAAATGGTTGATTGGTAATGATGTACAATACACTTATAACGCCCAAGAGGATTTTGCCAATACAAAATCAGGAAAATAATCATCCATTGTTTGAAAAAAGTAGGATATAACTTCTGACAAGGCCTGACCTCAGTGATATATCACCATTTTCTTAATAAAAATATGTGTCTAGTTTTATCCCTTACGGGATAATAGGATACTTTTGGCCTTGACCTAAAAGAGAAAAGAATAAAGGATGAACTAACACTAAATGTTGACTTTGCAGCTTGGACGTTCACTAGTCACTAGTTTTAGTAGCAGAAACAGTCATTCCATTCATGGGGCAAGATTGCAAATATGAGAAACTCCACTATAGAGGCAGTCTCGTTTGTATACTGCTCTTCTCTTTTCTAGATGTTTGAATTAGACAGTTTCCATGAGATCAACAAGAGTAATCTTTCCATACATGCCATGTTCCAAGGAATCAAATTGCTTGCTTATCTGCAAAATGTCTATTTCACTAATCATCCCCATTTGCTTAAGCTTGTATATGACAAATTCTGACTTGCTGCACCAATAAAAGTAAGATGGTCAACAAAAATGAACAGAATTAATATAAACTCAGTAGTCAGTGTTCTCTATTGAACTGAAAATTCCCGCATCATCTTTGCAAGTCGATAGACGACTATTGGCTTATCCATTTGAACCAAGTTCGTGTTCCATTATC
The DNA here is from genome assembly GCA_026586105.1 of Hylodesmum podocarpum. NCBI lineage: Eukaryota > Viridiplantae > Streptophyta > Magnoliopsida > Fabales > Fabaceae > Hylodesmum > Hylodesmum podocarpum. Next base: position 2,488,215 of record JALJEV010000519.1, on the reverse strand, counting down.
AATCATTTAGCTACAGATAGTTACTAAGATCGTTCTGTTGCTTTTAATTAGGCCTTGACTTTTTATAACTCTATCTCTTTGTAACCAATACACTGATTCTGCTATAATCCATTTATACAAAGGAAAAAGGACAGTGAAAGATATTATATTTGATTACAAACATTCAGGCATACCTGATTGATCCATCATTATCAAGGTCTGCAGCTGCTAAATCTGATATGGTTATCTTCTTCTGAAGAACCCATTTTGCCATCTTACGGTTTCTCTTATGAATACTATATTCAGTGAGGTATATAAAAGCCCGGGTAACTGCTAATGTGCTAACAAAAAGCCATATAATTGCAAAGCATCTTCCAGTTACTGTTCTGAAAGAATAGTCTCCATAACCAACCGTTGTAACAGAAGTAATAGAGAGATAAATACTGTCAGGCCAATTATGGTCCTCAACAGAGTGCACTGTCACTGTTCCTATAGCAATGCAGCCAATGACAACAGCCAAAGCCAGACATACTTTGGTCCTTATCCTCATTCTTCCTTTCTCTTTATCAACCATATATGTCCTGAGAATATTATTATACCTATTCTCATCCATCATGCTCAACAAGAATGCCTCTTGTGTATCACAAATGTATGCAACCAACCCATTGAGAAGAAAACCAAGATATCCAAACCCCACCAAAATGAAAACACATGTAAAGACCTTGGTAAAGGTGGAGTCAGGCACTATATCTCCATACCCTATAGTGCATAGAGTTACCATTGTGAAGTACACAGCATCTACAGGCCTGAGAGTGGTAGTGCCTTTGAAACTCCCATTAGTCATGTACACTAAAACCCCAGTTGCCACATACAAGAAAACACCAATGAATGAAAGCCTAACTATTAAACTTGATGACTTGTGTGGGTTAGAGAGCTCATGAAAATCTACCCCCTTATCAGTGAATAATACAGATGGAGCCGAGCGAGAGCGATGGATAATCTTCCCTTTCTTGAAGGACAAGTTGGCTATGAGGTTAATAGAAGAAGATCTCCGGCCTTCATTGGTGACACGAGGCGAACTAGGTTGGAACAATGATGATGGAGAAAGAGCAAGATCATGGACAAATAGTGATGATCTGCTTGGTGAGTCTGCTTCTTGTATCCTGGAGCAAGAGCTCAGGAGGGGCTCTTGCATGGTGCATTCAGATTGGTGTATCACCAAATGATCACAAGCTAGAAGTATCACAGCTACTTTCAACTACTAGTCAAACCAGAGAGAGGAATGGGGGTTACATGCATGTTGTAGCCTACTCATATGACTTCAGTGTCAACTGAGAGCTCATGCATATGCTTATTTCTTAATATATATTAACAAAATTTGATTTGAATGTTTGATATCTTTCTTTATACAAACTTTATTCTAATAATGAGAGTCTGCGACACTTTATTTTAAATTAACAGACTACTGATATTGAACTTTCTCATACTAAATAATAATATATATTCCCCAACACTAATGGTTTGACCCGAAAAACCATAACTCAAAGATTTCAAGAGATAAATAATTTCTCAAGTCAAATCGACCTAGGAAAATTATTATTTTTACATTTCAAGTTCACTATATGTTTTATCCGATTTGCCTAATAGGCTAATAACAGAGAAGTATGATACATCATCCGTACAAGTAAATCTTGAAGCATAAAATAGCCACACAAAAATCTAGAAACGAAACAACTTTGACATCATGAAACGAAGATTTGCACCCTTTTGTTGCCGAACTGCTGCAGTTAGAGGAACATCCTTCTGAGGCACCGTTTTTCGTACTTTTGCATGAGTTTCTGCTTCATGCTGAAACATCCTCACTAGCTCTTGAAGCTCTAGTTTTCTCGTTGCAACATTTTCTTCAATGATGGGTTTTTTCAGCCCAAGATAAAGCATTCCAATTCCAATCAGCACAACCCCTATCACCAAGAGGATCACTGAGAATAGAAGAAAGGCATAAGGAGCTCCTGAAGATCCTGGTATTCCATCCAAATTTATGCCAAATAGTCCAGTGATGATGGAAAGAACAAGGCCACAACCCCCAAATATTCCCAAGTTATGTGTAACCGTGAGACTTTTGTCCTAAAATAAGTAGAAGGAGTGTGGTTATTTTACATAATAAATTCCCCTATTTGAATAAAAATACAATGAAAAATTGGATTGACACCAACATCATGAATATGTATATCAAGACTATATAACTAATAATTTAATTGTTATACACTGTCTTTTGTCTCTAGTCATTCAACAAAAAATACATGTCATATATCATGATTTATAATTGGATGAATGTATAAAACTCTTTTATGCTATTAATGCATACTAATTTAATCCTAGTAGTATGTAGAATTATACAATTTCATCAAGTATCTTGTATATACTCCTGCTAACTGATACACATGCGCACACTCTACTAGTGTACTATAATTTTAGTTTGCATTATTGAATGCCACAGTGATATAAAAGCCAATCAAGTAAATATATTACAAGATTTACTTTTTAACTTGATTTTAAAAAATTAGAGTGATAAAGAGGCCAATCCAAGTGCTAAGTTATCATTTTTCCCTTATTGGATACAAAATATCATGCACCGGTAATAATACTAAAAATGTTTTTGTACACTTATATAGATACTGTATGGACTTAGCTACATACTGCAAACGAATTCAGTGAAACATCTGTAGTTTGCTAATTTATAGATTACAGTTCAGTGGTTGGTAAAAGATTAAAATGACCTGCAACCATGCCCGGACTGTGCTTTGCATGACATCTTGGATTGTGAATAAGCGATCTCGAACTGCTTCTTGCTCCTCAATCATTTGCCTTGTACTCTTCATTATTCCTTCCAGCAATGTTCTTGTTGCATTTCCTCTCAACTGTTGAAGAAGTTCAAAAACAATTTCCTCTCGTGCATGGAGTGACCATTTCACTCTTATAACCTGTTAGATCATACGAGAGACAAAGATACATGTCTAAAATTTTGTGTACACAACTTACATAACCACTTATGTACCCCCAAAATTTACATAATATTTTTAGAGTTGACAACTCAAAAAATTTAGCAACTATGATTTTTGGATTTTATGCTGGACAAATATTTATCATTGTTACTTCTATTCATAACCGTTCTTTTCTTTCATCCTCTTCTGGCACTACATGCTACAAAAAATTTAATCTATGGATGAAGAAGAAAGTCTATTCACTCTTATTGTAAAGGGGCAAGGAGCACTCATGAGCATAATCAGCAACAATACAATTCACAGAACTATAAGTTTATAGCAGACTCTCTATCAGTAAAGTATTGATAATGCTGTAATATTCATAATTACCTGGGTTGATAATCTTCTAATTTCTTGGTTCAGTATTATAGTAAACAGATGCAAATCCTCTTGGTTCCTCCTATCAGGAAGAAAGAACATTGTGTATCAAGTTACAAACAGAAAAAAAAAATGCACACCTATGTTACACTTCTTAAGTTCTATGTATAATGGTATAAATCACATGTAATCACCTGTTCATAAACATCAATTCAACTTCATCTGCAGCCCCAAAGATGTGTTTACGAAACAACCTATGATATCATTCACATTGGTAAGAAATAATTATGATGACACTGCATAATAGATAGTGATCCCAACTACGTATGATTTCAGATCATGGTAGATTGTTAAAAAGTAAATCATTTATAAAGATCAAAAACTTTCATATTTATCATCAAGAAAACTGATTAATATAGCTATAGCCTATGACAATAACAGCATCAGATTTTAAGAGAAGGAAATTAAACAGTTTCAGAGAATATTGTTAACAACAAATTAAAGAGAAAGAATGAAACAATGTGAAATTACAATCTTAGGTACTATCATCAAAAGCAAAACCAACAACAACAAAAAAATCTTATTTGGTAACAAGATGTAAATAATATTAACCTATCATCCCATCGGGCCAGTCGGCAGGCTAGGTGTGCTACAACCTCATGAATGCTGCATGGTGTGTTAGCACCTCCTGCAGCCAGCATTTCCTGTATAACATAGTTGGAGGTAACTAAGGTCAACGATTATAAAAGAACTATGCTTCTGGTTCTGGCAGAATAATTATTTGATTAAGGATTTCAATCTCTAGAGTTATCTCAAAACTTAATGAATCTCAATCATTCAATTTATTTCAATATATAATAGTAAATTAGTATGTTCAGCTTAAATTTAACAAACTTCAATGGTTAGATCCAAAACAGAAGAGGATCCATATCTGTATGTCTGATTAATGAGGGTGCAAAAGACTAACTGACCTGAACTTCTAAAATACCTAGCACGTTGATATTGGATGCAGAGCCCTTAACATGCATAGCAGTCACCAAAAAATTTTGTGCCTGCCATGCCCTCAAGACAATGGGAATGTCATCTTCGTCAGCCAATGGATCACCAGCAGACTGCCCTAGAAGTTCAAATAGTAATCCTCCAGCTACTCGAACTGGAACCTATCAAAATGAAAAGTAAAAGCTTATTTATCAGATGGAATGCCTTTTCTTCTATACATTGAGTCATTGATTTTACTGAGAAACCAATGAGAAATTTTCCAAAGACGTCCATTTGCAAAAGAAAAATATTTGGTAGACAACTACAATACGCAGACAATCAGACAATTAGTTATAAAATGTGATAAAAGAGAAATACTTATATGTATACATATATATTCTGTGATTGAGTTTGCTAGTTCGAAATAAAGTTGTTTGCAAAATGATACAACAAATTGATTTTTTTCTTGAAGAAAAAAACAGAGTTTAATAGGCATGTACTGTTAATATATAAGTTTTTATACTGTCAACTAACAGAAAACATCCTTCAAATAACACTACAGAGTACCTTTACATGATAATCTGAGATTTGGATAAGAATGTAAAATACTTTTGTACTGTTATTGCATAAATTATTCATTCATAAAAACATTCACAAGTTTCATAAAATGAAATGCCCTTTCACCTATACATTGAATCATTTACATAATGGTAACAGCAAACTAGATTTTTATTCAAGTAAGAAAGGAGCAAATTTCACTCTCAAATCATCACTAGTTTATCTAATTACCTCATACAGAAGGTGTTTCATTCGATCGCTTATTAGTCTACTTTCTTCATGCAAAGCCATGCTGATGGCAGGATGCAACCAGCGAGAACTACCAAACCAAGCAGTCACAAAAGGATCAGCAGCATCCAAATGACACCACCAAGTTGGCCCCACCGGCCTTTCCCAGTAAGGAGTTGCTACATCTGCCACAGGAGCATCACTCTCATGATAATCAAAGAGCTGTTCATCACCATGATGCACTGCTAGCACAAGTTCAGAAATTCTCTCCCAACCAATTGGTCTCCAATAACTCCTTGGATGAAGACCCTCTTTGCAATATAAATGAGTCACTTCATGTGAATCATTTCCATGTGGTTCATGCAATAAGCTGTTTCCACCACTTGTTCCTAAACAATCACTTTCATTATTATTGCCTTGAAACCCCTTCTTCTTGGTATGTCCACTTCCCCTTATGAACTCAAAAGCACAAATAAGTCCATTACTCCATCTTTCCCCACTCTGCATGTTCTCCCTTATGGAAGATCTACTTCTGTTATTCTTCCTTATTTCATTGCCAAGTGAATTAGCTGAATAATCTTCATTCATGTCCCTCTCAAGAAGAGGAACTAGAGCCTCCACTACCATTGATTTGAGAGTCAAATGCTAATTAAAATTTCACCATCATCATTCATCACTTAATTAATCATGAACAATTAATGTAATAAACTTGAACACAATATGATTCATAAATAAATAACAAAACATATGGAAAATTAAAACATCAGAAGCTAGGCCAATATCAATCACATGGTTACTAATAACTTGCCATGAACATTAATGCAATGTCTACAAATAATATTATTATGATTTGAATATGATGCAAAGTGCAACATGCAAATAAAAAATTGATTACGTAAGGACACGTACGTTACTTGCCGTTTGATTGGAATATTAATTGTTGAGGGATCAAAAATGGAGAGAGAATTGAGGAACAGAAGATAATGGTTTTATTATAGGAGAGACAGACAAGAAGAACCGCTACGATGATCATAGTCACGGTCATGCACTCAACCACTTTCATGTATCCTATAATGTTTTCTTTTTTCATTCATTTGTTTTATACTTCTCTTTCTTATAAAAGAAATATTCTGATATTACATGTGAATTGAGAATATCATTTTTATATAACTAAATTATGTCATAAAAATATAATGAACAATTTAAATTGTCACCTAAAAGGTTAATTATTATGCATTAAGAAAATTCAAAAACAGGAGAGAAACATTTTTTTTTTTGGAGAAGGTCAATATAATTTGATTTTTTAATTATAAATTAAAATTAGTAAAAATTTTAAGCATTATTGTAAAACTTAACAAATATATTATTTATACCTAATAATTTATTATTGAATAATTACATAGAACTCTTTTATACATACTAAATTATGTATGATTCTTACATTATTGTTAATTTTTTTTAAAAAAAAATATTATTTAAATTGAACTCAAAATTTGATAAAAGAAGGTGAATTTAAAGCAAGGATTCAACAAGACAACTATGATTCAATTCTTAAACGATTTGGTTAAAACATTACAAATAACTGTTGTTCTTTGCCAACCAATGTTAGTGATATTATTGTGATTCTCTCAGTACTTTTTTCTAACATTTTTCTAATTATCAGCAAATAATTATTAGAAATCATAGTATTTAGAGTAATAGCAAACACATGATTAGATCTGTATTTAGACGTAGAATCTATTAAATTTTGTGATCTTTAATAAATTTAAACTAAGAACAAAATAAATTATTAGAAAGAAAGTATTTGAAAGAGGTTGCTTGGAAATGCATAAATGCAATGAATACCAATAGTACATAGTTGGACTCAGCCCTGCAATGTCTTCAGTATCTCATCACCAAAGAACAATTTTGTCTGAATTTCTTTCATTTTTCATAGTTAGTTGACAGTTATTGACATGGCAAAGCCTGTTTTTCCTAGCTTCATTGCTTCTCTTTTCACTAGTTAAATAAAGTATTTTTTTTATTATTAAGATGCTAAGTGTTAACTCAATTTTATATGCATGTGAGAGAATTGAACATGCATCTGGTGTTAGGAACGTGGTGTAGGTGGCTAAGATTGTGAAGTAAAGCTTAATTATTATATGCCATAAGATACCTGTTGGGGAAGGCAATTGACATGAGCCAAGTTAGTCAGAGTTAGGCAGAGTAATGCATAAAACAACAATTTTTTGTTGGTTGGTATTACTTAACTCCATCCTAAAAAACAATCATTCTTTTCTGCTCGTATAAAATTTATTCTCATAATTCACCTACTTAAACCCTTTTCCATGAAGGAGAATAGAGCGATTTGCACTTTGTTATTTCACATTTTCCTCACTTGTGTTAGGTGAAATGGATAGAAAGCAAGAACAAGAAAAGGGTAACTCAAACATGTCTAACATTGATGTTACTACACTAGTATCTCCCAAAGTTCCAAAAGCAGTTTCACCAGTTTCTTCTGCAGCAGAAGGAGATACCTTAAGGCGGCCACGTGGCAGACCGGTTGGTTCCAAGAACAAGCCTAAGCCACCAATAATTGTGACAAGAGATAGTGCTAATGCACTTAAGGCTCATGCCATGGAAGTGAGTTCAGGTTGTGATGTGAATGAAAGTTTGTTGAACTTTGCAAGGAGAAAGCAACGTGGTCTTTACATACTCAATGGAACAGGATGTGTAACAAATGTGACATTGCGCCAACCAGGTTCATCTGGTGCCATTGTGACCCTTCATGGCCGGTTTGAGATTCTGTCATTGCTTGGATCAATTCTTCCTCCTCCAGCTCCTCCAGGGATCACAGGTCTCACAATTTACTTGGCAGGTGCTCAAGGGCAAGTTGTTGGAGGTGCTGTAGTTGGTGCTTTGATTGCTTCAGGACCTGTTGTGATCATGGCTGCATCATTCATGCATGCTACTTTCGATCGCCTTCCATTGGAAGATGATGAACTTGCTACTGCAATGCAGAATCATCAGCATTACCAAAATGGTCGTGCACATCATCTTGATATCTCTGACTTATATGCAATGCCTCAGAACTTGCTCATGAATGGTACAATGCCTCCAGAGATATACTCTTGGGCACCAGGGCGTAACTTGTCAAAAACCTGAAACTTAGCATCCTGTTTAATTTGTTAGTGATTGTCTCACATCAACACATTACTCTATTAGTGTAGCTAGTTATCAGGGTAATTACAAGGTTGACATGGCTAAACAAGATGATATGCTTATTCTGCTGTATTAACAATTATTTTAGCAAATTAATGAATGTTATGATTTTCAATACAATAAGATCTACTTTTCAGAGTTGATATTGTATATTGAAGCATTTGGTGGTAGAATTTCAAAGCCAAACATGCATTAAGCACATGAGTTGAGATTGGTAAGTCCACATGTTAGTGTGCTGAGTAGAACGTACGTTTTAGCAGACACCACGTTTTCTAACTAAACTACCAACATGGCTTGAATAATTTGGGAAGACAGAATGTAACAATATTGAAATGGATTTTTGCATGTTTGAATTTTGTGCCATGACCCCATCCCCCTATCTCTCTCTTTTTACTTTAGGCATTTCTTTTTCCCTTAATCAAAATCTATAACTCCCAGTTTATTGACAAGCAAATTGGATATTAGGTTTGATTGTGTAATTCTCATCTATTGTATATCTTTTCAGTATTAAAGCAGCTTTACTTCGCAGCTTATTGTAATACACAGTCAATCAGCCAACTCACTCATAGAACATATATGTATTTCTCTTTTTTCACATTTTATAACCAGTTATCTGGTTGTCTGTGTATTGCAGTTGTCTACCAAATATTTTTCATATTAAAGCTACTTCCTTATATACAGATTGATTTCTAAATTTGACCACTTCCTTATACACAAGTTCATTGCAGTAAAGAGTAAATCTCTCGAGATTTAGGATGCAGCCTCCCCCCTGCCAAGAACTCATGAACCTCTCCGTATAGTTCTATTGAACTGCATCCTGGTTCCTTCTCTCCTAATCTTTCTTTCATCAAAATCCTGTACTCCATTGCCTCTTCGAATTGGTGTGATGCAGCTTGAACATTAGACATAAGTACAAAACCACTAGCATCACTTGGATTTAACTCACAAACATTTTGTGCTGCTCGTTTTGCAATTTCAACATTCCCATGCTTCCTACAAGATGCGAGCAAAGATCCCCATATAATAGCATCTGGCTTTATAGGCATACCCTTTATTAACTCTTCTGCTTCTTGTAAGAGCGCAGCTTGACCTAGCACTTCTACCATGCAAGTGTAGTGTTTTATTGATGGCTCAATCTCATACTCATTCATCATCAGTGCAAAATAGTCCCTTGCTTTTTCTATTGCTCCTAAATACTTGCAAGCAGTTAAAACACCAACGAAAGTTACACGGTCAGGCTTTAAATTTGAGGATTCAAGCTTAGAGAAGTACTCAATTGCTTCTCTCTCGTAACCATTCATGGCTAGTCCTATTATAATGGAGTTCCAACATGATAACCCTCTTGTAGCTGATGCCTCAAACACTTCAATAGCGTTTTCAACAGAACCACACTTGCAGTACATGTCAATTATTGCTGTGAGAACAATAACATTCACCTCAAAATGATTCTTTTTTATATAACCATGAACCCATTCCCCATGTTGAAGTGCTCCCAAGTTAGCACAAGCATTTAACAAGCTCACCATTGTAAATTCACTAGGCTCAACCCTTTCTTCCTGCATCTTGCGGAAAAGCTCCAATGCCTCCATCAGCTTCCTATTCCTAACATATCCACTAATCATAGAATTCCAAGTAACTGAAGTTCTTGAAGGCATACTATCAAACAACCTCCTAGATTCATCAACTTCACCACACTTAGCAAGCCCCATAATCATTGAATTGCAAGCCACCACACCAGGTTCCATGATTCCATCAAACACTCTTCTAGCTTCACTCATTAGGCCACTATTTACATACATGTATATGATACTATTACAAATAAACTGGTCCCTTTCAAGACCCAACTTTACAACCCTCCCATGAAGCTGAGCTCCATCATGGCCAGCACACAAAGAAGCATAAGCCTTGAAAACAGAGGGGTAAGTGAGCCTTTGAGGTTGAACTGAAGAATGCAACATATCAACAAAAAGTGACAATGCAAATTGTGGGGTTGAGCTCCTAGAGAATCCTCTAATGATGGTATTCCAAGAATAAAGATTTGGGTTTGGAATAGTGGTGAAGATCAAGTAAGCATAGTTTATGTCACCAGATGAAGAGGCACAGAAAGTGAGAACACGGCTAGCAGCAATAGGATCAAGAGCAAGGCCTGTTTTGATGATCTGTGCATGAATCTTTTGCAAGTCTTTCATGTTGGTACATTGGTTTTGGAGCATGGTGAGGCATGGTTGGTTAGAGATGAAGTTTGATATGGAAGGTGATGATGGTTGAGAAAGTACTGAACAAAGAGTAGACATTATTGTGTGTGGTCACCAAACTGTGAAACAGATGATGAGGAATCTGCAAGAGTCACGGACTAACTGGTTATCCACTCATGCATCATAATCAGTGGACTCCACACTTCTCTTTTGTTCTGGAAAGTATATAAATAAAATCTAGCAACTTAATATCTTAGAAAAGAAAATTAAGATTTATATATATATTACAAAGATGATGTGATAGTTTTAATATTTAATAATTTAAATCAAATCATGAAAGAAAGAATTTATTTAAGAAAATTATTTGTTCAAGAAAAAGGAAATAAAATAAAAGATATTTCAAAATCACAATATTATTTTTATTTTATTCTTTTTTTTCTATTTTCCCTTTAATTTCGTTTTATAATATTTCTATGATATTCACTTTAATAATATTTTACTTCTGTCAAATTTATTATCATACATGTTTACTTCAAGATTCAATATTAGCATTGTCTATATTATGCATATAAAAAGATTTTTCTTTTCCTTTGATCCTATAAATTTTTTTTCTAGATGTACACTAATATAAAAAGATAACTTACAAACCTAAAAGAGAAAACATTCAAACTTGAGTCTCTGCTAGATAGTTTAATTTATTTTTTCATAAATTAAAATCCTATATATGAATTAAAATAAATTTTTGAAAAAATAATACCTAAGAATTTCTACAAAATAACTTATATCTAAGAATTTGCAACAATTTATATCTCTAAATTAACAGATATTAACCGTATCAACTATGATACCAAAAAAAATAATATTAATTTATGAAAAAAATTGGTTTTTATTTTTATTTTTTTCTCTTGTAAGTATTTATAAAAACAATTATCAAATAAATAATGAAACTCAGTTTAATACCGTGATTTATGGGCTAAAACGCATATTTGGATGGTGGCACAGAACTTTCGGAAGGTTACCTTTGTGCCATTGGTCAAATCAATTTGGTTTCAATTTAGATGCTGATTATCACCTGGTCCTCCCACATGAACGCCTATAATTTCTCCTTATTATAATGCTAAACAAAAAGAGTTAAGGCATAATTGAGTTCTTTAGTTTTAATTTGAGGCTTTGGGATAGTAACTACTACTAGTAATTCATTTGGTTACATTAATTTTACTTAATTCATGAAAAATATAATCGATAGACAACTGTAATACGCAGAAAAAAATAATTAATAAATAACTACACATATAACTAATTATAAAATATGAAGAGAGATAAATATATATTTTATTTTATAAATGAATTGATTATATATTACAATTGCAGTTAATTAACTGTGAAATATAGAATTGTAATCTCCTGTCATCTTAACAGAAACACAAGTTACTCAACACATAATAAACCACGTTATTTATTCTAAAAATAAAACATTATTTTACTTAAAAGCAGTATGAAACTGTGAATAACCTTGGCAAATTCTTGTATGACATGATCCAAGTAATTTGTAGTGGGAATTCAATGACTTTAGCACAATTAATTCACTTGAAGAAAGTTTGACTTTTCTACTGATGTTGGGCTGCAATATCATGGCCACCGTTCTTTACAACAAACATGGAATCAGTTAAAGTTAAAATTATGGAAAAAGTTGGATTGTACAGTCAAATGGCAGTGATAAGTAATAACACTTTGGCTCCAGCACAAGCCACAAGCAAATAACAACCCACAGTGTCACACCTTGATTGGAAACAAAAATGTCACAACCAAAAAGAATACTTTTTATTTTCCCTTCATGTAGGAACATAAGAACCAAACCAATTTGTTTCCAAGGAATGTATGAAGTTCATCTTAAAATCAATTAGTATTAATTGACATTGTTCAAAAGATGTATAAGTGACACAGCACAAAATGAGGTAAGCAAAGCAATGAAGATTTTTCAACATTTATGTTCATGTAGCTTAAAAGATTTGAATACCAACATAATCTAGGATTTTTCAACAGATTGAAAGACATTTTTATATTTTGATATTCATGCCCTGCTAAAAATAAAGGAAAAAAAAAAACAAAAGAAAAAGAAGAGTTGGAATAATTCATACAGAACAGTAAAAAGAGAAGCATAGAAAAAGAAAGGAAAAATGTACACATCAGCACCATGATTACAATCATCACTTAGAAGCCCACAAACCAAGCCTATTCCAAACAATTCTTCCTTTACTTGGTTTTCAACCTTCTTCTCCACCTTTTCCCTCCTTTTTGCACCTTCTCTTGCTTCACTCTCCCATCTTTGCTTTCTTAAATCTCCACACAGTTTTCTACTACTAATATATATATATACTTTTATTTGCATTGCATGATTAGCCTACAAAACAAAACTCTTTACTTTCTTCTTCTCTAGATCATTCACCATCTCTAGTTCATTTTCATCATATCTTCCTTTCTCTTTCATTCATTCAAAGGAAGAACTACTGTAGCTGACATTCAAAAAGAAGAGAGGAGGATCAAGTGCCAAAGAAGAAGAAGCTGAATAGTAAGATTAAAGATGGAAAGGAGTGTAATTTACTATGTAATATTTCTCCTACTATGCAAATTCCTCTGTTCAGGTAACTCCCTTTCTCTAGTTTATTCTATAGTTCTTTCTTCTATCTTCCTCTCTCTTTCTTTTTTTTTGGTTTAGTTCAGATGGTTCTATTCTGATAAGGGTAGCTGAGTTGCTTCTGGTTTAAGATAATGCTTCTTAATTCTCAGTGTTTTTGGTTCTCATTCTCCTTCTGTTTTCAATTGCTTATTCTTTATCTTCTGCACACATTCGGTGCTTTTCCCTTTAGCTAGTACTCTTTTGGACCCTTTGAATATGTTTTGAATTCTGAAACAACAAAAGGCTTTTCCCTTCTCTCAAGTTTGGCATTTCAATTGCTTTATTCTCTTCTACTTTTTTTAGTTGAACTAGAATGGATATACATGTTGGACTGATTGGAAGCACTTTCTTTCTTCTTCTTTTTTTCTAGTTTGATTAGTCTATCATCCTGGCTTCTTTCTGTTGGAATATAGTTTACTAATTGAGCTTTTCACTTTTCTTTTTTAATGAATAATACTTTTCTTGGATCAAAATATTGTCTCTTGTATAATTCCATTAAATACACCTTCCAGCAATTATAGAGCCATGGAATAGAAAAAATTGAACAAGTCCTTTTCTTTCTCATTTTTTTCTGGGGTTTCACAAGGACAGTTGCATCCAACCTTTCTCCCAGTTCCACCGTTTCTTGAAAAGATACAAAGGGCCCAACTGCTTTGACTCATATATGCCTCTCTCTCTACATAGGATACCCTACCTGTCCTTAATTGTCCATCTAGATGCACTATTCCAACTTGTTGCCTTTTTAAACCATGGAGAAGTCTAAGTACCTAAATAGAAAATATAACTAGTTTGTATGAAAAATTCTCCAATTTTTCTAATGAATAGCAAATCAAAATTTTGTCTTTGGTTGAATTTGGGCAAAAATCAAGAACTAATCTCTCAAAATACTTAAATCAATTTAAAAGACTAACCAAACAATTCTTTGTTTTTTCCCATACTAGGTTGTTATGTTATAGACACAATTTGAATCAATCTATACTTTTTCTGCTCCCCTTTGAAAAAGAAAAAGGCTTAGTTTGATTTCAATCTATATTTGATTTTTCTCTTCACATGCTTTAGACATAGATAGTAGTACAGAACAAATTAAATCAATTGTCATTTCAAACACAGGTTCAAGTAGGACAGAACAGGAAGTAACTGGACATGTGAATGTTCTAGATCAAGGGAAACAAGAATTCACTGCCTCAATTTCCACAGTCCAAAAGGATATTACCACTCCAATCACTACCATTCCAAACTTAGTTCCTACCACTCCCACCATTTCAACATCTCCATTACTGAATCCTAATTCAAACCCTGACATGGTCTCTCCAGCTTCTACACTCCCAATTACCACTCCAAACACTGTGAATTCCCCAATGTCTTCGGGTGCAAGCTGGTGCATTGCAAGCCCAACTGCCTCACAGACTACTTTACAAGTTGCATTGGACTATGCTTGTGGCATTGGTGGGGCTGATTGCTCAGCAATTCAACCTGGTGGAACATGTTACAACCCAATTTCCATTAGGGACCATGCTTCTTATGCCTTCAATAAGTATTATCAAAAGAACCCTGTCCCAAATAGCTGCAATTTTGGTGGAACTGCTGTCATCATTAGCACCAACCCAAGTAAGGCTTTTGCTGTCATCATTCCCATTGCAACTTTTTCAATTATGTTACATGTATTTTAATTTGAAAAATATTTGATAAATAACTGAAATGTAAATATTTATTGATATTTTCTTGAGTGAGTTGGATGATTAATTACGTGTTATTGTTGGTTACGAAATAAAGTTGAATTTGATTTTAAGTTAAGTTCATTGGCTTAGCCAAGTTTTTCTGTTAGGCATTCTATGAATTTAAATAAAAATTACACTTAATTACATTTTTAGTCTTTTATTTTTTTTAAATTTTATAAATTTAACCCTTTAATGAATGAACCAAAATTTATATAGATTGAAAAAAAAAATAGCAAAAGTAAAAGTGAAGGATGATCAAGCTTAAAAATTATTATAAGTTGAAGTTTAGTAGTAGAAGTGTGTGTCAAATTGATACACACAGGTAGGGACCCTTGGGTTGGTAATCAGACACATCCATTTTGAACAGGCTAGAAAAAGAAGAAACTTTTACTGCACCTTTGAATAGATTATAGAGGTGATTGGGGATCAGGAGCTACAAAACTGCCATCTCACAGTAGTGCAAAAGTCAAAACCTTTTTCTTCAACTTTTTTGGAAGCAGCATCTAGAAAGCCTCCTTTATATATTGCCACAGATACCCATAAGTATTGTTGTTCATCACAATTGTTTGTAATTAATTGTGCATGTACATGACTTTCTTTTTTCTTTTTCTTTTTTGTGTGTACTGCATATATAACTAGTATACACATATATGAATGATAAATAGGAAATAATATGTGTACAAAATGTATGATATCATAGGTTAGGATTATTTATGGAAAAATACTGATGCTTATTTTAGTTTGTTTTTTTTTTTAATTAGAATCGAAAAATATTTGATAAAAAATTGTAGACAACTGGACAATTAGTTATAAAATATATAAAAAAAGATGTACATATGTATAATGAATTGAGTGGTTGACTGTGTAATACAATTGACTGTTCCTTAATACAGTTGACTGAATTGAAATGAGATACTTGTTTAACCAATTATATTTATAAAGTTTACTCTCACCTCTCACATGTGCATTTTTATACCATTTATTTATTTTTGTTCAACTTTATTTTGTACAAAACATTGACATTTAAATTAGATGTACATTTTTGTTTTATTTCCAACTCACAGCACCCTGTGCTCTTCCAGTATTATTTAATATTTGGTTGGTG
This sequence comes from Hylodesmum podocarpum, assembly GCA_026586105.1. Lineage (NCBI taxonomy): Eukaryota > Viridiplantae > Streptophyta > Magnoliopsida > Fabales > Fabaceae > Hylodesmum > Hylodesmum podocarpum. Next base: position 2,472,217 of record JALJEV010000519.1, on the reverse strand, counting down.
AGAGCATTTGATGAATGCATTTACGTGTTTTGCAGGCACTGAGACATGTCAATTTCCATCCACTAGGTAACCCTTTCATATACTATGTTCTTTCAATTTTCATTTGTTATGCTGCCACAATCAATATAATGGTCCAGGAAATATCATAATAAACTTGTTGTGTCTAAAATTGCAGCACTAGCACATCAATCTTGAACACAACAAACTCAATCGGTGCCAACGTTTTTGGTTCAGTGCCAGAGCCTACAAACCCCTCTACCTCTTCTGCTGCACCTGACTCATTAAATAGCTTTGCAAATATTTGTGTCATTCTATGGATAATATCAACTTTGGAAAGAAATTATCTCTAAAATGGTTGAGAGTTAGATGTTGCTGCTCTGACCAAAAAAGTTTTGCCCCCTCTTAGGGTCTCTTGAAAGACACAAAAGCACATAGCTACTTGACCATGGCCAGCACTTAAATGCTAGAAACACTTGGTTCAAAGAATAGGCAATCTAAGATGATGAACATTTCTAGAGATATAATCATATACTGTACATACTTTTTTTTATTTAATTTTCTGTGTTTTCACTGCTTTTTTCTCTTTTGAATTGTTAGACTGTAGAAAAATAATATATCAATTTTGTTGTCTAATACTCTAACTCTAGTTTAATCTTAACAAGTGAAATGGACTACACTCAATAAATTGTAGTGACAGACTTCTAGACAAACATTTCATTTCATATCTATTACTTTAGATATGAATTAGATGAAAAATATTTGGTAGATAATTATAATACGCAAATAATCAAATAACTAATTGATCAAATAACTAGTTGATCAAATAAACTAGTTGAGTAAATTGATTGATTCGTTACTTATTACATTTCTTTGAAGTAAAATTGGAATTAGATACTAAAAAAAAGTTAAAAGTAATGATTACATCTCATGATGTGTTGATAGAACAATTTGAACTACTAAACAAGTTTTTCTTTCTTAATTGTTCTTGCACAACTTTGTAATATTGTATATAGATTGGTTTAAATATAATTTGTCCCAGCATGTAAGATAATGTTTTGCTTTACAAAACACTAACAGATATGCATAGTGGTAGGTGTGAAGTGTCAACTTTTGTTTCTGACCATTGGAATTGGTTCACATGCCATATACTGATACTTCACAGGTCCCTGCACATTGTGTTTGTACCATGAAACAATAATTGAAATTGGTATGTAAACTTGCACATCTTCTACAGCAACCATATCAACAAAACAGTTTTTATGCCATCCTCCAACCACTGGTTAGTGGTCACCTTTATCAGCCACTACACAACCAACAAACTTTCTTAACCTCACTACCTTCTAGAAACACACAGGCCATGTTACACTCAACATGTATGTCATTTTTAGTATTTTTCAAGTAAATAAATAGATGTATAGAGTTAGTCACCTTTAAATTTACATTTTGACTTATTTATAAGAATAAATTGTTAAATTTTTTTAAAATAAATTTAATAATAATAAAAAAAACTGTATACTAATAAGACACACAAGATTGCATGATCTTGAAATACTTAAGCTGGCAATCCTTTTTAAGCAGATCAACAATCATTGATTCTGTATTTATGTAGACAATATAGATGAGTTCCTTTTTCAAAACTTTTTCTATGTACACCCTTTCAGATAATCTCACTATCCTTTAAGATTTGGTATTATACAAAGACCTAAGTCACTACCTACAAGTGTAATATCATCTACACCCAACAAAATAAATTTACTCACATTGACTTTAAAGTATATGTATTGGTGTATAGCATTTTCCTTAAATTCACATTTAGAAATAACATTGTGAAATTTTATATACCATTAACTGAATGTTTGTTTTAGTTTGTGTATAGGTTAAGGCATGTATATTTCTTCATCCCAGTTTAAAAAGTTGTTTTCACATTTATTTGTGTAACTCTAGATCAAAATGAGTTATTAAAATTATGATTATCCTAAATAAATCCTCCTTAAATACCAAAGACAATATTCCATGATAATAAATATCCTCTCTTTGGTTAAAATCCTTTGTTATGTCTTTCAACATTACCTATTAAGTGTTTTTTAGTTTTAAAAACTCATTTACAGTCTATTAAATATACTCCCTTTAGTAATTCAACTAAATTTAAAGCTTAATTTTCAGTCGTAGATTTCATTTTTATTTTTTTATGGTTTCATGTCATAACTTAGAATCATTTGCACTTGTGACTTGGAAAATTCATCGGTTAAATTCCTAAAAGTACACGGTATAGTCAACGATAAGACTATCACTCAATTTAATTTAGATATTATTTCTGATTTATTGAACATAAATTCTAACGTATTAGTAATAGTTGGTAAAGAATGTTAAAAGAAAATAATGGGCCATTGAAATAGATTAAACGGTTGCACCATCGTCATTCATTCGACATTGTGTTCAATTGGGCCTTTCTTTTATAAAAAAAAAAAAATCTGACGATAAAAAAATATCATGGTTGTGTCGTTTCACTGGTTGTTGTCTTGACGACTAAATAAAATATTTTTATTCTGACGGGCAAAGTAAGAATTTTTAAATTTGAAAAATTGTATATGGAACAATATCAAAAGAGTAATTTGATTTTATGAAAGATTATGTTAATTTAATAGGTAAATTAAATTAATGTTATTTTTACTAAGAAATAAGATTGAACTAAATTCTCATAAGTAATTAAACTGATATGACAGTTAAAATTTAACACTCATAGATATTTCTAAATTACTGGGTCAAGCACTAATCTCCAACTCACTAATGTTAAATAGATTTTAAGGATTTAACTAATTTTATTTTTTTCTGATCTTAAAATAGTATATAAACTAACAATTTCAAGACAGTGTTTAAAAATTTTACAAAATTTATGTATCATCAATTTTTATTTTATTTTTTATATTTTAAAAGTTTAAAATTATTTATTACAAATTTACTATAAGTATTCTAGATATTTGATTTTCAAAAACTAATATCACCATTTCATTTGATAGATCATGTAATATTACTTATCTCAAAGAGGATTTAAACATTTATAGTTTTGGGAGAAAAAAATTATGTTCTCGCAAGTTAATTATATGTACTGTTGATGATATTTTATAACCAATGCACATACTTAAAAAATAACTTAATTTTATATTAAAGTAATACTTTGAATGATTATTTTTTTTACCATTTCTCTCAATATATTTAAATATGAAATAAATCATAGCTATCAATTTTAAAAATTTTAATGGTTAAATAATCTTAAGATAATGGTAATTTAGACTTATTAACATAAAATAAATAACGAGGGAGAAAAAACAAAACAAGAGGGATAGAACAAATAACTAGAATATTAGATTAAGAAGAAAGTTCTAAAAGATTATAAAAATTTCCATGTTGGTAATAAGTTTATTTTAAAGTACGTAAGATGATAAAAAAAAAAAAAACAATGAAAGCTATTTTAATGAAAGTTACCATCTAACAGTTGAAAGCAATAAATTATTTTTTAAATGTCTAAATTTTTTAAAATGATCATTTGAAAGATTTTTATAATTAAGTTTATACTCTAATTAATACTTGTGCTTGTTAAATTTTTATAATTTATTTCAATATTAATATATTATTTATATTAAAAATTTATTAAAATGACCTAATTTAAATGATAGAAAATATATTTTCATCTCTCTATTTTCTAAATTCATAATTCTATATTTCGGACATTTAATCTTTATATTTTTAAAAATTTGCTATTTTAATCTCTATTTTCTAATGTGAATATTTACCTGTCTTATTTTAAAATTTTCATAATTTTAATATTTTAGAAATATTAACTTTTAGGTGTTATTTTAATCGGATTTAAATAAATATATTGATAGAGTATAAAATTTTTGTATTGTCTTCAAATATATTTAAAATTGTTTACTTTTATAATAAATATCTTGAAAATTATTGCCAAAATGATTTAAAATTTTAACACTGAAAATTTTTACAATTTCTTTTTACTAACTATAGATAGTTTTTTATGAGATACATTTATGTTAAAAACTAACTGTCTGTATAATTCAAACTTTATATCACTAATTAAATTAAAATTATATCATCTTGATTTATGTGTACATAACGTGAATATTATTGTTTTTAACCAACTAAGATTGATATAATGTGTTTATATTATACTTTAAAAGAAATGTTTATATTATATGAATATAATCTGTTTATAAAATTAAATACTGTTGTCTATAAAATACACTTTATATACCATGATTATCTTATTCTAATCTTTAGGTATAATCATTCAACCATTGCCCTAGGTTTTGAAAAACTACTGAACAACCTAACAAAACTAACCAAGTTGTTCTAATGGCAACTGAATCAATGTAGTCTTTGTCAAGCATGCAGATGGACCAAAGTATCTTACAAAATCCATGTAACAATCACATATTTCATTTTATATGAAATTTAAAAGAGATATATGTATTTAATTAATAATACTTGATGTTAAATTTGCTAAAATGCATTTAAATTTTATATAATATGAACTCATATTACTTTCTTCTTACATATAATAAACCATTTAAAATATATTATCATCATTCTAATTTCTTATAAGTAAGTATCCTCTTTCAAATCCTTAAAAAAGTATCCCCTTTCCAAGATAATTTTATTTGAGCTACAATTACACACTAAAGATAAGCACAATGATTATTTTGTAAAATTAAATATTTTTAAAGGTTTATATGTTTTGTAAGATATTTTGGTCCAAGATAATCATGGTATATTAAGTGTATTTTAAAGACAACAGTGTTTAATTATATAAACACATTATATTCATATAATATAAACATTTATTTTTAAAATATATAATTCATTTTTTATTTAAGAGAATTTATTCCCAAACAACTTAGTCAAAGCATATAAAAACAATTGTCACTTATAAATTAATTGATGTAAGATAAAATTATGGTATCATAGCTGCATTCTTAATTTTCCCATCTTATAAACATTTCTTGGTCTATTGCTAAAAACCAGGCCTTTTTACTTTTTAAATTTATTTTGCTTCATAAAAAAAATATTATGATGAATTAAATTAACCAGTCAACATTGATAAAAATATAAATAGATTAAAAATTTTCAAAAAATAAATAATTTTAAAAAAAAATCTAATCAGTAATTAACTTTAGCTATTTGTTAAGGTAAAATGTTTCTTTTTGCAACATTTACCACATAATAACATGTTATTAAATCATGTAATAATATGAAATATTATACAGTTTCTAAAGTATTAAAATCTGATAGTATAACAACATTGAAAAACTGTCCAAATATTTGGAATTGCAGAAGATAAGATTAATTAGATGATTGTGTAGGATTCATGATCATCTAGAAACTAGAATCGATAAAATTAATGTGTTTACCTACCTTTCAACGTCTCACAAAACCAGAATCATTCCTTTGTCTGACTTTGTGTGCTTATTAACAATTAAATAACAAAAAGAATAGGATGTGATTGAATGAAGAAAGAGGTAATAATTAATGGAATGGAATAAAAAAAATTAGAATGGAATACATTAGAAATAATTAGAAATAAAGTGTAATTATTTATGTAGGATAAAAAATATATAAAAAAGAGAAATATTAAAATATATGTATAGTTAAATATAAAAGATAAATTTTAAAATAAAATGAATTTATAAGTTTTTTTTTTACTGTTTGTACTATTTATTTGTGATATAGAAGTTTAATCGATTAAAATTTAATTTTAATCGATTAGATATGAATTCTAGTTATTAGTCGATTAAGCACGGTACTTAATTAATTAAGTTCAATTAATATTATTTTTATGTAAACATTGCTATATTTATTTGATTAAATACAGGAATATGAGTACTTTAGATTTTTGTATACATAACATTTTTATGCTATTAATTTAATAATATTTAACTTTTTAAAATATTAACCTCAATTAAATATTTTTTTTATTAGAGTTAACACAAACTAAGCCAAATTAATTATAATGTATTATACACTAATATATGTAATATATATATATTATATATATATATATATATATATATATATTATGTCGAAAATATAAAGTATAACATAAGTTACATACAAAAAAAATTGTTAAATATTATTATTAAACTAAACTATAAATTACAATCTTAGTTGATTAAATTATTTTGTCAAACGATTAAATTTTTCAAAACTAAAAATTTTAACTTTAATCAATTGAATTCATTAATCAATTAAAAAAATTTAGATTACAGGAAATTCAAATATTTTAACTATAATAGATTAACGAAAATTTTAATTAATTAATTTTTTTACAAATTAAATATTTTAATTGAAAATTTTAATCAATTGATTAAAGTTTTTAAAACTATAAAAAATTAAATTTTTTAATCTTAATCGATAATGTTAACGTTAATCCATCATAGTTCTTACAAATTTTAATCTGAAAAACTTCAAAAAAAATGTTTTCATTCGATTAAAATTATTTTATTCTTAATATTTTTAATAACTAAAATGATAATTTACTTAAATTTTAAAATATTTGTATTGTTTATTCAAATATTTTTTAATATATTCTTAACATTTGATTAAAATTTATTAAAAATTACAAATTTTATTTGATCTTTTCAATTAATAGTTCTTTATTGATTATAAAGAAATTTTAACTAAGAAAGTATGTTAAACAGAGAAAATTATCGCATCTTATTCAATCAACTAGATTAAGATTCCTTTGGCTAATTAAAAAATTAGATTAAGATTCCTTTAGCTAATAATAAAACTAGATTGAAATTCCGTCGTCTTTATTTGAAATATATTATTTATTTCAATTTTTACTGATTGTATATAAATATTCTTAAACTGAAAGAAAATAATTAAAATAAAACATATTTTTGTTCTATCTAAAACTTGTCAAATTTAGTATGAGTCATTTAAAAATTAAAATTAAAATATGCACTATCTCTATTCTTCAAGATATACCTAAAGATAACCATATTTTCAAAGAGTACAAGTTTTAGTGAGAGCCATTGTAATATTTCAAGGTTTGGTAAATACTACACTGACAAATAATATTGTAATCTCTTCCATGAAAAAATGGTTGTAAATATTAAATAAGTAAACTGTATCTGTTCAATCTTGCAAAATTTCCAATAATGTGTAGCTTTTATTTCTGAGATGATGTAAAAGTGACAATAATGTTTGTACTTGTAATCTCCTCTGAGTTATGTAAGCCCATGATTCATAGTCAAGTAGTACTTGTTACTGCTCCCAAGAACACAGAGGACATAAATATGCTTCTTCACACATTATCATTCCGTTAATATTAATATCACAATCATAAATGTCATATCTAACAAGAACCTAGAAAAATTAAAAGCAAAGGTAAGGTAAGACAACCAAAAAATGTTACATGACAAAATGGACCAAATTTTTACCCCATGTTTCCATTTAACTTGATCACTCAGTAGTAGCATTTTCTCTTGTTGTCTTCGTGCACAATCCCTTCATTCCCTGCCAGCATCATGTACTTATCCCTTCTTGTAAGTGTTGTGCACTCAAATCCCAAAGCATTAGCCAACTGCCTCTGTATATAGTTTGCCACTTCACAGCTTGACTTTCCCCCAGCACATGTAAGTTCTTTGGGAACCTTTCCAAGAATCTCAATATAGTAACTAGGCCTTGGATTCATGAAAAAGAAAATAGGGTCCAAGCATTTTAAACCGCTTGCTGTGGTCCCATAGAACATGCTCACATGAGTATTGATAGCCACAGGCACAATCTCATCAGCCAGTTCAGCAAACAATGAGCTGAACCTTAGTAAATATGGTTCTCTACAAGTTGTTCCTTCAGGACACACCACTAAATCTCCTTCACTTAGAAGCCTTTGCATGGTTTCACCATCTTTTTTTCTATCCCTTGTCAGTCTCACTGTCCTAATTGGTGCTATCATTTCAGACACTTTGCTTAGGCTATACGTGACTGCAGTCAAAGGCTTTGCCAAACATGTGCTCAAGAAAACAGGATCAAGGAGAGTCCTGTGAGAGCACACATATAGGACCCCTTTGTTTGGCTCTGACTTTTCAGGGTCACTGCCTTTGATTTGCAGATTTATGCCACTCCAAACACCTAGTGTCAATGCCCATGCATAAGGAAGTAAAATACCAATAACAATTCTATATATGGCCAAAAGAATCCCAAATGGAAACCACATGAACATATAGAGAGTTGCTGAGGGTGTAGGTAGGAATGCCAGTCTTCCATCATGAAATATTAAAGGCTTTGGATACTTGTCAATAGGCAACACTGAGCTTTGGTTACCCTTTCCCTCTTCATTGTTGTTAACCACATATGCTTCCTGTCATTATCATGTAGCAAGAATTAGACACTAAACCAATAGATTTAAAACAAACATATCTACTAAATTATAATCTAAATGCAACATATTCATATAACAAAACTGTTAATTTAATGTATGTTTTTTAAGGTATTATTTATTATTAGCCAAAATTTATTAGAAATTATAAAATTTCATAGATCTGACATTTTATTTACTGAATCATACTTATAATTTTATAATTTTAAATAAATTTTAATAAGAAATAAAGATATTATTTTAAAAAATGCATTAGAGTACTCTTTATAGGGTATACTATGTTGTGTGACAAAATTAACTTGTCAAAAAGGGAAATAACACTGTACACCCTGAACAATACGTTTTATGATTTGAAAATTTCAAGGGTCCTTAGTGGATTGTGGAGACAGTGAAAGGTTACAACACAGAAAACTGTACGAATTAAATTAAACAGTGGAGCTAACTAACTTGGACTTACCTTGCAGAGAGAAAGGAAAAGATGATCATGGACACTAGAGGTTCCAACTCCTATATCAGGCTTTGTATCACCAAAATAATCCTTTACTGCTCTGTGCTTCACAAGTAACCCAGAAGAAGAAAGTAAACCACTGAAGTAGCAACCAACAGTGTGCAACTCTGTGCCAACAACAGCACCGACACTCAAATACTCTTTAAGAAACCCTTCTACCATAACTCTAGGTATACTTGTGAAGACAACTTTAGACCCTGCTGAGGCCAGGACCTCGTATGCATGAAGGTTGAGATTCTCCAAATAAAACTTGGGTAAAACTGCCCTTGACATACTTTCCATGACACTTGTTTTTAGGCCACAAAAGGTGATGAAGATCATGACCTTAAGCTTGAGCTTATGGTCTAGAATCCACAAAACAGGACAAGACAAGAGCAATAAAAGTGCCCTCAAAATACTGCCACCTTCAAAGGCAACAAGCATGAAATAAGGAAAGAAGGAGTTAGACCTCAAAAGGACTCTATCAATGCCACAAGCAACAAATGTTTGTGACCCTCTACCCTCTAAGTCACATTTTGTAACACTAGGAAAAGAAGGTTGAAGGGGTGGTTTAGATGACAAATACCCCAAATGAAAACCATAACTTTTCATTTTCCTTGCTGCTCTATAACATGAGTTTGCAAGCAGCTGGTACAAGACCATCTCTGCAAGCCTCATCAGGAGCACCATTGGGAACACCGTGCTCTCTTTTTTCATTTTTCAAATTGGTTAATGATATGATTTTGAGCAAGAGAGGCAAAGAGAGGTAAGAGGGTCAAGAGGAGTAAATGGAAGAAGAATAGTGGGACTGTGTATCTGTGGTGAAGAGCAAAGTGTGCAGAGAATATTTATAGAGTCATTAAAAGGGTGCAGAACAAGAATTTTTTCATTGTGGCATTTGGTTAACCACACCGCTGGCATTAACTTTCACCCCTTGACATTTTTATTTCTCTATTGTCTCCATTTCAAGCATTGGCTTTTGCACTTTACTTTCACACAAGTGCTCTCTACATGTTGCCAGATAATACTACTACTGACATAAATATTAATACAGTAGGTAGGTTAAAATGTTGGTGACCGCCTAAGAGAGCATTGCTATGTCTTTGAAATGATGGCCCCAAGCACACACACTGTGCCACCAATTTTAAATGACATTGGAACATGTGAATCTCTCTGAAAACCCTTCTAGTCAAACAAATTTGCAACGTATTACTAGTATACTAGTTCTAACATTTTTCTCTTTTTACAATATTTTCTGTGGCTATAGGCCAATGGCAAGTTAGATCACCCACATCATCCTAACAATTGACTTTTCAAAATCAATTTCAGAATCATCTCTAGTCAAATTGTTCCTCTCAATAAAATCTGTCGTTGACTATTACCTTTATTTCTATATTCTCAGCATTGATGGAGTTGCATCAAATTCTTTTTAATATACTCAAATTTTTAGGATAAAACTGAAATGTTATTGAATAAGTGTTTTTTCTTTACGGAGTTTTTCACTTTTCATTCACAATTTTACTTCATAACCAAATGTAATACGAAGTCAATCACTAGACTGTAATACGTAGTCAATCAACTAATTCACTTATAAATTATATACGTATACATGTACGAATTTCTCTCTCTTATATTTTATGACTGATTGTCTACCTAATATTTTTTTTATTTATATTGACTTTCATCGAAAATATTTATTATATTAATTGTACCAAATAAAATTTTAATTTTGACAAAGAAATAATTATAAAACTACATTCATGTTTGACTCTGTTCTGTTCAAATGTCTAAGGTTATGTTCATTCCAAGGCTATTATTACTGATCATATTACAGGTGGGACAGTTATCAGGTTAGAATTTAATGACCTAATTAATCTTGTGTCTGTGACATAATTACCGCAAGTGACATGATTCATTTGAATAAGTTAATAAAGTGATTATGTGTGTTGAATAGTGAAAATTAGGCACTTGGGCAAGGTAGGTCAAGGTGGATAATTGAGGTTATGGAAAATGTAATGACATGCATTTGGTACGTGAATCTTTGAAAATCTTATGGAACTTATTTCTTTGGTGTGATGGTTTGTGTACCAATTCATGTCACCCTCATTTTTTTGGGTTTGGTGAACCCTCAATCATTTGATATGGCTGTTGTGTGCACATAGTTTGCATGGATACGTTAGAAGATTCACGTATCTATGGCTTCATTGAGATGTAATAGTTTTATCTTGTAAAAAAATCTTAACAGACTAAAAATTGAAATGAAACTTACTCAATTTTTTAATTTTATCAAATATAATATGAAAATGAAAAATCATAATTAAAATACGTAAGAAATAATTTTATAAATTTAAAAAATAAAATCATTTAAGACTGGAAGAGAGTGTTTATTTTATTAATAATTATTGATTAACAACGACTACCATGTATCATATTAGACATAATTGCTTAATATTTGTAGCATGCATTATTTACTGACCTTTGTCCAAGCTAATTGAAAGTGAGAAACTGATAGATAATAAAATAATTTATTATAAGTATTTAATAGAGTGATATGTTTAAATAACGGGTGATGGTAAAATGATAAATGAACATGTACATGATATTTTTACATTAGTTTTTAATTTTATTCTCTTGATAAACAAGATATACTCTAACCCATTTTTATAAATAAAACGAAAGATTGTATATAAATGTAAAGCAGCTATTTGTGCCAATTTATATTAATTAACTACTTCAATCAATACTAAGATATTTTTAATTGAATAAGTTAATTTTTTCAATTTTTAACCACAAGGCTAATTTTGCCATAATCATAACTTTGATCTAATAGAATCACCCTTCTATCTTTCCATAGAAATGTTCTCATAATACAAGTAAAACAGTAACAACTGTGGCACATTCAAATGATGAAATCACACGGCATCAAAGGATTTCAACATTATGTTAATCAAAATATGAAGAAAAACGGGGGGGGGACTCTAACATTAATAAAGCACAGGGACATTACCATGAAACTATATGTGCAGTCATCCAAAAAGGTTACTTTTTGTTACATAAAGTTATTGATAAATATGTTCTGTTTCCTTTTATACAACCTTTTTGGTCATAGTTCCTCAATATTATTAACATTAACGGTGTCTGCAATGGCCACAACTGTTGGCAAAAGAATAAAATAAAATAAACCACAGACACCCGTAACCTGACAAGAACATGCTGAAGTAGAAACTCACAATTTAGCAGTACACTCCACCTTATTCATTTCCATATCTGCAATGGCCAAAGCAAAATGTTGACAAAAGAATATACCAGACGGAGTCATCTTGCATAATCTGGCACAGACACTGACGTAGAAACTCATGATCACAGTACATTCCGCCTTATTCGTTTCCAATGGTTAAATGACAATGGCTTCTCTACACTACACATCTTCAAGACTTCTAGCCCTGGTAACCAGTCTTTTCCCTCATCTTTGTACAACAATATTTTTTTTTTTTACCTTTTTTTCTTAACTCTGTACACAGTAAGATTAGCCATGCACTATGAACTGGTTAGTTCTCCTGGGCCCATTTTTTATGACTAGGAAACAAATAGTTAATCTTTCTCCAGCTTTTCTTCCAAATTTCCCTTGGGGCTCTCCAACAAATCACCTGTGTAAGAACCATTCGGTTGACGAATACATACATTCAAATTACTTGAGAGGAAAGGTTCCTGGATGGTATGCAGAGAGAAATAGTCAGAAATGCCCTTCAAAGAAATATCAAACAAAAGATATAATTGACCAAGAGATGTAACTTTCAAGTGAATAAAACAAGGCAAATCTCATGTTGCAAATGAACAGTTGAACTAACAGTTCAATTTGACATTAAAGTTGACTATCCTCAGAGCCATCTCGAATGTTGAAACTATTCAATTTAACATTGGAACATTGCAAGACCTCTAAGACCAGCAACCATACATTTAGCCAGCCCTCTCATAATTATTAGAACCAAATAGTCAAAACATACCTGATCACCAATAACTTGGCCCTCGGAGTGAAAGAGAATTGGCCGGCACCACTTATCCTCATTCATTAGGCTTGAATTCTGAAAATGTGTTACTAGTGCACCCTTTCCCTGGATCCGTGCATATGCCAGAGAAGCAACTTTCTCACTGTTAAACTTCTCCCACTTCTTCCCATTAAATGCCTACACAGATTTCATGATATGACTTATCAAGGGTGACTGCATAAAATATCTTCTACTTCTAATTTTTTGTTTTTTAAGAAACAAAAATAAGTGCACCAAAAGATTTGTTCCTCAAGATATAAAGTCACATCACAGAAATGTTTGCATCGCAAACCAAGTACAAGAAAATTGATTATAATGGGAAAAAAAAAAATAAAACCCAAGGCAAGCAAAAGGATAAAATTTATACCTTGTAGAAGGGGATGATGTGTGAAGGAGACACCATATTGATGAAAGCATAGCCCACATTACACTTATTCTGCAAGCAAAAATGAATCATAAGTCATCCAGGAGAGCAAGTGGTTCTCTTTAGCCAAGAAGATGTGTATACCTTAAAGTCAATTGGTAAGTAGAGAAAGTCATAACTGCCCCAGTGGTTCTCATCAATTGCAGCAAGCAGCATCTTTGAAGTGTACCTTAATCACAGTTAAATAAAAATCATTAAGTAATGTATCACTTACCATTACCATCTACTCAAATTGCAAGTACAGTGATCAGTTCACTAGAGTACTTGGAGTACTTGTTTAGCTCTTACTTGTTAGGAATGTTTTTAATCATTAAAGTAGTCCTTGTGTCTTCCCCACTCATAATTTTGTCCAAATCAAGCTGATACTGCTTCTTACTAACAAATTGGTTCCCATTATTGTCAGGTCGCCTACTTCGACCACGTTCAGCTAATCCGTCAATGTTAGTAGCTACTGGTCCAGAATACAAGCCATTTCCAGGGAATAGGGAACCATGCGTGGGTAGTGACATCATTCGGAAATTGGGTGAACTCATTTCAGAAGTACTACCTGAAAGCCCAACATTGACACCTAGAGATGTATGAGCACCCATGTTCATTAAAATATTCCCATCACTGTGATTCATGTTCCTAAATGCAACTGAACTCTTGAGAGATGTTTCAGGTGACTCTGGGAAGTAGCTGAAATGTCTATCAAGAGGAAGGCCAGACGGAGCAGATCCCACATGATGATGGGAATGAGAACCAAGAAAAGAACCTTGCTGACTAGTATATGGGAAACCCTGCCTTTGTCCACTAGAAGTAAATGGAAGCCCCACAGAAGATGAAGACCAAGCAGATGTGCTTGAAAGCTCTGAGCAAGGAGTTGGACTTCCCCAAAGAAATTGAGGACCAGACAATGTTCCAACACTTGAAGAACTTGAATTTGATTCGCCAAAAGTAGTAGGCATAGTCCTAGGAATTGCATTTACTTTTTGCTCAGGAAAGGAAGTAGAATGCTGAAAAACAGCTCCTTGTGATGACCCTGAGCTTGCAAATATCTGCTTTGCATTGTTAGCTCTTCCAAGGTCCTTGCCAATTGGTGCAATCTTTGGAGAGGTTGATAAATGTGGAGAAAGAATTGCAGCCAGTCCAGGCAAAAGGTTGCTATTCATAGGGCTGGCAACATTCAAACCAGGGGATTTGCTAAAAGAACCTAATGCATTATGTTCAACCGGACTACCAAAATGTGCCCAGTTACCTGAGCAGAATTACCAACTAGTTTAGCAACCTTCTTCTTTCTTCCAGAATGTAATTAAAAAATGTGTACAAGAAAAATGAAAAAAAGAAAAAGAAACTGAATTCAAGGACAAGACAGTTTACCAGGAGGAGAATTGCCGATAGGTGAACCCACTTGGTGCCTAAAAGTTCGGGCTTCATCTTGCTCCAGTTCTTGACTAAATTGTTGCATCAAGCTGAAAGGAGAAAAAGTATGGCCAAATTAATGCAGATATTATAATATCATTCATGCAAGGGGATGTTACATAATATTTACCCAACCCAAGCCATATCAAAGAAAAATGAACGAGAAAATGAGAAAAACCAAAAACTGTACTAGAGATCAAACTTTATTGAGAAGAAAACACAATAGTTGGCCAAGAACTGCATGTATTGTACATAATCACAAAGAAAGAGGAAGCAAAAGCATGTAAAAGACTAGCAGGAAGAGTTCCTTAGAAAGCTGGAAAAAATGTATATATGGAAACATGGGTGTTCAAGGCTAAAACAAACACGTTGCACTGGTCATGCTCATAAACTTCATAGTAACTCAACTCGAAATTTTCATTTCATTTAAAATTGAACAAGCAAGCCACAAATAACAGGATTCTCATTTTTAAGCTGTCATTTGCAGGTTTTGTTGAAATCAAAGTCCAAATCTGAGTCATTAATCCATATAATTTCAAACTTCCAAGCTCTCATTTTCTAAGCTACCACTCGCAGGTTTTGTCGAAACCAAAGTCCAAATTGAATCATTAATCCTTATAATTGAGAGTTTCAAGCACTACAGCAGACCAGCACTAACACACCCAGTCAAGGTAAAAATTATGTTTACCAGGAGGCAGACTGTCTATTGCATAGATAACGGCAAAAAAGTCCAACTTACTTTCGACGTGCTCCACCAGGGCGACTGGGTTCAAGTTTGATGCGCTTCCCGGCAATGTCACTTTGATTCAATGCTTTAAGAGCAGCATCTGCTGCTCTAACATCATAAAATTCAATAAATTTATGGTGCCTTTTATGTGGTGTTTCCCTTATCTGCAATTTCAAGACAAAACCAACTCTAGGTAACTAGTCTAGATAGTAATTAAGATCAAAGGGAATGCATTGGCACATAATTAAAGTTTTACCTCTTTGACCTCTCCATAAGCCCCAAATATTTTACGAAGGTCATCATTTGACACAGAGGGATCTAGATTGAACACTACAAGGGTTCCTTGGTTAATATCCTTTTCTGAGGGGTTATCCTAAAACAAAAGGATGAGTTACACAGAGAAAACATATCGGACAATTAGTCAAACGTTAATTGAAGATATATATAGCAAACCTTAGGTATTGAAAAATGAATATCAAGTTTTCTACGTCTCAAAGGTTTGTTTTGTAAAGCACGCATTGCAGTTCGAGCAGCTCGGATGTCATAGTAAGATATCATCACAAAACCTCTATGCTTGCATGCAGTGTAGAGTGTCCTGATGTCGCCATATTGCTATTAAAAGTTGAGGAGGATCAAAAGAAACAAGAAATCAATATTAACAATAATGAAATAAAAGAATAAAAACAAGAAGCTTTGCAAGTTGTACACAAACCAAATGTAAATTGTCTACTTAAAAAAAACACTTTTTAGCTCCAATTAGAATTTCTTTCATCAACCATCCTATATAATAGTAACATGCTTAAAGAATCAATAAATTAAAAAATGGTAAACAACAGCTCTTCATGTAAACTTTAATAGGACATTCTACAAGTACATGACTATAAAAAATAAATTATTTAGGACTTACCATTTCACTTTAGGTATATGTCTAAATGCTGTGTTTCATAAACATTCCTTAGAACAAACAAGAAAGGATAAAGTACCTAACAAATTAAATACTTTTCCACAAAACTTGTTGAGTGTGTCTTTGGTTTGCAATTAAGCCCAATGCCACCAGCTTTCAGAATAAAGTTATTGAATGTACCTTTAGAAATTTTGCATTAGAACCCGCAATTTCTCTGTTCAACGTAATTTCAGCTATAACCCAAACATGCATTAACTCATTCAATCTTTCAAGTTTCAAGACTAACAAATTCAAAGGTTGACTTAGAAGCAACTACCCAACAACCTAAACAGTCACAGAGATGACCATATAGAAACTTAAAGGTTAGGTACAAACTTGCAAATCAGCAAATTAAACAAGTAAGAATATAACTTAGTTGAAGAACTGGCTTAATACATAACCTCAACTCAAAGATAAACAAGTAACCAAAAGGCAAAAGCATGATTGCCAAACATATTAATTAATGAGTTCACTTGGAAGCAACAATTAATACCTACCAACAACCTAAACAGTCATTCAAATGACCATTTGGAAACTTAAAGGTTAGGTACAAATTTGCAAACCAGCACATTAAACAAGTAAGAGTGTAACTTAGTTGAAGCATTGGCTTAATACTTAACATCAACTCTAAAGATAAACAAGTAACCACAATGAGTTCAAATATAACCATAACATTATTGAAGTATTTGGTTAAAGCTAAATACCTCAAATAGTAATCTTAATTCAGAGTCCTCAACATTACTGTTGATGTTCCGCACAAATAATGTCCTTGATGGATGCTCTCCATAAGGATGCTCCCCAGCCATTGTTCCCATGCCATTTGGGATTGCATAATGACCAGTTCCATTCAAATGAACTTCATCAGATAAGCTTATCTTTGACATACCAATACTAAGGTTCTCTTGGGGTTCAAAATCCATTTCAAACCCCCCTCCACTTCCGAAAAGATCATTTTCATCCAGATCCTCCAGTTGGGTAGGCAACCCACTCAGATCAAAATCATCCATTATCCCAGCTAATAAGTCATCTTCATCATCAGGAAGCGTGTTTCCAACTGCACCAATTTCAATATGTCTAAACTGATCTTGTCCTTCAACCTCTCTGAGAACTTTGCCTAATACTGGCCAGTTATTATCAACAGATTGACCATTATCCTCTGAATCAGTAATATTTACTGCACATGGAGAATGAAAAGGAAATGACAAAGTTAAACAATCATTTTGAGAGGTTTCAAATTTCAATCTCATATATCAGTAACAGCATCTCAAACTTACGCTTTTCATGTGGAAGTACAGGAAGTGAACTACAAAACAAGCTAGCATCAGTTGAAGCGTGAAATGCATCAGTGCCACCCGGCATTCCCCATGCACTGCTTCCCACTTTTTTGGCAACATCACGCCAGAAAATCTCAGATGGACCTATAAAACAGCATAAAAACCAATTTTTTACCTTAAAAAAAAAAAAACTTTATGTTCATGCAAGCATGTACTTATCACGCATGAAGTAAAAGGAAGCACCTGTAGCACCATGAGTTGGCATTGAATCTCCAGAATGTGTGTCCATCCAATCGCTTTCTAACTACATAGTGATAGTGTAATGAAAAACAACAAGGAGTAAGACTTCTAATATCAATTACTCACACACTATAAAATTATAGTTAAACAAACTATTTCAAAGTTCAAACCATAACAAAAGAAACAGCTATAAAGCAATCATTTGTACATCTAATGAAGCAAAGGTTAAATCCATAACACAGAGTTGATCACCATTAGTATCATAATTAGTTAACCTAAGCATTTTACAACTGTGTGACACTACAGAGTCAACTTAAAAACCAAATGATCCAATAAATTTAGTCAACTAGGGTAAGACCCAAAAGTGGAAAATTACAGTTACTGTCAAATTATACATATCAACCACCACCAACAACCTCCCAAACCTAACAATAGAGTAACCTTAACTAAAGCTACAATTTTTAACTTCGACAGTGAGGACCCACATGCTAGATAAACCGATCACGTGTAGAAAAACTAAAATTCAAAAGAAAAAACTGAAATTTGAATCACCTCGAATGATGGGCAACCTTTAAGGAAGAAAATAGATTAAAAGTGGGAAAAGTGGTACCTTAAAGAACTCTTAGTAAGCAATGAAATTGGAATGAGAAACAGAGAAACAGAGAAGCAGAGAAGTTTCTTTATTTCACTCTGGTAATCACCTCAGATGTTGCAGAGCAACAATTTTCCAGGAAAATCAGAAACAGCAAGAAAAATGAAAAGAAAACGGTGGAAAATGATTGGAGGGAACAAGTACAAGCAGAGAAGAAAATAATTGAGATACTTATGCTATGTGATTTTTTTTTTCTAAAAAAAATGATAAACAACACTTATTATTATTTTTGTATATATTTTTTTAATTTTAATTTCTCCATATTTAGATATTACATTAGATATTTGTTTGGCGTCCGTTGACACGCGCGTTTTAATGTTCACAAAAACAACGAAAGTACACACAAACTCACGTGGAAAGTGGAACAGCATCTTTTCCATTTTATTAAGATTTTTTTTTGTGGTGTGTGTTCATAGTAAATTTATTTACTTGGTTTATAAAAAATTATTTTTGAATGATTTTTAAAAGTTATTATATAAAATGGTATAATTTTATAGTTAAATTTTTTATTGTAAAATTTATTTAATTTTCACCTTCTCATCAAACATGTTTAGTGAGATTTTTTCAAGGAAAGAACGTTAAAAACTCATTTTTTGAACTTTTTTTGTGGTCATTAAAAATTATAAAATTAATTAAAAATAAAATTTATTAATAAATAATATTTAAAATTTTTATTATTTTTTCATAAATTTTAATTAATTATAAAATATATTTAAAAAAGTATTCTTAACATTTCCCAATTTTCAAATCCAATACCCAACTTAATTGTATTGAATTCATCAGTTTTTAAATTGATCCATTCGCCTAACTTAGATTAATATAAGTTTGGAGAGATGCTTGAAAACTTCAATGACAAAACTATATGTTTGAGTTTCAGCTAAAAAAATAAAAATTATTCTTAGTTTCAAAATAACAATTAATTTATTCTTCATTTCTATGCATTGGAATTTAGACTTATGTATTAAACTTTGTAAAAATAATGATTTTCAACTTTTGACTATTATGAAAATATTTTATTTACAAATTCAACCCAATTCAATTAATTGAACGGTTTTGCTACGTTTACGCTATTTTTTCTTTTCGTAATTTCACCTCGTAATTTCACTATTTTTTATAAATTTATTTATTTAGTTATGGTCAACAAGAAAGAACATAATTTTTATTTTGTTATTTTACTCCATTTATAAACATAAATTATATTTTATTTTATTTTATATTATATTTTATATAAAAAATTAACAATAAACATAATTAAACTAATGATATAATTTATCATTTTTCAATATTAATTATGATATTATTACGCTTTGATAATAAATAAATCAATATATAATTATATTTTTAATAATAATTGAATTAATTACAATATAACTATCATTTTTAAAAATAGTCAAATAAATTATGATATAAATGACCATTTTTAATAATAATCAAATGAATTAAAATACAAACTATACTTTTTAATATTAATCAATTTAACTGCGATACAAATTATAATTTTTAATAGTAACTAAATTAATTATATTAAAAATTTACTTGTTTAAATTAATTATGAATCAATTTATGAAGATTGTAGTGTGGTTTTGAAATATAAAATACTTTTCACTTATAAAAAAAAAGAAAAAAAAAGTAACGGCGTGAATTCAGAATATAGAGGTCTTTAAAAGTAAGAAGGTGAACTTAGTAAACATTATAGTGAATTTACATGGAAAGCCCACAACCTTAATGGGCCAGGAGGCCCAAGCGAGGCCCATTTACAGTCTCAGTTTCCCGCCACATAAATCTTGATCTTCCCGCCATTTTCATACTCTCACACATCAATCTCTTCACACTCGATTTCTTCGTTTCGCTTTTCGCAAATACAATTTTTCGATTTCGTTTGCAAAGCAAATGAGTCCGCAACAAGAATCCGATTTCAATCTCAATCATCTCAAATTATATTACGGTTCGTTACTTCCACTTCCCAATTCTTCTTTTCCAATGTTATGTGCTGTGTTTTAACTTTTCAACGTTTTCGCTTCGTTTTCTTTCAGGAAAGCTGTTTCCTTTCGCCGATTTAGTCAAATGGGTATCTTACGGAAACGGTAAATATCGCTAAATGCATGATTCTGACGAGTGTTGAGTGATGATGTATCCATAATTTTAATTTTAATTTTGATTTTTTTTTGTGGGGTTTAATTGTTTGTAGATGGGAAGCACCCTGGTTGTGATCAATCATACTTTGGGCGAAGAGAGTTTTCCTTCACTCTAGAGGATGACATATATCTTCGCTTTCAATCTTTCAAAAATGCCATTGAGCTTGAAAATTCCATTAGAGAAAAAACCCCTGTTAAGATTGATATTGGACCTGTCTACACTGTTGATGTAATGTGTCCCCTTTTCTCAAAATCACTCTTTTTAGATTCCATTATCATGTTTAAAGTTTTTATGATGTGTTTTTTACTTGGTGAGTTTAATAGTGATGCATCATCTAGTGTAAAATAATAGTGATTCATTCACATATCATCGATAATATGCCTTTTATTTAAATTCAATAGAAGTTAAGAAACTTTCAATGTATTATGGTTTGTGATTGGATGATATTGGAAAGTTATTTTACATTATCATTCGATTGTAAAATTTGTATGTCTTCAACCAATGTTCTACATGATGGTGCATAAACTGTTTACTTTTATTATGTTTTTGAGGTAATGGAATGAAATGTGTCGGTTACACCCTGTTAATGTATTGCTTATAATTGTTTCAGCCTGCAAAAAGGAATGCATATGCACAGAGTGAGAATAATGTCTTTTCTCCAGTTGAGAGGGAGGTTATTTTTGACATAGTAAGATCTTTTGCTTCAGTCTCCAAGTGATGCCTTTTAGCTGTTGTGGCTTTATTCATGTTTGACACCCTTTTTTCTTTTGGAATTCCTTAGGATATGTCAGATTATGATGATGTTAGATACTGCTGTTCCGGTGCTGATGTTTGTTTGGTTTGCTGGCCGTTGATGACTATTGCTATCAAAGTGATTGATTCTGCATTAAGAGGTACTAATTTTGCATCTTATACTACTCCGGACCTTGATATAAGAAACAAAAAAATTATTTTTGGACATAAATATAAGCTAATATTAACTATCTTTATCTTATTTAATGATAGTAGTATTATAAGAATATCTTTCATTTAATTGAGGTTATATTTTCAATGGCCTATTTTTTATGCTCAGTACAAGTTTCAATGAAGAGTGATTTAAAAAAAGTTTATTTACAATTGAAATCAGGAAAATAGATGATGTAAACTAACTTTCTTAAGATCCACATAAGTTGGGGAGAGAGAGTGTGATATTTGAGAGGTGGCGCAATTTTGTCATTGATATTGTTCATTACATTGAAATAAACAAATTTGTCTTCTGCATATTTGTAACTGTTATGTTGACTTTGCTTTGGGGCTTCTGTTTCAGATGACTTTGGTTTCAAACACATTCTCTGGGTCTATAGTGGACGCAGAGGTGTTCATTGTTGGGTATGTGATAGGAAGGCCAGAAGGTGAGGCACAAAGCAATGAAAAGTTAACCTTTATCTACTTGTGGCCATACAGTGTCAAAAATTCAAATTGGTTGCTTTTATTCATTCAGGTTGAATAATGAGCAAAGAGCTGCTATTGCTGAATATTTTCGTGTCTACAAGGTATAGTATACTCATGACCAGTGGGTTTGTAAATACTTGTACAAGTGTTTGTTGATTTCATATGCTGTGCAGGGCAATGAAAATAGTCACAAGAAGGTTTCTTTGATGGGTGCTGCTCTTCATCCTTTCTTGGCGTAAGTCTTGATACGAATGATTAACTTTCTGAACCAGATCT
This sequence comes from Hylodesmum podocarpum, assembly GCA_026586105.1. NCBI lineage: Eukaryota > Viridiplantae > Streptophyta > Magnoliopsida > Fabales > Fabaceae > Hylodesmum > Hylodesmum podocarpum. The sequence goes on along the minus strand of JALJEV010000519.1, from coordinate 2,449,785 downwards.
CTTATTTAATATCCTAACCAGTATTTTATTTTTCCAGGACATCATACATTAATGTTCTCAAGGACTATTTTGAGAAAAATCTGCTTACAGGTCAAAATATACTTGCTACTGAGGAGAAATATGAGAAGATCCTAAACATGATTCCTGATGAAAGTACTTTTTTTTTTTCGTGTCCTCCCTTCATATAAACCTTGTTATTTCATTTCCTGCATTTATCTTATGCAATACATGTTTCTTTTGCAGCTGTTGCTTCTGAACTTCGGAGACGATGGCAGCAAGATAGTAGGCGGTCTTCTAGTGCAAAAGAAGACATCAATGTTGTTCGATGGGAACAGTGTAAACAGTTGCTGCAATCTGGAAAACATAAGGTATACACACTTCCTTCTGGGAAATGAATGTCAAGGTGACAATGTTGTCTGCTCTGCAATATTTGCTCGAATATCTGAAAAAATTGAAAGAGCATAGATCTCATGAGCAATAGATTGGTCTTGAAATTCTTGCCATGACCTTGTATAGTTTTTACATGCCTTCATTGTTCATATAAAATAATTGTAAATTGTACGGTTCATTTCAGAAAATGACAAAGGATTTGCTGAAACAAACATGATTTGATATCGATATTTATTATTAATGTTTTCCTAATAATTTTTGTAGGGACAAGGGCTGCGTCGCTGCATTGAAGAGATTGTGTTTTGCTTTACTTATCCCAGGCTGGATATGGAGGTTCGACCATCAACTGGCCCCCTTTTTCCTATATCCTCTGTTATCTTTCCTGCTGTTACTTAGTCTGTAGTCATAGTGCCCAGCAATATGTATATCTATATAGAGGACCAATAACAATTTTGGATTAATTTAAATTTAGTATGAATTTTTATTCATTAAGACTGTTTATATTTTAGGTTTCTAAACATATGAATCATTTGCTTAAAGCACCATTCTGTGTACATCCTAAGACAGGTCAGTACCTAATATGTCTGTGCGCAATTTTTTATTTACATAATCAGTTGAACTTTTTATGTGAGACTTGAGAATTCAATGATGATATTTAATCATATGATTTTATCTTTTTGAATTTCTTTAACGAGAAAATTGAAATTATACATCTATCTCCGTTAAAATTGTTTAATAGATTCATTAGCTAATTTGATTGTTTAGTATTGCATGGTATTCTTCTTTGTTCTAGGCCGTGTTTGTGTCCCTATTGATCCAAATCGATGTGAGGAGTTCGATCCTACTACAGTACCTACCCTTTCCCAGGTAAACTTATTCTACAATGACAATTTTTTGACCTGCATTCGATGAAGAGGAAAATTTTCCATTGGCTTAGTTATTTGCTTAGTTTTCAATAGGGATGTTTCCATTTATTACTTAAGAGCATCAGAAACCAGCATAACAGCATAAAGACACCTGCTCCCTTTCCAACACATTTTCATGTGGAAAAGGAAAACTCCACCTTTTTGCATGGCTAGAGTGGGGGCATATAATCAGGATAATTTTAGAGAATTTCCGGACATTTCTTGTGTTAATGTTAATCTTGATATTGTGAGTTGTATTTGTATGTAACATTGCAGCTGATAGAAGAGCTTAATGATGAAGGCTCAAGAGCTGATGATGATGGTATGTTTATATTTTTACTCGAACAATAGAATTTTGCATTTTTGTGAAATCTTGACATTGTCATCACTACATTGATTTGTTCCTTCGTAATGCTAATTGCAACTTGGAGTCCAGTACAAATTAAAGTGATATTAATACTTGTTTGATAGCAGAATGGAATAGACCTTCGCTTGGAAATGCCATTACACTCTTTAGATCGTCATTCTTACAGCCTTTACTCAAAGCCTGCAAGGTATGGATCATTTTGTAAATGTTGGTAAAGTTTAGTGATTTTTCACCTACACAACATTTTCTTACATTTTCAAAACATTTGTGTTTATGCTATTAATTTCAATAATCAGATACATTATTACAGATTCAGTATTGGGTATATCATAATTATTTTAAATAATGAATATCGCAGGAGGATATAGAAAATACCTATAACTTGAAATTGCAGCAGTCAAAGAATTCCCTTGGTTGGTAGTGCCACGCATTCTTGAATGGTCAGGAAGAGCTGTATTGTGTCACATTAGTTGTCACAATCAAATGATGAAATGTTGGAGGTATTTTAGAACCCTTTTGCCACTGCAGCCGTAATTTCTACTTCTGGTGATAGGAAGGAAGTTGAGTTGCATCTTTCCATCCCCTGTATAAAAATTTTAGAATCAAAGAGTCAAGTGATCCTTGTTTATCTAAAGTTATTTATAGCAATGCGTAGGAATAGTTGAAGATCAGTTTCCATTGAATTTAGCAGTAATTTCAATATAGTGTGTTGTAAAGGACTACAAATTTATCCGTTATATAGTTTTCTGAAAGGAATTTTTTATGCATTAACAGCCATAAAAGGTTCCGTTAAATTTGTTAAAACGTGCCTTTGATAGTGAAACAATAACAGGAATTGATAGGGAGTTTTGCTTTATATTGATCAAGTATAAATACACAGTATGATGAATTAAGGAACTACAATTGAAATCAAGTACAAATATATTTTTTAATTTTAATTTTTTTGGTTATAAATACATGTATTTAAGTTAAAATTAAACATTTAGTCCCTACACCTGATAACTATTTTCATTTTAATTTCTACGTGAAAAAATTCTACACGTTAATCTTTACATGAAGAAATGTTCACGAAATGGTTTTCTCATATCACATCAATTAAGTAGCTAGTATTATTGAATGTTTTATTTGTATAACTGTTACTGCTTAAATTATGTCTGTGCTGTGCATATTCCTTATGGCAAAGCCATTCAAAGATATTATTGCATTCGTTTTTCAGATTTCGTTTTCAACAAGTCAATTATTTTTACACAGAATCACTTATTTTATACTTTGAATGATGGCCATTCAGAAAATTAAATAATGACAAATCTTAGTCCACTTATAACTATATAGAATGAAACTAAAATTCCTTTGTCAATTTTCAAACAATTATTAAATACTCACTCACAAATTTCACACCGTGTGAGACCAAGACCCAATATATATATATAAGAATTCAACACACATATGCCTGATAATTAACTTTAAGATGATTTTCAATTCAAAATTCAAATCTTACCTGAGAGAAACAATTATATATTGAGTTTCATTATTATTCAAATTCAAATTTTGCATGGATACAAACCACTTTAAACAAATTCCTTTTAAACTTTCCATTTTTGTGAACAGTCAAACCTAACCACAAACAAACCTATTAACAATTTTGAACCTATTTTCAAGAACAATTTTTTTTTAAAATCAAAATTGTGAGTTTAATATCTTGAATTTCTGACACGTGTGTGGCTTATTGCCTATGCCACGTAGGTTGGAGAAAGGAACAATACCAGAACACCTTACTTGTTCACTTGTCTTACGAAACCAGAAATCACAAAAACACCCTCCAACCTTTCTCAAAATACCAAATACGCCACTCGGGAATAATAAGAATATCAAAATACCAAAATTCTAAAACCCTAGCCTCATTACTCGCTGTTGACCGCATAACCACTGACTGCGTAATCTCTCTCTCTTTCTCATTTCGTCGAACACTTGGAAGGCACAACAATGGGAGGGAGGAAGAAGAAGTTTATCGACAAGAAGAATTCCGCAACTTTCCAACTCATCGCTCGCGACTCTTCTGACCCTTCGTTTTCCAACTCCGACCGCGTCTTCGTCCGCGTCGACAACAACCCCGTCTCTTTCCCCGTCGCCGCCAATGACGGAGTCTTCGATGACGCCGAAGACGACGTCGCCGAAGTTAGCGGTGGCTCGTTGCCGGAGGACGTGAGGAAGGAGATTCTGGAGTTAGGGTTTCCGGATGATGGATATAACTACTTGAACCACTTGAGGGAAATTAAGAACACTGGTGCTGGTTCCGCTTTCTTTCACAACCCCAAATTCAAGCTCCACCACCTCCCTCGTGATGTTAAGGTTTTCCCTCGTTTTTTTTTTTTTAAAAAAAATTCTGAATTTTTGTGGTTTTTAGATGGAACAGTGTTTTTGAGTTACGTTCATGATTCACAAGAGTGTTAATTAATATTAGAAAGTCATGATTCCATTTGTGGTTATGCTCGTGAACTTTAGTGATATTTGTTTTGTTGTGTTAGTGTTTTAGTTGTGAGGTTGATGATGTTGATATGGGAATGAATTGAAGGGATAAGTTAATAATTTTGTTGTGTGGTGAAATTGGAAATGATTGTTTTTTGTATTTTCGGTTGGTGAGTTTAGGCGTATGATGCTTCAAGGTTGCAAATTTCTGGGGCGGATGGAGTGCCTGAGGAGAATTCTATGTACACTGTTGCGTCCAAGACTGCTAGTGTAAGGGTTCAGAAAGCCGTTGATCCTGAAGTAGCTGCGTTGCTTGATTATGATAGTGACTTGTCACGGTTGGGGTCTGATGTTGAAGATTTGGAAGAAGACTTTGTTATCCAGGCTAACCTCCATGAAGATGAGGATAAAGAAGAGAAGGATCGAGTATCTCATGGAATACTTTTTGCTGAGGAACCTATGATAAATGGAAACCAAAAGAATGGGCAAGTACTGCAAGTTTCTGCACATTCCAGAGTTACAGATGATTCTGGACATTTGGATGGGGTAACAGATGGTGTGCCGGGGGCAGACTGTGTTGGGGAGAAGCCAAGAGCTCATCGTTTGCTGGATGAGCAATTTGATTTGGTGAGTTCGGCTGTTCATAATATTTTGTTCATTTTCTGTATTTCAATTCTTTGATGCTTTCTCTTAATGAGTTATTTTGTTTAATGAAGTATGTTGAGCCTCTTTGTTACTGATGTCCGAGGAGGATGCATTGGTTAATTTTTATCTGCTAGTTATTAATGCCTTTATTAACTGGTGTTGAAAATTTTTACCTTTAAGATTCTCATTCTCTGTGCACTTCTGTTATAGCTTGAACGCCAAGAATATGGAACTGATGATGACTATGATGATGATGGTGATTATTATGAAAATTATCAAGCTGATGAAGATGTGCCCCTTGCTGAGAAGCTCAAACTCTCTCTTAACAACCATGTGATGGATGATCTAGAACCTGATGATGACAAGTATAAGGTTCCTGCTGATTTATTGAAGAATAAAGAGGCCCCACAGGAGGAACAAGAGGAATCTGCTGCTGATGTAATTCGCCGTTGCAAGGAATATGCCGAGGGATATGAACTTGAAGATGAAAACAGGGATGATGTTGTGCTTGTAGAAGAAAGTAGTGATGAATCAGAAGTTTGGGATTGTGAGACTATTGTTTCAACGTACTCAAATTTAGATAACCACCCTGGAAAGATTGAAGCGCCTGGAGTAACAAGGAAAAAGAAATTGGCTGAAACTGTGTCTGCAGCCTTGAGTTCCTCTAGTCAAATAATCTCCCTTAGAGGAAAAGAGAAACTCCCCATAGATTTCTTGCCCGGTGGTAGGAAACCTGCCACAGAAAAGGTTAAAGGCAGCATTGAAAAAACTGAGCTGTACAAGAGGAAACAACATGGCCTTGAGTCAAAGGAGGAGAAGAAAGAACGAAAGGTAACTGTTTCGACAACTTGAGTCTATAATGCTTCATTTATGTTTCCATTTGTTATCAATATTTTTCCGAGACTTACCATCCGTTGTTTCCCTGAGAATAATATCCATATTTATGTTTGGCTTTTATGGCCACTACTACTACTGGACTACATTGACAGGAATGGTTGTCTTGTTTCACAGGCTGCTGTGAAGGAGGAACGACGTGAGGCACGTCGCAATAAGAAAGAAATGAAAGAGCTTTATAGATGTGAAGCACATCGTGCACAGAGAGCAGCTGCTGTGTCTGGTCCTGCTTCCATTCATCTTTTGTAAGTTTTCAAACTGTAATTCGTTCAGAACTTTAGACTTTGTAAGATGTATTATTGTCTTAGTGAGTCCTGTATCCATCCTAGCAAGATAAATAGGTTTCTATCTGATAAAGGTAACTTTAATTGAGTTCTTATATGAAGGTTATGGGTTGCAAACATCCTTAATGTATTGGGACAGTAAAAAGCTATTCAAATATTTATGTTTGTAAATTAACCTCTAATGTGCTCAATGCTAACATTATGTAGTTGACTGACATAGGGATGACTACATTTACATAGTCAACTGGTCCTGATTCTACAATGAACAAAAAACAATCTTTGAATTGCAATTGGCATGAAATGATGGCACTTTAAATGATTGTCCAAATGTAGTGGCTAATGTGGTTTTCTGAGTGCTGACTTTGTTTTCCTTTTGCTGATCTATCTTTGTAGGTAAGTTAACTATTAACAATACCAGTACTGCTTGTCACTGGTGTGTGTCTGCTGTTCCATTACACTCTTTAGATCGTCATTCTTACAGCCTTTACTCAAAGCCTGCAAGGTATGGATCATTTTGTAAATGTTGGTAAAGTTTAGTAGTTTTTCACCTACACAGCATTTTCTTACATTTTCAAAACATTTGTGTTTATGCTATTAATTTCAATGATCAGATAGATTATTACAGATTCAGTATTGGGTATATCATAATTATTTTAAATTATGAATATCGCAGGAGGATATAGAAAATTCCTATAACTTGAAACTGCAGCAGTCAAAGAATTCCCTAGGTTGGTAGTGCCACGTATTCTTGATTGGTCAGGAAGAGCTGTATTGGGTCACATTAATTGTCACAATCAAATTATGAAATGTTGGAGGTATTTTAGAACCCTTTTGCCACTGCAGCCGTAATTTCTACTTCTTGTGATAGGAAGGAAGTTGAGTTGCATCTTTCCATTCCCTGTATAAAAATTTCAGATCAAAGAGTCAAGTGTTCCGGGTTTATCTAAAGATATTTATAGCAATGCAATTGAAGATCAGTTACCATTTGAATTTAGCTGTAATTTTAATGTGTTGTGTTGTAAAGGACTACAAGTTTATTCATTATGTAGTTTTCTGAATATAACAGGTAATATACTGTAAGGAATTTTTGATGCATAAACAGCCATAAAAGGTTCCGTTAATTTTGTTAAAACGTGCCTGTGCCTGTGCCTGTGAAAGTGAAACAATAACAGGAATTGATAGGGAATTTTTGCTTTATATTGATCAAGTAGAAATACACAAAAAACGAAGTGCCGAATGAATAGAACAAAGGAAAAAGACAATCAGAGGAATTTTCATTCAACAAGAGCACGAGGCTCCATTCTTCATCACGAAATGCATATATATCACATTTAGTCCCTACACCTGATAACTATTTTCATTTTGATTTTAAGGTGAAAAAATTCTACACGTTAATCTTTACATGAAGAAATGATTAAAAAAATGGTTTTTCTCACATTACAACGAAATTTGGAGTTAGTCCTTATATTTGACTATTTTTCTTAAATTATATAACACCAGAAGCAACGTTGTAACACCACAGTCCATGCGAATGTTGACCAAGTTGAATTAACTATTTACCAAACCAAGTTATCATTAATTTATGTTTTGTTTAACATATTTCATTAATTAATTATCTAGCTGCTAACATGATTGGGACATATCACTCGACAATTGCGCAATCTTTTCTTTGTTCCTTCCCTTTAAAATATCAAATTTCTTTAGATCATGATTGAGTCAAGATATGTAACAGGTCAGATAAGTTACCCCTTATGGCTAATTCATGTTTTTAAATTATTTTTTTTTCATTTTATTGATTGTTGATAGCATCACTCAAAACTAAAAGAAAAAAGTTTATATACAAATTGATTGATTAGAATCAAATTTAACAATACAATCATATAAACATACAAGTTTAGTTTATTAAACTGCCCCATGATCAGTTGTGTCCTAGTGGGCCTAATTAAGGATGATCGATGATAAAAAAGAAGAATATTTGTATATTTATTATAAAGAATTTTTAAATCCAAATCTTATATTAATTTGATACCGTCATCGTTTGTTGTCTTGTCTACAATAAAAAACGCAACTTCAATTTGGTACTGCTATTTTACTGTAGTTGTTACATCACATAACCTCCAACCTGAATTAATGTTAATTTTCTTTGTTTTTTCAAGCCAATGTTAGCATTAATTTAAACTATGAAAATTGAATAACAACAAATAGAACGGTTGCTGATTCGCCAACAATAAATTTCAGGCTTTCATGACAGATAAAATGTCTATATTGGAGGTTATGGACAACCTAACCTTTCGCGCAACTAAACACCAAGGTTAGTAGATTCTTGTGTTGACACTTATCACACCAACTAAGTAGCTAGTGTTATTCAATGTTTTATTTGTATAATTGTTACTGCTAAAATTATGTTTCTTATGGCAAAGCCATTCAAAGATGTTATTGCATTCTTTTTTCAGATTTCGTTTTCAACATCAAGTCATTCTTACACAGAGAATCATCACATATTTTACACTTTGAATGATGGCCATTCAGAAAATTGAATAATGACAAATCTTAGTACATTTATAACTATATAGAATGAAACAAAAATTCCTTAGTCAATTTTCAAACAATTATTAAATACTCACACTCACAAATTTCACACCTCTCCTGTGAGACCAAGATACAATATATATAAGAATTCAACACACATATGCCTCATAATTTAACTTTAAGATGATTTTCAATTCAAAATTCAAATCTTACCTGAGAGAAACAATTATATATTGAGTTTCATTATTCTTTAAATTCAAATTTTGCATGGATACAAACCACTTTAGACAAATTCCTTTTAAACTTTCCTTTTTTGTGAACTGTCAAACCTAACCACAAACCTATTAACAATTTTGAACCTATTTTCAAGAACAAAATTTTTTTAAAATCAAATTTGTGAGTTTTATATATTGAATTCTGACACGTGTCTAGCACATTGCCAGAACACCTTACTTCTTCACTTGTCTTACGAAACCTTAAATTACAAAAACACCCTCCAGAATTTCTCAAAATACCAAATACGCCACTCGGGAATAATAAGAATCTCATATCCGTATCTCACAAAGTGAATGCGAATCATAGCCACCTTCTCATACAACAACAGCAACAAGAACAAAACCTTTGAAAATTTTCACTCTTTCTCATAATCTTCTTCTTCTTCTGGGCAATTGCTTTTGCCTTTTAAGCTACAGCATCGAAATTGCTTATGGTAGAAGCTTCTCTGTGAGGGGTGAGAGAGAAAAATATGAGTTTTTGTCACCAAGTTAATTAGAGCTACGTCGTTTCAAGATTATTGGTAGTGGCAATTTGCAGTTTGCAGTTTGGTGTTGTTGGGATTGGAATTAAAGGTTGGGTTTTTTTGGGATTCTGTGTTTGTTGAAGGAGCTGGGTTAGGTGGGGCAAGCAAATTTGTTTTTTGATGCAAAAATTGGAATTTGTTTTTCTGTGAGTTCCATATTTGTGGCTTAATCTGTGGGTGTTGCCTCAAAATGCAGAAAGATCAGAGAAAAAAGGTGGATTTTTTGTTTCTTCATCTCATTTCCTAACATTACTGTAATTAATTGCTTCATTGAAGTTATTACTTTTTCAAGTTTTTCTCCGTCCCTGAATGATTATGAAGGTGCCATTTTTGTTACTAGGTTGAGTTTAACTGAATGAATGATAAAAATTTAATCTTGTCATGTTTTGTGTTGGTGGGTTACTTAGAGAATTTTCGAAGTCAAAGTGTGGGAATTTGGCTCTGCAAAGTTGGTTTCATGGGGTCTTATGATTTGAATTCATCACGTGACATAATTTCTCTCACCCACGTGACATTTGGTGATTTTTTCAGTATTTTTTTGGGGGGGTCTAATGTGTTGATGAAATTTGCATGATTCTTCTTTGAACTGGTTAGATGGCATTTCTGGTGTTGATCTTCCATCTCAATCAATCTACCCTTTTACTTTTCTTTCGTTCCACGTTTTGTGAGATGTGTTTTGCACGCTGTTAGGTGCGTCGTACGAAATTGACTTTCCGGAATAAACGTTGGTGAATGACAAGAGATGGTGAATTGGAGGAAAATAACAAGTTTTTATCTTAAAATGAGGATTGGTTTGTCATAAGAATTGTGATGTGTTAAGTGCTATATTTTCTTCTTCTCCCATGGTAACAATGTGTTTCTTTATGTTTGTTATTTGTTAGTTTGTTTGTGTTAGTCTAATATAAGCAGACATGATCAGATTACTGCAAATATAATTTCTACTCTTTTTCTTTAAGTTTATGATTCTTCAATACTGAGTTAGTTCCATAGGCAAGTTCTATGGCACATATGAATTTTGTTTTGTGTATTAAGCTTATGAATGGATCATGGATTCTGACATATAAAATAATTTCCCTTGTAAAATGGCAAAGAAAATTTATTTCTTGTTGTAGTTTCTATTTATCTGTTGTGAAAACTTGTTTCCCACTTGTTGCTTTAGCTTGATTTATTAATGTTCGCAGACTATCAAATTTGGGCTTGCCTGATTTTCCTTTGTGAATTGCTTTAATATCTTTGCTGCAGGGTTCGATGGAGGAATTTTTCTCTGACTATGGCGATGCCAATAGGTACAAAATTCAAGAGGTCATTGGGAAAGGAAGCTATGGTGTTGTTTGTTCAGCTGTTGACACTCATACTGGCGAAAAAGTAGCAATTAAAAAGATTCATGATATCTTTGAGCATGTATCTGATGCTGCGCGTATTCTCCGCGAGATAAAGTTGCTTAGACTTCTTCGACATCCTGATATTGTTGAAATTAAGCACGTTATATTGCCTCCTTCTAGGAGAGACTTTAGAGATATTTATGTTGTTTTTGAGCTCATGGAGTCTGATCTGCATCAAGTCATTAAAGCCAATGATGACTTAACAAAAGAGCACTATCAATTTTTTCTTTACCAGTTACTCCGAGCATTGAAGTATATTCACAGTGGTATTCTTCCATATCTGATAGTTACTTATGCATGAATATCTTATTGAAATACACATTTTGTTGCTAGTGGCTATACCTCGTGTTTGTCACTTTCTTGAAACACAATTGAACTTGCATCAGTCTTTTGCATTTCTCTTTATGAAGATGTCAAGATCATGTATATTTTTTCTCTAAATATCACTGTTGCTGACCCTTCTCCACTTCATTGCTGGATCTCCTTAAGCTTGTACTTTCATTGTTTCCCAAAATGTTTCACTTAATCATCTATCCTTTTTTATATTTTACATTGTCCATTTATCGAGACAAGTTAAGTTTGCTAGCATTAATGTCAATATTGCTCATCAATTACTTATCAACACGTTGCAGCAAATGTTTATCATCGAGACTTGAAGCCAAAAAATATACTGGCCAATGCAAACTGTAAACTTAAAATATGTGATTTTGGATTAGCTAGAGTTGCTTTCAGTGACACACCAATGACTGTATTCTGGACGGTATTCCATCCCAGCACTATCTGTTTGTTTCCTATTTTTTTCCAGCTTTGCTAGATTCTCTCCTGTCAAAAGTATTGATAACATAGAGGCTGATGTTTTCTCGATTACTTTATACTCTCCTATAGGATTATGTTGCTACGAGGTGGTATAGAGCACCCGAGCTCTGTGGATCCTTTTACTCAAGGGTATGACTTTTTTGAGATTCTTTCCGATATCATAGTAGTGGAAGCAAACCTAATTATGCATAGTCTTGACTCATCATACCCTAATTCATGCTCCTTAGTTTTGTGTAGAAATTGCATATCAACCCATGATACATGCTTTCTGTTATCTTCTTTCCCATCAATAGCTAAAAGTAAGACCCAAGACCAATCTGTTATTTATTATTAATTATTAATTTGCTGGTTTTCTGTGTGTTAGTTTTATGTCTGCTAGCGAGCTAATGCTAAGGTATTTGTCTGCAGTATACTCCAGCAATCGATATTTGGAGTGTAGGTTGCATCTTTGCCGAAGTATTAATAGGAAAACCACTTTTTCCTGGAAAAAATGTTGTCCATCAGTTGGATATGATGACAGATCTGCTTGGCACTCCCTCACTGGATACTATATCCCTGGTAATTTCTTTTACCTATATAAAGGGAAAACTATTTGCAGTGCTTAACTTAATTTCACTGACATGATGATTTTGCTGTTGACAATTTGGATTCAGGTACGTAATGATAAGGCAAGGAGATACCTGACTAGTATGAGGAAAAAACAGCCTGTATCATTTGCACAGAAATTCCCTAATGCAGATCCTTTAGCACTACGACTACTGCAAAGGTTGCTGGCCTTTGATCCAAAAGACCGGCCTACTGCTGAGGAGGTTGTTATATTGTGTTCTTTTGCTTATGTATGCGCACTGGAAAATTACACTAGTCAGATAATTAATTGTTTCTTGTGCCTATACTCTCTTTGGAGTTTGGACAGTAGAAAGATATAATTGAACCAAGCAAGTATATTGAGGTGCAGTAATGTGACTTTCTTGTTCAAGAATATTGATGGGTTGGCATTTTCAGGCACTAGCTGATCCTTACTTCGAGGGTCTTGCAAAAATTGAGAGGGAACCATCCTGCCAGCCTATTACAAAAATGGAGTTTGAATTTGAGAGGCGGAGAGCCACAAAGGAAGAAATTGGAGAGTTAATTTTCCGTGAGATTCTAGAGTATCATCCTCAACTATTGAAAGACTACATGAATGGAACAGAGAGAACTAATTTTCTTTACCCAAGGTTTTTATTTATTTATTTATTTTAATTCTTTAACTGTTTGTCTTTTTTACCTTTTCATGTGTTCTATGGTATTATTCTCTCCTTAGTGTTCATTGGTGTATATTCTTTTCAGTCCTGTTGATCAATTCAAAAAGAAGTTTGCTCAAGTTGAGGAAAATGGTGGTAAAAGTAGCCCAGTTATGCCACTTGAAAGAAAGCATGCATCACTTCCCCGGTAATTCATGTAGTATGTATTGGTTTTCGCTTGTCACTAGTTGTAATCATAGGTTACTTTGGTTATATCATATTTAATACACTGGACCGAATATTCTATGATGACTGTTAAAATATTCTTGAATGATTGACTATATGAGATGCATTAAAATTAGAAAAATATTTGGTAGACAACTGGAATATGCAGACAACCAGAGAACTAGTTATAAAATTTGAAGAAAGAGAAAAAATTAGTAAGAGAAATACATATATGTTTTGGGAGTGAGTTGGCTGGTTGGCCGCGTAGTGGAGTTAGGCTACGAAATAAAGTTGTTAAAATTATGCATGTTAAAAAAGAAACTTATACTTGCAGCTGACTCTTTTGTGGTGCTAGTTAGTTCTAAATTCTCATTTAAGCTGACAATGTTGTTACATAGCATAATACCATGTCAAATCTTGTAGTCAACTAGTATCCTACCTGTGATGCTCAGGATGTATATTTTCATCAAAGTTAAATTTAAATCAGTCAAACTTTTATTATTATATGTTCTACTTTATAATAAGTTAAATTTTAATTTTTCATTATCCTATTTTTATTTTGCAATGTCAGATAAAACATATTGTATTAGATATGATAATGAAAATTTAAAATTCAGTTTATTATGTATTTAACTATGAGCACATCAGTTATGTCATCATCTATATTCAACATTGAAATATTAGATTTTGTAATTAATTTAATGTTGATGTACATTGTCATTATATAATGTGTTCTATTATAATATAAAATATATATGATGCTAAGAATATAATATTGGTAGTTTGAGCAAAATTGACTAAGCTAAATTGGTTTTTCATCACTTGAGTCAGGTCTTTGTTTGAGTCATAAAAAAATAGTAAAATGTAGACATGTTTGACTTTAGAAGTATTATTAAAATATGTATTTGTGTTATTATACTGAGTGGAAAATTTAGAGAATATTTTATGTATGGTTTTCTTAAAGAATTTTTTTTAAAATATTTGCAATAAAATTTATTTAATAAATTAATATTTAAAGTGTTTATTAAACTTCAGAATTATTGACACCTGTACAAAAGTTATTTAAAAAGAAAAGAAGCAAAAAGAAATAATTTTAAAATATTTGTAATAAAATTTATATAATTAATTAAAAATACTGCATGGAGATCTTAGAAGATTTTTTTTTAAAAAAAATATAATAAAAGTTATTTGATAAAATTTTAAAAATACTGACTGGATAATGTAGAATAATTTTATTTATGAAAAGGTTTTAAATATTAAAAAAATGAAATAGAAATAATAACAAAAGCCAAATCTAAAAATGAATAAAAGGAAAGCTTTGAAGAAGGCATTTTTGATAATACACTATTCATGAAACACAAAAAAGAGGATGCTACCTCTTTCTCAATTGTAATATTATAGCTGTTGTGTCCTTCTTAGGTGTTACTATGCATTTTTAACTCAATCTTAAAAATCAATTCATGAGGTTAGGGTTGCCTTCTATTTAAAGATAATATTTTGGTCATATCACTAATTTAACACACCTCCTTTAGGACTAGACATCTCAAGAACATAGGACTAAACTTCTAAGTTGGTCTGATAATGAATGGCCCAATAGGCCTCATAACAATCAGTAGGATAGATTTTGATATCATCTTAGATTTGAATTTCGGCCTACTCAACTCCAAAAGTTTGTTCATGAGACGATAATTGCTCTCCGCTTGTATACACTATTTTAGTCATATCAGTAGTTGTAGTGGGATCTCTAACATAGTTTATGTAATTGGGGGACAACTCCAATTTCATGAGCTAGTTTTTGGATTCAATTAGGCATAAACCTAAATTATGAACTAGTATTAGAGCTTATCCTAATAGTTGTGAGGCCTGTTACATTACCTTTTATTGCAAATGTCCAGTCTTGCAAACTTCACTTGCCTGTTGTATTTATTTAAACCATGGATTATATAGCGGTTTATTAGTTTCTATATAGGCCTTTTCTTAATTTATTTCCCTACCATCCTATTTAGCTGCTCTTTGTATGTCTCAGCATGGATGAGCTGATTTTCCTCTCTTTTTGGAATTTTTTTACAGGTCAACAATTGTACATAGTATGGTACCCTCGAAAGAACACTCTAATATTGCTTCCTGCAGCAACAGGCAAACAGCTGATGAGTATAACAATAATTCCAGAGATACAGAAAATCCTGTGCCAAGGTCCATTCAGAGTCTTCAAAAGTTTCCACTAGGTATGTGATTCTTATCATCATGGTTTATTTGTATTATTAGTAATCAGTAAGCTAACATTCTTGTTTTCAGCAAAACCAGGTAAAGTTGTTGGGCCAGTTATTCCATACGGATATGCAAGTGTTGTCAAGGGTTCATATGAGCCAAAGACATTAATGAGAGATTCTGTTCTTCCTTCTCAACCTATCCTCCCTATGCATCATTATCAAAGATCAAGTTCTGAAAAACAAGAAAAGTCAGCAACAGAAGCTGACAAGGTTGTGTCTTTACAATCAAAACTAGGCCAACAATGTGGTCTGAATGCCAAAATAGCACCAGACGTAGCTACAAATATTGATACCAACCCTTTTTTCATGACAAGAGCAGGAGTGAACAAGATAGAGCAGGATGAAAGAGTAACCGTTGACACAAAGTTGCTGCAGTCAAAGGGTCATCAATATGGCGGGATTAGTACCACTTCTCATAGAAAAGTTGGACCTGTTCAGTATGGTATGACAAGGTTGTTCTAGAATAATGTTGTCTTGTGAATACTGAGTAGTTTGGCTAGGTGGAGCAATCCTTGTGGAGAATAAGAAAAAGTTCTTTGTAGTATAGAAGCAATAGTCTCTGTTGGTGCTTTGTGTAAGATGATGACATTAGTTAGTGCTTCCTTTCTCTGGTCAAACTTTGTAAACGTGGCTTTCTGTTATCAATAAACTGTACAACTAAAATTGAGTCCTATCTTGTAATTCAATCCACACATTCCTTACCCCAGGATTTTTTTCAACTTCTTTCTGCAATGACTATTTTCTAAATAGAAATAAATAAATTAGGCCGGTACATGTACTACTAGTAAAATGTTAGAAGTGTTTATTATGAATGTTATACACAATGATAGAAATGCAGGTGATGAGTTTAACTTAATTTTATAAAAATAAAATGAGTTTAACTTAATCTATAGAAACAAAACTGATGAGGACGATGAAGCACCTCACTATTTTAACACAGGCAAAGGAATTTCATTTCATTGTTTAACCATAGTGGATTAACCCCTTATGGCCATTATAAAGAGATTCCTTACAAGTTCTTTAACAACTGGATTCCATTTAAAAGTTTATCAGTGGCTCAAATTCTACCAAATTTTCTTCACCTATGCACAGAAACAAATTATCCTTGAAAGTAGGTCTGTTGCCTACATATTTTCCTTCAATTTTTGTTTTTTATTTTAAAATTAAAAATAGGGAGTTCATTATTTTATTGGAATCAAACCACTAACAAGTGCATTTGATCGAATACGACATTACTGTGTTTCATATGATTTTGAAAATTTGAACGGACATGTGCCCACCTTCACCCTGATGGAGCCACATTGGTCTTCCATGTGGAGGAAGTTACTGTAGCTACCTTTTGGAAGCTCTATCTAATAGCTAGCTATACAGGATAATATTACCTTTATGTGGAGGCTAGCTCTCAGAGTGTACACCAGTTATAGCTCTTGCTTCTTTTTTTCACAAGATTTAATTGGTAACGGTGGAAAGTGTTATGCAATGAAGACTTGTCACTCATCCATCAGAACACCCGGTGGATCACTCTTGTCACAATAAAGTTGCAGCCCACATAATAGAATTTAAGATAAAAAAGATGAAAAAAACCCACTTGCTTGGCTCTGAAATGTAATATTGTTTCTTGATTCACAAATCATTGATATAAGACTTACATTACTGTATAGTTCTTCAGGTTTTGTTGGTGTTGTTTAAAAATTCAAATAAGGCCTCAGTAAAATTAATTTTATTTCGAAATCACATGTGTAATAAATCAATCGACTCATTCACATAACATATATATGTGTATATATTTCTCTTTCTTTACATTTTATAATTAGTTGTCTGCATATTACAGTTATCTACCAAATATTTTTCTAAATTAAGGAATTACACAAATTCTCATAGATAAAATTTTAATTTTGATGGTAGAATAACATGAGTAATAATAATACTTAAGGAATTTAATTTTTTAAGTTTTTTTTTTCCTTTTTAAAATCTTCATCAAGAATGTGCCAAAAAATGAGGGAAAACTGAAATTGAAACAGGGTTTGAATGCATTTGAATGATCTGGTCTCTTGTTTATTGTTTGGCATTTACTGCATATGCAAGCTGCAGACAACACCGGGCTCACCAATAAAGGTCTGAGTCAGTTCATGTGCTGATCATTAAGTTATAAAAACATGTTGAGAAATCCTCATTCCTCTTCCCTCTCTACAAGAACAACTGTGAATATTCCTCACCAGCTACATGCATTTTATGGTACCATGCCTACCTAGCTCATTTATATTCACAGAATTTTCTTTAACTAAAGATGATTAATTCAATGTGTGGTTATCACCATTCACATTATTGCTAAATAACCTAAATGTTGGGTAATATTCAAAACTTTTTTTCTTTTAGGATACATACATAAAATTCTCTTTTATGTATTAAATGCGGTTGCTGAAATAATCTTGTACTACTATCAGTTATTCTACAAAATTGGTGGTCAATATTCACAATTAAACATGTTAAATATTTATTATAACTATAAAAAGTATAACTAGTTATAAGATGTGAGAAAAATAAATATATATTTATACATGAATATGTTTTATAAGCGAGTTAGTTACGTAACACGTTTATCAGCGAAATAAAGTTATATAATTGTATAAATACATAGTATTTTTTTTTTTTTGTTTTTTCCTATGTCTTTTAAGACCTTCAATGTAACGGGACAAGGAGGGAAAATAGTGGAAACATGTCATTAGGTAATCCAAGAGGCCTACCATGTGAGAGTTTCATTTGTTTGCAGGGTAAGATGATTGATTGTGGAGATAACCTAGAAACAAGGTATCCACTAAAATGTGAACAGAAACAATAAACTCAGGTAAGATGTTCATCCACACATTTTTGCAAGTTAGATTAGATATATGATGATACTAGTGAATTATAACAGCTCTCACTCATCAATTATATAGTATAAATAGTATATGACAAGGGCCAATTAAGGCCCCTATGTAACAAATTGATCCAAATTCGTACAAGAAATGGTGGTACGGACCCCCATTACATTACCCTCATAGAAGAAAAAGAAAAGAATGGAATTCAAAAAATGTGTGGCATTAAATAAAAAGGGTAGTGTAGTGTGTGAATGTGACAAGAACAGAGGGATCCGAGTGGGTCTGAGCACATGGAGTCCCATATGCCCAACACAAGGAAATCTCTCATACAATCCCAATGACCCAATACACCGATTGGTTTCCTTCTTGGAAACAACACCACCTCCCTTCTCTGATTTTCCACCACACTCTCTCAGGGCCACACCATCACTAATTACGGCACTCCTCAATAAAGCTGCTACACCCAATCACACTACCAATTTACACACATCAATCATCTTTTCACTCTCTTAATTAATTTTACATCTCACCTCCACTTCTTTTCATATATTACACCACCATCTTATCTCTCAAATTTTTAATCTACTACTTCTATATCTATAGCACTCATAATTTCTTTTTTTTATATTATAAAATTGTGCATAAGTATGGAGGGAGTATGTATGTGAAAACATTCTTAACTTTTTAGTTAGAAAAAATATTTATTTCATCTTAAATTTATTATTTATTGAAGATGAGAGTTCTTTTATTATGATTTTTTAAGAGTCTTTAGTAATATAATTAAGATTGTTTTAACTTTTTTATAATCTTTGTTGACATAATCAAGACTCTGATTAGTCTTTTAATTAAAATGGAACGAAATTTTTTTTGAGAATTTAAATATAAATTGATTTAACTTAAAAAATAATTGATTGTTTAAAATATTTTTTCATTATGGTAGGACTATCACTTTCATTACATCGACTTAAATTACTCATAAAATAACAATAGGACTTTTTTAGCTGGAAAATAAAGTTACAAATTTAATTCATAGGCAAAGATTTTGTAAATTTTTTTACATGTTGAAAGAAACTAGTATCATTCAAAGCAGTTGATAACTTTAATTTCGGTTTATTTTTTACAGGCATTTATTATTACGGATACGACATGATCAATCATTTAATAAACATACTGTAGTCATCATGTATGTGATGTTTTGTATTTAATTAAGTGAGTGACATTATTTTATAAGAAAAAAATGGCACTTAAATGCGAAGTTAAGTTCATTATCCAGAAAACCAACTTGTACTAAATAAGCTAAGCAGAGAGTGGTATATGATTTCCTGAAAATCCCAACTTGTTGATATAATAAGGGTTGGGATTGATATGATTGTAGGATTTGGGATGATTAATTTGGCCTAAAAGGGTTAGAAGGGGGGGTTTTGTGGGGCTCAAGGTGGGGTCATTGGAAAGTAAACACGTGGCGATCATGCGAAGGGTGGTGATGCAGATCATATGGCACATGAAAGAGAAGAATAGAGTGGAGAGGCACATGGGTGGGTGTTAGGTTCAAGGAATTCATGTGAGCACATGTGCTTTCTCCCCTTTGTTTTGTGTCTTGTGGGACCATTCTTTTTTATGCTCTCACATCTCACAAATAAACGGAGTTTCATTGCATTTTCAGTCACACTTACTTGTAAACTTTTTTTATATACTTTCACTTTTACCTCATCATCTCCACCATACTTCTCTCCCTTCTCCTCTCTCTTTCTCTCTCACACTCTTTTCTCAACACACCCCTTTGAATCTTACTAGCTAAGAATCCTTTCTATCTAATGCCAATAGATATTTTATACATCATTAGCAATATCCATGTGTTTAGCATGTTACAAATCACCATAAATATCTCATTTCCTCCAAAACTCCATCTCCTAATAACAACCTCTTTAATATACATGAAAAAAAAATTAGTTAACATATTTCAATTAACAATTATCAAAACAATATCTTTTTAATTTAACCTTCTATAAATGAAATAATTGAGTAATACAATTACTTTAGGCATACACTATATCATGCTAATTTTTTTTCTCTTCTTAACTTTTATGAAGATATGTTATAGATGGATAGACTCTCCACAACCTTTTGGTAAATACAATAATGATTATTAATTTTTGAAAACATGGAAATTCATTTAAATGGCTACTTTTGTTATATAATATTTTTCCTTTTATATAAATTTAGACATTGATCCTCTAACTAGAAAATAAATTATCTCAAACTAAGTGTTACAACATATTATAAGACAATGAAATTTTAAAAATTTAATTGAATAGCAATAAAAATAATACATATTCAAAAGCACCACATTTCTGTCGTATGTATATACATATGAGTTGGTATGGTAAAATTTGATAGTGTAGTTGTGGTTGATAGCATTAAGAAAACGGAGAAGGTTAGAGGGGAAGGTGAATGTGGTGGTATGGTAAAATTTATGGTTGATAGCATTAAGAAAAGAAGAATATTAGAAGGGATAGAGTAAAAAAATTGATGAGGTGGAAGAGGGTGTTGGTGAAGAGCAGCACCTCATTGCTCCAATCCAAAACTTGAGGGGGTGTTCTTGGTTCAATTGTGTTGTGAGGCCAAAACCAGTGGGACCAGCTTCGTTGGCATTGACATTTCTAGAGCTCAACAATAATTTAACATCTTCCTCCTTCCCTCTTCTCTTTGCACACAATCACACCTCATATAACAACTCCCTCTCACACATTACTCTCTCTCTCTCTCTCTTTCTCTCCCTCTCTTTCTTACCACTTCTCACATTACTAGTTCTATATACTTATGTCATCATCATCATCAACAGCATCCATGGAACAGCAACAAGATACTAACACACAAGCTATGATACCTACATTCCTCACAAGTAGTAAACCTGCAGGAGACAAGTCTTTGCATGTTTTCAGAAGGAGCAGAAGGCGTTTGTCAAAGGAAGTTACTATGATGAAGAAACAAGATGAAGATGATGAACAAAAAGAAGAAGAAGAAGAAGGAGAAGAAGATGATAGAGAAGAGATAGAGAGAAAGATTCATGCATTGCAGAAGATTGTGCCTGGTGGAGAGTCATTTGGTGTGGACAAACTCTTTGATGAAACTGCTGGCTATATTCTTGCTTTGCAGTACCAAGTCAAAGCCTTGAGAGCTCTCACTGGTTTCTTTGAAAAGTTGGAGAAGGAGAAGACAAAGTTTGGAGGTTGAACATCATCATCTTCTTCATCATCATCATCATGAATGAGTCAATCAATAATCCATGGTGATGATGGATTATGGAAGCCTAGGTTAGGTTTTCTTCTGGTTTTTTTTTCCCTACAGACCCATTAGATAGATTTTTATTTTTTTGGTTAAATTTTTATGTTTTTTTGTTGTACTTTTGGAAGTTGGGATCAAGGAAAAAAAATGTTTCCCATGTTCTTAGGTTTTTATTTTTTTATTTAATTTTATTTTTTAATTTTCAAGCTTGTTCTTTCTTCTCACTGTGTTTTCAATTTATCATGGATTTATTATTATTTATTTATCTATGTATATCTTGAAAGTAGATATTCATACGGCGCAGATTAGTGTTACAGAAGGAGTTATTGATTTTGGGCAAGTGTTGTAGGAATCTTAACAATGTTTCATGATGTGTGTGGAGTAAAGTTATGGTGGATGCAAGTGCATGACATTATGGTGTGTCTTCTTCTTCTTCTTTCTGTTCTGCTGTTCATGTACGTGGGCTGTGACAGGGTTTTTTATGGTCCAGTGGGCCACCCCTATTGGGTCTAAAAATCTGGATGAGATCAGAGGTTTTCTAAAGTAACATGGCAAATTCAAATGTTGTCATTGGTCACTTTCTCTTTTATTTTGTTGTGAAAACTTTGCTTTGGGAATTTAGGAATAGGGTTGTTTGACTTTTTTGGCAGTTAGCCATTGCTACCACAATAACTTAGACTTAGAATGTGGAATACAGAAAAAGGTAGCACCCCCTCTTGAAGGGTTATAAATTTCCTCACATGCCTTCTTTCCCATCCCAGGATGATCTTCCGTAATTTAAGGTAAAAGCTTATCATAATAGTATTGGTAATAGTGTTTGCCGAATCATTGTTATGACATTTGTTGGATATGCAATGCATCACTCTTAACTCTTAAGTCTTTAACCATCTTATTTCTTTCTTACCTTGATTGTCTCAAACACCAACATAGCTTACAAATAATTAGTCACTAACCTTAAAAGAGTGATTCATGGGTTTCACTTTTTTTTTTTTAATTTGGTTTAATGTGTGTGCTTGTAATACCAGAAAAAAGAAAAAATTGTTGTACAAACTAGAAGAATTTAGTTTTTTTTTTTTTGGAAAATATTTAATAGATAATTTAAAAAAAAATAAAGTGAGAAATACCTCTATATATATATATATATTCAGCGAGATAATTGGTTTGTTGGTTGACAAGTAAAGAGAGAAAATATCCTACTCAAATGAATACTCAACCATCAAACAGTGTCCTTGCCAAAACTTCCCCTTCTGTTTCTTTATCTTCTCGTATTTCTATTCCAGAATCTTGTAAAAAACAGCTCACTTCAAAAATAGGAAATCTCATAGAATACCAACATATATCTGAGGAAACTCAGATAGAACATGTTATGCCTCCCTTGTTGAACCCATATAATGTCTTTAGAAGAGATAGATCCAAATTTCCTTGGGTCAATAATCTTAAGCAGTTAATTTCTACTCCCAGAAAAGATGTTAAAGAATACATCCAGAGTTCAAAGATGGACCAAGTAGCTCTCTGCGCTACCCCTGTAGAACAATATGTTGACCTAGAGATTAACAAAGACCTGATCCATTATTGGAAGTCTCAAGGGTATATAGCCCTCCATCTTGGAGCAGTAAGGTTAGTTTTAACTTTACATGGAAGAAGAGGACTCCCAGTCTCTGCCAGAATTACTCTACTTGATTCAACTTTCCACCAATATGAACAGGCAGTTATTGGAACTGTTCTCACAACACTAAATGCTGGAAGTGCTGTTTTGACACTCTTTCCAAATTACAATATCCAGTTGAATGATCCTACTCTTCCCACAAGATTTAAAGTTCAAATACAACTTACTAGAGCACCTCAAGATGAAACAGCTCTTCTTGGCAACCTTACACCACCGATTGTTTACAGGATTCAAGATCATTATTTTGATCTCCCTGGAAACAAAGAATTTGAAGGAAACGCTTTAATGGTCATTGCTGGTGACCATGCTGAAAGCGGAACTCCCACTATAGTTCAAGTCCCAAGACAAATTCCTCAAGAAGAATTAAAGAAACTAATCCCCACTGAATGGATTAGTAACTATGAGCTCTTTAAGAAAAAAGAGCAGAATATTGTTGCCACTGAGGTATCATTCCGTCGAAATTCTGTAGACGGAAGTGTCAAATCTTCTTTCAAATGGAGAGAGAAAGAAGCAAGTTCTAATCCTCCTGTGTTTCACACCATGATGATTTCCTTAGGCTCTAAGGAAAGAAAGATCCCAGTCCATGCATTCACAACAAATGGTAAACCCATTTACTCTGACAAGTTAAATGGACATTTTCTCTGGGATACAAACCCAGATATGTGTGACCCAGGATGTGACTGTCATCTAGAAGAAAATTCAGATGAAGAAGATCTATCTTCTGATTCTGAAGATGATGAAGACCCTCAAGATAGGTGTAAACCACCTCCTCGTCCTTTTAACAAACCAAACAATGGTAAACCTTTGGCAATTTACAAGAAAGGTTTGCAACAACTCAGAAAGGAAGGGTATCCTCCTCCTCCTCCAGATGCAAATCTAATCACATGGCCTCCACCAACCAACTGTTCAAACTATTTCAAACCAGAAATAGTTCCGGCCATACCTTGTATCATGATGAATGAAGACTTTCCTCCTCTTGAAAGGAAAGTAGAAGCAGACAAAAGAAGTTCACAAAGACCTTATATCCAGACTACTGAGGTCTTACCAGATGGAAGCTATCAGTCTTTATCCCAGGCTGAAGAAGTTTTGAACTGGCAAACAAACAATTCTCTAGTTCAAAATAGAAAGCTTCAGATCATTGAAGAAAAAGTGGATAATCTTCATGATCAATTCCAACAACAATTGAGCAAAATGTCTGAAAGAATTCAGAGAGCCCATGCACAGACTCTAGAAAAGGTGACACAATTAGAAAGAGAAATTGAAGAACATAGAGGAAAAAATTTCCATGAAAATGCAATGAGAGATCTTGAACTCAGAAGACAGAAAGCTCAACTTCATGAGTTACAAGAATATGTAAAAACAAAAATCCCTCTATCAGTTGAACAATTTTCTCCTTTCCCTATTTCACCTAGAAAATTGATGGCTAGTGCAGTCATCCCTCACAATGTGAAACCACCTTTTCTCCCTCCAACTTTACCTGCTCCAACAACCCTATTTGGAAGCAGAAAAACAACTCAACCTTCATCTTCATCTTCAAAAAACCATCCTGAAGATAAACCTTTTGGTCAATTAATGACTGATACACAAAGTATTTCTTCAGATAAACCTGAGATTACAGAAGTTCTCAGTTCAGATGAAGACTCTGAAAGCAATTCTTCTTCAGAAAAAGACACCGAGATAGATGGTGTGTCCCAATCCAGTACAACATCAGAATATGCAGATATTTCTAATATCTTTGTCTCTATCAAAGAAGAAGGCTCTTCTTCAAGAAGACCTCTCCTTGTTCCTCAAGAAGAAAATACTCCTTCTCCAAAGATAAATGGAACTCCATTATTTTCTCTTGACGATATACCAAGAACCCAGTGGGCAAAACGACTTCTTGATTTCAAGGCATGGATTGACGCCAAATTGGTACATCCAGATGCAGATAAATACAAAGTTCTTGAAGAATTCTGTGCAAGAATGACAGGAACTTTAAAAGAATGGTACCAAAGTCTTGGCCCAGTAAATCAAGATCATATTCACCGACTTGAGCCTGATGCATTTCTTAGTGCAATTCATTTTGAATTTTTGGGTGATACCAACTTAGCCCAAAAGGAGATGAGACAAGAATATTTTTCTATGAAATGTTGTTCATTAAACCTCACAGACATTAAACGTCATTTTCAAAGAATGCAACAACGTTTTTACCAGTTGAATGGCTACAATGATCCAAGTCTCAATACAACTTATGTCAGTTCTCTTCCTAAAGAGATACAAGAAGAGATGTACAGAATGTTTAGCATTCAGAACCTAGAAGCCACACAACTTACTCTAGGTCAAATTCATCAAATATGCTTAGCAGCTCATGACAAGCTTTGCAGTCAACAAAGGATGCTTGATAGCATTATGAGAAACCAGAAAAAGTATTCCAAACATTGCAAGAAGAAGTACCTAGAGATCAAATGCAAAGACAAAGACAATTGTGATTGCAAGACAAACAAATTCAGAAGAAAAAAGAGGTTCTCCAAATCTTCTTTTCCCACAAAACCTTCTTTCAGAAGAAGGAAAAAGATTAAGTTCTTCCGCAAAAGACCCTTTAAAGGAAAAAGGGGAAATAAATGTTATATCTGCGGAAAGAAAGGTCATTTTGCAAACACATGTCCTCAAAAAGGAAAATCAGCAAAGCTTATTCAAAGTTTACAAATTACTGATGGAGAAGAAATTGAAGCATGGTACAGTGAACAAGAAAGTCCAGATGATGATACTGCATTTGGAATTCATGTAAACTCTGACTCATCTTCAGAAGATGATTCTACAACAGATGAATCTCAGTCTGATGATTCCCAACATGATTTCCCAATACTCTCTTTTGAAGAGATAGATAAAGCTGAAGATCAAGCTTTAGCAGCAACAACAATTTCTCCCAATGTAGAAATCAAGATTCTACCCACAAAATATGATGTTCCTATCCCTGTCATCGCTTTTATTGATACTGGAGCGGCGAAAACCATGATGAATCCTAAAATCTTATCTCCACACTTCTGGGAACACAGAGAGAATAGATTCAAGGCTGCAGATGGAGAAATCTTCAAAACTTATCTTATGACAAAACAGAAAATTGGGATTAAGTTTTTCCCTAAAGATGTCATATGGACTAAGGTGATTGGCACAGATCTTCCAGGAAAAGATATCCTAATTGGCATGGATGTCTTTACCCAAATGAAGACAGTTCAAATACTTCCCAATGGAGTAAGATCAAAAGGGGAATTCAAACAGTTCACCCCTATTAACATAATCTTCAGTCTGTTAGATACTCCCTCAATATTTGAAGAATTCCGTGACAAGTTACTAAAACTGGCACCAGACAGCCATGAACAGTTTATACATCCACACCCTCTGTGGAAAAATGAAGCCTTCTTTGTGAAACTTCCATTCAAGCTTAATGAAGACATCAATCCCACCAAAGCAGTCCACTTTGGAATGAATCCTACTGATGGGATTTCAGCTTTTGCAGAATGTCAAGCACTTCTTGCCCAAGGATTAATTGAACCCACAAATTCAGACTGGGCATGTCAAGCATTTTATGTAGAGAAAAGATCTGAAAAAACAAGAGGAAAAAAGAGGTTAGTCATTGACTACAGACCCCTGAATCTTTTTCTTAAAGATGATAAATTCCCTCTTCCAAAAATCTATACTCTTTACTCCTACATATCAGATGCTTTCATCTTCTCAAAATTCGACCTTAAGTCAGGATTTTGGCAACTTGGTCTTGATCCAATTGATAGACCAAAAACAGCTTTCTGTATCCCAAATGCTCACTACCAATGGACTGTTTTACCTTTCGGTCTAAAAGTAGCACCCTCACTTTTTCAGAAAGCCATGACCAAAATATTTGAACCCATCCTCAGTTCCACTTTAATCTACATAGATGACATACTCCTGTTTTCTCCAGATGAAAAAACCCACAAAAATTTGTTAGAACAATTCTACCAAATTTGTGATAGATATGGTGTAATGTTATCATCTTCCAAATCCCAAATAGGAACCAATGAAGTAAATTTCTTAGGAATGAAGTTTGCTGATGGAAAGTATTCTCCTCAACCCCATCTTGTTGAAGAACTTTCTAAATTTCCTGAGAAAAATCTTAGTGTAAAACAGATTCAACAGTTTCTAGGGATTTTAAATTATGTCAGAGATTTCATTCCTCATCTCTCAACCCATACTTCTAAGCTCTCTAAGCTTTTGAAGAAGAATGCACCTCCATGGGGAAATGAACAGACAGAAGCATTAAAAATTCTGAAGCAGATTGCTCAAAACCCTCCTCCTCTGAAAATTCCTGGACAAGGAAGGAAAATTCTACAGACTGATGCCAGTGATTATTATTGGGGAGCCATCCTTATTGAAGAAATTGAAGGACAACAGTTTTACTGTGGACATGCTAGCGGAAAATTCAAAGAATCAGAAGTCCATTATCATACCACCATGAAAGAAACTCTAGCAGTCAAATATGGTATCAAGAAATTTGATTTCCATTTAAGAGGAAATGAATTTGAAGTTCATCTTGACAACTCATCTTTCCCAAAGATGCTAGAACTCAAAAACAAGATTCCTCCTAGTCCTCAAATCTTGAGACTCAAAGAATGGTTTTCAAGGTATGATTTCACAGTCAAACATATAAAAGGAAAGCAGAATGTGATTCCTGATTATTTGTCCAGACCAGAGAAGATAAGCTCAACAATTCCAATCTTCTCAGCAGCACAAACTTTTCCTCTCATTATGATGAACAATTTCATTAATAATGAGTCACTCAATTTCCCTCCAGAATTTCCAAAAGATCAGCCTATCACTCCTGCAGTAATCAAGAGTTTTGCAGAAACTCACATGTTCCATTATCTGGCCACAGTCATACAAGTTCATAAAGTCAGACCAAAACCTACATGGTTCAATTCTGCTGCACCTTATCTGAATATTTTTCCTATCTTAACAGGAAGGCCGTTCTTAGAACCAGATGCTTGGTATTTATGGTGTACTTCAGCATTATTCAAATATCCAATCATCTTTCCTACATTCAGGATGCTATCATTTCTCACAGATCATGATCATAAACAGACACTTCTCTGGAAATTCATGTGTCTTTTCTCCTCACCGTCTTGGTGGAAGGAGCAAATTGAAAGAGAAATATTCAAGTTTGATACTTGGAAGATGGAAATGGATGAAAAGGAAAAATTTATTTCCATTTTTATCATTCATAGACCATATTTTAAGCATCCTACAAATGAACATATTTATGCTCAGAATCAAGTACTCCCATACGGGACATTCCAATGCTTGAAGAATTTTGTTCAAGAAAAACCTCCATTTTGGAAAGAAGAATTGATGCTTCATCTCCATGAACTCAATGGGTTTAAGATCAGCCAGAAACCAGTTTCTTCTAGCTGTAATAAATTAAAACCACTTGACATCATTTGTACTCCAAATTGGGAAATTGATCCAGATCTTTGGCATGAAAATTATGTTCAAGTAACATTACCAGCCATAGAAGAAAATTCCAAAAACACTTCTGCATCAAATCTTCTTTGGCTTGAAGAAGATGAAGACCAAAAAGAAGAAAACATGTGGCCCTGGCAAGAATATTTAGAACCACGTGATGAGACTATCTGGCAAGATTCTCAAGACCCGTGGTCCCCTTGGCCGACACAAGAAGACAATGATGAAGCCAGTTGTGGTCCGTAAAAGATTCAATCTTATCCTGAAAAGATCTTATCCTAAAGGCATCTTTGCTTTTAAGATTTGATCTTATCCCTGAAGGCATCTTTATTTTTAGAAAAGTACTTTTACTTTTGACTTTTAGCTTTACTTTAGATAAAGAGAAATCTTTTAAAGATTCTCTTTTGCTTTAAGTCTTGTCATATGCTTTTTAATTTTGTTTGATTATGGTCCCTTAGCTTATAAAAGGAGACCTCCTTCATTGTAAAATACACACCAGAATCCCATCAATAAAATTCTATAGTTTCTCTCAAAGTTATGAGTAACTAAACTTTCTTTCTCTCTCTCTCTGTGGTTCTAAGAAGTTATGTTTTTGAAATAAGTTTTATTCTGTTAATTTGATTTGTAACATGAGACATACTAGTATGCTCTACACTTGCCTCAATAGAGGATCCTGTGTATCAGAAAATGAGTCTCAGACTATCCAGATCCACTGTTATTTTGCCACTGTAGATTGCATGCTGTATAGAGATCTGAATAGGGGAAAAAGTAAGCAGGAGGCTGAAAAAGTACCAGAAAAGAGATCTATACACATGTATTTGACAGTAGCGCCCCGGTGGTATCAGAGCCTAATAGATTTATACAAATCAAATTATGATTTTAAAGAATTATTTCAAAAACATAACTTCTTAGAACCACAGAGAGAGAGAAAGAAAGTTTAAAAATAATGGGAGAGAAATAAGTATATATTTAATTAGAAAAATAATTATAATAAAAATTATTTGATAGATAATTTAAAAAATAATGGGAGAGAAATAAGTATATATTTAATTAAAAAAATAATTATTTGATGAATTAATTGATTGGTTAATTAGGTATATTTGAAGAGAGAAAAATATGTATATATTTGATTGGAAAAGTGATTATATATTTTATTGAAAAAGTAATTAGTTAATAAATTAGGTATATTTAAAAAGATAAAAATATATATATTTAACTAGAAAAATAATTATATATATTTAACCGAAAAAATAATTATATATATTTAACCGAAAAAGTGACCTTGATTAGTTAATTAGGCATAATGGAATTGTATAGTTAATTTTTATTGACTATGTTTGTCAAATAAAGTTAAATAACAATAAGAATTTTAGCAAGACATTTAATTAGAAAAAAAAATAGAAATAATTAGAAAAAATATAAAGTAAAGTACACTACTGTAGTAAAAAAGAAATGGTTTTCAATCAGGAAATTGATAAAACAGAAAGATGTTTCCTTTTACTTAAATTTTGGAATATATTTTACATAGTATCATAGTAAGTCAATTTTTTTATGTTTAATGAAATTTTATAAAAAAGAAAATGCTTTGAGATGAACTCATTCTACATTTTAGATTTAAATTTCATTGAATTTTTTATACAAATTATTTAAAAAGAAACTATAAAATGCAAGTGAAAAATTGGGGGCATAATATATATAAATTTATATAAAAAAAAAGTCTGGTATGAGTCTGAACAATGTAGCTACTACACTAACCCTCTCACTGCACACCCACTATTTTGGAAATCCAAGACAAAGACTACACTCTGGCAATTGAATTCCAGTATATACACTTGTGCTGCAACTCATATCCATTCTCCATTTGCCAAACTCTGTGGAACAGTTATAGTCACAATCACAATCACATGCAGAAGCTCCCACAAAATTCTGCAGAATCATGAAAAAAGTTAACTATTATGTACCCAGAAATTAACCTGGGCATGTGGGGTGTGGCATCTGCAGTATCCATCATAGCATAGAAATTAGCATGCTTGGATTGCTGATGAAACACCAACATTTACTATAACTTCTTGGTGACAGATTAACAACTGTTACCACATATGATATAAACACATAGACATGTTAACATAGAATTGTAGCATTTCATTTTTATTTATATATATTTATAATCTGTTTTATATGTAACATGACTAATTATTTAACATAATTGTTATAATTTTAACTTTTTTCTTTTGGATTACACGACAAAATATATGCTTTCAAGATTCAAACAAGCTTTTTGTTTTGTTTCATTAGAAAGAAAAATATTAATATCACTCTCTTAATTGAACACGGTTTCTCAAACATTCTCTTGAACACTTTCTCATATATTAAAAAATTATAAATTTTGCCAGAAGTTCTATCTCTTGGTTAATTTTTTTTTTTTTTTATTAATTTAGATGAGACTCATTTATGAATTTTAGTAAGTTTTTGTTGAAAACATTGTTCGAGAGAATGAAGCAAATATTCCCCTTTTTTTTAAAAAAAACTGAGTTTATTAATAGCAAGTGAGGTAATTCTTCAATCCAGACATAAGATTTTTTTTTCTGTTTAAGTTTGCTTGTTTCATTATTTTGTTTGTAAAAGTTAAATTTTAACCCAAAATTGAATAAGCCTAATTAAGCATTAATTATTTATGCTTTAAATGCAAACATTATTTACTTGGCATAAATTTCTTCCTATCTTATTCTTAAATACAAAATTAAAGGTAAGCAATTACTATTAAAAGATAAAATGGTAATGTTTAAAAATTTTAAAAGATGTACCATTTCAACAAAAATGTCTGAAAATGATATGCAAACTAAATATGAAACCATTGGCATTGGTTTACTCAAAATATATAGGATGTTGGATAACTTGGTGTTGGGCCTCTTGGGCCGGATCAAATATTTGCCAAATTAGAGAACTAGCCCAATCTATATTTACTATTGTTTAGAGAAAAGAAAAAATAAATATATTTTTAATCTATATGTAATGAGTGAAATTTGATTATGATTATCGTAAAACATGGGTTATTGTCATTTATCAACAACAAGAGTAACTTTAGAATTGTTATTTTTGTTGATATATTATTCTGTAATGAACATCACTGTTTGAATAAATATAGTTGGTCTATATATATGAATATTATGAATAATTATTTGTTAGATTTTTTAACACTTGACATTCTTAAAGTGTAACTCAAATTTCTACAATATGTTATATTGTTTGTGAGATAATTAAACTTAGGTATGAATGGTTAAAATTTAAAACTATATATTCACTTAAAATATCATGTGACTGTTTTTTAAAAACGTCACATAACTTAATATGTTTTAATCTTAAATATTCATCATAGAATGATTAATATAATATTTTTTTTTTGGTTATATCTCGCGTAGAAGAGTTATAAATTTATTTATTATATATTATTAAAGTAGAAAAAATATCAATTAGTTATTATATATTATTAAAGTAGAAAAATTTATCAATTAATTATCTATAATTATTCATAAAAATTCTATTGTTGTAACAGTTAAATAACTTTATCTTTTTAAATATACTAAATTATGTTATCATTTCATATTTCAATCATTATTTTTTATCTCGTAAATTTTTAATAAAATTTTGAAATTTAATATATATATATATATATATATATATATATATATATTATAAAATATTTTATTACATGAGTACGTCAATTTATTATAATATTTTAAATTTATTTAAAATACTAAAATTACTAAATCCATATGCTGTTTTATCTTGAATGGAAAACTCTCCTCATCTTTTTCACAATTTAATCTGTATATGTTAATTCTTTAAGTAAAAGATTTAACAGTGATTTTTGTTAATAATTTATAATATTTTGTATTAGATTAACACAGTAACAAATTTCTATATACTCATCACTCAAAACATTTTCATACATACATACATTAAAAATTATTTTAGTCCCTATTATAATTAAACATAACTTATTTTAAAAATTACGATTGAAAACTAAAAATCATAAAGAGGAAACCTAAAAAAATCTGAGTTGAAAGAATTTTGGAATCCGAAGTAATAGAAATGACATAAAAGAACTTCAAATCTGAACCGTTGGTTGATTCTCATCTCACTTTCTGAGTTCGCCCTTTTTTCTTTCTCTGAACGAAAAATTGAAAATGAAAATGGAAAAGTTAAAGATATTTTTGACCGCACACTACCAAAAATCAAAACCCTAGTCAGTGAGTCACACCCTTTCCATAAAACATACCTCTTCTATCCTTTGTCATTTTCCCGCAAAATCCTTCCATTTTTCCCGGAAAATTCTTCTCCTTCTTCTTCTTCTTCCATTTTCTCGTTACACCACTGTACTCTCCTTAACCCTACTCTTTGCTTCATCCGAATAAACCACCACAATTTTTTTTTAAAATTTTTTATTTTCTTTACTTGTTTGATTTTTAATTTCGATTTCTGGCTTAATTGCTTTTGATGTTTGCGTTGTTTTGTTTTGTTTGGCAGAATCAGAATCAGAATCAACCATGGCGGATGACGGTGTTGCCAACGGCGTCGATGATCAGTACGGCGAGGAATCGGCGACGAAGATCGCGGAGCTGCAGCACGAGCGAGACGAATTGTTGAGCGAAAACGCGGCGAGGAAGGAAGAGATCAAGAAGCTGACATCGGAACTTAACGGATTGAGGAGCGATGATGCTGAGAAGAGCGAGAAGATCGAAGAGTTGCAGCGAGAGTTGGCGGAGTCGCGCGGCGCGGCGAAGGCGGCGGAGGTTATCGCGGCGAGGGCGGCGGACCTGGAGACGGAGGTGGCAAGGTTGCAGCACGATATGGTATCGGAGATGAGCGCGGCTGAGGAAGCGAGAAATGATGCTGGTGAATTGAGGAAGGGGTGGGAAGAGAAGGAATCTAGGGTTAAGTTTCTGGAGAATGAAGTGTTAACGTTGAAGAAAGTGAAGGCGGAGAGTGAGGTTAGGGTTAGGGATTTGGAGAGGAAAATTGGGGTTTTGGAGACTAAGGAAATTGAGGAACGGAACAAGAGGATTAGGTTTGAGGAGGAGATGAGGGATAAGATTGATGAGAAAGAGAGGGAAATTAAGGGTTTCAGAAAGAAAGTTGAGGAATTGGAGAAGGTTGCTGCTGAGAAGAAATCTGAGTTGGAAAATTCGGTTAAGCAGAAATTGAAGTTGGAGGATTCTCTTAGAGAATCAGAGGAGAAAGTAGTGAATTTGGAATCTAGTATTCTTCAATTGCGTGAGGAAGCAAAGGAAGCTGAGAGGGTGATTCTTTCACTGAATGAGAAGGCGAATGAGACCTTTGATGCGATTGATACAAGTGTAAATGGTGTACATGGTGATGAAGGAAAAGGGTTGAAGTTGCAGTGGCCATTGGTTGCAGCAGGGTCTACAGGTGCTGTTGTTATAGCTGTTGCTGTAATCTATTGCTATGGGAAAAGGAGGTGATTTTCTTTTATCATAGAGTGACTAAGGAATGAGGGGAATTTGAATGGGAGGTTGTAGAGGTTAGACTTAACCAGGTCTTCTTTAGTCGCATATATGCTCTGCAATTTTGTTATAAAATAATGTTTCTCTGGCTTTTGTTTTTGAAGCCTGTGAATTTTTTTGGATCAGGTTTAAGTTTTCATACTTGTTTGGTTGTTAGTTGCTTGTTATGAGAATCAAACCATTGTGTGTTTTATTAAATAAATAGGTTGCCAAATTCAGATTCAATGTTTCTTTCTGTTTAATAGTTTGAAGGATAACAATGGCACTAGTTGTTCAATTTTTTAAGTTGATTTCTTTGCAATTAGTCTTTTCCATGGTGATTTTCCAGCATGTCTTTGAATGTAGAACTCACCCTGCAAATTATATGTTCAGGATTAGATGATATCACTGACTTCTTCTTGTTGTCACTATCTTTTTGCATTGCTTGGTGTCATTTTGGTTCTACGTGATGGTTTGTGGTGATTGATTACATACCTAAGAATTCATATTTGGTTGAAAGTATTTTTCAGATGTAGTTGTAAGTGGTGGGTTTGGCGTATGAAAGCGTTGTCTTGTATTTGTGATTTGGTGGCGTAGGCTTGCATGATTGTATCGAATCATTTCTTTCCATTTTTTCAATGGTTTCTGTTTAGTTGACTAGTACTGTTAACACAAGAGTCTATTTCGTGAATTTGAAGATCAATGTCGAAGTCAAACTAGTGTGGACTACTATGCTAATGTAGATAGCTACTGTTTAACTACTTAGGAGGCGAAATTCTGAGTCTGTAACTTTTTTGTTGGAATTTATCTTTCGTTTCTGCAGTGGAAGAGAAAATGAGGCACGAAAAATTGTGTTTTTCCAAACATTTTCTTTGATGCGTTCGTGTGGTGTTTATATAAATAATCTCCTTAATCTGAAGCGCCAAATTTGTATTTTTGTTGTGTAAATATGTTACGTGAAAAAGTTGCAACCCTTTAGTTGTCACTGACCTAGAAAATTAGGTAAACACTAAACAAAATGATTCATTGGTTTGAAAAACTGTTCCTACTTTCAATTACATAGCTTGCACACGATTTTTTTGGTACATAATAATTTGCTTAAATCTAAAATTGTAATGGATTTTTTAAGTCCCTCAAGAAAAGTTATTCTTACATAAAAAAAAGTCATTTTTCCCAAAAGAACTAGAAAAAAAATAAGAAAAAGAAAAATGATCCACTGTGACACTGTAGGTAGCATGATATTCTATAGGAGATAGCTTTTGAGCAGACTCAAAGTATGGGATC
The DNA here is from genome assembly GCA_026586105.1 of Hylodesmum podocarpum. Taxonomy (NCBI): domain Eukaryota; kingdom Viridiplantae; phylum Streptophyta; class Magnoliopsida; order Fabales; family Fabaceae; genus Hylodesmum; species Hylodesmum podocarpum. Next base: position 2,414,527 of record JALJEV010000519.1, on the reverse strand, counting down.
TATTTTGTAGGGTCATTACTAATTATCAATGTCACTATGAAAAAGTGAAACTTTTGGAAAATGAGAGTGCATTAACTTTCATTTAAATAATCCTTAATTTTTCGGTTTGGATCTGTAAGACTGTGTGGTAAGCAACCGCGTTGCAGCTACGCAGTTTTAGCCTTTAATTTTTGGGCCCATCATCACCAGGCAAAGATATATCTTATCATGAGGAACACCTTCCACTTACACTCCGTTTTATATGGCCTAAATAGAAAGAAAATAATGACAACATTATCAAAATAGGTTTAATTATTTTTTCTCACATTTTTAGGAAATGTTTTTATAAGTGATAAAAGGAGAAAGTTTATAAAATTTCATGATAAAAGATAATTAAGCTGTAAATATATATATATAAAAAAAAACACTGTTTTTGACAGGAGAAATGAGAAGAGAGAATTTTTTTATGCATTTCATACAAACTTTTCCTTTATTGGTGTGGATGTGTGGGAAAGGATTCTTGTTTTAAGTTTTGTTCTGTTATAATTTTGTTAGAAAAAAATAATTTTTCCTTATAACATACAAATTATGGATAATTTTCTCAATAAAAGATGACAGAGCAAAAATGGTTTCTTATGCCAAATTTAAATTTTTAATTAGTATAAATACATCTTTTGTATAATTTATTTAATTCTTTCTACTCTACTTTTGACTCATTCAAAAGGTAAAAAGATCATGAATTTTTTGTAAGATGAACTGTTGTTTATCTTTAATTTGCAAATTAAAACAAATATAATTGTGAACCATACGATTACTTATGTGGACAAAATAATTGTCTTTACTGTTACCAAAATAATAATTAATGTGATTGATTCACAATTGTAGGTAGGAATTTTTCTTTTTCCATGTACCATCATTTGAAAATTTATGAGCCATCTAATAATAATAAAAGCTATGATATGAATAATAAAGAAAGCAAGTATATGGCATATCAAAAATGTAATAATATTTCTTGTTCAATAGACATATTTGTAATAACATTTTGATGATAAATTCTAGCTCACTGAAGTTTTCACCATGCCACAACTGAAATGCACCATACATTTTGTCGTTTTTAAAATCAAACAATGTAACCACACTCTGAAACGAAGCAGAAAAGCAAACCAGAACATTAACAGAACATGCCCCTTAATTTTGTGGCACAAAGAATGCACGCAGAACAATTTTTGTCCCCTTAGAAAATGCCCTGTCACTGTCACAGCCTATGATGCTCTGTCCTGTAATATTGAAAAACCAAAGCAAAGTTAATTTGAAAAATGATTAGATACTTCAATTTTTGTTCTTAAAATATCATCTCAGTGTTTAGAAATTTAACTGGACTTAGGCTTTTGGCTCTTGAGAAGCATCCATGATTACAACACATCTATCAACATCTGTTAAAATTGTTGTTGAATTCAATATGTAACACATCTATAGAGATTACTAACAAATAGAAATTACAGGACAATTGATGTTGTCTGTGGTCTCTAAGGATTTCAAAACCTCTAAAAGGGGGAACAAATTACAGTCTTGGTCAAATAAAAACATACACTATTTCAGTCAAGAGATAGCTAGCAATGTTAACCATATTGACATAAAATACATGTTAACTCAATTCTAGAAAATCGACTTGTAAGGTGAGGACGGGTGAGGGACTTGTAAGATGAGTACGGGTGAGGATTGTTTCCCTGAGATTATTCAAACGAATGGTTTACAATACTAGACTCTAATACCATGTTAGAAATGTTAGAAATGTGAGTTATGGGTTAATTCAACCCTATAAAACCAACTTGTAAGGTGAGGATTTTGTGAATAATCAGTAAACATGATACAATTTCAGACACATAATGTCAATTCTTTTGACTTGTTTAGAAGAGGTTCTTTTCTTTCTTTCTTAATACGTAGGTAATTTGGAATCCTACTTCTGTTCAATACTGATAAAATGAGGCTGCTCACTAATAATTTGAAAAATCACTAATTAATGGCATATTTAGAAGTTTGTGTAATCAAAACAATTTTTTAATACTTGAATCCAAACAACTTCAAACCTTATTTTACTCATTGTATCCGGTTTGAAAGGGAGTTGTGAAATTTTGTTTCAGAAAGCACAACAACTCTAAAGCTTTGTTATTTCCATATCCTCCTTTTTCTCGTTCAAACTCAAGACAAAAAGCAATAAAAAGATTCTGATGCCAACTAGACTATTCTCATTAGTGGGTAACACAATGCCTTAAAAAAGAAAAATGTATAATGTTATTATAGTGACACTTAATAGTTAATACTACTTCAAACCCAATTAATATGTTATCATAATTACGATGTATACCATTTATTTAGGTGTACAATTTAATTAAATTTTTAAGTTCAATAAGTTAAAAGGAAGTAGTACATAGAGAATAAGTCACTTTCATGTGCTGAGTTAAGTTTCATATTAGCCCTTTCAAATATCTGATTAATCATTTATTTAGCACTAATTATTGGCCAAAGAAGAAAAAAAATCTTTGTTTGAGGTTCACTCACCTTGAATTATCTACCACCACCCAATATAATCTCGAAGATTCCACAGCAACTCTTCCAAGGAGAGTTTTCCGTTTGAGCCACAGGGGGAATGTTCTGTCACACCAAAAAAAACAATATGATCATTACATACATAAATGCATATAAAATAACAAAGAAAACCTTATAGACAAACTTGCTTAGCACAAACTGAAATGTGAAATGTCTGTATGAAACTATCATATAAAGTGCCAATCACTCACTGGAGTTTCAGTGTTTTCAGCCTCATGAACACTTGGTGGTGGTTGCCAAGACTCCTTGACACTTTCATAGGATGACTCTTCTTGGCCACCTGATGGTGCCTCAACTTTCTCATCCAAAGTTGGCTCCAAATCCAATGATTTCTCAATTATGGTTGAAGCAACTTTTTCACTCTCATCTGATTTTGGAACACTTGTCTCCACAGTTTCCTCTGAAGCCACATCAGCTTGAGGCAAAGAAGAATCACCATGAACTTCATTTGGTTCCTCACCCTCCCTTTCTGTCACAACAACTGAAGACAAAACATTCTTCTCCTCTTCATCAACCACTTCAGTTTCTCTTAGTCCCTCATTTCCTGAAACTGAAGGAGGCAAATCTGTTTCCTTTACCTCATCATTAACCACATCAGGATCAGGTACAAAACCTTCCTTTTGCCCCTCCTCCAGTTCAAACTCTACAACACTTACTGATTCCACTGAATTGTCAACTTGAACATCTTTTACAGCATCAGACTCCAGAGTCTCAGCAACTGACTCAGAAACATCTTCTTGTGTCTCTTCTTCAACTTTGCTTGATTCATCCACCTCCTTATGCTCTTCACCTTGTGGTACCTCTTCATCAGTGATGGCAACATCACCATCTGGAGAATCATCAACAACTTCAACAGCCACCTCCTTATCTTCACTCAAAGATACTGTTTCCACTTTCTTCTGGCTTTCTTGCAATGTTCCATTGAGAGATTCTTCCATTTTCTTGCTATGGTTTGCTACCTCTGCAGGTAAAAAACAATGACACTAGATTATATCCTCTTCCAACTACCACAAAAGAACCTTCTTTTTTTTCTTGCTTAAGGGCTATTAAGACCAACCACAGTTTCCTAATGAACTACTTTGCAATAATTGTTTATGAATGAAAAACAAGAAAGCAAAATAAAAAAAGATGATTAATTCAAAACATAGGATTCCTAACAAGGATGTAGAAAACAACAGATAGCCATAAAGAAAAAAAGGGAGACAAGTGGGTTGGCATGGTAGATGGAGAGAGTAATTAAGAGTGTGATAGCATGCCTTGTAGTTGATCAACAGAAGAAGAATGGTGGTTGATATTGGTCAAAATTTTGAGTCTCTTGGCTTGTTTTGCTTTTCTCTTTGAAAGTGAAGGCATGGACTCTGACTGGTTGTTCCAAAGAATGGTGGATAAAGAAAAGATTGGTGTTGGTGTCAATGTTTACAGTGTGTGTGACTGTTGTGTGTCACTTCCCATTCTTTTTCTGATTCTGTGTACTTATATAGAGCAAAATAAAAAAAGTGCTTTTTAAATTGAATTGAAACGCTCATGGAGGGAACTCAACTGATGAATGATCAAACGTTATGGCTACAAACAATCGTTACGGCTACTATGTTTTATTCTGTAACTAATCTTGGAATAAATTTTGTTTTGTTGTTCTGTTTTTTCAAATTTAATTAGATGACTTAATTTGTCGTCTTCCTAGTCAAACTTTGCATATAAAAAAATCTTTGAAATACGTGAATAATATAACAAAATCACTAAAATCTTTAAATTAAGAACTGGAGTATAAAGAAAAATATTTAGTAAATAAGTGCAATACACAAACATGCAATACACAAACAAATAACTAATGAGTAATAAATTGTGAAGAGAATTACGCATATGTGTATTATTAAATGTGAAAAGAATTATGCATATGTGTATTATTAAATGTGAGTGAGTTGATTTTGTATTGTAATTAACTGTGAAGTAAAGTTAGATTCTAAATTGTTAGAACATAAAAATCAAATTTTACATGAATTAATTATTTAATTATATTTTATCTTTTATTTAACAAAATAATTCTGCGAGGTAGAACATATAATTATGATCGATATTACTCTCATTTATTCTATTTTGAAATATTTTAAAATAGTTATGCGGAAATAAAATAATTTTTGAAATGGAATAGTTGTTATTCTATTTTGGAATAAAAAAAAAACTTTCTAGTTATTTTAGAATGTTACAGGGAAAAGTAGGTTTAACAAGAAGATATTCCGTACAAAGGTGGTGTAAAAAGAAAATTGTCGGGTGAAGGAAAAAATGGGCCTTACTACATTACACAAGTCCAATAAGTGTAACCCATAATAACTAGTTGAAGAGGGATGGAGAGAAGGTCCATGTGGAATTGTTGGGCTTTATGGGTCGATAATTAAGGGCCGTTTTTTTTTTGGGTGCCTTGAAGACATTTTTCTTTAGATTAAGAAAAAGACAAAGAATTTAGTACTAATCCATAGAAGATAAACACCTGGGACACTTTTTATTTTTGGAATTAGTCTCTAAAAAGTAGTTTGATACATTTTATATCAAAATAATTGTGGATAAGTAATTTTTTAGAGCTGGACTAACATTTATTTGAATTTAAAGTAAATTTTAAGGTGAGTTATTTTAAAACTAATAATAATAATAATTTTTATTATAATTTTATTTGAAATTTATGCTAGTTTTTAAAATTATTTTAAAATTACCATTTTGAAGAGATTTTTTTTTTTTCTTTTTTCAATTACTATACTCTATGGAATGATTTTTTCGACAACTATACTTTTTTTTTTAACTAATTGGAGTAACATGTTTAATATTTTTTTTCTTTAATTAAACAAAAAAAACACATAATTACTTGTATATTTTTTTTCTTGTGCATGATACTGTCGGTGCAAACATCACAATCAAATAGTTATTGTGCAGTGGTAACTAATACATAGTGATGGTGGTGTGTACTGAGCTAAATGAAGAGTTGCTGGTGAATCAGACAGAGAGTCTTAATTTCTTTCACAAAATTGATGAGTCTAACTTCTTTCACAAAATTGATGAGTCTGACATATATTCAGTGCATATATATAGTCAAAACCTGATCAGAAAATTGTACAATGTACCTAATAACTCTTCCTCCCTACATGCAAGTACTATCATTATCATTTGTATTGTATCCATCCATATTTTGTTTTACCAATAAATGAAGTAAAGATTTATTCACTCAATTTTATAATGATATAATTTTACTTTCTAATTTTTAGAATTAAATAAATAAAATTTTTATTTTGTATTTGTTGTGTAATTTAGATTTTGAAGCTATTTAGATAATCATAAATAAATGTTATCTGAATTTAGAATCAGATTGGATAGTAAATATAAAAAAAAATCAAGGTTTATTTATTAATTTTTAGAAATTATGACCTAAAATAATATCTTTATAAAAATTAACAAAAAAATAAAATCGAATACTTAGTAAATTAATTTATCAAATAAATATAGATTATCTAACATAAATATAATATCACAGTGATGATTGTGCTATATAAATGCTATTTAAAAATTACCATTATAAGTTAAATAAATTTAGTGAAACAACATAAAATCAATTGTGTCTTAATATTTAATACTTGTTGTTGGTGATAGGTGAGGAAGCTAGCTAGAGGCTTCATTTATAAATTATATAATGTGTTAACTTTGGAACTACAAATGCATCTTAGTTGTTTAAATTGATAGCTTTTCAATCCACTGTGTTCATGTTTGGTATGTATTCATACTATACACGAAACACCATGTGACTTTGTCTATTATAAATATCTAATAATAAGAATGATCGTGCTCACTTCTGTTCAGTTTCCATATTCAATTTTTTTTATCCTTGTCTAATTAAACAATATTGGACGGTTTTTAAGATTCAGAATTTGATAAATTAAAAGGACCATAACAGTAATCATGTCTTCTAAATCATGTTCTTTAATTAGTAGTTACGCTTTCTGCAATATTTTTTATGTCAGATATTTAATTAAGATAGAACATTGGTGACATTTTCTGTGTGAGTTGAAGTTTTATCTAATAGTATATTCAATAGATGCTGCCCATGTGCATCTTTTATATTATGCTTTCAATTTTCTTAATCAACTAAAAGATTTGATCCATATCCAAGTAAGTAACATATGCAAACGCTTGAGTTCAAGTACAGCATAGGATTGGAAACAAAATAATATTAATTTTTGTCTTATTAGTAATGTCAATGTGTTCAAACAATACAAAATATTATATGGTAAAACAAATTTTTGAGGTTGTTTCATGTATACTTGGGAGAAATTTTGATGGGCATTCCAAGGGAAGGGAAAGGCAAGGGATCCATTGCTACTGACTCATCTGGATGGAGTAAGAACCATTCATATTGTGTCACAACATAGTGCACAAAAATGAGGATATTTAACTTAGCTAATTGGTACCCTGCACACACTCTTGGCCCTCCTCCAAAGGGTACAAATGCATATTGGGGTACTCCCTCCTCAAACCTACTTGGGTTGAAACTCATAGGATCCTTAAAATACTCTTCATTGTAATGTGTTCCATATGTTGTCCATAGCACCTGAGAAGAGCCACAAAATAAACCTCATGTGTCCAATTATATGATTTAATTCAGAAATTGACAAATTTGAGAAGGAAAGAAGAAGAAAGTAGTATTCACCTTCCATCCTCTTGGTATAATAAATCCTTCATATTCAATATCAGTAATAGCCTTCCTGAAAGAACCAAAGATAGGAGGGAACAATCTCATGCTTTCTCTAGCAACTTGCCAAGTATACTTCATCTTCTTTATGTCCTCCATTGTGAGATTCTCACCCAAACTTTTGTTGCTCATTATAACACCATGTTCTGCATAAAATTAAGTATTTTCAATTATCAACTCTGAATAGTTACTTATAATTCAAGGAATATAATTTTCTATGCACTATCAACAAGAGAATTCAACATGGTGTGTTTACTATCTACTCTAATTTAAATATGATGATATAATTAGATTACCTTGAAGAAGTTTTACATAGCAATCAGGATGCTGAGCCAACATCTTGAATGTCATAGCAACAGCAAAAGAAGTAGTATCATGAGCTGCAAAAACTAGTAGCACAACATTATCTATGACCTCTTTCTCACTGATCTCCCCTTGGATCATCCCATATACCAATTTAGATAGAAGCATTCCATCTTGCTCTCTTTGCAAGTTTCCTTCCATTTCCTTTCTCTTCTCTCTCACCACTTTGACCAACATCTTTTCTATCTCAGCCCTGGCCTTCTTTGCTCTCCAAAACTTGGAACCTGGAAACATAACTGCTGGAGAAAACACTCCTTCCAACACTCTCTCGAAGGTATCTAGCATACCTGGCTCCACTTTGATCCCCAACAAACACTCAAACACTATGCTAAAACTTAAGACTTTTGTTGAACGGTAAAGACTAATCTTCTCTTGGCCTTTCCACTTTGTAGCTAAATGAAACTGAACTGAATTGCACAGTTTTGGAACTAGTAACTCAAGTCCAGCATAACCAAGACTTGTGCCAATAACACCACGTAGGAATCGGTGCCTTTCACCATCTTTCTCCATTATAGAGTCCCGTCCCATGAGTTGAACTGAAGAAGAAGGCCAAGAGCTTTTCACCAACTTGAACTCATTAGACAATAAGAATTTATTGGCCTCAGCTCCATTCACAACCACAGTTGGAGACCCCATGATCCTTGTTTTGAATATCTTCCCATGTTTGAGAATTCTAGGATGAACAAACTCTTCAAACAATTGGTTTCTCCTATGAGCATTGAAGAATTCCATGGTCTCACCTATCAATGGAAACCCCATTTCCCCTGGTGGCACCTTTCTCTTGTCTTTGTAGCATTGCTTGTCCCTCAAGAAACTGAAAGAGACTAGCAAAAGTAGCAAGGGAAACAAACCCAACAAAATAAAATACATAATATCCTCAAACATTGGAGAACTTGTAAGGACCAGGGACATTGAAAATTTTGAACTCAACTATAAATTGTTTTAAGACACAAATACTTGTCTGGTTCAGCACTTTTTATAGATGAATCAAGTCAAACCGGCATGAACTTTATGAATATTATAATGTTGATCATCCTTCAACTCAATTCCTTCCTGATAAATATCTTATTTGCAAGCCTGTGATATGGTCAAACTGAAAAAAAAAATAACAAGAAAAGAATACTATAGCACTTGTGAAAAGAATACTAGCTGGATTCTTTACAGTAATAGATTCATTGTCCCAAAAGAATGACACGTAATCATCAATACATACCTGGGAAATTCATGATAGAAAATAAAAAACTAAATTTTCTCTTCATAGTCAACTATAGAAGCTTTTTAGTTAACCAATAATCCCTAAATATCTGGTGAAGTTTCATTATTTTGTGTGACTTTGGATCTTATTTGAGTCATAATGATTACTCATAATTGCAGCAATGTAAATTCTGATTGGTGTCAGAAGGCACAGAATCACCGTCTTGAATCTCAACTTTACATTATCTTTTTAAAGTAATTAGAAAGGTGGGGTGATCATGTTGTTGGAGATAATGTTGTTTGTAACCGCCTCAAGCTGGATTGATTTTGTCAACTTATTTGCTCGTTGGAGAAAGTTTAGAATTCAAGGTTCATCATTGCATATGTAAATGAACTCAAATCAACTTGTCGATGAATTTGATAACTTGTTGTTTCACAAGAAATATTACGTTTACATTAATAACAAGATTTGCTTTCATTCAATGTCACCAACTTTTGATTCATTTTTAGACTACAATAATTAACTTAACTACCTTCGTATTAAATATTACAACAAAAATCATTATATAGCCACAACTTATAAGTGATAAAAAAAAATATGAATAGAATAATTTCTAACAGAGCACAACCAAATTGGGACCTAATTAAATTCCTGACAGTAGAACATAAAATTATTATTAAAAATATATAAAATCAGTTATAATTATTAAAAATATATAAAATCAGTTTATAAGGTAAATTTATATACACATAATATTTAGATAAAATAAAATTTCTAATGATAAATTCAATACATTTATCTTAAAAATCTCTTTCAATCTAATTTATAGTTTGTTATTACATAATTATTAAATTTATATATTACTATATAATTTGAACTCATATTAATCACAGAATCTTGCCTGAGAAAAATTTCACTCTTTATGCAACAACTCTTGTTAGTCATATTCTCTTCTATAAGTATATATTATATAGTTGTATATATTATTTGAGTGACATAACACATTAAACTAGAACCTATGTGTTATTTTGAAAATATTTTGAAACTCATTCTTCAATAAAAGTTATTTTAACTGTTCTATCTTTAATTTTATTATAAATTATATTTCAATATTTCTACTTAATAAATTATTAATGATTATAATAGTTTATATAAAAATATAAATTATTTATCATAAATCTAAAAAATAGTTCACATTTTAAAATATTTATTAGAAATGGTCATTAGAACATAATGATTATAATAAAACAAACTTATTTATTATAACTTTTAATCACATAAAATAAATAAATTATTCTATACAATACAAAACTCAAAATGTTAATAATATTGATTATTCAATTTATATTTCATAATAATATAAATTCTACATGTTAAATTTCATCTTTTTAAAAATATTTTTCTTGTTAGAATATTTGCATTTGCATGTGCTGTATATGGTAAACACGTGGACTGTACATATCACAAGTGTATGGTAACCACCGAAACATATTGCCAAAGGATCGAGACTCTGAACTTCGAACAAAGCAACACAGTTGAGATGTCAGATGGGAAGCTTCCTCTTCAAACCTTGCATTCAATGCTGCCATGACTTTCTTTTCATTCTTAGTTTCATACCTCTTCTAGTCCACATGCAAATGCACGTCACACCATTCAGAGCATTAACTTTTCACTAATATTTTATCAAATATAATATTCTTAACAAAAAAATATTAAAAAGAGTAAGAGAAGAAAAAAAAATGTTATATGATGGTATGTTGTTAAAGATTTTAAGATCATGTTCTAGAGGGGCAGGAACCATTAGATATTGTTGAACAATGATGATGAATTAAGCTTTTGTAATTTTTGAGTAAGCATGTTTGTTCTATGTAAAACTTAAACATATGAACAATGATGTATAGTAATATCCAAATCAAAATAATATTAAAAAGAATGTTGTTGATAAATCAAATAATATTTGTTTATTAGTCATATCCTGCAGTGACTTCACCCTGAGATCTGTGCAACACCTGTAATGTAACACATTTCAGGTATTATTAATTGTTTAGAAGGGTGGTCCTTCACCTCTGTACAATGAGTTATTGTCACAAAGTCAATGTAAAAGGCAAAAGCAAAAATAGAATTCTTCTTCTACATTCTTTTGGATTTGAATCCTCTAGTAATAGTATTGTAGTATACCCTGTAACAATGAGAAAAATAAGATAAAGTTTCTATATCAAAGGGTTATTTTTTCTCATTCCTTTAGCCATTCATCTAGTTGATGAGACAGATTTTCAAGAACGCCATTAATTTGCTAGATCTTCAAGTAGGAATGATAAATGCAATGCAGAATTAAAAAAAAAAAAAGTACAATGAAAATAAAAATTATTTGTTAAATAAGTTTGAGTCCTTAAACGAATTTTACTAATTTAAATTTTTATAATGTCCTTAACAAATTTACAATTTTATCTCAAAGTGTATCTTCTAGCTAGATTGTACTTGAAATTAAAAAGAAAAACAGAGATTTCTCTAAAGTGTTAGCAAACACAATGTATAAACATAATATCCTTTATTTACCCTCAAATATTAATTCATATTCTAACAAAAATTTGCAATTTTCTTCTCAAAACACAAACATGAAAATGTTTCTTGGTAACTAAATCAACAAATATAACACAATCAAAATTAGAGATCCCTAGAAAATATGGTCCTCAGCTGGCCCACGCAATTCACAGCTCCTAGGCCACTGGGCCAGTTATTGAATGTTCAGTTCATGTTTCACCGTTTTGGACCGAAAATTTTTATTGGGACACTGTTTATGCATTTGGAAAATTTTTTAGTGTTTCTTACCAAAATCCTAAATCATTTGTGTCTTATTGATCAAGAACAATATACAAATACAAGGTTCAACGAATGATTTCAGAAATGTTCCTAAGCACTTTTCCCAAAACAGTCACAATGCAAGAAAGGTTCACAACTTGATGATGAGAGAATTTCCAGTTCTTACTTGAATAACCATTTTAGCTCCTCACAAGTAAACAACAGCATTGTCTTTTGTTTCTTTAGTATGTTACAGCTCATAAACAACTTTCCCACCTCGTATACTCTACAAGACATTTGTTTATTTATACCAACAAACATTTGAGCCAGTTCAATGTAAAGTTTTTATTTATATTTGGATATTTTCGTGTGAAATTAAGTTTAGACTAAAGTTCAATGCAAAGTTTTTGATCCAATGTAAAAATCAACTCAAATTTGTTTATAATAACTAGTATAGGCTTGTCACAAAAACATGCAAACGTAGATTTAATACATTCTTTAACATGATGCACACAACCTTACATGACATATGGTAATTGTTAATTTCAGTACTTACAATACACAATAATTAACTAATAATCTTTCTACTCAGATAAAAGAGCATGAAAATACGTGGACAGCTTGTAATCTTAACAGCAATTTAAAAAAAAACAAGAAAGAAAAAAGGCACTTGTATTGACTACTCTACCAACATTTTAGAGTAAACATTTCACCTACTCTCTGCCAATGTCATTTAGTTCGGAATGACTCACTTGCAATCTAGACGTTTGGGTCCCTCCCCCCCTTTTTCATGAAAAAGATTATTACATAAATATTAATTTTGTGTGGTGAAAAATGTTTAGATTAAATAGAATACTAATTGTTCAGATATATATAAAGAAATACTAATTGTTATTCATGGAGCAAACAAGACTAAGTAGAATTTGCACTACAAACATAAATTCCAATAAATATCAGTACTTTGTACGTGTTTATACTAGACACTGTACAGAAAATTGAACAGCGTGACTACTTTCCGGCAAATATGTACGTATCCAACAAACTACTCTATGGTGAGTAGATGTAAATTGAACAAATTAAAAATGTATCCAATATCCACCATTGTTTTGAATCAAGTTATCTCAACAAATATACCCTTATTTTTGTATTCAAATCCAAGAATAAGACATGTATAGGGGGAAGAAAGAAAGTGAGGGAAATTGGAATGTTACATCAAGCTTGCGGGTTTTGTATCAGTGTCACACTCAGCTTTTATGTATCTATTAATACATGGAAGTATGGATCTTATACTGATGAGTGATGATTATATATAACGTATAGCAAATTTAGAGAGTATCATTGTAAATACTGAGAAATCTTTCACGGGCATAATATTGAAATTCCTGAGGCGTGTTTCCATCAGCCTCAATAAATGCATTGGTGTTGGTGATTTCTTTGCAAGTGTTTGATATTAATTATCAAAAGGGGTCACTAATTTTATTGAAGTATAAAGAAATGCATAATAAACACTGAGCTTTCAGAATATAAACTCCTTGAAAGCATATCATAGCTGTAATTAGTATCATAATATACCAAATACAACTAACACTCAAAGCTAGTGAGTAATTTCGTACAGTCCAGCTCAAGTTTATGATCAACAAGAAACAAGGCCTTAGTTAAGTGAGAGTGTACATACGGTAAATTCAAGTTTTGTGTTTTAAAGCTATTTTAGAAAATCAAGGCATTATTGCATGATGTAGAAGTAAATATGGAGTAAATGCACCTGCAAAACATCAACTAACCCGCATACTCCTCCACCTGCTAGTATTTACTCCACTCTGTGAACCATTTTATATATCACTCCCTTCCACACTCCCTTCCACACTCCCCTCTCCAAACCCAAACCTCTCTTCTCTTCTTTCTCATCAGAGTGTTCTAAGTAGTGAGTGAAAATGGAGAGGAAAAGACACAGTCCTGCTTTTCTCACTATGTTCACATTGCTAGCTGGAGTGCTTTCTCAGAACCTTGTCATCCCTGTAGTATCTACCACCACCATTGAGGACCAGAAGAACCACTACATTCCAGACCCACATGCAGGAAGTCCTCCCACAGGTTTATCAAATTCTCTGTGTAATTCTCTAACTGAACTATACATTTACTTCATTGTTCATGCAACATGCAAAATATAAGATGTTATTGACTGGCTCATGAACTCTCATTGCTAGCTACAGTAGGTGTTTTACTTTCAAATTTGAAGTATGAAATATCAAAAACTCATAAAGAAGCTATTTTGATATTTAACTTTCTAATCTAATAGTACACGTTGCATTTACTTCTTGAAGGTTCAACCTGCCCTCCATCTCATGGCTCTGGAGGTGGTGGTCATGGACACTCTCATCATCATCATCATCATGGAACTCCATCACACGGAGGTGGTGGAAGTTACAATCCAACCCCATCAACTCCCCCAGGTGGTGGAAGCTATGATCCAACCCCGTCACCACCCTCAGGTGGTGGAAGTTACAACCCAACCCCATCAACTCCCCCTGGTGGTGGAAGCTATGATCCAACCCCGTCACCACCCTCAGGTGGTGGAAGTTACAATCCAACCCCATCAACTCCCCCTGGTGGTGGAAGCTATGATCCAACCCCTACACCACCCTCAGGTGGTGGATATTACAATCCAACCCCATCAACTCCCCCAGGTGGTGGAAGCTATGATCCAACCCCATCACCACCCTCCGATGGTGGAAGTTACAATCCAACCCCATCACCACCCTCAGGTAGCAACTGCGGATCACCACCAACTGACCCCTATACTCCAACACCATCAACCCCAACAACCCCTTCAACCCCTTCAACACCATCAACACCATCAACTCCATCAAACCCTCCCTCAGGAGGGTACTATAACTCACCACCAACTTATGGAGGTGGTAGCCCGCCAACACCAATCACTGTGAGCCCACCTTCAACCCCAATTGATCCAGGCACCCCCACTATCCCCTCTACACCCCCCTACCTTCCTTCCCCAACTCCCTTCACTGGTACATGCAAGTAAGTTCCTTTTACTACATTGCACGGTAAACTATTATATGATACACTGCCACACTGTTTAGTAACCTATGTGACCTTTGTCCTCTAAATTGCAGCTACTGGAGCACTCACCCAGGAATCATCTGGGGATTGCTAGGTTGGTGGGGAACATTAGGCCATGTATTTGGTGTCTCTAGTACACCAGGGTTTGGTGCTAGTCTTAGTTTGCCACAAGCACTTTCCAACACTAGAACTGATGGGCTAGGAGCACTCTACAGAGAAGGGACCGCTTCCTTTCTTAACTCCTTGGTGAACAACAGGTTCCCTTATACAACCGAGCAAGTCAGAGACAGATTTGTAGCATCTCTTGGCTCAAATAAGGCTGCAGTAGCACAAGCCAACCTCTTCAGGATGGCCAATGAAGGACGAATGAAGCCTCGAGCATGATAATGTTAATTTGGTTTGTGTGTCAGTTTATTTAGTAAAGAGTATTATATCTAAGGCTTCTAAGAGTGTGTTATTTAGGTTCTTATCATGTGTAAGATGGATATCGTTTAAGTTTTACTTTCCAAGTTCATGTTAGCCTTTATGGTTTCTTATATTTTAATAAAATTAATATATTTTTACATTGACTGTTCAAGATCTTCATCCAAAAGTATGATGTTCTTTAATTGACAAATCCTAACTAATGTCCTTAAGACAATAGTTAAGGAACTGAAAGGAGAAGTGCTTGTCTTGAGATATGTAAAAATACACTGTCTAAGATATTTTTAAACTATCCATTATTTATGCATTAAAAACTTTTTTCTTTTAGAGTGATTAGCAAGACCCCTTTTCATTTTATACAACAATATTAATTTCTTCTTAAGTTCCACTTCTTTTCACTTTATAACAATCACATCAACTCCCCTAAAACAGAAGGCAAATTCAGAATCTGTGATATTATTCATCAAATAAAAAATGAGGATTGTTATAAGTGCTGCACTAAAGAGATGCATCACCTCATTAATGAAGGTCCACCTATAAGGATGTACATAATCTTTCACAAGAAATTGATTATCCATAAAGTGTAACCTAGACATAGACCTAGTCTAGAAATGTTGATTGTTCATGCAACATGAATTGCACTCAAGTGATGAGAATGATTTAGGGAATTTTGCAAACGAGCAAGGTCCACACTGTAAAGTTGAAGTTGTCTACGATTGTTTCCTAGTGTAATGCAAGGGAATGGATTTGTAGCCAATATAACAAACTAAACAAATGGACCAAGATGCTGACAATGGCTCCCCTATGTGAATAGGGAATGATGAGCTAAAGTGGCAGAGGAAGGATTAAAGCGCCATGTGAGCTCCAATTAATGTCATTTTAAGTGCCTCAACAGGGAAGTGTACAAGGCTTTGGTATGGTCCAGAGCAATTATACCGGTAGGTAAATAAAAAGAGAGCAGTTTTCCAAAAGTAATGTAAAAATATTCATTACATCTTTAGAGCACATAAACAAACAAAACCAAAACATGTCTTTTACTTACCAAATATTTGAGCAATAAGGCCTCTACTCTACTACAGCTGGTTTAGATGACAAAAGGTGATTTGAGAATTCATTTAAGTGTACTTCGTAGCTAGAATGGTATATTGCTTTACTATATATGTTAATGGTTCAAAGAAAAAGTTGGCCAGTGCTTTTTTTTTTCACAGGCAAAAAATAATAAATTCTTAAAAAATCTAAAAGAAAATTATATGATAGAAGCGTGTTTCTTTAAAGCTTATACAGATGAACCCAAACTTTTAATTTTAAGAATACAATGTGCATATAATTTTGTCAAATTATAAAGCTTTTAAATGCTTAAGATGACAAACATGGAATCTGAAGTCATCTATACATATTCAAGGTAGTCAAATTGCGATCCCACCAAGGATTGAAAAGGAGGGGAACACGTAAATCGCATGATCCTAGCACAGATGGTAAGTTCTCCCATTAAATACAAAATTTAAATACAATGTTTTCATCCCCACATCCCTGCCATTTTTATGAGCATTCCTGTGGTTAGAACCTCCACTTGACGGGACAATAACAGCACTAGATAATTACAAGAATTTGGCTATTTATTGGTAGAGAGGAAGAAAGTTTCCATAACACCATAGTTTGGATGTTTACTAAAGGAGAAAATTTACATTCATACGTGTAGTAGAAGTGAATGGAATCACCAGAATTTTTATTGTTCCCATGTGGTCCTTATTTTCGAACACATTAAACCTTTGGATTACTGGCAAAAAAGATAATTTCATAAGGTGTTACATTCACTCCCCTGTCAATTTAAATGGAAAAGAATGGAGGGAAAAGGGAATAGAAAGCAGTGGAGTGGAAGGAACATCCCTGATTCCATTCCTTTTGTATATCCTTTCTAAACATCCAAACAGCGACATCCTTTGCTATCTCAAAATTTTCTCTTTCTTTTCTTTCCCTCACTATCAATCCAAGCAAAGGCCAAAAAGCCAACAAAATTTGTCTGCATTTTAATTGAAATACTGTTAAAATTCTTGATCTACAAATCACTAATCTAAAGTTCTAGAGAGAAAATTATAAGACCTCCTGTACTGTAAAACGTGCTTCAATTATATTCATTTCCATTCTTATTTAAAAATTATGTTAGCAAGAATTATTCTTATTTCTAATTTTAAATTTATCAGGCACATATTTCCACATTTTTTAACAAGTATAGTCGTTTAGATCATGGGGTGAATAAGTCAAGTAGTCAAACTTGAAGGGTCAGGCTCATAATTTCAAAAGGGTATTTTGAAACACAAGTTCACCAGGGTATTCAAAATTCAAAGATCAACCGAGGATTTGTGCTTTAAACTCAAGAAAAAATGGTAGAAAGATAACAAATTTAACAAAATCTAGGATAACATACAGCATACTGCTTGCCAAAGCACATACTGTATTGGTGCAAAGGCTCAGAGGCATACCTTTTGAGCTTTGACAATAACACCCAATTATGAAATTCCAGCCCTTGAGATTCTGATAAAGAAACCACTTCAGCAGTTTTTACATGAATCAATGAATCCGATTAACTTTCAGGAAAGGATAGATCAATAACATACACGTCCTGTTGGCCATAGCACTTTTACAGCAGACAGCAACTTTAACATCAAAGTGCATACAAAGCAAAGTCTAATCAGCTCATATGAGATTCAAACCATTTAAAAATTTGGTCAGAGTGCACACTAGTATACTCATGGTAAGCAAATGCAAGGTTTAGCTCCTCTTGGATGTGAGGGACCAGATGCTTGTCCAGCAGAAGAGTTTTCTTCTCCTCAAGAGCCTTTTTCCACTTGATTTTACGCCCATCTTTCTTCATATAACCATTTTGATCAACAAAACCCTTTTCCCGAAACAACTCAACTAACTTTCTAGAAAGCTCTTGATCAAGACCAGGAATTCTATCAGCCAAAGTATTCGGTAACAATGGAAACTCCAAACATTCAACAACACCAACATCAATCCCTTTATCTTTTAAAACCTCCACATACTCATCTATTTTCTGCTGCCTATAAAGATCTTTAGGCATATGAACAAAAAGAGTAGGGGGGTAGTCCCCTTTAACATCCATTCCCTCAAACATCCCCTCTGCAATCATGAGCACAATACTACTAAACTTCATAGCAGTGGCAAGCACAGACACAAAATACCCTCCAGAAGAAGCACCTAAAGCCACAACAGGAAGCTTATGAAGCTTCTGTCTACCAATCCACCACTCTAAAATATCTTTAACAACCAACACTTCTTTACCAAATGTCCAACATCTTTGTGCACTTGAAATAGCAATAACAGCAAAACCTTGAGAGAGACCATGGAGCACAAGCAACCGTTCTTCAGGCAAACCAATGCAATCAGGGCATTGAGGGGACTTGTCCCAAAAATTTATAGCCCTTTGATCACATCCATGACCCAAAAAGAGAACACCTTTAGGTGATTCAGGCACTTGCCATACCAAATCAGTTCCATTCCTAAATTCTCTTGTTGGATGCAAATTCACCAACGAGTCAAAGCTATTCCACTTTTGTTTAGGAAGTTCAATAGCTAAAATGGGATTTTTATCATCACTATCATCACGAAATACTAAAAACAAAACAAATAACATTAGTATCAAAGCAACAAACATGAGAAACACAGGGACCCTGCAATTGTGAGAACCACTCCATGAATTTGGTCTGTATCCACGCTTCAACATGCTGCAAAAAGCTCTGATAAAAGGGGTGAAAAAGATCGGTTTTTTACCAAAATTCCTTGAGGGATGATTGGTAAACCGTGAAGGGTCGATAGCGAAAAATGAATTGCATCATTCAAATCAGAGCGAATCTAGCTATAGCGTTGAAAACTTACTCACATGGAATTATGCAGCGAAACTCTAAATAAGCACATGGAATCATGTGACGAAACTCTAAATTCAAGTGTTGAATCTCTAGGTAGGTGCAACGATAAACAATTCGGTGAATCAGTGAAATGTTGTGTGTTACTGAATTAGTTTATGTCATTTTCCCGAGAAAATCAGTTTTGGGTGGGCTTGTTACTGGATCAAAACCTAATGGGCCTCTGCATCTCAATTTTAGATGATTATTTCTGCAAAAAATAAATTTGTCTTACCCCTTTCGTGTTTTTGTAATTATTTTTAAAAATATTCTATTTTACAAACTATTCTGAAAAATATTTTTAGTAATACATAGATGTTCTGAATTTTAATTTCAAATATATTTAATACATTCTATTTTTTTAATCAATCAAATGCATGTCCATAATTTGTAAGTCCTAAACTATTTTTTAGGTCTCATTGGATATGCCCTATTCGATATTCGATACAGGAAGGAAATAAAAAGTAAATAAAAGTGAGTTTCACTTATTTTAAGGTTTATTTTAGTTCAAATTTTTTATTTTATTTTATTTTATTTTCTTCTATTTTCTAAAAAATACCCTTATAAAATATTTTAAAGGATATTTTCATTTTTCTCCATTTTTCTTGAGATGTGTTTTAAATCCTTGTGAATAGAGTTCTACTTTCTATATTAAATTTTTAATTAAACAATATTCACATGATAAATTAATTCTAAATCAAAGCAACTTCAAATATTTTTTTTTTATCAGATTTACTCAACTTTACTACAAATTTAATTTTATAATAAAAATATCCAAACATAAATTATGTAACTTTAAATAAATTTTACAAAAATAATTTAGATTTGAATCAATTTTATTTTGAACGTCACTTCGTATTTATAATTTTCTGTCCGAGTTGAGATCACAGTCTAAACTTACCTATATTTAACGTTGAGTTAGAGATTAACATACAAAAACATATGTTTTTAAACTTATAATACTACCGACCTCTTCTAGACTATCATTACGTGATACTGTCAATCAAATTATTAACACACTCACACCTCAATCCTAATTAAACACATTAATCTAATACTTTCCAAACAAACACCACATAAAAAAACATATTTAGACTTTCATCTATTTTTATTGTCACTTTAAAACACTAATCACTTTTAATATTAACTTAAACATTATAAAATTATTAAAAAACTCCCCCTCCAATGACAAAAACAACCTTAAAGACATAAGATAGCCAATTTATACATATAAACCCAAGACTATATCCCTCATCCAGTCATGTATGTCATCACGACATCACCATCTGAGGTCCTCATCGGAACAAATAATTTTCCAAATTATCTAAATATTAAGTTAATTATTGATACGTATTTATGAGGGACTTGCCTTGACGCATACCATGTTGGGCCCAGCTGGGTTCTTTCAACCTCATACTGGGCCAAAATGGGCCCACTTGGACGTTGCATGTTCTGTCTTGTATAACATACGCAACAGAGACAAAACCTTCAATCATGTGCATGCCTGGTTCGTTCAGCCACCTTTATATCTGCTCCATAAATTCAGCTTTTGACTTTATGCACTTCATCACGTTCTTCCTTTTCACATGTGTGATCTCTTCTAAAACTGCAAAGCAGATTCCAATTCCAATTTGTTTTCAATATGCTCAATCATGTGCCTATTTTTCTTGTTCATCCTTGCAATCATATATATGCAACTTTTTGCTTAACCAGTTACCCTTTTTAAAATTTGGAATTTCAAATAACTTATATCATGTCATTAGAATTAATATATATATATATATATATATATATATATATATATATATATATAGTTCATGAATTATATATGGATCTTTACTCTTTAATACTTTGTTGTTCAATGTACTTTCTTTTACATATAAATATGACATTGATTTTGGAAAACATATATAAGTTATTTGTATGTATTTATAGCTTGACATTATTAATTGAACAAAATCTTGAAGAAAAAGTATCAAAGAATACGAAATAATTAACCCTTTTTGTTGATTTAAGATCTGCTCTTCAATTTTACTTAAACAACATTTATTATTTATAAGTTTTTAATGGTAAAATTACTAATTCTCTTTACAGAGTCAATCTTCCTTTGCAGTAGAATTTATTAATTTCTAAAATAATCTTTCTAAAATAATCTTTCTTTGAGAATCTTTTGACTTATAAAATAATTTTCTTATAAAACGATTATCTCACAACAGAATTTCCTAATTTCTTTAGATATATACTTTAATTATATCCTAATAATTATAATTATTTAAAATTTTACAAGGATAAAACTCCCAAAAACAATCGTATATAAACACTGTAAAATTAATTTAAGGACCGTATATATCGATAATGAATACAATTTTATATATATTCATCTAATTATAATTTAGATTTTATATGAATAAAATTAATAAATATATTATACATAATGAATTGTAATGCAAAATATTTACTGTTATACATAAACCTTTTCTCTTATAAAAATCTCTTTCGAAAATTGAGAGATAAAAGTAGAGCTTGTACCAAATCTATTAAATATATATCATAAAATAGAATTAAGAGAAAAGTTCGTACACATGATAAATTATATAAGTCTCACTGTCAATGTCAGCTAAAATTAATGTCAAAGGTGTTATCGAAAGAGTGACATCATATAACATGAAGCCATAGACAGTGATAGTGTAACAGTCAAGACATAGAGATATAAGTGAAAGACAATACATGTTTCATATAATTAGAGTGGTAATTAAGGACTGAATTTAATTAGTGAAAATACATTAAGATATAGTAATACATTGAATGAAAAAATCTCTTATAAAATCGAAAAAGTACGAACCTAATTACAAGTTAACATCAAGTTTGATCACCTACTTATTTTAATTATCATTGTTTAAATCTATGATTCTATCCACTCATCTTAATGATGTGAGGAATTAATGTAAGGCCAACAAATTTTTTTTGCCACAAGAATATTTTTCATCGAAAATATTTTGTAGATAGTTGTATTACGTAAAATGTGAAGAGAAAAAAATACGTATATTTATAAAATGTGAAGAGAGAGAAATACATGTATATTCTATAAATAAATTGACTGATTAACTGTATATTAAAGTTGACTGCAAAATAAAATTGTTATTTTGAAAGAAAAAAAAATCTGAATATGTACATCCACGTGATCCTTATCCATTGATGGATTTTCACATTCATCAAAATTTTATCTATGCATTATTTAATTATTGACCCAAGATAAAAGACAACGTGCTAGCTTGCTACAATTCTGGATCTATGATAAGCTGGTGGTTCCAATTGAATAGGAGAAAGTCATGCAATCATGTTTCAATCCTTTGTGTAATATATTGGTAGGGATGGTCCACTATATAGTAAGAAATATAGGAAGAACATTTATAAAGGCCCTCAATTATTTCACCAAAATAAAGAATTAATAAGACTATATATAGGTAAAAAAAACTAAACTAAGAAACTTGAAAAGTGTTTACCTAGCTACCAATTGTAAAACTCATTAATTGCATGTGATATATAGATATAAGCATTAACATGTACAATAGCTAGCATATCAATTAATCATAACCCAAATTAGAGTGTAATTAACTTTGTTTAGAGTAAGTATAGATTGTTTAGTTAACTGTTGCAACTACTTAACATATGAGTGTTTTGCTATTGTATGAGAGAACATGTAGCTCTCTCTCTTTTTCTAGCTTAATATCACTCACTATGTTTACTTTTATTCATGGAAATCCCTTTTCATTCTTTTTATGATCTTTTTCCTTATTAACTTAGAACTACTTGTGTTCAACCAAATTCTTATAATAGTCTTGTGTAATTAATTCATGCCTTGCTGATTATGAACCACCAACTTATCTTGTAACAAATTTTAATTACTAAAATCAAGGACATCGATCTTTCATAAAAATTATTAAAATATTTTTTCAAAATTCATGAACGAATTTCATGAATTTTGACAAATATTTTCAATTTTAAACTTAATTGCTTATATAATAAAATAAACTCAACATTTTTCTTAATAATTTTCTATTATTTAACGTAAAATTTTCTCAATTTTAAATATTGATATAGTTCCAATTTTTCATTATTGCAGAGCTGTTTAATTGTTTAATAGGGAGGATTTATGTAAGAAAAGAAAAATAAAATAGAATTTAATTAGAATAATTTACTCAAAAAAAAATTAATTAGATGATAGTGTAGTAGTAGAATAAAGTACAAGAAATATTTGGGCGCAATTTTATTAACACTATTGCATTGATTCTATTAGAATTCAACAGATAAATATGTTTAAGAGTATGTGTGTGATTGTCAGAAAAAAATTCTTGTTTTTATCACTAATAATCCTACCTGTTTTGAATATGACTGTTTTACATAAAGAATATGCACAATCTTAAAAAAAAAAAAACAAGTATAACAATGTGTAAGAAGATAAAATGTCAAATTACATAAAAAATTAATATTTTTAAATTTAAAAATTTATAAAATTAAAATATTTTTTTATCAACAAAGACAAATTATATTAGATATTAAACCAACCAATTAAGTACAGGATATATAGTAAATAAATAAATAGTGTTTCTTAGATATATTGACAAGAGTTTGAAAATCCAGTTGTATGGATAAAATAATTTTATTGAAAGAAACAAAATTCTTTTCTGTCTCATATCTATGTTTTGAAAGAATTTAGGTTAAAAAGTATACTTAATTAATTCAACACCCAAAAGATATATTAATTACAAGTGGTATCCCAATCTATATTAAATGGAAATCCAACAAGGTTTTCATGCAGCATATTGTATATTTCTAGACAACCATAAAATGTAATTGAATTTAATTTACATAGTGTCCTCTTATTTACTCAAATTAATTAACACCCATTCATATCCAAATGTTGATTTCCACTATTTTTTTTTTCTTTATGGGTCATCTTTATCTATTGATTTTGCATTCCTATCTATTTCTTTAGGTATTCAATCACTACCACTTACCATTTTCTTGAACTCTAGATTTTTCAAAATTTAGGTGAATACTCACTAGTTATAACCCTTTTTTTTCATTGGAAGAAAAAAACACACTGTAGCAACTAAAATTTCAAACACAAACCTAAGGTCCTCTTGAAGTTCATCAATTTGGTTAATGATGAAATGAAAGTGTATGATTTCTCCGCTAGTATTTACAAGTAATTAAAATCCCAAGCACACACCCAAATCATTAAAAACTGGTTTGAGTTGGTTTTTGCTGAAAGAAAAATATTTTTTTTTGAAAAAAAAAATATTTTTAATTAAAAAGTAAAACTTGAAATGATTATATAATTTTAAGCTATTGTTATGATGATAGATAATTATATTAATTATTTTCAACTGATAAATGTTACTAAGTGCTGTTAAACATATTAATTATACTTGTTTTAGTTTTATATTTAATATTGAATGTTATGTATTAGTATGAGTAATGACTTTTATAAATAAAATTCAATTTTTAATATTATATAAATTATAAATATTTTTTACTATTTGATATTATTTAATTATTATCAATTCAACCACAATTTAATATGATTAAAACTTAAACCCTCACCGATTTTCACCATTTGAATAACAATCTGGTTTTGAAAAACCTTGATTCAGATGTGTTACTGTGCAGAAACCTTTTAAAAACTGGGACCTTATGCCGTACCAAATGCTTAACATCAATTAAACCTAATTTGCAGAGATTCCTTCTCATATGTTCATCTAAAATCAATTTATTATTAGAACTTTGATAAAACCCATGTCAAATTATAGCACTTGTGACAATCAATTAGAAATTTTATTTAATTAAATAATATTAGTAATTTACAGCTAGTACATGATTTGCTATTTAATGCTACAAATAATTAATACATTCTCTGAATAAAGACTTGGCTAGCTAGCTTTTCTAAAATAAGTATATATCTCATAAAAAATTAACAATTAATATTCTATAATATTCATAATTTATTATGTATATGTACATAATATGAATTATTGATCTTTTAGTTAATTAATATCTAAAATTAATACTTAATTATTTTTTTCTCTAAAATAATGGGCCGGAATATATAGCTAGAATATTTTACTTGTGATTTTCTTCTCTGCCATTTTCTAAGTACTTAGTAAGAAAAAAAATCCTTAACATACTTTTACACTATAAAAATATATAGAGTAAATTAAATGGATACGAAAACAACAAAACTATAACAGCACAAATCTCCATTTGAAAGAAATTCACCAACATGCAGAAGTTGGAGACAGAAATCACAAATCACACCGACCACCTAGTTTCCAAAAAAAATAAACAGTGGTACTTCTTTCGATCTCATTAACTGTTTCTAGAGATAGTATATCAAAAGCTTTCAAAAAGGATAAAATATGAATTAAAAGTAAAAAGCTTTTAATAAAGTTTTTTTTATTAATATTATTTATTCATAAAAAATATTAAAATTCATAAAAAAAATTCGAGTTATTTTTAACATATTTTTTTATTATTAACTCTTTAACTACTAATATTTTTTAGATACTAGCTAATAAGGTTCAAAACTTGTACATAATTGAAAGGGAGAGCATACAAAATATTAAAAAAAAAAATTTAAATATTGAAACACTTCTTCAACATACTTTTAAGAAATCAGGAAAAATTTTAAACCCAATTCTAGTTAATATCAGAAAATTTTAATTATCATTATGCTTTTTAAAATAAAACAGCTGTTTTTATTTAAAAAATTAAAATAACATTATAATTATTTCAACTTATTTTTAAATATTCTTTTACTTTATTCTAAATTAAAAATAATAAAATCATATTTACAAAAAAGATAATTTATACATATTCAAAAGTTAATCTCATTCTTTTATTGACATATATAAAATGAAAATACTGTTTTTTTTTTTTGAAGGTGAAAAAAAAAGAAAAAAAAATCATAGCATGTTTAAGACGGTGGCACGTCATAGGTGTCGGTGAAAGAGTGTCAAAAGAGTAAATAAAGCGAAAAGCAGTGGCGAAAAGCGAGTTAGCGAGTCCCTCCCTCCGTCACTAACGTGTCGTTGCAATATAATCATTTCCCGCGACTTTGATTTTCGCATTTTCCATTCTCTTCTTTCTCTCTCTCTCTCTCACTGCAACTACTTTCTTTCTTTTCCCGTGAAATCTCAACTTCAATTCAACTCCATCGAATCACACGAATGCAACAAACACGCACTCTCTCTCTCTCTCACTCTCTGACTCTGCGTGACTCAGATCCGGTGCAGATTCGATCGGACGGAGAACGAATGGAATTCGGAAGATGAAGTTCTATGTGTCAGCGAAGGGGATAAAGAGACTCGTCGCCGTTTCCAATGACGCCGGAAAAGGATCCGCAAACACAACTGTTCCTGCCGACACCGTCGCCGCTCGCCGGATTTCCAACCGGACGGTGCTCGTGCTCGGAATCGTGTTACTGCTTGGATTTGTGAGAGTATCGGTTCTGGTGCTGGAATCCTCTGCGGTATGCTCCACCTTCGGTAATTTTTCGTTTCCTTTTACTTTCTGTTCGTAATTTTGATTAATATTCATATCTATTTTGTTTTTTTTTTTACTGTTTCGTATTATTACTATTACATAGTCCGGTAAGTAAAACTGTTGAGTTGAATTTAGCGTCGTTGACCACAAGTACATATGAATTCAGTGCACACCGCAAAGTACAGAATAAATATGTAAAACACGTACCACGCCATCTCATAGAGTGTGGCGTTTCTTTCAATTTGTTTTTGAAATAAATAAAAACTTGTTAACGATTGATTACTTTAATATATAGTTTGATGATAATTTTTGGAAACTGTTTGAACGAGAAAGAATTAATATTGATATTTAACGCGTTCAAATTATACAATTATAACTTTGACTATGTATT
The DNA here is from genome assembly GCA_026586105.1 of Hylodesmum podocarpum. NCBI lineage: Eukaryota > Viridiplantae > Streptophyta > Magnoliopsida > Fabales > Fabaceae > Hylodesmum > Hylodesmum podocarpum. The sequence goes on along the minus strand of JALJEV010000519.1, from coordinate 2,387,495 downwards.
TTAAACACATGCAATGCAATACCATTATTCGTTTCAGTTTTTTTATAATGTAATTTTTTCAGTTTAAATACGAAATCATTGAAAGAAAAACGGGCAAACTTAAAATTAATTGCACTATTTTGAAATAATGTTATTATATTTAAATATGAATTTAAAAGTTATATATTAATTGTTTGAATAATTTTAAAAAATTTACCATCAGAATCAACAAACTTATTATTATATATTATAAATTATAAATTATTGTTAGTTGTATTATAAAATACTACTTCTCTTTTAAAATATTGTTGTTTTAAAGGTAAAGTAGTTTACATTTTATATCCATATATACACCTTTAATTTTGATATTGCATTTGTTAGTCCCTAAATATTGTATCACTGATAGATCGTTTTTTATTAAGGATAATATTTAGGTGTTAATTATAATATTTTAAACATTATTATTTAATATCAAAATTAGATTTAAAAAAATATTAAAATTAAAGTTTTATCTCAATAATCTTAGAAAAAGTTGATGTTAAAAATTAATACATGTCAATGAAGTAAAACACTAATTTTAATAAGAGTAAAACATAGCAGGGAAAAAAAAAAGGAATAACATAAGAATTTACTACACTTAAGTTTTTATCTTTTTATTAATAAGATGTTACCAATAATCATTAATCAAGATTAAATATTAGTCATCAATTAAATTTATATTACAATCGTAATATTTTATTAATTTAATTTTTAAATGCTAACAAAAATCTAAAAGTAAAGGAATCATCGCCTTTCTCTTTATATTGTGCACTTCTTTTGTTTGGAGTAGTAAAAACTAAAAGGTCTAAAGTTTATGGTCTAAAGAGTTAATACGAGACAACTATTATTTTTTTTAATTTTATGGGCAAGTCCTAAAATGTTCATGTATATATATTATTTTTTTATTAAAAAATTCAAACCAAGATTTCCTCCTCCCTTCTGATTTCCTTAAAATTCTCATATTAACATGGTGAATAAAATATCATGTTCTAATTTCTTTGTGAGAGTCATTTTTTCCGTCGGCAAATACAAAAGTAGAGATTATAAGAATATCCTTTTCCCATTAAAGTGTTAGAAAATCCACCAAAAGAAAAAGTGTCACCCCTTTGGGTTGTTAAATATCAAAACCATTTACTTCCTCCTTGTGAGCCCAACGTTAACTATGTCTCCTAACACAACGAACATGTGCTGCCTAACCCTTAAACTTCTATAAATGTCTCCACCATCCCTCAAGCCAAAGAGGAATGCACATGAATTTACGTCATCTCTACGAACTCTCTAGGGTGTATAAGTAAAAGTGCGTTAGTTTTACATATAAATCACTTGTCAATGTAAACATCTCTTTTTAAAAAAACACAAACTATTGTCGGTAGATCTTGATGAAACGCCGGTATTTAGAATGACTATTATACATTTTTTAATAATTAAATTTATAATAAATAAATATTTTTAATATATAAATTATATTATAATTAAAATTCTCTATAAAAAATAAATTTTAATATATATATATATATTTTATTTAATTTGGAATCGTAGTGAATAATTCAAATTATGCTGTAAGATGATTTTTAGTTGTAAATATTGTGGTAAAAATTCATTGAAATTCAGTTTAGATAAATAAGGTAAATTTGAAGGGATAAGAACCTACGATGATTGATCATGCTACAAATAAAAATATAGAAATAGAGTAATTTGGGATTCTTGAAAGAAATATATTTGATTAGTAGCGAAGGTAATACATGAAAAGCATATCTGTATAGGAATAAAAAGGAATATGATATTGAGAATGTATATAAAATAAAATTTCACTCTTCAAATTAATTTTACCTTTTAATTTATAAGTACAAGAGTATATTAGTTTAGAAGTTATACCAATAAAGGATGTTATTTTATTAGATGCTATAGAAAAACTAATATAGGATATCAAAGTTTTCTATCATAATAAAAAAAGAGATATCAAAGTTTTTGAACTTGACTTGAAAAAATTATCGAACTATCAATTTAACTCAAAATTAGAAGAAAAAAAAAAACTCTTAAATCATCCTTGGAATCAGCTCATCTTTTTTGAAAAGTTAATGACAACATCTATGAACATAATTGTTGCAGATTGCGTGGGATCGACATTTTTCGGCAGGCATGACGCGAATCTGGTATAACTAATCTATATTGTTATTTTTTAATGACTTTTTGTTTATATTTTAATAAACAGCTTAGAATTATTCATTTGAACTATTTTTAATAAATTAAATTGCCATCATCAATTCGACTTGAGGGACTGGATTTACAATGTTGGAATAAATAGTTTCGTTCTAAGTATTTATTTAACTGCCAGTTTTATTGAATTGTATTGTCGTTATTAATATCTAGGATAAGTTAGGTACATATATAACAACTATATTAATAATTTAATTTATGTTACATGAAATCTCCTTATATTAAAGGAAGAACAAGCATAATTAATACCTGATTGTTAGCATACAATTTTTTTAATTGTTGGCATATAATCATGTGGATGTAATAACGATAAATGCCATATTTTTTAAAATTTAAAATAAAAATGAATTTAAATATGAACAATACCAACACGGACGTGCGTGAAAGATGACAAACAGGTGTCGTGCACGAAGTTCTCATGGGGATAAGACAAAACAGGCTATCAAATGATCATGTAAACGGTTTTTTTTTTTTAAAATTGTAAATTTTAAGTCAAGTTTATGTAAATTTTTATGGTAAAAAAATGATATGTTAAAAATTTATTTTAATTTTTATCTCATATTTTATGTTGCCGTGACTTACATTCCCTTTTTTAACCGTGACACTGATACTGTATGATATGCATGAAGAAACTCAGAGATGAGCTGACAAGAGCACTAACAGAGGCAAATGAAGGCAATGCTATTGAAGGAGGATCCATATCATTTGACGAGCTTGTGAAAGTGTTGGCGTCAAAACAAGACTTTAAGGAATTTGCTTTCATGACCAAGGCCATGGTACACAAAAACCTTACTCATTTACCTTTCTTTGCATTAACGAGTTACTCTTAGGATTTTCCCTCGTGATAACATGTGTTTCTTCTGTATACCTAATGTGTTTAGAAACCTTAAGAATGAGGTTTGTAAACAACTAAGACAAAATACTTACAGTCTTGATATATTTTTATGTTGATATGTAGATATTACGGATGGAACGTGAGGTGCAATCAGCTAGGAAACAGGAGTCACTTAATTGGCACCTAGCTTCACATGGTATACCCCAAAGTCTGCATTGTCTTTGTTTGAAATTGGCTGAAGAATACGCTGTAAATGCCATGGCACGGTCTCGCCTACCTCCTCCTGAATTTGTCTCTCGCCTTGCTGACCCTACTTTTCACCACATTGTTCTTCTAACTGACAACGTCCTTGCAGCTTCTGTTGTTGTAACTTCCACTGTTGAAAATTCCGCCAACCCTGGAAGATTGGTCTTTCATATTGTTACCGATAAGAAAACTTATACTCCAATGCATACTTGGTTTGCCATCAACCCTACTAATTCAGCAGTTGTTGAAGTTAGGGGGTTGCACCACATTGAATGGTCTAAAGAAGTGAACGCCGGTGTCAAAGAGATGCTTGAAACTAATGATTTAATTTGGAAGCATTACTACAACAACTACAAAGAAAAGAAGCTTGACCATAGTGAAGAGCATAACAGATATTTGGAAGCTTTGAGGCCCAATAGCCTTTCCTTGTTGAATCATCTTCGCATATATATACCTGAGGTAATTAATTCGTGTCTTTTAGCTAGCCCTAAGAACAAGGTCACGATTTTGACACCAACGTCAAGGTTTTTATGGCATCTATAATATTATCCTTCAATACTAAGGAATACGACAAAATCACGTGTAACTCAGTGTGTGTAACTTAGTTGATAATTCACCATGAGTTTATGAGGAGAACCTCAATTCTCACATAAACACTCTTGGAGAGGAATGAAGAGTCTTAGATGTAACTAAGCATTAAATCAAGTGAGTAATATCACGTAGATCCTTAAGTAATATTTGTACCATTCTCAATCAATCATAAAGTTTCACCTTAATAATTTATATAATTACTAATTGAATTGTATCTAAGTTTTCTTCCTCCTTTTTTTCTATACATATTTTATGATTAGTTAGAATATTTTGAAAACTATAAAATGAAGAAAGAAAATTAATAGATAATAGTAGAACTAAAAAAATATATAATTTTAAATAAATTTTAATGTATATCATGAAAATGTTTGAAAGAGTGACTTAGAAAGTGTTGCCAACATTTTTTTTTTAATTTAAATCGTAGCCTAAAATTTTATAACAGCAAGACAAAAGCTGAGTGATAATTCATGATATATTGCTTAATAATGTGAATTTTGTGGATCATCGCAGCTGTTTCCAGATCTAAAGAAGATAGTATTGCTGGATGATGATGTTGTAGTACAGCACGACATATCTTCTTTGTGGGGATTAGATCTTAATGACAAGGTCAGTGGTTCGGTGTTCAAGTCATGGTGTGAGAACAGCTGCTGCCCTGGAAACAAATACTTCAACTTCTTGAACTTTTCAAATCCTATCATATCATCCAACTTTGATGGTGATAAGTGTGCATGGCTCTTTGGCGTCAATATATTTGATCTTGAAGCTTGGAGGAGATCAGATATAACTAAGACTTATCATCAGTGGTTGAAATTTGTAAGTATATATACGTTGATGAACTTAAGATAGTTAGGCAACATCATTTCTTTATAAAATGTGTTTTGATAAATTTCCACTTGCATAAAAAAATGGAACTAGCAAGATAAATTAAAGTTTTAACTTCACATTTTTCCTTCTTAAGCATGTCTCATTGTTGATGAACAAAGCACGAGTGATTTGAAATGTTCATGAAAATCTTTAATAAGTTTTCATGGATTCTGAGAAGCATCAAGAAATATAAGGTTTTATAACTTAAATAGAAAAGGAGAAATATTGTGCACTAGAGAAGAACTAGCAGTTCAGTTATTATTCAGCTAGAGAACTTTTCCGTGATTCTACCTACCAAACAGGATTTTCTTAAGCAATTCAGTTCTTATCAAAATTTTCATCATTCCTTAAAATCTATTAAAATTACAAAATCATGAGTGAACTCATTGAAAAAAAAAATGAATTTAATAAATTTTTGTAATTTTTAATAAATTTAGACAACAATAATCTATGTTCAGATCAGTTTGGTAAGGGTTTTGCTAACATTTTGTGAACATGTTCAATTCTTTATCATCAAGGGTGCTGTTTTCTTCTGTTTTTGTGATGATGATATTAACTACATGCATGCGTATTTATCTGATTTGATTTGATTTGATTTGATGCAGAACGTGAAGTCTGGGTTGACATTATGGAATCCTGGACTGCTTCCACCAGCTTTGATTGCTTTTGAGGGTGAAGTGCACCCTATAGATTCATCATGGCTCGTGACTGATTTAGGTTATCGCCATCGATCAGAAGAAATCAGCAACAGAATAGAGAGAGTGGAAGCTGCTGCTGTTGTTCATTTCAATGGCCCAGCAAAGCCATGGCTTGAAATTGGTTTACCCGAGGTTCGAAATTTATGGAGTAGATATATAAATTTCTCCGATAAGTTTATTAGAAAATGTAGGATTACAGAGTGAAGAAACAAAGTTATTATGCCTCTCCAACAAGTTCATGCTGCGATAGAACCAATGATATCGTATGTGATCAGAGGGAAGAAGATTTTGCCTTCAGTCTCCGACTCATGCGCTTAATTTACATGCACACAGTAGTAGTAAGGTATTATTGCTCCATGTTCATATAAATATATAGCAAAATAGATGAAGCAACTATACAATATACCATGTTAGAAGAAGCTAGCAGTAGATGCAGTCTAAGAATGAAAATACAAGCATCGTAGTCAACGTAGTAGTCTAGTACAGTAAATAAAATCTTTTAGTAATAATAATATGCAGTCAATCACTTAATTCACTCACGATATTTCTCTCTCTTCACATTTTATATATTTATGTATTTCTCACTCTTCATATCTTACATTTTATATATTTATGTATTTCTCACGCTTCATATCTTATAACTGGTTATCTAGCTGTTTGCGTATTTCAACAATCTTTTAAGTATTTTTTATTAATCTCCTAGCTAGAACATAAAATTATTTCCAGGTCGATTATTTTTTATTTAGTTTTAATTTAGATAGGTTAAATATGGATTAAAATTAGTCTTAAAACCAATTTTCTAGATTAAGATTACTTTCTTTAATTCAATTGAATGAGGATTAATCTTCATTTTACTTTATGCAAATCTCTTTAATTTTTACGTTTTGAATTATATGATATAATATAAATGTTAATGGGGATTAATCTTTACTTTACTTTAGTTTTTGGGAACTTTTTTTTTTTATCTATGAGAATTAAACATTGGTGTTAAAAAATTTATAACAACTTGTACATTTAGCTTATTGAATTAGTTTCGACATTTTCTTCTTACACATGGCCCACAAATGTAAATAAAAGTATTTATTCTAGAATGTAATGCATTATGAAATGTTCATTCTGAAATTAATGTAAATAAAAGTTACATCACTTATATGTAAAAATTTTGTGAGTAGAAGGGTATATGGAAAGAATTCACTAACTTGTCTCGTTGAAGCATGGGCTCTAGTCATATAGATATTCAGCTAGCCTGTCTCTTATAAATAGTGATTGCATTTGTGTTCATTTATTATACTATGAACGTACACTCCCCATTAAGTTCATTTTGTTAAATTAAGCCTCCCCTTGTCATCAAATTTTAGCTTTTTCTAATAAATTTCAACCAATAAAAGAATTATATTCAAAAGAATATATTAGAAAACCTGTTTTTTTTTTTTTATAATTATTCTCACCATAACTTGCAAATATCAAAACTTTAGATGGTATTTGACTTGAGGGTTTTTCGTTTTTAGTTCTAATAAAAATAAAAAATAGAGGTGAAAACGTATTGATTTTTTTAAAGTGTTTATGTAAAAATATTTTTAAAATAGGATAAAAATAAAGAAATATTGTAGTTCTATTATTACAGTTTTTAAAAAACTAATTTTAAAAAATAAAAATTAGAAATGAAAACAAAATATAATTCCTCACACCCAAACACCACCTCATGTTCTTAGGATTACAATGCTTAAATCTCACTCGTTACTTATTTGTCAGTCCCGAGCTGCGTAATTAATATTGTTAGTTTGAATCATCATCCACATTCTAGACAAAACACGCACCTATATTTCAAAAATTTAGAGGACTTCCTACAAAACAATGCAGCACCTTTTTCTGTCTCTTGCATATATTTTGTCACTAAAATACAAATTATCTTAATTTTAACCGTTTTAAGTAAAAAACTGTCACAAAATTATGAAACTTCCAAAGGTAAAATCAATTGATTTATTTTTTCAAAGGTACAGATTGCAAAATTACCAAAGTTTGGAGGCAATTAAACCTCTTAGTTATGTATTGGTATAGTCAATTTCAGTGTGACTCAAACCTGCACAAGGAGCAGGCCAAGGTAATTAATGTTGCCTAATTTGGTCATGCTACTGCAACAAGCCTAGTTTTGGAAGTAACTTGTATAGAAACTTGGGACCATAGGGATTACTGCAAATTCTGTATGTATATACGTTGGAGGAATGGACAGAGCTACTATATAATTCCTTCTCCCCTCACGTGAGGGTATATTCTTTATGTTGAAATCAATAATGCAGAAAAAAAAAATAAAAACTATGAAGGAAAAGCCAGCTAGAGCCTACATATATATTATGTAGAAAAATATTTGGTAACAACTATAATACAAAAATAATTCATTTTAAAATATGAAGAGAGACAAATACGTAAATATATACATGATTCAGTCAGAAAATTAGCTAAAGAAAGTAACGAATATGTCACAGCCATTGATATTTATCTGAAAAGTTAAAGTACACATAGTTGTGTTGTATATTTGTGAGTGGCTGTATGGGCCTTTAAGCTTGATTTCTTCAAAACAATGCATGGAGAAATTAATATATAATGAATGATGTGGAACAATCCCCATCAATTTTTAATTACTCCTCGTATAATGTTCATATTGAAACAGCAACATTTTTATAAGCCAACCAACCAAACATACAAATACAATATGCTAGGACTGAATAGAAACTATATATATTGAGATAGAGGAAGTCACAAACAATAAAATATAATGTATTAATTGGTACAAGTTAATGCTGATTCTGGATCCCTTGGAAAAACTCGAGCCGAGGAAACTCTTAGGCACTCATTCATGAAACTTAAGGATGTATCCCACACCACTTGCAACATATATAAGCAGCTATTTCAGATAGAAAGGCCGTAGAATCATTCAAATGGCTTTCCAGCTTAATTATCAGCTGCATCCATAGGTGAGAAATGAAGTGAGAAACATATCAAAAGACAAAAGGGTTAGTTAATGCTTTTACAAAGAAGAAGAGTAACATTACACAATCAACTTCAATACGTAGTTATTTAGCCAGCTAACTTATTACGCTGTGAATTTTAATATGTAGCTAACCAATTAACTAACTTATTAAATGTTTTAATTTTCTTTTTCTTCATTTATTTCTTCACATTTTAAAAATAGTTGTTGGGTTGTCAACTAAACATTTGTCTATCAGAACCATCAATTAAAATCATGAACTATATATAACAGCCCGAGTACTGTACTACTATATATATTTGGACTGGTGATTGATGCTCCTCTAGTTTGTCTTTGTTTTCAATATGATGAAAAGGACATTTACCAACAACTTGCCATTAACAGAAGATCATTAAGACTAATAATGTGCTTACACAAGCTGAAGAGGAGTCTGGTCTTGACGTGAATATTGATGATTGGAATCTATGACTAGATTTGCAGGGAAGAAATTTCTGTCATATGATGATTGTGCTGGTATGGACTCACACTCACTTCCCACCATCAAATTCTGTTGCCGTTGTTGTGCTCTCTCATGTTCAGCTATCTGCAATATATCATTCATCTAATTTAACTATATTCAAGACACACATTATATAGATTCACAGTGTGTGGTATGTGTGCATGTGTCTTAAAAGGAACCAAGATACCTTAGCTCGCAGAATATTATTATGATTTTGCAGCTCTATTTCCTGCATTTTTCAGTATAATGTGCATATTAGAAAAGATATATGCATAAATTTGAAAGAGTCTATAATTCTAGTCTAATTTCAGGATTATTGTAAATATTCAAAATCTGGTTTGGGAATTCCTGAAATGTAATACTTAACAAAGTACAAGAATTACTCAATCATTTTCAATATAGTGTAACTTAATTTATGATATATTTTCTTCAGAAATGAAGCAAGCAAGTATAACAGAAATTAATAGCATCAAAGGAAATGATGAGTACCCGTTTTTGCATGAACTCGATATCAGCAAACAATGTTTCATGCTGAAAGAATTTGAGTGCGTACGTTAGTCCAATGGAATAATGATATTTCTAAATTGGAAGCAACATAACTTATATTTTCAAAATACTAGAGAAATCATTTTATTCAAAATATAATGCTAACTGAAATTATCTTAGTTGCTACTTTTTTACTAACTTCTTGCATAGTTGATTTATATAAATGCATAATTAATGTTTATACCTTTCTGGATCTAACTCTACTTAAACCTTTTTCCAGTCTGCTTTCAAGGTTCTTCAATTCCTTTAGACTCAGAGAGCTAAGAGCTTCACCAAGGATGTGCCTGGAAAGCAAAAAATTCCATTGAGTTTTTTCATTCAATGGAGAAACTATGTTGAAAAAATATTTTCAAGAGAAAGGAATTAACCAACCTGTTTAGATTCTGAATATCTCTGATCTGTCTTTTTAATTTGGACGATTCCTGCTGATAAAACTGATATTGAAAAAAAAAAAGGATAGAAGTGTCAAGTAGTTAGAATTAGAGAACCTTGTGAAGGATCAATAGAGTATTAATATACTATAAATTTAATTGGAATACTGAATAATTAATGAATATAATTGATATAATTGAAATATAAGTTAAGAAATCAACTTTATTTCGTAGTCAATTCCAATACACAACCCATTAACTAACTCGTTCCAAAAAAAACATACATGTGTATATATTTTATTTATAAATTTTTTCTCTTCTTTTCTTTTTCTTCATATTTTATTACTAGTTCTAATTGTATGTAGATTATAGTGTCTTATAGATATTTTTCTTAAAAAATACATGATAGATCTCAGTTTTCTAATTTTTTTTTTTCAATTTTATGGATCAACCTAATTGTTTCTCTTCTTTTCTATTTGTTTTTTCAATTCTCAATCTGCAACCACCAAGATTTGGTAGGGTTAAGATTTTGAACCGAACTTGAGTTTTTAGGAGACTAAATTTACCTGAGTATTAGCTTCAGAGACAGACGATTCTGCATTGGAGGAAGTGGCACATGCTTTCTTGTACCTATCTATAGTTCCTCTAACACTGCCATTAATACAAGAAATAGAAATATAAAGAAAAATAATATTCATAAAAAAAAAGTTGAAATTTAAAAGTTCAATATTAAAAAGAATATGCAAGAATAATTTTGTTTCAACTGATCAACACTTCCATCAATATTATTTTGTAACAAGTATAATATAGATATGTAGGGTTAATTTGGGTATTCACTTTATTTTTTAATAAAAAAAACATAAAAAAATGAAATTTACTTTTTTTAAAAGTTAAAATTAATATTTTTATTAACTAATATACAGAAAATCTCACTTCTTTTAGAAAAGTAAAAAAAATAACTTTTTTATCAATGAAAAATAAATTTTAACTTCTAGAAAAATAAATTTAACTTTTTCCTAATGAATGTAAAACCCCATTTATATGAGTTTCTCTATAGTTCAAAAACACAAGCTGGTTACTGGCACAAGACCAAAGTGAATTAATAGAGTATGCACAGAAGGGGTCATATTGCATCAGTGATGTAGGTTTGAACTTTCCCTTTAATTGAAATGTCCAAAACACATAAATGGAGAGAGTGGGTAAAGAATTATTCCAGAAAGATGAAAGCAATAAAAATATATGGGGAAGAGAGACATGGTTTTCCTTTAGCTATTCTTAGAACCTGTTAGCATCATCTAACTTTTAGCTACTTAGGGTAAAGAAATCAGAAATCAGAATAACATCCATTTTTCTAGGAAAACTTGTAAAAATATTTATTCCTCATAAAAAAAATTGCAAATCTCACATCCCCATGAAAAATTGCCTCCAAGTTTATGCACAAGAATTTTTTTCAAAAAAAATAAATTGACAATTAATTAGAAACAAATTCACAATGTTACACTTTTGCTTCCGTTTCTTTTTATAATCTTTATTCATTTGGATTTTTGTTTTTTACCCAAAAAAAAATCAAGTTAGTTAATTAAAGCAAAATAGCTAAAGAGTTGTTTTAAAACCCTGAACCAGAAATTTCTTGAGAAACCCTACCAATTATACTTTCCTCCATTATGTAAAGGACAAAAATTTCGAAAATGGGAAACAAATGTCAAATACGACATCCCTGAAACTCTATACTCAATTACTAGTTTCAATTGATTTACTTTTTCAACAAAAATACAAATTATTTAATTAATTGATCATATAAAATTCAATTAATTGATCATATAAAATCGTTTTTGAAGCTTTAAACTCTAATAAAAAATAAAATAATTTTTTAATCATTATTTTTTCTTTTTTTTTCTTAAGTATTACCAGTTATTAATGCTGTGAAAAATCTGATGCAAATTTTAAAAAAACTAGTACATTGAGTGGAGAACCCTAATATCTGATTTGATTGGTGTTCTTTGCAATGGTATGGAAATAAAATTTTCTTAAAAGAGAAAATGGATAATTACAAAAAATTTATACAAATAATTATACAGTAAAAGATATAAAAGAAAAAAGAAGAAGAAAGATGACTAATGTCAAAAAAAATATTTATTATACAAAGTATATACAAAAATAAATTTAATGTGTAAGTGATCTCATTTTTGAAACACTCTCCAAAGTGTTATTTAGTTGGAAGATACCCCAAATTTACAGTTTTTTTTTTTTTTTTTTTTTTGTATCCTTAAATCTTATCAGAATTGAATTCCATTCTGTATGTGTGAAAAAATATTGAAGTGATTGAGGTGTGACTGAACAGTGGAAAAGTCTGAAACCCTAACTCCCAATTGGATGAAGGCCTGTGTTGTGTGACAATATATTTTGCTTTGACAAATAAGTAGTATTAAGGAAGACTCAAGATTGAAAAGAAAGAAAAGAAGGTTGGAAGGGTTTTATTGAGTGTTTGACAGCTTTACGCAGCAAACCCTTTTAATACATGATGGTTGACAAGTGGAAAGAGAAAGAAGTAAGCATGATTGGTAAAGCATAACACCATGGTTAACATTCACAAGCTAGCTAAGATCTCTCACCTTCAAATTCTTTGTAACCTGAATAAAGCTTTCTCTTCATCTGATATACATATACATACATATATATAGATGCTATGATGCTACTCTATATTGTTTCACCTTAACGTGTAATTCTATCACTTACACACATCTGCACCCTTCTAAACAAACCACTGTAATACGCATGAAAGAGCTAGCATCAAGTACAAGATCTAAAAGAATGATATACCTGTAATATAATATAGTACTCATAATCCCATGAAACCCTAATTTCTAAACACCATTTTATGTTATTTATATATTTTTTATATATAAAGGGTTCTTAACTTACATTTGATTATGAGATCTAAAATATACATATTTGGATTTTTGTTTTTAAATCAGTTTATAAAATAAAGTTTGTCTCTCTTTTTATATATATTATATTTTGATCTTAAGGACTTAGAATTTAGGATGTTTTCCGGTGTGAGATTGAGAGAGAGGAATAAAGAGTGTGTTGAATTGATGTGTAGAAGAATTGAATGAAATAATAACCTGTTGTTGGCATACTCATAGAGGCGTCCACGGCTTGAGAAGACAACAAGAGCAACTTCAGCATCACATAACACAGACAATTCATAAGCCTTTTTGAGCAAACCGTTGCGGCGTTTGCAGAAGGTGACTTGCCTATTCGTTGTGTTCTCGATTCGTTTGATTTCTATTTTCCCTCTTCCTGTTTTCTTCTCACAACCTCCTTCTAATGTTCCTTGATCCTTCTGCAACTCCATCTGTGCCTGCAAATGTACCTACCAAGCTAAAAATTATAATTAGAAACAAAAAAAAAAAGGAAAAAAATACACCAAAATTGATGTTTGATTTGGTGTCACTTCAGGGAAATTGATTAGGAGATCATCCAAAGAAGCTTTGAAAAAAATTGGATATTAATAAAATCATGATGATTTGGACATATATATGTAGTATAAAGTATTGAGAATATATTAAGCTTGTCCTTGAATGAACATAAAAATCAAAAACATAAGGGAAAGAAACAAGGCTTGTGTGTGTATCTAGCTAGGTAGGGTGTACCTTTGCAATGAGAACTATTTGTATTCTTTGGTGTTATCCTACAATTGAAAAGAAAAGGTTGCAAAATATGGAAGTGAGCATGGCCAATGAGACAGGTATTTATGGGCTGAAAAAATTTGAAAATAGACCCTCCAACTATTACAACCCCAACCCCTTAGTACTGAAAATAATTTGGTAACTCCTTGTGTCATGTTTGGAGAGAAAAAGAGAGATAAAGGGTTTGAGATTCACCTGTCAACTTTCATGCTCAATTTATTAACCATTCATTTTCTCTATGTATGGGAAAAAGGCGAGAGGGGACAATGAAAGTGTCTTTTTGAAAGTGACTTTGTTAATGTGGGGTTTGATTCAATTTCATTGAGAGGGACGTAATGTAAGTTTGCACGCAAAAACTTGAAAAAAGCTTCAGGTTTTGAGGGATATATAGCTGCAGGTGGATTCTTTTGGATTTTGAGTTTTGGCATTTTATCTTGGTAGAATCTATGGCTAGATTTGTTCAATCTATTTCACTTCCTCTCATCCTTCAAACCTGAGTTTTCAAATGCCCACCCACCCCAACCCTTGCATTATTTGAATTTGAGATAAATTACCATAAAAAAAAATATATATTAGATAGACAATTGTAATAAATAAATAATCAGACAACTAATTATAAAATATAAAGAAAATTAACTAATTAGTTACGTATTACACAATTGACTGTAAAGTAAAGTTGAATTACAATATTATTTGAATAATAGTAAATTTTAGTATAAAATATTTAATTAATGTAAAACATAATTAGTCTTTTGTTTAGAAACACATTTTATGAACATCAATTTACATGTAAAATGTGAAAAACATAAAAGCTATAACTATAGTAACTTTTATCTCTAGATGTGGAAAATATGATCCTATCATTCGCCTAAGTTATTAAGTTCACTTTTAAACTCAAATAATTTTTTTAACTATAAACCGATATTTACAAAATTATAATAAAGGACAGATAAATCTAGACACCCTATATTTTATAAGTTGTGAAAGTTTATTAAGAGAATTTAATCAATTAAATCAATAATAAATGAGATTAAGCTCTAGTTTAATAAATTAAAAAATAAGGATGAATATTTTTAACTAATATTTTATAATATGATTTTGGATGATTTAACCTTAATGAATCGAATCAACCATGTGCATTATTATCTATAAGTGTTGAGCATTGAACAGAATGACCTAAATTAGGGTGAAAAATGAAACAGTGGGATAAGAAGAAAAGAAAAAAAGGTAAAGTAAGAAAATTAAATATGTCATGAGTGATGCAATAAGAAGAAAGAGATAAAATAGCAATAGATAGAATAAATTTGCTGGAAACATATAGTAATTTTTATGTCATAACAATCACAATTTGCATCACAGTAAAATTACAATGGCGACAGCTGCAAATCTGCAGTGGTCATAACCACAATTTAGACCACATTGAATAATTTTCTGTTTGTCAACTTTTTTTTTTCTTTTCAATCTAATACTAAGTGAGTAAACGCAATTAAATGAACTAAACTAAAACATGATTTTTTTAAAAGAAAATTAAATGTTATTTATTTATATCTCATAATAATGGAGAAAAATAGATAAAAAGTATTATTGTACAATTAAAATTACTTGAATGGTTATATGAAAGGGTTGTAATACCCACATTCTATTCCATTTTATCAACTAAGAATTCACTTATTATTTATTAAATATATGGTAATATCTAATTTGTATCTTCCAATATATTATATATGCAATGGCTAAGATGTGGGAGAATTAAACTAAACATGAATAAATCACTAAAAACTTATGATTTAAATTAGCATCTAGATGGATACACTCCTCATCCATGTTCCAAACCTCTATTTGGTATATATGTTTATTTCCACCATTGTTGTGGAACCATAACTATATCCAAAATTTCCCATGCCATCTGTTCGGAGCAGTTTAATGCCAATATTAAGGCTATATTCTATGTCGTTGGTGACCTAACATCATAAAAGGAAATTTTCATTCTTGAAAGTTTCTTGTTTGAGGACCACGTTATTCTAACATGGGAAGGGATATGATAATAACACATTCATAAGTGCAATTATTCCTTCATACCTACTCATAACCATGGTGTCTGAAATTGACATGCAATCATTTGTTTTTTTGACAAATTTCTGATTGATCACATGCGAGCTAATTAAAGTTGGTTGTATACATTTATATGACCATTCATGCATCACTTATAAAGTAATTAAGACAATTCGGGGCTATTTCCCATAGAAAAATAATTCTCAAAACATGATTATGTAATTCAAAGAGGTTGGTTTGACTAAGGTGTGTTATTGTAAATTCACTAGTATTTATTCTTTTGAATTTTGATTCTTATTAATAAGAAAATAGAAAGTCTAGACAGCAGAAGCATTTAATTATTAAATTAGTTTAAAGGAAAATGATATATATTTTTTTTAAAATTAAAATTAATTTTTTATTAGTTAATGCATAAAAAGTTAAATATTTTTTTCCGAAAAGTGAAAAGAGAAAACTTTTATGAGTTAATAAAAAATTAGAATTTGAATTTTAAGATACATTTCATTTTTTCCTTTTTATTTATTCTTTTAAAATTTATCCCACAAAAATTTATCCAAACAAACCCATGCTTTTTTCTTGTTTTCTTCTATTCAAATCTTTCCATAAAAGTTTAACCATGCTCCTTATCATAAAATTAGTGCAAGTCTTAATTTTTACTAATTGCGACTTTATAATGTGACGTGTATAACATGTGTGTTTTATGCTCCAGTTAATTTGATGGGCATCAAAAGAAACACAAAATAAAACTGTTAAACAAAAACTTGTAATAATTAATTTAATAAAGGTTTAAATTCATTGTTAATTCTGCACAATTTTTCAATTGAACAGTGTTGGTTTATTGTTAATTCACAGTCAATTTTTTTAAAAAAAATTACTGATATAACACTAATAGGTGTAGATGATACAATAATTAACATCACAACTATAAGAAGATACATTATCAATAGGTCACAAAATTAGAGGAACCATTAACATTAAGGCGTTATATTATTTCAACATATCTTAAAATTTAGTTAGACATAAGTCAAGAGTTAGAAATTTCATGATGTAATTGAGCATGCTAACAGCTCTAAACAGATTGCAAATAAGTTAGTGGACACCTTAATGCCCAAGTAGAAGATTAACCTATTCATATGAACAGTAAATAGTAAAGAAAATTTTTACAAACTATATGGAATAATAATAAAATGGAAACAGGGCACAACAATAAAATTGGGTGTTGTGTCCCATAGAGAAAAGAGACATATGTGTTTCATATGCCCCAATGGAAAAATTGACAAAGAAAAATAAAAATATAATATATAATAAAAATGTTTAGTAAAATTAAGTAAGTCAGAAAAAAAATTACTTCAATTTCTGTGTTTTACAATTGTCCTACATAGTCATTCCAATTGACACATAATATTGTGGCCAAGTAAATTGTTATTAGTCAATCTTAAAGTTAAAATCTTAAATGCAATATTCATTCCATAAATGGCAAGTAGGAAATCATTACCAAAGAAATTAACCAACACATTTGGCATGGAAATGATTTTGTAATGTATCTTGTGGCATGAGACGAAACAACTTGTTAACATCATTTAATGTTTTTGCATTTCCTTTGAATTGATTTTTGTCACTGAATTAGTTGGGTTGGGCCAGTGACATTGCAACCTGATTCTTCCTTCTTTTTCTTGGTTGGGATCCTCAGAAGAAAGGAAAAAATGATTTCTAAAAAATACATAATAAATCAATTTTAATGGCATGTATTTGATTGTCAATCACTTAAGATACTCATTACATGAATCTTAACATTTAAAGTTTAATACAATAACAAAAATAAATATGTATCACAATTGTTTGGCCTAAACAATTCAAACTAAATATGTATCACTATAATTTAACTGTTACAGAAATCATATTTTAGTAAATTACTAATAATGTAAGAATTAGTACAAATTTATATTATTGTAAATTGAATTCTCCTAGTACAATAAGAGTTATATTTAGGGGGGTTATAAGTTGGTTTCATATTTAATTAAAATTCAGACAAATTATTTAAATAAGAGTTATATCATGATTAAGTTGAATTGGTTTGATTTTATTAGATTTGTAATAAAAACATAATTAAAATTGTATATAAAATAATTATATTAATCACTTTTTTCAATAAAATCTTGCCATTTAAATTAATATAATCCAAAATTCTACCATAATTTATAATAAATATAATCATCAATATGTAATTAACATTATTAATAAGTTAACTACTAAACACTACCACACATAAAAAAATATAATAATGTCAAAAGGAGAAAGGTATAATAAGAAATACAACAATGTACAAAAGAAAGAGATATAATAAGTATACAAGAGAGACACGACTATATGTAAAGAAAATGCAATGATGTGCAAATAAGATCGAAGTTATGATCAATCAATACAAAATTTTTACATAAAGATAGAAGAGAAAGTTGAAAACATATATAAATGGGATAAAATCAACTCACTCATGTTGAAAATTCTTATGAATAATATAATGTTCTCTTGGAGTAACAAAGTACCCTTTCAAAAAGTTATTATTTGTTTAAATCATTCAATTAAAATTTATTACTATTGTTCAAATATAATAATAATATTATTAGTTTTATCATTTTGTCATCAAAATATTATTTAAAAGAAAAATATGTTGAAGACTAAATGGAATTAGACACAATTGTTTGTAAAGTATATGGGCTTAAGTTGAACAGGCCGACTAATGTTGTATAGAATATAGGCTTCTTTGAATCGGCCCAATAGTGTCATTGCAACGCAAATGGACTAGGCTGGATCGGCCCAATAATGTAATGTTCTGAAATGAAATGACCAATTAACCCTGTTTTGCTTTGTTCTTAGTTCTTCTTCACTGCGCCTCCATTTCCATCCACTGTGATTCCTTCTTCCTCATTTCAGTTTAAATTTTCTATCTTTCTCTTTCCATTACCAATTTGGCGTTGTTTTGCTTGTTGGGTCGAGGAAAAAATCTCAAATTTTCAACCATGGCTGCAACTCTTACTTCCAGATGTTCTCTTTGTATGTCCTCACTTTTACTCATATTTGTTTTACTTCATCTCCACACTTTTCTTATGGGTTTTCATAAAAGCTTCCAAATTTTGCTTATTAAACTAATTTCTTTTTAAATCATCTTAATTTTTACTTGTTTTGTATTTTTTTTTTTTTTTTTTTTTTTAATGAATTGTTACTTTGTTTTGTGTTAGTTTAGAGTCATTGCAGCTTTTATAATAACAAGCATGCATTAAGATAACAGTTGATTTGGTATTTGGATTGTTAACTCACTCTTCATCACACTTGATCAAGGAAAGCAAAGTTGGATTATTATTATTATTATTATTATTATTATTATTATTATTATTATTATTATTATTATTATTATTATTATTATTATTATTATTATTATTATTATTATTATTATTATTATTATTATTATTATTATTATTATTATTATTATTATTATTATTATTATTATTATTATTATTATTATTATTATTATTATTATTATTATTATTATTATTATTATTATTATTATTATTATTATTATTATTATTATTATTATTATTATTATTATTATTATTATTATTATTATTATTATTATTATTATTATTATTATTATTATTATTATTATTATTATTATTATTATTATTATTATTATTATTATTATTATTATTATTATTATTATTATTATTATTATTATTATTATTATTATTATTATTATTATTATTATTATTATTATTATTATTATTATTATTATTATTATTATTATTATTATTATTATTATTATTATTATTATTATTATTATTATTATTATTATTATTATTATTATTATTATTATTATTATTATTATTATTATTATTATTATTATTATTATTATTATTATTATTATTATTATTATTATTATTATTATTATTATTATTATTATTATTATTATTATTATTATTATTATTATTATTATTATTATTATTATTATTATTATTATTATTATTATTATTATTATTATTATTATTATTATTATTATTATTATTATTATTATTATTATTATTATTATTATTATTATTATTATTATTATTATTATTATTATTATTATTATTATTATTATTATTATTATTATTATTATTATTATTATTATTATTATTATTATTATTATTATTATTATTATTATTATTATTATTATTATTATTATTATTATTATTATTATTATTATTATTATTATTATTATTATTATTATTATTATTATTATTATTATTATTATTATTATTATTATTATTATTATTATTATTATTATTATTATTATTATTATTATTATTATTATTATTATTATTATTATTATTATTATTATTATTATTATTATTATTATTATTATTATTATTATTATTATTATTATTATTATTATTATTATTATTATTATTATTATTATTATTATTATTATTATTATTATTATTATTATTATTATTATTATTATTATTATTATTATTATTATTATTATTATTATTATTATTATTATTATTATTATTATTATTATTATTATTATTATTATTATTATTATTATTATTATTATTATTATTATTATTATTATTATTATTATTATTATTATTATTATTATTATTATTATTATTATTATTATTATTATTATTATTATTATTATTATTATTATTATTATTATTATTATTATTATTATTATTATTATTATTATTATTATTATTATTATTATTATTATTATTATTATTATTATTATTATTATTATTATTATTATTATTATTATTATTATTATTATTATTATTATTATTATTATTATTATTATTATTATTATTATTATTATTATTATTATTATTATTATTATTATTATTATTATTATTATTATTATTATTATTATTATTATTATTATTATTATTATTATTATTATTATTATTATTATTATTATTATTATTATTATTATTATTATTATTATTATTATTATTATTATTATTATTATTATTATTATTATTATTATTATTATTATTATTATTATTATTATTATTATTATTATTATTATTATTATTATTATTATTATTATTATTATTATTATTATTATTATTATTATTATTATTATTATTATTATTATTATTATTATTATTATTATTATTATTATTATTATTATTATTATTATTATTATTATTATTATTATTATTATTATTATTATTATTATTATTATTATTATTATTATTATTATTATTATTATTATTATTATTATTATTATTATTATTATTATTATTATTATTATTATTATTATTATTATTATTATTATTATTATTATTATTATTATTATTATTATTATTATTATTATTATTATTATTATTATTATTATTATTATTATTATTATTATTATTATTATTATTATTATTATTATTATTATTATTATTATTATTATTATTATTATTATTATTATTATTATTATTATTATTATTATTATTATTATTATTATTATTATTATTATTATTATTATTATTATTATTATTATTATTATTATTATTATTATTATTATTATTATTATTATTATTATTATTATTATTATTATTATTATTATTATTATTATTATTATTATTATTATTATTATTATTATTATTATTATTATTATTATTATTATTATTATTATTATTATTATTATTATTATTATTATTATTATTATTATTATTATTATTATTATTATTTTCTCAAGTTTTTAATTATTGTTGTAATCTCATAATTTCTGAGTGATTTTGTTAAAGTATTTTCTGTTTTTATTTTTAATTATGGAAATGTAACTTATTTTTATTCTAAAATGTTTATTTATTTTACACGACTTTTTCAAAGTAATAACAAAATAAAATTTAAATTTTAAACAATTATTGGTCTTTTGTGTTTGCAACATGTTCCATTCATATCAACAATTGAGCTTTATAATAGCCAAGCTGAAGTTGTGAAGCTTGAAACATCTTTGCATTGTTATTTCATGGATAAATCCTCTAACTTGAAAATGAAGTGAATATATTTTTTTTTCATATTGATGATTAGCTTCTTGCTTTGGTGGTGAAGTAATTAACTTCTTTTGGTTTGATATGTTGAAAACCAACCTAGTGGCCCGTTCTATGTTTGGTGGAATTAGCAATAGCTTCTCTGCTTCTTTAATGTCGCATGAAATAACATCCTCCAATTTCTTATCTCAGGTTAGTGTTTCAACTGTGGCAGCAATACATGTCATGGTTGTGAACTTGTGATCATGAGTGATATTTTCAATTGCATGTTATTTATTTTTCTTATCTTTGCTAAAATTGATCATTTCAAGTTGTAGACAACCTTATAAAGCAAACAAAACTTTGATATACATCATTAAGGTTTAGGTGTTGTTTTTATTATTTTCTTATTAGAATTTAGAGGTTTATCTCAATATTTTGTGCATTAAGGAATTAATCGACAACTTTACTTAGCAATTAACTGTAATACGCAGTCAACCAGTCAACTCACGTATTTCTCTCTCTTTATATATTATACATATACATATTTCTCTTTTTTCATCTTTTATAACTGGTTATCTGATTGTCTGCTTATTTTCATTGTCAAAGTAATTTTTCTTTAATCAGCATGGCGGAGTAATAATGTAAAAGAACTTTAGATAAGCATCCAATCACAAATAACTATTTATAAAATTTTTGTGACTTTTAAATAAATGCCTCAGAAGTCATACCAACCATGAATTCTGGTTGAATGACTGAATAGAAAGTTTTAGGTTGATAATGTATATAATAATTAAACTGTTGCATCAAATAATTACGATGCCTATTGAAATGAAACTCAAATTTTGATTAGAAGCTACACTAACAGCACCTAAGAATTTGTGTCTAAGTTTTGTCTAGTGCAAAAAGGCCAGATATGGATTGGTGACTAATGAAGAAAATTGTGACCCTTTAGCAGCAGAAGCGCACGTTCATACAAATGAGGACGGTTCTAAAAGTGGTTGATAATTCAGGGGCCAAAAAAGTGATGTGCATTCAAGCTTTGAAAGGGAAGAAGGGTGCAAGGTTAGGTGACACAATAATAGCATCAGTGAAGGAGGCACATCCAAATGGAAAAGTGAAGAAAGGAAAGGTAGTGTATGGTGTGGTTGTGCGTGCAGCCATGCAAAGGGGAAGATGTGATGGAAGTGAGGTCAAGTTTGATGACAATGCTGTGGTGCTTGTGGACAAGCAAGGCCAACCCATTGGAACTAGAGTTTTTGGGCCAGTGCCTCATGAGCTCAGGCAAAGATGCATGTCAAGATTCTCACATTAAGTTGCTTAAAAAAATATTTGATAGACAATTAGAATATACAGACAACTTGTGAAAAGAAAGAAATACATATATGTATATATTCTGTGAATAAATTGGCTAATTGATTACCATAATTGTATTGCTTAAGCTTCAATTTTGTTTTGTAATCTTCTCTTCACTTTAAGGATTGAATAACTGAGAATGTGTGTGTGTAAAATGCAACTTTGTGTTCAAGCTATAGGAGGGAAAAGAGAGAAATGGGGTTGTTGTACAATTCATGTCCTCACTTTAGGCAATAGAGAATAACAAATGTATTGAAATTTTAACCCTTGAAATAACAAGTAGCAATTGCTTCTTGGGTGGAGGTGTTACTGTGATCATGATTGCATTTGTGAAACATTTTATGTATGTATAGGTGTAATTATTTTGCTTCTAGTCATATTAGATCATCATGCCTGGTTCTTTTGGTCTTTAAGTTGGTTCTGTAAAGTTAGACTGTTAGAGTCAATCCAATAATCAAATAACAGGTAACACAATGAGTGGACAAATATATTAATGTTATTCAAACATCAAATTTCAGCACTTAACTTTGTTTGCCTTTTCCCTCAAAATGTGTGTGTATATATATAGTAAGTCCAATACCCTTACTCTATTGAACAATTATTTTTGGGAATATACAATAAATTTAATTATAACTACTGACTTGTATAGTATTAATGACAATCATGTATATTTTTTAAATAAGTTAAACATTCACATATATATATATATATATATATATATACACACAATATCATAGTATTTAAAAATATTATCATTTGATTGTGTTTTAAATATTTTGAATTATATGAATTTTTATAAATTTGACGTGTTTTATAGATCAATTTAACATATATAATAATGAAATTCAACATTCCCCAAAAAGTTATTGAATGCAATAAATTATAAAACATCAAATAAAATCATGATAACGTGAAACGAGTTAATTTTGACCATAAATTAAAATGGATTATCATGATTAAATTTTAAGTAAAATTAAAGTCATCTTAATCATGGTTATATGTTTTCAAGTTCAAGATGTTACCCCATTTCTCACTTCTCCATTTAATTAGCCCCGTTAAATATATTGTTAATATAAATTACTTTTTGTACAATAGTAATGTAAGATATAATGAAATTTGAATTTGTCACGTTATAAATTAGGTAAACCCTATAAATTATTCAAACCCCTCACTACTAGTAAGATTATCGAGTGACTTGAAACACTTTATCAATACCATGTAATCTTATTTTAAACAATTTGTTTAGTAAGTTTGATTACATTAATAAACCCAAGAGATATCAAAATTATTAAATATAAGACAAAAAAATCCTAATAAAATTTCTTATAAAATTTTTCCTACTAATCTTACACTAAGTCAAATTCATGGGGTTTGAGGGTTTCAATTTACTTGAATTTTATGGGTACTATTTTGTCTTGAATATACTAAATGGAATTTTTCTTCCCACATACTCATTAACATTTAATGCCACAAAAGCATAGAGCTAAAAGGGTAAGGCATTGGGGTAACATACTGGAATATGCAAGAGTTCAAAAGCATGTGAAATCATATCCTAAACTGTTGGCATCCTTATATTCCCCTCCCATTTTGTTACACATACCTTAATCTTTATGGTTCTTTCCTCTCTTTAGAGAAAAGAACACTTTTGTGTCATTCCATAAACATTCCTTCCTTGCTTTCTGCTACTACCTTCACTTTATATACATATATAGCATCTACCAACCACTTGCTTCCATCCACAATACAATTCAGATTCCTTCATATCTCTCACTCCACAATACAATTCAGCATCTTCACTTAATCATGGGTGTCCTTGGAACAATGGCAAGACACTTGGACACAATAATAGGGTGAACAATTTTCTTTCCATTTCCTTCTAAAAATTTATCGTTTTTCTTCGTAACTTTAACTCGCAGCCAACTGTAATACACAATTAACTAGTCAACTTATTTACAAAACATATACATATAAACGTTTGTCCGGTTGTTTACCGAATATTTTTCTTTCGTCGTATATGTTATATTCACTCCACTCCTACACAATTCCAATAATTTATCTGCTAAATTAACACAATATTTTTCTCACAATACCAGCTAAAACCCATGTACAAAATTCATTTTCTCACAATATTCTGCAATTTAACACACACACAAAATAAAAAAAAAATAGCTTTTAATTTTACGTTATTAATTACCTCATGATAACAGCGTGCTTTTTGTTTTCTGTATACCAGGCCTGGAGTAATGCTTCTTTATCCTTTGTAAGTAATTAAATGCCATATCATACGATCATATATCAATTTCACACACTCAATTCTTGATTACTGTAATTTTTAATTAATTAACAATCAAATAAGGAAGAAATTAAGCATTATATCCACATGCATGCACATCATGATATGACTAACCATTAAAGTCTTGGCTTTGAGCAACTATCATAGATACGCATCAATGAGAGCGATTGAAACTCCTTCAACGTTAGATGATCAACAGTGGCTAACCTATTGGGTTTTATACTCCTTCATGGCCCTCTTTGAACTTTCCACTCATAAGATCCTATCTTGGTACGTTCACATTAATTACATATATCAAACTATACTATATAACAAATCGTAAC
Source organism: Hylodesmum podocarpum (assembly GCA_026586105.1). Taxonomy (NCBI): domain Eukaryota; kingdom Viridiplantae; phylum Streptophyta; class Magnoliopsida; order Fabales; family Fabaceae; genus Hylodesmum; species Hylodesmum podocarpum. The sequence goes on along the minus strand of JALJEV010000519.1, from coordinate 2,361,906 downwards.
CAGTATTTATAAGAAACTAAAAGAAACTTTTTTATGATTTATACAGTAAATATGAAATTTCTTCATTTAGTTTGTTAATCAGTTTCCTAAAGACATGATTAAACAGTGACACAATAATGATAATAATAATATATACAGGTTTCCCATTTGGCCATACATGAAGCTTCTGTTTTGCGTGTGGCTGGTACTGCCAATGTTCAATGGTGCTGCTTACATATATGAGAATTTTGTGAGGAAATACATCAAGAATATTGAAAGCTATGGAGGTTCCAATAGTAATTATCCTGAGGAATATAGAAAGGTCCTTCACATGATGAGCTTCGATGCAAGAAAAGCAGTTGAACGTTATATAGATAGATATGGGGCTGATGCCTTTGAGAGAATAATCAAAGCGGTATGATATACAAATCAGAAGTGAATTCATTCAATATTATAAAGCTCATTTATCTAACATTTTTCAAACTTTTATATTTGCAGGCTGAGAAAGAAGCAAAGAAGCACTGAGTTTTGATTTGATCAAGTTGGAATGAAAAGAACGTAAACATAGTAAAATCAATACTTTTTTCTGTGTATATTTCATTCTGTGTATAATATAATAAAACGAGTTCAACCTTTTTCCTTCTACTTGGGTACACGTACACAATATAAATAATAACTAATACTCGGTGGTTGCTGTTTATTAATTAATATTGTTACTAGATAATTACTAATATCAAGCAGAAAATGAAAATTGAAACATAAAATCATGCATTTAATATTCAAGAAAGTTAAGCCGATAGAATAAGAGAAGAAGTATTATCCATGAGACAAAGAATCAGACAAGAGGATCGACTGCAATACTTTGCCTATTAACTGTTTTGTTGGATTTGATAAAATTTTGTTTATTTCGTGTTGTATTAGTCAATGATACAAAAGAAATGTTAATGAATCACTTTCTAACTCTTTTTTTCATTTTACTATTGTTAATTAAAAATCATGAGTGGAAGTTATTAATCAAAAAATGAGATTGATTTTCAATCAAATATAGTTATAGAATAAAAAGTGTTTCTATAATTTCCCATAATATAGTAAGCGCTAGTATACCAGCAATTGGCCAAATACTAACATCTTATTTCGTGGACGTAAACAATTATAGACGTGGATTCAGTAGAAGTGAATAATACTAACCTTTTCATCAATTTGATTACTTAAACGTGGAAAAATGTGAAACACTTGCGTTACAAAATTGCAACCTGACATATACTAAGTTAGCATGTAAGACAATTTATCAGCAACTTTCCACCAAAACGTCCTAAGTACTTTGGAATAGTGGAAGGAGAGTAGATTCAAGACTAACTAAACAGCAATACTAAGATCGTAATATTATGGGAAGAGATGAGGTAAGTTCAGTTTTCCATACTCGAGACAACTTTCTTAACTCTCTTTATAGCTTTAGCGTAGAGTCTCTGCCAATATTCCTACCTCACGCGGACAGTACATTATCATCAAATTGGAGACATTCCTAGCTATAGACACCTAGAGGAAGATCAGACACAGTACCCCACTATTATGGTAGGTTCACTTTTCATCTTTTTTTATCCATGTCGTTGACTACAGTGGCACCCTAACAGCACCATCCTCCAACCATTTCCTACAAAAGTCACATAATCAGAACATCAACGCTACTTGTAGAGAACCACCAACCCACCATGCCATCGGCAACTAAGAACTGTCAATAACCCCACAACCCAAAAATCATCAGTCACTGAAAATGTCATTGTAACTCCCTCACCCAGATCGCATACATAACTAAGGGAATATAAAAGTTAGAAGACTAATCCCAGTGAAGACATGCACGTCAATTATTTGAGCAAAGTGCTGAACAATCGAAGTTTCCCACTCGGCCTTTTCTCGTTAAAAATATGAATAGATCACGTGCTACATGTTCCAATCACGAACAACACTCATTCAAATCATCATTTATTCATAAACCACCGCGAGGAAATCAAGGAAAATCCAGTCAAAATCTTTGTAAGTCGTTGCATTACTTGTAGTCACGATATTTTTAGGATCTATTTGGGTTTTTTTTATCCCCTCTAAGGACTTATATAAAAATAATAATCTTTCAAAAATTAAACTAACTTCTCATCAATTAATACGTAGGAAATCACAACTTTTGAGAAAGAAAGAAATAAAAAAATATTCTTAATTTTTCGTCAAAGTCCTTCTAGTTGGCCCTCAACATTAGAAGTTGGTAAGAAAAGAAACTAGGAGGAGGCAACATCGGACTTAAATTTTCATATATAATTATTGATCCAACGTCATTTGAATCGTTTGTTCTTAACATTTCTAGATTTTAATCTGACCCAAGAGAGGAGTGGGAATCGAAGGTTTAGGGTTTGGGTGATGTAGGAATCGCAAGAAGCAAGTTAATTGGATCAAACTTATTTCAAATGCATAATATCTAACGGATGAAATGTACTTTCGCACGATGGGAAAATTGTCACACTTTTCCACCGCAGAACCTGTCAAGAAAGCAAATTAAATATATTTCTTCCATAAAACAAGTTATTTCAAATCCAAAACAGCTTGTAATCACTTTTTTTTGCTGAAAAGTTTTTGGATAAAAAATAATATGTTCCCAATAATAATCAAAACCAAGATGCTAGAAATATTTTTCATAGATATATTTTTGCGGGTTCAAAGTAATGAGGAAGTATGGAATTGTTGATGAATAATAACTAAAGCCCCAAATTCAAGTTTTATTGAATAGGTTAAGAGAGATGAACTATTCCCTTATTCTAAAGCCCATCTTTCTTTCCTTTCCGCTTTATAAAAAATAAGAACATCTTTCCGGAACATATGCCATGTGGGGAATACCTGGCGCAAAAATAGATATCCAAAGCGTCACCTTTGGGGACAAAATTCTGTAAAGTGCATAAAACTTCAAAACTGAGAGCTGGATGTATCAAAGACTGGATGGAATTATATCAATTTTCCACTGGTTTCAGCAACCTGGCAATATTGATACATGGACAATCCTGTTATGTTCTCAAATGGATATATACTATGGAGGAAGAAAAACAGATATGATAACGATATATGACTTACACCTAAAATCAGTATACTTTTTGTCAATTTTCTCTGAATTTCTACATCAATATCACTGTCAGTAGTTGCAAGTGAGAATATTGCAGAATAGCTTGTCATCCTGATCCATATTTTAAGAGGATTTAAGGATGTGCTTAGCCCTTTTAGGACCAAGTCGGACAGGACCTGATGTTACCATGCCATCCAGTTTAAAAGAATTCACAGCAGGATAACTTCCAGGATTTAGATTTTGTGCCTCATGCTGACAACACCTACTCCTAGCACTGTGCACCTGTGGATCCAGTTCGAGGGCTCTTGTGTTCCGTTGCAATTCTACTCTGGCATTTTCTGCAGTCAACCTACTCATATGACTGAAGTTTCCTTGCAGTTGAATATGCGGTAACTTTGTAGGTCTTCTGGAATCATCAAAGTTAGCTGCGGGTCTCTTCCCCGTATTTGTGCATGGATGATGGTCATCCAATTTCAATCTGTCGGTGACCGTATTTATGTTTCTATTGCCACTATTTATGGTAGACGGTGTAACTGGAACATGAAGAGGTTGGACAATTGATGCTCGAGAAATAGGAGTTGTCTGGATGGGACCCAGAGAAGTGAGATGATTAGAAGGCCATCGAACTTCTGCTGAATGATTCACAGATGGTGTAGTGAAATTGTTTCCCCACAGATTTTGGGAAAAGCTTTGACTACTTGAGCCAGAAAATTGCTGAGAAAAGGTCCCCGGTAGCATTTCATCTGTAGAGCTTGACAACCACGATGGTGAACTTTGGTAAGGCCTTTGAAACCAAGATGATTTGGCCTGTTCATTCACAGTTTGCTGCAAGAAAGGAAATCCAAAGGCTGATTTTGAAACATGAGGATTTTTGTTCCTGTCATTCAGCTCACCGTTGTTTATGCGTGCTGAGGGACCGAAATTGCCAGTAGGCTGTACCAGTGATTGAGAGCTCAATCCTAGAGGTTTAGCTCCAGGTATAAACTGCGCTGGAAAGTCCCCAGATGTCCCATTAAATGCTGCATATGAAGTATACTTTTGAGCAATGGGATTGAAATAAGAACTAGCATTTCTGCTGACTCCAAGACTTCCATTTTGAGATACATGATTGCTTTGCAGATCAATAAACTGTTGATAGAATCCAGGGTCTGTACCACTCATCAATATGGTGCTTTGTGATGCTTGGTTGCTTTGAATTTTTGCTGATTGCAATACATTGTCAGTTGATATTTGTACAGGTGAACCAGATCTCCAATCCTGCTTAGAACTTCTTCCCAATAAAGGGTGTTCTAAAGCAGCATAATCAGAATAATTCCTTCTTCTGGATTCCTCATCAGTCCAAACATCACCCACACATTGTTGCATCTCTTGGCTGCTTCTACCAATTGGAACATCTTTACCCATCAACCTCACCGTTGGTTGGCTAGAACTTAGGGATACACGGTCTGAACTTTCTTTCAGAGAAATCAACCCATTTCCATTGTGATTCTGGACCTGGTCACACTGATTCTGTTCAATGAGCGAGTTCTTCTTAAGGTTAAACTCTGAATTAAGTGGCGGGACATAGTGACCGGAACACAAATCTGAATTGGGTCGGTGGATATCTTCTCCCTCTCTACATTGTAACTCGGTGACAGCTAATCTGGTTGGATGATGTGAAAATGGATTATGACCATCTTTAGGAAAAGTCTTCTGAACAGCATGATTCTCATTAATGCTTAAATTCTCTGGGTTACTTTGATGGAGAATATTGTTGATGGGTAAGCCACTAAAAGAACCCTGTAATGTACTTGATGTCTCTGGCTGGTTCATCCCCAAGTTTCCACTTGAACTGAAATTGATTAGCTCACCATGAGAATTGAGTGGCAAACCAAAAAAATTAGGATCCAGGCAGCTACTTTTTGCACTTCTTTTGTCCCAGCCTGTAAAGGAGAATGAGTTATCAATCATATCTGCAGAAAACATACGAGAGAATTGTCTGTCACCCATGGCCTCACCACTATCATCTCTATCCCCATCAGTTTGCAATGGAGAATCAGGTTTTTCATTTGCTTTATTATATGAACCAGAATAAGATGACGAAGGCTCCAGAAATGTCTTCGTATTATTTTCATTTGAATTAACAGCATCAACCTGTGGAGCATCAAAATGGTCCAACTTCCCACTGTAGCTGAAAGATCCAGATTCGCACACTGGTGTATTTATACCAGGCATCTGCTCTTCTTGGACTGCAGAAAGAGGTCTAGAAATGTCAGCATGAGGAGAACATGGCAGGGTAGTGCTGTTGCCTCCATAAAAAAGCTGTGAATTATTGTTGTCACAAACTGCCACCTTGGTCAACAATTCTGACTTCTCTTCCAAGTGATTTGACTTCTCTTGATCGGAACATGGCTTCAAGAAGCTTTGTACACTAACTTGTTCCAGAGTATTAGAAAACTGTTTACTTTCAACTAAAGAGCAAACCTCCTCTCTCTTTTCTCGGTCTATATCAACAGCAACATGGTCATAATTTCTGTTTCTCTCCAAACTTGCAGTCTCTTCATCACTTCCAGAGGACTTCTCCTTTACCACTGAAGAAGCCAGCACATCTGAAGATATGTTGAACATGGTTTCATCAAATGAATTTCTCTTTTTTGGACCAAGTATATCATCTTTACCAGAGAATTTCACATGTCTGTCCAAGGTTGGCTCTTGATCATCGTAATGGCTTTCTTCAATACCATCTTGAATATCACTGCCGCTTGATGTCTTCTGAGAAACATGTAATTTTAAATGGCTCTTAAGAATGCCATGAACAGGATATACTGATCTTTGTTGCTTTCCAACTGGGTCGCAGTTTCTAACTTGTTGCTTCTTTTCCACTGTTAAACAATTTAAGCCCAATTTTCTTCCATCAACAGAAGTATCAACCTCGTCAACTGGAAACATTTTATTACCAATTGTACCTCTTAGTTTTCTGGAACTATTTACTGCAGTTTGCACCATCCGCTTGTGAGCATCATCCTGAGATAGACAAAATTAACAAAATGATGGATGTTTATAATAGAATCTGAATAAGCTGACTAAGATTTAGGCAATGCAAAATACTCATGTCCAGAGACAATTGACTGTATCTCCGATCATACCTATAAAAACATAAATATAATAACACCTTTTGCAGCTTCTATATCAGTTTTTTTTCTTTTTCTGTAGTTTTCAGCAATAAATAATAATAATAATAACAATAAGAAGAAGAAAAAGAAGAAGAACTAAATTATATCCTTATTTTATCATGTAAGAAAATTCACAAAGGCATAAAAACAAAATTCTTGAATTTGGTCATTTTAGTACATATTTTCAGAAGAGGGAGACAGATTTCTATAAATGTATATATTATAAATGCATAGATTATATCCTTAAGTAGACATAAAATATACTTCGGTAATAAGAAAAGCTATTGAAATTTTTTTATTAATACATCCCAAAAAATGCACGTAGTTAATACACATGAGGTTATTTAAGCTAATATATCCTCGTATAAATATATTACTTTTAAAGCTTACAAGTGAATGGACATGAAATAACTATATATCAAACTAGATGTAAGTAAAACTATATATACGAATACCAGCATGAAGAATCCATTAGAGCTTCACTTCAAAATCTTATTTATTGATAATAAAATCTATTAATGTTTATAGTATAAATAAAAGTACATATCCCTAAAATTTATTTTAATTAATAAACAGAAAACTAAATAAGCGTATGTAAAACTGTAAAAGTATTTGCAAGAGGAAAAACTTTTCACTTCAGTACCTTTTAAATTCTAACATGTTTTCCACTTTGGTTCCCAATTACACTTTTTTACCTTATACAATTCCAATTTGAGAAAACATATAGGGAAAATTTTGTTTAAAAATCATAAGATATTAGTTCTAGCAGTAATTATCCTAGTAAAAATTATACTACTTTTATAACAATATAGATTCTTATCATCGTTTAGACGAAGTGGAAGCTAACGAAAAACACATTCATGGATGTTGCAAATATTGTTAGGACAAACAACAACTACAGATTCTTAAATTAAACAAGTCATCATTTTGTTAAAATTTATTATTGTAAAATATAGTTTTACGATACATATTTTAGTTCTTTAAGCAGGAAAATTCAAGGACAAATTAATCAATCTTTCAAAATGAGAAGAGCCTCTCATTATCAAGGCGGTTAAGTAAAATATTCCTGAAGCCATCAATTTTGATTAAGTTAAAAAAATAGTTAAGTAATTAAAAGGGAGGGGATGGACAATGGCAAATGCATGAATTACGATGGTTAAATATTTTCTTTTACATAATGTAAAAAAAAAAAATCACATAAATTTGAGACTGCTACGTAATTGTTCACTGTTGAAATTCACATATAATACAACTGTGTAGAAATTGTATTACGTGGTTCATATATGTTCATTCCAAACCTGAGGTTTCTGTAGAATCTGAATGCCAAAAAATTCACACTACTTTAAACTTGAAAAAAAATATATATTATGATTATAGAACCAGAGGTGGATAATATTTTTGGAAGAAAATAAGTATTTACTAAGATTAATCTAGAGACGTTATTTAAAACAATCTAGACACTACTAAGATGCCATTACCGATACAGTAAGGACAGTCAAGTTTTAAATCCCACTACCATAGGGATACAGTTGGCAGCAAGATCATATCATCAAACCTCCATGGCTAGCCCAGGTTAAATATTTGATTACTTCCACTTTCAAATTTCGACCAACATACCCATGAACTGACATTATTTTCGGTCTTCTCATTTTTTATGGGTCTTCTCATGGTATACTCCCTACGTTGGGTTCTGATAGACATTCACACTTATTTGATTGTACATCAAATTGTCTGCACATAAATATGTACAAAACACGAGTACTCACTAACTTTAGGTTTACCGATACATCAAAGTTATATTCTCCCCACTTAACACTTTCAGAATATGGTCAGGTGCCTCACACGACGAAAGTCTAAAACCATTATATCATACATTACCACCCCTACTTCACTAAATAGGCCATAAAATATGCCCATGCGATAATGATCTATATCAACCCAAGTCAGAGTATTCTTTTTCTGAGGATACATGCCCATCTGGAATTTTCATATGCAAACATTCATCAATCCAAATCACTATAAATACACAACACTTCTGACAGACCCAATAAATGATCTATCAAATTCTGGACATCCACTTGCAGATCTCCCACTAGCCAAAATCGATCCAGCTGTAAGCTGTGTATAAACATCTACGTCCGAAAAACTAGCCTCAAGAAGAATGAGAATCTGTTGATTTACCCATGGCCCATATGATAATTCCCTTCCCAAATTATTAGCTAATAGTGACGGGGCTAGAAGAACCCCTCATCATTAGGTTCAGCTCTTCTACCTCGTAACGTAACCCATGAGTGGCCCCTTCTAGCTAGGGTACTTGTACTGATCATACAAGCATACACTACAGCTGGAACATCATTCTTGCAGGCTTCACTACCTTCTGAATTCCTTCCGCGCACGAAGGCACTTGTCTTAATTTTCCTTTTTCGTAACACCCCTTTCCCAACTTTTACTTACCGCGTATTTCGCTTAGGTACTAAACCCCAAAAAAAAAACACTCACTTTCGTCCGCAAATTGTAGCTCTCTCTCTAATCAGCTTTTTCAGCAGTAATTTTATGCAGAAAAAGCGAGACATAGAGTGAACAAAGCGATAATCGCATGGCATAAGCAACTACATCAAAGCAAAATCTACAGTGTTGGTTAATATTTTATGCACAAATTCCATGAATTCAAACCTTATCCGCAAGGAATTAGCAGCAAATCACGAAAACAAACAGCAAATAACGAGAGATTAACTTATATTTTATGAGACACAAACCACATACCTTGTTCTCAGTTGGTTCATTGTTGAAGACACTCCTCTTTCTCTTCTTCCTCTTCTTGCTCACAACTGTCTTCTTCTCATTGTTCACAAACGACCCACCACCATCACCGTGCTTTTCCACCTTGCTTTTCTTCTTCTTCACCTTCTTCATCTTTTTCTTTTTCTTACTCTTGTTCGTACTCTTCTTGTTCTTAATTACCGAAACACCGGGAGCAGGAGCAGCACTAGTTGAATCTCCAAAGCCATAATCGGATTTCTCTTCATCTTCCTCAGCACGAATCGCCTTCCTTTTACCGGCTTCGATCGGAGGCGCCACAGTGAGAATCTCAGCGATGGAGCGCTTCTTAGGCGCCTTAGGTTTTGACTTACAAACAGTACTCCTTCTCATCTGTCGCCGTTCCTTAACGGCCTGCGCGAGACAACCGTCGATGTGAGCGTTCACCGCCGTTACGGTGGAAGCGTTGAAATCTCGACAAACAGGACACACCATCTTCTCCTCTTCTTCCTCAGCGGAATCTCCTTTGTCCGATTTCGCCGACTCGACGCCTCCGCGCGTGGATCTCAGCGCTTCAAGTCGCCGCGAGAGCCACTCAAACTTCGTAACGGTATTAGAAACCTCGTCAGCGTCGTACAACGGCCACAACTTCAACACGCTCTCGATTTGCGGCGTCGGAGACTGCGGCAGTTCTGGTTGCGGCGGAGACTGTGGTTCTGGTTGCTGTAGTTCCGGTTCCGGCGCTGGCTGCGGTTCAGGTTCCGGTTCTGGTTCTGGTTGCGCCTGCTGGTCCTTCACCTTGAAAATTTCAGCTATAGAACGCTTCTTCGGTGGCTTCGACTTCGACGAAGAAGAAGATTTCAAATTCATAATCCTCATATGGCGACGTTCGTCTCTCATCGTCTGCGCGAGACATCCATCTATGTGAGCGTTGACAGCAGTAAGCGTCGCAGCGTTGAATTCGCGGCAAACCGGACAAACCATCTCTAATTTCTCGTCTTCGTTCACAGCAGCATCGGATTCAGGAGGAGGAGCAGAATCCGCTGATTCAACAGATTTCACCGATTCCTCGTCGCTGCAATCATCATCATCATCATCATCCTCGTCATCGTCGGAATCGGTTCTTCTAGAAACTTCCTCAACAGAAGGCAGATTCTCCGGATTCTGAGCGTCACGGTAACTGGAAACGTTGGATCTAGGGCACAACGCCATCGGAGGAAGCCACGACTTAACTTCGTCACGTGAGACGTCACGTGATGTAGTGGATGGAAACGGCCAGCACTTGAAAACGTCGATAGACCTCATCTTCGATGTGTATTCCCTGCAACATCACCGAATCGAAACCTTTAATCGAAACCTCACTGTTATACATCAATTAAAAAAAAATAAACACATAACAGATAGAATAATACACACACATATATATATATATATACCTTATGGAAAATCCATCGAAGGTAGCCGCCATGATCAGTGATTCCAAAGAGAAAGCCTAGGAAGAAGAAGCGGAAGAAATAGGAGAAAAGAGGAACATCGATGATTATGATTAGATGAGAGAGAGAGAGAGAAAGAGAGGGTAAATACTAATTAACGTTTTGGAAGAGAAGAATGAGAAATGGGAGAGAGTGTGTGTTGTGTGTAGCTGTCTGCTTGCTTTTCCCTAATTTATGACTGAAAGGGACGTATGAGTGAGAGAGAGAGAGAGAGAGGAGACTCTAAAGTGACGACAGATACAGAAGAAGAATAGAGCGAGGCGAGAGGCAAGGTGATAGAATATTTATTAATTATTAATTAAAATGTGTTTAATATTGATGCTTGGCATGTTTAATTTTGTTAATGAATATTAAATTAGTAATAATTTAATGGTAATCAAGTCTTGCGCTTTATTCTTTTCTTTCCATGCATTGTATAATTTGTATGTATGGTAGAGAGGAGTATTTGTTAAATGGTAATGTTGGATTTGTAGTGTGATCTAGTGTGTTATATGGCCACGCTCGTGTACTAGTGTATGCAACAAAGATTCTGTTGTAAGAGCACAAATGAACCACCATACGCTAACACCCACCAATCCACGCGCTATTATCTTGCTTCCAAAAACAAATATCACAGCTGCTACAACTTTGTAATATTATTTTATACGTATTTTTCTAATTTCAGTAAAATAAAAAAATTCTAACTTTAACTTTATTATTAATTAAAGTTTTCTGTTTTAAAATGTATAATTTTGAGATATTAGTTTTTTCTTTTTTTTTTAATTGAAAAGATGGGAACTTATTAAATGAAAAGTGGAAAATTCAATACACAAAGAAAAAAGTATGAAGTGTGAATGTATTAGAGGCTTTTTAACCGTATTCAAATCATGAAAAAATTAATATTTTAAAAAAAGAATATATTTCTTCATTAATTTCCCTCTTTATCATCATTGACTTTTCTTCTCTCGTTTTTTCCAAATTTCAATTTTTTTAAATTATATTTGTTTAGTATTTTAAACAAAATAGGAATAATAAATGTAATTAATTAAAATAATAGAAAAAAATGAATATTTACTTCATATATCAATGACAAATATAGAATATATATATATATATATATATATATATATATTATTTGATGAAAAGAATAATTAAATCATGAGTTTTACGTGGCTAGTTTAAAAATTATTACACTACCAATAAATTAAAAATCATGTTTAGTACATTATAATAAAAATCAACAAATTTATTATGAATAATATTATTTCTAATCCAATGTATAAAAATAATAATAATTTTTTCCTAATTATAAATGTATAAGAAACATAGGATTGATTTCGAGTATATTTATTGTTAAAATTCCTTTTCGTTCATAATTAATTGTAAGATTTATTAATAATATACACACATTTTGGATGAAAGTGAATACATTTAATAGATTATAAGAAAAATAAGGTATGTTAATTGGTTATAAAAATTAATTTTTAAACATAACCACCCCTTCAACCGATTAGACTTAATTTATTCTAAATCCATTAATCTAATTAATTTTAATGACTTTTGATAAATTAAACATTTATTTTTTAATAAATTAAATATTATTTATTAATATACAATATAGGTTATAACTTAATAACTATATAAAAAGATTTTACTTCATCATGTATATACCAAGATTTTACATCATCATGCATATACCAATTTCTCTTAAAGCTTATACCAAATGCCTATTTTATTTCAATAAATTTATAAATCAAATACAATATAAATGTGTATGATTTTAAATAAATCTAAAAAAAAATCATTACTTACATTAATCATGATTATTAGTCTCTAAAAACACTAATTAAAATACTCATTAACAAATATAAGAAAGAGAAATTAAGGTATGCGTTTATAATATTAAATTTTTCCAAGAAGCATTTCATTATAAATTATCATATATATTATATTTGTTTATTTTTATAAAAAAAATACCTAAATATTATAATTTTTATTAATCAATAATTTAAAGAATGTATACTTTATATTTTTCATAAATAAAGACTGCATACAATACAAATATTTATCATAATATTATTCTTTTTCCTAATTAAAATGTGGGAATTTTTATAGATAAAAATTATATACTAATGTAATTTCAAATTTCTCAATCTTTTTGAACAAATTTCGAAAAATGACCAAAACAATCATTAAAAAAATGGGCTAAATGTTATCTTTTTGGTACATTGTATTTTACTCTTATTTTATTTTTTACCTAAAATTTAAAAAAATTATTTTGATACTTTAATTATTCCATGTGATAAACGGTGATTTATATCTGTATCCTCACGAGTCAAATTGATTTTACTTTTAATTTACTTAACATGTTTTTGTTCCCTATATTTTTATTACTTTTTATTTTTGTTCTTAATATTTATTTTTAGTTCCTTTAAGTTTATCATATTTTATTTTGTGGTCAAATTGATTTTAATTTTAATTTACTTAATATGTTTATTTTCCCTATATGTTTATTACTTTTTATTTTTGTTTTTTTTATTTATTTTTAGTTCCTTTAAATTTATCATATTTTATTTTTTGTTTGTATAATTTCTTATAGATTTATAGATTTAGGCATGATCTTGTCATAATAGTCAATCCTTCTAAAAATGAAATTTAAATTTTATAAATATGATTTAAAAATTATATTTTATCACATCGTAATAATAAATTAAGGAATTATATTTTATTTATTATTTTTCATTTATTTAATCTTCCTCCATTTAGTATGTTATATTTTAATATAATATCTTTGTATTTGAATAAAGATATAAATTTTACAATTATTTTTATATTATATTTATATTAATTGTGTATTTTACATAAATTGACTAGTATAAAATTATGCCAGAGATAAAAATAAAATGTGATAAAAGTAAAAGAACTTAAGATAAATACAAAATAATTGTTAGAGATAAGAAAAATAACAATAAAAACAAAAAAATTTAAACATCTTAACTAAATTATAAATAAACATGTGAGAAAGTATACGTAGATGAAAGTAAAATGCAATAAAATTTATATACTAGAAAAAAAAAGTTAAATGGAAGTCGATCTGGATTAAATTTATTTTATCATATTAAAGTTTTATATTTTTCATGTTTTAAGAGTATGCTTAAATAATATGAATTAAAAACATATAAATTAATTAAAAAATAAATGATAAAATCACGTGGTTTAGACATTAAATGAATAACTTTTAAACTAAAAGCTAACAAATTTTAAAAATGTTCATTCTGGTAAAACTCAAATATCCATGACTGCTTCATTAATTCTTAATATTTCTTCCTTTTTTCCTAACTTAATTCTCTCTTCCACAATCACCCGCCATTACTGAAGATGTTACTTTGATCAAGAACATATATTTTTTATTTTTAAGTTGTAATTAATTTTGATTCATCTTTGCTAATACATTCATTTCTAACAATAAAGTTGGTAAAATGAAATTAACCCACTTAAAATCATTGTTTTTTATTGGTCGAGTAGCACGTACCAACTTGCCTAATTTAATTGGTATATATTTATATTTTTGTGTCAATTTTTTTATTATTAATTAATTATAAAATGTTATATCTTTAAAAAATTATATATTACATTTATTTTGTAATTTTTACTAATTTTTCAATTGTTTTTTTTATTATTTAAGCCTATTAATTAACCCATTAATTAACCCATTAATCCAAATAATGGGATATGGTTAGATTTTTCTACTTATTTTCAAAAGTAAAATCAATCTACCCCTTCATAAAGTTGTTTTTGTCAGCCCTATGTAACAAGAGAATTTGCATTGTCATTTCATTTTTGTAAACCCTAATTAGAGACTGTTCTCATCTTGTATCCAATAATTAACTTCAAACCATTTTTCTTTTCTTTACTTTATATATATGTTCTCATTTAGTTAAAATTACATTGGCGTCTGTATTTGCAGTTTGAGTCATTTTTCAGTGTTCATATATGAAAGTGATTTGTCTTTTGAGACACTTGGAAATTTAGAATATTCTGTTTGTATTTCTTGAATATTTTGGTGACTTGCACAAGTTGAAACTAAATCATTCGCAACAAGTTCATGGAGAGTTGGATGATTAATATATCATATCCAAAATAAATTTAAAATTTTTTAACTTTGAAGTAGAATTATATATAAAATATTTAAATTTATATATCATTGTAGGTCTTAAAATAAGCAACTCACTCAAATAAATAATCATGAGATAAAGATAATCTCAGTTAATTTTTATCTGTAAATATACTTTACACAAACTTTATAAGTTACAAATAGTCAAGACTTTAAATAAAAAACATCATGAATTAATTTTTTTTAAATAAATTTCAATATTTTGAGATATTCGTTGATCTAGATATAAGAATACTCAGTATTAAAAATAGGTCAAAATTAAGTTAAATGAAGGAAAATCTAATTTATATATTTATCAGACAATTTCTTGTGAGGTTATTAGTAGTATTAGATTATCTATTGTTTAATTGGCCATAATTTGTCTCAACTTAATTTTTATACTCTTAATTATTTTTTTTTTTGAATAACATATATTTGTATGTAATTTTATAAACTTATTCTTTTAAAGCATGGATCATTTTTCAAATGATTCTGCATACACTCAACATTTATTTTTATTTTTTTAAAATATAATTAATTTTTTTTATGAAACTTGAATTTTAGTTATAATTGATAAGTTTAAGATATGAATTTATTCCAAAAAAGAATAAATATAAATTACCTTTTCTAAAAATAAATATTATAATCATATCTCATTGTCATATTTATTCATAATCAACATTTTATGAAAAATAATTTATCTATTCAACTTAAATAATTTTATTAGTAATTATTATATTATTTACTTATATATATATATATAAAATATAAAAAATAACTCACTCTGCAAACAAGGATATCCTATAAATATATATATGACTTGTGTGGCTGTGCTTGAAACTTGATGATGAAGCGCGTGAAAGGGACGCGCTTGTATAGTGTGTGGGAATGATTGGAATATGAGGTGCTCCACTACCACACACAGTTACACGACGCATCATTTTGACTTTTAAGACCTTTTGTTTTTGTTTAAACTTTAAAGTATGGTACCCTTCAAATTACCCTTATACAACACACCATCTTTATCTTTACCATCTTTCAATCATAGGATGCAATTGCATATTCTCACACCACACTCTTTATTTTAATTCTTCTACATACATTTTTATTTTTAAATAAATGTTATATAACATTATTCTTTGGTTATATTAAATATAATTTTTGAAAGTAATATGTGTATCAACTATTGAAAAATAAATCTCAATATAGTATATGAATTGATTGAGATAGAAATATTTTTTTAATAACAAATTATAGATATTTGTGGATTCAATTGATTCTTGTTTTTATATTTGGAACGGATTCTTATGTAAGAATTCACAAATCAAGATGAAAAAAAAATATAAATGAGATAAATTGTTGGACTTAATCAAATTAAAATAAGGACATGAAATATTAGAGTGAAAATTAATTTAAGTTGTTAATTATTAAGTGTTAACAATAAATTACTATAAATAGCGTTTAAGATTGTTTACTTTTACTATAATTATTTTTATGAATTTTACTAAAATTATTTTATAAAAGAATGGAAGTGTCAAGACTTCTATAATTTAAAGGTGAATTAATTTCTAGTAAAAATTAAATTTTGAATATCAATTATGATTTGAACTTAAAAAAAAATATAGTTAGATTAAAAGCATAAATAAAAACTATATTCAATCTAAATATATTTCATGATTTGTGAAGAATTGCTCAATATTGTAATATAAAAGTTAAGGTGGTAATTAGTTTAAGTGTTTTTTATTTTTATTTTCACTTAAAATAGAAAATAGAGGTAAAAATATATTTGGTTAATTTTTTAAAAAATATTTTTATGAAAATACTTTTAAAATGGGGTGAAAATAGGAAATATTATAATTTTATTTTCAAAATTTTAAAAAAATTAGGCAAACTAAGCACCACCTAAGTTTGCTTGATTTTTATTTTGCTGTTAGACAGTTTAGTTTATGTATACTGTTGATATAAAAATCTTATATAATTATTCTACCATGTTTGATATGTTAGGAGTTTAATTCCAATTACTTTTTTCAGTAGGGAAATCGTAGACATCACATCTAATTATTAAAAAAACAAAGAAGAATACAATTTATCCGTCTTTATTAATTTTATAAATTTTAAAACGAATAAATTATAAAATAAAATATTTTCCTTTTTAAAAAATATTAAATTTTTTGAAAAAAATATAATTTTTTTGTAGTTTATTGACTCTTCATTATTTATATAAACAATTTTATATTATTAATCAATCAGAAATCATAATTAATATAATTTTTTAAATAGTTATTATAAATTTACATATATAATATATTGTGATAAAGTAAAAGTATAGAAACATGCACATGCAAACACTGTTCACTAGTTTAAATTTTATATAAAGTTAGTGCAATTCATTTAAAATAAAAGTTAATTAAGAATATTTTAAACATAATATTTTAAAAGAGTAATTATAAATTTAATAAAAAAAACCACTAAATTTATAAATATTTGTAGTGAAGTTACATAAAATTTAAAGTTTATTACAATAAAAACTATTATGAAGAACATAGGCAATAATGTGGCATAATGATACACGAAGTGACGGAAAATATAATAGATGCATGCGGTCAAAGATAACGACGACAATGTGGGACCCACCCTCTAATCATAATGGTATGAATTCTTGTCGTCTAGTGTTCACATTATTCTCTTTTTTATTTTTTCTATATTTTAATGTAATCTAATCTAACACTTTCACTTTGGTTTAGTTTGCACCATGTCTTCCAACTTCAATTTCTTATCTTAAGCACTTCCTACCTCTCTGTTTTTCTACTCTCACTTCAATCTAGCTCTATGTATGTGTCTGTTTACATATACTAATTTTAATATATAGTTTTCTTTGATTATGAACTGTTTCATTTTGTGTTTTATATGTTTCTGTTTAATTCCTTATTGATATGATGGTAGATGTATTGATTTAGCTTTTTTTTTATTATGGTAAGTGCTCAATCAAGGGATCATTTCAGTAAAGAAAATGAAATATAATTTAATAGTTTGATGGAGTATGGTCTTGCTCATAAAAATATGGATTTTCCATGTTTCAGCTCAGTACTTTTTCTGCTTGGATATTCTTTATTTTTTTTGGTTTGAGAGGGAGGGAGCAACACTGATTTTCATTACCAAAATTAGTAAAGTAGGTGTGAATGATTGATTGTGTTGAATTTTTTGACTTTTTGAAATTTCAACCTGGTTTTGGTATTTAAGTTTCTTTCTTTTTTTTAATCCATGCTGTGATAGATTGAGGATCTGATTCAAGGGTATGTTATTGTGAAAATCATTTTCTGATCCTGGTTGATGAAGAAATTGAAGGAGATGAATATTCACAATCTTTGAAGGATGCTGAAACAGAATCTACAGTCTAAGCAGTAAGCACCCTCCAAGAGAATGAAGGTTTTCAAGCCAATGATTGAAGAACTGCAACACAAAATACAAGGAGAAGGTAACAAGAAATTACAACTTATAACCTCCATCATGAGTATGGGATCATTTTACTGAAATTGTTTAAGGGATTCAAATGGGCATAGAGAAATGTTATTCTTTTCATGACATTTATTTTAATACATTCTCTATTATTGGTTAAAGTTATAAAATTAAGATTCAGACTGAATTTTGTGTTAATAACATTTCTCAATTGGGATAAATACTAGTGTGTTTGGTTCCATGTTTCAGATGTGATTCTTTTATTCTTAACAAGTTTTCAAACACATTAGTTCATAAATGCAATTGTATGAGATTAAACATGCTTCTGATGGGAACAAGAAATTAAAAAGTTATTGGCATTTATTGAGGCAATGCTAGAGTTTTTCTGATGTTCTCAGAGATCATAAATAAACCACAGTACTATCTTTCCAACCAGAAATAAAAGATGAAAGAAATAGTTGCTGTTTGCTTTGATACTTAAATGATGAACAATTAATGCTTGAGGCCTCGAGTAGGGTGATAATCATGGATGAGCTACCCTTTAAGGTTTGTGTTAAAGCAGAAGGATTTAGATACAAGAAGAGTGTAGTTCAACTTTTATTTAATGTTCCATCCATGATATGATGTACAATGGTAACTGCCAAGGAATCATTTTAAGTTTTTACATGAAAGAAATTAACATAAGAAAGGACACATTACCTCTTAGGTAAAATACCTTGCAAAAATGTAAGCCTTATAACTGATTGTGTAATCCTTACAAGTTACAACTGATAAAGTGCACACAATCCACAAAGGATTATAAATTTGTTAAATTCCTACTGACAAAAAGGGGACTAATAAATAAATTTAACAATAGAAATATAGTGAAATTAAAAAAAAATCAACTAGTTGTGCAGAAGATGAAATGTAAATCACTTAGATCCAAGGGTGTTCAAATAAGGTGGAATTCCACCTTGATGTTAGAGTCTGCTTTCGGATTACAGACAACATTTTTAGAGACTTGAAGATACCAATGAGAACTATTTGCTTGAGTTTTTAGGTGCAACATAATGAGTGATAAAAGGATCTTCCAGATAGCTAATTTTTTTTTTTTTTTTTTGACAACTCTAGTGAGCTAGTTAGTATCACTGGTGACATTAAATCCATGGAAAATGAAATGAAAGCACGATAAATATTAATCAACTTTAATTTACAACCAACTGTAATATGTAACCAATCAGTCAATTCACTACGTATTTATCTCTTCACATTCTATATATGATTGTCTGGATGTCTGTGTATTACAATTGTCTGACAAATATATTTCAATATTAACAGGTGAAACTTAACTACTTAATGCTGATTTTCTGAACCAATTTTTTGTTGGGACCAAGATATAAAGTAAACTTTATTGAGTTTTCTTAAATTTGATAAGTTAATGGTTTTTGAAACTGCAAAATAGTTGGCTTCCAATTAATGTGAAAGAAATACTAATTAGCCACTTTGTTTGAGTATTATTGCTTTTATTGTGAGGTAGCTCACAACAACTTGAGCACTTCTCAGTTTCAGTTCCTCATGCTAAGTAGTATAATGGGGCATCCAATGATGAGATTCTCTATATATACATGAATTTTGCTAAATAAACGAGTAAGGAATATCTACAAAAATGAAAACAAACCTATTTGACTGAAGAGAGTAATTTAATTTTGTGAATTGGAATTTCTTAATCATTAGCAAGGGATGTTCTTGTACAGTGCCTGATCTGATCATTTTTACTTTTTGCATGAGAAGACCTCTGTAGATGCACACACACATATATATATATATAGAAAAAACATTGAGTCTTATTAAAAAAGGGTGTAAGTAGTAAGCACTCATTTGTGGTTAACAGTTAAAACTGGTTTCTGTGTATTTATATCACTGCCAAAGTTCTATATATGGAAAGACAAGGTGGTGGATGAAATTGATCATGGTAATATCTTAACACTGTTCATTCTTGATTAACACCAATATGTTGTTGGAAAGAACACAAAGATCTAGAGCTTAATGGATCTGGAAATCTGATCATGCTACTTTCTCATTAAATTAACAAATGATAGGTTTATTCACATTTTTGCAATTATGTCTTATTTGATACACAAATTGTAATTCTGATACACTAGGCCTAGGCTACTAGTTTGATTATTAACAACTCATTAATGATGTGATATTGTTTGAATGAGTGGTTGTACTTATGATATAATTTGTTGACATGGAAACCTATTAGATTTCAGTGTTGGAAACATAGTTCATGCTGTTTGGTTGTGTTACTGTTGCCTTTAAATTATACAGGTCTTAAATTTCCTGCTGGTTAGGATTTTTAATTTCTGCTACAAAGAAGTTGGATTATCTTTTGATAATGTTTGGTTTGGCATGGTAAAGTTGTACTCTTAATTTCTTTTTTATTTATACATTTGAAAATTAATTAACATTAAAGTTACAATTTTATAAACGTGCACATATATACATATACAGGAAATACAAAAGAAAGTTTATGTAAGAAATAAAAATATTTGATAAACAACCAGATAACTAGTTATAAAATGTGAAGAGAAAGGAACATGTATATATACGTATATATTCGATAAATGAATTAACTGATTATCTATTTATTACCGTTAACTATGAAATATTATAAAAGAAAAAGCACGATAAAATCTTATCATATATGGTTTTAAAGTCATATAGTTAAATATTATAAGAGTAAAAGCACAATAAAATCTTATCATATATAGTTTTAAAGTCATATAGTTTTTGTCAAATGATCATGTGGTATCAAGAAATTTTTCATCTTAATCATCCATATACCTTTTGTTTATGAACCTTTTTAGTAAGTATAAGTAATCATAGATAAGATTTTCATGGTCATTTTTCCTTTATCTAAGTCCTAATGTCAGTGACAAATTGTGTTGAGCATGTTACTATTATTGACTTTAACACTTGAAAAAAAAAAAAAGTCTGAACACTTTGATTATCCGATTGAGAACTTTATTCAAACTCTATCCTATGAGTCTCAAATATGATAGCAGTAGGTGTTTGAAATTGGCCATCAACAAAGCTGAATTGAAAATGAGAAAATTTGCATGCAACATACTTGCTTACATTAAAATGAACATATTAATCTCTTGAAAAGAAATAGTGTAGTTTTTAACAATATAATTTAAACATCTTTGAAAAAGGTAAAAGAGTGTATGCAAATATTAAGTAATAAAATATCAAAAAGAGTAAATATTTACTGTTTATGATTTAAAAATCACAACATTCCTTTTTGCTAATAAAAAAAGATAAAAAGGAGACAAAAGCAACTGTGCTAAAACAGCTCCCAAAATGGGACACAAGTATGATGAAGTTGTAAGCTAAACTGGGCCTACAGACAACAAGGTTTTCTTTTCACCGTACTGTCTTCAGTAGTTGTTCACTTTTCTCACTTGCATACACAGTAAATTTCTCTTTTTTATAAAGAAGTTTACAAAAACTTTTTCATGTAATTTTAATAAGAAACAAAACTTGTATAAACTTGGATAAAACATGTTTAAAATTATGTCAATAAATGATAACTAAGATTGCATTTGTGTACACTGGTTGATGAATGAACAATTTTACTTCACGTACTATTATAATACATAATCAATTCGTCAATTCACATATAACATATATATATTTATGTAATTATTTAATTATTTACGCAGATTAGTTGTGGACCAAATAAGATATACAATTTCTTGTATCCTTGCTGCACAGAAGCCTCATGAAAATCGTTTAGAATTTAATTACAATATTACTTTAACAGTGATAGATTTTTTACAAGATAATTAAACAATTGATTATAACTACTGTGGTGTATTAAAATTCTCTCAAAAGTGGCATTGTCTTTCTTAATACTAAGTTACTATTTTCGTTGGTGTCTGGTTATCACATTCAGGTTCACTGTTTAGTTCAGATCGTACTGAAACCGAATATATAAGTGTAACATGTAATGGTGTCAGGTGTGTGTTGTGGTAACAGTTAATTTGACGTGTAAAAATTATGAATGATGATAACACGAGTATGAAAATGATTGGTGTTTCAGTAGCATGAGCACCAAGGGAAAACTATGTAATGCTCAAATTTTTCATTTCAATTATTATGATTAGTATTGTTATAATATTTTTTTTTATTTTATCGCAACTCACTTAGTGAATGTGTATATTATAATTATATATCAGAAAAAGGATCATTTTACAGTATAAAATAATTTTTACATGTCATTTCAATCATAAATTGTCATATATTAAAAACTTAAGAAATGGTTGATTTTTAGATAGACTTTGTATAATAACTTAAACTCAAGAAAAAATAAAAAAAAGCCAACGTGCTTTTTACAATATGAAGCCTTTTTTATACAACATTTTTCTTCTTGAAACTTATATAAACAAGTATATTATCAAAATAATCGTTTTTACTTTTCATACCTCTCAAATTTATACTTTTAAATTATTCCGCTTAAAGTTTTCATTATTTTTGCATTAAAATTCATTCTGTACCTCCTCTAACTCTTTAATATCTTACTTTTTTAGGAGCTTAAATAACTTTTCTTTACATCGAGTATAATTGTCTCCTATGGAAAATATTTTCAGAAAGTAAAAGAAAAAAATTATTTCCACCCAAAAATATTCATGCATACATCTCACTTTAACCATTTCTTTTAAACTTTTTTGATAAGAAATTTATCAAAACTTGAAATACCTATGCTATATGATGAAAAAATCTAGTTTAATATTAATATTGTATTAAATATTTTTTGTCCAAATAAATTTTAAAAAAAAGGATTTAATCCCTCATTTTAAAATAGTTGACTTTTGAACCTATTTTTTTTTTGTCGAAATTCATTAAAATCATTGATTATGATATAAATAATTTTTTTTTACATTGATTAAAAGCGATTTTTTATATTGATTATTAATAGAGCTGGTTAAAAAATAAATTTTTCATTGAGTACCAATAAAACCATTGTGAAATATTTTTAAAAATTTTTGTTATACTTTTGTAAAACAATGACAAAAATTTAATAATTAAAAATGAAGAATTAAACACAGATATTGAAAAACTTTTAAAAACCAATAGTTTAACATGTTTTAGTTTAAAATGAAAGAACAGATAGATTGCAATGCATGGAGGAAGTGAATGTGTAACTTGAAATTTGTTTAAAAAAAGAAAAGATTAATGGTTGAATGGGTCAAAATGATGTGTTGAATTGAATGGGTGTCTGTGTCAATAACACTTGCAGACTTGTTTGCAGTATATCGCAGTTGCAGGCAGCAATTCGGTACAAACCCTCAGAATGGCATCCGCAAAACATCACAAAAAGCCTCAAAATAAGTAAATAAAGTAAGTGTCATGCCATTCTGCTGTGGATAAATATGGGTTTAAGGATAAACTAAATAAAATTTGAATTTTAAGTTATTAATAAAAAATTATTATTTTTTATTTTTTTAAATAAAAATCCTAAAAAATTATCATATATAGATAAAATGGTTTCAATAAAGGGAGGAGAAATGTTTTTGTATATTTGTTTAGTAGAATTTTTTTTTTCTCCTGCTACGTGGATAATCTAATGTTACTTGTGGTATCCTTATCTAGTAAGTTTTTCCTATGACAGAATATAAATATAGTTTCTTTTCCTTTGAGAGGCAAATGGATTTGCTTGCAGGGGTAAATGAATTTCATGTGATTCAAATCTCGTAAACACTTTTTATTCTATCTTCCTTCCCTCTCTTTTTTTTTTCTTATGTCTTTTTAATTAAAAGTTATTATTTTTTTTTTATTTTCATCTATTTCTTTTATCTTTTTGTTTTTTTTTTCACTTCCTCCCATTTCTTCTTTACAAGTTACAACCAAATAGAGGCTATATTCTTTTAAGTTTGTTTCTTTCATTTTGTGTCTTAAAAAAGACAAAAGATATTAGTAGACTAAAACAATAGGCAGAGTCGTACATATGGCATTGGCAGCTTGTATCCATCAACGTCGTTCAGTATTCCGATTCGCAAGGTTGTCTGTTATCAGAATCATCGTCATCAGCAGCAAACCTAGGAACAAACTTGGAAGCAATATATAACCTTCCTACTTGTCTTGTTGAAACCAAAGTTAATGGGTGTGTTTAATGGAAAAAAAATAGAATAAATAAAAAAAATATTTAAATTAAAATAAAGAAATAATATTAAATTAATTTTAAAAAATTTCTCTCCAAAATATTCTCAGCCTTGTTAAAACGTCCATCTGGCCAAAAGGGTTCTCAATTATGTTGTGGGCCTTGTGGTAAGACGAGGCTACAAAGAACCACGTGATAGTTTTCCTTTTATGAAAATGTCTATTAAAATACTATTTTTAAAAGATTAAAAAACTAAGAAAGAACAATAATTATTATTATAAGCTAGAAAGAATAACTTAGGACAAAATTACACAAATGGATGTCAACATTCTTTATAAAATTTATCCAACCACACGTAGACGAGCGGAAGTTATTTACAGAAAAAAAACTATAGATGACATGCAAGTATATGGAAACCACAATCGATTTTAATTTTCTTTTTTCCTTTTTGAAATTGCATGATCGACAATTCTTCTTGGTTCTTAATGGCAAATATTTTATCTGGCTGTCGTAGAACGAGATGATCGGCTACTTGGACTTGTGCGATTACCCCTAAATATGGCTTCCAGGTTCTGGAGACATGAAGGAGCCCGAACCTGTATTTATCACACATACATACATAGGAAACTAACTTTGAAAGATTATGGATGAAATTTAAAGCTTAAATTCTACACATTCTGGTCATTTTTAGCATTTAAAATTACTTCTAACTAACTTGTAATTAAACAACTTTACTTCATTCAACTGTAATAGGCAGCCAACCAGCCAACTTATTCACAGAATATGTAGGTGTACATATTTCTCTATCTTCACATTTTATAACTAGTTGTCTGGTTATATGCATAGTACAGTTGTCTACTAAATATTTTTCGTAAGTAAAATTATACAATCACAAATATATGTTCACATGGAAGAGGGGTACCTTCCAACGCCTCTTTTGAGCAAGATGGTAGCTGATGTCTTCCAGTCTCTCAATTATTTGCCTAAATGTTGGTCTTCTGTATGGTTTTTCATCCCAGCATTCTTCAATTAACCTGTGGCAAATCAGATTTCATGAATTTAAAAAACACACTCTTTTAGTATACTACTAGTGGTAGGATTTGAAACTACACATTCAAATCTGCTGCCAACAAGATGTACTTAAAACCCTCACTGTTTTAGTCCATAAGCATAGAGCTTTGGCAAAGCTCTAAATGGTGGACGCTCATTTCCAACATATGCTTTAGGAACTTCGTTTTCTGGCTTTGCATAAAACGGTGGACAACCTTCAATCATCTAGAGGAACAAAATGCCATATAAGTTTCAGTCAATATTTTTGGGGCAGTCTACAAAAATAACAACCAACTGTTGGTTGTCAATCTGTATATTCTATATTCAAAATCTACCATCATCCACAAACAAAATAACCATATTATGAATTTTGTCAGTGAAACAGTTCAACAAAGTGAACATTTTGTCTTCGCGTTAAGGGAAAAAAATACTAGAACCATGCAAATACTGGTACAACAGCAAATTGTTGGGCACAGCATCTTACTAAAGTGATCATGATTGTATAAATATATAAATATACATAATATTTATATTTTTCTAGGTCAATCAGTGGAAAACTCAATTTAGAACTACGTATCCTAAAAATATGTAATAAAGAATTATATATAAAGAATATATATAATATACATATCTTTAGTGACCTGATGGATAAAAGAAGGCAGAGCTCATGAGACATGCGTTCTTGATCTGTTCATAGGCTCATCCTATATATATACTAAATAAGTGACAAAATCTCCACACACCCAAAGGAGAGCAATAATGAGTTTACCTCCTGTAATATCATAGCAAATGAAAACACATCCACTTTTGTGTCATATTCCTCATTTTTATAGACCTCTGGAGCAACATAACGACCTGTTACAGATTTGAATAAATTTGTCAACACGAGATATGAAAATCAGAACCAATCACAATAGGATCAAAGTGAAACCAGTTATAAGTATAAGAGATGGCAATTTTGATAAAGTTATTAGATAAATTCAAATTACAAAATTGAGCACCAGCTGACAAACTGTCTTTAGTAGTCACTGTGTAGATAGCATTTCGTTTTTCCTTGCAGAATGAGACATATTGCACATAACATCCCTCATGAAATAAAAGTTTTCAACATTGCTTTTATGCAGAATGACATGATTAACAATGCATATTACAAGGCTCCACTAAAGAAGAACACCTACATGATGCATCCAGGCATGTCACAGGTTTGTCTTCTTTGACTGTTTTAGCAACTTTAAGCAACTTGCTAACTCCAAAGTCTGCAACTTTCAGATGCCCAGAATCATCCCGCAGTATATTTCTGTTGTCTTACTCATGTACAATGAAGAAACTTTAAACCATTCAAGAATGAATGAAAAATGCATAAAGATATACACATGCTGGAAGAATAATAAAATCAACCAGACAAGGAAGGAGAACATAAAACATACGAAGGTTCAAGATCTCGGTGTATAATGGCTTCTGGTTTATGTTCATGCAAATAGTTCATACCCCTGCAAATATACATTAAAGTATTGTGTTTATTACAAATATCCAAATACAAATTTATAATATATGAGAAAATTTTCATTTAATATTCAACTCAGCAAAATAACCAGGAGCTTGTTTCCTCAGGAACAAACTGAAACCAAGTTACACATCCATAGTATGAAAGATCTTGACTGACCTAGCAATATCAAGTGCAAACTTTACAGCTGTTATTGGTTTTAATGCGCCTTTCCGCTTCAAGTAGGCACGAAGATCCCCCTAAAGAGATGAAAATCCACTCAAATTGTTAGAATTTACATGTTACATAAGGGATATAGTAAACCACATTACACACGCTTACACACAAGTAGAGGAGATATCTCCCTCCCTAACCATAGGAACAGAAAATGCCATTTGTTAAGTACAAATGAAAATATATTTGAAGATCTAAAGTATTTCAAATAAATAAATGACAGGAAGGCAGGGGATTTGCATATAAATTCAGAAATTGTGCGCACTCAACAGCCTACACATTTATCCATGTTCATTTATATATCCAGTATCAATACATATACATGTATCTATTCATAATGATCATTTCATATGCACTTCCTTATTTTTTCACTGTTTCACAAACATGAAGTGAAATCCCAAATAAAGAGAAATGAAACTCCTACATCAACACTTATCAGTACTAGGTTAAAACAGGCATCCCCTTATCATTACTTAAATCCTCCAACATAGATATTTAAAACTTCTAGACAACAGGAATATATTTGTCTTGCCAGATTCAGCTCCTCTGATGTGAGGAGATATGTAAAGTGAGAAAGAGATAACCTATCCACTGTCAATCTGAATTAAAACATTTTGTAAACATAACTGACTTTACATCATCGGTAGATAACCCTCTCTTGTTCCACTTTACACACTACCTTACTTTAGAGTGGTCAAATCTTGTCTAACCAATACAGATAACTTATGCATGTCAACAATTAGTACAAGTCCTAATATAACATTTCATCATATTAAGTTCGTAATTATTTGTGCACTCCTACATAATGCTGGTTTTCGATAAGTCCTCTTGAAACTACAATTTGCACTTTCTTTCTAAAGACTATATCCAAAATGACAAAGTTCTGGCCACAAAGTTTATCCTGCTCACTCTTATCTATGATAGTCACCAGCCAACTAACCAATATAATTTGTTCATAAGCACCATGAGCAAATAAAGTGGTCACAAAAATCTTCCTTATAATCAGTGTAAGATTAAGACTAACCTGGGGTAGATATTCTGTAACAATCATCATTGGGGTGCTTTGTGTTACAGCACCCAAAAACTGGACAACATTTGGATGCCTTATTTTCTCAAGTAATGTAAGCTCGTCATGAAATGCCAATCTGAGAAACAGACACAATAAAAATCCACTACGAGAATAATAACTGAGAACTGATTAATTCACTCAACATGAACTAAACAACACATTGCACATGTAGACCAACCCACACTTTATTATCATCGGTGAATACTTCCTCCCCAAGTGTCTTAACAGCAACTTGAGTTCCTCGCCATAATGCAATCCGATAAGTTCCCTAAAATATGCAACATAAAATAAGCAAGGCATATTGACTTACGAGAATCCGTCAAAACAAGACAGTAGGAAAATGAGACTGGAAAGCTTACCTTTGTTATGCAGACACTATTAGTAAAATCAAGCTCAGAAGGATCAATCTCATATTCCGGGACTTCACGAGAATTCTGCACATGCATGGGAGCCATCTACAAAAAAGAAAAAAAGGTTTGCAATTACAATGTGATGTTATAAACCAACAATTCTAAACTCTAGAACTGTTAGGCCCTCTGGACATGAAATTAAAATTTGAAAAAAAAAATATATGCACTGACACTACAAAGCTTTTTACATTGTTATTGCATCAAAAATTCTTATGTGTGATAAATATGTCGATTTTTATAGTAATTACTTTCAAAAATCATACTAAAGAGTAAAAATGATATCTGATTAGTCGACACTAAAAAATTAATTACTTATTTGGTCTCTATAGTTGCACAAACTCTATACTCTAGCTCCTTGCTCCACTTCAAAATCATCTGTTTTAGTCTTTACACAACCATTTTAAGTTCTATTTTGGTCCTTACTATTATAAAAGATAGAAACTGAAATGAAACTAAAGTTCTCGTACAAGGACACAAACGGAACTAAGAAGGTTCTAGGGATTAAAATGGATGATTTTTTAAGCAACTTTACGCAGCAATACACTATCATCCAGCCAAATATATGCCTATTTCTCTCTCTTCATATTTTATTTTATAACAACCTTTTATAACAGGTTTTCAGTGTATTGCAATTGACTACCAATTTTTTTTTTCTAAGTGTAGGGACAAGGGATTAGATGGTAAAATTTGTGCAATTACATAGAACAAATGAGTAATTAAACCTAAAAAAAATAAAAAATAAATTTACACTCGGAATTTACTCATCTATAGAACTCTGAAAATCAATAACAAATGGGTTTTAACATTATCTAAGAACAACAAGGAAATGAAAAGAAGAGACAAACCGGGGGCGTTGCGCCGTGTTGCTCCAAAAGCTTAACAACGTTGTGATTTTTGTAGTACATTGCATCAGCTAGAGGCTGTTATATTATAAAAACAATCCAATTCAGCAAAAATCAGTATCAGTATTCATCGCACAATAACACAACAGCAAATAGAGGAAGCAAGTGAAATTACAGTGCTGCCCCAGCGGTCTCGCGGATCAACGTCGGCGCCTCGTTGTAGCAGCAACTCAACGACGTCGGTGCGGCCTTGGCAGGCGGCGACATGAAGCGCGGTGCGGCCGTCAATGTCGGTGAAATTGACGTCACTCCCGGCGTCCAAGAGCTCCTTGATTCCATCCAAGTCACCTTCGTTGGCGAGATACATAAGTCTCACCGCCGGGTCCAGCGCCTCCGACGCGTCGCCGCCACCACCATTGCCGTCGCCGTCGCGCTCCGGTGCTAAGGAGGATTGGCGCCCTAGCGAGAAGCGAGGCTGGAGCTTCTTCGTTTCCATTGCAGCGAGGGTTTTGTGAATTGTGAGAGAGAAGAAAAATGTTTTCGAGAATGTGTTGTGTTGTGTTTGATAGAATTGAAGAAAGTGATAAGAATGAGAATATAAGAAGGAAAAATGAATGCGAATAATGATGCGGTTTATTGAAATCAGGATCGGGTTCTCCGTAAGTGTCAGATAGTGACTATTTCAAATCTTTGACGTCACTCACTGCCTTTCTCAACACTCCATTCTCATTTCACTAATCAACAAAACAACCTCGCTTTTCGGTAATGTTTCTTCAGCAAACTTCTTATCTTTTATTTCTATATTTGACTTTGCTTTTCTAAATTTATTTATTTATTTTTACGAATTATTATATTTTTCTGTGTTTTTTTTATTCCTTTTTGGAGTTTGGTAAGATAATTTTTTAAATATTTTTTATGACAATGCTCAGGTGGAAAGATAATTTTTTAAATATTTTTATGACAATGCTCAGGTGGTTGAGTTGACTTTCTAAAAAGTATGTTTTCTGATTTTGTTTTGTGTTGACTTTCTTAAAAAATTACTTATGACATTTGAAAATTGAATATTTCTTCACTGTTAAACACGAAGCTAGTAGGATAAAAATAATGAATATAGGTAATTTTATAACTAATTCGTGATTAATGAACTCGTAACTTCATGTAGGTAATGAGACTTTGAAGAAAATTAATATAAAATATTTTTTCTTATAAAATTTAGATAGTTTTTTGTATTGTCTTTTCATTATAATGTTATTGCTAATAAGTGATGAATTATTTATTTAAATGATTATCTTACTGGTGGAGTTATTATATTTAGTCTGATTAGTGGCTCGATTAAAGGTTGATCTAGGTAATTAATAATTGACTTTGTGTCATTTTTTATTTTTTTTATCTCATTTTATCATTTAAAAAAAAATTAGTTTAATTATTAATTTAAATATATAAAACAATCTGAAATTACTAAAGTTATCATAATTTAAAGTCACATAATCCATTTCCATAATATACATGGCGTCATATAGTCATTTAAAATAATATAAAAATTTATTTATTTTAAAATAAATCTAAAAATCTAAAATAATGATTTTGAATATTGAATGAATAAAAAAATAAAGATTCTTTCAACATAAACCTTTTTTTTATATATATTCTATATATAAACCTAAAACTTACACATTTTTTATGAATTAAAACTTACACATTTAACCTAATTTTTAAATAAGTTTCTCAATAATTTAAAAATTGAATACTAACTAAACATTGACCCGTTTTCCATAATCGGGTCTAAACTGGAGCTCCGAGTGGGTGACAGTGACAGAGATGGATCTACCTAGTTGAAGCGCGTGAACGAAAAGAAAACAAGATTCTGAGCGCCGAAGGAAACCATTGCCACCGCCATGGCTTCCAATCATCTGAATCGCATTCTCCGTCATCGTTTTCAGCCTCTCTTAAACACTAGGTTCTTCTCCCATGCTTCTTCTTCATTGCCTCAATCGCAACCTAAACAACCTTCACCTCCCTCATCCCTCAAGGACAATGAACTCGCCAAGTTCGCCGCCATCTCTGATTCCTGGTAACTTTTCGAGTTCGCATTCTCTCTCCACTATCATTGATTTCACTTTTCGTATTTCGCAATTGGAGACTTTACTGCGTCGGGAACCATGGCAATTGAAAGTTCGTTTACTTGGATTTTATAGACGCAACGATTAATTGCATAATTTTTTTCGAGGGTTGATTTTGTGTGTAGATGAATTTGCAATGTGTGTGTCTTAGTTTGAGAATTTAAATGACATGTGATTGCTGTTTCCAATAGGTGGGATTCTGAAGGCCCGTTCAAGCCATTGCATTTGATGAATCCTACAAGACTTGCTTTCATTCGCTCTGCACTGTGTCGACATTTTAAGTATGCCACTTCTTTTCTTTAGTTCCTGTTACCTCCATTAGTATGGGGTGCTTATCCTTTAAGCTACTTTGTTAGAATGTGCAATGGTTTGCTTTTACTATGATTCAATTTCATAATTTGTTTTGCATGGAGTTTAGTGGGTTAAGACATAATCTGGTTGTTCTGGCTCAGAGTTCAACATACTATTCTATTATATTGCCTCTATCCATTAATCTTGTGTTGCATTGTCATTTATGCAGCAGTGATAACTTGTTAAGTTCAAGAAAAATATTTGGTAGACAACTGCAATAAGCAATAAGCAATAAGCAGACATCCAGACAAATAACTATAAAAAGTGAAGAGAGAGAAATACATTTATGTATACGTATGTTCTGTGAGGGAGTTGACTGATTGACTGTATATTGTAGTTGACTACGAAGTAAAATTGTAAATTCAAACAGGTAGCATGGTGTTTGCTGCTGTACGTGGTAGAAATTTGGTTTAATGCCTTAAAGAAAATGGTTGATGCTAGTAAAGCCCTTGAATCAAATATAATCATGTAAGGATGTGTAAGAAGATTAGTCTTGCTCTAATGAAGTCTTTGTAGGAAAGTTAGTGTTGACTGGATTATTTTCAACACAAACCAAATGAAGAAACATGGAGAGAAACAAAAGGAAAGAAGTTATTACTGTTGATAATAGGTTTATTTTTAATTTTGTCTCTTTAGGGTTCTATTAGGATATTAATTAGATTTCCCTTGTCTCAGGAAGGACCCTTATAGTGCTAAACCCCTTGAAGGACTTAGAATTGTTGATGTAGGATGTGGAGGTGGAATTCTTTCTGAGGTATTTCTTTTCTCCTTTTTCTTGTGATGTTTGGAGAAATACCTTTTCCTTTATGATGGATTTGAGGGTGACAAATATTTGTGCTGGTTTTTTTTTTTTAATTGTTATTTTTTTCTTTTGTTCTTCAGCCATTAGCTCGATTGGGGGCTACTGTGACAGGTGTTGATGCTGTAGAGAAGAATATCAAGATTGCTCAACTTCATGCCGTATGCTTATTCTATAATATTTTGCATTAGTTATTTCCAATTGGAAATTAGTCTGCATTGTCTTTCAAATTGATTAGATTATTGTATAATGGTGGAAGCAGTTGCCAACTTAGTAAATTACATCTTCAATATTAGCTGAGCAACTTATTATTTCCTGTGAACAGGGTTTGGATCCAACAACTTCAACTATTGAGTTTTGTTGCACAACAGCTGGTACATATGCAAATCTTGAAGCTTTCTTGTATTCTTTTCTGTTTTACGTCCCTGAAGTGCATGTTTTATGTTTGTTAACATTTGGAAACTATTGATGAAATGGCGTATTTTTTCTACTAAATCCTCTTAACAGTTTAGTTCACAATCTTGATAAGTACAAACAAACCTGTCTGGCAAAACTTCCTTTTATGAAATTTTATGACTGGTCTTTCCATGGATTGCAGACCTTTGCTTGATAGTTGAGAGTTTCAAAAGTTAAGAGGTTATGATGCAGTAACGTAAAAAAGTTCAATATTTTCACTTCTTTTTGGATTATGTGGTCAGGCTTGTTAATTTCTTGTTATTCTTGCAGATTGAAGTATTATGTTATTTATGTTCCATAGAATCTATCTTTGGCTGTAAAAAAGTCAATTCTTTGCTTTGATCTTATTTCTTCTCACTAAGGTCCTACATAATGGAAATTTTTTGTTTCTCTGTCCTTTAACGTTTCTCATTAAACATGGTGTCATACCTGGACATACTAAACCGCTCATTTGGTAGAATAATTTTTTTTAACTGAAAGAGTTACGACATACTAAACTTCGTAGTCGGAAGAATTATTGTTTTCATTGGTGCTGTTCATCCAATTTCTTTGCATGCAATTAGGTCTCAATGTAGCACATTTGTGGAAAAAATAGATGTTCCTTGTACCTCAGTACATGTATATGATGGCGCTTCAGAAATCGTTGTAAAAGTAGCTTGCATTCATCTAGTTTGTTTAGAGTTGTACTTGTATTTTTGGGTATTAACAACTCAAACATGTTTAGAGTTTGTTCACAGCATTTTACAACTCAAACCATTTTGAAATTGATTGATCAGAGAAGCTAGTTGAAGAAGGAAGAAAATTTGATGCAGTTATGGCCTTGGAGGTACTCTCTTTTGCCCTTCACCCCCTTCCTTCTGCCACATTCACAGAAATTGCAGTGCATGAAAGTTGCACAAAATCTATGATAGTAGTTCACAAGTAGAGTTGAATGGTGCGTCATGTGTTGGTTCTTTGAATGATTTTCAGGTGATTGAGCATGTGGCAGATCCTGCAGAGTTCTGCAAATCTCTGTCAGCATTAGCAGTTCCAGATGGAGCCACTGTGATATCGACAATCAATCGTTCAATGAGAGCCTACGCAACTGCCATTGTTGCTGCAGAATACATTCTCCGCTGGGTATCCATTCATCATTCTCAACTCCATTCAACAATTACTCTTACATACTTTCATATTTCAATTAACATATTAAACTAAGGCATTTTGAAACTTGGCAGCTTCCAACAGGCACACATCAATGGTCCAGTTTCCTGACTCCAGAAGAACTAGTCCTAATCCTGCAACGCACCGGTATCAATGTACGCAATCTGCATTCATTCATTAATCATAAGAAAAATATTTGGTAGATAACTGGAATAAGCAGACAACTATAAAATGTGAAGAAAGAGTTATAAAATATGAAAGAGAAATATATATATTCCATTTGGCTAGTTGACTGCATATTCCAGATGAATACAAATTAAGGTCCTAATCATAATCAAGTTCACTTTTTTTGGGTTTAATTATCGCATTAACACATAATTGTGGCTTTATTGCTCACACAGGTGGAGGAAATGGCTGGATTCGTGTACAACCCGGTGACAGGACGATGGTATTTATCAGACGATATCAGCGTAAATTTCATCGCCTTCGGTACCAAATCAAAAACCACTGAATAGGATTATATATGATAAAATGCATAACCATAGTGTAATAAATACTATTTATTAATTTATAATTAAATCTGTTTTGATTTCTGAATAGTAATAAACATTGAAATAGAAAGAAAGGTTGAGAGTGTTGAATAATCAGGGAGTGGAAGGGGAGAGTTTCCTGAGAGTAATAGAGGTGCGTTTGGATTGAATCAATTCTTGTCCGTTCCATATCTGAAACCCTGGGGCGCGATTAATCTCGTGTTTCCATTGGTACCTTGCTTCTCCGGACATTAGAATCAATGAACCAGGGGTGAGTAAAACGGGAACGGAAGAGGTAGAGGAGTTGTTGTTGGAGAGGGGAGTGAAGTGCATGACGCAGGAGGATTCGAGGGAGAGGATGGCGATGCCGTCGTCGAATCGGAGAAGATCGACGTGCGCGCATATACCTTGACCGGGGTGGTAGACGTTGGCGATCATTTGATCGAAGAGAGGTTCTCTGTGGAGAGGGAAGGGGGAAGAGTGACCAATGGATTGGGCCAGAGAGTGGGCCCATTGAGGAAGATGTTGGAGCCCAAAACGCATGGCCTGGTTGATGGATGGGTCCGGAAACCAGTTCTCAGATTCAATGGCGGAGAGTATATGAGATTGACGGTGTGGAGAGAGGAAGTTAGGGCATAACCATAGACCCTTTACTTGTTCCATTGACTCCCATTTCCATTCATGTTCATTCTCGCTCTCTGTTTCGTCCCATTCTGATTCTGATTCTGATTCTGATGATGAACCGAATACTTGTTCCAACACTGCTTTCTCTTCTTCATTCCTCATCTTTTTCTTTCCCTCTCCCACCATTAACTCATCTTAGCTTCTTCACTATGCTGCTTAAGAGACACTGTAACCTTTGGGCTGAACCCTCGGTGTCTTAGGAGATGTTGGCCCAATTACACATTTATATTCGCCAGTCTAAAGATTTATGATGTTAATCGGTTTAATGTTAGATATAGATAGATATAAATTCCCTCAAAACGAGCAAGATATAAATATAAAAAAAAAAAGATTCATCGATCATTGTAGGTTCCTATTGAGATTTTGGCAACTTGTTTCCCTCATTCTTAAACGTTAAAAATACATTATTTCGTCGTGTGTTCACTCTTTGTGCACATAACTGTCAACTTCTAAGAATTTGCACTTCAACCTCATGCATATGTTAATTTTCTTTTTTTGTAATTTGTTTTAAAAATAATATAGTCTTGGTATAACTCAATTCGCAACATAACACATGTTTTGTAGGAAAGGACTTGGTTGATTTCGATGTGTGATGAATTTTATATCTGATCCAACGAGTAATTATGGTATTATTAAAAAAAATGCAAATAAAAGAATAATATGAAAACTGGGTCCCTTTGCTCTTTTTCCAAAACTTATCTCTGTGCAACCTTTATCCAAATTCCAAAATAAAGACAATCGATCAATGTACATTGGTATTGAGATTTGGCAACTTGTTTCCCTCATTCTTAAAACTATCAACTCTGTGTCTTAACTCTTTGTGCGCGTAACTATCAACTTCTAACAATTGGCACTTCGAGCTAGAGCATAGATTATACTGACTTGGTGCTACACAATTTGTGCGCGTTTTTTTTTTTCTGTTTCTGTTTTTGTAATTTGATTAAAAGAAATATGAAGACGTGTTTATACTTTTCATATAAACATAAAAAATATTTCTTTTAGATTGTTAGATTTTAGGCTACATAACTAACAAA
The DNA here is from genome assembly GCA_026586105.1 of Hylodesmum podocarpum. Taxonomy (NCBI): domain Eukaryota; kingdom Viridiplantae; phylum Streptophyta; class Magnoliopsida; order Fabales; family Fabaceae; genus Hylodesmum; species Hylodesmum podocarpum. The sequence continues at coordinate 2,325,487 of JALJEV010000519.1, read as the reverse complement.
GAAGTATTAATGTGCTACACAAACTAGTTTCACATTTCAATTCACTCCAAGCTCCATTTGAAGGTATTCGTCTGATAAAAAGATTCATAAGGACTTGAAGACCTTTTCCAATAAATAAGCCAAATGTCATATACAAGAGGCATGACTCGTCACCTTAATTAGAAGAAACAAGAAAAAATAATTTACCCAAATGCATGAACAGAAAATGGTAAATAAAATAAACACATGGAAGCATTTGGGGGCGGAAAGCTTAAAAGAGATGTGTACCGTATATACTGAAAAAAAAAAGTGAGACTGGATTAGAATATTCAAGATAAATATGATTAAAAAAAATAATAAGATGCAAGTTATTAGTAGTTGAAAATGTCTATAGCTTATAAGATATAAAATAGAGAAATAAATTAATATAACAAATATTTTTAATTTATTTAGAAAAAGTTATAAAATAGTCAAATAAACTATAACCTAACTTTCTTTTATGATAAAAAAACTAACTTAAGTATTATGCCGAACACATGAATCACTCCATGTTAGACAATATGGCCCTTGGTTCAGCATATTTACTTGCTTAATGTAAATAAGATTTCATAGAAAAATAATTAGTAGATGACTGCAATACAAAGACAACCAATTATAAAATGTGAACTAGACAACCAGACAATCAGTTATAAAATATAAAGAGAGACATAAATACACATATATATAAAATGTGAAGAGAGAAATATGTGAAATAAATTGGCTAATTGATTATATATTGCAATTAACTGCAAAATAAAGTTTGATTTTATAACTCCTCAATAATTTTATCAACTTTATCACTAACATAAGTTTACAAGATTTTTTTTTAAAATAATTAAATAAAACTCAGTTATAAATAAAATAATTATATTTAATTTAACTACATGTTATCAAAGTACTAAATATTATTATTATTTACAATTATATTATTTCATTCATTAAAATTAAAATATTTTAATAGAAAATAAATTCATAATATATACACTAAGATAGTAAAGTAATTTAATAGTGTCATGAATAATAAATTTTCAACTCTTTTTTGTAAAAAGGTTTATGATGATTATGAGAAGAATTATAATATTATATCAATAATTATATATATATATATATATATATATATATATATATATGAGAAGAATTATAATATTATATCAATAATTATATATATATATATATATATATATATATATATATATATATATATATATATATATATATATATATATATATATATATATATATATATATTGGATTTGATAATAGTAGCTTGTTTGTTGAAAAGAGGGAAAGGAGATTATCCGTTATTTAGTTGAGAACGTATACGTCTCTTGTTCCTCTGAATTCATCCAACTTCCGTATTTGTCTCTGATTTCGATTTCCAATTGCTCTGTTTTGTTCTGTTCTGTTCTGTTCTCGAAACACAAAATGTCAAGAGACTCAGATGCAGCAACGGTGCTTGCATGTGGCCGTTTGGCCATGCTCACCGCTCACCTTGTTCCACCCTCTGAACCTCTTGAATGTGATCATGTCTTCCAACCTCTTCCTCTCTCCGCTCAGTTGTCGCCATTGAACTTCACCGGAACCTTGACCGTAATTGACGACAGAACCGGAAAGAAGTACCAGCTTAACATCTCCAAAGACGGCACTCTCAAAGCTTCTGACCTCAAAAAGGTGTTTTGATCTTTGTTTCCTATGGAATTGCCTGTTTTGTGAAATGGATCTCCAACAAATCTACACCTTTCACCTTTGTTGAATTGTCTACAAAATGGGCTTTTTCTCTCTGTTTCTCTCTGTTCATAGTTAGTTGCATGATGAAAAGTGAAATCATTAGTGGGATGGTTTATGATTATAGTATGGTTGTTTGTGCTAGATTTTTGGTGAGTGATCGTTTGTAAAATTGATTTTGGTCAAAAATGATGTTAGAATGAGGTGATTCATGTTTGGACTTTCGGATTTTTTTATATAATGCAATAACCGCGAACCAGCCATCTCACTAAGAATATATATACAGTATTGATATACATACGTACTTCTCTCTTCACATTTGATTTTATAACTGGTTTTATGACTGTTGTCTGATTGTATGCCAATTGCAATTGTCAACCAAATATATTTCATACAATAATTACTTGAAATTTGCTTTAACTCAAATATTAAGTAATGGGGTTCTCTGATTTTGGATACGCAGATATCGACTGGGAAGAATGACAAGGGACTAAAGCTTTATGATCCTGGCTATTTGAACACAGCTCCTGTTCGATCAACAATCAGCTATATTGATGGAGATGAGGGGATTCTTAGATATAGAGGCTACCCAATTGAGGAGTTGGCAGAGAAGAGCACTTTCATTGAAGTGTCCTATCTCATAAGTGAGTGTTGTATTTCACTGCAAGTGTTTGTGTAGATAAAATATTGTGACATGTGATTCACTTAACAGTGATTTTATGTCAGTGAAGACACTTGAATCTTGGACATAGTTTTGCTAGTTGTTAACTATGTGCTTCGATATGTTGTATCGTGAATTTTATGAAATTTATTAACTTGCGTTCTTCATTTTTCTGTTTTCAAGTGTATGGAAGTTTGCCTTCTGAAAGTCAGTTAGAAGAATGGAAGTTTACTGTATCTCAGCATTCGGCTGTTCCACAAGGAGTTTTGGTGAGTTTTTATGCTATTTTTAGAATAACTTACTGTGGTTTCATGGTCCCAAAATCCCATCTACCAAGTGATAACTTTCTTGTTTCAGTCAGTGACATCTTTTAGACTTGTAAACAGCTTTGCCCAGGTGTTTTTCTGCTTGAAATTTAGTATGCCACATGGTGTTTTATATTGTTAAAGAAATTTAGTACCTCTTTAATAGCTTTAGTAGTAGTGTTTTTATGAGAGATACCAAGTGGAATAATTTTTTAAATGGGTTTTCTAGAAGCCTCTCTATTTCGGAAGTATCTGTTATTTTTTCTCTATTTCTCTTTCTTTTCAGTTGAAATAGAACTATAGCTTATTAGGAACTAGACTACAACACATACTTTTTATTTAAAAAAATATTTAGTAGACAATTACAATAAACAAAACCGAAAGAAATATGTGTATGTATATGCATTTGTTCTGTGAATGAGTTGGTTGGTTGGCTGCGTATTGCAGTTGATTGCGAAGTAAAGTTGTTTTATTTATCGGTAAATGTTAGTTGTTAATTATTATCTTGTTTGGAAGATCATTTGTTAGTTTTACAGAGCAATTTGAGTTCTAATGGACAATCTTCTGAATTTCTTTTGCAACCATATATACAGGGGTCTCTTGAAGTGATCTTGTAAAGTAGAGAGATTATATTGTTAGTTTCTTTAAATGAAGAATCGGATTAGTAATCTAACCGAGTGGTATCATCTTACGTTTGTTTTGTAGGATATCATACAATCAATGCCCCATGATGCACATCCCATGGGTGTGCTCGTTAATGCCATGAGTGCTCTTTCTGTTTATCATCCTGATGCAAATCCTGCTCTCCGAGTATGTAACAAAAACTGCTGTCAAGTTACTTTTTGAACTGTTTCTGCATTGATGCAAGAGTATGGTAATAAGTAATAAGTAACAACATAACGTAGCACTGTATATATCTTAATTTTGTGGGGGAATTCTCTCTATTTCATTGATTAAACTTTGTATTCCTTTTATGAATTTCTGTATTTTGCACATTGTGTCACTTTTCTAATTTCCTACTCTTTCCTGTGGGTTATTACGTATGTGTGATTGGTACTCTTTCTCTGATTAGGATTCAAGTTCAACATTGTTTATTGTTATTTCTCTGTTATAATCTTTTATTCAGATTGGACCCTTTTTCAGTTTTTTTTTTTTATAATAAATGCAGGGTCTTGGTATATATGACTCAAAGCAAATAAGAGACAAACAAATAACACGGGTTATTGGAAAGGTACTTATTCAGTTCCTCCTTCTCCTTTCACCATTCTATCCCCAAAATATGAAAATTATATAATCCTTTGAATGGTTCTAGCGCCGGTTTTACTGATTGCTCTCTGTCCTACTTCTATATTGCAATATCATATTACCCCCCATTTTTTATGCACTGCAGATAACAACAATTGCTGCTGCCGTTTATCTTAGAATGGCAGGAAGGCCACCTGTGCTTCCATCCAACCACCTTTCTTACACAGAGAACTTCCTATACATGCTAGATTCTTTGTATGTACAGTACTTTTGTGTTTGATCAATAATTTGGAATAAGCCAATCTTGCTTTTTCATATTTGCTTTTAATGGTGGTTTGATTTTTGTTCTAAATAACAAATCCATTTCTTTTTTAAGAAGTGCTATCATCTATCTTAGACAATAGAATGGTAGCCATATACTAGCTGCTCATTTCTTTTTAGAGTTTTAACCCAATCCTCTGTGCATATTTTCAGTGGCAATCGGTCGTATAAACCCAATCCCCGGCTAACACGTGCACTGGACATTATCTTCATCCTGCATGCCGAACATGAAATGAATTGTTCTACATCTGCTGTTCGACACCTTGCGTCAAGGTAGACACCATACTGCAATGCTACTTGAGCAATATTTAATATAAAACAGTCTGATATTGTTATACTATATTTTATTCTTATTTCAGTGGTGTTGATGTATACACTGCTATTGCGGGGGCTGTTGGAGCTCTATATGGACCACTTCATGGTGGAGCTAATGAGGTAGCTATAAGTAGTTAACGCTGCTGTCATAATCTTTTTAAGCATTCCTTAGTTAAATGTAGTTAGTAAAAGCAAACACAGTACTGTTATTTAGTATGGGAGCATTCTAATTTGACCTCCAATCTGCAGGCTGTACTGAAAATGCTGGGTGAAATTGGAACTGTTGAGAACATTCCAGAGTTCATTGAAGGTGTCAAAGCCAGGTAGCTATTGCTGTATTACTTTCTTCTGCTATCTAGACCTTACTTTTTTCCTTTGTTACCTTCTTGTTCATACCCTGAAAGGATAGCAAGATACCTTCTTCTTTTGGTCTGCTCTTTCTGGTGTCTTGTTGCAGTAAGCAAAGAAAATGATATGTTTAGGTGATATTTTATCATGTGTATTTCCTCCAGGAAACGGAAGCTCTCTGGTTTTGGACACCGAGTGTACAAAAACTATGATCCAAGAGCAAAGGTCTTAAGAAAACTGACAGAGGAAGTGTTTTCCATTGTTGGACGGGATCCTCTTATTGAGGTGCTTATCCATTTTATAGTTCCTGTCTATGTGCTTCTTGTCTGTTATATATTCCTTAATCTTTGTATGCTGGTCATGTTGGAAAAGATGAATGTTTTAAGGCACTTTAAAATATTGTATATTGTGGTCTTGTTTGGTTTGAAAATAAAATAGCGGATCAAGTCAAATGAAGATCTCAAGTAAAATCACTAGCAATTCCTTTCATTTTTCATATTAAAAGTATTACTAGGGTTTCTTGTACTATTATTATTCATTGATCAAGAAAGTATCTATATAATTCGATGTAGATTTGTTCATTATATTCAGGTTGAACTTTGAAAGTTCTAACTTCTCTATGTAATTATTTTATCATTCAGGTTGCAGTTGCCTTGGAGAAGGTTGCACTCTCTGATGAATATTTCATCAAGAGGAAGCTATATCCAAATGTTGATTTCTACTCTGGATTAATTTATAGGTAATCTATGATTATACCAAGTTATTCTAACTAAGGAGGATAAATATATGCACCCCCTCAAAAAAATAAAATAAAATCACACAAGGCTTGAACTACTAGTTTTATGCAATCAGGGCCATGGGGTTTCCACCCGAGTATTTCACAGTTTTATTTGCCATCCCTCGAATGGCTGGGTACTTGGCACATTGGAGAGAGTCCTTGGATGATCCTGATACAAAGATCATGAGACCTCAACAGGTTACTTCCTTTCTTTAAAGCATTTTTCTGGTTATGATTTTCTTGAAAATTAAAAATCCTAGTAACAAGGCCTTATAAATCTTACACTAGAACCTCATACTTCCAATGTAGGACTCAAGTCCCATATATGATGCCCTGTTGCATTGCTCTTCCCATATTTCATCATCTTCATCATATCTATGTCATGTTTCAGGTTTATGTTGGAGAATGGTTGCGACATTATACACCAATCAATGAGAGGACTACACCAAGTGATTCTGACAAGCTTGGTCAGGTGGCCATATCAAATGCCTCGAAGAGGCGACTAGCTGGAACCGGGATATAGCCTACTGGCTCAGTTTAGTTTTATGAGCAACATGGCCAAAAGGTGATATATAATTCTCATGAATGTAAAGGAAGATAATAATTCTTTGTTGATGGCTTTTCATAACCCTAAGTTAACTTTGCTATGATCAGGATGGCATGTTTCTGCATAAATAGTGCTACTGGTTCCCCATCCATCACCAACCAGAAGAATGATGCTGGTGTCATTCGTTGAGCCTTAATTTTCCAGTCATGTTTTAGAACTTCTACTTTTACATTATTTATTAATTGTCAAAAGGGAATAGTTAATAGATAAGCATAATTTACCTATCTCATGGGAGCAGTAACATGTATAATTGATTAGCAAAATGTATGTGCTAAAGAAGTAAACAATTTTCTGTGTACCAGCACGAATTCTTTTCCTTTCCCTCCCTATAGTTGGGTGCACTAAATAAATAAAATCTGCTGAAAACTTATCAGCATTTTCTGTTTATTCCAAGTGGACCATGCGGCTAATGAGCAAATGTAGCACCAATAATATTTTATTGAAAACATTCTAACAATAGTTAGTAACATCATTTTCAGCATGGTTAAATGTGGTATAATTCTAAGAAGCACTCTCTAAAACAAAATATGGTTAGAGCATATTACTTTTTTATAAGAAGTTTTGATTAGGAGTTCTTTAATAATTAAAATCTTATTATTAAATAATAAGAATTTAATACCTAAGATGTGATGTTAAGTCTATTAAAACTCATTTAAGTACCTTTTCAAGAAACTCAGCACTAAAAGATATTATAACATAATCTCTAACATACTATTTAAGACATTCTAATGTTAATTAAAATTTATCAGAAAACACATAGACCTCGCAGATTATTTAATGAGTTCTATACATGATTTTATAGTTTTTAAAAAATCTTAAGAAATAAATTATTGAAAAGAATGTACTAGAGGGTGTGATGTCAATGTAAATTATAACTAACCCCAAATTGGTTTAGTTGTAGACAAATATGTGATGGGAATAGGTACATAACCATAGCTTCAAATTATGGCACATCAAATTTCTTAGGAACAGGCCACAAGATAAAACTCTTTTACATATTTATTAACTTCATTTTTTTTTCTCCTGTATTGAATACACCACTAGTTTTGAATTAAATACACGGTGTTATGAAACTAATTTCATTTCATTTGTCTGATCCATCTGAATTAACGGTTACAAGACGATAGCTCTTTTCTGTTTCAGCATGTGAGCAAGAGGAATCAGTATATATACTAGGTATTGACATGCTATGTGTTCCACTTGGATTCTGCCAGAAGTGGCTTCTTATACTCTTATGTTTGGAACTAGAGCCAGCAGCTGAATATCCCGGATCAGAAAGTAGGTCCTGAATATCAGTCCAACCTTCAAGCATGCTCACAACTTGTGACATAGTTGGTCTAAGTGTAGGAGATGCATTTGTGCATAAGAGACCCATATTTAACACCACCATGGCCTCCTTAGTTGAATATTCTGAACCCAAATCTGGATCAACCAGCTCCAAAAGACTCCCTCTCTCTTGCAAAACATAGGCCTGCAAGACACTCAAATTTCAGACCAGGGTAACTAAAATTTGTGTACAAATTGATAGTGAAGCTATGATATGGACTAGAAATGCAAACCAGCACAAAAATATGGAGTGGAGAAATGTATAGTTTGATTATCTAATAGTCTATGATAACATTTAGGCAACCTTCTGAATAAAGAATTGCATACATAAGGCAAAAATTTTCAATCTAATGAGTAGTAGTTCACTATGAGAAATAAGATAAATTCTAATCACCCAATCAAGAAGGTAAACAAAATCTTCGTTCGGCCTGTAATTTGTATTGCTCTTCCCACTGACAATTTCCAGTGCAACCACCCCAAAGCTATAAACATCTGCTTTGTCTGTTAGATAGCCACGCATTGCATACTCAGGAGCCATATAACCACTACAAAAATGACAACAGGCATATAAATGGTAATTAGGATTATTAACATAAAGGTTTTGGCTCTTGTAAAGTAAATAAAATATACTGTAGGGAATAAAGTGCATTGACGATTATCAATTAAAATATGAACTTACATTGTGCCTGCAACTCGAGTGCTGATATGAGTTTTGTCATCTTCAACAAGTTTTGCCAAGCCAAAATCTGAAACTTTAGCATTAAAATCCTTGTCGAGCAATACATTACTTGCCTTTATATCCCTATGTATGATTTTGATTCTGGACTCTTCATGGAGATAAGCCAAAGCTTTAGCTATACCAAGACAAATTTTCTTCCTGGTTGGCCAGTCTAGTCTTCTTCTACTGTCAGGATCCCTCCCTGTATGTGATTAGGAGAAGGATAATCAACTAGTTGGTCATGTCAAACGTTTGATTCAAATGGCAAGTATGGCTAATGTTTATTCATCATGGAGCTTACCAAAAAGAACGCGAGATAGACAATTATTTTCCATATACTCATATATCAGTATTAGCTGGTTCCCCTCCACACAACATCCATAAAGCTTAACAAGATTGGGATGTAGAAGTCCAGATATCATTCCCATCTCATTCACAAACTCGCGGTTTCCTTGTTTAGATTTTGAAGAGAGTTGCTTCACTGCTATTGTTGTACCATCTGATAGTAGGCCCTGCATCATGAACAAGGTATATTTTTGTCTTGCATTACAATTACACAGATACAGATATCAAACTGCAGATAGGTCTAACAGATCTCCATTACACCTTTAACCATATGTATTCATTTACATGGATAATTTGTCTCTTTATATTGCTAATGAGTGCGCAATACACCACAGACATTATGATCAAATTGTAAGCATTATTTAAAATTTGAATATTTGAATGGAGATTTACAGACCATGAAGTGTGTATTGTATTTCAAATAGTAACACCTAAGAAGGTGGAATAGGTAACTGGATGTATAGACTTGAGGAAGATAAAAATACCTTGAAAACACAACCAAAGCCACCTTCGCCAATTTTATTTGCTGCATCAAAGTTTTTGGTTGCTGCTTTGATTTGTCCTAGAGTAAATAATCCAGTCTGCAGATCTAGACCCCTAAGCTCTGGAAAATTAATTGGAAATTCAGATTCAAGAAGAAAGTCTTTAACTTTCTCTACAATATCTGCCATCATATTTCATTTTTCTTTCTATCTAGCAAATAAATATACAGGATATGCAAGTGTGCTCTCCTATGTCCTCTTAAAGCCTTGATTTTGGTGATATAGATATCATAAGTTAAATAACAAATCTTATATAGAAGTAAAACATTGCACTTTAGTTTTATTACATTTGAACATAATTTTTAGAAGTATTTATTTAATACAAATTGTTGAAGAAGAATATACAAATACTCTTGGATATAAAAAAGATGTTATGTTGGAAACGAAAGCAAATATTTGTCCTAACTTAAGGAATTGGAAGAACATCAAGGCATATTCCATCATACCTTTATATACTGGGTCTTTGCCTCCTAACCATCCCATTCTCCTCATGAGAACCAGCACCAGAAGAACAGCAACTAGAACACCAGCGACTATGCCAATTGCCAGCTTGACATAAGTCTTGTTGCCATGCCCTGATGGAGGTTTAAAATCTGTGGAAGAGAAAAGTATTTATTTATAGATTTTGAAGAACAGAAGAACAACACCGATAGAACTGGATCAGATAAAAGGAAAGAATGATGAATTTTATTGATCACAGAATCCTAAGATGCCGGATATGTGACTAACACTAAGAGAGTTAAGTTTAGGCTTATCAAGTTAGATAAAGCACTGGCGCTAAGATGCAGGATATGTGACTTACTAGGATTCACTGATATAGCAGATACTAGAGGTCCATAAACTCCTCTTGTAGGTATGCCAGTGGTTCCTTTTCCAGCCCAATAGAAGTGAATCTTCAAAGTATGATGGGTGACAGTGGCATTAAATGTCTTCACAATTGGCTTGCCAGCACCACCAGCTTCTCTTTGGATATCAAAGTCTTTCAGCACCAAATTCCCCTTAAGGACATAATAATATATTCCATCTACATCAATGCACAACTCAGTGCTAATCAATTATTTAGGCATCATGTGAAAATCATCCTAGTATTTGTTACCTGGATATAGACGTCAAATACTCGTTTCCCAAGACTGTCAAAAGACTTGTTATTGACAAAAATAATCTCTGCAAAGTGAAGCTTGACTGTATAATTTCCATTTATTAGGCAGAGACCATAGTATGTGAGAGCAAGGGGAGAAACACGAGCAGTTGTGTATAGTTGTGAATTGAGTCTAGAGACATTAAGTTTAGAAGTATTGGTCACAATATAGGGATCAGAATCAATATCATTGTCCATGAAGTTTCCAGTGCTACTTAGAGCCCAATCCTGGGCAGTATAATATAACATTGCTGCACCTTTTCGTTCTCCGTCAGCTTCAAAAATATTGCCACTAATATTTGCTTCCTTACCCCCACAATTAATGTTCATGGAGTAGTGATCTATTGAAAAAACAATGACAAACAGAATTGAAAAGAAAGAAAGTTTAATACAAATCTTTCGGTTGTCATGGTTTAGTGGTAAAGTAAGACAGCAGCATAGAAAGGTAAAATTCAAAAAGAACATAAGTGGTATTTAAATTTTTTAAGCTTGTTGTTCATTTACATGAATTTATTTAATAAATATGTCATTAGGATCATGGTTGAAATAAAAAGAATAATGAATTATCTTCCAAATGAGTATGGTCACACACTTACATTGGCTAACTGAAGCAGGGCATGGGAAGTCCCTTTTTAAGCATGAATGAATCTTATTTCTGCAACAATGAAAGAAATTTGAGGTTATATACAAGTGTTAATACCAAAACCAAACTTTACAGTTATTCCTCAGAAAGGAAGAGGTAAAAAGACTGCATATTCCAAGCACAACAACTTACTGTTTATCCACGTATGAAGAGTAACTCTCAACAAGGTTTCTGGAAAAAAAACAAAAATTTCTTGCAGTGATAACTGATAACTAAGACTTATTCAGGACAACTTTAACTCAAAGCTTAAATAAAACTTACATGCTCCCTCGTTGACATTCAGTTGGACTTGAGCTATCCCAGGAAAAGTTATTGTCAGAGACATCGCTGTGCACCAAAATATAAAGTAAAAGATGTTAATCTCATATTGCTACAAGAGTGTGTACTCAGTTTCAGTTGTACCATATATTAACTTTGTGCAGACATCAACAGATTGAAGTTCCTAGTTCAGTTGTATCATATATTAAATTTATGCAGACATCAACAGATTGAAGTTCCTAGAAAGTGAAAGCCATCCAACTATACATGTATATTTTTATCATTGTTAAAATTCTCTTAATGGATTTGTTGAAAATTTGTTTTATGATAGAACTTAATGGCATCATTTTAATCATTGTAGCAAACTTGGCCTAGTGGAATAAGTAATAACACTTGGCTTCTTGCTGTTCTATTATAAATGCTCAAAAACATATCAAGCTTAAGCCATATATTATGATGAAAGATTGAAAATCGAAACATAACAGTTCAGGGATATAACGTACATATTTTTGTTATTTCCAAGGATATAGCCAGGTACGGTCCCTGATAATTTGTTCCCAGTAAGATACCTGCATTATTAAATACAAATTTTGTTTCATCAGAAATAAGAATGAGATGCACCAATAACAAGATTCATTCAATCCATCCACTTACATGAAGTCTACTTTGTCAAGTTCGGCAAAAGAGTCAGGTATCTTTCCACTCAAGCCATTGTAAGTCAAATCTCTACAATCAACGAAGATAAATAAATGAACTTGTTTTATGTAAGGAAAGGATTGATATGTTCTTATGAAATGTATTTTACATTCAACTTTACGATGGTAAAAAAGAAAAGCATGTTCTACATTTTCATGTGCATGCAAGCTTTATTGTCTTTGTAATCTTCCTTCAGCATTCACAAATTTCATTATTATTCAAAGTGATATGGTATTCTATAGCAAGGTCTATGTTAAAAGTTCAAAAGAGACACATGGATCATTAGAGCAACAACCATTCAACTTTGAAAAGTTAATCTACACAAGAAAGACATAACTGTTTCATTTTTTTAAGTTAAGAATTTCAAGGTAAAGTACACTCATCGGAGGAGATGATAAGACAACTTATGCCAAAATTACTAGTTGGTAACTTACTACTTGCTTTTTATATTTTCTTAGACTAATGCATACTAGTGAAATGATTTTGGGATCATTTTATTGATAAGATCTTCTTGAGTGGAACATGATCCTCAGAGTAATTTATCATGTTGTCAAAAACTGTTGTAAGTCACTTGATGAACAACTTACAAGATTTTCAGTTTTTCCATACTTCCAATATATCCAGGGATTGCTCCTTTAATATTGCATTTTCTCAGTACCCTGCATGATGATGTCCAATAAAATATAGGTTATTTATGAAGAATTTAAGAGAAAGAAAAACTGCTCAAGTGATTGAACTTACAGTGTCTTCATGGATTTCATAGTGTTTAGTGGTGGGAAGAAATAGCTTTTACCTTTTAGGTCACTTATCCTCCTAAGTATCAAAGAACAAACAAAACAATCACTTGATATATTCATCCACTAAGATAAACAAATAAATAAAATAGAAGTATTACAAACATACAAATCACTTAATTTTGTCAAGGCAGCAATGCTAGAAGGTATAGGCCCTTCAAGGGAGCAACCCTGCATCTGCCTGTAACCCCAAAAGAAAAAGGTTAACACAATAAAGTTTAGCATACAAAATAAATACAAGAAGAAAGAACGAGGTATGAGACTTACAGCTTTTCAATCAATGTCCAATTACCAATGAAATCAGGTATCCTCCCAGAGAAATTATTGTCACTTAACCTCCTAAAATGTGTTTCACAAAGGTTAATCAGTATGCAAAGAAATGTCGAAATTTAAATGAAACAATAATGAAAGACACAAGTAACAAATGTTTAGTTTGGTAGCTCCTAATATGAATTAATCCAGAACCCTGCAGTGACTGGCATTTTCCACCTCACTACTCAAAAAATGTTCCAAATGATTCACCTTTGTGGATCCTTTAGTGTCAGATAGTTAACATGTGGTAGAAGATGTCAAAATTTATTTATTCAACAATTCACTTATTGCTGATTATAGATAACTCAAATTGATAAGAAAGCAAAGACTTACAAATCAGTCAAGTTTTTCAACTTTGAAAGTGCGGGTGGCAATGCTCCTGTGAATCCATTCGATGACAGAATGCTAAACAAGCACAATTTATTCATGTCAAAACAGTACAGAATATGTTAGGGAGAAAGTGGTAGCAGATATTGTGATTCAGTTAAGTACACAAATATGGTCAAAGGAATTACAGTTTCTGTAAATTGGTCAATTTCTGAATCGCATTTGGAATGAGTCCTGAGAATAGATTTCCTTCAATACTCCTGTAACACTCATACCAATATTTATTTAACTATAACAAAGCTACATACAGAAATAAATTGAAAATTATACTAAACTGACAATCCTAGATCATTTGTGTCAAGAGGTAAAACATTCAACTTATCACCATGCTAAATGACTCAGTTGACAAACAATTCACTTGAAAATAAAGAAATGATTTCAACATACAAGTTTCTGAGGGTTGTAATATTTGTGAGAACTTTGGGGAATGGCCCTGATAATCTGTTTCCCATAAAAGAGCTGCATATTAAATTAACATGAATATTTAGTGTTAGTCACAAGTTGTTTACTTAGAAAGAAGAAGTTGAAGAGACAATGCAGAGAAACCAAAGGGTGAATAGCAGAAAGTTCTTACAGCTCGACCAAGCGCATGGTAGACCATTGTGGAGGTATAGAACCAGTGATGATGTTACGACTAAGGTCCCTGTGTGTTTGAAAATGCAAGGCAAAGTTAGTGGACTTAACCATTGTATATGAATATTAGGATGGCATAGGGAACATCACGCAGAACAAAGAGTCATGGCTTCAAAACTGAGGTTTTGTTTTCTTACAATTGTTTGAGATAATGAAGCTTGGAAAACTCTGGTGAGAGACTACCAGAAAGATTCTGAGCCTTCAAGGATCTGTTGATTTAGAACATGAAATTAAAAGAAGAAATTTAGAATTTGTTAAGGTGGTTAACATGCTTATTCCAACCAATCCAACCAGTAAGCAAATATAGTACATGAAATGAGAGAAAAAACAACCTTAATGTTGGGAAGTCCTCACATACATATTTAAATCTAAAACAAGTTAACCAAAGTAGAATATATTATTAATTCATGAACTTAATCAGAATACAGCCACAACATAAATTTTTTTACATTATTATGAATTGTTATGTATTTTAAGATTGTTGAGTTTTGTAATAACTACTTTAAAAGTCCTCTATAAAGGGTGATTTCTAATTAGTTGATACTTGATACTGTTACACTAACCACTAACCATGCATCATAATTAAACTCTTAATTTGTATATATGAAATCATGGAGCCTAATTTTCTCATGAGAGACTAGTGATTAATTACTACCACTTCTGTAGTAACCATCAACTGTTGATTTAGTGTTCAATAAACATTTACCCATTGTTCTATAAATTAATCAACAGTAGTATTTCCTAATTAAAAAACCAACAAATTATTTTTACTAAACACAGTTTGATGTAACAAGAACAGCAAAAACGTATATAGGTATGGCCCAACATAGGAACATTAAAACGTTAAAAAAAGTAGTCTCAAGAAAATTAATTAAACTTCATTGTTATATTCAAAAAAGACATAGACAGCACATCCTTTTCAAAGTCAAAGATTAACAATGCAACTTGCATCGGGTCGGTTGTGCTGTCGAGACCCTTGTCGAAATTTCAAACTTCATTTCTCGTATATTAATGAGTTCCATTAGTTTAACATAAAAAATTAACATTATGCATGATAAGTATATATATATATATATATATATATATATATATATATATATATTTCCTCTTCTCATTTAGACCAACGCGGTTCTTTGATGGTTTGACCAGACACAAATTAAGATTAAGATTCGTGACAGTAACCTTTTTGAAAGGCAGAATATGCATGAATCATTGGAAATTAATATTCTAAGTAAAAAGTAAAGTACTATAAAAACATCCATGACCCGTTTCTTCCTTTTTGCTTCAATTAAAAATGTTCTTGGAATTCAGCAAAGAATATATAAATTTATAACTGAACAATTTTTTAACCTTAAAAAGAAAAAACAATTTTTTAACCTTAAAAGGAAAAAAACTATGACATCCCGTGAAGGTTTGATGGTAACTTCAGGTGCTGTCTGTAGTAAAAAGAATAATTGAAGCAGCATGGTGTAGAAGATTAATAAATCAAAACTTGAAGAACAAATAAAAAAATTCTCTTCATCTACCTAAATTCACACGTGATTCCATGTGATTATTCCATAACTTTAGTTCTCAAAAGCACAAAGATTCTATTGAGATTGGATCAAAAACTTGATGGAAACACACAGAGAGAGAAAGAGAGCCTTACATGCTGACAACATGGCAAGAAGAATTTTGATTGAAGGAACAATCACAAATGACAAAACTCTCAAAGCCTTTTCTATCATCAGATTCATTCCAATTCCCTTTTCCACTGCAAGGATCCACCCCAAAGTCCCAGTCTTTCTTCCCAATCTTGCTCCCTATCTCTTTCAGTGCCTTCACTGCACACAATTCAACCAAATCAACCTCATCAATCAGATAAAAACAAACAACACTCAAATGAATCTTAAAGTGCCATAGATGCTTCTGCGTAAAAATCTTAAGCTATGATGAAACAATCAATCCATGATTGATTTTCCTATCCATAGATCCATATCAACAAAGGAATTGAGAGAAACAACACAACTAGACAACTTTTGACTCTGCTAATAAAGCATGGAAAGTAGTAAGGATTATAAACTACTGTTATGAAGTGATCTGATACAAGCACAAAAAGTATGAAAAAAAACAATGAGTTTTACCCTCTTGAGTGTGAAGTTTTGGAGTGGCTGCAGAAGCCAAATGTGAAAGGAAAACTAATGAAGTGGAACTAAGGAGGAACAAAAACAGTATCTTGGAACAACCCAAGTTGAGTTCCATGTATGTGTTCTCACTTGTGGAACTCTTTGGTGTTGTTTAACCAGAATAAAAAATGAAACTTGATGAATATGAGAGACTATTTTATCAGATGAGAATGAAGGGTGTGTTGCATAAATGGTGACGGTGCTAGCTACTGTACTATGGTTACAAGCATGGGACCATAAAAAATATATAGATATAAGGAAGAAAAATCTATGCCAAACACAACACGGGTGTTTATATTGTAAACTTTATAGTTTTTTTTTTTTGTTTTGGTGTGAAATTAAATATTGAAGAATGCTTAGTTGGAAGTTGCAAGAGGAAGTCAACTTGGGTTGGAACAAGTGAAAAGGATGATGCAGAGTTAACTCTCATTCTTCTGATATGCCATTCAAATCTTGGTTACTGATAATAACCCTTTTGCTTTTGGTGTCTTGGACAATGGAGTAGTTTCCATTAAATAAGTGTTTAGAATTTAAGCGTGTGCTTTGATTTTCAAGGTGAGTCTCTATTGGTATATTTCTCAACATTTCATTTAATGTCTTACCTAATAGTAAGAGTAAATTATTAATTTAATTTCAATTTTTTCTTTTAGCTCACTCAATTTTATTTAATGTTTTTATTCTAAAAATATCATTAGATTAACTTAATTTTTTAATATAAGTATTATCTCCAATAAATATTGATTGAGAATGATTTCAAGAAAATGAAATTCAATTTTTACATGAAAACAAGAGTGAAATTAGGTAGTTTTGTTTATGTATAAGTTTAGAGGGAGTGTATGAGTTCATTAATGGTTATCTAATTAGTTTTAACTATTTTCTAATCACAAATCATTAGTAGTATGATTTTTAATATAGATAAATTTATCAGTTGCATAACCCTATTATTATACTCCTCTTATATATATAGCTTTTTAAAGAATTATAAATTACATAAAAAAAAAATAATTATTATAAATTATCAATGTAAAGTTTTTTTATAATTATTATAATAGGGTAAAATACATTAATACCTCTAGAGATTTATGAATTACACAATTACCTCTTCTTCTGTTTTTTTTAATTCCTGCATAAAACCACTTAGTTGAAAAAATATTAGAATCATATGCCTTAGTGCATTATACTAACACTTCCTTAGTTTTAAAAAATATTACATTAAAATCTCTTGTAAAAATATAAAAATAATGCTGAAAAAATAAAAGAATATCCAATATAATTTGTAAATAAAAAAAAATACAATGATCTAAAATGTAACTTGTTCTTTATAACATGAGTCAAACTTTTTAAAGATGCAACATTTTATGATTAATTGACTCTGTCTAAAATATAATATTAATATACATAATTAATCCTAATATAAATAATTTAAAAATTTATGCTACATAATTCTTTAAACATTGAAAGATTCTTCAAATTAATACTTAATATTAAGAGGAAAAGATTAAATTAATATATTTTTAATTACTTATGAAACAGTTAGACAAGAGGTTAAGTAGCATATGAAAAATTGATAGTTGATTATTCTAATAATAATGAAGTGTCTTTCAATTCTACTGCCGCTTTAAGTTTAAAAAATATATAGCAAAAAGGAACGGCGTTCGCAATTCTAACGCATAGAAAACGTGCTTTTCAGACGCAAATGAAAAAGCCAAAAGTTGGATGTGGGAATTATTATATTCAAACATCAATTATAGAATTGGGATTGGGACTAGACTTGTTTTGTCATATCTTACATATTGAACCCATAATAATAATAAAAAAAGAGACATTTTTTATTAAGAAATTGATTATTTATATCTAATGTGATTAATTTTAATTTTTCTTAATTTTTAACAATGAGTCAAGATTAGTGGAATTTAATATTAAATCACCCGTTTAATAATTTTTAAGTTCGAGGAATTGAATTTTTATGTGTAAAAAATATGTTGAAAATTTAATATTAAATGAAAATATTGAAAATACAAAATTTCACGTCACTTAAAAATAGGGTCTGTTATGATTACACCTCATTCAACAAGTTATAAAATTAGGCAATGTGAGATTTTGTACCATCGTGATTTCGTTTAATATTAAATTTTTAACATAAATAATAATTTTTTTTCTTTTCTTTTGAATTTATTGCATAGCCTCCAATGTTATATTCTTGAATTAAAAGAAAAGCAGGGTATTTGAAAGTGAATTGAAAGGAAAGGACAGTATTTGAAAGTAAATTGAAAGTAAAGAATGATGTAGAATTGAGCATCATTTCTAACCTCAAATTGCTAGCAATAGTAGTGGTTGACCAGGGTTTGAATTTTGAAGCTTCAATTTTTGCCATTCTAATTTATATGGATACCCTTGGAAAGAGTAGAAGATTACCTTTGTTTCATGCATTTGAAAGAAAATACAAAAACCCAATTACAACTATTTATTCCCACATATTTGTAATAAGAAACGCGTTCATTACAGATTCTATGGTTCTAACTTTTGGATTTTTATTTTTTTTGTGAACTTAAAATTGGAAAATCACAATCATGAACTAGTCCAAATATATAGCGACAAAAACTCTAGTGTTAGCAAAAGGAAAAAAGTAAAATAAAAATGGAGTTTGTATATTATTGAGTGTCCTAGGTGTGATTCTTGATAACGTAATAATGAGCTACATAAGACTTGAGCGTCAACGAGAGAGAAGATGAATGATTTGGATGCAGAGTGCAGAGTGCAGAGTGTGAAAGAGAATAGCGTGTGGGGACAATAAGATATACAGAGCACGCACTACAAAACAATCAAATACAAAGAAAAGTGATTCATGAATATTTAATATGGTGAGTGTGGTCTCACCAGTGAATGGTGGCCAAATTTATCCAAATCTTCCCATTTTAAAAATAAATACTTATTCTTGAGTTTCAAAAATGTTTAGTAGATAGTAGCACTAATACATAATTAGTTATAAAATAAAATTATTTAAATTTAAGGTTTAAAATTAATTGTATTTTAAATTGTTTGTGTGAAGGGGAAGGGGTAAGAGATTTTGCTTGACTATTCTGAGGTTGCAACCAAGACAGGTGTTTTTAGTCATTCACATTGGGAATGGGATATCTTCATTAACAATTAATGTTAGTTTCTTTTCACATTTAACATAAGTTAGTTGCTTAAGAGACAAGTGCCTTTAACCAAGTAGTATCACTAAGAGGTCATGTTATTAATTATTTTAACAATATGTAAATTAATTAAACATATATTTTTAAATTCTCTAATTTTCCTAAGCTAACAACAATAAATTAATATCACATGTACACAAACAACTTTCCCATTGAATGCACTTGTAATCACTGTGTGTCTGGACTATCTGAATGGCACTTTCAGTGCCTATATGCAGTGTGGGCCTAATATCTTTACCCAAAATAAACCCCAACTATACTGTGCTTATAAACAAATCCATCCATTCAAGTAGAGGGTTTATCAAAATTACCTATTTTACTACTTTGGTGTATACTTAATGTTGGGAATTGGTGGATATTGGCTTTTTTGGGAATTCAATCTACCTAAAAACATAATATATGCCTAAAAACATAATATAAAAGAGAAAGGAAAAGAATATACAAAAAGATTAACATAAAAGACTCTCGTAACAGTGTGATTATTAAACGAAAAAAAAATAGTATAATTTTTTAATGAAAAAAATTACAAACCTTTGTCACAATATGTGTTTGATACACATTACCTAAAATCTAAAACATTCATAAATTTAAGAATGTGATACACGTGAATAAAACCTAATACTCTACTTATAAGATTTTTCACTCATCTCTCTTTTTAATATTTTTTTATATGAGACTCAACAAACTTAACTACATTTTATTGAGACATAAGTACACCATATTTTTCTAAAAAGATACATAATAAATAATTATTAGATAGATAATCAGATAATTATATATATATATATATATTCAATAAATAAATTAGGTACGCGAAAATTAGTCGGAAAATAAAGTTATATTTGCTATTCATATTTCATGCGTCCGTACATGCAGTGATGTTAAGAGTGTGTGGATGGTATGCCAGCTAACTCACCTCTGAAGAATGCAGCGTTCCATTTTGGACTAACTCTAAGTCTTACTATCACTCCATCATATCGTATCATTATGTTTCTTCTTTTGACTCTCTCTCTCTCAATTTATTCTCCACTTTCATTATTTCGCAACGCGCTATTTTGGTATTTCTCTTTTTATACAACACTATTCAAATTAATTATTATTCTTTCCTCAAGTATCACTTCTACAACTTTTACTCATATAATTAGCACCAGTTATCTAATCACATTTTCTGTAACTTTAGAAAAATTATCTTGATCTTTATATGCCTTACATTGGCTTCTAATGATTATTATTTTGATCTTGGTTTCATTTTCAGTCTTCTTCATAGTGAAAAATTATCTTACAATTCTTTGGTATATACTCAGTTTGTCATTTTGTCCTGATTAACACTAATTATTTAATTATATTAGCACCCAAGAGACAATTTTCTTTAATCATTTTGTCATCACGTAACAATCATTACATTTTTGTTTTTTAAATAAGTTGCGTCATATAAAATATAGGATAATCGGCTCAATTATTGTTTGAGGCATGATTGAACCTATTTGGCTTTGGCGATTATTGTTTTCAGTGATAATATTTTAATGTAGGCTAACATATTGGTTGTGAATTATGGATGGAGAAAAATATTTTTAAAGAAAACAACGATTATAAGATTGTATTCAATTTTAACAAATAGTCAATTAGTTAATTATTTACAAAATATAAAAAAAATAAAAAAAAGTTTTTTTTTATATTTTTTTTAAAAATATATATATATTTTATGAATTAATTAACTGATTAACGACGTGTTGATATTACTTAGAAAAGAGAAATTTTTTGTTTATTGAAGGGATTGTGAAATCGGATTAATACGTGAGAATGTCGTTTTGCAGTGGACCTATAGGTCGAAGCCCAATAAGTTATTAAAGAGAATTTCTTTTGGATTTTTAGTTGGGCTGATATTGAGCTATAACTCATGGTCTAACTATGTATTTGGGTCTCGATTTGTCGTTTAGGTTTAAAGAACATTGCCCTTGCTAAATTATTATAAGAGTTTTTGTTTTTAATTATTTTTTACAGAAATTATATTGGTCTTGATTATATTTTGTAGGTTCATTGGAAAAATTTGTTTTTCATATAAATAATTTTTTTTATTGAAATAATAATTTAATGATTATATACTATCATGATAAAACCCTACAAGATAATTTATTTTTATTTTCATTTGGTGAAAAGTACTTTATTTTTATTTTATTTACTTAAATGTTAATATAGCACAGGGATTAACATAAGTGGAATTGTTAATATGAAATTAATATTTATATTTTGTTAAACTACATATTTAATATTTTACATTTATAGATGAAGTAGTACAATTTCACTAAAAAAAATTAGCGACTGAAAATAATCGCTAAATACTCATTAGCGACCACAATATCAGTCGCAAATATTATTAACACACAAATAGGAGTGAAAATGAGTTAATTTATTGCTAACTCTGAACACCATTATATAATAATTCTATTGCCTAATGAAAGGTTATATTTTTACTATTTTTCATAGGTTTTATTTCTAGGTCCGGCCTTTATATGAGTCTAGCCTAACCAGCTAGGTTATTTAAAAGTTTATTTCTTATTAAAGTCTTAAATAAGTTAATCATTTATATTTTAATCAAGTTAAATTTTTTTTAAGGAAATAATTTAAATTTAATATGTTATTCATATGTGAAATGATCACAATTACACATTAATGATGTATAGTTTATTTCATATATATAGTACCTAAATAATGAATTATAATCGAAACTGAAATAATATAGTTGTATGGCAATTTCATGGATATATTGATATCCATAAACATAAATATTTAAGTCTCATTTGAAATTTCACATAAAAAATTTTCATCGTATCATTCTCTTCAACACAATAAGATTGATATCTTATATAATGTTGCTCTTCCAACAAAAAAATTATTTAATTTTTTTCAGGAATATTAAATCTTTTTTAATCATAATTAAATAAATAGATTAATCTATTAAACTTAATTCTTTTTAAATCCTTATCTATTTAATTAAAAAAGACTTTTTAAAATCTCTAAACTTAACATTTTTGTTAAATAAGTTAAGTTACAATCCTGACACTCTCTTATAAAATTTCATCCCAAGTACAAATCATTATGTTGGGATACCTTAAATCGACAAAATTTCATTCTCTAAATCGACATAGTACATAAATTAAACAACTTTATTTCGAAGTCAATTAGTCAATTCATTTATAGAGAACATACACGTATTTTTCTTTCTTTACATTTTATAAGTAATGTTAGTTGTTTTTGTAGTGTGGTTATCTATCAAATATTTTTTTAAATTAAGTTTAATTTGTTTGATTTGTTTCAACAAAAATATAATTTGACCAGGAAGCACAATGCTGATAGTATCAATGAAAATGTAACTAAGTCCCTAACAGTACATGTTGATGAAAAAATGAGAATGAATATATGAATATATTTTGAATAAGAGTTGGTTATAGCTAGAAACTGATTATCATCACATACCAGTTATACACTTTAATTTTGAATGAGAGTTGCATATAAAAGCAAATTCCAAGTATCAGGAACTCCAGGGAGACACCAATGGCTGCAATCCATGTTGTTATGTCCACCATGTCCATAGATAGATGGGTGACCATCTTTCCTCAGTTGTGACAAAGTAGTAATATTGAGCAAATAAACATGCTTTGACATTGTTCTTAACACTTTCTCTAACTTCAACTCAGCTGACTCTGAACCCCCTGGATACTTTGATCCAAATACTGGCACCTTTTGCCCCTCACAGATTGCCTTTGGTTGACCCCATTTTGCTCCCCTGCATTAATTTAGAGAAAGTCTAAGTGAAATGTTTGTAATTTTGCATGTTCTTATCCTAAAGGAAGCAATATAGGCTACCCACTTAATTAGCAAGAACTTAGGTTGGAGAATAGGTTGTCAAAAGTGCTTTTTAATAAGAAAAATATCTAAACTTTAATCAATCAAACAACTAATTATATATAAAATACGAAAAAAAAGAAATATAGAGAAAAAATTAATAAAAAAAATATATTTATGAGTAAATTAGCTGATTAGTTAAAATTGACTACGAAATAAAATTGTTTTAATAAATAATTTTTGGTATTTTTTTAATTTTTCATATCACTACAGGGCATTTACTCTATGTTTGATTTGGGTATTTTAGGAGGGAGAGATTTAGAAACAAAAGATGTTAGAGGGAAACATATATTTTATTTGTTTGAAGAAGTATATATGAAATATTGCTTAAAAATTAAATACCTTACATAATATTATCTAAAAAATAATGATAAATATATTTTATTCTTTTCATAAAAATAATGATAAAAAGTTAAATAATGATAAATAGAAAGTGTATATTTTAATTATTTCTTTCTTCCCATTGACTATTCTTTTCTTTTTATTGTTTCTATCCATATTCAAATGACATATATTTTCAATCTATTTATCTTTTATTATTTCAATTTTTTTCTTTCTAATTTCTTTCTAATTTCTTTCATCTTTATTTCTATTCCAAACAAAGCAATAGTGGTAATTGGATAGATACATACACGAGATGATCTGGAGAGACTCCTTGAAAGAATACCCTTGTTTTCTTAGGATCAACATTGTTTTCAACCCATCTGGCCCATGTTCTCATGCCTTTCTTGTAAGCAACCAAACGATCCATGTCCTTGTATGTATGATTTCCATCTTGAATGAAATCCCATCTGTAAAGTTGAAAACATAAAACTTATTATTAAGTACCAAACAAATATAATGTTTAAAATGTTACATTACATGTTAATATTTCACGCGACAAAAATATTTAATAAATAATTATAATATACAGATAAATTATATTACATGTTAATTACATATTACAATTGATTGACTGTGAAGTAAAGTCGGTAACAATCTATGGTCTAGTTTTGGCACGTAGAATTTACTTACGGTTGTTTTCTTCCTTCATGAAGCCACCAATGCCAAGAGTTGAATATCAATATGTCATTTCCTTTCCAAAGTTTTCCACCTTCAATTGAATGTAAATTCAGGACTCTACCAATACTTTCACTTAAAGTATCCACCAAAAATGCGTTACGGGAAAACATCACCTTAACACCATAGCTCTGCATGTTATGTAGCACGTAATAAACAATAAATCATGTGGTATTTGACTAAGAAGCAGTGCCAAAAGTTTGAAATTAATAAACTAATATTATATTATATCACATTAAAATATGGGCCAAATGGATTGAAAAAATGTTGATTAGTGTATAAATTAATTTAATTATGTTACTGACTTCATTTTTGCTAGTGTTTTAATTTTTGGCTAGGGATGAGAATATAAGAGACCATATCATATCAATATTTAATAGATTAAATCTATTTTCTATTTTGTAGGCTTAAATTTAGTCTGTAACATGAAATAAATTATTTTTTTCACTAAATCTAACTTTTGAGAAATATAGATATAATTTTTATAATATTTATAATAAAAAAATATTGTGGTATATTACAAAATAATTTAAATTTAAACTTTAATACATAAATTTAAATCTTATTTTTACAATATTTTTAACATCAAACTCAATCAAACATACTAAAATATTAGACGCACATAGAACTACCACATGTACAAGACTTTCGATTAATCTTATAATTAACTTAGGATACAATATTTACTAGACTTGTTCGTTTAGTCTTATAAGTAATTACTTAAGTGAAGTCAGTGAGTGTAGTTATTGCTTCTGATTTTGTCAGAGCAATTGTTAAACATTGTGGTTATATTATAAAGATGGAAGCATCACATATTCACATTAGTCTTTCCCTTCAACACCAAAGGTTATTTAATAAACCGTTCACTCGCAATCTATGCCTGCATATATGGGAGAATCTAATAGCATAAATTAATCATTACTAGTCGGAACATATTATTTTACATATAAGACACATGTTATTTACTCTTGTTTTTGTGGTTAATAATAAAGAAAAGAGAAAGGAAGAAAAAATTAATGTGACAAAGATCTAACCGGGAAAGTGAAGGTGGATAGACCTCCATTTCTCACTGAGATGTATTTGGCATGTGGCACAGCTGTGTGAAGCATACAAGTGAGTGATTGCCATTGATTCAAACTTAAGGAGTCCCCCACAAACAAGAGGCTCTTCCCTCTAAGTCTTCTTAAGAAATCTTCACCATTGAATCTGTACGCAACCCAAGTTCATTCAAGTCAAAGGTGGCCCCATTTAAATTTATTAATCACATCACCATAATGATCATTTAATTAGTATTTTGTATTGATCTAATGTAGCATGTGCTTTCTATTTGAGGACAGAACAAGTGAAAGCAATGTTACAACAGTATCCTCTCAATTTAGTGATGATGATTGTGAACATAATGTTATGTGTTAGTTTAAATATGAAAAATATTTGCTAAACAATTAAAATACGCAGACAATCAGATAACCAGTTATAAAATATCGAAAGAGAGAATTATACATACGCATATGTATATATTCTGCAAGAGAGTTGATTGGTTGACTACATATTGCAGTTGGTTGGGAAGTAAAACCCTTTAAATATATCTTGTATAATGTACAAAGTAAATTGTCAGTAATATAAAATAAAAAGTTACTATAGTGTATATTAAGAAAGTAAAAAATAAATCATGTTATGAAAAATTACTATAGAAATTATATAACTCTATAGTTTATTCTTCTAGTGTGGATCTTAAGTTATGATTGGTGGTTAGTGGCTTAGAAAATAAGTAAATCGGTTTTGTCTAACATGTGGTTATCTGCTTTTCTCCTAATAGCAAATGAGAAATCTACATCATATGTCATATTCAAACCCAAAACTTTTGTTAATCTTTTAGCTCGTTACTTGATGTCTATTTTTACCTAAAACATCATTAATTCACAATGGCTTTGATCCATAAAAAAAGCACCGATTAGTGGTTGATTGGCACTAGTATTAACAGTGGAATTCTTCAATGATAAATACAACTAACTAACTACAGTTATTTCTTCTCTACATCAACTAAATAAAACTAAGATTGAAATGACTTGAATATGTGAAATTCAATGAGCTGAATATTTGAGGTGGATCAGCTTCTTGCTAGCTGTAAAATGGAAGTATACAATCTTACTTCAAAAACAGTGACACTTGGCGTATTCCTATCTTAGAGTTGCTAATTACAAATAGAAAATTCCACAACAACAAAAGCTATTTTACATTAAGGTCAGTTATATAGATCACAAGACATTATTCAGCTAGACTAAAAGTCAAATTTTTAAGAAACTATTTATCATGAGGAATGATCAGATGATACTATATGATGTGAAAAACTAACAGTAAGATAGCAAATAAAGAATGTGTACCTTGGTAAGTTGCAACCTTTGGGTTGCCATCTATATTTGAGATAGAATTTATCAGGACGACCATTCTTTTGGCAATCAAATTCTTTGATAATAAAGGGACATTGTGAGGTGTTATAAAGAGGGTATGAATCATCAACAACCCAGCTACCTTGATACAAATCACAGCCATTCTTTGCATTTCCTTTTGCATCTTTGTGATGATGACCACTCCCATGTATATGAATCAAAAGAAAAAGAAGAAGGACAATATATATAACCATGAAGAGTGTGGAAGATTGACAAGGAGGGAAGAGAAGTGGTTGGTGGAGCCTCAATTCAATGTAAATGACAATGAACAAGGAGGGTGTGTTGTGTTAATTTCCTTCTCTAATTTATTGTGTTTGGAATTTTATTAGTAACAAAGATTGTGAGCTCAAAATGGTGATGAAAAGATGGATTGCAAAAATTTTGTTACACTAATGTTTGAATGAGTGAATAAACTGATATGTTAGAGAGGAATATTTATATAAGTGAGACAAAAGAGAGAAGCAAGGATTGAAGAGAAAGAAGATGGAACTTGAAATAAAAAACACAAAGAATCTTGCTATAAATGGAGGTTACATAATGAAGTTTGCACTTGAAATGACTTAAGAGGGCCCCACTTTCCAAGTGTGCTCTATCTAATATTATATCTCATTAGCAGTTAGGAAATGAGTGGATGGAGGAAATAATATGTGTGGCTATGGTTTTGTTATTATTATTGAATTTAGTAAAAGGTATACCAAATTGTTGGTTATGTTAGATTCATAATTTTTAATTCAGGTTTCAGTTTTGATAATTAACAAAATAATTAAATACTTCAATGAAAATTAATTATTAGTATAATCAATATTTTATATTGGTTTTATATTGATGATTATGCCTATGTGTTTATACATAAGATGAGTAAAAATAAAATATTTGATAATTTTAATTTTTTAAATAAATTAAAAAATTATAATAAATTGAGTTGTGAAATATAAAATATATTATAAAAATAAGTATAAAATAATATTAATTCTTAAATTTTATTAAGGATAAGACAGATATTAAAGAACAATCATTTAAATATAATAAATAATTTTATAAGATTAAAAAGGTAAAATTATTTAATAAAAATAAAGACCAACAACAATTACATAAAAATAAATCACCTTTATGTATAAATATAGATTAATAATTAACAAATAATATTTATCTATTAAAAATAATTTATAATCCTTAATTAAGATTTCAGTTTCAAAAATGAAATAAACGAAATTAAATACTTTAATAAAAATTAATTTGGGTGAAACCGTATTTCATACCAATTAACAGAAAATGATAGCCATAGAATTGAACTCAATCATGATCAACATATAATTGTAAGTTATAAGATAACGAGAGACTTATAAAGAAGAGATCTCCGTCTCAATTTTTTCGAGGTTATTATTAAATATTTAGTAGAAAATTAAAATTTACACAGAAAAGAGAGAAAATATATAACGAGAAAGAAATATATATATATATATATATATATATAAAATATAAAAAATAAAGAAAATAAAATACATATGTATATATTTTAAATAAATTGAGTAATTAATTACATATTATAATTGATGATAAAATTTATTTGAAATCGAGTAATTTAACAATAACATACTTAAATGTTTATTATTGTATTTAAAGATTATTTTTTATACGGATTAGACTTTATTTGATAAGAATGATGTTGGAATTTTATATTATTTTAATGATATGTATGAATTAATAATATCATACATTTTATTTTATTTTATGAGGTTTAGGGTAAACATAATAAATAATTTTATAAATTTAAAGTGATAAATTTATTAAAATCGGAAATATTTTTTATTTATAGTTATAAATAATAAAATTTATGTTATTTAATTTTTTTATCATCTATAATTTATACATTAAATATAAGTATAAGTGTAACAATAAGAAAATTCAAAAAAATAGTAAAGGCAAATAAGCCTTTCTTAAAACACCAGACAATAGAAGCAGTGAAATTAATATGATTACTTTTTTTTCATTGTTTTTTTTTTATTTATTTTCTTTCTTTCTATCCATTTGTTGTGTCTTCTAATAAAATTTAATCTTATACAGATGGAAACAATCTTTGCTATAGTTTGATTAATTTTGAAAAATAACTGATTTAATAATAGATTATTTCAATGGTTATCTATTATTGTTATAATTGATTGAGTTATTATTGTAGTCTGCCGTAAGTTGAGTTATTTTGTTTATATTTAAAACTATTTTCTTAAACTAAAAGTTAAGAATATAAATTGTTTATAATAAATAATCAATGTTTATTCAATAAGTACCGAAAGAAGAAGTTATTGTAAAATATAAGATTAAAAATCTCATATATTAAATGTATGAGGTAAGATCGAATTGGATCATGATAATAATCTATTTACCGTTTCCTTTTAATTAAACAGATTTTCCAATTAAGATTGTTTGATATAATTTAAATAAGTATGAGTTAAAGAATTTGTTGTATAACTAATCACAGGATTAAATTGAATGAACGGATCTCTTTATTTTTATCGTTAAATAACAATTTTCGATTTACTATAAATTATAAAGATTATATGATATACTACCCATCACAAACTTTATTTATCATATTAGTTTAAAATACACAAATAAGATTAGATCATGCCATAAAATTAGTATAACTATCACGTTAGATCATGGAGTGGATATTTGTTGAGTTTCCTTTTAATCAAACGGATATCAAGATTGTTTCAGTAATATTTAAATAAGCACGAGTTAAAAATGTATTGTATAACTAATCACAAAATTAAATCGAATGAATTAGATTCTATCATTATTGGATATGTAGTTAATAAAATAATTTTTGATTTACAATAAAATTATAAAGATTATATGATATATTACACATCACAAATATTTTTCTATCATATTAGTTTAAAATGTATATAAAAAAAAACTAAATAGATAAGATTAGATTAGATAGTGGAATAAAATTTGATGGTGAGAAGTAGAAATTTAATATCAAATAGAAAGTGAATTTGCAACTCAAAATTTTTAAAATATATATTATTGTTTAACAGACAATTGTGAAAGCCAATTACTATAAAAAGCTTCTCATTCCCTCCTCCTCTCTAGTTAGTTTTACTCTTACTGAGAAAAATAGATAGCAGTGATCATCAGAAATAGAAACCATGGCTATGCTCCCATACGTTCTTATCACTACACGATCAGTTTGGTCTTTCACTGTTGAATTAGAGTTCTAAGTTAATCTGCTTTGTCATCTTTTCCTATCCAATCATCTTTATGGATATCGAGTTTCTTGGTGTTGTGTTTCAGTCTCATCCTGCTCTCCGCCAATCAGAAAATAACTACGCTATACTCAAAGTTAATGTTGATCGTATGCATCTCATTCAACTTGGCCTAACCCTTTCAGACCGTTACGGAAACCTTCCAACTTTTGGAACCTCTCACAATTTTATTTGGGAGTTCAACTTTTGCGACTTTAATCTCCAACGGGATCTCTATGCACCTGACTCCATTGAACTACTTCGTCGTCAGGGCATCAATTTTGAGAAGAACCGCAAATTTGGAATAACTACTTTGCGTTTTGCTGAGCTTATGTGGTATTCGAGATTGGTCTGCAACAATCACATTCAATGGGTTACCTTTCACAGTGCCTATGACTTTGGGTACCTGGTGAATGCCTTCACATGATGTTTTTTACCTGATAACGTTAGTCACTTTTTGCATCTCGTCAAAGTTTTCTTCTGAACTTTATGGAGGTTTAGAACGAGTTTGTCATTCTTTGAACTTGCATTGTGCAGTTGCGAAGAGTCACCAAGCTGAGTCTGACAGTTAATTATTTTAACTATTTTCAAGAAGATTAAAGATATGCATTTTCAAGAAGAAAATGATGTTAGTATGATCAAGTATACAAGTGTACTTTATGGCTTAGAGATTTTTCAATCACCTTATTTTTTTTAATCCATGAGGGTCTTTTTCTTTTTTATTTAATAGTTTTTATTTAAATTTGGCTTTATGTTCATATGCTACACGTGACATTGTTACGTGTAATTGGACACTCGTCTAAATCTTGTATCTTATTAGTTTTTATCAACGTAAGTAAGAAGATAAAAAAGTTTAATTTTTATGTTTAAATAGTTATGAATTTAACTTCCACATGTCTTTTCATGGCATTAATTTAAAATATTGTTATATAAAGAATAAAGACATTGACATAGTAAATATTAACCTGTAAAATTTTATGCGGCCTTAGAATCCTAGGATTTTTATCAGGGTGAACTACTCTTGCATGCAAAGGGAGCAGAGAGATAGAGACAAAAATACATGTTAACACTTCACAATTATTAAAGTAAAAGGAATAACGGTTAAGTTTGAGATTCAGTTAAGTTGGAGATTTTAGGCATACGAGGAAAGATTATATTGTATACCTTACAAGTAAATTTCGAGGATGAAATTATTTTAAGGAGTAAATTGTAACGCCTCATTTTTTAAAATAAAATAAAAATAAATAAAATAATAATAATAAATAAATAAATAAAATAGAGTAGTAACTGATTATGTAATTAGAGTGAGTGAGAAGTTATTAAATTGTGAGTGGGAAGTGGGTGGTTACTAGAGGACAATTAAAATCTTAGCACGACTCAGTATTAAACATTAGATGATCTAATTGTTTTCTCATTCTCCTATTCTCTTTCTCATTCTTTTATTCCCTTTCATCTTGATATTACTCTCACATTTTGGTAGGAGATCAAAACTAAAAGTGGAGGTCCGAGACTTTGCTAATTTTGATTTCTTTAAATTTTCTTGTCATCTATGGTGGACAGAATTACTTTTGACCCGGGTCTGAGGGGGAATGTACATGGTTTTAATATATGTATAATATAATTTAGAAAGTAAATTTATTAGATAGAAATTAATATTTTTTCTTGATTTTTTTAGATTAGAATTGAGTATTGGGATTAAAATTATTTGTTTAACTCATAGTTAATATTTAATAATTTAGTTCTCTTTTAATTACTAAAATAGATTTTTTATATTAATCTTAGATTGTGTTATTTGTTAATAATTATTCTTTTTTTTTGCGCGTCTAAATTCTTAGTCTTAATTTCTCAATTTTAATTATGTGATGTTAAATTTTATTTAAGTTGACATTATTACCTTGTTTACTTATATTTATTTTATATGTAAGTTCTGGTTTGAGATTTATTTTCCATACTTTGGGTGTTCTATGTTGTTCCTCTTTTATGTATTTAATTTCCACATGGTTGTTTTGGTTCAAGGCTATTGTGATGTTAAATATTCGTTACCGGTGAAATAATCTGTGTGGGTTGAGAGATTGATTTGTGGGACATATTGCATCAATAAATTGCTTAGGTTCATGATAATAGTTTGTAATTGTTTGACAGTGAGAGGGATGGGATGTCTCTGCGGTGGAGAAGCAGTGAGGTTACCCCTGGTGGACATGCTTGTGGGACATGACATTTTCAAGAAAATGACGCTGATTATCATGAACACTAAGTGAAACGAAAATATTTTCGAAAAGTGAGGATAAATGAAACTAGAATGATTAATCCTTGACGGGTCAATGTAATGACTTAGGACTTGGAGGGTATTCGCGGTGGGAAAAACTTCCACTATGGGCGATCACCATGAGTGGGAAGTGACTCCTGTTGTAACACTGATTACCCTGACTGTCATTGTCTAGTATATCTAGTGAGAGTGTCAGATGTGACATGTACTCCTAGACATCACTCAATTGTTTTGACGGTACCACGTGACATGAGAGTGAATTGTGAGTAGCATGCATCATATTTGGCTACATGATGTGATAGATTGTGATAAGTGGTGAACTAAGTGTTTATGTATTTTCTGATATTTATTATGTTGATATGCTTTTGTTAATTTTATTGTTATTATTAAAATGTGAACTAACTCTATGGTTGTATCTGTAGTTTGACACCTGTGATGACCTCGCGAATGAGCGAATAAATGGCAGGTTGTTGGAGGTGAAAAAAACTTAGGCTAGAAAAGGGCATGGTGTGGCCTTTTCTTTTCTTGAATTTGAGTGTTGCTTGTAAAATACAGCAACACAAGAAGAGTGTTGAATTGTATTAATTAATTAAAATCTTTTTAGACGATGCATTTTGCATCTGTGTTTTTAAAGCCTAGAATAGACACAAGATTTCTTCTGTTATAAAAATTGATTTTAATGAAATCTCAGTTTAATTATTATCCCCAGCTAGTCAATAAACAAATAGATAAGACAATAATATTTTTATATTGATTCGTCTATGAAGATTATATCTAATTACTTAACAACTTGTTAAATTTTCACTAAACATATTATTTGAACTCAGTCACTTTTAGCTAATTATAAATTATTTAATAAAAATAAAGACCAAAAATAATTACATAAAAAAAATCACCATTATATATACATATAGATTAATAATTAACAAATAATATTTATCTATTAAAAATATTTTATAATTCTTAATTAAGATTTCAGTTTCAAAATTGAAATAAACGAAATTAAATACTTTAATAAAAATTAATTTGAGCGAAACCAATATTTGATACCAATTAATAGAAAATGATAGCCATAGAATTGAACTCAATCATGATCAGCATATAATTGTAAGTTATAAGATCCTGATAGGCTCGTAAAGAAGAGGTCACCATCTCATTTTCATCAACGTTATTATTATAAAAAAATTAAAAAATCAGATAATTAATTTTATAAAATGTGATGAAAGAGAAATACATATATGTATAAAAATAAAAATAAAAATATGTATATATTTTATGAATAAATTGATCAATTAATTGCATAATACAGTTATAAATAAAATTGACTAAAAAAATAAGTAATTTAACAATAACATAATTAAATATTTATTATTTTATCTAAAATAAAGATTAATTTTTTTACACGGGCTAGACTTTATTTGATAAGAATGATGTTGGAATTTTATATTTTAATAATTTTAATAATATATATGAATTAATACTATCATTTTATTTTATTTTATGAGGTTTAGGGTAAACATAATAAATAATTTTATAAATTTAAAGGGGTAAACTTATTAAAAACAGAAATCTTTTTTATTAGTAATTATAAATAATAAAAATCATGTTATTTAATTTTTTTATCATCTATAATTTATACATTAAATATAAGTATAAGTGTAACAATAAGAAAATTCAAAAAAATACTAAAGGCAAATAAGCCTTTCTTAAAACACCAAACAATGGAAGCAGTGAAATTAATATGCTAACTCGTGGAATACATTTACTTAAAAAATAATTAAGACGTTAATTTTTTATATTTATGGAGAGTTGGGAGAAGAGAATAGTTAGTGGAGATTGAGGTGGGAAAAAAAATGAAAGACTTAACAAGTTTCATAAATTCATAGGTTTTATTTTGAAGAGAAGAAATATTGTTGCCAAGGATTTTCATATTTAATTTGATATTCCATTTAATTCTATTAGTATACTTATTAAAGGAATGATTAAAAGAAAAAACACTAATTATTTAATCATCTCACTTAGGCAAGTAGTTCTTTTATTTTCTTCTAATGTATTTATAGTAAGATAATAATTTAATCATTTTCATAATTAAATAGTTAAATATATCTTTTTCATAATTAATTAGTTAGTTGAAAAATGAGTAAGTTAATTAAAAAATATATTTCTAGATAATTAGTTTGGTATAAGATAATGGCTTGAATTCTTATTAATCTTTAACTTATTAATAAAAAAGATTATTTTACTCTTTTAAAATTATAGAGTTATTTATTGCATTTTTATATTTTAATCATTGTTTTTTTAGTCTTTATACTTTCTTTAATAAATTTAAAAATTAATACAATTTCGTATATATTTTTATTAATTTATTTAAAAAATTAAAACTATCAAAGACACTGTCCATCTTTCGTACCTTTATTTTGAATTGAACATTTTTTTCAAGATTACATTTTTTAAATTGTTTTTTATTATATTTTTTTCTTCTATCCGTTTATTATCTCTTCTAATAAAATTTAATGGAAACATCTTTGTTATAGTTTGATTAGTTTTGAAAAATAACTGATTTAATAATAGATTATTTCAATGGTTATCTATTATTGTTATAATTGATTGCGTAAATTGTTGTCTGCCGTAAGATGAGTTATTTTGTTTATATTTAAAACTATTTTCTTAAACTAAAAGGTAACAATATAAATTAATATAAATTATTTATAATAAATATTGAATTTTTATTTAATATGAGAGAAAAAATTATTGTAAAATATAAAATAAAAAATCTCACATATTAAACATATCATTAGATCACGGAGTGGATACTTCTCAGTTTCCTTCTAATCAAACGGATATCAAGATTGTTTGAGTAATCTTTAAATAAGTACGAGTTAAAAAATTTATTATATAACTAATCACAAAATTAAATCGATAGAACTAGAATATATCATGTAGTTAATAAAACAATTTTTGATTTACAATAAAATTATAAAGATATATTACACATCACAAACTTTGTTGTATCATAGTTTAAATTGCGGAAACAACTAAATAGATAAGATAAGATCTTGAAATAAGATTAGATGGTTGGATTGAGAAAGCTAAATACTATAAGTTCCCTCCTCTTCCATGTTAGTTTTATTCTTTAGAAATTGAGAAAAACTAGTAGTGATCATAAGAAATATAAACCATGACTATGCTCTCACATCGTTTTATCATCACGCGATTAGTTTGGTCTTTTAATGTTGAATCAGAGTTTGAGTTAATCCGCTCTGTCATCTTCTCCTATCCAATTATCTCCATGGATACCAAGTTTCCCGGTGCTGTGTTTCAGTCCCATCCTGCTCTCCGCCAACCAGAAAATAACTATGCTGCACTCAAAGCTAATATTGATCGTATGCATCTCATTTAACTTGGTCTAACCCTTTCAGACCGTTGTTATGGAAACTTTCCAACTTTTGGAACCTCTTACAGTTTTATTTGGGAGTTCAACTTTTGCGACTTCAATCTCCAACGTCATCTCTATGCATATTGAACTCCTTTGTTGTCAGAACATTAATTTTGAGAAGAACCGTTTGGAATAACTACTTTGCGTTTTGCTGAGCTTATGTGGTATCAAGACTGGTTTGCAACAATCACATCCAGTGGATTACCTTTCATAGTGCCTATGATTTTGGGTACCTGGTGAAAGCCTTCACTCGATGTTTTTTACTTGACAACGTTAGTCACTTTTTGCATCTTGTCAAAGTTTTCTATGGAAGTAGAGTGTATGACGTCAAGTATTTGCTGAAATTTTGTCCTGAACTTTACGGAGGTTTAGAACGAGTTTGTCGATCTTTGAATTTGCACTGTGCAATCGAGAAGAGTCATTAAGCCGGGTCTGATAATTTACTTATTTTGACTGTTTTCAAGAAGATTAAAAATATGCATTTCCAGGAAGAAAATGATATTAGCATGATCAAGTATGCAAGTGTACTTTATGGCTTAGAGGTTTTCTAAATTTTGTATCTTATTAGTTTTATCAAAGTAAGCAAGAAGACAAATGGGTTTAATTTTTATGTTTAAATTTCTATAGTTATGAATTTAATTTTCATATATCTTTTCATGACATAATTTAAAATATTATTATCTAAAGAATAAAGATATTGATGTAGCAAAGATTATGATTTTTATCATGGTGAACTCTTGTATGCAAAGGAAGGAGATAAATTGAGATAAAGATACATGTTAACACTTCACGATCATTAAAGTTACACAAAAGAATATCGGTCAAGTTTAAGATTAAATTATGTTTGAGATTCTAGACAAGAAAGATTATATTGCATAGAATTTTTTAGGATGAAAATTTTTTTATGGGGTGGAATTGTAATGTCCCATTTTTTTTTAATAAAATAAAATAATAACAATAATAATAAATAAAATAGAATAATAATTGATTATATAAATAGAATGGGTGAAAAGTTACTAAATTATGAGTGAAATAAGTGATTATTAAACAATAATTAAAATTAAAATCTTAACATGTTAGCCTTAATATTAAAATATTTAGATTTCAATTCCCCAATACATGATATTTCAATTCCCCTAATACATGATGATTACATATCAAGTTCAGGAAAGTTCTCAATTTAATAATAATAATTTATTTATTTTTATTTATTTAATATAAATTAAATATTTTAAATGAGATTGTTTTTTTTTTCACGTCAGGTCATCTCTGCTTCAATTTGAAATTATATTAATGATTATTCTATGCGTTTATATATAAGATGTGTAAAATAGTAAATTTGATAATTTTAATTTTTAAATAAATTAAAAAATTATAATAAATTGAGTTGTAAAAAATAAAATATTTTATAAAAACAAGTATAAAACAGTATTAATTCTTAAATTTTATTACGATAAAGACAAATATTAAAGAATAATTATTTAAATATAATAAATAATTTTATAAGATTAAAAAATAAAATTATTTAATAAAACTAAAGACAAAAATAATTATACGAAAAGAAATCACTTTATACATAAATATAGTTTAATAATTAAAGAATAATATTTGTCTATTAAAAATAATTTATAGTTCTTAATTAAGATTTCAATTTCAAAAATGAAATAAACGAAATTAAATACTTTAATAAAAACTAATTTGGGCGAAACCGATATTTCATACCAATTAATAGATAATGGAGAAATGTTCTATCTTAGTTATTCTACTATTTATACCATCAGACAACTTATGGCTAGATGAGTAGGTCGATTTATTCACAAACTTAAATTTATAATTGCTTTAACTCCAAACTTTACTATGAATTTATTATTATTATTACTAACGATTTTTATTATAATACTTTAATATTATTTACTTGTTAACTCATTTTTAAAT
The DNA here is from genome assembly GCA_026586105.1 of Hylodesmum podocarpum. Lineage (NCBI taxonomy): Eukaryota > Viridiplantae > Streptophyta > Magnoliopsida > Fabales > Fabaceae > Hylodesmum > Hylodesmum podocarpum. The sequence continues at coordinate 2,287,716 of JALJEV010000519.1, read as the reverse complement.
TTAATCACTTCGACTTACAAATTTAAATCTATTAGATTATTTAGAGGCAAAAAAATTTAAGAACATTTTAAAAAATATATATTAAACTTAATTTAAAAAAAAATGTCAACTCTTAAAAGTAAACTATCTCAGGTAAATAAATTAGGCTCATGAGGACATTTTTTTTCAACAATAAAGTTGTATATGAAATCAAAATTAACTATCATCTGTTCATTACATTATATGTGTATATATATAGGACATGACATGAATGTCCATTTTTCTTCTCCATCTATATGCACCAGGTATAAGTATACATATATGTGCTTCAAATCAATATTGTTCAGTCATGCTCAAACTTTAGGAACTATAATTTGTAGAAATCCATTCCTGAAAATGAAGAAAGAAACAACAAAAATCAACTTCAAATGTATAAAGGTACACCAAATATATCTTTGAACTTGTGCAAACCCCACAAGCATAAAATAAAATGACATGGAATCCTAAAACTTAAGTCACATACAAAAAAAAAAACTATATAAGCTTTTTCAGTAAATCAAAACAAAAAATTAGACCAAATTAGAAGAGGTTTTAAAGACACATATATAGTTTGTGAATTGAGGTAATATATGAGGCTATAATCAAGAAACATATACATAACAGCAAGATACAACTTACAAAAATTCAGCTGATATTCTGTCCTTGTTCACACCAGTAGGAAGCTGCCATATCACCTCATATGGTCCATATAATATTTCCCTCCGATGATATGAAGAAAATGAAGCATTTGGACAACCTGCAATTGTCCAAGAGCTACTAGAGCGTCTACCTTTTACACACAACCTGTCACAAATCACATATTGGCTCTTTTATCACAAAGAAAAAAAAGAGGTCCTGTACTTCAAAAGATTTATAACCAAGAATGCCTATTAAAAATGTGAGTTGGGTCTAACTCAATAACGGGACACCATAAACCCACCTAACAATCTCTAATAACGGGGCACAACCAATCCCCTACAATAGGATACAAAATCTTCGACAATGGGACACAAACTATCTTAGGATAGGCTCTATACCAATGTTAGAAATGCTGATGATGGACCTAACTCAACCTTACAATACCGACTTGTAAAGTGAGGTTTACACCTTGTATACATGCAACAGACCTTATCTCTAGGTGATGTGAGATTTTCAACACACCCACCTCACGCCAAACGTGGAGACGGTGTTCCAATATCGGTCTAACAACGAAGCACGATAAACCCACCAAACAATCTCAACAATAAAGAACAACCAATACAATAGGGTACAATTTAACATAAATGCATAATATCATCTAACATGTCCACCGTTAAAATTTCCATTTAGCATTTCACTTCCAACATTTATTCATCATATTATAATGCAGAAATAATAAATAAACTCTGTATTGTTAGACTAGACCCTCCCTCGGTTCACAAATGAAAGAACAACTCAAACACAATATTTTATTTAGCCTTATCCTTTTGTTCACCAAATGCTCAACACCATAAGTTGAAAAGTGTGTAACAATCAACATGAGTATGTATATAAGAGATGCTTCTTACTTTTGATCATCAACCTCCACTCGTATGTCACTGATACTGACACCTGGAACTTCCACTGTAATGACATATTTGCCTTCTGATTCGGCAACATCCATCCTAGGAGACCACTCAATTCCTGCCAAAAAAAGAGTCACAAAAACGATATACATCTCAATCTGTTTGTTATGATAACTTCAAATAACTTTCTGAGTTCAAATTCAAATTGCTAACCACCAATTTCAGAAAAGCGTGTTTTCTTTTCAGAACGTAGCTGATCTCCTCGTTGAATCTGTTTGCTTGGCCTAGAAAATGCAGGAGGATCAAGTGAACTGAAATCATAGCCCTGCCCCTGAGTCAATGGTTGGAACACTGAATTTGTGGAGGGTGGTTCTGCCCCTGCAGGTCTAGCAAAACATGGTGCTCTTACATTAGAAGGACATTCGGATGCAGCAGCAGCAGCACCATGATGAGTTTTAGGAGCAGTAAAAGAAGTTGAGCCACCCTGAAAATTTATTGTATTAAATAAGCCAGTGAGAAATGAATCATTTACCATACCAAAAAAGTACATAGAATATTGTTAAGTATTTCGTTAAGAACACTAAGTACCTCTTCAGTTGAAGTCTGCCTCATAAAATAACCAAGAGAAGCTGATGCTTGGCGTGCAAAATACATCCTATTATCACATCTCCTAAGAACAGCGTTCAGGCTGCCACTGCAGTTCTGATGGTGTAGGTAGGAAAATTCATTAACAAAATGAATTGCAAACGAATATTCAAGGGATAAAAAGGATAGTACAGACACATTATTTTATTCTTGTAAAACAAATGTTATCCGTCTAACTAAACAATAAACCCTGTAAAACCGGCTTGACAGACGAAGATTTGTTCCGCATTCATATACGGGCAATAGACCTCCTAGAAGATATATAATTACATAATATTAAGCAATTTAGTCTTTAAAAATTAAGAAAATAGTAAAACAATCCTATAAATCTAGTATATTTATCAATTTACTCCTTAAAAAAATCTACTGTCGTCAATTATTATCATTTTAATCTCTAATTCAGAAAGATTTAAATGACACTTAGATTATAAACATATATTTTATTTTGCTATTTTCATCATGTTAAGAATAAATTACCATGCTATAAACTTTAGTAACTGAAACAGTACTTTAGAATATATAAAAGTAGCAGCAAGTGTGGCAGGTGAAGCAGGCATAGTAACAAGAGTGTTGATAAAAATAAATAAACAAAGAGCATAATATATTACCATAGGCAGAACGTGGGAAGTTGAAATATCATCAGTTGGTGCAAAGTGGGCTGCAATCATGTGAATTCTGCGTTTCACCAACTCACTCTCCATCTTTACAGATAAAATAGTTCACAAAAATTTCAGCTGAACAGATAATGAAGGATACATCAGAGTATCAAGATTATAAGCAGAGGGAGTCACTACTAAATGGGAGATATTTTCATGGAATGAACATTAGTGGGGCCCATTCAATCTAAATATCTGTGTAGATAATGTCATGTTCCACCCCAAGTGAACCTGAAACCAAAATATCAAGTTTTGCTCTTCTTTCATAGGGGATTATTATTATTTTAAAAAAAATTATAATAAATTATATCATTACAAAAATATATAATATATGACTTAATCATCATGTACCAATAAAAAACAAAATAATATAACATGTAAAATGGAAAATGTTTAGTTTTTATTGCGTGTCAATTTCTCAAGTGTGTCATAAATTAAGTATCAATTAATTAGTTCAAAGTTATATTTTTATCGTTTTATTTACTGCATTTTTAACCTACTTTTCTTCTCTGTTAAAAATTGTGTATGTTAAATATGATTACATAGTTTATTACAGGTTTTCAAAAGTAAATCATAATGGATTAAATTAATATGATAAGTTTTTACTTTAAAATAAAGTACAAACATACTCTTTCTTCATTGGTATCATAATTCATTATTTTCTTTTGAATTACCGAATTCCAGAGACTTTTTTTTAAGAAAACTTCTTCGTCAAATTTTATCATTTTTCAGAGAAACACCACTGAGAAACGGGGGCAAAATAATTGGAGGAAGTGGGTAAAATAAGGTCTGGACCTGCTAAATTGATTGTTTATACAGATATTTGAAAATTTTCAAAGGATATGCTTGTGGTACTTGCTAAAGCTCTGGTACAAAACTCAGGATGCGCACACTAGTACAGGTTTTGGCATTAGTAGAATGCAGAAGAATAAAAAACAGTGAATTAGGTTGAGAGAACCCAGAGTAAAATGCATCTTCAAAATCCATGAATTTAATTTTTAAAACTCGAATCTGTCAAAATTAGTTCCTCTGAAACAGATATATGCAAACAATTTTCACAATCTTGCAATAATCAATCATAGGATCAAAATATATGAAAATATTTACAGACATGGTTAGGGGTAACAGGGAATCACACTCCATCCAGTTCAAATAAAGTTAACTGTTATTGACGAAGCATGCAAAGAAAAAGAAAACAGGGGCCAGGGATAAGAATTAAACTTCGTTCGCCACAAAAATTTCAAAATAAAACTATAGTCTAATTTCACCAGCAACATGATATTTCAGCGCTCTCAATCACCATCTTTTTCTGCACGTTTGGTGCCTAAATTATAGTCAGAATTCCAACATTACAAGAATTCTATCCAATGTAAGATAATGGATACGATTTGAGCTACAGAGATGATACACTTGAAAGATAAACAAGAACGAACACTCCAATTCATGCAACAAAACAGAACCAGAGTTATTAATTCCATCAATCTCACTAGGCTACTTTACAAATGTCCTCATATTCCACAGCCTTAAGTACTCTGCCATCATAAGCTCCTTTCTCAATCTGCACCTTAGCACAAAACTTATCTGTATCCACCCCCAACAGCTTAGCAATTGATCCTCGATATGCCCCATTGACTATTTTTACACGGCCCCCAACTTGTGGAATCACAGTTTCAAGTTCTTCCTGATCAACTCTGAGCACATGCTTGCTTTCGAGCATTTCTATTTCCCCAACATATTTGTCAATCACCTTCCGCACAACACCCTTCTGCTTGTAGTACCCCTTCTCTGCCAAGACTTTGCTCATAACCTTGACAACAATTCCCTCGTGCAACCAATAATCCTTCCTGTTAATTTTTTCCTTTTTCTTCTCCTCTTCCCTCATCATTTCATCCAAAGCTGATTTTCCACCACCACTTTCTTTCCTCTTCAAATTGTTTCCACCATTCCTTTTCTCATATTTCTCTTCATCACCTTCATCAAACACCACCCTTGGTGCCTCCTGTTTTTCCTTTGTCACAGGTCTAGTCGATGTTGACCCAAGAGAAAATCCTATCTTAACTCCATCTTCCACATTCAGTTCCCTTGGAGGCTGAACCTGTGAAGGCTGATCAGCCTCAGGAGTAGGTAGCTGCATCATTTGCTCAGCCATTTCAATCTGTTTCCTGATCTCCTTCTCTTGCTTCTCCTCATCTGCCATATCCGCCTTGATTCTCTTATTCTTCATCCTCTCCTTGAAAAGCGTTTCTGAATCTCTATCTATGTATGTAATGAACCATCCCTTGGGTGTTTCCTCAACCTTACATTTGCCAGTTCGACCCAAGTACTTAATAAACTCAGTAAGAGTGGCCCACTGAGTGGAGTTCATATGAACGTGGTGTCTATCATTTATGTATTCATTATAAACTACAGTGGCTGCTATACGGCTAAATCGGTGGCTACGCTTCATATGCTCCAGAAAAGTGTTCTCAAACTCTTCGGAGTAGCCCTCAACTATCCGGTGTGGGTTTTGTCCAAAAATTTGCATTTGACGCTGGTGCCCTTCACTCATGCAGTGACATTTAAACCCATTCTCATCTCGGCACTGCTTTTGGCACATCTGGCAATACCACCGAAGCTTCTGCAATCCTTTAGCTTTGATTCGATTGGCAATTGCTTTAGGGGTGAGAAACTCATTTTTCCCCATCTCGAACCTGGATGTAACATTTCAGATCAAACAAAATGCTATTAGAAATCCTGTCCACTGTTTCCTTCCTCCTATACAGCTGACATTATGTTAAAGAGGAGAAACACAAAAAACTAAAAAAAACAAACAAACAGCATTGGAACAACAGCAAAAATTCTTAAAGCATTAGAAAATACAAAGCAATAGTATTTTGGAGGAAGCATCAACATTGAAACTTATCAATCCAATTTACCATTTTCTGAAACAAGACAAGATTAAATTCAGGAAAGACAAGGGCCAAGAGAAACCCTTGTATGCCTTGTTAAAAATGACATGTTGTGAAGTATATAATTCAACCAAGTAGTGAAAACTGATGGAAGAGATATAACTGCTAAGCAGAACAAGGTTTTCTGCAAAGGTACCACATGGGAAGTATAGCTTATTCAAACATAATTATCACCAGACTGGGAAAAACAGAGAAAACATATCATTTTAAGAATAAAGAATGAACACGAATTAGAAAACAACAGAATCGAGAATGAAACACATGTCAGAAGATGTAATATGTTTTAGGTACAAGTTAATTGAAATCCTTCAAAGTTAAAGCACATCATATCACACGGGAACCCAATCCAATCACAAAACAAGACTAGGCTCAATTACTTCAACTCTGAACACGATGCGAACAATAAAACAATGGTTTTTGAAACATTCTCTGTTCCAACATCTTTGGCTCACTATTCTGTTCTATTTTATTAGATCCTGATGATTGGAAACAACTCTCCCCTTCACCGACGAGGAATTTTACTCATCAAATACAACGAGAAGAGAGAGAGAGAGAACGTACCTGGTTGTGGCGTGAGCAGAGATTCGCGGTGGTAGCGGCAACTACAATTGCGAAAACCCTAGAATCGAAGAAATTTGCGATTACGGGAATTGGGAGAAAACGGGATTGGGATGTTAAAGGGTTTTGGCGGAACGACACGACGTGAACAGCGTTTATAAGGCGTTCTTTTCTCTCTCACTCCGTGCATGTTATCTCTTTGCCTTACGCTCCATGTAAACGCGTGGATCATACTTTCTTTCTCGTTTTAATGTATTTATCTTAATTTTTAAATTTGAAAAAAAAGGAAAATTTTAATATACTGAGTAAAATAGTACTTACAATAAACTCATTCATATAAATTATTTTAAAAATATCTTTATTTCATTTTTATCTATAAAAATTAATTTTCTTAAAAAGTGTTTTGACTCAGATTCTACTATTAACTATTAAGCAAAAGAAAATTCCATGAAAAAAAACCGTAAATTGTTTATAATCCTTGAAAGAACAAATAATTAAAGACTTATTGATATTTAGTGAAACTAAATGAAATAATTTTTTAACAAATAAATATCTTGTGTAGAACTCACTTAAAAGATGAAAACACGAAATACTAAATAAAAAACCACCAATTTTTTAAGGATACAAACTTTAATCACGTCAATTCAATTTCATGAAACCTTTTTCAGAGTTTAAATGGAGAAAAATAAAATGAAAGTTAATATAATTTATATTCAGGGTTCTTCGTGTAGATATATTTTTATTATAACATTAACAAATTCATCTCTTAACGTAAAAATTACAAACGAAAATATAATGAAACATGAACATGAGAACATTTTTAATGAATTAAATATCATGAATCAAATACTATACTTATTTTGCAGATAGCTATATATGGCTCAGAAGGCAGTGAACTTTTTTCTTAAGGAAATAGGAAAAGAATGAAAAACTTATTTTCTCCTACCAAACAAAACAAATGTATGTGTTTTTCTTTCCCTCCATTTTAATTTTCTCTTAGAAAATCATCCCATAAACGATGAAAATAACATGCAATGAATAATAAAAAATGCTCAAGAAACATGACATAGCCAAAGTCATAATTATGTTATATAACCCAAATGATAAAAGGGGTACTGTCCTACATTCAAATCAGTACGCTGTCTATGCAATCCGGCATTTTCTTCTCTGAAAATCTACACAGCCGACTTGTATGTCCAATGCTCAGGTTTAGTTGAATAATTTCCTCCAAAACATAAAGTTGTTCTAACATTACACATCCTCATCAAGACATAAGAAAAAAAATTCCCTAATAAGAGAGTGATTCAAGGTTGTACAAGCAACAGTTGCTTCTTAAGTACAGGATATTGAATTGTGCGCAACAAGTCCAGAGTTCATATCTTCATCTTACCCGCAAGAAGAAACCTGCCACAATGATTTGAAGTTCTGTATTTAGAACGTTTAAAAATTAGGGACATAGCTAACCACTCAAGAAAAACAACCTACTACAAGATGAAGCACGCCAAATTTTTACAGGATGATGAATAAAATATTGAACACCATTAGTCAGTCTCAATAAAGTGAAACCACCATAATTTTGCAAGGATCAGTTGATTTGTTAAACAAATAATGCAGACCAACAATTACAAAGATTAAAGATTTCACGAGTTTGAAAGAATATACAGAAATGAAGGAGAGAAGCCATATGAATCTTCTGTTAAGAATCTTACCTAATTCTACTATGTCATGTTCAATAAGGACTGTAGAAAAATGAAATTCATAAGCTAAATAGGATTAAGGCAGTTAGCTCAAGTTGTATAATGAGACCAGGATTGGCCACAAAGACCACACTGAGACTATAACCACACAAAAAAACTAATACAGTATTAAATTTAAATTCCATAGATCAAGTAGAATACCACAGTAATATCACCACCTGTGAGAGTAATTTTCGTATAACACAAAATGTACTGAAACTAGGAATGACACGCAAATTTCATCCATACAGCATGTGAGAAAATGGTGGATCAAGGTGTTTCTAAAGCAACACTGTTGCTACTGAAACTAAGAACACTCCTGTCAACAAGACTGATCTAGGGTGGTGACATGGGGCATATGTCCATGGCAATGGTAAAAACGTCAAGCATGAATACTTGTTATGGTTATGGTATTAAACTTTGTTTGCATACTATGATAGGATTTTCAACAAGGTAAACTCTTATAAATTCACATGTCAAGTCAGCGGATGCTCTATGACTATAAAATAGACTCTTAAATATGATTATAATATCCTTTTTACATTCCTTGTGTTTGACAGCATTAAGAATAGGTAGTTGTCTAAAGGATATAGTCGTCAATCCCTAATAGCAGCAAAGAGTGCTGATGCGAGAAATGATATAGTTGGTACTGTAATGGCCACTACTATAACCAATAAGAATGAAAAAACTAAAGGGTTAGACCGCAAGACAAGGAGATGAAATACCTGTTTAACATAAAAGAAGAAAGCATGAACAGAAAACAAAGCAAGGCATCAAAAGTCAGAGTTGGCCTAGATATTTTCAATAACTATGCATACTCCAACCGCTCTACAATGCAATTTCACGATAACACTGATATCTGGCACTAGTAACTGTGCTAAAGAAGCTCCTTGTACCCTTTCAAGTAAAGTAATGATAAAAAACAAATATTTATGCAACCAAATTCACTTTTTCCTTGTAAAATGCACGCTCCCATCTTATCCTAATTTCATGAACTTCTAATGGAATCTTTTAGTTCTCCATCTACACCATCACTATCTCCACACAAAGAAAAGGAAGAACGCGAGATTTGCCGTGTGTCTTGTGTAGTTTACAGCGGAAAAAAGTATTAAAATTGATTTGACCAGTATCAGAATTGATCTGGCCTCTACTCAAACGTCATTTAGTAAAAAGATACAAATGATTGGTCATTGTTAGACTAGAAGGGATAAGAAGTAGCTTTTGCATAACAAGGTTTCAAAAAACTACCACAATTTCACACAATAGTAACAAACCCAACAAAAACATTACCACAATTCAAATTTAAAAGCTTTTAAACCAAGTTCTACATCAAACTTTATTTCAAAACAACAAACTCAAACACACATCACTTCACTCCAACATCAATTTTGCTAACACACCCAAATACAGATAGAGTCTCATAACAACCTAATAATAAAACATTAAATTTTACATCAAGCATACTTCTAGATTAAAATCATACAAACATAAATCACTCCAAAATGGCACACCTAAAACAGAGAAACGAGCAACCCAACAGGAACAAACCTACCAACCCATAAAGCCATCACTGTTGCTGTTGATTTGGAGCGTTTGGCGGAGGGGGCATGCCAGGTCTAGGAGGAGCAAACACCGGAACACCGCTTCCAGGTGGCGGCGGCATGCCGGGGCGAGGCGGACCGGGCATTCCAGGGCGAGGTGGTGGCGGTGGTCCTCTCACCATCTGTCCAGGAGGTGGAGGCCCCATTGGTCTCTGTCCATACTGACCAGGTGGCACAAACTGCGGCGGACCACCGCCAGGTCTGGGCGGAGCGAATTGCCCCGGCGGCATCGGAGGAGGTGGACCTCTCGCCATGGGAGGCGGACCCTGACCGGGATACCCGGGCATCTGCCCGGGAGGCCTCATCACCGGCGGGGCTCCGGGATAAGACACCGGCGGCGCGTTAAGCTGCGGCGGCCGCGAGATCTGTGGCTGCATCATGCCAGGAGCAGGGCCACCGACGCCACGGACGGGGCCAGCAAGACCAGGCTGAGCTTGAACAACAGGAGCAGGAGGGATTCCTCTTCCGGCGGCGCGTCCGATGCCGGGGCCGGCGAGTGCGGCGGCGCTAACAGCTTTGGAACGAGATTCCTCCGGCGGAGGAGGACCCTCGACGGTCATGGAGATGACCTCTTCGCCGCGGAGGAGGACGAGGCCGAGAGTGCGGCGGTCCTCGCGGTCGGCGTCGGCGGGTTTCTTACCTTTGGCCGGAGGAAGTTTGCGAAACTCCTCGCAATCGCCGAGAACGAGGTTCATGTGGCGGTCGAAGGCCATGAATTTTCCGACGAGTTGGCGACCGTCTTGGATAGTGACACGCATACGATAGTTGATGTATTGCAACATCTTCGAACCCTTCGACATCGACATTTTTGAAACTGCGGAATTTGCTTCTTCTTCTTCCTTTTCTTCTCTGAGATTGAGTTTCGAGAGAGAAAGAATGTGTCTAGGGTTTTAGTAGAAGAAAATGAGAGTTTTTAGAAAGAGGGAAAATTCGGATTTACTCAATACGGGTCAAGTTGTAATCCACTAACCCGATTCCCTTTCGATTTGTAGTCCAAATTTCATGAAGCGGGTTCAAGCCCAGAAGCCCAAAGGTTGGTTCAAGCCCATAAGCCCAAAGGTGTCATTTTATTTTTATTAATATATTTTTTTTAATGTACTGGGGTCCACCTAGTTAACAAATGTTTGGGTGATTATAGGTCACACGTTGGATCATTAGTGCTGACATTGTATTAAGAAAACAAAAAATATCTGAATATAAAAGAAAATTTATTAAAGAAAATTTAACTGAGAAGATAATAAATAAAACAATTGATGGTAATTTTCTTCAAATTTGTTTTATAGACTAATTTTATATTGAGAAGACCATAAAAGTTATATGGATTTAACTTAATTTTATTATATAATTAAATATATATTAACTACTAGGTAGAATGATATTTATAATTAGGGAAAGAATATATTGAGTAAATTGAAGAAAAGATAAAAAAATTTACCAGTGATGTAAAATAAGTGTAATGGCATATTTTATTATTCAACTTTCATGATACAGTGAGATTTGGCAGTTAACTATTTTGTTTATAAATTTTTTATTTAACTTTTAAGATTTCGTAAATTTTGTTAGATAACTATTTTATTTGTAATTTCCCCATTCAACTTTCAAATTTTTTTAAAAAAATTTACCACTTGATTAGTTATAAAATATTAAAAATTGGGCAGCAAAATTTGTAAAATCTTATTAATTTAATGTAATGCCCTTCCTTAACTAACAAGTATAAATATCACCATAAAGTTTACTAAGTTAACAAGTATAAATATTTTTTTAAAGTCCATGATATATAATTGATATATCATGGATGATCTAGTTATTAATTTATTAACAAGTATAAATATGAACACAAATTTCTTTTAAAACAAAAATTAACAAAAAAATATTACACTAAATAAGCATTGAATTTTACTCTGTCACAGATTCACCCTTTTACCGGGAAGAACTGAACAAACCCTTTTACACCTTCTTCCTCTACCAAACCACCAACTTTCTCAAATCTCAATACCACTTTACCAAACCCACCGTTTACAATCTTTCACAATTTCCCGTAACGGATTTCTAGTTGTCCTTCTAAGTTTAGCACACCCAACTCATTTCCCGTTACGGATTTGTAGGTTTCTATCATCCAAGTTTAGCACTTTTTTTCTACTATTAAAGCTTCATTTTTTTCTAAACTAGCATTACATTCTGGTAAATTTTCTGGGATTTTTCACTGTAACTTGGGATTATTTTCACTAAACCTTTGAGAATCTCAAAAGGGCATCATCGTATATAAAGAGCCACATCACATAAACATTCTTTCGTCGTATCGTATCATAACATAAAATAACAGTGCTCAGTCCGTGATAGTTCATTTCACGGTTCTGACACTGACACATAAGCACGAGATCCCTACTTTCTTTTCTCTGTTTTTGATCTTCCCTTCAATTATTTAGTACCCCATTAAGGTTCTGTTCAGAAAGTTTATATTTTTCTCTCAGAAAGTTTAGTTTTTTTTTAATATTTTCAGTTTTCACCGGTGATCACATTCACACCATGATTTGCACAGTGAAACAACCCGCTTTGTCGATCAGGGGTTCTGATATTTTCCTACGGAAAAAGGGTTCATTTTTAACCCCAGTTGAGTCATGTTCCATTTCTCCACCTTCAATCCGAAAGGAAAACTCTCTGATTTCTCTGGTGTCAGCGCAGAAGCCACTGCATCTTTCAAGCAATGGTTTTGGGAACTTTGTTGGGTCGGTGAAGCGTGAGCGAGGTGATTTGGTTGCATGTGAGGCTTATGAGGCTGATAGATCAGAGATTGAAGGTTCTGGGGCTGCATCTGATGCTGCTAAGAAGGTGAAAATTGGGATATACTTTGCAACATGGTGGGCTCTTAATGTTGTGTTCAATATATATAACAAGAAGGTGTTGAATGCATACCCTTACCCTTGGCTTACATCAACTCTCTCCCTTGCATGTGGGTCTCTCATGATGTTGATCTCTTGGGCCACCAGAATAGCTGAACCTCCTAAGACTGATCTTGAGTTCTGGAAGACTTTGTTCCCTGTAAGTGACTGAGATTTGTTTGTTTCTTGAGAAAAAAATTTTATGGGTCATAGTGAAAGCATGTTTTTTGTTTGTTCGTTTCTTATAGTGGCCTTATATATGTTCGTGGAAAAATCTATTAAAAAAAACAATTTTGTCCCATCTCTTGATATCTACGTGGTTTGACTTCATGAGAGGTTGATGATTTCACGAAAAAGAGAGAAAATTTTATTTACTTAAACTGTGTTGATGAATTTGGAGGAGCTTTATAGGAGATATTGCTTTTTTACTGATGGAAAAATTTAAGTTTTGGATAGATTTTATATAACAGGTTGCAACTTGGTTGTGGCAGCAAGGTTTTAGGGGTCTTTGCAACAACAATTGCGGTTGCATTTGTCCACAGTTCCTTACAATATTGAAGATTGTGATGAAACCTTATTCATGTCAGCAATCACAAGAATTTTGTGATTTTGTATTCATAGTATTCAAATATTTGTGTATAATTGAAAAAAAGTGAATTATATTTTTGATTGAGATTTGAATAGTTTTGGCTTTTCTTGTTGATATCTAGAAATGGATAGGGACCTTAGTTTTTGCCGTTTTCTCTTCAGGTTGCTGTTGCACATACAATAGGACATGTAGCGGCGACCGTTAGCATGTCCAAAGTTGCAGTATCATTCACCCATATTATTAAGAGTGGCGAGCCTGCTTTCAGTGTCCTGGTTTCTAGATTTATTCTTGGTGAGACCTTTCCAGTGCCAGTCTACCTGTCTTTACTTCCTATCATCGGCGGATGCGCACTTGCTGCTGTGACTGAGCTCAATTTCAATATGATTGGTAAAGATATTGTTTTTCTATTTTGTTGTCCAACACAATATAAATGTTTGAGATGGGATGATCAACTGACTTGAAGTTTAAATTTGACTCGAGAGAAGATAATTTCATGACAATTTATGTATAATGTATTCATGCCTGTGTTGAGCCACTGATGGAAAGGATGATTTACAATTATATAGTATAATATGGTTCTTATGTCATTTGCAGATGTTATGGCGGGATGTATTTCGTATAAGTTTTCATCCTTTTTGCAAAAGATTCATGTATGCTTCATAACTGCTTTATTATATTTTTCAGGTTTTATGGGAGCTATGATATCGAATTTAGCATTCGTATTCCGTAATATTTTCTCAAAAAAGGGCATGAAGGGCAAATCTGTTAGTGGAATGAATTACTATGCTTGTTTATCTATATTGTCCCTTGTAATTCTTACGCCTTTTGCGATCGCTGTGGAGGGACCACAGGTGTGGGCAGTTGGATGGCAAACAGCAGTATCTCAAATTGGACCCCAATTCATATGGTACTTACATAACGGTTTTTCAATTGTTGTCATCCATGCTGTGTTTTCATAAAAGTGATATTTGACATTGTCATGAATTCATTTGATAATACTTTTTGTGACAACTATTGTTTACATCTTCTGTGTCATTTTGAGAAATTCTAATTTATTTGATGCTGGACAAATTATTAGTTCATTTGTTTTTTAAATGTGTACACAATATCAGGGCAAGAGAAGCGATTGGATAAAAGAACCTCAGGTCTTGCCTGCGGCAATTGCTGTTTTTGCAATCATTGTGCCAAAAACTGCCTATAAATTGTCTTTAAGTTGTTGGAATTGAAAATGTTTGTTTTTTGGACTTTCTATGTAGTTATTGAAAGTTAAGATTAGATATGGATGATCAAAGTTAAAACAACTTAAAAATGATTTTTTAAACTCGACTGTTCTTGGTTATTTTGAGAAATCAGAACACTTCTATTATAACTATTTAATTTAAAATTGATGATTCAGATTGTTTATTTAATTATAAATCTCACGGTTTTTTTTCTTTTTAATTAAAGATAAGGTGAGATTCGTTTATATGCAATTTTAACCATCAATTTTACTCTAGTGGTTGTAATTTAATGTTTTAATTGCTCACAATAATCAAGAGTTCTCAGCTGATTCACTCCACATTGACTGACACACATATGCTTGAGTATTGAAGGAGCTGGTCAAACTTGGTCAAACAGAAAAGATCCTATTTCTCTTGTCTTGATTCCGCATTTTTCTTGTGCTTTTTATCTTGTTCTTAAAGCTTCTACGCTTCGGTGACTTGTGATTAAACATATTGCTGCTACTTGTGCACAACAGGTGGGTGGCAGCTCAGAGCATATTTTATCACCTATACAATCAAGTGTCATACATGTCTCTTGATGAAATTTCTCCCTTGACATTCAGCATTGGAAACACCATGAAACGTATCTCTGTTATAGTTTCTTCAATCATTATCTTCCACACACCAGTTCAGCCTATTAATGCTCTAGGAGCTGCTATTGCCATCCTTGGAACCTTCTTGTATTCACAGGTATTTATAGTCATATGTTTTATTGTTTGACTATTGTACCGCGTGGCCATATCATAAACTAATAAAGGAGAAATAAAACATCGACATGCTCATATTCATACCTCTTGTTTGTTGAAGCCTTAGAGGTTTTTTTTGTAAATGTTGTATTAGTGTGTTTTGGAGACTAACTTCAGGGACAGCATAGGTTGTGTCATATATTTGTTGATTGGTGGACTAATTTGAAGGTGGGGTAGATACATCGTTTGATTAAAGCATCATTGTTTTCTCTGGAGTCCAAACTGTCTTAGGATTCTCTTTGGAAAGATGTGTGATGGAATAATTTGATTTTGGAAGTAGAACGTACAATTTGAGGTTTACACTTATGGACATAGGTTTGGGTTTTATTATCTATATAACCCAGTAGGTCTATTCTTCCCATCTAATGGAGCTATTCTAAATTAGTGACTTCACTTTTAATTTTTTATTCCCTTTTCAAATCTATGTTAACATGAATTAGCATAGAAAAGCTTCAAAAGTTGATTGTTAGAGATCTCTAGATATGACCACTTATATGTATATAAGGGGGGAGCAATCGTTACCTTACAAGTTGGTTTTGTAGGGTTGAGTTAGGCCCGCAACCCACCTTTCTAACATGGTATCAGAGCCTATCTTAGGATTGTTTGTTCTTGTTGAGTTTATTGTGCCACTCGTTGTTGAGTCGATATTGGACCACCCGTTTGTTTAGTCTCCATGTTCGAGATGTCTAGTCTTTGGCGTTGGAGATCTCACATTGCCTAGAGTGGGGAGCAATCCTCACCTTACAAACCAGTTTTGTAGGGTTGAGTTGTGCCCATAACCCATCTTTATAACATTGACAGCACCAAGAAATGAAGCTTCCGTTTGACATTTTGCACACATCTTTATGGTACCTTTTAAAATAGTATACGTGCTACCAGGCCTCCAAAAATTAAGAAAAATTATTAGTGGAAGGAAAGTAAGAAACAGATCATAACACTGGCTATGCAGATTGTTCATGATATGGTTTTCTTTTAGAAATAATTTTGAGGGGCAGGTACACTTGTTCTAATATCTCATTCCACTTATTTTTGCAGGCAAAACAGTAGGGTCAAGGAGTCAAAGAATTATCCCCGGACTTCTTTATTTGTGCCCTTATTCAGCCATATATGAGAAAGTTGATTTTGAAGTGGATCTTCGTAAAGACTAATGATCCAACTGTTTAATTGTCTATTTGTATATATAATAAGTAATAGCTAATAATGAAGACTTTGCTGAGGAACATTATGATTAGAAAGTAGTAGTTTTCCCTCTTTATTTCTGAATTATCATCATGTTTGAGGAATAAACGCATGTATTTGTTTAGTCTGAGGATAATTTCTCAAGACATTTTATAATAAGTTGTTCTTAATGATAATTGGAGTATGATGCTCTATTTGATACTTGTTATGGTCCCACATGATTATAAGAGTTATTGTGTTCTAATTAGAATTTTGCTAAGGGTATAAGAAGTAAAATAAAAATGTTAAAGAGATAGTTGAGAGAACCAAACCAGTTTCATGGTGAAAAGAAAGGACCACTAATTTCTTCATTGGAACTTCAGCTTCTAACTTCCTTGCAGTTGGAAGATGGTGACAAGGAACAGTTAACAAACTGTTATTAAAGAATGTATCAACTGTTTTCCAAAGATTAACAGGGCAGAAAGAGTAAGCATGAAACAATGTGAAAGTGGATGGGCCAAAGGCCTAAGCCATTGTATGAGATAATACAAGAGATACTAGCATAGATTTTCCCCATTTAACTTTTTTCGTTGTGTTGTGGTTTATAATGGACGTTGACATCTTATAGTTGTGGATGACATTTTAGAGGCTACTGAAGCCCAAAAATGCTTTTATGGATAAGGCTTTCAAAAGTACAAGTCACGAGTAAAACTTGTTTTCTATCAATTTTATATATATATTAAAAGATTTATTAATCTATTGATTATAACTATAATAAGAAAGTAATTTATTTTTTTTTCTATTAGATTAAGAGCAATAAGTTTGGTTGTAAAGTAAGGGCATGTCCACGGTGATGTTTAACAAGTCAACTTTCTTTATTTTATACGATTGTAATAGATTGTTGGGTTAATAGATTATTATTTTGGATCTGGGCTGACTTGTTTGAAAAAGTTAAGTCAGGTTTATAGTCTAATAGATCATTAAAATTTGTTTTTACGGTTAATTTATTTTAAATATAAATATAATTTTATATGACATTTAGAATAAAAGAGCATTATAACAGGGTGAAGTGATTAGTAATTTTTTACTTGAACTCTAGTAAATAGATTTTAATTCTAAATTTATAATGTTTTTAATATCAAAACTCAATGGGCTTTTAATATCAAAACTTAGTGGGCTTAGCCCGTAACACACTGGGTTCTACCTCAAGTCTTCAGTAATCTTAAACATGTTATTTTAGTCATTTTATTTCTAATTCTATAATATAGGTCTCCTCTGGTTTATAATTTACAATTTTAGTCTATTTACTTTTAATTCTATAATTTTGATTCTTAAAATTTTTAAAGGTCCGCAATTTGGTCTCCTTATTATGGTTGTGAGATAGTACATAATTTAATCTAGATATTAAATGTTTTTACTTTATTTTTGATATCTATGTTAATTATGATTTGTTAAATATAGACATTAAAAGTTAAGTATTATATCATAATTAATATTCAACTATTAATGATTAAGATGAAATATTTAACGTTTAGACTAAAATATCAAAATTAAAACAGCAGATGAAACTTATGGATTTTTTAAAATCTGAAAACTAAAATCGTGAAAGTAAAAATAGAGACTTTAAAATTGTTGATTGAAAATTATATTTCCATAACATTGAGTAAGTGAAACTTTCTAACAATTTTTTTTTTACATATTACATAAACTTAAGAATTTTAAAATATAAAAGTAATAATTTTTTTTTCAAATATACTTTCTAACATTTAAAAAATTTATAATTACTATCAATCATTTTAAAAGTTCAAACGTTTAGCAAAACTCACACGTAGTCATTGAGTCATTTCTATCTCATTTTTTTATTCAATTTTTTCATCACCATTTATAATTTTTTTTTATCTCTTCCTTTATTTTTACTCATTCTTTCTATCTTCTTTTAATCCATGTACCCAAAAATGGAGTGTAGTTAATGATATAATAGTATTTAAGAATTGATATATAATTTATAAGAATTGATATATAATTTGAATAAATACAACGTGCAAAAACTGTTCTAATTCATTTCAAAATTTGGAATGCATACAACAATAGAAAGAAATTAATGATTGGAAAATTTCTTCAGCGATTAAATATTTCCTAAAATCTCATCAAGAAAGTAAATACATACATACATAAAAATGTACAAAAGAAGAAAAAAATAAAAAGCCTTCATTCGATTTAAATCCAGAAATATAATAGTAATTGATAAATGTAAATTTATATATTTCCTAAAATTTGTTTGTAACCATGGAAATCGATCATTATATGCAAAGAATCTAAAAATATATAATAAACAATATGATAAGAATAATCAATTATTCAATATTAAAATAATTAATTTAAAAGCTTTAATTATTTTTTCAAAATAAATAGTTTCATTGACCATAAATTTTGTTGACCGAAAAAATATACTAACATTAATATTGAATAATTATATAATATCAAAATCATTTTAAATTAATTTAACTGAAATTATTCATAATTAATATATAATAATAATTAATATAATAAGGATAATCAATTATTCAATACTTAAATAATTAATATAAAAGCATTAAATAGTTTCATTGACCACAAAATATAATAAGAATAATCAATTATTCAATACTAAAATAATTAATGTAAAAGCATTAAATAGTTCATTGACCAAAAATTTCAACTATTTTTAACCCAAAAAAATTTACTAACATCCTTACCACAAATTTTAAGTCATAATATGAATAAGAAATACAAATGAAGAAAAATTACTGAAATTCCATGAACATTCACCAAAGTTATGCACAAATTTCTCATTGTAACTCCAATAATATTATAATATATATATTTATTAAAATTTGCTTTTGACTTTGGCAACCATGCATTAATTATATACATTAAATATACAAAAAAGAAAATTTATTACAAAGTTTAATTTCACACAGAAACAGGATTTTATTCTCTTAACAGATAAACATGTGTACACTGTATACATTGAATATATATTAAAAAAAAAAGGAAATATTTATTACAAATATTAATTTAGCACAGAAAGAAGATTTTATTCTCTTTAAGAGATAAACATGAACAATGGTGTGTAAGAATCTACTTATTGTCTTCACTGTTATATATACTTGTAGTTCCATTCAGAGTTTTGCAGAAAAAAATCAGATACCTCAGTTTTAGATTTTTCACCATATCACATAGAAAGCTATGGCAAGAAACACTGATTTCTTCGAGAAATTGCCAATTCATCTGCTTCCTTTCATCCTTTCATTCCTCTCATTCAAGGATGCAGTGCAAACTTGTGTTCTGTCTACGTATTGGTTAGATGCATGCAGGTCCATAACAAACATAGAGTTTAATGAACTCGATTTTGTTAGACTTGATCATGATCAACCTGAGGAGATAACTGAAGGCCAGAGAAAGAGTTTTCTTGATTTCATAAAATCATGGATTGAAAATCATAAAGGAACTTTTGTTGAAAAGTTCTCTTTAAGGTTATCAAAACCAGAAAAAGTTGGTGAGATTATTAATAAATGTGTTGATTTTGCCACACAACGTGGGGTGAAAGAATTAGCACTTGATTTTGCTGATGCTGGTAGGGATGAAGATATGGTTTGTTTCTATGATTATGAGGCTATGTTTGAATTGCCAACACAAGTCTATAGACACAATAAGCTTGAATCATTGAAATTGTATGCATGCAGTTTTGTTGAAACTGAAATGTTTAACTTTCTTGCACTCAAAGAGGTTTCTTTGGGTTGGATGGAAGTGAGTATTGATACTATGAATGCTTTACTTTTGAATTGTAATGTGCTTGAAAGTTTGTGTTTGAAAAAGTGTTGGAGCCCAGAAAAGTTTGATTTAGGGAAAGAACTCTTGAGGCTGAGAAAGCTTGTGATAGACAAGTGTGGTTATGACTTTGATTTTTTCAAAATCAATGCTCCTAATCTCAAATTTTTTTACTATTATGGGATAATGAACTTTTCCACCATTGAAATTCATGCACCTGTGTTGGAAGAGGTAGAGCTTGATTTCTCTCCAGAATATGCATTTGTTGAAGGACATGGAGATCATCTATGTAATCTGGTGGAAGCTTTTGGTAATACTAGAGTTTTGACTGTGTGCAATTTTATGCTTCAGGTATGTATATGATCTTTATCACCTTTTCTCTCTCATAATGGTTGTGTTAATTGTTATTGAATTGTTCCATTTTTGTTTGGCTGAATTGAAATATTGAATTACAAAATGAAATCTATAGCAATGATGTTTTGATTGAAATTTTGTGTGTGATATTCTAAGGTTATTCCTAGTGGACCTGATGATGAACTACCAGACCTGAATGTAAGGCATTTGATTATGAAGACATCTTTGCATGAGGATGAGTTTCTGGGAATCACATTCTTCCTCAACATTTGCCCTATGCTAGAGCATCTTACCTTGAATCTAACTGAAATAGTAGATTTAGAAGTGAGTATCAATTTTTTAGATAGAATTTGTATATCATGTTTTGAATTTAATTGCTTTTTCACTTCTGCATTCATGTGATTATTAATTAATGCTTTATAAAGTAAAAAAATTGGTGGCTATAATAATTTTTGTTGTTTATGTTATAGGATTATGAAGCCCCATTTTACTTTAACACCAGCCAATTCTGGATTGATGATGTGGAAGATTATGAATGTTTGCGTTCAAGTCTCAAAGTGTTGGAGGTTAATGGCTTCAGAGGAACTATGAATGAGCAAATTGTGCTAAGTCATTTCATTTTTAGTGGATATGTGCTGGAAAAGCTTACTATAGACATGTTGGAGGATGCTGATGGTATGGTGGAGTCTCATTGTCCCTTATATGCAGAAAATCTGTTGAAAACTCCATGCGCTTCAAGGAACTTAGAGATAACAATCTCTTGAATTTATCAATAATATTTGAAAGTATCGTATGAATGATGTCTTGAAAAAGTATTGTATCAACAATATTATCTGTTCTATAGAATCTTCAGTATTGTATTGGATATTTATATTATATGCACTGAGTTCATAGCTTCTATATACATTTGGTTTCTCAAAGTCAATTTGTTTTTTCTTTTAACATTCATTAGTTCAAAAGTATTTCATCTTATTATCGATTCAAATTATAAAGGGGAATTAAGTTTGAACATGTGTTCTTTTCGCGATAAATTTGATGGTGATGTGGATGCGGGAGACTGAATGGATGAGGGTGGTTGAGGTGGACGAACTGATGTTCTTTTCTTAATTTTCGGGTCTTGTTTGAGTTGTGTGATTGAGTTCTTTAAATGAATGGGTAAGGGTGGATGAGGTAGACAAACGAATGTGTTTTTCTTAATTTTCGAGCCTTGTCTGAGTCGTGCGATTGAGTTCTTCAAATGTTCTTGGTTCTCAGATAATGAGAGTACCTACAAAGGTTCTTTTATACTTAAGTCGGTGTTAAGGAGTAGACCGTGATTGAAAATAAGAGTAAGAAAGTGATAAAATTTAGGTATTCTTTATACCTTGCCCATTTGACCAAGTGTGACACAAATCTTGTGTCACACGTTATGAATGAATGTGTGTCCTGATTTGATTGGGGGCATGTGCATGTAGGTTTAAGGACCAACTTGGACATTAACGATTAACTGTGAGAGTTGGTGACCGATCAGAAAATAGGCTATGTGTCAGAGGTATGTTAGCTTTAAAGAGAATTGGATTGACATGTGCCGACCATATGTCTTGTTAAATTTGTGTGTTGACTCTTAAAGAAAATTAGACGGACACCTTATTTCTTGTCAAGACCACAAATATTAATGAGGATGTGACAAATTTATACGTAAGATAGTGATGAATTTCATTCATTTTCAAATTACCAACCAAAGATTATTTAAAAACAGTGAATATTATTTCATTTCATTATATGAGATGGACTAGATATCATCAAGAAGAAATGATAATTTTCTTTTCTTTTTATCAAGATTATGTAAATATAAAAATTTATTTTTACTAAAATATGGAGACTCTTGTTTTTCTTTTTATTACATATTAGTGGTATGCATTCATTTTGTTTTGCCATGAGATTAGTTTCTAATTCTTGGATATTTTCTTTATAATTTTCTTCAAATATTGCAAAATATTTTCTGAAGAAGAAGAAGATTATAAATTTATTAGAATAAATAAATCCATAAATTTTGATAACATACAACAAATAATAGATAGACTTAATAAATCTAGCATAATAGGAGAAGATCCTACAAAATACTGGGAAAAAGATCCAGTTATATGTAAATTAGACATAATAAATCCTGATCTAATTATAAAAACAAAAGATATTCCTTATAATAACTTTGAACAAGAAGAATGTAAGATGCATATAAAAACACTTTTAGACTTACAAGTCATAAGTCCAAGTGTTAGCCCACATAGAAGCCCAGCTTTTATTGTTAATAAACATAGTGAATTAAAAAGAGGTAAAACTCTTATGGTTTACAATTATAAAAGATTAAATGATAATACGAATATAGATGGATATACGATATCATCTAAAGACGTATTAATAAACAGGATTCAGAAAGCTAAATGGTTTTCTAAATTTGATTTAAAATCTGGATTTCATCAAGTGAAAATGGATCCTGATTCTATAAAATGGACAACTTTTACTTGTTCAGAAGGATTATTTGAATGGAAAGTAATGCCTTTTGGCCTTAAAAATGCCCCACAAATATTCCAAAGAAAAATGGATAATATTTTTGGAGATTACAAAAATTTTACTTGTACCTATATTGACGATGTTTTAGTTTTCTCAAAAACAAAAGAGGAACACTACATACATCTAAAACAGGTACTTCAACTATTTGAAAAATTTGGATTAATAATATCCAAATCAAAAATGGAAATATGTAAAAATTATATTTCATTCCTAGGCACAGAAATAGGAAATGGAAAAATAAAATTACAACCACATATTTCACAAAAAATAAACGAGTTTCCTGATAAAATGGAAGATATAAAAACTCTAAAAGCTTTCTTAGGATTATTAAACTATGCCAGAAGTTTTATTAAAAATCTAGGAAAATATACAACACCTTTATATAATAAAACTTCAATAAAAGGACAAAGAAAATTTAACCAAGAAGATATTAAGTTAGTCCAACAAATAAAAATGATTGTAAAAAATTTACCAGAATTAAGTCTTCCATTAGATTCTGATTATTTAATAATAGAATGTGATGGTTGTGAATTAGGATGGGGAGCTATTCTAAAGAAAAAGAAGAATAAATATGATAATATATTATCTGAAGAAATATGCAGATATGCTTCAGGAAATAATAAATAATTTTTCAATAAATAATGCAATAAATAATTTTAAACTTTTTATTATAAATAAAAAAGAAATTACTATAAGAACTGATTGTGAAGCAATAGTTGCTTATGCAAACTCTCAGTTATTTTCTGATAAAAAACCACATAAAAGGTGGATATTATTTCAAGAATTAATTTTTCATGATGGAATAAAATTAAATTTTGAACATATAAAAGAAATAAAAAATATTGTTGCTGATATATTATCTCGTTTTGCAGGTGATAATGAAAAATTCAAAATTTCATTATCCAAATATAAAAGAGAAAATGAAGTTCGGTAATCAAGAATTGTCTGTTCTTACAAACAAGTTCTACTACCCTGGTAGAGAACAGATGAATGATAAATTCAACGTGCTTGTGGATAACGTTTGGAATATCCCAAAAGTCAATGATACAAATGAATCTTTCATAGTTTCTATAAAAAGAGGTATCATTTGTGCCTTATATAATTTATGTAATACAGATAACCAAGGAGTACCTCTCCTTACAAAAGCTTTTCCTTCAGGGAAAGGTTACACATATTTCAACTTGTTGATTGGTCCTCACAAAGGTGTTTATACAAATTACCAAGATTTATGTTTTGCTAAAGAAGGCATTCAAAATCCTAGGTTTAAAGGCTTTTATTCAAAAGATGAAGCCTATAAAGCTTTGGAATTGGACACTACCAATGCAAAACTTATAAAAGAAGCATTAGACCCTGAGCCTGATTTGATTATTATTGAGAAAACAAACTCTCAAAAGAGTTATAAAGAAACAATTTTGCAACCTATAAATTCCCCTCAGGAACTATCTATGAAGAAATTCTTAATTATTCAAAGATTTCTTTTTAAATTACATTCTAAGAAACACCATGTTCACGGAATATTCATTAAAGTACAATCTTACTTTAACCAGAAGTTCCCTTGCATAAAAGCCAACCAGTTGTGCGAACAAATTAAGGATGATAACTGCCCTTGTAAAATAAAATTCTTGTTTAGAAAAGCAAGAATAGATTTAGAAAATTTCAAAAGTACATGTTCTGAAGACCTCCTGATAACTCCAAAAACTCTTCTAGAATATGGATGTCTTAGTGCAATTATTATTCCACCTTCAGAAAAATTTGAAGGATTTGATCCTTCAATAAATGAAACCATAAACCATCTCCAAGCCACTATGATGAGTCATTTATCTTTAAAGATAGAAACTTGTCCTAGTAGTTTCAACAAATCTTACCCTACTCATGTTATAAAGATTTTCTTTGAAGACAGTCTCCAATATCCTTGTCTATACAATGATGGATATGATACTTGGGATGTCCAAGGAAACATCACTTATCAGTATAGCTTGTTGAGAGCTCAAGTCATGGGTTATAACTGGTTCTTTAATGAATCAGATGAAAAAGAGTTTAATCTAATAAAAGAAACCTATGATACTAAGTTGTATTTACCATCTTATAATGGTAAAATATTTATCCCCTTTCCAATAGAAAACAATAATAAATTGGTTTAACATTTCCAAAAAGAAAGGCGGAATAAAGAAATTTATGAAGCAACTGGAAGTTTCGGACAACAGACTCCAAATGATGATCAAACAATGTCTGAGTCATCAGAACTCCCATGTGAAGACTCTACAAACGAAGAGATTACAGAAGGAATCAGAATCTCTTACAAAAGATAGTGACTTGACATCCCACTACTTTATGTTTTTACTTTTGTACTAGTGCTTATCACTTTTTCTTTTCAGAATAAGTGTTGTCTTTTCAAGTTATTGTAATTTTACTATTAGTGTTTTGTCTTGTTGTGTACCTGAAGTCTATATAAGGCTTCATTCCCTCTTGTAAGAAAGCAGAGAACAACAATAAGAAAGAGTATCACTTCTCTCAAAATTCGCTCTCTAAGTCCTCTTACCTCTTATTTTTCAAGAATAATCTGTAAGTGTTCTTTCATGGATAGCTAAATTTTTAGTGCATCATCTTGTATGCCTTAGAAAATATTTTAACTATATGCTAATATGATTTAGAGTTAAGATCATTATATTATTCAGTAAATAAAGACAAAGATAAATAAAGATATTTCAGTTAAACATTGATAAGGCTAAAGTAAGTCCTTAAGGAGAAGACAGTCGTAAGACCTTATCGGTCTATTTGTAAAAGTCTGAAGTTCTTTATATTATCTTTAAAATTCTACTGAATAATATAATATACTTAATTCATCATATTATATATTATAGTTATTATATTTTCTTATTGAGTACTACAAGATAATGCTTACTATTTCAGTTGTGTTTGTCGATCCTATTTTCTGTTGCTTTCTTATATTTCCTGCTGCCTTATTATAATTGTTTTCTTACTTATAAACCATACTTTTATAAATTGTTAACTTGGAGGCTCTGCCACCATACTTGTAATTTATAAATCCAAAATCATAAACCATACTTTTTATAAATTGCTAACTTGGAGGCTCTGTCACCTTACTTGTAATTTATAAATCCAAAATTATAAAACTTTGATTCTGATACCCTTTAAAATAAAATAAAATAGTGTATATCTATACTTTGAAAATTATCCTTTTTGACTAGAAGTATATAGCAAGTTGTGTATTTCTCATCAAAGAGACCTACTTTCGTTTTTTTTTTTTTTCATTCAAACAATAACAGAAACTAAAAAATGCAATTATCTCAACTTGTTATTATTTTAATTTCAAAGAAAATAGTACATGTAATAACTATACGCAAAGAGATTACGCACTGTCACAGAATTATATGCTCATATAGATAATAAGTTTATTAACTTTCATAATAATTATATAAAATATTATATTTTTTTTATTTATCGTAATTTTTTTACTGTCACTGTATATAAATTAATATATATTAAACACTAGCATTTTATAGATATCGGTTAAATGGTTATTGAGTTTTAGAATTATAACTTGTCCTTTACTAATTTATTTTTAAATTATATTTTCCATTTTAATTTATTATTATTTGTTGGTGCCACTTTTTTTACTTATAAGTTTTAGAATTATTATCTTCGAAATGAATTAAAATTTAAGTTAATTTAACTTACCTCAAGTAATCTAATTAAAAGATAATTATTCTAATGTTATACACTTTAGGATAATTAATTATATTTATAATGTTTGTTACGACGCCCAGTTTATTACTTAGACGCCACAATAATGTTTTAGTTATATTTTAAAAAATTTAAATCTTAAAAAAATTAAAAATTACATATAATTATTAGTAATTAATAAATTTACATAATCACAAGATGACATGATCTACGTAAGCATTTACCTACATTAATTTGATTAGTTAAATAATTGAATGAGTTTAAAGTTAAATATATATTTCTGTCCTGATGATAAATTAATTGGTAATTAATCATCTATCATTATTAAATATTAACTAAAATATTAATAAATATTTGTAGTAATTATTATATATTAATAATTAATAAATTAATAAATGTTTTTTATAAAATTATGTGATTATTTAGTTTATTGTGTCACTAATTGTTGGGTTAATGTTGGACCACCCGTTTGTTTATTTCCTTCACGCACGATATATCCAATTCTCGGCATGAGAGAATGTGTTGGAGATCTCGCCTAAAGAAGGGTACAATTCTCACATTTGAAGTTGATTTTGTAAAGTTGAATTAGACTACCCACATTGACAATACTAAAAAATGGAGCTTCTTATTCTTATTGACATTTTGCACACATCTTTATGGTGTTTTTTTAAATAATATAGTTGCTGTACCAGGCCTCAAAAATTTAAGAAAAATATTAGTGGAAGGAAAGTAAGAAACAGATCATAACACTGGCTATGCAGAATGTTCATGATATGGTTTTCTTTTAGAAATAATTTTGAGGGGCAGGTACACTTGTTCTAATATCTCATTCCACTTATTTTTGCAGGCAAAACAGTAGGGTCAAGGAGTCATACTTCTTTACTTGTGCCCTTACTCAGCCACATATGAGACTTGATTTTGGAGTGGATCTTCGTAAAGACTAATGATCCAGCTGTTTAATTGTCTATTTGTATATATAATAAGTAATAGCTAATAATGAAGACTTTGCTGAGGAACATTATCATTAGAAAGTAGTAGTTTTCTCTCTTTATTTCTGAATTATCATCATGTTTGAGGAATAACGCATGTATTTGTTTAGTCGGAGGATAATTTCTCAAGACATTTTATAATAAGTTGTTCTTAATGATAATTGGAGTATGATGCTCTATTTGATACTTGTTATGGTCCCACATGATTATAAGAGTTATTGTGTTATGATTAGAATTTTGCTAAGGGTACAAGGAGTAAAATAGAAATGTTAAAGAGATAGTTGAGAGAGCCAAACCAGTTTCATGGTGAAAAGAAAGGACCACTAATTTCTTCATTGGAACTTCAGCTTCTAACTTCCTTGCAGTTGGAAGATGGTGACAAGGAACAGTTAACAAACTGTTATTAAAGAATGTATCAACTGTTTTCCAAAGATTAACAGGGTAGAAAGAGTAAGCATGAAACAATGTGAAAGTGGATGGGCCAAAAGCCTAAGCCATTGTATGAGATAATACAAGAGATATTAGCATAGATTTTCCCCATTTAACTTTTTTGGTTGTGTTGTGATTTATAATGGATGTTGACATATTGTAGTTGTGGATGATATTTTAGAGGCTATTGAAGCCCAAAAATAGTTTTATGGATAAGGCTTTCTAAAGATGTTACGAGTAAAACTTGTTTTCTATCAATTTTGAAAATAAAAAAACACACACACACACACACACATATATATATATATATATGTTAAAAGATTTATTAATCTATTGATTATAATTATAATAAGAAAGTCATTTATCTTTTTTTATTAGATTAAGAACAATAAGTTTGGATAGGTTTGAGGTAAGGACATGCTCGGTGATACTTAACAAGTTAAATTTATTTTGTAGGTTTATAATAGAATGTTGGATTTGTAATATATTATTTTTTTTAATATGGGCTGACCTGTTTAAAAAATTAAGTCTGGTCTATAGCTTAATAGGTCAGTATATTTTTTCAAATTTATTTATAAAGGTTTATTTGTAAAATTTATTAATGAAATATGTTTTCACGGTTCATTTATTTTAAATATAAATATATTTTTTTATGACATTTATAATAAAAAATATTGTAATAGGATGATTGGTCATTTTCTATTTAAACTTTAGTAAATACATTTTAATCCTAAATTTATCATGTTTTTAATATTAAAAGTCAGTGGATTTTTAATATCAAAACTCAGTGAGCCTAGCCCATAGCACACTGAGTTCTACTTCAAGTCTTCAGTAATCTTGAACATGTTATTTTAGTCATTTTATTTCTAACTCCATAATATTAGTCTCCTTTGATTTATAATTTGCAATTTTAGTCTATTTATTTTTAATTCTGTAATTTTGATTCTTAAAATTTTTAAAGGTATGCAATTTGGTCTCCTTGTTTTGGTTTTGAGATAGTACATAAATATTTTTTCTTTATTTTTATATCTATGTTAATTAAGATTTGTTAAATATAGACATTAAAAGTTAAGTATTATATCATAGTTAATATTCAACTATTAATGATTAAGATGAAATATTCAGCGTTTGGAATAAAATATCAAAATTAAAATAGCAGATGAAAGTTATGGATTTTTTTGAAATCTGAAAACTAAAATCGTGAAAGCAAAAATAGAGACTTTAAAATTGTTGATTGAAAATTATATTTAAATAATATCGTGTAAGTGAAACTTTTTAACAATTTAATATAAGAATTTTTTTTACATATTACGTAAATTTAAGAATTTTAAAATATTCAAATAATTTTTTTTAATATTTTTAAAAAATTACAAACTATCAATCATTTTGAAAGTTCAAACGTTTAGCAAAACTCACACGTGGTCATCATCTGAAATATTTTATTCAGTAATTATTATACATCCAAGTGACCCAACGTCTTTTTCATGTCATTTTTATCTCATTTTTTTATTCAAATTTTCATCACCATTTATAATTTCAATAATTTTTTTTTATTTCTTCCTTTATTTTTACTCATTCTTTCTATCTTCTTTTAATCAATTACCCCCAAAAAATGGAGTGTAGTTAATGATATTATAGTATATATGAATTGATATATAATTTGAGTAAATACAACGTGTAAAAATTTCAAATTTTAACATACAACAATAGAAAGCAATTAATGATTAGAAAATTTCTTCAGCGATTAAATATTTCCTAAAATATGATCAAGAAAATAAATACATACATAAAAAAGTACAAAAGAAGAAAAAAATAAAAAGCCTTCATTCCATCTAAATCCAGAAATATAATAGTAATTGATAAATGTAAATTTATATATTTCATAAAATTTGTTGGTAACCATGGAAATAGATCATTTTATGCAAAGAATCTAAAAAACATCATTACAAACCAAACATTCTTCACCATTTTTACAAAATTTTCTTTACTATTCAACATTTAATTATTTAAGATATAATTTATTAACCTTTAATCATTAACTAGCTCACTTATAAATCTATAAAACTGTTCTTTTATTCCATGAATAAAAAATCGTTAACATAATTGAAATTATTTATTATTATCATATTTTAAAATAGAAAAACAAACTTGAGTTTGTGTTTCTGCGTGATTAAAATGTGTAGACATAATGAGATTTGGTAGTTTAGTTTTTCAAATAAACTAAAAATTTGAAATAAATTGAGTTATGAAGGATAAATTATTTTATAAAAATAGATATAAAATTGAATTATTTTTTAAATTTATCAATGGTTGAAAAGGAGGAAAAAATAATAATTCAAATATAAAAATACAATAAGTAGTTTTATAAATTTAAAAGAATAAATTTATCCAATAAAAATGAAGACTAATAGGAAGAAAATTTTCCTTTATTAATATTTATTTTATAATTAATATTATTAGAAATTTATATTTATTAATTATTAGATACAAAAATAACTAAATTAAAACATTTAATATTTTAATCAACTAATATAATTAGTCAATGCAAGACAATATTTGTTGCAACTGATTATAATAATTAACTAATATTTCAATTAATTAATATAATTAACTATTTACTGTTCAAATATTTTTATAATGATTTATAATATTTAATAATTATATTATCAAAATTATTTTAAATTAATGTAGCTGAAATTATTCATGATTAATATATAATAATCACTATGATGAGAATAATAAATTATTCAATACTAAAATAATTAATTGAAAAGAATTAATTATTTTTTCAAAATAAATAGTTTCATTTGACCACAAGTTTCAACTATTATTGACCGAAAAAATATACTAACATTAATATTTAATAATTATATAATATCAAAATCATTTTAAATTCATATAACTAAAATTATTCTTAATAAATATATAATAAACAATGTGATAAGAATAATCAATTATTCAATAATAAAATAATTAATGTAAAAATATTAATTATTTTTTAAAAATAAATAGTTTCATGTGATCACAAATTTCAACTATTGTTGACCAAAAAAATATACTAACATTAATATTTAATAATTAAATAATATCAAAATTATTTTAAATTCATATAACTGAAATTATTCATAATTAATATATAATAAATAATATGATAAGAATAATCAATTATTCAATACTAAAATAATTAAAATAGTTTCATTGACCATACTAAAATAACTAATGTAAAAGCATTAAATAATTTCATTGACCACACTAGAGCATTAAATAGTTCTATTGACTATAAATGTCAATTATTATTAACTGAAATAATATAAATTTATTCGAAGTGAACCAGTTAATTCAATTATAGAGTATATATATATATATATATATATATATATATATATATATATATATATATATATATATATTTCTTTCTTTTCATATTTTGTAATTATTTTTTATTAAAATTGTTTATTAAATATTTTCAACATCCTTACCACAAATTTTAAGTCATAATATGAAAAAGAAATAAAAATAAGAAAAATAACAGAAATTTCATAAACTTTCGCCCAAAGTTATGCACAAATTTCTCATTGTAACTCCTATATATGTTTATTAAAATTTGCTTTTGACTGTGGCAACCATGCATTAATTATATACAAAAAAGAATAGAAAATAAAATTTATTACAAAGTTTAATTTATTACAGAAACAGGATTTGATTCTCTTAACAGATAAACATGTGTATATTATATACATTAAATTTATAAAAAAAAAAAAAAGGAAATATTTATTGCAATTATTAATTTAGCACAGAAAGAAGATTTTATTCTCCTAAGAGATAAACATGAGCAATAGTGTGTAAGAGTCTACTCATTGCTTTCATTGTTATATATACTTGTAGTTCCGTTCAGAATTTTGCAGAAAAAAATCAGATACCTCAGTTTTAGATTTTTCACCATATCACATAGAAAGCTATGGCAAAAAACACTGATTTCTTCGAGAAATTGCCATTTCATCTGCTTCCTTTCATCCTTTCATTCCTCTCATTCAAGGATGCAGTGCAAACTTGTGTTCTGTCTAAGTATTGGTTAGATGCATGCAGGTCCATAACAAACATAGAGTTTAATGAACTCGATTTTGTTAGACTTGATCATGATCAACCTGAGGAGATAACAGAAGCCCAGAGAAAGAGTTTTCTTGATTTCATAAAATCATGGATTGAAAATCATAAAGGAACTTTTGTTGAAAAGTTCTCTTTAAGGTTGTCAAAACCAGAAAAAGTTGGTGAGATTATCAATAAATGTGTTGATTTTGCCACACAACGTGGGGTGAAAGAATTAGCACTTGATTTTGCTGATGCTGATAGGGATGAAGATATGGTTTGTTTCTATGATCATGAGGCTATGTTTAAATTGCCAACACAAGTCTATAGACACATTAAGCTTGAATCATTGAAATTATATGCATGCAGTTTTGTTGAAACTGAAATGTTTAACTTTTGTGCACTCAAAGAAGTTTCTTTGGGTTTGATGGAAGTGAGTATTGATACTATGAATGCTTTACTTTTGAATTGTAATGTGCTTGAAAGTTTGTGTTTGAAAAAGTGTTGGAGCCCAGAAAAGTTTGATTTAGGGAAAAAACTCTTGAGGCTGAGAAAGCTTGTGATAGACAAGTGTGGTTATGACTTTGATTTTTTCAAAATCAATGCTCCTAATCTCAAATTTTTTTTACTATTATGGGATAATGAACTTTTCCACCATTGAAATTCATGCACCTGTGTTGGAAGAGGTAGAGCTTGATTTCTCTCCAGAATATGCATTTGTTGAAGGACATGGAGATCATCTATGTAATCTGGTGGAAGCTTTTGGTAATACTAGAGTTTTGACTGTGTGCAATTTTATGCTTCAGGTATGTATATGATCTTTATCACATTTTCTCTCTCATAATGATTGTGTTAATTGTTATTGAATTGTTCCATTTTGTGTGTGATATTCTAAGGTTATTCCCCGTGGACCTGATGAACTACCAGACCTGAATGTAAGGCATTTGATTATGAAGACATCTTTGCATGAGGATGAGTTTATTGGAATCGCATTCTTCCTCAACATTTGCCCTATGCTAGAGCATCTTACCTTGAATCTAACTGAAATAGTAGATTTGGAAGTGAGTATCAATTTTTTAGATAGAATTTGTATATCATGTTTTGAATTTAATTGCTTGTTCACTTCTGCATTATTAATTAATGCTTTATAAAGTAAAAAATTGGTGGCTATAATAATTTTTGTTGTTTATGTTATAGGATTATGAAGCCCCATTTTATTTTAACACCAACAAATTCTGGATTGATGATATGAAAGATTATGAATGTTTGCGTTCAAGTCTCAAGGTGTTGGAGGCTAATGGCTTTAGAGGAACTATGAATGAGCAAATTGTGCTGAGTCATTTCATTTTTAGTGGATATGTGCTGGAAAAGCTTACTATAGACATGTTGGAGGATGCTGATGGTATGGTGGAGTCTCATTGCCCCTTATATGCAGAAAATCTGTTGAAAACTCCATGCGCTTCAAGGAACTTAGAGATAACAATCTCTTGAATTTATCAATAATATTAGAAAGTATCGTATGAATAATGTCTTGAAAAATTATTGTATCAACAATATTATCTGTTCTATAGAACCTTCAGTATTGTATTGAATATTTATATTATATACACTGAGTTCGTAGATTTTATATACTTTTGATTTCTCAAAGTCTATTTTGTTTTCTCTTTTAACATTCATTAGTTGAAAAGTATTTCGTCTTATTATCAAAAAAGGGGGAATTAAGTTTGAACATTTGTGTTCCTTACGTGATGCTTGAAGGTGGATGAGGTGGATGGACCGATATGTTTTTCTTAATTTTTGGATTTTGTTTGAGTTGTGATTGAGATCTTGAAATGATCTTGGTCACTAAATGATGAAAATATCTGTCCTCTTATACTTATACTTGAATAGGTGTTAAGAAGTAAATAATTATCCGTAAGAAAGTGATAAACTTTAGAGATACTTTATATGTTATTTATTTGACTAAGTGTGTGTGATAAATTTGTGTTGAATGCTATGACAGTGTTTTTTGATTTGATTGAGGCAACTGCATGTAGGTTTGAGGGTGTTGTGATGATTAACTAAGAGAATTGGTGTCTTGTTCTAATTGAGGCATGTGCGTGCAGATCTAAGGGTCAATTTGGCTGTGATGATTAACTAAGAGAGTTAGTGTCTTGATCTGATTGAGGCACGTGCGTGTAGGTCTAAGGGTCAATTTGACTGTGATGATTAACTAAGAGAGTTGGTGACTGATGCAGGTAACAAACTATGTTAGACGTGTGTTGGCTCTTGAAGAGAATTCGACTGACATACGATTCAATTTTATTTCGTAGTCAACTGCAATACGCAGCCAACTTACTCACAGAATATATACGTATTTTTTTCTCTTAATATTTAATATATATATATATATATATATATACACACGTATTTTTCTCCTTTCACATTTTATAACTGGTTCTCTGCATATTGTAGTTGTCTACTAAATCATTTCTCATATAATCAACATTATGTCTTGTCAAGATCACAAATATTAATAACAACTTAACAAATTTATCACACCAGATAAATACAATTTAAAATTTTATTTTATCATTTATTTTTAAATTACAAACCAAAGATTATTTAAAGACTCTTAGTGTTATTTCATTTCATTAGGAGACTAGATTTCATGAAGACTAAATTCAAAATTTGTTATTTTTACAGTAAGGAAAATGATAATTTTCTTTTCTTTTTACTAAGATTACGGTAAATAAGACTAAATTCAAAATTTGTTATTTTTACAGTAAGGAAAATGATAATTTTCTTTTCTTTTTACTAAGATTACGTAAATATAAAATAAAATATACTAAGTGTATATCTATACTTTGAAAATTATCCATTAAGTAGAGGTATGTAGCAAGTTGTGTACTTCTCATCAAAGAGACCTACTTTTGTTTTTTTTTTTGTTTTGTTTTTCATTCAAACAATAACAGAAACTAAAAAATGCAATTATCTCAACTTGTTATTATTTTAATTTCAAAGAAAATAGTGCGTGTAATAACAATAGGTAAAGAGATTACGCACCGTCACCTAATTATATGTTTATATAGATAATAAGTTTATTAACTTTCATAATAATTATATAAAATATTATATTTATTTTTATTTATCGTAATTTTTAAAATGTAATTGACTAATTTTTGGTTCAATTTATATTAGTTGAAAACATCTTGAGATTGGTATAAGTATATCCTAGTTGAAATAATCTTTGATGAGAATGATTATGAGTTAGATCAAGATAAAAGCTTTTCTCATATCTCAATAATGCTTTACTAAGGTATTTTTGAAATAATTTTATTACGTCAATAATTAATTAATTAACTCATTCATAAATTATATATGTATTTTTTTCTTTTCATATTTTATACATATATATATTTTTCTCTTCACATTTTATAACCGGTTGTCTGCATATTATAATTATCTATCAAACATTTTTCTTTTCAAAATGCAATATGTAAGTCTTTAGCACAAGGGTTAAGTGTCCTTGAGTATATCTGTGAAATTGATTACAGGGAAATCAATATTAGACGCAAAAACAAATCATGTAGTTCCATGCTAATTCATAGCTATTAATTATACAATTCATGTGTTGTATTAGTCAATTTTAAATAAAATAAATTACTTTTAAAAAAATTAGTCTTAAACTAAAATTTATTTTTTAAATTGATTTTAAACTAATTAAAAAAAATTAGTTTGTTTTAAGAAATAAAGATTTAAATTCAATCAACTTAATTATTTTTAAAAATCTAATTCATGTCCCCTCTTATATATATTTGATGTGCCATGCTATTTGAACACAGTATAACACCAAGGCATCAGATTAGAAAATGTAATGTATAAAACCTTTGAATTAATGATCACTTACCAATCAAACCTATTCAGTGTCATCACGTATGAATCACATTACTCGGGAAGGTATCCTTGATGAAAAACTTTGTGAAATTGATATATAATTTGAGTAAATACAACAACAGAAAGCAATTGATGATTAGAAAATTTATTCAGCCATTAAATATTTCTTAAAATCTTATCAAGAAAATAAATACATACTTAAAAAAGTACAAAAGAAGAAAAATATAAAAAGCCTTCATTCCATCTAAATAGTAATTGATAAATATAAATTTTATATATTTCATAAAATTTGTTTGTAACCATGGAAATCCATCATTTTATGCAAAGAATCTAAAAAATATCATTACAAACCAAACATTCTTCACCATTTTTACAAAATTTTCTTAATTATTTAAGATATAATTTATTAACCTTTAATCGCGTGAATGGTTATAAATCTATAAAACTGTTCATTTATTCCATGAAAAAAAAAGGTTAACATAATTGAAATTATTTATTATTAGCATATTTTAAATTAGAAAAACAAACTTGAGTCTGTGTTTCTACGTGATTAAAATATGTCGACATAATGGGATCTGGTAGTTTAGTTTTTTAAATAAACTAAAATTTGAAATAAATTGAGTTATGAAGGATAAATTATTTTATAAAAATAGATATAAAATTGAATTAATTTTTAAATTTATCAAAGGATAAAAAGGAGGAAAAAAATAATAATTAAAATATAGAAATATAATAAGTAGTTTTATAAATTTAAAAGGATAAATTTATCCAATAAAAATAATGAAGACTAAGAGGAAGAAAATTTTCCTTTATTCATATTTATTTTATAATTAATATTATTAGAAATTTAGAGTTATTAATTATTTGATATAAAAATAACCAAATTAAAACATTTAATATTTTAATAAATTAATATAATTAGTCAATGCAAGAAAATATTTTTTGCAACTGACTATAACAATTAGTTAATATTTCAATTTATTTATATAGTTAATTATTTACTGTTTTAATATTTTTATAATGATTTATAATATTCAATAATTATATTATCAAAATCATTTTAAATTAATATAATAAAATTATTCACAATTAATAATAATCAATATGATAAGAATAATAAATTATTCAATACTAAAATAATTAATGTAAAAGCATTATTCATTTTTTCAAAATAAATAGTTTCATTTGATCACAAATTGATATATAATTTATAAGAATTGATATATAATTTATAAGAATTGATATATAATTTGACTAAATACAACGTGCAAAAAATTTTATAACTCATTTCAAAATTTGGAATACATACAACAATAGAAAGCAATTGATGATTAGAAAATTTCTTCAGCGATTAAATATTTCCAACAATATGATCAAGAAAATAAATACATACATAAAAAAAAACAAAAGAAGAAAAATATAAAAAGCCTTCATTCCATCTAAATCCAGAAATATAACAGTAATTGATAAATGTAAATTTATATATTTCCTAAACTTTGTATGTAACCATGGAAATCGATCATTTTATGCAAAGAATCTAAAAAAAAAAAAAAAACGTTAAAGACCAATATTCTTCACCATTTTTACAAAATTTTCTTAATTATTCAACATTTAATTATTTAAGCTATAATTTATTAACCTTTAATCATTAACTAGCTATAATTGAAATTATTCATTATTATCATATTTTAAACTACAAAAACAAACTTGAGTTTGTGTTTCTGCGTGATTAAAATATGTAGACATAATGAGATTTGGTAATTTAGTTTTTTAAACAAATTAAAAAATTGAAATAAATTGAGTTATGAAGGATAAATTATTTTATTAAAATAGATATACAATTGAATTCATTTTTAAATTTTATCAAAGGTTAAAAAGGAGGAAAAAAATAATAAGTCAAATATAAAAATAAAATAAGTAGTTTTATAAATTTAAAAGGATAAATTTATCAAATAAAAATGAAGACTAATAGGAAGAAAATTATCCTTTATTAATAGTTATTTTATAATTAATATTATTAGAAATTTAGATTTATTAATTATTTAATATAAAAATAACCAAATTAAAACATTTAATATTTTAATAAATTAATATAATTAGTCAATGCAAGACAATATTTGTTACAACTGACTATAATAATTAACTAATATTTCAATTAATTAATATAATTAAATATTTACTGTTCAAATATTTTTATAATGATTTATAATATTTAATAATTATATTATCAAAATAATTTTAAATTAATATAGCTGAAATTATTCATGATTAATATATAATAATCAATATGATAAGAATAATAAATTATTGAATACTAAAATAATTAATTGAAAAGCATTAATTATTTATTCAAAATAAATACTTTCATTTGACCACAAGTTTCAACTATTGTTGACCGAAAAAATATACTAACATTAATAATTAATAATTATAAAATATCAAAATCATTTTAAATTCATATAACTGAAATTATTCATAATAAATATATAATAAACAATGTGATAAGAATAATCAATTATTCAATACTAAAATAATTAATTTAAAAGCTTTAATTATTTTTTAAAAATAAATAGTTTCATGTGACCACAAATTTCAGCTATTGTTGACCGAAAAAAATATATTAACATTAATATTTAATAATTATATAATATCAAAATAATTTTAAATTTATATAACTAAAATTATTTATAATTAATATATAATAAAAAATATTATAAAAATAATCAATTATTCAATACTGAAATAATTAATGTAAAAATATTAAATAATTTCATTGATCACATTAGAATAATTAATATAAATACATTAAATAGTTTCATTGACCATACTAGAATAATTAATGTAAAAGTATTAAATAGTTTTATTGACCATAGATATTAACTATGGTTAACTGATTTAGTAAAATTTTATTTGAAATTAATCAGTTAATTCAATTACAGAATATATGTAAATTATAGAACATATGTATATACATATTTTTTTCTTTATCTATGTGTTATAATTGTTTACTAAATATTTTTTAACATTTTTATCACAAATTTTAAGTCATAATATGAAAAAAAAAATAAAAATAAAAAAAGTAACAGAAATTCCAAAAACTTTCGCCAAAGTTAAGCACAAATTTCTCATTGTAACTCCAATAAATATTATAGTATATATGTTTATTAAAATTTGCTTTTGACTGTGGCAACCATGCATTAATTATATACATTAAATATACAAAAAAGAAAAGAAAAGAAAATTTATTACAAAGTTTAATTTATCACAGAAACAGGATTTGATTCTCTTAACAGATAAACATGTGTACATTGTATACATTAAATTTATATATAAAAAAAAAAAAAGAAGGAAATATTTATTGCAATTATTAATTTAGCACAGAAAGAAGATTTTATTCTCTTAAGAGATAAACATGAGCAATAGTGTGTAAGAGTCTACTCATTGCTTTCATCGTTATATATACTTGTAGTTCCATTCAGAATTTTGCAGAAAAAAATCAGATACCTCAGTTTTAGATTTTTCACCATATCACATAGAAAGCTATGGCAAGAAACACTGATTTCTTCGAGAAATTGCCAATTAACCTGCTTCCTTTCATCCTTTCATTCCTCTCATTCAAGGATGCAGTGCAAACTTGTGTTCTGTCTAAGTATTGGTTAGATGCATGCAGGTCCATAACAAACATAGAGTTTAATGAACTCGATTTTGTTAGACTTGATCATGATCAACCTGAGGAGATAACAGAAGGTCAGAGAAAGAGTTTTCTTGATTTCATAAAATCATGGATTGAAAATCATAAAGGAACTTTTGTTGAAAAGTTATCTTTAAGGTTGTCAAAACCAGAAAAAGTTGGTGAGATTATCAATAAATGTGTTGATTTTGCCACACAACGTGGGGTGAAAGAATTAGCACTTGATTTTGCTGATGCAGATAGGGATGAAGATATGGTTTGTTTCTATGATTATGAGGCTATGTTTAAATTGCCAACACAAGTCTATAGACACATTAAGCTTGAATCATTGAAATTATATGCATGCAGTTTTGTTGAAACTGAAATGTTTAACTTTTGTGCACTCAAAGAGGTTTCTTTGGGTTGGATGGAAGTGAGTATTGATACTATGAATGCTTTACTTTTGAATTGTGATGTGCTTGAAAGTTTGTGTTTGAAAAAGTGTTGGAGCCCAGAAAAGTTTGATTTAGGGAAAGAACTCTTGAGGCTGAGAAAGCTTGTGATAGACAAGTGTGGTTATGACTTTGATTTTTTCAAAATCAATGCACCTAATCTCAAAATTTTTTACTATTGTGGGATAATGAACTTTTCCACCATTGAAATTCATGCACCTGTGTTGGAAGAGGTAGAGCTTGATTTCTCTCCAGAATATGCATTTGTTGAAGGACATGGAGATCATCTATGTAATCTGGTGGAAGCTTTTGGTAATACTAGAGTTTTGACTGTGTGCAATTTTATGCTTCAGGTATGTATATGATCTTTATCACCTTTTCTCTCTCATAATGATTGTGTTAACTGTTATTGAATTGTTCCATTTTTGTTTGGCTGAATTGAAATATTGAATTACAAAATGAAATCTATAGCAATGATGTTTTGATTGAAATTTTGTGTGTTTCTAAGGTTATTCCTAGTGGACCTGATGATGAACTACCAGACCTGAATGTAAGGCATTTGATTATGAA
The DNA here is from genome assembly GCA_026586105.1 of Hylodesmum podocarpum. Lineage (NCBI taxonomy): Eukaryota > Viridiplantae > Streptophyta > Magnoliopsida > Fabales > Fabaceae > Hylodesmum > Hylodesmum podocarpum. The sequence continues at coordinate 2,246,885 of JALJEV010000519.1, read as the reverse complement.
GACATCTTTGCATGAGGATGAGTTTCTGGGAATCACATTCTTCCTCAACATTTGCCCTATGCTAGAGCATCTTACCTTGAATCTAACTGAAATAGTAGATTTGGAAGTGAGTATCAATTTTTTGGATAGAATTTGTATATTATGTTTTGAGTTTAATCTCTTTTTCACTTCTGCATTCATGTGATTATTAATTAATACTTTATAAAGTAAAAACTTGGTGGCTATTATAATTTTTGTTGTTTATGTTATAGGATTATGAAGCCCCATTTTACTTTAACACCAGCCAATTCTGGATTGATGATGTGGAAGATTATGAATGTTTGCGTTCAAGTCTCAAAGTGTTGGAGGTTAATGGCTTTAGAGGAACTATGAATGAGCAAATTGTGCTAAGTCATTTCATTTTTAGTGGATATGTGCTGGAAAAGCTTACTATAGACATGTTGGCAGATGCTGATGGTATGGTGGAGTCTCATTGCCCCTTATATGCAGAAAATCTGTTGAAAACTCCATGCGCTTCAAGGAACTTAGAGATAACAATCTCTTGAATTTATCAATAATATTAGAAAGTATCGTATGAATAATGTCTTGAAAAAGTATTGTATCAAGAATATTATCTGTTCTATAGAACCTTCAGTACTGTATTGGATATTTATATTATATTCACTGAGTTCATGGCTTTTATATACATTTGATTTTTCAAAAAGTCAATTTGTTTTCTCTTTTAACATTCATTATTCATCTTATTATCAACTCAGATTACAAAATTGGGAGAATTTAAGTTTGAACATATGTGTTCATTCCAGGACTTGTTTGGTGATGTGGATAGGTTAGAGTGAACGAGGTGGACATATCCACGTATTTTCCCTAGTTTTTGAGTCTCGATGGGATTATTCGTAAAGGTCCTTCTATACTTGAGTTAGTGTTAAGAAGTAGATAATAATTTTGAATAAAAGTAAGAAAGTGATAAGAGCATAGAGATATTCTATATAAAGAAGGCAAGTGATATTTTTACCTTACTCACTTAAGTGGTGTGACAATCTTATGCCACATGCTATGGGAAAGTATCATGTTGTGATTGAGGACAAGTGTTTTGGTCTAAGAGATAATTTGAACAATGATGATTTACAAGAGTTAGTTACTGATAAAAAAAAGACTCTATGTTAAACAGTGAGTGATGATTAATTATAAGAGTTAGTGATCCATGATGCAGATAATAAGCTCTATATTAAAGTATATTAATTTTTAGAGAGAGAGAATTGAGCTGACGTATGTCGACCTTATAGTTTGTCAAGACCGTAAATATTAATGAAATTAAGTAGATATAATTTGAAATTTTAGCTGTGAAGATCAATTTTTTTAAAATTACAAACTAAAGATTATTTAAAAATTCTTAATATTATTTCATTTCACCAAAGGGACTAGATTTCATGAAGACCAAATTCAAAATTTGTTGTTTTTACTGCAAGGGAATTTTCTTTTCGTAAATATAAAATAAAATATACTAAGTGTATATCTATACATTGAAAATTATCCTTTGACCAGGGGTATGTAGCAAGTTATGTACTTCTCATCAAAGAGACCTACTTTTGTTTTTTTTTTTATTTTTGTTTTTCATTCAAACAATAACAGAAACTAAAAAATGCAATTATCTCAATTTATTATTTTAACTTCAAAGAAAATAGTTCGTGTAATAACTATAGGTAAAGAGATTACGCACTATCACCTAATTATATGTTCATATAGATAATAAGTTTATTAACTTTCATAATAATTTATATAAAATATTATTTTTATTTTTATTTATCGTAATTTATTTTACTGTCACTGTATATAAATTAATATATATTGAACACTAGCATTTTATAGATATCAGTTAAATGGTTATTGAGTTTTAGAATTATAACATGTCCTTTACTGCTTTATTTTTAAAATTATATTTCCATTTTAATTTATTATTATTTTTAATCATAACATGACGTGGTCTAGGTAGCATTTACCCACATTTATTTAATTAGTTAAATAATTGAATGAGTTTAAAGTTGAATATATATTTCTGTCTTGATGGTAAATTGGTAATTAATCCTCTATCATTATTACATATTAATTACTTAAAAAATCATTATTAAATGTTAATTAAACATTAATAAATACTTGTAGCAATTACTATACATTAATAATTAATAAACCAATAAATATTTTAATTAAATTATGTGATTAATTATTTAATACTTAAATATTTTTTTATTTTTATTAATTTTTTTTTATTCTCACCAGATGGATCAAAGCTTCTATTTCATGAGTGTACACCCCATTACCAATTGCATTCATTCTTATATATCCACACATTTCAAAAATTCCAAGAACAATTCAACAACCTTCTCCTCCATAACTTAATTATCCACTATCACCTTCTCATAATCTAGCTAGACATGGCAACTTGTTGCCACCCAATTTGGTTTCATTCATCCTTTCATTTCTTCCAAAGAACTTCTTTTTTATTAAACTTAATCAATCTGATGAAACTAGACAAGCTTAGAGAAAGATTTTTCTTGATTTCATAAAAATTTGGATTGAAAATTATGAGGAAACAATGGTGAACAAGTTCTCCTTAAGGTTATCATCTTTTGCAACTCAAACGTTGGGTTGAAGATCGTTGACACTTGACTTTGCCAATACAAATCGAAATGAGAATATGGTTTATTTTGATGATTATTACGAGCAACTTTAATTCACAATCAACTTTAATACATAGTCGACTAGCCAATTCACTCACATAACATATATATATACATATGTACATATTTATCTTTCTTTATATTTTATAATTAATTATCTAATTGTCTGCGTGAATTACAATTATTTATTAAATATTTTTCAAATATGCGGGATGGTTGAAATTGCCAAGACAAGTCTATAAGCACAATAGTCTTGAATCATTAAATTAATATTCATGCAGTTTTGATCAAACTGAAATGCTCAACTTTCATGCACAAAAAGAAATTTTCTTGGGTTGGATGGAAGTGAGTCTCAAACTGAAATTTATACGGTACAAAGATTATGTAATATAGAAATAGAATTTCTCTTTCTTTATCAGTACACATGGAAAAATACCTGTGGGCTTTGACCTCAGCCACAACAGGATAAGCCTAGCAGCGACAGAAAATCATGTCACAACATCTCAGGTCTCTCTCTCTCTCTCTCTGTCTATTCTAGAGATGTATACATTGTCAAATTGGCCTATTACGTGGCAGTGAATGGTGTCATACTAACATTATAGGTCCCAGCTAGTATGAAAAAGTTGACTTGTTTTCTTTCTCAATCTAATTTTGATTCTCCTTGGTCTTGCTATGTACATATGAATCAGTGTAAGTACAATTTAGAAGTCAATTATGGGTTCTCCAATAGTCAAATTTCGTTCCACTGTCCATGGCAAGTTAAAGAGCTTGGCCATGATAAACTTGAAAATTTTGTTGACATTTATGTTGTGAGTTGCACTTGAAAAGAAAAGGGTAGCCTTCATTGCCCTTGCATATGCCCTTGCCTGTGTATGTATGTATGTATGTATGTGCCTTAGCAAGTTAAATTTTGAAAAGCCAAAGAATGTGATAAAAAGGTAAAACTTTAACTAAAGTGAAAACTCTAAATTTGTGCCAGAATTAGAAAGTATATGAAATATAAGCATCACTGTTCCAACTTTAATCAACATGTAGGCCCCAAAGTTAATGTCAAACTTTAAATGACACATGCTGAGGTTCCAAATTAGACTCTTATTTATTAGAAGATTTTCTTCTTTGTTCTTGAGCCAATCAAGGATGCATCAACAGGAAAAATTGATGCATGTATGATTAAGAGAAAGTTACTAAATCTTAACATGCAGCAGTAATTATTATTATTCATTTACCTGTGTTACAATTGTCCATTGCACATCTGGGGGAAGTCTAACAAAATCATCAAACTTGGTTCCTATTAGAACTGGAATTGCACTCTGCAAGTGAACATTGACATGTTATCAGAAATTTCACCAAAAAAATATGTCAAAGTTGGGATATTAATTATCAGTCTAAATCAATATATATAGTCATAAAGAAGCCATTTTGATATCTTAAAATGTTTCTCAGTTTCATATTAATGCAATAATTAATGTCACTTACCAATCATAATAGTTACTAAAGCTTCATCAATATAATAATGTTGTTACTCTATCCATACACACTACTTCAAAACTTGACTTTTGTTTTCAAATGAGTTTCCATGGAACTAACTTTAACTTAAACAGTGGCATTCACTTTATGAAATAAATTCGATTCAAGTAAAGCTCCAAACCATGAAAGATTAATTCAAAGTACCTGATTCCACTTTCTTGCTTCACTATACCATCCAACAACACTGCATAAACATAGCAAAGTACAAAAAAGTAAATAACAATTATTTCTACCATCACGTTTCTAAAAACTCTCCACCAAACTCATCACACAGATAAATCATAGTCTCACCTATTTAGTGTACAACGACTGGTGAGATCAAACATAATAAAAATAGCCACTGCATCTTTACAAGCCATGGGAATTTGATCCAGGGACCTTTTATCACCTACACACGCCACATAATACTTCATCATCAATAAGAATCAATTAACTCAGAACAACAAACTCTGAACAAAAAACTCAGAAAAGTAAAAAGAATAAATTTTTTAATCAAAAGAAAGAAAAAAGTAAATGTAAAAGTAGACAGAGCCAGTAACAGAGAAACAAAGTGAAAGGTAAAGTTTAAGCAAAGCACCAACCTGCAACATCCCATATTCTAAACGAAATACGAGCTCCTTTAACAGACAAAGTTTTGTCCATTAGATTCAATCCTTCCATCTGTAAACTTCTCTTTTCTTGTTCATTCCCTACATACTTTATCTGAGAACAGAAATTCACATAACCCCATACTAGTTAGACCCTTTGAAATAAATCACTGCTACTACACTTGACCCATTTCAAAAAAGCTAAATAATCAACAAATTAATCTTATTATTCAATCATAAATCTTCACATAAGTAATAAATTTGTTAACTTTTATAACAAATAGCTTAAAATCAATATCAAACATAATTCTTCATTAATTGAATGTACAAATTTTTCTTTTCTACTCAAAATTAGTCGAGACTCAAAGACTAATTAATCTGTCCACATATGATTTTCGTGAACACAAACTTGAAAATCATAGTTATAATTTGACAGAACATATATATTTATACAAAGTATAAATTTTTTTGAAATTATGAATACATAGTTATTGAATTTTATGAGAAAAAGTTAAGTGAAGATAGAAACTTGCTGACCAAAAAAGTAGTTTTTCCGATATGGCAATCACCCAACAAGCTGATCTTGAGGTTGACCAAATCGGAATCGGAGTCATAGCCGCCGGCGGTGGTGGCAACGGTGAAGCTGTCGTCAAGGGTATCCGGAAGGGAAGAAGGGTGGTCTTGGAGGGGTAATTTCCGGTAACGAGAGGGTCTTCCGGCGACGGAGCAAGCAACAAGTCTATTCCAAATGAAACGGAAAAAGTGACCAACGAAAGTTACCCTTTGGAAGACGCCCCAGCGGACCTCGACCTGAACAATTTTCCGGCAGAGTTGAGACATCTTTGTGGTGGTTACGTGAATGATTTTAGCCATGGAGCATGGTTTCTGGTTGATGAATGATTCAGATATGAGAGCTAGTTAGTTAGATATGAATGTTGTTTCTTCTTCTTCTTCTTTCTTGTTGTTGTGCTGTGTTTGGTTTTGAGGTCCCACTGTTTAATATAGGGGACAGTTGACCGGTATTTTTCACTTTGGTTTCCCAAACGCTCCCTTGGAGGTTTGTTTGGAAAATCAACAATTATTGTGGGTCATACTTCCAAAACAATTCATAATTTATTTATTATATATTTTGAGTATTCTTGTTATTGATATACACTTAAGATTATTTGCTTGAGCTGCTATGGATAGTCTTGAAAATGGTAAAGTATTAGAATTTAATTCTTCTATATAAAGAATGTGTGAGAAGAGGTGTAACGGGAAAGCTAGTATCATGTTTAAGTTAATAAGAGAGGAAGGGTTTAGTAAAATGGACGAGCCAGTGAACGAATAAAAATTATTATTTTTTTTTTTATAGATATTTATAGGTGAAAGTTGATGCTAAAATCTAACAAGTTAATTTTAGTTGAATATAACAAAGATAAAAATTTTATACGTAAAAAGTTTTAAGAATTTGAAAGAATAACAATTGCAAGATCTTACATTAATTCTCTTTATAGATTAATGATTAATGTGTAGATTATATTTCAAATAACGATGAAAAATGTGAAGTGTTAGCAGGTATTCAGCAAACACATATTAATTTAGTAAAATATGGTCAATAGATATATAAATAATAATTTAAAATTTAGAGATTAAAAATACTCTAACAACTTCACGTAAGATAGAATTTGACTTTTTAGATATAATAATAAGAAAGTTGATAAATAAGTCATCTTTACTATCATTCTAGTATATGACGTTTTTACTTCTTACCACTAATTATCCTTCAATTCTTTTAAAGTTACTGATGTGTTTTCTAATTTGATTTAAGAATCCACCCATCTTTTATTCTAAAGAGTAATTAGGACTCCTTGAGTCACTTGTATAAAATTATTTAAAAGTATATTACTAATATTTATTAATTGATTCGCTTCTTATTTTTTATTTTCTCTCATAGTCATCCACCTAAAAATTGATGTGTATATTTAACTTTTTCCTTGTAAAAATTTATACTTGGAATACAAATTCTTGATATTTACGTGAGAAGTGGATGTATTAGTATCTTTGTCGTGATGCCTTGAGCATCTTATGAATATGGTGTCTTAGGATAGCAAAGGAAAAACGCGTGGAAAGATTTATCTGGTGTGGAGAGGACGCATGATGTAACCATGTGGCCTAGTTTCTCATTTAATCCCCATGCTTTAAATAAAATCATTCATGGCTGAAAAAGTAGGAAATAATTTTATTTTGATATATATTCTTGCTTATTATTATTATTAGCATTCTATTCTTAGTTTGAAATTTTGAAGTGAAACCATGATGAAAATGATTACATGTATTAAAGGATTGAACCGTTAATGAATGATGACGTTCTTCTCAGAATAAGAAATAACATAATACCTATATTATTTTAGGGTTTATAAGATTTATCTTTTTCGAAAGAAAAAGAAATGTAAAAATATAACTATAGTTAATTTACATTGAAATATTTTCATCGGTGATTATAATATTTTAAAAAATATCTACTAAAAACACAAGCATTTAATATTTAACAAGTCAAATTCGTCAAAATTTTATTAAGATATTTATTGAAAATAAAAGAAACAATTAATATTTAGCATGTTAATTACGCAAGAACAAGATTTGGGTTTGGCATGTTAAGCACGTCTAATATATTTTTGGTTAAACGCGTCTTTGAATTTGTTTTGTTAAAGTCAATTACAATGGAAATAGTAAAGACTAATTAATTAAAAATAAAATAAAATGTTTTGATTTAATTGCAGTTGATGATTTCTAAAAGTGAAGAATTAATAGACCATAGTAGTTAATTAGACTCTAGTACTTACTAATTTACACATTAGAAATTGCTAATTAAATTTGTGGTTACTATTATTAATCTAAGTGGGTACAGTAGACCATCAATTTGTTGATATGATTAATGACAAATCAGAGAATGCTATCTCTGATTGGTGGATCTGAATCAAAGTAGAGTGACCATAAAATTATTTGATTAATGAAAACTAGAAAAAGCTGCTGAAAGCCTGCAACCTTCTTATCTTTTCCCACACACCAAAATGTATGATTAAAATATACATTATTATAAAATTAAAATAACATATCAAATGTGGACACATTATGGATTTCCCAATTGCCATGAATATCCTTTAAAATATTACTTTTCAATTTGCTCAAATGTGTGTATATATAATATACACTTTGATGCACCAACCTAGTTGTTTCCTTCAAAGATTAATTTCTGTCTTTTGGTTATACCAAAGGGAAAATATGAAAAATAAAATAGAATTGAAATAGTTTAATATTTCTTAACTAATGACTTAACCTATTTTTTATTAGTTAAAAATTCAATTATCAGGTTTCTATGTAAAGAAGAAAATTTGTTGAAAAAGGTTAATGCTTTAAAAAAATTGGGTATGTCAAAGAATCAATGTTTGACTCATTCTAGTTCAATAAGAGGAAACCTAGAAGTACAATTTATAGATTTTGTATTATTTAAATTGCAATTCTTTGATGTAATTGAATTTTGAAGGATTCAATGGTGAAGTTCTAGGAAAGTTACATTGATTTTGATTTCCTCAACTAGGTAGCAGCAACCATTGGTACGAGATAAGTTCGTGGAAATCAATTTTACTTTCTCCTCACGCTTTCCATGAGAGATAGAGAATACCACATTAGATCTAAAACCTACTTATTAATTTATTGTGGAATCTTTGTAATTCTAAATGTTGTTCTAAGTATTGAACCTAACTATATTATCAACGAAAAATAATATTTGATTGAGAATTAAAATTCACATATAATTTAGTTATAAAATGTAATAAGAGAAATAAATATATATATATAATGTGAAAAAAAAAATACATATATATTTTATAAATGAGTTGATTAGTTAACTACATATTATAATTAATTACAAAGTAAAATTTATTATTAATAATTTTATTTCATAGTATTGAATTAATTAATTTATCTGATTATCTGTGTATTACAATTTATCTGACTGTGTATTATAATTTCTAATATTCTCCCGCCAAATAAAAGTTTAGAATAAGTATCTATAATTTTATTGGTTAATTAAACCCACCAACCTATGTCTATCTGTGATTATTTTTTATACACATATTTTAATGTGATTTTATTTTGTTAGTTACATAGATGGCGGGGTTTGGATAATGAAATGAAATGCAAAGATTCTCACCAAACATATATAAGATATATTATTAGTATGTAAGTATGTAACCACTGATAATTAATTTATTAACTAAATACAATTCCTCTAAGTTACACGTAACTACGAACAGTGTAGTTGATAATTATTAAAAAGGGTATATAAATTGAACTCATGATTAACTAACTACAACATAGGTTTAGTACTAAAGTTAGGTTTAGTACTAAAGTTTGCGTAAGATGTTGATGATGATGCCTATAACATGAACACACGTGTTGACAAACAGAAAGAAAGTGAAAAACACACGACTTGGAATTATGGTAATTACAAGACGTGTAATTGAGTGAATGGGGTCCTTTGAAAATTGATTTTAGTGTAATTTGATCGTGCAAGTTTGGTAATGTTTCAAAGTAGATTTTTTAATGTTGGGATTTTTGTGTTCCTAAAAATTCCATAATGCTTGTATTGTACGTAAAATACTTTCGGTGGGTTTTTTTTTTCATCTTTATACAAATTGGCATTCTTGAAAAGAATAATCTCAAAGGATACACTTACTAATTATTATATTTTTCTTCAAAATATAAGGACTCAAATAATCAACTAGACTCATAAAAGTATAAATTATTTAATATTTTAATAATTTGTTTTAATTGAGGTTGTTCATCTAGGTTGAAATTACATTCTAGAAGTTTTAATTAAGTCTAGACTTTTTGACTAGATATATATAATTAAGTCTAGATTTTTTGACTAGATATATACAAGGCTGAAATTACATTCTAGAAGTCTAGATATATTTAATTTTTTATTTTATCACCAACAATATATTGCTAGATGATTGTAAATTATTTGTTTTGGATTGACTTTGAACTTATTATCTTTTATTTAAAATCAAGTGTTTTATTAAATTTTAAAATAAATTGAATTAATAGTATAATAGTTAAAATAAATAATATAGTACCAAAGGAGATGATATGTGAGAAATTTTGCTAAAATGTTATAAATAACCATGAAAAAAAAGATAAATTAGAGTTTGTTGAACAATGCAAAAGCCTTTATACTATACATTTTTATATGACTTTTAACAAAGTTATTATCAAAACTCATAAGTTAACTTATTATATACATATAATTTGTGACTGGATAATAATATGAAATAAGTTTACACTATTAACATATATCTTACTTTGTTAGATTATATGGTATAAATTACATTACCTAATAGTACATAGAAAACACCATAAGTTAATGAGAAAATTTTATTGATCAGACATATATTTTTCGATTAAATAAGTTTATAAACTAATCAAACAAGTTATAAGATAATTAAAATAATTCACCAAATACACTGAAAATGATATGTGGTTGTTAATGAAAGGTTAAATAATGTGCAAAGGAATAATACACTTTATAGAATTCATGCATGAAATGAGAATAACTTCATCAATTTTAAAGAGTTGTCGGTAACCTAATTAAAATGACCATATGTAACCATTTTTCCTAGAAAATTTCAATTAGGTCACTTTTTTCTCTCTCCAAATTTGGCTTTAGCCATTAATTCTATCGTTATTCATTTTTTTAATACTTTTTTGGCTTTGGTGTCGTCACCACCAATAATGAAAAAGTTTGGTCAAATTTGAGATTCCTGCCTACTATTTCCTGGTATAACCTAAAATGAACAACATAATTAGGAATTGAAAAGATTCACTTCTCTTATATTAGAATTCAATCATTAACCCTAATGTCCTACAACCGACCATACAAATTAACAAACAATAGCACATAATAACCATTTTATTCTTGAAAATATAACAAAAATAAAAAATAACAAAATAATTTCTATTCATTTTAGTTGTTAAAAGATATTCATCTAAATTGTATTAATCTTTGAATTATATCATTTACTAAGAAATTAAAATAAAATATATAGTTAAACTTAAGGATTAAAATAATAAAAAATAATTAAATTAAAATTAAAATATATTAAATATTTTTTAAAAGCTATTTTATTATTTTTCAATTCGTTAGGGTCTATATTATCCAATTACTTATATTCAATTAAAATAGTAATTTTTTCAAATAAATCTATTTTTAAACATATTAGTTGTGAAATAGTATTTTTTCACGTAGTTGAAATGAGGAGTCTAAGAATTTAATCCTTAATTTATCTTATATTTTCTTTGATCGTAAAATAAGATTTGTTCTTCACTTATACATATATTAAATTATATTTTTAAGTAATGTGAGATTTTCAATTTTTTTTATGAGTGATACTAATATTATGTTTAAGAAAAAATTTACGATTTATTTATTATCTACAAAGAAAAATTTAACCAAAATTGCGCTTATATTTTTTACTAGCTAAGTAAAAGAGATGGTAGTTGTTCATCACTCCTTCCACACATTTACTAGTGGGTCAATGTTGGAAGTTTGGAAGCATTTCAGCAAAAAGAGATTCGAAGGAACTTTCAGAAAAATGTTGTGCAACTCTTGTACATTCTAGACTTCAACCAGTGGAACATCATTTTGTTACTACTAGGTTGTTAAAAAAAGAACATTGGGCCTTAAAGGCCCATCTCAAAATCAAATCCAATAAAAAAAATCTAACCCGTGAGGCAGGCCCAGTTTCATTCATGGGACCTTGGATGATGATGTTTCAAGAGGATGTCTTGTCATAGAAACGAAAATGAATAGAAAGTTCAGAATGGGCAACTATAGTAGACAAGTGAAAAGACATGGTAGAGATTCTCCTAGGAGCATCACCTCCTCCTTCTCGCTGTTCCTCTTATCCGAGGTAACAAATTTAACTCTTTTGTCCCCTTTTTCATCTTCACCTCTAACCAATGTTGTAATTTTGCTACAGAAATTCTTCTTTTTTAATTTTTTCTCCTTGTTTGAAGTATTTAACAAAATGTTGTGTTATGTTTAATTTTCAGTTTATGTAATGTAGCTTTTCCATATCCGTACACCCATTTTTCCTTTTTATAATCCCAGAATTTTGTTGTGTAATAACCAACATTTTGTTAGGTGCTGTTTTTGTCTCTTGATTAGTATTTGTTGTTAAATATCATCTCTTGCTGAAACAAGATAAACAATGGGATTGCCTGAATAATTTTTTTTGTAATTTCCTTTTGAGTTGTTCAAATAAAAAAGTATTTGGTACAAATAGTAAGTACACGAGACAGTCAGTTATAAAATGTATATCATGTTTTTTTTATCGGGTAAGTGTAATTGGTTGCGAAGGAAAGGTGGTTCAAATAGGATGACATTTTGTCTGCAGACAATGCAGGGCTGTGTCAGGAAGAACATTGGTGAAGTGCTCATTGGAATTCCCGAGTAAGGTTCTGAGCAAGCATGTCTTACCTGGGCTAGCTGCTTCCTTGATATTTATTTCTCCAGCAAATCAGGTTTTGTATTGTGTTCCGCAATCTGAGTGTATTACAATTCACATTTCAGTTTAGCTTGCAATTTTATGATGGTGTATGCAGACTTTAGCTATATTGGTACTTGATCCTTTTTTATGACTCCATAATTACATGTACATTGGTCAAAGCAAAAGTCACTGCTATTAGTTATTGTAGTTTGCATTATCAGGTGCCATTTCATTCTTATGTGGATCTCTTCACTCAAATAGATATTCTGTATCCAGTCAATAATTTTTCCTATACTGAAGTTCTTAAAGAGGCTGGAATGCTGGATGTTGTTATTGAAGTGAAGCAAATAGAGAATACTATTGATTGATAACAAAATTTAGAAAATAAATGACTAGATGTTTAGTATTATGATGGATGGGCTGTTTTAGATATTTGCTCATGTATTTCATCAACAGTCTGTTGCAGCAGATCTATCTCATGCACAAAATAATATATGCCAACTTGCCAGTACTAGTGATAATGCGGTTACTTCACCATTTGAGAATGGATCTAATGAAAAAAGTGCAAATCTAATGATGATGAGAGGTATGACAGCCAAGGATTTTGATCCTGCAAGATATTCAGGAAGATGGTTTGAAGTTGCTTCACTTAAACGTGGATTTGCTGGACAAGGTCAAGAAGATTGTCATTGCACTCAGGTAAATGCTAAAATAAAACATGGCAGTAAACATACAAGAAGATATTTGGTTTAGAAAATAACTCACTATATTTAGCTTATTCCAACACCTTTCCTTAATCAACTTCATATTATTCATAACAAATTGTTGAATTTTGAGGCACATACCAGAATCCCGAGGTTTTTATTGTTTATAAGGCATGTGTGGAAAATTCTGTCATCCATAACATTTAGTACATCTTGGAGATAAGATTTGCCATTTGCCTTATTTGATATCAACAAGCTTCTTGACTTTAATTTGGGTATACTAATGACATTTCAGGGTGTATATACATTTGATAGGGAAGTACCGGCTATCCAAGTTGATACTTTTTGTGTTCATGGAGGCCCTAATGGATATATAACCGGAATTAGGGGAAAAGTTCAATGCCTTTCAGAAGAAGATTTGGAGCAAAAGGTGACAGAGCTAGAGATGCAGGAAATGATCAAAGGAAAATGCTTTCTCCGCTTTCCTACATTGCCATTCATTCCCAAGGAACCATATGATGTGATTGCCACTGATTATGACAATTTTGCTCTTGTTTCCGGAGCTAAGGATAAAAGTTTTATTCAGGTATTTACTGACACAAAACAACATTGCTTAAATGCACTTAATCGTGTGTTAAGCTAGCATCCTAACTTTGTAAAAAAGGCTTTAACTGAGTTTCCAATGATTTCCTGATGGAATGTATGACTTCTAAATTCCAATGTTAAGATAAACAAAAGACACAGTACTGCATCATGAAGTTCTTTAATTAATAGCTATGAATTAGCATGGAACTATATGATTTGTTTTTGCGTTTAGTATTGATTTCCCTGTGATCAATTTCACAGATATACTCAAGGACACCTAACCCTGGACGTGAATTTATAGACAAGTACAAGTCTTACTTGGAAAACTTTGGATATGATCCAAGCAAAATTAAAGATACCCCTCAGGATTGCGAGGTAATGTCGAATAGTCAGCTGGCAGCTATGATGTCCATGTCTGGAATGCAGCAGGCACTAACAAACCAGTTTCCTGATCTAGGACTGAATGCCCCTATTGCGTTTAATCCCTTCACAAGTGTATTTGACACTTTGAAGAAGCTTCTTGAGCTTTATTTCAAGTAGTAACTCTTGTAACAAATGGCTAGCTATCCTTGATAGCAGCGTGCGTGTAACATATAAAGTATAAACTAGCTGTATTTGATGAAATCCTGTGTATATGGTGTTTTATTTTTGGAGAAAACCAGTAATCTCATCCGTTAACTATTACTTTCTCCTAAGAAAGGATTCTGTATTATTATAAAATTTGATTAACTTGAGTGCTTATTAATCTAGTGGAATTTTACCTGAAATACTTCTACTAGTATGAGAATTGTTTGGTACTGGTTCCAAAATTTTCTATTGTATCACCCCTATACTTTATGACTAATATTTAATTGTTGATGACATCTTACTGTGTTTTATTTGTCAAATAGATTAAGGAATCATAAAAGTCAGAAGTCAAAACTATTTGATTAGTTTAAAATACATTGATACAATTATATAATGTGACCACATTTTATTTTTTTCTTGGCTTAAGCATCAAGAATTCAAGCTACACGCATATAAGAAATTGAGCTTGCTTAATTTAGGAAAAAATTAATTGGTAGCTGTTGAATTTAGTACGATTTAACCTAAAGACTTTCTAAAATTCAACCAACCCAATTCATGTGTTTTGATGGCAAACACCAAGAAAAATACTTAGACAACTGTAATACACAGACAACCAGATAACTAGTTATAAAATGTTAAGAAAGAAACATATGTATATGTATATCTAATTATAAAATGTGAAAAAAGAAAAATATGTATATGTATATGTTTTGGGAGTGAATTGGCTGCCGATTGATTGTGTATTGTAGTTTATTGTGAAGTAAAGTTGAAACACGAAATTCTCTCCACCGAATCCTAACTTACACATTTCACTTCATTCTCCCTCATCCATAACCAATGGCTCTTCATAGTGGACTTTGCCAACTAGAATTCCTCCCTCAAAAGATGATTCATGTACATGAACAAAATTATGCAAAGTGTTACCATGTTAGGTTTCTTTATAATACCGTGATTATGTGAAATTTTATTTTTGGTTATACGCGTTATCACCACTATGATGACAACTAGATGATGTAATAGAAAGAATTGATTACTTGAATTTTAAACCAAATTAAAAATTATATCATTTTGGTTCATCTAGGCTTTCACTTTCTCATTATCCGATTTGACAACCCTATGGCTTCACCTATTTATAGTTGTTTTTATCTCATCATCAAAGATTGGTATAATTTCGAAGGAACTGGTATATTCTTAAAACGCAAAATTTGGATAAAATAGCAAGGTTCTAGTCCTTTTTGTGAATGAGACACTCCTTAGCTTGGTTATTATGATTTGTGTTTTTCCACCTTATGAAATGGAAACTATGGCCAAGAAGTCCTAGAGAAATGAACTACCCGTGAGTGACACCACTGCAAAGGCCGTGACTATGGTCCAGCAGCATTGGTGGTTTCTGGTGTGAAGAGTAAGGCACAAGTTCCTCAAAGTTGTTCTATCTCTTTTGGGTAGTAAAATAGAGTGGCAATAAATTTATACTCGTAAGTAGAACAATGGGAAGAAATGGATTCCATCATGTAGAGATCTTTTGGACAACATAATTTTTTCTTCTAGATGATGAAAGTCTCTCAACAACTTTATTTCGCAACCAACTTTAATACGTAGTCAACTAGTTAACTCATTCACAAAATATATAAATATAACATTTTATAACTAGTTATCTGCATATTGCAGTTATCTGCGTATTGCAGTTATCTACGTAATATTTTTTGTATCATAGCCCAAAGTACCTGTACTTCCCGATACAAAAATTCATTTGAAGAATTAGTTTTTTCTTAATTTTTTCATACATACGGATCAAAGAATCAATTTTTTGATCGGATAACATAATAATACAGTTGTAAAACAGTAGATTTTGAGTGAAGGAAGATACATTAATCCAGTATCTTTGTTTTCCTAATAGCATGGTTTTTGGCTTATTTCAATATAACAGGTTAATCCATTGATAAATATAGATTTCAAAAATATAATGTGATATCTTGCTCACACCCCTGCTGAACCCCACATGAAACCAAATTACAAAATAGATAGAGCCAACCAAAACAAAATCATCCACAATTTCCCTAACATGAAAAGCACTCAAATAAATAGTTTCTTTCCTGATTTAGCTGGCCAACTAAAACACTAATTTACTTAAAAAGTGAAGAGATAGTCCTACTTTTACCTTTCTCATGAATCCCATCATGTTCACTCTATAGTTCCAAACAAAGACCTAGCATGTACTTAAGAACATGATGAAACAAAAAAAAAAGGTAGTACAGTAGTTAGGAACTAGTATGTTATAACTGCAAGCACATGAATGTAGTGACCAAGTCATCAACCAATCTCCAACCAACACAGACCTATGCCATGCATTTCTAACATAGAACAGCATTCTTGTGAAACCACATCTCCTTTAACAAAAGAAAATCCCCCAGAATCTCTGAAGTTTCTCCCCCAGAACAAACTCAAACAACCCTTCATAAATCAAAAAGATTTTGATTTCTCCTCAAGACCAACCAAACAAAGCATGGATAAATCCACTACCTTTGAATCAAAAGACACAAAAGATATGGCTGAATTTCCTCCAGTGGAAATAGGAACACGAGGCACAGTTGCATCCCTCATAATGCAAGAAATTGAGTACTTCAGCAGGATTGATTCAAATTCACAAAGGAACAAGTCACGAATCAGAGAGGTGGGTTCCTCCATTAGTACAGGTTCCAGAACCACAATTGTATCTACAGTAGAAGAAAGTACAAAGAAAAAGCGAGGAAGTAACAAGCTTTTACCAAGTATGTGTTCTATGGTGGATGTATCAGACAATGGTAGGCCAAATGGGACCTCAGCTTTCAGTTACAGAAACTTGAAGTCCGACACAAAAAAATTTCAGGTTTAGATTATGCTCTCAGAGAGCTTTGAAAAACCAAGCTTCTTAAGGCGACTTGCTAAGGGTGTAGCCCAAGCCTTTTCTGCATTCCCACATTTTATGTCAACAATTTCAACAATGTTAGGTATCTTTTTATCATTTTTCTCCCTCACTGGAGTTCTGTGTTGTGCTGAGCATTTATCAGAACCTAGCATGGGAATTCTCTGTGTATTTCTGCCATTACTTTTTGTTTTCTGTGACATGCCATTGCCAGCAGCGCCTCTACGGTTTGTGTTTTTACTGGTTCCACTGCTACTGGCTTCAACTGATGATTTTCTTGGCTGTAGTCTTTTCTGTGCGGTACTGCCACAGGGAACTGAAACAGGAAGTGTTTGAATTTGAGGTTTGCTTCTTGAAGGTACCTGCTTCTTTGGTGCAGAAGAGATGTGATCCAATTCCCTTGTCATTAAGGAACTTATTGTTCCGGTGGTGCCTAGCTTGATGGATCCTCCTCCACCTTTTATAGCTTCCAGACTCTGAGCCATGCTCCTATCAGAATACAAAGATTCCAGTCTTTGAGATGAGGGATGCTCCAACCTGAATTATTCAATGATCAGTTACACTTACAAATTAGTGTCATCCAGTGATTTGAGAAGTTATAAATTTCTTACAAATTATTATAATTTGTTTTCCATGTGCTAAACCACTTTTTGGATAAAATTCCACATAACTTAGTTCTTTTGCAAAGTAAAATAAATTGAATTTCTCTCACTAGTTAATATCAATGCATCTTAACTTTTAGAAACAACTAGATATCAGGATAAATCAAAGCCAACTCCACTACAGTCATTCAGTCAACTCACTCACAAAAAATATGTCTCCGTGTTTCTTCTATTTTTTTTTTTTTTCTTTCTTCCTTTTTCTATACATTTTATAACTAGTTGTCTAGTTGTTTATACATAGCAGTTGTCTAACAAATATTTTTCCAAATAAATATAAGCATTGAAATAAGAGATAGGTGTCATGTTATGCAAGAGCAAGAGGGAAGGGAGGGGAGTGACTAGATTCATCAACAAAAACATAGTTCCAGCATCAAACAGCAACAACTTAACAGCAATTCTGAAATAATTGAAAAACAGTAACCCCCATTTAGTTTCTAGAAATTTTATGCAGCAAAACAAGGAAAGACCAAAACTTGCCGTAGAAAAAAGAAAAGAAGATTCAAGTTGGTTGATTTGTGAAATGCAGGTCACCATGTTGAAACATCCTAGACTCAAAACAAAACAGAACAGGAATTCATACACGCCTTCTCTCTTTGTATGTTGTGAAACAACAACCACACATCATAGCTTCAGGATGAGAATGCCAACTCATCTACAATAATCATCTATCATGACATACATCATCCATTGAAAGGGAAAAAGAACTACCAAATGACAATGGTTAGAAATTAGTATGAAGCAGAATCAAATCTAAAACACTTTCCACATTAAAAGAGCCTAGAGAAGGATGAAAGGAATCCAGCTTCACCAAACGCAAAAAATCATCAAATTTGACAACTTAAGTAAGCATACATACACAAACAGAAAACCAATGATTTTGTTTGAGCAAAAACAAAAAGGCATAAACTTTCAATTCAATAAAATTGCCTCACTTCAAAGAGTGGCAATCTAATTTAACAAGTAACATAACAACCCATTATACACTGCTCTGCATAAGAAAGAAACAACATTTTAGATCCACAAAGAAACACATGCAAGATCAAAAAGAAGGGTACGCACTGAAAGGCTATGGCTCCACAAAATTGTAGATTTGAAACAGACCCAACAGAGGTAGGGAACTCTTTTCCAATCTTTTTGTGCTAAAATTCAGTGAAAGTGAAAGTTCAGATGCAACAAGTTTGAGAAACTAGTGCTCTAGAAAAAAAAAACCATGTCTAATCCAACCAACCAACCACCTTTGAGGCACACTCTGTGTGTCTTACTTAGAAGCGTGCGCATCCAATGTTATGTTGATTTGACTCATAAACATGGTTGTGAAAAAGTTAACTTTCCCACCAAATATTCACAACTCATTATGAAGAAATCAAATCATAATCATAATAATCATGATCAACATAAAATACTAAGTTGAAAAATTGGAAATGTAATGCCACTATCCTAGCATTAACTTGCATTTTTATTGTTGATTTAATAGACAAAATGCTTAAATAATTTGTTACAAGAAGTCAAATGCATATAGATAGATAGATGCATTAATGACATCATAAAAAATCTTCTTTTTTTTTTTCATTTAACTTCTTGTAAGAGTTGTGGTGTATATAAATGATTTAAATTTACAGAAGAAATTTAATTAATTTAACTTTTTTAATTTGTGTTGAAAAAAAAAATTCCAAAAACATAGATTTCAGATCCCAAGAAAAGATGGGAAATGTCAGAAAAAGAAGGTTATGAGTTCGTAGTTCACAGTTGGGCAGAAGAAGGATCACGTGCTTATCTGCTCTCTTCCCAAACTACAAACAACTCTGATATGTCTTTTGTTTTTTCTTCAACTAATACTCATAATTGAATGTGGACAAATATTAAAATTAAATGTCTTAAAAATAATCAAAATTAAAAAAAAATTGTTGCATGTTTATTTATAATTTATATATTAAATATTTTTTTTACTTAATTTCTTAATCAGTAGTACTCGACCTAAATATTATAAAAAAATAATTGATAAATAACTATAATACGTCACTATATAGATAATAATTATAAAATGTAAAAAAAGTAATACTTATATATATACTTATATATACTTTTTAGGGTTTAAATTGAATGTCTTAAAAATATTGATATGAAATCAAAATTAAAAGAAATTGTTGGATGTTTATTTATAATTTATATATTAAATATTTTTCTTATTTTAATTAATTTCTTAATCAATACTAGGAGGAAGGTGGCAAACAAGACCTAACAATTAACATATGTACCTAGTGATTTTATTTTTTATATGTATAAGTTAAAATACTAATTCTTAGATTTTGTTGTAAATAATTTAAATTTGGATATATATAAGTAAAAAAAAAAAAATATCTCTGTAATTATGAAGGTTAAATTTATTTTTCTCAATGTGGTATATAGAATTCCTCTCTCAATAAATATCATTGATTGCTATGTGTCATAAGGTCTTGAAGAATGTCAGAGATCTAACCAGTATTTTTGACACACTTTCTGTGTCTCATTATGAAGAGCTCATCCACTGTTTTGGTTTGATTCACATCATCGTGGTAGGTTACTTAGATTATATTTCCCCAACCAAAATATTCACAATTCAGTACCAAGAAAACAGTCTCTAATTGAGAATATAAAATAGTGGGTGGAAACAGGAATGCCTATTTAACTAGTATTAACTTTCTTAATTCAATAACATTATTAATTTTTTTAAAATTCAAGAAAAATTGGCTATGTTGATTTATTATAATAAGTTCATTAAAATATCTTATAAAATTAAACTGAAATTGAAACAAGATATAAATAATCTATATTCCATGCATGTATTCTAAAGGTAAAAGATTTTTTTTTTATAACATTTTACATGTCAGAATATATTGATATGATTTAATTTGATTAATTTACACTATTAAGATCTACTTATATAAATAAATCAGTTCACAGAGCATTTAAATTTTAAATTCAACTTTCTATTTCATTTTGTTGAATTATAAATACAAACAAAAACAGCAACAAAGACTTGTCCCGTTAGATTTAATTAAAGTATACATACATTTAAATTGTTTTTAGTCAAAATTTACATTTAAATAATTTAATTATTTTTTAAAAATAAAAAATATATACTAAATATTTACATATTAGAAAAACACAATGAAACAGGTCATTCTATATTGGGCCTCAGAATTGAACCATACATTCAAACTTAACCTACTTTTAAGTAGACAAAATTAGATTAGATTTAACTTAAAATACAACATTAATATACTTGACCACCATACACAGTTTAAAATTTTAATAAAAATTAAAAAATAAATATATTAGTATCAATAAATTATCAAACATTCCAATAAACACCTAAAATTATATTGACTTTTTTTAAAAAAAGTACTTATTTTTTTTTTTTTACTTTTATCCTTTTAATTAAAGTTATTTCAAATATAAGAAGTAAAAGTTATATAATATAAAATATGATAAACTTATTTGTAATAAACTTATAAAAGTTAAAATGATAAAGACATTTTGAGTACAAACCATGGAGAAAATAATTAATATAGTAATTTCATAAATATTTACTTGTACAATTATGAGCTGTACAATAACTTCTTAACTAAAATAACTTATGTGTTTATAAGTTTGGTTTAGATTGGAGTAGACCAGTGTTTAAATTAAATGAAAAATTAAATCTAATCACATAAAAATTTTCAAATTTATACAGACTATCATAAATTCATAATTCTGCTTCAGATTGATTCCAACAGAAAATTGTTAATCTAAATTTCACCTTTTACTGATCATTTGTTCATGCAAAGTGCTATTCAAAGGTTCAGATATCATAGCATGATGTTTTGCACAGGAAGTATAAGCTAACAACATGTGTTGAATGAGATCAACAGAAATGCAGATAAATTCATTACATAGTGATTTATATACAATATTGGTATAGTTTGCATCAAGCAAAAAGACCAAACTGGTACATGATGCAACTTGCAAGACACTCAAAATAAGTATACATTCAAAATACTAAAACAAAACCTGCTAACTAAACAAGTAAAAGCCGAGGCCAGTGCTTTTGTTTTGGCCTTTTTCTTCCTGCATAGTTAAAAATGTTATGCTTTGGTATTACCAAAACATGACACAGAAAATGCTCCTAGAACGTCAAAAACCTCTATAGAAATCAAGCAAGCAGATATGATATCTAAGGTGTTGATTTTGCCTTGAAAATAGAGGCACTAGGGTAGCCATGCAGCCAAATATATCTGAAAAGAGAAAACATCTCCAAACAGTAGAGTCATGGTTTTTGATGCTTTATAAGGGAGTAACTATTTCCCAGAGTACCAGTTTTGAGCACACTTGGCATCAACAGAGAGGTCAACTTTGAGAATATTTGTGCCATTAAAGGGTTTGGACATGCAGTCAACAACTATGGACTTTGCAATCTCGGCCGACTCGGTTGGTCCTTCCAATATGACCTCATCATGAACCTGCTTTGACATATCCAAGAATCTTAGCAAAAAAAGTGGGAAGTGGAAATAGATATCTGAACACATTCAGATTTGAAATAACCTCAATATCAGAACATAGTGATTAACAATATCAGCTGATAGAAATTGCAACTATTTTGAACGGATAGGATTGATTATTGAATCAAGACTCAAGTAGATCAGGTGTAATTTGAACACACTACAATAAAAGTGAGCAAGAAAATAAATTGAAAAAAAACAAAAGAAATGATATAGGGGGCATTATATTACCTGTAGAAGTAACTTCCATCCAAGCTCCTTCAACTGTTTATTTATGGAAATTTGCAACATGGCACACATGGCAACATCAGCTGCACTACCCTGTTGAATTCTACAAATCATGATTCCAAAAAAGAAAGGTCTGCATGTGGGAACGGAACCGAAACCCACCCTAATGGCATCTCAACTAAAGCTTTGGGTTATTATGAGAACAAGTGAATCTTGAACATTTGATCATGCAAGCATGATAGAGCTTTAAATGAAAAGTAATGTATTTATTCTAGGAAATCATGTAACTTCAAGCCAATCTCCAAGTTGGCTCTGAAAACATGACTCATCATTCACTGTTCTTTAAAGGGGAAGTTCCAAACTAGACAAGATAAGAACTTCAAAACATTTCCCATTTACTAACATAACCATTAAACTTGAGGGTATAAAGATAGTTTGATAGATGAGGGAGGAACACACATTAATGTATTATTTTATTAGAAAGAGTTAAACACCTGCACTGGAGTATTAATAGCAGCTCGCTCAATGTGACCTTTCTGATAGGTGTTAGCTTGGGCCATCAAAGGGAACCGTCGAGCTCGCCCTAGCAGTGTGTGAACACAATGAAACTCTCGAGCTTCCCTTTTACGCTCTTCTTGCCATTGCAAAACCTCTTTTCTATCATTGTACCAAAGGTCAACTGTTTTCTTAGCTTCTTTCACAGAAACCTGACAGTGGACAGTCAAATAATCAATCAGTGGCTCTTGTCACCTGTGTAAATAAATCTCTCATATTAATTAACAGAGTTCAGGGTACCTTCCAATCCTTAGAAAGCCCCACAGGAGTCTTTCCATATGCAATTGAGAAGTTAAGCATCTTAGCTTTTCTTCTTTCAGAACCAAAGGCATCCTGAAATGGAAGGGAACCATGACCAAATTATGAAACAAATTATTACAATGGTAAACTGTTAAAGCAGGCTTTTTCATATCTACCAGGAAGCCGCTAAAACAAGCCTAGTTATGCCTGGAGAATTTTGATTTACCTCTATTAATAATTTAATATGCATAAACATTATTAAAAACATCATGTATCTACAAACTCAATGAATCCTCATGCATATTTGGAAGCCTGTCACAAATAAACTGCAATCCTTCTACCACTGTAATGTGCTATGCTTTTCTCCTAAACAGAGTATTTTAATGTGCAGTAATTGTCCCTTATTTCTATTGGAAAGTTCACAAGTTATGTGTCTATGTCCTAATTTTTAATAAAGTATCTTTATTGTATTTGCAATTGTTGGAACTGTGCCCAATGCCCCAATCAGAAAAACGACTACTCCTTCCTCATGCACTGCCTCTCTGAACTGTGCCCAATCAGATATGACATCATCAGCTACAAGAATATGAAATTAGCGACAAAGCCAATACATGTGTATCTCAGTGCAATTGTAAATTTCTACTATCGGCCAGCAGTTACCTTCAATAGAGGAACTGGGGGTTTATCTTCACCAGGCTGGGGATGCCACTCAAGAAGCACTTCCTTATTCCGAACTGCTTCACGAATATATGGATACATATTCATTGCAGTCCTTGAATGGAAATCTCCACCAGCTTTGAAAGCTTCCAACATGCTCTTACAGTTTGCAAGGTGTGCCAGAATCCTAAGTTCCAGCTGTCCATAATCAGCAACTATAAGAGAATTCCCAGGTGCAGCGATGAATGCTTGTCGGATTTTGTATCGGTCTTTTTCCAAAGCAGGTTGATTCTAAATCATGAATTGTATGCATCAGATTCTATATCCTTTTGAAAGTGGATGATTAAACTAGTACATGTAATGCCCATATGCCAATGTCAAAATACAAATTGGAAAAGATTGAGATTCACTGTGCAGTCCAAATTAAGGATCCAAATAATTGTAATAAATTTACCGACAAGGCATCAAGACCAAGTAGACATCAAATGATTACATAAATGAATAGGCTATGTGATTAGTACAAAAACAAACAAATTTTAATCAGATATTAAGATAATTTTAACTAAAGGAAAAAATTAATAAAAGAATACATTTGAGCAGAGATGTCAAGAACTGACTCTCAGGCTTGAGACATGATAGATGGACATAAAAAGGGTTTTATATTTTTAACATGCCACTGCACACACGAACATGTTGGACTTGAAACACGAACAATCCACAGACATATTTCACCTTCTGCTGAACATTTTTGGTTCAACCTTAGTGCTAAAATTTTGGTTATGAAAAACAGCAACAAAAAGGATGGAGTTGAGGACCAAAAGGGACTTATATATCTAATATCTATTAGGAAGAAATCCTACTAAAAGAATAAACTAAATTTTAGGTCAAATACAAAATGACAAAGCAACATACTAAGAATTTAGCATCAAGGGAACTTAACTATATGACACCAATTGGTAAACATACTAGCACACGGATGAAGGTCAAATGTATAGTACTTAAAAAATTTCAAGTTCACAAATGCCATTTAGAATGAAAATATTCTAAGTCAAAATCATTAATGAATTCTAAAAAATCTAGCAAATTAGAATAACCTGAAGATTTGGCCTTCTTGCTGACAAGCGTCCTGTTTCAGTGTTGATATTTAAGGAACAATGAACTCGAAGATCTTTTCCTGATATATTATGTCCCTGACAAAAAAAAAAAAAAGAAATATCAAGCTACAATGGAGAAGATATAAAGAGCTTCATTGTAAAAATAGAGACATATGGTGGCACAGGAAGCATACATAGAATTAGCATGAAATCAGATAAGAATATAATCTCTAGTCATAGCAAACAGTGGGAGAACTTAATATTGACCACCTCCAATAAGTATTTTAAAAGTTTGAGGTACTATGGTACACTTATGAGTTTGGTTCCCAGGTGAGTTGCCAAGCATCTCTTGCTGATGTTTATATCATAATTGTTTAAAAGTGTGCTCTTTAGAAAAGAAAAGAAAATAGTATTATTATGTACAAGACGCATTATGTGGAAATTTGATGCACTAATTTCAAAAGAAAAGAGGTTTCAAGCAAGCTTGACAAAACTCAAATAACAAACCAAACAATAATAAAAAAAAAATTTACCTGCAGGGGAAGGATGAAGTTAGAAATCAATGAGTTGATTGAACAGACTTCACATAAAGCAGCAATTGCATGGCAAGCTTCTCTCCCTTCTTCCTCTGTTGGAAAAGCTGCAAAGGCTGTCCCATATGCAGATTTATCAATTTTTACAGGTGCAACTTGACTTTGACAAAGATTTCCATCTTCATCATTGAGATCCAAGTCAGAAACCTCATCAAAAAAGTCATACTCGGCAGAAATATTTCCAGCCAGGGCCTTTAAAGCACCACCACTAACTGAAGGCCAACCAGTTGCTGTGTACATCTCAGTCTCCAGGTTATAACCTAGGCTCATTATCTTTATATCACGAAATTTTTTGGGAACCTTTTTTCCTTCTTCAATCACATTATCAACATTGGGAATTTTGAATATTCGTTCATTTGGAAGTGCCAGACTGGAGTCCTTTCTGTAATGAAGAAGGTGACAAGTGAAAATGAAAGTTTTACTTCCATCTATAGCCTTCAGCTACTTTGTTGTAAACAGCAAAGTTCATAAAATATCAAGGTACATCCTTGAATACATTAAACAGCAAAATTCATGAATACATTAAACTTTTGAATAGAATAAATATTTCAGGATTTGACTTGAAAATTAATATATAAAGATTGAAATAAATTCTACACATGAGATTCAAAAAATGTGCACCTGTTCACAGTGCCACCAAAAAGCAGCTGGCGCAACTGTAAATCACTTCCCACATTCATATATTTGGCATCAGGACAATACCTACTTGCCCATTTCCGGAATCTATTAGCAGCTACCTCCTGCTCTACTTTGGCCACCTTTTCTATGCTTTCAAGATATGATCGATCAACTAGCATTCCCTCAGATTCCATCGTAACAAGAAGCTCACCAAATGGGCGCCAATATTCATTGTAGAAATCATACATGGTTTTCCCATAAACAGGTACACCATCAAATTTCCAGGGCATGTCTGAAAGATGGTTCTTTAGGCTCTCATACAGTTTCAAAGTGCTTGTAGCATCTAAGGCAGAATAACATATCCAAGGTATACGCTCATCTCTCTGTAGCTCTTCAACAGGAGCAATGATACTTGTTTTACCCTCAGATCCATCTTTTTTCAATTTTTTCTTACTAAATATAGTTTTCATTGATATCTTACCAATCAAATCCTTTCCATGGTTCAGCTGAGCCCTGGACATGACCCTTCTGTCACCTGTAAGTCCTTCAAGAGAATAACCCCCGTCCAAATGTCTTGAAGAATCCCATAATCGTGCCATGTGCATTGTATCAGCATGAAATCCAGAAACTTTGAATCCATAATTTTCTATTATGTGACAGTCGAAACTATAATTATGCCAGACCTACAGAATGCACCAGTGACACATTTATTTTAAATGTTATTTGTACTCTCTGCTCATGAGCATATACAAACCCAGGAATTTCATGCCAATATGATTTTATTTAAACAAGGTGAGTAATAGGATTAAGAACATAGAAGGAAGAGAAGACAAGTTTACCTTCTTGACGGAAGAGTCACTAAAAAATTCAGCAAATTTTTCTAAAATCTCTTTGCCTCCACCATCAAGAACATCCACCCATATACAGGACTTTCCACCTCCAAAATCAGCTTCTGGACCACAATAAATGCTGAAGCATATTATCTCCCCATGATCTACAGGAGTTTCTTGTTTAACATCTATCTTGGCTACCTTTGAAGACAATAAAATCAGCAAATAATGAGTGTTCACCGTGTATACAAATCAGTTGAATTAATGTCCAAAGTACAAAAACAGATAAAAGTGCACAACAGCAGAAGAGGAGATAATCAAGCAATATAGGTTCTTGCGCTGAGTAATAACCATATTACAAGTAAATACAGTCAAAAGAATTATACCTCAGTATCACATGCATAAATAAGATGCCGGTACTTTGTTGTGAGCATCTTAGAAACTTCCTCCGCAAGAGGAATATTATCAACAACTAGAATATCTTCATAGATACTACAGAGCCTATCCCGAAGCTTTGATTGGTCAGTACCACGTGCCTGTTTAGCAACTGCTGCATTGGTTGAATCCTTTGCAGTTGCATCCAAACCACGATCACCATTGACTACAGTGATTTTCTGCTTACCGATCCCCAATGAAGATTCATCAACCTTGTGGACCACCCTTTCAGAATCAGTAAAGACCTTTGAATTGTTTAATAAAGAATAGTTAACAGAAGATGAAACATGTTGACCAAGATCCTTCAGCACAATATTGCTACCTCCATTCTTAGAAACAGCGCGGTTCTGACCAATGGAAGCAACTCCATTAAATGCTTTGGAACTGCCATTTTCCCTCTCAAATTTATTTGAGCCATTCATTTCCCTTTTATATTCAGTCAACTTATCTTTTGCAGTAGTCCAGCCTCTACAATCACCACCAGACAATTTTCCTCCTTCAGTGGTTGCAGAAAATCCATTATTGCAAGAAGCCACACCCACCGTCCTAACTTGTGTTTCACATGAATGCAAAGAATTCAACTCTTCTTCCTCTATCACTTCCTCCTCCAATGTGCCAGTAGATGCATTTGAAATTTTCATAGATGAAATGCAAGCTGAACTTTTGCATGGAAACCTACGCTTATACCTCATGCCATTGTGTTTACATAACCCCACAGATGTCCCCTTTAGACCACATGAAAAATTTGGTCTATATTGTACAGAATTTCTAAGCACAGGGCTATCTTGTAGACCATTGTATGAAATTTGGAATGACTGAATTTTTCTTCTGCAGTTTACATTATCCAACCAAAAAACAAGGTTCCAATCACTGAAATGTAACAGCATTTTATGTAGCTATACACTAACCATGGTAAAAGAATAACATTTTTATCTCTCTATTTGCACATTTACTAACAAAATTAGCATCCCTAATAACAGATTTCAGATTGTGTCATCAACAAATTATGATAGCAATTACAATACTAAGTAAAGTTAAATATTCACACTTGACTTATCCTTAATGTCAGTCTCAAACACAAGGCAAAATGACCCTTTGAAGTAAAGACTAAAAACAAATAACCATGTTTTATGATGTAATGTAAAAAACATGAATTTCTTAACAAAACTAGAATACCCAGATGAAAAAGATGCAAAATTTCAAGATATTAAAGTGATGGGGAAGGTGAGAGGAAACAAAAGACAAAACTTTGAAAGAAAATGAAGAGAAAAGAAGAAGGGTAAACCGTTGTGGAGCTTGAGAAGGTAAAAAGGAGAGAGAAAATGGTGGTGAGAAGCCGCGGCGGCATAAGGGACAGTGTGGCCTTAAAGCAGAAACTTCCATTGAATTTAGGTAAGGTAGCAGAACACACCTCTGTCTCTTAGTGCTACCTCCCCTGTTTTCTTAAACAGATTAGGAATCACCTTCTTGAATATAAATAAATAATAAATAATAAATGAGGAGAATAAATATATATTTAAAAAATATAAGCCAGTAATATAAAAATCATAAATGAATATTTAATTGCCACGTAATCTTATGATTGGAAGGTCAGGGATGGATGCCACTCAGAAAAAGCATAAAGCCATGAACATGTTTCCCTGTCTCATAATACTTTCATATTTCAATTTCAAAGACTTCTAAGATCCATTTTTTATTTTTATTTTTTTTACACAAAATAGCATGTATCACAAGAAATTTTGTTTTAATTAGATAGAATTATTAGAAATAGTTTTTTTCTTTCTAAATATTTAAATCTTTATTAATTATTTATGTATTAGATAATTATTAGTGACTAGATATATTAAGGTTTAGCAAATGTTAAGGTTTGTTTTATTAGGAGATGAAAAGAACATCGTACCACTTTGATTTCTTATATATTTATATCTCTCATCTTATTTGATTAAAATAATATAAGTCAGTTTCTCACACAAAAAAAAGTGAAATCGAAAAATATGTTAGACTATTTTATTTTGTCATTTTATGATGTGCTGGTTATGAATTTAATTTCTTTGAACTCTCATATTTGTTTTTTATCACCTTTTTACTTTACTTGGCATTTAAAAGAAAAGGAATATGATTTTCCAATAAAAATAGTTTAAAGTAAATATTGAACTACCGTTACATATTTTTAATAAAATCCTTTTCATTGGATTCCAAAGGGTAAAGATTTTGAATAAATTAATAAATTATTAATTCATAATTAAATATGTGATGATGATTTTAATAATAAAGTAATACACATTATTTATAATTTTAATATTTATTTTACTGACAGTTTAATCTATCTGATTTTTTTTTAATTATTTAAATGGATCATTTAGAAAGTATTTACCATCGGATGATTGTGAGCCTAACTAATTATGTTATGGGTGATGGAGGGATTCAGGTGGGTTATTTTTATTTTCTATATATTATATTAAAATATTGATATTAGTTAAATTAAAATAATTTTAGTTTAGTAAGAGTAAATTTAATCCAGAATTTAAGATTTTTTATCACTAAATTAAATAAATTTATAATATTAATTATTGATATTTTAAAATTTTCAACCTAGAATTTTGCTCACATCTTGAATGTAATCACTCATACACAATGTATATAGTCAAATAATTTTACTTCGTAATCAACTTCAATATACAATCAACCGGTCAACTCGTCATATAATATATGTATATATATATATATATAATGATGACCAGCGCCCAATGTTAATGTTTACTAAATATTTTCATAGTCAAATATTTAATATTAATGTTTCCCATTATAAAAGCTGGAACAAATTAGAAGGAAATATAAATTGTAACAGTATAATTAAGGAATCTAAATGAGTAGGCAATTATGAATGTGGTAGCAATCTTGTCATTCTATTATCAATATCTAACACTACAAATCAACAAATCTTGAACAGGAAAAAATATGTAATCGTTTTGATTTTCACAATGATACCAATTAAGTGGCATCATGATGAAATTTTATAGAATATGGTTCTCAAATTTCACTAGGAGCTGGTTTTTGCATTTATTGTCCCTTTGTGTAGTCCTCTGCTGTTTCATATTCGTTTTATCAACTGCATTCTCCGTTCACAAAAAAAGTTTCTTTTGAACGTTGTTGTTTTCCCACTTGTACATGCTTCATGGCTAAAACATCAAGAGCTGTAACTACATCACTAATCAAAGGTCGAGTATCAGCTTCCTCCTGAAGACACATTGCTGCAACTGCTAATGCTTGGTGTAGAGCCTTTTTTGGATAGTTCCCTTTTAGCAATGGATCAGCCATCAATGAAAATTTCCTTCTGTCTTTGAATAGTGGTTGTGCCTGAAAAGAACAAACATTATGAATGTTCATTTGCTGAACATTTTTGCATACTGGTCTAAACATAAATTTTTGGACAAGTTTTCATATTGTTTAGAAGGTACAATGCATTTTAAGTCCCTCAATTTTCAATCAAAATAGGTTCTAGTATCTATATTTTACAAGAAAAATATTTGGTAGACAACTGCAATACGCTGAGACAAGTTATACATATATGTATATGTTCTGTGAGTGAGTTAGCTGCGAATTATAGTTGGTTGAGAAGTAAAGTTGATTTTAAAATGATCTATCTTGGTCCTCATGTTTCCTATAATCATCTTTCATTATGGAACTTAGGATACTAGAGTTGAGGATGAAATTTACCGATTATCAAAAGGATAAAACTGTGGGGTCCAGCCTACAGGAAGGAAGGAAGGCTTTCGGTGCAGAAAAATAAAAGAGGAAGGCTTTCGGTGCATGCCTTTCGGTGGAGAGAAAAACAAAATGGAATTGCAACTTTCGGTGGTTTTCTTTTATTAAAAATTGGCACAGTGCCAATTTCCTTCTCCTATAAAAGGAGAAGGTTTGCACACACACAAAACACACCAGAAGCAAGAGAGAAAGAGAGAAGAGAAGAAAAAAAAAAGAGAGAGAGTGAGTAGTGTGAGAGAAAATTAGTGAGGAGAAAAATATCTCTGAGTGTAGTATATTTTTCTGAGTGCTTGTAAATTTTCTTCTTACACTTAGTGGAAATTTTCCGACTCTGTCCGTGGTTTTTCTCTCTGAACATTTTGAGGGTTTTCAACGTAAATTCTGGTGTCATTTATTTTATCTGGTTTTTACGGTTTTACTGTAGTTACTATTTACGGTTTTACCGTGGTTACTATTTACGGTAATTACTATTCACAGTTTTACCGTAGTTACTATTCTGGTGATTTTGGTAACTGTAATTTACCATTTACCGGCGCTACAAATTTTACCGTCGGTAATAATATTTTCTTTTACCACCGCCATTCCGGTGTGGGTTCCGCATAGGGGATTAGAGGCTTAAATCCCAACAACTGGTATCAGAGCTTCTTGGTTTAATCCGGAGCTCTAATGGCCGACGGGCGAGCAATGATCAAATTGACGGAGTCGAATTACTCCATGTGGAAATCCAGAATGGAAGATTACCTTTATTGTAAGGATCTGTTTGATCCAATAGAAGGTGATGAAGCAAAACCAGAGGAATTGCCCCAGAAGCAGTGGGACAAGTTGAAGAAAAAGACATTGGGTACGATACGCCATGTGAAAAAGGAAACAGATCCCCATGTTCTCTGGAAGAAGCTTGAATCAATGTACGAGAAAAAGAATGCTCAAGGAAAGGTTTTTCTCATTCGAAAAATTATGAACTTGAAGCTGTCTGAGGGACGATCAGTTTCCACAAGACTCGAACGATTTCAAGGACTAGTGATCGAGTTAGCGATTCACTGGTATGTCCTTAGATGACGAAATGCAAGCATGTCTACTGT
The DNA here is from genome assembly GCA_026586105.1 of Hylodesmum podocarpum. Taxonomy (NCBI): domain Eukaryota; kingdom Viridiplantae; phylum Streptophyta; class Magnoliopsida; order Fabales; family Fabaceae; genus Hylodesmum; species Hylodesmum podocarpum. Next base: position 2,214,530 of record JALJEV010000519.1, on the reverse strand, counting down.
TAGGATCTCTGCCGGATAGTTGGGATACTCTTGTTGTATCTTTGAGTAACTCAGCTCCAGATGGTGTGGTAACGATGGATACTGTAAAGAAAAGTATGGACAATGAAGAACTCAGAAGGAGGAATGTTGCCAGCACCAACACACAAGCCCTTGTCACGGAGAATAGGGGTCGGAGTAAGAGTAGAGGTCGAGGACATGTACAGTTCAGGGAAAGATCCAAGTCTAGGGAGAAGAGACGGTGTTACCATTGCGGTAAGGAAGGCCATCTCAAAAAGAATTGTTACCTTCTCAAGCAGGAGAAGGGGAAGAAGGTTCAGAATGATGACACATCTGCTACAGCCTTGGCAGAAGATGGTGAGGTAACGTGTGTTTCTCACGATGTAGATTGTTGTCATGTTTCAGATGTAGATACCGAGTGGATAATAGACTCTGGAGCGTCATATCACTGTGTTCCCAAAAAGGGAATACTTCTCCACTTATAAAACAGGAAATTATGGCACTATTAGAATGGGCAATCATAGTGTCTCGCAAATAGTGGGATCGGTGACATCGTGTGAAGACCCGATTGGGAGCACATTGAAACTTAACGATGTGCGGCATGTTCCCGATCTGCGGTTGAACCTGATTTCCGCAAGCATACTGGACAAGGAAGGATATCACCATCATATGGGTGATGGAAACTGGAAACTCACCAATGGATCTTTGGTGGTGGCGAGAGGAAGATTATGTTGCTCGCTGTATAAGACGCACGCGGTGTTCTGTGCGGGTCAACTGAATGCAGTTGAGGATGATGCTTCACCAAATTTGTGGCACAAGCGACTGGCGCATGTTGGTGAAAAAGGGTTAAATGTGTTGGCTAAGAAGTCCCTCATACCATTAGCCAAAGGTAAGATCAACCCTTGTGACTATTGTTTATTTGGGAAGCAACATCGTGTTTCATTTCAAAAGAGCTCAAGAAGGAGAGACAACAAGTTGGAGTTGGTTCACTCTGATGTTTGTGGTCCCATGGAGGTGGAATCACTTGGAGGTAATAAATACTTTCTTACCTTCATTGATGACTTCTCACGAAAGACATGGATATACTTGTTGCGCACAAAGGATCAGGTATTCCAGCAGTTTCAGAAATTCCATGCAATGGTGGAAAGGGAGACTGGGATGCCGTTGAAGTGTATGCGCACAGATAATGGTGGCGAATATATCTCTAGGGATTTTAGAGATTATTGCAGTAAGCATGGTATCAGGCATGAGAAGACAGTTCCTGGTACGCCTCAGCACAATGGCGTTGCTGAGCGGATGAATCGCACCATTATGGAGAGAGTCAGATCCATGCTCATGATGGCTAATTTACCAAAGTCATTCTGGGGAGAAGTCGCCGATCTTTGCCTACCTAATCAACCGACTACCTTCAGTACCTTTGGACTTTGACGTTCCGGAAAAGGTCTGGACAGGTAGGGACATCTCATACTCTCATCTAAGAGTATTTGGCTGCAAGGCGTTCATGCATGTTCCGAAGGAGCAGCGGACAAAGCTTGATGATAAGTCAATGCCTTGTATATTTCTTGGTTACGGAGACGAAGAGTTCGGCTACAGGTTATGGGATCCAGTGAAGAAGAAAGTTGTCCGAAGTCGAGACGTGGTGTTCCACGAGAATGAGATCGTGGGGAATACAACTGTGGATGGTGCAAGTTCCACAAGAGGTGGTGTTGATTTTACACCAGTAAGCATTCCATCAGATGGTGCCACAGGAGGAGGAATGCCAGAATCAGAACAGGAAGAAGAAGAAGAGCCAGTCGTGGGGGATCAAGAGTCAACCGTAGATGATGAGGAGGTTGTTGAGCAGGGGGAGCCAGAGAACCCCGAAGAAGAAGTTGTACCTCCATTGAGAAGGTCATCTAGAATGCATCAACCATCTACGAGGTACCCTAGTTCTGATTATATTTTAATTACTGATGAGGGGGAGCCAGAGAGCTTCCAGGATGTACAATCTTGCAAAGATAGAGATTGTTGGACGAAGGCCATGCAAGAAGAGATGAATTCTTTAAAGAAGAATGACACGTACGAGTTGGTGAAACTTCCAAAAGGGAAGAGAGCACTCAAGAACAAATGGGTGTACAAGCTGAAGAAAGATGATGGTAACCTAGTCAGATACAAAGCTCGATTGGTCGTCAAAGGTTTTACTCAAAAGAAAGGTATTGATTTTGACGAGATTTTTTCACCGGTTGTGAAAATGAGTTCTATTCGAGTTGTGCTAGGTCTTGTAGCCAGCTTAAACCATGAGTTGGAGCAGCTCGATGTAAAGACCGCATTCTTGCATGGGGATTTAGATGAAGAAATCTATATGGAACAACCAGAAGGTTTCAAGGTCAAGGAAAAGGAGGACATGGTTTGTCGCTTGAGGAAGAGCTTGTACGGGTTGAAACAAGCCCCGCGACAATGGTATAAGAAGTTTGATTCCTTCATGGAGAATCAAGACTTTACAAGGACGGAGGCAGATCCTTGTGTATATGTCCGAAGATACCCTGACGGTAAATTTATCATTCTTCTCTTATATGTTGATGATATGCTAATCGTTGGACCAGATGCAGATATGATTAGCAAGTTAAAGGGCGATTTGTCAAAGGCATTTGACATGAAGGATTTGGGATCGGCAAAGCGAATTCTCGGAATGGAAATTATCCGAGACCGGAAAAACTGTAAGTTGTGGTTATCACAGGAGAAATATATTGAACGAGTTCTACAGAGGTTCAATATGAAAAATGCTAAGCCCGTTAGCACTCCACTTGCCGCTCACTTCAAATTGAACAAGAAACTCGCAGTCAACAAGAAAGGAAAGAGAAGACATGTCTAAAGTTCCATATTCTTCAGCGGTTGGAAGTTTGATGTATGCGATGGTGTGTACGAGACCAGATATCGCTCATGCAGTTGGTGTAGTGAGTCGATTTCTGTCAAATCCCGGAAAGATGCATTGGGAAGCAGTGAAGTGGATCTTCAGATACCTGAGAGGGACCTCAAAGTTATCCTTAACTTTTGGAGGGGAGAAATCTGTGCTGATAGGCTATACAGATGCAGACATGGCAGGTGGTCTTGATGAACGGAAGTCGACATCAGGTTACTTATTTACATTCTCAGGGGGAGCTATTTCATGGCAGTCAAGGTTACAAAAATGTGTTTCATTATCAACTACCGAAGCAGAGTACGTTGCAGCTACAGAAGCAGGGAAGGAAATGCTTTGGTTGAAACGATTCCTTCAGGAATTGGGAGTGCAACAGAAAGAATACGTAGTTTATTGCGACAGTCAAAGTGCTATAGACTTGAGCAAGAACACTATGTATCATGCACGGACAAAACACATTGATGTAAGGTATCATTGGCTCAGACTTGCTATTGAAGAGAAGGCATTCCAGTTGAAGAAGATTCATACAGATAAAAATGCTGCTGATATGTTGACAAAGGTCGTCCCCAAGGAGAAGTTCGAGTTGTGTGTCGGACTTGTTGGGATGGGCTCTTACTGAGAGCCGGTTGAAGACCTCCTCCAGTATGTGACAGTTGAGGCTGGAGGGGGAGAATTGTGGGGTCCAGCCTACAGGAAGGAAGGAAGGCTTTCGGTGCAGAAAAATAAAAGAGGAAGGCTTTCGGTGCATGCCTTTCGGTGGAGAGAAAAACAAAATGGAATTGCAACTTTCGGTGGTTTTCTTTTATTAAAAATTGGCACAGTGCCAATTTCCTTCTCCTATAAAAGGAGAAGGTTTGCACACACACAAAACACACCAGAAGCAAGAGAGAAAGAGAGAAGAGAAGAAAAAAAAAAGAGAGAGAGTGAGTAGTGTGAGAGAAAATTAGTGAGGAGAAAAATATCTCTGAGTGTAGTATATTTTTCTGAGTGCTTGTAAATTTTCTTCTTACACTTAGTGAAAATTTTCCGACTCTGTCCGTGGTTTTTCTCTCTGAACATTTTGAGGGTTTTCAACGTAAATTCTGGTGTCATTTATTTTATCTGGTTTTTACGGTTTTACTGTAGTTACTATTTACGGTTTTACCGTGGTTACTATTTACGGTAATTACTATTCACAGTTTTACCGTAGTTACTATTCTGGTGATTTTGGTAACTGTAATTTACCATTTACCGGCGCTACAAATTTTACCGTCGGTAATAATATTTTCTTTTACCACCGCCATTCCGGTGTGGGTTCCGCATAGGGGATTAGAGGCTTAAATCCCAACAAAAACGTAAGTAAAATTCTTTTAGTGTTGTTTCCGTTGCTTTCCATCAGAATTCAAGTTTCAGTAATCTGCATGGTCAAAATTATAATTCTGATCACCGAGATAAACTTCAATTCTGATAGGAGAACATTACGAATAATACTTGCAAAATTGTACCTAAATTTTTTCCTGATAAAAATGTGATTCAGGTCCCTTAATTTTCACCCAAAATTGGTCTTATTCTATACTTTAAAAACAATTTAAATTCATTGAATGTATGCATGATTAGATTATAAATCATGAAATATCATGCTATGATTTTAGGCACATAGTAAAAGTTTCATGACATACCCAAGTGACTAAGTTTTGCTCTTGAGATGGTCTTGTCTGATCAATTACTCTTCTTCCAGTGATCATCTCTAGAAACACTACTCCAAAGCTGTATATATCTGATTTTGTAGTCAATTGACCTGTTGAGGCATACTCAGGTGCACAATAGCCATAAGTTCCCATCACCCTGGTGGATACATGAGTTTTATCACCAGTTGGACCAAGCTTTGCAAGTCCAAAATCAGAGAGTTTTGGATTGAAGTTTTCATCTAATAGTATGTTTGATGCTTTGAAATCACGGTATATAACTGGTGGATTTGCTACTTCATGTAAGTATTCGAGTCCTTTAGCTGCACCTGCTGCAATGTTCATTCTAGTACGCCAATCCAGAGGCTTTCTGTCCGGAGGTAGTTCTGACGATCATTTTTCTTTTATTGTTGGTCAGATAACATTTAACATGCTTATAGCAACAACAAAAAAAAAAACTATAGTGTAATATTTTGAAAAGGAGAACTTCCATGATGCCAATCTTGTAGATATACTTGATTTCTCACACAAATGGAAAAGTAAAACATAAAACTCAGAGCTTTAAAAATCAACTTTACTTCGCAGCTAATTGCAATACCCAGCCAACCAGCCAACTCTCTCTCATAAATCATGTACGTATATATATACTTATTTCTCTCTCTCTACATTTTATAACTAGTATTGCAGTTATTTATCAAATATTTTTCTTTAAAAATTAAGAAAACTTAGTGGAGTATTTTAGGTGTTACTTGTATTGTTGTATAATCAGGGGAGTTTTACCTCAATAATTTGTATTGTCATAATTGTATTAAGTGATTATGCAAATTACCGAGGTGAAACTTCAATTCTGATTGAAGAACAATACAAATAGTGCAAATGTAGTCCATTTTTTTGCCATCAACATATGTAAGTTTTTGTAACTAACAACAATGATGATCAAATGTGTTCATATGGTCACACTCAACTGCCACTACATTTAGTATAATCATTGCATTTGTTCAAGTTTGATACTCAAATTGGATGTTACTCTTATTTTTATCAGTGATGAATTGAATTAGAAGATATTGTGTTATTAAGAAGCATTTACTTACCAAGAAGGTGATCTTCTAAAGAACCATTCACCATGTACTCATATACCAAAATCCTTTGTTCACCATCTGCGCAATACCCTACTAAATTGACAAGGTTAGGGTGGTGCAAGAGACTCAAAATCAAAACCTCTACAAGAAATTCCCTGTTCCCTTGGAATCCATTTCTGTTAAGTTGCTTCACAGCAACAACCTGCATGAAAGTAAGTAACGCAGCATTTAGAAGGTTACTATTAATAACAACTCAAAAAGACTTCTTCCTTAGCATAATATTCAAACCTCAAATAGATTCAAGTTGAAGTAAAACCTGATTTAAGCTTTTAAGACGTCCTTTGTATACCCTCCCAAAACCTCCTTCACCAATCATATTGCTAGGGTGAAAGTTCCGAGTTGCAACACATAGCTCTTGATAAGAAAAAATCTGAGAAGTAATATTCCCTTTTCCAATTTTAGCTATTTCCTCTTCTATGTACTTCCGCTTGCTGCTATCTACAAGATAAATTTGTTCAAGTTTTAAGCATTGATATTTATCATTGAGAAAAAAAAAAGTTGTGTTTTGAGAACAGAAATTCAACTATATAGGCCTACTATCAGACCGCTACTGTCCAAACTCTAAAGGTTGACAATTTGAGGGACAAAAATATTGAGGTAGAGAGTAAGAGATCCTTAGGTTAATGAAAACAAGATTGGACAATGATAAGATGAAGAAATCAAAGTTAAAGATCAAAGATCCAGCTGAAGGCTAGTCTAGTTGATAAGAGTAGGACTCATCTCACAAAGACTGTGAAAACTTCGTTGGTAGGTAATCTGTGAGTACTTGGTTGCACACATTGCTTCTAAACATATTATCAAGAAGCTAAGAACAGCTAAGTATTGAACTAAGAAGGGAAGCAAAAGATATGCACAAGACTTGCATGTACTTCAGCATTTCACATCGTTGTGGCTTCATAATAACTGTTGTAACACTAACAAAGTTGATGAAGCCTATTCTGATAGTACAAACCTTTCACAGATTTCCATTTTAGGATTTCATGTGAGATAAATAATTTGTTGCAGAAACAACATAAAGCTCTAGATATGAGACACTAAATTGAAAAACTATGGCCTGAAAATCAATACAATGAGAAAACTAAAACTAGCTTTAGAGCTAGGAAAAATACCAGATTTAAAACACTTGTTGGCAAATGATATTGATGACAGAGCTTTACCCTGATGGTAGTCCTTACTGCTCTTTTTCAATGAAATCTTGTCGATCTTCTCTTGTGACGTGCAACATGAAAAGAAACTCATTTTCTTCTCCTAACTATTTGATCTAACCAAACCCACATTCACAAAATTGCAAAGTTCATATATGCATCTGCTTTTCAAAATCTGCCTCTTAGCATGCAGATGTTAATCATCCAATGCATGTAACCTTAGACACTCTAGAAGAGGCTTAAAATCAATTTTGGATGATTTTGATTCAAAGATTGGCCAAGCAGAAACCAAATTGATCCTGATTCTAGCTTTACCAAAACTTACCCACATGGCATGTTTACTTTGGCTTCATTGTTATTCAAATGCCATATAGTTAGGAAATGAAATGATAGCTTTGTCAAATATGGTAATCCAAAAATGACTGATAGAGTCACTCATTTTTAATATCATTATCTAATAGTTCCTCAATATAGGATTTCATAAAGTGTTTCTCTTAGGTTGCACTTTATTATGCCAACCAAAATGGAGGATCACTCCTTTATGAACCTAGTCAAGAATAAATAATGACAACTATTTTATATGGAGCCTAATATCTACTTTGTATCCTTTCCATCTACCTCAGTTATATTCTGCTAAATTAAACTGTACCTAATTTTGGGTATGATCTACAGATCTATATAATATTGCTTTAAACTTTTTGAATGACAATAAATTCACTTAAATGATACAATGAGATGTCAATTTTTTTTAAAGGGCTTTTACTTTCATTAATACACCAATCTCTTAAATGGTGCCTAGGTGGAATATTATATGCATGCAGAATACTGTATACTGATTACATTTTCTTACCAACAACAAAATTTTAAGTAAAAAACACGTTACAGTTTACGTTATAATTTATTAACTTTCCATCATGTACATATTTGTATCCCTAAATTATACAAAATCTAAGGGATCTTTTCTCTTTAATCAAGGGAATACTTATTTATATTTTATTAAAAGAAAAAATTTCTAATGTAACTAGTGGGTTAAGAAGGAGATGGAAGGGGGGAGCAAAGCCTTATGAAGATTAGTGTGTTATCATGTTAATCCTCTGAATATTATGATCACCAAATTGATCCAAGTGTAAAATGTCACTATATTCTTCTTTGTGAAGAACTAAATTGGTTATCAAAGATATATATAAATTTAGTTATTATTATTTTTAATTTGAGTAGATAATGTAATTACCAAAACTTTGGCAAAAATAATATAGCAATACTCTGTTTATTGAAGGGGAAAATTAAGGGTTTATTTTTTCCAATTAAAAAAAAAAAGAGAAAGAGAAAAGGCTCAATGTGTACACTTTACAAAGTAAGAGATTAGAAGAAAAATATTTAGTAGACAACTGCAATATGAAAACAGCAAATAACTCGAGAGAAATATTTATACGTAGTATATGTTATATGACTGAATTAACTGGTTGACTTGGCTAAAAAGTAAAATTGACATTAGAAAGAGCTAATCTTTACAAGGAAATTAAGAGTTCAAAATAAGTATGCTTGTGCGTATTTCAAGTTATATTTTATTGAGCTCACCATTTTTGGATTAATACATTCTAGTTAGTTTTTCATGACAACTGGCAAGGGAAAAAAAGGAAGAACTCCTTATTCCAAAATTGAGGACAATTTGCTAGCTCATTTTAAAGCTAAGATCATTGTATAGGTCTCTTGTCGTACAGAGTTATAATTATTGGTTTGTCCTGTTGTAATCCAAGAGGTTCATCTTTGATTTGAATTGATCAGACCAGAAAAAAATTAGCTAGCTCCAATTAAAGACAAACTACAGAGTCTAAAATCAGCAACGTTTCAAAGATAGGTTCAGCATAGTTTGTTCTTAGATAAGTGAAAGCTTGCACTGATTTAAGTTTTTAGGTATCTAGATCACCTACTGAAACAGAAACTTTAAATGTGCCAAAAGATTGGGAAAGAAATTTAGTTAAAAGAGACAAAGTATGTGCACTAATTAATATTGTAAATTTTACATGTCATCAAATTACAATTCACTATCTATAATAAGTTTTTTGAATCACTCTAAAAATCATACCAAGTATGATTTGTTATTAGTTGACAGTGAAAAATTGACTGTCAGCACAGTTATTAAACTCTAATTAAACGTCATAAAATTTGTGGTCTTTCATTAACATAGCAACTGTTTTTAGGAACCCTTCACCTGCCTCACACTGAATTCAATGTCTTTTTGTACAATTATGAATAAATTCAATGGTATCTGTTAACAGTGTGTGTAAAATGGGGGACCATATACAACATTTGGAAACTATAGTATGTATTGACTCAGCCTTGCATCATAATTATAGTAAATCAAAGCCAAGCACAAAGAGAAAATATGTCTTCAAGATACATGCCTAACTTCATGACCTTCATCTTTAAATATATGAACATAAACTTGTGTCCTAAAAGATGACACTATGCAGAGCTTAAATATGAAACAATTAGTGGACATATAGAACCAAAAAATAAAAATGGTTTAGAATATGAAGTGGAGTGACATTAATTCTGAAATGTGAAAAGCTATGTAAATTAAGTGTTTTTGTAAACCTTCAAAAGAAACATATAATAATGACACAAGGAATTAAATTAAAAACATAGCTTAAAGAATTTCAATCTGCTGAGATGATTACACAGACACGGATTTACTAATTAGAAAGAAAAAAAAAGGTTCCAAATTGCATTCAGTTCGGTAAACTTTCTGCTAAGAAACTGTGACTCCTTTGTATCATATAATTCAATGTGTTTCTAGGGATCATATCAATTTATTTAAGAATAAATTAAACAGCAAAATACCAATGTACAAAACATAACACCAATGTAGTCAAATACTCAATAACGCATCAATTTTAACAATATGTACTACAACAACTAAACCTTTTTTTCTTACTGGTGAGGTTGACTACATGAATAAAAACAACATCACAACATTCTATAGTAAATCATGCCAATGGTTAATAAAAAAAAAATCAATGATCTCTAAATTTTTCTTAACGGTTTAACTTATATATATTTTCAGTCTATTTCTACCTAATGAAAGGACCAGCCTCCATCAACTTGACTCTCAGTTTCTAGAAATCTTCCCCACTTGTGTCCAAGCTCCAAACTACCTAGTAAGGCAAGATAAAATTCTATCAATTCTTTTTAACAAAAAAAAAAAATAGGTGTTATGCCAATTTTATCGATAATTTATACATTTCTAATTTTACCCTAAACACAGGGTTTCACCCCAATTTTAATATCATGTAATAGTAATAATAATAATTAAAAGCTTAGTAAAAAGATTATTATGCTTAATACTTTAACAAAAGGCAAGCCCACGTGATTGCAAACTATCACAACATGAACTGAAAATCAAAACTAGTCCCAAAAGACTAGCCTATTTGCTCTACCCTGTTGCTCAAACAAACTATAATTAAGAATAAAAGTTATTTTAACCAAAAATATTTAACTAAAGTCTGTAGGGTGTGCCAAGCCTATGCAGTAGTGCATAACATAGGTGACACTCGAGATCCCCAATAGCAAGCTATTGTGATGGGTTCTCCCCTTTTAAAAAGTAATTTAATATCGTGTGGACCAATGGCCCACATATCAGATATTAAACTGATAAGAACAGATACTACACTTGATCTTAGCCAAAAGGCCGAGAAAGGTATGAGTTGAACTGTACATTGTTGCTGCTTTTATTGCTGTCACAAGTTCTACTACTTCACTGACTGACTGATGTGGGACTATTGGTGACAAACTATTCATAGGCTGTTTCCAAATTGAGACCCTGAAATGATAGTTCTTCTATCTGATCTTCTTCCAATTCTTATCTAAGATATGACGGATGTGTCCAAAGTCCAAGCCTAGTTGTCATATGTTGAATGTATTGCAGATTGGTGTGTAGAATAATCATTTATTCTACATATTGGTCTATTATGGAACTGCTACATGCACTAGGATGCTACATGTAGAGACAACTAAATATATTGTGGTTTATTGTGATGTTGGGCCATATTCATATCTAATTGTTAAGAGAGTTCCCTCCGGTGATTGACGAGGAAACCACAAAGCAAGCTTTGGAAAAACAGATGTTTTGATTGCATGTGGTGGTGAAAAAAAATGTTAGGCTAAGTTGCACGGATTCGGCCCCAACAGTGGCAAGTATGCGGTAACATTAATTATCGGAGAAGTTGCAGTTTACATGGAAATATGAACTATCTATCCACTGCTAGTTGATACGGGATAATTGAAATTGTGCAACATACCTGAATGATATTTTCTAATGATTTTTCTTGTAATTATAGATTCTTCTTATTCTGATTATGAAGTTCTTTTTTTTTGCTAAAATATCTCACATCAATGTGGAGAAGAGAGTAAAATTTCACGTCAATCTTTTTCCTCCTGGATTTATTATAAATACTAAAGAAAGACAGTGTTAGAAATGTAACAAGTAAAACATCAATAAAACCCCAGCACATTCATGTGATAAAAGAATTTGTTTCAATGTTAGTTTCACACATCACATGGCACAAACTGTACACTCAATAGTTTAACACTTAAACTAGAATTGGTGGTGCAATACAAAGGCAACACTTGCAGATTCATTATACATTAACATATTCCTGATACATTAATTTGTATAAAAAACAATTCTATAATACAGGTGAGTATTCAATCCTGAAACTGTTTAAGGATAGAGTGACTGTTGTATAGACAACTCTTGTTATGGATTTTGTTGCTATGCCATATCAACAACCTATGATGGCAAGAGAATAGATCCCTTTCATATTGGCAATGAAATCAAAAAGAAGCTTTAAAAGGATGAACAGGTAAATACATATACTATTATTATTAAATAATGTACAATAGTTTAACTTTAACTATTGAGGTGTGCCAGGCCTGTGCAAAAGTGCAACGCATAGGCCACACATGAGTGTCCCAGCAGCAAGCTACTGTGATGGACACTCCCCCTAGAAAAATTAATTTAATATCGTGTGAGCCAATGGCTCACATATCAGATATTAAACTGATAAGAACAGATACTACACTTGATCTTAGCCAAAAGGCCAAGAAAGGTATGAGTTGATCAGAACATTATTGTTGCTTTTATTGCTGTCACAAGTTCTATTGCTTCACTGACTGACTGATGTGGGACTATCGGTGGCAAACTTGGTGGCTGATGTGGGACTATTGGTGACAAATTTGGTCTTAGGTTGGTGTTTGCAACAGTTACAACTTCCAGTGTTAATTCTTCCAAGTGATGTAACAAGTGAATTTAATCCCAGTTGCTATAAGATGAAAGGAATGGATTGAGACCTACATTTACATATATGAGATATGTGATATACCTCGTTGATTTGTTTAGAGGTTTAATATACAGAAAAGATACTACCTCAAAAGTAGATATGTAACTCATTCAAAAAAAACTGAAAGTAAATAGATGCCATTTATCCTCAATTTTGGAGCATAAAATTTTTTTAAAAAAATTGACACTTGGGAGCTCTCTCTTTTATCAGAGCCTGGTTTCGATCCAGGGACCTGTGGGTTATGGGCCCACCACGCTTCCGCTGCGCCACTCTGATTTTTGATTGTTAAAAGTCATTTTATTAAATATATTATATAATATATACTATTCTATGTGTGATTGAAAATTTTCAACGTGAAAGAAGTTGGAACACTAAGTTACAAGTTTTTGTGATCCATCGAATATATTGGATGACGTAGGTTTTTCAAAGTCTTAAAATTTTCCGTCTACTTTGAGAAACTTGTCGTGATTTTCCTCTTAAAATGTTGCTTGCACAATTAGGCAACAGTGGGAATATACCAAATCTGAAGATGAGAATAAACCCTTATTATTCAAATCATACAATTAAAGAAATATACTAAAATTTTCATATTATCTCTGCACATTGATTAAACTTCATTATATTCGCTATGAATGTATTGAGATTAAGTTTTTTTTAGGGTGGAAATTGAGATATTGTTTTATTAAAAACTTTTGTAATTTTTGGCTTATCTTTGACATTTTAATTTTTTTTTTATCCGTAAAAAATTAACATACATTCACACATTTTACCCAATGAATTAGACTTTAACAAACAGAATAAAATAAATTAATCCAAACATTATTTAAGTAGTATGCACGCTTTAAAATTCCTACACTTTTATAAAGTGTTGTTTATGAAAATTTTAGTACTACCAATAAAATAAGTGTCATGTGACCTTAAAAAGGGAAAAGCATTTCTTATTATGTTTATTAAAATGTAATTATTTGTAACTTAATTATATATATGAGCTGAGGCATCTCATAAAAACTTGAATCTCAATCTAAATATGTAATTAAGTTATAAATGGCTCCATTTTAGTAAATATTTAAACAAATGATGCTATTTTCATTCTTTTATCTGTTTTAAATTATCTCTAGTAGACATTATTACTCACAAATTTTATACTTAAGATTTCATCTTAAAAGAAATTAATATTAAAAAAAGTTAATGTGATGTCCAATAATTTTTAATCATTCCTCAATATATATTTTATTAACAAATATTATAAAGTGAATCTTATCCTCAATGTATATTTTATTAATAAATATTATATCAAGTAGAGTGATTTAAAATTAAAATGTGATATCTATTATCAGAGGAAAAAGAAAAAAATCTCGAGTAATATAACACATTCGAAAAAAAAAAATACTAAAATCATAATTTATAATCTGACTATTCAAAATGTTGTTAGTAATTAAAATCAACAAACAAGTCTATACATCAAACATGCCTATCTTTTATTGCAACATGTGATTGGTCATACGTTAGATGATCTCCAAACTATATTAAATTTATAGTTAATGGGGTATAAATAACACATAGCTTGGGCAGTGTTACCAGAAATATTAGGGACATTATAGTGTTTTCGTAATTAAATTTTGGGTGGTTTTTATAATAGTTAACATTGACCGGAGAAAAACTTTGGAGATATTTAAATTGAGTCTGATTTGATTATTAAAGTTAATTTCTTATTTTTAGAATTATTCACGTCACACGGCACAACTTCAATGTTAGGATATATTAGTAAATGATTAATTGAATCTTATTCGATTGTTAATTAGTTAAAGAAATATTAATATTAAATTATAATTGTGATATTAATGAATGGTTATATGTTACGTAATTCCATATTTATTATTTTTATTAAAAATAAAATGTTAATTTAAATAGGATGGTAAATGTGGTAGTAGTTTTATGACTTTAGCTGAGTTGTTGAATAAGATAACTACTAAATTGAACCGGTAAAAAGACTACGACAAATAAAATAAATAGTTTTTGATGTATTAAAGAATGCTATGTAAATACATAGTGATAAAAAAAGATGAGATAGATCTCTCATGCAGATGAAATGTGTGAACATATTTATACAAGAAGAAAAAAAATAACGTGTGAAAGATGTTGTAAAAGTCATTTTCTAAAACTGTGCAGATATGATAATATACATGTTCACCATGTTATAAAAGTCTTTTCCAAATTAGGTAGACATGACAATATATATATTTATCATGCTATAAAAGTCTTTTCCCAAAGTTGTACAGACTTGACTATATACATGTTTATCCATAAGTGGTTGGGTAATAATATACATGTTTACTCACGAATAGTCGACTAATGTAAAAATTAGTTTAGAAACAAAATTTTAAATTAGAATTATAAGAAATATTTATTATTATTTTAATGAATTTAAATATAATAAATAAAATAATTATAATTAAAAAGTGAAAAATAAATAAAAAATTAGGTGAACCTAATTCATTTCAATATTAATTAAACCCCACCTATTTGTTATTTTATTGCCAAAAAAAATAAATAAAAAAGACAGATATTTTTGCAATCATGTGTTAACCGAACAAGACAGTGTGAGGAGGAAACAATGCAAAGTATGAATGTTTGACTCTCCAAACATTCAAAACAGTTTCTTTCTTGACCTTCCTTTCCATTCCCATGGCGAAGATAGCAACTTTGCTGCTCCTTCTGTTACTGTCATCAACGGGCCTTCAAGTTTGGGCCTTGAAATGGGCTTTTCATCCGCGAGACGTGCTTCCTCTGCTGCCCAGACAGGTGTCGTGGCCCATCCTCAACCGCCTCCACAGTGCGGTGGATCTTCTCCCTGTCTTCGTCGGCGCAGCTTCTTCGCCGGACGATAATCTCACTTGGAAAGGTGCGTGCTTTTACGAGAACAAAGCGTGGATGGTGTTTCACAACAAGAGTGGTACTCAATTTGGTGGTGGAACGCTTCACATCAAGGTCTCTCTTCTCTCTCTGAATTTCAAGTTCTGGAAATTAGGTTACTTCTTTTATTGAAAAAATAAAATAAAAATTTGATTTTTATTTAATGCTAACTGGTGAAGGTGTATGTAAACTTAGTTTGTTGGAACAGTGAGTTTGATTGATAGTTGAGACTTGAGACCTGAAATATCTTTTTATTGAGTTTTCTATGGAAATTGTGATATTCATGAGATGTTTTGTAGTTTTGCTATAAAAGAATTGGTTAGGGATAGGGAGGAGGTGTGATTAAGATTTAAGAGAATATGCATGGATTTTGTTATGTGATTGATTTGGTTAGAACTAGACATCTAGGGGTAAAGCATTGTTTCGGTGCGGGCGCAAGAGCGGTACCAAGTCGAGACAAACTCTGATGACCTAAAAATAACAAGGGTCGATAAGCTTCATCGTCGAGGATCACCAGATAAAGCCCCTAAATGACCGCACAGTGATAAAGGAGGTAGGGTGCAGAGACAACCAGGAGGTTTGCCTAGAAGCAGCCACCCTTGAAAGAGTGTGTAATAGCCCACTGATCGAGCACTCTTGCGCTGAAGATAAACGGGGCTAAGCGGCCGAAGCTGTGGGATGTAAAAATAACCTGAAATATCTTCTTATTGAGTTGTTTATGGAAATTGATGATATTCATGAGATGTTTTGTAGTTTTGCTCAAAAAAAAAAAAAATTGCTTAGGGATTGGGAGGAGGTGTGATTAAGATTTAAGAGTGTTTTCTTAAAACTAGAATATGCATGGATTTTGTTATGTGATTGATTTGGTTTGATATGTTGTCTTTTGAAAGGTTCAGATATCTGCTTTTAGGGGTTGCATAGATTGTATTATATTAGAGGAGATTAAGTTCAGTGGATTTAATGTTACTCAGTATTTTTTTCGTACAAGGCTTTATTATTCTATGCAGTTTTGTGCTACTTCTCTGTGTGTGCATGTATGGATTTGAGATTTGGTGGAAACTGACTGGTTAATATGTGTGTGGTGATCTAGGTTAGCAATGCTCACAGTTGGACATGCATGGATCTTTATATTTTCGCCACCCCTTATCGTGTAACGTGGGATTATTATTTGCTGTCCCGAGAGCATACACTTGAGATCAAAGAGTGGGAAGGGAAAGCTGAGTATGAGTATGTAAGTGACCATCTTTCTTTATGTACACTGTCACTAAAGAGAGTGTTGTGAAACCCATATTTTTGTTTGAGATCCTTACTCTCCTTGCTATCAGGTGAAAAACCATGGTTTATCAATTTTCCTCTTGCAAGCTGGGATGTTGGGGACCCTTCAGGCACTTTGGGAGGTGTTACCTCTTTTTACAAACACTGGATGGGGCGAGAACTCCAATATTAAATTTTTGGAGAAACATATGGGAGCTTCTTTTGATGTACGTCCTCAACCTTGGATTACAAATGTCAGTGCTGATGACATTCATTCTGGAGATTTCCTTGCCGTTTCAAAAATTCGAGGTCGTTGGGGTGCTTTTGAGACTTTAGAGAAGTGGGTTAGTGGAGCTTATGCTGGTCACACTGCTGTTTGCCTAAGAGACTCCAATGGGAAGCTCTGGGTTGGGGAGTCGGGACATGAAAATGAAGAGGTAAAATATTTATGTTGCATAATATCGATTGGTTCAATGCAATATGTATTATATTTCATCGCATTGTTATCATTATCTTACGATTCACATTATAATATATATGATTGATCTGAGCTGCTAGTGATACGAATCATTTTTTATGCTTGAATCACTCCATGAATCGCAGAAATCACATAGGAATCACTTGTTGCACTTGAATTGTGCGCAACCTAGTTCAGAAGCTCCCTAATTTTATTTTATTTTTAACAACTAGCAAAATGAGAGAGGGAATAGGCCGATTCTTACCATCCAATCACACCTAGGGTGGCCCGTTGCCTCCTTTTCATGTTTTCTACTCATTCTACTTGTCTTCTACTCTTCTTTGCCTCTACCGGTTAGCCTACATGCCAGTTTGGTGCTCCTCTCTTTTATTTTAATTTTTCCTTTGGGAGTGGCCACTTTTTTTTTGCTTTTATGGCTGTTACGATTTTGAGATCTTTGTCTGCTTTGAAGATTATATGTCACTTTGTTCGCTATTTTGACTTTTGATATATGTTTTCGTTAGTTGTATATTCAATGTTTTTATTATTAACCATGAATCTTACAATTCACAATAGGGATTTGCATTTCAGAAAATTGGCCTTCATATCATGAGTTGAATTTCAATTCAACTACTATGTTTTGTAGTCACTTCTTTTTAATTTCTTTAGTATTTATATTTTCTTTAAAAAACTAACATTTCTAGAGTCCCATGCGGTTTTTAGTTTTTGATATAAAGATTTTTTTTTAAGTTCCTTTAACCATGCTGTCTCTAGAGTAGCAAGATTATATTCTCTGATTCAGTTTGCTACTGGGATTGAAAATTGGTGCATAGTGTTTATCATGTCCGCATTTATATTATAGATTTTCTTTTACAGCAAATAATTCATCATGGTTGCTGAATCATTTGAGCAATGATGGTAAAAGTATAGTGGTTCGTCAACTCTGCAGCAGCATTTGGAGTGTAGTTGCTATCATTTTATTTCCTTCCTCACTTTTTGTTTGCAGGGAGAAGATATAATTGCTTTGATGCCATGGGAAGAGTGGTGGGACTTTGAACTGACTGAAGATGATTCCAATCCCCATATTGCACTGCTTCCGTTGCACCCTGACTTGCGTGCCAGGTTTAATGAGACTGCTGCATGGGAGTATGCACTGAGCATGGCAGGAAAACCATATGGTTACCATAACATGATCTTCAGTTGGATAGATACTTTAGATGGAAACTATCCACCCCCCTTGGATGCTAATGTGGTATTAATTTAATCAGTCATTCTGCATAAATTTCAATTCATGTGTTGACATTACACTGTTATGCCAAGCTTGAGAATTTTGTACCCACATTTTTCCAACAATTATTTGAACTATTTCAAACAGAGATTAAAATATACCATGGTCTTGATCTTGCAGAAATTAATATGATCTTTCTACATAAGTTGTTGAATAGCATAAAATTTTGTCTGAATTACAGTACCATCAGCTTGTGTAGCTTTATGTATAATTGCCTGGCTCCCACCCAAGAAGACCATTTCTATTGAAGAAAATGTTCATTCACACACAGATAAAAATGATGAATAAGTTCACAAATGTGGTTTCATTTATTGATTGTGTTGATTATCTTCTGCCCGGTCTTTTGTATGCTTTAGCCACATGCTATATAGCTTAACTTTTACGAAATGAGTCTTTTGAGCATTTATTTTGTTGCTCTGCAGGTTGCTTGTGTTATGACAATTTGGAGTCAACTCCAACCTGAATATGCCGCAAATATGTGGAACGAAGCCTTGAACAAACGACTTGGAACCAAAGTATGCTGCAATCCATTTTCTTGCTATCATACACACTTGAAAGAGGAGATATAATAATTTTATTTCTTGATCAGAAAATGTACTATAATTAGACGTATATATGTGTATATGTGCTAAACTTAGGCTAAATTGTGTTGGTGCTATTATTGCAGAAATCTCCTAAATGTAGAAACTAGGAATTTAAATAATACACACAGCTAACTGAATAATTCTCATATTACAAATGTGGGACTACAACACTCCCCTCAAGTTGGTGAATGGATGTCTATCATCCTAACCATGCAAGCAAGAGTGTATTATAGAGATTAGTAAACATTTGCCAGTTGGAATTCATATATATATATATATATATATATATATATATATATGAGGTTTTTTAGGGAACTTAATGTATGACATATGACAGACCAGGCATCTGTATCTTTTATAACTGCTTTGTGATAATATGGAGTTTCCCCATTAATGAAAATAAGTGTGTGTTTCTACAGGGACTTGACCTTTCAGAAGTTTTAGTAGAAGTTGAAAAGCGTGGATCATCTTTTGATGAGCTGCTGACAATTCCTGAACAGGATGATTGGGTCTACAGTGATGGGAAGTCAACTTCTTGCATTGCTTTTATACTTGAGATGTACAAGGAGGCAGGGCTGTTCGATCCAATCGCCAGTTCTGTTCAAGTGACCGAGTTTACGGTGAGTTTGCTGGGTAGTTTGGTTTCTGTTTTTTGAATTGCAATATTATAGTCCACAAACTTTAACCTTTTCCCCTCAGTCCTAAACCTCCCAGGTTTGGGGGTAAGAAAAAAAAGGGTGGAGATGGATTTTTTCTCCCTATTTTCCCTCTCCAAATTTTTGAACCAAACAAGGATTTTCTATAAAAAAAATCTTCTCCCCCTTCCAACCAAACACTATAGAAGTAATTTTACAAAGTGAAGTCAAGTTGTTGAGCAAGATTGATATCAGTTCATCATGAGTATTATTTTAGTGATTTTAGAAGTTGAAAACATTTTATTGTTGTAGTTTCTTAACCAAGCCAATTTGGGCTTGTTTTTTTCCCCCGCAATAAATGCAGATAAAAGATGCTTACATACTCAATTTTTTTGAGAACAATTCTAGTCGCTTGCCAAATTGGTGCAATGATGGAGACACGGTGAAGCTTCCTTATTGTCAAATTAAAGGAAAGTATCGAATGGAATTACCAGGATACAACACCATGCAACCATATGAGCATATGAATGAAAGGTGTCCATCTCTTCCTCCAAAGTACTTCAGAACCAAGAATTGCTAGCAGTCATCAATTTTTTTCCTCCAATCCTATGGCTAATAGTCAACAGATTTTTTCATCCTCATTGGATTGCTGAAGAGATGCCAATTGAATTGTTGTATCCATTTGATTTGTAAAATATAAAACAAAAAAGTTCAAACAATTTGATATTGTGCATATATACATTCTTATGGACTTCAATTACACGTTCATGTAATTTGAATTTGTAGCTAGATTGAACATAATGTAAATATCTGGGACTTAAATGTATTTTCTTTCAAAATAAATTTGAGTACGTTTCATATATTAAATCTTTTCTAACATGTATGATTTACTTTCAAAAGTATTTTTGCATACTTATATTTTAGTTGGAAACTCTTGGGTGTTTCATAAAACCAAGATTAAGGTTCTTTTTTTGCTAAACTTTTATAAATGAAAATTACTCTCAACTTAAAACTTCAGTTTACAAACTGCATGTAAGAGAATTAATAATGGCAGACACTTGAGGGTATTTGCTAAAGTTTAATTTTAGTACATGTAAGAAATCAAGTCCAGATCTTCCTAAAATTTCTTGAGCTTCTATGATCATAACTCAGCTAAGACTATTTGTTTAATATTGTACTTTACACAAACGAATATTTTATTTTATTTTTTGCCAGAGCAATTTTTTCTATGTGAAACTTCATGTTCGTGTTCAGCAACCAACCAAAATTTAATTCTCAGACCCTTGCATTGGTAGCAAACTTTCCTGCTTTTGGATCAAAAATAGATAAGATGACTAGTTTGTATATATAGCATTGATTTATTTGTGATAAACTGATACAATCATACGCTGATATATAATATTGACTTATTTTTGGTACATTGCATTAGAAGACCAGAACTTATCGAAATGGCCATTAAGGAAGTCTCCTTGGAGAAATTTGAACTAGTAGCCCTTGAGTTGGTGTTGGCATTGGAACCCTGCTGAAAAAATTGTCTGAACATAGCTTCCAACTGAACCGAGTCACAATGTAATGAATTGCAACGAGAGTTTCAAGCCTAGCAAACTCATACCCTGGGCATATTCTTTGTCCCCCTCCAAATGGAATGAAACTGTAGGGTGGTACAGATGCTTGGTTTTTAAATCTATTAGGATCAAACTTAGATGGCTCAGGGAAAATGCTCTTGTCCATGTGGGTCAGTGCTGTGACCCAAAAGATCTACATACATGTAGAAAGGTTTTTATCAGTAACACGATTTCATTGAAAAAAGTTCACCAATGAAAAACAGTAGTTTCACTTACTTGCCACCCTTTGGGTATGTGGTATCCATCATATTCAATATCTGCTGCAGCCTTTCTGAAGCCACCAAAAAGAGGAGGAAACATCCTAAGAGTTTCATTTGCTACTCTCCATGTGTACTTCATCTTTGCAAGGTCTTCCCATGTTAGCGCCTCTTCTGAGCGCTTGCTCCTTGCTATCTCTTCCTGTTCTGCAACCTCATAACCAAATGTGTTAATATCTTTGCCTTAACATGACACTTGTCATGTGTGCTTTCTTTTAGTTTCATTTCTATGTTCTATCAGTGTAAATATATTTGTACTATTAATCAATAAAAAATCATGTTAAATACTAGTTGCAAAGTTGTTATTATAACACTTAATAAACTTATTATATATGGCTGTTTGTGATCAGATGATAGTGTGAAATTTCTTTACACTGTTCACTCTTTCTTTTTTTCCTATTTAGTTTATTAAAATAACAAAACTGTTAAAGGAGCAACTACTATAGCCATATGAGTAACAAAAATTTGCTCCTTTTGTCCGTTCACACACACACATTGTTGATGATACCTTGAAGAACTGCTTCATAAATAGCAGGTTCATTGGCTAAGAGCCGGATGACGAAAGTGATTAGAACAGATGAAGTGTCATATCCAGCAACCATGACAAGCTTAATGTTGTGAATAATTTCCTTTTCAGATATGACTTGTTTGCCATCTTCATCAACCATGCCTAACAAGCAATTGATCAAGTCTTGGTGGATAGAGGCCCCATTTCTCTCTAGTTCAATCTTCTTCTTATGCACAATCTCCTTCAACATGGTTTGCATTCTTGCACTTTCTCTAAGGCTGCGGTTATAGCGTGTGAAGGGCACGTTAATTGGGACTGACCACATTCCTGCTATCATCGCTTGAAAGCAATCCAGGAATTGATCTCTTTGTTTTCCATCCTCGAGACCAAACAGAAGAGAGCAAATTATATTGAATGTGAGAGTCTTCATCAGGGGCAATACCTGTCAAAAAACAAAAATAGTGACACAATATTTCTATTTTGAGTATAATTTCTACACACCATAAGAAGTCATGACAGGTATGAATGATAAGTTGTTATTGTAAGTTAACAAACTTACCAGTACATAACAATTTATAATTAAATGATATAAAATCACTTTATAGTGTACTATTAGTGTATAGATTATTTTTTCAATTTTTTCCAAATCTGATTTACTTTTTCTTAACCTGGACAAGAGAGTATATATTGTTAGAAAAATACTTGGTAGACAACGGCAATACGCAAACAACCACATAGTTATAAAATGTGAAGAGAGAAAAATACATATATGTACACTATATTATCTCATATATTATCTATGAGAGAATTGACTGGTTGACTGTGTATTACAGATGGCTGCGAAGTAAAGTTACATGTGTTATTACAAGTTACAGGTTACAACCCAACATGTGCTTTGGTTTGCATAATGTTAGGATTTGCTTCCCAGTCTATTATTTTCCCTCTCCACATGATGAAAAATTATTGCATATTCTGATATCATCATGGTCTGAACTAATCTCTACACCTACTATTTTAATTAGTGCGTGTTTGGTTTCACCTTACGAAATTGATTGAGTATAAATTTGATTCTAGATAAATTTTCACATGTTTGGTTTCACGTTGGAGCGGGAGAAGAATTTAAAATTGATTTTGTATTCAAATTAAAATTGATAATGAATTGAAACAATTTTAAGTAGCTTTTGTATTGGATAAAAAAATTTACACTGAATTTCATTATGAAGTTGATTTTATGATTAAACATCCAACCATTAAGCACCTTACTTTAAAATCAATCTTGACCAAATCAATTTTGCAAATGCAATTCCATTCAAAATAAATTTTACCATCCCTTATCCAAACATGCACATATCTAATTGGGTTGTGAAGATACCTTGACCTGCTGTTTCCCCTGCCAATGCATCTCTAGGTGCCTCCTAACTTCTTCATCCATTTTCCCCACATATTCCTTCAAAGAATCTGGCTTCAAGAATGAAACAAGTGCACCTCTGACTCGGCTATGATCTTCACCACTCAGTTCCAGCAAGTTCCGGTCACCAAGGATCATTCTGATAGACTGTGTTTGCTGATTAGCAATTGTGTTACCGCCACCAGAGAATATAAACTTATTTGCAGCCTGTCCATATATTAAAACTGTTGGTTTCCCAAAAAGGCTTAGCTTTGAAATGGGACCATACTTGTTGATTCTTTCTTGCACCCATTTTTCTGCAGTGTTGCCACGCATAGCTCGAAGAAGGCCAAGACTTTGGCCTATAATAGGTATTCCAAGGGAACCTGGAGGGACCCTTTTGGATGGTTTTGTTTTTCTTCTAAGCAGAAGAAGAACAGGAATAAGAAAGAGGAAACTTAAGAGAAGAAGACTCATTGTTCAAGATTTTTTTTTCAGGTTCTCAAGATGGTTATGCTCTTGTGAGAGTATTTATGTGAGGCTTTTGTGAGAGGGCTTGTCCTTTGCTTTGATCTCTATATTTGGAGTGATCAAATGAAAATGATTGTGACTCTTGACAAGAGCAACAGCAGGCCATGGACCTTAAAAAAGCTAAACTCTTATATAAGATTGATTCTGCGCTAGTACGTGGAGGACAAGCGCATCTAAGGACCTGCTCATCTAGGCCCTGTTTGATACCATGGAAAAACCTATAAAAAAAAATAGAAATTTTTTAATAGGTTCCACCATTTTACACTCTACTCTAATTTCAATATTTTTATTTCATTTCATTCTCTTCTAATATGTGTGGATCGTATTCTTGAGAAGTAATTTGTTTTTAAAAAGAATCGAATAGTGTTAATCTGCCGTATTCGTCTCTTTTGAAGGATAGACATCATTAATAAGGAATACTTATCAATTTTGCTATAATTTTACTTCTAAATTAGCTTCAATATGCAGTAAATCATCAATTTACTGACATAACATTTTTTATCTTCGCATTTTATAATTAATTATTTAATTATTTGGCTATCAAATATTTTTCATTACTTATTTGTCAATGATGCCAAAGGAAGTGACCACCAAGGCCTGTTGTGATGTGAGATGGAGTCAAACAAAAACAGCAGGTTTGGCGTGAAAAAAGTATGGACAAATACATTTGAGCTCACTCCAGTGTGCCTCGGCATTTTTTAATCATTTGTCTTTATTGATATTAGCTTAGCAAATAAAGTAGACATGAATAATGTTGCAGTCTTAATGAATTATAATAGTTTTATTTGGAAGAAGACAGATAAAGGAGATGGGAATCTGATAGTGAAAAATGCCTTTAGGATGAATCCACCGCGACAACAAGTTTTTACGCATAAATGAACCTATCAACTAATTGGTTTCGAATTCAATCAGTCCAACAGGCCAACTCGATCATTTTTGTCGGTATTGGTTAAGAGATTGTTCTCTGACAACACTGCTCTAGTTCTCGGTTATAAGAGATGGTTAAAGATATTACGGTTTCTTTAGATTAGGTTACTCTTTGTCTAAAACATTGAAAATCATTATTTATTTTCTAATCATTAGAGCGCATTACTAGCAAATTATATTTTAAAGGCTTTTTTCATCAGAAGTTTCATGTGTAAGCACACCAGTATTGGCTAATACAATAACTAAGTTAATAATTTAATTCCTGAGAGGCTCGGTCAGAACCTAATCTAGTTGTTGACAAAGTAATTTATTTCAGATTTCAGGTAGATTCACACCAAGAAATGAAAATTTACTGATCAGTCAAATAAGTTTTAGTACATTTCATTTGGAATTTCCATCTAGTTTGTCTAAGTATGCAACAAATAAGAGCCAGTTTTGCATTTAAGCAACCTCTGTGACAAGGTATGCTAAGAGAAAAAAGAAAAGGAATAAAAAGAGCTGCTTAGAGAGTGATGAAGCACTGGCCCAATTCTCCTACGTGTATAAAGAAAACGACAACAACAACTATCTTTTGCTACATACTCTGATATCACTCAAGTTCAATGATATATCCCAATCATCCAAGGGATTTAGGTCAACCAACATATTTGTATTATAGTAAGCAAATATATGACATATCACTCAGCCTTGGTGGGGAGATGGTTGCCACCAGTTGCTAGTTTGTAGAGATAAAACAGAGTCATGAGAGCACTGCAAGAAAAAGACAGAAATGTTCACGTATGCAGTTAATTATCAAAAAGAAATGTTCATAGATTTATAATCTACAAACTAACAACTTATCCAACAATTAAAACTTAAAGTTTAAATTTAGTTCTAATAACTCTGAATAAAACTATGTTTAGAATGAGTTTGGGTACTTCTAACCAATCCTTTGATTACCTGATTCCTGCAACAACACCAGCAGGCATAATCTTGGATGTTTCCAAATATCGCTGCCCCATGACCCAAGTAAGTGCGGCCGCAGAAACTGATTGACAGTATACAAAAAAATAAAAAACAGAGAAATTTAATCACACAAATATGGCCCATAATTAATTCAGTGAGCATAGTTTGTCAGATGAATACAACGTAACAGACATACATTTCCAGTATGAACACAGAGATACTCATTGATCCTACATATTGGTCATAGTTTTAACTTACAACTTATGAAAATATTCTAGCTTAATTTTCAGTTTTGGCACAAGATAATGCAATCTGCTACATCTCTGCCTCTGTTAACCTTTCTTCACATACTTTCTATTACTAAGTAGAAGCAATGCAAGTCACTACTGACATAGAGCATGCTTTGATTAGAAAGAGAACATAACAAACAGTCATTCCAAAGATACGAGTCAAGTAGAAGGCTTAAGTTTTGGAACCTAGAAACTGGATTGCTCTTCTATGCATTATGACCAAAACACTAAAAGAAAAGAGATAATAGAGATATTGCATAAAGCTTACCCATTTGATTTCAATAGCCCAAGAAATTTTTAATCAATCTCCAGAAACACTTGAGTGTTGCAAACAAGAGGCATTATTGTAATATACTATTAACATCTCTGCCCAAACAATACTTAACCATTCACTAAATGTCACCAGCCCTTAAACACAAGCAAATAATACTAGCTTAACGATTATCTGAATCACTTGCAAACCATCAATCTTAAAAACAGTCACTGTCACCATTCTTACAAAGGTGAAGATTTAGAAATTGGGATTTTAGAAATTCAGCCACAATCCATGTTTTTTTGTCTATCCATGTAGACACACTAATCTTAGAATATCAATTGGAATATTTTCAGACTCAGACACTCCTTAAAGCCTGTGCCCAGCTTACCATAAATGGAAACATTTCTCAACTACTCTTCTTTCTCAATGAATATACAACTCACTGCTAATAAATGTGTTTTATCTATAAGAACTTCAAATCTTTTTCTATCATAAAATTCTGATTTCAATAGAATAATATTTAATACAAATACTTCCCCTCAATTGATATTTTATATTCTAAAACCTGTTCTTATATTCGAAGCTACTGCAAAAAGCTCAAGTCATGCAGCAAACCCATCTCATCAACTATACCAATGAAAAAACTGTATGGGGCAAGATCCAAGTCTGATGAGCAATGGAAACTCGAAACCATGCACACAATATATCTTAATCAGATGCATACACTTCTTAACAAACCATGCCATTCAAGCCTACTTAGGATAAACTTCTAAACAAACAGTTACAAAACATAAAAATAAAACAAATCAAGACGGTAAAATAAATTACACTTCTCCCATGAGTTAAAACATTACACGCATCATAACATTTTAAAAAACTCTTGTCCTTTAACTTTTCCACAAGTTAAGATTCATAAGTTAGTTTTAACAAAATTAATTCAGTATACCTTATCTTCTTCTCTGATAAGTATTACAAGTAGCTCATGGCGCATACTAGTTTAAGTAATTCAGAGGATTATCAGCCTGATTCTCTAGAACACAGAACTACAGCGTCTTTGGTTTCACATCTCACACGTCATTTTTCAAACACAATTTTCCACGTTTACTTAGAACCTAATAGTCATAACTTTCAAATCTCAACCGTAATCTCTTACTTATCATATATTTCCAAAACAAACATCTAATCATCTTAACATCATAAGAGAGAATTCAAATCCAACATTTCAAACCATCTAAAACGAATCCAATAAACGAAGAAAATCATCAAATAACAAATTCTAGCACAAAACACATCTCAGATCTAGAATCGAGAACAAACTCAACAACCACATGCAAACGAAACGACGAAGCCATGCATTTCCAAAACAAAACAAACAACAACAACAACAACAATAACAGTAATAGTAAACGAAATCAAAGGAAAGAGAAGAATACCGGTCTCGATAACGAGAGCGAGGTAAGAGTTTTTCCGTTTTCCAAAAGCATTGAGACTGAGATAACCGGCGAGAATGAGAACCAAACCGGAAGCGGCTCCTCCGGCGAGAGAAGCTGTGCTTCCTTTCTTGATGAATCCAAAGAGACCTCCACCGAGTAACAACAATCCGTACGGAATCGTGAAGCAGAAATCGTGCATTTTCAGATTCCAAAATCGCAAAGAATGATTCAAACACAGAGAAACAGAGAAAGAAAAGAAGGAGCGTGGAAGGCACAAGTCAAATATTAACACCCAACCAAACCCTCCACTTACTAATTAACAACACACATTCACACACTTTCATTCAACTCTCGCAATGCGTCATTTTTAATTTTCTTTTTTTTTTAAAAAACTTTAATTATCCATTTAGACTTTACCTCTTTATAATTTTTTATTTTATGAATTTTACTCTTATAAATAACTGTCATTTTAATTTCTTTCTAATTTTTATTATCTTCTAATGTAAAATAATTAACATATTGTAAATAGATTAATTTTTATATCACCAATTACGTGGATTGACTTTGATAAGATTGTTCCACTTTAATAAATTATATGTGACTGAATAGAATTATCAACTTTAATTAATGGTCCCATGTGATTAGTTGAATAGTGAATATTGTAAGAAAAGAAAAAGAAGTTGAATAGTGAATAGTGACTCATTAGCCAAAATAGATTTATTTAATTTTGTTTGGACGTATTTTCTATACACATGTTGACATGTCATGGGTTGGAGTTAAGCTTGTAAAAGTTTAAAAATTACCGGATAAAAAATAATCAACTCATTGTTTTAGAATTATATCAACCCTTAGGAAAATGATATTATGGTATATTAATTTATTAGAGATAGTCATATTTAATATTTAATTGGTTGGATATGTTTTTTTATTTTATAGTTATAAGTTTGTAGTTTATGATAAATTATTTTTTAAAATTTTTAGTTTAACTGGACATGTTTAAAAAATTTAGTCTGATTTAGTATAATTTGATAGATTTATATTCTGAATTTTTATGAAACCTACTTTATCCTTTTATTTTTTAATTATTTTTAATTTATATTTCTCTAACCTTATTTATAAATATATATTTATATCAAATTTTATTTTCTATAATATAATAGAAATATTTTTTTATCGTAAAATATAAAAAAATTGAATTCAATATTAAACATAAAATATATAAATAAAAAATGTTAAACAAGATTGAATTCGAACAATGAAACGAGACTCTAGAAAAGATCTTTTTTTACTAGAGTCCCATGTCTTTTTTTTTTTTGTTTGTGTCTAAATAAAAAATATTTTAAAAAAAATTCATAAAATAATATTTTTAAACCCCTTACTGAGACTTATTTAATTTAAATATAGATTTAATTTTTTATGATATTTATTATTATAAAATAACACTGTAATTCAATGATAAAATTTAGATTTATACCTTAGCTTATTAATTTTCTCTAATATTTGTTATATCTACTATTTGTTATGTCATTTATTTCTTATAACCATTTTGTTTATAAAATTATTCATAGAAAATAACATGTTTTTGAAATTGTCTGTCATAATTAATGTTTTTGCTCATAATAAAATATATTTTGTCATATTGTTTTTCAGAATGAAAGCTTCCTTTGTCTTCATATTTCAAAAATGTAATTTTTTTAGGGTTTTGTAACAGCCCAAACTAACATTACCAACAACAATGGCTTTTATTGGTACCACAACTTGGTTCAAGTTCAACCCTTCACGTTGTCACAAACTCCTTCTCCATAGAAACCCCAAAATTTCGATGTCGACAACGCAGGGTCAATCGAAAAGACCCATTTGCCCCTCTTGTTCTAAACCCACCCGAACCTGTCTCTGCTCTCGAATCCTCACACCGGGTATCGATAATTCAGTTCATGTAACCATTCTACACCACGCGCTAGAGCGTAAGCACCCTCTCAATTCTACCAGAATCGCTGTATTGGGTCTCAAGAATCTTACTGTTACAACTGTTTCTGACGTTAATTTCGAAGCCCGGTTCCAGATTCGGTTGTTGGATTCGAATTTGCATTCGGGTCATGCTGCAAATCGCCCAAATGGGTTGTTTTCTTGTCATTCTCGGGATGCCCAGGAATTGTTTTCTGAGAAAAATTCAAACTTGATTGGTAGTGGAAAATGGGGTTTGGGAAATGATATTGGAGTTGTGAATCAAGTGAGTGTCTGTGATGGTGCAGTGGTGAATGATGAAGTTGAGAAAAATGCCATTAGTCCAGATTGTGATTTAACTAGAGATGTACATGAAGAGAATGGAGGGGTTGCTGTGAGTTTTACCATTGGAAAATATGGTGCTATTAACTCTGTGTCTCATATTTGGATGGGACAAGGACGGTGTGAATCTCCCAAGTTAAGGTTTGACAATGTTTGGGGTTATCCTGAAGCTTGTGAAGCACTCTCAAAAGGGTTTTTGGTGAAGAAGTTTCAAAGGAAGCAACTGAATAAGGAAGTGGAGTTTGAAGAAGAATGTGAAGAATTTGAGCTTGAGGTTCGTCCTGGATCGGTACTACTATTTCCCTCTGATAAGGCTGTGAATATTAGTGACTTAGATGCTATTGGTTTTGTGGTGAAAAACTTGATTGTTCTGGATGGAACATGGGCCAAGGCAAAAAGGATTTACAGTGAAAATCCTTGGTTGAACTTTTTGCCGCATGTGAAGTTGGAAGTGAATGAGATGAGCTTGTACAGTGATGTGAGACATCAGCCTAAAGCTGGTTATCTGTCCACCATTGAGAGCATTGTGTTTGCCTTGAAGGCAGTTGGGATGAATCATGAGGGTTTGGATGGTCTCTTGGATACTTTTGAATCCATGGTTGGAGATCAGAGACGATGTAAAGAGGAGAGACTGAGCAAACACTTGTCCAGTTGAGGTCCTTTCTTCTTTTGATTGAACAACTTGAAGGAGTTGCTTTAACCCAAATTAGAAAGAAAAATAGTTGTTAGACAACTGCAATACGCAAATAAACAGACAACTAGTTATGAAATGTGAAGTGAAAATTGCAATTCGCAAATAAAATGACAACTAGTTACGTGATTGACTGTTTATCACATTTAGCTGCAAAATAAAATCGAATTAGAAACTATTTGCAATAAATTGTGAACCAAGAACTTCTTCGAGTCTTTGGCCCATGCATACTTTCTATGCATGCATGCACAACACCGGAGTCCTGCCGGATCATCTGATATATGCATGGAGAACTGGTACTCCAGTGAGTTTATGGAGAGATTAATGATAATTGATGCACCATATCTGCTGAACAAGGACAAGAGCCGTGTGAGATTAAACAACCAGTTATGATTGGACTATGCTATTATTAAGAGGGTGGGAGTTTGTAGCGATGTTTTAGCATAATGCTATTATTAAGATTGGACAATGCACTGAATGATAATTTCAGAACCAAGAGAATTCTGCAGTTTGAATTGTTACTATCGCAAAGAATAAATGGAAGACATTATGCACATTGCACAGTGCCAGAGTCTCTCCTCTGTAAAGTATGGAAGAGCCTGTTTCCCAAGATCTTTTAGACAGAATCATGGCTGTTCATGCTTATGATGTGGGATCTTCAACACTTGCTGGTCTCAACATCAAGCCAAGGGACATTGCAAGCATCGACCAGGACTGTTAATGATACAGAAACCTCAGCAGAAACAGGAGTTAATTGTCAACAAAACACTTACTCTACCAAATGAACACTTAATGTTTGTCCATTTTTTAGTGCTATTCTTCATTGCTGATTTACGTTATCATTTATTTCTCATTTAACCTGGTATGAACGAACAATGATTTCAGATATAAGGCATTTTGTTAATTAGACCTTCGTGTATCGTAGTATTTATCATGGTTTTTTACACTTTGCGTGGCTCTAGATTCATATCCAAAATTTAAATTCCAGTCAGGGATGTAAAATATACACATTTGTCTAAGTAACCAAGTTTTAGTTTTCCCATATAAAAACGAGAAACCAATCTTACAGGTGCAGACAAAAATCAAGCAACATCATCAATTTAAATATTTAATTACATGAACCAGCACAACCAGCAGCTATTTACTGGAATACCTCAGTCTACTCACTCTGCTGCTAGAAGTGATACATACTAAACTAAGGATTTGTCTGAGTTTATATTTACAAAACATTTGCTAATCCACGCAATTAAGGAATGACGGTAGCAGACCTATGACATTTAGGGTGTCATAAGTGTACTTCTGAGCTCATGCGTCTTCTGATTAACACATTCTGAGCTGACCAAAGAGGTCAGCCAGATATCATCTGCTTTTACTGACTGATCGTCGTCATTCCTGTGCCAACTCCAGAAGGCATGAGTGGAGTTTACAATCTTCAGCTCACCATGACCAAAACTGGCTTCACGGAATTCTGACCAATTTGGCTGTGGGTTTATATACCTGTCAACAAACAATGATGTAAGGATACATCTGGCAATGATGAAAGAAAAACAAATTTAAGGCTGCATGCATGCTGATGAACCTCTATATAGCTTCCCTTATTCAGAAAACAGATTTCTGTGGATTGTTTCTGGCTATGAAACTTACTTATGAGCTAAGCCTTCTCTGTTTCCTCCATCACCAATAGTTATATGGACAGCACCACAGGGATCGAATCTTCCATTATACACACGTTTCTGACAGTTAGAGAGAGTGTTAAGATCCAGTTTCCATTAAATGGTGCTTACCAAGAAAATAAAATGCTAAATCATAAAGACATACTGAACGTTCATAAGCGTGAACATGACCAGCAATAACTAAATCAACACTAGCAGCATAAAGCAACGGCTCCATAGCTTCCATCATATCATCCCCTGCACCTTGATGAGCCTTGTTACTATTATACCATGGCACGTGAAATAACACAAGAAGCCAAGGTGTCCTTTTCCTATCCACCTTTGAGAGATCTTCCTGTGGATGAACAGAAGTGTATAAATTAGAGTGTAAAAAAGGGTCCAAAGTAGTTTTCTTTCTAAAATAATAAGGTGGTTTAAAAAGATAAATGATAATAATAATAGTAACAATCATGATTGTGCAGTTATCCAAGTATAGTAGCACACTAAAACTTGATCAATAATCTTGTCAAAAAAACAAAAACACTTAATCAATGGGGGAAATCAACTGACCTTTAGCCATCTATACTGTTCAGAGTACACATCATAATCAGCATAGGAGCCAAGCATGATAATGTGAACACCTGCAACTTCAAAAGAATAATAGAGATTTGAAGTTGATCCACTCTCCTCATATGGCATTTTCCATCTGGAATTATACGACACAAACTCATCCGTAAACAATGGTATGTTCTCCTTTTCATGGTTTCCCTCTGTTACCATCCATGGCCTTGTACTGGCAAGCGGCTCCACCAGTCTCCCAAAATCGTCCCACAGATGCTGCATACAATCAGCATATGAAAGGTCTCCTGGAAGCAGATAGACATCATATTTACATTGATCAATGTGAGCCAATGTCGATTTAGTCCAACCGGTTTGACCGAGATCCCCAGCCACAGCAAAAGTAATTGGAAATTTAGCTGGAGGAGTTTTGAGCTGGAACTCAGCACCTTTTCCACCACACCGGTAAAAGTACACAGTATTGTCTTCCAAAGGGCCAATCACAGCATGGTGTATCTTTCCTGAGCTGTAAAACAGATAGTTATAAGAGGTGTACTCTCCTTCAGCTATTGAGTCATATCTCCCAGGTAATGTTCCATATTCTACATATGAAGGTGAAACTCTATCATCAGTTATCCAAGTAACTCTCATGTGCTTGTCTCCTGCCAAAGAAACGTGTACCTGGAAAAAAATTTCACGTCAGAGAAACTGAAATTTAATAGTCACCATGAATGAACATGCATAAAGAGGTTGATATTTTCTTGGTACACCATATGTATTCTCCACCAAAGACAATAATGTTTAAGTCAAGTAAGAACACTACGAGCGAAACAACTTTATTTGGTAGCCAACTACAATACATAGTCAACCAGTCAACTCACTCACAAAACATATACTTATATAATTTTTTCTCTTTCTTCACATTTCATAACAAGTTGTCTGCATATTACAGTTGTTTACAAGATATTTTTCTAAGGGAAAACGACATCCACAACTCGAGATCATTGCTTAAACTAGTAAGTTGGAACAACTCCATATCAATTCATCTACGCCTACGGTTACAAAAGTAAGTTGATATGATCACTTAATAGAGAACTGTGTATAACCAATAAAATAACTTATAATTCATCATGAAATAGAGTAATTCTAAAAATATAACCCTACATCAAAAAATGAATCCTCTTAACTGAACACCATAACCCAATAAAACAAGTTTTTCAGATAAAAATCCAATCAAATACAAAGGGTATCAAGTACTGTAAGATCAACCACACAGAAAGTAAAAACAACACAAAACTGAAAAACTAAAAAAAGAAAAAAAGGGTGTGTGATGATATCTTATATTATTTATGAACATGAGAAATGAAAGAGAGGTTGACCTGTTGAGGATAAGAGGAGTGAGACCATGGAAGGGTAAAGGTTTTTCGAGGAAGAGGGCGAACATATTGAGATTCAGCGATGACAGTTGCAACAAGAAGCGATAGAATCAGAAACAGTTTGAGTTCCATTGAGAAATGAAATGTGTTGTGTGGCGTAACAACAGTAACTGCCAGAGACAACAACAATGTACTTCAACCTCAATCTTGGTTTTATCTTCACCCACCTAGTCCAAACAATCACATGACATCACCAAATTTGTCGTCACCTTATTAATAAATAATAATAACAATCAGTTTTAAATGTTTCAGTTGATTACTGAATTTTATTTTATCCATATGTGTTGAATATAACATGGAAGATTTTTAAGAATTTATTCACTCAATTTGATGTAAAGATATGTTTTATTATTTTTAAATAGAACAAAAATCAATACATTTTGTAAAAAATTAACAAAGGAATATATTGTTTAAATAGTTTTAATTAAATGTGAAATGTAGATTTGGTTTTATATAAAATAAGTTTTTAAGGAAAATTTTATTTTCCTTTTAATTATAAGAGAAAATTTTCATACTGGTTTAATTGTAATTTATTATGTATGTTGAGTTTATTAATTTTGAAATAAATTATCTTTAAAATCTTATTAAACTTAATTTTAATTGGTTGATCATATAATTTATTAGTGTATAACTATTATATAACATTAAAAAAAAAACATATCAACCGTTGAAATAGTAAATTTGTATATTTTTATACAATATTTACCATTAATTTTCTTTTTTATTGAAAAAATATTAAGTGTCTTCTATAAAAGATTACATGTTTTTCTATCGTTTAATACTTTCTTTGAAAAAATACTTAAATATATTATTCTATGAAATTTTAGCTTCTAAATATTTTATTTCAACAATTTAGTTTCCTAAATTATTAAACATCTAGACTTTTTAGTCATTCTGTCAATTAAATTATGTAAATGAATTGTGCTGACGAAACACTAAAAATAAAGAGATTTAATAATCTAGAGACTAAATTATATAAATAAAATATTTAAGAAAAAGAGTAAAGATATTTAACTATTTAAGTATTTAATTGTTCAACAAAGCAATGTCTTTTTTAAATACCATAAACTAGTAATTTAATTGATAAATATTGGGCGTTTAAATATATTTTACCTAGTTAACTAATTACCAAATATTATATCTTTAAAAATATTTAACCCTATCCAACTATCTTAAAAATTACACATAATTCACTACATAATGTATAGTGGATTCATCTGTCAACAAATGAACCGAATTGAAACAACTATTTCCTTTGGAACCTTTAATTAAAAAATTTTCAATGGTCAATACCCAAAAATAAACATTCTGCATGGAAGAATTTAGTTACATAAATTCATTTACTGATTATTTGCTCTAACTATTTATTTGGTCACAAAGACATGGAATAAAACATAAATAAAAAATGTGATTTTTTTTAAATAAATAAAAAGTGAAAGAAAGCTTGATTTTAAGAAATAATTTTTCAAAATTTCCTCTCCTTCAATTTTTTTTCTTCTTAAATTGAACTAGTAAAATTTTCATTCTACTTTTACTTAATCTATGTTCAAGCAAAAAAAAAAAGGTAATAATTACATAATTAATTTTAATTAATAAAATAAATGAAACACTGGAATTTAATTAAGGAACATTATAAATTATAAATAGAAGAAAAAAAGTAAAACTATTTTTATTTTTATATTTGCCTTAATCAAAGCCAAAAACGACATCGTTTTGGAACTGGACGTTGGCATTTGGAAACACAAAAACCCTAAACCCTACGTGCAACCCAGGGCGAAAGCCGTAAATCACTATAAAACCACTTCATCTTCGTCTTCCTCTGTTTTAACTTCTAAGTTTCTCTGCGGAGAGAAGAACTAATAGCAGCAAAAGCAGAACCAAAACAAAAAGAAAAAAAAAAACAAAACTATTAACCTTTGTTTTGGTGCGAAACCCTAACAATGGCGAGTTCCATAGCGTCACAATTAGAAGCTCTCAGATCCTTCACGAAAACCGACGCAGACCCTCTCAAGAGGCCTTTCACTCGTCCTTCCATCTTGTTCGATCCCAAAGAAGCTGCTGATATCGACCTCGAAACTATTTTCTCTATTGCTCTTCGAGGTCTATCTTCACCACTTGCTTCTGAAGTGTGTTATTATTCGTTTAGTTTCTGTTTCGATAAACTTCTTCTTAAACACTTATAGGAGAAGAATAGGGAGAAAAAGTGAAATCTCTGTAAATTAGAATTAGCTTAGAAACTAACTCATATTAGCTTCTTCGAAAGCTTGTTTTTAATTTATGTATAAGCTAAAGCATAAGTTAATTTTAGCTTATGGAGAAGCTTATTTAATTTTTTTGTTCCAATTTTCTTCTATTATAGGTACTTAGGTAGAAGTTTATGTAATTAGACCTTGTTAAGATTCATTTAGGGTGTTTTGAAGTGTATGGTTCATTGATTTATGACGGGAATGGAACATATGAATTATGAAGTGTGTTGCTACTTTATGTTATATTTTTGTGTTGATTTTATTTACTTTTTTTGCTTGTGACTGTTTCAGGGTTAGAGGTTCTTATTGACACAGATGCACGGTTCAGGAAATATCAACATGATTTGTTTAACCCCAGGAATAAAGATTTGGATAGAGAGTTGATGGGAGAAGAACAGAATAATCAACTCAATGCATCCATTGCTTCGTACTTGAGACTGCTTTCTGGATATTTTCTTATTCCGTCTGCTCTAAAAACACTTGAGTACTTGATACGTAGACACAAGTGAGTGAGCAGTCTATTTGATTTAGATAATTCCACTTGTTTCGACAATGTGTTATGATTTGTTTTCTTTATAGGGGTGCTGTGTTGATGGTAACATTTTGCCTGTGTTGTTTATTGTTATGTGATATTTGAGGTGGTTTGTTTTGAGTTTCAGGATTCAAGTACACAACTGTGAGGATTTGATTTTGTGTGCTTTGCCATACCATGACACACATCCATTTGTTCGAGTAGTACAGATACTTGATACAAGGTTAGAAAGATATGGTTATATATTTTTGGTTTGGTTGTGTCATTGTGAGGTAGATTACTGGTTGGAGTGGCTTCTGATGTTTCTGTTAATTTCTATGAAGGAGGAATACTAAGTGGGGGTTTCTCGAGGGTGTGAAAGTCTCCGGTGCACCGCCCCCAAGAACTGTCATAGTGCAGCAATGCATCCGCGATAAAGGAGTATTAGATGCTCTATGCACCTATGTGAGTGATTGTTCTGTGTTTAGTTGGGAATTTGAAACTTGTGTAGTGGAATCAAATAATTATATAGCTAAGTATTTGGTTACAGGCATCTCCATCAAAAACGTCTCAACCTTCAAGGCTTGTAATTGGCTTTTGTACTGCCGTGTTTATTGAAGTCTTGGGTTCTGTTGTGACCATTAATGATGATCTTGTAAAGAGAATACTTCCTTTTGTGGTCTCTGGTCTTCAGCCTGGCATGAAGGGGTTTTCAGATCACAAGGTTAGTTTCCAAGGATATTTTCTGTATGCATTAAAATCAATTATAGTTGGTCATCATACTTGTGGTGACCTTCTCATTTGTAAGAAAGTAATTGCTTTCCAATGTAGACCGTATGAAATAATTTTGAATAAAATATTATTCGTAACAAGTAGGATTAGTAATGAAGTATTTGTTATGTGGTACAAGTTGTGGTTACCTTCTCATTAGTAGTAGTCTAATTGCTTTTCAATGTAGACCGTGTGAAATGAATTTTCTCTACAATATCTATTAATGCAATATTATTTGTCACAAATAGGATTAGTAATGCAGCATTTGTAATGTGGTACAGGTTGGCCTAAACCTTTTTGTTAGCAAATGTTATTCACTGTTACTGTGCTTACTGTCTTAAAATCTTCTATATATTCTCTATAATTTTTATCTGCATAAATGTAGAATATGAGTGGACTAGCACATGTTATAATCTATATTTTGTTCAAGCAATTGATTGCTTTATTTTGCAGCAGATTCTTTGATTTTTAAAACCTTCCTTTGAACTCTACAATAGTAACAACATAAAAATACAAGTATATAGTAGCTAACCCTGCCTAGTGGTATGATGCTTGATTGTTATTCTGTTCAGAGTTTTAGTACTCCTCCCCCCACCCATCGGGTACATAGGTTTTTTATTTTATATGCAAAAATGAGCTGCCTTTCATCTGTTCAGTCATGAATTTTCCTTTTTTTCATGGTTAGGTTTGTGATATAGTTGAGTGCTAACTAGTTTTTGATACCCTTCACTTACTAATTTTTAATTCAAAATAGAAATAAAAGTAATTCACCAATATATAAGTGCCTTCCAATCTCTCCTCATATTTGTAACTGTGATGGAAACTCCCTTAAAATGAGAACCTTCATTGAGCACCAAACATAGACCATGACCAATTGTTTGTAAAACACACATGTCGAGGGGAATGTATGTGTGACCTTATAGTTAGGACTTATTTCATCTGTTGTAATTATCTGTTGCAATTATGGGATTTTAGGTATGACGGAGGAAAAGAAGAGAGACTTAGAATAATATTCTACCTGATGATGGAGATCCCACATCGCCTAGCTACAATATGTTTAGTGTATATAAGGGGGGGCAACTCCCACCTTACAAGCCGGTTCTGTAAGTTTAAGTTAGGCCCTTAAACTACGTTACTAAGATCTTAACCTACGTTACTAAGATGGTATTTGAGCTTATGTTAGGATTGTTTGTTGTTGTTGGGCCTATCATGCCACCCACAATCAAATCACCTTCATGTTTGAGTGTCCAATCTTCGGCGTGAGGGGTGTGTGTTGGAGATTCCACATCGCCTATAAATATGACTTGTTTAATATATATAAGTGAGGGCAACCCTCACCTTTCAAGCTAGTTTTGTAAGGTTGAGTTAGACCCTTAATCCAAGTTTCTAAGACCTGAGTATTATGATGAATATAAGGAAACTAATCCTAAAACAATCTAAGATATGATAAAATATTTTACACACACATGTATTTGAGTTATGTTTCTTGGCACCTTTTGATGCAGTTTTTTGTCAAATTGTCCTTATATGCAGGCCGGTTCTTTGATGATCATTGGTTTGCTTGGAAACAAAACTACATTAGCTCCCAAACTTTTAAATAGTTTGATTCGTTCAGTTGCTGCGGTTGCTCGTGGGGAGGCTAAAGAGTTGACAGATCTCCATTGGTTTCGATTGTCCCTTATTACCTTAATCAATCTTGTTCAGGTACAAGTGTAATCCTGTGTGCATCAATGTTGAGTTGCTTGTGTAGAATTTAAATGGAGGCATTTCCCCCTTTTGGGGGAAAACGTTATTGATCCAATTTCCCTTTGTTGTGCAATATCTATTCCGAGTCTGACTATATTTTTATTTTGACTTGTTCTGTTGGATTTTTCTTAGTCTCAAAATGTTGAAATACTCCCAATGAAAGCCTTGGAGACTTTAAAAGAATTAAGGTAGTCTGCCTCAAACTGCTAATCTTATACGTAATCACTGTGCTTTGACTGTTGTCATTTTTGTATTTATAATTTTATATTTATGATTTATTAAATCCTTTTTCACCCGTATAGGGACTTGGCAGGGGTTTTATCAGAATTGTCTAAGGAGTTCAATATTGAAAAGTTTATCGTTGTCCTTTTGAACTCTCTGATTGACTGCAGGTTTGCATTTTATGACTGCCTTTCAGATGATAATGCTTTAAGTCATATTTTATATAAGCTTGTATTTTGTGCTGATTATAACACATTTGCAGTTTTTCTGATGAATGCTGGCAGGGGACTTTGCTATCCTTGATAGAAAAAGTCCCCATAAGCAGTATTATTTATCATGTGGTCACTAAGATCCTTTCAACCTGTGTGAAATTATCACAAAATGTTGGTGACTCAATTTCCATGTCAGGTGTGTATTCTGATTCTAAATATTGAAATCTGGCCAGTCAGTTCTCAAAGTATAACTCCTGTACCCCAAGTTAAATATCCTGATATATTTCATAAGGTTGACCAAATATTGATTATTGTCATCAGGCTGTGCCCCTGGATAGTTCTCTGTTTATCTTATCATCGTTCTTTCTAATCATTCCATATATGACTTTATCTTTTTTTAATAAGAATCTATAATTAGCCAGTTATCATTTATCGTCTACTTCCTACCTTATTATTCTCACAATGTTAGTTTGTCAAATGTTGATTAGCTGGGTGGGCAAAAAAGATCCTGATTATTGTTAATACAAAGTACCCTTCTGAATTACGTGGTGCAGTTCATCATTTCCTTCAGGTATGCTGATGAATTTTCTGCCTTTTGTTGTTGTCATGCATTGTCAGATAGTGTATAATGTCTTGAATGTTGAACACATTCAACAGGATAATAAAGCGTGTTCTAGAAGAGATGATTCATTGTATAAGGTTTTGTGTAAGATGTTGGATGGGAATTTGGATTCTTCACTTGGTATCTCAGACTCAAAAGTTTGGTTTGGACTGTATCATTCAAAGGTATCAACTACAGACTTAATATTTGATATTTGGTGTATGCAAATTTATAAGTGTGTATTTTCCTGGCAATAGTATCAAATTTTTGTTAGTCTTAAGAGCTTCACAACCCTTATTTGATCTGTTATAGGCTGATGTTCGACGTGCTACTCTGCTTGATTTAAATTATTCTGGCATCTTGAAAACCAATGCGGTTTGTTCAGAGGTATATATGCTCTGCTAATATTCCCCTGTCCTCCCAAAATCTTATGTTTCCTTTAATTTGTTTTTTCATTTATAACACTGGTTGAAGAACATCATTGACATTGCTCTGTTTGGTAGGAAAAAGTTGATTTTATTTTTTGCTTGATGTAGTTTAATTCCTTTATATGACCATTCTCCCAAAACTGTATGTTTCCATTAATTTTTATTTTTTGTTTATGACACTGGTTGAAGAACTTTCTTGATTTTCTCTTTTGGGGTGGCAGATTTTTAAAATTTTTGCTTGATGTGGTTTATATTATATATATCCCTCAAGAGCCACTTCTATCTAGATGAAAAAAAACTTAGCAGAGCGGAAGACTATACCCCGAAACCTTCAAAACACTGTCAAAACTCAAAAGAGAAACCCCTCTGCAAATTGAGCCGTGACCCACTATGAACCCAAGGGCACAAATCTGTCCAAAAGAAAATGTGACAGCAGAAAAAGCTGTAAAAATTTATTGTATCATCTCCATTGTCAAAACACAGACACCAAATGCTAGTAAAAAGTGCTCAGCACCATTGGTACCAGTCCAAAGATCCTGGAGGTAGCAATAACTAGTTTATTAATCAGCACTTGGCATACTATAATACTGTAATCAATCATATGTATAACCTGAATTAATTGATTACCACGTTGTTTTATGCTATTTTATATGAAATTATGAGTTGGTTTGATGTTGACTTAGGGAAATCTTTATAATATGCACTTGCTAGGGTGTTAATACTGCTTTTCAATATTTGAAGTCATCAACTTTTAACTAACCTCAAAACACATTGTTGATCAGAGTCTTATAAACATTCAAGAGGCCTTATTAAGACAGCTTGATGATAAAGACCTATCAGTTGTTCAAGCTGCTTTATGTGTTGATGGATTGCCAAATGTAATAGATTCTTCAAGGCTTTTTGATGCACTGCAGAATGTGCTAAGAAGATGCAATGATAAACTGCTGTCAGGTAATTTTGGTATATTGAAAATATTTTTGTATAATTCATCTTTATCATTTGTGTTATATTGAAGGACCATAATGCATTGCATATGATGCATCAACTTATCCATATGCTGGGAAAAGGAATTTGTACTCTGAATGATTCTTGTTGGATGATAAATGATTAAGTTTCCTTAATGTTTTTCCAGTGGTTCAAAATACACTTATGCTTATATCTTGTGTCTATTATGGAATTGATTTTTTCTATTGAGCATATATTCTTTTCCATTTCTTTTTGAAGGGTATCTGGTTGTACATTTATATATATATATATATATTTTATCAAAATATGATTTTACTTTGGAACTGTTTGGGTAAACTTGTCCATAAAGTCTTGTAGGAGAAGAAAATAGGAAGGAAAAAGGATATGATCTTCTCCAGAAGCTAAAATTGGTTTATGCATAAGCTAATTTGTCTTTCTAGAGATAAGGATCAATTTGGCGATGTTTGTATTTTAATATTCTTTAAACAAATGGTCTTTACTTGGTTCCTTAGCAATGATTTGTTCAAGGATGATGTGTCTTCCTCAAGAGTGGGCAGGGGGATGTCCTTTGTCCACTGCGTGTATGATTTGTCATTTTTGCACCACAATCTCTTCATGTAGGTTCAGCTGATAACCACAGTTTAACTGGCGACGTTGCTCTCGCTTGTCTAAAGAATGCCATATCCTACTTCAATGATAATGCTGATTACTTGAAGAACATTGCGGCTATGATTTTTCCGTTACTCCTTGTTCGACCACAGGTCGTGTCTAACTCCAGATTTAATGTGTTTTGGAAGGAAATTTTAATATACTTCTTATCTTGTACATTATTTCATAGGCTTTTGATCGCTTCTTGTTTGGGTGATTATCAAATAATCAATTATTTTTCTATGTGCAGACTCAGAGCTTGAATTTAAAGGCTCTGGCACTGGTTAACAAAATAAGCTGGCCCCTTTATCAGAATATTGCTGCATCTTTGTCTGGAGAAGAGGTAAATATCTACTTCAGAAATTTATCTTATAATATGAGGAAATTTAATTCTATTGCTCAAAATGTAAGTTTGCAAACTCAAGATCCAAAACAGGATTGACCAAGGTGAACTGTGGATATGAATCGAGCATGATATCTTGTCTCCTTTGGGGAAGCAAAACATTATATTTTGCAATGCACATTTTTTTACTTATATTATATTTAGGGGTTGTGGGAATAATAACCCAATGTGTCATGAGCATGATTTATTATAGTAGTGCTTAAAGTTGGGCTTTTCTTGGAGACATTCTGGTTTCATCAGATATCTAAGTTGTTAATCACAACCACTCATGACTGTTTATGTCAGATGAAATTGTCAATCAACTTTCACTTTTCTGACTTTTGAATTAAAATTGCAGACATCAATACCCGGAAGTTTATCTTCAATTAACTTGAAGACTATCAATAACATGGCTGAGAATTTCATGGTCCACCCCGAAGATCATATTGATTGGTTTGTTGAAAGCTGCAGTGATTTGCAGTTGTCAAAGACACTCTTCTTTTTTGTTCTTTTGCAGTCTCTTTTGATA
Organism: Hylodesmum podocarpum; assembly: GCA_026586105.1. NCBI lineage: Eukaryota > Viridiplantae > Streptophyta > Magnoliopsida > Fabales > Fabaceae > Hylodesmum > Hylodesmum podocarpum. The sequence continues at coordinate 2,171,172 of JALJEV010000519.1, read as the reverse complement.
AAACCAAAAGGTTCATTTTCCCCTTCTTTGTATTCCATTTTTTCAGATAAGTTCATAACAACATGCTTATATAAAATTATAAATATCTTGTTCATTTAATGACTGAAAAATAATATTAGCAAATAAGTCAGAAATAAATGTTGGAGTATATCTTACTCTTCCCCTATATATACTTCCCTCTTTTCTCTATTAGATTTCTCTGTCAAAAAACTCAAAAGGTGATTAAGGTATATCTAATATTGACTTTTTTCTTTTGATAAAAGATGAAGACATTTGTGCACTATTTGAATGTGTATTTCCTATTCTAAAGGCTGAGTGGGAAACTTCAGTGACTTCTGGTGATGTCTTATTGGATGAGGTACAAAGGATTTACTAGCACATGGTTGCTTTTATTTGTCTCCTTTTTTGTGATGAGAATCTTTTCTCTTCTATTTTGATTGTTGTGATTGGGGGTCATTTTGCAGTTCAATTCTGAAGTGTTAGACTGGGATTGCAGTGCATTCTTCGATCATCTTTTGGATGCTAATCTGAGACCTCTAAATGTGAAAGTTATGATTTGCATATTTTGGAGGTTGCTAGCACTACTAATATCAGTCGTACCTTCTGACATGCTGTTGGTTAGTGATTCCTTTATTATTTGTAATCCTCTAATCAATTTTGTCTTGTGAATCTGGTTTTCTTTTTGGGAATTTGTTGTCATTGTTATACTCTCACTGTTCAACATTGGTTGGATGAATGAACCTTTTACAAAACGCAGCATGACGATGATAAGTGGGTCCGCAAGATAAGGGATCTGTTTGTATTTTTTGCCTTCTCAAAATTGAAGCATGCATTTCGTGAACACCTCCATTACTTAGCAGCGCAGTGCAGAATATCACCTCCCAGCCTCTTATCTAAGTTTTTCACAGAGGAAGGTACTCCACATTTGTTCCTTTTGTTTGATTTCTCATATTTTAGTTGGACAATGTTGTATTCCTTCTACTGTGAAATTACTGCTCGTATGATTGTATGAGAAAATGAGAAAAATTATTTTTCTGAATGTGCTTGAGTGTGTTATCCACCCAGCAGTGGGGATTAGTTATATTCAACAGTTAATTTGCAATCATGGTTGTTTGGATTGATCTTTCCAACTTGTGTTGGTATTCTATATCATTTTATGGTCCAGAAGTCAGAATGAGTTCCAATTGGTTTGATTTATTTTTTTTGAATCATTGATTCTGCAGATGTTCCTACTGTGGTCCAGGTTGAAAGTCTTCAATGCTATGCATTTCTTTGTAGTCTGTCACCAGATAGATGGCAAATTGAACTTTTAGCTGAATTTCCTTCTGTTCTTGTTCCTTTGGCTGGTGATGAACAGGTATAGCTCTGTTAGGTTTACTCTCTGATCTTGTGTATTTTTTCCTTTTCTGCTCACTGCAAATTATTCTTTTTGACAAATGGTTTTCTTGTTGATATATCCTGTGTTACTTCTATTCATGTTTTTACTTTTTTAATATATTTATTTACGAGGAAATGTCATTGGCTCATGATTTCTTTGCATCTTTTGAATTTTCTGCCAGGCTATAAGGGTTGCCGCCATGGACTGTATTGATTCATTACATACATTGTGGTGTCATGTTGAGCGTTCTGGCAAGAAAAATGGTAACTTATTGTTAGAATAATTTGATTTAGCTCATAATGTCTAGTTAATTTCACCTTGGTACGCTAAAAGTTTCTAAACTGGTAATAACAGGGAGCCATGCAACGTGGATCCATTTTTTGGGTGAGCTCTTACGGTTGATGGATCAGCAAAAAACACTCATATTGTCCGACAAGAACTTTCTTCCTTCCTTGTTCACATCCACTTTGAGCTTATCCTATGAAAAGACTCAAAACATCTTGGTACCGCGAGATATAGAAAACAGGTATCTATAATGTTACTGTGACCATTTTAATTTAGGCTTTTATAACTTCTAAGATTCTTTATCTCACTTAGTTTCTAATCACATCTTTTCAGGTTTGACCAGCCTACAAAAATAAAAATTCTTGGCTTCATTTTGGGTTCCACTCTTAAGTTCTCTAACTATGGGAAGGTTTGATGTCTTCACTCTTCTATGTTGCTATTTATATTTTAGTTGTGGTGATAGTGATACAGATTAAGGTTTCACATTTTCAGTTCCAGATTAACAGTGCTATGTGAGTTTTTCTGCAATGCCAAGACTATAAGTAACTTAATTTGTTGATGTCCCTGGCAGCTAATGATTTTATCCTTGTTCAAAGGAATTGGGAATGCCCTTATGCATGTTCCAGAAGTTGGGCCATTGCTTTCCTCTTTTTTGGAGCAATACTATGATGAGCTCAATAAGTCTTGTCCAAAATTGTCAAAAATTGAAACACAGATAATGTGCCTTTTGCTGGAGGTATGTGTATTGTATTTAGTTTTAACTGATGGAACTTTTATTCTGAGGTTTGGTTTAAACTCGTTCCTTTTTATGTGTAGTGCTGCGTTATGTCATGTCCCTCTGGTGGAAATGATCTTCAACATCTTTTACTGAAAGCTTTGCGGGTGAGATACTAGGATGTATTTTTTCTCTGGACATGTCATGTCATGTTTTGAATTTACTGACTTCATTTTCGGAACCTTTCAGTTGGACACCATGACTTCGAATGACCCTGCCTATGTAGAGCCTTGTATCACTGTGTTGAACAAACTTAATGGTCAATTCTACTTGGAGTTGAAGAATGAAGTGAAGGTCTCATTGGCAGTATATCTATTTGTTTCTAGAGTTTGTTATTGTTGTTCTGATAAGTATATCTATGCATTCTCTTGGCTTGGTGCACTAAAATGTTTGTGATCTAAACTATTACTTTTTTCTTATGCTTGTCAGGAGCATTTATTTTGTGAGCTCGTGTTTTTGTGGCGTAATGATAATGGTGATGTTCAACGTGCAACTAAAGAGGCATTAATGCGCATAGACGTGAGTTTCGTGCTGTTGGTATAATGTCATTAACCATGTGTTGTCTTGGCTAGTGTTCTTTTTTATGTATGTTTGTGGTGTGTGGGATTTCTTTAGTCATTATTTGCAAAGAGCATAATCTTTTGGTATTATTGAATCTGGACCATGGGGTTTTTACCCCTCGAATGCAGTATTTATATATTTGTTTTATGGGGGAAATTTTGGGATTTTTTCCTTTACTGTAACAATAAATCTCCTGGTTTTAGCTTCATGATCTGAGTCTGGATTTGCTCCTGTTCAAACGATCAGATTGTGACAGTTTTTGGCTAGCCTCATGACCTTGACAACCCTCCTCTTGTGTTTTATTCTCCGTTTTTTGTTCTTTCTTTGTGTCCCTGTTCTGTTCCTTCCTTTCTTTCTGATTGATAGCAGACTTTAGTGTGAAACAGGTGTTCATCATTATCTTCAAATTCTGTTTTTATAATAACTTTTTATTTATGTCTTTATACACGAGTAATACAAATTTCTCAATGTGCATATTAAAACATTGTAATAGTAGTCATCCTGCAGCTATCCTGCCATGGAGGATTTAAGGTTAGCTAATAGCTGCACAGCGCATCTATCCAAGATTGATAATTGTGATTTATACCATATTACCATAAGAGAAATGCTAGCGACATAGTCACTACTATTGGCTGAAATTTATTTGAGATAAAAGAATATGGTTGATCCTTCTTATTTAATGTTATGAACCCCACTCATGGCTTTTTATTTTCATCTTGAACAAATCCTATTGACTATTGACTACAGACAAATTACTTGACTACTGTGATTTTGCATTTCCAAACATAAAAAAACTCTGATGGAATGAGTAATAAAATTAAACAAAGATTTACAGAAAAATTGAAACAAACCAGAGTGCATGGGTGACATATATGAGATTGAGAACACTCAAGCTTGAGGAGTTGGTAAGCCTTGCTGTTCTACAAACATTTTTATCACATTTTAAAATATGATAAAGACTAACATATAATCCATTTTGTGATTAGTAATTTTTTTTAAAGTGAATCGCAGCATAAATGTTTTGTTCTTTTAAAAATCCTCACTTAAACAGTAAATATGGTAGTGAACTGAGGAGGAATTAAAAAATATAAATTCCATTTTTATCACTTACCACAGCCTTTTGGATCAACTGGTAGTTTGGCAATATGGATGTCATTTGTTTATTTTTGCACTATGTTTCTTTTCAATGTGCAACCTGACCTTGTGGGATATGACTTTGTTATTGTTATTGTTTCTTTTCACTGTAGTGGAAGGGATCTTCCAAGTTTTATTCCACAATAGGGAAAAAATGAAATTGAGAATAATTGGTGCATATATTGAAATTGCAGATTAGTTTCTCAACTGTTGGCCACATGCTTGATCTCATTCTTGCACAGAAAAGTTGTATAATTAGTTCAGCAGATGAAAAGACTGCAAAGAAACAAAAATTGATAGAACATGAAGAAGCAGGATATTCTTCTAATGTCATATGCAGAAGAGATAATCCAGTCTGCATCCTGAGTTCCCTTCTTGATATTTTGCTACTGAAGAAGGTCATAACAAACAGGTGACTTGGTTGCTGCTGAATCTGCACATTACGTTGTGGGTACTGCCAAGATGAGTGGTTAAAGCATTTAATTGTACTAACTTCTCAGTTTGATTCCTGCAGGCACTTACTTTTAGGGCATTTATTTAAGCTTCTTAGCCAGGTATTTTCAGAAGAATGGATGAATGGTGCCTGTTTGCCTGAGAGAAGGTTAAGTGAATCTTCAAGTCCTTCCGATGCCAACAATTCCACAATATATCATATTCAACAGACTCTATTGATAATCCTGGAAGATATAATTATGTCTCTCAAAAGCATGGCTCCATCAAATGTATGCTTCCTAATCATGAGGGTGGAAAATTTGTTACATTACTAGATAGAAATATTAATTTGATTACCTTTTGACTATTTTGGCTATTTCCTTGTATTGAGTTTCATCATTTTTGACAGGAAAAAATGACAGATGAAATTAACATTAAGCTACTGATAGAGTGTGGCCGGAATTCCAATATTGTTGTCACCCGCAACCATGTATTTTCTCTACTTTCTGCTGTTACTAGAGTCTTTCCAGGAGAAGTTTTGGAGCATATGCTAGATATTCTAACAGTTATTGGAGAAGCAGCTGTCACACAGGTTTGTTAATATAGGGTTTCCATGTACTGAATTAAGGGCATTCGGGATTGTGTTGGTAGAATAGCTTATTATATCCTTTTCTTTGTGGGATTGTTTGGCACATGGGATAGTTTTTCATACCTAAGAATCATATTTCCTAGGAATTGTGAATCCTGGGAATCATGCCGAAGAATGAGTAAAATTTGTTTGACTGATCATAAAATACTTTTGGAAATCAAATATTTATATGTTTAAGTCTTACTAAACTTTCTTCGTGGCTTTAATTCAAATTGATTTCCTGGAACCAATGTTTTCTAATAATTTTTTTTCTTTCAAAGATTTGAAACTAGAACAGGGGAAACTAATATCCCCTAACCAAGATTCATGATAAACTACATTTCTCACGTACCAAATGCTTCCTATATGTTTTCATGCCTGCTGGAGAGTTTGTCATACATCACTTGGTTGGTAGGCATCTGTGGAGGGGGGTTTTAAAGTTCTACACTTAATGACCATTGATTTTAAGATGAAATTTAACATTTTCTTCAATTGTTGCTTTTTGGTCTCCATTTGGGTTTTGATTAAAAACTAATACAAGTGCATGTTTAGATTCCTATTAACTCTGCAACTTAACTTTTAGTCACTGTTTAAGAAAAAAATTCTTCACATTTCAATTTATTAAGGACTTATAATTCTGTGTAGGAACTCTGTTGTCACTATTTTTCTGTTTTATGTGCCTGTAGATTGATAGTCATTCAAAGCATGTTATTGAGGATCTTATATCTGCAATTGTTCCCTGTTGGCTGTCCAAGAAAGATGATGTGGAGGAATTACTGAAGGTTGGTTTTTCATGGAAATTTCATGTCTATTCTGCTGCATGATTGAAAGAAACCCTTTGCAGATCAACCTTCTAATGTGTTTTTTTCCCCTTCAGATTTTCATTGAGATATTGCCTCAAATTGTTGAGCACAGAAGGCTGTCATTTGTGTTATATCTATTAAGGTATTCTTGTTCAGCTTCTACATCATGATCCTGTTTTTGTTACTTCAGCCATTGGTTTGTGGTCTGCATCTTATAATGATGGCTGTTTTGCAGAACTTTGGGTGATGGTAAAAGCTTAGCCTCATTGCTTTACCTACTTTTCCATTCATTAATTTCAAGAAAAGCCACCTGTTTCCTTAATGTTGAGACATCAGATGCTTTAACATTTTACACTGGAGAGTGGGAATATAAATTTGCAGTACAAATTTGTGAACAATATACGAGTGCGATTTGGCTTCCTTCTTTAGTCATGCTGCTTGAACAGAGAGGAAATAGTGGTGTTGAGCAGGCACTGTTTCTGGAATTGTTTATTGTAATGCAATTTTCGTTGCAAAAGTTGCAAGATCCAGAATTTGTGTTTAAATTGGAATCAGGAGAAGACACTGCTGTCATTCAGGTGAAAATCCATGTCGGATGCATTATTATGCCTCTTAATGTATTTATTCAGTTCTCTAAGGCAAAGTCTAGATGTAATTTGTATCATGGTTTTTATGAATAACTTCTAGTTTTGCATGAGTAATGCCCTATAATGGGTAACAAATACTGAGATACATACAGTATACTATAGAAAAATTGGTATGGTGGAAAGCTTTGTTACCAATTGATAAGAATCTTGGGAGAATCACATCACAAAAGCTAAATGTTGTACTTAGTTAGAGAGCCCAAGGCCTTATAAACCTCAACCTATAATCCTATGCATCTGATGTGGACTCAATTCCCATATCCTGCAATTGGATCTTAGCATTAATAGAGATCTCCCGTTTTATTAATTGAAGGAAATATGTGCGGGATAAAAATGGATGGTATTGGACATAATATGGCCTAAGTTTAAGAGGTGTCAATGTAATTTGCCTTATCAATTAATATGATGATATACATACCGAAGTTGGTAATTCTCCATCAATCAGAAGTGATTTTATTTGCTGGGGGTGGGGTGGGGGGGGAGGAGGTGCAGATCGTGGGCTGATATTTAAGCAGAAGCAGACTTCATTATTAGAAACTGAAATATTAGTTGTAGAATATGTATCATATTTGTTTCATTTTTCTTTGCAGGTTTCATGCTGAGATTTTTTTTGTTTCTTAGTAAGATGTGGCTTTAGTGTTGCATGCTTATATTTGAGAAAAATGTTCTAATCTTTGAATAAGCCTATAAACACCCTTTTTTTAGATGGAAGTATTCATGAAATCGCAATCAACATAAATGTGTTGGCTTCTTTAATATTGCAGAGGGCACTGGGTGAGCTTATGGAGCAGGTTGTTTTACTTTTGCAACTTGTTGATGCAAGAAAAGAGCAACTGAAACTCCCCGTAATTATGAAGAAAGAGTTGAAGGAAGCCATGCGAGCTGTTGTAAGGAATCTAACAGCAGTCATGATACCTTATGTATACTTTAAGAGCATAATTAAATTGCTCCGCCATGCAGATAAACATGTCGGGAAAAAGGTATGGCTTTTTATGAAGTTATAAAATATAAAATTTTACTAGGATCTTGCATTATTTTGATACAAATGTAGACCATAATTTTGTGTCTTTATCTGCTTCATAATATTCTATTAGACATCCTGATTTTCAATGTTTTCTTAATTTAGCGGGTAGACACACTGGACATTTATAGTTTTTTCATATGATGATTGCGTATGATTTACATATATTACGTATACCATTGTTTCTATATCTATATCTACTGTAAAATTTTGTTAGTTGCTCTGTTAATGTGTCTTGGGTCTGTTTTCAATTTGTCTTTTAATTTGTGCCCATGGTTGTAAGTGTTATTAGAAAAGAAAGTATTTATATAGTGGAAACATGATAGTCATTCCATGCTTGTTTAAGTAATATAAAGCATTTGCTGAAGTGCATTTAATGCTTGCATGCCATGTGCCCATGAGCATGACCTTGAGAAACTGTGATTTGATATTTGTATTTCTGTTGATGCAGGCTCTTGGGCTGTTCTGCGAGGCTGCAAGAAATCATAAAAATGTCAGCTTAAAGCTTAAAAACAAGAAAGGTTCAAGGTCAACTCCAAGTTTTCTATTGCTTGATATGAACGAAACTTCTCAAGAATCACTTAATAAATTGTGTATGGAAATTATTCGAGTACTTAATGATTCATCAAATACCTCCTTGAAAGTGGCAGCGATTTCAGCATTAGAAGTACTAGCTGAAAGATTCCCTTCTAATAATTCCATCTTTAGTATGTGCCTTGGATCTGTTACAAGATATATTGCATCTCATAACTTGGCTGTGACTTCTAGCTGCCTCAGAGCAACTGCTGCCCTGATCAATGTTCTAGGGCCAAAAGCACTGGCAGAGCTTCCCAAGATTATGGACAATGTGATGAAGTCATCTCGTCGACTATTGTCTAGTTCGGAAATGAAACCCAAAATTGATGATGTTTTAGCAGCCTCAAATGAATCCCAATTTTATGTCCTCGTCACTCTTGAGGCAGTTGTGGACAAGCTTGGTGGATTTTTAAATCCATATCTTACAAATATCATGGAGCTTCTGGTGCTTTATCCTGAATATGTTTCTGGAATGGATGCAAAGGTGGAATCTAGAGCTCATGGAGTACGAAAGCTTCTTGCTGAAAAGATTCCTGTAAGCCTTGTTATAGTTTATCATTGTGTAACTGTGGTATGAAATGAAGTACCCATGTTTTCTTTAACAAACACTTTATTTTTACAGGTTCGACTTGCCCTCCCACCTTTGTTAAAATTATACCCGTCTGCCATCGAGGCTGGGGATAAAAGCTTAATAATTGTATTTGATATGTTGGCAACCATAATTGGTACAATGGACAGATCATCTATTGTGGCATTCCATGGAAAGATATTTGACCTTTGTTTGGTTGCTCTTGATCTGCGCCGTCAAAGTCCTCCTTCAGTTCACAACATTGATGTAGTGGAAAAAGGTGTGCTTAACACAATGAATGTTCTGACCCTAAAACTTACTGAGAGCATGTTCAAGCCTCTTCTCATAAAGAGTATTGAGTGGGCAGAATCTGAAGTCGATGAAACTGCATCTACCGAAAGCATTGATAGGGCCATATCATTCTATGGCATGATAATTAAGCTTGTAGAGAATCATCGGTAAGTCAATTTTTATAAGTACTATATGTAGTGATCTAGTTCTTATTCTAAAAAAAATTGAAATTAGCATGCTTAATTTTTAGTCAAACAGCACTTTATTTTTGTATCCAGAATATTGTAGGTATATTTGTATTTTATTTTGTAAAGAAGAGTTTAGCTTTTTGTTTATATTAAATTAAGTATATTAATGTAGTTATGAAAATTGTGTATTGAACCACTGAAATATGTCAACCACTTGTGACAGTTGAAACTTATGACATTAGATATATATATACCTTTATACAATTTGGTCACAGTATTATATTGAAAATTAGTCTTCTATGTGATTTCCTTAATTCTCATTTATTCACCAATAAACATAAGTATATAGTACATTATTATGATTTTGCCTTCATTTTGTTTTCTCAAAATAATGATCACATGACAGCCATTTAAGATGATGTACATCCTTATTTGTAGGTCATTGTTTGTTCCTTACTTCAAACACTTGCTCGGTAGTTGTGTTCATCATCTTAGTGATGGTGGAGATGTGAAAGTGTCTAGTGAGAATCGCAAGAAAAAGGCCAGAATTCTGGATGATGGCAGTATAAAAGAAACAGGCTGTGTGTCTATCAAGGGCTGGCATCTCAGGGCACTAGTCTTGTCATCCTTACACAAGTGTTTCCTTTATGACACTGGAAACCTGAAGTTTCTTGACTCCTCAAATTTCCAGGTAAGTTAATTCTTTACTATGAAGCACTGATACTCACATTTGCTCCATGTATCTGTACCTGATACCAAAACTCTTGGATACTTCACCGATACGGTTCTGTGAAGTATTCCAGCCTTTATAAAGTTATGAAAATCTAATTTAGTTACATGAGGCATAGAAGCATGCATAATATAGAAATACTGAAGCATTGTCTCTTGATGAACTAAAATGGAAACCATCCTCTTTATGAATGTGTTGGGAAGCAAACAAAGTCCCCCATGTAGTAAAACAAGCAATGAAGATAAGTATATAAGTACAATAAAATCTTCATTGGTACGAGGACTTTTGGAGGAAGTCTAAAATCAAAATCATTCCGCTTAATAGCTACTATTCCTATTTGTAGATAACAAGATGTGATTTATGATGACAATTATTTATAAATATTTTAGTGATGTTCAAGAATTATGTTTTCAATTTGGATTTGTGAAATTACAATTAAATACTTGTTATGTTTTCTACGTACTTTTTATATAACCATATCAGATGCATATTGTTTCTAGTACAAGTTTTGAATCTGCATTACTATTTTTTTGTTTTTCACGATTTGTAGTTGCTATTAAATTCTCTAGGTAGACATTCTTTTCCCCATCTACTTGAGTGATTGGCCCATTCCACTTAGTTATTTTCTAAATGTTGTGTATTAATTGGGGATTTTCCCTTCCATTTTAAAATACTTTACATTTTTTTAAAATCCCCTTTTCTCTTGTTACATTGAGGAATAAAATATTCCTTCACTGATGGTAATAAAATATTCCGTCACTGATGGTAATATCATTCTTGTTGTTGCTTGTTATATTCTGTCACTGATGTGAATATCTTGCATGATGCAGATGTTGTTGAGACCTATTGTTTCACAACTTGTCATGGATCCACCGGCTTTGCTGGATGACAGCATAAATATACCAAGCGTGAAGGAAGTTGATGACCTATTGGTTGTGTGCATTGGTCAAATGGCTGTGACTGCTGGATCTGACCTTTTGTGGAAATCTTTGAACCATGAGGTGAAGTTTATAATTTCTTTCTATTCTTTTCTACTATTTGTTAATGTTTTTGGGAGTAATTTGATACTATCTATTGATGGCAGCATAATTATACCTAGTGTAAATTGAATTTTTGCCATAAGTTAAAGTTAACTTGTGCATAAGTTAAAACTATCTATGTGTAAATTAAATTGAGCTTTTAAACTTTTACAAAAGTTGAAGTGCATAAGTTAATTTTAAGTTACGATAGAACCTTGATTCATTTGACCTTTTATTTTTTTTTCTGCAAGTCTTTAGTGAAAAATTCCTCCAAACAAGGTCTTAGTCATGTTAGGTTCCGGGTTTTCTGCTATGTTGATTAGGCTTTAATAAGGTTTAATTGTAAATTGTAGCTTTTATGCTATTCTGATCAGACATCGGTAATCATGTCAATTCAGGGTCTGTATCCCTATTATTTTTGATCCGCAAGTCAATAATGAAATACCCGATCCTCGTTACATAATACATTATTAGCTTTATTCCTATGTAGTCATCCATGCCCGCCCCATTTATGTGTAGAATTTGGTCCATTAGTTTTTTTCAGTAATATGTAGATCTCTAGAATGATATATATTTGTACCCTACACATACTAGTATTTAATCTAATTTATGTCACCGATACCTGTTGTAAATTTATTCCTAAGAAACTGAATATCTTTTTGCCTTCTTTATGGGGTTCTTGCAGGTTTTGATGCAGACACGGAGTGAAAAGATGCGAGCTAAAATATTGGGCCTGAGAATTGTTAAATATTTTGTGGAGAACTTGAAGGAAGAATATCTAGTGTTAGTGGCTGAAACAATCCCCTTCCTTGGTGAACTGCTCGAGGATGTGGAGCTTTCAGTTAAATCTCTTGCTCAGGAAATTCTGCAGGAAATGGAGTCCCTTGGTGGGGAAAGCCTTCGGCAATACCTGTGATGTACATTTTGTAGGCAGTATTTTTGATCTTGTGGTATGAGCAAAGGGAGAGAGAGGTGTAATAAAAAGTTAAGATCGATAGGCCACTGTATATCGTGGTTAGTTAAGGAAAATTAGCATTTATTTATTCTGATAAAGGTTAAAGTTCAATTTTTCCATGTAAGTTTAAACTCTCAATCACTAAAATCGTAACTCTTTAAGAGGAGTATTTGTAACAGCAAGAGAGAAGTAAAAGAGAATAACAGATTAAAATTGATATATTTTCAAACAGTTTGATATTTTTGTGTTATATACTTCGTTCGCCAGAGGAATTTAACTAGTGGCTCTTCTTATAGTCTTCTTGTCTACAAGCCTTGTACTTCTTAGACAATATCGTTCATTTTTAAGCATTATCATTTCATAATTATTGGAAATTCATTTTTTTGGCGCTTACTTCATTTTTAAGCTTAATTATTATTAACTCTGCGTAGATGGCAATATCTCAACAGCAAGTATATAGGTTTCATGGTAAATATGCTGAATAGCACCTCTAATTCCTTCTCATAATCAGCACAAAAACATGTAAAAGAAACACAACAGACCTCAAGAATTAAACAAGATGTAAAAGTAGCACAATAAATCTTTTTAAGGATTGAACAGGATGTAGAAACAAGCCTGATGATAAGCACAAATAAACAAGGTAGTTGCTTATGTCACTATTAGTTAGTTACAGAGGATATTTGACACTTACTCATTCGAGTAAGGACTTGTATATTCTTCTTCGCAGCTGTCATTGTCCTCGTCAATATCAATAGCCTTTTTCACAATCCTCTGGATAAATTCATATTGGTACCTACAAAAATACAAGGCCTTTTAATAAATTCATCCACTTCTTTCTGTTTTCTATTTCTTTCTACTAATCAGAGTTTTAAGTCATCAGACTAACAAAGTTATGCAGGACTAATTAATTTTCTCACTAACACATTGTCATACAAAATACAGAACAGCATACAATATACCCCATCTCTTGGACAAGAACTATTTCCTAGTATTTAGCATTTCAAAGATGGTCAAGACGGATGCATATATTAAGTAATTAATAAGCATATAATTAACAAGCAGAACTAGTACACATTAATAATAAGCCACAAAAAACAATCAAAAGCATTACATACTCATTTTCTCTGAGATGCTCTCCTTCCAATTTGGCGATTTCAGACAAAGCAGACCTCCATCTCTGCACCTTCTCAGAATTCTCTCCAAATCTTTTTTCATGAGCTGTCATGGCATCACCATAACTTTTTGTTTGATTGCATACATCTGACTTTTCCACGCAGTAAAATATTGGCCACACCTTTTGATTCCTGGTTTTCATACACTCCGTGATCTTGGCAAGTTCATCAAGACACCACGTGGAATATCCGTAGTTTTCAGAGAACACAACAATTGAAACCCTTGATTTTTCAATAGCTCTGATAAGATCTTGTGAAATTTGGTTCCCAGTCACCAATCCCTCATCATCCATGAAGGTTTTGAATCCCTCGCGGCTAAATGCATTGTAGAGAAAACCTGTAAAAGAGTAGCGGGTATCCTCTCCACTAAAACTGAGAAAAACATCATAACGTGGCAAGGATCGCACGGCTGATTCCACAATCTTTCGGATGAATTCATATTCGTAGTCGATCCTACAAAAGCACATGTCCTTTTAATTCAACAATCATCAACCTTTTGAGCAAAACCTTATTCTTTCTGAATGTTAATCAGGGTTCAAGATTATAAGATGAATATAATAAAGTTAACTTAAGCTTGACTAATCTATCTGTCTGCACAAAACAAATTGTAACTGCTACTCTAAAACTTGAAACAGAATCTCTACAGCACACACAACACAACCCCTCATGCATCATCTTTCCTGGTTAAACTTTCTAAAAGTAATAAAAATTTCTAGTATGTTCATGGTATATTTAGAAACTTATGGAGGTGTACAGTTTGAGAATAATGTAGAAAGAAAAGAATCTAGAAAATACGAAAGTATTGCTATAGAAAAGATTAGAGAATAGGAAGATAACTCTAGAATTATATAATGTGATATTTCCCTTCCAACATAGTCTATTCTATGTACAATGTGGCACTAACTATACAAGTAAGACATTAATTATGGAACTTGATCAACTAAAACTAAAAGTAGTCTTACCCAGTTTGGTAAATCCATCCATTAAATTCTGTAACTTGAGCCAAAGCACTCTTCCATTGCTCCAGCTTCTCACTATCATGTTCAGATCTTTTCTCAAATACAGACTCGGCTTTGTAAAAAGCACCTCTCAAATTTTTTACTTCCGATGGCCACACTTTGTAGAAGATGGGCCAAACCAGTTTCATACGCTTAAGGATTGCAACGAGTTCATCTAAATAATACGAGGAGGATGCATAGTTTTCGGAGAGAACAACGATTGCAATCTTTGATTCGTTAATCGCTTTAAGAGTGGAGGGTGGAATTTGGTCACCTTTCTTGAGACCTTGTTCGAAAAAAGTCTTGATTCTCTTGCGGCGCAAAGCGTTGAAGAGATTACCGGTGAAGGTGTTGCGTGTATCTTGGTCTACAAAACTGAGAAAAACATCGTATGTTTTAGGTTCACGGTTGGCCATGATGAACAGTTCTCGTTGACTCCTACTTCAGTTCAGATTTCTGCTCCCAAAAACCAATGCTACTCTCTCTTGTCACCTACTTTCTGAGAGAATTGGCATCTCTGACTGAATTGGTTGTGAAATTTCATCATAATTTCCTTACAATGTGAACACAAAAAAGCCATTAATCAAACCCCACCAGTTGGCTTATTAGATAGACAATTTGTAAAGCTGTATTTGTTAAGTCAGCCTCTTCTCTCTTGCAAATTAAATATCCTCAATAGCCAATTATTTCTTTGAATTATGTCAAATTTTATTGACACCCAAACACCTAATTTGAAGGGTTTCCCATTACTTTTTTAACCATTGTCTTAGTGTTTGTCTTAGACCATAATTTTTTTTCTTCAAACGTCATAAATTCCCAAGTTCTACAAAACCTTATGATTGCTCCATATAGCTTGCTAGATCATAATCAAGAATAATAACAACCAATGTGTTAAACAAAGCAAGATTACAAACAATGTTTCAGTGAAACAAGTAAAACAGTAACGAAATGCAATTAAAAAAAAGGAAGTAAAGGAAAAACAAGTGAAGTCCACGTGCCCGAAACAACTCCTCAGCACTGAATGTTAACATCTCACAACAGCTACCAATATAGAATATGGCAGTTGAATTGATCAATTCTGGCTTGGAAGGAATTTAAAAGTGAGAAATTCCCCAAATCTTCCTTCTAGTTGACGCTAGGAAAAGGACTTGGTTACATAAAAATCATCCATTTTATATTTTGGTGGCCATTTCCACAATTTTTTCAATTAGTTGATATTCGTACCTACAAAAGTACAAGACCTTTCAGTTAATACATTCATACGCATTTTCATTTTCTTTCTAATACTAGTATTTTAATTCATCAAAATGATACTTTTCATCGGTACAACAAAATTAGTACATAACATTGACAGCAACCAGTAAATAAAGCCTTAACAAGCATACCCAGTACCCAATGTCTCTCACAACATTCCTTGTTATCCAAGTCATACTTTTTATTGGATGTATTTCACATTTACTATTCATAGATTTTCAAGAATGAGAAAACTTGAAAATAGTTTCTTAGATATTTGTGCGTGTTGTTCTCTTATTAGAATTGACACTTTACCTGAATGATCTGCATAATTATAATTGTATTAAAGAATTATGTAAATTATCCAAATAAGAACTCCAATTTGATTGAAAAATAGCACAAACAATACATAAAGAAACTTTACTTATATTTAGTCTAACAAAAACAATGTATATATTAAGTGTTTCCACAAATTTACATGTAAACTAAATTGAATTTATATGTAAATTAAAAATTAATTTAAATTAACTTGAAAAAACTTTTATAAATTAATTTATGCATAAAATAATTTGAATTTTTAACAAAATTTATTTTTCTTTGAATAAGATTTAACAAAGAAATTTATGAAAAGACATTTAATCATGAAAGCTAGCAGAAAGTAGTTGATGAATACTAAGTAGTGTACCCGATTTTCAAGTGCCATCCTTTCAAGTTGGCGACTTCAAGCAAAGCTGCCTTCCAATTCTGCAGCTTCAGAGAGTCCTTACCCAACATATTTTCATGCTCAGTCATGGCTTCACCATAACTATTTCTTTGATGCCTTAAATCTGATGGTTCCACTTTATAGAAAATGGGCCAAACCAGTTGGTTTTTCTTGTTCATGCACTCAAGGATCATCAAAAGCTCATCAAGGCATGATGAGGAACGAGCATAGTTTTCAGAAAATACAATGATTGAAAGCCTTGATTTTTCAATAGCTTCAATAGTAGATTGTGAAATTTGATCCCCATCGATATCATTCATGAAGGTTTTGAATCCACTCTGGCACAAAGCATTGTAGAGAAAACCTGTAAAGGAGAACCGCGTATCCTTTCCACAAAAACTGAGAAAGATATCATAGCGTTGCAAGTGTTTGGAGACATATTGCACGATCTGTTCAACGACTTGATATTCATATTCTTCCCCACTAAAAAAATGGTAAATTTGACTACTGTCTATAAGATTTTATAGTATTAGAATATCAACAATAAAATTCTAACTTGTAAAAATGTGAGTATTTTAAATTATTTAATCACTTAGAAAAATTTATAATTTTTTTAAATAAAATTAGAAATCAACTTTACTTCTTAATCAATAATAATCACTCGAATAATATATATTTATATACAATCGAATAATATATATTTATATACATAATATATATTCAATCGAATCAACTCACTCATTTATTAAACATATGTATACACATATATATTTCTCTTTATTTCATCAATGTTCATATTTTTTTTTTTTTTTCACTTTAAATTTTATATTCGGTTATCCATCCATTAGTTGTCTAATAGATATTTTTCATCACCAGAAAACTATTCCTTTGCCTAAGAGACATGCTAGTTAATGATGGAATAAACCACTAACATACCGACTTGAGAAATGGAATCCACTGAATTCGGCGACTTGATACAATGCTTTGCTCCACTGTAGTACTTTTTCGGCACTTGACCCTGGGTAGCGACGTTTCAGTTTAAGCAATGAGTCCCCAAAACTATTTCTTAGATGCCTTACATCGGAGGGGTCGACGTCGTAAAAGATTGGCAAAACGGCTCGATTATCTTTCATGTCAGAGAAGATGACGCAGTCAAGCTCATTAAGGCACCACGTGGAAGACGCAAAGTTTGGGGAAAGAACAATAATTGAAATCCTTGATGATTCTATTGCTTGAAAAATAGTGGATACAGTTTGGTCCCCTCCCTTCAACTCGCCATCGCCCATGAAGACCTTGAATCTGGCCTGCTTCAAAGCGTTGTATAGATACTTGTGAATGTGTGACGCGTGTCTGTCGATCTAAAACACAGAAAAACATCGTAGCGCCAATTCAATTCTTCATCCCCCATCATATCTTTGATGTTTGATTTCTTCCCTGCTTCACTCACAACTTGTTTAAATAAAATAACACCACAACTTGATGTTTGATTTTATAGTAGAAGTTGGCATTTTTTTATTTAGTATTAGATTAAAGATGTTGTTACTTGTTAAGCTAATTTTGGTATTTAAAACTACAGTTATTAGATAATGATAATTCAATTACATTTTTAATTATAAACAGAGCATGCTGGGATCACAGCCATACCTATTTCCTATAACATTATATTTTTGCCTCTGATAAAAAATAACAGCAAGAAATTGATGATTCTATATCCATGTTTTCTGAAAGGGATATAACTGAATAAATTTGAGATCATGTGGCCGCAAAATTTTTTGCTTACAAAACTACTCAAACGTTTCCATAAAAGCCTGCTCTGTTTTCACCCGCTTTGCTGTCACTAGCTGAATTGTGCATATACTACGAGTGTATGGAATTTTAGGTGTTAAGTTCAGTTAATTACAAAACTTCAAATTACAAGGTTATTCTGATAGTGATTGGCCTGAATCTCTAGATGACATGAAAAGTATTTCAGGCTATTGTTTTAACTTAGGGTCTGAGATATTCTCATGATGTTTCAAAAAACTAGAAATTATACCACAACTGTTGGAGTAGAATTTATAGCAGCCACAACAGCTGTTAATCAAGCATTATGGTTGAGAAAAATATTAATTGATTTGCATTTAGAGCAAACAACAACTTCAGAAATAATGATGGACAATCAGGCTGTCATCTCAAAAAATCCAGTCTTTTGTGGAAAGACAAAACACTTCAGCATTAAACTATTTTTCCTCTTAGAGATGTGCAGAGAGATAGTATTGTTCGCTTGAAATACTGCAAGACTGAAGACCAGTTGTCAGATATCTTCACCAAAGCTCTTCCAAGAAGCAGGATTGAGTTGCTAAGAGAGAAGCTTGGAGTTGTCGATCACTGATATAAGGAAGAGTGTTGAATGTGTATCACTGATTTTTTTATTTTTTTATTTTATCTTTGATTAAGTCCTTAGTACCTGTTGTAATCATTGGTACTTGTTTTTGTTAGTGACTTTAAGTTTAGAAAGACAGTTATTATTTGAGGAATTTAACAAGTGGCTCTTCTTATAGTCTTTTTGTCTACAAGCCTTGTATTTCTTAGACAATATCGTTCATTTTTAAGCATTATTACTTAATTATTAACTCTGCGTAGATGGCAATATCTCAACAGCAAGTATTTAGGTTTCATGGTAAATATCTAAAATAGCAACTCTAATTCCTTCTCCTGATCAGCACAAAAACATGCAGAAGAAACACAACAGACCTCAAGAATTAAACAAGATGTAAAAGGAGCACAATAAATCTTGTTAAGGAATGAACAACATGTAGAAACAAGCCTGATGATAAGCACAAATAAACTCAAGTAGTTGCTTATGTCACTATGTGTTACACAGTATATATTTGACACTTATTCATTCTTCCTCGGAGTTGTCATTCGAGTAAGGACTTGTATATTCTTCTTCGCAGCTGTCATTGTCCTCGTCAATATCAATGGCCTTTTTCACAATCCTCTGGATAAATTCATATTGGTACCTACAAAAATACAAGGCCTTTTAATATATCATCCACTTATTTCTTTTTTCTATTTCTTTCTACTAATCAGAGTTTAAGACATCAGAATAACAAAGTTATGCATGAGTAATTAATTTTCTCACTAACACATTGTCATACAAAATATAGAACAGCATATAATATAGTATTTAGCATTTCAAAGATGGTCAAGAGGGATGCATATATCAAGTAATTAATAAGCATATTGTTGATGCAGCTGAAATTTCTTACTTATATTTTGTGATGTGACAGTTTTCATTTTATTTTATACTTTAAGTAAGAGTTGGTGTATTTTCTGATCAAAGTGTAATGGTCCATGCCTTTTGGAGTGTGTTCAGAAATGTAATGATGCTTGGGCAGAGAACCCATGCATGTTAGGTAGCAGATTCTGACTTTAGTTTCTTTCTCAATATATGTATCAAATTATCAACCTTAAGACATGAAAGGTATGAATGAAGCATTTTCTATTTTTCTATTCTGATTCAAATCCTCTTGTGCCTACAATTGGTATCTAGAGCTTAAGAGATCTTGAGGGACTGTGAGAAAACCTTGAGTGAGATCTTGAGGGATTGTGAGAAAAACTTGAGTGTTGAGAGAAAACAGAAACAGAAACAGAGTTAGAGTGAACCCAACCTGTTTTCAGAATACCCAACCTTCTAAATGGCCTCCAACAATGTTCCACTGCCAGCACCTCCTGTATTCACAGGAATGAATTATGAAATCTGGGCTGTGAAGATGAGAGCTCAGTTAAAAGCATATGATCTCTGGGAAGCAATTGAAACAGCTGAACCATCAGCTTTGGAGGAGAATCCCACTGTTGCTCAAATGAGATTTCACCGTGAGCAAGTTGCAAAAAGAGCAAAGGCTTTACCATCTTGCACTCTGCTATGGATGATGATGTTTTTATGAGAATCTCAAATCTGGACACAACAAAGGAAATTTGGGAGAAGATTCAAGAAGAGTTTTTTGGGAATGAGAGGACTAAGCAAATGCAGGTTCTCAATCTCAAAAGAGAGTTTGAAGCTTTAAAGATGAATGAAGCTGAAAACATAAAAGATTTAATGACCAGATTGATGAAGGTTGTGAATCAAATCAGATTGTTGGGAGAAAAATTTCCACAGAGCAGAATAGTTGAGAAAGTTTTGGTAATCTTACCTGAAAGGTTTGAATCTAAGATTTCTTCACTTGAAGAGTCTAAGGATCTTTCAAAGATAAGTTTGACAGAACTTGTAAATGCTCTTCAAGCTCAAGAGCAAAGGAGACTTCTTAGACAAGAAGAGTCAACAGAGACAGCCTTACAAGTAAAGCACAAAGGGAAAGGTCCAATGGTGAAAGGAGAGAAAAAATTTGTTGGAATGCATTCTGGAAAAGACTCAAAGAAAAGAGAAAACTTTCCAAAGTGTAGGATTTGTAAAAGAACCAGTCACAAAGAGGATGATTGCTGGTACAAGGGGAAGACACCTCCCTCAACAAAGGAAATTTGGGAGAAGATTCAAGAAGAGTTTTTTGGGAATGAGAGGACTAAGCAAATGCAGGTTCTCAATCTCAAAAGAGAGTTTGAAGCTTTAAAGATGAATGAAGCTGAAAACATAAAAGATTTAATGACCAGATTGATGAAGGTTGTGAATCAAATCAGATTGTTGGGAGAAAAATTTCCACAGAGCAGAATAGTTGAGAAAGTTTTGGTAATCTTACCTGAAAGGTTTGAATCTAAGATTTCTTCACTTGAAGAGTCTAAGGATCTTTCAAAGATAAGTTTGACAGAACTTGTAAATGCTCTTCAAGCTCAAGAGCAAAGGAGACTTCTTAGACAAGAAGAGTCAACAGAGACAGCCTTACAAGTAAAGCACAAAGGGAAAGGTCCAATGGTGAAAGGAGAGAAAAAATTTGTTGGAATGCATTCTGGAAAAGACTCAAAGAAAAGAGAAAACTTTCCAAAGTGTAGGATTTGTAAAAGAACCAGTCACAAAGAGGATGATTGCTGGTACAAGGGGAATACACCTCCCTCAATACAATGTAGATACTACAACAAATATGGTCATATAGAGAGGTTTTGTAGACTGAAACAGCAGACCAAAAATCAGAGTCCTCAAAAAGCAAATGTCACTGAAATTGAGGAGGATGAAGAATTATTGTTCATGGCCAAAAATACCAGAAGTTCGGAGGGTGAAGACACTTGGTTTATTGATAGTGGCTGCACTCAACACATGACAAGCAAACCAGATTTTTTCTTAGAGCTGAAACCAGCAGGAGGATCGGTGAAGATTGGAAATGGAGATAAACTTGCTATCACGGGTAAAGGAGTTGTTGAGATCCAAACTGCAGCAGGTATGAAACATATTTCTGATGTTCTTTTAGTGCCTGAACTGGATCAAAATCTGTTGAGTGTGGGACAAATGATGCAAAATGGTTATACCTTGTTGTTTAAAGAAAAAAGTTGTGTGGTTACTGATGCTGAAGGTCATGAATTATTTGAAGTAGAGATGAGTAAAAGAAGTTTTCCTGTTAATTGGAATTTAATTTCTGAACATGAATGCAAAGTTAGCAAGACTGAACATGATTCTAAGTTATGGCACAAGAGGTTTAGTCATTATAATTTTAGATCTATTCAGTTTGCTCAAAAGAATGATTTTGTCAAAGATTTGCCAATTATTCAAGTTGTTTAAGTCTGAAGGAAGGTTGCCAACTTGGTAAACAACATAGATTGTCTTTTCCAAGTTCAGCTACATGGAGAGCAAGCAAGAAGCTTGAGTTAGTGCACTCTGATGTTTGTGGACCTATGAAAACTATTTCACTCAATGGCAGTAAGTATTTCATTTTGTTCATAGATGATTTGACAAGGATGACTTGGGTTTATTTTCTTAAACAGAAATCTGAAGTTTTTTCTGTTTTAAGAAATTTAAAGCTCTTGTTGAAATTGAAGGAGATTGTCGTTTAAAGAAACTCAGAACTGATAATGGGAAGGAGTATACCTCTGCTGAATTTAATGAATTTTGTGAAGATTTGGGAGTTGAGCACCAACTCACAGTGAGTTATTCACCCCAACAAAATAGAATTGCGAGAGAAAAAAACAGATCGATCCTTGAAATGGCTAGATGCATGATTTTTGAGAAAAAATTGCCAAAGACTTTTTGGGCAGAAGCTGTCAACACATCTGTCTATCTCCAAAATAGACTTCCTACAAGAGCTGTAGAAAGAATGACACCCATTGAAGCTTGGGGAGGAGTTAAACCATCCATTAGACATCTGAAAGTGTTTGGTTCACCTTGCTACAGTTATGTTCCAACTATGAAAAGAAGTAAGTTGGATGAGAAGGCTGAAAGAGGGATTCTAATAGGCTATAGCTCAAAATCTAAGGGCTATAAAGTCTATGGAATTGATTCAGCAAAGTCTTTATCGACAGAGATGTAAAGGTGGATGAAGATGCATATTGGAATTGGGAGACTTCTCAAATGGAAAGGAATTCATTTTTGCCTTCTTTAGACAACACCATTGAAGATGAAGAAGAAGAGGTTGATGAAGACTTCCCTGTGAGAGGAACTAGACCTCTTTCTGATATTTATCATAGATGTAATGTTGTTGTAATTGAACCCACCAGCTTTGAAGAAGCTAGTAAGGTTGAAGAATGGAACCATGCTATGAAGGAGGAGATAACTACTATTGAAGAGAACAAGACATGGCAGCTAGTTGAAAAATCAGAAGGCAAAAATGTTATTGGAGTTAAATGGATCTATAAAGCAAGGTTGAATCCTAATGGATCCATCAACAAATACAAAGGCAGGCTTGTTGTGAAAGGCTATGCTCAACAACCAGGAATTGATTATGTAGAAACATTTGCTCCAGTTGCAAGAATGGATACCATTCGAATTCTCATAGCTTTATCAGCTCAAATGAAATTGAAAATTTGGCATTTAGATGTCAAATCTGCATTCTTAAATGGGAATTTGACTGAAGAAATTTATATTGCTCAACCTGAAGGCTTTGTTGTGAAAAGAAGCGAAGACAAGGTATATAAGCTTCATAAAGCTTTGTATGGGCTAAAACAAGCTCCTAGAGCTTGGTATAGCAAAATTGATGCTTATTTTTGCAGTTAAGGTTTCAGGAGGAGTGAAAATGATGCAACTCTTTATGTGAAAAGACTGTTGGATGGTGGCTCTCTAATAGTTTCTTTGTATGTTGATGATTTGTTAGTAACTAGCAGTAATCAACATGAAGTGCAACAGCTGATGGAGGAAATGCAAAATCAGTTTCAGATGTCTAGCTTAGGAGAAATGAACTATTTTCTAGGCTTGGAAGTTCATCAAACTGAAGAAGGAATTTCTCTGAATCAAAAGAAATTTGCACAAGAAGTCTTGAAGAAGTTCAGAATGGAGTCTTGCAAAGCTGTTCCTACTCATTTGGTGCAGAATTTGAAGCTTTCCAAAGAAGATGGGGCTGGAAAAATTGATGTTTCTCTTTATAGAAGCTTTATTGGAAGTCTACTCTATCTTACTTCTTCTAGACCTGATCTTATGTTTGCAGCAAGCTTACTCTCTAGACTTATGCAAAGTCCTAGTGAGATACATTTTGCTGCAGCAAAAAGAGTGCTTAGGTACTTGAAAGGCACTAGTGAATTTGGAATATGGTACAAGCCAAGTAAAAATGGAAGTTTGATGGGCTATGTTGATAGTGATTGGGCAGGAAATATTGATGACATGAAGAGCACTACTGGTTATGGCTTTTCCTTAGGTTCTGGCATGTTCTCTTGAAACTCAAGGAAGCAAGAAATTGTAGCCCAATCTACTGTTGAAGCAGAGTATGTGGCAGCAGTTGCAGCAACAAACCAAGCTGTTTGGTTGAGGAAAATTCTACTTGATTGGGGAGTACCACAATTGGAAGCTACTGATATTCTTTGTGACAGCAAATCAGCAATTGCTATTGCTAAAAATCCTGTTCAACATGGAAAGACAAAGCACATTCAAATAAAATTTCATGTTGTTCGTGAAGCTATCAAAAATTGTGAGATTGAGCTGATTCATTGCTGTTCTGATCTTCAAGTTGCTGATATTTTGACTAAAGCTCTTCCAAAAGCAAGATTTGAAAGACTAAGAGAAATGCTTGGAGTGTCCATAAGAAATTTCAAGGAGGAGTGTTGATGCAGCTGAAATTTCTTACTTATATTTTGTGATGTGAAAGTTAGCATCTCACAAACGCTACCAATATAGAATGGCCTGTTGAATTGATCAATTCTGGCTTGGACGGAATTTAAAAGTGAGAAATTCCCCAAATCTTCCTTCTACTTGATGCTCGGAAAAGGACTTGGTTACATCAAAATCATCCATTTTATATTTTGGTGGCCATTTCCACAATTTTTTCAATTAGTTCATATTCGTACCTACAAAAGCACAAGGCCTTTCAGTTCATTCATTCATACGCATTTTCATTTTCTTTCTAATACTAGTAATTTAATTCATCAAAGTGATGCTTTTCATCACTACAACAAAATCATTACATAACAGCAAACAGTAAACAAAGGCTTAACAAGCATACCCAGTACCCAATGTCTCCCACAACATTCCTTGTTATCCAAGTCATACTTTTTATTGAATGTATTTCACATTTAACGATTCATAGATTTACAAGAATAAGAAAACTTGAAAATAGTTCCTTAGATATTGTTTGTTCTGTTCTCTTATTAGAATTGACACTTTACCTGAATGATCTGTATAATTAAATTGTCCAAATAAAAACTCCAATTTGATTGAAAAACAGCACAGACAACTCATAAAGAAACTTTACTTATATTTTTGTCTAGCAGAAATAACGCATATATTAAGTGTTTCCATAAACTTATGTAAACTAAAATGAATTTATATGTAAGTTAAAAATTAATTTGAATTAACTTGAAAAAACTTTTATAAATTAATTTGTGTATAAAATAATTTGAATTTGTAAAAAAAATTATTTTCTTTTTTCTTCTTAATTTCTTTGTAGTGTACCCGATTTTCAAGTGCCATCCTTTGAAGTTGGCGACTTCAAGCAAAGCTGCCCTCCAATTCTGCAGCTTCTGAGAGTCCTTACCCAACATATTTTCATGCTCAGTCATGGCTTCGCCAAAACTATTTCTTTGATGCCTTAAATCTGATGGTTCCACTTTATAGAAGATGGGCCAAACCAGTTTGTTGTTCTTGTTTATGCCCTCAAGGATCATCAAAAGCTCATCAAGGCACGATGAGGAACGAGCATAGTTTTCAGAAAATACAATGATTGAAAGCCTTGATTTTTCAATAGCTTCAATAGTAGAATGTGAAATCTGATCCCCGTCAATATCATTCATGAAAGTTTTGAATCCACTCTGGCACAAAGCATTGTAGAGAAAACCTGTAAAGGAGAATCGCGTATCTTTTCCACAAAAACTGAGAAAGATATCATGGCGTTGCACCAGTTTGGTGACATGTTGCACTATCTCTTCAACGAATTGATATTCATATTTATCCCTACAAAAAAAAAATGGCTAAATTTTACTATTTATCTTTATAAGATTCTATAGTATTAGACTATCAAGGATAAAATTCTAATTTGTAAAAACTTGGGTATTTTGAATTATTTTGTTATTTAGAAGAGCTTCTAATTTCTTAAATGAAAAGTTGAAATGTTGAAAAATCAACAAAATTCATTAGTTGTAATTTTTGTAACAAAAATTACAAATCCTTCTATATATGTAATTTTTCTTGTAAAAGTTACAAATTTTTTTACACATATTACCTCCTAAAATTTACAAATCTCATTATAGATTGAAATTTATCAAATTTATTATAGAAGTGAAAAATTTATCATATTATATATATAGGCCTTTCATATGTCTCTTTTTCTAATTTTATCTAATGAGACTTTGAATTAATAAGACACGTTAAATATTTAATTGCCAACCAGCCAACCCACACATATTTTATAACTAATTGTCTAATTGTCTACATATCACAGTTGTCTACCAGATATTTTTCTAAAAAATTATTTAAACTTGTATATGTATAATAAATCATATCTCTATCTGTAAGACCATGTCTCTGTCTCTACGGATTTCAAAGTGAAATTACTATAAATTATTAGACATGGTAGTTAAAGATGGAATCAACCAGTGACATACAAACTTGAGAAATGGAATCCACAGAAGTGGGTGACTTGGTGCAAAGCTGAACTCCACTCTTGTACTTTCAGGTAGGCTTCATCTTCCCCTCTGAAGCGATATTGACGTTCCAGTTCAAGTATTGAGTCTCCAAAACTATTTCTTTGATGCCTTACATTGGAGGGGTCGACGTCGTAAAAGATTGGCAAAACGATTTGGTTATTTTTCTTGTGACAGCTGAGGATGTTGACAAGGTCATCAAGGCACCATGTGGAAGATGCAAAGTTTGGGGAAAGAACAACAATTGAAATCCTTGATGATTCTATTGCTTGAAGAATAGTGTATTCGACTTTGTCACCACTCTTCAACGCACCATCGTCCATGAAGGTCTTGAATCTGTTCTGCTTCAAAGCGTTACAGAGTGTACTTGTGAATGTGTGACGTGTGTCTGGCCCTCTAAAACACAGAAAAACATCGTAGCGCCACTTGGCTTCCTGGGTTGCCATGGTTGTGAAACAAAGGAGATTGATGGGTTCAAATCAAGTTCTTAAATTGAGTTATATATTTGATTGTTTAGAATGAATCTGTGGTGCATGGTACTCCGCTAGTTGTTTCAGTCTTCTCTCTCAACTCAAGTTGAGATAAAATACATGAAAATGGACAAGTTTAAGTTTAACAATGCAAGTCCACGAATAGTTTAGAACTACAGTTTTTAGATTATGATAGTTCAATTACATTTTTAATTATAAACAGAGCATGCTGAGGTCACAGACATACCTATTCCTATAGATATTTGATCCGGCTTCTCTACCAAAGGCTGGGGTCAAAGACACCATTTTCGTTGTAAGTTTTTCCAGTAAACGATTATAATTTTGTTATGGTAAATTGGTAATGAGTCAAATACGAGGAGTTGATCAAACGGCGATCATACAACATTATATTTTTGCATTTAATAAAAAAATAACAGCAAGAAATTGATGATTCTATATTCATGTTTCCTGAAAGGGATTTAACTGATTAAATTTGAGATCAGGTGGCCGCAAAATTTTTTGTTTACCCATAAACGCCTGCTCTGTTTTTCAGCAGCTTTGCTGTCACAAGCTGAATTGCGCATATACTACGAGTGCATGGAATTTAACAATTTCAAAGCCAGAGCTTCTTGCTCCTCCAAAGAAACAGCGCCAGTGCCTTTACCTCCATTCCCTGTGACTTTATTTCTTTCACCCTCGTCACTGTCACTATCAAAGTATACTTTACTCTTTTTATGCCGTCTATCAACAGATTCGTCTTCTTCAGACCCAGAAACATCATCTTCATCTTCTTCTGCATTACTAGCCTTCCATTTCATCTTCTGCTTGATTCTTTTTTCTCTGAGCCGCTGACGCTCTACAAGCTTGTCTTCCTTGTCAGCCTTCTTCAAATCATCTCGCATCCTTCTATAATATTCAGCTTTTTGTTCTGCATTAATACATAAAGACGATGTGGCAAAATGAACAATATATCCCATGCTTAATAACATACATGTGAGTTAACTACTTCAACACTCTGAAGTTCTTGAATTAAACCATGATTGCAGAAAACATGAAAAGGTTTTCGAAAACAAATTTTATTATTTCCATAAAAATGTGAAAATAAGTAAAGGAATGACACTCTTACACCTAGTAGCTGGTTCCATTATTGAAAATAGATATCATTGTCATTCTAATTTAATTACTCATATTATCCAGCAAGCCCATTTGTTGCACTCATTTCCTTCTCTAATTCAATTTCCACAACAGAGAAAAGAACATGACTTCAAGAACGAGAAACACTCAAAAAGTGAAAAATTGACAAACACGTGCATCAAGAGTTCAAGATCCTAGCTACTTCAATTCATAGTCTTCTGAATATACAGGCAATGATTTCACCATGCAAAATTATCACTACCATTCAGCTTCAGTTTGCAGTTGAGAAGTATGGACATACCTGGGTCAAGCAGCAATGTTTCTTTGCCACTTTGCGTGTCAGCTATCCTGGCTAGTGGAGGAAGTGTGTTGCCTTCATCATCAAATACAACCCTAGTCCCAACTGGCCTATGTACATTAATCTTGAGCTTCTTTTTCTTCAATACACGAGTTGCTGGTCTGCATAGGAACGAACCAATTTAGTATGAACGAGAACGGAGAAAGAAATTCAAAGCTCCACATAAATGGCTCACACCAAGAAATATGACAAATCCAACTTATACCCAACATTAAGTTTGAATTATTTTATTATTACCCATCATAACATGTTATATTCCCAGGTCAATTTGCCTCAGCAATGTGAAAACAAATAACTAAACTGAAAACATGTATACAGAAACATACAATATTTCTTCAATTTCAGTTGGCTTTGCTTCGCCTTCATTTGCGGTATCTGCTAACTGAAAAAGATCATCTTTGGTTTCCTCATCCTTATCAACTGTGTCTAGCTTCTTTCTTGAAACCTCCGAGACATTTTCCTTGTTAGAATCCTCTGGTTCAACTAATATGGATTTTGTTGACCCAGCTTTAGATTTAAGTTTCTGGTTTAGAAAACGGATTTTGGGGGTCATTGGTAAACCTAATGATGCCGAATATTCATCAATAGGTAGTTTCATGACATCAAATATGTCTTTATCCTTCTGAATATGGATGGATCTCAAATATGTGATGAACGCCCTCTGAGCCCACTGCTGCAGGTCTGGGTATTTGACCAGTAAAGATGCCAACAAACTAGAAACTGGTTGCAGTAGCTATTGCCTTGGCTGAAAATTCAGCAACAAAAAAGCATGGAAAGCAAATGTCAGACAAAACACAAGGCTGAAGTGAACCAGATTTAAAACTGATACCTTGACGTTGAATTGAAAATTGGAATAACAAGCATGTTAATAATTTGCAGGTAAAGCGCACCTTAGTAAAATGCACTGGAACCTTTGCTGCTTTTAACTTTTCAAGCATTTGCATTTCTGAAGGCAACAAAAATAAAACTGATTTTCCACCAGATTTATATCGAGCAGTGCGACCAACTCTATGTATGTAAGAAGCTACATTTTCAGGACAATCCACCTACAAATGCAAGAGAGAAGTGAGATTCTGACCATAAAAACAAGCTTTTTGCTTCCAGCAGCCCACCTCAAAGCCCTATGACTTGCTCCAAGACAGGAAACAGCAAACAAGAGGAGACTCACCTGAACAACCCAGTCAACTGCCTTATTAAAATCAAGGCCTCTTGCAGCCACATTGTTGAAAGTTCTACAAATTTCTAGAAATAAAAAGAAACAACTAAGCCTTGTAAAAGAAAAATCTAGAAAAACTACAAATAAAGAAGATAGTTTAGATTATTCCTAGGTAGATAAATCTAGAATATTAAGATCTAGGAAAGCCTAGAATATTCCTAGACTAGAAAAATCTAGGAAGATAAATCCAAGAAAGTCTAGAATACTCCTAGGCTAGAAAAATCTAGATAGGACTACTATCTACCATGAAAGCCTATAAATAGGCAATTGTATCACCAATTGTGAGTGTAGAAGTGAAAAACCAATCAAGTTATACTTCTCAATATCATAGCTACACGGCCAACCACTATATCTACCTTTTCCTACTACATCTATTAAAATTCTCCTTCAACATAACATACTTACTATCACACTACAAATCATCCCAACTTCTATCTATATCTACCACAAAATATTAACAGTGGCATCAGAGCTACGTTCGATCATACATTGGGCGTAGTTAAACTATTCATCTATTGTTCCCAAATATTCCCAACTATTTCTCAACATTTCCCTTGTTCTTTTTAACCCACTTCTATATATTTCTAAGCTATGGCTAACACCTCACAACCTTCATCTATCACTGTCCCTATTTTTAATGGCGAAAACTATGATTTTTGGAGCGTAAAAATGAAGACATATTTTTGCTCCCTAGATTTATGGGACATTGTAGAAGAAGGATTTACTACTCCTACAAAAACTACAACTCTTAATGCAGCCCAAAGAAAAGAGTTGAAAGAGAATAAACAGAAAGATTCCAAGGCGTTATTCACTCTACAACAAGCGGTGTCTGACGCAATATTTCCAAGAATAATAGGAGCTATAAGTGCGAAGGAAGCATGGGCTACACTACAGGAGGAGTTCCAAGGAAGCGACAAGGTACGTGTCGTTAAACTTCAGACTCTAAGACGAGGTTTTGAACTATTGAAAATGAAAGAGTCTGAAACTGTCAAAGATTATTATTCTAGAATTAAGGAAATCGTAAATCAAATGAGAGCCTTTGGGGAAACTATTCTTGATAAGAGAATTTTCGAGAAAATTTTAATTACTATTACCCCAAAGTTTGACCCGATCGTGACAACGATCGAGCAAAACAAACGAAAGATCTGTCTACTCTATCCGTGACGAATTAATGGGCTCTCTTGAGGCATTTGAGCAAAGATTGTATAGGCGTGATGAAGATACACTTGAAAATGCCTTTCAATCTAAGCTCAAATTTCGACCTCAAAATAAAGGTGATGGAGGAAAGAAAAATATGGAGAAACTTCTAGAACAAGAGAATCTTCTAGAAATTTCTTCAAGAACCGTCAAGATAGAAATCCTCCATGCAACATTTGCAAAAAGTCCGGACATGCGAAGAAAGATTGTTGGTTCCGTGAAAAGCCACAATGTAACTATTGCAAGAAGTTTGGGCATGTAGAGAAAAATTGTCGCAACAAAAATTGACATCAAGCAAACTTTGTCGAAGAGCATAATGACGAACATCAACTTTTCTATGCTACTCAATATTCAACCGATGAAAGAGGAAGAAGTTGGTACTTGGATAGTGGCTGCAGCAATCACATGGCCAAGGATGAGAGTATCTTCAAAAGCATTGATAACTCTGTCAAGGTGAAAGTTCGATTGGGAAATGGCACCGTGGTAGAGTCAAAAGGCAAATGCACTGTCATGGTGGAGACAAAGAAAGGGATGAGACTCATCCATGATGTTTTGCTAGTTCCAAGCCTAAAAGAAAATCTTTTAAGCATTGGCCAAATGATGGAGAGAGGCTATGTTCTTCATTTTGAAGGAGATGTATGCCAAATCTATGACAACCATAACAAAATGGTTGAGATAGCCCAAGTGAAGATGGAGAAAAGTAATAGAAGCTTCCCGCTAAATTTGAAATATACAAATAACATGGCCATGAAGGTACAAGTTGATGATTCATGGCTTTGGAATAGAAGATTTGGCCACTTCAACACACACGCCCTGAAGATATTATACCAGAAGAATATGATGAGAGATCTCCCATGCTTAAAGGAGAATAACGAAGCATGTGAAGGATGTCTCCTCGGAAAGCAACGCAGATTACCGTTCTCTGCAGGCAAAACATGGCGAGCAAAAGATGTGTTGGAGTTAATCCACACTGATGTTTGTGGACAGATGAGGACACAAACATTCGAGAACAACAGGTATTTTATCCTTTTCATTGACGACTTCTCTAGAATGACATGGGTCTATTTCTTGAAAGCAAAATCAGAAGTTTTTGAAATATTCAAGAAGTTCAAGGCCCTTGTTGAAAAACAAAGTGGAAAACACATTAAAGTACTTAGAAGTGATCGTGGCAAGGAGTACACATCGCATGAGTTTGACAAATTCTGTGAGGATGAAGGCATAGAGCGGCAACTAACAGTTGCCTACACTCCACAACAAAATGGTGTGTCCAAAAGAAAGAATCGCACGGTCTTGGAGATGGCTAGATCGATGTTGAAAGAGAAAGGGTTGCCTAATATTTTTTGGGCGGAAGCGGTCTACACTGCTGTCTACATACTTAATAGATGTCCAACAAAGGCAGTCCCAGATAAGACCCCAATTGAAGCATGGAGCGGGAAGAAGCCATCAGCAAAACACTTAAGGGTCTTTGGATCTATATGCTA
Source organism: Hylodesmum podocarpum (assembly GCA_026586105.1). Taxonomy (NCBI): domain Eukaryota; kingdom Viridiplantae; phylum Streptophyta; class Magnoliopsida; order Fabales; family Fabaceae; genus Hylodesmum; species Hylodesmum podocarpum. The sequence goes on along the minus strand of JALJEV010000519.1, from coordinate 2,139,037 downwards.
CATCCATGTTCCAGATATGAAGAGACATAAACTAGAAGACAAGACAATTCGTGGAATCTTCTTAGGATATAGCATGCAGTCTAAAGGCTACTGTGTCTACAACCTGCAAACTAAGAAGCTGACAATCAGCCGAGATGTTGAAGTTAATGAGAATGCTGCTTGGAACTGGGAAGAAGAAAAGGTGGAGCAAAAGATCCCTATATCAATACAACTACCTCAAGGAGAAGTAGAAGAAGCAGTAGAAGACCCAAGTGAGCCTTCTTCACCAGACTCTACTCCGAGACGAGAAAGATCATTGGCAGATATATACGAGTCTTGCAATTTAGCCATACTTGAACCTGAAAGCTTTGAAGTAGCATCAAAACAGGAAGTATGGGTCAAGGCAATGGAAGAAGAGATACAAATGATTGAGAAAAATAACACATGGGAGTTAGTTGATCTTCCACATGGAAAAGACATTATTGGGGTTAAATGGGTCTACAAGACAAAGCTCAACCCTGATGGAACCATACAAAAACATAAAGCAAGACTAGTAGCAAAAGGTTACTCACAACAACCCGGGATCGACTACAACGAGACATTTGCTCCAGTTGCTCGTCTAGATACGATAAGAGCTCTAACTGCTCTTGCGACACAAAAAGGTTGGAGCATCTATCAACTAGATGTTAAATCAACATTCCTCAATGGTGTGCTTGAAGAAGAGATATATGTGGAGCAACCACAAGGGTTCTTGTGCGAAGGCAAAGAAAATAAAGTATTAAGACTGAAAAAAGCACTTTACGGCTTGAAGCAAGCTCCTCGAGCATGGTATAGCAGAATTGATCAGTACTTCGTTGATCGAGGATTTAGTAGGAGCAAGAGTGAGCCTACACTTTACATCAAGACCCAAGGTCAGTATGATACTCTCATAGTCTCCCTATATGTTGATGATCTTATATATACGGGAACCAATACAAATATGATGGTGGAGTTCAAAGAAGACATGATGAAGTCTTTCGAGATGACCAACTTTGGCTTGATGAGTTACTTTCTCGGCATAGAGGTAAATCAAAGAAATGATGGGATATTTATCTCACAAAAGAAATACACAGAAGGCTTACTCAAGAAGTTCAAGATGTACGGCTGCAAGCCTGTCACTACTCCACTAGTAACAAATGAAAAGCTACAAAAGGATGATGGAGCACCAGAAGCCGATGCGTCGCGCTACAGAAGCTTAATTGGAAGCTTGCTATATCTAACAGCTACACGACCGGATATCATGTACGCTACTAGTCTCTTATCAAGATTCATGCAGAGCCCAAGTCAAATACACCTTGGAGCAGGAAAAAGAATTCTAAGATATCTACAAGGAACAAAAGAATTTGGCATATGGTACACTGTTGCAGCCAACTCAAGGTTGCTCGGCTATACTGACAGTGATTGGGCAGGTTCGGTAGATGACATGAAGAGCACCTCCTTCTATGCTTTTTCACTTGGTTCAGGATTTTTCTGTTGGGCATCAAAGAAGCAAGCAACAGTTGCACAATCAACAACAGAAGCAGAGTATGTAGCACTTGCAGAAGCAACAAGTCAAGCTATATGGCTACGGAGAATACTACATGATATGGGCGAAAATGAAAATGGGCCTACTACAATTCACTGTGACAACAAATCAGCTATCGCAATAGCAAAGAATCCAGTGCATCACAATAGAACAAAACATATAGCAATAAAGTATCATTTCATTAGAGAAGCAGAGGCAACTAAGGAGATCAAACTTGAATATTGCAGGACAGAAGAACAAGTAGCAGATATATTTACGAAGACATTACCAAGACCAAGATTTGAAGAACTACGCACAATGCTTGGAGTTAGAGAAATTTGTATCAAGGAGGAGTGTTGAAAGTTCTACAAATTTCTAGAAATAAAAAGAAACAACTAAGCCTTGTAAAAGAAAAATCTAGAAAAACTACAAATAAAGAAGATAGTCTAGATTATTCCTAGGTAGATAAATCTAGAATATTAAGATCTAGGAAAGCCTAGAATATTCCTAGACTAGAAAAATCTAGGAAGATAAATCCAAGAAAGTCTAGAATACTCCTAGGCTAGAAAAATCTAGATAGGACTACTATCTACCATGAAAGCCTATAAATAGGCAATTGTATCACCAATTGTGAGTGTAGAAGTGAAAAACCAATCAAGTTATACTTCTCAATATCATAGCTACACGGCCAACCACTATATCTACCTTTTCCTACTACATCTATTAAAATTCTCCTTCAACATAACATACTTACTATCACACTACAAATCATCCCAACTTCTATCTATATCTACCACAAAATATTAACACACATCCGTTGAGAAAAGAACTCAACGCTTATCACAAAACTCAGCATATATTGCCATTCTTCTTTCTTGTTTCATCCTCCCATGAAGGCACTTCAACGGTATGCCAGGGTGCAGTTTCTTAAATGCTTCAAACACAAATTTTACCTATTAAGAAGGGATGTGAATGTTATGAAAGATAATCAAGCTCAATAGTGGAAATTTGCACCAAAAAACACAAACATTGAATCAACAAAAAATCGTTTTAGACAAAAAGAATTTACCTGTTTACATGTAAGAATTGTGGACAACTCATCCTAAAATCCTCTAAATTTTGTCTCATTACTATAACCATAATCAGCAGCACAAGTGAAAATGATAACAGAAGTTCTATGCATGTAGATTACATTCAGTGCAATTAAACATACAACAACACAATTATTTACTAGGACACGAATCCAAAGAACCAACTTCAAAATTTCAATGATTCAAATCAGATTTCAATATTTCCCTCAGACTGCACAAATAATATTGAAAATGATTATTAGCCAGTAGCCGTGCATCAGTTAAACAACAATGGGTGCAACTCTCCAGGTGGCATGACAGTAAAATTGTAATCGAAATCTACAGCATACAACTCCCTTCTAGAAAAAAAATCTTGAAACTGTACAGGAAAGTGGAGTTACCTGTTTACAGCTTGAAACAATTGAAATCCTTGATGATTCTATTGCTTGAAGAATAGTACATGCGGTTTGGTCCTCTCCCTTCAACGCACCATCGTCCATGAAGGTCTTGAATCTGTTCTGCTTCAAAGCGTTACAGAGTGTACTTGTGAATGTGTGACGCGTGTCTGGCCCTCTAAAACACAGAAAAACATCGTAGCGCCACTTGGCTTCCTCGGTGGCCATGGTTGTGAAACAAAGGAGATTGATGGGTTCAAATCAAGTTCTTAATTTGAGTTATATATTTGATTGTTTAGAATGAATCTGTGGTGCATGGTACTCCGCTAGTTGTTTCAGTCTTCTCTCTCAACTCAAGTTGAGATAAAATACATGAAAACGGACAAGTTTAAGTTTAACAATGCAAGTCCACGAATAGTTTAGAACTACAGTTATTAGATTATGATAGTTCAATTACATTTTTAATTATAAACAGAGCATGCTGAGGTCACAGACATACCTATTCTTATAACATTATACTTTTGCCTTTAATAAAATAATAACAGCAAGAAACGATGATTCTTCTTCCTTGTGTTCAGAAATTCAATATTAGTATCACCTATTTTAATAGTTTCCGCGCTTAGTCCCTGAACATGGAGTGTATTAGAAATCTCGAGGATGTGTTGGAAGTACTTTGTCACCGAGATAGGCCTATTACATGAAAATAAATAGGGAGCAATGAAAATAAGTAAGGAGCAATACTTACCATACAAGCCGATTTTGTAGGGTTGAATTAGGTTCATAACTCATATTTCAACTAAAGATAGATAGAAAATCCTAGAATGAGCAAACACAACAAATCAGCTTGTCTGACAAATGTTTGTGTATCAGACAGAGTGAGCAAAAAATGGTGAAATGAACCAGAACAACTTCAAATACTAAAAAGTTTATATTTATTCAAAAGTTATAGACTTACAAAGATGGTTTTTCAATTAGCTTTCCAAATGCTTTACAAATGAAAACCTTATAAGAGATTTATATAAGCACAGTAAAATCAAATAAAATTTTTGGATTACACGGAACCAAAAGGTGGCTTTACATTCAATTGTTAGCTACATACATAACAAGGAAACAGTAACCTTCTAACGTACGAATGAAAGAAAAAACTCAACTTCTAATGATTACAAATTTACAACCGTTATCATCAATTTGTGAACCAGCTACTCCTTACATAACTACTTGTTGAATTCATCAATTCCAGCTTTGATGGCACTTGAGTGTAAGAGAAATTCTGCCAAATCTTCCTTCTAGTTAACACTCCAGCAAGGACTTACTACAAATAAGCCATTTTAAATTTTAATGGTCATTTGCACAATTCTTTCAATTAATTCATATTCGTACCTGCAAAAGTAAAAGGACTTTTAGTTCATCATACATAATTTCTATTTTGTTTCAAATAATAATAATGAAAGTTAGCAAAAGTTAATTGAATAGTAGTAGTACTGTACCCGATTTTCAAGTGCCATCCTTTCAAGTTGGCAACTTGAACATAGCTGATCTCCAATTCTGCAGCTTCTGAGAGTCCTTACCAAACATATTTTCGTGCTCAGTAATGGCTTCACCATAACTATTTCTTTGATGCCTTAAATCTGATGGTTCCACTTTATAGAAAATGGGCCAAACCAGATGGTTTTTCTTGTTCATGCACTCAATGATTGTCAAAAGCTCATCAAGGCACGATGAGGAACGAGCATAGTTTTCAGAAAATACAATGATTGAAAGCCTTGATTTTTCAATAGCTTCAACAGTAGATTGTGAAATCTGATCCTCATTATTCATGAAGGTTTTGAATCCACTCTGGCACAAAGCATTGTAGAGAAATCCTGTAAAAGAGTAGCGGGTATCTTTTCCACAAAAACTGAGAAAGATATCATAGCGTTGCACAACTTTGGTGACACATTCCACGATCTTTTCAACGAGTTGATATTCATATTCTTTCCTAGAAAAAAAAAAAAAAAAAACAGCTTCTTTTATTTCATTCAAGCAATCAATCAGAGTTCTCGATTACCATATAATAAAATAGAATTAAGTTTGAGTTATCCATCTGCATGCAAAATTACACTGAAACTCGGAACAGAACTATTAAGGAAATTATATATATTAATTATTGTGCTCCAACTTGTCGGGGAACGTTAAACCTATGACTAAATGTTGATTGATGACATCAAATAGGGATATAAAGTATCGTAGCAGATTTGTTGGGATTATGTAATCACTTTGTTTCTCCATGTATATTATGATCATAAGTAAGATCACTCTGTGTATGTTATATACACCATTCCTTTCACTCGTGCAATACAATTTCAATCAAATCTTTTATACTTAACATGGTATTAGAGCATCGATCCTGGTGCTCTTGACTATCAAAATTTCACAAGAACCTTTGCCCTCTTCGAAATTTTCTGTAAAGGCTTGTAATTTGTTGACACAAGCAATAATATAGTAATTTCGGCTAAAAAAATAAAGACATATCCCCCACTTTGAAAACACCAAGCAGTGATGTTGGAGATTTGAGACAGAGCTGAGGTCCACTTCTTTACTCTGTCGGAGTCCTTTCCAAAAAGATGTTTGTAATTATCCATTGCTTCCTGAAAACTATTTCTCTGATGCCTTACATCGGAGGGGTCCACGTCGTAAAAGATTGGCAACACTACTTGGGTATGTTTCTCATAACAGTTGAGAATGTTGAGAAGTTCATCAAGGCACCTCGTGGAAGACGCAAAGTTCGGGGAAAGAACAACAATTGAAATCCTTGATGATTCTATTGCTTGAAGAATAGTGTATTCGACTTTGTCACCACTCTTCAACGCACCATCGTCCATGAAGGTCTTGAATCTGTTCTGCTTCAAAGCGTTACAGAGTGTACTTGTGAATGTGTGACGTGTGTCTGGCCCTCTAAAACACAGAAAAACATCGTAGCGCCACTTGGCTTCCTGGGTTGCCATGGTTGTGAAACAAAGGAGATTGATGGGTTCAAATCAAGTTCTTAAATTGAGTTATATATTTGATTGTTTAGAATGAATCTGTGGTGCATGGTACTCCGCTAGTTGTTTCAGTCTTCTCTCTCAACTCAAGTTGAGATAAAATACATGAAAATGGACAAGTTTAAGTTTAACAATGCAAGTCCACGAATAGTTTAGAACTACAGTTTTTAGATTATGATAGTTCAATTACATTTTTAATTATAAACAGAGCATGCTGAGGTCACAGACATACCTATTCCTATAGATATTTGATCCGGCTTCTCTACCAAAGGCTGGGGTCAAAGACACCATTTTCGTTGTAAGTTTTTCCAGTAAACGATTATAATTTTGTTATGGTAAATTGGTAATGAGTCAAATACGAGGAGTTGATCAAACGGCGATCATACAACATTATATTTTTGCATTTAATAAAAAAATAACAGCAAGAAATTGATGATTCTATATTCATGTTTCCTGAAAGGGATTTAACTGATTAAATTTGAGATCAGGTGGCCGCAAAATTTTTTGTTTACCCATAAACGCCTGCTCTGTTTTTCAGCAGCTTTGCTGTCACAAGCTGAATTGCGCATATACTACGAGTGCATGGAATTTAACAATTTCAAAGCCAGAGCTTCTTGCTCCTCCAAAGAAACAGCGCCAGTGCCTTTACCTCCATTCCCTGTGACTTTATTTCTTTCACCCTCGTCACTGTCACTATCAAAGTATACTTTACTCTTTTTATGCCGTCTATCAACAGATTCGTCTTCTTCAGACCCAGAAACATCATCTTCATCTTCTTCTGCATTACTAGCCTTCCATTTCATCTTCTGCTTGATTCTTTTTTCTCTGAGCCGCTGACGCTCTACAAGCTTGTCTTCCTTGTCAGCCTTCTTCAAATCATCTCGCATCCTTCTATAATATTCAGCTTTTTGTTCTGCATTAATACATAAAGACGATGTGGCAAAATGAACAATATATCCCATGCTTAATAACATACATGTGAGTTAACTACTTCAACACTCTGAAGTTCTTGAATTAAACCATGATTGCAGAAAACATGAAAAGGTTTTCGAAAACAAATTTTATTATTTCCATAAAAATGTGAAAATAAGTAAAGGAATGACACTCTTACACCTAGTAGCTGGTTCCATTATTGAAAATAGATATCATTGTCATTCTAATTTAATTACTCATATTATCCAGCAAGCCCATTTGTTGCACTCATTTCCTTCTCTAATTCAATTTCCACAACAGAGAAAAGAACATGACTTCAAGAACGAGAAATTTTATGGGGGAAATTTTGGGATTTTCCCCTTTACTGTAATAATAAATCTCCCTGGTTTTAGCTTCATGTTCTGAGTCTGGATTTCCTCCTGTTCAAAAGGTCAGATTGTGACAGTTTTTGGCTAGCCTCATGACCTTGACAACCCTCCTCTTGTGTTTTATTCTCCGGTTTTTGTTCTTTCTTTGTGTCCCTGTTCTGTTCCTTCCTTTCTTTTTGATTGATAGACGACTTTAGTGTGAAACAGGTGTTCATCATTATCTTCAAATTCTGTTTTTATAATAACTTTTTATTTATGTCTTTAGTAATACAAATTTCTCAATGTGCATATTAAAACATTGTAACAGTAGTCATCCTGCAGCTATCCTGCCATAGAGGATTTAAGGTTAGCTAATAGCTGCACAGCGCATCTATCCAAGATTGATAATTGTGATTTATACCATATTACCATAAGAGAAATGCTAGCGACATAGTCACTCATGGCTTTTTATTTAATGTTATGAACCCCACTCATGGCTTTTTATTTTCATCTTGAACAAATCCTATTGACTATCGACTACAGACAAATTACTTGACTACTGTGATTTTGCACTTTCAAACATAAAAAAACTCTGATGGAATGAGTAATAAAATTAAACTAAGATTTACATAAAAATTGAAACACACCAGAGTGCATGGGTGACATATACGAGATTGAGAATAATCAAGCTTGAGGAGTTGGTAAGCCTTGCTGTTCTACAAACATTTTTATCACATCTTAAAATATGATAAAGACTAACATATAATCCATTTTGTCAGTAGTAATTTTTATTTTAAATGAATCGCAGGATAATTGTTTTGTTCTTTTAAAAATCCTCACTTAAACAGTAAATATGGTAGTGAAGTGAGGAGGAATTAAAAAATATAAATTCCATTTTTATCACTTACCACGGCCTTTTGGATCAACTGGTAGTTTGGCAATATGGATGTCATTTGTTTATTTTTGCACTATGTTTCTTTTCAATGTGTAACTTGACCTTGTGGGATATGACTTTGTTATTGTTATCGTTTCTTTTCACTGTAGTGGAAGGGCTCTTCCAAGTTTTATTCCACAATAGGGAAAAAATGAAATTGAGAATAATTGGTGCATATATTGAAATTGCAGATTAGTTTCTCAACTGTTGGCCACATGCTTGATCTCATTCTTGCACAGAAAAGTTGTATAATTAGTTCAGCAGATGAAAAGACTGCAAAGAAACAAAAATTGATAGAACATGAAGAAGCAGGATATTCTTCTAATGGCATATGCAGAAGAGATAATCCAGTCTGCATCCTTAGTTCCCTTCTTGATATTTTGCTACTGAAGAAGGACATAACAAACAGGTGACTTGGTTGCTTCTGAATCTGCGCATTACGTTGTGGGTACTGCCAAGATGAGTGGTTAAAGCATTTAATTGTACTAACTTCTCAGTTTTATTCCTGCAGGCACTTACTTTTAGGGCATTTATTTAAGCTTCTTAGCCAGGTATTTTCAGAAGAATGGATGAATGGTGCCTTTTTGCCAGAGAGAAGGTTAAGTGAATCTTCAAGTCCTTCCGATGCCAACAATTCCACAATATATCATATTCAACAGACTCTATTGATAATCCTGGAAGATATAATTATGTCTCTCAAAAGCATGGCTCCATCAAATGTATGCTTCCTAGTCATGAGGGTGGATAATTTGTTACGTTACTACTTGATAGAAATATTAATTTGATTACCTTTATACTATTTTGGCTATTTCCTTGTATTGAGTTTCATCATTTTTGACAGGAAAAAATGACAGATGAAATTAACATTAAGCTACTGATAGAGTGTGGCCGGAATTCCAATATTGTTGTCACCCGCAACCATGTATTTTCTCTACTTTTTGCTGTTACTAGAGTCTTTCCAGGAGAAGTTTTGGAGCATATGCTGGATATTCTAACAGTTATTGGAGAAGCAGCTGTCACACAGGTTTGTTAATATAGGGTTTCCATGTACTGAATTAAGGGCATTCGTGATTGTGTGGGTAGAATAGCTTATTATATCCTTTTCTTTGTGGGATTGTGTGGCACGGGATATTTTTTCATACCTAAGAATCATATTTCCTAGGAATTGTGAATCCTGGGAATCATTCTGAGGAATGAGTAAAATTTGTTTGGCTGATCATAAAATACTTTTGGAAATCAAATATTTATATGTTTAAGTCTTACTAAACTTTCTTCGTGGCTTTAATTCAAATGGATTTTTGAGCCCCCCCCCCCCCCCCCCCCCCAATGGGAATGTTTTCCCTGAAAAGCGGTTAAAAATGATTTCCTGGAACCAATGTTTTCTAATAATTTTTTTTTCAAAGATTTTAAACTACATTTGTCACGTACCAAATGCCTGCTGGAGAGTTTCTCATACATCACTTGGTTGGTAGGCATCTGTGGAGGGGGGTTTTAAAGTTCTACACTTAATGACCATTGATTTTAAGATGAAATTTAACATTTTCTTCAATTGTTGCTTTTTGGTCTCCATTTGGGTTTTGATAAAAAACTAATACAAGTGTATGTTTAGATTTCTATTAACTCTTGCAACTTAACTTTTAGTCACTGTTTAAGAAAAAATTTCTTCACATTTCGATTTATTAAGGACTTATAATTCTGTGTAGGAACTCTGTTGTCACTATTTTTCTGTTTTATGTGCCTGTAGATTGATAGTCATTCAAAGCATGTTATTGAGGATCTTATATCTGCAATTGTTCCCTGTTGGCTGTCCAAGAAAGATGATGTGGAGGAATTACTGAAGGTTGGTTTTTCATGGAAATTTCATGTCTATTCTGCTGCATGATTGAAAGAAACCCTTTGCAGATCAACCTTCTAATATGTTCTTTCCCCTTCAGATTTTCATTGAGATATTGCCTCAAATCGTTGAGCACAGAAGGCTGTCATTTGTGTTATATCTATTAAGGTATTCTTGTTCAGCTTCTACATCATGATCCTGTTTTTGATACTTCAGCCATTGGTTTGTGGTATGCATCTTATAATGATGGCTGTTTTGCATAACTTTGGGTGATGGTAAAAGCTTAGCCTCATTGCTTTACCTACTTTTCCATTCATTAATTTCAAGAAAAGCCGCCTGTTTCCTTAATGTTGAGACGTCAGATGCTTTAACATTTTATACTGGAGAGTGGGAATATAAATTTGCAGTACAAATTTGTGAACAATATACGAGTGCGATTTGGCTTCCTTTAGTCATGCTGCTTGAACAGAGAGGAAATAGTGGTGTTGAGCAGGCACTGTTTCTGGAATTGTTTATTGTAATGCAATTTTCTTTGCAAAAGTTGCAAGATCCAGAATTTGTGTTTAAATTGGAATCAGGAGAAGACACTGCTGTCATTCAGGTGAAAATCCATGCCGGATGCATTATTATGCCTCTTAATGTATTTATTCAGTTCTCTAAGGCAAAGTCTAGATGTAATTTGTATCATGGTTTTTATGAATAACTTCTAGTTTTGCATGAGTAATGCCCTATAATGGGTAACAAATACTGAGATACAGTATATTATAGAAAAATTGGTATGGTGGAAAGCTTTGTTACCAATTGATAAGAATCTTGGGATAATCACATCACAAAAGCTAAATGTTGCACTTAGTTAGAGAGCCCAAGGCCTTATAAGCCTCAACCTATAATCCTATGCATCTGAGGGGGGGAGGGGGGGTGCAGATTGTGTGCTGATATTTAAGCAGAAGCAGACTTCATTATTAGAAACTGAAATATTAGTTGTAGAATATGTATCATATTTGTTTCATTTTTCTTTGCAGGTTTCATGCTGAGATGTTTTTTTGTTTCTTACTAAGATGTGGCTTTAGTGTTGCATGCTTATATTTGAGAAAAATGTTCTAATATTTGAATAAGCCTATAAACACTCTTTTTTTAGATGGAAGTATTCATGAAATTGCAATCAACATAAATGTGTTGGCTTCTTTAATATTGCAGAGGGCACTGGGTGAGCTTATGGAGCAGGTTGTTTTACTTTTGCAACTTGTTGATGCAAGAAAAGAGAAACTGAAACTCCCCGTAATTATGAAGAAAGAGTTGAAGGAAGCCATGCGTGCTGTTGTAAGGAATGTAACAGCAGTCATGATACCTTATGTATACTTTAAGAGCATAATTAAATTGCTCCGCCATGCTGATAAACATGTCGGGAAAAAGGTATGGCTTTTTATGAAGTTATAAAATATAAAATTTTACTAGGATCTTGCATTATTTTGATACAAAGGTTGACCATAATTTTGTGTATTTATCTGCTTCATAATATTCTATTAGACATCCTGATTTTCAATGTTTTCTTAATTTAGCAGGTAGACACACTGGACATTTATAGTTTTTTCATATGAAGATTGAGTATAATTTACATATATCACGTATACCATTGTTTCAATATCTATATCTACTGTAGAATTTTTTTAGTTGCTCTGTTAATGTGTCTTGGGTCTGTTTTCAGCTTGTCTTTTAATGGGTGCCCATGGTTGTAAGTTTTATTAGAAAAGCAAGTATTTATATATTGGAAACATGATAGTCATTCCATGCTTGTTTAAGTAATATAAAGCATTTGCTGAAGTGCATTTAATGTTTGCGTGCCATGTGCCCATGAGCATGACCTTGAGAAACTGTGATTTGATATTTGCATTTCTGGTGATGCAGGCTCTTGGGCTGTTCTGCGAGGCTGCAAGAAATCATAAAAATGTCAGCTTAAAGCTTAAAAACAAGAAAGGTTCAAGGTCAACTCCAAGTTTTCTATTGCTTGATATGAACGAAACTTCTCAAGAATCACTTAACAAATTGTGTGTGGAAATTATGCGAGTACTTAATGATTCATCAAATACCTCCTTGAAAGTGGCAGCAGTTTCAGCGTTAGAAGTACTAGCTGAAAGATTCCCTTCAAATAATTCCATCTTTAGTATGTGCCTCGGATCTGTTACAAGATATATTGCATCTCATAACTTGGCTGTGACTTCTAGCTGCCTCAGAGCAACTGCTGCCCTGATCAATGTTCTAGGGCCAAAAGCACTGGCAGAGCTTCCCAAGATTATGGACAATGTGATGAAGTCATCTCGTCGACTATATATATATACACAATTTGGTCACGGTATTATATTGAAAATTAGTCTTCTATGTGATTTCCTTAATTATCATTTATTCACCAATAAACATAAGTATATAGTACGTTATTATGATTTTGCCTTCATTTTGTTTTCTCAAAATAATGATCACATGACAGCCATTTAAGATGATGTATATCCTTATTTGTAGGTCATTGTTTGTTCCTTACTTCAAACACTTGCTCGGTAGTTGTGTTCATCATCTCAGTGATGGTGGAGATGTGATAGTGTCTAGTGAGAATCGCAAGAAAAAGGCCAGAATTCTGGATGATGGCAGTATAAAAGAAACAGGCTGTGTGTCTATCAAGGGCTGGCATCTCAGGGCACTAGTCTTGTCATCCTTACACAAGTGTTTCCTTTATGACACTGGAAACCTGAAGTTTCTTGACTCCTCAAATTTCCAGGTAAGTTAATTCTTTACTATGAAGCACCGATACTCACATTTGCTCCATGTATCTGTACCTGATACCAAAACTCTTCGATCTTCACCGATACATTTCTGTGAAGTATTCCAGCCTTTATAAAGTTATGAAAATCCAATTTAGTTACATGAGACATAGAAGCATGCATAATATAGAAATACTGACGCATTGTCTCTTGATGAACTAAAATGGAAACCGTCCTCTCTATGAATGTGTTGGGAAGCAAACAGAGTCCCTCATGTAGTAAAACAAGCAATGAAGATAAGTATACAAGTACTATAAAATCTTCATTGGTATGAGAACATTTAGAGGAAGTCTAAAATCAAAACCATTTCGCTTAATAGGTACTATTCCTATTTGTAGATAACAGGACGTGATTTATGATGACAATTATTTATAAATATTTTAGTGATGTTCAAGAATTATGTTTTGTAATTTGGATTTGGAAAATACAATTAAATACTTGTTATGTTTTCTACGTACTTTTTCCTATATAACCATATCCAATACATATTGTTTCTGGTACAAGTTTTGCATCTGCATTACTATTTTTTTGTTTTTTACGATTTGTAGTTGCTATTAAATTCTCTGGGTAGACATTCTTTTCCCCATCTACTTGTGTGATTGGCCCATTCCTCTTAGTTATTTTCTAAATGTGTATTAATTGGGGATTTTCCCTTCCATTTTATGATACTTTACATTTTTTTAATTCCCTTTTCTCTTGTTACATTAAGGAATAAAATATTCCTTCACTGATGGTAATAAAATATTCCATCACTGATGGTAGTGTCATTCTTGTTGTTGCTTGTTATATTCTGTCACTGATGGGAATATCTTGCATGGTGCAGATGTTGTTGAGACCTATTGTTTCACAACTTGTCATGGATCCACGGGCTCTGCTGGACGACAGCATAAATATACCAAGTGTGAAGGAAGTTGATGACCTATTGGTTGTGTGCATTGGTCAAATGGCTGTGACTGCTGGATCTGACCTTTTGTGGAAATCTTTGAACCATGAGGTGAAGTTTATTAATTCTTTCTATTCTTTTCTACTATTTGTTAATGTTTTTGGGAGTAATTTGATACTATCTATTGATGACAGCATGATTATACCTAGAGTGAATTGAGTTTTTGCCCTAAGTTAAAGTTAACTTGTGCATAAGTTAAAACTAGCTATGTGTAATTTAAATTGAGCTTTTAAACTCTTACAAAAATTGAAGTGCATAAGTTAATTTTAAGTTACGAGAGAACCTTGATTCATTTGACCTTTTATTTATTTTTTTCTGCAAGTCTTTGGTGAAAAATTCCTCCAAACAAGGTCTTAGTCATGTTAGGTTCCAGCTTTTCTGCTATGTTGATCAGGCTTTAATAAGGTTTAATTGAAAATTGTAGCTTTTATGCTATTTTGATCAGACATCGGTAATCATGTCAATTCAGGGTCTGTATCCCTATTATTTTTTACCCGCAAGTCAATAATGAAAGACCTGATCCTCGTTACATAATACATTATTAGCTTTATTCCTATGTAGTCATCCATGCCCGCTCCATTTATGTGTAGAATTTGGTCAATTAGTTTGTTTCAGTAATATGTAAATCTCTAGAATGATATATATTTGTACTCTACACATACTAGTATTTAATCTAATTTATGTCACCGATACCTGTTGTAAATTTATTCCTAAGTAACTGAATATCTTTCTGCCTTCTTTATGGGGTTCTTTTGCAGTTTTTGATGCAGACACGGAGTGAAAAGTTGAGAGCTAAAATATTGGGCCTGAGAATTGTGAAATATTTTGTGGAGAACTTGAAGGAAGAATATCTAGTGTTAGTGGTTGAAACAATCCCCTTCCTTGGTGAACTGCTCGAGGATGTGGAGCTTTCAGTAAAATCTCTTGCTCAGGAAATTCTGCAGGAAATGGAGTCTCTGAGCGGGGAAAGCCTTCGGCAATACCTGTGATGTACATTTGGTAGGCAGCATTTTTGATCTTGTGGTATGAGCAAAGGGAGATAGGTGTGATAAAAAGATAAGATCGATAGGCCACTGTATATCGTGGTTAGTTAAGGAAAATTGGCATTTATTTGTTCTGATAAGGGTTGAAGTTCAATTTTTCCAAGTAAGTTTAAACTTTCAATCACTAAAATCGTAATGCTTTAAAAGGAGTATTTGTAACAGCAAGAGAGAAGTAAAAGAGAGAATAGCAGGTTGTATTTCAAACAGGTTGATATTTTTGTGTTATATACTACGTTCCCCAGAGGAATTTAACAAGTGGTTTTTCTTATAGTCTTTTTGTCTACAAGTCTTTGTATTTCTTTGACAATATCGTACATTTTTAAACATTATCACTTAATTATTATTAACTCTGCGTAGATGGTAATATCTCAACAGCAACAAGTATTTAGGATTCATGGTAAATATGCTAAATAGCACCTCTAATTCCTTCTCTTAATCAGCAAAAAAAAGCTGCAGAAGAAACACAACAGACTTTAAGCATTAAACAAGATGTAAAAGGAACATAATAAATCGTTTTTAGGATTGAACAGGATGTAGAAACAAGCCTAATGATAAGCACAGATAAACTCAAGTAGTTGCTAATGTTACTATTTGTTACACAGAATATATATTTGACACTGATTCATTCTTCCTCGGAGTTGTCATTCGCGTAAGGACTTGTATATTCTTCTTCACAGCTGTCATTGTCTTCGTCAATATCAATGGCCTTTTTCACAATCCTCTGGATTAATTCATATTGGTACCTACAAAAATACAAGGCCTTTTAATATGTTAATCCATTTTTTTTCTGTTTTCTATTCCTTTATACTAATCAGAGTTTAAGTCATCAGAATAACAAAGTTATGCATGACTAATTAATGTTCTCACTAACACATCGTCAAGAGGGATGCATATATTAAGTAATTAATAAGCATATAATTAACAAGCAGAAGTAGTACACATTAATAATAAGCCACAAAAAACAATCAAAAGCATTACATACTCATTTTCTCTGAGATGCTCTCCTTCCAATTTGGCGATTTCAGACAAAGCAGACCTCCATCTCTGCACCTTCTCAGAATTCTTTCCAAATATTTTTTCATGCGCTGTCATGGCATCACCATAACTTTTTGTTTGATTGCATACATCTGCCTTTTCCACTTTGTAAAATATTGGCCACACCTTTTGATTCCTGGTCTTCATACTCTCCATGATCTTGGCAAGTTCATCAAGACACCACGTGGAATATCCATAGTTTTCAGAGAACACAACAATTGAAACCCTTGATTTTTCAATAGCTCTGATAAGATCTTGTGAAATTTGGTTCCCAGTCACCAATCCCTCATCATCCATGAAGGTTTTGAATCCCTCGCGGCTAAATGCATTGTAGAGAAAACCTGTAAAAGAGTAACGGGTATCCTCTCCACTAAAACTGAGAAAAACATCATAACGTGGCAAGGATTGCACGGCTGATTCCACAATCTTTTGGATGAGTTCATATTCGTAGTCGATCCTACAAAAGCACATGTCCTTTTAATTCGACAATCAACCTTTTGAGCACAATCTTATTGTTTATGACTGTTAATCAGGATTCAGGATTATACGATGAATATAATAAAGTTAACTTAAGCTTGACTAATCTATCTGTCTTTGCAAAACAAATTGTAACTGCTAATCTAAAACTAGAAACAGAACCTCTATCGCCTATTTAGAAACTTATGGAGGTGTATAGTTTGAGAATAAATCTAGAAAGAAAAGAATCTAGAAACTAGGAAAGTATTGTTATAGAAAAGATTTGAGAATAGGAAGATAACTCTAGAATTATCAACCCGCAGACCATGAAAATTTATAAATAGGCAATTACCGAGTTAGCCATTGTATGAAGCTATCAATTGCTTCTATCAGAGTAACATCCTATTATTTACAAATTGCTCCTCCAATTACCCATCTCCTTTCCCAAAAATCAAAGTAATATCCTCTAAAATCTAACAACATATCCTATTTAACATGTTCAGATAAATTAAGTTATTAAGATGTGATACTAACTATTTTGTTTTTATCCGTAATGATACGAAATGTGTACGTCAGCAACAATAACTAGGACTTTAATGTATATGATGTGGATATTTCCCTTACAACATAGTATATTCTATATACAATGTGGCACTAACTACATAAGTAGGCATTAATTATGGAACTTGATCAACTAAAACTAAAAGCATTTTCTTACCCAGTTTGATAAATCCATCCATTTAAGTTAGCAACTTTAACCAAAGCTTCCTTCCATTGCTTCACCTTCTCACTATCATGTTCAGATCTTTTCTTAAATACAGACTCGGCTGTGTAAAAAGCACCTCTCTGATGTCTTACGTCCGATGGCTCCACTTTGTAGAAGATGGGCCAAACCAGTTTATTGTCGATGTCCATACTCTCAACGATGGCAACGAGTTCATCAAGACAATATGAGGAGGATGGATAGTTTTCGGAGAGAACAACGATTGAAATCTTTGATTCGTTAATAGCTTTAAGAGTGGAGGATGGACTCTGGTCACCTTTGTTGAGACATTGTTCGAAATAGGTCTTGATTCTCTTGCGGCGCAAAGCGTTGAAGAGATTACCGGCGAAGGTGTAGCGTTCTTGGCCTACAAAACTGAGAAAAATATCGTATTTGTTAGGTTCATGCTTGGCCATAATGAACAGTGCTCGTTGACTCCTCCTTCAGTTCAGATTTCTGCTCCCAGAAACCAATGCTACTCTCTCTTGTCACCTACTTTTCATAAATTGAAAATGATTATATACATATATATAACAGGAGAAATGTTAATCGTTAACAGGGACGCATGCACAACGTGATTTAAGGGGTCAACAAAACTTATTTATTTTTAAAGGGAACGTTTGAATACGCCATAGGAAATTTCATCATAATTTCCTTCCAATGTGAATTCAAAATAGTTACTAACCATACCCCACCAGTTGGCTTATTAGGTAGACAATCTGTAAAGCTGTATTAGTTAAGTCAGCCTCTTCTCTCTCGCAAATTAAATATCCTCAATAGCCAAATTACTTTTTCGAATTATGTCAAATTTTATTGGCACCCAAACACCTAATTTGAAGGGTTTCCCATTACTTTTTTAACCACTGTCTTAGTGTTTATCTTAGACCATAAAATTTCTTCTTCAAACGTCATTATTCCCAAGTTCTGCAAAACCTTACGATTGCTCCAGCATATAGCTTGCTATATCGTAATCAAGAATAATAACAACCAATGTGTTAAGCAAAGCAACATTACAAACAATATTTCAGTGAAACAAGTAAAACAATAACGAAATGCAATTAACAAAAAGGAATTCTTCCCACGTACCACATCTGGATGAGCGGCATAAATGTCAAATAGTACAACTGTACTACATATAAAAATAAATCCACGTCATAATCAAAACCATGAATAATTTTTCAAACAGTAACAACTTAAAAGATTGATGTAGATTGAAATTAGGTCACCAACCTTGACGAGATTCACCTCTGATTCAACAATGAAAACAGAGTACACAAGTCAGAGAAACTACGAACAACAGGGAAGGGAACGTTTCCAACTGAAAAAACGTTATACAAACAGAGGGAGAGCTAATACCCAAACACGAAGGGATGGACACCCTAAATCCTAAACACCACGAAAAGGTTTTTCTGCCAAAAAAACGCTGAAAATGGACAATGCTGCCGCCGCTCAACACTAACTACACCAAAGGAATAGAGAAGGGATGCTCTTTTCAAAACGGAGATGGATAAGAGACGTTGTTCATGTGTTTTCGCGGGAGAATTCACTGTAATATGATTCAAAATTGCAAAACACTAATGAAATTCATTTCTTGCTGGGATATGACACCATTTCATCTTTATCCATTATTTTTTAAAAACGTCCCAAAACGAAGTCATTTTGTTATTTAATTTTGTTTTTTTTAACGAAACACTTGGGATATGGTAGCCACTTCTGTAAAGCATTATTGAGTAAACAAAGCCTGAACAAGCATACCCAGTGCACCCAATGTCTCTCACAACATTCCTTGTTATCCAAGTCATACTTTTTACTGAATATATTTCACATTTAAGGATTAAGAATGAGAAAACTTGAAAATAGTTTCTTAGATATTGTTTGTGCTTTAAGAATGGAGGGTGGAATCTTCGTGAGAAAATGGTCTTGATTCGAAAAAGGTATTTAAATCAGATAGTACGGGGGGTTTAGTTAGGGAAATTTCATCATAATTTCCTTGCAATGTGAATTCAAAATAGCCATTAACCAAACCCCACCAGTTGGCTTATTATATAGACAATTTGTAAAGCTGTATTTGTTAAGTCAGCCTCTTCTCTATTGCAAATTAAATATCCTCAATAGCCAATTACTTCTTTGAATTATGTCAAATTTTAATGGCACCCAAACACCTAATTTGCAGGGTTTCCCATTCCTTTTTTAACCATTGTCTTAGTGTTTGTCTTAGACCATAAAAGTTTTTCTTCAAAACGTCACTAATTCCCAAGTTCTGCATAACCTTATGATTGCTCCATATAGCTTGCAAAATCATAATCAAGAATAATAACAACCAATATGTTCAGCAATGCAACATTACAAACAATGTTTCAGTGAAACAAGTAAAACAGTAACGAAGTGCAATCAAAAAAAGGGAAGTAAAGGAAAAACAAGTAAAATCCATGTGCCCAAAACAACTCCTCAGCACTGAATCTTAAGCATCTCACAACAGCTACCAATATAGAATGGCCTGTTGAATTGATCAATTCTGGCTTAGACCGAATTTAAAAGTGAGAAATTCCCCAAATCTTCCTTCTACTTGACGCTCGGAAAAGGACTTGGTTACATTTAGATTTTGGTTGCCATTTCCACAATTTTTTCAATTAGTTGATATTCGTACCTACAAAAGTACAAGGCCTTTCAGTTCATTCATTCATATGCATTTTCATTTTCTTTCTAACTCTAGTAATTTAATTCATCAAAGTGATGTTTTTCATCACTACAACAAAATAAGTACATAACAGCAAACAGTAAACAAAGCCTTAACAATCATAGCCAGTATAGTGCCCAATGTCTCTCACAACATTCCTTGTTATCCAAGTCAGACTTTTTATTGAATGTATTTCACATTTAACGATTTAACGATTAAGAATGAGAAGACTTGAAAATAGTTTCTTAGATAATGTTTATGTTGTTCTCTTATTAGAATTGATGACACTTTACTTGAATGATCTGTATAATCATAATTGTATTAAATAATTATGTAAATTATCCAAATAAAAACTCCAATTTGATTGACAAATAGCACAAACAATACATAAAGAAACTTTACTTATATTTAGTCTAACAAAAAAAATGGATATATCTAGTGTTTCCACAAATTTCTATGTATACTAAGTAGTGTACCTACCCGATTTTCAAGTGCCATCCTTTCAAGTTGGCGACATCAAACAAAGCTGCCCTCCAATTCTGCAGCTTCAGAGAGTCCGTACCCAACATATTTTCGTGCTCAGTCATGGCTTCACCATAACTATTTCTTTGATGCCTTAAATCTGATGGTTCCACTTTATAGAAAATGGACCAAACCAGTTGTTTTTTCTTGTTCATACACTCAATGATTGTCAAAAGCTCATCAAGGGACGATGAGGAACGAGCATAGTTTTCAGAAAATACAATGATTGAAAGCCTTGATTTTTCAATAGCTTCAACAGTAGATTGTGAAATCTGATCCTCATCGATATCATTCATGAAGGTTTTGAATCCACTCTGGCACAAAGCATTGTAGAGAAAACCTGTAAAGGAGAATCGCGTATCTTTTCCACAAAAACTGAGAAAGATATCATAGCGTTGCACCAGTTCTGTGACATGTTGCACGATCTTTTCAATGAGCTGATATTCATATTCATACCTTGAAAAAAGAACATTTGATTCAAGCAATCAATCAGAGTTCTCGATTACCATATAATAAAATAAAATTAAGTTTGAGTAATCAATCTGCATGCAAAATGCAAAATTACACTGAAACTCGAAACAGAACCTTTGCCCCCGTTTGCTTACCATTGAATTTGGATTTATTAACAGAGATCCATCCCTTAAATAAAAATATCTTAATTCACCGGGGAAAAAAATGTCTTTTCACCGGTATGTTAATGTACAATTAAAATTTGAGCCTGAATCCTTTAAATAAGTTGAGTTGGAGTCACGTAAATAAAAAAAAAAAATAAGGTAACATTTATGATGTAATTAATTTAAATCATTATTGTGTAAATTATTTATATATATATCTTGGAAATAAAAATAGTATGTGACTGTGAGAAAATTCAATACTCAACAGCAACACAAAATCACTGATAGCAGCCAACCAAAGATTATTTATTGGCTTTGCTGATGATACCAATCCAAGGCTTTCTTACATGGCCTGAACAAGATTAATGATTGGCCAAAATCTATACATATTATGAAAAATAAAAAATGAAGTCCTCTTGGAAATTTTCTCTAAAGGCTTGTAATTTGTTTACACAAGCAATAATAGAGTAATTTCGGCTTAAAAAAAACAGACATACCCCCCACTTGGAAAACACCAATCACTGAAGTTGGGGATTTGAGACAAAGCTGAGGTCCACTTCCTTACTCTGTCGGAGCCCTCTCCAAAACGATCTTTGTGTCTATCCATTGCTTCCCCAAAACTAGCTCTCTGATGCCTTACATCGGAGGGGTCCACGTCGTAAAAGATTGGCAGAACGACTTGGTTGTTTTCCTTGTGACAGCGGAGGACGTGGCAAAGGTCATCAAGGCACCACGAGGAAGAGGTATAGTATGGGGAAAGAACAACAATTGAAATCCTTGATGATTCTATTGCTTCAAGAATATTACATTTGATTTGGTCACCACTCTTGAACGCGCCATGGTACATGAAGGTCTTGAATCCGGCTTGCTGCAAAGCGTTATAGAGAGTACCTGCGAAGGTGTGGCGTGTGTCTTGCCCTCTAAAACACAGAAAAACATCATAGCGCCACTTCAATTCTTCATCCCCCATCATATCTTTCATGTTTGATTTCCTCCCTGCTTCACTCACAACTTATTTAAATTAAATTACACCAAAGGGATTTGGCTCTTCTACTTCTTTCCTTCCCTATTTTATTTTCTTATCACCTCTAGTATCCTCTCAACAACTAAGATGACTCACTGTATATTTATTTAACATTTCAAAACATTTCTTTTTATTTATTATTTAATAAAATTATGAATAAAGAGAAGACCGTAACATATATGGAAAATGGCATACACATGCATCACACATACATACCATATGAAAAGTGAAAAGTATATATGGACATACCTGACTAATGGAGGAAGTGTGTCGACTACATAGTCAAATACAACCCTATATGCAGGTTCAGCCGTCCGCATAGGTCTGCGAAATGTTTGGTCCGCCTAGCCTCGCAATATTGAATGAACTAATTTAGTGGTCTGTCCCTGTCCGGCGAGTATGGCGGGTCCCGCGAGTTAAACAAATCGGTCCGCGGACTAGTTAAATTTTTTTAAAAATTATAAATTTAAAAGTTAAAATAAATATTATATTTAATCTCTTAAATTCTTAATAAAATAAGTCAACAACATAAATTTTTAATTATTTCCAATAACAAATTTAAATTCTTAATAAGTTAAAAACATAAAATTTTAATTATCTCCAACAAATGATTTCATCTTTTAAGCTTGTTCATTTTCCATCACCACATCTTTATCTTCTTTTCCTAAAAATTGTATTGTCGTCAGGGTTTGAGATTGAGACTGATTCGGGCAAAAAGACAGTGGGAGAAGAACTAGTTCGGGCGGAACAACAGTGGAAGCAGAACTGGTTCGGACGGAGCGGCAGCGGAATTGATTTAGGCGAAAGAGATTGGAAGGATGCAAAAAGATTGAGAGGGTGAGAGAAGATTAAACGAAAAATGTGCCGACGAGGGTTGAGAGGGTGCGACGTGCGAGAAGATTGAGAGGCGGTAGAGGAAATGAAGTGAAACTAGGGTTTCATCTTTCAACCCTTTAAATAGTGTGGCATTGCGGGTCACCTCGCAGACCACGCGGGTTTGGCCTGCAAAGCCCGCAAGTTGCGCATAGCGGATTTTTATGAAATATACCTCTAAAATTTTCTAGAAAAACTAGTTCATACTCACGAGATCCACGAATCTGTCCATAAACTTCAACCCAAGTACTCACTCGTAATCCTAACGGGCCTCATCCATCAATCACGCCGCACTTCCCACAAACTTTACTATTAATACTATCTCATCAATTAAATAATCATTTTATTATAAACTATTTGCAGTAAATTAATGTTCAAACCAGTGACATTTGACATACGTACCACGTGACTAAAGTGGGAATACGTTAAATTATTGATAAGGCGGAGTTGATCAAATGGAAAATGATGCAATACTTTAAACTATTCTATTCACACTAATGACTTTGAGTCAACGATTAGTAGACCCTCAATTTATTTTTTAAAGTGTCATTATCTGTTAAGTAATTATGACGAAATAACATAAATAATTCTAACTTTTTTTAAGAAATAAATAATTTCACACCATTACATTCATTCTTCCTAGTTGTCAATATTCCAGCAAGGTCTTGATATATCTTCTATATCAATGGCCTTTTTCACAATCCTTCTGATAAATTCGTATTGTAACCTACAAAATTACAACTTTACAAGCTTGAGTCATAAAAGGCCTTTTAATAAGAATTCGTA
Source organism: Hylodesmum podocarpum (assembly GCA_026586105.1). Lineage (NCBI taxonomy): Eukaryota > Viridiplantae > Streptophyta > Magnoliopsida > Fabales > Fabaceae > Hylodesmum > Hylodesmum podocarpum. The sequence goes on along the minus strand of JALJEV010000519.1, from coordinate 2,115,433 downwards.
TTGGTACCTGCATATAATTAAGGCCTTTTAAAACATTCTACTAATAAGAATTTATGTCATAAAAGTATCAAAATTAAGCTTGAGTCGTGACTTAGCATAAATTAAGTAATTAATAATTATACTATTAACTACTAAATTTATTAGTAGATATTCATAAAAATAAATTTAATTTGAGCAGGTAAAATTAGTTAAAAGTATTAAGTACTCATTTTCTTTCAGATGATCTCCTTCCAAGTTAGTAATTTCAGACCAAACATCATAAGTTATAACTCATTCAAAGAAATTCATAGCTGATTCCACAATCCTTCGGATGAACTCATATTCTTACTCATACCTATCAAAAGTCGAATGCTTGAAATTAATTAGCTCTATAAGTTATAACTTATTCCAGCACAAGCTTATTCTTCTTATAATCAGAATTACATTAGTTGAATACAATCGTATGATGAATAATTGGCTTCACAAAAGTATACATAATGCTTTACAAAAGTATTCAACATGTTTTAAAAAAAGTAAATAACATCATTCACAAAAATATACAACTATCTCAAAAAGTATACAGCACACAATCCAAAAATTATTTACAATACCAAAATAAAATTCATAAACCTTATAACAGTAAGCACAATGAACAGTGGTAGACGAAAAAACTCGTTAATAGGGACGCATGCACAACGTGATTTAAGGAACAAAATTTATTTATTTTTAAAGGAAGAGTTTGAATACGCGATATTTAAATCAGCTTATTACAGTGGTCTAGTTAGGGAAATTTCATCATAATTTCCTTCCAATGTGAATTCAAAATAGCCATTATTAACCAAACCCCACCAGTTGGCTTATTAGATAGACAATTTGTAAAGCTGTATTTGTTAAGTCATCCTCTCCTCTCTTGCAAATTACTTCTCTCTTGCAAATTAAATATCCTCATTAGCCAATTATTTCTTTGAATTATGTCATATTTTATTGCCACCCAAACACCTAATTTTCAGGGTTTCCCTTTACTTTTTTAACCATTGTCTAAGTGTTTGTCTTAGACCATAAAAGTTTTTCTTCAAACGTCATAATTGCTTCTTTGTGGGCCATGTTATTTTCCAATTTTAAGCATAATTTTGCATTCACATTGACAACAATACCAAACATTAATTGTTATATTAAAAAAGAAAAATAATTAATTTTACTACTAAATACATTTACCTTTTTGGGTTCCCAATATTGTTGGTGCGTTTTGGTGTCATTACTATAATAATGAAAATATAAACAATATCACTTGAAAAATGTAATCATAAAAGTATGCATTAGTTATCATAATAGTATACAACATTTTTAACAAAAGTATATAATAGTATAAAAGTTTAGACGAAAAGTAATATATGTTTCATCTCAAATCAAACTGTTACCCAGAAGTTATTAAAGGTGGAAAGAGATATATCCTTAACCTCTGCAACACGAAAAGCAAATGGTACTTTTCTGTGAACTCTCTAAGCAAATCAGTCAAAGTTTGATCTCGATTTACTCAGAAGCTATTAAATGTGGAAAGAGATATGGTCTTAACCTCTGCAACACGAAAAGCAAATGATACTTTCCCTTGAACTCTCTAAGTAAATCAGTCAAAGTTTGATTTCGATCTAACTTTCGCTGTGAAATCAATAAATGTTCTGATGGCTCACTTTCAGATGTTAAGTACCCAAGACAAAGTTCAAATCTTTAATTCAAGAAACTGCCTTATAAAAAGACTTCATTGCAATGAGTTAAAGTTGGTGAATTACACTACAAGCTATCATACAAAACTTTGGCTCAAGCTTTGATAATCAAAGTTTACTCGCCTTGACCTATATTCTATATTCATTGTAATATTTCTATCTGCGTAGAGGATTATTTTCTTTGCAAATATCTCTGTAAACCACTATTATGGTATTAGTAACCTGAAAAGGCTAAGTGTTTAAAGGATACTTGTGTTTTAGCTTAAGAAGGTTGAAGTCCAAAGAATACTTGTTTTAGCCTGATCATAGTCTTCATACACTCCATGATCATGGCAAGTTCATCAAGACACCACGTGGAATATCCACAGTTTTCGAAGAACACAACAATTGAAAGCCTTGATTTTTTCAATAGCTCTGATAAGATCTTGTGAAATTTGGTTCCCAGTCACCAATCCCTCATCATCCATGAAGGTTTTGAATCCCTCGTGGCGAAATGCATTGTAGAGAAAACCTGTAAAAGAGTAGCGGGTATCCTCTCCACTAAAACTGAGAAAAACATCATAACGTGGCAAGGATTGCACGGTTGATTCCACAATCTTTCGGATGAATTCATATTCGTAGTTGTTCCTAGAAAAGCACATGTCAGTTTAATTCATCAGCTAAGCTTATTCATCTTATAATCAGAATTATATAAGTTGAATACAATTAGAAGATGAATATAATAAAGTTAGCTTAATCTTGACAAATCTATCTGTCTGCACGAACATATTGTGAACTGTTACACTAAAACATGTACACAACCTTTACCTTGTATCACTCCTGGTTAAACAAAAGATACTTCAGAACAGTAACAAAACCAGTTTAACAGGTTACAGTATGTTGAGTCTTGTGTTAATTCAAAGTCTCACATCGGAGAGTATTAGAAAGAGAGATGGGTGAAAAACTAAGTGAGAGTATTAGGTTTTATTCACTTGCACCACATCCTAAAATCTATAATGGGTGTTTTAGGTTTTAGGTAGTGTGTGTCAAAAACACTGTTGGCGAGGTTTGTAGTTTTTCCGTCCAAATTATATTGGTGCGAGGGTTTTTAGTTTTTCTATCCAAAAACTATACGTGGCGAGGGTTTGTGATTTTTTCATCCAAAAATTACACTGTTGCGAGAGTTTGTGATTTTTCCGTTAAAAAATTACACATGGTGGATTTTGTTCCCGTGGACTAGGTTTTGAGGCACCGAACCACGTTAATCTTTTTGTATGTTGTATGCTCTTTTCTTTCTCCCTTATACTATGTTGTTAAGCAGACTGAATTCCCAACACAGTAAAACATGTAATTAAAAAGGAAAAATATTTGTTAAAGAACTGCAATACTTAAACAACCAGAAAAATATAAAATGTGAAGAGAGATAAATAATGTTGATATAGTATATGTTCTGGGTGAATTGGTTGTTTATATAGGATATGTTCCGAGTAAATTGGTTATGTTCCGAGTAAATTTGGCTAGTTGGTTGCGTATTATAGTTGACTGCGAAGTTAAGTTAATTAAAAAGTAGTAATACTCTGGTAGACATTTTTCGGACACGATTGGATAAACTCTTCTGGAATGACTTCTAGAAAAAGAAAATAATTAAAAAAATAATAAAATATATGCTAAAGTTAAAATTAATTTTTCATTAGTTAATTTGAAGAAAATTACACATCTTTTAGAAAAACTAAAAAAAGAGAGTTTCTTCCAATTAACTAATTTTAACTTTTGAAAAATTATATTTTTCAGAAAAGTTTATCCACACAAAATCTAGCCATGGGACTTGATGAACTAAACTAAGTAATCATAACAGACCCTAATTATGAAAGTTGATCAGCTAAACTAAGTAATCATACCCAGTTTGGTATTTCCAACCATTCAAATTGATGATTTCAGACAAAGCATCCCTCCATTTCTGCACCCTCTCATTGGAATATTCTCCAAATCTTTCAAATACAGATTTTGCATTCTCTCTTCTCATTGGAATAGTCACTCTCCCAATGGAATAACTACCTGTCTGATGCCTTACTTCCCAAGGTTTCACTTTGTAAAATATTGGCCACACAAGTTGGTTGTTAATCTTCATAGACTCAAGGATGGCCACAAGTTCATCAAGACACCTTGAGGAGAGTGCATAGTGTTGGGAGAGAACAACAATTGAAATCCTTGATTCTTTGATTACTTTAAGACTAGAAGAGGGTGGAATTTGGTCATCACTCTTGAGTAGCTCCTCATTATCACTCAAAAAGGTCTTGATTCTCTTGTGGCGCAAAGCATTGTAGAGATTACCAGTGAAGGTGTAGCGAGTATCTTTGCCTACAAAACTGAGAAAAATATCGTACTTGTTAGGTTCATGCTTGGCCATGATGAATTAGAAGCAGTAGCAGAATGTGGCTGCATCCCTTACTTGTGTTCCAATATTCAATGCCTTCTTTCTCCTGTCACTATAGTTTTCACATATTGAAAATGTAACAAAATATTTAAACAAATCAAGTCAAGCCTAACCTTGCAAGCCAATGATTTTTTAATCACCATTTGAGGGTGTGGATCATCCTCAGTGAATATTTAATTAGATTATTGGCATTAAAAAAGTTGCATGTTGGGAGGATCATTGCATTTCATTCATCCACAAGTTCAGTCCCATGCTTTGTGACAAAGCTTTACTTTATATTTTCATCTAAAGTCTAAACGGGTTGAATAGCTCAAGGTTATGGCCATATTTAATAAACATTATCCTGAACCGTTCTTTGCATTGCGTCAAATCAGGGTTAATTAAATTTTTAATTCTTGTGAAATTTCTTACTAAGTTTTAGTTCTCCATTTATTTTCTACCAAAATATTTTGTCTTCAATGTGTAATTAAACTATTAAATATTGACAAGGAAGTATCATATGACTTTTTCCTGTGTTACCACTTCAGGACTTAACAATTGAAATTTATAAAGCTGTATTTGTAAAGTCATCCTCTTCTCTCATGCAAATTAAACAGCCTCAATAGCCAATTACTTCTGTGAATTATGTCAAATTTTATTGGCACCCAACTACAGAGTTTCCAGTTACATTTTTGTACCAGTCTTAGAGTTTGATTTAGACCATAAAAGTTTTTCTTCAAACGTCATAAATTCCCAAGTTCTACAAGACCTTATGATTGCTCCATATAGCTTGCTATATCATAATCAAGAATAATAACAACCAATGTTTTAAGCAAAGCAATATTACAAACAATGTTTTAGTGAAACAAGTAAAACAGTAACGAAATGCAAATAAAAAAAAAGGAAGTAAAGGAAAAACAAGTAAAGTCCACACTGAAAGTTAGCATCTCACAAACGCTACCAATATAGAATGGCCTGTTGAATTGATCAATTCTGGCTTGGACGGAATTTAAAAGTGAGAAATTCCCCAAATCTTCCTTCTACTTGATGCTCGGAAAAGGACTTGGTTACATCAAAATCATCCATTTTATATTTTGGTGGCCATTTCCACAATTTTTTCAATTAGTTCATATTCGTACCTACAAAAGCACAAGGCCTTTCAGTTCATTCATTCATACGCATTTTCATTTTCTTTCTAATACTAGTAATTTAATTCATCAAAGTGATGCTTTTCATCACTACAACAAAATCATTACATAACAGCAAACAGTAAACAAAGGCTTAACAAGCATACCCAGTACCCAATGTCTCCCACAACATTCCTTGTTATCCAAGTCATACTTTTTATTGAATGTATTTCACATTTAACGATTCATAGATTTACAAGAATAAGAAAACTTGAAAATAGTTCCTTAGATATTGTTTGTTCTGTTCTCTTATTAGAATTGACACTTTACCTGAATGATCTGTATAATTAAATTGTCCAAATAAAAACTCCAATTTGATTGAAAAACAGCACAGACAACACATAAAGAAACTTTACTTATAATTTGTCTAACAAAAATAATGCATAAATTAAGTGTTTCCATAAACTTATGTAAACTAAAATGAATTTATATGTAAATTAAAACTAATTTAAATGAACTTAAAAAAACTTTTATAAATTAATTTATGCATAAAATAATTTGAATTTGTGAAAAAAAATTTCTTTTTTCTTCTTAATTTCTTTGTAGTGTACCCGATTTTCAAGTGCCATCCTTTGAAGTTGGCGACTTCAAGCAAAGCTGCCCTCCAATTCTGCAGCTTCTGAGAGTCCTTACCCAACATATTTTCATGCTCAGTCATGGCTTCGCCAAAACTATTTCTTTGATGCCTTAAATCTGATGGTTCCACTTTATAGAAGATGGGCCAAACCAGTTTGTTGTTCTTGTTTATGCCCTCAAGGATCATCAAAAGCTCATCAAGGCACGATGAGGAACGAGCATAGTTTTCAGAAAATACAATGATTGAAAGCCTTGATTTTTCAATAGCTTCAACAGTAGATTGTGAAATCTGATCCCCATCGATATCATTCATGAAGGTTTTGAATCCACTCTGGCACAAAGCATTGTAGAGAAAACCTGTAAAGGAGAATCGCGTATCTTTTCCACAAAAACTGAGAAAGATATCATGGCGTTGCACCAGTTTGGTGACATGTTGCACTATCTCTTCAATGAATTGATATTCATATTTATCCCTACAAAAAAAAAAATGGCTAAATTTTACTACTTTATCTTTATAAGATTCTATAGTATTAGACTATCAAGGATAAAATTCTAATTTGTAAAAACTTGGGTATTTTGAATTATTTTGTTATTTAGAAGAAGGTGAAATTTCTTGAATAAAAAATTAAAATAATGATATAAGATGAATTAAGATAATGAAATAAGATAATGAATTAATAAGATGATGAAATAGGATGAATTGAGATTATATTATTTAAGTACATAATTATTTTATCTTTATTTTTTGATCATATGAAAAGAATAAGATATTTCTTTCGTTTTTTTTTCAATAATTTTTAATCTTTAGTAAATATTCCAGTAGGATTTGAATTATGATAAAGTTCTAATTATCAGTCCGATAAAAAAAAATATAAGCAAATATTTATCAATGGAATTTTATTATTCATACATGACGAATTGGTAATTCATATTCTATAAAACTGATAATTCATTCTGTAAAATCGATTATGAGGATTACCTCCTCACTTATGTCCAAAAGGTTTTTTATATATAAGTAACGTGGGATTTCAACGTGAAATTACTATAAACTATTAGGCACGGTAGTTAAAGATGGAATCAACCAGTGACATACAAACTTGAGAAATGGAATCCACAGAAGTGGGTGACTTGGTGCAAAGCTGAACTCCACTCTTGTACTTTCAGGTAGGCTTCATCTTCCCCTCTGAAGCGATATTGACGTTCCAGTTCAAGTATTGAGTCTCCAAAACTATTTCTTTGATGCCTTACATCGGAGGGGTCGACGTCGTAAAAGATTGGCAAAACGATTTGGTTATTTTTCTTGTGACAGCTGAGGATGTTGACAAGGTCATCAAGGCACCATGTGGAAGATGCAAAGTTTGGGGAAAGAACAACAATTGAAATCCTTGATGATTCTATTGCTTGAAGAATAGTACATGCGGTTTGGTCCTCTCCCTTCAACGCACCATCGTCCATGAAGGTCTTGAATCTGTTCTGCTTCAAAGCGTTACAGAGTGTACTTGTGAATGTGTGACGCGTGTCTGGCCCTCTAAAACACAGAAAAACATCGTAGCGCCACTTGGCTTCCTCGGTGGCCATGGTTGTGAAACAAAGGAGATTGATGGGTTCAAATCAAGTTCTTAATTTGAGTTATATATTTGATTGTTTAGAATGAATCTGTGGTGCATGGTACTCCGCTAGTTGTTTCAGTCTTCTCTCTCAACTCAAGTTGAGATAAAATACATGAAAACGGACAAGTTTAAGTTTAACAATGCAAGTCCACGAATAGTTTAGAACTACAGTTATTAGATTATGATAGTTCAATTACATTTTTAATTATAAACAGAGCATGCTGAGGTCACAGACATACCTATTCTTATAACATTATACTTTTGCCTTTAATAAAATAATAACAGCAAGAAATGATGATTCTTCTTCCTTGTGTTCAGAAATTCAATATTAGTATCACCTATATTAATAGTTTCCGCGCTTAGTCCCTGAACATGGAGTGTATTAGAAATCTCGAGGATGTGTTGGAAGTACTTCGTCACCGAGATAGGCCTATTACATGAAAATAAATAGGGAGCAATGAAAATAAGTAAGGAGCAATACTTACCATACAAGCCGATTTTGTAGGATTGAATTAGGTTCATAACTCATATTTCAACTAAAGATAGATAGAAAATCCTAGAATGAGCAAACGCAACAAATCAACTTGTCTGACAAATGTTTGTGTATCAGACAGAGTGATAGTGTTTATAATATAGCAACACGGAAATCTAGAAGAATAGAATTGAATTTTGCATTAAAAACTGAAATGGAAATGGAAATGATAACAACAGAAAGATAATGAATATCCTCTGCTCCAGAGCACTGCTCCTAAGAAACAACCACAAGGTTCTTCTTTCAATAATATCCAATAACCGAATAATCCCTTCCCCGGATCCCCTCAACCTCTTTTTATTTACAGCTAATATCACCCCTTCTCTCTCCTCTAACTAACCTCTCCTTCTAGAGTGCCACCTCAGCTTTCTCCTTGCCTCTCCTCTCATAAACTTTTCCCCATCTACGTGTGTTTCTTGCTTCCTGGGTCATCATCTCATTTGGCCCCACCTCCTTCGGCCCAATAACAATTGGGTCTGTATCAATGCCCCCCTCTTGAAATAGAGCCTTGTCCTCAAGGCTGAATTCAGGGAATTGACTACGGATAGTTGCTTCCTCTTCCCATGTGGCTTCTTCTATTGATTGACTCTTCCACTTAATCAACACTTCTTTCTTGGTCTCTCCTTTTCTTGTGATACTTCTTTCCGCCACCACTAACTCAGGTAGTAACACTATTGTAGGGTCCCCTTCTATCTCAGCAGGTAGGTCACCACTGGCTTGATAATTCCCTATTGCCTTCTTGAGTAATGAAACATGGAACACTGGATGTATCCTTGACTCCATGGGTAGTTTTAAACGATATGCTACTGTTCCCACTTTCTGAATAACCTCAAAAGGGCCATAATATTTTGCACTTAGTTTAGAATTCACCCTACTGAAAACTGAATGTTGTCTGTTTTTCTTAAGTTTCAAGAAAACCATATCCCCTACTTCATAATGCCTCTCCCTACAATGCTTATTAGCTTGAGCTTTCATTCGGTCCTGTGCTCTCAGTAAATGTGCCTTTAGTTGTCTCAATGCCTCATCCCTCTCTATGAGATCCTTTTGTACTGCCTCAACTCTGACTTCTCCAAGAACAACTGGTACAACCTTTGGTGGTTGTCTACCATAAACCGCCTCAAATGGGGATAAACCTGTAGCTCCATGATAGGTTGAATTAAACCAATACTCTGCCCACGGTATCCAATTAACCCATGTCTTAGGCTGATCAGTGATAAAACACCTCAAGTAAGTCTCCAGACATCTATTAGTTACTTCTGTCTGACCATCAGTCTGCGGATGGTAGGCTGTGCTTCGTTTTAACTTCGTTCCTTGCAATCTAAAAAATTCCTGCCAAAATGTGCTCATGAAAACAGGATCACGATCACTCACAATGGAACTGGGCACCCCATGGAGCCTTACTATTTCCTTAACAAAAGTCTCAGCCAAAGACTTAGCAGAATATGGATGTTTCACAGGAACAAAATGACTGTACTTTGTTAAACGATCCACTACCACTAGCACTGCCTCAAAACCTTTAGACTTAGGTAATCCTGTAATGAAATCCATGCTTATATCTTCCCAAATTCCGCTAGGAATAGGCAATGGTTGGAGCAACCCATCTGGTGCAGCAGTGATGTATTTTTGCCTTTGACATACATCACATGACCTCACAAACTGTTGCACATCCCTCTTCATTCCTGGCCAGAACAGATTAGTGGCTATTCTTCTATAAGTTTTATAAAAACCCGAATGCCCCCCTTGAGGAGAAGCATGAAATTCTTCCATTAACTTGGGTATCCATGCAGACTTCTCAGGGATGACTAATTTATTCTTGTATAATAATACTCCCTGCTTATAATCAAAACCAGAATACCTTTCCTCTTTGTTTCCATTCTGCACTTCTTCTATTATCTTCTTCAACTTCTGATCTGCCTGCACTTCTTCTTTTAATTCTTGCCACCCCTCCCACAATGGATAATAAACCATTTGATGACACTCTCCATCTTCTTTACTTCTAGAAAGGGCATCAGCTCCTCTGTTTTCTATTCCTGGCTTGTATACAATTTCAAAATTGTATCCCAAAAGTTTGGCTAGCCAATTCTGTTGACCCCCCGTTGTAATCCTCTGCTGCAACAGTTGCTTTAAGCTCTTTTGATCAGAATAAACGGTGAACTTCCTCCCAATCAAATAAGGCCTCCAATCTTTGTCTTTGCAGCGCCACTGCCATAAGTTCTCTTTCATATGCTGACTTTGTTAGATTTCTTGGACCCAATGCTTTACTGAAATAGGCCACTGGTCTTCTCTGCTGCATCAAAATGGCTCCAATTCCTGTCCCAGACGCATCACACTCCAGCACAAATTCTTCTTCAAAATTTGGTAGTTGCAATACTGGTGCTTGAGTAATTCTGTGCTTTAATTCCTCAAATGCCATTTGCGCCTTATCATTCCAGCTAAACCCCTCCTTCTTAGTTAACTCTGTGAGTGGTTTTGCCACTTTACCATAGTCCTTAATAAACTTACGGTGTAAGCTTTGTTAATCCCGTAATCCCCTCACCCCTTTAACATTCTTGGGTGTTGGCCATTCCATCACGCTGCTGACTTTGGTTGGATCAACAGCTACTCCTTTTGCTGATATGATGTGCCCCAAATAATCCACACTCCTCTTTCCAAATGTGCATTTTTCCCAATTAGCAAACAGTACATGAAACCTCAATACTTCTAGCACCTTTTGTAGCAGCGTCACATGTTCTGTCCAAGTATGACTATACACAAGTATGTCATCAAAAAAAACCAACACTCCCTTCCTCAAGTCACGAAACACTTCATTCATCAAAGCTTGAAATGTTGATGGGGCATTCATGAGACCAAAGGGCATTACAAGATACTCATAATGGCCGTCATGTGTTCTAAAAGCTGTTTTCTCTATATCTTCCTCCTTCATCCTAACTTGATGATATCCAGAACGAAGATCCAACTTAGAAAAAAAATTGGACCCATGCAGCTCATCTAATAATTCCTCAATAACTGGAATAGGGAATTTATCCGGAATCGTCACTTTATTTAGTGCTCTGTAGTCCACACACATACGTCACTTATTGTTCTTCTTTTTCACCAATATCACAGGACTAGAAAAAGCACTTTGACTTGGCCTCACATGTCCCACATCCAATAACTCCCTGACTTGTTTTTCAATTTCATTCTTCTGATGAAATGCATACCTATAAGGACGAACATTTATTGGTTCCTGATCTGGTTTCAGAATGATCCTGTGTTCTTTAGACCTCTTTGGTGGTAAGCCCTTGGGTTCCTTAAAGACATCTTCATATCCTTGAAGCAACCTATTCAGAGTATCCTGCCGCTCCACATTCAACTGGTCCTCAACCTTCTTCTGTTGTTCTTCCATTAATTCACAAACAGACAGTGAAAATGAAGCTTCTCGTGTCACACCTTTCAAAGTCCAGAGCCCTCTCCTCGTATTCACTTTCATCACCTGCTTCTGCCAGTCTATTAACGTTTCTCCCAAGGTAGATAGCCATGCCATTCCTAAGATGATATCAATGTCTTCTAATTCGAATAGGTAGGCGTCAATCATGATTTCTCCTCCTTCCAATTCAATTCTGATGTCGCGACAAATCCCTTGAGTCCTCGTTTTATGGCCATCTCCCAGCAAAATGCGCATTGGTCTTGTCTCCTCCCACGACCATCCCAACAATTCAATCATTCGGCGTGACACGAAGTTATGCGTGGCTCCACTGTCCACCAACAATAGCATGGGAATCCCTCCCACCTTACCACCAAGTTTCATCGTTCTAGGTTGATCTCGCACACGAATCATTGAATTACCCATCATCACAGAACAAGCACCATCCACACACTCTTCACTGTTCACTTCTTCTTCCCCGTTTTCTCCCACTACATCGTCACCTTCCATGCGTATTTCTTCTTCCAGTAAAACAACCCGGAGTTGTTTCATTGGACATTGGTGGAACGGCCCAAAAGGCCCACCACACTTAAAACATAATCCTTTTTGTTTTCTGTCCACCAAATCCTGATAGGATAGGTGGTGTGTACCTCTGTCCCTGGTTCCCTTTTTATTTATCCCACCACCCTCCTTCTTTTCACTTGGGCCGGGTCCATTGGACCCCCAACTACCCGAATATTGTTTCGGGTTATTGCGACCCAGAGCTATTGAAACGGGTCGTATATAATTTTGGTTTCTTTCTTCTCCACGCATGTTTCCTCTCGCCGGTGACGCAAGTTGACGTCCTCTCGTCTCCAACTCCAAAGCTCGTGTTACGTTCTTCATGCACCCTCATGTCAGTGGACTCGCCACATGAAGACTCCTCAATCTTGCTCTAATTTCCGGTGATAACCCTTGCGTAAAATAGGAAAAGAACTGTTCATCCATCATTCGTGGAACCTGTGCGATGAGACATTCAAATTTCTGAATGTAATCCTCCATGCTCCCATTCTGTTTCAGCGCGGCTAATTGATCGTATACGCTGCCTTCTCCCATTCCTCCGTAGCGCTCCAACAACTCTCTCTTCAGATCTTCCCACGTCAACTCTTCATAATCGTTTAGCTGAGCGTGGAAGAAATGGATAGTGTCTCCTTCCATGCACAGTTGTGCCAAATTCACACGAACAGCATCACGCGTCTCTTGTATCTTGAAGTAGATCTCCGCTCGTGATATCCAGCCGGCAGGATCTTCGCCGTAAAAAGCAGGTAATTCTACCTTCTTCATGGATTGTTTGAATTCCTCCAAATCGCCCCCTTCTAATTGTCTCAGTCCCTCCGTCCCTATGCTTTTCTCCTTATTCAACCTCACCTCTCCCTTTCTGCTTGATCCCTGCCCTTCTACTTCCATCGCGCTTTTCGAAAACGTGGACATGAGACTCAAAAGTCTCGATTGATTTGCGGCTGCTTCCTAACGCAACGACTCCATTTGGCTGGACATGAGACCAATTTGGTTCTGATTATGTTGATATTGAGCAACAAGCTCATCTACTACTGCTTTGAGCTTGGAAACTTCTCCTACAACAACATCCATCTTAGCTCCATCATCCTCCTCCGCTGCTGGCTCTCCTGTGGCATTGTTCTTCTTCGGTGGCATGGTTCTCCGTCTTCAATTGATATCCGACAGGTCGGACCAATTGATAGTGTTTATAATATAGCAACACGGAAATCTAGAAGAATAGAATTGAATTTTGCATTAAAAACTGAAATGGAAATGAAAATGATAACAACAGAAAGATAATGAATATCCTCTGCTCCAGAGCACTGCTCCTAAGAAACAACCACAAGGTTCTTCTTTCAATAATATCCAATAACCGAATAATCCCTTCCCCGGATCCCCTCAACCTCTTTTTATTTACAGCTAATATCACCCCTTCTCTCTCCTCTAACTAACCTCTCCTTCTAGAGTGCCACCTCAGCTTTCTCCTTGCCTCTCTTCTCATAAACTTTTCCCCATCTACATGTGTTTCTTGCTTCCTGGGTCATCATTTCATTTGGCCCCACCTCCTTCGGCCCAATAACAATTGGGTCTGTATCACAGAGTGAGCAAAAAATGGTGAAATGAACCAGAACAACTTCAAATACTAAAAAGTTTATATTTATTCAAAAGTTATAGACTTACAAAGATGGTTTTTCAATTAGCTTTCCAAATGCTTTACAAATGAAAACCTTATAAGAGATTTATATAAGCACAGTAAAATCAAATCAAATTTTTGGATTACACGGAACCAAAAGGTGGCTTTACATTCAATGGTTAGCTACATACATAACAAGGAAACAGTAACCTTCTAACGTACGAATGAAAGAAAAAACTCAACTTCTAATGATTACAAATTTACAACCGTTATCATCAATTTGTGAACCAGCTACTCCTTACATAACTACTTGTTGAATTCATCAATTCCAGCTTTGATGGCACTTGAGTGTAAGAGAAATTCTGCCAAATCTTCCTTCTAGTTAACACTCCAGCAAGGACTTACTACAAATAAGCCATTTTAAATTTTAATGGTCATTTGCACAATTCTTTCAATTAATTCATATTCGTACCTGCAAAAGTAAAAGGACTTTTAGTTCATCATACATAATTTCTATTTTGTTTCAAATAATAATAATGAAAGTTAGCAAAAGTTAATTGAATAGTAGTAGTACTGTACCCGATTTTCAAGTGCCATCCTTTCAAGTTGGCAACTTGAAACATAGCTGATCTCCAATTCTGCAGCTTCTGAGAGTCCTTACCAAACATATTTTCGTGCTCAGTAATGGCTTCACCATAACTATTTCTTTGATGCCTTAAATCTGATGGTTCCACTTTATAGAAAATGGGCCAAACCAGATGGTTTTTCTTGTTCATGCACTCAATGATTGTCAAAAGCTCATCAAGGCACGATGAGGAACGAGCATAGTTTTCAGAAAATACAATGATTGAAAGCCTTGATTTTTCAATAGCTTCAACAGTAGATTGTGAAATCTGATCCTCATTATTCATGAAGGTTTTGAATCCACTCTGGCACAAAGCATTGTAGAGAAATCCTGTAAAAGAGTAGCGGGTATCTTTTCCACAAAAACTGAGAAAGATATCATAGCGTTGCACAACTTTGGTGACACATTCCACGATCTTTTCAACGAGTTGATATTCATATTCTTTCCTAGAAAAAAAAAAAAAAAAACAGCTTCTTTTATTTCATTCAAGCAATCAATCAGAGTTCTCGATTACCATATAATAAAATAGAATTAAGTTTGAGTTATCCATCTGCATGCAAAATTACACTGAAACTCGGAACAGAACTATTAAGGAAATTATATATATTAATTATTGTGCTCCAACTTGTCGGGGAACGTTAAACCTATGACTAAATGTTGATTGATGACATCAAATAGGGATATAAAGTATCGTAGCAGATTTGTTGGGATTATGTAATCACTTTGTTTCTCCATGTATATTATGATCATAAGTAAGATCACTCTGTGTATGTTATATACACCATTCCTTTCACTCGTGCAATACAATTTCAATCAAATCTTTTATACTTAACATGGTATTAGAGCATCGATCCTGGTGCTCTTGACTATCAAAATTTCACAAGAACCTTTGCCCTCTTCGAAATTTTCTGTAAAGGCTTGTAATTTGTTGACACAAGCAATAATATAGTAATTTCGGCTAAAAAAATAAAGACATATCCCCCACTTTGAAAACACCAAGCAGTGATGTTGGAGATTTGAGACAGAGCTGAGGTCCACTTCTTTACTCTGTCGGAGTCCTTTCCAAAAAGATGTTTGTAATTATCCATTGCTTCCTGAAAACTATTTCTCTGATGCCTTACATCGGAGGGGTCCACGTCGTAAAAGATTGGCAACACTACTTGGGTATGTTTCTCATAACAGTTGAGAATGTTGAGAAGTTCATCAAGGCACCTCGTGGAAGACGCAAAGTTCGGGGAAAGAACAACAATTGAAATCCTTGATGATTCTATTGCTTGAAGAATAGTGTATTCGACTTTGTCACCACTCTTCAACGCACCATCGTCCATGAAGGTCTTGAATCTGTTCTGCTTCAAAGCGTTACAGAGTGTACTTGTGAATGTGTGACGTGTGTCTGGCCCTCTAAAACACAGAAAAACATCGTAGCGCCACTTGGCTTCCTGGGTTGCCATGGTTGTGAAACAAAGGAGATTGATGGGTTCAAATCAAGTTCTTAAATTGAGTTATATATTTGATTGTTTAGAATGAATCTGTGGTGCATGGTACTCCGCTAGTTGTTTCAGTCTTCTCTCTCAACTCAAGTTGAGATAAAATACATGAAAATGGACAAGTTTAAGTTTAACAATGCAAGTCCACGAATAGTTTAGAACTACAGTTTTTAGATTATGATAGTTCAATTACATTTTTAATTATAAACAGAGCATGCTGAGGTCACAGACATACCTATTCCTATAGATATTTGATCCGGCTTCTCTACCAAAGGCTGGGGTCAAAGACACCATTTTCGTTGTAAGTTTTTCCAGTAAACGATTATAATTTTGTTATGGTAAATTGGTAATGAGTCAAATACGAGGAGTTGATCAAACGGCGATCATACAACATTATATTTTTGCATTTAATAAAAAAATAACAGCAAGAAATTGATGATTCTATATTCATGTTTCCTGAAAGGGATTTAACTGATTAAATTTGAGATCAGGTGGCCGCAAAATTTTTTGTTTACCCATAAACGCCTGCTCTGTTTTTCAGCAGCTTTGCTGTCACAAGCTGAATTGCGCATATACTACGAGTGCATGGAATTTAACAATTTCAAAGCCAGAGCTTCTTGCTCCTCCAAAGAAACAGCGCCAGTGCCTTTACCTCCATTCCCTGTGACTTTATTTCTTTCACCCTCGTCACTGTCACTATCAAAGTATACTTTACTCTTTTTATGCCGTCTATCAACAGATTCGTCTTCTTCAGACCCAGAAACATCATCTTCATCTTCTTCTGCATTACTAGCCTTCCATTTCATCTTCTGCTTGATTCTTTTTTCTCTGAGCCGCTGACGCTCTACAAGCTTGTCTTCCTTGTCAGCCTTCTTCAAATCATCTCGCATCCTTCTATAATATTCAGCTTTTTGTTCTGCATTAATACATAAAGACGATGTGGCAAAATGAACAATATATCCCATGCTTAATAACATACATGTGAGTTAACTACTTCAACACTCTGAAGTTCTTGAATTAAACCATGATTGCAGAAAACATGAAAAGGTTTTCGAAAACAAATTTTATTATTTCCATAAAAATGTGAAAATAAGTAAAGGAATGACACTCTTACACCTAGTAGCTGGTTCCATTATTGAAAATAGATATCATTGTCATTCTAATTTAATTACTCATATTATCCAGCAAGCCCATTTGTTGCACTCATTTCCTTCTCTAATTCAATTTCCACAACAGAGAAAAGAACATGACTTCAAGAACAAGAAACACTCAAAAAGTGAAAAATTGACAAACACGTGCATCAAGAGTTCAAGATCCTAGCTACTTCAATTCATAGTCTTCTGAATATACAGGCAATGATTTCACCATGCAAAATTATCACTACCATTCAGCTTCAGTTTGCAGTTGAGAAGTGTGGACATACCTGGGTCAAGCAGCAATGTTTCTTTGCCACTTTGCGTGTCAGCTATCCTGGCTAGTGGAGGAAGTGTGTTGCCTTCATCATCAAATACAACCCTAGTCCCAACTGGCCTATGTACATTAATCTTGAGCTTCTTTTTCTTCAATACGAGTTGCTGGTCTGCATAGGAACGAACCAATTTAGTATGAACGAGAACGGAGAAAGAAATTCAAAGCTCCACATAAATGGCTCACACCAAGAAATATGACAAATCCAACTTATACCCAACATTAAGTTTGAATTATTTTATTATTACCCATCATAACATGTTATATTCCCAGGTCAATTTGCCTCAGCAATGTGAAAACAAATAACTAAACTGAAAACATGTATACAGAAACATACAATATTTCTTCAATTTCAGATGGCTTTGCTTCGCCTTCATTTGCGGTATCTGCTAACTGAAAAAGATCATCTTTGGTTTCCTCATCCTTATCAACTGTGTCTAGCTTCTTTCTTGAAACCTCCGAGACATTTTCCTTGTTAGAATCCTCTGGTTCAACTAATATGGATTTTGTTGACCCAGCTTTAGATTTAAGTTTCTGGTTTAGAAAACGGATTTTGGGGGTCATTGGTAAACCTAATGATGCCGAATATTCATCAATAGGTAGTTTCATGACATCAAATATGTCTTTATCCTTCTGAATATGGATGGATCTCAAATATGTGATGAACGCCCTCTGAGCCCACTGCTGCAGGTCTGGGTATTTGACCAGTAAAGATGCCAACAAACTAGAAACTGGTTGCAGTAGCTCTTGCCTTGGCTGAAAATTCAGCAACGAAAAAGCATGGAAAGCAAATGTCAGACAAAACACAAGGCTGAAGTGAACCAGATTTAAAACTGATACCTTGACGTTGAATTGAAAATTGGAATAACAAGCATGTTAATAATTTGCAGGTAAAGCGCACCTTAGTAAAATGCACTGGAACCTTTGCTGCTTTTAACTTTTCAAGCATTTGCATTTCTGAAGGCAACAAAAATAAAACTGATTTTCCACCAGATTTATATCGAGCAGTGCGACCAACTCTATGTATGTAAGAAGCTACATTTTCAGGACAATCCACCTACAAATGCAAGAGAGAAGTGAGATTTTGACCATAAAAACAAGCTTTTTGCTTCCAGCAGCCCACCTCAAATCCCTATGACTTGCTCCAAGACAGGAAACAGCAAACAAGAGGAGACTCACCTGAACAACCCAGTCAACTGCCTTATTAAAATCAAGGCCTCTTGCAGCCACATCCGTTGAGAAAAGAACTGAACGCTTCTCACAAAACTCAGCATATATTGCCATTCTTCTTTCTTGTTTCATCCTCCCATGAAGGCACTTCAACGGTATGCCAGGGTGCAGTTTCTTAAATGCTTCAAACACAAATTTTACCTATTAAGAAGGGATGTGAATGTTATGAAAGATAATCAAGCTCAATAGTGGAAATTTGCACCAAAAAACACAAACATTGAATCAACAAAAAACCGTTTTAGACAAAAAGAATTTACCCGTTTACATGTAAGAATTGTGGACAACTCATCCTAAAATCCTCTAAAATTTGTCTCATTACTATAACCATAATCAGCAGCACAACTGAAAATGATAACAGAAGTTCTATGCATGTAGATTACATTCAGTGCAATTAAACATACAACAACACAATTATTTACTAGGACACGAATCCAAAGAACCAACTTCAAAATTTCAATGATTCAAATCAGATTTCAATATTTCCCTCAGACTGCACAAATAATATTGAAAATGATTACTAGCCAGTAGCCGTGCATCAGTTAATCAACAATGGGTGCAACTCTCCAGGTGGCATGACAGTAAAATTGTAATCGAAATCTACAGCATACAACTCCCTTCAAGAAAATAAATCTTGAAACTGTACAGGAAAGTGGAGTAACCTGTTTACAGCTTGAAAGAAAAACAAGTATTTTCGACTGTAGATGTGTCTTTATGAAACTCCACAGCATATCTAACTTTTGATCCAGGGGAACAAACATCACAATTTGCTTCAACAGAGTAGGTGTGGCAGTTACAGATTCTTCATGCACACTCAGATACTCCGGATCCTTCAAACTTAGTCTAGCAAGATCTTGAATTGACTTTGTTTGCGTTGCAGAGAAAAGTAAGGTTTGTCTACGCTTTGGTAGCTGGGAAATGATTGCATTTAGTTCCTTCTTGAACCCACTGTCTAGAATCCGATCAGCCTCATCTAGTACCAAAACCTATATCCAGATAGTCCATCCAATCATCAGCTATATTTACAAAATATCTAATGATATGTATGCTTCACAAGGGCTAAAACATATAAAAAGTGCTCAGAGAATCCACTTCAACCACTGTTGCTAAACTAGGTAACATCTAATAAGGAAGCAAAATTTTGTTAAGGTTATTAACTATTAAGTCAGAAAACTTGCATACCCAAGTAGTATTAAAAACACAAACACACAAGTAACCAGAGTATGATCAAATAAAAATATAGTGGCTCATATGTATTTCTCATTTCAGCATCAAATATTGGTTAATCTATCCCACACAAGAAAAAAAGGTTTCTATAGACCTTCATTTGTGAACACTCAAAATTGGGAGTTTCATCCATATGTTGCAGCAGTCTACCGGGTGTGCAGATCAATATGTTGAGCTCATTAACACGTTCTTTCTCCATGTCAACATCCTTTCGACCTCCAATGAGAAGGCCAGCACTAAAATTATGGTGTTTACCAATAACCTTCAACACATCAAATATCTGACCAGCCAATTCTCTTGTAGGCGATATGATAATGCTGCCAACCCCATCTTCAGGTCCCCACCTCTCTCTATACAATTTCTCCAACACCTACCATTCAAAATCCACCATAAACAAATAACAATAAGTACAAATAACACAATTCAATATATCATCTATTCATCCACTAAACCTCTTAATAAACACTTATAGTAAAAGGAAATAATAAGGAAATGTAAACTAAGCTTATCTCATAAGCTAAATGAATAAGCTAATTTATAGAAACTCGCTTGTTTAGCTTCTTCAGCAGCTACCTTGAACTTATGCAGAAGTTAATTTTAGCTTATTAGCTTATATAAGAAGCTCAGTTCATTCTTTTTTTCTTCATTTTTATTCTCTTATAAATACCTATAGAGAGTTAGCTTATAGTAGAAGCTTAATTCATTATTTTGTCTTGTTTTACAGTCTTATAAGTGTTTATGGAGAAGTTTATCCAAACAGAGCTTATTATTGTGCAGTAGAATTCGTACACAAATGTCTCCAATAGAGTATTTGTATACTTTTTAACTCATATTTCATCTCTTGTAAATCAATATTGCCTAAACGCGAATCAAATTCTCATGCTCTCTGCGTTAATTTTCTTCACTTACAACTAAACCTAATGATCATATTATTATCATAATATTTGTATCAGTTACCAACTAAAAGGTTGATAAAAGTAACCCTAATCCCGAATTCGAAGTAAATGAAGCTGAGAATTAAAGCACTTACAGGGACAATGAAAGCGAGGGTTTTACCGGAGCCAGTTTTGGCGGCACCGAGGATATCACGGCCACAGAGCGCGTGGGGGAGAGACGCTCTCTGAATGTCGGTCATAACAACGAACTTAGCTTCTCTTAACGCGTCCTTCGTTTTCTTAGAGAGAGGAAACTGTTCAAAGCGCGACGCGCCGGCATAGCGCGAGTAGGAGTTGTCATCGAGGCATCCAACAGGAGCGTTTTTGGGAAGAGGAGAGAGCGACATTGGGTTGGAACCTGAGTCAGGAGGCTGAAACTGAATCCATGAGTTCAATAGGTTTATCTCTTCCTCCTCTGATACTCGCTGTTGCTTCCGAAATTCCCTCGATTTTGGTCTTCTCATAGTTGAAGCTTCAAGATGAAGATGAAGATGAAGATGAAGATGAAAAGGAACGTTGTGATTTTTAGGGTTCGTTCGTTGGTGTTGCGGCGGGAAGAGTTGCAGTTGCAGTGTGAGAGTCGGCGGTTAAAGCTTCATTCGCGAACCACCATTAGCTTCTTAATGGGCCAACTCGTCATTGATTGGGCTTCAGTCATTAGCCCATTTTTTTTAGCAATTTTTATTTAGGTTAAGTAGTAGTTTTGGTCTAAATTTTTGTCATTCAATTTATTTAATATTATTTTAATTCTTAAAATTAATTGATTAATATTTTTTGTATTTAAATTTAATTATTTATTATATTTTAATTCTTCAATTTAATTATTTACTCATTTTAAATTCAAAATTTATTAATAATTTAAGAAAAAAATAAAATAAATAATATATTATTTTATCATTTACATTAAATTAAAGGAATGAATTAACAAGATTAATGAGTAACAAGAATTAACTCAACTAAATAATAAATAATAATTAAGCTTTAATTATTTTTAAATTGATCATGTATCTAATAAATGAGATATGATCTAGTTATATATTAAATTAATCGTATCTCTAATAGGTGAGATATGATCGGACGTGTTTTTAATTAATTATATTTTTAATTGAGACATAATTTATTATTTATTGAATTAAATGCGTTTTTAGACACGTTTTTAATTGAATTAGACGCGTTTTTAATGGGTGAGATTTGATATAATTTGACTAGTTTGAGAAAAAAAAAATGTGAATGAAAAATATTTTAACTTAAATATTATAGCTTGATCACGTTATTTTTTTTATTTTTTATTTTATTTTAATTATAATAAACAATGTAAATAGAAAAAAGTTAATTAAAAAACTTTAAAAAATGTAGAAAAGATTGAAAATTTTATTTGAAGTGAAATCATTTTTTATTCTATTCGTAGATGCCAGAGGAATTCAAACAGAAACATACATATATAGGCTTTAAACATTGAAATTACTTTGCTTGTTCCTATATTATTTCCAAGGTTTTTAAAATCTTAACTAAGTATTCTGTATCATAACTTGAGCTTCTCAATCGTTTTTTTAATGCTAATCTTATTGTCTCACTCTCATCTGCTTCTCTTTTAATCACTTTCGAACTGAGTTCTTGATATTTGTAATTTGGACTGTATTGCCACGTCTTTGTATTTTAAGTTTGTGTTGACATCATTTCCATTTTTTCTTTTATCATCGATTAATATTTTGATTTTGATTTTATAGTTTTTTAATATTGTTGTCTTTACTTTGGATTTGATTGAATTAGACCTTGATGGAATGATAAATTAACAAAATCACTATCATTAATTTTAGATAACTTTTTCTCTTTCAATTAATCTAACATTGACCCGCAACATTGTTTGTCAAATATAGGATTAAATTAAGAGTTTTTCTTTACGAAAGGTACATGTAATTCATTGATTGAAGGATAAATGATAAAATAAAAAGATAATGCTTTAGTTATTGATTTTTAGATTTGATCTTTTGTTAATTTTTTAGTTTTAATAATTAAAATTGAATTTGAGAGGTATTGATTAAATACTCGACCTATTCGTATAAGATAAAAATGAGAAAATTTAATTAAAAATATCATAAAATATTTTGAAAATCAATATTATATCTTTAATAGTTAAAAATAAGAATTTTATGTCTAAAAACTCTTACCCTAAATATAATAGAATCTCAATTTTAATTATACACCTATTTATACACTAATAACTTGCACGTCCGAAAATCTTTCATGCATACTATTCACCATAAAGAGAAACGAAAGAAAAGATGATTACGCTTTTAAATCATAAACATATAACAAATATTTTTCTTCTACCTTATTTGAACTATTTTAAAAATTAAATTAAATAAAAACATAGTATTAAAATAACACGCACTCAAGAAATAAACAAAATTAGCCATGAATCTTGAATCAACTAGAAAGTGACATACAAAGAAAGAAGAGACAAATAATGACAGAGGAAATGTTAAAGTGTCGTGGAAGGACATGCATGTGGCTCAAAATCACCTAAGCATAATGAGGTGGGGCATTCCTAAATCTCCAAAAGCCTAAAGTGCTACAAAAGTCAGTATAGTAACAAATGGACAATTCATCAACCAAACCTACCCGTTTTACCTAAACGAGTATCTATGTCCAATCAAGTACAAATAAAAAACAAGAATCTAAATTTTTAAGATTTTGATTCATATGTACTTGTACTGTAAAATGTTTTCACATAAACATTCATTAACAACTTACACATTGATATAATAGTTACATTTTATAAATAGTCACAGAAATCTAATTAAAAATTTATTAGAGAAGAGATTATTTTTTTTTAAAAGACATGAAAGAGAGACATTTCATGAATGAGTAGGAATGACCGGGAGCTCAAAGCTCAGACACCACAACCACATGGTCTTTTTCTATGGGACACGCATGCATGAATCACACATCATGCAAATGACTATCTAACATCGTGTAGACCAATGACGTAATGTGTCCTCTGAATATAGACACTTAATATCGTGACAACTCTGATTCGTTATCATTTTCTCACGTGTGACATCTCTCTCTTTTCCGCGTCTGTTGAAAAATGAATCCTTCCGTAATAAAATTTTAATTAATATCAATAACTCATTCACTTTTGTTCATTAACCTATAAAATTGGTTTAATTTTCAATATAGATGCATATGTATAAATTTGAACTAAAATTTTTTAGTTATTTTAAAACAGTTTTATCAGCTAATTTACTTAACCGTAGTAGTTAAATTTGAACTGTAAAATAACTATCATAAAAATTAATAATGTTACCTTATGCTATATAATTAATTAATTGATTAATAAATAAACAACAATATAAAAACTTTACCATATCAAGCATTGTTAAAGTAGAAAACCTTTGAATATAGTATATAGTGTTAAAAGAAGGCAATAGTGACAAGTGAAAAGGAAAACGTCACAATCATCTAAAGAGGTGTGCCCTGCTCTTAGTAGTTTCATTTCAGTGTCAATGTGTCATCTTATCTTTCTTCTTCTGAGAAACAGATTCTATAGGCTCTCTCTTTTTTCTACTTCTTCTAACTTTTAAGTGTCACCATACAATTTTTGGTGACATTTTTTATTTTTCTTTTTCTGTTTTTTTCTTGTCATCATTCTGCCTTCATTTTCCAGTTTACATTCCCAACAACTTCTCATACAATTGACTTCTTCTACTTTCCTTCATTTTCCTGCACTTTCTAAGGAACCAAAGTCACACTCTTTGTAAGAACCATGAATTCGGATTTGTTTCGTGTGTCTTCTTCAAGTAGTTTTTGTGTGGCCTTATTTGACTGCTAAAAAACTGATATACAGTACCTTCAAAATGTAAAAGAAAAATAGAGAGAATAAATTTCCGCTTCTCCATCTTTGGTGTTCGTATTAAAGTTTGAAGCTTTTCACGTTTTTTTTGTTAACTGAAGAAAATTTTCATGTATTGAGTTTTATCCATTCAGTTTCTCCAGAAAGGAACGGAAATTTTAGGTTCGTGGTGTTATTTTTCACACTGTTTTAGTACGGATTTTCACCCTTTTGTAGGTTTCATCTTCTGCTGAATTGGACCAAGCTCTTTTGTCTAAAGCTATTTGGTTGTTTACTTAAGCTCTAACGTAATTAAGAAACATGTTTTTGTGTAGAAACTGTGAATTGTGTTCTGTTCTATGCACCGTACTTGATTTTGCTAATGGTTTTTGTTAACAAACAAAGTTTGTATTTTTAAGTGATGATATCTGAGGTGTTCTGGTTTTACACTGTTCAGGTGGATTCTATTAGTGTTGAAGTGTGTGCGGAATTTGTCATGGAGAATAGTGGAGGTGGTGCCCTTTTGAGGAATAGAAGGTTTGAGAGCTTCTTGGATACAGGGTCTGGCCTAAGTGTTGAAGAAACTCCAAAATTTATAGTGAAAGATGAATTGGGAAAAAGGCCAAGGTATGATGTCTATGGAGATGATGATGGATGGGTTTCAGCAATCATATCATGGATCAGAATTGTTATATGTTTTGTGTCTATGATGGTCACAACATTCATATGGGCATTGATTATGGTTGTGCTTATACCATGGCCCTATGAGAGGATTAGACAAGGGAACATTTATGGGCATGTAACTGGTAGAATGCTGGTAAGTAAGCTACTTTTGTATATATAGTTCTTCTGCTTACTGTTGCACACATTGGAGTGAATAGCTGTTAGATTTTTCTTCCCCTTAAAATTGATTGTTATTGATGATGGGATGGAAAGGCTGATTCTTGTTTAGTAGTTTTTTTTGGAGTGACATAATTTCATGTGTTGAAAGTTTTGGGGCAGCTTTGCAAGTTATAACTGATATCTCAAAAATTGGATGTAGATGTGGATTCTTGGTAATCCTATAAAGATTGAAGGTGCTGAGTTCTCTAACGAGAGGGCCATTTACATCAGTAATCATGCATCTCCAATTGACATATTTCTTATAATGTGGTTGACTCCTACAGGCACTGTTGGCATTGCTAAGAAGGAGGTATGTTGTATTGTAAATGGAATTTTTTTTATGCATCTCGGATCATTGAACACTGTACTTTCATGCTTGAAATATTCAGTGTGTCATAAACATATATGCATTGATGTGCATTAATACACTAGTACCATTGAAAATCATCATTATGTAAATTAAATTTTCTAGTAAAAAATGCATTCAAAGCTTCACAAACTATGCAGATAATATGGTACCCTTTATTTGGGCAACTTTATGTTTTGGCAAACCATCTTCGTATAGACCGGTCCAACCCAACTGCAGCTATTAAGTCCATGAAAGAGGTATACAATATTTCCCCTGCATCATCATCTACCTCATTTTTGTATAAGGTTTTATTTTTTAGTTGTATTGTTCAGGCAGCTCGAGCAGTTGTAAACAACAATCTGTCTCTGATAATTTTTCCTGAGGGTACCAGGTCTAAGAATGGACGACTACTTCCTTTCAAAAAAGTAATTCATTTTCCTTGTATCCTATAATAATTTTAGTAACATTGCATTAGAATTTGGCCTATAGACTTATCACTATGTTCATCTAACCTATCACTTGGAGTTACTTTGGCCAGCTCAAGCATTCATTTGAGGATTTGTACTTGTTATCTTGACTTTGCATATAACCAACAAGTAATATAGATCACTAGTTGTTATCTTTGAGTTGGATGCAAATTATGAATATCATCATCTATATCACTATATAATGCATTTACTCAGAGGAAGAGACCTGTATATATTCTAAAGATGTAGATATAAGCATAATCTAGAGAAGGTTGAAAATCCAATATAGGAGGAAATTCCGCCGTTGTTGGACTGATATTGAATCACCCATTTGAATCGAAGTCTCACATCGCCTAGAAATAGGACTTGTTGCATGAATATAAGTTGGGCGCAAACCTCACCTTATGAGTCGGTTTTATAGGGTTGAGTTAGGCCCGAAAATCCACATTTCTGACAGAGAATACATGAATTTAGTCCTCTTCATTTGCTGAATTCATTTTGGTTATGCTTCATATCCCATTATTCTTTCACTTTTCATGCAGGGTTTTGCTCATTTAGCACTGCAATCGCGCCTTCCAATTGTTCCAATGGTCCTGACAGGAACACATCTAGCATGGAGGAAAGGCAGTTTGCGAGTTCGACCGACGCCTCTCACCGTGAAGTATCTTCCTCCTATCAGTACTGAAAATTGGAATGCTGAGAAGATTGATGACTATGTCAGATTGGTGCACAACATATATGCTGAACACCTTCCAGAGACTCAGAGGCCTCTGCCTTGAAAAACTTAACCAATTCTTAGCTAAGGCACATCTTCCATATAGTTTAAGTGAGGTTCTTTTAGAAGGGACTCTTGGTACAGCTAAAATATGCATAAATTGGTTTAACGAATTATGTATAGCTAAATTCCTTGCAATATAAGCTTACCTAGAAAGTCTAATCTAGTTTCATCGTTATTTTGAATTGGCTGCTTTAATTTTCTCATATCAATATCAGCATCTAGTTTCATCGTTATTTTGAATTGGCTGCTTTAATTTTCTCATATCAATATCAGCATTCAGGCATTGGTGATACATGTATACTGTTCAAAATTTGTTGAGAAATGCAAGTATCATACTATTTAACACTTATAATGTTTTGTTTATATTATTGGGAATCTCATGTGTACTAGAATAAAAATAAAAAGTGAGTTTATGTTACTTACTCGATTTTTTCAACTTTAATTAGTAATTAACTGTAATATGCAGCTAACCAGTCAACTTACTTATCAAACATATATATATTTCTCTTTCTTCACATTTTATAACTGATTGTCTATATATTATAATTATTTATTAAATATTTTTTTTATTTTTTTTATTTATTTAGTTAAGAGATATCAACAACTTGTGATATTTGAAAATTTAATTAACATGTTAAATGTTGAATTATGTAAATTTGAAATGGGTCAGCTTGATCCTCTTCCCCAGGATCCCAAATGAGAAAACCCTAGGAGAGCCACTGACTCTAACTACGTACGATCCATACTAGATCTGACTAACTGCTCATCCTACCTCCTCTACGTTCTTGACAGCCCATCTTTGTGGTGGATTATTATCGTGGAAAACTAAATTATTGATGTTTTCGTTGTGATGAGAAAACATCGCAAAACTAAATTATTAATGTTTTTGTTGTAATAAGAAAAACATTGAAATTTAGCCGTGAACTATAACATGCAATTAGTTATTTTTCTAACAAAATATATATGTACTTTTCTCCGCTTACCTTTTAAATATATATATATATATATTTCTCTTTTTTCATATCTTATAATCACTTAT
Organism: Hylodesmum podocarpum; assembly: GCA_026586105.1. Lineage (NCBI taxonomy): Eukaryota > Viridiplantae > Streptophyta > Magnoliopsida > Fabales > Fabaceae > Hylodesmum > Hylodesmum podocarpum. The sequence goes on along the minus strand of JALJEV010000519.1, from coordinate 2,087,545 downwards.
TTAATTGTTTATGGACTTCAATTTTTTACCAAATATTTAAAAAAAAAAAAAAAAACATGTGACACTAAAAATTTCATGGGCAATCTATTATTCATTATCACACATTCACACTCAGATACAGACCAATCATTCAGTGGTCCCCGTTTGGATGTTTAAACTTCAGTCTCATCTGTCAGACACGTGCATTAAAAAAATTAATGGCTGAGAGCAAACTGTGTTTAAAAGAAATGAAAAACGAGCAACAATTCATTCTAACCCTAAACAAAAACTTAGTTCTTGCAACACTAATGGCATATATTATTTTCATTTTCACATAAAACTTACCTTGATTTATTCAAATGTCTAAAATAAATGGAAAAATCAACTGTGTAAAGACATTTTTATCTCCACATAGGAAAAAAAAAAAAAAAAAAGACGAAAACTTTGTCGCATGTAAGATTGTTCTAGCAAACCATTGATTTCATTAATATCATAATAAATTTATTTTATTTATAACTTTTATCTAATAACAAATGAGGAAAGTGGAGAATTTGAACTTTGAATCCAATTTTTATCATTATTGCCGATTTTTTTTTTTTCTGAACAAACATAACACAAATAATTTACATAAAACAACTTATATATTAGTTGAAATTTGAAATTAATTGACTATTAAGGATTTCACAAAAACTTAAAATGGTTTGTTTTTGAACCCTAATATGGAAGATGTCATAACTCATATAACAAGTGAAAAAATGTCATGGAAAAATACCAAACACATGGAGGTAAAAAAAATGTGAAATTTTATTATTAAGGTGTTTGAGATTGTGTTTAAAAATAAAAACAATAATACCCTGAATTTACATATTTACCCCCACAAACTGATTATTTTCAAAAATTTCCATTGATGATAACTCTTATGTTTCTCATTACAGTATTTTGAATGAGGACTCTTGAGGGAGTGAAGTGGTGATTTTCTCTCTCTGCCATCACGAACTAGTTTTGCAGTTATCAACTGCTTCTACATTCCACCATTCATCTTTCTATCCAAACCCTCTTCAGCAATTCAGGTTTTTTTTTCATTTTCTCTTACTGTTCATGATGGATTATCTCAATTTTTTTGCCTGTCGGGGTTGTTTGTTACATTGAAAGCGTTTCTTCTTCAGTTCCATAACTTTTTTGTTGTATTCAAAAACGTTTTTTTGTTACACTACATCATTGGTTTTGATACCTTTCCATTATAGCGCAAGAAAAATTTCATTTTGACATGTTTGTTTCCAACTTTTTTCTTTTTGAAGTCATATCCCTTTGTGAAATGTGAAGCTTATGTTTGTGGACAAGTTTTGTGGAATCTGGTGAAGTTTTTGACTTATGGGTTGTTGGTGAAGTAGAAAAGGTGAAGTGGATTGAATTAGTTGTTTGTAGTTTAGGGAAAGGACAGAGTGAATTGAAATGAGTGGAGTAGGGATTGATATTGGAAATGAGAACTGTGTGATTGCTGCAGTGAAGCAACGTGGGATTGATGTTTTGTTGAATGATGAATCAAAACGTGAAACCCCTTCTGTGGTGTGCTTTGGAGAAAAGCAAAGGTTTTTAGGGTCAGCTGGTGCTGCTTCTGCTATGATGCATCCCAAGTCCTCAATATCTCAAGTGAAGAGACTAATAGGCCGGAAATTTGCGGACCCTGATGTTCAAAATGTGTTAAAGATGCTCCCTGTTGAATCTTCGGAAGGTGCAGATGGTGGCATTTTGATTAACTTGAAATACTTGAAGGAGACTTGGGAGTTTACCCCGGTTCAAATAGTAGCAATTCTCTTTGCTCACTTGAAGACTATAGCTGAAAAGGATTTTGGGACTGCTGTTTCTGACTGCGTTATTGGGGTTCCATCGTACTTTACAAACTTGCAGAGACAAGCTTATCTTGATGCAGCAGCAATTGTTGGGTTGAAGACTTTGAGGTTGATGCATGATTGCACTGCAACTGCTCTTAGTTATGGAGTTTACAAAACAGATTTTCCCAAAGCAGCTCCTATTCATGTTGCATTTGTTGACATAGGTCACTGTGATACTCAGGTCTCTATTGCAGCATTTCAGGCTGGTCGAATGAAAATACTTTCACATTCTTTTGACAGGAGCTTAGGGGGGAGAGACTTTGATGAGGTTCTGTTTAGTCATTTTGCTGCAAAATTTAAGGAACAGTACAGCATTGATGTGTATTCTAATGCCAGGGCATGTAGAAGGCTGTTTGTAGAATGTGAGAAGTTGAAGAAGGTTTTGAGTGCGAATCCAGAGGCTGCTCTGAGCATTGAGTGTTTGATGGATGAAAAAGATGTTAAGGGCTTTATCAAAAGGGAAGAATTTGAGAATCTGGCATCAGGATTATTGGAGAGAATTTATATTCCTTGCAACAAAGCATTGGCTGATGCAGGCTTGACTGTAGAGAAGATTAGTTCTGTTGAGTTAGTTGGTTCAGGTTCAAGGATTCCAGCTATAACTAGACTATTAACTTCTCTATTTAAGAGAGAACTTAGTCGCACGTTGAATGCAAGTGAGTGTGTAGCTCGTGGGTGTGCTCTCCAGTGTGCAATGCTCAGTCCTGTTTTCTGTGTCAAAGAATATGAGGTTTGAATATAGAAACAAAACACTGATTCTTGTCCTATCTGTATGAAATGTATATATGTAGGAGAATAGATTTTTGCATTTCTAGATTCTTAGGTTAGAAATGTAATAATTACTAAATGAACCAAAAAAATTTTACCTAGGTGCTAGGTTTTTTTTCTCTATTTAGATTGTCCACATCTCTTTTATCTATCTATATTGAAATATATCTAACTTTTATTTGTCATAGATATCATATGTGTGTGTTTGTAGAATTTTGTATTGGCTTTTATTATTCAGTGTCTGCAAAATTAATGTAATTTATTGTGTTTCTTCAGGTCCAGGATTCTATTCCTTTTTCCATTGGACTTTCATCCGATGGAGGTTCAATTTGTGCAGGATCAAATGGTGTACTCTTCCCAAAAGGCCATCCCATTCCGAGTGTTAAAGTTCTAACATTTCAGTGCAGTAATTTGCTCCGTCTGGAAGCATTCTATGCTAATCCAGATGAATTACCACCTGGGACATCTCCTAAAATTAGTTGCTTCACAGTATGTCTGCTTTAGAACTTTATTGATTATTATGATTATGATGTAAAGGAGTTTAGCTCATCTTGTGCATGATTCTATGTTATTTATATCCTCCCATTCTATGTTGTTGCTTCTTCTTTTGTGTGTTTCATGAACGGCATATAGTGTAGTCTCTGAGCTTTTTTGTCTTCTTAATTTTCCTGTTTGGTATTTTTAATGCTACAGATAAAAAATTTGTATGATTATGCATTTGTCTCTCACTTCTTTTCAGATTGGTCCTTTCCATGGTTCCCATGGAAGTAAGGCGAGAATTAAAGTTCAAGTTCAACTAAATTTGCATGGCATTATCAGTGTTGAATCAGCTACAGTAAGTAAGAAGCCTCATTTTTATCTCTTCAAATTGTGTTATTAGTTTTCTTAGAGATCTTACTATGCACATGGACCTTATTTTGTCTTTAAGTTGGTGGAGGATCTTGTGGATGATTCAGTTACAAAAGGTGTTCATTATTCAAATTCTGAAGCGATGAATGTTGAACCTGTTTCTGAGACAATTGAAAATGTCACTGAAGATAGTATCAATAGAAAATGTGAATCTCCACGTCATTCTGTAAGCACACTCATACAGATTTCTAGCAAATCATCCTTTAAACATGAAAAATACATGGCTAAACTTTATTATCTGATTGGTTCTGGTGCTGAATTCTTTAACATGTCTGTCAGTCTGTCAGAATTTATTGTTTTTATTTCTGTGATGTTGCGTCTGTGCATTTTTATCTTGTGGAGATTGTTTTGATTGCAGATATGATTCATGTTGCTGTTGAGTAAATAAAAGTGTTACTATCATGCCTTGTTACAGGCTGATGGTACAAGAAAAGATAAACCAAACAGAAGGCATCATGTACCAGTGAGTGAGAACATCTATGGTGGAATGACCAAGTCTGAGATCTTGGAAGCTCAAGAAAAAGAACTCAAGTTAGCTGATCAGGACAGAACCATGGAGCTAACCAAAGACATGAAGAATTCACTGGAGTCTTATATTTATGAAACGAGGAGTAAGGTATACATTCAATAACTCAATGACATGTAGACACGACTGGCTTGTGATTCAAATATGCTGTATTTCATTCAGGTCACAAATTTGATTATACCTTTACTCCGAGGTGATTCTTAAAAAGCTGGAGCTTTAAATTTTGATATGTAAATATGAAAGTGTTAAATATTTCAAATGAGAAAAGGCTGTTATGTTCGTGAGTAAATATAAGGTAAAACTTTGTGAAGGTGAGGATGTTCTGCTGTTATACTTTGTAATAATATCTGCATAAGATATGAATTTAAAACCAATCTTATGTCTTTTCTCACTAATGATTTTGTAGAAGGCTGTCTTCATGTCTATGCTCTACTTGTCATGATGAACTGGCATTTAAATTTATTTGCTTGTATGAATAGCTCTTCAATGCGTATCGGAGTTTTTCAAGTGAACATGAGAGGAATGACATATCAAGGGACCTGCTAGAGACTGAGGAATGGCTTTATGATGATGGTGAGGATGAAACTGTACATGCTTATTCTGCAAAACTAGAAGATCTAAAACAGGTTACTTTTGTTTCTGTAATCCCCATGTTTCCCTCGCAATACTTCTTGTTTACATTCTCCATCTTCTGTAGCTGGTGGATCCAATTGAGTTTCGGTATAAAGACATGGAAGCAAGACCACAAGCCATGAGAGATTTGTTAAGTTGCGTTGCAGAGTATCGAATCTCTGCAGATTCTCTTCCAGCCCAAACTAAAGAACTGGTACAATAATAAATACGTGAATAAGAATAAATACAATTGCGGGATGTGTGCCCTTAATATTGTTTCTAAGTGACAACTTTTTTTCTTCAGATCATTAATGAGTGCGATAAAGCAGAGCAGTGGCTAAGAGAGATGGGCCAACAACAAGATCTTTACCCTAAAAACTATGATCCAGTGTTGTTGTCAAGTGATATCAAGAGCAGGACAGAGAATTTAAACTTGTATGGTTTATACTTTGTGTTTTCCTTTCCAGAGGTGCATAATTGTAGAGTACTATGATCATTCACTAGGGTCTGAAGTATACATTTGCTGAAGCAAAGCATTGTTCATTTGCTCCACTTTAACTAGCTGGAGTCTTATATTTGTCTGAAAACTAATTTATGTTGTATTTTGATGGATTTCAGAGTATGCCAAGAGATATTGAAATCGAAGGGTTCTCCAATCCCAAAAGACAAGGGTGAAGACAAGCAGAATACTTCTAATCATCAATGAAGATGATGTCGTGATACCCCATGATGAAGTGAAGACTTCAATTTTTATTAGCTAAACTTTTGACAAACTTAGCCTTTTTTATTTTTCACACTTTTTCCCACGTTTGGGGAGTTGAAAGAGATAAATATAAATACAGGAAAATCATTGGCAATTACTGGTTCAGTCTGCTTTTTTTCTCTTTTGTTTTTGGCCCGCTGTTCTACAAAAGACAATGCATCCAATGATTTTATCTTGGTATTTTTTTTTGTGAAGATTGGTGACTTTAACTAAACTGCCCACCTTTATGACATTTTTTATTAACAAATGCAACGTTGTAATCTTCTTCAATTCAAAATTTGAAAAGGTTACAAAGATGTTGAAAAATTAAATTCCTTTTAATCTCATGTATGTCTTAATTTAAGTTTCCACACACCAAAACATTCCACTTATGTTCTAATTTAAGATTACATGTGTGTTTGGATTTCAATTGAAAATGTTTTTAATATATTAATGTAAATCAACCAGATAAAAATAAAATGAATGTAAAATTAACAATCCTAATTCATTAATAAAAGTACATTTGACACATATTTTTCACCACTTGGTATGCATATGCATTATAATAAACAGCAATAAAATAGTCCAAACAATTCAGTCAAAGCATCTCGTACTCTCGATGTCCTCATTCACTTAAACTTCGTTTTTATAATTCCTTTCGTTCCATTATTATCTTTCTTCTACAAATACCAGAAAGACATACAGAATTAACAATGCGACAAGCTCGATCATAAGCACAAAGAGAACCGAGTGGTGAAATAAAGAAGAATCGAAGTATTATTGTTAATCCTTATGAAAAAAAAGTGAATCGTTATCTAAAGTTAAAATTTCATGATGACCCAAGACCTTAGGTCCGTATGCACTGTACAGAACCACTTGCATAAGCTCACAATATCTACTAGCCAGGAATTTTTAGCATCAAAACTTCACTAAGCAACAAGACCCTAATTCAGTTTCCTCGTGATTGCTATAGGGTATTGCCAGTGATAAGATCCACGAGTAAATTAAGGGATGTGGACCAGGCGGGGAATAAAATGCCTTGCCATCAAGTATTCAGTTTCTCTTCTTGGCATTTGTCTTCTTGGCACCTGTAGTCTTTTTTGATTTCTTGAATCTTGCTCCACTCTCCTGTAACCAGCAAAGGGATTCAGTGCCACATCACAACCAAAAGGACAACAAAACATCAGAATGGTATGTGCAAGTAATGTACCTTCCTATATTGTCTATAAGCAATCCTGCCAGTCAACTCCTCCCCACTTTTGTTGACATAAACCTGCAGTGGGAAAATAAAGAATCAGATTCTGATAGATTGATACAATGACAAATTAGGTTGGTTGGAGAATGGTATAATTATTTTTTATATTTTGGTTTTGGTCCTTATATTTTAAAAGTTTGGTTGAGTTTCTATGATTTCAAAATCACTAGGAATTAGTCCCTGCCATCATGTGGAAATTCAGATTTTGGTTCCAACCGCATTTCAAAAAAATAGAACCAATACCTGCAAAAATATGTTTTAAATCTTGACAATTGACAGGGAGATTCAAGACAGCAATACAAAAAATTGTGTGAGCGAGTAAAAGATGAGCGAATTCAGCAGGTTTTCAAAGAATAACAAAAGATTTAAGACAACTATATCAAGAGTTGCAAGAACTACAAGATGAGTAAACAAATATCACCACTTGCATTATACTTATTCTATATTCATGGCTGGAAAACAGATTCAAAGCATAAATTGCAATTTGCAAGCTCAATTTATAAACAATAATTCCCCATTTTGGATGAGAAAGTTCACTACAGGCATTAAAGCACCTATCCACATTGTAAAAACTTTAAATCTTTAGATTCGACCATGAGATGTAAAACGCTCATGTTTCCAATTGTCGAGTTCATAGTATGCTACAAAATTAATAAATAGGCACCATGTAGCTAAATTTGCGGGAGAAGATGTTTGTAACATGACTAATTCCAAATACAATAATATAACTATTCCATCTTGATGTCAAAAAGAATGTTGACAAAAACAGAGGGAAATGAAGCATCGACAATATAATGTAATAATTTGAATTTCATTGCATCTATATAAATCTTACGTGACATGGTGTATAGATTTATTTACTTGCATTAAAATTTTAAACAACGTAACAAAACAGTGCACACCAAAAAAACAATTAAAAAATATTCTCATACCTTTTTCCCTTCTGGTGATGTATACCAATGACCAGCAGATTGGCCACTTGCTTGAACTCGCCTTTTGCCTGCATCTTTTGGCAATCCCAACTCCGCAGAAGCAAATGATTGGCTTCCAGAATTTGATTTGTCTGCCTTACTTTTACTTCTTGAAACACTATTCTTAGTGCTATTCCTCTTTGTTGTTTTCTTTCTAGAAGATTCCCCATGGCTTAATGAAGAAACAATTTTAGGATCCACCCAGCCTCCAGAAGCATTAAAAGACCTCTCAACACTCAAATTAGTTGATTTGTTTTTTCCCCTTGTTGAGCTGTTAACACGGTCATTTTGAACTCCCTGCATGTTAGAAGCTCCTCCACTGCCAAATTGACCCCTGATATCAAAATACACCAAAAAATATGTATTAAAAAACAATGACCAAGATTAAAAGATGAACATGAAGTACAACTTACATGTAATCAATGTGTGAGACATTAGATTGCTGATTCACTCTGTTGATGGTACCTAATGGATTGAAAGTCCTTAGGCGGCTGCAAACTAACTGCTGAATTCTTGGATCCTCATGGAAAAAATAACGATGAGCAGGAATTACATGGTCTGTTAATTCCCATTGTTGCTGATCCCTCTGGCAGCTAGAACTAACCCGAGGATTCCACTCATTACACTTTTCAGATACATCACCCCCCACTTCCTTGCACTTGGCAGAACGAAAGTACTCTTCACACAACTCATTGAAGGCTGGCGTTGGGACAGAAACATTCTTCACAGGTGAAAAATCCTTCCATAGATCCTCATTTCGGTTCACATCAAACGACCTTTTCTTATTAAGCTCCAAACAATCATTTGCCACCTCCTTTGAGGATTGATCAGCTCCAATGGCACCACCAACATTATCATCAACGTCCAAATCATCAGAATCCGAATCAAGCAACTGAAACCTACGAAGTGGAGGGCTCAAGTCCAAGGACGTCTTTTTACTTTGCTCTAAATGATCATTGCCTCGACCACACATTGCTCCCTTCAAGGAGGGTTCAACTTCATCAACACCACTAACATTCACATCAACATCCAAATCATCAGAATCAGAATCAATCAACTGAAACCTACGAAGTGGAGGGCTCATATCAAAAGATTTATTTTTCCTTTGCTCTAAAGGATCATTGCTTCGGTTACACATTGCCTCCTTCGACGACGAATCAACTTCATTGGCAACACCAACATTTACATTAACATCCAAATCATCAGAATCTGAATCAATCAATTGAAACCTTCGGAGAGGACTAGTAGTTAACTTTGGAAACATCAAACCATTCTTCCCTGTCTCTAACCTAGCAGAAACCGGAACATCATCAGAAAGTTCCTTCCTTTTTCCATCCCTAGAGCTGCTACACGAACGAGGTGTTAAACTTGAAACCCCACAACCATTCAACGACACTTTTGTTGTGCTACACACAGAACGATTCCACGCCGATGGAATTGCATTCCCTAATAATAATAATAATAATAATATATCACAACAGAAAAATTAAACAATTGAGAACCAAATAGAGAAAACATTACTATTAAAAACCTCAGAAGCAGAAAGAGATAAAAAAATTGAAGTGGTGTGAACTGACCTTACCTAAATGGGGATCTTCCTGGGAGGAAAACTCCTCGATGTCATCGTCGTCGGCGTTGGGGTGGAAGGACGGCGGGGGCGGGGGACCGCGGCGGAGGCGTTTGAGGATGCGGCGAGGGGGATCTGGTCCGGTATCGGGGTCGGAGTCGGAGACTTGTGCGGTGGGAGAAGGAGGTTGATTGATTGGGGAATGTGGTGGCGTGTCGAAAGCGAGATCGAGCCCTAGGGAAAACGAGGGAACTTCAGAGTTCGCCATGGAAGGGAAATTCATAGAATGAGAGAGAAAGCGAAATTCAGAGAGAGAATGATATATAAGGATTATTAGGGGAATTTGAATTTGGGGGAAAATGGAGGGAATTGAAATTAGGGTCACAAAACAAAACGATTAGTTGTGGCGGGGAACATTTTCTTTCCAAACTTACCCTTTTTTAAGCCACTAAATAGGCCCATTTTTTTTAGGAGTCTTACCCTTATTATTTTAAACTGTGATACGAGATTATTTTTTATAATGGGAATTTTTTTTAATTTAATAAAACTGAAATTAGAGATAGAAATAAAACCAGATTTAAAAATTAGGTTTTGAAATTCGTTTTGGCTAAACTAAATTTTAAGATTGATATTTTAGTTGTGATAAAATATTTTAAAATTGATTTTGAAAATAATTTTGTATTCTTTTAGTTATACAACATCATCTGTAATCATTGATAATTTATTTGTACCCTCTGAGGGTAACACAGAGAGAATGTTGTGTTTTGTTAGCATTTCTCTTTATTTTGAACATAAATCATTGTAATTATATTTTGGTAGCACCATCTAAGGTCAAGAATCTGATTCCAACTACTATGAATTTCAAAATTATTTAATTCAATTATAGCTCGAATTCAAAATTATGGAATATAATTTATTTTTTTTTTCAATGGCATATGATCATAATCTAATTTAATTCAAATCAATACATTTAATATTAATTCGTTCTAATTAATTATACTTATTTAAATCATCAGATGTTCTATTTATACTTGTGTTCAAGTAACTTGTTTTTATCTAAAAACACTCTAATGATGTCTACAAAGAAAAATATGTGGTAAAAAATTTAAATACAATATGTATGTAAAAAAAATGCTAAAATAACATATGTATATATTCTATAGTTGGCTAGTTAATTGCGTAAAGTTAATCTACAAACCAAAAATATTGCCTAAAAAAGTTATTCATATCCAAAATCTTTTTATTATTTTCCACTAAAGATAGAAAGCTTTGATTCTGGTGTAACTTCAACAATCATAATAATCAGCAAACAAGGGCAAAATGCGAATCTTAATTTCATTACTTTGTACTTGAGACAACACTAATTATCAAAATGAACAATAAAGGAGACAAACGGAATGAGGAAAAGGTCCCAGAATAAGTATGAAGTTATATTTTTCTGTCCCGGAACCACAAAAAACATCCTTGTCACCTCCTAAAATACAATCTACAACAAATAGAAAATCAAAATCTGGAGTAGATAATGCCATAATCTATACTTTATGACCATCTGTTTTTTTTCCCTTCTCATTTGTCCTGACTAGAATTGATACAAGTACAACACAAGCTACATGCTTCTAATAATTTTTCTCAAGAGCCAACATAATGAAGTAAGGCCTGTTATCACAGATTACAAAGTAAGCCATTTCCCAATATATTTCAGGATTTGAGGCATTTGGCACAAGGGAATGAAAAGATTATCTGCTTATCGTTTAATATGAATGATAATGAAGAGCTGAAATAAGAACCAGTATGAGGCAGAAAATGTGCTTCTATTCATGGCCCCTCATCACTTCAGAGCAGATTTTCACATGTGAAGCATATTTTGTCACCCATTTATCAATTAATACAGGTGAGCCATCTAGACAATGCCTATACTCACGACTAAATCTTCTGTTTAAGAACATGGCGCAACTGAAACTTCTGGCTTTCCATTCTAGCCTCCAAAAGTCTGGCTTTCAGACTATTCTTCTGCGCGGTGCGAGGAATGCATCCTTTCATACCCCGATGTGCATGAGGACTTCCTGACTCAGGACTCAACTGATATAGAAGGTCTTGGGGGCTCAGCCCACCTTTACCTGATCCATGATCAGGAGACATGATGGCCCCATTAGATAACCTTTCATTTGAAAGTTTCCCATTCATTCCCTCCAAAGAGATTATCTTGAAATTATCGCCATTGTTTGGGTATGACCTCCAAAGCTTCGTTATTGATGATACCTTCTTCGATTGCTTGGTTGGTATAGAGCACACTTCACTTATTTCAGTTATTGGTGTCTCCTCACCTGCAGTTTCTTCCCATTCAAGCACACTTCTTCCCGAGACATTGCTCTCTCGTTGATTCCGGTTAAAAGATTGAGCACTCCCTTCTGGTGAATAACTTGAGCCTTGATCCTCAACATGGCTCACAGTTTCCCATCCACTTTCATCTTCTTCTATATCCCCATTATCATCCGTAAATACATCAGAACGCCTCTGAATGCCATCCTTACGTATTGCATTGGCTGCAGGACTCACCATGTGAATATTTGATGCACGACTAGCAGGACTGTGAGAAACACATGGTTCATTCTCCCTCTCATTTGCTTCACCAAAATTTGCATCTTCAAAAATGGCAAAAATGTCATCAGAGGTAGGGGGTTCATATGAAAATCCCTTGATGTCTTGAATGTTCATTGCAGCTGTAGCCTGTTGAAGTGACTGTGCCTCTCTCATCTCCACTGAATTTGGTTCTGCGCTTTTTGACCTGATAAAGTTTTCCAAATCAACAACGAGTTTATTCATCTGCGAGTACTTCTCTTCAAGAGCAACTTTCGCATCTATCAACTTCATTTGAACTCGTTCTTCTCGCCATACTTCTGCCATCTGTAACATCCTTCTCTCCTCTTCCACTTCTTCCCTGAGTTTCATAGATTCCCTCTTCAATGCTTCAACTTCAGCCTTGTCTTCTCCAATTTCCTTTGCAAGCTCATCACACACTTCCTCAATCAATTCTCTGCCCTTTCTTTCCTTCTCATAATCCTGCATGTAACGCTTTGCAGAGAGTTTGACATCTGCCAACTCATTTACCAACCTCGAATTGACAATTTCAATCCTCTGGCGACTTTTCCTTTCTCGACTCAACTCTGCTTTAATGTCATCAATGTATGCACGGATTTTCTCATGCTCTCTGCTTCTCCATTGGGACCTTTCCTCATTGACTTTCTTCAGGAAATGCTCAAGCTTCTTTTTAGAGAAGCGATGTTCAGTCTCAAGCTCCTGAATTCGTGCTCGAGCCTGCTCTAGTTCTGCTCCGAGAGCAGATACAACAGATACAGCACTTGCCTTTTGATCAAGTTTCATTTGGCTATAGATATGCCGCGCCTCGTCTGATGTTTTTAAGCACAAAGGATCCCATTTTGTTGCACCCTCCATTTCAGGGTTGAGAAACTGGAAAGGTTCAGGCTGAATAGCATAAAGTAGGTTTAAAATTAGAACATTTTTAAAACTCTTTGCAGTCCAGACACTGAAAGCTAACTTCATCATGTAACTACCTTTACATGAAAAATGTTTTGTCTAAGCCATTTCTATAAAGATCTCTACTTTCATATATAGCATGGAACAATGCAATAATCAGTATTATTTGTTAATTCCCAAGCTGCCATCCAATAAACTATTTTTCTGTAACATCTCTATTCTCTATTCATCTGTTTTGAAGTTCAATTTGGGCATCCCATGGGGGTGATGTCAACCTATATATGCATATGTGTGTTTGCATTTGATATACTACTAAAAATTTTCTCAATATGAAATCATAAACAACAGATTGCTATGGTTATAGTTTGTCACTATCTACAACTTCACAAGTAATGTCATTTTCATAAAGATGATTAAAATAGGTAATTGCGTGACCGACCAGGCAGCGAGATCATCATGCAGTACAGGGTGCACTTTTAACTTTAAGTATTACACATATATGACATTCACTCAATAATCTTCAATTATAAGACTGAAAAGCTGTAAAATATCTAATGGTTGTAAAAAAGTAATACCAAAAAACCATACCTCAAAGAAGTGTCCATTTTTTGTCCCAAATATGGAACAGGGACTTTGAGATAGATTTTTCTTCAGATCAGCATCACGTGTCATACCATTTGGATGACCAAGGAACTGGTGGCCAGCATGACCATTTCCATGCTGCAGACAATCATATAAGCAATAAGTAAAAGATGGAAGCCTATCAAATTAATATTGTAAAGTGTAAACCAGCTACCATAATCTACAAATGACGACAATAATAAAGTGCATGGAAGATAATCAGTTCTCTAATTCAACTGGAATGCACATATAACTAACAACAGAATCTCATATATAAGGAAGATTCAGCACTAAATTCCCAACTTACTTTCAAACAAGCATAAAAAAATATGACTTCATAAGCCAATATTATTAACACACAGCAGACACGACATCTTTGTTTGAATCATGTCAAACGTGAGAAAATATTCAATACAACCTAGATGGACAAGATATAACGAAGCAACAACCGAATAAACTATTTACACAGACAAACCCAACTCAACTCATTTCTCTAATCATTACAAAGACTAATAATTACACTTCCACTATCTACAACCTACATCACTGATAAGCAAACTAAATAATAATAATAATAATCAAGTAAAAGTTTGAAGCCTCAAATTATAGCTGCCTTTGCTCTCACAAAAGCCTAATCTATAACTCTTAACACCAAGACCCAAAAATACACAATAATGATACAACTATACTTCGCAGCTAACTTTAACCAGCCAACTCTCTTCACATTCTCTCTTCACATTTTATTACTTGTTGTATGCATATAGCAGTTGTCTATGTCTACCAAATATTTTTCATAATGATAAGGAACCAAGGATAGAATCTGAAAAAACCCATGATTCAAAATCAACCAAAAATAAAATCATCATATAGAAATAAACTCAAACAACAAACTATAATTTTTTCTTTTTCTCCATGAAGCAACCCAGTAACTTATACCTGCAAAATCACATTTAATCAAAAACAACAAACACATGCAAGATGCAACAACACTCACACAGGAACGAAAAAACAAAAAAGAAAAACTAGAGATCTCGAACAAGACAAAAACAAAAGCGAAAATGTTGAAAGATCCTACATTCACCAGAAACATGTCCAACACAGTGTATATAGGTAAGAAACAATAACCCATGTTCAAAAAACTAGTTTTTGAGGTTAAGCCCAAACCCAAAGCCATAGAGTAACCAAAGTTGTTACCTTGTGTTCCAACCCTTTTCTGCTATCACCCATCACCGTCTCCGGCAGATGCAACCGCCACAGCCCGGCGGCGAGTCTCCTTGCCGACACGGCGGGTTCCGTTTGCTTGTTAACATTCCGGCAGGTTCTCCGACGAGGCCCAGAGAGCGAAGACTTAAGGTCCTCTTGAAGTGGATCGTCATGGATCTTCCACTTCAACAGAGGGGTTTCGGGTCTGCTCCGTTTGCCACCACCACCGTGTCTCCTCAACCGTGTTCCCGGAGTCCTCGGTTTCCGTTTCGCCGGTTGAAGATCTGAGTCCGGCGAAGGGCTCACAATGTCCACCGGAAAACTCCCCTTCCCGGAAAACTTCATCTTTTCCGGCGAGTCTCAACCATTTCGTTAAACACAAAGATAGTAACTTGCGAGAGAATGAGTAACAAATGAATGGCCCAGACAGAGAAAAATGAAAAACAGAGCACTCAGAGAGAAACAGAGAGAGACAGAGAGAGAAACTAAGAAAGAGAGAGAGAGAGAGAGAGATAGAATCTGTGTGTTGTTGGAGTGATGAAGTTCGTGTGAGAGAGAGAGAACACGAGGAAAGTACAGAAGAGAAAGAGCGAGAAGAAAGAGAGAGAGAGAGTTTCACTGTTTCAGAGATTTTGCTGAGAAAAGGACGAACACAGTGATAATACAAATACAGATACGATTATACGAAAGCGTGTACGTCATACCGTATGATTATACGGTCAACGTATATGTTATGATGATTCCACGCGCGCGTTACGTGCGTTGAATCATTATACGATGTCGTTTTGGATCTACTTGATTTATAAGCTGCTATGTTTGTTAAGGATGTTGGTGTGGAATAGACGTTGTGATTTGAATGATCATGCATGGTGGCGGAAAATGAAGTTGAAATTTTTATTTATATATTTTATGATGATTTCTGAAAATATTGGTTTTATTTGAGTAATTAAATGCTATTGTTTTTAAAGATTTTGATGATTTTTACAATTTAATTCATTTGGGAAATTTTAATTTTTGTTGCTTTGGAAAATAATTATAAGAACTTTTGAGTTCATACCTTATAATAATAAATTCAATCACCTTCAACTAAGAAAAGGAATGTAGGGAATTTTTATATTCTGAAAAAACACTTTTGTTTGTAGTGATAATTTTGTGCATCTCCCTATATTCTCATTTTCACTATATGATACATTGGCTCGTGTGATTGAAATCAAAAAAGAGAAGTGTTCTTTTAGAAAAGTGAATTTTTAAGAAAGAGATAAGAGAATCTCTCTAAAAATGCTCTTTATAAGCATAAGCAACAAAAAAAAAAATACTAATTTTGTCAAATAAGTATTTTTAACATATAAATTTAAACATGCGAACTCATAATTTACCATTAAAAAATCCAATTTATTCAAGTTGTTTCTAAGGAGTTTTTTTCCAAGTTATGACCACAAGTATTTTTCAAAAAATAAAATAAAAGATGCAATTTTCATTAAGCTTGAAACATTCATTTGGAAACTTTTTAAAAAAAAAATGAGGTTTTTTTATATATAATATTAATCAGAGATAAACTACCTAAATTTATCACTCAATAAAATCCTTTTCTACCATTTTTTTGGATATTCTGCTAATTTAATGGTTTATTTTTTAATATTTTTCTCAATTTCTAATTACTATGTACAACATTACAGAAACTCATTTGTTATTTAAGAAGACACAAAAAGTTTAACTTTTAAAACAATAATGATAATAAATATTTTAACCACAACAATAGGCAAAAATGATCTCTTATTAAGTACCTAAGATAATATCAGATGAAAATCCAAAACATTTAATTGATAAAT
This sequence comes from Hylodesmum podocarpum, assembly GCA_026586105.1. Classification (NCBI taxonomy): domain Eukaryota; kingdom Viridiplantae; phylum Streptophyta; class Magnoliopsida; order Fabales; family Fabaceae; genus Hylodesmum; species Hylodesmum podocarpum. The sequence continues at coordinate 2,071,176 of JALJEV010000519.1, read as the reverse complement.
CCCTTTTTAAAACAAAGGAGGTCAATTCTTATAAGATAATGAATTTGACAATCCAAACTTTTCAGATTAAAATAAATAATAACTAAACCCAAATTTACTTATTGCTCAAGTAATCAAGTTAAAGTATGTGCAATTTACTTGGGAATAATCCAAAATTACAATTTTAAAATTACAGGTTCATATTACTTTTAAAAAAAAGATCACTGAAAATTATTTCGGTGTATTTGTTCATTTATGTTAATTTATTTCATATCATAGAGATTCGATTTTCTGATTGTTCCTGTGGACAATGAAGATATAACCAATGAAACAATCAAACATTTATGTCATTGTCAGATATGGCCAAATCAGAAAATAAAAAATAAATAAATAAAACACCTTTTCAGAAGATCAGTGAAATTAAAAGCAAAAACTATTAAAGATCTTTGAAGAGAAAAATTCCTAATAATTTTCTCTTCTTTTTTTCACTTTCCCTGGAAAATTGGGAACCAATATATAATGGGAGAATCTCTTGAGTTCAAAAGCTTTTAAGTTTTTATAGGTAGAGACAGTAGTGGTAAAAAGTACAAAATTGAAGAACTAAAGTTTCTACTATTAATAACTAAGCTATAAAAAGTGATTTCACATGCGTGTCATGAATATACTAAAGTTTCTACTACTAATAACTATTAACTAAGATACCCCATTTAATATTATTGCATATGAATTGATATTTATAAAAAGTAGGATTGATACGATGATTAAGAGAATTTACAAGTGAAGATAATCCATGCACATGTGAACTATACAAACATGTCATATGGATTATATTAATTGGTGGCACATGAATTATATTAACTTATCACATGTGGGTGAGACAAACACCTAAAAGTATCACTTATGACGTTGTTAAAGTTGATGAAAAAAATCACATAGTAGAAAAATTAATATAAATACTTCTTTTAATTATCTATATAAAAATAAATAATAAATAATTAACAATAAAAATTGAAATTTAATTTTAAAAAGTTCTATAAAAATAGTGAAATATACTTCATAAATAATAATATTTTTAAGAAAATAACTCGCGCGTGTTGGACGAAACAGAAACGAAAATATCATATTAAATAACGTAAACTTTTTATATTTAAAAATTTAATATCTCATAAATTCAAAAATTCTTCCGCAGAGTTTGTCCACTACAAAAGATGACTTAGAATTTAAGATTAAACTAAAAGATATAGTTAATGAAATATGTGAATATCATATACTACCTTTATTAATTTAAAAAGATTAAAAAAATTAAATTAACTAAAAAATAATTATCAATTTAAAAATACATCATATCCCTCAAAATAAACGTAAAAAAAATTTCTCGAACCAATTTTCGAATACTAGACGTAACACTAAAATATTTCATGTCATTTACACTAAAAACTCAATCAACCTTTGATAAATGAATATTTATACTTAAAATTGACAAAGTTAATAGTTAATTACTTTATTAAATATATATATATATATATATTATTAATTCTTTGTTTCGAAAGAAAGAAATTTGATTGGTTAATTTTTCTTCCAAATGATTAAAGTTGTGAATATATTTAATAATATTATTTACAATTTAAGAAGTATCCTTTAATTACTTCAATAAAAATATAAATATATATAAATTTTACTATTTTTTTATAAGAAAGAAATTTAATTGGTTAACTTTTCTCCCGATTAAAGTTGTAACTACATTTAATGATATTATTTAAAATTTAAGAAGTATCCTTTACATATGGATATTGACGCGCGAGAAGTGGGAAGTGGATGCACGCGTTGGTTGGTTCATAAGCAAAGTAAGTGGAGTCACTGTCTGATCTATTTGTTGTTTGCACACTTACAGTATCTAAAAAGGTATCCGAGGGAAACTCCACGTGACCAACGTACCAACTGCCACGTCGGATAATACAAAACGTGCCAATCATATTTAAAATTATACCCACTCACATGCAACTCTTTTTTTTTAATCACCCAAATAATAATGTTCATCTATCTATCAACTCATATAATAATAAATTTCAACTTTTTCTTTATTTTAATGAGCCAACCCATTACCTATCAAATATAATAAGTGAAAACTTTTTGTTTAATTTTTTTCATGAAAGTGTAACTTCAATGCAGAATTATATGGAGGGCTTATTAAAGATTTTAAACAACACAGAAAAATGGTTAATGCCTGAGCATACTAACCTGATTTTGATTTCCAATTTAATTGTTAGGTTTACCTTTCTATGGTATCTTATTATTTGGAGGGTTTTAATTAAAGTAACATTGCTAAGAAGGTGATTTTATGACTGAAAAATTAGAAGATATTTAATTTAAATATTTTTCTAATCAATTTTACTTCCTAATTTATTATAACACACAGTCAATTTATTCGTAAAATTCCTCTTTCTCCACATTTTATAATTAATTTTTTGCATATTATAATTGTCTATTATATATATATTTAATATTGTCATGTTCTAATTAAATTTTTAAGATATTTGACTAATAATATAGAATTGCTTTAATAACGTTTTTAAAAATACAATCAAATGGATAGAAAATCTTTTGATTTTTTAGAAGGTAGAACCGATTAATGGATCAAGTATTTATACTGTTTCTTCATAGTAAAACATGTTGTACATCCTAGAACATTTTGATGTTTGGACTTATCTCTTTGTTTTAGCTTGCACTGAAAAAATTTAAAATATTTAAGTGAAAGATAAAAAAATTCCAACAATATTGTCATCTTTGAATTATCTTTTTGCAGTACGTGTGTATTTTCCTTTCTAAATTATGTGGTTGGAACTTCCTCATGAAATGTTAGTTGAATAAATCTTGAAATGCACATAGTCTATTACTGTGAATATTTATTATTTTCTAATGGTTTAGGGTTTCGGTTACAAGTCATTTTTGGATGACTATTTGAAAATGACCTATGATCAAAGCATATTTAAAACTATGTGTTTTCTTATTTATGAGGTATTTATTATATCCAAAGTAAAGAGAGAGGCCATATCCTATTATTAAATAGCTGACTTTTAATCATTGTGGGATTGATTCATCGATTTGTGAGATTGACTCCTCATATCACAAGATCTGAGTGTTGTTTTGAGGGATTAATTGTAATTTCATGGCTTGATTCTCAATTATTGCACAGGGCTTATCATATAAGACCAAACTCAAATAGAAGGAATTGATCACATACTTAATCTCAAACTAATCCATATATAAAGGTTGAGCTTTTCCACAAACTTGGAATGTACACAACCAAAAAAAAAAAATTAGATTAAATATATGGATTATTAACTTATTATTAAAATGAATGTAACTTAAAAGGTTTTCATTTTTGGTCCATCTAATTCATAGATATAAGAAAAACTTTATTAAATGAAGATTTTTTCTTTCAATTATTTTAATATTGTTAATATAATATATAAGAATTTAGACTGTTATTATAAATAATATTATACTCTTAATCGTGAAATATCGAATATTTATCGAATCTTGTGAATTTTATGAAAATAAAATATTATAAATTTGGGAGTCCAAAATTTTTATAAATTCTTTTAATAAAAAAATATATGAATAAAAAATCTCGTTGAATTGAATTAATTTACAAGATGAAAGATAAAAAGTTGATACATAAGAAACATATACTTCAAAAGAGAGTTAAAAATGTTCTTTTGTGTATAATTCTACGTAATTTCAAATATTATCAGTCATGTACTAACCTGAAGGATTTTATGATGCTTCAATATTTTGAATTTCAAAAACTATTGATGCAAAACAAAAGATTGTTCAAGTATGCTTTACCAATGCACATAAACTTCTAGGTTATTGTTGCTCTAATCGGGCAATATAGGCACTACTTCTAAGCACTTAACTTGACTATTAAATTAATTTTGATGTTATATTAGATTATTATGAAAATGTAGAATGTGAAAAGATGCAAGTTGATAGGTAGGAATTAGGATCATGATTCACTAGTGTACATATGTTGTCTACATGCATTGGTAATTGGAAATGACAAGAGCCCACGTTCAGTGGGGACTTCATGTCCATGCATAATAAGCATTCATAAAATAATACACTATGTACATGTCAGGATTCTTCTTTTTCTTTCTTAAAATAATCATAAAAATGAGAAGTACCCATATTTATATTATTAGAAAGTATGATCAAAATCAACATGAAAGAATGATAAAAGGTAATATTATATTCATAGAAAACATTTTTTTTTAAAAAAAATATTCTAATAAAATAAAATTGTCACTAATAGAAAATAAAACATGCTGCAATTCTATGTCTTTTTTTATTTTATAATAGACTAGTCAATTCCCCACAAAATATATATATATATAATATTTTTTTTCTCTTTTTATAATTAATTATCTGTTTATTACTGAATATATATATATATATATATATATATATATATTTCATATTTTATAATTAATTATCCATGTATTATAAATTTTGGAATGATTGTGCTTAATACAATAAGGAAGTTGAGTATGAGAATCAGGATTTTGATTCCATTACTGTTTTTGAAGAATCACCACCAGTTTGGCTTCTCCTCTTCTGGCCGACACACTCTCATTTTGGTGTTTTGCTTTCATTTTGTTTTGTTTCCCACCTTACCCCAAAGAGGAAAAAGAATAAACTATAATTTCACCAAAGTTCTATCCAAATTCCATACATTGCACATTGCATAAATATTATCAATATAAATAAATTTTAAAACTAAATGTAAACTATAAACATTTGATATACAGTAGTTTGATTACAGAATATTATAGATGAAATATATAATTTCAAATACAAAAATGCAAGCGTTCAAAACTCTTAGTATTGTGTATGGTGTATATTATATATTATTTTATACATGGACTGAGACATTCACACTCTTCTATTTTGTCACTATTTCCTGATCCAACTTTTTCCATGGGATAAGATGGAAAATTAAGTAAAACAATCATACTGTACCAACACTTCAAATTCTTATCACTACATAAGACAATTACCCTTAAAAAATAGTTTTCTATTTATCATATTTTATTCCATCCTTACTTCGGTACCCACCCTTAATAAAGATGAACAATATTTGAAAAAGGTTTGCTAACAAATATCAACATAATCTCTATTACTTTTTTTTATTAATTAAAATATATTTAAAACCATAAAATTATGTGAGACTTATAAAACTTTATGATGCTTAATAAATTATAATAAATAGAAAAATATTAAGAAGAATATGAGAGAATGTATTCCTAACTTTTGTCATTCTGAAAAACACATTGTCTTTCTTTTCATTGGATTGTATTTTGTTAGGTCAATTTCAATACCTACCCTGTTCTGTCCGTTTACAATAGTAGAAGCTAGAAAGTCCTACTAACAACAAGAAAAAGACACATTTCGTACAATATTCAATACATTATTATCGCCAGTTCCCTAATCTCCACAATGAACTCTCCTTTTTTTTTCTCACAAGACCATGCTCTAATGTTTCATAGAATAAAGATTGAGATGATAAAAATATAAACTACTTCATCGGAAGAAGCAAAATATACTATAATAGTTTCAATAGCTCGAAGAAAGTGTAAATGGATGTCTTCTTAGTTATTAAAGATGCTTTAATTAGTTAATCAAGACAGAAATCAAAAGAATCTAACTCACTTAGTTGAACAAATGCAAAACTATTTTAATTCAAAAGAATCTAACTCACTTAGTTGAACAAATATTAACTATTACGTTTTATGAATTAATTGACTAATTAACTATGTTTTCTTTTGATTATAAGTAATTGACTATTACGTTTTATGAAATTAGCCACAAAACATTTCTCGTTAAAAAGATAATTTAGTCTAATTGATGGTAAAGTTTTGCACTCCTTCACATGCCTTCAAAGAGTGATTTCAACTCCCTTCTCCAAAATTTTGAATCACTCAAGAAAAGTTTATAAAAATCTTTCACGTTCTAACAAAGCACTAAGTAGAAGTGGAAGAGATAATACTTCAAAGCAAAATTATTATATTATATTATATATAAAAGACTATACAACTCTACAATTGAATTGACATGTATGTCCATCTTCAACCTCAAATACAGTGTACACAACCTTTGTTGATATGGTCACAAATACTTAACAAAACTATGGATTTTCAACCTCTAAAGAACCTATCACATTGATCTTTGATAAAAATTCAACTTAGACAATTAACCATAGCACCGAATTGGATCATTGCAGCCTTTAGCAGCAGATTGTCCGAAACCAAATCGGCCACCTTTCTCAAGGTACTGTTGGTGGTATTCCTCTGCCCTGTAGAACTTCTTGGCAGGAAGGATCTCAGTAACAATTTTCCTGTTCAACTGCTTCTGCTGTTGCTCCAATGATTCCTTCGCCACCTTCTCTTGTTCCGGCGTGTAGTAGTATATTCCAGATCTGTATTGTGTTCCCACATCATTTCCCTGCCACAGAAAAAGACCAAACTGTAACTAAGCACTTGTTCCGTAGAATGTATAGAGCATGCATGTTGAGAGCAGCTGCATATCATAACAAGTCACCATATTTTCACAAGTTCATATATGCATGGATTTGAATGAAGGGTTGAATTCAAGAAACAAAAAGTATGCATATTGAAGGGGGAGAACAAAAGAAACAAGGGACAAGAAAAAAATGTAATTAAAGGAAACATATTATTCCATTTCAAAATGAAGTTTAGGATGCTCATAAGTCATTCTAAAGAACCATAACATAATTAAAGTCCAGCACATGTTGGAACTAGTACATTACCACAAAGAAAATAAAGCAAAAACAATCGTCACAATGAACTCCTAAATTCAACTGATCAATGGAGTAACAGCATGTATAACAAAAAAGAGACATCATTAATTGAATAATATATCAATTCACCCAAGTCATATTAATTGGGTTCTGCAAGACAGACAGAAGTCTCTGTCTCTCTCACAGCAGCAATGAAGTTCTCACCCTCAACAAACATGATACACGGATAGCCAATAATATTACTAGAGACAAATGAATCATGGAATCAGTACAGTATTGGAAAGATGTTCAACTCTAGAAGTAATGCATCATTGAAAAATTCTACAAAAACCCAAAAGTAACAAAAAACATATACATTGACAATACACAAACTCCAGACTTATTATTCAAATCAGCAAAGTCTCAATTAGAAACCAGACTAACTCAGTTTAACATGATATGGTAAACAACATAAACCAAAAACTCCCTTCATACCTGTCTATTCAGAGTGGTAGGATCATGTCTAGCCCAGAACACATCAAGCAGAGACTCATAGCTACAATTTTTGGGATCATATTGAACCCTTACAACCTCTGAGTGGTTTGTGGTCCCTGAACAGATATCCTCATAGGTTGGATTATGCAAGAGCCCCTGGGTGTAACCGACCTCTGTCTTGGTCACCCCAGGCACCCTCTGGAAGGCCAACTCAACTCCCCAAAAACATCCAGCACCAAATTGCGCAAACTGCTGACCTGGGGCCGGCACGTCATCATCAGGACCCTGAGGAATCGTCGAATCAAAGTTCTCTGGCACCCTTGCGCCGCCAAACCCGAGTCTGTTCAACAGGTTCATAGAGGGCTTGTTCACAGCAATGCGAGGACGTGTTTGGGAAATGGAGCAAGAATGCTTGACAGAAAATCTATTAAGTGAAGGCAGAAACTTGGTTTTGGTAGGACTGGAGAGGGAAGAGGAAACAAACACTAAAAGCGAATTGGATGTGGAGGCGTAGCTGCTGCTGGTTGCTGCTAAGCATTTAAGTAACATGAGAATCCTTTTCTAGAAGAAATAATCAACTTCAAAATGTTCTTGTATATATGAAAGAAACAAAAGAGCCACCAAATCAGGATGCCAAGAAAACTCAAGTTACAAATTTGAACAAAACATTGGAAGCTTAAAAATTTAGTTTTGAATCACTAATCCATTTTCTTTTATCGGAATATGTTAGTTGTTAGTAATTGTTAGTTTTTTTTGTTAGCAGGAGGGTTCGAACCCGCAAGCTTCCCCTAACACTAGACCAACCTTTTAACTCCTTGAATCATGATCCATATGGAGCTACATTTTATTACTACAAGTATATGGCATTGTATATTTGTAGTGAAAAAGGTATTATACTGATCAGGGATCATTCAAACTGATAAAATAATTCTCTACCATAAAACTTGAATGATGAATCTACAACCATACATCAGTCCCATGTGACTAAAATAAAGGTTTTACTTTTACATCACCATACAAGTCAAGTGACAGCACAAATTTTATATAAGAAGTCTTTGTTATGAAATATAAAAGTAATTTATGGTTTAACTATTAACACTCCTCACTTGGGGGAAGAAAAAAAGACAAATATTGGGTCAAAGACTATGCTAATAAATTTATATATTCTCAAAAAGACAGCTAGCCTAATGTGCAACATCCTTGCTCCAATGCTACACAAATTGGGAATTGCAACAGAATCACATAAAATAAAACCATAATCACATGACCCAGAATTGTTAACACATTTGGGAACATAAAAATATGAAGGAAAAGAAATAAAATAAGTCCACAAAATAAATTAAACGGAATCCAATATCAACCCATACCTGCTCCACAAATTCTCATCTTCAACCCTTCAACAAATTACATGAATCAATCTCCACAATAATAATAAAGATAACTTTTTTAAAACTAAAAATGTAAAATTGAACAGAAATAAAGAGAACCCACTATTCCCTTTTCCCTAAAGATTAAAGAAAACGGAGAAAGGGGAGACATTGAATTGAGAAATGAAAGGAACCATGTAATTGAAGAATGAAGAACATAACATACGTACCCAAGTGAGAGTGAGAACACAAGAGAGAGAGAGAAATTGAATGGTGGCAGAGGATTGAGAAAGAAGATGAAGTTCAACCGAACGAGTCTTGGTGGTGAGAGTGAAGAACAATTGATGCTTTCTCTCTCTACGCTGGCATCAATACAAAAAGACTTAAAAGCCCCTCGCCAACTTCTCAAACACCCTTAAGAGTTTAAGACAAGAATGTCATTTCACAATCAAAATCTTAGAATGTAACGTCTAGAATATTACAGAAAATAGTGCATCTAAAGCTGACACGTCATGAAATATCGTTCATATATTAGATTTTCACATTTCAAAAGAGATGTATAAAGGTAAAATTTAAACAAAATATATATATATAGTGCAAATTTTAAATACATTTACTTTTTATTGAAATATAACATGAGTTTGAATTATTTTGAGTTGATTAAGGTTGTTTTTTTATCTTCTTACTTTGTCCCTTGATAGTTTGAAATCCATTAGATGTTGTGAAAATTATTCTTAAAAATGTGTGCATTAAATATACGTTCATTAGAAAAATAAATTCATCCTAGATTAAGTATTAGTATAATTTTAAAATAAAAATGTTTTTTTAGCTTTTTTAGATAAACTTGTCAATACATATTTGTTGAAAGAAAAAAAATAAGAAAGTGAAAAATTTGAGACAAAGTTAAATTAAGCTTCTCTCATGCATTAAAATTAATTTGTGCAGCACATAAAAAAAAATTATTTGTGCATAAGAAAAGTCCTTATTTACCTTCACGCAAAAGGAAAGAATGATATTACGATTCTCGTTTAAAGAATTTTTTTCTTTTTACCTTAATGCTTGATTTTGTTTCTGTTTGAAATTTATTATTCGAAAACATAGGTTAATTAAGGTTTTAGTAATTTAATTATTTAATTTTTTTAAAAAAAATTGTTACCAATTTTTAGCCCCTCATTTATTTTACCAATAGATAAGGTAGAAGTTAAAAATGTATTTTAATTTCAACTATTAATTATTTCTTCACAAAAATATCCTTAATTAAAGTTTTTTTTTTTTTTTTATCTCATTAACTACATATTTGAGTGTGAAAGAATGATACAAAGTGAGAGAAACATAACATAATGTAGGAATAAGTTTGGAAAAAGTATAAACTTAAGATAAATTTAATACTCTCAATTTAGTTATCTAATTTTCTTAATCTTAATTACGTCAATACTACAATAATGATCGGGAAAATAGTATTTTCGGGAAAATAGTATTTTCTTTTATTTTATTTTTTTTTTCACTTAAAATTCTATTATTGAGTCGATTTGCGTGTAATTTAATATGGACATTAATAGAAATATATTTAAAGAGTTTCAAATATATTTAGTTATTTTCTTAATTTCTATATGATTGAAAATCCATTGAAAGATCACAAGTAGTCACACACACACACACACACAAATATATATATATATATATATATATATATATATATATATATTTATATATATATATATATATATATATATATATATACTACTTTTTCAGCCTTACTATATGTTCCAATTTTATTTATTTTTTAACCAAAACTGTATTCAAATAAATATATTTAGGAGATAAGCAAACTATAATCCAATGTACTTCCACTTTTTTTGAAGAGTACTCTAACATTTGATAGTATTAACTTTAGCAAATCTAAATTATAGCATGTTTATACTGTTTCAAACAAGTAAGAACATATTATTAATAGGCTTATTTATGGATATACATACACACTATCTTTACTAGAAATCTTGACAAGCGAATCAAAATGGTGAAATATGACATTTTGGTTTAGCGAAGGAAATCACTTATTCTTTCACTGCAAGATGCAAGTTTTATCAGTGCATTACAAGACTTTAAATAACTAGGATTCTGAAATAAGAAGATTAAATCTTAAAAATGTTATGAAGAAAGTTGACAAAGCAAAGAAGAATAATGGAATAGAGACAAGAATAAAACTTGATGCATCAAATGAAGGAAATTTGTAAAAGCAAAGAAATTGATATCAAGATTGATTATTATTCATTTGGAAGTGTAAGAAGTGAAAAATTCCACACCTTTCTAAATAGTATTTAGAAGGTGGTTATTGAAACATCATTAACAGTAGCTATCAAGATTGAAATCAAGATCCAAAACTAACAACTAAGTGTAAATTTGTCACAGCTTGACTAATGCAAACCAAACCAAAGAATAGACACGGAATGACCAGAGTTGCACCTTATCATGCAGTTTGAGATCATTTTCAGTAACAAAATTTTTCCAACCATTGCTCAAGTAGTAGAGGTTCTTCTTGTTCTCTTCGATACACTTGTTGAAAACCATTTTGTGTTCTTTTGAAGAAAGATCCAACACAAACACGATGAACCCTCCTCTCCTTTTGATTTTCTCTAGTCTGATCTTCTCAACATCCGTCAGAAAACCATTTGGGACAGAGAATTCGAAGCTGACATCGTTCTCTGTGTTAAAGTCAGTATCAGTGAGTTCCTTCTGCAATATCAGCAACGTTTCATTTTGTCCCTTCAATTCTTTGATCTTTTCTTGCAGTTGAATTGGCAACACTGCATCAGGTTCTTGAGGTTGCTCTTGCAATTCATCACCAACACCAACACCACCAACAACGTTATCATTGTTGCTACTGCTTGCTTCTCTTTTTTTGGCTAAATCTTTTTTGATGCTAGCAAGAATTTCAGAACCTTCCATTGCCTCGAATGAAAACAATTCAGGGTTGTTCTGTTTTATCTGTTGAAGATACATACGGAAAACCTTCTTGGACGTGTTATCAGCAGAATCTCCTCCATTTCCAGATTCACTTGAATTCTCTCTCTCCATTGTCTTACTTTTATTCTGTGTTAATTCGTACGTTGCAATATATTGTAGCGTACTAAGGTTTCTTTCTCTTTATACTTAATACATTTATGCATGCATGTAATAGTGTAAATATGCGCGCCCAACATTCTCTGTATTTACTAACTGCTCTACATCTAATTAATGATATAAATTAACAAAATGAATCATCAATTTAATTTGTTGTTTCTTTAGTTTCTAGATTTGACAAAATTAAGGAAAATCCTATAATTAAACTATTTATACCATTGTGTTATAAGCCCTTAGTCTATTCTCCCAAGATTTAAACTATTTAACACGTCATTATTAACTAAATTTCATCCTTAACTCTTGTTTCACATTGGCAAAAAAAAATATGTTGTTATCCGAAAGTTACTTGTTGCATTGATGTCGACCGAAAATGCACCCTCAACTACACAAAAAAATTGTGTTACATCAATCAATAATTACTTTGATCTAAAAGAATATAAATAACTGATATTAATTAAAAATAATCTTAATTGATTTAAAATTAGATGTCAAAGCAAACTTGTTTTAAATTATAAATCAATTTAAAATTAATTTTAAAAATTTCAATCTTGATTTTACCCATTAAATAGAGGTAGATTTAAATCTAATTCATTTAAATGAATTTAGAATAGATATGAATTTGATTTAAAAATTCAAGCCCACCCTGGTTACAATTATCTGTTGGATATACTAGATATGAAACTTACATGAACAACGTATAAGAAAAATTAAAGTGATTCGATCAAAATTTTATAATATCACTGTAACAAAATTTATTATTTATAATTTTTAAATAAAAAAATTATCAAATTTCCTTCTATGCATAAAAAGAAATTACAAACAATCTCATTACACGAAATAAGTATAACTTTTAAACGAAAAAATTATAAATCATCTCAAATCCTATTACATAATTTTTTTCACAAACTATCTCAAATCTAATTTACTTATTCAAAAACAAACTATCTCTCAATCTCGTACAAATTTTTTACTCCTATTTTATGAGTTTGAATTAACACGGTATATCTTCCTGTCTACATAAGTTATTTTTTTGGTGATTCACTTTTGCTTTGTGTACAAGTCTTCATCTCTCACCTTCAATGACTTCCTCTTTCTCATCGCCAGCTACTTTCCTTTCCTTTCATATCTCTTCTTTTTCGAGTCATTCTTGGTCCTTCAACATTAGGCATTTCCATTGCCTCTACCAGTGTGTCAAGCCCTGATTTTTCATATTGTGAAGAACAAGAACATTCCCCTTCCATGGTATTCAAATTTTGTACTTTATAGCCACCACTACTATTTGTCACGTCTTTCTCAACCCACTTTGATTTGTTGCGATTGATTTCTTGTTCCACCACATCCAAAAGATATTCAAACTTTGATTTAACATGTTCACAAGAACTAACCTTTTCATCATCTTTCTTTACCTTCTGTGAATGATTACAATCACTTTCTTGTTTATTGGGTTTTCTTCTGAGAATCACAATCAATTTAAGATTCTGTTGTTTTTCCCTCCCAGTAAAATCTGCTGCAGTTGAATTCTCCTTTGCCATTGCTTTGCCTTGCATATTCAGAACAAAAAGCTTAAAGAATGATTAATTTTCTGATTTTGTGTGATGATCTCTTTTGTTATTTTCCTTCAACTCTATATATATTAGCACCAAATTTCAAACTCATATACTTCATCATCTAATTATATTAATTATATCATGTTGAGTAACAAAGACATGATATAGATAATGAAATAAAGATATTGATAATTTTTTTTAATATATTAATAATAATATCATATCTAATCTGTAACTGTAAATCTTCTATCTCAACTTTATGTTTTAAGATGCAAAGTAAAAATAACTAATTGAGCAAACAAAAAATTGAGGGAAGATTAGATTTTGTCAACAAATTTATTAAGTAGTAAAGTTTGAAACATTTTCCTATGTGCTGGAGATATCAACAATGTTACATCCCTTTATTTATTATTTTTCATTGATCTTATATTATATTCAATCATATATGTTGAAATAAATAAATATTTTTAATACAATTATATTTTAAACTAAAGATAAATAATTAATTATATTTTGATATAATGTTATTTTCCTTATTGATTTACTTCAACCGCAGGTTTATATAGATGTTGATAGTTATAATTTTTATCTAATATAATACTCTGTAAAAACTTATACACTTCATTGAACTAAGATTTGATTATGCAAACATTTTCGTTTAATGTTATATTCATCAAATAAGGTGCCAATAACTTATTCAATAATTAATATGAATTTTTATACTAAATTGTTTTTCCACAAATCTCATCGAATAAGGTGTCAAATAACTTAATCAATAATTAATTAATGATAAAAAAAAAGTAGAGGGAAGAAATACTATTTTAAACAAGTATGAATATACATTATCGATCAACATTCAACAGACCCACATACACTTAGACGCATTAATCATTCTTTCTCTTTCAACATTCAAATTTTATCATTAATTGTGTTACAAATCTTAAAATAATTATATGTTGTGAAAAAGAAAATTAAATCTTTAAAAAAAAAAAGCAAGGAAGAAAGTTGACAGAGTAAAATTAGGAAGAAAAGAAGAATAAGTAAATGAAGAAGAAATGCAGAAACAAAGGAAATGAAAATTTCTTATAAGTGTTGGCAAGTGAAAAGTTTCAGAGCCTTCTAAATGCATATTTCACAGTAGCTATCAAGATTGAAAATTAACATCTTCAAAGTTGTAAATTTCCCAGAGATGTCAAACCATAGCATAGCAGAGGTTAAAGGAGATCATTTCTTGAATGTGTCTTTCTTGGTTTCTTGAATAGTTTCTTGAATCACCTCTCCATCTGCATCATCAACACCAGATTGTGCAGAATTAGCAGCTTCTGTCGATTGTGAAGAATTAGTAGCAGCTTCTGTCAAATCCGAGTGTGGTACGTCGTCGTCATGGCCATTGCTACTGCTTCCTTCTCCCTCTTTCTTAACTCTCTGTGACGGGTTAGAATCAGTTTCTTGTGTTTTACGTTTTCTATGGAAGAATGCAACACGATCAGGATGATCTCGTTTTTTCTTTTGAAGAAGCATATGCACACCCATCCCAACTACGTAATCAACAAATGCATCTCTCAGTGATTGATACATAATTTTCTCCTTCCCTCTCCCTTTCTCTTTCTCTTTCTCTTTCTTTGGACTCATTTCGATTGTAGAGTTCAGACAAGCCTTAGTTTCTTTATTCTGTGTTATGATCTCTGTTATATATATTACCATGTCCCAACAAATTCCACATTTTAAACTCAGTCCCATTTTAATCAAATTTTATCAACTTTCCAAAATTTTGAATCAACTTTAGTAACATGACCTACTTAGTTGATCGGTAACTCTCTCAATATATATTTATATATTTATTTCTATTCACATCTTATAATGATGATTGTTTATGTATAATTGTCTATTACATATTTTTCACTTAGAATTACCTGTTTAATTTATTTTAAATTTATATTTATATATTTAAATATTAAGTCGTTAATTAATTTTGGTTCAAACTATAAATAAAACAATAATAAACAACAAAAGTTTTATAAATGAAAACTCGAAGAATTACATCAAGTTTTCAGTTGAATGCATACTCTTAACTTTAATATTTTTTTTTATTATTATTTTTATTGTAACTTAAAATATTTTATTATTAAAATAAATAATTTATATTTTTTATTGATGTAAAAAAAATTACACACAAACATTAATTATTTACTCTAAATATTTTTTTACTCAAGATTTCCTCACGTACATCAAAATCAATATCAATAGTGCTTTGGACGGAAAACTTGAGAATTTTTGTACTCATACTTTTTTTTCTTTTTTCTTTTTTATTTTATGTTATGTGATTATACATTACAAAATCTCCTTTTTAATGTTCATGAACTTATAGAATTTTTTTCAGATAAAAATATATAAGAGATTAATTCCTACTAACTGTATCTAAAAAAATTTTTTCTTTTTAACCTGAAGAAATAAAGAAGTCATTGCAATTACTGAAAATACTAAACCCATTAAAGAAATAAAAATGGAAGGAAAGTTTATTAATGTTTATTCGAGATTTACTTAGTTATAATTATTTAAGCATAAATCTAAAGCTACATCAGATAATAATCCACCTAACCTTAATCCTGATTAATTCTTTACCAAAACCTCTAAGGTGGGGCTTTAAATTCTTGGTTCACATAACCCGCAACAAAATTTTCCACAATAGCCAATAAATATTCCCTCAATGGAAGTGCAATTCTCAACAAACAATACTGGATGAAGATTTCAATTTAACAAACTATATAAATCTATATCTGAAAATCATCTTCCCTAGGTGAGTCCATTTTTTTATTAGTGCCATAACAAATTACATGTGGACTCAAATATTTAAAGTGAAAAAAGAAACCAAAATTAGAAAACAAGAGTTGACAACAAGTAACACAAAGCATGTCACTCAAAACAAAATCTAAACTAAAAGCTTCCCATGCCTATAATGTATATTAACTTTTGGAAGCCTTTCTCTCAAGTAAAGGGTCATGGTTGCTACAGTTGACACTCAATCTAATAAAATTAGAATAGTTTGCCTTGTTGTTGAGTTCCACTCCTCATCATTGTACAAAATTCTTCATAGTTGATTCTACCATCCTACCAGAAACCACAAAATTGAGTATTAGCTATGGAACTAGAATACAAACATGTAGCAAAGTCAATAGAAAAGAGACTAACATTATCTGTATCAACTTCAGATATAATTTCCCTGATTGTAGCTTCGTCGCCCATACCGTACTCCTTCATGGCTGTTTCCAGTTCATCTTTTGTGATATACCTGTCATGGAATCAAACAAAAACCAGGGTACATGTCATTAGTCCTGAAATTATGAATAAAGCTATTCATTAATTAAAGATTTGGTAATGAAAGCACTTCTTGGTGTGGGGAGAAATGGGATTTATGGTGTTTGATCCTGGTTTATTATTAAAAACTAATCAAAAGATTAATATGGAAGGCATGAACTTTAAAATTGAAACAAATTAAGGTTGAGAATTCATAGAAAAAGATTAGACTGACTTACCTGCTGCCATCTTTATCAAAATATTGGAAGGCCTTGTACAGATGCTCATCTCTTTCTAACCGGTGTCTATGCATTGTAGCAGTGATGAATTCTATGTAGTCAATTGTGCCATTTCCATCTACATCAGCCTAAATTCAAGCAAAGGAATGTAAGCTAGAAGGAATATAGAAAAAATAATGGAGCACATATCCTGTGAATTCAAAAATCACTTACTGCGTCCATGAGCTGCCGCACTTCGGCTTCGGTAAGCTTTGAGCCAAGTCTTTGCAATCCAGCCCTCAGTTCCTCATAGGTGATTGTACCACTATTGTCAGTGTCCATATTTGTGAACATTGCTTTCAAGCCTTGGATCTCTTCTTCAGAAAGATTTTCGGCAATGACCTAAAAGATTATTCAAAATCCATTCAGTTAATTTTTGAATTGATAGAGATAAAGTTGGCATGCAATTTTGGAGTCACAATGAGAACACTGGCAAAATATTTTTTGTCTGTCAATATGTAATTATTGGCTGCAACAGATAATGGCTTAATACTAGCCCTCTCTCAGACAGCGGTAACAAGTATGCCATTGAATACAATAACCATAAAAGATCATTGTGGTCACTTCATGCAGCTTGTGGCTGGACTAACCTTGAGTGCTAGTTTTTTGAGCTTATTCATTGCTCTGAATTGCTTCATTCTGGAGAGTACTGCACTGTCTATTGGCTTGTCAGAAGCATTTCCGCCTTCTTTAAGCCATGGGTGCTCTGATTATTCAAACAATGCAGTGATTCAATTAGTGGAGAAATTACAATTCATTAACCAAGAAAGAAATTCTTAGGATGCTGCAATCAAGCTATGTGTCAGCAGTAATAGTAATGGGAAAACAGGTATGACGTATGACTACAAATCACTGCATCACGCGATGGACACAGTGTTACTGGCTTCCCTCATGTTCAATAATATTTCTTCTATAAAATACAGAAATTTCCACAAATAAACAACTGACATGCTTAAAGGATAGATAACAAAAGAAACAGTATGTTTGTGAAAATATTGTCTCTGAAAAATCCCTAGTCTCCACAACTAACATGTTCACATGCAACACTGGCTGTTGTCACTCCTACATGGGTATAGAATAATCTATAAAGATAGGGAAGTACTTGGCTTCTATAAGCTTTTTAAGCCCTAAATTCAGCTTTCATATGCATCACTACTAGCATTAACTACAACAATTGGCACTTGTTATAAGGGAACTGGCACAGAAAAAAGTATCTAAGCCCCTCTAGTGATTTATTCTTCTCAACCCCACCCAAGTACACACACAAAAGGACCAAGTGAGAAAGAAAGTCAAACTATCAAACACTCTACAGACAAAGTTTGATAAATTTCAATGAGAAAACATGATAAAAGATATCTACCTAGAACCTGGGCAGCAGTAATCCGTTTCTTTGGATCCTTTATAAGCATTTTGCGAACAAGGTCCTTAGCACTGCTTGATATGCTTGGCCATGGCTTACTTTCAAAATCAACATGACCTTGCAATATGGCATCAAATATTCCCTTCTCGGTTTCTACAGCACATATTTCATGATAAATAAGTCAAGTGTAAAATGGAAGGAGCTAGCCTCTAATACAAGGTGATTATCCTGCACATCAGAGTTTACCTGCCCAAAATGGAGGCACACCACTAAGTAAGATATACAGTATAACTCCTGCACTCCATATATCTACTTCCTTCCCATAGCTACGTCGTAGAACTTCTGGAGCAACATAGTAAGCACTGCCAACTATATCTCGATACACCTTTCCTGTGAAGAGTTAATTAGAAAAGAAAATTAGCATGCGTTCTAAATGGAAGATAATCCTACTTTTTTAATCTGATAAAAAGACAATTTGTTGCCAAACATACAAAATATGCACATCGTGTGTACTTATGGTTGTGGAAAAATTATACGTGAGAGGCTCATCATGGATTGAAATTACACCCAAGATATTAAGATTAGAAAATAAAGTTCAAGATTTTCATTAGAGCAAAGAATGCAACTAGTGTAACCCACAGAATAAATGAAATGATAGATTCTGGCTTATTTGATGAACCATGTCAATCAAAATGCTGAAGAATTATTTAGGATGGACTAAATGAATACTTATTCTATCAAACTTTAATTTTGCTCCATATCGTGTCTAACAGTGCAAACATGCCACATATGTGAAAAAAAATAAAGATAGGTCCGATAACAGGTGTGGCATGATAGGCCTAACAACAATAACAAATAATCCTTTGACATGTTCTGATACCAACTTAGAAATGTAGATTATGAGCCTAACTCAACCCTACAAAACCAGCTTATAAAGTGAGAATTGCCCCTACTTGTATACACTAAACAAGTCATATATCTCTACACTCTCTACACTACGTGGGATTTCCAACAACTCCAATTCCCACAAAAAAAAAAAAGACTAGTAGAAAATGTTTTAGATGGAAAATTGTGCAAAATTTCCCTCAAAACTTCAGCACCTTATTCACAGATAAGGTTTTAAAATATGGTCAACAACCATGACTTCGACTGAAACTTAAAGTTTTTGAGGTGTCTGCCACGGCATTTGTGGCTACAATGGTGGCATTTTCCCACAATTTCCCTCAACATCAATAAACACAACGAACCAAGATTAAAAACCTTATTCACAACTATGCTACAGTTCACATACTTATCTTTTCAGGAATCCACAACTAGTAAAATTTCATATCAAAAGAGCAATGAATGGATAACAAATTTACCTTCTTCAATGAAGACAGACAAGCCAAAATCAGTGGCCTTGAGAAGTCCCTTATCATCCTTACTAGATAACAAGAAATTCTCTGGCTTGAGATCTCTATGCATCACACCCATAAAATGGCAGATGTTAACAACCTTAACAATCTGTCTACATATCAAAGCAGCAGCTCTTTCACTGTAGTGTCCCTTGGCAATAATCCTATCAAAAAGTTCACCACCTGCACACAGCTCCATAACCACATGAACTGATTGCTTATCCTCATAAGCACCTTTGAACTCAACAATGTTGGATTGTCCACTCAAATGCTGCATAATTTGGATCTCTCTCTTCATGTCTTCCTTGTCAGCTCTGCTCACAAGCTTCCTCTTTGAAATGGATTTGCAGGCATATTGCAAGCCAGTTGAGTTCTCAGTGCAAAGATAAGTCACACCAAATTGGCCTCTCCCTAATTCCTTACCAAGTGAGTAATGCTGTCTTACATCCTCAAAGGGTTTCCCAGTGATCGTGTCTGATTTCTGAACATGTTTTGGACTTCTTGGTGGTGCATGCTTCTCAGGTAATTGATAAGGTTGATGAGAAGGGGGTTTTGTTTGAGTCACAACCGGATCATGGCTCTTATGATTATGCACACCATCACCATCACCAATAACATGTCTGTAACCAATGTGTTGTTCTGGCTCTGACCCTTTTTTACTCAGACAACAACCCATGTTTGTGACACAAAAAGGAGAAAAAAAATTTAACTTTTATCAAAAACCACCACACAAGAACTCAAAAACTACCACAAAGTTTGAAGATTCAGTCAAAGCATGAAAAAAGGAATGAACCCAGAATATGTATAGAATTGTGAAGAGAAGGGATCAGAATATGCGTATTTGTAAAGGAAGAAAAGGAAAGTGGAAAGAGTCTGAACTCTGAACAATAAGGATAAAAGGTGGAGCCAAGTCAACTATGGGATATGGATTTTAATGAGTTAACAAGAAAGGGTTGAAATTGTTTATTTACGACCAAAACAATGTTAGAAGAGAAGGTTCCTTCTTATAGGACACTTGTTATGTCTTCGAATGATTCAAGAACTGAATCAAAGATGCGTATCCAACACAATATTTTTCTCTATTTATTCACCACATGGTGCCACCTAATTCATGTTAACCAGTAAACATGTAAAATCTTAATTAGTCTAAGGTTACATTTTCAATACGCGTTAACTAAAATTCTATGTCAGATATAACCTTCTAACGTAAGATCATTGTGTCGTGTTGTGTCCGTTCTTTTTTATTATTATTAATTATTATTTATTCTTCTCAAACAATTAAACTAATTCTCCTTTTATTAATCAATTATATATATAGAAAATATAATTTACAGTTTAGAGAATATCGAACAATATATATGGTAATCAAGAAGATATTTTTTTGTACAAAAAGTAATCAAGTAAAATTAGACAAGTTATTTTTTCAATGATGTATTTATAAAATAATCTTAAAATATATATTTATAAATTGACCGAATCATTAAATGATATACAATTTATTTTATATGAAATAAGTAACATGTATCTCATCTTTCATAAAGATATTTTAAGCCGTGAGAAGAACAATTAAGAAAATAATTATATATATATATATATGAATATATATTTATAAATGTACCGAATCATTAAATGATATAGATTTGATTTTATATGAAATAATTACTATATATCTTATGTGAAAAATTGTACGTATTCAAATTTTTGAAAAGAACCCAATTATTGTTACTATAAAAACATCAAATTTATATTTTTCATAAATAGCATAGTAAATTCCGTATAGATCATAAAAATATATAATCAGAAAAAAAATATTAGTTAATGCCTCAATGGTCATGATACCTCCTTGTTTTGGCAATTACATTATTGGAAATTATTAAGAAAAGATTAAATCTCCTAAGTTTAGCCTTTTTAAAGTAAAATATGTTGTTTAGAAATAAATTATGTTAAATGTGTAAATAATTTTTTTCTGAAAATATAAGCTGATATTTAACATTTGAAATTTTGAAATTTATGATTATTCTTCAATCATATTTTTTCTTTTATCTTTTTTTGCGATCTTTTATTTATAACATTAATTTTTTATTACACTCAAAATAAATCAATTGCTTTTAAATCACTTTTTAATAACCTTATCTAAACCAAAAATTAATCAGATCATTATTAATCATAACAATAATTAATCATACATAATATATATTATTAAAACAATCTAATTTTTTCACCTATCTCAAATACAACCTAGATCAAGACGCAGTTGTAACCAGAAAAGAAAAAATGATATTTTATGTGAAGGTGATATCATGGGAAAATATAACCATCAAATAAAATGGGACACGTAAATCAACAATATATTCATTAACTATCATCATTGACACGTAAATCAAGAATATATACATTAATTATCATCATTATGGTATCATTATGGTAGTAGTTAGAGCTAAAGCAACAAAACGTGTACACGACTAAACTCATTAAGACATTGGCATGTACTTTAATTAAGACACTTAACAAACATTGCCAAGTATTTGTTTGAATTTCATTTTCATATCCTAATTTAATCATGCACTTCTGGTCAAATTCTCACACACCCAACACATTCTATGTCCTAATTAAATTTTCTTGGAATATACATTGCCTCATATCCTAACTCATCATGTGTTGTTACATATTTTTTCATTTATCAAGCATCTATCTGTACATTTTCTTATTTATTAAAATGTTTGTTCTTTAAAAAAAATATTGTTAAATGGTGTTTAGTTCTAGTGTTATCGCTGAAAATAGAAAATAGAGGTAGATACGTGTTTGATTAAATTTTTTTAAAAATATTTTTAGAAAAATATTTTTAAAATTGAATAAAAAAACATCATAACATTATTTTACAATTTTCAAAAACTATTTTCTAAAAATTTATATATTTTTGTTCAAAATCATATCGTGTAATTGAATATCATACTATGATACTAGTAAATTCTAATAATAGAGTTACCGTGATGTTTTTGAAGCTACAAAATAAAAGAACTTTGCTTTTAAGTCTCAATTAGCTTTCCCAGATTGAGTTGTTAAGGCAACCTTTTTTTTTATTGTGATAATGTCGAGATGTCGGTTTTATTTTGTTTTGTTCTAATTATTGTTGGATGAATATACACTTGAGTTTCGATACAAGTTTGAGATAATTGTTCTAATTGTTTTTTAAAAAATGATAGTAATATTGTTAAAATTATAGTATCTAAAATTAGGTCAAATAAAAATTTTACATATTTCAATATACAAATGTAAAATTATGTAAATATTGCTTTGAAAAAAATAAATAAATTACATTCAATCTATTTCTTTTAAAACACACCCATCATCAACCATATGAATCACGTTTTGTTCCCCAATCTTTCACTAGTGTGAAAACGTGTGACACATGATGCACCCAAAGGAGCATGACTGATGTGACATAAAAACCTAATCAACAATGGAGGGTCCACTTACTCTAAAAGTGTAGGGATATTATAAGGATGTCTACGATAAAAATAAAAAACAAATAAATAAAATTATTTGTTTGAGTTGTAAATTCCTCAATAAATATGTGTTATAAAATATGTATTATTAAAATATATGTTACTACTATTTCTCTATTGTGTGATGAGCATGTGAGTTCACATGCAACATCATGATTATGTGGTTTTCTCAACAAATGGGGTAGTTCACATTTAAAATTATCAAAACGGATAAATTTTAAAAAATTATTGGAATAATAAGGTAAATTATGTATATAAAAGGGTGGATAGATGAGTGTTTGATTTTTTAGTTCTATTTTTTTTTTACATAAAATCATAAAATTAAACATGACTTTATTATGTAATTATTTTTTTTTCTAAGAAATCGTTAAAAAAAATGCAATTTTTAATGATTTTTATTTTTTTAAAAAAGTATTTAATATAAGTCATGGAATCAACCACGAGTTTATTCTTGTTTTATTTTTAAAAAAATGTTTGAAATCCTTAATTTAACTCATTTTCTTTTGCGTTGGGTTTCTTTTTATTTTTTGAGCATATAAAAATATATAGTTTTAAATAATTTTGAAAAATAAAACATCACTTCAAACAAATAATTGTATTATGTTTCAAAAAATTTTAAATTAACTTAAATTAAAACTAGAAATAGAGCTTTAAAATATCAAAAGAATTAGAATAAAAAACTGACTCAGAAGAAATTGTTGATGAACCATAATACATTTTAGAATACTTATTTTATTTAGAATATAAAAGCATCTCAGAACGACTATTTTAAAATATAAATAGAGAAAGTAAGTAGAAATTAAAAGAATATAGGAAGAAGATGCTAAATTACAAATAATGAAAACTACAATTCTGCTTAACGTGACTTATTGTACGGGTACAGAAGTTTTTTGGGCCAACAGAACCAAAAATTCAATAGTAACTCAAAAGGCCCAAAACCATTTGTTCAGCATATTTATTCAAAACAACATATTTATTAACTATTATAACGGACAGATTGACTATATGCCTCTATTTCAATTTTTTTTTATTGGAACACAACAGTTCAAAGAGACTAATCACATATATGGGTGGTTCTACCCAGCTAAATGAGGGATCCGGTATAATTTAGGTTAAATTTGAGTGAATTCAGTTGGATGAATTTAGATTATATCTATAGATAAATCTGATTAGGAGGATTTAAGTTACGTTCAACTCATGATATGTAAAAGATTTTAAATTTTATTAAAATTTTTAAATAAAATAATACTAAATCTGTTCATGAGTTAAATGTATCTTAAATTCACTTAATCAGATTTATTTATAGACTAAATATAACCTAAATTATTCTAAATCCGCCTATAATTAGGTGTAATGATCTATATCTAGAATTACTTTATGAGCTATGATGTTTCAATAAAAAAAAATTGAAATGGACACGTATGAGTAAATCTATCATTATAACCATGTCAAGCTCTATCGGATAAACTCAATCAAACTATGTAGTATTTAGTTAATTTTGATTCAACTTGTATTCATGCCTATGTACAATATATACAAATTCAGTCTCAAAACACTCATGAATTGAGATGTTCAGTGTAGATTATTTTTCGGAACTGTGTAATGATGATACTCTTACAATTAGCACGGGAACGTGTTTCAGGAATGGCAGTGGAAAGTGGCATTTGGGGGCACACCCCATTTCAAGCTTTACAAAAGTACATGATGTTTGTCTCATAAATATGTAAAATTTTAGTTCGTGTACTACTTGTACTTTAAGATAGGTCAGAAACATGTATATAATCGTACTGGGAATACATAAATCAAATCATGTACAAAACTACTCACGACACTGAAAAAATCATTTTTTCTTCATCATCTAATGCTCTTAGTTGTCTACCACGTAGTTAATTAGTTAATTCGATGATAAATATATATGTTTATATATTTATTTTATTATTTTTTTAAATTTTTTTATATATTTTATAATTAGTTATTCAATTATTTGTATATTACATGTCTATTAAATAATTTTTCTACATATTTTCTCACTTTTTTTTGTATGGATTGTATTTTTTTATCAAATATTTTTTATTAAATTTTTAATGATAATTTAATGTCAGGATATTTTGTTCTTACTTTTCAAGCAATATCGCGATAAAACTGAAATGAATCGAGGTGAGTACACGATTGTAAGTTGGGTTAGAAAACAACTCAATTGAAAGAAAATTTGTTGAATTTAGATTACGAATTAATTAAACTGAATATTTTCACCTAACTCGACGTTATTCAATTACAATCTTCAATTTATAACAATTATAATCAGCAAATCAATGATCACTAATTAAGATTAATGTTAAATACCTTCTCTTTCTTTCTCTATAGAACCTCTTGTAAGTGAATACGTGACACTAAAAAAACACACATAGCTTTGCCATGCACACTAGGGGAGGTGGATATGGATGATCTATATTCTCTATGCTAAACTATGTTATTATTAGGTACTTTTAATTTTATAATGGTAGAACCATTAGATTGATCAATTGAACATGAATCAACATCTTGTCTAATGAAAGGTAAAGAAAAGTCAACAAAAATGGCAGGCTTTTTTGAATTTGTATCCATATGCTCAATTTTGAGATGAAATAACAATTCATTTTAATTGAGTGTAAGAGTAAGATTCATTGACTATATGTATCTTTTTTATGTCTTTCTTTCTGTATGGTACTTTGTTAAATTCTTGTATATGTTTAACAAACATTTTATGCTTGACTTCTAATTTGTTTCATTAGTTAAAAGTTTGCTTCACTGTATTTGTAGTATTTGGTTGGTTAATAAACTTAAATTTAGTAGTATATATGCTGTGTTTTAATAACTATGTTTTTGTATTCTATTTTTTTATTTTAAAAGTATATATTAAATTTATTTTTTACTCTTTTAAATTCAAAGTAGAGTTTTATTGTTTCTTTACTTCCACCCAGCGACTTTGTCCTTTAAAAAAATTATAAAGTTCAAAATTAATTAGAAAATAAATAAAAACTCCTAAAAATATATTTTTATTCATAAAAAGTTAAAGTTTATATAAGATATTGCACAAACATATTTATTTTCATCATTTTACCTCTATCAATCACTTAAATATACAAGATGTCATATAAACATTTATTTTCATAATTTTACATTTATCAATCACTTCAACAAATAATTTCATCTAATAGTTATAATCCACTAATTTAGCTAAACAATTTTTTATTTTTAAAACTTTTATCCAGCAACCAGTTTTTCAACAACTTTTATTGGACACAACGTTGATGACAGAGGGGACATTGTTCCTTTCTTTTTATCTGAAAGGAAGAATAGATTAGTTGAAGGAAAGAGATTGATGAAAAAAAAAATTTATTTTAATTTTCAAAATCAGTATATTTAGCATTTAATTTTTAAATATTATTTATTCATTTCATCAACAATGCAATACTTACATATTATATTGTCATCTATTTGATCTTAATTTAACTTTTTTTTCCTTAAGATAACATTGTATATAAAATCATACAAAGATGCTAATAACTATGGGTTATATCTCATTGACAATTTTTTGCTGTCCTTTTAATTATGCCAAACTACTATATGCAACTTGCAATTTACTAACAATTGTGTAAATTCAATGAAATGGGTCATATGAGTGACCCAATCCAATTCAATAAGAATGATAGAGACCAAAAGGCATTTATGGCTTTACTTGTGATAAACACATACAACATTACCTAGTTCAAGTCAAAAGTAAAAATTTCCACATATTTTTTCTTAAAAAAAAAAAACTCCTTTCGTATGTTAACAAACAAAAAAATCTTGTACCATTCCTCCATATCCCACCAAAATTTTGTGCAACTTGATAATATTTTGCAAACCAAATACATTATTGTAGACCATTTTAGTATATTTACATTTTAAAAAACCAAAGAAGATAATTAGAAGGTGACGTGTTAGAGGAGACTAAATATAAAATATCTGATTTCTGAGCCATATCTACCCCATGAGTTAATGCAGTTAAGTAGCTGGTTATTTATGAACTACTAACTCTATATTTCAGCCCACAGATCAATGCAATGGAACCAGGAACCACCTTTTCCAGCACCTTGTTTTGGTTAGTTTCCTGTTTTTCCATGCCCTAGCTGTTTGAAACTACTAACCTATAAAGACTCTAAATATATAAAGTTTCCTTTATTGTAAACAAGAACACCCAGTAGGGTACCCAATCCACCCACTTCTTCATTTAACTTTTTCTTTCATAGGTTCTTCAAGTGTTTATAGGTTTAACTGGCAACATCAGAAATTCACCAATAGACTAGATCAACCCCAGTGAAGCATCACGTGATTTAACTCACAAATTTCTTTTTTATATTATGCAATATATCATTATTTTTTAAAAAATATTTGGTAGACAATAAATTTAGGGTTTAGGGTTTAATAATTAGATAATTAATTATTAAATATAAAAGAAATAAACTAAAATAAATATATATGTACACATATGAATTGAAATTACCTCCAAAATAAAGTTATTATTTTAATAATTTGGTTGTTATTTAGGTCGGCACAAATTTTTTATACAAACATGAGAATTTATGGTTAGGATGATTTTTAAGATATTTATAGAAGAATTAATAGATATATGATAAATAATATTTTATAATTGAATAATTATATAAAACTTATTTATATTATCAGTACATGCCAATCAAATTCTAGTAAGATGGATCATTGTATCTTCTAATTTTCTTTCGTCCTTTTTATAAAAATATCCAGATATCCTAAATTAATAGTTAATGAATTTAGTCTCTAAATTTTCAACAATTTTTGAATTTTGTCTTTAAATTAAAAGTTGAGTCTCTAAATTATGCTTTAATTTTTTTTTTCGTCTTTTTTTTGCAATTCTTGCTGCTAAAAATTGTTATTAAGTTATAAAACATGACCATTCCTAGTTATAATGTGTTGTAAAATAATAATAATGGAGTTGAAATATTATCACTTAATTGTAACTATTAACGGTAAGAATTAAAAATATGATAAAAATAAAATTTAGAGAAAATTAAAACCAGTTGATAATAATTTAGAGGCTAAATTAAAAATTACGAAAAGTTTAAGGACTAAGTTATACATAGTTTTTGTTACAATTTATTTTAAGAGGTTTATCTTTGAATTAATTAAATTTTTATCTTTTAACTATTGTAGACTTTAATGTTGGTCTTTAATAAATACTTTTTAAGCACATAATTTTAAATATCAAACTCTTAATAACAAGAGACAAAGTTAGCCACAGTAACACAACACTGTATAGCACGTTTTATGTTTTAGGTAACCAACAAAGTGACCCAAAAACATAAAAAATTTTAAAGACATAAACAAGAAAATTAGGTAGTAATTAAACTAACTAAGATGTCTTTTGTTTTCAGATGTTTTTTCATTGCGTGTTCCTATCCCACAACATTCTTTGGCGTGATGAATAGTATCCCTGTAAGTCTAGGTAAATTTATTAAGACTTTATTTTTCATTTTCACGCCACATAGTTTACTTTGCAGAATTGTAATATATAGTAAATTTACTAACTATTTACGTAATTTATACGTGTATATATTAGACTAATTATCTAACTATATACATATTTCTTTATATTTATATTTTATAATTAATTATCTAATTATACATTATTAAATATTGTCTATTAAATATTTTTCCGACGAATATGGGTAAATCTAAAATGCTACAATTTAATGATTTATGAGAATTTGGAGCTAATAGAATACTTTACTTACAAAATTTCAGTGCTCTCAGCCTCTCACCAGCTACAATTTTTTAGTAAATTAGTCTTGAATGCTTTCTATCTATACATCACCAGGGGCGAACACGCAACCTATGACTCATCAATACTATGTTACTTAAAATTTTCAATCAAGATATCTACACATTGAAATTCTCATCTCATTATTAAATTTGGTAGAAAGAATAATGTGTAGAAATTAAACTTATATTTGAAATTATTCTATCACATAAAAAAGAAACTAGTATGGGCAAGTCTAAGTTTTTGTAATGCAGAAATATCTAGTCTTAAATACTACTGTGTACTAGTATATCTGGTCCATGACTGTAATTAACGTGGCTTCCTACAGTCTATAAATGCTAGTCTATCTATCTGCATCATTTTCAAGCATTCTTTGCTTTGGCGGTTCCTTAGTTAGAGAATTCTTATCTTCTCAAGTTGAAATGTCTTTTGCCAACACTTTTTCTACTATGTCCAAATGGTTTTCTGGAATGATAGAAACAGTAACAAGGTGTAAGCAACTTTTCATTGCCAGTTCTGTAGTTGGACTATTCATGACAGTTATAGAGGGAGTTCTTCTTGCTGCATTTACTTTCATTTTGGCACTAGGTAAATATGATGTTTGTTTTTAGCATTTTTCTTGTCATTGAGAAAAAAATCACCAGTTCACTGAGCACAGGATTTCAAAAAACATTAATTGCTATTGCTATAAGATGCTATATTTCTCATAAGGTTTCTCAAACACTTGACTTTTGACTCATTTACTGTACTATACACAAGTATTTATTTGTGAGTAGTTCTTTGTAATAGAAGAGAACATAGGATTAAATTGTTTTCTTATAAGTTGTTTTCATACGCTGTGTGTTGAAGAGCTGATTGAAATAAGATGAAATCTGCTTATGAATCATTATAACCTATTTTGAGCTTTCTGAAATACTGTGCAAGTGCTTATGTCATAAGATATCTCCAACCAAATTATAAAAAGTTCTTCCAAACTGGTACAAGATGGTGTTTGTGATGAACCCTTTACATTGTGAAGTCACTGAAAATGATGTGTTATGAGCAAAGTTTGATGTCTGTGCAGGAGGGTCAATAGTAGGAACAATTGCAGGAGGCATCAAAGGGCAAACCACAGAATTTGGTCTTCTTGATGGAGCTAGCAAAGGAGCAATTACAGGAGCCATTGCAGCCTTGCAATTGATCAATTTCAATTCTGTCGAAGAGCCATTGTCCAAGGTAATAAAACTTCTAGTTCTTCCATACTTTTGGCAACAAATTTTTCCTATTATCTCACACCATTATTAACTAGTATCTTGAACCATTGAACTCTTTATTACTGGTCCCTACCCTAGTCCACTGGAAGTTGTTTTCTTCTCACTCACCTTTAAGTTTTGGTGTGAAACTGCAGGGTGCCCTGTTGAGAAGTTTATTAAATGGGAAAGTTTTTATGGAATGGATATGTCCAGCTGTTTCACAACTCTACCAGTTGCATGTAACTGTAAGTATGATTATGAAACTATTAGTATATCTATAACTTTAAGTTATGTTATGTCTTTATATAATTTCTTCATTTAGTAAGAGGATTTAATATTTTTCTTCATTTAGTTAAAGGATTAGTAGGAGTATTTGGGGAAGTTATGATAAGATTTAGAATTATTATGAACATTTCAAAGTTAAGTAAATGTGTAGTTAATGGTGTGTGGTCCATAGGTAGAAAATTCTTGGAACTAGAATTTTGATCACATTGTTGAAACTCATTTGTTTCAGATTAACACGCTGGAAACAATTTACGAAGAAGTATCAGATATTTATGATATCAGGGGAGTTAGAGGGATACCCCAGAGTGTAGTTATGAAGCTTCCTTTTCAGCAATTCAACTCTAGCAAAATGGTGAAACTGTACAACATGTCTTGCTGCTCAATTTGCTTCCAGGTGAGGAACATCTGTTAAAATGTCTTAGTTCAAGAAAAAATTAACAGAAGTTGGTTTAGGGAAATCAATTAATCAATCAACACTTTGAGATAGAATTCAAGTAATTAAAGTTCTCCCCCCACCACAAAAAAAATAAATAAAAGGATTGAAGTTCATTAATAGTAATGAAGTGACCATAATGTATACTATTTCTTTGGGTGAGGGAGGTAATCTAGGACCACAATGTGTACTTTCTTTGTAGAGTATGTACCAATAAATAATACCATTTAACTAAACCAAGGTTTGCTTTAAAGAATTCACCAATAAATGTTTTAGTATAGTAAAATTGTGATGTTGATAAGTAAATCAATTTTTTTTTTTTGACAACTTTAATATATAGATAATTAATTAAATAATTAGTTATAAAATAATTAATTATAAAATATGAAAAGAGAAATATATATTCGTGTGTGTGTATATATATATATATATATATTATGATTGAGTTAGCTGGATGATGACGTATTAATCAGTTTTGGAAACCTTGATAGCTTAAAATTAATCATACCAATAAATATATTTCATGGAACTAAACAAACTCTATCATCTTTACATTTTGATGTGCAGGATTTTG
This sequence comes from Hylodesmum podocarpum, assembly GCA_026586105.1. Lineage (NCBI taxonomy): Eukaryota > Viridiplantae > Streptophyta > Magnoliopsida > Fabales > Fabaceae > Hylodesmum > Hylodesmum podocarpum. Next base: position 2,039,695 of record JALJEV010000519.1, on the reverse strand, counting down.
AGGATGGAGAGTTGGTGAGGATACTTCCAAAGTGTGGGCACGTTTTTCATTTAGAATGCATAGACAAGTGGCTAGTCCAACAAGGTTCATGCCCAATGTGCAGAACTTATTGTTGTAAAGTAGGTTGAGCATGTTAATGACAAAAGAAAAAGTAGGTTGAGATTCTGTCATGTGTTGAAGTTGTATATAATCTACTAAACTAATTTCCAAACTAGTGCATGATAATAACTGTTATTATTTTTTATTTTTATAAAGGAATTATTTACTCAACTTATCAATTTAAACTTGTTAAAAAAATATATAATAAGGCTAGTATAGTTCATTTAATAAAAATTTTCTACTTTCTAAAATATTGTTCATTGTCTTGGGATAAAATTTTGTTACATTTAAGTAACCATTATCTAAACAGATATTGGACCTTCTTAACCTAATTTTATCTTATCTCATGTAAACTATGGTTATACAACCAGTTTGCAAGTCAAAATAAAAAATTAGAAAATAAAAAATTGGCTAAAAAAAGAAAAATCAATTGTAATTTATTTTTATTTCTAAAATGTGCTTAGAATTATAGGACACCTGTATCTTAACTGTGATAGTTAGGCAGAATAATATGTTGATACTATTCAGTCAAACGAAAAATGTTGATACTATAAAAGTATAAGATAGTTTTGGAATTTTTCTAAACTATATTAAAAGAGTACATTCTTTTAAGCTCTTACAATTCGAACTTTAACTTTGACACACACTAAAAAACCACTGCACAAAATTTATTTTATAATGCAAACAGGGTTAATGGATCGTACCAATCAAATTATTTTTTTACATTTTAATAAAATACTAGTGAAAATAAAAATAACATAGAAAGAAAAGAAAATTGACATTTATTGATCTTGTAAAAGAAAGTAGCATTTTAATTTTTTATTTTTAGAGATAACTCCATTTTAATTCCTAATTTTTTTATATTATTAATAATATTATAATCATCCGGTGAATATATGTGTTATTTTGGGTTGTTGTTACTTTCAACTATTTCTTTTAAGATGATGTAGATTACTTCTTAATGACTCTTTGTAGATACTTTCAATGTCGTTTTAATTATATTTCAACTAGCAGTTTGCATTAATTATTGAGTTTTTTTTTTATCTTAACCTATTTTTTTTCATATACCTTATTTCACAATGAATTTTTCATTCTATTCTAAATTCGTCAAATCAAAAATCACAAATTTGATAAGAAAAATCCAGAAATGAATAAATGGCAACATGAGAGGATGCTGAGAAGAAAGAAGAGGATGAACCAGGAAAAAAGATAAAATGAGAAATTTACCTTATGGTATATAGAAAAAAATACACAGACACAAAGAAGAAAAATTTTAATTATCACTCTAGAGCTGATTATCTTAACTGATTGAGTCGTGAAAATCCAATTTAAAACATTAAAAAAAGGAAATTTAACATATACATGTATTATTATACATATCAAGATGATAAATTTTCCATTTCATATAAATAAATAAAACTATATGCAAGAATAGAAATTTCTATTTTATATCAATTTTTCTCAAATTAAGTTTTCATTTTAATTTGAAACTTTAATACGACGGATCAAATATATATATATATATATATATTTTTTTTTTTTCACAACAGTGACAACACCAATTTAAAATGGGTCAGCCCATGAACCATGGGAGCCCATCCATTTTAAGGGACAAAAATGGAAATGAGTGTCCGGGACAAGGCCATTTGTGGAAAACCAAAATGACCATTGCAGAGAGAGACTCCAGAAAACAAAACCAAAGCTTGTGTTGAAGAATTTGATAGTGTGATAGCGAGTGTAAGACATAGAAATGGCATCGTGGTGCGGTTCCCAGTGTTTTCAGATTCCGGCGATAGAAGGCGGCGCTGGCGCACTGCGTAACCGTGTTTCATTTGCCGCCGGAGCAGGGTGTTTGTCGGTTGCCGGCACCTCGTTCTGGCGTTCCCCTTCATCACCAAAGCGCAATTTGCCATTCACATGCTTGAGCATTTCCTCCGATGCTCGTAAGTACCCTTTACAAAATATCCTTCAAAGTTTTAAACTTTTTCATTTTTTGTTACAATGGTGTTTAATTTTTTTTTTAATTAAATGTAAATTGTGAAGAGAAGTGAGTGAGTGAGGAAATTGTGAATAATTGTAGGTATCAAGGAGAGTGTTCAAACTAATGGTGCACCAGCTGCTCTGGGACCATATTCTCAAGCAATCAAATCCAACAACCTTCTTTTTGTGTCTGGTGTTCTTGGTCTTGTTCCCGAGGTTTGTCTTCAACTACTTTAACTAATGATGTTTGTTTCTTCTGATGTGTGTGTTTTGATTTTCAATGCAGACGGGGAAGTTTGTATCTGATGATGTTGAAGACCAAACTGAACAGGTATACAATAGAGAACTTAGCACTTGATTCATTTCAATTTGTAACAACATTGCATTCGTTGAATCTCATTGTTGTATTATTGTATAAGTAAATCCCCATTTGCAATGTACTTATTTGATTTTGATTCTGACATTTGAGATAATTACTCATTGTAGCTTCTCAAGAACATGGGGGAAATTCTTAAAGCTGGTGGCGCCAATTACTCATCGGTTGTCAAGACAACAATTATGTAAGAATTTCTCATTCTTCCTTCCATGGTTGGGATTTGAGATTTATTGTTTTCATCATGGTTGCTGGTTTTTGAGCCTTTTGTGTCCTGCAGGTTGGATGACTTGAAGGACTTTAAGAAGGTCAATGAGATTTATGCTAAATGTGAGTTTTGTGGTAGTGATTTTAATGTTTTCTTGACAGTTTAAATTCTTGTACTAGGTGAAGCTTGCAATAACTTTGTCTAGGTGAAAAGATGAATACACTATCCTAAAATTTTACTCATTTTTACTGATATCTTTTGATAGAAATAGTTAGCTAATTACTGAAAGTCCTGTATTGACAGTGGTAATTACTGATGAATTTCACTTCTGATAATAATTTATACTGTTCTGAAATCATTGATCATGGTCCATTTGTCGGCCAGGTCCCAGTGTGTTAGCCTGTAGGTAGCATGCATGTTTCATGACTGACCACTGACCGGCTTTTAGATTTAAAACCTTCATGTTATTTCATGGTTCAAGTCTTGAAGATTCGACAGTTAGCTTATTATAGGCAATAGGTTATGTTGTCATATTTAATATATATACTTAATGTGATTCCATGATTGATGCAAGATTGATTGCAAAAGAATCCAATAAAAATTACAAGGTTTTTTAAAAGAGTGAAAATACAAATTTGACGCCAGGTGGCTAGTTGGCTATGCTACACAGCCAACAAGAATACACAACCAACTAGACACCTTGTGTTAAATCTGTATTTTTATTTCAAATAATTTAAAAATACCAAAACATAAAAGAGTGAAAGATTTGATACAAGGTGACTAGTTGGCTATGTATTCCTGTTGGCCCTGTAGCATTTTTGTTTCCCTTGGTATTATATAATCAACTTTACTTCGTAGCTAACTGTAACACGTAGCCAATCAGCCAACTTATTCACAGAACATATACGTATTTCTCTCTTTCCACATTTTATAACTAGTTGTCTGGTTGTGCGGATTGCAGTAGTCTACCAACTATTTTTCTTATATAATGTTCACTAGTGTCTATAGTTACTTCGATAATTTTAATTTACTTGTTGTTCCAATGATTCCAGACTTCCCTTCACCTTTCCCTGCTCGTTCAACTTATCAAGTAGCTGCCTTGCCATTGGGTGCCAAGATTGAAATTGAGTGCATAGCAACTTTATAAGCACCAATTGTGATGGTATAGCTAGCTCTTTCAGCAAATTCTGGTTAATAAAGCAGGAAGGACATCTCAGTAGTGGAGTTTTATTTTGTTTTGTTCTTTCAATTATGGTGCTCTTGTCATTGCATTTACCCCTAGGATCCTAGCGAGGTCTCTAATCTTCGGATTCTCTCTCAAAATTGAAAATGTTATTGTTTGCAGCTTTTGTAATATTGTATGTACCACATAAGACTGTTCATGAATGAATTCAACTGTGCTTGTGTCAAATAAGATCATTTTTAGTATACATCTTTTACTCAATGAAGGCATTGGAATGGATTGATCATTTCATAAATATAAATAATAAACAAGTAACCAATATACTATTAGGAAATAGTTTGATTCTTTTTAGCATTTGCAAGAGACCTAAGCAACCAAACACATGAAGTTTTATGGTCGTCAATGTTTGGAGAAGAAAGAACAACCAAGGTAAAAATGAAATTATATGTCAACGAAGGATTACTACAATAGATTACTGTAATTTATGTGTATACACTGTTAGTTTAAATTTGAGATTACAAATAAAACAAAGTGTTCAACTATTTATGTTAAGAGTTGTGACACACTTCTAGCAACTTATACACCATTTTGTAACATTTCCTGTACATGACATTATTAAATTTCACAGTTGTCTTTTTTTTTCTTCTTCTTCTTCTTACTCTCTTGTTGTATAATTTATTGTACAAGCTGTCATATAATTTTTGTAAAAGCATATGTAATGTACAGAACAAAATTTTATTTTATATAATTAAAATCTATAATAAGTAAATACTTTTAGGTATATAAATTCTGTCATAATTATTTGATTAAAATTTCTACTAAATAAATATTTTTGAACATATAAATTATATTTTTAGAGTTATGATAAGTAAATCATATTGTGATGTAATGTTATATTTAATTATTTATTTTTTAAAAAATAATATTATTGAACATATAAATTAATACTATTTTTTATAAATAGATGAATAAAAACATGTTGTTGAAGTTAAGAAAAAATCTCAAAAAAAAATAATTTCACTAGAGAATACATATTTAAAAAGATTTCCATTCAAGAAAATACTAACAATTAATATATAAGAGGATAGTTAATTAAGAATTATTGTTGATTTGAGTTATAATATACGTATTCTCAAAATAAATAAACTTACTATGCATATTCATTCGTGATTCATTACATAAATCATTTACTCATTTACAAATAACTTATTTTTAAAATTTTAAACATACCAAAAAACCTTACTCTAAAAATTGTAGACATTTATAGTTTACTAATCATCATATATACAATTTTAGTAATTTTAAATCTTAAATTTATTAAATAAAATCATTTAAGTGGTTGAATTATTTTTTACACTACATACAAATAAAACTCTAATTTTTTTAAAAATATTTTAACAATAAAGAAATAATTTAAAAATTGTTTTTTTTTTAAATTAGAAAAGTAACTGATATATTAGTTTTTGCAACAGAAAAAAAAAGAGTAAGATTCTGTATTCGGTGGTATTGGCAATGGAAGAAAGTGGGGTTTGGCGAAGAAAAGGACAGTGGCATCTGAAAACGGTAGTTTTATTAGCCGTTAATTCTTTCTGTCATTGTGACACATAAAAAAAAAAAAGCTTTTTTTAATTTTCGTCTTCAAATACCAAATCCAATTTAACACACAAACAAACACACCCTTAAACAAGTTAAGCTTCCTAGGTTCTTCTTCTTCTCAAAGTAATTCCCTTTTCACAGTACAGATCTTCATTTTCAATTCAAATTATTGTCTTTCTTCTTCGTATTCCACCTTCTCCCCTGTGTGAAATCCATTCCCTTTTGTTTCAGAATACCAACTTCCGTTATTGTATTTATACACTATTCAAAAATTCTAGGTTTTGTTATTTGTTAATTGAGAAACAGGAATTCTTTGAGTTTCCTTTGCTTGTGGTGTAGTTTTTAGATTTTGCAGCTGAAATGGTTATTGTGTTTGATTTTGAATGTGTTTTGTGAATGATTTGATTTTCAGGTTGGTAGTTGTATGCAATTTGCATCATCATGGAAGGTGTTGTTGTGAGGAGAGTTATTCCTTCGGATAACAGTTGCCTCTTCAATGCAGTTGGGTAAGCAAAGCAATCACCTTTTTTTATGTTTCGTTCTGTATTGGTGCTACTTGTACAAATGATTCATTCCACTTGTGATGTTCTTTCTCCTTGTGTTTGATTGATTCAGATATGTTATGGAACATGACAAGAATAGAGCTGCTGAGTTGAGACGGGTAACTTTTCTTATATGTAGAGTGCACATATCATTCAATTGCTTCATTTCCATGCATCTTTTTTCAATTTGGTTCTAGTGTTAAGGCCTTAAGGGTCTGGCTGGTCAACTTTTGCCTCAAAATGTTTTTTGTTCACTTGAAGTATATCAAGATTCAGTTGTAGTTCATGTAAAAGTTTAATACATTTTTCAATGCCTACATTTTAACAGAAATTTTAAAATTAAATCAATGACCCTTTTTTACTAGAGAGATCTCCTTTTTTTTTTTTCAAATCTTGAGGTATCAAACCGTATCAAACATAATAAACTCAAGATTTTGGACTAGTGAAACCACATGGTAGAGTTCATTTTTGAATCAGGGACTTCTCTGTGGGATTGGAAGGAGTTTTCACCCAAATTAGTTGAGTTGCTACAGACTATGCATTCCCGGGGTATGGCTAAAATTGTTGAAAACACAAGGCAGAATGCTTTGCCATCGAAGCATATAAAATTTCATTACGTTTTTAGTCCCTACTTTTTAATAGAAGCCTTTAGTCTCTGTAGTCCTCAATGAGAAACTACATCCACATTACTTTTGGTAAATGTAGAGAGTAGAGCTATATTTCGAGATATTTTGAGGAACCAACATATTTTGCTCTTTTTTATTCCTTCTGATAATCATAAACAATGTGCTAGTGTGCTATGCTATACGATTCAAATGTGATATCCAACTTTCCAGCTTAATTGAATTTACTTTGGTTTGCTTATCACTTTGCTCGATTCAATTTGAATAGTTTCTGAAACCAAAATCCAGAAAGTCAGTACAGAAGTTCTTGATTTGTCATTTGTGGAACTAATGCTCCTTATAGACATATTCTATTAAAACTCAGCAAAAAGAACTTTTGAAAACTGATAATTTGCTTGCCAATCATTAAAATGGCAGCAACCTACAACAAATGTAAAACATGAATGACATACACAGATACGAATGTTTTGCCTAACCCTAAAGCAATGGCATTTAGTTATTTTTTATTTGCGGAGTACATGAATTTTCCAATGTAGCTTTGTGTACTAATATATGAACATTGAACATTTTTATTTTACAAAAAATTCAACTTTGAAATATTATATTAGACTTGGCATGCATATTTTTCTCTAGCTCCCTTTGTTTTCAATCAACAACTTTATCTGGTTGATCTCCATATTCATCAATTCATCAAAAGTCCCTATATTATGGTTGATCTCTAGCATGTTGTGCCACTCAATGCTGTCCGTGAAATTACTTGCAACTAAAAGCTTGTCATTGCAAAAAATATTTTTTTTAAGATATAAAATTGTGTAGTCTATCATTGTGTTATTGACATCGTTTCTTATGTATTTTGACTTAATATTTGTGTGCTATTTGATACTGGAAAGGTTATAGCTGCAACAGTTGCAAGTGATCCAGTGAAATATTGTGAAGCATTTCTTGGGAAGCCAAATGCAGAGTATTGCAACTGGATTCTTGACTCGGAGAAGTGGGGAGGTTAGTTGGCCTGTGTCTTCCTAATTAAGGCTGTTTTAAATTTAAAAAATAATGAAAATTAGTGCCCAATTTTCACCCTGCGAATTGGAACTGCTACTTTTGGTGTTATACTGTAGTCAATATATGGATGTATAAACTCAAGTGTGGATAATTCATTTTTACTTGGAACTTGAAAGGTGGTGAAACTTAATCTAAGCGAGGATGATTTAACATCTATAATTTTAACTTCTTTGGCTTTTGATAAACTTTGCTAACATAAATATATCACAAAATACAAAGTATATGTCAATAAAATAGATTATTTTCCTGAAAATTTGAGGTAAAATTATTTAATTAAAATTTGGACAATTTTATTTAAACATCTGGATACCCAGACTAGCCTCTGCAACAACTGGATTTTGTTTACATTTCAATTGTTTTGTTTCTAAAACTAGGCTTTTGGTACAAATTTTGTATGTGGGGATTTTGTAGTTGATTAGTTTAGCACGGGTTTCAAAGGGATATTTTAAACTCTTGTAGTAGCCAATTTAACAATAAAGCGCTGATACTTTTTGTTCGTTTGATGTGATAATTATGCTCTATGTTACTTCCTGAAGGTGCAATTGAACTCTCAATATTAGCGGATTATTATGGATGTGAGATAGCAGCATATGATATCCAGACAACCCGATGTGATTTGTATGGTCAGGTTAGCCACTTTTATGCATTCCATATGGCATATGCTTTCAAGTTTTGCAACCTCTAATGACTGAACTTTTTTGTGAATACTTTTGACAGGAAAGTAACTATTCTGAAAGAGTGATGCTGATTTATGATGGTCTCCACTATGATGCATTAGTGGTGAGTATTTTCATATACCAAAAGTTACTTTTCATTCATTCCTTCTCGGTCTTGCTTTTATTTATTTATTTATTATTTTTGTGAATTGGGAGGTGAATTATGAGATTGTGAGTATATGGTATTTATATTTATCTACTACAGGAACAATAAAAAAAATACAAAATCAAGGTTCATATGTAATCGTACCTGGATCACAAGTAGGAATAAGTGTTGTTGGTGATCTTCTTCCCAGCCGTGGATGAGAGGTTGGGGGTACCTGCAAGGGATTTCGATGGCTAAATGAGTAACTATCTGAGTAAATATAATTAGGGTTTGTATTATATGAGAGAGGGATGGCGTAACCTAGTGACATACTTATATATATGCATACCTATGTGTGTGTTGGTTGAGAGAAATATGAGAGTGGTTCCGAGATCTCAGGGATACGGGTATTACATAAGCCCCCGAGCTCAACGGGTGGGCGTAGCCGGCCCGTCGAGCTCTTGCCTTGAAGTCGGCATGTGTAAGTTGGACTCGGTTCCTCTCACGAATGTGAGAGCCCCCGGCTGCCGAGCACACATTAGGGTCGGTTGGAGGGTGACGCTCAGCCCTGGCTAGTTCGGGCTCGCTTGTCGGGTTGGTGTTGGGACCGGTCAGGGCGGCCTGACCGAGCTTAAGACCTTTCGCGTCATTTGGGATGGTATTGTGCAAGTGCCATAAATGTGCATGATTCATTTCTCTGACTTGGAGATTGTGTAATGATTGCCAATAAATATTTGAAATACATAACCGTTACGGAATGAAATTTTTGGGTTTTATTTTCCCCCCTTTTCCACTATTGGGCCTCTTGGGCCTTGGGATCCATGTGCGATATCGATGACCTGCTCTGTGTCGTAACCATTAACCTCGCAGTCGTTGGATGTTTTACCGGCCCCACAGTGGGCGGCAAATGATCGTACCTGGATCACAAGTAGGAATAAGTGTTGCTGGTGATCTTCTTTCTAGCCGTGGATGAGAGGTTGGGGGTCCTGGTGAGATACTTATATATATGTATACCTACGCGCGTGTTGGTTGAGAGAAATATGTGAGTGGTTTCGAGATCTCAGGGATATGGGTAGTACAGTATGTATTTTTCATTTTCATGTTGCCTAATGATTAATAATGCCTGTGTGGATCAGCTGTCTCCCTTTGAGGAAGCTCCTGACGAGTTTGATCAGACTGTATTTGCTGTGGACAAAAACAGAAGCATTGGACCTGTTGAGGGGCTTGCTCTAAATTTTGTGAAGGACCAGCAGAGGTAGTTTGTTATTCTTATTGAACCTTCTTAAAAGAGACAGATAAAGATTAGCATATGTACTGATTGAATTGCATAAATTTTCATATTTGGATTCTTTATATGTACCAGTTTTGCTGTGATTACATGAAAGGTTTTCTTTAGGGGCATGCACATATAAGGTTTCATTTCCAGAGGACTTTGGATGCATAGGATTGTGGAAATATTTTCTATTTTCACCAATAATTACAAAAATATGGCCTCAATTTGTGTTTCTATCTGCAAATATTTAAAAACAAAAGATAAAGTAAAAACAATATGACTGACATTTTTCTAATTGTTAGTGAAAACAGTGGGCATTTTTGCAAATCCAACACACTTTTATTAATTTATTTTTATTTTATAACAAGAACAAAGTAGTGAATGTGCTGCCGAAAAGTTGAACTATATATACATAGACTCTGATAAGTGGAAGACTAAAAATTGGCCAATTTCTATTGTTAAACCGTACGGCTAAAATTATTCACATCTTTCAGTGTTATCAATGGTGGATGGCGGACTATGGTGGAAAGTCATATAAACATGTCATTGTGGCCTATGACACTGCCATAGCAGGCCTCCCTTCCCAATAAATTGCTTATGGCTGTTGGTGAAAAATCCGCCATGCCATTCTGCCATAGCAGCCATGGTGCCACCATTTAACAACACTGAAATCTTTAAGTGACATTGCTTAGTTTGGCTATGTGTCTGCCACTAGGAACATATATTTTAACCCTGTTATACTAGGAAGGGAAGCCATTTTGTTTTATCTTGAATGTTGTGAATTTTTTTAATCTTCTCAGTTTAATAACCCAAATCCATCCTAAAAATACACTGAACCTAATTTCAAGACTGGACATGATGTCCTGTTATTTCTGCTATCAGTATCCTGGCAATTTTGTTATGCTCATTCTAACATCATGGCTACACTTTCTCAGGAAACGGAGTTACACTGACACTTCCAACTTCACTCTGCGCTGTGGCGTGTGCCAAATTGGAGTGGTTGGTCAGAAGGTGATTCCTCAGTACATTGCTACATACCCACCTTAGCCTAATCTTCTGTTTGTTATAGTGATTCTGAGTATTGGTATTTTGTGAAACATTTCAGGAGGCAGTGGAGCATGCACAAGCTACTGGTCATGTTAATTTCCAAGAGTATAGATGATACACTCCACTGATTTGAATGAGATACACATATTATATGTGTGGTTTCCGTTGATTTGAACGAGCTTCAATCGGTCAAAGGTGTTACTTTGTTGCAGACTGTCAAAATTTTCATTTTACTCAAAGTGATTAAACTGAATAATCTCTGCACGAGAATTGTTGTGGCAACTTGAGTTGTAACAGTAGTTCTTTAGTCTCATACCTTAATGATTGTGATCATAAGAAACACACCTCCAGCGACAGAATAGATAAAAGAAACTAACTGGTAATCAATCATCTTTTTCTTCTTCAAAATTTTTTCTCAAATATATTTCACTTATTTTCCATTATATAGCTTTTTAGTGCAATAGCTATGTAACTTTACCCCACTATTTAACCATGACGATTGTTGAATGTTCTGGATTGGATCCTATGTAAAAAATTAGTCCCACTTTTGGAAGAATTTCCTATATAATTTCCTCATAAAAAAATAATAAAAATTGAGAACAAGTCACCCCACTTTTGTAGAAAATAAGTTAAGTTTACTTTCTACAATTTTTCCTCCATGTGTGTGTAATACATAGGTTTAATACTAGTACCAAAATATTTGTCAAAACTTTTTCTGAAATATCAATAATACAATGTACTCCCAAAAAAATGTCAAATCGTCTGAAGAAACAAGATCATTATCACATTGTGCCAATTTCTTATCATACTGTTATTTTTCTTTTAAATTCTAACCACGTTTCAGTTTTGAAAAACTGTATTTATTTACACATATCTGTCAACATTAGTCTAGTATAAAGAATGATTGTAGCCATTAGCAAATTGCAGTAAATAGAATCCTATTGATCGTTTATAATACAACAAGATAAATGCAACATATTTCAGTACACCGGTGACTATCAGAATTAATAAATAAATAAATAAATAAATCTCAAAATGTAGAATTTTATTGTACATTTTCGTAACGTGTTTTTTTTTTTCGATTTCTATACTTTTTACATTGGTTTTTAAGGAACCAATATAGTAAGTGTTTATCAGTTTCTGGAATCAATTTCATAACTATCCAGTAAAATTGTATATTTTGAGAAATAATCCGAGCACATGTGTATTTTTAGATTTTTTTTTCTATTTCATACTAATTAATATCATAGCAGTGGCCACTCTTACAAAGATTGTCATACAGTGTAAGCACTGAGATCAAGAGAATGACGTATCATGCGTGTGCAGGGTGTTCATTAAAAGTTGTTGAGGCAATGGATACGCCACATCAACATCATACCAACTAATGACAAAAATTTATACATTATTTATCATTAAGTAAATATCTAATAAATTTCAATACAAAATTTATTAATTGTGGATTATTCTCATTAGGAATGGATAAACTCACTGAAAAGGGGATTAGGCTTGGTTGGCGGTTTTCAATCTTTATGTGAGAAAATATACTTGAAAATAAGAATAATTAGACAATTAATTATAAATTATAAAAATAAATAAGTATATTTATATTTTGTGAGTGAATTAATTGGTTGACTGTTATTATAGTTGTATGTAAAATCATTAATAAGAGATGTTTTGTCTAGAAAATGATTTCTAATGAATACTCCTAAACAAATATGCTACACCAATAATTATAAATTATAATAAAGATTTATTTAAATTCAACCATATAATCAAATTCAACCATATGATGAAAGCATTAATCAAATTTAGCTATATGAGTCATTTTGTTTTGTACATAATCTTTAGATGATAATTATTTTAAAGTTGAAAAAATAGTAATTTATTGTTAACACAAATGTTTTGGATTCAAACTTTGAAGTACTGCCGGCAGCTTAGAAGACATACATTTGTGGTAGGAGAGTGTGAACTCAAAATTTGAGATGTTATTCTATCCACAAACCTCTCATTAATTCATGATTGATCAACCACCAAATTTTGATAGTGACGCCCTAGAGATTTAGTTGCCCCATGAATTTTGGAATGTTTTACACTATATTGAAAAATATATATATATAGAAATTATTATGTAAGGGCTGAATAGACATCCTTACCTACTCCAAACTTAGAATCAAAGTTAGAACAAGAATAAGAGCATGAATACAAATCTTATGTAGGCTACACCATTTGCATAGTTAAATGTCATTGTATTGGGCCCATGACTATAGTATTTAGTTTAGGCTTTCAGATCCGTTTAATTGAGAAAATAACTTAATTGCATCAAAAGTTCCAATTTCCAAATTAATCAATCTTTTCTTTTTTCATGCAAGACACATATAATAAATTAATCATTCATTTGTTCTTTTCAAAATTTGCCAATACATATTTTTACTATTCACAGCTCTGTAATCATTGTAAGAAAAGAATGTTTAGCCAATTCAAAGATGAACCATATGTGGGTATATTAGGCGACGTATCTTGAAAGTGATAGATTCTTCATTGGTTGTTGAAAACCATATCCGTTTAGAAACTTTAACACTAAAATTTTTTAATACAAGTTTCATTACAATTAAGTATAACGTGCTTCTTAAGTATAAACAAAAAATTACTTTGCATTTTTTTCATAATAATTTTAGTTGATGCACTAAGGATGGAATCTAGGACATACATATTACACTAATTTTTAGTATTAGTGATTGACCTAATTATTTTTAAGTTTTCCATAAAACTTTTCTAAAATGATGAGTCATATTTTTAGGGTAAATAAAAGTAGTCAAAGTCGATTATCCATCTATTACAAATAAAAAAATATTTTCGTTTTTTATCCTTTTCGAAGATGTCACCAAACAGTTCAAAAAATAACTCTTTCTCTTATATGCTATCACTAGAGAAACTAATTTAATACAATAAACTACAAATTGGTGACACACTCAAAGCCGATTTCATAGGCATTCACGCCACTCATCACTCAAGTGGTAGCCACCCTGGCCACATTTATAAGGTGGACCAACAAATTAATACAGTGCCCATGTTTCACAATCTCATCTTTCTCATTCTCAAATCACCAAGAAAACAAACAATAAGTAACCAAATCATGTTATATAAATAAATTACTTCTGTCCATAATTAATAATTTAATCAACCACTTTTAATATATTTTTTCATTCATCATCTTGTTGAGAATTTAAATTTAAAAATTATGCATGCATCATATGTGAGTTATCTTAGAAGAAAAAAAAGTTCATATGTTTAGTGACCAACAACAATATAAGTCAATCATTTAACGAAATGTACTGTCTTATAAAATGTACGTATATATATATATATATATATATATATATATATATATATATATATTTAATTTTTTTTTTTTTTTTTCTTTTTCTTTACATTTCTTTTTTTTTTTTTTACATTTTATGATGATGTAGTTGGCCGAGGCTTGAATTGCTTAAATATTTCTCTATAAATAACTGTGATGGATTGATAAAACACTTTACACTCTTCTATCTCTTCCTTAAATTCAAAATTCATAAAGAAATTTAGATTTGTGAAGGAAAGAGGAAACAAAAAGGATTAAGATCAAAGAGCCTCTAATTGTGAGGAAGAACCAAAAAAGGTAGTATAATTTTGTATTTACAAAAGAAGCAAAAACTGAACAAAACCCTCTCTTTGACCCAATAGGCCCAATAAAGAGATCCATTGAATGAATCAATCCTCAGGAATGCTTTGTAAAGCGGGTCTCCATGGACGTTGTAGAGAGTGTTTCATCAAATGGGCCAAAACCTCTTCCATTCTCAACTCCTTCACCTCAACCTTACCTACCAACTCTTTCAACTGTTTTCGAGATATTTTTATCTTCACCTCCCTTGTCGTTTTATTCACACCACCTCTCGACGCCGCCGCTAAAGAACCACCGTCCTCCGCCGCCAGCTCCACCGCAAAATCATCCCAATCTTCGCCGTCGGTGGATTCGTGCCTTATGCAATTTCCCATTTTTAATTTAGAGAGAGAAAGATAGATAGAAAGTAAGAGGTGGGTGATACTGATGTTGAACATATATATAGCAAAATTATTACACTTTATTATATATCAAAAATTGAAAAGGTCAAACCTAAATTCTGCCACGTCGGATTGCCTACGTGGCATCTTTGTCTCCCTTTGACTCCAACGGACTTAGAGGTATCTTTCGGGATCACATTGGAGCCGTCGGCTCTCTACTCGGCTTCGACTTCGACTTCGGCTTTCATTTTGCCATACAACACATATTTTATTAAAGGAATTAAAGTATCAAAAATATTACTAAATATGCAGTTTTTTAAGTGTTGTTTTATGTTTGAAATTAAAATTTATCTCAAAATTTTATTATATAAATCATCTGAGTGAAAGAAGATCGTAAAAATTATTTAAAAATCAATTTTATTTTATAAATAATTTTAACATGCAATTAATTAACCAACCAATCTATTTATAAAATATATTTTTTTTATTATTTTTTCTCTTTCTTTTTTTACATATTTTAAAATTAGTTGTTTGATTGTCTAAGACTTATTATTATAAACGATTTTTACAGTAATTATGACAGAAAAAATGTTCATTAAAATAAAATAAATTTAAAATGGTATTACTATATATATAGATCATATTTTAAAATTCTCTTATTTTTATCCATTAAATAATATCTTAATACTTAAAAAAATTTCTTTAATTTATAAAGTTATAAATTTTGATTTATGAAATCTTGTTGATGTAATGTATTGTCTACTGAATATTTTTCTTTAAAAATAACATTTGAGTTTTATAAACTGTGTTGATTTTAAGCAAATGGGCGAAAGCCATGAACAGTTGCAAAACAAAAGTCAAGCCGTCTAGGTTCACCAATGAAATTATGAGTGTCATGCAGCCAGAAATGAAATGTTCAATGTTTTAGGTGTGAAAGGGGATTTGGTTGGAATCTAGCATAAACTTTTTTACCTATATTCTTTTTCATAGTTCTTAATTACTTAAAATTAAGGAGTTCCTTAATGGATAAAAATTTAAAAGTGGGTATTTCTAACAACGACAAAATTTCACCAAGGATATTTTTTTTCCCCTTGCATCGTATGTGTAAAATTAATTATTACATAATTAATTAAACTGAACATATAAATTTCATATGCATTTTCATTTACTTCAATTTCTCTCCGAGATATAACATGTTCAAGAGAGATTTTCTAAGATTAAATTTTAATTTATGTATTAGAGTTGATGATTTAGAAATTAATTAATGAAATGAATTAAAATAATAATAAAAAAACTAAAAAATTTGAGATTAATTAACAATAAAGAGGTGATTTCAACAACTTAGCGATAAATTCAACGACAATAATATTAAATAATCTTTGTAAGACACAAATAATTTTAGGACATAAATAATTTTAAGATAAATTTTAATATCATATACTTTTAATATAAATTATGAATCTAATTTAATTTTATAAAATTAATATATAAAATAAATATCATTTCATATTCATATAAATGTAACAAATTATATTTTTAAGCGAAATTTTCGAACGAAGATTATAAAGCTATTTAAAAATGCATTTTACAAGACATGAGAGAAAACCAGTTGTTTTAATATTCCAGGTCATGAGCAAATGAAATCTTAACACATAACTTGATGAAAAGTTATGGTGGGGCCATATAAGCTGGAATTAGTTGGTAGGGTTTAGGTATGAAAGGGGTGAAGAAGGAATCTGAGGACATGTTTCAAATCAAAGTAGCCATGTCAAGTGTGAACACAAATTAGGGAAAGGAATCATTGAGTGAAGATGCTCTTTCACGTGCAATTCCTATTTTGCTGACCCCATGCATCATTGAACACACTTTTTTCATCATTATCATAATCCTAATTATATATGAAGCTTGTATATACTCCCAACACGACCCTTTGTGGAAAAATCATCAATAAAAGCCAATTAAACAATGCTTTTCATTTAAACAATGAGATAGTCAATCCATGAATATTTTAATTCATAATCGTGCTTTGCTATTTTGCTTTAACTATCTACAAACCAAAGAGTTGACTACGTTCTAATATTCGCTTTTGTTCATATTCTAGCAGGATAAGCACGTTGGAAAAGAATCTTGTAACACAATGATTTAAGAGCTACTTAACTTCATATTTGTGTATGAAGCAGCAATGAACATAATAACTTCAACAACTTTATTTTATATCTAAAATCAGTCAATTTACTATAAATATATACACATGTATTTCTCTTTTCACAATTTATAACTAGTTTGTTAAATATTTTTTCAACCTTAAACGTAACTTTGAAACTCAATTTGTTGAATTTAGTTCATTGTTAACCTAAATTATAGGTAGTTAAACTCGATTAGTTAGCTCAATATATTAAATAATTATATGTTTGAAATTATTAAGTTTATGTAATTAATTTTTTGATTAATTTTATTGAGCACGTCTGTCCCGATTATTTGCTCTTTGTCACTGTTATCATTCAAAATCTTTGAATCCATTAAATTAAAACTCAATATATAGATATGATAAAATATTTTTCAAAAATTTTCTTTTTAGTTTAATATACTTTTTATACTTTATATAAATATGATAAATTGTAGTAGTAGTTTTAATTCTTTAAAAAGAAATTGACACTTTTAACTCGTATAAAATTAAAAGTCTTAAAAATCTAGTCTTTATTTCCGCTTATTGATAATATAACATACATTTATAGATGTCAATTTAGAGTTTGGAATGGCTAAATACATGCATTATGATGCCACCCATAAATAATGATAGAAACTATTTTAGAGATAATAATATTTTAAGAATGCAAAAGCTTGTCTCGTGCACGAGTCAATTGAATTATTGTGGCACAAGTGTGAATGCTGCATTATACCATGAAATACGTGCAGCCACTTATGGCTTTATGCATGCAAATGATGTTAATATTATAATTATATCCTCCATTATAGCTTTTTAACTTGGTCCAATGTCCACCACTGTCTTCCCTTTGACTTCTAAGTCTTAATTAAGCACTACTTAGCTGCATCTTCAAATTGCAGGGTTAACTTTTACATGATTGTCAATTTATTGCATTCATTTCATTTAATGTCGGTTACTTTCTTCTTCTTGTTTTTTTTTTCATTTTTTCCTTGAACAAAGTCATAAGTTATACTTAAAAACTTGAAAAAATATTTAATAGACCGTTATAATAAATAAATAATTAGATAATTAATTATAAAATATAAAGAGATAATTATGATTGTCTGTGAAGTAAATTTGATAAAATTATTCATATTCATATGAAAAATGAGAATATTATAAAACAAAGAATGAGAATATTATAAAACGAAGAATGAGAATATTATATATTTATGTACAGAATTTAAATTCGAGAAATTCAAAGGATTCCATTTTATTTAAATGATTATATCATCAAGTGCATCTTAAATTTTTCTCTAAACAAGATGGATCACGTATAAACATGGCAACGGTAATAGCACACATTTGGTTGTTTCTATCCCATTACTCGTATATATGATTGAGGCAAATTCACGTTTGAATTTAAATTTTTAGAAATATAAATTATTTTTATAAATATGAAATAAAATTTACATGTTAAAAATATTTATTTATTATGAATTTTAACTATAACATATTATGTTTAATCTGCAGTAAGATATCTTTTATTTATCACAAGTTTAAAATATTTACCAGAAAGATATGACTAATAGATAGGATAACAAGAAATGATTGATAAATAAAAGATCCTCGAGCTAATTGAAAATTTTGAAGAGAGATTAAACTAATATAATTCAGTTTTTTTTAAAAAAAATTAAAGAAACATATCATTTAAATTGATACAAGATTACATTAGATAAAAATAGAATCATCAATATCTTTGTTCCAAAATCTACGCAATATTTCTGTTACAAAAGATGATATATATGATAAGATAATGAAGAGTATATACGTAAAGATTTTCAGCGGGAACCTTGAAATTTGGTGGTAATATATAGAGAGGTGAAGAAGAATAACAAAGAGATCGATCATAACACAAAATCAAGGCTTGTGTGTGATCATAATGAGTCCAAAGAAAGAGAAAGAGAAAGGGAAAGGGAAGGAGAAAATTATATATCAATCACTGAGAGATGCATTTGTTGATTACGTAGTTGGGATGGGTGTGCATATGCTTCTTCAAAAGAAAAAACGAGACCATCCTGATCGTGTTGCATTCTTCCATAGAAAACGTAAAACACAAGAAACTGATTCTAACCCATCAAAGAGGGTTAAGGAAGAAGGCGAAGGAAGCAGTAGTAGCCGTTCACCACAACATGAAGCTGATGAAAATGTTGAATTGCCGATGGAGTTTAAGGAAAAGATTCAAGAGTTAAATGGGTGTGATGTCAAGTTTGTGTTGCAGAAGAAACTCTTTAAGTCTGATATTAACAAAAACGAAGGAAGATTGTCTATCCCACGAAAGAAGATTGCGAATGAGTTTCTGATAGAAAGTGAGATGTCTAAATTGGATGAACGTGATGAAAAGAACAGGATTGTTGGGATGGATGTGTTAGTGTTGGATCCTTCTCTCAGTGAATGTAACATTCGTTTCAAGAAGTGGACCATGTCCAGAGTTTCCGTGTACTACTTGACTGGGACGACATGGAACAATACTGTTCAAAACAATGATCTCAAAGTTGATGACACTCTCCAGATTTGGTCATTCAGAATCGATTCTAAGTTATGTTTCGCACTTGTTAAGCTTTGATAAATTAATGAGGAATACCAAAATGAATTTATAAATACATATAATACCTCCATTAACAAGAGATTTTTAGGAAGAAATTTAAAAATAAAAACTATGCTATGAAGACTTAGATCCAATATCATTGCAGAGAAATATTTTAAAGTATGTGTCATTTAATGTATATATGTCAACGGCTGTTTAATTAGTGATAGGCAGTTAGTTTAATACTTTTGTTGTTTACTCATTCTGTTTATCACTTGAGACTGCAAAACCAAGGGATGCGCTTATCTTGCTCTTACATTTATCCTTTATTTACTGTTTTAACTCTTATTTATGTCTTTCTTCCTTATTGATCTTCCTTGCTTTCTAGTTTTACTTTACATAATCTAATTTTTTAAGAAGTTTTGATATTTAATATTCCTTCTCTTATTTCATAATCCTCACAGTTCAAAGATTTGCAAGTCAATGTTAAAACTTTAGCTTTAATATCGAAAGGGGAAGTGATTTGTTTCCTAAATTAGAATTTCAATTCTAAATATCGTTGAGAACTCAATCTCCTAAAACAAATATAAAAAAAAGAAGAGAACACACAAAAAGATTTCAATATTTCAAGAGCTAATCTATGGTTTCACTAGAATAAAATTTATTATTTATAATTTTTGAATGAAAAAATTACAAACTCTCTCCATGTATTATAATTTTGAACGGAGAGAAACTATGAATTCTCCCTTATATCATTTTTAAATGAAAAAATTACAAATCTTTGGAAAAACTACAATCCCTGCCTATAGTGTAATTTTTAAAAGACAAAATTACAAACTTTTTTCAAAGTATATCTTTTGAACAAAAAATTACAAATCTTTTCCCATAATATTTGACACACATTACCTAAAATCTAATATATCCATTTACTTTAATATGCGGTACCAGTGAACTATTACTCTCTTATATAAGTTTCACTCTATTTCGAATGTTTCCTATGAGACTTTGAATTAATACAAGACATAACAAATACATTATAGCGTTTAGATTTGCTTCTCAAATTTTGTAGTAAACATAGTCCATATATGTATATATATATGTGTATATATATATATATATATATATATATATATATATATATATATATATATATATATATATATATATATATATATATATATATATATATATATATATATATATATATATATATATATATATATATATAGAGAGAGAGAGAGAGAGAGAGAGAGCTAGAAACGACTGAAACGTAGACATAAGGCAATGGAGAGAAAGAATTCAAGTGATATTGTATGGAGGAAGATTATCCGGTTGATTCTTGAGAAGACAAAAAAGAGCATCCTGAATATTTTTCATTCTTGGAGGAGGACGACAATGTGATTTTGGAGAGTCTAAGAAGAAAATATGGCAAAAAAAAGAGAACAAGAAGATAAAGGCACGTCCAATATTAATGTTGCTGAGAAAGTGATGATGAGAGAAAAAGAAGGCATGTTCAATATGGAAGGTGCTAGTAGCAGTAATAATAATAACAGTAATATTATTAATGTTGCTGAGGATGTGCTTTTTGGCAAATCAAAATGGGAATGTCTGCTAGATGTGGCAAATGTTGACCTCATGAATTGCCAAGGCTATTTTAAGAAAAGATTCAAGAATTCAAAGGAAATAAGGTGAAGAAGAAACACAGATTCAAGAAATTATGCAAGCTCCTCTAACCTCTGCTATGCTATGATCTATCTCTCACAAATTTACAACTTTTAAGATGTTAATTTTCAATCTTGATAGCTACTCTGAATCATGTATTTAGAAGGCTCTGAAACTTTTCACTTGCAAAAGAAATATATTCATTTTCTTTGCTTCTACGTTTCTCCTTCATTTACTTACTGCCTTACGTTTTACTTCTGTCCTTATTATTCTGTTCTTTCTAATTTTAATCTTTCCAACTTTCTTTGTAGCATTTTTATTTTTAAGGATTAATTTTCTTTTTCATAATCCTAATTATTTGATGTTTTTAAGACAATTGATCACAAGACTTGAAAGTTGAAAGAGAAACGGTACGGCTGTTAGAACGCAACTCCTACCACTAAAGAGTGTAATCGTCTAAGTATGACTTGGTCTATTATGACCTCCACTGCGGCAGCATAACATGAAATGAAGTAGTATTCCAAACTCGTTTATTTAATAAGACAGTGATATGATAGGTTTAATTAATGAACACAGTACAAGGTTGTAGTTGATCAGAAACCATGAATCTTGATCTGGTCCTTCCTAACAAGGCGTGCATGGATGAGAAAGTGAGAAGCGTTTTTGCGCTGATCACCTTGGAGTTGGATAATCTTGCCAAGTTCCTTGTCATGAACAACATTGCCGTTGCAGCAGAACTCTTTCTTGAGATCTTTGAGGATCTTCTCGTAGCTGAACTCTTTCTTCAGCCCTTGAACTGTTGTTAGGCTTTTCTTCCCATTCCTCTGTTGTATGCGGATATGAACATACTCCTTCGCCCCTGGTGCATCAGATTCTTTAGCTTCAGCAAATGGGTCGAAACTGATGCTAGGAATCTCAATACCCACCTCAACCATATATCTACCTTGCTTTTTCAACACTATTCACCACCACCTATTCAAAAATTCAACTAACACCATAAGCTACACGATCATAGAATAAGTGTTCATGTCAAAATATTTTACACAACTGACAAAATATTTAGTAGACAACTACAATGCACAGACAACTCAACAATTAGTCATAAAATACGTAGAAAAAGAAAGAAAGAGGAAAAATTAATAGAAGAAATATGTATATGAATATGTTTTGTGAGTGAGTCAACTGGTTGGCTGCGTATGAAGTTGGTTACGAAGTAAAGTTGTTTACAACTCAGCATGTACGGTGGGATTGTTAATTTTGATAATAAAATTCATAGAAATCATAAAAATCTTATTTATGATTGGAGCTATAGTCTTTGAACTCATGGCAATATATATCATGCTACAACAAATTGAAAGACTCCTAACTTGAAAATTGTAATCATTAGTTAATGTTAAACACTATGTACCTTATTCCTACACATCATGTATTTATATGTATGAAAGCCAGAAAACATCTTGTGTGATAGACAGAAAAAAGTTGTAAGTTGTAACTCAAACTTTCACTAACACAATTTTTCAGACTAAGTAGTAATTAAGCATGAGCTAGGAAGATTTCACGTTTGAAAGACGAACCTGTGAGAGAAAGGAAGGCTTGTAAGCAAAGCAGAAGCAAATTGAGAAGAATAGATAGTAGTGGGGGTATATATAGTTGTGTGTGACAGAGTAAGCAATTTAAAAGCAATGAAATTTTTAGGACAATTTCATCATGCAAAACAACTTTTTATAGTATAGATTATTTTATAAATGTTTGTATACACTATATCTTGTATATTAATTTAAGTCTATAGATTTTAGATATTGATTTACGTGCCTAAATCAAAATCTTACAAGTAAGAATTTTTCAGAAATAGCAATTAGTCTAACGGTGGTTAATAGCAGAATATAAGGTTCTTTTGGGTGGATGGAGTATCCTATTCTCGATTGGATTGATAACAGGTGGTAATTTAAGTCACAAAAACGCAACATAATTTGTGTGGTAGTAGTTGTGGCAGAGAAGCAAGGAAAAAGAATTTAGAGTCAAATTGCTTTGGAGATTCTGTTCCTTTTATGGTCTTATGCTTTGCCTTACAGATAAGAATTCTTTTTATCACTTCTCTGTTTGCATTATTTTATAATGATATTTTTCTGTAGAGAATCAAAAGAAAGGTCAGGACAAAAGTATTCATTTAAAAGCCTTTTAAAAAATGAAAAAGAAAATTATTCCAGTCAGATTTTAGAATGATGATACTTGAACACTTAAACACTTCATATTTTAGACATCCTATCAACACTTCTTATTTCTTTCTATCTCTTCCTGTCAAATCATACTACCTATTGTTATTATGATTTTCCTTGATTACTATTATGTCACTAAATGTAAAATGTGTTCATCAATCATTTTTCAAAATTTTAATATTATCATCTAATGATATAAAATGTTAATTAAACTCTTAGGTTTCTTTAATAGTAATTCAAACCTGGTACATTTTTAAGGAAGGATTACACTCATACTTCATAAAGTTTAACAAAATTATCAATTTTTGAGGAAGTTGATGTTGGCTATAAGCCCCCTATATAAACAAACTCCTTTATGAAATTTTATAGGAATCTTTATTCAGTTTTAATCTTTTAATTTCTTTGCAAGTTTCAGTGTTTTTGGACCAATAGAGATTTAGTCAAAGATGACATTGAGAGCCTCATTGATGATGTAAAATGGTAGTAATTTGGACCATGCACAAGATTTGTACTTGAATGAAAATATAAACACATTTAATGTTTTAGTCCCTCACCTTACGTATTTTTATCATGCAATCTTGTTTTCATTCGTATCTTTGTCAGCTATATATATATATATATATATATATATATATATATATATAACTATAAATTTATTATATAAATATAAATTTCCCTTAAGCTAGATCCATAAGCTATTTGGTTCAGTCAAAAGTATAAAATCAAGATTCGATATTGTTGCTGTGAAATGGGGAAGAAAAGATATCAAACATTACATAAAAATGAAAATCATCTTAAAAATGAATACAACTAATTTAAAATTTAAATCATGTATGTGATGATCCATCTTGTTTAGAAACAAAATCCTCATTTAAAGTACAATGCTTCCCTTTTCATCATAATCAAAATTTTCTACTGCCTTCAACAAACCGAAGAGTCTTCTATTTGATTTTAGACATTGAATGTGCCATTCATCTTGTATTTGTATCTTCATATAGATCATTTTCATTTACAACAGAGCATTGACAAGGTTCGTCCCAATGACTAAGTGAAGAATACCAAGATAAAGAGGAAAATGAACAGCGCCAGCAAACCCAATATCATCATGATCTGGCCCTTTGCACTAGCTTTCTTCATGACCATTGCCACTTTTTTCTGTTATCAAACAACGAAACACACTTCAACTTTCATATTCAACATTCAAAAATTTCCCCCCTTGTATTATTACTAATTCATCACAGCAATTTATTAAAATAAATTAATGATAGCAATCAGTCAGATAGATCATAAACACATCAATAAGATAACAAACACTAGAAGCAAAAACTCACTTGGACAAAATCTAGGCGATTAGATGTACTGTCCAGCTCATTACCCAGTTCATCAACAATCTTTTCCTGAAACATCAAGGCTTTAACAATTTTAGAATGATAAATTTCCAACAGAAACAAAATCAAGCATGAGAACAGAGCTTCTATTTTTGAAACAAAATAATAATAAAAGGGCAACCCAGTGCATGAGACTCCCACCTAGTGGGGTTTGGGGGAGAATATAAATATGTAACCTTAACCCCCACAAGGGGAGAGGCTGTTTCTGCCTTTCTGGGATTTGAATCATTGAACTCCAAGTCACAACTCAATAGTAAGATCAAATACTAAAAGAGCTCTTAAATGTCAAATCTACCTGTGCAATGAGCTCTTCATGTATAGTAAGTCCAACATTTCCAATTCTTTGTACACTTAAACTAAGCTCATCCAACTCCTCATCCTGTTTCCTATCAGCATCAATAGATAAAATATAAAAGTCAAAAATAAAATAGAAACCAAGGGTTGATTGCCATTGAGTTTAATCTGATTGTCAGTGAGTTTAATCTCGTGAAGATGTGCATTAAGTCAATAAAAAACAGGACAAAAGACCACTATTTAATTCAATGCCGTATGAATGAGAGAGAAATGAAGGAAAGAAGTACTTTATAAGAAGCATCTGCCTATCCGATTCTGACTCTATGAAATCGTCATTATCCTGGGAAGCATATTGGTTAGATGCAGTTTGATGAGAATTAGGAAGCCTCATTAATTCCTTGCGCATCCCATTTAGACTAACATTGTTTGTTAGATTTGTTCCCATTCCACCTTCGACAGCTTTCTTTGTTGTGCGCACCTAATAAATGTACTACAATTAATCACGAGCACCATATAGACAATAAAAAGAGAAGGAAATCTAATATACGCTACCAATAATAGATGAACAACTGTACATTAGTTTGAGAAAAAATTGATTGTATTCTCCTAACTCTCAATCAAGTTCAGCATGCTACAGATACCTGGGTGCGAGCACCATCAGTCCATCCCCTCCGGCTTTCAAGCTCCACTTCATCAATGCCATACCATGAAGGATCTCTAGAGGCTACAGAAATTGCTTTGTCCAATTCATCCACCTTTCTATCAAAAACATCATATTTCAGCAGTTTGCATAGGTTGTATTGAAGAAGAAAACACCATAGTCTAAGATGTGTGACAAAGAGAAGAAAGAGGGTGTGCTTGTGGAGTTAGATGTAACTTTCAACGTGTTTTTCACTCTCTGACTAAACAACCAACAGCAGAAAAAATCACTCCATTTTTATCCCCATCTTCCTTCTAGCCACAAAAAAAAAAATTCCCCAATGAAGAGTTACTCTCACTCCCTCCCTCTGATCTAGATTTTACTAGAGTCCAAACATACCTCTAACATGTACCTACTAATACCCAAATCCCAATTCTACAAGTGATGGTAGTACCATGTTGGAAGTAAAATTCAACTAAAACAAAAATCTATAAGCCAATCAACTTGTCACTGGTTCAACAAACACAATAGCTATACCTGCCACTCAATGCTTTCACAACCAGTAAGAACTTCCTTTGAAAGACGTGATCGATCACCAGCATCAGAAGCATTCTCCCATTGGCGAAAAGTAGATTGCAGCTTATCAATCTAATCAGAAAAATGAAAGATTTATCAGCTAATAAATCACTTATCACACACCCACTTAAAAAAAAATCCAAACTTTCAGTATTTCCTGCTTCAACTACAAATCACAATAGGATTTCCATCAAAACCCCCAATTTGCATACAAAAACGGCACACTCACATCAATTACATAAGATATTAGAAGATAAGAAGTATCCCAATTACTAATTTTAGCTCAGCAATTAGATTTGAGAAGATGAATCACGTAATGTCACGGATCCACTGATACGAGTAACAAAGAAATCATGCACTAAGTATAAGTTCAAGACATGATTTTTGAAAAGAAAAAAAAAAAAAAAGTAATTATACTTTCCACATTGAACTGAAAACAAAAACTTAGGTAATTTGGGAAAGAGAGAGAGGAAAAGTTACAGATTGTTGAATCTCTTCCTTGACAACATAGAATGGATCTTGAGCAGAGGGCATGGTCGCTGTTTCGAAATGCTTCACACTAACCACACCAGATTGGGAAACAGTGACACACTCTGTTTTCTCTCATTTCTAAATATTCAGTTATAGTTATTGTTATGTTCCAAACAATTTTTTTAACTAATTAATTGGATATGATTTAAAGATAAATTAAACGAGTTGAAGGAAATAAGAAGACATTTCTAAATAATAATAAAAATACAATTTTTTCCATTAAATAATTTAGGTTAGATAATCAATTTGATTTTGAAAGTGAATTTTGTATTTTTCTTCAGAAATTGAATAAAAACCTAGCTTGAATACTTAATTTTAAGGACATACTGAATTATTCTTTTACAGTTTTTGTCTTATCAAAGTTTTTTCCTTTGTCGGAGACTTGTCAAAGTTATTAGTTTATTTTTTAGTTAAATTTTACATTTTTCTTTTCTTACTCAATTATTAATTATTTTAAGTGTAAAAGTAAAATATTATATATTATTTATTTATTATAAAACAATTTTTTTAAAAAAATAAAACAATTATGTATGTATAAACATAAAACCTATTCATATAATTATTATAATTAATTGTTAAAATATTTTTTCACAATTAATGTAAATAGACTATATTTATGTATATGGCTTTACTTGTTCAAAAAAAATTATAATAAGGTTAATACTTAGCATAGAATTTTTGCTTAAAGAGAATACTTAAATTCACTGCTTTCAAACCACTTTATCATGTTTTGAGTGAATTATAGTTTATAAGAATTGTTTTAAAACAAATTTGGAAGATTTATTTTGGGAACAATTAATAAGTGAAATGTTGCTAAAAAATCAAGTGAAATATCAGATATTTTGATGATAGACTTGGATTATCACATCTAACACATTTAGTAACTAATTTTACGCAGTATTTTTTTTTTATTAATTTGTAGTTAAATAGTTCATTGTGTATTAAAATTTTCTACCAAACATTTTTCTAAAAAATTGAGAATTGGATGTAATATCAGTGATAATTGAGATTAACAGTTTTGTAATAGAGTGAAGTGTTAAGTTAAACAGATAAATACATGGAACATAGGTAACTATTTGCCATTAAGTACATTCAGATCCATGCGTAAAGAAAATCTAAAATGGAATTTTTTGTGTTCCACACATTACACATGTTGTAAGAGAAACAAAGCTCAATGCTTAATCAAGTTGCGGATAACATAGGGAAGGATGCCACCATGATCAATGTATGCCAGCTCCACCTGTGAATTGAGCTTCAAAACTAAGTATCAAAGTGAAGTCATTGTGTACATTATGATCAATCTTAGATTATATAACTTGTTCTTAGAAGGCATATGAATTAGTAAGATACAGTTAGTTACCCTTGTTTCAAGGCAAAGCTTGCATGTAAAAGCTTTGCCAGTGTCAGTGGAGACATTAACATCTTGACCAGGTTGTATTTCACCAACTTTTCCTGGAAGATCAACCGTGAAACGCTCATGACCATTTAATTCTTGTGTTTCAGCATCATCACCAGGTTTGAAGCAAAGAGGAATGATCCCCATCCCTGAAACGCCCCGCCGTATTTCATTGCTAAAATATTTTTATTTATTATTATTATTTGAAATTGTTTCCCTTCATTTAGATTTCTTTAAATAAAATCTTAAAATAATTTTTCATTGCTAACAAAACGTCACCAAAATAAAACACATCACATAAATCACATCACAATCTTACATCAAAGGTTATTTACAAAATGTCACATAGGTACGTAATATTGTGACAATTATAATATATACATTATTCTATTACATCCTCGTGTTAGCTAACATTCCTTGACATCTCCACACGTGATTACTTGAATCTACCTCAATCCGCTCCTCCGAATAAAATTCAGGATCATCACAGGTGTCAAACCACAGACACAAACACGCAAGGGTGAGCTTTCCATTAATAGCATATAAAATATTAATATGATATATTTCAAAATCAAATAAATAAATAATGAATTATGACTTAAATGAAATTTCTATATGATGCATGCTCCAACCTCAACTCCAAAAATATGCAATGTGGTACCATAATAGATAATACGATGTAATCATCGAATAACTTTACCGACCAGTTGGGATTTCCCGGTGTTGCACGAATCTCATAAACAATCATGTGATCATCATGAATTAAATAAATTCTCACCATAAAAATCCCCAAGTCCGCATCCCACCAAGACGCACGGCTTAAGTTTATTATCTGTCCCTCTAACCGAGGCCACCTCTTTTGAGGCATGTATGCATGAATGAAAATTTTACCTCCCTTTCTAGAATATTATTTAAAATCATTCATATTTCAAAATACCAAAAACAATCAATAACCACCAATAAAAAAATCAAATCAAGAAACACCCATAAACAAGATCCGTATACGTGAACAAGATCGTATACGTGAATAGTACCGTATACGTGAATAGTACCGTATACGTGAATAGTAACGTATAAGTGACCGTAGTCCGTGAATAGTACACTGGTAAGTTCCCAGAAAGAGTGGTGAAATCACAAATGGATTCCCTTAATAACCAGGTCTTTCCTTAGCCGTAACTTTCCTAGACATGCACTTCCACACTACCACCTTTTTTCCTAACAACAAGAATAGTTCTTTTCTCGATGTGGAAGATCGACAAAACCGCAACCACAGAGCATACTAAGAATATTCTTAACACTTTAGCATAACAACAATAATAATTACTTCGATGTGGAAGATCGGACAAAACCGCAACCACAGAGCATACTAAGAATACATGAATAGTACCATATACATGAATAGTAAATATTGTATACATGAATAATAACGTATACATGAATAGTAAAATACGGCATACATGAATAGTAAAATACGGTATACATGAATAGTAAAATATTGTATACATGAATAGTAAAATAACGTATACATAAATAGTAAAATACGGCATACGTGAATAGTAAAATACGGTATACATGAATAGTAAAATACGATATACATGAATAGTAAAGTAAGATAAGGACAACTCCCCTTACTTGTTTCTCCTAGCTTCTCTATTCCTTCCCCTACTTACTTGCTCCTATCTAATTTGGAGAGATTTCTAAGAGAGAGTTTAAGAGAATGTTCTTGATTTTGTGATTATAACTGAAACCCTTAGGCCCTATTTATAGGATTTCAAAAGTTATATTTGGTTACTATTTGCACAATAATATGATCCGTGATTATATAGTTTTTTACTATTTACACAGTAATTTACTATTTGCACAGTAATTTACTATTTACACAGTAAATTACTATTTGCACAGTATTTTACTATTTACACAGTAATTAACTATTTGCACAGTAATTTACTATTTACACAGTAATTACTATTTGCATAGTAATTTAATCTTCTTCAAATTATATTTAAATTTTTGGAGTGTTACAATACTACCCCCCATAAAAAAAATTTCGTCCTCGAAATTTACCTCATTCAAATAGTGCAGGGTAGCTTTTCCGCATCTCACTTTCCAGTTCCCATGTTGCATCATCTGTTCCCCAAATAACCTTTACTAAAGGAATATCTTTTCCTCTTAAGGTTTTGATACTCCTATCCTCAATCCTTATTGGTAATGCTTCATATGTTAGATTATCCTTTATTTGTACATCATCTAACTCAATTACATGTGATGAATCATGAATGTATTTCCGAAGTTGGGAAACATGGAAGACATTATGAAGGTTAGAAAGAATTGGGGGTAAAGCAATTTGGTAAGCCACAGGACCTACTCTCTTTATTATTTGGAAGGGACCAATGAAACGCGGTGAAAGTTTTCGGGATTTTAAAATTCTCCCAATACCGGTCCAAGGATTTACCCTTAAGAATACGTGATCACCAACATCAAATTCTAAATCTTTTCTTCTTTTATCATGATAACTTTTCTCGCCTACTTTGTGCCGCTCTCATCTTTTCCCCGAATTAATTTAATCTTTTCGAGGTTTGTTGTACAATCTCGGTCCTAAAATTAAACTTTCTCCCGATTCATCCAACACAAAGGGGTTCTACATTTTCTTCCATATAAGGCTTCAAAAGGTGTCATACTAATGGAAGAATGAAAACTATTATTGTAAGTAAATTCTATCAAAGGCAAAAAGTCTACCCAACAACCTTTATGTTCTAAAACACAAGCTTTCAATAGATCTTCTAAAGATTGGATTGTTCTTTCGGTTTGTCCATCATTTGGGGATGATAGGCTGAACTTAGTTTTAATTTGGTGCCTAAAGCTTTATGTAGACTCTCCCAAAATCTTGAAGTAAATCTAGGGTCTCTATCCGATACAATACTAGATGGTACACCATGTAATCTTACAATCTCACCTATGTACAAATTAGTTAATTTATCTAAAGAATACCTAATATTAATAGGAATAAAATGTGCGAGACTTAGTTAAACGATCTACTATAACCCAAATTGAATCAAATCCCCTAGGGCTTCTTGGCAAAGCTACCACAAAATCCATAGATATGCTATCCCATTTCCATTGTGGTATTTCTAAAGGTTGCAATAAACCCGAGGGTTTCGATGTTCAATTTTAGCCTTTTGACAAATTAAACAAGAATACACATATTCACAAATTTCTTTCTTCATTCGAGGCCACTCGAACATGGTTTTCAAATCTTTGTACATTTTAGTGGCACCAGGATGAATACTTAATTTGCTTTTATGTGCTTCCTCCAAAATTGTTTTTCTAACTTCTTATATTAGGAATACAAATTCTATCTTGAAACCTCAAAATACCATCCATTCCAATCTTAAACTCACTACTTTTCCCTTGATTCAAAATTTCCATTTGAGTTTTGAAAAAGGATCAAATTCTTGCTTCCTCGTCTAATTTCTTCCAAAAATGTGTTAGAAATTTGTAAAGCTCCTAATCTAATACTCGTATTAGTAGTTTCACACACTAAACTAAGATCTCAAATTGTTCTAATAAATCCATTTCTCTAATCATCAGTGAAGACATAATCAAAGACTTCCTACTTAAAGCATCTGCTACCACATTAGCCTTTCCTGATGGTAATTAAGTTCAAAATCATAATCCTTTAAAAATTCCATCCATCTTCTTTGTCTCATGTTTAATTCTTTTTGACTAAATAAATATTTAAGGCTTTTGTGATCGCTAAATACTTCAAATCTAGTTCCATACAAATAGTGTCTCCACATCTTAAGTGTGAATACTACAAATAGCTAATTCTAGATCATGGGTTGGATAATTTTTCTCATGAATCTTAAGTCAATCTAGAAGCATATGCTACCACTTTACCATCTTGCATCAATACTCCTCCTAAACCCATTTTAGATGCATCACAATATAGTACAAAAGGTTTCTTGGGATCAGGTAAGGTCAATCTTTGGAGCGATGGTCAATCTTTCCTTAAGAGTTTGAAAACTATCCTCACATTCGGTGGTCCAAATAAATGCCGATTCTTTAGAGTCAAGGTAGTCAAAGGTAAAGCTATTTTAGAAAAATCCTTAATAAATCTCCTATAATATCCTGCTAATCCTAGAAAACTCCTAATCTCTTACAGTTTTAGGTCTTCCCCACTCCAAAACAGATTGTACCTTAGAGGGATCTACAGATATTCCCTCTTGACTTATCACATGACCTAAAAAACTCATTTTCTCCATCCAAAATTCACACTTAGATAATTTAGCAAAAAGCTTTTTATCCTTTAAAATCTGTAATACTATTTTTAAGTGTTTGGCATGATCCTCCCTATTTTTACTGTACACTAATATATCATCAATGAATACAATTACAAAATGATCAAGATAAGGGTGAAAAATTTGATTCATGTAATCCATGAATATCTCTTTGGAGCATTAGTTACTCCAAAAGGCATAACTAAATACTCATAGTGCCCATAACGAGTACTAAAAGCAGTTTTGGAATATCTTCGGATTTTACCCTAATCTGATGATATCCTGATCTTAAATCAATCTTACTAAAGATACATGCCCCTCTTAATTGATCCATAAGATCATCAATCCTAGGCAGTGGATATTTATTCTTAATAGTTACTTTATTTAATTGTCTATAATCTATACACATTCTCATGGTTCCATCCTTTTTCTTAACTAACAAAAACCGAGCTCCCCATGGTGACACACTAGGCCTTACTAACTGTTTGTTTAACAATTCTTCAATCTGTTTCTTTAGCTTTACTAGTTCTAAGGGTGACATCCTATAAGGTGCAATAGAGATTGCTCCAGTCCCGGGTAGGTCTATCAAAAATTTAATTTCCCTTGTAGATGGTAGTTGATTTACCTTTTTAGAGAATACTTCAGAGAAATCCTTTACTATGGGTATATTATCGAAGGTGACCTTTCATTCTACTTCAAGGTTAGAAAGGATCATATATACCTAATTGTATTTCTTCATGTCCTATTTCACTTGGTTGGTAGAAATTATCTCAATATCCTTTCTTACTTCAGATTCAAAAAAATTAAGGTTTTATTAAAACAGTCTATCAGGACATAGTTGGAAGATAACTAGTCCATTCCAAGGATAATATTAATTTAGTTTAAAGGTAGGCAAACTAGGTTAACTATGAAGGTTTTGTTACTTAGTTTTATAGGACAATCTAAACAGATATGGGTGGTTGTAACAAACTCATGGGTAGAGGTAGTTATTATCAATGTCTAGAAAAATAGTGGAAGTTGTAACCTTTTAGCAAAATCAAACGATATAAGGGAATGAGTGGCACCAGAGTCAAATAGTACAAGTAAAGGAATTCCACGTACGTACCTTGTACTAGATCATTGATATTTGAGACCTTAACTCCATCAAGGGTGAATATTCTTCCTTCAACCTTTAATTCCCCTAGTTGATATTGTTGGTGCCTCTTGAAAACTATTGGTCATGTTATACAAAACTTAGTCTTCTCAAGTCAAGATGGTTAATCTTTTATCATTAGGTAATCTTCTTAAGCATATCAACTTTAATTCCTCCTTGGGTTACTACTTGTTCCTCCTTTAACTAAACTCTTTCTACCTTAAAAATAATAGTTCCTCTCTCAGATTTCGAATCCTTCTAGTTTCTCTAAGGTTTCTTTAACCATCAAAATGCATCAACCATTATTGCATCATCCTAGTATATCTTCTAAATGCATCTTAGTGTTGTCAAAAGGTTTTGTATTAGGATAAGAGCTAGGTAGTTACTAATCATTTCCAATAAAGTTATCTTAAGGTCTTTTAACTTTTGGTGATATTCTTAGGTTTTTCTAATCCTTAGTTCGACATCTCCTTTGAAGGGATCATTTTCTAAAATTGGCTTCCTTTAGGATTCACTTTCGATCCTCTTTATTTTCTTTGTTACTTTCTAAGGAGAATTTCATATATTGATTTTAGTTCTATAAGTTTCTATCTTTTTCTCTTCTAAGGGAGTTCTCTTTTATGGAAAATTCTCTTAAAAGGGTTTTCTATTATAGGTAAGTTATCTAGGATATCTTTTGATTTTATCTCCAGAGAGGGTTATCTTTATGTCTAATTTTCTCCTTAAATCTTTTTAGTCTTAGTTGGTAGGAACATCCTTTATAAGTTCAACAACAACTCCTTCCCTAAATTCTTCATTTTTCTTCTTAGCCTACGCTTATCAAAACTTAGGTAAAAACTTATAGGGCTTTAACTACAATTCTATAACTTCTTTCAACCACTACTTTCTATTCCTAATAGATTAAACTACATCTAATCCTAAGCCGTGTCACTATCCCTAAAACTAATTTTTCATTGATTGAACCAATAAGCAATCAAGTAAACACTAACTAATCAATTCACTCATTAAAAGCACACCAAATAATCAAACAAGCACACAAAGCACACAAGCAAACAATCATTCACACAACAAAAACATACAGACACATAACTCACAAGTCGAATCGGTTCGACTCGCTTCGATACCAACCGAAACGCCCGCCGTATTTCATTGCTAAAATATTTTTATTTATTATTATTATTTGAAATTGTTTCCCTTCATTTAGATTTCTTTAAATAAAATCTTAAAATAATTTTTCATTGCTAACAAAACGTCACCAAAATAAAACACATCACATAAATCACATCACAATCATACATCAAAGGTTATTTACAAAATGTCACATAGGTACGTAATATTGTGACAATTATAATATATACATTATTCTATTACATCCTCGTGTTAGCTAACATTCATTGACATCTCCACACGTGATTACTGAATCTACCTCATCTGCT
The DNA here is from genome assembly GCA_026586105.1 of Hylodesmum podocarpum. Taxonomy (NCBI): domain Eukaryota; kingdom Viridiplantae; phylum Streptophyta; class Magnoliopsida; order Fabales; family Fabaceae; genus Hylodesmum; species Hylodesmum podocarpum. Next base: position 2,004,592 of record JALJEV010000519.1, on the reverse strand, counting down.
CCTCCGAATAAAATTCAGATCATCACAGGTGTCAAACCACAAACACAAACACGCAAGGGTGAGCTTTCCATTAATAGCATATAAAATATTAATATGATATATTTCAAAATCAAATAAATAAATAATGAATTATGACTTAAATGAAATTTCCATATGATGCATGCTCCAACCTCAACTCCAAAAATATGCAATGTGGTACCATAATAGATAATACGATGTAATCATCGAATAACTTTACCGACCATTGAGATTTCCCGGTGTTGCACGAGAATCTCATAAACAATCATGTGATCATCATGAATTAAATGAATTCTCACCATAAAAATCCCCCAAGTCTGGCATCCCACCAAGACGCACGGCTTAAGTTTATTATCTGTCCCTCTAACCGAGGCCACCTCTTTTGAGGCATGTATGCATGAATGAAAATTTTACCTCCCTTTCTAGAATATTATTTAAAATCATTCATATTTCAAAATACCAAAAACAATCAATAACCACCAATAAAAAAATCAAATCAAGAAACACCCATAAACAGTACCGTATACGTGAACAGTACCGTATACGTGAATAGTAGCATATACGTGAATAGTACCGTATACGTGAATAGTAACGTATAAGTGACCGTAGTCCGTGAATAGTACACCAGGTAAGTTCCCAGGAAAGAGTGGTGAAATCACAAATGGATTCCCTTAATAACCAGGTCTTTCCTTAGCCAGAACTTTCCTAGACATGCACTTCCACACTACCACCCTTTTTCCTAACAACAAGAATAGTTCTTTTTCTCGATGTGGAAGATCGGACAAAACCGCAACCACGAGCATACTAAGAATATTCTTAACACTTTAGCATAACAACAATAATAATTACTCGATGTGGAAGATCGGACAAAACCGCAACCACAGAGCATACTAAGAATACATGAATAGTACCATATACATGAATAGTAAATATTGTATACATGAATAATAACATATACATGAATAGTAAAATACGGCATACATGAATAGTAAAATACGGTATACACGAATAGTAAAATATTGTATACATGAATAGTAAAATACGGCATACGTGAATAGTAAAATACGGCATACGTGAATAGTAAAATACGGTATACATGAATAGTAAAATACGATATACATGAATAGTAAAGTAAGATAAGGACAACTCCCCTTACCTGTTTCTCCTAGCTTCTCTATTCCTTCCCCTACTTACTTGCTCCTATCTAATTTGGAGAGATTTCTAAGAGAGAGTTTAAGAGAATGTTCTTGATTTTGTGATTATAACTGAAACCCTTAAGCCCTATTTATAGGATTTCAAAAGTTACTATTTACACAGTGATTTGGTTACTATTTGCACAGTAATATGATTCGTGATTATATAGTTTTTTACTATTTACACAGTAACTTTTACTATTTGCACAGTAACTTTACACGTGAATATATAGTTTTTTACTATTTACACAGTAATTTACTATTTGCACAGTAATTTACTATTTACACAGTAAATTACTATTTGCACAGTATTTTACTATTTACACAGTAATTAACTATTTGCACAGTAATTTACTATTTACACAGTAATTACTATTTGCATAGTAATTTAATCTTCTTCAAATTATATTTAAATTTTTGGAGTGTTACAATCCCAACTAGATTACTGCAGTGAATTCTCTCAAAGCTCTTGGCAATAATTGCTTTCACCCCCTGCTTGTGTAAAAGCAAGTTAAAATGTATTTTGTACAAGTGTTAAATAAGTTTTGCGTCCCCAAGTCTTTCAAATTTTGATATTTAGTATTGAAAATCCCGAGAATATGTTGATATCTCCCTGTTAACTAGAGATATAATTTATTGTATGTATATAAGTGGAGCAATCTGTAAAGATAAAGTCCTTTTTTTTGTGGCAGCAGAAAAATTGAACTTGAGAGCAGTTGCCAAAATTGAAAACATGAATAGTACTGTTCACGTGAATGTTTAGTACCGTGAATGTTTCGGTGCAGTCGGTGTAGCAATTGTTGAAAACATGAATAGTACTATTCACATGAATAGTACTATTCACATGAATAGTAATTTGGAAGGAGTGTTCCTCCTCCTATAGATAGGAGGAGATGGATGAAGGAAAAGGTAGCACAACATCCAACAGATACACCACTGAGAGAAAGAGAAATAGAGTAAAAGAAAAATATAAGTATTTTCTTGTGAGTTTTTTTCTAGTGAGTGTGTTCTCCTATTTTATAAGAGAGAGTGTTGTTGTTCTCTCCTTGTATTTAGAGAGAAGTTGTAATTTCTTCCACTTAGTGAAACTAATTTTTCTACCGTTGTCCGTGGTTTTTCCCTTATTTGTTGAGGGTTTTACACGTAAATACTTTGTGTCAATTTCCCTTTTTTCCTCTACTCGAATTTTACCTGTGAAAATATTCTATTACTCTGTTACCCAACACAATCCTCACCTTACAAGTTAGTTTTACAGAGTTGAGTTAGACTCAATTCACATTTTAACATGATTTTGAATAGTATCTATGCTCGGATTTCTAACACACCCTCCACCTTGAGAAGGGAACTTCTCGAACGTAGAAACTATTCAAACGGATGTTCAATAGCCACCCGACAACGTGTGACCTAATCTCTACGAACAATCTTGGGATTTTCAACATTTAGTCCCCTAAAATACTTTACTTTGTTAGGTTCGATTAGAATGATTTATATTAATAAAGAAGTTTCATGTAACATTTTTCAGATGAATACGTTAGAACTTAATCATTCCAGTTACTATAGACTTAAAAAATACCGATGCAAAACAAGGAAACAAAAAATTGTAAAGGGATAAAAATTGAAATCTAAAATTGAAAATCTTATATACCTTTGTAAAACAAGAAAGAAATGCAAACATGCAATAAATATAATGGAATATTATTTTGTTATTTGGGAGCTCACAAGTAACAGAGGACCCTTGGCTGCCCAATCTCGAGAGCTTCCTGTTCCATAGTCTGCTCCAGCCAAGATAATGGTATCCACACCAGCAGCATTGTACCTCTATGAAGTACACACAAGATCACATCATGCATTTATTTGTGAATTTCATAGGAAACTTCAGCAAATGGACTAGATACAAATAAAACCAGGAATGATGCATAAGTAGGCTAAATTATAACAACTTTACTTCATAGTCAACTGCAATGCGCAGTCAACCAGTCAACTCACTCACAGAAGTATACATATGCGTATTTCTCTCTCTTTACATTTTATAACTAATTGTCTGATTATCAGTAGATTGCAGTTGTCTACAAAATATTTTTCAAACAACAATGCATTATTAAGGAACATATTGGATAGAAGGGTGTACATATTCATTAGTCACAGGTTCCAAAAACAAGTAGTATATATAATACACCACATCTATTGAGTAAAAGACACAAAATCATGCGTGACTAAACACGCTATAAACATATAATCCAAGTTACTTTTGTATCATGGTAAAATGGGTAAAACTATTTTTGATGCAGCCACATATGACTAAAGCATATCCATATGCTAAAAATATTAATACTCACCATTGCTGCATCATACACAGTCAATTTTTCACCTGTTGGAATGTGAATAGTTTTTGGACCAACTTCTCCATTTAGAAGTTTGTTCACAAGGCGTGTATTGGCGAATGTGCCTCTCACCATCACTTCATGGTTTCCCCTACGACTGCCATAGGAATTGAAGTCCTTGTGATCCACACCATGCTCAAGCAAGTACTTTGCAGCAGGGCTATCCTTGTGGATTCTCCCTGGGGGAGAAATATGATCAGTGGTAACACCATCCCCAAAGTAGAGCAAGCAATGGCAATCCTTTATCCCCCTTAGACCAGGTGGCTCCATTGTCATGTTCTTAAAATAAGGAGGCTCATGAATATATGTGGAGTTTGGATTCCATGAGTACAAAGTTGAAGCAGGAATTGAAAGCTGATTCCACATAGAGTTGCCCTTTGTAATAGTCTCATAAATGCTCTTGAACGTGCTTGGTAAAACATAAGTTTGAAGGACCTATATGTGCATAACAAGAAGTACTAGTTAAAAGTCCATGCGTTGATTAACATTTTAATCTCTTTAACTACCTTAGGATTTTCTACTACCTTGGAGACCTCTTCATTACTAGGCCAGATATCTTTTAGGTACACATTCTTCCCATTTTTTCCTGTTCCTATTGGCTCTTTATTGAAATCAATGTCAACCTGCAAAGGAAATTGTTGTTTAGCCGAAATTCAAGATAATCATATGATAAAATTTACCATCTTCTCAGGACGAAATATAAAAATCTATCCACCATACTTCTTTTTTCAAGGAACATTTGTTGTGGATAATAGAGACAGTTGTTTACCACTCACTAAACATGCATAAAGATGTTTGAAAAAAGTAGAGCAATGTGTAAGTGAACATCAAAAACTTTTCAAAGCATATTTTCACGGGATGAAACCATTGATTCTAAGTCAGTTTGCTGCTCCATCCATCACAGCTACATGTTAAACTCATCAAACACATTAAGTAATTACATCATCTTGTCTCGAAATGTAGTTAAATTTATTCATTATGTTAGAGTTAGCAGTTTAATATTGAAAATGTAAACAAATCATGGAAGTAAAAGAACACAGACAAACCGTGCCAGCAAGCGCATAGGCAACAACTAATGGTGGAGAAGCAAGGTAGTTAGCTCTAGTTAATGGATGAATTCGGCCTTCAAAATTGCGGTTTCCAGATAGAACAGAAGCAGCAATAATGTCTACAAAAGTTGGAAAAAGAAGACCAAACCATAGAAGAGGTGATTAAGATAGAAAATGAAAATACAACACACAGACACATCTTATACCAGATTTCCAGGATAATGATAGTTAAAGAATAGAATACCACATATTTCATTGTGTACCATTTTCTGAAATTGCAGATGCTACTGAATCATCGAGTTCTCCAGAATTCCCAATACAAGTTGTGCAACCATAGCCAACAGTGTGAAAACCTTGCTGACTTAGATACTTCTGCAGACCACTGAATATTAAGTATAAGCAAGGCATGTAAATTAATACAAGTATAACTGTAACTGATGACAAAAGAGTAAGCATATGAGAAACCTCTGAATCAGATATTCTGTAACTACCCTGGAGCCAGGAGCAAGACTTGTTTTAATCCATTGCTTGACCTGATATAAAGAGCAAATTGAAACACGCTATCTAAATGATTGACAAAACAGATAGAACACTGATTCAATAAGAGTTAATTGTTTACTGTTATCTTTCATGCTGAATTTGCATTTAGGTGTTTAAAATAAAGATTAAGACTAACCTCCAAACCTAGTTCACAAGCTTTCTTTGCAACAAGACCAGCCCCAAGCATTACGCTTGGGTTTGATGTGTTAGTGCAACTTGTAATGGCTGCAATGACAACACTTCCATGCTTAAGTTCAGCCACATGTCCTTGGAAAGAAAACTTCACCACTTTATCCTTTTCTTCTTTTGATATCCCAAATCCCTGATAAAAATTTAATACTATACATTTGAGTGAAAAATCTGTTAAAACAGAAAGCAAAAATGGACAACGTGATTGCACATTACACAGGGATAAGAGTGATCATCTTAAACCTCTAGTCAAGAGAGTAACAACAACACAGTCAACATGATTGATCCATGGATCTCATTGTTTATTCAACAAGATACTAGATTTTGGGATGTTCCTATGTTCACTGAATGAATAGTGTTGCTATTGAAAATGAAAGTATATATAGTGTACCATCAAGACCATATATGTAGTTTATACAATTTCAAAATTATTTGGTAGTTCATTGATCCATTTATTTTAATGTATAATATGATATTAAAATATATGTAATATTGATTGTTAGATAACATATCTAGTTTGTCCAAATTGTATAAAAATTTGTATATATAGTCTTATTAATAAGAATATCAAATTAAATTATTGGATCATTTAGATTTATTTTATACCAAAAGTTATTAAAAGGTGTAAGTAAACAAGATTTACACCTTGTGTCTTACTCTCTCTCTTTCTATATGTGTGTGTGTGTAAACCAAAGTCATTTATAAGCTTCAGGTCACCTTGAATCCAACTTTGTTGTCAAGACATGCGTGCCAATCTGCCTTCATAGCTTTCAAGGGAACTCGATCATGAGGCCTTTAAGAATGTATGAAAGTGTAACAGAACAAAGCAAATAAAGACAAAAGAATAACATAAATTCATACAAACATAATAATCAACTATACCTTTTTGGCCCTGAAACACAAGATTCAACTTCTCCCAAGTCTAACTGCAAATGAGATGTGTATGCTCTTTCATGATGCGCCTGGATGACCGAGAAAAGTTTACATCTTTAAATCTATAATTGCCATCACAAAATTAAACTTTTTATTGTAATAGAACACATTACCTCCTTACAGTCAACAAACAATTTGTTTGCATATAAATATGATTTTATCATTGAAACCTGTAAGCAATAGACAAACTTGGTCAAAAAATAAATTGAGCAAAGTTTATAGAGAAAAGTACAAGAACTGAAGAAATCTCACTGTCTCTTCACTTCTTCCAGTCAATTTAAGATACTCCAATGTGACATCATCCACTGGGAAGAAGGCCATAGTTGCTCCATATTCAGGACACATGTTTGCAATAGTAGCCCTATCAGCCAACGACAATTCTTCCATTCCTTCACCTGAAGGTAGATTAAATATGCTAATTTGTTTGTGCAACTGCAGAGAAAAATGGTTATAGAATATTTATCCTCAACAATCTCATGACAAAAACTTACCATAAAATTCAATGAACTTGCCAACAACACCATGGTTCCGCAAGATTTGGGTCACTGTCAAAACCAAGTCAGTAGCTGTAACACCATTACACAATTTCCCTGATAATTTGAATCCAATGACACCGGGCAATATCAAACTCATTGGCTGTCATATAATAAATGAAGTCACCCTTTTAAGTAAGCTTCCCGAACCAGAAAAGAATGTGAATACACTTATCATAATCACCAAAGCTACTTAAAATAGGAAGCAAATTGCCACCATAAGATAAAGCCAAAGCTATGTCTTGATCCAAACATAAGATTTATCCATATCTTTAAGAATATCGGTTCAAATTTTAAAGCCAACTGAAGGAAAACATTGGAACATTGAATAAAACACTACGCAAAAAAAATACGCTTGAAGAAAGTAAACTATCTTCCAAACTGTGACATAAAAGATATGTTGAACTTTACAAATAGTTTTAGACAGATCAAATTTTGCTAAACTTAACAGAAGATGCAAGGGCTTCCTTGCAAGAATTTGTTATAGAAAAATGCATGATGATGCTTTTATCCGACTTCAGCTGTTTATACACATTTATTAACCAACCCACATCTAAACATCCACATCACTTAATATAAGAAAAATATTTTGTAGACAATTGAACTACGCAGACAACAGTGTGGAAAGAGAGAAATAGAGAAATACCTATATATATTTTTGTGAGTGAATTGGCTGGTTGACTGCGTATTGCAATTGATTATGAAGTAAAGTTGCTTAATATAAACTACTAATTTAATCTCTGATTTAACATTAAAAAAATTGCAAGTTCCTTATTTTTAATTTTCTTAGTCATTTTCATCTAAACATGATAGTTTACTCAATTTGTAATAGAAGGAAAACCTCCTTCGTTACCATAATTTACCTGACCAAGCATGGCTGCCTCTGCTTCAATTCCTCCAACTCCCCAACCGGCAATTCCCATCCCATCAATCATTGGTGTATGGGAATCAGTGCCGATCACACTATCTGGGTATAGAATACCATCAGTATTGAAAACTATCCTTCCCAGGTATTCTAGATTTACCTACAAATTCAATTGCATGTCAAATTCTAAGTCCATTTATAATTTTCATTTTTGTACTTGTTTCATTCTTTCTCTATAACCATTTACTCTCTTTCCTTAGGGTTAGTGAAACATAGGTTGATAAACAAGTGTTTCCTTACGATATCTACCTGATGGACTATTCCAGATCCAGGAGGAACAACTAGCACATTATGGAAAGCACATGATCCCCATTTAAGGAAACCAAATCTCTCTTTATTCCTTTGAAACTCAATTTCCATATTTTCTTGTACTGCCTCCTCTGATCTTGCCAGATCAACCTGAACTGAATGATCTATAACAAGTTCCACAGGCACCTGCATGCAACAAGTCCACATTATTCAATATAATAATTCCAACAAGTTGGCCAGAGTACTTGTATATATATATTTTACTTTACTTCGGAGCCAACTATAATACAGAATCAACCATCCAACTCACTCACAAAATATACATATACATGTACACAGTATATATTTCTCTTTCTTCATATTTTATAACTACTTATTCGGTTGTCTGCATATTACACCTGTCTACCAAATATTTTCCATACTATAATTTGACCATATTTCCGGTCGACGTAGAATCCTAGAATATTCAATAGTTATGCATTATCCAGGACATGCAAAAGTGTCGAATCAATTAACCAAAAAATGGGAAATGCATTTATTATAAGAAAATAAAATGCCAATATATAGTGAAAACATGTAGATATATTGGTTACAATTACAAACCGAAGGGGTGATCTTGTAAGGATCACCACCAAGATTCTCAATGGCATCCCTCATAGAAGCCAGATCAACCAGTGCTGGAACTCCAGTAGCATCCTTGTCAACATAAAACAAATGTATTAAGAATTTAAAAACAAACAAAAAATCCATATCATAGATCAATGTAATAATTCATGGAAGTGGAACAAACCTGTAACAGAACACGAGCAGGCATGAAAGGAATTTCAGTATGCTTTTGAGAAGTGTTCTCCCAATCAATAATCTTTTCAACATCATTCTTAGTCACTTTAAAGCTGTCACAGTTACGTATGGCAGATTCTAGAAGTATCCTTATGGGGTAAGGAAGCCTATCTTGAATATGCCAAATAGAAATTTTAGCTACAATTTATCAACATTAGTGACAGAATCTAAAACTGTCAGGAACCAAGTGATATTACTGACACATAAATATGTGTTTGTATTATTCACTTATAAGATTCAAGTTCTGTATTTAGTAGAGAGTACTCTGTTCTTACCAATTCTAGGATCATTCAAAGCAGGTAGACTATAAAATTTTCCATATTCACCACCTCCAGGCTTGGGGAGACTGGTTAGTATTCCCTTGAACACATCTTCAGAAGCTAGAGTGGTGTAGAGAATAATTAAACTTTGGTTTCAAACTATAGTGACTGAGATCATAAAGAAATAACTAAATTTTCTAATAAGATAGTAAAATTCAATTGACCACCTCAATAGTGACAATTTGTATAACACTACAAGTTATGCACAAGTACTAGAATGTTAGGTCAAGTTGTCATACCCATAGTTATCACTTTTCATGCACAAGTAAAGCAGATTCAACAGTGAATAGAAGAATTATTAATTTCAATCTATTGTTGCATCATTGAATAGCATTGAGAAGAAAGTAAATAACTATTAAAATGAGTTTCTATCTTTGTCTTGGACTGAATTAAATTACATTCATTCTTCTTTACTTGCCACCTTGTTTAAATCCAAAAAAGGGGCTCTCTGAAAGGTACACGTATCATTGCACCTTTATCCACGTTTCATGTGCCATTTTATGAGCAGTTTTGGTTAGAACATATATATATATATATATATATATATATATATATATATATATATATATATATATAATTAATTAAAAAAAGATTTATTAAAGAAAATATTTATTATATAAAAATATAAAAAAATATTTTTACTATATTCATAACTCTTTTTTGTATATATTTTTAACATACCTGGAATAAAATTGTTTTATAGAGTTCATTCACAAGCAATTAAATAAGTAATAAAATCCACATAATACTTTTTTTGGCTGAATAAGCAGCTAAAAATACTGTTGCTATGAGCTTGACCTGATTTTTTAGGGAATTTAATCACACAAATAACGGTTATGGAATTTTAATTATGTTAGCTTATGGTGCTGACCACTATTATTCAAATTTTAATGCTATTTTACAAATAAATTTGTTAAATTTTATTCAAATCGTTTGACATATATTTATTCTAACTATATAATATGAACATATTTTTCATATTTTAAGATATTTAATTATAAATATTAATTTACATAGTAGAATTCACCGTGAAATACATTACAAATAAATAATAGAATAAAAAAAACTAAAAATAAAAGCGCAAATAAAAGTGGTAGGGATGGAGAAGACCGGACAGACATGATCCAGCTAGGCCAAGACCCAAAACTATCAATTGGAGCTTTTGCATTATTATACTTCGTGTTTTCTTGATATATTTTTAACTTACATGTGATTGTCTTGTAATTGAGGTGAAATAGTAATGGTCTGTGAACATATAAAATAACAACTTTATTTCACGTTTAATTAATCAATTCCAATAGACAGTCAGTATCTCATTAAAAAAATATATAAATATTTTTCATTCTTTACATTTTTTTTTCTTTCTTTATATTTTATTCATATCTTGTCTATTAAATATTTTTCATAGTAGAGAAAAATATTACATCAAGAACTTCACAGCAGAAGTGATGGCTAAGTCAACAAATGTGGGAAACCATTTAGAACAATCATTGCACCAATACGCTGATGGCTACTTTAGTGCACTTCAATCAATTATAGGTCCTTAACTTGTTGGCCACAAATGAATGGAGAACATGTAAGGTAAGATCCCATCACAGTATGTCCACATGTGGTAACAAAACCTTCATTTAAGTACCTTCAGATTAAGGCGAATATCGTGACAAAGAGCACACCAGAGCATGGAAGTATAATGATACTGTAAATCCTATAATCCCTCCCTTGTCGCCTCCTTTAATAAACTCCTAAATGCCATTTTTTTTTTCTAATCATGCTGAAAAGGCTTAACTGTGCACGTTGACACAAAGGGTGTGTCCAGAAATCACTTCAGTTGAATGCCAAAAAACTTCCATTCAATCCTAACTGTTGGGAAATACCGGCACAATTTCCCTACTCTATGTACTCAAAAATAGGCACTATACAGAAATGTAAAATATAATAACAACGCCAGAAATTTTTAACATAGAAAAACCTTCTCAATAAGGTAAAAACCACGGGACCAGTAGGCCACTTAAATCTCCACTATAACAATAATGAGAATACACAATACAATAATGTATCTTCAATTTGTAGATAACACTTACAAATTGGCTCACTATTTTTCGCTCTTAGAAATCATTCTCTAAGGATCTCCCTATTTTTCTCTCACTCTCTTAGTGAGGATCTCTCTATGCAGCTAACACTTGTTGTGTTGTTGTGGGATGAATTTTTCTTATGCACTGCCTTCTATTTATAGGAGAAGGAAAGTATGAACCTCCACCGAAAGGCAATTGCAATTTGCAATTTGCTATTTTCCACCGAAAGGAATTTGCAGCTGTTTTCAATCAATTGAAAAATGTCTCCACCGAAAGCAATTCCTTTTGGCTGGAATTGGTCAAAATTGGTCCCACAGTTCTCCCCCTCTAGCCAAGAGGGGAATATATTTGGATTAGTTGGGGATTAATGCTAAGTCTGCAATTTCTTTGCAGACTTCTATCTTCTCTTTTGGTAGAGGTTTTGTCCCATTATCCTTGGTGTGTATTTTCTCAATCTTCAGTAGTTTATCTTCTAACACATCACGAATCCAGTGATACCTCACGTCGATGTGTTTCGACCTTGAATGAAATGTCGAGTTCTCATTGAGATGTATTGCGCTTTGACTGTCGCAATAGAGAACATAACTTTCTTGAGTCTGCCCAATTCTTGTAGGAATTTCTTCATCTACAATATCTCCTTGCAACCTTCAGTTATTACGATAAATTCAGCTTTTGTATTGCTCAAAGCAATGCACTTTTGTAATCGTGATTGCCATGAGACAGCTCCCCCTGCAAAGGTAATCATATATCCTGATGTTATTTTCTTGAATCCACATCTCCTGCCATATCTGCATCTACATATCCAGTAAGCATTAGACTTCCATTGCCAATATGTAGATGCAGATATGGCAGGAGATGTGGATTCAAGAAAATCAACATCAGGATATATGATTACCTTTGCAGGGGGAGCTGTCTCATGGCAATCACGATTACAAAAGTGCATTGCTTTAAGCACTACAGAAGCTGAATTTATCGCGATCACTGAAGGTTGCAAGGAGATATTGTGGATGAAGAAATTCCTACAAGAATTGGGCCAGACTCAAGAAAGTTATGTTCTCTATTGCGACAGTCAAAGCGTAATACATCTCAGTAAGAACTCAACATTTCATTCAAGGTCGAAACACATCGACGTGAGGTATCACTAGATTCGTGATGTGTTAGAAGATAAACTACTGAAGATTGAGAAAATACACACCAAGGATAATGGGGCAGATATGATGACAAAACCTCTACCAAAAGAGAAGATAGAAGTCTGCAAAGAAATTGCAGGCTTAGCATTAATCTCAAACTAATCCAAATATATTCCCCTTTTAGTTGGAGGGGGAGAACTGTGGGACCAATTTTGACCAATTCCAGCCAAAAGGAATTGTTTTCGGTGGAGGCATTTTTCAATTGATTGAAAACAACTGCAAATTCTTTTCGGTGGAAAATAGCAAATTGCAAACAGCAAATTGCAATTGCCTTTCGGTGGAGGTTCATACTTTCCTTCTCCTATAAATAGGAGGCAGTGCATAAGGAAAATTCATCCCACACAAACATAGTAAATGTACCAAGAACTGTGTGTGTAAGATTTTGCATGATACAACTTTTCTGAAGCACTTCAATCTTGAGTCGTGCAACTGCAAGGGGTGAACAATGAAAACAGTCTAATTTGATGAACTTAACTTCCATTTCTGATCACACTTTTCTAGTTGAACCCAATATTCCCAATCCAACAACAGACTTTATGTAAAAGTTTCATGTCAGGAGATTGTACTTCCCTGATTTTCTTCTCATGTCAGGAGATTGTACTTCCCTGATTTTCTTCTCATGTCAGGAGATTGTACTTCCCTGATTTTCTTCCAGTAAGGAATAATATCCTTACTACCGCATACATTTCCATGTTAAATTTCCTCGTCTTTCTAACTTAGGAAGAGATGCAATACCCATACCACTAAAAATTCTATCAAATTGAACTTCTAGCCAACCGTTGGTAAAGAATTCTTGTCACAGAGATCAATATTTCCTCTACCACAGAGTGCCATAAATTTATCATAAAATTGCAACAAAGGACATTTATCTATCAAGTTGGAACCAAGATATGCATCTTTGAGGAAGACAGTACTCTTGATACCTTTATTAGTGAGGTAAAATATCCCTTGATGCTTTATCAAGCAAAGCAGCAACTGAGATGGTAGAAAACACTGTGAATGAAATGCATCCAACTGTGCAGATGTCATCCTCTTCTCTATGGTCAAGCTGAGGAGCTCATGAATAACTGCCACAACCCGTTTTCGAGCTTTAGGATCAGCAGCATCAAACCTCCTTGCATTCAAATAAGGAGAAGGAAACTCCAACTTCTGCCATCTCTCAAGCTGCTCAAGGTAACCAACATTTGGCCTAAAACCAGCAGGAAAATTCATTTTGAATGCAAATGAACCAACATAGTTCCCATCTCTTGAAATCTTCACCTTCTTCTTATCCCCATCTGCCTTCAACTTCACCACTCCTTCCTGCACCAACCTAATTGGTGTTTAAATTAGCTCATTTTGAGTTCAAACAAATTTATAATCAGCTTCTCAACCAATGTTTAGATGAGTGTTATCAAAATCAATTCTGAATATAATTGATTTTACAAATTTGATTTTAATTCAAAATTGATTTTAAAGTAGTGTGATATATGTTTGGATATTTTTATCATAAAATCAAGTGTGTGTTTGGATGAACATTGGGAAAATTGATTTTGCAAAACTGATTTTTTCAAAACCAACTTTACTTCACCGCCAACTGCAATTCCCCTCATAGAATATATACATATTTCTCTATCTTCTCATTTTATACATTAACATATTTCTCATCTTGTAACTGGTTATCTGAGTATTCCAGTTTTGTTCCAAGTATTTTTCTTCATTTTAAAGGGATGTGATTTATGTTTCATAAAACCAAATTTGTAATAAAAACTCAACATAAATTTTCATTATCCAACGCAAAAGCTACTCAAAAGTTGAGTCAACCAGAATCAATTTTGGGCCTAGAATTGATCCTGAACCAAATATAAAAAATTATCCAAAATCAATTTTCCAGCGCAAAACCAAACATGCACCCAATCTCAGTCTCACTATTGTTTTATGTTGCTAACACTCCTATAACAATGTACTACGTAAATGCATATAAAAAAAACGATTATTTCCTGAAAATTAAGCGCATTCAATCCAAACACGCACTACGTACCTAGCTTCCCTTGCAGTGACGGCCAAAGTAGAATCCCAATCCTCCAAGACAAGAAAATCCCTAACACCGAAACGCTTAATCGCGAAAAACTGCGGGTATTTGGAAACCAAACAGTCCTTAAAATCGGAGGGAAGGCCCAATTCGGGCCCAACGGACTCCACAGTCTGGAGCGGCACCCTGCAATCGACGCAGAGCATGAGGAGCTTGCGCAAGTTGGTGACCAAGAGCGGTTCCATGGAGGCGCGGGCTTGGGCCTCTTCAAGGGCTAGACGATGGGCCCGGCCCGTGAGGGAGACGGAAGGAGACGTGCCGGTTACGCGGAAGACGGAGGGGTGTTTCTCAATGAGGCCCATGAAGGCCCATTTACGGACGAAGCCGACGTGCTTTTCGAGGTCGCGGAGGAGGAGTTGTTGAGGTTGGGATTGGATGAGGGAGACGAGGTGGAGGATCATGGTGGGCTTCTTTCGAAGCTCCATCACTCTGTCCAGTTCTGGAACTCTATGGTACGTTTTCTTCTTCGGCCTTCTTCCACCGCTTGATTTGTGCCTCGTTATTATTATTATTGGCAAACGACGCACCGTTTTGGAGCCGCGGAACGGCATAGCGTGGCCAAACATCGGACACGAAGGGATGGAGAAATTCAAAACGCCGACAAGGGCTTTGCAGAACGAGTTAGGTTCATGAGTGAGATGAAAAATACTGGACCTGATCCAATTCGGCCCAGACCAAAGGCCCAAAACTATATTAATTAGCTCTTTTGCACAACCTTCCCTTACTTTTTTTTTTTTTTAACAAATTGCATTGTTGACTAATCTGACTTTGTGTTTTTTTTATATAGATTTTTATTGTTATTTACAATAAAAAAAAATTAAGTGAGTGATTTCAATACTCAAAAATCACTTATGCCAAGATTTGAGGTACGATAATGATACGGTTAAGGGATCTTGATTCTGATGATGCAGCTTGGATTACCCTTCAATTTAAGGAAGAAAATGATACCTGCAAAGACTCTCCAATGTTTAAATCAATAAGTATTTTAAGTTCATGTGTTTGGTATGTAGAGAGAATAAAAGTTTAACAGTAATATAAGAGTTTAAGATTTCCTGAAGAGCACGAAGTATTTATATCTCCATGGGTTAATTAAGTAGAAGCGTACAAGCGATCTTCCTGACCAACTTGTTAGATGATGATGATGGTGCAAGAAAGTTGGTCTTTCATCTAGAGTTTGGGACACATGTCTTTCTCGTGAATTGGCTCTTATAATATGATGTAAACTAAATTATCTTTAGATCTTGTCACAACAATAATACTTAAACGGTGATATGACCTCACTTTAACACTATAAAATAAATATCTACAAATTATTCATTGACACAATTTTTATATAAGATTGAAAATATAAATTGATTTAACACTAACTAAACTAAAAGTTACATATGATTGATTTTGTTGTTAATACACAAATTCTTTTGTGGTATATTAGCTCCACAAGCTTATGCTAAGATTGATTTTTTTAACATATTAGTTTTATTAATTAATTATTAATAAGTGGTAGCTTCGCTCCTTAGTTAGTAATTTAAAAATTAAACCAAAATATGAAAAGAATTATATTGAAATAAAAATATCCATATTTCATGTATTTTTTTTCACGGATGCAATGTTTTCAATATAATATCCGGTGGTGAATACTTTATATTAATACTATGGTAGAAGAAATCTAGAGATTCACATGTCAACAATAAAAAAACAAAAATGGATCTAGAGATTCCCCATATAAGAAGAGAAGAAGAAGAATGACCCCATCAATCATCATCCCATGGAACATGAGGCCAGCATATGCAGAAAGCAAAAAGGTTAACGCGTGAAATGAACATCATAGTAAATTTGTCATATTAACTCTAGTTATGACATGGACTTCTGAGACATAAACTGTTACCTAATCTTATCTTAAACAATGACAAAAAAAAAATAATTAATACTCAATTCGGAACTTGCATGCTTTGCTGTGGTAGAACAATTTTGGTTTTTCTTCCTTCTTGCATTTGCAGCATATGTAAAATAAGGAAATAGCTCATTGAATTTTTCCTAAAGTTAAAACTTTGCTCTATAAAATGATATTGTTTAATATATTTTTTTTATTAAATATATATGTTAAATATTTTCTAATTTTAATTAATTAACAGTCTGTCACGCATGTTATTTCATAAAGTATATATAGACACAATTATCTCATGTGAAAGTTTTTCTTATTCTAAAATTAAAATTATAAATGTAAATAATTATACTATCATATTAGAATAGTTAAAATTAAAGAAAAAAATACATTAATTTTTTAATTAAAAATCTACATTGACAAAATATTATCTGTTTTTAACCAAAATTCTCTTTTAAAACTTTTTTCAAAAAGACTTCTTATCAACTAAGATATGGATTTAAATTTATAATTCATCTTTTTATGACATGGGACATTATTTAAATTCTAATAATCTGAAAAATAATTAAAAAAAATTATCATGTCGCTTGAAAATAACTTTATAACAGGTAACAAATAATTTTGTCATTTCATCTTTATTGTCAATCTCCCAACCATCAAATGATCAGAAGCCTAGATATGAACCATCTCACCATAGAAAAAAAAAAGAGAGAGAGAGAAACCAAAAAGGAGTTTTACCTAACAACTAATTGAAAAATGCATACGAAAACAATGACAATGATTGAAATCCAAACAAATAATAGCAGAAGAATAAAACACAAGAGATAACTTTTCATACAGCAGGCAACAAATTACCACGTTGTCTCATCTTATCACATGAAAATGAAAGAGAATGATTATTAAAATAACGACAGAACTTAAATACAGGTTCATGCATGTGTTATTTTTATTATTCTCAATTAAATTTAGAGTTTTGAGAATCTGTAAAATCATTCAATATAATTATTGATTTGATTACGTAGACTACAAAGTGAAATCATATTTTTCTATTAGAGAATATTATAAATAGTAGTTTTAAGAATTATATTTAAGTTTGATCTTAGATTAAATATGTCTTATTTAATTAATTGGAGAATAATATTTTTGATAAAAAAAAATCTTACCACATTCTATGACTTATGGAATCACTCTCTCACTACTCTCAATCACACACAAAAAAAGTTATTGGTCAATAATTATTATATGTATAATAAGAGGTTTAATCCAGAATCTATATGTCTTCTCCTTACTATAAATTAGAATTATAAACATTCCCTTGAAATATTTAAATATATACTCATTTAAGCATTAGAGTATCTTGTAGGTACTCTGAACCGTTCAAAAAGCCTGAGAAGAAGACCTATCACGACATTAGTTCTCAGTCCTAGTAAGATCATTACGAATTATACCAAAATTATGTAAGTCTCTATATTTCATACTGCATGGAGAATGTTACCCTGAACCGTTCAGACAAGCTTGAGAAGAAGATCTATCACGATATTGATTCTCAGTCCTAATAAAATCATTACGAATTATACTAAAGTTATGTAAGTTTCCATATTTCACATTGAATGGAGAATATGTTACCATGAGTTTGAAAGCATTACGTTGGAACAAATGTAGCCTTCTCATTCACGTGGTTTGGCCTACATTCCCATCGTTATATTTTGGCTTCAAGCGAGAATTGTTTCCACTTGATACTTATTGAATCATGGCATCTATCTTGTCAGCTTCATAAACTACACTTTTGGTTAACACTCCATCCACAACATTGCTTGGTATGGCATTTATTCTTGTGTCTCATATAAGCATTATCATGCATATGTAGGCCAACAGAAAAAATAATACTTCGTCAAGTATATATCCTTATTACATATATTGTAATACACACTTGCACGTAATCCACCAATAATATCTAACACAAATGTGATGCACATTCAAATCATACTTTAAGATACATGCTTGCTACAAAATCAATAATATCTCATTAACACTCTTTTTTTTTTTTCTTCAATTTCTCTTCTTGTTATCTCATTATACAATCTTATAATAAAATAAAAAATATTTTATCTATTCCTCTATCTTGGTACATATGAGCACTAGTTTTACGTATTCTTTTCTAGTCTAAAATATCTTCTAAGAAGTTAAAGACCAACTTTTCAAGTAATAAAATTCATCTAGGAGACAATCTTTTGCATATCCAAACCTAGGATCATGTAGGGATGGGACATAAATGAGTAAATAACATAGGTAGATTTTGAACTCATGTACAAGGTTTAAATTGAAAACCTCTTATTACTATACACATTGTTCTTTCGGTAATTTATGAAAATGATTTATATATATTTATAAATAGGTCTCGAAATACATATTTCACTAATAAATTTTATAAACAGATCTTTATAAATTGACTTAAACAAACAGAGTGACTTATCAAATTAGAGAACAAGCTAGACTTTTTAAAATAGACAGATTAAAAAAATTATCTATTACAAATTAAATTTAAACTTATAAAATAAAAAATAAATATAATTCTTAAGTTATATATATAAAAAACAGAGAAAGATCAAATATTTTTGGAACTCCATAAATTTTATCAATGAGATATCCTATATCCATTTATTTTTTTGGAGTATATTGATGGACTCACTGAATTTTTTTTTTAGAAAATATAGATTATAACAAGAAATTTAATTTACTAATTATAAAATGTTTAATTAGTCAAATGTATCTACTGATTCTTTTGATAGTTAGTTATCGGTAATGATTCTATATATATAAATAAAAGTGAAATAAAAAATTACTTTTCAATTAATCAGTCTACTTTACTATATGTGTTACCACCTTATTGTTTTTCTGGTGTGGAAGCAGTGCTGTCACATTACAGCCGCCATCCAATACGTTGTTACGGCTATTTCGACATTTAGCAGGTTAAGATTCTCCTTCAACGGTGGAAATCTCTTTAGACTCTTTAAATAAGATTCCCACTAAATCTTAGGAGTAATTAAAGAACATTGATTGGGCTAAGACACTGAAAATTCTCACTGACAGAGTTCTGTTTTGTGTAATTGATATCTATATACGTTGAATGGTGGCTTGGTAATATTAATGGTGCATGTGGCCCACCTCAATCTTCTTCATCTTCAACCGCAGAAACTTCCACCAAGCATTTCCTTTGGTTTCAATTTACACAACTCTTTCCAGATAAAAAGTTTATAAAAATCATTGACAAAGCAAACACACTTCCGTGTGCTAATTTTCTTTCTCTTTATAGGATTTTAACTTTTTAATTTTATGTCTATTATTGTTATTAGTGTTATCCTACCTTCACTTCAACTTTTTTATTCCACCAAGGAATGCTCAAAACTATTTCATTTTAAAAATACATCATAAAATCGATTTTACATCTCTCATTAGAATCTTCTTTTTTACACACATAATCATAAATGAAACATATCTGACAACCTTGTTAATTCAAGTTTATTAATAGAACCTTCTTTTCATCTTTTACAAAAAGATTGATAGAAGAAAATGGAATGAAATAGAAAGAAAAATAAATTTTTTGTTTTCTTCCTTGTTCCAAATTAAGTGTTTATTTTCGAACTAAAACAATTTTAAGATTTTTATAATTTTTTAATGGCTGACTTTTTCAATTACTAGTATTTAACTTTTAATTTCTTTTTATTTACTATTGAATAGATTAATTTCATTTAAATTTTGAAACTCTACTAAAATTAGAAAGAGAAAATATTCATGGTAGAAAAAAATTGGATAGTACAAAAGTAAATACATGTGGGTAACACATTTTTTT
The DNA here is from genome assembly GCA_026586105.1 of Hylodesmum podocarpum. NCBI lineage: Eukaryota > Viridiplantae > Streptophyta > Magnoliopsida > Fabales > Fabaceae > Hylodesmum > Hylodesmum podocarpum. The sequence continues at coordinate 1,984,357 of JALJEV010000519.1, read as the reverse complement.
CCATAAGTAAAGTCTTTTCTAGTTTAATTTTTTAACCATTGCTAAATTAATTGGCATTAGCTAAAATTAAATAGAGTTTAAAAACTAAAATAAATTTAAATTATTATAAGCCTAACAACTATAATTTAAAATTAAATTTTAAATAATAACATTTTTCTAAATTAGAGATCGCAAGTGTCTTGCAACTCATAATCTCACTGGTGATGCATGACTATTACTAATTAAAAGATTTGTACCCAAAGAGATAACCAAATACGAATTCACTTGATAAATTATCTCACATATAAGCATGATGCTAAACTTTTATATCAATAAACATGATATTATATATTTTTCTAAATTTTAAAATATTATCTATTTAATTACTATTATCTAAGAAAATAAAATATTTATGAATACTATTATTTTTTAATTTATAAGTTTTCATATATGATACACTAAAAATGTACTAGTATAATATATATTTATATAACCTCCTTAATTGTTACTCAAATCATAAGCATGGGTGTATGTGTAAGATGCGTAATCTCCTTAAAAGAAAAAACAAAAAGAGGAAGAAGATACAAAAATGGTTGTGAAACTTGTGTCATTTGTGCATCATATTTTTTTAACACAAATTCCTAACATTTGTATTGTTGTGTTGAAAACTTTGATTTTTTTGTCTCTTTCATTGACAATAGCTTATCTTTATCTGTTAGCCGCCCAATCAAAAGAAATTGCTGTACCTTCGTTTGTTGTTGGTCCTCATTTAGAATTCTCAAGTACATTTTGTTCACAACAATATTTAACCTAGGTAAGGTTCTACAAATTTATTAAATTACTCCACCAGTTATAACTATCCATATCAATTATAAGCCAACAAAATATGTCAATTATGTTGGAGATCTTATGTTAGAAATATATAACTTTATATATATATATATATATATATATATATATATATATATATATATATATAACTTTATATATATATATATAAAGTAAAAAAGAAATCATCATCTTAAAAGTCAATTTATAGAATTAAATTAGATCTATAATCCACATTTTTAACTAATTATTTAGAAGAAATTTTATATTATTATAAAATAAATCAATTTTTAGTGATTAATTATTTATACGTGACTAACTATATAAGATTAATATATAGGTTAAATTCATGAATTTAGTGTGATTATTTCTTTCTATTATGAAAATATCTCTATTAAATAAATTATAACATCATATATTTGATAAATTTTAATTTTATTTTTTTAAAAATAAATAATTTAAAAGTATATTTTTTTGGATCAAGATAAAAAATTTGAACTTTTTTTATTTATTTTATTTCTTTTTATTCATTTAAATTTTAGTTGGAACTTATATATATATATATATATATATATATAGAGAGAGAGAGAGAGAGAGAGAGAAAGAAAGAAAATATGATATATTATGAGTGGTATTTATTTAGTATTTGAAGTTATAAATTTTATCGTTAATTTAACATATAAAATTAATTTTATATATAAATTAATAAATATTTTTTATAAAAATTATTATTTGTTAGATAATTATTTATTAAAAAATAAATATTCAAATGATTTTAACTAAAAAGAATTATTCCCTTAGTCTGTCCCTGATTATGAAGTATAATATTCGCCTGCGAGTTTGTATAAATATAGAAAAATACAGTTTAAAATATGAGAAAACATGCTCAGAAAATAATCTTTATTGATTTATAATTTAATAAAAAAAATCAAGTAATACTTTTTAATAAATTCTCTGTCTGTGTAAATTAGAATAGTTAACGTCATCAAAGATTGAAAGTGTTCTGAGGACTCATTCTTCATAACTAGAGTGTTTTTCACTGTATATATTTTGTTTAATATGTGATTTGTTTTCTTTCATCTCATCGAATTTAAAATATTTTATTCTAATTTATTACATTTATATTTTAGTTCTGAAAATATATGAATCTCCTTCAGAATTGATTTTTCATATACATGTAAATATCTGAAACTAGTTCAATTTGCAATTAGTTTTATTAATCAATCAATCAGTTTTCTTTTTAATAGTAAAAATGGATTTTCTTTTTAATTTCTTGTAATGGTTTTATATGTTAAATTTAAAGCTACAACTAAATTTCTTTTTTAAATTAATTTTAATCAATAAAAATCAATAAATAAGGATTTGCAATATTATTATATTTATATAATATGTTTTGTGAATAATTATTAATTAATGTTCATAGTTTAATATATTTTATAACTATTAATAAAATTAATAAACAACAAATATAACAAAAATGGTTTTTTTTTTCAACCTAGTGGGTTTTTTTCCAACCTAATGAGTATGATACTAAAACTTGACAACTTGAGATATTTTTCAATGTCAAAAAATCGAACCAAAGCAAATATTTACTGCTCAAATGGGAAAAAGAATTCAAACTAGGAAAAAAAAGTAATTTTTTGGGTAATAATTAGAGAATTCAATCATGATAAGCAAATGGTGAAACCCATTAATAAAAAAAGTTGAATAGGCATTGTTAACGAAACTTAAATTTCATTAGGATCAATTAAGAATAGTTTAATGAATATTTAATTTTGAAAAATTCAGAGTCATGAATCTAAATTGATAAATTAATGTAAAAAATTTCTTTTTACACCAACATAATTCTCAAAGTAAAATAGGAAGGAGATGATAAGATTAATTAAAATATGAAACCTTTTAATTAAGATATTTTATTGAATATATATTTTTTCAAACAGTAAAAATGGGTTGAAATTCATTTGTCAGTCTTACCCGTTAGGAATAAGATAAAAAAAATGTTATTTATAATTATTTTAAAAATTAAACCTAACTCATTTAGAATGATCCGGATAGATTAGGTTTATCAACCAAAGAATAATCATTGGAATTTGTAAATTATTTTTTGTTTTATTTTAAGCATCATTCAAATTCAATTTGTTAATTTATTATGATATATTAATTATTATATGGAGCATCAATTACACAATTATAAACTAATAACAAGGAAAATGGATAACCAATTTAAGCAAAATTATTTTTCTTTTTTATTGTTTTAGGTGCATTGTGGCCAACCTATATAACCTATAAAATCATGAAAGGTTGAATAGAGTCAAAATTTGGTGAAGTTAATGAAAAATTAATTGAGTTAAGTTGATCCACCAAGGTGAGATTAGGTTATTTTAATAGCTTTACTCGAAACCATTAACTAAAAGTTAGAAATATCTCATCCCATTGAAATAATATGAATATTTAAATTTAAAAAATTCACACTCATCTATCTAAACCAATACATTATTATATATTTATTAATTTGTATATATAAAAAATATACTTAGATTTTTTATTTTAAAATATGTTTATAATTTTATTTATTCTAAATGATAATGAAAATATTAAACTTCTTTAATATATATTTTAAGGCATGAAATTTTTAATAATTATTTTTTATGATCATAAGATTACAATATATTTGTTAATATGAAACTCATTAATGTATAAAATATAATCTAATTAATTAATATTGTATCAAAAGTACTATTTAATTTAAATATGTTTTATTTAATAAATATAACATGGTATTCAATATTAATATGTAATCAACTTTATTGGCTTATACCAAGAATATTCCTCAGTCTAATACTGATTAATTAAAATAGTGTGCTCTAAGTTCTAGATTTGAATTTTGTCATCAACATTGCACACACAAAATCAGTGAATTTCTTTTGTGACAGATATCATCAAAATAGATTTTATATTCTTATGTACAATGATGTCAATAAATCTCATATAGTTTGGATCTTTCACCAAAATAAATTTTATCTCTTACAACAATTTTTTTTTGTTTACACATGAGCTGAATTGAAACCCACATAACATGCTTAAGAAATTAATTCTTTTATTTTACAATAAATACAACAAAATTTTGAAATTTATGCCTTTATGCATGCTATCCCAATCCCATCATTAAGGCAACCCCAACAATTCCAAGGAATTAAGTTTAATAATATAATATGTTTGTAGATTTAAATTGATCTAATAATTAACTTTTATAGTAAGAAAAATTTTAACAAATATTTTAGATACAAAATTTTAATAATTACTTTTTGTGATAAAAATAATTAATATCTATTTATCATAATCTGAAAAAAATATATTATAAGTAGTGCATGTACATTCAGTAATATTATTTAAGTTATTGATGTATTATATTTAATAAATATATCATTCAATATTAATATGTAATTTATCTAATTTTACTGAAATAAATATATTTACTATTAATTTAATAAATATACAATGAATTTTAATCATTAAAAAAAGTAATATATTTTTGTATTTGATTTTTAATGTTTACTTTCTACGGAAATGACCTTTTACGTTATATATTTTATTACGAATTATCTAATAAAACAATTGATTATCATAACATTTAGTAATATCAATTCAGTTTTTGAATTTTATGGCTTTAGAAATTTTAATCTCTACATTTTTAAGAACTTGTAGAACCTAAAGTACTTAAAAACAAAAATATAATTAAGAACTTAATAGGATTAATCAAACGACAAGAACAAAAAAATCAAACCAATACTAATTAATACAAACGTTGATTGTTTGTGTTATTTAACTTTTGTGATAGCATACACTCTATATCAATATTATAATTAAAAAAATTATAATAATTATAATATATCTAAATATTAAACCCCAAATATAAATATAGCTGGATAGATATACTCACGATTCCCGTATATTTTGTCACGCGTTAGAAATCTTTGATTCAAAGAATCATGATTTTATAAATGAGGAAAATATATTTGATTGGTTATAAATGTTAATTAATCAAATCCTTTTATGTTTAAATTTCATTATAATTTTTTTAATAACTTTAATTATTTATTATATTTAATAGTTTAACAAAAACTAAAAAATTTACATTGAAAAAAATAGCTTCACAATCTTCTTATGTGAATATTTTTATGAAAAAAGTGAGATGAAAATAATTTTTCAAAAATAAAAATTTTGAGAATATTATCTTGAAAAATAAAAAATGCAAGAGAAATAGAAAAGGAGAGATAAATAATTAATATAATTAAAGAAACGATACGAAATAAATGGTATTAATTGGTGCATTATTTTATATTTGCAGTGTTGAAAATGTAGGAAAATGAATGTTCAGAAACAAAAGGTTACCGTCATAACCTATGGTGTGAAAAGTTAATCCTCTGAGGTGCCATGCCATAGTTAAATACGTGGACACTCATCATTTAGTGGACAACACTGTCTCCTTATTTTCTCTTCAAAACTTTCTCTGCTTTTCTGTTCAGTTCTCTCTCACTGTGCTGCTTCTCTCATTACAACATATTCAGGTAAGCCTAACCTTTTCAATTTTGACTCACCATCATATGTTGTCAAATTTATGTTCTGCTATCAAAATTGAATCTGACCCTTCTCTATTTTTCAACTGAATTTTCCTTTGCATACTCCAGGATATACCAACCATTTTAGAATCAACATAAAGTTGGATTTTTTTTTATTCAAGCTTCTGATTCTATCACAACAACTAAAAATGGTTTTTTTCCTTAATAAAATACTAAATATCTTATTTATGGTTGATAACTTTAAAGTATACAATTTTATATGACTGTAATTTCTCATAATATGAAGGGTTGCAAAGGTTGCTGTCAAAATCATTTTTTTTAAAAAAACCTTGGTCTTGCTGCATAATCACCTTCTGTTACTTCTTTATTTCTACACTCTTTTTTTCTGTTTTTTTTTATTGAATTAGTTTGGACTGAGGGAAACGAAAATGAAAATTCTGGTTCAATGACTTGAGATAAGTTTCTTCAGATTTGTGTTATGTGAACTATATTTATGCAGGAAGTGGTTGATTGATAATGGGAGATAAATATAGTATCCGAAGGCATCATAGTGGGATATGGAAGTCTTTCAGAGATGGAGACTTTGATGAAGAAGAAGTTTGGGATGTTCTCAAGAACAGAAGTGATGGTGGTTCTTCTGGTGCTCACAAGTTCAAAGACAAAGACCAATCTTATTCTCTTCCTGTTAATGCTAGGTCTAGTACTGCTGCAAGAATGATTCCTAGAGTTAGCAATAGTAGTAACAATAGCAGTGCTAGTTCCTCCAATGAAGTCAAGGTTCTTCAGCAATCAGCACCTGTTAACATTCCTGACTGGTCAAAGATTTATAGCAGTAGCACCGCCAAGAATAGTGCTTCAAGGGTTGATAACTATGATGGTGAGGATGATGATTATGATGGTGTTGCAAACTATGGTGGGGGTGATACTGATGATGATGGAGAAGAAAATGATGAGTATGATTCAAAGCTTCCTCCACATGAGTTTATTGCCAAAAGGCTTGAAAGGACTCAGATATCTTCATTTTCTGTTTTGGAAGGTGCTGGGAGAACCCTCAAAGGTAGGGATCTTAGCAAAGTGAGGAATGCTGTACTCTCAAAAACTGGTTTTCTTGAATCACTATAAAAAAGGGTCTTTTCAATAGTGATGTACTAGTATAGTTAGTTCTTTCACATTTGGAATTTATAAAGGACTTCTAGTTAGGGGTTATTATTTTCTTAGGAATGGAGATTGTGTTCATGCTTTGGGGTGATAAAAGGATTGTTTAACCATTTACCAAGAAAACAATGAATGAAGAAACTGGTTGTGGCAAACATAACTGGTTTCAATGGCCTTTTGTTATATCAAATTCATCCAATTGGGATCTGATGTGTGGTTTTGAGCATCCATACAAACATAATGGTGGATGTAAATTGTAATTGTAAAGCCATAAAGCATTTTGAAGGATAAAAGTGCTTTTCTGTTCTTCATTGAATGAGTTTTTCTGTTAGTTCTTTTTTACATCATGTTTTCCATGTGAACAAGTACAACTTATCCATTCGTGGCCTACTTCCCTTGTTCTTTATTACTCTCTTAATGAATATTCAGTTGTATCTATCAACCTTTGGTGAGGAGAGAGAAAAGAAGAGAAAGGATATCAAATAAAAAAATGTGATTAGTGAAAAAAAAAAAACAAAAGGCACAGAGATCAAGAAGGTGGAGGAGTAGTTGTAAGGAAACAGAAGTGTATAAAAATTATTGCCCTCTAAATCATTGATGTGTGAATGATATTTTTCTCTGTTTTCAATGCTATTTCCCCTATATGAATGCTATTGTATCAAGGGAAATCGAACTCCATAGAAACTATTGAATAACCTTTGAATGAGTTGAAAAATAAGAAAAATATGTGGTAGATAAGAACAGTAAACAGATATAAAATTGTAAAGAATAAAAGTTGTATAAGCATAAAATGTGGTTTTTATATTTCTGCATATTTTATTGTTTTTACTAGAAGTTTTTTTTTTTTCTTACCGTCTTTAGTTTGATAATTTTTACCGTCTGTTAAGCACGGAGATTTAATGACGAACTTAAAAAATTATTTATATACGCTTTATGTCCAATCATATTTATATTGTTTACATCCTCTATTTTATCGTAAATACTGACACAGAATTAATCGATACTTATTTTTTAATTAATTATTATTTTAATTAACTGCGAAACAAAATTAAAAAAATAGTTAAGTAATATAACTTCCACAAATATGCATAGCCTCTGTTACACATTGCAATTTCCTCAGTCCTAAAACTAAAAAACAAATGTGTTTGGCTAATTCACTCAAAAGTTGAAACGAATTATTGGTTAGTGTAAAGCTACATACATGAGGTGAGAATTTGTAATAAATGTGGTATAAACGTGATTGAAGTCAAATAGTTGTTTGAGTTGTTTGTCATTCCAATTTAGAAATGACAAGCATTTATAAATGTTTAAAATAACGTGACTTTTATTACTATAACTCTGAAAGAAGGGTCTGAATTAGATGGTTGTGTGTGAAATTGACAGAGACATTCACCAACTTGGTGTCATATAATAATTATAGACTATAATGAATAGTATATAATGACGTGTGACAATGTGAGATGAGAAGAGGAAACAGAAACACCCAGTATGTACTTGTCTCTATCAATTTTTAGCTTTAATCTCCGAATGATTAATTTAATGCAAACTAGGTGTAGAGTATGCTTTCAGCTTTCTGTAGCCTTGTTCCAATTTTAAACAAGTGTTATCTTTTTCCCAATCATTTTTGTTACCATTCTTTACCTTTATTGTTTGTTTCAGTTTTTATCACCTTGCTTCCATGCCAAAACCAAAAGATTTATTAACTGATTAAGACTTAAAGAGAAGAATAAGGTTACAACATCAGTTGATCAACTCCTATATATATATATTCACATATTTTTTTTATTAGTTTTTTTATATACATTTTATAAATAATTGTCTAATTATCTATTTATCAAATTTTTTTATCTTTAACACATTTGTTAAAGGGAAGTGCATTACGATTATCTTTTACACAAATATTTAGTAAATAATTTTGATATCTATTTATAAAATATAAAGTATTTATAAAATATAAAGAAAGAGAAAAAAATATTAATAAAATAAAAATTATATATATATATATATATATTTTATAATTGAGTTAATTGATTGGTTATTTATTAGAGTTATTGTGATATAAAATTCCGTGAGGAATGAAATGATTACGGGTTATGTAATTTTATTTTATTTTTATTTTTAATTTAAATTGTTTTTAAAAAATATGATTGATCTGTTATAATATTATGATTAATTTTAGTTTATATATTATAGTTCATTTTAGATTGGGCCATTTTTTTTTTTTTTGCCTAATTTCTACATAAACTATTTTTGTTGACCAAGTTGGACATTAGTTTGCTAAGTCAGATCTTGGCTTTAATTGTACACAACTGTAATAATATTATTAATTATAAAAAAGATAATAAATAGTTTACACTAATAATAAGACAATAAAAAAGACTAGCTAACAACTAAATATTTTCAATTTATTTTTGTTTTGACACACATTTTATGTTAATTTTATTAAATAAATTTATAGATTTTTTTAGTGAGATCCAATATATGAAATTCATTCAACGATAAAAATTAAAATATACATTTAGCATACTTTTTGTTACTGTAAAACATTCTTTGTATTTTTGTGAATGTTTTATTTAGCACAAGCGTAATATTGTTTTTCAATAATAATAAAATTGTCATTGACTTTATCATTTTAATGATTGGGATGATTAAATTGATAAATAAATGTTTCTTTCTTTCCAATTAATCCAAGGGGATAATTAAGTTTTTAGTTTCTCCAAAATGCCTTTTCCTCTTGAAATTTTTTTAAGTGTTTTGGTTTTTAAAATTTTTTAATAATAGAGTATGCTAAATTGTCTCTTGCTTTAGATGGGGCAACCTCTGAGCCAAAATGTTGCTATAACCTAAATAGCATTTATGTCAAACCTTCCATAGGAAATGTTTAATATGATAGAAAACCTTATTCATCCCAGATTTTCCATGAAGAGGAGCACATAATTTTTTTTAAAACATGATAATTTCTCTTTAACCAAATAATTAACCTTAATCTTAGAATAGGCTCAAATGACACCCTTATTCATCTATAATTAGTGCTTAATAATAATACTCACCTTGTTCCTATTTAGTATGGTCCAATGACTCAATAAACTCCTAATCTTATCTCAGGAATATTAGTACTTTGCCAAACTCATGAAGCCCCTCCTTTGGCTTCCAAAATCTAGGAATTAGGTCCCCCTTAGCTTTTTAAAAATATAAATGTTTTAATTTTTAATGTATAAATTAATTTTAACTAACAAAAGAAAAAATAATAATTTTATTTTTTCTATAAAAATAAACCTTTAGAGACCCACACCAATAGTGATGTTTGGTCTATGTAAGTCACCAAGTACTCTACTTTGCTACAAAGTGTTTATATTCTAAAAACTCTTAATTCTTATCCCTCCAAAAAAATTTCATAATACTTGTTTGTTAAAGTATAAATAAGAAAAGTCCCATAACATCTAATTTCCAACGCAAAAATGATCAAATATGATCGATGGAGGAACGTGGAATTTCTTGCAATTTCTGGTATTTATTTCACAACGGTTAGCAAAATATATATTTTCTCATGCACTTGCCACATTCTGGCAAAAATTTTAAAAAGAAACTTTTCTGACTATTCTCTTCTTTTTCTTTTCTAAGCTATTTCTTTCACCACTATCAAGCATACCTTAAAAGGACAATATCTTCCAACTATTTCAGTGCAATCCTATAATTCATACCCACTTTATTTTTACTCTCCTATTTTAATTTATTTTGCTTTTTTATTTATACCATCTTCTCTTTAATTTTCTCTAATCATATAATTGTTTCTTATTTTATTCTCTTTCACTTCTCATATTTTTATTGACAAAATTTAGTTACCAATATTGTTTCAATCATCTATTACATAGATATTAATAATTATTGTCCATATTTACAATATTTATAAAAAGAGAGGAGTAAAACACTAATATAAGATATAGTAATATATTTTATTTACTCGTATTATATCTTAAATCTATTTATATAACTAGTGAATTTAGATTTTAGGTAATGTATATCAAATACCATTGTGTTTTTCACATATGGTTCTGAGTAAAACATTTCTGTGAGTTTTTTTTTTTTTTTAAAAGTTCTTTTACTACACTCTTTATTATTTTTATAGAGAATATTTTTTAAGACTAGATCTCATAATTTTTTCCCTCTCATTAAATATTTTCATGTTAAAAATTGTTTACGTTCTTCTTATTTTTATATTTATTTTTCTTGTGATTTTATAATGCCACTTATATTACAATTCTTTTATTCTTTCGTGTCTTTCTCAATAATAACATTTTTTTTAGTACAAGTAGAATATATAAGCCAAAAATCAATCTAGACTTTACTAAGTTAGTCCTTTGATCAAAGATAGATGAATATATATTTAAAATATTGAAAAATATAGAAAGCTTTTTTTTAGTAGAAGTGATCCCAAAAATAAGGTGGGAAAGAGTTGGGCTAGAAACTTCTCAAAGGTCTCTCTAGGGCCTAATAAGAGGGTTTTTTAGCCCATTAATACTATATCAATATGTTACTCCATGAAAGTCCATTCTTAATCTTAGGCTTTTAATCATGTCCTTTTGTGTCTTCTTTGCTATTCTCTTCAAACATGAAACACTTTAAGTGTAAAACTCTGTTGTTTTTGATAACCATTATGCTAAAAGTTCATATCAAACAATTGTTTTTTCCCTGCACGACCATTCCACTCATAATATATAGCAGTGTTATTATAATAACACATGTTATAGTACTGTTTTGGTTATATTATTTGGTAGGTCTCTCAATCATGTGATTTTTTTTTAATTAGAGCATCTTTAATCAGGATTATGATCTTATATTTAAGATTATTTATATTCAAAACCTTTCAGTTAATTATAAATAATAAAATTTTCGTACTAGGATTGAGACATCGTATAAGATTCCTTGAGATATGTATTTTTTACAACTAAACGTGGAATCAATAAAAATTAACATTTAAAAGAATAACGTATGATTCACGTGAAATTTTAAAAAAATTATCATTGTAACATGTGGTGCAAGATCTTAAAATAAGATCCACCCCTAAAAATCTCTTAAGCTAATTAAAGAATCTACAATTCAATCATTTATAAAAAATTTGTAATTGAATCTCCATATTAGTTTATGATAACTTGAAATCACTTATTAATTAATCACTTTTAATGAGTGTTTTAAAATTTTTAGGAATTAAATTATAAAAATTTACAAAATCAATGATTAATCATATTTTTTAATTTGGGAATCCAATTTAAAATTATTAAATAATTCAAAAAATGATATTACTTTAACCTATTATTTTTCTATTTTAGTTCACTAACACATTCACTTATTTTTTAAAATTAACAAGTTATAACTGTAGATTTCTTAAAATATCTATACTATATATCTCTCTAATTTAAAAATACAAGTTGATCTAAGTTAGTAATGTTTATAAAATTTGTTAGGTTATGCTCGTTTATTTTTTAAGAATAAGTTAACAAGATATAACTATATTTTTTTTAAAATACATTTCTAATGATTAGAGAAACTTCTAATCTCTCACTGCTGTCTTTTTTTTTTTTGCCCCCCGAAAACAGTTTCCCAAGTTATTAAGAGTGTTTGAGAAACTTTGGCTAAAATTTATAAAAATAAATTGATCTTTGTTGTAACTCATGATTATTTTTAATAGCTCTTTTTGTTCTTAAAATGTTATTTTCAAATCACCCCAAGTTTTTCTAACAATTTTTTCTCTTTTATTTACATACAAGGTTTTTTTTTTTTTATAATTTACTATATCTAGAAGTTATTCTTTTTTCAAATAAATTTAATTATTTTAACTAAATAAGTGTAAGTTTGTATTTCTCAATCCGAGGAATATCTGATAATTTGTTAATGGGAGGAATTGAAATTCACCATCTGTAGTTTTTTCCTTCTCCTCCAACCCTGAGTTTTATATATACACGAATTTATATTTATAATTAGAGTTTTACTAGGAAACACCACAGTAATATTAATTAAGGAATATAATTTTATATATTCTACTGAATTTTTTTTTATAATTTTTATAGATTATTACACATGTGACAGTGAATTTAGAAAGTGCTGCTTAGATTATTTTTTTTAAGGGAGATTATAATACATATACATATGGTATTGATTGAGATTCATGATTCTTGAAAATAGAAACTAGAAATTAATAAAACTAGAAATGAGATGAACATCCCTGTGAGAGAAAAATTGCAACTCCTTGAGTGCAAAGTTCCTTACCTCTTCAATTTCTTCATTAATAAATCCCCAATGTTGCATTCCTCTCATCATCCCCACATAAAATCCAAATTTTCTCAACCTCTCAATTTCAACTTCACTCCCACCTCCAAGCACTGCCCCACACGCAGCTCCACACGCGTGCAACCCACCTTCCTTTTTCTCCACCACGCGCTTGATGCTTTCCACGTGCCGCAAATCCACGCCGTCCGATTGTGTTTCTAGCCACGTTTTTTTCATGTACTGAGAATCTATCAGCCCACTCGACCCCACCGCGTGTGATATCTCAATTATCACCTGCAAGATCCGCTCCGAATGCCCATGGGCCGGCCCATCGGATCTCGCCAACAATTCAAACCCAAACGGAACAATCCCGTCTCCAGTGAGGAGTTGTATGTTAGGACTGTATTTGGACATGGACATGGACATGGGCATAGGCTTGGGCTTGGGCCTGTCGTTCAGAGGAAGGTTTTCGTGAGCATGTGTGTTAGCTAAGCTGAGTAACAAGGCGGAAGCCGCGGGCATGGCTTGGGAGCGGTGGCCGCCGACGAGCTCGCAGGCGGCGAGGCATAGAGCCGGTACGGTGGTTGTAGGTGCGGCCCAGACGAGGTGGTGCATGGGCTCGAAAACTTCGAGGGGTTCTTTCTTGGGGATTGTTTGTTTGAGGTGGGCTTCAATTTCGGCCTGCAAGGAAGCCCAGTGGGGATGGGATTTGGGCAGTCGTACGGGCATGGGCTTGACGGTTGAAGGGGAACGGGCTTGGTTTTTTATGCATGGGAAACGAACCTTGAAGCTGGCGTTTAGCATGACGGCTCCAACCATTGTGGAAAATCTTAACCTTGGAAGTAACTAATAGGTGTTTGTGTTTTAATGTTGTTATTCACGAAACTTGAAATGAATGGAAGTGTACATATAGGTGAAGGAGGGACTATGGGAAGTAAGAATTTCAAAGATGGAGTGCTTTATTTGAATGGAAGAGGAGAAGGCTGCTACAAGTAGTGTTAGGGTTAAGATAAGAGTAAACCTTCATTAATGGTGGTCTTAGAGTATCCAATACTAGACATTTATAATTGCCTTTATTGGATAAGTTAAGAAATTAAAACAACATAACTTTTTATTAAAATATATAAAATTATTTATGTAATCTATATATTACTTATTTTTATGTTTGAACACATTTTTTTTTTAATCAAGATATTTTTTTAGTGTTTAAAAAAACGTAAGTTGATGATGTTATTTGTTAGGGATTTATTTGTGTTGTGTATTATGTTAATTTAAAGTCTCCACACTGGATTAGAAAGAGAGAAGAGTAATAAATTTATATAAGGTAGAATATTAGGTTTATTTTACTCGCACCACATCCTATAATTTATAATGGGTGTTTTAAGTTTTAAATAATTTGTATTGAAAAAATTTATAATTTTTCTGTTCAAGAATTATACATAATAAATTTTATTCTAATTATAAATAAGTCTTAAGACACTGAACCACATTAATAATTTTATCAATATATTAGATTGATCTCTATCATATAAGGAAAAGTGTAGTGTAAAATATTTTAACTATTAAGTTAACGTTTTTTCAAGAGATTTTGAGGAAGAGAATATGAGGAAAACATATATGAAATGTGTTAGTTTTTCCAATAGAAATTTTGAGTACTTCTTTCAATATACACGTACGTTGACGAACAACACTAATATTTTATTTATAATTACAAATAAGATATATATTAAAAGATTTTTAATTTCAAGAAAAATTTGTATCAAAACAGATAAAAGTAAACGACAAATCAACCTGTTAGTAGTAATGATTCTCCTAATATTAACTTCTTAAATTATATGAGACATACATCATATATTTAAAAAGTCACTTTTTATTAAAGTTTTAATAAAAACTGACATATATTTATTATAGAAGCATTAAAATCACACAAAATTAACTTTGCTCATTTTATAACATGTTAAATATATTTTTTTCAGCACTACATGTAACATCCTTATCTGTATAGAAAAGACAGTATAGAAAAATGAGTCTATTATGAAAATTAAACTTATGGTTTGTCATATTAAAAATGAGTCTCTCATGTCACGTGGGTCGGGGAAGGTAGGTGCATGTTAAAGTATATGTATTTTACAAAATTATTTAGGAAAAAAAAAAAAGAAACAAATAATCCCGAGGACAACGGTGACCGTCGATTTTTGTTTTTGAACTACGTAAGTGATAAAAACTAACACTGTACAAAATAAGTTAAGAAATCAAAAGAAGATAATTTTTTTTATTAAAATATATAAAATTATTTATAAAGTTAATATTTTTTATTTATGTATGATCGTATGTCAAATATTTTTTTTAACTTTTTTCCTGCACTACTATAACATTCATATCTATATAGAAAAGATAGTAATAGATTATAAAAATTAAACTTATGATTTGTGATATTAAAAATGAGTCTCTCATTTCAAGTGGACAAGTGGATCGAGGAAGGTGCATGTCAAAGTCTATTTTTATTTTGGTATTATGTAATTGATAACAATTGAGATTGTACAAAATAGAAAAATAAAAAAAAAAATTAATTATAAAATTTATTAGACATAGATCATTTCTTTTTCTCGTACCAACGACATTTTAATAATGTAAGTGATAACAGGGCCCTCCACTTTTGTTAGTAGCCATATGATCATTATCCATCACAACAACGTTTAAAACACACGTTATTACTTATTGTAAACACGTTTCAAGTGTGAATAATGTTCTCAGAGAAAAAGTGTCAAATTTATAGGACATGAATCTCGTGAAATTTTTGTAAAAACAATCAAAAGAAATGTGTTAAAAAAGTAATATGTATACATATATATCAGCTAGGTTATTTAGATTTTATTAATATACTATAATAATAAACTATCAATTAATATTTTGAAAAATTATTTCTTATCTTAATTACCTTAAGAATATATTATAAATTATAATTAATTCACTGTTTACTAGAAATTATTTGTATAAAAAGATAAAAGCAATACAGTTATATTCTTCAAGGAACATCATTCGAGGAGAAGAGTTTTTAGAAGGAAAAAAATATTTACAGATATATTAATTGTCAAATTAGCGAGTGATCGAAATAATAATAATATTATATATATATATATATATATATATATATATATATATAAAATACGAGATTGCTCGCGTAGGAGCACAGTGATGAATGTTTAGTCGATGGAAATATAACTTATCTTATCTTAATTAATTGAATGCTCGACATAACATAACATGATATGATATAATTATTCATCACTCCTTTGAAAATATAATTACTAAATTTTTATACTCTAAACATATAATAGAATTTATAGAAAGAAAAATTTATATAAAATTTGAAAAGTAGACCAACCATGTTTTTGTTTTTATGGACCTAAGTAGAGTGGTTAACTGCAGAGTTGACAAAAAAGCCCAAGTTGTTTAATTAGACAATTGATGAGTCCTGTTTTGCAGGGTAGCAAACAAATGGAGACTGAGACTTTTGCCCCACACCTCATTTTCCCTTTCTTGTAGTCTTCTTTTTCTAATAATTGAGTTTACCTTTGAAAAAATTTGTAATACATTTTTACATTATGATTTACTAAATTTGGAGGACTTTATATTTAAAAAATCGTTATTAAAAAATTTATTAAAAATAAAATGAAAAATTCAGGTGAGAATAGGATGCAAGAATAAAAATATGAGTGTGCAGAAAGTTTTTCTATGACCGCTGCCAAGAGTGTTAAAAAAGAAAAAGGGAAAAAGACCACGTATAAGTACATGTTCAAAGCTCCATCATAGAAATTTTTATCAATTTAATGCGTATATCGATAAAAAGACCTTTACAACAATCAATTAGAAATTGATTTTAAACGTATTTTTAAAGTAATTGTTACAAAATAGTTTTATAATTTACATTAATTTTAACTTAGAAAATATAGAACAATATATGCTTGATTAAATAAAAGTATAGAAAATCTTTTATGCCATTGATATTCTAATTAGTTTTTATATTTTTAAAAATATTTATCTTACATTAAATTACAATTTAGATAAAAATAGATAATATTTTTGTCTAAGTAATATTCTATTATATCCTTTTAATAAATTTTCAATATCCTTAAGTTTATATCCTTTATGCAATTATTCTGTTATAATGAATTTTAACTAATACTAATAAAATAATATTTATTATGATAAAACTATTTTTTTATACGTGTATTCAAATATTAATTATTTTATATTTTAAAATTGTAAATATAAGAAGATGAGAGAAATTGAATTGTGCTAAATATATTTTTCGCAAGCAGTTTATAATATATTTTTCTCTGTATTAAACCATGTATTTATCAGATTAAATTTGTGTTTGATTCATTTAAGAAATAATTAATTTTAATATATTATAAGATTAATTATAATTATTTTAAATTATTTTAAATTTAACAATAATCTTATATTATAATTTAAAAATTTTCATTCTAGATATAAAATAGAATATATGTATATTATTAAAAACATTATTTCACTTTAAATTTCAATTCTTAAAAATAAACACTTATCCCATATTAATTTTTTTTTTAGTAGTTAAAAATATACTAAAATTAAATATTATTTTTTCTCAATTAACATAGAAACTATTTTTTTTCTCAAACAAAGTAAAGTCGGCTTCGTTTATTTCAAAACACGAGAGAGAGAAAAATTCATTAGAATAATTTGATAACATCGTCAAATTTGGTTCTTCCTGAATTGAGGGTCTTTTGTTTTCTGTTTCACCGCTTTTGATTTTGATCTTGATTTTGATTTTGGATGGACGAAGTTAAAGGTGCCAAGGCATTAGCAAATTCTTTGCAAAACCTCGATCTCAATCCTCCATCCAATATCAAGTCCAAATCCTCCATTTCCATCGTTCACCCTCTATTTCACGGTAATTTTCAAACCCCACTTTTCTCTTTCGATATGGTTTTATAATATGAATCACAGTTTCTGTTATTCTCTATTTTAGAGATTGTTGGTATTTTATATTATTATGATTATGTTTGAGTTTCAACATCAATTGCAATTGCTCTGTTTTGGGGCTCTATGTAAATTCAAAGACCGTTCACAAAACAATTCTGAAATGCTCGCGTTCTTTGCTTTTGTGATGATTTTTAGTAGGAAGCTTCAAAAAATTAAACACTGGTTCCTGTTTGAATAAATTTCTCTGTAGTTAGAAGAAAATAAGAAGAAAAAAATGAAATAAGTTTATCTGTTAGGTTAAAATTAGTTTATGCTGAAATAAATTTGTGAAAAAATTCTTGTATTAGCTTTGTCAAAAGCTGATTTTAACTTATGCATGAGTTTATCTTTATCCAAACAAGGGCTAAAACACTGATTTGGAGTTTAGATTGTGATTGGTTTCTGTTTTGATCATGTTGCCTGGTTTTGTGGCTAGTTCACATTGTTTAATTAGGTTTTGACCTTAAACTCTGTTTGTATGTCTTGCTTATGGTAAAATTGTTGGAAGCTCAGTTTGAGTTTTATGTCTGAACTTTGAATAGAATGATTAAAATTTGTTTTGTTTGAAGGAGACACTAGGTGGGTGTTAGTTGTGACAAGTTTAGGTAGTTTAGATGAGGTCCTAGGTGGCACCATGCTCTAGATCTTTCTTCTAAGCATATGCCACAGAAAAGGCATTAAGTATTAACAAATTCTGTGAATTTTTTTGTGCAGGATTACTACCTAAGAAGGCAAACCCTGCGAGTTTAGTCAGCCTTTGTGTTGGAGTTGTTGGAAGACATTTGGAGGATATTATTGCAGATTTGAGTGAGATTGCTAGCAACTTGCCTGCTGATATAAAGGTAGGTTGCTAGAAAATGATTCAATTTCTTCAAATATTTTGTTAGGTTGTTTATCTAAATGATCATACTTGTCTGAAAGTGAAATTCCAAAGTTGTCATGTGCTCAATGCAAATTTGGGAACCAAAGGTTTCTCTTGGATTGCTTGTTTCCCTCGGTAACGAAATTATCCTTTGTTGAGGCACCCAGTTAGTGAACAAGATTATTCTCAAGTGGTTGAAACTTATGTTCTGCTTACTGTCCTAGACATTTTTTGTTTATTCCTTGTTCAAAATCTTTGAGTATGTTGTGTTTCCCCCCTAAAAGAAGAACAAAAAGAATTCTTCATCATGTACAAACATACAATTAAAGAAGTTAGTTATATTTAATGACAGATAACAATGGCAGCCATTGCTAGAAGAAGAAAGTTGTTGAATGATGATGTTCTGATCGCATTAGCTGATACTTCCTGGGAAATCCTTGATGTCTCTGGCTCAGATGTCTCTGATTTTGGCTTGATAAAAGCAGCTGAAATATGTAGATCCATCAAAGCTCTGGATATAAGGTATAGAAACATAACATTTTTTTTAAAAAAAGAAAAATTTACTATGCTTCCCATCATAATGCAAATGATCTGAGAATAGATATACTGAAAAGACATGAATTTTCATAATATTTAGTTTTTTCGTTTATATTCAAAATTCATAAGACATTTCAAACAATTAGCTTGTAGTGTTAACTCCTAAGCTTATTTGATGCCAAGAACATGTGGTATGTCCCATCCAATGGACCAACTGGCTGGCTTATTTTAATGAACTATTTGCTGTTACTCTGAAATATATCATGAGTTTATTTGATGTTGGTGATCAATGCAGATTGGATTTTCTGCCTAGGTCATCCATTGTAAATTTAATTGTATTTCATGGTTTTGATTTACTAGATGTGATGTTTATTAATTTTCTTCAATTTGATTCTAGTCTGTCAACAACTTGCCTTGACTTGAGTTGTTAGCGTATCATGTGATTCATGTCTATCATGCCAACAAACATATTTGTAGTTTTGTAGTGTATTTTTTTTATATTATACTTGTCTTTCTTTCAGAATCACTTGATATATTGAGACTATTTGCAGCCGATGCACCAAAATTACAGCTAATGGTATATCTGACCTTGTGAAGCACTGCCATTTATTGGAGACATTGAGATGCGGGTAGGTATCTTGTACTATCCACTTTTAAGTTATGTTTCTTTGCAAAGAGTAAAGACAGTTTTTCTATTGATGTTTTGGACTGTATTTCATTTGTCATTTAAGACATAATCTGAAAACTTGAAATTTTGCTTGAATAGGCCTTTAAGGTACCACGTTCTTGTTACTATTGTATCTGTGTCATACATTTTAGTTAGGATAGGATCCGTGAATTGAGTTTGTTTATAAAGATGATCAAAACATGTTCAGTTACTCATTTATAATGTCCAAAATTGGCTTTTATACTTGGTCTATTCTCACGAAGGGAGCGTTATCTGAAACTTGGAAAGTTGTAGCTTGTAGGTATGGGGAAAGTTATTATGTTTTTATTCTTTCTTTTATTTACAAAAATTAATTAAATTCGCAAGTGGGAAATTATGTAGTTTTAAAATTGCTTTCCCCCCCTTTTCATGATGGTAGTTTTAGTCCATTATATATAATCACATTGGATACGAGACTGTGTTTTAACTAGGATTACATCATTACAAAACTCGTAACAGGCAATGAACCATAATTAATATTGCAGAGGGTGTCCAAGGAGTGACAACACTGCTCGGAGATGCTTGGGTATATTTAAACCAAGATTTGATTATGTCGAGGAGGATTCTTGGGAGGAGCTTGATACTAAGGAAATCGCCAGTGGTGCACAATCACTCAGGTGGCTAGTATGGGTATGAGCTTAAACATTTCTGTCTGGATTATGTATTTCTTGTTTAGTTGGATGTCTTTGTTTTTATGGTAGGAAAAAATAAAATTAGGCACAATGGATGAGGTTTCTTCTTGGATTTTCATTTTCATTTTTCATTCCATATAAAAATTGATGGTTTAGGGTTCCAATTGATGGTTTGCTTAGAAATACAAGTTGCTAGTATTTTTTTCCTGGCTGAGAGTGATTTATTTTATATGCAGCCAAACATTGATAAAAATTCTTTGGAGGACTTCTCCGCTGAGTGCCCACGAGTTGTAGTAAATCCGAAGTCATCTCCCTTTGGGTTTATGGGAACTCAGGTTCCTCGAGAAGCATTACAAAATATCATATTGGATGATGAAGTTGTCAAGGACATTGATCCCAGAACATGGACTATGCATGGGCTTGCATCAAAGCCCATGTCTCCTTCAAGTTCCACTGAATTATCAGTAGCTGAAAAATTCAGACTTGCATTTGAGGAAAGGGACAACAGATTAGCTCCAAAGCGAGCTAAAAATGCTCGGCAACATCAGCGTCGGGCAGTGCGGGAATTGATGCTGTTGAGCACAAGAGCCAAGGCAATGGTCTTAGCCTCACAAGTAAGCAAGTCTCTTCATGGCCGAAGCACATAGAATTCTCACACCACATGCATCTTTAGGTGCCCCAAAATGAACCATTAAGTGCATATGGTGGATGTTTAAACAACAGAGACAAACTGTAGCTTTATAATCTTTGCCAATGGTTACAGACAGATTTTGTTGTATATAGTAAGAAGTTGTTGGTCAGACAGATTTTGAATCTTGAGATATCTCCTTTAACAAGATGGAAACATCGGAGCTTTCAATTTATGCCTTGTTTGAGTTTCTCTTGAAGTGAAAAATTGTTCAGCTGCCCATGTTATGGAAGAAAAATGATTGTCTGTCGCCCCATCTATTGTGCAAATCTAAAATTAATGAATGGTGTCATGCATGGGCTATTACTCTCTCCAAAGTGCTTATAATTGACTGTTAAGTTATGGGCATGGTTGATGAGAAAAAAGGACAAGAACAGACCATTTATACTCCAAAATTATTTTATAGACAGCTGTATTACACAAATAATTAAATAATTAGTTATAAAATATTAATTAGTTATAAAATGTGAAGAGAAAAAATTATAAATAAATTGGCTAGTTAACTGTTTATTTATTTATTACAGTTGATTATAAAATAAAATTATTTAATCCTAAAAATGATAATTTATATTCTCTCCGTTAAATATCTCAAGTAGGGCCAACTTCCAACATAAATTATCGAAAACAAAAAAAGTTAGCTGAAACTAAAATCTTGGGTGTGAATTGGTGTTTGCAAAATTGATTTTAGATAACAAACATTTTATGCATTTGATTTTAGTAAGAAGTGTGTTTAAGTAAATTGATCCTTGTTTTAATAACATTTGCGACAAAGTGATTCTAATACGCTGAATATGGTTTGAATCATATTGATAAAAATTACTTCTGCAATCTAGATGCTTAATTATTAATATAAGAATGTAAATAAATAGTCAAAGTAATAATATAATATTCAAGCATGACGACATTTTTATCAAGTATTAATATAAGATAATATATTTTTAATTGCTCAAGAGAATTTTTCCTATAAAAATATTTTAAAAATAAAAATTATTTATATCAATTAATTTATATTCTAAATAAATTATATATTTTAATAGAAGTATAAAAGAAAGGGTTTATTCATTTTGTTGGGGTTTTAGATTTTTTGAGCTCAGACACACACAGCGCTGGAATAGAAGCAAAGGGAAAGTAGACAGACAAACAAATGTGGAAGAGAGCCATGATCGGCGCCGCCGGTGCTCTCCGGCGGCAGTTTTCTTCGGGAGGCGGCGGCGGCGGTATCTCCTCCGCCGTGAACTCGTTGCTTCTCCGCTCCCTGAAGGATCACTATCTAGAAGTCTCCAAAATGAGCATGCCCCCTGTACACTCTCTCTCTCTCACTCACTCACACACACGCGCACACACGCACTTTGTTTTAGTATTTTAGGTTTGAGATATGGACTCACGTGACAGTGACACGTGCGTGGCAGAAAGTGAGTCCTCCGTCACCGTTCACGATCGTGAAAGGTGCGCTGGACTCGCACGGTCCGGTGCTGAAGCGCAGCTACGGCGACGAAGAGGTTAGCATCTACGTCATGCGGTTGAACACTCCCGACGACGAAGATTCCGCCATCGATCAACTCTTCATCCACGTCGACGTATCCAAACCTTCGCAGAACGAATCGTTGATTTTCCTCTGCGGTCTCTACGAGGATGCTCTCGGTATTCACTCTGTTTCCATGCGCCCCAAGGTTCACGACTCTGGCTATCTCCTCATCCCATCGCAATATACTGGTCCTGTTTTCGCGTGAGTCTTTTCTGTCCAAATTTCTGTTGTCAATTTTTTGTTTTTTAGGGTTTATGTTTATGTAGTTTTGGAGATTGTGAATTTGTGTCGTTGCAACTACTAGAGTATGTAAAAGTGTTTGGTGGAACAAGGTAAATTGAAGACTGTTAGTGATACTGACATTTTTTGAGTTAGGAGTCAACTTTTTACCTCACATGAGCTAACTTTTAGGGTTTAAGTTAACAGACAACTAGTTATAACATGTAAAGAGAAATATGGGTGAGTTGGTTGATTGAATATTGCAGTTAGCTGCAAAGTAAAGTTAGTTATAAAATGTGGAGAGAGAGATACATATAATATGTATCGTATATGTTCTGTGAGTGAGTTGGTTGGTTGGCTGCGTATTGCAGTTGGCTGGTTAGCTGGTTGGTTGCATGTTGCAGTTGACTGCGAAGTAAAGTTGTGTGTTTGAAAATTCTAAAAGAGTTGTTGTTGTTAGAGCGAATTCTAAGATGATATTAGAGCGAATTTCATTGGTTGTTGTTGAGCCTATCTGATCGCTTGATATTTTCTGTTATCAGATCGCTTGTAGATGTTTGGTCTTGCAAATTTTACATTATGTGCCATGTTGATTGGTGACGTGACTAAAACAGTGCGTAGACAATGTTAACAATATACTCCCAATTACATTCCTTATGAATAGTTTTTATTGGAATATATCAGAAATCATGAAATCGTGTAGGTCTGTCTCACTTATTTAATAAATTTCATTCATGATTTAGTGTTTTTAATGAATTTAATCAATCATAGTGTGTTAGAGGAATTGTATTAGAGTGTTCTAGCACTCCTTGTATTGTAGTAATAGGAGGCAATTCTCATTCAGTGAATTAGCTTTTGATGTTGAGTTAGATCCAAAGTTTAAATACTAAGAAAATTGAGTTCTATTAGCTCTAAAATGTAGATAATGCATGTTTGGTTTAGCTTTGCTGATCCTCATTCAAGGCAAAATCACGCTGGATTATCCAATGCAAAAGCAGGTATTAGTGGTTTTTAGGATCTACGTTCAAATTGATGTGGTTTGAATCATTCATGCACATATTATGGATTTTTTTTTGTAGATATTAGAATTAGAAGAATGAAGTTGGAGTGGCCTATTAGCACTTGTTTTCCAAAGTTAACTATTGTTGAAAATATTTCTACATGAGTGTTCCTTCATTTCAGTTTGGAACTCAGTGTGAGTGTTTAATTGTGGCTAGTGTTATGCTATTCATTGTGATGCTCTTTCCTGGTGAGGAAAGTTAGGCTGGACTAAGGAGAAGAAAACTGCAGAATTGTGTTTTTCATTTTTGAGGGGCAAAGAAGCTCTTAACATTATTGGAGAATATGAAAACTCGTGTTGTCCTAGAATGCCCTTTTGTGTTTTATCATATAGCTGCTAATTTTCTCTTCTAAATTCTAATGCTTTCATTTGGAGAAACTGGGAATGCTATGGGCTGTTTTTGACATTGTAAATTTTACAGAGAGCTAGATGAAAAGATGAGAGACGCGTTTCACAGCTACATTGAGGAGCGAGGAGTGAACGAGAGCCTCTTTAAATTTCTTCAAGCGTGGCTATATGTGAAGGAACATCGAAATCTGATGCGGTGGTTCAAAGCGACGGGCTTGTTCATTGATGGAAAGAAGCCAGCTACAGGTGCTTAGTCCTCGGAGAGGTCGTGTATTTTGCAATCGGACTTATACAGTGATTAAGTTATGAATTCAAAACTCAACCTTTTCAATTTAGAAGTACCTAAAGTTTCATAGTTGTCATTGTTGACTATTAGGTAGCATTTGTTTTGGAGTATCAACACAACCACACAAGTACATAACAGAGCAATCACTGCGATCACATGATTAACAGATAATCTTTGTATCTTAAACATGCATTCAAGGGTTTGATATTTAGCATGTTTTTTGTGCGGGTAACCAATGATTTGTCATCTGTCATCGTCTTAATTTTCTGGTTAAACAAATATCTAATGCAGTTTCTACACTCATTTGGATACTCCACCCAAAAAGGTGTATCTATGGACATGTGACATCATATTGTACAAATAAGTTGTGGGATGAGATTTTTTTGTTTTAAAAATAAAGATGTGAATATGTTAATATAAAATTTAAGTAACAAAGCGCACACATGTATATAAGAAAATAAATTTTATATAAACAATTTATAATATAAAAATAAATAATTTTACATGAAATATAGTATAATAATAAAAAATTATAATTTTTAAATTGTTCAGCAATTAATATTATAAATTCTAGGTGTGACTATGATATTGCATTTATTTTCAATTTCATGAGTTCCTTGTCTATATATTACTCTTGTAGTTTGAAGTATTTCTTTTTTTTTAGATATTATACATGCTTGGCAGATTATTTTTATTTTTTTAACGGATTAACTAATTGAAGATGCTATATCTTTTCTTTATTTTGTAAGAATTTGAATCATTTCTAAAACTCAATATTTTCACTTGAATTTTACGAAAGCTTAAATAAAAAAAATATCGATACAAATTTAGCATTTAGTTATCTTTACAAAGCTGGAATAGATGTGTACATTTTGAAGACATATTCTAAAATTGAAATCTATGAGCATATTGACTACATTTTTATTGTTTAAAGATTTATACACCTGAATACTTGTTATTTTTGGGCAAAGGAGACAATTTTTTGAACGCTAAAGCTTAAAATTGTGTGTGCAAAAGGTATAAAACAAACGACAAATGAATCATAATAATGATAATATTATTCTATAATATCCTAAAACTTTATTCAATAATAAGTACTCCAAAATCAATCCCTGAACGCTTCAAGCATTATTCTGTTTTCTAAAAAAAAAAAAAAACAAAAAACTTCTAATCAATTCAGGTTTTGAGTGAAAATTAAGCTAATACTTTGTATCCACTGATACCATAATTTTATTTAAACCAAGGAACTTGACATGGCCATTGAATCTCTACCGCACTTCTGCTTTGTACATCAAAGTTTGATTCAGCTTCAATTGTTGATAAGACATTGAAGTTTGATTCAGCATTTGCCTGTGGGACTTGAAACTTGGTACAAGCAATCTGATTTTGGATTTGAGTGAGTGCAATTTCAGTATCATGGATTTGTTGATATAATCTAGAGATGATTCCAACACATCCATAAACAGGGTCTTGGATCCTACATTGTGCTTCAAAATACATAGTATTTGCAGCTTGCTCACGCAAGTAGGGTGGAATTTGCTGCAATATCAAAAAAAATAAAATTACAAAGGTTATTTTGTAACGTAATCTTCATGAAAAATATTAGGTAGACAACTGCAATACGCAGACAATTAGTTATAATGTGTAAACAAGCGTTCAATCTTGTGAGTGAGTTGGATACGAAATAAAATAGATTGATTGACTAAATATTAGAGTTGACTATAAAGTAAAGTTCAATTTTTATTGAACATTTTCAACTTTGATTTTAACCATTTTTTTTTCATTCTATATATACTTACATAAACACGGTGATATTATATTATAACATATATTTTCTTTTGATGATATATATATATATATATATATATATATATATATATATATTAGCATAAACACATTGATATAAAATATTATTATGTATTTAAAACACCTGAAGCATTTTTCCAACATTGCTGCCACCATATATTTTGTGAACATAAGCAAATCTTTGAGGATCATTGGCAGGGAAACAAGGAGAGAAAATGCAATCTGAAGGGCATCTTCTTCTTTGATTCTTGCAAGCTGCACACCTACCAGACATCATGATATCAAATCTTATAAAAAAGAAAGAAATCAAAGAAAAATATTTGACATCCAATATAAATTTCTTCTTTTCTATATATTTGCTCTTGGTGAGAAGATATCTAACAAAAAATTTTATGTTGTCAAGAGTATTTGTATAGTAGTAGGTCTATTAACCATAAAGAAAAAGTTAACGGCTACTTTTTCAAAATTAAAATATAAAAGGAAAATTTTATAAACTAAGTGTGTAAATTAAAATATGAAAGGAAAGTTTGTAAATTAAGAGCATGAAAAGAGAAAGGATGCACGGAACATGGCTATCACATGAAAATTAAAGGAGTCAAGTAATTTATAGAAGATATATATAGCAGCCAATTAAACAAAAACTTCCAATTTTATATATTAGAAATCTAGGTTAGATGTCAAATAAAGAAGTCCTCTCACTTTTTGTCCACAAAGTCTTAAAATAGAATGATAATTAAGTGAATCAGATTTCAAAATTTTAATTTTAAATTGTGTTTGAAAACCTAAATATGCTCAATTTTTTGGCGTGATCTTAATTTTTAATTCTGAATTGATGCTTAAATTCAAACGCACAGGCAAATGTAGTTCAATAGTTGAATGTCATTTCTACTAATATGCTCATTTCTAATAATGGTAATTAAGTACTAAATATGATCATTTACAAAGATAAATACTAAAGAATATTCTTCTAATGCATTTAGAATATGATTTAAAAACTTCAAAGAACAAATTTTGACTAAACAATAATCTACTTCTTTTGTCTATATATACTTGTTATACTTAAGGGTGAGATAAAAGTTGAGATTGATGAATTTAGTTTTGTCCCTATCCAACTCATCATGTATAATTAAATTATAAAATAAAATAAATATAAAAGTTATATTAATTATTTTTATAATATATATTTTAAAACAAATATTATTATAAATATATTATGAAGTTATATAAAATATCATCTATTAAATTTTAAATTTTTATTATGCAGATATAACTGTTTAAAAGAATATGGAAAGATATAAGGGACATTATATAGTCTAAAAAAGTCATAAACCTACCTTTATTTTTAAGAGAAAACACTTTTTTTTAGTCCTCACCATATATATTATATTTAGCAAGATTTTAACAATTGTCTTGCCCATAAATTCCTCTTCACTGTATTTTCATTCAATCACAAATTCTTCTTCGAAAATTTGAAATTTAAATACTTCGCACAAAGAATTATATATATGTAAAAATTATATTATGAGATAAAAAAGGGGGGGTTTATAACAATCCTCTCACAAAGAAACCAGGTGTACAAATGAAGACCCTGTAGTATTATGAAATGTGAGAAGGATTAAACATTGAAAAGATTTCTATTAACCAAATTATTATACAATTTGCTCAAATTGTGTAAATGATTTTACATCATTTAGTCTAAAAACTTAAGGTATTAAATTTGTTGGTGCTTCTCATTTATATGTTACTTAATTTGCATATTCATATCTAGTATATGGAACTTTTTCACTCAGCTTGTGAACCTTTATGTAAGTTTTTGATATGGTAAACGTTGGTGATTTTTGTTCTCTCATTTAATTTCTAACTTAAATAATTATTCCAATCATTTTAACTCTTATCAAAGACTAAATTGACAATAAATTGAACAATTTAATGTATTACATGAATCTTTATAGTATTTTTTTTAATCTTATTCTTAGATGTACTATTGATCTGAATGGGTAAAACTTCTTTTTTAATTTGGAGTTCTCAACACTAACAGCTTTTGTCTTTGAACTCAACTATGACGTTATCAATGATCATGCAGATGAGTTGTTTTTGTTGTCGCAATCCACGTACTTTGACTCCTCCATGCAAGGTCGCTATAGTCGGCATGACAACGTCCCAAATATTTGTTTATTTTTTCCTTACAATATTTAGCTATTTTTTTGACTGAACTTTGATAGTCATTAAACAAAATATTTTATTTAATAGGCATAGACTTTTGTATTTATAGTTAAGACATATTTTTCAATTTACTTTTTCTTCTTCTCATAAGAACATACTTTATTTTTTCTCAAACTTTATCTATCCTTAAATTAAACAACATATAACATATCCTATAACAATTCTACTCAGCAATCGCAGCCACGCACAACGAATCAGCTGTATATACATTTTTTTTATATTTTATAATTAGTTATCTGGTTATTACTTAATATAATTATTTACAATATATTCTTTATTTTATAAATATTTTTAATTATTTAATAAAAAAATATTTTAAATATTTTGTCGCCTAAATAATATTTTAAATTCTTGGCAAGTACATTTACTTGCCTGTAGCATTTTTGTTTCTTCTATCTTTAAAGTAGTTCTATGCATTTGTATGTCATCATTCTAGCCCATGTCATCATCACATCAATTCCTATATACAATCCATGAATACAAAAATATGATTTGAAAAAAAAATATATATATAGTTGAAAAATACTTCTAGAAAGCAAGCAAAGATGGAAGATGCATGTGAACACATTGAAAAATAAACCAATCCAACACGTATTGATGGTTGATATTTATATAAAAAAAACCCTTTGACCAATATGAAACTTTCTCTCAACGAAGGCAACGCGTGACCCGAAATTGATAAACAAACAAATAAGAAACACAAATTTTTCATAGGTTTTGGTCTGCCAACCAACCTTGACCATACATTATATGGCTATAAGTTTAATGTAGCTAGTGGTCACAATCAACAACAACTATTATTACATATTAATATAAAACATCACGGTACATCACATTCATTTCAGAGTTATTTACATTTTGTACATATCTCTCTCTCTAATTAGTTTCAATGGCTGTGTATCTTTCAAACATCTTTGGTTGCTTTTCCGATTCCTCACCGGAATCAAAAAGATACGTATGCGATGGTAATGTTTGTGTTCTGAAAAATCCCAACAAAAACATTGACAAACAACAAACATTATCCGACACTAACAAACGAAAGTATAGCCTTCGGATTTCGTTTGCACGTTTTTCTACAAAAAAGTCTCACTAGCTAGTTGTTAGAGATACAAATTTCGTTGTGGTTCTACGTGCAATCATCATCAACACAACAGGTTACGTTTATTTTTTGGTTTTGGTTTTGATTCTATGGCTTTAAACCATTTACATAACTTGTATTAGTTATTGTTATTAATTAGAGTTGTTCTTGGAGGAGGATCCATTAATGGATGGTTGTATAACTTGTACCATTCTTATGTATAAATCCTACCCTAGTCATCAATCTTAAATTCTTTATGAGATTTGAACTTGTAATTTGAGTCTTCAATAAGGTATTTCATTCTATATTCTTTTTAATGTTCATCAAGTTATTGACTAGTTAAACCATTGGGCCTATAATGAATTATATATCGATAGAATTTAGAGATATTTCATATTATTTATAATTGACGTGAAGTTTATTTTATAGATCGGCGTTCATTTTTTATGTTCACAAATGATACTATTCAATAGAAAATTTCTTGTTTAATTTTTTCTATATGCAAAATTCTTTTGGGCTAGTGACAATACATAGTGTGAGTAAAATTAATCTCTAACCAAGTCGATTGGGGAACAAACTCTGATCAAGGATTAAAAAAATAAAATAAAAAAATTTCTTCTTAAATCTAGTTGATTATCGTTAAGAATGATTTGGTTGTATACTAACCTTTTTTATTCCTATATTTCAAACCTCTACTTTATTTTCTATTCATGAATTCTACAATATATTCCATTAATAATCATATATTTTTCATAAGTCTCACTTTTTTCAATGAAACTATCTTCATTTTTTTTATATATTTTTAGAAAATTTTAACTAATAATGAGGTGTGCTAGAAAATAATTTTGTTATGGGACTCGTTGAAAAAGAAAAAGAAACCAATGAAGTCACAAGAACCGTCAAAAGGGCTCCATATATTGAAAAGAATATCTTTTTAATAAGTGTGATTTTGATTTAGTGTGTATTCGAGCGAACATTTTATAAAATTAATTTTAAATGAAATTGATTTACAAAATAGATTTCGAAGTAGGGTAATATATGTTTGGACATTATACTCCATAAGTAAATTTATTATATAATTCAATATAAATTTTTCAACTAATGCAAAAATTATTTTTTATTACTTTAATCAACACGAAGTTTAAAGACAAAAATTAATCAATTTTACCTAATAATAATAAAAATTGTATATTTACTGGATCACATTTTGTAAGCGATAAAATCAATTTATATACTTCTTGTTTCGTGAAAACGTGAACGACAAGGGTATGTTTGGTTCTATGGTTGGACTCAGTGGGTTTACATTAAAAACAATCTCATATGAAAAATATTAGTAAATAATTACAATACACAAATAGATAATTAATTATTATAAAATGTAAAAGAAGAAAAATATTTATATATATAAAATATAAAAAAAAATACATATATATTCTGTACACAATTATTAGTGAAATAAAATTGAACTCACACAACTTCGTCGGTATACTTTAAGCAAAACCAAAAACGCAGTAACGTCCATGTAAAATTCACATCCATCATTGAATGATAAAGAAGCTTGCAACAGTTATTTATATATATATTAATTATGCACATTTACATATATTAATTATGTGCATTTACTCCTCGAATGGAATATCAAATACTTCAGACAATGCATATTCAGACATGTGTACATGAGAATTGATTTTGAATTAAAACGAGTTTAAAATACCTTGATTTTTGTTTGAATAACAAAATTACGAAGTTTCTTAAATAAATTTTTTTAAAAAAACTTTAATAAAATATAATTTTGAATTCATAATTAGAAAAAAATAGTTTTAATCACGCAAACATCTTTTTTTTTTATACATCTCACAATTTCTTGATATTAACAGAACATATTTAAACCTCACATAAAGATTGAGATTAAATAACTTAACTAAAGATGATTGATGCAATAAATAAATATAATCAATGATATTAAATATTAAAAAAACTAAACTAATTATCTTTAATCGGGATATTTAAGCCACATTTATCTAGAACAAATTAGACAATCTGAGTTGTATTAATAAATGAATTATTAATTTCTACTTTAACCTTTACATATCATAAAATCAAACTAGTTTGTTTGACTAATTAATTTAACGTTACGAAAGTGGTCAAAATAAAAAAAAAAATCAAATTATCTAATCAAGTTGAACTGGCTTTATTAATTGCACATAAGAGTTAAAGATAAATGCAATAAAGTTGTAAATTAAAAAATTTAATGGCAAAAAAACAAACACACAGACACAGTGTTCTTCTTCTCATACATTTTCATAGCTGAATTGTGTTGTAAGATGGAACCTTCAATGGTTGAGGAAATAGAGAAAATCATAGGGTACAGTTTCAAGAAGAAGAAGCTTATAGAAGAAGCCTTAACACATTGTTCAGTTAAGGATGAAGTTTCTTATGAGAGGCTTGAGTTCATAGGAGACCCTATTTTGAACCTTGCCATAACCAACTATTTGTTGTTGAATTATCCAAAACTTCAGCCTTCTACACTCTCTCTTTTACGCGCTGTGAATATCAGTACAGAGAAACTTGCACGCGCCGCCGTCCGCCACAAGCTCCACCGCTATGTCCGCCACAATGCGGATCATCTGATTCCCAAAGTGCAGAAATTTGTGGACGCCGTTGCCCTAGAGGATCAACCCGTCCTCTACGGTGGATCCACCAAGGCTCCCAAAGTTCTTGCTGACATCTTTGAGTCTATTGTTGGTGCCATTTACACTGACGTTGATTTTGACCTTCAAATCTTATGGGGGGTATGTTTATCAACTTAATCTTGTTTTTAATGCAAAGTTAATTAATCAAAGTTTTAATCGTCATCAAAGGATTGCTATGGTATTTTTTTTGAAGACTAACCCTAATTTTCCGATTTCAATACATAATCCACCAATTTTATCCAATTAATTTATAAAACATGTATGATTATGTATTTTTTTTATTGACCTTTTATGGTAATATTTTCATCACATTTTATAAATAATTATCGGTCATATATACATCGCAATTATCTATTAAATAATCTATTAAATATTTTTATATTTTTAAATATCACATGTTATAAATAATTATCTGATTGTATATTACATTTGTTTATTAAGTATTTATGTATTTTTTGAAGTTATAAATAATTATGAAAATTAATTTGCCTTGATGTTAATGAATTATAACAACTATGAATAATTAATTTTGAAGGTTTAAACTCTGCTTGTAGTTTTTGTTAATCTTGTTCTTGTGGTGATCTAATTTTTAGGAAATGAAAAATAATAAAGTTATATTTTTAAGAAATATTTTATTATTTTTTCATTTTTAAAAGATTAAATTATTCTTAGGATTAAAATGATGGTTTATCTTTTAAAAAATAATACTATTATAACTTATTATAATAATAATCATAAATAATGGGAAAATGCTTGTAAAACGCTTTCTAACACGTTATAATTGGGCTAGTGTTTATTGGAAAATGAATTTTTGGTGAGCTTAGTAATAAATCACAATGGAAAATGTGTTGAAAAGTGAGTTAAAGAGAACATTGTGGGCACTCATCGTAGAAAATTATTAGATAAGATTTTGAATTGTTTTGCTTTTTTTTTTTTTTTACAGTAATTAATTCATCATGATGTCAATGAGTAATAACAATTATGAATGATTAATTATGAAGGTTTTAAGTTGTGGTTATTATTAATAAAATAAAAAGATTAAATTACACAAATATCCCTTTACTTTATGAAATCAGATAAATATTTTTTTACCTTTTTTTTAATTCCTACACAAAATCTTTAATTATTTGAAAAACACTACCTTAACATCCTTTTATATTACACTAATATTCTCTTAATTTCAAAAAAATTATACCTAAATATCGTATAAAAATAGTAAAAAGGATGCTGAAAAATAAAAAAAATATTTTATATATATAATTTCACAAACATGAAATGTCTGTCTAATTTACTTTTAATGTTACATAAATTGTAGATAATTTTTTACAATATCATTATGGTGACTCTAAATTAATTTATGGATTGTAAATTGTGATTGTGGCAGATAATTAAGGATCTTATGGAGCCAATAGTGACACCAGATGAATTGGAACAAATGCCTCAACCAGTGACGATGTTGTTTGAGTTATGTCAAAAGAATGCAAAACATGTTGAAATAAAATGTTTGAGGAACAACAACAATGAGAGTGTTGTTGATGTGTTTGTTGAAGGAGAACTTGTGGCCACAGCTTCTTCAGAACACAAATATATTGCAAAATTAGAGGCTACCAAGATTGCCTTAAATAAACTGTCACATTTGGTGCCAACTAGTCAAACAAAGATTAACATTTTCACTGAAAAAAATGGTGCTTTGGTTATAGCCTCACCCAAACTTCAACTTAATAATCTTTGTACGGTTAAGAAATGGCCTAAACCAGTATACAGGTACCTACCATTGATGATGATTTATTATGATTTTGTGCATTAATTTTTTTCCACTTTAGCCGCATACATACGTGAAACTAATTTTATTTTGTCGCAAACAGTCAATTCAGTCACAATATATATATATATATATATATATATATATATATATATATATATATATATATATATACGTATTTCGTTTACTGCGGTGTCTACCAAATACTTTTCTATGTGAAACTCTTTTGCTTGTTACCTAACTTTTTTCTTCTTCAATGGCTGGCAGAATTGAGAAGGATTCAGGTCCCTTGCATAATAAGAGATATGTCTGTGAAGTTCAGGTAACAATTGGAGATGATATCCTTCAAATTTCAGGGGATGAAAAAACTCGCAAGAAGGAGGCAGAGAATTCAGCAGCTTGTTTCATGATTCATGCCTTGCAGAAGAAAAGTTATCTGTGACTTGGAATTGTGTTATTAGTTTTATCTAGGGTGGTTCAGTTCAGTAGCTTTGACTCCTTTTATTCGTCTGATTAATTATAGTTTTAGACAATAGTGCAATTTGGGATATGAAGTAAGAACATGTATTTGATTATTTTATCATTTTGTTGGTGAACATATGTTTGATTACTTTATCATTTTATTGGTCAAATTTAGATAGCCCATTTTATATGTAATATAGAATATATTGAAATAATTAAAAATATCCAATTATACAAATATGTAAGACTCATATTTTAGACTTAATTTAAGTATTTCTTTTATTCGCTTTTTATTCTATATATATATATATTATTTATTTTTTGAATATTATTTTCTTTTTCATATTCTATTGTATATTATAATACGGGAAACTTAATTATAAAATATATAAAAAAAATTAATAAAAAAAAATGTATATATATATATATATATATTTATATTTATATTTATAGTGTGAATAAATTGACTATTTATAGGAATTGAACTAAAAATACCGAAAACATAGAATAATTAATAAAATATATAAAAAAAATTAATCTATATATATATTAGTCTTATTTAACTCATTTTTACCCTTAAATCAGTTAAATGTGAATATAAATTGTTAAAAGAAAAAACTAATAATGAGTGAGACTGTGTGGTACTTCAAAAAACTTTATCTTCAACATCAATTATGTTCACCAATAAATACAAGATCCACTCCCCATTTTAGCATGATTTAATATTTTATTTATACCCTTACTCCACTATAAATAATTTCTAACATGGGTGCCAAAGTTCTTGCACGTACCACCACCATAGCCAGTATGGTAAGATCAAAATTTATAATTTCATGCATATTATTCAAACTATCTACTTTGTCAACTCTAATAGGTTAGTCACTATGATCTCCCTGGCCTCCCTCATCCATGTACCTCTAAACACTTAAAGAAACACTTGATCATTGATATAAGCAAGACCCTATCTTTCTTCAGCTACTTCATATGATCTATTTTAAATAAGTTAAACTCAAATTTATGTTTTCAATCTCTATAAATATAATTTAATTTGATCTTAAAAAATTGTTAATTTTAATTCTCATCAATTTTAAAACTTTAAAATTGTTTGATGTTATTATTTAACTGACTTAAATTTAACCCTACCACGTCAATAACATTATGAGATGATGACATGCAACGTCACTATAGTGATAAGCATTGTTTTAAAAAATGATAAAATTTACGTTAACCAGAGCTAAAAACTTAAAGAAATAAAACTAAATAAAATTGTATTTATAAGAACAAAGAAACATAATTTAACCATAGAATTTAGCTCGTTTCAGAAAAATGAATCAAACTTTGTACTTATTTTAACGAGTCAATCATAAAAATCAGTGCTTGGTTTGATACTTCTATTCACAAACCATTTCAACCTTCACATTTTTAAGTCAACCTAAAAATAAATTTCCACACGACACCCATAAAACACTAGTTCCGAAGGGGTGGATTTACGGTGTTTAAATTGAATGTTGAAGCAGCAGAATCGGGTAAAACAAGGAAAACCAAGTTGAGAAGATGAGGTTTTGCATTCATGACATGTACAGAATAATAGCATTAAGAACTAAGAAGTGATGCCTTACCATCAATTCTGATAAACAAGTAATCATCTAATGAAATCAATATCTAGGCAACCGAATTTCAACCATCTGTAAAGAATGTACAAGGCATCATCAACAGGATTTTTCGCCTGCTAATTGAGAAAAATCTATGCAACGCTTGATCGTTATCGACTTGAAAATGTTTTATACGGTTTCAACTCCAGGATAGAACACAGAAATGCTGCAGTAACTAGGTGATTCTCATCTGGAAAAGATGGAAAGTTGCTTTCAGCCAAATCCACCCAAGTCTTCTGAAACTAAGCAAACTCATTTGGATTTTACCTTTTGCTAATTCCTACTTAAGAAAACAATAAGATCCCCAACATAAGCATCCAAGGGATAACAATCTTGCCAAGCACATGGTGTACATTTCAACTCTTCCAAAAGTAACAAAATGGTAGCCATTTCCTCATGCAAGAAGGCTTTTTGGATCAAAATTGATGTCCGATGGCAGGAGCCGAAATTCCATAATCAGTCAAATTCTTGTGGATTACATCCACAGCAGAAATACAATGCCATTTCATAGTTGCAAAGCCAGGTCTGGTTGCTGAGAGTCAACCAGCACACCAGATGATTGTTTCGCAGGTGACCCGGGAGATTGGAAACCAATATTCAAGTCAGGAGGAAGCGATTCCTGTTTCTGCCTTGGTTGACTATTAGGACGGATACCACGCCAAGCCGGTATTTGAAATCTTGATAGGTCAGAAGCTGCTACCTGAGGGAAAACCATAGGTTGGTTTGGAAACTGTGAAACACCACCTGGGTGAATAGGTTGGGGTACAAGTGCTTGAAATGGAAAATTGTTCTTCTCAGACTGAAAAGGCATTCCACCAGAAGGAAATTCTCCTCTAATTCGTGAGAAAGGTTGATGGAACTCTCGCGCTGGGTTGTACAATGAATCTGCAGAAATCTGGTTTTTGGGTGAACTAGAATTTTCAGATCCTTGTTTAAAACCTGCTGCGCCTACAGACATCCATGCACGTGCAGCTGCTGCTGAAGCATTGCTCGAGTCTTCTCTCCGTCCTGATGGAACTGATGGTGTCACTGGTGGGGTGTCAGCAGGGGAATGATTGGATGAACTAGAAGTCTGTTGCTTTTGTGTCTTTTCAGCTAACATCCTCATCAACTGAACTGGATCACTAAGATTCTGCTCCTGCCCATGGGTAACAAAGGGAGATGCTCTGACCGTTTGATTTGATGTACTTTCAGATGATGGACCAGTCATCCGTCTATTTAAATTAGGATTCCTTACTTTTCCATTAGGCAACTCTCCACCAACAACTCCATTAGTATCTGGCTGCTTGAAAGGCATAGACGGTAAAATATTCATGTTACTTGGTGCCATTTCTCTGGGCTTAGACACTGCTGCAGGAGTATTACTTGTAAGCTTTGCAACTAGGCTGGCATTATTATTCTGATCACTTGAAGGTAAAGAGTTCAATTCCACATGTTTCAAACCTTTATTCTCAGACTTGTTGAGATTCCTGGTTTGGACATTAGGCTGTAGATAAAAGGGATTGGCATGAGAATTGGGTCTCGGTCCAGCAGAACCAAACAAAGATGATTTTCCATCTGATGTACGCCCGCTTACAGAAGAAACTGGAGGCTGTTTTCCCTCAAGCATTGCTCCATTACCAGAATGTTCCATGGCGAATTCGACATTCTTACAATTTTTGTCAACCTTTGTTGATTCAGTAGTAGACTGCAACTTTGTCACCAAACTAGGTTGTTGCTGGACACGATTATTGAGCATTAATACTGGGGTTGGAAGCGGTTCATATTCTCCAACCCAACCTCGACCAAATTTACAGCCAGGTGGCAGTGCCTGCTGAATCCTCTGAGAAGCAATTTTCCAAGCAGTAGGTCCTAGAGTTGCAGCAAAGCGAGCCAAACTCCTGGCATAGGAATATTCAGCTTGTAGTCCAACCTGGTGCCAAAAAAGTACAACATTAATGTTTTAAACAAGATAAGGAAGCTAAACTATTTAAGGATTAGAATTCACTCCTTTTGACACATACAGTAACTAGCTGCTTAATTTCACTCTCAAATGTCGTAAATATGGAATCAGATCTAGTAACTGGTAGATTAGACATATTATAAGTTGCACGACGTTCAATATCTTGCGGAGATGATTTCCTTCCTAACTTGGACAGTAGACCCCTCCCTGAAACAAAGAGTAACAGTCAAAAGAAAATAGTTAGATGATGACAGTAATATCCACCGAGAGTACACACAATTGAATAATAGAAGGAGGGCTTGATCTCTTCTGTGATACCTGATATATAGTCTTCTGCTTTCTCTTGATTTGCATCAATCAAGAAAGCATTCCCCTCCATAAGGCCATCAATACTGCCAGGCCTTTCACACACAACACCTTGCAATGGATTGGAAGTTGGCAGTACATCGCCAACAGTAGCAAGAGTTGCACCTGAGGAAAAATCAGATCCAACAGGTTCCTGTGATGTGTGGCCTAGTGGCCTCTTTGCTAGCTTCTTAACCAGGGAATTAGATCTTGTTTTTTGTTCAGACTTTAGCTCACTCTGAGAACGTTCAAAGTCAATCCTTAACTTCTCAAACTTTTTCCTTGCTAGTTCTTGTATTGATCGTGCCTGTAACAAATATATAGATCATAAAGCAAGCATGACAAAAATGGCTATTTTTCCAGGGAAAGCAGTCAATTGTATACCTGTTTGTAGTATATTGTCTCTGCTGCATTGTATTGCATTGCATTTGAGCAAATCAAAAATACGTCATTCTGCATTCAATATTTGCATTCAAAATTCAGTGTGATACAGTAAAATCATTTACTTGTCTATCACAATATCACTTGATAATCAATAAGACAGTATAAAATGTTCGGTTTAAAATTAGCTTGGATGATAAAAGTGTCAGCCCAGTGCACAAGGCTCCCACCTAGCTGGAGTGTACTCATGTACACAACCTCACCCCCACAAGCTGAGAGATTGTTTTCAAGATTTGAACTTAAAACAAAGCTTATCCTCGTTGATTCAGATGATGGAGCAAACCGAACTCAGGATCCTTATGTGATAAAAGGATTCTGAGTAAGGAAACAAGTTCATTTCTTGCATTTCTTGAACATAATAATAACAATAACAGATTGTCTATAAAGAAACACCACAATAATCACGGAGAAAAACAAATTACAAAAATAATTTTCTTCTCCCACACTTATTTCATCCAAGCAGCTAAACTGCAAAATTTCCACCAAGTTAAGATGACTATCATTTACCCATGCCAAAATAGGCAAGCGCTATACTATGTTGATGTTTTGCCCGTAATCCATCTATCATTACATTGAAAATCATACTTCCTCAGAGGAAATAAAAACCACAGCTATAACATACACCAAAATTTCATATCATCCCCATTAATATTATGCTCAAAACAAAAGTGCCCCGTAAACACCTATCAAAAACATGAAAATCACTACTGCCTGTGGCATCCTATTGTCAGCATAAGTCAGTAAATCCCTGACAGATTTTATACCGACAAGTTAGTGAGCCTAAATGTTTCCCCTCATGCCAATAGGCAATAGCATGCAGCAGCCTCTTGTTCACAACCCACTTAATAATCATGTTGCAAAAACAATCAGAATCTCAGAAAAGAAAAGGAACCTTCCCCCAACATCAACCACAAACAGTTAACAGGTTTACACACCTCAAATTGTTCCAAGGTAGGATAAGATCCATTTGCCAACTTCTTCCTCACTGTGGCAAAGTCCATCGGATTGTCAATCACATCATGATAATCAGGAAGCTGCATTGAAACATAATTTGAGCTTTCAACTCAGATTGCCTTCCAAAAGCAAGATTAACAATTCACAGGAAGAAAAGCCCACACACCTCTTCTGGATCAACAGGCTCCGCATACACACCATACGTATCCTTCCTGCCGATTCACCAAAACACAAGGCATCACCATGCAGTAACAGAAATTGAAGATATTACACACATCTTTCACCGAAACAAGGGTATGACGAACAAAAACCAGAAACAAAACCCCCTTACTTCTGAAGCTTGTCAAGGATCAACTCCAGGGTCCTCTTGTCAGGCAAGGTAATCCCAGATGGAAGCTTTGACGGAGTTCCTAACATCATAAACAAAAACAAAAAACCCAGTTCAGAAAAACAAACTAAAAAAAAAAAAAAAAGTGGGGAATTAAGAAAAACAAATTACATTACAATTTACAACCGAAACAACAAATCACACACAAACCTGAAACAGAGTGGAGCCCTTTGGAATCCACTTTTCTGGCCTTTACCTGTCACAAAAAAAAACCACTCACAATTAGTAACTGTGTTAACACATGAAATGTTCGATGGAGACATAAACATTAGACAGAGACAGACAACAATGGTTTCGTAGGTTACAGTGACAGAGAGAGAAAAAAAAAAAAAAAGGGTAAATAAAATGGAAGCAAACACAATCTCTGATAGTCTCTGCGCATGTGTTAGTTTCTTGACAGTTGACCCGTTAGTTATCTCCCCCAAAACCCCGACACATGAGAGAAAGAGAAAGCCCTAGAGAGAGAAACCAAAAATCCCAACATAGAAATAGAAAGAGAAACACATAATAATTCAAATTATGGACCAATTGGTATCAAAAAAATCTGAGGTGGACTCACACACTCAAAAAAATTCAATTTTTTTTTTTTTTTGTTATACCTCACGTTCTTCTTCTTCTTCCTCATGCTCCTCCACTTCTTCATTTTCTTCTTCTTCCTCCTCTTCTTCGCCCTCATCTTCCACTTCCTCATCTTCCTCCACCTTCTCCTCCTGCGCCTGAACTCCACGCGCCGGTGGCGCGTGGAGATTCTGGTTCTCCTCATCCTCGTCATCGTCTTCTTCCTCATCGTTGTTGTTAAGCTTCACGACGAGTTTGAGTTTCTTCTTCTCACGCCTCCTCTCGTCTTCCTCTTCGTCTTCATCCTCCTCATCGAGGAAGTCATCGTAGTCGATGTTGTAGCGCACATTCCGGCGCCGGCGACTACGACGGAGGTCGGGTTCAGCGGTGGCCGGAGATTCCCCTAAACGGCGAGCTAGATCTGCCTTAGAAGGACGACCCTTCTTCTTCCTTCGCACGATCTGACCCATCTTAGCGCGTTATCGCAAGTTGCGTTTGTTTCTCTCTCTAAAACCTTGTTTCACTTTCTCTCTCTTCTTTTGCTTTGGGAGCCTCCATTATTTTCGAGGGTGGGTGCTTTGCTTTGGCTTTTTTTTTTCACAGGTTCAGTCATTTCCGAGCCTCGCTGTCACTCCGAACCTCAGGTTCGGGGAGCAGGTTGTGCGTGACTTTGAGTCCCGTCTCTAAAATGTGACTACTGAAATAATAATTAATAAATAAATATTATTTTTATTTTATAATGATAAATAAATAAATAGATAAATAAAAAGTTTTTAATTATGCGTGTGAAACGGCGTTACTGATTGAGAATGACGGCGTTTTCTGCTGCCCGCTCTGCCCAGAACCTTCTTGCCTGCTGCCCGTATTTTTCATTTTCGGATTTTCCGTTTTTATTTTTTTTTTCTATTTGCTTTATTAGTGTATTTTTCATTTATTCCAGCGCTTAAATCACACCTCCCACTGTTCTATTTATAGTTACATTAATATTGTATTAATTAATTAATTAACATGACAAGTTGGGTTAATGTGGGGGTATGAAGTATAAATGTTTATATTTTGAGTTATTATGATGGAGAATTTTGGTGAGAGTTGTGATGGATTTTTTTTTTAATCTATTTTGTGATGATTATTATTATTAAGTTTGTGAAGTTGAAGTGAGTTAATTATTCTTCTAACTTTTGCAGTTATTAATTGACTTTAATAAGCTTGTGTCTCACTTTCAATCAAGGGTTTTAATGGGTACATAATCTTGATGAATATTTTATATTCTCTTCTATTCATTGAATAAGACTTTTTATAGCATTTAAATAAATTTCTTGGTGTGTTGATTTATACAAGTTTTAATTTATTGCTGTTCAATTGCAAGCTTTGGAAAATGGGTTGTATCAAGTTGTTGATTCTCTTTTTCAGCCTAACTCGTTCTTTTGGCTGTAGGGTATTTTCCTTTTACCCTACTTTTTTATTCTTTCTGTTTCAAAGCTTTCACACTTTTTATGTTGAATTATCATAAAGATTTTTACCTATAAAACAATACAATAATAAAAATATTTGATAAATAACTATAATACACAGATAACTAAATAATTAATTATAAAATTTATATATATTTTATGAATGGGTTAACATTAATTATATATAATATAGTAAAATTATACCATAAATCAGTAAGAAAAGGGCATACAACTCAATTCTTTATGATACAACTCAATTCTTTATGATAAATTTAATACTTTATAATAAATTCAATATTTTATAATAAACTCAATATATATTATTTTATACTTGTACTCTGTTAAAAGCGCCCATTATTTTCTATTTGTATTGATGGACAAATATTTTTCTAGTAAAAGAATATCTTCTTAGAAAATTGTATTATATAAATTGTGTTTATTAGAATATTATTTTATTTTATTTTGTGGTATTAAAGAATTAAAGTTGTAATTGTTTGACACATGTCACTAATTCATCATAAGAGGTATGATCTTTATGTATTTTGGTATTCATAGATTAATAAACAACAATTACTGTTCATTCACATTGTTAGAGTCATAAACAATTATTATTTGTTCATCAAGTTATTATGCAATTCTAGAACTGAATTGTTAGAACAAATGCATGAAACAAAAGTTAATAACAATGGCAAGAGAAAAAGGGGTAATAAGTCAACACACAAATCCAATCAACCTAATGTGATATAACTAGGTCATTTAATTATTTTAATTTAGCATTACCTATAACATTTTCTATATTTTGCATTAGTGTGCATATTAGACTTTTGTGCAACTACTTAATTAATTTCATTAGTTGAGTGCATATTTATAACAGGGTTAATTTCAACTAACAAATTAATTATAGAAGTTTAAGTTTAGAAATTTAACATACATGTCAAGTCTTCATATTATAAATAGTATAAAATCTATCATGATATAACACTCACATAAAGCTCAAGGTAAATTTTTTAATTCTTATTTTTTTTTCATATTCCATATTTTTCATATTCATTTTCCATTCCTTTTTAAAACCTCTTTTTTTCTCCATCTTATCTATCATCCTTTCTTAAAGATACATTTATTGACTGAAATAAATTTTTGACACATTTGAAAAAAAAAATTGACCAAAAATAAATAATTTAAAAATAAAAGACTAGATATAAACTTCTTGGGAATTTATAAAAACTCAGAACATATTTAATCTTATTTTTT
Organism: Hylodesmum podocarpum; assembly: GCA_026586105.1. NCBI lineage: Eukaryota > Viridiplantae > Streptophyta > Magnoliopsida > Fabales > Fabaceae > Hylodesmum > Hylodesmum podocarpum. The sequence goes on along the minus strand of JALJEV010000519.1, from coordinate 1,940,675 downwards.
ATATCTTTATTTCTCAATTTTTCCTGAACATATACCACACGTCATGAGGTATGTCACGTGATCAGATTTCTAAATTTAGGTGTCTTAGATTTTTCTTTTGTTTGGTAGGCATTAACCACCTTCTCATCTTTTTCTCCACCCATCCTCATTTTCAATACAAATCAAGGAGAAATAATATAAATCATTTTCACACTTTAGAATTAATTATAAGTTAAATTTTATAATCATTCTAAGAATTAACTAATATATGGAATCTGGTAAAATTAATCCTGTCACTCTAGGGGCATTAAAAAATTTACAATTAAATTTTATAAAATCTCTATGATGTTGTTCTAATTAATGATAGGGTTAATAACACTAATTATGCAGATATGAAGTTTATAATTTCATCTAAAACAATTATTTCTCTATAGTAAACCATCTTAATTATGGAACCATCCATGTAGTGGTCCTTTTTCAAATCATTATCGTTTCACTTCTCTTTAATTTCTATTTAATGGCACGTTGCTTTCTTAAATTTAAGTGATAAATTGGAGTGTGCCATTCTGAACACGCCCGATGTTATAGGTGACTTTGTATTTTGTCCTCACATTTGAGTGATTGTGCCAATCATGAAGCAGACAAAGAATTAAAGAACACCACAAATCAATATTTTGTATAATTTTTTGACAAAATTATATATTTGTATGAGTATAGTAATACTTAATCGAGAGCAGTGATTGTGATTGAACGCGAGTACATGTCCTTACTCGTTAAGCTTTTTTCTTCTGGGTCACTACTTAATTAAGCCTAATCTATTTAACTGAAAATTTGTAATATTTTTTTGATGTGAACTCAATTTAAAAATTAAAAATATTTAATAAAAAACTATGATATATAAATAATCAGATAATCAATTATTAAATATAAAAATATAATATATATATATATATATAAATTTTATAAATAAGTTAATTAATTAATTACTTATCCTTACTTATGAGTTGATTTCAAATTTATTAAAGTCTTTTTTTTTTTTTTTAAATCGCTGGTAGTATCTTTTCAATTCACATATGAAAAGTTGAGAGAGTGTGAAAACAAAAGTAGTTTGAGGGGCACAACCGTCGGCAGTGACTATGAAACATTGTGATGAGTTTGCTATGTCCTTTTCATGAACTCATTGTTGTTTGTTTGATTTTTTAAAAGAATGTTTTTAATTGAGATTTATTTAGAAATCTGACATAATTAAATAATTTCTTTTAGAATATTTTTTTTCTACTTGAATAAAAAAATTCTTAAAAAAAAATTGTGTGTGTATGCATCTCTGCACTTCTTGTGTGCAAGAAATATTAAATACATCTCTGTCCTAATCAATAACTATATTTTTTTTATCCCTTGAATTCAGAGAAACAGTTTTTTCCATTTTCTTTATTCAAAATTTGAGGGACTGGTGTTTTCCTTTTTAAGTATCAAAGAAGATTTATACATATAGTAATAATGAGAGCTCAAAGTTAATAAAAAAAAGTAACTCATAATGAAGTTATTTCATTTAATAAGTGTGTGTCTGCATGGAAAGATATCATGGCACTCAAAGAATTATGTGTAATAAAGTTACTTTTCTCAAAAAAAAAATTATCTATTAATTTGTATTAAATTTCTTATTATTAACTCAATGATAATGCACAATAAATTTTAGATAAATCAAATATGCCAAGTTGTGTAGTTTTATAGTGACTATTTACTAATATTTTAAAAAACAGTACAAGTCATGTTGAATTTATTTAGTGAAGTATTCAATATTTTAAAATTTAATGAAAATTTCCTGTCAAATTCTTTTATGGAAATTCAATAAGAACTTTTAATTAATGAAAGTTATTAAAGGAAGAAATTTTACAATAGTTATTATTTTAATAACTTGATCTCTAATCTCTATTTTTGAATATATTTGAGTTGAATACCCAAAACTCATTTAAAATTTTTCACTTTTTTTATGATTAAACTTTGATTAAGTCTTGTACTAACTAATATCAAGAGTTTGATCAATAATAAATAGCAGAGAAGTCAAACACACTCTTAACTCTTAACCATATAAAAAGACACAATTTTACTAATGTTATTAAAAATGTTAGTAAAGTTAAATTCTTATATTAATACTCTGTACACTAGATAAAGTGTATAGTGATTTTTTAAGGCCTTACACATACAGTATCTGTACGATGTAGAAGTTATGACTTAAAAATATTTTTTTGAGTTCAGAACACTGTCTATCTTCAGTGTCTTTATTATAAAATGTCACACATGCATAGATGACTTAATTAGCACGAAAGGAACTTTATTGGTGCTTGTTTACTAAATAGAATTTCTACCATAGGAACAAAATCATGATGACCATAGAGAAGTGGGATGAATATGGGAATTAGATGCAATGAATGCGAATCACAAAGTGTATATATATTTTGGCTCATCAAATTATATATGGATATATGCCAGTTTGATTTGTGAGTGATACATAGTGGGGTGAAGCATATTGCATTGACTTCCACAGTTTCAAGGTTGTATTGTCTTAAAAATTTGAAATATTTTTGTGTAATATTTTGAGCATAGCTTTCAAAGCTAAAATGTTGAGGGGACCACTGTGAATGTGGACCTTAAACGTGTACTACTTGTACACTATAGTCTATATGAACATGAGGGTTTGACCTGAAAGCTTCAAGTTCAAAGCATTATTGTTATTAATTACTATCAAGAACTATATCATACTTATAGAATATATAAGGAAATAACCTTTTACTCATGTGCTTAAGGCTTTCACAAGTCAGAGATTGCATATTTTGATGTGGTTACTTCTGGTTACCCATTAATTAAATTTATATCATAAAGAACAAAAGATAAAGGTGAGTATATTGTAGTATTAGTTTTCCAAGTTCATTAGTTGGTTTTTTTGGCCATTCAACTAGGCTGTCAAGTGATACATGGATGGTTTATTTGTACAGCATTAGAAGTTTCATGTATTAATTAACATTAGATTACAAAAAGAAAAATGTTAAGAGTTGCCTAGTTGGATTACCAAAAACAGGCTTATAATTAACTTACACAGTTACAATTATTTGGTCCTTGAGTTAAATACTAAAGTTCAAAAAAAATTATAAAATTTGTACTTTTGATAATCACAAAAATATCAAAGTAATATTATAATACGTGACTAATTAATTAACTCGGTCCATATACGTATTTATCTCTCTTTATATTTTATAATTAATTATCAAATTATTTAATATTATAATTATCTATTAAATATTTTTTTAAATATTATTCTGATTATCATGTCACACATCAGAATGGAGAATCTAGTGAATACTCTTAGCTTTGATCCACTGTCTCTCACTATAGCATTCAATCAATTTTTTTTTTTTTTTTTTTATCTTCACGCGTAAACCACGTGTACCTTTCATTCGGCTTTGGGGTATCTTTAAATATCAATCCAACAGTGTTGTTTATACATCCACACACTCTACACAACAACAGTTTTTGGAGGGCACACACACAAACCCACCAAAGATGAGTAACATAGCTTTTAAGGGATGTTCTTTGCTCTCTATTATCTATGCTTTCTTCATATTCAGCTTTGTACCCTCAAAGGCTCAAATGGTTCCAGCAGTTTACGTGTTTGGAGACTCACTTGTAGACGTGGGCAACAACAATTACTTGACTCTTTCCATTGCAAAGGCAAATCATCGTCACTATGGCATTGATTTTCCTACCCACAAACCAACTGGCAGATTTAGCAACGGCAAGAATGCTGCAGATTTTGTTGGTAAGTCATTCCAAATTTTTATTTTTTATTTTGATAAATAAATAGCACTTCAAATGTTCACACAATCATATATAGAGCTTTGTCATGAAAATTCCAAAATCATATATTGGTCTTAACATATATATACTTTTCCGTATATTAGTCTCATCTTAAGCCTAAGTAGTATTTCAACTTCAAAGATCATTTTATTTATTTGGTAGCGTTGTGCCTAAGTTCTTGCACATATCTTGTTGATATGATATTTAACACACAAGTCTTCTGATCAAGAATTACTGATACTCAGTTAACCAAATCTCAATGTTATAATGAAATTAGATCGATGTGTTGTTGATAAATATTATTGATATTATAAAAGCAGATGAAATTAATTCAATTTTATAAAATCGATTTATAAAATTAATTATAAAACTGTTGAATTATATACATGCAATAAATCTTACTTTTAGATTGAAACTTATGTGAGGAACATTTGTGTTATGAAATTCTTCTCCAAGAAGGAATTCAACTGACCCGGAAATCACAGAAAAGAACATAAACATGTGGAGTCACACCTCAAAAGCATTAAAAAGACGCTAACATGAGATTCAGACGTAGATGGTTTGGTGCATAAAGTTAGGAAAAGTTTAAAAAGCTTCTTATTATAAAAAATAACTTTTATAATAAAGTTTACTATATGGTTATGCAAAAAAACAACAATGACAGGATATAGTGGTTAGTACAGTTGTAGGAATATGGAGACATATCTTATAATAATAGAAAGATTGTGTGGGATGCAGCTGAGAAATTGGGTTTGGCAACTTCGCCACCTTACCTCTCCCTAACATCAAAGGCCAACAAAAATAATGCGTCCTTCATGGATGGTGTCAGTTTTGCGTCTGCAGGTGCAGGAATATTTGATGGCACAGACGAACGCTATGTAAGTCACCAAATGTACTTCCTTTTTTCTTTCCCCGTATTTTTCTCTACGTTGTTTCTTGGGCCATATTTTTCTTTTATAATATAAAATATGAAAAATATTTGATAGATACGGTAATAAGTATAGACAATCAAACTTAGTTATAAAAATGGAAAGAAAAATTTATATATATTTTATCAATGAATTGGCTGGTTAGCTGGGTATAGAATAAAATTAATAAAATATATGTTGAAAATCTTGATAATGAGTTAATATTAGACCATCCGTTTAAATAACTTTTACGCTCGATAAATTCAGTTCTCGACGTGGGAAGGTGTGTAGGAAATTTAATATTGGATTACTCATTTGTTAAAAACTTCGAAAGTGTATTGAAATCTCATTTCACTTAAAGATATGATATGTTGCATATAAATAATTGAGGAACGATTTTCACATTATATACTGTTTTCTAGGGTTGAATTAAGTTCATAACCCATATTTTAATAAAATATAGCAAATAGGGTTGGAAATATGATGCAAGGATGTTTTAGATCCATCTTCTTTTCTCTCTTTTTATAATAATTTTACTTAAATATTTATTTTTTTATTTTTTTCTTATGGTCAAATATCTATTTTTCCTTGTTTGTTTTCATGTACTCTACTTACGTTATTGTAAATTTCAGAGACAATCAATACCGTTAACAAAACAAGTGGACCACTACTCAATTGTACACGAGGAAATGACACGAGATGTAGGAGCGGCTGATCTACAGAATCATCTCTCAAAATCAATTTTTGTTGTGGTCATTGGTAGCAATGATCTCTTTGGATACTTTGATTCATCGGATCTTCGTAAGAAATACACCCCACAGCAATACGTTGATTCCATGGTTTTCTCACTGAAAGTGCAACTACAGGTAAAACATACGGAAGTTATTAAAAAAACTTCAAATAATTAACATAAAATCTTATATTTGATTCATTGTAAAAAATAAAAATAAAAAATAAAAAAATTAACACATGAGATGATGCTAAAGAACTATCAAGTTAATTATTATTACACAAATAGATAAATGTATAACAACCTTATTTCTCACTATATATATATATATATATATATATATATATATATATATATTTATATTTTATACCTATTAGTGTCAATAGTTTTACGTGCCCATAACATTCCACTTTTTAGTTAAAAATATTTGAACCATTGACTTAATAATTTTCGTGTACATGCTCCTCCCTCTTTGCATGTCACTTTCTCATTAGTCATACTACGTTTTAGAGGGTTAACTTATGTGTCATACTTTGTCTTTATTTTTATTTTATTTTTTTGTTTTGGTAACATTTTTTTAAAAAAAAAATTGCAGCGATTATACGATCATGGTGCCCGAAAATTTGAGATTACGGGAGTTGGGGCACTTGGATGCTGCCCGGATTTCAGACTGAAGAACAAAACAGAATGCTTTTTAGAAGCCAATTATTGGTCGGTAAAATACAATGAAGGCCTTCAATCGATGTTGAAGGAATGGCAATCGGAGAATGGAGACATAATTTATTCCTACTTTGACACTTATGCTGCCATCAGTGACCTCGTTCAGAGTCCAGCTTCCTATGGTATACATATGTCGTTTTCCATACTCATTCATATCTCCTCGTTACACTATAAATAACTTAGATATCTCTCAATTATTTAAAAATAACGTAGATATCAGAACACAAGGCGTGGCTAAAATATGACGAGTCATTTTTTTTTTATTAAGAAACTTTCATTCTCTTATATTTTTTCCCTTTAATTCAAACTTTCAAACAACTTAAAAATTTATTCATTTTTCTCTTTTATTTGTCTATTCTATATTTCATCCCTCGGCTACCATACAATGTTTTGTTTTGATTTCATGAAATTGGATTCTAAAGTAAGTTTAAATTGATTTCAGGATTTACTGATGTAAAAGGTGCTTGTTGTGGACTGGGTGAGCTGAATGCCAGGGGTCCCTGCTTGCCATTATCCAACCTTTGTTCAAACAGACAAGATCACATATTCTTTGACCAATTCCATCCTACGGAGGCAGCTTCTCGAATATTTGTTAATAGACTTTTTGATGGTCCTTCAAGTTACACTTCTCCCATTAATATGAGACAGCTAGTAGCTGCCTGAAGTTCATCATTGATTTATCCCTTCAAGACATTTTTCTCTTTATGTAGTTGTGGGACGAAAAAAAATATACTACTAGTGCTATACTAGATTATTGATCATGAGTATTGATCACCGGTAACCCAAATGCATTATTTTAATTTAAGTGGGTGATATATCTAGATTCGCATAACATGGGATGAAGGAGTATCCATGACAAGAGGCATTCCTGTAGTAAGAAAGATGTTTTTATTACTCGTTTAATCGATGTGAATGAAATAAGACATGATAATTTATTCGACCATATTGGGCCATAAAAATGATGGACGAACACTGAAGCTATTTATGCTTTCATGATTAATGAAGGAGTGATATATATACAAGGTGACAAAGATCCAACTGCTTCAAGATCAAGAATTGTGTCAATCCAAGCTTCTAACAAAATCAACATATCAATAATCAATCAAAACTGGTAGAACTTACTAAAATTTGTTATGGGCAACAATTAACTGTGGTCTTTTAGCTTTGAGAAAAACGAGTTAATGTTATAATTAATTGTAACAAAGATGCTTAATAATTTAGTAATATTTTTTGTAATAGACTTAAAACACCGTACTTTTTGTTTTGAAAGAATAAAACACATAATACTTATTATAGTTTAACTTAAGTTTTTGAAAGGTATTAAGGTTTAACCTATTTTTCATCCTTACTAGTAATAAATATGATGATTTTTAGTTTTCGTTCGTATAAAAACGCTATTCGTCCTATCAGTTACGTTTACATATGATTAAATCTCCTCACTCTATTAACTCTACATGTTATTGATTCTTTAACTTCCTCGTTGAAAACCAATATACAAGTCTAAGCTATAGAAAGATATAATTATCCAAAACGGATCGCTCAATACAGTAAAATATGCGTCGTAGGTCTCATCTTGATGTAAGTGTCATACGATATGATGCAAATGACATCTCAATAATTCCTACAAAAACAACAGGCAGAAGAAGACTTCAGTCACGATGCATTAAGAACTAGAAAATATATCCTCAAAGAAAAGTTTTAAGTCGCCTTTGTCAATATCGAATTCCAACAATTTTTCCATGGCATCCTGCATTACATTGAGTAGTATAAATAAACATGTCTGAGAGAGTGAACAGTATCCAAAGCTGTAGTTTATTTGACTTTTGAAATTGAAATGACACCTCGCATTGACGATCTTGAGCTGAGATATTCTCATTGCATAACCTCTCAACATTATTATTATTTGCAACGGCATCCAACACCGTTGCTGCTCTTTTTATGATTTCGTCTGGTACACCTGCATAACGGGTGCAGCTTGTGTTCAAATAAAAAAAAAGTGGAAAATAAACTATGTTTTATGGGTCAGGAAATATCATTAAACAGTAGTTTTGTAAATTACCAGCAAGCAGAGCACAGTGCAGTCCTGCAGGATTCCAAACCCACGCAAGTAATATGCAACGATATTTCAATTGATATAACAAAAAACATTAGCAATATACTCTTTAACGCGCCCTTCTAAACACATTGTTATTGCTGAATTATATTAAAACATATAATGATGTATCCGAAACTATGTTGGTAACATTTATCTTTATTGTATTAGAAAGTGTATTACTAACACTTTTCTTGATATAAAATACTGAAAGCAAAAGCATACCATAGCTATGATGCGCATGCCCAGGGACAAGCCTGTGAAGAATATGATAATAACAAAAATGAAATCTCCCCAGATAGTAGAGCAACTTCAATTGTATACTAATTGCAGTAGTCTAGACAAAGTACAAGGAGAAAGTATGATGAAATCTCCATAATTCTTATCATCCTCGTAACAGAAGAAACAAAAAGGTACCTGTATAAAAAGACAATGTCTTCCATATCTGCGGAATTGTCGTTGGGCCTCAGTATACTCATGGTGCAAAACTTAATCTGCTCAGACTGAAATAGTGCACAGGTATTGTGTTTATGATCACTCAACTGAGGAGTTTAAAACATCAACTTCACAACAATCCACAAGCTCAAGTGCATAATAACCTGGGTCAAGGAATTCCCATGCAATAAATCCAGGATATGAGTGCACACGAAAACCTACAAAATTCACAAAAGAAATGACAGTTACAATCTCTCTATGAGAAACTGCAGTCATTTCATCAGTTTTGTGATTATACATTTCAATTACAAATTCATTCTAGGGTCTGTGTTAATAGTTAATAAATTTTCCAGGGTACTATCTTCAATTTCTACATCCTAGAAAAACTGATGATAGAGTGTACAAAAACTTCCCGAGTTAGTTACTTTTTAATTTTCAACAGAGACAAAGGAATGAACTTTACTTCTATTCTCATTGTTATTGAACATTGATTAGTTCATAAATATACAATCATACGGAACGAACCTTGACCAGTTAACTAATAGAAATAAGAAAAACAGACTAGTAAAGGGATTAGAGAAAGTTGAGTTTATGGACACTGCATGAGGGCAACTGGATACACAAAGATATTCGTCAAAGTAGAATGGTATGAAGAAATTAAAAGTATGCTGCTAGGAAAATGATAATATAATTCCTGAATATTTGAATTAAAAATATATATTAAAAATTACATATTTTCGGGAATAGAAGTCTTAAACCTTTGGAGGTTCATCACACGTGACATAGTGATTTATGGTCCCAGCAAGTAGACCGATGCCGTCTGAAAGGAAGATCAAAACATTTACACTAAAGTAGCATCTTTAATACACACATATTCCACATATTTATGGTTTAGACACTCAAGAAACATTGGATAAACTGACCTTCTGTAAGAGTGCCTTTACCAAATTCATCCACCAGACAGAGAGATCGCGAAGTAGCATGCCTGCAGATATACTGTTCTTTCAGTGAATTACTAATTTCCTGGAACTCTTGCTCAAACAAAACCATCGGAAGAACATCTGCTTTTATAAAATGAGTAATATGGAAGAGAGGATCATCCTGAAACGATTAATCTATGTTCAATGTATTGGAGAGGTATCCTTATTAGCCTTTTGGTATACCTGAGCATCATCCCTATTTGATGTAGATCAATCATAAATGTTGACTGTTCAGCTGTCATAAGCCTGCTTCCAGTTGCACAAAATATTCTGAAATATCCACGTACAAAGAGCACCCCCACCCCCAAAAAAAAATGAATAAATAAAACTGAACATTAAGCTTGTAATTACTAAGATCAGCATACAACAATGTAATTCCTGTTTCACAAAAGACGATTCATAAGAAAATGATACCTATCAGTCAGACCCACTGTTGCAGAATCAGCTGGCACAAAACTGCCAATGTGGGAGAGAAAAACAATAATAGCAACCTGCAGATTACTTCTCGTTACTTTATGATCACTGAGCACAACAGTTAGCAGCCAAACAGAAGTATATCAAGGAATCAACTATCCGCAGAACTGTTCTGAGGAAGCCAATAATTTTCAGTCTTCAACACAGTCTCTCACAAAAATCCTTTGCTAGGTGGATAAGCACAAGCCCGTTTAAGACATGTAATCATGCACAAAAAAGATGATACAACAAATTTTAATATTTCTGAGTTTAATTTTAATATACGTGTCAAATAATTTTAATACACGAGCCCATTATTGTATTTATTACATTAACATAATAATGTTATTAAATAATGTATAGTGATTAAATTCTTTTTTCAACTGGGTAAAGGTAAAAAAAAAATGTTAAAGTGAAGTACATAAGTAGAAAACAAAATATCAAGAAAATTAAAACATGCAAAATCTACATCAAAACAGACCAGATAAATATCAACAATCGTAGTTTGTAGTTTGTCCGACCAGATGAATAATAACAACCACAATTTGATACAAGTACTGCTAAAGACTAGTTCAGCAACAGTTTTTTCATAGATTAGAAGTTAAAACATTATTTCATTTGAAGACTACAAGTCAAGTCATAGATAGAATGATCTTTTCAATATTTTTGCTATTTAAAATTGAAACTGTACGATCGAATATCCTAGAGAATACATATCCCAGAACGATAAAGAACTAAAACTGACCTGTTTTATATAGATACTTTTCCCTGAAAAATTAGGACCAGTGATGATATTAATTCTTCCTAATGAACAATTAACAGGGATTAAAAAACAGTATAATCTGATCAAAATGGATCGCATGACATAAGTTAGATAATATCAGATATGCATGTCATTCTGTTTACCATCATGAAGAATCTTAGTGTCATTAGGAATAAATGTGTCTACAGTCATTTCCTGCAAAACATGCCTACACACAACCAGTTTTTATCATTAACCATATGGACGATTCGCCATTTCCAAGAAGTTCTCATAAACTAGATGGTTTGAACCTTCCATTTTTTATATCGAGCAAATTTTCTTCAGTCAACAACGGTCTGACATAATTGTTCTGCCGAGCAACCAATGCCATTGATAAAAAGCTGAAATAAATTACCAATGATAAAAGAATGTCAGAGAAAGCACCAGTTATTAACTTATTGTAATGACAAATTATCTCACCAGTCCAGTTCAGCCGCAAAAGCTGCCACCTTTATCAAATGGGTTGAGAACAACAGTACACGTGAAAACAAGTCTCTGGTGATCGCCCTCTCCATATCTTGAATGACAGATTTCATGAATAAGATTTGCACCAGAGATCAAGTGTACAACTTAAAAAGGCAAACTCAACATATATTACGTCTCTTAACTCTTACCACAAGCTGTGTCCAGGAATTTCATAATTTCTATTAAGCTCCAATTTCCGTGTATCAACATGTAACATTGCATCTTCAAAATCTAGTTTTTAAAGAATAGGAATGTTTCATTTTATTTCAATCTTATTCTTATTATCTAATTTTTTTCTTTTTCCCGGTTGATAAAAGTTCAGGAGTAAGGTTGTTTTATTTCAAGGTTAGAGTATGTTATAGCAAACGTGCAAAGGCTCAGAAACTTACTTCAAAGTAAATAAATAAATAAAAATCAGGATCATATTCAAATACCTTGAATTTTATGATGGATATCTCCCAGCAGGCTGTCCAATTCTCGTGTCTTTGGTGTACGATAAAAGTATCTTTTTGTCTCTCCTTCTGTATCACAAAACTATATTTGAAATGACTACCATCAAAATAGAACATATTAATTACTAAATCACTTGACCAAGGGCAGATGGCCACATACTGTGTATTCCCAATCTACAAGTTTCTCCAGAGTGGTTTCTTCAGGTTTTTCTTCAAAGATACACATTAAATATCCTACAGTAGACAAAAACAGGTTTGCAATGTGCTATATGTCCAGAGTTGTTTGACAGCTTAGGAAGAACAATTCAGTGATCCATCAGCACATTTTATTGATAAAAATGTAATGCAGAGTATGAACTACCTATTTGCTGTATATAAACAATACAAGGAACGTGCCTGTCCTTGCATAGAATGGGAAGTTGTGTTAATTCCAGAGATGAAACCTGCAAAAGATGTATCAAGATGAAAAAGTAAATATAATTTGTTTACTCAGTTATATTGGCACCAAAAACTACCTCTTCCAGAAACTCCGGCAGTTCCTCGTATATTTGCCTCAGCTCATCCAACTACACAATAACAAAATTATCCAAATTCCAAAAATTTAGCATTAGCCAAAGTAAAGACAAATTTTACCTAAAGATGGAAAACAAATTTATGAACTAGATTAAACTTTTAACATCTTTGGGTTAATTCATTAGTCATCTGTTTAAAATCTCGCCTAACTAGGAAAGTACATGAAGAAACAATTTGAATTACCTAAATTCCTTATATTTACATACTAAGATGAAGAAAAGGAAGGAGAACATTGTGTTTAACCTCATCACAGAAACCTTCTTTCACCACTGTCGCATACCCCTTCTCTTTAGTTCTATTTATATCAATTACACCAATTACCTATAAAACACATTACCAATCATAATGAGAGTCCAAATTAAAGAAAAACTACCATCACTGGTACCCAAACAAATTAAAATAAATCTTCTGATTGCATTGACTCTTAGTATGCTTTTCCCTGACCCAACTCGTCCAGAAAATCACATGCTTTTAAGCATCAAGCATCATTGTATACAGTTCATTTTTTTGCTTGTCTTTCTTGTAATTAATAGGAGAGAAAGAAATAAAACTCACCAGCTCATACACATAAGCAATATCTGTTGTTATGCATGAACCTGCCTGCAGTAACGTTTCTCAATTTATTTTTTTTAAAAAAAATCATTTAAGCTAAATGTATACGAGTGCTCCCGGAATAGAACAGACATGTACCTTCTCAACAATATCCAAGTTCAAATTTTTCAATTCTTCTTGAAGACCTTCGGAAATTCCAACTTCAAAAATCTTGTTTAAGTGCAACAGAGCACAAATACTCTAAAAAATAAAGAGAACATAAAAAGAAACAGCACTTAAGCCGATGTGTGTGATTGATATTCGCTGCCATGGAAAATATATTATACTGTTATGAACATTCTACACTTGAAGGTATCCTGTCCAATCTCCATATTGTACCTTGATGTTTTTCATGCAGCAATATTTATCCTTTTTTATTACTTATAAGTAAAGACACATAGGAAAATAGCAATATTTCGAGAGAGGAAAAGTGGGAATATCTATGAACCTTTAATTCCAAGTGAGATGTGATAATATACGAAGAAAGTTTTTCAAAAGTTTCTTTTTCCAAGGCCATTAGGATCGTGTAAAAATTAAATTCAAGGAACAGAACAATGTAGATGTATTTTAATGTGTAGAAGCAAACAAGAGTTCAAACATCACAAGGGAACATGACTGTATTAGAAAACACAAAAGAAAAATTTTACCTTCAGAAGAGCTGTCCAGTCAGAGCTAGTGCATATAGAGCTTGGAGAGTCAAATTTCTTTAACGATTGATTAAAACTTTAGAAGTATTAGTATACAGAGAATACAAGCTTTTGCTTAAAAAGAGGAACTTCACATTCACAATTGTACAAAAATTAGACTGGCCTATCTTCAAATAATAATGCTTATATGACCACACGATGCACATCATCAATGCAGTTGTAATAGACTAATAGTTTAAAATATAATGTTTCAACATTAATAATGTTCAATATTTTTCATTAAGAGTTAAATCTTATAGTTACTAAAATTTAATGAGCATTAGTCATGCTCCTTTTCAATTATTTATCGCACCCTAACAAAACAGAATCTATATGAGAGTGTTTCAAGAATAGACAATGGACATATCCGTCAGATTAGCAAAAGAACTAGGGGGGAAAAGCATTTTTATTAGAGACATGATGGAGACAAAGAGACAATTTTCATACCTTTAGTATGTGGGGTATGTCCTTCACAGATTTCAAGGTATCCCTTAAAGAAGCAACAAGTTCTTCTGAACTTAGAAAGAAAGATATCTATTTTTCATTATAGAAAATCATATGATGAATTTGTCGAAGATATGCAGTAAATAGATACTAAATAGATATTTCACCTACAAAGTGACTATAACTTAATAAAGTAAAAATTTCTTCCAGCCTGAAACTTATAATTCTACAGATTATTAATGAGTAATTAGACTAGGTATACTAGACTATAAATGGATACAGAATTTAAACGGTAGTTTAGAACTTCAAGATCAAGTATAGGCCTTAAGAACCAATTTCTGCAATGGAAACATTTGAGAAAAAACATCATATAAGTTCAGCAGTTAATAAAATGGGTACGTTATTGATCTCATATTCTCACTATTTTTAATATATGTTACCTCATAAGACGTCTACCCATTGGAGTCACACACTGCATACAGGCCAAAGAATATTAGTCATATTATATGTGACAAGAAATTGACACACACAATTCAAACAATTCCAACAAACCTTATTTATCATTCCAAATACTGAAAACCTGCAATTAAGATATAATCTCAGATATTGACATAATTTTAAAGTAGAATATTTGAGTAAACCAGCAACTACCCTTCTTTTGCTCTACCAATTCCCATGTGGCTTGGGTGCTTGTCTATTTGGAATATTTGTAATGCTTCATGAGCTGCTGCATCAAGTTTAAGAAAGTTATTTCTGTATCTCTGTAGTAAAGGACAAATTTTGATCTCAACATTGTCTCTTTTCAAACAGCACAAAGTTGAACTCGTTGCCTTTCAGGATTGAGCAAGAAAAGTACAAGGATACAGTGAAATTTCTGTTACTGAATCTATTGTAATTGATTTATTTCCAGATTCTTTTTGCTCAAGAGTATCTACAATCCTTTCATTCTCTAAAATTGCAAGAAGGCCACCACTAGCCCGAACTTGTACTTCACTACCCATGTCCATCATGGAGCTCAACTGCATTTGTAACACGGGGTAGGAAAAAGGAAATGCATATAAAGTTATTATAGTATTGCAATTGCAATAATAATTGAAAGGACAAAGGATTTTTCCCATACCAGACTTATTATAAACATTTAATCCAAGAGCAAATAATACTTCAACTACTAATTGTAAGTAACTTGGTTAATATACTAGGACAACAGTGGGTAGTTGCAGACTCACATAGTAAATCCTCTCCCTGACATTTAATCCATCATCCATCCCCACCACCCGGAGGTAAATTAATCTGTAAAATAAGAAAGTAGAAGAAGCAACAGATGTTGGAATTGCAGCATACTATTTATCTTTCCTTTTATTGGATAAAAAGGAGTGGATATGCACCAAATAAAAGATGTCATAATTTGTTTGCATGCATAATTTTTGCTCAGTCCTTTCACTGAAGCTGAACAGTAAAAAAAACAAAAACATTTCTAAGTTGAGAAAGAGAGGCAATGATGCCAACTGTATGATGAAAAGATGACTCTAATATCCCAATTTCAAACAGAAGGTAAGTTCCTAAATCAACTGTTACTTCTGTGCAGATGTGTCGTTAGACATGATAAGTTTTAACCATTCATTTTTTTAAATGTTGCAGGATTAGACAAATCAATATGAATACAAAAGTACGAAAAATTAAAAATAGATCAAATGTTAATATCAAAATATTAAGAATCTGAAAGGTCCACAAAAATCAATCTATCAACAATTCAATATACCATCAAGTACATGGCAAACACTTTACTTAAAATTCTCTTTTAAGATCCTAGCAGATTCAATACCTATGCCATGCTTGCTCATAGCTGAATATTGAACTTTTCACAAGCTTCACTGTAGAAGGCTCAGCTACCCCATCTGTATAATTTCAATAGGTAAAAGGTCCCAGAACTAGTCTTCAATAACTCAACTACGTGACGGGCTCCCTACCACTTCGTTGCAGAGCAGACAAGAAGGATTCTTCACTTTTAGTGCTTGTGTAAATAACCAAAGGGTTTGCTTGATATTTCACTGCACCAGTTATTGAAACCAAAAGATATTTATATAATAGAATTCATAACTAGTACGAGAAGTATTCATCTTCGAGTCAATAAGGGTATATGAAGCACAACAGTTAAACTAGCATCGAAAGAGGACAATGTATGCACTTAGTTTCAAGTTTTAAATGTGATGCAATATGGCGCCAAGGAGGAACACAAAAACCAATATTGCGTTTGGCCTAATTCCTTTAGATTTTAAAAGCGACTTTACAGTTAATTTTAGAAAGAAAAAAGAAGGTTTAAATTACTGTTTAGGTTGTTTGGCAATTTTACAATTGTTTAGATTAAAATTACTTAAAATTTAAAAATTATTTGGAGGTATGTTCTTGAACATTGGAATTTGAAATAGTAATAGAGAGTGAAACTCCTTTAATTGTTTAGAGCTCTTATAAAATTATGTTTCCCGCAATGTCTCCTTTTTAAGGACAAGATAAACGAAAAATGAGTTGAGTCAAAACACTGAACGAAACTGACTCAAATTCAACAATGATAAGAAAAGAAATCATACCCAAATCAATAATCGGAAAACCTTTGTCACCGTCATCCCAAACTTCTAGTACATAAAGTTGGCGAAGGGTGGAATCGTAATAAGAAACTCCTATTCTGTAAAGAATGATTAGAGAACTCACTTTTGTCCATTAAAAGAGAATAAAATTAAGGTGGGAAACATAAATAATGTAGCAGCTTATTCAGTTGCATATACCTTTTATAATTATCTAGCTATATTTTGCCTGTCAAAATTGGCACACTACACAGTATATTTCATTTTCCATGTTTTTGAAATAGTTTGCCACTTTCAATTATCCTTCCTGCAACATCATTGTTCATACAATTTCACTCTCGATGCAATGAAACTGTCATTTAGGTTTTGCACCGAACGGTTTTATGCAAGATTGTTCTGCGATGTTGGGGACAGACATTTGAGCTATTAAAAGCTTACCTGTGACCATTTAGGATGCAAGCCATGTAAACCTGTATAAAGTTCAAAATTTTCAATTATGGACTGAGGTTGAAGTGAAACAAATCTATCAAATTAAGTAAAAACGTTACAAAAACCATCTAATGAACCTGATGAGTCATGTATTTATATCTCCTAAAAATTATTTATGAACATATAGTTAAGATATCGTTCTAATATTAAATATTCAGCAAAAAAAATTAAAGCCTTTCCCCACTAGGCTAATAAATTGTCAATATCAATCTAATTTAGTTATGTAGCCATAAATATAGTCTGTATTCACTTAAATTTATCAGTGATATACATCATCCAATGACAGTGTTTAATTTAATTTAAATTATTACAAAATCTGTCTCTCAGATAGACCTTAAATTTTTAATATTTTCACAAGGTGACTTCTAACATGAAACATGTAAATTCCTTATATAAAATATTAAATTTTCATCAAGATGACCTAAATTCATTCAGCACAAATTTGAAAGGCTTTGTAGATTTAGCCCCGGCCCCCTTTCTTTTACTATTTTTTCAAAATATTAATCCACTGCGTTTGTCGATTATGCTAATCACCTCCATATCAGCTTGCAATGTGTTACAAAACCAAAAAATCTTGCGACTACTGTTGTAGCACAACACAAGCACGATACCAACTAAGAATAGACAAATTTTCTTGCTTAGAAGAAACCACTTGAAACTCATTCTTCCTAAACTTGTCACTTCTATAGTAACTGACAATACAGAAGCACCATAAATCGGTCAAATCAAGGGAATGCCTCCAGCCATTGATGACTGATAAGTTTCCCTGCTATCATACACTAAGATTGAATTCTACTATTGCTCTAACAAATCTAGCTAACTAATTAACAGTAAAGTCAAAAGTAATTGGAGAATCAAATATCGAAGTGTTACTTGCTCGGAGCTATAAAGATAACAATCGAATAAGCATAATCAGAATGTTTTGACTCATTCGATTTGTATTTCAACATCAGTTTATCAAATTAAACGAATAACAAGTAGTTTAACCTACGAATGAAAAAGTTATTTATCCATTTTCTATCATAAAAATAGCAATCATCTAGTTATCCAAATCGATCTAAAACGCAGTGTGTAGCTTCAATGACAGATCGCTAATTAAAAAGAGATGAATCAGCAAAACAAAGAAGGGGAAATTGGATTTCTAGAATCTTCTTCTTCTTCTTCCTTTATATGCAGTTTCAATACAATAAGAAACCAAAATTTTGAGGCAAATTGTGTGAGAGATAGACCTGAGGAGCGGCATCGATCTCGTCCATGTCCTCCATTTTCACCGATCTCGATTCTGCACTACCAAGTAAACGAGCAAGTGAAATGAACAGAAAATCAAATCCCTTCAGAATTTGAGCGCGCACATTTTAAAATAGACGTTCTACCTTTATATAGAGACGCGGAAAATATCGAATCGCCTTTATACGGCGTCGTTTTCGTTTTAAGAAACGTTATAAGCTCGCTCGATAAAAACTTAAATATGAGCTGGGAATTAGGATATAGTTTAGAAGGGTTGAAAATATATTTGGATAAAATAGGATGAAATAAAATAGAGTAAGATAGGAGAATATAATAATAAAATAAAAAAAATACTTAGTAGATAATTAAAATACGCATATAATTAATTATAAAATATGAAAAAATAAATAAATATATATAAAATGATGAATTACGCTATTTCTTGCGAAGTAAAATTGTAAAATAAAACTCCTTGTACAAGATTTATACCTCAGATTTCTGATTAGGCCAAACTTTGCAAGGTTTTACTAGAGGAGAACAATATTCACGGAGGAAAAAAGTTTTGGAGGATAAGATAGAACATGGATGCTCTATAAATCATGATAATAATTTGGTCCAAAGTGGTATGCATAAATGTTGGGCTTCGAGTATATTTCTAAAAATTGTTAAAGTTAATTGGTTTAATTCATTAAGTGCTTTATTTGATAAGCAGGAAAAAAAAAGTTGGATGTCTCATCCATTTTTATTAGAATAATAATATTCATTTAATTATAAAATATTTTTAGAAATCATCGCTTTTGTGGTTATACATATTTTAAAAGGATGTTCACACTTTTAAAGACACTGAATACGTAACTAAAATCTTCTTTATTTTGATTTTAATATTGGTTGGTATTAATGTCAATACATTTTCAAACACACATTTAAGGATGAAAGGAAATGGAATGTCATTGATTCAAATGTTTCCATGAATAAAAATTATCAATTACCGAATGATATTTATTAATAAAAAATAAAATAAATATAAAATTTAAATTTAATGTTGCGTTTACCAGATTTTGAAAACTTTCCATGGCATTGATAATAAAAGATGGTCAGGGTTTTAAATGTTTTTGTATTCCACCTCAAACACAAAATTCAATACATTATACATATATATTCATGAATAAAAATTTTGAATTTCACTAAATATAAGTTGAACTCAATTCCCTAACATAAAATACTTTGCAATTGATTTTGTCGTTCTATTTCTACAGTCCTTTAAGATAAATTTAAGATACAAAATTATCAAAGAACTTATACATCAAGAAATGTTATTCATAAGTACACCTCAATACACAACAATCAACTTAAATCCAACACACATAGATAAAATTCTTCATCATGCACAAATCTTAAAATAAATCCTATGAATGTTCAATTACCAAAACCATTAAAAGGTAGTAGATTATTATTACAAACCACAAAAAGCTAGATAAAAAAATCATCTAATCCAAATTACAGTAAAATTAGCAAAACATGGCTAAATTACAAATGATATATCTAGAAATGATGATGAATGATGTTAATTCAATTTTTAAGTTTTTATTTTTTTGGGATTGGTTAATAATGATGACATTGGAGAAATCTTTAAGAAAAAAAAAATGGTAAGTGTAATGAGAACTCGTCTCACATAACATAACCAAATAATGCTCCATCTATAAAAATTGAAATATTTTGAATTTTTTTTCTTCAAAATATGGAGTAAGGAATCTTAGAAAATGACTTCTACAATAATTTGAATAAGCTCAAACACGTGAAATAACTAGTTATATCACACATATAATTTAGTTGTCAACATCTAATAATAACCAAATATCTTAGCCAATTTCAAATGACATATAACTTATTACAAAATGAGAAAATTCCGTTACCTAAATATAGCATCAAGAAATTATTTTTCTCAAAATTGGACAATTAGATTATTTTTTAATGATTTGTAATTGAGTTTATCATTTCAATATTCTGTTTACCGATTTAATTTCATAAAACGTACTTTCATATTAATTCCTAAAAATTGTAATTATTTTAGTGTCATTTCATATGATGATATTTATAAATTAGAAGAACAAGTTTAATAGAAATTAATGTTTTTAAAAGAAAATTCTTACGATAGTTTTATAAAGTATAATATTAATTGAAATATTATAAAAAATAAACTAACAGGTAAATTTTTTGAAAAATTATTACAACAACACTATAGTCCTGGTCACTCTGGTTAGGGTGAAGAAGGGAGAAAGAATGCAAATTTAACATTTTCAATTTTTTGTTTTTGGTTTTTCAAATTTTAAGAAATATATTGGTTTTTTTTTTTATTATTTATAGTTTCAAAAAGATGAAAACACTCCATGTAAGGTTGGAAGAGGTTATTTTTTATTTATTTTAATTTTATTTTTATTTTTTTATTTCTATTTTATTTTATTTCATTTTTTTTAAAAGTAGTTAGACAGAAGTCATTAATCATATAATATTTTTTTTATTTTAAATTAAAATAAATTTAGGAGAGATTAATATTTATTATCATTATTAATATATATATATATATATATATATATATATTAAAAAAATTGGGAATCACAACCCCTTTATACATGTTTAATTTGATTGTTCTCATAGTATTAAAAATCTTTAAAATAATATTACATATTCTGCATGATTTAAAAATAACACTCCATAATTACTCAAATGTCATCGTAGTGAAAATATTTTTAGAAATATTTAATGAAAACATTTTTGAAAAAATCAATAAAAAATATTTTTACTTTTATTTTATATTATCAATAGAAATAAAATCAGTAATAAACAGTAACACTAAATGTCACAATATTATTTAAAACCCTAAACCCTTGGAGATAAATTTAAAAAAGGAGGAGTGATGTGAAATTTGGGAAAGCATTAGAAAAAATAATAAAAAATTGGGGGCACTTTATAAATAGGGTTAAATAAATAGCGTGTAAACTTAAACCCTATTGCTGTGTGTCACGCGTTACCCTCTTTTGTTTCGGTCCCCTCAAAACCCTAGCCAGCCTCTTCTCTCCCTGCAATCAACGACGCACCCAAAAATGGTGTGTTTCCGGTGAATCACTACTCAGAAGAAGAATCTGAGTGTTCAAATTCGTTGTTTGTTTCTGTTCTGTTATGTTCTGTTTGTTTGATTAATCGTTTTTGTTTGCAGACAGGAGAGGCAGCAGTGAACCCAAAAGCTTATCCTTTGGCTGATGCGCAGCTCTCAATAACAATTCTGGATCTTGTTCAACAAGCTGCTAACTACAAGCAACTCAAAAAGGGTGCCAATGAAGGTATCTTTTTTCTGTTTTCTTTTTGTTTTCCTTTTCTTTTTTAGTTAGAAAATGAATAGAGAAAAATGGTTGATGGTGTTAAAATTTTATGTATTTGATTTGATTTGTTTCAGCAACCAAGACTCTGAACAGAGGAATTTCTGAGTTTGTTGTGATGGCCGCAGACACTGAGCCTCTCGAGATTCTTCTTCATCTTCCTCTGCTTGCTGAGGACAAGGTAATTTTAATTAACCAATTTATTGATTTCCCTATAAATATGATACTTATGCTCTGTGTGAACTATCACTTGTAATGTTTATTTCAAGTTTCTGATGCTTGGTACTTGTATTTGAGATTTTTTGTTTTTTTCATTTGTGATTCAATAATATACTATCTGTCCATACAGCATTAACATTTATGAATGCTTACCCTCTAAACTTTTTTAGGAATACACTGATGGAAATTTTTGTCATGTTTTTTTGTTTTTTAAGTTCCTTTCAAGGTTCCTTATCCGGTCTAGTTGTTTATCAGTTTGTTGGTTTTTTGTACCTTGAGTTTTGGTTTCATTTTATTACAAACAGAAAAGAATATTTTAGCAAATGACATTGTTATCTAGTGATGCCTAATGCCTAGTTTGATCCTTATGCTTCAATGTTCACATTAAATTAAAGGACTTCTCTGATGCAATACATCCCTAAAGAGAATGAATATAGTTTGTCATATTTTGTGGTTGAGGTTACTGTGTGATTAATCACACCTTGTAAGTTGCTATGGCATTATTAGTACTGATATAATGTTGGTAAAATTTAGATTGCTGTAGATTTTAATTCCAACTTGACATGTTTTTTCTTTGGCCTTGACTATAGTTGTTGTCCTTTCAATTCTATGATTTTTCTTGGATTTTTAGCTATATAGCAACAAAGTAAGTAACCTTTATTTGAATCTTTTAGAATGTGCCCTATGTATTTGTCCCATCAAAACAAGCACTTGGACGAGCATGTGGAGTCACGCGGCCAGTGATTGCATGTTCTGTAACAACTAATGAAGGAAGTCAACTGAAATCTCAAATTCAGCAACTAAAGGTATTCACAGCGCTTTACTCTTGTAATGTTCACATGTACTTCTCAACTATATTAATTAAAAGTATTAATGTTAAAATCTGGACTTCAATAATGTTCACATGTAAGTCCCAACTATATCAATCAACAATATTAATGTTAAAATCTGGACCAGTCATTGAATAGGCTAAGACAATTGAATGTAATTGAACTGGTGATGAAAAAATATATATGAAGTAATGAACTAACCAAAAGTCAGATTTGGTTAAATGGACCTGACACCTAACTGGTTATTAAGCAATGGTTATTATCATGTTATATTGAATAAGCATGCATTCTGAGTAATTTGGTGGGTGTGCAGGATGCTATTGAGAAGCTATTAATCTGAAAAATTGATATTCGGTTTCGGTATGATGGGCTTCTTGAGTTGTGCCGATTGCTCCTTTAGAGGCTTTGATCCGAGTTGTTGTGTTCAGCAGGCAAAGGTGTTTTATGTGTAATCCTACATTTATATTCATCTCTACTGAGAGAGATTGTTTGAAAGTAATTTCTAGATTGGCGAAACTGATGTTTTACATTACTATTATAAATTTTTGAATGCTATGCATGTCGCGTGCTGTTAAGAGTATCAGTTGGTAGAGTTCCACACTTCAATTGGATCAGATTATTTTTCTCGTTCTTTTTCATGATTCATAATAGGTTGACTTAATGAGCTCCTCTTTTCAATTTTTTCACGATTTTTTTTTTTTTTAATTTAGTGTACCTAGTTTGTTGAAAAAACTTGGAATCTGAAAACTATTTTTTTTTTATATATATATGTGTATTTTTTAAGTCTATTGAGTAACATCTCAAAAGTTGTTGTAATGACATAAAATTATTCATGATTGCTTGTAAATTCAGAACGTGATAAAAGGTATGCAGAATGATCATATAGTAAAAGCGTACATAGAATAGAATCTGTTTAGCTACAACTACCTAATTCATTGCTCCTGCTCGTCTTGCACTTAATGTATATACAACGTGCAAGCATATACAGAATCAAAATGACATCCAAAAAATTAATATTAGTTAGCATTTATAGTTAAAAAAAAACTTGTATACTTCATTTTGATAATCATAATTAGGCATTTGATCTTAGAATTTCATTGAAATTCATTTTAATCAGTTACGAGGTTAGAAATGAGATCGGGTGATAATCGAGCTCAGATCATTCTCGATCAAACATAGTAAGATAAAAACTTGTTAAGAAGCATGTCAATATAATTTTAAATTATTTGAAATTTTGCTACATGTTAATTTTTTTTTTATTAAATACTTTTTACTATTATTTTGTTTTTTGCATAAAATGCCGTAGGTTGATTTTGATTTACCATGAATTATTAGATAAACACTTAAAAACAATATTTGTTATTTTTATTTTTTGGTTACCATATTATAAGTATAAAGTATTTATCAGTTTGGTGGATGGATTTTTTTTTTCACGCCAGAAACCTTTGATGATTACTTTTAGTTAAGATATTTTTCTTTGACTTGCATGATAGGATATTCCAATATTAGATAAATTAAGTTGCATGTTCTCTTAAGTAGAATTAAAAAATTTAATTTGTAAATATTACATGTATTATTGAAAATTTACTTTGTGAATAGTTTGACTTCTATTTAGTGTCAGAAAACGTTTTTATTTATATTTTTAAAGTTTAAAATTTTTAAAAACATTGAGAAGTGTTAAAAGTTATATTTTCGTATTTTTTATTTCCTATTTTAAAAAATATTTTTATTAACTTTCATTTTTTAATTATTTTTAAATAAAACTAAAATATTATTTTAAAAAAATAAAAATAAAAAATGCTGATGTCAAACTGGCCCATTCTATTTTTCTTAAATCGCAAGAATTATGGCATGACTAGCGACGAGTTTGGACGCATGAAAGGACAGAACAGAATAAATTTCCAAAAACGAATTTAACGCCGGCCAGTGGGAATTAATGCATTTTCCACGGACGCATATACATATATAACGGCACGGAAAGCAAAATTATTTTAATTTTAATAATTAGAAAACGGCAATTAAAATTAAACAAATACCGTTTTGGTCGAATATTTTAGTTGAGACTCAGAGCAGTGAAATTATGATCTTCCACTAACTGCTGCCATAGTCCATAGGAAGTATCATAGCATGAACTCGTTCTTCTCATCACTGACTACAAATACTTGAAACCATGACTCTTCTTTACGTTTCAATTCTCACCTCATATTCGTAGAACGAACGAACGAACGAACGAAAGAAAGAAGTAACGCACGCACTCACGCGTGTGTGGCGGAGGAAATGGAGGAAGCGACTTTTGTGTCGAAAGCGAGAACAGCCTTTCATTCCGCGGCGGCGAAAGCGGAGCGTGTTCTCTTGGATTTCAAATCCGATCGAGGAGGTAACTGAGGTTCTCTTCGCGCCACGTCATCATTTCTACGAAGCTATTTTTGATTTCGTTTTTTCTTTTTGGTTTTATATATGGATGCAGTTTTTTTTTGTTTCCTTCTCTTCTCTCTTATTCGAGTTTTTGTTTAACATCTCCCTTCCTTTTTCGTTGGGACTTGGGAGATTTGAAAATTAAAAAAAAAAAAGAAAAAAATTACACTGTAATAATAATAACTGTTTTCGGATTTGAATTTGTATTGACTCAATTTGTATTGTTCGTGAAGAAAATCACGATAAGCAATCGGATAATAGCTTCTCCAGGCATCAACCTGAAGCTGAATCTCCAAACAACGATAACGATTCTAAGGTAATTCATGCTGATCCATGACACTGATTTTTTTTTTTTTTTTTTCTGTATTTATTATTAATTTGGACGTGGAATCAAATTATCGAACGAAAGTATACTTGTTTGTTTCGTCAGAGTGTGAGATTGGATGTGTTGAAAGTTGAAATTCGATGTTTTGTGAATCTAATGAACTCTGTTTCTTATTTAATTCATTCTGTTATTTATTAGAATTAGGATCCACGCTAAGCGTGAAGGTGATTACTAAGAATTAGACTGATTTTTTATTTATTTGTATTTATTATTAATTTGGACGTGGAATCAACTTTTATCGAACGAAAGTATATTTGTTTGTTTCGTTAGAGTGTGAGATTGGATTTGTTGAAAGTTGAAAGTTGAAATTCGTTGTTTTGTGAATCTAATGAACTATGTTTCTTATTTAATTCATTCTGTTATTTATTAGAATTAGGATCCACACTAAGCGTGAAAGTTATTACTCTGTTTTGTGCACGATTTAATGTTGAGGTATTTGCGGTAGCATTACAAAGCGAGAAGTTATAATCGGAAATGTGTCGTGGTTTATAGATGATTGAAATCTGTTTATGTGTGTTTGTATTTATATCTAGGTGTTTATTAGGCAATGTTTGTCCTGTAGTGAGTGGTAGTTACTCACAACATTGGTCTTTGTAATGGGATTATGCAGCTTCGCAGTGAATTGAAGCATATAAAGTGGAGGCCTCCACATATAGGAATAAAGCAGGATTGGCAAGATAGAATAAAGAACATTCGCAGAGGGAGAAAAGAAGTTGAAGATACGAATAAAGTTGGGGATGCAAACATGGCAGTTGCATTTTATGATGATAATTTGTACGCCCTGAATCTGAAGAATGATCTTGAAGCCAAGGTAAGAGAGTCTGAAACATTTTAACTTAAGGATTTATCTTCCAAGTATGTGTGGATGATTGAAGTCTCTAAACAATTGAAGTGGTTAGGATGAAGTTGGCAAAATCTGATAATGTATGCCGACTATGGCCTTTTTATTTCAAAATATTCTGTGTCAGATTGTGATAAATCGATGATGTGTGTTTATTATTAAGTAATTAGGAATCTTGTGGCATCCATCTTTTTGGTAAATTATTACTTGAAGATACCATTGAAATTTCCTATTGATTTACTTCAATTATAAAAATGTGTTTCTTATTGGTTTTCCAATTCAGTTACACACATGAATTGCTTTAATGATGTTTGAGTAAAAACCTTTTTATTCAGGCTTCAGAAACAATTCCCTCAGTTGAAAGCTTAACTGCTGCAGCGAAAGATCCCATTCCTCCATCATCTGTGCTGAAGCAATTGGCTATAGCTGTTGAGTAAGTTGCAATTGCTTGCAAGTAATTTGCCTTTTGTTGCCCTGTTTACCTGCCGCTTTCATGAATTACTTGAAGGTTCTATTCAACGTTGTTGCATTCTATTTCTTGATTGTGAAATTCTCCTTCTCTAATGGACACATTTGTTGAATGCAAGTTTTTATAGTTCAACAATGTAAGAGTCCTGTTATATCATCCAGAAAGACTTCTGCTCAACAATATATCTAGCCTCCTTAAAATTTGTTTACCTTTTAACTAGGGCTGGGAGTAAAGTAAAGTCAATGAAAGATTTTGTCGCTTCATCAGGGGGCTCTTCACCTGCTAGAGAGAGGGCAGCCTTAAGCCTTTCTGCAGTTAAGGCTCTAGTGCTGCGTGAAAAAGAGGACAAACTTACCTCTGAGTTCATTACCAATGAGAAAGTTGTGAAGTTAATTAATGCTCTGTTTGATCCAGGTATGTGACTTGTAGGTGGCTTGCTGATGATTTAATTATGTTAAAGAACCTTTTTATGCTTGTCCTTGTTTTCTTTGACCCATTAATCCTTTGATGATCTTTCACTTTCGTTGTAATATTTGCAAGATATTCGCAGAGGGAGATTTCCTTATAAGAAAGATCAACTCTAATCTAGAGGATACTGCCATGACATATTTGCTAAGAGATATTCATGGTGCTCCTCCCGAAAGCCTTGTTGTCAAGCTAGCTGAAGTCCTTGGAAACTACAAGACTGTTCGAAAAATGGCTCTTTTTTGGTGTAGGGTTGTTGCTGAAGTATGTTTAACTTGAAAAGAACTTCAGTTCTGATATCATACACCTTATTACTTAACCAGAACTATAGATTTAATTTACACTTTTGATCTTGTATAACTCCCAGAATATTTAAACTTATTTATTTTACTGATACAGATAAAAACATATTGGTCTGAGGAAAAATATTTACCAGGAGTCCCCCAGAATGAGATTCCTGATCTAAAGTCATGTCTCGTATATCAACAACTTCAAGTATTTAATTGCTGCATCTCTCGGAAAAGGCTCCATTTTATTGCCACTGAATCT
Source organism: Hylodesmum podocarpum (assembly GCA_026586105.1). Classification (NCBI taxonomy): domain Eukaryota; kingdom Viridiplantae; phylum Streptophyta; class Magnoliopsida; order Fabales; family Fabaceae; genus Hylodesmum; species Hylodesmum podocarpum. The sequence goes on along the minus strand of JALJEV010000519.1, from coordinate 1,912,671 downwards.
CTAGACTCTATGATGATGCAAGCTAATTCAGACATAAAAGAATCAGCTGATTATAATGCTGAAGCTCCTGCAAGCCCTGTGCTATATGCTAGATTAAATAGTGGGGAGCTTGTTCTTCGACTTGGTGCAGATCGCCCAGCTGGAGACATGACGTTGTTGGAAACTGGAGAGGCTGTGTACTCTCCACGGACCCAGGTTTGATTTTGTATTTATTTTTGTTATATAATTAGTATTTAAACTTGCTCTTATACTCAAGATCTTTGGGACCATTCCATGTAGGAAGGACCTTTGCTAACAGAAGATCTAATAAGGGAAACTGAGGAGTTTGTGCTGCGGACAGGGAGGTTTGTATGAACACTTTTCCTTTGTAGTGTATGAATCCCAATGCACTGTTTATCATGTACTTTCTGATTAAATAATCAAGCTTATCTTGCTTCTTGGGCTCTTCATTACTTGTTAGATGTGTTCCCACATGTCCTTTGAATTGTTTGGCATGATCTAAACCTATGATTATGGCCTATTACTTACATCTATGACCAGGGTCTGTGAATCTGAAGTCTGAACCTATGGCTATTTGATCTGTTTTTTAAAATAATTTTTAGAATTTGAATTGGTGGACTTGATCAAGTGAACATTCACAGAATGTTATTTTGTAAGACATTAATGATGTGTAACTACTATGTAAATGCTTTCTAGATGTGCATCAATAGTTTAGTAGCTTATGGTTAATATCAGTTAGGCATTTCTTGATTCCTGAGTTACCTGTTTTGGTCAGTGTTGGTGCTGGTTGCTCTCAACTGCTCTCAGATATGCAGGCTTTCAAGGTAAGGCTTTCCCCTGAACGGAACTTTCTTACTATTTTGAATGTATCAAGTGTCTGTCTGAGTTAGTTCTGTTATCATATTTTAGGCTGCAAATCCTGGATGTATTTTGGAGGATTTTGTAAGATGGCACTCTCCTCCTGATTGGACAGATAATGAGGCAAGTACCGAGGATAGTGATGTTTTTGATAGTGGTGAGACATTGTCTGCAAAAGGACAGCTAAGTCGGCGAATGCAAAAAGAAGGTGTGGTTTCTATCTTTTCCATCATAAATTGATACTTAAATTAGGCTGCTACACAATTATGTACTTATTTATGTCAATGGACCATAAACATCTGATAGAAATGTGGATTTAGTTTGCTTGAAACTAAATATTTTTTTCACTGTATCTTGTCATCAATTGTGAGTAAACTTTTTCTATATGGCTATAAATTTAACCATCATTCATGTGTTTTTTATGGCTTTGATTTCCAAAGAAGCTGTGATCTGGTGAGTTATAATGAAGGTATGCATGGAATCTGTGCTGGATATGATGGGAATTGTTAATTGTAGGCGGATGTAAGAACTTCTATTGTAAACTGATCAGTTTTCAGTCCAGAATGTCTGTCAGTAAAATTTGAATGAATTTGATTATTGAATTAATAATTTCACCATCAGTCCATTGTTATCAGCATAGATATTCAGGTTTTATTTTGGTAATTTCCTTGGGCAAACCATGGAAAAGGTGTTGATATAAACTGGATAAATAAAGGTTTTTTATATTGCTCAATATTTATAGCATTTCCGGTAGATATGTAATTATATATTTGCGTAAACTGGATGCCACATTATATCCATGATAAAGCATGGGCAGACAAGTGAATCTTGAAAACTGTCATAATTTTTTATAACACAAAATTTCTTCTGATTTCGTATTTTAACTTCTCTGAATTTCACTGTGTTGATGATAGGTAATTTGTGGCGTGAATTGTGGGAAACATCTAAACCTGTACCTGCTGTTAAGCAGGCACCTCTATTTGATGAGGATTTAGCAGTGTAAGGATGATGAGGATTTTTTGCATTAATTTTTATTTTTCCACCCCAAAAACATCTCTTGAGTTCTGTGTTACATTTGTTTATAGGGAGGGCATCCTCAATGCATTTGAGGACATCCATCCTTCTGATCTTTTTGGCCAGCTGTTTGTTTCTCTTGTAAGTTCTTTATTTTATCTTTGATCTCTTTTGTTGTGTATAGATAGTGATCATTTGTCATTAAATAATCGATCTCTAAAGTATATTAATATTGTTACTCGAATGTCGTGTTCAATGAGAATTAAACCATAAAGCCACTAATCAATATAAAAAATACAATATTAAACATAGCTGTACCTTTATCCTATAAAAAGAAAATGAAAACCAACATTTAATAAGACATTGTTTTTGATAAAAATTAATACTCCTTGCCATACAGATTTTAACAGTGGTGGCTTTTTATGAGAATTAAGGTGGTGTATTCGATTGGGAGACTTTTATGACTTAATATGAATAAAATGACTTACAAGATTTTGTAATCTGAATTTTATTGGACTTATGTCATAAGAATTTACAAGTTTTGAAAGGATTTTATTGATATTTCAAGGGATTTCATGGATTTGTAGGAAACATTCAATGATAGCTTTTGGATTATAGTTAAAAAATTTACGTTTAAGATTAAAATTAAATTATAAAAATTCATACTACTATTTTTGTCACCTTCACTACTATTTTTGTCACCTTTATCATTGTTGCCATCATTACACTACCAAGTAGTGGTAGTCGTGATAACGACAAAAGTAGTAGTGGTAGGTGACGAGAATGGTGATACATGCGAGGGGAAATCACTAGATAGAAAGAATTATACATCATAGAAGAATGAAAAAAGTCTTACAAAATCTCATGGATTTAGGTGAGATTGTTAGGTTAGTAAAATATTTATAATTTCTACTAAAAGGTCTTAACAAAATCCATCATATCAAATAATCCATTAAAATCTATTTACTTTTGAATACTATGAGACTTTTTTTAAGTTGTAAAAAGTCTTAATTGAATACTGCAAGACTTTGATAACTTTTTTAAAAATCACAAGACTTTCATCATTTAAAAGTCTTAATTGAATATCACAGGACTTTTTATCACAAAAAATAGTCTTTTAAAATCTTCTGAAATCCCAACTGAATACACCCCTCCCCCCCCCCCCCAAAGCATTTGCTCTTTGATGTCACCAATTTTCATCTTAACTTTTAATTATTGCAAATTTTTTAAATTACGTAGAGTATATTGTTCCAGATTATTGCTTAATTGATGAATTATCCTAATTTATAATCCTATAATCTTGTAAAGTTTCTTGATAGAACCTTGTTTGAACAAGTTGACTCGATTTGATTGATATGTATTTATGCTAATACCATTTCTATTCCTTTCTAATCTTCGCCTTTGGTTTTGATTATATAGCTTGGCTTAGGATTTGCAATTGCCGAACCTATGCTGTCTAGTAACAGTGACTTCTCGAAGTTATTTTATGACTGCAAGGAATACACCATTTCTTCTTGTCAAAGCAACAAATTGAACGAGAGAGTTGATGATCTTGTCCAGGTACGTACTCCTCAGCATATTCTTCATTCACACCTAAATGAAGTACATGGTCAATATGACACATAGTGGAGAAAATTCTTGTTTTATCCACGTATTTGAAGCGTCATTTGCTATGTAAATAAACCTATGAAGCGTGAAACTTATGTCTTTTACCAAGCCTACCTTCCAGAACTATTTAGTTTGCACTTTTTAGCATACTTGAATACAAGTTCGTTGTGCAAGATAACATTACCTGTAAGCCCATGGGGATGAAAAATGATTCCACTGGAAATGTAAATTGATAACAACACTGTTACTAGCTGATTTTTATCTGCAAGTATTTTCTATAGCATCATTCAGTAGAGAATTTAACCTTCACATTCCTGCGTAGGTATATGAAACAGTGGAGACAATGTTATTGAATCCTGAAGAAGCACTAAAGATGATTAATCAGACCGAAGAATCAACTACGGTTCCTGGTGAACCAATGAGCCCGTTTAAGAGGCTTAGCCATATCTTTGGTGGCAAAGATAAATTATTGAGGATATCTCTCTCAAATGATGAAGAAAAGTTGAGTCGGCAATCTTTCTCAAGTTTCTTTGACAGCAAGTCATCTTTATTTTTAAAGAAGCCTCCCAAATCTGGATCTCCATCCCATTCCGAGAAAACTTCTGTCGTAACTGGTTTGACAGCTGCTTAGACAAATTTCATCTTCACCTTGTTTATGGAAGATCAGCAATTTTTTTGGGTTACCTCCTCCCAAGATAACTGTAAATTTTCTTTATTCATTTTCCAAATACTTGGTGGTTGTATTCTGTAGAAATTTTAATTAATACTTCATTCATTTAACGAGTGAATTGAAGATATAGTTTTTGGTCCTTTAGTAAACTTCATTCTTTTTGTTTTCTCTCTATCCCAATATCTGCAGTTTGCACTCTACTCGGGTATGATTTATAGATTGACCTTAGATTTACAATCTTTACGTTATGTACTAATAGATTAGTTTCTGTTGAATAAAGACTATACTAATAAGAGGTTTACTAGCATTTTAATTTTTGTCTGGCAATATATGATTTAGTTTCTGGGTAGTAACACCATAACTAATCGCTACTAAATTTAGAAAAAAATATTTGATAGACAACTGCAATACATAGACAATTAGTTATAAAGTATGAAGAGAGAGAAGTATATATTTGTATATTTATATGTTATGTGAGTGAGTTAGTTAAAGAGTAAAGTTAAATTTAAAATGACTAATAATGTAGGTTTTATCATCTGAATGAGAACTACAGATGAATGAGAATTACAGATACAACAAAAGTCATATTCATACAACCACGTAGTAGGGGTTCAAGCATCCTGGGCACAGTTCTCACATTCAAGTAATCATGTTTCTTCCTTTCTGTCCTACACTTGCCCCCCTTGACTACTATGGCAGTACATGTCTAGTCTCTATCAATCTTCTATTGCATTTACATCTTCAACCTCCTGCTCTTCGTTTGACTTTTCATCTTCGAAAGATTTAGTAATGAAACTTGGCACGACAAAATTTGATATGAAGTATAACGATAGAAGCACAGCACTGCAATGTGTACAGACATAATTTGAGTTACCTAGCTTCTAAATTTTAAAGATTGCACTAATCTCCATTTTAAAGTAACAGCCTGTTATATCATAAAGCTAGAGCTGAGCCTAGTGCCACATTCACTCAATTATAATAGTCACGATGAAGTATCAAAGTAATGAATAAGTGTGAGAAATAAACCGGACCTTATAGGGAGCAAGGTGGACAAGTCACCAGATTCAGCTGGGGGAACAATCATTAAAGGTGGAAGTGCCTTTGTATTTAGTGGACTTGCTGAAGGGAACTGCAGGACACGTAGAGGTTGGTGGGTAGAAAGCCAAACTAGGTTGGTGTTGTGTCTTATATAATGTGGTTTGAGTTTTATATGCAAGGGAAGCAGTGAAGATTGGACCTGGAGGCACCTCATGGTGAAGCTTGGCTTGTTCAGTTGCTCTTTCAGGAATATATTTTGGTTCACTATGTATGTTACTTCAATGTGCTTTGGGATTGGGATAATGTTTGAGAATTTGGAGAGAGGGGATATTTTTTTTGTAGGGTCCAATATTTTTGTTTATATGTTATAGACAGTGTCATGGACTATTTTATTATTGCTGGACTCGGGGGTAGAGTTAGCCCAATCATTTCAGAGCCTAAAAAAAATAACAATAACTATGTAGTTTGTAATGGAAAAATATAAACTATAACAAACAATTATACAATTAGTTATAAAATATCAACATGATTTAACTTCGTAGTTAATTATAATTTACAGTCAACTCACTCATAGTATATATATATTTCTCTCTTTATATCTTATACATATACATATTTCTCTCTTCACATCTTATAGATATATTCACATCTTATAGATATATATATTTATCTGTCTTCACATTTCTACCAAATAATTTTCTTACATTTTTTAGTTCAATTGTTAAAATTTTAAAAATATTATACTAAAATATGCATAATTTTTTGATCAACTTGATTTTAATGTTAATTTAAATCAGCAGTAAGATTTACTCCACAGAAGTAATAACAATGTTATTGTATTGTTTCTCCTCCCAGGTAAGTATGAATTTTTAAAATGGATAGGATCAAATATAGGAAAAAAAAATTAAAACATAAACTAAATTTAATATATTTTTTATGACTAAAAATATATTTAATATTTAATCGTTAAAGTATTCTTCAAAGTCCAAACGAATATAACGTGCGTACACGTAACACGCATCTATATTAGTAAAGATGTCAGATTACCGTGTCTCGTCGTCTATATGATCTAATAGTACTTTATCTCTTCTCTATCAGAAAAGAATTTTTTTTTCTCTTTCTTTCGAATCAATTTTCTAGAAAGAGTTGCACCTGACTTATTCATTTTCATACACACCAAAAAAGAGGACACATAATAACCAACACTCTAAAGTAACCACAAGTTAAATATAATTGAATAAAGTGGTCATATTTCCGAAACAAGAGTCAAAACTCACAAGGACCTAAACCTAATCACTCTACACTCTATGTGGCAAGCTTTTTTTGACTTATGGCATTCTTCAATGAACAAGAGATCAAAACAAAATAACTGTCCATTCTGAATAGCTACAACATTGAAGTTCAATAGCAAGAGCTTTGTGGTCCAATAAGTTAGGCACAATAAACCTTATCATTGGTTTCACAATTTTTAAAACCAAAAGTTTGGACTTTGGGCAATGAAATCACAGCTTTTACAAATTTAATTGTTTCTCTTATTAATCTTGCACAAATTTAAACGCAAACTTTTTATACATTCCTCAAATAATTATAAAATATTTTTAATATCATCTCTAAAATAATTACTATAAAAGAAAAGAAATGACAGATTAATAATATTAAAGTTTGTATACTATCACATATCATATGCAATAAGTTAATTAATTTTTATAATGATAGTTCTAAAATTTTTATTAAACCTAATCTCTAATTTATTTAAAGTATAAAATATTTTGAATTAATTATATATCATAGACAACAATTAAATTTCTATATCTAATCTAATAATAATAATAATAATAATAATAATATACTAAAAGTCACGTATTGTACGTAAATAAACAATAATTTTTACTTTATAAATTAATTTTTATAGAATTAAATAGACTCGCTATTTCAACGTATTTTACATAGTCAATTAACAAAAGAAAAAAAAAATATAACATTTTCTATGTACAGGACAACAATATTTAAACTCAAGACTTTATATTAGAAACATGAAAATCTTAATTCAGAATTAATGATATTAATGTATATATTTTTTATTTTTTCAGAAGGGAAAAAATAATAATTAAATTTCGACTTTGACCATGAAAATTCTCAAGACAATAACGAAAAGATAGGGAAATTAAACATAAGAAATGCAATTATAGAGTAAGGAAACTAAGGAGTATTATTTGTTCTTCACAATCGTACTAGGCGGCGATCTGCTTTACTTCCGTTCTATCGTCAAACTCAACCCTACCTTTCGATCTGCGTTTCGTGTTTTGGTAACTTTCCTCTCTCTTCACTCTCTTCTTCAATCTTCCCTTTCTCTCTTTCGTTTCTCGATTAAGTAGCATTTCCATTATTCCTCTACGGGTAATTTCCCAAATCTGCATCTAGGACTGTTCAATCGGTAGAACACATCACAATAGATGTATTATTGTTATTATTGTTGTTATTGTTGGTGTTGCATCTGAAACGTTACCTATCTATGCATGCAATTTTTCGTTCACTCCGATTTTTTATTTTTTTTTTCATTTTGTTACATGTTTTGTTAAATTAGGTTTGAATTCCGAAGGAGGAGGAAGAGATACTTGACAGAGAATCATGTTTGGTATCGTAAGGCGAAGGGTTGCTTCTGGCAGCCCGTCTCCTTGGGTGAGAATTTACTCGTTTTGAACGCTAATGATGAATTTTCGATTTGAATGTGTTTGTTTTAATTCATGAATTGATGTTTGAGTTTAAGTGAAGCGTGTTGCTTTTTTTGCATTTGTTTCAGCTGTTAGGTCAGTCAATTCAGAAAATTCGGTGTGGGCCGTCGGTTGCTGCTAGAGCTTCTTCCATTGTGGAGAAAGAGGTGTTTGTCTTAATTATCTGCATTTTACTCTGTTAATATGTTTTTCTTCATATGAGACACTGACTTTACTCAACTGCTGTTCTTCGGATATGATTAAATATGTTTTAGTCTATACGATAATGTCTCTCAAAATAAGATGTTTTCTTTTTGTCCATCATTTATGAATATTTGTGGTCCTTAATCCATAAAGGACCACAAGGAGACGGTTTTAATTTGAGGGTTTGAAGCAAACATTTTGGATGTGTCATATATGTTTATTGTACAATCTGCACAAATAGAATGTGCAATTGTTGGTTCCTATCCTAGGAAACAAGTTCTCAATCTTACTTAGTGGTTTTAATTTTCTTAATTTGAGAAAATTTGATGTTCATTTGGTACATTTTATTTCAATTTCTAAGTCTTTTGATGTTGAAAATATTTCCTACATCTGTGGCTCCTGGACTTTTCAGTACTTTGAAAAGTAATTGGCCATCATTGTTTATTATTATGAGCTTTTCTCTTGTATGCTGTTTGATTCTTGTTCTAAATGTGATTGGATTCATAGATGTCTGTTCAAATTCAATGTGATAGGGTAAGGATTCCATTTTTTTACTAAATTATATCAGCAAAGTATGCCATTTGTAAATTGATATATATGCTGTCTGCTTATTTTATGGACTATGCAATGTAAATTTCTTTGGACTATCATATTCAGTTTGGAGGATGTCTTATTATCTATTTTTATTTTCTTGCACTCTCTTCTTTTCTCTAAAAAATTTCTTGAAACAACTGACATACATATTTTGTGATTTACCATTCTGTGATAGTGTATCCAACATACAGGTGACGAACGCATTTTTTTTTTTCTCATTGTTACTTGTGGACTTTTTTGTTAGAGGGTTAGAATTTAAAATTTACATATTAATCAAACCCTTTGAAAGTTTCTTACAACTATTTTTTATTATGTTTTACAGATTGAATTTCGTTCAGGAGGATGTGGATTTGTCCGGAACTTCTGTCATATAACACCTGGTAATTTTGGGTGTATTTTATTTCAAATATTTTATATATCATTGACTTTACTACTTAAATTATTTCTGCAATTTTGCAATTTAAGTCATCGAGTTTGTTGTTTCAGGACGCTGGATTAATTCAAAGCCTATGAGGTTAGTGACACCATTTAATAGATCTAGGCTTTATTTAAGTATTGCTTAGGATTCTATTTAATTTTTGTAAAAGAGGTTGGCTCAGAAATAGGAAAATGAGATAGGAAGGGTGCGCTTGGTTAAGCATTTTGGTTTTCTTAATCTTCTCCTTGAAAATAACAAACTCATCTGAAAACATGTTGTAGTTATAGAAATCCTTAAGTTTAGCTGGAGTCCAGAAGATCAAGCTCTCCAAACATACCTTCAAATGTTAGAATTTGGTTTGGCAGCTTCAACAACATTCTTATTGTTCAAATAAAGAGTTAGGACAAAAATAAAGTAATGAAGAAACGTTTTGTGTTTCCAGGATTTTCAGGAGGACAAAAAATGAATTAGGAATTAACCATAATTTAAGAAAATGAAATATGAAATGGTTTTCCAAGCCTTAGCCAATCAAATCCTTAGTTTTAGTTGTTACAAATTTGATTAGACTAATATTTTCTTGCCTTTTTTCAGTTTTATTTACCAGCAAATTTCAGACTTTTTGTTGCATGTTGCTAATGCTAGCTTTTATGCACATAAACATTCATATCCTGTGGTCATAATGTGCAAAAAAGAAAAAAAACAATTTAGTGGTGTTACTAAGCGACATAAGTTGAAATGACATTTTTTAAGAAAAAAGGAAGCAGAAACAGGCATGCATTTTCTGTATTCTTCTAGTTTCATTTGTACTCAATCCATTTCTCTTGACTTCTTCACATGGAGTTTGGGGGGCAATAATGACAGATCATTAATTAATGAGTTGACGGGATGGAAAGTAGTTACAATTTATAAACCACAGTGATACTGTTCTGATATTGTCATTTTGGTATGTAGCGGGGTTATTCATCCAGAGCCAACCATGCGAACATGGGGGCGTCCATTTTCTTCTGAAAGTGGTGAGATATTGATGTGCCTACACTTCTGTATTTCAAGTTTCTTTTATTCACGAAGGGTAACTGCACACAACTACTGCCTAGATATAGAATATATAGTTTGTTTTATTTGTTTGAAAAGATAGAACATGTAGTCAGAATTTATAAGGAGTAACACTTTACTGCCTAGATATAGAATATATAGTTTGTTTTATTTGTTTGAAAAGATAGAACATGTAGTCAGAATATATAAGGAGTAACACTTTACTAAGTTTTACTTTGGCTTTCATTGTAACAGTTAGCTATCCTTTTCTTTCTTCTCTCTTAGTCAGGTAACTGACTATAGGTTAGCTGTTAGTTTAGGTTAATTCGAACTAACTCAAGTTAGTTAGATTTATTCTGTTTCAGTTGCTTGCACAGCAAGCTTAAGACTTGAATATAAATCTTCTTTGCAAACTTTCACTCTTTGGGTTGAAATAATAATTCTCCTTGTTCTCTCACTCTCATCTCTACTAAGATCTCTCTCTCTGTTTCTCATAAAACCTAACAGAATTAGACTGGTTAGAATGAGTAATAGTCCTTGGGTCATTGATTTCATCATGGTTTTGTAGTGTCATGTACATTCGACATGACTACATATTATATTTGAGCTTATATGTGTAGGAATCGGGTGTGTTCTAAATTCTGGTTTCACTTTATTTGTTAGTGTCTAGGATCTAGGACCAAATTTGTCCTCCTGGGAAGCATAAGATTTGATTAGTGTACCTTTGTTTATCTGACATTTACATTATTTTCTTAACCTGTTTGTTCTGGCTTTTGATTGCTAATATTTTTAAAATGGCAAATGTTATTTGTATTTGTGATAAAGGGGATACGGTTGATGTTGTGGTCCCTCCTTTGGCTGAATCTATCGCTGATGGAACTCTGGCAAAATTTTTGAAGAGTATGTTAGCTAAATTCTTGTATATGTTTTTGTTTTTGTCTATCTGAATTGTTTTTATTCATTACTGGTGATTGACTGTCATGTTTTGATCTGATATATGGGAACAGGGCCTGGTGACAGGGTTAATGTTGATGAGCCAATTGCTCAAATTGAAACAGACAAGGTGCTATGCTGAAACAACATGCAAATGTTTGTGAAGGATTTTGATGGATATAATCAGATTTAATTTTCTTTAGTTCTAAATTATTGAAGTTGTATTTTGTTCCTCTTCCTTGATTAGGTGACAATTGATGTTTCAAGTCCTGAGTCAGGTGTGATTCTGAAGGTACAGTTTCATAGATTTAAAATGTTTTTACTCTCCCTCAAACCACCCTGAAATGTAGGAATTATTACCCTTTTCTTTCTCTTTTATTAAATTTGTCTTGTGATCTATTTAATGATTTGCAGCTTCTAGCCAACGAAGGTGATACTGTTGAGCCAGGTAACAAGATAGCAATCATTTCAAGGTCTGCTGATGCAACTCATGTTGCCCCATCTGAAAGTACGCCTGAGAAAGCTGCTCCTCCACCAACCCCAAAGGTGAGTGAGGAGAAGAAAGCACCCAAAGTTGAGACTCCTCCTGCTGCAGAGAAGCCTAAACCACGTCCTGCCACACTGAGTTCTCCCACTGAGCCCCAACTTCCTCCCAAAGAAAGAGAAAGACGAGTGAGGCCTTATGATTTTTAGTCCTACTTGAATTATATTTAGCAACCGTGAAGGTTGTTTCATGTTCTCTTTGTTAATTTCTTATCAAAAGGTTCCTATGACGAGGCTTCGGAAACGAGTTGCTACACGGCTGAAAGATTCCCAAAACACATTTGCTATGCTGACAACCTTCAATGAAGTTGATATGTGAGTTTTGTTGATTGTCAAATTGTAATTTAGTTATTATGTAGACTTAACATAATAGAGAAGGGTCAATCCATGTGTTTAATTATCTATTCTTGATGCTGTGTTTCCTGAGATGTCCTTATATTGTTCTGCTCTTATTGATAGGACTAATTTGATGAAGCTACGTTCTGACTATAAGGATGCTTTTGTTGAAAAGCATGGAGTCAAACTGGGGCTTATGTCTGGCTTTGTCAAAGTATGTTTGGTATTAGTTACTGACTATAGAGTAGCTGGGGTTTCTCTTTTTATTTCCTCATACTTTTTATGGTCTTCATGTTAGGCTGCTGTCAATGCACTCCAGCATCAACCGATTGTCAATGCAGTCATTGATGGGGATGATATTATATACCGAGATTATATAGATATCAGCATAGCTGTTGGTACTTCGAAGGTTTTTATCATCCGCCTTTACCTTTTCTTATTTACTTTGTTTTATTGTACAGGGAATCATCATAATATACTCTTGTCATGGCTATTGGGCTAGTTAACCAGCAGTCTAGTATATATTTTCTATTTGCATTTTTTTGTCTAGGGCATGAAAATTATTGATGTGCATGTGTTTTAACAAATATTCACCCTCAATTTCCATCCCAGGGACTTGTTGTGCCAGTTATCCGCAATGCAGATACCATGAACTTTGCTGATATAGAAAAGCAGATCAATGCTTTTGCAAAGAAGGCAAATGATGGAACTTTATCAATTGATGAGATGGCTGGAGGCACTCTTACAATATCAAATGGTGGTGTTTATGGAAGCCTTTTGAGTACCCCTATTATCAACCCCCCTCAGGTTTGAAAGTTTTACTGAGATAAAGTTTATACATATACAAGAAATTCTTTGATATTTTTTTTCTAGAAGTTGTTTCTCTTTAATCATTGATTGGTTTCCTTCTATGTTATGAGTATATTCAGGCATTGTTTGTGATTTAATGAAGACGGTCATTATTTGTCAACAGTAACTATTCAAAATGCTGTTTGTTTTTCACAGAAGGATCACTGTAATTCTAAATATTGAGCCAAACCTTCTGATCTAATCCCTGCTAGTAGTTAGTAATTATATTTGGATAGTTGTTTTTCCCCTAATGAAGCATAATAATTATGCACAATTTGTACATAAAATATGAAACTAGTTATTTAGAAAGAAAAATAATGCAGTTATTGTTTTTTGGCAGTCGGCAATATTGGGTATGCATTCCATAGTGAGCCGTCCAACTGTTGTTGGAGGAAATATTGTCCCAAGACCAATGATGTACGTTGCTCTAACATATGACCATAGAATTATTGATGGAAGAGAGGCAGTGTTCTTTCTGCGACGCATCAAAGATATTGTGGAGGATCCACGCAGGCTTCTGCTTGACATATGAAGCAAAACTCTAGTTTTAATGGAGCAAATTAAACCTCAAAATTCAAATACCATAATGGGTACCCATTTGTTTGGGTTTTGAATTGCGGCTGCCCGTAATTTATAATCTGTAATGAGCAAACACTTTAGGATCATATACCATTTCTTTTCGATATTTATTCAGCATGTTTGTGTTTTTTCTGCTCACTATTCCTCTCATTTAATATGAAGAGGGTCACAGTTTTTGGCTCCGAAATTGTATGAAACGGCAATGAACTATATTGTAGGGATTTCCCTGAAGTTAATAATGCGATATCTTTTCATGGCACTATGTGTTATAATATTTTTTCACGGATGAAAATCTTCAGATACATCTCATCATTTGGTATTCTGAATTAGATAGTATCAAAGGAAGTTGGGATTATACAATCTAGCACACACGTAGCCAAAGTGTTCTGGCAAAAATACATTGCGGTAAGTTTATTTAGAATTTGTGTTACGTATTACATGCCTCACGTATAGTGACAACAAGCTTTGTTGGTTTCAATTTCCGAGTCACTATAAAATACTTCAACGAAACAATGGAGTGTGTTCATGTAAGAATTACTAGTCATCTTTGTGATACTGTTAATGGCAATTAAGTTCAGTAACAGTGAATAGCCTGTGCTTGTCTAAGTGTGCAAATAAAAAAAAAAAATCAGGTTCAAAGGTCTTTGTAATCAAGGCAAGGCTCTACACATTCTCAAGGAAAGTTGAAAACAAGCAGGTAATTGACTTAGGAAGGTAGAGATCACTTAAGCTTGCTGGCCATATTCATTGTTATTCTCATTAAACGTGCTGCCATTGATTCCTCTTGTTCAAAGTTATTCTGTGCTTCCTGCAGTCTTGGAAAGGAAAGCATGGCATAATTCTTTGCCTATTTCAAAAGTCTACAGAACAGCTTATAAGCACATGATACTCAGTCAAAATAAAGAGATTATTTTTATCCAGGCTCTCTCATCTTACCCCCACGCAGAATTTAACATTCAAGCAGTTCTACAGAGATGATACAACTTCTATTCATACTTTTAACGATCCAAATAACATTCATCTTCATATTGTCTTTTAAAAATCCAATACGAAACTTGATGGTCAAGGGGCTAGACCTTTTGAAGCAGGGGAGGGGTCCCTTAGTCACAAAATCTGTGGGAGCAACTATGCTTGTGGTCTTTGGGTCTACCATGTATAGCATAGCCAAAATCCAAAAACGTTCCCAGGATTCTGGCATACTTAATCCTACTGAAGAGGTTCTGATGGCATATGGTCTCTTGGAAGCATCTCTCTTGGGTAATTACTCAAATTGCTTATCCTATGTGCATTATTATTTTTCTGTTACGCATGAAAAAAAATAAGATTGTTACTCAGTTTATGTAAGCATCTGTTTAGTTTCATAATTTCTGAAAGATCACAAGGTTGAAATCATCAAAATTTCACTATGGGAGTTTACATTAAAATGTTGTTCTAGTCTAGGGATGACTTATGGTAAACAGAATTGAAAATTTTCCATCAATATTGATTGTTTGAAGAGGCTATATTTATTATTTTGAAGATGTACCAACTAAAAGTAGCTTTAGCTTATCTTTGTCATCACGCATGCTTAGACAATTCATTTAACTAATGTAGATTTCTCCTTAGCACTTCTCTTGATATATATGCAGAACATGTGAATTTTAAATCCTATAAAATGTTCACTGTTGGGCAGGGTTCTCTCTATTCCTTGGATTGATTATTGACAGACAACATTATTATATTAGAGAGATTAATTTACTAAGGAAGAACTCGGAAACAGCAAAGAAAAGAAGTCACAGTAATGAATCATCAAAGAGAAGAGCTGCAGCAGAAACTGAGAAGCCAAAGTCCAAGTAAATGGAGTGTGAGACAGAGTTTGCACATAACCAATGTTCTGAAAAAGAAAAGCTTGAAGTTGTTGCATGTCTTTATAAGAATGTGCAACGCTCAGAATTCAATTGAACTGAATTGTATATACGTGTGAAATTGTACTAGTTGTGTCTGTAGTTCATATAAATGGTTTGTTTTAATTTTATGAAATTACTGAATATACAGAAAGTTCCAAATTTGAAGATCTTCACGGAATCCATGAATTAGAAAAGCATAACTGACAAAATTGGAACATCATTTTTCTTTTCTTTTCAGCATAATACGCAACGTTATAGGCATGTGGCAACAATTACAAGTTAAATCTTCAACAAATAAGGTTGTCTAACTTTGCTTAAATTAAAATGGTGTAAAACATTGCATGTCTTCCACCTATTTCATTCCTTAAGGGATATATTATTTTAAGAATTTGTTATCTTTATACTAAATATAAATATAAATGATTTATATAAATACTTTAAAATATTTTGAGAACTAATTGTCAAAAGTGATAAATGGATGTATTAGATTACTTTTAAAATAATCCATTTTCATTCATTAAAAATAGAAGAATCAGATTCTATCTATATCTATTTGGTAATAATTTATCTAATTCATCTATTAACTATTTTTAATAAATACATATTCATCCATCTACAAAAATATTTTTTTATAAAATTAAATATTTTTAATTTTAAATAATTTATTTCTTTATCTTCTCTTTATTTTTTTTTCTCTTCCTATATTAATAAATTGATAAATAATCATGTTAAACTTTATCAATAAATATATTTATTAATATAAATATACCATATATATAGTATGTATATATATATATATATATATGTATGTATATATAATAAAACCAAACTTGATAATAAAACTTTGACTATATATATATATATATATGTATGTATATATAATAAAACCAAACTTGATAATAAAACTTTGACTTTAACTTAATTATTATAACCAGAGTTACTGGGAAATAAATTTTCTCACGAAACATTGACACAGTTTAATTTCTACTAACATAGAAAGCATCAAACCAACATCATATGTAACATGATACAATTCATACGAATATCTTGAAACAGCAACAAACAGTTTTACATGAAAACCTCAAAAGACTTATTTTATAATAACAAAGAACAAACATATTAATACTTAATCCATCTCAGGTGGTTGATGATGATACTGATCAGGTTGATCCTTCAGTGACTTTGCCTCTGGAGGAAATGGAGGGTACATTGGTGAAGGACCTGATGGTGGTGAAAGAGGTAAAGTTGGTGAAGGAATTGATGGTGAAAGAGGTATAGGCTGTGCTCGTTGAAGGATACACGATCCAAATATGCATATAGTTCCAAGAGGGCACCTTCTTCCACACCTACCACAGTTGAAAAAGTTCAGGTACAGGTTTAAGCACAATCGGTTGCAGCATTGGCGAATACCAGGGCAAGTTACATCACATAAGCCACAGTTGTTATTATCTGAACTCACATCCACACAACGGTTTCTACAGCAAATAAACCTTGGTGGGACTTCTCCTCCGCCACATTGCGCTGGTTCACATGCAGTGATTTGGTTATCATCTTTCTCCATCAAAACTGGTGAAGATGAAGGACTGGTGGTACTATTAGTGCTGTTTTCATGCACTTCTTTTGGGGTTGAACTTCCCTCTATTGTGATCGGTTCCGGCACCAGCACCAGCACCAACAACATCAGAAGAGCTAAGGATTGTGCTTGTAGAGCCATGTTTCGAAAGTGGTGAGAAGAGTTTGGCTTTGAAAGCTATATATATACAGGTTTATGTAAAGGTAAGTTACTAAACTTGCTTTTCAAACAAGCTAAAGGGGCAACCTTTTTCATGCATGAATAAAAACCATGGTTTTTTTTGCTACGGGCGCAGGAAGTTTTTGGTTACGTGTTTCTGTTACATTCAATACAAGGAATGTTTTGTCAGTTCTGTGTTTTTGCATGTTGAGTTGAGTGATTAACAGTTGTACGGTGATTGATCCTCAAAATAAGGTAGTGAAGTATCGTGTGTAATTAAGGCATGAATATACATGATGGATGCAAAAACCATGAAGTGTGTCACGTTGAAGGGAACTGAGTCACATGAAAGATAAATGCCTTTTACAAAGATGGTAACTATCCCGAGAGATTTGATATCAGATTATGGATTTATGTGCTAAAGTCTTGAAGCTTACGCACCACCGTCGGTTGCACATTTTATTGTATGACTTTAAGTTATCAGCTGGACTTGGTTTTATTTTATTTTTAGAAAATGAAATCTAGAAAGGGAAAAGAAACTTTTTGATGAACTTTAAGCAGAATTTGAGGACCCTTGTAGAAAAAGTACTCAAATTAAGTCCCCTTTAAGAACGCAAGTTTTGTTTCCACGCCAAATTTCATATGTCTACAAAATTGATAAAACAGCCAAAAATGAAGCTCTGAGATTTGATATCAGATTATGGATTTATGTGATTTGATATCAGATTATGGATTTATGTGCTCAACTTTAGTTCCTTTTTTGGTGGGCTTTTATAGTTCATTAGAAGGGTTTGAGTGTTCGTGCGTTCCTTCATGAGACAGAAATTTTATTTACCAAAAGATCTACTAAAATGGGTTGAACCATTGGGCAAACCCATTTAACCATTATCAATGTGTTTTTGTTTATCGTTTCACAGCTTTCATTATCAGTTTGTTTTTGTTCATAGTGTGCTTTTGTTCATCATTTCACAGCTTTCAAACGACCGTTTGAGTTCCAAGGTATACAAAAATGTGCTAGATATAGATAGCTACAAAAAAAGAGAAATCATGTATATACACGCATATTTTCTCTGATTGAATTGATTGATTAGCTACGTATTGTTATTAATTACGAAATAAAATTTTGGTAAATTCTGGTTAATTAGCTATATATTGTTGTTAATTGCTCAATAAAATTGTTTGCGAAGTCTAATTGGAAGTAACTTTTACATGAGTAAACACATTCTAAATGGGTTGAATCTAACAGGTTTTAATCAATTAAAATGAGTTGAATTGGGTTATGTGATTCAATCCACATTACTCAAGTGCATACCCGTGCAACGTATGATAATATTTCAAGTACAATACAGAGGTCAAGTTGACAAATTACTTACCCATTTGTTATTATAAAGTGGAATCAGAAATACAGCTAGTAAATATTCATCCATAAGAACACTACGAAGCATTATACATACATTCATACCCCAAAATCACTAACACTGCTCAGGCGAGCAGTTATTACATCATACTTTCACATGAACGCGTCATAAAGGCAGATAAAAGTAAATACAACACAGGACCTCAAGACTCAAGCACAACACAAAGTTACAACTTAAAAAGTGACATAATTCAGCAATTATTCTTAAAACACAGCAGATTCAGTGAATCTGTTCATGAGTGCCTTGTTAATGTAGAACAACACATTCTTGTGAACCAGCCACCACCACAGTAGGGTGTGCACTTGAGCTGACAGCATCAACATCACCTTCCTTGACACATTCAACATTGACATCTAATTCACCACAGCCAATGGCTTCAAAAATAAGTTCATTGACTTCTTGGAACCTCTCTTCAGAGAGTGAAACCTCTGCAAGAAGCCTCCAAGCATTGCCTTCAGATGCTTCATCATAATCCTTCTTCCTCTTCAAAACCATGTGTCCACTAATTTCCCACACAGCAGGATTCACTTGGGTGTCAAGAAGCTCAGGATCCACTTCTCCAAGGGCTTGTTTCTCTGCATAACACTGTTCATCTATTTGGTAAATACCCACACAAGTACACAGCTAATGAAAGTGAATGAGTTTTGCGAATTCAGTTAGTTCCAGAATTAGTTTACCTGTGGTAACAGATAGACTTGCTTTCCACAGTCAGAAATAAGAACATTGAAAGGTATGTTGTTGTTTTGAAGACAAATACAAGCATCTGAAACAACATTTGATAAATCTTCCAATGTATCACCACCCTCAAAAACAAGACCTCTAACTGGATACTTCAACAGTTCAGATATCTTCACCCCACCATTCAAGTTTGCAATTTTCTTAGTGGGAGCCTTCTCAATGGGGAAGGGCAGTGCCAAATAATAAGCCTGCACATATGTATGTCAGAATCACCAAATTACAATCTTATTACTGATACAGTAGATTAAAACAATGAAATCATCAACACAACCAATAGGTGGTGATTCAGTATCCAATACCTGGAAGTGAAGATGGTTAATAGTTGCAAAAGCACCCAAGCTGTTGTAACCCAATCGAAAATATGGATTATCAGCTTCTACTGCCATGTGAAGTGCAAGGAGGAAGCTCTCACGGTCAATCCTTTGGGGCAAACGTTCAAAAATGTGCGGAATCAGCAAAACATGCCCATATTCAATAGGACTGACCTGTTAAGAAAATAAAACAAACCAAACTATCACATAAAAAGCCTAATAATGAAGCCACAAGAACAAAATCTAAACAAGAGCTAGTAACCATACATTGATGGCAACAAAACTTGGAGAATTGTCGACATCAACTGGAGCATTTGGAAAGAACTGGACTTTTCCATCTTCGCTAGCTTCGAATTGAAAGATGACCTCTTCCTGGCCAACTTTGGTGAAATTGAATTTGGTTTCATCAAACGGTTGTAGCACCTTATCAACTCGAAACTCAGTTGGCCTCTTCTTGAGGTGACGACCCTCATTAAGCTGAGCAACAAAACCATATTCACCAGGAATCACCTATACCAAATTCACCACAAAAAAACACATCAAACACAGCAATCATCCATATCTATACTATGAATCCTCAAAAAGTACTGGAACACAATCAAAACAAACCTTGGTTTCACAAGCTGTCACATCATAGCGAAAAAGTCCTTTCTGCATGCGATCTTCCCACTGCCATGAAAAGGTAAAAAACCAATCTTTAACGGAAAAAGTAAAAACAAAAGATCGATGTCAAGTGTTAACCTTTCTCTATCACCAAAACTCCACAGTTACCTACCTCTCCAAGAACAAGTGAGTCCAGGAATGCTACTGGAGCCTCCCCGCATTCATCAATAGCCAAATCCTTTCCATTAGCTTTCTTAAAAGCATACAAAGGTAGCTTTGCATCTATTAACAAACCCAAAAACAAAAATAACCATATATCAGCATGCACATGCATAACAAACATAAAAATGTTATTTTTTCTCATAAAAAACAGCGATAACTTACTTTACCCTTCATAAAACAAGTTCATATATAATATATAACCAAAATAATGAAAAAGGGTTGAAAAAAAAGTACCTGGGATGCAACAACTTTTGAGACAACTGCGACCACAACCTCCGACAGGACGAGGAGGGTCTGCATGCTCGTCTTTCTGGTAGTTAGAAACAACCGTGGGAACCCTCTTGATTTTGAGCATCATTTTGTGAAGAAGAAGAAGAATAATACAAAAGAGGAGAAGAAGAAAAAAGGGTGGTCTTAACTCTTAACTCTTAACTCTTGAAAGTTAAAAAAGTGAGGTTTTTTTCTTTTTTTTTGGGGGGGGGGGGGGTTTGAACTAAGCAACGTAATAACAGGAGAAGATAGAAAAACTAAAAGGAACCACCACCAGCGAGGAAGAGAAGATCAGAAGGGCTACCACCTTCAGAAGGCAAAGCACCACGCCCACCGTGCGGCGAAGGGTTGGTGACAGTTACGCAACCCGTCCGTCGTACAGTTCGGACATGAATGACAAACCGATACACTCTTAGAAAAGCCGTGATGTCTGCAACGCTTCAACCCGGGGTTTCAACCCTTCTATTCAGTTTAATTTCTTCTTCTTCTTGTTCTTGTTGTTCTCTGAGTTGAAATGAGAAACATGCAAATGCTTAATGAGTTAGATGAGATGAGATGAGGTGTGAGAGGAGGAGGCAACGTTTGTTGTTATTTTATAGATAAGAGAAGAAGAGAGAAATGTGGCTGTGAATAATAATGGTGTGTAGTGTACTACAAGTAGAACCAATGAATGAAAGTGAGAGAGGAAGATGTTTTGTTAACTCAATTCGGAAAGAGAGTGAAATGTTTTGGAAGTAGGTGGACCACTACTTCTTCTACGGACGAGTGTTAAGCGTAACATTAGAACCTCTTACTTTCTTAGACCTTAAGGTTTTCTAACAAACAACTGGATTCATACTCACCTTATCTTCTTCTTCTTCTTTTTTAATTATAAACTTTTATTTTAAATTACTTGTGACTAACTAAATAATTAAATTTAAAAATTAAAACAATAATAATAAATATTTTTAGAAATTATTTTATTATTTTTCATTTACATATATTTAATTCTCATGCTTTAGAAAAAGAAAAATAATTAGTAAATAATATAATTAGTTATAAAATATAAAAAAAGAAAATTATTAATAAAAAAATAAATATACATATATAACAATTAGATAATTAATTATAAAATATGAATAAAGAAAAAAAATTAATAAAAAATATATCTTATATATATTTTATGAATAAGGTAAGTGTATAATTAATTATTAAATAAAATTTTTTTAAAAAAAATTAAATGTACCCACCACCACCACTAACATGAGTATAAGCATTTTCCTTAAAAGGCAATAATTAAAAATATTTCAAGTTGAAAGATGATCCCAGAAAATACTCTTTCATTCTTTCATACATAGATACAAGTAAATTTATTTATCTCATGTGTCACTTAAAGAAAAAATAAGTTTACTATCATTTATTTTTATTAATTTCAATTATAAAGAAATTTTAAAATTGAACTTGTATAAAAAATAAAAAGATGAGTTATTCAAAATAAAACATCAATTAAAATAATGACACTCAAGACATATTATCATCAAATGGGTATTAGTTAGCATTTACTTATATTTAAATTTTTAATTATTTTTTATTTATGTTTACGTCGAAAGTAGTTAAATCCGTGTAAATTGTATAAAGTAATTTATAGTTGAGTGTGAAGAAATGTTTTTAAATTAATTTTTTTTCCTTATAAATATATATTCGAAAATTACTTTTTAGTATATTCTGAGTTATTATTTTATATTTTTAATAGGATCCACAATATTTGTATAATAAATAAAAATATCCATTTGAAAGAATATGTGATGCGAAATTACTATACGACCTACCCCTAACCCCTCAGCTCAAGGAATCTTTTGTCCTATCTGCTGATAGGTATTTTTATTAGTATATTCTACTATGCTTATTTATTATTTATATTGTGACTTAATGGCTTAATCTCATATTTAAAGGTATAATTAATTTTAGGCTTTTAAATTATACTAAGACATATAATATTTTTTTTATTTATATCTTGTTTCACCGGTAGAATTTAAGTAGGTTTGTCAAGTTATTCTTAATATTGCATAAAAAAATACTATTTTTACTATGATTTATAATAAATTATATTTCTATTCTAAAATAAAATTTAATAACTTTGTGACACTAATTATTTATTTTCCGTGAATTCTTTTTAAAAATGAAAATTATTATCACGGGGCATTTATTTCAATTCTCTCCGACAATAAAAGCATTAAAAATGAACTTTTTTAATTTAAAAATGATTGTTAGAAATGACCAATCCTTGAAAATGGCCTAAAGACTAATTTCAATACTGTTGAAAATTACATCATACTTACCCACCACTGATGTAAGATTTGAGATGCTAATTTAATGATAATTACATATATTTAATCTAATTATTTCTTAATCACAACCATCCTTTGACTATGAATATCATATTCTTTGGTCTTGTTTGTACCAATTCAAAGGCCACCACAATTCTCATTTTTGCAGGATGATATTCAATTAGTGGCTTATAATTATTGTAATATATGTTAACAAGTACCACATGAACTTTGGCAACCCATCCACACACTGAGCTTGTCAATCTCATTACGTCTCCACTAACTAATCTTTCTTGCATATTTAAATTTTATTTCAAAAAATGTGGAAATTGTGCTTTAAATGTGCATGAAAAGATTAAGAGGAAATTGTGCTTTAAATGTGGTTAAAAAAATTAATTATAACTGGTTTATTATTTTATAATGAAAAAACTATCTAAAAATTTTATCAAATTTAATTTATGATATAAAATTATCTTATACTATTTATACATAATTTTCAAATTCAAAGATTAACAGCATGTTATTTTCTTTTTAAAATTGAATGTGATTTGTAATTATTCATATTTTTAATGATTTTTAAAATAATTATACCTATTAAAAATATAGGTTATAGATCTGATTCAACCCTTAAAAACTAATTTGTAAATTGATAATTATTTTTCACTAGGTTATATCTTTAGATGACATGAAATTTTTAACATATTTATATTATTTTTTTTATTTTTATATTTGTACTTATTTTCAATTTAACAATAACCTTGTATCACAATTCAAATAATAATTATAAACTTAAATAAAATTGATAAATATCAGTAACTAGAAAACAGTTGATATAAAATTTCTACAGAGTTCTTAACTAGACTATGGAGTCTCCATCAAAACCTTTTTCCACCAAAACATATTAAAAACTTGAGGAAGAAGAAAAACATGATACGTTAAAATAGATACACGTAAATGCTCTCTCACACACTAATATGATGTAATATTTTGTGGACATGGTTGAACTTTGATGTGGAATGAATGACAACCTATAACACATGGGAAGAAGCTATGAAATTTCTGTGTTTTGAGCAACAAACAAAAAACTCCACTCCATGAAACTTCGAGGTGGCCACAAAATATCTGTCATGAGTTGGGCCATCTTGAGCCCACACACTCACTCCCTCTATCCTCAATCTATGTCTTCACCTCATGTGTTCGTCACTCTATAGCACCACGTTAGGTACTTCTACGATCAATATTTAGTAATTAATTATAGTATAAGTCAATTGTCAACCCATTTTATATATATATATATATATATATATATATATATATATATATTATTAGTTTTTTTTTTTTTTTTACATTTTTTAAAGTAATTAATTAATAGATTTGTATTGCAGTTAGTTATCAGATATTTTTATATATATTCTCATGTAAGAATTTATGTATAATGGTCAACTCCAATATAATTAACTAGCTAAAATATATAGTGGTCAACTTCAACGTAAATCGGCCTGCCAATTATTTTATAAAATATAAAAAAGAAAAAAGAAATATTTTATGAGATAATTAGTTTGGATGGTGGTTCATCTCTTCTAAATTAATAGGCCAAATTATTCATTTATGAAATTAAAACACGCCGAATGGAAATATATAAATGAAATAGAATAACAATAAATATTAAATTATAAGCTTTATATGTATTTAGTTTTTGTTTTCTACTTTTCATATCATACTAAATAAGGGATGAGTGAATTAAGTTTGAAAAAGTTAGTAAAGTTAAAGCAAGTGTTAAGACTTTTTGAATGTTATATATTAACTATAAGGTTTTTATGGTATAATTTAATATGATATAAATTTGATCCTCAGTGATAAAATCGATTAGAAATATTAAGGTTGGAATAGTGACGAGAAAAAGATAGAGATAAATCACAAAATAAAAACTTAATTGTTAAGATAGAAAATCAATAAAAAAAAATAATGATTTATCATATATTTCTATTCTCGTAGATGGATCTGACATGAATATTCAAACTTCTCATAAGTAGTGTTCATCCACAGGTAGAAAATTTCCCAGTTATCTACATACGGATTAGGAATCTCTATAAATATTATTTTGATTATTTATTTGCATACATGCAAGATTGATTGTTATGGATTTGAAAGAATGATGTTTGGGGGACCAACGAGGAAAGAACAAAAGTGAGAAAAGTAAGATTATGCAAGATTCCGAATCAACGAAGGGATCATTCTCCAGACCAAGAAACACTCTTTCTTGTCTCATCCCATGTTTTGGGACCAACACACTCTGCCTTCTATTTCCACCCTTATCATAATTTTGTATTCAACTCTTAAATATACAAATTATATTAAACAATCAAAAATAACTTTACATATCTCACGTATAATATATTAATCAGTACTTGTAATTAAATTCTCTATTTTTTAGAGAAAAAAAAAATTGATTGAAGGAAGGTCATGAGACAATAAAACATGAGATAAAAGAAAGAGAGATGAGAGAGAGAAAACTATGAAGAGGAGAGATAGGAGGAATAAACAAGAAGAAATTAAAATTCTTTAATATATATGTAGAATTTAAAATTTAATCATTTTTATTATATTTAATTCTTAATTAAAATTATGAAATTTTAAAAATTGTTCACTTATTATTTAGCAACACATTTCACTAAAAAAATTAAATTATTTTATTAAATTATCTTATCTAAATCTACTGTAAATATTACATTTGAAATCAACTTAAAATTCAATCATAAGATTACAAATATTATACTATTAGTATATTCTAATTATACTATACTATATATATATATATATATATGCATATATTTATATTTGTGGCTTTTATAATTTAAAGATCAATGACATGACAATTTTTTAACAACCATGGTTATTAATATCAACCACATTTTTATAATCGCAATGGTTGAAGTTCTTTGTATCTTTGATGACGGTTACCATCATGTTCGTTACTATTGGCATAGACAAAGATCAGCGTGTCGCTGAAATTCTAGAAAAAGAAACTTCATTCTCCTTGGCAAAAAGTGTGATAACTCTTTCTCAATAAAAAGCCAAACAATTAACAATCAATGGATTTTATATTATTTTAGTGTTAATTCTACAGTTCAGCTGAAACAAAAAGAAAATCAAAATTTATACAGGCCACAGAATTTTATCTAAACATTTGAATGGCTAGGTAAATCTTAATCTCTTGAATACCACTTATTAATTAGGGCTATTCTTTAAAAAAAAATATTGTACGTTCTGATACGAACTCTATTACATTTTTATTTATGAAATACTAATTGAAAGGTAGTGATTTAAAAAAAATATGAATACAGTTTATATTTTTTATTTTTTATAACAATTATTAGTTTTATCTAAAGCTTATTCACTTCATCTCCTTAGGTTAATTTAATTGATAAACGTACAAGACATGAATTATGGATACACGAGTTTGATTTCACATAATTTGCATCATTCTGTTCTCATTTTCTTAGCCCAATCAATAAGTTTTGGACACTTAGAAAACTAATGATATGATTCTCTTAATGTTCATCAATTATTTCTCCTTCACAATATCCTCACTCCAACCTTTCGGTGCTAAAATCGCAACCGTACATTATTGGGCTTAGTTATTGGGCTTCTTAGGACCCAAATATAAGTTTGTGGGCTGATCACAGGATTGGGCTTTGTTGTGGTAATTTAACTGGAAGGTTTCTTTAAGGGTCAGAATCAAAATATCCTAATTCTTTTCCTCATATACATTCATTATTATTTTTTTTTATTTCTGAAAATATCTTTCCTTATATCTTCTTCTAAGTGCAAGTGAAATTTTATTTTCAGAAGAATTATCCTGAAAATAACTATTCTAAAATATAATTATAAAATAACTATTTTTAAAATGTCAAAAAAATAAGAATATATGAAAAATGAAAATACAATGAGAGTGCATGAAGGAACATAATGTAGGACCCAGCAAACTCTAATTTCTTCAACTTGCAAATGTCGCAATTTTGTGCCAAACTTTCATATGCCAACATTCATAAAATTTTGAATAGTGATTATAACATCATGAAATTGGTTGGCAACTACTACATCACTAAATCTATCGGTCTTAACTTTCTATTCATATTGAATTAAATATTACATTATCATCTGTTTAGTGAACAATGTAAAGTAGAACCACTTTTATTAATTACAGACAAAATATGTTAACTGTTTGGTCTATCCTTCTATTTTTCAAATTTCTGTACTTTTTGGATTTTCTTTTTTAATTTGGGTGTTTAATCCCTTCATTTTTAAAAAATTGACAATTTTAGTCTTTTTCTTAAATTTACATTTTATCGCTTTATTTTTTAAAAATTATGATTTTAGACATTTAAATTTTTAGTATTTCATTATTAAGTGTTATTTTGCTAAAAACTACAGAAAAGAGTATAAATTAGAATATAACATTACAGGCGACTTGATCAATGCTAGTTAACATTTGATAAATAAATATGAAGATGCAAAAATTGCGAATTTTTTAAAATACAAGAATGAAATGTTCAAAGTAAAAAATAGA
Organism: Hylodesmum podocarpum; assembly: GCA_026586105.1. Classification (NCBI taxonomy): domain Eukaryota; kingdom Viridiplantae; phylum Streptophyta; class Magnoliopsida; order Fabales; family Fabaceae; genus Hylodesmum; species Hylodesmum podocarpum. The sequence continues at coordinate 1,885,228 of JALJEV010000519.1, read as the reverse complement.
GCTACTGGAATCATAATTTTTTTTTTAAAATGAAAGAACTTAATTTCTGAATTGAAAAGTAGATTTAGAAAACAAAAATTACATTTCAGCGATGACACAAATTATAATCTCTTAATTAAAATAAATAACTAAAATATTAAATTGTGTATCATAAAAGAAATTAGTTAAAATTATAATAGTTTTAAACTGCTTAATAATTTTAAGTTATAAATGAGTAAAAATATTAAAAATATCAGTTAATTCATAATTTTACTTTATAATTAATCGATCAACTCAATCAATCAATTAATCTATCAAATATATATATATATATATATATTTTTTTTCTCCTTTTAAATTTTATATATATACATATATTTCAATTATTTATCAAATATTTTTTTATTCTTCTAATTCACAAGCAATCTTTTCAACAATTTGAGTCCATTTACTGATTGAGTCCATTTACTGATAAGAGTTAGAAATAATACATATCTAAGTGTTGTTTTGTTAGTAAAGTAATAAAAGTGATGTTACTTATAATTTCAGCCCACAGATAATTCTGTACTTGTTGACTGATTCTGGCAACAACTCTTATACATCATTGATGCAAGTGAAAAATTTCAGTATTGTTGTGCTTCTGTCCCACAATTTTCATTCTTCTATTTATATGTTCAGAACCCAACACTTTTCCTACCTATTACTCCCTGCTACCCTATTTATTCTGTTCATCTTTTTCATCATTTATCATATTCCTGCCTCTTCCTCACTTTAATTAACTTCTTCACAATATTCATCAGAGTCATGAACAAATTTAACAAATCTGAACTTCTAGTGCTCTTTGTACTAGCTCTTCTCCTTGGAATCACACCCTTGTTACCTTCATCTCTAAGACCTACCTACCTTTACTTCATCTTTAATGTTCTCATCATTGCACTTGGAGCTGAAGCTGGTCTAATCTCTGCTTTTTCTAAGCCTTTAGAGGATAAAAAGCAACCTTTTTCTGTCACCAATGAACCCCAGGAAAGGGAATTAACATTGAACATGAGTAGTACAAGTGATGCTGCCTCAGAACATGATGAAAAGAAGCCTAAGGTTGTTCAAAAGTCTGGTTCTTTTGAGAAGATTAGTGTTATTAGTGTTGGTGTCACTGAAGTTGATAGAGTGAAAAAGTGTCCCTCAATGCCAAACTTGTTGATAGGAAGTAGAGAAAGTGAATTAGGAGAAGTCATGGATGAAGAAGAGATTGAAGTAGAAGATGAGGTTGGTGGAGTTAATGGCCAAGAGTTGTTTGCAAAAGCTGAAGCCTTTATTGGGAACTTCTACAAACAGTTAAAGATGCAGAAAGAAGACTCTTTGTTTTATCAGGAAGCATTCTAGAAATGCAATGCTTTAGTATATTTTTTTTTCTTCACTAGAGTAAATTATTTCTGGGGTCTTCAATTTAGAAACACTGGTTCTGAGGGTCTAATAGTTGGTAGCAAAGAGAAATTATATCATTCTGCTTCAGTGGTTTTTCTTCTACTGGATTTGTACAGATTTTAATTTTGAATTACTATCAGAGGTGCAGGTCTATTTTACAATTTTGATTTTTGTTATCATCAGATTAAGTTCTTGTTATGCTCCTACAATTAAAAAGTGCATGGCATGTCATTAAAGCAGATATGTTGCTATTGAAAAAAATAAAAAGACCAAGGTGTCATTTTTTAATTAAAAGGAACATGGGAGAGAAATGGGAAAACTGGAAAAGTTATTTGGATTTTACTCTTCATAAGATATATATAAAATTTGTATATCTGTAACTGGATTATTGCTGACAATAAATAATTGACTGGGGTCTGGTATATGACATGTTTCATATTTATTATGTTTTTATAAAGGTAAAGTACAAAATACAGTAAGAAAATTATGCGTATGAATGCATATCTTGCACTCATATCCAAAATGTATGTATAATTAAGTTCAAGTCAACTTTAACCTATTAATATAGATTATTTGCACAAAGTATTATTAAGCAGATTATAACTGATTATAAATCAGTTTTGTTAGCTCAAACTTGCCTTTAGTAACATGGTTAAATAATCAAAAATAATTCTTTTAATATTATTGATATATTTCATGATTTGTAATTAAAAATTGTATTTATCCATTATATAAACACAAGATTATCTACCAAAAAAATAAACAGAAAATTGGTATATTAGAGTCATCTAGTAAAAAAAAAAACATAAGAATATTAGTTCTTTTAGCTCTACTTGATTGATTTTCTGTTTGTCTTAAGTCATATGATGATTGATGACGTGACCATGTTGCGGGATATCTTACCAAAAAAAAGCATACATGTAGCATATTTAATAATGCAATTGGACGAATTTTCTTCAAGATTATGCACAACTCTGAAAGTGTTACTTCATACCAAATATAAGTGCCAGGTAATGCTTTATAGAACCAGCTGCATATAAAATTATTATATTAAGAAAATGTGACGAATTTTCAATTTGACAGAGATCAAGCCTTGTTTTGATTATACACATATCATTATTGTGTCCCATCCATCTTATCAATTATACAGAAAAGTATATGATCCTCTCGTCTCATATCAAACTAAGCAGGGTACAGCTTCTTAATATGATGGGTACCATGTTTCTGTCCCAGTAAGAACTTTTGCTCCAAAAGTTACAGATAATTTTTGGCGTTGGCGTTGTCACATATTCAATTATAAAAATTTAGGTTACGAAACTATTTTATAAATCGATTTTTAAAATTTGAATTAGATTTATATAAAGAATGATTCTAATATGATATTTGAATTTATTATTTACGCTTTGTTGTTGGAGTCTGTGTCTAGTGTCGAGAATTGATTATCTCAGAATTTTTTTATGTATGACGTGAGGAGTTATGTTAGAAATCTCACATCGATTAAAGATGAGTCTATTACATGTTGTACGTATATAAGTAAGGAGTAATATTCTCCTTATAAATTAATTTACAGGGTTGAATTAGACCGATAACACATGTATAATAATATACTATCTTATTTACGAGATATTTATTTATTTTGATCGTATTATAAATATAAAATATTTAATTGTGAGTAATCTTTGCTAAACAATATAATTTGTCAATTTCAGTAAATTTTCTCTTTTGAATAGAATTCAAACTCAACCCATTTAAACAAATATCATATAAATATCTATATGATAGAGAAACGTAAATTAATAATCGTATAAAATTATATGTTGGACAGTAGACACAATAACAATGGGCAATGCAGGTGTTACGTAACTTCCTAATGCATCAATCAAAGGAATCTACGGTTACCTTAGATGCGACCTTCTAGCTAGATAAGAGTAGATAAAGAAGAATATATTCATGTTTATTATCACATTCTGACCTTCTTTTCTTGCAAAAGGAACGTAGCATAGATAACCACATTTCCAATGACAGACACTGGGCCAGTAATAGCACTAAATACTTTACTATATAGTCATTGTGGATGGTCTAAAATTGTGTTAAAAGTGACAACGTTTGAGTTTAATTGCTGTCAAGAGAACTTTATTTACTTTTGGGTTACTAATAATTTGCTTCTAACTTTAACTGGATAGGAAAAAGAACGAACCCAAAGTGCAAAGATGATGCTACGAATGTTGACATATTTTAGTATCTAACTTGAATGAAGTTACTATAATTAGCAGAAAATGAAAAGATGCCACTACATCAATATGCAGCTAGAGAGAATGTTTACGGTATTAGTAATGCAGAAAACATTGAATTTGGAAATTGAATATTTTCATACTAGAGTTTATTTTTTTGCAAAAAAGAAAACCAAATTACACTGTATAAAAATTATATTACTATGCCCACTTGTGCATGTCATTTCACTATGGAAATGGTGAAGTTGGTGACAGCAAAAATCTTAGTAGGTGGTGAGTTCTTTTTCTCTGCCCTTTTAAAGTAGATAATGAGTTTTAATCTCTAACAACTAATAAGAATATATAGCTTTGTCTCTTTCTCTCACTCTCCAAAACAAAAAGAAAAAAAGCATTACGTAGCCAAATTATTTTGGTATTTTCTTTGTGGGGTCAATTCACCTTGGAATTTTGCTTCAAAATCTCTTTTTTCTATTAGATATTATCTTTTATTTATATTTCTTATAATTAAGTTTGATATATTATTATTATTATTTCTTACAGTGTGTCACTGTCTTCTAACAAGCATCAAATGCACCCAAAGCCAATCTCGATCATGGGAAATCAAATATTCTACAATCCAAAAAGAAACTGCATGCCATGTGTTTCTTAATTCAACATTTTAGATATATTTAGATCTGATCACAATTTTTTTTAATTACAGATTAAATCAATTTTTATAGTTGAGATTATGTATAGTTTTCTAAATATTATGAACGATCTTCAAACGTGATGATGGGGTCATCAATCGAATTGTAAAATATTCTTTCGTTCCCTGCGGATTAGAAATTCCACTTTGATGATATGTGGCCTGCGTGTTAAGTGAAGAGAGGGGTCCATATATGCAAAGGCTGCATGTAAAAGATTCTTATCTTACATTAGATGAATTGTTCCCACCATTTCAACGGTCCCATCTAATAAACTACCAACTATGACAAAACTAAATTCTAAAGGAAAGATTAGCCTTATATTCCAAACATTAAATAAAGGTAAAAACTTAAGGATTTCAATTTCCATTCGCATCATAATGCCCACACTCGCAGCAAGTTGGTTGTATTTGAAGATATAGAAAATCAGAAGTATATAGTTACACACTTCAAAAGTATAGGCAGATCCTCATAAGAATGCTTTCGAATGGGTGTCTTCAAGCTTTTGAGCTTAGTGCGTTTAGATTTACATAACGTGGTATATTATACAACTACTGAAAAAAAATGGAGAGGAGGGAACCCATACAACAGCAAACTAAACTGAAAAAAAAAATGAAATAAATGAGGATGTACTTCATATATAGACAATGCTTATGTCAGATTTGTTCTTCTCTTTTCTAAATGGTGGAGTACAAAAATAGAACTGATAATTGAGTTCATCATGCAACATTTTATATAGAAGTAGAGATATTCATTCTAACTCAGTGTGTGTAAGCCGGAATCTAAAGTGACGACAAAGGATCCATCCTGTGTGCAAGCAAAAGAGAGAAATCTTATGTGCAAGCAAAACAATGAAGTCTTGCGTGCGTGTGTAAAGAGAGAAATCTTGTGTGCAAGCAAAATCCACCGAATAATCTAGTGTATTTTTTGGCTGATCATTTCTTGTCTGCTGCACAATGAACAAAATTTCTGTTCTCTAGATTTCACAACATATTAACCCGGCTAGGGTCCTCTCCTGCATGGTTTTTCATTGAATGAATGAACTAATGTACAGTACCAAGTACCGTTGAAATGTTGTGCAGGAGATGACCTTAAAGCCAAAATAAGGAAGACTTGTAATTTCAGAACTTTTCAAACCACAAGTTAAAATAATATTAAGTCCCAAATAACGCATGCTTTCCAAACAATTTTATACATATTTTGAAGATCAAGGTGGATTAATTTGTCTGCAACAAATTGAAGTATCTATGAAATCTCTTTTAATAGCTCTTTTCTGTTATTCTAATCCATTCTACATATAAAACGAGCTATCTGGGCCAAAACGATCAAACAACCCATGTTATTTAATACTATACCAAGCTGCACTACTGTCTAAACAAGTTAATTAGACCTGGAGATTGGAGCAACCCTAGACAATAATTAATTACAACACCATTCTCACTCAAAGATAATTACACTCCTGCAAAGCCAGAATCATCAAGGAAGCTGCTGAGTTTTCTGCATCCTTCACCCGAGATTTTTCATCCCCTGACAATTCAAGAGTACGATTTGCAGTTACTATCTGCACAGCGCAGACAAATCTCCTATCATGAGGGGGACCTGAATCCTTCTCAATTCTGTGAGCCAAAACAGAGGAACAAGTTAGTTAACAAGTGGGGATTGTTTCACATATGCGGCTGAACTGAAATAAAATGAATGTTATTCCAGCAATAACACAAAACATCTTCATTAATGAGCATATACAGATACCTGTATTCTGGTTTGGGCCATTTTCTAAACCCACAAAACTCGCTAAGTTTTTGTTTGGCTGCTTCAACCACCAAGGTACCATCTTCGTCAGCACATAAGTTTAACTTCATATTAGTGGGAGGCAGAGACACCAAATGTGCTAGCTTATGCAAGGCAATCTTGGCAGCCTCCAGCCTTGCAAGATCCTTCTGATCAGAGGAAGCAGAGACAATAAATTCTCCATCAACAACCACACTAGCAATGCTTCTGTCACCGTCTCTTTGACATTTAATACGGACTTGTTTACCATTCTTTTGGCATATCTCATAGAGCATTGTCACCGGTTGAGGCTGTAAATCATCCGGTGTCACTATTGGCTCCAACAGAACCCTAATTATCTGTAACAATCACAATTCACAAAGCAAAATTTCATTTTCTTGAATTAATACCAAAGTTGTAAGTAACACTGCACAACTGCAATTTCAACAGCAAAAATAAAGATTTTTGAAGTCACCACGACTATAACTTTGTCCTCAATCAAAAGCAACGTAAAACAATTTTACTTTATAGCCAACTGTAATATGCAGCCAACCAGTCAACTTTATCATAGACCATATACATATACATATAACTGGTTGTATACATATACGTATTACTCTCTCTGGTTGTATACATATACGTATTACTCTCTATTCACAATTTATAACTGGTTATATACATATACGTATTACTCTCTATTCACAATTTATAACTGGTTGTATAAATTTACGTATTACTCTCTCTTCACAATTTATAACTAATTGTATACATATCCATAATACTCTATCTAAACATTTTATAACTATAACTGGTTGTCTGCCTATTATCAATTCTCTGCCAAATATTTTTCAACGTAAAAGATTATGATGCGCAAAATTTAGAACCTAACCCAGTAATCATTAATAATAGTTATCAGTTATCATTCATTATCAGAGTAAAACATATTACAGAATTTTATTATTCTTAGAGACTAAAATGACGCCATTTTACGTAAAAAAAAAAAAAAAAAAAAAACTATTTACCTCTGATTATCATAATGAATTAATTGCGACAATTGAAAACCTAATCTAACAATCATTCGTAATAGATAATAATTGATAACCGTACCGGCCAGAGTTTTCGAAGGTCGAAACCGACGTCGATGTAAACGGCGCCAACGACGGATTCGACGATATCGGCGAGGATTTTAGGCGCTTTGACCGATCCACCGTAGTCGACGGGGAAGGTCTCGCGTGCGACGGCGTCGGCGAAGCGTTGAACATGAGGAACGAGAGAAGGCGCGTTGTGACGGACGAAGCGGTGGAGGCCACGGCGGACGGCGGCGCGTGCGAGTTTTTCGGTGCTAACATTGGCGGCGCGTAGGAGAGAGAGGTGGCCAGGGTCGAGATTGGGGTAAGAGATGAAGAGGTGATTGCTTAAGGCGAGACTCAGAACAGGGTCTCCGATGAACTCGAGACGTTCGTAGGAAACGGCGTCGTTGAATGAAGAGTGAGTGAGAGCTTCTTCTAGAAGCTTCCGGTTGTTGAATTTGTAATTGATTATGGTCTCCACCGCCGCAAGTATCGGCGCGTCCATCTCCGTCGTGGCGTTAAGAGTGAGAAAGAAATAACGGTTTGTTACGTATGGTTTGAGAGTGATACACTATGCACTGTCACAGTGTATCACTCTTCACATTTTCCTTTTTTGTTTTTTAAAAAAGAAAAAGGCCTAAATATTTTTTTTTCCTTCTATTTTCGCCTCTTTTTTTTTTCTTTTTCCTAACCTTTTTCTTTTATTACTTTTTAATCTCTATATTTTCATCATATTTTTATCCATTTCTATTATTATTTGTCTACTTGAAATTATTTATTATTTATTATAAATATTTTTAATTGTTATATATTTATTTAATTTTACTTAATCTTTAATATTTATTTCTTTTGTACTTTTAATTTTTTTGAGATTATTATATTATATATTTTTTTCTAATCTCTTTTGTAAATTCAGATATCATTATATAATGATAGTCCATTTTTTTAGATTTAAAATAATATCATTTATGTTTTAAAGGTAAAGTTTAATTGAATAAATATAAATATGTTATATTTAAATTTATAATAAATAAATATTTTGAAACATATGAATTAATGTTAGATTGGAATGAGAAAATTTTAATGTTTTATTAATTAATACCGAAGAAACAATTAATATTATAGAAAAATTAATTAAAGTTTGTTTCCATAATATGTAAGTCTACTTGTTTCTACAGTATTATTTAATAAAACATTTAATTTGTTCATTTCAATCCAATATTAATTTATATGTTCCAAAATATTTATTTATTATAACTTTAATTATAATTATTTAATAAAACATTTAATTTGTTCATTCCAATCCAATATTAATTTATATGTTCCAAAATATTTATTTATTATAACTTTAATATAACATATTTATATATTCAAAAATCTTTATTTACCATAAATTTTAGTTATATAAAATAAATATTATTAAAATAATAACTAGTTAGTATTTATTAAAAATTACAAAATTAAGAAAAAGGATCATTAAAAAATAAAATCTATCAAAATTTGGAGATTTTTTCTACCAAATAATAAAGAAAAATTTTAAAAAATAATTTTAAAGAAAGTGATATTAAAAATAAGTTAAACAAATAAGTAAAAAAAAAACTTATATAATAATTATGAGATTTAAAAATTAATTATATTTATGGATTTGTGTGTTAATAAGTAATATAATAATAGTGATGCGGAAAAATATGAGATTAGAATGAAATAAAAAATAGAAGATAAAAATAAAAATTAATTGCATTTTTATATCATTATATGAAAACTAAATAAAATTAAAAAAATGTTTAATTTATTTATGAAATAATTCCTATTTTATTATATAAAACTATTATATTGAGTATATATTTCTAATATTAAGTATTTAAGTGAGACTAAGCCCAATTAGAATGGGACACTTTGAAAATTAAAAAAATGAAATAAAACAACTTGGAAGAATAATATAAAAATTATTAGAAGAAATTAATTAAAACTAATGGATATTTATTAAACATATAGAAATTTTTTGAAAAAAAGAAAAAACTATCATAGCTTGTTACTATTTTATGACATAAATTAATATATATATATATATATATATATTAGAAACTAATTATATAAAAACCTATATTAACTGACAAAAGTATATCTTTTCATTCAAATAACATTTGTTTCATTCTATATCTTTTCTATTTCTATGATTCCTATTTTTCGCTTCTATTTCAATCCTCATACAGAGGAAAAACTAAAAAAAGATAAGATTGTTCATTCTCAATATATGTCAAACTGAAAAAACTATTTTATGTATATAGCAAGTTGATAATTTTCTAAGGACTGCACCAAGGCCAGAAAAGATGCAAGATCTCTGTTCTCACGACATCATATGATCGAATCCTCCTCCACCTTGTAGTGCTGGAACCCTACTCACTCCGATATTGTGAAGCAACTGTTGTAGCCACCTCCTAGCTGTTGGGTCCTCCTGAATACATAAAAACCAAAACCAAGCATGAATCATCTTTCAACAAGGACAAGTGAAAAATCTCTAGCTCAGAAATCGAGTAATTGAACAAGAGTGAGGACTTCAGTGCACGTTTGGATAACCATTTGCAAATTTAATACTAATAATATCACTTACACGAAGGCAACTACTGAATGTAGCATCTCTTAACATGTCTGGAAGGCAGGTTCGTAACGCCTCGCAAGCACTGTTTTGAAATGATCAAAGTTTTATTAGAAACTTGTGAAGAACATAAAGGGTATGACAGAAGCACTTGCAAAACTGGAGTTACTATATACTTGACAACCTCTGATTATCTGAAAGACGAAGATAACAACGGATGATATGCTTCAAAAGACGGCATGAAGGTTGCTCGACAAGAGTTGCAACCATGTTTCCCAAAACTCGACCTACTGCATAGAAACGCTCTGCTGTTGTACAGATATATTTCAAACCAATTTCGTCCAACAGAATTTTTTGAACTATAAAGGTTGCAACCTGCAAACATAGAATTTTCGTTACACATAAATTTTCCTTTCTACAATTATTTGATAGACATAAAAGAGGATCACGAGATGGTGGCAAAATCAAATGTGGCTCAGCATTCACAGAGCACCAAGTAGTCAAGTACAAGAGTGAAATAAACACGTGTTAGTTAAACATTAAGATATCAAATATTAAGAAGGACGGTGTTTGGAATCAATGTACTATGAATGCTGGCATTGAGTTGCATTTTGATACGACCAAATATTTGAAGAAGAGCTCAACAGTCCATGACAACCACTAAAAGCTTATATTAAGACAAGATCAGTAAACTTAACCGTTTTTGACAATTCGCTGCCCATTTCCATACTGCGCAGGCACAGTGGAATAATCTCAGTTGAAAGAAGGAAACTTATAACTTCTGTATCATCAACCTGATGAAATATCAGCAGAAGTAAAATTAAACGCATGGCAACTAGCAAGCAACAACAATAGATTTATGGCAAGGTTTTTGTGACATCAGTTCTACTAATTGAACTTATTCTCTTTTCAGCATAATTGTATAAAAACTTATTCTTCCCATACTCAAAGTATGTCCAACCACAGAATTAGCGAGGGTAGTACCTTCACCAAGGCACCAATGACTCCAAGACTTGTAAGCCTCAAATACTCGAATGGTCTTGACTTACTAGTTGTATTAAGGAAGGGATACAGATACAGAGGTATGTGAGCTGCAGAGGAGAAAAGGTAAGTATAAAGAATGAACATAATGAGAAAAAACTATGCTGAAATGTATATGGTGATGTCAAAGCATTTTCCTTGCATTTATATTACAATAAAAGAAAATGCAACATGTCTTTCGATCAAGCCCATGGAGATTGAAGTATAGATATTGGCAGCACAAAATACAAGTATGACTAACTGCTAAGAAAGAAGACAGGTGGTTCAGGTGGTATGACCTACAAACTGTGGGAGAAAGAAATTCCATTTTTCAAGCAACCAAGCAAAACTAGAAGTTCTATGACAATATAGGCAATATAATCTAACAGCATGATTTTTTTTTTACACACAGAAACTAGAAACTGGACCAAAGAACTTCCAGATAGGCCATCCTGTAACATTTTTAATAACTAGAGAAGAAATTTTATCAGAGGGATAAAAGGGAAAATATAACTAGAAGAGAATAAAGATATCCTCAATCTTTTATATTTCTTTAAGCAAAAGTTTGAGAACCAAACATTCCATTTGTTCCGTCATTATCAATATAAATTAATGCTAAAATGATAACAATAATATCAAACAGAAGTCCACAGTGCTTCAGATGAATAAGAAAACAATATCATTACCATGGAGGAACTGCATCCTTGTATCAAGGTGAGAAGCCACACACTGTAAGAAAACCATGAGAATAAACGAAATGTGTTACCAAGCATGCATCGATGAAAAAGAAAAAGACCCAAGAGAGTATATATAATACATGTAACTGGATTCATCTCCAATCCAATAATTTTCAGGGCACATTAAAATTTGAAAGTGTCTATCTACTTAACACAGACAATAAAATTTGATACACAACAAGCTCATCTCAATTCTCACCTGAAGAAGAGCAAGTGCATTGCACACTCGATTCGATTGTGCTGGAGTAAGGTTAGGTGGTGAAATAACAGGGTATATCGAAACAATTTCCTGGAATCAAATAAAATCCCAGTAAGTGAAGCACAACCAAGAATGAAGCACATTTTTTATTGAGAAAGACAGAGTCAAAAATTAAAAAACTGCGAAACCCCAACTTAAAACAATCATGAAACTAAATATTAGTTTTTTTTTTCTTTTTGCCCTGTTACAGCTATCCCCCAACACACTGGAGCATAGACCAATCCCATTCACAATATTATTAGGGCTTTATTTCGCCGCAGCCAACCAACCAATTCTCTCACACAACATGTCAACTCTCACACAACTCTCACAAAACATTCATAACTCGCTGTATTTTACTCTCTTCACTCTCTTCACGTTTTATATCTGATTTATCTAATTATCAGTGTATTCCAGCACGAAAAACTTCCACATACTACAAGAATCAAATACAGTACTTCCCACTAAATAGATCATTGGTAACCGTAGAATGCTTACACACTACGTCAACTCATCAAGTGAAACTAAATAGATCATTTTTCAAGTACATTCATTCATGCAAAATACATAAAAATATTGTAAAACACAAGCATGAATAAAACAAAGAAACCCAAACAATCAAGATGAATATGTAATCCAAATCAACCACAACACACCTGCAAAAGTGCCGCCATAGTCCCAAAAGAATTCCACAACAACGGAGCCAGATCCTGAAATAACTCTCTCTTCTACCATGTAAAATAAAATAAAAATAAAAATAAAAATAAAATCGATTAGTTTTGAAACTATAACATGCATGAGGCGTGGTAAACGAGAAAAAAGAAAAAGCAAAAGAATCCCTAATGCAGCGGTTTGACTAAATCGTAAATATTCGTAAAATCTAATTTATCGTAAAACGACAGGAAAAACGAAAAACGACGAAACCTTGGAGAGTTCATGGAGAGCGTTTTCTCGGAGATCGGGATTGCTGAGTTCGAGAACAAGGTGTTCGACAGAGGCCATTCTACGATCTTTGGTGACAGAGGCAGAAGCAGAAGCAGAAGAAGAAGAAGAACCAAACGACGCGCCGCTCATGGAAATGAATTGGGGCAAAATGGAGAATCAGTAGAAAAGTTTGTGAGTGTGAGTAGTGATGATGATGATATTAATAGGTGCATTGAGTGTTATTGTTCTTGTTATGTGAACGAGACCGTTGTTATTATGTATATCTTCGTAACGCATGCGAGCAATTTGTGCGTACTGCGACACATGCTTTGCATGCCAAATAATGCAAACAAAAATTCTAGTTTCTGCTGACAAAATAGTCGTGACCACCTCTTCATGAAATTAAATTCTCCAATACTATATAGTATATTTTATTTTATATATTCTGGATTTTTTTAAGAAATTAATTTCATGTGTTTATAAAATATTTCAACTTTATTGTTTTTTTTTTTAGTTTAAAAACTGTGGATTGACATTGAGAAAGTTTATGCAATTAATTAATTATAGATTTGATTTTATAAAGTTTTTAGAAATGTTATTATGATAGTTAAGAGATTTATTATATACATGTATGTACCTTTTCTTTTTTCTTTTTTTTTTAACTCAGATAAAATGTGTTTTTATGGGTTTAATGTTTATGAACCCAATTGATTAAAAATCAGTTAAGTATAGTTATAAAAAATAAAAGGGTAAGATTTTTGAATGTTTTTATAAAAATTAAAGAGAGTGTATTAGATTGAGATTTTGGAAAGTTGTTTTGACATAAAAATTATTATGAATTTTGAAATATTTCATGATTTATAATATTTTGTTTTATGACTTTCTGATTGAGATTTTCTAATTTGTATTTCTTTCATATGATACAGAATAGATAATATGGTCTATTGTCTAGAATCTTATTATTTTTCAATTTATAGTTGTACAACTTTCATGTTCAATTTTCCAAATAAAATAAAATAAAATAAATCTTGGTGATTAATTTTTCAATTATAAATTTTAAAACATTAATAAATTAAATTATAATTTTTTAGTGACGATATATATATATATATATATATATATATATATATATATATATATATATATATATATATGATTAATTAGTTTGAGTGTAGTGAGTTCAAGTCTTTTTAACATGTAATGATGAATTAGAATTTAGAGATGTGTATAAAGAAAGTATTCTTAGAACAAAGATGAATGTTAATAAACTCCTTGAGGAAGTTAAAAATCTCGATCCTCACTTTGGATACTCTTGTAAAATCTTTTTTTTTTCTTACACATTAAAAATATCAAGAGATTAAAAGTTAGTTAATAGTTGTTTAATTATTTTAAAAATTTATGTTAGTTAATCTTTTGATCTTTACTTAGATATATAATTTCAGGTGAAATTTTTGTCCATAGAAAGTTACTCTAATCATTCTTTAGATCTGACGTAATTACTAAATAATTATACTTTTTAACCATTATTTTCATCCTCATTGAGGGTATATAAATGAATATTAGTTAATTTTTTTAAATATAAATAGTGTAAAAGATAAGATACAATAATGAATTGAATTGTGTTATTAATTTTTTTTTTTTTACGTGTTTACATATGTTAATTTTAAAAGTAGAAATACACAACTTCCTTTCTTTATTAGTACAATAAAAATATTATTAATTACATAATTATTTAAAGAAAAATATCGCTAAAATATAAAAAAATATATTAACAATATTTTGTATATTTTTATAATATTTCTTTTCAATATATATAATTAATATTGAGAAATATTATTATAATTTACGCTTAAATATCTTATAATGATTTATATTTTTCACAGTAAATTTCATCTCAGACTCCCTGTTTTTCTCTGCCTTTCTTTGTCTATGCAGAAAATTATGAAGTGAAATTTTATAGTTATAATGAAGGAGGAGAATATCATATTATATATCATGATATATGGTTTTTTATGAAGTTAATCATCAATCCTATCAATACTATGGAAAAAAAAACGCAAATTTATTGTTATCGTAAGAAGCAAAAATATTTAATTAATTTTATATCAACTAAAGTAAAATCTGTACCAAAACGCGTGTTGGTTTGGGTGGAATGACTGAATTGAACAAAATTTCATATTCTAATCATATAAATAAATTAATTTTTTTCTATAAAAATTAATTGTCTTTTAATTATTATTTGCAAGAGAAAAAATAATAAAAGAAAAAAATTAATAATAAAAATAAAATTATTATATATATATATATATATATATATATATATATATATATATATATATATATATATATATATATATATATATATATATATATATATATATATATATATTATATACTGTGTGAGAATAAATTAACCGATTAACTATATTAAAATCAGCTTTAAAATAAAATTAGTATTAGAATCAGCTGCGAAGTAAAGTTAGTATATACTGGGAATTAGTCATAAATAAAATTAATATATACTGAAATTGACTGCGAAATAAAGTTAATATATATTTTAAAAAATAATAATATAGAATCGTGAGAGCTAAAAAATGTTACAATAAAACATAAAATTTCTTATAAAAGAGAATAATTAATTAATAAAATTAACAAATAAAACACAATAGCATGAAAAAGACATACATTAATTAGAATAAAAAATTGATAAAAACAAATATTACATCTAAAAAAGTTTTCTTTCCTTTTTTTTTCTTTCCCTTTTCTGCATTCTTAGTTCGTCTTCATAATTTATTCAATATAATGATGGACCAACCAAATCAGAAATTAAATTAGTATCCCACAAATGAATGCCTTCATAGTACTTCATCATATCAATCAAAAAATAAAAGATCAATCAAATTATTATTGTGTCTTAGAAAAACACACACAAAAAAGTTTTTATTTAGGCAACATATTCGCCTTGTAGTATTAGGTTTCTGTCTTCTTATTCATTTGTTCACTTGTTGGGTTCTTCTCACTTGGGTTCTTCTCACTTTGGTTCTTGACACTCTTATTTTCATCCCTTTTGTCCAAGAAGAATTTAATCCATGTGTAAACCTCCAAAGCAAATGCTATGGCACCCAAGAATGCAAGATCTGCAATGTATACCCACTTCCATGCCTTTCCTCCTTCCAAAATGCTAATTCCTTTGAATATGTTTATGATTACTATGGTCAACAGTCCATAACCAAGAAAATGATGGTACATGTTCCAATATTTCCTGTAATCATCAGTCACCTTTGGCTTCAACCGAAAAGCCAACATCTGAAAACCAATTTAATTAACCATTAAAGGGTTCATGGATACCACAAGAATGATCAAAGCACTTTCTTAATCATAGTTTATGAGAAAATAAATTATGCACAATTAGTATAATTCTATCTTAAAATATTATTACGTATGTTATGTTTATTATTATTTTTTTAATAATAAGTATTTATGATTGATGATTAATTAACAATATAAAAAAAATTACTAGTCTTGAAAAGTTTAAAAACATGTAGAAAACACATTTTTAATAATCTAATTTGGGGTGAGAATAGGATAGGTCAAGTCTAGTACTTATCAGGTCATATTTATTTTTTATTTTATAAGTTTAAGTCTAATTTATATTTTGTAATAGATTATTTTTGTTGTCAATAATCATGGACCGACCTGTTTTTTCAAATCTATTTATAAAACTTATTTTTAAAATTAACTTATTTTAAATATAGATATAACATTTTACATCATTTATTTATAATAAAAGATCATGGTGACGACATGAGTAATATTTGATTTATTCGTAGGCCAAACCGAAAACAATTAGGTCACATATCCTAAGTCCAATTAATAATTTTAGACTAAACAGAAATAGCTTCACAAAATATTATAATTTTTGTCTATAAGTTTAGAAGATGTTGAGAAAAGTATATGTATTATTAACATTAGTTTGTGATGCATAAAGAGAGGAATATTATTACCTGGATTGTGCTAAGCGTGAATATGAGAATGCCAAAGGTTCGATGAGCATGGAAAGTATAGTATCTTGAAGAATGTCCAAGACTCAGTCCAATAGCCCAACCAGCAGTGCCAACGAGAAAACCAGTTAATTGGAAACCAAGGTGTAGGTTAAACCACAATGGATCGCATTTAAAAGGAAACACTCGAAAATATCTTGCAATTATAATTCCAATTGGCAAAAGTGTTCCCCACCCAATAATGTTCAGTACTCCATGTACCTAAAATTCAGACAATTCATGTTAAATTTAATTTTCTCGCTAAAAAAAAATTAAAATTCATGTAATTCAACTTTATAAAATCGACTTAAATATAAAAATTATTTTCAATATAATAAAAACATTAATACTCGTTGACATTGTATATTATATCCTAAAAATTATATTTTGAAGGAACATTAAATTATATTGATTATTAATGGATGATCTAATATCAATTTGATAATGGGTAGTCTAACATATGCAAACAATGTTAAGATTGATATTATTAGAAATATAAATTATGAGTCTAACTCAATCTTACAAAACTGATTTGAGAAATTTACATACATCTTTATACATTTTACATGTCATATTTTTATGTTAAATTTACAATATAGACACATAATTTCTAAAGCGGACAATTTTATTTTCAATTGATATATTCCTAGAATATATAAGATTCAAGTTTGTTGGACGGTCATGTGACTAATTCAATTGCTATTTTCTTTTTCTCTGAAAAAAAAATTTAGATGAAACAATTAAATTTCATGCACCAAAACGTGATTAATGGTAAAGAAACAAGAAAAATGAGATGTGACTGACCGATCTAAGATAACTCCGGTACTGTCCAGTGCTTAGACCCTGGGATGAAGTCAAATTTATAACCTCAGTGCTGTCCACGTTACGCAGAGTAGTTGGATGACCCAGGGGAATATCACCATCAACACTATCCCCAACTTGCCACACATGGTTCAACTTCGAAATATTGTATTTATCAACAGGAAGTAACAATCTTGCATGTATAGTGTAAACATTATCAAAGATTTTGTCCATTTCCATATTCGACACAGCAATTCCAATATCTGACGGCAAAAGACTGCACCCTTTTCTTGTCCCCTCTGTAACATCATATGTCTTCACTCCCAACTTACCTTCGAGGTGTTTAATGCCTATGATGGCTTTGGTTCCAACCATCTCTGGTCTTCTTCCAGGGTTAACACCCCATGCAATCCACCCTTGTTGTTTGTTAAGTGTTGCACCGAACAAGATATCCAGTGTGATGCTGTTGTTTGTGCTGTTGTTGTTGCTCCAACAAAACTCTGCTCCCAGAGTCCGTAGTTTCTTGCACTCTGTGATGTTTTTTTGTTTGCAAAGTTTGTTAAACGCATCACTGCAGGGTAAGTCATTGCCGCCTAGTGTCAAGGAGAGAAGGGAAAGTGTTAAAATTGTTAATGGTAAGAAGAGGGTTTGCATCATTGTTTCTTGTCTTGCTTGGCCTTTTCTTTGTGTTGGTTTTTTTTATGTATCAAAAATGTGGTCTCTTTCTTCTGAATGTGGTTATTACAGTGTAGCTTTTATCTCGTGGACACTCACTCACTTTTGGTTCTTTTGGTTTTTCACATAGGATTGCCTTGTACGGATATACTTCCTATGGAGGCCAAGAATTTTTTATATTAAAGCACCATCTTATCTCCTCGGAATCTACCTATTTTTTATATAAATAAAAAATATTTGATAAATATCTAAAAACTAACATATTGAGAAAAAATATTTCATAGACACCTGAAAATATTTTCATGACGGGCATAGTTTGAGGGTGGAAGATGTTAGAACCATAACACATATTATTTTTTATTATTGGGGTGTAAACGTCCTTCATCATTAGGTTAATTAGAATGTGACACGTGTCAGGCTATGATGAAGTTGCAGAAAATTCTGGGACTTACTTAGCATGTCAATGAGGCTAATGGTATCATACATTGAATTCTAAATGGGTCATAAAAATTTATGCAGTTTTAAAATTACAATCTAATTCCATAGATAGTTTTTGCAAGAAAAAAACTATATATGTCGATTAGCAAAATTTTTTCTAAAGGCTGTTTCACATTTAAATCCTAAAAGTAAAAACCAACATTCGAAGATTGGTGACATTCGACAACTCGTGTTACTCGTGTATTCTGCAACATCATTGTTGAATTGCTTTAAGAAACAACTATTAAATTTACACAAGTTCGAGGATTATGCTTACGTGACATGTAGGGAATAGAAATCCCCTTCACTTTTTTTTGCTTTTTATGAAATTCCCGACTAAGTGCAATAACAGTCGAGTTGTTGGTACTTAGTTTGTTGTTCTTATATTCGTTACCTTATGACGCAGTCACATTTGATTCATTCTTCCATGGAAAGTTGCGTTGCAAAGTTGCAATGCACAGAAGCAACCCATTATTTGTTCCAGTGAACATATGTATATTATCATTATCAACCATTCTTCGTCAATTTCACTATTTAAATATTATAGAAATAGGGGCAATATATGTATGTGTATATAAAATGAATTACTATCGTGACAAAATGTAAAGAGAATAGTATGCATGTAGATATTTAATTAGTCATTATATATTTATATATATTTATATTGGTAATGAAATATTTTAATAAAAATAAATAAATTTTTAGTCTCACTAAATACATTGAATTGTGATTATTTTACAACAAATTTTTCCGTGTTCAATTCTTATTTATAAGTTTATTTATAATTGATATTGTTATAACTAGAACGAGCGATTTACACATAGATATTTGTCAAACTGTAAAGGGTCATCTTGAGAGAGGTAGATAGTTCAATTATTAGTTCTTCTCTTCTTCATGTGTAAAGAGAAATGTAGTTGTAAATATACTCTCACATTTAATTTAGTAAGAGTGAGATTTAAGAGAATTTGTGAGTAAGTGAGGAATAATTATTATAAGAGAACAAAAAATATATTGTTTAAGATATTTATAAGTGAAAGTTAGTGCAAAACCTTCTATAGACTAATACAATAAATATCAACTCTGTCACATGACAACTTTTTTCATAGATTGATGTGTATAGACCATGTTTCAGATAACAACGAAAAAGATGAGATTTCATAAATGATAAATAGACAAATATCATACCTAAATTAATCAATTAGTAAGTTGGTAGAAATTATAGAGGATACAACTCATTATCAACGACATTGTAATCGTGTCTTATACGAACTCATATGTATTTTTTTCCGGCCATCACATCTTAAAGACAAATTTTTTTAATAATTTTCATAATTTTAGAGATTATAATTAGACTAAAACATATTAAAATTTTATTTAATATATGTAATGTTAAACTAAAAATGTTTGTTTTGGACCAACATCAAAGAGGTCCAGAATCAACAAAACATTGGTAGCCCAATTGGCAGGGATCTGATAACACTATTAAGACCATACACATGTAAAAACACCATACCATAAAGAGTAAGTAGAGTAACAAAACCCCCTACCATATATCTCACCTTCAATTACCTTCTTCTCAAGTCACTCACCTCCATAATTTAATTTCTACACTCCCATCTCACACTCTCATCATTCAAACAAAGTCTCATAATTAAACTGTCAAATTAATCATCCCACAACCAAATTACCAGTTTTCTTATATCTGTACTTATTAATTATCATTTAATTAATTGTTCGTGAAGATTCTTTCATTAAGATTTGGAAGTGGTAAAAATACCCCCAACCACGAATTTTCAGTGAAAGATTATTTTGTACTAGTTAAAAGTGGAAAAATAAATAATCAATTTAATATAATAGTTTAATAAACTATAACATGCAAAATTAGTGACTATTTTTCACCAATTTAATTAATTTTTGTGAGCACAATTTAAAAATATAAAAAATGTGAAAGTACGAAATTAGCATCTTCTTCTTCTTCTCCTCGCTGGTGAAAACAAAACTCCTGAGCGCTTTCTCTCGTCGATGAATAACACTGTTATGCTTCAATCTATGGAGTTCAGACCTCGTAACTACAGTGCCGAGAATGAATCTCACGCGCTTCCTCGCGCACGCGCCGCTGCTCATCCTCTCTCTGCTCCACCTCCACCTCCTCCTCTCGCTCAGGTCCTCTTCATATCACAAATTTCTCTAGCTAATTTTTCTTCTGTTAACAATTACGCTACTTCGATCAGTGCTTGTGATAGAATCAGTGCTGCGCTCACAATGAAATATATCGTTTTATTTGTTTATTTATTTTTATTTTGTAGAGTTATGCTTTCAGTTCTATCAAACTGAAATTAGAAAATGTATACGATTTTAATCGGTTAGTTAAATTAATTCTATTGGTCTTTCCTCGTGTAGAAACCTTTATTCTGTTTGACTTAGTGTAAGGATTCGATTATTTCGATATTTTCGAGAGGAGTGATACGAGTGTAATTAGTTCTGTAAAATTTGATCTAATCTGGATAAAATTCGAACAATCATAGACATGAAATGCAAGTTAGTAGCTTATGTAACAGTGCAATATTGGTTAAGTGACTACAATTTAGGACTTATTAATTTCTCTTGACTTGCTTAATGAAAATAAAAGTATATAAAGAAAAGTTTTCTGGTTGTGATTTTCAGGTTGATTTGTGATTATGTAAGATTTTACCTGTATTGAACTTTTGACAATATTCATTTCGTTTTTGATGTTCTGGTTTTAGGTTGATGTTGTAGATCGTGGAAACTCTGATTTTTTTGATCCACTGAGAGGAACTGATAATGATGCAAATGCTGTCTCTCATGATCATGATAACTTGAATGAAGCTACTGATCACCAGCCAACTAAAGAGTGGACCTCTTTCAGGAGATTACTAATGCAGAGGTTTCCTGTCTCTAAGATGGTTTCACTTTCTTCAGTATGTTTTACATTATTTTCTTTTTCTGTTTTTTATAACTTTTAAAGAAGCTGTACTGCATAAAACTATTTTGGTATCTAAGATGGCTAAGTGAAAATAAAATATGGTACATATAATGGAAGCATGTTTGTGATGGCATGGTAGACACTATTGGCTTTGAACATTCTTAATTGACAGTAGCGGTAGATCAGTTTAGATCTCATAGATGTGAATATAGATACTGCTGGCAAGTGGCAAGTTAGGTTCAACCACTGTGAATTTGGACAATAACTCCTTCTGTAATGGTTATTCTTTCTCCTAGTGTGTTTGTTGTGGCTGGCTAGGTGAAAGGCGGGGCCTTTTTCTGTTTGGATTTTGGAATCTAGAACTGTTTGATACTGTTTTATTGGCTTCCATTTTATCAAAACATTGTTTAATTGGATGCATTAATGGATATTAATAATAAAGTAGTTTTTTAACAGAAGACTTGGGAATGTTGTGAGGTGAATAAAAATACATCTTGACTTGAATGTTTCTAACAATTCAACCATTTATAAATACACCCCACATTGCACCTTAGGTTCATTTATTGTTCTTTTTCTCACCTCTCAGTTACAAAGATAATGAGTCAAGCTTGGGTATGGGCATTGTTGTATTGAGTTGCCAGATATCACTGATCATATGAGCTAGCTGTCTACCTGATGTTATGTTGGTAAAAATTCACAAACTTTGAAATATTCTTATTAAGTGTAAGATATAACAGTTTATCACTATAAATATCTGTAATTTCTATCATGTCATTTTGATGTACTGGTGGTATTTTTAGAGGATAAGTCTTGACGTAAGCATTGGTAAATAATCCTTCATATTCTAAAATCAGTTTTGATCTTTTATCTTTAACCCTTTCAGTTTTTATTATAATTATCTAATTATTTATTTTTTAAATTACAGATGCCCGATGTTTTAATGAGAAGTGGAAAATGTATGCCAATATCTTTTACATTGCTTTTCCTTTTGTTTTAATCCTTTGTTTATTTTCACTTAGTTATGTGATGTCCCATTTTTCAGTACATGAGAAATCTTCACCAGACATGCACTTGGAGGAACTGGATGATCCACAAAAATTTGCAGATGAGGGTGTTAAGACGATTACTTGGCAGGAGTATGTTTCTCGACTACATGAGCTCAAAGATGAAATTACTCGTTCCTGGCTTGCTGAAGATCGGGTGACAGCCTTAAAGTTATCAATAAAGGTGAACTTCGATGTATTTCTTGTCTAAGTTGTCTTGATTTTGATTGATTATGTGGGTCTGAAACTGATTATTCTTTGCAGGTTGCCAAGCTTCTGATGGATACGTCAGTATTTGAGTTTTATCCTACACTTTTTGTTCTTGTCACAGATATCATGGATATGCTTGGGAACCTGGTTTGGCAACGCATAAAGCGGAGAGCTGAGTTTTCTGAAGATGGAGCTTTATGCTGCAACTTAGCAGGTCCTTTGTCAATTTGAAACTCACTCACATAATGCTGTTTATTTACATAAGCTATAGTTATGTAATTCAGTTAGGATAAGCATATGGCTTGTCTGAGCTGGGCAGCGTGCTACTAAATTTTCAACATGACATCTTTCTCATGCTAATATTTTGAAGACCAAGGATTCTGTGTTTTAACTTATTAAGGCATGTTAATTCCTTAAAATGTTAATAAAAGAGTTTGGCAAGGATTGCAAGGTGATTCCTGGAGAGAGTCTTATTATACAACAACACAGGGTTTTGATTATTGATTTTTGTTTCGAAAGTCAGGAAGCTTACTGTTTTCCCAAGGCTTGCCCTGAACCTGAAATACATCTAAATATTTAATGCTTATAAAATTTAAAATTACATCTTTTTTTCTTAAATGTTTTATGTGAATCTTGTAGAAAACGTTAAAGCAAGGGATGTTTGTGCTGATGCTAAAGAAACTTGCTACAACTGGTTCAGCAAAATTGGTGCGGTGCAAGAGCTTCTTCCACGAATGTGAAGTCCTTATCCTTTGCCTTGCATTTAATTTATTCCTCACATGCTTTTCCCCTTAAGTAATTTTTCTTCTCTCTCGGCTTGTATTGGTTTGAGACTTTCTGATGCCATGTTTACCTTTATTTTCTTAATAATCAGTCATAATTTTTATGAATTCTCTCTCAAGGATACATCATTGAGATCTTACAAAAATCACAGTCATCTATATTTCCGACTTTCTGTAATCTTAAAGCTAAACCTAAACTCACTGCAACAAAGAAATAGTAACCTTGCTACATCCAGGCCACAAAAAACTACATTTGGATGAAGCGCAGCCTTGTTGTATGTAAAAACCATACCTGGGCCTGTGCCTGACTGCCTTTGCTTTTGAGATACTTTGGTTCTTAATATGCTGTCAGTGCCTCTTTGAAATTAGGTACTCTGGCATTTGATCATTGCTCTCTTGTTACTCTGATTATATAATTTCAGCATATGGTTTGAGTGAGCTGGCTGCTGGTGGTTCATCCATGATTTTATTCTAGTAATATGGAGTTATCATTAATTTGCAGATATTTGCTTTGTTGTCAAGTGTCCTACTCCTATGTTAATTTATAATTGCCGTCAACATGGTATGCAGCCTTTAATATACTGTTAATATGAACAAGATTAGGTTTAATGTGACAACTGACAAGCAGTTTTTTCTGTCAACATTGCATGAAATTTTTTTACAATATATTTGAGAAGCTGTTACACTAAAGATTGTTCCTCACTGACTGGTGTTTGCTGATTGTTTATCTGAAATTGTACTGAAGTTACTTGGAATTGGCAATATTGCCTTGCTGGCGGTTTCTGCTTGACCAACCTTCGGACAGCATCCAACGCTTAGTAATGATGACAAGAGGACTAGGAGATCCTGTGGCATCTGCATATTGCCGTCTTTATATGGTTCATTCTGCTCAGAAGTTGCCTTCACATGATATAGGTATTTTTGTTGATATCATATATCTATTCTTACGATGCATAAAACATGTAAACAAGTAACACATGGACCCTTTTTAATTGTTAACATAAGATCTGTTTGTATCCAGATATATTTTGGTTTAACCTTTAGATATGCTTATTTGCATATATAATTGTTTATCATAATAACTATAATTGGTTTAAAGTTCTTGTTTTTCTTCCGTAAATTGTCAAATTTAGAAGGCTGTTGAGAATGTAAAAAGATGGCTGCAAACTCATTATTTCACCAGTTATTCAGAGAAAGCAAAATCAATGAATCTAGATTATTGCTCCATATTCTTTCCTATATAAAAATTTTGTGCTCTATAGCAGCACTTGGTTGCCTTCGATTAATTTTCTCTTATTCCTTTTCTGAAATGGGATACAAAGGTCAATGAGTTTTCTCATCCTGAATTTAATGTATCTGATTGCTGTTATATTTGTTTCTAATGCTTATATTCATAAAACTTATTTCACAAGTTGTGCGACTGAAACAGGCTATCTTGTTACATGTGTCAATGACATCAGAGTTATTTTGGTGCAAATCTTGTCAGCCAATAGAAGAACCCATAAAAATATTAAACTCAACACAAAATTGCAAGTCAGTCTGATGGAACCAACCATTGAGTATATTATGAAGAGTATATTTAATGGATTGTCTCAGGTATGCAATGAAGTTTCTCTTCATGAGTATACTTGTTTTGGACAATGTTATGTATGATCATATTTCCATACATCTTTGTTATAAGTGAGTGTATAATTGGAATTTCATTGATTGGTTGTTTGCTCTTCTATTTTGAATTTTGCTTGAACATTTCAAGGGAGTGGAAATGCAGGTTGAAACTTCATGGAACAGGTGTATGCACATATAATTAGCTAAATGGTTGGGGTTCTTCCCATCATTATAGTGAAAACTCGAGTCCTATATCTTAATCTTCAACTAGTATTATTGTCATTGTTATCTTTTCAGAAACTGACAGTAGAAAAAAGAATGTCAGTTCACTAATGTTTTCCATGCTTTTCTCTCCTCTATATCCTATGTCTTATGCTGATCTATGTATGTCTTACTGTGCTAAAGAGACAAGTCAATGAAGTTCTATCAGAGCTTGGATTGATGAAGAATCAACAAGATTTGGGGAGTGTTTCTTGTGTTTCAATCATTCTTCACCATTTACTGAAGGAGCTTCCTATTGAAGTAGTTAGTTCCAACATTGTGCAGATCCTTAATCTCATTGAATTTAGCAAGGATAATTCCTTTGATCAGGTATGCCTTGTATACTTGTACACATTATAAAGTTATTTACCATTTTACCTTATCCTAGTGGCATCTTATTGTTGGTTTTTCCAATTTGGACTTTTATTGTTCTTCTGTTTGGTGATACAGCACATGAATTACAGATTGCTTGGGTTCAGACTTTATGAAAGAAAATCCCCAGTTGATTTTGTCAATGCTGTGTTAGATAAAGTTATTCAGGTATTTGTAAATTTCTAGTCCATCTTGCATCATTTCAGTGTTACATTATTATGTTCTTTGCAATTGCATATATTCTTCATAAATCTCCATCTCGGCATCTCTTCATCCATCTACACCTTGAGGAAAATTGTGTATTTTCTTTGCTGTTTCCTCTTGTGGTAGGCGAGGGTGGTGTCAAGGGCATGTAACCCCTCTTATTTTTTTTAATCAAGAGGATTTCTTTTTGTAATTGTATCCAACATCTATGCTTACCACTCATGTGGTAATTTTTACCTCTAAAAAATATGGGCTTTTGAAGATCTAGTCTGCACTTCATCTGTGAGCATGTTTTCAACTGTCATTTTTTTTCCTCCAGGACCCAGGTATTTCATTTGTTCTCTAATTTGGCTGCAACTTTAGGTTATTGCTCTGTACGATAGCCTTGATGAATACCTGAAGGTTGTAGATGCTTATACCGATCTTATTCTTCAGAATCAGATGGTAAGTACAAATGAGTGAGTGAGTACAATCAGACTGTTGTTATTTCTGTGTCTTCTGAATAAAAGGTTTCTTATGCCATTGTGTATCTTGTTTTTTGGGTGCACTAATCTGTTGGCCATTTTACATTGAATTTTAAAGTTCTATAACTAAAAATTATGGAAATAAGTTTCTTAGTTCTTTGTGCAAGGATGATATCCTATTGTCCTCCTTTTTTGCATTCTATCTATTTATCTATCTATCTATTGGTATGTATGCTCTTTAAGTAGAAAACCATTAGTCAAACATATATATGACAACTTAAAGAAAATCCGTAGTAAATATTGAGATTTAAACTCTGGTCCTTGATGGATTAGTTGTTATCCTACGCAAAGTTTAGTTGCTAATTGATATACCTGTCCCTTTCAAATGAGTAAAATAATATTTTATTCTTTCTTTTGTAATCTTTCCTCTAAATACAATCATTTATGTCAGGATAACCATTTAAAAACCATTTTGGAAGGCATTTCAAAGCGTGCTTGGAATAAAGGAGTTACGGAGGATGTAATGCCGAGCTTGCAATCTCTCGTGGTGAAGCTTCTGTCTCATTTTAAGCGTCTGGAAGATGTGTTTTGTCTTGTATGTTCCTAATAATACCTTTCTTTTCATGTCTTTCTCTATCATTCATTCTTCAATACATGTGCCATAAATACTAGTGCTGATATGGTTTTCATTGCTATCATTTTGTAGGATCGATTTCCTGAAATCTTAAATGTCATGTATGGCAAGTCACAGGATGTTGTCTTTTTGCACATCCTTAATATGGCAACAAGGTACCATTTATCACAAACATTTTGTTTTACTCTACTCCTTTCATTCCCACATCAGCCTCATTGCTCACATGAGTTCACCTTGTTCTCTAGTTTGTATATGATATATATGTTCTTTGATAGTTTTGAGGAATTAGAATTTTTAACTTTTCGTTTGTTACTTAATTGAGTTTATTGATGTTTGTGTACAAATTATGTATGAACCAACTATCATAAATCTCAAGTTACTTGGTGAAGAAAGACTCATGATTGATTTTATATTACATCTCTTGTATGCCTCCACATGCCAGAGGCTTTGGTATGTTCAATACACTTAAAAATTGAATTCTTCTCACAAAACTCACCATCCAAACACGCAAGGACCAAGGAATTTAGGGAAATATGTGTTGATAAATTTTGGCATTAAGCTGCATTAAATACACCAAATAGCTACTAGCATTGTACAATCCGTATAACCTTTAACTTCTTTACACTCCTAAATACCCTGTACTTGGAGTTGGACATTAAAAGCTGCTGTAAAGTGAATGGAGGAATCTGAGTATAAACAAATGATTGTTATCTCAGGATCTATATGGACTTACATTTCAAAGTCTACCATCTTAGACCTAATTTTGAACAATATATCTTATATGAACTTCTATTTTCTTAAGTTAGGAACTACTATAAGGCTAAGATATCAA
This sequence comes from Hylodesmum podocarpum, assembly GCA_026586105.1. Classification (NCBI taxonomy): domain Eukaryota; kingdom Viridiplantae; phylum Streptophyta; class Magnoliopsida; order Fabales; family Fabaceae; genus Hylodesmum; species Hylodesmum podocarpum. The sequence continues at coordinate 1,857,217 of JALJEV010000519.1, read as the reverse complement.
TTCAGCTCGGTTAACATCATACAAGGTCATTCAAGCCCAATTAAAATTGAGAAAATAGACTATGCACTGACAGTGCAAAACAATGATATTTGATTGGTTGTCAAGATAAACCTTTTACATTGATAACGCATAGCCATTAAACTCATTAGAATTGATGGGATTTTTTTTTCTAAAATAGTTCCATGGTAAAATTACATTCAGATTCCAGATCCTGAATCAAAACTCAACCATGTTTACAGAGTTTACTTTTGCTTTCAAATGTTTTTCTTTCGTGATATTCTAGCTGCCTGCAACATAATCATGATTCTGTCTTTCTGATTGGTGAATATAATTTGTTAAGTATTCATTTCATTACTATGGAATTATCTGTTATTATTTGTCAAGCAGGAGTGGTCACATTAGTGATCTGACAAGCATACAGTTGCTTTTTGAAATTTCTCAGACGCTACATGATAATATGGAGTTTATGAATGAGAAGGATGATGATGGTCAGGTGGCACGTTCAATATCTCGCTTTGTGAACATGGTAATTTGCCTCTGGTCACTTTCTTTAGTTGTGTTAATGTTCTTGCCATGAATATGATTTTTTGACTCTCAATTGACTCTATTCTTCAGGTAGATTATGGAGCAGAGATGGAACGCCAGTTAGCATTTCTAGTTGATTGCCGAGGAGCTTTTGGTAGATTAGATGAGCTTAAGGTTTGTCTTTGTTTTTCTTTGCAGTTGTTTGCAAAATGTCCTGGTAATATAGTAATATAGTTATGATGCTTTCTTGCAGGAAACTCTTGTTCACTCTAGCAATTCTTTAGCAATTCAAGCTCTGAAGTGTGCTAAGAAACATATAAGTTTTGTCAAATCCTGTGTCACATTTAGTGAAGTCACAATACCTTCTATTTCTGCTCACAGGCAATTTGATCTTTTTCTAGAAACTGCAGAGGTAGGTATACCTGTTTTTGAGACATCAAAGTTGCATGTATTTATGCTACTTTTATACATTCATGGATTCGTTGTGTTGAATTTTTTAGGTGGCTTTCTTAGGGGGCTTGGTTTCTCATTCAGATGGATTGATTGATTCAGCGATCAGCTGCTTGCGTACCTTAGACATAATTGATGGTTAGTTGATATGTAAAACCTGTAAATTAGTTGTTGACACATTGTGGAAGTACTTAGAACCAATACTTTAAATTGACTGTTTGTCATTCATTACTTGTGGCTTGTCTATTTGGTGGAATTTATTCAACTGTCATTTTTCTGTGAGCCATGATGAAACAGTGGTGTGCTTAAAAGGTTTGAGAACAATTATCACAAATTCACAACTTAAACTTGTTCATGTTGTCTAAACTATATATTGTTCTATATTTTTTAGTAAAATAATTCAGTCAATTGTATTGGAGAAGAAAACCCAATAATTTGGGCGTCTTTTTTTCCCCGCTCATTATCCCCTTTGTCAATTATCTAATGATTTGAAAGCATTTATGAACTTTTAAATCCTTCAAATTCCTAAAACCCGCTTCTTACAGCATATAGCTTAAAAGCTAACATGGAAAGTGTTATGTTATACAGTTAAGTCTTCAATAAGATGTTGAAGTAGAGCCTATATTCCCACTACATAATCAAATGGAAAGTGTTCCTTAGCTGCAACTTGTGAAAATATTTTCCATTTCACTTCATTTATTGATTAACCTAGCAACAAACTAACAATTCTAATATATACTTATAGTTAATGAAAAATCATGTATCAAAATGTAGGTGGATTATTAGTTAAATTAGTTTTATACTTGATCAATCAATATATGAACTGAAATGGGTAAAGTCATTCAGTGATAAATTATGTTATCATTTGGCTAATAATGTTTTATTAACTGAATGGAAAAGTTTTCGGTGTCCCAAACTCTAGGGTCATTTTTCCTATTGTTGTTACCCAAGGCTTTTAATGCTTAAAACTTAAAAAGAAATTGTGATAAAACAATGCTAACATCTTTTTGAATACAAGCACCCTTGCAATAGATCTTAGAAATAACTAATATAAAATTGAATGCTACAAATACAATATGTTATAGACACCCTCCATGCACTCTAAGCATCATTCTCTTTGTTCTCTCAGCTGCTTGTATCAACATGATTTTTTCTTTTTATTATTTATTTTAAGATTTGTAGTAAAAATACATTTATTGTACTACCATGTCTTCTTTCTAAAAGACTGATTTTTGTCAGTACTCTAGATAGCATTCTTAGAATCTAAATTCAATTGACTGTGGTTTTGCTTGATTTTGTAGGGTTCCAAACTCCAACTGATGCTGAAGGACTAGTTTCATCTATAAGAAAGCTATGTGGCTTCTTAATTATGGTTCCAGGTTGTAAATATTATTTCAGTTTTTCACATTGATATGCGTAAAAACTTTAAAATTCTCTTTCTGGGATGTCTCTATTGTTAAATTTTGTAATTGAGGTATGATATATGTACTCCCTCTGGACTTGTAAATAAGCATAAAAAAAATGATAATTTTTTTGTTCCAAAAGTACCCTTAAAATAATTCAACTTAATGTAGGCACTATATCAATAAATATTGCTTAGGGACAGTTTAGGAAATGCAATTTAACTATTACATAAAAACAAGAAAATTAAACCCACTTAAGTACATTTCTTAATCTGTGTAAATTAGATATTTTTGCTTATATATGAGCCCAGAGAGAGTACTAGGCAATTTTATCTCTTCCTTGTATGCATGTATTTACTATAATTTTGTTCAACTTTATTGAAGGTAATTTCGCCCTACCAGTCACCTCTCTCCCAAATAACTTATTTACATTGGTCAGCTCCCGATCTTGGTAAGTTTTCTTTGGGATATATCATGATTGAAACTTCTGTTTTTCCCCCTTTGAGAACATTTCTCGTATTATTTTAATCTCTGTTTTCCCTTTGTGTATCTTGTTTGATGAATGGATTGAAAACCCTTGCAGGTTTGAACCAAAAATGAGGACACAAATCTTTTCTGCTATCATATTATTATTGACAACTTTATCACAAAAGAGACTGCCATATCATGCAAATGCACAGGTAAGCATATAGATTTGCGTCTCCTTATTTTATCCTTAATATTAAAAGGAACTTTTCAATTGCATTAATGTAATAAAGACGACATATCATCCCCTCTTTCATTCCAAAATGGATAAAAAAAGCATGGAAGTTTGCTGAAGAGTATTTGGAGAAGTCCTGCTACTTGTTTTATCCAAAGTAATGGATACAAGTGTCATTTGGTGGTCATAGCTACAGTACAAGTAGAGGTCTAGAGTTAAGCTTATGTAGTATAATTATTCTTAGCCAAATAGAAAATCTATTATACCCTCCCGTTTCTTTTCTCTCAACCTTCCCATGCTCTTTATCTTAGCAGGAAAGTTCAGTAATGTCCTTGTCTGCTTATGCATTGATCTTCCATGGTTAATTATTCAATATTTAATCACTCCTTACCTTCCAAGGTCTTTCTTTTCCTTTTTGGCTGCAAGGGCATAGAGGTGGAGCGGTGAGGTTGTTTTATTATGATTATCTATATTGAATCATCATTGAAATGAAGATCAATGATAGTCTGGGGAAGCCATAATCACATGTTCCACTATAATGTCATTTGTTCTAGTTACTAATTTCTAACCAAGATTTTTCTTTATAATAAGTGCCAGGTTTACTGTTTTGTTCATTACAATGTTCCTGACAAATTATTATTTATGTATCTTAATTCCCAATGCAATATTTTTTTTACTTTCCAGATTCCAGGCAATGACATGTTATACCATGGGGATTCATCTTACAACCAAGAACTTGTTTCTTTGTCTAACCTGGTTCTAGAGAACCTGCTTAGTGCCGTTCAACAAGAACCTTGCCGGGTATTATCATTACTGCGAAATTAATATTGTTCGATTTATTTAACCAACAATAATAATATTGATTTATTATCTTTCAAAATGAAATAATACTGATTCATTATGCTAAAATAAAGGCTGCCCGAGGAATCATGGCGCTTGAAGCTTGCAATTGCATTGCATCATCTTTCATGGTAAGCTGTTTTATAATTGTTTGAACTTTGGACTTAGTTCTCAGTATCATTGATGTGGGAAAAAAAACAAAGGAAAAAAGAGGATTCAAATTAGAATTTATAAATTCTTGACACAGTTTACAAAACTATTTCCAATTATATAACATTGTTCACAATATGTATATCTATAGTTTGCAGCATTTCTGGTTCAGAATCGGAAGGAAAAAAAGAAACTTTTGTTGATCCCTAAATCCCAATTGTTGTGCCAGTGTGGTAGCATTCTTAGGCTAGGTTGGAAGATATAAAACGAATGATTGAATGAAACAGAAAAGGAAATCAGAACATGTGTTTTCTTGTTTAAATTATTCATTTTTAGCAATAATCCAGCCAGTATATTTTAGGGATCCATCATGGTTGAAAGTCATCATATTCTATTGCAATCACAAATTGTCAAATTCCACTTGAATTTGGCTGCTTGGAACTTGCAGAGTGTGCTGTGCGGATTCTACTTCAGCCTGTTTTCTAATAAGGGTTTCTTTCATGATTGTTTGCAGTTAAGCAATGAATTATCCTCTGTTTGCCTTACACTGATAGAAACTGCCAAGTCATGTTTGAGTCCTAAAGACAGATACCTGCTGTTAACCATTCAATTTTTGAACAAGCAATCACCAACTTCTGCGTTGATAGGTCACTGTTGACATCTATTGTAACATAATTTTCTTTCTATATATTTTTTAAATGATTTCTTTCGTGGGACTAAGGAACCAGTACATAAGTTTTGCTTTCATATTTCCCTCCCACTTAATTATTTTTCTTTCTTTTGAACGAGTGAGTATATTTGTTTCAATTTTTCTCCCCTAAATATCCAGAAGGAACGCAAAATGGGGCATAACGTTACATTTTCATGCCGCATACAATTGCCCTTATTATTTACTTACTATCAATTTAGTAGATCTAATAATGCAACTTTACTTCGCAGCTAACTGCAATACGCAGTCAACCAGTTAACTTATTCACAGAGTATATACGTATTTTTCTCTCTTCACACTTTGTATACGTGTATATATTTTTTTCTCTTTACATTTTATTACTTGTCTTTATATTTCAGTTATCTATCAAATATTTTTCCTAATAATGACTAGCATAACTTTTGTAACCAACAAAATTTGAGTTCATGTCATTAATTCTCCCATTGTTCCTGCAGTACCCTTTATTTCAGTGAAATATTCAGTCACTTGCAGCGATCCTCTGTTACTGATGTCAAATCCGAGATTTTTGGTTGTAAGAATTTCTCACTAAACAAACTCTTGATGTGTGCAACAGAGTTCTCGTGAAAGAATTTTTGGTAGTGTTCAACTACATTAAACGAACTCGAAATAACAACATATCAAGCACATTTTTCTAATTCGTCTGCGCTTTTATATAGATGGCTGCATAGGTGTACACCCAAAAAAAGAAAAAAAAAAAAAGAGAAGGGTGCATACAAATAATACAATCGATCTCACTGTATGTTTTCCTCCTAATTGAATAGCCAACTAATATTGCCTAACAACAACATAAGTATAAAAGTATTTATGCTATTATTTAGTTATAAATTAATAGTATAATAGTATTTAGATTATTATCTAATTATAAATTATCCTATATAATTATATTGCTAATTTTTTAATACTTATTTTTAGAGTCATATTTAAGATGAGTTTCATTAAGTTAATGGTGTAATTACACTGACTGAAAATCAAACATTTATTATTACTATTATTTCATGAAGTCGGCAATCAATGGGCCAAAGCCCAAAAGGTCCAGCTAAAAAGGAGGCCCAGACCTTCGATGTAGGGCACACAGCCAGGGGTCATCCTAAAATCGCATTGCTAAATAATTCATAATTCATAATCATATCATATCCATAGCGATATCAAATAATTCATAATCATCGTTATTATATTTTAGAGAGAGATTGTGAAACCCAGGCACGAAGTTGAGTTTCAAATTCTGATAATCAGCGATGGATCTGGAGGTGGTTGGTCGGCACGCGATGCTGTTCGACGACGACGGCATGGCGGCGTTCGTAAACTCATCGGAAGCTCTTGTTGAATGGAACTCTCTCTCCATCGATCGCTACGATGTTCGCCACCTTCTCTCCGCTCCCCTCCCTCCGCGCCTCAAGCGCCGCCCTCCACCGCCCGAACCCGACATCGATAATCAACGCTATCTCGATCTCCCTTCTTCTTCTCATGATGATGACCAGCAACCTCAACAAGAAGGTAACCAACCTCATATATATTCCTCTTACTTTAAATTCTGTTATGGTTGTTTTGCCCTAAATATGTGTTGCTTTTGGGATTGTGTTAGTTGTTGACTTTTCTGTTTACGTAATTAGGTTTTATTATTTATTTTGCTTTCACAAGTTTTATTGATTGGAAAATTTTGCGAGTGTTCAAGGTTCATTCTAATTTGATAGATTCTACAATGAGAATAACAACAATCAAGTGCGAGTGTAAGATCTGATAGAAGAAAAAAAGAAAGGAAAGAAAAATGCTATAAACTTCCCCGTAAACTAAAATTAACTTATGAATAAGCTAATTTGTAGAAGCTCTCTCATCTTAGCTTCTTTAATAGTTAATTTTTAATTTTTACCTAAGCTCATTTTAGTTTATGAGGAAGGTTATTTTTTTTTTTTGTATTTTCCCTTCCTACTAGAGCTTGTGGAGAAGCTTACCCGATCAACCCTAATTAGATTGAGGAAATTCTAAGGGAACTGTAGGAGAATCCATTAAATAATTTGACTGAAATTTTGGTTTTCGATAGAGCTCAATAGTGTTGTTGATTTGCGCTGCTGACCCCACTTTTAGGATAAGGCTTTTGTTGTTGGTGTTTAATGGCTATCAAATCATTCTTTTGAGTGGATGTTGAGTCATGAGTGTTTTTTTTTTTTTTTTTCATTTTTTGTCTGTGCGACAACAATCTCCACATTTGCAGGATGGGATGTAATTTGCTACGGTTCCTATGTCAGAGACAAGTAAGGATGTTTATACCTTGCTATGATGTACGTTTGGCTTCTGTGTCCTATTAATATTTTAGGTGGATGATATTTTTGCTATTGAGAACTATATCTGATTCTGACGATGGATTCACCTTTCTTTGTTTAGATAATGGTTCAGAACCAGTGAGTTCAGGTGGTTTTCATGCTGTTGCCTTCTCATATGGAAATTCTAATGTGTCCATGGAGACAAAGGACAGTGATATGGAGTCTAGTTTTCGTCCTAACTTCCCAATACCAGAAAGTCTACTCAATAACCTGGTGAGTAACCTTTGTCTTAACATTTACTTTACTCTGTGTGATTTTCAGATGTTACTCTTTTGATTGACCTTTCATTGTTTAACCAATGTGATTAGGTGATAATTGTCTAGGGTACATATGTTATTCTAAGGCTTACAATGTCTAAGTTTCAGATGCTTGGAGCATAGATGGAGTTCTTGTGACTCAAGGTAGCCATTCACAGGCACCTTATTTCCTTTGATGTCATGAGAAGTGGTCGTGCAGGTGGGGTTAGAATGATAGAAATTCGTTGATTCCTTACCACTTGAAAGCAAATGGGATGATACATGTCTTCATAAAGTTCTGTTTCTTGATCTTTATCATTATCCAAGTATATATGAGGTTGTATTGTGTTTGTTTAGTAAGAAACATTTATCTAAACTGCTTGACGAGGCCCTTTTGAAGTTTATACTTGTAGTAATATTTAAATTCACTCTTATTGATGAAGAAACATTTTTTGTTTGTTTTTCTTTTCCAGCCTCCAAATGAGAAAGTACATCAGATTATTTCAAGGACTGCAATGTTTGTCAGCAAACATGGAAGCCAATCAGAAATCATTTTGAGGGTGAAACAAGGCGACAATCCAACATTTGGATTCCTGATGCCTGATCATCATCTTCAACCATATTTTAGGTATCTTGTTGATCACCAAGAACTTCTGAAGGTTGACAAAGATGATGGCGGCTCAACTGAGGACTTCAATAGGACTCAGGGGCTTGGTCAAACAGGTGGTGCATTGTCTTTGCTTGGATCTGTGTATGGATCTGGAGAGGATGAGGATGGTACAACTGAGAATACTTGTGACACTGAGAAAAAAGAATGTGAGGGAGCTGTTGGGGCTGTTAGTACTCGTGCTTCTCCAGGATTAGAACAGGCAGAATCTTATTCAGGTGTGGTTAAGAAAGATGGAAGCATTTCTAAAAATCCAATACCCTCTTTGAAAGAAAAAGTTCCTATCATAAAGCGGAATCATTCTATCAGTACTGTTAAGACTGCAACCACAGCTAAAGCAAAAACAGGTGATGGCTTGGATTCAGTGTCTAACGCACAGAACAAGTTGCAGACTTCTGTTCTTAGTGCTGCTAAGATTGAACTGCCTGTTGTTGAACCTCCATCTGATTTAAAGAGAGCTATAGAGAAGATAGTTGAGTTCATCGTAAAAAATGGAAAACAATTTGAGGCTGTTCTTGCAGAGCAGGATCGTCCTCATGGAAGGTTCCCGTTTCTCCTGCCATCTAATCGATATCATACTTACTATCTGAAAGTTCTTCAAACTGCTGAAGAGGTGTTTCTCATATTCATAAAATTTAACTTATTTTTAGTTTGTGATTCAAATTGTGCCCTGAGAAGTGAGAAATTAGTTGCTTGCATCCTACCCTTCCCCTCTAAAGCTAAAACAATTTAATTGAGTGATACAATCTCCTGATAACTCATCAACAGCGTCCTAATATTGTTTATTCTCATTAGTAATTGGTCATGTACTTGTGTTTGTATTTCTGTCTGTTGACATGTATGCCTGTGAATTTGTATGCCTATGTATCTTTGTATCAGCAGTATTGCATGTACAATGCCTTGCCAGTAACATATATGCTTGTATGTCTTTGTATCTACAGTATTGCATGTAGAATGCCTAGCCAGTAGTTGTGATCAATCATGAATTTCAATGCAGTCATGGTTATGTCTATTCATCTTTACCTTCTAAAGGTTTTCCTTGTACATGGAATTCTAATTTTAGTAATTATTTTATTTGGGGTCTCGAAGCATTTTGTGCACCTAGTGTTTTGCATGATTATTTTGGACATTTGACTAAGGTATTGTTAATTTTGACTTTGAGCTGCTACTTACTGATCTTCCTAATTGCTTACAGTCTAAGTTACTAGGCAAGGGCCACAAGAAGCGCAACCCAGGTAGTCATGCAGGGGATAATAGTACTGATGTACCTGAAGAAAGTATGGCTTCTGATCTACCATGTAATATGGACCGAAAAGAGAAGTTCAAGATGACTATTGGCAAGTCAAAGAAGGATGGTCAAGATCCAATTCCCAAAGACCAAGCTCAAAACAAAGTTAGCATGGATGCTGCGGCCACAGCAGCTATTCTTCAGGCTGCCACTAGGGGTATTAAAAACCCTAATTTGGAAGTTTTTACCAAGACATCAAGTGGTAGTGGTCAAGGGCCCGTAAGTGATGGTGTGTATTTGTCCAGCTCTGGGAGTCTGTATTCATCTCAACCACAAGGTTTTGTTGAAAATCCAAACCTGAATGCAAAGGCTAGTGCTTCTGCCCCTGTTGCAAAGGTCATTGCAGAAAAAGTAGCTATTGCTGCAGCACGTGAGGCAGACTCCTCTGAAGCACATATGACTAAGGAGCAAAAGCTTAAGGCGGAGAGATTGAAACGAGCAAAGATGTTTGCAGCCATGCTAAAAGGTGGTGTTGGAGCAGTTAAAAGTGAGCTGCCACGAGCTTTATCAGCTGAGCCCCCAGGCTCTGGACTTTCAGGTTCGGATGCTGAGACTGGGAATCTTGTGGGTAAAGAAAGGGAAGGAAGTTCTGTTCCATTTGATGTTGAAAATTCAGATAAAAGTCAGAAGTCCTATGAGAAACTTTCTGTTGATAGTTCAGATAAGAGTCAGAAGTCTGAGGAGAAACTTACTACTGACAATAGTGAACGCCGGTCAAAAAGAAAGTACCGTTCAAGATCAAGTAAACACGAAGAGGAAGAAGAGAAAGAAAACAGAGAAGATAAAAGGGATCACAAACGGTCCAGAAAAAAGCATCGCTCTTCACACAGCAGTCAGGACAGGCATAAGCACAAGAGAAGACATTCCTCCTCCAGAGACAGGTATGCTTACAGGGGAACAAAGCATGACAGCTCCTTAGATGATGACCATCAACACTCAAGGCATCATCATAAATATGATAGCTCCTCTGATGAAAAGCACCACTCTTCCAGACGACGACATAGGGAGGATAGCTTGTCAGAACATGAGCACAGACATTCTCGTCGGCATCGTCATAAATACGATAGCTCCTCTGATGAAAAGCACCACTCATCCAGACGATCACTAAGGGAGGATAGCTTGTCAGAACATGAGCATAGACATTCTCACCGCTCTAGAAAACATTATAGTTCATCTGATGACGAGCATAGGCACCAAAGTAGAAGCCATAAGAGCAGATCTCATGCTGAAAGAGAAACCGACCCAGAGGAGGGGGAGATTGTTATGAAATCTGAGAAATCAACAGTAGGTGAGGTTGGTCGGGCTAGTAGGGAAGCTTCTGTGGGATTATCTAATGCAAGGGCACCATCTAAATCACCTGAAATAACTGAAGTTTCAGATGAGCTTAAAGCCAAAATTCGAGCCATGTTGATGGACTTGTAAAAGCCTTACGGGGCTGACAATTTGTATTGTTTCACTTTGTAATATCACCGCTCCATTTTTCTTAATGCTCCATCACTCACAAATCATCTCGCATTTTCATTATTTCCTGGTTTGTACTTGACCATGCCCTACGTACCCAATTGATTAAATATTCAGGCTACATCGATCATTATTGTTACTAATTGCTAACAACAAGAAAAATTAGATTATTGTTTTCATTTTTAACCTATGGATTAGTCAACAATGATAAAACGCTTAGGATAACTGTTTTAACTTCTCTTTCTTGAATTACAATAACCTAATCCATTAAGCATAAATATGGCGGTGAAGACAGTAGAAAAAATAATAAAAATAAAAAATTTAATCAAATATCAAAGCAGCAGTAAGAATTTTGTTTTCGTCCTTAAAATTTATCTATTTTTCTTTTAAAAATAAACTCTTAAAATATGTGTTCCAAAATTATTCTCAAACGTTATACTTGTCTTGCAATACAGGAAATTATTCTCAAAAGTTATACTTGTCTTAAAATATGTCTTTCAAAATTATTTATATACACACACTTTGTTCATCTTTGAAACGATATATATGCATATATGTAAATTGAGTTAAATTATTATTATTAAAATGACAAACAAAAAGATTCTATATATATTATAATTAAAATTTGTAACAAATAAATCTTTTTAACATATAAGTTTATACTGTAATATATGATTTTATTTAACTAATGATAATTTATCTTGAAAAATATTGTCTTTTAATTTAAAAAAGATAAAATAAATAGATTAAAAGAAATAAGGAATTTAAAAAAATCTTAAAAATGTTATCTTAAAATAACGACTTTAAAAATCCTTATCATAAACAGTAATCTTAATTTATTATATTACATATAGGATAAAAAAAATATTTCCCTGGACATTAAATGATATCTAAAAAGAAAGTGGGGAAGTAATTAAAGAACAAGTGAGGAGGATCTTATTTTTGAATACGAGGTGGATTTTTTAGAGTTATGATAATCAAATTAATCTGTTAGGCAATTAAAACTACACAAACGACGTCGTATTGGAGCTCTATATATTTGTCTCAATTGCAAGGAACCCTAGTTTCACTTCCATTAGTATCTTCACGAAGTTGCCGCACACAGCACACTCCTCACTCGCCCCAGAAACAAAGAACATTATTTTCTCATCGAGCTCTCGCTATCGCTATCATCAATAGTTCTCTTAATCTCCTCACCACAAAATGGTTGAAACCATGGAAACCGAAGAAATTCCCAAATACAGAGATATTAGACGCTATTACTGCGAGTTCTGCGGTATCTGCAGATCCAAGAAAACCCTTATCACCTCTCACATCAATTTGCACCACAAGGTACCCTTTCTTTCTATTTTCACTTTCTATTCTGCAAAATCAAACCTTTTTCAATCTACCTTACATAAATTGCAATCAGGTGAATAAATATGATCATATATATGTATGTGGTTTAATTGTTGAAATTTGATATGTTGTAGGAGGAGGCGGAAAAAGCAAGAGCTGAAAAGGTTCCCGAAGCAGAGGATTCAAAATCCAACACGTGTGAGGAATGTGGAGCCACTTTCAAAAAACACGCATACTTGTTGCAGCACATGCAAAGTCATTCACTTGAGGTATATATTTGCATTCTTTTATTAATTAATATCAATATTTCAGACAAAATTTAGATAAACTTGTGTAAAACAAGCACTTGAGAAAACTGTTTTGAAGCTATGTTTTGTATATATCGCTGTGTTCCTTTGAATATTTGGTTTGTGGATTATGTTGTGACTTGATTGTGTTAGTTATTGCATAGACTGAAGATACATGTTTTGCAGGAAAGTAATCTATAAGATTATAAAATCATTGTTAAATTATGGATGTATGGTGTGAAGCATTGGATCTCAGAGAAAGAACTCCAAAATGCGCGAGGCATTTTGTTTGGCCTTGATGGATCAGTATCAGGTAGGGAGACCTCCTGTGAAGCTCCATCAAGGATGCCTCAGTCACGCTCTGTTCTAAATTGAGGTTGGCAGTTTGTTCATTTGTGTCTTGTTCTAATCAGAGCACAATGATATTTGTGTTTCTTTTTTGGTTTTTGGCTTTTGTTAACATTTCTTTGTGACGGTTCCAGAGGCCGTTTGTGTGTACTGTTGATGATTGTGAGGCAAGTTACAGAAGGAAGGACCACTTGACTCGTCATCTTCTAACACATCAAGGAAAGACTTTTAAGTGCCCTGTTGAGAATTGCAACATTGAGTTCTCTTTGCAAGGCAATATGAAAAGACATGTTGAGGAGATTCATGATGGTGGTTCTACCTCCACTTGTGACAAAACTCCTAAACAGTATGTGTGTCCAGAGATTGGCTGTGGAAAGGTTTTCAAATTTGCTTCAAAGCTACAAAAGCATCAAGATTCTCATGGTAGGTCTTGTTCCTTTTGATTTTCCATGTAAAGCAGCAAAATTTCATGGGATTTTTGTAAGATGCTTGTTTATTTAGATTTGTAAAAGATTTTAGGCACAATTTTGAAGATGTAGCATTTATTGTGCAGTTAAGCTGGAGTCAGTCGAAGTGGTGTGCTTAGAGCCTGGTTGCATGCAACATTTCACTAATGTTCAGTGTCTTCAAGAACATGTCAAGTCCTCCCATCAATATATGACCTGTGAGATTTGTGGGACTGAGCAACTGAAGAAGAATATTAAGCGGCACCTTCGTACACATGAAGCTGGCAGTTCATCTGAGACCTATCAATGCGAGTTTAAGGGTTGTGACTGCACATTCTCAAAAGTGAGGCTTCTTCGAAAATCAGCTCAGAGTATACTAATTGAGTTCTCAATTTGGTTTCAAGTTGAACTTTCTTTTAATGTGTTTATTGTTTTCAACAGAAATGTAATCTTGATAAGCATATAAAGGCTGTGCACTTCAAGGAAAAGCCGTTTGTGTGTGGATTTTCCAATTGTGGCATGAGATTCGCTTACAAACATGTGCGAGATAATCATGAAAAAACTGCTAAACATATTTTTACCCTCGTAAGTTCTTATGCCTTGCCATTCCAGTTGTGCAAAAAGTTATGTGACAAATTATACTCTGACAGTTTTGTCATGGCATTGACACTCATAAAATTTCCTTGGTACAGGGGGACTTTGAAGAAGCTGATGAAGAGTTCAGGTCAAGGCCGAGGGGAGGGATGAAGAGAAAATATCCTACAGTGGAAATGTTAATTAGAAAGAGGGTTACCCCACCTTCTCAATTGGAGAATTGGTTATTCATGAACGATAGTCATTAGAGTGCATTGAGCATTGTGTGGTCTTAATACGAGTTGGCGAAATGTAAATTTAACAAGTTGGCATGAGTATATATTATGTTCCCACGTAGGATTAGTATTATAATTAGTGTTAATAGGTAGTATATAGGACAACAAGAACAACGTATTGTAACGACTGAAGCTTATTATATATATAATAACAAATGCAATAGTAGAATCTATGAACTGTTGTACCAATTGTTAATTTTTTCACAATCACTATTTATAATCTGATTTAGAAGGTGATCGATACGCACTCATCGGTATTTGCTGTTTTGGCTATGGTTTTTAATTGATGGAAGTAGGATACACACAGCGTGGATCACAACAGTTCAAATCCCCGTTATCACAAATTTATTAATATTATGCCACGTTATTTGGTGGGGGTTTTCTATTAGGCATAAGGCTGGAAAAAGGAACCAGATTTGCGAAATAAAGGAAAATGACGACTTTTTCTCTCTTATCTTAAAAAAAGTAGGGAGATAAATTAGTATGTTAACCTTTTGGTGTTGTATATTTAGTAAATATATATTTGATCGTTATTGTAAAACACCAATATTTTAACGCCTTGTCTCAATTATTTTTGATGATATTATGGAGAACTCTTACTCCAATGAACAGTGAAGGCATGCAATCAATCAAGGTCACACAATGTTGAAATTGTAACATTTACTTTTAACATTATAATTATGTGTTTCATAATGTAATTGCATAACTTGTAATACATACTATTACAAATAAATTTACATAACTCATGAATATAAATTTTCTACACAGACAAACACTTCATTATTGTACATATTTAAACAAATTAAGATGTTTGATCCACAATATATGTATAAAATACAAATTGACAAAACTAATATTCTTAAAATAGTAAATGACGTAGATAGTGTTAGATTGCAAAGACCAAGTAAAAAGTAAAAAGTCTAAGTCTCATTCGTGTCGTTTCTACATGTATGTATATCCCTTTAGAAAAGTAGCACGTGGTGACTATTCACCTCTCAATTCTCAAATCTTTTCTTGATATTCTCACACATAATATTTGGTCTCAGTCAAAACCCATTTTTTGTTGCCGACTCCCTTGCATCTTTCTATCTCTGACTTCTACCTTTGAGACCCTTTTTTCTCTCTCTCCATTCCTTTTTCTCCCTTTAAAAATTTCGTGTACACAACTAATATAGACTCTTCTTTGATACTCATCCAACAGCTTCATTTCTTTCTCCCCAACCACACTTACCATAACACTTGTTTAATGATATAAACTATATAATATAAGCTTCATTATATTATACATTATACATTATATATATAGATATTGTATTTTGTAATCAACATGGAACCAACTTGGAATGATGCCATTGTGAAGGGAAATTCTTCTGATCATCCGATCATGTCATTTAGAGGGACACCACTTGTTCTTGATGAGCTTGATTTCTTTGCTGAGACAAAGACAAAAGAAAGTGAAGATGATAATATTGATGATCAAAATGTGGAGCTTCTTCATGTAGATGTATGTAGCAAAACTTATATATATGTTATTCTAATTCATGTATACAAGGGCAAATTAAATCTTATTATTCTGTTTTCTTTGTGATTTTGTAGACTAGCTTAGATCTTCTTTCCAAGAATAATAGCAGTTGCAACAGATCATCGACGGAAGAAGATGCGACATTGGAAACTATGGATGATAAGAGAAATGAGGTACTAATATAGTTATTATTTGTGTGTAGATGTATATGTATATGTATATAGATAAGGGTATTTTTTATTTATATAATTTTATCAAACAGGTAGAACTTTTAAGATGGATATATAGTAATTGATTACTTTATTCCTATGGGTATAGTTTGTAGCTTTGGTAACTGAGTTGCACCAAAGGAATGCTGAAAATCAACGTTTAAGAGAGTTGGTTGATCAGGTGAACAATAACTACAATGACCTACACATGCAACTTATCAAGCTAAAGCAGAAGCAGCATAGCCAAGGGGTAATTTATTTTTATATTCTTATAACTTGTTGAATATATTCATCTTGATAAAGAAGATTTGATAAATTTTTCATGTATATATATTCAAAGGTGAATGAAAATATATACTTTGTTTTTGTGTAGAATAAGGGAGTGATAGGGGATAAAGAAGATATTGTTCCAAGGTCATTTTTAGAGATGGGTGTTTCTGAGAAGGATGAGGCTTCTCAGCAATCTTCAGAGGGGAAATTGAGAGAAAACAAAAGCATGGTTGAGGTAATGGATCAGAGCAAGGAACATGGCAAAGATGTTGCTGTTTTGGAAGCAGATAAGTTGGATTCTGGGAAGGAAAGTTCAAAAGCCAGAATGGAAGGGAGGCATGCTGACCAAGAATTCTCTAATAAAGTTCCTAGATTGGATCAAACAGCAGACACCATGTCAATGATCAAGAAAGCTCGTGTATCAGTTCGAGCAAGATCAGATTCTTCTATGGTTAGTAAACTATATCAAAATCAAATCAAATGAAATTGGCAAGTGCAACTTATGATCTAATTAACATCATGTCACAAATTTGAAAATAGCCTATCCAAAAACACTTTTTACACTTTTTGTTAATTATAAGTTGTCATATACAATACATTTATTAATTTTTACCTGATTGATTAATTATAAAATTTGTTTTCATTGATACATATTATCTGAGTTTAATAATTATGTATTGTAAATTTATACGATCAATAAGAAATCGAGTTCAATGAGACTTTTAAGATAATTATTATTGAAGTCATCAAATTTAGTAAATTGTGATTAGATAACAGTTTGCAAACACTTCTTTTTTTCTTGTTTCATGAAACTACACATCATCATTATGGGAAGTTTACGTGTTAATTAATTTTGGGTTGGATGAATTTCTTCTTACAACAGATTGCAGATGGATGCCAATGGCGAAAGTATGGGCAGAAGATGGCAAAAGGGAACCCTTGTCCAAGAGCCTATTATCGTTGCACAATGAGTACTGGTTGTCCAGTACGCAAACAAGTATGCACTGTGGCTATGAACATTTAACTCTCTTTTTAATTTGTTGTGAAATTTTAGAATAATCAAGCACACTATACCTAGCTTGAGTGCACTAAATCAACAAAGAATTGGATTATTATCAGAACAATTAGAGAACATACAATTTATTTAACAAACGTTAGTGGTGTAAATATTTGAACTATATCAGCATAAGACACTCAAGTCAAGTACAATATTGTTATTAGGTTTATAGAATGTGACTGTTACTAAGGATCAAAACCTAGAAGATGGTGCTAACTAAGGCTTCAAAGCCATAGGGATGGAATACATTTTGTCTCTAAGACTCTTAACATGAACATGGATAAATAATACATGTACCGATAATATAATTAATGTTTTTTATTTTATAATTTAATCATAAATTATTATGTATAAGAATTGATGCGCTTTCAAACATTCATGACTGAATGATTAAAAGTGTCCAACCTCATAATTGACGAATTCGTAGACTGAATGATTAATAGTGTCCAACCTCATAATTGGCGAATTCGTAGGTGTATAATATGAATTGTTAACATTCATGAATGGATGTAAATGAGTTGAATTACTTACCTCTTAGGTCTTTTAGTGAACTATCTTATCACGGATTACAAAAGATGTTTTACTAGAAATTTTCTTGTTATTGCTTCGAGTCATATTTTCCAAAAAGTAGATTTATCTCTAATAACTCCGAATAAATTAAATATATGCGTTAAGATACGAAAACTTCTTATTCCACAATAACGAAAACACTTTTCCACTCTTTCATGTCCTAGGGAATTTAACAATTACGTTAAACCTTAGAGTTGATTTTGAATGATTGATTAATATAAAAAAAAAAAATTTGAATTGACACTAAGTACTAAGAAAACATGAACATTACATAGAATTCAAATAATAAATCACTATTTTGTTCCCTAAAAGTGTGAGAGCAACAATTTAGTTTTGAAAATAAAAATTACCAAAGAATGGTCTAAATAAATTATATCAAGTGAAGTGAATTGATCTATGTTTGTTGATAATAGGTACAAAGGTGTGCTGAAGATAGAAGTGTGCTGATAACTACATATGAAGGGCAGCATAATCATCCACTCCCTCCCACTGCTCAGGCAATGGCATCAACCACATCTGCAGCTGCTTCAATGCTTCTTTCTGGATCAATGCCAAGCTCAGATGGCCTAATAAATCCAAACATATTAGAAAGTGCTTCACTTCCTTGTTCTCAAAACATGGCAACTCTCTCTGCCTCAGCTCCATTTCCCACAATCACACTTGATCTCACTCAAAACAATGCCACAAATTCCTCACACCTTCAAAGGGAACAACAAGGCCAACTTGGCCTCCTATCTCCCCTTTTGGCTAATAAGTTTATATCAGTTCCAAAAATATTTGGACAATCACTATGTGATCAAACTATGCTTGCTGGCTTACATGAGTCTCAGGGAATGGACACAACTTCATCATTTGCTAACACATTCAATGCAGCCACTGCTGCTATCACAGCAGACCCCAATTTCGCTGCAGCTCTTGTTGCTGCTATAACTTCTGTCATTGGAACTTCACATTCAAACACCAATGGCACCAATAATTCAAGTGGAGATGACCAAAGCAATAATAATGCATAAGATAAGACTAGTTAGTTTTTTGTTGGTGTAATAATTTCCTTTGGAAATCGTCTTAATTAGTTTTTGATCATTTTCATGTCTAAGATAGGTTTAGATTTTTTGGTTTAGTTTGCACACGAAGGATCTCACATCGACGAAACACTATTTTATTATAATATTTGTTTGTTAAATGCATTCTATTTTTTTAATTCTTTTCAGTAGCATCTCACTGCCACAAAACATCTTGCAAGCATTATGAACTTTATATATATTGTACAAAAATTTTAGTTATTTTTTATATTGCCAAAATTTTCGAATATCCATAAGTAATATTTGATTAACAACCGTAACTGTTATAAGATGTGATGAAAAAAAATATATTTATATATTCTATTGATGAATTGATAAGTTATGAGTGTATGAGTTAGCTGCACATATTATAATTATTAATTATAAAATAAAATTATTTAAATAAGTATCCTTTGTGCAGTTTCTCGTACTTTGGGTGAGCCATTCTTTAACCAAATTTTATTATAATATTTTAACATAATAAATGCAATCAAGTTATTAAAAATTTTAAGGTTTTAAATTAAAAATGTTTTCATCTCTACATTTAGAATAATGTTTATTTTTAATCCGTTAAAAATAAATTGTTATATTTTGGTTTTTTATATACGAAAAGTGTCATATGTAATCTTTATTTTAAAAAATGAAGAATCAAAAAGAGATGTGTTATCCACTCGATATGAACTAACAAGCATCTAATAGGTTATTTAAATGAATGGAAGTGATTTAGTCATTGTGCCAATAAACACATGTATTTATGTATGACAAATTTAACTATTACATAATATTCGACATATAAAATTTATATACTTAATATATACCAGCTTGTGCTGTTCATCTAGTGACTCTGATTCAACCATTGAACCTGAAATTTTATGCTCTAACTAGGTTGATGTCAATTCAATTTTTAAAATTATGAACTTCTGTGAAATACAAAGATTACATTGAATATTTTTTTCATGTCAGAAAAACCAAAAAAAAAAAAGCATAATAAACAAATCTCATAACTCCCCTCTACATAAAATACATTATGATTCCTAAATATAAATACCATCTTGCATATTCCATTAACTTGGGCATGAATTTGTCTTTACAAGCACCTCCACAATCTAGAAGACATGATTCATTTAATACCGGAAAAAAGTAATGCATCAAAACTCTTTTACCATCTTTAATTAGATCTTGAATCTTTATTCACGCATGAACACGTTTAGGAGAATATTTTTACTATAGAAAATCTCAAATTCAATTGACCACTTTTTATAAATACCATGTTACTTTTTAGTACACAGTACAATACATAAAATAAACAAGTTTTCATTGTGTATTAAACAGAGGTAAAATGGGCTGTGCTAAATATTTTAACAAAAATGAAAGGAAAGTGTGAAATAGACACTCCTCTACCTCCATTAACTTCTTTTCATTTATTCCCAAAACTAATGAAGAGGTAAAATGACCCTTGTGATTGAGGGGTAATTTTGGTTAAAATTAAGAGGTACAGTTATTAAATAAGGAAGAGTTCCTTATCAATTACCCAATTAAAATTTTTTAAAAAAGAAATCGCAGAACTGGCCCAAAAAGAAAGAAGATGGCCCAAAAGGTTCACTTGTAACGAGGTAATCTGATCTTGTAGTATCGTACAACACTATAAGAGTGACACATTTTTGCGTCTTGCACGGTTGAAACGCTGTTTTGTAGCCGTTGTATCTGCCTTCAAACTAATAAACTACTCTTTTCCCACAAACAAACCCGTCACTGAAGGTATATTCAATTTCATATTTTTAACTCAACAAAGTTGGATTTATCATACTTCCTCTGTTTTTTAATAATTTTTTTTTCTCCTCTTATGATCTTCAAAAAAGTCATTTTGGTCCGGATTCTGCTGTTGTTTGTTCTAAAGCGTGGTTTTTAAGCATATACCTTTATACACAAGTGATTCCTCTTGTTTATTAGCATAGAAAATAGTGATTCCACTCATACCAGTTTTATTTATTTGTTTACCTTTTTGAATTTCATTTTCTGTTATTTGCATGCCCTTTTGTCTCCTATATTGATTATGGAGAGTTGAAGGATTTGAAATTTGAGTGTTGAATTCATGTTTTTCTGTGTGGTTTTGTACTAATATACAAGTGCTTTGTCTTGTGTAGCCAATTCTATAGAACACAATGAGTGCTGCTTCTATGTTATTCTCTTGCTCTATGCATGTGGGTGTGTTTCATCCCAAGGTGGCTGCAAAATCCTCTGCATGTTGTTTTTTCAATCAGCCATGGACTCATTTGAAGTCAGAAACACCATTTGGGCATTCAGGAATCTTGGAAAAATCTAAACTTTCACACAGAGGTGATGAGATTCTGTGGAGGGCTGGGGCACTCCAAGTTGAAAGTGCAGCACCTTCCTTCTCTGTGGGGCAAAAGTTTCTACTTGATGATGTGATTGAGGCTCAGCAATTTGACAGAGAGACTCTCAATGCCATATTTGAAGTTGCAAGGGACATGGAGAAAATTGAAAGAACCTCATCTGGGAGCCAAATGCTTAAGGGTTACCTCATGGCTACCTTGTTTTATGAGCCATCCACTAGAACTAGGCTTTCATTTGAGTCTGCCATGAGAAGATTAGGTGGAGATGTTCTCACAACTGAGAATGCTAGGGAGTTTTCATCTGCTGCTAAAGGAGAGACTCTTGAAGGCATGAACTTTCAATTAACAATACAAAGTTTTGTTAGTGGCTTCATTTGATAGTTCTTTTGAAAATTGGAGTTTTATGGAACTTTACTTCTTGCAGATACTATAAGAACGGTTGAAGGTTACTCTGATATAATTGTTAT
Source organism: Hylodesmum podocarpum (assembly GCA_026586105.1). Classification (NCBI taxonomy): domain Eukaryota; kingdom Viridiplantae; phylum Streptophyta; class Magnoliopsida; order Fabales; family Fabaceae; genus Hylodesmum; species Hylodesmum podocarpum. The sequence continues at coordinate 1,835,651 of JALJEV010000519.1, read as the reverse complement.
GAGACACTTTGAAAGTGGTGCTGCCAGAAGAGCAGCATCAACTGCTAACATTCCTGTAATCAATGCAGGAGATGGCCCTGGACAGCATCCTACTCAGGTATGAAGAATTTGCCACAATAAGTACAATTTAGGAATCCAATGCATGGATTTTATCATAGGAGGATTTATTTTTCCAAGTAATTCCATGGATAGAATACTTTGACTGCAGAAAATGCGGTGTTTCATTTGCTGGCATTTGCTTTACAAGAAAGCTTTCTATTAAAGCCGTGAATCAGTAATGCTCTTGATATATAAGCTCTTGTTCCTGAGCAATTTTATGGAAACATGACTATAAACAGTGTGTCTGGTCACACATCATGGACGTTTTTTTTGAAAATCACATCTGAATTGAAGCTGCTAGTTGTGGCTTTTGTATCATTTGTTAATTTGAGCTGAATTGTTCCCTGCCTAATGTTTTCCAAACTCGGGGAAAATTCACTTAACAAGTTTGTTTCCAAGACTTGTTACTCCCAATTGAATTTCTTAAGGAAAGTTTATGTTTTTTGTAAAGTGCATTACATTGTCACAGAAACTTCAAAATAAATCCCCTTGTTCTGCTGATGCTGTTACATGGTATTTGAAACAAAAAGAAGTTGATTGGGGTAGAAGGGTTTACCATGACTTATGCTGTCAGTGTAAAATTTAATAGATCATACCTTTAAAACTGCCTTTCAAGAAATTGCATCTTTATCTTACTTGGGGAAAGGAAATTTATTTTCATTGCAGGGCAAGAAAATACAAAGGCAAATTTTTGTGACTTTTTATTTATTGCTCATGCATTCTACTGTGTTTAGAATAATTTGAATGGTAAATGGATGGTAAATTCTCAGGCTCTATTAGATGTTTATACCATTGAAAGAGAGATAGGAAAACTGGACGGAATTAGAGTTGGGCTTGTCGGAGACCTTGCTAATGGGAGGACAGTTCGATCACTTGCATACTTACTCGCCAAGTATCATGATGTGAAAATTTATTTTGTCTCTCCTAATGTGGTTAAAATGAAGGTAACTGTTGTAAATACTAGTCATGGTTTCATGAACAAGCTAAGATGTTGGGGAGTAACAGGACAAGATGAGTTTGGAATTTCTTATGTTTATTTGTTTTATTATAGGATGACATAAAAGACTATCTGACATCAAAGAGAGTGGAGTGGGAAGAAAGTTCTGATTTGATGGAAGTGGCTTCTAAGTGTGATGTGGTTTATCAAACTCGCATTCAGAAAGAAAGATTTGGAGAGAAAATTGACCTTTATGAGGAGGCAAGAGGCAAGTATATTGTAAATCAAGATGTCCTAAAGGTGATGCAAAAACATTCTGTGGTTATGCACCCTCTTCCAAGACTTGACGAGGTAAGCACATATTGCTGTCACATATGCACGAACAGAAACATTAAGATTAAATAATGATAAATATTTAGTAGACAACTACAATATGCAAACTACCAGACAACTAGTTATAAAATGTCTAGAAAAAGGAAGAAAGAGAAAAAAATTAATAGAAGAAATACGTATATGTTTTGTGAGTGAGTTGGTTGATTGGTTGTCGTATTGGAGTTGGCTATGAAGTAAAGTTGTTAAATAAACTAAAGGCCTTGCTAATTAGTGCCTTAAGAAACTAGAAAAAGAAAGTATTTAATATGTATAGATCATGGGTGAATGCCAAAAGAATATAAAATCAGCATAATTTTATGCATTCCATAAAAACTTGCCATAAACTAAATTTGATCCTTAATTTCATGCAGATCACAGTGGATGTTGATAGTGATCCAAGAGCTGCTTACTTTAGGCAAGCAAAGAATGGTCTATATATTCGAATGGCTCTCTTAAAGGTATTGCTTCTTGGTTGGTGAAGGTGCATTCACTTTTCAAAGTGAATGGGATCATCTAATGTCAAATATTTTCAGTAGTTTTCTTTCCTTACCTTCTACGTCTTTTAGTAAACAGATGTGGTTTCTCACAATTCTACTGCTTTTCCAAACACAGTTTGTCTATTTGTGTCCCTTTATGGGTGTCACAAATATAGTGAGAGAGAAATAAAATTTTGGTTTTACATGAGTAAAATTTCCTGAAATGCAAGTTTTACCCCTTGCAAGCTGCAGTCACTAAGTTAGAGTATAAACCAAATTAAACTATTAACGTGGAAGTTTGTAACATGCATAAACCATAGTAATTTGTATCGCACAAAACAAGAAGCTGGCGATTTTGCATGTCTTTCACGGAAGAATTTATCAAATTGTGGCTTCTACTTTACTGAAACGATCTAATTCCACTGACAAAATGAATAAATTGGATGTGCAATGATTCTCTAAAAGTAGTCTTCGTTTGAATGGTGTACTGAGTTGAGTGTTTTAACTCTATTTCTATTCCTGCAAGCTGACAAAGTAGTCTTCGTTTGAATGGTCCTCATTTTTTTGGCCATTTTATGACAATCAAGTGCGAACAAATCCGTATTGTTCTTAATAAGAATAGGTGCTGATAATAACCTCCTTTGAAGTTTGGCTATTTTGAGATATGAAATGTACTTTTCATCAAATAATAATTATAGTAATTAGCATTGATGAAATGGAAGAATGTGGGGTTATTTGTAAGACATTCATTTAGTGGAAAAAAAGGTTTCTAGGATAGAGAGAAAAGTTGTTTAAATTGGAAAAAACTAAAAACATATCATGTGTAATGGTGTCATTTATTTAAAATGTGAAAAAACAAAAACATAAAGATACTTGGTTGCGTAATGAAGAATTCAAAATTTCATTCATATTTAGAATAACACTTCGTGCGTGTCACATGTCCTCAATTTCGTTTCAACTTTAAAAATGAAAAGAAAAAAAAAAGATAACTAATCACTAGTAAAGGACTATAAAAATTGAAGTATAAGTTGATTAAAGTAATAATATTTAACATAGCTAAACGATTGTGCTAATAAGTAGGGAACTTGGGATCCACATTGTGAGCCCAAGACTCAATGCCCCCAACAATATCCTTGGCAGAAGTTAAACCCATTTTGTGAAGATACTGAACAGCCCTTTGAGAATCATTTCCCCTTCTGCATACTACATACAATTGTGCACTTGATCCAGAAACCACACCTTTGTCCTCTTCCTCTTTCTTCAAAGCTGATGATATTTCAGGCAACCTGGTCTCTAATTTTGAGAATGGAATGTTGAGGGACTTTGGTAGAGATACAATATTGAATTGGTGAGCCGGTCTAACATCAACCAACACATGTGGTTCCTTCTTGAGAATTATTTCACTGTACTCCTTGCTGCTGATTCTTGATTCACTGGAAAGTAGATTTAACTTCAAAGGAGGCTGCACATGCGTGGGGAATGCATTAATGACATTGAAAATCTCAAAATAATATACTGTAAGCAATTTCGTAGTCTTGTGAGAGGAATTTTATCTCCAAAAATCTTGGCCAATACAAAGTGCAAAAGAAAAATATACACCACAACTAAACCTGAAACTTTCATCTAAATAGAGGAGGCACAGGCAAGAATTAAAGAAATCATACCACACGCAAGGGAGTCTGAGTGAACTTCTCATAATCAAATTCTCGGAATTGTTGCTGGGTAAATGTTGCATTTTCTCCACAAGCTTCACACTGCGTAGACCTTCCTCTAATTTTGACCTGTAAAAAACGTAAATCAATAACTATCTGATGTGCCACTTGTAAAATCCTAATAGACATTGGATTTCTTAACATACAATTCGAATCCGTCCAGACAATGCATCCAAGAGAAGCATCCTTCCTGAGAGTGGTTCACCAACAGAAGATGCAATTTTAATAGCCTCTAGAGCTTGGAGACAGCCAATTATACCAGGAACTGAAAATGATCAGAGCAAATGTCAGAAAATCAGAACAAATAGTAATAGCTGGCCAAAAAATAAAAAGGTACTAAAGAGAATTTAGGCAAGTTAAAGGATGAAATATTCACAATCACTGACACGGATAATAAAATCCTCAGCATCCAGTAATCAGAGTTTGACTAAATGTATCAACTTAAACATTCCAAAAAAATTGAATGTAAGTCCTACTAAAGAGTACATCTCCAGTAAATAATAAGAAATTGCAATATTCCTTGAATCTTAATTGTTTGTCATCCTAGCAGTGAAAAGTAAAACTGATGCAGTTCACATAAAACAAGAGTAATTTTACCTACTCCCAGAACTCCACCATCAGCACAACTTTGGCATGCTGTTCTAGGTGGTGGAGTTGGAAAGAGGCATCGATAGCAAGGACCACCATTGTAATTGTAGACAGTAAGCTGCAACATAAATTTCCATAGTTAAAACCTCAAAGTATGTTATAGAGTCAAAGACAGAGTAGTATTTGTTGCTGCATGAAAGCACCGTTCAACTAAAATGCTAGAAAGAAAAAGATATATACCTGCCCTTCCAATCCCAGTGCAGCACCAGATACAAGAGGCTGCATCACATGAAAACAATTAATATAAAAAACTGCAATAAATTATACCATATACATAGGTATTAAAAATAAGATAAACATGAGAACCAAAAAAAAAGTCAACTGAATGAAACATTAGAAATCCATATGTAACAAGTAATAACACACACGACACAAGCACTTTGAAATTTTTGGTAGACATCAAGCACATAGGAACATAACTTCCTTTTTTATGAACCAAACAATAAAAACAATGCTGAGTTAGAAAGTGTATTCTTGAAGAAACAAAAAAAAAAAAAAAAAAAGCAATAGGTGAAAGGGCAATGAGATCAACTGATTCAATTCAAATGAACACAATTTCATTTAACCATGCATCAAAACATTAAGATTTACCTTTCCTAGAACCACACAGCAATCACTGATCAAGTACCGGGTAGGAGCATTATCTGTTGCATCTACTATTATATCATATCTACCGAATTCATATTAAAAGAAAAAGGAAAAACACATGGTCAGTATTAATATTCAGAGTGAAATGAAAAAGGTAAGGATGGAAGAAAGATCAACTTATTATAGAAATTATACTTGCTGAAAATTTCCAATGCATTGGAAGTCCGCAAAGCTTCTTCATGTTCCACAACTTGAATAGTGGAGTTGACCCTAATATTCAAAACATCTTAGTTCCAAGACAGTGATTATAAAAATATTACAAACATATGAAAAGAAAAGTTATGATGGGGGTTTAATTTCAGTTTGCCCATGAATTACGAATAGTAGGTGGGAGAGAAACATACGATCGACAAGCAGCAGCAGCAGATTTCACTTTCGGCTTACCAACGTATGCTTCTGTGTGGATAATCTAAAACAAAGCATGAGCAAGTTGAAATTAATAACAACAGTGAAGTTAATAAAAAGAATTTCAGTACATGCAAAAGTGCAAAAGTGCAAACACCCAAAGTCTGATGCCAGACACAAACAAATGAACAATACACAAGGTACATGCTGCATCACTATGCCAAAAGAGGGTAGGAGGGTGAAACAGAAAATACTATACCTGCCTATGCATATTATTCAGCTCAACCACATCATGATCAATAACACCCAAGCGCCCTGAGTATAAATTTTGAAATGTAAGCTTCAAGAAGCATACAACAGACTGGGGTTCTGTCCGAATAAATTTCTACATAAAAACTTATAGGAAAACAAAATAACAACGTAAAATGAATTGAGCTCCTCTCATAACTTAAAACCAACTTATAAACTTAACTTTATTAGAAGCTCTTTCATCTAACTTCCACAAAAACTGAGGTGCATAAATTGATTTTAGTTTAGGGAGAAACTCAATTCATTATAGCTTCTTATTTTCTTCTCCTATAAATGTTTATAAAAAGTTTATCTAAAACAGCCAGAGACAAGAATGATGATTAAAAATGTGATATTTTACCGACACCAGCAGCTGCAAAGTACAACAACGCAGGAGCACCCAATCCTCCAGCTCCCACAACTAAAATTGATGACTTCAACAGATTTGCCTGCCCTGCACTCCACACACAATAAAAATACTTCGCAATTAACTCCAATACATGATTAATCAGTCAACTCACTCACATAAAAAGAACATATATGGATAATTATTTCTTTTATTAATTTTTTCTCTTTCTTTCTCTTTCTTCACTTCACATTTTATATCCTGTTGTCTGGTTGTCCGAATTTTATAACTAGTCTCATTGTCTAAATTGCAGTTTTCTACCAAATATTTTTTCATAAAAATAAAAGGTTAAGACAAACAAAAATATGGAAATTAAAGCTCTTTTATCTAACGTAACATCTATTTTGTCTACTGAAAACCATGCATGTCAAAAAAGCGATTGAACAAAGTTACTAAAGCATTTGAAACCAGGAACTAACTATAACTAATGCTTGAACATTGTTAATTGAAATTAAATTAGGTTTACGTAGCATAGCATAGAATGCAAGAAGTATAAAAAACAGAGAAAAGAAGAAGAAGACCTTGAACACCAAATGAAGGAAGCATAAGGTGACGACTGTATCTGTGGATCATTTCCTGCGTCAATCCGTTGGTAGGGTATGATAAAGAAAAAGAAGAACCATTGGGTGCGGCGTCGTTTTGGAGATTAATTTCTCTGAGTTGAGCTTCAAGCTCTGAGATTTTGTGCTCGATTTGAGTCTTTGTCTCCTTCAATGAATTCAGTTCCTCCAGAATCTTCGACGCCGACATCGTAACAAACACACTAACAATACTCTGTTCTTCTTCTTCTTCTTCTCTTGTGTTGACTTCACCTTCACTCTCACAACGCACAACGCACAACAAAACCAGGGTTTCGTTTTCTAACACAAAATTACTTTTGCGCTTCGCAATTTTGCATATGTAAATGTGCTTCGTTTATATGTGGAGAAAATATTTTAATAAGTTAAATATTCGAATCAAAACTATTTCTATTTAATTGATTTTAGACGCAGCAATTTAAACAGTTTTTAATGCTATTTTTTATTTCTTTTATTATAATTATATTTTTCAATTAAATAATTTTAGTTTTTGAAATTTATAAAAAAAATTATATTTTTTATATTTAAATTATTATTTGTTGATATTGACGTTATTTTTAATAAAATTTAAGATTAATTTAATTTTATGTTTATTTTTATCAAATAATTTACTGTCCACAATTGTTATCATTTTTTCATTTATTTAAAAATTAAAATTATTCAATATTATCTCCACCCATTTTAAGGTATACATTTTGCTAGTATTTAATTAAAATTAAAATTAAAATTTATTTCAATGTACTTGCTTACGTAACAGAGATTGATATTAAATATTAAAGTTGATCATAGAGTGGAATTATAATTTAGTTGAAATATATTATTATTATTATTATTAAATTTTGTAATAAGTACAATAATAGCCTTGTTTTATTTAGAGTCACATTGAAAACTAAGTTAGAGTAATTTAAAATAAATATTTATTTATATTTCATTTTATGTTAAAAATTCTATTTTGAATCTATATTTAATTTTGAAATAATTAACTTTAGATAATTTTTACATTAAGTTAAAAAATTTGGTCTGATACTAGCTTTCAGAATGAAAATGTTTAATTCTTTTAAAATAATAATTTTATTTAAAATTAATTTAAAACACATTGATATCTGAGTTGAATTAACAGGCTGCATTATTGTCCTTGTGTTTTTCTATTTAAAGAGACACTTGAAGAGTCTCAAGTCTCAACCATGGCTGGTATTCACTTCAACACTTTTCTTCAAGATCTTCCTTGCTAAAGCCTAGTACTAGTAGACCATTCTTCAACAACACCACTAAGGTATCCCTTTTATTTTCATTTCCTTTTTAATCTTTAGTTTTTTTGTTTTTGCTTCAACTCTTCTACTTAAATTTGTTTCTCTGCTTCTAGAGTTACTAATTTATACTAACTACTTGTTGTGGCAACTTCTATTTTTTTTTAAGAATGAACTCACTAGGAAATTAAATTAGATAATAAAAAGTGTGAGATTTTAATTATTTTCAATTTCATTTTGCCTTTGGCTGAAAAAACGTTTTAATTAACTTTAAGAAGGAAGAATCCATGTATTTAATGGAAACTTTTCAGCTTTCTGCATAATCCAGTTCTTTAAAGTGGAAATCAATACTTGAGAATTGGATTGAAAACCAGAATGGCTTGTTGAATATGAAAGTTCAATCGAGTGAGATTGTGTTTGGTTTGGATTCATGATAATTAGAATTTATTAAAAAATTATAATGCAAATAAAGTTATAAATAATTATTTTAAATACTGATGTTTTTCATTGTGAATTTTTAACCTTCGCTGAAAATCCCGTATTGGAAACCGGTTTAATAAGATTAAAGTAGGTCCAAGTCGGTTTAATAAGATTGAAATAGATCTATAAGTTATATTTTTAGTTGAAGGTATAATCCGATATAACTTAAATATTTTATCAATATTTCATGTAATATAATATGTTGAAAGTCTCGTATAGGGAGATCAGTCTTCATCTTACAAATCGATTTAATTGGATTGAGTTAGACTCATAACTCATATATCTAACCATTTTACCATAAAATTATTCTATAACCAAATATTATATTACAATTTTGAGTCAGATCAAATTTTACTTAACTTACTATGATTTTCATGATTAAACTAAACACAAACTGAATCAACTCATAGAGGTATGTTATAGGAGTGATAAAAGATTTTATTCTGTGTCTTGAGAATATGTTACATAATGTGCATATCAGAATTATGGGCAAGCATGCAATGGAAATCGTAGCCGTTTGATGGAAGAAAGGGCACCTTCGACAGCTGAAGAATTCCAAAGAGTTGCAGAGGAAAAGGCCAAGGAAGCCAAAGAAGGGGTGGTAACTCAGATTGTTGATAAGTCATATGAGGGTACTATTGGTGACTCTAAGGTTGAACCTGTCAAAAACAGGTACACTTAGCATCATGATTGCCGCAAGAAGGGTGATGAGAATTTAGAAAACTATAAGATTTCTATCTATTTATGCTGCTTGAATAATATTGTGTGATTTTCTACTCTGTTTGATTGAATATGTTGAAAATTCGAAATCCAATGCAGTTAATTGGATTGGACAAAGAATGACAAGTAAAGTAAGCAAGTTTGTCTTTATTCAAAAAGTTATCATCTCTGTTCTTTTGTTTGTTAATTTGTCGCTTGAAAAAATATTTTTATTATCTGTCATCTTAAAATCATAGATGATATTAATTGTACCTTATTAAAAAAAGAAGAAATAATAATAATATATGCAACGCCAAAGTAATAAAAAAAAAAAAAGAAGTCAAAGACACAGTGAAAAATAAAGATAATTGTAATATAAGTGATCGATGAATTATTTTTTAAAATTTGTGGAAGGTTGTGATCTGACATTATAAAATATTTTTATCCTACTATTTAATTATATATCAGTAAAACCAACAAACTCACAATATATAGGAACTATATAAAACATTTTATTCTGTTTATTTCATGAGATTTGTCTCTTTTTAACCGTGTATTATAACCTTAAATAATAGAAAGGAAAAAAAACAAAGACAATACTAAATTTTAAATAGATCAACTTCAAAAAGAAATTAAATAAGTATTGAAAAAAATTAAAAACAAGTATATCCAATGTATTGATTAAAAATATTAATATTTCATATACTATTAGTAGTTGTTTTCTGTCTATTAACATGTTGGTCTGAATAAAATTGAACTTTAAATTCTTTAATTGTGAATGAAAAAAGTTACTCACAGAAGTGGTTTCACTAAAGATGATTAATAAAACTATTTGACAAAAATTGGTCATTAACCTAACAAATGGATATATTTCAAACTAATAACATAGTTATTCAAGAAAATACTTTCTTTTCTAAGACACTAACGACAATTGCAAATAAGAAAGGATATGTCAATAGATTCTTTGGGAGTTTATTCTTCACAGCAAAACCAGCCATTCTGGATTTAATATTGTTAGCTTTTTTGAGTGTCAAAAAACTCAAAAGAAGTAAAGATTGTGAGCAATTCAAACACTTCTTTTCACTCAGGGTGCTTGCGTAACTGCGCAAGGTAGATGTGTCCATTTAGTAAAAGAAATCCCTTGTGGGTTCATCCTTTGTGACTATGTTTTTGTCCATTTCGAAATAGATTGAAATGAGAACAACCCTAACATATTAGTAGTTGGCAAATGAACATTTATTTATGGTATTAAATGTAGAATGTAAATAATGTTCTACATAAAACAATAACGGATGATACATAAATTTATAAATACAAATAATACTTTTGTTGATAAAAGATCTTTTAGAAAAAATCTACAAATAAAATCATGATGATTTACTTTTAAAGTGAATAATATTTTATCAATATAGAGAGTTTGTGAAATCCTCTCCAAATTACCTGTTTACATTTAAAATAATAATTTATCAAATTTGTGAACGTCTAAATAGTTATTTTTGTTAACTTTAGTTTTCTTTTCTTTTATTTGGTACCTATATATTTTTATCCATAGGCATAGTTATAATAAGTGAGTATATGAATAATATAGACAGAATAAGTGAATATGTGGATTGACAAATGAACATTTATTTTTGGTATTAATTGTTGAATGTAAATAATGTTCTACGTTTAAGAGAAGTATAAAAATAAAATCGTGATAGTTTATTTTCAAAACGAACAATATCTTATTAATATCGAAAAAAAATTTAAAGCAAACAATATCTTATTAATACAGATATTATGTGAAATCATCGATTCGTTGAAATCCTCTCCAAATTACCTGTTTACATTTAAAATAATAATTTATACCTGTTTAGATTTAAAATAATAATTTATCAAATTTGTGAACGTCTAAATAGTTTTATCCATATGCATAATTATAATAAGTGAGTATATGAATAATATAGTCAGGATAAGTGAATATGTGAAAGATTAATACACCTACTTCGCCTTATTTATAACCTCTGTTGAATGTAAGATAAAAGATACATGAATTTGTTTTGTGAAAAAATGGAATGTTGTTCGCTACAACTCCATAAAGAGAATTTGGCTTGTGGAAACAGATGAAAAATTTGTTTTGTATATGCAACATAACTTTTAGGTGTGTGCATGTGTTTTGACTAGAGAAACACCCTATCTACCTCCAAATGAGAGTTAGGTGAAAAGATTACCCTATATAATATGTAGTTAAGAACCCAATTATGATCACCAAATTTGAACACTGACTTCGTTCATAACATGCATGAACCAGTTTGATTGAGAGAAAATAATTTCATGTGTTACATCAATAATATCTATAACTATTTACGAGAATTATTTAGGGAACTAAGAATGCTGTAAATTCGTTGTATGAAAATCATGATTTAAGATTATAATATAGACAAATCTAGAGTTAAGCAATTTAAAAAATAAGTTGTAGGAATCCAATCTTAGGCATAAAATAAGATTACAATATAACATATACAAACAAACAAGAATAATCATCTGTAAAGAGCAAAAGACTATGCGTGTTTAATTCATTGAACATTGATTGATCTATTTCATCCCACTAATCTGGTAAAGGTTGATTATGATGGATTTGAATTTAAGAAATTATAATTGTTATATTTTCATGGCAAATTCAAGTTATATTTCAGATTGTTTTAGCCAAGTTTAACATATTATTTTCTCTTGAAAAAATATAAATAACAAGTAAAAATAAATAAATTATACTAACATCTTAGCATCTTCTCATGGTTTACGAAATTGCATATATATTTTTTTATTTTTAATTTTTACCATAAATATTTTACATTATATTGACACTCTTATATATCATATTAAATTTCATTGATTATTTGAAAAAGATTACATCCTTACTCTACAAGGGAATATTGTGTTAAAAAAATAAGAAGTATTTATATAATCTTGTGGAGCTTAAGGAGGTATCAATATGATTTAGTTAAATAAGAAAAATTCTGTGAAAAATAATCACCATAAATGAGAAAATTGAGGGAACGGGGACTTGGGGATTAAAAAAACAGAAACAAAGATAAAAATGCTCCCTGGGCTGGGCTTAGTCTTGGCCCACGGTAATATGACACTGTTTGGAAACGAAGACGTTTGTTAGGTTGATTTTCTGGTCTTTATTTTTTTTTTTCTTTTTTCACAATCATTATCGTATATTTAGATGTTTTTAGTTATGATTTCAAAATTTTTAAAAAATTGATATAAAAAATTATGGTATTTATCATCTGTTAGTATATGATAACAGGACAATGTTTATTCATTTAAAAAAATTTATTGCAAATTGTAATAAATTTTAATCAAATATAAAACAAAGTTTAGAAAGACAGAAGTCACAATGTATTTACACCTTTTTCCGACATTCAAAATCTAGTATTATTTTGTGCTTTGAAGAAAATGACAAGCACACACTTCCTTAGATTGTCCTAAAGTAAAAGTAGTAGTACATTAGTATTGACCGTGATGGCAATGCCACGCGCTGCAAGTGAGCGTAAACCAATTAAGCAGGATGAACTAAATGAGAACATGGTCTCTCATGTTGAGTTTCCACATTTTGAATCTTGTGAATTGTGATAGTGACCAATACTTGAATTTTGAGGACTCAAAAAAACCAAAATATCATGGCACTAAATCCTGCTTAATTTTCGATTTTGATGGTTTCTCCATGTGGCTCATGCGAGACCATTTCCCCGCAAATTTGGTTACAAGAAAAAGTGCTTTTGGGCTTTTGGCTCATGCCGTTGCAACCGTAATTAATGCGAGAGAAGAATGGAAAATCATATGATCAAAAATCCAAGAATCCCGTGAATTTTTTAAAACACGGCTTTTTCATATTAGTGGGGTCTTCAATCTCCCCGTTTCTTCATGCTCCAAGTGTTACAAATAGCACACACTCCTTTATGTGTCGGTAGGTGCAGGTATTACTATTAGGTTGCCAACTTTTTCACAGTTTTTTATTTCATTACTTTTTTTTTATTCGATAAATAGTTGTTGAAAATCTCAGGTCGCTGAATATATATGTCATGTTTACATGGATAATCGTATTATTAGTCGGTTTTGTAGAATTGAGTTAGGTGGATAACTCATTTTACTAATATAATATTAGAGTCTATCCTAATATTATTTATAAATGTTAGGTTATTTGTTGTCATTGTTGAATTGATATTGAACTACATATTTAAATAATCTCTCTCCATGCTTGAAAAGTCTAATCCCTCAAAGTAAAGATGATTAAAAATCTTACATTACCTTACATATATGACCTATTGCATTTTATTTTATAAGTCAAATTTACATAATTAAATTAGACACATAATCCTCGTTTTTAACCTAAATTAAAATTCTAAGCTTTGAAAAATAAAAAGGACATAGCATAACCATCTTTCACTACTAAGTATAAGTGTTACAATTTGCTATTCCACCTAATATCTCACTACACTTTTTTTTCATCAACATTGGTTGTACAAAATTTTTGGCCAATGTACTTAAATTACAATTACAATGGCAGTATAAAATTCAATTTCTATAATCCTAACTAGCTAGAAGCTATGAAAGGGGTTTCATTATCATAAACATCATTTTGTGATTGATGCAATCTAGCAAAAACACCTACTAATGCTGCCGTATTGTAAGTGCAAGCCTCGGTTTGAATGTAATTTCGCCTCTCATCTTTAAATTGGTCTTTAACATCAGGCCCCCCAACGAGGGCCCCAATAAGAACATTTGGGTTGGGCTCGTCGCGTCCATACCAATTATCATAACCTTGAGTGCACCCAATAAAACCCTTGTTTTCCCCGAATGATTCAATGGATGCACCCCTATGGTGCACCCTCTTTGGGAAAGTGGGACCGTACCCTACTAAGTAGCTCATACCCATAGGATTAGAACCCAAAATATAATCAACCTGTGATTTTGCAAAGGCAAACATCTCATGTGGACCCACCTCACCTTTATCGCAATGCAGCTTCTGATCTACGGCTAAGAGATGATCAGAATATATCATGAGTAGAAACGACGCCGTTGCTACGTATTGCATGTTGTTCCATTGACGAACGTACAGTAACCCCCCTGGGGTGCGCTCCACGTTACTCATGTTGTTAAGGTTTAGGCATGCGCAAAGGTAGTACTCGGCTTTTGAACGATACTGTTTTAGCACCATTTCACGTTTCTTGTCCTTGTCTTTCGTAAGTAACTGTTATAAGGAAAATGTCGGTAACAATTCTCATTGACCTTGCATGTTTTAAATCATCCCATAACTGGTTTTATACAATCAATTAAATAAACCTCAATTTCTTAGCTTTTCTAAAAAAAATTATAACTTCTAATTTTTTATTCACTTTTCATCAATGTTTAAACTTAGATGGAAGAAGAGTTAGTTAATAAGACATTATAGAATATTGCAATTTAGGTAAAAAGCCCTAAATGGATCAATTGAGAAAACAATTTACAATAATGATTCTAGTTGGAAATTATTTATGATGCTGTTTGGTGAAATTGAGCAGTTGTTGCGAACCAACTAATAAAGAAATCACAAATTTATTTGGAACTTCACGGGGAGTGTCACATTTTAAAGAAATGATTAATCTTAACATGAAGTCGTAAATAAAATAATTAGTCTTAATCTGAGGTCGTAAATTGATTTGCAACTTTATATTAAGGTCATCAAGTCGTAAATTATCAAAAACTAATTGATCTTAACCTGAGGTCACAAATTAAACTGCAATTTCATATTAAGACTAATCATTTTTTAGACACTTAACATTCCCGTGAAATTATAAATGAATTTGCGATTTCTTTATTAATTATGTTACAATAATGACACAACTTCATCTAACCGGACCGTGTCCGTAAATAATTTCTAACTAGAATTATTATGATAAATTATTTTCTCAAATAATCCATTTATGACTTTTTATAGTGCAATTTACAATAAAGGAAAAGAAAAGAGAAGGAAAGCATGTGTTTTACTAATTGGGAAATGTGTACAGGGAAGAGAGGTTTACTTTACCATGGAAGCAATGACTTGAACACCAACGTACTTAACATCCCAGCTGAATTCAGTGATGGCCCAAGTGGTCCCACCAAAGTCATGAGCTTTGTCCAAAAAATAGTTTAAGTATTCATCCTTTTGGGTGGCCCTATATAGCCAAACGGCTGCCCACAACAACTCATCCATGTAACCACTAACCGAAGCATAATACCCTTTAGCCACTCCAACACTCTCATCATACTTGCCCTTGTACTTGTCACCAAACTCAAACAACTACAAAACACAACACCCACATCCCTATTATAATATACTTTAATCTTTGTCATCACCAATTATCCACAACCATATCGAAATTTAGCTTTAATTAACACACACACATACCTGTTGTGCATGATGCAAAAGTAGTTGAGAGTAATGTGGGTTTGTTCTCCTAAACAAAATGGATGCTGCGGCCAACGCTGCCGCGGTCTCGCCGGCGACATCCGACCCGGGATTGTTCTCGTCGACCTTGTAAGCTCGCCGTGACGTTGTCATGTCTTCCGGTCGCTGCCAACAATAGTGATCAGTGTCGCCATCACCCACCTGAACATTTAGTCACAAAGATAAGACCACACATATAACATGTTGTATAAATGAATTTAACAATTTTTTTTCCACACTTTCTCTTCTAAAGTTTTTTATTGAGAAAATTTTCTAATTTCTAAACTAGTAGTGAAATCACTTTTAAGTATAAGAAGAGTGTTAAGTATATATTAAACACATCTAATATCGCAAAAACAAATAATTACTATATGTTATTGATCAGGTAATACAATTGACTGAAAGTTTGAAACTATATAGTGAGATTTAATTAAACTATAATTGAAAAAGAGTTTTATGCAATTCCAAGTTGCAAGTGATACCACGCGCCAATCACGGTGAGATGGCAGGAAATTCAGGATGAATCTGTTGACTGTTCCGACATCAAATCTATTCCTCCGATGATTTTGGAAGAAGTATTATTCTTCCAATTCTCAGCAGCGGCGCGTGGGATAACATTTTTTAAAAAATAAAATAAAATAAAATTTCAGTGAAATTGTATGGAGTGAATTGAAATACCTCTACCCAAAGAACATTTGGTTGTGTGTGGGCCTTGATGAAATAATCAGTTCCCCACTTGATTGCCTCAAGAGCGTGAGCATACTCGCCAGCAGTGGCGATTTGTTGGCCGTATTCTATGGCAGCCCATGAGAGAAGTGTTATGGTGAATGCCATTGGTAACCCAAATTTCACATTGTCCCCTGCATCATAGTACCCTCCCACCAAGTCCACCTATGTCACCAAAAACAAGAACCATAATATTAGAATGAATGAAACAAAAACACAAAAGAAAATAACATAGTTTATAGGAATTGAAGTATGTAATAATGCATATATATATAGACGGGTACCCCTTGTTCTAGGCCATCGGTGAGGGCAGAATGGTGACGCCAAGTGACCCTTTGATTGTAGGGTAACCGACCTGAACGCTGTGACTCGAAGTAGAGGAGGCTCTGGGACAAGGCTTGGCCATAGTTGAAGGACTCACATAAAGAGAGGAAAGAGAATAAAGCAAGACATAGTGTCAAAGACAGTATATTCTTTTGAATTTCGCCTTTCCTCATTCCTCCCTCTTGTTAATCTCTTTCTTTCTACCTATATCTATGTATGTTTCTATTTATATATGGAGATTATGGTAGCATTTTCGTAGGGTCGCTAGTAAGTGTATTTTGTGTCTCGTTTGAAACAAATTTAAAAAACTCAATGGGATGTTAAAGAAATTAATTTTGAATCAAGGCGCGTGAGAAACATGTAACGGGGTGAATTTTGAACGGCTATATACATGCATTTTTGGAATGTATGTAATGGAACGCAATGTTTGAAAAAGGTATTTATCACGAGTTCAATCAATTCATAATTGACCATTGAATGTTCACATCAACGGTACTTTTAGTGTTTGTGTGTGTAAATACTAAATATATGGTAAGTAACTTGGTTTGGTAAATACATGGAAAGTAACTTTCTGTAAGAAAATGAAAGAACTTAATTACCCAATTGATTAATTATTTAACCAAGCATCTTATTTACTTTCTTCCTTTAGAATTTTAATACTTTTTTCTTTCTATCGTTGTTTGTATTTTCTGTTGTCATTAGTTTCTGGAATATATATGCTAATAGTAATATCCTAGAAAGGAATTGATTTCTTGCCTTGCATAACTACACTCTCACGTCCTTTTTTTAAACACCAAAGAGTTTGAAAGCTCATCCATTTAAAAGAAGAGAATAAACACACCAAAATAAGCATTTTCCGATCCCAACAAGCCCATTAGATACCCATTATGACAATATGAGCCCATGGGTCGAATTGGGCACCCTCCAAGAATTGACACAATACAAAGGCAAAAGAAAGTGAGGCCCTCGTACACATATCAAACATATAACATATACCAAGCCCGTTCATCTTTGTTCCCATAGAAAACAAAGGATATTATTTGCACACACTCTTATGAACATAGAGAAGCATTGGACATACAAAGCCCAACAACATTAGCTGTATAATAGTAGTGATAGAAACTACATCATTGGCAAACATCCATAGTTAAACTAACTCAAATTGTGGAGCATATGCAGGGTAAATTGGTTAACAATGACTACATCCTTCAGACAATAGCACCTCCTCCTGTCTGATGAAGCATGGCATCTATTTCATCTCCATCCTCCATTTCAAGCTGCACCAAAAAAATTATTTGAGTCAAAAACTATGCATATACATACTCAACAAATCAATTAATATAAAACATGTGTGAACATATATATTAACATGAAAATTGAATAGATGATGGCATGTGCAAACCTCATCTGGTGTCTGCTCCCCTCGTAGGTGACGACCGTCAAACAGAAAAGCAACAGAGTTGAAATCCAGTGATTGTCTGTCACAGTAAGTATTCATGAGCTTTTTCATGTGAGTGTTCCTCTTTATCCTGAAGAAAGTTTCATTCCCATCCTGCAATGTCAGAGACCAACTTTAGCATATATATTTTCTCTAACTCAACATATATTTCATATTTCCATTTTCATGATACTGTCATGTTAATTAACAGTGTCATAAATTAAGGAAGAACATTTTAATTAAATGTTCTGTAAAACTAATAACCCTCACATTTTTCGACCAATCGACCAATTACAATACGCAGCTAACTCACCCATCTAAATATGGTTAGTTAAACATATATTGCAGTTGTTTATAACATATTATTTTTTTAAAATTTCTGTTATAGGATAACAATAAATACACCAACACTATCCTTCCATAAAAGAACACTAGCATGGAGTACATCAGACAAAATATCAAAGAATTTCTTTAATGTATGCATATAAAAGTAATAAAAAAATAATTTAATTCACTAATATGATGTAAACGTAAATTCATATTAGATGACACCTAAATCAGACTCTTTCAATTTCTCTACTGTAAAATTAAATTCTCAGCATAGATTTGATTGCAAAACACCTTATACTGCCGCCATAATTCATGCAACCCCAACAAGGCAACAATTCAAAAAAAAGAAAAACACTTTCATCAAAGCCAATCATTAACTTAAAATTCCCAAAAGAAAATAAAACCAAAATAAAATAGTGATTAAAATAAACACAATAAATCAATCTAAAATATTCGGTGGAGTGAAAATTTGAGTATGAAGTGAAAGAACAAACCTGTCCCTTAACCTTAAGGTTAATATGTGCAGGCCCATGATCTGTGGGCTTCTTGTCTTCCTCGTTACCAACACCAGACATCTTCAACTCAATTATCCGAACCTACAACGTTTGTTCCTCCACCACCTTTCCCACTCAGCTACGTATATAATCTTAAATATAAATAAACTACGGTAAATAAAAAGGAGGGTAACGTCAGGACTTCAAGATGGCTAAAAATGGACGGCTCAGATTTTATTGGTACACATGTCTCGTACTGATCGAAATCTGTGTTTCCCTGTCAAACTTAAACTTCTCTAGTCGGTTTTGTGTAGATTTTAATTGGGCCGGTCTATCACTTTTTTTTTGGGTGAATACTTCATATTATAATTCTACAGGCCCACACAAATAAATGTTTTTGGGCCAACCAAACATTTTCATATTACTCGCCTAAAAAACGTGAGATGTTTGAAAGCTATGGATGGACTTATGCAGTCTAAAATCATTACTTTGAGGTATTTGTTCACAATATAATACTTCTTGAGCAACGTATCAAGCCATTAAAAGATACATTCACACTCTATAAAATATTTTACATAATTAACTATGAGTTTATCTAATAACAAAGTCGCTAAAGTTTATCGAATTTAATCTAACGTATAATTGGTTGACCGAATAAAATCATTTTATGCTATGTATTTGACCTTGAGTTTTAAGGTGAGCATGATGCATCTTTCCGATTTTGAGGCAAGATAGTTCAATGTTACAGGTAGGTAGGTTTGTGAAGAAAAATATCTGGCAAATAACTGCATGAATAATCAATTATAAAAAAAATTAAAATGAAAAAAATTAATATATAAATATATATATTTACATATTTTTTAGATGAGTTGACTGTATATTAGAGTTGATTACGAAATAAAATTGGTTTAAAAAGAAGAATATCACATTATTTTGAGTAAAATCAATGTGTTGTGATAATTGATTCTAAATTAATACATGGTCTTAGTTTGAATAATATCACTAGAGGCTTAGATAACCCTTTTTTTTTTTCTTGACAATTGGATACAGATAACTTAAAAGTTCCATTCCTGGTTTTTCTAATCATATTTCACAACCAAACATGAGTTCTATCATTTATGATCTGGGTGATCGAGCCATTCAAGTTTAAAATAGAGTTGTAGGCTTGATGTCATGGAAAGAAGAAAGAAAATCATTAATTACCTTTCTTTGTTTGGGGTAGGGGTGGGTAGAAACAAAGATAAATATGAAACAAAACATGATGTGTATGTCCCACTTCTACCGGATCCACCAGTAGACACATGCTTGTCCTTATCTTTACAATCAGATGCTCCATCCTCAAAGACAACCTTTACATTTGGTCACCCAAAAAAAAATCTCTATCCACACACAGTTCCCTATCAAATCCAAGCAATCTAAAATCGGTGACCAAGTGAACCAACCAGGGAAAATTTAAGAGTTAACTTTCATCATTAGTACCATAATGGGGAAAGACGTCACAATTTGCCATACATTCATATATAGTTTTAGCTACTCATGAAATTTTCACCTCAAATCTTAGTTTTAGCTACGCATGAATTAGTTGAAGATTTTACTGTTGCTAAAAATGAATTCTTAGAAAAATTGAGGTGGCAACAAAATACAACTATTAATTACGTACTGAACTAAAGAAACTTTAATAATACAGCATAGTGTACCAGATGCAACTATATCAAATGTATTAATAACATGCATGAACAGTATATGAATTGAGTATTACCGACCTAAGAGAATACAAATCCAAATTCGCTGCCAATTTTTTAGTACTCCCGAGATTTTGAGTGTATCAACGTCTTAGCCTTTCATTGATTACTTAGATTCTTAAAGTAAACGACAATTTGTGTGAAATTAGGAAAAGGGCAAGTTGATAATTAGTCTTGATGAAAAAGAAAGGGTACAAAATATAGTAATTTTATAATTAACTTACATATGAAATTTTTTACTATGTTTAGTTTGAATAAATCGACGTGATGCAACCTAATTTTTAATGTCTTGTGTGCAGTACATAATTAATTAAATTAATTCAACTTATAACTAAATAAATCGAAATCTTTCGTCTAATGATTAAAAAATTTTGTTGCCCTTCCTTGAGAAAACACTCAACTGCATATTTCAGCAAAAAGTCCCTTTTACTTTTAGTATGCTTTGGTTTATAGGACACTGCCGACCTGAAATGTGACCTTCATATTGTGCATCATCACAAACCTTAAATGTGAACCAAAAGAAAGAAGAAAATGCCCTTCAACCACTTTCTTTTGTTAATTAATTCAATAATAAATTCAATAACTTGTTTTTATTCATGAGAATCAAATTTTATAATTAAAAAAAAATGCAACAAATGAATTAGACTCCTTAATGATAAACTTAATGGCTGACATTATCGTTTTCTTTCATGTAATGGTTGCAGAAAACAAGTAAACTTGATATTTTATTGCTAAGAAAGTACTAATTATTATCTTCATCCACAGGTATTTTTAATTAGTAAAAGGTCCCCCCAAAGATATTTTATTACATTCATAATGGCAAAGTTTGTTGGCTGTTTGTGACAATTTAAGAAGAACGATGCATTTCACCGACTAATCTAAGGGCTACGGCCCAATAAATTTTTTGTATTGAAAGTATTAATCACACGTCATTCTTCATCTTAATGGCACACCATTTTTCCTTTTGTCATTTGTGCTTTTCCACCCTTATTCTATATGGATACATGGTAAGAAAACAAATAAAATAAATTTAATTATGATCAAGATAATAAAATTGCACAAATACAAAGTATTTTATATGATTATTTCCCTATCACAATTTCTTTTTGTTTATAGATATACGGTGTAACAATCATGCCAGTTTCAATCATGTGAACTAAAATTATGCTAAATGAGAACCATTGATTTTCTTTGAAAATATGACGCTTAGGACAAACCAAATGATTAGAAAATATAAATAAAGGAGCAACTTGATTTTTGAGTTATGCATGTTAGGATATAGATGAGGATATAATCAACCTATGTTTGGCATTTTAAATATTTTACAAAAAATAGTTTGACTTAAATGATTAGAACATTAATTTAATCACCAAATGATATTATTTTAACACTAAAATATGTAAAACTTATTTTTTTGTGCCTAATTAAGCTAATACTATCCACTATGTACCAAAACAGAAACTGATATCAATCTCACACGCTACCCAAATGTCATTTTAGGCTGCACAAAAAGAAAAACATCATTTTTAGTTAATTTATCACTAACTTGCTATTTACTTAAAGCATTCACTTAAAATTGTACTTATTTTCTTTTTCACGGGGTCCCCAGATTAATTGTCACTAAACCTCAAATACACGTCATAATTAATGACACAAATTTAATTTTGGAATATCATCATATGTATAAAAATATCCTATCATACATTTCATACATTTTATTATAATATTTAATAAGCTTTGACAATTCATCAAATAAATTATTAATTATTATCATTACTAAATGTCTTGAAAATGGGTGTATCTGAAAACTAATTAAAGAGTATGAGCATAAATATGAGTGGGTAAATATTATTTTATTTTGTCATATATGTTCATAATTAGTACTTGTGTAATGTGGAAATTTAGTACCCAAAAGACAAAGAATTCGAGGTGTACGTAATTCTATCCATGTACTTCCCTCTCCCTTTCCTTCTAATAAAGCAGAATTCCCATGTCTACATTGGAAAATATCGATATAATTCGATGATTGAAAGAAGAAAAAGAAATTGATTTGTGAAATTTAAAGTTCAAACACGGAATTGTTTCTTGATTAAATTCCAGAGTGGGTTACTTCAACTTGTAAAATAGTGGGGAAAAAATCATAGAATTGCCACATGCATGATGGTGGTAAAATAGTAGTGTACCTCTCACGGCCATTGGAAATTTGACTAAAACAATTATCAAAACCATTATCATTTGGAAGTAATGGCTATGGCGTATTCAGTGGTGTGTGAAGGATGAAATGAAATCACAAAGAAAACACGTATGGGGCCACCGCACCATTAGCGTTCATGATAGTTTCTTCTCCGTCAAGTCTTCAACACTACGTGTCTCATTAAAATTTTATATTCACATATATATTATTTTATATCACTATAATTTCAAGCTAAATTGAAAAAATGAAACGTTAAAACTTCTAATTGTATTTTTACCAGAAACTTTTATCGATATGATAAACTGTAATGGGAAGAAGATGAAGGGAAAAGATCATGTGAAAATAATTTTATAGATATTTTTAATTAATTATACTTTTATTTTACTAGGTTGAACAAACTGTTGATTGAGCTTTGAGATAATTATAGTCAATGATATTGATAGCAATAAACTGATTCTGGCTTGAAATCTACAGCAACTAATGCGTAGAAGCCCGAAGTAAATTTTCATAACACAAATGAAAATTTCATTGAATAATGTAAAAGAACACACTGTCATCATGATGATGCTTCCTATTCATTACCAAGATCAATTAATGTGTAAATAGTCCTTAATTGATTCCCACCCGTTTTTTTTTCTTTTTACGCAGAACAAACAAAAACCAAACATAGGTCAAGAAATCATGCTAAGCTGGAGAGCAAAGTCCAACGTTCATATTTGAGCAAAATAATTGAAACCTAGGTCCCTGGTTCCGTAAATTCATCATTGTTTCAAAATGAAGCCAAGAAACACTTACTAGGGTTAAAAAAAACAAACATGTACCTCCACTCACCTTGACAATCGTGACCTAGGCCCGTTTCAATCGTGACGTGTCCCTGTCGACAACATTGTCCCAGAGAAAACGCTCCACGTGTAGGGTCAACAAGATATCCCCTTAAAAGATCCAACGAACAGTTTAGCTAACGTTTTCTAACTCTTATAAACATTTGTGTCTTGGCCTTATTTTCTGACCTAACAATAGCGGTTCTCAGATACAGCATTGGTGAGTGGGTCTCCAACATGGGTCCCACACAGCGTAAAGTGAAAGCTCTTTTCCTTCAACCACGTTTGCCCCACCACCATTCACTCTATAAAATTCAACACCTTCTCTTCACAAACAAAATAACTGCTACTTCTCTTCCTCCATAATCTTCCATGGCTTCTCTCGCATTCTCCTTCTTCTTCCTCCTTCTCTTCTTCTCTGCTTCATCAGGTAAAACCATTTATCTCTCACATCTCCTACTCATGCTCTTTCTTTCAGTTTAGGGTCTGGGTTAAAACATCTTTGCCGTTCTTTATAATAAGTACTTTTATAATGTAACTGGTTCCACTTTTCAGAAGTGATTTTTTACAGACCCAGGTGTTATTTTCAAAAGCTGATTTTCATATACGTGTTCTAGAAACTTTTTTAGAACAAAAGAATCACATTTGCTATGTTAAAAGTATAACTATTAAATCCTGTAAATCAGATTTTTTTTTTCTTTGACGTACAATGATGAATTGTATATACTATCCCTACTCTTATCATCAGGCCGACCTAATAATTCTTCTAAAAAACACACATGAAACCTAGAAAATCACATTCCAAATATAGCCAAACACGCTAATAGCTTTAACATTACATGCATGATTTCGTCCTTGTCCTTGGTAATAGAAGTTTTCAAACATCGTTATATATACATATATGTATATTATCTTGATAGTTTTTTAATTAAAGATGAACGTATTTTAGTGGGGTAAATTCCAATTTGAATTAAAAAAATAAAGGGCCAAAAGAACTTAAACTATATTTAAAAATTTTGAATGTTTAATGTAGATAAATTTGCATGGATCGAAATATGTATACACTTGGTATACTGACATAAATTCCTTTTCTGATGACTATGCAGAAGCAGGAAGCGTGGGAATAAACTATGGAAGAATAGCGAACAACCTACCTACACCGGAGAAGGTGGTGGAGCTTCTCAAGTCCGAGGGTATCAACCGCGTGAAGCTCTACGACACCGACGCGAACGTGCTAACCGCGTTTGCAAACACAGGAATCAAGGTTACAGTCGCGATGCCAAACGAGCTTCTCTCAAACGCCGCCGCGGACCAATCCTTCACCGACGCGTGGGTCCAAGCCAACATCACCGCCTACTACCCGGACACACAAATCGAAGCCATCGCCGTCGGAAACGAAGTCTTCGTCGACCCAAACAACACCACCGATTACTTAGTACCCGCCATGAAGAACGTCTACGCTTCACTGAAAAATCAAAACTTGGACACCAACATCAAAATCTCCTCACCCGTCGCACTCTCGGCGCTTCAAAACTCTTTTCCCGCGTCATCCGGTTCGTTCAAAACTGAACTGGTTGAACCGGTTATTAAACCGATGCTGGATTTATTACGCCAAACCGGGTCCTACCTCATGCTGAACGCGTATCCTTTCTTCGCTTACGCTGCAAACTCTGATAAAATCTCATTAGACTATGCTTTGTTTAATGAGAATTCCGGCGTAGTCGATTCCGGGAATGGATTAAAATACACGAACCTATTCGACGCTCAAATCGACGCCGTTTTTGCTGCCATGTCAGCAATTCAATACGACGACGTTAAGATTGCAGTTTCAGAAACTGGTTGGCCTTCTATCGGAGACTCTAACGAAATCGGAGCTAGCCCTGAGAATGCGGCGTCGTATAACGGAAACTTGGTTAAGCGCGTGTTGAGTGGGAGTGGGACTCCTCTTAGACCAAACGACTCTTTAGACGTTTTTCTCTTCGCGCTTTTCAATGAGAATCAGAAAACGGGTCCCACATCGGAGAGAAACTACGGGTTGTTTTACCCCGATGAGACAAAGGTTTACGATATACCGCTCACGGTTTCAAACGCCGCGGCGCCGTCGTCCGGCGTCGGGAGGAGTCAGGTTCCGGTGAGTGGTGGTGACGTGTCAACGAGTTCTTCTAAGGGCCAGACTTGGTGCGTTGCCAATGGCGGTTCTTCTGAGGAGAAGCTTAAGGATGCTATTAATTACGCTTGTGGAGAGGGTGGTGCTGATTGCACTCCGATTCAACCCGGTGCCACGTGTTACAATCCTAATACATTGGAGGCACATGCTTCATACGCTTTCAACAGTTACTATCAGAAGAAGGCACGTGCCGCCGGCACGTGCGATTTTGGAGGCGTTGCTTATGTTGTCACTCAACCTCCTAGTAAGTATCACATTTGACTCTTTGGTTTTCTTAATATTTCAGAATTTTACAACATGTTTTAATTGGTAAAATAAAATAAATAATTTTTTCTTTAAAATAAAAATAAAGTAAAGTAGATTATTAAGCAACTTTATTTTGCACCCAATTGTAAATTACATAGTTATCAGGCAACTCACTTATAAATTTATTTTTTTTTTCTTATGAATATTACAATTATTTATTGAATATTTTTTGATTATTAAATACCGATTACGACCAAGAAATGTTGTTAAAGTATTGATTGTTTGGTCCCATGAGTTGATAAGGTTGAGATGGAGGGTTTATTAGGTTATTGATTGCTTGGTACTATTTGTTGATAGTTAAAGTCTAAATGGAACGGTTATTTTGTCGATGTCATTGCATTAAAAGCATTGGTATGCATGAATTGATAGATAGATTAATGTTTGTTGAAACCGTGTTTTGTGAATTTGTGTTGCAGAGTATGGAAGCTGCGAATTCCCCACAGGATACTGAATGGATCGTTTGGTGAAGTCTTGATTTGGATTTAATTGAGATTTTAGGCTTTGAGAAATACTGTGACACTATTTGTAGCAATAAATATATATGATTTATTTGTAATTATCTTCATTTATGTAATAATAATGAAAGAAAATATAGATCACATTTCTTAAGAACTTGTGTTACTTCTTTACGTTTCTTCTGCTCTTTTAAGGCATTGATATTTCTTGTTGTGCAAGATAATTTACAAAGCAATGCAAGCTTATTAGGAATGTCTATAGGAGTAGATTTTTATTTATTTAAAGAAGTAGTTGAGTACTACCATGGAAACATTGAATAGCCTATACCGTACGTAAAATGAAGGCTAATAATAATTAATTCAGTTATAAATCATACAATCTCACTCTCCCGAAATTGTTAACATAAGATGATTCTGGTAGTCTGTCTTTGATAGAGTAAATTTTGATTACAGGGATATTCAAAGTTGTTAGTTGAAATGTTGGCTGTATAGTTAGTTGGCAGATTGTAAAAAGAAATTAAGAATGAATAATAGACTTTTAATGCACACATTGTTCATCTATTGAAACACTTCCTCATTGCTCATCTTTCTCTCATTGTTCTTCATTGTGACAATTAAGTTGCTATCCACATTGTTAACATTTTTCAGTTTTTCACTATTGGTTATATGGCCATTATGCAAATGTATAAGTGATTTCTGATTGAAAATAAAAAAAAAAAAATATTTTTATTCTGCTTATTATTATTTTGGTCAATATGTTTAATAATTGTGGTTGAAATTTACAGTGGATTTATATTTTAGCCAAGCTAAAATAATTAATTAAATCGTCACTAGTTTGTTTTCTGAAAACTTGCATAATTTTGACAAGTTACTAATTTATGTATACTAAAATAAAATTAGTGAGATCAAGGATTTAAAAAGGTTTTTAGAATTTTGGAATTACATGTTCACGTGGGAACAGTACTCTATTTGTGTGTGTTCATCAGATTTTTAGAAAATGATCAAGTGTCAAGTGTTAACTGGTAAAGTATTGGGCTTTAGAAAATAAAACTAAATTATACAACAAACTGGACTCTATTTTGTTGGGTTCTTTCTTCCTGGACTTTAAGGCCCGCACTCATAACACTTCATAGGCAATGAAAATAAAGAGTGTAAAAATTAATGTAATTGTCATTACTAAATATAATAACACTATAGAGAATATAAGAAAAAGTTTCATGCATGTGATTATTGTTTATAGTGTAAAATTGTTTACACAGTTATCTCATCACCGTTACAGTAAATTTATTTACTGTGATAATAATTTTCTCTTTAGAATCTAACTAAATTTGATGTTAATGCATGACCATTAAATTTAAAAATTAATAATAAATACCCGATAAGAAAATTTACGAGGAGTTAAGTGTAAAGTGAGTTATTTCATAAAACTTGAAATGATATTATGTTAAGGTGCATTTCATCTATTTAACGGGGTAATCTTCAAATTCATACCTGTTGAAAAAAATATTCAAACTGAATAATGAAAGAAAAAATTGTATCCACGCAAACAAATAAAACCGAAGTAGTACATTTTGTAACATAGGGTCCATCGATGTTTCTCTTTCCTTATTTGCTAAGAAACTTTATAACAGTACAACATAAAGATACAGATACTTGTTTAAGGCTAAGTTATATATTCAATTTTAGAAATGTTACATTTTTATATTCAATCTTTATTCTTTAAAAACTTATAATTTAATTTTCATTTTCTTTTATTTTTCATACAATCTTCTTTTATCAGTCTTTCATTAATTATCTCAACAACTAACAAACGTTAATTGTTTGCTCTTTTTTTTCTTTAAATATTTGACTTTTTCGTTGATCTCTTATTCAGTCATATAAACGTCCAACAGACAAAATAAGCGAAAAAGTGCCGAATGAGATATTAAATACCAAAAAAAAAAAGTGGTCATAAAAATCAATGTTTTATTATCATAGATAAAAATATCTATGTAGTTTAAAAACAAGAGACACACACATAAAGAAAATAAAATGTTTGATGTAAACAAAAATGTTTGATTTAAACAAAGGAAGTGGAAATGAAAAGGTTAGGAAAGAAGAAGAAGAGAGTGATGAAGCAGTTGGAGGGTGGGAGTATTATTAGTTGGTGAGAAGGTCGTGTTGGTGCGTGTTGGAAAGAATAATAAAAACAGAACCGACCAAACCCAAACGTAGGAAAAGGCAATGAAGATAAGCACGAAAAATGTTGCGTAAACAAATTGCGCGGCTCTAACATTTTCCCGCGCACGAATCAACCAAACCAAACCAACAAATAAAGAAAAGACAAAAGCGTGTGAGAGAGAGAGAAACAAAAATTAACAAATGATTCGATGAATGAATGAATGCGTTTCCCGAGCCACACCCTGCAACTGGCGTGCGCGCTGAGCAACAAAAATTAAAATTTTATTATAAATAAATAATAATAAAAAATTCACAAATTCCCATAGTGCCCACCACATTTGATATTTTTTGTTCTTGTTCTGGTTCCAAGCTCTTTCCCCTTTCTTCTTCTGTGTGTTCTCAACACTGTTCCCTTTCATATCTTCTTCACATACTACAATCATCATTTGGAAATCGTCATCTTCTCACACTTTCAACTTTATTACTAATACTCCCTGTTAACCTTACATTTAGATAAAGAACAAAATCATGGATATTTTTTCTTTAAAATGAAAATTAATTAAGAGACAATACAACGTACATATAATTAGTTATAAAGATAAATACATATACTATAAAATATAAAAAAATATATATTTTATAAATGAGTTGATTATTTGATTACTTATTACAGTTGATTGTATTTTATTGCGTATTACAAACTATGTAAGAAATACGTTATTTTGTGTGTGTTTTATTGTTTATTAGATTTTCATATGAGTGGTAGTACAGAGTAAATGATGAATCCAACTTGTTTAATTTCAATTCACGTGAAATTCGTTCACTAGTAAATGTTGTGTCGTAAGTGTATTTTTTAAAAAAAATCTTAAATACATAGAAATGTTAGGTTTGAAATAATATAGTGTGAAATCAAATTTTATACCAACAAATATCGGAGGTATGATGATAAATAAACTAATATCTTGTAAAAATACAAGTTTGATTATTATTGCTGACTTGATAATTTTATAAGAGAATAATATATATATATATATATTGATATATATACACTCTTGGATCTCGAAACTTATTTTAGTTGTAACGAGTCTCTAAAACCTATTTAAAAATTTTAGTAGTTATAAAAATATTTAAAGAGGTACTCACAAAAATAATCTTATGTTTTACTAAGAAAATACAAACGAACTAATAAACTCGATTCAAATACTGGCTTACTATATATGTACTGTCTTTCGTATATTTAATAAATGGATAAGATTTGTTACAAGATTTTTTTGTTTTTTATATTCTTTCAAACCTTTCGCTCATTGTATCCATAACTCATGTAATAAAATCATAAAACAGGATGAAAAATATCATCATAAAATTTAAATTTTAAACAAACTAAACAAAAGATATATATGAACTTTTATTTATATTCATACCCTTCTTTAATCAAAATGAAAATTAGTTTTAAAAAAATAATTAAAAAATTTAAAAGTGATAATATTAAAGAATAATATTTATGTGTTTAGTTATTGAATTCATTTTGAGCCGAGATCACTAATTAAAACGAATTTAATACTAATAGAATAGAAATAGAATTGTCTTTTCATATAAATATCTCATTAATACTATATAGATCGTTGAAAGGATCTCGAAGACTCACCAACACACAAAAGCCGGAATCTTTCAGAAAATGGATTCCTATTTGAAGGATGCATAATCGCATAGAGAAGTTCACACTAAACCGTTAATTTAGGATCCAATTCGATATTTTTCTTAGAGATATTTTACATCAATTCACGTGTCTCATACACATCAATAAAACGTCATCTCATTTAAATTACACAATTTTTAGCGTTGAACTTAAATATTTTGGTATATCATTTGGGAAATGTAATTTTTATTGTTATTTTTTAATAAATAGGATGTTTTATTTTTCTGTTAAACATTAAATCCCTCACTTAATATTTTTTATCACGTGATCTATTATTTCATGTCTTTCTTAGAATATTTAGCTGAATATGTTTTTGTTCATTATCCCTCTCTAAATTTAAACTAAGTTTATATTAAGGTTATTAAATGTGTTTTTAGATATTCTTATAAGTATTAATATCAATTGATGTTACATTTTTTAATGATATAACCTTCTTTTTGTTTTTTATAGATTATTCTTTTTTATTTTAATAGGTTTCTTCGATTTCGTCTTTTGATTTAATAAATAACTTCACCAAAGTGTTAGTGAAACTCTATCTCATCTTCCTAATTTAGTTAAAGTTACTCTTTTCATATCACATTATATATAATGAGTTAATTCTACATTATTTGATTCTTATTATGATTGTCAAGCATCATTGATTTCTCCATCAATTTGATATTAAAAATGTTTTCTTCATGGTGATTTCGAGAAGAAAATTTACATTAAACAATTTTTTGGGTTTGTTGCTGAGAGGTTTTTGTATTGAAATGAAGTGAAGAAGTGTATGTTTACCTAGTTGATAAGGTGTGGTTACAATAAATGGTGTTATTTAGATCTTTCAACTAAAAAAAACTAATTTTATCTCTAAGTGAGGTTGTTCTATCTCTAGGTAATGTGAGATTTCTAACATAGTTCATCCTACTACAACAATCTCTTACCACAGAGTCAATCCCTTACAACGGGACACAGATAATCCTAGGATAGACTTTGGGTGATGGATGTAACATCCTAAAAAAAAAAAAAAAAAAAAAAAAAAAAAAAATCGTATCGATGCTACAAGATCGCCGATGCTACAAAGATCGCCTCGATGCTACAAAGATCGCCTGATGGGTACTATTCGTCTGTATACTATTCACTATTCGTCTGTCTACTATTCACTATTCGTCTGTCTACTATTCACAGTTTCGTCTGTCTACTATTCACAGTTTCGTCTGTATGACCAATCTCTACAGTTTCGTCTGTACATGTATCGTCTGTACAGTATCGTCTGTACAGTATCGTCTGTACAGTACCGTCTGTACAGTACCGTCTGTCCTGGAAGCATTTCAACGCTAACTTCCAGCTCATTTTTCGTATTAATGGAGGCCGAATTGGACTTTGGGGTCTTCATAGCTTTTGTAGGTCTTGAAGTCTTCTTTCATTTGACACCAAGAACGCCTCAATTGGAGTTTTGTAGCCCGAGTTATAGTCCGAATACTAAAACTGGTCACCTAAGTCAAGTACCCAACTCTCTCACAAAACACTTCTAATTTTTATTTAATTCTTTTAGTTGTAAGCAAAACGACAAAAGTGGAAAAATTGGGAAACCTTTTAGCTATTACACTTCACAAATTGCCATGTGCGATGAATGAAGAGAAGCCAAAGTGAAGATAAGATAAGAAAGCATTAAATGAAGATAAGATAAGTCTTATCTCATGCATTTAATGACTTAGTTACTTTTTGAAGTAACTAATGGTTACAGTAACTAAAACATCCTAACTAGTTAGTTACATATTATTTTATTATTTTATTTCACTTATAAATAGAGACCATTCTGGACAATGTTGAGACATCTTGAACCGTAGCACACTTGCACACAAAATCACCAAAATTCAATTGTTTTCACTTGGCAAAACCGTGAAATACCTTTGGTCCAATTTCAACCTTCAAAAGTTTTCCAATAGTAATCAAAATAAGTCAAGGTAAGGGAAGCTATCCTTATCCTATTTTACTATTCATGTATACAATATTTTACTATTCATATTCTTAGTATGCTCTGTGGTTGCGGTTTTGTCCGATCTTCCACATCAGAAAAGAATATTTATATTCACATGAACAGTGATCGTCTATGACTTTACTATTCACATGAACAGTGATCGTCTATTTCAGTCATAATTTGATAAAAATGATGTGAGCATGACTTGAACCCACAACCTTCAGGTTTTCAATCATGTTCTAACCAACTAAGCTATTCCAGCTTTTGTCTATAATAACACATCTTTATATATTTATACTGAAATATTTCCGTTTTCATTTGTTTATACTACATATAATTGGAGATCTTAAAATTTTGAGATCTAACTAGGAGGCTCTGCCACCTTTACTGATTTCATAACTTTAAGTTATCTATATAATATTTAATTCTATGAACTTGAATGACCTTTGATGTGAACTTGGATGACCTTTATTATGAACTTGAATTGTGTTTGTTTACCTTTTCTTTAAACTTGGATGATGATTGAGATTGTGACTAATTACATATGTTATGCACTTGGTGGACTTGTAATATCAACAAGTTGGTCTTTTTTAAATGAGATTTTAGAAAGGAGATAAAATTTCATTCATTCATACATTGCCTCAAAAGAGGTGGCCTCGGTTAGAGGTGCAGATAATAAACTTAATCCGTGCGTCTAAGCGTGATGCTAAGACTTGGGGGATTTTATAGTGAGAATTCATTTAAATCATGATGATCACATGATTGTTTATGAGATTCTGTGCACCACTTGGAAATCCCAACTGGTCGGTAAGTTTTACGATGATGATATCGTATTATCTGAGATGGTACCACATTTCATATTTTTGGAGTTGAGGTTGGAGCATGCATCATATAGAAATTTCATTTAAGTTATAATTCATTCTTTATCATGATATGTATCATATTGATATTTTTATATGATATGTATTATATTGATATTTTTACATGATAAGTATTTTTATTAAGATATTGGAACTTACCCTTGCGTGTTTGTGTCTGTGGTTTGACACCTGTGATGATCCTAAATTTTATTTGGGGGAGCAGATTAACAGGATAATTATATTTGGAGATGTGAAGGAAGGATAGCAAACATGAGGAATTTTGTGAATAATATGTATATTATAATTATCACAATATTACGTACTATGTGACATTTTGTAAATAACTTTTAATGTATGGTTACGATATGATCTATGTGATGTGTTTTATTTTTTTGTGACGTTGTTTGTTAGCAAGAAGAAATTATTTTAAGATTCTATTTAAATAAATCTAAATGAAGGGAAACATTTTCAAATAATAACGATAAATGAAGAAGATAAATATATTACGGCGGGGTCGTTACAAGTTGGTATCAGAGCAGTATGTTTTCTTGGACTTGTGAATTTTGAGCTAACCATGTTTTTGTTGTGATTAAGTAATTAGTAGTGTGTTTAGAAGCAATAAGGTTGTGTGAATGATTGTGCTATATATTTTGTTTGATTGTTAGTTGGTGTACTTTGAGATTTTTTTTTCTCTAATAATAATAATAGATGGCTGGAAACAATGATATGGCAATTGCGAAGGCACTTGAAAATCTTGCCCAAGCAATTGGAAATCAGAATAGGAACAACAATGAGCAAACGGAATACTGTGGACTTGAGCGTTTTCAGAGGAATAATCCGCCTACTTTTGGAGGTAGATATGACCCTGAAGGTGCTCAACGATGGCTAAGGGAGATTGAGAAAATCTTCCGAGTAATGGGATGTTGCGAAGATAAAAAGGTAATTTTCGCAACTCATATGTTAGTGGAGGAGGCAGAGTATTGGTGGGAAAATACCTGTCAGTATGTAGAAACGGAAGGAGAAACAATAAAATGGGAAGAATTTAAAGAATTATTTTTAGAAAAATATTTTCCTGAAGACATAAGAAATAAAAAAGAAATGGAGTTTTTGGAATTAAAACAAGGGAACTTAACAGTTGCTGAATATGCGGTCAGATTTGAGGATTTAGTCAGATATTCTGCACACTACCAAGGGAAAGATGGTGAAAGGTCTAAATGTGTTAAATTTTTAAATGGCTTACGTCCTGAAATAAAACAGGCCATAAATTATCAAGGTATTCACCAATTTCCAGTACTTGTAAATATGTGCAGAATATATGATGAGGATTCTCGTGCTAGAGCTGTATATTATAAAAATAAAAACATTGGAGGACCCATTAAAAATAAAAGATTTGGGTTTCAAAATAGAGGGAAACCATACCAAGCTTCTCAAGGATTTAGGGAACGTCCTGTTGGGAATTTCTCTAAAGTTCCTATGAGAAATCGTGAATCTAATCCTGTTAATGTCAAGTGCTTTAAGTGTGGAGAATTGGGGCACTATGCTTCATCATGTACCTTCTGCTACAAGTGTAACAACAAGGGACATCTAGCAAAAGATTGTCCAGCAAAAGGAAACATGCAAGGAAATCAATCTGAAAAACCAAAAGCCAAAGGAAGAATCTTTTCTCTTAATGGAACTGAGACTTCAGAATCGGAACCTTTAATTCGAGGTAAATGCTTCATAAATGAAACTCCTTTAACTGTGTTATTTGATTCTGGTGCTACTCATTCTTTCGTATCATATTCTTGTGTACAAAAATTGAAACTCCCTGTGTCTTCATTAAACTTTAAATTAGAAGTAAATACTCCAACTGGGACTTCAGTTTTAACCTCAGATATTTGTTTAAACTGTAACCTAAAAATTTATGAGAAAACTTTCTATGTCAATTTGATTTGTTTACCCCTTCAACAAATTGAAGTTGTTTTAGGTATGGATTGGTTGTCCACTAATCATGTTTTGTTGAATTGCTTTGACAAAACAATTATTTTTCGAGATCCGGAGGTGAGTAGGGATATTGAAATTATTTCCATAAATAAAGTCTTAAAATCTTTAAAGGAAAACAATACCCAAGTATACATGATCACCGCTAATGAAACTAAATCTGAAAATGAGGTGAGTAGTGTGCCTGTAGTAAAAGATTTTGCTGAGGTATTTCAAGAAGTAGATAAGTTACCTCCTGAAAGAGAGGTTGAATTTTCCATTGATTTAATCCCAGGAACAGGACCAATTTCCATAGCACCATATAGAATGTCTCCTGTAGAATTAGCTGAAGTTAAGAAACAAATTGAAGAATTGTTAAGTAAACAGTTTGTAAGACCTAGCGTATCACCATGGGGAGCTCCAGTTTTGTTAGTTAAGAAAAAAGATGGAACCATGAGAATGTGTATAGATTATAGACAATTGAATAAAGTAACCATTAAGAATAAATATCCATTGCCTAGGATTGATGATCTTATGGACCAATTAAGAGGAGCATGTATTTTTAGTAAGATTGATTTAAGGTCAGGATATCACCAGATTAGGGTAAAATCCGAGGATATTCCAAAAACTGCTTTTAGTACTCGTTATGGGCATTATGAGTATTTAGTTATGCCTTTTGGAGTGACTAATGCTCCTGCAGTATTTATGGATTACATGAACCGAATTTTTCACCCTTATCTTGATCAATTTGTAATTATATTCATTGATGATATCTTAGTGTACAGTAAAACTAGGGAAGATCATGCTAAACACTTAGAAATAGTATTGCAAATCTTAAAGGACAGACAACTCTTTGCTAAATTATCTAAGTGTGAATTTTGGATGGAGAAAATGAGCTTTTTAGGTCATGTAATAACTCAAGGAGGAATATCTGTAGATCCCTCTAAGGTACAATCTGTTTTGGAGTGGGAGAGACCTAAAAGTGTAACAGAGATTAGGAGTTTTCTAGGATTAGCAGGATATTATAGGAGATTTATTAAAGATTTTTCTAAAATAGCTTTATCTTTGACTACCTTGACCCGAAAGAATCAAGCATTTATTTG
This sequence comes from Hylodesmum podocarpum, assembly GCA_026586105.1. Lineage (NCBI taxonomy): Eukaryota > Viridiplantae > Streptophyta > Magnoliopsida > Fabales > Fabaceae > Hylodesmum > Hylodesmum podocarpum. The sequence continues at coordinate 1,799,530 of JALJEV010000519.1, read as the reverse complement.
GACTACTGAATGTGAGGATAGTTTTCAAACTCTTAAAGAAAGATTGACCACTGCCCCAGTATTGACCTTACCTGATCCTAAGAAACCTTTTGTACTATATTGTGATGCATCTAAAATGGGTTTAGGAGGAGTATTGATGCAAGATGGTAAAGTGGTAGCATATGCTTCTAGACAGCTTAAGATACATGAGAAAAATTACCCAACCCATGATCTAGAATTAGCAGCTGTAGTATTCACACTTAAGATGTGGAGACACTATTTGTATGGAACAAGGTTTGAAGTATTTAGCGATCACAAAAGCCTTAAATATTTATTTAGTCAAAAAGATTTGAACATGAGACAACGAAGATGGATGGAATTTTTAAAAGATTATGATTTTGAACTTAATTACCATCCCGGAAAGGCTAATGTGGTAGCAGATGCTTTAAGTAGGAAGTCTTTGATCATGTCTTCATTGATGATTAGAGAAATGGATTTATTGGAACAATTTCGGGATCTTAGTTTAGTGTGTGAAACTACTAATACGAGTATTAAATTGGGAGCTTTGCAAATTTCTAACATATTTTTGGAAGAAATTAGACAGAAGCAAGAATTGGATCCTTTTCTGAAAACCCAAATAGAAATTTTGACTCAAGGAAAGAGTAGTAAGTTTAAGATTGGAATGGATGGTATTTTGAGGTTTCAAGATAGAATTTGTATTCCTAATATAACAGAAGTTAGAAAAACAATTTTGGAGGAAGCACATAAAAGCAAATTAAGTATTCATCCTGGTGCCACTAAGATGTACAAAGATTTGAAAACCATATTCTGGTGGCCTGGAATGAAGAAAGAAATTTGTCAATATGTGTATTCTTGTTTAATTTGTCAAAAAGCTAAAATAGAACATCAAAAACCTTCAGGTCTGCTACAACCTTTAGAAATACCACAATGGAAATGGGATAGCATATCTATGGATTTTGTAGTAGCCTTACCAAGAAGCCCTAGGGGATTTGATTCAATTTGGGTTATAGTAGATCGTTTAACTAAGTCTGCACATTTTATTCCTATTAATATTAAATATTCTTTAGAGAAATTAACTAATTTATACATAGGTGAGATTGTAAGATTACATGGTGTACCATCTAGTATTGTATCAGATAGAGATCCTAGATTTACTTCAAGATTTTGGGAGAGTTTACATAAAGCTTTAGGAACCAAATTAAAATTAAGTTCTCGCTTATCATCCCCAAACCGATGGACAACCGAAAGAACAATCCAATCTTTAGAAGATTTATTGAGAGCTTGTGTTTTAGAACATAAGGGTTGTTGGGTAGACTTTTTGCCTTTGATAGAATTTACCTACAATAATAGTTTTCATTCTTCCATTGGAATGACACCGTTCGAAGCTTTATATGGAAGAAAATGTAGAACCCCTTTGTGTTGGGCTGAATCAGGAGAAAATTTAATTTTAGGACCTGATATTGTACAACAAACCTCAGAAAAGATTAAGTTCATTCAGGAAAAGATGAGAACGGCACAAAGTAGGCAGAAAAGTTATCATGACAAAAGAAGAAAAGATTTGGAATTTGATGTTGGTGATCACGTATTCTTAAGGGTAAATCCATGGACAGGTATTGGGAGAGTTTTAAAATCCCGAAAACTTTCACCGCGTTTCATTGGTCCCTTCCAAATAATAAAAAGAGTAGGCCCTGTGGCTTACCAAATTGCTTTACCTCCAATTCTTTCTAATCTTCATAATGTCTTTCATGTTTCACAACTTCGTAAATACATTCCTGATTCATCACATGTAATTGAGTTAGATGATGTACAAATAAAGGATAATCTAACATATGAAGCATTACCAATGAGAATTGAGGATAGGAGAATCAAAACATTAAGAGGAAAGGATATTCCTTTAGTAAAGGTTATTTGGAGAACGGATGATGCAACATGGGAATTAGAAAGTGAGATGCAGAAAAGCTACCCGGCATTATTTGAATGAGGTAAATTTCGAGGACGAAATTTATTTTTAGGGGGATAGAATTGTAACATCCTAAAAAAAAAAAAAAAAAAAAAAAAAAAAAAAAAAAAAAAAAAAAAAAAAAAAAAAAAAAGTATCGTCTGATGCTACAGTATCGTCTGATGCTACAGTATCGTCTGATGGGTACTATTCGTCTGTATACTATTCACTATTCGTCTGTCTACTATTCACTATTCGTCTGTCTACTATTCACAGTTTCGTCTGTCTACTATTCACAGTTTCGTCTGTATGACCAATCTCTACAGTTTCGTCTGTACATGTATCGTCTGTACAGTATCGTCTGTACAGTATCGTCTGTACAGTACCGTCTGTACAGTACCGTCTGTCCTGGAAGCATTTCAACGCTAACTTCCAGCTCATTTTTCGTATTAATGGAGGCCGAATTGGACTTTGGGGTCTTCATAGCTTTTGTAGGTCTTGAAGTCTTCTTTCATTTGACACCAAGAACGCCTCAATTGGAGTTTTGTAGCCCGAGTTATAGTCCGAATACTAAAACTGGTCACCTAAGTCAAGTACCCAACTCTCTCACAAAACACTTCTAATTTTTATTTAATTCTTTTAGTTGTAAGCAAAACGACAAAAGTGGAAAAATTGGGAAACCTTTTAGCTATTACACTTCACAAATTGCCATGTGCGATGAATGAAGAGAAGCCAAAGTGAAGATAAGATAAGAAAGCATTAAATGAAGATAAGATAAGTCTTATCTCATGCATTTAATGACTTAGTTACTTTTTGAAGTAACTAATGGTTACAGTAACTAAAACATCCTAACTAGTTAGTTACATATTATTTTATTATTTTATTTCACTTATAAATAGAGACCATTCTGGACAATGTTGAGACATCTTGAACCGTAGCACACTTGCACACAAAATCACCAAAATTCAATTGTTTTCACTTGGCAAAACCGTGAAATACCTTTGGTCCAATTTCAAAAGTTTCCAACTTTTCTTCACTTCTCTCTCTACCCTTCTTTACGGGAGTTAAGAAAAACATTGATACTAATCCATTTCAACCTTCAAAAGTTTTCCAATAGTAATCAAAATAAGTCAAGGTAAGGGAAGCTATCCTTATCCTATTTTACTATTCATGTATACAATATTTTACTATTCATATTCTTAGTATGCTCTGTGGTTGCGGTTTTGTCCGATCTTCCACATCAGAAAAGAATATTTATATTCACATGAACAGTGATCGTCTATGACTTTACTATTCACATGAACAGTGATCGTCTATTTCAGTCATAATTTGATAAAAATGATGTGAGCATGACTTGAACCCACAACCTTCAGGTTTTCAATCATGTTCTAACCAACTAAGCTATTCCAGCTTTTGTCTATAATAACACATCTTTATATATTTATACTGAAATATTTCCGTTTTCATTTGTTTATACTACATATAATTGGAGATCTTAAAATTTTGAGATCTAACTAGGAGGCTCTGCCACCTTTACTGATTTCATAACTTTAAGTTATCTATATAATATTTAATTCTATGAACTTGAATGACCTTTGATGTGAACTTGGATGACCTTTATTATGAACTTGAATTGTGTTTGTTTACCTTTTCTTTAAACTTGGATGATGATTGAGATTGTGACTAATTACATATGTTATGCACTTGGTGGACTTGTAATATCAACAAGTTGGTGCTGTTTTAAATGAGATTTTAGAAAGGGAGATAAAATTTCATTCATTCATACATTGCCTCAAAAGAGGTGGCCTCGGTTAGAGGTGCAGATAATAAACTTAATCCGTGCGTCTAAGCGTGATGCTAAGACTTGGGGGATTTTATAGTGAGAATTCATTTAAATCATGATGATCACATGATTGTTTATGAGATTCTGTGCACCACTTGGAAATCCCAACTGGTCGGTAAGTTTTACGATGATGATATCGTATTATCTGAGATGGTACCACATTTCATATTTTTGGAGTTGAGGTTGGAGCATGCATCATATAGAAATTTCATTTAAGTTATAATTCATTCTTTATCATGATATGTATCATATTGATATTTTTATATGATATGTATTATATTGATATTTTTACATGATAAGTATTTTTATTAAGATATTGGAACTTACCCTTGCGTGTTTGTGTCTGTGGTTTGACACCTGTGATGATCCTAAATTTTATTTGGGGGAGCAGATTAACAGGATAATTATATTTGGAGATGTGAAGGAAGGATAGCAAACATGAGGAATTTTGTGAATAATATGTATATTATAATTATCACAATATTACGTACTATGTGACATTTTGTAAATAACTTTTAATGTATGGTTACGATATGATCTATGTGATGTGTTTTATTTTTTTGTGACGTTGTTTGTTAGCAAGAAGAAATTATTTTAAGATTCTATTTAAATAAATCTAAATGAAGGGAAACATTTTCAAATAATAACGATAAATGAAGAAGATAAATATATTACGGCGGGGTCGTTACAATGGACCTAACTTATCCTACAAATCAGCTTGTAAGGTGAGAATTGTTCCTCACTTATATATATGCGAGAAATTCTATCTCTAAGCGATATAAGATTTTCAACATTTTCAACACACCTCCTCACTCAAAACATGACAGCAAGACACAATAAACCATACAATTACTTCAAGATTAATAAATAAAATATTACTACCCAAACTAATCTTAATCAATGATTATGGTTATATGGAGATTTATATCAACCAAATAATTACTTGACTTGAGATTTTATGAAATCAAATATATTACGATAACCTGGCAATTATTCACACTACCTCGAATCATTTTCTTCACGAAATAATTAAATACACAAATGTTAGTTATTATTTTGTAAAACTATCATCTAAGAAAATTAATATCAAGTTTCCCAACTCTAACAACTAACCAACTTGTATTATAAGGACTAAACATATAATTTAAACTCCGACACTACCTTACGGAAAAATGTTAAAATATTAATCTTTTATATAAATATAAATATAGGAAGTTGATTTTTTACGAGATTAAATTGATGTAATATCTTAAAATTCAAATATTAAATAAATCAGCTTCAATAAAAAATCTAAATTATCTAAAATCTCAATTTTTTGGGTGAATTATAAAAAAAAAGTTAAATTATAAAAAAATGTTAATCAGTACGTGGACTATTTTTTCCACAAACAAACACGCCCATCTAGATATTTTAACAAGTTTCAACTACTTCATCTACTTTTTCAATAATTTGATAAAAATAAATAATTATTTCTCTATATAAAAGCAAATACTCATTCTATTGAAATTATAAAAATATCTAATACTACTTTTAACTTGTTAAAATAATTTAACAGAAATATATATTGCATGTGATAAAAAAGTAGTTCGAAAATAAACTAAATCATTTCAAAATTGCAGACAAGTTACTGTGTCTCCAAAAACTGCTGTACTGTGTCTCCAAACTGCTGTACTGTGCCCTTGACAACTGCACCCTCTATGTGAATTCTGAGACCATAGAACCTTTAAATACTGTTCACTTTAAAAAAAAAAAAAACTGAATAAGGTGGAGAAAGAAATTGTAGGTTTATGATATTTGAAGTGTTATTTTGTAGAGAATTTCGGTGATTTTATGGAAACTTATGAATATAGGTGCATTTATAATTCATTCACATTCATTTTCAAAGTTAATTTGATTGCATTTAAATTTTCCACACATATAAAAATTCAACACATGTCTATCTTCCCCACCAAAAGAAATAAAAAACACACGTGTCATCTAAATGACAGTTCCTTTTGGCTTAGTCAAGTGGATATTATTGTATTTGAAAGTCTTTGTATAAAGGTGATGTGCTTGCATCAATCTGAACACAATATTTCAGCAGTAGAATTTTTAAAAAAATTTAATTGATAACTTTTTAAATAAAATAATTAAATATTTTGGTCAGATATACACATTCAATATAATCAAGTACATTAATGAAAATGGATAAAGATTAACTTATAATTTCTTCATCAACTTAATCTTCAAACGACCAAAAAGATCAGTTCAAGAAAAACAAGGTAATCAAAAGATTCTGTTCATTATCAAAATATCATCAAATGATAAAACCAATAATTAATTTAATTATATAACTTTAATTGTTGGTAAAATTTATAAATATTCTTTAATTTAATTTATTTTTAATTTTAAGATGGTATATAATTCAACAGACATTGAAAAAAATAATTATTCGTAATATGTAGAAAAAATATTAATTAATTTTAAAACCTAATTGATTAAAAAATGAAAATTACATAAATAGTTTAATTTAAAAAATAGCAACAAAAAGCTAGTTTTGAAAAAGATGTAAAAAAAAAAACAAAATCTTTAAAAATACAAAAAAAAAATGTAAAAATCTATTCAGGAAATCAATTTCTAAACTATTTTTTTTGGAAAGAAAAAAAAATAATTACACATCACAAAATTAACATGTACAGTATATTAGGGTTGTATGTTTTAAAATATTTTATTTGATTTTTGGACGTGTGAATAAAAAAATCATGAACAATAAGACTAGAGAGTCGCAATCTCAAAATATATGGTTTTTGAGTTTCCACACTGTTGTTTCTCCTAAATTTTCCATTATAGAGGCTTCAATTCCACCATTTGGATTCACCTTGAATAAAATCTAATTTGGTTGAAATCAAATTGTCTTTTGTGATGCCAAATTTTTTAAACAATCATTAGGTTATGTATATAAAAAGAATTTGACTATCGCAATTAACAATCACTGATAAAGAATATTTCTTTTATTATTAACGATTAGGTCTAATGTGCATGTATTTTATAAAAGATGTACATATCATTGTTGCTGCTTTGTTTTTAATCTAAAGATAAAATCTTTGATTGTTTAATCTCAAAACTTGAGTTTAGCTTTATTTAAACTCGTATTGGTATTTATCTCAAGAAAACACTTCCCCTCTTGAAAATTAGGGAACTGAATTTTCAAGTTTCTTTGGTTATGTTTGTTCATAAATAATTAATATTGAAGTGGTAACTGCTTTGACAAACTTTAACAAAGTAAGGTATAGAATTTTTTTTTTGAGAAATATAAATTTACATTATTTAATATATTTTTTTGCGTTTATCTTTTGGTATCTGTATTAATAATTATTATTATAAATTAGTATAAAATATTTTCAAAATCAAAATCAATTACTTTAAAGGAAGAAAATTATTTTTATTTATTATAATTTAAGATACAAATAAGATCCCATGTACATTACCACTTTGTAAATATTTGAAGGTATGCATGCATTAGAGAACCAACATAGTTCACACTGATAATCTTTTTATTATTTGAAAAAGAAAGTTAATTCAAACTTATAATTAATAAAGTTCCATTTAAAAATATAAATAGAAAAGAAAAATATTTGGCCAAATATCAATGATAGTCTTGCATGGCACAATCATCACCATGTACTCAACTAAAATAACTAAAATGAATAACAAAAAAAAATAAAATTATTTGTTTCCAATTTTCTTTACAAACTGAGGTAAAATCTGTCCAAAATTGAAATCCATAGCTTGAGAAGAAGGAAATGATGTGTGCATTTACCACTCTGTGTGCCCACTGAAAAAAGCAGAAAAATAAAGAAAAGAAAAAACAGAGGTATGATATCATGAAAGGGACCTCACCAAATGAAAAGTACACCAACCAATGCAAGGCAAATTTTACCTACAAGAAACTCCAAGGACCTTCTCGACATTACACAACAACCCCTTAACTCACTCTTCGTAATTTGCAACCTAAAAAAATAATAATAATTAAATAAAAAATCAGACAACAAAAAATAATAAAATAAAATAAAGAAAGCAAGACAATAGGTCAGTTTCCAAAGCAAACCAGAAAAAAAAGTAAAAAAATCATTTTTTTTAATTCTTTTCTTTTTTTCTTTTTTTAAATAAGGAATGACATTAGAGACAGACATAGCCAGGAAACCCACAGCGTGAAGAAAAACGCGAACACGCTTAACATTAACATCCATTTTTTTTTCTTTCTTTATTATTAATATATTTTGGTGTGTGTAGTTGTAAGTGAAGAAGAAGAAGAAGAAGAGGAGAAGGTGCTACCGCCTTCAATTCTCTCTCTTTCTCTCTCTATCTTTTCACTTTCTCTCTCTTCTTCATCATCTTATTATACCCTCTTCTCTTCCAATATCACAAACAAAACCCATTAATCAAACATACCCACATGTTTCTCTGAGCTCCAATCCAACAAAGTTTACACCTTATCTTGTTGGGTGTTCTTTTTTTAAATTTTTTTTCATTTCATTAATTTCTCCGAAAAAGATGCGGAGAGGAAGAGGAGGAGCCGCCGCCGTGTCGGCGGCGGCCGCGACGGCGGCGGCGAACGGATCCGTTTTAAAGGAGCCACGTTACCGAGGAGTGAGAAAGAGACCGTGGGGGAGGTTCGCGGCGGAGATCAGAGACCCTTTGAAGAAATCAAGGGTTTGGTTAGGAACCTTCGATTCTGCCGAGGAAGCTGCACGTGCTTACGACGCCGCCGCTCGGAGTCTCCGAGGTCCGAAAGCAAAAACAAATTTTCCAATTTCACCTTTCTGTTTCCCACAACAACAACAACACGAAACAACGAACGATCCTTTGTTCTACGCGGGTTTCAACGACCAGAACAACAACCCTCAGAGACCAACTTCGAGTGGCATGAGTAGCACCGTTGAATCGTTCAGTGGGCCACGTCCTCCGACGACGCCGTTTTTGACAACCGTTACGAGAAGATACCCTCGTACTCCTCCACTTGTTCCTGAAGATTGTCACAGTGACTGTGACTCTTCTTCTTCTGTCGTTGATGATGGTGATGATAACATCGTTTCTTCGTCGTTTCGTCCTCCCTTGCCGTTCGATCTAAACGCGCTGCCGTTTGATGTTGATGCTTCCGCCGTTGATGTTGACGACCACGACCTTCGATGCACTGCTCTCTGCCTTTGATTTATTCATCGTGCAATGATTTTTCATTTTTTTTTTACTTTTTTACTTGATTTTTTTTTGTTATCGTTATGCGGTAAAAAAAATTGAAATTTTATGATCAGATGTAAGATTATGGTAATATGATCTTAATTCTGTGAGAGTAAGATTGGTTCCGTGCCCTTTTTTTAATTTTTAAATTTTATTCGATAGGGAATATTGGACAAAAGAAAAATTATGAGGTAGAAATTACGATCTTATTGTTCAAAGATGAATTTATGGGTATGATATCCAATGTGGGTATGTGTCACGGATCTTCTGTGTATTATACTATTTAAGAAATTGAAGTGTTGTCTAACTTAGATTTAGTTAGTTTTCTTTTATTTTTTTTATTTGTTACTATTGGAAAATTGGTTTGTGTTTTTGATTTGGTTATTTTGATGAATTTCCAATGTTTGAATGTAATGGGTTAACGTTGTATTGAATTTGATTGGTATATGGTGTGAATTGTTGGATGAGGAGGGAAAGGAAGGTTTTTTTTTTTTTTTTTTCGGTGGTGAAGGGATTTATTGAAGATTTGAATTTTTGTTTTTTTGATTTTCTTCCTTACCTTTATGACCAAGGGTAACTAAAAGTGGGTGCTTTCAAAGAAACTTGGTTTGGTGAGTGATTAATTTGTTCTTACCTTTTCTTATTTTGGGAGCAATTGCTATGGGAAAAGAACTATCATTTTGCCTCCCATGGCACTCAAGCATGGGTTATTTAGATCTAGATTCTAGGGCGTGAATGATTGGATTTGATTTGAACGGAGATAAATGTTTTCTTTTTTCTTTTGTGATGTCTCTTACAAATAGTGTCTTGTACCGTTGTAATTTCGGTTGTGTAAGAAAAGAATCAATATAATTTGTAACCTAACTTAATAGCAAAGTGTAAAATAGGGACAAATTATATTTAGTTAAAATACAAAATTAATAATTAGACATTTATTTTTTATGTTTAAAAATTTTCTTTGTTTTTATTAACCTCTCAAAAAATGAAGGTGAGTGGAACACGGTGTTAGAAGTTTGAATGATGAAGCGTTTTGTCCACTTTGAAACCATTATTGGCTTATCTTAGATTGCTGATCCAAAATCCAAAGAGAGGAAAGTGTTTGGCATGAAAAAAAATGGGGTTTGCTTGCAAATTATTCCTATGCCACTTAATGAAATGAACGTGACACTTCTAGAAGGATGGTAGGTTATTCTTGTTTTTGTTTTTGTTTTTATTTTCATTCAATTTTCAATATTGGCAATTAGTATAGTATAGCATAATTTAAGGTGCAATGTTAGAGTTTATCGAAAAGTCAACGCAGCAACCAACGCCAGCACTGAGTGTGAAATGACCCTTCAATTTCATGTTTCAGCCTAACCATTCCTGTATACCAACTTTGGTGCCCCTCACCTTTTTATTTCTTTGTCTCGAAATGATATAAGATATCTCTCTTTATGGGATTGCCACACAACTTGTAAATTTTTCTTTGGAAAATATGAATTGGTGAGATCTAAGTAATAAGTTCCTACCAAATCATTCTTCTCCCATTAATTGTTAGTAACTTGTTTGTTAAAAGTGAAAAATTATCACTCCAAACCATTCTAAATCTTGCACATAGATCAAGAAATATTTAACAAAAACTAAAATATTGAAATAACCCTATTTAGTACCTTAATCGTGAAATATTAGATAAGAATCTAATTGAAAAAAATATTAATTAAACTTTAAAATTCTAAAGTATGATTTTTTAGGTGACCCATGATTAAGCTTTATTAACTATGTTTTTGAAAATAGAAAAAATTGGTTGACCAATAATAATAGAATATGTAATAATTTCTTGGAATAATTCAACGCTTAAGCCATAAAGGAAAGGTAATAATTTTGCGATGTTTGTCACATTCCCTTTGTTTGATGTTATATGATTGTTTTCTCTTTAATATTTGTATAAGAAACTAACTCTCTTGGATGATTACGAATTTAAATTTTTGTTCTTTGAATAGGCAAATAATATGAGTAGGGTTTTCTTGCACGGATATTTTCCAAGATGAGAAGAAGGAAATAAACCACTTTAACGAATTAGCTAACTTAAACATATGTTTATAAATATACATATTTTTTTTCTTCATATTTTATAACTAGTTGTCTAATTGTCTGTATATTACAGTTATCTGCGTATTACAGTTATTTACTAAATATTTTTCGGCAATTAAAGTATGATAATTAGAAGGAAGGACATCATGGATTTGGTGATTGGAAGAATGATGTTCTGAAATGGCACGAATTGTGGTTAGAGGAAAGGGTAGGTATTTGGAATTGTTAATAGGGAAGTGTTTAGAGATGGACCACATAATAGGTTAGGGCATTTTTCTCAAGGTTGAAACAAGTATGTGCCTCGTTTCCTCCACTATTGTCTTACCTTCAAATTTGGGGAAAGGGGCAAGTGGGGATTAAGTGTGATGGAGGGAATTCATTGACGATTTGTGGTCCACAAACACACGTTATCAACAATCATGCTCTCCATTTGCATTATATACCCTTGTTTTAAGAAAAACACTAAGTGGGCCTAATACCTTGTCCCTCTAAGGATCTTCAAGCCCGTGATATGCTTCAACAATGAATACAAGGATGATGATAACTGTAAAAAAAACACTATCACTATGGGTTCATGGTTACTACTTCAAGATCAATGTGATATAGACACTCAAACTATTATGGAATTGAGACTACTTCCCAAGTGATCTTCAGGTATTGCAACTTTAATGCTAGTAACAATTTTACTTTGCCGTTAATCCAACCTAACCAATCAACTCACCCATAAAATATATACATATTTATCTTTTTTTACATTTTATATTTACAGTTATTTATCAAATATTTTTTTATCACGAAAATTATACTAATTATTTTTTGTTAAATTTTGGTTTCAGCCGCACAAAGCATGTCAAGTGAGAAATGAGTCTGACAAGAGCAGAATAGGTGAGAGCATAAAGTATGAGACGAATTAATACTAATCACATAGTTATATATAAATCGTTAAGATTTGGTTAATTCCAATCTTAACCATTGATTAATTTGATTTTAGATGTACTCTCTACCGAGTGAGAAAATGTATGAAATGATAATTTTTCTTATTATGAAAATTGAGAACTGTAAATATAAATTATTATTGTATTAAATAATTAAGATTAACATAAAATTTGATTTTTTTTATGTGGTTGTGATTACTAACTTTAATCTAGTTCAATTATATATGCCTGCATGATCTAGATTTATAATTTCAATTTTCACCGTGGGAAGTTTAAATGTTTTTGTTTTATTCGCTGTAAGTATTTGTAGGAGGGAAAAAAATTAAATAGATTTCTTCAAAAATTAAAATAAAATTTTAATTAACTAATTTATAAAAAATCTTATATCTTTTAAAAAAGTTAAAAAACAGAACTTTTACAAACTAATTACAAAAAATTATTTTTTATTTTTGGAGAAATAAGTGTCATCTTTTTTCTTATTATTTTCTTCTAAGGACTCAAATTATTTGGTGAACATTTTTTTTTTTTTTTTTTCAATGAATTGATTGCAGTGGTGTGTACATTGTATCTTTCTTCCGGAAGAGTGAAAGACGTGTTTAATTAGTGAATGCTGTTTGCAGACCATGTTCCGTTGTCGGGCTAGAACACCCTCCTCACAATGGAATTATGCAATTTTTTTTTAAATATAAAATCTATTTTTTCCCATATGTAATGGAAATGAAAGACTTAAATTTTATTTTGATAACTATTTATAGAAAATTTGTTTAAGTGATGAAAAAAAAGAAACAACAATCACAACAAATAGCTATTCAATAATAATATGCAATTTATCTTGACGTAGAACAGTGTCATAGGCCATGATCACGTCTATGCAGCAGCACGTAACAAAGGAATTTAGCGAAGCCTTTTTTCTCTTCATAATTTCCTTAAGCTGGCAATCTCTATATAGGACAATAGAAAAGTTTTATCTCTCTTCAAGAAAGTAAAAGCTCATGAATGTGATGGTATTAAGAGAAATAAGAGTCATAGTGTGAAACTTGTCCCATATTTGTTACTCTGACAAACATTGGTCTTATTTCCTAAAGAATGAACGATATTTACCTATTACTTCAATAGCAATCATTCTGCAAGAAAAATGTCGGTGTTTGAGACATGAATCCCCAGTGATGGGAAATTTTTATTTGGCTCACATGATAGATGATAACATATGAGACTAATTTGCTTATGACTTATGAGAAAATATGCTTGCACAAAGTATTTGCGGTATATGAACAATTCGAACCATTAAAAAAGCTACAACTGGTCAGATCTATGTGTAATGTGTTATCTAATGACTTATATGAGTACCTGAAAATAAGTTTACACAAATACATGACACCCCTTCCCGTTTAATCCAGGGGTGAAAAATTCTAAGCCATTAATGAACTATTAATAAAACTCGGTCCCAACAGCACACACATTTAGAAAGGAGGCATGGCATTATGAGCTCAGGCTGAATAAAATGAAGATATCAGAAAAGGTCATCTAGAAAAAAACATTATTTTGAAGTGCTGAGTGTACCCAACACGATTCAAAGGCCTTAGAACAGATTATTGAGATTTTTTTTGCACTAAATAAAATGTATAATTAAGATATCAAAAAGCTCATCTAAAGTGAGGTTGTATGTTAAGTAAACGAACATGTATATACCCTTATTGATTTAATTTGAAGTACATCATGATCTTAACCCACAAAAATTCAAAGCTACACATGCCTAGTGCATTTTATAGATAAGCTCATTTTAGAGATGTATCCTAAAGATAAGGTCTCTTTCTAGAGATGCACCAGTGGTTTTAACTAATAAATCATGCCTCGATATCAAAAACAATGGCTACAAATTAATGCAATTCACAGGATAGAGATCCAAAATTCCAATGAAATATCACATATATACTCAAGCAAAAAAAAATCCTTTTAATGTATGAAGGAAAAAACAACTCAGGCTATTTGACTTCATTCTTGCAAGCACAGAATGTTCATTGGATCACAAAAATTCAAGGAACTAATGACCTTATAAGGTACAATTGCTCAACTGTATGATATGCAAAGAAACAAGATGTCAATTATACTTTCGAAAGAAACTTCTAACCATAATCTCAAATTAATAAGCAAGATTGAATACAAGAATCTAGGGTTCCACAGTTGTCACCTGTTGCCACTCCCCATCTACTGCTTCCTTCCATAAAGTAACATTGTTGTTTCCATCGGCCACAGCCAATATGTTCCCTGTCAATGACCATGAAACCCTCCAAACCGGGGTATTGAAATTGTTCAAAGTCTTGCCTTCCCATTGATCTCCTTCCTTCGCCACAGTCCATATAATAACTCTACCATCCTGTGAAGCACTCGCAATAGTAGACTTAGGAAGTCCCAAATTGGGTGCCCAAGCAACATCCCGAACCCAATCGGTATGCATCTGAAGAGCAGGGAAGCAATCCATCTTCCAAAGTCCATTGGTCAGCTTCCAAACCTTCACAGTATTATCACAACCACCCGAGCACAACTTCTGTACAGGATCAAGCAATCCAGCACCAACAAGAGCACCGGGAGCCATTGAGGGAGCCCACGAAACAGAAGTGACACCAACCGGATGAGCTTGGTCAATTCTTGAAGAGTCCCAACCACCATCAGCTCGCACCGTGAACACCGAGATATTCCCATCCGACGAGCCACAAGCCAAGCAAAGACCCAACTCATGAGGCGCCCAAGCGACCGAATTGACAGAGGACTTGTGATCATCGAAAACATGAGCCTGAGTCCATTCATTTGGGTTACCCTCCTTCCACAAAATAACACGCCCATCATATGAACATGAGGCAAGTAGAGATCCAAATTTGGGGTGAGCCCACACCACCTGCCAAACAGGTCCTTGGTGACCAGTGAGAGTTGCTAGATGCTGAGAGGCAGTGTTGTTAACCCCAATTATCTTAATGGTGTGATCAGATGAGGCTGTAGCCAACCTTTTTCCATAGTAATCCATGGCAACATCATGGACTGTGTCTTGATGACCCGTTTCAACTTTCTGAGCCGGCATATTTCTGCAACAATCCACACATTCACAATTTAAACAGTTTCTTCAAGTTAACATTTTTTTTTTTTTGGAAAATGAAACTAAACTAAAGCTTCTTCTTAATTTTCTATTCCTTCCAAATTTACAAATGAAACAACATATAGCAAGATTCAGCAAAACCTAGAAGCTAAGCTAAACTGACCCAAGCAAGTTTCTATGCACTATTCAAGGTTCGATCAGAATTAAATTATTGCAGGAACCAAAATAATAACACCCCAAAACCCTAATTTCTCACGCTCACATGGCGGCGAGTACCATTGATACCCAAGACTATAAAATGGCATAAGAAACGAATCAAACGATTCGCAAAATTTCGCAAACTTCGAAACGCCAAAACGCAGAAACGAGAAAAAAAATGATAAGGAAATTGTAAAGGAACAGAAATGGGAACGAAAATTCGAAGATCTAATAAGAAATTGAAGGGATCCAGAGGGAGGGAGAGAGAGTACCTGAAAGTGTAAGAGAAGAATGAAGAGATTAGATCTGAAATAACAAACGTAGAAAAAAACTTGCTTTCGCTTCCGAATCGAAGATTTGTGTTATTACATTCAACATCTCGCTCGCGGTTTCGGTTTTTTTTTTCCTTCTTTGTTTTTTGGGCTCCGCTTCATGTGTATCTTTTGGGCTATTGGCCCAAATAGCAATTTGGTTTGGTTTGGATAAAAAAGATACAGTACTTCTATAGCTTAAATTTTTTTTTAAGTGAAAGAAATATATTTAGAAAATGTATGATGAAATATTGAAAAATAAAAAAGATGCTCTGTAAAATAATACTTAAAATTTTAAAGATAATAATTCAAATATAAAATTCATCAAAGGATCAATATTATATGATAAACTACGTGATTTTTATTTTCTTACTATGAATTAATAAATTAATTATGTAAAGAATTTAATGGTAATACATAGACAATGTAAAACAATTTTACAACGTTATCCAATGACAAATCACCGTTGCTAAAAAATAAAGATATTTTTGTAAAATTCTAATGAACTTATTATATACATAATAGGTTGCGATTAAATGACAATCTAAACATCTATTTTATACTTTCCATGAATAACTTTTTTTCTTGTGTAAAACCAAATGAATAAACTTTCAAAGTTACATACTTTATCAAACAAGTATTTCAAAATTCTATCTTGCTAAATCCATCATTTTATTCTTTTCCTTTTTAACTACTTTAGTCTTTTAATGATTCAGTCATCAAGTTAGTTTATTTAAAATTCAGTTTATAACTAAAACATTTAGTTAAAATACTCTTTTATCATAATTTTAATCCTCCATTTTACAAAGCTAAAAGAATTAATTTATTAACATATTAATCATTTGAATGAATAATTTAATAACAAAACATTTAGATGACTATCATAATAAGATATTCAAAATGAGTATCTTAATTTTGACACATTGAATATGCTCTAATATTTTAAGTTTACTTTCAAAGCTCCATTTCTCACATTTTGGATGTTCCCCTCCACCCACTTTCATTTATAGAATTGGTGACCTACATTGATCTATTGCACTGATTGGTTAATTTATGTAAGAAATGGCCTAAACATGCAAAGATCCCTCACAGATTTTACTATGATGAATCAGTATAAACAGCATCAATACAACCAAAATCTGATGGAAACAAAGCCATCTTATGGTGTGGTGTTCCTCTGTAGACATGAGATTAGTCGAAAAGAATGTCCATTGCATGCTGGTAAAAGACATGGAAAATAGGAGGAACAAAGAGAGCAGAATATAGTGCTTCTGAAGATGCATATTTGACATGATAGTCAATAGAAGTCATTCAGGAATCACTTTATCCTATGAGTCCTTATCTTTTCCATTATTCTCTTCAGTCTCAACTGCTTGGGTTACGCCTACTTCTGCTGGGCGAATAACACGGTCATACAACATATACCCAGCCTGCAAATATAAGCATTATGATTGGGTTAAAAAACAAAAAAGTTTGTCATAAACACTGACAAAGATCAACCAGAACTTGTTGCACTGCAAATTGAAAGAGCATTAACCAAAAACTATGTTGCACGTCCAATATGATTCAATATGATATGCAAGGGAAATGTTTGCAGACACCTTTTATTATCAGGTGGAATGCACTTAGGACCAGAGTTATTTTTAACGGCAGCAAAATGAAACCAATACAATAATAAAAAGCATGTTAAAAAAGTGTTACTAGCTCCTCAGCATCTCTGATAAGTAAATGCAATTATATTTTTTACAAAAAAGCATACATTGATAATGTAATAATATCAAATAAATATTTTTATATCTGTACTTAAATTTAATTTATTCATTTGTTATCACTGCAACTAGAGTCCCAAATGTTTTCTAACACACATGGAAAGGATGAAAGTATGCTATTCTTTGTGATAATTCTGAGGATGGTAAGATTCCAAGAGTGAAAAGTACTTTGCTGGAAAGTGAAGGATGAGAAATTGAGAACCAGACTTGGATTTGTAACTCAGATTTCTTAAATAGACAAGATATAGAAGCAACAAAAATACGAAGGTAATATTATCATAAAAGTAACATTATAAATTTGAATATGATACGGATATGCCACCAATTACTGAGTTCCCATTCAGCATAGATAAAAAAATAACACATCAAGACTTCTAAGGGTCAAAACAAATTTTAAAATTGGAAAAAGTGAACCACAGTCCTTCCACTAAAAAGTATGTAGGTTACCTTCAGAACAGCTGCAACAGTTCCTGGAGGCTTAGAACCATCGGGTATTTGGAAGATGGCATTATGCTTGTGTGGATCAAAGGGCTCGTTTGTAGGATCAAATTTTTCAACACCAAACTTTTTAAGTACCTGCATAAGGAGAGGCAAATAGCTTTACTAAGTCTGCGGTATGATGTACTTTACTGTCCAAAGAATTACATTATTTCAAGTACACAATAATGCATTGTATTGTAAACTGAGGAGAGCTAGCAATATGTTCATTTTAACATACTCTCTCTGGTTGGTTAAAAGTTAGTGATAATTACAAAATCATGAGATTTATTAAACATGGAGCAGGACCAATTGTGATCCCAACAAATTTAAGTTAATAAATAGAGTATGTTGGAGACTGCATTGCTAGTAAAATATAAGTTGCAAAATTTTTTGTAATATGATTATGCTATGACTTGATTTTGAAATCTTTTGTTGATGAAATGGCACAGGAAGGTAAGGTACTGAAGTCCTTCCCAAAATTCCCCAGTTGGCCAGTTCCCAAGGCACCCATCAACTCATCAAAATTTAATGGATACATTTTCATTTTACAATCAAACTACTATAAGATTAAGTGCTTTCAGTACAAAAAAATATTTGGTCGTTCAAGACAGAAATAAAAACAAACCCCTAATTTCACAGCATCTGATTGACCAGGTCCTCAAACTTGAGCCTAAAGCCTCAACTCCTAGTCCCTCCAAATCACCCTTACCCTCACATTCACTCAATTGACTGTTAATCCACTATCACTACTAAACAAAACTATGTAAATGAGGAACTTAGATAGCTGAAAAGAAATGGGAAATAACCTTAACTATAAATGAGTAGAAAGAAAAGATTGAATAATAGATTAACTATGACTTATGAAATTAAACAGATACAACATAAAAGTAGAACATTCTACCTCTGATAATTGTTTCTCTGTCATTTCAACACCTTGCAGAAGTGTGTTCAGAAGTTTTACCACTTCAGCAGAGTCATTAGGTGTATCAATTTTTGAAAAACTTTCCTTTACAACCGAGGAAGCTCTTTCCAAATTGTCCGCAACATCGAGTAAACTCTTTGCAAAATTCTACAGCATATTCAAACCACTCAGCACACAGTTGAAGAGGAAATTATTTGTGACAAAAGGGTTCAAACTTAGACCTGTATAGCAAATTTTTTTGAATTATCTGCTTCACGTCTAGTCCTTTCCATGACATTCTCCATCTCTGCATAAGTTCGCAAAACTTTATCCTGCATTGCCTCAATCTCCTTGTGCTTTAACTTCAGAAGTTCTTCCTTCTCAGCCACAAGTTGAATTAAATCATCCCTGGATAGTTCACATTCACTCTCTGAATCTGAATCAGAAAATGCAGTTCGCTTAACACCTCCCCTTCTTCTTTTGACAGTTTGGGATTGAGAATCCGAAACAGAACCTGATTCCTCTGTTTTAGCTGCAGGTTTATCTTCTCCAGTCTGATCAATATTCTTCACCCCTTCATTTGCTTTTGAAGAGTTATCACCTGTAGAATCTCCATTATGCACAGTATTCCCTTTTTCCTTCTCATTAGTTTCAGTTGAAGTCGATGAAGAAAACCCAAATCTTGGAGCTGATAATGAATTTATTGGTGGCAGCAACAAATGGAGTTGAACAGGTATCAGCTGGAACAATAGAACGCATATGAGGAACTTAATGAGAATATTAAAATCCACCACCAAATTACTCGATTAAAAAACTTCAAGGAAGATAAACGAGTCATAGATAATAGGACAATGATAATCACCATGTAAACAATTTTCATAGTTTTATTTACATCAGAAGAACAAAGTTTTAGGGGGCCTATTGCTCCTTGGTGTAAAAATTCTGAACGCTTGAAATCAAAACAATAGCTAAATCAGATAAACTATACCGAGAACTATTGCAAAAGCAACAATTAGGTTTTACACACTCTAATGCAACCTTGTCCAACCAAAACAAAATACGAACTTCTGAAACAGAAGCAACCATAAGTCCATAACCGAATTTTTTTTTTTTTTTAAAAAAAGAGAAAATTCTATACAACTTAGCTCAAGCATTGACATCAATTCGTTAAAAGGAAATGGCGTAGCGAACAAATGGAAGCAAATCCAATAATCCAATAACAAAATCAAATCAAAAGAAGTAGCGTATAGAACAAAGGAAGTAAGAATCTGCATTGAAACGAGAAAAAAAAACCAAATTTGAAGAAAACCCCTAAACCCTGACAAAGCCCTAAAGCGTAAAGAAAAGAAAAAATAAAAATTCTTTGGTAAAGTGTGGAAGAGAACCTTGTTGGATGATTGGGGAAGGAGGGAATGTAAGTTATTGGAGAGTGCGGAAACTTGTTGTGGTCTTTGTGAAGCAGAGAGGAGCGAGGTTCGAGAAATGGCTGTGGAGACACGAGACAGAACCTTATGGACGAACATCGCTGAGAATGCACTACAACTTTATTGCCAACGAAAAAATAAACAAGAGTTGTCGAATTTGGAAAGAGTTAGAAGAGTTTTCAAGGAAGAACAGAGTGTTATTGCAAAAACAGAGGAAGTGAACACGAAAGTGGTCGCGTCGAAGAGTTTTAGATTATTGTTGATTCATTTTATTGCCCATGGGTTTAAACCGGGTCGGTCAGAGACCCGTGAACCCGCCCAACTCAATTTATTTTCGTTACTTTGAAATAGGATTTTAATTATTTCGATTATAAATTTAATTACCTGTTTTAAATTTAATAAATCTTATTAAATCCAATTTATTTTTTTTAAATATTTTATTTTATTTTTTATTTTATTTATTATTTGTTATGGCACTTGACCTTAGATGGTTTATCATTTATAATTTTTAATTTACTATAATTTATAATCTTAGTAGATCAGATTCATTGTTTATTTGAGTTTTATTACTTTAGTCCAAGTAAAATTATTAGCGTAGAATTTGAATTTGAACCATTGTACTTTGGTTCCCAAAATTTAAATAATCGATATGGAGTAATTATTTTAGTATTAGATTTGAATAATTTTACCTCTAAATTTTAATTTAGATCTTATTATATTTAACTTTAGCCATTAGTTTTCTTACGAGCTATTTGAACTTTTTAATATGATTTTATTAGAATTATTTCATTTTTGATAATTTTATCTTGTTTTCTATAGTATTAATCTATAATATATAATATTGTAATTGTAACTTAAAAAATAGATATTTATTAGTCTATAATATTTTCAAATATATTTCCTTTTCTCTAGCAAATATTTGTCTGAAATATTCAAAAAAAAGCAAAAATTTAGAGAGCAGAACGCAATCATAACACTAATAGCTATTACCTTGTCATTTGCCACAACAATAGAAATTAAAAAACTAGAAACAACTTGGCATGCCTAGCTTTCTTCTTCAAGAAATCGAACATGGTAGCGACTTGAAAATGACAGAATGAACGTAACATAACTTAAACAAAAATAAAAATGTTCATTGACACCAGTCAAATAGCTCAGATATTATCCGTTTAACATTTGGCTTAGAAAAAATGAAAGTGCTACAATCACCGACGGAAAATGTTAAGAACCAGACAAAAAAATAAAAGCACCAATTAGTGTGAATATAACTCTCTGTTTTGGATTTCAAGGGAACTCTATGAAATGTGGAGTTCCTTAGGGAATTACAACAGAAAATGGCGAAAAGAAAATGTACTGAGGAAGATCCCCTATACTCATGCACGAATGCCCCCACCTCTCCTCCCCCCGTCCCCCCCACTCACAACCTCCTTCATATATGTTCAACATCTTGTTGCCCATTCTCTTTCCTCCACATGTCTATTCTGTTAGGATTTTCCTCCACAACATCTATTCCCTCTTTATTTCCTACTTTGCCCTTAGTCATTTTATTTTTCCTATGATATACACGTAATGGAGGTCCAACAATACCTCCCCCAATGAGCTTCACCTTGTCCTCAAGGTGAAAGTCAGGAAAAGCAACTTGAATGAGTTCAAACTTCTCCCAAGTGCTTGTCATCGGTGTCAAGTGAGCCCACCTAATCAACACTTCTAATTGTCCATTAAGCAGCCTTCCTACCGTACAACACTTCCTCTGGTTGCACCCGTAATTCCCAATCCTCTCGTCAAGAAATGTGGAATCTCTTGGCTAGGTTGGCCACTTGGAAGTGCCTTCTTAAGTTGAGACACATGAAAAACAGGTGTACCCGTGAAGATTCTCGTAATTGTAGTTTGTAGGCCACAAAGACCTATCTTTTCCAATACCCGAAATGGACCATAGAACCTTGGGCTTAACTTCTCATTTGCACGTTGAGTTAGAGACTTCATCTTGTAAGGTTGGGCCTTCAAATACACCTTGTCACCTGGCTGAAACTCCACCTCCCTTCTCTTTAGATCAGCCTGTGCTTTCATGCGTTCTTGGGCTCGAACCAAGTTCCCTTTTAACTCCTCTATAATACTCGTCCCCTGTTCAAAGAATAATTGGTCAACTTCACCACCCTTGTGCTTTCTTTGCGATAAGGAATGATACTAGGGGTCACGACCATATAGTGCCTTATAAGGACTCATCTTGATGGATGCATTATAGGAACTGTTGAACCAGAATTCACCCCAACACAAATGACCATTTGGTCCATTGTCGAGGTGATAGTTGATGAAACACCTCAAATAAGTCTCTATAGTGCGGTTTGTGACCTCTGTTTGCCCATCCGTTTGAGGATGGTAAGCCGAGCTAAACTTCAATTTGGTCCCCGCCATCTTAAAGAAGTTCCCGCGAAAATACTCATGAACACCCGATCCCTATCCGACACGATGGAACTAGGAAAACCATGCAGCCGTACAACCTCTTTAATGAAAGCTACAGCCACATCCTTAGCAGTATAAGGGTGAAGAAGAGGAATGAAATGAGCATATTTACTCAACCTATCAACCACCACCATGATAGTATCTGCCCCCTTTGCCTTAGGTAGACCCCCAATGAAGTCCATTGAGACGTCTTCCCATACATGGGCAGAATTGGTAAAGGTTGTAGGAGCCTACTAGTTTAAGAGCTTGAAACTTGTTCTCATTGGCAAACTCCACAAGCTGCCACAAATTGCTCCACATCCTCTTCATGCCATTCCAAAAAAAAACCATTGCCAAACGTTTATAGGTGCGAGTAATTCCAGTGTCCTCCCCATGGAGATGCATGGAATTCACAATAATAAAGGAATTCTTGAAGATTTGTGTGGTATGACCAGCCTCTGTTTGAACCACAAACAACCTTGACACCGTAATGAGGATGCAGAGTTGGATCCTTCACTTTTTCTTGCATCAATGACCTTAATGAATCATCAATATCTCCTCAAATGCCCGCTCCTTCAAATCAATTTGTAACCATAGAAATAGCTTGGTAATCCATCACTCTTGATAATGCATCACCACCCTATTTTCCGAGCCAGGCTTATATTGGATTTCAAAGTCAAACCCCAATAATTTAGTGACCCATTTCAAATTCTTCTAACCGCATTCGTTGCTCCAGCAAGTACTTGAGGCTTTGCGATCAGTCTTAATGATAAAATGATGGCCTAACAATGTATTGCCTCCACTTTTGACAGCAAACACAATTGCCATGAGTTCACGCTCATATACTTGATTTAGCTTGATTCCTTGATAATGCTTGGCTTATAAAAGCAAGAGGTCTTCCTTGTTGCATGAGAACAGCTCCTATACCATGGCCTCGATGCATCTGTCTCGATGACAAATGGTAAAGTGAAGTTTGGCATTGCTAGAACAGTAATTGAATCATAGCCTTCTTGAGTTTCTCAAAAGCCTTCGAGCTTCCTCGACCAAATTAAACTGTCTTTCTTTAACAACTGGGTAAGGGGTTTAGCTAAAATTCCATATTGATAAACAAACCGCCTATAATAGCCTCGTAACCCAAGAAAACCCCTTAAACTCTTGATATCCTTCTAATTGGCCACCGCGCATGACGCAACCTTAGCCGGATCTCGCCATTATTCCCTCGTCTCGATATAATATGGCCCAAATACTCCAATTGTGGAACCCCAAAACAACACTTCTTGAGGTTTACTCTCAACACATGTGCCCTCAGGACTTCAAACACAGTTTGCAAATGAGCAATATGTGCATTTGGGTCCGCACTATACACCAGGATATCATCAAAAAACACAAGTACAAATTTACGTAAATATGGCCCAATACCTGATTCATCAAGGCTTGAAACGTGGAAGGGGCATTGGTAAGCCCAAAGGGCATAACCAAGTACTCGTAGTGGCCCCTCATGAGTGCGAAACGCATCTTGTGAATGTCCTCTTCTCGCATTCGTATCTGGTGGTAACCCGATTTGAGGTCTAATTTTGAAAAAATTGCAGCCCCTTCAAGTTCATCCAACAACTCTTCAATGACTGGAATAGGGAACTTGTTTGGAATGGTAATGTTGTTGAGAGCCCTGTAATCCACGCAGAAACGCCAACTCCCATCCTTCTTTTTGACTAGGATTAAGGGGCTGGAATAAGGGCTAGTGCTTGGCCTTATCAAACCAGATTCCATCATGTCCCTAACAAATTTCTCAATCTCCTCTTTATGGTAGTGGGGATGTCGATACGGCCTAATGTTGGGGATTGGTGCTCCTTCCCTTATCACGATTGCATGATCACAATCACGTGGAGGAGGCATAGTAGCTGTCTCTTTGAAAATATCTTCATACTCCTTCAACAATTCTTCCATTCCCTTTATTGTGGAAGTATAAGTTTCTGCACAAACCATGTGCATCATTCCCAGCTCAACATAAAACACCTCCCCTCCTTTCTCAATTCCTTGAAATCGCTTTTCAAGGAAGCCACGGTTCGTGACAATGAAGTATCTCCCCTGATAGCTATAATCTGCCCATCCTGATGGACTTCAATCAAGTGTTGTCCCAAGTCTGCTGTGAATTTTCCCAAACTCTTAAGCCATTCATACCCTAGAATAACATCTACTCCCACCAAATCAAATAAGAAAAAGTCTTGAGTCACCTTCAAATTAGGTAGTTGCAGTTCCAGGTTCCTACATACTCCCTGACTCCCAATCTGCTGACCATTTCCTACCTCCACCACGTATCCCTTGGTGGATTCCAAAGGTATACTCAACTCTGTCACCAACCCAGGCGACACAAAATTATGGGATGCACCCGAATCCACTAACACAATTACTTTCTTCCCTGCCATTGTACCCCATAACTTCAAGGAATTTTTGGAGGTCATGCCTGCTATACTACTAGCATTCAGCTGAAGGTTCACCTTTTCTTCCCCTTCCGATATTTGCATGTCTTCCTGTCCCCCATTTTCCTCCTCCTCATCTTCACCCAATAGAATTATATGGAGTTGTTTGTTACGACAAATATGGTTCGGCGTATAACGCTCATCACAGCGGAAACACAACCCCCTTTTTCGTTTCTCCATTTCCTCCTCCTCTGACAACCGTCGGAAACCCAACCCTCTCCGACTAGTACTCCCCACACTACTCTCACGCGTCGGAGTTCCCTTAACTGGAACTGAAACAGCACGATTTCCATTGTCGTCCAGCGGTTAGGATTTCTGGCTTTCACCCAGGAGACCCGGGTTCGATTCCCGACAATGGAACCAATTTACAGCCCTTCCCTCCAAACAAACCACTGCTGTATCCACCTTCTCTGTTTCAGGAATCCGATTCACCTCAAAATAGCGTTCCACGCGATAGACCCAGCCATGAGGATCCTCACCAGAAAAATATGGCACCTCAACCTTCTTCATGCGTTCCTCCCACCGTCGTTCCTCCCGGTTGTCGTTTGATGTTCGACCAACTTCTTCCCTCCCGTTTCCATTACGGAGATTGAGGAGTGCTTCCTCGAAACGCTCCGTCATTGTCTCCATCATCGCGGAAATCCGACGATCGATCATTTGCTCGAAGGAAACTTGCATCCCTTCGAGTCGCCGCTCGATGCTCTCTACCCTATTATCCATGCGGGTACCAACCATTCAAATCAAGAGTCTGAGAATCCACGTTCACCGCACCAAAATGTTAAGAACCAGACAAAAAATAAAAGCACCAACTAGTGTGAATATAACTCTCTGTTTTGGATTTCAAGGGAACTCTATGAAATGTGGAGTTCCTTAGGGAATTACAACAGAAAATGGCGAAAAGAAAATGTACAGAGGAAGATCCCCTATACCCATGCACGAATGCCCCCACCTCTCCTCCCCCCGTCCCCCCCACTCACAACCTCCTTCATATATGTTCAACATCTTGTTGCCCATTCTCTTTCCTCCACGTGTCTATTCTGTTAGGATTTTCCTCCACAACATCTATTCCCTCTTTATTTCCTACTTTGCCCTTAGTCATTTTATTTTTCCTATGATATACACGTAATGGAGGTCCAACAGAAAACTTTGGTCGCATCGAAGCCCCGATCCTCTCTTATTAATGTAACCCGGATAGTTCCATGAAGAAAATGGCACCTTGTTAACAAGGAACAACTCTGCTTCCTCTGCTAGTGTCTCTATTTCCCATTTAGAAAAAGGGTGTGCGTTCTTGTGTGTCACATGAATTTCTCCACCGTGTGTTACCATCTTCCTTGCACTCTTCAAAAACCCTGACACTACTTTCTGGTGAAGCCTAGGTTAAATATACATTGGTTAGATATCATTAGTAGGTTTATACTGTGTGAATGGAAAATATTTGATAGATAAGAATACACAACAACAAAACATTTGTATGCTTACGTATATGATATACAAAAGAATGAGCTGATTCACGATTTAGTTGCGTAGTAAAATTATTTGTGAATTATTAGAATATATTATTTAAATTAAATATTATTCCTTACAATGGATTTATATTTATTAAAAGTTATAAATTTTAATATATTTTACATTTAAATTAAGGGAACAATTTCATGATTTTCAATAATAAAATTAACTTTAAATTTTTTTTCTTTTTGTTTACGAAACATAACTAACTAATAACGGTGCATAAACATTTTATAATTAAATTACTTACACAATCTGGCACAGATCATGTTCACGATAAACAAATCCAGCGTGTGGAAAATTGAAGACAATGCGATCAAAACATTTCGTTTGAAGCAGAGGGTGTTTGTTCATAAACTCAGCATCCACTTCATGCACAATGGTGCAACCGAGTTCCTCCAATTCGTCTAAGTTTGTTGAAGCCATGGAGTATTTCGCTATTAATGAGACTATTTTAAAAGTTCGTCATTTCAAAAGGAAAAAGGGTTAGAATCAATCCATAAACAGCACAAATACATTGGGTTTCTAAATAAATACTTACAATGTTACTTGACTTAAATAAGTTAAATTTATAAAAAAAAATATTTGATAAACAACTTTAATTCGCATATAATCAGATTATAAAATTTAAAAGAAAAATACTTATATAATATGTGAGAGAGTTGACATGTACATAAATTTAATTTATAAGATGCAAAGCATCGTTCATGACACGTTAAAAAGGTTAAGACTATGGTTGATACTTAGTACTATGTCACTAATATATATACTAGTTATGGAAGACCAAATCCATTTTCATGTGGCTCTTGGACACACCTTTGGAATCAAGGGAAGTGGCTACCATGTTTGAAGCAGAGCCAAAGAGCTTTCGCCAAACAAAGTGAAAAGGAGAAATCTCCCTCTCCTACGAGCAATATCTTCTGGTGGCTACTGTAGTGCATTATCTTTTTCTCTTCAATTTCAGTATCCATTCTATTGGAATGAGTGTTGATCTTATCAATTCAAGAGTACCCTGTGATTGCTAATGATATATTAAGCAATGAATATATATATAATCGAGTACGTTTTATTTTTTTTTTGGGAAGGGCATTGGCCAAATATGAGAAGTATTTATTAGGTTAGTCATCATTTTCTTGATAAATGAAAGTGGATAAGGGTAAATAGATACTATGTGACCCTATAAAATGGATGAGAAGATGCATTCCAAGAGCTTCATGTGCCTATTATATTCGAGAACTGAAGAGTCTCCAATATCTCTGAGAATGTGCAATTAAGTTGGCATTAGATTACATAGTTTTACCGAGAGTTTTCACTTATACGCACAATATGGGAATGAACAACTTGGCTTTTCCAATGGCTGATTAATTACATTGAATATGGATAACGTAACCGGAGTTTCATGCATGGTGGTTTTTACCATGCGTCCACATTAAAATTTGTTATGAATGCGTAGTGTATGGTTAAAACTTAAAGACAATATACTAGAAATTGTGTTACTAGTGTCTACTGACTTCCTTTGTACTTGAGTTATGAAACAAAAAATTGCTTGTAAGTACCAATGATTTGAGATAAAAAATGAATATCAAAAAATTAAAATCCACTAAAATTGAGATTTAAGATGGAAAGAAAAGAAAACTTTGTCTAAAATATTGAAGATAATTAATAATGAGAAATTTAAGAAAATTTTATTGTCAAATAATAGTGAAACCATATGTATTGAGAATAAATAGAGTTTTCAATAGATATGTTCAAAGAATAAAGACTTAAATTTACAGATGTTGTTATTAGTTTTGGTCACTCAAATATGGGCAAGTTTGAGTGTTTTTCGGAGGAAAAATAAAATATACTTCTTTGAAAAATAAAATTAGTTAATTTACAAAAAATCTTACATTTTTTTAGGAAAATTAAAAAATGAACTCCTATAAATTGGTGAATAAAAAACTAATTTTAACTTTTAGAAAAATAAATTTATTTATTTTTATTTTCTTTTTCTAAAAGTCTTTCTAAAGAAACTCATCTAGACGGGCTCTATTATCTTTAATGAAAATCAATCATATTTGAGATAAATTAGATATTAATTCGTAAACCAACGTGAAACTCATAGGAATTAGGAATTATGCCACTGTGGCCCTGTCACCCCTCCATATTTTTTCATTAAAATCATACATACAACTATGGATTGTTAATGTTTTCAATTTTGTGATAATAATATACTAAGATTCAGTGAGGGTGTTTAACAAGAGTGTTTGTGATAAACACTTCTATTAAACATCCATACATGGAGTGTGCTCAGGTGAGCTGGACAAGATTTTAGGAAGAAACCACAAACACCTAATGCTTAAGGAGTAAGAGAGATGACACTTCCTAAAAACATCAATCATATAATCAAATAGAAAAGTTGAAATTCAATTAATAATTATAGACGAGACAATTAATATGTAAAGTACATGAGAAGTATAAAAAAATGTTTAACAAAATCTCTTATATTGAAATGATTGAGATGCTGAATTTAGAAGATGATGTGAACATGTGTAACCCATTCTAATATTAATAAATTATTGCTAAGCACCCTGTGTAACTATCTTTCATTGTACATGCTCTGGGTATCAAATTGACGAAAGCAATAAATTTCCTTGATGATTGGACCAACCTGTTTTTCATCCTCTTTAGCTACAATAAAGACAGAACGAACTTGGTACAAACAAGTAATTGTGTTTTCCCTTTATTTTCTGTCCTGACACTTTATTGCAGATGATAAAATATACAGGGATACAACAAAACATACATTGAATAATAAAACTTCCTATTATAGAAGAATGAGCACCGGATGAAACATAAAGATCCCATGATGCACATACACTGCATTAAGACCCCATAAAATTTGTATGCTACAAATGTCACTCTAACTAACCTAATTGTAGCACAGAATCCACTGCCAAAAATTTAATCGTAGGGATTTTTAAATTTCTTCAAGAGGTTAGGAATGTCGTAAGCTAGCATGTCATCAACTGCCTGTATCATTTTTGGTTTCAATTTTTCAAACTTATCAATGTTGTAACCACTCAAGGCCTCTCTGAAATGCTCAACATTTGGGAAATCACCAGGAGGTAAATGGAACTCCCTTTGTACCTGTTTTGAATTTGTCAATATAAATTTTAAGTGTTGTCAGAGACAAGCAGATAAGCAGAACATACCTTTCCAAATTCAGCTGCTAAATTGTCAATGAGCTTTTGTTGAGCTTTAGATTTGCCTATCATAGCCGGCATCTCCTTTTTAAGATGACTGATAATGTAAGCATGTATCTTGGCTGCTCGGGCTCGTTTTACAAACTCATTGATCTACAATAGTCAACATATACAAATAAGATAAGTTAACTATACAATAAGGTAACTTCATTAAATTAAATATAAACTGGATACTGAAATTAGTTTTATAACACAGGAAAAGGAGATTCTATTGTATCAATGACATTAGTTTTCTTTTCTTAATCTCACAAAGAAAAAAACCATCTAACTAAAAGGCTGACTCACATCCCAAGAGTTCTTATTCTTGGGATAAACAAAATAAATTTAGTCAAATAAATAAACTCACTCTTCGATCACAAGCCTTTTTTGGTATATCTTTCAAATCTGAAAGAAGATCATCCTGTTCCTTTTCAAAGAGTTCTTTACCAAGAGGACCAGTGGCGGCATCATTTACAGGCTTGTCACTGAAGGAGCTGCCAAAACAAAGTTAAGTATGAGCAGAAGAGAAAATTGTAACAACCAAACAAAATACAGTTATATCATGCTAAATTGCATAGAACAAGGGGGGAGTGTGGAAGAAATCTTCAACTGCAAAAATGACATTGATTACAATACAACTTCATGATACTCCAAAACAGAGAAACTCAAAACATCTCATTGTAGACACAAAGCAGTCTCTCTCCAACTCTCTATAACAAAGGCAGCACTTAACATTGAGAGTGGAGTGTGTATATATATATATATGTCAGTGACATACCCAATATACACACGCATAACTTCAGGTGTCTTCAGCACCTTCCCAAGTGACCACATTAAGGCTCCATAAACCCTCATTAGCTGCAACATAGGACCAGATATAGGTGAGATTCATTTCACAAGACCATGTTGTGAAAGACTCTTTGAATAAACACACAGAAGTTTGACTATAAGCTCTTACTTGTTGGGTATCAACTTGGTCAGCCTTGTTCAAAACCACTCGAATTTTGTCATCATGGCCCCGTAAAGATGATATCACACGATTGAACTCATCACTGATGTCAAGTTTGTGAGGATCAAACAAAAGGAGTATCAAATCACACTTAGCAGCAAACCAAGATGTTACACCCGTAAAATCATATGCTCGTTGTGTACGTTGCTTTTCTCCAGATAGAACTCCAGGAGTGTCAACAAAAGTGATGTGCTCTAGTAGCTTTGGACAATGAAAAAATAGTCAAGTCCAAATGCTATAAAGGAAATCTCATAAACTTTTTGAATGGATCCAGATTAACTTACAGAGTGAGGCATTTGTGAACACACAAATTTTGACAAGAATGCTGTGCCAAAAGTTGTAAGACCACTAAATGGCATGTCTGCTTGGACAGCAACAGTATTTCCAGGAACACTTCTTTCATCAGGTCCAGACTGTACATTAGTACCATTTGCTAGTTAAAATTTAAAACTAATGCAATAACTCATTTTCCAAGATGGCAAGATAAATTAAAGGATTATCTAGGAAAAAAAAAATTCAAACCATCCAATTGGAACTAATTTTATGGTACAAATTCTGGGTTCAAAATTACCATGTTTTAGAACTTCCATGCTATGAAGCACAGACACACAAACATAGGACAATGTCCAAACTCCAATATAGGACACAAGACATAACACCATATACATATATGTAAGTGATTAACATTGAAGGCA
Organism: Hylodesmum podocarpum; assembly: GCA_026586105.1. Lineage (NCBI taxonomy): Eukaryota > Viridiplantae > Streptophyta > Magnoliopsida > Fabales > Fabaceae > Hylodesmum > Hylodesmum podocarpum. Next base: position 1,768,005 of record JALJEV010000519.1, on the reverse strand, counting down.
TTAGAGAGTCGTGGAGAAAAATTGGTTTGGCCGACACATACCATGACAACAACAAACCTATCAGTTGTGGGCTCAGGTCCAATATGCGCTCCTATCAACAGTTATGGGAAAAAACAAGAGGAAGATTAGTAACATATATTCATAAAAGAATAATGCTATATCCTCTTATTACTCATCTTAAAATTTCACAAAGAAATATTAAGTAAAAAATAAATGCATTTAATATTCAAAAATGTCAAAATCATCAAACACTTCCCACATTTAGGAATTAAAGGAATTTACAACAAGATGTTGCCGGATAATTTTGAATTATATATTTATAAAAGAGATAAACAATGCGAGATATACACAAATGTGGATAGAGAAAGGAGAATCACGTGCCTGGATAACTACTTTTAAGCATATGTTTGATGAATGTTGTTTTACCAGTTGAGTACTGACCCAAAAGCATAACCATTGGTTTGGCATCAAAGTCACTATTTGTCTATAGCATATAAAAAATTACAATCAATAAAAAATAATTGTTAAAACATCAAAACAATGTGAATGCATATAAAAAAGGTGACAGTAAATCCTACAGTAGCTAGTTACTACTAAACAAAATCACTTACTAACCAGCAATGGGGATACAAAATCATTAAAACGGTAAGTAACTTCTAATGGCTTCAACTTCTGAATGTAGAGTCTCTTCAAGCCATCAATTATGGATGTCACAGAGGAAAGAGACACCTATGGACATATGAGCCACAAATACAAGAAAAAAATTTAAAAGAAGTACGAAAATTTTAAAGATTTCGCAATATTAAAGAAGTAACGAACATGAACCAAAGGTCCAAGAGAACATATCTACAGATGATCTTTAGAGTAATGTTAACTTGATTCATATTATATGATAGCCTAAATTAGATAAACACAAGATGAAATGACTTTTTGTTTAGCCAAAAAGATGAAACCAGATAATTCCAATTCTGAACTGAGACAACAATAGTCAACTGTGGAATATCAGGAACATTATTATTATTATTATCTAATATCAATTGCACACTTGTTTCTTCATATAAAAGGCAAAAAGAAACAGAGCAACCCAAACAGATGTCTCAGATATACTTTTCATGATCTAGATGACACTAAATGAAATCCAAACTACCTAAAGCAGGTAAGGGATGTAAATCAAGCAGTTCATTTGTTGAAAACTGGAATGAACATTCAGTATGTTTTCTAGTGGAAGGTACAGGTAATGGACACAAAATCAATCAAAGTAACAGTAACAGAACGCCTGCCTTTTTTGTTGACTTTGAAGAAAACCAATTACTTGACGGTGATGGCTGCAATGGAGGACTTCCTGCATTATTGCGAATTACTGAACATGGATTTTCAAAAGAAAAGAATAAATAAAGAAGATAAATAATATGAATGTCCATATTTAGTAAAATGATAAATATATTACCATTGGCATCAGCCTCCTTTTGTTTATGCTTTTTCCTCTGGGTAAACAAAGTTGGGTGGTCAGCACTTTCAGTAAATAAGCATAAAAATGTTAACACTGTAAAAAATAAACCTGAAAAAGAAATACTTACAACTAGTAATGTGTCCAATCCCTCCATTGTGGGAGGTTTCAGATTTTTAAAATCAACTGAAATAAAAGTTAAGCTTCTTTTAGGTTAAATCTATAAGAAGGCATTCAGAATCAGCATATGTACAAACAGGCACAGCATCAAGAACGTGCATTGCAAACTAAAACAATTATAAAATGTTATTAAACAAAATAATAGAAGACAAACCTAGACCTACGTAACTTACCATCACTAGTTAGTAGATCGTGTGTTATTGGGTGCCCAGATTGTGCCAAAGAAACTAGCTACATTTCAAACGGGTAAGATTTTGATAATTTATCAGCATTAATGTTCAAAAAAAGCATAAAATATTTTTACCTGCATAGCAATGATAAATTCAGTAAAACCAAGATATCCTTGTCGCTTTGAATCAGCAATAGCCCAAACCTTAATTTGAACAATCAAAGAACAAGAAAGAAAGAAGTAAGACAGAAGAGATACTTAGCAGCAAGCACAACTTATATCAACAACACAACCATTAAATGCCAGACAATTCTAGTTGTTAGAGATAAAAGAATATCAAAGCCAACTACTACATGAGGTAACTTATAAGAGTTCAAAATCAGTCCACCATCAGCATATAGTAAAAATCATCACCAAACAATAAAGCGCCACATACCATTAGCATAATTAAAATGTTTCTTTCACTAGTTGCCATTATAGTTCAATAACAAGATAAAATTTTCTATTAATGGATAAGATTTTTAAAATTGCATGTACACTCCAATTTCACCTCAAATTTTTATTAACAAGGAAAACTAAGAAAATGCCTACTAATGCCCAACTTTAATCACTTTTCACTTTATCCCCTAACCAAGCAATCACATCTCAGAAATCTCAGTTTTGCCTAATGATTCCGATTACCTCAAATTCCTATCAGTATACCTTCACTGTTCCAAGTTCCAATGCAAGAGAACGATACTAACAAAGAAAAACTAAAACTGAAAAAAAAAAAAAACCTGCTTAAGGTCTTGGCGAGACATATTGGACATGGCGAAAAACTTGGTAGCATCATTCCCTGTAATGCGGCCATCGCCATCTGAAAAACGGAGAACTCAGTGAAAAATATTCGGAACACAAAAAACAAAATCGAAAGAGGAAAAAAATAATAAGTGAAAGAAGTGATATGATGAACCTGAATCTGCGAAATTGAACCATTCCTGATATATAGTTTGGTGTTCTTTGGAGCACGAACCGATTGAGATCGGGTCGAACTCCATTAATCGAAGAGAAAAGCTTCGAAATCGAGCGTTTAAGATCTCGAACTCGCAACGATTGATTGAGATGAACGACACTGTACTTTTCTTATATATTTTGAGTGAACAGAAAACGTGAGCGTTAAACGACGAGGAGGTTGCACTATCGGTGTCGTATTGGTGATGGAAACTAACCAGAATTTAGGCGCAGAAACTGTGCTTTAACGAACCTTGTTTTTATTTACCAAATACGAAAGTAAAGTTGGGAGTTTCATGTACACGCGCCAAATTACTCCTTGTCGGTTGTTGCTGTTTGCACTAAGCACTAAGCACTGAGCTTTGCTTCCTCGTTCAGTCATGTGACTACTGACTCATCTCAATTCACCAGTAAAATAATGGATATTCGTGTCATCACACACTATTTCTGTTTTTTCTTTTTTCCTGATATTATTCAATAGTTACCTAATTATTTGGTTTTTTTAATTAAGTTTATGAATGTTTATTTAGTTTTTAATTGAGTCATTCTGTTTAACTGGCTTTAGAAAAAAAAAACAAATGATTTAATTCATTCCTAAATTCAATATTTTGTCAAGACTATCTCTTCACATAAGAATTTTCATCTTTTTATGATAGTATTTTTATTAGAAAATATTTAGTAATTATATGAAATACGTAAATAATAGTGCAGAGAAAAAAATATACGTAGATATATATTTTGAGTGAGTTAGTTGATTATTGTCGTGACAAGTAAAAATTAGTTGAAAAGTTAAGTAAAATTATTTTTATTATTATAAATTCTGAACTTAGTGTTTTGTATCAGGTTTTTAAGTCAATATTTTCACCTCCATGAGTAAAATCTTTCATAAACTTGCGTAATGATTCATATAGTTGATTTTCTGATCACATGAGTGAACGTTCCGCGTTTTAACGGTGTTGATTTTTGCTTTGGGATATTAATTAGAGGAGTTTGTGATATAGTTTGGTTTTCTTTTTTTCTTAAAAGATCACCTGAATAGAAAAATTTGGTATGATTTCGTTTGACTTGAATTAATTATAAATAGAATCAAACTAAATTAATTTTATTTAATTTGGATATATTTTTGTAATTTTAATTTTTTTCAGTATTAAAAATTTAGAAATATATTAAAATATTATTAAAAAATAATTTAATTGTACAATTTATATTTAAATTATAACATATACAAAGTAAAACAACTATATAATGAGACTGATTTATAATTATAAAATTAGAAATATGAGGTAGATAAATAATGAATGTTGAGGAAAATATGTAAAATATAAACTTATTAATCTATTATATTAATAAATATAAGTCATATAATAATATAAATTAAAGCAGAATATAAATATATTGTTTAATTTAATTTAATTTTGTTTCAAAATCAAATTAAAACACACGATTTTGTAAAAGCTAGAATTGATTCAATTTTTATTTGGATTGGTTTAAATTTAAATAACTTCAAATATTATCTATTTTTAATGTGATGATGTATGTCATATGTTTATTGATAGAGAGATAAAAGCAGCGTAAAACATTACCTAAATTAATTTTATTAACTACCAGAATCGTCTTTTGTCTTTCTCCTTTATTTTGTTATAATCCGATTTTCTTCTTGAGGATACAAGGTCACCTGTTAGTTGATGATGCGGAATGTCTGTGTAGTCTGCTAAAAGTTATTCCAACACTAAAGTAGACGTAAGAGAAAATTAAAAAATAATATTTGATAAATAACTGAAATATAAAAATAATTAAAAAATTAATTATAAAATATAAAGACGTGTAAAATATAAAAAATAAAAAATAAAATAAAAATATATATATATTATGTGGACGAGTCATTTGATTAAGTGTGTATTATAATTTTTAGTAAAATAAAATTAGATATTTTATTTACACAGGGAGGTGCTCCTAGAAAAATTATGTTACAATACATAAAATTAATATATATAATTTTGTTAATAAATTAACTGGTTTATTATAGTTTTTAACAAAATAAAATTAAATATTTAGACTGATATTCCTAAAAAAAATTGTGTTGTAATTAACAAAGATTGTCTATATTAGACACTAACTTTTAACTAAAACAGGATGATAATAATGATAATTTTTTTTATATTGATATTTTAAGACATTTCTAGGACACTTATTACTATCAGAAGAACCTAATTAAAAAGGTTAATGTGATCTCTCTAATATAGTATATTTAATACAACAATTAATAGTATGTAAATAGTTGCTTCGCTGGAAAACAGAAAAAGGACATGGACAAAGAGGAAGGAGTTTTCAACACGGCATCTGTATCATTTTCATTTGTACACATGTAGCAATATCTGAAGCCAGAAAAAGTCATGCATCACATCAACGTTTTTCAAGAAATCACGTTGAAGATCACAAAAAATACTTGCTTCCACTCTTAGACTTAGTTTCTTGAGGAATAATTATATTTAAATTTAATATAATATTTTAGATGAATCATATTTTCCTTTTTAGATAATTATATTTCAAAGTTTAGCAAGATGAAACTGACACATTTCGTTACAATGAATGATGAATCATCACCTAGTTCACACTACAATGTCATCAACCACTAACATAAATGCAAACACTAAACACCTAAATCCTAATCAGCATGCCGCATGAGATGATCGATGACTACAACTCCCAACTTTTCTAAATTTGCATTTGATATTCACTCGGATACAAGAAAGATAAAATAAAGGCATCAAGTTTTTCTCTATTTTTAATATTATATTAATTAGTATATGTTTACTATATCTCACTTTTTCCCCTTCATGGAATTATGTTACATAAAAGTGAGAAATGAAAAAGGGACCACCAAATTGAAACGTATATGCGTCAGATTTGACTCAAAATGATGTCAATTTAAGCACAATTCAGATATACGTAAAACTTGGAGTAGGTTAACGTCATAAATTCTTTAGACAGTACCTTTTCCATTCATGCATGCTTATAAATATCTGTCACAAATGCTGCAATTGTCAACATAATCATCCATCCTCTTTCTAACCAAAGTTCATTTTGGATTGAAGAGAAGTTAGAGTGATAATATATCAGCATGGCAATGAGGTGCTTAGTGTTAACATCAATGTTAATGGTTGTAGTGCTAGCAAACCTATCAGGCATATCAGCTCAAATTGTCTGCCATGGTCATTTGCCATCTATTTTAAGCAAATGTAACCCTTTCATCAAAAAGGAAGGGCCAAAGATTCAGCCATCACAAGAATGTTGCGATACGTTGAAAAATGTTGATTTCTCCTGTCTCTGCAAGAAATATATAACGACACCTCCATTTGAGGGTCAAATTAGTTTGGAAAAAGCTCTGTATGTAGCCAGATCTTGTGGACACTCAATTCCTGCTGGATTCAAGTGTGGAAGTAAGCTGTTCTATTATCATATTTAAACATGGAATCGATAATCTCTTTCTTCTCTGTAATCTTATTTGATAAATGATGACATGCATGCATCACTTTTCTTCTCTAGATTCATGTCTTTATGTTATTTCCTTGTAAATTTCTTTGTTTAGTTTGGTATTGAGATGTCTAATATATACTATTGATTGTGTTTTTCAGAGTACACTGTTGCTCCTTCAGATAGTGTTCCCAAGTCCTCTCCTCTGCCGGAAAAGTAAAAGTGAACATTGAAGAGACATGCATGCGTACATGGCAACTTCTATTACCTTGGAATCCATGAATAAGAGCCTTGCATGGCATGCTTGCGTCATTGTGTCCTTGTTTTTTTCTTTGTTTGGATTTATACATAGTTATTATCTCTCCTATGTGTTCTTTTTTCAACAACTCTCTTATCCACCAACTTCAATATAAATCAATTACTATGAAATTTTTTTCTCATCAACCCTCTTCTTCACCAACTCCAATATAAATCAACAACTATTTCATAGAATGTGAAAATAAGAAAAAAAGAGAAAAAATAATAAAAAAAATACATATACATAGAAATTTTGTAATGACACCAAACATTTCTTATAATATATAAGGTAAATTTCTTTTATAAGTCATAAAAAATTGAATTAACGACTTAAACAAATTTAATTTTATATTTATCATTTATAAAATTAAAATCGTAAAATATATAAATTGCAGAAAATAATGGACTTTACTCTCATAAATCATAGTAATAAATAAACGATTTTGCACGAAATTAAAATTTTAAATAATTTTAAAAATTTTAATCATTAATTATAATTTTAAATAATTTTTACAATTGATCATAAATTTAAATAGAGTAAATTGTACTTCATTACGATTAAGTTTATCTAACTCTAAACTAATTGAAATATTACACTTTAGTCATTCGTAATTAGCGTCATAATCATAACCTTAAATTTTATCTTATTAAGACAAAGATTTAAATTTGTTTAAATACTATGCGCTCCAATCCACTGTCTTAAAATTTATTTAAATGACAAAAATAATCGAGTAAACTATATATACAATAAAAAAATTTGTGTTAGTTTTCAAAGTAAATAAAGAAAAAATAAACAATGAAAAGAGAAAAAAACTTATGCTAAACTTATTGCAGTCATTTCATGATTTTACTCACTCTCTAATTATCTATTAACCTCCTACTATTATTTTTTATCTATCATTTTCTATTCTTTATTTTTCTTATTTATTATTTTGTCTCGCCACTGTTTTTTATTTTTATTATTATTTTCATTCCTTTCATTACACTATCTCATCACCACTTTATTCCATCATAAATTCCACTGTCACATTAATGCAACAAGTTGGAAAAAAATGATAAAAAGAAATGTAATTCACTTTGATAATTTTTTTAAAAAATATAGTTACATTTTCTTTTGACATATTACTTTTTCCCATGAATATCATATTTTTATAGTTGGTGACGTGCGAGAAAAGTATATTAATATTAATGCTACATTAAATAATAGGGTGCACAACAGAAAATAAAAGAAAAATAAAAAAGTACATTAGGGACAAAGATTAAGGAGTTATCAACACGGGCTATATCATTTTCATATGTACACATATAGCAATATCTGAAGTCAGAAAAAGTCATGCATCACATCAACGTTTATCAAGAAATCACAAAAATACTTGCTTCCACATTTAGACTTAGTTTCGTGAGGAATAATTATGCATTAAATTTAATATAATATTTTAAATAAATTATATTTTCGTTTTTAGATAATTTTAAGCAAGATGAAACTGTTACATTTAGTTACAATGAATGTTTATTCATCACCAAGTTCACACTACAATGTCATCAACCACTAAAGTAAATGCAAACACTGAACACCTAAATCCTAATCAGCATGCTGCATGAGATGATCGATGACTACAACTCCCAACTTTTCTAAATTTGCATTTGAGTTTTACTCGGATTCAAGAAAAATATATAATAAACAACTAGAATACGAAAAGAATCAAACAATCAGTTATAAAATATAAAGAAAAAATTATGTGTATATATATAAAATATGTATATACATAAATGTGAAGAGAAAAAAATATTTTATAAATAAGTTAACTTATTAGTTGGTTAATTATATATTACACTTAATTATTTTTAATTATTATATGTTTACTATATCTCACTTTTTCCCCTTCATGGAATTAGGTTACATAAAAGTGAGAAATGAAAAAGGGACTACCAAATTGAAACGTATATGCGTCAGATTTGACTCAAAATGTTGCCAATTTATTTAACTAAAGCACAATTCAGATATACGTATAACTTGGAGTAGGTTAACGTCATAAATTCTTTATATAGTACCCTTTTTCATTCATGCATGCTTATAAATATCTGTCACAAATGCTGCAATTGACAACATAATCATCTATCCTCTTTCTAACCAAAGTTCAAGTTCATTTTGGATTGAAGAGAAGTTAAGAGAAATAACATATCAGGATGGGAATGAGGTGCTTAGTGTTGGCATCAATGTTAATGGTTGTTGGGGTTGTAGTCCTAGCAAACCTATCAGGCATATCAGCTGATCAACCTGTCTGCGGTGGTGGTTTGCCACATATTTTAGGCCCATGTTACCCTTTCATCCAAAAGGAAGGGCCAAGGATTCCGCCATCACAAGAATGTTGCGATACGTTGAAAGATCTTGATTTCTTCTGTCTCTGCAGGGATTATCCAGTTGAGATTCAAGTTAGTTTTGAAAAAGCTGTCTATGTAACCAGAGCTTGTGGACACTCATTTCCTCCTGGATTCAAGTGTGGAGGTAAGCTGTTCTATTCTCATATTTAAACATGGAATCCATCATCTCTTTCTTCTCTCTAATCTTATTTGATAAATGATGACATGCATGCATCACTTTTCTTCTCTAGATTCATGTCTTTATGTTATTTCCTTGTAAATTTCTTTGTTTTGTTTGGTGTTGAGATGGCTAATATATACTATTGATTGTGATTTTCAGATTACACTGTTCCTCCTCCAGAGAGTGCTCCCAAGCCCTCTCCTCTGCCAGAAAAGTAAAAGTGAACATTGAAGATACATATGCATGAGTACATGACAACTTCAATTACCTTGGAATCCATAAATAAGAGGCTAGCATGGCATGCTTGCGTCCTTGTGTTTTTGTTTGGATTTATATGTAGTTAAGTTTTACTGGTTTATGTAACCCAATGTGTTCAATGCTAATTGATACATCAACGATATTTCCCTCTGCTTCTCTGTCATCTTTTCTCAACAATTATGTGATTTTTTCTCAACAAGTCTCCTGATAAAATGTAAGAGTATTACTAGTTTACTATTTTTCAAGTACACACTTTGTGACCTCCTTTTTAGCAAAGTCGTACATATGCTATGCTTGATTGCTTCCTTAAATAATAATTACAAATTTACTATCTATAACGCAAAGAGCTCCTTAAAACAATTATTTTGATTTGATCAATATGTTAAAATCCTCTTAAAACTAATATTCTTTGAATAAATGTTTAAAAGATCATTTAATAATTATTTAAAATGTCGTTGGGAAAAGATAATAGGATAATGCATAATATCAGAATTCATAACTATGGATCTGAATTAACATTGAAGACTCAAGAGTCTCTTACATAATGAAAGCAGTTAAACCAAAAGAAAGAAATAAAAAGAAATGACGCATGCAGGCCATGTTAGGCTTATTTATGGACTACGACTACGATGCAATGCAAGTTGCTATTTATGCATACGTCCCTTCATTCTTCATATTTACGCTTTGGGCTTCCAACGGAACAACGAAGGAATAGTGTGACCTGCAAAACAAGGTTAATAGTATTAGCTATAGGAAACAAAAGTGATGCATGGCATCATATATTTATGAATAAGCTGAGTACGTAGAAGAAAGATATTCCATTGTTAAAGATGAGAAGAAAAAAAGAAGAAGAAGAAGAAGAAGAAGAAGAAGCTTACTTCCACACTGCATTCCAGAAGGAACTGAGCATCCACAAGTTCTGGCTACATAGAGAACTTTTTGCAAATCAACTTTCTGCTCGAATTCACTAGTCATATATTTTTGACAGAAACAAGGCACATCAATATTTGCCAACGTAGCGCAGCATTCTTGTGAAGGAGGAATTTGTGGCCCTTCCTTTGTCACAAAAGACTGACACTGGTTAGTAACAGCTGTCAAATCACCACCGCAGTCAAGTTGAGCTGATACGTTTCCTAGCATTACAATCCCAACAACCATTAACATTGATGCCAACACTGAGCACCTCATTGCCATTGCTGATATATTATCTCTCTTAACTTTTCTTAAATCCAAAATGTTCTGTTAGAAAGAGGATGGATGCTTATGTTGACAATTGCAGCATTTGTGACAGATATTTATAAGCGTGCATGAATGAAAAAAGGTACTGTATCAATATGGCATTAACCTACTCCGACTTTACGTAAGATTACTAAATTGTGCTTAATTAAATAATGGTCATTATTTTAAAGTTGATGGATACTAGTGTATTTGATAGTATTTTTTTCATTTTTTCTTTTTCGAGTCTAATTTGATTTATTTGGATTCAATTCAATAAAAGATATTTAGTTAAACTCAACTCTAGTTCAATATCTCTTTCTAGCTTTTTTTTTTTTTTTATTCAATTTTGTGAACAATTTATTTTAATTGGTTAATTACTCGAATCACGTTAAATTAAAAATGAAAATATTTTATTTTAAACATTTCAAATTTACAATATATATGGGTATAATTTAGTAAATTAATTGCATAATCGAGAAAATATGAATTTAATATCAGCATATAAAAAAATTAAATATTTATATTAAATATATTTTTATTAATCAACAAGTCAAATAATTAGTTTGTAAGTCGAATACTTCAGATATATGATTACCAACTAGTATTTAGATCAGATTTTAAAGTTAATAAAACTGTAAGGGCGTGACTAGGACTGTGTAGATCTTATTCAAGTACAATAATTAACTTTAGAAGATTTTATTGAATTGTAAAAATAAGATTACATTAAATACAAACAATGATTATATAAATCTTACTATATATTATAAATTATATATAGTTTAAGTTTAACTTATTTATTTGATAAATTTAAATTTCAACTCATATTAACTGATATAATTCATGAACTCAATTAATTAATTAATTATCAAAATAAATATTAAATGGATTTGAAGTTAGTTTGATTGATTGCCTGCCAAGAAATTCCGTGGGAGAAAAGAATGAGATATAAATGAATATAATGTTAAAAAGTAAAGAAAAATGTATTTGATCTGATTTGTTTCCGAGTATAAATCAATTGCAAGTTCACCACAACTCTCTTGCTAAGGAGTAATTAAGGAACAAAGTGGCACAGTAAAAAGAAAAATAAAAGAAAAACAAAGTGGTATAAGTATGTTATTTGCTTCATTGTTCGTATTGTTTATTTCATTTAATTTCACCCATTTTTACGAGCAGAAAACAAAATTAGAAAACGGATAAATACCTGCACATGCAGTTACATATTAGAGTATAATTCTTTTCAGGAATAATTAAGATATTGAGTTATTAACGAATTGATGATTGCCAAAATAAAATAAAATAGGGAATCAAATAAATAGTGCAAATTCAATTTGGTTGCGTAAGTAAGTGGAGATTAATTTATTCAAACGTACCTGCATGTTTCGATATGCATTTTTTTTTTACCATAATACAGTAATATGATTTGGAAGTTACCAAGGTACTTTTATAGAAAAAGATGTCCAAAAATAGGGTAAGTCATAAAATATTTAATTGAAATTACTTAAGGAAATTTAATTTAAGAAATCGATAGCACTATATATTCATATTATAAAGTCATACTTAAAACATTTAAGACTTATAAAATTATCTCGTTACATATATAAAATTTAAGACTCGTAATATAAGGTAACGTCTCGAAATATTTTACATAATTATTTAATTATTATTTTAAAGTATTTTACATAATTATCTAATTATAATTTATCATGTATTATAAGTTATTTGATTTTGATAGTAAAATTTTTAAAATTAGATAATAAAGGTGTAAAGTTATTTTAAATTATTCATTCATAATATTTATAATCTGTTTGATTTATTAAAAATTAACGTATTTGTTTAACGTTTGATTTCAAAAAATTATATAAGAAAATAAATTAAATAAATGATATAACTCGAAAACTCAATTTTTAACCAAAAATTCTTTACAAAAAATAAAAATTATAATAACAATTAAAAATAAAAATAAATTTGTGCATTTAACATATATGTAAACTCATTCTTAAATTTAATATATTGTTTGAATTAAAATCTACTTAATAACTTAAAATGAATGTAAAAAAAGTGAAGTAGATTCTTCAGTAATGTTTTTGAACTTAATGGGAAAAAGAGTTAAACTTTCATTTTTATTAAATGTTTCAAGCAAATAAATAAATACATTTTCAACTCATGGTAAAAAAAGTGTATTTATTTATTTTGTGTTTAAATTAAATATTTTTAAAAAACAAAAATTCAAATCTGTTTCCATTAAATTAAAAAAAGTCATGAAAAATGTACTTTTTTCATAGATTTGAATTTACTTATATTTGTAAGGGTTTACACCAGTAAAGAACAATAGAATCATATTCTCTTTAATCAAAATTTAAATAATATGATTTCTGACCAACTTTTTCTAGTCGACTTATAAGTTATTAAAATTACATTAAAATTATTTATTTTTTTAGTTTCAATAAGTAACCCTCTTGTAATATTTTTCTTCTGTTGCAAATTGTTTTTAATTATCTAAATTAGTAGGTTTTTTCCTTTTACAATTATTTTTATCATCTCGCATATTATGCGATGTCCTTTTGTGATTTTTTTTTCTTGAGAAACTTATATGGGTAGCTATAGTCAAAATTAATAACCATGTAAATTAAATTACAGAATAAACATATAAATTATTTTTGAGTTTCAGAGTCTTGAACTCAATTGCTTAATGTTAAAATAAATTATAATTAATTAATGTTGCAGAGTCATGTAAAAAAATACTTCAAGATGTGCCGGTGACTTTTTCTCTTGTTTTATATTACCAATCTTAAATTTTATATATTTCAATTAAATATTTTATGACTTATTTTAGACATTTTATTCTATAAAAGTACCTCGGTAATTTCCAAATCATATTGCTGTATTATGGTAAAAAATCCCAAAATGCATATCCAAACATGTACGTTTGAATTAACTAATCTCCACTTACTTACCACCAAATTGAAGTTGCACTATTTATTTGATTCCCTATTTTTTTGGTAATTATAAATTCGTTAAAACCTTAATCTCTTAATAATTCCTGAAAAGAATTATATATACTGTAATGTACCTGCATGTGAAGGTATTTATCCATTTTCTAATTTTTGTTTTCTGCAGCAAAAAGAGGTGAAATTAAATGAAATAAACAATACGAGCAATGAAGCAGATGCCATACGTGTACGACTTTGTATGGTTTTGTTTTTTTTCTTTTTACTGTGCCACTTTGTTCCTTAATCCTTAGCAAGAAAGTTGTGGTGAACTTGCATTTGATTTATACTCTGCAAACAAACCATATCAAATACACTTTTCTTTACTTTTTAACATTATATTCATTTATATCTCATTTTTTTAATATTTATTGTATTCTTATTTTTACAATTTAATAAAATCTTCTAAAGTTAACTATTGTACTTGAATAAGATATACACTCCTGGTCACACGCTTACAGTTTTATTAACTTTAAAAGCTGGTCTAAATACTAGTAGGGGATTGTAAATATTCAACTTACTAACCAGTTATTTGACTTGTTGAAAATATATTTAATATGAAATTTATTTATTTTTATATATGTTAATATTAAATTTATGTTTTTTTATTTTGTAATTAATTTATTAAACTATACTCATAAATTGTAAATTTAAAATAAGTAAACTTGACTCATTTCTAACCTTAAAAAAGGAGAAATGAAAAAAAATACTTCCAATTACACTTGTATCCATCAACTTTAAAATAACGACCATTATTTAATTAAGCACAATTTAGTAATTTTACGTAAACTTGGTGTAGGTTAATGCCATCTTAATACAGTACCTTTTTCATTCATCACGCTTATAAATATCTATCACAAATGCTGCAATTTTCATCATCATCATTCATCATCTTTCTAACAGAACATTTTGGATTCAAGAAGAGTTAAGAGTGAATATATATCAGGATGGCAATGAGGTGCTTAGTGTTGGCATCAATGTTAATGGTTGTTGGGATTGTAGTCCTAGCAAACCTATCTGCCATATCAGCTCAACTTGACTGCGGTGGTAATGTGGACTCTGTAAGTACCCTGTGTAAGGATTTCGTGATAAAGGAAGGGCCACAAATTCTTCCATCACAAGAATGCTGCGCTGTGTTGGCAAATATTGATATCCCTTGTTTATGCCAAAAATATATTGCTCCAGTTCAAGGGCAAATTAGTGTGTCAAAGTTTATCTATGTAGTCAGGAGTGTTGGAACAAGACTCTCTTTGTGATTGAAAACTCACGTAACAGAAGTTAGTTACAGAAGCTAACAGAAAGCGTAACAAGAAAAACTAACTTTCAAAGATCCTTTTTTTGGTTTTCAAAAGAAGACACCCTTTAATACTAAGTAACCAGTATTTATGCAAAGGGAGTTGGGAATAGCTTGCCCACTAAGTTCCTATGCTAAGTACATTAGTATAACTACATGTGAAATAGCTATCAGCGAAAACAGCAAGAGCAAGCGCCTTTCGTCTGTCAACAAGCCACCTTTCGTCTGTCCAGTCTCAGACGAAACAAGCTGGTTTCGTCTGTTGGTTATCAGACGGAACCTCACACTCAGACGAAACAAGGTATCGTCTGATGAAACCTCATCAGACGAAACATCTTCATCAGACGAAAGATCTTCAGCTTCAGACGAAACAGATAACTTGCATTACAACAACACACCTCCTAATACAAGTTATCCAAGCTTTCCATTCCCATAAGCTTCTTCAATTCCTCAAACCTCACTCTCTTAAGAGGTTTGGTCAATATGTCAGCCAACTGCACCTCGGTTTTACAGTGCTCCACATCAAGCTTGTCTTCATTCACTTGTTCTCTAAGAAAATGATACCTCCTCTCGATGTGCTTGCTTCTGCCATGGCTAACAGGGTGTTTTGCAAGGTCAATTGCAGACTTGTTATCAATCAGCAGCTTCACCTTGGTACTGTCACAAATCCTCATTTCCTCCAGCAGCATTTTGATCCACATAGCTTGACTAGCAGCATATGATGCAGCTACATACTCTGCCTCACATGATGACAAAGCTACCACCTCCTGTTTCTTCGAGCTCCAGCATATTAATGCCTTCCCTATCATGAACAAATACCCAGCAGTACTCTTCTTATCATCCACATCACCTCCCCAGTCAGAATCTGAATACCCCGAAACCTCAATTTTCTTCAAATTGTCTTCACTTGGCATCAACACGCCATGATCAGTAGTTCCTCTGATAAACCTCAGAATTCTCTTGACTGCAAGCAAGTGGCATGACCTTGGCTGTTCCATGAATCTGCTCAATAACCCAACACTATGACTGATATCAGGCCTAGTGTTGCACAGGTATCTCAGTGAACCAATGATCTGTTTGTACAGTGTAGCGTCTACAAGCTCCCCTGGTGATTCTCTGCTCAGTTTCAAACCAGTCTCCATAGGTGTAATAGCTGGGTTGCAATTTGCCATTTTGAACCTTTTCAAAATGTCTTCAGCATACTTCTTTTGATGAAGAAAGACCCCTCTGTCAGTGAATTTGAACTCCATCCCTAGAAAATATGACAAATTTCCTAGATCACTCATCTCAAATTCCTTCATCAGCATTGACTTGAACTTCATATTCTCTTGCTCATTTGCACCTGTGATCAATAGATCATCCACATAAAGACATAGGATTATATGATCAGACTTACTAGAGCCCTTCACATATACTCCATGTTCTGAAACACACTTAGTGCATCCTGCCTTTATCAGAAAACTATCAATCCTCTTATTCCAAGCTCTTGAGCTTGTTTCAGCCCATCTGACAAAGCCTTCTTGAGCCTATACACCTTGCTCTCTTGACCCTTAACTTCAAAACCTGGTGGCTGCTTCACATAGACTTCCTCTTCTAATGGACCATTCAAAAATGCAGATTTTACATCCAGTTGATGCAAATTCCATCCATACTGTGTTGCTAATGCTACCAAAATCCTGACCGTCTCAAGTCTAGCTACTGGTGCATATACCTCATTGAAGTCAATACCTGCCCTCTGTAGAAACCCCTTTGCTACCAACCTCGCCTTATACTTTGCAATCTCACCATTTGGCCTCAGCTTCAGCTTGTAAACCCACTTTACATCAATTGCCTTCTTCTCAGTTTGTGACACAAGTACCCAAGTCTTATTCTTCTCAATCGCTGCCAATTCCTCTTTCATAGCGTCTAACCAATTTGAATCTCTCATTGCTAATTCAAGATTTATTGGTTCTGATTCAGCTAACATGTTTTCCTCAAGTAATTCCCCCTCTTGGTCTATTGCTTGATCTGGAAACACCTCATACTCTGTCAATCTCACTGAAGGTACCCTTGTTCTAATTGATCTTCTGACCACTGGTTGTTCCGGTCCAGTTTCAGTACCAATCCTGATAGGACTCTCTTCAGCATTACAATCATCAAGAGTGGCTGGTTTCGTCTGTTGGTCATCAGACGGAACCCTAGCATCAGACGAAGCACTACCAGACGGAACACTTTCGTCAGACGAAGCACTTACATCAGACGAAACATTCCAAGACCAAATTTCTTTGCCTCATCAAATTGTACATCTCTACTCTTGACCATCTTGTGATCTCTTGGTGAATACAATTTGTAAGCACCAGTTGAGTGATAACCGACGAACACCATTGTTTGACTTCTATCATCCAACTTTTTCCTCAATTGTTCTGGTACATGTCTATAGCACAGTGAGCCAAACACCCTAAAGTGACCAACACTTGGCTTCTCACCAGTCCATGCTTCATAAGGTGTCACACCTTGCAGCTTTTTTGTAGGACTTCTATTTAGAATGTACACTGCAGTAGCAGCAGCTTCTGCCCAGAACCTCTTTGGCATTCCTTTTCCATTGAGCATACTTCTGGCCATATCCATTATGCTCCTATTCTTCCTCTCAGCAATGCCATTATGTTGTGGTGTGTATGGAGCTACAATCTCATGAGTTATGCCCTCATTTTCACAGAATTTGGCAAATTCAAGGGAAGTGTATTCACCTCCACCATCAGTTCTCAACTTCTTAATGCTACAACCACTGTCCTTCTCAACAAGTAGCTTAAATTTCTTGAACTGTGGGAAGGTGTCACTCTTTTTCTCAATCATATATATCCACACATGTCTAGTGTACTCATCAATGAAAGTGAGAAAATAGTGATTACCTCCCATAGATTGAGTCTCCATAGGACCACACAAATCAGAATGTACAACTTGCAATTTCTGTGATGATTTCATGGGTAAATCATGCTTGAATGCCTTTCTTGCAGACTTAGCAAGGCAGCATTCTTTGCAAAGTTGTCTTGGAACCTGAATTTTAGGTAGACCAGTCACCATACCCTTTGCATTCAACATGCTCAGGTTCCTAAAATTCAAATGGCCGATCTATGATGCCATGTCCAATTCGATCATCAAAGTGGTAACAAAACATTTGTGATCAACCATGTTAATGCACACTTTAAAGGTTTTGTTACTTGACAAAGGAGCTTTAAGAACCAATCTCTTTTTGAATCAAAAAGCTTCATTTCTTTATCCACCATCATCATCGTATAATTCTTCTCAAGTAATTGACCAACACTAAACAAGTTACTCCTCATGCTTGGCACATACAAAACATCTGTGATGATAGCCTCTTTGCCATCCTTCCTCTTCACCATGATGCTTCCAATTCCCTCAGATTTCACTTGACTATTGTCTGCAAATCTGATTCCTCTAGAGCTAGATTCATCCAGATCTACAAACCAACCTCTGTTTCCAGTCATGTGGTTGCTGCAACCTGTGTCTAGGTACCACACATTTGATGTGTCATCATCCAATTGTGTTGTAGCCATCAACATTGCATCGTCTGAGTCACTTTCTGCCAGCTGAGCCTCATCTTTCCCTTGATTGTTTGATCCTCTTCTTGGACAATTTCTTGCATAATGACCATACTTCTCACAACTAAAACATTGTACCTCATTCAGATCCTTCTTCTTTGGATTCTTACTATTAGAAGCACCTTTGTTCTTGGCATCATTCTGATTCTTTGAACATTTGTTCTCAGATTCAGTATTACCCTTCTTCTTTTTCCACTTTTCTTTGTTCTTCTTGAACCATGAAGCCTCATCTTTGACTTTCTTGGTGAATTTTGCTTGCAAAGCCTGGTCTACTCCCTTCTCTGCTTTCCTCTCGCTTCACCTCATCTCATGAGCTTCGGAGTAGCTTGCAACTCCTCAAGCCTCATAACAGAAAGATCCTTAGACTCTTCAATTGCAACTACAATGTGATCAAAATTTGCAGTTAAGGCCCTCAACACCTTCTCAATCTTTTGCAAATCAGTGACCGTTTCACCACATGTTTTCATCTGATTGGTCAAGACTACCAATCTTGAAAAGAATTCTGATACGGCTTCACCTTCTTTCATATTCAAGCCCTCGTACTGCTTCCTCAAAGCCTGTAACTTCACCTTCTTTAACTTTTCATCACCTCCATAGAGCCTTTTTAGAGTCTCCCATGCTCCCTTCGCCGTTTCCTCCTCAATGATCTTTTCAAAGACATTACCATCAACGCATTGATGTATGATGAATAGAGCCTTTCCATCTTTCTTCATCATCTCATGATGCAAGGTTCTTGCAGCCTCATTGGCATCTGCTGCCAATTCTGCAACTCCACCATTCACAATTTCAAGCACATCTTGAAATCTGAATATGACCTTCATCTGCGCACACCACCGATCGTAATTCTCGCCTCTGAACACCGGAAGATTCGCCGGAAATTGGGAACTCGTCGTGCTTTGATTTGCCATTTCGGAAATTGGATCTCAACCAATGCTCTTGATACCAGTTTGTTGGAACAAGACTCTCTTTGTGATTGAAAACTCACGTAACAGAAGTTAGTTACAGAAGCTAACAGAAAGCGTAACAAGAAAAACTAACTTTCAAAGATCCTTTTTTTGGTTTTCAAAAGAAGACACCCTTTAATACTAAGTAACCAGTATTTATGCAAAGGGAGTTGGGAATAGCTTGCCCACTAAGTTCCTATGCTAAGTACATTAGTATAACTACATGTGAAATAGCTATCAGCGAAAACAGCAAGAGCAAGCGCCTTTCGTCTGTCAACAAGCCACCTTTCGTCTGTCCAGTCTCAGACGAAACAAGCTGGTTTCGTCTGTTGGTTATCAGACGGAACCTCACACTCAGACGAAACAAGGTATCGTCTGATGAAACCTCATCAGACGAAACATCTTCATCAGACGAAAGATCTTCAGCTTCAGACGAAACAGATAACTTGCATTACAACAACAAGGAGTTGTGGACTCTCAGTCACTCCTGGATTCATGTGTGGAAGTAAGCTCTTTTATTTTCAGTCCATTGTTTCTCTCTATATTCTATCTTAGGAATCTTCTGTGTATTCTTCAGATTACTAATATTATATATTTATCGTGTTTTTCAGGTTACATTGCTCCTCCGGTGTCTGCTCCGATGCCGGAAGAGTAAATGTAAACATTGAAGACGTATGCATGCATACATGACAATTTCCATTACCATGGAATCCATAAATAAACTATTCATGGCCTGCATGCGTCACTGCGCCTTCTACTATATATTTTGTTTAGGGTTTATATGTGATTAAGTTTAACAGGTTTATGTAAGAAACTGAGTTCAATGTTAATTGAGACAGAAATTAATGATCTTGTGAATCTTCCTATGATCTTTTCGCAACACTGCTTCTGTCATTTTAAATAATTATTAAATGATTTCTTTAAAGCATTTATTTTAAGAATTTTAGTTTTAAGAGGATTTTAAAATATTAAACAAAATTAATTCTTTTAAGGAGATCTATACGTCATACATAGTAAATTAATTTAAAGTTATATTATTTTAATTATTTGACGTAAAAAATGTGAATAAAATAATTTAGGAAGCAATGAAGCATGGCATATATAGTAGTCTACTAAAAACGAGGTAGCCGCAGAGTGTATATTTGAAAACAATTTGGACTAATAAAATCAAAGTGAGTCACAATTATAAAATAATTATGAAAATAGGTTATTTTTAAAATTCATTATTATGGGTCTAATTCTGATCAACTTAGGTGGAAGTTGGATTTAAATTTTGATCTCTTAATCTTCTAGAGATTTTCTATCTCTAGACCACATAAAAACCTTATCTTAATAAATGTGAAAGATAAAATATATATTATATTTTTATGATAAATTTATATACTAAATAATTTGTAGTTATAGATTATATCTTGCCATTGATTAACAATTTTATAATATAATAACATTATTTTTAATTATTATGAACTTTTCTAAAAAATTACTGAACTAAAATTTCAAAATGAAGATATTGATTAAAATATAGTACCAGAAGCACAATTAGTTTCACTGTCATCTTTATTGTGAAATTTTATTTCAATAATTCTTTTAAAAAACTATAAATAATTAAAAATGATATGGTGTAACAATATAACTCGTTTTTACAATTATTAAATAAAATCTAAATTTTTTAATTAATATCTAATTGTATAATTAAAATATAATATATATTAGGGTTAGTTAAAGTTTTCATCCTTATATTATTTTGCATTGAGTCTGGGTCTCTCAATTTTTTTTTACAACTTTTAGTTTATTTATATCTTGTCAACATTTTGAAGTCAATATCAATTAATTTAATATGTTACTTTCATTTGTTGTCAATGTTTTTCCAACTTCTAGAAACATCATCATCTAAGTTTTAGTTTTTACTTTTACTTAAAAAGTTCCATCTTTGATGTTGATTAACAGAATTTTAGTTATCCTCTGAAGTCTCAAATAAAAAAACATAGTTCAACAAGATATTACAATCAGAAATAATTCTCAAAATCCTCTCAACTTGATTTCGTTCAATATAAAGAAAACACATAAAATCTAGCTAGCAAGAACACACAAATTTATTAGATAAGTTTGAGAAATGATTTCATGGTGAAGAGATTGACAAAAATTAACAAATAACACTATGATGTTAGGAGGTAATAATTTTTATGAAAATTATTATAATTTTTATTGTTAAAAAAATATTTTAATGAAAAAATAACATTTATTGGTAAAATCTTACTTAAAGAAAAACAGTGTTGCAAAGAAGTATAATGTAAAGAAATAGTAATATTAAAAAGATGTTACCAAAGCTATAATATATGATTAATTGGCAATATTTTTATAAATGTTAATGTGAACATTGTTGCTAAATGTGTAATAGTGATACTGTGACGTTGACATTAATGTTACCCATTGCAACGTCAATTTAAAAATGTTCTTGGGTTTGAAGATTTAGAAGAACTGCTCAGAATTAGAATGAGAGGTGCTTGAACCCTAAAATTTTAATAACTTACCAGCACAATGAGTGGAGATAATAAATTAAAACTTGTAACAAAGAATAAAATATTTTATAAAAATAAATGTGATATAAAATATTTTATAAAATTAAATATGAAACAGAATTTTTAAATTTATTAAGGATAATATGAAAGAAAATGTAAATAAAATTTGAAAGAGTAAAATTATAGATTACAAATTAATCTAAAAACAGGTAATTATAGATTAATAAAGGAAAAATTAAAAAAAATAAATATATATCCTTTATATTTGTAGATATAAATATTAATAAAGATATACTCATAGGTGGTCATGAGTGAGAATAGTATTAATATATACTACATGACTAGTAACACAATAAGATAAGAATTTGAAAGCTAAGCAAATGGAAGTAAATTATGATTCATTAATTAATTAAAGTATTATAAGGTAAATTATGGTTAATTAATTGATTATATAAAATTATTTAAGATGTGCCGGTAACTTTTTCTCTTGTCTCATATTATCAATTTTAAATTTTTTATATTTAACGAGATAATTTAATTAGTGCTATACGACTTGTTAAATTTTAAGATTAAACATTTTACAATCTAAATTAAATTTCCTTAAGTCATTTCAATTAAATATTTTATGACTTTTTTAGACATCTTTTTCTATAAAAGTACCTCGGTAATTTCCAAATCATAGTGCTGTATTATGGTGAAAAAACCCAAAATGCATATCCAAACATGCACGTACGTTTGAATTAATTAATCTCCACTTACTTACGCCTCCAAATTGAAATTGGACTATTAATTTGATTCTCTTATTTTTGGCAATCATTAATTCGTTTAAACCTCAATCTCTTAATAATTCCTGAAGAGAACTATACTCTAATGTAATTGCATGTGCAGGTATTTATCTGTTTTCTTATTTTGTTTTCTGCTGCAAAAAGAGGTGAAATTAAATCAAATAAACAATACGACCAACAAGCAAATAACATACGTATCCGTCTTTGTTTTGTTTTATTTTATTTTTTTTTACTGTGCAACTTTTCTCTTTATTACTCCTTGGCCAGAAAGTTCTCATTTTATATATATATATATATATATATATATATATATATATTTCTCTTTCACATCTTAAGTTGTTTAGTTGTCTGATATTGCAATTGTCTATCAAATATTTTTCTTTGACTTATACTTGGAAACAAACCATATCAAATACACTTTTCTTTAATTTTATTATTATATTTATTTTTTTCTCTCAAGGAATTTGTTGATAGGAAATTAATCAAATTAACTTCAAATCCATTTAAAATTTATTTTGATAATTAATTAGTTGAATTGAGTTTATGAACTATAGCGGTTAATATGAGTTGAATTTTAAATTTATCAAAGAACTTAAATTATATATAATTTATGTAATTGCATACATATATAATTTATAAATAATACAGTAAAATTTATATTTAATGTATTCTTATCTTTACAATTTAATAAAATCTTCTAAAGTTAATTATTATGCTTAATAAGATATACACTCCTAGTCACACCCTAATATTTTTATTAACTCTAAAAGCCGGTCTAAATACCAGCAAGGGTCGTAAATTTGAAGTATTCTACTTAATGAAAATATATTTAATATGAGTATTTAATTTTTTTATATGCTAATATTAAATTTATGTTTTTTCAATTATACAATCAATTTACTAAATTATACCCATATATTGTAAATATAAATATTTAAAAATAAATATATTGATTTTTAATTTGACGTGATTCAAGTTAATCAATTAAATTAAATTGTTCACCAAATTGAATCAAATCGAATTTGAATAAAAAAATGTTAGAAAATTCATCTTGAACTATAGAGTCGAGTTTAACTAAATAGTTTTTATTGAATCAAATCAAAATAAATCAAATTAGACTCGAAAAGTAAGAAATGAAAAAAGTACTACCAAATACATTTGTATCCATCAGTTTTAAAATATTGACAATTATTAAATTAAGCACAGTTTAGTAATTATAGGTAAACTTGGAGTAGGTTAATGCCATCTTTATATAGTACCTTTTTCATTCATCACGCTTATAAATATCAGTCACAAATGCTGCAATTGTCAACATAAGCATCCATCCTCTTTCTAACAGAACATTTTGGATTTAAGAAAAGTTAAGAGTGATTATATATCAGCATGGCAATGAGGTTCTCAGTGTTGGCATCAATGTTAATGGTTGTTGGGATTGTAATGCTAGGAAACGTATCAGCTCAACTTGACTGCGGTGGTGATTTGACAGCTGTTACTAACCAGTGTCAGTCTTTTGTGACAAAGGAAGGGCCACAAATTCCTCCTTCACAAGAATGCTGCGCTACATTGGCAAATATTGATGTGCCTTGTTTCTGTCAAAAATATATGACTAGTGAATTCGAGCAGAAAGTTGATTTGCAAAAAGTTCTCTATGTAGCCAGAACTTGTGGATGCTCAGTTCCTTCTGGAATGCAGTGTGGAAGTAAGCTTCTTCTTCTTCTTTTCTTCTCATCTTTAACAATGGAATATCTTTCTTCTACGTACTCAGCTTATTGATAAATATATGATGCCATGCATCACTTTTGTTTCCTATAGCTAATACTATTAACCTTGTTTTGCAGGTCACACTATTCCTTCAGTGTTCCGTTGGAAGCCCAAAGCGTAAATATGAAGAATGAAGGGACGTATGCATAAATAGCAACTTGCATTGCATCGTAGTAGTAGTCCATAAATAAGCCTAACATGGCCTGCATGCGTCATTTCTTTTTATTTCTTTCTTTTGGTTTAACTGCTTTCATTATGTAAGAGACTCTTGAGTCTTCAATGTTAATTCAGATCCATAGTTATGAATTCTGATATTATGTATCTTCCTATGATCTTTTCCTAACACTTCTACTGACATTTTAAATAATTATTAAATGATCTTTTAAACATTTATTTAAAGAAATTTAGTTTTAAGAGGATTTAAGATATTAATCAAATCGAAATAGTTGTTTAACAAGGAGCTCTGTACGTTATAGATAGTAAATTTGTAATTATTATTTAAGAAAGCAATCAAGCATAGCATATGTATGACTTTGCTAAAAATGTCACAAAGTGTGTATTTGAAAACAATATGGGCTAATTCATCAAAATAAGTTATGATTATAAAATAAATATTTAATTAGTTTTATTTTAAAATTAATTATATATCCTAAGTTTGTTTCTGATCATCTTAGGTGGAAGTCGAATTTAATCATTAATCAGCTGCTTGAGTCTCAAATTAGTTTACGGGTCTGTTATAGGAATAAAGTTATTTATAAAATATAATATTTATGAAAAAAAGTAATATGTCAAAATAAAATGTAAGTATATTTTTTTAAAAAATTACTAAAGTGAATTACATTTCTTCTAGATTTTATCAATTTTTTTCAACATGTTATGTTAATGTATTTATTTATAAATACAATAATTTTTATGGTATTAAAATTTATAAATTCAATTTATTTTATTTCTTATTAATAAAAAAAGTGATTAGAAAAAAAAATATTGAATCATCAGCTGTAAGACAAGTAACTTTTAAGAGATTTTCTATGACTAGACCACGTCATAAACTTGTGTTGATAGTTCTAAACGATAAATATATATATATATATATATATATATATATATATATATATATATATATTACTTTTATTATAAAATTATATGTTGAATACTTTTTACTTTTTAGATTATATTTTATAATTCTTAAAAATAATTTATATTGTTACAACATATTACTATTATTATCAATTTTTCTTAAAATATTACTGAAATAAAATTTTAAAATAAAGACATTGATTAAAATATATTACTCAAAAAATAAATTAAATTTATAATATTATTTTTTAAATTTAATTTGACTTAATTTTCCCCTTAAGTCATATATGTTATAGCATGTCTATACTTTTGCCAGTTTTTAAATTTTATGTTGTTAAGTTTGTTAACATCTTGAATACTAAAAAATGAAAAAATAACGTTTAAGATAAAAGATTATTAATCTATTGCTATGAATAACATGAAGAGCATCTCAAAACAAACATTTCGATTTGATTAATAATTTTAAATCGTCCAAAAACTAACATTCTTTAAATAGATGATTAAAAAAAATCATTTACTAACTTTTTAAAGTATCAAGAGAGTTGTTGAGAGAAGATCACATGAAGAGAGATAATATAACATTGAACTCATTGGCTTACATAAACCAGTAAACCTTAACTAAGTATAAATCCAAACAAAGAAAAAAACAAGAAGGACGCAATGACGCAAGCATGCCATGCTAGGCTCTTATTCATGGATTCCAAGGTAATGGAAGTTGTCATGTACGCATCCATGTCTCTTCATTGTTCACTTTTACTTTTCCGGCAGAAGAGAGGACTTGGGAACACTATCTGGAGGAGGAACAGTGTAATCTGAAAAACACATTCAAAAGTATATATTGGCCATCTCAATACCAAACAAAATAAAGAATGCATTACATCGTTTATCCAACAACTTTATTTCGCACTAAACTCTAATACGTAATCAACCGGTCAACGTACTAACATAACATATACAAATACATATTTAGTTATATATTGTTAGTGTATTGTAGTTGTCTACTAAATGTTTTTTCAACCAGTCAACATATTAACATAACATATATGAATATATATCTAATTACACGTTGTTAACGTATTCCAGCTGTCAATCAAATATTTTTCTTTATTTATCAAATAAGATTTAGAGTGAAGAAAGAGATGATGGATGCCATGTTTAAATATGAGAATAAAAGAGCTTACTTCCACACTTGAATCCAGTAGGAACTGAGCGTCCACATGCTCTGGCTACATACATAGCTTTTTCCAAACTAATTTGACCCTCAAATGGAGGTGCCAATATATATTTCTGGCAGACACAGGAGACATCAACATTTTTCAACGTATTGCAACATTCTTTTGATGGCTGAATCTTTGGCCCTTCATTTTTGAAGAAAGGGATACATATGGTTAAAATAGCTGGCAAATCACCACCGCAGTCAAATTGAGCTGATATGCCTGATAGGTTTGCTAGGACTACAACCCCAACAACCATTAACATTGATGCCAACACTAAGCACCTCATTGCCATGCTGATATATTATCACTCTAACTTTTCTTCAATCCAAAATGAATTACTTTGGTTAGAAAGAGGATGGATGATTATGTTGACAATTGCAGCATTCATGACAGATATATTTATAAGCGTGATGAAACAAAAAGGTATTATATAAAGAATTTATGAAGTTAAACTACTCCAAGTTTTACGTATATCTGAATTGTGCTTAGTTATATAAATTGACATCATTTTGAGTCAAATCTGACACATACGTTTCAATTTGGTAGTCCCTTTTGGCATTTCTCACTTTTACTTTTACGTAACCTAATTCAATTCCATGAGGGGGAAAAAGTGAGATATAGTAAACATATAATAATTAATATAATATTAAAAATAAAGAAAAAATTGATGCCTTTATTTTATCTTTCGTGTAGCCGAGTGAAAATCAAAAGAAAATTTGTCTGAGTTTTCTTATTAAGGAGTAAGGACCTAGTTCTTTTTAATTCATAAGCATTATTTTAAGGTGTGATACAAGATGCTAGTACGAGTATCAATATCCATATTATATTGTTAAAATTTATTAATTAATTACGTATACTGAACAATTCGTATTGAGTATACTATTGATATATCCTTAAAAAGAGAGAAAAGTGAGAAATAAAAAAACAAAATACCAAATTGAAACGCATGTGTCAGCTTTGACTCAAAATGATGTCAATTATTTAATTAATCATAACAGGGTAATTATACGTAAACTTGAGTAGGTTTAGAAAATTTGGGAGTTGTAGTCATCGATCATCTCATGCAGCATGCTAATTAGGATTTAGGTGTTTAGTGTTTGCATTTATGTTAATGGTTGATGACATTGTAGTGTGAACTTGGTGATGATTAATCATTCATTGTAACTAAATGTAACAGTTTCATCTTGCTAAACTTTGAAATATAATTATCTAAAAAAGGAAAATATGATTTATCTAAAATATTTTATTAAATTTGAAGTATAATTATTGCTCACGAAACTAAGTCTAAGTGTGTAAGCAAGTATTTTTTATGATCTTCAACGTGATTTCTTGATAAACGTTGATGTCATGCATGCATGACATTTCTGGCTTCAGAGATTTCTGTATGTGTACATATATATGAAAATGATTATTCTTTTGTCTAATAATTAAATAAAGAAGGAAGCCAATGAGACAATTCGGGTTGTTAATAAAATTAATTTAGGTAATCTTTTGTACGACTTTAATCTCTCGATCAATAAACAAATGACATACATCACCTACTTTTAAAAAGATCAATGTTGATATGCATAATATATCATAAATTTTGTTACAATATTTTAAAAATTAGAGAATAATTTCTTACAATGCATAATATATCATAAATTTATTCATTTAATCATTAATTTAAACATTTTCTTACATAAATTTATTCAATTGAAATCGAGAAAAATAATCTATATATTTATTCATTTGATTTGAGGGATGAGACGTACAAATATTTGTTGTTCCCTTGTGCTGATTTTCATCAAATTGCAACCAATCTTTGGCTTCTAAGGGAGGCTGCCTAAGTCTTTCTTATTATAATCATCAAACTCATCATCTTTCTGTTTGGCAAATGAAGGAGTTTCTGAGTTGCAGAGTTTTGGACTCGATTGCTTAATGTTAAAATAAATTATGATTAGTTAATTATGCAAAATACTTCAAAATAAATTATGATTAATTAATGTTGCACAGTCATGTAAAATACTTCGAGATGGGCCGGTGACTTTTTCTCTTGTTTTATATTACCAATCTTAAATTTTATATAGTTCAATTAAATATTTTATGACTTATTTTAGACATTTTATTCTATAAAAGTACGTGGGTAATTTTCAAATCATATTGCTGTATTATGGTAAAAATCCCCAATATTCATGTCCAAACTTCACAATGGCGACTTACCCATTGAATGACTCTGGCGCACCGTACGTTCCTAAAATATATACTCTATTTTTGGGTGAGGTGAATTTAATAATAAACGTTTGTTGGCATCCCAACCTTCCTTCTCCTTTCACGATTTATCCGAAAAGAAAGAGAATTCAATATTTCTTGTGAATATCTAAATAGGACAAACCACCCATTGAATCTCTTTATTTCGGAACAAAATAATTCGAATTAGGTTAGATCATCTCAAATATGTATTATCGATACAGAAAATCTTTCAATTAAGAAGATTAATCGGAGAGAAGAGAAAGAAAGGTTTTGAATTAATTAATCTTCACTTACTTACGTCACCAAATTGAAGTTGCACTATTAATTTGACTCCCTATTTTTTATTTTGGTAATTATCAATGTTAATACCTCAATCTCTTAATAATTCCCGAAAGAATTATACCGCCAACCAGCCGATTCATTTATAGAATATATACATATTTCTCTCTTCCCATCTTATGCACATACGTATTTCTCTCTTTACATTTTATAATTGGTTGTTTGATTGTCTGCGTATTATTTTTAACTAAATATCTTCTATTGAATTGAATCCAAATAAATCAAATTAGACTCGGAAAGGAAAAAATGAAAAAAGTACTAACTGTAAAAGATAAACACAAGAAGGGGGGTTGAATTGTGTTTATTAAAAAAATTTATCTCTTTCGTCTGTGGGTTTTAAAACTGTTCAGACGAAACAATGTTTGTATTGAAATATTGATTTTAATAAACGAATGTTATATTATGATTATCCCCTGTTAGTTGAGTAGACGAAACAAATAAACACAGATATTTTTATACTGGTTCGTCTATTCTAGACTACGTCCAGTTACTCAGCAACCATTGAGTTTTCACTACAAACCGTGAAAATGTTACAAGTATTATTTGAACCCAGCCACTTCTGGCTATCACAAGATATTCTTTGCTCCCAGCCTTCTCAGGCTAAACTAACAAGGTATTTTTTGAACCCAGCCTCCACAGGCTAATACAAGAGGTATTCTTTGGAACACAGCCTCCTCAGGCTAAAATGCCACACAAGTGGACTTTGAAAGATGTTTTAAAAACAAAGTTTTTCCTCTTCGCAGAGAGGGTTTTACAATGAAGTTCAAATATCAGACTTGAGCGAATTCTTAGATGAAGGATAGAGATAAGCGTATTCGCCAACTGATTCTTGAAGCTGTGAAGTCCTTTTATAGGCATCTTCTTCAAATAGCCGTTAGACTCATTTGAATGCCGTTGAGAGTCGTTGAGAGATCTTCTAGAGAGCTTTCCAAAAAGGTTGTCAGTTGTACTTGATTGATTGATAAGAGTCGCAACGGATATAGCGGACTAGGTTGTGCGCAGTACTACTTCTGACTTGTACAGAGATGTGACAAAAAGGTGAAGACCTTTTTGACTTGGGTGTGTAAGCTCGAATCCCCATACTGATCTTGGATGCTTCTCATGAGTGCTTCTTTAGATTTCAAATCTTGGCGCGAAAGACTCAACTTGACTTCAGCTTTTGGATAGACGATATGATTCTTCAGTCTTCAGTTGTTGTTGTTTCGTCTCATCCTATCGTCTTAGACTTCACTCTTTGAATGATTGGTTGAAGGACTTAAGCAGTAGTCCTCTTCCGTCATGCATGTATCGTCTGATGACTTGGCTTTTTGACAGACGCAGAAATTCTTCTTCGAAGGGTCTCGTTCCGTCTGTGCTGGTTTCGTCTTAACAAGTCTTGGGTAGCTTGGTTTCGTCTGTCTTGTAATAAATCAAAATCTTGAGACGTTAATCATCCTTGATCTAACAATCTCCCCCTTTTTGATGATTACAGACCATACCACGAAAATCTGCACAAGACATGGTTAGAAAAACAAACAAGATCTTAAAAAGCGAGATTGACATCAAGACGATGTTTTCTGAATAATACCTCTTTATAATAGATTGTTACATCAATGCGATGTAATCTTTATACATTATTACATTGGTATAGACAGAAAACCAATAAAGAGTTACAATTGTAAGCTATACTAAAGAAATACAAGTATAAGTTGTACAAAAAAAAATGACTCCCCCTCAGACGATGCTTGCTCTTTGAATGCTCGCTCCCCCTCAGACAAAGCTTTCCCTTTATTCTCTGCTCGCTCCCCCTTAGACGTTGCTTTCCCTTTGTACTTATCTTCTTTCCCTTGGGCTCTTCTATTCTCCCCCTTGGGCTGGAAATCATCAAAAGATGATCAAGAAGAAGGCTTTGGCTTCTTGTTGAGCAGGGTCATCACAATGTCTTTTAGCTGCTGCATTTCAGAAGATAAAGAAGCTTGATTTTCTTCAAGTTCTCTGTTCTTTGCTTTCAAGTGGCCACAATCCTCTTCCAAGGCATCATACTTACGCTTCAGAGTCTTATACTCCTCAGCTTCTTGAATATCAGCCTCAGCACCCTCAACTTTGTCATCAACCTCCACCATATCATCAAAGTGTACTATTGGTGTTTGAGGTTCTTCCACTATAGGAGTAGTGTCATCAATGATGAGCACTGTTAGAGTCTTCTTCAGACGCAATGTGAAGAGTGGAAGGACAAGGTCAGCCGTGAAGTTCTGTTTCCATTGCCATGTGTAGTGCTTTGTTGGAACAGAGACTTCCAGATCCGGATGCTCCTGGGATGGGTGAGTGTATGCAAAAGCTTCACCAGGAAACACCCTGCCACAGACGGTAGAATCTTCATCAAATGAAGTTCCCGAGAAAAGCGTGAAGTGGCTTCATGATCTTCTATCATCCGTTGTATCTTTGGATTGATAGGGCTTGAGGCTTGAGTTTGGATTGCTTTGAGGTGCGCATAGGCAGCAGACGGAAGGAGTTTGGAGATATGCCTTGCGAATTTGAAGGTCCTGGGTACAGACGGTACTTTCTTTTCTTTTTCCTTAGCCAAAAACTTGACCAGGCATGGTCTTTTTCGGTCTACGACTATAGTGTACTTTGTTTCGTCTGACACCAGTGAAGAGAACTGTGAACCCACCATAACGGGGCAGTATCTCTTGTCCTTCTTAGCATGACGATCAATATGGAAGAAAGAGGCTTCTCTTCCCTTAACTTCCCTTCTGTAGGCATCAACAATCATCTTGAAAGTTGTGTTGTAGTCTTCTGGGAGAGCGTGAGCAAATTCTTCAGGGTCTTCATACTCGTTGAGGAGGATGGAGTAACGAGGGTTGATCCCGGAGCAGTGGGGCCTCGTCCATGGAAGCACAATTCCCAGAGAGTGTCCTAGACCGACATACTCTGTTTTGTTGAGTGGAATTGTGAAAGGCATAGGATCATGGCGATCTATGGCGTCAAGATGCCAATGAGTGCATTCTTTAGGCTCATAGATAGTAGAGTGTGCGTCTCCATATCTACAATGGTGGAAGACAGATGCATTCACCTCATACCGAACCTTCCATCTTGGATTTTCTCTATGAGGAATGTTAGGTTCATAGCCAAATGCTGGTCCTTCAATCACCGACGCAGCAATATGATCCTTGTAGGCTTGAATATCTTCTAACCCCTTGATGTCTAGGTTGGCTAGTGTATCCCAGGGCAGACGCTTTAACCAATCGCGTTGCTCTTCTGGGGTGTAGATAACATCTTCATTGAAGTCCACTGGCTTCAAGGGTTTGTTGTAGATGATGGGATTGACAAATCTCCCTAATTGAAAACCCTTCTTGCCTCTGTACTCGTATGGGTTCTTCAATTCAATGTAGGGAGTGTCCTTGATATAGCGGTCTTCATCGTCTGCTAAGATATCATTTTGAGCAGACTCAGACGATTCACCATCAATAGAGAATTCTTCATACTTCTCTCCAATGATCCAATCAGGTTTGATTGGTCTTTCAGCACAGGTGCTCTCAGCAAATCTTCTCATCACTAATTCATTTAGGAATGAATAGTCCACCTTGTGCTTTGGGGGTAAGTCTTCTGGATTGATTACTTCAGCATGTGACCTTCCCCATGTAGCATCCACCTTGATTATTTCAAGTTGTTCTTCATCAGACGAAGAATCAACTTCTTCAATAAGTACACAGTCTTCAGACGGAAACTCCTTTGTCTGTTGGTGGGATGCTTCCTCAGACGTAGCAGGTAACGTCTGTGCTAAGGCAACATTCAGAGGAGACGCAACAATAGGCTCAGACGCAGTAGTCCTATGTTGGTCTTGGAGAGTTGATGATGACATCTCCATAGTTGAGACTTCTTCACTTAACATTGTCTCCAACTCCTCTGCAAGCTGGGCATTGTCTTTTTGAATCTGGGCAGTTTCTTCACTGTTCATGCCCTCTGAAGTAGCTTGAGCAGATGCTCCTTCAGACGATCCAATGCCCTTTAAGCTTTCAAGGAAGATCCTTTCTCTTTCAGCATGAAGCAAAATAGAGACCCTCTTAGCCTCTCTCAGCGCTTTCCCTTCGTCTGTCTCTCCAATAATCACAGACGCAAGTTTTTGCTTCATCTTTTCTTTGCCCTTAGCAGCCTTTTCAAGAGCAATCTTTCTGGCTCTTGCTTTTCTTTCTGCTTCTTTCTTCTCTTTTTCTTCGTCTGTGAGTATCTTCACAGACGGAACAGGTTCAGACGATACATTGAACCCTTCATCTTCACTAGGGGATATCGTCTGTCCTTTTGTCTTAGCACCAATGTGCTTGATTCTGATGGTCCTTTTCTTCTTCTTGAGGGGTTCTTCAATAACATCCTCAAAAGGAACCTCAGAGATGACCACTGGAGGAAGAGGTTGAGGTTGGTTTAGTGTTTGGGCTTGTGTTTGGGGTTCTGTTTGGGATTGTGTTTCGGCTTGTGTTTCAGACGGTGTTTGGGCTGGTGTTTGTGGCTTAGCACGCTTGATGCGAGCTCTGTGTGGAGAGTCTTTGGTGATGGGTGAGAGTGGTACATCCTCTTTTTGTGAGTGGAGAAAGCCTGGTGCTAGATGCATCTTCGCAAAGGTGCTGGCTTTAACTTCCTTTCCCTCAGGGTGCCAAACAACATCAGTAGTGTCAAACCCCTAGTTGATGATGATCTTCGAGAAGAGGGTGGCGTAGGGAATGCTGCTCTTCCTACGGATATTGCGATTCTTCAGAGCACTTATCCAATGATCAAGGATAAGGTGAGGAAGACTCACCTTGCTTTCCTCAGACAGTAGAAGATGCAAAATCTGTCTCGAAAACTCACATTGTCCCTCGAACTAGTCCTAGGTGTGAAGACATTGTAGAGGAGGTTATGAATGACTCTTCCAGAAGGAGCGAGATTTCTCGATCTGAAAGACTTGGAGTCTTCAGGGTTGGGTTTTTTTACGTAGAGCATCTTGTCTACGTGTTCCTCAGATTCATTCTTCATCTAGTTGGGGCTGTAGAAGCGCCCCTCAGCTTTGCAGTTTCCAGCCTCAGCATTAGAGTCCACCGTGATGATGTACTCTTTGTTGTCAATGGTACCCATAATACCATCATCGAACTCCTTCGCATCGCTCCAGAATTCAGCATAGGCCTCCATCAGCCATGGACCTCTCATCTCAGCAAACCCCATCCATCCGGTGTGGTCCAAAATCTTCACTATCCTTTCAGAGACGCTTTCAAGAGTCTCCCTTGAAATCCACTTGCTTGGCAAGAACAGGTCTTGAGCGAAGAAGGTGACTTCAGCAGCTTTGGTAGCTTTGGTGTTCTTGGCGGCCATTGATATTTTGAAAAGAGAGAATAAGCACTTAATGAGTATTAAGGTTTAGAAAGTTCAAACAATTGCAAATAGCAGTAAAGAATAAAAGAGTGAACTTTCAAGAGTATTTATATGCAAAGAAAAAAAACGGTTGTGATTCTTCAAACAAAAAAGATTTTGGAAACTGCCCCTGATTTGACGTGTCCATATCATTGCCTTTTCAGTGATTGATTTGACCTCTGCAATTCACGGCGCGTGCCTATCAATGTCCTAGAATAGTGCAATAAATGATAGACATATTTATTGCTTCTTTTAATTTGTCCCTGCACACTTGAGATAAACTTGTTAAACAGTAACAGTTGCGTCTGTTGAATTTTACCACAGTAACTATTCAACTTGATCAGACGCAATGTTTCGTCTTAACACGAAATAATGTACAGACGGAACAAACTTAACAACTTGCTCAGACGGAATAATTTTCAATCATTTAAAGAAATAATTCCAAGATTTTCCTTAATGAAATTGAAACGTGTTTCGTCTAATGCCTTAGTAAATATATCTGCCCATTGAAAATCTGTTTTTACAAACTGTATATTGAAAATACCTTTTTGGACATAGTCTCTTATGAAATGAAAACGAATTTCAATATGTTTAGCTTTTGAATGCTGAATAGGATTTTTGCTAAGATTGATTGCACTGGTGTTATCACAAAATACTGGTATATGATTTTCAAACCTGGAGTAATCTTCAAGTTGATGTTTTATCCACAGTAATTGTGAGCAACACCCTGCCGCAGCATATACTCTGCTTCAGTTGTTGAGAGTGCAATGAAGTTTTGTTTCTTGCTTGACCAAGATATTAGTGATGATCTAAGAAATTGGCATCCACCTCTTGTGCTTTTTCTCTCCACCTAATCTCCAGCATAATCCGCATCACAAAAGCCTCTCAAACTAAAATCATTATTTTTCTTATAAAACAAAGAGAGATCAGTTGTTCCAACAAGATATCTAAGAATTCTCTTTACAGCTTGTAAGTGAGATTCTTTAGGGTCAGATTGAAATCTAGCACATAGACAGACACTAAACATAATGTCAGGTCTGCTTGCAGTTAAATAAAGGAGTGAGCCGATCATACCTCTGTATACCGTCTGATCAACAGACTTACCTGACTCATCCTTGTTGAGATTTGCTCCAGACGAATGCATTGGGGTCTTCATAGGCTTGGCATTCTCCATCTTGAACTTCTTAATAAGTTCCTTTGTGTATTTCTGTTGATGGATGTAGATTCCTTCTTTCGTCTGCTTGATTTGAAGTCCTAGAAAGAACTTCAATTCTCCCATCATGCTCATTTCAAACTCATCCTGCATTATCTTTGAAAAATTCTTGCACAGAGAATCATTAGTAGCTCCAAAGACTATATCGTCTACATAAATCTGGACTATAATAAAGTCTTTTAAAACACTTTTCTTGAAGAGAGTTGTATCAACCTTTGCTCTTGAAAAACCATTTTTAAGAAGAAAAGAACTGAGTCTATCGTACCAAGCTCTAGGAGCTTGTTTAAGACCATACAGTGCTTTCTTGAGTTTAAAAACATGATCTGGTTGAGACAAACTTTCAAAACCAGGAGGTTGTTTTACATACACTTCTTCTTCAATAAAACCATTTAGAAAAGCACCTTTTACATCCATTTGATATAGGACGATATTCTTGTGAGCAGCAAAAGCAAGTAATATTCTAATAGCTTCTAATCTAGCTACAGGAGCAAAGGTTTCTGTAAAATCAATACCTTCTTGTTGATTATACCCTTGTGCTACTAACCTTGCTTTGTTTCTTACCACTTTTCCAGCTTCATTAAGTTTATTTCTGAACACCCATCTGGTTACAATGATGCTTTTGTTCTTTGGTCTTTCAACTAGGGTCCATACATCATTCCTTGTGAACTGATTAAGTTCTTCTTCCATAGCCAAGATCCAATCGTTATCTTGAAGAGCATCTTCAACATTCTTTGGCTCTATGTTTGATACAAGGGCATATCCAGACGATTCCTTTAGCCTTGATCTAGTTACAACACCTTGATTCCTATCTCCAATGATGAGATCTTCAGTGTGGTTAGATGCAAATTTCCATGATCTTGTAGGTGCTTCATCACTTTGTTGATGAGTCTCGACCGAAGAGGGTTAGTGCATCACATCTATCGTCTGTTCTTGTTTAAATCGACCCTTGTTTATCATTTTGACCAGAAGGGTTAACCTGCAAATTTTTAAACAAGTTTTCTAGGTCTGATATTTCTTTATCAGCCTTTGAGTTATCTTGGAACTTTACATGAATTGATTCCTCTACAACTTGCGTCTTAGAGTTAAAAAAACTATAATCCTTAGATGTGTTGGAATATCCAAGAAAGATTCCTTTTACCACCTTTGAATCAAACTTGCCAAGTTGATCTTTGGTGTTCAAGATAAAGCATTCACATCCAAAAGGATGAAAATAAGAAATGTTGGGTCTTCTTCCTTTCCATAGTTCATATGGAGTCTTATTCAATATTGGTCTTATCAATATTCTGTTTTGAATATAACAGGAAGTATTAACTGCTTCTGCCCAATAATATTTAGGGAGAGAGCTTTCATGCAACATTGTTCTAGCCATTTCTTGTAGAGTACAATTTTTCCTTTCCACAACTCCATTTTGTTGAGGAGTTCTTGGAGACGAAAAATTGTGAAATATACCATTTTCAAAACAAAAGGCTTTGAACTCAGAATTTTCAAATTCTGTTCCATGATCGCTCCTTACAGACGCAATACATATTCCTTTTTCTTTTTGAACACGTTTACAGAATATTTCAAAGACCTTGAATGACTCATGTTTATGGGCTAGGAAGTATACCCATGTGAATCTAGTATA
Source organism: Hylodesmum podocarpum (assembly GCA_026586105.1). Lineage (NCBI taxonomy): Eukaryota > Viridiplantae > Streptophyta > Magnoliopsida > Fabales > Fabaceae > Hylodesmum > Hylodesmum podocarpum. The sequence continues at coordinate 1,730,481 of JALJEV010000519.1, read as the reverse complement.
GTCATCTACAATGACAAATCCATATCTCTTCCCTCCAAGACTTTCAGTCTGAGTGGGTCCAAAGAGATCAATGTGTAACAGTTCTAACGGTCTTGTCGTGGAAACAACATTTTTTGATTTGAAAGAAGCTTTGAGTTGTTTCCCATGCTGACAAGATTCACACAGACGATTGGTTTTCCAAGATATTTTTGGCAAACCTTTTACGAGATCCTTTTTAGAAATTTTTGAAATATACTTGAGACTTAAATGTCCAAGCTTTTTGTGCCAAATATCTCGTTCATCGTCTGCTGAAATCAAACATGTTACATTCTGATCACTCAGGTCAGAAAGGCAAACCTCATAAAGGTTATTCTTTCTTTTCCCAATAAAAAGAATGGTTTTATCTTTGTTTCTGACTATACACTCATCAGAATTAAAGGCTACTTCATACCCACTGTCACAAAATTGACTTATGCTAAGTAGATTGAAGTTAAGACCTTTAACATATGAAACGTTCTGGATAAGAGTATTGGGTGTCTTACCAACAGTCCCAATGCCAAGAATTTTACCTTTTCCAGAACCGTATGAGACAGACCCTTTACTTGGTCTGAGGTCTTGGAACATAGGAGTCTCCCCGGCATGTGTCGTGAGCAACCACTGTCCAGGTACCAGCTTGAAGTCTTGTCTCTTCCCATTAAGGATATCTGCAACAGGAACAATAAGTGACTTTGGTACCCAAATCTTTTTGGGTCCTTTCTTGTTAGTTACAGAAGGCTTCTTTTTGTTTTTAGCCTTTTTGTAGTTATTAGGAACCTTGTTGTAATTCCTCTTCTTTTTATCAGACAAAACAGGTTTGTTTTTATTTTCGTCTGTCTCCTTAATATAACCAAGTCCACTTTTATCATTGGGTGATCTCCTATATTTTAAAATATTTTCAAGAATGGAGGATCCCTTTGTAAACTTGGTTAGATCATTAAGAATGGACTCATTTTCTTTCTTTAATCTTTCGATTTCAAGAATGAAAATGTCCTTTTTCAGACTTTCCGAAACATCACTTGATACTTTCTTGTCTAGAAATTCTATTTCATTTTTCAAAACTGCATTTTCTTCCAAAGCTTGTCTCAGCTTGGTTTTGCAAGTTTTGTATTGCTTAGCAATAAAATGAGAGTGAGCTAGAAGAGTATCATATGATATTTCTTCTGATTCTGACTCAGATTCAGAAAGAGAAGAGGATGAAGAAGTTTCATTGAGATTTACCTCTGTTGAGACATGGTCTCCGGCCATGAGGCAGATATTTGCTGTTTCTTCTTCTTTAGAGGATTCCTCTGAACTTTCACTGTCAAGATCTTCCCAGGTCAGTAAGCTCTTTTTCTTTTTGTCTTTTCTAGAGCTCCACCTCTTTCTCAGTCTGGGACATTCTGACCTCATATGTCTCGGTTTTCTACATTCATAGCACACTATCTCTGTGCTTTCTTCTTTGGTTGATGGCTTCTCAGGGAACTTCTTCTCCTTTTTCTTGAAGAAGCGTTGGCCTCTGCCTTTCTTCATCATCATCCTTTTAAATCGTCTGGCCATGAGAGAGACTTCGTTTTGCGATTCAGATTCGGTTGAATCCGCTTTCCCTTGAATCTTCATTTTCTTTTTACTGTCCTTCTTGACAGAATCTTCTTTAGGAGTGGTGTCTACAGACGAGAGAGCTATAGGCTCTTGAACTTTGATCTTGTCTCTTTTGCACAAGAGTACCTCATGTACTCTCAAAGCTCCTATTAACTCGTCAAGAGTCAACGTCTTCATATCACGCCCGACTGAGATGACAGTGGACATAGCTTCCCATGGAGGAGGAAGACTATCCAATATCTTCATGTTATTTTGAGCTTTGGTGAAGGTAATATCCAGCGCAGTGAGTCCATTCAATATTGTTTGGAATCTACCAAACATCATATCGATTGATTCTCCTTTCTTCATAGAGAACATCTCATATTCTCTTTGAAGTGTAGCGGCTTTCCTCATGCGCACATCCTCTGTTCCTTCATATGAAATTTTGAGGGCATCCCAGAGTTCTTTAGCGGTTTTATAAGCACGAAATCGTTGTATTCGTTTCTAGACAATGCACACATGATAACATATCTAGCTTTGTTGTTGAGTTCCATAACAGAGAATTCTTCATTACCCCATTCAACCTCAGGTTTGACAATAGGGATGTTTCCTTGGGTTATGATGTTCCACAACCTGTATTGTGTGGATTTGATGTACATCTCCATGCGATCTGCCCAGTAAGGGTAGTCATCACCAGAGAACGCCGGTGGCTTGTTCATGGATGATCCTCCAGATAAGAACGAAGGTCCTTGAGACTCCATCTAGGATCTTTTCCTCTAGCAGCTGTAAAGCGCTCAACCCTTAGAGGCTGAGCTCTGATACCAAACTGTAAAAGATAAACACAAGAAGGGGGGTTGAATTGTGTTTATTAAAAATTTTTATCTCTTTCGTCTGTGGGTTTTAAAACTGTTCAGACGAAACTGTTTGTATTGAAATATTGATTTTAATAAACGAATATTATATTATGATTATACCCTATTAGTTGAGCAGACGAAACAAATAAACACAAATATTTTTATATCTTTTGTTCGTCATTCTAGACTACGTCCGCTACTCGGAACCACGAGTTTTCACTACAAACCGTGAAAAGGTTACAAGTATTATTTGAACCCAGCCACTTCTGGCTATCACAAGATATTCTTTGCTCCCAGCCTTCTCAGGCTAAACTAACAAGGTATTTTTTGAACCCAGCCTCCACAGGCTAATACAAGAGGTATTCTTTGGAACACAGCCTCCTCAGGCTAAAATGCCACACAAGTGGACTTTGAAAGATGTTTTAAAAACAAAGTTTTTCCTCTTCGCAGAGAGGGTTTTACAATGAAGTTCAAATATCAGACTTGAGCGAATTCTTAGATGAAGGATAGAGATAAGCGTATTCGCTAACTGATTCTTGAAGTTGTGAAGTCCTTTTATAAGCATCTTCTTCAAATAGCCGTTAGACTCATTTGAATGCCGTTGAGAGTCGTTGAGAGATCTTCTAGAGAGCTTTCCAAAAAGGTTGTCAGTTGTACTTGATTGATTGATAAGAGTCGCAGCGGATATAGCGGACTAGGTTGTGCGCAATACTACTTCTGACTTGTACAGAGATGTGACAAAAAGGTGAAGACCTTTTTGACTTGGGTGCGTAAGCTCGAATCCCCATACTGATATTGGATGCTTCTCATGAGTGCTTCTTTAGATTTCAAATCTTGGCACGAAAGACTCAACTTGACTTCAGCTTTTGGATAGACGATATGATTCTTCAGTCTTCAGTTGTTGTTGTTTCGTCTCATCCTATCGTCTTAGACTTCACTCTTTGGACAGACGAAAGACTTCAGCTTGAGTAGTTCTCTTCCGTCTGTGCATGTATCGTCTGATGACTTGGCTTTTTGACAGACGCAGAAATTCTTCTTCGAAGGGTCTCGTTCCGTCTGTGCTGGTTTCGTCTTAGCAAGTCTTGGATAGCTTGGTTTCGTCTGTCTTGTAATAAATCAAAATCTTGAGACGTTAATCATTCTTGATCTAACACTGACAAATACAATGTATCCATCAACTTTAAAATAATGACAATTATTTAATTAAGCACAATTTAGTAAGTATACATAAACTTGGAGTAGGTTAATGCCATCTTGATACAGTACCTTTTTTCATTGATCATGCTTATAAATATCTGTCACAAATGCTGCAAATAATCATTCATCATCTTTCTAACAGAACATTTTGGATTCAAGAAGAGTTAAGAGTGAATATATATCAGGATGGCAATGAGGTGCTTAGTGTTGGCATCAATGTTGGGATTGTAGTCCTAACAAACCTATCTGCCATATCAGCTGAATTTGACTGCGGTGGTGATGTGGGAGCTATTGGTGACAAGTGTCGGTCTTTCTTGATAAAGGAAGGGCCACAAATTCCTCCTTCACAAGAATGCTGCGCTGTGTTGGTGAATATTGATGTGCCTTGTTTCTGCAATAAATATATGACTAGTGAATTCGAGCAGAAAGTTGATTTGCAAAAAGTTCTGTATGTGTACATATATATGAAAATGATTATTCTTTTGTCTAATAATTAAATAAAGAAGGAAGCCAATGAGACAATTCGGGTTGTTAATAAAATTAATTTAGGTAATCTTTTGTACGACTTTAATCTCTCGATCAATCAACAAATGACATACATCACCTACTTTTAAAAAGATCAATGTTGATATGCATAATATATCATAAATTTTCTTTCAATATTTTTAAAATTAGAGAATAATTTCTTACGATGCATAATATATCATAAATTTATTCATTTAATCATTAATTTAACCATTTTCTTACATAAATTTATTCTATTGAAATCGAGAAAAATAATCTATATATTTATTCATTTGAGGGATGAGACGCACAAATATTTGTTGTTCCATTGTGCTGATTTTCATCAAATTGCAACCAATCTTTGGCTTCTAAGGGAGGCTCGCGAGCCTTTCTTATTATAATCATCAAACTCATCATCTTTCTGTTTGGCAAATGAAGGAGTTTTTGAGTTGCAGAGTCTTGGACTCAATTGCGTAATGTTAAAAAAAAATTATGATTAATTAATGTTGCAGATTCATGTAAAATACTTCAAGATGTGCCGGTGACTTTTTCTCTTGTTTTATATTACCAGTCTTAAATTTTATATATTTCAATTAAATATTTTATGACTTGCCCTATTTTAGACATTTTATTCAATAAAAGTACCTCGGTAATTTCCAAATCATATTGTTGTATTATGGTAAAATAGCCCACTTACTTACGCCATCAAATTGAAGTTGCACTACTAATTTGATTCCCTATTTTTTTTTGGTAATTATAAATTCGTTAAAACCTTAATCTCTTAATAGATCCTGAAAAGAATATACTGTAATGTACCTGCATGTGAAGGTATTTATAAGTTTTCTAATTTTGTTTTCTGCTAGCAAAAAGGGGTGAAATCAAATGAAATAAACAATACGAGCAATGAAGCAAATAGCATACGCATACGACTTTGCTTTGTTTAGTTTTTTTCTTTTTACTGTGCCACTTTGTTCGTTACTCCTTTGTAAGCAAATAGCAAATAGCATTTGATTTATACTATTAAAACAAACCAGATCAAATACACTTTTCTTTACTTTTCAACATTATATGCATTTATATCTCATTTTTTTCTCCCACTGAATTTTTGTTGACAGGCAATAATCAATCAAACTAACTTCAATTCCATTTAAAATTTAATTTGATAGTTAATTCTTTAAATTGAGTTTATGAATTTAACCAGTTAATATGAGTTGAAATTTAAATTTATCAAAGATCTTAAATTATATATAATTTATGTAATCAATTACACATATCTATATATATAAAATTAATTAATTCAGTAAAATTTATATTTATTGTATTCTTAGTTTTATAATTTAATAAAATCTTATAAAGTTAATTATTATACTTAATAAGATATACACTCCTAGTCACACCCTTATAGTTTTATTAACTTTAAAAGCTGGTCTAAATACCAGTAGGGGGTCGTAAATTTGAAGTATTCAACTTAATGAAAATATATTTAGTATGAATATTTAATTTTTTAATATTCTAATATTAAATTTATGTTTTTTCAATTATACAATCAATTTACCAAATTTTACCCATATAATATAAATATAAAATATTTAAAAATAAAATATTTTGATTTTTAATTTGACGTGATTCAAGTTAATCAATTAAAATAAATTTTTCACCAAATTGAATCAAATCAAATTTGAATAAAAAAAAGTTAGAAAGTTGATCTTGAACTGGAATCGAGTTTAACTAAATATATTTTATTGAATTGAATCCAAATAAATCAAATTAGACTCGGAAAGGAAAAAATGAAAAAAATACTAACAAATACACTGTGTCCATCAACTTGAAAATAATGACAATTATTTAATTAAGCACAATTTAGTAAGTATACGTAAACTTGGAGTAGCTAGGTTAATGGCATCTTGATACAGTACCTTTTTCATTGATCATGCTTATAAATATCTGTCACAAATGCTGCTATCTTCAACATAATCATTCATCATCTTTCTAACAGAACATTTTGGATTCAAGAAGAGGTAAGAGTGATTATATATCAGGATGGGAATGAGGTGCTTAGTGTTGGAATCAATGTTAATGGTTGTTGGGATTGTAGTCCTACCAAACCTATCAGGCATATCAGCTCAATTTCCCTGCGGTGGTGATGTGGCAGCTATGGGTGACAAGTGTCGGTCTTTCGTGATAAAGGAAGGGCCACAAATTCCTCCATCACAAGAATGCTGCGCTGTGTTGGCAAATTTTGATATCCCTTGTTTATGCCAAAAATATATTAGCATAGCTCCTCCGGAACAAATTAGTATGGCAAAGTTTATCTATGTAGCCAGAACTTGTGGATGCTCAGTCACTCCTGGATTCGTGTGCGGAGGTAAGCTCTTTTATTCTCAGTCCCTTGTTTCTCTCTATATTCTATCTTAGGACTCATCTCTGTATTCTTCAGATTACTAATATTATATATTTATCGTGTTTTTTAGGTTACACTGTTCCTCCGGTGTCTGCTCCGATGCCGGAAGAGTAAATGTAAACATTGAAGACGTATGTATGCATACATGACAACTTCCATTACCATGGAATCCATAAATAAACTAATCATAGCCTGCATGCGTCACTGCGCCTTCTACTATATATTTTGTTTAGGGTTTATATATAATTAAGTTTAACTGGTTTATGTAAGAAACTGAATTCAATGTTAATTGAGACAGAAATTAATGATCTTGTGTATCGTCCTATAATTTTATATATCTTCCTGTAATGTTAATATATTATATTTAAGAATATATTAAAATTATTTATCAAATATTAGATAATGAAATGACAAAACAATCTCACCGCAGATACTTACTCGAATCTTCTCTTCTCTTGATCGAGAAAATCATTTTTCTGTATTCAAAGCTGCTATATTTTCTTTTTTAAAAGATATTTGACAACAATTGTATTACGCAAATAATTAATTATAAAATATAAAAGAAGAAAAATATGTATATATATATTTATATGAAAATTATAAAATATAACAGAAGAAAAATATGTATATATATTTATATGAAAATTATAAAATGTAAAAAAAGAAAAATATATATATATATATATATATATATATATATATATAAATTATATAAATTGGTTATGTATTATTATTGACTTTGTTCTGAAGTTGATCTTTTTAATAGAAGCGTGAGACTGATTCAACTTCAAGTTACCTTACTCTATTTTAATAATTTTTTAATATTTTATTATTAAATTCTTTTATTTATTATTTTTACAAGGGATTGATAAATTTAAGAAAAAAGAGAGCATATGTTGAAATTTTAAGTGTAAAAGAAGAATTCTCTTTATTTTATATTTAATTTTTATTTAATTTTATTAAAAAGCATATGATTAAAAAGCATTTTATTTTATATGTTCTAGCATTATTTTAACTCTGAAGTTCATTGCATGTAATCTACTTTTAACCCAATTCTTATATTAATTATATTTTTAGCTCAATTTAATCTTAGCCTACTGGACCACTAAGCTATCCCATCGATCCAAGCTCATTTTCACAACACTATTTTTAGCTCACGAGTGAATTAAAAGCATGTTACAGATTTCAGATTTCTAATCTGACATAAATTAATCATCAATGTAAAACACAGTCACATTTAAAATATTTATCATCTTTTTGAGATGTATTTTCACACAAATTAAATGAAGATAGGACATATCTGGTATATTATATTAAATTATTGATGGACAGAGAAATTAAAGAAAATATTTTTTTCTTTAAATTGTATTAATAAATTATAAAAAAAGAGCTAAATATAAATCAGTAAAGAATAATGAAGTATTTGCCTTAACAAGAGGTAATAAAAAGGGAAAAATTATATAAATTTAAAAATATTGTATTAATCGATCATTAAAAAATAAAATAATGACAACAACAACTGAGAATTATTTTTGTAAAGGTACTAGGAGATGATTTACGAGGGAATTTTGAAAAAATTCTTACCTTATTTATATAAATTAAGATCAAATCATAAAAAGGTGCGTGAGAAGAATAATTTAGTTTATAGATAATAAAATATATTAAAATAATTTTTAAAATTATAATATATTTATTATTTTAACTTTAAAATATATTTATCATAAATTTATAAATTTAAATTTTTATTATTATTTTGATCCTTAAATTTAATCACTTATTAAGGATTGAGATAACAATAAATATATTATATTTCCAGGAATTATTTATTATTTTTCATGGTCAAAATATATCTCACTCTTGTATTAATTATAATAATTTGCAAGTTATGAAAATTAAATAATTAAATTAGAATAGTTTAATTATAATATACACTAATAAAAAAATTATTCTAATATTTTTTAAGATACACATTATTTTTTCATCTAATTTGTTTATATTTTTTTAATGTTAATTATCTTATTATTTAATTTAATTCCAAAAACAATTATTTTTCTTTATTCAATTCAATGTAACAAATAATTCATATTTATTTATTTTTCTATGTGCTCTCTGTGTAAAATTATTATTCAAATACTCGCTCATTCAATTCTTTAATCATCCAAATATTTCTTCCTCAATTTATTTCAATTTTTCTTTTTAACGATGTGCAAGCCAAATCATTATTGGAAATGTCTGTTCAGATACACGGAAACTTCTATTTAAGTTGAAATTTTTTTCTTCTTGTATATATATTTCGGAATCATAAGTGAACTTAGCGATTCTAAAGAACAACTTTACTTCGCTAATATCTATAATACGTAGCTAATCAGCCAACTCATTCATATACATATATATTTCTTGCTTCACATTTTATAATAAATTATTTACGTATTGCAGTTTTCTATTAAATATTTTTCTTTAGAGAATATGTTGAGCTAGTATATCGCGATAACATTAATAATGATATGACAAATGCATGATGTGTTTTATTTATGTCATTTCAATGCTGTACATATAATATATTATAAATTCTTTTATAACATATTTAAAATTAGAGAATAATTTCTTACTATGCATAATATATCATAAATTTAATCATTAATTTAAACATTTTCTTACATAAATTTATTCAATTGAAATCGAGAAAAATAATCTATATATTTATTCATTTGATTTGAGGGATGAGACGTACAAATATTTGTTGTTCCCTTGTGCTGATTTTCATCAAATTGCAACCAATCTTTGGCTTGTGAGGGAGGCTGCCTAAATCTTTCTTATTATAATCATCAAACTCATCATCTTTCTGTTTGGCAAATGAAGGAGTTTTTGAGTTGCAGAGTTTTGGACTCAATTGCTTAATGTTAAAATAAATTATATTAATTAATTATGTAAAATACTTCAAAATAAATTATGATTAATTAACGTTGCAGATTCATGTAAAATACTTCAAGATGTGCCGGTGAATTTTTCTCTTGTTTTATATTACCAGTCTTAAATTTTATATATTTCAATTAAATATTTCTTGACTAGCCCTATTTTAGAGATTTTATTCTATCAAAGTATCTCGGTAATTTCCAAATCATATTGTTGTATTATCAACTTTACTTTGCAGTCAATCAGCCAACTCACAGAGTATATGCATATTTTTCTTTTCACATTTTATCTATATATACGCATTTCTCTCTTCACATTTTATAACTGATTGTATGATTGTTTACATATTTTAGTTGTCTACCAAATATTTTTTAAGTAAAAAAAGTCCAATATTCATATCCAAACATGCACGTACGTTGGAGTTAATTAATCTCCACTTACTTACGCCACCAAATTGAAATTGGACTATTAGTTTGATTCCCTATTATTTTTTTTTGGTAATTATCAATTCGTTAAAACCTCAATCTCTTAATAATTCCTGAAAAGAATTATACTCTAATGTACCTGCATGTGAAGGTATTTATAAGTTTTCTAATTTTGATTTCTGCTACAGAAAGAGGTGAAATCAAATGAAATAAACAATACGAGCATTGAAGCAAATACCATACGTGTACGACTTTGTATGGTTTTGTTTTTTAATTTCTTTTTACTGTGCCACTTTGTTCCTTACACCTTTGTTAGAAAGTTCCGGTGAACTTGCATTTGATTTATAGGAAACAAACCAGAGATCAAATACACTTTTCTTTACTTTTTAACATTGTATTCATTTATATCTCATTTTTTTTCTCCCACTGAATTTTTGTTGACAGGAAATAATCAATCAAACTAACTTCAAATCCATTTAAAATTTAATTTGATAATTAATTAGTTGAATTGAGTTCATGAATTAAATCAGTTAGTATGAGTTGAAATTTAAATTTATCAAAGATCTTAAATTGTATATAATTTATGTAATTACATATATAAATATATATAATTAAGTAATTCCGTAAAATTTATATTTATTGTATTCTTCGTTTTACAATTTAATTATTATACATAATAAGATATACACTTCTAGTCGCACCCTTTAAAAGCTAGTCTAAATATCAGTAGGGGATAGTAAATTTGAAGTATTAAACTTAATGAAAATATATTTAGTATGAATATTTAATTTTTTTCTATGCTAATATTAAATTTATGTTTTTTCAATTATACAATCAATTTACCAAATTTTACCCATATACTGTAAATATAAAATATTTAAAGATAAAATATTTTGATTTTTTAATTTGACCTGATTCAAGTTAATCAATTAAATTAAACTTTTCCCCAAATTGAATCAAGTCGAATTTGAATAAAAAAAAAAGTTAGAATATTTATCTTGAACTAGAGTCGAGTTTAACTAAATAGTTTTTATTGAATCAAATCAAAATAAATCAAAGTAGACTCGAAAAAGGAAGAAATGAAAAAAGTAGTGCCAAATACAGTTGTATCCATCAGCTTTAAAATATTGACAGTTATTTAATTAAGAACAATTACGTAATTATACGTAAACTTTGGAGTAGGTTAATGCCATCTTAATTTATACATGTAGGTTTTCATTCATCATGGTTATAAATATCTGACACAAATGCTCATCCTCTTTCTAACAAAAGTTCATTTTGGATTGAAGAAAAGTTAAGAGAAATAACATATCAGGATGGCAATGAGGTGCTTAGTGTTGGAATCAATGTTAATGGTTGTTGGGATTGTAGTCCTAGCAAACCTATCTGCCATATCAGCTCAATTTGACTGCGGTGGTGATGTGGGAGCTATTCATAACCAGTGTAAGGATTTCGCTGCAAAGGAAGGGCCACAAATTCCTCCATCACAAGAATGCTGCACTGTGTTGGCAAATATTGATGTGCCTTGTTTATGCCAAAAATATATTGCTCCAGCTGAGGATAAAATTAGTGCGTCAAAGTTTATCTATATAGCCAGAACTTGTGGACTCTCAATCGCTCCTGGACTCGTGTGTGGAAGTAAGCTCTTTTATTCTCAGTCCATTGTTTCTCTCTATATTCTATCTTAGGACTCATCTCTGTATTCTTCATATTACTAATATTATATATTTATCGTGTTTTTCAGGTTACACTGCTCCGGTATCTGCTCCGATGCCGGAAGAGTAATTGTAAACATTGAAGACGTATGTATGCATACATGACAACTTCCATTACCATGGAATCCATAAATAAACTAATCATGGCCTGCATGCGTCACTGCGCCTCATACTATATATCTTGTTTAGGGTTTATATATAATTAAGTTTAACTGCTTTATGTAAGAAACTGAGTTCAATATTGTTAATTGAGACAGAAATTGTCTTTTATATCTTCCTATAATTTTATATATCTTCCTGTAATGTTAATGATATTATATTTAAAAATATATTAAAATTATTTATCAAATATTAGATAATGTGATGACAAAACAATCTCACCATAGATATTTACTTGAATTCAAAGTTGCTCTAATTTTTTTAGATAGAGGCCGGTGAGACTGATTCAACTTGAAGTTACCGTACTCTATTTTAATAATATTTTAATATTTTATTATTAAATTTTTCTATGATCATTTCGCAACACTTTTCCTGACATTTTAAATAATTATTAAATGATCTTTTAAACATTTATTTAAAGAACATTAGTTTTAAGAGGATTTAAGATATTAATCAAATCGAAAAAGTTGTTTTAATGAGCTCTCTATGTTATAGATAGTAAATTTGTAATTATTATTTTAGGAAGCAATGAAGCATAGCATATGTACGACTTTGCTAAAAAGGAGGTCACAAAGTGTGTACTTGAAAACAATATGGGCTAATTTATCAAAATAAGTTTTGATTATAAAATAAATATGGAATATACTTTTCTTTTAAAATTAATTATATATCCTTGGTTTGTTTCTGATCATATTAGGTGGAAGTCGAATTTAAACATTAATTATCTGCTTTTCTTTTAATAAATTTTTTAGGCAAAAGATAGTAATTGAATCCTTTTCTAAATGAGTATCTTTGAAAACAAGTTATAATTACGAGTTTGTTATAGGAATAAAGGTTTTTATAAAATATAATATTTATGGGAAAAAGTAATATGTCAAAAGAAAATGTAACTATATCGAATTACATTTCTTTTTATCATTTTTTTTCCAACTTGTTGCATTAATGACAGTGGAATTTATGATGGAATAAAGTGGTGGTGAGATAGTGTAATGAAAGGAATGAAAATAATAATAGATTAAAAAACAGTGGCGAGACAAAATGATGAATAAGAAAAATAAAGAATAGAAAATGATAGATAAAAAATAATAGTAGGAGGTTAATAGATAATTAGAGAGTGAGTAAAATCATGAAATGACTGCAATAAGTTTAGCATAAGTTTTTTTACTCTTTTCATTGTTTCCTTTGAAAACTAACGCAAATTTTCTATTGTATATATAGTTTACTCGATTATTTTTTTCATTTAAATAAATTTTAAGACAGTGGATTGGAGTGCATAGTATTTAAAGAAATTTAAATCTTTGTCTTAATAAGATAAATTTTAAGTTTATGATTATGACGCTAATTACGAATGACTAAAGTGTAATATTTCAAATAGTTTAGAGTTTAGTTTGAGTTAGATAAACTTAATCGTAATGAAGCACATTTTACTCTATTTAAATTTATGATCAATTGTAAAAATTATTTAAAATTATAATTAATGATTAAAATTTTAAAACTATTTAAAATTTTAATTTTGTGCAAAATCATTTATTTATTACAATTTATGAGAGTAAAGTCCATTATTTACTGAAATTTATATATTTTATTATTTTAATTTTATAAATGGTAATATCTTACGTTTTAAATTAAATTTGTTTAAGTTGTTAATTCACTTTTTTTATGATTTATAAATGAGAAATTTACCCTGTATTATATTAGATATGAGAAATTTGTCAGTTATCTCAGAAAACTTATATATATATATATTAATTTTATTTTATTTTTAATTTTTTTCGTTCTATAATATAGTTGATTGTTGGTTTATATTGAAATTGGACAGAAGCACGACATAGTTGTGGGAAAAAAAATCAAAGAGAAGTGAGATAATATGGTTGGTGTATCAATTAACATTGAACACATTGGCTTACATAAACCACTAAAACTTAACTATATATAAACCCTAAACCAAAAAAAAAGACAAGGACACAATGACGCAAGCATGCCATGCAAGGCTCTTATTCATGGATTCCAAGGTAATGGAAGTTGTCATGTACGCATCCATGTCTCTTCATTGTTCACTTTTACTTTTCTGGCAGAGGAGAGGGCTTGGGAGCACTCTCTGGTGGAGGAACTGTGTAATCTGAAAAACACATTCAACAGTACATATTAGCCATCTCAATTCCAAACAAAACAAAGAAATTTACAAGGAAATAACATAAAGACATGAGTCCAGAGAAGAAAAGTGATGCATGCATGGCATCATTTATCATATGAGATTACAGAGAAGAAAGAGATGATGGATGCCATGTTTAAATATGAGAATAGAACAGCTTACTTCCACACTTGAATCCAATAAGAATTGAGTGTCCACAAGCTCTGGCTACATATATAGTGAGAAATAAAAAAACCAATACCAAGTTGAAACGCATGTGTCAGCTTTGCTCAAAATGATTTCAATTATTTAATTAATCATAACAGGGTAATTAATTATACGTAAACATGGTGTAGGTTTACAAAAGTTGGGAGTTGTAGTCATCGATCATCTCATGCAGCATGCTGATTAGGATTTAGGTGTTTAGTGTTTGCGTTTATGTTAATGGTTGATGACATTGTAGTGTGAACTTGGTGATGAATAATCATTCATTGTAACTAAATGTAACAGTTTCATCTTGCTAAACTTTGAAATATAATTATCGAAAAAAGGAATATGATTCATCTAAAATATTATATTAAATTTGAAGTATAATTATTGCTCACGAAACTAAGTCTAAGTGTGGAAGCAAGTATTTTTTGTGATCTTCAACGTGATTTCTTGATAAACGTTGATGTCATGCATGCATGACTTTTCTGGCTTCAGAGATTTCTGTATGTGTACATATATATGAAAATGATTATTGTTTTGTCTAATAATTACATAAAGAAGGAAGCCAATGAGACAGTTCGGGTAGTTAATAAAATTAATTTAGGCAATGTTTTGTACGGCTTTTATGTCTCGATCAATAAACAAATGACATACATCACCACACTAAAAATCACAGATCTATTAGGACGTGGTTCGTTGATTGTTTTAATCGATATCTGAGATTATTTATTTTACTCTCACGTACTTTTTAAAAGATGAATGTTGATTTGCATAATGTTCCTTTCGGAATGGGTTCATATGTATTGATATCTTTATAGGTCAGTGGGCGTTGATGATATAAAGCAAAAATATTTAGCAGATAACAGTAATAAGTGGTTAACTGCGTATTACAGTTGTTAGCCCAGTAAAGTTGCAAGTGAAGTGGGATCGAACTCTTAACTTGTTTAGTAATAATTTTAAATTATTTTTATTGATGTGATAAGTCTATTTTGTGTTTGCATCTTTTAAAGACAAATACTAATTATTTATATACAGTTTTTTTCCTCTTTTTTTTCATTTAATATAATATGATCTTTTATCATTTGCCCTGTTATGTAGAGTTAGACAGACTCCTGATTAAATCATTTGTCATTTTTACTGAAATTGGTTGAATCACATATTTGTCATTTTGCTAGTCAACAATTTTAGTTCAAAGAGAGATCTTTATATATGTTTAATGTACTCAATTATTTTTTAAAGTTTTCATGCAGGCATAACTTTTTTTGATATTATTCTTTTGTCAGCAGTTAGTATTAATTCTTTTTTCATGTCTTTTCAGGGACTACACAAATCCTATGCTTCCTGCTAATTATACTAATATTGAGGGGGCAGTACAGGCATTTTATTGTTTTATGCTTTAATTTTTTTCTACTTTCACTATATTTAGTATGTAATTACAAACATAATCTTCAGACTGTTGTACCTGATGGGAAAAGGAGAGAACTTGAGAGCAACGTGCTTTTAGTTTCCATTTAAAAGAATTTGCAGACACATTAAATTTTGGTGGGTTACATTATGCAGCATATTGAAATTAGTGAGAGAATTTGAAATAGATAGATTGTATTTACATTCTGAAAGTCAATTTTGACGTTCGTTATTAATCGACATAAGTATATACTTTTAATGTCGTTCTTTTTCCACATTGAGTTTGAACCGATATTATAGGCCTTTATTAACCGATATCGTAAGCATTTTTGCACCATTGACAATGTTTTTAATATAGAAAGTAAAATTGAAGTGTATCACAGATGACTAATTGACATTTTATTTTGACATCATGATTAATTAAATTTTAAAATATTAAAAATAAAAGTAATTTTGACCAAGAAAAATAATAAATAAATATAATAAACCAGTTGTTATAGGAATAGGACTTTTGAGTCACACGGTCTGGTCACAGATTTCTCTTTCTGTAACTTTGCCTACCCATTACGAAAAATCGATCCTTTCTTCTCTTCTATTCTCTCTCTGTACCTTTCTACATTCTTTCTCTATTCTAAAAGCATTCATGTATGTTCTTATGTCCCATCTTGCGGTCAATGCAATGAATGAATGATGCGTGATGGATGGGCTAGAAAATGGAAAATGTGACTAGTATCAAATAAACAAAAACTATATGTTTAAGGTCTATTCTTGCTTGAAGATGATTACCTCAGAATTTTTCATGGTCAGGGCTAAGCAGGTAGGATAGACTTGTATCAACATAGATGATCAAGATTTAAGTAAAATTAACATTAATTATTTAGTGGTATTAAAACTAACTCATCCCATAGGGAACACTCCCCGTGCTAGATACTGTAAAGAAAATAGATGATTAAGATACAAAGTTTCAAGATGAAAAGTGGATGTTAGGTTAGACTCCATTTTAAATTTTGTGGTTATTGGCAACCTTAATGGCCTCATAGATGGGTGGAAAATGGATGTCATTTTAATTTTTAATGATTCAGTTTTCAATTTTCATGTGAAAGTTGATTGGCGTTGAACTATGAAAATTGCAAACCAAATAAACATTCACTAGCAGAAAATTAAAAAACGCCTTCTGTCATATCATTTCAGTTATAGTTGACATATTTAAGATAATTAAAAAACTAAAATAAAGATAAGTCAAACATTCCTATTTTTGTATGACATAGAATAAATGTCCTTCATACATCTTCCTGCAGATGAAATCCGGATGTATCTGGGTTTGTAAATCCAAAATACCTTAATACATTATTATTTTTAAAATGAGTTGTTTATCAGTGATTAGTTCAACTCATTACTAAACTAAACCTTATGAATTTGCAGGTATTGACTTAAGCAATGTTGGGAACAATCTTAATAACGTTATAGATGGGTAGAAAATGGATGATTTTGACAAAATAATTGAATTTATACAAAAACTATAAATTTCATATATAAAATGAACCATTATTATATCCTCGTCTTTCTTGACAATGACTTCTACATCAACGTAAGTGCATATTAAAAAATGATTTAACTTAATTTGAATTTAATTTCCATAGTAAATTTAAATTTAATATGCTAAATAGTTTATTAAAATTAGCATATACATTCTATTTTAAATTTAAATTAGCGTTTCCTTTGGAGTATCAATGCAACACTTGTTTACATGTATTTCTCATTTAAAATGGTTATATAAACTCAATTCCACTTAACTTACTACAAATTTAGATTACTGTTAAAATTACATTGAACAGAGAAATTTTCTGTTCCAATGGAAAATTTTTAAAGCAACAAGTTTTTAACTTTTGTTTGAAAGTTGACTGGCGTTGAATTCAACTGCAAACTAAACACACACACACACTTAGAGTAAATTACAAAATGGCTTTTGTCATGTCATTTCAATTCTTGTTGGCATTCTTAAGATTAAAAAAATAAAATGACGATATGAAGCAGAAAAATCAAACATTCCTTGCTTGGAGAAAATGTGCTCCAAGTCAATTGACATGACATTGCGTGAGAGATGGGATCTTAAAGGAAGTCTTGAAAGTAGAACCACAATGAAAGCTTAAATTAGACACGAAAATTGCATCTCTTGTTTTTAATTTGGCTATAAATATTCATCTTAGATTCGTTATCTACTCGTGCATATTTTCCATTATAGAAAACCTCTTGTAATTGTAGACAAAATGAGATCATGGAAGGGGTGGTTGGTTCTTGTGTGTTGCCATTTCATGTTGCTCTTTATTTCATCCTCCCATTCCTTATGCCATTCCCATGATACCTTTGCCTTGCTTCACTTCAAAACCTCCTTCACTAATTTTAAGATTACTCACTATCTTGATCGTCGTCATATTTATGATCCTTGCCATGATGTGTATTATCCAAAGTCAGAAACATGGGAAAATGGGACAGATTGTTGCTCTTGGCATGGAGTGACTTGCCACCCAATCTCCGGTCATGTCATCGGCTTAGATCTTACATGCAGTGGACTTTATGGTCATATTGATGAAAATAGTACCCTTTTCAGTCTTTATCATCTCCAATCTCTCAACCTCGCTTACAATAACTTCCGTCAATCACCCGTGTCATCTCGCTTTGGTGGGTTAGTGAGCCTCACAAACCTTAATTTGTCTCATTCTAACTTTGAAGGTGAAATTAGTTCTCAAATCTCACACCTTTTCAAATTGCAATCACTTGATCTCTCCTTTAATTATCAGTTAAAGTTGAGAGAAAGCACTTGGAAGAGGTTTGTCCACAATGCAACAGATTTAAGGCAACTTGTTTTAGATGAGACAGATGTGTCATCAATTTCAATTGAGTCGCTTAATGGGTCTTCTTCTTTGGTTACTCTTAGCCTCAGTCAAACTGGGTTAAGGGTAAGGTTGACAAATGACATTCTCTGTTTACCAAAACTTGAACACCTACATCTCTCATTGTGTGAATTTGAAGGGCCAATTCCTGCCTCATTCTCAAACCTCACACATCTTACTTCCCTCGATCTCTCCTTTAATTATCTCAAAGGTTCAATCCCACTCTCTTTCTCTAACCTCACACATCTTACTTCCCTTGATCTCTCATTTAATAATCTCAATGGTTCAATCCCATCCTCACTCTTAACCCTTCCACGTCTGTCTTCTCTATATCTCAAAGGAAATCATCTCAGCGGTCAAATTCCAAATGTCTTTCCGCAGTCAAACGAACTTGAAGTATTGGATTTGACTTCTAACAATTTGGAAGGTGAACTGCCATCAACACTTTCAAATCTTCAACACCTCATTCACTTGTATCTTTCATACAATAAATTGAGTGGTCAAATCCCGTCTTCCTTGTTTGACTTGCCTCAACTCTCTGAATTGGATTTTTCTAATAATAGATTGGAGGGTCCACTGCCCGACAAAATAACAGGACTTTCAAATGTAACTTGGTTACTGTTCAATGACAACTTTCTAAATGGGACAGTTCCTTCTTGGTGTTTTTCTCTTCCATCTCTTGTTGAGTTAGATCTATCTAATAATCAGTTTACTGGCCAAATAAGTGAAATCTTATCGCATTCCTTGGAGTATCTATATTTGTGCCACAACAAGCTACAGGGCAACATTCCACAATCACTTCTCACCCTTGTAAATTTAACTGTGTTATGTCTATCATCCAACAACTCCAATGGTCCTAACAATTTGTCACTCTTATCCAATGTCAATTACAGTTTTTCTCGCTTAAAAATATTGCATTTATCTTCAATGGGCTTAACTGAGTTTCCAAAATTATCAGGAAAAGTCCCAACATTGACACAACTTGATCTGTCCAACAACAGATTGAATGGAACAGTGCCCAAGTGGTTGTATGAGATGGGTTCATTGCAATATTTGGACCTCTCTCATAACCTATTGACAACAACAATGGACCAATTCTCACAAAACTATAATCTCTTTTACCTTGATCTTAGTTTTAACCAACTCACTGGTGGCATCTCTTCATCAATTTGCAATGCCAGTTCACTTCGGAGTCTCATCTTGTCCCACAACAAATTGACAGGCATCATTCCTCAATGCCTTTCGAATTCATCATTCCTTCAAGTTTTAGATTTACAGATGAATAATCTTTATGGCACCTTGTCAATGACCTTTTCAAAGATCATCTTGCTCAATACTTTGAATCTCAACGGTAACCAATTACAAGGTCCTTTGCCAAAATCTCTGTCCAATTGCACAGGTCTGGAATTTTTAAATCTTGGCAACAATCAAATTGAGGATACATTTCCCCATTGGCTTCAAACTCTACCATATTTGGAAGTATTGGTTTTGCAATCCAATAAGTTGCACGGTTCCATTCCCAGTCCAAAGAGCAAGAATCCATTTCAAAGTTTAGTTATTTTTGATATTTCATCCAACAACTTCAGCGGCCCAATTCCAAAAGTCTACATACAAAATTTTAAGGCCATGAAGAATGTCGTTCAAGATGAAGTGGACAGCAATCCGCAGTACATGGGAATGGTTGTAGAACATGCAATATACCAATATTCATTGAATGTGACAACAAAAGGAATCAGTATGATGCTGAATAAAATTCCAATAGCCTTTGTAAGTATTGATTTATCAGGAAACAAATTTGAAGGAGAGATTCCAAATTTTATTGGAGAGCTTCATGCACTCAAAGGGCTCAACCTTTCCCATAACAAACTCAGTGGTCCTATTCCCCAATCCATGGGAAATTTGAATAACATAGAATCATTGGATCTCTCCTCAAATGTGCTCACTGGTAGGATTCCTACAGAGTTAGCCAATCTGAACTTTCTTGAAGTCTTGAACCTTTCCCACAACCATCTCATGGGAGAAATACCTCAAGGAAAACAGTTCAATACCTTTTCCAATGATTCTTATGAGGGAAACTTGGGGTTATGTGGAGTTCCATTGTCAAAGAAATGCAGCATTGACCCTTCTCCACCTTCACAAAACTTGTGGAGAGAAGAGAGATTTGGATTTGGTTGGAAACCAGTGGCTATTGGATATGGATGTGGAATGGTGTTTGGAGTGGGCATTGGATGCTGTGTATTATTGATTGGGAAGCCTCACTGGCTTGTGAGAATGGTTGGAGGTCAACCTAATAAAAAGGTGAAAAGGAAGACAAGGACGAGAACTCATGAAAATCGTCACAGAATGAATTAGTGGATATGTGGCCTGACCAGAGAATGTCTTGTTTCTCACTCTCCTCTTCAATTCCAACTTTGAGGGCAAGAACCTTATCACAGTGCATTGAATGGGGATTTATTCAAAGTTTGGTTGTAATGAATAAGTTACAGTGTAAAATTTATTTGCCTTGATATTTATTATTTCAATACATATATTTGATTATATATTAACAGAACGGTTTTTACATGGGGTCATTGCTAGAATATTTGTCTTAATTAACAGTATGGAATTGTCTATTTATTTCAAGTATCTCCTATCGCAATGATATATAAGGAGAACATTGGAAGACATAAATTATAGAAGAAGGATATTATTGACAGGTAGGAAATAATAGAACAAGAAATTGAGTATCAAGAATATAACTAGACCCTTGTTAGTATTATATGACAGAAGCTTATGAGTTAGACCAACGATAGTGATGCTAACAACTAACATTTTGCTGATAGGAAAAAAAATGAGTTTACTTTTTCAACGAAAATGTCTTGATTGTATTGTGCTGCTATTGTTTATTGCACCAGACTAGGAGTTTTCCCTGTTCCAATGGACAAATACTTTGTAACTCTTGGAGTATATATATATATATATATATATATATATATATATATATATATATATATATATATATATTAGTTCATGTATGTGTACCATGAGAAAAGTACCTCGGTAATTTCCAAATCATATTGCTGTATTATTATGGTAAAAAATGCCCAAAATTCATATCCAAACGTGCACGTACGTATGAATTAATTAATCTCCACTTACTTAGGCCACCAAATTGCAGTTGCACTATGTATTTGATTCCCTACTTTTTTGGTAATTATCAATTCGTTAAAACCTCAATCTCTTAATAATTCCTGAAAAGAATTATATATACTGTAATGTAAGTGCATGTGAAGGTATTTATCCGTTTCCTAATATTGTTTTCTGCTACCAAAAAGGGGTGAAATTAAATGAAATAAACAATACGAGCAATGAAGCAAATACCATACGTGTACGACTTCGTATGGTTTTGTTTTTTCTTTTTACTGTGCGACTTTGTTCCTTACTCCTTAGTTAGAAAGCTCCGGTGAACTTGCATTTGTCGAGTTTAACTAAATAATTCTTATTGAATCAAATAAAAATAAATCAAATTAGACTCGAAAAAGGAAGAAATGAAAAAAGTACTACCAAATACATTTGTATTCATCAGTTTTAAAATATTGACAATTATTTAATTAAGCACAATTTAATAATTATACGTAAACTTTGAGTATGTTAAAGCCATCTTGATATAGTACCTTTTTCATTCATTACGCTTATAAATATCTGTCACAAATGCTGCAACTGTCAACATAATCATCCATCCTCTTTCTAACAAAAGTTCATTTTGGATTGAAGAAAAGTTAGAGTGAATAATATATCAGGATGGCAATGAGGTGCTTAGTGTTGGAATCAATGTTAATGGTTGTTGGGATTATAGTCCTAGCAAACCTATCTGGCATATCAGCTCAATCTGACTGCGGTGGTGATTTGCAAGCTATTGTTAACCAGTGTAAGGATTTCGTGATAAAGAAAGGACCACAAATTCCTCCATCACAAGAATGCTGCGCTGTGTTGGCAAATGTTGATGTCCCTTGTTTCTGCCAAAAATATATTACACTACCTGAGGACGAATATCTTGTCGCAAAGTTTATCTATGTAGCCAGAACTTGTGGATGCTCAGTCACTCCTGGACTCGTGTGTGGAAGTAATCTCTTTTATTCTCAGTCCATTGTTTCTCTCTATATTCTATCTTAGGACTCATCTCTGTATTCTTCAGATTACTAATACTATATATTTATGGTGTTTTTTAGGTTACACTGTTCCTCCGGTGTCTGCTCCGATGCCGGAAGAGTAAATGTAAACATTGAAGACGTATGTATGCATACATGACAACTTCCATTACCATGGAATCCATAAATAAAATAACCGTGGCCTGCATGCGTCACTGCGTCTCCTACTATATATCTTGTTTAGGGTTTATATATAATTAAGTTTAATTAGTTTATGTAAGAAACTGAGTTCAAAATGTTAATTGAGACAGAAATTGTCTTTTATGCATTCCTATAATTTTATATATCTTCCTGTAATGTTAATGATATTATATTTAAAAATATATTAAAATTATTTATCAAATATTAGATAATGAGATGACAAAACAATCTTACCACTGATATTTACTCGAATATTCTCTTCTGTTGATCGAGAAAATCATTTCTCTGTACTTGAATTCAAAGTTGAAATTACCTTTATTTTAATAATTTTTTAATATTTTATTATTAAATTATTTATTTATTATTTTTACATGGAATTGATAAATTTAAGAAAAAAGAGAGCATATGTTGAAATTTCAAGTGTATAAGAAGAAATTCTCTTTATTTTATATTTAGTTTTATAAAAAAAAATAAAAAATATGACTAATACTATGGTCCATTTTATTATATATGCTCTAGCCTTATTTTAACTCTAAAGTTCATTACATATAATCTACTTTAACCCAATTCTTATATTAATTATATTTTTGGCTCAAAAATATATCTCACTCTTGTATTAATTATAATAATTTACAGGTTATGAAAATTAAGATATTAAATAATTAAACTAGAATAATTTAATTATAATATACACTAATAAAAAATTATTCTAATATTTTTTAAGACACACATTATTTTTTTTCATCTAATTTATTTATATATTTTTATTTTAATGCTAATTATTTTATTATTGAATTTAATTAAAAAAAATAATTTATTCTTTATTCAATTCAATGTAACAAATAATTCATATTTATTTATTTATTTGTTTTTCTATGTGCTCTCTATATAAAATTATGATTCAATTCCTTTCATCATCCAAATATTTGTACCTCAATTTATTTCAATTTTTCTTTTTAATGATGTGCAAGCCAAATCATTATTGGAAATGTCTGCTCAGGTCCACGGAAACTTCTATTTAAGTTGAAATTAGGTAATTATCATTAAATTTTAACAATCTCAAGTTCTCACTAATTAATCTAAATTAATAATTCAAATAATATTTCACACTATGTATAATGATCACGTAATATTATTAGAAATCGAATATCAAATCACAAGATTCTATCAGCAACAAAATTGCACTACACAAAAACAAAAATATTGCTTTCTTTTCAATTTTTGAGATCCATAGTTATGAATTCTGATATTATGTAAGAGACTCTTGAGTTTTCAATGTTAATTCAGATCCATAGTTATGAATTATGATATTATGTATCTTCCTATGATCTTTTACCAACACTTCTCCTGACATTTTAAATAATTATTAAATGATCTTTTAAGCATTTATTCAAAGAATATTAGTTTTAAGAGGATTTTAACATAATCAAATCGAAATATTCGTTTTAAGGAGCTCTGTACGTTATAGATAGTAAATTTATAATTATTATTTTAGGAAGCATAGCATATGTACGACTTTTCTAAAAATGAGGTCACAAAGTGTGTATTTGAAAATAATATGGGCTAATTTATCAAATAAGTTATGATTATAAAATAAATATGGAATTAGTTTTCTTTAAACAATAATTATATATGGGTTTGTTTCTGATCATCTTAGTTGGAAGTCGAATTTATCATTAATCAGCTGCTTGAGTCTCTTTTCTAGATGAGTATATCTTTGAAAACAAATTAATGTTACGGGTCTGTTATAGGAATAAAGTTATTTATAAAATATAATATTTATGAAAAAAAAGTAATATGTCAAAAGAAAATGTAAGTATATATATATTTTTTTAAAAATTACTAAAGTAAATTACATTTCTTCAAGAATTAATTATCAGTTTTTCAACTCGTTATTTTAATGTAATTATTTATGAATACAATATTTTTTTTTTTGTTTTAAAATTTATAATATTATTTTTTTTTAATTTAAATTATACTTAAATTTCTCCCTTAAGTCATATATGTTATAGCATGGTTATACTTTTGCTAGTTTTTAAATTTTATGTTGTTAAATTTGTTAACATCTGGATGTGATATATACATGCATGATGAAAATTAACGTTTTCTTCTTCAATTAATTATATAACCAGTTTTTTAAGGAGAATAATATTAACTCTTTTTTCTTATTAAATAAATTTTAACTAATCTTAAACTATTTTCTAAAAATAAAAAGTTAAGAAAGTTTTCAATATATATACACATATTTATGATTTCATAGTTTACCCGTGCGATTATATAAAAAACTCTTGTTTTTTTTACGCAAAACTTCTATTTATTTGAAAAATACTATACCGATAATAATATTTTATAAATTATATTAATATTCTTTTAATATTAAGAATATTATATTAAAATCCTATGTAAAGACAGTAAAAATAATACTAAAAATTTTAAAAATAACGTTTAAGATAAAAGATTACTAATCTAGCTACTATGAATAACGTGAAGAGCACCTGAAAACCAAATATTTCGATTTGATTAATAATTTTAAATCGTCCTAAAATTAACGTTCTTTAAATAGATGCTTAAAAAAATCATTTAATAACTTTTTAAAGTATCAAGAGAGTTTTTGAGAAAAGATCACACGAAGAGATAATATCATTGGTATTGGCTTTCATAAACCAGTAAAACTTAATTATATATAAACCCTAAACCAAAAAAAAGACAAGGACACAATGACGCAAGCATGCCATGCTAGGCTCTTATTTATGGATTCCAAGGTAATGGAAGTTGTCATGTCTCTTCAATTTTCACTTTTACTTTTCTGGCAGAGGAGAGGACTTGGGAGCACTCTCTGGTGGAGGAACAGTGTAATCTGAAAAACACATTCAATAGTATATATTAGCCATCTCAATTCCAAACAAAACAAAGAAATTTACAAGGAAATAACATAAAGACATGAATCTAGAGAAGAAAAGTGATGCATGCATGGCATCATTTATCAAATAAGATTACAGATAAGAAAGAGATTATCGATGATTCAATGCCATGTTTAAATATGAGAATAGAACAGCTTACCTCCACACTTGAATCCAGGAGGAATTGAGTGTCCACAAGCTCTGGCTACATAGACAGCTTTTTCCAAACTAATTTCATCCCCACCTGGATATTTCTTGCAGAGACAGGAGTAATCAACATTTTTCAAGGTATCGCAACATCCTTGTGATGGCGGAATCCTTGGCCCTTCCTTTTTGAAGAAAGGGTTACATTTGGTTAAAATAGATTGCAAATCACCACCGCAGACAATTTGAGCTGATATGCCTGATAGGTTTCCTAGCATTACAACCCCAACAACCATTAACATTGATGCTAACACTAAGCACCTCATTGCCTTATACGCTGATATATAATCACTCTAACTTTTCTTCAATCCAAAATCTTTTCTTAGAATCACGATGGATGATTATTATGTTGACAATTGCAGTATTTGTGACAGATATTTATAAGCATGCATGAACGAAAAAGGTACTGTATAAAGAATTTATGACGTCAAACTACTCCAAGTTTTACGTATATCTGAATTGTGCTTGATTAAATAAATTGACATCATTTTGTGTCAAATTAATCTGACGCATAAACGTTTCAATTTGGTAGTCCTTCTTTCATTTCTCACTTTTACGTCACCAAATTCCATGAGGGGGAAAAAGATAGTAAACATATAATAATTAATATGATATTAAAAATAAAGAAAAACTTGATGCCTTTATTTTATCTTTTTGTATCCGAGTGAATATCAAATGCAAATTTATCTGAGTTTTCTTATTAAGGATTAAGGACCTAGTCCTTTTTAATTCTATTTTAAAAATTATAATTAATGATAAAATTTTTAAAAATTATTTAAAATTTTAATTTTGTGAAAAATCGTTTATTTATTACGATTTATGAGAGTAAAGTCTATTATTTACTGCAATTTGTATATTTTACGAGTTTAATTTTATAAATGGTAAATATCTTACGTTTTAAATTAAATTTGTTTAAGTCGTTAATTTACTTTTTATGATTTATAAATGAGAAACTTACCCTATATTAGATATTTTTTTTTATAGAAGTATATATCATAGTCATTTCCAAATCATATCCAATGCACGCACTTACATTTGATTCCCTCTTTTTTGGCAATCATCAATTCGTTCATACCTCAATCTCTCCGTAATTCCGTTTCTTATTTTCTTTTCATCTTGCAAAAAGGAGTGAAATTCAATGACAATGCGAGCATTTAACGTAGAAAATAGCACACGTAACAACTTTTTCTAACTTTTTTTCTTCTGATATTCAGCAACTTTGTTCCTTACTCCTTAACAAGAAAGGTGTCATGATGAATTTGCATTTGATCTTTACTCATCATGATTTTCTTTACTTTTTAACATTATATTAATTTATATCTCATTTGTTCCCTGACGGAATTTGGTGACTCGTAGAAAAGTGGAAAAAGAACTACCAAATACAAACGTATCCGATTATCACCTTTTTGTTTCACGATGCTTATAAATATCTGTGACAAATGCTGCAATAGTTAACATAATAATCATCCATCGTGATTCTAAGAAAAGATTTTCGATTGAAGAAAAGTTAGAGTGATTATATATCAGCGTCTAAGGCAATGAGGAGTTTAGTGTTAGCATCAATGCTAATGGTTGTTGGGATTGTAGTTCTAGCAAACCTATCAGGCATATCAGCTCAATTTGACTGCGGTGGTGATTTGCAAGCTATATTAAGCAAATGTTACCCTTTCTTCGCAGAGGAAGGGCCACAAATTCCGCCGTCACAAGAATGCTGCGGTGCGTTGAAAAATTTTGATGTCCCTTGTTTTTGCCAAAAATATGTTCGTCCTCCATTTGTGGATCCACGTAGTGTGGCAAAGTTTATCTCTGTAGCCAGAACTTGTGGATGCTTAGTTCCTTCTGGTCTCAAGTGTGGAAGTAAGTTTTTTAATTTTCAAAAAGTAGACAATTATAATACATAAATAATACGTGAATTAGTTATAAATATAAAGAGAAAAATTTATATATATAAATAAATATTCTGGGAGCGAGATTGGCGGTTTGTTGAGTTACTAATATTATATATTTATGGTGTTTTTCAGGTTACACTGTTCCTCCGGGGTCCCCTCCGATGCCGGAAAAGTAAATGTGAAGATTGAAGACGTATGTATGCATACATGACAACTTCCATTACCATGGAATCCATAAATAAACTAATCATGGCCTGCATGCGTCACTGCGCCTCATACTATATATCATGTTTAGGGTTTATATATAATTAAGTTTAACTGGTTTATGTAAGAAACTGAGTTCAATGTTAATTCAGACAGAAATTAATGATCTTGTGTATCGTCCTATAATTTTATATATCTTCCTGTAATGTTAATGATATTATATTTATATATTTATTAAAATTATTTATCAAATATTAGATAATGAGATGACAAAAAATTCTCACCTAAGATATTTACTCGAATATTCTCTTCTGTTGATCGAGAAAATCATTCTTATATTAATTATATTTTTAGCTCAATTTAGCCGTAGCCTACTGAACCACTAATTAAGCTAACCCGTCGATTCAAGCTCATTTTCGTAACACTATTTTTAGCTTACGAGTGAATTAAAAGCATGTTACAAATTTCAGATTTCTAGTCTTACATAAATTAATCATCGATGTAAAACATAGTCACGTTTAAAATATTTACCATCACTTTGAGATGTTTTTACGCAAATTGAATCGAGATATGACATATATGGTATATTATATATAATTATTGATGGATAGAGTAAAATAAAAAAATATTTTTTGTTTAAATTGTATTAATAAGTTATAAAAAAAGAGCTAAGTATAAATCACTAAAGAATAATGAAGTACTTGCAGGTGTTTGCAGCTGCTTATTGAGTTTTGAAGTTATTTTTGTAATTCTTCCTTTTATTCTTTTCTGTTTGATTTATTTGCAATTTAGCTCTTGCAATGCTCTTTGTATATAACTTTATTCCTTATTTTGTTCCTTTTCTCTTGCCCTTTTTGTTTTGTATGAATAGATTTATAACATCTTATTTTTTTAGATGATCCTTATAGAAGAACACTGTTAGAACAATTTGTGTTTTTGGCATGCAAAGCGCTTGCAATTTCTGTCAAAGTGATCCTTGAGCGTATTTTCTAATGAAGTAATGGATACTTCAAATTGTTCAGGGATGATTATTAATATTTTTTGAATTATTCTTGAATCAGAAAACTCAGTACCTTACAATCTCACCTTGTTCATAATGCTGAGCAATTTGTTAACATACTTTTTGATTGTTCAAACTCTTTCATTTTTTGTATTTCAAATTCTTTAATCAGGTTTAGTGTTTGCATTCCCTTAATCCTTTCATTTCCTTCATATTCATCATTGAGAAACTTCCAGATTTTGAATGCTGATTTGATTGACATGATTATGGTGAAAATATCTTGCCTTCGACTTTCTTGGTTTCCTTTTAATGTGATTTTTAATTTGAGCGACAGTTTGATTGGTTGGTAAGGGAAGAACTTCATTGTTCTCCTCAACTGCTTCCCAAAGATTATTTGCCTCTAGATGCGCTTCCATTCTTGCTGCTCAAATGCATTAATTATCACCATCAAAAACAGGTGACACTAAAGCTGTGTAGGGAATTTCAGAATTCATATACTTGATGAATTGAAGCAAGGTGTCTAAGCCGTTACGACGGATTTTTTTGTGTCTCACACAGGTCCCTCTAAGAAGGAAGCTATGATGCCAATTTGTTGGTGAGAAAACGTAAAAACATGGAATCCATGATTAAAGCAGCTACTAAAGAATTAGTCAAAAATTAACTATCAGCAAAACAGTGATAAATGTTCAACAATTAATTTGTATATATAGCTAATACTATTAACCTTGTTTTGCATGTCACATTATTCCTTCGTTGTTCCGTTCGAAGCCCAAAGAGTAAATGTGAAGAATAAAGGGACATATGCATAAACAGCAACTTGCATTGCATCGTAGTCGTAATCCATAAATAAGCCAAACATGGCCTGCATGCGTCATTTGTGTGTCCTACTTTATATTTCTTTCTTTTGGTTTCACTGCCTTATAATTATGTAAGAGACTCTTGAGTTCAATGTTAACTCAGATCCGTAGTTATGAATTATGATATTATGTATCTTCCTATGATCTTTTCCCAACACTTCTCCTGATATTTTAAATAATTATTAAATGATCTTTTAAGCATTTATTCAAATAATATTAGTTTTAAGAGGAATTTAACATATTAATTAAATCGAAATAATTGTTTTAAGGAGATCTTTACGTTATAGATAGTAAATTTGTAATTTTTATTTAAGGAAGCAATCAAGCATAGCATATGTACGACTTTGCTAAAAAGGAGGTCACAAAGTGTGTATTTGAAAATAATATGGGCTAATTTATCAAAATAAGTTTTGATTATAAAATAAATATGGAATAAGTTTTCTTTTAACATTGATTATATATCCTTGGTTTGTTTCTGATCATCTTAGTTGGAAGTCGAATTTAATCATTAATCAATTGCTTGAGTCTCAGATTAGTTTACGGGTCTGTTATAGGAATAAAGTTATTTATAAAATATAATATTTATGAAAAAAATTAATATGTCAAAATAAAATGTAACTATATTTTTTAAAAAATTACTAAAGTGAATTACATTTCTTCTAGAATTAATTATTTTTTTCAACTTGTTATTGTAATGTAATTATTTATTAATACAATAATTTTTATCGTATTAAAATTTATAAATTCATTTTATTTTATTTCTTATTAATAAAAAAAGTGATTATAAAATAATATTGAATCATTAGCTGTAAGGCAATTAACTTTTAAGAGATTTTCTATAACTAGACCACGTCATAAACTTGTGTTATATTAAAATCCTATATAAAAATAATACTAAAAAATTAAAAAAATAACGTTTAAGATAAAAGATTACTAATCTAGCTACTATGAATAACATGAAGAGCACCTCAACACCAAATATTTCGATTTGATTAATAATTTTAAATCGTCCTAAAACTAACATTCTTCAAATAGATGCTTAAAAAAAATCATTTAATAAGTTTTTAAAGTATCAAGAGAGTTGTTGAGAAAAGATCAGATGAAAAGAGATAATATCATTGGTGTATCAATTAACATTGAACACATTGGCTTACATAAACCAGTAAAACTTAACTATATATAAATCCAAACAAAAAGAACTAGGACACAATGACGCAAGCATGCCATGCAAGGCTCTTATTCATGGATTCCAAGGTAATGGAAATTGACATGTACGCATGCATGTCTCTTCAATTTTCACTTTTACTTTTCTGGCAGAGGAGAGGGCTTGGGGGCACTCTCTGGAGGAGGAACTGTGTAATCTGAAAAACACAATCAATACTATATATTAGCCATCTCAATACCAAACAAAACAAAGAAATTTACAAGGAAATAACATAAAGACATGAATCTAGAGAAGAAAAGTGATGCATGCATGTCATCATTTATCAAAATAAGATTACAGAGAAGAAAGAGACTATCGATCCCATGTTAAATATGAGAATAGAACAGCTTACTTCCACACTTGAATCCAATAGGAACTGAGCGTCCACAAGATCTGGCTACATACAGAGCTTTTTCCAAACTAATTTGACTCTCAAATGGAGGTGCCGTTATATATTTCTTGCAGAGACAGGAGAAATCAACATTTTTCAAGGTATCGCAACATTCTTGTGATGGCTGAATCTTTGGCCCTTCCTTTTTGACGAAAGGGATACATTTGCTTAACACAGATGGCAAGTCACCACCGCAGTCAATTTGAGCTGATATGCCAGATAGGTTTGCTAGGACTACAACCCCAACAACCATTAACATTGATGCCAACACTAAGCACCTCATTGCCATCCTGATATATTATCTCTCTAACTTCTCTTCAATCCAAAATGAACTTTGGTTAGAAAGAGGATGGATGATTATGTTGACAATTGCAGTATTTGTGACAGATATCTATAAGCATGCATGAATGAAAAAGGTACTGTATAAAGAATTTATGACGTCAAACTACTCCAAGTTTTACGTATATCTGAATTGTGCTTGATTAAATAAATTGACATCATTTTGTGTCAAATTAATCTGACGCATAAACGTTTCAATTTGGTAGTCCTTTTTTCATTTCTCACTTTTACGTCACCAAATTCCATGAGGGGGAAAAAGATAGTAAACATATAATAATTAATATAATATTAAAGATAAAGAAAAACTTGATGCCTTTATTTTATCTTTCTTGTATCTGAGTTTTCTTATTAAGGAGTAAGGACCTAGTCCTTTTTAATTCCTTTTTAAAAATTATAATTAATGATAAAAATTTTAAAAATTATTTAAAATTTTAATTTTGTGCAAAATCCTTTATTTATTAAGATTTATGAGAGTAAAGTCCATTATTTACTGCAATTTGTATATTTTACGAGTTTAATTTTATAAATGGTAAATATCTTACGTTTTAAATTAAATTTGTTTAAGTCGTTAATTTACTTTTTATGATTTATAAATGAGAAACTTACCCTATATTAGATTTATTTTTTATAGAAGTATCTCAGTCATTTCCAAATCATATCCAAGCATGCACTTACATTTGATTCCCTCTTTTTTGGCAATCATCAATTCGTTGATACCTTAATCTCTCCATAATTCCGTTTCTTATTTTCTTTTCATCTTGCAAAAAGGA
The DNA here is from genome assembly GCA_026586105.1 of Hylodesmum podocarpum. Classification (NCBI taxonomy): domain Eukaryota; kingdom Viridiplantae; phylum Streptophyta; class Magnoliopsida; order Fabales; family Fabaceae; genus Hylodesmum; species Hylodesmum podocarpum. Next base: position 1,698,016 of record JALJEV010000519.1, on the reverse strand, counting down.
CTGAAATTAAATTACAATGCGAGCATTTAACGTAGAAAATAGCACACGTAACAACTTTTTCTAACTTTTTTTCTTCTGATATTCTGCAACTTTGTTCCTTACTCCTTAACAAGAAAGGTGTCATGAGTTTGCATTTGATCATCATGCTTTTCATTACTTTTTAACATTATATTAATTTAAATCTCATTTGTTCCCCGACGGAATTTGATGACTCGTAGAAAAAGTGGAAAAAGGACTACCAAATACAAACGTATCCGATTATCACCTTTTTGTTTCACGATGCTTATAAATATCTGTGAAAAATGCTGCAATAGTTAACATAATAATCATCCATCGTGATTCTAAGAAAAGATTTTGGATTGAAGAAAAGTTAGAGTGATTATTTATATATATATATCAGCATATAAGGCAATGAGGAGTTTAGTGTTAGCATCAATGTTAATGGTTGTTGGGATTGTAGTGCTACCAAACCTATCAGGCATATCAGCTCAATTTGTCTGCGGTGGTGATTTGCAATCTATATTCATCAAATGTTACCCTTTCTTCGCAGAGGAAGGGCCACAAATTCCGTCACAAGAATGCTGCGGTACTTTGAAAAATTTTGATGTCCCTTGTTTTTGCCAAAATTTTGTTCGTCCTCCCTTTGTGGATCCACTTAGTGTGGCAAAGGGTATCTATGTAGCCAGAACTTGTGGATGCTCAGTTCCTTCTGGTCTCAAGTGTGGAAGTAAGCTTTTTAATTCACAACAAATATTTAATAGACAATTCTGTAAATTAGTTAAGAAATATGAAACGAGAAATATATATATATAAATAAATATTTGGTGTGTGAGTTTGCCATTTGTTGTTTTACTAATATTATATATTTATGGTGTTTTTCAGGTTACACTGTTCCTCCGGTGTCTGCTCCGATGCCGGAAAAGTAAATGTGAAGATTGAAGACGTGAGTATGCATACATGACAACTTCCATTACCATGGAATCCATAAATAAACTATTCATAGCCTGCATTCATGCGTCACTGCGCCTCCTACTATATATTCTTGTTTAGGGTTTATATATAATTAAGTTTAACTGCTTTATGTAAGAAGCTGAGTTCAATGTTAATAATTGAGACAGAAATGATCTTTTATATCTTCCTATAATTTTACGTATCTTCCTGTAATGTTAATGATATTTTATTTAAAATTTTAATAAAAATATATTAAAATTATCTATTAAATATTAGATAATTGGTAATGACGAAACAAATTTCAATATGTAGATATATTTACTCAAATTCATTCTGATGTAAATTAATTATTTTAATAATAAAATAACATATAAAATAATATATTTTATTTTATTCTTAATTTTTTATTATTTTTTTTATATATTATTTAATTTAAAATGTAATTTATAATTTAAAATATGATAAATTTAAGAAAAAAAAAGCGAATGTTGAATTTTTTTAGGATTTAAGAAGAAATTCTCTGTATTTTATTTTTAATTTTTATTTATTTTTTAAAAAAAATAAAAAAATTACTATGGTCCGTTCTGGCCCTATTTTAACTCTGACGCTAATTATATCAATGGTCTATTTTTAATCTAATTCTTATATAAATCATATTTTTAAGCTCAATTTAGCCTTAGCGGACAACTATTTTTGGGTCACGAGTGAATCTAAAAGCATTTTACAAATTTAAGATTTTAATCTAACATAAATTAATCATCGATGTAAAACATGGAACATTATTTAAAATATTTACCATCAGTTTGAGATGTATTTTTAACAAATTGAATCAAGATATTACATATCTGGTATATTACATGTAATTATTGATGGACAGAAAAAAATTAAAAAAATAAAAATTTTGTTTAAATTGTATTAATAAGTTATAAAAAAGAGCTAACACTATATATATAATTCAAATAATATTATATAACACTAAATATAATGATCATGTAATATTATTAGAAATCAAATATCAAATCATAATATTCTAACAGCAACAAAATTGCACAAAACAAAAACAATAAAATTGCTTTCGATTCAATTTTTGGAAGAAATTCAAACTGCATGTGTCAACTTCGTAATTTGATTTTAACAAAATTTGGTTCTATGAACCTTTAGGTCCTGGAACAATTAATCAACTTCAACAGTATAACAAATAACCATTAATCAACAAGAAAAAAAATGAAATACATTTTTTCAAAAATTAAAATTACTTTTTATTAATTAATTTATATTAATAAAATTAAAATATATTTTATTAAAAAAATATAAGATTTTATATAAGTTAATTAATAATTTTTTTAATTTCTAATAAAATAAATTATAATTTTTTCTTCTTATTTTTTTCTCCACAAAATTCTTCTAAAAGATAAATAATCATCAAGCTCTGTAGCTGACACATCAATATATGTGTTTAAATTATCATATTGTCTGTTTTTTTTAATGCAATTATCATATTCTATGCTACATTACTCATTTGCTGCATATATTTTTGAATAAAGTTTAATTAATATCTTCTAGATTTATTTGTAATTGGCCTAAAAATTTTATATATATAATAGGATAGTACTCTTCCATGTAAATGCAATATACTAGATTCATTCTATAAAACATTATCTAAAAAATGTCTTGACATGATTACTTGACACAATCTATAACCGTAAATTTTGAACCTTTGGACCACAAGAAAATAACTGAAATTGTTACACTTCATTTTTTCTTTAAAAATAAATTAGTATTACTCGAAAACAAAATATCTTTCTTTTATCCTAACAACAACCTCTGTGTCTGTCTTCTGAGCTGAAGAAACAATGGAACTCTGCACTCGAACCTTCACAAGTTCTCTTCTTTTCAACCCTTCTTTCTCTTCAAACTCTGTTTTTCTTCGTGCTAATGCAAACGCTACACCCTTCAAACTCAATTCCCTAAAAATCTCATCTTTTTCACCTCATAATCATGTTCACCTCTTTCAACCTTTTCTCACTCGTCACAGTTCTTCTCCCTTCACTTTCTCAGCTTCCGCTGCTGCATCTTCTTCTTCTCCAGCTACCCTTGACTCAGAAAAGGATACTCTTCCTGCAGAATTGAAGGTCACTGAAACAGAGGCATCCAATTCCAGTGTATGTTGATTTTTTTCATCCATTTTCGTGTTTTGCTGCATCCTTGAAAGTGGTGTATATTAGATTTTTGGTATCCCTTTGCCCCAAGATTTTTAATTTGCTTTTTTAAGAAAAAAAAATTGAATTTTTGGGTTTGTTTGGATATTGCTTAGTGTTTGGGTCAATTCAACAATCAATATGTGAAGCAGAGTTTATCTTTTGCTATATAATTTATAAAGGGTAATGATAATTGTGAAATATATGTAGGGTATATGCACGTTTAAGACTATTTGGAAAAAGGAAAATGTTAAAGGGTGATTGGTTTATTTTCTGTTTTTTCATTTTTTGTTGATGCGTTTATTTATTGAATAACTAATGAAGACAATTGTAAGCATGTGTTCTGGCCCTGAATTCATATCGCTGAATATATACTTTTGCATCTCTTTTCCTTTGCAGGTTAGATTGCATGTGGAGGTGCCATCTTTGGTATGTGATGATTGTTACAAAAGGGTCATAGCAGAGTTTACGAAGCAAGCAAAGGTGCTATTGGGTTACACTTAACTTAGGCCTTGTATAGTTCTATGATATATATGCAGCAAATTATTCCTCTCTGTGAATACAATGCTCTTTATTTTGTGACAGGAGGATTTCCAGTTAATGATTTTTAGTTTCTAAATTTGAAACTATAATATAACTCTATCATCTCGAGTCTCTATATTCTTTTCCATTGAAAAATTTCGCTGATTTTGACAATCTTAAGGCCTGTGCTCTATCATAACATTTTTGACTTTACTGCATTACCATATATCGTAAGTAGGTTGCTTGAGATTGTCAAGGATCCATGTTTCAGCATCTAAGGGCTGCATGTTATCTTTATGATCTAATTTAGCATTATTTTAACTCTACAGATCCCTGGATTTCGCCCCGGAAAAGTTCCAGAAAGCATTCTTATTAGTTATGTTGGGAGTAAAAATGTTCAGGGGGCTACTATTGAATCTATATTGAGGAGGACAATTTCACATGCCCTGAGATCAGTATGTTGCAATATAGTTTCTATCTTCTTATTTGTGATATCCTTACTTTTTCTCTTGGTGTTAGTCTTTTAGACAAGTTTGGATTTGTTGTGTTCACTTGCAATTATATCTGTTAAGAAATCCCTGATCTTGGTTCGGAAACTGCTACCTAACAGTTAATTCATTCTTGAAAGACACGCTTGCTGGTTCCTGAACACTGCACAAGCATAAACTGATCATTGACCTTTCCTCATTACCCAAGTCTATTTAATAGTTCTATCTAAAGGTGCATTTATTTAAAATCTATGTGCCAATGAAATGCCTTTGATATGAGGATTTGATACTGAACAGATTAAACAAATTTCTTAATAATTTCCTGATCTTTTCCCCAAGATTAGTACCGAATAAAGTGGGTTATTAGATCAATTATTGTTGTGATCTTACACTTAAGCATTTTTATGATTAATTTGTTTGTAGGTTACTGGAAGGGCTTTGCAGGACTCAGTACGTATAGTGACTAATTTTTCTGAACTGGAAGAGACATATTCTTCTCTTGGGTCTCTTAGGTAGTCTTCAGATTAAGCTTTTTGAAATATATTTTCCATTGGACTCATTATTTTCTCTTCCTTTAGATAGAGAAAATGAAGACTACCATTAAGAATGCTCATATTGTCAGCTAATGACTTCTACAGGAAGATTATACTAATTTTTCTCATTGATTTCACTTCTCCAGTTATGATGTCATTGTTGATGTTGCGCCAGAAATCAAATGGATTCCCGATAGCAATGCATACAAAAATTTAAAGATTGTTGTTGAGATAGATAGTGATATAGATGCTCACACAACATCTGAACAGGAATTTAGAAGGCGTTACAAATCCATTGGTGCGCTGAAAGTGGTTACTGACAGAGGGCTTCAGGTGACTAGATTTAATTTATACCAGTCTGCTACCATACAACCATTTTTTAATATGGTTATTTACTGGAACCACTATTTATTTGAAACTTTAATGAAGTGTTTTATTCACATTTTCCAGTTCTATAAAGCAAGCAGTAACAAACTATATAGATATCCTCATGTATGTTTTATATTTAGTCAGGGCTGATGCAATGAAGGATATTTACTGATTTTTTTTGTGCTAATTTTTTTACCGTTGCTATCTCAAACTAACAAATAACTACCATGCAAACAGTGTTTCCTTTGGTATGTATTTACTGTTATCTTGATCATTAATATTTGCATTAATTGATATCAACTAGTCTACCCAAAATTAACTGGCTGCTACAAAATATTTTTTTTGCTGTTCACAGGTTGGTGATGTTGTTGTCATTGACATCTCAGCAACAACCATTGATCAGGATGGATCAAATGTTAAAAGTATTCCTTCTGCTGAAAGTAAAGGTCAGGTGATGTGCTTGAAGGATGATAATGAACTGATAAGCTATAGAAGTCCTTCTTTTTTTATAGTGATGCATCGTGAACATTTTTCCTCTAAACCTATATTAGCTATGCAGGCTTTAATTTTGATACAGAAGATGGTGACAAAGTATTACCGGGTTTCCTTGATTCTATAATTGGAATTCGTCAGGGCGAATCAAAGTCTTTTCCCCTTGTATTTCCTGAAACATGGAAGCAAGAAAATCTCCGTGGTGTTCATGCTCAGTTTACTGTAAGTTTAAAATGCTTAATCAAAAAGTTTATTGGTTTGACTCATGAACTGCTATCTTAGTTTTTTGTTTGTTCCTTCAGATACCAAATTCTTCATAATAAATACTTTTAGGCCATGTCTCATGCAATTTATGGTGCTTTTCAATGCCTCTTTCATTCATAACAGGTTGAATGCAAAGAACTTTTTTACAGAGATTTACCAGAGCTGGATGATTCCATTGCTGATAAGCTTCTCCCTGGATGCACCACATTGGAACAGGTGACCATTTTACCCTTAACTACTATTGTGATGTAAACTAAGGAATTATGTTGAGTTGAATTCAGAGTAAAATTCCCCATCATGAATTTCCAGGTCAAAGACTCCTTGTTACAGAGATGCCTAGAGGTGGAGCAAACAGCCAGAGAGCAAGCTACTGATAATGCAATCTTAGATCAGATTTCTAAGGTCTACACTCTACATTGTTCAGTAACTATATTAGATTGATTCTGGCTTATCTTCTAGATTAGAGTGTACCTTGCCACATGTTTTTAATATGCATGCTTCTTATACATTATGCATAACAGATGCGCATGTGGCATGGAGATCCTAGGGTCTTTTATTATTATTATCATCACTATTATTTAATGTTAAGCATATAACCATTATCAACAACAACGACTTCGATTTCTGTAATTTTGTGACAAGTGATGACATGAAATAGCTGGAATAAGATGATAAGATCCTCCTTTCTTTCTGAACCTCACGGTTGATTTTGAATCTTAATGTCTCTTGTAAATCATCTATATCATATCAAGTATGGTGCACATTATATCCATGGAAAATATCTGACATTTATAAAACAAGTTACACTTAAATTTGGATTCCCTCTCTTTGGCCTTTTGCTACCAATAGTTCTTTTAATGAATTTTATGCTGCAAGAGAACATTTTCTGTAAATTTTATCATAAAGGATCTGTGCAACTTGTATTTTCAGATGGTGGAAGTCGATATACCTCAATCCTTGTTTGAGGAACAAGGTAGGCAGCTTTATGGAGCCAACCTATTAGAACTACAGGTGATGTTTGCAAGATGCATCATTTTCAGGCCAATAAGGCCATCTGGATTTAAATTTTCTTACATTTGTTCACAATTTAATGAAAACAAAAATCTCCTCTTTCAGGCAAAAATGAAACTAACTGAGCAGCAGCTGGCATCTCTGTCAAGTCAGAAGGCTGTGAAAGAATATCTTGAGCATCAGAAGGAAAATATAACAAATTTGATCAAACAGAATCTGGCTGTTGGTGATATATATAGACGTGAAAATCTGCAGGTAGCATGTTTTATTAAGATACATCTCCATTATAAATTCTTGCCCTTGGAAAAATATGACATAAGTGTATTAGGCCCACCTAATTCTATGTGATGGAGAATTAACATTTCCTTTGCATATCACTTGCTTCAAAATAAACTGTCTAGTGTAAGCGGTGAATTTGTTTATTTGAGTGATTTGTGCATATATGTTTTGCAGTTTGCTACGGATGATCTTCTCAAAGAGGTTGAGAATTCCATTGCTGAATTCAAACGTCAAAAACAAGAATATGATGAAGAACGGGTGAAAGACCAGGTTTGCATCATACTTCTGAGTCTGTTGAGTGTTGTTTATTGTTTTGGCTGCATATATACAGAACTACAAATATGTTAAACCATCTTCAAAATGGTGCATGTAGGGATAAGCACTCCCATTGCATACCATGTTGATTAACTAAATTCTATATGATGGCTAGACAATTGTATGTTAGGTTGCATTTTCAAGGAAGAAAATTTGTGCCCTCGGCCAAACCTTACTTATTTAACAGATTGATTGATATGATCTTTTTGAACTTTCCTGAAGGTTCAAGAAATACTAGAAGGAGCTAAAGTGCTTGAATGGCTAAGGGAACATGCAGATGTTCAATACAAAACAAGATAGAGGTGAGCACTAGCCAAAACAAATCAGGAAAGTGAAATTGCAGATTCATTTGAATGAGTTTTGTTTCAGCGGATGTAATTTGTGAGAAAATAAACCGTTATTTGATTGAATTTTGAATAAATAATATTGAGAATAGAACAATGTGTTACAAGTTTGTACATTTAGTCTTCTATGATAAATTAAGAGTAGATGCCACTAACAAAAGACAGTAATGAAAAACACCAATATTTTTCTCATTACAAATCCGTTTTAAGATGTCAATGTTAAGTCCTAAAGAGAAAGAAGGAATATCACTTGCAAGGATGCTACACTCTGTACTTATATAGTTCAGCAGCTAAAATGTTATCTAAAAAACATTTTTTTACTAAATCCCAACCACTTCCAACAGGGTTTTCATCTACAAATATAGCACCAATTGAGGCATGTTTTATTATGTGTATAGTGAACTTGTCATGACTGAATAAAATGCCTTTCTTGCAATATCTGCCCGAGTTTTGTGTAGAGAGCTAGCCGCTCCTCTGAATCAAGGTTCCTCATTATCTACACCACAAATAAAAAATTGCAACGATTTTACAACAAAACACTTGACTGTTATGGTAATGGCCAATAAATTGCTTAGACAAGAGACTCACCTGGTTCAACATCATCTCAACTGAATAGTCTTGGGCGACAACAAATGATTGATAGTAAATGTAGACAAAAACAGCCATAACCATCTGAAAAGGATGCATAACACAGTATAAAAGACAACATTCACCACAACTGCAGAGATGTCTGTGCACTTTACTTTATTTCATATCATGAGAAACAGTTCACGATTTATAGTGAAATTGAAAACTCTTTTGATGGTAAAGTGTTAAGCATCAAAACAAGTTGTTTCTTCAACCAAGAAAAAATTGCTTGAATCAATTGCACTTCGACAAGTTAAGATAATGGGATATCTAAGCTCATCCATCTGAAGACGATAGAAATAAAATAAAGAAAATACTGCTTAATACTTAAAGCAAGATCATAGCAATCATAGCAGCTACTGATTATTGACTCACTATAATACTATAAAGGGGAAAAGAACTGAAAAGTTTATCCCGAATTAAGTAGTATCATATTACCAAGGATTATTCCAATACATAATTATCTATCTATGAGCAAACCTGGCAGTCCATTCTGTCTGTAAATCCACCATGTCCTGGTATACTGTCACCAAAGTCCTGTAATCATTGCAAGAGTTATGCTGTGTTTAGGAGTTCCAAAGTGAATGGAGAAAAGGCTGTAAAATAAATCTCTATTATAAAGAGCAGGAACAGACTTTGATTTTAAAAGCTCTTTTGAAACCACTGGCAAAAAAACCTCCAAATGGTGCTATGATTGAAGCAAATAGTCCCATCCACAAAGCATGCCACTGTACTGGCAAAACTGCTATCTCTTTCTGAGGAAGCTACAAAACGTTGCAAAATGAGAAACTTAAGTCTTTAAATTCTTAAATTTACGGGGAATATTGAATCATGCATACAAATGTTGATTCTTATGTTCTTAAGTTTGAAGGAGTGACAACAGTATTTCTGGAGTAGAATTATCAAGCTTCCAAAACGTTCATGGATATTTACCTACCTTAAAGATTTCCAATATCTCTTTATCAATATCCTAACCTACCTCACTACATGCTTGATAGTCTTAAATTCTTTTAGCAACTTCTAAATCTCAAGATTCTCACTTACCCAATGAGAAATCAATCCTGGCAGTGGAAGGTACTCTGGCTTAAAAATTGGATCAGGGTCACACTGAAGCCAACCAGTTGATAAATCCTGAATTTATTTCATCATCATCAGGAACAGCACAAATAAATGCTCCTACATGAGTGCACCGAATCAAGATTGTTACCTTCCTTGGACATGTTAGCCACTGAAAGCGACCCAAGAAATTTGCAAACTGCAAAAACATAGGTGAAATCAAAAGTCAAACAAAATAACCAAAGTGAGAATTATGAAAGTTTTCTGAGATGGTAGTTGCTTAGCAATTTCCCTGAATGAGAATAGTTGTTATGGACAAAAGGAATGACTGAACAAAAGAAGGATATCAGTAACTGATGCTTACTGTAAATGCAGCAATCATCGTGGCAACAGATGCTCCAATGAAACCTTCCCAAGTTTTCTTTGGAGAAAGCTCGATCAGAGGTGTTCTCCCAAAATAGAAACCGAAGAAATATGCACCAACATCATTCATTGCAATAAGGGATGCAGGGAAAAGAAACCTTTCATAATAATATTAACTTATCAGATTATAATAATATAAAAATCAAATCATTTGAAGAATGAAAAGGCATAGCGGTTACCAATGCCAAAGCAGTTACTAATATTAAATTATCTCTTGGATGTCGATGGAACAAGGAAAAAACATAGATGGTGCTTTTGCAGGAAAGTGAAACACTTTGAGAGCAAAAAATTGTCAACATAATATAATTTTCAAGAATCATGATTGCAAGTTTACTTAGAGTCATGTTACTTCCCCCTCCTTTATAAGAAGAAATCTTAGTACAAGTCAACCAATTCACAAATTTATTAGAAACATCGTATTCTATTTTAGCAACAGCATACAATTAATTAGAATAAAAACAAGAACTAGAGAAAGATAATAGAAAAAAAGAGGCAATTTATTAAAAGGAAATGGTTAGGTTATGGATATAATGTACCCTTTTTTTGTATGTAACTGTGTTCAACAATTTTCTGATCAAATGTAAGTGAAAATAGATTGCATAGAATCATTGTAGGAAAGATGTATAAGTTAGATAAAATCACATAAAATAGGTAAAAGATAAACTAAAATAAGGAATTAGAAAATGCAGATTTCATCAGTAATATAACAGAAGTTATGTTACCAGAATATCCCTTCAAATATATTGGCTACAGTGAACGCGGACTGGGCAAACACAACAATAAGTATCATATGTGTCCATGCATACTGGCCAAACTGATACTTGTAATATCTCTTCTTTAATGAAAGAATAAACCATACAAAACCTGAAATCACAGATGAAGTGAGTTACTCAGGAACAATAGATTTTTAAATTACAGGGCAACAAACACTTGAACCTGGAGAAGACTAGCATAATATGATACCAGATTTCAAAATTAAATTATTCAACAGAATTGATTTTTAGATTTGTGAGGAAATATGTCCCATCCCTACTACATTATCAACAAAATTTAGAGAGGAAACATGATTAATCATGCATCACCAAATTTTAGCTGACAATATAGTAGGGATGGGATAATCAAACATCAACATTCCTATGAATGGAACATTCGTGTGTACTAACCTGCAATATATAAGAAGTAACATATAACCATCTGATACTTGATCAGGTTGCTCACTAGTCTATAGAAGAATTTATCTGAGATCACTGTATTCACAAGGTGTTGGCTGAGAATACGGCCATATACGTATAGCATTGCTGTGAAGAAAAAATGCCTGGACATTGCTATCAGAATCTTATCTTTGTGAAACATTTCTCATATGCACATTATGACATAGTACAATAGCATGAATGCTTACCAGTTCAAGAGCTTAAAACTAGGGAGACGTTTATCTTGATTATTAGCACTTTTCAGTAGATTGAAAAGCTCACTGGCCATAAATATTTGGATAATAACCACCATTGCCCAGATGTAAAGATGACCCAAGTATATGATAACTGATACACTAAATAGCATCCAAAGAGATGAGCGTGCACGGATAAACATTGATCTGTATTTAAACTTATCATTAACAAGTAAATGGTTTCCATTTGATTTGCTTATCTCCGGAGGAATCTGACACAAAAAAACAAGCATCACTTTCAAACTGATCAACAAAATGAAATTTATTTTTCTTCTATCCCCCCTTTATATTGCATTTGATCAATAATTTATACAAGCTCAAGGGAAGTCCATATTCAACAATATGATTTCATCAACTGCATGTAGATGTATCTGATAAAAAAAGATATATTTGAAAATGCCAAGTTGCCAACCAGATGGATCAATAATAATGCATGCTTTTGAAACATGTACCTTCCTATTAAGCACTTTCCATGAACCTAGGGGTATCGATATTGTCCACTTTAGGTTTAAACCCTCAAGGTTTTGTTTTTGGACTTCCTCCAAAAGGCTTCTTACCAATGGAGGTACTATGTGTGTTTATAAACTCATGTATCATCCCTTATTCTTGTCATGTGAGCATTGTTTGCATCCTAACAAACACTACATTTTTTCATCCTGTCCTAGCTATCATTTTTCATTCCTCAACAAGTGGTTAATAACAATAAATAATTTAAAGATGAAATAGATGTAGAAAAAAGGAGAGAATCAAATGTTTTCTGAAGTGACAGAATCTACATATCAGGTCTTGCAGCAGCATAATATCGCACTAGCCAGAACTTGATATTTGAAATGAATATATCCCCTGTCACAAATATACTTGTAAATGTACTACACCAACCTCATTTGAGCGTCTTCTTAGCCGAACATTTGGAGGTCTTGGTGAACTGCAGTGATGATCCGTATGTGTATCTCTCATTGTTGAAGTGATAGTTCAAATATTTTTGGACTGATATACTTGCATGGACTTAGACCTTCCCTGAGACATTAAATGGCAACAAATTATAAAAGCACTCAAACTAAATATGCATAATCACTTTCATGATTTGGAAAGTTCAATACACAGCAAAAGATAAGGCCAAAAAAGTGTAAACAAATTCATTGTGACTTGCAAAAGAAATTAAACTTGAAGCCACGTCTAGCCAGCCTAACATAGTTAAAAAATAACAAGCAATGAAATTAGTAAACACTAAGTACAAAATGATCCTGATGTATGTATGTTTGTGTCCTTCAACCGAATTTATCAATGTTACCTAAAACTTTTTCTGAGGTTTGATTCAAGATGTTTTGAAACCAGAACATGTGCGTAACATGCAATTAAAGTTAAATAGATCATTGATTATCATACACTCACAAATCACAACCTTATTTTTCATGTAAGGCTCTCAAAACAAGCAATGAAATAATAGAGAAATTATACAAGGAAAAAAAAGGAAATAACAATGGAGGATGGATATGAAATTTAAGATTACATACTTGGATTGAAGAGGTAGAATGTGACAAAAGGATCAACACAAAATTGAGAAAAACTGATGATGCATGAGGTAGTGTTGTTAGATGTGGCTTTGCTATGTTTAAGGGAAACAAAAATAACAGAAAACATATCAAGACAAGGCATAGTAGGAGAGAGAACAAACTACGAGATATAAGTAATGGTCCACATTCACCAGCAATTAATCGTGTGTTACTTTATGTTAGCTTCTTATTAAAATATTTTCATTAACAATAGAAACTTTTATAATTTTCATAAAAATTATTACCTCCTAACATTATTGTGTGTTATTTGTTAATTTTTGTCAATCTCTTCACCATGAGATCAATTTCTCACACTTATCTAATAAATTTGTGTGTTCTTGCTAGATTTTACGTGTTTTCTTTATATTGAACGAAATCAAGTTGAGAGGATTTTGAGAAATATTTCTGATTGTAACATCTTGTTGAACTATGTATTTTTATTTGACACTTGAGAGGATAATAAAAATTCTGTTAATTAACATCAAAGATGGAAGTTTTAAAGTAAAAATGAAATTAAGACTTATATGATGATGTTTTAAGAAGTTGGAAAAACATTGACTATAAATGAAAGTAACATATTAAATTAATTGATATTGAATAAAAATATTGACAAGATATAAATAAACTAAAAGTTGAAAAAAAATAATTGAGAGACCTAGACTCATTGTAAAAATAATATAAGGATGAAAAGTTTAACTAACCCTAATATATATTATATTTTTATTATAAAATTAGATATTAAAAAGTATAGAGTTTATTTAATGATTATAAAAAACGAGTTATATTGTTACACCACATCATTTTTAATTATTGTTAGTAGTTTAAAAGAATTGTTGAAATAAAATTTCAAAATAAAGATGACAGTTAAACTAATTGTGCTTTAAGTACTATATTATTAATATCTTTATTTTGGAATTTTTAATTTGGTAATTTTTTAGAAAATTTCATAATAATTAAAAATAATGTTATTAAATTATTAAAATGTTAATCAATTACAAGATATAATCTATAAACTAAAAATTATTTAATATATAACTTTATCATATAAATATAATATGTATTTTATCTTTCACATTTATTAAGATAAGTTTTTTATTTGGTCTCGAGATAGAAAATCTCTTGAAGATTAAGAAATCAAAATTTAAATCCAACTTCCACCAGATAATCAGAATTAGACCCATAATAATGAATTTTAAAAATAACCTAGTTTCATAATTATTTCATCATTGTGACTCATTTTGATTGATTAGTCCAAATTGTTTTCAAAAATATAAACTCTGCGGCAACCTCGTTTTAAGTAGAGTAGTATATATGCCATGCTTGATTGCTTCCTAAATTATTTTATTCACATTGTTTACATCAAATAATTAAAATAACATAATTACAAATTAATTTACTATGTATGTCGTATTGAGCTCCTTAAAAGAATTATTTTGTTCAATATTTTAAATTCCTCTTAAAACTAAAATTCTTAAAATAAATGCTTTAAAGAAATCATTTAATAATTATTTAAAATGACAGAAGCAGTGTTGCGAAAAGATCATAGGAAGATACACATGATCATTAATTTCTGTCTCAATTAACAATATTGAACTCAGTTTCTTACATAAACCTCTTAAACTTAATTATATATAAACCCTAAACAAAATATATAGTAGGAGGCGTAGTGACGCATGCAGGCCATGAATAATTTATTTATGGATTCCATGGTAATGGAAATTGTCATGTATGCATGCATACGTCTTCAATGTTTACATTTACTCTTCCGGCATCGGAGCAGACACCGGAGCAGTGTAACCTGAAAAACACGATAAATATATAATATTAGTAATCTGAAGAATACAGAGATGAGTCCTAAGATAGAATATAGAGAGAAACAATGGACTGAGAATAAAAGAGCTTACTTGCACACTGGAATCCAGGAGCGACTGAGAGTCCACAAGTTCTGGCTACATAGATAAACTTTGGCACACTAATTTTATCCTCAGATGGTTTAATATATTTTTGGCATAAACAAGGCACATCAATATTTGCTAACACAGCGCAGCATTCTTGTGATGGAGGAATTTGTGGCCCTTCCTTTGCAACGAAATCCTTACACTGGTTACCAATAGCTGTCACATCACCACCGCAGTCAAATTGAGCTGATATGCCTGAAAGGTTTCCAAGCACTACAATCCCAGCAACCATTAACATTGATCCCAACACTAAGCACCTCATTGCCATCCTGATATATTATCACTCTTAACTTTTCTTGAATCCAAAATGTTCTGTTAGAAAGATGATGAATGATTATGTTGAAGATTACAGCATTTGTGACAGATATTTATAAGCGTTATGAATGAAAAAGGTACTATATCAAGATGGCATTAACATACTCCAAGTTTACGTGTAATTACAAAACTGTGCTCAATTAAATAACTGTCATTATTTTAAAGTTGATGGACACAAGTGTATTTGGTAGTATTTTTTTCATTTTTTCTCTTTAGAGTCTAATTTGATTTATTTGGATTCAATTCAATAAAAGATATTTAGTTAAACTCGACTCTAGTTCAAGATCAACTTTCTAATTTTTTTTTTATTCAATTTGTTGAACAATTTAATTTAATTGGTTAACTCGAATCACGTCAAATTAAAAATAAAAATATTTTATTTTTAAACATTTCAAATTTACAATACATGGGTATAATTTAGTAAAGTAATTGTATAATCGAAAAAATATAAATTTAATATTAGCAGATAAAAAATTAAATATTTATATTAAATATATTTTTATTAATCAAAAAGCCAAATAATCAGTTTGTAAGTTGAATACTTTAGATTTACAATTATCTTATTTAGACCAGCTTTTAAAGTTAATAAAACTATATAAGGGTGTGACTAGGAGTCTATATCTTATTCAAGTAAAATAATTAACTTAAGAAGATTCTATTAAATTGTAAAAATAAGATTATGTTAAATATAAAAAATAATTATATAAATTTTACTACTTAAATTATAAATTATATATAGTTTAAATTCAACTTATTTATTTGATAAATTTAAATTTCAACTCATATTAACTGATATAATTCATGAACACAATTCAACTAATTAATTATCAAGTTAAAGTTTAGATGGATTTCAAGTTATTTTGATTGATTGCCTGTCAACAAATTCCGTGGGAGAAAAGAATGAGATAGAAATGAATATAATGTTAAAAAGTAAAGAAAAATGTATTTGATCAAATGCAAGTTCACCAGAACTCTCTTTCTAAGGAGTAATGAAGGAACAAAGTGGACCAGTAAGAAGAAAAAAAATAAAAAAAAAAAAAACAAAAGAAAGCAAAGTGGTATAAGTATGCCTTTTTGAGAGCAGAATACAATATTTGTAAACGGATAAATACCTGCACATGCAGTTACATATTAGAGTATAATTCTTTTCAGGAATTATTAACATATTGATTTATTAACGAATTGATGATTACCAAAAAAAATAGGGAATCAAATTAATAGTGGAACTTCAATTTGGTGACGTAAGTAAGTGGAGATTAATTAATTCAAATGTACGTGCATGTTTGGATATGCATTTTGGGTTGGCAGCTAAACACTAATTTCTTGACATATCGAGATATATATCAGGGACTGATCTCTCCCAACAAATTCCCATATTAACTTATTAAGCACTACATTTTTTCATCCTGTCCTAACTATCATTTTTAATTCCTCAACAAGTGGTTGATAAAATAAATAATTTAAAGATGAAATAGATGTAGAAAAAAAGTAGAGAATCAAATGTTTTCTGAAGTGACAGAATCTACGGAACAGGTTGCAGCATCATAATATCACACTAGCCAGAACTTTGATATTTGAAATAAATGTATCCCCCGTCACAAATATACTTGTAAATGTACTACACCAACCTCATTTGAGCGTTTTCTTAGCCGATCATTTGGAGGTCTCGGTGTACCGCAGTAATGATATGTATTTGTATGTAGACAGATAATATTATATATTTTTATTTTATATTTTATATTTGTTTTAAGAGTAATTTAATTATTTTCTTGATAATATATATTTATATTATTTTATTGATTATAAACAAATGTATATTAATGAAATTTTAGTATTGTGTTCTTGTATTTTCTTTCTATTTTTTTCTTTTTTATATGATTGTTAAGATTTATATGGTGTCGGAGTAAAAGTAAGGATAATCTAAGCTTCTGTGGGTCTATTTGATTTCGACAATAATCTAGGTTTTCTTTTGAAGTTATCTATTAGAGTTTGCAGAATTTGTGGTTTTACTCTCTTTGTTTTGTAATTGTTTGTAATGGCGAAAGAAAGGGATGATTACTTTTCTAGTCCTACAGTATCATATCTTGCTGAGCAATTCTAAAAGTTTCTTATCACACAACCACATGTTATGTTTGTCCAATCCAATATAGGTCTGTCATCTCCTAACTCATAACTCGTCAGGTACATCTCCACCTATGTGGATCCTTGACTTTTGAGTCTCTCATCATATGACATATGATTTTAAATCATTTGTGTCTTTGCATCATGCCTCATCTGTGTCAGTCATCACTGCTGATGACACTCCTATGTCATGAGCAGGCACTAGGATCTACAATCTAAGAGGCTGATTGGGACAGACCGTAGGCAATGGGGACTTTATATTCTGGAAGAACTGAGACTTTCAGATGTTGCAACTTCTAGTGTTGACCTGTAGTCTTTCGTTTGAATTCTTCGTCTTCTAGTTTTTATTTATGACATTTTCGTCTAGGACATGTTTCTTCTTCCCGTCTTCCTCATTTTCGGATGATATCTCTAACTGTTGTGGTTGCAAACTTGCTAAGTTTATTGTTTTGCCTTCTTCTAAGATAATTTCATTTTCTATTACACATTTTGACTTAATTCATTCTGATGTATCGTTTATTAATGATTGTACTCGTTATTGTTGGATCAGGTACTCGTTTTCTCTTTCTTTCTCTCTTCTCTTCGAATTTCATGAATTATACGTCTTTATTCTCTTCTCTTTCTCTTTTTTCTCTAATCTCTTGTGAGCCTCTCTCTCCCTGTCTTTGCAAATTGATTTGATTGTCTAGCTTTCAATTTAAATTCCTTTGCCTATATATGTCTACGATTTTTATGTCTCTCGTCATGTTGTGTTTCTTGAGCATATTCCTTTTTGTTTTATTCCTTCTAGTGAGCATGCCTTCACCAAATCTGATCTCATCCGTATTGACCCTTTTCACATAGACTTTGACACCACTTCTCTTCTTGTGACTAATAACCAAGATAATTCTAATGTTGAGTTTTGCAAGGTTGACACTAGTAGCTTTACAAATCCAGATATCTCCTATGTCCCTATGCTTCGCCAAGAACCTTATGTGATCGTTGATCCTCCTCCTCCTCCTCGTTATCCTCATCTTGATCTGTATGTTGTTAGTCAATTTGTTACTTCTCCTACTACAATTCATTGGGAAGTTGTTCTTCAAATCCTTCGTTATCTTCAAGGTACTCAATTTCAGAGTCTTCTGTTTCCATCATCATCTTTATTGGAATTATGTGTATATTCAGATGTCGATTGGTGACTCCACTGATCATAAGTCTACTATAGGATTTTGCATCTTTCTGGCGATCCTCTCATCTCTTGGATGTATAAGAAGCAAGCGGTTGTTTCTCGCTCTAATACCGAAACTGAGTATCGCTCCATGGCATCCATTACTGTCGAAATAGTTTGGTTGCTTTCACACTTTCGTTTCTTGATGAGCAAACTCTCGATGCTTCCTGTTGATGCATCGTTAGTTTAAGGGGAGATGTTAAATAATATTATACATTTATGATAATATTATGTATTTATGCTAGATAATATTATGTATTTCTATTTTATCTATTTTATTTGTCTCAATGGTAGTTTAGTTATTTTCTTTGTAGTATATATATTTGACTGTTTTTGCTTATTACAAACGAATGTACACTAATGAAACTCTATTCTTGTATTTTCTCTTCCTTCTCCTCTTCTTCATATGATTGTTAAGTTTTACATGGTATCAGAGTCTATCATAAGATTATTTGTGTCCCATTGTCGGGGATTGTGCCTCATTGTAGGGGATTGGTTGTGCCTCATTGTAGGGGATTGGTTGTGCCTCGTTGTCGGGGATGATTTGGTGAGTTTATCGTGCCCCATTGTCGAACCGATATTGGAACACTGTCTCCACGCTTGGCGTGAGGGAGGTGTGTTGGAAATCCTACATCACTTAGAGATAGGGTCTGTTGCATGTATATAAGTGGGGCACAAATCTCACTTTACAAGTCGATTTTGTAGGGTTGAGTTAGGAACATAACTCGCTTCTAATATTGTTGAAGTGATAATTCAAATATTTTTGGAATGATATACTTGCATAGACTTAGACATGCCTGAGACATTAAATAAAAAAATATTTGGTAGACAACTGTAATATGTAAACAACCATTTATAAATTGTAAAGACGTATATATATAAAACGTGAAGAGAAAGAAATATGTATATATTTTGTAAGTGAGTTAGCTGGTTGACTGTGTATTACAATTAACTATGAAGTAAAGTTACACTAATGACAACAAATTGTAAAAGCACTCAAACTAAATATGCATAATCACTTTCATGATTTGGAAAGTTCAATACAGATAAAGCCAAAAAGTGTAAACAAAATTCATTGTGACTTGCAAAAGAAATTAAACTTGAAGACACTAGCCAGCCTAACGTAGTTAAAAAATAATAAGCAATGAAATTATTAAACACTAAGTACAAAATGATCCTGATGTATGTATGTTTGTGTCCTTCAACCGAATCTATCGATGTTACCTAGAACTTTTTTTGAGGTTTGATTCAAGATATTTTGAAACCAGCACTAGTGGAAAAAGCACTTTTAACGTCGGTTAAAGGGCATTTAACGCGTCGGTTAAAAAACCGACGTTAAAGAGGGCCGACGTTAAAAGTTTTGACATTTAACGTCGGTTATGCAGAACCGACATTAAATGTCAAAACTTTTAACGGCGGTTCGTACATAACCGACGTTAAATGTCAAAACTTTTAACGGCGGTTCGTACATAACTGACGTTAAATGTCAAAACTTTTAACGTCGGTTGTTTACGAACCGCCGTTAAATACAGTTTTGCATTAGTGTTTTTGACGGCGGTTTTTTTTTAATCGCCGTTAAATGTAAGATTTTTTTTAAAAAAAAATTCTTTTAATTTATATACGAACCTAAAATATCAATACAGTCCATTACCAATACATTTCAATATCAATACAGTCCATTACCAATACAGTTCAATACCAAATAATAATTAAAAAAATAAATCAATTTCTCCATAATACTTCAAGCAACCAGTATTCTTCATTCTAAAATTTTGACCCCAAACTTCTCTGTAGCAAAGATGCAAAGAAAACTTGTCCATTACCAATACAATCAAATACCAACTAATAAATTCTAAACAATTTAATGTATCTTCCAGTTACAACACCCACACCCTTAAATAAACTTTCTTATGTCCACTAGTACTTCTACCTTAAGCAAATGCACCCACACAAGCAGTGGCTGGAGTAGCTTCTAGCTGTTTCTTTGCAGAACCTGTACAAATCAACAAGAAAATTTCACAAATCATACTACATATACCTCTTTACATGATATAACAAATTACCTCTTTCTAAGGATGTCAATATTATCAAACTTTGGAAATTTGAATTAGATGTGCTCCCCATTCTTTTCGAATGTTTTAAATGTCATCATCATGCAATGGGTCAGCACTTTGAAACATCTGTAATATTTAATGAAAATGTCTTAGTTAATAATTATCATTGGCATAGAGATCTTTTTTTAATATTTATATGAATATATTATTATGTATATTACCTCACACCAATAATGCTTGACAGGACAGGTCAAAATGACCTTCATCCAATACATGACATAATAACCACATTCAAATGACCCAACTTGTTTATTACACTACATTGATAATATTCAGTTAGATAACATTATTAACAATCCAATTGAGGATAATGTATAAATATATATTGTATACCTTGGGAAAAATAAATTCGGTATTCTTTCCTCCTCGATTTGCCCTTCCACTCAAAACATTTGCACCAGCAATGACCCTAACAAGATTAAAAGTTATTATACACTACTAACATGATAACTTAAATAAAAAATATTTGTAGGCATTTTAAAGTTACCCATGTAATAATGTCTTCATCTCAATAGAAGGTTTATGATGTAAAGAGCAAAACCAAACAACAATATAGTCCTTTGGAATTAGGACTATAAGCTGCCAATGGGACCTGTAATGTAAGAAATAATTAGTAACAATCTTATATTCAATATATTTAAAGTATGACATAGACTATCAACTAACCCAGAAATGTATGGAGCTAGAAATATTTGCTTTCCTGATTCACTCATCCATGTCTGCATGTATTGTTGAATTGAGGTTTTATGATTGCCAACTTTTTGAATGGACTGAGGATCAAGAAATCCATATATCTCCGACGTGCCATGGTTTTGGCTCAACGAGTGTAGGTAACTATAATGAAATTAAAAATATAGATAAATAATCAGCTCTAACTATATGCATTTAATTAATAAAATTACTAACCTTTGCCATAGTTGTATAACCGAGATGTTCAACATCATTTTGCCCGAAATAATCTCTATAACATCTGGTTGTGCTATGTACATGGGGACATTTTCATTTTCAACACCAAAAATCTCTTTTTTGAAAGGGAGTTGTATTGGGTTTCGCTTTAGGGATGGTAATAAGGTGTAAAGGTCATCCATGGGATCCTTTTCTGCATCATCATGAAGTGAAAGACTCCCACTACCCAAAACTGCATTGTTTATATTTAAGTTGTCCTGCTAAATAATACTCATATTATAACATTTCTTATTAAAGTTAATTATGCATGGAAGTAGAAAAAGTAACTTACATACCTTGTTTATTTTTGGAATAATCCTGAGCAAATGCAATGGCCATGCAATAAAGGTGTCAACTGCTTGCTTCACGAACTCAACCTCTGAAAAGGGCACGGGCAGACGGGCATCGGGGTCAATAACTTCCTCAATCGTCAATCTAACCCAATCTGCCTGCATAGGAGTCCCGTGAATGGTTGTGCCTCCTTCGGATACAACAGCAACAGCTACTAGTTTCTCACGCTCATCATCCACATATAACTCACACCTATAATTAAAAATCGAGCGAATGATAATCATGCAATATTCTCGACTACCACTAGGCTAAATACAATTATGTACCTTTCATTAATTGATGGTTTAGGCCCAGGACAACAGTTGGTAATCGATTACCACAGAGCCAACCTCTCATTTTCGACTTCTAAAGACCTGGTAATCGATTACCACGACCAGGTAATCGATTACCACAGAGCCAACCTCTCATTTTTGACCTCTAAAGACCTGGTAATCGATTACCACGACCAGGTAATCGATTACCACGAGCCACTTTCATTTCTTGGACATCCAAATAACATTCTCACTTTCACTAATCATGCTTATTAATTAATTATTGAAACAAACCCACATTAGTTCTTCCTATGTCGAACAGGGTTATGTTCTTTGTCACATTCGTTGCTAGTAAATTATTCAAGATGAAGATAAAGCCTTATATCCCAGATTTCAAATTGGCATTTGAGCACTTTTGCATTCATGCTGGAGGCATGGCAGTGTTGGATGAGTTGGAGAAAAATCTTGACCTTAGTGATTGGCACATGGAGCCATCAAGGATGACACTAAACAGGTTTGGTAACTCTTCTAGCAGTTCCTTGTGGTATGAGTTGGCATACACTGAAGCCAAAGGGAGGAACAAGAAGGGTGATAGGACTTGGCATATTGTATTTGGCTCAAGCTTTAAGTGTAACAGTGCTGTTATTTGTTAATATTTGAAGGATATGATGGACTGGTTTAAGTAAAATTTTCTGCTTCTATGAATATTGGAAGGATATGTACAACACATATGTGTGGACAAATAAAGGTTGTGACTTAACAAGTAAGTCCAACACCAACGAATGAAGAGGTTGTGCAGATTTGCACTTGCATTTGTCATGTGGTTTCCGTAAAATTGTTTAACTCCTAACAATCTGACATGTGATGTGGACTAGAACAAGCTAACACACATTATAAAGTGATAATTACAATCTCAAAAGAGTGTACTAAGAACAGTGATTAAAGAATTAAATATAAACATTTACTAAAATGTATTATTACTAAAAATGAAATTGAAAAGGTGCATGACAAGGCCAAATGAAATTTAAAGCTGACACTCATTCTTATAGATCAGAGGAACCCATTTCACACACACTAGACATAGGAAGCCTATTGAAGCATATTCTGTTATGCCTTTGGTCAGAAAAACTATGGTAGCACTTCAAGCATGGCTGGAAATTTAAATTACCCAAACTTTAAGAAGTTGAAGTTACCTATAAGAAATGTCTAAGAACTGATCTTCCAGAAGAATGAGAATGATGCCAAAGGGTTTGTCTCCAACACTAATCTTCAAGAACTAATCTTGTAACCAGAAACACCACAACTATCCAGACCTTAACAAACAATCCAATAACAGCAAGTCAAACAGAGCTAGGTTAGGTTAAAATCAATTACTCTGTTCTCAAAATCAAAGTACACAAATTCGTTAACTACTCACCTTGGCACGAGAGAGAGAGTGAACCCAATCAATCCAATCGCAAAGAAGAAGGAAGTTGAATCAGTGAATCGCAAAGAAGAAGGAGGTTGAATGACTGAATCGCTAACAAAAGAGAACAAGTGAACCACGAAGAAGAGAATAGAAAAGTGAAGAACGAAGAAGAGAGACGAGGCACACGAGAATCGTGAAAAAAAAAGAGAACAAGTGAGGCGGAATGGAGGAAGAGAAAACGAAACAAAAAGAGAGAAGAGTGAATTGCGAGCAAAGTGAAAAGGGGGGAAAATTTAGGGACGCTAATTGCATTTTCCACGGCGGGTTTCGTAACACCCGACGTTGTTTGATAAATGACGTCGGTTCTCTCCTTAACCGACGTCGTATAGGAGACGTTAAAGGTGGTTTTTGCACTAGTGCAGAACACGTGCGTAACATGTAGTTAAAGTTACGTCAAAATAGATCATTGATTGTCACACACTCACAAATCACAACCTTATTTTTCATGTAAGGCTCTCAAAACAAACAATGAAATAATAGAGAAATTATACAAGGAAAAAAAACAGGAAATAACAATGGAGAATGGATGTGAAATTTAAGATTACATAAAACAACTTACTTAGCTTCGCTGACAACTGTAATACGCAACCAACCAGCTAACTCACTCACAGAATATATACACGTATTTCTCTCTCTTTCACATTTTATATGTGATTCTCTCTTCACAATTTATAACTTGTTGTCTAGTTATATGCATAATGTAGTTGTCTGTCAAATATTTTTTTTTACGTAAAATCTCAAAATAAAGATGACAGTTAAACTAATTGTGCTTTAAGTGCTATATTTAATTAATATCTTTATTTTGAAATTTTAATTTGGTAATATTTTTAGAAAATTTCATAATAATTAAAAATAATTTGTTATTAAATTATTAAAATTTTAATCAATTACAAGATATAATCTATAACTAAAAATTATTTAATATATAACTTTATCATAAAAATATAATAAATATTTTATATCTTTCAAATTTATTAAGATAAGTTTTTTATGTGGTATAGAGATAGAAAATCTCTTGAAGATTAAGAAATCAAAAGTTAAATCCAACTTCCACCAAAGATCATAAGAATTAGACCCGTAATAATGAATTTAAGAATAACCTATTTTCATAATTATTTTATAATTGTGGCTCATTTTGATTTTATTAGTCCAAATTGTTTCCAAATATACATACACTCTGCGGCGACCTCGTTTTTAGTAGAGTAGTATATATGCCATACTTGATTGCTTCTTAAATTATTTTATTCACGTTGTTTATGTTATAGTAATTAAAATAATATAATTACAAATTAATTTACTATGTATGACGTATAGAGTTCCTTAAAAGAAATATTTTGTTTAATATTTTAAAATCCTCTTAAAACTAAAATTCTTAAAATAAATGCTTTAAAAAAATCATTTAAAATGACAGAAGCAGTGTTGCGAAAAGATCATAGGAAGATACACAAGATCATTAATTCCTGTCTCAATTAACATTGAACTCAGTTTCTTACATAAACCACTTAAACTTAATTATATATAAACCCTAAACAAAATATATAGTAGAAGGCGCAGTGACGCATGCATGCCATGATTAGTTTATTTATGGATTCCATGGTAATGGAAGTTGTCATGTATGCATACTCACGTCTTCAATCTTTACATTTACTCTTCCGGCATCGGAGCAGACACCGGAGCAGTGTAACCTGAAAAACACGATAAATATATAATATTAGTAATCTGAAGAATACAGAGATGAGTCCTAAGATAGAATATAGAGAGAAACAAGGGACTGAGAATAAAAGAGCTTACTTGCACACTGGAATCCAGGAGCGATTGAGAGTCCACAAGTTCTGGCTACATAGATAAACTTTGGCACACTAATTTTATCCTCAAATGGTTTAATATAATTTTGGCATAAACAAGGCACATCAATATTTGCTAACACAGCGCAGCATTCTTGTGATGGAGGAATTTGTGGCCCTTCCTTTGCCACGAAATCCTTACACTTGATAGCAATAGCTTGCAAATCACCACCGCAGTCAAATTGAGCTGATATGGCAGATAGGTTTGCTAGGACTACAATCCCAACAACCATTAACATTGATCCCAACACTAAGCACCTCATTGCCATCCTGTTATGTTATTTCTCTTAACTTTTCTTGAATCCAAAATTATGTTGAAAATTGCAGCATTTGTGACAGATATTTATAAGCGTTTAGAATGAAAAAGGTACTATATCAAGATGACGCATTAACATACTCCCTGTTTACGTATAATTACTAAACTGTGCTTAATTAAATAATTGTCGTTATTTTAAAGTTGATGGATACAGTGTATTTTTTAGTATTTTTCATTTTTTAAATATATTTTTATTAATCAAAAAGCCAAATAATTAGTTTGTAAGTTGAATACTTCAGATTTACAATTACCTACTAGTATTTAGACCAGTTTTAAAGTTAATAAAACTATATAAGTGTGTGAGTAGGAGTGTATATCTTGTTCAAGTACAATAATTAACTTTAGAAGATTTTATTAAATTGTAAAAATAAGATTACATCAAATAAAAAATAATTATAAAAGTTAACTCAATTCAATTAATTAATCATCAAATTAAAGTTTAAATGGATTTGAAGTTAGTTTGATTGATTGCCTGTCAACAAATTCCGTGGGAGAAAAGAATGAGATATAAAATAATATAATGTTAAAAACTAAAGAAAAGTGTTATTGATCTGGTTTGTTTCCGAGTATAAATCAAATGCTAGTTCACCACAACTCTCTTGCTAAGGAGTAATTAAGGAACAAAGTGGTATAAGTATGCTATTTGCTTCATTGCTCGTATTGTTTATTTCATTTAATTTCACCCCTTTTTGCTAGATGAAAACGAAATTAGGAAACTTATAAATACCGGCACATGCAGTTACATTCGAGTACTATAATTCTTTTCAGGAATTATTAAGATATTGAGTTATTAACGAATTGATGATTACTTAAAAAATAGGGAATCAAGTTAATAGTGGAACTTCAATTTGGTGACGTAAGTAAGTGGAGATTAATCAATTCAAATGTACGTGCTTGTTTGGATATGCATTTTGGTTTTATTTTACCATAATACAGCAATATGATTTGGAAATTACCGAGGTACTTTTATAGAATAAAATGTCTAAAATAGGGCAAGTTATAAAATATTTAATTGTAATAATGACATAACCAAAATTTAATTTAGACTGTACAGTGTTTATGATTTTAATCTTAAAATTTTAAAAAAAATTATACAGTATTAAAACATGTAAGACTTATAAAATTATCTCACTAAACAGATAAAATTTAAGACCGGTAAAATGAGACAAGAGAAAAAGTTACCGGCGCCTCTTGAATAATTTTGTATAATTAATTAATCATAATTTATCTTATTGTATTTTAAGTAATCAATTTATCATAATTTAGTATATTGTGTTGATTTTGATAATAAAATTTTAAAAAATTATATTAAATTTAATATACAATTAGATAGTTATACAAAAATTTGAGATCTATTTATTTAATTTGTAATTAACATATACACGTTATGTATTTTCTTAACATTTAATTAAAATATTATATAATAACACAAATTAAATAGATTATATAACAAAAGGACTTAATTTTTGTTAATTAAAAATTATTGAAGAAGAGATTATGTAATGAATAAATTGTTACACATGTATCATTTATCATCTGTTAATTGTAAATTATTTTATTCGTAAATATTTTCATTTTTGTAAATTCATTTAAAATTTAATTAATAGGATATTCATATAAATATTTTTATTTAATAATTAATATTGATAAATAGGATATCTTATTAAACTGTATATTATTTTACTTAAATTATTTATTGTTTATTATAAAATACAAACCAAATTGACCATTAATTTAATTATTTTACCCTTTTATTCTGTTTATCTTTTCCGTATCTTAACTTTTAATAAATTAAACTGACCCTGGAACTCACAGAACAAATCAATCATAATAAAAAAATTACTTTTGTCGCTTAAATAGTAACAAATAGATAATATTGCATAAAATTAAAATGTTAAATAATTCTTTAAATTTTTACCGTTAATTATAATTTTAAATAACTTGTTAAATATTTATGATCATATAATTTTAAATAGCATAAATTACACTTCAATGCATTCAAAATTATCTAATTTGTACTAAATTCTAAACTTATTTAAATATTGCACTCCATAGTTTATAATTATACTCTACTACCGTAAAATTTATCAAATTGACCCAAAAATCAAACTTATTTCAATACATTCCACTAGCTTAAAAGTTTATCAAAATAATATCAAACTTTAAATTTATTCAAATACTACACTATATCCTATTTGTACTATTTTTTATACCTTTTATTTTTATAATGATAAAAATATAAATTAATTAATTAAAAGTTGAAAGATGTAAATTATACAGTTAACAATAAAAACAAAATTATACATTTAGCATACATCTAAACTCATTCTTAAATTTAATGTATTGTTTGAATCAAAATATACATAATAACCTAACATGAATGTAAAAAAAAAAAAGTAATGTATATTTTCAATAATGTTTTTGAACTTAATGGGAAAATATTTAAATTTTCATTTTTATTAAATGTTTAAAAGCATATAAATAAATACACTTTCAAATCATTAAAAAAATAATGAAAGGGAAAAAATAGATAAGATGCAAAAATAAAGAAAAGATAAATTTTCAGTAAATTACACTCCATTACATTAAATTTATATAAATGACACTAAATTTAAAATTTATTTAAAAATTAACTTGTTAACAGTAGTTAAATATATTGTGTTATTATTAATGTGTTGAAAGTGTATTTTTTTATTTTAATTAAATATTTTTAGAAAATAAAAAATCAACTTTGTCTCTATTAAATTAAAAAAAAATATCATGAAGAATCAAATTTTTTTTCATAGATTTGGATTTACTTATATTTGTACGAATATATTTCACGTAAGGGTTTGTAGCATAAAAGAACAATGAAATTATATTCTCATCAACAAAATTTAAATAATATGATTTCTTACAAACTTTTTTTAATCGACTTATAGGTTTATTTATGCATTCACCGATCTTAGAAGAAGAGGAAGTATTAATTTAAGAGAATAATAAAACGCAAATTAACTTTCCAAGTAGGAAAAAAATATCAATTTGGAAGAATAATAGAATTCAGTATTAAAAAAACAATTACTAAATCATATGAATCATATATAGTGAATAATAAAATGCACTTTTCAAATAAGAAACAATCATTTAGATAATTAAATAGTTTTTGATGTGTAAGTGAAATGTTATCAATATATTTTTACCATATTTCAATAATTTGATAATGTAACATTTTAAATTTAAATTGTTTAATTTCGTATTTTTTATTACCTATCATAAATGTAAATACTTAAATATTAATTAATTTATTTCAAAACATACTTTATAGTCTTTTAAACAAAACGAATATTCTTATATTTAATATTTAATCTGATTTCGATGGCCGGGAAGTGTTGCGGAAAAAATTAGACATGTCCTTGCAGAGTGCAACAAGTGATATGTTATATGCTCACAAATTAAAAAAAAAAGAAATTGCTATTTTATCTAAAATATTTATTAAAAAAATTTAACTAATTTAAACAAACCAATATAAAATAAACTTACATAACACTCAATTTTATTTTAGAATTAAACGAATTACAACTATAGTATGACTGATCTGATAAAATTTTATTTAATAATAAAATAATTATAACTACTACTAATTTAATAAGATTTTATTTTACATATTATCTTAATTTTATAATATTTTGCTTTTTATTCTATGAGACACAATTATTGTATGATATATTATATATATGAGTATATTTCAATCTTTTATAAACTTTTCATGTTTAAAATAATTTTAGGAATCTCATTTTTAAAATATTATGTAATCTCACGATATATTTAAAATATAAGGAGAAGTTTTGTGACAAAATCATAAGAAAAATATATAAGATTATTTCTGTCTCAGTTAATAAATAGATGATCAAAACAAGTTTTAACGTGGATGAATATCTAAGTGTTCAGATTTCATTGTTATCATCAAGCATCTGATATTTGATAGATAATTTTAATATATTTTTGTTAAATTTTTAAATATAATATCATTAATATTGCATGAAGATATATAAAACTAGAGGATATG
Source organism: Hylodesmum podocarpum (assembly GCA_026586105.1). Classification (NCBI taxonomy): domain Eukaryota; kingdom Viridiplantae; phylum Streptophyta; class Magnoliopsida; order Fabales; family Fabaceae; genus Hylodesmum; species Hylodesmum podocarpum. The sequence goes on along the minus strand of JALJEV010000519.1, from coordinate 1,668,212 downwards.
AGAAATCATTTCTGTCTGAGTTAACATTGAACTCAGTTTCTTACATAAACCAGTTAAACTTAATCATATATAAACCCTAAACAAAATACATAGTAGGAGGCGCAGTGACGCATGCAAGCCATGATTGGTTTATTTATGGATTCTAAGGTAATGGAAGTTATCATGTATGCATATATACGTCTTCAATTTTCACATTTACTTTTCCGGCATCGGAGGGATCCCCGGAGGAACAGTGTAACCTGAAAAACACCATAAATATATAATATTAGTAATCTGAAGAATACAGAGATGAGCCCTAAGATAGAATATAGAGAGAAACAATGGACTGAGAAATGAGAATTAAAGAGTTTACTTCCACACTTGAATCCAGAAGGAGCGTAGTGTCCACACCTTCTGGCTACAATGAGACCCCTTTCAATGCTATATAGATCCTCAATTAGAGGAGTAACATAGTTTTGGCAGAAACAAGTAACATCAGCATGTAGCAACGTATTGCAGCATTCTATTGATGCTGGAACTAGTGGCCCTCCCTTTACGTAGGAAGACTCACACTCTTTAGCAATAGCATGCAAATCACCACCGCAGTCAATTTGAGCTGATATGCCAGATAGGTTTCCAAGCACTACAATCCCAACAACCATTAACATTGATGCCAACACTAAGCACCTCATTGCCATCCTGATATATATTCACTCTAACTTTTCTCCAATCCAAAATGAACTTTTGTTAGAAAGAGGATGGATGATTATGTTGACAATTGTAGCATTTATGACATATATTTATAAGCGTGATGAATGAAAAAGGGACTGTATCAAGGTGGCATTAACCTGCTCCAAGTTCTACGTATAGTTACTAAACTTTGCTTAATTAAATAATTGTCATTATTTTGAAGTTGATGGATACAAGTGAATTTCGCAGTATATTTTTCATTTCTTACTTTTCGAGTCTAATTTTATTTATTTTGATTCAATTCAATAACATTGTGTTTGGACGGAGAATTTGAAAATTTTTAACAAATTTAAATATATAATATTTTAATTGTCTTATTTAAACTCTTTTCATTTTATATCTATTTTGTTGGGATAAATTAATTTAATTTCTTGTATTTTAGTTTTCTTATTTGAATAAAATAATTCAATTTTCAAGAAATTTAAAATTTTATTTTTATAATTTATTTAAATAATAAATTTTTAATATTAAATAAAAGTAAATATTAATCATTTTTAAATTTCTCAATTTTACTCAAAAAGTTATGAGAGAAGTGAAAAGGATAAGAAAAAACTTGAAATATCTCAGTTTTAGACAACATTTCGAATTCTCCATTTTACTCAATTAAAATTCCTTTTTAAAATGACATATTTTAAATTTTTCAATATATTTTATCCAAACATATCAATTAATTTTTTATAATAATTTAATTTCACATAATAAATAAATTGTTCTAAAAGGTTGTCGCATCCAAAAGATATTTAGATAAACTTGACTCTATTTCAAGATCAACTTTCTAACTTTTTCTATTCAATTTTGTGAACAATTTATTTTAGTTGGTTAACTCAAATGACGTTAAATTGAAAATTAACAATTTTTTTAAAACTATTCAAATTTACAATATATGGGTATAATTTAGTAAATTAATTGTATAATCGAGAAAATATAAATTTAATATTAGCATATAAAAAAATTAAATATATTTTCATTAATCAACAAGTCAAATAACTGGTTTATAAGTTGAATACTTCTGATTTACGATCCCCTACTAGTATTTAGACCAGCATTTAAAGTTAATAAAACTATAAGGGTGTGACTAGGAGTGTATATCTTATTCAAGTACAATAATTAACTCTAGAAGTTTTATTAAAATGTATAAATAAGAATACATTGAATATAAAAAATAATTATATAAATTTTAAGTTCAACTCAACGCATATCAACTGATATAATTAATGAACTCATTTCAACTAATTAATTATCAAGTTAAATTTTAAATGGATTTGAAGTTAGTTTGATTGATTTCCTGTCAACAAATTCAGTGGGAGAAAAAAAAATGAGATATAGATGAATATAACGATAAAATTAAAGAAAAATGAATTTGATCTGGTTTGTTTCCGAGAATAAATCGAATGCAAGTTCACCAGAACTTTCTCACTAAGGAGTAAGGAACAAAATCGCACGGTAAAAAGGAAAAAAGAAAAGAAAAGAAAGTGGTATAAGTATGATATTTGCTTCATTGCTCGTATTGTTTATTTCATTTAATTTCACCCCTTTTTTGAGAGCAGAATACAATATTAGAAAACGGATAAATACCTGCACATGCAGTTACTTTAGAATATAATTATTTTCAGGAATTATTAAGATATTGAGTTATTAACGAATTGATGATTACCAAAAAAAATAGGGAATCAAATTAATAGTGGAACTTCAATTTGGTGACGTAAGTAAGTGGAGATTAATCAATTCAAATGTACGTGCTTGTTTGGATATGCATTTTGGTTTTATTTTTACCATAATACAGCAATATGATTTGGAAATTACCGAGGTACTTTTATAGAATAAAATGTCTGAAATAGGGCAAACCATAAAATATTTAAATGTAATGGCTTAACGAAATTTAATTTAGACTGTAAAATGTTATGATTTTAGTCTATATTTATAAATCACACTAAATAATTTGTTGAGTTGTGAATGATCTAATTTTTTCATCCACTAAATAATATCTCGTACGCGTGCGTGAGGGTGTGTTAGAAATCACACATCATTTATAGATATGGTCTATCATGTATATTTGTATTGGTCTGGAGTTATCTCATATTAATGGGCTTGTGTTGGACCAGAGTGGATTTTAAGTCTAACTCAATCCTACAAAACCGGTTTGTAAAGTGAGGATTGCAACTTCTGACAACAATCAATTTCAGCGGAAGCGAAGTTATTTATGCAAAAAAATCATAAGCCAATTAAGAAAAGATAGAAAATAAAGATTTATAAAATAAAGCAAAAGAAATAACACGAAATTAAAAACAAATAACTAACCAGTCAATATTTCTCTCTCTTCACATTTTATACATATACGTATTTCTCTCTCTTCATAATTTATAACTTATTGTCTCTCTCTTCAGTTGTCTACCAAATATTTTGGTATCAAAATATATGTTGCTATTGTAAATAATATTTTAAAAGAAAAAGGTCATGTAATGAATGATATCAAATGAGTAAAAATAAATATATTAAGAGGGATAGTGCTACTTCCGTTTTGAGCTGATATGCCCCCAACAGTTTACAAATGCCACAATACATGTGAGTATTAATATAGCAAACACCAGGTCCTAAGTTACTATGATAATGTTGAAGATACAATTCTTAGCTTTTCTTTGATCCAAAATAAACTTCTGTTAGAAAAAAGGATGAATGATATGATTACGTTAATAATTATGCACTTAAATATGTGTATACACGTTAGATTAATCACTATTTTTTAGTTTTTACATGCATAAATAATACTTAACCTAAGATCCTATGCATCGAGTAAATTTCCCGTCAAAAAAGAAAGACCCTAAACATTTCGTGTTGATCATGTTATGCATTATAAAAATTTATATAAGAATTTAGAACATAAAATCATTAATATTAAACACTCATAAATTGAAAACATATCTTTTGAAGACGTTCAATTTGATGATGTTAAAGTGCATATATATCTTCAATAGATTTTATAAAAGATAAATATTATATATTATTAATTTAATATTAAATATAACATCAAATCAATTAAATTTAATATAGATAAAAGTAGTTTATTATTATTAAAAATAAAAATCAAATCACGTATAATAATTTAAAGTAGCTATAGTATGCTGTTAAAATTAATTCAAATTATGATAAATAAAAATCTATCAAGATTTTCAATTTAGGGGTCTTATATATCCACAGTAGTAATACAATATTGTTAAAGGTAAAATGGAATAGTAACTGAAACATCATTAAAGGGATTTTTTCTTTTTACTTTTAAATATGAATTAATTTGAATAATTGATTAAATAAATGTGGGGAATTCACACACCTATCTAAAGTGAGACTTCACTTTAGGGCGATAACAATTAAAACTCAAATTATAATAGAATAGAGTTACATATTATCATTAAAGATAAGAATAAATTACTCTAAAATAATTAGATTAATGCAATAAGTTGGAAAAAATGATAAACTCTAAAAGAAATCAATTAACTTTAGAAATTTAATATATATACTTACATTTTCTTTTGACATATTACATTTTTCGTAAATATTATATTTTATAAATAAATTTATTCCTATGACAGACCCGTAGCATTAATTTGTTTTCAAAGATAATCGTCTAGAAAAGAGAGCTAATTACGTTCTTTTGGCAAAAAAAATCTCTTAAAAGCTAAGCAGCTGATTAACGTCTAAATTCGACTTCCACCTAACATGATCAGAAACAAACCTATATAATTAATTTTAAAAGAAAACTAATTCCATATTTATTTTATAATCAAAACTTATTTTGATAAATTAGCCCATATTGTTTTCAAGTACACACTTTGTGACCTCCTTTTTAGCAAAGTCGTACATATGCTATGCTTGATTGCTTCCTTAAATAATAATTACAAATTTACTATCTATAACGTAAAGAGCTCCTTAAAACAATTATTTCGATTTGATTAATATGTTAAAATCCTCTTAAAACTAATATTCTTTGAATAAATGTTTAAAAGATCATTTAATAATTATTTAAAATGTCGTTGGGAAAAGATAATAGGATAATGCATAATATCAGAATTCATAACTATGGATCTGAATTAACATTGAAGACTCAAGAGTCTCTTACATAATGAAAGCAGTTAAACCAAAAGAAAGAAATAAAAAGAAATGACGCATGCAGGCCATGTTAGGCTTATTTATGGACTACTACTACGATGCAATGCAAGTTGCTATTTATGCATACGTCCCTTCATTCTTCATATTTACGCTTTGGGCTTCCAACGGAACACTGAAGGAATAGTGTGACCTGCAAAACAAGGTTAATAGTATTAGCTATAGGAAACAAAAGTGATGCATGGCATCATATATTTATCAATAAGCTGAGTACGTAGAAGAAAGATATTCCATTGTTAAAGATGAGAAGAAAAGAAGAAGAAGAAGAAGAAGCTTACTTCCACACTGCATTCCAGAAGGAACTGAGCATCCACAAGTTCTGGCTACATAGAGAACTTTTTGCAAATCAACTTTCTGCTCGAATTCACTAGTCATATATTTTTGACAGAAACAAGGCACATCAATATTTGCCAAAGTAGCGCAGCATTCTTGTGAAGGAGGAATTTGTGGCCCTTCCTTTGTCACAAAAGACTGACACTGGTTAGAAACAGCTGTCAAATCACCACCGCAGTCAAGTTGAGCTGATATGGCAGATAGCATTACAATCCCAACAACCATTAACATTGATGCCAACACTGAGCACCTCATTGCCATTGCTGATATATTATCTCTCTTAACTTTTCTTGGATCCAAAATGTTTTGTTGGAAAGAGGATGGATGATTATGTTGAAGATTACAGCATTTGTGACAGATATTTATAAGCGTGATGAATGAAAAAGGTACTATATAAAGATGGCATTAACCTACTCCAAGTTTACCTATAATTACTAAACTGTGCTTAATTAAATAATTGTCAGTATTTTAAAACTGACGGATACAAATGTATTTGGTAGTACTTTTTTCATTTCTTACTTTTTCGAGTCTAATTTGATTTATTTTGATTTGATTCAATAAAAAAAATATTTAGTTAAACCCGACTCTAGTTCAAGATAAATTTTCTAACTTTTTTTATTCAAATTCGATTTGATTCAATTTGGTGGACAATTTAATTTAATTGATTAACTTGAATCACGTCAAATTAAAAATCAATATATTTATTTTTAAATATTTATATTTACAATTATGGGTATAATTTAGTAAATTGATTGTATAATTGAAAAAACATAAATTTAATATTATCATATAAAAAAATTAAATACTCATATTAAAAATATTTTCATTAAGTAGAATACTTCAAATTTACGACCCTTTCTGGTATTTAGACTGTCTTTTAGAGTTAATAAAACTATAAGGGTGCGACTAGGAGTGTATATCTTATTAAGCATAATAATTAACTTTAGAAGATTTTATTAAATTGTAAAGATAAGAATACATTAAATATAAATTTTACTGTATTAATTATAAATTATATATATATATGTATGTAATTACATAAATTATATATAATTTAAGTTCTTTGATAAATTTAAATTTCAACTCATATTAACTGATATAGTTCATAAACTCAATTCAACTAATTAATTATCAAAATAAATTTTAAATGGATTTGAAGTTAGTTTGATTAATTTCCTCTCAACAAATTCCGTGGGAGAAAAAATGAGATATAAATGAATATAATGATAAAAGTAAAGAAAAGTGGTTTGTTTCCGAGTATAAATCAAATGCAAGTTCACCACAACTTTCTCGCCAAGGAGTAATAAGGAGAAAAATCGCACAATAAAAAGAAAAAAAAAAAAAAACAAAGACGTATACGTATGGTATTTGCTTCATTGCTCGTATTGTTTATTTGATTTAATTTCACCTCTTTTTGCAGCAGAAAACAAAATAAGAAAACAGATAAATACCTGCACATGCAATTACATTAGAGTATAGTTTTCTTCAGGAATTATTAAGAGATTGAGGTATTAACGAATTAATAATGGCCAAAAATAAGAGAATCAAATTAATAAGTGGAGATTAATTAATTCAAACGTATGTGCATGTTTGGATATGCATTTTGGGTTTTTTTTTTTTTACCATAATACAGCAATATGATTTGAAAGTTACCGAGGTACTTTTACAGAAAAAGATGTCTAAAATAGGGTAAGTCATAAAATATTTAATTGAAATGACTTAAGGAAATTTGATTTAGATTGTAAAATGTTTAATCTTAAAATTTAACAAGTAGTATAGCACTAATTATATTATCTCGTTAAACATAAAAAATTTAAAATTAATAATATGAGACACGAGAAAAAGTTACCGGCGCGTCTTAAATAATTTTATATAATCAATTAATTAATCATAATTTACCTTATAATAATACTTTACATAATTAATGGATCATAATTTACTTCCATTTTCATAGCGTTCAAATTCGTATCTTATTGTGTTACTAGTCATAACCCATCACACTATTTAAAAAAAAAATTGAATAATTAAAATATTGATGTGGTCTAGTCTTTTAAAATAATATTGATTCCGGCCAAAAAAAATATTGATGGAAGGTAAGCAAAGTGGAAGCTCAAGAGACCAAAAGTTATATAATAATCAAAAGACAACAATTTCTTCTATTATTTTGTTAATTATTCCTTTCATAATGTTCAAACTTTTTCCCCTTAAATACTCAAATAAAGTCACCAAGTGTTTGCTAAACATTTGAGATAGAAAAACCAAAAATAAAAAATAAAAATTCTTGTGTGTACTCTAAGGTGACACAGAGAGGTAAAGAATTATAATTACTCCGTGATTACACAAAATATTATTCACTAGAGTTTTTTATTTTTATATATGATGCCTTCTTTGATTTAATTTGACACTCTATAATAAAAATGGGAAGAAAAAGTATATATATATATATATAAAAGAATTGGACAAAAACAAATTAGACTAATTTAATAGGCTACAGTATTAAAATGAATTAAAATATATAAATCTAAATGAGTTATAACATTAAAATAGATCAATTATATTTTTATTTTCTATAAAATTTAAATTATTAATGAAGTAAAATGTAATACATTAATTTAATTTATTATAATGTCATTATGACGGTACAGAATCAAATAAAATATATTACATTTAAAACAAATTGCATATAATTAATGATAATTTTTAACGTGAAAGAATAATACAACTGGAGAGAGAAAGGAATGGTAACTTACCTGATTAAAGACATTTGTTTTTCTTTTAATTTTAGATACAAATTAATCTTAGTGGCTGATTAAATAAATGATGGAGAGCAACTATTTTCCTTGTCCAAAGTGAAGTGAGGCTTTCACTACAACGATCTTAATTCGCATAAGCAAGAATTTTACTACGTTAATAACGGTAATATACTGCCAACTAATTAACTTATTTACAGAAAATATGTATATTTCTTTCTTTTTATATTTTATACGTATATATATTTCTCTTTCTTCACATTTTATAACTGGTTGTCTAGTTGTTTGCGTATCGAATTTGACTACCAAATATTTTTCTAGAGTCAATAAATAAAGTGATATATTTTGATTTATAGAAATTAAAAACATTCACTTTTGTTTATCAAAAAACAATAAAATATTATTAAAGTAGCCAACTATTACAATTTTTATTTGATTATACAGAGATCAATTATTGGAAATCATCCAACCAAATTTGGCCATACAAAAAATCTCAACCTAAGTTGATGAGATATTAATTGGCAAGTTATCAAGCCAATTATCTGAGTTGATAAACGATGATAACGAAAATTCCTCTAATTGTGAGCTATTCAACTCTTTTCTCCATGGAACACGATGTGAAACATCCGATCCTGGTCCTATACAGTCAACTTCAGCATAAGTAAAATTACTCCTACAAGAAATTTTTATCAAATTATGAGAAACATAGAAAATACTGCATAATATATAATACAAACTGAAAATTGTCAATATCTAATTAAAAACAACTTTACTTGCCAGCAAAATGTAATAAGCAGGCCAACCAGTCAACTTACTTATAGAATATATACGTATTTTTCTCTCTTCACATTTTATACATGTATATATTTCTCTTTTATCACATTTTATAATTGATTGTCTACGTATTTCAGTTGTCTACCAACTATTTTTCGTATTAGTTGTTAGAGCATGTAGTTTGATTTTAATCTAACATCATATAAACGATGAGAGAGAATGTTTTTATGTCTCTACATTAATTACTTGTAAAGCTTACACGTACACAACAAAAATAATATATGTAATAATATATTCTAAACAATGTATATCATTTACCGAACCACGTTAAATCTTTAAATTTTTTCATTATCTTCTTTATTTTTTTTTTATTACTGTTTTGTTATTGACTTGATCATTATATTATATTAAGAGACATTAATATTCAATTAGACTTACTCATGACCAACGTAATGCCAAGCATTCCATCCTTGAGGAGTAACCACGGAAGAAAAATTTGTTTGATGAAATATAACTCTAGAATAAGCACGCCATGCTCTTCCTAAATTCACTTTACCATCTCCTATGAGAGAACCACCTTTAAATACAAAACCACCTGTATCATCTGGTGAATCTCTTCCTTGAGCTGTAACAAAACCTGGTCCAGTTCTATTTTTTCCTTGAGCATTGATCAAACAATCCTACAAGAAAAAACATGTAAAAAAATTGAATATTTTTATTATTTCATTTTTTTTCAAATTAGTATAGCACAAAATATTAATTACCTCGTAGTAAGATTGTCCAGCACCATAAATAAAGTCAACTTCACCTTGAATGTAGCATTCTTTAAAGTAATGGCGTCCCACTACATCATATAAAGTGTCTTGAAAACCTATAAAATTACACCTATAGAAGATAGATTTATCTCCATATATTTTTGCTGCACATGCTGGTTCAATTGGTACACTATTGGTATCGTCCAATTTATACGATTGTTTCGTCGGCCTATTATATGCGTTCTATAATTACGTAACAAGACATTAGAAATAAATAAAAAAATTAATATTGAAAAATTAAGAAAATATGGATATTTTATATATCATTTGTTTGTGTTCGTTCACCTTGAAACCAATGTCACTCACAACCAAATTAGGTGATGAAGAAGTGAATGTAGCATTAGAGCCTGATCCTTGATGTTCCCAAAAATTTATGATTGTGATTTTGCTGCCTTCTCCTTCTAGAATGATGCATGGCTTTTCTTGGGGGATATAAACCTTTTCTCTGCATAATCAGGTTATGAGAATAACTATACATACATGCTTATGGAAAAATAAATATATAGTTCTCAAATAATAATAAAAAATAAAAAAACATATGAAAGGTGTTTCCAATGTATGATGAAAATTTTAAATATATGTCATGAAACTTTTAAATATATATCATGAAAATTAATTAAGATCATGATTGAAAATATGATGGTTGATCATCTAATAAATTTTTCGTGAATTTGAATATCCGTGTTTAATTTATGAAAATATATCATGCATCAAGATAAAAACAATACTCGCTAAAGTTAATTTCCTTATTATTAATTAATGTGATAGAGCAATCATTACTTAAATATCACCGATTTCTTTCCAAAATGAAAAAAAATCAACTATTTTGGGCATTTAATGACAAAAATAGTACCTTTTATAATACACATTATTAAAATGATTATTACATGGGGTGGATGCATGAACAAATAAAAGTGAAGATGTTGAAGACGATACAATTTGAATGGTCGATCGAACTCTAACTATGGAGAGGATATGATGGACCAAGAGCTTAAAAAAACTTAGACCCATTTTAATGTCTAAAGGGTAGGGCAATAAGCCTCTACAAAAGTTCTTTCCTCTTGAATAAAGTTGATTATAAAATCCAAAGTTGAATCAACCTTTCAAAAAGTTGAGTTTTTTTATCCATCCTAATTTAGATGGAATGTCCCACTATACTACCAAAATGATGATTTGGATAATGGAAAATGGATTGAAAAGGTGTGGATGTTAATGTATATTCAATGTCTCACTATGAGTTATTTGTAGTGTGTGTTTTCTTTAAAGTGGTAGTCATTTTTCAAAACTAAGCAAGTGAATGTTGTCAATGCAATGTATATTCAATTAACACAATGTCTTAGTCACAAACCATGTCAAAATAGAAGAGATTCTTCATCTTTTTCACAATGGTGCATTAAACAATTAAGTTCAGAGTTTCCAAGTACTAATTTGTATGTAGCAACAAGAAAATAGTTTTAAATCATGCAATAATTTTTGTATCTTCTTAATGATGCTATTGATAATATCATTTGAACTTACATGTACAAGCCAGCTTTTATGTGAATCTTGACCCATCTATCATTGTTGCTCTTTACTGAATCAATAGCAGGTTGAATTGTTCTATAGTCTACTTTGCCATATTTACCAACAGTGATGGTATATGAGACATCCTTCCCCCCACAATCTATGGCTTTACTAAGAGAAAAGAAATGGCTAATAAACAACATTAGAAAAAAAACCACTAGTCGAGGAAACAATTTCATTTTAGATAATTTGTGTTGAGTGAATATTGAAAGCATAAACATCCCTTTATAATATATCAAAAGAATCCTCACAAATAATCATTACTTCACTTTGAAAAGGTAAACAATTATATATTACTTGAAAAACATATTAAGCCTTGTAAATTAATTTTCATATACATAAAATTAATAACTCCTAATCAAATATAGAATATCATAATGTAATATATTTCAAGTTTCAGTGTATTAAATACTTTTCCTTGTCTTTCCTTTTATTATAACAATATTCATAGTTTCTTCTCAATATGTTTCAATGAATTCATTAAATATATAATAATTTTATGTAATTGTTCGGTTAAGTGTTGATATCCATAGTTCCTTCCTCGATATGTTTCAATGAATGCATTAAATATATAACACGTTATGTAATTATTCGGTTAAGTGCTGAAATGGTTATAGTTTTAGAAATGATTTGGTAGATAACTAAAATACATGTACATTAGATAATTAGTTATAAAATGTGAATAGAAAAAAAATATGTATATATATAAAATATGAAGAGAGAAATACGTATATATTATGTGAGTGAGTTGGCTGGTTGACTGCGTATTGCAGTTGTTAATGAAATAAGGTTATATAATTTTATGTTATTGATTGATTTACTTTTTTTAAAACAATATTTTTGCTAATTACAATAATAATAAATCATATGTATCTCAACGTATAATAAAAGTATTGAAATATATAGACATATTTTCTACTATTTGATGAACAAAATTATATAAAGAAACAAATCAATCAATCAAAGTATATTATTGTGATCAACACTATATATATATATATATATAATAATTTTTTTGTGTATATTTTTTTATTTATTAGGATAGAGGTTTATTTAATCAATTTTACTACGTTAACAACTGTAATATGCAGCCAACCCACCAACTCATTCATAAAATATCTGTGTATTTCTCTCTCTTCACATATGCGTATTTCTCTCTTCACATTTTATAACTGGTTGTCTGCAATTCATCTTTGGAACCATATCACATCCCGGATATGATGAAATAGGATGAATTGAGACGGTATTTTGTAAATACATAATTATTTTGAATAAATTCACTATTTTTTTTATTTTTCAATCGCTTAGAAAGAATAAGATGTTTCTTTTGTTTTTTTTTAACAATTTATGATCTCTAATAGACCTCTTAGTAGGATTCGAACCCAGATAAAGTTATGACTATCAAATATTTTTCATATTTAATAATGTTTGCTTTTGGTGTCTTATGTTATTTAAACGGTCTTGTTTATTTTTAATTTGATGGGTACTTTTTAAGTTATATTAAAATATAAAAAAAATATTTATATTTATCAATATATAATTAATTTATACAATAAACGACATCATATCATTTATTCCATGACAACATCGTAGAATTATTATCTTATTTTATTCTTAATACCGTGACAGCTACTAGTCCAAAGAAATTCAATTGATTTCATATTTTAATTACGAGATTGTTTCTATCTTAAATTATTTATTTTCAATGAACATGTCTAGCTAATTAATAAAACGTTCATTAGCCTCATCATATTAAACTATAATTAGAACGAACATTAATTCCATTCCGTTGGCGTAACAACAATGGCACAAGTAGCAAACCCAAGAACAGGGTCCACGATCACAAATATATTTAAAGACCAAGTGAGAAAGTAGGTATGATACAAATATTTGATCATATAATAAAATACAATTAATCACAAGATGATTCCATTATAATTAAACTTAATTTTATTAATTTGTGCTAAGATGTTCACTTTGGTCGATGATTGGCAAATAATTTGATAATACAAATGCATGTGATGACTGTGTTAGAAACTGTGCTTTCGGCTGGTCAATGCAACTATGCAAATTCTTAAGTTCCATATATATATTTATGTATTATATTATTCTCTGACTAGGTCACATGTGCCATGGCCCAAACCACATGTATCTTTCATTGTTAGCATCTTGATTATCGATTTCCGGACAGAACATAACGTGTGTTGGAAAAAATCTAAACCCACTATGTTATTCAGAAACAAACATGAAGTTGTGCTATCTAAAGAATGCTACATAAGTACAAAAAATAATCAGAGTTGAAGCAAGGGCACTATGTGTGTTGTTTCATGGTCCCCTCAAGCTTTTAATTAACTCTCTTTTTGTGCATGATATATAGTATTATATATTTAGATTCTACAAAAATAATGTATAGAATTTACATTTAGTATCTCTTTTAGTTATAAATATTTTATGCTTATGTTATTAATTCTAGACAAAACACAACTTTATCAATTATTAAAGTATAATATAATGCTTTTAAAAGAAAGTATCAATTAAGTAAATGTAAAATTTGAAAAGTTAATGTTCATAAACCATGATCAAATCGTACAAGTGTTACAACCTACATTTACCATCACTAGTGCATAAACAGCAGATTACGACGGTTAAAATATACACACTACGACGGTTCTAGAACCGTAGTAGATCCAGGTGTCGTAGTCTGTTTTGACAGACTACGACGGTTCATTAAAATCGTCGTAGTGTGATATACATACTACGACGGTTCATTAAAAACCGTCATAGTATGTAACAGTAGTATCACTTAGCACACTACGACGGTTATAGTAAGAACCGTCGTAGTCTGTATAGCACACTACGACGGTTTTAGTTGAACCGTCGTAGTCTGTATAGCATACTACGACTGTTTTAGTTGAACCGTCGTAGTCTGTATACACACTACGACGGTTTTAGTAAGAACCGTCGTAGTCTGCTTAACTTTTTTTTTAAATATTTGTTTCGTTTTTTAGTTTTTGCCCTTTATTTTGTACCTGTTTATTCCAGACAGTCCACACACGAAGTCCATATACATATTTCACAAGTTATAAAATGAAATCAATTCAATAATCCTAATAAAATGAAATCAATTCAATAATCCAAATAAAATGAAATCAATTCAATAATCCAAATACTAAACTAAATGAAATCAATTGAATAATCCAAATACTAAACTAACAACTGTTTAAATCATAACTTCACATCTATATTCCTAATTATCAGCTTCAAAAGACTCATCTATGTTCTGTTGCTTACTACAATACACTAGAAATGTCACCCATTGCTTGCGAGTGTAGTCGATGGCTTCTTCAGCAAATGGCAATGAGTCATTAAAGGTCTGGAAAATAATGAATAATTATTAACAATTATGTATCAATTAATTAAATTAACAAATGGTATATTAAAAAGTATGTACCTCTAACCAATGGTCTGTTATCCCCATCCGAATTATGTTTTCCATCCACTGCATGACATAGAAACCACATTGTGGTTTATACGTTTGTTTATTAGCCTACAAAGAATGATTTAGTTAGAAGTGTACATAATGTTGCATTTGTGTTTCCTAATACAAATAGTTTTACCTTTGCCATTACAAAATCAAGTCTTGGTCTGGCACGACTATGGCTCGTCAGCATATGATGTTCAACATGAATACTGGTTAAATCAAATTATACATAATGTCAGACTATAATAATTACGACAAAAGACAAATGAATGATAACAATTAAATAACATTTTACATACCCTTCTAGCACTTTCTTCAACTTCAGAGGGAGAGGTTTGTGCAATGAACAAAAGAAGACCGCCAGATGATCCATCGGGCAAAGAACAAGAAGTTGCCAATGCCCACTACATGCAATAAACATAGGTGATTGATTATATATACTTTTTTAGAAATATTTATTATATGAAAACATATTATACTTACTTGTGAAGGTATGGTGCAAGGTAGATCCTCTTCTTTGATTGACCAATCCAATCCATAATATATGACTTGGCATCAGGTGAATTATCTGTCAAGCCCAATATGGATTGTGGTTCATTGAATCCATAGACACTGTTATTTCCCATTTCAATTGAAATATTACTCAAATACCTGATTCATATTGAAATATGAATCAGGTATTTAACTCAATTGAAATATTACTCAATGCATTGTGGAGTTTGGCTTTAGTAAAGTGATGAATTTAACCACATTTACCACCGTGGAAACGGGTCTTATGATTCGTATTTAAACTCTAATTAAGTTACATTATTGTTTAGATTATGTATCAGCTTGGGAATTGCTTGTATTAATTTAGTGAGTTTTACCACTCTTAAATGTAATTAATTATTGAATTAATATGCCTATAAGAGAAGATATTGAATTAATATAAATATATTATCTGCTGCGTGCTATATATTTCACATTTTCACTCAACAATTCATAAAATTCTCTCTCTCTCTCTCTATATATATATATATATATATATATATATATATATATATATATATATATATATATATATATATATATATATAAAAAGAATATTTAGGTGTATTTAATTTTCTTACTTTTATATAAAATTCAATTATATTTTCTAAATTACCCTTAATCATATTTATTGGAGATTGTATATGCATTAAGAAGATAAATTTCTTTAAAAACTTAACACTTATATAATAAGAGTATTAAATAGTTTAATTAGTTAACTTTATTTATATTTTAATCAAAAATATGTTTTTTTTATTTATATAAGTATTATTTAACTATAACATGGATAACAGCTGAATGATAAAATTCGTAACAAATGGAAATGTGCTTTCTTATGAGTTAATTAAAAGTGTATATTATTATCTAATTTAAATTAAAATAATTTTATACTATTATTTAATTTAAATTTTAATATATAATAATAAATAGCTTAATTTTATAATATTTATTTCAAAATTTATGTTATTGATTAATAATATAATTTTTTACATTAATTAACCCGTACATAAAAATTAAACTCCTATATTTAAATCAACATTATAGTTAACATTCATAAACTCCTAATAAGCAATAATCTTGCAACTGTTAGTTCTCTCAGGCCTTTACGGAATGAAAAGATGGCTTCTCTGAATGATTATTTATGTTGGAAGAGGGATTGATGAAAAAAAGTATTATAAATATATAATAATTGGGTCCACACGTTTATTCCATAAAGCATCAACAAACACATATTAGGAAATAAAAGATGTAAAAATAACTAAAATTTTCTTTAATTATAACATTTATAAAAGTTGTAGCTTTCTCTTTGGTTTGATACACATTTATTAAAGTTTTAATCTATATTCTTCTCTTACCTATATCCTGCCTCTACTCCTGTTTGTGGACCCAATAATTACAATACTTAGAATTGCAATAATTGCCTATAAGTTAGATTGAATTTTTAAGAATATATTAACTATTATTTTTATAAATGTTTAGAAAATTGCTAAATATTATCACTGTGAAACACAAAATTTTTGTTACATCTTTTAAGAGTTGATCTCTATACACTAATGGGATGGCACCTTTTGCTAACTCCTTAACTTAATAACAAAAAGAAATAAGAGTCTAGGTCAAAAAATTATGTTATCATATGAGATAATCTCATGATTTAACTACCCATATTAAGTTTTTTTATTCTACTAAATTCGAGACTTCTTAGAGTTTCTTACCCAAAAAAAAAAAACATTACCTTAGACATAAAAAAAAAAATGAACCGTGTATCATACAAAGAAAAAGAGCAAAACTACAAGAAAGGTAGAGAAAGAAAAAACAATAATAGATTTGCATAAAACATATGTAAGAAAGATCTTTGAGAGTGTCATTACTTGGAACAAAAAATAAAATAAAACAAAACCCTTAATTGCGGAGACATCACCGTAAGACCTTAAAGGGTGACAACTTTAATTTATGTCTTTTTAGTTTTTTTTTTCTGTTTTCTTTTTTGGCTTTTTAGTTCTTATTAAATTAAGTTATTATTAACAAACGCACTTTTAGATTGGAGGAGGTTGGGAGATAAATGAAGTAGGAATTTATTATTCGTACTTTTCTAACTAAAACTGTAGTCATTATCATGAGTCATATGTGTCTATTTATTAACTACACAGCTTTATAAAATTAACAAGCTTACCTCACTTATGTAAGCTGTTGATCATGTAACCAATCTTTAATTTCATGATTGCCTTGTCGAAAATGGATATTGCTATTTATATTCAAGCAATAATTAGTATGAAGATTTCAAGATTCTGTTTTCCTATTCTATATTTGAAATGAAATTCCAAAGCACTCTGTCTCTGTCCTTTAATTTTGTTTCAGAAGGTAGAAAATAAACCAAAAAGAATGGAAGAAAGAAGAAAAAATGATTGATGAAGTAGTGTTTAAGTAATAATATCAAGAGGAAGAATTTAATAAATTCATTTAATTGTAATAGAAATATATGGTTACGTAATGAAAAAATTACATATAAATATGAAAATATAAATATGTAAAATAAAATTCTTTGATTTAATTTGAAATAAAAAAAACGTAATATATGATAATCTATTTTAAAGACTAAAAAAATGAAATGAAAATACAGGAATGAAAATATCACAAATAATTTAAATGTAAAGAATAAAATTCACATGCCCTAATATAGATAAATGTCGACTAATAAGAAAAAAAACTTTTAAAAAAACTTCACAAAATTATTCTACTCACATTTAAATAATAGAAATAAAATTTGACATATATTACTTAAAAATTAAATACTCTCTTTAATAAATTTGATGTGATGTAAATAAATAAAACATATTTATATATAATATTTACTTATATAAAACTTTAAATTAATAAATTATACAGTAAATATGGAATAAAGAAATTCATTCAACTTACGTGGAGTAGTACATAATCAAATCGGCTAATGTACCTATTCATAATTGAAATGATCCAATTTTTACATAACACTCTTTTATACACATGGGGTAGTTTTTGGGGCCACATGCACTACAAGGCCATGGCACCATAGCAAGGCTTAATTTGTTCTGATGCTGCAATGATAGATACACATATTTATCATTAAATAAAAATGGAACAACAGTAGGCCATCCCAAATGCAGCAATTATACATAGGATAACATCCAGTCCATGATCAATTGATCATACAATAATTATTCTAATAATGGATGCTTACGTAGAATCATAAACCAAAGTTATGGCCCAAGGAAAGTGATAAAATGAAAATGTAGTCATGTTATGTTGCAAAAAGATTATAATACACTAAACAGAAATATAGGTAGCTTCACAGTGATGCTGTCATTACTCATTTGGACAGAAACGTGTTTGATTCGTGATGACAACCTATCACTGACTACGACCTTTCCCTTTGCCCATGTCTGGGGTTTTCCCATCTTATGCTTTTCTCTTTTTTCTTAAGAAAAAATTTGATTTTTTTGTAATTGTTTTTGTTGAAAAAGGAAAACATTCCCTATTTGTTACTAACATTTGCCCCTACCCTTTTGTTTTATAACGGTATTGGCCTCTTTAATTATACTTTGACTCACCCATACATACCCAACCTACTGTTTTCAAAACAACTTGAAGAGATCCATCATTAATGCAATTAACTGTAACTCTTGTGAATCTATAATAAAAAATAATTTTTGTATTTTCTTTTGATGTTACTTTATTAAACATAAAACTAAACGTGAAAATTGTTGGATATAAGGGACGACTTTACACATGTATATTTCTATAATAGGAAGATATGTTCTGTTTTGGGCCTAAATTTTCACGGTTTTATTTTTAAATTTTTTTTAAAAGACCTCTCACTAATAGAGGTACACATGTGTGTTTATAAACTCATGTGACTACCTATATTTATGAACAATATTCCAATAAAAATAATAGTTTACTTGTAACAATAGGATAAATATTAGAAATGTGACCGATGGACATAAGTCAGATTTACAAAACCGATTTATAGGTGAGGATGATTCTTCTTATATACATGCAATAAGTCATGTCTTTAGACAAATTTAATAATAACAAATAATCCCTTAACAACAACAAACAATCTCTAATAACAGGGTATAATCTCCGACATCGAGACACTAATTCTATAATATACTTTGATATAATATTAGAAATATGGACGATGAACCTAATTTAATCCTATAAAATTAATTTGTACAGTAAAAAAGACTATTCCTTATTTATATTCATACAACATATAAATATTTGATGGAGTGTAAGATTACTAACAATAAAATGATTAATTGAGATGTTTACTAAATTGCTTTTTTGTGAAAAGATTACCTTAAACTTGCTCTTAGAAGTGAATGATTATTGATTTTAGCAATGTGTTTATCTTAATGGCGATTTTAGGCATATTTAATTATGAAACACGAGACGAGACGAGACAAAGAGATGGTCAAAGTTGTATGAATACTAGGGAGAAAGAGGTAATTTGGTG
Organism: Hylodesmum podocarpum; assembly: GCA_026586105.1. Taxonomy (NCBI): domain Eukaryota; kingdom Viridiplantae; phylum Streptophyta; class Magnoliopsida; order Fabales; family Fabaceae; genus Hylodesmum; species Hylodesmum podocarpum. The sequence continues at coordinate 1,648,586 of JALJEV010000519.1, read as the reverse complement.
GTAGCATTTATAGTGAGGTAGTGAAGTGCAGAGTGTCATAATCGTAAATAACGGGAAAGAGTGAGGACAAGAAAGGAATCGAAATAGGAGACAATGAGCGAAGAGAAAGGATAGTCTTAGTGGGTCCATTCATACATTGTCTTGCTCTTGTATCTTGTCCACTTCTAATTATCTGATTGAAAATCTTATGACCATTATTATATGCATTCACACGCTCCATTTCACAACACAAGATAAACCTTAACACTCTCTCTTTCTCTCTCTGTTTCACTCACTCACTCACTCACATTCTTCTGTTTCAGATCTGAAGCCACATAACCCTAAGCTTCAAACGGTGAGCATTCATTCATTCTTTCTCTCTCTCTCTCGTGCGATCTTCTTTTTGATCTTTGCATTCCCGAGATCTGTTTTTTTCCTCATTGCTCTGTCAATGCAAGCAAACTCTGTTGTCTCAACTTGTTTCTCTCTCTGCATTCGTTTTTTTGTTTTCAATCTCTGGTCTTCTCTCTAGCTTCACGGTCAGCATTTCCCTTTTTTTTTTTTTTTGTGGATTATCGCATTATTTAGCTTTCGATTTTTAGAATCGTTTCATTTAGTTGTGTGATCCTCTTTTAAGTTAGTTTAGTTAGCTTACCCTGCATTGGATTATGCTTATATGTAAATTGTAATCAATCGCTTTGAACTTTTTGTTAAAAGGAACTATAATTAATTAGTTAAGTAGATAATTAATTATTGTTGTTGTTTAGAAACTTTTTGGTTTATCTTTTCAAAGATCTTTTTTTGAGTGTGTTTTGTTTTAAGTATTGGGATGGGTAATTTGGGTTACCAGAATTTCGACATTTACCCTCAAAAGTTTACGGGATTGCATTTATTGTGGTTTAATTGCATTTGCATTGTGGTGTACCAGATGTTTGTTTCTTTCTTGATCTTCATAGAAGAGATGTTTTGTCTGTGTTTGGTGGTAGGTGAAAGGAATTTTATGTGTAATTTTTGTTTTTCTCGGGGTGCAGGGTAGGTTGCACTGGAACTTCAATGGCGGTGACAGAATCTCACAATCCTCTTCTTGGAGAAAACACCTGTGGTTCCTTGTTGAAAAAGCTGCAGGTAACTATCGTCATTCAGATTTTTGAAAGGGTCATTTAAGGTGCACATGGTCTTCAGAATAATAGGTGTAGATTGCATTTATTCTCTGTAGGAAATATGGGATGAGGTTGGTGAGAGTGATGAGCAACGAGATAAGATGCTTCTTCAGCTAGAGCAGGAATGCTTGGATGTGTACAAGAGAAAGGTTGAGCAGGCTGCAAAGTCGAGGGCACAGCTTCTTCAAGCTTTGTCTGATGCTAAGCTTGAGCTTTCTAGTCTTCTATCAGCACTTGGAGAAAAGAGCTTTGCTGGAATTGTTAGTAACTACTTAATTTTGTCTTATATATTGGCAATTAGCTATGCGCAACACCTTAATTACATGATTTACATTGTCACGCATTTAAATGGTAAAGTGGCAAACTAATTTCCCGTGCATATCTTTTATTCTTTCACAGCCTGAGAACCCTTCTGGAACTATCAAGGAACAACTTGCAGCTATAGCACCAGTACTTGAACAGTTATGGCAACAAAAGGAAGAAAGAATTAAGGAGTTCTCTGATGTACAGTCACAGATTCAACAAATATGTGGAGAGATAGCTGGAAACTTGAACCTTAATGATGTTTCACCTGCAGTTGACGAGTCTGATCTGTCCCTGAAGAAGTTAGATGAATATCAATCCGAGCTCCAAGAACTTCAAAAGGAAAAGGTAATTCTGTTGTAATAATCAATACTGTATCGGTTAGTCTCTAATTTGAAAATGCAATTTGATTTCATTCACTATACCACATTGTCATTCATTGAGAGTTTTGTTGCATTGCTTTGTTTTGCAGAGCGACAGGTTGCATAAGGTTCTTGAATTTGTGAGTACTGTGCATGATCTATGTGCTGTCCTTGGTATGGACTTCTTGAGCACTGTAACTGAGGTTCATCCAAGCCTAAATGATTCTACTGGTGTTCAATCCAAGAGCATAAGTAATGACACACTAGCTAGGCTGGCTAAGACTGTCTTAACACTGAAAGAAGATAAGAAACAGAGATTGCACAAGGTAATGCATTTTAGAACACTGTTTTATTTCCTAAATTTTTATTTATACAAATGGCCGTTAACTGTATATGCTCTCAAATGTTGGGAATTTTGGTACGCTGTGGTTTTTGTCATGCTAAGCATGTGTATGTTTTCAAGGAATGACCATCAATTCTGAATTTGGCACCAGAGTGAAATTACCTACTATTGTTTTTTTTATTCTAAATTTCTAATACCATTTGTTTTTACTTTTACCTGAAATTTCATGCAGCTCCAAGAATTAGCATCTCAATTAATTGATCTTTGGAATCTAATGGATACACATCCAGAGGAAAGGAGCCTATTTGACCATGTTACCTGCAATATGTCAGCTTCTGTTGATGAAGTCACTGTTCCTGGTGCCCTTGCTCTAGATCTTATTGAGCAGGTATTAACGATCTTCTGAAGTTTACAGAATTTGGCCCTAAATATAATATTTATCGATATGTTCTTTAATGAAGGCTGAAGTGGAAGTTGAGAGACTTGATCAGTTGAAAGCCAGCAGGATGAAGGAAATTGCTTTCAAGAAACAATCAGAACTTGAAGAGATATTTGCTCGTGCTCATATAGAAGTAGATCCAGATGCTGCCAGGGAGAAGATTATGGCATTGATAGATTCAGGAAACATTGAACCTGCAGAATTACTGGCTGACATGGACAATCAGATAGCAAAAGCAAAAGAAGAAGCTTTGAGCAGAAAGGATATATTGGACAAAGTTGAAAAATGGATGTCAGCTTGTGAAGAAGAGAGTTGGCTTGAAGACTATAATCGGGTACTTAAATCTCCCTTCCTTTTTCTCTTCTCATTCTGAATCCAAATGGTTGGTTGTGTACAGCCTTGGTGAGAGAGGTGAAGTAGTACTACTCTGATCAGAACATTTAATATCATGTTAACAGAGAGGTGAAGTAGTACTGTGGATCCTTTTAACCAGAATTGATGTGCATTAGTCTTTATTCTGTTGTCTGCTAGTTTTCAGTTTAAGTGATTTGTTATTTGATAAGATAATTGAAATGTTTCTTGCATTGTTTCCAAAAATTACATAGATTTAAGCTTTATCTTTGCTGCTAGTTATGATAATTAATAGAATAGTTGCATAAACCTCCTCATTTGATCCATAATTTTGCACTGACACAAACTTGTAAACCAGGATGATAACAGGTATAATGCAAGCAGAGGTGCACACTTAAACCTCAAACGTGCAGAGAAAGCACGGATATTGGTCAACAAAATACCAGGTATATTTTGAATGAGATTTACAAACAACACTAGATACTGTTATTCTTAATTCAATCTTCTGTCAGTGTAATCATAACAAATGATGCCACATTATCATAATAATTTTGTTTCTTTTGGTGAAAATGCAGCTTTGGTTGACACATTGGTTGCTAAAACTCGTGCATGGGAAGAAGATCATGGTATTTCATTTGCATATGATGGTGTTCCTCTTCTTGCCATGTTGGATGAATACGCCATGCTCAGGCATGAACGGGAAGAAGAAAAACGGAGGATGAGGGTAAGTTTCTCAGATAAGAGGATGGCCTTTCGGACTGATTTGAGCACTTGTTAATAATAATACCTGTGTGAGGAAAATTAAAACTATCAGCTTGGCCTATTTCTGCTCATTATTTTATGTTTGTTATAAATATGGTGGTAGTGAGAGATCATAACATATGGACTATGCACTCTTTAGGATCAGAAGAAGAATCACGATCAGCGAGGCACAGAACAAGAAGCCGTCTTTGGTTCAAGACCCAGCCCTGCTAGACCAGCTAGTTCCAGTAAGACAGGAGGTCCTCGTGCTAATGGAGGAGCCAATGGTACTCCTAGACGGCTATCGCTAAATGCTCATCAAAATGGAAGCAGGTCCACATCAAAAGATGGAAAAAGGGATAATATCAGACCAGTTGCACCAGTGAATTATGTAGCCATATCAAAAGAAGATGCTGCTTCCCCTGTTTCTGGTACTGAACCCAGCCCAGCATCACCCTAATAACCAGATCTTCATTTTCAACCCTATAATTTCATCTTTGTAGCATTGTCAAATTACTAGTTACTGCTTTAGGAATTATATAATATGCGAGTGACGAGTCATTAGAGAGGAACTGTTCAGAGCTGTGTATGTTCAATTTGCCATTTGGAGGTTTTCTCAATACATGTGCCCTTTAATATGAAAATATACAGCGGTAAGTCTTGCCTTATTCCAAACCCTACCTCCTATATTCATTGTCTTGTTTTTTCAGTTTCCGATTTAATTGTCAGTCCCGAATTTACTCACAGAATATATACGTGTTTCTCTGTCTCTGTACTTTATACACATACGTATTTCTCTCTTCTTACAATTTATAACTGGTGGTTGTCTAATTGTCTGTCTATCGCAATTGTCTATGAAATATTTTTCTAAAAAAAAAAAAGCATTGACTAATTTCTTTAGTAACATACAAGTGCTGAGTAACTTCCGATATTACACGTCTTTAATCTTTGAATTAAATTGTACTAAGTTGACTTGCAATAGGATAAAGGTCTTCCAATGCGAATAAAGGGGATCTCTGTTTAAAGATCCAACAACACCTAAATTGGAGATTACATCTTTTTTTTTCTAACTGTTGTCAGAACGTTGTTCTTTTCTTAAATATCAAACAATCTGTTAAACAAAGCTCAATTTATCACTTCAGCCCATACTGACGCCACAAAAGGGTATTGCTTTCTTTGTTTACTCATTTTTATCTGACCTAGACTCGGTTGTGACAAACACCATTTGTCACAATAGCAAAGCTTAAGCTGTTAATGTGTGTATGACTTAAATATTTGAACCAACTAGCATTTCCTTGATCTATTTATGTAGATTAAATAAGTTGCTGATGTAACATATTAAGAGAAATTGTCATTTAAATTTATTTTTGGAGTTAATTTCCTTATTTTTACCATTACTATTCATGTATGAAATATGTCTGTTTGTATTTTCCAATTCAATTTTAAAATTAAAATAAAGACGGATTTGGAGTAACTTGTTTTCCGTAATCCACTCAAAAGGGTGTATTATGTTAGGGTTTCAGGGAATTTCAAAACATTTATTTATTTATATATTATACAATATTCAATTAAGATAACTATAATTTTAAAAAAATTGTCAAAGTCCCGCATTATTCAAGTCAAAGCAATCATGATTATTTAAGTTGATATTTAATAAATATTTTTTATATATATAAAAAATTCTGATATTCAAAATATATAAATTTTGATGTTAAATTTTGTGAGATTTTTTTAAATGAATATAAATACTCCACTCACGAGATTAAACCCTTAACATTTTCTAAGATTTTTTTTTGTCATTTATATTATATAACATTTTATAATTTAATAATATATGATATCATGTACTGATATCATCAGTTGTATCATTATGTATTATCGTGAGCATGACTTCTTACCACAATTATATATCATTATTATTATTACTTTTATCCCCACTAAATTGCTATTATTCATAATAATAATAGTAATATTTATAATAATAATAACAATAATAACACATATAATAATATTAGTAATAATAGTGTTAGACATAGTAATAAGATAAATATTTTTATAATTAGATTTTATATATTAATTATAATAATAATTCATACCATTTTTTAAATTTTCATAAATTATTAAAATATAAATTCAATAAATCTTGATCAATGTCTTAATCCTGCCAAGTGTTTGAAATTTATATTAAAATAATGTTCGGAGATCTCAATCAAATACCTACTACTTTCGTCATTTGTTATTCCTTCTTTAGTCACCCAAAATTTATTTCTTGAGTTCCATTCACAAAAAAAAAAATGAATTTGAGGAAGAAAAATATTCTAAATTCCCTAAAGCCTATAATCACCGATCTTTAATTAACTGAATTAATTTAAAGCACGGTTAGTTTTTATTTTTTAAAACAAAATCATAAAATATCCCTTAAATTTTGCAATTATTTATTCATTTTTCTTAATGAAGAAGCTTTTTATTTCATATACTAGTGCAGGAAAAGACGGTCGAAAGCATAATAAGCTTAGAATAGAATCGATTCATCAAAGTAACAAACGACGTCGTGCTTTGAACACCTTGTGCGTTTTGAATCTCTCTGAAAATTGATATGGCAAGCGAAAACGAACCAGCGAAGTTGCTATTACCATACCTTCAACGCGCCGATGAATTGCAAAAACACGAACCGCTCGTCGCTTATTACTGTAATTCACTCTTTACCTATTTTTGTTGTTTCACTGATCTGAATTACTTTGATCGTTTTTATTATAAACTTATTATGATGAATTTTGATTTTTTTTTTTGGTAAAATTAGGTCGATTATATGCGATGGAACGGGGGTTGAAGATTCCGCAAAGTGAGCGCACGAAGACTACCAATTCTCTTCTTGTTTCGCTCATGAAGCAGCTTGAAAAGGTTTTAATTCAAACCGTGTTTTGTTTTCTGTGCTGATTGTAATCATATTTAACTGAAACACAAGGTGATCCGCAAATAAAAATAATATAATCATGTGTTATGTTTTAGTTAATTCGTGGATCCCCAACTCTGTTTTGTTTTTGAAAAGATGAAGTGAATTTAGTGTATTTATATTAAATGGAAGTGTATGAATCTCAATGAGAACCTGCAGTTTTTTATTTTCCTTTGAAAGATGTTAGTGATTGACCTAGCATATTTGATTGGGTTTGTTTATGAAAAATTTTACTTTCTCAATTGATATATCCTTAATATGATGTTTTTTTTACAGGATAAAAAGTCAATCCAGTTGGGGCCAGAAGACAATTTATATCTCGAGGGATTTGCGTTGAATGTGTTTGGAAAAGCAGACAAGCAAGATCGTGCTGGAAGAGCAGATTTGTATGATAAAATCACTCTTTTCTCTTTTTTCTTTTTGATTTTTTTTTTAAAAGCTAGGATTAGTGTTGTTAAATCTAGGATCACTGTTCTTAAATGGCGGCACCATGGCTACTAGCCAACGGCCATAAGCATTTGTGAAGGATGCCCCCAATGGTGTGTTTATTTGTAGGAATTTCTGCCTTCCACCATAGTCCGCCATCCACTATTGATAACACTACTGCCTAGGATTGAAATAAATTTGGCTTTAAGCTTATGTGTTGGTTCTGTTGCATTAGCTTTGATTCCATTAATCTTGATTTTGTGTTGAGATATACAAGGGGATTTTGTATCTTGTTCCTTTCTCTTGAACAAGATAGCAGTAGGTTACTGTCTTTACATACCAAGCATGTCTTTTGCCAAATATTTGCTATTCTTTGCTTGTGGCAATGTTATCAAATAACTGTTATAATGCTGCCATAACCCTATAATGTGGCATTTTTGGACCCCTCCATCATAGGAAATTTGTGAAGATAGGCCCACTATGGCCACAGCATATGTTGCATTGGCATGTTTATATGGCAGAATTTTGGCCTTCTGCCATATGCTGCCACCCACCACTGATAACCTTGGCTTGTCATTTGCATAACTATCTTGGATGTTATTTTTTTAAAGTGATAGGTTTTAACATATTCTTTGATGTTTTGCAGGAATACAGCGAAAACATTTTATGCTGCCAGCATCTTTTTTGAGATTATTAATCAATTTGGACAACTTCAGCCTGATGTGTGTATTTCATGCTTTGAACCTTCCTTTTTTATGCATGTCTCGTTGCATTTGCTTGGTTTTCACAAAGCCTTTCTTGTTCGGAAACAATTTGCGGCAAGAATACAGCTTCCTGTGATTGTATGTTTAATGATTTTTTGAGTTTCTTTTACAGCTGGAGCAGAAACAGAAATATGCTGTGTGGAAAGCAGCTGATATAAGAAAAGCTTTGAAAGAAGGAAGGAAACCCACAGCTGGCCCCCCTGCTGGTGATGAGGACTTGTCTGTTCCAGTGAGTTCAAGTGATAGATATGTATATTTCAAAACTTAACATGGCATCTTCTGAGTTCGACCACTTAGAGAAACATATAAGTAAATTGATTGATAAATATAAAAAATTAATTTTCAGCTGTTTATTCTTGCAGGACCTTGGGTCTACTGAAACTACTGTTTCCAGTCCTGGACCAGAATCTGATTCATCACATGGTTATCATAACCCTGTGAACTACCAGAATCTGCCAAGCATCCATCCTGCACCTAAATTTCATGATAGTGCTAATGACCAATATTCTGGCAACATTCCACCATCTATGCCGTTTCCTGATAGAGTAGATAAAAACAAGCATTCTTCTCCATCATCTCAATCTTACACACCTGCAGTTCATCCTTCCCAAGACTACCGTCCACCTCCACCCTCCCAAGAATATCATTCTCCTTCACCTGCCCAAGATTATCATTCTCCTCCACCTTCCCAAGATTATCATTCTCCTCCACCTGCCCAAGATTATCATTCTCCTCCACCTTCCCATGACTATCACCCTCCTCCACCTTCCCACGATTACCATCCACCTCCACCTTCCCAAGATTTCCATCCTCCACCTGCCAGATCTGAAAATCCTTATCCTGATCTCTACAACCATCAGCAATATTCACCAGAGAATTCACAGCATTTAGGTTCTAACTACCCTTCTCATGAAACTTCCTCCTATTCTTATCCTCATTTTCAGTCTTATCCAAGTTTTACCGATAGCAGTCTTCCATCAGTCCCATCAAACTATAACTATTATCAAGGGTCGGATGCTTCATATTCCTCCCAGTCGGCTCCGCTAACTACAACCCAATCATCAAGTGTTCAACACAGTTCCAGCAGCAGGAACGGAACTGTAGCAGAACCTGTGTCAACTACTCAGACATACCAGTATGACAGTAACTATCAGCCAGCACCTGAAAAAATAGCAGAGGCACACAAGGCTGCGAGATTTGCCGTTGGGGCACTGGCATTTGATGATGTCTCAATTGCAGTAGACTACTTGAAGAAATCGCTTGAGTTGCTGACAAATCCATCAGCTGGCCACTAAGATTTTATGTAAATTGAAATGTGGCATTCAATGGTGTTTCTACCTATTATTTACATGTCTTGTTATGTAAATTCGGTGAACATGATTGATTTGAACGGAAAATTCATTAAATCTGCTGGGACCGTGATTTCTCTTGATTATCTGGTAGTTATTTAGGTTTGGGAATACTTGTTTTTCAAGGGATTGTGATACATATCTAGTTACGAGTTCTGTATGGGATAATAATCTTTCTTTTTTGAGTCTTGCCTCCGAACTAAATACATGTTCACTTTCATTCATTCACTGACCCTGAAGATTTGAATCTAATCTTAATAACTTGTTGCTTAAGAATTTTCATTTTAGCAATTAGTGCAATTTGGCTCTGTATAAAAAATTATTCCATTTTTAAAAGAATAGTAGGAGTTTTTACATTTTTTGACGAAAACTATTCCATTTTTTGACGAAAATGTTGTCTGGATAGAAGTTTGGTAATTTAATCCAACACAATGCTTAAATTTCTGTTTCTTTTCAAGTAAGAATCGTGGAGTGTGGATTAAGTTAGGGTATTTGGGTTATCATCCTGCAAAGATTCAACGGTTTGTTCTTCTTATAGCCATGGAAAGAAATGTTTTACTACTCTGTTCTAACCAATTGTGTTATATCGTTAATGGGACATTGACACAGACTGTAGTCAATATGAAAAATCATCTCAAACCATTTAAATCAACAAATCCATTATCTTAACTTGAATCAATCCTATAAATTACTGATCAGCTTCTCCATAACTTTTTTACTTTTCACATTTTTGTTCAGGAACATTGCTTAGAAACTGTGTTTATGTGTCGGACTGTGCAGAAAAAAGCTGAGCACGTCCAACAGAGAAACAACTCACTCTTTTTTATGGTCCTCAAAGCATAGTTGCCTTGCATGAGGATCTTTTCGGCCCTTCTGGAATGAAAAGGCTTTTTTCTTTTTTGCCTCGGGGGAATCCATCCCTTTATCGGACAATAATGCTGCTTCTGTCTCACTGTGGTTATCTTTTTGGGTCTTTTCCCCTTTTGGGCTTTGATTATTGTTTAAGGAAAAATGGAATCTTTCTTTAAAAAATTATCTCCACAGAAAATTTTAATTATAAGTTATTTTTTAACAAAATAAGAAATTCGAGCGTAGAAAAATGGTAGTGACACATTTTCTAACACACCTTTTTTTGCACTTACTCAATAATTTGTCCGAAATTAAAATCTATAAAATCGAGAAAGATAATCATCTTAAAAAAAAAAAAGAGATCTAAAAAAAATTCAGAAAAATTTGATTAAAATGTATTTCAACTAATTAGGGAGGATGTATTTAAAAGAAAATATTAGAGAACGTGTTACTAGTATTTCTCTTCTAGCCTAAGCACACATCCCATTCTTTTATTCTTCATTAATTTTAAAATACTACAGACTGTGTAGTTGATTCAATGTTTATTAGGAGAAAATTTTATGATGGCCACATCCTTTATGTTGAATCTGTTACCTGCACTGCACTGCACATACACTCCAATTGCTGGTTAAATTGAATTAGATTAACAATAATGCAACGTTGCCCTTCAATAATGCGTGATATTAAATGAATTTGATTAAAAAAGTGCTTTATTGGTTAATTCATGCGAAATAGCACAAGGACAACTTTACCTGCTCCTTGTGATGACAGAGGAACAGTTGAACACAAAACGATCATATAATTGGAGTTTCAGGCTTTGGTTTCATTTGTCAGTCTTGCAATCTTGTCTTCACTCCAACATAGTTTAGGGTGTTGTCTTCTTCAACTTGGATACTCTCACTAATTAATATATTTTATAAACTCTTTCTCCAATTGTACTGCTAGCTTGCTTTTAAGGCTACCTTTCACGGGAGCAATTGGTAGTTTGGTAGATGTATTCAAGGCAAACAGTTCTCATCAGCATGTTAACTGTATTTCTAATTTATTCAAGTTAATGATGTTAGCATAGGAAGCCTTGTCTTCACCGCCAAACTAAATGTCCAACAACATAAGTATTATCCCTGTGAATGAGTGGACAATTAAGCCAAGAATTTTGTCCCCATTTTCATACAATACATCACATGCTGTAACGAATCATAATATAAACAGCACACGACCACAACACTACGAACATTTTTCATTGAGTTATTAGGAATCCAAATTGATGATCCACCTTCAATTTGATTGTAAGGTTCTAAGCTGGTCAAACAATATGTATATTGGTGTTTGAGCATTTCATTTCTATCTGCTTTCAAGGTTTAGAGAAGAAAGAAGCGTGAGGTATTTTGAATTTGGATAGAACTTTACTGTGCCTCTTTATGGAACATTACAGTCTTTCTTGCTTCTATGTTGGATTCATTTTAAGGAGGTTTCAATATCAGATACTAAAAGTACTTTTCATCTGCTGATAATGTCCTATTCTGATTTTGTTTTCCTGTTGTTTTCTGTTTGTTTTAATCTGTATATCAGGTTTGTTCTTGGTCACAGCTTAGCAGCTTATTTAGCCATACATGGTTGACTTGTCTCAATGTAATAACCAGCTACTATTAAAAAAGAGCTAAGACAAGCAATAAAGAATGAGGCATAAAAAAAATAAAAAAAGCCGTCCTTCAACCTTTAAATTATGAAGAGAAGAAATAATTATTCCTAATGAGATATTAAAAAAAAGGTGTTAGATTGACGAAGATAAGGAAGAAAGCAAAATGTGACTAAATCAAATAGCCTATCCAACAGCTGCTTGTTAGGTACAAGTTCCATTCATACAAGTTTCACAAGATATGGACACTACAATTAATATGTATGCTGTGTAGAGAGCAAAATTAGTACAGATCCAATGGAACATAAGTCAGAAAAGCCCATATTATGCGTAGCAAGTAATTAGTGTCAGCAATATGACACACAAACAAGACACAAAAGAGTGAAAAAAAAAAAGAGGTTGGAAGTGGACAACCTCTATTTTTTCTCTTTCTTTTGTGTATTTTGACTCCTCCTATGCAGTAACACAACACACAAAGAAAAAAAGGGGAGGGTGGATAAAAGTCTTTGTGATCTATTTATATTCAATTCAAGTGACCCTTTTCTCTAGTCTCTAATCATTGAGCAAAGGAAAGGGATGCAACTATGTGAAAGAACTGTAGTTGCTCTAATAGCTCTTTGGCATGACAAGTGGCTCTGCGCTCCACTCGAAGAAAAAGTTCTTCACTTAGTTTGTCACCAATGTGAGCATCAACAAGGACTCCAGACACGGTCCTGATACTATTAGCTAGAGCCCTTCCAACTTCACTTGCATCATCTGGTTGATTCACCACAAGAGGGCTTCCTCCTTTGAAAACTTCAAGCTTGTTTATGACAAATGAACCATTGGCTTCAACCACCTCCTTGAAGTCTTGCAGGCTAGCTGCATAAACTGGAATGTTAAAAGTGTCTCTCTTTTCTTGACTAATCAATCCCTGCAATCAAGAATATGATTTACTTCAAAATACCATGTGTAAATCAAGATTTTTGCTTTTAAAAAGGTATCATAAAACATCTGTCATACCATTCATACAAGACAATTTAAAAAATAAATAATACATGCACAGGTAGTATAAAGGTCTTGTACTGTACACTTGCTTTTATAATAAGTATTTTAATAGTCATACTAAAAGTGATTCTTGATTGATTGACACTACCATACAAATCTATTGAACTCTTTAAACAAATTTAAAACCTACCACTCTATTAATAATGAGATGAAAAAAAAAATGGAAAACAATATATACTCAAACTATATAATTTGAAAATTTGCTTGTATGTTTAGTGTTAAAGTTGGTAAGTGAGATTTGCTGTGACACGTTTGAATAACTGAAATTGTTCCAAGCATTCAACACATTCTGTTATGTAGGTATTGTTATATTCTGTACTTCACTGATTACAGTTGTGGAATTTGGATGTGTAGCATGGTAGAGGATAATTCTTATAAGTACATGTCTTTGACTCAGTTCAAAGACATTGCTGGGTCCCATTAGGCTATGATGATTGTATGAAAATTAATCAGTTGAATGCATATCCATTTTGTCTAGAGCTTTAAGACATGATGATGTGATTCAGTGTGTTGCTCTAAACTCTAGATATCCAAAGCCTAATTGTTGGTCAATATTATGGACCACGAGACACTGCCAGCAAGCAATTAATAATTATTTATGCCGACATGATCATGATCAAGAAATGGACGGCTAGATGAATTAAGGGATGCTAATCAACGGCTGGGACCAAGTTATGTAAAACATGACAAGTGAAAAATTCATGATAAGTTGTGGTGATGCCTAAAACACTTGAGCATTTTAGTCTTTTAATCTCTACAGTGTCTCAAACTCCTTTTTGGTCTGCCAATGGCACATAGAGGGATATATGAAACTGTAGACACAAGCATGCATAAAAATGTTTGTGATTTATGATAATTACCTCTTGGACAAGATCATCCCAAGCATCCTGAAAGTGGGTCCCAAAAAGAATACCAGCCCCACCTTGGTCTGTGGGGTCCACAGAAGTTCTGGCCAAGAAAACTAAGAACATTGATCCCTCTCTCTTCATTTCCACTGACCTTGCCTTCAGAAAGCCTGCCAAATCTGTTTGGAATTGTTTCTTGTAAGCATTTGCTGTGCTCTCAGCAGCTCCTTGAATAAACACCCTCCCTTTGTTGTATGCACTTGACCTCTTGTCCACTACACATTCTGGCACCTGCACCCTCCCAACCATGGTAAATAATTGAAACATAAAAGTGTAAAATGTGTAATCTTTCAAGCAATAAATTATCTTCTTTTTTCTCAGATACAAAAAGTTGAGGTGAATTAGTCTCGGGTTTCTAGGCTCAAATTAAGTATTGCTCATAAGATACTGATAGAATATTCACTGGTATAAAGATTTTGGCATATGATAACCCATAACATAACATTTTTTTTTTCTCTTAGTTTCTTAACAAGTATTCTTGGAATATTGGTTAGCAAAATCTTAAAACTTTTATATTGTTAACTATTTTTCTTAATTGAAGCAATTTTTGTTAAAAGATATTGACATGTTATTACAGTTTTTTAAACAAATAATTAATTACATTTTTAATTTTTTTTTAAATTTATTACTTTTAAGATTAAAATGACCAAAAGAAAATGACTGTCTACCTTAGCAGATTCAATTCAATGCAGTTCTATTTTAGTGTACAAAGTGCTGAACACTTTTGCTGCGAGAAATCAGAATTTTGTATGGTAAAGAAACATGTTACGTACCTGTGTCTGTGTGTGACCAATAAGCACAGAATAGTACACACTTTTACAGGGGGAATCCCAACTCAAAATGTGTCTCTTTTGGTAATAAAATTCTTTGTGCTGGCCCCATATATTGTTAAAATTTAATATGATATGCATGAAGGTAGAACAACATTGGGTGCTCATGCATGCATTCAAAATTACTGTCTAAACACGTTACTTGTGTTTTCCCTGAAACATGGTCCTTTTTTTCAACCCTATAGACCATGGGTTTGCTACAATATTCACTTTTTGACCATAAATTATGACTTAACATTCAAATTAATGATGATTTAATTTACTATCTTATCCTCGGGAAGAGGCAAATATCCCTTTCATTTTATCCTGGAAATTAAAGATTAACCGTTTAATTAGTGTACAGATTATAAATGAACGTACAAAAGTTTTAAACCAACGCATTCTAATAAAAAAAAAATTATCTTTTTAATTCTTTAACCAATATTTTAGAACAGTACTGTCTAGAGACACCAATAAATAGAATATTTGATTGTTGATGGGGTAGGTTGATTAGCAGTGAATTAAAAAGACTATTATTAAATTTTGCTTACAAGAAATTACTTTAAAGGGTTTATCAAATTAACATAATTGTGATCATCAAAAGTTTCCAAGAAATGTGACTTGTACCTTAAAGTTGGAAATCTAATCGATAGGTTTATAAAGATCTTGGACAAACGAATCATGAAAGACACAAATAGCATGATTTGAAATAAATTATAACTTTTTAACTACTTCAATTGCAAAGGCAAATAAATCAATTAATGAAAATTTTAGAAGTAGGAATGAAGGAATCCATAGAATTTTCTTTTTGAGATTTTTTTTTTTACAGATAACTACATAAAGTAACCCTTTTTTTCATTTTTAAATATTTTCACTAGACAACTTTATTATTTTTGTCATCTTCTTTATAAATTTAAATATTATTTAAATAAGAAAGAAATTTCAAATAAAGTCATAACTTTTACACTATTGTTTGAGAACATGAAAAAAGAAAAGTTACAAACAAAAGTCAGAAGAGTATAAGCAGAGATATTCAGTATAGATAGAAAATAACAATAATAGTAGAAAACTACTCTAATATTCTGTCACTTTTTTCTAAAAAAAAAATATACAATACTTCTTTTGTTAATCCTCTTTCAAGTTATATATATAGTGTAATGTATTTTTAATGATTAAAAAGGTTATTGTAAGAAAAAGAAAAGTAGTAGTATTGTGAATAATTAAAGAGAGTGATAGTCTAAGTCTAATAAAAATAATGAGAGATATTAATAAACAAGTTAGTGTGAGAGTTAGTTTAATTACCTGAGATAACCAGTGCAAAGAGAAGGCTGAGTGGAAAACATGAACAGACCTGGCCGGAAAAAGTCTCCGGTAGAAGGAACCGGGGACGCCGGCGGCGAAGTAGGAACGGTGGTTGTTAGTAGCAAGACATTCTTCCATGCTAAGACCATAGTTATTAGCAATGATGGGTGGAAGAAGTTGAAACAAAGTGTTGAAGTCATTGCTTGGAAGGTCTGAGAAGAAAGCTGAAAACTCTGGTGGTTCCAACCCTAATGCCTCATACCTCTTCATCATGTGCTTTATTATCACATCCACCACGTTTATGCTGTTGCTTCCACATGAACATCCCAAATCCACAACCACAAATGCCACCTCACTTGACTCAATTAGTTTAACTCTGTCTAGTGTTTCTCTTAGAAGGTGAAGCATTGACCTGAAATGTATGGCCTGCAATAATATTTTCCACCATTTCATATATTATAATCATACCTCATAATTTTATGTATGTCTTTGTTTGTTTGTTTGTTTGTTTAGATTTAGTTTTTTTGTAACCAACAAATATAAAGGGTAGTGATGGTGTGTGCATGTTAATTATTATGTATGAAAATGAGTGTGTATTTTTTTTTTTATTTATTAGGGAAAAATAATTGACAAGAGATGATAATTACTTAGTGTTTATTGATGTATGTATGTATACCTGTGCTTGGGAATTGTTGGCATAGCTGGCTTCTCCTTTGCCTCCTTTCATGCTAAGCAACTTCTCCAGTTCCATATTATTGGACACAACAACATTGTCTCCTGTGGGAGCCATGTGTTAAGATGATGATAGAATAGATGTAAGATGAAGAATGAATGAAAGGAAAAATCTTGTGGGTGAAGAAGAGAGAGAGGAAAAAAAGAGAGAGAGTTTATATTTGGAGGTGTAAGAGTTTGGAAAAATGAGAAGCTAGAGAGTAGATATATATAGGCAAAGAAGAGGGTAACTACTTAGTATTATTCTTTTTATTCTTTGTTAACTTGTGTTCTCCTAGTATATATAAATTGTAAGCAACCGGCTATTATTATTTTTGTTGCTATTGTTGGATTTTTCTTTTGTCTTGGTTTGGTTTGGTTAGGTTTTCTTTTTGATAGATTGTTGATGTTGTTATCATTATAAATAATTTTTTTATCAGTCAAAATTGAGTATAATTATCATTAACTAAGTTCTAAGTTAGATTATAAATAAATTATTTAACATGAGGAACTGTATTTAGAAATTAACTTAGAAACTAAATGTAATACGTAATCAATCAGTTAATTAACTTACAAATACATATTTTTTACTTCATAATTTATAATTGGATTTGTAAATCAAATATTTTTCTATAATGAAAAAGAAAACAAAAACAGAAAAAAGGTTTTTTAAAAAAAAAAAAAAAGCAAAAGGTGGGCCTCTTGTACAACACAGAAGGCCCAAGACTTGCACAGGATCTTTGTATCCAGAATCAACGTAGGAATATAGATTTTGTTTGTAGACAAATACAGATGCTGTTTCTGACCAAAACAAAGAGTGTAGATTTTGTCAAGAAAAATAATATTTTATTCACTTATTGTAACTACCCTTATACCAATTCTTTGAAACTAGAATATGTCGTAAGCTTTATTCAAAGGTCAAGGTTAACGACCATGTAAAGCTATTTTTAACGGTGGAAGATCTTAATCACACACCAAAACCTAAATTTATATATCGAAAAAACATCAAGTAGAATATATATTTATTATGAGCTGTTGTTTGGATTGAATTATACCATTATGAAACTACTTGCTTAGTACTACACGAAGACTATATAAATTTTAAATTAAAGTTTATTATGATGTGTATAAATGATATTAATAAAGATGCACAAACAAAAAATCATTACAAATATCTTATCGCGTTAATTAATCCCTATACTTTGATATCAGAATGTCATGTTGATTATATTATTTGCAAAAGAAGTACTAAATCATAAGGTAGTAAGTGCTATACAAAGTTTACCATCATATAGCCTTTTTCACCACATATATATAAAAAAACATAGTTCAATTAATGCATAATGATACAGTTAATTAAGCAGTTTACATTAAAATATAATGTTAGAGAGCTTTAGATTAATTAATGTATTGAAAATTATTGAGTAATGATACGTATTATAAGGAATCAACAAGCTAGCAACCTATATGGTGAAAAACTATGGTGACAATAATGGTTCTCTAAGTCTACGTAATTTCCTTTCATTTGCCCAAAGTATGCCCCATATATAAATAACTATTAAATTGATTACTCTTTAATTACTAAGCAACTTTTACATATTTATTTATTTAAGGTTATTCTTGTGAGAAGATTGATTACTTTTGTCGGCCGTTTAGGGTTTTTATTATAAACTAAGGAGAGTCAAAGTAATCTATTAAAAGCCAAATGATGATTAATTATTAATTAATTCATCACCCCAGAAATCAAGGTTAATCAGTTTGAACTTAACAACTGAATATATGGGATGGTATTTCTTTTGGGGGATTAAAATGGTAATCAATTAAGTTACAATCAACTTCAAGCTACCATAAGCATTATTAACTTTTAATTTTTACTCTTTTTATTTGTGTTAACTTTATACACTTATGACTATGATGTTCTCTTTTCCGTTTGCTACTTTGGTTTCTTTTTTCTTGGCTATAATATTCCATTCATTTCCCATTTTCCCTTATAGACTAAGAAATTTAATCGCTGAATTTATGGATAAAAAGGACGGTTTTAACATACCCTTTTTGAAGAAAAAATACATTGAATGTTTTTCTAAAAGTGTAAGAATAATATAACTTTTTCTGAAATCAGGATTCACATGTGTCCAATGGTTCTTTGGTTGGTAAGGGGAAAGAAATGCAACAAGAAGCTTCAAAGCTAATGCCCCAGAAATTGACTTGCTTAATTCATAACTACAAAATTAATTCGGATATTACAAGCATGTCATTTATTTCTTAATGTGAAACGGTGTTTTGCTCCTTATATAATGAAGACGTTGAAAAATAGTTGAGAGAAGCAATAGTTCTAGAGTTATTGGTCAAAAGAAAGAGTATAAAGTTTCTAAATTGACATTGGAAAACACATTCTCCAGCTTCATGATCATTACCTGGTTTAGTTTTGAAAAGATTAATTAATAAGTACGTAGAAAATGCAATGGATTTTTTTAATGTTAAAATATGTAGCTGTATATATACCTTTTCCCATGATTTTCAATAAAAAAAAAAATTCTATTTGTTGAACCAATGGTTAGAAGAACCTAAAAACTATATTGAAAGGCTGTGTATATCAATCCAAGAATTCTACATTACAGGGGTCAAATTATAGATCATGAAATTTATTGAGATTGACAGAGGGAGATTAAAGAAGTTTTATACGTTACCTCATCCTTGAGTTTATTTGTATGTTTTTCTACCTCTACTAATTAATTGGCACTCTTGTCATAATAAATAAATAAAAATGCAAGCATTGTGATTGATTGCTTTAGAAAAAAAATTAAATTACTATCTTAGTTTCTAAAATTTGTGATAATAATACTTCAAATTAAAAAAAATATATATTAAATAAGTTTATGAAATTTTCAACATTTTATTTAAGTCATTAAGTTTAATTACTTTTATTATTTTGATCTAAAATATATGCCAATATCATCATTTTAAGTCACACAAGTTAGACGAAAATATTAATAAATGAATAAATTTAAGGAACTAATGAATAATTTAAAAAATCTTATTTTCAAATTTTCTAATTTTAGATACTATTATGATAATATTCTATGTAGAATTTCAAATAGTAAAATGATAATATACTCTTTAAAAAAATTGCTTCCATGTACAATTCCATCAATAATGAAAGGAAACGTAAAACTTTGTTCTTGTAATTCCATTAGCTATTGGATTAATTATATATAGAGAGTAGGCTCTAAGAGATATAGACTTAATAAATTTCACATCTTGCTAGGTTGAATGATCCTAGGAGTGCATGTAAAAATACACAATCTGAATTTTAAATGAAACCTAGGTATAAAACTAATTGTAATTAACCAACTGCATCAGTTATTGGTCCAAGCTGATTTATATACTTATTTTTTGTTAACAGTTTTATAGGGTTTGACACATAACTATCTATAGCCTAATTAATTAAGAACACAAGAAAAGATAAGGTCAAGTTCCACAGTCCAAATCTACAAACAATTATGTGATTTTTTTCATTTTGACTCACTCTCTCTCTTTCTCATTATATATGTGTATATGTAGACACACACAAGGCATATATATAGTCTTGGTTACACAACACGCCCCAAAAGGTTGTGAAAAAGGCATCATATATGTTCATATTAATTTCTAAGCCACTATGACTATGTATCATCTCAGATTTAATTTACACTCAAATCCAAAAACTTGGAATCTGTCATGTGACTTTCAACCTAGCTAATGGCCCCCTCCTCCTTTTTCTTCAAAGTCCAAACCACCGTGATAGTCGCCTATTACATGAAACTATGCCGACCACTTTATTTTCTTACAATTCATATATGATATTACCTTGTAAAGAATGCTCATACACACATTTCATATTAATTAACTTTTAGTATTTGGATATTATGCATGTTTAAATTGTTATTTGTATGATTGTAAAAAAAAGTTATTGTATTAATATTATGGTAATAACCAATCTATCCACTTATGATTTGATACCTATCAGTATCATGGTATTAGATTTAATTACCCTTGCTTGATTCTGTTTTACATTTTAAAATACACTCCAGTTTGATTGTTTTTATTGTAGATTTTTACATTTTAATTCCTTAACTTGACATATGATTTTTTTGTTTGTTTTGAATTTAACATGAATTTTTTTAACACTGTTATAACTTTTATAAACGACCCGGCAAGGACTAATTTGTAAATGATTGTTCATCTATAGATGAAAATTTTTATTTTTTTGTCATTTTGAGATTAAAACAAATTCTGTCATATATATATATATATACAAGAACCAAATTTATAATTTATCCTTTTGAATCAACGTATACATTTAGATTAGTGGGGTTAGTAATTATAAGAGCTTTTGTTTTTTAATGAGACCAAAATAACTATGATTGTGTAGGCTAACTTTAGTTACTAAATAAGATCATTGGTGAAAATGGGAGACTTTTAGCTCTGATATAGATGTCAGAGACATGGTGGAATGGTCAAAAGTTGGTAGTTATTTCCCTTTTTGCATATATCTTGTGCAACGGATACTATGCCTAGTTTTTCTTGTGCCCTTTCTATCAATCGGATTTGGATTTTGGAGAAAAGTGGATGAGGGATCATATAACAAAGAAGACAAAAGTTTAATTAGAATTATTGCTTATTACATGGTTTTATTGTTGAGATATTTTCCCTCCATCACTGGTATATAATTTTAAAGGAGTATATATATCAGAGATCTTATATTACTTAGAGATAGATATGATGTGTTATATGTATATAAGTGTGGAGCAATCCCCATCTTACAAGCCAGTTTTATAAAGTTGAGTTAAACTCATAACTCATCTTTCTAATATAATATCAAAATCTATTTTAAGATTATTTATTGCTGTTATTGAATTTATTGTGTTACTTATTATTAAACAATATTAAATCACTTATTTAATTAGTATCTATGCTCGATATATTTAGTCCTCAACATAAGAATATTGTGTTAGAGATCAGGCTTCGATATATTGTCACCTTTCTAATAATACAAGACTATGCAAAATTAAGCTTTTAGTTGATGTGGTCATTGTAATATTGATGCCTTAAGTTTGGTTCGAAACCACTACGGTTATCATCTCCTATTAACTAAAGACACAACTACTTTTAAAATTATGAGCTAAAGTTTATGGTTGCCTTTTGTCCACGTACTATGAATTTCATCATTTTTTGTCTGCTATGACTACGGTCTACGAAAGATAAATGGAAAACATGTTACCTAGAAAAGCATGCTTCGGAACTTTTGAAGTCAAATATAGTTTCTGTGGTGTACTAGTTACTAGTTTATCGTGAATGTCAAGTTATATAATACTAGTATTCTCTTATTTATTTTCTTCGGTTACATGCATCTCTCTCATTTGTATAAAAAAAGAGAGGGTGTAACTTTGATGTATGCATGGAAAAAATTATCTCTTACCTATTCTATCTAGCCATGCTATAGGTATCTAGGTTTAAAATAAAATGTAAGCAAACATCATGCATATGCAAATTCACCTAATCTAAAATATTGATATGTAACTCTACAAAGGAACAATGACCCCAAAATTATTCAAGGGTGGCAGTTATTGGTATCAAACTTTTCAGGCAAAATAGAGTATAGAGCGGTTTGTCACGACAAAGAAGAGCATAAAATATGATTTTTCACAAAAGGACATTTATTAGGTAGTACATAGGCTTTTCTTATTTATAATCTCTTACATATCAACATTTATTGCATTGATTTTTCTATAGCACAAGTAAGACTTCTTTCCAAGCTGATTGGTTAACAACGTGTAGATAGTAATCTCCAAGTCCCAACTAGGCCATTTTTCGTACCAAATAAGTGAAGGGTAAGTATTGGCAGAATTAAGGTAAGCATTCACATGCCTATAGTTATAAAAAAATTGATAGGCTATTCACATGTATAAGTTCCATCTTCTCAAGAAGTTAATTTGAAGTTGTTGATATGAATTTTGGTTGAATCTACTTGAAGCAACCATGTATATATTATCTAGACAAGACTTTTGAAGATTTGCATCTCCATGATATAGGACCCGGCATGGTGTCTCGAATTCAATGATATTATTGGGAAAGAAGGAAATGTGCATGAAACTTAGGGCTTGAACTTTTCTGCTAAGCACGGACAAAAAGTATAAGGAGTGAAAATGAAGAACGGAATGCGTCAGATATATTAATGCATGTTACCAAAACACATACTTCTGTTGGTGGAGGATTGTTCTAACTTGGATGAAAAACTTTGGTGTCTACCATGGTGCATGTTTGACTCGATCTATCTAAGTGGTTGCATACACCATGCTCATGCCAATGGTTTATCTTTTCCTATGCAAGACTTAATAATGTCTTGGAATCATGAAGGTACTTCAATTCCTTAACATAGTTACGCAACCAAAGTCACATCAATAAATGGAGACAAGGAAATGGTAGTTATAGGGATCGATAAGAAAATATTTGAACTAAAATACTTGGGGACAGGGGGATTGATAAGAAAAATTACTAACATTTTTTTAGAAAATTAGCAGGTTTTTATTCTTGTTAAAATTTTGCACGTTCTTATTGTATGGAATTTGATGTCATATTTCTCTTGGTTAACATTAAATAGGTGAAACTCTATCAAAGTTCATGAATATTTATCGAGAGGGAGGTAAAAAAATTTCATATATATTATAATACTACGAAATTTTAACGTGAGGGCTGATAAAAAAAAACGTGAGGGTTGTTAGGCAAATGAAGGAACAATCTGAGGGTAATTGAATCCAGTCCACTTCAAAAGTCTTACAAGAATTACACCAAAATACTCTTGACATTTTTTTAATATTTAATAATCATAATGGTATGGAAGCATAGTTAGCATTATACTTGGAACAATCAATGACATTTTATTTTGTAATAAGAACGAGGAATTGGGCATATTTTATTAGAACACCTATGGTAAACAAACCCTAGCAACCAACTAATGGAATAAAACACATATGAACCATGATACAATATTTAAGCTCAGCCAGCAGAATCTGTTGGGGAGGTATAAAAGCCTTGACGATAGCTATCAAAATGATCCATCAGTGATCGCCGAATTGATATGCAGTGATTAATGAAATTCCCAAGGTTTTAGAAGAAATGGCTTTTGTACAAATGAAGTATCTTACAATTTCAACAAACTAAGGGAACTAGACTGATCTAATTCAAAGATAATGTTATTATTGGGCCTAAAGAGCCTATTGCCCAAAAAAGAATTATACAGAATGAATATCTGTCGGGAAAAGAACCACTAAAGCGAAAGCTAAACTAAGTAGTCCACAGCTGCAGCTACATATTTTACATCAATTCTAGCTGAAATGATTGAACTTTCTTTACGAAGAGGCAATGCCGTTGCAATGTGTCTTATAATGGGTCTCACATGAGCCTTAAACACCTGCATCCAAACAAAAGCACATAAAGATCAGAGAGGAAATGGAACGGAGAGAATCAAGAGAGAATCAAGAGAGAATTCAATGATAATTAACACCAAAGAAATGCTTATAACATACTTGGAAAGATAATGGGCCAAATACTCACCGCAAAATTGCACTATGTAAGAATCGCAGAACATATACGTTCAAGACATAATCAACTGGTTACAGGCTGAAATAACCTTTTGAATTCATCATAAAACCACCTGCAAAACAAGTCAAATAAGACATCTCAAAATAAAGGACAAGGAGAAACCACAAGGAAAATATGATTTAATCATATTTTCAATTTGATGGCTGCATTACAAGTACAAAAATTTGTATAGATTGAATGAAACGGCCGCAAAATAAAATAAAAACTCTAGAATGATGGATGAATGTAAAGAAACAAACCTGCAAAGGAAAATGGGCTGTGTTCTAGAACATTCCTCAATTCCTAACTGAGATCGCCTCTCATTTTCTTGTCTAAATTTATCATATGGGAGGACTTCACATGGGCCTCGAATAGAACTAGCCATTTCAGTTCTATCACTATTAGATTCATAAACCTTCAACAAAGAACACATCTATAAGAAAATATCCATATGTGATGTGTGATTCTGAATCATGAGAATGTCCAAGATGTGGAGCATAATCATTTGATTTAGGTTAAAAGTTAAAACCAATAAATAGTTTATGAACTACCTAGTGCATGTATACCAACATAGCTTTAGATAAAAACCAATACTGAACATGTCAGTGAAAACTTCCCACACTACCATGAATGCATTAATATTCATCTAGTTATAATTTTATACATAAATATGTATATGTATGTATATAAGAATACCTCATTGACTTCAGAAATACATGGATGACCAATATTCCCTGGCAAATCATCAGGAAAGTAGCACTTTGTCACATTAACCCACTTTAACCCGGTTTTGCAGTCTTCCCACATAGACTGAAAATAAGAAAATAAAAAATTCCTTTGTTAAAGTTTGATGTATTTATAAAAATAACATCTCACACAAGGGTGCAAACCAGTCAAAATATAACAGAAACAGCAAAGTACATCAAAAACAACTCTTTTGGTATTCATATCTACTTCACAATTTTTCACGTAAATTTCTACAGGTGTGATATAATAACTGCTAGACTATCGTTTAAAGCATGATGATTTGCTTGCCTGCATTTTAGAAGGAGTTAGTTTTCCATGGCTGGTGGGGAAAAGAGCATGACCCTGCAGCCTATATGTTACTCCATCAACACAGCAAGATTGGTAAAACTTTTTGTCATCTACAACTGATACTACATCACCAATCCATTCTACAGCATGTGAGCTATCCGAAGATAAAGCAGAGTGCTGACTGACTTCAGCATTAGTTCCAGATGTTCCAGCAAAATTTGCAAGTGCAGCACCTTGATCATCACGCTTGATATCATAAGTTAAATTTTCTCCATGAGATTCCTTCAGTTCATTATTCATAATATTACTGCCAACATGTTTATCTGATAAAACTTTAGCATTGTCTTGTGACATTGTCTGTTCAACTTGAAAACTTTGTGATGATTGCAAATTTTCAGATTCGGCAGGCTCAGGTAATTTAGGAACAGACTCAGATCCTGACGTCTCTTTACCAGTCAAAACCTCAGAATGTATTTGTTGAGCATAACTTTCACCTACGAAACCAGTGGAAGGACTAGAAGCTGCAGTAAGAGATTTCACAGAGTTGTTTGGATCAGGCTTCCTATCGATAGCTTCAATACTGGATGAAATGCCAATCCCTTGCATATCTTTGGTATCTGGGATCTTTGAGTCAGATGGCAGCTCAACATTGTGATTGCCACTGGAAACAGTTGGAACAGCGCTCCCATTTGCTGTTAAAGTCTGTGGGATGACCTTTGGATCTATGCTCTCTACTTTCTTTTCAAGACATGGTTGAATACTGCCTGTATTAGAGGGCAATTTTGGTGGTGTGTTTGAGGACCTCATGACACGACCATATTTTGGAGGCAAAGGCTTTCCACCACTTAAACTCAAGCACCTCATACAGTGCCAGTCAACTCTATTATGAATTCCTCTCAAGACTGATGGCTGCAGACATTTCAAGTGATATCCTTTTTCACAAGCATCACAGAGAAGTACTGTATCAACCTCATTGACACTGAGCTCACACATCTGACATGTCAAAGCCTTATTCATATAATCCCTTGATGGAGGAATCCACGTGGGATGGTCAGGATGCTTTGGTAGTAACACTTTCTGTACAATCTTTGCAATATCAGTGTGGCTAGGAATCAAAGGAGGCTGAACAATGTTCGTGGCCTGAAGTGGCTGGTGCACACTAGGCAAATTTGCAGCGGTTGTTTGAGTTATATATGGTCTAAAGTTTGGATCTGTTGTCATCTGTGGCCCTGCCCTTGATACAGTTATGCTAGGTGTTCCTTCAACCTTGACAGTGTTATGAACAGGCACCTTGTTTTCTGATGCACCTCTAGCTAATGAAGCAGCTTGAGTCTGTACAGGCCATGTTGGAGCATTCACCAAAGGATGGTTTGCAGCCGAATTTGCTACAGTTTAAAAATTCTAACATTTAGTTGCCAATTTCGTAACTAAAATGTTATCAGATACACACATACACATTATAAAGATACACTAGATTACCAGCTTTTGCAAACTATGAAAACAAAACCACAAGCAGAAAGTGACAATTAATATTTAAAACCTCAACATCAGCTTTCCATACTCAACGCCACTATTCTTAAACAACTTGGAGTCGGGCTTTCTTTTTACACTATTACGGACACGAAAATTATGGGAAAAATTGGATTCAATTGTCAACAGCTCCTATCGGAAATAGGATTGACCACGGATTCGAGCCTGCGTATAATAAAGATTGAAGAGGGAAAAAGACAAATAAGGAAGTTCATTTCCAGACTCTTCAAAAACAAGGAAACAAGAACAACATGGGGTAGGAGATTATATCCATTCAACAACCTCAAAATAGATCTATTCACCTAGTTATAGACCAATCTATTCAACTTTCAGGCTTCACCATGCATCACTCCATGACTTACATAGAAGAAACTCCTGTACGTATATAACCATAAAATGACAGCAGTTCCTGGCATTCAATTAATGTTATGTATTTTATTGCTTCTCAGTAAAATAAAATCTAAGTCAATGTGTTCAATTCAATCCATCATACAATAAAATCATATTGCACTTCATCAATTGGAAATGTAACTCCACCAGTCCTTGGAAGTTGGATCTGGCGAGGGACTTTAGAGGACAATACCTTGGACTTGCATCATATAAGAAGACCCATTTGATCCTGCATCAACTTTGAACTGCGGGTGTTCAACTTTAGGCAATGCTACGGAAGATGAATTTCTCACCAAGTGACTGCTAGGCATCACACCAGAAACCACCGGTGGTCTTACTTCATTGCTGGTCAATTGATATTGCAATGCTGCAGAAGATCCCGCAGAAACATGGGCAGGAATAGACACTACGGTACCCATAGAAGAGATTGCTGGGTGGCCTGATTTGTCAGACGGAAACATTCGACCAACATGAGATGGAACACGATTGTCAACTGGTACGCCAATGTTTGTTGGCAAGGGCTGAGATGTATGTGTTGCAGAATGTGTAGAAGTTGCGGAAGCTGCAGCAAACTTCTTCGCTTCCTCCATCTAGGAACAAAAATGATAGTAAAGAAAGTGAAAAATAACAGAGAAAAACTAATCAAAAGAAATGCCAGAGCATCAATCTTTGCATTGCATGCATACCATAAACAAACAAATGCTCTTAACCGTGCATAAAAAACGAAACAATTTCATATTAACCGAGTTCAGCATTCCGACAAACTCAATGACATTAAATGAGGTCATTTAAGATTAATAGGAGTGACAAAACAAAATTAAATGAAAGATAATCCAATACTAGCCTAGCCAAGCCAAGCAATTAAAGCTCAATACGCAATATTCTGGCCAAAGATTCCTCCATTAAGAAATTAAGAAATACAAAACAATTGCATAAGAATCAGTTGACTTTCGCGATATTAGTAACACAACATTCTTAGTCAATGTTTGGTAATGTGCTGATTACACTACACTCGTTACACTTGTTTTCAAGATGTAGAAGCTATATTTCATAGCTTCTAAATTACGCACAAAAGACACATCCAATCACAAATTACTATCAACAACCAAAATAACCACAACGTTACCTATGCACCAATCATAACAAGGTCCCAAAAAGCAATTATTCAAAACAACCAAAACACACCCGCACACACACATAATCTTTAACTTCACCAGCTCATTCAACGATACGATGTTTCCTACCATTCCTCATTCTTTTTTCACTTAAACAACAAATAAGAAAGTTGAAACGATAACGTATAGAGTGTTAATTACCTTGAACTTAGCATGTGAATACCTCTCAGCAATGGACATTTTAGGAGTACGAAACCCTAATCTCTGGTCCTTAAGCTTGGAGTGCAATCCGAGATCCTCAATTACGGAGCCAACAGCTTCTCTGGCGACGATATCCTTCGGCGCAAAACCCTGACATAGATTGGCGAGCTTTTCACGAGCTTCACGCATGAGTTCAACCTCAGCATCGGAGGGTTTCCGACCGGCGCGAACGGAGGCCATAGTGGAGAGAACGAGAACAATCTCCGCAACTCTCTTCAATTCGGCCTCATCGTCGTCAATTTTCGGCTTCTTGGCGCAGCGCTCGTCGGTGTCCCCGTTCTGAAGCGGCGGAGCGGGAGCGTCCTCCGATTTGGGATCGGGGACGCGCTCCTCCATTGGAGGGAAACGAAACCCTAGAGAGAGAGAGAGAGAGAATGGAGGAGTGAGAAAGAGAGAGAGGAAGAGAAAGAGAAGAGAAGGGAAGAGAAAAGATGTGTTTGAATTGGAGGGGCTAATTAAAATTTTGGCGGGTAAGTGTGTTTCATTTTGAGAAAGATGAAGATGTGTGTTGTGTGTGTGTGAGAAAGAGAGAGAGAGGTTTGTGAGTGAGTGAGTAATTAGGTATTGTGTGAGATGGGTTAGTAGTGAGTCGTGTTGAAAGAAAGAGAACGAGTTTACATGGCTAACCAGAACCATCCCTAGATATACAAACAGAGACTCATGCTGAATATACATATAAAAGATTTTTATTTTCCAATTAAAAACCCAATAATTATAAGGTTACCATTTTTATTTTCAAATAATTATTTCATAAGTGTATTTTTTAAGATTATATTAAAATATAAATATTGTAATATTTGATTAATTTATACGATAAAAACATTCTATATCCTACGTTTAAAAATAACATTGTGAATATTATCTTATAATAATACGCCCTAACTCGTAACGTGACTCGGGAGTATATGGTCACGGTAAATCTTTTTAAATAAAGTTAACTGGTTTTTTATTTTCTATATTATATAGGATAGGTGTTTATTTTGATACGATTAATATTTATGATGAATAATATATTTGAATTTGTAATAGATAGTTATTCATATTCTTGATTACTTTTTATTTAAAGATGAATAAATAATAGAGGACAAATCTTAATTATGGTTAATTTTTGAGGAAAGATAATTTTATTTTATTTAGGAAAATTTATTTGATTTATCACGTGAGATTTAAAAAATGTGTGACCGGCATATCTCTTAATATTATGTTTCCGTATTTGATAGAAGTTTAAGTTTTAAAAAAGGAAAAATTCCATATAATTTTATGATAAAATATTTTAACGTAATTAACCTATATTGTATAATAAGTAAGTTTTTTTTTTTTTTACTTTTATGATAAAAAATTTAAAATCTATATCTATAACTAATTTATCGTATAAAATTATTTCATATCATTAATATTTAACATCTTTAAGTTTATTTAGTAATTAGAAATATTTTAATATAATTATCATCATTGTCACCTTCTATTATTATTTAGTTTATAATTTTAATTTAATTTACTCTTATCCTTTGTATATGTTATACTACTCTAATTTAAGCCTTGTATCCTTTTAAATAAATATAAAATACTCATTTTTAACTTCTTTCTTATTCTCCTTCTCAATTCCAATTTAAATAAATAATAATTTCTTACTTTTACTTATTTTTATCTCATTATTGACATTTAATCTCATGTATTATACAAGCTATAACGATATTATATAATTAATATAAATATAATAAAAAGATACCGAGACAAATTAAAAAAATTGCACAAAAAGTTTATGTCTATATCTGGAGAATATCGTTTATTCTTGAAAAATTATTTTTATGGAATAAAAATCAATTAAATAATACAATTAAAATAAAAAAAAAAAACAAAAATCTCTTAAAAATTAAATATTCCTGAAAAAACAAATTAACTGAGAAATTTGATTAAAAATTGTTCCTGAAGAAATTAGATTTCTGATAATATTTTCTAGATTTACCATATCAAATATAAGAATTCAACTTTCTGAACTATAAACCTAAAACCATTCAGCATAAGGCATACCAGAAACATTCTTAAAGTGATCAGTAAGTTTCTGTGAATTATTTCTTTTTTAACAGGTCCATGCAAATATTAGTCATTGACATAAATATTAGTTACTGAAAAAGCGACAAATACTTCACACCAATGTTATAAAAAATTCTTAAGATGAAATTAAAAAATTATTTGTAAGTTTAAATCTATCATAGTTGGTAGAACAAGATAACTCCAAGTATTTCTCCTATTCTTTTGAGAATTTGAAACCTAAAATTCTTATGTCATTGGTTATTGCTTGTCTCATGACTAAAAAGGAGAATTTTGGAGTTCTAAGCTAATAGAGACACTTGGATATCTAAGATTCGAGTAAACAATGGCATCCCATAATCACAAGTGCTAAGTCATCTATTTACTAGGAATGCGGGTGATGAACTTAACTCAACTGCATAAAATCAACTTATAAAGTGAAATTTCACCTCAATTATATATATGCAACTGTATCTAGGAACGTGATATTTCCAACACTACTATCTAAGATGCCATACAAAAGTTAATACACTATTGTTTTCATAAATTTACATAACAAAATACCAATCCAATAACACCGTTTTTTTAAGTAATCTTCAGAACAACATTGCTTGATTTGCATAAGGTAAAAGAAAGAACTACAACACCAATGATAAAATACATACAAGAAGCTCAAGAATGAACTTATATTCTATGTATGCTCATTTCAATCACTCTTCACAGCCATTTTGACAAGTTGCTCATTGCAGAACTATTTGAGTGTTTTTCTTCTAGAAGAATTTATAAGAAGAAAAATGAGATTTATTTCTCTAAAAATTAAAATTAACTTTTTTGCTAATGAAAAACTAATTTTAACTTTTGAAGAAGTAGATTTCATTCTTTATTCTCAGTTTCTTCTCCTAAAAATCCTTCTAGAGAAGTTCACCCAAACATGTCTGTGGTACACAAATGAGACAGATATCTGAGAGCATGTTCATGATACATAAGCATGTAGATGTTTGAGATAGTAGTCTGAAACATCACTAGAGACAGTAATCCATGGGGGAGCATACAATATACGAGCATTTTTAAGGGAGAAACCATTTAGAATTGGCAATGGAATTCCCCTCATTAATTGCGAGTTCAGGTATGGTATGAGGACAGTTTTGAGGACGGTTGATGTCACTGACTGAAAATGTTTACAGTGTTAAAGAGTAAGATTCATATATATAATGACTAAGGTTTAACAATCATATGCAATGAAATGGAAATTAAGTGGTTTATGTGTGCACATGAGACGAAGTTAAATATGCGCTAAACCATGTGTAAAAATTTTAACTTAGGAATGAATCAGTAAAGTGAAATATGAAAGGCTAAATGGGTTGAAAAGGTTAAATTAATTTCATATCAAAATACATCTATTCAATTTACCTGAATCAGAGTCATGTGCAGTTTCCCTATTTTACTCCATTTCAAGTATGTTGAAAACTTTTTCAACTTAAGCCTACCGGCAAGATTGTTTCCTACTATCTCCACAGCACAAGAGGCACTAATTTCCTGTAACAATAACAAAGATTTATGGACATATTAGATAAGATAATGATCATAGGTCATAGCTAACTCTTGAACTATACAAAAGAAAGAACTTTTAGTAATGCAATCTTAGGCGTAGAGACAGAAGAAAAAAAAATAGTGAACTCAGAAAATTTAGTCAGAAGATCAAATCCAATATTATGTGTGTGTGTGTGACAATATGATGACAAAAATGGTGGAAAGCTTGAATAATTCCATATAGCATAATACCACAGAGAGTAGATTGATGACTACTTAAATAGTGTAAGCTTCATAAAATTTTAAACTATTAACTTAAGCACATTGACTTCATGTAACCATACCACAGAGATGCATGCAACAGGTATGACTTCACCAGCATCCAGAACATTAATTATTATATCTATGAAAATGGTGACGGCAACATCGTTGTTTTTCACTTGTATATCCGGTGGAGAAGATACAGAGATATTAAGATTCATATCATCATTTGGATATAGCTTGTATAATTGAGGAATAAGGAATCTCCATTCAGCAGTGTTCAAAAGGTCCTGATCAGGTATTTCATCAACAATCCATTGCAAACTATCTGCCTGAGTACAAGAACAACTTAAACTATCAAAACTATATTTCAGTATATATAACAACAAAGTACTCAACATAAATTATCAAAACCTAATCAGCAATAATACTATTCTTTTTCTCATTAAGGATTCTATGCAACTGATATTGTAATGCAGTTTAGCCATTCAAGGTGTATTTGATGTCAGTAAAGTAATCATTTTATCCCAAATTCAGAGCAATTTCAACAACTCAAAGCACCCAACCAAAGGTTCTATAAGCAACATTCATTATTAAGGAACTCGCTCCACTAATATGCATGCAAGCAAGAATTAAACAGTGGATCAACAAAGAAAGTTTTTCTTCTGCAGAATCTAGATAATGCCATAGCTTAAACAGAAACAAGCTAATATATATCATGACATGATTCAAAATAAATATTAGGGCAGAAGATATGAAACAAGTTATATGAAGCTATTATAATAACAGATAAAGCTTAAAATGAAAAGGGGAAGGGGGAGAAAAGGAAAGCTTTATTACTAGTCCACCAAACCATGCAAAAAAAGGGGTAAAAACTTCAGAAACTTACATTGAAGTAAACCAAGGAACCAGATTTGAAAACATTTTCATGTAATGAAATCGTTATCATCTTTGTTGAACCATCACCATTGATAACAGAAATGTCTGATCCTCTGTGATAACCTTGAGGTACCAAAACTTCATTTCTCTTTGTGATTAAACCATTAATTTCTAACTCAATACCAGAATCACTCAGCACGGGATTGTCCACAAATGAAATATTTATAGCAGCAACATCGTCTAATGGAACTGTCCTTGGAAGAGATTGCAATAAATTGTCAAGAGTTGCTATCCCCTCATTTATTTTCTTAGAAATTGCATCTTCAACCGCAGATGCTATATTTCCTGCAAAAGCATCTACTAGCCTGCAATAAAGTATAAATTATTGGCAAAATATCTTCAAATTTCAAGTATAAAGGGCCTAGAATGCATGTCAAATTTTGTTCCTTTAAAAGATAAATCAATTCACATGGATATCAGAAATAGAGCTTTATATTTTATATTCCCTAGAAAAGTTTTTGTTGCAGAAAATAATGGAAACACTCTTATCTTCCCTCCTAGTTTCATGTCCCACACTAAAGATTAAAGTATTAGATAGTAAAATTGAAACATAAGTATGGCATTATAGTTGTTTTCCAAAGGCTTCCCTATGGAGTTTGAAACCTTAATTAGCAATGTAAGAACATGATTCTATATGATAGAGTATGTGTAACAATTCCTAATTACCAAAAACCATGGCTTAAGAAGGTTCCTTACACTTGGTAAAGCCAAGCTGCTCCACCGTGCAACTTTATCGATAAATCTCTAACATGACATCCAGAATCCAGGAGAATCAACTTAAGAGTTCCTTCTTGGTTCCTTAAATTCACAGTAAGTCCCACTTGCAAATCATTAATCTTCCAACATAGCACAACACAACAGGATAAAGGCTATAAGTGACTAAACAAGTACAAAAAGATAAAATAAAATTATTTGCTCCAAAAGTATATTACTACCAAAGGGTTTTTGGTTAACAGATGTTGAAATAGTTGTCTTTTATTGTTCATCTCAAGACCACATTTTTCTTTCATTATTAATATCTCCATTCTCTAGTTTCAATTATATTGAATTGACTATGCTTTAGCAAGTTGATCTTACTCCAATTCCAGGAAGAGGAAAATGAAATTTCAGCCATAACCTCTTTACAGATTCCAAAGTACAACCAGGCTAAGTCATTTTTATCAAAATACAACTTCAGGGAAACATTTACTACTTAGTTCAAGGTCAAACCTCTTCAATTATACCACAATACAACAAAGCAAGTTAATGTAAATCCATGAAAACAAAATTGTGCAACTTTGGAAAAAGATAGTTTTTAATTTCGTCAATCAATCAGAAATCATGATACACATGACCCTTAAAGTAGTTATAGAAAAAGTTGACAAACTTATCAAACTTATCATAGATAGCAATTTGTAATTGCATAGAATATTTTATCCAAAGGTATAATACAATAGAAGTGAGTAATATTCAAGATTCATACCTTTGCAGTGGCAGTTCCACTGTCTGAAATTCCAATAGGGACTAACCAACTGCTAACAGAGTACCTCCAATTTAAACTCAAGTCAGCAGTGGCACCTGAAACAACAAGAACAATGCCTGTGTCTCCTGTATTAACAGATGAAGAATTAACTTTGATATCATTGATTATGATGTCAGAAAGAACCACTTTGGCTTTTCCAACAAGAGGAACTTGCACAGTCTTCTCAATCTGTGGCAGTTGAGACTGAACAATAGAGGCAACAGCTTGGTCTATCAGAACATCCTTGGCAAAATCAAGGCCCTTGTCAGATATGACAACAGAGATGAAACCCTCTTCATGATGTTGGACATCACCACTTGTGGTGGATGATGAAAGGAACAACACAAGGGATAAAAGAAGAAAACAAATTGAGGGTGCCATTGAATTTGCAGGTGGAGCCTTGTGAGGAATCAATCAAACCAATATATCATTATGCAGACATAGATTTTTTAAAAAAACACAAGTTCTGACAAGAACATGGTTAGTTTTCCATGTTTATCCGGTGAAAGATGAAAAACAAGGGGAAACAGTTATAAGTTTTCTTACTACTTTAACTGTTCAATGATGAATTGTGTCGTGTTGGATTGTAACTGAGTTTGTGAAAACAACGACCAGGAACAGTAATTGTGAATGCACACGTTGCTAGAAGTGGTTGTTGGTTTCAGTGTTTTGTTGGTATATTATTATTAAATTGAGATGGAGCTGGCATAGTAGTGATAATTGATTAATAATATAATAGCAATGTGAGCTCGTGGCCCACGCGACCTATAAGTTTACGCTTCAGTGTATTCACAATTCTGACTTGGTATTTCACCATAATGTCACTCTTCAGCAGTAAGTTCAGCACCACAACCTTTGCACTTATATTCTTTTGGCTACATAGAACTGTCACAATTGAATTTATCGTGACCCAAGCAGTAACCTAAACTTGGGAATTTTTTGTTTTATGTCAACATATTAAAAATAAATATGGTAGAATTTTTTTAACATGTGCATTTATTACTGCATTTTTATTGTGACATAGTTGACAAGGGTCACATCAAGTCATTCGTTTCTTGGCCCAGATTCGTACTTCTATTTCTCGAACCCAAAAAGAAAAGATACTTTATTTCTGAATTTAATTTTAACTGAAGTTGTGTTTTACACTTAAATTATTCTTTAGTTCGTCGGTTAAAAGAAAAAAAAAGAAAAAGAAACAAGGATAGAACATTGGACATCTCCGGTGAGCATGCCTAGTGATTTTTGTGGAAAAAATGCATTTGTGCAAGAGACATAGTATGTGACACATTCTGTCTAATAATATGATCTTAATAGAATCTTTCTAACACAAATCTCATTATTTCATTATTTACAATAAAGTTTAACTAGCTACGGAGTTAAACTTCATTGGAATTAAATTGAAACCAATCAACAATTCCAATAAATTTCAACAGAAAAACTGTGCTTACAGTCGGAAAAAGAAAAAACTTCGACGAGTGAAACTTCAAATTCAGGCAAAGCAAGATTTCAGTACCAACCACCAGGTGTAGAAATTGAGAAATAATGCATTTACACACATACTGCATAAATTGAATATCATAAAATTTTATGGTCCACAATTGATGGTCAGAACTCAACTAGTGGGATTTTTCCACAGTATATGTATGGAAAGTTCTCTCTCAATATTCCCTGATCCAATCCAATACTTCCTAATCAAGTTTTCATATATGCAAACGTCATTTTCCCTCTAAACCCTCTGTTCATCCCAGTTTTTGAATGAACAAAGGTAATAACAATATATTGCAAATCACATACAAATTCACAATATAGTACTAAAGATGTGTGAAGCAGACAGGATGGGATGCAGAACACCAGAACTGATTTGTCCTTCAATGAATACTCCCGAGGTAGACATCATCCTCTCCTTCATTCAAGCCTCCCAATCATCAATTTGAGCATTTAGATTACAGAAAAAAAGAAATCGACTTCATAAGAAGTAATCTGGTGCTGGTTTCTTGGCAGGCGTCCCTCTTGATTCCTAAATTCCATCAAAATTTGAAAATTTGAAAATTAATTTTGACAAATTCAACACAACTAAATTTCCACCATCCTAACATATCATCAGGTGTTAACGAAGAACATGGAACCAATAGTTTGCTTAAACATGCAAAGATCCAAAAGAAAACAAACTGACACACAAATGATGTCGGATAAAAACAATCATTCTCGTAGTGTATCGATGAATTTGACTAAGAGGGATTGAAATTGAGGTTCATATTGCTATTATTTGAGGAAATTGGTATAGCTCACTCAGTGTAGGGAATTCATAATGACACTAAATATCAGGTGATTTTGCCTACAAACCTGTGGAGCAGCTTCAAACACCCGGAACTGCTTATTAAGATTTCCATCCAACTCCAGAATTGCAGCTACATTACCACATCTATGACAAAGATGAAAAATGTCTTACTAAAAACATCCGAACACAAATAAGAAAAAAGGAAAATTTTAATTTAATAGGTACCTATAGCAATAGTTTGGAGCTGACCAGACAGTAACTATCTGGTTATTGAACATCCATTTATATCCTTCCATTACCAGCTGATGAGCACGACATATATAGTCAATGTTATTGGAGTGGTTAAAGGAAGTAACAATACTGCCACCAAATAAGAAACCAGCTCCACGGGGACTTAGACCCCATCCATCCACAATATCTTCAGGATCTGACCATAGGAGGTCACACATTGCACCATCATGAGGTACTTCTTGCTTCCGATCAATAATTCGTATCTATATATGAATGAAAAATTATATATAAAATGTTGCTAGTATACAATCTAAACAAAGAAAAATAAATTAGGGCAAAATTTCTAACCTGGTCCAGTGTTGGAATGGCAGGAGAAAGACCACCATGAACACTGAAAATCTTGTTCTCAATTAGGGCGGACAAGCTGCAGTTTGTTGTCATCAACAAAAGAAACTATTAGTGGAAGATGCAAGCTACACCAATTAAATATGCAAATGTGGTTAGGTTGTTTTATAAGCATAAAACTTGAGACAAGAATGTTTCCATTTATGCCTCAACTTTTTAACTTCTGGTTATTACTATACATGAGAAATTCTTGGAATGGGACACTTTTGTCAACACTCTGAAGTCTAAAGTTTATTAAAATCAAGATACTATGTAGGGACCGAAAGGGGAATGAAAAATCATAAACCATGTGATCGTGCACAGATCAAAAGATCCTACAAAAAATATAAAATTATATTTTAACATAAAAATGTGATAAAATAACTAATTAATGTATAAAAAATACCACAAGAATTAGGTAAGAATTCAGATATTTATTTTGTAGCTATTGTATTATTAATAACACAACATTTTTTGTTTGATAATTATGTCAAAAGGCGGCTGGAAAAGCAGAAAATGTACAGGACAGATAAATAGTCCAAACATTAAAAAGACTTATTTTAAGTAAAGTCGAACACAAACAGAGAAAACAGAAAAAATTCTCAA
This sequence comes from Hylodesmum podocarpum, assembly GCA_026586105.1. Lineage (NCBI taxonomy): Eukaryota > Viridiplantae > Streptophyta > Magnoliopsida > Fabales > Fabaceae > Hylodesmum > Hylodesmum podocarpum. The sequence goes on along the minus strand of JALJEV010000519.1, from coordinate 1,610,445 downwards.
TTTCAGGTAACCTAAGCCAAAATGAACTTGAAATAGAGAATAGATGGTAGAGACAAGTTTTAATAGACGGAGTGGGCTTGATTGCAGCGTCGTCGCGTAGAGCAAAAGGGTAGAGATTAGGGCAAAATATATTTTTTTCCCAGCCAAGTCAAAACCTAATCCACAATTTCACTGCTCTGTGATCTGCTGAGGATAAATTATTTCACAATCTCATGCAGCACCACAATACCACTCTCCTACAATTCTTCATCTGATCGAGCACAGAATAGCCACAAAACTCGGATCATACCATCCTACGAGTAAGATTGTGAGATTGACAACACTTCTCTCTTCATTACTGATTTTGATCCCATTATACAATACATAAAATTTATCTAATAATGAAAAGAATGGTGAAGTATTGAACAATTGCTAGCATTTTCGATTTTCAATAATCACCCTGCTCAAACTTCTTTCCCTTTTAAAATGCACAAAGACAAGCCACATAAAGCATCCTCCTTATTTTAAACCAGTTCAAGTCCCACCCAAACAACTTCACTTCTTGAAATATAAAGGGAAATCTTAACATTCTGCTAGTAATTGCAAGCATACAGTAGACAGTTGAAAGAATAAAAAAAAAAAATAGTCCAGAAGAAGTTGCTCAAACAAATAACTACAAGTTTGCATAAAGGTCATCAAACAAAGAATTTCTGTTTGTAGAAAAATCATTCCAGAGAAAAACAAAACAGGCAGTCCCTGTACCCATAAAATAAATAGGCACTACAAGTAACGACAGAGGAATTAGCAAAGGCTTGGCATGAAAAAACACAATTAGCAGCGAGAAAACCATTTTGGGAATTTTGTAGTAAATCATGTATTAGACTCTTGAGGAACAGCAGCTACTAGTGCAAGACTCAGATCAAGTAATGTTTATATTAATATCTCAATCTGTTTTATGTCACCCACATAACCTTATGTATTAAAATACGGTGATCTATCAAACATTAGCAAACCTTAAGTAGTCGAATATATCAGTACAATATCTCCAGACATTGACTGAACCATATTTTCGAAGGCACTCATCATAGAATCCATATACCTGTCAAATGATGGATACTGAATAAGTATTCTGGACTCAGAATGTCAGGAATAATTCTAGTGTATAATCCCACTTTTCTTCATTGTGTTAATATAAAGGATTCATTTCTCTATTCTACTTTAGCTTGTAGACAAACCTGAGTGATCTGACGGCTTTCGTGATTTCCTCTAATGAGTGTTATCCGATCTGGATACCTCACCTGATTGTATGTCATTAATTAGTTACAACAATAATGAACAAATGAAAGAAGCATCATTGAGAGCACAAAAAGAATGAGCAGTTCAACATCTGACACAACCTAGTTGTCAGCCAAAAAACCTTCTATCCTTTGTTTTTCTTCTTTTGTTCTTTTAAAATAAATGATAAAAAAAAAAAAGGGAATCCATCAAGAGACACAAAGTAGAAAGAATGAAGACCATGCATCCTTCTAAAAAAACAAAAAAAATATAGCACAGAGAAACGAGCATAAGATCAAAAGCAAACAGTAGTCCCTTTGTACCAGAGACAAAGGAGTCCCTTGAGCAAGAACCCACAGTAAGGGTGCAAATAAAATCCTGTCTGATGAGAGAATAAAAGGACAAAACTGCTGAGTAAAAATTCTAGCATGTCACTGTATCCCAATGCACCAAACAACAGTCAAAAGAACAAATATCAAAAGCATTTTGCTCTCCTTATTACTGACAAAACCTTAATACCAGACCAGATTAGTAAAATATCACCAATAATAAAGCATCCTTAGGTAGAGTTTTATGTTTCATTACTCACACCATCCCACACAGAAACTTGTAGAATTTTAGTCCAACGACAGCACATTGTGTTCCAAAAAATCGAATATAAGTTAAAGTTCACTTAAAGACAATATATGCACAGTTCACCAAGCCCACAGCAAATATTGTTCACTTAAAACCACATTTCAGCAATAATCATTGAAAAAACTAACTGAAACAATCTTGAAATTGTTGCCCCAAAACATAATGGAAAGCATAAAATAAACACATAAACCACACAACCTGCTCCTAACTTGCAGTTTTATCATAAGAAAACATCATAAGAGAAGAATAACAGATAATCAATCACCTTAAGCGCAAGCAGAAGCAGAAAGGTTTCGACAGAGTAAAACCCTCTATCAACAAAATCCCCAAGGAATAAATAGTTAGTTTTAGGGCAATCCCCTCCTACTTTGAAGAGCTCCTTCATGTCATAAAACTGACCATGAATATCACCACATATCTACACAAAGAAAAACAACAAAAAAACCAACCAAACTAATCATTAACAACACAACAAAAACCATAAAGAGAATAACACAGCACTGTAAAACCCCAACTCCCCTTTCAAAAAACACTTCCAATGAACTTATGCAAATCTGAATTAAGCCCTAGATAAATTGAATTGCTGAGTAAACTAGTAGCTATGAAGTAACGATATTGAAGTAAAATCCAATGATAAAATATAGGGTGATTTCGAAAAACCCAAAAAAAGAGGGTTAGCGATAAAGTAACCTACGGTGACAGGAGCATCGACCCTTTGAACGTTACTCTCTTCGACGAGAATTTCCATGGCTTTGAGACAAAGCGCTTTCACTTCTGATTCTTTCAGAGGCTCACACCTCTTCAACTGCTCTATTTGTCTATCCAAGTCTGAAGACATCTTTCTCTCTCTCTCCCTCTCTCTGCAACTTCTTCTTCTCTTCTCTTCTGTTCTATTGTGTTGTGTTCTTATGATTCAGTGAATGTTGTTTATCTTCCAATAATTACTCACCGTTTCTACTCTCTTGTTTCATTTTCATCTTCTTTTCTCACACACTTCGATCTCACTATTTTTTACAAACTAGGGTTAATCTCCTTCCCAAAACTCAACGTTAATTCATCCACATTTGTTTAAATAATTGAAATCTTTGAGCAATGTTCTTCTATCTATGCGCCAATCAAAACCCTAATATTTATCCATTATGATTTATAACACATTCTGTTAGTGATGATTTTTGTGGTTTACACTCTGCAAGAAAATTCAGAATTTTATAATATATTTTTTTTTAAAAAAAATTATTTAATTGAAATAATATGTATTAAATATTTATTTGTTGCTGTTTAAAATTGAATGAGGATTTCAACCAAAATTAATGTTATTATTCAATGGAATTAATAAATATTTAAGTCTTGGACTTATTGTTCAGAATTGTATTTCCAACCAAATAATTGAGAGGAAAAAATTATTTCTTTTAAATGTAAATGATTTTAGAATGGACTTTTTTACAAACTAGTAAGTAGTAATGTAAGTAAGAAATTAAACAAAAAAAAAAATTGAGTAAGTAGTAAAATTTTGAGTTTAAATTTTACAAAAGAAAAAAATGTGATTAACTTTTTTTACTAAAACAAATAAAAGACAAAATCAATGAATACTTTATCATTGATAAAAAAAATATAATAAAAATTATTGATCCTTGTTATTTAAAGTAATAAGCATAGATGTATCACAAAAATAATTTAAATTGACAACAAAATGATTTGAAGATTTTGAATTCTTACAAAAATATATTTCTAATCATGTTATTATATTATATTAGTAAAATAATTACTTTGACATACTAAAATAGGTGATGGATGGTAAAATCACTTGCTCAAAATTAATAAAAATTTAATTATAATACATCTCATTTAAATACAAATTATAATGTAATGTCGACAAAAAATATTCATTCCAGGTATATAATAAATTTATTAATTTTAAAAATAATTATCTAAAACATTATACTAAAAAAATCCCAATTTGTTGATAATGTAAAATTAAAGAATTTACACTTATTATAATATATGATAATTAAACTTAAAAAGAGACTTTATTTATAAAAAAACTACTAAATAATGTACAAGTAAATAACATTATCCTACACATGCAATCAATTTTACAAACCTTATTACGCATCCTTCGATGATTTGAAGAGTTATTAAACTAATTCACTTGGGAAATTGTGTCTAAAAAGATTTTAATCTTATCAATGAGTAACACTAAAATAATAGCACAATGTTACCAATGAATTGAAATAATAATAATAAAAAAAAAACTCGATCATCGAATTAAATTATAGAACCATATACAAGAATTTTGTGTGTCAACGACTCAACGTGGCCCCCTCACACATAATCACAAGTACAGGAAAAATGACAACACGAATCAAATCTATATCAAACCTTAATAACAACTTTCACAATTCACTCCAACATGATGACACAATAATTGAATTTTCTTTTCATAATTGAATGGAGAAAAAAACAATGATTAACTGTTCAACTTACAGTAAATAATAACAAAAAAAAATAAATAAGAAAGTATACACTAAAAAAGATATCTAATAATATGTTGAGTTTTACATTATTTGTGCTTATATATTAATGCAAACATTGGACTTAGATTAAATTCTCAAGTTGCACCTAAGCTAAATACCCATACGGAACCAATGTCTTGAGTCACTTGATCATGCATATCAGACAGAAAAATAAGAGATGACAATGAATAAAACCATAACTAATTTCCTTGTGTGTATAGTTCCACATACAAACACTTTCTTTCTTATACTTAGCTATTCCATTTCAGAAAGATCACAGAGTACTACAAGTAATAAATACATGTCCACAAAGATCACCTAAATTAATGTATTCGGTCTAAATACATAGGAAGTTAAGGAAAATAAGAGAGATATAAGTGATTGACATATTTGATTATATGTATGTAAAGTTGAAAAATAATATAATTTAATTTATTATTTCATTCATTCATTCATCCATAAAATTGAAGTTGTGTATTGATTTCGAAGTTGTGCACCAGGATTGTGCATGAACTGACTCACCACGCTAAGAGCATAAGCTAAATCTAGCCTGGTGTGTGCGAGATACATCAATCTCCCTACAAGTCTCTGATTATCTTCCTTTGTTTGCGGAGTTTGATCTTCTTCAATACACAACTTCAATCCCCCTTCGATTGGAGAATTTGTTGGTTTGCATGCTGTCATCCCAATTTCTTTTAACAAATCCAATGCATATTTCCGCTGGGACAGAAAGATATCTGATCTTGATCTTGAGACCTCAATCCCAAGAAAGTACTTTAAAGAACCAAGGCCTTTCATCTCAAATTCTCTTGCCAAATATTCCTTTAATGAATTGCGTTCCTCTTGATCATCTCCGGTGACTATCATGTCATCAACATAAATAATAAGAATTGTAATTTTTCCCTCTTTCCTTTTTAAAAATAAGATATGATCTTGATTGCTCTGTTGATATCCGAAAGCAATCATTGACTTGGTAAATCTCCCAAACCATGCTCGGGGTGATTGTTTTAGTCCGTACAATGACTTCTTTAGCTTGCATACCTTCTTCACATGTGTATCAGGGATTTTACATTTTTCCGGTAGCTCCATATAAACTTCTTCAGATAATTCTACATGTAAGAAGGCGTTTTTTACATCAAATTGTTGTAAGGGCCAATCAAGATTTACAGCTAGAGATAATAATACCCGAACAATGCTCATTTTTGCTACGGGAGCAAACGTTTCAGTATAATCTACTCCACATGCTTGTGTATACCCTTTTGCCACCAATCTAGCTTTGAATCTCTCAACTTTACCATCTGCATTAAACTTCACCGTATACACCCATCGACATCCCACTGGTTTCTTTCCAACCGGACAATCCACCAGTTCCCACGTTTCATTTTTTTTTTAAGGATCTCATCTCCTCATTCATGGTATCCTTCCATCTAGAGTCAGCTAACGCTTCCTGCACACTATTAGGAATAGATACACTAGATAATTGACTTATGAATGCACTATTTGAGTTAGACAAGTTTTGGTTAGAAATGTAATTACTCATAGGGTATCTAACTTTGCTAGTGAAGTCAGGATCATAAATAAGCTTAGGAATACCTCTAGTGACACGATTCGGTAGAATTCTTTTGTCTATATTAGGTTCTTGAGGAGACGATTGGTGTGGTATATTGTTGACGTCATCTGTAGTGTCCGCATCAATAGGTAAACTCTCAATCTCGGCATGCTCAAGAACTCCATGATGTACCTCTTCCTCATTTTGCGTTAGTTGATCATTAGGTTGTTGCACATTCTCATCACTACTTGTTACGTTGTCTTGAATTTCATGATGTACCAAGATATCAACTTGTTCAGGGATCAAAGTCTGAATTTCTTCACAATTCTCCCCCTGAATTTCAGACTTAGGGGAAAAATATGTCAGTGTCTCGTGAAAAACAACATCCATAGTGGTGAACATTCGTTTGGTTTGTGGATGGTAGCACCGATACCCCTTTTGATGGGTAGCATAGCCAAGAAACACACACCTTTCAGCTCTAGGAGACAACTTGTTTCTTTGATCCTTATGCAAGTGAACATAAGCAACACAACCAAAAACTTTTGGAGTTAATTCAACAATTTTTGGACTTACTATTGCATCCATAAGTGATTTAAGAGGTGTTTTATACTCAAGAGATCTAGACGGTGTTCGGTTGATTGTGTATGTTGCATATGCAAGAGCTTCTCCCCAATATACTGCTGGCATGTGGGCACCAATTAGTGCAGCTCGAACCACTTCTAATCAGTGTAGTTAGAATCGCTTGAATCCCGATATGATTCAAGCGATTCGATTCGATTCGACCTTAAAACGATTCGAATCGGTTGTGGAATCGTTTTTGGTCATGTATCGTAGCAGAATCGTGCAAAACCTAGAAAAAATGACTGTGAATCGCGATACAGCAGTTGTTGGGTGCGATTATGGGGAACCGGGTCGCCATTTAAAACGGGTCGGTGGGTCGTGTCAAGCGTGGCCCGTTTCTAAGAAACCCTAAAAAAAATTAGGGTTTTTGCTTCTGCGCAGTTTCCCTCTCCACTCTTCTCACTTTGCTGTTTTTCTGTCCCACCACTCTTCTTCCTCTGTCCGTTCTACTCACCGTTCGTCTTCTCCGCTCCGTTCGTCTTCTCCGCTCCATTCATCTTCTCTGTTCTCCCTTCGTCTCTGTCAAAGGTTCGTTCTTCTCCGTTCTTCTCCCCCGCTGCTGCATTTGCTGGTTCTCTTCTCTGTTCTTCTCCCCTACTACTGCATATATTGGTTCTTGCGGTTTTTTTTTGTTGTTGATTGAAGAATGGTAAAGAAGGACATAGATATCACTTGGCAGCATTGTGAAAGTGTCCCACCAGCAAGACTTCACGTGAGATGCAACTATTGTGGCCATGAGTGCTGGGGTGGAATTGCAAGAATGAAACATCACCTTGCTGGAACTAATCAAAATGTGGTTGCTTGTGTGAAGGTGACAGATGATGTTAAAGACATATTTATTAAGATATTGAAGGGAAAAGAAAAAAAAAAAGAAGAAAGTCTTGATTATTTTGAAGAAACAGCAAAGGAAAAGGCTGTAAAATCTAAGGTTGCAATTCAAATGACACTTAATCAAACTACCAAAAATAGGGATGCTGTGATTGAAGATATTTGTAAGTGTATCTATGGTAATGCTCTGCCATTTAATTTGGTAAGAAGCCCTCTTTTTGTGCAAATGCTGAAAAGTGTTGGTGAATATGGTAGGGGCTTGAAGCCACCTACTTATCATGAGGCAAGAGTATCTTTTTTGAAGAAAGCAGTAGAAAACATACAAGAATGTATGAAGAAATATAAGAGTGATTGGGAAAAATGGGGATGTACTCTAATGTGTGATGGTTGGACGGATAAAAAAGGGAGATCACTCACTAATTTTCTAGTTAATAGTCCTAGTGGGACTGTTTTTTTGAAGTCTATTGATACTAGTGATGTGATAAAGGATGGCCAACAAATGTTTGAATTGCTGGACAGCATTGTTGAAGAACTTGGAGAAGAAAATGTAGTCCAAGTTGTGACGGATGGGGCTTCAAATCTTGTGGCAGCGGGGAAGAAGTTAATGGAGAAGAGAACCAAGCTATTTTGGTCCCCTTGTGCAGCTCATTGCATTGATCTAATCTTGGAGGATATTGGAGAACTTACAGTTTTCTATAATACCATTACCAATGCTAAAAAAATTACTACTTACATATATAGACATACATGGGTGCTTAATTTGTATAGAAAGTATTCAAAGGGCAAGGAATTGGCAAGGCCAGCTGTGACAAGGTTTGCAACTTCCTACCTTACATTGAATTGTATTAAGCAACAAAAGAATGCAATTAGATCCATGTTTGCAAGTGAAGAATGGGCTACTAGTTCACATGTTAGTAAAAGTAAGGCTAAGCAAGTGACAAGCTTAGTGTTAAGTGATGATAGATTTTGGAGATCAATCATTGTCTAAATTGTGTGACTCCACTAGTGAAGGTGCTAAGGCTTGTAGATGGAGATTCTAAACCGGCTGTACCTTATATTTACGAAGCCATGGATAGGGCTAAAGAGCAAATTGCTAAAAAATTTCAAAACAAAGAGTCAAGATATAAGAAAGTGTGGAAGATTATTGACACAAGGTGGAATTTACAGCTACATAGACCTCTTCATGCGGCTGCATACTATCTCAATCCTAGGTACTTTTACTTTAAAAATTCCAATTATGATATAGTGCTTATTGGTCATCTAATATAGTGCTTATTTTTTATTTATAGGTATTATTATGATACAAATTTTGATCCGGACAGCGTGGTATATGTTGGTCTATATGAAACCCTTCAAAGGCTAGTGCCGGATGCAAGAAGTAGATATTTAGTGGATCAACAACTTGAGAAGTTCAAGGGAGCAAAGGGGCTTTTTGGAATGGAGATGGCAATAGCTACTAGAAATAAGAAGCAACCTGGTATGTATACTTTACAATGCTCTTAGACTTGAAAAAAATCAAGTAGTTTATCTAATTTTAAAATTTACTTTTTGATAGCACTTTGGTGGGAAAGTTATGGTAGAGATTGCAAAGATTTACAAAAGGTAGCCATGAGAATTTTGAGTCTAACATGTAGTGCCACTAGATGTGAAAGAAATTGGAGTACATTTGACCAAGTGCATACTAAGAAAAGAAATCGATTGGAGCAACAAAGATTGAATGCACTCGTGTATGTCAAATACAATCTTCAACTTGAAATGAGGCAAAAGATTAGAGAAGAGAAAGGAGACACCTATGATCCAATATGTTTATCCGATATTGAATCGGATGATGAATGAATCACTGAAAAAGAGAATCCTTGCTTGCCTATTGATTCATCATGGATGGATGTTCATGAGTGTTTTGGAGTTGATGAGGGGGCTCCAAGCAAAAAAAGAAAAAGGGGTAATTATTTCTATTTAGTATTTACACAATCACACTTAGAAATTTTCCTTATTTTTTTTTTGTTTATTACATAGGTCCAAGAAACTTGAATTTTAAGGAGAAATCTACATTGGAAGTTGAAGATGAAATGGAAGAGATTGAAGAAAAAATTGAAGAAGATGTTGAAGATCACTTGAGTGATATAGATTTAGGGGAAGATGAATGATTGTATATTTTGTGATTATGGTTTTAGAGTGGCTGTATTTTGAAATAGTAGGAGTAGTTTACAGCCACTGTTTTTTGGAAATCATGCAGCAACATACACTATATTTTTTGGGGGGATATGTTGCTGAATTGTGCTGCAGCAAGCATAGGATTTGCTGACTTGGTGCACTTGCAGCCACTTTTGTTTTTGCTTGTGGCTGCCATTATTTTGTATCTAAAATTCTAAATTACCTTGTAATATTCCAAACATGCTGTAAAAATATTTATCCTGATTTAATTATCTATTTTATTTGCTGTAGAATGTTTTATTTGTTATGATGAATCTTACGATTCATGGAATGATTTTTGTTATCATGAATCTTACGATTCATAAAACGATTCGATTCACGATACGATTCTGAGACCCACCGATACATATTTTGTATCCCGATTCAACTACACTACTTCTAATAGATGCCGATTCTTTCATTCAGCTACTCCATTCTGTTGTGGAGTATTTGGACAAGATTTCTGATGAACAATTCCTTTAGCTACCAAAAAAGATTGAAGTTCTGAATGCATATACTCTCCTCTATTATCACTACGCAATACTTGAATTTGTGATTTGTATTGAGTTTCAACCATTTTGCAAAATTTTTGAAATAAACCTCCAACTTCACTTTTCGATTTCATCATACAAAGCCAAGTCATTCAAGTACAATCATCAATAAATGTCACAAACCATGTTGATCCACCCAACGTTTTAACTTTGGATGGACCCCATACATCAGAGTGAATAATCATAAACGGAAGCGAACTTTTATTTGAAATTAATGGAAAAGAAGTTCGTGACTCTTTTGCAAACTCGCAAACATCACAGTACAAAGTTGAAGTGTGTTGGATCGAGTGCTTACCACTAGACCAAAAGCTATAACTGTTAGTAAGGACGCAACTCTTTCTACTTAAGAGCGTAACGGCCCAAGCGCCACGAGTCGACTATGACTTGGCCTACCCAGCCTCCGCCATGAGACAATTGATGTATACCCACAACAAAGTGTCTATTTTATCAAAAATATTCGGAAATAATTTCTTTATGTAACTAAAAGATGCATGTCCTAAACGCTTATGCCATAGCCAAATGTCCTCGCTTTTCCTTACTCCTTGAGAACCTGTTGTTGCTAGCATTTGACCAATTTTTTCTGAATCTTTTTTAGTCAAATCCAGGTAATACAAATTTTCTCGTCTAATACCACAACCAATCGTCTTCCTCGTTCGAATGTCCTTAAAAACAAAAGAGTTAGGTCAAAAAATTACAACACATGACAAAGTTTTGGTTATTTGAGAGACAAACAATAAGTTATATTTAAGAGAAGGAACAACAAGAACAATATCAAGGTTTAGATCACTTGAAATAGAAATATTTCCTTCTCCAGTGATATTGGATTTACTACCATTGGCTGTGGAGATACTTATTTGTGAAGAAGGTTTAAGATTTTCAATTTGTTTAGCATCAAAAGTCATTTGATCTGAGCATGCAGAGTCAATTATCCATGCATTATTCAAAATAATAGATGTGCTTATTAATGCCTTACCATTACAATCATAATTACCTGTAGTTGTAGTAGCAAACACCAACCCTTTGTTAGCCTCATCCTCTTCAACAATTGTAGCAGCAGCCGTTTGAGATTTTGGATTCTTCTTCGATACTCGATTGTGATCCCACCACTCCGGGTATCCTATGATTTCATAGCAACGTTCTTTAGAGTGTCCAACCCGATTGCAATGTGTGCACTTAGAGTATCCTTTTTCAAAACCTTTTGGTTGTCTTGTTCGATTCTTTGTCATCATTACTGTGGCATTTGAATTCATATCTTCCCTTTTTAACGTTGTTCGTCTAGCAGCTTCTCATCGGATCAATGCATAACATTCTTCTAAATCAGTGTCACTTCCTTACGCAAGATTTCTCCACGAACTACTTCAAAATCATCATCTAGTCCGGCAAGGAATATATGTACCCTCAATCTCTCAATTGACTTCTGATACACCTTCACATCATCAGGATCTTTCATGACTATTTTGTCACGATGGTCTAATTCCCTAAAAATCTCAACCAACTCCCCATAATATTCAGTTAAAGTTTTGTAGTTCTGTTTTGCAGTGAATGCCCTTTGATTTAGAGAAAACACTTGCAACTCATCACTTCCATCATAAAATGCCTTTGACAAAGCATTCCAAATATCAAGGGCAGTGGGTAAGCGAATATACCTTTTCATGATTTCTGGCTTCATGGACATCAGCAACCATCTTTTTATTTTTTGGTTCTCAGCATACCACTTTTCATATCCCTCCTCATCTTCTGTTGGAGGTTTTACCCTATTGCGGATGTAGGACAAATTTTCCCTTTCTGCTATGTGCATCTCCATTAACTGTGACCATACGTCATAGTTGGATTCATCGAGAATGATGCCTATATTGAAGACGCCTTCAGGTTGGACAACTACTGTAATTGATTTTTCAGCCATCTATCCAACAACGGAAGTTTTTATGATTCAATCAGAGCCAAAGCTCTGATACTAAGTTAAAAAATAATATAATTTAATTCACTATTTCATTCATTCATCCATAAAATTTTGTCTACAGGATACTATATTTATAGTATTACATATCAAGGATTAAATAAAAAAACAAATATTAAATATGACAAAAGATAAAATCTTATCTTATCTAATCATATCTCATCTAATCATATCTCATTATGTAATTTCTCTATATCTTATCTTAACTAATAAGATAATATCTTTCGTAAATATAATCTTCACTGATAAGATATTCTCGTTATATCTTATCTTAACTAATCAGATAATATCTTCTGTAAATATAATTTTCATTTAAAAGATAATCTATTTTTTAACATGTAATATAAAAATAAAAAAAAATGGAGTTGATGATATGATTTTGAGTGTATGGATGAGAAGTTTGATCTTTAATGTAGAAAAAATATATATGTGTGTTAGTTGATCATTTGAATAAATTTTTGTATTTTGAAGATTAATACTTAATAATTGGATGAAAAATAATTTAATATATGATAAACAAATCAAGTGTAATAAGAGTAGTAACTTCTTAAGTAAAGGTGAAATCACAATTCAAAATGTATGCATAAGTATTTGAATGTGATTTTACATAAATAATAATAATAATAAAAAAAAGACATGCAAAGGCACCAATTGGAAATTCAAAATGTTGAAAACATGCATGTCAAATTTTTTTTTTGCAAAGGTATATAGAATGTCAACCATAGCTTACAAATAAAGAGATTTTTTTTTATTAATTGATTAAAATTTATTGAAAATAGTAAAATTTGATCAATGATGAATTTAAGTAAATAAGGAACATTATTAGATGAAACATGAGATTCATTAAAATTTATTATTTTTAATTATAAAATCATCAGATCTTTCCTTCAAGCTTGTCTTCACTATAAACCAGAAAATTTGACTTAAGTCTGTTATTCACATATTATTATCTCAAATTGAAAACTAAAATTTGTAAATAATGAAGTATTATATATAAATTAATTGTCACATCACTTTAATTATTAATTCAAATGGTAATAATTTACGACAATTGAAAGGAGTATTTGAAACAATTTTTTTGCTAACACACTTTATAATAATTGACGTGACGATAAATATGTAGTGTCAATGTATCACTTATATGATCAACACATATATGTCATGAATGAATTCTAAACCTATTCATCGTGACAATTGAGAGACAAGTTTCATCAAACATGCATTGAAAAATGAAGAAATCCATAAACCACACACATATACTAACAATTAGCCTTGTTAAAATATATAAACCTAAAATTCTTTTTATATACACACATACATGTTTATATAATTAATTAATTATAAATAAATTTTTATGTTACTAGAATTTTTTTTTATTAAAACCAATAAAGTTATCAATAACTTATGTCACTATTGGAAATTTATTCTTACTTTTACATTTTAGAATTTATTTCTCTTTATATAAATATGTACACAAGGATTTTCATTTTCTTTAGAGTGAAAAGAGGACTATTTTTAATTAATTTTTTTTTTTTGTGAGGTGGAAGGTACAGAATGTGTTCGAAGAAAGGGAGAGTGAAAACGACGTCGCAGTGAAAGAATTATTGGAAAGCATTAACCTCCCACAATCCGCCGAGGCAAACGTCGGTGCTGGTTGGTGGGTGGCGCCGTACGCTTCATTCCATCCATCGCCATCTCCACCTTCCTAAAAACGACGTCGTATCAGTCACCCCTTTCCCCTTCCTTACCCTCACACTGTTAGCTTCCCAAAAAATAAAAAATAAAAAAGGGTAATTTCCTTTCCTCATTCCAATTACTTTCAGTCATCAACACAATTCATCTTGTTAACTTCGGTAATCTGGATAATCGTTTAATATAGTTCTGAATTCTGATTATGCAGATTTTAAAATTCTAATTCTGATTAGAGCATAGTACATACAACGCTTGAGAAATTTTCTCGTTTTGTATTTGATATATGATGTGTGATTTTTAGTTAATTTTCAGTTTTGTGGTCTATTGTATGCGGCACTTGGTGTTAAAGGTGGTTGATTTTCTCGCACCATGTGATGGGTGGAAATTTGTGATTCCATGATTTACGCTATGCGATCATGAGCTTTCAGGGCTCTTCACGCTGTTCTTGCATATTTGAATTGTTGTAATTATTACCAGAATTTCGTTTTTCTTTCTGGCTGTTGACAGAAATTATGGTTTAAATTGAGGAATGCCATGTGAAGATAAGTAGTTTGTTTAACTTGAAAACGGATAGTGGTATCTAAGCAAACATCATTTAATCAATTTAAAATTGTGATAATCATATGGTTTGGAACTTGGAACAGTTTCCTTCATCATGTTCCATGTTGAAGATTTCTAGGTCTTTCTCTAGTTTAGTTATAATGTCCAATTTGTTATTTGTTGTGTTGTTTTTTTATTTCATCTACTAAAACAATAATTGTTTGGTTTTTTCAATTTTTTCTTTTTTTCTTTCAGGTCAATGGCGTCTGCTTCAGACTCGTGGGTGAAGGAATATAATGAAGCACTGAAACTTGCTGATGATATCAATGGTATGATTTCTGAGGGGAGTTCATATTCTGCATCTGGACCTGAAACCCAGCGTCATTCATCTGCTATAAGAAGGAAGATTACAATATTGGGAACCAGGCTTGATAGCTTGCAATCCCTTTTGTCCAAGCTTCCCGCCAAGCAGCCGATGTGAGTGTGTAATTGTTGGTTATGTTGATTGAAGAAGGTTATGTTGTTACAATAGATCAACTAGGACTTTGAACACCATGCATTGCATCTTCTAATACTCCTGATCTTAAACTCCTCTCTCACTCTCTAGTGATATTTTGACAACAGAGCAATCAGGCTTGATAGTTTGTAATAAACAGGGAGATATATGTTATTAAGCTATATATGGTTTTAATAGAAGATGCCATGTTTCAATTCAGTTGTGAAGGTGTATGGCTGAGTTCATTATTGTTCTTTGAAGTGTATTTTCACTTGATGCAGATCTGACAAGGAGATGAATCGTCGCAAAGACATGCTTGCAGACTTGAGATCAAAAGTTAATCATATGGCTTCCACGTTGAACATGTCAAACTTTGCAAATAGGGATAGTTTGCTTGGGCCAGAAAGAAAACCTGATTCAATTACCAGAACTGTTGGCCTGGACAACAATGAACTCGTTGGACTTCAACGGCAAATAATGAAAGGTCACTTGATTGGATTGTTAGAAAATATATTGCTTTTGGTCTGTTCTTTGGGTCTTATAGTGCATTGCCATTTAAGCAGAACAAGATGATGGCCTTGAGCAATTGGAGGAGACAATACAAAGCACTAAACATATTGCACTAGCCGTGAATGAAGAGCTGGGTCTACATACTAGACTTATTGTACGTTCCTTTCGTGCATTAATTTCTATTCTTGCTTTTTATGGCCATTTTGTTCTTCTCCCCTCCTTAAATTGAACCCATGCTTTTCCATCTGACAGGATGACTTGGACCAACATGTGGATGTCACAGATTCTCGGCTCAGGGTAACACTCTTTTAGTAACTTTTGTCGGAACCTTATCTCTTGTTTAGTCATATCAAAGTTAAAAATATGTTAATATTATTGACATTTACTTACGTTTCTGATGTTAAAACAGCGGGTGCAGAAGAATTTAGCAGTTTTGAATAAGCGAGCCAAGGGTGGTTGCTCCTGCCTGGGCATGCTTTTATCAGTGGTTGGTATAGTGTTTTTGGTGCTTGTCATCTGGCTGTTGGTGAAATAATTGTAATGTATTAAATACCAACTTGTAAAACTTCTGTGTTTGTTTCTGACGTGTGCACTGAAGCATCATAACTGGGTTTCCTGATTTTTCTTGATACTTTCCCAATGACACGGAATTTGTTAAGGTTGTGAAAGGCGTTGTATTATAATTGACATATATTATAATTGACATATATCGTGATTTTCACTTGTACAAATATGGTTAAAGTTACTTGATGGAGAGTCAATGTGGTTGAGTTTTCGCACGTTGTTCTGTTAGATTGTGTCAAGTATTATGTGCGTGACTTCCATTAATATAATAGTGCTTTGGGACGCAAGTATTATGTTGCAAAGTTTTCACCAACCAGTTTGCTTTTGAGCCACATACACTACTTACACAATTGGTTACACTAAAACCGAGTAATAAGCCACAACAATGTCAATATCCAACCTTTTGAAGAAAAGAAATGAAAATTGAGAATTGTTTTGTTTTAAAATAAGTTTTCTGTTTTATTTTGCTTTCACTTTTAATAAGAGACATGTCACTTTAATTTCTTGATTTGAAAGATTTGTCAAGAAAATAGTAAAATAATTTTTTCAGGGGAAAGAACATCAAGAGAATGATAACTCATTGAACAAATTAAGCATCAAGATCATTGTACTACCGAATGACTACAATATAATAACAATTAAAAAAAATAAAAAGGGTAAAAGAACTGTGCAACTAAACTAAAAAAAGAGCTTTCGCGGGGATGGTCTGGATTGAGCTGTGTTTGATTTGAGGGAAGGAGGCACTGCCTTGCCTTGTTGATCCTCGGCGACTTTGTCAAGCAGCTTTGCAGCCCTAGGATCAGTTAGCAACTTCTTCTGAAAAGACTGCGAGAATCCAGTTGCAATGATAGTCACATGAATTTCCCCAGTGTAGCGATCATCAACAACAGCCCCAAATATAATATTTGCAGAAGGATCAGCCAAACTAGTCACCACCTGTAAAATTTACACGAATTGAGGACATGATAAATACAAAGAAAAATGGCAGAAAATGGAGGAGTTAACTTGGGAACAATTGCAGGGAGTTATAACACAGCAAAAGGTACACATAAAGCATAATATATTAATAAGAACTAAAAAGCACAGGGTGAAAAGAAAAACAGACACTTGAGGAGAATGTATATGTTTTCCTTTGCTTCTCTTACAGTGAGAGGTTTGGCGGCTATCTAAAATTCCTGGGCAATTTCTTCCTACACCCTACAATTTTCACCTACACATTATAAATGCATTGCGGAGTGGCTATTCCTGAATATTTTTATAGGGTGCATGTGGAAAATTGTAGGGTTGTAGGAAGCAAACATCAAATTCTTGACTAGATGAAATCCAGATGAAAAATTGATAATTTTTCAACATATATAGTAAAAAGGATGCAAAAATATTGACCCAATCAAATATTGCAGCACTCAACTTTAAGTCCAACACTAAAACAACATTCTATGATTAGTTTGAAAACCAAAAATATCATGTTCGCAACAAATTCACAAGATCAAAGGAATAATAAAATGTTTCTTAAGCAAGTGGTGATAAAATCCTTAAATACCTGGGACACCCTATTCACCTCCTGCAGGGTTATGTCCTTTCCTCCAGTAATATTATACACTACCCCAGTAGCTGACTGAATAGACGATCCAATTAAGGGAGCCAAAGTAGCCTGTTCTGCTGCTTCTTCTGCTCGGTTTTTACCGGAGGAAACACCTACTCCAAGCATTGCAGTCCCAGAGTCTTTCATCACAGCTTTTACATCAGCAAAATCCACATTAACAAGTCCTGGTACCTGCAAGAAGAAACAGCAGTTTATAATATTGAGGGGAATAAACATGCACATACCCTTCTCATAAATACAAGCTAAAATGCCCGATAATAACGGAGCAGTGATCGAGTGATCACTCAAACACACTAAAAATGAGGTGGCAGAGAATGGTTTATGCCTTTTTTGTTTCAACTTTCTCTTTGCAAGTTACTGATTTAACGGGATCAACAAGGAAGTTAAATCATGCCTGATTAAAAAAATATGAATATATTATTTTCCTATCAACTCACTGTTATAATGTCTGATATTCCCTGTACTCCTTGCCGTAGAACATCATCCGCAAGACGGAAAGCATCCTGAAGAGGCATCTGCTCATCAGCTATGTCAAGCAGACGGTCATTGGGAATCACTATAAGTGTGTCAACATTTTTCTGCAGCCTTTCGATGGCTTCAAAGGCCTGAAGAAAATTAAATGACAACTAGAGTGTTATTTCCTAAATTTGAGATGCCAAACTAAAAATTTCAGACGAACCAACTGAAGACTATTATCTGCTAGATAAAAAAAGTTGCATACAACAAATTATATATATTGGACTAAACATAACTGAGATAAAAAACTATGCAGTGTGTTTGGAAATCCTTTGATTTCAAGATAACATCAATCCATTCTACAAGTTCCTTCTAAGTTTGGTGCATTAGACTGTGTGAAGCTCCTTTTCAAAGAGAGCAAATGGATTTCCAAACACACTCATAATCAAGATAAAATAAACTACAAAGATATTTTTGAACACATTAAATAAAGAGGGTAGTATTAAATCATTAACTAGGAGTAGAAATAGTTAAGTATCACATTCCTAAATAATGAAAAAAAGAGATACCTACCTGCAAGGATCTTTTCCGTCCTTCGAAACTGAAGGGATATGTAACTACCCCCACAGTTAAATAACCTGCCTCTTTTGATATTTGGGCCACAACCGGGGCAGCACCAGACCCTGTGCCCCCACCCATCCCAGCTGTTATAAACACCAAATCCGATCCTTTAAGAGCTTCAGCAATAGCTTCTCTTGATTCCTCTGCAGCTTGTTCTCCCAAAAGTGGATTCCCACCAGTACCTGCATCTCTATCCAATAATTTCTCAACAAAACCAGCAAAGAAACAAAACTGGAGCTACAAAAACAAATCACATCATAGTAAAAATTACACAAGGAGAGTGCCTGACCTAATCCACGAGTCAGAACTTCTCCGATTTTAATAGGGTTCTCAGCAGCAGAATGCAACAATGCCTGAGCATCAGTATTTATCGCATAGAAGTCTACACCCTGATCGAAAATGCAGCCGAATTAAACAACAACATCTGCATTATTCACTGAATGGCAGTAAAACAAAACACAAAGGACAAATCTTATACACATTTCTTTAGACACTTTTGTGTTATTCTCTAATCAGAATTGAAATTTCACTTTGGTAACCTCCGTCAACATCAAATGTAGACATTTATCATGCAGATTCTAATCCTAATAGAAGAAAAAACCTAAACAACTGCATCTAAATTTTGTCCAAGCACAAAGGGTAGCATGAAGAACAGTGCCACTGGCTACAAAGTAACATTGGATTAAATATGTGAATCCAAAATGTGCAACAAACACAACACAAGAGTAAATAGTATACAACTGCAAGTAACTTCTACACTGTCATCAAATTTAAAACTATTATATACATTGACTTTTATCGACTTTTAACATAACTACCTTAAAAGTCATACAACAATGAATTCTTATTGATTGTGCAAAATTAAATTTTGCACAAAAATAGAAACCATTAAAAAAGGATAATAAGCAAAAAACTAAATTCCGAATTGGGTAACTAACAAAAGATGACACCGAATTGACGCACCTGCAAACCACTACCGATCATGCGATTAACGGCATTGTTGCCGCCGCCACCGATGCCGACGACCTTAATCTTGGCGTTATCGGCGTAAGCATAGGAGCATCTCACCGACGCGAAACGACGAGTGAGGCGTTGTGGGGAAATTCTGGTGGCTCTGGGGTTCAGAGAAACAGAGGTAGTGAATGCATTGTGGGAGTGAATAGAAGAGCACGAAAGTGAGAGAAGCTCGTTGGGGTTTGTGAGAGGATGAAGCATAGCCATTTTTTTTGGTTTATTTTATTAGGGTTTTAGGGGAAAATGGAAATGGAAGAAAATGAAGGTTAGTGATTACCCTCCAATTTTGAGTGGATTTTGCTTACTTGGTTGGACTCGAACCACATCAACGGGACGCTACTTAATAACGGTTCATTCTTACTGTAACAAACCCACTCCGCTGTTGGTCGCGTTCGCATATGGTAAACAAAGCAAAAACAGGATAAGATTAAGGGAACAATTTTTAATAAATCTATAATTTATTATAATTTAATTGATCTCATTTGCGTTATAAAATAATATAATCATTCATAATATGTTTATTCACATTTATGTAAATATTTAAAAAATATATTATCCACTTTACATTTTATGGATTTGTGTACTTTTTACAAATAAAAATTTATTTATTATATTTATAAAATAAATTTTACTTCGCCACCAAAATATATATATATATATATATATTTACACATTATTCTCTTTTTATATTTTATAATTGGTTGTCTAATTATTTGTGTATTATAATTTTTTATAATATGCTATGTAATCTTTTATTTATAAGATATCAATATTATTGATGATTAATTAGTTTAGCAAAAATAATCAAAGATTAAAACTAATTAAATTTTTTTAAGAACTGGAAATAGAATATTAAAAAATCAGGAACCAATATCAGTCGAAAATTTGTTTATAAATTAAAACCCAAATACCAAAAACTTAAGCACTAAAAATGTATTTAATCTTATTTTTTTATAAATCATCTTATATTTAATTGAATATAGTATTTTTTAATTTTTTATGTACCATGATGAATGAAGAAGATGTTGAATAATAATATGACTTTCATACATAAAATGAACTGACATGAATCTGTGATTATCTATGGCCTTTACTTTTTAAGTAAAACAAGAAGAAAAGCAGAACTAAAGTTGAGAATTAGTTTTTTTTTGGTAAAAGATTTACAAGAACGTGGCCCAATAAGCCCAAACCATGGATGAAAGAAGGAGTACGTTGGGCCCACAAGGATGTGGTTATAGTAAGTCACAGTTAAAGTTCAATGATTGAGTTGCAATGGCATAACGTGCTTAGTGATCAAAATCAAATCAAATAAAATTGAACCCAAAGCTCAGAAGAAGCTTCTTCAGATAACTTATACGACGACCAATTACGGTACTGAGAGAGTAATGTTCTGTCGTTTCGTTTTCGTTTTCACGTTCACTCGCACGCAAAACACAAAGACACGTTAAGAACAGTGTTTCCGTTTTCAAAATTCGTTAACGCCATTATATTTTTTTCTTGTGATCAGGATTAGGATCCACCGGTATGGGATTCTCGGTAACCACGCTAATTTTCGTAGGGGTTGGAATTTTCGCGTCTCTTTGCACCAGAGTTTGTTTCAACAGAGGACCTTCCGCTAATCTGTAATATGCTTCTTCATTTCTTAATTTCTTCATAATTTCACATAATTGATAGATCTACAATGTTCTGAACTGGTTATTGTTATTATCACGGAAAAATGTTTGAGGATGCCAAGTTTCTAATGTATAATTGAAGGAATTATTGTACGCCTCTTTTTTTTTGATATACGAATGTTTGGTTTGCATAATTTAGATATACTTAACATGTTTCTGTTTATGAATTTTTAGTCAATGCCTTGGATGTGTTTAATTTATTACAATGTGTTGTAGTTAAGTTTATTTAGTGCCAGAGTAGGTTTCTAAGATGATGTAAATTGTTGAATAGTGACTTCCTTGAATTTTGTTGTATCTTCTCTTTGTCTATTTTTCTATGATGATGAAGTGTTATCTGTGTTAACTAATATTTTATTACTTGGTTGCAGATTTCATTTAACTTTGGTTCTTACTGCAACAATATGCTGCTGGATGATGTAAGTGCTTGTTTGATTTGCAATTACATTTTCTTTTGAGGTTTCATGAAGTTAGAACAGGAATTGGAAATAGGGCACCTAGAAATTTTGTTCCTGAGCTTATTCTTACCATGGCAAGGTATTTTTGATCAATTAGAAAGGAATACGTTGAAATCAAATTGTTGATTTTTTTTCCCAAATGAATAACTTCTCAGGCTTAATGTGGGTCTATAATCAATTCTGTTGAAGCCGTTTGTTTTCATACCTAACCTTTTGCGCTGCATGACCATGATAATGCCCCATGAATTTGAGTTTATTTGAATTCTGTCTCCTATGCAACAGCGCTAAACAAAAGTAATCGAAGAAGAATAGATGAACTTTTTAAAATCAGGATTCAGGATATGTGTAGGTGTTTTACGTTCATTTATACATATTTCACAAGTTTGGCTTGTTCTTTATGCGGTAAAATGACTGTATTATGATTGTAGTGATGTAAAGTGGAAGTGCTTCAGGACTTCTGAGTAGTCAGTGAACCAATAAATGTGGTGCATGAAAAGTTATCATTTCTCTAATGGCTTCAATATGTAATCTGTGTGTACATTCTAAACGTGTTGCTTTACAAGAAAAAATTGTAGCTTATGATAACTAAATTTGAATGAACACATATGTCAAAAGGATTTTATGGTGATTGGTGAGTAATTTCCTTATATCTAAACATGCTTGCCTTAAGGAGATAGACTTGTGTTCATTGTCCTTTTGGTTCAATGGTAATTCTATTTGGTGGACAGCCATGTCCTGTTTTATTAGCTTTCTTTCTTTTGTGCTTACTTTGGTTCTTCATCTGCTTTATCAGGTGGGCGATTGTATATCTGGCACAGATGAAGCCACTCATAGTACCTATCCTGAGTGAGGGTGAATAGCTTTCTGCATAAACAGATGCAACCCCCTAAGAATGTGAATCACTGGTTGGACGGTGGAGAGGAATTGATTTATAGCTCTCATAAATCATTCAGTATTTTCTATGGGTGAATCTGTATGTGTTCTTGTTGGATAATAACGTTTCAATTGGGTCTTCCTCCATTAGTGGCATTACCCATGTTAATTGTTGTATTCAACCATCGTTCATTCCAGAAATCGATATAGTGGTATTAAGTACGTAATTTGGTGAAATAAGTTGATACAAGAAAATTATATCTTGGTTTTACAACTTAATAAAAAAAATTTTTAGAGAGAATTTTTTCACGCAACCATAGTCTTATGTATGATCCTGTAAGCACGACGGAAGCTCTGGTCATTGTATGAGGCGTCACATGAATTCGTTTTAGTTCCAGGGAGTATATATTTTTGTCACAAATGGGGTGGGAGATTATACAAATACTTGTAGAATTTATATCACATTTATAGAAGGAAAAAAGTACCATTTGTTTATGAAATAATTTATGGCGTTTATATAGTTATTAAAATGTGATTAATCAAATAATTTACAACTTTTAATTACCCTATTGAAGCTGAAGGGATATGTTTCAGCTTGTGATTCTTCTTTTCTCTTTCTGTTTACATCGCCGAATTTCATGAAGAAAAAAAGCAACAAGATATTAAAAATCTAATTAAAATATAACCTATGATTTTGTACAATTAATTTTTAAATTGCTATTGAGTTTATAATTGAATGGACTAATAAAATTGAGAATAATATCAAAAGAAAATTAATAATAATGGAAAAATACAATGATAAAAAGTTGTTCTAGTTAAATTTTCCCATGACACAATCAACAAGATTGTTGAACTCATTGATGGATCTCTCGTCCGCGCCATGACGCAACAACGGCGGAAAAAAGAGCCATGCAGAGGTTAGTATAACAAACAACACCGTAATGGGCCCAGATACGGCCCAATGAAGTCTCCACTTATGGCCCAACAACTTCATTACACCAAACTCCAAAACCACGCACACTCCATGAAGCACAAAGAAGCATGTGACCTCCCACGTGGGAGTGGCACGTGTGACATAGTAGAACAATATCTCATGCATTAGCCCAGACACTATGAAAGCTGCCATGACTCCACACACTGAAGCCCAGTGGGGGCCCAATAAGGTTTTGGACAGAAATGACCTCACGGGAATGTATACGGTATGTCGCAAAATATACGTTACCATGAGGTTCCACCTTCTTCCCCAGAAATCACGCAATGAAGTTGAGAAATAAGGGTCATCGGACGGCATTTGAAGTTCAATAGAAAGTGAAGCATTGACTAAAATATTGCATAGGCCCAATATAACATCTAACAAAAGATACACAATGGTGCAATAGAGGCCCAAAATAAATGTGGGGTGAAGTTTTTGATTTTGTTTTTGGTGGGCCTTTAGGCCCATGAGTAAGAGACCAAGTAGCAAGGCCTTGATTGGAAGAATAATTGAATGCAATTTTGGTTTTGATTTTGTAGGGCTTTGTTGGGTTGTGAGTCTAATTGGGAGGCATGAAAATAAGAGGAAGTGAAGAAGTGAATTTGGGTTTGAAGAGAGAGGGCCCAAATGAAAAGAGAAGAGGATGAGTTTGAAGTTGGTGAGCCAAGTGATGAAGAAGGCAGTGACACCTGTTGGGAGGACAGTGGAAAGTTGAAGAGGTAGGATGGAGAATAGGTACAACACTGGGGATAGGGATAGAAACCTCAACATGCCTTTGGGTACCCTTGATGATATGAAATAACAATAACACAGTGAGACTAGGACTGAAATCCATACCTTGATTAAGCTTTTGAATTCTCCTTCCAATTCCATGCATTTTGGGTTCACCATCATGCTCTTCTTTGCCTTCCCTTTATTGAATGAATTCTAATTTCACAATGATGGGGCACTTATGGAATGAAATATCTTTAAGGACCAAACATTTTGGACCATCTGCTTGTAGTATAGAGTATTTTTATATCTATTGATCTTGATATTTCTTTTCCTTTTAATTTGGGCATCTTTTTGTGCTGAAGTGGTTGATGGTGATGGCCATAAAACTCGTCGCACACTTAACTTTACTGTTTTCTTTTAAAAAATGCTGAACTATGCATTGGCCCCCCTTAATTTAACCTAAGGATAAATAATGTAATTACGTTAGTATAATTTTTTAAAATATTGACTAACTTTTTCAAAAATAGCATAAGAAATAAAAATTTGTGTATAGATATATCAAATTATTTATATTGCATTGACATGAATATTTGAGCTTGTTAAGAAAAAAGTGTCAATAACATACATTATTGATGTTTTAAAACATGCTTCCTTTTCAAAGCAAAATTATATGCAAACTTTATTTACTCCTCCACCGGCCAATCCACGAGATCTCTGCCTCAGAATTGAGATTTATATTATTTTATTGTGAAGTGCAACACACGAGGGAAGGCACACACAATTGAATTTCTGCTATAAACTAGAGTCAAATTTAACACGAGTGTCCAAACCAAAAAAGTTGCACCTGATCATCATCTCCGGCATAAATCACCTCAGATCCAACATATATCAGCATAATTAAACCAATTTGTACCGGTTAAAACCAAACTGTTGTTATTAAACTATTTTAGTGTTAGAGAGTAAAATGTGAACATGATATGGATGATCAATTATTGTTATTAAACAAAAACTTGAACTTGAAAAATCCATCAAACTTCCTAGAATCTCTTCCATGCCATCACTTGAAAGTTCAGAAAAGATCGAATCTCCATCCATTATTAATTTGATTGATTTGACACTTTTTGGCTGTTAATTACCAACTGAATGAGGGACACTATATTACTCGTGACATTTATACGTTAAATTGTCCAAAGACCATTATATAAACCAAATAGAAAAAATAAAAATACAAAATAGACAATAGCACGTGATTACTGATTCACGTATAAATTCTCTCACGGATGCCTGCATAAACTCAAAAAAATAAATAAATACAAATACTGAACTATGAACCTCTACACGCTGAAAATTGTTAGATTATTCCTTTTTATAGACAAAAAATTGTTACAGTTAAGACTACCAAAACTTGATAAGCTATTGTTAACCTAATCGATTCTTTAGCTGAACAGTTCATGTACAGAAATAAAGGAGAAAAATAAGTATAACAGATGGAGTTGGTGTAAACTACTCCTCGAGCCAACCACACGAATGTTGACTTGCATATACATGGTGAGGACCAGAAGCAAAACCATGCAAGCCACGACCACCATATCCAGGTTGAAGTACACTACGTCCATGACTGCCACTTTTACTGAATGGGAGAGCTTCATTACCCATAGAACTTCTCTTGACGTGGCTTGATTCAGGAGGTTCATCTAGTCCAATAGCTGCTGTATTTGTCTTACAAGATAACTCGGCTATTGAAACTTCTTGCTCAATATTAATTCTCAAGTGGCTACAAGAAGGATCATCCTCACCAACCTTGACATGTGGACAAGCCGCTTCCGATTCGGGCTGAAGATCTTCACCTGGGGATCTCCCATTGATTGGATTGGGTTGACTATGGTCAGGTACTTCTTTTTCTTCTAGAGCTTGCCTTTTGGCTGGTGGTGACACCACAGTTACTTGGGTTTTATTAAGTTTTCTCTTCCTTGATGACTTGCCAGACTTGACCGTCCTATATTTCTGTTCCTCTTGACTCTTTCTGTCAACATTAGCACAATGTAAGTTTCTTTTCGGGCCTTCACCTGTAGATGCTTGTTGCTTTTGATCATCAGCTGACTTTAACTTATCGGCGCAATTTCCATCCGGAGTATGATCAGCAGCCAACGAGTCAGTATTCAAGCTTTCTTTCTTTAATACTTTATGTTGGCTGCACACATGACCATGCTTTTGGGCTATGGCCTTGTGTTTAGCAGTCCAGTCAGGACGGCTCCAAAGGGAGAGTAGGGGCGGCTTTACATTACTTTGGTCGATTTGTCTGCCATTTACATCAACTGACCCAGGTAGATAAAATGACTGGGTAAAGAGCCAGGAACAAGAAAAAGGAAAAACAGCCGTTAGGTTACCGACTAACAGGCATCCATGAAAGATAAATTGAATTCACAATAAAACTGCAATACACAAGCGTTGATCAAATCTCCCCACCTGGTGGGGGTGCATGCAGGTAGAAAGAGAGACATACTAACCTTGCCTGATAGAAAATTCTCATCCTCCCATATAAGATCATACGGTGATTGCTTTATATCAAGCCTGTGACAAGCAAGAAACAATGGTGAAATGGCAGAAAAAAATTATTTTCCATGACAGAAAGTGACAGTTTGAGTAGTGTAAGGAGGCTTGTATGGAAAATGGAGTGATTGTTTGATCCTCCCACCACTGGAAACATTAAGACAAGAAAAAGGGCATACCTCTCTGTCTCTGGTGGTACTATAAGAATTAAAAGCTTTGGTTTAAATTCAAGAGCCTTATTTATAAACTTGTTGGTCGATTCTGCCGGGGGGTTGAGTCCCATGATCTGCTCCAGAAGCAAAAAGAAAAAATTAACTAATGAATCGGTTTGTGGACATCCATGCATATGTCAACCATTCAATTGAAAAATTCTTACCAACTGTGATCCTCTTGGCAACTCAGCTGGTTGGACAGTCATCCAATCCCTCCTTTTAAAACTAAAATCATCCTGTTATTGACAAAAAAAAGATCTCAAGAAACAAGATAATTAAGATCAAAATCTTTAACAATTTAATTTATCTTCATTTACTAAAATTAGGTGAAATTATAGTAAATACCTATAATCACATTAATTCGCCCAAGAACTATGTGTGTTTCAACTTAAACTATCCAATACACACCACACCAGAGTCTAACTTTTAGACAGGCTACTACTATTATTATTATTATTATTATTATTATTATTATTATTATTATTATTATTTATGTCCACAAACTATTCAAAAGCATAAATGCCTTCTAACTTCAAATGAAATAGCATAACATCAAAATAATACTCAGTATTAAGTTTGCCATATATAATATGGCTTTTGAATTTTGATATACATTATCATTGATCTGCCAGTCTTCAAAAGCAGCAAACAGCTATCTGGTGATGAACAAAGTCTCTGTGATAACTACATATGCTGTCTAGTACCTAATAGCAATATTTGACATCTACCTGTCCATCAAATGCATTGACAGGGGAGACATAAAAAGGTCAAGTGGTTGAGAAGGGGGGCCTTAAGACCTAAGGGAGAAGGGAGAGTTCACTGGTTTTGAATTCCCCCTATTGACATATCTAACAAACACTAACAAAACTAACATTTGCTGATAAAAAAAAAAAGAGAAGGATGTGCTGACATGGATGGGGAATTTTTCTCTAAAAACCAAAGGATACTCTCTTTAAGGAAACAACCATAAAACACATTGGCTTGTCCTTTTGCGGAATATATGTAGTACATAGAATTCTTCCGAGGCAAATTGGTCACTAAGTTGCCATGCACTAGTCTATTATTCTTTATCATTGTAGATAGAAGAACACAAAAAAATAGAAAACCTAAATATCATACAAGGAATGCTAAAATTTCAAAAGGTAATATGATTATAAAACAAAGATCCATAAGCACCACAGTTTTATGTGTAGCAAACCAAGAAATATTCATAGATGGTAAGAACAGTAATAATATATGAAATAAGAACACACTCGTTCATTCAAAATTTGACAATTCGACACTTGAATGCAGAAAATCAGTCAATTTAGAATCAATTACGGCATGATGCAATGTCAGAAAGCAAAATTTGAATTGCAACAGTTAGATTGGTGAGAAATCTACCTTTGTCGGAAGTAAATCATAGTTTCTGTACGAGCATTTCTTTTCAGTCTCCTCAAGTTTTTTCTTCATAAGGATGCTAAAATCATTAGCACCACAGCTGAAGTCCACAATCTGACCATAGATAACTATGTCAATCAGGTATTCAACATCAAGAATCAGAAACAGATTAATAATGTCGAGAATGGTCATCTACCAGATAGAAAATTGATGTTTTATTGTATAGAAATGGCATAGAAAGAAAATTCGAGCATGCTCGAGAAAACTAATGTTAAAAACAGTACAAATGTAAAAACAGGTTTCAAGTATATTATCTAAAATTTCAAGATAAGAAAACCAGCATGGAATTTAAGAAAGATTTTTGCTAAACTAAACTAGTCAGATTATTAACAAACATCAGAGAGAGAACTGTCAATAGCCGGCGGCATTAGTTCCCTTGAATACTAGAAACTAAAGATTGGTAGAATGCCAATTCTGCTATTATCTTCACTCAGCCTCAGATGATAAAAAGGATCAAGTAATGACAATTAATGCTAATGGAGATGAGAGATTTAAAGTACACAAGTACAGGAGTGCCTACCATATCACCGTTCTGAACATACCAATGAAGTTTATCAACAATCTGCACATGTAAAAATAATTTTTTAGCAATGTTTGATGGATGTAATTATGATTATTAATATGGATACATAGTAACATGCAAACTAAATTTACTTGGTATGAGAACAATGAATATGTTGGCCAACATGGAAATTCCCTTGATCATGATGAAAAAGTATCATCATATCCAAGCATGACGAAGTTGGGTGAAAAAAAACCCTGCATATATGCCCCCCCCCCTTTCTCTCACACACATGCACAATTATCACCCAATAACAAAAAGTCATCAATTCAGCAGATCGGAGCCAACCTAGCGGGAAGGACCTTTTCCTTAACAGAATCCACAATTTGGGAACATAATCCACACTAGCACTTGAAACACGAAGCTGAATGTAGGGCTCAGCAACAAAGACAATTCTTCATCCCAATTATGCCTCCCCCCCCCCCCCCCCCCCCAAATCAATAGAAATTCCAACCATCCTCACTTTTGTCAGGCAGTGAAAGCACCTGAATGAAAAGTACAATTGCCACCATCATTAAAGAGGAACCCCTTGTTCCAGGTACATCACTTCATTGTTTTTTCCAGATAAGTGTCCAGCATGGTACAGACCAAACTCAAAGGCAAGTTTTATCATACTGCTATATGTCCAGCTATATTATATGGTAGTGAATGTTGGGCTTTAAAGGGATGATATAAGAGGAAGGTGGGGCTGGCAGAAATGAGAATTTTACAATGGATGTGTAGCCACATAAGAAAGCATAGAATACGAATTGATTATGCAATGCATGCTCAAGGGCAGCCCTAAATCAATAATATGCTTTAAAGAGAAAGGATGATATAAAAGCTAGACATCATGTACCCCCAACCAAACAATACCCAAGGATGTAAAAAATAGAAAGTAATATCCGAATGAGAGTATCAAGGGTAAATAAATCCAACAAGTTTCTAAAAGTATAGGAGATAAAGTTGGGAACAAAATATAAGTAGGTACCCCTTCCAGCTTTTCCACATGTGTAAAAAGGCGACCATATGATGTATAGCAGTTACCATATAGAACAGGTGCAAGATATATTTTCAGCTTGTCCTACAGGAAATTCACTCAATGAAGTTGTGATTACTGATTACTAAATGGAATCATCTCGAGGAAAAATTTGAAAATCTTCAAACCATCAGTAATTCTGTAGAATTAAAGGAACATTGGTAATACATCAAATGCCAAAGCTAATACCTAGCGATTGCACAGTCAAACATCAATGACCTACCATGCTTAATCAACTACATGAAGCGAAAAAACACCATCACACTATCAAAAACCAAATCCTTAGAATCCCAACTTCCATGACACACCCATGAGTAACGCACACACAGGTTGATAGGAACAGTTTCTATTTAACAAGGGAAATTCCATATTAACAACAAAGTATAGGAGAATGCCCATGCCAAGGGAAATCCTATGGCCCCAAGCTAGAGCTGAAACCGACCCCCACCCCCAGCTCTCTCCCTCTGAACCACTTATATAATAGATTTGTTCTCACTCTCTCTCCTCTAATAAACTTTCCCTCTCAATTGTAATTTACAAGTTAGTCCCTCCCCAAATGGAAAATCAGCCCATCTGAGCAGATAATTGGGCTTTATAGGTGGGCCCATACTTGTAACTAACTAAATCAGGAATCTATCACAGGTTCACACTTAACATCAATACTTTGTCGATGATTATTATGAATGCATGCAAACTAACCTGCTTTATATCGATTACAGTCATGATAATTATAAATCTAGGAAAAGAGTAAAAAAAAAGTAAAATAGTATAAGCACCTTCCACTTAAATAACTGTTTCAGAACATTAGGGTGACAAACAGCTTCCATATCCTGCATGCTGCACCCACTCTCTAGCTTCCTTAAAGCTGTTCGAATAGCCTGTATATACACAAGATAAAATAAATAATCTTACAAGAACTTCCTAAGTGAGACACCGTAGCAATAAATATATCAAGTTATGTACATCAACTGAGTCTTCCAGCTTCCCCAATGTAATTGTCTTCTCCACATCATTTCTCAGCAAGTGAGTATGAGCAGAAGCAAATGTGTGCTTTTCTAAGACACTATCCACTGTGACAGATGCTCTAGCTTCTTTAAATAAAGCCAACAAACTACAAGGGAAAAACATCTTACGTAAATAAGTTAACATTAATATAATGACAGCTTCAGCTTTCAATTTTCAAACACGAATCCAAGAGAATTCTATCAGTGTCAAATATTTAAGAATGACATAAAAAGAGAAAAAGTATCAATAGCAAAATAATAATTCTGAGAATCAGAAGTCAGACAGATTTACCTCTTTTCAGAATCTGCATCCAATGAAGACAACTCAGTGTCTAGCTTTCTAATTGGCTGGTTATGGCTTTGCTCAGAGTTAGGCATCTCAAATTTCATTGAGACTGATCTCTTATTAGACTTCTTGCCACCAATTTTGTTCGAAGATAGTTTTCCAGTCAATTTCAATCCATTAGCAGTATTAACCTTTTTAATGGTAGCTTTCATACGGGGGAATTTTATATGATCTCTTATAGGAGTCCCAAGTTCCTGATCAATCTCATGATTTCTGGTCCAAGTAATGGTAAATAAAATTACATAGATAACAAGTACAAATTGTAAAACAAAAAAAGTCCATTTAACACTTACAAGCAATATATAAGAAGGCGGTTATTGGGTAAAAGACCTTCCCAAGCCCTTTGCACAGCATCTTTGTCATTTTTTCTGTCAAGAGCAATTTCTCTGATAAAAGAAATTTGAGAATCAACCCTCTAGTCTATGGACACTATCAAATAGAATTATAAAATGAAGAAAAGATTCAAGAAACAGATGATAAGATAGAAATAACCTTGGCAAACATTTGCGATGATATGACTTTGGACATCGCCTACAAACAGCAAATTGCAACTCAGGATCCCTCTTATTTTCCAATTCTTTACACACACAGCAATAATGAAGGGGACAAGTAAAAGGGTCCCCGTCAGCAATATTTCTCTCAAGTTCTTCTGCAACATGCTTAACTACCTGTGGAAGTAACTTTGCTACACAACGTGGGTGATAAAAACGTTCACAGGTCGCACAAGCACATTTAATAACCTGAAAGGAGAATTTCCAAAATAATTTTTAGTTCCATGCATTACAAGGAAGCTCCAGAAAAACCCCCTTGTTTCATATATAAACCAAAATCAATGCAAGATAAAACAGAAATCAAAACAGGACAACTAAGTGTTAAACGCAGTTCTCAGGAAAGAATGGTAGGACATCAAGGATGGAAAAAAATACTTAAATGCAAGGTAAGTTTTACCGCAATCAATTTTACTTTTACAAATAAATTGTCAACATTATGAGGAAATAACAAAACTGTCAAGCAAAAATTTTATTACAATGTAGTATTTTTTTTCATTAAAGCATGTTTCCCCATACTTTTGGATATGACTTAAACATCACAATTCAAATGAATTGAACAATATACCAACCAATAAAATACTACCTGCACATCCCCTCTATAGCAAAAGAGTTGCAGTATTTTCTCAAGAAAAAAGAAAAAGTGAGAGATTCAAACCCCTAAATTTGTTCAATGACTGACTAGAGAATGTGTCCAGGCTCCTAGCAAGCCAAAAAATCAGCTCCAACAATTTTCATGAATTTGTGCTTTTATGTCTTTGTTAGTTATATATACTATGTTTTATTAGTGCCCATGAATCATTCGATTCACAGAACAATTCAAATCGCAATTCAGAAATAGGCCTTCCAATTCATAATCTAAATCTAGATTCTATTAGCATGGCTCAAAGCTCTTTCTCGACAAAATAAAGTTGTAACAACAACAAAGAATTTTATCCCACATTATAAAGCTGTAAATGGCAAATAATTTATATTAAAATGACTAACGGGATAAAGTGGTACATCATTCAGCCACAGAAATATTTACGAATGAACCAAGCAACAAATATAGAGCAACTAAGCAACTATTTATTTGGCATAACTATACCTCAGCACCCTTAACTTTATCAGAAGACCCCAACTCTCCACATGCAAAGCATTGGTGGTGATGATATTGACAATTCTTACAATAAAACCTCTGCATCTCCTGTAAATTTTTGCCACAGCCCACAGTCAAACAAATTTCTAGACGATCATATGAAGTGGAAAAGGACAGGTAAAATATAAAAGGAAAATAGCATAAAACCATCATACATCAACTTCCTTCTGGGTAAAACCAAGAGAAACACAACTATTTTCTGCACCATCCTTTGCGGTAGCATGAAAAGACCTCATGCACACTCCATCACAACTGCATTTATCATTAAATAACTTAAAATTACGAAGAAAAACACACATATTATTAAACAATATGGAGAAAAATGAAAAGTTCATGTAATTTACTCTTAAGAAATTTATCAAAATATATAATAACTCCAGATTTTCTCACATTATCTTACAAAATCGTTCAAATATATTCTAGAATCAAACTTCGGAGATAATTCCTGATTTTTTTATATATTTTTTTGTTTGTTTCGTTTTGTGATTAGGGTTATTGCTGTTTAATATCTTTGTGGGCTTTGGCTTATACTGGTTTTACTACATTAATAGTCAAGTACTTGTTTGGTATTTTTTTATGCATAACCTCTATTCCAACAATTCTTAACGAAATTATATGCAGTCTGACAGATACACAGGAGAGTGACAGGTCATTAAAATAAATTAGCCCATTTGAAAACACCCTACCAGATAACATTACCACCATTGTCACAAAGTGCACAAACATCCAAATCATCCATTTCGTTGTATTCATCTATCATATCACTGTCAATTTCATCAACAGCAAGTCCAGGTCGTGCCAAATCGTTAACTTCCTGAAATCAAGTTTAAAAATTCCTTTAAAATATTATAAAAATACATAAGACTGGAATAAAATGGAGAAAATGCATAAGAAAAAATATTTGCAAGGATGGAAAAATAAAAATGTAAAACAGACCTTATCAAGAAGTTTTTGGCTCTTCAGTTTCTCCAAAACCATGAGCAAAAGCTGCTTAAGTCATCATGCAATTGTCATCAAAATGAAGCACACATGTTGCAAACAATAATCAAACCATAAAAGAAACAGATAGTTCAACTCAACAACACTTATTCACAACATGCAAACTCTTAGGGATAAAACAGTATCTGAGATCAGAACAACTTATCTGGTTCAGAGTTATGCACAATCCACTTTCATGAACTATTCTTAAACTAGAAATTTCATAGATATCTTGTCCACAAAGAAGGATCATATAGACTCCTTAACATAAAATTGAAAGGAGCCAATCTCACACAAGTTTTTAATTGTTACACATTATTCATGCTCTCCAACCAACAATGTAAGTCAAAGTTTCAAAAACATGGAGTCATTCTTGAATTCCATCAATTAACATCTTCCTTGTGTAAAGGAATGACAGATATTTAAAAATGAAAAATTAAACCATTTATTAATGAAACTAAATCATTTACTTGAACACATCAAAGCATACAATAAAATAGAATCATGTAAACTTTACTTTGTAATCCAGAAGATTGATAACTATGGTATAGTATCAAACTTAAAACAATATTTTGAATCATTAATTTCCAAAAAGGTGTTGAGGAAGGAGAAAATGAAAATACTAGTTTTTCTAGTTTTAGTGTTTAACGTAGCAATCTCTATGCAGGAACAGATCTACTTGGGTACATTTGGGGGCAGCAGCTCCACAAGATTTCTAATATTCTTTAACATAATAAATGTATATTGTCCCCATAGTTTGAAATGCACTAATAATGAGTATTGCCCCCGACATATTTATACATACATAAGATTACTCATTTGGTCTGTATACCACTCCAAATTATGTTCTTTTGACCCTATTCCTAAAAATTGTAAGTTTTATTCCTTAGACAAGCAAATTTAATGTTTTGGTCCTTGACATTTAGGAATGATGTCATTTTAGTCGCTGACTTTTAAGAAATTGACAAATTAGTCCTCACTTTTAATGTCCTTATCCAAATTAGTTCTCAAAGTGGTTTAGATAGAGTTTTATAACACTTAATAAGCATTACCTAAACAACTGTGAGGACTAATTTGTCAATTTTTAACAGTTGAAGAATAAAATGACACCACCTCCAAAAGTCAAAAACCAAAAAGATACTTCACCCAAACTAAACGAGTAATTAAACCCCTAATATATTAAGTGGTTCAGAGAGGTATACAAACCTCGGATGTAGCTAATGAAGCATCCCTTTCAGCAGCTTCAGCAATCAAAGGCAAATAGTCGCGTAAATCGTTTTCTGAAGGCTTAAGTCCATAAGAGCTACAAATAATTTTAGCAGAAAAGTAATCACGAAATGCAGCTCCACATAAATCACTATCATTCTATCAGGTAATAAAATTTTAAAAGGGGCGAAAAAGATACCTCAACTCCCTATCCTTTCTCAAGTCTTGCCAGAGAGATACAACAGACATATGGCGTTTTCTCTTCACTCGATGGAGGAAGTAAAGGGTGATCAAAATGCTCCAAACAGTATCCAGAAACTTCTTCCTAGGCTTCTGTATCTTAATCCACCTTCCATCCTTTGATAGCAAGGATACCTCAGGTCTCACATTGGAAATATCAAATCTCCACGCAGTGACTTGCATGAAAACCTTCCGCATCCCATTATCCGCATGCCCATGTAGGAACACTTTCCCTTCACCAGCAGCACCGGGTTTCTCAGAATCACTCCATTGAATTGGCAACACGGCAAAAGATACAGGATTATCCTCATCATCTACGAGGTTGTAATTTGACACAGAGAGTTCCTGCACCTCATCTCCATCATCTGAATATAAAAACCTACTTCTCTTCATACCAAACCCTTCTTATCTACACACTAACAACCACCACAACCAGAAAACAAAAAACAAAATCAAACCAATGAATGCATAATCGTTAACGCAAGCATATCAAACGAACAAACTATTCGTTAACAGATCAATCAGCATGGCCAACGGTAGCAGAAATCAACAGAGAGAACGAAACAGGAAGCAACAAAGTTCGGGAAGTAAAACCCTAGATCATAGAATCGAAAACAGAAAAACAGAAAAACAGAGAAAATATAATGCGGAAAAGAAAAATAAAATCAGCCAGAACGGTGGAAAAGTTATACAAACCTTGTGAATCGAGAAAGGGAAAGAGTTGAAACCGAAAGCAGAAGAAGAGAAAGAGAAAGAGAGAGTGAGAAAGTGAGAAGTGTTTGTTATGAACGGTTGAGTGAGTGAGAGTCAAACACTCTGAAGATTTTGACGCTGCGATTTTAACGTAATATACCACGTCACTGTTCAAACATCGCCACACGTGTATTACGCTCTCTCTCTTTTTTAACTCTTATATAAACTTTTCCATAGCATATTGTTTAGGTAACTTAATATCAACAGGTATCTAATAAGATAAAATAAATATTTTATCTTTTTACTGTAATTTTTTTATTTATTATTTTACATGTTAATGATAAGATTTGATTATAGATATTATCTTTACCTCTATTAGATTGATATTAATGATTAGTAAGTTGGTTTTTTTATTAATTTCAACAGTAATGTGATCATGGATGAGAAATTTGATGATTGTCATCCGTAGAAACTATTAAGAATTTGGTAATAAAAAATTCAATATTTTATATTATTATAATAGATTTTTTTTTTCTTTTTTACCGATGGAGATTAAGATTTGATTTCGAATTTTTGTAACCATTTGGGTCTAATTTATTCTTTTCTTTTCTTTTACTTTTGTTGCTTTTTGCTTTTTCTATTTTCTCTTAGAATAAAAATAATCTTTGTACGTATTATCTTTATCCCTATTAAATTGATCTTGTTGATTCGTAGGTTGTTTAATATATTATTGATAATTATTTTATCTTATCGATTTCAGCAGTAATGTGATTATAGAGGAAAATTTTGATAATTGTCATTCACATGAATTTATTAGAATTTAATGAAAAAGAGATAAACTCTTAGAAATAAGATAAAATAAATATTAAGTTAATTAAATTTTTAATCCCTCAATTATTTCAAATTTTGATTTTTGATCTTATTAAAATTTCTTACCAACTTTTAATTTCATAATTCTTTTTTGTGTAAAAGTTCCATATTATCCCTAACCCTTCTTGTAACCACATCAAACTTAGTGAGTTTAATTTAACATTACATACCAAAAATATTGACAAAAAGAATATTAGAATTTAAGATATGAAATAAATGATGGACTAAAATTAATTAACTACTGAATATTTTATATTGTTATAGTAGGATTTTTTAGTAAAATAAATTTTAATTCCTCAAATATTATTTTCACAACTTTTCATTATCATCTTTTCATTACATTATCAAATTTTCACAATGCCATCATAACATAATCAATGACAAAATACACATATAGTAGTGGAACCTACTAAAAGTCAACAAGGGAGTTATGTGAATCAAATAACTTTCACTTCTTTCTTCCCCTCTAAGCTTTATTCATTCTTTAGTCTAATCCCCTTCTGATTATGCATTCCTCTTCAAAGAACAAGATACTTCTGTACAAACTATTCACATCTAATGTTCTATATGTTTGTTTACATCCGTAACTTTTTGAAGATTGAAACCGTGGTGGTGTTATTTATGCTTTGCAATGTTACTATATTCTTCTAACAATAAACATTTCAGACCCCATTTCATGAAAACTAGACCTCTCATAACAGCTCATCCCCTGGAGAAACACCATCAGACTCAGGTTGTGAAGAAGTGGTTGTGGTGTCTGAGGTTGCATCATCAACACTCAAGTTGGAGAATTCGCCACCGATGGAGGAATTTTCATCTTCACCACATACTGAAGGTGCCGGTGATGCTTCGGGCGTGTTGGCAGTAGCAGTGTCAGTAGGTGAAGGACATGAATCTGCCTCTTCAGTCTGTTGTTGCAGGCTCCAATACATTATACTGGCTGCGAGAGTGAGAATCATCTTCTGATTAACCTGCCATAAGATCAACAACAAATGAAGCACATCATAAACCAATGTCAACCCAGAATGTCTCAACTTAATGTTTTGCTAATGTTGCCACATTACATGACTATCCTATTTGAATAAAATTCTCAGGTGGCAGAAACCATACCTCCATAATATCCTCAGGTAACAAAAAGATGGAACAACCAAGCTTTCGTGCCACACTGATTATATAAGTGGCATTCAACCTCTTCTCATCATCTAGAACAACAAATTAAGCCAATTTACAAGGGATGAGAAAAATAGAAAAACTATAACATGCTATATAAAAGACTTATTTGATACCCCTATAGAATTAATCAAACTCAAAATGGTAACATTTGAAAGGAATCATACCACTTTCACCCTTGGTGACAAGATTCCAGTTGACAACCCTAGGTTCAACAGCACTCAGAAGCTCAAGGAAAAAGAGTCCACTTGACAATCTCTTATCCTGTACATAAAATTAGACACAAGAATGTGTCACTAAGAAATCATCATTTTATAGTTTATTGTTGTTGTACATTGTTAACGGCACATAAAACATGGAATTTCTTTTGGGAAAAACCTTGAAGCTCTCTATGTGAGAAGTTCTGCCAGTGCTCTTCACTTTTCTGTTCGCCCATTTCAGGATATCAGCATCACTGATCTCCTTTCCTTGAGAATGAGATCTCAAATTTTTCAACAGTTGGAGCATTGTGAATCTCATTAACTGCCACAACAACGCTGAAAATAAAAATAATATTTTAGACCAAATTGAAACCTAAAACAAATAGTTGGGAAAATGAGAGATAAAAAAAATAGCAAATTATGTCCATAACATTCATGTGGAAGCTGAAATGAGATGAAGAGATTACCAAGGATGAGCTTCTTATTTCCTTGCACAATATCATTGCCGGCTACATTGACCAGTGAGAATTTCAGTTGTTTACCAACTTTTATGACCTCATTGCAGTTCTCTACTTTTCTGAATGGCATTCTAATCGGAGGTTTTGTTGCCATTTTCCAGTTAACTGATCCTGGAAAAATCTTGTCTAGCACTTCTAGAAGTATCCATCTACATGCAGAAGGTAAAAGAAATCAAACACACAAGAACTCAGTTGAATTTATAAATTAAATTTCAATATCACATTCATTGATGTTCCCAACATTGGATACTAGGAAAATGACTCAAAACAAGAAACATAAAGACAATGAAAATATATAGTTAGTTAAAAACAGAGCAATTGGATGCCTCTACACATGGTACTCACTTCCTTTTTCTAAACATGGGATAGCAGGAAAATTATCTGAAACTTGAAAATAGACATGAAGAAAAGAAACAAATATAAAATTATTTAAAACAGAGCAATTGAAGGCCTCTACAAAATCAGTTGATAAATGTGTCTGGTAGACCATTCAGTCTTTATGTTATGAGATCCAGACTACATACACAAGGCTTTAGATGTTGACAAAATAATAAATGTAGTTTCAGAAAACGAATACATACCCATTTCTGACATCCTCAAAAAGATTATTTACATATGTAGAAATTCCAAGACTATTGATCCACAGTCGGAAGCATCTCTCTTCTCTAGATGTTTGCACATCTTCTGTCATCATCTCAGCATAGGACATCTTTTTAGTGTCCGTAGATAGACCACTCCTGCATTGTATAGGGCGGTCCTAATTAAATAACTACAGCACTTAAAAGGGAAAAACAAGAACCAGAAATTAACATATGCATTGCTGCAAAACCAAATTATTTTCTGAACAGCAAGAACAAAATTATGGATTGACTAGGTCAATCATACACTAGCTCATGATCTGATCTCCAAATATAAAGAATATATGAAGTAGGTCAATCATACACTAGCTCATGATCTGATCTCCAAATATAAAGAATATTTGATCCTTCATCTAAAGACGAAACTCAATATTATTTGTTTCTGTACATGCGTTTACAAATACATACTGTAAGTACTTCAAGAAAACCAATTGACTAAAATGCTTGACATTGACATGGAATGTTCTAATGCATTACAATTGCCCCCAGCTTACCCGACCTACTACCTCTCAAATGCATCACAAGACAATAATGATGCTCATGATAACAATATACAAACCAACGAATCTTCCGCTAAAGAAGAGTGCACATGCATGTGGACATTTAATTAAGTTATCAAATAGTCTGCATAAAATTAACTATGCAATTCATTTCATACCTGTGATGAAACAATTGTGCAACAAATGCCAGGTTCAAATTTGAAGTACCCTCTGCAATGTCCCTCGAGCTCAAGTATCTTTTGCAGCCCATTCTCTCTGCATGATCAAGAACCAGATTTGCCCTTTCATTAGCATCCTTGGTATCCAAGGTGGCTGGACTGCAATGCTCAGGAGCAAGGACATTAAGCAGATAAGCATAAGCCTCTCCATCCTGTTCATATATGGGCATGAACGCATAAGGATAATTTATTGATAAGCCTCTCTCATGGTTAAGGTCACATTTTCCCATCTAAGTCATGCATTACACACTTAGATAATCTCCATTCCATTAAGTATACATGTAGAAAGCAGCTAGATGTCAAACTAATTAAATGAGACATAATAATTATTAATTACATATGAAAGTAAAATGATAAGAATATGTAGACATTGTACAAAATAATCACAAATAAAATTAACAAATGCTATTAAATATGTTCTCATATACCTTCAGATCAGAAGAGAAATTTTTTACTGTTTTCTCATAACCTGCTCTCTGGAGATGGAAATTCATCCACTTCAGTAGAACCTTTTCAGGAGACAAATTAAGAAGCTCTTCGATCTCCTGAGACAACAATGAAATGCAAAATACATCAATTATCCTAAAATACAATGTGTAAAGAATGAAACATTAAAATTTGATTTACTTGCAATGAAAATAAAAATTAAAGAGAAAAAAATGCATATCTTTAACCTGGCTGTCATCAACTAATTCCACAAGTTGAGGTGTCTTTTTAAGACTGAGATCTGCCAGCAGTTGAATCTGAAATTACCAAGAGAACGGAAGGAAAAGAGAACAATGGGTAAGTAATCATTTCTAAAGAAAAAAGATCTATTTGGTCACTGAGGAAAACAATGTCAACGTATAAGCAAATTCAAATAACTAAACTAAAAATAAATAAATGAAATATGAAGTTTCAATCTTTACCTTTATGATTTGAGAAATCAACCCTAGAACAAGATGAGGCTGCAACAAAATAACCAATCAATAATGTCACAATACTAAAAATTAAGAACCAGGAACTTGGGGAGCTCAGATTGCTAAAACTCACTCTTCCTTCAACTAAGTCCTGAGTGCCAATGTTAACCACAGTGCAGCCAATCGCCTTTGCGGAATTGAGGCAGAGAGTATGGTTCTCATTTACCTCCCAAAGACTAGGATTCCTTTTGCAATTGATGGCTCGCTCATCTATAGTTCCAGGCACAGCAACATTGATAAGCTTACTGCATTAAACACGACATATATCAAAGCCAGTATATTATAGGCTCACACACACATAAGAAAAATGCAACAATCAGCAGACCCTGCTTATATACCACAGAAGTACGCCATCTTTTGCAAGATTAAATATGTCATTTGTAGCTGGATCCAATGGAAGATATTGCTTCAAAAATGGATCATCACCAAGGTAGCTGTTTATGTGGGCAACATAGCAGGCTTTTTCCGATTCACTGATCGTGTGAAGAAGGGTGGTCACAGTTTCCTTAAGGAATTGCGAGGAGTGCCTCCTACCACCTTGTTTTGCTGTAGCTTGGCTTTGCAATTTCAAATAAGCCTGCATGAAAAATGAATAAATTAGAATGTTACATACATTAAGTAACATACTAAATTTAATGTTACATGACATATAATTGATGTAAACAATCCAACTAATTTACACATAACAACCCATTGTTATAAGTTCACAACATGGAAAAAAGTTCATACAATCCCATCATTGAAAATGAAAGAGTCAAGGACATGAATTACTTACCTTTAAAAAGGCTTCAAAATCAATCTCATTGGTAAAGTCAGTGTCTGATTCACCTAAGATCCCCCTAACCTCATCCTCACCATACATGTCTCTGAATGCGTTTAGTTTCACCATTAAAGGCGGCAAATCCCCAAATGTAACTTTACCATTCTGATTCTTTAAAGAGACAAACTACAACACCAGAATGAAAAGAAAACAATAAGGGTAAAGAACAAATTGATGAAAGGTATTAAATTTAAATGATAATGTAATTAAACCAAAATGTCTATTAAAAGAAGCAATGAAAAGGACCTACTTTTGATTTGAGGCTGCGAAGCTCAACCTGCGTGAACTGGCTTTGAAGCCATTGATCAGAGACAATAACACCTTCAAATTTTGACATCTTGGAGAAGCAATAACCAAAGCTTCAAATTGTATTGTATCCCTAAAGGTTTAAACTACAAAATCTCCTCAGAAAAGCTTTATAATATTTGCAAGTTGCAATACAAAACAATGCAACCTATTGCCGGATGCAATTTCTTCACAAGGTCAAACTCAAAAATAGCTACTAAATCTACAAAAAAAAACCCAAACAAGTGGTTTATCTACCGAAGTCGCCGACCTTTCCAACGTTATCCTGATAGACATCACAAACAGAAGATAAGCTTAAAAAAGCTAAAAATAAAAACAGAACATATATAACATCACACAGAAAAGGTTAAAAAAACAAAAAACAGAGTTCGTTATATTAGTTATTGATTAAAAAAAAAAAACCATTGTTAAAAAAATGGCCAGAAAATCAATTTCATGAAACACGGCAAAAGGGTATAACACATTTCACATGACAGAGTGTTATTGGTATTCAGTTATTTACCCCTCCCCAGAGAGAAAAAATCAGTTGGGAAGTTTGAGATCGATGAAGAAGGGTAGAAAGAGAAGAACTTGAGTAAGAAAGACGCAGAAAGTGCTAGAGTACATTGCAGTAATTGTATTTGTTGAAGTTAAGGAGTGAATGAGTGAAAATAGTAATGAAAACATAGCCATACAAATATAAAAATGAGGTATGGGTTGTTTGAATGTTCAACTACCGCTTCATAAGTTCAGTAACAAGACATTGAATGAAAGAGCATAAGAAAGAGAGAGAGAAAGAGCGTAGAAGGGTACAGAGAGAGAGAGAGAGAGAGAGAGAGAGAGAGAGAGAGAGAGAGAAGAGAAGAAGCGTACAGAAGAGAAGAAAGGATCGATTTTTCGTAATGTGCAGGCAAAGTGACAGAGAAGAGAAAACTGTGACCAGACCGTGTGAATCCTAAGTCCTATTCCTATAATAACTGCTTTTTAATATTTGTTTTTTCTTTTTCTTGGTCAAAATTAGTTTTTTTTAATATTTTAAAAGTTAATTAATCATGATGTCAAAATAAAGTGTTAATTAATAATTTGTATCTACACTTCAATTTTGATTTCTATATTAAAAACATTATATTTTATTTTGTATCATTCAAAAAATTTATATATTTATTTTCATTTAAACAAGTGTTATATATACCTTTTACCCATATTATAAATTTTTACAGGATTTCTTTTATTAGTAAATCACATATTAGGAAAATTAGATAATAGAGTCCTTTAAAAAGTATTATATTTTAAAATTATTTTATTATTTTTCAAATATTAAATTAATAATATACTTCTAAAATCTAATATAATGATTTATTAATGTATTCTTACTTTTTGACAGTATACTTTCTGGAAAAATAAATAATCACAAGATTAAAACATCACCATCAAAAACCAGATTAAAACATAATATATTGATTACACAAAAATTAAAATGTAGAACTAAAATATAGTATACTTTGTAAAAAAAAATGGTATATTTTTCTAGATCATCAAAATAAAATATAATACAAAAAAATGAAACCCACCGTATTCAAAACTCAAACTTTTGTATTTGGAATAGATTTAACTCCTCTAAAATAAAAAATATATTTTAAATAATAAAATAGTTAAAATAGTTAAAAGAAAATCAGTCCTTATAAATATAAATTAATTATTATCTATACAATATAATAAATGAATATGAGTCAAAAACGAATTTTTTCTTTGTTACCAAATTGAGAGATCTGAAGGAATTGTGTGGTCTAAAGGTTTGGCATTTGGCACACGTATTTGTCGTGATCGTCTGTGTATATAATATTTTTGGCATTTTGTGGAACCGACTTTGATGTAAATTAGGGTTTGTTGATCTCACCAAAATAGAGTAGTCATTATGGAATGCATGTTCCTCACACAGCTGTTATTCCGTTTGGGACCAACCCATTACGCAACCTTTATTTTTCTATTTCTTTTTTCGGTTTTTGTT
The DNA here is from genome assembly GCA_026586105.1 of Hylodesmum podocarpum. Taxonomy (NCBI): domain Eukaryota; kingdom Viridiplantae; phylum Streptophyta; class Magnoliopsida; order Fabales; family Fabaceae; genus Hylodesmum; species Hylodesmum podocarpum. The sequence goes on along the minus strand of JALJEV010000519.1, from coordinate 1,566,038 downwards.
TTTATTTATTTATTTATGTTCCATCTACATCTCGTGTTAAATTTTTTATTCAACTAAATTACTGCTTTTTTTTTTTTTTTTTGCATGCCAATTTCATCGTATATCTTTTAACATTGTTTCGATAGATTTTCCTATTTTTTATGATAGATAAATATTAAATGTATATTTTATATTTTCAAATATATTAAATATGTATTTTTAATTAAATATTTTTATAGGATAGAAGAAATTAAGATTAGTAACACCATTAGATTCATTTAATATTTATAAGTTATATATACTAACAAATATTTATTTAATATTAAAAATAATTAAAAATTACCTTAAAAGTATTAGAATAATACAAAAAATTTAGAACTCAAATTATTAAACTAGTAGCGTAGTATACATCCAAAAGGGAGAAGAAAATGAATTCTGAGAATGTATAATTGTAAAGTACAAAAACACATCAGAAGGGGGTTGAATTGTGTAGACTATTTTTAAAACTTTTTTCTATAAGATGATGCGTTTGCGTCTGTTGCTTTCAAAACCTGATCAGACACAAGATTGTTTTCTTCTATAAGATTGATTTTATTATCAAACTATTCAAGTTATTATTCCCTGTTAGTTAACAGATAAAATAATAGAGAAGACAACAATATTTTTATATTGGTTCGTCTGATCAAGACTACATCCAGTTCCCAGCAACACGCTGAGGTTTCACTATGAGTATTCTTTGAACCCAGCCACTCCTGGCTAAATACAGATATTATTTCAAGGCACCTTCTCGGACTAAACAAATTCTTTGAACCCAAATTTCTCCACAAAGCAAACAGTATTCTTTTGAACACACGACCTCCACAAAGCAAACAGAGGTATCCTTTGAAACACACCTCCCACAAAGCAAACAGAGGTATTCTTTGAAACACAACCTCCTCAGGCTAAGAGCACCACAACAGTGGATTTAGGAAGATGAAAGAATAAGTTTATCCTCTACGTAGAGAGGGATTTTACAATGAGATCTATTCTAAGTTCAGGGCGAGTGAACTTTGCTTGAGAGCTTGAAGCTTGAATATGATTTCTTTGTTCTGCAGTTCGCCAACCTTCTCTTGAAGTAATGAAGTCCTTTTATAGAGAGCTTCTTCAAGTATCCGTTAGACTAAAGATTTGAACATTAGTCCTTTGTCTTGGGGTTTTCAACCATGTGACAGAAATCAATCAGAATAATTAATATTTGCACAGACTTTTTCTGACTTGATCAGACACATCAACAAAAAGCATGTTTATTTTTCGTGTTGCAGTGGTTTTTGCACAGATCTCTATTTTGTCTTTGGAAGCTTCTACGAGTAACAGTTAGATTTGAATTGGGACGCGAGTTACTCCGTCTGAACTTCATTAAACAAGGTAGACAAATGAATAAATAAATGAGTTGTGTTTTGAATTCATTCGTCTGTCTCCTTCCGTCTGTTCCTTCTGATCGTTTTCTTGATCGATGCTTGATCTGTGTTCTTGATCCCCGAGGCTCTTGGATGTTCCTTCAGTCTGTGCTCTTCCGTCTAATGCTTCAGTCTGAGGCTTCAGTCTGTGCTCTTCCGTTTGATGCTTCAGTCTGAGGCTTCAGTCTGTGCTCTTCCGTCTGTTCCTTCCGTTTGTGCTCTTTCTTCCGTCCACAGGCACAACAAACTGTTTTGTAATTATCAAAACTAAGATGCTAAATCATCTTGACTTAACAATCTCCCCCTTTTTGATGATTACAGACCATACTAGCAGATCCTTGATCTTCTACTTGAGACAGAGCAAAAAGATGTATCAGAGTTAGAGAGATGATCTTTATTAGACTGAACTTGAAAGAGTAACAGATCAAAATCTCCACTCAACTTGTTCTTCATCCTTTTTTCTTCTTCTGCATCTGAATTTCCTTTCAGATTGAGCACTTGTACTATGCTCCCCCTCAGCTTCTGATCTTTTTTTTTTTTTTTTTTATTTTGTTTTGCTCCCTCTCAACTTTTGATCTTTTTTTTTTTTTTTTTTTTTTTTGTTTTGCTCCCCCTCAACTTTTGCATCTTTCTTTTTCTTCTTCCCCTTGGGTTGTACACATTTTTTTTATTCTTATTTCTCTTTCATCCTTATTTCTCATTTATCTCCCTCTTGGGCTGCAATCATCAAAAACATCTTTTCTTAAATCTTTTGCATCCTCTGGGTTTTCCCACGGAGGCTTCCAAGACATTCTTATCTCTCATTACTTTCTTTCGTCTGATGAGGTGTATCTAAGGATAACGTGCCTCTTGCTTTAAAAAGCTAGACATATGTAAAACATTAAAGAGCTTTATCTTGTACGCTCAACAGAGATGTTAGAAGATAACATGACGTTGCGTCTGTTAAAGAGTCAGATAGAATATTTCAACTAATGATCAAACGCAGCGTTTTGTCTATAGACGATAAGGATAGACAAAAGAAATTTAAACAGATAAGAAAACTTATTCAAATGAGACAATTATTTCTAAGTTTTCAAAAAAGATTTGTTTAAATTATTTGTAAGAGAGTTTGAATCATTGAAAAACATTTTGAATAAATTAATATCAAAGGTCTTTTTTTTTTGGATGTACACATGAACAACTCACCTTGCTTAAAACATTATTTCAAGCTCCATTCAATTGATATTTGAATGCACTTCTTCAATGCACTTGGGTACAATTTTTCTTGACACCAAAGCACGTTCAGAAAGGTCTCTAAAATTTGACCTGTTTGCATTCTTTGAAAATTTTGCTTCTTCCATCTGAATTGGTGAATCTGTCTTCTTAAGACCCATAGATGGAAGATCTCTTACATGATCTGTTGTTTTAGAATAAGGACATGTTGATGATCACATATTGCATGTATCCATTGTTCAGATTATACCATCTTTATACATTCTCTCTTTCTATCTGCAACAAAAATTATTTTTGATCTTGGTACCCAGATTTTCTTAGGTCCAATTTTGTTAGTCGTAAGGTTCCGTCAAAGTTCTTACATGACCTTCGATCATTTCTTTGAGACCTCAAATGAAAAATATGCATGTTTCTACATACAGACGAATTAATTTGTGATTTTCTTTCGTCTGTCACATGATTATAACCAAGTTCACTCTTGTTAAGAGGAGATCTTCCATAGTTTAAAGTATTTTTGAGCTTGGAAGAACTCAAGATGAACTTGTTTAAATCTTTCTTTAAGAGTTCATTTTCTTCTTTTAAATTTTCAAGAAGAAGATGACTCTTTTCAGTATCAGACGAAGAGGATGATTCATCTGATATGTTTTTCTCAGATAACTGAACATTTATAGCTTTCAGATTTTCAATTTCTTCTAAAGCCTTTTTGAGCTTAGATTTGCAATTTATATATTCTTGAGCTATAAAATGTGAGTTAACAAGAAGAACATCATATGACATGTCCTCATAGTCTGACTCTGAATCTGAAGAAGATGATGATAAACTAGATATATTTAAAAGATCTACCTCATATGATAGTCTTGCCATGAGACAGATATTTGCATTCTTTTTTTCAGATGATTCGTTTGAGCTTTCATCATCGAGATCATCCCAAGATGTTTGTTTCTTCTTTCTTCTAATCTTTTTGGGATCCCTCTTCTTCATCAATCTTTTTAATCTTCTTGCCATCAAGGATATTTCTTCTTCAGAGGAAATCTTCTGAGTCTGTTGATTCTGCTTTCTTCATACTTGACTCTTCTCCATCAAACTCATCAATGTTGGATAGAGCAATAAGCTCTTAAATTTTCAGCTTCCCCTTTTTACACAAATGAACTTCATGCACTCTCAGCGCTCCAATGAGTTCATCTAGAGTAAGGGTCTTCATATTTCTCCCAACAGATATAGCAATGGAAATAGTTTCCCATGGTGCAGGTAAGCTGTCCAAAATCTTCATGTTATTTTGGGCTCTTGAAAAAGTAATTTCCAATGCAGCTAGCCCATTCAGAATAGTTTGGAATCATCCAAACATTCTGTCTATAGATTCTTTTCTTTCCATGGAGAACATTTCGTATTCTCTTTGAAGGGTGACAGCTTTCCTAAGTCTGACATCTTCAGTTTCCTCATAAGAGATCTTCAACGCATCCCAAAGCTCTTTGGCTCTTTTGTAGGCACAGAATCTGTTATATTCTGTCCTAGAAAGAGCACACGTTATGGCATAACGTGCCTTGTTGTTGAGCTCTGCGATTGTATATTCTTCATTTCCCTACTCTGATTCAGGCTTGGTTACGAGAATGTCTCCTTCTGTTATGATCTTCTACAGTCTATATTTTGTAGACTTGATATACATCTTCATCCGGTCTGCCCAGTAAGGGTAATCATTTCCAGAGAAAGCTGGAGGAGTGTTCATGGAGGAGCCTTCTGCAATGAGCATCGTCTGGGAATTCGCCATCCCGGATCTTTTCCTCTAGCAGCTGTTAAGCGCTCAACCCTTAGAGGTTGAGCTCTGATACCAAACTGTAAAGTACAAAAACAAACAAGAAGGGGGGTTGAATTGTGTAGACTATTTTTAAAACTTTTTTCTCTAAGACGATGCATTTGCGTTTGTTGTTTTCAAAACCTAATCAGATGCAAGATTGTTTTCTTCTTTAAGATTGATTTTATTATCAAACTATTCAAGTTATTATCCCCTGTTAGTTAACAGATAAAAACAATAGAGAAGACAACAATATTTTTATACTAGTTCGTCTGATCAAGACTACATCTAATTCCCCAGCAACACGCTGAGGTTCCACTATGAGTATTCTTTGAATCCAGCCACTCCTGGCTAAATACAGATATTATTTGGGCACAACCTTCTTAGGCTAAACATGTATTCTTTGAACCCAAATTCCACAAAGCTAAACAGGGTATTCTTTGAACACAAATTCCACAAAGCTAAACAGAGGTATTCTTTCAAACACAAATTTCAACAAAGCAAACAGAGGTATTCTTTGAAACACAGCCTCCTCAGGCTAAGAGCACCACAACAGTGGATTTAGGAAGATGAAAGAATAAGTTTATTCTCTACGTAGAGAGAGATTTTACAATGACATCTATTCTAAGTTCAGGGCGAGTGAACTTTGCTTGAGAGCTTGAAGCTTGAATATGATTTCTTTGTTCTGCAGTTTGTCAACCTTCTCTTGAAGTAATGAAGTCCTTTTATAGAGAGCTTCTTGAAGTATTCGTTAGACTAAAGATTTGAACGTTAGTCCTTTGTCTTGGGGTCTTCAACCGTGTGACAGAGATCAATCAGAATAATTAATGTTTGGACAGACTTTTTCTGACTTGATCAGAGACATCAACAAAAAGCATGTTTGCTTTTCGTGTTGCAGGAGTTTTGCACAGATCTCTATTCTGTCTTTGGAAGCTTCTACGAGTAACCGTTAGATTTGAATTGGGGGCGCGAGTTACTCCGTCTGAACTTCATTAAACGAGGTAGACAAATGAATAAATAAATGAGTTGTGTGTTGAATTCATTCGTTTGTCTCCTTCCGTCTGTTCCTTCGGTATGTGCTCTTCAGTCCGATGCTTCAGTCTGTGCTCTTCAGTCTGAGACTCTTCAGTCTGTTCCTTCCGTCTGTGCTCTTCCGTCTGATGCTTCAGTATGTGCTCTTCCGTTTGATGCTTCAGAGGCTTCATTCTGTGCTCTTCCGTCTGTTCCTTCCGTTTGTGCTCTTTCTTCCGTCTACAGGCACAACAAACTGTTCTGTAATTATCAAAACTAAGATGCTAAATCATCTTGACTTAACACTAATTGATAAAATAAAAAGGAATGAAAAAGTTTTCAATTATCAAATTTCCTATTTATAAGAAAATGAATACTAAGAATGTCTTTTTATTGATTAAGGTAGTCATTCTTGTCTGTGAATATATTTGGTTATTAATTTCCTATTTTCCTGTTACATTTTGGATAACATGTTTGAAGAATTAATTTCTCAATGTTTAAACTTTATCTAGAATTTTTTTTTTTAATAATGAATCTTTGTGCACTTTATTTTACTAGAAAAATATGAAATTATTTTCATTCACAGCTATGAAAAGGATTTGGGTGGAAAATAAATATAAGAAACATTCATTAAGGAATAAATTTACGATATTATTTTAAAAAATAAAAATTGAGACAGTATTTTTATATATAAATTTATGAAAAGGAAAATTATAATTTTTTTCAGGAAATTAATAATAATGACTGATAATATAAAGTGACTGATATCCATGAGAAGGACCATGTGCCCCCCACGATAACACATTCTAATTCTTTGTCTCTTATCCTAACTTTTAATAAGGAATATTATTTTCATAATTCATTAACGAAGTGGGAGCAGATCTACTACAACATCATATTAAAACAAAAAAAGATCATATGGAGTTTTGTTGAATAGCCATAGGCGTCATCTAATTTTCACCGGCTGTTTTAATGACGGTAACATGTTTTTGCCAATACTAAAGAGTGTTTGAAAGAAATTATTTAATAGGTTGATGTTAACACTGCTCTTAGAATAAACCCCAAAAAATATTTTGGCCTTGTACATGATATAAGGATTGAAAACAACTCCAACATGTTGAGGTATCATCTCAACCAAGAATGTGTGTTTGAAAAGTCTATCAATGAGAAGCAACTAGAATTAGCTAATTATTACTTCCCGGAAAACTAAGTAATTTTAACGAAATGTAAATGGTCGCTAAAAGTCCTTCTGTATAAGGTTCAAGTGTTCATCTAATTTTTTTTGGTATTTTCATCTAATCTGTATACACATATAATATAATATAATTTATGATAAGGTTATATATGTCTTTTTGTTGTTCAGTACTAACTAAATAACTTGAACACATTAACACAGCTACCGAGACTGTCACAGAATATGCAGGCCCGACCTTAATTAGGCCCAATCACAGATTATCAACAGTACGTGCATCTGATTGCTGTTAGTCAACAGTGCATCAACTGTTTTCTGTTCAGTTGGTTAGTTCTACTAGGACTTATCTCTACTATATAAAAGAAGCCATTATACTGTACACAACATTCAATTAAAATTAATCTGTTTTCCCTCTCAATTAAAATTAAACCCAGATCATTTAGTTTATTGTTCCAGAATTTTGGCCTAGAGGTCAAATGTTCATATAATTCTGCTCTAATTAACTTCCCATTTTCCTTTTTCTACTACGTTGTCATTTTTTAAGTTACACTTTTCGTTCACAACAGTGATCTTTCCAAGGTTTATATATACACGTATACTTCATTCTGTTTTCATTCAACTGTTCATTTCCTATTTTCTGAAACCAATCATATTCTTATATTATTTATTTGGTCCAATTCTGAATTTCCAATAGCTCTTAGACTCTTAGTCTTATTGTCTGATACTGTCAGTATAAAATTCCTATAGTTTCTTGGCCTTAAATTTTGTTTTCAAAGAAGTAGAATTGAAATTGAGTAGACAGGTGTGGAACAAGACATTCTATAATCATGCCACATATCCACTAATTCACATAGAAATCAAAATAGACTATATTTAACAGTGAAGCTGCGATACGTGATACTTAAAATAAATAGACAATTCCACACTGTTAAGTAAGACAAATATTCTACGAAGACCGCTATGTAACAACCGTTTTAAGGATAAACAACACCTGCTAGTAATATATAATCAAAACCAACAAATATATGTTGTAATAAAACAAAAAAGAAAGATCAAGGCAAAGGAATTACTGATCAAAAACTGTAACTTATTCATATTACAACTAAACTTTGAGTAAATTTCCCACAAAATGCACTGTGATAAGGTTCTTGCCCTCAAAGGTGGAATTGAAGAGGAGAGTGTGAAACAAGACATTCTCTGGTCATGCCATATATCCACTAATTCAATTCATTCTTTGACGATTTTCATGAGTTGTCATCCTTGTCTTCCTTTTCACCTTTTTATTAGCTTGACTTCCAACCATTCTCACAAGCCATTGAGGCTTCCCTATCAATAATACACAGCATCCAATGCCCACTCCAAATACCATTCCACATCCATATCCAATAGCCACTGGTTTCCAACCAAATCCAAATCTCTCTTCTCTCCACAAGTTCTGTGAAGGTGGAGAAGGGTCAATGCTGCATTTCTTTGACAATGGAACTCCACATAACCCCAAGTTTCCCTCATAGGAATCATTGGAAAAGGTATTCAACTGTTTTCCTTGAGGTATTTCTCCCGTAAGATGGTTGTGAGAAAGGTTCAAGACTTCAAGAAAGTTCAGATTGGCTAACTCTGTAGGAATCCTACCAGTGAGCACATTTGAGGAGAGATCCAATGATTCTATGTTTTTCAAATTTCCCACGGATTGGGGAATAGGACCACTGAATTTGTTATGGGAAAGGTTGAGCCCTTTGAGTGCATGAAGATCTCCAATAACATTTGGAATATCTCCTTCAAATTTGTTTCTTGAAAAATCAATACTTACAAAAGCTTTTGGAATTTTGTTCAGTGTCATACTGATTGCTTTTGTTGTCACAGTCAATGAATATTGGTATGTTTCATTTGCAACATCCATTTCCATGTACTGCGGATTTCTGTTCACTTCATCTTGAACGACACTCTTCATGGCCTTAAAATTTTGTATGTAGCGTGTTGGTATTGGGCTGCTGAAGTTGTTGGATGAAATATCAAAAATAACTAAACTTTGAAATGGTTTCTTGCTCTTTAAACTGGGAATGGAACCGTGCAACTTATTGGATTGCAAAACCAGTACTTCCAAATATGGTAGAGTTTGAAGCCAATAGGGAAATGTATCCTCAATTTGATTGTTGCCAAGATTTAAGAACACCAGAGCTGTGCAATTGGACAAAGATTTTGGCAAAGGACCTTGTAATTGGTTACCGTTGAGATTCAAAGCACGGAGAGAGCTGCTCTTTGAAAAGGTAATTGACAAGGTGCCATAAAGATTATTCATCTGTAAATCTAAAACTTGAAGATTTGATAAGTTGGAAAGGCATTGAGGAATGATGCCTGTGAATTTGTTGTGGGACAAGGTGAGACTCTGAAGTGAACTTGCATTGCAAATTGATGAAGAGATGCCACCAGTGAGTTGGTTAAAACTAAGATCAAGGTAATTGAGATTATAGTTCTGTGAGAATTGGTCTATTGGTGTTGTCAATAGGTTATGAGAGAGGTCCAAATAATTTAATGAACCCATGTCATGCAACCACTTTGGCACTGTTCCATTAAGTTTGTTTTTGGACAGATCGAGAGATCCCAAAATTGGAACTTCTACTACTGAGAATTTCGGAAATTCAGTTAAACCCATGGAAGATAAGTCCAACAAGTTTAAGTTGGAGAAACTGTAATTGACATTGGATTTGAAATTTAGTGATAATTGACTATTGTGAGAAAGGGAAAGAGTTTCCAAGTTCTGAAGCTTGGAAAAGTGTGGAAAGTGGACAGATCCACTTAAGTTGTTTGATGATAGCCACAAGTGATTAAGGTTTTTAAGGCTGAAAGTGGATTCTACAATATTGCCTTGCAGCTTGTTGTTACACAAATTTAGAGACTGCAAGGAATATGATGAGATTTCACTAATTTGGCCAGTAAACTGATTATTGGATAGATCTAACTCAATCAGAGACGGCAGAGAAAAACACCAAGATGGAACTGTTCCATTTAGAAAGTTTTCATGGAACACTAACTGAGTTACATTAGAAAGTCCTGTTATTTTGTTGGGCAGAGGACCTTCCAATTTATTATAAGAAAAATCCAAGACAGAAAGTTGAGGCAAGTCAAACAACGAAGATGGGATTTGCCCTCCTAAATTGTTATCCTCAAGAATTAGAATTTCCAATTTAGTTAGTCCAGCAAACACATCTGGGATTTGACCACTCAATTCATTCCCTGGAAGATACAAGTAAATGAGGTGTTGAAGATTTGAAAGTGTTGATGGCAACTCACCCTCCAAATTGTTATGATTCAAAACCAATTCTTCAAGTTTGTTTGACTGGGAAAAGACATTTGGAATTTGACCGCTGAGATCATTATAGGAGAGATATAGAGAAGTTAGACGTGGAAGGGTTAAGAGTGAGGATGTGATTGAACCATTGAGATAATTAAATGAGAGATCGAGGAAAGTAAGATGTGTGAGGTTTGAGAAAGTGTCATTTGTCAACTTTACCCTTATCCCAGTGTCTCTGAGGCTAAGAGTAACCAAAGAGGAAGACCTATTAAGCGACCCAATTGAAATTGAAGACATATCTGTCCAGTCTAAAACAAGCTGCCTTAAATCTGTTGCATTGTGGACAAACCTCTTCCAACTCCTTTCTTTCAACTTTAACTGAAAATCATTAATAGAGAGATCAAGTGATTGCAATTTGGAAAGGTGTGAGATTTGAGAACTAATTTCACCTTTAAAGTTAGAATGAGACAAATTAAGGTTTGTGAGGCTCACTAACCCACCAAAGGCAGATGACACGGGTGATTGACGGAAGTCATTGTAAGCGAGGTTGAGTGATTGGAGATTATAAAGACTGAAAAGTGTACTGTTTTGATGTATTTTACCAAAAAGTCCACTGCAGGAGAGATCTAAGGCGATGACACGACGAGAGATGGGGTGGCAAGTGACTCCATCCCAAGAACAACAATCTGTCCCATTTTCTCACGTTTCCGTCTTTGGAAAATACACATCAATGCAATCATCATGATAATGATTATAAATAGTGAAGGAGGTTTTGAATTGAAGCAAGGCAAAGGTATCATGGGAATGGCATAAGGAATGGGAGGATGAAATAAATAGCAACATGAAATGGTAACACATAAGAACCAACCAACCCCTCCATGATTTCATATTGTCTACAATTACAAAAGGTTTTCTGTAATGGAAAATACGCACGAATAGATAACGTATGTAAGATGAATATTTATAGCCAAATTAAGAACAAGAGATGCAGTTTTCGTGTCTACTTTCAAGACTTCTTTAAGAAAAACTCGTAAAACCTCCCTAATCGAAGCCCACTTGCAATTATCTAAAAGTAAAAAAAGTAAAAATAAACCTTCCTATTTGATTTTTGTTTCGAAACTCCACTCTCAATTATATTCATAGGATAATATCAACATTTGTTAGAATATATCCCCATCAGACAAAATAAAGAAATAATAAAAAAAAGAAGAATATTTTGGCTTATAACTTCACCCACAAGTAACTTCCCCATACTTAAAAAGAGAGGAAACATGGATATTAAACAATTTCTGACGCAGATCAGAACCAACTTTTTGTTTCAAACAAATATGCTTGATATGTAACAAATAGGACCATGATGAAGCTTAGAAATTAATATTTTAGCTAATGAGAAAGCAAAATTTCACTGATGCGGTACACTTGACTTGGAAAATTCCAAATACTGCCACATATTGTGACTTGGAAGTCATTGCCCGCAACATGGGACATAACAACTTACATCAATGCTTAAATAATCGTCTGTCGTCTGTGTATATAATAATGTAGGATAATTAAATCAAAATCGTGGTGATTAAAGTCTCAGCTACAGGAAAACAAAAAATTGAAGGACTAGGTCAAATTATAATTATAATCATAATAATGGTTTTGTATCTTAAATAAACAAAATGTTTATTTGGTTTGGAATTTTGATAGTTCCACACCAATCAACTTTCACATGAAAATTAAAAACTTGAATCATTAAAATGACATCCATTTTCTACACATATATAATGGCATTAAGGTTGTCCCTACCACCGCTAGTGGAATTGACTTGAAAGTCAATAACCACAAAATTTAAAAATCAAAATGGAGTCTAACCTAACATTCACTTTCATCTTTAAACTTTGTTTGCAGTATGTAGCACCTATGAGATGAGTTAGTTTTAATAGCACTAAATAATTAATATTAACTTTACTTAAATCTTAATAATGTGAAGCAAGAATAAAGCTTAAAAATGCCAACTAGAAGTGAAATGACATGACCAATGGCATTTTGTAATTTACTCTAATTGTGTGTTTGGTTTACAGTTGAATTCAACGTCAATCAACTTTGAGACAAAAGATAAAAACATGAAGCTTTGAAAATTTGCATTGGAACAGAAAATTTCTCCGTTCAACGTAATTTTAACACTAATCTAAACATGTACAGAGTAGTTAAGTAGAATTGAGTTTATATAACCATTTCAATTGAGAAATACATCTAAACAAGTATTGCATTGATGTTTCAAGGGAAACGTTAATCTAAATTTAAAATAGAATTTAGATGCTAATTTTAATAATCTAGTTAGCATATTACATTTAAATTTACTATGCATATTAAATTCAAATTAGGCTAAATCATTTTTTAATATGCAGTTACATTGATGTATAAGTCATTGTCAGTGATACCAGTAACATTTTCATTTATGATATTTAGAATTTTTATTTTTTTGATGCACGAGAAAACTAAAAGACAAGGAAAGAAAGGAAAAGAGAGTAATGTCGGATGAATACTGTAGCGATGGAATCCAAGTCCAGGTTGAGGGGTTTAGATGTCTTCAAAGAAAAGTTGTAACAATTTAGAGTATTTTAATTTGCTTTCTTAAATGAAATGACATGTCGGATAATTATATCAAAATCGTGGTGATTAAAATCTCAGCCACAGGAAAACAAAATATTGAAGGACTAGGTCAAATTATAATTTTAATCATAATAATGGTTTTGTGTCTTAAATTAACAAAATGTTTATTTGGTTTGCAATTTTGATAGTTCCACATCAATTAACTTTCACATGAAAATTAAAAACTTGAATCATTAAAATGACATCCATTTTCTACCCATCTATAAGGGCATTAAGGTTGTCCCTACCACCACTAGTGGAATTGAGTTGAAAGTCAATAACCACAAAATTTAAAATTTAAAATGGACTCTAACCTAACGTCCACTTCTCATCTTTAAACTTGGTATCTTAATCATCTATTTTCTTTACAGTATCTATCGCGGGGAGTGTTCCATATGAGATTAGTTAGTTTTAATACCACTAAAAAATTAATATTAACTTTTCTTAAATCTTAATCATCTATATATGTTGTTGATACAAGTCTATCCTACCTACTTAGCCCTGACCATGAAAAATTCTGAGGTAATCATGTCAAGCAAGAATAGACCTTAAACATATAGTTTTTGTTTATTTGATAAATGTAACATTTTCCATTTTCTAGCCCATCCATTACCCATCGTTCATTCATTGCCCGCAAGATGGGACATAAGAACATACATGAATGCTTATACAATAGAGAAAGAGCTTAGAAGCGTACAGAGGGAGAGAAGAGAAGAACCGTATAGAAGAGAAGAAATTAAGGAAGAAGTGTTGTACTAAAACACAGGGTTATGGAGTTTTGTTGAATAGCCATAGGCCTCATCTAATTTTCACCGGCAGTTTTAATGACAGTAACATGTTTTGGCCATTAATAAAGAGTGTTTCAAAGAAATAATTAAATAGAGTTATGTTAACACTGCTCTTAGAATAAACCCCAAAAAATGTTTTGGCCTTGTACATGATATAAGGATTGAAAACAACTCCAAGATGTTGATCATGAGGTATCATCTCAACCACGAATGTGTGTTTGGAAAGTCTATCAATGAGAAGCAACTAGAATTAGCTTTTATGGTAAAAACTTGAGTTTCAAAATTCATTCCAAATAGTAATAATAATGTGTCATGACTCAAAAAATTTGGTTCTGTGACGAAGTGAAGTAATTAATGGACATGTTCATTACAAGCATCTCTTACATAGACTTCTCGTTTATATTTATATTGAAAAAGCATTTAGGACAACATTATATATATAAGTGATCGATAAAATATGATTCCAAATATATTTTCCAATTTATGATCAAGAAATATATATCTTTCAAATTATACCAAATTGATTAGGCATGAAATTCAATTAAATATCACCACATCGAAATTCTCTTTTGTTGCAATTACCTTTTCCTTTTGCGGCAAGAGAAATTGCCGCTAAAATTATTACTTCCTGGGAAGCTAAGTAATTTTAACGAAATGTAAAAGTCCGTTTGTATGAGGTTCGAGTGTTCATCTAACTTTTTTGGTTTGTTCATCTAAGTTGTATGCACATATAATATAATATAATTTATGATAAGGTTATATATGTTTTTTGTTGTTCAGCACTAACTAATTAACTTGAAAACATTAACATAGCTATCGATACTGTCACAGAATATGCAGGCCCGACCTTAGGCCCAATCACGGATGGACCTTAGACCCAATCACGGATGGAAATGATTTGGTAGACAACTAGAATACGCAGACAACCAGTTATAAAATGTGAACAGAGAGAAATACGTATATATTATGTGAGTGAGTTGACAGTTGGCTACGTATTACAGTTGTTAGCGAAGTAAAGTTGATAACGGATTATCAATAGTACAGATCATCTGATTGCTGTTAGTCAACTGTGCATCAACTGTTTTGTGTTCAGTTGGTTAGTTCTACTACGCCTTATCTCTACTATATAAAAGAAGCCATTATACTGTACACAACAATCACTTGAAATTAATCAATTTTCACTCGTGATCATTTCAATTTACTAACAGAGACAGGTTAATCGAGTTTCAATTATCTTGTTACATTAATATTTATAACATGACAATATTTTTAAAATTCTTTATCTAATTCTATTTTAAATAATATTAAATATTATTTCTTAATTCATAATTTGTCTCATGGTACACATACATGAACCAGTGTGTGTATAATATATATAACTTGAGCACAAGATATATACTCCAAGGGTTACAGAGTAATTTATCCATTGGAACAGGGAAAACTGCGTATTTCGTTTTATTTTGTTTTTTGTTTTTTTTTTCTTCAATAAATGTTAGTTATTAGCATTACTATCTTGTCTAACTCGTAAGCTTGTCATATAACACTAACAACTAACAAGGGTCTAGTTATGTTCTTGATACTCAATTTCTTGTTCTGATATTTCCTTCTTCTACAATTTATGTCTTCGAATGTTCTCCTTATATATCATAGACTTTCCCGTATTCTTATTTCCTTTAAGTTCTTGTTCTTTGGTGCACTTGTGACATACTCAAAATTTGTTCCAAGCACGATCAACTTTCTTTATCTTGAACATTAGACTTCAGCCATCTATAACAAGTGTGAAAATATTTTTCCAAGGTATAAGAAACCAATAATAATAGACATCTAATTCAAGATCAACCCAGCTCATTTAGTTTGTTGTTCCAGAATTTTGGTCTAGAGGTCAAAATGTTCATACAATTATGCTCTAGTTAACTTCCCATATTCCTTTTTCTACTACGTTGTCATTTTTTAATTTACATTTTTCGTTCTCAGTAGTGATCTTTCCAAGGTTTATATATACACGTATATTTCATTCTGTTTTAATTCAACTGTTCATTGATTATTTTCAGAAGCCAATCCTATTCTTATATTCTTCATTTGGTCCAATTCTGAATTTTCAATAGCTCTTAGATTCTTAGTCTTATTATCTGATACTGTCAGTACAAAATTCCTATAGGTTCTTGCCCTTAAGTTTGTTTTTTCCAAGAAGCAGAGTTGAAATTGAGCAGACAGGTGTGAAACAAGACATTCTGTAATCATGCCACATATCCACTAATTCACATAGAAATCTAAATAGACTATATTTAACAGTGAAGCTGCGATATGACATACTTGAAATAAATACACAATTCCATACTGACAAATATTCTAGCAATGACCGCTATGTAACAACCAAAATAAACAGCACCAGCTACTAATATATAATCAAAACAAACAAATATATGTATTGAATAAAACAAAAACAAAATATCAAGGCAAGTGAATTATACAGATCAAAAGCTGTAACTTATATTAAAACTAAATTTAGAATAAATTTTGCATTCAATGCACTGTGATAAGGTTCTTGCCCTCAAAGTTGGAATTGAACAGGAGAGTGTGAAACAAGACACTCTCTGGTCATGCCAGATATCCACTAATTCATTCTGTGACGGTTTTCATGAGTTCTCATCCTTGTCTTCCCTTTGACCTTTTTATTAGGTTGACCTCCAACCATTCTCACAAGCCATTCAGGCTTCCCTATCAATAATACACAGCATCCAATGCCCACTCCAAACACCATTCCACATCCATATCCAATAGCCACTGGTTTCCAACCAAATCCAAATTTCTCTTCTCTCCAGAAGCTCAATGAAGGCGAGGAACGTTGTTCTGGGTCGCATTTCTTTGACAATTGGAATCCACACAACCCCAAGTTTCCCTCAAAGGAATCATTGGAAAATGTATTGAACTGTTTTCCTTGAGGTATTTCTCCCATGAGATTGTTGTGGGAAAGGTTCAAAACTTCAAGAAAGTTCAGATTGGCTAACTCTGTAGGAATCCTACCAGTGAGCATATTTGAGGAGAGATCCAATGATTCTATGTTTTTCAAATTTCCCACGGATTGGGGAATAGGACCACTGAATTTGTTATGGGAAAGGTTGAGCCCTTTGAGTGCATGAAGATCTCCAATAACATTTGGAATCTCTCCTTCAAATTTGTTTCTTGAAAAATCAATACTTACAAAAGCTATTGGAATTTTGTTCAGTGTCATACTGATTGCTTTTGTTGTCACAGTCAATGAATATTGGTATGTTGCATTTGCAGCATCCATTTCCATGTACTGCGGATTTCTGTCCACTTCATCTTGAAAGACATTCTTCATGGCCTTAAAATTTTGTATGTAGACTTTTGGTATTGGGCCACTGAAGTTGTTGGATGAAATATCAAAAATAACTAAACTTTGAAATGGATTCTTGCTCTTTAAACTGGGAATGGAACCGTGCAAGTTATTGGATTGCAAAACCAATACTTCCAAATATGGTAGAGTTTGAAGCCAATGGGGAAATGTATCCTCAATTTGATTGTTGCCAAGATTTAAAAATTGCAGACCTGTGCAATTGGACAAAGATTTTGGCAAAGGACCTTGTAATTGGTTACCGTTGAGATTCAAAGTACCTAGCCGACTGTTATTTGAAAAGGTAATTGACAAGGTGCCATAAAGATTATTCATCTGTAAATCTAAAACTTGAAGATTCGATAAGTTCGAAATGCATTGAGGAATGATGCCTGTCAATTTGTTGTGGGACAAGGTGAGACTCTGAAGTGAACTTGCATTGCAAATTGATGAAGAGATGCCACCAGTGAGTTGGTTAAAACTAAGATCAAGATAAAAGAGATGATAGTTTGGTGAGAATTGGTCCATTGGTGTTGTCAAAAGGTTATGAGAGAGGTCCAGATAATGTAATGAACCCATGTCATGCAACCACTTTGGCACCGTTCCATTAAGTTTGTTATTGGACAGATCGACAAATCCCAAAATTGGAACTTCTACTATTGAGAATTTTGGAAATTCAGTTAAACCCATTGAAGATAAATCCAAATAGGTTAAGTGGGAGAAACTGTAATTTACATTGGATTTGAAATTTAGTGATAATTGATTATTGTGAGAAAGGGAAAGATTTTCCAATTTGTGAAGCTTGGAGAAGAGTGGAAAGTGGACAGATCCACTTAAGTTGTTTGATGATAGGCACAAGTGACTAAGGTTTTTAAGGCTGAAAGTGGATTGTACAACATTGCCTTGCAGCTTGTTGTTACACAAATTTAGAGACTGCAAGGAATATGATGAGATTTCACTTATGTGCCCTGTGAACTGATTATTTGATAAATCCAAATGCAGCAGAGATGGCAAAGATAAACACCAAGAAGGAACTGTCCCATTTAGAAAGTTGCCATTGAACCATAACCAAGTTCCATTTGAAAGTCCTGTTATTTTGTCGGGCAGTGGACCCTCCAATCTATTATTAGAAAAATCCAAGAAGGAAAGTTGAGGCAAGTCAAACAAGGAAGATGGGATTTTCCCTTCTAAATTGTTATCCTCAAGACTTAGAGTATTCAAATTGGTTAGTCCAGCAAACACATTTGGGATTTGACCACTCAGTTTATTCTCTGAAAGATCCAAGTGAATGAGATGTTCAAGATTTGAAAGTGTTGATGGCAACTCACCACCCAAATTGTTAGAACTCAAATCCAATTCTTCAAGTTCGTTTGACTGGTGAAAGACATTTGGAATTTGACCACTGAGATCATTATAAAAGAGATTTAGACAAGTTAGACGTGGAAGGGTTAAGAGTGAGGATGAGATTGACCCATCGAGGTAGTTAATTGAGAGATCAAGGGAAGCAAGATGTGTGAGGTTAGAGAAAGAGACAGAGATTGGCCCTTGGAATATATTCCTTGAAAGAGACAAGTGAATGAGATGTTGAAGATTTGAAATTGTTGATGGCAACTCACCTTCGAAATTGTTATAGCTCAAATCCAATTCTTCAAGTTTGTTTGACTGGGGAGAGACATTTGGAATTTGACCGCTGAGATAATTTACTTGGAGATTTAGATAAGTTAGACGTGGAAGGGTTAAGAGTGAGGATGGGATTGAACCATCGAGATTATTATATGAGAGATCGAGGGAAGTAAGATGTGTGAGGTTTGAGAATGAGGCAGGGATTGACCCTTGAAATTCACAGGATGAGAGATACAGGTGTTCAAGTTTTGGTAAACAGAGAATGTCATTTGTCAACTTTCCCCTCAACCCAGTGTCTATGAGACTAAGAGTAAGCAAAGAAGAAGACCGATTAAGCGGCCCAATTGAAATTGATGACATATCTGTCTCATCTAAAACAAGATGCCTTAAATCTGTTGCATTGTGGAGAAAACTCTTCCAAGTGCTCTCTTTCAACTTTATCTGATAATAATTAAAAGAGAGATCAAGTAATTGCAATTTGGAAAGGTGTGAGACTTGAGAACTAATTTCACCTTCAAAGTTAGAATTAGATAAATTAAGGTTTGTGAGGCTCACTAACCCACCAAAGCCAGATGACACGGGTGATAGACGGAAGTCATTGTAAGCAAGGTTGAGTGATTGGAGATTATAAAGACCGAAAAGGGTACTATTTTCATCAATTTGACCATAAAGTTGACTACAGCTGAGATCTAAGCCGATGACACGACCAGAGATGGGGTGGCAAGTCACTCCATCCCAAGAACAACAATCTGTCCCATTTTCCCATGATTCCATCTTTGGATAATGAACATCAATGCATTCATAAAACTGATAAGTATTAAGAATAGTGAAGGAGGTTTTGAAGTGAAGCAAGGCAAAGTTATCATGGGAATGGCATAAGGAATGGGAGGATGTAATAAAGAGCAACATGAAATGCCAACACACAATAACCAGCAATCCCCTCCAAGATTTCATATTGTCTACAATTTCAAAAGGTTTACTAGAATGGAAAATATGGACGAATATATAACTAATTTAAGATGAATATTTATAGCCAAAATAAAAACAAGAGATGCATTTTTGTGTCTAAATTAAGCATTCATGTTGGTCCTACTTTCAAGACTTTCTTTTAAGAGCCCATCTCTCAAGCAAACAAACGTGTTTCATTTTCTAATCCTCTCATTACGGTATATATGAAGCTTGTCCTCAATAATGTCTTATCAATTGACTTGGACCACATTTTCTCCAAGCAAGGAATGTTTGATTTTTCTGCTTCATATCTTCATTTTACTTTTTTTGACATGACAAATGATATTTAGAATTTTTTATTTTTCTTTTATGCATGAGAAAACTAAAAGACAAGGAAATTAGAAAGGAAAAGAGAGTAATGTCTGATGAAAAGACTAGGTCAAATTATAATTTTAATCATGATAATGGTTTTGTATCTTAAATGAACAAATGTTTATTTGGTTTGCAATTTTGATAGTTCAACACCAATCAACTTTCACATGAAAATTAAAAACTTGAATCATTAAAATGACATCCATTTTCTAGACATCTATAATGGCATTAAGGTTGTCCCTACCACCGCTAGTGGAATTGAGTTGAAAGTCAATAACCACAAAATTTAAAATTTAAAATGGACTCTAACCTAACGTCCACTTCTCATCTTTAAACTTGGTATCTTAATCATCTATTTTCTTTACAGTATCTATCGCGGGGAGTGTTCCATATGAGATGAGTTAGTTCTAATACCACTATATATAATTAATCATCACGCATAGTTTTTGTTGATTTGATAAATGTAACATTTTCCATTTTGTAGCCCATCCATCACGCATGTTTCATTGCCCGCAAGATGGGACATAAGAACATACATCAATGCTTATAGAATAGAGAAAGAGCGTAGAAGCGTACAGAGGGAGAGAAGAGAAGAAGCGTATAGAAGAGAAGAAATTAAGGATCGATTTTTTCGTAATGTGTAGGCAAAGGTTACAGAGAAGAGAAAACTGTGATCAGATCGTGTGACTCCTAAGTCCTTTTCTTATAATAACTGATTTAGTATATTTATTTTTTCTTTTTCTTCTCAAAATTACTTATTTTTAATATTTTAAAAGTTAATTAATCATGTCAATTAATCATTTGTATCTGCACTTCAATTTTAGTTTCTATATTAAAAACACTATATTTTATTTTGTATCTCCAAACAAATTTTGTATATGTATTTTCATCTAAACAAGTGTTACACCTTTTGCCCAAATTATAGTTTCTTATAGGATTTTTTTATGAGTAAATCACATTTTAGTAAAATTAGAAAATTCATTCCTTTGGAAAATAATAAAATATTTTTTATTTTAATTCTTAAATGTATCTAAAAATTAAATAATAAAATATCATATTTTAAAAATTATTTTACAATCTTTTATTTTTCAGATATTAAATTAATAATATACTTTTAAAGATCAAGTTAATGATCCACTAATATATTATACTCTTATTTATTTTTTTATTACAATTATATTCTATGGAAAAAATAAATAAATAACAAGATTAAAACATTTATGTAACATCCCAACTACAAACCGCAGCTGTAACACACCACTTCCCTATGCTTTAATGGCTACAGCATGCACTATTTAGTAAAAGAATTGAATTTTGTAAAAGAAATAAACTTAACTTTAAGTTTACAACTGTTTATATTTAAGATAAGAAACAATAGTATATTTACTCTTGGGGTAAACTAATTGATTATACTTAAAATAAGAAACAATAGTATATTTACTCTTGGGATAAACTAACATAAAATTTTAAAGTCTATGATGTCCATAATTAATGGCAACACAAAATTGAAATACAAGAGAAGCAAAGAAACATCAAGTCAAGTTTTGGGTGAATCGGGTTCCATCCCTAGGATATTCTCTTTTTGCCTCTAAACAATAATTACTTTGTTCACTTATTCATGGGTCATGATAGGTGTCAACACAACCATAATGTTTACATTTTAATACAATAACGAGATACACAGGGACAATACAACATAGCAAATAAGGAGAAACATTGTACAACTCAATTCACAATGTCTTCTAATCGGTCATGTTATGCAATTCCATATGATATGTCACTCACAACTTACTCTCATGCAATGTGGTACCATCAAATCATTGATGTCTAAGAGTATTTGTCACCTTTGACACTCTCATTGGGTATATTAGATAGTTACAGTCAAGGTAGTCAATATTGCAATAAAAGTTACTTCTCAGTAATCAGTCATAGTGGAAGTTTTCCCCACCACGAATACCCTCTAAGTCGTAGTTCATTATATCGACCAATCAAGGACTAACTGTCCTAGTTCCATTCATCACCACTTTTTGAAAACATTTTCTCTGCACTTAATGTTTACGATCATCTTCCTCATTTTTTCGAAACATCGTGCTTCACACACATGTCTACCCAGGACAACCTCACTACTCCCTCCGTAGTAAGCAGTCGTCCCTCTTATTAAAAAAAATATACAAATTTTAATCGATTATCATGAACTTAAACAACCACAATCGAATATTTCCCCACAACAGAATATATAAGACCATAATTAAATCACACTGAAACAATCATGCATAAAGTAAACACAACATAAAAAAAAAATAACACAAGTCAACTAAACCAATTATAACAAGATAAAACTTAATACAAAATTTATATACCAAAATAAATAATTAAAAATAATAATAACATGAAGCTAAATAAAATTTAACATCACGTGATTTACTGACTAAATAGAATAATCATAGCTAATTAAATAACTAAAACATCTGCTAATTAATTATAGACTTTAAGCTTAAAATAAATTTTTAAATCTTGCTTCGTATTTATTTACTTTATCTATGTAGATGCATTAGACTTACACAATCTAAAAGTTCTTGCATATATCATGTTATGGAGAAATTCCTCCCATCGTATTAACGAGTATCTTGTGTCTAGGACAATTTGTTGCTGGGTTATCATTCTAATAAATTCAATTTACTCATGTTTCTTTATCTTTCCCTTCCAATATTCTATTGAGTCCCATAACAATGCTACTCTCTCATACCCTCTTTTTTTCTTTTCTAAAAATAAAATAAAAATAATACTTTGTCGTTATTTGAACAGACGAATTAGAAAAAAATAAAATTTACAAAGTGATGCAGAGAATATGTAGGGAATTATAATTCTGTAATTGCCAATTCAAACTCCACTCGTATTATCATTTACCAACCACTTTATTTCATTTTACTTTATTTTAAATTTTCTTTTTATTTATTTATTTATCATCATTTTATATAGATATTTATTTCTTGAGGCATTACAATTACCATAAAAACCAGGTTAAAAACATAATATCACAAAAACTAAAATGTAGATGGTATTTTTTGTAAAAAAAATGGTATAATTTTTGTAGATTATCAAAACAAAATGTAATATAAAAATGAAACCCACTGTATTTCAGACTAAAACTTTTGTTTTTGGAATAGATTTACCTCTTCTAAATTAAGAAAAATATTTTTTAAAATGATAAAAATACATAAAAATATAGTTACAAAAATCCAGTACTTAAAAATACAAAACTAATTACGGAACCATTATATTTCTATTTATCTATTTTTTTTCATCATTATTTATGTTCCATCTATATCTTGTGTTCAATTTTTTATTCAACTAAATTACAGTTTATTTTGCATGCAAACTTTATCGTATATCTATATTAACATTTTCCGATAAATCCTCCTACATGATATAAGGATTGAAAACAACTCCAACATGTTGAGGTATCATCTCAACCAAGAATGTGTGTTTGGAAATTCTATCAAGGAGAAGCAACTACAATTAGCTTCTATGTGTTTTACTGTTTCGACGTGGGAAAAGCTTGAGGTTGAAAATTCATTCCAAATAGTAATAATAATGTGTCATGACTCAAAAAACTTGGTCTTATGACTAAGTGAAGCAATTAATGGTCATGTCCATTACAAGCACCTCTTATAGACGAAGTAATAATTGCTGTTAGTCAACAGTTAGCAACTAATATGTGTTCAGTTGGTTAGTTCTACTAAGACAATCAATTGAAATCAATCAATTTTCTCTCTCGATAATTTCACTTTACTAACAGAGACTGGTTAATCGAATCTCAGTTATCTTGTTACATTGATATTTATAACATGGACAATATTTTTAAAATTAGTTTTTAATTTCTTAATCTAATTCTATTTTAAATAATATTAAATATTATTTTTTAATTCATAATTTTCTCATGGTACACATAAGAGTTACAAAGTAATTTGTCCATTGGAACAGGGAAAACTCCTAGGCTGGCTCAATAAACAATAGCAGCATAATACAGTGAAGATATTTTCTTTGAAAAGGTAAACTCATTTCTTTTCCTATCAGCAAAATGTTAGTTGTTAGCATCACTATCGTTGGTCTAACTCGTAAGCTTCTGTCATATTATACTAACAAGGGTCTAGTTATATTCTTGGAACTCAATTTCTTGTTCTCATATTTCCTACCGGTCAATAATTTCCTTCTTCTACAATTTATGTCTTCCAATGTTCTACTTGTTAATTAAGACAAATATTCTAGGAATGACCGCTATGTAACAACCGTTCTATTAATATATAATCAAAACCAACAACTATGTGTATTGAAATAAGAAACATCAAGGCAAACAAATTTTACACTGTAACTTATTCATTACAACTAAACTTTGAATAAATCCCCATTCAATGCACTGTGATAAGGTTCTTGCCCTCAAAATTGGAATTGAACAGGCAGATATCCACTAATTCATTCTCTGACGATTTTGATGAGTTGTCATCCTTGTCTTCCTTTTCACCTTTTTATTAGGTTGACCTCCAACCATTCTCACAAGCCATTGAGGCTTCCCTATCAATAATACACAGCATCCAATGCCCACTCCAAATACCATTCCACATCCATATCCAATAGCCACTGGTTTCCAACCAAATCCAAATCTTTCTTCTCTCCACAAGTTTTGTGAAGGTGGAGAAGGATCAATGCTGCATTTCATTGACAATGGAACTCCACATAACCCCAAGTTTCTGTCGTAGGAATCATTGGAAAAGGTATTGAACTGTTTTCCTTGAGGTATTTCTCCCATGAGATGGTTGTGGGAAAGGTTCAAGACTTCAAGAAAGTTAAGATTGGCTAACTCTGTAGGAATCCTACCAGTGAGCTTATTTGAGGAGAGATCCAACGATTCTATGTTTTTCAAATTTCCCATGGATTGGGGAATAGGACCACTGAGTTTGTTATGGGAAAGGTTGAGCCCTTTGAGTGCTTCAAGCTCTCCAATAACATTTGGAATCTCTCCTTCAAATCTGTTTCCTGATAAATCAATACTTACAAAGGCTATTGGAATTTTGTTCAGTGTCATACTGATTGCTTTTGTTGTCACAGTCAATGAATAATGGTATGTTCCATGGGCTACAGCCATTTCCATGTACTGCGGATTTCTATCCACTTCATCTTGAACGACATTCTTCATGGCCTCAAAACTTTGTATGTAGACTTTTGGTATTGGGCCGCTGAAGTTGTTGGATGAAATATCAAAAATAACTAAACTTTGAAATGGATTCTTGCTCTTTAAACTGGGAATGGAACCGTGAAACTTATTGGATTGCAAAACCAATACTTCCAAATATGGTAGAGTTTGAAGCCAATGGGGAAATGTATCCTTAATTTGATTGTTGCCAAGATTTAAAAATTTCAGAATTGTGCAATTGGACAAAGATTTTGGCAAAGGACCTTGTAATTGGTTACCGTTGAGATTCAATGTACTGAGGAGCCAGCTGTTCTTTGAAAAGGTGATTGACAAGGTGCCATAAATATTATTCATCTGTAAATCTAAAACTTGAAGAATTGATAAGTTCGAAAGGCATTGAGGAATGATGCCTGTCAATTTGTTGTGGGACAAGGTGAGACTCTCAAGTGAACTTGCATTGCAAATTGATGAAGAGATGCCACCAGTGAGTTGGTTAAAACTAAGATCAAGGTAAAGGAGATTATAGTTCTGTGAGAATTGGTCCATTGGTGTTGTCAATAGGTTATGAGAGAGGTCCAAATAATATAATGAACCCATCTCATGCAACCACTTGGGCACTGTTCCATTAAGTTTGTTATTGGACAGATCGAGAAATCCCAAAATTGGAACTTCTACTACTGAGAATTTGGGAAATTCAGTTAAACCCATAGAAGATAAGTCCAAAATGGTTAAGTGGGAGAAACTGTAATTGACATTGGATCTGAAATTTAGTGATAATTGATTATTGTAAGAAAGGGAAAGATTTTCCAAATTCTGAAGCTTGGAGAAGAGTGGAAAGTGGACAGATCCACTTAAGTTGTTTGATGATAGGCACAAGTGAGTAAGGTTTCTAAGGCTGAAAATGGATTCTACAATATTGCCTTGCAGCTTGTTGTTACATAAATTTAGAGACCGCAAGGAATATGATGAGATTTCACTTATGTGTCCTGTGAACTGATTATTTGATAAATCCAAATGCAGCAGAGATGGCAAAGATAAACACCAAGAAGGAACTGTCCCATTTAGAAAGTTGCCATTGAACCATAACCAAGTTCCATTTGAAAGTCCTGTTATTTTGCCGGGCAGTGGACCCTCCAATCTATTATTAGAAAAATCCAAGAAGGAAATTTGAGGCAAGTCAAACAAGGAAGATGGGATTTTCCCTTCTAAATTGTTATCCTCAAGACTTAGAGTATTCAAATTGGTTAGTCCAGCATACACATTTGGGATTTGACCACTCAGTTTATTCTTTGAGAGATCCAAGTGAATGAGATGTTGAAGATTTGAAAGTGTTGATGGCAACTCTCCTCCCAAATTGTTATAACGCAAATCCAATTCTTCAAGTTCGTTTGACTGGGGAAAGACATTTGGAATTTGGCCGCTTAGATGATTAGAGGAGAGATATAGAAAAGTTAGACGTGGAAGGGTTAAGAGTGAGGATGGGATTGAACCATTGAGATTATTATACGAGAGATCGAGAGAAGTAAGATGTTTGAGGTTTGAGAATGAGGCAGGGATTGACCCTTGTAATTCACAGTATGAGAGATATAAGTGTTCGAGTTTCGGTAAACAGAGAATGTCATTTGTCAACTTTACCCTTAACCCAGTTGCTCTGAGGCTAAGAGTAAGCAAAGAAGAAGACCGATTAAGCGGCCCAATTGAAATTGATGACATATCTGTATTATCTAAAACAAGCTGCCTTAAATCTGTTGCATTGTGGAGAAACCTGTTCCAAGTGCTTTCTTTCAGCTCTAACTGAAAATTATTAAAAGAGAGATCAAGTGATTGCAATTTGGAAAGATGTGAGATTTGAGAACTAATTTCACCTTTAAAGTCAGAATAAGACAGATTAAGGTTTGTGAGGCTCACTAACCCACCAAAGCCAGATGACATGGGTGATTGAAGGAAGTGATTGTGAGCGAGGTTGAGTGATTGGAGATTATAAAGACTGAAAAGGGTACTGTTTTGATGTATTTGACCAGAAAGTGCACTGCAGGAGAGATCTAAGCCGATGACACGACCAGAGATGGGGTGACAAGTGACTCCATGCCAAGAACAACAATCTGTCCCATTTTCCCATGTTTCCGTCTTTGGATAATACACATCACCGCATTCATAATCATTATCAGTACTATTAAGAATAGTGAAGGAGGTTTTGAAGTGAAGCAAGGCAAAGGTATCATGGGAATGGCATAAGGAATGGGAGGATGAAATAAAGAGCAACATCAAATGCCAACACAAAAGAACCAACCACCCACTCCATGATTTCATTTTGTCTACAATTACTAAAGGTTTACTAGAATGGAAAATATGCACAAAGACGTAACAAATTTAAGATGAATATTTATAGCCAAATTAAAAACAAGAAATGAAATTTCGTGTCTAAATTAAGCATTCATGATGGTCCTACTTTCAAGACTCCCTTCTAAGAGCCCCATCCCTGACGCAAAATGTCATATCAATTGACTTGGATCAAAATGTCATTTAATTTTCTGCAAGCTGGAATATTAATTTGATTTTTCAGCCTCATCTTAAATTTTAATTTTTTATCTTAAAAATGCCAACTAGAAATGAAATGACATGACAAATGGCATTTTGTAATTTACTTTGTGTATTTGGTTTACAGTTGAATTCATCGTCAATCAACTTTGAGACAAAAGATAAAAAATTGAAGCTTTGAAAATTTTGCATTGGAACGGAAAATCTTCCTTGCCAACTTTATCGTATATCTTTTAACATTTTTTGATAAATCTTCCTATTTTTTATGATAGATAAATATTAAATGTATATTTTATTTGATTAATATTTTCATCGGATAGAAGAAATTCATATTAGTAACACCATCAGATTTATTTAATATTTATAAGATACATAAAGTTACAATATTTATTTAATATTAAAAATAATATAAAACTACCTTAAAAGCATTAGAATACAGGAAGTTTAGAACACAAATTATTAAACTACTAACGTAGTATACATCCCAAAGGCAGAAGAAAATGAATATTGCACCACATCTTAATATCATTGTGTTTTAGTTTTAGATAATGTGTGTCAAACACTTTGGACAAAGTTTATAATTTTTCCATTCAAAAATTATATGTGAGGATGGTTTGTAGTTTTTTCATTCAAAAATTATAAATAATGAATTTTACCCCAATGAGATCATGGTCAAGGTTTAGAGGCATCAAATCACGAATCTTTTTGTGTATTCTTTTTCTTTCTCCTCTTATACTTTGTGTTTAAGCAAGCTGAATTGAAAGGGAAGATTTTTGCTCCAAAGGAAGATTACTCTAAAAGTCAGAAGATTCTCTTCCGAGGGAAGATTACTCCAAAAGTAAGAAGATTGTTCCAAAATAGTTTTTGTTAGTTTTGAGGTAAAGAAGGATTATTGTAGAAGTATAGGACTTTAGTTTTGAGGTAAATAAGGATTATTATAGAAGTGTAGGATTTTAAATTAAAGGAAGATGTGTTGTGTATTATGTTAATTTAAAGTATCATATCGGTGAACATAAGAAGAAGAAGACAGGAGCGAAAAACCCATATAAGATAAAGTATTAGGTTTTATTTACTTGTACCACATCTTAGCATCTATAATGGGTGTTTTAGGTTTTAGGTAGTGTGTGTCAAACACTTTTGGGGAGAGCTTATAATTTTTCCGTTCAAAAATTATATTTTGGGAGAGCTTATAATTTTTCCATTCAAAAAATTATAAATAGTAAATTTTACGCCACTGAAATTATGGACTAGATCTTAAGACACCAAACCATTTTTGTGTGCTCTTTTTCTTTCTCCCCTTATACTATTTTCTTAATCGGACCGAATTCCCAACAATAATAACAACTTCGTTGAGGCAGACACACTCGTTTAGTGATTTAAGTTTACTTGAATATCATTTTCTTAAATGAAATGACATGTTCGATAGTTAAAACATAATCGTTGTAGTTAAAGTCTCGGTCACAGGAAAGCAAAATTATTGAAGGACTAGGTCAAATTGTAATTTTAATCATAATAAATAATATTCATTTTCAAATTGGTTCTACACAAACATCACAAGAAAGAGAACAAAAGGGTCATTTCCTACCATTTTCCATTGTCACAATTTCATGGAAACGTTGCTTAACGAATTATGTATTAATCATGTCACATCACATGCTTGACATGTCACCATAAACATTAACGAGTGAGTTATGATTGTCACTTCACTTTTTTTAAATATATAAATAGTTATAAAGACAAAAAAATATATTAAATTTTGAAGAATGTTAATTAGAAAACAATTTACAAAAAGACTAAATTCAAAATTTGCTCAATTTACAAGAACTAAAAGTATGTTTAAGCCGGGTATAAATATAATTATGCATTAATAAATCATTATTTTGAATAACTATAATGGTTATTTCATAGATTGTACACTACAAAGCTACAAAATACATCTTCAATATATAAATTAATAAATCAATATGTTTCAAATATTGAACTTAATTTTTATTAATAGTCATATATGGTAAAAGAAATAATTAAAAAAATTATATTATGTATCAATAATTCTAAAAATTTAATCAATTGGTTTTATTACAAAAGATAACAGAGTATTATTAAATATCACGATAAATAGTTTAAATTTTACATAATTTTATGCCACAATTTATATAAAAGATAGTGTGTAAATTAGGTGCGAAAAATATTCAGAGAAGTTCTCTGTTTTAACAATAGAAGATTCAATTAAATAAATAAAATTATCAACACAAATACTTATAGTTTTAGGAGTTTTAGGCAGGAAAAAAACACAATTTGATCTGAATTATCGTACCATATATAACCTTGTTAGTCTTTAATGACAAAAAAACTAAATAACACTAAATATAATGTTCTAACAAATTGAAGTATATTATTTTGCCACATATATCTTTCTTTAAAAATATTATTGTTGTTTTAAGCAAACAATAAAAATAACTAATAATTAAAGACTACTTATTCATTTTTTATGTAGATCTCATTAAAGTAGATTTTCTAAGCAAACAATAAAAATAACTAATAACCAATCGAACCAGTTACTAATAAGATGAAGCCCATGATTGATGATGAAAAATAAAAGAAGAGACTCAGAACGTTCTTCCAAGCTCACGTTTGATGTTCAATGTTTCAATAAAAGGTGGGGTTCTATTTTCGTTTCTTTTTCCTTTTTAAATGAAACGGTGTCCCTAGTCCTCATATTCTAGGAAATTTCACTACCACCTAACATTTATGTTATTGCACGACTTGAGGAGAACAAATCAGACAAGACACAAACATGTGCATAACGCTTTGATCTTTCATTTATGAATTTTGGACTTTATCTCTGTCCAATTTCTCAAACAAATTAGCATCCAATATTTTCTATCCTATCTATTTATTAAGCTATTAAAGAAGTCAAGTCAATGCCTGCAAAAATGGGACTTGGGTTTGATTTTTCTACATCTTGAAACTTCTTCCACTTATATATATCTTCTACTATCCGCAGACTTGACTTACAAGTTAATAGCTGCAAAAGTGTGACGATTTATTAGCTTTGATTTTTCATTTTGAAATTTCTAACATGTATCTTTATCTTATTAATTATGCTGTATATCACATGAAATGACTTAGTTTTAATACCGCTTAATAGTAATTATTAATTTTACTTAAATCTTAATCATGTATACATAAGTCTATCCTAACCTTAATTAGAGTATACACCGAAAATACTCTGGCCTCGTAAATGTTGATTTAATCATCTTAATTTAGCCGGGATAGACCTTCAACATTTAATTACTTTCGCTTATACTTTACAATATCATGTTTCATGCCTCAGCCATCTTTGCCTTTCTTAGTGAAGCAATTAATGATCTCATCCATTACAACCACCATAGTCTCCAATTGCCTTCATTCATTAACACTGAAAAATCTTTTAGGAGGCAATTTGGTAACTTAAAAAAAAAAAAAAAACTGTGAAAAAGCTTTTAGGAAATAATTTGAAGAACTCTACTCGGGGAGTCAAATGTCTCACTGTTTTGTAATTATATTAGAAGTTAAATGCAAACACTCCTAAAACAATTAAGCAGTAAATGTGGTCATATAGAATTGAAATGACATGATAAATGGCATTTTGTAATTTAATCTAAGTTTGTGTTTGGTTTACAGTTGAATTCAACGTCAATCAACTTTGGGACAAAAGATAAGAACTTGAAGCTTTGAAAATTTTGCATTGGAACGGAAAATTTCTCAACGTAATTTTAACACTGATCTAAACATGTACTAAGTAGTTTAGTACAATTGAGTTTATATTACCATTTCATATAAGAAATACATGTAAACAAGTATTGCATTGATATTTCAAGGGAAACGCTAATTTAAATTTAAAATAGTTATATGCTAATTTTAATAAACTATTTAGCATATTAAATTTAAATTTACAATGCAAATAAAATTCAAATTAGGTGAAATCATTTTTTAATATGGACTTACATTGATGTAGAAGTCATTGTCAGCAAAGATTATGGTATAATATAGGATCATTTAATATAAGATATTTAGAGTTTTTGAATAAATTCAATTATTTAGTAAAAAAATATCCATTTTTTACCCATCTATAACTTTATTAAGATTCTTCATCCATTTATTTTCTTTTCCAGGAAACTATTAAGATTGTTCATCCAATCTCTACCCACTTACAACACTATTAAGATTGTTCCGATTCTTCATTGGTTTTGTAGCCTTTCCACGACGTTATTAAAATTGTTCATCCAATCTCTACCCATCAACAACACTTCTAAAATTGTTCCCAATATTGCTTAAGTCAATACGTGCAACGATCTATAAGGTTTAGTTTAGTAATGAGTTGGATTAATCACTGATAAACAAAACACACTAAATATATTATTTTGCAACATGTATCTTTCTTTAAAAATATTATTGTTCTTTTAATTAGCATACGAATTGAAGTAAACTCGTTTTTTTTTTTCAATAAATATTAGTTGTTAACATCACTACCATTTGTCTAACTCGCAAGCCTCTATCATGTAACACTAACAACTAACAAGGGTCTAGTGATATTCTTGATACTATAAATTTCTTATTATGATATTTCCTATCTGTCAATAATTTCCTTCTTCTACAATTTATGTCTCCCAATTTTCTTCTTATGTATCATAGACTTTCCCATATTCTTATTTCCTTTAAGTTCTTGTTCTTGTGCACTTGTGCTATACTCAAAATTTGTTCCAAGTGCGATCAAATTTCTCTAACTCTAAACATTATCAACACTCTTCCTTAATATAAATTTCTCTAACTCTAAACATTAAGCCAATTCTTTAAATCTCGGTCTTAATAATATTTTTATGTATATACACTAATGAAGAAAAAAAAAACATTTCACGTAGATTTAAAAATATTTTTCTCGTAATTAAAGACCCGTTATAATATATAGATGACGTTAAAAAAATAATTTTACGTCATTATAAACCTGAACCTAAAGTTATAAATACATTTCACGTTGATCATTAACTTAACATTATAAATACACTTATTAAAAGTTAATTTTTTAAAATTTTCACGTCGGTTGCTTTTGGAACTACGTGAAAAGTGTTATTTTTTTTAAAAAAAATCATGGTTCAATTCACGATAAATAAGCTGTTGGAACAAAGGCTCTCTATCGCGATTGAAAAGAAAAGTTTAGTTACAAGGTTAACAGAAGACTCACTGTAAAATTTTGATAGAAGAAGACTCTCTTTATTTCAATACCAAGTATACAGTATTTATACAAATGGAGTTAGGAATAGCTTGCCCATTAAGTTCCTATGCTAAGTACATTAGTCTAACTACATGTGAAATAACTATCAGCGGAAACAACAGAACAAGCCACCTTTCGTCATTTGGTCTCGAATTAAACAAACTGGTTTCGTCATTAGTCATCGACGAAACTTCACACTTAGAAGAAACATCTTCATCGACGCAACAAAGTATCGCCTCGATGGAACACTCTTCGAGACGAAACATCTTCATCGACGCAACAAGGTATCGCCTGATGGAAGATTATCGTCTGATGGAAAGCTATCGTCTGATGGAAAGCTATCGTCTGATGGAAAGCTATCGTCTGATGGAAAGCTATCGTCTGATGCTTCACACTCAGACGAAACAAGGTATCGTCTGATCCGAAACAAGGTATCGTCTGATACTTCACATTCAGACGAAACTTGTATTACTACAACACTCCTCCTAATACAAGTTATCCAAGCTTTCCATTCCCATAAGCTTCTTCAATTCCTCAAACCTCACTCTCTTAAGAGGTTTGGTCAGTATGTCAGCCAACTGCACCTCGGTTTTACAATGCTCCACATCAAGCTTGTCTTCATTCACTTGTTCTCTAAGAAAATGATATCTCCTCTCAATGTGCTTGCTCCTGCCATGGCTAACAGGGTGTTTTGCGAGATCAATTGCAGACTTATTATCAATCAGCAGCTTCACCTTGGTACTGTCACAAATCCTCATTTCCTCCAACAGCATTTTGATCCACATAGCTTGACAAGCAGCATATGATGCAGCTACATACTCTGCCTCACATGATGACAAAGCTACCACTTCCTGTTTTTTTCGAGCTCCAAGATATCAATGCCTTCCCTATCATGAACAAATACCCAAAGAAGAAGACTTTCTTATCATCCACATCACCTCCCCAAATCGAATCAATACCCCAAAACTTCAATTTTCTTCAAATTGATTTCACTTGGCATCAACACGCCATGATCAGTAGTTCCTCTGATAAACCTCAAACTTCTCTTGACTGCAAGCAAGTGGCTTGACCTTGGTTGTTCCATGAATCGCTCGCAATCCAACACTATGACCGATGTCGTCTAGTGTTGCACGATCTTAGTGAACCAATGATCTGTTTGTACGAGTGTAGCATCTACAGGCTCCCCTGGTGATTCTCTGCTCAGTTTCAAACCAGTCTCCATAGGTGTAATAGCTGGGTTGCAGTTTGCCATTTTGAACCTCTTCAAAATGTCTTCAGCATACTTCTTTTGATGAAGAAAGACCCTTTCAATCGCTGAATTTGAATTCCATCCCTAGAAAATATGACAAATTTCCTAGATCACTCATCTCAAATTCCTTCATCAAGATTGACTTGAATTTCATATTCTCTTGCTCATTTGCACCTGTGATCAGTAGATCATCCACATAAAGACATAGGATTATATGATCAGACTTATTAGAGCCCTTCACATATACTCCATGTTCTGAAACACACTTAGTGCATCCTGCCTTTGTCAGGAAACTATCAATCCTCTTATTCCAAGCTCTTGGAGCTTGTTTCAAATTTCATACAATTGCCTTCTTGAGTCTATACACCTTGCTCTCTTGCCCCTTAACTTCAAAACCTGGTGGCTCGCTTCACATAGACTTCCTCTTTCTAATGGACCATTCAAAAAGGCAGATTTTACATCCAGTTGATGCAAATTCCATCCATGTTGTGTTGCTATTGCTACCAAAATCCTGACAGTCTCAAGTCTAGCTACTGGTGCATATACTTCATTAAAGTCAATACCTGCCCTCTGCAGAAACCCCTTTGCTACCAACCTTGCTTTATACTTTGCAATCTCACCATTTGGCCTCAGCTTCAGCTTATACACCCACTTTACATCTATTGCCTTCTTCTCAGTCTGTGACACAAGTACCCAAGTCTTATTCTTCTCAATGGCTGCCAACTCCTCCTTCATAGCTTCTAACCAATTTGAATCTCTCATTGCTAATTCGAGATTTACCGGTTCTCGATTCACTAACATGTTTTCCTCAAGTAATTCACCCTCTTGGTCTATTGCTTGATCAGGAAACACTTCATACTCTGTCAATCTCACTGAAGGTACCCTTGTTCTAATTGATCTTCTGACCACTGGTTGTTCCGGTCCAGTTTCAAAGATATCAACCCCGATAGGCTTCTCTTCAAGATCACAATCATCAAAAGTGGGTTTCGTCGATGGTCCACGGAACTCTATCAGACGCAACACTATCATCAGACGAAACACTCCAGCACCAGCCTTTTGCCTCATCAAATTGTACATCCCTACTTTTGACCATCTTGTGATTTGTTGGTGAATATAGTTTGTAAGCACCAGTTGAGTGATAACCAACAAACACCATTGTTTGACTTCTATCATCCAACTTTTTTCTCAATTGTTCTGGTACATGTCTATAGCACAGTGAGCCAAACACCCTAAAGTGACCAACACTTGGCTTCTCACCATCCATGCTTCATGAGGTGTCACACCTTGCAGCTTCTTTGTAGGACTTCTATTCAGAATGTACACTGCAGTAGCAGCAGCTTCTGCCCAGAACCTCTTTGGCATTCCTTTTCCATTGAGCATACTTCTGACCATATTCATTATGCTCCTATTCTTCCTCTCCGCAATGCCATTATGTTGTGGTGTGTATGGAGCTACAGTCTCATGAATTATCCCCTCATTTTCACAGAATTTGGCGAATTCAAGGGAAGTGTACTCACCTCCACCATCAGTTCTCAAATTCTTAATGCTACAGCCACTGTCCTTCTCAACAAGCAGCTTAAATTTCTTGAACTGTGGGAAGGTGTCACTTTTTTTCTCAATCATATATATCCACACATGTCTAGTGTACTCATCAATGAAAGTGAGAAAATAGTGGTTACCTCCCATAGATTGAGTCTCCATAGGACCACACAAGTCAGAATGTACAGCTTGCAATTTCTGTGATGATTTCATGGGTAAATCATGCTTGAATGCCTTTCTTGCAGACTTAGCAAGGCAGCATTCTTTGCAAAGTTGTCTTGGAACCTGAATTTTAGGAAGACCAGTCACCATACCCTTTGCACTCAACATGCTCAGGTTCCTAAAATTCAAATGGCCATATCTATGATGCCATGTCCAATTCTGATCATCAAGAATAACAGGTGGTAACAAAACATTTGTGATCAACCTTGTTAATGCACACTTTGAAGGTTTTGTTATTTGACAGTGGAGCCTTAAGAATCAATCTCCCTTTTGAATCAAAAAGCTTCATTTCTTTATCCACCATCATCACTGTATAATTCTTCTCAAGTAATTGACCCACACTAATCAAGTTACTCCTCATGCTTGGCATATACAACACATCTGTGATGATAGCCTCTTTGCCATCCTTTCTCTTCACCATGATGTTTCCAATGCCCTCAGATTTCACTTGACTATTGTCTGCAAATCTGATTCCTCTAGAGCTAGATTCATCCAAATCTACAAACCAACCTCTGTTTCCAGTCATGTGGTTGCTGCAACCTGTATCTAGGTACCACACATTTGATATGTCATCATCCAACTGTGTTGTAGCCATCAACATTGCATCGTCTGAGTCACTTTCTGCCAGCTGAGCCTCATCTTTCCCTTGATTGTTTGATCCTCTACTTGAACAATTTCTTGCATAATGACCATACTTCTCACACCTAAAACATTGTACCTCATTCAGATCTTTCTTCTTTGGATTCTTGCTATTAGACGCACTTTTGTTTTTTGCATCATTCTGATTCTTTGAACGTCTGTTCTCGATTGATATTACCTTCTTCTTTTTCCATTTTTCTTTGTTCTTCTTGAACCATGAAGCCTCATCTTTGACCTTCTTGGTGAATTTTGCTTGCAAAGCCTGATCTGTTCCCTTCTCTCGTTTTCCTCTCGCTTGACCTCATCTCATGAGCTTCCGGAGTAGCTTGTAACTCCTCAAGCTTCATAACAGAAAGATCCTTAGACTCTTCAATTGCAACTACAATGTGATCAAAATTTGCAGTTAAGGCCCTCAACACCTTCTCAATCTTTTGCAAATCAGTGACCTTCTCACCACATGTTTTCATCTGATTGGTCAAGACTACCAATCTTGAAAAGAAATCTGATATGGCTTCATCTTCTTTCATGTTCAACCCCTCGTACTGCTTCCTCAAAGCCTGTAACTTTACTTTCTTTAATTTTTCATCACCTCCATAGAGCCTTTTTAGAGTCTCCCATGCTCCCTTCGCCGTTTCCTCCTCAATGATCTTTTCAAAGACATTACCATCAACGCATTGATGTATGATGAACAAAGCCTTTCCATCTTTCTTCATCGTCTCATGATGTAGGACTCTTGCAGCTTCGTTGGCTTCTGCTGTCAACTCTGCAACTCCATCATTCACAATTTCAAGCACATCTTGAAATCTGAATATGACCTTCATCTGCGCACACCACCGATCGTAATTCTCGCCTTTGAACACCGGAAGATTCGCTGGAAATTGGGAACTCGTCGTGCTTTGATTTGCCATTACAGAAAATTGGATCTCAACCAATGCTCTGATACCAGTTTGTTGGAACAAAGGCTCTCTATCGCGATTGAAAAGAAAAGTTTAGTTACAAGGTTAACAGAAGACTCACTGTAAAATTTTGATAGAAGAAGACTCTCTTTATTTCAATACCAAGTATACAGTATTTATACAAATGGAGTTAGGAATAGCTTGCCCATTAAGTTCCTATGCTAAGTACATTAGTCTAACTACATGTGAAATAGCTATCAGCGGAAACAACAGAACAAGCCACCTTTCGTCTGTTCGGTCTCAGACGAAACAAACTGGTTTCGTCTGTTAGTCATCAGACGAAACTTCACACTTAGAAGAAACATCTTCATCAGACGCAACAAAGTATCGTCTGATGGAACACTCCTTCAGACGAAACATCTTCATCAAACGCAACAAGGTATCGTCTGATGGAAGATTATCGTCTGATGGAAAGCTATCGTCTGATGGAAAGCTATCGTCTGATGGAAAGCTATCGTGTGATGGAAAGCTATCGTCTGATGCTTCACACTCAGACGAAACAAGATATCGTCTGATCCGAAACAAGGTATCGTCTGATACTTCACATTCAGACGAAACTTGTATTACTACAACATAAGCCACTAGCGTAATTTGTTAGTTGCAGTTAATCATCACTCATGACAGGCACCGGTAACATCCTGAAAAATTTGCAAACATATGATATTAATTTTTTTTGTGTGACTAATGATGGATGGCATGCTACAACCGAGAGGAGAATATATAATATTAATTTTATGTATCACTAATGATATTCTAATAGAAAGGTCCAGGCCCATTTTCACTTTACGAACTGTAAAGTTGAGAATATCTTAACAAATACTTATTTTAGAAAATTAAATAATTTGATTATTAAAGATTAACATGAGAATTACTTGCGCCTTCATCTTGTTAGTAAGTTTTATGGGTTTTGGAGCAACACTTACATTAGAAAGTTCTGTACTTCACCATTAATTCATCTTCTGATTCTAATAGTGTTTGTGGCAATCTACATATTCAAAAACCAAAAATCTAATAAGAGCCAACGTAATTGTTAAGGGCTATTCAAATAACTTAATATGAACTAAAAATTTTTGTCTACCTCCTCTCTCTTAAAGTATGTGGGCTAAATTGACTAGTACATAGACCGAAGATATATTTTTTCAAAGATTATAATTTTTTTAAAAATAATATTAAAAAATAATAAATAACATATTCTTAAAAAAAATTCAAGGTTAAAAATAACTTCTTAACCACCATTATGAAGAAATCATAACACTACCTGAATAAATATAAATAAAACTTCGATAATAAGTAAAATTTCAAGAATAAAAATGAAAATTAATTATAATCTAAATAAAATATTAATAAAAAATTAAATAATATAAAATTTTAATATACATATTCTTGTAAGTCAAATTTATTTACATATTATCAGTTATGTGATACGGACAAAAAGTTAGATCAATGAAAAAAAAAATAAAAATTTTTATACCAAAGATTACATGATCAATAAGTGTCTCGTATTCCAATCTATTTATCTACCCATAAACTCAATTAACTAATAATAAATATATTAAATCTTTTTACTTCTATAAAAAAACGTAAATGTTTGGGACAGACTCACATGACATACATAGTAATATCTTTTTTAATTCTCCATGAAGTACTATCTGCCTACGAAATGAATAGTTAATAATTGTTTATTAACTTTACTTTGCTAACAACTATAATACACACTTAATTAACTCACTCATATATATATATATATATATACACACATATATATTTTTTTTTCTTCACATTTTATACCCATATTTCTTTTGTTCATATTTTATAACTATTACTTAGTTATTGCATATTCTATTTGTCTACCAAATCATTTCAATTGTTTATACCCATAGATTATACACAGCAAGATAAAGTAAGACTCAAGAAATTAACTTACCAAAATGGGAGCTTCCATGCATTGCCCAAACTTGAAGGCAAAGACGCACGTCACAAGCATCATATGCAATCACTCCATGCCATGGCCCAAGAGCACTAAAATGAATTTACATAGCAATATTAGCACGCAGTCAAGTAAAGAAGTATTGAGCACAATCAAGAGGGCATGAAATACCTTGCATGAAATGTTGGAAGCCCATGTGGGTGTGAATTCG
The DNA here is from genome assembly GCA_026586105.1 of Hylodesmum podocarpum. Classification (NCBI taxonomy): domain Eukaryota; kingdom Viridiplantae; phylum Streptophyta; class Magnoliopsida; order Fabales; family Fabaceae; genus Hylodesmum; species Hylodesmum podocarpum. The sequence goes on along the minus strand of JALJEV010000519.1, from coordinate 1,526,684 downwards.
AAGATGTTGCAGCCTCTGAACAATATTAGATTGATATACATTCCTACAAGTTGTTTGGTCTGGAAGTTATGCACTTTTGAAGAGGTTAAAACTGGATACAATTATAATCAAATATACAAACCTAACAAACTGGTCGAGCTCCTATTTTTGACTTGGTTTTCTACCTTATCCCTTGACATAGATTGCATATATAAATTTTAAATTACAGTAAGAAGTAGTTTGCATGCATAATCAATTTTTATTAATTGGTAAAACACACTATTATGAATTTTTTTTTATCACCATTCCAAAGTTTCAAAAGAAAAACTCATTACTAACAATTATATTCCGGACTATAAATGCCTACAACACTCCGATTGCATATGGGGACTGTAACACTAGTGCAATTGCTTCAGCACATATGATGGAGGAATGGGATCTGTCACTGCAGCAGTTAAACCTTCAACTGAGGGAATTGTTTCTAAAGCCTGAATAAAATTTTTTTACTCATACATCATTAAAGCAATTCATGTGTGTAACTGAATTGGTAAACCAATAAAAAACACATTTTTATAATTGAAGTAAATCAATAGGAAATTTCAATGGTATAAAAAAGATGGATTCCACAAGATTCCTAATTATTTAATAATAAGCACACATTATCAATTTATCACAATCTGACACGGAATATTTTGAAATAATAAGGCCATAGCCGGCATACATTATCAGATTTTGCCAACTTCATCCTAACAACTTCCATTGTTTAGAGAGTTCAATCATCCACTCATACTTAAAAGATAAATCCTTGAATTAAAATGTTTCATAATTTCTTACCTTGGCTTCAGGGTCATTCTTTACATTCAGGGTGTACAAATTATCATCGTAAAACGGAATTGTCATGTTTGCATCCCCACCTTTATCTGTATCTTCAACTTCTTTTCTCCCTCTCCAAATGTTCTTTATCCTATCTTGCCGATCCTGCTTTATTCCTATATGTGGAGGTCTCCACTTTACATGCTTCAATTCATCGCAAAGCTGCATAATCCTATTACAAAGACCAATTTTGTAAATAACTACCACTAGCTACAGGATAAACGTTGCTTAAGAAACAACTAAATAAAAATACAAACTCACATAAAACAAATTTCAATCATATGTAAGCCAAGACACATTTCGGATTATAACTTTACACTTTGTAATGCTCCTACAAATACCTCAAAATTAAATTGTGGACAAAATAGAATAATCACCTTCACACTTAGTGTGGATCCTAATTCTGATTAATAACAGAATGAATTAAATAAAAAACAGAATTTCAATTTTCTGAAGAACAACGAATTTCAATTTTCAACACATCCAATCTCACACTCTGACGAAACAAACAAATATACTTTCGATCGATAAAAGTTGATTTCATTCGATTCCTTCTTTAGGACAAGCCATTTTATTGTACAGAATGCGTAACGGTTAGTTGCGCCTCTGTGCCTTTTATTTCACTTTAATATATATGCTAGAAATTTTATTAAATGTACATGAAAGGGTAAGGAATCGAATGATATAATAAATTTTTTAAAAAGGTATGCAATTTTCGTTATTAATATTTGTCAACGTTATTTAAGAAACCAGTTAAGTGTGTGTGAAAATAAATTTTGGAAAGACATGAGTTTCATAATGTAATAAGCCTTTTTAGACTTTAAAAAATGAATAAGCTTTTATTTTTTCTATATTTTTTTAATTTTTTCTAAGATTTAAAATCACAGTTTTTAATAAAATTGTGTAAAAAGGGAAATTGTGGAAAAAGTATCAATTCCTAAGTGTAGTACTATATATTAACCAATCGATTTGTTAATATTATTTATTTTAAAAAATTGATCGAATATCTTATTAGAGTGAAATCATTAATTTAGATAAAATATTTTTACAAACAAATACATTGTAAATTAATAATAAATATACAATTATTTTCTCATTTTCACATCTCAACTTGTAGTCACCAACAAGTTTAACCAAACCTGCTTTCTATGTATAAAAGGAGGGATTATTCAGAAAGTGATGCAGCGTATACTTTGTGTTTTCATCGTCACCAGCAAGAGGATTGACTTAGGGATAAGTGTAGGTCATTATAAGTTTAATAAAGATAAATAAGAAAATATTATATATAATTTTAGTGTACTATCCAATTTAAATTAAATATATATAAAAATATTTACACACTATTATTTTTATTGGTTGTTTTGATTAAAAGATATAAAGATTTAGGTTATAGATATTTAAGAATTAAATACGAAATGAAAATAAGAATTGGATTTTATTATACTAGTGTAATGGTTTATATAAAACTTACTCTATATTGATTACACTGGTCGTGAAAAATATTTTCAAATATCAATTCATTGATTATTTAAGAATTTTTCTGCTTTAATCGTATCAAGTAATCTAACAAATCAAAATTTGAAATCATGATAAACTTGATTTAAGAGGAAAATGAAATATAGTAGTACTAAACAGAATATATATATTATAATAGAAATACATGAGAGTCAATAAATTATATTTAATTCCACCACAAGTTTAGTCACTCATGGCATGGATTCGCAATTATATATATAAGAGAAATTGCCGATGAATCTTTTTTTAAGTACGGAGTTCTTCTCTTCTATCTTGCATCACTCTTTTTTCGTTTTGTAGATCTCATTGCATGCATGTTCGTTTTCCTCTCTTTTTTCGTTTTAAGGTATTCGAAGAATTTAAAATAAGTGGGTTTTAACTTTGGTGAGGAAATTTAAAAAATATATATATTCTTTTCTACCACATTTGATTATTTGGAAAAGCAGATAAAACTAGCTTCTAAAAAAATTACAAAAAAAAAATGCGTATTTTCTTATTCTGATCATTGAAAAAAGTTACCTAAATATTTTAGATTTTAATTTTTTTTATTTATTGCAATTTCTTTCTCTTCTATCATGTTCCATTTTGATTAGTTAGTTATATGTACTGTCACATCCACAGTCAACATTGTTCTTTTGAAGTCATATGAGGATAATATATGATTGACATAAGTTTGTAAATCAATTATGCATGAGGGAATTAAATTTGATTACTATTTCCCATGCAACCATGCATGAATTACTTAGTTGATTTTACATTGAAAACGGTTAAAAAACATGGAAATATTTTGTTTTTAATTAAAGCCTCTACGATCAATAGTTTTATTATATTTATAAAAATAAGTTGAAAATTGAAAAATTAGTTAATAGTTGAAAGTTGAAAAAATTAATTTAATATATTAGCTAACTAACCATAAATTAAAAAGAAAACTACGTTGTGTTAGTTATTAATTATTTTCTATACCAATTAAAAAAATATGAATGCAACTTATTTTAAATGACCAACCAGCCTATTAGCTTAAAAAAATTAAATAAAAAAAGCAAAATATTATAAAAATCAAACCTACTTAATGTCTGCCTTAATGTTTCTGGTATATGCAGGGCACCCTAAAATAATGTCAACCTGAAATTTTTCATAAACGTCATTGATACATGTTTGTGTTGAGAATTGATGCCAATAAGAAGTTTATCAAACTCTTCTGTCAAAAAAAGAAAACCCAATTCTGTCTACTTTTGTTACGGATTTCGAGTTCAAATTCTTAAATATATTTTATTGCGTAAAACATTAGAAGAAAGATTCTTATTAATATAACATAAATATTTTAAAAATCATAAAAATCATAGAACCTCTCTGTTTTAACAATAAAAGATTCAATTAAATAAATAAAATGATAAACACAAATACTTATAGTTTTAGGCAGGAAACAAACTGAATTTGATCTGAATTATCGTAACATATATACCACTAATTGAACAAAGCAATAAAAACAATATCATCTATACGTTAACTTTGTTTGCATAGCAATTTTAAATCAATTTGTTAAACTAGAAAAATAATTTATTCTTATTCTTATTACCTTTTAACAAATCAAATTCAATTTAAACATGTATTTATAATTTTCATACATCCAAAACGTATAAACTACTGATCTGTATTCCTAAAAAAAAAAAAAAAAAAAAACTTACTCCTGTTAGTCTTTAATGATAAACAAAACACACTAAATATAGTGTTCAATGAATTTAAGTATACTTTTTCTACTACATTGTTATTTTTTAATTTACACTTTTCGTTCACAATAGTGATATTTGGTTTATATATACACGTATACTTCATTCCATAGATACTTGTCAACATGAAATCAAGTCCAATTCTCTCTCCACGTGTTTCCAAAATAATCAATTTTTTAAGAATTATTCTCCAGTTAATGAAGAGATCTTCGATGAAACTACCGTATATAAAATTGAGTACAATTTTGTAAACTCAAGAAAAGATGGAAACATGTTGATATTATAAAAAGTTGTTTGGAGAAACAGAGCAAAGCTCATAAGTCAAGACATGTTTTGACTTGACTATAGACAAATTTCTCATCACAAATCAATCGAATACCAAAAACTCCCTTTACATTAGTAGCAAACACTGGAAGTCCTCTGGCATACGAGGGACTCTGTAATACACTTACAAATAGAATAAAATCGAATCAATTAAGTCTATTCTAATAAACATTCAATTCAATTAGTAAACAAATGAAAGATTGTTGTTAAATATAATTTTCTTCTTAAGTTCAAATTTGAATTTAAACATATCTTTTTGTGAAAAGAATTTGAACATATAATATAACAAGCACAACTTGGTAGATTGATAGTTTCTGAACTTTTTACAAACACAACAAATAATACAGATGAAATGAAAACATATTCACTATGACATTAGCATGAGCTGGTTTATTCTTCCACTAGTCCACAACATGTCTTCGTTTTCTGTAAGTTAACCTTCAACCATTCTCACAAGCCATTGAGGCTTTCTAGTTAAAAATACAAAGCATCCTATTCCAACACCAAATACCATTCCACATCCATATCCTATGGCCACTGGTTTCCAACCAAATCCAAATCTCTCTTCTCTCCACACGTTCTTTGAAGGTGGAGGAGAAGGGTCAATGCTGCATTTCTTTGACAATGGAATTCCACATAACCCCAAGTTTCCCTCATAGGAATCATTTGAAAAGGTATCCATCTGTTGTCCTCGAGGTATTTCTCCCATAAGACTGTTATAAGAAAGATTCAGAACTTCCAGAAAGTTCAAATTGACGAATTCTGTAGGAATCCTACCAGTGAGCATATTTGAGGAGAGATCCAATGATTCCAAGTTTGTCAAATATCCCATGGTTTGTGGAATAGGACCAGTTAGTCTGTTATGGGAAAGGTTGAGCCCTTTGAGTACATGAAGCTGTCCAATAACATTTGGAATCTCTCCTTCAAACTTGTTACTTGATAAATCGATATTTATTAAGTTTGTTGGAACTTTGTTGAATGTCACACTGATTGCTTTGATTGTTACAGACACAGATTCAGTGTAACTACCCGTGTCAAAGTCTATTTCCATGTACTTCTGTAAACTGTTTTGCTCCCCTGTCTCGTCATCTTCAATAAAATTCTTCATGGCTTCTAAATTTTGTATGAAGGCTCTTGGTATTGGCCCACTGAAGTTGTTGGATGAGATATCAAAAAACACTAATCTCGGGAATCGATTCTTGGTCCTTGAACTAACAATGGTACCGTGCAACTTATTGGCTCTCAAAACCAATACTTTCAAAGACGGTAGAGTTTGAAGCCAATGGGGAAATGTACCCTCAATTTGATTGTTGCAGAGATTTAAAACCTCGATTTGTTTGCAGTTGGACAATGATTCTGGCAGAAGTCCATCTAGTTGGTTGTCATTGAGATTCAAAACTGTAAGCTGACTGTCTTTTGAAAAGTTGCTCGGTAAAGTGCCAGAAAGATTGTTCTTTTGTAGATCCAAAACAAGAAGGGATGATGAGTATGCAAGGCACGTTGGAATGTTGTCTGTCAACTTGTTGTGGGACAAGATGAGACACTCAAGTGAACTTAAATTACAAATTGAGGAAGAGATGCCACCAGTAAATAAGTTGAAACTAATATCAAGGAATATCAGTTTGTTGTTCCTTGAGAATTGGTTCAGTGGATCTGTCAACAGGTTTTGGGATAGGTTCAAAAATATTAAGGAATCCATTTCATGCAACCATTTGGGCACTGTTCCATTCAATCTGTTGTTGGACAGATCAAGTACCCTCAACATTGGTACTTTTCCGGATAATTCTGGAAACTCAGTTAATCCCATTGAAGATAAATGCAATGTGCCTAAGCGAGGAAAACTGTAATTAACATTGGAGAAGAGTGACAAATTGACAGGACCATTGGAATTGTATGATGATAGACATAACACAGTTAGGTTTACAAGAGTGAGAATTGATTGTGGAATGTTGCCTTGCAGCTTGTTGTTACACAAATTTAGAGAGTGCAAGGAATATGATGAGATTTCACTTATGTGCCCTGTAAACTGATTATTTGATAAATCCAAATGCAGCAAAGATGGCAAAGATAAACACCAAGATGGAATTGTCCCATTTAGAAAGTTGTCATTGAACAGCAACCAAGTTACATTTGAAAGTCCTGTTATTTTGTCGGGCAGTGGACCCTCCAATCTATTATTACAAAAATCCAAGTGAGAAAGTCGAGGTAAGTCAAACAAGGAAGACGGGATTTGACCACTCAATTTATTCCCGGAAAGATCCAAGTAAATGAGGTGTTGAAGATTTGAAATTGTTGATGGCAATTCTTCAAGTTCGTTTGACTGGGGAAAGACATTTGGAATTTGACCGCTGAGATCATTATAGGAGAGATCTAGAGAAGTTAGACGTGGAAGAGTTAAGAGTGTGGATGGAACTGAACCATTGAGATTATTAAATGAGAGATCGAGGGAAGTGAGATATGTGAGGTTAGAGAAGGAGGCAGAGATTGGCCCTTGGAATATATTCCATGAAAGATCCAAGTGAATGAGATGTTGAAGATTTGAAATTGTTGATGGCAACTCACCTTCCAAATTGTTATAATTCAAATTCAACTTTTCAAGTTTGTTTGACTGGGGAAATACATTTGGAATTTGACCGCTGAGATCATTTTCTTTGAGATTTAGAAAAGTTAGACGTGGAAGGGTTAAGAGTGAGGATGGGATTGAACCATTGAGATTATTTTTCGAGAGATCGAGGTAAGTAAGATGTGTGAGGTTATAGAAAGAGAGTGGGATTGAACCATTGAGATTATTTTTCGAGAGATCAAGGGAAGTAAGATGAGTGAGGTTTGAGAATGAGGCAGGGATTGGTCCCTCGAATTCACAGAGTGAGAGATACAGGTGTTCAAGTTTTGGTAAACAGGGAATGTCGTTTATCAACTTTACCCTGAACCAAGTGTAACTGAGGCTAAGAGTAACCAAAGAAGAAGACCCATTAAGCAGCCCAATTGAAAATGATGACATATCTGTCCCGTCTAAAAAAAGCTGCCTTAAATCTGTTGCATTGTGGAGAAACCTCTTCCACGTGCTTTCTTTAAACTTTAACTGATAATTAAAAGAGAGATCAAGTAATTGCAATTTGGAAAGGTGTGAGATTTGAGAACTAATTTCACCTTCAAAGTTAGAATCAGACAAATTAAGGTTTGTGAGGCTCACTAACCCACCAAAGGCAGCTGACACGGATGATGGACTGAAGTAATTGTAAGCGAGGTTGAGTGATTGGAGATTATAAAGACTAAAAAGGGTACTATTTTCACCAATTTGACCAACAAGTCGACTGCAGGAGAGATCTAAGCCGATGACACGACCAGAGATGGGGTGGCAAGCGACTCCATGCCAAGAACAACAATCTGTCCCATTTTTCCATGTTTCCGTCTTTGGATAATACACATCATTGCGATCATCATAATACGTAGTATTAATAGTGAAGGAAGTTTTGAAGTGAAGCAAGGCAAAGGAATCATGGGAATGGCACAAGGAATGGGAGGATGAAATAAAGAGGAACATGAAATGGCAACACACAAGAACCAACCACCCACTCCATGATTTCATTTTGTCTATAATTACAAAAGGCTTACTAGAATGGAAAATATGAACGAATACGTAATGAATCTAAGATGAATATTTATAGCCAAATTAAAAACAAGAAATGCAATTTTAGTGTCTAAAATAAGCATTCATGATGGTCCTACTTTCAAGACTTCCTTTAAGAGCCCATCTCTCACGCAAACAAACGTCTTTTATTTTCTAATCCTCTCATTACGGCATCAAGCTTGTCCTCAATAATGTCATATCAATTGACGTGGACCACATTTGATTTTCTGCAAGCAAGGAATGTTTGATTTTTCTGCTTCATATCTTCATTTTAATTTTTTATCTTAAAAATGCCAACTAGAATTGAAATGACATGACAAAAGGCATTTTGTAATTTACTCTAAGTGTGTTTCAGACAAAAGTAAAAAACTTGAAGCTTTGGAAATTTTGCATTGGAACGGAAATTTTCTCTGTTCAACCTAAATTTAACACTAATCTAAACATGTACTTAATAGTTAAGTGGAGTTGAGTTCATATAACCATTTCAAATGAGAAATACAAGTAAACAATTGTTGCATTGATATTTCAAGGGAATCGCTAATTTAAATTTAAAATAGTATGTATATATAGAAGTTAATTTTAAAAAACTATTTAGCATATTAAATTTAAATTTATTATGCAAATTAAATTCAAATTAGATTAAATCATTTTTTAATATGGACTTACATTAACGTAGAAGTCATTGTCATCAAAGATTATGATATAACATATAGAGGTTCATTTTGTATAAGAAATTTACAGTTTTTGTATAAATTCTATTATTTTGTTAAAAAGCATTCATTTTCTATCCATCTATAACGTTACTAAGATTCTTCATCTATTTTTTCCCTTTCCATGGAACTTGTAAGATTATTCATCCCATCTCTACCCATCTACAACTTAACTAAGATTGTTCTCAAGATTCTTCATCGGTTTCTTAGTCTTTCCATGACGCTACTAAAATTGTTCATCCAGTCTCTACTCCGTCTACAACGCTGTTAAAATTGTTCCCAACATCGCTTAAGACAATATCTACAGCGACCGATAAGGTTTAGTTTTGTTAGTGTTTTAAGTAGAAATAGATGGAAATTGGAATTAAGTATGCATCGTCAAAGAAAATTTTTAATAGATGTAATAGGAATAAAGGTAGAAGAGTGGTTGGTCGAGTAGCTATAATATCATTGTTAATAGTAAGATTACAAGAATAGTTTACAATAATGACATTGACATCGAGTGATTTGTAATGTAGTGATTACTAATGGAATGTAGCTATGAAACAATAGTAATGGAATAGAGATTGCATATTGAAATTTCTATTTTCATTTATAATTGGTGATACAATTATTTATTTATAGACTTTTAAAATAGGTAATTGTCATTTCCAGATTTATTTAGTCGAGACATTCCTGAACTTTTCTAAATAAGAATATTCTAAACTAATTTTTTTATTTTTAATTTTTCTAGATTTTTCTTACTTTTTTTATTTCTTTTTATTTCGAGAAATTTACAGAACTTTCACTAAGTTTACTAATAAGTTGGACTAATCACTGACAAATAACCCATTTTAAAAATGTATACGAGGTACTCTGGATTGAGAAACCCATATGCATTCGGATTTCATTTTCCCGGAGATGCAGAAAAGATATTCATACTATTTCATACAAAAATAGGATGTAAGGATAAAAGAAATGAAGGGTTGAGAAAGAAAAACTTGAAAAACCTCCCTAATCGAAGCCCACTTGCAATTATCTAAAAGTAAAAAAAAAAAAAAAACTTTCCTCTTTGATTTTTGTTTCAAAACTCCACTCTCAATTATGACTTCACCCACTTGTAACTTCCCGAGGCTTAAAAAGAAAGATAACATGGATAAGAAACGATTTCTGACGCAGATCAGAACCAACTTTTTTTGTTCCAAACAAATATGCTTGGTATGTAACAAATCGGACCATGATGAATCTTAGAAATTATTATTTTAGCAGACGACGAAGAAAAAATTCACTGATGCGATACAAATGAATTTTTCATGTTGTAATAAAACGCATGCAGAACCCACATCAGTGAACTTTCTAGCTTTGTTGTGAATGAAAAATTCAGCGATACCAGTAACATTTTCCATTTTCTAGCCCATCCATCGCATCATTCGTTCCAGATACTGCCACATATTGTGACTTGGAAGTCATTGCCCGCAAGGTAGGACATAAGAACTTACATGAATGCTTTGATTTTTCATCTATGATATGTGGAAATTTGTTTTTTTCTTATGCATAAGAAAACTAAAAGATAAGGAAAGAAAGGAAAAGAGAGTAATGTCTGACGAAGACAGTACCGATGGAATTCGAGTCCAGTTTGAGGGGTGTAGATATCTTCAAAGAAAAGTTGTATCAATTTAATTAGAGTATTTATATGTACCACTCAAACTAATATATTCCAATTTATAGTCCATAACGTGTAATTAACTCACAATACTGTCACTTACATTGACTTGGAACTCAATTGCTGCAAAACTGAGATGATATGTACTTGAACGCTTTGATTTTTCATCCATTTCTGAGTTTCTATATCTTCATTGTATCACACAAACTTATATTTTCTAAACCATCTATTACACTATATTTTGAGTAATTCGTGCATAGGAAAAGGGAAAACTCATAGGCAGAACCAATATGCAATAGCAATAATGCACTGATGACATCACATTGAAGAGGCACACACTACACACTCTAGAGTGGTCTCCTATCAGATTGTCTTCCTCATATTGACTTGAATATCATTTTCTGCAACTATGGTTTGTTGATTTTTCAACTTCATGTCATTATTTTAATATGAAAATATTTTATATAATGTATATTATATGAATTTATTATATCTATACTTAGTAAATAGATAAAATCTTTTAAAGAGACAAACCTAAAGTAATTGAATAATATATATCTTGCCCTTTGAAATAGTCTTGGCCTTAAAAACAACTTTCAGCGTCAATACACCAAGAGTACACGATGATGATCTTCCATTTTTGTTGTTTTCTTCTTTTTTTTTTTAATTTATGAAAATGATTATATCTTTTGTTAAACAAAAAATAAACAGATTATTTGATTTATGCGACTGGACCAATTCAAATAATAGGGAGATTGACTCAAATAGTGTTGTTTTTTAATCTATTTACAGAAATGGGTCTGTTTCGAAACTATTTATTAAAATGGGATTGTTTTGCCACCTGTCACCTTCTACATCGGTTCTGAAACAACCGATGTAAAAAAGTGGTACTTTCTACGTTCCTTTTCATGAAACTACATCGATTATGAATATAACCGATGTAGAAAGTGCTACTTTTTTACAGGTGGCAAAACTATCCATTTTGATAAATAATTTCGAAACAGACCCATTTCTATAAATAATTTAAAAAACAACACCATTTGAGTCAATCTCCCCAAATAATGACCACAAAGTTGTCATCACACATTAGAAAGAATTGATGCCAATAAGAAGTTTATCAAATTCGTCTGTCCAATACAGAAAACCCAATTTAATTTGTCTACTTTTGTTACGGATTTTGAGTTCAAATTCTTGAATATTTTATTGCGTAAAACATCAGAAGAAAGTCATTTTTTTTTATTTTCTATATTAATTATTTTATTTATTCTTAAATCTTTAATTATTTTTATAATAATTTAAAAGATGACATAACTCTGTTAACATAATTGTGAATTCTTATTAATATAACATAAATATTTTAAAAAAATCATAAAACTCATAAAAGTTCTCTGTTTTAACAATAAAAGATTCAATGAAACAAATAAAGTGATCAACACAAATACTTATAGTTTTAGGAAGGAAAAAAACACAGTTTGGTCTCAATAATCGTACCACATAGGCCACTAATTGAACAAAAAATAAAAACAATAACATCTACACGTTATCTTTATTTGCATAGCAATTTTAACTAGAAAAATAAGCTTATCCATTGATCATACTTCGGAATTCATGTGTCAAAAATCTACTTTGTTAACTCTGTTTTGGGAATCATTTCACGTTGGCTCAACTTAGCACAGAACAGACCTGTAGTCTCTGTTTGTATTGATGTTCGATAAAAAACCAAATATTTTAACCAAAAACACGTTTTAACATAAATTTATGGATAAGATTAATTTAAACGCATATCTTCATTACCTTTTAACAAATCAAATTCAATTTAAACATGTATTTATAATTTTCAAACATCCAAAACGTATAAGCTACTGATCCATATTGCTAAAATGAAAAAAAAAATAAAGAAGCCATACTCTTGTTAGTCTTTATTGATAAACAAAACACACTAGATATAATGTTCTATGAATTTTATTATATTATTTTGCCACATATCCACTGTATACACACGTATACTTCATTCTGTTTTCATTCAACTGTTCATTGCTTATTTTCAGAAACCAATCCTATTCTTATATTCTTTATTTGGTCAAATTCTGAATTTCCAATAGCTCATAAACTCTTAGTCTGATTATCTGAAACTGAGAGTCCAAAATTCCTATAGGTTCTTGCCCTTAAGTTTGTTTTAAGACAGGTGGGAAATTGAAAATTCTTTACTCATGCCACACATCAACCAATTCACATAAAATCAAAATAGACTATATTTAACGGTGAAGCTGCGATATGATATACTTGAAATAAATAAAAAAATTCCATACTGTTAATGAAGACAAATATTCTAGAAATAACCGCTATGTAACAACCGTTTTAAGAATAAACAGCACCTGCTACTAATATATAATCAAAACCAACAAATATATGTATTAAATAAAACAAAAAAGAAAGATCAAGGCAAATGAATTTTACAGATCAAAAACTGTAATTTGTTCATTTTTGATGTTGGAATAAAACACATGCAGAAGCTACATCTAAACTTTCAAGCATATCTTTGAATGAAAAATTGACTGAAACATCAGTAACATTTTCCATTCTATAGCCTATCCATCACGCATCATTCATTCCGAATACTGCCATTGTGACTTGGAAGTCATTGCCCCCAAGATGGGACATAACAACTTACATTTCATTTTTCATTTTTGATATTTGGAATTTTTTTATTTTTTTATTTTTTTATGGATGAGAAAACTAAAAGATAAGGAAAGAAAAGAGAGTAATTTCTGATGAAGACAGTGGGGATGGAATCCAGGTCCAGTGTGAGGGGTGTAGACATCTTCAAAGAAAAGTTGTAAGAATTTAATTAGAGAATTTATAAGAATCACTCAAACTAATATTTTCCAATTTTCTAGTCCATAACGTGTAATTAACTCACAATACTGTCACTTACATTAACTTGAAAGTCAATATATGTATTTGGAAGTCATTTTCTAATTAAATTGTCTCCTTCGTATTGTGGCTTAAGTTGACTTGAATATCATTTTCTACAACCTTGGTTTGTTTGATTTTTCAACTTCATCTCATTATTTTAATTTTCTTTCTTAAATTAAATGATATGTCCGATAATTCAATCAAAATTGTGGTGATTTAAGTCTCAGCCACAGGAAAACAAAAAACTGAAGGACTAGGTCAAATTATAATTTTAATCATAATAAATATTATTCATTTTCAATTTGGTTCTACACTAACATCAAAATACAGAAAGAAAACAAAAGATTGATTCCCTATCACAACAAAGGAAAAATGAGATGAATCCTCAAAAATTATTGCTATGATTAATATTAAAAATTAGATTTATTTAAAATTATCTAAGTTTTCAAGGAAAAATTTACATAAAAAGTTATATTTACAAGATAAATGCTTCTATTTCTTGAATAAAATACTCAAAATATTACACTTATGAAAAATGGAGAAAAAAAATTAAGGAGTAAAGAAAATCACGCACAATTTCTTTTAAGAAAAATCAAAGTATGCAAAGAGAAAAATAGGAAGAGAAGAGAAAAATATGAAATTAAATAAATAATTTAACAAAAAGAAATATAAAATATTTTATTAAAGATATTATATGAATTTATTATAAGTATACTTAGTAAATAAATGAAATCTTGTAAATAGACAAACGTAAAATGATTGAATAATATAAATGATCTCTTCCATTTTTATTTTTTTCTTACATATATATAAATGATTATATCTTATGTTAAATCAAAAGTAAACTGATTATTTGGTTTATGCGACTGGACCAATTCAAATAATAATGACCACAAAGTTGTCATTAAAAATATACTTTGTTGGCAAAAGCATACTCTCGTTAGATTATATTTAACAGTGAAGCTGCGGTATGAGATACTTGAAATAAATAGACAATTTCATACTGTTAATTAAGACAAATATTCAAGCAATAACCGCAATGTAACAACCGTTTTAAAAATAAACAGCACCAGCTAGTAATATATAATCAAAACCAACAAATATATTAAATACAACAAAAAAGAAAGATCAAGCCAAATTAAGTTTACAGATCAAAAACTGTAATTTATTCATATTACAACTAAACTTTGAGTAAATTTCCCATTCAATGCACTGTGATGAGTTTCTTGCCCTCAAAGTTGGAATTGAACTGGAGAGTGTGAAACAAGACATTCTCTGGTCATGCCAGATATCCACTAATTCAATTCATTCTGTGATGATTTTCATGAGTTGTCATCCTTGTCTTCCTTTTCACCTTTTTATTAGGTTGACCTCCAACCATTCTCACAAGCCATTCAGGCTTCCCTATCAATAATACACAGCATCCAATGCCCACTCCAAGTACCATTCCACATCCATATCCAATTGCCACTGGTTTCCAACCAAATCCAAATTTCTCTTCTCTCCAGAACCTCAATGCAGGTGAGGAACGTTGTTCAGGGTCCTCTCTGCATTTCTTTGACAATGGGAACCCACACAACCTCAAGTTTCCCTCATAGGAATCATTGGAAAAGGTATTGAACTGTTTTCCTTGAGGTATTTCTCCCATGAGATTGTTGTGGGAAAGGTTCAAGACTTCAAGAAAGTTCAGATTGGCTAGCTCTGTAGGAATCCTACCAGTGAGCATATTTGAGGAGAGATCCAATGATTCTATGTTTTTCAAATTTCCCATGGATTGGGGAATAGGACCACTGAGTTTGTTATGGGAAAGGTTGAGCCCTTTGAGTGCATGAAGCTCTCCAATAACATTTGGAATCTCTCCTTCAAATTTGTTTCCTGATAAATCAATACTTACAAAGGCTATTGGAATTTTGTTCAGTGTCATACTGATTCCTTTTGTTGTCACAGTCAAAGAAGCAAAGTATTCATTATTTCCTCTTGCAAAATCCATGTACTGCGGATTTCTGTTCACTTCATCTTGAACGAAATTCTTCATGGCCTTAAAATTTTGTATGTAGACTATTGGTATTGGGCCGCTGAAGTTGTTGGATGAAATATCAAAAATAACTAAACTTTGAAATGGATTCTTGCTCTTTAAACTGGGAATGGAACCGTGCAACTTATTGGATTGCAAAACCAATACTTCCAAATCTGGTAGAGTTTGAAGCCAATAGGGAAGTGTGTCCTCAATTTGATTGTTGCCAAGATTTAAAAATTCCAGACCTGTGCAATTGGACAAAGATTTTGGCAAAGAACCTTGTAATTGGTTACCATTGAGATTCAAAACATTGAGCGAGCTGCTCTTTGAAAAGGTAATTGACAAGTTGCCATAAAGATTATTCATCTGTAGATGTAAAATTCGAAGATTTGATAAGTTGGAAAGGCATTGAGGAATGATGCCTGTAAATTTGTTGTGGGACAAGGTGAGACTCTCAAGTGAACTAGCATTGCAAATTGATGAAGAGATGCCACCAGTGAGATTGTTAAAACTAAGATCAAGGTAAAGGAGATTATAGTTCTGTGAGAATTGATCCATTGGTGTTGTCAATAGGTTATGAGAGAGGTCCAAAAATTGTAATGAAACCATGTCATGCAACCACTGTGGCACTGTTCCATTAAGTTTGTTATTGGACAGATCGAGATCTCCCAACATTGGAACTTCTACTGAGAATTTCGGAAATTCAGTTAAACCCATAGAAGATAAGTTCAAATAGGTTAACTGGGAGAAACTGTAATTGACACTGGATTTGAAATTTAGTGATAATTGATTGTTGTGAGAAAGGGAAAGACTAACCAATTTGTGAAGCTTGGAAAAGAGTGGAAAGTGGACAGATCCACTTAAGTTGTTTGATGATAGGCACAAGTAAGTAAGGTTTTTAAGGCTGAAAGTGGATTCCACAATATTGCCTTGAAGCTTGTTGTAGCACAAATATAGAACCTCCAAGGAATGCGATGAGATTTCACTTATTTGGCCAGTAAACTGATTATTTGATAGATCTAACCAAACCAAAGATGGAAGAGAAAAACACCAAGAAGGAACCGTCCCATTTAGTAAGTTGTTACTGAACTGAAACATAGTTACGTTTGAAAGCCCTGTTATTTTGTTGGGCAGAGGACCTTCCAATTTATTATTAGAAAAATGCAAGCGAGAAAGTTGAGGTAAGTCAAACAAGGAAGACGGGATTTGCCCTCCTAAATTGTTATCCCTAAGACTTAGAGTTTCCAATTTAGTTAGTCCAGCAAACACATCTGGGATTTGGCCACTCAATTTATTCCATGAAAGATCCAAGTTAATGAGATGTTGAAGATTTGAAAGTGTTGATGGCAACTCTCCTCCCAAATTGTTATAACGCAAATCCAATTCTTCAAGTTCGTTTGACTGGGGAAAGACATTTGGAATTTGACCGCTGAGATCATTAGAGGAGAGATATAGAAAAGTTAGACGTGGAAGGGTTAAGAGTGAGGATGGGATTGAACCACTGAGATTATTATACGAGAGATCAAGGGAAGTGAGACGTGTGAGGTTAGAGAAAGAGAGTGGGATTGAACCATTGAGATTATTACCCGAGAGATCGAGGTCAGTGAGACGCGTGAGGTTTGAGAATGAGGCAGGGATTAGTCCCTCGAATTCACAGTGTGAGAGATACAGGTTTTCAAGTTTTGGTAAACAGAAAATGTCATTTGTCAACTTTACCCTTATCCCAGTTTGACTGAGGCTAAGAGTAAGCAAAGAAGAAGACCGATTAAGCGGCCCAATTGAAAATGATGACATATCTGTATTATCTAAAACAAGCTGCCTTAAATCTGTTGCATTGTGGAGAATCCTCTTCCAAGTGCTTTCTTTGAACTGTAACCAATTAAAAGAGAGATCAAGTGATTGCAATTTGGAAAGGTGTGAGATTTGAGAACTAATTTCACCTTCAAAGTCAGAAGCAGACAGATTAAGGTTTCTGAGGCTCACTAATCCACCAAAGCGAGATGACACAGGTGATAGACGGAAGTGATTGTAAGCGAGGTTGAGTGATTGGAGATGATAAAGACTGAAAAGGGTACTATTTTCATCAATTTGACCATATAGACCGCTGCAGGCGAGATCTAAGGCGATGACACGACGAGAGATGGGGTGGCAAGTGACTCCATCCCAAGAACAACAATCTGTCCCATTTTCCCATCTTTCCGTCTTTGGATAATACACATCATGGCATGCATAATCATAATAATCAGGATTATCATAATAAGTAGTATCAATAGTGAAGGAGGTTTTGAAGAGAAGCAAGGCAAAGGTATCATGGGAATGGCATAAGGAATGGGAGGATGAAATAAATAGCAACATGAAATGCCAACACACAATAACTAACAACCCTCTCCATGATTTCATATTGTCTACAATAACAAAAGGCTTATTAGAATGGAAAATATGAACGACTAGATAAGGAACCTAAGATGAATATTTATAGGCAAATTAAAAACAAGAGATGCATTTTTCGTGTCTAAACTGAGCTTTCATTATGGTCCTACTTTCGTGTCTAAACCGAGCTTTCATTATGGTCCTACTTTCGTGTCTAAACAAGAAGAAGAATATTTTGGCTTACAAATTCAGCCACATGTAGCTTCTCCTGCCTTGAAAAGAGTGGAAACATATGGATATTAAACAATTTTAAACGCAGCTTAGAAATTAATATTTTAGCATATGAGGAAGCGGTACACATGAATTTTGATCCCTTTGGGATAGAAATAGGAAGAATATTCATTAAATGTCAATGATTATCTAAGGAACTTCTTACTTTAATCATATCAAACCATCAAAACTATTACTATGATTAATAAAATTAAATTCATCTAAAATTATTTAGGTTTTCAAGGAAAAATTTACAAAAAAAATATGAAGGACTAATAAAAATCACACTTTTTTTTTTAAAAAAATCAAAACATGCAAAGAGAAAAATAGGAAGAGAAGAGAAAAATATGAAATAAAATAAATGATTTAATAAAAAGAAATAGAAAATATTTTATAAAAGATATTATATGAATTTAATTAGATAGTCAGCCTATGAATTCATGGGCTAAAGTGAAATTTACTCAATAAAAATTATTTAAAAGATTAAAAATAAAAAAAGCATATATATTAATTTTTTTAATATTAAATACTAATTTAAGAATTTTGTATAAGTTGAGATGGTGGAGTGGGTATATAAATAAAAATGTATATAATAAATATAGAAATAATGTAATAGAAGAAGCAAAAGAGAACCACTTATGTAATAAAACGCATGCAGAACCCGCATCAGTAAACTTTCTAGTTACTAGCATTGCTTTGATTGAAAAATTCACTGACTATTCAGTAACATTTTCCATTTTGTAGCCCATCCATCACGCATCATTCACTCCAAATACTGCCATTATGACTTGCAAGTCATTGCCCGCAACATGGGACATAACAACTTACATCAATGCTTTCATTTTTTATATTTTGAATTTTCTTTTTGATGAAGACATATCATCGATCGAATCCAAGTCCAGTTTGAGGGGTTTAGATATCTTCAAAGAAAAGTTGTAAGAATTTAATTACAGTATTTATATGTACCACTCAAACTAATATTTTTCAATTTCTAGTCCATAACGTGTAATTAAGTATTTGGCATCACTCTCGTTTGGCTGGATGTGGTTTAATTGGATGTAGAACCAGCGTGTTCAGGGGTTGATCAATAAAATAGCTCTATATTCTCTTTAGTTATAATATGTTTTTATACTAATATTAGTTATTTTTAATTTCACTATAAATAACGTATTTAGTTAGAAATTTTATTAGGTTTACATGAAAGGGTTAGGAATCGAAGCAAAAGATGAATAAGTTATATATCATTTAAAAGTAAAATAAATTATGTAATAAATATTTTAAAAAAGTATGCAATTTATGTTATTAAATTTTTGTCAACGTTATTTAAGAAACCAGTTAAGTGTGTGTGAAAATAAATATTGAAAAGACAGGAGTTTTATAATGTATAAGCCTTTTTAGATTTTAAAAAATATATCTATATCAAGAATTCAGAAAAACTTTGTATTCTCATTTGAGTGATCATTTTGGGTGAAAATTGATTAGGGATCCTTGTTAGCCTTGTGTTGATATCACTATGATTAATTTTGTCATTATTTTCTGGATTGGTATACTGTTATGGTTATTGATTGAATAAGATTCCTATTAATTAATTGTTTGTGTTTCATTGTAGAATTCCACCAATTATTTTGTTGTTGAAATTCTCTCCCATTCTATTCCTTTTGTTGTTTACTTACATCATTTTATGTGTTGTTTATATATTGTGATTTGGTTGATGTGGCGGGATGAAATATTTCGTTATGGTGGAATAATAAGTGTGGATTGAGAGGTTCATTAATTCACTAGGTTAATGACAATCTATTGTAATTGTGATGAAATGGATGAATGTCTGCTGTTATGTGGGAATAGTGAGGTTGCCCCTAGTGGACGAGTTTTGGAAAAAGAGATGAGGATTATCATGAATGCTAGGTGATTGAAAATGTTTTCGAAGAGTGTGAATGAATAGAACTAGTATTTCTGACAGGTTAATATAATGACCTAGGACTTGAAGTGTATTAGCAAAACTTCCATTGTGACTATCACCATGTGTGGGGAAGTGACTCTTATTACAACACTAGTCATCCTGACTGTAACTGTCTAGTATCTATAGTGAGAGTGTGTTAGATGCGACATGTACTCTTAGACATCACTCAGTGTTTTGATGGTGCTACATGACATGAGAGAGTAAGATGTGAGTTGCATGCATCATGTTGGGTTACATAGTATGATTAATGTTAATGTATTGTGAATGACATGTCCCTTGTATCCCTTTATATTTTGATGTATTGTACGTAGTTTTCTTTAATATCTCTAATATGTGAACTAATCCTTATTATTGTATATGCGGTTTGACACCTATCATGACCCTTCAAATGCGTGAACAGGTGGACAGGTGGGAGACGGAAGAATGTGTTTGAGACTTGACTTGTACTTTTACTTTCTTGGTGTTTGATTTTGTTATAAAATAAGGAATTTGGTGTTTCATGTTAATTCACACTGCTAGCAAAAAATATTACGAATTTAATTTTTTGAGTTCCAACAGTTAAGATAAATTTCACAATTTACTTTAGGAATAAAATTCAATTATAAATGTCTAAACAGAAGTCATGACGTAGGTAGAAATTGAGTTGTAACTAAAATTAAAAACAAGAGATGCAATTTTTTTGTCTAAATTAAGCATTCACGATGGTCCTACTTTTAAGACTTCCTTCTAAGAGTCCATCTCTCACGCAAACAAACTTCTTTCATTTTCTAATCCTCTCATTACGGTATGAAGCTTGTCCTCAATAATGTCATATCAATTGACTTGGACCACGTTTTCTGCAAGCAAGGAATGTTTGATTTTTTGCTTCATGTATTCACTTTAATTTTTTATCGTAAAAATGCCAACTAGAATTGAAATGACATGACAAATGGCATTTTGTAATTTACTCTAAGTGTGTGTTTGGCTTACAGTTGAATTCAACGTCAATCAACTTTGAAGACAAAAGATAAAAACTTGAAGCTCTGAAAATTTGCATTGGAACGGAAAATTTCTCTGTTCAACGTAATTTTAACTTTAATCTAAACATGTAGTAAGTAGTTAAGTGGAATTGAGTTTATATAACCATTTCTAATTAGAAATACACGTAAACAAGTGTTGCATTGATGTTTTAAGGGAAACGCTAATTTAAATATAAAATAGAATTAATATGATAATTAAAAATAAATAAATAAACCTTCCTTTTTATTTTTTATTTTGTTTCAAAACTCCAATCTTAACTATATTCCTCGGATAATATCAACCTTTGTTAGAATATATCCCCATCACGAAAAATAATAAATAATAAAAACAAGAAGAAGAATATTTTGGCTAACAAATTCAGCCACATGTAACTTCTCCGGCCCTGAAAAGAGAGGAAACAATTTTACACGCAGATCAGAACCAACTTTAATTTTTTGTTTCAAACAAATATGCTTTATAATGTAACAAATAGGACAATGATGAAGCTTAGAAATTAATTTTTTAGCAGATGAGGAAGCAAAATTTCACTGATGCGGTACACGTGAATTTTTGATGTTGGAATAAACACATGCAGAACCCACCTCAGTAAACTTTGAAGCATTGCTTTGAACGAAAAATTCACTGATACAGAGTAACATTTTCCATTATCCAACTCATCCATCGCACATCATTCATTCCAAATACAGCCACATATTGTGACTTGAAAGTCATTGCCCCGCAAGATGGGACATAAGAATACACATGATTGCTTTGATTTTTCATTTCTGATATTTAGAATTTCTTTTTTTGGATGCATGAGAAAACTAAAAGACAAGGAAAGAAAGGAAAAGAGAGTAATGTCTGATGAAGACTGTAGCTGTGGAATCCGAGTCCACTTTGAGGGGTTTAGATATCTTAAAAAAAAAAGTAGTAACAATTTAATTAGAGTATTTATATGAATCACTCAAACTAATATTTTCCATTTTTCTAGTCCATAACGTGTAATTAACTCACAATATGGTCACTTAAATTTACTTGGAACTCAATTTCTGCAAAACTGAGATGATAGGTACTTGGAAGTCATTTTCTAGTTCATTTTCTATTGAAATTGTCTCCTTCCTATTGTGGTTTATTTGATTTTTCAAGTTCATGTCATTATTTTAATTTGTTTTATTTCAAAATCGTGGTGATTAAAGTGTCAGCCACAGGAAAACAAAGCACTGAAGGAGTAGGTCAAATTATTTTAATCATAATAAATAATATTCATTTTCAATTTGGTTCTACACAAACATCAGACTAACGAAACAAAACAAAAGTGTCTTTTTCCTACCATTTTCCGTTGTCACAATATCATGGAAACGTTGCTTAACCAATTATGTATTATTAAGTATAGAACCAGCGTGTTGAGGAGTTGATGAATAAAATAATTTTATATTCTATTTAGTTAAAGTATATTTTGATATTAATATATTTGCAATTTTTAATTTCACTATAAATAATATATATAGCTAGAATTTTTTATTAAACTTACATGAAAGGGTAAGGAATCGAAGCAAAAGATGAATATATTATATATCATTTAAAAGTAAAATAAATGATTAAATAAATCTTTTAAAAAGGTATGCTATTTTTGTTAAATTTTGTAAATGTTATTTAAAAAACCAGCCAAGTGTGTCTGAAAATAAATATTGAAAAGACAGGAGTTTTATAATGTATAAGCCTTTACAAAATTATTAAGTTTTTATTTATTCTATATTTTTTAATTTTTTCTAAAACTTAAATCACAGTTTTTTCCTTCAAAAAAATGAACAAATTTGGTATCATTAGAAAAAAGAATTCGTTTCTCTAAAATCTAATATCACTATTTTCGGTCCGTAATATAAAAACTTCAGAGATAATAGTTAATAATATCCATATTAGGAATTTAGAAAAACTTGGGAGGAGTCACATGCTTGACATGTCACCATAAACATTAATGTGTTACTTTACTTTTTATAAAATATATAAATAGTTGTAAAGATAAAAAATAATAATTTTAAATTTTGAAGAATAATTAAAGAAAACATTTAACAAAAAGACTAAATTCAAAACTTGTTCAATTTACAAGAATTAAAAGTATGTTTAATCCATGTATAAATATAATTATGTAATAATAAATCATTATTTTCTATAGATGGATACACAGTCTGCAAAAATATTGAGAACAGGAGTTAAGATACTCAAATGAAATTGAGTTACAAAATTTATAAGACCTTGAAAATAAAATTGAGTATAAGTGTAGAATTAATAAATCTAAAAATAAATAACAAGCTAATAGTAAGCTTAGGTTATTCTATTTTCTATAGCTACTTAATCATGGAACTAATAGCGTTGAAACATATAAAGGCTTTCTCCTCATTTGTGTGATGTATCCCTTGGAATTTTGGGTGCATCAATTAAGCAAGAAATGCAACGAAATTGATTGACATAGGTTTGCAAATCAATTATGCATGAGGGAATTAAATTTGATTACTATTTTCCATGCAACCATGCATGAATATTTACTTAATTGATTTTACATTGAAAACGGTTAAAAATATGGAATTTTTTTTAATTAAAGCTTAGTTGAAAATTGAAAAATTAGTTAATAGTTGAAAGTTGAAAAAATTAATTTAATATACTAGTTAACTAACCATAAATTAAAATGAAAGTCGTTAGTTATTAATTATTTTCTATGCCAATTATGAAAAATATGAATGCAACTTATTTTAAATGACCAACCAGCCTATTAGCTTAAAAAAATTAAGAGATAAGGATGCCTGTCAATTTGTTGTGGGATAAGGTGAGACTCAGAAGCCAACTTGCATTGCAAATTGATGAAGGGATGCCACCAGTGAGTTGGTTAAAACTAAGATCAAGGTATTCGAGATTATAGTTCTGTGAGAATTGGTCCATTGTTGTTGTCAATAGGTTATGAGAGAGGTCCAAATATTGTAATGAACTCATGTCATGCAACCACTTGGGCACTATTCCATTAAGTTTGCTGTTGGACAGATCGAGAAATCCCAAAGTTGGAACTTCTACTAAGAATTTCGGAAATTCACTCAACCCCATGGAAGATAAGTCCAAATAGAATAAGTGAGGGAAACTGTAATTGACATTGGATTTGAAATTTAGTGATAAGTGATCATTGTGAGAAAGGGAAAGATTTTCCAATTTGTGAAGCTTGGAGAAGAGTCGAAAGTGGACAGATCCACTTAAGTTGTTTGATGATAGGCACAGGTGAGTAAGGTTTTTAAGGCTGAAAGTGGATTCTACAATATTGCCTTGCAGCTTGTTGTTACACAAATTTAGAGACTGCAAGGAATATGATGAGATTTCACTTATTTGGCCAGTAAACTGATTATTGGATAGATCTAACTCAATCAGAGATGGCAGAGAAAAACACCAAGATGGAACTGTTCCATTTAGAAAGTTTTCATGGAACAGTAACTGAGTTACATTCGAAAGTCCTGTTATTTTGTTGGGATTTATTATAAGAAAAATCCAAGAAAGAAAGTTGAGGCAAGTCAAACAAAGAAGATGGGATTTACCCTCCTAAATTGTTATCCTCAAGACTTAGAATTTCCAATTTAGTTAGTCCAGCAAAAACATCTGGGATTTGGCCACTCAATTTATTCCCTGAAAGATCCAAGTAAATGAGATGTTGAAGATTTGAAAGTGTTGATGGCAACTCTCCTCCCAAATTGTTAGAAGTCAAAACCAATTCTTCAAGTTCGTTTGACTGGGGAAAGACATTTGGAATTTGACCGATGAGATCATTAGAGGAGAGATATAGAGAAGTTAGATGTGGAAGGGTTAAGAGTGAGGATGGGATTGAACCATTGAGTTTATTAACTGAGAGATCGACGGAAGTAAGACGTGCACTAGTACAAAAATTGCATACCACGACTAGCAGACTACGACGGTTCTAAGTAACCGTCGTGGTGTGTGACGCAGTGGCAATTTTGTAATAATGATGTTACACACTACGACGGTTACATTTAAAACCGTCGTAGTGTGTAACAAGGTGGCAATTTTGTAATTTAATCGTTACACACTACGACGGTTACAATTAGAACCGTCGTAGTCTGTTCAATGCCCCTTACACACTACGACGGTTATAAATAGAACTGTCGTAGTCTGTTGAATGCCCCTTACACACTACGACGGTTACAAATAGAACCGTCGTAGTCTGTTCAATGACCCTTTACCTTCTACGCGAACCCTGGGCACATCACTTCTTCCTTCTCCTCTCTACGAGAACCGGCGGCGCGAACTCCTCCCTCGTTCTCTCCTCCCTCGTTCTCACCCTCCTCACCGGCGAACTCCCTTGTCACACCGGCGAACTCCATTACGTCACCGGCGACCTGATTTTGAGCAGCGGCGAAGGTAGCGGCGGCGAAAGCTCACATTTCCGGCGGCAGCTCACAAGCTTTGGCGACACTCGAAAGGTAAACTCCGGCCCAACCCTAACTCTATATTACTCATATAAGTCTCATTCGGCTTAAAAAAAAAACACCATCACTTTTTAAATTTCATTTTGTAATATGGATCTAACATTAAATATATATTTACGGTTTATTACCTTATAATATATGCTAGTAGTTTAAAATTGCAAATTACTAAGTTAATATTTTGTATCTGGGAGTTAGTTTCTGTTTGATATAACAATATATTTTTTTTGTTTATATAAAGATACTAATTATATATGTTATAACATATACCTGTTAGATTAAATTATTTGTTTTAGGTCATGATTTGTTTAAGATTAACTCTTAGCTGATTGCATGCAATAATTTAAGTGTTAGCTGTTAATTGGAAACTATGATTTTGTTTGTGTACGACTTTACAGTAATTTTTGTTAGCTGTTAATAGGAAGAAATTATTTACAGTAATTTATTGTTAGCCCTTAATCTTAGCTGATTGCAAGCAATAATTTTTTTAGCTGTTAATTTAATGTTAGCTGTTAATTTAATGTTAGCTGTTGACCATACCTTTGATTTAAGGTATGGATCGTAGTTGGATGAATGCAAGTCGAATTAGTACGGAATATGAGGCTGGAGTTGAAGAGTTTTTGAAATTTGCTAGGCAACATGATCACTTTAGTAGTGGTGGGAAGTTTTGTTGTCCTTGTGTGAATTGTTTGAACGATTATCACCGTGAAAAGAAGAAGAAATTCGTGAACACCTGATATGTGATGGGATTCTTAGAAGTTATACAACATGGACCTGGCATGGGGAGTTATTAGACACATTCACAACATGCAATGCGTCTGCATCGGAGCTGGAAACAGAAATTGATGACAGACTTGAAGACATGATACAAGATGTTGGTCCTGAAAACTTTTTGAAAGCCCACGTATATGAGACGTTGCTTAGTGATGCGGAGACACCTTTGTACAAAGGGTGCTCTACCTTCACTCGTATGTCTGCGGTGTTAAAATTGGTTCATCTGAAGGCGGCAAATGGGTGGACTGACAAAAGCTTTACTCAATTGCTAGAGTTGTTGAGTGAAATGCTTCCAGAAGGTAACACATTGCCAACCCGCAATTATGACGCTAAGAAGATTCTTTGTCCAATGGGTATGGAGTATAAAAAAATTCATGCATGCCCAAATGACTGCATCTTATACAGAAAAGAATTTGAAGCGATGCACAAGTGTCCTAGGTGTGGGACTTCACGTTACAAAAAAAAGAAGGGTGATTGTGATAATGAAGAAACAACAAAGCAGGGTCCTCCTGCGAAGGTGGTATGGTATCTTCCGATAATTCCGAGATTTAAGCGTCTGTTTGCAAACGCCGGTGACGCTAAGAATCTTAGATGGCATGCAGATGAAAGGATAAATGATGGAAACCTTCAACATGTGGCTGATTCCTTACAATGGAAGAAGATTGATCTAGAGTTTCCTGCATTTGGCAGTGAATCAAGAAACCTCCGCCTTGGTCTAGCTTCAGATGGAATGAATCCGTTTGGTAATTTAGCCACTAGTCATAGTTCGTGGCCTGTGTTGTTGATAATTTACAACTTACCTCCATCCTTGTGCATGAAGCGCAAGTATATGATGTTGTCTATGTTGATCTCGGGCCCAAAGCAGCCTGGAAATGACATTGATGTTTATCTTTCTCCATTGATTGAAGACTTGGGATTATTATGGGATGAAGGTGTCGATGTGTATGACGGGTTTGCCAAAGAAACCTTCAAGTTACATGCCATGTTGTTTTGCACTATCAATGACTTCCCAGCCTATGGAAACTTGTCTGGTTATAGTGTTAAGGGACATAAAGCTTGTCCAATATGTGAAGAAGGGACATGTTTCTACCAATTACAGCATGGAAGAAAGACAGTGTATCTTGGGCATAGGAGATTTCTAAGACAGTATCACCCATATCGTAAATTGAAAAAAGCATTTAATGGTCATGCAGAGAATGAGGTAGCACCTACCCCCTTAACTGGTAAACAAGTTTATGAGCGGGTCAAAGACATCAACATTGGGTTCGGAAAGTCTTCAAAGAAGGCAACTGTGTCAAACATGTGGAAGAAACGGTCAATATTCTTCGATCTCCCATATTGGTGGAAGCTTGATGTTAGACATTGTTTAGATGTTATGCATGTTGAGAAGAATGTTTGTGACAGTTTGATAGGAACTCTGTTGAATATTAAAGGTAAGACAAAAGATGGTTTGAATGCTCGGTTGGATATGGTTGACATGCAGATTCGAGATCAATTACAACTTTGTTGTTATGGGTAACCGGACATACCTCCCCCAGCTTTGCACACATTAAGTAAAAAAGAGAGAATCAGTTTTTGTCAATGTTTACACGGAATAAAAGTGCCACAAGGATACAGTTCAAATGTCAAGAGCCTTGTTTCAATGAAAGATTTGAAATTAATTGGATTAAAATCCCATGATTGTCATGTGTTGATGCAACAATTCCTTCCTGTGGCAATCCGTGGCATCTTGCCTAAAAAACTAAGAAATGCCATTACCAGATTATGTCGATTCTTCAAGCAAATTTGTTCCAAAGTGATTGATCCTAATATGCTAAATGACATGGAAGCTGAGTCTGCTATTATATTGTGTGAATTGGAGATGTTTTTTCCTCCTTCTTTTTTTGACATTATGGTTCACTTGTGCGTCCATCTTGTTCGAGAGATTAGATTATGTGGACTTGTGTATTTAAGATGGATGTACCCTATCGAGCGTTACATGAAAATCTTGAAAGGGTATGTCAAGAATCAGTATCATCCTGAAGGGTCAATAATTGAGAGGTACATTGCTGAAGAAGCGGTTGAGTTTTGTTCGGAATATATGTCTACAACCTTTCCTGTTGGGGTTCCTAGGCCATGTCCTGAGGGTAGACGTTTTGGCCAATGCATCCGAGGTGGACAATGTGTGGAAAAACCTTGGGATTTAGTGCAGCAAGCTGATTTGTATGTTTTAAATAACACTGATGAAGTTCAACCATATTTGACTGCTCACAAGGCCATTGTAAGGAAGCAAAACCCAAGACAATCAGAGAAGTGGTTGTTGAAAGAACATAACAACACTTTCAGAAATTGGTTTAAAAAACAAATATTGAGTGATGAAACAGTTTCAGAGACTTTAAAATGGCTAGCATGTGCCCTTAAGAAAGATGTTATTGTTTGTAATGGGTACTACATAAATAATTATTCTTTCTACACAAAGTCACTGGATGATAGAAGTGTGGTACAAAATAGTGGAGTTATGGTAGAAGCTGAGTCTATGCATTTCTCCACCTCTAAAGACAACAATCCGTTGGTAGGGAGCATGCCTTATTATGGAATAATTGAGGAAATTTGGGAGGTTGTGTATTGTAAATTTCATGTCCCGCTTTTTAAATGTAAATGGGTTGATAATAGGACGGGGGTGCACATTGATGATTCCGGTCAAACCCTTGTTAACTTTAGTAAAGTTGGTTACCAGGATGAACCCTTCATAATGGCACAACAGGCTAGACAAGTTTTCTATGTCAAAGATCCTTCAAATGAGATGTTTTGTGTCGTGATGCATGGAAAAACCAACGAACTTGAAGTTACAGACAATCTTAACAATGATCACATTCCTGGTTTTTCATGTGATATCCCAATTATTTCCGATGAAATTGATGTTGATGATGTCCATGCAGTGCGTCATGATCATAATGAAGGAATATATGTTTGACAGTTAAAGGTGCAAAAGTTATAAGTAATCTAAATTTTTTGTTACAATTTTACTTTGATTATTTAACTAATTTAATATTCATATTGATTATGTTATTGACTTATATATGTAATTTTTATTTTGAGTATGGAATAATCTTTCATTTGTAATTTTGATGTTGATTATGTAATTGTCTTTCAATTGATTTTGAAACAGGAACATGGCTGATCAGTCACCTGACACCACCAAAGTATACAAAAAGACCACACGTTTGAAGGAATTAACAGTGAGACGGGGCAAAGGTCAACAGACTCACGTTGATGTTGATGTGCGCACGGGCATTGCTAGTGGTGATAACGGGCCCATATTCAGGAGTTACTTGGGGTTCCTTGTCCGTGAGCACATCTCTATCCTTACCCCTACTTGGGATGATGTTCCGATGCCTCAGCGGAACATGCTATGGCAGGATATTCTGGTAAGTAATTTCCTCATTATTATTTGGTATTCATTTAGGTATATTAGAATATATTAAACTAAAATTTGTGATTTGTAGGTGACTTTTGATATTCCTAATGTGGAGTCCATCAGGCTGAAGGTCATGTCATCTATGGCTACCATGTTTAGGCAATGGAAGTCTCAACTGACTAAGTACATATATGATAATAATAAAGAAGATGGCAACATTCCTATGCCTACTTATAGGGGCATAGATGAAGAAACATGGGGAAAGTTTGTTCAGATACGTTTGTCTCCTGAGTGGCAGGTTAGTTTGGTTAGTTTAAAATGATATTTTTCAGTGTTGAAAAATTACTAAATGTTAATTTTGTGTAACAGGAAAAGAGGAATAAGGCAAAGGAATGTCAAGCAAAAAATGATTATCCTCATCTTTTGTCTCGGGGTGGTTATAAAGTATTAGAGGAAAGGATATTGACTCGAAAGCAAAGGATGCGGGAAGAAGCAATCAAGCGAGATCCTTCATTATCCTTTGATGGTCCACCATCCCCACCAAAGAGGCATGAAAAATGGAAGTTAGCAAGGATCAAGAACTCGGGGAGTTCACATCTTCATCTACTCAAAAAGTGTTTGTTAAAAATATTGTAAGTTAATTAACATTATTAATTGATGATATTAAGGGAAATTGGAAAATTTGCATGTTTTAATTAAGTTTATTTACTATTCCTTACTTGCAGATGCTCTAGTTGAGAGCGAGCAAATGGGCTCATTTGTGCCACAGGGAAGGGATGACATCCTTTCATCTGCCATTGGTAAACCTGAACACCCAGGACGTGTTCGTGGCATTGGTCAGGGTGTGGGGATTGTTTCATACTTTGGAAAATCTTCACACCATCGATGTCATGAATCCGATATCACCCCACAAACAATAGAGTCCCTCCGGCAAAGTATCACTGCAGAGATTACAAAATCTTTGAGGGAACAAATTACACAAGAGGTGATGCAGCAATTAGCCCTACATGGGCAGTGTGTAGGAAGTGGCACAGAGGTGATGCAGGTTGTTGGTGTGAGCACCAAATTGAGTTGCTCACCAGATGGAGGGAGCCCCACCAATGGTTCTCAATGTGGGTTGTATGTAGAAGAAAACCCTATTAGATTGGTGGCCACCGGAAGAGTAGTGGGGGGAGGAGCAACCATACATGGTAAACCCATGAGAGATGATGAGGTCAGGGTCACCATTGACGAGGCACATGACCCGGATGCTCCAGTTCCCTTGCCCACTGAAGAGGTGCATTTGGTAGGCCAAGCTCTTGGTACTTTCATTGCATGGCCTAAACACCTTGTTAATGAATTGGGTGCAAAGGTGTGTAATCAAATTTTATTTATTTATTATTTATTATATTTATTTATCATGTTTCTAACAATGTATTTTGATTATTAGATCAAAACGGCAAAGAAGAAACTTACACCCAGAAACCTAGACCACAACGAGAGCCAAGTGATGATCCTCTCGCAAAGCTTGATGGAGTTGGCCAATACGATTAGAGCAAACCTTTGAGCTCTATTGGGATCCAAAATTATTTGGTAGAGCCACTAGCATGCCTCTGTACATTCACATGTCAGATTGCATGGAGATGTATTCATGCATGGACGAGATGAACCTAACTCACATGCAATTTTGGATCATGTAAGTACTTTAACTATTAATTAAATATGTTAGTCTTCAAATTTATTACAGTTTCTAACATGAGATTCAATATGATTCAGGTATTTGAATAATGTATCGATTGAAATGGGCAACAACGATGTGTATGGATTCCTTGAGCCACAATCGATATTGGGCTTGGCAGATAATTCAGCTGAAGCCAAGTCATATATCATGGATTGGATTGGCCAATCGAAAAAGAGGATGTACCTTGCACCATACCTTCACAAGTAAGTATAATTAGTATTGATATACTAAAATTTAAAATGCGGAGTTATAACAATATTTTATTTTATATGTAGTGGCCATTGGCAACTTTTAGTGATTTGCCCAATGGATCATCTGGTGGTCTTCTTCTGCTCCTTGCACAAACCTCTCCCTCCAAAGTTGAAGAAAGTGCTTGAAGGGTATGTAAATGTATTATAATTGTTATCTTTCACATGACTTATATTTAATTATTATAACATGACATGAATGTATAATTTATTTTACCAGTATTCATGCTGCACATCATATGCTCACAAGCAATAATCGGTCAAGACCAAGACTTGATTTTGTCATAACAAAGGTAAAATAGGAAACTGGTAATACAACATTATGTCACTTGACTTGTAATACAATTAAGGTGTTATGATAAATCATTCTATTCTTTGTAGGCTAATAAACAAACGCATCGCCCGCAATGTGGTTTATATGTCATGCAGTGGATGGAAAACATAATTCGGATGGGCATAACAGAAAATTGGATAGAGGTACATACATTTAACCTATATCATTTTCATAATTTAATTAATGATACATGTTATTAATAATTATTCATTCCTTTCCAGACATTTAGTGACTCAATGTCATTTGCCGAAGAAGCCATCGACTACACTCGCAAGCAATGGGCGACATTTTTGGTCTATTGTAGTAAGCAACAAAACACAGTTGATTCTTTTGATGATCATAATTAGAAATTTAGATGTTAATTTTAAGAATTTATTAATTGTTAGTTGTAGGATTAGAATGATATACTCATTTGATTGAGTTTTAGTTGTGTAAAGCCTTATTCATTTTAATTGATTACATTCATTTTAGTTTATTACAATTTTGTTATTTAGAATAGTTTCTAAGTTAAAGTATAACTTTGGGTTTATTTTGAAGTTTTAATTATGAACCAATTTATTTATTCTCAATTGTAAAATTATTGGGTTGTATATGTATGGACTGTCTGTTAAAACAGGTACAATAAATTTGGGAAAAACGTTAAAACAAAAAAAATATTAAAAAAAAAAATTAGCAGACTATGACGGTTTTAACTATAACCGTCGTAGTATGTTAATTTTACACTACACACTACGACGGTTCTATCTATAACCGTCGTAGTGTGGTTACAGATTCGACTTGACGGTTCTCCCTATAACCGTCGTAGTCTGTAGTCTGTAATTCCAATTATTACACTACAGACTACGACGGTTTAAATGAGAACCGTCGTAGTCTGTAACCACACACTACGACGGTTTTAGTGAACCGTCGTAGTCTGTAAAAACAGACTACGACACTGGAATCAACGACGGTTCTGGAACCGTCGTAGTGTGTATTTTTGAACCGTCGTAGTATGCTACAAATGTACTAGTGGTGTGAGTTTAGAGAAAGAGAGTGGAATTGAACCATTGAGATTATTACCCGAGAGATCGAGGGAAGTAAGATGTGTGAGGTTTGAGAATGAGGCAGGGATTGGCCCTTTAATATTATAGTTTGAGAGATACAGGTGTTCAAGTTTTGGTAAACAGAAAATGTCATTTGTCAACTTTCCCCTTAACCAAGTGTCTCTGAGGCTAAGAGTAACCAATGAAGAAGACCGATTAAGGGGCCCAATTGAAAATGATGACATATCTGTCTCATCTAAAACAAGCTGCCTTAAATCTGTTGCATTGTGGAGAAACCTCTTCCACGTGCTTTCTTCCAACCACAACCCATAATAAATTGAAGAAGATAGATCAAGTGATTGCAATTTGGAAAGGTGTGATATTTGAGAACTAATTTCACCTTCAAAATTACAATTAGACAGATTAAGGTTTGTGAGGCTCACTAACCCACCAAAGCCAGATGACACGGGTGATGAAAATGGTACTATTTTCATCAATTGGACCAGAAAGTCCACTGCAGGAGAGATCTAAGGTGATGACACGACCAGAGATGGGGTGGCAAGTAACTCCATGCCAAGAACAACAATCTGTCCCATTTTCCCATCTTTCCGTCTTTGGATAATACACATCATGGCAAGCATAATAACCATCATAACTAGTATTATAAATAGTGAAGGAGGTTTTGAAGTGAAGCAAGGCAAAGGTATCATGGGAATGGCATAAGGAATGGGAGGATGAAATAAATAGCAACATGAAATGGTAACACATAAGAACCAACCAACCCCTCCATGATTTCATATTGTCTACAATTACAAAAGGTTTTCTGTAATGGAAAATACGCACGAATAGATAACGTATGTAAGATGAATATTTATAGCCAAATTAAGAACAAGAGATGCAGTTTTCGTGTCTACTTTCAAGACTTCTTTAAGAAAAACTCGTAAAACCTCCCTAATCGAAGCCCACTTGCAATTATCTAAAAGTAAAAAAAATAAAAATAAACCTTCCTATTTGATTTTTGTTTCGAAACTCCACTCTCAATTATATTCATAGGATAATATTAACATTTGTTAGAATATATCCCCATCAGACAAAATAAAGAAATAATAAAAAAAAGAAGAATATTTTGGCTTATAACTTCACCCACAAGTAACTTCCCCATACTTAAAAAGAGAGGAAACATGGATATTAAACAATTTCTGACGCAGATCAGAACCAACTTTTTGTTTCAAACAAATATGCTTGATATGTAACAAATAGGACCATGATGAAGCTTAGAAATTAATATTTTAGCTAATGAGAAAGCAAAATTTCACTGATGCGGTACACTTGACTTGGAAAATTCCAAATACTGCCACATATTGTGACTTGGAAGTCATTGCCCGCAACATGGGACATAACAACTTACATCAATGCTTTGATTTTTCATTTATCATATTTGGAAATTTGTTCTTTTTGAAAACTAAAAGATAAGGAAAGAAAGAAAAAGAGAGTAATGTCTGATGAAGACAGTACTCATTTATGAATATTATTTGCACACATTTATGTATATGAACTATGATAAAATGAACCAAATCAATCAAACTGACTTAAATTCACTTAACGAAGTGTGAAGTTGGAGCTTTAAACTTCAACTATAAAATAAATTTGTGTCTTTTCAATATAGGCTGAACTTTAAAAAATCCTACAAAATGAAATTTTCATTAAACTAAAGTCATTTTAGATGTTCAAATTAAATTTGAGCTATTTGATTCAAATTATAGTTCGTAATACCGATCGATTATTAGAAGTAAATAATGTAAATAGTAATCATTATTAATTGCATATTTCATCTAATATTTCATAAAATAAATATCATAAATATGGAATTTAAAGATTGAAAGAAAAATGATTAAGTTTTTATTTTTTGTATATTTTTTAATTTTTTTCTAAAATTTACATCACAGATTTTTCCTTCAAAAAATGAACAAATTTTGTATCATAAGAAAAAATGAACAAATTTTGTATCATAACAAATTTTGAAGAATAATTAAAGAAAACACTCAACAAAAAGACTCAATTCAAAACTTGTTCAATTTACAAGTATTAAAAGTATGTTTAAGCTATGTATAAATATAATTATGTATTAATAAATCATTATCTTGAATAATTGTAATGATTATTTTATAGATCGTACACTACAAAGCTACAAAACAATAGAACATATTGACAAGTTTTAAATTAATTAATTTAATCCTCCCCACAGTATTTAAGAGTCGTTTCAGGAAATAAGACTATTTAATTTGGATATACATGGCATTTTAAATTAATTCATATAATTAAAACAATAGTATCGATAGGTCAGGAAAATGACATTGTCCATAAATCAGTGACATCCAGATAAAATAAAAAGTACTAAAAATATTTAATTGAGAGAGAAAGAAAAAAGGAAATTGGGAAAAAAGTCTTAATTCCTAAGTGTAGTGTTGTATATTAACCAATCGATTTGTTAATATTATTTATTTTAAAAGATTGAATATCTTATTAGAGTGAAGAAAGTCATAAAATAAAAACTATCTATCATTAATTTAGATAAAATATTTTTACAAAAAAATACATTAAAAATTAATAATAAATATAAATTTATTTCCTGATTAATTGGCGAATAGGACCACTGAGTTGGTCTCCATGACATTTGGAATCTCTCCTTCAAATTTATTTCCTGATAAATCAATACTTACAAAGGCTATTGGAATTTTGTTCATTGTCATTCTGATTCCTTTTGTTGTCACAGTCAGAGAAGCAATGTATCTTTTATCTCCTATTGCTAAATCCATTTCCATGTACAGCGGATTTCTGTTCACTTTATCTTGAACGACATTCTTCATGGCCTTAAAATTTTGATTGTTGCCAAGATTTACAAATTTCAGAGCTGTGTAATTGGACAAAGATTTTGGCAAAGGACCTTGTAATTAGTTACCATTGAGATTCAAAGCCTTGAGCCCGCTGCTATTTGAAAATGTGATTGACAAGGTGCCATAAAGATTATTCATCTGTAAATCTAAAACTTGAAGATTTGATAAGTTCGAAAGGCATTGAGGAATGATGCCTGTCAATTTGTTGTGGGACAAGGCGAGACTCTGAAGTGAACCAGCGTGTTATATAAAAACTTTAGAGGTAAAATTAATATCTATATTAGGAATTCAGAAAATCTTTGCATTTTCATTTGAGTGATTTTGGGTGGAAATTGAGAAGGGATCCTTATTAGCCTTGTTTGACATCATTATGATTAACTGTGTCATTGTTATTAGTCATAAGATTCCTGTTAATTAATTATTTGGATGTTCATCGTAGAATTTCACCAATTATTTTATTGTTGTAATTCTCTTCAGTTCTATTCCTTTTGTTGCTCACTTATAACATTTTATGTGTGTTGTTTATAAATATTCTGTTAGTAAAATAATGAGTGTGGATTGAGAGGTGAACTGATAAGACATATTGCATCGATAAATCACTAGGTTATTGATAATCTACTGTAATCGTGATTAAAGAGATGGATGTCTGCTATGAGGAAAACAATGAGATTTCCCCTCGTGGACATGCTTATGTGCATGAGTTTTGGAAAAAGAGTCGAGGATTATCATGAATGCCAAGTAATTGAGAAGGTTTTTGAAGAGTAAGGATGAATGGAACTAGTACTTCTAACGGATTGATGTAATGACTTAAGACTTGAAGAATATTCGTGGTGGAAAAAATTTTCACTATGACCGATCACCATCCATGAGTTGGAAGAAATGACTTTTATTGCAACACTAGTTATACTGATTATAATTATTTAGTATCTTTAGTGAGAATGTCAAAATTCAACGCACACACCCTGTACAACACCTACATCATACATGCTTCCTAACGGCAACCCAACTAACTACAATGGTCCCATCACTAAGCGATACACGACATCACCCACTATGCCTCCGTCCGTCTTCAAGAATAACCCCCACACAAAAAAAATGGTATAATTTTTCTAGATTATAAAAATAAAATATAATATAAAAATGAAACCCACCGTATTTCAAACTAAAACTTTTGTTTTTGGAATAGATTTAACTCTTCTAAAATAAGAAAAATATATTTTAAATGATAAAAATACTTAAAATATATAGTTACAAAAATCCAGTACTTAAAATATAAAAGTAATTACGCAACCATTAAATTTCTCTTTCTCTATTTTTTTTCATTATTTATGTTCCATCTATATCTCGTGTTCAATTTTTTATTCAACTAAATTACAGTTTTTTGTGCATGCCAACTTTATCGTATATCTATTAACATTTTCCGATAAATCCTCCTATTTTTTTATAATAAATAAATATTAAATCTATAATTTATATTTTCAAATATATTAAATATATATTTTTAATTAATATTTTTATGCGATAGAAGAAATTAAGATTACACCATTAGATTTACTTAGTATTTATAAGATATATATTCTTACAAATATTTATTTAATAATAAAAATAACTAAAATCTACCTTAAAAGTATTAGAATACAAAAAGTTTAGGACACAAATTATTAAACTAGTAAGGTCGTGTACATCCAAAAGAGAGAAGAAAATGAATATTGAGGATGTCTAATTGATAAAATAAAAAAAGAATGAAAGTTTTCAATTATCAAATTATATCCTCTAATTTATTTTAATTTATAATATAAAAATGTATACTGTGGTATTTTAATCATGCATGAGGTCAGTTTTCCAATGGAATTTTATTCAAAGGAATAATAGTTTAATAAAACTTTGTAAGAATAGTATTTGCAGAGTTAATCGACATCTGAATAAAGAATTAGTTTCCCACTTGACTAACAGATTGTATTTTTATCGATTAAAGGTATTCGTCATTCTTGTCTGTAAATATATTTGGCAACTAATTTCCTATTTTCCTGTCATGTTTTGGAAAACAGATTGGAGTAATTAATTTTTCGATGGTTAACATCTCAACCAAGAATGTGTGTTTGGAAAGTCTATCAATGAGAAGCAACTAGAATTAGCTTCTATGGTAAAAACTTGAGTTTCAAAATTCATTCCAAATAGTAATAATAATGTGTCATGACTCAAAAAATTCATGTCCACAAGCACCTCTTACATAGACTTCTCCTTCATATTATATTGAAAAAGCATTTAGCACAACATTATAATTGATCGATATAATATGATTCCAAATATACTTTTCAATGTATGATCAAGAAGTATATACCTTTCAAGTTATGCCAAATTGATCACTTTACTTTTTTAAAATATATAAATAGTTATAAAGACAAAAAATAATAATTTTAAATTTTGAAGAATTTTAATCAAAGAAAACATTTTACAAAAAAGACTAAAATCAAAACTCGCTCAGTTTACAAGAATTAAAAGTATGTTTAAGCCTAGTATAAATATAATTATGCATTAAAAAATCATTATTTTGAATAACTATAATGGTTATTTCATAGATTGTACACTACAAAGCTACAAAATACATCTCTTCAATATATAATAAATCAATATGTTTCAGAGGTTGAACTTAATTTTTATTAATAGTCATATATGGTAAAAGTGTTGAAGATTGTCTAATTCAAAAGTTTGTTAGTAGTTAATCTGTTAGTTGTTAATCTGTTAGTAGTTAGTTTGTTAGTGGTTAGTTTGTTATGGATACCACTATAAATAAGAGACTTTGTGTGTAAGCAAAGAACAGAGAAAAATAATAAGATACACAGAGAAGAGGCATTTTTTAAGTTTCGTCTGTACACTTGTTCCGTCTGTACAATAGTTCCGTCTGAACAATTGTTCCGTCTGTGCTCTTCTACTTCCGTCTGTCGAAGCTTTGTTATTTCTTTCTCCAACAAACTGGTATCCAGAGCGTGGTTCAGATTCAAGGGACGTTCTTGTTAATTGATTTACAATGGGACACACCAGCGCAACCTTACAATCGAATCTTCCTGTTCTTGACGGAAAGAACTGGAATCGATGGAGTATTTAGATGAAAGCCATTTTCGGCTTTCAAGAAGTTACGGAGATTGTTGAAGATGGCTACCCAGAACTTGCTACAGATGCAACAGAAGCACAGAGGGTGGCATACAAGGAAAACAAAAAGAAAGACTGCAAAGCGATGTGTCTTATTCATCAGAGCGTCGACGATGCACACTTTGAGAAGATTGCAGAAGTAAAAACGTCACAGAAGGCATGGCAGATTCTGGAGAAATGTCATCAAGGAGCAGATCAATTGAAGAAGGTGCGTCTTCAAACTATGAGACGCCAGTATGAGTTGATGCAAATGGAGTCAAATGAAAAGATTGCTCAATTCTTTAATCGAATCCTCACTCTCACCAATGCAATGAAGGCATGAGGTGAAACGATGACTGATCAAGCGATTGTTGAGAAGGTGTTACGGACCCTCACCCCTAACTTTGACCACATTATTGTGGCCATTGAAGAATCAAGGAATCTTGAAGAGTTGAAGGTTGAAGATCTTCAGGGCTCCCTCGAGGCACATGAGCAAAGGCTCATTGAAAGATCCACTGAGAAACCTGTAGAGCAGGTTCTGCAAGCCCAGACTACGAAGAAAGGAGGCTACGATGGCAGGGGTGGATCAAGAAACCGAGGAAAGGGGAAAGATTACAAAGGAAAGGGTAGAAGTTCTCATCAAGAACAAGATAAGCCTGATCAAGATCAAACAGAAACTTCCTCAAGGAGGGGAGGATCCAATTAGAAAGGAGGAAAAAAGAAAATAGATAGAAAGAAAATCAAATGTTTCAATTGCAATAAAATTGGACATTTTTCTTCTGAATGTCAAGCTCCCCCAAGCCAGTTTGATCATCGCAGGAAACAACATGATAAAGCTCATATGGCAAAAGAAGAAATGAAAGATAACAGGGATGAAAGCCCTGTTCTGCTAATGGTGACAACGGTGCAGGAATATTTGTGCCAATCCGTTTCGGACCCGTCCGTTTTGCCCGCATCTGCAATGTTGCAGATGACAAATTCTCAAGAAATTTGCAGTGAAGAAGTTTGGTATGCAGACTCTGGCTGTTCTAATCACATGACAGGCCATAGAGATTGGCTCATAAATTTTGATCCAAGTAAGAAAAGAAAAGTAAAGTTTGTTGATGATAGAATGACTCAAGCCGAAGGCATTGGACATGTGATAATCAAGAGGAAGGATGGTAGGAATGCGTTGTTGTATGATGTGCTCTTTGTGCCTACCATGAGTAGCAATCTAATCAGCTTGGGACAACTATTGGAGAAAGGTTTCTCAATAGCCATGAAGAACGGATTCTTGGAAGTTCTTGATAATGAAGAAAAGAAGATCATGAAGGCAAAGCTTGCATCAAACAGAACTTTCCTGCTACACCTTAATGCTGTTGAAACTCAATGCCTTAACTCCGAAATTCTATCTGATGATACTTGGTTGTGGAACATGAGGCTTGGTCATCTTAACTTTAAAGATCTTAGCCTCATGAAGTCCAAACAAATGGTTCTTGGGCTTCCGTCTGTACATGTGCCTAAGAAAGTCTGTGATAGTTGCTTAATCAGTAAACAGCCCAGATCATCATTAAGCAATTATACTGCTTCGAGAGCCAATAGTTTACTGCATATGGTATATTCGGATGTGTGTGGTCCATTAGAGGTTCCATCCTTGGGAGGGAACAAGTATTTTGTGACATTTGTAGATGACTTCAGCAGAAAATTGTGGCTTTATCTGATTAAGGCTAAAAATGAGGTGTTTCCTATTTTCAAATCTTTCAAGTGCTTAGTTGAGAAGCAGTCTGAAAAATCCATCAAAATACTGAGAACAGATGGTGGTGGTGAATTTACTTCCAGAGAATTTGATGATTTTTGCATGGAAAATGGGATTGTGCATGAGATAACAGCACCTTATACTCCTCAACATAATGGGGTGGCTGAGAGAAGAAACAGAACCATCCTAAACATGGTTAGGAGCATGCTGAAGAGTAAAAACCTGTCACATGAATTTTGGGGAGAAGCTGCAGCTACTGCAGCTTATGTGTTGAATCATTGTCCTACAAAGAGGCTGAAATTTAAGGTTCCAGAAGAGGTATGGACAGGGAAGAAGCCTTCAGTCAGGCACTTCAAAGTTTTTGGTTCACTATGCTATAGGCATATTCCAGATCAAAAGAGAAGGAAGTTGGATGATAAAAGTGAACAGTTGATCTTCGTTGGTTACAACTCCACTGGATCGTACAAGCTCTTCAATCCTAAGACACGGCAAGTAGTATTCAGCAGAGACGTGTATTTCATTGAGTCAAGTCTGTATCCGTCTGATCATGAGAGATCGCATCCGTCTGATCATGAGAGATCGCATGCGTCCAGTAGTAGAAGCACGTATCCGTCTGTTCATGACTTAATGACTCCGTCTGATACGCCAGAGTCAGAGTCAAGGAACTTGTTACCGTTCGATGAAGACGAACCCAGCACTGAGTTTCAAGGTGCAAATTCACCTGAGAGAGGTATTCAAAGAAGACCCACCAGATCCAGAACTCTACCAGCAAGACTCAGAGATTGCGAAATTACTTTCGATGATGCTGTCACAGACAAAGGAGAATTACTCCAGCATATTGCACTTCTTGCAAACGCAGAACCAGTCAGTATTGATGAAGCTTTAAAAAGCAAAGTATGGAAGGAGGTTATGCATGAAGAATTGAAGTTGATAAAGAAGAATGAAACTTGGGAGTTGGTGAAACTTCCAGCTAATAAGATGCCTATTGATGTGAAATGGGTATTCAAAACTAAGTTGAATCCAGATGGCACTATCGTCAAATACAAGGCAAGACTAGTGGTTAGAGGATTTATGCAAACAGAAGGGATTGATTTCTCTGAAGTGTTTGCACCAGTTACAAGATTGGAAACTGTTAGACTGGTTGTTGCTCTTGCTACTTTGAAAAACTGGAATATGTGGCAGTTGGATGTTAAATCAGCATTCCTAAATGGACCTCTTGAAGAAGAAGTCTATGTTACTCAACCTCCAGGCTTTGTAGTAGAAGGAAGTGAAGACAAGGTCTATAGACTGAGAAAAGCTTTGTATGGCTTAAGACAAGCACCAAGAGCTTGGAATAAAAGGATTAATAATTTCCTTTCAAGTTCAGGTTTCAAGAAATGTAATGTGGAACATGGTGTGTACATTAAAGCAATGGGTGGTGGAGGTATTTTATTCATTTGCCTTTATGTAGACGATTTGCTCATAACTGGCAATAATACAGAAGATATTGAA
Organism: Hylodesmum podocarpum; assembly: GCA_026586105.1. Taxonomy (NCBI): domain Eukaryota; kingdom Viridiplantae; phylum Streptophyta; class Magnoliopsida; order Fabales; family Fabaceae; genus Hylodesmum; species Hylodesmum podocarpum. The sequence continues at coordinate 1,484,532 of JALJEV010000519.1, read as the reverse complement.
GCTGTGAAGCAATGCTTGAAGTCTGAGTTTGAGATGACTGATTTAGGAAGGTTGTCATACTTCCTTGGCATTGAGTTCAAACAAGTTGAAGGTGGACTGTTTATGCATCAAAAGAAATACATTTATGATGTATTAAAGAAATTCAACATGCTGGAATGCAATACTGCAGAGACGCCTGCAGAAGCAAATCTAAAACTTGATAATGGTGAAAAGGAATCAGCAGTGGATGGTACTTTGTTTAGACAGATGATTGGCTGTTTGAGATTTATTTGTCATACAAGGCCAGAGATTTCGTACAGCGTTGGCTTAGTAAGTCGATTTATGAGTAATCCGAAGAAGTCGCATTTCATGGCAGCCAAACGTATTCTGAGATATTTGTGCGGCACACTTGATTTTGGAGTGCTTTACTCAAATCATTCAGAGAAAGTTGGGTTACAACTTGTAGCCTATTCTGACTCTGATTGGTGTGGGGATTTATTGGAGAGAAAAAGCACCATGGGTTATGTGTTTTTACTCTCTGGTTCTCCAATCTCGTGGTGTTCCAAGAAGCAGGCTGTTATAGCTTTATCAACCTGTGAAACAGAGTATATTACTGCATGTCATCTTTCCGTGCCAAAAATTTGTGTGGCTAGAATCGTTCTTTGGAAGAACTTAAGGTTGGCTTTGATGGCTATGTTGACTTGTTGATAGATAACAAATCTGCTATCAATTTAGCTAAGAATCCGGTTGCACATGGAAGGAGCAAGCACATAGAAACGAAGTATCATTTTCTAAGAGATCAAGTTGAAAGAGGAAGATCAATCAAGCAATCAGAAAAAGCAGTTACAAATTGCAGATATAATGACTAAGTCATTGAGAGCTGACAGATTCAGAGAACTTAGAAGATTACTGAATGTTGTTTGTCTTTAAGTTTTTTTTCTGATTTTGAATTAGGGGGAAGTGTTGAAGATTGTCTAATTCAAAAGTTTGTTAGTAGTTAATCTGTTAGTTGTTAATCTGTTAGTAGTTAGTTTGTTAGTGGTTAGTTTGTTATGGATACCAGTATAAATAAGAGACTTTGTGTGTAAGCAAAGAACAGAGAGGAAAATAATAAGATACACAGAAGAGGCATTTTTTAAGTTTCGTCTGTACACTTGTTCCGTCTGTACAATAGTTCCGTCTGAACAATTGTTAAATCATACAATAGTTAAAATTGAACAATTGTTAAATCATTTCTTCTACTTAGTCTCTGTCGAAGCTTTGTTATTTCTTTCTCCAACAAAAAGAAATAATTAAATATCTTTATATTTTGTATCAATAATTCTAAAAATTTAATCAATTGGTTTTATTACAAAAGATAACAGAGTATTATTAAATATCACGATAAATTTATACATAAATAGTTTAAATTTTATATAATTTTATGCCACAATTTATATAAAAGATAATGTGTAAATTATGGCGAAAAATATTCAGAGAACTTATCTGTTTTAACAATAAAAGATTCAATTAAATAAATAAAATTGTGGCTAAAGATTTCGTCGACCAATCAAGACTATTTTTGTTTGGACGAATCTTGACTAATCAAACTAAAAATTATTTCCCCCTAAAAAAGAAATCTGCTCAAGCAAATGAATTTTTTCAAAATTTTATTCTTCTTTTCAAAATTCTCTTAAAACTCAATTTGAAGACTTTCACTCTTTAACCAGCAGAACAAAGGGAAAATGGGATGAATCATAAAAAAAAAATGTATTACTATACATAACAAAATTAGATTTATCTAATACTATCTTGGTTTCAAAGAAAAATTTACATAAGAAGTTATATTCACAAGATAAATATTTTTATTTCTTAGAAAAAATACCACACTTAACAAAAAGGGAGAAAAAAATGAAGGAGTAACAAAAATCACACTTTTTTTTTTAAAAAAAAATCAAAGCATGCAAAGAGAAAAATAGGAAGAGAAGAGAAAAATATGAAATAAAATAAATGATTTAATAAAAAGAAATAGATTTTTTTTATAAAAGATATTATATGAATTTATTATATGTATACTTAGTAAATAAATAAAATCTTTTAAAGAGACAAAGCTAAAGTGACTGAATAATATACATCTTGTCCTTTGAAATAGTCATGCCCTCAATAACAACTTTCAGCGTCAATACACCAAAAAATAAACAGATTGTTTGATATATGAGACTGGATCAATTCAAATAATAACCACAAAGTTGTCATGGCACATTAGAAAGCTCTGTTTTGTTTTAAAGTTGAATCCATTACATGCAACTTTAGAATCAAGATGGTTATTTTATGAAATCAAATACCCGTCAACTATATCTATCTATCTAAACTGAGCTTTCATTATGGTCCTACTTTCGTGTCTAAACAAGAAGAAGAATATTTTGGCTTACAAATTCAGCCACATGTAACTTCTCCTGCCTTGAAAAGAGTGGAAACATATGGATATTAAACAATTTTACACATGAATTTTGATCCCTTTGGGATAGAAATAGGAAGAATATTCATTAAATGTCAATGATTATCTAAGGAACTTCTTACTTTAATCATATCAAACCATCAATGAATCAAATATTATTCCTAAAACTCAAAATATTGAGTGGTTACATTTAAATTAAAATTTAGAGCTGAATTTTCAATTAAACCAAAATTCAAAATCATGATAAACTTCATCAGAATATATCAAACCTTAAGAGTAAAATGAAATACATCAACACTAGAAAAGAAATATATATATATATATATATATATATATATATATATATATATATATATATATGTTAACAAAGATACATAAGAGTCAGTAGATGACATTTAATTTCACCGCAAGTTTAGCCACTTATGACTATGAATTAACAATGTGAGATATAAGAGAAATTGACGGCAAATCTGTATTTAATTTTTATTTCCAAGGTTTTCAAGCATGGAGTTCTTCTCTTTTACCTTATATCACTGTGTTTTCTATTCATAGATCTCCTTGCATGTATGCTGTTGCTCATTTTTTTTTTTTTCATTTTAAGACCTTCAAAGAATTAAAAATAAATTGAATTTTGTCTAGGTGAGGAATTTTTTGCCTAGGCGAATAAAATTCTTTGGGTAGAAGGAAACATTTTTATTCGGGTGAAAGATTTGTTGCCTGGGTGAGTCTTCGTAAATTGTGGTTAAAAGTTTCTTCAAACAAGCGACAATATTTTGGTTTAGACGAATCTTGGCTAATCACGCTAGATATTACTTTCCCTTAATAATATGAAATTTGTTCAGACAAATGAAATCCTTCAAAATTTTATTCTTCTTTTCAAAATTCTTTTAAAACTCAATTTGAAGACTTACACTCTTTAACCCTTCAAAATCAAGGAAAAATTGGATGAATCTTCAAAAACTATTACTGTGATTAATAAAATTAAATTCATCTAAAATTATTTAGGTTTTCAAGGAAAAATTTACAAAAAAAAATATGAAGGACTAATAAAAATCACACATTTTTTTTTTTTTTAAAAATCAAAACATGCAAAGAGAAAAATAGGAAGAGAAGAGAAAAATATGAAATAAAATAAATGATTTAATAAAAAGAAATAGAAAATATTTTATAAAAGATATTATATGAATTTAATTAGATAGTCAGCCTATGAATTCATGGGCTAAAGTGAAATTTACTCAATAAAAATTATTTAAAAGATTAAAAATAAAAAAAGCATATATATTAATTTTTTTAATATTAAATACTAATTTAAGAATTTTGTATAAGTTGAGATGGTGGAGTGGGTATATAAATAAAAATGTATATAATAAATATAGAAATAATGTAATAGAAGAAGCAAAAGAGAACCACTTATGTAATAAAACGCATGCAGAACCCGCATCAGTAAACTTTCTAGTTACTAGCATTGCTTTGATTGAATAATTCACTGACTATTCAGTAACATTTTCCATTTTGTAGCCCATCCATCACGCATCATTCACTCCAAATACTGCCATTTTGACTTGCAAGTCATTGCCCGCAACATGGGACATAACAACTTACATCAATGCTTTGATTTTTCATTTATCATTTTTGATATTTTGAATTTTCTTTTTGATGAAGACATATCATCGATCGAATCCGAGTCCAGTTTGAGGGGTTTAGATAACTTCAAAGAAAAGTTGTAACAATTTAATTACAGTATTTATATGTACCACTCAAACTTATATTTTCCAATTTCCTAACGTGTAATTAACTCCCAATACTGTCACTTGTACTTTGTTTTCTTAGGAAGCAAATATTAATATGAAGATATTCCAAGCAAGAGTTAGAGAGTAATTCGTCAATAGGAACAGGGGAAATTATAGCAATTAAGTATTTGGCATCACTTTCGTTTGGCTGGATGTGGTTTAATTGGATGTAGAACCAGCGTGTTCAGGGGTTGATCAATAAAATAGCTCTATATTCTCTTTAGTTATAATATGTTTTTATACTAATATTAGTTATTTTTAATTTCACTATAAATAACGTATTTAGTTAGAAATTTTATTAGGTTTACATGAAAGGGTTAGGAATCGAAGCAAAAGATGAATAAGTTATATATCATTTAAAAGTAAAATAAATTATGTAATAAATCTTTTAAAAAAGTATGCAATTTATGTTATTAAATTTTTGTCAACGTTATTTAAGAAACCAGTTAAGTGTGTGTGAAAATAAATATTGAAAAGACAGGAGTTTTCTAATGTATAAGCCTTTTTAGATTTTAAAAAATATATCTATATCAAGAATTCAGAAAAACTTTGTATTCTCATTTGAGTGATCATTTTGGGTGAAAATTGATCAGGGATCCTTGTTAGCCTTGTGTTCTATGATTAATTTTGTCATTATTTTCTGGATTGGTATACTGTTATGGTTATTGATTGAATAAGATTCCTGTTAATTAATTGTTTGTGTTTCATTGTAGAATTCCACTAATTATTTTGTTGTTGAAATTCTCTCCCATTCTATTCCTTTTGTTGTTTACTTACATCATTTTATGTGTTGTTTATATATTGTGATTTGGTTGATGTGGCGGGATGAAATATTCCGTTATGGTGGAATAATAAGTGTGGATTGAGAGGTTCATTAATTCACTAGGTTAATGACAATCTGATGTAATTGTGATGAAATGGATGAATGTCTGCTGTTATGTGGGAATAGTGAGGTTGCCCCTAGTGGACATGCTTATGTACACGAGTTTTGGAAAAAGAGATGAGGATTATCATGAATGTCAGGTGATTAAAAATGTTTTCGAAGAGTGCGAATGAACAGAACTAGTATTCCTGACGGGTTAATATAATGACCTAAGACTTAAAGTGTATTCGCAAAACTTCCATTGTGACTATCACCATGAGTGGGAAGTGACTCTCATTACAACACTAGTCATTCTCTATAGTGAGGGTGTGTTAGATGTGACATGTATTCCTAGACATCACTCAGTGTTTTGATGGTGCCACATGACATGAGAGTAAGATGTGAGTTGCATGCATCATGTTGGGTTACATAGTATGATTAATGTTAATGTATTGTGAATGACATGTCCCTTGTATCTCTTTATATTTTGATATATTGTACTATCTTTGTAGTTTTGGAAAAAGAGATGAGGATTATCATGAATGTCAGGTGATTAAAAATGTTTTCGAAGAGTGCGAATGAACAGAACTAGTATTCCTGACGGGTTAATATAATGACCTAAGACTTAAAGTGTATTCGCAAAACTTCCATTGTGACTATCACCATGAGTGGGAAGTGACTCTCATTACAACACTAGTCATTCTCTATAGTGAGGGTGTGTTAGATGTGACATGTATTCCTAGACATCACTCAGTGTTTTGATGGTGCCACATGACATGAGAGTAAGATGTGAGTTGCATGCATCATGTTGGGTTACATAGTATGATTAATGTTAATGTATTGTGAATGACATGTCCCTTGTATCTCTTTATATTTTGATATATTGTACTATCTTTGTAGTTTTCTTCAATATCTCTAATATGTGAACTAATCCTTATTACTATATATATATATATATATATATATATATATATATATATATATATATGTGATTTGACACCTATCGTGACCCTTCAAATGCGTGAACAGGTGGGAGGTGGGAGACGGAAGAACCTTAGGCTAGGAAGAAGCCTTTAAACATTGTTGTGTTTGAGACTTGAGTTGTACTTTTACTTTCTTGGTGTTTGATTTTATTATTAAATAAGGAATTTGGTGTTTCATGTTAATTCACTCTGCTAGCAAAAAATTATTACGAATTTATTTTTTTGAGTTTCAACAGTTAAGATAAATTTCACAATTTACTTTAGGAATAAAATTCAATTATCAATGTCTAAACAGAAGTCATGACGTGTAGAAATTGAGTTGTAACTAAAATTAAAAACAAGAGATACAATTTTTTTTGGGTCTAATTTAAGCATTGACGATGGTCCTACTTTTAAGACTTCCTTCTAAGAGCCCATCTCTCACGCAAACAAACTTCTTTCATTTTCTAATTCTCTCATTACGGTATGAAGCTTGTCCTCAATAATGTCATATCAATTGACTTGGACCACATTTTTTGCAACCAAGGAATGTTTGATTTTTTTGCTTCATGTCTTCACTTTAATTTTTTATCGTAAAAATGCCAACTAGAATTGAAATGACATGACAAATGGCATTTTGTAATTTACTCTAACTGTGTGTTTGGCTTACAGTTGAATTCAACGTCAATCAACTTTGAAGACAAAAGATAAAAACTTGAAGCTTTGAAAATTTGCATTGGAACCGAAAATTTCTCTGTTCAACGTAATTTAACATTAATCTAAACATGTACTAAGTAGTTAAGTGGAATTGAGTTTATATAACCATTTCTAATTAGAAATACACATAAACAAGTGTTGCATTGATGTTTTAAGGGAAACGCTAATTAAAATATAAAATAGAATTTATATGCTAATTTTAATAAACTATTCAGCATATTAAATTTAAATTTACTATGCAAATGAAATTCAAATTAGGTTAAATCAATTTTTAATATGCACTTACGTTGATATAGAAGTCATTGTCAGCATTGATTAAGATGTAACATAGGTTCATTTTATATATGAAATTTAGAGTTTTTGTATAAATTCAATTACTTTGTCAAAAAGTATCCATTTTCTACACATCTATAACATTATTAAAATTCTTCATCCATTTTGTTGCCTTTCCATAAAGCTATGAAGATTGTTAGTCCAATCTCTACCCCATCTCCAACGCTATTAAAACACATGCAGAACCCACCTCAGTGAACTTTCAAGCATTGCTTTGAATGAAAAATTCACTGATACATCAGTAAACATTTTCCATTCTCTAGCCTATCTATCACGCATAATTCATTCCAAATACTGCCACATATTGTGACTTGGAAGTCATTGCCCGCAAGATGGGACATAACAACTTACATGAATGCATTGATTTTTCATTTATCATATTTAGAAAAGACAGGACAAGAGAGTAATGTCTGATGACTGATGAAGACAGTAGCTGTGGAATCCGAGTCCAGTTTGAGGGGTTTAGATATCTTTAAAGAAAAGTTGTAACAAATTAATTAGAGTATTTATATGAATCACTCGAACTAATATTTTCCATTTTTCAACTTCACGTCATTATTTTAATTTCTTTTCTTAAATGAAATGACATGTCGGATAATTGAATCAAAATCGTGGTGACTAAATTCTCAGCCACAGGAAAACAAAAAAATTGAAGGAGTAGGTCAAATTATAATTTTAATCATAATAAATAATATTCATCTTCAATTTGGTTCTACACAAACAACAAAATAAATAAAGAAAACAAAAGTTTTCCCCTCCCCACAGTATTTAAATTAAAGTTTTAGGAAATAAGACTATTTGGATCTACAAGGCATTTTAAATAGTTTCGACAGGTCAGGAAAATGACATTGTCTATAGATCAGTGAACATCAAGATAAAGTAAAAAGTACCAAAAATATTTAGTTGAAAGAGAAAAAAAAAAAAAAGAGAAATTGTGAAAAAACTCTTAATTCCTAAGTGTACTGTTGTATATTAACCAATCGATTTGTTAATATTATTTATTTTACAAAATTAAATATTTATTAGAGAGAAGAAAGACATAAAATTAAAAATTATCAATCATTATTTTAGATAAAATATTTTTACAAACAAATGTGTTATAAATTAATAATAAATATACATTTATTTTCTTATTTTCATTTGGTCTCTCAACTTTTAATCGCACAAAAAATATAATCTTATATAAAAATATTTATTTTATTAGCGTAACAGTTTATATAAAACTTATACCTTATTTTAATTTCTTTCATATAGAAATATGAAAAATATTTCTTAAATGTCCATTCCTTAATTATTAAAGGAACTTCTTCACTCTAATCATATCGAGCCATCAATAAATCAAATTAGTGTTCCTAGTAACTCAATGTCACATTGAGTGGTTTTATTTGAATTAGAATTTAAAGTTGATTATTCAATCAAACCTAAATTTAAAATTATGATAAACTTGATCAAGAGTATTTTACACTAAAACTAAAAACGATATCTATTTATATATATATATATATATATATATATATTAACAAAGATAAGAGTTAATGAATCTTCAAAAAATATTACTATGAATTACAAATCAGATTTATCTAAAATTATCTAGTTATAAAAAAAAATTGCATAAAAAGTTATATTTACAAGATAAATATTTTTATTTCTTAAACAAAATATCGCACTTGTAAAAAAAATGAAGTAACAAAAACCACCCATTTTTTTTTTTTTAAAAAAAAAAAATCAAAGCATGCAAAGAGAAAAATAGGAAGAGAAGAGAAAAATATGAAATAAAATAAATGATTTAATAAAAAGAAACAGAAAATATTTTATAAAAGATATTATATGAATATATTATATGTATACTTAGTAAATAAATAAAATCTTTTAAAGAGACAAACCTAAAGTGATTGAAAAATATATATATCTTGCCCTTTGAAATAGTCATGGCCTCAAAAACAACTCTCAGCATCAATACACCATGAGTACACGATAGTGATCTCTTCTGTTAAACCAAAAATAAACAGATTATTTGATTTATGCGAGTGGACCAATTCAAATAATGACCACAAAGTTGTCATAGAAAGCTCTGTTTTGTTTTAAAGTGGAATCCATTATACGCTACTTTAGATTTTGATTCTTTTTATTTATTACAATTTATTTCTATTTTATCATGTTCGAATTTAATTAGTTAATTATATATAATGTCACGTCAATAATCAATATTCAACATTGTTCTTTCAGAATCATCAGACGTAATATATGATTGATTATTAAAAGATGGATACACAGTCTGTAAAATATTGAGAACAGAAGTTAAAATTGCACAAATGAAATTGAGTACATGTGTGCAATTAAAATTGATTTTACATTGAAAACGGTTAAAATATGGAAATATTTTGTTTCTAATTACAGCCTCTATGATCAATAATTTTGCTATATTTATAAAAATTAGTTGAAAATTGAAAAAGTTGTTAATAATTGAAAGTTGAAAAAATTAATTTAATAGATTAGTTAACTAACCATAAATCAAAAAGAAAACTAAGTAGCCGATAGTCATTATAATTTTTTTTTCTGTACGAATTAAGAAAATATGAATGCAACTTACTTTAAATGAGTTGACCAACCAGCCTGTTAGCTCACTAAAATTTAATAAAAAAAAACATAAAATCATAAAAATCAAACCTACTTAATGTCTGCCTTAATATTTCTTGTATATGGAGGCTTTGGCTCTTTTTAAATGTATAAATGATATTTTAATAAAACATAAAAATCATAGAACTTCTCTGTTTTAACAATAAAATATTCAATTAAATAAATAAAATGATAAACACAAATACTTATAGTTTTTGGATGGGAAAAACATAATATGATCTGAATTATCGTAACATATACACCACTAATTGAAAAAGTCATCTATACGTTATCTTTGTTTGCATAAAGCGTTTCTTCATTACCTTTTAACAAATCAAATTCAATTTCACCTAACATCAGTTCAAAACAACAAAAAAATCAATTTAATGCATGCATTTATAATTTTCAAACATCCAAAACTTATAAACTACTGATCCATGGATATTGCTAAAAAAAAAATACCCTTTTTAGTCTTTAATGATAAACAAAAAACCACTAAATATAATGTTCTAACAAATTGAAGTATATTATTTTGCCACATATATCTTCCTTTAAAAATATTTTGTTGTTTTTTAGCACACAATAAAAAATAACTAATAATTAAAGACTATTTCTTCTTTTTTTAATATAGATCTCATTAAATTAGATTTTTTGAATAAAATATTTTCCATAAAGATGATAAGAAATCACATTCTCATAAAATGCTTAAAAAAATTCAAATACTAACTTTATAAAACATGTAAGGTGAGGATTACTCCTCACTTGTATATATAAAAGGACATTATTGTAATGTGGAATCTTCACCAATATCTTCCTTTAAAAATATTATGTTCTTTTTTAGCACACAATAAAATTAACTAATAATTAAAGACTACTTTTTTAAATGTAGATGTCATTAAAGTAGATTTTTTTTTCAATAAATATTTTTCATAAAGATGATAAGAAACTAAATCCCCATAACATGCTTAAAAAATTTAAGTACCAATCGTATATGAGTAATGTTATTGGAAACACTTTGTAACATTAAATATAGTGGAAATTTAGAAATTAGAATTAAATAAAGTAGATTATTGTGAGGGATTAATTAAATCTGAACTGTATCCAATCGAACCCGTTGAAAAGTCTATAATGTTAAGACACATCTGATTTTGCTATATTTGGCTGTATTGGAATAAAGCACTTTGAACCAGTATTAATTAGTAAATGGTGTGAAAATGAAAATGAAAATGAAAATGAAATGGTTGCATTATCGGCACAATCAAATCAGAGTCACAATTCACGGTCGCACGTTGTTCTTCTCCGATACACGACAACCACTAATGTCACAAAGCTTGTTTTAATTATTTTAATATTCATATACTTTCAATTTATATTTAAAATATATTATTTATCACTATTTTAGTATGCAATTTAAAAGACTAAAATAAAAGTACATAATTAAATTAAAAAATTATATTAATAATAAATGATTAAATTTAAAAATTAAAATTATTTAGAAATATATTATATTTTTATAAATTATTATGATATTTTTCCATTTTCCATTCAGTAACATTTTCCATTTTGTAGCCCATCCATCACGCATCATTCACTCCAAATACTGCCATTATGACTTGCAAGTCATTGCCCGCAACATGGGACATAACAATTTACATCAATGCTTTGATTTTTCATTTTTGAATTTTTGAATTTTCCTTTTGATGAAGACATATCATCGATGGAATCCGAGTCCAGTTTGAGGGGTTTAGATATCTTCAAAGAAAACTTGTATCAATTTAATTAACTCAAACAAATATTTTTCATTTTCTAGTCCATAACGTGTAATTAACTCCCAATTCTATCACTTACATTGACTTGGAAGTCATTTTCTATTGAAATTGTCTCCTTCGTATTGTGGTTTAAGTTGACTTGAATATCATTTTCTGCAACCATGTTTTGTTTGATTTTTCAACTTCATCTCATTATTTTAATTTGTTTTGTTTTTTTAAAACGTGGTGATTAAAGTCTCAGCCACAGGAAAACAAAAAATATTTTTACATTCTATTTAGGTATAATATATTTTGATATTAATATATTAGTAATTTTTAATTTCACTATATAAATAATATATAAGTAGAAATTTTGTTAAATTTACATGATCGGGTAAGGAATCGAAGCAAAAAATGAACATATCATTCAAAAGTAAAATAATTTATATAATAAAAATCTTTGAAAAAGATATGCAATTTTTGCTATTAAATTTTTGTCAACGTTATTTAAGAAACCAGTTAAGTGTATGTGAAAATAAATATTGAAAAGACAGGAGTTTTATAATGTACAAGCCTTTAAAAAAATGATTAAAGTTTATTTTTTCTATATTTTTTAATTTTTTTCTAAAATTTAAATCACAGTTTTTTCCTTCAAAAAATGAACAAATTTTGAATCATAAGAAAAAAAAAATTCGATTCTCTAAAATCTAATATCATTATTTTCGGTCCGTAATATAAAAAAACTTTAGAGGTAATAATTAATATCCATATTAGGAATTTAGAAAACTTGGGAGGTGTCACATGCTTGACATGTCACCATAAACATTAATGTCTCAGTTATGATTGTCACTTTACTTTTTTTAAATATATAAATAGTTATATATTTTCCCTTATATTCATGGATCTCCTTGTATACATGTTTTTGTTCCTTTTTCTTTCGTTTTAAGACCTTCCAAGAAATTAAAATAAGTGAAATTTTGTATAGGTGAGTAAAACTCTCTAGGTTGAAGGAAGCATTTTTTATCTTATAAAGTGAAAGATTTGTTGCTTGGGTGAGTCTTCATAAATTGTTGGTAAAGGTTTCTTCGATCAAGCGAGTAAAGTAATATATAATCAAAACCAACAAATATGTGTATTAAATAAAACAAATAAAAAAAACTAAGATCAAGGCAAAGGAATTTTACAGATAAAAACTGTAACTTATTCATATCCACTAATTGAACAGGAGAGTGTGAAACAAGACATTCTCTGGTCATGACAAATATCCACTAATTCATTCTGTGAAGATTTTCATGAGTTGTCATCCTTGTCTTCCTTTTCACCTTTTTATTAGCTTGACCTCCAACCATTCTCACAAGCCATTCAGGCTTCCCTATCAATAATACACAGCATCCAATGACCACTCCAAATACCATTCCACATCCATATCCAATAGCCACTGGTTTCCAACCAAATCCAAATCTCTCTTCTCTCCACAAGTTTTGTGAAGGTGGAGAAGGGTCAATGCTGCATTTCTTTGACAATGGAACTCCACATAACCCCAAGTTTCCCTCATAGGAATCATTGGAAAAGGTATTGAACTGTTTTCCTTGAGGTATTTCTCCCATGAGATGGTTGTGGGAAAGGTTCAAGACTTCAAGAAAGTTCATATTGGCTAACTCTGTAGGAATCCTACCAGTGAGCATATTTGAGGAGAGATCCAACGATTCCAAGTTTGTCAGATTTCCCATGGATTGGGGAATAGGACCACTGAGTTTGTTATGGGAAAGGTTGAGCCCTATGAGTGCATGAAGCTCTCCAATAAAATTTGGAATCTCTCCTTCAAATTTGTTTCCTGATAAATCAATACTTACAAAGGCTGTTGGAATTTTGTTCAGTGTCATACTCATTCCTTTTGTTGTCACAGTCAAAGAAGCAATGTATATTTCTGTTCCTACATACATTTCCATGTACTGCAGATTTCTGTTCACTTCATCTTGAATGACACTCTTCATGGCCTTAAAATTTTGTAAGTAGACTTTTGGTATTGGGCCGCTGAAGTTGTTGGATGAAATATCAAAAATAACTAAACTCTGAAATGGATTCTCTCTCTTTAAACTGGGAATGGTACCGTGCAACTTATTGGATTTCAAAACCAATACTTCCAAATATGGTAGAATTTGAAGCCAATGGGGAAATGTATCCTCAATTTGATTGTTGCCAAGATTTAAAAATTCCAGACCTGTGCAATTGGACAGAGATTTTGGCAAAGGACCTTGTAATTGGTTACCGTTGAGATTCAAAGCATTGAGCCAGCTGCTCTTTGAAAAGGTAATTGACAAGGTGCCATAAAGATTATTCATCTGTAAATCTAAAACTTCAAGATATGATAAGTTGGAAAGGCATTGAGGAATGATGCCTGTCAATTTGTTGTGGGACAAGATGAGACTCAGAAGGGAACTTGCATTGCAAATTGATGAAGAGATGCCACCAGTGAGTTGGTTAAAACTAAGATCAAGGTAATGGAGATTATAGTTCTGTGAGAATTTGTCGATTGGTGTTGTCAACAGGTTATGAGAGAGGTCCAAATAATATAATGAACCCATCTCATGCAACCACTTGGGCACTGTTCCATTAAGTTCGTTATTGGACAGATTGACAGATCCCAAAATTGGAACTTCTACTGAGAATTTCGGAAATTCAGTCAACCCCATAGAAGATAAGTCCAAAGAGAATAAGTTGGGGAAACTGTAATTGACATTGGATTTGAAATTTAGTGATAATTGATTATTGTGAGAAAGGGAAAGACTTTCCAATTTCTGAAGCTTGGAGAAGTGTGGAAAGTGGACAGATCCACTTAAGTTGTTTGATGATAGGCACAAGTGAGTAAGGTTTTTAAGGCTGAAAGTGGATTCCACAATATTGCCTTGCAGGTTGTTGTTACACAAATTTAGAGACTGCAGGGAATATGATGAGATTTCACTTATGTGCCCTGTAAACTCATTATTTGATAAATCCAAATCTAGCAAAGATGGCAAAGTGAAACACCAAGAAGGAATGGTCCCATTTAGTAAGTTGTTATTGAACTGAAACATAGTTACGTTTGAAAGCCCTGTTATTTTGTTGGGCAGAGGACCTTCCAATTCATTATAAGAAAATTCCAATTCAGAGAGTTGAGTTAAGTCAAACAACGAAGATGGGATTTGCCCTCCTAAATTGTTATCCTCAAGACTTAGAGTTTGCAATTTAGTTAGTCCAGCAAACACATCTGGGATTTGGCCACTCAATTTATTCCCTGAAAGATCCAAGTTAATGAGATATTGTAGATTTGAAAGTGTTGATGGCAACTCTCCTCCCAAATTGTTATAACGCAAATCCAATACTTCAAGTTCGTTTGACTGGGGAAAGACATTTGGAATTTGACCGCTGAGATCATTAGAGGAGAGATCGAGGAAAATAAGATGTGTGAGGTTAGAGAGAGAGAGTGGGATTGAACCATTGAGATTATTATCTGAGAGATCAAGTGAATGCAATTTGGAAAGATGTGAGATTTGAGAACTAATTTGACCTTCATAGTAAGAATTTGACAAATTAAGGCTTGTGAGGCTCACTAACCCACCAAAGCGAGATGACAGGGGTAATTGACGGAAGTAATTGTAAGCGAGGTTGAGTGATTGGAGATTATAAAGACTGAAAAGGGTACTATTTTCATCAATTGGACCATAAAGCCCACTGCAGGAGAGATCTAAGGCGATGACACGACCAGAGATGGGGTGGCAAGTGACTCCATCCCAAGAACAACAATCTGTCCCATTTTCCCATGATTCCATCTTTGTATAATGAACATCAATGCATTCATAATGATATTCATAACGATAATAATCATTATCAATAGTGAAGGAGGTTTTGAAGTGAAGCAAGGCAAAGGTATCATGGGAATGGCATAAGGAATGGGAGGATGAAATAAAGAGCAACATCAAATGCCAACACAAAAGAACCAACCACCCACTCCATGATTTCATTTTGTCTACAATTACTAAAGGCTTACTAGAATCGAAAATATGCACGACTAGATAATGAATCTAAGATGAATATTTATAGCCAAATTAAGAACAAGAGATGCAGTCTCTCACTCAAACAAAAATGTTTATTTTCTATTCGTCTCATTACGGTATGAAGCTTGTCCTCAATAATGTCATATCAATTGACTTGGACCACATTTTCTGCAAGCTGGAATGTTTGATTTTTCTGCTTCATATATTCATTTTAATTTTTTTATCTTAAAAATGCGAACTAGAATTGAAATGAAATCACAAAAGGCATTTTGTAATTTACTCAAAATATATGTTTGGTTTACAGTTGAATTCAATGTGAATCAACTTTCATACATAAGTTAAAAACTTGAAGCTTTGAAAATTTTGCCTTGGAACGGAAAAATTCTCTGTTCGATGTAATTTAACACTAATCTAAACATGTACCAAGTAGTTAAGTGGAATTGAGTTTATTATAACCATTTCAAATGAGGAATACATGTAAACAAGCGTTGCATTAATATTTCAGCGGGAACACTATCTTAAATTTAAAATAGAATTTATATGCTAATTTTAATAAACTATTTAGCATATTAAATTTAAATTTAGTATGCAAATTAAATTCAAATTAGGTTAAATCATTTTTTAATATGCACTTACGTTGATATAGAAGTCATTGTCAGCATTGATTAAGATTGTTTGTGCAATCTCTACCTCATCTCCAACACTACTATAATTGTTCTCAAGATTCTTCGTCTGTTTTCAAGCCTTTCCATGCTGCTATTAAAATTGTTCATCCAATCTCTACCCATCTACAACTATGCTAAGATTGTTCATAATATCGCTTAAGTCAATATCTAGAACGAGATTTAATAAAAGTCTAATAATGAGTTTAACTAGTAACTAATAAATAACCCATTTTGAGAATGTATCTATAGTATTTTGGATTTATAAACTTAGATGGATCGAGATTTCATTTTTAGAAAGATGGGTGAAGGACATTTATGTTATTTCATACAAAAACAGGATGCATGAAGAAGAACTTAAGGGTTTAGGAAGATAAACTCAGAAAACCTCCCTAAATGAAGCCCACTTGCAATTATCTATAATTAAAAATAAATAAATAAATAAACCTTCGTTTTTTTATCTTGTTTTAAAACTCCAATCTTAACTATATTCCTCGGATAATATCAACCTTTGTTAGAATATATCCCAATCATGAAAAATAAATAAATAATAAAAACAAGAAGAAGAATATCTTGACTTACAAATTCACCCACATGTAACTTCAATTTTTTTTTTCAAACAAATATGCTTGATATGTAACAAATAGGACCATGATGAAGCTTAGAAATTAATTTTTTAGCAGATGAGCAAGCGAAATTCCACTGATGCGGTACACATGAATTTTTCTTGTTAGAATAAAACACATGCAGATGTCACGAGAGTAAACTTTGAATGAAAAATTCAGCGATACCAGTACCATTTTCCATTTTCTAGACCATCCATCGCATCATTCATTCCAAATACTGCCACATATTGTGACTTGGAAGTCATTGCCCGCAAGATGGGACATAACAACTTACATTTGATTTTTCATTTATGACATTTAGAAAAAAAAAAAAAAATTTGATGCATGAAAAAACTAAAAGACAATGAAAGAAAGGAAAAGAGAGCAATGTGATGAAGAATGCATCGATGGAATCCAGTCCAGTTTGAGGGGTGTAGATATCTTCAAAGAAAAGTTGTATCAATTTAATTACAGTATTTATATGTACCACTCAAACTAATATTTTCCAATTTCTAGTCCATAACGTTTAATTAACTCCCAATACTGTCACTTACATTGATTTGGAACTCAATTTCTGCAAAACTGAGATGATAGGTACTTTAACGCTTTGGTTTTCCATCCATTTTTGAGTTTCTATATCTTTATTATATCACACAAGCTTCTATTATCTATCTCATCAATAACACTACATACATATTAAGATATTTTCTAACGACTTTAGTAGATCCGATTGAATTGGAGTTAGGCTAAATCACAGTTTTTCCTCAAAAAATGAACAAAATTTGTTTCATAAGAAAAATAATTCGTTTCTCTAAAATCTAATATCATTATTTTCGGTCCATAATATAAAAAATTAATATCTATATTAGGAATTTAGCAAATATTTGGAAGTGTCACATGCTTGACATGTCACCATAAACATTAATGTGTGAGTTATGATTGTCACTTTACTTTTTCAGAATATATAAATAGTTATAAAGATAAAAAATAATAATTTTAAATTTTGAAGAATAATTAAAGAAAAAAAATTAACAAAAAGACTAAATTCCAAACTCGTTCAATTTACAAGAATTAAAAGTATGTTTAAGCCATATATAAATATAATTATGTATTAATAAATCATTATTTTGAATAAATGTAATGTTTATTTCATAGATCGTACACTATAAAGATACCAAAAAATGGAACATATTGACAAGTTTTAAATTAATTAATTTAATCCTCCCCACAGTATTTAAGAGTTTTAGGAAATTAGACTATTTGGATCTACATGGCATTTTAAATTAATTCATATAATCAAAACAATAGTTTCGATAGGTCAGGAAAATGACTTGTCCATAGATCAGTAAACATCAAGATAAAATAAAAAGTACTAAAAATATTTAGTTGAGAGAGAAAAAAAGAGAAATTTTGAAAAAAGTCTTAATTCCTAAGTGTAGTTGTATATATATTAACCAATCGATTTGTTAATATTATTTATTTTAAAAATTGAATATCTTATTAGAGAGAAGAAAGACACAATTAAAAATTATCTATCATTAGTTTAGATAAAATATTTTTACAAACAAATACATTATAAATTAATAATGAATATACATTTTTTTTTATTTTCATTTGGTTGTCTCTCAACTTTTAATCACACAAAAGTTAAATCTTCTATAAAAAGTTTATTTTATTAGCGTACCAGTTTATATAAAACTCAATTTATTTTGATTTCTTTGATAAGGATTTCTTAAATATCTATTTATTGATTAAGTAACTTTCTCACTTTAATCGTATCAAGCTATCAATAAATCAATTCCTAGTAACTTAAAATATTGAGTGGTTTCATTTAAATTAGAATTTAGAGTTGATATCCCAATCAAACCAAAATTCAAAACTAGTATATTAAACATTAACAATAAAATGAAATACACTAAAACTAGAAAATATATATATATATATATATATATATATATATATATATATATATATATTGCAAGCTTAGCCACTCATGGCCATGAATTAACAATTTGAGATACAAGATAAGTTCATGATGAGTCTGATTTCAATAAACTATTTAGCATATTAAATTTAAATTTACAATGCAAATAAAATTCAAATTAGGTGAAATCAATTTTTAATATGCACTTACATTGATGTAGAAGTCATTGTCAGCAAAGATTATGGTATAATATAGGTTCATTTAATATAAGATATTTAGATTTTTGAATAAATTCAATTATTTAGTAAAAAAAATATCCATTTTTTACCCTTCTATAACTTTATTAAGATTCTTGATCTATTTATTTTCTTTTCCAGGGAACTATTAAGATTGTTCATCCAATTTCTACTCACATATAACACTATTAAGACTGTTCCGATTCTTCATTGGTTTTCTAGCCTTTCCACGACGTTATTAAAATTATTCATCCAATCTCTACCCATCAACAACACTGTTAAAATTGTTCCCAATATTGCTTAAGTCAATATGTGCAACGATCTACAAGGTTTAGTTTAGTAATGAGTTGGATTAATCACTGATAAACAAAACACACTAAATATAATGTTCTAAGAATTTAAGTATATTATTTTGCCACATGTATCTTTCTTTAAAAATATTATTGTTCTTTTAATTAGCATACGAATTGAAGTAAACTCGTTTTTTTTTTTTTCAATAAATATTAGTTGTTAACATCACTACCATTTGTCTAACTCGCAAGCCTCTATCATGTAACACTAACAACTAACAAGGGTCTAGTGATATTCTTGATACTAAATTTCTTATTATGATATTTCCTACCTGTCATTAAAAAATTCCAGACCTGTGCAATTGGACAAAGATTTTGGCAAAGGACCTTGTAATTGGTTACCATTGAGATTCAAAGCAATGAGTGAGCTGGTCTGTGAAAAGGTAATCGACAAGGTGCCATAAAGACTATTCATCTGTAAATCTAAAACTTGAAGATTTGATAAGTTCGAAAGGCATTGAGGAATGATGCCTGTCAATTTGTTGTGGAACAAGATGAGACTCTGAATTGAACTTGAATTGCAAATTGATGAAGAGATGCCACCAGTGAGTTGGTTAAAACTGAGATCAAGGTAATTGAGATTATAGTTCTGTGAGAATTGGTCCATTGGTGTTGTCAATAGGTTATGTGAGAGGTCCAAATATTGTAATGAACCCATATCATGCAACCACTTTGGCACTGTTCCTTTAAGTGTGTTATTAGACAGATCGAGAATTCCAAAATTGGAACTTCTACTACTGAGAATATAGGAAATTCAGCTAAACCCATAGAAGATTAGTCCAAAAAGGTTAAGCGGGAGAAACTGTAATTGACATTGGATTTGAAATTTAGTGATAAATGATAATTGTGAGAAAGGGAAAGATCTTCCAATTTGTGAAGCTTGGAAAAGAGTGGAAAGTGGACAGATCCACTTAAGTTGTTTGATGATAGGAACAAGTAAGTAAGGTTTTTAAGGCTGAAAGTGGATTCTACAATATTACCTTGCAGCTTGTTGTCACACAAATTTAGATACTGCAAGTTATATGATGAGATTTCACTTATGTACCCTGTGAAATGATTATTTGATAAATCCAAATGCAGCAAAGATGGCAAAGAAAAACACCAAGAAGGAATTGTCCCATTTAGTAAGTTGTTACTTAACTGAAACATAGTTACGTTGGAAAGTCCTGTTATTTTGTTGGGCAGAGGACCTTCCAATTTATTATAAGAAAATTCCAATTCAGATAGTTGAGTTAAGTCAAACAACGAAGATGGGATTTGCCCTCCTAAATTGTTATCCTCAAGACTTAGAGTTTGCAATTTAGTTAGTCCAGCAAACACATCTGGGATTTGGCCACTCAATTTATTCCCTGAAAGATCCAAGTTAATGAGATGTTGTAGATTTGAAATTGTTGATGGCAACTCACCTCCCAATATGTTAGAACTCAAATCCAATTCTTCAAGTTCGTTTGACTGGGGAAAGACATCTGGAATTTGACCGCTGAGATGATTTCCTCGGAGATTGAGAGAAGTTAGACGTGGAAGGGTTAAGAGTGAGGATGGGATTGAACCATTGAGATTATTAAATGAGAGATCAAGGGAAGTAAGATGTGTGAGGTTTGAGAAAGAGAGTGGGATTGATTCATTGAGATTATTACCCGAGAGATGGAGGGAAGTGAGATGTGTGAGGTTTGAGAATGAGGCAGGGATTGGCCCTTCAAATTCACACAATGAGAGATACAGGTTTTCAAGTTTTGGTAAACAGAGAATGTCATTTTTCAACTTTACCCTTAACCCAGTGTCACTGAGGCTAAGAGTAAGCAAAGAAGAAGACCGATTAAGGGGGCCAATTGAAATTGATAACATATCTGTCCAGTCTAAAACAATCTGCCTTAAATCTGTTGCATTGTGGACAAACCTCTTCCAAGTCCTTTCTTTCAACTTTAACCCATTGAAAGAGAGATCAAGTGATTGCAATTTAGAAAGGTGTGAGATTTGAGAACTAATTTCACCATAAAAGTAAGAATCAGACAAATTAAGGTTTGAGAGGCTCACTAACCCACCAAAGCGAGATGACACGGGTGATTGACGGAAGTGATTGTAAGCGAGGTTGAGTGATTGGAGATTATAAAGACTGAAAAGGGTACTGTTTTGATGTATTTTACCTGAAAGTCCACTGCAGGAGAGATCTAAGGCGATGACACGACCAGAGATGGGGTGGCAAGTGACTCCATTCCAAGAACAACAATCTGTTCCATTTTCCCATGTTTCCGTCTTTGGATATTACACATCATGGCAAGGATCAATAGGATCATCATAATAAGTATTATTATCAATAGTGAAGGAGGTTTCGAAGTGAAGCAAGGCAAAGATATCATGGGAATGGCATAAGGAATGGGAGGATGAAATAAATAGCAACATGAAATGCCAACACACAAGAACTAACCACCCCCTCCACGATTTCATTTTGTCTACAATTACAAAAGGTTTACTAGAATGGAAAATATGCACGAATACATAACGAATCTAAGATGAATATTTATAGTCAAATTAACGAGTCTATACTAAGCTTTCATTATGGTCCTACTTTAAAACTTCCCTTCAAGAGCCCATCTCTCACGCAAACAAACTTCTTTCATTTTCTATTCGTCTCATTACGGTATGAAGCTTGTCCTCAATAATGACATATCAATTGACTTGGACCACCTTTTCTGTAAGCAAGGAATGTTTGATTTTTCTGCTTCATGTCTACATTTTAATTTTTTATCTTAAAAATGCCAACTAGAATTGAAATGACAGGACAAATGGCATTCTGTAATTTACTCCAAGTGTGTGCTTGGTTTACATTTGAATTCAATGTCAATCAACTTTAAGACAAAAGATAAAAACTTGAAGCTTTGAAAATTTGCTTTGGAACCTAAAATTTGTTCAACGTAATTTTAAAACTAATCTAAACATGTACCTAGTAGTTAAGTAGAATTGAGTTTATATTACCATTTGAAAAGAGAAATACATCTAAACAAGTATTGCATTAATGTTTCTAGGGAAATGCTAAACTAAATTTAATATAGAATTTAGATGCTAATTTTAATAAACTATTTATCATATTACATTTAAATTTACTATGCAAATTAAATTCAAATTAGGTTAACTCAATTTTTAATGTGCACTTACATTGATGTATAAGTCATTGTCATTGATACCAGTAACATTTTCATTTATGATATTTAGATTTTTTTTATGCATGAGAAAACTAGAAGAGAGTAATGTCTGATGAAGACAATAGCGATGGAATCCGAATCCAGTTTGAGGGGTTTAGATATATCTTCTGTAACGGTCCATTTTTTGAATAATAATAAATTGTCTAACGTCTCATTTTAATAATAATAATTGAATTATAATGTTTCAATTCAATAATATTGAAGAATATATTTATGTATCTTATTCAAAGAATGAATCCAGTATGAATTATAGACCAGGTACAACTTAATCAAGGAAATAGGGAATAAAATAATTAAGGTAATACAAATCAAATCACCGTAAAATCTGTTCCAAATCACCACGAAATCAATCTGCGTTAATTAAGGAAATAATTACCTTCAGCAAAATAATGAAAATTGATTATGTGACGTTGTAATTTTAATGGGTAATAAATGTTCATGGGTGGTTGGGCAGCTATAAAAGGGCGAGTCTGCTACACTTTCTTATCACACACCCTTCCTTTCTTTCCTTCTTTCTCTCACGTTTCTAATGTTGTCTTTTTCTCTGAAAGGAAATTGAAGTGTCTAACGAGAGCGTGGAGATCAGAGCTCTACCAAACTTCAATTTTTTCAAACAAAGTATCTCGAGTCCAGGTTAGGGTAGTTCCAAATTTAATAGTAATAATAATAATTTTCCTATTTTCTATGCTATCACAATTATGTTTCTTACTTGCTATACCTTGTCATTGCTTGCCTACTTATATTTGATTTTAGTTTTTCGTTTTAAACTATAAAAATTACTTTGTGAATCCCTGTTGCAACTCGTGGATCTATTTGGCTAGTCTTATATGGTGATGTGTTGGAATATTAATTTTTTTTTTGTCTGTTCCTATTTGAATTTCTAAAGCACTGATTGAACCTTTGAATGTGTGCACCTAATGTGAGTATATGATGGGTTGCTTGGTGATACAAATTAGGGAAATAGATTCCTTGTGATGTTAGTTTGATTATTGAAACAAGCGTGCTATTGCTTTGAATTGAATATATGAAAAGTTTGGGTCTAGGTTTGTAAAATAATAATGATAGTAATAATAGATATTTATATATTATTTGGCTAAAGTACATTTTGAAAAGTAACCTAATTGATTTAAAAACATACTATTGCTTATATACAAATATTTGGATGATGCTTTGTTTATTGTAATGAGAATCTAGCTAATTGTAATATTTGTTTTATAATGTTTAAAAGTAATGATGAATGGATAAAAACAAAAAATAAAAATAAATAACTCACTCATTTTTAAATAATTCTTTTGTTACTTATGCAAATTCAGAAAATATTGGTAGGACATTTGTTGTAATAATAAAATGAATATTTAAAAGAAAATTTTGGAATATTACATAATATACTTGTGTTTAATCACCAACAAGTTTAAAATTTAATGCGTGGTCTGTTTCAATTTTAAGAGTTATTGATTTACTGATATCTAATTTTTTTTACCATTTATTGTTGATAATTCCATTTTAAATGACTATTTATTTGGTTTATAATTTATTTAAATTAATTTCTATATTGTGATAATTATTACTTTATTAGTATTTATTTCTTTTAGTTATATTATGTTTTCTGATAAAATCTTAATGAGTTTAATTATTTCAGCTAATTACTATTCTATTAATTTCTTAATATTTCTATCATTCCTTGTATCGTTTTGCCTTTTGTTTGGTAATTCTCTGTTAATGGCTATTTATTTGGGTTTAGAAGTTAGCTGGATTGTGATAATTGTCATTTAATTTGTACTTAGTCCTTTTAGTTATATGATGTTACTCATGTTTAATTAATTGTATGTTGATCTTAATGTCTGTTGTTAAATAAAATATTTTGTTACGGGAAAATGATTGATATGGGTTAAGAGATTAATTATACGGGTCATATTGCATTGACGAGAAGTTTAGGTTCATGATAATCTGTTTTAAAAATGTTTTTTATGAGAGGGATGAATGCCTACCGTTAGAATGAGCGGTGAGGTTGTCCCTGGTGAATATTCTTTCAAAACATTGTGTTTTAAGAATGAGAGATTATCGTGAATGCTAAACGAGGTGAAAATGTTTTCGAAAGGTGATGATGAATGGAACTAGTACGGTTGGTTCCTGATGGGTCGTTGTATTGACCTAGGACTTTGAGGGTATTCGCGGTGGGGAAAACTTCCACTATGGCCGATCACCATGAGTGGAAGTGACTCCTTTTGCAACACTAGTTGCCCTAACTGTAACTGTCTAGTATTTCTAGTGAGAGTGTCAGATGTGACATGTACTCCTAACATTGCTCAATGGTTTTGATGGTACCACATGGCATAAGAGTGAAATGTGAGTGGCATGCATCATATTGGGTTGCATAGTTAATTGTGATGAATTGTTAATTGAAATTTCATGTTTTCTTGATATATGTTGTTTGTGTGTATTGTTCCTATGATTTTATTATTATCATTAAATTATGAGCTAACCCTATGGTTGTGTCTGTGGTTGTTGACACCTGTGATGATCCCACAAACGGGCGAGCAGATGAGCAGTTGCTTGGAGATACCACGCTGTAGGCTAGAGGAGAACCTGACTTCGTGAAGACATTATGATGTCATTATTTTCCTTTTTGTGTTTTTAGACATTTCTATTTTATAGGAATGTTAAATGTTTAAGACCTTTTTATTTTATGATAAAGTTACAATTGTAGTTAAGAAACTTTATTACCCTATGAAATAAGATTTGGTTTATTTACCGAATGAATATTTAATTACCATAGAGAAATTATAGTATTTAGATGTAGAAATTGAGGGTGTTACATCTTCAAAGAAAAGATGTAAGAATTTAGAGTATTTAATTTTCTTTCTTAAATGAAATGATATGTCGGATAATTAAATCAAAATGGTGGTGATTAAAGTCTCAGCCGCCACAGGAAAACAAAAAATTGAAGGACTAGGTCAAATTATAATTTTAATAATAATAATGGTTTTGTATCTTAAATAAACAAAATGTTTATTTGGTTTGCAATTTTGATAGTTCCACACCAATCAACTTTCACATGAAAATTAGAAACTTGAATCATTAAAATGACATCCATTTTCTACACATATATAATGGCATTAAGGTTGTCCCTACCACCGCTAGTGGAATTGACTTGAAAGTCAATAACCACAAAATTTAAAAATCAAAATGGAGTCTAACCTAACATCCACTTTCATCTTTAAACTTTGTTTGCAGTATGTAGCACCTATGAGATGAGTTAGTTTTAATACCACTAAATAATTAATATTAACTTTACTTAAATCTTAATAATGTGAAGCAAGAATAGAGCTTAAACATATAGTTTCTGTTTATTTGATAAATGTAACATTTTCCATTTTGTAGCCCACCCATCACGCTTCGTTCATTCATTGCCCGCAAGATGGCACATAAGAACATACATCAATGCTTATACAATACAGAAACAGCGTAGAAAGGTACACAGAGACAAGAAGTCGTATAGAAGAGAAGAAGTAACATGTTTTGGCCTATAAATAAAGAGTGTTTGAAAGAAGTTTCTAATTCTATTTTAAATAATATTAAATATTATTTTTTAATTGATAATATTCTCATGGTACACATACATGAACTAGTATATATACATACTCCAAGAGAACAGGGAAAACTCCAAGGCTGGCTCAATAAACAATAGCAGCATACAGTGAAGATATTTTCATTGAAAAGGTAAACTCATTTTTTTTTTTCCTATCAGCAAAATGTTAGTTGTTAGCATCACTATCGTTGGAATTCCATACTGTTAATTAAGACAAATATTCTAGGAATGACCGCCATGTAACAACCGTTCAATTAATATATAATCAAAACCAACAAATATATGCATTGAAATAAGAAATATCAAGGCAAATAAATTTTACACTGTAACTTATTCATTACAACTAAACTTTGAATAAATCCCCATTCAATGCACTGTGATATGGTTCTTGCCCTCAAAGTTGGAATTGAACAGGAGAGTATGAAACAAGACATTCTTTGGTGATGCCAAATATCCACTAATTCATTCTGTGACGATTTTCATGAGTTCTCATCCTTGTATTCCTTTTCACCTTTTTATTAGGTTGACCTCCAACCATTCTCACAAGCCATTCAGGCTTTCCTAACAATAATACACAGCATCCAATGCCTACTCCAAATACCATTCCACATCCGTACCCAATAGCCACTGGTTTCCAACCAAATCCAAATCTCTCTTCTCTCCACAAGTTTTGTGAAGGTGGAGAAGGGTCAATGCTGCATTTCTTTGACAATGGAACTCCACATAACCCCAAGTTTCCCTCATAGGAATCATTGGAAAAGGTATTGAACTGTTTTCCTTGAGGTATTTCTCCCATGAGATGGTTGTGGGAAAGGTTCAAGACTTCAAGAAAGTTCAGATTGGCTAACTCTGCATGAATCCTTCCAGTGAGCATATTTGAGGAGAGATCCAATGATTCTATGTTTTTTAAATTTCCCATGGATTTGGGAATAGGACCAATTAGTCTGTTATGGGAAAGGTTGAGCCCTTTGAGTTCATGAAGCTGTCCAATAACATCTGGAATCTCTCCTTCAAACTTGTTATTTGATAAATCAATACTTACAAAAGCTATTGGAATTTTGTTCAGTGTCATACTGATTGCTTTTGTTGTCACAGTCAATGAATATTGGTATGTTGCATTTGCAGCATCCATTTCCATGTACTGCGGATTTCTGTCCACTTCATCTTGAAAGACATTCTTCATGGCCTTAAAATTTTGTATGTAGACTTTTGGTATTGGGCCGCTGAAGTTGTTAGATGAAATATCAAAAATAACTAAACTTTGAAATGGATTCTTGCTCTTTAAACTGAGAATGGAACCGTGCAAGTTATTGGATTGCAAACCCAATACTTCAAAATATGGTAGAGTTTGAAGCCAGTGGGGAAAATGTATCCTCAATTTGATTGTTGCCAAGATTTAAAAATTCCAGAAGTGTGCAATTGGACAAAGATTTTGGCAAAGGACCTTGTAATTGGTTACCGTTGAGATTCAAAGTACCTAGCCGGCTGTTATTTGAAAAGGTAATTGACAAGGTGCCATAAAGATTATTCATCTGTAAATCTAAAACTTTAAGCAATGATAAATTCGAAAGGCATTGAGGAATGTTGCCTGTCAATTTGTTGTGGGATAAGGTGAGACTTAGAAGCCAACTTGCATTGCAAATTGATGAAGAGATGCCACCAGTGAGTTGGTTAAAACTAAGATCAAGGAAAATGAGATTATAGTTCCGTGAGAATTGGTCCATTGGTGTTGTCAATAGGTTACGAGAGAGGTCCAGAATATATAATGAACTCATGTCATGCAACCACTTGGGCACTGTTCCATTAAGTTTGTTATTGGACAGATCGAGATATCCCAACATTGGAACTTCTACTGCTGAAAATTTCGGAAATTCAGTTAAACCCATAGAAGATAAGTCCAAAAAGGTTAAGTGGGAGGAACTGTAATTGACGTGGGATTTGAAATTTAGTGATAATTGATCATTGTGAGAAAGGGAAAGATAATCCAATTTGTGAAGCTTGGAGAAGAGTGGAAAGTGGACAGATCCACTTAAGTTGTTTGATGATAGGCACAAGTGAGTAAGGATTTTAAGGCTGAAAGTGGATTCTACAATATTGCCTTGCAGGTTGTTGTTACACAATTTTAGAGACTGCAAGGAATATGATGAGATTTCACTTATGTGCCCTGTGAACTCATTATTTGATAAATCCAAATCTAGCAAAGATGGCAAAGTGAAACACCAAGAAGGAATGGTCCCATTTAGTAAGTTGTTATTGAACTGAAACATAGTTACGTTTGAAAGCCCTGTTATTTTGTTGGGCAGAGGACCTTCCAATTTATTATTAGAAAATTCCAATTCAGAGAGTTGAGTTAAGTCAAACAACGAAGATGGGATTTGCCCTCCTAAATTGTTATCCTCAAGACTTAGAGTTTGCAATTTAGTTAGTCCAGCAAACACATCTGGGATTTGGCCACTCAATTTATTCCCTGAAAGATCCAAGTTAATGAGATGTTGTAGATTTGAAATTGTTGATGGCAACTCTCCTCCCAAATTGTTATAACGCAAATCCAATACTTCAAGTTCGTTTGACTGGGGAAAGACATTTGGAATTTGACCGCTGAGATCATTTGCTCGGAGATATAAAAAAGTTAGACGTGGAAGGGCTAAGAGTGGGGATGGGATTGAACCATTGAGATTATTATACGAGAGATCAAGGGAAGTGAGACGTGTGAGGTTAGAGAAAGAGAGTGGGATTAAACCATTGAGATTATTATCTGAGAGATCGAGGTAAGTGAGACGCGTGAGGTTTGAGAATGAGGCAAGGATTAGTCCCTCGAATTCACAGTGTGAGAGATACAGGTTTTCAAGTTTTGGTAAACAGAAAATGTCATTTGTCAACTTTACCCTTATCCCAGTTTGACTGAGGCTAAGAGTAAGCAAAGAAGAAGACCGATTAAGCGGCCCAATTGAAAATGATGACATATCTGTATTATCTAAAACAAGCTGCCTTCCAAGTGCTTTCTTTGAACTGTAACCAATTAAAAGAGAGACCAAGTGATTGCAATTTGGAAAGATGTGAGATTTGAGAACTAATTTCACCTTCAAAGTAAGAATTTGACAAATTAAGGTTTGTGAGGCTCACTAACCCACCAAAGCGAGATGACACGGGTGTCGACGGAAATAATTGTAAGCGAGGTTGAGTGATTGCAGATTATAAAGACTAAAAAGGGTACTATTTTCATCAATTGGACCTGAAAGTCCACTGCAGGAGAGATCTAAGGCGATGACACGACCAGAGATGGGGTGGCAAGTAACTCCATCCCAAGAACAACAATCTGTCCCATTTTCCCATGTTTCCATCTTTGGATAATGAACATCAATGCATTCATAATGATAATAAGGATCATTATAATCATTATCAATAGTGAAGGAGGTTTTGAAGTGAAGCAAGACAAAGGTATCATGGGAATGGCATAAGGAATGGGAGAATGAAATAAATAGCAACATGAAATACCAACACACAAGAACCAACCACCCACTCCATGATTTCATTTTGTCTACAATTACTAAAGGCTTACTAGAATCGAAAATATGCACGACTAGATAATGAATCTAAGATGAATATTTATAGCCAAATTAAGAACAAGAGATGCAGTCTCTCACTCAAACAAAAATGTTTATTTTCTATTCGTCTCATTACGGTATGAAGCTTGTCCTCAATAATGTCATATCAATTGACTTGGACCACATTTTCTGCAAGCTGGAATGTTTGATTTTTCTGCTTCATATATTCATTTTAATTTTTTTATCTTAAAAATGCGATGTAGAATTGAAATGACATCACAAAAAAACATTTTGTAATTTACTCAAAATATATGTTTGGTTTACAGTTGAATTCAATGTGAATCAACTTTCATACATAAGTTAAAAACTTGAAGCTTTAAAAACTTGAATCAACGTTGATATAGAAGTCATTGTCAGCATTGATTAAGATTGTTTGTGCAATCTCTACCTCATCTCCAACACTACTATAATTGTTCTCAAGATTCTTCGTCTGTTTTCAAGCCTTTCCATGCTGCTATTAAAATTGTTCATCCAATCTCTACCCATCTACAACTATGCTAAGATTGTTCATAATATCGCTTAAGTCAATATCTAGAACGAGATTTAATAAAAGTCTAATAATGAGTTTAACTAGTAACTAATAAATAACCCATTTTGAGAATGTATCTATAGTATTTTGGATTTATAAACTTAGATGGATCGAGATTTCATTTTTAGAAAGATGGGTGAAGGACATTTATGTTATTTCATACAAAAACAGGATGCATGAAGAAGAACTTAAGGGTTTAGGAAGACAAACTCAGAAAACCTCCCTAAATGAAGCCCACTTGCAATTATCTATAATTAAAAATAAATAAATAAATAAACCTTCGTTTTTTTATCTTGTTTTAAAACTCCAATCTTAACTATATTCCTCGGATAATATCAACCTTTGTTAGAATATATCCCAATCATGAAAAATAAATAAATAATAAAAACAAGAAGAAGAATATCTTGACTTACAAATTCACCCACATGTAACTTCAACTTTTTTTCAAACAAATATGCTTGATATGTAACAAATAGGACCATGATGAAGCTTAGAAATTAATATTTTAGCAGATGAGCAAGCAAAATTCCACTGATGCGGTACACATGAATTTTTCTTGTTAGAATAAAACACATGCAGATGTCACGTCAGTAAACTTTGAATGAAAAATTCAGCGATACCAGTACCATTTTCCATTTTCTCACTTTAATCATATCAAGCTATCAATTAATCAATTCCTAGTAACTTAAAAAATATTGAGTGGTTTCATTTAAATTAGAATTTAGAGTTGATATTCCAATCAAACCAAAATTCAAAACTAGTATATTAAACATTAACAATAAAATGAAATACACTAAAACTAGAAAAAAAAAATTATATATTGCAAGCTTAGCCACTCATGGCCATGAATTAACAATTTGAGATACAAGATAAGTTCATGATGAGTCTGATTTCAAATCTTGTTCCTAAGGTTTTCAAGCATGGAGTTCTTTTCTTTTCGCTTATATCACTCTTTTATCATTCGTTGATCTCCTTGCATGTATGTTCTTGTTCCTCTTTTCTTTCATTTTAAGACTTTAAACAATTCAAAATAAATAGATTTTTGTCTAGGAGAGAATTTTTTTTCTTAATCAAGTAAAATTCTTTAAGTAGAAAGAAGCATTTTCACCAAGACGAAAGATTTGTCACTTGAGGAGTCTGCATAAATTGTGGCTAAAGGTTTCTTCGATCAATCCAGAATATTTTTTGTTTGGACGAATCTCGACTAATCACACTGGAAATTATTTCCCCCTCGATAATAAGAAATCTGCTCAGGCAAATGAAATTCTTCAAAATATTATTCTTCTTTTCAAAATTCTTTTAAAACTCAACTTGAAGACTTCCACTCTTTAAAAGGAAAAATTAGATGAAACTCAAAATAGAAAATATTACTGTACATAACAAAATTAGATTTATCCAAAACTATCAAGGTTTTCAAAGAAAATTTACATAAAAATTATATTTACAAGATAAATATTTTTATTTTGTAAACAAAATACCTCACTTATAAAAAAAGGAGAAAAATGGAGTCACAAAAATCACACATTTTTTTTTAAAAAAAAAATCAAAGCGGGCAAAGAGAAAAATATGAAATAAAATAAATGATTTAATAAGAAGTGATAGAAAATTTTTTATAAAAGATATTATAGGAATTTATTATATGTATACTTAGTAAATAAATAAAATCTTTTAAAGTGACAAATCTAAAGTGATTGAATAGTATATATCTGGCCCTTCGAAATGGTCATGGCCTCAAAAACAACTCTCAACACAATAAAAACAAGAAGAAGAATATTTTGGCTTATAACTTCACCCCCCTTGTAACTTCCCCAGGCTTAATAAGAGAGGAAACATGGATATTAAACAACTTCTGACACACATCAGAACCAACTTTTTTGTTTCAAACAAATATGCTTTATATGTTAACAAATCGGTCCATGATTAAACTTAGAAATTAATATTTTAGCAGATGTGGATGCAAAAATTAACTGATGCAATCACATGAATTTTTCATGTTGTAATAAAACGCATGCAGAAGTCACATCAGTAAACTTTCTAGCATTGCTATGAATGAAAAATTCAGCGATACCAGTAATATTTTCCATTTTCTAGCCCATCCATCGTTCCAGATATTGTGACTTGGAAGTCATTGCCCGAAAGATGTGTCATAAGAACATACATGAATGCTTTGATTTTTCATTTATGATATTTGGAAATTTGTTTTGTTTGATGCATGAGAAAACTAAAAGATAAGGAAAGAAAGGAAAAGAGAGTAGTGACTGATGAAGACAGTGTCTATGGAATCCGAGTCCAGTTTGAGGGGTTTAGATATATTCAAAGAAAAGTTGTAACAATTTAATTACAGTATTTATATGTACCACTCAAACTCATATTTTTCAATTTCTAGTCCATAACGTGTAATTAACTCCCAATTCTATCACTTACATTGACTTGGAAGTCATTTTCTATTGAAATTGTCTCCTTCTTATTGTGGTTTAAGTTGACTTGAATATCATTTTCTGCAACCATGTTTTCTTTGATTTTTCAACTTCATGTCATTATTTTAATTTGTTTTCTTTAAACGTGGTGATTAAAGTCTCAGCCACAGGAAAACAAAACACTGAAGGACTAGGTCAAATTATAATTTTAATAATAATAAATAATATTCATTTTCAAATCGGTTCTACACAAACATCCAAATAAAGAAAGCAAACAAAAAGTTCATTTCCTACCATTTTCCATTGTCACAATTTCATGGAAACGTTGCTTAACGAATGTGTATTATATTTTACTATTTATATTATTATGTGATTTTTTTTTTGGCTGGATGTGGTTTAACTAGATGTAGAACCAGCGTGTTCAAGGGTTGATCAATAAAATAATTTTATATTCTATTTAGTATAATACATTTTGATGATACTAATATATTTGTAATTTTTAATTTCACTATAAATAATATATATATATATAGTTAGAATTTTATTAAATTTGCATGAAAGGGTAAGGAATCGAAGCAAGAGATGAATATATTATATATCATTAAATAGTAAAATAAATTATGTAATAAATCTTTGAAAAAGATATGAAACTTTTGCTATTAAATTTTTGTCAACGTTGTTTAAGAAACCAGTTAAGTGTGTGTGAAAATAAATATTGAAAAGACAGGAGTTTTATAATGTATAAGCCTTTTTTGACTTTAAAAAATGAATAATTTTTTTTCTATATTTTTTAGTTTTTTTCGATGATTTAAATCACATATTTTTACTTCAAAAAATGAAAAAAATTTGTTTCATTAGAAAAAAAAGGTTCGTGTCTCTAAAATCTAATATCCTCAGTATTTTCGGTCCGTTATATAAAAAAACATTAGAGGTAAAATTAATATCTATATTAGGAATTTAGAAAAACTTTGGAGGTGTCACATGCTTGACTTGTCACCATAAACATTAACGAGTGAGTTATAATTGTCACTTTACTCTTTTTAAATATATAAATAGTTATAAAGACAAAAAATAATAATTTTAAAATTTGAAGAATGTTAATCAAAGAAAACATTTTACAAAAAAACTAAATTCAAAAAATCGCTCAATTTACAAGAACTGAATGAAATTTTAAATGTGGTTATATAAAATTGAAATGACATGATAAATGGCATTTTGTAATTTAATCTAAGTTTGTGTTTGGTTTACAGTTGAATTCAACGTCAATCAACTTTGTTACAAAAGATAAGAACTTGAAGCTTTGAAAATTTTGCATTGGAACGGAAAATTTCTCAACGTAATTTTATCACTAATCTAAACATGTACCAAGTAGTTAAGTACAGTTGAGTTTATATAACCATTTCATATAAGAAATAATGTAAACAAGTATTGCATTGATATTTCAAAGGAAACGCTAATTTAAATTTAAAATAGTTATACGCTAATTTTAATAAACTATTTAGCATATTAAATTTAAATTTACAATGCAAATAAAATTCAAATTAGGTGAAATCAATTTTTAATATGCACTTACATTGATGTAGAAGTCATTGTCAGCAAAGATTATGGTATAATATAGGTTCATTTAATATGAAATATTTAGAGTTTTTGAATAAATTCAATTATTTAGTTAAAAAAATATCCATTTTTTACCCATCTATAACTTTGTTAAGATCCTTCATCCATTTATTTTCTTTTCCAGGAAACTATTAAGATTGTTCATCCAAATGATCCAATCTCTACCCAACTACAACGCTATTAAGACTGTTCCGGTTCTTCATTGGTTTTCTAGCCTTTCCAGGACGTTATTAAAATTGTTCATCCAATCTCTACCCATCAACAACACTGTTAAAATTGTTCCCAATATTGCTTAAGTCAATACGTGCAACGATCTATAAGGTTTAGTTTAGTAATGAGTTGGATTAATCACTGATAAACAAAACACACTAAAATATAATGTTCTAAGAATTTAAGTATATCATTTTGCCACATGTATCTTTCTTTAAAAATATTATTGTTCTTTTAATTAGCATACAAATTGAAGTAAACTCGTTTTGGTTTTGTCAAAAAATATTAGTTGTTAACATCACTACCATTTGTCAAACTCGCAAGCCTCTATCATGTAACACTAACAACTAACAAGGGTCTAGTGATATTCTTGATACTAAATTTCTTATTATGATATTTCCTACCTGTCATTAATTTCCTTCTTCTACAATTTATGTCTCCCAATTTTCTTCTTATGTATCATAGACTTTCCCATATTCTTATTTCCTTTTAAGTTCTTGTTCCTATACAAATAGAAGTGAGGATGATATGTAATGTGATAGTAAGTATGTGATATTGAAAAAGAATTTTAATAAATATAGTAGGATAAAAGTAGAAAAGTGGTTGGTCATGTAGCTTTGATCTTGAGAAATAGAATTTGATTGAATTTCTTCTATATTTACAAATGGTGATACAATTACCTCTTTATAGACTTTAAAGGTAGGTAATTATGCTTTCTAGATTCATTTAATCTAGGAATATTCTAGATTTTTCTGGAGTTATCTAGTTAAGAATATTCTAGACTAACCTCTTTGTTTCTAGTTTTCTAGATTTTTCTTTTACAAGACTTTAGTTGTTTCATTTTATTTATAAAAATTTATAGCATTTTCAATACTCCTCCTTGATACAAATTTCTCTAACTCCAAACATTTTGCCAATTCTTAGTCTTAATAATGCCTTCATGTATATACACTAGTGAAAAAAACATTTCAGGTGGGTTTAAAAACGTTTTTTTCATAGGTTAAAGACCCGTTGTAATATTAGATAACTTGTAATATATAGATGACGTTAGAAATAAAACTATTTTACGTCATTGTTAACCTAAGTACCTAACGTTATAGATTCATTTTACGTTGATTATTAACTTAACATTATAAATACATTTCAGGTCAGACTGAACCGATGTAGTTTCTATTAAAAAAATTAGTTTCTATTAATTTCTTTAAATTTTTCACGTCGGTTTCCTTTAGAACCGACGTGAAAAGTAGATTTTTTGAAAAAATTTATTATGCGATTCACAATAAATAAGCCACTAGCGTAATTTGTTAGTTGCAGTTAATCATCACTCATGACAGGCACGGTAACACCCGGAAAATTTTGCAAACATATGATATTAATTTTTTGTGTCACTAATGATGGATGGCATGCTACAACCAAGATGAGAATACATAATATTAATTTTATATATCACTAATAATGTCCAGGCCCATTTTCACTTTACGAACTGTAAAGTCGAGAATGTCTTAATAAATATTCACTTTAGAAAAATTAAATAATTTGATTAGTAAAGATTAATATGAGAATTACTTGTGCCTTAATCTTGCCAATAAATTTTTTGGGTTTTGGAGCAACACCCACACTAGAAGGCTCTGCACTGCACTTTACCATTAATTCATCTTCTGATTGTAGTAGTATTTGTCGCAATCTACATAATCCAATAAGAGCCGAAGTAATTGTTAAGGGCTATTCAAATAACTTAATATATGAACTAAAATTTTTTGTCTACCTCCTTTCCCTTAAGGTATATGGTTACTTTGGGCTAAATTGACTAGTCCATAGACCGAAGATATATTTCTTCAAAGATTATAATTTTTTAAAAATAATATTAAAAAAAAATAAATAATATATTCTTAAAAAAAAATCAAGGTTAAAAATAACTTCTTAACCACCATTATGAAGAAATCATAACACTACCTGAATAAATATAAATAAAACTTCGATAATAACTAAAATTTCAAAAGTAAAAATGAAAATTAATTATAATCTAAATAAAATATTAATAAAAAATTAAATAATATAACATTTTAATATACATATTCTTATAAGTCAAATTTATTTACAGTATCAGTGATACGGACAAAAAGTTAGATCAATGAAAAAAAATAAAAAAACTTATACCAAAGATTATATGATCAATAGGTGTCTCGAATTCCAATTTATTTACCTACCCATAACCTCAATTAAATAAATAATAAATATATTAAATCTTTTTACTTCTATAAAAAAAACGTAAATGTTTGGGACAGACTCACATGACATACATAGTAATATCTTTCTTTAATTCTCCATGATATACTATCTACCCATGGAAACAGACCATGAACAGTTAGCAATAATTGTTTATACCCATAGATTATACAAAGCAAGATAAAGTAAGACTAAAGAAGTTAACTTACCGAAATGGGAGCTTCCATGCATTGCCCAAACTTGAAGGCAAAGACGCACACAAGCATCATATGCAATCACCCCATGCCATGGCCCAAGAGCACTAAAATGAATTTACATAGCAATATTATCACGCAGTCAAGCAAAGAAGTATTGAGCACAATCAAGAGGGCATGAAATACCTTGCATGAAATGTTGGAAGCCCATGTGGGTGTGAATTCGAAGATGTTGCAGCCTCTGAACAATATTAGATTGATATACACTCCTACAAGTTGTTTGGTCTGGAAGTTATGCACTTTTGAAGAGGTTAGAAACTGGATACAATTATAATCAAATATACAAACCTAACAAACTGGTCAGAGCTCCTATTTTTGACTTGGTTTTCTACCTTATCCCTTGACATAGATTGCATATATAAATTTTAAATTATGTAAGAATTAGTTTGCATAATCAAATTTTTATTAATCGGTAAAACACAGCTATTCTGAATTTTTTTATCACCATTCCAAAGTTTCAAAAGAAAAACTCAATACTAACAATTATATTACAGAGTATAAATGCCTACAGCACTCCGATTGCATGTGGGGACTGTAACACTAGTGCAATTGCTTCAGCACAGATGATGGAGGAATGAGATCTTTCACTGCAGCACAGCAGTTAAACCTTCAACTGAGGGAATTGTTTCTAAAGCCTGAATAATTTTTTTTGACTCATACATCATTAAAGAAATTATGTGTGTAACTGAATTGGTAAACCAATAAGAAACACATTTTTATAATTGAAGTAAATCAATAGGAAATTTCAATGGTATAAAAAAGATGGATTCCACAAGATTCCTAATTACTTAATAATAAGCACACATTATTAATTTATCACAATCTGACACGGAATATTTTGAAATAATAAGGCCATAGCCGGCATACATTATCAGATTTTGCCAACTTCTGATACCAGAAGCACTTCTTTTTTATATTCTGTTGATTTCTGCTCTTGATGAAAAATACAATCAAGTCTTTATATAGATCCAAAATACTGCTATTAAAATGCAACTAAGTTCTATTAATGGACCACTAAACTCTTGGCCTTTCTCCTACCAGGACTCTTTATCTTTCCATTGAATTCTAAATTAAAACTCACTAAATATAGCATTTAAAGTTTATTCAACAAAACTCCCCTGTAAACTTAAATGCTTCTACCATCTTTCATACCAATCATCTTCTTGCACTTATACCATCTGTCATACCAATCATCTTCTTGCACTTATCGAAGAGTAGTTTTGGTAGCGGTTTTGTGAAGATGTCCGCAGCTTGATCCTGACTTGCCACATGCACCAGTTCCATATTTCCTTCTTTCACATGATTTCGAATAAAATGAAAACGAACATCTATGTGCTTGCTTCGTTCATGGTTTACTGGATTCTTTGCTAACTCAATTGCTAATTTGTTGTCAATTCGAATCACGGTTGCACCTAGTTGCTTCAGTTCCTTTCGAAGCCATATTGCATGACAAACACACCAGGATGCTGCCACATATTCAGCTTCACATGTCGAAAGTGTGACTATCGGTTGCTTCTTCGAAAGCCAAGTAAATGCGGTATTTCCCATGAAGAACACATATCCTGAAGTGCTTTTTAAATCGTCTATATCTCCGCACCAATCACTGTCAGAGTAACCAACCAACTTGTAATCTTCTGTTCTTGAGTAAAACATTCCAAACGACAACGTTCCTTGGATGTACCGGAGGATTCGCTTCAATGCCTTCCAATGTGTGTATACTGGCTCCTCCATGAATCGACTTACAATGCCTACACTTAACAAAATGTTCGGCCTTGTACATGTGAGATAGCGAAGACTTCCCACCAAACTCCTGAATCTGCTTGCTTCGACACGTTCTCCTCCATCGAATTTCGACAGCTTTGTTCCTGGTTCCATTAGTGTCGAGACTGGATTACAATTTTTCATGTTGTATTTCTTCAAGATATCCTTTGCATATGTCTCTTGTGATACAAAAATTCCTGTTTCTGTCTGTCGAACCTCTAGACCAAGAAAAAATCTCATTAGGCCCAAATCTGTCATCTCGAAATCCCGTGTCATTGTGCTTTTGAATTCTTCTATTATCTGATCATTACTGCCCAGAAAAATAAGATCATCGACATAGAGAGCTACAAGTAACACGTTACTTCCATTTTTCCTTATATAGAGAGCATGCTCATACGGACATTGCTCGAACCCATTCTCTTTGAAGTATGTGTCGATACGTGTATTCCATGCCCGCGGTGCTTGCTTCAGCCCATAAAGTGCTTTCTTCAATTTCAGCACCTTCTTCTCTTCTCCAACTTTCATGTACCCGAGTGGTTGTTCGACATAGACTTCTTCTTCGAGTACACCATTCAGAAATGCTGATTTGACATCCATTTGAAATATCTGCCATTTGAATTGAGCTGCTTGAGAAATGAGCAATCGAATTGTCTCCATTCTTGCAACCGGAGCAAATACTTAGTCATAGTCAATTCTGGCTTTTTGCTTGTATCCCTTCGCAACAAGCCATGCCTTATACCGTTCTATTTCGCCTTGATCATTCATCTTTTTCTTGAATATCCACTTCACACCAATGGGTTGACTTCCTTTTGGTAATTCTGCTAGTTCCCATGTGTTGTTGTGTTCAATGGCCTTAATCTCTTCGTTCATGGCGCTTTTCCATTTTCGTCTCGCAATGCTTCTTCAAAACCGATGTTTTCAAAGATCTCGCCAAGAGACATACAAGGTGCACCTCACTTGTCGAATCATATAAATCTTGCAAACTTTGCATTCTGGGTTGTACAGGCTCATCTTCATTTTCAGAATCTTCAAGGTCTGTCGAAATGTTTATTGGTACAGCAACTGATGATTCTCCAACTTCTGTCGAATTATTCCAGTCCCACTTCCTCGCTTCGTTTATACGAACGTCTCTACTCACTGTCACCTTCTTGCTTATGGGATCGAATAGCCTATACCCTTTTGTCTTCTCATCATACCTAATGAATATGTACTTCTGGCTTTTGTCTTCAAGCTTTGTTCTTCGTTGGTCCGGTACGTGTGCATAAGCCACACTACCAAATACTTTGAGATGAGAAACTGTTGGCTTCTTTCCGCTCCATGCTTCTTGTGGTGTTTGATCTTCTAACTTCGAATGTGGACATCGATTCTGAACATAAATGGCACATTGTACTGCTTCTGCCCAAAATTCCTTCGACATGTTCTTGCTCTTAAGCATTGATCGAACCATGTTGAGAACTGTTTGATTCTTCCTTTCAGCCACACCGTTTTGTTGAGGTGAATATGGTGTAGTTAGAAATCTCCTTATGCCCTACTCTTTACAATACTTCATAAAGATTGTCGAGGTATACTCACCACCTCTGTCAGATCGAACAGCTTTGATGAGTCTGTCAGTTGCCTTCTCCACCATTACTTTGAACTTTTTGAACACCTCGAATGCTTCAGATTTTTCTTTAAAGAAATAGACCCAAGTTTTTCGTGAGAAATCATCGATAAAGGAAATGAAGTACCTTTTTTCGCTGAAGGATTCTGGGGTAATTGGTCCACAAATGTCAGTATGAATCAATTCGAGAATTTGTTTAGCTTGATAATCTCCCTTCTTTTGAAATGAGGTTCTTGACTGTTTGCTAAGCACACATTCTTCACAAAACTTTCCTTCATAGTCCATGTCTGGTAGTCCGTGCACCATGTTCCTCTTTGCTAACCTTCTCAGACCAGCATGATGTAGATGTCCAAAGCGTAGATGCCACAACGACACTTTGTCTTCGACTTTAACTTGCAAACACTTTTCTCGAACGTTTTTCAAGTTCAGTTTGTACATTCGATCTCTCCCCATTTCGACTTGAGCAATCAGATTTCCTAGCTTATCTTTCAAGTGTAATATCCGATCTTTCATAAATATCGAACAACCTTTTTTTGTGAGTTGCCCTAGACTCAAGATGTTGGTCTTGAGATCTGGTATATAATAAACATGTTGGATTGATCCACTCAAGCCATCCTTCTGTAAGTAGCATATTGTACCCTTGCCTTCGACCTTCACCTTTAACGCATCTCCAAATGACACATGACCATTCTCAATCTTTTGCATCTCTTTAAACAGATATTTGTGACCACACATATGGTTGCTTGCCACTGAGTCGAGGTACCACAGAGTGTCATTATTGGTGCTGATTTTTTTTTAGCCATCAGGAGAAAACTTTCATTCGCTTCAGCTTCCAAAACTAGACTGATTGTTTCTTCTACCTTCTTTTCGACTCGGCAATCTTTTGCAAGATGTCCTACTTTACCACAGTTGTAGCATTTGTAGAAGTTGCAGTCCTTCCCGTAATGACCATTCTTCCCACACTTGTAGCATTCGAAGTTGGAGTAATTCGACCTGCCACCTCTTTGACCACGTCCTCTGCCACGCCAATTTTGCTGGCTCGACCGTCCTCTCTCGAAGTTGCTACCTCGACCACTTCGACCACTGTCATGATATCCACGACCACGTCCTCTTCCTCGAAAGTTTTGAGAGTAAAGTACCTTTTCGTCTTTGATTGACTCATTGGTTTGATGTGTTTCCTCCTTCTTTTTTATCTTACGTTGTTCGTGTGCTTCGAGAGAACCAGCGAGATCTTCGACTGAAAGCGTCGAGAGATCCTTCGACTCTTCTATTGCACACACAATATTCTCAAATTTATCTGTTAAGGATCTTAGAATCTTTTCGACAACCCGTGCATCAGCCACCGTTTCGCCATTTCTAGTGAGCTGGTTCACCACTGTTTGTACACGCGTGATGTAGTCAGATACAGATTCTGACTCCTTCTATCCTCTCCAATTCTCCACGAAGAGTTTGGAGTCGAACTTGCTTCACTCGGTCTGCTCCTTTGAACACTTTTTCCAACTTCTCCAACGCTTCTTTCGCCGTAGTTGAACCAGCAATTTTTTCAAAACCTGATTCGTCAACTGCTCGGAACAGCATGTACAGAGCCGTCTTATCCTTTGATCGCGTCTCTTTCAACGCTTTGTTTTGAGCTGCCGTATATCCCGCAGTATCTGTTAGTTCTTCAAATCCATCTTCGGTCACCTCCCACACATCTAAAGATCCAAGAAGAGCTTTCATTTGGATACTCCAATTTTCGTAATTTGACTTCGTTAGTCGTGGCAGCGGCATTTGATTCATTACGTTTGCCATAAGCTCTGATACCAATTTGATACCAGAAGCACTTCTTTTTTATATTCTGTTGATTTCTGCTCTTGATGAAAAATACAATCAAGTCTTTATATAGATCCAAAATACTGCTATTAAAATGCAACTAAGTTCTATTAATGGACCGCTAAACTCTTGGCCTTTCTCTACCAGGACTCTTTATCTTTCCATTGAATTCTAAATTAAAACACACTAAATATAGCATTTAAAGTTTATTCAACAACTTCATCCTAACAACTTCCATTGTTTAGAGAGTTCAATCATCCACACATACTTTGAAGATAAATCCTTGAATTAAAATGTTTCAGAATTTCTTACCTTGGCTTCAGGATCATTCTTTACATTCAGGGTCATTTCCTACCATTTTCCGTTGTCACAATTTCATGGAAACGTTGCTTAACGAATTTTGGTTAAATTAGATGTAGAACCAGCGTGTTGACGGGTTGATCAATAAAATAATTTTATATTCTATTTAGTTATAATATATTTTGATATTAATACATTTGTAATTTTTAATTTCACTACAAATAATATATATAGCTAGAAATTTTATCAAACACATTTTTAAAAAAAAAAAAATCAAAGCATGCAAAGAGAAGAATAGGAAGAAGAGAAAAATATGAAATAAAATAAATTATTTAATAAAAAAATTAGAAAATATTTCATAAAAGATATTATATGTATACTTAGTAAATAAATAAAATCTTTTAAAGAGAAAAACCTAAAGTGATTGAATAATATATATCTTGCCCTTTGAAATAGTCATGGCCTCAATAACTACTTTCAGCATCAATACAACATGAGTACACTATAGTGATCTCTTCCATTTTATTTTTTTTTTTATAAAAATGATTATCTCTTCTGTTAAACCAAAAATAAACTGTTTATTTGATTTATGCGACTGGACCAATTCAAATAATGACCACAAAGTTGTCAACACACATTAGAAAGCTCTGTTTTGTTTAAAAGTGGAATCCATTATATGCAACTTTAGAATCAAAATGGTTAATTATTTATGAAATCAAATACTATATATTATTCTTCTACCACATTTGATTATTTGGAAAAGCAGATAAAACTAGCTTCTAATAAATGTAAAAAAAAATGCTTATTTTCTTATTCTGATCATTGAAAAAATTTACCCGAATATTTTAGATTTTGATTCTTTTTTATTTATTACAATTTATTTATCTTCTATCATGTTCAAATTTAATTAGTTAATTATATATACTGTCACGTCAATGATCAATATTCAATATTGTTCTTTTAGAATAATCTGACGATAGTATATGATTGATTATTAAAAGATGGATACACAGTCCGTAAAAATATTGAGCACAGGAGTTAAAATTACACAAATGAAATTGAGCTACAAAGTTTATAAAATCTTGAAAATAAAATTGAGTACAAGTGTGCAATTAAAATTGATTTTACATTGAAAACAGTTAAAATATGGAAATATTTTGTTTCTAATTAAAGCCTCTATGATCAATAATTTTGCTATATTTATAAAAATTAGTTGAAAATTGAAAAAGTTGTTAATAATTGAAAGTTGAAAAACTTAGTTTAATAGATGAGTTAACTAACCATAAATCAAAAAGAAAACTAAGTAGCCGATAGTCATTGTAATTTTTTTTTCTATACCAATTTAGAAAATATGAATGCAACTTACTTTAAATTAGTTGACCAACCAGCCTATTAGCTTACTAAAAGTTAATTAAAGAATAAAAGCAGAAAATCATAAAAATCAAACCTACTTAATGTCTGTCTTAATATTTCTGGTATATGCAGGCTTTGGCTTTTTTTAAATGTATAAATAATATTTTAATAAAACATAAAAATCATAGAACTTCTCTGTTTTAACAATAAAAGATTCAATTAAATAAATAAAATGATAAACACAAATTCTTATAGCTTTAGGCAGGAAAAAAACACAATATGATCTGAATTATCGTATCATATATACCACTAATTGAACAAAAAAATAAAAACAATATCATCTATACGTTATCTTTGTTTGCATAGCACGTATCTTCGTCACCTTTTAACAAATCAAATTCAATTTTACCTAACATCAGTGTTCAAAACAACAAAAATTCAATTTAATACATGCATTTATAATTTTCAAACATCCAAAACTTATAAACTACTGATCCATGCATGTTTCTAAAACAAAAAAACACCCTTGTCAGTCTTTAATGATAAACAAAACACACTAAATATAATGTTCTAAAAAATTGAAGTATACTATTTTGCCACATATATCTTCCTTTAAAACCATTGTGGGGATTGTTTGTTGATGTGGATTATTTGTTGATGTGGATTATAAGACTAACTCAACCTTATAAAACCGGCTTATAAAGTTACATTGTTCCACATCTGTATATATGCAACATGTCCTATCTTCAGGTGATATGAAATCTCCAATACACCTCCTTACGTCAAGCGCAAAGACTAGACAAACGGATAGTTTAATATTTATCTCACAATAAGACACGATAAACACAACAACCAATCCCTAACAATGGGCACAATCTTTAACATCGTACAAGTAATCCTAAGATAGACTCTGATAACATGTTATAAATGTGATGAGTTATATAC
This sequence comes from Hylodesmum podocarpum, assembly GCA_026586105.1. Classification (NCBI taxonomy): domain Eukaryota; kingdom Viridiplantae; phylum Streptophyta; class Magnoliopsida; order Fabales; family Fabaceae; genus Hylodesmum; species Hylodesmum podocarpum. Next base: position 1,439,859 of record JALJEV010000519.1, on the reverse strand, counting down.
CTAACTCAACTCTACTTGTGAGATGAAGATTATAACTCATCACTTATATACATGCATAAGACCTTGTCTAGATGTTGAATCTCCAACAATATATTCCATTAAAAATATTGTTTTTTTAGAATTAAATTAAGTAGATTATTGTTGTGAGGGACTAGTTCTATCTTAACTGTATCCAATCGAACCCGTTGAAAAGTCTATAAAGTTAAGACACATCTGATTTTGCTACATTTGGCTGTATTGGAATAAAGTACATTGAACGAGTATTAATTAGTAAGTGGTGAGAAAATGAAAATGAAACATATAAAGGCTTTCTCCTTATTCGTGTGATGTATGATGTATCCCTTGGCATTTTGGGTGCAACAATTAAGCAAGACATGCCACGAAATTGATTGACATTGGTTTGGAAACCAAGTATGCATGAGGGAATTAAATTTGATTACTATTTTTCATGCAACCATGCATGGATTACTTTAATTGATTTTACATTGAGAATGGTTAAAGCCTCTATGATCAATAATTTTGCTATATTCATAAAAATTAGATGAAAATTGGAAAAAGTAGTTAGAAGAGAGATATTATTTTTACTTTTTATATTAATTTGACGATTAATCCTTCTATTACACGAGATTTTTTTTATTATTAACTATTTTATTTATTCTGAAATCTAATTTTAATAATTTTTATAATAATTTAAGAGATGACATAACTCTGTTATCTTAACATAAATGTGAATTCTTATTAATATAATAAATATTTTAATAAAACTTAAAAATCATAGAACTTTTCTGTTTTAACAATAAAAGATTCAATTAAATAAATAAAATGATAAACACAAATACTTATAGTTTTAGGCAGGAAAAAAACTCAATTTGATCTGAATTATCGCACCATATATACCACTAATTGAACAAAAAAATAAAATCAATTTCATCTATACGTTATCTTTGTTGCATAGCAATTTTAACTCAAATTTGTTAAACTAGAAAAATAATCGTATCCTTTGGTCATGCTTCGAAATTCATTTGTCAAAAATCTACTTTATTAACTTTGTCTTGGGAATCATTTCACGATGGCTCAACTTAGCACAAAACAGACCTGTACTCTCTGTTTATTTTGATGTTCGAAAAAACAACCAAATATTTTAACCAAAAACACGTTTTAACATAAATTTATGGATAAGATTAATTTAAACGCGTATCTTTATTACCTTTTTAACAAATCAAATTCAATTTAAACATGCATTAATAATTTTCAAACATCCAAAACATATAAACTACTGATCCATATTGCTAACAAAAAAAAGAAAAAACCATACTCTTGTTAGTCTTTAATGATAAACAAAACACACTAAATATAATGTTAAATGAATTTAATTTAAAAATACTATTTTTCTTTTAATTAGCATATTTATTCTTTAATTTGTCAAATTCTGAATTTCCAATAGGTCTTAGACTCTGTCTTATTATTTGATACTGTCAGTATAAAATTCTTATAGACCCTTAAGTTTTGTTTTCCAAGAAGCACAATTGAAATTGAGTAGACAGGTGTGAAATTGAACATTCTATAGTCATCCCACATATTTTCACTAATTCACATAGAAATCTAAATAGAATATATTTAACAGTGAAGCTGCGATATGAGATACTTGAAATAAATAGACAATTCCATACTGTTAATTAAGACAAATATTCAAGCAATAACCGCAATGTAACAACCGTTTTAAAAATAAACAGCACCTGCTACAAATATATAATCAAAACCAACAAATATATTAAATACAACAAAAAAGAAAGATCAAGGCGAATGAAGTTTACAGATCAAAAACTGTAATTTATTCATATTACAACTAAACTTTGAGTAAATTTCCCATTCAATGCACTTTGATCAGGTTCTTTCCTCAAAGTTGGAATTCAACAGGAGAGTGTGAAACAAGACATTCTCTGGTCATGCCAAATATCCACTAATTCATTCTGTGACGATTTTCATGAGTTCTCATCCTTGTCTTCCTTCTCACCTTTTTATTAGGTTGACCTCCAACCATTCTCACAAGCCATTCAGGCTTTCCTATCAATAATACACAGCATCCAATGACCACTCCAAATACCATTCCACATCCATATCCAATAGCCACTGCTTTCCAACCAAATCCAAATCTCTCTTCTCTCCACAAGTTTTGTGAAGGCAATGAACGTTGTTCAGGGTCCTCTCTGCATTTCTTTGACAATGGGAATCCACACAACCCAAGGTTTCCCTCATAGGAATCATTGGAAAAGGTATTGAACTGTTTTCCTTGAGGTATTTCACCCATGAGATGGTTGTGGGAAAGGTTGATAACTTCAAGAAAGTTCAGATTGACTAACTCTGCAGGAATCCTACCAGTGAGCATATTTGAGGAGAGATCCAATGATTCTATGTTTTTCAAATTTCCCATGGACTGGGGAATAGGACCACTGAGTTTGTTATGGGAAAGGTTGAGCCCTATGAGTGCATGAAGCTCTCCAATAACATTTGGAATCTCTCCTTCAAATTTGTTTCCTGATAAATCAATACTTGCGAAGGCTATTGGAATTTTGTTCAGTGTCATACTGATTCCTTTTGTTGTCACAGTCAGAGAGACAATGTATCTTTTCATTTCTGTTCTGAAATCGATTTCCCTGTTCATTCTGATTTCCATGTATCTTTCAAATTCTGTTGTGAAATCCATTCCCCTGTACTGTGGACTTCTGTTCCCATCATCTTGAATGACTTTCTTCATGGCTTCAAAATTTTGTATGTATACTTTTGGTATTGGGCCGCTGAAGTTGTTGGAAGAAATATCAAAAATAACTAAACTCTGAAATGGATTCTTTCTCTTTAAACTGGATTCTTCATGGCCTTAAATTAGACCCTAAGGCAAAATTATGTTATTTCATTGGTTATGGATCTGACATGTATGGCTACAAATTCTGGGATGATAAAAACAAGAAAATCATTAGAAGTAGAAATGTTACTTTTAATGAAAGTGTGTTCTATAAAGACAGGTCTATAGAATCCGCAAGCGCAAACAAATAATCAGTAGCCTGTGAGAAAGTAGCAATAGAAGAAATCTCAGAAAAGGACGTAGTTAATAGAAGGCAGGATACTGAGTCTCAGTCTGAACCAGAACCAATAACAGAACCAGAACCAACAACAGAGGTGGAACCTTTTGAGACCCAAGTAAGAAGGTCAAGCAGAACGATAGTAGCACCGCAAAGGTATTCCCCTTCATTACATTATCTATTGTTGACTGATGCTGGTGAGCTAGAGCATTTTGCTGAAGCTATGCAAGGAGATAAATCCGTCAAGTGGGAGCAAGCAATGGAAGATGAGATGAAATCCCTCCAAAAGAACAAAACTTGGTCTCTAACCAAGCTACCAGAAGGGAAGAAGGCTCTGCAGAACAGATGGGTCTATAGGATAAAGGAAGAACCAGATGGAAGTAAAAGATATAAGGTGAGACTCGTAGTGAAAGGATTTTAGCAGAAACAAAGAATCGACTTCACAGAAATCTTCTCTCCTGTTGTGAAGATGACTACCATCAGAGTCATTTTGAGTATTGTAGCTGCAGAAAATCTTCATCTTGAGCAGTTAGATGTTAAAACTGCATTTCTGCATGGGGATCTAGAAGAGGACATCTTTATGAAACAACCAAAAGGTTTTGAAGTACAAGGCAAGGAGAGTCTTGTATGCAAGCTCAATAAAAGTCTGTATGGCCTGAAACAAGCACCAAGACAGTGGTACAAAAAGTTCAATGAATTTATGAGCAACGCAGGGTTTCATAAATGTGAAGAAGACTACTGTTGCTATGTTAAGAAATGTGTTGGCAGTTATATTATTCTTGCTTTATATGTTGATGACATGTTAATTGTAGGGTCTAGTATGACAGAAATTAACAAGTTGAAGAAACAGTTAGCAGGGAAACTTTGAGATGAAGGCTTTTGGTCCAGCCAAACAAATTCTTGGCATGAGAATCTCTAGAGACATATCAGAAGGTACTTTGAAGTTGTCTCAGGAGAATTATATTAAAAAATTGCTTGTCAGGTTCAATGTTGGAGATGCAAAGACTAGGAATACTCCTTTGAGAACACACCTAAAACTTTCAAAAAGGCAATCTCCTCAGACTGATAAAGAAAAAGATTACATGTCTAAAATACCATACGCTTCTACAGTAGGGAGCTTGATGTATGTTATGGTGTACCAGACCAGACATAGCACATGCAGTGGGAGTTGTGAGCAGGTTTCTATCCAGTCCTGGAAAGGAGCATTGGGAGGCTGTGAAGTGGATATTGAGATATTTGAAGGGTACTTCAAGGATGCACTTATGTTTTAAAAGAAGTAATCTCACTTTACAGGGTTTTTCTGATGCAGACTTAGGAGGAGATCTAGATGGTAGAAAGAGTACAACAGGCTACATATCTTTGTTGAGCGGTACTGCTATCAGTTGGAAGTCTAAACTTCAAGGTAGAGTTTCTCTTTCAACCATTGAAGCTGAGTATGTGGCAATTTCAGAAACAGCCAAGGAGATGATATGGCTAAAGAATCTTCTTAGAGGACTAGGAAAAGAACAAGATGATGCTCCATTATTCAGTGATAGCCAGAGTTCAGTATACCTTGCTAAAAATCCAATCCTTCATTCTAGATGCAAGCATATTGAGATAAAGTATCATTTTATCAGATACTTGATCAGTAATGGAGAGCTATCTTTGTTGAAGATCCTAGGGTCAGAGAATCCAGCAGATATGTTGACCAAGACAGTTACAATTGATAAGTTGAGGTTTTGTGTTACCTCAACGGGCCTTCGAGAGTGATTAATGACGAAGGCACTACACTAGGTTGTGATGTGAATCAAACTCCAAGTGGGAGAATTGTTAAGAGTATATGTAGTTTGATTAGTCTCACATCATGTAAAAAGATGCATTTAGACTTTAGTCCTACATCGTTTAGAAAAGTGAGAGAGACTGTCTTTTGTCTCTATATAAAGAACTCCCTGTAAAGCTTGAAATGCACACCAAGAATAAACTGTTCCTAGTGTAGTCGTGGACGTAAGCAAATTGCTGAACCACGTTAAATTCTTGTGTCTTTTTCTCTCTTCTTTATTTCCTTATTTATTTTATTTATTGCTTTGTTCTTAACACGAAAAAGATATGCAATTTTTGCTATTAAATTTTGTCAACGTTATTTAAGAAACCAGTTAAGTGTGTGTGAAAATAAATAATGAAAAGAAAGGAGTTTTATAATGTATGAGATACTTGATATAAATAGACAATTCCATACTGATTAAAAATAAACAGCTCCAGCTAGTAATACATAATCAAAACCAACAAATATATTAAATAAAACAAAAAAAGAAAGATCAAGGCAAATGAATTTTACAGATCAAAAACTGTAATTTATTCATATTACAACTAAACTTTGAGTAAATTTCCCATTACAACTAAACTTTGAGTAAATTTCCCATTCAATGCACTGTGATATGGTTCTTGCCCTCAAAGTTGGAATTCAACAGGAGAGTGTGAAACAAGACATTCTCTGGTCAGGCCAAATATTCACTAATTCATTCTGTGACCATTTTGATGAGTTGTCATCCTTGTCTTCTTTTTCACCTTTTTATTAGGATGACCTCCAACCATTCTTACAAGCCATTCAGGCTTCCCTATCAATAACACACGGCATCCAATGCCAACTCCAAATACCATTCCACATCCATATCCAATAGCCACTGCTTTCCAACCAAATCCAAATCTCTCTTCTCTCCACAAGTTTTGTGAAGGTGGAGAAGGGTCAATGCTGCATTTCTTTGACAATGGAACTCCACATAACCCCAAGTTTCCCTCATAGGAATCATTGGAAAAGGTATTGAAATGTTTTCCTTGAGGTATTTCTCCCATGAGATGGTTGTGGGAAAGGTTCAAGACTTCAAGAAAGTTCAGATTGGCTAACTCTGTAGGAATCCTACCAGTGAGCATATTTGAGGAGAGATCCAATGATTCTATGTTTTTCAAATTTCCCATGGATTGGGGAATAGGACCACTGAGTTTGTTATGGGAAAGGTTGAGCCCTATGAGTGCATGAAGCTAATCAATACTTACAAAGGCTTTTGGAATTTTGTTCAGTGTCATACTCATTCCTTTTGTTGTCACAGTCAAAGAAGCAATGTATATTTTATTTAATTCTCCTACATACATTTCCATATACTGCACATTTCTGTTCACTTCATCTCGAATGACATTCTTCATGGCCTTAAAATTTTGTATGTAGCCTTCTGGTATTGGGCCGCTGAAGTTGTTGGACGAAATATCAAAAATAGCTAAACTTTGAAATGGATTCTTGCTCTTTAAACTGGGAATGGAACCGTGCAACTTATTGGATTTCAAAACCAATACTTCCAAATGTGGTAGAGTTTGAAGCCAATGGGGAAATGTGTCCTCAATTTGATTGTTGCCAAGATTTAAAATTTCCAGACCTGTACAATTGGACAGAGATTTTGGCAAAGAACCGTGTAATTGGTTATCATTGAGATTCAAGGCACCGAGCCAGCTGCTCTTTGAAAAGGTCATTGTGCCATAAAGATTATTCATCTGTAAATCTAAAACTCGAAGATTTGATAAGTTCGAAAGGCATTGAGGAATGATGCCTGTCAATTTGTTGTGGGACAAGGTGAGACTCTGAACTGAACTTGCATTGCAAATTGATGAAGAGATGCCACCAGTGAGTTGGTTAAAACTAAGATCAAGGTAAAGGAGATTATAGTTCTGTGAGAATTGGTCCACTGGTGTTGTCAATAGGTTATGAGAGAGGTCCAAATAATATAATGAACCCATCTCATGCAACCACTTGGGCACTGTTCCATTAAGTTCGTTATTGGACAGATCGAGATATTCCAAAATTGGAACTTCTACTACTGAGAATTTCGGAAATTCAGTCAACCCCATAGAAGATAAGTCCAAAACGAATAAGTGGGGGAAACTGTAATTGACATTGGATTTGAAATTTAGTGATAATTGATTATTGTGAGAAAGGGAAAGAGTTTCCAATTTCTGAAGCTTGGAGAAGTGTGGAAAGTGGACAGATCCACTTAAGTTGTTTGATGATAGGCACAAGTCAGTAAGGTTTTTAAGGCTGAAAGTGGATTCCACAATATTGCCTTGCAGCTTGTTGTTACACAAATTCAGATATCGCAAGGAATGAGATGAGATTTCACTTATGTGCCCTGTGAACTGATTATTTGATAAATCTAAATGCAGCAAAGATGGCAAAGATAAACACCAAGAAGGAAGGGTCCCATTTAGAAAGTTGTGATGGAACAGCAACCAAGTTACATTTGAAAGTCCTGTTATTTTGTCGGGCAGTGGACCCTCCAATCTATTAATAGAAATATCCAATTCAGAGAGTTGAGGCAAGTCAATCAAAGAAGACGGGATTTGGCCACTCAATTTATTCTGTGAAAGATCCAAGTAAATGAGATGTTGAAGATTTGAAAGTGTTGATGGCAACTCACCTCCCAAATTGTTATAACTCAAATCCAATTCTTCAAGTTCGTTTGACTCGGGAAAGACATTTGGAATTTGACCGCTGAGATGATTTCCTCGGAGATTGAGAGAAGTTAGAAGTGAAAGGGTTAAGAGTGAGGAAGGGATTGAACCATTGAGATTATTACCCGAGAGATGGAGGGAAGTAAGATGTGTGAGGTTTGAGAATGAGGCAGGGATTGGCCCTTTAATATCACAGTTTGAGAGATCGAGGAAAGTAAGATGTGTGAGGTTTGAGAGAGAGAGTGGGATTGAACCATTGAGATTATTATCTGAGAGATCAAGGGAAGTAAGATGGGTGAGGGTAGAGAAAGATAGTGGGATTGAACCATTGAGATTATTACCCGAGAGATCGAGGAAAGTAAGATGTGTGAGGTTTGAGAATGAGGCAGGGATTGGTCCCTCGAATTCACAGTGTGAGAGATACAGGTGTTCAAGTTTTGGTAAACAGAGAATGTCATTTGTCAACTTTACCCTTATCCCAGTTTGACTGAGGCTAAGAGTAAGCAAAGAAGAAGACCGATTAAGCGGCCCAATCGAAATTGATGACATATCTGTCCAGTCTAAAACAAGCTGCCTTAAATCTGTTGCATTGTGGACAAACCTCTTCCATGTCCTTTCTTTCATCTTTAACAAATTAGAAGAGAGATCAAGTGATTGCAATTTGGAAAGGTGTGATATTTGAGAACTAATTTCACCTTTAAAGTTAGAATCAGACAAATTAAGGTTTGAGAGGCTCACTAACCTACCAAAGCGAGATGACACGCGTGATTGACGGAAGTCATTGTAAGCGAGGTTGAGTGATTGCAGATTATAAAGACTAAAAAGGGTACTATTTTCATCAATTGGACCAGAAAGCCCACTGCAGGAGAGATCTAAGGCGATGACACGACGAGAGATGGGGTGGCAAGTGACTCCATCCCAAGAACAACAATCTGTCCCATTTTCCCATCTTTCCGTCTTTGGATAATACATATCATGGCAATGATAATAATAATCATAATAATTAGGATCAAGATAGGTAGTATTAAAAATAGTGAAAGAGGTTTTGAAGTGAAGCAAGGCAAAGGTATCATGGGAATGGCATAAGGAATGGGAGGATGAAAGAAAGAACAACATGAAATGGAAACACACGATAACCAACCACCCCCTCCATGATTTCATTTTATCGAGGATTACAAAAGGTTTACTAGAATGGAAAATATACACGAATACGTAACGAATCTAAGATAAATATTTATAGCCAAATTAAAAACAAGAGATGCAATTTTCGTGTCTAAACTAAGCTTTCATGGTGGTCCTACTTTCAAGACTTCCTTTTAAGAGCCCATGTCTCACGCAAACAAACGTGTTTCATTTTCTATTTGTCTCGTAATGTCATGTCAATTGACTTGGAGCACATTTTCTTCAAGCAGGAATGTTAGATTTTTCTGCTTCACATCTTCATTTTAATTTTTTATCTTAAAAAATGCCAACAATGAAATGAAATCACAAAAGGCATTTTGTAATTTACTCTAAGCATGTGTTTTGTTTACAGTTGAATTCAGTGTGAATCAACTTTCATACAAAAGTTGAAAACTTAGAAGCTTTGAAAATTTTGCATAGGAACGGAAAATTTCTCTGTTCAATGTAAACATGTACCAAATAGTTAAGTGGAATTGAGTTTATATAACCATTTCAAATGAGAAATACATGTCCACAAGTGTTGCATTGATATTATTTAAATTTAAAATAGAATTTATATGCTAATTTTAATAAACTATTTAGCATATTAAATTTAAATTTAGTATGCAAATAAAATTCAAATTATAGGATAATCATTTTTTAATATGCACTTACGTTAATGTAAAAGTCATTGTCAGCATTGATTAAGATATAACATAGGTTCATTTTATATAAGAAATTTAGAGTTTTTGTATAAATTCAATTACTTTATCGAAGAGTTTTTGTATAACATTATCAAAATTCTTCATCCATTTTGTTGCCTTTCCATAATGCTACGGCGAAGATTGTTTGCCCAATCTCTACCTCATCCCCAACGCTACTATAATTGTTCTCAAGATTCTTCGTCGGTTTTGAAGCCTTTCCATGATGCTATTAAAATTGTTCATCCAATCTCTACCCATCTACAACGATGCTAAGATTGTTCTTAATATCGCCTAAGTCAATATCAAGAACAAGATTTAATAAGATTTAGTCTAATAATGAGTTAAACTAGTCAATAATAAATAACCCATTTTGAGAGCGTATTTATAATATTTTGGATTTGTAAACTTAGATGGATCAAGATTTCATTTTTAGAAGGATGACATTTATGTTATTTCATACAAAAACAGGATGCATGAAGAAGAATTTAAGGGTTTAGGAAGATAAACGCAGAAAACCTCCCTAGATGAAGCCCACTTGCTATTATCTATTTTTAAAAATAAATAAATAAACCTTCCTTATTTATTTTGTTTCAAAACTCCAATCTTAACTATATTCCTTGGATAATATCAACCTTTGTTAGAATATATCCCCATCACGAAAAAAATAAAAACAAGAAGAAAAATATTTTGGCTTACAATTTCACCCACATGTAACTTTTCCTTTCCTGAAAAGTGAGGAAACATCACTAATACAAAAAGTCTTTAACAACAATTATAAAATATTTTTTTACAGCCGTAATATATTGGAGACATAAAAATTAGATTATCCTTAACAACAGTTTTGCAACCGTCGTTAAAAATGATTTTGAACTACGATTAACACAAAAAACCGTCGTAATATATCCTATTTTTAACGATGGTTATTTGTTGTAACTCGCCATTATATATATTTAAAATCTTTTTTTCTCATTTTTCAGTTGTCATATATTTTTTTTAAAAAAAATATTTTGTATTTATTACGCTAACATGAACAGTTGATGTTAAAAATAAGTTTTTTTTTAATTTTTATTTTATTTATTCATTTATTTCATTATTATAACCATTTAATATTCTCAACTAAAATTATAAATTCATATAGTAAAATCAAGAACAATGTTTCCTCATTCCAGGACTCTTCAATAAATGAAAATCAAACAATATAAAATGTCATTTATAAATAAAAAATTGAACATAACTAGTCAAAACTATCAACAATATTAAGTTTACATATAATAAACATTGTTCACAAATTACGTAAAAATATTTAAAAGCATATGCAATTAAGGAGTACCATCAACTTCTAGTGTGTTAATGTTACCTGAAAATAGAAAAAATAATAAATTAATATCATAAGACTATATCATTAGATAAACTAATCTAAAACAAATTTTAAGAAAATTTGGGCAGAATCTCCTCTGTAATTTAGATTATTACCCAAATAAAACTTGTCAACAATCAATTTAATTTAGCCTAGAATCACATTAAATCAATCTAAAACCTTAACTTCACCATAACAATACAATCTTTACAGTAAACCTTTTAAGTACCTCTTTATATAGAGGTGTCTATGTTATGAATCTTTCTTCATCTCAACTACATATGCTGCCCATTCTTTTCGAATAATGTCAATGTCTTTAACAAGTAATGAGTTAGCATCTATCTAAAACATGAATAAACTATTAATTGCTATTGATTGTGTTTTAAACATTTGAAAATAATATAAATTGAATCTGAAGTTACCTGAAGCCAAGAATCGTTAATTTTTGCAGCAATAATGACCTTCATCCAATACATTACATAATAACCACATTCGAAGGAGCCAAGTTATTTGTAACTCTATATTAATAAGATTCATAGTTAGATTACAATATTAACTAAGAAAATTGAATCTAATATATTATACATTAGGAATGATAATGTTGATATTCATTCCTCGATTAGCACATCCAGACAACCCATTTATACCGCGAGTGACCCTAATCAAATTAAATATTATTATAGCATTAAAACATATGTACAAGTAATATCGAATATATTAAAAAACATTATAAAGTTACTCGTTCAATAAATGTTTCATGTCAAAGGTAGGTTTTTGGTATAACGAACAAAACTAAACTACTGTATAGTCCTTAGGAATAAGGACTATAAGTTGTCAATGAGACCTGAATCAACAATAAATGAATTATTATCATATGTTTCAACATAAATGAAGTTAAAAAATTCGCAAATTCATTAATCAACTAACCCATAAATGAATGGAGCAAAATATATTTATTTTCTTGATTCAGTCATCCATGTTTGCATGTATTATTGAACCGAGGCTTGATTATTACCAATGTTCGCATAACCGCAAGTATACGATGTCGCCAAGTAATACACTCAAGAAGAGAGAATCGCATAACCGCAAGTATACGGTGTCGCCAAGTAATACACTCAAGAAGAGAGAATCGTCCCACAGAGATTAAAGCTATCAATTACCAAAGTTCACTATGATTATACTATCTAAGCTATCGAAATTTAGGATCAAAAGGAGTTCTATTTTAGTTCAATAACTAACAATAGAGCATGAAACAACAATTAACAAAAAGAGTAAAGAGTGTGGTTGGAAACAATCAAGTGAGAGTTGCTAGGGATCCACTTTCATTTGTAATGTTCAAATATAAACTATCATTCATGGCATAATCTAGTTCAATTTCATGTTTAATGGCAAAATTCCTCTTTATAATTAAAACTCAATTCCTTGGTGTTCTAATCCTCTTCTCCATAATTCAAGTTAACTAATTCCTTAGCCTAACCCAAACTATAAAAGGTTTTAACAAGAGCAATGGAATTTATAATAACAGTCACACAACTACAACTCTATTCTTAGAGATTGAGAAGCCATGATGTTGAAAACAAAGTCTGGGTCAAGTATAAATTTCCCAATTCATACATGATTCCTAAAATCATTCCAAGGTTTGCCAAATCAAGAAAAGCATTAAGAACAGAAATCAACACTTAAATCATGAAATAGAAACTAAGATTAAACAAAGAAACAAGTTTACATCATTTGAAAACAAACTACATCTTCACCCTAGCTATGGGTGTTTAGTTCAACATGAGAAAAGAAGAGAAACAAACAAAGATGTTGACAAGCTCCATGATTTTAAGGTGAAAAGATGAAGAATGTTTCCCCAATCTTCGTCTGAACTCCTTTGTCAAATTATGGTTGGTCTCTGCCTTCTATTCTTTCCTCCTTCTCTCTATTTTTTTCTGTTTCCTTTTATAGGTCTTTAAAAAATAAAGGTTGCTGATACGCGATGTTGTGGCCCCAAATTTTGGGTGTTTGCAGCGCGCAAGTGACAGAAACCTTTCTTCTCTTCCTGATGACCGATTGAGCCCCCACAACTTGGTGCTCTAAATCCAGAAAATGACTAGAATACCCCTAGCTAGAATAAAAAGAGCTTAATTAGGAAAAAGGTAGAAAGTGAAGCTATAATTAGTTTAATTTGCTTAAGATAAGACTACACAAAAGCTTGAGAGGAATTTTTGAATTGAAATATACCCATAAAAACACTATAAATCAAGGTGTTATCAACCAACTTTCTGTATTGTCTGAGGATCAAGAAATCCATATACATCCTTCGTGTCTTGGTTCATGCTCAACCCATACAAATAACTATATGAAACCAAAAACATATTTAATACAAGTCATTAGGTTTTATTAAATGAAAATAATTGTTAATTTTACTGACTTTGCAAAGCTTGTATGATGGAGATGTTTAGCAAGGTAGTCACCGAACAAATCTCAAAAATCATCAGCCAATGATATGTATATTGGAACAACTGGGTTATCAATACCAAAAATCTTTGGTAAACGGCACATGTATAGGTGCATTAAACAATGATGATGATGATATCTTCAGTAGATCAATCAATGGACTTTGTTCTGCATCAGCATCTAAATCATTAACTCTTGGCTGTTTTCCATGATTAATGTTGTCCATTGTCTGTTTTCCATGATTTATGTTGACATAAACATGCAAAGGCATATTTTTGTACCGTTTAGTAATACAACTAATAATATATAAAAATGATTGTGTTAAATTGTACCTTAGGTTGTGATGAAATTAACCTCAACAAATTTCTAGGCCATGCAATGAAGGTGTTAATAGCTTGCTTCACAAATTGTACTTCTACATTAGGCAACGGCACTGCAGCATCAGGGTCAATGACTTCGTCCACACAAACTCTAACCCAATCTGGCTATATATGAATCCCATGAATGGTTATGGCCCCACTAAATACAATACCTAGAGCTACAATGTGTGGAGGATCTCCCTCCACAAACAACTCACATATGTAGTAAAATGATGTTTATGTTATTGAAATTATTGGACATACAACTTTGAAACAAATAAAATTATTACCTTCCATTAAATGCAGGTTCTAAAACATTATAGCTGGCTTTACTGTTAACTCGAAGAACCTCATGTGCCGGAGAAACTTCATGCATGGATTTCAACTTTTCTTCAACCCTCTTGTCCACCTTCTCATGAAAGTCTTTGAACAAATCTTGTCTTAGTTGCTCATATATTTGTTGTTTCAACTCCTCAATGTTCTCTTAAAACATATTCGAAGTAGTGATATTTTTTGGTTTTGAACCAAAATAGTCACGAATACCAACTACAACTCCAGCAGTATGAACACGTCCTGGGTGTTCAAGTTTTCCTATGACTGTAGTCAAAATATCGTGATACCCATAGGAAACAAATGAACCCTGACTAGTCTGTTCAGCTAGTGAATCCTATTTAAAATCAGAAGTTCAGAATTCAATTTTTTTTTTAATATAACTAAAATAAGAGTGTGTTTGGAAGGAGTATTTTTTCAGAGCAATTCATTATTTCTGTGAAATTGAATTGATGTCAATTCAATTGACTTGTTTGAATAAAGCATTCTGAAAAATTTTAAATGATGTCATTTGAAAAGGAATTTGAAATGAGTACATTTGGGGAATTTCAAATTCCATATAAAATTGAGATATTTCAATTGATTCTGAGTCATTCTCACCTGTTCTCTCTCAACTCATCACAATCTCACATGTTCTATCTCACCTCTTCACAACCTCACCCATTCTACACATTTACAATTCAAAATTTTTAATTAAATTATAATTAATTATTTATTATATTTTTAATTATTCATATTAAAAAATTAATTATTAAATATTTTGTAGCATTAAAATTCATCTTGTAGCATTAAATTATTTTGAATATTTAAGTATTTAAAAATGATTAATATTAATTTTTATTCAATATTAAAATTTAATTTTTAAATAAATATTTAAAAATGAAAATTTGAATTTCTTGAAAATTGAATTGTTTTATCTAAACAAGAAAATTAAAATATAAGAAATTGAATTGATTCATCCAAACAAAATGAAATGAATTTAAACCAAGACAATTAACATGCTAGGTATTTAAATTTCCTGGAAATCTTCAAATTCCCCATCCAAACACAACCTAAAGGAATACAATGATAATAATTTAACTTACAATGGTATGTGAAACTTTGTGCCTCAGATAAAGTCATTTCTCCCGAATTCTTTGTGCGAGCAGCCGTCCATAATTCATAACGTCCCTGGAGGAGATGGCGGATCAATAGTGATGTTCATCCCCCCAAATTCTGCCTGTCTCGCCTTGATCTTATCTGTCATCATCTTATCCTTCAATTTAGCATATCCACCCGAGACGGTAAATGAGGTGCATTATTCAGTTTTGCCCACTCTTGTGCAGATTTCCTTGTGTCCTGATTCGTAATACAAATAAATCTTATTAGTGGAGATAGGAAATAATAACATTTAATTATAATAATAATGATGATGATAATAATACTCACCTGCCAACTAGGGTCTAAACGGCTATTACAAAACAATGTCCAATTTTCTTCATATATGTTATATTTCTCACATGGTGATTTGTTAGACTTCTCTCCAAAAACTTAGTTTTTAGTCAGTGAGCTCTTAAAATCTCTCCATCGGACGCCAACCAATGTTAAAATCTTTTTCTTAATTTTTTCATTATCTTCAAATTCAAAATTATGCTAAAAACAAATATATTGTTAGTGAATAATTTATACTAAAACTTATACATTAGTAAATGAATTTGACAGGAAAGGTAATAAATAATATAATACTTTGATATCTTGCCATATTAGGTCTTTCTCTACTGACCCAACCTGATCCCAACTAGCGATGGTGATGGAAACATGCATCCCAGCAACAAGTCCTAAATAACTCTAAAAGTGAGCAGCATTAGATCCCCTCGCCTTGCCTAAAAAATGATCTATTTCTACACGAGCTTTCTCTATAGTGATGCGTCCGGATGTAATGTGAGGTAATCGAGTCACAAATCTCTGCCCCCTTCCAACAGTAAACTTTGATCATTTTGACATATCTGTTATGAGGAGAAAATTCAAACACAACAATAGGTATTAAGTAATATAACTACAAAGATACAAACATATATTATCTAAAACTAAATACATAATTACAACATACATACACATTGTAAGTACTTAAGTTTCCCATATCCCTTCATCATAATCATCTCGAATGGCATGTACATCATCCATTACATTGTCCGATATATATGGAAGCATGTGACAAATATCATTATATGGATCTTCATGTGTCCCATGCATACTCCTTGTATGGAAAACCACAGACCAGTGCTCATTACAAGGGTCAGTGACATAGAATACTTGTCTTACTTGATAAGCCATGATGAACAATTCATCTTTATATCCAACCTTATTCAAATCAACTAATGCAAATCCCAAAGCATCTATTTGAACATTGTTGTTACCTTCAACTTATTTGCACTTGAACACAGGGACTCTGAATGCAACATAATCAACTTCCAATATATCTTCAATCACACTGAAGTAACTCATCAATGCCTTTACTGGAAATTTGTCTTTGGAACTAGAAAAATGCACAGACTCAGCACACAGTGTTACTCCACTATTTTGAACTCTACTTTTGTCATCTTGTGTCTTGGTAGAGAAATAACATTTGTTGATATCATATGTATGGTAACTTATGACATCTCTTTTTAGCCTAGGAGCTAATCTCAATAATGTTTCTGGTAGTGAATCTTCATTAAAAAATTTATCCTTAAACCAATGTAAGAATCTATTTTTATGCTCATTCATCCTTGGGTGCATTCTCCTGATATGACTGATATGATCATATATGTAGGGAAGAACTTCATCAGTGTTGTTCATTATGTACAAGTGTGCTTGCTCCAATTCCTTTTGTTTAACGCGAATAATTTTTTTGAATCGGATACCAAGCCCTTCACATCGTCCATCATGGCGAGATTTAGGAATCCCTACAGAATCAGTCCTTGACAAATAATCAATACAAAACTCAATAGCTTCCTCTGCAATGTATCTTTCTACAATAGAGGCTTTAGGACAATATTGATTCTTCACATAACCTTTCAATATCTTCATTTATCGCTCAATCGGATACATCCACCTCAAGTAAACTGGCCCACATAACTTTACCTCTCGAACCAAATGCACCACCAAGTGAACCATGATGTCAAATAATGAAAAAGGAAAAAACATATCCAATTGTCACAAAATGATGATAGATTCATGTTCAAGCGCATCTAAGGTATGTGGATTAATGACTTTAGAGCAAATATCATTAAACAAGAGACATAAGTGAGTCATAACAACTCGCACATCAGAAGGTAAGATATTACGAATGGCCACAGGTAATGATTGTTGCATCAACACATGACAATCATGAGACTTTAAACCTACAAGCTTCAAATCTTGCATTGACACAAGGTTGTGAAAAATTGAAGAGTATCCTTGTGGCACTTTTATACCTCGTAGACACTTACAAAAACTTTTCTTCTCATTTTTTTGACAATGTATGACAAGCTGGAGGCAAATAAGTTTGTTTCCCTATCAACTAAGGATGTAACTTTGTGTGTATGCCCATCTCAACTAAATCTTGACGAGCTTTTACTCCATCTTTAGTCTTTCCTTTAATATTCAATAATGTGCCAACAACACTGTCACAAACATTGCACGCAACATAAAATTGTTTTGTTTATGAGCATTAATGAGTCATTATTTTTAACACTTTTTGTGCATCTTTTATATCCTAATACAACATGATTAATGGTCAATTAGCATAATTTTTTGCATTTATAATTCGCTGAAAATTCCAGTTTTGACAAGGTTCACTAAAACAAGCATAACTCTCACCGTAAAACTCTGTTTGAGCTCCATTATATGTCAAATTAAAGAGGACTCGAAGAGCTACAAAAGCTATGGGACATGAAGAGCTAATTCGGACTACATCTTGGGTGAAATGAGGCTTGAAAGTGACGCACGAAATTGATGCGAGAATTCCAGCGTGAAGAATTAGTATAGGCCCTTTTTAAATCAATGTAATTGGCCCATTTTGTAAAGTTGTAATTGGGCTACGAATTGGGGTGTTCAGATACTTAAAAATCGTGTGTCTTGCACATGATTTACCCCCTATATAACACCCCAAACCTAAAAATCTGAGGCACACATTTTTTACCTTTCAATCAATTTCAATTTTCAGCATTATTCTTTTCCTTTCAAGTCGCTCTGCTAGGGTTTTCAGGTTTTTCATTCCAATTCTCGTTCTCTCTCCCTTCTTGCAATTTAATTCTTTTAATATGCAATCCTAATCTATGCTTAGTCTAATTTCAATTATGCGCAACTAATTTCTTCAACCAATTCAATCTCAATAGGATCCCTCATTTCCTTAGGTTCTCCGTTTTCAATTGCATGAGTACTTGTTTTGATTCTATAATTTTGATTCCATTATGTTGATTAATATTTTGGATTGAGATTGTTGATTTTGTCATTGTTGATTGATAATGAATGCAGAGAACTAATTATATGATTCGAAACAAAGTTGTGTGCTCTCATGCGATTGTGAGTTTAAAGGTCACCAAGTGTTCGATGATAATTCTCTAAGATCTTAGAGTGTTAGTTCAATGTTGACATGCAGAGATCTCGATTTCAATGCACTGCATAGATGAGTGTCTTTATTTTGTTAAACCGATGAGGGAAATTAGGATCTGACAGAGATCGGATTGGTGCTTTTTAATCATCTATTAATTGCTTATTAATTATTGTTTAATTACTGTCATTGGTTAATTTTTACTATTTAATTGCCTTTAATTTTTCCTCTACACAAAAACCCCCAAAAATTACATTTAAAATTTTGGCTACAGAGAAATAACAAAGTAATCCATAGGGAAACGATCCAAGTCCACTATTATTGCAAAGTAGTAGCTAAATTCGGTTTTATTTGACGCACGTTTGGCGCGTGTGTCAAGCATCAAACACATCAAATCCTATCTCGCACAAAAGATTCAAGTCATCGATCAAGGATGCAAGATACACATTTATGTCATTCCTTAACTGTTTCAGTCCTGATATCAACAGAGACAACATAACATATTTTCTCTTCATAGATAATCAGGGAGGGAGATTATAAATGACTAGCATGACTGATAAGTGCTAAATTATACATGTTTTCCAAGGTGTTTTCAGTCCATTTCCATCTAATTTCAGTATGTTTAGTCATAGTTTAGACAAGAAAACAGTAAAAATATCATATTTGTCTAATGTTAGTCTTTGATTTAGCGTTTTGGTAGTTTTATAGGATTTTCGTGTATTTTTAAGTCATTTTATCCATTTTTTTTGTTAATTGTAGATTGATTGAAGAGAAGATAGAAGCTGGGAAGGAAAGCCCACGAACATGAGACGAACAAATCCCATTGAAGCAAGAAAGTCCGTCCAATTCGTGCAAAATATGAAGTGCAAGTGGCAACTATGTATCGTCTGTGGATGCGACAACAGACGGAACAAACATCAAGCCTCGGACGCAACTGCATCAGACCAAGAGAGTAGAGCAAACCAAACCTCAAGTTGAGCATCTAAGGCTGTTAAAATGGTATCGTCTGAAGAAACGCGCCAGGGCGCGCTCATGCCATCCTTACTTATTCAATCGCGCCAGGGCGCGAGTTCACTCAATACAGGGCGCGTTTCGTACCTTATGAAAGCTCAGACGAAGGGATCAAGACGCAATGGATTAGTTTCGTCTATACTTCATCTGAAAGCTATTCCATCTGTGCGTGCTTCTTATGAAGTTGTTTCGTCTGTGCTTGTTTCTTCCAAGTTACTTCGTCTATACATGTTTTATCTGGATTAGTTTCGTCTGTGCTCGCCTCATCTGAGTTGTCTCGTCTGTACTTGTTTCGTCTGAATCCCCTGATTATTGCTTTCGTCTGTAACCAACCACGTACGATACCAAGTTTGATACTGAGAGAAGCAAAGACAGACGATCTGAAACCGAGTTACAACGACGAAAAAGCTGCATCGAGACGAAAGACTTGGATGAGATGGAAGAACACTTAGCCGTTGCAATTACCAGACTATTACAAGCAAGCAAGTCAATGTATTCACATGTCACAATGCACCTGGACGTAATTCCAGTAAATGGGGGAACACTTCCTCACCTATAAAAGGAAGTATTGGGCGCGAAAAGAGGAAGGGATTCGAATTGGAGATCCATAACTAACATTTTTCAGTTACTCTGTTTTTCCTTCTCTTGCGAGTTTCTCTCGTTTTTCTCTTCTCCACTTTCATTCTCCTTCTCCCTCCATCAACCTTGAGATTCCTGAGCTTGTGAGTTGTGAAAGCATAATCAAGCAATTATGGAGCTTCTCACAGTGTTTGATTTCTGTTTTGTTTCCTTCTTTTCTCATTTCCATGTTTAGCTAAATCTGTTGTTAGGAATGGGGATGTTGATCTCGAAATTCTTGTAATGAATCTCTTCTGTTAATTCAAGTATAATTCCACCGAATTGATTGATCTCTTCCCTGCTTAATGCTTATTCTTGAGATTTAATTCATGAAACTCAAATAGAGATAGAGATATTAATGTTTGATTGAATTGAACTCTGTCTTGAGAATTTGTATCTCGTGTCAACTATGAGATCGAGAGATGAATAGTTGAAGAAGGAGAGGAAATGTATCACTATAGTAGTGCATGAGTCTAGAGATAGAACTTGCGTATTATGAGACGTTGTAACGAATTCATCTGTTCGCTTCTTGAATGAATCTCTGTTTTCACCTAAGAGATTAGGGATGATAGTAGGCATTCAAAGGGACTAAGACCTAGAGATAGGATTAGTCTACGGTATCACGAATTCTAGTCTCCAATTGAGTGAGATTTGCTAGATTAACATAGGAAGCAGTTACTTGAGGAAGGAATCAACTGAACCAATTCCCTAACTGTATTTCATCATCTCTCTGCAAACTTAAACATTTACTTGCTTTCTTTACTTTACTGATTGCTTTATTTTACACAATAGCTTAGTTTTACATACATCATTCATTCCCCGATTATCGATAGCAAAGCATGTTGAGCATTTGGTAATTCACAATCAGTCTCTGTGGTTCGACAACCTGTTCTCATCTTTTCTAAACTTGTAACGACCGGTACACTTGCCGAAAGATTGACACATACACATTTTAAATAGTCAACAAGTTTATGGCGCCGTTGCCGGGGATTCGAATTGGGGATTTCTTTTTTTAATTTAATTGTTTTTCTTTTGATTTCTTTGATTTCTTTGATTTCTTCATTTCATTGATTTCTTTGTTTTCACTGTTTTTATTCTGTTCATATTGTTTCGTCTGTGGCAGATTTGTTTCGTCTGTAGCAGATTTGTTCTGTTTCGTTTCTATAGGTGTTTCGTTCTGTTTTCAGTAATTTCTTTTATTCTTTGAATCTGTTTTATTTTGTTTTGTTTTGTTTTTATTCTTTTTGAATCGGTTTTGATTTTTACTTAGAATAAGTGTCTTTTCCTTTCTTTGTTGTTAATAATTGTTTAAATTCCATTTGAGCTTAATCTGTTAATATTGTTTAAATCTGTGGCGAGACTTGTTTCGTTTTGTTTTCTATATTTGTTTTGTTTTGTTTTCTAGAGTCATTCTGTTTCTTATTGATTTCTTTATTTTCTTACTTGTCGCGTCTGATCATACTATAGCTTATTTGTTTCGTCTATACCTATTTCCTTTCATACCCTTTTTGTTTCGTCTATATCAAAATTTTGTTGTTTCGTCTGTAGTATAGTGTTCCGTCTGTGAATACTGGTATTATCTGTTCATTTTGTTTCGTCTGTTCATTGTGTTTTGTTCTGTTTTACATAGTTGTTTGTTTTGTCTTGTTTTCATTAATTTCTTTCATTCTTTGAATTTGTTTTCAGTATCCCCTGTCTCCTTTTGATTTGTGGTTTATGCGAAGAGCTAAGGAAACTGATCTCTTGTTTAAACCAGAAATTGAGAGATTTTGCAGGAGAAATCGAAAGGCAAATAAAGAAAATAAAGAGCCTGTTCCAGAGACTATAATAGAAAATATGGATAACAACAACACAAGGTGCATGACATTGGAGGAGTTGTACACTCCTAATGCAATGGGCTGTGGATCCAGTATTGCACCACCAAATGTTACAGCCAACAATTTTGAAATAAAACCTGCTCTGACACAATTAATAAGGCAAGAGCAGTTTGGAGGTTTAGAGGAGGAAGACCCAAATCAGCACATTCATAACTTCCTGCAGATTTGTGGTACTATCAGGATGAATGGAGTGCCAGACGATGCAATTCGTCTGAGACTATTTGAATTTTCGCTTAAAGGAGAAGCTAAAATGTGGTTACAGAGTTTTCCTTATGGCTATTTCACTGTTTGGGAGGACTTGGTGAACACTTTCTTAGCTCAATACTTTCCACCGTGAGAAATACAACTACTTGGAGAGCGAGAGATCTCTTGTTTCAAGCAGAAAGATGGAGAGTCCATCAGTGAGGCATGGAGAAGATTCAAATCTTTGCTGAGAAAATGCCCTCACCATGGATTCTCTGATCTTCAGCAAGTCCATATCTTCTATAATGGACTACGGACGCATACAAGACTTCTAGTGGATGTGTCTCCATTGAGGCTCACTAAGGAAGAAGGATGCTCAAGAAGCAAGAGTGATCATTGAGACCATGGCGTCAAATCGCTATGATGCTCCCAGTGATTTCTACGGTGAGAGAAGAGGAATGATCGAGCTTGGAGCTAATGATGCCTTGTTAGCTCAAAACAAGCTGATGAATCAGAAGATGGACCAAATAATGAAGCAACTTCAAGTGGTCCATTGAATGCGCTTCAAACGCCTCCTATCGTCTGTGACTACTGTGGGGGAGGACATGAAATGGAATTTTGTGGAAGCTTAGGGACCAACACCGAGGAACAAGCTCAAGTGAATTATATGGGAAATCCTCAAGGTAACCCCTATGCCAACACAAACAATTATAATCCTCACAATAGAAACCATCCAAATCTGTCATATAGGAATAACAATTATTTGCAAACCACTTCTTCCTCTTATGACCAGAATCATAAACAAACCTTCAACTCTAGACCACCTTTCAATCCAAACATGCCATACAACCAAAACTTCAACCAGCATCAAAATCAAACATCTTCATCTAACCAAGATTACAATCGAGCCGACCACCAAAGTTACCTTTCAACCAGACTCAACCTAAATTCCCAACCAACCAGACCAAGAAATGCTCCATCAAAGCTCTAACATGAATCCCGCCTTAGAGAAGGTTCATCCAATCTAGAGAACATGTTCATGTCTTTTATGCAAAGGACTGAATCTATGTTCACAAATCAAGAAGCTTCTATAAGGAACTTAGAATCGCAGATTGGTCAACTCTCCCAGCAACTCTCTGAAAGAACTCAAGGAAAGCTGCCAAGTGACACTGTGATAAATCCAAAGGAGCAGTGTAAATCCATTACCACAAGGAGTGGCAAGTTATTGGGAAAGGAAGTTGAAGAAGAACAGAAAGGAGATATGGTGGAAGAAGAAGTCAATACTGCGAAGAATGATAGGCAATCGTCTGTGCCTATAACTCTCAATGAAACGAAAGAATCACCTAGAAAAACAAAGAGACAGATCCTAGCAGAAGCTGGTCAGACGGAACATATTCCACCATACTGCAAACTCCCCTATCCGCAAAGGTTAAAGAAGGCCAATGATGACAAGCAGTTTGCTAAGTTCTTCGACATCTTGAAGAGCTTGAGAATTAACATTCCATTCTCTGAAGCACTGCAAAAGATGCCCTCTTATGCTAAATTCATGAAGGAGATTCTGTCTAATAAGAGGATGTTGTTGGATGATGAGACGATAGCCATGACAGAGGAGTGTAGTGCCATCATCCGAGGGAAGCTACCTCGAAATTGAGAGACAGAGGCCCCTTCACCATTCCTTGCTCCATAGGAGAAGTTTCAAGAGGTAAAGCTTTAATAAATCTAGAGCCGTATAAATTTAATGCCTCTTTTACACTGCTGCAGCAATTGAATATAAAGGACATGGACATCCAACCCACCATGATGACGCTGCAACTGGCAGATCGCTCCACCAAACGTCCATATGGAGTGGTGGAGGACCTTTTGGTAAAGGTGGACAAGTTCGTGTTCCCTGCTGACTTTGTAGTGCTGGACATGGAAGCTGACAAAGAAGTTCCAATCATTTTGGGAAGACCATTCCTAGCAACTGGCAGAATCTTGATAGATGTAGCACAAGGTGAACTCATCTTGAGAGTAGATGAAGAAAAGGTATCTTTTAACATATTTGATGCCATGAAATTTCCGTCTGATAAGTCACAGTGTATGAGTGTTGATACGTTGGAACCAATAATAGAAAATGCTGAGATTTTTAACTTCGCAACAGAGGAGGAAAATTTTGATTCCTCCAGTTTTGAAAATGAAAACCAAGAAGTTGAGAATTTCATAGCTGCACTAGAGACCAACACATCAACACCATCATGCGTTGAGCCATCAGACGAAACATCGAGACGGAACGTCTACTATGGCATTTAAACAGATCAGATTAAGAGTGAACTTAAGCAACTTCCTTCTCATCTTAGGTATGCTTTTCTTGAAAAGAATGACACCTTCCCGGTGATCATTAGCAATTCTTTGAATAAAAAGGAAGAGGATAAGTTGCTTAAAGTTCTGAAAGAATATAAGTCTGCTATTGGGTGGCAGATTTCTGATTTGAAAGGTATAAGTCCCTCATTTTGCATGCACAAAATCCTGCTTGAGGATAATTTCAAACCTGTGATACAACCTCAAAGGCGTTTAAATCCTATCATGACGGAGGTTGTACACAAAGAAGTCCTCAAACTACTTGATGCTGGAATTATTTATCCTATTTCGGATAGCTCATGGGTGAGTCCAGTGCAAGTAGTTCCCAAGAAAGGGGGCATGACAGTAATTACAAATGAGAGGAACGAATTAATCCCCACCAGAACAGTGACTGGGTGGAGGACGTGTATAGATTACAGACGGTTGAATGAATCAACAAGGAAAGATCATTTTCCTTTACCTTTTATGGACCAAATGCTTGAAAGGCTAGCTGGTCATGCTTATTATTGTTTTCTAGATGGCTACTCCGTTATAACCAGTTGTAGTAGACCTAAGGACCAAGAAAAACTGCTTTCACTTGTCCTTATGGGTCTTTGCGTGCACGAATGCCATTTGGATTATGTAATGCACCAGCTACCTTTCAAAGATGCATGATGGCCATATTTGGGGACATGGTTGAAAAGTTTATTGAAATTTTTATGGATGACTTTTCAGTCTTTGGGTCCACCTTCGAAAATTGCTTAGAAAATCTGACTTGTGTACTCAGACGATGCCAAGAAACTAATCTTGTTTTGAACTGGGAAAAATGCCATTTCATGGTGAAAGAAGGTATCGTCTTAGGACACAAAATATCTGTTAAAGGTATAGAAGTGGACAAAGCAATAATCGAAGTGATAGAGAAGTCGCTCCCTCCAGGTGAATGTGAAAGGAGTGAGAAGTTTCTTGGGTCACGGGTTTTTGCGTACGATTCATCCAGGATTTTTCAAAAATCTCGAAACCATCGTGTGACTGTTGGTGAAGGAAGTGACCTTCAATTTTGATGAAAACTGCTAAGAGCCTTTGAGACATTAAAAGAAAAGTTGATAACGGCGCCTATCATCACCGCTCCAGTTGGAGTTTACCTTTTGAAATTATGTGTGATGCTAGCGATTATGCAATAGGAGTCAGTACTTAGGACAGAGGAAGGAAAAACTTGTAAGAGTAATATACTATGCTAGCGAGTGTTGGACGATGCTCAAGTTAATTACTCAACTCTGAGAAAAGGAACTGTTAGCCATAGTATTTGCTCTGAACAAGTTCCGTCCGTACCTCATTGCTCAAAAATAATAGTGTACACTACCATGCGGCCTTAAAGTACCTTCGATGAAACATGAAAGTAAACCAAGACTAATTCGTTTGGGTTCTCCTCCTACAAGAGTTTGACATTGAAATTAGAGATAAAAGGGGAGAGAGAACCTAGTTGCGGATCACCTTTCAAGGTTAAATCATCTTGAAATAAGGTAATCGATATCCCTATTTCTCAAACCTTCCCCGAGACGAAACACTCTTTGCCATTTCTAATGCTCCTTGGTTCATATATCGCGAACTTTAAGGTTTCCAATTATATTCCACCTCGCTTGTCTCATCAACAAAGAAAGAAACTGTTTTCGATGCAAAATATTATGTTTGGGATGAGCCATTTCTTTCAAGTGGGGTGTAGATGGACTCCTTAGGAGATGTATCCCGAGGAAGAGGTTAACTCGTTACGTGGCACCGTCATAATTCCCCTAGTGGAGGTCATTTTAATGGGGAAAGGACAGCCAAAAAGGTTTTGCAGAGTGGATTGTATTGGCCATCCATTTTTAAAGATGCAAAAGCCTTTGTACAAAGCTGTGACAGATGTCAAAGAACTGGAAATATTTCTAGAAGAGACGAAGGACCCTTGAACAACATTTTAGAGATAGAGGTCTTCGATGTGTGGGGAATGGATTTCATGGGACCATTTCCTCCATCATTTTCCCACACATACATCCTAGTAGCTATTGATTATGTGTCTAAGTGGGTGGAAGCTATTTCCGCTCAGACGAATGATTCTAGGATAGTAGACGCTTTCATCCATAGGAACATTTTTTCCAGGTTTGGGGTCCCTAGAGCTTTCATTACTGATGGTGGAAGCCATTTTTGCAATAAGCATTTGGAGAGAGTCCTTAAGAGGTTAGGGGTGAAGCATAAAATTGCAACACCATATCACCCCCAAACCAACAAGCGAGCTAGTGAATAGGGAGATTAAAAAGATTCTAGAAAGAAGCGTAAGTCCTGTCCCGAAAAGATTGGTCAAAAAGACTAAATGATGCTCTTTGGGCATATAGGACAGCTTATAAGACTCCCATTGGCATGACACCATTTCAAATGGTTTATGGAAAGGCATGCCACTTGCTGTGGAACAAGAGCATAAGGCATACTTTGCCTTAAAATACCTCAATCGACTCTCATGCGGCGGTGAGAGAACAGACGATACCAACTCCATGAGTTGGAAGAGCTTAGGCTTCAAGCATACGAAAATGCCAAGATTTACAAAGAGAGAACAAAGTTATGGCATGATCGTAAGCTTAGACAAAGAGAGTTTTACCCTGGACAACTAGTTTTACTTTATAACTCTAGATTAAGGTTGTTTCCGGGAAAACTTAAGTCTAGATGGTCTGGTCCATTTGCTGTAAAAGAAGTATTTCCACATGGTGCAATTACTTTAAAAAACCTCGAGGATTCCAGTGAATTCAAGGTGAACTGCCAGAGAGTTAAACCATATCTGGGAGATAACTGTGAAAAGGACAAGGTCTCTGTGGAACTTCAAGACCCTCTGTGACAGGGCCAAGTCACATGTCAAGCTAATGACATCTAAAAGAAGCGCTTGGTGGGAGGCAACCCACCCAATCAAGAGAAGTTTGCTGTAACTTCTCATTGTGATATACTTGTGCATAGTTTAAAAGTTAGAAAAGCAAAAAAACAAAATAGAATTTGAATATTAGATTAGAAATATAAATACATAATACAGTATAATAAATTTGATTTTTGAATTGTTAATAAACAGTAGTTATAGGAATAAACACTTGAAATTACAGTGTTCTTGAGTTGATAAGAAATAAGAGGAGAGGTGAGGTGTTATACCGTTAGTGGGAGATTTTTGAGGTTAAATCCGATACCACGATCACAGAGACGATACTAAGGTTAAATCGATGACTATTGTGTTTACAATCGCACGAGACGATACTAAGGTTGCGTCTGATGACTATTGTGTTCACAATACGGGCACAGACGATACTGAGGCTTGCTCACAGACGGAAGCCTAATACTTGTACATTCTAAAAAGAGCAATCCCACTTTCTATCAATTCCCATCTTCACCACCTCACATTGCAAGTAATTTTGAGTTGATTTCTCCATTTCTTTCAATTTTGTTTCACTAATATTTTACTGTTGTTAGTTCATTTTGACCATTGTGAATTTGAGATCTTTGAGCAATCGTTGGAAGCACATGGAAATTTTTGGCACTTGATCGAGAACCTTGATGATATGACTTGTCTTCAACAGGGAGCATTCTTATACTCTATTACTTTAATCTTGTTGATTGATGATTGTTTTAGTATGTTTCCTATTTTGTTGTAACATATGGAGGTTAATTGAATTAGTATAACATTGACTTTGTAGTTCAAGAGAATAAGTTATGCATATTAAGCACTTAGGATCAGCTTGAGGTTCTATGACAAAGTTGCATGTTCTCAATTATTCAAGAGATCTTGATGAGAATTCTAGCATGACAATTTTCAGGATTGACATGATTGATGAATTTAGCAATGTTAAAGCAATTATTAATCCTGGATAAGAATTTGAGCCTCCAACAGGATTCTATTCTTGAGTGTCATACCAACTGAAGTGTTTTGTTCTAGAACTTGCTTTAGCTCTTGGTCAAAATTGCATACAATTAGAATTGGACACAAATGATAAAGGCAATTTTCTTTCTTGTAGCCTCGAGCCAAATAAGCCTTACCCTTCACATTATCCATTGCTAGCCCCTTTGAGCCTGAATTTACCCTTTCTTTCTTGGATACTTGAGCTCATTACAAGCCTATATAAGTGAAAAACCAATGGTCCCACCACTGGAACTTAAAGAGTATTGGTTTCTTTGCTTAGACGATAGGATTCAAGATTAAGTTTGGGGTTGAAATTTTGGGATGCATGTGTTGTTGACTTGAGGACAAGTCAAATTTCTAAGTTTGGGGTTGAATGTATCGTCTGCATGATTTGCAGATGAAGAAGCATTGTCTGCGTGGTCTAGATATTGGTGAAATTTTTGTGACTAACATATAGTTGTAGTATAATTGCATTCTCTGACTTTTCATGCATACCATACAAAAAGTTTATTTTTCGTCTTGTGCTGGCAATTAGTGATACCACTCAAGAAAAATAAAGAGAAAAACAAGAAAAATTGAAAAGAAAGAAAAAGAAACAAAGGAAGAAAAGAGAACATAATGTTCTCATTGGTCTTTGTAGGTATCGTCTGTGAAATATCGTCTGTGGGTATCATCTGTAAGCCTTCTGAGCGAAATCATCGAACTAAAGGCTCGACGATCTTGGCATAGATGGAATACAAGAAAAATAAAGAAAAATAAAAAAAGCGGAAGAAAAAGAAACAGGAAGAAAGTGCGAGTTTAAAGAGAAAAAGAAATAAAGCAAGAAAAGAAAACAAAGTGGTTTCATGGGTTGTTAGTCTTTCGTCTGTCCATCATTTTTTCTTTCGTCTGTCCATCATTTTTCGTTCGTCTGTCCATGACTCTTGTTTCGTCTGTCCATCATTTCTTTGTTTCGTCTGACCATATTAATTCACGCATATCATGTAGGTTCTAACTTTTACTCTTTAAGTTCCTTTGATTTTTAACTAGTACCTTTTCTTTTAACCCACCTTTACCTAAGCCTCATTACAACCCTGAAAAAACCTTTTGATTGTCCAATGTCTTTTTGAAGGCAGTGGAGATTTTGAGAGTCATTGCAAGCTTATGGTAACTAACCTTCGGATTGGTAATATTGAGAGAAACACAAACCCAAAACACTTGAGAGCTTGAGGGCAAACACTTAACTGGAGAGGGATTGTTTGATGTTAACTAAATTACATATTTTCATGCCAATCTACGGTTGATTGCTTATGTGTGATGAACTGTACAATTCTTGAGGATGTTGAGTTCATGTTCAACTTTCATAGATAAATTGAGATGACTTAGGGAGTCAAGAATTGCATAATGAATTTTCAGTGGTCGTTGAGTTGGTGTTATACTATGCTTATTAACCCCTGTAATGATGGAATCTATGTTTGCTTGAGGACAAGCAAAGCTTTAAGTTTGGGGTTGTGATAAGTGCTAAATTATACATGTTTTCCAAGGTGTTTTCAGTCCATTTCCATCTAATTTCAGTATGTTTAGTCATAGTTTAGACAAGAAAACAGTAAAAATATCATATTTGTCTAATGTTAGTCTTTGATTTAGCGTTTTGGTAGTTTTATAGGATTTTCGTGTATTTTTAAGTCATTTTATCCATTTTTTTTGTTAATTGTAGATTGATTGAAGAGAAGATAGAAGCTGGGAAGGAAAGCCCACGAACATGAGACGAACAAATCCCATTGAAGCAAGAAAGTCCGTCCAATTCGTGCAAAATATGAAGTGCAAGTGGCAACTATGTATCGTCTGTGGATGCGACAACAGACGGAACAAACATCAAGCCTCGGACGCAACTGCATCAGACCAAGAGAGTAGAGCAAACCAAACCTCAAGTTGAGCATTTAAGGCTGTTAAAATGGTATCGTCTGAAGAAACGCGCCAGGGCGCGCTCATGCCATCCTTACTTATTCAATCGCGCCAGGGCGCGAGTTCACTCAATACAGGGCGCGTTTCGTACCTTATGAAAGCTCAGACGAAGGGATCAAGACGCAATGGATTAGTTTCGTCTATACTTCATCTGAAAGCTATTCCATCTGTGCGTGCTTCTTATGAAGTTGCTTCGTCTGTGCTTGTTTCTTCCAAGTTACTTCGTCTATACATGTTTTATCTGGATTAGTTTCGTCTGTGCTCGCCTCATCTGAGTTGTCTCGTCTCGTACTTGTTTAAATCTGAATCCACGATTATTGCTTTCGTCGTAACCAACACGGCGATACCAAGTTTGATACAGAGCGAAGCAAAGACAGACGATACGAAACTGCGAGTTACAACCAGGCGACGAAAGAGTCTGCATCGGCGAAAGACTTGGACAGATGGAAGAACACTTAGCCGTTGCAATTACCAGACTATTACAAGCAAGCAAGTCAATGTATTCACATGTCACAATGCACCTGGACGTAATTCCAGTAAATGGGGGAACACTTCCTCACCTATAAAAGGAAGTATTGGGCGCGAAAAGAGGAAGGGATTCGAATTGGAGATCCATAACTAACATTTTTCAGTTACTCTGTTTTTCCTTCTCTTGCGAGTTTCTCTCGTTTTTCTCTTCTCCACTTTCATTCTCCTTCTCCCTCCATCAACCTTGAGATTCCTGAGCTTGTGAGTTGTGAAAGCATAATCAAGCAATTATGGAGCTTCTCTGGTGTTTGATTTCTGTTTTGTTTCCTTCTTTTCTTATTTCCATGTTTAGCTAAATTCTGCAGTTAGGAATGGGGATGTTGATCTCAGAATTCTTGTAATGAATCTCTTCTGTTAATTCAAGTATAATTCCACCGAATTGATTGATCTCTTCCCTGCTTAATGCTTATTCTTGAGATTTAATTCATGAAACTCAAATAGAGATAGAGATATTAATGTTTGATTGAATTGAACTCTGTCTTGAGAATTTGTATCTCGTGTCAACTATGAGATCGAGAGATGAATAGTTGAAGAAGGAGAGGAAATGTATCACTATAGTAGTGCATGAGTCTAGAGATAGAACTTGCGTATTATGAGACGTTGTAACGAATTCATCTGTTCGCTTCTTGAATGAATCTCTGTTTTCACCTAAGAGATTAGGGATGATAGTAGGCATTCAAAGGGACTAAGACCTAGAGATAGGATTAGTCTACGGTATCACGAATTCTAGTCTCCAATTGAGTGAGATTTGCTAGATTAACATAGGAAGCAGTTACTTGAGGAAGGAATCAACTGAACCAATTCCCTAACTGTATTTCATCATCTCTGAAACTTAAAAATTTACTTGCTTTCTTTACTTTACAGTATTGCTTTATTTTACACAATAGCTTAGTTTTACATACATCATTCATTCCCTGATTCGTCCTGATAGCAAAGCATGTTGAGCATTTGGTAATTCACAATCAGTCTCGTGGTTCGACAACCTTGTTCTCATCTTTTCTAAACTTGTAACGACCGGTACACTTGCCGAAAGATTGACACCTACATACTTTTAAATAGTCAACAATGACTGGTCATGAACTATGATTAGTACTCATGTTGCCATAAGGATTCATTCCATCTATAGCAAGCCCAAATCTCAAGTTCCTTGGTTCACTTGCAAAATCTGATACAACTCATCAACTTTCTTCCACTATAAAGAAGAGCATGGCGAAGTTGTCCATCACATTTTCTACCATCTGTATGTCATGTCAATTTGTTAGCATCCTCTGAATTGGCAAACAAGTGATTCAATCTTGAAATGGCTGGTAAGTACCATAACACAATAGCAGGGGGCCCGTGTTTAGAGTCTTTTTCACTATTACTCTCATCATCTTTCTTTTTGTAGCGTGAAACCCTACATTTAGGACACACATTCAAGGTTATATACTCATTTCTATATAATATGTAATCACTAGGGAAAACATGTATCTTCTTGTACTCCATACTCATTGGACATAAAATCTTTTTTGCTTCATAATTACGAGAAGGCAAAGTATTTCCTTCTGGAAGCATCTCCTTCAACAACTCCAACAATTCAGTGAAGCTTTTATTTGTCCATCCATTTCTCGCCTTCAAATTCAACAATCTTAACACAGCTGGCAATCGAGTAAAATTCGTGCATCCCGTATATAATGGTTGATTTGAATCACTCTTCAAAGCCTCATAAACATGTGGCCTCTGAACATCTTCTTAAAGGTGACAAACCATTTCATCAAATCCTACATGTTCTTTATCATCGATCTGTGATTGACTTGTAGGATTGTTTAGTATTTCTCCATGCCATGTCCATAATGTGTAAGTTGTACAAATCTCATACATGATAAGGTGCTTACGTATCTCCGTGGTCTGTTGTTTGATATGATTCAAACAATGAACACATGGGAAAAAAAATTTCTCATTAACCCCATTCACATGTAGTTGAGCAAATCTTAGGAATTCATCAACTTCATTAACATACTATTCACTAATATGACTTTTATTCATCCAAGTTTGATCCATGTTTTATGAACTCCTATTCTGGATTAGAAAAAGTTGATAAACCAATTTAGATGACAACAACAACAATCTAAAACTAGCATTATTAGAAGAGTAAAATACTCTAACTTAACCAAATTAACAAAAATCAGGACAAGTCTACTTTATAATTTGATACTTCCAACAAATTAAAAAACATTCTCAAATTAATCAACTATAATCCACAGTCATATAATCAATACTATTCAGTCACGAAATTGATGGACTAAAATTGATGGAAGCAAATGGAACAGCAACGCATGAAGGAGACGAAAAAGAACAAAGTGAAGGAGACGAAGAAGAAAACATGAGACAACAATGAAAATGAAAAACTAGAGCGTGCCATCACATTAAGTACCCTTTTTAACGACGGTTCTTTAACCGCGTCATAAATCATTTTTAATGGTAGGTATTTAAATACTCAATGTAAAAAAGATTTATGACGGCGGTTCTTTAACCGCGTCATAAATCATTTTTAATGGTAGATATTTAAATACTCAATGTTAAAAAGATTTATGACGGCCGTTCTTGAGTTAATCTCCATTAAAAATGGTACAACGGCCACCGTTAAAAATGTGCCGTAATATATAGATATTAAACAATTTTACGCGCAGATCAGAACCAACTTTAAGTTTTTGTTTCAAACAAATATGCTTGATATGTAACAAATATATACGACCATGATGAAGCTTAGAAAGTAATATTTTAGCAGATGAGGAAGCAAAAATTCACTGATGCCATACACATGAATTTTTCATGTTGGAATGAAACGCATGCAGAACCCGCATCAGTAAACTTTTTAGCATTGCTATGAATGAAAAATTCACTGCTACAAGTAACATTTTCCATCGCGCATCATTCAATCCACATATTGTCCGCAATATAGCGACATAAGAACTTACATGAAATGCTTTGATTTTTCATTTATGATATTTAGAATGTTTTTTTTTTTTTTTATGCATGAGAAAACTAAGAGACAAAGTATAAGAAAGGAAAAGAGAGTAATGTCTGATGAAGATGGAACCCGAGTCCAGTTTGAGGGGTTTAGATATCTTCAAAGAAAATTTGTATCCATTTAATTACAGTATATTATTTTGCCACATATATCTTCCTTCAAAAATATTATGTTCTTTTTTAATAATTAAGGACTACTTCTTTTTAATGTAGATCTCATTAAAGTAGATATTTTTTTCAATAAAATATTTTCATGAAGATGTTAAGAAATCAAATCCTCATAACATGCTTAAAAAATTTAAGTACCAACTGTATATAAGTAATGTTATTGGAAACACTTTGTAACATTAAATACAGTGGAAATTTAGAAATTAGAATTAAATAAAGTAGATTATTGTTGTGAGGGATTAATTCAATCTGAGCTGTGTCCAATCGAACCCGTTGAAAAGTCTATAATGTTAAGACACATCTGATTTTGCTACATTTGGCTGTATTGGAATAAAGCACTTTGAACCAGTATGAATTAGTAAGTGATGAGAAAATGAAAATGAAAATGAAAATGAAATGGTTGCATTATCGGCACCATCAAATCCGAGCCACAATTCACGGTCGCACGTTGAAAATTCTATAAAGTTAAGACACATCTGATTTTGCTACATTTGGTTGTATTGGAATAAAGCACTTTAGGAACGAGTATTAATTAGTAAGGGGTGAGAAAATGAAAATAAAAAATGAAATTGAAATGGTTGCATCATCGGCACCATTAAATGAGAGTCACAATGGTTGATTTTAGCGAATAATAAAATAAAAACAGAGTAATGGAATATTGAAAGGAGAAATATATGAATTTCGAAGAGACAAGTCATGCTAAATGTTTGGTTTTATTCGGGTGTCAATTACAATATTTATAATGGTTGCATTGAAAGAAAAATAAATAGTTGTTGCTAAAGTATAAGAACCACTACACTACTAATACTTGTTCCTAAAGTCTAAATCACTACATCACTAATTGAAAAGAAAATATTTTCTTCTAAAGTCTAACAATCACTACTTTGACTTGGAAAAACTAGTTAAATAACTGAAATAATAAAAAAATAAAATTGACCATTATAAAACAAAAATAAATATAACATGTACAATCCAAACACAATTTTCTCAACACTCCTCCTTACTTTTGGATATACAAAAGTCTTATCTTCTTTCTTAGAAACTCAAACTTACTAACTGCAATAGGTTGGTAAACAAATCTGCAACCTAATTTTCAATTTTGTAATAAATAAGAACAATTGTTCCATCTTTCTCTACCTCCCTTAAGAAGAATAACTTTATGTTAAAATGCGTAATTTTCTCCTAAATGACAGGATTATGGAAAATAGCTATTGTAACAACAAGTTCCATGAAAAAATATCAAATGCAAAGCTGAAACAATACCCACGGCTCATCGTATCATCAATTGAGTCACCCGAATAGAAACAGTCACAGAATACACAGGCCCGATCACCGTACGTGCATCTAATTGCCGTTAGTCAACAGTTAGCAACAGTTTTCTGTTCAGTCAGTTAATTCTACTAGGCCTTGTCTCTACTATATAAAAGAAGCCATTATACTGTACACAACAATCACTTGAAATTAATCAATTTTCCCTCTCGATCATTTCACTTTACTAACACAGACAGGTTAATCGAATTTCAATTATCTTGTTACATACATATTTATAACATGACAATATTTTTAAAATTCTTAATCTAATTCTATTTTCAATAATATTAAATATTATTTCTTAATTCATAATTCGTCTCATGGTACACATACATGAACTAGTGTATATATATATATATATATATATATATATATATACATGTGTGTGTATAACTTGAGCACAAGACATATACTCCAAGAGTTACAGAGTAATTTGACCATTGTTCATAATCTATTGATATTCTTAATACTCAATTTCTTGTTCTGATATTTCCTACCTGTCAACAGTTTCCTTCTTCTACAATTTATGTCTTCCAATGTTCTCAGTATACATCATAAACTTTCCTATCTTCTTATTTCCTTTTATTTCTTGTTTTTTGGTGCACTTGTGTTATACTCAAAATTTGTTCCAAGCGAGTTCAACTTTATTTATCTTGAACATTAGACTTCAGCAATCTATAACAAGTGTGAAAATATTTTTCCAAGGCGTAAGAAACCTATAATAATGGAATTCAAGATCAACCCAGGTCATTT
The DNA here is from genome assembly GCA_026586105.1 of Hylodesmum podocarpum. NCBI lineage: Eukaryota > Viridiplantae > Streptophyta > Magnoliopsida > Fabales > Fabaceae > Hylodesmum > Hylodesmum podocarpum. The sequence goes on along the minus strand of JALJEV010000519.1, from coordinate 1,403,779 downwards.
AGTTTATTGTTCCAGAATTTGGTCCAAAGGTCAAATGTTCATACAATTCTGCTCTAATTAACTTCCCATATTCCCAGGTCAAAGTGTTTTTAATTTACACTTTTCGTTCACAATAGTGATCTTTCCAAGGTTTATATATATACAAGTATATTTCATTCTGTTTTCATTCAACTGTTCATTGCTTATTTTCAGAAACCAATCCTATTCTTATATTCTAGCAATGACCGCTATGTAACAACCGCTCTATTAATATATTATCAAAGCCAACAAATATATGTATTGAAATAAGAAATAACAAGGCAAATAAATTTTAAACTGTAAATAAATACAGACATGCGTTGTGACATTGATATAAATTAAATGAAGTATCCGTTGGATAAAAAAAATCAACTAAATCTTCATGAGATGAATGTGGGAAAGGTTCAAGACTTCAAGAAAGTTGAGATTGGTTAACTCTGTAGGAATCCTACAAAAATCAACTAAATCTTCATGAGATGAATGTGGGAAAGGTTCAAGACTTCAAGAAAGTTGAGATTGGTTAACTCTGTAGGAATCCTACCAGTGAGCATATTTGAGGAGAGATCCAATGATTCTATGTTTTTCAAATTTCCCATGGATTGGGGAATAGGACCACTGAGTTTGTTATGGGAAAGGTTGAGCCTTTTGAGTGCATGAAGCTCTCCAATAACATTTGGAATCTCTCCTTCAAATTTGTTTCCTGATAAATCAATACTTACAAAGGTTGTTCAGTGTCATACAGATTGCTTTTGTTGTCACATTTGTTGAAGCAAAAGGCCCACTTGGAGAATAAAGTAATAATAGAGAAAATAACAACACCGAGATTTAACGTGGTTCAGCAATTTGCCTACGTCCACGGCTAGAGAGCAACAATAAAATTTCACTATGTCACCAAAGAATTACAAGCTCACTAAGTGTTTCACTCACAACCTAAGACCCAATTACACCTAAGATTACTCTATCTCAATTCTCTCTTAAACTCACAAATCTTTCTCTCACTACTAGAACTTGTTCTTACTATAGAACAAGAGAAAAGAAGAGAAAGAATATCAAGAGAGAACTCCTAGAGTTTCTTTCTTTGTTGGTGTGTGTTGGTGTGTCCTTCAAGCTTAGAATGGAGTTCTATATATAGATGCAAAACTTAGTCTCTCTCACAAATCTATACAATGTGGGACTAATGCATCATTTTACAAGATGTGGGACTAACACCACTAGTGTTCTTGTTTCTTAGTCTTTTAGCCATAATTCATCACAAATCTCCACCTTGGCTGAAAGACTTCCATAGCTTTCCTCTTGCTGCTCTCCCTCTTTAAGGTTTAATTATTGGACACATTAAAAGTTCAGGCAATGTCTGAACTTGATTGTTGTAACTGGTTTAGTCATCATGTCTGCCGGATTTTCTGTTGTGGGTATCTTCTCAACTCTAACAGTTTTTCTTTCCACGATATCTCTGATAAAGTGTATTCTGACGTCAATATGCTTAGTTCTTTCATGATACATAGCATTTTTAGTCAGATGTATAGCACTTTGACTATCGCAGTAGATAGTTGTTTCTACCAGTTGTATACCCAACTCTTCAATTAATCCTCTCACCCAAATAGCTTCTTTTACAGCTTCTGTTGTTGCGGTGTACTCTGCTTCAGTTGTAGACAAAGCAACAATCAATTGTAACGTTGCTTTCCAACTAATAGTACAGCTGCACAATGTAAAGACATACCCGATGAGTGATCTTAAAAACTTATCTAGATCTCCTAAGCATAGTCGAGTCAACATATCCGACAACACTTCTCGTGGTGTCATTAAATTTCTTGTAGACCAAACCAACATCAATAGTACCCTTTAAGTAACGCAAAATCCATTTCACTGCTTGCCAATGGATTTTTCCTGGATTTCCCATATATCTACTCACCACACTCACAGCTTGAGAAATATCAGGCCTAGTGCATACCATAGCATACATGAGACTACCAACTGCACTAGCATATGGAACATGAGACATGTGCTCCACCTCCTCCTCAGTTTTCGGTGATAATCTTCTTGAAAGTTTGAAATGAACTCGCCAATTGATACTTGACGGTTTTGAGCTTTGCATTCCAAAGCTCTCTAATACCTTCTCGATGTATTTCTTTTGTGATAAAAAGAGCATCCCTGCTTTTCTATCTCTGTGAATCTCCATTCCTAGAATTTTCTTTGCAGCTCCTAAATCTTTCATTTCAAACTCTGAACTCAATTTAGCTTTCAGATTTTGTATTTCAGACATGTTTTTGCAAGCGATCAACATGTCATCCACATAGAGGAGTAGATAAATGAACGACCCATCTCTGAGTCTTTGGTAGTACACACAATTATCATGCTCACTTCTACAGTAGCCATTTCCAAACATGAAGGTGTCAAACCGCTTGTACCACTGTCTAGGAGACTATTTTAGGCCATACAGAGATTTCTTCAACCGACAAACATGGTCTTCCTTCCTTTGGATTTCAAATCCCTCAAGCTGCTTCATATAGATTTGTTCTTCCAGCTCGCCATGCAAGAATGTCGTCTTGACATCTAGTTGCTCGAGTTCTAGATCAAATTGAGCTACGATGGCAAGTAGGATGCGAATTGAGCTATGTTTTACCACAGGAGAGAAGACTTCATTGAAATCAATACCTTCTCTTTGTGTAAAACCTTTAGCTACCAATCGCGCTTTGAATCTTGCATCTTCTACTCCAGGGATTCCTTCCTTCTTCTTGAAGACCCATTTGCATCCAACAATCTTCTGAGCCTTTGGCCTTTCAACAAGATCCCAAGTATGATTCTTATGAAGAAATTCAATTTCCTCTGTCATGGCAGTAGTCCATTGGGAAACTTCTTTGCTTTTGATGGCTTCTTGATATGATTGAGGCTCACAATTGTTGATGTTATCAGCAACATTTAGAGCGTATGCCACCAGATCAGCATAGCCATACTTTTAAGGAGGTTTTATCTCTCTGCTTTGTCTATCTCTAGCCGACTGATATTGCTGCAATTGTGATTTATCAGTATTAATAACTGGGTCTTGTTTTATTTCTTGATCAATTGATTTTTCTTTTTCAGGCTCCACCTCAAGCTCCACCTTCTTCAAGATTTTAGGATCTTTGTTTTCACTTTTACGAGGCTTTAGCATTTCAGCTTCATTAAAAGTGACATCCCTGCTAATAATACATTTTCTTTTCTCTGGCCACCATAACTTATATCCTTTTACACCATCAGGATATCCAATAAAAATGCATTTCAATGCTCTCGCATCAAGTTTTCCTTCTTTGATATGAGCATAAGCAGGACAACCAAATATCCTTAAATTTTAATAATTGGCAGGAGCACCCGACCACATCTCTTCTAGAGTTTTGAAACCAATGGCTGTTGATGGACATCTGTTGATCAAGTAACAAGTCAGTATTAATGCTTGACCTCTTGCTTTTGGTAATCCAAAGATTTGACAAAGATACATCTCGTTCTTTCAAGTAGGGTTAAATTCATTCATTCTCGCAAGTCCATTTTGTTGTGGAGTATGCCTCACTGTGTGGTGTCTGACAATACCATGATCCTTGCAAAACTTTTCAAATTCACCGCTACAGAATTCTAAACCATTGTCAGTTCTCAGTCGCTTGATCTGCTTTCCAGTCTGCTTTTCGATCAAGGTTTTCCATTGCTTGAACTTGACAAATACTTCATTTTTGTTTTTCAAAATGAAGATCCAAACCTTCCTTGAATAATCATCAATGAAGGTTAACATATATCTGCCACCACCATGAGAAGGTACTTGGGAAGGACCCTACAAGTCGGAATGTATATAATCCAACGTGCCTTTTGTTCGATGAACTACAGTATTGAATTTTATCCAACACTGTTTTCCAAATACACAGTGTTCACAGAAATCTAACTTCCCAACTTGTTAACCACAGAGTAATCCTTGTTTGCTCAACTCTGTTAGGCCTCTCTCACTGACATGTCCTATTCGTAAATGCCATAACTTGGTGACATCAGAATCAGCTGTTGATGACACAGCAGCAGTACCCGTAATTGTGCTTCCTTGTAGCACGTAGAGACTATTCTCTTTCTTTCCTTTCATCACAATCAGAGCGCCTTTAGATATTCTTATAGCTCCACCTTCACCTTTGTAGCTATAACCTTTTGAATCTAAAGTTCCCAAGGAAATCAGATTTTTCTTTAATTCTGGAACATGCCTTACATCCGTCAATGTTCGACAATGTCCTCACGATTCCGTCGAACATCTTGATTCTAATTGTTCCGATGCCAACGACCTTACAGGAAGCATTATTTTCCATAAGAACCTTGCCCCCATCTAAGGGTTGGTAAGTGGAGAACCAATCCTTATTGGGACACATATGGTATGAGCATCCAGAATCAAGTATCCACTCATCTTTTGAGTCATGTTCTGAGACTGTAAGTGCATCTGCACTATCGTAGCTATCTCAGCAACGCCGCATTTCAGTTCGAGATATCTTTTCCTTGCCTTTGCGCTCTGGGCAATTCTTTCTTATATGCCCTTCTTTGTGACAGTGGAAACATTTGTATTTTCTGGGTTTTGCTTTGGATTTTGATATAGATCTTCCTCTTCCATTATTTTGATTTCGTATCTCTCCTCTTCCTCTAACAAAGAGACTTTCACCTGAGCCTTCAGATTTTGAATCTGATACTCTTTTCTTCAGTTCTTTCGAGTGCAACGCAGCCTTGACTTCCTCTAGGGTGAGATCCTCTCGCCCATACATCATGGTGTCAATAAAGTGCTCGTAAGAACTCAAAAGGGAACATAGTAGAAGAATTGCTTGATCTTCATCCTCGATTTTAACATCGATATTCTTTAGATCAAGAATAATCCTGTTAAATTCGTCCAGGTGTTCTTTAATGGGCTTTTCTTTTTGCATTTGAAGAGTATATATTCTTTTCTTCAAATACAGTCTATTGGTGAGTGACTTCGTCATATACAGGCTTTCAAGCTTCAGCCATAACGAAACAGCTGTATTTTCTCCTGACACTTCTCGTAGAACTTCATCTCCCAAGCACAACAAAATTGCACTGTGTGCTTTCTCCAAGATGTCATTTTTCTCGATGTCAGTTAGACTTTGTGGCAGCTTGTCTCTACCTTCCAAGGCTTTGCCCAAGCCTTGATGAACCAGTAGAGCTTTCATCTTCAACCACCAAAGACTAAAATCATTTTCTCCATTGAATTTCTCCAAATCAAATTTAGCACTCGTCATGATGACTGTATACGTGAATAGTGCCGTATACGTGAATAATGATACGTGAACAGTGCCGTATGCTGGAACAGTGACCGTAGTCTGTGAATAGTACACCAGGTAAGTTCCCAGGAAAGAGAGGTGGCTCACTAATGGACGCACTTAAATACCAAGTCTTTCCTTAGCCAGAACTTTCCTAGACATGCACTTTCACACTACCACACTTTTCAAGCAACAAGAATAATTCTTTTCTGATGTGGAAGATCAGACAATACTACAACCACAAAGCATACTAACAATTTTCTTGGCACCTTAGTATCCGAGAGTTATGATAGCTCTGATACCAGTTTGTTGAAGCAAAAGGCCCACTTGGAGAATAAAGTAATAATAGAGAAAATAAAATAATTAATCAACATTCATTGAATATTGGTATGTTGCATTTTCTACATCCATTTCCATTTCCATGTACTGTGGATTACTGTCCACTTCATCTTGAACGACATTCTTCATGGCCTTAAAATTTTGTATGTAGCCTTTTGGTATTGGGCCGCAGAAGTTGTTGGATGAAATATCAAAAATAACTAAACTTTGAAATGGATTCTTGCTCTTTAAACTGGGAATGGAACCGTGCAACTTAAACGAGTGAGTTGCGTGAGGTTATTAAACGAGTGAGCAAGGGAAGTATGAGGTTCGACAAAGTGTCATTTGTCAACTTTACCCATGTCTCTACGAGGCTAAGAGTAACCAAAGAAGAAGATCGATTAAGATGCCCAATAGTTAAAGAAAAATGTTTGGTAAACAATTGTAATATGCAACCAATTATAAAATGTGAAAAAAGAGAAATATGTATATGTATAAAATATGAAGAGAGAAATACGTATATATTCTGTAAAAAAGTTGACTGGTTGGCTGTTTATTGACAATTGCAATTGTCAGCGAAATAAAATTGAATAGTTAATTGGAATTGAGTTTATGTAACCATTTCAAATAAAAAATACATGTAAACAATTGTTGCATTGATATGTCAAGGAAATAGCTAATTTAAATTTAAAATAGCATTTATATGCTAATTTTAATAAACTATTAAGCATATTAAATTTAAATTCAAATTAAGCTAAATCATTTTTTAATATGCACTTACATTAACGTAGAAGTCATTGTCAGCAAAGATTATGATATAAGAGGTTCATTTTATATAAGAGATTTAGAGTTTTTGTATAAATTCAATTATTTTGTTAAAAAGCATTCATTTTCTATCGATCTATAACGTTATTAAGATTCTTCATCCATTTTTTTTCCTTTCCATGAAACTAGTAAGATTATTCATCCAATCTCTACCCATCTACAACTTTACTACGATTGCTCTCAAGATTCTTCATCGGTTTTCTAGTCTTTCCATGACGCTAACTAAATTGTTCATCCAATCTCTACAAAATCTACAACGCTGTTAAAATTGTTCCCAACATCGCTTAAGACACGAATGATAAGGTTTAGTTTACTAGTAAGTTGGACTAATCACTGACAAATAACCTATTTTAAAAATGTATCATGGTATTCTGGATTTACAAACCCATATGCATACGGATTTCATTTTCTGGAAGATGTACAAAAGACATTCATGTAAAGAGATAGAAAAACTCGAAAAACCTCCCTAATCGAAGCCCACTTGCAATTATCTAAGAGTATAAAAAACAAAAATAAACCTTCCTCTTTGATTTTTGTTTCAAGAAGAAGAAGAAGAATATTTTGGCTTATAACTTCACCCACTTGTAACTTCCCCAGGCTTAAAAAGAGAGGAAACATGGATATCAAACAATTTCTGGCACAGATCAGAACAAACTTTGATACGTAACAAATAGGACCATGATTAAGCTTAGAAATTAATGTTTTAGCTGATGTGTATGCAAAAATTCACTGATGGTATATACATGAATTTTTCATGTTGTGATAAAACGTATGCAGAACCCGCATCAGTAAACTTTCTAGTTAGTAGCATTGCTTTGATTGAAAAATTCACTGACTATTCAGTAACATTTTCCATTTTGTAGCCCATCCATCGCATCATTCATTCCAAATACTGCCACATATTGTGACTTGGAAGTCATTGCCCGCAACATGGGACATAACAAATTACATCAATGCTTTGATTTTTCATTTTTGATATTTAGGATTTTTTTTGGATGCACGAGAAAAGTAAAAGACAAGGAAAGAAAGAAAAAGAGAGTAATGTCTGATGAACACAGTAGCCATGGAATCCGAGTTTGAGGGGTTTAGATATCTTCAAAGAAAAGTTGTAACAATTTAATCACAGTATTTATATGTACCACTCAAACTAATATTTTCCATGTTCTAGTCCATAACGTGTAATTAACTCACAATACTGTCACTTACATTGACTTGGAACTCAATTTCTGCAAAACTGAGATGTTAAGGTACTTTAACGCTTTGATTTTTCATCCATTTTTAAGTCATTTTCTATTGAAATTGTCTCCTTCGTATTGTGGTTTAAGTTGACTTGAATATCATTTTCTGCAACCATGTTTTCTTTGATTTTTCAACTTCATGTCATTATTTTAATTTGTTTTCTTAAATGAAATGACATGTTGGATAATTAAATCAAAAGTCGTTGTAATTAAAGTCTCAGCCACAGGGAAAAAAATTGAAGGACTAGGTCAAATTATAATTTTAATAATAATAAATAATATTCATTTTCAATTTAGTTCTACACAAACATCAAAATAGAGAAAGAAAACAAAAGGTTCATTTCCTACCATTTTCCATTGTCACAATTTTCATGGAAACTTGCTTAACGAATTATGTGTTATATTTTACTATTTATATTATTAAGTGATTTTTTTTTTTTGGCTGAATGTGGTTTAACTAGACGTAGAACCAGCGTGTTCAGGGGTTGATCAATAAAATAATTTTATATTCTATTTAGTATAATATATTTTGATACTAATATATTTGTAATTATTAATTTCACGATAAATAATATATATAGCTAGCTAGAAATTTTATTAAATTTACATGAAAGGGCAAGGAATCAGTGAACAATAGTATCGATAGGTCAGGAAAATGATATTGTCCATAGATCAGTGAACATCAAGATAAAATAAAAAGTACTAAAAATATTTAGTTGAGAGAGAAAAGAAGAGAAATTGTGAAAAAAGTCTTAATTCCTAAGTGTAGTGCTGTATATTAACCAATCAATTTGTTAATATTGTTTATATTAAAAAATTGAATATCTTTTTAGAGAGAAGAAAAACATAAATTAAAAATTATTTATCATTAATTTAGATAAAATATTTTTACAAACAAATACGTTATACATTAATAATAAATACACATTTATTTTCTTATTTTCTTTTGGTCTCTCAACTTTTAATCACACAAAAGTTAAATTTTATATAAAAAGTTTATTTTATTAGAGTTACAATTTATATAAAACTCAATTTATTTTGATTTCTTTGATAAATATTTCTTAAATGTCAATTTATTGATTAAGGAACTTTTCCACTTTAATCATATCAAGCCATCAATAAAATATTTCTTAAATGTCAATTTATTTAGAACTAATTTTTCAATCGAGCCAAAATTCAAAATTATGATCAACTTGATTAAAGTATACTAAACATTAAAAATAGAATGAAATACACTAAAACTAGAAATATATATATATATATATATATATATATATATATATATATATAACAAAGATACATAGGAGTCAATATATATTACATTTAATCCCACTGTAAATTTAGTCACTCGTAACCATGAATTAACAATTTGAGATACAAGAGAAATTTACGATGAGTCTTACTTCAATTCTTATTTTTAAGGTTTTCAAGCATGGAGTTCTTCTCTTCTAGCTTATATCACTCTTTTTCCATTCATGAATCTCCTTACTTTATGTTTTTGTTCCTCTCTTAAGACCTTTAAAGAATTTAAAATAAATGGATTTTTGTCCAGGTGACAAATTTTTTACTTGGGCGGTAAAATTCTTTAAGTAACAAAAATCACACATTTTTTTTTAAAATCAAAGCATGCAAAGAGAAAAATAGGAAGAGAAGAGAAAAATATGAAATAAAATAAATGATTTAATAAAAAGAAACAGAAAATATTTTATAAAAGATATTATATGAATATATTATATGTATACTTAGTAAATAAATAAAATCTTTTAAAGAGACAAACCTAAAGTGATTGAAAAATATATATATCTTGCCCTTTGAAATAGTCATGGCCTCAAAAACAACTCTCAGCATCAATACATCATGAGTACACGATAATGATCTCTTCCATTTTATTTTTTATAAAAATGATTATCTCTTCTGTTAAACCAAAAATAAACAGATTATTTGATTTATGCGACTTGACCAATTCAAATAACAAAGTTGTCATCACACATTAGAAAGCTCTGTTTTGTTTTAAAGTGGAATCCATTATACGCTACTTTAGAATCAAAATGCTTATTTATGAAATTAAATACCAGTCAAATATATATATATATATATATATATATATATAAATACCACTAATTGAACAAAAAAATAAAAACAATATCATCTATACGTTATCTTTGTTTGCATAGCACGTATCTTCATTACCTTTTAACAAATCAAATTCAATTTTACCTAACAACAGTGTTCAAAACAACAAAAAATCAATTTAATACATGCATTTATAATTTTCAAACATCCAAAACTTATAAACTACTGATCCATGCATGTTGCTAAAACGAAAAAATACCCTTATTAGTCTTAAATGATAAACAAAACACACTAGATATAATGTTCTTAAAAAATTGAAGAATATTATTTTGCTACGTATATCTTCCTTTAAAATCATTGTCGGGATTGTTGGTTGACATGGATTATAAGGTTAACTCAACCTTACCAAACTAATTTATAAAGTTGGATTGTTCCTTATGTGTATATACATACAATAGACTCTATTTTTAGGTAATGTAAAATTTTCAACACTCCTCATACCACGTATGGAGACTAAACAAACGACGGTTCAATATTAGTCCTACAATAAGGCATCATAAACCCAACAACCAATCATCGACAATGGAGCACAATCATCAACATCGAGACACAAATAATTATAAGATAGACTTTAATAAGATGTTAGAAATGTGATATGAGTTATGTGTCTAATTCAACTTTATAAAATATGTAAAATGAGGATTACTCCTCACATGTATATATACAAAAGACATTATCGCAATGTGAAATCTTCACTAATATCTTCCTTTAAAAATATTATGTTCTTTTAACACACAATAAAAAATAACTAATAATTAAAGACTATTTTTTTAAATGTAGATCTCATTAAAGTAGATTTTTTTAATAAAATATTTCCCATAAAGATGATAAGAAATCAAATCCTCATAAAATGCTTAAAAAAATTGAACTACCAACTGTATATGAGTAATGTTATTGGAAACACTTTGTAACATTAAATATAGTGGAAATTTAGAAATTAGAATTAAATTAAGTAGATTATTGTTGTGAGGACTAGTTCTATTTGAACTGTATCCAATCGAACCCGTTGAAAAGTCTATAATGTTAAGACACATATGATTTTGCTATATTTGGCTGTATTGGAATAAAGCACTTTGAACCAGTATTAATTAGTAAATGGTGAGAAAATGAAAATGAAAATGAAATGGTTGCATTATCGGCACAATCAAATCAGAGTCACAATTCATGGTCGCACGTTGTTCTTCTCCGATACACGACAACCACTATTCTCTTCAAATAGAACTTAGCCGTTTTCATTTGCGCGTTCTCCAACGTACCAATCAAAAACCGCCACGTATATATTGCCAGACATTTGACAACCACGTTGTGGACCCCACAACGCCACCACTATCCTCTTACATCAGTCAAACCCGCGGCTTCGCTCAAGCCAGCTTGTCCACTTCGCCTACATTTATTTCTTTATTTCATTCTCTCTCTACATTAAATAATTAATAGCAACACATAATATATAAACTATATATTACTTCTTAATATTTAAAACTTAATAAAAAATTATTATTTTTTACTCTGATCATTCACATACATAAATATTTTGTGCTTATAATTTACTATTTTTTAATGATCAAATGAAAATTGAGTAAATTACATTTTTTTTGTTGAAAATGTTAATCATAAAAAATTAGTAAAATAATTTTGTAATTGTTTTAATATTTATCTACTTTCATTTTTATATTTAAAATATATTATTTATCACTATTGTAGTATGAAATTTAAAAGATTAAAATAAAAGTAGATAATTAAATTCAAAAATTATATTAATAATAAATGATTAAATTTAAAAATTAAAATGACAGATAAATATATTATATTTTTAGAAATTATTAGGATATTTTTTCCTTTTAATCAGATAGTTATCCTATGTATTTATGGGCTAAAATATTAAAATTATTAAAAGATTAAAAAAAAAAGCATATTCATTAATTTTTTAATATTAAATACTAAATTAACAATTTTCTATAAGTTGAGATGTTGGATTGGGTATATAAAAATAGATGTATATAATAATATAGAAATAATGGAATAGAAGAAGCAAGAGACAACCACTTAGGCAAAGTTGAGCTTCCTGAGTTAAGACCTCACTGTCACACACTTTCTTTCTCTCTCTAAAAAGGTGGTTGGGTTCTTCACTTCGTCGGAATCTGCTAACGTTGCCGGGATGTGGAAACCACGCGCTGTTTCTCTTTCACTCTCTCTGCTTCTTCTATGCTTGCTTCTTGCTCTTGTCTCTGCTCAGAGATCTGCGTGGAAGACTCTCAATGGTAAGTTTTAGTGACTCATTGTAATGTCTCTTGTTTCACTACCATCTTTGCTTCGTTTTCTCTTCACTTACGCTTTCTTTCATGACTTATCAGCTGATACCAAGTTTGGGATCTGTGTTTGTAACTTTGATTGTTTCAGCTGAGTTCGGATTTGAGTTGATGCCTTAGTTGAACTCTGCTGTTACTTACTTAGTTTGTTTATGGATAATCCATGTTGTGCTTAGAAACAAAGAGTTTCATGTTTCTAGAGCTAAATCTGGTGTTTGAGATCCCACATCGGTTGAAATAGTTTAGATTAGTGTGGGGCGATTCTTAACTCGCGAGCTAGTTTTTCTTATATGGTATCAGAGTTTATTCTAAAAATTGTTTTTTTAACTATTGAACTGGTTTTGAACTGCATGCAGATGTTCTATCATGCAAATTTTGAGATGTCCCTTTCTTTAGAGGAAAAGGGGTGTGTTGGGGATTTTGCAACAGTTGTTTGTTGTTGGGGGAGGTTTTAGCTGAATGGACTATTTTTGTTGATTTTTCAACAATTTTTTCTTTTTCATTTAATTTAAAGGATAATTACCGAGGGAATGCGATGGTTGATATTTAATTTTAACGTTGTTGTTGTTGTTGTTGTTGCCAATATCTGATTTTAGAATATGTTCTTGGATGAATTTTTCACTCTGTTGTTTTAAGGAGGAGTTTGATCAGTTTCAGTGTGTTGGGGTGTGTATTTGTTTTGCAGGTGGTGCACCGGTGGTTGTAGCTCGTGGTGGATTTTCGGGGATATTTGCTGATTCTAGTGATGGTGCCTATAATTTGGCTGTGATAACGTCTGGACCGGATGTCTATGCATGGTGTGATGTGCAGATAACGAAAGATAGTGTTGGGATTTGTATTCCAGTTATCAACCTTGCAAATTCTACTTCCATTAGTGCCCTTTTCCCAAACCAAACCACAAGCTACTTAGTTAATGGTGTACCCACCAGTGGCTATTTTTCTGTGGATTACACCATGAAGGACCTATCCAATGTTATCTGTGAGTGTTCAGTTATTTCAAACATGTAGTTTTATTGTTTTAGTTGTAGGCTTTCAGTATTTGATGGACTAAGTGATTCTTTTCAATGGTGTATATGTGTGTTGTTGGTTTAAGGTCTAGCATCTAATGCAGGATCATTTTGAAGATTTCCCTGTCTCAGCTTGCAAATGAGCTTTGAAGTTGTTTCTTTGTGTAGTTGCTGACGTTTTTCTTGTTTCTGGACAGTGACTCAGGGGGTATACTCTCGAACCCAACTGCTTGATGGCAACAATTTTCCAATTCTTCGTATTCAAGATTTAACTACAACAAATGAAAAACCAAAAGGAATATGGTTGAATATTCAGGTAAATGGAATGATGAATGCATAATTCATTCTCATGATTCAGTCTCCTTGTTTGTTTTAAAACTAACTCTTGTTTTCTCTGATGTTTTAAAGTATGATACATTCTACAAACAACACAATTTGAGTGCAAGAAATGTTGTGCTTTCAGCTTCTAAAGGAATTGTTTTCAGTTATATCTCATCCCCTGAGGTTGGTTTTCTGAGAAGTATAACAACACGCTTCAACCCAAAAACAACAAAACTGGTCTTCAGGTTTTTGGGACCGAGTGACACAGATCCATCAACCAATCAGACTTATGGTTCACTTTTGAAAAATCTTACATTTATCAAGACATTTGCTTCAGGAATTCTTGTTCCAAAGGGATACATATGGCCTGTAGATTCAAAGCTTTATCTACAACCACATACATCTTTGGTCTCAGATGCACATAAAGCAGGGCTAGAAGTCTTTGCATCAGATTTTTCGAATGATGTTCCATCTAGCTTTAATTACAGTTATGATCCTCTTGCTGAGTACCTCCAATTCGTAGACAACAGTGACTTCACTGTTGATGGTGTGCTGACTGATTTCCCCGTAACTCCATTTGAAGCTATAGGTAAGTTATTTACTTATTTCCTCCATTTTGTTAGAATAGCCAGCCACAAATAGAATGCATTTGATTAGATCAAAATCTTGTTTACTTAACATATGTTTGGTTGAAGGAGTTTAGCAGAGAGCAGAACTCTTTTACATCATATAAACATAGGGCATAAGCATGTGCTTGATATTAGTTTCTTGTGGGTTTTACATACTTTTCTTGTGTTTACAATTCTTGTTTTCTCTATTTAAGTGGATATTGGGTTGTCTTCTTTTATTGCAGGTTGCTTTTCTCACCTAGGCCCCAATGCTACGAAAACAGGTACACTTAGTTTTAATTTCTGGAATAAGTATTCTCATCTTGTTCCTTAGCAATTTCCTGTTGTTTGGCTTTTTGACTTTTTTATTCAGTAGCAGCATAGCTTGCATCATTGTTGACTTGTGGCTTTCACTTTTTATCATGTTTCAGATACTAAAACTTTGGTTATCTCAAAATATGGAGCAAGTGGAGATTATCCTGCTTGTACCGACATAGCTTATAAACAGGCCATTGCTGATGGTGTGGATATTCTTGACTGTCCTGTTCAACTGTCCAACGATGGAACACCATTTTGCTTGAACTCCATTGATCTTATAGAGAGTACAACAGTTGCCCAATCAAGCTTCAGCAAATTTGCCATGACTATCCCTGAGATTAAATCTGGCAGTGGCATATTTGCATTCAACTTGACATGGAATAATATAAGTACCTTGCAACGTAAGTCAAAGAAAGTTCTGTAGTTGTTAGCTATTCAACAGGGTCCAATAATTCTTCTGCATTTCTGTATTTACATGGAGTTAATCCAGACTTTACAAAGCTTGACTGATACTTGAATTGCCAAAGTTCAGAATGAAAGACATAATGCACATTAAAACAAATCGTGTTTTGGGAATAATGGGGAAATTAGCTTACAACTTCACTTTATAGGACAATCAAAATCTCACACTGTCACTGATAAATTACCATGACAAAATCTTCCCTCTCATCTTTTGGTGCCTTTCACTTGGCTTCCTACTGTTTTATTGATTTTTGTGATGAAGAAATAAAACATGAAAAGTGCTCTAACAAAAGTTTGACATTTTTTTCTTCTGTATTTTCCCTGCAGCTTCAATATTGAACCCTTTTGCAAAATACAGATTGTTCAGGAATCCAGCACATAAGAATGATGGGAAATTGGTGACATTGTCAGATTTCTTGTCTTTGACAAAAAATCAGACTTCCCTATCAGGAATTGTCATCATTATTGAGGTGTGTTCTTCCATGCCTATAAATTTTGTATTTGATTCATTCTACTGGCTGTTATTTGAACATATAATTTTTTTGCATAAGAATTAGGAAATTTTTTGTAAGAATGGCCACTTAAGTTATTTAACAGTTCATATGATTGATTTCTCCTTGAAATGATAAGGGAAATTGAAATAGGAGTATTAAGACTGTCGTGCATTATTTCTATCAAATTGTTAGAAGACCTGTTTCAGTTGTTTTTGTTGGCAATACATACATTCCTTCTGAAGTACAGTATAGCTATGCCAAAACGTATGAAATATACTATTTTCAACTCTTTGGATTTCTACTAGTACTTCGTGTCCCCAACATCTTTCTCTTTTGAAATAAAAAACCAAATGACTCACGTACCCAAAAGTTGTATTTATGTGAATTTCACATTAGATATTTCCTCTCTGATTTATTTCAACCAATAATCACATCAAATAACAATTGCATTTCCTATCAAATAAATGGTTTTCCCCCTTTTCTTTCATCATCCATTTATTAACATCTATATTGTGTTGTTCTTCTTTTTCTTCTTATCAGAATGCAGCCTATCTTGCTGACAAGCAAGGATTGGATGTGGTTGGTGCAGTCACCAGTGCTTTGAGCAAAGCAGGTTATGATCAACCAGGTTCCCAAAAGGTTTATATTCAATCCACAAATAGCTCTGTACTGCAGAAGTTGAAGAAGGAGAAAACCAGTTATGAGCTTGTCTACAAGATTGACGAGGATGTTGGTGATGCTGCTAATGCAGTTATCAAGGATATAAAAAGCTTTGCTAGTGCTGTGGTTGTCAGGAAGGCATCTATATTTCCTAGTAACAATGAATTCCTGACCGGCGCTACACAGATTGTGCCAAAGCTAAAAGCTGCTAACCTCACAGTTTTTGCAGAAACATTCAGCAATGAGTTTGTGTCTCAAGCATGGGATTTCTTCTCTGATGCAACTGTTGAGATCAACACATATATTCAGCAAGCAGAAATTGATGGCATTATTACAGACTTTCCTAAAACTGCTAATAGATACAGAAGTAAGTGCTAGCAAATTCTGCTACCATTTGTAAGCCTCTTAATTGGTGAAGTAATTGTATTGTTCTCCATTTTACTGCAGGGACTCCATGCTTGGTGGCTAAAACTACACCTGTTTACATGGAAGCTGTTCATCCTGGTGATCTTTTTGGACTTATCACCAAAAACTACTTGCCTCCAGCTAAAGCTCCACTTCCACCCTTGACAGAATCTGAAGTGGAAGAGCCAGCTTTGCCTCCTGCTAAAGTACTCCCAGCTTCCGGCCCGAATGCCGAAGGAAACGGAACAAGTCCACATGGAAATGCACAGCCTAAGATCACTGTCAGCTTCTTCTTGTCCACTCTGGCTGTGTTTATAGCTTCTCTTCTTATGCTTTAAGTAAAATCATCTCTAGACTTGTCAAAAAAAGTAAAAAAAAAAAAAAAATGAGAAAAGGTTGCATGAAGTTTTTGGCTTCAGGACTACATGATCAATCCACATTTTTTCTTGTTAAGAGAGCAAATTCTTTCAATCTTATTTGTTGTAGCTATGCTTGTCCATTCTTAGTTCTTCAACTGCTTCTCGGGATTATACTTTGAGCACAAAAGCCCGTGTGGTATATATCATCTATCTATGAATTCTTTTTAGATGTGTATTTTGTATCTTTTATTCTAAGTTATATTTATGATTATACTTGGTGGTGGCATTTGGCATGAGATTAACAAGTTGAGATCTTGATGAAGTTTTCCTGAGAATCATCCAAAGTATGTACATGGGTTGGTTTTGATTGTTCCAATCAAAACCACAGTTTTTACTCTCGTGATCCTACATGCAATTAACAAAATTGACAAAACTTACTAGTAAGGGCCTTTTACTTTTTCTAGCACTACAAAATCTGATATTTGACATTTGAAGACAATTTAGATTTAAAAAATAAAAAATTAGTAAAATAGTCTATTAAAAAATGTAATATATTTATATTTTAATCTTCACAAATATCTATTTTCATTTTAATCTTTAAATTTAATTATTTATTATTATTTTAATTCTTAAATTTTATAAGTTGCTATCGTTTTGATATTTTGAATCCATGTACAATAAATTAAATCACTCATTTTTAAAATTTATTGACTTTTTTGTTATTAACTGAAAAGATAATATTTTTTTGTATGCATTATTATTTTACTCTTTATTATAATCATAATTAATAAGGGTGCTTATCATCTTAAGTAACATATTATGAAGTCAATTTTTTTTAAAATCTCAGCATTCTTTTTTTTTCAGAATTTAAAGGTTAATTCATTTTTGAGAACACAATTTCACTTTCACTCTTAATTAAAAAATCATCATCTTACTCTTTTGCAAGGATTTGATTAGGAAACGTTAAAAATTATTATTTTAACTATTTTTAGAGAAAATTTTGAAAATAATAAAAAAATGACATTTTTATAAATAAAAGTGAAATAAAAATATTGACTCAAACCAAATGATCGTAAAAATATTTATGATAAATATTTATTTAGTATAAGTTTAATTTGATACTCCAACTAGTCCTATACATATGACTTGCTATTAAGAAAAGAACTGCAACAGTTAAATAATGATGTATAATATTAGTCAATTATAATTGGATCTAATCCTCCACGAAAAGTTAAAAATTCTACATATTTTATCTAATTCAAGATGAAAAATGAAATTACTCCCTCGGCAAAGCTCAGAACAATTTATATATTTAAAATTATTTTTCTTATACGTATTACAATTCATAAAATAAACATTTATCTTACTATACAATATACATTTATTTTACTACCAAAAAAATACATATATATATATATATATATATATTGAAATATTAGTTTCTTTAAATTTAAACCCGTTCAGTATAATTTACTTGATATTGTAATACCAAACAATGACTGAAAGCAACTTTATCCATACTTTTCAATAAAAAAAATAAAAAAAAATCTATCGATAATTTCAAAGATTTACATAATTATATCTTAATCCAATGGACTATTAAAATTAGTTACTCTATGCATATGTTCTACGTAACTATTAATTATAGAGGTAAGTATTTGTTATGAGAATGTAGAGTTTACTAATATTAACATTGATAAAGTCCAAAGCCTTTTTGAATTTAAGAGTTCGATTTTGAACGCGTCATGCTTTTGTTTCAATGATGTCATTCATGAAATCAACAAGATTTTTTTTGGTCGCATCCAACACATACATTCTATCAATTGTCATTGCTTACCAGTTTGTCACGGCTTCTGTCTGAAGAAGAAAAATTTTCAAATTTCAATTAATAAATGCAATCTCAAGGTTCCAATCAAGAAGAAACAAATCATAATATAGTTTTTTTAGACCACATGTATATTAGAAGAATAATGTTATTTATATCAGGAGCATATCTATATTATGGTGAGATTAGATATAAATGGAATAAATTTTTCTGTGCATAAGCAAAAGAAATTATAATTATAAATTGCTGTGGATCATAAAATTATTTTTGCCTCGTTTTAAAATCAAATACAGAGTAAAAAATGTGGCCTATATCTTGCAAGATTAAAATAATATTTAGTGTGTTTGAAAAAATTCAAGTTACGTCCAAATAGAAGCAACGTCGAAATAGAAGCAATAAAATATACCTTTTGCATCACTTAATGTAATTTTTTTTTTTTTTTTTTTGCCTCGATGCAAATATGTAATATGTTTCCAAACATGTTAATGGCTTAAATAATGTGATATGATAGCTTCTATTATGAAATAACAACTCAAATAATATGATTTTATAGCTTCTACTTATGAAATAGCAACTCATATTATTGAAGTATAAATATTAGTAAGAAGTCTCACATAAAATAACAAGGAAAATTTTCAATCACAAAAGAAGCATTAAACATCCACAACAAACTATATAGTATAACATTTCTATCTAACTACTGCTAAAGTTATTAAGTAAGCTTATTATTAATTGTTTTTCGTAAAGTGTCAACATACGTATAAATTAGTTTTATATTAACTATGGTTAAATTAAACCAAAATAAAAGAATTTACCCAAAAATAAAGAGAAATAAAAGAATTTACAGTTGAATAATAGTTAGACTAATTATAATTTTATTTCATAATCAACTGTAATATGTTATTTTTTTTTTTATATTTTATAATTAATTATCTAATTATTTTCGTGTCGTAGTTGTCTATTAAATATTTTTTAATTAATTAACATTAATCAATAAAGGGATAATTGATTGAGTGGAAACAATAAATATATCCCAAACTATACACAGAGAGTTTTAATTTTGAACAAAACTCTTAGCATATAAACCCTTTATACATTAGATGGTGTTTGTCATGATGAAAAGATACACGCACGCCACCATCAAGGTGAGAGAGAGATCACTTTATTCAACATTTTTTCTCTCTTTTCTTTTATTTTGTTGTACTTACCTTCCATGGAACCATCATTGAAGGTGACTAGTTGGGATTTTCCTACTCACTTCCATCCAAATTTCCTAGCTATTAGTTCAATTCCCATTTTTTTCATAAAACCATTTTTCAACCTTTTTGATTAATTCCCTCCCACACGAGGTGCTGAGGGGTTGATGATGAAAGAAAGATGTGACTCAAAACATCATTTGTTATCATGTTTATACCATAATAATGTTCTGTGCCAATATCACCACACAAATTAATATCCCTCTAGCAAGTGATAATTGCGTGTATAAATTCACTGATTTGGACTATAAAGTGGGAATGATGTTAAAATCTCACTAATTATATTACCTATGAAATGTGAAATCATTGACGTCCAAAATCTAATTCACATTATTTAAACATGTTTAGTTTCACTTAAGTCTACCATAATCATGATTTGAACAAAAGTTACAAAAAAACTGTTTTAATTAGCTCAAAACGTAATTTGAGATATATATTTTGAAATAAAAGCGGTGCATATAAAAAAATCCATCAACCATATAATTAAATAAAAAATATTTGATAGACAATTATAATACGTAGACAATTAATTATAAAAATATGAAATATATATATATATATATTATATATATATATATATATATATATATATATTTCATGAGAGAATTAATTGAAAAATTATATATTATAATTAATTATATAATAAAATTATAATTAAATATCTCCATAAATAAGAATCAACTTTTATTTTACATCAATATTTACATCTATGAACATGTACCATTTTTCATGTTTTCTTCAATAAAACAAAATCATGTTAGAAACATCAAACATCTTCATATCTTTTCATATTGAGATAACTCCTGCTTATACTAGTTGGTAATCAATCTTATTATTGTATACTATCTGATACATATAAATGAAGTTATAATAATAGAAGGGAGTACGGATGAACATATTATTTTGGATCATGTCAGTTCAGAAACTAAAATTGAACTAAAATTATAGTTTATGTTATGATAATTATTGACTATCTAAGATAATTATTGTAAAAGCCACAAAGTTATATATTAAGCATAAGTTATGATTGATCAAATGACATTATAATTTCTTTTTATACTATCAACACATATACTATTCATTCTTTCTTTATAATAAAAAGAAATTTAGTTATAAAATCAATTAATGATAGTCCTATTTTGAATGAAGATTTATCAACTTGAGTATCAGATTTAATTCGTAATATCTTTTTGTTGTTATCAATTGATCAGTTTATGCAGAGTTCAACTATTTTACCTTTTTGTTTCAGAACATAAGCTTATTATTATCAATAGTGGAGCCAAGTGATTAGTAAGAATATTTTCAATACATGGCACCTAGTAATAAGACAATGAATGAAACTACAAAGAAAGAAAGAAAGAAAAAACACACACCTTTAAAACCATTTATAAAAATAAATAAAAAATTATAAAAGAATAACTTGACAAACAAAAGAGGCCAATAACCACACCCTCAAAATTTTAAAGTAGAACAAAATGATGATAAACAAAGGTTGTTAAAACCAAGTCAAGACTTTAATTAAGTGATTGTGAAACGTGGGTGATGTCAAGTGATGCATGGTCACAATTCCGGCTAGGATCATAGATATTTTGTATTATTATTTTTTTCATATTTTATTTAACATTTATGACCTTTAACTTTTGTTTGAATACAAAACATACAAATTCAATGTGACAGGTGTTAGTCATGTAACATATAGAATATAAAAAAAATATTTAGTAGATAACTAAAATATATATACACAATATAAAAAGAGAAAAATATATATATATATATATATATATATATAAATAAAATATGAGAATATATATATATATATATTTTATATAAGTGAATTGATTAATTAATTATAATTATAATTGACTGTAAAATTAAAATTTAAAAGGTGTATATATCAAATCATTTAGTTTTGGAAAATCAAAAAATAATTCTCAAAATTATAATATATGTATTACTATAATTTATATATATTATTTTAATTTCTAAATTTAATCTTAAATATTTAGGAAATAAAAATAAAAATAAATAAATAAATAATTAGGTGAATTCAAATCGAAACAAATTGCTATGATGCAAAAGAAAAGATACATCATGAGTGCGTTATGCTGACGTTCATAGGGAATAAGAATAAGAAAAGAACCTTGAGATCAAGCAAACTCTAAACTCTATTCGGTGTGGGTCTTCATAGGCAGCTAACATCTCTACGTTTTATGAGTTTGACTTTCTGAGTGAACCCTCTCTCTCACGCCACACCCCACTTTCCTATATATACCTTAAACAATCTTTGTCTTGCTCCTCACATTTCCATCATCATTCTACAACTTTTTTCTTTTTTGCTATTCTTGTTTCATAAAATGCCGGACCATGATACTTGCAGCTACCTTAATGAACCTCGTCTTGTAGCAAGAAAGTTCTTAGCAAGACCTCAACATGAAGGTGTTGGAGCTGTTGTTAGAAGAAGCATAGGGAGGTAAGAGAGAATGATATCACACTTAATCTTTTTGCCATTATGCATACTTATGATTGTATTGATTTTTATCCTAAGGTTTGAAGGTGTAGAATATTAACTTTATATTGCATGTTTAGAAGTTGTTTAAAATGTGATCTTTTTGAATTGATTTTTTATATGGGTATGTGCAGATTTGAGCTCAAGTACTTTGATCCTTTCCTTGTCTTGGATGAATTCTCAGGTTGGAATCTCTATATTTTTCTCTGTTTTTTATGAACTTGGATTGTGAAAAAAAAAAATGAGGGTAAATTTTTTATTCTAAGAATGTGAAATTCTGAAATATTGCAGTGACTGCTCCTGCTGGATTTCCTGATCATCCACATAGAGGTTTGAGAATTGAATTTTCTGTGTTGTTTATGTATTGTTCTTCTGTGATATGATTTGCTTAGATTCTGTTCTGACTCCTTGCACCTTATGCTGTTTTTTCTAACTTTTCTTTTAACAGGCTTTGAAACAGTCACATACATGTTGCAGGTAGAGCAAATTTTCATTGATTCAGTTCATATTGCTTTTCCTTCTTTCCTCATTGAATATTTGAAAATATAACTGTTTTCATACATCTGAGAAACCTTATTCTATGTACTTTATTTTTTATTGAAACTTGTGTTATAAAGTCAAAGCCATAATGTAATGGCCATTATGCAAATCAACATAGTTGAAAAATGAAAATTAAAAGTAAGAGTCTAGTTGTAAGTATAATAACAATGCAAATAAATTTTTTAGTCAACCAATCAAAAAATTTGATGAACATAATTTTAAGTAATTTTGTAGAAATCAATAAATTTATTATATATAACAAATTCTTAACATTTTTTATATATACAAGCTATTTTCTCACTAAATATTAAGCATTGTGATTTCTTTATTCTATATTGGCTCAAATTTGTTATTAGTTGAACTAAATATCAGCTGAAAATGGTGTTAATCTGTGTGCTGGTGGAATGGCAACATGTAAGTCACAAATTAAAGATTCATTACTAATTGAACCGTTTTGATTAGGGCCACTAAAACCAAACCATTAAAGATTGTGTTTGTGATTGCAAATAGTAGTGGGTTATAATCACAAGGACAAGAGTGACCCCACATGTTGATATTCTGTTTTATTTTTCTAGAATGCCCAACAACTAGTTTGAGTGTAATACAATGTATCAAATCAAATCAAAAGTTGTAAGCGTGCTATAATATTGGTCACATATACTTGTGGTTGATGTGGTAACCTCACCTGAATGCAACTTTTTGTGCAACTTCAGGGAGCAGTAACACATGAAGATTTTGAAGGACATAAGGGAACAATTGAAGCTGGTGATTTGCAATGGATGACTGCAGGAAGAGGGATTGTTCACTCAGAAATGCCTGCAGCTCAAGGAACCCAAAAGGGTCTCCAACTATGGATCAATCTAGCTTCCCAACATAAAATGTAAGTGGACCATGTTTCTATACCAATCTTAATGGCAAATTTAAGCAAATAACTAAATTAAATACTAAGTGTACTTGTAAATTGTAAATGGTCATAAGTGCTTAACAATTTAATATAGTACTTAATTCCACTTATAAATGGTTCTAAGTTATTTTTATTTGTGTAGTGACAAGTGTCAAAACCATACATTTACGTTAATATTGTATAATATTATTCACAAATAATATGTTCTTTTAAGTAGGAAAAAGTCAACTTTATAAATAAATCTTAGTTTTTTATCAAAATTAATTTTTAATATATGTACATCAATTAATAAAATCACATCAAATAAATAAAAAAAATGCAAAAATTACTATTTCCTACTTTGCAAATGAGATGGGTCTTGTGAAATAGATGAAGAACTAAATATGTATTAAATAAACTTTTCTAAATATCTTTTAATAAGATAGGGTCACTCAGCTCACATGTCACATCCTTTATTTATTCCTTTAAAATAAGGTAAAGGAGACCATAAATTTTCCCTGAATTAAATTCCAATGTCATACTTTTATTCTAAACATTATTTTTTATAAAGAAAATAAACTTATATGTAAACAGAATTCCTTTTTTTTTTTTTTAATGAAATACTAGAATAACAATCTATAGCTATATAAGATGACGTACTTTTTGCATCACTGAAAGATCATCATCATTGGAGGATCGTTTTGGATAATGCACTCATCACCAAATATATATATCAATGAGACAAAAAGGAATTCCACTCTTCACAAGGAAACAGTCAAATCTTTTTAAACTTTCTGAATTAAGAGATGCTATCCTCACTTTCACATGACTTTTTTTTTTCTCATGATTTGCCATGATGTACCATTTCCTAGAAGTGCTCTTCAATAGAGCCTCAGAAAAAGATGCAAAGTGTGTGTGCAAAAGGGCCAACATAAAGAATGTGCCTCTCACCAATATATATCCTTTAGTGATGATGGAAACTTCAATAATAAGGGCAACAATAACAAGTTGCCAATTCTAGTTTCAAAATTAGTCTTCTTATGGATGACCCACTATAAATTAATTCAACTTTTTCATTAGTATCTTCTTGGAAGTATTTATAATCCTTTAAAAAACAATTATTGTCTACCTTGAAGTTTAAGTTAAATTGGTACAATAGTTTCTTAATTAAGAAGCTAAAACTTTGGTTTAATTTGCTTTTGTTTTATATTGTCTTAGGATTGAACCAAGGTACCAAGAAATGTTGAGCAAGGACATAGCTGAAACTATGAAAGATGGTATCAAAGTTAGGGTTATAGCTGGGGAAGCTCTTGGAATAAAGTCTCCAATCTACACAAGGACACCAACCATGTATTTGGACTTTTCTCTTAAACCTAATGCTCATTTGCAACAAGTTATACCAAAATCTTGGAATGCTTTTGTGTATGTATTGGAAGGTGAGGGTATTTTTGGAAACAAAAAATCTCAAGCTGTGACATCTCACCATATACTTCTTCTTGGTTCTGGAGATGGACTAGAAGTATGGAACAAATCTTCTAAGCTACTTAGGTTTATTTTGGTTGGAGGTGAACCATTGGGTGAACCTGTGGTGCAATTTGGACCTTTTGTGATGAATACTCAAGAAGAGATTGATCAGACAATTGATGATTTTGAGAACTATACCAATGGATTTGAGAAAGCAAGACATTGGAAATCTCAAAGTGCAATTAGTCTTGATTTTTGATTTTATTTAGTGTCACATTTATTGGTCAATTTAGCAAAGATGGGAGGAAAAATAAGTTGTATTGTAAATTAAATTTGAATCTATGAATTAGGCCAAAAAAATTTCTATTCCTTTGAACTTTTTATTATGTTTATATTATTTATATGTATAATATGTATTGAAGAATTTATAACAACTTACTCCTATAATAACTTTTATTCTTTTATAAATAGAAAATATATATTAAAAAAAACCATCAACCTCGTTTACATAACTTTGCATGAAATTAAAAATTACCTCTCGAGTATGACATAAAGTGCCTTTATTTTATAATATAAAAAAGTTTTATGATTATTACCCTTATATTAATAAAGATTTGAAGTTGTTGTTAACTAGCAAAATTTTGTTCTGTATAAATAATCCATTAAGTGACTAATACAAGCTCGTGGAATTAATGTGATAATTACCCGTTTATTACTACATATAATTTCTCTATCTTACTATACTATCACGATAAAAAAATATATGGATACTTTGATTTGATATATGCTCATGTAATTTAGAGTTAAATGAATTAATAAGTTGTTATAAGCTATTTTAGTCAATAGTTGTTCATTAATAAACTTTGGTCAACTTATTATAGTAAGATCCACCTTCCAAATGAAAGTAGGTTTGTTAGTTGAAGGGTTGTAGCATACATACCAAAAAGAGTAGTAGTGTGCCAAAGGATCACCTTTATTCAATGAAAGGGTAATTTTGAATATGTAATAATTATTAATTTATTTTTTTGTGCTCACTTGGGTTTAACTTACTTTATTCTGAATAAAGAAAATCATTTTGAGGGTGGTAAATTCAATTTTATTATCCTGCAGTATGAAAGGTTTTATATTATTAATTAATAAGAATTATTTTTCAGATATATTTTTTGGTTCCCTACTGTCCAGAATTATGATAAAATCTAGCATACGCAAAACAAAATATTAAGTTAATTACATTATCAACTGTTAATTTTTTTAATTAGTAATTATTACTACATATTATCTTTTAAAGTGTATTTTCTTACTGTAGAGGAATCAAAATCGTTATTTACACATGTCTATAACAAGATAAACTTTGGCGAAAGTCGTTCATATAAGATGAATATAAAATTGTATTTTCAAATTTACGTTTACTTCACGTATGAGATGGTTTTCAGTGGAAATGCAGAGTTTTTATTCTCGTTTGTCAAGATTCCACTACGTTCGAAATATTTATTTGACAAAGACTGCGAGAGTTAATGCGACAGATGTTAACATTGGTCTCGATCTTCAACATTCTAACGCGTTTTAGTGATTTTTTCTCCATCAATGCTTTAAGATACTCATAAGCGAAAAATGTTTCTCTTTTTTGGCTTTTGATTTCAAGTGGAAGAAAATAATCAGCCAGTGTCAGATGAAATGATTAAGATGTTATTAGCTAAGGAATTGGCTAACAAATGTAACTTTACAATTCTATTTGATTATGGTTATAGAAATTGTGAAACCTTGATAACTTATTTGAATAAATTGTTTAGAAGTTCAATAAGTTTATGTCCGTTGGTATTCAATTTTTTCTCATGCTCCTATTTTAATTTTTTCTCATATACAAATATATACAAATATTACAGAGGATTGATTGTTTGAAGTAACTTTTCAAGTGCTCCAAAAATTTTCAAATGAGTTTTTCATTTTTTTTTATTGTTTTCCATTGATTTGTATACAAAACTATTCCTTCAATTCCCACAAAATCCATAAAAATCTTGACTTAAAGATCTTATAAAATCCATTCAAATCTTTATTTAAAATCTTGTGAAGTTTTAAAAGTCGTAGAAATCTTTTAAAATCTTCAAAACTTTTTGAAATCCTAATCCAATGCATCCCTTAATGATCTTTTGGTGGCATACCACATAAAATTGCTGAAATTTGGATGTAAAAGCTTTAATAAAACTATGCCTATGCCATGCTATCAAGCTTAGAAAAGTAAAGCAATGTCATTCATTCATTTTCAGATGTTTTATAGAAACATGGAACAAGACAGGGTAGGAGAGGGCACATGCAACAAGAACAATGTATAATTGTTTGTGACCATGAAAATATACAATACAGGCCTAATATCGTCAAGATTACTAATCAAACCCCCTTACCTAAGCTTCTGATGTTTCAAATACTTTTTCAACTTCTACAATGGTGTTTCGAGCTTCATCAATTTCAGGGCCAGTCTTCTCATCAGACTCCTCTAACTCAGCCTGTAAGCAGGAAATAAAGAAAAAAAGGAATGTCCAACATAAAATCAAAATTACAATCTAACTTCAAGCAAATGCATAAATTAAACTTATCAGGTTGATTTTTTAAATCAGAGACAACACCTCAATAAAGATACAAAACAACAAGGATAAAAACAATGACTTTATGTTTCTTCAGCATACATGAATATAAATTGGTTTGTTTGAAAGACCCTGATTCACACGTACACAAATGAGTTTATGAAAATGAGAAAAAAAAATTTGCAGAACAGAATTCTAACAAATACAAAATATTAACATATTGCAGAAGTATTTTTAGCTGCAACTTACTCTAGTTCCAACCTCGCCACCCAACCCTCTTAGGAAAAAGATCGTAGTTATCAATGTTTTAAACTCGATTGAATCAAGAATGCAGCAATCCCAACAAGACAAATGATTTAATTTTCACACGAAGATTATTATTAGATAAAGATAAGGAGGTGAAAAAATAAGAAGTTGCAGGAATTTATTGAGAAAATATAGCATGGTCACCTTGTCCCAGAGCAGGCTAAAATTTGTATTGAACCTTGAACTAGCAGGGTCAGGAATGACTAGTAAGACAATTATATTCCTATCCCAATTGATTGGTTATAATACATAAATTTAATTACCCATCTAGTCTCTATAATTATACAAAATTGATCATCGAGCCCGTACATATAACCACCCGATTTAATCCCTCTACATACAAGTACTTCTAGTTCCGTTTTGGTCTCAGCTGTAAAAGACAATAGAGACTAAAACAGAACGAAAAATGTTTATACAAGGACTAAAACAGAACAAAAAAAAACAGATCATTTTTAAGTGTATATAGACTAGAAAGTTTGTGCAACTACAGGAACTAAACAAGTACTCAAACCCAATACATAAATTCTTAACAGGAACCACCTTCCATTGGACCGATTTCAAGTTAGCAGAGCAATTTAAAGATATCAACTGCAGGACAAGTCAAAATGAAAAATACTTGATAGACAATTGCAATATGTAGACATCTAGTTATAAAATGTGTAGAAAAAGGACGAAAGAGAAAAAATAAATAGAAGAAATATATACATATACGATTATTGAAGTTGGCTACGAAGAAGTTGAGTTAAAATGGTAAAAAAAATGTGGATGCAACTAGAAAACTGAGACATACACAAAGCACAGGAACAAGAAACAAAAAGTACCATACCAATATCCCTTTCAAATCTGCCAAAGCGGCCTCAAGGCGCTTGCGGCAATCAGGAATCATCATCCTAGACTCAGCCAACACATTTTCCTGACCAAGTAATCAGTTCAA
Source organism: Hylodesmum podocarpum (assembly GCA_026586105.1). Taxonomy (NCBI): domain Eukaryota; kingdom Viridiplantae; phylum Streptophyta; class Magnoliopsida; order Fabales; family Fabaceae; genus Hylodesmum; species Hylodesmum podocarpum. The sequence goes on along the minus strand of JALJEV010000519.1, from coordinate 1,374,750 downwards.
ACAAATTCAAAATCAACTGCATAACTTTCTCAACAGAGAAAAGTAAACAACACATAATAATTCAATTCAATGGTGGAACACTTCAACTATCACTTGAGAACATTGTTAGCATTACCTGCTGCTTAAGGTCATAAGGATCAGCACCTTTTTCCTTCATGTCAGCGGTTTTGGCAGCTTCTCTCTCAACTTCTTTCTCATAAGAATGCAGCTCCTTCACTATACGTTTGCACGTGCTTGTCTTTATCTTCAGACTCCTCACGGTAGCCATTGAAACCCTACATGAAATCAAAATTCGTGAAATTCGCAATGTGAATTTATCGCGATGCGTTGCATTCAGTATTAATCGGTTTATGAACGGTCAATGTGAACACTGTGAGCCACATTATGAATCACAAAAATGAAATGAAAAATGGCGAAAAGTGAACATAGAAAAGTAGCGGAGATTCGCTCCAAACTTGACTGTGTGAGTGAGAAATTAGAAACAGGTGAATGGAGAAGAAAATGGAGCGATAGTGTACAATTTCACCTTCTGATTATGTGGTTTTGCACACTGTGCTGTTGCTGCTTGTGGTGCCCTAACGCAGATCCACGCTACACACTGAACAAGACGATGATTGAAGAGGATCGTTCCTTTCCTCTCACTAAAACGCACCGTTTAATCACTTTTTTTTTAATCAATTTCCCCCACAAGACATGGAAGCCCAAACCCATGCGTCAAAGTCCATTTCCCACTCTTTGTTGGAATTCTCTACTTTTGTTTTTGGCCCAATTTTTATAATTAATACATCAACTTTTCTCTTTCTCTTTTTTTTGTGTACAATTTTTTCATTTAAATCTTGACAAGAAAACGAGCATGAGCAATTGGCATGATTGTATTCGAGTTTAAATGTTTAATATAGAAAATTCTTAAATACTATATAATGATGCATGTTAAAATTAGAGAATAGCTCGGATAAATTACTCTTATATTAAAGGATAGAATCAAAAGAATTGAAGACCACCCTACAATTTGACTCAGCTAAATTCAATTCAATTAAATTTTTTCAAGGGTCTTAAAATAAGTTGATAGAAATTTCTTCAAATAACTCTGGGACATGACCATCTTTATGTCAGTCCATTTTACCATTAGCTTATGTAATTTTCGAGTTTGATGCTAATGCATTTGCTACACTAGAGAAGTTGAGCGTATTTAGGTAGACAATGTCAAGTGAGATTTTCCGGGCAAATCAAGTGCTTATTTAATTGCTTCATAGCTATTCTGTTAAGAACATGTAGTTGATAATATTAATTAGATCTCAATTATATACATTTAAAGGAGCGAACGGGTTGAATTCCTACTAAGTTTGAAAGCTGGTTACTTTTTTTTGAAAGAGATCTAATTACTCTATTATAATAATAGTAATGCTTGATTAATTATGTAAAGTTTAGCTTTAAAACAAAAGTGCCACCGAATCAGTGTTTCGGATGGTAAAGTACATATGGATCAAGCTATAAATCAATCATCATATGATAAGCTGTCCAAGTTCAACAAACCAGCTAGAAAGATCATGATAGAATTAAGATTCATATTGGAACTCATAACATGTAAACAATCCATGTCATTGAACAATTTGTCGTCACCGTCTTCTTTAAAAAGAAACGTTGATAAGAAAAAACTACAATGAACCTAAAAGGGGGGGAAGAAGGAAGAAGGTGCACATCTTATCTACATGATGCTAGAAAATGATGATACTCCGATTTCTTATTGAGATGTAGGATAAGATCCCTTGCTGCGCTTTTTCAAAGACTCAGCGAAAAAGGAGAAGGCTCCTTTTAGTTCCTCTGGAAGAGGAAGTTGAAGGGGGAGTGCCAAAGGAGGACGTGCAATGTTTTGCACAGTTGATTTTTTCCATGACATAGGACCTGCAAGTGCTGGCTGCTGCTTGTTTAGCCCTTCCATTATAAAAGAAAATGCCCCAAATGTAAGGCAGCTCTGAAGAAGAGCTTGTGGTGCACCTGTAAAACCATAGAGGATAAGTTGTAATAACAAAACTAGTACAGAAAGATGTATTTACAAGTGTATTTAGCTAAACAATGCATTGAATTTTAACAATAAGAATGATTGAAAGGCATTCAGTAGCAAATTTTCCCCCTTACATTGACACAGATTAATACATCTAATAAATTGCCTCATCCACTGATTATGCACTAGATCATATGAATATGTTTTTAACAAGAGATGACAAGAAGGCTTTATTCAGAAGGAAAATATTTGGTAGATAACTGCAATACGCAGACAACCAGACAACTAGTTATAAAATGTGAAAAGAGAGATATACGTATATGTGTTCTGTGAGTGAGTTGGCTGGTTGGCTGGTTGGCTGCGTATTGCAGTTGGTTGCGAAGTAAAATTGTAATCAGAATAGCCAGATTGGCAAACCCTTTTTCCTTCTTTCTAACAATTTTCAAAGAAAAGGCAATGTCATTAATTTATTAATATGAAAGATACCTGGAAAACTTAGAGCAAGACCAGTGCAACATCCAGCTACTCCCGCATTAATGACTGCAGATATGAAAGAATTCAAATTACTGGTGGGAGAGACTACTAAAGGCCAAAAGAATGATTTTATAGTTAAATTTGCATACCATCATCCTTTCCTCTGAGTCTTTTCAAGATGCAAACAACCAAACTATGAACTCCAGATAAAACTGCAAATGTCTAACAACACAAAGCCAAATAAAAAATGAAAGCTAAATTAAAACCTTAAAAAAATAAAATATGAACCAAGTAGCGAAAAAGCAGTGAGATTCCGAATGCACCTTTGCATAAGACCCTGCTTCTACAAAGGATCCTTTAAAACCTTTCTTCTTAAACAATCCAGCACCTGAGACACATCATAACAAGCATCCTTAAGCAAAATCAGAAAAAATCAACTCACAATTAAACCATCAAAACTCAAATTTCTCAAAGATATTTTTCACTCGAAAAATCCTCGTCCCAATTTTTTTCACTCAAACACACATTAAACATATATCTAACCTACATTAGCGAGAAAATCAAACTAATTAATTCAAAACGCAACATATAATTGAATGTAACCTAACACCACACACTAGCTCCTGTAAACTAATTCAAACGAATTCACACATTCACAGTTAAACTAAACTAAGCAGAAAATCGTCATGACACGACAAATCATCACTGAAAACGAAATCACACAACGAAGAAGAAGAATAATTCAAGCACCGACTGCATCCACAACACACAGCGAATCTTCTTCGATTAAAACGTGAACGAAGAAATTAGGCATAATAACAAACGGTAATCAGTTAATAAAACAACGTCGTAATGCGAAAACACGAAGAGAAGAAACGAACCGTATCCAAAGACGGAGCCCATGAGAGCGCCACCGGCAGAGTCGGTGGCGAAGCGGATGAGGCAAACGGCGGGAGCGGCGGGGACGAGAGCGTTGGAAGGACTGGAAAGAGAATCAGACTGTTGAGGCTGAATGTTATCGTCAGAATCATGCGTCGCCATAGATGCTGATTTTCAACCTTTCTTCTTCGTTTTCCTCTTCTCAGTTTTGATGTGTGTGTGAGCTGTGTGAGTGAGTGACTCAGTGATGTTAATGTTATCCCTTTCTAACTTCCTAAACGACGTCGTTTCATCCCTCCCAAGTGAACAAATTTCACTTTATTGTTACAAGTAAAATGATAAAATATCTCAGAATCTTTTCAATTTTTCTAAATAATAGGTTTTTTGTTTTACAAAATTGATTTTCGTTTATTACATTTTAAACATTATTTTGAAATTATTTTATTGACTTACCTAAAGCTACTTTTTAAAAATCAAAACTGATTATTTCAGTGTTAAGTTTTGAATTTGCTAAAAATCAAAACTAATTTTCGTCTCTATAATGGTTAGTGGTTATTTTTGAAACCTTATGTATTGAATTGAAACTTTGATATAATAACTAACATATACATATAATTTAGTTCATCAATCTTCTAATGAATAATTATTTTGTTTCAAATAAAATTTTAAGATTATTATTAAAATCTTCTAATGAATTTTATATTCTGTATATAATATACTATTCTGCAGCTTCTGCATATTACCAGCAAAATTCAAGCAATGAAGAGAACAAAGACAAAGGAATTGGAATTTCACAAACATAGTGTTTCTCACACAGCTTAAAAAATTGAATGAACTTTAAAACAATACAAAGAATATAAATTGGTGTATGAATGAATATTTGTTGATCCAAGAAGGATCTGTTAATCAATCCAACTAGTGTGGAATTAATAATGCTGTTGGTAGATTGCTCCAAACTCTACTCTCCATGCCTGATCATCATTGGAAGTTGCATTGTTGTGAACCACATCAGAGTCTTCTCTAAACAGTGGCTGCAGTGCAGACTCTGGTAATTTGCTCTCTGCAAGGTACTGCTTCATGGTAATCATCTCCATCTTGTGTTTTCTTTTGAGCTTTTCCATTTGCTTCTTTAGCTTTTCATTTTCTTGTTGCACTTTTGTGAAATTGTCCTGTATAAGAAATATAAAAATCAAGAAAAAATTAGAAATATCCAGAATGTTAGAGGTCAAAGAAATTAGCAAAAATTCTGGTTTAATCTTAACATTTTTTGCCCCTGAAGTTGCCTTAAGCATGAGGTAATCTGATGCATTAAAAAGAATTGATGATGAGAATTTACCTCTGCAACAGATGCTGCATGCTCGGCTTCTCTTAGCCTAACAAGTAGTTCTCCAGCTGCATGAACAGCTTCTGCAGTATCTCTAAGTTGAATCTTCAGATTTGTGTTCTCCTTTTTCAAGAATTTTGCTTCCCTTTCTCTTTCTACCCTCAATGCAGAAAGCTCAGCAGCAAGAGATTTGGCAAAGCGAGCGTGACCCCTTTTTCCAGCCTTTGCTGCTGCCTTCTTCACCTCTGCTATGCCTTCCATTATAGCATTGTGCTTTGCAACCAAATCATTGTATTTTTCTTGGAGATCAACATAGTGTTCCACCATTCTACCATGTCCAAGAACCGCTCTTTTTAGTGCATCATCTAATTCTTCAGTACACTTCTTCTCTAAACTCAGTTCCATCTCCACCCTCTCTGCACGCTGGCGGTTGGACTCAAGATCAACTCTTAGTTCATCAGTCAGACAAATCCACTCACTTTCAATTTCTGTCCATCTCTCTCTCTCTTTCTCGAGCTCATCGCCAATATCATGCGATAACATGCCACTTTTTCGCAGTTGAATGGACCTTGACATTAATGATAAGGAAGATTTCAGTTTTTCAGTAGACTTCCTAACTGGTGCATCACTACCTAATTGCAGCTTGCATCTTAGATTCTGAATTTCCTTTAGGAGTTCTTCCTTCTCAGCTGCATCAAAAGAGCCTTCTCTTTGAGATACTTCTTCCTGGACTTCTTTAATTTCACATTTTTCCTCTACAATATCTTGTAAACGCCTGTCTGAGGAAGTGCCCCTTAGAAGCTGCAAAAAAACATAGAAGGTACATCACAAGGGTGAGTTAAAAGCTTCAAATGGATAAAACGTTATACTGTATATTACAAAACAAAACCTTGTCTTCATCTTTCAATGAGTTATACTCTTCTTCATGTCTAGTCTGTTTGTTGCTTTCTGGATCATATACAATGATGGAGGATTTTATTTCTTTTTCTCCTTTCAATTTCTCCACCTAGACAAACCAAACTCAATTGTCAGTAATGTAAAATTCACACCACGGACATAATTCATGGGGACACGATTCCTTATACCAATTGATTTAGTTCTTCAATTCTATCAGCTTGCTCCTTGCAAACATTCTCTAGCTCCTTTTCTCTCATGGTCGCTTTGTCCATTATACTTTGGAATTCCTTGAAGAGAAAAAAAAGATTATATAAATGAGTTGTACAGCAAAATTAATTACAGAACTATCTTGGAAATAGTCTACAAGACATACTTGTGGAACCTTATCTGTCAGTCCATCTGGATTTCCTGCTTCATCTGTTTCAATGCTGGACTTTAAGATATGTTGAACCTCACTAGAATCCTTATCATATACTCTTTTACGGCAAGATTCACAAAGCAATGTAGCATTTCTTTCAGTGACACAAGAATCACCCTTGTCTACTTCTGGACAAGGGGTCAAGGTTAAGGGCTCAAAAGAGAAGGAAGCTGAAGATTTGTTTAATGCAGAGTTTCTCTGGTGATTATCAATGATCTGCAATCCCCTCTGGAGGCTTGCCTCCAAGGATTTGGTAGGACCTGAAAAAACCTTGCTTGACCGTAGTGACGATCGCACCTGCTCACCAAATGATTGTCCTAATATATCCTTACTGGAACTCAAATTCTCCTCTGCCACATTGTTCCAACTTCCAAGACAACTTGGTGAATAAACCACACTTTTCCTCTGGACATTCCTGATTTTTGGAGACTCGGACAATGGTGGTTCCTCAAGTATTGGAGACCGACCACATGAACTAATTGAAATGCTATCTCTGAATGAAGATTTAATTGTCCTTGAAGCATTAGTTGTGCATGAAATGTCATCTGCTGATGCATACAACGTGTTACTTGATCCCTCACTTTCCTCGGGGCAAAGCTTACTCAGTGCTTCTCCATAACACACTTCCTCCTTTTCAATTTCATCATCACTGATCGTATCTGCATTGCAATTTTCTGCAACAGAATAATATGGGACAAAATCTTCACTAGAAGAGATGTTTTTAGGATTCCCTTCGCACGAATGATACAATTCATCAATCTGCTGGCGTAATTGCCTTATGTCTTCCTCGTCTACATTTACCTCTTCATCAGTGTCATTATCGATGTGAGGTAGGAGTAGAGAGCGGTTTAAGCTGACTCGCAACTGATTAATGCTGTCCCTCACATTACGTATATGGGAGTATCCATTTTTACTCCCATCTGAGCTATAAACCTCAGCCTTTGCTCTAATAAGCTCCTCCTGCAACACAAACCAAACCACGAAATTCTTGGATGTCAGATCTGCATAAACCTTTAAAAACTATTCCACAGAAGTCATGGAGATAAATAATACCTTCAGTTGCCGGATTTGATCACTTAAATCATTAACATCATCCTCCTTTATTTCATTGATAACAGGTTCATTTCTAATGGTTCTTACTCGCTGTCCAAACCTGAGTGTGCGCAGTGTTTCACCATTATTCCTACAATCAACAAATACAACTTTTAGCCCAAGGAACAAAATATGATATCATGATGATACACATGAATAAGTAATGGTTCTTGTTCCGGATAAATACCTGTTATCAGGGGAGATGGAACAAATTACTGAGAGTTTGGCATTTCCACCAAGTGTTTCCTGCAGTAAACGCGCTAAACAGGAATTCCTGTTTGAAATTACATCTGCTTTTCCCGAGTGAGTTTCTTTGGTCAGGTCATCTACCAAGTGCCTACAGCAGTGAAATAAAATAGTGGTTAAGAAGTAAAATAAGGAAGAGATGACTTCACCCATTATTATACAAATAAATAAGACCAAGATAATGCTTTTAACAACACTGGATGCAGTCTTGTGCATTTAGCAGTTAAAATCACAAATAAATAAAAAAAATATTAAATATCAGAAGCAGGAATGAAAATCAAGAGAAGCTATGATGCCTGGTCAGTTTTAATATATATTGCGATATATATTAAACCACCAACTTAAGCTGCATAAGATATGATCAGAATGTATTCTAATCATGACAAGGCCTCTTACCCAAGTTGAGATAAGGACTTCTTTATAATTTTACTTTCCTTCTGACATTGCTTGCCTGCATTCTCAACTTTGTTCCTATCCATTCCAGCAAGATCAATAAGGCTAATTCTGCTGGATTTTGAACTACTGAATCGATTTGATGATATTCCCTGCAGCACCAGTCAAAAAAACCAGAGGTAGCAATTAAGTGACAGAGAAAGTAAAAAATATAAATTTGTCTCAATCTTAAATAAGAAAAAAAAAATTCCATACTCTAGCAGCAATACCTTACACCAAGATTCAATCACAAAAGTGAAAATGATATGTGATCTAGAGCTCTTAGAATTTAAGCTCGTTGCTCCAACTTTCCTGCTTGAGAGACCCTGCAACATATAAAGATCTTATTAACAAAGATAATAAAGTATAAATAAGATGTAGACATCAAATTCGCAACAATATATTTGCTTTGATTCTTCCCTAGTCCCTACCTTAATCAGAATTTGTGTCACCTCATCATAGCTAGTAACATATTCCTCAGTCAGATTTTCTATATACAATGAATTTTTGGAATCACCTTTCATCTGCAATAATTAGGACAGCCATAATAAGTATGTAGAATGGAAAACAAGTGCATAAGTAATGTTTTTACGATAAATAAATTGTGCATGAAAGGATGGCAAATGCATGCCTCAAGGTTGCGCTGGGTTGGATCAAGTAAATCCCCAACTTGTTCATTGTAAATCTGTTTCAAACAACAAAGAAAAAAGAAACAAGATCATTATCATATAAGCAAGGAAGCCAAAATGGGAAGCTTTTTAAAGAATTACCTCAAGGAAAGAACATCGACATTGATAGTTGAATTGTTTCCCATCAGACAACTGTTGCTCCTATTACAGTAATTGAAAATAAAAAACAGTCAAGAGTCAAAAAAAACATCATAGAGAATAGATTTTAGTGGTTAAAGTGGGAAGTAAAACTCACTTTCTCAAGCTCAGTAAACAACATTTGGAAGATCCGAGGAACAATTCCCTTGTGACTTTGGGGTGAGGGCTCCTCAAACATGGCACTTGGAGGACCCCACATTGTATAAGTCTTTCCACTTCCAGACTAACAAAGAATTAAAAGAAAATTAAAAAAAAAAAATTTGAAGAATGCTATACATTCTTTTTCACTAGAAGGTTAAAATAATGTAGCAAACATCAAGTAGTACCTGGCCATATGACAGAATTGAAGTGTTGTAACCAGCTAAAGAATTTTTAACCAAGGGGACACCCACTGATTGAAAAATATCTTCCTGAGTAAACAAAGCTTACATATAAATCACACATGTATATTCTCTTATGAATTGGATACCAACCAACAATATGGAAGATTGAAACTTGGAAGCAAAGAAAATGAGCTAGTTGTTTTATTCACAATAGCAAGGCATATAAATAGTAAGTCCCATAATCCTATTATGAAAAACCATTGAAACATAAAAAATGTTGCTTCAGGAATTAAAAGCACAAGTCATATAAATAGTAAGTAATTATCTTAATCCTATCTTGGAAAATTGATGAAAGATAGAAAAAAAAAAAGGAACATATATCACAAACAGCACAATGAAGTGAAGTTTTTTTTACCTGATTGGTGTTTGAATCAAAAACTGAATCAAAGGTAAATTGCCTATCCCCAACACACAAGGTATCAGAAGAAACCTTCTTAACAGTTCGATCTCCATCTATTCCACTATTACTGGTAGGTCTCATTCGTACTACAACCTGTTTCAAAACTATATTATAAGAAAAGAAGAAAAAAAAAACAATTTTTCACAAACCCATCATGGGTCTCACAGATTACGACTTCAATGTTGAAATAAAAAGCCCAAAAAAGGAGAAAAATTTGGACTTGCCTTGACTGATGGGTCAGATTCAAGAGGGGGTTTCGACTGGTTGAGGTTGTTCTGAGAAATTGAGGTTTTGGGGTGTGTTTGCTTGGCCGTGGAAGACAAAGATTGTTCATGGTTGAACTGGATGTTGGGATCAGTGGGAGGAGTGTTCTCTGCATCTGAATTTGGGGTTTTAGGGTTTGAAGTGGGTTTGTGCTTAGAAGAGAGTGATCTTGGAAGAAAGTTTCTGAGAGAAGAAGCGGAAATTGTTGCCGGGAAACGAGGCACTGTAGTTTCTGCATTGCTGATTTGCTTCATGGTTATGGTTTCGCTGAGCAAGTAAAGAATTCAGAAATGGAGCTATACACAACAGAGAGAGAGTGAGAGAGAGAGAGAGTGAAAAACAGAACAGAGAAAGAATCAAGTTTAGGATTCAAACGTTGTTGAGAGAAGTCAGGGAAGAGAAACAAGTTTTTGAATCGTTTAGAATTTAGATGACCGTTGGAAAAGGATAACACCAAGTAAAATGACTAATTTGTCCTTTCTTCTTTCCTAACATTTGTATTCGTTGCATTTTTTATTTTAATTTTATTTCATTTCATACAATTAGTTACAGTAAATTGGAATTTATTTTCTCCAGTAATGAGATAAAATAATTGAAAACACACAAATCATACACAACTTGTAGAACCTTTATTACATTAAATAAATTAATTAAAATATCATCTTATACATAAATTTTCATTTACAAAATTTCCATGTGCCATGGAAAATATTAGAAATATAAATCTGAAATGGTCTGATATTATTTTCTTTTAATTTCATGTGGGAAAAATATTAAACTAAAAAATATGTTATCGGATTAAGAAATACCTAAGGTGTTGTATTTGATATAATTACTTTCTGTATTTTTCATTCAAGACCATAACTTTACTAAAAGTTGATCAGCTACATTAATAATTAAAAAAATTACATACGCTGTACTTAAAATATTGTCCAGAACATAATACTATAAAAATACTACGTTTGATTTTTTAAATTATAATTTCTTATTCTCAAATTGGATCAACAATTAAACATATTATATAAACTACACATTAATGCATTTGCAGATAACATGACAAGTTGGCAAAACAGACGCACTAAAATTGAAGTGAATCATTTTGTGTCATGACTATGACTCTTCTCACTATTCTTGAAGCATTTGAATTCAGAGAATAGAGGAAAAAAGTGCACATAAAAAATAAAAAAAATAAAAAAAAAGCATTTTCTTATACAATGACATCATGAAAGATTCAACTTGTTAGTTTCAACTTTTACATGTTTGGATCAATGTTTGGTCCCTCCAACTTATTTTTACCCTACTCAACTCAATTTATCCTTGTATTTGGATTTCCTTGAGAGTAATTTCTTTATCACTAAATTGAGTTTAAGTTAGAATCAATGAATGCATTGCTTTTTGAAAACTCAGTGTTCATTTAAGAGCAGAGTCAAAAGTAAGAGAGAATTATGGATTTCTATGATTACAACCGTGAAGCAAGATCCAATTTATAAAATCATTATCTTGCTAAAACACTTAAAACTTCTCTTCCAGATATTTTCTGAAATGTATATAGGTTTTTCTTTTAATAAATTCAGAGTGTATTATCAACTGAGTTGTGTTTTTTTTTTATAGAAAATATGTTTTATATGTGTGATATTTTTCTCTTATAAATAAATTTTTTTTACCGATGTTATTATTATATTAAAAGTTATCTTGAAAATATTTTAGATATTATTTTATTTGTGTTAATTTAATATTAAAAGAATAAAAAAAATTATGTGGTCATTCATTACCTAACAATAGTTATTAAATTTGAATTTTTAGGCATATGTATCATTTAATTATCTCTTTATTTTTTCATTTTTTATTTATATATGATACATCAGTTTCTCTTTTGTGTTACTTCTTTTAGTATTCTTTCCTTTTCTTTATTATTATTATTTTTTTTTGACATTTTTGTTCTTTCCCTCAGTTTATCTACCATATTGGTCAGAATTATTGTAAAATAAATGAAGGAGAAAACAAGAAAAATGGTTGTTGAATCTAATTGTTAGTACGGTAAAAGTACAATGTATTTATATTAATTTTCTTTCTATTGTTTTTTCTTCTTATGTTAAATTCTTTTATGTCTATTCGTTTTTTCTTCCTTATCACAGTAGCATGACATACTTAAAGAAAACCTCAAATTCTATATTTTAAAGGAGAATAATTTTAAAAAATCATAAGATATTTCATGGAAAAGATGCACACGTGTAAAGGTGTTTCTTTAGAATGCTAAAGTGATGATTATTTTTCATGTGTTACATAATTCTCTGGTTAGTTCAATGCTAAAAACATTGGATTTGTTTACACCTGTCCAAGCCCTTATGAAGAAAGTTCTACAATCAACCATTTATTCCTTATTGTGTCAATAAAATATGTAAATTATTGCAATTTCCCTGATATTAATGTTTATTTTTTAAATTGAAATTTTCTTATATTATTCAGTCCTCTCATGAATCAATAGTAATCATGGTCTAATAACTAGCTTTCCAGAAGTATAGAATTTCTTTTCTAAATGGTACAACTCACTATTAATAATTGACAATGTCATTTGTTCTTATATATGCAATGTAACACTCAAAAGTCTCAATGGTACCCCACAAGTCTTTCCAATCCTCAAATGTTCAAAAAAGAACTTGAAATCAAATATAGTAATTAATTATTTAGTATTTATACTAACATTTTTGGTCAATAATTTTCATTTAGATATCTAATTATACATGAAAGCTTTGTACGCAAATTACGCCATTCATATATACCAACCAAAACATATGTCAAAGATGAAAAAGAAAAGATATTTGAATTAGGGCAAATGTAGAAAGGTGGAAATAGGTCCAAAATCCATCCTTATCAATTCAAAAGAGAAAGTGAAGGGGGAAGAAGAAGAGACAAAGAAGAAGAGCATAGACATTTTCAATCTTTATCTCTTTATGGAGACTTTCATGGCCACAAGTCACATTTATGAGAGGCAAAATAATCCAATCACTTAAGAGCATGACTAGTTAATAGTAGTGGGTCACATCTTGTTATTGAACTCAAAATTCTATAATGGGTGGAATTTCATAAATTAATTTCAAGAGATTTTGATGTTCTCCAATAATATTAGATTGTGTAGTTGTACTCTCTTCCCAAAGGTACAATTAATTAATTAACTATGGTAGTTTGATAGAAATTAATTTGGTAATTACTCACACCTATAAGATTATGTTTTGTTATTCAATGTTAGGAGAAGACAAAAACATCACGCTTTTAATTGCAATTCTATTTAGAATGTTTTGTAAACGACAAATAAATTGTGATAGGAGACAACGTTTTGAAAGTACATATTAAAACATTATCCAATCACCGAAAATTAGTTTTATGTCACAATCAAATTAGAAATTAGAATTTATGTAATTTTAAACAATTTCATTATATATGATAATAATAAATTGTGATTAATTAATCATATAAAATGTTCTATATAAACTTATTTTCAAATAAATAAGTAACAAATGGATAAAAATTTTAGTATTATTTTATAAAAGTATTCAATATTTAATTTTTTTAATAAAAAAAATTAATATTATTAAATCGATATTAGGTCACCCATTTAAAATAATTTTCACATTAAAAAATTGTTAAAAATTCATAAAATTGATTGATATGATGAGATTTATATTTATTCTATTTATTGTATCTTTAATTTTCTCTCCGATATTATATTTCTAACTTATGCCTCCAAGTGATTATGATGTTGTTAATAGATTAAAGAAGGAAAAACCATCATGATTTGTTTGATTTTGTGTAAAATATTGGCACAAAAGAGTTGGAAAATACATTGGTGAAGCGCTGTTGTGGGAACCACTAGTGAAGAAAAAAGGGCAATTTCTAGAAATAAAGTGCAAAAGCTCCTCTCATAAGTGGGCATGTGTAGATATCATGCCATGAAATCTCTCATGTTCTAGACTCCTTAGATAATCATCAATGCATTTCTTTTCTTGCATAGAATTTTTTATTGATCAAATTTGACTTCATATTTTTCTTCACCTAAAAGAATGAGAGAGAGGGAGAGAGAAACACCAACAATGTTAAATTAAATATTGCTTTATGTGATTTATACATGAAAAGGAAGATCAAAACTATTGATTATTAATTACTTGATCATGTAATTATAGCTCTATAAGCCCAAAAGTCTCATTTAAGGTTTTTTTTTATACATCGAATATTTTCTCTTTTAATTAAAAAACCCTTATATTAAAGATTGAGAATCATCCACAGTTATTAGATTCAAATCTTTTGAGATGAAGATTAGGGAATATTTAACATGCAAAGGGAGAGAGAAGTTCACTCAAAGAAAAACAGGAAATAACATTATTGAAGTCATGAGTTGTGTTGTGATGATTGTTTGATTTCACATTTCCTATGTTGTTACGTACGTTATATGTTGTGCAGGTAAAATTCAATATATCACCGCCCCACATGATGCTACCAATGACTTCAATGTGGTAAAAGAGATTAATTTCACGTAAAGTGAGGAAAATTGTTGAATCCAAGATGACATTTAATGTTTGTGTCTGGGTAACAGTTGAAAAATGTGAGACTGATAAATTTAGTATAACTTAATTTATATTCGAGGTTTTCATATCATGCCATTGGTGTAAGTAGAAATCAAACATGCCATTGGTATCTATCATATCTATATCATAGTGTTAGAAAGAATTAGGTTTAGAAATTAAACACCACACTGGAGATTCTGATATCATAAATAATTTTTTTCTTTCAAAAATCACATAACTCTTGTTGGAGACAATTAAACTTAACTCATATAGAATCATTTCAGAGAATAAAATTCTTGTTTGAAACACTTATTCAACTCATATCAGATGCCATTTATTGAAAAACATGAAAATGTCTACTAATATAACTCAAAAATTAAACATAATTAATAATTTTTAAGATTAAAAATAATAAATATGTTATATTTTTAAAAATTAAAAGGATTAAATTTAATAAAAAAATGTAAAAATTTGATTAAAAATATTTTTGATAAAATGATGTGGAAGTAATAAAGAAAAGAAAGTAGAAGAGGACAGGATTGGAGTGAATGAAAGTCATGAAGGTGGGGACTATGTGAATGAAGAAAGAGAAGTGTGGAGCAGAAAAAGAACAAAAAAAAGTCATATATGTGATATGGAAGTGACCCCACATCCAACTGCAAAATGCACACAACTCTTCTCTCATTGGTCTCTCTTAGCCACTCCCCCCCTTGTCTGCTGCATCCCTTCCATTTTCTTACCTTATCCTCTCACCTATCATCATTTACAAATACCATACCCTTTTCTGTCCTTTTATTAGGATACTTTAGAAATCTAATTTTAATCTTAAATATGTATTAAATTACCTCTATTAGTAATTTTAATCTCCTTTAGAAATAGATAGTAACATATACATTACTGCTATTAGTTTTTCAAATGACACTAACAGAAGAAATAACATTATATCATTTTTAAAAATATAAGAACTAAATTAAAAAATTTTACATAAAAAATAATATAAAACCAAAAATATGAATTAAAAAGTCACTTTTAGAAAATAAAATAAAATAAAATTTATGAAACTTTAACCATGCAAATGAAAAAGTTGTCCTATCCCTCCCCATAAAATATCAAAGAATAATAATAAAGAGTGATGATGATGATGAGTGCTCTTACACACAATACCATAACAATTAAACCATATATATATATATACTCATAAAATATACATACTCCAAATACACAAACTCACAGAAGCTACCAAGTTACAACTACAACTACAACTACAGCACCTCAAGATTTTTATTTTCTTCACTGTTCACACTGTTTCCTTCTTTCTTTTCACATTATCCTTCACTTTTTTAAACAATACAAGCTGTGTTCAGCTTTTGATCGTGGACTACAGCCACCAACATCTCACATTCATTCAGCTCTGACTTTCGGAGATAACTTGCTCAAGGACTAAAGCAGGTATGTGAATTGTGAAAAAACCACAGCAAGTTGATCATCTTATTCTCTCTTTGAATTTTTTATTGTTTTTGTGTTTGCTGTTGTTTCTCTTTGAATTCTTTTGCTGTTTCTATTTCTATGTTTTGGTTTTGCTTTCACTGTTTCTGTTACTTGGATTCTGGTGGTAGTGTTTGTGCATATAGCAGCAGAGAAAAAGTGGTAGCTTTATTGGAATCTCCTCAAATCTGGCTCTGCCCTTTATTCTTTTCTTTGGTTTTTATGTTTTGGCTGGTTCTGAGAATTTTAGTATTTCACTAGAAAGTTGAAAGTTTCAATTTTTTGAGTTTGAGGTTCTTGTTCTTTGGAATTCATTTTACTCTACTTTGGTTTTGTGGACCTTGATTCTCAATTTCGTGTTTTTCGGCTCTTAGCTATAAAGTTAAGGTATGAACAGGGGTTGTTGTTTCTGAATTGCCTTATCTCAACGCTTGGCAAAAATTCAAATTGAAGCTTCCTACTTCTCTTTCACATTTAGGGGTTTGAGTGTTGTGTTTCCCTTCTTCTATTTCTTATGTACTTCACTTACTAGTTACTAGAAATTTTTCTTTCTGTTTTGGATCTGCTTAAACCTGCTTAGGTTGTAACTTGTGAGGCAGTGTTTTCCCAAGCTGAGTTTAGCTGCTTTGATCTTAGAATAGTGAATTTTGAGTTATACTTGAGTTTTGCAAAATCAATCTAATTCCTTTTAAAGTATTGGTTTTGTTCAGGTAACCATCTAAGGTGTTAGTTTGAAGTTTTCTTAAGGATTTTGTTGAAGTTTTTGGTGCTTGGTCAGGTTCCTAATCACTGAGATATCATGGAATCCCCACAATCTGTTGTGTCACCATTCAAGAGCTCTGTCTTAGGGGAAGCTGAGAAATGTAAGTCTGATATTTTTGCGCGAAACGCCGGTCCCTTGTCTGAGGACACTGAAGTTAATGGAAAGGAAGTTGTCATGTCCAATTCGGAGGAATTCATTGGTGTTGTTGATGTTCACATTCATCAGGCAAGGGATATTCAAAACATCTGCATATACCACAAGCAAGATGTTTATGCAAAGATTTGCTTGACTAATAATCCTGATGATACTGTCTCTACCAAGACTATCAATGGAGGAGGAAGAAACCCTGTTTTTAATGAAAATCTTCGTCTAAGTGTTAGGACTGTTGATTCTGCTGTCAAATGTGAAATTTGGATGCTCAGCAGGGTGAAGAATTATCTTGAAGATCAGTTACTTGGTTTCACTTTGGTGCCTTTGTCTGAAGTACTGGTCAATGATGGCAAACTAGAGAAAGAGTTCTCTCTTTCTTCAACTGATCTATTCCATTCCCCATCTGGTTTTGTTCAACTGTCCCTCTCTTACACTGGCACTTCGCCTGATGTTATGGCAATTGCTGCAATGCCTACTAAGTTGGCCACAAATGGCACTGAGAAGGACTCCGAATCACGCGAGTCACTGATCAGAGATTTAGACAAAATCTTATTCCCGGATCCAAAAATTGTAAACGAAGACCACCTCATGGTTTCGGAATATTTTGGAATTCCATGTGAGGAAAGCCAGTGTTCTGATAGCTTGACCACTACTGATACAGAAAATCTGAGTTCTGAAGCAGGTGTTCAACTTGTGGAGAGCTTCTCAGCATGCAGTGTTGAATCTGTCCAACCTCCTAAGGTTGATTCTCCACCTAGCAGTGTGTCAACAAATGGTGTTTCATCTCCTTCCGTGGTTGCAAGCTCAGACTCATCTGATGTTGCTGCTTCCAAGTCTCCAAATCAGGAACAAGTTTCCAGCACCAAAGAGAAAAATGCAGATGTCAAAGAAGGTGAGAGTGATTCCTCAAATAGGGTGCTGAATGAGTCATTCCCTAAGCCTGTTGTAACTGTGAACATTGAGCCGGAGCCGAATATGGTGCAGCAAGATATAGTAGACATGTACATGAAAAGCATGCAGCAATTCACCGAGTCATTGGCGAAAATGAAGCTTCCTATGGACTTTGAAAGTGGACCAACTAGTTCAGGAAACTCAAGCACTGAACAGAAGGTACAGACACCAAAGAGCAGTAACTCACGTGTGTTTTATGGTAGCAGGGCTTTCTTCTGAATTTTTAGTTACCTTTTGTTTAAGGAAATACTTTCAGGTGACTTAGATTTTAGACCAAAAAAACTGGTATCAGTAGTGAAATGAAATAATGCACTGTCCAGTGTGATTCTCGCTTCTGTACTTGTTGATCTATTATAGGTAACAGGGAATCTTAACTTTGTACTCTCACAGGCTTGGACCTATGTTAACTGCTACATGAACCTTTTTTCTGAATCTTATTTCTTTGTGTTTCTTTTTTGTTTTTGATGTCAATGTTTGTGAAAAGGGATTTCATCTAAGCAAAAGGTTCCTGTTGTGTATTGTCACAAGTGGTACCTAATATGGTCCCTACGTTCACATGGCCAATGTTAAAGTTGGTGGGACCAAATCATGTGTGATTTTGCTTTCGTTTTTAACACGAACAAGAATATCATGAATCTGTTTTTCTCTCTTTTTTTTTTTCATAATATATATACTGACATGGGCCTTAACCCAAGCTCAATAACTTTGGATTTTTGGAATCATGATGTTACCCTTAACGAAATGAAATAGTCCTGATTTGTTAAGTATGATAGAATTTCAAATATGCATCAAATTCATGATAGAAAAATTAATATTGGAAAATAGGGAGAAATAGGTAGGACACTGAAGTTCTAGTCAAGTTGGGTAAATATATCGAGCCAAGCAATTTAATTATCATATGCATCCTAAATTGAGAAATATTCAGTAAATAACTCGTAGTTAACAAATTAAAATATATACATATACATATTTCTTTTATTAATTTTTTTTTATCTTTCTCTTTTCACATTCAACGAAAAAATTATATGTTTCATAACACAATTTCTTAAGTTTCAAGTTATAGCTTTTGCATAAAAGTTAGTTGGTATTAAACTAAATTTTAAAATGAACCTATACTAGGTTTTTTGTTGATTTTTTACAAGTTGTTGAATGGAAAGATATTACAAGTTGTTGAATGAAAACGGGTCAATAGATGAAAATGAACTTATTTAGTTGAGTGAGTTCAATATTCAAATGGGTTACATTTTCCTTTGCTATTGACACTTTAACCTATTGGGTCAAGTCAAGGGCTAAATAAACTCATTTTCATTTTTATTTAAATTTTATGAAAGAAAAAAATAGGTGATTGAATCATTTTAAATAAGTGGTTAGTCCTAATTTATATTTTGTGGTCTTAAGTCATATTTTGTAACATTTTAGGTTAAGCATATTGGATTGGACTTATTTAATGTTTCAGTTCAAAAAATAATTGAACATTCTAATTGATAACAATTATTTTTTATATATATGATTATTATTTAATATAGTATAAGTGTTCTTTCTTAGTCCTATTTTAAGTCATAAAGTCTAGAAGGGAAAAAAAAGTCATCATTAGTGAATATGATTATTATTTAATATAGTATAAGTGTTCTTTCTTAGTCCTATTTTAAGTCATAAAGTCTAGAAGGGAAAAAAAAGTCATCATTAGTGAATAACTAAAATTATAAAACTACATAGCACTTTGCTTACTTTTTATTAATTTTATTATATAAATGTAACTAGTCATTTTTGTGTTTCATTAAAAAAATATTTATTATTTTAAAATGTATTTTAATTCAAAATTTTGAAAATTATGTTAGTTTCAACTTTATTCCCGTCTCTTATTATCTTCAACAATAAAATTAAAGATTATTTATGAAATGGGAATATTTTAATAAAGGTTGGATTTTTAATAATCGTAAAAAAAAAAAACTTCTTTTAAGGTAGGTTGGGTTTATAGTTTATGTAACGTTTTCTTAGCCGTCAATAAAATAATTTCTATTTGTAAGCTATTGGACAAATTGTTCCTATCACAACTTTATAGAGAAAGTCGCATATCAAGCAAAAGCTGGATGAACTTTTATCATAACTCACCTTTCTACTTTTAATTTTTTGTTTATGTTATAATAACCTAGAATCGATCAAGGAGTGGTCTAAAATTCAGATTGAATCATGGTTCAATCAGTATTTATTAAATAATAAAAATATATAATATAATACTATAACTATAATTATAATTATTTATTCTTCTTAACCAAAATAGAAAATCAATTACAAGGTGACGTGGTTAAAATGTGTATCTAGGTCGGTAGTACATGTTTAGGCATGTAGTTCTCGTGAAGATGAGGAGTATACATTTCCAATGCTTACGTTAGTATTTGACCGAGATATCTAGATAAAGGTGAGGGAGTATACATTTCTAATGCTTATGTCAGTAGACCGAGATATCTGAATAAAGGTGGGGGAGTATACATTTCCAATGCTTACGTCAGTATTTGACCGAAATATCTGGATAAAAGTGGGGGGTATACATTTCCAATGCTTATGTCAGTATTTGACCGAGATATCTGAATAAAGGTGGGGGAGTATACATTTCCAATGCTTATGTCAGTATTTGACCGAGATATCTGGATAAAGGTGGGGGGTATACATTTCTAACACTTACGTCAATATTTGACTGAGATATCTGGATAAAGGTGGGGGGTATACATTTCCAATGCTTACGTCAGTATTTGACCGAGATATCTAGATAAAGGTGAGTGAGTATACATTTCCAATGCTTACATCAGTATTTGATCGAGATATCTGGGTAAAGGTGGGGGAGTATACATTTTCAATGTTTACATCAGTATTTGACCGAGATATCTGGATAAAGGTGGGGGAATATATATTTTTAATGCTTATGTCAGTATTTGATCAAGATATCTGAATAAAGATGGGGGAGTATACATTTCCAATGCTTACGTTAGTAGTTGACCGAAATATCTAGATAAAGGTGGGGAGTATACATTTCCAATGCTTACGTCAATATTTGACCGAGATATCTGGATAAAGGTGGGAGAGTATACATTTCTAATACTTACGTTAGTGTTTAACCAAGATATTTAGGTAAAGAGTAAAGAGGAAATACAAATGTAAAAGTGAAAGAGGTAAAAGTTGTAAAAAGATATTATGGAAAATATATATAAATTGAGGAGAATTCCTAAGAAGGTGTGTATTCATTAATGAGAGATGTTATCCAAACACGACCTCTAACAAAGTAGATCCAATCTAATGATGACCCATCAGATATTGATGCTTTAAGACGTGATATGGACACGTGTCGTTGTTTTATGAACCTGATTAGAGTAGGTCAATTTGACATGACCTCTCCAGACCAAAAATATTCAATACAACATTTAATGTTGCATTAAAGATACACCATACTTGTACTGCAAATATACCATTAGAAAATTAAAATAATATTATTTAAAATTTATCAAAATTTTCATTGCTTCAACTAGTGACCGATTAGGTGAATCACCTGGACTACACGTTGAATCAATTCAACCAGATCCAATTTTCTTAACATTGATTTTACCATAGTGCTTGGTCAATTATGACTTGTGGGATGAGGACCATGAGAAGGTGACAAAGTGGCACCCCAGCAATACCAAAAGTGGTAAACTAATTGTATCAATTCATTTGTGGTATTAACTTATGATATTTGATTTCTTGCAATTTTTAAAGGTCCCACCACAGAGGCCTAGTTTCCTATGGCTTGTGATGTGAGCATTGGCATGTTCACAACTCTCAAACAAACAAACATACAAAGACAAACACACACACAAAAGCTTACCAGAATGCCACTCATTGTACTTCTCAATGTGGAATGGAATATCAAAATATTGCCAGTTTTGGCTGTGGATATTTTAAGCTACAACAAAGTTAGTGGATCAACCAATCAATTGATAGAGGAATATTTTAATTACACCAATAGTTTCAAAGTTAAGGATTTGCATATACAATTGAATTAAATATTTTAATGGAAAATTTATCTCAAATCAATTTATTTATCCAAATTCAAATTGAATTGTTTTTTGTGTGAAAGATATGTATAATCCATGTAATAAAAGTTAATGCCAAGTTAATTTAATAAGAATAAATAGTTTATGAGAAAAAAAATTCATTTACTTTAAAGTTTTTACGCAGTTAACAAGACATAAATATATTAATTTTAATAAAAAATTTATAAAAATGATATAGAATGGCTCCTGCTGGAGAAGAAACAAAAAAAATATAAATGCACTTGTTTAAATTTTCTATAAATTAGTAAAATACTATTTTAATTCTTTATAACCTTGGAGTAGATTGATCATATTAGTCTTTGAATGATAGAAAACAAATAATTTTCATATTCAATCAAAAGATAAAAAGAATTAATTAATTTAGTCGTTAAGAAAATTAAATTGATCGATCTTTTCATCTTTCCAATATGACAATATCAACTTCTATGTTTTAGGAACTAATATGGTTAACCTCAATGTTTTAAAGAACCAAAATGGTGTTTCATCTTTCTTCCATGTAACTTTTCTTTATGTTTGGATAGTATTTATATCATCTTTTGAAAAACTACACAACATTTAGCTCCCAAGTGGATTAGTTGAACTTGAACATCTTTTGGTTTTTTTTTTTCTTTTTATGAAAGCAAGGTACTTTTTATAACAGGAAGTCATGAGACTAATTACTTAAAGAAGTAAAATACCAACTGAAGAGCAACTCTTCACCTCACAAATATTGTTCTATTCACATAACCAAATCATAGACTAAACTATTAACCATTTATGTCACACCTCGTGAGAATTTGAAACTAATTTTAACCAATTACGTACGGATTGCAATATCTTACATAGGTGTTTAAGAATAGTAATTTTTAAAAAAAAAAACATATAATACATATACAAAAAATATGTATTGTGTAATCATATAAAATACAAAAGAATATGTCCCTATGTTAAACCAAGATATTGCTTTTGAAAATAGTTATGGTACCATTTATGGAGCCTCAAATTCATTCATGCTTTGTTTCCAATTTCAACTTCCAAGGATTTCTAAAACCAAGCATTGTTTATCCATGATTTCGTCAATGCCATACACTATATTGTTATCAAATGAAGTGATAAAAGTGATTAGGCAAAAGGCCTAGGTACAAGGGAAATGTGGCAAGTTGAACCTCCTACTAACAAAAACACTTTGCTAATAGAAAAAAAATATTGCTATCAAATTCAAAATATTCCACCATATGCCCACAACCTTCAACATAATTGAAGCATGTGCAATTGTATGGATTTACATGTGACACAATCCTCTAAAATCTCCAACACAGGCTTGCCATGGCCTAGAATGGTGATATTCTACACAAATATTGGACTAATTATGGTGCATATGCAATTAGTACTGTGAGCTGTTTTAATATCTACAACTATGGATATATACAATTGTGTGTGTCTCTGTAGAGAAAGAGAGAGAGAAATAGGACCACACTGTAATGGATTGTTTTCAGGGGAAAACTGAAAGCGATACAAGACAAATCCTGATCATTTCAAGGATAAGTGTTAGCATAACCACACAGAAATTGGATCTAAGATCCAAATCTGAATTGTTATTAGGAAGGAGTTGCAAGAAAAAACCAAAAGAATCAGAGAAGTTACTATTGACTAACATAAGCTACAAAAATATCTTGAATCATGCTCTCTTATTTTAACCAATCAATCTTGATCCATAAATGGATTCAATAGTAACATGCTCAATATTTTAACTACGAAGTTACAAAAACCAAACAGGACAATATAGCAACTATCATGAATAGAGTCTTAATATGAGTAGGAACCAGATTTCAACTGTAAAAATAAACCGAGTATTATGAAGTTGTATAACAAAAGTCTAACAAAAATAATATTTGTCCAATAACTAATTATTTGATGGGGGATCCAAGATGGATACCCCTTTCATGTTTCAAACCTGATAAATCAAACTGAACTTCACTTACAATTTGATCAGATAACATGTCCCATAAAAATGATGGTGACAAGAACAAACAACTTAGCCAAGCATTACAGTGGCCAAAAAATTCAAAAATTAATAAACTATCATTTAGCATACTAACGATGGTGCATCTCTCCAGCAATGCACTATTAAACTACTGGAACCAATCTTCCTGAGTATATTCCGCAATCTGATTTTACACCTCAATCAAATTCCAAGAAAGGAACCTAGTCTTGAAAAATCAAAAAGATAACAGAACAAAAATCCCAAACCTTAACACAAAAAGCCTTGTAACTGATTTAGCTTATGTATACTTCAAATGAAAGAACACCGTTAGCTATATATTATGTATTTCCTTATGAGCTGAGCTGATATCTCTTAAGTGATGGAGATGTATGATTTCACAATACCTCATTGTCTTTTAGCAGTTTCCCTTGATCTACTGTTACCATAACATATCCAGTTAAAATATCTCCTAAGCAGCAATTCCTGAAGCAAATAGAGATACAACAACAAAAAATAAGCATACAATGAAGTTGAACCAGAACAGTTCAAATGTAATGGAATGTTTGCCAACACTTTCACAATAATATAATACGAGAAAGTATAATTGCAACTCATCTTCAATAATGAATCAAAGGCCAAAGTGATGTAACCTATATCTACATTTGTTACAGTTTGTAACTATCAAATCCTAATTCTTGAGAAAAACTATTAATAAGAGTGAGTAATCTATGTCTACATCTCTAGCATCTTGCAAGTTAATATAACTTCACATGAAACATCAAATTCCAATATCTTTACGTGAAAGTAATCAAGAAACTCAGTCATAAATACAGGAAGCTAAGGACCAGTTTGGTTCGAGAAAATAAAGTAACATTTTTTGTAATTACTAATGAAATGAGAAATGTCTTCTCAAACAAACCAAACAGGCCATAATAATATTTTAGACTGATGTAAGAATTTACAATGACAATATCAAGAATTCAGGGAAAAAGGAAAGTTTTATGGTAGTCAGAAACCTACTGTGTTAGGTATAATTAAAAAACATGAATAATGCCACCATGTTATCTTTATGTGTCACAGTTATGAACATGATGATCATAAGCTTAAAGACAAATGTAACATCACATAAATGAACAGATTTAGCTTTCAACTTCCTCAAGAACAATACCTATTCCGAAACATTAAGTTAAAAAAACTCAATTCAATTGGTTTTTTGAAAATATTGAAATAAACGTAAGAAAATGTATAAACTATGATCTAATGTTCTTCAGGAGACAAGAATGTAGCCAAAGATCTTACCTCTATTAGGTTGTCTACTTGTTACATTGTAATTTCCAATAAAACCCTCAGAACTCTTTATTGGATCATCTGAAGCTATACCACCAAGTCCATAACCAAACGAACCAGAAGCATCCATCTCAGAAGCAGCAGATCGCCAAGTTGAGTCACTGTAAACTGAACCATTGCGGTACATTTCCCCATAGGATCCTTCATAACCACCAGCTGGTGCAGTAAATGTTGAGGATTGAGGCACACTTGTACTGCTGTTCCTTCCATATCCTCCACCTCCTAAACCAATGCTGTTATCTCCACCTTCATAATTGTTACCCCAAGTGCTATACCCAGAAGCAGCTCCTGCACCCTTGGTTGGAACTGATGTACCCCAATTTGAGTCACTATTTCCAATTGAAACACCAAAAGCCCCACTTCCAGATGCCAAATAAGCTCCAGGGCTGACTGGACTATTGACAACATTATTCAGGCCCCCATTTCCCCAAACACTTCGAGAGGCTGTGTTCATAAGAGAATCACCTCTTCCAATGCCCCCATTAGTGCCAATAGGAGTGGTATATCTACTGGTGTTTCCATTTAAGAAAGGACTTATCCGACCATATCCTGGACTGCCGCCATAACCGGAAGCTCCTCCATAGCTTGGGTTCAATCCTGAATCTAAATTCAATCCCATTCCATAACCACTGGATCCAAATGGGGTAAAGCCACTTCTACCACTAGTAAGTGGACTAAACCTACCATCCATCCGGACTCCATAACCTCCAAGTGGATTCATATTGAAACCCTGAGCAAAACTATTTAGGAAGCTACTGGTCCTATTCAAACCATAGTTATATCCTATCAATGGACTCCGGATTGGTCCAGGGGAAAGCTCTTTAGGAACTGCCCTCTTAACCTCAACCATCTTTCCATTGAGTTCATGAAATGTTTTGTAAAGAACTCGGTCCACAGCTTCTTCTGAATCAAAAGTGATGAAGCCAAAACCTCTTGGCCGCTGAGTATTGTGATCATACATTACTACAACATCAGTGATTGTACCAAACTGCTCAAAGTACTTCTTAAAATCACTTTCTGTGATTGTTGATGGTAAACCTCCGACAAAAATCTTTTTGGTTCGTCCAGTACCCAGAGATCCATGGATGCCAGCAGACTGTCGGTTTACAGTTTGCTGATCATCCCTAGGAACAGCTTTCTTAGCTTCAACCTGAAAATTGAGATCACAACACACACGGATCAAAACTGCAATTCATTTTCAGCTCCCATTCCTATAACCAAACGATGTCCAACCTTAATACAAAGCACCATAAAATTCCAAGCACCAAAGTTGCTAAATTTGGTTCAGTGGTGCCAAAAATAAACATGATTTATATCACACCAGCACAGTAGAAAATATAAAAGTAGGAACACAATGGTCTCTATCAGAAACATAAATTTAGCTAGGTGTCATTACTTCTCCTCGAAATCACATGCATAGACATAATGCCTTCAAGTAAATCTATAATGAAAAACTCACTGTGCGGCCATCGATTACGTGCTTATCCATAATGACTCTTTCTGCAACAACAGGATCAGCAAAGACAACAAAACCAAAACCACGAGCACGACCTGTTGTGCGATCTCTCATGATCACAGCCTCTATCACCTCTCCATATTTCACAAAATACTCTTTGAGACGTTCCTCGTCAGTGTCCCAGGAAATTCCCCCAATGAAGAGCTTGCCAAGATCCGATTCCATCTGTTTTGTCACCAACCATCCCAAGTTAACAATCAATCACTCATTTCATCAAACATATTCAATCAAACAACACAAATTGAATCAAAATTCCCATGCCAAACCAACAACAACATAACACCAAAATTAGAAAAATTACAAAATTCCAATAAACACACAATCCAGATTATTCACTAATGGCCAAAGTTCAAGTCCCAGAACCAATCTAAATGCAGAGTTCATTGAATAATGCATAATTGAGCTCAATCACCAGAAAGATTCAATTTTTCATGAACAGCAACAAAACAAAGCGATCAAAAATGCAGATTACATAAATCTATGAACAAGGGTCACCTTATCTTGAATCTGAGACAGAACCCAGTTGGTGCTTCAATCAGATACGAAGTGGGTTTTGCCAAATTCGATCTAAGAGAATCGGATCCTCGTAGCATCAATCAAAAAACTCAACCAAAATATCTAATCCACTAAGGAGAAAACAGAAAAACCAAGCCAAGCTCCTCAATTTATTTATTTTTTTTATAAATTTTCAATTTTTACCTTTTTTTTAGTTTTTTTTTTCCTAGAATCAGAGAAGAAACAGAGAGAAGCTGAATAGATCAAGGAAAAAAATGAGCAACCCCAGATGGGAAATTCACCATTCAAAGATGAATGGTTGGCGATAGAAACAAAAAAAATTATAATAATTATAATAATCAAAAAATTATTATAATTATAATAATTTTTATAATAATAATAATGAGAGGCTTATATGCAAATTTGAATGGCAGAGAAAGCTGAGAATGAGAATGAAAACAGAGGATGTGGTGACATCCTCTCTCTCTCTCTCTCGCTTTTTTATCTTGTTGCTTGCTTCCACTATGGACCCTTAATTAATTCAAAAGAAATCGAATTTGAAGCAAACATTGCACAATTTTTATATCTATATTCATATTTGTATTTCAAGTTATAAATAGATAGATTTATTTTTATATATTTATATTTATATAAAGAGTGAAAGAGAGAGACAGACACACCGCAAAATCTCTGGTACAAGAATATTTGGAGGAACTAACACATGACAACAGATCATGATGTCTTAAAATATTTAATTTTTCTTTGACAAATTGTAAATCACCTAATTATGTATTAATTTATTTGAGAAATTTATAATGTGTATTTTCTCTAAACAATTTAATGTGAATGTGTATATATCTAGTGGAGTTGTTGACTAAATTGTATGTTATAATTATTGTTGAAAGACTCTTCTTTTTTTTCAGTTAGTATTTGTGTGAATACATTAATTTATAATCTAGGAAGTGTTTAGATTCAAACCTGTGTTAAAAAACTGATTTTTTTTTTTTGGGTTTTGTTTTACCATATTTTATGTAAAAGTTATGAGTTTAGATTAGTTTTCAGTTGATGTTTCTAAAATCGAATATATGTTTTTTAATTTACATGTGTTACATTGCGTTTTATACTTTTTTAACTTCCACATCTTAGTGTTACACATTTCTTCAACTTAGCAATAAAAACTAATGAATTGTGATGTATAATTATGTAAGAATGTGTTGGTAAAAATAAATAATTTAATCTCTTCACATGTTATTTGAACTGAAATACGTGGTACTCTAATATTTGGATTAAACCAATATAAACTAATTTGCAAACATTCTTAATTTATTTAGATATTGTTCACAGTTCCATGTATTAGGTTTTGAATATTGGTAGATATTAAAATGATTTGAAATAGATTAGTTGAATTAATAAAAGATTGTTTTTGCAATAAGATGTAACTTCGATTGTAAAGTATATGTTGTTGACAGTTGGAAGAAGTTTGAAAATATAAGCTTAATTGATAGATGATTAAATATCTCATTGTTTTTAATTGAAATCAAATAAATTTAATATTTGTGAAAATAAGGATTTGAATTTATAATAATTAAATTTGATTAAATATATTTTTCAATATCTTCTCTGAAATCATTGTCTGTATATTTAAGAAAACTTATTCAAGCTTTGCAATACTTGGCAGCACGTTCTAAAGAGGAAATTCAATTAGAGATACTTAATAAAGAAACGTTGTAAATTTACGATTATGTTCATTTTTCTTCCTTAAATTTTGTAATCTTCTTTAATATCGTCAAACACATGATTGATGTTAATACAAACAATGGTATCTTGTGATTTTGCTGTTACAATTTAAGCTTAGAAAACGAGAAATTCTCATGATTTTACATTGATCAATGCTTTGGATTCTAATAAGCCTTAAATGTTGCACGTTTTTACAAGATTTTAAAGAAAAAAGTAACAAAATAATTAAAACGTTAGGTTTATTATTGTAGTTACTTTAAAAATAAAGTAACAATAAAATGTTAGGTTATTGTGGGAGTAGATGGAGCATCAACTTATTTGTTTATTTATTTTAAAATTTGAATGAGTTTTGATGTGGGAACAACTGATAGTGCAATGCAATCTGACACGTAATTCCTATAAATAATAGAAAAAAAAAACATCTAAAAATATCTCATTACTATTCTTGTAATATACATAGTAACACCCAATAAAAGCACCCAAAACCTTTTTGTTGTAAACACCACAACCAAGGGTATTAATACGGGGATAATGTATGTATATATTTTTTAAAATTACTTTATTTTAATATGGAAAGAAAAATATTTTATAAAAAATTCTAATATGTAAATAATCAAATAACTCGTTACAAAATGTGAAGAAAGAAACATATATATGTTATATGAGTGAGTTGACATATTACGTATTGTAATTAACTGCGAAATAAAAATTGATATATAAACTAGAGACTAATTCTTTAAGATAAAAAGGTTAATTAAAAAAGTAATATTTTTTATACATAAACTTTATAATGAGATTATTTATACAAATTTATGTTGATATTAGAGGCATTAATTATAGAAGTTCCATTACAATCTAGGGGCACTATATTCAACTTAACTCTATGGTTCCATCATGTAATGCTACATCAACATTGAGTTAAACAAAGGTGACATATGAAGGAAAACAACCACAGAGAAAGACTGGTTGGTAACATTTTTTCCACACTCCTATGATCAGTTGGTATAACTTGTATAGTTGTATGGCCTTGAAAGCTACTCTAAAAAACCTAGGCAGAGGTCACAATATTTGAAGATGAACCTAGAGTAGTGACCCATCATAAAGTACACAGAAATTATTACACAAAGACCTTGATCCTTATGTTTTTTTACTTCTTATTTTTAAATTTTTACATAAGAAACATTTAAAATGATGATTTTAATTAAAAAATATATAATAAAAACAAGGTGACATTGTTAAAAAATGAAAACTAAAAAAGGGACAAATTTTGTCTAAAATGAAAACAATCATAATCTTCTTTCCTTCAAGTTCAAGCCTTTTATTACCAAATGGACTTCTTTTATTACAGTTTGAGCCCACAATCCGTCACGGTTCCTAGTTCCTACACGCGTAACAACGTATTTAAGTGTGACAAAAGAGTGTATGGACCAAAACAAATAGGTTTAGGTTTTGAAAAGAGAAAAAAGAATAAGCACATTTAAGTGATGAATCATTAATCAACACTCCAAAGACTAAGAAATAGCAAGTTGAGACGTAATTTTTTGGACTTTCACAATTTCATAGTGAGATGTAATTTTCCTAGATCTTTCTCTCCCAATTTTCTTTATTTGGTTAGCAAGTTATTTCTTCAAGGTTTGGTATTATAAACTTATCATGTTCATATAATAATACTAGTAATAATATAACTTCTCCCACAAATATCTCATTAAAAATAATTTCTTTTTCTATATAGAAAAAATATAGCTGACGTCATTCTAGAAAATTCAAAAAAAAAAAATTCTTAAATTTTCCAATAACTCACATGACATCATTGTACTGTTTTCACAATTAAACAATAAAAGATTACTATAACATAAAAGCATAGTTTCATAATACAGGACTAGTTCCTAGATAACAAACACATGAATACAAAGTATCACATGTTCATGTACTAAAAGTATCGCATGTTCATGTACTTGTGGACCAAAAATTAAGAAAATTTAAAACAACTTAGACCTAAAATATGAAATTCGAAAGCAAAAAAAAAAAAAAAAGAAAACTAAATTAACAATACCCCACAGATCATGCATGAAGTTAAATCAATAATTTGATCCTGGAGAATCCCATGTTTCAGGTATGATTTTGTGAAGTGAACAACATTCATCACTGTTATTGGATGCATTAGAACAACATTTGGAACCACAACGTTCTTGATGTTGTTCATGTTGATCCAAAACCTCTTCAATCTTCTCCAAAATCTCTGAAGTTGTTGGCCTATTTTCTTGGAAACGTGACACACACAAGAGTGCAATATTAAGCAAAGGAAATGCCCATTGATATTCATTTTCTCTAACTTCTTTGTCAAACACTTCACCAGTCCATTCCTCTCTTACCATGGACCTCACCCATCTTGCAAGGTCTATTCTACTAACCTCTATGCTTTTTCCTGTTAGAAGTTCCAAAAGGATCACTCCAAAGCTATATACATCACCCTTTTCTGTTAAACTCTTTTCAGGAGCTGTGTATCCTTGTGAGGAAAACAAGAAACCTCTATTTGGATCCATGAATTTTGATAAACCATGCTCACTTATTAGTGGCTCATTGTTCTCATCAAGAAGGATATTTGATGGCTTCAGATTTCCATGAGGAATCACCTCTTGTCCATCCAAATTTCTATATATGAAGGCTAATCCCCTTGCAATTCCACATGCTATATTCAGACGCAGTTTCCAAGGGAATACTTTTCTACCTGCTATGTAATCTGCATCAAAAACATAACAAAGTGGTTTCATTAACAATTAACAGTGCTTAAGAAAATACTAATAGAAAGTTTTCATTCAAATTCATAGTGAGAATATATTAGTAACATTAAAAGTTACATTTTTTTATTTGTAAAATGGTTTTGCAAAATTGAACTTAAAATGAAAGTGTTAAATAGCTTTCATATTTTTGATAAATAAAGAGATTAAGAGTCTCTTGACTATTGTATAAGTGAAGAGTCATCCTCACCTTATCGACTGATTTTGTAGAATTGAATTAGCCTCATAATCCAAGTTTCTAACATGATATCAGGTCTATTCTAAGATTTAGTCTCATTGTCTGGGATTGGTTGTTGGGTTTATGACCACCCATTTGTTTAGTCTTTACGCTTGACATGGATGCGTTAGAAATCTCACATTGTCTAAAGATAGGACATTGCATGTATACAAGTGAGTAACCATCGACAGCAGGATTGTGTTAAGCTCATATCACACGTTTCTAACAATGTCAAGATAGAAGTTTTTAAATTGTCAACTAATTAAACATTATCCTTGCTCCTTAGTATGATTTTACGTACATAATGATTTGTGATTGGATGTTGATTAGCATTTTTCTTGTATTAATGTAATAATTTGAGGTTCAGCTAGTATTATGAAAATGATCAAGGTAGAAATATGTATACACATGAAATGTAGTACATGTTTGGGAACACATCTAACGAAATTATTTAATGCTAGCTTACCGTTGAACAGATTAACCAGGCTTCCATTGCTTTGATATTTGTAAATGATGAATTTTTCTTCACTGGTAGAGCGATAACCAACAAGAGGGAGGATATTTTGATGCTTCAAGTTACTAATCTTCCTTAATGTTTCACCAAAATCTTCCAAGGATACCTGCAAACTCTTCAATCTTTTGACTGCATAGTGAATATTGTTCTCCAATTTCACCTTGTAAAGGCTGCTGCAAAAGCCTTCACTTCTCAAGTCAGCATTGGCTCGAAGAAGGTCCTCTAGTGTGAACCTCTCACAATCTTCAACAAAGAAAACAAGCTCAGAATCTCCTTCATTTAGCTTCACCTCTTGAACTTCATGATTTTTAATTGGAGACACATGATGATTGTCATCAACTACTTTTCTTTCTTCATTGAACTTTTTTGTCTTGTTTACCATGAAGTAAAGGGATGTCAAAAGAAAAATAATGCCTAAAACTACAGCCACAAAGTTTTCTTCTTTCTTATACCATGGTTTCTTGCTACTTGCAAATGTTGTAGGACCTGGTGTTGGTTGCTGCAATGTACTTGCCTCACTTTCCTTAATTAGCCACTCTCTGGTACTATCACTTTCCAACTTAATATTTGAGGTCACATAATAAGTTAAGAGGCGCCTATATTGTTGTCTAATGGGAACAAAACCAGAGAAGTTGTTATTTGAGATGTCTAAGTTCCTAAGATGTTTCAATTTTGTTAAGGCATGTGGCAATTTTCCACTCAATTGGTTGCTGGTTACGTTCAAATGTGTCAACCTTGTACAATGCAAAATTGAGTGTGGTATAGTTCCTCTAATGTTGTTCTTAGCCAAGTTAACCACTCTTAACTTTTGGAGGCTGCATAGGTAATGTGCATTAATTGTGCCACTAAGGTTCAAGTTCTCTAGCCTTATGTGTACAATATTGGTGGCATTTGAGTTGCATCTTACACCATTCAACTTCACCAAGCATGGATGTGATGGTGATCCAATCCAAGTGTTGTTAAGCACGTTTTTTGGATCAAGGGCCTTAAGGAAATTGAAGAAAGACTCAGATTCTGATAACTCACCTCTTGTACAGTCTATGATAAAGAAAAGAAAGATAGCAAAGAAAACCATCTTCCTTAGAAACACAGCAAAATCTCTTGTGTTCTGCATTTTTTGTGGTCTTCCCCTTGATCTGCTCCTATGTTGGTTAAGGTCAATGAATTATGCTAGTGCTACATGCTTCTTTATCTTATGCATTGGATAAAGAAGTGTATCTTCTTAGATGTTTTCGTCACGTAGTTGTAACATACTTGTTTGTATCGATGCATTGTTATTGTCACCATGCAATTTAAATTATATATGTTGCTCCAAAAGTGATGAATGTTACGTATATTGGGATTAACAACATAATTCCAAGGTGTCAATTTAACTCTTGTCACCAAGCATCTATGCAGAGGATTTCATATTTTTCTCTATTTCTATTTTTTATCTTATCATATTATACATCATTCATATTCACACTTCTCTACCTTCTATATCTTGCTTGAAATGTTTATTAGTATGGATATTCATGCATCATTATTCAAAATTACATATATTTGATATACTTGATAACTTTCAATCTATCACTCTCTTCTTATACTTGCTACGGTTCATTTCATTCTAATGCACATTTAAGGGTTTTTATCTTTAGGAGTTGAATTAATATAGGTATTAAAAAATTTATAACAAATTACATATTTTATGTAGCAAACTAAACTGAATCCTTTGATATGCATCATAAAAAGTAGGATACAACCAATGTCTTGTACATTTTTTTTAAAATAATTCAAGAAAGAAAATGAAAAAAAAAATTAAAAGTGAAGTAAAAAAAAATGTTGTGGTGCATTGTCTAGTTAACATGTGGCAACGGTTGGATAGTTTTTATAAATATATAAATAATTACTCCAAGATGATAACATAATTAAATACATTAGTTAAAATTTCAAGATAATGTTTACTACTAATTAAATTCTTTAAATAAATGGACTTTTATATAAATGAATATTAGAGGTAAAAATTAAAGTAATTTTTTAATATTCATTAAAACTAATAACTTAAATCTATATACTTCTTTGAATGTTAAAACATTGGTCGATTGAGAAAAAAATAGAGAATATCACATCACTTATCTTGTGATATTCTTTCTCTTATTAAGAATTAAATTAATTTAAAATATATATATATATATATAGTCACTTTTTATATATATTTTCGAATAGACAGAAACACAAAGAGGGATGAAAAAGAAAAAGAAAAAAAAAGTGAAAAATATAGGGAGGTACAAAAGAGAGAAAACCCTAGTTGTTCCCGCATTAAAACATTCAAACTTCAAGAATAGAAAAGGAACAAGCTTATCTACATTATATAATCATGATTTCAACTTAATTTATTAGATGAGAATAATTCAAAAACAAACACATCTAACAAGATAATTCCAAAATTAAGGATTCAAAGAGTGAAAACCATGCTCGAAATTGTGTTATAGATATGTGATGATGTGAGAAGCAAAACGTTAATATATCGATTTCATGGACTATAAGAAGAATATATATAGTTTTAATTAATTTATTTGTGTAATGATGAAAGCTGGACATGATCGATCTTAATTAGGTGTGCCGGCTATGATTTGTAAAAGAAACACAAAAGATAGAAAGAAAATTGGCAATGTTTATAGACATTATGAGTGTCTTCATACATATAACTTATTTCATGTATGATATATTCCTTTTGTTTAAAACCAACAAGACAAAATAAAGGTAATGAATAGAATAGAGTTACAGGTAAAATAATTTATTTGTGTAACTTATTCTAAGTACAAATAATTAATTTAATTATTTTATCATGTATTTTAAAATAATTAGATATATTTATTTATTATATTAATCATATTAAATTTTTAGATAAGTTAGAAAAACCCTTTATATGATGTTATAAATTTTGAGTGTAGGGACATTAAATCACTGTTTGAGGTACATGAGCATATGGCTCAGTCATTTCATAAAAAAGAATTAGTGAGTACACAGATAATTAAGATTCAAATCATTTCAATCATAATGTAGTAAAAATTTTTGTTGCCAAAATGATGGTTAATTAATCAAATCCAAGATGGGGTGAATTAAGTTGATTTTTTTTTAAAAAAAAAATCCCAATGTAATTTATGGAGGTGCTTGTGGAGGATGTTTAAATTGATAAAATAAGAACAACCTTAAAAACATTTCAGTTGATATTGAATGATAAACTTGTCAATTTCATGAAACTTTTTTATGTCGAAATAATCTTAATTCATTTATCTGCATCGGCATATTACTCTATTAATTTAAACATTTTATGTATTATAAGTAAGGTCGGTAAAATAAAGTAATTTTTTTAAAAAGTAATTTTATCCATTTTTAAGGTGATCTGAATATTAAAGTTAATTTGCAAATCAATTCAAATCTTATCTTCTTTTTTTGTTAGAAAATTTTATATTATTTATAAGTTTTTAATATAAGTATTTCTAGCTCAAATCAATATAATTGAAAGTGAATTAAATTAATTTGAAAATTAAATTTAATATTTCAAATATATATGTTAATAAAAAAATTATTTTATTTTACAGAGAAAGATTATAGTTAAAAAATACATCCTGATTATCTCTAACAGTCTTTTCTACTAAAAATAAATGTCTACATCTCCCGTGTCCATGAATCAGTCACTTCACATTTAAAAAGTAAAATGATTAATCATCTAAAAAATTCCTCCCATTAATTTAAATATAAGATTTAATAATGAGTCCAAGTCTTTCCTTAGTTAATTATAGTAATTCTATTACATCACTTTTCAAATATTTGTATTGGCTAAATTTTTTTAGCATAAGTATGCAAAATATTTATTTTATTTTGCACGCCATAAATATACTAAAATACTAGCAATACCACCACTAATCATTGTTACAAATTATCAAACTTCTTTCAAAATTATCCCACCTCCCAAAGGCTACTTTAACCACTTTGTATTTGTCTTAATCTCCAATTTGCTCTTGCACGAGATAATTTCCCTTAAATTTACTTTACTATTTTTTATTTTAATTATATGAGATATTTAAAAATAATTTTACTTCACAATAAATTATAATACGTAATTAATCAATTAACTCATTATATATATATATTTCCCTCCTCACATCTTATAATTAATTTTTATGTGTATTACCATTTATCTAATAAATATTTTTCATTTATAAAGTACAAGACATTTGATTAGGCCCCTCAAATAAAAGGATATTGAAAAGCTTGTGTAAGAATACTTTAAAGCCAATGTCAAAACCCCTTGTTGCTTTAAGGAGAAAAAAAGATGTGGCAAACCAGATGGGTCACAATAATAATCTCCCAACAAAGATGAGTGGGGTTGCATGATATAAAGTCTAGAACATGCCCTTTAGTTCATACCCACTTCTCTTCATTATTAAGCTTAACTTTATACCAATACCTGTTGGTCCAATTTTTATAATATGAATAAACAACTCATTTTGCTTATTGTAGTTATTATATGATGGCTGGCCTCCATACACGCTTATATTGCTTTCAAATTTCAAACCATTGACTTTGCTTTTTTCTTTGATCTCAAACCAAATAATAAAACCCTTTTCACATTAACATTGTTTTTGGTTGCTTCAAGATCTTATTTCTTTAATTGAAGGCCTCAAGGAAAGAGAAAATACTTAAAATATTAGGATACTAAATTTTGAATTTTTTAATAAACTAAAATAAAAAGATTAATAAATATTTTCTACAATATACAAGATGTTAAAAAATATAAAAAAGAAGTACATGCAGAGGTTATGGGTTTCCAAGGATAAAGAATTAAATTTGTAATATGATAAATTGATAAGTATTGTTTTTAAATTTTTTAAATGTTTGGATGAAATCCTTAACACATCTTCTTGCTTCTTAAAATCATCAACTTCTAAAATGAGACAATTACATACTTTGCAAAATAAAATCTCCTTAATCCTTTCTAAGACTACATTTAAGAGAGTTTAGTACATTTAA
This sequence comes from Hylodesmum podocarpum, assembly GCA_026586105.1. Lineage (NCBI taxonomy): Eukaryota > Viridiplantae > Streptophyta > Magnoliopsida > Fabales > Fabaceae > Hylodesmum > Hylodesmum podocarpum. Next base: position 1,337,516 of record JALJEV010000519.1, on the reverse strand, counting down.
GAGAGTTTAAAATTTTAAAATATTAGGATGAAATCCTTAGCACATCTTCTTGCTTCTTAAAATCATCAACTTCTAAGATAAGACAATTACATACTTTGCATAATAAAATCTCCTTAATCCTTTCTATGATTACATTTAAGAGAGTTTAGTACTATTTTTGCTTTTTTCAAGATTGTGTATCTCTATTTGATTAGGTATCTCTTGACAGGTGATTACATCTAATATACTTTTTTTTGACATTTGTGGACAAATAAACATTCAATATTTGCTTAGAAATGTGAAATTTCCTATGTACAAATTAACACCATCCCCAATCAAACCTTCCCCTAACTACCCCGTATTCAACAACCCTTATCCAATTTCTCAGCTAGACAAATTGAAAAAATGAAAAATAAAAAATCACCCAAATTGACATACAAACTGAAAAGGTGGGTGAATCAAATTAAAAAACCAACATGAAGAAGACAACAACATGTTACATGAATGCAAGGACAATATCATTAGTATGAACAAGAACAATCATCATTTTCGTCATCATCAACAATCTCATCAAAGAAAGGATCTTTGAGAAGCTCAGCTGCAGAAGGTCTATTCCTTGGCTGAGCAAGACACTTCTCAATGAAGGCCTTAACTTCTGGATCTTTGACCTTGTTCAATGCTGCAGGTCTAACTCCAGAAGAAACCTTCTTGTATATTTGTGCAACATTGTCACATTCACTATAAGGAAGCTCAACTGTTACCATTTCTAGCACGCACATCGCAAATGAATATATATCCACCAATTCTGTGTAGTCTTCATCATATAATTCTGGAGCCATGAACTCTGGTGTACCAAGAATTGTGTGAGCACAATGATTCTTCCCCACAATTGCTGCCAAACCCAAGTCACCAATTTTGACCTGAAGACCATGGAAAAAAATAAAACAAAAGAAAATTACTAACAACTCATCTTTGGTTACTACATTAATTACAGCATAGTTAAGATTACAAATTCAATTTGTTATTCCACAAACATTACAAATTCAATTTGTTATTCCACAAACAATGTGATTCTATTGTTTTTGCCTAAGGTGAGAAGAAACTCAGTTAACTTTGACTACAAGTTTGGCTGTTTTTAGAAAGAATATGATAAATCTTTCCTTGAAATTTCTCGTTTGGTTGTCACAATTGACAACCTTCTTACTATTAAAGATATTACATGTATTTATAAACTCACTTGACATCGTTTATTTTTTCATATGAGACATTATTTACGTCCCAACTCACATGATATTGTTTATTTTTTCGATGTGAGACGTTGTTTACGTCCCAACAGAGATATCATCCATAACTTCTCTAGTTAATTACTTAGATCTCATACAGAGTCAAAGAAAATTAATTAAAAGTATAAGAATTAAAATATTCAGCTTTTTCTTGATTTTTATTATTATTATTGTAAACTTTCACCTAGTTAATCAATCAAACATACGAACAGAAAGAAGAAAAAAAATGGTTAACCTGGCCAGTATTTCCATTGACAAAAACATTGCTGCAATTGAGATCTCTGTGGATGATGCAGGGATCATGCAAGTGCAAATAATTCAACCCTTTCAAGATCTGCTTAGACCACTTCTTAAGTGCTTTCATTGAAACATGTCTATGTTTCTTCCTATACTCCCTCAAATTGCCACTAGTACAAACCTCAGTGATGAAATTCAAAGTGTTACGTTGCTCATCCCTCCACACACTGTAAAGGGCAATGATGTTTTTGTTGGTCAAGCTTCTTAACAACCTCACTTCAGAGTAAAGCCTCTCCACCATTGCAGGGTCATCACAGAAGTTCCTTAACTTCACTTGGTTCCATGCCACCTCTATTCCTTCTTCTTGATCAAATGCACGGTACACTTTCTTCACAGCACCACTCCCAAGTAATTCACTGTATCTACCATAGCGACCAGTTGGATCGGTCTCAACAAATGGCTCAGAATCTTTGTCAGATGAATCAGAGTTAACACTCGGCATCTATCACATTCAACATCAAAATCAAACCGTATCAAACCAAATTCTGCATGTCAATAAATTTTGTGGGAAAAAAAAAGAAACAAACTAACAAACAAAACAATAACATAATCAACCCCATTAAAGTTCAGATCATGATTCTTCTTTCACATTGAAATTTTTTCAATGTAAAATCAAAACAAAAACAGACAGAAGGATAAGAAGAACAAACTGTTGTGTCACACTGGAAAAATTCAATTTTTTTTTTTTTTGTTGTTGTATAACATGAGATATATATATTACAAGAAAAAATGAAAACAATAAACACAATCTTTTTAAAAAATTGGCTCTAAAACTTACCCACCTAAAAATGAGCAAGAAAAAAACAATTTTTGCCACTATAAACAAAATTTCAATTCAAACACGTCCTTAATCTCCAATTAAGACATGGTCAAGTTAATTTTCCAATAATTTCTGACAAAAAAAAACAGTCAAAATTATGAATATGCAGTGGTTTTGTATCATATAATAAAAACTTCTCTCTAACATGAAACAAAACAAGTAAAACAGAGAAGCATACTGCATACACAGAATGATTGAAATCTGGTGTGTTATGTTACGTGAATTATGAGTAAAAATGAGAACTTTAGTTAAGAGAAAGAATAGTAATTAATGAAGAAAAAAAATGCAAAATTAGAGAGAAGAAGGGTTACCATGAAGAGAAACCGAATGCTTGACCCTGAAGGACAAAAAAGTGTGCAGCTTTCGGCAGAAAAACAGAAGCTGACTACGCTCCAACCTTAAAATCTGACACACAAAAAGAGGAGAAACCAATACGTGTTGCTTCTAACTATTTATATACGATCAGTGTTCATGTCAGCGAAATTTAATTCTTATTATAAATTAATTGTATTAATCGGTTTTTCTTTTATTTTTTTTCTTTTCCAATTCGATTTTTTGACTGAATTTTGTTGAAAGAAATGCGTTTTTTTTAATTGGGTTACGAAATTTAAATTCGATAAAGATGGGTTGATTTTAAATTATTATTAAAAATGAGTAAGAAGCTTGATTTTTGGAAATAACAATAAATATTGGTAGAATTGACTAAAAAAATAAAAAAATTGGTAGAACTTTATTCTTAAATGGGTTTTTTTAACTCAATTGTATTGTAACCACTCGTCGTTGAATCTTCGTTGTCATGGAAGATGTTGTAATAATGTCAAGAGAATAAATTTTTTTCCCATTTATTTTTAAGTATAAAGAAAAGGGATTAAAATTTTAAGTGTAGTAGGTATTTTTAATTAAATATTTTCTCTATTACTTGTTTAAAAGAATTATAACATTACATTCTAAGTAAGGACAAATTTTTTGTTTCTTACCTTTATGGTTGTGAGGAAAGTCAAATAGTGGAAGCTGGCAAATAATTAATGTGAAACGAGTGAGAAATAGTAAGACACGTTTATTTGTTATGCAAAATTTGATTAGTGGGTCGAATGCGTGTAAGAGATAATGTGAGAGTATTTTATGTTTGAATTGTAGCTTTCCAGGTAATGGGAAAAGAGGTGTCTGTCTTCTTGTTGGGGAAAGTGTTATTCATCATATCTGCTACTATTTGTTTTCCAAGAAAACATTAGAACAAGAAAGAAAAGAAAAGAAAAAGAAGAAGAAAGAACACAAAGAGTTTGTGGCTTCAGAATCATATTCCATCTTTATTGACAGGAATCTGGATAAAGATAAATGGGAGAAAGAAAAGGTTTACAACTCAAATGAGAGATGATTTTGCTGTTTATATTAAAATATGATTAATACATAATGTATGATTTATTAAAGAAAAATGTTTAGGAGAAAATTGTATATAATAAATAACTGTATAAACAATCCAATAATTAATTATAAATTATGACAAGAATAAAATATGTGTATATGTTTATCTTTTATGAATAAATTGATTGATTTGTAGCATATTAATTAATAAATAAATAATTAAATAATTAATTATAAAATATGAAAGAAAATAATATATATATATATATATATATATATTATTAGAGTGAATTAATTAGTTAATTATATATTATTTGTTAGTAAAATAAAATTCGTTATTAATAACATAATTAAATTAAAATTTATAAAAGTGATGTAGATTCATTGTGGAGCTTTTCTAATATGGCGGAGTAAAATTGGATTTATAATTTTTGAAAATGTATAAAAATAAATAAATATATATATTGAACTTTTCACTTTCTCAGATTTAGAAATATCCTTCAGTAACCTATTGTATTCTTTTAAACAAATTTTAGTTTAGTTATATATTTATAAATACTTCATATAATATTTTTAATTAAAATATTAAAAATATAATAAAATATTAAAATATAAAGATGAGAAAAAATAGAATAAGACATCATAATATTATATGACATTTATTTATAATTTAAATATTAACAAGAGTAAGATGAGGTAAAATAAGTTACACAAATTATAAGTAAATAATATATATATATATATATATATATATATATATAATTTAGTAATTTTGTAAGAGAATGTGATCATAGTTTCTATTATCCCATCTCATCCTAAAAAAAATCTCTGTCTACAAATCTTATTCAGTCCAATAAGAATTTTTATTTACATTTTCATATTCTTGTTCCTTCGAATAATCCAAAAACTTAATTTTCACTTTTCTGTCACAAATGAAGGCACGTGTTTTGATTTTAATATTATAACACAATAAAGACTTAACTTTACCTGTTACATACGATAAGTTGAATGTGTGAGAAAATTAAATGAAACAAATAAGAATAACATAGAAATTGTTTAGTTATAATTTATTTTAGGTAGATCATTGTAATTTTCTTAATACAACTTTTCTCATTCGTGTAGATAAATTGAAATAATCGTAAACTAGCTTAAATAAATATTGACTTTATTTTTTATTTATAAAAAACAGATATGAGTGTTGACAACCATTTTCAATCAAATAAATTAGACTATTTTAGTATATGGAATGAATTATAAATAAATTAATTATTATCTTTTTTAGATTTAAAAATAAACGATCGTTATAATCTTTGTTTAAATAATTGTTATTTTTATTTATCAGAACTGGAGCTGTTGTTATATATATTATACAAAATTATTACAGAACAACATACGATTTGAATCCTCTAATTTAGTTTTTATATTATTATTATTCACGTGTTCACATTTATATTTTATAAACGGTCCCAAAATTTAAGGGTTGACTAAACATATTAAAAACAAATGATTATTATGAACTAATGAGTCGCATGTGATGTAGTAGTATGATGTAATTTGAAATTAAATATTTTTCTTATGAATGAAGCAAGTAATGCTTTAAATCAATCAAAACCATATATTATTCAAAGATTTTTCTCTAATTTTTTATTCACGTCATATATTATATCACCGTTTTCTTTAGAACTTCATTAAAAAATCATCTTTCTATCTATCAAAAAAAAATTGGTAAAACTCTCTTTTTGTTATTGAATGAAATCTTGTGTTACCTCAAATAACAAAGATTAACTCAAGTAATCTTCATAAAAAAATATTTATAATGACAAGATATATATTAAAATCAAACTCTAAAAAAATGTTGTAAATTGACTTTATCCCATTATGTGGATAGATATCAAAGATCATGTCAAATCATTGCTGGTTCTATACCTATTAAGTTCATAGTTATCTTCTCATCAAATTGATGATCAAAATATCTTGAAAAAAGAAACTAAAATGATTAATTGGTTGCTAATATCTCACCAGAATTTGTGATAAGAGTTCATTGGAATAATGTGAGAATAGACAGATATATCAATAACTTTTACAACATGGTTTCTCAATGTAAGAATAATGTGATTCTTTCCATTGGAAATAGTCCTATTTCACAGGGAAATACCATTTTTGTTAAGAGTTATTAACTCACATGTATAACTTTCATGCTACTACTATAAGTTAATTATTTGTATCATATAGTATAAGTTATGACTATCCCTTTCAATTTCAACAACCATGAAAGACCATGAATCATGCCAATGTGCCATTTACCTAAAGAAAGAAAAAAGAAAAAGTGGATTGATTATCACTTAGGGTTCAAGACTTGACTTCCAATAATGATCAATTATGCAAATTGTATATTTATTTCAGTTTATTTTAAGGGACTTTGTTCCCCTTAACTTGTTGACAAAGTTTTTTTTTTTCTTTTTCAAATGGAAGTAATTAATTATTTCTTAAAAGTTAAACTAACATTGATATAAATATAGAGTAAATCAATCTTTCTTTGGTGGAGGTCTTAGCTTAATTTGTTAAATAGAGTGTGTTAGTTGTTATAATTTTTTTTGGTTGTTTTGTATACAGTTTTTATGAATAAAAAACCAATCCTTCCCAAAAATAACAACGTAACATACCCAACTTAACATATTATTCTATGCGTTTAAATAAAGTTAAATTATATTGTATTTTTATTAATATTACAAGTAAACATGTAATTAAAATCAAAATATCTGCATATATGATATGTTTCCATACGTAATCACGGATCTCATATCAAAGGAACAATATCCTCCTCTATAATAAAAATTAAGATATTTATTTTATCGATGTTTCAATCCAAAAGGGAAAAAAAACTAGCTTTGGATTTTAATTATACTTGAGATTTTAGATTACCTTATGAATGTTATCATTATATATATATATATATATATATATATATATATATATATATATATATATATATATATATATATAATATAATCAAAGCAAAATTTTGCCTCACCTAACTGAATTTCAATAAAAAAAATACTTAATAGAAAAAAATGTATTGTCAATGTAAAATTATACCATCAATCAATTACAATTCATGATACAAGTTACTCTTAAAAATAGTTAGATAAAAATAAAAAATTCTAAAGATGTAAAATTTTATGATTGGTTGACATTGTTAAAATATATACATGGTCAATGTATTTCAATTGAATCCATATAAAAAAATGTTATGACTTAATGAAAAAGGTAATAATTTCCAAAAAAAAATCATTTAAAATTAACAAGTTATATTTATGATATAAAAAATATGAAAAATAAATTATAATAAAGTAAGACATGTCTTATACAAAACTTCTATGAATTTACTTAATATTTTGACAGTGTTATTTTTTTTAATTCACAAATATAATTAGTTATTACAAAAATAAATCAATGCTCTATTGGCTCAAATTCAAAATCAAACCAATCGGTCAAAGTGGCACAACTCACTTGATTGAATTGAATAGAGTAAATGAATTGTTGCAAATTTTTGAAATTCATCTTCAAAACTTTAACAAACAATTGCTCCAATAACATTTTACTAACTGGACTGGATCAGAGCAGCCCAAACATAAGGCCCAATTTATCAATTTATCAGTCAACAAACAATTCACAAGTCACAACAGTTGGCAAAAGAACTCACTCAATTAGGGGTGAAAAATAGTTTGAGCCTAGACTTTGCTTAAAAATGTCTAGCATTTAAAAAAAAAAAAATAGGCCTAATTTTTTACTAGCTTTTCTTTTTTTAGTCTTATTCAACTTCTTTAAAACCTCGATTTGTTTCTATAGTTTGTTTGAAAATCAATTTCATATTTAAATTTTGATATAGATTTAACCTCTATCAAAATAAGGTAATCAAGTAAACATATTTTATTATGTAATATAACTTCAATTTTGAGGTCAATTTGACTTTATGTAAATAAACATGTTTAATATTTAAAAGGTAAACAAACACATAGTTTCAATGATTTAGAATTAGATGTCAGATAATAATAATAAAATATTATCTACTTAAACAAATTGACTTATTAAACCCCCCAAAAAAAAAAAAAAACCTTTTTATCAATAACTTAAAACTTGAATTTTTTAATCAAAAAAATTTTCATTAAAATTTGACCTAACTTATTAAAAAAAACCTAATCTAACCTGACATGATGTAAATTAATCCACAGAATCATGTAATGTAACCTATCCTATTCACATTACTGCATGAATGTTTCCATTAGTATATATATTTAGATTATCTTTTAATTTTATCAAAATCATTAGAGAATAACTGAATATTGCCATTTATTTTTTAAAATTTTCACCAAATAAAAAATAATTCTAATAATTATCCAAAAACATTACATTATTATTTGATTCAATTTAAGGTTCCAAAATCGAAAAAACTGTTAATATCTTTATTCAAAACTTAGAAGAACAGAAAAAACAACAATGGAGTCGTCGAAGACGATCTCCGCCGCTCTGAAACTCGTCGACGCAAAGAAACAGAATCTCAAGAAAGCCTTCGACGAACTTCAATCTCATTCTTCTCTCTTCTCTTCATCTTCTTCATCTTCTTCATCATCTTCGTCTTCGTCTTCTCCATTTCCTCTCTCATGGTCCCACATCGACGCTCACTTCACCACGCTTCACACAACCCTCTCTCACCGCTTCAACCTCCTCCAATCCCTCGAAACCCAACACTCCAAAGTTCATTCCTTTACACCATTTTCCACCGACCCATCACCGGAAAACGACACCGAAACACACTCAAAACGCATCACCGAACTCTGCCAACAAATGAACGCCACTGCGTTGCGTGACTACGTCGGGGAACACTTAAATGAGAAGTTTTCCATCGGAATTGCGCTTCGTAACGCCCTCGAAGTTGCTTCTGATCCTTCATCTTTGATTCTCGATTCACTGGACGGTGTTTTTGGCGCGAAAGCGGTGAAGGGTGACAAGGAAGTGAGGAAGAGGAAGAGGAGTTGCAATGTGTTGTTGCGACAGTTCATGGTTTCGGGTTTGCGTGTGAGTTTGAATGTGAGGGAGAAGGCGAAGAGGGTGTGTGTGGAATGGAGGAGGAGTTTGCTTAGTGTTGGGGGTGGTGGTGATGGTATTGGGGCTATGGCGTTTTTGCATTTTGTGGTGGCGTTTGGGTTGTTATCTGAATTGACGCAGAATGAGATTGTTACTTTCTCTGCTATGGTTGCAGCGAATGATGAACTTGTTCAGCTGTATCGGAGTGCTGGTTTGACAGATAAAGTTCCAGGTTGGAACTCCTTGGTTAGATTTGGTTTTTAGTTTCATTTGAGTTGTTAGAGATCATTGTTTTGTTCTTGTGTCCATTGGTATTACTAGAAATTGTGGACAAATGTGACTACTATTGTGGTCATGAACACTTTAAAAACGTTGACATTGTGGCTTGAATCATGGTTGTGGCCTGTTTTTTTAAACCTTGGTTAGGAGATTGTAATGTGTGACTTTGTTTGTGTTTTTGTTTTATTGTTGTAGTATGTTAACAGATGCATTGGACTTGGACTTTGTAGGTTTTTTAGATACTGGTATAAGGTTGTTATTTGAAATGATGATGCTGCATTGTGTTTTGCTTTGTTGTTAGGAGATGGTATTATGATGTGACTGTGTTTGTGCTTTTGTTTTGTTGTTGTAGCTTGTTAACTGTTGTGACTTGTGACACTAGTGTTTTAGGGACTAAAAATATCATTAACCCTTGGTGTTTGACATTAGGAAAAATATTTGGTAGACAACTAGAATACGTGGATAACCCGACAGCTAGTTAAAAAATGTGTAGAAAGAGGAAGAAAGAGAAAAAATTAATAAAAGAAATACATATACGTGTATATTTTGTGAGTGAGTTAGAGTTAGCCGTGAAATAAAGTCGTTGATGTTATGTGGTGGAGTTGTATTTTTTTATTTATTTTTAAATGATTTGAGGTTGTTATTTGAAATGGTGATGCTGCATTGCTGCCATTGTTTGATTTTTAGTGTCACCCTTTTTGGTGGTTTAGTTTGTGATACAATGTTGTTTTGCAGCTCTTGTTCAGAAACTTCTTGATAAAAGCAAACATATTCTGGCTGTCAAGTATGTTTGTGAGTTCAATCTTGCTGATAAGATTCCACCAGTTCCCATTCTGGAAGCTCATGTGAATGAGTCTCAGAAACTTGCAAAAAGACTTTCTGAGGAACGGAGACCACTTGTAAGTATGCTCCCCTTCATTGGTTACCTGCTGTATGATGTCACTGCCAGTATTGATTTGACTGTTTTTGCAGAATGAGATCACGGCGAGGGAAATTCATGCACTGAAATCTGTGATTAAGGCTATTGAGAGTCACAATCTTCAATCTGACTATCCACCTGAAATCCTTGAGGAGCGTATAGAGCAATTGATGAAGCATAAGGCAAATGTAAAACATGCTGCATTGGCTAAGCCTCCTCAGCATCAGCAGAAACAAAGTGGGAAAAATCATCATAGAATGTCTGCTCTGGCTGGTTCTGCAGCTGTTCTGAATAGTGTCAGCGGTGCCACTTCAACCGAACACTACTACCAACAACCTCATTTCCAGTCACCAGGTTTGTTGCCGGAACATCTAAATCCGTACACAAGCTTGCCAACCATGTCATACACCATGAAGGCTGCAACCCCTACCATCTTGCCCTATACAGGCTCTTCAACTGGGTCTTATGGTCTTGATGGTGTTCCAATGGGTTCAAGTAGCAACCTTGGTCAAGGTGGTTCTCTACCAAATTCATCAGAGTCATCTGTGCTGTCTGGTTATTATGATAGTGTCTCTGCTAATGGTGGTTATGGTCCGCAATATTCTTACCAAACATCTTATCCTCAGTAGATCAAGAAATTACCTTTTCTTTTGAATACTGAACTCTTGGCTTGGTAGCTTGGTATTAGCTTCTTCTGGCTTTTAGTTGTTAATAGAATAGCTTGTTTTGTTGATCCTCGTGATTATAGACTGGAACTAGATTCAACAATGAAGGATTAAATGATTACTGATTGGTTTCACAATTTTAATTACTTGAATCATTTTGCATCTGCAATTTCAATCACAAGATTTCTAGGATTTTTCTTCTAAAACGTAGGGTAATCCATCCATTCTCCAAGCTTTAACATAAAGCCTAGGAGCATTGTATTGGTTTTTCTCATACATAGTGGAATTCCCTGTATGAATTGTATCTGTGTCATGTCTTTACCTTTCATATCATCATTGGTCAAATTTGTTGGATGTCTCTCACAAGTAGGACTGGTATTCAGTAGTTTCCCACCTCTGCTTCTTTGTTTTCTTTTGTGTTTTGGCCCATTTATGAATGGCCTGTATGAAATTTATAAAAAAAAAATCTGTTAGCTTTATTTGCTTCCTTTGGACATGGCCTTTCTCTCAAGAACAATAAAAAGAAAATATGTTTTACTTTCTTTAAAGGGTTAAATATGTTTTTGGTTTTTATTATCTCTCTAAAGTCAAAACTTTTGGTCCCTAAATATCACATGGAATCAATTAACTCCCAATTGTTTTTTTAAGCTCTAAATAAATGCTAGGGGTTAAAAACAATGATTTCAAAATTTGAAAGAAAGGAAACTCCAGGGTTATTTTTTACAGAGATCAAAACTAAAATTTCACTAAATTTATAGGGACTAAAATGTCAAATTATAGAGGGGTGAAAACTGAAGAAAGATTTTAGGGACCAACAATAAAATTTGATTATGTACATGTACTAAAACCATATCTTCTTAAGTAATCATATCTTATGATTGTGAAGTTTGCTTATAGATTACAGTTCCTTCTACTGTATGTTGACAACCTGACGTCTAACATATAATTTTGTATTGCTGTGACTAGCTTTACTAATTGTAATTAAAATATGTAATCTTGAATAGATGTAGACAAATTGATGTTAATGGTAATGGTATTTGATTGATTATGGAATGCATACTTTGGTCTATAATAGTTTATGTCTCATTTTTTAGAAAGCAGCCCAAATTGCAACATGTTTGGGTTCCCATCAGTCACATATTGTTGAATTTCTAAGCCTTGGGCTAGCCCCCATGATTTTGAATCCAAGGCATGTGACACTGAAAATGTAGGAAAATAAACCATTGGGTTATCTATGAGTTAGTCTACGGATTATATATAATTTATTAGCTAAAGTTTTACTTATGAACAGTTAATTACTTAAAGAAAGGTAAGTATACAAGAGAAATTTGAAACTGTTGCACCTATGAAGTGATCTATTACCTTTGAAAAGATGTGTGTATATTATTATTTGGTGTTGTATAAGATTGTTCCTCTCACCTTTTGAGACCATTGCTAATCTTTTTGTATTGATGGTTTTGCTAATATTGTAACATGTAAGAGACCTCGTTTTCTATATGTTTGGAAAAGTTTACTACACATGATGGTTGAGACGTATTCTCAGTGTGTTCCATGAAAAATGGCCGTAGATGACTTGCCAGCTTTCATCTTTATGTCTAGTGAGCAGTGAGAGTATTTCACTGAGAAGAAATGGACCTTGCATCACTAACAAGGTGGCACTCACCAATGCATGACTTGCTTTACGCATAGAATTTGGCTTTGCCAAAGAAACATTGGTGAATATATTATATATATTATGAAGTGTGTGTGTGTGTTTTATAGTTTTTGTTAATGGACTAGAGTTGATTTAGAATAGTTAACATTGGTAGGATGTAAACAGAGTATCAAGAGTTTAATATTAGGGAGGTCAGATTGAAAAGAAGGATATGGTTGATTTAAATAATTTTCAAGGAAGTTTTAATTATAAAATGTATGCAGAAATATTAAACAAATTTAAAAGGCTTGTTGCATTAGAGTTTGAAAGATTATTTGAGAATTTTATGGGAAAATAATGACTTAAAAGATTTTATAATTAATATTTTTAAATATGAATTTATGTGGATTTAATTTGTATGAATATATAAAATTTTAAGGAATTCATGGGTTTATATAAAATATTTTATAATATTTCTTGAAATATAACTAAAAAAATTTACTGATAACACTAAAATAAAATAAAATAATAAAAATTCACAATATAATTATTAAGATAATAATTTTTGTCACTTTTATAATTATCTCATGTCTTATATTACCATTATTATCAATAATAGTAACGGTGAAAATGAAAATAATAATAAGAAATTATATATTATAAAAGACAAATTTTTTTACAAAATTGAAAGATAAAAAAAAAGTTATATATTATAGAAAAAATGTCTCAACTGCGTTAACTAGATTTCTAAGAAAGTAAACGATGATGAATAAAATAAAAATATACAAAGTATGAGTTTAAAATTGGAGAAGTGTTGGTAATATATTTTTATACACTATTTTTGAATAATTTATTATTGATTAAAAAATTAATTTAAAATTACACATTTTAGTAAAACATGCATAATGATTTTGTAATTTTTAATAAATATTAACTAATAATAATGAACTCTGTAGAGAGCATGTTGTTTTTGTAATTTCTGATAAATTTTAATTAATAATAAAAATGAAGGCAAAATATATTTAAACCTAAAATACGAAACAGGTAAAAAAAAAATCTATTTCATTTTTTTAGGCGTTTTAAACTTTATTTCCCTGTAAGCTTGCATTTAATTAAAGAATCAAAATTGTTGCTGTAATCATATTTTGGAAAATGTATTTTTTGGTATGCATTACTTGTAATGCTTTTAAGTGATAACCTGAGATTACTCGGATTAATTTTAAGTGACTAATTTTATCTGGAAAATTTTCTCATCAAATAAGAAAAAAAATGTTCACAGAAAAGCAGGTAATTTTATTTTTGAATAGAAAGCTGTGATATGCAATTAAATTGGATGTGACATGCTTTAGCATTTAATATAGTAAAATTCATTTGGGAGGAAAGAGATAGCTAAAAAATTGCATAGATTTGTCATTGTTTACCTTTTCTCTTCACCTAATCATAGGCTAAGTACACCATTCCTTTTCTCATCTGTCCCAATATTTGTAATAAGTAAAAACACACACCAAATGGAGAAAACAAACTAATGAACATTGAAATGTTTCTATTTCCTGTACTTTTCTTTTCAAGATCATGTTCCATTAATAAAACCTATGCTAAATTATAGTAGTGAACCAAAAATTGAGCCTCAACTTCTTTTTAACCCTTTTTGACAAATTGGTATGAGATTAGTAAAGGTATTTATTAATGTGAAGCAAACATGTTAACTTACTCCTTCCTAGATCTTTACACCATATCCATGAAAAATTGACAACATTCTCATTTATTATTGTCACTGAAAAATACCCAATTTGAATTAAAAGTTCAAGTCAACAATTGCCACATTTAAATGCACTAAAACAATGTAATAAGTGTTCAAAACCACTAACACAACATGATTAACATATGAACTAATTAGGGTTTAATCCATTTTTTCTCTTTGCTACTTCACAAGTACTACTACTTGTTTGTGTGACACAAATGACACATACCCTAAGGGACTTGCCGACAGTGCATTCCTTGAATTGAATGAGTGATCAAAGTTCAAATAACATAGACAAACAAAATCACAAACTGAGGTCATTGCTTGAGAATGAATCTCCTATGCATGTGGTTAAATTATTTGAATCTAACCCTTTGTGGTTTGGCTTTGGCTTTCAAGTTGTAGAAAGGGATACGCAGTTTTGCACCAATCACTCATATTGATTGTGTGTGGTGAAGAGTAACATAGAGTTGGTACTTGGCACACCACTTTTCACTTTCAACTCTTACCTAGTTAGAAAAAAAAAAAAAAAAAAAAAACACATGAAAAATTAAAAATAAAAAAATAATTCTTTTAACGAATAGTAAAATAATCATTTTGTTACAAAATCTTTGTCTAATAGTGAATCATTCATTGACAAAATCATCCACCTATCAGCTTTAAAGAGTCTTAAAAGCTAAATCCACACAACCCATTATTTTCTCTCTCCATCCCATCCAGTCACTTTTTTTTTTTTTTTTTTTCAAACAATGAAGAATAAACAATATATGTGACAATTTTTATCTTGATGTAAAATAAAAAATTATTATTTTTATTTAAAAAATTATTTCACAATCATTTTTAATTGATTGACATTATAATATATTTATTAAACTCTAATAATTTAATAAGGTAGTTTCAATACATTTAAATCAAATTGAATCAATTATTTTCTTAACTTTTAGATAGAAAAATACTTACTTTTTTTTTTACTTTTGTTTTTATTTTCCTTAATCATTTTGATCTTCTTACGGTCTTAAATTATTATTTTTTATTTTAAAAAATTATTCATGATAATTTTAATTGATTGACACTATAATATATTTATTAAACTCTAATAATTTAATTAGGTACTTTCAATACATTTAAATCAAATTGAATCAATTTTTTTTTTAACTTTTAGTAGAAAAATAATTTTTTTCTTTGCTTTTGTTTTTATTTTTCCTTATTCATTTTGATATTCTTATGATCTTAAATAGTATTAGCAAGCATATTAGTTTATTCATTTTTATTATATAAGTTTTTTTTTATCATATTCTAGGTAAAGAAAAGAATCAATTATTTAAAGTAATAAATATAGAAAAATATAAATATTGAATAAAATAAAAAATTAGTTAAAAGGAACAAATAATACCTTAAATTAATAAAATATAATATTAAAAAACTATATAAAATAATTAATTAGAAATGAAAGCTTATAAAGCATAATATAATTAATTATTTTCTATAATCATTTAATTAAAATATATAATTAATATAATTTTCAAAATATTCATTGTAAAGTCAAAAAACAAATCACAAATAATAAATTATAATTAAATAATTATATTTAAAATATCAATATATATTAATTAAATCAAATAATTAATTTATTTTGCATTGGTCAATGTTCAAAATCTGAACTAAAATCTTATAATTAATATGGATTACATTGGTCAATGTTCAAAATGGAAAACAAATCCAATTTAATTAAATATGTTAATATGAATGGATTCTATTATTAATTGAAACTAATCCAACCCACAAACACCCTTACAATTCAACCTCAATTATTACTACTACCATGATGAATTTTTTTTTTTTCATGGCTATGAGTTCAGTCAATGAGAAGTAACAAAAAAAAAAAAAAAAAAAAAAAAAAAAGAGGGTGAGAAAGAAGGGTTTAAAAAGAGGAGAAGAGAGAGTGAGTGATGAATGAGTTTGAGAGACACAGATCCAATTTTACAATTACAAGTCAACTTATTAGTCTTTCTGTGCTCTCAGAACATAGCATCTCTGTGTATTTGTGAAATGACTGTTTTGCCCTTCGGTCTCTCTTTACTTTCCCTTTGATTCTCGCCAACGTCACAACCCACAAGGCCATAATGGACGCTTTCTCCGGCGAACCGCACCGGAGTTCGGAGCTTGAACTTAATGGGGCTTCGGAGGATCCGAATCGAACTGGGTCGGGTCAGAATTCGACTGCGAGGTACAAGCTCATGTCGCCGGCGAAACTTCCGATCTCGAGGTCGCCGTGCATCACGATTCCTCCGGGACTCAGTCCGACGTCGTTTCTGGAATCTCCGGTTCTTCTTTCCAATATGAAGGTTAGTGAGTTAGTGAGTGAATGAGTGTGTGTGTTCTTTTGTTTCTTCTTCTGTTGGGACTCCAATTAAAGTGTGAAAATGAAATGGTTTGTGTTATGAGGAGAAATTTAATTTTTTTTCAAAGGGTTTTGTGTTTTCTAAGAGGGAATGGATTAAGAGAAGGAAAAGTAAATGCTTCAGTGAGTTCATCGGGGGAATGTTTTTTTTGTTTTTTGAGCTTATTTTTGGTCAAAGGTTGTGTTTTTCCTGTTTTTTTTTTTACTTGACCCATGTAATGTAAAGGTGACTTATTGTGAGTGGCGTATCAAAAATTTGTTTTTTGTTTTTCACTATGATTTTCTTGGGGTTTTTCAGCTACTCAATAAGGGGTATCTGGGTTAGTGTCAAATCTTGTTATTTGGGGGGAATAATTTGATGACTTAAAATGACTTGATTTGAATGCTGATTAGTAATGAGCTGAACATGCTACTTTTTGTTGTGTGAAATTCGAAATTCTTATATGCTGGTTTAACCTTATGGCAAATTGCTTCTTTAGAGCTGGCTCTTTACTTGTTTGATTTTGATCCTTCACTTAGTAGTACATTTTTGTGTATGGGTCCGTTAGGTTCTGATGCTTGCTCTTGTAAGATTATATGAATTGGCTGCTTTATGCTCTAATAAATACTGTATTCTGTTTTTGTGGAATATAGCTTTAGCGGAGGATCACTCGACATTCTCCTTTTATTTATTTTAATCTCAGTGTTGTTTTTTCACATAATGAATCTTCTTTTTTGTTGGTGCTTGCCCTTTTTGTTTGTTTTTGTTTCAACGGTGCAGCAGAGTGCACAGAAAGAAGTTTTCTTCTTTTCCTTTTACTATTTGTATATGTGGAACAATCGAATCAATTCATTAATAACGATTAGTGGATTGATTTTAGTTTTGTGTTGTGAGAATAGTATAAGGAATGTCACAAAGATTGTGGGTCTAGATTTTTTTAAAGGACTTGTTTCTAGCTTTAATTGTCTGGATGGTCCTAATTTGAGTTGAATTCTGTGCTACATTCATGTGGGAGTGGCTTTTCTTTGTTATGATTGATTGTTTAACTAACTTTTGCATATCATAACATACTATGCTATCTTTGTCATGTGGAGTAACGGCCTCCAAATAAACAACATGCAATATCATCAAGAGGAGAAAACAGAGAACTTTGCTTACGCAATATTTTAGTGGCCCACTTGCATCACTGGCTGATAAAACTGTTCAATTAGTTTATTTATTCTGATGATTATATATATGCTCTCTTTCCGTTGATATTAATTACTGATTTCATAGGTTGATTGATTGCTATTTGAGGCCTTTGCAGGTATTCAGGAAGTTGCATTTGTTTTGCCTTTTCCCTTCTCTTTCTGTTGTTTTTTCTGAGATTATAATTGTTTCCAGTATCTTTTTATGCATTTGAATCTGTAATTTTCCATTTTACTCAAAAAGTGTTGCTTGAAGAGCATAGTAATCACAATGTTATTTGTGTCCACCCTTTGCAGGTGGAGCCTTCACCGACTACAGGGTCCCTTTTTAAGCTTCAACAAACATTACATGGTTCTAAGGGTTCTGCTGCCTCTGCATGCTTTCCAGTAACCACTGCATGCTTCAATACCAATACTGTTGATGACAGAAAATCAAGCTTCTTTGAGTTTAAACCACTTAATAGATCGAATATGGTAATCAAAATTGATGTTGGCAACACTTCGATTAATATAACTTTCAAATCACATGGCTTGACTTTTTGTTTTTCTTTCTCTTGTGATTTTATTTGCTTTAAATCTGTATACTAAGTAACACAAGATGGGATGATTAAACAGATATATTGTTGTTACCCATCACTTTGTTGTACAAGACACAATCGATTCCTAAAGTCTTATATTTAAATTGTCTTACAATTTATAATCCTTTAAATAGGTTTATTTTGGCATGCTAAAGTGTTAGATGGAAACAAATTGCATCATGTTTCATGTTCTGATTAATATTGTTTTGAGGATTACTAATTGCCTAGCACTTACTCGATGTTATTCACTCATGTTAAGGTTCCTGCAGACTTCAACAACCATGTAAGTAAACAATCTGCACATGTAGAAGGTCCAGGAAAAGCTCAATCATATGCAGATGAAAGTGAGATAGCAGTTCCTTCTAATGAATTAAGCCTATCATCACCTGTACAAATGGTTAGTTCTTGTGCTAGTGCTCCTGTTGATGTTGATTTGGATGATATTAACCACAAAGGCAACACAGCTACTGGGATTCAAGCCTCACGTGTTGAGGTTAAAGGCAGTGGACTTTCTGTTGCTGCTGAGAAAACATCTGATGATGGATACAATTGGCGAAAATACGGGCAAAAACTTGTTAAAGGGTGTGAATTTCCACGCAGTTATTACAAATGTACACATCCTAACTGTGAAGTGAAAAAACTTTTTGAACGCAATTATGATGGTCAAATCACTGACGTAATTTACAAGGGAACACATGATCATCCTAAGCCTCAACCGAGCTGCCGATACTCTAGTGGTACTGTTATGCCTATCCAAGGAGAGAGATCTGATAAGGCTTCTTTGGCTGGCCAAAGTGGTAATACTAGCCAGATGTTTATCATAGCTTCCATTTTATTATTACTTATGGCAAAGAAAATAAGCCGGCTTTCTCTTTTTTCTATTTCTTGTAGACAAAGCATCCACTATGTATGGTCAGATGTCTCATACTGCTGAGCCCAACAGTACCCCGGACTCATCACCTGTAGCAACAAATGATGATGGTTTAGAGGGTGCGGGGTTTGGGTCAAACAGGAACAATGAAGAGGTTGATGATGATGATCCCTTCTCAAAGCGAAGGTATGGCAATATGTCGAAGCTCTGGATTTTCTCCACCATGTGTGCTCACTTGCTGCTGCTGATTTTTTTCATTTTTGTTGGGCAGAAAAATGGAACATGGAAATGCTGACATCACTCCTGTAGTTAAGCCTATCCGAGAACCACGGGTTGTTGTACAAACTTTGAGTGAGGTTGATATATTGGATGATGGATACCGCTGGCGTAAGTATGGGCAAAAGGTGGTGAGAGGCAATCCTAATCCAAGGTATGTCCTCTTGTTGGTAAAATTTGGAATATAAATTTGATAAATAAATTCCAATTTAATGTATGTGCTTTGCCAAATGATTTTATTACTATTATCAAGCTTTTGCTCTTGTACTAACTGCTGTCTAGACTCTAGACAACTATTGAAGTGAGGAATCAACTTGATATAATAGTTTATTGAAGTCTATACATTCACTTCTCAATCATGTTACTCTACAATATGTTTATTTTATTATAATTGGTGTGGTGGATGGTGTTTCATGGTTTCAAGAATAGCAATAATTGCACTAAATTCTGAATTTTCACATACTCTGCATATGAAGCTAATGAAAGGATTCGGACATTCGGTAAGGGGAATTTCACTTGGATGAATTTGGAAGCTGTTTTAAATATTCATTCAGAAGCTTTTTATCTTTGTGGTTTTTGTTACGGGTCAAATGTTTGATATTTGCAATGTTTTACTTGGTAGTAGAAGGTTGATTAGAACCAATGGGGATTGAGGATGTTAAAGAAGAACTAGAATGATTAAATACGTACTACATAAGATACAAGTTGAAACTTGGGAGAATGTTTGCTAAAAGCTTGCTAAAGAAACGCAGTGGCAAACTGAAGTGGTTACTGTTGACTATTAGATATAGGCAAGTGGTGAATAGATGTTGCTCCCAAAGGAAGGAGTGAACATAATTTTGCAAGCCAATACCAGGTCATCGAGACAATAGTTATTGATGTGAATGTCCTTATTACAGACTCAAAACATCACTTTTCATGATTCCTCTGTTATATTAGAGTTTCGCATCTTCAGGAAATGCTTAAATGCATGGAATTTAAATCAAATGTGTGCTTAGACCTTGATAGATTAGGCTTGTTACATGTTAATGATCCATGCTTATAATACAAACTTACTGCATGGAATTCAAATCAAATGTGTGCTTAGACATTGATGGACGAGGCTTGTTACATGTAAATGATCCATGCTTATGATCCAAACTTACTGCAGCACTAAAATATGGTACTTAACTGTGTATTTATTGTTAATCATGTATCATACTATACTTCTATGCAGGAGTTATTACAAATGCACAAATGCTGGCTGCCCTGTCAGAAAACATGTAGAGAGGGCATCTCATGATCCAAAAGCAGTGATAACCACATACGAGGGTAAACACAATCATGATGTACCAGCTGCAAGGAATAGCAGCCATGACATGGCAGTACCAGCAGTTACTGTAGTTGGACAGACAAGAATCAAGTTAGAAGAAAGTGATACTATTAGTCTTGATCTTGGTATGGGCATTAGCTCACCTGCTGAACATAGATCAAATGTGCAAGGGAAGATGCAGCATTCTGGTTTCGGGGACCCTCAAATTCACACCAGCAATTCCAATTTCAAGTTTATTCATACTACTCAAGGTCCAATGTACTTTGGTGTTCTAAATAACAGCTCAAATCCCTATGGTTCTAGAGACAATAGGAGTGATGGTCCATCTTTAAACCATGCCTCATATCCGCAGAGCATGGGAAGAATACTAATGGGTCCATGAATTTGATTACATAACAGATTTTATAATAAAAAGTTGAGTAACATTTTACTTTCTTTTTTATTTATTTTTGGCGGGTATAGCATCAAATTGTAACATCTCATTTTCTGTAAGAAAATGCAGATAGTTTTTTCATGTTTATATCACTATTCTACAGCTGCTATTTGGTAGAATTGGTAGCAGCTCCAAGTTGACTCTTAAGTCTAATTGCCGTTTGTAATTGCATAATTATAATTATATCCAAATTCTTCTGTATAAATATCAAGCTGATATCTGAGCTGCTTCTACAAAACCTGGTAAAAATGCATGTCGTGTTCACAATTTCACGTTCAATAACCTCAGTCCATAGTCCCCACTGCCCTGGTTACAAGTAGTACACACCCCGTGATTGATGACCTGTTTTGATACAGTGAAATTGAAGTGCATGTGATGATACCTTGAATTTGTACACACACGTTGGATATTCTGTGTTTTTGGTTAGATTACTATATTACACTCCCAAACATGAGTTTTTTACAAGATTGACGAGAGATAAATAATATAAAATATAACTTTATTTTTCAGTCAAATGTAATATGCAGTCAATTAATCAATTCATTCACAGAATATATATATTTCTCTCTCTTCATATTTTATACATTATATTTTATAATTTATTATCTGCATATTTTAATTGTCTACCAAATATTTTTCTCATTAGATATTACATAAATCATTGTCTCCATCTTCTATTCACACATGGAAAATCTATGTGGCATGTTATACATATTACGTACACATACCTTATCCTAACTTTAACAATTGACTCCGCTGTCATATTTGATGTTTCATTGTCACATGTTAACGTGTGATTAGTTAACACGTGATTAGTTTAGCGTAGTACTAGTATTTTGAGTGCACTCAAGAATTTTTCTAGAAAGAGGGAAACAAATGAAAGGTGATGAAGCCAATTGCATAATTGTAATGTAACTGAAAGTGTTAGCATTTTAGGATGAATTTCAACAAATATACATCTTGCACTTGACACGACATGTCTAGATTTAGGATGAATTTCTTGTATTAATCAATAGGGATTTAGATGTTGCTATCATTGGAATATAGAAGAAGTACATTCTTGATGACGATTGGATTCTCTTGGCTTTATCTTTGAACCATTCTGACATGTTCACGTTGGTCTTTAATTGCAGTGCAAGTAAAGTACAACTTTCTTAAATTCATAAATTTTTGTCTTAGCTTAACCAGGATTGAAGATTGAAGAATCATCATGCAGCCACGTCGTGCCTAATTTATGGAACCAAGATGGTATGGGTTAAGGGATGATCCTCCCCTCTCAGAGTCAGATGAGAGCCACACCTATGAGCACAATTTTGTATTCTTACCATATCATCATCATCTACAACCCTTTGGAGCATTATAACATTTTTATGTTAATGTGAATGCATGGTTCTTGTTTTTGAACAAATAAACACCTAATTAGAGATAACAAAAGTTTGATCTCTTATTTACTTTATTTACCATGTGAATAGAAAAAGTAATGCTAGTGTTATGACTCTTTATACCAAAAAAGAAAAAAGTCACAACCATGTTTTTGTATGATTATGTCTCTTATATGTGAAGCGACTTTTCAGTACCAATATACAAACTGTTTATATTCTGTGTAGTCTTTTAGAGTTGAGCATATTGCTTTTTCTTTTTCTTAAATGAAAAGAGAAATTATATTTATATAAGTACTTTGTGCAACTTTTTTTATACAACAAATATAGGAACAGAAGAAAGAAAAATGCAAGATAAATAATATGAAAAGAAATATAGAGAAAAATTGGTATTGTAAAATGTGTTGTATGAATAACGTAACTCAAATGTAAGGTTAAGCCCAAAAATATAATGTTATGATACATATTTCATGATTGAACTGGTGTAGAATTTACAACAACTTATACACTTTTCTGAACCAACTGTGCTAAACTTTATCGACTCCTGGTGTAGAATTTACAACAACTTATACACTTTTCTGAACCAACTGTGCTAAACTTTATCGACTCTTGGTGTAATTAATCTTGCTTTTGTAAAATTTGATTAGCTAGATATGTGATATGTAGACATTGTAACTAAATTTAAATCAAAGAACAACTGGTCCAAAACTGACAAAAGAACAATAAATGACTAAGGATAGTGAACTTTCTCAAGCATTTCAGACTAGACATTTTTCACCCATGTTTGGATCTAATCCATCATCTCTGTCACATAGTGACAGAAGGAAAATGGAAAAAGTTAAAATATATTTTGTCCTAATACAACATATATTTAATTCAGAACTTGTACCCAAAAAGGTTTTAATTTCTCTTAACGTTATTCTCTGTTTGTTGCCGTTGTAGTATACTAAAAGAAACACACGGTCATTGTAAAATTTGACACTGAATTGACAACAATTATAAACAGAAACAAAATTATAATCTTTTACCCCTGTACATATATTTCAATTTGGTCAACAAATAGCTAGAAATAGAAACAATTCTACCTATAATGACTAAATTAACACTTTTTCCTAGAAATATAAAATTGAAAAAAGAGCTTAGTGTACAAAAATATACTCTTATTCTATGTCTCTCAAACTTGTGCATGTTATGAGGACAACAAAAGCCTGTGCACAAGGAACCATTCGTTTTGTGCTGCATATATTTCACACTGCACAGGGGGGAAGAGGAGCAGAGAAAGAGATGCATGCCTTATGGGTCTCCTTGAAGGACAATGTCAAATGTGGAAACAAGATCAACGATGTAGTTAAACAGCAAACAAAATGTGGCAAAGGAAGTGGCTATGTTCAAGAAAAGGAGAAAATGAATGAATATAATGAGCCTGTAATGGAAACTCCAACTAGCCAAGTAGTTTCAAGACCAAGCAACACACTGGTACGGCTTCATGGTAAGTTACTAAGTTGCATGTTGTTCCTATTTCCATGAACACAACAAGCTTTTATTATGCCTTCAAAGCTCATAGTATAGCTCAGTTTTTCATGATAAAGAAGTTTGAAACATAAGAATTATGATTTTTCAGAAGTGTTTTATAGTAATGTAACAGGGTTGTAAGAAGAAAACTAGATAGAGCAGTTGGTGTATGCTCTCAATGTTTCTTTATCCATTCATTCATTATCTATATTTTTTGTTCTACTGACTTGTTCTTGTCATCATAACATTTTGGTAGAGCTGAGTGTTGGAGACCCTTCAAGAAAAATTGTTGAGATGATCTTTCAGAAAGCTTGGTTGAACACCTCAAAGCCACTGAATAAGGTTAGAACAGTCTTCAGAGTGAGGTACTCAGAGGAAGTCCATGAAAAGTTTGAAAAGTACAGAGAATACGTGAAGAAGGTGGCTTCTGAGCAATATCCAAGGCATCCGAGGAGCACGGTTGATGGAAATGAACTGTTGCGGTTCTATGGTACTACGATGAGATGTTTTCATGGCAAATCTGTGAAGAAAGTTCATGATCTCTGTAAAGATCCATCTTGTTATCTTTGCCAAATAATTCAATTCAATTTCAACACACGATGTGCTGAGATTCACTTGAAAACAAGTGACAAAGAGTTGAGTAACAGAACAACTGCCACTGCCAGAGTACGTAGTGTGAAAAAAGCTGCAATAATTTGCAGGATTATTGCTGGAACTGCAGTAAATGAAGTTGATGGTGAATATGAAGCTTCTCACTCCACTGGATTAGGAGAAATGCAGTATAGCTTAGAAAAATTTGCAGTAAAAAATCCCACTTCTATTCTTCCTTGTTTTGTAATAATTTTCAGCTGACATGTTCTGTAGGTGTTGTAAATTGTCATTATTCTTTTTGAAGAATATTTGGTAGACAACTGTAATACGCAGACAACTAGTTATAAAATATGAAGAAAAAGAAATCATATATGTATACGTATACGTTCTGTGTTTTGTGAGTGAGTTCTATGTCTTGTGAGTGAGTTGACTGGTTGGTTGCGTATTAGAGTTGACTGCGAAGTAAAGTTGTATTCTTTTTATCTTTTGTAAGGAGCATTATAGCAAAATAAATACATATAGTTCTGCTTCTTTTTTCTTTTTTTCTGACAAGATCCTGCTTGCTGATACTAACATTATTAACGTAAAATCTAGTGTGTTTTAACAAACTAAAGAGTAATTTGACTACAATATGAGGAATTCTGTGAAAGAAGATTAGGATGATATTGATACATAAACTAACTAAAAGTCTGCCGTAACAAAAATGAACCATTTGTGATTGAATCATCACTTCCAAGCACAAGAGGTAACGAGAACTTGATTCATCCAACCAAGACAAAGAGCTCCATCTCTCTCTTCTAGAGTGTAATGTCCTTGGTAGCTTTGCTGAAGATTTTTTATTGAACCATAAATGAAGGAGTTCAATGGATAAGGTGTGAATCCAGCCATTATGAAACGTGACCTCCAATTCTTCAGAAGCTCATGACGTTCCACTCTTTCTGCCCCTTCACATGCTATCAAGTTGACAACTTCTCTAGCCAGACAATGCTGTTCCACATTAATCTTTTCTTTGTTCTCTCTCGGGAGAGCAACATCAATTGATTCGAAAACAGCCAAGTAGTAGTTCATTGTCTCAACAAAGCGGGGCAAGAATGGTAGGTTGTTGGTATTTGATTCTTGCTCAACTAGTGTCACAATCTTAGGTGACAAGCACTTCACCATTCTCACTAACCGGTCACGATGGTTCTGAATATCTACACTTGCATCAGGAACATGGTGCAGCATCATGGCAAAATTCACAGCAATAGCTTCACCAGGTTGAAGTTCAAGGTCATTAAGTTCCACCTCAGTTGGAGCAGCACGCATAGCATGAAACTTAAATGGCACATTATACGATTGTGCAAGTTTTGATAACCTTTGTCCAACGATTTCAAGACCCCCTCCTCTTGCATAAGCCGAACTGAAGTCATCAAAACCTGTTATTCTGATCTTAGGAGGTCCTCCAGGTCTGTTAGCAAGAGCTTGGATAAGGCTTCTCCACTGTATTCCCTGGTTAATCTGAAAATCAATTATGTGAACTTCATTTTCCTCCTTCATGGCTTCAGCAATAGCTCCATTTGCTGACATGTATCCGAATTTGATATAAGGACATATTTCATACAGTAGATGCATGTGTGTAAGGAGTTCTTTGCCTGTAGGTTCTTCACATTTCAAGGCTTTGTATATTGTGCTTCCTGAAGAGGCTAGCCTTGCAACAAGAGCCTCCAACATGTATGCTCCTAATCGTTGGATTGGATTGCCTGAGACTGAGACCATTTTACGCAACTCTGACATCAACCATTCAGTTGTCTCCATGTCATTTGCCGCCACTGCTTTTGCACATGCACAAAGCATCTCTTTCAAATCCCCTCTAGATACCATTTCCATCATTCTCTTCCACCTCTCTGCCTCTAACAAAAGTGAATGAGATTCTTCTGGAATTATGGTATCAATATCATATATATCCAGAATATCTGCATCATGTCCCAACATAGCACTTTCAAGCTCTCTTATCTTGTGCCTCAGGTCATCATCGTTATGTGTCAAACACGATTCGTTTTCTAGCGAATCATGAATAACTTCAAGAGAATTCTGTGAACTCAACATGTTTGATTTTGACTGTGGCTTTGAGACAAGGCTATTGTTAGGTGAGAAGCTGATATCAGACGGGGAATTTTGAGAAGGGAAACTGTTGTTTGTAGAAGACTCAAGGGTGCAATATTGCATTGGAATACGAACAGAAGGGTAGGTTGCATGACTACTATTATCAGAGGATGAATAGTAGTCCAGGTTCTCAGTTTTCAGGAAGCAGGATGACCCCAGATTTTGCTCAGGCTCAATGCTGAACCTGCTAGAGCCATAGGACATTATGTGTTTCTGAGACCTTTGCATTGAAACGTAACTGGTTATCTGAATATACTCAAGCAACACCACAATGATTTTATGATATAAAAACTCCTGAATTTTCTGATGTCTCTTTTTGTTGGAAAGACAAATGTCAGGAACTTCTATTTAGGCTTTGTGATCATTGCCCATTTTCTACTCCAATTTCAGCTGAACATGAGCAGTGTACTAAAATTTTAAATACTCTGCAGAAAGGGTAGCAAAATAGTTAAAGCAACAAAGATAGATAACAAAATATTCAGAACAATAACATATAAAGCAAAAATGCAGTCTCAGTCCTGATGGAATAAGAAGCAAGTGTTGAGGCTGTTGTCTAAAATTGGTATTCTTCGAGGTCAAGAGTTGAGATTTATGGAAAATACTACTCAAATTAAGGCTAGAAACCAGAATTAATAGAGTTGGATTATCAATTGAAGGCATAAAAAGGCATTTTAAAACTAGAAAACCAAACATACTCTATTTTCCAGATTTATTTTATGTTATTCCAACTAGCAGCACACCAAAAAGACAGTGTCTAATTTTCACAATCCACATGTACATAAATATAATTGTTCTTAACATCTTAACAAAACAGTAATTTTATCATTTTGTATGAATCTTTTCATAATTATCACTAATCAGTCTCTGCTTTAGCTTTTCACTTTCCATCATGTGTTATTTACATGAGCTTCCAATTTGATGCAATCAAGAAATAGAGATCAGCCATTAACCAATTATTAATTTTGGAACACCTGCTGCTACATAACTTAAAGGGAGACCTTTTTCTTTATCTTTCTCTGTCCCTTTATTTCTTCTTCATCATAAAAGTGAAAAGATAGAATTGTTCAGAAACACCTCCCACAAGCTATTCATAATTTTCAATTCCTTGAAGAAATACTCAGAATATCCATTAGTATTTTCTTGAACTCAAACTTCCTTAAACATGCTTTAAACTTCAACTCAAACAAATAGATAGATGAATAGATACTTCCAATTATAAAGCAAAAATACAAATTCAGCCTAAGTTCAAACACACAGAGACACAGAAATTCTGATCAATCACCCTTTTGACTCAACAATACTTAAAGTGTTTCACTAAGCTTTCCATCTTAAAAAACAGAAAAGCAAGAAGAAAAAAGAAAAAAATAAAAAACCATTACTATAAACCAGAAAGCACTCAAACTCAATAATTGCTCCCAGTTGAACATACCATCATTAGAAGTTTCATCAGCAACCCATTTTCACAAACTCAATAACTCATAAAAAGTAACACAAGATCAGCACAAAAATTTCAGAGACTCTCACCTTAAATGAAAAGAGAAGCATGATCTAAACTTTGAAGCCAAAACAATAGAGAACTAATGCAAGGAGCCAGCACTTTTGCAGCTAAAAGTAACAAGGACTTGGCATGCAGGTGGACTTTTGATTTTGTGGTTTTCTTCAAGGATGCAGGCAAGGACCAAATACAAGGTTGTTGAGTACTATATTTTATAGCAACGCTTACTTAAGCAATTAATAAGTTTTGTCCTTTCTACTTTGTTTTTTTCTTTTCTAAAATCTCTTTGAAACCACTATTCACGTTTAAACTTTAAAATTCAATCTTTATCTCCCAAATTTTCCTTTTCCTCGTTGTCAACAAAGTTAAACTCGTGTAATTTGTGCTAATCTACTCTAAGCATCCTATTTTATTTCTTCATTTTTTCAAACACAATAAGTTCTAAGTTTTAACTTTTATCATACAAATAATCAAATCATACTCAAAAGATTTTTTTAAGGAATGTAAAATGTTAGTTAAAGAATAGAAATTGAGTTTTCTTCCATTAAAATCACAATGAAAAATCTAGTAAAAAGGGCTAATCCCTCATAACATGATAGATAAAAGTTCAAATTTCTGTCAAAAGATATCCATATTCGGTGTCTTATATCATACATGGAACAAGGTAATTATGGGAAAAAAATCACTATATATATATAAGTATATTACTAATGTTGAATACAATATTTTTATATGAATTTTTATTTGAAATTCCTTTATTATTTAAAATGATAATGCACAACAAGTCTGAAACCGCTGTTTTCTACTCGGGTGTCACTGCTCCAAATGCAGATGCATGTGCATGACACGTTAACATTCTTGTAAAATTCACTCACGTGTACAGAAAAAAAATAATTCATGCAACAGTATGCATGCTGTGATGAGTTAAAATGCATACATGTGCATTTTGAATCATTTCGTGAAGAGATATTTTTTGGCATCAAAATGAAGATTTTTACTTTTTTGGGTAATTGATGTCTCTTTTATGGTAAAATACGTGATGATGTGTTCATTACCATTTGCAGTAATGGGTTTTGTGTATTTGAAAATGAAATCATAATAAAGGCAAAACGAGTGTGTCGGTAAACTGTATGCTATGGTTGTTCTAAATTCTAACGTTGTCCCCACACGGTTTTCGACATTTCAATATACTAATAATACATGTTTTCTTTTTCCTTTGGTTACTATTAGTATTTATTACCTTAAAGTAGCTACTTCCATTTATGCACATGATTCTTTAACTCCTACTACAAGAACTGCTTTTAATGTGTAAAGAGTAGTTTGATGGAACTGTAAAAGTAATTGGCCATTTATATTTAATTGTGAACAAAAAATTGTTATATGGTTTAGTATAGAAAAACAAAATCTTATTATACTTTTTATCATACATTCTGAATATCAAACAAAGTTGTATACAACAACCTTAAAAAAATATATATATATAAAACAATTTTTGAAGAAATATACACGTAATTACTACAATTCTGATTGTCTATTATCAGAATTGACCAGTAAGTAATTTCATATTTTTATATTTTATTTTCTATGAATTTTTATATCTTTGAACCCTTGATTTTAATTTTTAAAAATTACTTTAAATATCTTAATTTTTTATACTTTGTTATTCCTGTTAGATATCTCTCTATTTTTATATATACGATAATAATATTATTAATTTTATTTTTAAAAATATATTGTCTACTAATAATGTAAGATCCTGAATCCACCTAAAGTTTTGAAATAAACCATTTTCCCCAAGTTTTAACTTCATTTTTCAATAACAAGTTCATTAGTATTTTTTTAACAGTATATATGTAGATGTTCAATATGCTTAATTAAAATGGAAAATAACATATTTTACTCTACTATAGAGGCAAAAC
This sequence comes from Hylodesmum podocarpum, assembly GCA_026586105.1. NCBI lineage: Eukaryota > Viridiplantae > Streptophyta > Magnoliopsida > Fabales > Fabaceae > Hylodesmum > Hylodesmum podocarpum. Next base: position 1,307,377 of record JALJEV010000519.1, on the reverse strand, counting down.
TCTGTTAAATATATATTTAATGTTTGATTGTTGCAACAAATAACGTTCCAATATGAAAAAATAATGCAATAAATTCCAATATGTAAATTAAGAATCACCTCTAAAATATGTAAGAAAACTTTTTTCCCAAAATATAACTGAACAAAATTTAAACATGTTACCTATTTAGTAGTATTAATTAATTATCCGCACCGTGTGGAGGTTCATATGTAGTTAAACATTGACCAAACAACCAACGTGATTCTCTTGGCTTCGACCACTTTTACTAGAAACAATCACACCGACATGCATAAATGTATCTTTATCTTCTTAAAGTACGAATGCCCTGTTTGTATTATTGTTCTTTCTGACTGTTGAAAAACCATTTTTTTTTTGTATATAAGCTATTGAATATTCTGGTAGTTGAGTTGTAATTTGAACTAAACTGTCTTCAATTTGTTGTTTTATGTTAATTTCAACACCAACATGCTCCACACTTTCATTATTCATGTCATGAAAACGTAATCTAGGATGACATCAACTTTTTGTCAGCCACACGTCATATTTGTAATGGTTACTAATTTTTTTTTTTTTACTATTGTTAAAAACAGAAGCAGCTTACATGAAAGTGTTTAGAACTCTAATATTTGTTTTTAAATAACTAAAAAAATAAAAATTTATTAAATGTTATATATAATTTAATTTATAATTAATTAGTTAGATAAATTTTAAATATATTTATTAAAGAAAAATATTTAATAGACAACTACAATATATAAATAATTAGTTATAAAATATTAAAAAAATATATATATTTTGGATAACTACATATTAAAGTTGACTGAAAAATAAAATTGTTTGATAAATTACTGTGTTAAAAAACATTTAAATATCCTCTCCAATCAATTTTCTAAGTCAAATTACATTTCGCAACCACACATTGCATTAATTAATTTGTTTTACAGGTAGTCAATTAATCACAAGATTGGTGCATGTTAATTGAAGACTGACCAGTGTTTTTGTAAATTAGTCAATTGACATTAAAATTTTTCATTATTGACTAAATATCTCAAAGAAGGATGACCAATTTTCGTGGATGATTTAAAGCAACAAAATTTTGTAGTTGAAGTCCATCAATAGTGCTATGAAAAATTTAATTTAATAGATAGAAAATTTGAAGTCCAAAATTGTGGCTGCTTACCAATTCAAGCACAAAGCCAAGGATTCTTAAATGCAAAAGGGGCACAAGATATATATATATTTCAGAGTAGACAAGAAACAATGACCATACATAATACAAGATCATATGTAGTTATCAACATGGTCCTTTTTTGTGTTAGTAAAGTCTTACCTTACTGCAAGATCCACGCAAAGAAATAGCATACACTCTTCAGAGTCAATATGATAACAAAATTGCTACGCGGCCAACTGGGATACGGGGCCAACTGGCCACCGTATCCCCAAACAGTAATTAAATTTTAAAAAATTAAATTAAACTACGTCGTTTTGCTAATGTACATTTAAAAAAAATAAAAAATAAATCATAACTAAAGTTATTAGGAAAATTTGAAAGCACTAGAAATTGTGCCCGCGAGAAATCAAAACCTTCTCTGCATACAAATCACAAACCCTATATCTCTCTCTCAAAGTCCCATCCGTTCGTTCTCTCTCCCTTGCCGGTGGAACTCCGTTCGTTCTCTCTCCCTTGCCGGTGGAACTCCGTTCGTTCTCTCTCCCTTGCCGGTAAGCCCTATATTCATCTATCGTTTGAGGTTTGTTCAGTACGAATTTGGTTTTCATTTTAAAGTCATGATTTTGGTTTGGGTTTGGGTTTTGGTTTTGGTTTTGTTTTTGGTAATGAGACGCATATGTGGTTGTTGCAAATGAGATGCATGTGTTCTCGTCTGGACAATAACAACCCTTTCTCTGTATTTTTCATTCAGTTCTTAATTTTCCTCTCTCACTCTTTCTTCCACAATGGACACCCGTCGCCGGCCGCCTCCCACCGCTGTCTAGAGCACCTGTTGTTAGGTTTTCTACTGCTAAGAGAGCTGCACAGTTGAAGTTTTATCTTGAGGATCCTCTCAATTTTGATACCTTGGCTCTTGTTTTCAACAGGTTTTGTTTTTTTTTTCATGTCTTTGCAAGTTTCTGAGTTTCTTTGTAGTTCATGTCCTGTGTGCATGTTTGGATTCATGTTGGATATTGGTTGTCCTGATTTTAGATATTTGATTGTGATGTTTGGATGGTAGTTATAGAGTTTTTACTTGAGGTTCACACTGTATATGATTGTATTTTCATGAATTGATTTTGACATGTCAAGATTTAAAATTGATTCTGTATTCAAATAATTTTAATTGATTTTTGTGTTGGGTTGAAAATTTTATAGGGAGTTTTGTTATTAATTTGTTTTTAAATTAGAAACATTCAATTATAGAATTTTAGGTGAAGAAACTAAGTTATTCAAGGTGCTATCACAAGAATGTTTACTTGAGGTTCACTTGTAGCACGGGTGATGCCATGGGATGAACATGGTTTCCAAAGGGGTGCGAACGTTCTTGATTTTCTTCAGAATGATTTCCCTGACATGGATGTTATTGGCATCTCTGGTAATGTTTGTGCCCTTTTCCTATTTTGAAGGATGGGATTCACTGGATCTTTCTTTTTTTTAAAAAAAAAATCTGAATGATATCATCTCACCAATTCTGTTTACTCTATTATATATGCTATCACATCGTCTTTGTCTTCATTTACGCACTTGTGTCATGCATGAAAGTGGTCCAACTATGATATTATCTTATTTCTTTTCATATTGTCTTTGACGTGTTAACTTCCTTTTTTTTAATGTGTATATATATAACGGGGGGGTTGAGGTTGTAATTTGAGTGGTTAGTGTTTTTGTGTGGAAATCGGAAGGATTCCCGTGTGTGATGAAACCATTTAAATTTATAACCGTGTGTATTGAATCTTATAATGACATATTATTTAAATGACTCTTGTTGCATACATTATATTAGATTAGAGCAGGATCCAAATTATCCCTTTGGTTGCGTTTTATTTTCTTCTTCATCTCCTCGTGTGATGTCTATGTATATTTAATTGTGACACGTGAATAGAATATGGCATGATGTATATCAATTAGTTTTACACTTTTAAAGTTAGTCAAGAGCTTGATCTAGTATGTTATACAAATTTTAACCTTGAAATTAGTGTGTAAATAGATTAGTTGAGAGGATTGGTTATTTATTTATTTTAAAGAATTATATTTAGAGTGGGGATTTGTATAAATTTAACCTTCAAATATTTATTTTTTTCTTATAAATTTTTGACAAAGTGATGTTATTAATATTGTCAATCATGTAGAAATGGCAATCGGCGGACAAAACAAAAGGGAAACTCAAACAAAATGAAGCCACCACGAGAGGTAAGTGTATTTAGAATCCAATTTAAATTTTCTGAACAATTAATGTGTGGCCATTTTTTTTCAATGCAGATAGCATTTGTATCTTCTTTTTCGCCACATAAATAGCAAAAATCGCTTGATTATTAAAAATAGCAATAAGCACAAAGAAGCGCTTTGGCAATGGATTTGTGCTTTTTTCCATATCGGGGTTCAACAACTTCCAAGACAGCTTTATTCAATCATTGGTCTTGGCTTATGATGTGGAAAACCATTGCTTAAATACTCCTTATGCAATGATTAAAGTAAGAACAAGCCACTTTGTCGCCTGTTTGGGTTCCCTGGACCCATCGGTATTGTGTTTTATTCTTTTTCATTATGCCTATATTTGGTGATTGACTTCACTTGAAGTGTAACAAGTTATTTGATATGTTCTCAGTCAATAGGTGAGGAATTTCCTATCTTGTTCTTTGAAAATGACCCTAGATTTGAGAAGTTTGCAAGAAAATCGTTGGGTCGATGCATACATTTATTGAGTCAAAGGTAGAAGAAGGTGTAGTCGATGAGGACTTTCGACGAGCCTTTCTCATTGTATATTATTTACGCTTTTTAGTCCGACATCCAAATTTCATACATTAGTCAAATATTTTGAGTCATTATCATCGAAGTTCTAAACCCGACAAGATATAATTGGTGTGACCTAATACACCACACATTAGTAAGTGAGATAAAATCGTACAAGAGGAATTCTTCTCGATTGTATTGGTGGATGTACATTTGCGTTAATGGTAATTCTTGAATTTTTTCTTTTTCGGTACATTATTTTTTTTTATTCAAATCAATTACTGATTATAGTCATTTAACCAATATGAAACTCATATTTATGCAGATTTTATATTTTAACTTCAAAGTTTTTGGATCGGCATTGGATGAAAGTGTCCAAGAACCACCGTTAATATATTGGTGTAAAGAGAAAATTATGGCCTATCTCCATAAAGAGTCAAAATCAAACGGTGTGTTATTTTTTTTTCAATTAATCCATATTTGTTTATTCAAAGAGATTCACAAGATAGGTATAATTTGTTATAAAATGTTGTTGTTTTTTACAAATGACCTTCTCGCAAAGGTCAAGGACAAGGTAAAGGGGTTTGCTAAAGTTGATAACAAAAGTACACGTAAACACCCAACCAAGAGAGGAAGAGGAACATGCACATGAAGAGGAAGAGGAACATGCACTCAAGAGGAACATGACATTGAAGACGAACAACCACATGAAGAAGACAGAGAGATGAGTCTTCAAATAAGTGCTAGTTCCAACACCTTCATTTGAACAATCAACTTCCCCAAAATCTCTCCCTCCACACCAGCCGCTTCCCCACATCAAGTCAATCCAGAAGAAATACATTCTCCATTTCTTGAAGATGACGAAGTCCGACCCGCCGCCGGTTGTGGAAGAAACCTCAACTGTGAGGAATATGATGAATTCCCCGAGTCACCCATGCGCTTTGTCCGAATCGATCGGAAGGTATACACATGGGCAACAAAGAATATTGTTACTGAACATGAAAAGTATGAGAATGTGGGAAAAGTTATTGGAACTAAATGCTACCCTAATGAGAATGAAGTGCGGACATTATTGCCTAGACACTTTGTGTCGACTTTAAAGTAAGTACTCTAAAACAATTTTTTAGTGCATATAAACTTTAACGTTTGGTTCAGAATTTGTATATAATTTAATATGTTTATCATATGTGATTAGATGGTTGACTATATATGCACAATGTTGAATCATTCCGGTTAAGAGGTCAAAACACTACTTCGTGTTAGCCCATTTGTTACGGTTAGTTGGTTGAATTTCTTAATTTCAATGAATATTGGGATTATGTAACCTTGTTTTAGATAAAAATCACTTGATGTTTGTGTATTTGTAGGCTTCGAATGCATACTTGGATTTATTCATGTGCCCGAGAATGAAAGTATGCCACCATTTCAATTTCTCTGATAGTAATCATATGAAGTTGGAGGACTTGGAAACAAGAAGATGGGTAAGTAACTATGACATAGATTTGAATTGTGTGGACTTAATATACTTGTTTCAACATTCACAATCTCATACTTTTAACAGATTTTAATGCCGTTATTGATTCCGGTCCACCTGGCTATATGCCCTGGATCGAGAGAGTATGGAATTATTTGTGTTGACTCTTTGCGTCATAAAGCCCCTCCTCGAACTCCATAAGAGGCAAATTTGATGAGTACATGGTAATTATTATTTATTTCTCGCCAAATTTGTGTTGATATTGAGAAATTGGTAGTGAAATAAATTTGTACTTGCATTTTAGTGTTTGAGTGTTGAGCTAGTGTTGGAGTTACTGACATCAACCAAACCTCACAAACGTGGGACCTTGAAGCCCACGTATTTGAATGTGCCGCAATAGCCAAATGGGTAACACATTTCTGTACTATTTGTTCTCACCTTTCACTTATGCTCCTTTTAGTATGATGGTATCACTGAATTTCCATTTAAATCATATGTTTTCATTAGGCATGATTGTGGCGTATATGTTATTAAGTGGATGGAGGTTTGGGAGAAGGACAATGTAATGGGAGACTGAGTCAAGTAATTTATATAATTTCCTTTTTTCAATTCTTGTTTAGCTTAATTTTTTACCGCTTGTTTCATACAAAAAATATTAATTTGTGGCAATTTATTTAATATTGGTTAGGAAACACTTGCTACAATCGTCAAGAAATTGTTGTTGGTTGTCTAATGCATAATACGAATGAACTCCGCGACACCATCAAAAATTTAGCAACTTCGAAACTCATGCAGAGAATCAATGCAACAACAAATGTGGGGACCCGCTCAAGCGATATGCGAGAAAAAGAGAAAAGGATCTCAAAGCTAAAATCCCCATTTACCGCACCTAAGAGAACGAAACCAAAGAGGTCTTTATATTTGTCTTGATGTTATCGGTGGTGATATTTTTAATTAAAAATTTCACATTTGATATTTTGATGTGATTTGGTAAAGTTGTGGGCCTTATAACTTGCTGTACAATTTGCAGAAATGATGAAGGAAGATTGTTGGATGAAACATGTATCAAAGATTCGCCTCAGAGATGTAATTAGATGATCCACTAAATTAGATGGAAACCTTTACGGTTTAATTTGACAAATTATTAATTTTGCTTAGTACATGTGTATTGTAATCAGGTTTGAGGATTCAATATCAGTTTAATAGTGTCCGAAACTGCTACACTGAATTGGTTGTAAACATTTATGATTTGTAATCAGGTTTCACCATTCAATATCAGTTTAATAGTGTCCATTTGTACATATTACAATTTCTGGCGTATGTTCCACAAAATTTATTTTAATTATTTTACAAACATTGAGTAAGTTATTGAAATCAAAAAGTACACAACATCACAGACGAATGTATATAACATCGTTTAATAAAGTACACGACGTTCACTTTACAAATTACTTCATATTAAACACTTATGTTTGGGATGAAGTATGAGAATTTCTTGTTATGTAATGTCTTTATTTGGATAAAGCAATTAATTTGCTATAAATTAACATGTATCATAGAATTCTTGTAATGTAATTTCTTTGTTTCGATAAAGCAATTAATTTACATTAAATTAACATAAACATGTATGAAAATATATCTTTAAAAATTAGAAGATGTTTATATTGAATAAACATAAATACTAAGCATTTTTAAATACCTAAATATGGAAAATAATATTAATGTTACTTGATGAATGTTATGTTTCAAACTATTTAATAATTAATTTGTTAGAATTTGATTAATTAACAACATAGTAATACAAGTACACAACTTCCTTCAGAAAAATACTCAACACCTTGCATAAAAGAACACAACATACTTCATAAAGTACACAATATCATTCAAAAAGTACATAATCCCTTACAATATAGGTAATCGATTACATCAAGTGGGTAATCGATTACTCCAGAGAAGAATTGAGTTTAAGGGTGATTTTTTCACATGGTAATCGACATCGATCCATGGTAATCGATTACACCGAGAAGAATGTAATTAAAGGTGATTTCTATGCATGGTAATCGATTACACAATGTTGGTAATCGATTACTCGATCTTTGTAACTCGATTTTTCTGCACTTTGTTTCTTCGATATTGTTGGTAATCTATTACCTCTTGTTGGTAATCTATTACCTCACTATTGGTAATCTATTACGATCTTTGGTAATCTATTACTTCAGTTATACCTTTTTGATCACATGTTTTAATGACTTGTAGGGAGGACTTCATGAGAACGATCAGACGAAGTACTAAAGGTATTTAACATAGTGAATAAATTAAGATTTTCATTTTTTTATAAATTCAGATTTTCAATTTGTTATAAATTAAGATTTTCATTTTAAAATATATATTTACCCTATTAAATTTTTTAACTAGTGAATAACCATAAAAATTAAACATTTTTAAATACCTAAATATTCAAAATAATATTAATGTTATTCTCAATTTTGTTTTTTCGATAACTACATTATTGATAAATGTCCAGTACATTTATAACAAAAGTACACAACATACTCCATAGAAGCACACAACATCATTCAGAAAAGTACATAATCCCTTATATAACAGACACCACGTTCACTTCATCATTACATGACACCGTAAACTTAATACATATACTTTTAATTGTTTTTTTAGGAACTAAATGACTGATTATATGTACTTGACATTTGATTTATGTACAACCCAAACAAAAAAGAGTATAATAACTCAAATAGTTACATGACACTCTTCCACATTCATAAGTTGAACATCAAACCCATATTCTCATATTGGCGTTACTGCCGAAAGTCGTATTTACAAAATGTAGCAAAAAACTATGATCCACCACAACTTCCTACTATACAAATCAGATTACAGAATTTTACCATATTGAATGAGTATGTGAAATTACAAAAGTTATGTTAATTTATGTTAACAGACATATTTTCATTCAAGCAAGATCTTGTAAACTACTTCAACAATTATCTCAGCATCATGTGTCACCGAAATTTGTTGCAAACTTGAAACACCTGGGTGTTCCATTGTCTCTGCAAATAAACTCATAAAACCACTTGACCCTTGATGTTGATACGCTGATCGTTGTATGTCCATGTCACCGCAATTTCATCATCGATCTGAGACTTCCATTGATCATTAAGGAAAAGTAACCCAACCATGCATTCAACAACAAATATTAATAACAAAACTACCGCCAATCTCAACAAAGTTAAACAACTCAGTCTTTATGATTAATTAAACTCACATGAACCCAATTTCCAAACAATTGACCTTGCACATTCAAAGCGTGCTTATATAAATAATAAAAGCATGATTAAGCAAACAATCGCCAATCTCAACAAAGTTAAACAACTCGTGTTTATGATTAATTAAACTCATATCAACCCAATTTCCAAACAATTGACCTTGCACATTCAAATCATGCTTATATAAATAATAAAAGCATGATTAAGCAAACAATTAATAAAATAACATGTAACAATAACCATAATAAAAGCAATGACATTACAAATGAATATTATTAACAACTTGCGTAACTACTAGTAACCTCCATGAATTCATTGACTAAAGGAGTCTCCGCACTTGCAAAAATCTGCACATCACCATCACTAACTCTTTGCATAATGGTACATTTAATTAGCATCTCTTTAACAATGAAACTTCAAATGACATGTTACTATAAGGCATACACCAAAGTTGAAACTTACATTGCTTGTATTTCGTATTGGATAGTTTTCGTGACATTTTTTAATCATTCGCTCAATGAGACACCTTTCTCTTAAGTGTTGACGACCCTTCATTGTTTTATTCGTAGGATTTCGGATGACAACATCATTACTACCATAATCAATTGATGTAACATTTTGATTATGAATGGTCTTTCCTTTGTCGATCCACCATCTAAAATTGGAAGACAAATATTCTCAAAAGCATTGAGTGCATCATGAAGCTTTGTTGTATGTTCTTCAGACACGATCAAGTTCAACAACATCATAAAAATGTCGGCATAACCCATCATACCGCTTCATGGGCTTCCTTCCCACGCCTATTGTCATGGTCGCTCTTAATTATCGTATACCACGCTTAACATTTTTACTCCACCTACTAAAGATGTATTTGCCAGGCAATTTCTTCACTTTCTCCTTACACAACACAATGCAAGTGAATGTCGACAAATAATTCCTTTAAATTCAAATAAATGACATTGACAAGAAACAACCTGATTGCCTCTATCAAAAACCACTTTATAACTCAACTCTATTTCCTTCCCAAATAACTCGCTTCCTCAACAATGAGAATACGTACCACAACTAGCATCAACGGAACATATTGTAACGTCACAATTCATGCGACCTCTAAACTCGGTGGATTTCAAAGATACTTAGCATGTGTGTATTCACTTTGAAAACCTTCTCTGAGGTGAGGGGGGATGCAAGAGGAATTTTAGTATTAAATGAATGACAATCACCCTCTATTTCCTTTTGACTTTGTTCCGAAGAGCATTGTCATACCGAGTTACAACCGTAACAGGTTCGTCTTGGGGGACAAATATCCGTCAAAAAAAGCATGAATGCTTTCACTCCTTTCAGGTCTTGACATACCTGCCCAAAAATCCTTCTTGCTGTATAGTGGCACCCACCTATGTCAAAAATTGAGAACAAACATTAACACTTGTAATGAACAATTACTTTACTTACAATTACATTGAAAAAGTTATTCAACAATTGTACATACCTTTGCCTTTCTACATACAAGATTTTCAACCATTCATTGTCTTCCAGTTCAAATTCTGTAACAAAGGACATCCATTTTTCCTCAAACTCTTCAATTGACAAACAATTATATACAACCTTTTTCAATGTATCTTTGATTGCCGCATTTGTAATAACCATTTAGTTTCGTAGGAATCTTGTTCATTATGTGCCATAGGCACCACCTATGACTGGTTGTGGGGAGACTATTTGCAATAGCCTTTTTCATTGCTCCACATTGATCTGTTATGATACCTTTCGGTGGCTTGCCACCCATGCATTTCACCCAGCAATTAAATAACCATTCAAATGTGGAGCTATCTTCACTTGACAATAAACCACAACCAAGCAAAATAGAATGCCCGTGGTGATTGATCCCAACAAATGCAGCAAATGGCATCTCGTACTTATTAGTTTTATATGTACTGTCAAAGGAAACAACGTCCCCAAAGTACTCACCGCAGCTTTCTACTTCTAGCATCACACCAAAACACATTTTTTATTCTTTGATGTCCATCAACATCAATTTCATAAAAAAAATTGCGGTTTTGCTCCTTCATTCTAATAAAGTAGTCTATTAGAGCTTTGGCATCACCATCCTCACCAACGACCCGCAATTCTTTGTTCACATAGTTTCGGACATCTTTTTCATTGAAGGACAGGTTTTCATAACCATCACCTTCAAGAGCAAGAGCTCGCATGGTTTTATTAATTCTCACCCCAGCCACATCATTTCTCTCAATAATTCTCTTTGCATGTAAGCTTAAGCTTCTATTTTTCTTTAACAATCTTGCTTTGTTCGGGGACATGTCATGAGAATGTTCATTCGATATCTTGTTCTTATACACCAACGTCCGATTGCTTCTCTTGCTCTTCTGATCAGTTTTGCTTGACATTTTACTTTGTGGGACGGGTTTGTCTTTTTTGATGGTGAAATGTTTGACACATGCTCTCCTTCACGAGTACATGACAGAATTTGATACCATATTTCTCCATCGTTATTCTTCTTTGACGTTCGTATCTTGTAAGTAAAGCCAATACGCTTTGCATAAGCACTGTAGAAAATTTTTGCTTCTTCCAAACTATCAAAACTCATTCCTACGGTTGGAGTCTCATCAACTTTAATAGTTGAATCACTTGCATCATTAATATTATTGGTTGAACTGCAGACTATATCATTTTCCATCTGGAAAGAATATGACAAAAATATGCAATGTTCTTCAATAGTACACAACATGCCTTTTAAAAATACATAACATGCACGTGAAAGGTACACAACATGATGTTAACAAGTTAACAACGTCCCTTTAAAAAGTATACAACATGTCCATAAAAATAAATTCAATGACTAAAACAATTCTGGTTTAGTAACCCTGCAGTACTGCTATATATGCACATTACAATCAACATGCAAACAAAATAACAAACCAACTTACCAACGACCATACAAAAGACAAAATAGATTCATTATGCATGTTCTCATACTTGGTTTCCTCACACATTCTCGTCATTGACTAAATACCAACACTGCTCACAACAGTTCACAACAACTCCGTTATACTTGAAAAAATAAAAGTTAAGGGATGCAACAACAAAACTTATGCCCTTTAAAAATAAATAACATGCATTTAAAAGGTACACAACATGATGTTAAAAAGTTAACAACGTACCTTTAAAAAGTACACAAGATGTCCATAAAAATAATTGCAATGACTAAAATAATTCTAGTTTAGAAACCCTGCAGTACTCTGCTTTATATGCACAAAATAACCAAAATGCAAACAGAATAACAAACGTACTAACCACCGACCAAACAAAAAACAAAATAGTTTCATTATGCATGTTCTCATACTTGGTTTCCTCACACCACATGCTTCAAAATTAAACCCCAACAATCGGAACAAGGGGTCTCACAACAACTCTGTTATACTGACAAAAAAACAAACAAAATACAAGTCAAGGGGATGCAACAAGAAAACTTACTCTCTCAACGTTTTTCCTTCTTGCTCTGTGAAGATGAATGTTGGCTCTCACAATCGTTTTGCTTCACTTAGTAAAGATGATTGATTTTGCTCCGTTAGAGAGACGAAGAAGATGATGGAGCTCCAAATGATTTTTGTTGGTTTCTCTGTTCGACACAACAACAAGATGATGGAAGTTTCTCCGTTTAGAAAAATAATGTAGACATGATGAAGAAATTGTGTGTTGTGGAGTTTGGATGATGTAGAAATTAGAAGAACATGAAGTTGCTGTTCTCCACAAAATGTGTTGCGTATGTTTTCCGATTGCAATCACATTTTGTTATTTTTTTTACCCTACTTAATACGACTTCGTTTTGGTTAGTTTTAATTTAATTTTTTAAAATTTAATTACTGTTTGGGGATACGGTGGCCAGTTGGCCCCGTATCCCAGTTGGCCGCGTAGCAATTTTGATATGATAAAGTCCTAGAATAATTGTGAATTATGTTAGACTAGAATACCAAAGTAAACAAAGGATAAGGAGGGAAGATTTTTTTATAGATTCGTGTAGACTACACTTTAGGTATCCAAGAGTCAAGTAACAATTACTCGTTTATGACATCACAATGACATAGTTACAGAGCAGTAAGAATAATCACAAGGCTACCTAATTTGAGAAATGACTTTACTTTGGAGCAATCTTTACTTCGCATCAAACAGTACTATACAATCGAACAGTTCACTCATTTACAAATATAAATATATATATATATATATATATATATATATATATATATATATATTTTTCTTTTTTCATAATTTTTTTATAATTTATAGCTGATTGTTTGATTATCTATATATCAAATATGTCTCCTAAATATTTTTCTTTTCATAAGAATCTTCTTGTTGGTATTGATATTGCTAAGAAGGATATTATAATGCCAATGTCCTTTAGTACGCTTTAACATATACAGGGAAATACAGATAGGAGGTATATTATGTTTGGAATAAACGAATCAACCTCAAAATGATATTATTCCCTTGAGAATTTGGTAGGATTGGTGTATAGAAAATACATTATCTGGGCTAAAGATCAAGTAAACACCTGTTCTCAAACTTGTAAGATGATACCTTTTGGTAACTTTTTATAAATGTTATATTTTATCCATCTCACGGTTGTATTAAAAGTTCTTAAAAAAACATATCATGTATACAACTTTTTATTTAGTTTAAAAATTAATTGATGCTAACATTATATTTATTTATTTTAAAGTATAATGTGTTGTTTGAAATATCAGTTTATTTTTCTTGTTAAATGACATATATATATATATATATATATATATATATATATATATATATATATATATATAGACATCTAAATCATTTAAAATTTGATATGCATAATCATTAAGATAATATAACAAAATTCAGTGATTGATTTCCCCCAGTCAAAAGTAAATCCATGATTTAACAGATACTTGTTACTACAGAAAGCACACAAAATGTTATTGATTTCACTTTTATGTATAATCCTCATGTAGAATGGATTAAATCTCTTCTTTGCACCCTTTGCAAAATTCACAAGTATTGACTTCAAATTCTTGCTCTTTCAACTTAAATACATTTATTGTGTTTGCCAGTCTGATTACATCTATCCATGTGAAGATTACTGAAAATTGGAGTCAATTCAATCAGAATCCTATACACAGGGACAATCTGCAGTGACAAAACAGCTTGACAAAAACAGTCCAAATAATGAGACTTCACCTCTAAAATGTTTCCAATGGCATAAAAGTTGTCAAAAATTGGTATCAAACTACATTTTTGCAATATCAGCCATTGCCAAAGTATAGATGATATATGTGTAGCAGCTAGATCTTATTAAAGAAGAATGTCTTCATTCTTATTTTTCATATTGGTGCACAAACTTTTTTTCCTAGGGTGTGTATATCCATAAGGTAGCAAATACCACTTCTCTCAAAAAGGAATTACAATGTTTCTAATAAAATTTGTAATTGGTATTTGGTAATCATTACAAATAGCTTTACTATGTTGTTTACATTTGTGTATAACAGAGAATGATCCCACAAACATAGAACTTCTACTAAAATAAACTTATCATTGTTGAAGTATGGTTTTTTTGTACAATGCTGTAGAAATTAACCAGAGAAGAATCTTTTCCAGGATTGCCAAGGAAGAAACCCGCCTGCAATGTGTAGCATATGAATAACTGTAAGCTAATCGATTTTACACAAATAACTTTGTTAAAAGTAGATAATCAAAACATAAATGACAAGAAAAACAGAGAAACAACAAAACAATGAGAAGTAAGGTCCTTGGTACAGCTAATACTTGTGATCATACTTTTTCAAACTTTCCAAATCCATGTAATTTTAGAGTAATTGATGGTTTGAAATGGAAGTTTCTGTAGGTCATGGATCTAACTCAACCTAAAACCAGTTTATAAGGTGAGGATTGCTCCCCAGTTATATTCATGCAATAAACCGTCGGGATTTCCAACGGGTGGTTCAATATTCACCCGATAACGGGTGACCTAATATTTACCATCAATCTCAAGATAGGCTTTACGGGGTGATAGGTCTAACTCAACCTTACAAATCGGCTTATAAGGTGAAAATTATTCCCCACTTATATTCATGTAATATACCCCGACCAATAAGTAGTATTGCAATTACACTGCTGGAGTGGAATTTCTAAAGAAATGCTAGAATTAACTGTTACATCACTTGTCACAGCCCCTCACAAAATGGAGAGAATCTATGAAATATATCTCTATTTTAACATCAAAAGATTTTCAGATTGATAATTACATACATTGAAAATACTGAGTTTGATGTTCAATTACTCATCAAAAAGCCCCATAAATCAGTAATATTTCAGAGAAATACGATGGCATTCCCCCAGCTTCATACTCAATAGCTTAAATAGAGTACATGATATGAGAAGAAGTGAATGCAAACATACCACATTCTGGGCAACGCAAATAGTCCTTTTCCCTAAGAACAAGCCCTGACCCTCCACACTCCTCACATCTTCTTTGAGCTATCTGTACCAATATCCAACAACAAAGACATGAAACACACAAGGTTCATAACTTAGGAGGTAGCACCATAACCAAAAGAGTAACTTACAATTCTTTTGCTAAATTCAATCCCTGCCACCACAAAAGGGGTAACCCCAGCTGCAAAATTCAAACACACAAATTCAAAATCCAATTTCTTACACAAAACACCATGCTCTCTTCCCATAAAGACAAACACAATAATAACTTGATTTGAGAATAATATCAAAAACACCTAACTTACTTCAAATTACAGTTGATAATCGCACACATAAAATTCATTTGAAAAGTATAATAATTTAAACAGAACAAAATTATAAATCAATATCTACCAATAGAAACATAATAAAAATTTATAATAGCCAGTAAAAACATTATAGTAAAGTAAAAACAAAGGTTGTGATTGTATTGGTTAAGGTACCTATAGCTCCAACCACAATTTGCCAAGTGATTTCAACTGGAGCAGGGTCAAGCACTATGGTTACATCATCAACATTCACAGCACCAACCCTTAACCCTGTTCTTCTTCTTCTTCTTTCATTCTTAGTCTTAACAAAAACATTACAACCTTGTTTCTGAGTCACATGACAGTTTTCTGGAACTCTACTCCTAGTTTTCACACTCTCTAACGAAAGCATAGACAGAGAAGACACTCCTGCTATTGTTTCCATTGTTACTAACTCTTCAAACTCGTTCACTTTACACTTCAACGGTTCAACCGTTATAAATAATGCCACGTGGTTACTTTGTGTGACTCATGTTAGCGTGTGGTTGTAACTATGCACGTTAAAACGACACCGTTTCAGTTACAAAGAAGATAAACCTCTTGAAGTAGTGTAGAGATTCTGTTTTTTAGGGTTTTGGGGGATATTCTTATTCTGTTTCTCTCTTTTAACAATGGCTGCTACAATGTCTCTGTATCCCTATAACCCTTTGCTATATTTTGCGACTACTTCGAGTTTTCGTAATCAATTTTGGAACTTGGAGAGAGGGCAATCGGATTCTGCAAGGTGGAAGAATTTGGTGAAACTTGCAGCGCATTCCAATCCCAGGATTCTCAAGACTAATAGAAGGTCTAGGTATGGAGAGGCTCTGTCAATGTATGATAGCGACGAAGACGATGAAGAAATTGATGATGGTGATGATGATGATGACGACGAGGATGACAAATGGGTTTCTGATGTGAGTTCTGTGATTTCATTGTGTGTTATCAAAATGTTATCTTTAAATTCTAGGATGACTAATTCAATAGGCAAGTGAAGTGGGTCATCAGTTATGTATTTGAATTGTTTCTTTGTCTAAGTGTCTAATGCAACGAAATTGTGGCTTTAGGTCTGCTTTGATAAACTTGTTAGAGAAGAAAATAAGAAGATAGAATGAATTAAGCTTATCTTGTAAGCTAAAAAATTGTTTTTGATGAAGTTAAATGAGTGAGTTTCTTTGAATTAGCTTAAGCATGAGCTAATTTTAATTTATGGGAAAAACTTATTTCATTATCCATGTTGGGCTTTAATGTTTAATTATCTGTTGAAAATTGATATTGATGTTTGCTTGTATGTTATGAATCTTCGCTTTCATTTTGGAACATGTGTGTAGGAGGAATTTGCTGAGCCTGCTGATTTTGATGCTAATAACAAGAAGAGATTTAAGTCGAAGAAAATTAAAGGTATACTTGGAAGGGTTTTATTGGCTACTTTTAAGAGGAAAGTTGAAAATTCATAAATTGATAATCTTGTTTGTGCAGGAAAATATAGAAGAGAGCAGGAATGGGAGTGGGGTTTGAAATCTTTTGATGATGAACAAAGCATTAAATTGCCTAGAACAGAGAGAGTAGCATCCTTACAACGAAATGAGAGTGGAAAGGTACCAAATGGTGATACAGTAACCTGTGAACTATCAAATTGTGCCATGTAGTGTACTTGTGGTACTCTTGAGCCTTGTATTTATTTTTTGTTTCTTTTTTCATGTTGCAGCTTAGTAGAAATGTAAAGGATAAAAAATATCCGCGGTTGTCTGAAGAGATTTCTTTGGATGAGAAATGGTTGCCACTTCTTGATTACTTGAGCACATTTGGAATAAAGGAATCGCACTTTATCCAAATCTATGAGAGGCACATGCAATCCCTTCAAATTAATGTTGGTTCTGCACAGGAAAGGTTAGAATACTTGATGAGTGTTGGTGTTAAACATAGAGATGTAAGAAGAATCCTTTTGAGGCAGCCACAAATTCTCGAGTATACTGTTGAAAACAGTTTAAAGTCTCGTGTTGCCTTCTTGAGGGGCCTCGGCATACCTAGCTCTAGAATAGGGCAAATCATTGCTGCTGCTCCATCCCTGTTTTCTTATAGTGTTGAGAATTCATTAAAGCCGACAGTAAGATATTTAGTTGAGGAAGTTGGCATCAAGGAAAAAGATTTGGGTAAGGTCATTCAGCTTAGTCCCCAAATTCTTGTGCAAAGAATTGATATTTCATGGAATACTCGTTTGATGTTTCTTACCAAAGAGTTGGGTGCACCAAGAGATAGCATTGTGAAGATGGTGACAAAACATCCCCAACTTCTCCATTACAGCATAGATGATGGATTACTTCCAAGAATAAATTTCCTTAGGAGCATAGGAATGAAAAATTCTGACATCTTGAAAGTCTTGACTAGCCTTACACAGGTCATTTTGCACAAATTTCTCTCATTATTTATGAAAACTATACTGGGTTTACTGTTCTAAATTTCCATTTATACTTTTTTGTAGGATAATGATACGAATCATAGAGTCATTACATGATATATGCCATATTCTAGAATATTTTTATTCTGTTAGGATATTCTACCAATTGATATTTGTTGTTATGTTTTCTTTTATTCTGTTATACATCAAATATTGTGATGTAACCTCTTGTCTTATGATCCACACTCGTGAGAACTTCTTGTAGTTATAAATAATATTGATAATAATGAAAGGAGGGAGAGAAGAGTTAAGTCAATTTAATTTTTAGTTTCACTCTTTCCCTCTTAATTTCTTGGAGCTTCCCCTTGCTTGAAAAGGGTGCATAACTGGTAACCTACATTTGCACAAAAAGAACAAAGAAAATAAACTGTTATTTGATACTGTCATATATTTTTGGATTGATGCTTCATATGATATTAAGAATAGTTTGTATCTCTTGTTAATGTTGACTATTGTGCCTGCAGGTGCTATCTCTCTCCCTGGAGGGGAATCTAAAGCCCAAATATTTGTACTTGGTTAACGAACTTAACAATGAGGTTCAATCCTTGACCAAATACCCGATGTATCTTAGCTTATCCTTGGACCAGAGAATTCGTCCTCGTCATAGGTTCTTGGTTTCTCTAAAGAAAGCTCCAAAAGGGCCATTTCCACTTCGATCTCTAGTACCAACTGATGAATGCTTTTGCCAACAGTGGGCTGGAACTAGTTTGGATAAATATTTGGCATTTCGTCAGAGATTATTACTTAAAAAGTTTGCTGAGAAATATGAAAGAAAAATGTGACAGATCAGAATCAAGTTTGTATCTGTCAACTTGCATCAGTACTGGAAGAGGAATCTGTTGTAATATTTTTGTCATGCAAAGAGTTACTATAAAATGTTCTTGCCGGACTGTGTTATGGATGAAGCTCAATCATTAGAGATTAACCAGCTATCTGGCATAAAGTTTCCACACGATTTTGTGACACACTCAAGTATCAGAAGCTGCTCAACTACTTTTGTGAAATTCATTATTGCTGTTTGTGTTGGAGTCAAACAGTTGTTTACAGAGTGCTTGTAGCTGAAAAGCATAACACATGATGGTGCAGTTTGTCACACCCTAAGGTGAGCTTGTTTGATAGTTAATGACTAATACATTCAATATGCTGTTTTAACCCCTTATGTCCTAACTTACTGCAGGGTATGGACAATATTGCAAACTTAGATTGCTATAAATTGAAGAGCAAAGTTGCATCAACTTTAAGTTCCAGCTTGTGGATTTTGTCATCGCCATTGTCTTGTTTCCGTTTTACCTTCAATCATGTGTGTAGATATATCTTTTTAGTGTTATCATTCTTTTGTATATCTGAAATCAATAGGCCTTTTTCACCTTTGTCACCATCATAATTTCTGTTGTTACCGTGCGGCCATTTATATTACATGTATGAGTTGAAATAACATTCTTCATTACTTGTAATAGAATTCTAACTTCTGGATTTTTTAGGGAGTGGGAGGTTGCTTGGTTTACTATATGTAATACATTTGTAATTGGTGTAATATATCACTTTCATCTTTCTCAGAAAAATGAATAAAATTGTCTGGATAAACTTCAGAAAAAAAAAGAAGAGAGGATAAAATGCATATTTGCATAAGCTAAACTGCATCCCACCTTTAAGAAAAATTAAATGAAAGTTTATATAAAATAAGTTCAATTTTGACTTGTACAAAAAGCTTTGTTCATTTGTTTTCTCTTTGAAAAAGTATAGTCATATCAAACACTTTCTACTATTACTTTTGTCATTTGTTTCATCTAAATCAATATCAATATCAAGCTTCTAACAACTTAAAGAAAATAATAACAATTTTTTATTTTACTTTATTTTTTCAATAAAATCACTGACACACACTGGCTATAGTATAAATGTGTTATAAAAATTTGCGTAGAACTTCCTCTTGCTTGAGAGCTGTGTAAAGAAGTTTTGTCTGTAAATTGTAACCAATGTTATTATACACAATGAGTTCATAATTTAATAAGGGTATTTTCTTCTACCACCTTATAAATTTTGTTTTATATTTTACATTCAGTCCATTTATAATAAGATGTATGAAAGGATGCGAGCTAATAACATTCCAAATTGTCTATTCCAGAATGTAAAGAAGGGTATGACTAGAAATTTGAAAGGCACTTAAAAAAAAATTAATTGATAAGGTTGACTCTCATTGGCTAACTTTCGTGAGGCCCTGTGCATCAAATACACCAAATAATGGCATCTGAATAAACTTTATATTAATATATTTCACTCAAGCTATCTTGATCCTACTACTAGCCTTAATCATGTAATAGTGTAATACCAGCACCGATTAAGCACATTTTGTCCTTAAAAAAAATACTGTACATGAAGAAATTTGAACAGAGATTTATGCAGAACAGCAGCAGCAATGCTAAAACGATCAAGCTTGTTATACAGTTAACATAATTATTAACTATAATCTACATTTCCTTTTGAGATAGAAAGCTATGTGGTAAAGCAGTGATTGTAAATGCAAACAAGGCGAGAAAAACTCAACCTGGAAAATGAATAATGGTAAACATCAAATCAAAATCTGTTTTTAGCACAACTCAAAAAATGTAGCACTTCTAATTTAGAAACCATACTTATAAACTGGCTATTATTTTCTTCATAAGATTAATACTTCTTTCACAATCATTAAACCACCAACTACATGATAACTAAGTATTCAATTTTGAGAAATTATCAATAATACTTTTCAAGCCTCAATAATTTTATTTTATTTTTGTGGAATTCAAGGCTCAAATTTTATCTTGCATGAATGTCACTTTCCCATTGGACCAATTCAAGATCAAAAAGCCAATAGCATATATATGATATATATGAGAACATAACTACGAAAACACCCTACAAGAACAAGATAAGAACAGTAACAAAGAGTTGGGCGTTAAAGAAAACAAAATACATATAACAGACTAAACCATTATTGAAGCTGTTCACAGTGAGTATATTTGTTCCTCAGTACATAGACATCGATTCTAAGAGGTTCTTCAATCTAAAGAAAACTGGACAATAATATACCTAGTTCTTGTCATCCACTAATGACTCTTCATAAATAAAACTTCACTATATGATTTGAAGTCAAACCCTTTGCCACCTGTCTATAATTAGAACTATAACCTTCTTACATGTATCATTAAACTTTTGTTAATGCCACCAATTCCAATTGTGAGGAGGAAATTCTTCCAATTCTCTTTCTCAGCATGTATGTACATGCTGGTATTTTGACTAAAATGCTGCACTAGTTGAGAAAAAGTTCAATAGAAGAACTGTATTGTGTATCAAAGAAAGCTGCTACCACTGGCCTGGATCTGTTTGAACTCTATATTTCTTGTATATGTATCTGAAACTATGACTGTTTACATCCCAGTATCTATTGGAAATGCGAATGGACTGTCTGGGAGATTGAGTCCTTGGTTGCTGGATAAAATTAGAAAGAAAAGAAAAATATATTTGAATGTCATAATCCATAGTAAACAAAATATTTGAGGAAAAGTGTAGCAGCCAAACTGCGTGTTTGTATACAAATATTGTGATCTACACAGAACTTGTAAACAAAAGCATAAATAACTTTTACTAAGTTTCTCTCATATTTGCTACTTCACAAGACGAATGGTGCTAAACCAAAAAAGAAAACTGTTTTACAAATCATTTTAGCAGATAAGCTGAAGGCAATATTATTTGAAAGTTTGGCCGTGGTATAGAGAATATATCAGAAGGGTAAAAATTAGAAATTAAATATTATGTCTCATTTGCTCAGTTATGAATGAATGATGATTCAAAATGGTTGAGTGGATTTGGCTCAGATTTCGAAAGAAAAGATGAGAATTTGAGAGTCCTAGATTAAAAAAATTAATAGAAAAGATTTAAGTAATTAAAAAATGTTGGAGCACTCACTGATTATAATGATTAAAATGCTGAAGGACTGAATTCAAGCAAACAATCATAAGGGGAGCAAAATCACACATTGACCATAGTAGAGAAACCAAAAGTACAATTATGCCTAATGTTACTAAACAGGTAGGCAGTAGATTGTGTGAGGGAAGAGAAATCTCCTAGAAATTTATGCATACCTGTCCTCATCAGACAAATTGTTGTCGGTATGCTTGAATTTGTTATGCAGCGGAAAACTGAAAGATTCCTCTGCTGACTGGAAATTGAAGTGATCTACAGGAGAAATTATTTCAATCAACATAAAAAATAGAACACTAGATAAATCATAATGAAACTTGATAAGAAAAAATGTAATCTACATTATTACACACCATCAGAAATTCTTGATTCATCCATGGAGAAGCCAAAATGAGGTGAACTTGAGAAAGAATTTTCGGCAAACTGCAGCTGTGCAAAACTTCTCTGAAGTTCCAAGGCTTCCTCTTGCTCTTCAATTAATTGCCTCCTTATGGATCTATGGTTTCCACAGCTTCTTGGAACTAAATAAACTATAATTATGCATTAGATTGTATACAGGCTCCTCCCATGAAAAGAAACACAAATGAAGCAAAACATAGGAATATCACAAAATAATTAAAATATATACAGTTCTATATTGTTAACCATAAAAAGTCATTTTGGTTCCAAACTAAATAATATCATACTTGAGTTGAGATCAGAATCCAAATCTTCATAGCCTGGTGAGTGACAAGCATAGTGCTCAGTTCTATCAGCGTGCTTCCTGCATCCAAATAAAAATGCACGTGGAAATCATTAAGGGGAAAGAAAGACAGTGAAAAAAAGGTATATAAGCAGCATGTAAGATCTCTTAAGATGTAAATACTGATTCAAGATACATCAATCCATCTTACTTGGCATCTATAGAATAGAGAGCAGACTAGTTTTTAAACTTGAAATAATATATTTGGCTCCTCTATAGTGAGTAGCGGACTATAAGGGTGTTTCTGCCAATAATTTAAAATAGGTAAAGTTTACACAGATACTTTATATACTAACAATAATTTCACATATTTTAGGCTTAAGGTTTGTATTTGTGGGGGCAGAGATTCAGATGCTAAACTCCTAAAATTTGTATACTATTATTAAATATAAATAGGTTCTAGAGATTATGCAAATTAGGAAAATCTCAAACCATAATTGTATTTATGACTAGTTATAAATAAGAACCTCAGCCCTGTAAATTAGACACGTGGATTTCATTCCACTAAAGCATGGTTTAGCAGATTCAGCAAATGGGTATGATTTAGAGTGAAGCTACCAAACTCAGTATTAAATATAAATAGGTTCTAGAGATTATGTAAATTAGGGAAATCTCAAACCGTAATTGTATGACTTGTTATAAATAAGAACCTCAGCTCTGTAAATCAGACACGTGGATTTCATTCCACTAAAGCATGGTTTAGCAGATTCAGCAAATTGATATGATTTAGGGTGAAGCTAATCACACTCAGTTTTCTATGCCATTCAGTCGTAGGATGTATTTACTTGGTTGTGTATGCTGATGACATTGTTATTATAGATAGTGATCACTGTGGCAATGGCATTGCAGAGTCAACACATTTAGACCAAAAAACGTGGCAAGGTTCAATATTTCTTGGGAATAGAGGCAGTGCAATCAAAGAATGGTATTGTTATTTCCTAAAGTATGCAATGGATATCTTAGAGGAGACAAGGTTAATTGATACTAAGCCTGTAGACACTCCTATAGATCCTAATTCCAAGCTTCCACCAAGTTAGGGGAAGCCATGTTCAAGTTCAGAGAAATAAAAGACTAGTTGGAAGACTGAAATACCACACTGAATGAAGGACACTACATCCAGTGATCACAGTTTTACAACCTAAATGCATTAAAGAACTGTAAGAAATGGTTTCTTATATGACGACAAAGGTCACACTCAAATGCAGGATACTATAGATTTTCATTTTGCAACGTGAACTAAAAATAACTATATTTAAAATAATGAGAATTTGTAACCTTAAAACTGCAAGAACTTCCAATAAAAAGGGGAGTCAGAAGGAAAAGACAAGGAATTCACCTTTCATTAGGTTTTGCTTTCTCCCGATAAGGTTTCGCAAGCACCCGAGAACCCCTAACACAATGGGGATTTCCCTTAACCAAAACAGTTTTGGCAGTTTCTGAATGAACAAATGTCACAAATCCAAACATCCTTCTCTGCTGGTTTGGAATTCTGACATCAGCAACAGGCCCAAATGTGCTACAAAGGAAATATATATAAGTCAGTTCATTAAAACAAATAATTAAACGCAGAAGTACAAAACATGCCCAGAAAACAAAATGTAATATACAAAAAATGTAATATACTTGAAGTAGTTTGAAACATCATCCTCTGTGAAAGTGCTGTCGGCAGGGAATGTCAAATATATTTGCCGTGATGCACTGATGTTTCGAGCATAATCTCCCTTCTGCATTTGTGTAGGAGCATCTTCTGCCAGAACCACTGAATGCTGCCCATGAGGTCTGTAAATTAACCATAACAAAAGTCAAATTAAAGTAAGAAACATCAATCACTAAATTCATAAGAATACATGCAAAAAAATTGCAAGACTTCACCTTCCTATTAGCCGAATACTATTTTTGAGTCGTGCAAGCAGCTTTGTCAAACTATAACCAGATTTACCATGTCTCTGGCTCTCAGTTAAATAACCGTCTGCTTGCAGTACCTTCTTATATTTATCATAGTATGCCATTGGCAGGGAAGCAATTGACATTGGACTGCCTCTTGATTTCAGGAGCTCAATAATTTCTGACTCTAACTGTGCCAATGAACTTGGAGAAAACAGATGATCATCATTAATAGCATCATTTCCATTCATCTGGGAGTAGTTCTCGGGGACAACTTGCCCATGATAGAATCTACAGCTAGTTCCATGCTTACAAAATCCTTTGTTAAAATAGTGACAGATTTTGACTGGAAATTCAGAAAACTTTCTACTAGCTTTCCCCCCAAAATTGCCAGCAGATGTGTCCAAGCAATAGTAATCATTGCCTGTCCCGGTTCCTGTGCTTACGGCTTCCATATGATTCTCCATACTGAACAACTGTGTCTGCTTCTGATATTGCAGTGTCTGCTTCTGATATTCTGCAATAGAATCCAAGTAATTCATTGCCACGTAGTCCGAATTGACATTGCCAACAGATTGTGTGTCCCAATAGGGAGGGGCAACCTGAAAGTTTGGCGAGGTAGGAGTTCTAGGAGAAATTACTGATAAATGGTTTGAACCATGTTGAGGGTAGACAGTAGATGAAATTGAGAGTTGTTTAGCCGCCAACATTTGAAAATACTCGTTGGCCTTTGTAGCCAAATTGCGAATGAAATGGTCAGGGCAAAAAGCCAATTTAGCTACTTCTTGATCACCACCATCTTGCATAAGGAGATAGCCAAGTATCTTTGTGGCATTCTCTGGCTCAAATTTCTGAATTTTATCAAGAACAATTCTTGCATAGTGTGAAATATCCATGAGTCTTATCTTATAACTGCAAAAAGTAGTGAAAACCACTCAGAAAACCAGTACAAACCAGTCATATAAGCATAAAACATACATGAGTCTTGTCTTATAACTTCAAAAAAGTAGTGAAAACCACTCAGAAAACCAGTACAAACCAGTTATAAGCATAAAACATATATGGTGGAAGAAAAAACCAGTCCAAGTCCTAGAAGCAAAATTGCAGACTAGTATGCAAATTGTTGGAGATCCCTTTCAAGAAAACCAGTTTCACAAGACTGAGTTAGGCCCTAAAACGTAGTGATAGTGAGCAAGACACACAAAGCAATGTTCTTCCACAAAAGGAAGAAGATTCTACAAACTAAATTATAAACCAAACAAAATGTGCGGACACATAAGCAAAATTGTGTAATCTTACTAAATGGCAGTGCCATGGCTGCAATGGCAGGGTGAATTTTTCACTGGCCATCCGCCATGGATAACACACAACATTACCTAAGATGGAAGATAGTTAACACCAGATTTAAAAAAAAAGTGTTCACCAAAAAATTCAATATTCTATGGATTGAATTACAAATGACCTAAAAGACACACAGTTGCATACCTAAAGATACCATAACACTACTAAACCACCAAAAAAAGTACCGAACAAGAGATCCAGTAAACCAAACAGAAACACAAAAGAAGATGTTTTTCCGCAAAAAAATGCACATGAATTGAATTATAAATAACCTAGCGGAAGACTGAGAGTCATAAGATAGGAAAACAGTCCAGAGTGCATTATATTATATTTCCCTCAATTTTCTCTGTCAACACTCAAAAAAGGAAGGAAATTTAATACAGCACAGAACTGGGCCTCGCTCCTATTATGGAATTCAGCACAAAACAAGCACAGAAATATCCACAGGCTTAATTACACACACCAAAAATTAGAAAGTCATAACTGAAACAAATGATTACAACAAAACAAACAAGCATTTGCAAATAAACAACCTGGTATTGACATTCCAAGATATTTTTGGCAAAATGAAGAAACTTTGCTTCAATCTCAAACACCCTTCTCCAAGATAACACTCCAACTTTCAAAAACACAAAAATAAAATCAAATCTTCAAAATTTACATACCCATCAAAGAGTAGGAAGTAAACAATGCTGCAAATGTTTCAAGAACAATTTTTTTAAATCTTCTCTGTATAAACAAGGATCACCTTCACGTACATTCAGAGAGCCATGTAATCCTAATTCAAAAAACAAACAGAAATTCTTTTGAAAAGGCTCAGAATCCAGAGAGTAGCAAAAATCAAATCAGAGTAACCCTTTAACTCACTCTAAAGTAGAGTGACTATTGCAGTTTTTTCCCCTTTAAAATTTAATACTTTAAGAAAAATCTAACAGATGTTGAATAGTCACAAACTTTGGGCAAAATATTTTGCTTAATCTTCGAGGACCATAACTGCTTAGAACTGCCCCAATTACTAGAATCACCCTTTTAACTATCTTTTTTTCTTCTCTCAGAAAAAAATCCTATCTTTTTTTTCCTTTCAAAAAAATAAATATTAATAATTCAGCAAAACCAACGTGCTAAATTTAGTACTTCAACTCTTCAACTGCACAACAAGGTGGCAATGTTGTGTATATGTCTCAAGTGTTTAGTGACACAAAGCTAGAATTTTTATTTTATTTTTCTGTTTAAATTTAGTGTTAAGTTTGTTATAGTATATGTTTCAAAACTATATAAGAAAATTATTATATTTTCAACATGAAAATTTGTATAAAAAAATCATTCAAACATTCTTGATCATTAAAAAGAAAGAAACATATCAAATAATGACTAAGGAAAAATAAAATAGATAAACACATGGGCCCGGATTAAATTTGTGTCATTGGATATGATTCTTGAGATTCAGAAACTCAAATCTTACAAAGGGGGACCATAGGAGGGAAAATATGGACCTTGAAAAGAGGCTAAGGCTAAAGGATTGGTTGTGGTGGAACATTATATTTTACATTTCAATTTGTTTGGGAGGGAACACAACACAACCATTAATAGGACAATGCCACATCTTTAAATCTTTATATCTAAAAGTTGTGTTGTATGTAATGTATAAATGAGTGTGACATAGCCAAGTTGGTGAAAGGTCCACACTTTGCACTCCTTGAACTTGAGTTTCTTTGTTATGATAAATGGACCAATCCCATTTCAGGTAGGGGCCACAACATCCAACAGTTTTATTGTGATCTTGTTGATGCAGATTTGGCACTTATTTTAGATTTTATTATTCTTCTTCTTCTTCTTATTATTATTATTATTATTATTATTATTATTATTATTATTATTATAATATATACTTATATACCCTACCTGTGTATCAAATGAAAGGCAACAATTTCTCAACCTTATCCTTTGGGTGGCAAACCTTAATTTGTGGCTAACAGTCTATGTGATTTTTTTTGAAGAATTGAAAGGCTAAAGAAATATTGTATGCGAAGAAATTTGCTTATGGAATAAAGTATAAGGATAAAATTTAATTGAGTATTTTAGTTTTTATATTGATGTAGAATTCTTTATTAGTCAAGTATAATTGTGAGTTTGTTTTACATAACACTTGAATATTCTTTTATTTATGACAACTTTATTTTTTTAGCTTGAAATATAATTGTAAGTTTGGTAATATTTTGTATGATGTTGTTATGGAATGAAATAGCTTTATTTTGAGGTATAATGAAAGAAATTAAACATGTAGACCATTAGTTTAGTTTGACCAATAATATCATATTCAAATTTTAATTATTTACTGCATTATAAACTTCTAAAGAATTATGACCGATTCCTTTAAAAAAAAATCATGATCATAATATTATCAAATTTGTTATTAAATATTTTAAATATAATTGTTAAAGAAGTCAACACAAAATTAACAACTTTACCATATATGAAATGTATGAAAAATATTTATACTGATAGGTCAAAACAAGAAATTAATTGTAATGTATTCTTGTTGAATTTATCTAATTATGTACAAATTAAAAATCTTATTAACTTTCTGTGATTTCCAGTAATTTCAAGTAATTTATTTTATTGGTAACATAAAGTTGAAAAAGTCAATGATGATACATTCTTTGACACACTAAAATATATTTTTTAATTAATTTAAATTTATTAAAAATTATATATTTTTTTGGATCTTATTTAGTATTTATTGATTATATTTCATAATTTATAGTTTTTAGTAAATTTTGACTAATTATAAAATAAATATATCAAATAATGTGTTTTTTTTTATTTTTTTAAATTGACATAAGACATTATATAATTAATCCATTAACAGCATCACACGTGGGTTTGTTGTATTTTTTCACTTTGCCTAACTCAATAATGCACATGATTGAACTAAGCAATGTTTGTACAAATAATCTGTTGTGGTTATGATTATTCAATTTGATTTAACTTGCTCGAGGTACTTATCATTTTCGATGATTTTTTTTTTATGAAGTTTCCAATGCACTTGAATGCATAGATAATGAGAAATGCAAATATTTCAAGAACTAGGAAATTGCTCCAATAACATTTTTCAATTAATGATTTTATTCACTTTTGTACGGTAAATACTAAGTATTTATATTTTAAAACACTAAATATATTTGATTTTATTTAATATTTCCTTTACAAAATATTATAAAAACCTTTAAATGGATAACATTATGTATTAATTGAATATCTTGTTAGAATAAAATTTTAAATATCTAGTTTTAAAAACAAAAATATTTTAGGATACAAGTAATAAATAAGGTTGCAAACAAAATAACAAACATCAACTGTACATATATGTTCATGGTTACCTGACGTCACAAACTTTCTCTGTCCCAATGTTTGAAACACACATAGAAGCTAAGTATACCTATGGCCAACCTAAATCTTTTCAAGAGTGATCCATAAAATAGTGTTGCCAACATGTTTGTGTATAGTGGACATGTTTTATTGACATAATTAATGCACAAACAACCCTTAAATGTTTGATACTCGTCCAATCAATCAAGTTTGTTGGTTTATAAGATTTTTAATTCACAGAAATTCTTGGTAGTGTACTTTTCTTTCTAATCACATGGTACCTTTATAGTGTTGTCATTTTCATATTTTTGACTACATGATAGCACCGAATAAGTGACCCAACTGAACAAGTATGTCAAACCAAAGAGGAAATCATGACACAAATAAGAATGCATGCCAAGTAAGGGAAAGTGAGTGATTCTTTAAAATCTTGTCATGATGTTTTTCTTTTTCTTTTTTCTTTCAAATAAGCAAATATTTTCATAGTGAGTATATATATATATATATGATAAAAGGTTACGGCTCAATTGCACCAAATTTTTGTAGAATAAATCTTGAGATCCATAAAAGGCGCAAGCAATTGGGATGTAACTTAATTTTAGTTAGAGGACCACAATAGCCACAACACCAATGGTTTAATATTGACCATTAAATTAGGGATGTGTGTATGAATTTCTCTACTCTTTGGATTACAACTCATCTTTCAAAGTTAAGCCCAAATATGATTGAAAGAAAAATACATGAGGAATTAAAAGAAATTTCTCTACTAAATATAATAAATAAAATTAATTTATTTATTTAATTTAAGTGAGTTTCTTCCTTTTAATTCTTTCATTTTCAATTCAGGATTACTTTGGGCTGCATATCAATCTTTAAAATGGACTAGCAGGTCATTCTGGCCCAAGTCTTTCAACACTTACATAAACTAATTATTTTAATTTTGGTTTAGTTAGTCTTTATAGTAGTGAAAATTTTATCTTTTAATCCTTATAATTTATTTTAAGATATTTTAGTATTTTATAAAAATTATCTATTTTAATTTATATAATTACATTTTTATTTTAATTTTAATTTCTACTATTAAAAATAATAAAGATGGAAACCTAACTAAAATAATTGTGTAAAAACCACAATATAACAAACATAAAGAATAAAATCAATAATTTTTATAGAGATCAAGAGTTTAATATCTATACATCCATTGCTTAAAACAATCACAAATTATATCTAATATAATTTTTAGGATGATATGATCAAAGTCATTGAAATAACAATATATAATAGATTATGATTAAATTATAATACATGTACCCTTTTTTTATTAAGTAATCAAATCTTTAATTTTTCTCATAGGACAAAGATTATATGACATAAGATATTTTTTAAAAAAAAATCCAAAATTAACAACATCATTAGTTTAGACAATTTCATAATTCTGAGGATGCAAGAGGACCAACTACTCTGCCAAATAAGCTTTAATTTACTCCCATAATGGCTATGGTGTGAACAGATAAAAAAAATTCAGTTTCCAAAGTCAACACCACCAATACATTCTATTTATATTTAAATATTGATTCGTAGGTAAGCAAATATCTATATATTAATTTATACTTCATCAATTTAATTATTGACATTTCACACTCAGAAATTTTCAATATAATCTTCAATATATATAAAAAGAGATTGGTTCCCACTTTTTATCAATAAAAAAAGCAAGAGATTCCTTTCCTATGTCCTCAATTGAGTTGTGCATTATATCCAAAGAAATTTGATGTCTTGTTTTTATGCTATGTTTTAATCATTCCACCATTGATAAAATCAAATTATCAATTGATATGTGATCTGCTATGAAATATTTTTCCTCCAAGAGAAAGACTTGTATAGACTAGGTGCACATATAAACTACTTTATATATATTAACAAATTTCGTTATAAATTTAAATAAATTTTTTATATTGTTATCAAATTATATAATAAATTTTTTAACTTTATAATGATTATTTGAAAAATTATACACAAAATACAATGATTATTTGCATGTTTTTATGAAGAAAAAAAAATACATTGACCACATATATGAATTTTAAATTCTCTCTATTGAATTGACTGATTCAATGATAATATCTTAAAAATACACCTATACAATCACATGTTTAGCACATAGTACTGTCCAAAATGTTCTAAAAAAATAAAATAAACTTTTAAATGATGAATTTGCAAGATACTATTTAGTATCACAACCTGGTTGTGAATTGTGATATATCAAAAAGCACATGTTTCAAAGTCAAACTCCCAGATGACATCATCAATTGATGAAATGATTACTTTGGAATAGCGTCATCATTACACTTATCTAAGGGAAAAAAACATGATCATGATTTAGGATAAAATTAAGTTCCTATATATCTAGCACAAAATAACTATGGATTTAAAGATTAATGATTTATAATACTGAAAGTTACAGAAGAAAAAGATAATTTATCTCTTAATGGCTCATTAATTAGTAATGTTCATGGCAATGAAAATGTTTTTTCTTCTTCTTTTGTTATGAATTAAAATACTACAACATGTAATTAAATTTTCAACATATATATATATATATAAAACATTATGAACAGTGATTCAAATGCATGCATGTCTACCCAAATTAATTAACTTGCATGCA
Source organism: Hylodesmum podocarpum (assembly GCA_026586105.1). NCBI lineage: Eukaryota > Viridiplantae > Streptophyta > Magnoliopsida > Fabales > Fabaceae > Hylodesmum > Hylodesmum podocarpum. Next base: position 1,275,442 of record JALJEV010000519.1, on the reverse strand, counting down.
TCCATGTGATTCAATATATTGACTTTTAACATAAGCAGGGTGACTAACTTATTTTGGTTTGATATATAATGCAATATGGGAACCGCGTTGAATCCATAAAATGTGGATCATGCCAATATAACAAGTTATTACTTGAACACATTCTTATATATATGTCACATTAAGAAGAATCTTGCACAATCTAGATAGGGAAGAAAGAAGAAACTGAACTTAATTAAACTGTTAGTTTGAGGACAATATGTGGGTAAGTAATTTGCTTCATTAATTGAATTTCACTTTCTTTTTTTCATCTTTGTCAAGAAAACTTCAACTTAATTAACAATTTTATGTTTCTATGAATAAGTTTCAAGATGTATATAGGTTAATTATGAAGTGTTATAAATGTTGCAGCAAAAGATTGTAATTGAGGTGCCACTCCACTGTGAGAGATGCAAGAGGAAGATTATGACCATATGCACCATGGCAGATGGTAAGTAATCATAGTATATGAATGTTAAATTTCATACATGTATTTTAATTTATTTTTTTTTTAAATTTGGTCTTTAATTAATTTTTTGTTGTGGTGTTTAATATATATACATGTACGTAGGTGTTAGTTCTGTTAGTTTTCAAAGGGAAGAGAAAGATAGAGTGGTGATTAAAGGAGAAGGAGTAGATGCAGCAGGGGTAACAGCACGTTTGAGGGAGAAGGTGAACAAGTATTCCAAGCTAGTTAGTGTGGCCAAGGATGAATCATGAAGAGATAGAGTTGATACATATGATATATACATATATGCTGATCATGATGATTCCATCTTTCAGTTTGTATAATTGTGAAATTAGAATCTTAATTTTGTATTGTCATCTTGTTATATTGTGATATGTTATTTCTGATTAATATTCATATGTGGGTTAGAAAGTGATGATTTCATTTGTTTATAGATTTCTGAAGCAAAATTGTATCCATTGTTGGTACCACGGTTGATTTATGCGTAGAAATAATACCTCATGTAATGTATGCAGCATATTTGTTTAATTTGTATAAAATGGTATTACTTTGAAAATTTGAGAAATTATATTTACCTGATCTATTTTCTCCATTGCACAATCTTTTTAAATTAAGCTGTCAAATTTTACTTAGCCTATCACCACCTGTTAAATTGTTCATGATGTGGGCAATGTTTGAGAGAATTTATTTGAACCTTGTTAAAAAGATTTGTGAACATTTTAGTCTAACTAATCAATCTTGTTAACAAGAGGCAAGCATATCAAACTTTTTAAATTTATAGAAAGAAAATATGTTTTTGAAGGGTGAGGAAAAAGGATGGTTAAGGGATTGATCAAACAAGACATCTTTATTACACCAAAGACTCAAAAGACTTCTGTTAACATAGATGACTCAAATTTGTTAAAGTTTTACGTGCTTGAACTCATTGCTTCTCATTTTGTACATGTATCTCAATTTTCACATCTTATAGATTGTTGCAAAAATGGCACAAAAACATGCCAGGTTACAAAGAAAGGAAAAAAGATGAACAAAAAAACTTAATCTCTACTGGAATTTTCCTGTTCAACTAAATATTCACTAGAAATCTCATCCTGTTGTCTCTTTGCAAATGTATCTCCATCATAATCTGCATCATTGTCTGAGTTCTCACCATTGCTCCATTTTCTTTTCACAATTTTGGGAACCATGCGTGTTACTTTAGTCTCCAGCATGTCATCATTATTATTTATCCGTTCAAACCGAACAGCACTCACTTTTCTGGCATTTCCGGCAAGTATCTGCGCAAAAGATGCGGTGGAAAATAAGTAGTTAGTTTCCGAGTGACAAGTTTTCAGATAGTGACAAAAGGAACTACCTCAAGTTTGAAAATCTGGTTCTTCTCCTTCTGATCCTGCTGGTCAGCACTGGACTCATTGCTATCATCTTCATCTTCCCTTTCAAGAACAACTTTGATGCACTCACCTGTCCTTGGAATGTATCCAAATGCTTCACAAACAAAGCCTGATACTGTCTCATATTGGAGACCCTGAAATAGTAGAGGTCACATACGTATCAAGTGGCCTGAAATTCTTAACCGGACTTGGAAATATGAATAGTAAGCAAAATTAATTTCAATATGAGATCATTGTCAGTTGCATGTAGAAAATTGGTAAACCTCTGGCATCTTGATGTTCAAATCTTCAGAGAGCTGATCAATGGAAGTGTTTGCATCCACATCAAAAACACCCTCAGCTCGCATTACTATGTAGCCAGTTTTTTTCTGTATCTCCTCCTGTAGAATGACCAGGAAAGAATATAATAAGGTTCTCTAATGAAAAATCAGCATGCAGCAAATAGTTGTAGCCATCAATAACAAAAACACGTAATGGAGCACTGATAGCTAAATTCAAAGTGAAACAAAGTAAAGATGGATGAGTTCAATATATGTTTCAGTTACTTGAAAATGAATTTGAAAGAAACAAAGTAAAGATGGATGGGTTTGATATATGTTTCAGTTACTTGAAATGAATTTGAAAGAAACAAAGTAAAAATTAAGCAGAAGCATTTTACCTTCGAGTCATTCTCATCAAAGATTTCACCAACAATTTCCTCAACGACATCTTCGAGAGTTACAATCTGTTAGATGGAAATCTGTAAGATATCTACAGGATTATTTTTGAATATTCTTGCAGCAGTTCAAAATGAGAGGAATGGTGTACATGTTGCTTTGGTTAGCTTTCTATTTCAATTTTAAATTTGCATAAAAAAGAGGTTGACATAAAAATGAAAAAGGTTTTGAAAGAAACAAAACCCAGAGTGATAGCATGTTCTAACTACTTTTCAGGTTAATGGTTGTAATTAGCAAGGTCTATATATCATCAGTGAATCATAAATTTACAGATTTATATTCATATTTATGTCAAACAAACAGATCTGAGTTGGTTGTATTTGGTCTGGTGTGCACGTACCCCCACAGTTCCACCATACTCATTAAGAACAACTGCCATGTGAACCTTCCTGATTCTGAACTCTCTAAGAAGATTCCAAACAGACATTGAATCTGCAAATTGGTAACAATAATTCATTCAACATTTTGCACCAAGTTAAAACAGACTAATTTGTTCCTATCCCAAACAATTTAACCACTTCAACAATTTAATTTCAGCCTGAGAAAATGAGGAGGGTATGATGTTTTCAAATAAACCCATCTGTCCCAGTACCAACAACACAAAACCAGCCATGAGATGCAATAACACAAGCATAGGTGAACTCAAGATGAAAAAGTTACCAGGTACAAAATATGCAGGCTTGTGAGCCATATCTCCAACTGTAGTACTTTCTAGTAACTCACCCTTCAAAATCAAACAGATTATAGTTCTGCAAACTATGAGATTGGGGGATATGATGAATAAGTAAACCACTTGTAAGTCATTAAACATGTGGAGAAAAGTCTCCCAACCTTTTGAACGTAATCCAGCAGATCCATTGCATATGCTATACCCATTATATTGTCAACACGTTCCTCAAAAACAGGTACCCTAGCAAACATGTCATGATCCAGTTAGCACATTGGAAAAGTAAAATCACAGTAAATTTTAAACCAGGAAATGTTCAAATACCTTGAGTACTGATGTGTGACCCACAAGTGATGAAAGTCTACCAGGCTTGAACTTGCATCAATTGCAACAACATCAACCAGAGGTGTCATAACCTCTCTGACATGTGTGTCTTTTATCTCTAACACATTTTCAATCATATCCTGTAATACATTATACATATATTTAAGATGCTCGACAGATAACAGACAAATAAAAATGGATCAAAATATCTATTATAATCAATGAAGACAACACTTTCCTAAGTGTTGTTAAGAAACATGACAATAAAGTAACATACATCATTATTAGAAAAAGTAGAGGAGCACATTTTCGTATGTAAAATTGAAAATTTGTTTCTGCTTTTCAGATGGAATTTCAGTTTCAATTACTTAAAACAATAATTTACTTCCAGAGAAAATAATTCTTGCAATGAAGCATATTTATGAAATTCTATTATCTATAAATGAGAGAATAGGCAAAACATTTTGAGGCAAATATAATGATATCATAAGAATATTAAACCCAATATTCATTACCTGTTCTTCCTCCTCTATTGCCCCGCTTAACTCTGCACCTCTGAGCATCAATTTTAGCTCATCTTCAGTTACATATGGCTCACTGGTAAAGTAAGCAATGAATTTAGTATTGAATTTAAAACAAAATCAACATGAATATGTCCCATAACCATTGCTTCAACAAACGGAAGCCACTTTCCATATGATTACATACTAAGTTGGCAAGGCACAGTTGCTCTTTCAAACCAGGGAAAAACAGTTATTGCCTTGTGCGACATGATTCAATCAAATTAGAAACCCCTTCCTCCCCCCCCCCCCATAAAAAACAAAAAAGAAACATCTATCACATATAAACCCCTTATAATCAATAAAATAATTCCATTCATCCATTTCTTCTTGTTGTCATAACATTTAGGAAAAAATTCAACCTTAGGAAATGGACAGTTATCATGGAGCATGGGTGAAAATAAAAGAACATCATCCTTGAGATGAAGGAACTATGATTTAGCATCGGATTAAATTAAGATTTTAGAAAATATCCATAAAAAAGCAAAAGAAAAATAGATTATATAGGATAAGAGAAGATTAATCTCTGGCTATCTTTTCAGCAGACCTTTTTCCCTTTAGGCCAAGCAATTTCAGCATCCCCATTGAAAGATAAGTAACAATTCTTCCTACAGGATACAGCACCAGGGAAAGCCATGCCACTGGCCTGACCTAGAGGCATCAGGATCAATATCAATATTTGTTACAAAAGAAGTTGAAGGAGAAATATCATGTAGTAGAATGCCGTTCGATAATAAACATAAACGATTAATCAGCATCATTTCTGTTCCCAAATATTAAAGATAAGGCAAGAAATTTACAACTTACCACAAACCGAGCCACCTCTGTGGCATTATGAACTGCTATGCTTTTAGGAGTGATTTCAGTGAGAAGCAAAATGGCAACCTTGTTTGATTGCAGGGAGAAGAGACAAATCAGATTTTATGAGAGAAAAATTATATGGATACATATACAAACTTGCACATCATATGCACTGTTCTATCTGTGATCAATCTGATTGAAGAGATAATTTATACTTTTATTGAAAATCCTATAACTAAGGAAATGAAAATTACAACATGAAACAAGATAAGTATATCCTACATCCTATAATGTTGTCTAAACTCTAAACTTCTGATCTTTCAACAGTTTTAAATGTTTAAATTCAAGTAACAGAACATATGACCTCCCTCCTTTTCTATCTTACTCAAAAGTTAGCTTGGCACCTTTTCACAAATTGGTGATAAAGCTAGCAAGCTTTACATGTCAAATTTTTGCTCCCATCACATCAGGAGTTTGCAAGTTTAATGGGCAGCTTGTTGATATACTGAAAGATTCAATGTTCCAAATGAATAATAATCAAGTGACCTAGTGAATCTGAATTTTTGATAATCAAATCAATGCACAAGCCATTTAAGCATGTTTGGTGTCCTGGAAATAGTAGATTTATTTAACATTTGAGAAAGAAAATCAAAACTTACAGTCATCACTCCTGTTGCCGCACTAACACCAGCTTCACCAAACATAGCAGTTGCTGCTTCAGTGACCAGTGCAGTTGCTCCAATATTGACCACCCTGAATACAACACAATAGAAACATGAGGAACATTCTATACCTATTTATAAAAAATGACATTTTTCAACAAGAAGATCAACGAAGGAGAATACGTTGTGCCAATGAGTATTGTTGTAAGGAATCGAGTAACATCACTTCGAAGTAGTCTGAAGACGCCATTTTCAGACTCCTTTTCAGCCAACTCACGAACCTTACACATTGTCATTAACAGGTATTAGAATTTAAGGTTCAAACTTTACTAACCTAAATCAATCACAGGGAATAACAAATCAAATATGCAAAAATCTGCAAGCATATCAAAGGAACCAAAAATGTTTTCGAAAGGAAAAGGAAATATAATGATTGATTCTTAAATCAGCAACATTTAATTTCCTTACTAACATAAATTTGAGTTAAGAAATCTCTAGCTTTTAGTCATTCATAGAACATAAAAGGTCTAATCCAGAAAAAGGAGGATAAAATAAACAAGATACCTTCCAAGGCCAAAGTGTGGTGATTGAAGTCTCTGCCATCGAGAAAAAAGCTGAAAGGCCCAAAAGTACTGCCAGAATCAAACCTTGCTCCTTAAATATACGAAGAACTTGCAACACTTTAGGCCATGTACTCCTAAGCAAAAGTATGCTCTGCCCAATAACACCATATCCTGCATTCACAACTCCTTCAACAGCGAAAACCCGTGGACATACAAACACCAGTACCCCACAAACAGTTGCAGCTACTATAATTCCCCACTTTAACAATTCCTTTATAAAGTTCAAATTGGCTTTGGAAACAGCATTCTTATCGCTCAAACAATCACTGCTACCACCTAAACACCTCAATCGAGTTCTATCTAGTAATTTGTTATCTCCTCTAGAACTTGAAACATGAAGGCTTGTAAAAGTGGATGAACCAACATAATTTGACACAAAGCGAAATGGGTATCTTGTGTTTCTACTCAAAACTTTGATTGGAATGCTCTTTCTTCGATTCTCAAGTGCAGGGTACAACAATCTGGAACTGGGGAACACCTGGTGACTGAGAACCCAAGATTCGAGTGCCATCACTCATAACAGAACAAAAACACCCACCAATTCAAAATCAAATTTTGAGACAAGGAACTATATAAAAACCCAATTGAGCTAAGAAAGAAGATGAATTTTGCTCAATAATCAAATGGATATCAGTGTATCACAGAATGGCAAAAAAAAAATTGGTTGGGTTATGCTACACAGGAAGGGGAACAACGACAAAAAAAAAAAAAACAATTTATATCTTTGGGTGTCTAAGAATTAAAAATTGCAATTGTGAAATGGAGAATTGGAATAAAATTAGGGTTTGAAAGGGAATGGTGGAAAGTAGAAGAGGTGGCGCCAGCATTCGCAAAGGTTGCAACTTGCCACTTCACAGCTTCTGCATAACAAGTGGGACGTAAATTACAACAATTTCAGTTATTTTTTCTTAATGGACATTTCATGAGATTTACAATATACAAAAATATTTAATAATATGAATAAGAAAATAAATAATATATGTCTTAAAGTTTAAAATTTAGTGATACAGCAGAGAAAATTAAAATGTATTGAGATTAATTTCTATAATTATTTTTATTATTTTCAGACACTGGTCTTAAAATATTTTAAATGTTATTGAATGTTTTTTATGTATTGCAACAACATTTTTTTTTTTTTGGTAAAGTACGTCCTGTTTGGAAGGTGGTAAGCAAAATTTAAGTTCAAAAACAAATATATTCGGATAAAAAGAGTTGAAATGGTTTTTAAATAGTTTTTTCTTTTTCTAATTCTAGTTTTGAGTTTTGAAAAGTTATTTAATTTCTTTTATTAATTTTTTTCACCTTAATATTCGATATATTTTTCATTGTCTCGAGCAACAAAATAAAGATAGATCTACATGTTGAGTGTTAAATTTGAGTCTTTATAAATTTGAGAACTTTAAAAAAATCCAACAAAATTAAATTTTCACTAAATAAAAGTCATTTTAGATGTTCAAATTAAATTTGAGCTATTTAATTCAACGATTTATAGTTCGAAATTCAGATCGATTATTAGAAGTGAATAGTGTAAAGAGTAACCATTACTAATTGTGTATTTCATACTAATATTTTATAAAATAAATATCATAAATATGAAATATAAAAATTGAAAAAACAAACACGGTCCTATATTTTATCTTTTTTTAAAATATAAGATAATATTTAGTTTAAGTGTTTCCTATTCTCATTTTCACTATAAATAGAAAATAAATATAAAAATGTATTTATATGATTTTTCGGAAAATATTTTCAAAATTAGGGAAGGTAAGAAAACACTGTTTACGGTTCCCAAAAAATTGTTTTAAAAAAATGAAAACAAAAAAAATTAATGAAACCAAATACCATATAAGTTTTTGGAAATATATTCAATACAAATATTCTATATTTATATTTCACTCAACTTATATTTCTCTTGTTTAGTATTTCATTTCTAATATATTAACTATTCATTTAATTTGAGATATGGAATATGCTTACTATTAAAGGGTATATTCGCTTCTAAGTACTACAAAAATTTGTTGTTATATAAAAAGTTGTTTCGAGAAACAGAGCATAACTCAGAAGTCATAAGACATGTTTTGACCTGACTATAGACAAGTTACTCATCACAGATCAATCCAATGCCAACAATTCCCTTTACATGAGAGTAGCAAACACTGGAACTCTCCCTGGCATGTAAGGGACTCTGTAATACACTCACAAATAGAATAAAATCCAATCAATCAAGTCTATTCTGATAAGCATTAATTCAATTCAATTACTAAATAAATGAAAGATTGTTGTTAAATATAATTTTCTTTTCAAGTTCAAATTTAGATTTAAACATATCTTTTTGTGAGATGAATTTGAACATATAATATAATGAGCACAACTTGGTAGATTCATAGTTTTTGAACTTTTTACAAACACAACAAATAATACAGATGAAAAGAAAACATTAACTATGAAATTAGCATGAGCTGATTTATTCTTCCACTAGTCCACAACAGTCTTCATTTTCTGTAAGTTAACCTTCAACCATTCTCACAAGCCATTGAGGCTTTCTAGTTAAAAATACAAAGCATCCTATTCCAACACCAAATACCATTCCACATCCATATCCTATGGCCACTGGTTTCCAACCAAATCCAAATCTCTCTTCTCTCCACATGTTCTGTGAAGGTGGAGGAGAAGGGTCAATGCTGCATTTCTTTGACAATGGAACTCCACATAACCCCAAGTTTCCCTCATAGGAATCATTCGAAAAAGTATCAAACTGTTTTCCTCGAGGTATTTCTCCCACAAGACTGTTATAAGAAAAATTCAGAACTTCGAGAAAGTTCAGATTGACTAATTCTGTAGGAATCCTACCAGTGAGCATATTTGAGGAGAGATCCAATGATTCCAAGTTTGTCAAATATCCCACGGTTTGTGGAATAGGACCAATTAGTCTGTTGTGGGAAAGGTTGAGCCCTTTGAGTTCACGGAGCTGTCCAATAACATTTGGAATCACTCCTTCAAACTTGTTATTTGATAAATCGATATGTATTAAGTTTGTTGGAACTTTGTTGAACGTCAAAGTCTCTGCTTTGATTGTTACAGTCACAGTCACATATTCATCGTAACTATCTACGCCATTATATATTTCCATGTACTGCTGTGAACTCTTATCCTCTCCTGGCTCGTCACCTTCAATAACATTCTTCATGGCTTCTAAATTTTGTATGTAGGCTGTTGGTATTGGCCCACTGAAGTTGTTGGATGAGATATCAAAAATAACTAATCTCCGAAATGGATGCTTGGTCCTTGAACTAACAATCGTACCGCGCAACTTATTGGCTCTTAAAACCAATACTTTCAAAGCCGGTAGAGTTTGAAGCCAATGGGGAAATGTACCCTCAATTCGATTGTTGCAGAGATTTAAAACCTCGAGTTGTTTGCAGTTGGACAATGATTCTGGCAGAAGTCCTTCTAGTTGGTTGTCATTGAGATTCAAAATTGTAAGCCGACTGTCTTTTGAAAAGTTATTCGGTAAAGTGCCATAAAGATTGTTCATCTGTAGATCCAAAACAACAAGGGATGATGAGTATGCAAGACACGATGGAATGCTGTCTGTCAACTTGTTGTGGGACATGGTGAGAACCCAAAGTGAACTTAAATTACAAATTGATGAAGAGATGCCACCAGTGAGTAAGTTGAAACTAATATCAAGGAATATGAGTTGGTGGTTCCTTAAGAATTGGTTCATTGGATCTGTCAACCGGTTTTGGGATACGTTCAAAAATTGTAACGAATCCATTTCAAGCAACCATTTGGGCAGTGTTCCATTCAATCGGTTGTTGGATAGATCAAGTTTTCTCAACATTGGGACTTTTCCTGATAATTCTGGAAACTCAGTTAAGCCCATTGAAGATAAATACAATCTCTCTAAGGCAGGGAAACTGTAATTGACATTGGAGAAGAGTGACAAATTGACAGGAACATTGGAATTGTATGATGATAGACATAACACAGTTAGGTTTACAAGGGTGAGAATTGATTGTGGAATGTTGCCTTGTAGCTTGTTGTAACACAAATGTAGATATTCCAAGGAATGCGATGATATTTCACTTATTTGGCCAGTAAACTGATTATTTGATGCATCTAACGCGACCAAAGATGGAAGAGAAAAACACCAAGAAGGAACTGTCCCATTTAGAAAGTTGTCATTGAACAGTAACCAAGTTACATTTGAAAGTCCTGTTATTTTGTCGGGCAGTGGACCCTCCAATCTATTATTAGAAAATTCCAATGCAGAGAGTTGAGGTAATTCAAACAAGAAAGACGGGATTTGACCACTAAATTCATTCCATGAAAGATACAAGTAAATGAGGTGTTTAAGATTTGAAATTGTGGATGTTAGCTCACCTCCCAAATTGTTACCGGCGAGACTTAGAGTTTCCAATTTAGTTAGTCCAGCAAAAACATCTGGGATTTGGCCACTCAATTTATTCCCTGAAAGATCCAAGTCAATGAGGTGTTGAAGATTTGAAAGTGTTGATGGTAACTCACCTCCCAAATTGTTATCGTGGAGAATTAGAGTTTCCAATTTAGTTAGTCCAGCAAACACATCTGGGATTTGGCCACTCAATTCATTCCTTGAAAGATCCAAGTTAATGAGATGTTGTAGATTTGAAATTGTTGATGGCAACTCACCTTCCAAATTGTTATGACTCAAATCCAAATCTTCAAGTTCGTTTGACTGGGGAAAGACATTTGGAATTTGACCGCTGAGATAATTTTCGTCCAGATATAGAAAAGTTAGACGTGGAAGGGTTAAGAGTGAGGATGGGATTGAACCATTGAGATTATTAAATGAGAGATCAAGGGAAATGAGATGTGTGAGGTTTGAGAAAGAGAGTGGGATTGAACCATTGAGATTATTAAAAGAGAGATCAAGTGATTGCAATTTGGAAAGGTGTGAGATTTGAGAACTAATTTCACCTTCAAAGTCAGAAACAGACAGATTAAGGTTTGTGAGGCTAACTAATCCACCAAAGCTCGATGACACGGGTGATCCACGAAAGTGATTGTAAGCGAGGTTGAGTGATTGGAGATTATAAAGACTGAAAAGGGTACTATTTTCATCAATTTGACCATAAAGACCGCTGCAGGCGAGATCTAAGGCGATGACACGACGAGAGATGGGGTGGCAAGTGACTCCATCCCAAGAACAACAATCTGTCCCATTTTCCCATGTTTCCGTCTTTGGATAATACACATCATGGCAAGGATCAAAAGGATCATCATGATAGTAAGTAGTATCAATAGTGAAGGAGGTTTTGAAGAGAAGCAAGGCAAAGTTATCATGGGAATGGCATAAGGAATGGGAGGATGAAATAAAGAGCAACATGAAATGCCAACACAAAAGAACCAGCAATCCCCTCCAAGATTTCATACTGTCTACAATGGAAAATATGGACGACTAGATAAGGAACCTACGATGAATATTTATAGCAAAATTAAAAACAAGAGATGCAATTTTGGTGTCTAAACAAAGCATTCATGATGGTCCCATCTCTCATGAAACAAAAAACGTGTTTCATTTTCTAATCCACTCGTCATGGTATCAAGCTTCACATTTTCTATCCCATCCATCTCTCATCATTCATTCCAAATACAGCCACATATTGTGACTTGAAAGTCGTCGCCGCAAGATGGGACATAAGAACATACATGAATCCTTTGATTTATCATTTATGATATTTACAATTTTTTTTTTTGGATGCATGAGAAAACTATGAGACAAGGAAAGAAAAGAAAAGAGAGTAATGTCTGATGAACACAGTAGCGATGGAATTTTCCATTTTCCAAATTAGTGTATTTATATATACCACTCAAACTAATATTTTCCATTTTCTAGTCCATGACGTGACGTGTAATCTGAATCCAGTTTGAAGGTGTAGATATCTCCAAATTTAGAGTATTTATATGTATTCACTCAAACTAATATTTTCCAATTACAGTAATTAACTGACAATACTGTCACTTACATTGACTTGGAACTCAATTTCTGCATTACTGAGATAATAGCTAGGTACTTTAACGCTTTTATTTCAGGTATATATCTCTTCGTAAATTATGAATAACAATTTCTTAAAGTCTATATACATATAAGCAAATTCAATTTTTTTTCTTCTCTTCTCAGCTATAAAATTTAGTAAATAAAATTCATGGATGCATTGTAACGCCTCAAATTTTATGATAATAAAAATTAATAATAATAATAATAACAATAATGAAAAATGATTATGTAATATGTCTCAATTTAATAATAATAATAATGAAAATTGATTATATAACATTTTATTTTTTAATAATAATAATAATAATAATATTAATAAAAATTAATTATGTAATATCTCAAAAATAATTTATGGTAAATGTTCAAGGAAATGGTAGAGCCATTATAAAAGGTGACTCCATACCATCTGTGTGTTACACATTTTTTTCCGTCCTTCCTTTCCTCTTTAACCCTCCTATCTCTGAAAATGAATGTGGAGATAGGAACTCTTACGATAATGATTGGTCGCATGTGTATACTTTTTATTAATTGTTTGATTTATTTTAATCTTATTAAAAAGTTACTTTACAAATAATTCTCTTTTTTATTTTAATTTTTTAGTTTAAATTTATTATTTAATTAAATAATTATTTTTATTAGTGTATTATTATTATTAAAATTATTATTTTATAATTGTTTAATTTGTAATTACTCCTTGCAATATTATTGTTGTCACTTGGGGGTTCACTATTTGTTGCACTTACAATTAACAACATTCACGAAATATGAAATTATCTATTGTTAATGTGTTATGTGTCCGATCAAGACTTTCTTTGTTATTCATATTATTTAGATGCATTATTGTTTTAATTATTGATATTTCCTAATAAAAATTTTATAAGTTATGTTAGTGCATATAAGTTACTCTTTTATAAATATTTAATGTTAGTTCTATATGTGTTATTCCCCTTTATTAATTAAATTATGTGATGCGTCTTAAATTAAAGATTTGTTATATTATAGTAATTATCTCATTTAATTAGTAATTATTCTTTATAATTATATTATATTTTTTGATAAAATCCTAACCAATATAACTGTTTCCTCTCATTGTTATTTTATTATTTTTCTAATATCTTCATCTTTCCTTGTTCTATTTCCCGTTTTTATTTGGTAATTCTCTCCTAAACCTAAACGTTGTTTATTTGGTTTATAAGTTATTTTTGATTTTATTATTATGTTGTTATAATTATTGTTTAAGCAGTGTTTAGTTCTTTTAGCTATATAATGCTACTCATGTGTTATAGCTGAGGTTCATGATATTAGTTGTAAATGTTCTTTTAATTATAGATATAGATGCCCACGACCAAGAATGAGAAATGAGGTTACCCCTAAGACATGCTTGTAAAACATAGTATTTGAAAATGAGAAAGACTATCATGAATGCTAAGTGTAATGAAAATATTTTGGAAATGTGAGGATGAATGAAACTAATACGATTGATCATGACCTAGGAGTTGGAGGGTATTCGTGATTGAAAAAACTTTCACTATGAACGATCAACATGAGCGAGAACTGCATGTTACTATTTCTAGTGAAAGTGTCAAATGTGACATGTACTCTTAGACATCGCTCGGTTGTTTTGATGGTATCACATAACATGAGAGTGAATTGCGAGTGAAATACATCATATTGAGTTTATATAATTAAAAGATTGCAGGCTAAGAAGATGACCCAATTTTTGAAATACTTGACATGATGTTTCTTTTCATTTTAAAAATTAAATATAATTTTCTACTTCGATCTTTTAAAAATATTAACGGGTTTCTTAGGAATTTTTTTTAACATGAACTTTATTCACAGTCAAATATTCAATGTAGATATTCTATATGTATGTGTGACATAAAATATATTTCAAATCCAATTATGAGAGGAAGGAGGAGGACCTATGTGTGCATGAGATATGATCCAATGATCAAAACGCTGATTGTTGCGTATAAATGTTCCAAAAATAGTTTCAGCAAATGTTGTACCATAAAACCTTACTATACAAAATAATCATGGCATATTAATTTATAAGTTGCATTTTTAATTAGTCTATTAATAAATTGGTATTATCATGCTATTTGAGATATATCTAAGTAATAAAAAGAACAAGAACCAATTATACCCATTACACAACCGCATAAAATTAAAAAGGAGAAATATGCAGTGTACAACTATACAACTAAAATTAAAGATAATTAGCTAAGAACAGAAAGGCTGTCACACTCAAATTTATTTATCTTCAAATATCAGAAAAAAAAATACGATTTACTAGAGGTGTAATTGTTACACTAAGATAAATTATAGTTAAACCGTTATACTAAAAACAAATAATAAGATGTTATCAATAGTATTATAAATAATGTGACTTTCCTTTTGTTCAACCGCGTGTTGATTGTTGCTGAAGAGGGGACTTCAACTTTATTTTGCCTCTCTCGATTCACATGCTCTCTTTTACTTTTCTTATGCCCCTTTTTTCAACTGTTTTTTTCCTCTAATTTTACGTACATTGACTTTAAGTCTTTGCATGCAATCTCTTTGAAACGTGCAATGCAAGGAAATTTTTCCTCTAACTTGCATTCACTTGAAGTTTTTGTATGCAATTTCAAATTTTCTACCAATCTATGACTTGTCATTTACAATACCGCCAATTACAATGACTTAGAAGTCATTATTTGTCAAGATTGGATATAAGTGAATGCTTTGAAAACCAAACAAAACAAAATTGTGATAATTAAAGTTAACATACAATTAAATATACTGTCATTACACTGCACTAAGAAGGGTAAATTTGGGTTTAGCTAAGAACAGAAATGCTGTGTCACTCAAATTTATTTATTTTCAAATATCAGAAAAAAAAATTACAACTTACTAGAGGTGTAATTGTTATACTAAGATAAATTATAGTAAAACCATATTAATGCTATTATAAAAACAAATTAATAAAATGTTATATATAGTATTATAAATCATGTTTTCCATTGGTTCAACCGCGTGTTAATTGTTGGTGAAGAGGGGACTTGAACTTTATTTCCCACTCTCAATTCACATGCTATCTTTTAATTTTCACATGCCCCTTTTTTCAACTGTGCAAAGCAAGAATTTTATTTCCTCTAATTTTAAGTACATTGACTTGAAGTCTTTGCATGAAATTTCTTTTTTGAACCGTCCAATACAATTTCAAATTTTCTAACAGTCTATAACGTGTCATTTACAATACCGCCAATTACAATGACTTGATATAAGTGATTATTTGCGAAGATTGGATATAAGTGTATGCTTTGATTTTTCATTTTTATCATTTTTTTTAACAACAAAATCATGTTTCTATAACTTCATTTATATGCGCAACAACAAAATCATTTTCTATCCCATCCTATTATTATGCAATCATAGGAGGTATGTAGATGAAAGGTATGAATTTTTATCTATAAATTTAGAATTTTTATATTTTCAATTATTATGCTAGTCAAACATCCTTTCTTACTACCATCTATCACAATGTGAAAGTTGTTCCCAATGAGTCAAATGTGTCGGAAAGTAATGAGTCAAATTTGTCAGAAATTTTGCATGGGAATGCTTTGATTTTTTTTTCAATAATATATCATTTTCTTACGTTTAATAATTTCTTTTTTCAAGCTCAGCCATGGAAAGAGACTCAATTGTTTTGTAGCAGACATTATACGCGTTATTTCATACAATACAAATTTCTAATAAAAAAAAATCGCAAAAACAGAGGAAGAAATTGAACGCTGAAACAGAACAAAACACAATCGTTTTGAAGAGGGTGTTATTGCATTTCTCCTTAGACTCGTCCTTGGCTTGTGTACTGATTTTCCTCCAAAACCATGACAGCAAAACTGCCACGAGCAACAGAAGGTGAGCAAAACCCGTTAAGCCATGTAGGAAAACTGGTTTGAGAAGAACAGTAGTGGCAGGTGTTGGGAAAATTACGCAGAATTTTCTTGTACCGTCAGATTTATGGAAGTGAAAAATAACTCGAACTTTGCACACACACAATTGATAACGGAGTTCGGCCAATAATGCCTACGTCTCCGGACTGTTGCAGATCTTTTACTGAAAAGGGAAATATACTCGGTGTTTACAGAATACTCAAAAGTAAATCAACACCACTTACAACCCAGAACCCAATTACACCCGTAAGAACTAAACTGTTCTTACTCCCTTTTATTTTCTCTCTCTCTAAACTCTCTTCTGCTGGTTGTGAATTTGTTCTGCTGCGGTGCACTTCTCTTCTGCTTCCTTCCTCCTATTTATAACTGTCTTGGAGTAGCTGAATCCTTTGGAGCAGCAACTTTTGACAAAACATTGGAGCAGCAACTTTTGACAAAAAATTTCGGTGCAGTTTCGGTGCAGCTTTCTTTGACATTTGATGCAAATTTACTATTCACGTTTTGCCAATTTTCAACAATTCACCAAAGGTTGCTCTGACTTTTCCAACAATCTCCCACTTGAAGACTGATTTCAATCTGTCTTCACACCTTGATCAATGCAACAGTCTTCTTTAACCTGTTATTTTAGCAGGCCAACTGAAGTTGAACACAACTTCAGTTTGTCAATGGTCACCACCTTTGTCAACATATCTGCTGGATTCTCACTTCCTTTGATCTTCTTCAACGTTAACACTTCATCCTCAAGTTGAGACCTGATAAAGTGATAACGGATATCAATATGCTTAGTTCTGGAGTGAAATGCTGAATTCTTTGCCAGATGTATCGCACTCTGACTATCACAATGCAAAACACTCCTTTCCTGGATGAATCCCAGCTCTGTCAACAAACCTTGAAGCCATATCATCTCTTTACTGGCTTCTGTTATTGCTACATACTCAGCTTCTGTAGTGGATAGAGCTACAATCTTCTGTACTTGTGACATCCAACTGACAGCTGTTGTTCCAACAGTAAATATGTAGCCGGTGGTACTTCTTCGGTGATCGACTTCACCTCCGAAGTCTGCATCTACGTAACCTTGTACCTTTATATCTCCTTTGCCAAAGTACAAACACTTTTTTGTGGTTCCTCGTAGATACCTCAAAATCCATTTGACTGCTTCCCAATGAGCTTTCCCTGGATTTGCCATAAACCTGCTTACTACTCCCACTGCATGGCCAATGTCTGGCCTCGTACAGACCATTGCGTACATCAAACTTCCAATGGCTGAAGCATATGGAATTTTAGCCATGTGACTTCTTTCTTCCTCTGTCTGAGGACACTGGTCCTTGGATAGGCGACACTTGCCAAAGGTGTGCTGACTGGTTTGGCGTCGCCCATGTTGAATCTTTGCAAAACACGGTTAATGTACTCTTCCTGAGATAACTGCAAAATTCCTTTTTGCCTATCTCTCGTGATTTGCATCCCAAGGATCTTCTTGGCTGGACCTAAATCCTTCATGTCAAATTCTTTTGACAACTGCATCTTCAAGCTTCTGATTTCTTCAATATCCAAACTGCTACTAACATATCATCAACATAAAGTAGCAAGATGATATAACCGGATTTATATCTCTTGAAGAAGCAACATGTGGGTCGGCGTTGCACTTCTGGAAGCCTTCCCTGTGCATGAAGCTATCAAACTTCTTATACCACTGTCTTGGAGCTTGTTTCAGGCCGTACAAGCTCTTTTTTAATCTGCATACCTTATTCTCCTTTCCTTTCACTGAGAAACCTTCAGGTTGATGCATGTATATTTCCTCGTCTAAGTCTCCATGAAGAAACGCCGTCTTCACATCCAGCTGCTCAAGGTGGAGATCTTCACTAGCAGCAATACTTAGTACGGTTCTGATAGTATTGAGTTTCACAACTGGAGAAAAGATTTCTGTGTAGTCAACTCCTTCCTTTTGCTGGAACCCTTTGACCACTAGTCGGGCTTTGTATCTCTTGGAGCCATCATGCTCCTCTTTCACCCGATATATCCATCTGTTGTGAAGTGCCTTCTTATCCATGGGTAAATCAGCTAGTTCCCATGTTTGATTCGACTTTAAAGACTTCATTTCGTCTTTCATGGCAAGCTCCCACTTGATGGCATCTGTGGTTTGACTTGCTTCTTCAAAGTCTTCAGGCTCTCCTCCATCAGTCATCAACATGTAGTCCATATATCTTCTGTTTGGCACATGTGGACGAGAAGACCTTCTCAAGACAGGAGTTGGAGTAGGGAGCTCTGGAGTATTAGACTGCTGCTCACTACTCTGCTCAGTCAGTCCTTCTGGATGAGGAGTTTCAATGGTAGGACTATCAGGGACTTCATCCACCTCTGCATACACTGGCCCAGTCTGTTCTGATTCACTGCTCTCAGTGTTATGTCTATCCTTGTACATCACTGTTTCATTGAAGATTACATCTCTGTTGCGGATCATCTTCTTGTTTTCATCATCCCAAATGCGGTAGCCAAACTCATCTTCACCATAGCCGATGAGAGTGCACTTTTTTGACTTGGGATCAAGTTTATTTCTGCCTTGATCACTTACATGCACATATGCTACACAACCGAAAACTCTAAGATGTGAGAGTTTTACCTCTTTTCCGCTCCATACCTCTTCTGGTATTTTGTGCTCCAATGGTACCGATGGACCTCGGTTGATCAAGTAAGCTGCTGTGTTGACTGCTTCTGCCCAGAACTGCTTTGGTAAGCCTGACTGCACACGTAAGCTTCTGGCTCTTTTAGTCAACGTTCGATTCATCCTCTCAGCTACACCGTTATGTTGAGGCGTACCTGGCATTGTCCTTTCCATTCTGATCCCGTGCTCGTAGCAAAACTTCTTGAATCTGGTGTCTTCATATTCACCACCATTGTCAGTTCTGAGCTTTTTAATCTTCAATCCTGTCTCATTTTCTACCATTGCTTTCCACATTTTGAAAACTTCAAATACTTCAGACTTGTGTTTAAGGAAGTATACCCATACCTTCCTGGAGTGATCATCAACAAAAGTCACGAAGTGGTGTTTTCCACCAATGGATGAGACTGTAGTTGGACCCCAGACATCAGAGTGAACAAGATCGAGTTTCTTCTTCTTTGGGGTTCTTGCACTTGTCTGAAAGCTGACTCGCTTCTGCTTTCCAAGTATACAGTCTTCACACATGTCAATTTCCACTGACTGAAGACCTGGTAATTTTCCCTTCGAGTGCATGATCTTCATCCCCTTCTCACTCATATGGCCAAGTCTCTGGTGCCATATATTGGGATTTTCATTCGTTGCAGCAACTGCGATTGAGCAACGTGTTCCTGCTGTTGTGTATAGAGTGCCATCTTTCTTGCCCCGAGCAATTGTCATTGCACCCTTTAATATCTTCCAATCATTACCATGGAAGATTGTAGTGTAGCCTTCACTGGCCAACTGGCCTACTGAGATTAAATTCTTTTTCAGGTCGGGAATATGTCTAACATTTTTCAATTCCCATATAGACCCGTTTAATTTAATCTTCACTACACCTTTACCTACAACCTCACAAGTTTGATCATTGCCAAGGTAAACATTACCTTGTTCTCCGGGGACATAACTTTCGAAGAATCCTTTCTGTGACGTGGCATGGAAGGATGCTCCAGAGTCTAACACCCAAGACTCTTCTTTGCTCTCCAAAGAACATATCAATGCATCATCTCTTCCTGATGTGGAAGCAACATTTGCTTCGTCCTTCACTTCCTGATTCTTCGATGCGCCTTTGCACTGATTTTTGTAGTGCCCGATCTTCCCACATTTCCAACACTCGATAGTCTTCGAGTGAGAATTATTGGGATTTCTTGATTTGGACCTCCTGCCCTTTGATCTGCCTCGGTAGTTTGATCTGTCACGTCCGTCTTCTCTAGTTGAGTTTCTTCCTCTTGACTCTGTATGCAATACTGAAGAGGTTGAAGACTCACCCGAATCTCTCCTTCGGATCTCTTCACTGAGAACTAGATCACGGATGTTATCGAATTTTAACTTACTGCTTCCTATTGAGCTACTCACAGCCGTGACAGTAGTGCTCCAACTTTCTGGTAAGGAAGACAAAAGTATCAAGGCTCGTACCTCATCATCAAATTCAATTTCAACTGAACTTAACTGTGTTGTGACTAAGTTAAGTTCATTGATATGTTGTGCTACCGATGCGCCTTCCGCCATCCGCAAGTTAAACAACCGCCTCATCAAATGAACTTTGTTTGAGGCCGACGGCTTTTCATACATCCTGGAAAGAGCCGCCATCAGACCCGCCGTGGTTTTTTCTTTCGCAATGTTAAAGGCAACATTACGGGATAATGTTAACCGGATAACGCCAAGAGCTTGCCTATCGAGAAGTTTCCATTCGTCATCACTCATGCCTTCTGGCTTCTTTTCTGAGAGAGGTTGATACAACTTTTTCTGATACAAATAGTCTTCTATCTGCATCTTCCAAAAGCCAAAGTCCGCACCATCGAACTTTTCAATTTTCACCTTTCCTTCATCTGCGGCCATCACTCCCACTTAAATCTGACACTTCCTCAGGATCGTTTCTGACAATTTTTGTAAACCCCTGTGTTGAGAACACGTTTACGAACAAATTTGTAACGCTGACAAATTTTTCGCAATTTTACTATTCACGTGAATAGTATTTTACTATTCATATGAACAGTACCTCAAAAAATTGCAGAGCTTCCAACCTGGAGCTCTGATACCAGTTGTTGGGAAAATTACGCAGAATTTTCTCGTACCGTCAGATTTATGGAAGTGAAAAATAACTCGAACTTTGCACACACACAATTGATAACGGAGTTCGGCCAATAATGCCTACGTCTCCGGACTGTTGCAGATCTTTTACTGAAAAGGGAAATATACTCGGTGTTTACAGAATACTCAAAAGTAAATCAACACCACTTACAACCCAGAACCCAATTACACCCGTAAGAACTAAACTGTTCTTACTCCCTTTTATTTTCTCTCTCTCTAAACTCTCTTCTGCTGGTTGTGAATTTGTTCTGCTGCGGTGCACTTCTCTTCTGCTTCCTTCCTCCTATTTATAACTGTCTTGGAGTAGCTGAATCCTTTGGAGCAGCAACTTTTGACAAAACATTGGAGCAGCAACTTTTGACAAAAAATTTCGGTGCAGTTTCGGTGCAGCTTTCTTTGACATTTGATGCAAATTTACTATTCACGTTTTGCCAATTTTCAACAATTCACCAAAGGTTGCTCTGACTTTTCCAACAGCAGGGTGTACGAGGGAAAGTTGTGATATATCAGACAACACATCTCAGGATCAACTGCTCATTTGTTTGTTCGCGGGATCATCTCAAAAATCAATCACAAACACAATCATATAGGTAGTTCACAATTTAATAATGATAGTAACAATCATAAGAACAGTACATACAACAAATATAAAGAAGGTAGGGAAAAATTCAATTTACAACTCATTACACAGTTAATTATGCAATCTAGTATGATGCATTCACAATTCATTCTCATGTCATGTGATACCATCAAAACAACTAAGTGATGTCTAGGAGTACATATCACTGACACTCTGGCGATTCCTCACAAGACTTATTGGCCTAGTCTATGACGTCTTAAACCATTGAATCTTATCAAAGATCTTTCTTTGTAACAGCGATTCCTCATCAAAGACTTATTAGCTATTAACCATGGCGTCATCCACCATCTAATCTCTACCACTTAATTTTCACTTTTAATTCTTCTTAATTAATACTAATCACCCTTGACCGAAACTTACATGCTAAGTTTTCTCTTGAAGAACTTTTGAGTGTTGAAGACTGGGACATCCTTTCAAGTATTAGAAGTTGGTGTTTGTAGTAAATACTAGACAGTTATAGTCAGGACAACCAGTTGTAACAAGAGTCACTTCCTACTCATAGTGATTAGTTATAGTGGAAGTTTTTCCTATCACGAATACCTTGTAATGTCTGATGAATATTTCCAAATTAGAGTATTTATATATACCACTCAAACTAATATTTTACATTTTCTAGTCCATGACGTGTAATCTGATTCCAGTTTGAAGGTGTAGATATCTCCAAATTTAGAGTATTTATATGTATTCACTCAAACTAATATTTTCCAATTTTCCAATTACAGTAATTAACTCACAATACTGTCACTTACATTGACTTGGAATTCAATTTCTGCAATACTGAGATGATAGCTAGGTACTTTAACGCTTTTATTTCAGGTATATATCTCTTCGTAAATTATGAATAACAATTTCTTAAAGTCTATATACATATAAGCAAATTCAATTTTTTTATTCTCTTCTCAGTTATAAAATTTAGTAAATAAAATTCATGGATGCATTGTAACGCCTCAAATTTTATGATAATAAAAATTGATAATAATAATAATGACAATAATAAAAAATGATTATGTAATATGTCTCAATTTAATAATAATAATGAAAATTGATTATGTAATATTTCACTTTGTTAATAATAATAATAATAATACTAATAAAAATTGATTATATAATATCTCAATTAATGGTAAATGTTCAAGGGTCTGGTTGAGCCAGCTGTTGAGCCGTTATAAAAGGTGACTCCACACCATCTGTGTGTTACACATTTTTTTCAGTCCTTTCTTCCCTCTTTAACCCTCGTATCTCTGAAAATGAATGTGGAGATCGGAACTCTTACGATAAATTAGTCACATGTGTATACTTAATTGTTTATTCATTGTTTGATTTATTTTAATCTTATTAAAAAAGTCACTTTATTAATAATTTTTTTTTGTTTTAATTTTTTAGTCTAACCTTATTATTTAATTAAATAATTATTTTTTGTTAGTGCATTATTATTATTAGAATTATTATTTTATAATTGTTTGGTTTGTAATTACTCCTTGTAGTGTTATTGTTGTCACTTAGGGGTTAATTGTTTGGTTTGTAATTACTCCTTGTAATGTTATTGTTGTCACTTGGGGGGTTCACTATTTGTTGCACTTACAGTTAACAACATTAACGAAATATGAAATTATCTATTGTTAATGTGTTATGTGTCTGATAAAACTTTCTCTGTTATTCATATTAATTAGATGCATTAATGTTTTAATTATTGATATTTCCTAATAAAAATTTTATAAGTTATGTTAGTGCATGTAAGTTATTCTTTTATAAATATTTAATGTTAGTTTTATATGTGTTATTTTCCCTTATTAATTAAATTATGTGATGCATCTTAAATTAAAGATTTGTTATATTATAGTAATTATCTTATTTAATTGGTAATTATTTCTTTTAATTATACTATACTTTTTATCAAATCCTAACCAAGTATAATTGTTTCCCCTCATTGTTATTTTATTATTTTTCTAATATCTTTATCTTTCCTTGTTCCATTTCCCCTTTTTTATTTGGTAATTCACTCGTAATTATTGTTTATTTGGTTTATAAGTTATTTTAGTTTTATTGTTATGTTGTTATAATTAGTGTTTAGTTCTTTTAGCTATATGGCGCTACTTATGTGTTAATTGTAAGTTTATCTTAAATATGTTGTTACAGGAAAGTGATTTGCATTAATGAAAAGCTGAGGTTCATGATATTGGTTGTAAATGTTCTTTTAATTATAGATATCGATTGTTCTTTTAATTATAGATATCGATGCCCACAACTGAGAATGAGAAATGAGGTTGTCCCTAAGACATGCTTGTAAAGCATGGTGTTTGAAAATGAGAAAAACTATCATGAATGCTAAGTGTAATGAAAATATTTTGGAAATGTGAAAATGAATGAAACTAGTACGGTTGGTCTCTGACAGGTCCATGTAATGGCCTAGGACTTGGAGGGTATTCGTGGTTAGGAAAACTTCCACTATGGACGATCAACATGAGCGAGAACTACATGTTACTATTTCTAGTGAAAGTGTCAAATGTGACATGCACTCTTAGACATCGCTCGATTGTTTGATGGTATCACATAACATGAGGGTGAAGAAATGCATCATATTGAGTTTATATAATTAAAAAATTACAGGCTAAGTAGATGACCCAATTTTCAAAATACGTGACATGATGTTTCTTTTCATTTTAAAAATTAAATATAATTTTCTGCTTCGATCTTTTAAAAATATTAACTGGTTTCTTAGGAATTTTTTTTTAAAAAAATTGTTTTTTGAATTTTATTACATGCATATTATTACATGAATTTTATTCACAGTCAAGAACAATATCAAAATTTTCTAGAAATATAAAATTCAAATATTCAATGTAGATATTCTATATGTTTGTGTGACATAAAATATATTTCAAATCCAATTAGCAGAGGAAGGAGGAGGACCTATGTGTGCATGAGATATGATCCAATGATCAAAACGCTGATTGTTGCGTATAAATGTTCCAAAAATAGTTTCAGCAAATGTTGTACCATAAAACCTTACTATACAAAATAATCATGGCATATTAATTTATAAGTTGCATTTTTAATTAGTCTATTAATAAATTGGTATTATCATGCTATTTGAGATATATCTAAGTAATAAAAAGAACAAGAACCAATTATACCCATTACACAACCGCATAAAATTAAAAAGGAGAAATATGCAGTGTACAACTATACAACTAAAATTAAAGATAATTAGCTAAGAACAGAAAGGCTGTCACACTCAAATTTATTTATCTTCAAATATCAGAAAAAAAAATACGATTTACTAGAGGTGTAATTGTTACACTAAGATAAATTATAGTTAAACCGTTATACTAAAAACAAATAATAAGATGTTATCAATAGTATTATAAATAATGTGACTTTCCTTTTGTTCAACCGCGTGTTGATTGTTGCTGAAGAGGGGACTTCAACTTTATTTTGCCTCTCTCGATTCACATGCTCTCTTTTACTTTTCTTATGCCCCTTTTTTCAACTGTTTTTTTCCTCTAATTTTACGTACATTGACTTTAAGTCTTTGCATGCAATCTCTTTGAAACGTGCAATGCAAGGAAATTTTTCCTCTAACTTGCATTCACTTGAAGTTTTTGTATGCAATTTCAAATTTTCTACCAATCTATGACTTGTCATTTACAATACCGCCAATTACAATGACTTAGAAGTCATTATTTGTCAAGATTGGATATAAGTGAATGCTTTGATTTTTCATCTTTATCATGTATTTTTTTTTCTTTTTAACAACAAAATCTGGTTTCTATATCTTCATTTATATGCAATGATAAGACGTATCCCATCCTATTATTATGCAATCATAGGAGGTATGTAGATGAAAGGTGTGATTTTTTATCTATAAAATTAGAATTTCTATATTTTCAATTATTATGCCATTAAAACATCCTTTCTTACTACCATCTATCACAATGTGAAAGATGTTCCCAATGAATCAAATTTGTCGGAAAGTTTGTATGGGAATGCTTTGAATTTTTCTTTTTTCATTAACATATCATTTTCTTACATTTAATAATTTCTTCCATGGAAAGAGACTCAATTGTTTTGTAGCAGACATTATACGCGTTATTTCATAAAATACAAATTTCTATTTAAAAAAATCATAAAAACAGAGGAAGAAATTGAACGCTGAAACAGAACAAAACACAATCGTTTTGAAGAGGGTGTTATTGCATTTCTCCTTAGGGTTACAGTGCACAGAAGTGGAATCAAAATTGTGTTTTTTTTTCTATAAATTCTATTTTTATTTTGAAAGTAAATATATTGAATAAATAAATTAAATATTGGTGGACCTTAAAAATACTAAATAAACATTGATATTTATCATACAAAAATAGTCAGAGAAATTGTAAAATTTTGATGCAGAAGAATTTTAATTATTCTTCATTTTATGTAACTTTTTTAACCAATTTCTTGTATTAATGTAATTTTTTTATTAGTTTCTTCTTATAATATTAAGTATTAGGATGCGCTATAAATTAATTAATTAACATATTTGATATTTTTTATTTAATAACAATATAATAATTACTGTAAATAGTTTTTCAGTATAATTTAATTATAAATGTTTATGTAAAAAAAATAGTGTATTTTTTTTTATCAATTTATTTAAAATTTTATTATGATAATTTTTAATTTATATAAATTCACTGTCCAATAATATATATATATATATATATATATATATATATATATATATATATATATATATATATATATATGTAAAAGTCACTTCTTTTGAAAGATTAAAAACTTATATTTTTATCTTCATTTATATAACAGTAAAAGTGCCAGCTTTTTAAAATATTCCATCTAAACTAAGAATATAAAATAACTTATATCATTTGATAGTTATTATATTTAAATTATATTAACTAATAAAAGAATTACTTTTTAAATCATATTAATTAATCAAGTATACTCTTTGGCATAAGGTTCATATTGACACAAAATATTGCCAATATTATAACTCATGAACCTTTCCCGGCGATTAATAGGAATTTTACCAGCACTCGTAATGATAATGTCTAATATAACACTTTTGCTGGCTATTATTATTGTCATAAAATATATAGCATTTTGCAAAGTAAAAGAAATTGAAATTTTAAAATATTTGAAATTAAAATAATAAATCTACATTTATAGTTTCAAACAATAAAATATACTTTATACTCTTTTCAATCATTTATTCGACGTTCTAATGATGAGAACGATGATAACGCACCTGTCCTTCATCATCAACACGCAATGATAGTTTTGTAGTTTTTTTGAGAAGATGTTTGTATATAACCCTTCCTTGTCAGTCAAAGCAGGGGCAAACTTCAGGGGAAATGATTTTTTTTTATGTCTGTTGATGCTCAAAGAATTGGTGTCTTCAGTTGATACTTGCATTATTTGTGGATGCTGTGTAACACCCTACGTTTCTATTTATAAAAATAATTAACTTAAAATCCCTTATTATATTTTATTTATGCAAGATAAAAAATCTGAATGTTCTGGGACACTCTAGTTGAAATTATCAAAATACTCTTAAATGTTCTTCTCTTTTTTCTCTTTTGTCCCATCAATTTGATAACACATTAAACAACCCTGATGATATTGATTCCCACGTTGGAGAAGGGGAAACACGTTTTGTTTATCATATTCAACACTCACCCTAAGGAGTTCTCTCTCCTCATTCGCGCTCTTCAATTTTGTTAGTTCTAATTACCCACGAGCAGAAACCCAATGTCCCTTTTCTGCATTACTCCTAGGCCTTTTGGCGACGGCGGTGCATTAGAGGCCTCTGAGCGAGTTTTGGAGCTTGTTGGTGCATCTCTCAAATTCCCTTAGTCCAAGAGTGTTCTCTGATACAATTAAGTACCAATTTCGCAACGTTTCGAGTTGTTGCACACTCCCGACAAAGAACGATAGCCAGAAGACACTATCAAAGGCAAGAATAAACTCAGAGTTGCTCAACACAAGTGCTGAATTTTCTATTGATGGTTCAATGAATGAATATCACTGAATACAAGTACCATACTTTATATAGGGTAATCCCCTAGACAAAGTCAAATAAAAATGTGCAGAAATGAACGAAACAGAAAGCCTAACAAACTGCTAAAATTATGGCTTCATCCCATGACCCTTTCCTTAGCCACGCACGTAATCAGCAAGCTTCACACTGGTCCTTTTCTTTCGGTTCCCCCTACGTACTTCCTGCATGACCGAGTCGCCCTTAGCCACGTCATCAACAACACCTGTATCAATCACTCCCCCGCTGAAATTCGACTTGTCCTCAAGGCGGGAAGTAGGGAACTGTTGTCGGATGCTTGAAGCTGTTTCCCACATCGCTGAATCCTCAGAACCATCATCCCAAACTACCAGCCATTCTTCCTCCGGCACTCTGTCTATGATCACAGTACGTTTCTTCAGGACTGCAACTGGATGAACTCGTGGCCGATTATCAACAAACTCCTTAGGCCACTCAACGGGCTGAACAGTGTTGCTACCTTCAACAAATCGACGCAGCAGAGAGATATGAAAAACGTTGTAGATGCGCGCCCCAGGAGGTAAATCTAACCTGTAAGCAACAACCCCAATTTTCTCTAATACCACAAACGGTTCGTAATAGCGTGGCGCCAACTTGAATGACTTTGGACGGTGTATTGAGATTTGGCGGTACGGTTGCAGCTTGAGCAGGACCTTATCACCTATCTGAAATTCTTCGTCTCGACGTTTGCGATTTGCAACTTCCTTCATCCGAGTTTGAGCGCGCAGGAGATTCTCTCGCAACTGCTTGAGCAATATATCACGATCCATCAACAGGGCATCCACTGTGGCAACTTTGCTAGAGCCTACCTGGTACGGGACAATGCTCGGAGGTGGGCGTCCATATAGCGCCTCAAATGGCGACATCTTCAAAGCTTCATGATAAGAGGTATTAAGAGCGTATTCTGCCCATGGTAGAAAATGAACCCATCGTTGTGGTCTGTCGTGTGTATAAGCCCTCAAGTATTGTTCCACACACCGATTTGTAACTTCGGTTTGGCCGTCGGTCTGCGGGTGGTACGCTGTGCTCCGCTTCAGTGTGGTGCCATTATTTTTCATAAGTTCTGTCCATATCCGGCTTAAGAAAATCGGGTCTCGGTCTGACACAATGGCCGTGGGAAATCCATGAAGCTTCACAACAATCTCTAAGAATAGGGCCGCCACCCTTGGTGCGTCAAATGCCGGTGGTAAAGCTCCCAAATGAGTGAATTTAGTCAGCCTATCAACGACGACGAGGATTGCCGTGTACCCACGAGATGGCGGTAAGCCGATAATAAAGTCGAGCGA
Organism: Hylodesmum podocarpum; assembly: GCA_026586105.1. Classification (NCBI taxonomy): domain Eukaryota; kingdom Viridiplantae; phylum Streptophyta; class Magnoliopsida; order Fabales; family Fabaceae; genus Hylodesmum; species Hylodesmum podocarpum. The sequence goes on along the minus strand of JALJEV010000519.1, from coordinate 1,246,466 downwards.
AACTTGGTCCCACACCATTAATGGGACAAGAAGCGGTTGCAACAGTCCGGGCGGCGGTTGGGTGCTATACTTGGTGGTCTGGCACACCGTACAAGCTGCAACAAATTGCCGGACGTCTTCGCGCATCTTGGGCCAGTAGAAGGACGACACCAAACGGCGGAATGTCCGTTCAACTCCCGGATGCCCGGCCGATGGGGCGGAATGACATTCCCGCAGCAAGTCTTCTTTCAGCGTTGATTGCCCACTCAAAACAAGCCGATGGTTGTAATATAGCAGTCCGTGAGAGACCGAAAAAGGTGCGGCAAGCGTCTTCTCCAATGCGGCTTGGTGCAGGGCCTTCAAATCCTCCAGATTACGGTTCTCCTCTAAAAGAGCATCCAAGAACAGTGGTGGGGGCTGGCATATCATTGGCATTAACTGCGGTGGCTCATCTTCCTCTTCCCGCCGACTTAGTGCGTCGGCCACTCGATCGAGGTGCGCTTTGTATTCCACTCTGAACCGAAATCCAAGGAGCTTCCGTACATAAAATTGTTGTGTCGGCGTTTGGATTACCTGGGTAAACAACTCAGTCAATGAGCGTTGATCCGTTCTGATCATGAACTCCCTCCCCAATAGATATTGCCTCCATTTATGCACCGCTTCAACCAAGGCGTATAACTCTCGGTGATACGCCGATTCCGATTGCTTCCGTATGCCCAATTTCTTGCTGAAAAACGCAATTGGATGTTGCGACTGCATCAAGACCGCTCCGATTCCCACACTCGATGCGTCCGTCTCCACCACGAAGGTCTGTGAAAAATCTGGTAGCTTCAGGACTGGTACTGTTGTCATTGCTACCTTCAAGGTGTCAAAAGCGGCCTCTGACTCCGGTGTCCACCTGAAACCATCTGCTTTTAACATGTCTGTGAGTGGTGCGGCGATGAAGGCGTAGTTTTTGACAAATCGACGGTAGTACCCCGTCAAGCCCAAAAACCCCCGAAGGCCTTTCACATTCTTGGGCTTCGGCCAAGTAAGCATGGACTGCACCTTGTCTGGATCAACCCTCAAACTCCCTTCCGTGACCACATGGCCTAAATAATCAACTGCTGCTTTGCAAAAATTGCACTTAGCCATTTTGACAAAAAATTGGTTTGCACTTAAAAGGTCCAAAGTTGTCTCCAAGTGTTGCACGTGCTCCTCCATTGTCTCGCTAAACACTAAGATATCATCAAAAAAACGATAATGAATTTGTGGAGAAATGGCTGAAACAGTTTGTTCATACATGCCTGAAATGTTGAGGGAGCATTCGTTAGGCCAAACGGCATAACCAAGAATTCAAAATGCCCGTCATGCGTCCGGAACGCCGTTCGATAGATGTCTTGGCCATGCATCCTTATCTGATGATACCTAGAGCGTAAATCCAATTTTGAAAACACCCGAGCTGCACCAAGTTCGTCAAACAGTTCATCGGCGGTTGGTATGGGAAAGTGATCGGGAACCGTCACCGCATTCAGGGCTCTATAGTCGACGCAGAACCGAAATGACCCATCTTTTTTTTTGACCAATAATACTGGCGATGAAAATGGGCTCCGACTAGGCCGGATGATGCCTTGATCGAGCATTTCCTTCGTCATCTTCTCAATCTGCGTTTTCTGGAAATGCGGATAGCGATAAGGCTTGACATTGACGGGCTTCGTCCCTGGATTCAGGTAAATTCTGTGATCGTAAAAACGCCGGGGGGGTAAACCGCATGGTTCACCAAACACGTGCTGGTATTTTAACAAAACCTCCGCGACCGGTGTGGGTGTCTCCGCGGGTATATCAAATGCCCGGGTGGTGTTGCCGGTTGGTCCTGTTTCCAGAAAAAATAATTCAAATGCATCCTCCACCTGTCCCCTTGCGCATAACCCTTGCAAACTGTTGAGCGTGATGCTCCTACATGTACCCGGATCTCCTCGCAGCTTAATCCTTCGGCCTTCCCACGTAAAATCCATAGTTAGTGCCGCGTAATCATGCGTCACCCGGCCCAGTAAACTCAGCCATTGTACTCCCAGCACCACGTCGGGACCATGGATAGGCAAAATATACAGATCAATCCCAAAGGTTTGCTGCTGTAGCTCGATGGGTACACTGCGGCAGAATTGCGAACATTGCAGTGACTCCCCATTACCCACATAGACTTTGAACGTTGCTACGGTCTCGACTTCCAGTTTCAATTTTTCTACGGCGGCCGGGTGGATAAAGTTATGCGACGATCCGCCATCTACCAACACTGCCACGACCATGCCCCGGATGAGTCCCTTCAGACGTAATGAGCGTGGAGTTGATGTCCCTGCCAAGCTATTCAGCGAAGAAATATCTGCACCGACGATATTTTCGGTTTCCTCGGGCGGCGTGTCGTCAATCCCTACGTCCTCGTCTTCATTATTTAAAAACATGAGCAACACATTGTCGCACCGATGTCCCCTAGACCACTTTCCGTCGCATTTGTAACATAATCCTTTCGCGTCCCTTTCTTGCTTTTCCGCCATGGTTAACCTTCGTATGGGGGGAACCGATGATACCGGTGTGGCAGCGACCGGTGGGCTTACGGGCTGGAAACGGGCAGCTCCTCCTCCCGAATTGAAACTCGTGTTGCGTGGGTGGTTCTGCCATGGCTTGCGGCCCGATGACTGCCAAGCTGCAAAAGTTTCCGTCATGGACGCCTCTAAGCTCTGAGACAACACGAAAGCTTGTTGTAGTGTTAGCGGCTTCCGGAGCTCCAATTCTCGGTTGAGTGGGGGTTTTAACCCCGGTCCACATGGCTATCAATTGCTCCTCCGTAGCGTTTGTTACTCGATTTAAAACCCTCTCAAAGTCTGTGCGGAATGCAGCTACCGTGGTTTTCTGGTATAACTTGGACAGTACACCAAAAAAATCCTTCCGATAATCACTATCGAACCTCTCCTTCAGCTCTTCCATGAATTGGTGCCAACTGTGCAGCAGGTTGTTATTCTTTTGGTATTGATACCAAGACGCGGCATCACCCTCCATCATGAGAGAAACCAATCGCAACCTCTGATCCGCAGCAATCTGATGATAGTCAAAGTATTCCTCAGCCTTAAACAACCATGCGTGTGGGTCTTTCCCATCGAACTGTGGTTGTTCGATTCGCATTTTCGTCGGTTTGGTTCCACCTTCGACCTCCTTCTCCGTGTTGCGCATAGGTGGTATACCGCTGGACCCCTTCCTGGTTCGATTAGCAGACTTCGAACCACCAGCTCCTGTCTGGCTGGCGCTGTAATTGGCGGCTGAGACAATTTTATGGTTAACTTCAATTAAGGAGTTATCATACATCGTAAAACGATGTTCAAACCCATCCATTCGCCGTATGATCTCCGCTAGTTGATCGGCCATCTTCGCGATAGGATCGGTGGAACTCGGTGATGTTGACATACTCTCAATGAAAGCACCAAATGATACAATTAAGTACCAATTTCGCAATGTTTCGAGTTGTTGCACACTCCCGGCAAAGAACGATAGCCAGAAGATACTATCAAAGGCAAGAATAAACTCAAAGTTGCTCAACACAAGTGCTGAATTTTCTATTGATGGTTCAATGAATGAATATCACTGAATACAAGTACCATACTTTATATAGGGTAATCCCCTAGACAAAGTCAAATAAAAATGTGCAGAAATGAACGAAACAGAAAGCCTAACAAACTGCTAAAATTATGGCTTCATCCCATGACCCTTTCCTTAGCCACGCACGTAATCAGCAAGCTTCACACTGGTCCTTTTCTTTCGGTTCCCCCTACGTACTTCCTGCATGACCGAGTCGCCCTTAGCCACGTCATCAACAACACCTGTATCAATCTCTCTTGTATCTAGGTTAGGGTGGTTCCATTGTTAATGATAGTAATGAGAATTTTTGTTTGAAGGGTTTCTTGATGAAAATTGTGGAAAATTAATTGGGAATTGGGACATGCTTGTGGAGCATGGTTTTTGGAAAAGAGACGAGGATTATCATGAATGCTAGTTGAATGAAAATGTTTTTGAAAAGTGAGAATGAATGGAACTAGGACGGTTGGTCCTTGACGGGTCGATTTAATGACCTATAACATTGAGGATGTTCGCGGTAGGAAAAGCTTCCACTATGTCCGATCACTATGAGTGGAAGTGACTCCTGTTGTAACATTGATTGCCCTACGGTAAATGCCTAGTATTTTTGGTGAGATGAGAGTGTCAGAGGTGACATGTACTCCTAGACATCGCTCAGTTGTTTTGATGGTACCACATGACACGAGAGTGAATAGTGAGTTTCATGTATGATACTGGATTGCATAATTAATTGTGATGGATTGTAAATTGAGTATTCCATGTCTTCTTTATATTTGTTGTGTTTATTGTTTTTGTGGTCTTATTATTATCATTAAATTGTGAACTAATTCTGTGGGTGTGTCTATGGTTTGTCCAACTTTCAAGACTTCCTTTAAGAGCCCATATCTCATGCAAACAATAATGTCGTTACGGTATGAAGCTTGTCCTCAATAATGTCGTATCAATTGACTTGGACCACATTTTCTGTAAGCAAGGAAAGTTTGGTTTTTCTGCTTCATATATTCATTTTAATTTTTATCTTAAAAATGCCAACTAGAATTGAAATGACATGACAAAATACATTTTGTAATGAAAAATATTTGGTAGACAACTGCATTACACGTATAACCAGACAACTAGTTATAAAGTGTGAAGAGAAAATAGAATGTGAAGAGAGAGTAGAATGTGAAGAGAGAATGAGTGACTTGATTGGTTAACTGCGTATTGTATAACTATAATTGTTTGTAATTTACTTTAAATGTGTTTCTGACAAAAGTTAAAAACTTGAAGCTCTGGAAATTTTGCATTGGAATGGAAAATTTCTTTGTTCAATGTAATTTTAAAAGTAATCTAAATATGTAATAAGTAGTTAAGTGGAATTGAGTCGATATACCCATTTCAAATGAGAAATACATGTAAACAAGTTTTACATGTATATTTAAGGAAACACTAATTTAAATTTAAAATAGAATTTATATTCTAATTTTAATAAATATTTAACATATTAAACTTAAATTTACTATGCTAATTAAATTCAAATTTGGTTAAATCATTTTTTAATATGCACTTAGTAGAAGTCACTGTCAGCAGAATTAGGATATATCATAGATTCATTTTATATATGAAATTTAGAGTTTTTTAATAAATTCAATTATTTTTTCAAAAAGCATCCATTTTCTACCATCTATAAGGGTTATTAAGATTCTTGTTCTGTTCTCTTGCTTTTCGACGCTATTAAAACACATGAATTTTTTCATCTTAGAATAAACTACCTAACATTGTTTTGAATGAAAAATTTACTGTTACTGGTAACGTTTTCCATTTTCTTCTAGTTCTCGTTCTCCTATTCTCGTCTAGTTCTCCCATTTTTTTCCTCCTATTCTCTTCTAGTTCTCCCATTTTTTTTTCTCGTTCTTTCATTCCCTTTCATCTCGATGTTATTCTCGCGTTTTGGTGTGGACAAAAATTTTCTTAAAAGGAGATAAAAGTTTGTAATTGTTGGAAAAGGCGCAGTAGAAAAATTACACACAAAACTTGAAAGCCTTTTCCTTGAGGGGGAAACAAGAGAAAACCTTTTCCTTCAAGGGGGAAACAAGAGAACTATAACCTTTTCCTTCAAGGGGGAAACAAGAGAACTATATTGTGCGGCAGCATAAAGAGGAACACCAAAATTTTAACGTGGAAACCCCCAATGAGAAGGACAAAAACCATGGGACCAAGTCTAGAAAAATATCCACTATATCAAAGAGTACAAAAAAACAACTCAACAAAAATGCTATACTCAGGACCATATGTGGAAAAATACATTGGTGGACACACACTCTAAGGTGTGATGCGATTAAATAAAATAATCACTCTCTATTATATAAGTGTTTAACTCTTCTCTCTTTCTAAAACCTGCCGATGTGGGACTTTTGAATTAATAAAATACTCAACAAATCCTCCCTTAATTCAAAGTCTAACACTATTACAAATGTTACAAAATGTGGGACTTTGTTTGAATCCCAACAGTAACTAGAGTGGAGGCTGAAACCCTACTCTTTCCAATTTCTCCCTTGTGTGTAGTTGTCGCAAATCCATGTTAGGATAGTTCTCAATTTAATGATGATAATGAGTTCTATCCTTCCTCTCCTCCTTTGTTTATTTGATATGAATTAAACATTCGTTTCTTCCTCTCTACCTTTGTTTATTTAATTTGAATTTGCATCATTTCCCTTCTTTATGTATTGTGTGAGAGTATTTTTGGATTGTTTGTGAGCGTTTCTGGTTGTTGGTGGTGTGTGGAAGGGAGATGAGATGGCGGTGTTATTGAGAACTTGCTGGTTTAATTAATACATTTGTTAGTTGCATAAAAGAAAAAGAATGTGTGTTCCAATTAAGGTTTTGATTTGTCTTTGAAATTCTGGTTCAAAACCCAATTAAATTAGTTACAAGTTTGATATTAAAATAAATGATGAGAGGCATTAAAGAGAACTATGTACTTGATAAAATTTAATTAATCAACTTTGAGTTTTGGCATCCTTTTTCTTGTCAATAAAAAAATTGGCTTATTATTTTTTAAAAATTAAATATAACTTTCTACTTTGGATCCCTAGAAATATTAACATGATAGTCGTATAGAAAGACACGATTATGCAGTGAAGACATGAAGGAGGAATGTAATAATATCTTGCAATCCTTCCTACTTGAGGGAATTAAAAGAAATATAATGTCCAACGATGTAAATTTCGAGGGAACAATTAAAATAAAAGAACCACGGGACCTAGTGACCTGGAAGTCATTTTGATTTTGATGTTTGATTTCTCTGATTCATATCTTCATTTTACATTTTGTAACTTGGAAGTCATTGCCCACAAGATGGGTCATAAGATCATACATGAATGCTTTGATTTTTCATTTATGACTTTAGAATTTTCTTTTTGATGTATCGGAAAACTAAAAGACAAGGAAAGAAAGGAAAAGATAGTAATGTCTGATGAAGACAGTAGCGATGGAATCCAAGTCCAAGTCCAGTTTGAGGGGTTTAGATATCTTCAAAGAAAAGTTGTAACAAATTAATTAGAGATAATAATAAATAATATTCATTTTCAATTTGGTTCTACACAAACATCAAAATAAAGAAAGAAAACAAAACATTCATTCCTTACCATAACAAAGGAAAAATGGGATGAATCTTCAAAAATATTATTATGAATAATAAAATAGATTTATTTAAAATTATCTAAGTTTTCAAGAAAAAATTTACACAAAAATTTATATTTACAAGATAAATGCTTCTATTTGTTGAATAAAATACTCAGAATATGACACTTATCAAAAATGGAGAAAAAAAAAAATGAAGGAGTAACAAAAATCACCCATAATTTTATTTTTTTTTAAAAAAATCAAAGTATGCGAAGAGAAAAATGGGAAGACAAGATAAAAATATAAAATAAAATAAAAAATTTAATAAAAAGAAATAGAAAATATTTTATTAAAGATATTGTATGAATTTATTGTATGTATACTTAGTAAATAAATAAAATCTTTTAAATAGACAAACCTAAAGTGATTGAATAATATGTATCTTGCCCTTTGAAATAGTCATGGCCTCAAGAATAACTTTCAACGTCAATACACCATGACTCATGAATACACGATAATGATCTCTTCCATTCTTGTTTTTATTTTTCTCTTATACATAAACAATTATTGATTATCTCTTCTGTTAAACCAAAAATAAACAATTATTTGATTTATGCAACTGGACCAATTCAAATAATGACCACAAAGTTGTCATGACACATTAGAAATCTCTCTTTTGTTTTAAAGTTGAATCCATTATATGCTACTTTAGAATCAAAATGGTTATTTTATGAAATCAAATACCAGTCAACTATATACATTTTGAAAAAAAAGTTTAAACTAGCTTCTAAAAAAAGTTTTAAAAAAATGCTTATTTTCTTATTCTGACGATCATTGAATGAAGTTACCCAAATATTTTAGATTTTAATTTTTTTTATTCATTACAAATTCTTTCTCTTCTGCAATGTTCTATTTTGATTAGTTGGTTATATGTACTGTCACATCAATAATCAACATTATTGTTCTTTTAATTTATGGATAATATATGATTGATTATTAAAAGATGGACACACAATCCGCAAAATATTGAGAACAGGAGTTAAAATACTCAGCTGGAATTGAGTTACAAAATTTATAAGACCTTGTAAATAAAATTGATTACAAGTTTGCAATTAAATCTAAGAGTTAATAACAAGCTAATAGTAAGCTTAGGTTATTTTATTTTCTATAGTAGCAGATAGTCATTGTAATTTTTTTTCTATACCAATTAAGAAAATATGAATGTAACTTACTTAAAATGAGTTGATCAATCAGCATATTAACTTACTAAAATTTAATGAAAAAAAAGCACAAAATCATAAATATCAAACCTACTTAATGTCTGCCTTAATATTTCTGTTATATGCAGGCTTTGGCTTTTTTAAAATGTATAAATAATATTTGAATAAAACATAAAAATCAAAGAACTTCTCTGTTTTAACAATAAAATATTCAATTAAATAAATAAAATGATCAACACAATTAAATAAATAAAATACTTATAGTTTTACGCTGGAAAAAAACACAATTTGATCTGAATTATCTTACCATATATACCACTAATTGAACAAAAAATATAAAACAATATCATCTATACGTTATCTTTGTTTGCATAGCAATTTTAACTCAAATTTGTTAAATTAGAAGAATAATCGTATCCTTTGATCATGCTTCGGAATTCATGTCAAAAATCTATTTTGTTAACTTTGATCATGCTCAACTTAGCACAAAACAGACCTGTGGTCTCTGTTTATTTTGATGTTCCAAAAAGAACCAAATATTTTAACCAAAAACACGTTTTAACATAAATTTATGGATAACATTAATTTACAAAATCGTATAAACTACTCTTGTTAGTTTTTAATGATAAACAAAACACACTAAATATAATGTTCAATGAATTTAAGTATATTATTTTGCCACGTGTATCTTGTTAGATCATTTTCAAAGGTAAAATGAGATGGCGGTTACAATGACAATTTTGAATTAATTTTTGACCGTTTTTAAAGATCCGCACATTTATATATATTCAAATAATTTGAGAAAAATGCATCAGAGTGTAATTGTTTTCACCTCTGCAAGTGCAAACAGGAACTTCATCATATCCTAAAAAGATTTATTGGACTCGTGCAGAATAGAGTGTAAATATTTCTTTAGGAAAGTGACAATGATATATCAACATACTCTTGTTCTATCATATCTTTCTTTAAAAATATTATTTTTCTTTTAATTAGCATATATATTCTTTAATAGGTCAAATTCTGAATTTCCAATAGGTCTTAGACTCTTAGTCTTATTATCTGATACTGTCAGAATAAAATTCCTATAGGTTCTTGCCCTTAAGTTTTGTTTTCCAAGAAGCAGAATTGAAATTGAGCAGACAGGTGTGAAACAAGACATTCTATAATCATGCCATACTTGAAATAAATGGACAATTCCATACTGTTAATTAAGACAAATATTCTAGCAAATGACCGCTATGTAACAACCGTTATAAAATAAACATCACCTGCTAGTAATATTTAATAATATGTTGATTATGTCTTAAAGTTTAAAATTTAGTGATACAGCAGAGAAAATTAACATGTATCGACATTAAATTTTAAATTACTATGACGTAGAAGTCATTATTTGCAAAAATTGGATATAAGTGAATGCTTTGATCTTTATCATGTTTTTTTTTTTTTAACAACAAAATCATGTTTCTATATTTTCATTTATACTCATCACAAATTCTATCCCATCCTATTATTATGCAATGATAGAACGTACGTAGATGAAGGTATGATTTTTTATCAATAAATTTAAGAGTTTTTATATCTTCAATTATTATGCCACTCAAACATCCTTCCTTACTACCATCTATCTTTACACCGATCAATCAACCGAGTTACATTCCTTTAACTTTTTATCTTTAATGATATGTTCTTAAAAGGGTTCTTAGAATGAGAATTGATTCTTATTCTATTTTTGTATTAGAGATAGAGTAATGACATTAACTCCATGGGTAAAACAAGTTTTTATAGAAAAATCCAAAAAAACTTCTAAAATTATTAAAACCAACATGTTTATATATAAAAATAATAATTGAAAAAAGTTTAAAACCCTATTTCAATTGTATTATTAGAGTAAAATATGATTAGAATATTCATATCCTTATTAACATTGAAACACCACAGAAAAAATTAAGATTATCCATTTTATCATCGGAGATAACCTAACATTATTAAGATTGTTCCTTACATGTCGTCCATTTCTTATGCAGTTATTATGCAAATTATAAACATTTTTTTAACCAGTCTTGCTCAGTTTCTAAGCTCAGCTATTTTTGATAGAAACTTCATTTGAGAAAGTTGAATTCCAGCATTTGAGAAAGGGGTGACAGTGTCCCCACCCTTGGTCTCTTTTAACCCCAATGAATCACCAACATTTGCATTGCCATTTAAAAGAGGTTCATGGATACTGTTATATTTTCCAACTCCAAGTACTGAGTCGGCAAAGCCACGTGTCCCTTGTAGAGAGCAACAATGTGCCACTACAAAGGAATAGCAAGAAACAAAGAGGTGGATGCACCAAGCTTTGAAGAAGAACGAGAACCTTCTCTGGCCTGAACTGAAGAACCCCTTTTGCTAGCAAAGACAAAAAACGCTCCAAGCAAGCGAGCCAAATCCAAAAGAGTGACGAGTTTTTCTACTGACCAGCCAATTGTATACCAATAGAAGTGATGAATCAAACAGAGGAAAAAATTGAATGCAGAAACAGAACAAAACAATCGTTTTGAAGAGGGTGTTATTGCATTTCTCCCTAGATTCATCCCTGGCTTGTGTTCTGATTTTCCTCCAAAACCATGACAGCAAAACTGCCACGAGCAACAGAAGGTGAACAAAACCCGATAAGCCATGTAGGGAAACGGGTTTGAGAAGAACAGTAATGGTAGGGTGTACAAGGGAAAGTTGTGATACAACAGACAACATAGTTGAAATGAATCAGAAATAAGATTGGATTTTTTTGGGAAAGTTGAAAATGGGGTGTGTGTACTAGAAAGGAATGAGAGTGTGGAAGATGAAGTTTTTGAGGTTGTAAAGAGAGTTAGAAATTGTGTGAAGTGGAATCAAATTTGTGTACGAGAGTAACGTGGGAAGTGGAAGTGGAAGTGGAAGTTACTTGGGAAAAGGGTAACGTGGTTGTATGGTGAACGAAAGTTGAGTTAAGTTGACAGAGGAGGCCAAGGAGAAAACATGAAGAGACAAAAGATGAGAATGATGAGAATGATGATAACGCACCTGTCCTTCATCAACACACAATGACAGTTTTGTAGTTTTTTTAGAAGATTTTTGCATATACAACTACGTTTATGATCGATAACCGTGTTGTTGGTAAGTAATGAGGACAGTTATTATATTGTTTTTAGAAAATGACGACTGTCTTCAATTTTCACAAACATATATATCCACGCAGACATGCTTAGAAACACTTACTCGAGTTGAATTAATAATTATTTGTTCATTTGAAGAATAGAAAAGAAAGAAGCATAAAAAAATGATAAATGAGTGAACACATGCATGATATTAATTAACTAGTTGTTGTATCTTCTCTAACAAGACTATTGTATTTACAGCGAATTCATGTATTATTTACTGGTGCATGAATTTGACCCAGCTTTGAGATATGGGAAGTAGGAAACTACAAATTTGATTTCGTTACTATTTTTATCCGTTTATTGTTTTTATAATATAATATTTGCAGCTTTTCACATGATATCTGTGTGTGTATATGGCTCTTTGTGTTGATTTTTAATCAGTTTTTATATAGCATTAAACATTAAGAAATTAACCCACAATACACAATGACATTGACATAACCCACAGAATGTGAGTTAGAATGAGCCAGTGAACTCTCAGCTAAAATTTTTTGTGTCTTTTCATATACACGTTTGGCTTCATTTCTCTGCTCACACTGTTTGCAACCTCAAAAACTTCATCTTCCGCAGGAAAAAGCCAATTTTTTGTGATTCATCGTTCATTTTAACTATGTTGTCTGTTTTCTCACCCCATTTCCTGGTACATCCAGCCACTGCTGTTCTTCTCAAACCCGTTTTTCTTCATGGCTTATTGGGTTTTATCCACTTTCTGATGCTCGTGGCGGTTTTGCTGTCATGGCTTTGGAGGAAAATCATAGCACAAGCCAGGGACGAGTCTAAGGAGAAACGCAAAATCACCCTCTTCAAAAATGACCGTGTTTTGTTCTCTTTGTGTTTCTGCTTTCGGTTTTGTCCTCTGTTTTTCAAATTACTTCTATTGGTATAGAAATGGCTCGTCAGAGGAAAAGCTAGTCACCCTTCTGGATTTGGCGCTCAAAACGCTTGTTTTGGGTGTCATTGGTCTTAGCTTGCATGAGGGGTTCTTCAGTTCAGGCCAGAGAAGGTTCGCGTTCCTCTTCAAAGCATGGAGTATCATCTACCTCTTTGTTTCTTGCTATTCCTTTGTGGTGGACGTTGTTGTTCTCTACAAGAGACATGTGGCTTTGCCGAACCAGTGCTTGGTTTCTGATGTGGTGTCCACTTGTGTTGGTTTTTTCTTCTGTTACGTGTGGTATTTTTTGAAAAACGTGGGTGGAAAAGATGACGGTTTGCAGGAACCTCTTTAGAATGGTGATGCAGATGTTGGTGATTCATTGGGGTCAAAAGAGACCAAGGGTGGGGACACTACTACCCCTTTCTCAAATGCTGGAATTTTTAGCATTCTAACATTCTCTTGGGTGGGTCCTCTTATAGCTGTTGGCAATAAGAAAACCTTGGACCTTGAGGATGTTCCTCAACTAGACAGCAGAGATAGTATATTTGATGCTTTTCCAACTTTCAGAGATAAACTTGAGGTTAATTGTGGTGCAATTAATGGTGTTACCACGCTTAAGCTTCTGAAGTTGTTATTAATGTCGACGTGGAAGGAGATTCTTTTCACATCTCTTCTTGTATTGTTACACACTTTGGCTTCTTATGTTGGCCCTTATCTTATTGATAGTTTTGTTTATTACCTTGATGGACAACGGTTATATGAAAACCAGGGCTGTGTTTTGGTTTCTACATTTTTCTTTGCAAAGATTGTAGTGTCTGGCCCAAAGGCATTGGTTCTTTAGGTTGCAGCAAATTGGAATTCGATTTCGAGCACTGCTTATCACGATGATCTATAACAAGGCTCTGACCCTTCCTTGTCACTCAAAGCAGGGGAAAACTTCAGGGGAAATAATTAATATCATGTCTGTTGATGCTCAAAGAATTGGCGTCTTCAGTTGGTGTGGTTTATGGTATAAACGGTATAAACAGAAGTATTTGGAACAGAGATATAAGAAAAATACATAGGTAAAAGGAACGGGAATCACCTTTTTTATTTACTGAAGCAATACATTTATAGGATTTTAATCCATGACACAACTACATTACCACTAAACTAGAAAACAGACACTGCCACGTACCCACTAAATAAGGAAGTGGAATAACTTAAACTACTTTCTCCTAAAGTGTAGGAACCATTAATTGACTAAAATAAAAAACTGAAATAATAATAAAAAGAAAACTTAATGTAGTCCAAAAGCAAATAATTAACTTTCCTCTTGCGTGATTGATCTTCTGACCTGCAGTAAACCAATATTACTTCTCCATTTTGTTGCATCTCTCTTAAGAAGTAGAGCTTGATGTTAAAATGTTTAGTCTTGCCATGACACACTGGATCATTTGAAATCGCAATTGCCGCCTGGTTGTCGATAAACACTTCTGTCTTATGATTCTGTTGGAGATGTAAATCACATAAAATCTTTTTCAGCAACAAAACTTGATTTACAGCTGCTGCTGCTATGAATTCAGATTCTGCAGTGGATTGTGCTACTGTCTCCTGCTTCTTTGTGCACCATGAAAAAACTCCTGACCCTAGACTGAAACAATATCCTGAAGTGTTCTTCATGTCATCAATTGATCCAGCCCAGTCAGTATCAGAGAATCCACATAACTTGAAATTTTGACAGCTCTCAAAAGCAAACAGAATGTCCGGCCTTGTTGCAGTGAGATACATTAAACATCCAATTAAGCTCCTGTAATAGCCTTCATCAACTTTATCAACACCATCTTCCTTGCTCAGCTTCTCCTTTTGGTTCATTGGTGTGCTAACCGCTTTGCACTCCTCCATCTAAAATTTTTTTAAGATTTCCTTAGCATATTTTTTTTGACATATGAACACATCATCCTCATTTTGTTTGATCTCAATTCCAAGAAAATAAGACATAAAACCAAGATCTGTCATTTCAAAAGCTTGCATCATTTCTTGTTTGAATTCTTCAACCAACCTTGTATCATCTCCAGTCACTAAAGGATCGTCAACATAGAGAGAAACTATGAGAAAATTTTTTTCTTTATGTTTTACATAAAGAGTGGCCTCAGATAAGCTTTTTACAAAGCCTATGCTCAATAGGTGTTCATTTATCCTACTGTACCAAGCTCTTGGTGCCTGTTTTAATCCATAAAGGGCTTTTTTTAGTAGATAGACTTTATCTTCTTCACCATGCATAACAAATCCCTCTGGCTGTTCCACATATATCTCTTCTTGTAAAACTCCATTTTAAAAGGCTGATTTGACATCTAATTGCTAACACCAATCTAATAGTATCTAATTTGGACACTGGTGCAAACGTGTCAGAATAATCAACACCAAAAGTTTGTGCATACCCTTTACTACAAGGCTAGCCTTGTATTTATTTATAGAGCAATCCGCATTAAGCTTTGTTCTGAAAACCCATTTAACTCCAATTACTTTTCTATCTTGAGGCTTGTCAACCAGCCCCCATTTTTTTTAATCATTGAAATCTCATCTTCCATTGCCTTTTTCCATTTTGGATCCTTGAGTGCTTCCTCACAGCAACTAGGTTCGCATACTGCTACATTGCATCTTTGATAAATGTCTGACAGCAGCCTTGTGCCTCTAATAGGAGGGTCATCTTCCAATTCATTTTGACACAACTCTGGGTAAACCTTCAATCATATCTTTCCTCGTCATGTTCAACATTCTTTGAATATGACAGTGACTGAGTCACTTATGCCAGAGTTCAGTGGGACTGACTTGAGTGATGTAAGTTGTCTGCTCCTCCACGATTGGATCAAATGAGAAGCTTTTTCCTCTCATTTTAACCCTTAAAATCTCCCGACCGGTAGTGTCAAAAATAAGACAATGTTGATTTTTGAAAAAAACTTTAAATCCCTTTTCTAACAATTTGCCCACACTAAGCAGATTTTGGTCAATGTCAAGCACAAACAAAACTTCTGAGATTGTTTTCATACCTGAGCTAGTTGAAATTACAATGGTTCCTTTTCCTTTTGCAGAAATATAGTCACCATTCTCAATTCTGACTTTTGAGAATTTTACAGGCTTCAAATCCTTGAAAAGAGTTTTATCATATGTCATGTGGTTTGTACAACCACTATCAATCAGCCAGCATTCAGAACTACTCCTTGCTGAGAAGCATGTTGCCACAAAAAATTGATCTTCTTCATTTTGCTCTACAACCTTGGCATCGGTTTCATGTTGTTGAAGATTACCTTTGCAAATTACAACTTCATGTCCAAGCTGATTGCACTTGTTGCACTTTGTGTCTGGTCTTCTCCAACATCTGAAAGGTGGGTGACCCATTTTGCCACAATGCTCACAAGGTGGGTAATTTTTCTTTTTACCTTTGTCTTTACTTTGGCTACTTCCAACTTCATGATGCTTGGCTGGTAAAGCACCTTCAACCACATGATCTTGTCTCATAAGACTTTGCTGCTCTTGGGCCTGCAAGGCATGTAACACTCCTGCTAAGGTGATTTTGGACAGATCCTTCGTATTCTCCAAAGTAGTTATTGATGCTTCGTATCTCTCTGGCACTGTAACCAGAATTTTTTCCACAATTTTGGAATCAGTGAATTCAGTGCCGAGTAGTCTAACCTTGTTTGCAATGGAAAGCAACCTATCAGAGTATTCTTTGATAGCCTTAGAATCTTTCATTCTCTGCATCTCGAATTCCTTCATCAAGTTGAGCACTTGCATGCCTCGAATCCTCTCATCCCCTGCGTATTCTGTGAAGATTATTGATGAAACACCAGTAAAGAGACATGATCTTGCCTTTGCCTTCTTGGTTTTTTTCTCCTTGTGCAATTTTATTTGAGCCATGGTAGGATTGTTCGGCAGCGGAGGAATTTCGTAATCCTTTTCCACGGCTTTCCAAAGGAACTGCCCAAAGGTCATAGTTGTCTCCATCAAAGGTGGGCGGAGCAATTTGTGAGAAACTTGCTTCACCTTCCATTTTAACAGGCCCCGTAAGAAGTAAGCTCTGATACCACTTTGTGGGTTTATGATATAAACAGAAGTCTTTAGAACAGAGATATAAGAAAAATACGTAGATGAAAGGAACGAGAATCACCTTTTTTATTTACTGAAGCAATACATTTATAGGATTTTAATCCATGACACAACCACATTACCACTAAACTAGAAAACAGAAACTGCCACATACCCACTAAATAAGGAAGTGGAATAACTTAAACTACTTTCTCCTAAAGTGTAGGAAACACTAATTGACTAAATCAAAAAACTGAAACAATAATAAAAAGAAAACTTAATGCAGTCCAAAAGCAAATAATTTACAGTTGGTACTTGCATTATTTGTGGATGCTGCCTTTGCAAGTGACGTTGGCATTGTTGATTTTGTATAAAAATCTTGGGTTCGGTTCAATTTCTGCTCTTGTTGCAACTATTGCTGTTATGTTGGCTAATGTTCCCTTGGGGTCATTGCAAGAGAAATTTCAAAAGGAGTTGATGGTGTCAAAAGATACAAGAATGAAGGCCACGTCTGAGATTTTGAGGAACATGAGGATCCTTAAATTACAAGGATGGGAAATGAAGTTTCTATCAAAAATAACTGAGCTCAGGAAAACTCAGCAAAGCTGGTTAAAAAAATATGTTTATTCTTCAGCCATGACCACGTTTGTGTTCTGGGGTGCCCCTACATTTGTATCTGTGGTTACTTTTGGCACTTGTATGCTTATAGGGATCCCCCTTGAATCAGGGAAGATCTTGACTGCACTTGCAACATTTCGGATTCTTCAAGAGCCCATTTATAGTCTCCAAATGTATAAATCTACTAACCCAACACTTCAAAATATAAATCTAAAAGTTTTTCACGGGATGAGGGTTGCTGTTTGCGGTACTGTTGGATCAGGCAAGTCTACTTTACTTTCTTGTGTATTGGGAGAAGTGCCAAAGATATCAGGCATCCTTAAGGTTTGTGGAACAAAGGCCTATAGTTCTCAATCTCCGTGGATACAAAGTGGCAAGATAGTGGATAATATATTGTTTGGAAAACACATGGAGACGGAAAGGTATGACAGGGTACTTGAAGCCTGTTCCCTGAAGAAGGATCTTGAGATATTTTCATTTGGAGACCAGACAATTATAGGTGAGCGTGGAATAAATTTGAGTTGTGGACAGAAACAGAGAATACAAATTGCACGTACTCTTTACCAATATGCTGATATATATCTATTTGATGATCCTTTTAGTGTTGTCGATGCTCGAACAGGCTCTCACCTCTTCAAGGTAATTTGGTTTCATTATTTTGTTTTTATCTGCTATATAACCGTAGCTATTATATTTGGTTGCACAGTGCTGAGTACAAATGATACTTATTTTAACAATTTTGAAATGTTGTTTGTCCAACAACATGATCTCCATTATTATTATCAAAGTAAACCATGCTGTTTTGTGTATGGCAGGAATGCTTGCGGGGCCATCAAGTGGAGTTCTTACCTGCTGCTGACCTTATATTGGTGTGTACTTCTCATAATTATGTCTTATTTAATGTGAAAAAGGGTTTGTTTTCAATCAGTCTTGTTATCCTTGCCATCAGGTCATGAAAGATGGGAAAATTACGGGAGAATGATCAAAATGGGTCTGTTTGTATAATTATTTATGGAAATGGGTCTGTTTTGAAACCATTTACAGAAATGAGGTTGCTTTGCCATGTGTTACTTTCTACATTAGTTCTGATACAACCGATGTAAAAAAGTGGAACTTGCTACATCGGTTGTGAATTTAACCAATGTAAATTGATGAAAAAGAACACTACCAACGTAGAAAGTGTCACTTTTTTACGTGTAGAAAGTATAACACGTGACAATACAACCTCATTTTTGTAATAATTTCAAAACAGATCCATTTTCGTAAATAATTAAACAAACAGACCAATTTGGTGTTTTAGCCGGAAATTACGCAATGTGGAAAGTATACTGATATGCTTAATAGTGGTATTGATTTTATGGAACTTCTAGGTGCCCATAAAATAGCATTGTGTACACTAGTATCTAATGAAATAAGCACCTTGGAACAAGATGTAAATGTCTGATGGTTTTAAAGGACAAAAGGTAAGCAAAGATGAGAAAAATGGTAGAACAGACGACAAAAGTGAATCCAAAGGCCAGCTTGTTCAGGAGGAAGAAAGAGAGGAAAGGTGATGAGTAACATCACTTCGAAGTAGTCTGAAGACGCCATTTTCAGACTCCTTTTCAGCCAACTCACGAACCTTGCACATTGTCATTAACAGATATTAGAATTGAACTTTACTCACCTAAATTAATCACAGGGAATAACAAATCAAATGTGCAAAAATATGCAAGCATATCAAAGGAACCAAAAATGTTTTTGAAAGGGAAAGGAAATATAACGTTTGATTCTTAAATCAGCAACATTTAATTTCCTTACTGGCATAAATTTGAGTTATAAAATCCCTAGCTTTTAGTCATTCATAGAACATAAAAGGTCTCATTCAGAAAAAAGAGGATAAAATAAACATACAGCATTCTTATCGCTCAAACAATCACTGCTACCACCTAAACACCTCAATCGAGTTCTATCTAGTAATTTGCTATCTCCTCTAACACTTGAAACCTGAAGGTTTGTAAAAGTGGATGAACCAACATAATTTGACACAAAGCGAAATGGGTATCTTGTGTTTCTACTCAAAACTTTGATTGGAATGCTCTTTCTTCGATTCTCAAGCGCAGGGTATAACAATCTGGAACTGG
This sequence comes from Hylodesmum podocarpum, assembly GCA_026586105.1. Lineage (NCBI taxonomy): Eukaryota > Viridiplantae > Streptophyta > Magnoliopsida > Fabales > Fabaceae > Hylodesmum > Hylodesmum podocarpum. The sequence goes on along the minus strand of JALJEV010000519.1, from coordinate 1,227,202 downwards.
GGATGAACAGCTGGTGACTGAGAACCCAAGATTCGAGTGCCATCACTCATAACAGAACAAAAACACCCACCAATTCAAAATCAAATTTTGAGACAAGGAACTATTTAAAAACCCAATTGAGCTAAGAAACAAGTTGTATTTTGCTCAATAATCAAATGGGTATCAGTGTATCACAGAGTGGCAAAAAAAAAATTGGTTGTGTTATGCAGCACTGGAAGGGGAACAACGACAAAGAAAAAACAATTTATATCTTTGGGTGTCTAAGAATAAAAAATTGCAATAGTGAAATGGAGAATTGGAATAAAATTAGGGTTTGAAAGGGAATGGTGGAAAGTAGAAGAGGTGGCGCCAGCATTCGCAAAGGTTGCAACTTGCCACGATCCCAGCTTCTTCTGCATAACAATTTCAACAATTTCACGAGATTTTTTTTTTTTTTCAAAAGGAAATTTAAATGACTAGTTTTACAATATATAAATATATTTAATAATATGAATAAGAAAATTAATAATATATGTCTTTAAAGTTAAAAATTTAGCGGTACAGCAGAGAAAATAAAAATGTATTGAGATTAATTTCTATAATTAATTTAATTATTTTCTGATACTAATCTTAAAATATATTAAAATGTTATTGAATGTTTTTTTTATGTATTGCAACAACTTTACTTTTTTTTTTTTTTGTTAAGTATGTTCTGTTTGGAAGGTGGTAAGCAAAATTTAAGTCTTACAAAATTAAATTTTCACTAAACTAAAGTCATTTTAGATGTTCAAATTAAATTTGGGCTATTTGATTCGACCAATTATAATTTGTAATTCTTATCGATTATTAGAAGTTAATAATGTAAATAGTAATCATTGTAGCACCACAAACTTTTACAATTAAACTTAAATTTCATTCATAAAGTAAATTTAAATTATATGTATAATTATTTATACTCCCAAAGAAAATCAACTGCGATTTCGTTGTTGGAGACGAAGACAAGCACGAAATCAGAATATGCTCATTATTAAACGGTATATTCACTTCAAATTACTACAAAAATTTGTTGCGATATAAAAAGTTGTTTCGAGAAACAGAGCAAAGCTCATAAGTCATAACACATGTTTTGACAAATAGAATAAAATCGAAACAGTTAAGTCTATTCTGATAAGCATTAATTCAATTCAATTAGTAAATAAATGAAAGATTGTTGTTAAATATAATTTTCTTTCGAAGTTAAAATTTGAATTTAAACATATTTTTTGTGAGATGAATTTGAAGATAAAATATGATGAGCACAATTTGGTAGATTGATAGTTTTTTTAACTTTTTATTAGCACAACAATTAATACAAAGGAAAAAAAAAAACATATTAACTATGACATTAGCATGAGCTGATTTATTCTTCCACTGGTCAACAACACTGTCTTCTTTGTCTGTAACTTAACCTTCAACCATTCTCACAAGCCACAGAGGCTTTCTAGTTAAAAATACAAAGCATCCTATTCCAACACCAAATACCATTCCACATCCATATCCTATGGCCACTGGTTTCCAACCAAATCCAAATCTCTCTTCTCTCCACACGTTCTGTGAAGGTGGAGAAGGGTCACTGCTGCATTTCTTTGACAATGGAACTCCACATAACCCCAGGTTTCCCTCGTAGGAATCATTCGAAAAAGTATCAAACTGTTTTCCTCGAGGTATTTCTCCCACAAGACTGTTATAAGAAAAATTCAGAACTTCGAGAAAGTTCAGATTGACTAATTCTGTAGGAATCTTACCAGTGAGCATATTTGAGGAGAGATCCAATGATTCCAGGTTTGTCAAATTTCCCACGGTCTGTGGAATAGGACCAATTAGTCTGTTATGGGAAAGGTTGAGCCCTTTGAGTATATGAAGCTGTCCAATAACATTTGGAATCTCTCCTTCAAATTTATTATTTGATAAATCGATATGTATTAAGTTTGTTGGAACTTTGTTGAATGTCAAACTCTCTGCTTTGATTGTTACAGTCACATATTCAGTGTAACTACCCTTACTAAACTCTATTTTCATGTACTTCTGTAAACTGTTATCCTCCCCTGTCTCGTCATCTTCAATAAAATTCTTCATGGCTTCTAAATTTTGTATGAAGGCTCGTGGTATTGGCCCACTGAAGTTGTTGGATGAGATATCAAAAATAACTAATCTCGGAAATGGATGCTTGGTCCTTGAACTAACAATGGTACCGCGCAACTTATTGGCTCTCAAAACCAATACTTTCAAAGCCGGTAGAGTTTGAAGCCAATGGGGAAATGTTCCCTCAATTTGATTGTTGCAGAGATTTAAAACCTCGAGTTGTTTGCAGTTGGACAAAGATTCTGGCAGAAGTCCTTCTAGTTGATTGTCATTGAGATTCAAAGTTGTAAGCTGGTTGTCTTCTGAAAAGTTACTGGGTAAAGTGCCATAAAGATTGTTCATTTGTAGATCCAAAATAACAAGGGTTGATGAGTATGCAAGGCACGATGGAATGTTGTCTGTCAACTTGTTGTGGGACATGATGAGAACCTCAAGTGAAAGATCACAAATTGATGAAGAGATGCCACCAGTGAGTAAGTTGAAACTAATATCAAGGACGGCAAGTTGGTTGTTCCTTGAGAATTGGTTCATTGGATCTGTCAACAGGTTTTGGGATAGGTTCAAAAATTGCAATGAATTCATTTCATGCAACCATTTGGGCACTATTCCATTCAATCGGTTGTTGGACAGATCAAGTCGTGTTAACATTGGGACTTTTCCTGATAATTTTGGAAACTCAGTCAAGCCCATTGAAGATAAATACAATCTCTCTAAGGCAGGGAATCTATAATTGACATTGGATAAGAGTGACAAATTGACAGGACCATTGGAGTTGTATGATGATAGACATAACCCAATTAGGTTTACAAGAGTGAGAATTGATTGTGGAATGTTGCCTTGTAGCTTGTTGTAGCACAAATATAGATACTCCAAGGAACACGATGAGATTTCACTTATGTGGCCAGTAAACTGATTATTTGATAGATCTAAATCACGCAAAGATGGAAGAGAAAAACACCAAGAAGGAATTGTCCCATTCAGAAAGTTGCCATCGAATCGTAACCAAGTTACATTTGAAAGTCCTGTTATTTTGTCGGGCAGTGAACCCTCCAATCTATTATTAGAAAAAACCAAGACAGAGAGTTGAGGTAATTCAAACAAGGAAGACGGGATTTGACCACTCAATTTATTGTCTGAAAGAGACAAGTAAATGAGGTGTTGAAGATTTGAAATTGTTGATGTCAACTCACCTTCAAAATTGTTATTACTCAAATCTAAATCTTCAAGTTCGTTTGACTGCGGAAAGACATTTGGAATTTGACCGCTGAGATCATTAGAGAAGAGATATAGAAAAGTTAGACGTGGAAGGGTTAAGAGTGAGGATGGGATTGAACCATTGAGGTAATTAGTTGAGAGATAGAGGGAAGTAAGATATGTGAGGTTAGAGAAAGAGAGTGGGATTGAACCATTGAGATTATTATATGAGAGATCGAGGGAAGTAAGATGTGTGAGGTTTGAGAAAGTGTCATTTGTCAACTTTCCCCTTAACCCAGTGCCACTGAGGCTAAGAGTAACCAAAGAAGAAGACCAATTAAGCGGCCCAATTGAAATTGATGACATATTTGTCCCATCTAAAATAAGATGCCTTAAATCTGTTGCATTGTAGAGAAACCTCTTCCAAGTGCTTTGTTTCCACTTTAACCGTAACCAATTAAAAGAGAGATCAAGTGATTGCAATTTGGAAAGGTGTGAGATTTCAGAACTAATTTCACCTTCAATGTCAGAATCACACAAATTAAGGTTTGTGAGGCTCACTAACCCACCAAAGCCAGATGACACGGGTGATAGATGGAATTGATTGTAAGCGAGGTTAAGTGATTGGAGATGATAAAGACTGAAAAGGGTACTATTTTCATCAATTGGACCAGAAAGTCCACTGCAGGAGAGATCTAAGCCGATGACACGACCAGAGATGGGGTGGCAAGTGACTCCAAGCCAAGAACAACAATCTGTTCCATTTTTCCATGTTTCCGTCTTTGGATAATACACATCATGGCATAAATAAAAAACATGATAATAAGGATCAAGATAGGTGGTAGTATTAATAGTGAAGGAGGTTTTGAAGTGAAGCAAGGCAAAGTTATCATGAGAATGGCATAAGGAATGGGAGGATGAAATAAAGAGCAACATGAAATGGCAACACACAAGAACCAACCACCCCCTCCATGATTTCATTTTGTTTATAATTACAAAAGGCTTACTAGAATGGAAATATGGAGGACTAGATAAGGAACCTAAGATGAATATTTATAGCCAAATTAAAAACAAGAGATGCAATTTTCGTGTCTAAACTAAGCTATCATGATGTTCCTACTTTCAAGACTTCCTTTAAGAGCCCATCTCTCACGCAGAAAAACGTGTTGATTACGGTACGATGCTTGTCCTCAATAATGTCATATTAACGGACTTGGAGCACATTTTCTGCAAGCAAGGATTGTTTGATTTTTCTGCTTCATATCTTCATTTTAATTTTTTAATCTTAAAAATGCCAACTAGAAATGAAATGACATCACAAAAGGCAGTTTGTAATCTACTCTGACTGTGTGTTTGGTTTACAGTTGTCAATCAACTTTCATTAAAAAAGTTTAAAACTTGAAGCTTTGAAAATTTTGCATTGAAACGGAAAATTTCTGTTCAACGTAATTTAACAATAATCTAAACATGTACTAAGTAGTTAAGTGAAATTGAGTTTATACAACCATTTCAAATGAGAAATACACGTAAACAAGTGTTGCATTGATATTTCAAGGAAACACTAACTTAAATTTAAAATAGAATTTAATGCTAATTTTAATTAACTATTTAGTATATTAAATTCAAATTTACTATGCAAATTAAATTCAAATTAGGTAAAATCATTTAATTAGAGTATTTATATGTACCACTCAGACTTAAATATTGGGTTATTATTTTTAAAAATAAAATATAACTTTATACTTCAGTTTCTTAAAAATATGAACGGGTTTCTTAGGAAAGTGGATAAAAAATTTAAAAATAATTTTTTTTCAATTTTATTATATGCATATTATTTAAATTCATCTCCACTCAAGTGAAAAATATGCTAGGTGTAATTTGTGATTATGAATTTATGATGTAGAAATGATCAACAATATGAATTTAATTGACTCTTGTTGCAAATAAATTTTATTGATTAATTCGGGAAATACAATAAATAATTGTGCAAATTAAACTAAACACTGGTTTTGTGAATAAACATGACCATGTGAATATATAAATAGTTTATCTAAAAGAAACGCAAATATAAAAGTTAGACTAATTTCTTGAACTAAGATCACAGATCGATGACAGTTTTATGTTAATTATACCCATTACTCGAGAAATATGCAGTGTACAACTATACAACTAAAATTAAAGATAATTAGCTAAGAACAGAAAGGTTGTCAAACTCAAATTCATTTATTTTCAAATATCAGAAAAAAAAATTACAACTTACTTTAGGTGTATTTGTTATAGTAAGATAAATTATAGTTAAACCACGTTGGCATTGTAAAAACAAATTAATAAGATGTTATGAATAGTATTATAAATCATGTAGCTTTGCTTTTGATCAACCATGTGATGATCGTTGGTGAAGAGGGGACTTCAACTTTATTCCCCACTCTCTTTTACTTTTCTCATATGCCCCTTTTTTCCCACTCTCAATTCACATGCTCTCTTTTACTTTTCGTATGCCCCTTTTTTCGACCGTGCAAAGCAAGCCATTTCTTTTCCTCTAACTTTACGTACATTTAATTGAAGTTTTTGCATGCAATTTCTTTGAACCGTGCAATGCATTATGCAAGGAAATTTTTCCCTCTAAGTTGCATTGACTTGAAGTCTTTGCATGCAATTTCAAATTTTCTACCAATCTATGACTTGTCATTTACAATACCGCCAATTACAATGACTTGGAAGTCATTGTTTGCCACGATTTTTCACCTTTATCATGTTTCTTTCCTTTTTCTTTATTTTATTTTTTTTAACAACAAGATCATGTTTCTATATCTTCATTTATATGCTCAACAACAAAATCATTTCCTATCCCATCCTATTATTATGCAATTATAGGACGTATGTAGATGAAAGGTATGGTTTTTTATCTATAAATTTAGAATTTCTATATTTTCAATTATTATGCCACTAAAACATCCTTTCTTACTACCATCTATCATAACGTGAAAGTTGTTCCCAATGAGTCAAATTTGTCGGAAAGTTCGTATGTGATTGCTTTGATTTTTATTTTTTCTCTTTAACATATCATTTTCTTAACTTTAATAATTTATTTTCTCAAGCTTAGACATGGAAAGAGACTCACAAAATTGATGCAATCCCCTGGATTTAATAAAATGCATTTGGATGAAAAACTAGCAAATAATATGCACAGAGACACCATTCTTCTCTTCTGCTATCAATTTTCTCGTTCAAATATGACCTCTGCTACAAAGCTCATCCTTTGAGTTTGGCAACATAACTGCTACACACTTGTAGGTGGAGCGTTTTATCTCCATCTCTTGTAGAAACAAGTAAGAATGACTGTTTTATGATGTACTCATTATACAAAACACTCGAATTTATAACAAGGAAAAATATGCAGAGTACAAGTATACAACTGAAATTAAGGATAATAATTAACTAAGAATAGCAAGGTTGTCAAACTCAAATTTATTTTTCAAGAAAGGTAGACTAAAATAATAAAATAGAAAATAATTCCGACAAGTTTATGACATCTGCACTAACTGATTCATCCCTTGTCGAGCCATCATCCTTATTCTCTTTATCACCTTTCTATTATGCTTACATCCCAAGCCAACTCCAATAACCAGTCCACATCCATAGCCTATAGCCACATAATCCCAAATTACCCTCATAAGTATCGTTTGAAAATGTATTAAACTGCTTTCCTTGATGTATTTCTCTTACAATATGGTTATAGGAAAGATTCAACACTTCAAGGGAGTTTAGATTGGTTAATTCTAAGGGAATCCTACCACTAAGCATGTCTGAGAACAGATCCAATGATTCCAAATTTGTCAAATTTCCCATGGATTGGGGGATAGGACCAATGAGTTTGTTATGGGAAAGGTTGAGACCTATGATACATGAAGCTCTCCAATAACACTTGGAATCTCTCCTTCAAATTTGTTTCCTGATAAATCAAAAATCGTAAAGATTGTTGGAATTCTAGTAAAACTTGTACTGATCCCTTTGCAACCATGGAGTCATATAATTGAAAGTAATACCCCTGAATATTAATCATGTCCAGATCGTATTCAACCTGCATATATTTCACTTCTTTCAACACTCTCTTCCATTTCTTTTTTCACCTTAGTCTTCGATATAATTTTCATTGTCTTGAGTAGCCACAAAATAAAGATAGATCTACATGTTTAGTGGTGGGGATAATCATCCCATTAGCTTAAATTTTTTAAAATAATATACATGTATTATAAATTACCCTTTAATTTGAAATGTAGTATAAAATGTTAAACAATTTTATGAATGTTATTTCCACTCATTCATGTATATGAATATTACTCCCTGTAAAAAATTTATGGATTAAGATAAAGTGAACTTCAACCATAAATTAAATTTGGGTCTTTTCAATATAGGCTGAACTTTAAAATATCCGACAAAATTACAATATATATATATATATATATATATATATTCTATATTTATATTTCACTCTACTTATATTTCTCCTTTTCAATATAGTAATTCATTTCTAATATATTTACTATTCATTTAATTTGAGTCATGGAATATGCTTATTATTAAAGGGTATATTCGCTTCAAAGTACTACAAAAATTCATTGTTATATAAAATGTTGTTTCGAGAGACAGAGCAAAGCTCGTAAGTCATAAGACATGTTTTGACATGACTAAAGACAAGTTACTGATCATCACTTCAATCCAATACCAATAACTCCCTTTACAAATAAATAGTGAAGTGAAGCAAGGCAAAGTTATCATGGGAATGACATAAGGAATGGGAGGATGAAATAAAGAGCAACAAGAAATGGCAACGCACAAGAACCAACCACCCCTCCATGATTTCATATTGTCTACAATTACATGTAAACAAGTGTGGCATTGATAGTTCAAGGAAACAGTAATATAAATTTAAACAAGAATTTATATGCTAATTTTAATAAACTATTAGTATATTAAATTCAAATTTACTATGCATATTAAATTAAAATTAGGTTAAATCATTTAATTAGAGTATTTATATGTACCAAGACATTATTATTATAACTTTGTTATTACTCTTTTAAAACTCACAAAAATTGTCTATGGAGTTATTGATCTTCTTACCGTGTACGTTTTCTCCCTCACTCCATATTTTCAATCAATTTTTTCTCTCTCACACACACCCGTCAATGTCTTACTTTTGATCAACCGCAAATGGGAAACCGGAGTTGAATCACACTCCACTGGCTACATCATTTCGCTCGGATTCCATGGCGTTTGAGATCATTTGAATTGGGGTTTTGGAACCCTACCGTTGCTCTTCTTAATTGCTCTCAATTTGAAATTGTTCTTCCTTTAATCCATGTTGGGGTAATTCTATTGTTAATGATAGTGATGAAAATTTTTGTTTGAAGGGTTTCTTGATGTAAATTGTGAAAAATTGATTGGGAATTAGGGAAAATCTCTTTTTGAATTGTTTGATTGAGATTTGATTAGAGATCTTTATAAGTCGTGTTCTATGTGAGTAAGGATGTCTTTATTTTCGACAATTGGTGTTTTGTATTGTTGATTGGTTGAATGACACTGATTTCCCTACTTTTCCCTTTCTTACACCTTAGTTCTTCATCTTAGAATTCCTATTTTAATCAATTGTTTATGTGTCTAGAGTATAATTTTACTAATTATTATGTTAACATGATTTTTCCCCATTTTTGTTCCTTTTATTGTTCCACTCACATCATTTTGTGCATGTTCTTTTGTATTATGACTTGGTTGATGTTGCGGAATGAAAGATTTCATTGTGGTAAAATAATGGGTGTGGATTGAGAGTTAGCCTTGGTGGAACATATTGCATTGATGAGTTACTAAGTTCATAGTAATCAATTATAATTATATTTTATTTTTATGAGAGGGATGGATGCCTACTGCAATGAAATAACATTGAGGTTGACCCTAATGGATATGCTTGTGGAGCATGGATATTTGGAAAAGAGATGAGGATTATCATGAATGCTAAGTGAATGAAAATGTTTTTTGATAAATGAGAATGAATAGAACTAGGACAGTTGGTCCCTAACAGATCGATGTAATGGCTTAGGACTTTAAGGGTATTCGCGGTGGGGAAAACTTTCACTATGGTCGATCGGATCACCATGAGTGGGAAGTGATTCTTGTTGCAACATCGGTTGCCCTGACTATAACTGGCTGATATTTCTAGTGAGAGTGTCAGAAGTAACGTGTACTCCTAAACATCGCTCAGTGTTTTGATGGTATCATATGACATGAGAGTGAATCAAATCATTTTTAACTTTATTGTTGGTGAAGAGGGGACTTCAACTTTATTTCCCACTCTCTTTTACTTTTCTTATGCCCCTTTTTTCAACCGTGCAAAGCAATAAAAAAATTTTCCTCTAATTTTACGTACATTGACTTTTAAGTCTTTGCATGCAATTTCTTTGAAGCGTGCAATGCAAGGAAATTTTTCCTCTAAGTTGCATTGACTTGAAGTCTTTGTATGCTATTTCAAATTTTCTACCAATCTAAAACATGTCATTTACAATACCGCTCGTTCACGGGATCATTCCAGGCATCAACCACAGATACAACCACATGATTAGTTCGCAAAATGATAGTAAGAACCACAAAAACAGTACAAACAGGTACGGAAAGATTCATTTTACAACTCATCACACAATTAATTATGTGATCCAGTATGATATATGTCATTCAAAATTCATTCTCATGCCGTGTGAGACCATCAAACCAATTTCGATGATGATGAAAATATGGGGGATTTAATGGATTTTGTGATTTTTCATAGAACAATGTATTTTATAAAAAATAAGGCTTTTAATCTACTGTGGAACACTCTGGTGGCTCTTTCCAAGGCCGAGGGAAGAAATTATTAACAGGGAAGTTTTATACTAAGTGAATTACAAAATCAAATTGATTTTGAATTTTGATGCATTCCTGGTATGTGTGCACCAAAAGCATTGCTGAATCTCACAACTTTCGGCTCCAAAAATATTTATTTAGTGAACTTTTCCCGCAAAATTTAATGATGAACCTCTTACGTATAAAAATTGGTTGATACAAAATTATTGTAATTATAACAATTTAAAAGAAAATTCATCGCAAAATGTTTTAAATGTTGGAGTTTTTCCACCTAGGGGTGGAATCGGCTGAAAACTGAAATGGAATCAATCGTGAATGAGAGAGAAGAGAAAGGTCTTTTGATTAAGCTGGTGAAATAAGAAAATGAAAGGGGCCGGGGTGAATGGGAGAGAAGTCTTTTGGACGGAATTTATTGTTTCAATTTAAAAATATAGATTAATTACCCTAATGTGGAAAATTTTAAACTGCTCAAATTTGCAAAATGCTATTACTTCTGTGGAGATAATAATAACCGCCAAGAGTTTTACTGGCAATTAGATGATGTCTAGCATGTGTACAGTCTCAGAAAAGGTTTTACCGGCAATAATTATAAGTGCTTGTAAAATTCCTATTAGGAAAGATTCATGAGTTTTAAGGCAATGTTTGCTGCCATTCATAATAGGCAGTAAAAATGATTTTTAATTATGAATATTACTCCCTCTAATTTTTTTTATAGATAATGATAAAATGAAGCAAATCATTCAAACTGACCTAAGGTCACTTAATGAAATGCTATGTTGGAGCTTTAAACTTCAACTATAAATTAAATTTGGGTCTTTTCAATATAGGTTGAACTTTAAAAAATTCTAAAAAAATTAAAATTTCACTTAACTAAAGTCATTTTGGATGCTCAAATTAAGTTGAGTTTTCTATTTGGAGAATTATAGGTCGTAATTCTGATCGATTATTAAAAGTAAATAATGTAAATAGTAATCAATACTAATTGCATATTTCATACTAATATTTCATAAAATAAATATCATAAATATGGAATACAAAGATTGAGAAAAAACACGGTTCTACCTTTAATTTTTATAATAAGAAAAGTTTTTTAGAAATATAAATTCATTATAGATATTCTATATTTATATTTCACTCTACTTATATTTCTTTTTCTATAGTATTTCATTTCTAATATATTTACTATTCATTTAATGACAGTAGCATGTTTTGACCAATACTAAAGAGTGTTTGAAAGAAATTATTTAATAGAGTGATCTTAACACTGCTCTTAGAATAAACCCCAGAAAATGTTTTAACTATCGAGACTGTCACAGAACATGCAGGCCCAATCATGGATTATCAACCGTACTAATGAGCATCTAATTGCTGTTAGTCAACAGTTAGCAACTATTTCCTCTTCAGTTAGTTTAGTTCTACCAGACCATATCTCTCTACTCGTGAAAAATAGACTTTCAACATTAATTATCGGTTAAAATTTGACGTTAAAGAAATCCGAGATTAAAATATTTTTGTTTATGAACTGAGAAGGATCGATGTACACGTCACCCTTTAATGGGTAATCGATCAGCAACACACCTTTTCTATGTACGTAGGAAGAATATTTTGCCAATGTTACCTTAAACCTATTATATATGGTATATTTAAGATGCACCGTCACATATATTTCAATCGAGAAGCTGATCAAATTTGATAATGAAAAAGGATAAATTTATAGATTGAATTGGCTAAAAATTATATAAACCATATATGTTATACTAAGATAAATTATAGTTAAACCATAATGCTATTGTAAAAACAAATTAGTAAGATGTTATCAATAGTATTATAAATCATATAGCTTTCCTTTTGTTCAATCGCGTGTTGATTGTTGGTGAGGAGGGGACTTCCACTTTATTTGCCTCTCTCAATTCACATGCTCTCTTTAACATTTCGTATGCCCCTTTTTTCAACCGTGCAAACCAAGAAATTTGTTTTCCTCTAATTTTATGTACATTGACTTGAAGTCTTTGCATGCAATCTTTTTGAACAGTGCAAAGCAAGGAGGTTTTTTTCCTCAAACTTGCATTGACTTGAAGTCTTTGTATGCTATTTCAAATTTTGTATTTAGGTTGTGTTTAGATAATTTGGTGGAACAATTCTTTTGTTCTTAGCAATTGAATTACTGTCAAATCAATTGACTTGTTATAAAACATTTTGAAGAAATTAAAATGATGTCATTTTAAGAAAGAATTTCAATTGAGTAAAATTAAGGAATTTGAAATTTTATCTAAAACTTGAAAATTGAATACTCTATCCAAACAAGGAAATTAAAATAGAAGAAAGAAATTGAATTAATTCATCCGAACAAAATAAATACAAAATGAAAGGACTTTAAATCAAGGTAATTAAAATGTTAAGTATTTAAATTTCTTAAAAAAATTTAAATTAGAAGTTACTCATATTTTTGTATTTTATTTATTTTAATAAAAAATTAGAAGTTACTCATATTCTTTTATGTATAAAATTTGGAGAAAGTATTTAAAATATTCATTAACTAAAAAGTGTTCGATAATATTTTCTAATCAGAATGTCTAACGTGGTGTTTGGTCTGAGTAATTTTGTTTTCATTTTTTTTCAAAAATATATTTAATTGATTTTATAAAAAAAATTTCATGAAAGTATTTTAAAATTAAGTAAATAAGAAAATGTTAAAACTCTGTTTTCACAATTTTTTAAAAAATAAAAATAAAAATAATTTCTCAAAAACACGTCCTCACTCTTTTTTGTTTTCCTTACAAAGAAAGAATGACTAACACTTTTTTTTTTTCTTTTATATGTGACATCTGCATAGTTGTTTCCATTAAGTTTAATTTATGGAACATTAAAAATAAAGTAGCAGAAGTTCCTGTCGATGAAAACAATGATAAATTTATTAATATATTTTATTTGGACAACATAAATTTATTAATCTATATCTAAGATGATCTAAGGCACAAGTCTACGAATGCTAACAAATTGTTTTTAATTATAACTTAGTCTACCATGACACTTGACAATGAAGTATCATGGTTATTTCCAAGTAGAATGAATACCCTAATGGAAATTCCCATTTGCTAGCTCATACCGAGACTTGGAAGTCATTGCCCACAAGATGGGACATGAGAACTTACATTTGATTTTTCATTTATGATATTTTGAATTTTTCTTTTTGATGTATCAGAAAATTAAAAGACAAGGAAAGAAAGGAAAAGAGAGTAATGTGTGATGAAGACAGTAGAGATGGAATCCGAGTCCAGTTTGAGGGCTGTAGATATTTATATGTACCACTCAATGCCACAAAATAAAGATAGATCAACATGATGAGTGTTGGGGATAATCATCCCATTAACTTAAATTGTTTTCACATAAATAAAGATAGATCTACATGTATTATAAATTACCCTTGTAATTTTAAATGTAGTAAAAAATATTAAACAATTTTATGAATATTATTTCACTCATTTATGTATATGAATATAACTACCAGTAAAAAAAATTATGGATTATGATAAAACCAACCTAATCAATCAAACTGACCTAAGGTCATGGAGCTTTAAACTTAAACTATAAATTAAATTTGGGTCTTTTCAATATAGTCTGAACTTTAAATAGTCTTACAAAATTAATTTTTCACTAAACTAAAGTCATTTTAGATGTTCAAATTAAATTTGGGCTATTTGATTCGATGAATTATAATTTGTAATTCTTATCGATTATTAGAAGTTAATAATGTAAATAGTAATCATTGTATCACCGCAAACTTTTACAATTAAAATAGGCTAAGTTTTTATGGCTTATGGGCAACTAAATCTATCATTAAACAATTAAATAATTAAACTTAAATTTCATTCATAAAGTAAATTTAAATTATATGTATAATTATTTATACTCCCAAACAAAATCAACCATGATTTCGTTGTTGGAGACGAAGACAAGCACGAAATCAGAATATGCTTATTATTAAACGGTATATTCGCTTCAAATTACTACAAAAATTTGTTGCTATATAAAAAGTTGTTTCGAGAAACAGAGCAAAGATCATAAGTCATAACACATGTTTTGACAAATAGAATAAAATCGAATCAATTCAGTCTATTCTGATAAGCATTAATTCAATTCAATTACTAAATAAATGAAAGATTGTTGTTAATTATAATTTTCTTTCAAAGTTAAAATTTTAATTTAAACATATTTTTTGTGAGATGAATTTGAAGATGTAATACAATGAGCACAACTCGGTAGATTGATAGTTTTTTTATCTTTTTATAAGCACAACAATTAATACAAAGGAAAAGAAATCATATTAATTATGACATTAGCATATACACTGTCTTCTTTGTCTGTAAGTTATCCTTCAACCATTCTCACAAGCCATAGAGGCTTTCTAGTTAAAAATACAAAGCATCCAATTCCAACACCAAATACCATTCCACATCCATATCCTATGGCCACTGGTTTCCAACCAAATCCAAATCTCTCTTCTCTCCACAAGTTCTGTGATGGTGGAGAAGGGTCAATGCTGCATTTCTTTGACAATGGAACTCCACATAACCCCAAGTTTCCCTCATAGGAATCATTCAAAAAAGTATCCAACTGTTTTCCTCGAGGTATTTCTCCCACAAGACTGTTATAAGAAAGATTCAGAACTTCCAGAAAGTTCAAATTGACTAATTCTGTAGGAATCCTACCAGTGAGCATATTTGAGGAGAGATCCAATGATTCCAAGTTTGTCAAATATCCCACGGTTTGAGGAATAGGATCAATAAGTCTGTTATGGGAAAGGTTGAGCCCTCTGAGTTCATGAAGCTGTCCAATAACATCTGGAATCTTTCCTTCAAACTTGTTATTTGATAAATCGATATTTATAAAGTTTGTTGGAACTTTGTGGAATGTCACACTGATTGCTTTGATTGTTACAGTCACATATTCAGTGTAATAACTTATTTCCATGTACTTCTGTAAACTGTTACCCTCCCCAGGCTCGTCATCTTCAATAACATTCTTCATGGCTTCTAAATTTTGTATGTAGGCTCTTGGTATTGGTCCACTGAAGTTGTTGGATGAGATATCAAAAATAACTAATCTCAGAAATGGATGTTTGGTCCTTGAACTAACAATGGTACCCCGCAACTTATTGGCTCTCAAAACCAATACTTTCAAAGCCGGTAGAGTTTGAAGCCAGTGGGGAAATGTACCCTCAATTTGATTGTTGCAGAGATTTAAAACCTCGAGTTGTATGCAGTTGGACAAAGATTCTGGCAGAAGTCCTTCTAGTTGGTTGTCATTGAGATTCAAAACTCTAAGCTGACTGTCTTTTGAAAAGTTACTGGGTAAAGTGCCATAAAGATTGTTCATTTGTATATCCAAAACAACAAGGGATGATGAGTATGCAAGGCACGATGGAATGCTGTCTGTCAACTTGTTGTGGGACAAGATGAGTAACTCAAGTGAACTTAAATTACAAATTGAGGAAGAGATGCCACCAGTGAGTAAGTTGAAACTAATATCAAGGAATGTGAGTGGGTGGTTCCTTGAGAATTGGTTCATTGGATCTGTCAACAGGTTTTGGGATAGGTTCAAAAATTGTAACGAATCCATTTCATGCAACCATTTGGGCACTGTTCCATTCAATTTGTTGTTGGACAGATCAAGTACTCTCAACATTGGGACTTTTCCTGATAATTTTGGAAACTCATTTAAGCCCATTGAAGATAAATACAATCTCTCTAAGCGAGAGAAATTGTAATTGACATTGGATAAGAGTGACAAATTGACAGGACCATTGGAGTTGTATGATGATAGACATAACACAGTTAGGTTTACAAGGGTGAGAATTGATTGTGGAATATTGCCTTGTAGCTTATTGTAGCACAAATATAGATTCTCCAAGGAATGCGATGAGATTTCACTTATTTGGCCAGTAAACTGATTATTAGATAGATCTAATACGACCAAAGATGGAAGAGAAAAACACCAAGAAGGAACTGTCCCATTTAGAAAGTTGTTATTGAACCTTAATCGAGTTACATTTGAAAGCCCTGTTATTTTGTCGGGCAGGGGACCTTCCAATCTATTATTAGGAAAATCCAATTCAGAAAGTTGAGGTAAGTCAAACAAGGAAGACGGGATTTGACCACTCAATTTATTGTGTGAAAGATACAAGTAAATGAGGTGTTGAAGATTTGAAAGTGTTGATGGCAAATCACCTCCCAAATTGTTATAACTCAAATACAATACTTCAAGTTCGTTTGACTGGGGAAAGACATTTGGAATTTGACCGCTGAGATCATTATAGGAGAGATATAGAAAAGTTAGACGTGGAAGGGTTAAGAGTGAGGATGGGATTGAACCATTGAGATTATTGAATGAGAGATCAAGGGAAATGAGATGTGTGAGGAGAGAGAAAGAGAGTGGGATTGAACCATTGAGATTATTACCCGAGAGATCGAGGGAAGTAAGATTTGTGAGGTTTGAGAATGAGGCAGGGATTGGGCCTTGAAATTCACAGGATGAGAGATCTAGGTGTTCAAGTTTTGGTAAACAGAGAATGTCATTTGTCAACTTTCCCCTTAGCCCAGTGTATCTGAGGCTAAGAGTAACCAAAGACCGATTAAGCGGCCCAATTGAGATTGATGACATATTTGTATTATCTAAAACAAGCTGCCTTAAATCTGTTGCATTGTGGACAAACCTCTTCCAAGTGCTTTCTTTCCACTTTAACAAATTTGAAGAGAGATCAAGTGATTGCAATTTGGAAAGGTGTGAGATTTGAGAACTAATTTCACCTTCAAAGTAAGAATCAGACAGATTAAGGTTTGTGAGGCTCACTAACCCACCAAAGGCAGATGACACGGGTGATTGACGGAAGTGATTGTAAGCGAGGTTGAGTGATTGGAGATTATAAAGACTGAAAAGGGTACTATTTTCATCAATTTGACCAGAAAGTCCACTGCAGGAGAGATCTAAGCCGATGACACGACCAGAGATGGGGTGGCAAGTAACTCCATCCCAAGAACAACAATCTGTCCCATTTCTCCATGTTTCCGTCTTTGGATAATACACATCATTGCATTCATCATAAGCATAATAATAAGGATCATCATAGTAAGTAGTATTAATAGTGAAGGAGGTTTTGAAGTGAAGCAAGGCAAAGGTATCATGGGAATGGCATAAGGAATGGGAGGATGAAATAAAGAGCAACATCAAATGGGAACACACAAGAACCAACCACCCCCTCAATGATTTCATATTTTCTACAATTACAAAAGGCTTGCTATAATGGAAAATATGCACGACTAGATAACGAATCTAAGATGAATATTTATAGCCAAATTAAGAACAAGAGATACAGTTTTTGTGCCTAAATTAAGCTTTCATTGTGGTCCCAGTCTCTCACTAAAAAAAACGTCATATCAATTGAGTTGGAGCACATTTTCTAGCCCATCCATCGGCCATTATTCATTCCAAATACGGTCACATATTGTGACTTGGAAGTCATTGCCCGGAAGATGTGACTTAGAATTTTTTTTTTTGATGCATGAAAAAACTAAAAGATACTTTGAGGGGTTTAGATATCTTCAAAGAAAAGTTGTAACAATTTAATTACACTATTTATATATGTAACGTCCAAATTTTAATAATTATAATAATAATAATAATAATAATATTAATTAATAAATAATAATAATAATTGATTATATAACATCTTAATTTAATTATAGTATTATATGTATCACTCAAACTAATATTATATGTATCACTCAAACTAATATTTTCCATTTTCTAATCCATAACGTGTAATTAACTACCAATACTGTCACTTATATTGACTTGACTTGGAACTCAATTTCTGCAAAACTGAGATGATAGGTACTTGAACGCTTTGATTTCGGGTATATCTTTTAATAAATTATGAATAACAATTTTATTAATAACTCTCTCTCTCTATATATATATATATATAAGTAAATTTAATTTTTTTTTCTCTCTTTCAAGTTGTAAAATTTAGTACATAAAATTCAAGTATGTGTCAGCAGCATTATTATTGTTTATGGACTGAGTAGGATCGATGTACACGTCTACCTTTAATATGGGTAATCGATCACACTGCAACACACCTCTTCTATATACATAGGAGGAATATTTTGCCATTGTTACCTTAAACCTATTATATAAGAATGCACCTTTCATATCTATTTCAATCGAGAAGCTGATCAAATTTGATAATAAAAAAGGATAAATTTAAAAGAAAATGCTTATAGATTGATTTGGAGCTAAAAATTATATAAACCTTATATGTTTATGTTTTGATTCTGAATGGTTTAATTAAGGAGTTTATTTTTAATAAGAGTTTAGTTTATATGTTTTTAGATGTATAAAGGACAGGGAAATAAGGATTTCTAGTAGTGATTTCTGAGGAGCGATTATGTCCCAATGGAGTAGCAGTTTACTCTAATATTGGCTTATTATTTTTAAAAATAAAATATAACTTTCTACTTCGGTTTCTTACAAATATTAACGGGTTTCTTAGGAAAGTGGATAAAAAATTGAAAAAACAAATTGTTTTTGAATTTTATTATATGCATATTATTTAAATCCATCTCCACTCAAGTAAAAAATATGCTAGGTGTAATTTGTGATTATCAATTTATGATGTAGAAATGGTCAACGGTTTAAATTTAATTGACTCTTGTTGCAAGTAATTTTTACTGATAAATTCGGGCAATACAATATAATTGTGCAAATTAAACTAAACACTGGTTTAGTGCTTTGTGCATAAACATGAGCGTGTGAATATATAAATAGTTTATCTAAAATAAAATGCAAATATAAGAGTTAAATTTGTATTTATATGGAACATGTAAAATGGTGCCCGAAGTTTTGGTAAACATAGAATGTCGTGACGGTAACAATAATATAAAAAATTCTACCAAGAATGACAACCTTTCCCAACCTTAGACTAAAAAGCAGAACCACATCACTGTCAAGAACAATATCAAAGTTTTCTAGAAATATAAAATTCAAATATTCAATGTAGATATTCTATATCCATATTTCACATTTCATTTCCGAGTATTTTAATTTTATTTGATTTGAGTCATGTAATATTGTATTCTCAAGGGTATGTTCACTTCAAAGTACAGAGTAAATTTCTTGCGACATCGGAACATTACTAACTCATAATTGTTTAACTGCGTTGCGTTAGTATTTGTTTTGGATTATGTAATTTTGATTTTATTACGTTGATTGATATTGGAATGAGATTGTTAATTTCTGGTGTTGTTGATTAATAACAAATACATAGAACTAATTTTATGATTCGAAATCGAGTTGTGTGCTCTTATGCGATTGTGTGAGTTTAAAGGTCACTGATCGATGAAAATCTTCTAAGATCTTAGAGCGTTAATTCGGTGTTGAGATATAGAGATTTCGGTTTCAATACACTGCGTAGGTGAGTGCTCTTATTTTGTGAAACTAGTGAGGAAAACTAAGACTCGACAAAGATTGGATTGATGCCTTTTAATTGCTTACTCTTACGTTTTAACTGCTTTTTAATTAATGTTACCTGTTTTGATTGTTTAATGTTTAATTGATTTTAATCTTTCCTAAGAACAAAAGCCCCTAAATTGTATTTTAATATTTTGGTTTTTGAGAAATAATAGAGTAATCCATTAGAAATGATCTAGGTCCACTATTGCTGTAAAATAATAGTCGAATTGGTTTATTTAACGCACGTTTGGCGCGCGTGTCACTCTCTAAGCTTTACTATTGGATTGTTTAATTATATTCTTATTGTTCATTATTTTAATTGATTGTTAAATTGCTAGAGTCATCTTATTTGATTCATATAATTCTCTTAATTGTATTATTATTGCTCCACTTATATTTATTTTTCCCTACTTATAGATCTATGTTGATTTTAATTCATGTTGTTATGTTAAATATTTTTTATGTAGAAATGATAGGTATGGACTAAGGGATTAATTTTTGCGGGGCATGTCGCATTGATAAGTTGTTGCTTGGGTTCATGATAATTAGTTGTAATTTTTTAAAATGAAAGGGATGGATGCTTACGATTGAGAATGAGTAGTGTATATGTTTGTAAAGCATGGTGTTTAGAAAATGGGAGATTATCATGAACACTAAGCGTAGTGAAAATGTTTTTGAAAGATGAGGATGAATGAAATTAATACAATTGGTCTCTGATGGGTGGATGCAATGACCTAGGACGGGTGGATGTAATGGCCTAGGACTTGGAGGATATTCGTAGTGGGAAAAACTTCCACTAAGGTCGATCACCATGAGAGGGAAATGACTTCTGTTGCGACACTAGTTACCCTGCTTTAATATCTCTAGTAAGAGTGTTAGCGGTGACATGTACTACTAAATATCACTCAATTATTTTGATGGTACCACATGACATGAACGTGAATTGAGAGTGACATGCATCATACTAGGTTGCACGAGTGATTATGACGAATTATAAATTGAGTTTTTTCGTACCTTCTTTATATCTAGTGTTGGTATTGTTATTGTGGTTCTTATTATCACTACTAAATGGTGAACTAATATTGTGATTATGTATGTGGTTGACATCTGTGATGACCCCGCAAACGGATGAGCAAATGAACAGTTGCTTGGAGATGAAAATATCATAGGTTAGGAAGGGAACTTGATTTTCTAAAGATGTGACATGATGTTTTTTTTCATTTTCTTGTGCTTGAGTAATTGATACTGTATAGAAATATTAGAAGTTTAAGATTTCTAGTTACATGATATATATTTATTTATTGGAGACAATTTTTATTTTGAGAGATTTATAGTTGTAGAAACTTTAGTTTAAAAAATTACTCTATGAAATAAAATTTAATTCGTTTTATTGAATGATGCACCGTAAATAAATTAGGATCTTATAAGCGGAGAAGTTTAGGGTATTACACTCTAAGTGTGTGTTCGGTTTATGGTTGTCAATCGACTTTCATACAAAATTTTTAAAAACTTGAAGCTTTGAAAATTTGGTATTGAAACGAAAATTTTTTCTATTCAACGTTATTTGAATACTAATCTAAACATGTACTAAATAGTTAAGTGGAATTGAGTTTATGTAACCATTTCAAATGAGAAATTCACGTAAAATTGATATTTCAAGGAAATGCTAATTTAAATTTAAAATAGAATTTATATGCTAATTTTAGTAAACTATTTAGTATATTAAATTTAAATTTACAATGCAGATTACATTCAAATTAGGTTAAATCATTTTCAAATATGCACTTACATTGATGTAGAAGTCATTGTCAGCAAAGATTAGCATATAACTTAAGTTCATTTTATACAGAAATTTAGAGCTTTTGTATAAATTCAATTATTTTGTCAAAAAGCATCCATTTTCTACCCATCAATATTAAGACTCTTTCTCCGTTTTCTTAACTTTCCGTGACGCTATTGAAAACACATGAATTTTTCATGTTGAAATAAAAACAGATGCAGAAGCCACACAGTAAACTTTCAAGCATTGCTTTGAATGAAAAATTCACTGATACCACTAACATTTTCCATTCTCTAGCCCATCCATCGTGCATCATTCATTCCAAATACTGCCACATATTGCGACTTGGAAGTCATTGCCGGCAAGATGGGACATAAGTCTTTACATTTGATTTTTCATTTATGATACTTAGAATTTTTTTTTCTTGGATGCATGAGAAAAGTAAAAGCAAGGAAAGAAAGGAAAAGAGAGTAATGTCTGATGAAGACAGTGGCGATGGAATCCGAGTCTAGTTTGAGGGGTTTAGATATCTTCAAAGAAAAGTTGTTACAATTTAATTATAGTATTTATATGAATCACTCAAACTAATATTTTCCATTTTCTAGTCCATAACGTGTAATTAACTCCCAATACTGTCACTTACATTGACTTGGAACTCAATTTCTGCAAAACTGAGACGATAGGTACTTGAATGCTTTGATTTAGGGTATCTATCTTTTAATAAATTATGAATAACAATTTTATTAAGTCTCTCTCTCTCTCTCTATATATATATATATATATATATATATATATAAGTAAATTCAATTTTTTCCTCTCTTCTAAATTATAAAATTTATTATATGAAATTCAAATATGTAGCAGCACCATTATTGTTGTTTATGTAGGGTAGTTTCTCTCATGAATCTTAAACTGCCTAGAAGCATACGCCATTACCTGCTGTTTGAATATTAATACAACACCAAGTCCTACCTTAGAAGCATCATAATACACTTGAATTTCTATGGGTAAATTTCTTAGAAATGATGGCTAACACTTGAATGTGTAAGATTTTAATTTTATTTTATTTTTATAAATTGATAGATTTTATCATAAAAAAAAAATTAGACTACACAACTCTCGTTCTCTTCATTTTCTCAAAATTAATTTGTTATTTTATTAGTTTTTGGATTTGTGTTTCACAACTGCACTCCTAACATGCAAAAGAAGCAATCCATTATTTTTTAAAATATCTATTTTGTTTAATTTATTCTGTATTATATTTATTTTTGCAGTGCACCTACATATTCTGCTTCATTCTATTTTATTTAAGAGAAATGCTATTATCACTGTTTGAGACTTTTTTTTTATTATTACTTCCTCTATTATTAAAGTTTGTTAAAACTTACAAATTTTATGAGTTGAGAAAGAGACACTAACATTTCCCTTCTACCTAACATTTTAAGTGCTTATTTCTAATTGTATATAAAAATGTTAATGCCAATTGATTAATGACACGCGCCTAAAGTGCGTCAAATAAAATCAAATTTATTTAACTAATAGTAGACTCAGATCGTTTCTCTACAAATTATTTTGTTATTTTTCTGTAGGCGAAATTTTACATGCAATTTTGGGTTGCTGTGCAAAGGAAAAATTAAAGAGAATTAAACAATAACAATTAACCAATGACAGTAATTAAACAACAATTAAAAAGTAATCAATAAATGATTAAAAGACATCAATCTGATCTCTGTCAAATCCTAATTTCCCCATCGTTCAACAAAATAAAGACACTCATCTATGTAGTGCATTGGAACCGAGATCTCTGCATGTCAACGCTGAACTAACGCTCTAAGATCTTTAAGGATTATCATCAAACACTTGATGGCTTTTAAACTTACACGATCACATAAGAGCACACAACTCGGTTTTGAATCACGTAATTAGTTCTCAGCATTCGTTGTTAATTAACAATGCCAGAACTCAACAATCTCAATTCAAAATATCAATGAATATAATGAAATCGAAATTACAGAATCTAAAATGAGTATTCATGCAATTAAAAAATGGAGAACATAAGAAAAATAGAGATCGAATTGGTTGATGAAATTAGTTGCGCATAATTGAAATTAAATTAAGCATAAATCAAGAATTGCATAATAAAACAATTAGATTGCAAGAATGAGAAGAAAACGAAAATTGTAATGGAAACCCAAAACCCTAGCAGAGAAACTAGAGAAGAGAAGAGGAACAAATGTTGTAAATTAGAATTCTGAAAATTGCAATGTAAAGTGATGTGTTCAGAATTGGGGTCTTTGCCTATTTAAAAATTAGGTCATGTGCTAGTCACATGACCCTTTAAGTGTCTTAAGGTGCTGGGTCCGGAACCCACTCAAAGCATTTACAAAATGGATCAATTTACATAAATAAAATGGGCATAATTAAGTTTCTCCACTGGAAATTCGTAACAGGTTTCATGCTTCACTTTCGAGCCCGTTTTTACCCAGATGCAGTCTAAACTAGCTCTTCATGTCTCATAGTTTTTGTATCTCTTTCAGTCCTCTTTAATTCGATATATAATAGAGTTCAAACAGAGTTTGGTGGTGAGAGTTATGCTTGTTATAGTGAACCTTGTCAAAACTGAAAATTTCAATGAATTAGAATAAAAATAACCACTTAAGACCCAATTAAGCTCAAACTCATAAATGTACTAAATCATGCTGATTGATTATTAATAATATTGTAATATGATATATTAAATTTTGAGAAATTATCAAAGTAATAATGTATCAATTAACCAATCATAAATTATTTTTGACATATAAATTATAAGATATATAGTAATTTTCAAACCACCCCATCTTCGTTTGTGATCCAAAGTTTAGAAATTTCAAGGAAATATAATGATTGATTCTTAAATCAGAAACATTTAATTTCCTTACTAACATAAATTTGACTTATGAAATCTCTAGCTTTTTAGTCATTCATAGAACATAAAAGGTCTCATTAAGAAAAAGGTGGATAAAGTAAACAAGATACTTTCCAAGTCCAAAGTGTGGTGATTGAAGTCGCTGTCATGGAGAAAAAAACTGAACGACCCAAAAGCAGTGCCAGAATCAAACCTTGCTCCTTAAATATACGAAGAACTTGCAACACCTTAGGACATGTACTCCTAAGCAAAACTATGCTCTGCCCAATAACACCGTATCCTGCATTCGCAACTCCTTCAACGGCAAAATCCCGTGGACATACAAACACCAGTACCCCACAAACAGTTGCAGCTACGATAATTCCCCACTTTAACAATTCCTTTATAAAGTTCTATCTAGTAATTTGTTATCTGCTCTAAAACTTGAAACCTGAAGGCTTGTAAAAGTGGATGAACCAACATAATTTGACACAAAGCGAAATGGTTATCTTGTGTTTCTACTCAAAACTTTGATTGGAATGCTCTTTCTTCGATTCTCAAACGCAGGGTAAAACAATCTGGAACTGGGAATGAACACCTGGTGACTGAGAACCCAAGATTCGAGTGCCATCACTCATAACAGAACAAAAACACCCACCAATTCAAAATCAAATTTTGAGACAAGAAACTATATAAAGTTGTGTTTTGCACAATAATCAATGGGTATCAGTTTATCACAGAGTGGAAGGTGGTAAACAAAATTTAAGTTAAAAAACAAATATGTTCGTATAAAAAGAGTTGAAATGGTTTTTAAATCGTTTTTTTTTTCTTCTAGTTCTAGTTTTAAGTTTTGAAAGGTTATTTAATTTCTTTCAATATTTCACCTTACTATTCGATATATTTTTCATTGTCTCGAGTTGCCACAAAATAAAGATAGATCTACATGTTAAGTGTTAAATTTGGATCTTTTTAACATAGGCTGAACTTTAAAAAACAAAATCCTACAAAATTAAATTTTCACTAAATAATAATCATTTTAGATGTTCAAATTAAATTTGCGTTATTTA
This sequence comes from Hylodesmum podocarpum, assembly GCA_026586105.1. Classification (NCBI taxonomy): domain Eukaryota; kingdom Viridiplantae; phylum Streptophyta; class Magnoliopsida; order Fabales; family Fabaceae; genus Hylodesmum; species Hylodesmum podocarpum. The sequence continues at coordinate 1,201,770 of JALJEV010000519.1, read as the reverse complement.
ATTCAACGAAATAATGTTCGAAATTCAGATCGATTATTAGAAGTGAATAATGTAAATAGTAATCATTACTAATTATGTATTTCATACTAATATTTTATAAATTAAATATCATAAATATGGAATATAAAAATTGATAAAACAAACACGGTCCTATAATTTATTTTTTCTAAAATATAAGGTAATATTTAGTAACAGTGTTTCCTATTTTCATTTTCATTACAAATAAAAAATAAATGTAAAATGTGTTTCTTTGATTTTTTTTGAAAATATTTTTAAAAATTATTTTCAAAATTAGGGGAGATAAGAAAACATGGTCGTTCCGTTATTACAGTTCTCACAAAATTGTTTTAAAAAAAATAAAAATAATTAGTTATACCAAATACCATCTAAGTTTTTTGAAATATATTCAATACAAATATTCTATATTTATATTTCACTCAACTATATTTCTTTTTTTAGTATTTCATTTTTAATATATTAACTATTCATTTAATTTGAGTCATGGAATATGCTTACTATTAAAGGGTATATTCGCTTCTAAGTACTTCAAAAATTTGTGTTGTTGTGAGAAATAGAGCAAAACTCATGTCATACAATTTTACTTGGTAGCTAATTGTAAAACGCAATTAACTAACTAATTTACTCACAATTATATATATATATATATATATATTTCTCTCTTTTTATATTTTTTTTATAACTGGTTGTCTATGTATTAATGTTGTCTACAAATTATTTTTCATTCAGATATGTTTTGACCTAACCATAGACAAGTTACTAATAAAAAATCTATCCTATGTCAGCAACTCCCTTTTACTAGCAAACACTGGAACCCATGTGAGGGACTCTGTAATACACTCACAAATAGAATAAAATCGAATCAATTAAGTCTATTCTGATAAGCATTCAATTCAATTAGTAAATAAATGAAAGATTGTTGTTAAATATAATTTTATTTTCAAGTTCAAATTTAGATTTAAACATATCTTTTTATGAGACGAACTTGAACATGTAATATAATGACCACAACTCGGTAGATTCATAGTTTTTGAACTTTTTACAAACACAACAAATAATACAGATGAAAACATATTAACTATGACATTAGCATGAGCTCATTTATTCTTCCACTAGTCCACAACACAGTCTTCATTTCCTGCAATTTAACTTTCAACCATTCTCACAAGCCATAGAGGCTTTCTAGTTAAAAATACAAAGTATCCTATTCCAACACCAAACACCATTCCACATCCATATCCTATGGCCACTGGTTTCCAACCAAATCCAAATCTCTCTTCTCTCCACAAATTTTGTGAAGGTGGAGGAGAAGGGTCAATGCTGCATTTCTTTGACAATGGAACTCCACATAACCCCAAGTTTCCCTCATAGGAATCATTCGAAAAAGTATCCAACTGTTTTCCTCGAGGTATTTCTCCCATAAGACTGTTGTAAGAAAGATTCAGAACTTCGAGAAACCTCAAATTGACCAATTCGGTAGGAATCCTACCAGCGAGCATATTTGAAGAGAGATCCAATGATTCCAAGTTTGTCAAATATCCCACGGTTTGTGGAATAGTACCAATTAGTCTGTTATGGGAAAGGTTGAGCCCTCTGAGTTCATGAAGCTGTCCAATAACATCTGGGATCTTTCCTTCAAACTTGTTATTTGATAAATCGATATTTATAAAGTTTGTTGGAACTTTGTGGAATGTCACACTGATTGCTTTGATTGTTACAGTCACAGATTCAGTGTAATAACTTATTTCCATGTACTTCTGTAAACTGTTACCCTCCCCAGGCTCGTCATCTTCAATAACATTCTTCATGGCTTCTAAATTTTGTATGTAGGCTCTTGGTATTGGTCCACTGAAGTTGTTGGATGAGATATCAAAAATAACTAATCTCGGAAATGGATGCTTGGTCCTTGAACTAACAATGGTACCCCGCAACTTATTGGCTCTCAAAACCAATACTTTCAAAGCCGGTAGAGTTTGAAGCCAATGGGGAAATGTACCCTCAATTTGATTGTTGCAGAGATTTAAAACCTCGAGTTGTATGCAGTTGGACAAAGATTCTGGCAGAAGTCCTTCTAGTTTATTGTCATTGAGATTCAAAAATGTAAGCTGACTGTCTTTTGAAAAGTTACTGGGTAAAGTGCCATAAAGATTGTTCATTTGTAAATCCAAAACAATAAGCGATGATGAGTATGCAAGGCACGATGGAATGCTGTCTGTCAACTTGTTGTGGGACAAGATGAGAGACTCAATTGAACTTAAATTACAAATTGAGGAAGAGATGCCACCAGTGAGTAAGTTGAAACTAATATCAAGGAATGTGAGTTGGTGGTTCCTTGAGAATTGGTTCATTGGATCTGTCAACAGGTTTTGGGATAGGTTCAAAAACATTAATGAATTCATTTCATACAACCATTTGGGCACTGTTCCATTCAATCTGTTGTTGGACAGATCAAGTTCTGTCAACATTGGGACTTTTCCGTATAATTTTGGAAACTCAGTTAAGCCCATTGAAGATAAATACAATGTCTCTAAGCAAGAGAAACTGTAATTGACATTGGATAAGAGTGACAAATTGACAGGACCATTGGAGTTGTATGATGATAGACATAACACAGTTAGGTTTACAAGGGTGAGAATTGACTGTGGAATGTTGCCTTGTAGCTTGTTGTAGCACAAATATAGATACTCCAAGGAATGCGATGAGATCTCAATTATTTGGCCAGTAAACTGATTATTTGATAGATCTAACACGACCAAAGATGGAAGAGAAAAACACCAAGAAGGAACTGTCCCATTTAGAAAGTTGCCACCGATCAGTAACTGAGTTACATTTGAAAGTCCTGTTATTTTTTCAGGCAATGGACCCTCCAATCTATTATTAGAAAAATCCAAGAAAGAAAGTTGAGGTAAGACAAACAAGGAAGACGGGATTTGACCACTCAATTTGTTCCCTGAAAGTGACAAGTGAATGAGGTGTTGAAGATTTGAAATTGTTGATGGCAACTCACCTCCCAAATTGTTAAAACTCAAATCCAATTCTTCAAGTTCGTTTGACTGGGGAAAGACATTTGGAATTTGACCGCTGAGATCATTTGCTCGGAGATGTAGAATAGTTAGACGTGGAAGGGTTAAGAGTGAGGATGGGATTGAACCATTGAGGTAATCAAATGAGAGATCAAGGGAAGTGAGATGTGTGAGGTTTGAGAGTGAGGCAGGAATTGGCCCTTGTAATTCACACCGTGAGAGATCCAGGTGTTCAAGTTTTGGTAAATAGAGAATGTCATTTGTCAACTTTACCTTCAACCCAGTTGCTCTGAGGTTAAGAGTAACCAAGGAAGAAGACCGATTAAGCGGCCCAAATGAAATTGATGACATATCTGTCCCATCTAAAACAAACTGCCTTAAATCTGTTGCATTGTGGACAAACCTCTTCCACGTGCTTTCTTCCAACCCCAACTGATGACATATAAAAAAAGAGAGATCAAGTGATTGCAATTTTGAAAGGTGTGAGATTTGAGAACTAATTTCACCTTTAAAGTAAGAATTAGACAAATTAAGGTTTGTGAGGCTCACTAACCCACCAAAGCCAGATGACACGGGTGATTGACGGAAGTCATTGTAAGCGAGGTTGAGAGATTGGAGATTATAAAGACTGAAAAGGGTACTATTTTCATCAATTTTACCATAAAGTCCACCGCAGGCAAGATCTAAGGCGATGATACGACCAGAGATGGGGTGGCAAGTGACTCCATCCCAAGAACAACAATCTGTCCCATTTTCCCATGTTTCCGTCTTTGGATAGAACTCATCAGGGCAAGGATAATAAGGAATATTATCAATACTGAAGGATGTTTTGAAGTGAAGCAAGGCAAAGGTATCATGGGAATGACATAAGGAATGGGAGGATGAAATAAAGAGCAACATAAAATGCCAATACACAGGAACCAACCACCCCCTCCATGATCTCATATTTTCTACAATTACAAAAGGATTACTATGATGGAAAATATGAATGAATAGTTAACGAATCTAAGATGAATATTTATAGCCAAATTAAAAACAAGAGATTTAGGTTTTGTGCCTGAATTAAGCTTTCATGGTGGTCCTACTTTCAAGACTTCCTTTAAGAGCCCATCTCTCAGCCAAACAAACGTGTTTCATGTCCAATAACGTGTAATAAACACCCAATGCTGTCACTTACATTGACTTGGAACTCAATTTCTGCATAACTGAGATGATAGGTACTTGGACGCTTTGATTTCAGCTATATATCTTTTAGTAAATTATAAAATTTTCAGTGCTTTGTGCATAAACATGACAGTGTGAATATATAAATAGTTTATCTAAAATAAAATGCAAATATAAAAGTCAAATTTGTATTTATATGGAACGTGTAAAATGGTGCCCAAAGTTTTAGTAAACAGAGAGAATGCCATCATGCTAACAAGAATATAAAAATTTCTACCAATAATGACAATCTTTCCTAACCTTCACTAAAAAGCAGAACCACATCACTGTCAAGAACAATATCAAAATTTTCTAGAAATATAAAATTCAAATATTTAATATAGATATTTTATATGTATGTTTCACATTTCATTTTCAAGTATTTAATTTTTATTTGATTTGAGTCATGTAATATTGAATTCTTAAGGGTATGTTCACTTCAAAGTACAGAGTAAATTTCTTGCTGCATCAGAATAATTCTAACTCATAATTGTTTAAATAGTTGCTCATTTAAAATTTGTGAGCCCTTTATGAGCCAGTTAACTGTAAACATGTGTGACGTATGTGTGCATGAGATATGATTCAATATGCATGAACTACTCAACAAAAGCTATAACTGAACTTGGCATCAAATATCATGAAAACCAAACAAAACAAATTTGTGATAAAAGTTAACATCCAATTCAATACACTGTCATTACACACACTGCACTACTAAGAAGGGTAAATTTGGGTTTAAATTACTTGCGTAAAACAATTCATATTTATGTATTGAATGTTGATTCTTGATCCAATGATCAAAATGCTGATTGTTGCGTATAAATGTTCCAAAAATAATTTTTTCCTCTAATTTTACGTACATTGACTTTAAGTCTTTGCATGCAATTTCTTTGAAACGTGCAATGCAAGGAAATTTTTCCTCTAAATTGCATTGACATGAAGTCTTTGTATGCAATTTCAAATTTTCTATCAATCTATGACTTGTCATTTACAATACGGCCTATTACAATAACTTAGAAGTCATTGTTTGCCAAGATTGGATATAAGTGTATGCTTTGATTTTTCATTTTTATCATTTTTTTTAACAACAAAATCATGTTTCTATAACTTCATTTATATGCGCAACAACAAAATCATTTTCTATCCCATCCTATTATTATGCAATCATAGGAGGTATGTAGATGAAAGGTATGATTTTTTATCTATAAATTTAGAATTTCTATATTTTCAATTATTATGCCACTAAAACATCCTTTCTTACAACCATCTATCACAATGTGAAAGATGTTCCCAATGAATCAAATTTGTCGGAAAGTTTGTATGGGAATGCTTTGATTTTTTTTTTCATTAACATATCATTTTCTTACCTTTAATAATTTCTTCCATGGAAAGAGACTCAATTGTTTTGTAGCAGACATTATACGCGTTATGTCATAAAATACAAATTTCTATTAAAAAAAATCATAAAAACAGAGGAAGAAATTGAACGCTGAAACAGAACAAAACACAATCGTTTTGAAGAGGGTGTTATTGCATTTCTCCTTAGGGTTGCAGTGCACAGAAGTGGAATCAAAATTGTGTTTTTTTTTCTATAAATTCTATTTTTATTTTGAAAGTAAATATATTGAATAAATAAATTAAATATTGGTTGACCTAAAAAATACTAAATAAACATTGATTTTTATCATACAAAAATAGTCAGAGAAATTGTAAAATTTTGATGCAGAAGAATTTTAATTATTCTTCATTTTATGTAACTTTTTTAAACAATTTCTTCTATTAATGTAATTTTTTTATTAGTTTCTTCTTATAATATTAAGTATTAGGATGCGCTATAAATAAATTAATTAACATATTTGATATTTTTTTATTTAATAACAATATAATAATTAGTGTAAATAGTTTTTCAGTATAATTTAATTATAAATGTTTATGTAAAAAAATAGTGTATTTTTTTATCAATTTATTTAAAATTTTATTATGATAATTTGTAATTTATATAAATTCACTGTCCAATAATATATATATATATATATATATATATATATATATATATATAAAGTCACTTCTTTTGAAAGATTAAAAATTTATATTTTTATCTTCATTTATATAACAGTAAAAGTGCCAGCTTTTTAAAATATTCCATCTAAACTAAGAATATAAAATAACTTATATCATTTGATAGTTATTATATTTAAATTATATTAACTAATAAAAGAATTACTTTTTAAATCATATTAATTAATCAAGTATACTCTTTGGCATCAGAAAAGGTTCATATTGACACAAAATATTGCCAATATTATAACTCATGAACCTTTCCCGGCGATTAATAGGAATTTTACCAGCACTCGTAATGATAATGTCTAATATAACACTTTTGCTGGTTATTATTATTGTCATAAAATAAATAGCATTTTGCAAAGTAAAAGAAATTGAAATTTTAAAATATTTGAAATTAAAATGATAAATCTACATTTATAGTTTCAAACAATAAAATATACTTTATACTCTTTTCAATCATTTATTCGACGTTCTAATGATGAAAACGATGATAACGCACCTGTCCTTCATCATCAACACTCAATGATAGTTTTGTAGTTTTTTTTGAGAAGATGTTTATATATAACCCTTCCTTGTCAGTCAAAGCAGGGGCAAACTTCAGGGGAAATAATTTTCGTGTCTGTTGATGCTCAAAGAATTGGTGTCTTCAGTTGGTACTTGCATTATTCGTGGATGCTGTGTAACACCCTAAATTTCTTTTTATAAAAATAATTAACTTAAATTTCTTTATTATATTTTATTTAATCAGGATAAAAAATCTGAATGTTTTGGGATACTAATTAGAATTATCAAAATGTTCTTTTAAGTGTTCTCTTTTTTTTCCTCTTTTGCCATTATAAGTTTGGGAACACGTTAAATTAAGCAGTTTTTCTCCTCTCATTCACATTCATTAATTTTTGCTAGTTCTAATTACCCTCGTGCAGAAAACCAACGCCCCTTTTCTGCATTACACCTTCTGGCGATGACGGTACATTAGAGGCCTTTGTGCGAGTTTTGGAGCTTGTTGGTACATCTCTTAAACTCTTTTAGTTTAAGAGTTCTCTCTTGAATGTAGGTTAGTGTGGTTCCATTGTTAATAATAGTGATGAGAATTTTTGTTTGAAGGGTTTCTTGATGAAAATTGTGGAAAATTAATTAGGAATTGGGACAAACTCCTTTTTGAATTGTTTGATTGAGATTTGATTAGGGATCCTTATTAGTCGCGTTCCATGTGAGTAAGGATGTCTTTGTTTTGTGAACTAGTGCTTTGTATTGTTGATTGGTTGAAAGACACTAGTTTCACTATTTTCCCTTTTCTTTACACCTTAATTCTTCATCTTAGTATCCTGTTTTAATTAATTGTTTATGTGTCTAGTGTATAATTTTACTAATCATTATGTTATGATGATTCTTCTCTATTTTATTCCTTTATTGTTCCACTTACATCATTTTGTGCATGTTCTAGTGTATTGTAATTTGGTTGATGATGTGGAATTATGATAAACTAATGGGTGTGAATTGAGAGTTATCCTTGGTGGGACATATTGCATTGATGAGTCCTAGGTTCATGATAATCAATTATAATTATGTTTTATATAGATGAGAGGGATGGACACCTGCTGCAATGAAAGAGCAGTGGGGTTGCCCCTAGTGAACATGCTTGTGGAGAATGAGTTTTTGGAAAAGAGACGAGGATTATCATGAATGCTAGGTGAATGAAAATGATTTTGAAAAGTGAGGATGGATGGAACTAGGACGGTTGGTCCCTGACGGGTCGATGTAATGGCCTAGGACATTGATGGTATTCATGGTGAGGAAAGCTTCCACTATGAACAATCACGATGGGTGGGGAAGTGACTCCTGTTGCTACACTGGTTGCCCTGCCCTGACTGTAACTGCCTAGTATTTGAGGTGAGAGTGTAAGAGGTAACATGTACTCCTAGACATCGCCCTCAGTTGTTTTGATGTTACCAAATGACATGAGAGTGAATAGTGAGTGTCATGCATCATACTGGGTTACATAATTAATTGTGATAAGTTGTAAATTGAGTACTCCATGTCTTCTTTATATCTGTTGTGTTTACTGTTTCTTTGGTCTTATTATTATCATTAAATTATGAACTAACCCTATGGTTGTGTCTATGGTTTAACACCTGTGATGACCTCGCGAACGGGCAAGCAGATGAACAGTTGCTTGGAGATACAAAGGTCGTAGGTTAGGAAAGAACCCAATTTTCTGAAGATGTCATGATGTTATTTTCTTTTCATTTTCTTGTGTTGGAGTGACTGTTTTTATTTAGGAATTTTAGAAGTTTAAGGGTTTTAGTTACATGTTAGATATTTTCATTTGAAACACTTTTGTTTTGTAAGAAATATACATTTTGTAGAAATACTGGATTTCTAATGTGAATTTGACATGGGAATTGAGAAGTACAAGATACATACATCATTATATAACCAAACAAGCATAAGAACTAAAATTAAAATACTTAAATTAATTGAAAATTAATGGTTCCAAAAAACACTCAATTTTTATTTTTCTACTAAAAACAAGTATACTCAATGGCCATAATCACCTTGTCAAAATATTATGTTCCTATTGCAGTCTCATAGGATGATAGAGGTATTAAAATAATATTTGTTGCAAATTTATTAAGCTCAACAAACGCCCTAACAAAAAAGATAAATAAGTACAATTTAGTATTGAAATTCCATCTTGCTTTAGAAATCTCTAGGCACTCAGGCGACAATTTGTTGTCCCCAAAAGAACCTAGCAATTAATCACAGGGAATAACAAACCAAATGTGCAAAAAACTCCTAGCATATCAAAGGAACCAAAAATGTTTTCAAAAGGAAAGGGATATAATGATTGATTCTTAAATCAGCGACATTTAATTTTCCTTACTAACATAAATTTGAGTTAAGAAATCCCTAGTTTTTAGTCATTCATAGAACATAAAAGGTCTAATCCAGAAAAAAGAGGATAAAATAAAAAAGATACCTTCCAAGGTCAAAGTGTGGTGATTGAAGTCTCAGCCATGGAGAAAAAAGCTGAAAGGCCCAAAAGCAGTGCCAGAATCAAACCTTGCTCCTTAAATATACCAAGAACTTGCAACACTTTAGGCCATGTACTCCTAACCAAAACTATGCTCTGCCCAATAATTGTTTTTGAATTTTATTACATGCATATTATTTGAATCCATCCCCACTGAAGTAAAAAAATATGCCAGGCGTAATATGTGATTATGAATTTATGATGTAGAAATGGTCAACAATTTGAATTAATTGACTCTTGTTGCAAGTAATTTTTATTGATTAATTCGGGCAATACAATAAATAATTGTGCAAATTAAACTAAACACTGGCTTTGTGCATAAACATGAGCGTGTGAATATATAAATAGTTTATCTAAAATAAAACGCAAATATAAAATTAGTTAAATTTATTTATAATAGATGGGATACATGGAACATGTAAAATGGTGCCAAAAGTTTTGGTAAACAGAGAATAAACTGTCATGAGATATGATTCAATATGCATGAACTACTCAACAATAGCTATAACTGAACTTGGCATCAAATATCATGAAAGTAAATTTGGGTTTAAATTAATTGCGTAGAACAATTTGTATTTAAAATTATAACGAGTCATTGTTTAAGAATATTGGACATAAGTGAATTCTCTGATTTTTCATCTTTATCATGTTTCTTTCTTCTTCTTTTATTAACAACAAAATCTGTTCAACAAAATCTATAATACCATTAAGGTTGTCCCTACCACCGCTAGTGGAATTGAGTTGAAAGTCAATAACCACAAAATTTAAAATATCAAAATGGAGTCAGACCTAACATCCACTTTTCATCTAGAAACTTCCTTGTCATGTAACATTATCTATTTTCTACCTCATCAATCACGCATCGTTCATTCATAAGAACATACATGAATGCTTATAGAATACAGAAACAGCGTACAAGGGTACAGAGAGAGAGAGAGAAGAGAAGAAGCGTATAGAAGACAAGAAATTAAGGATCGATTTTTCGTAATGTGTAGGCAAAGTTACAGAGAACACAAAACTGTTACCAAAGAAATATAATAACTGCTTTATTATATTTCTTTTTTTTTTCTTTTTCTTGGTCAAAATTAGTTTTAGTTTTAGTGTTTTAAAATTTAATTAATCATGATGTCATAATAAAGTTTTAATTAATAATTTGTATCTACACTTCAATTTTGATTTCTATATTACAAACACTGCATTTTATTTTGTATCATTCAAAACAAAAATTATATATGTATTTTCATTTAAACAATTGTTACACCTTTTACGATTCTTATACGAGTAAATCACATTTTAGTAAATAATTCATTACTACATTAAAAGCATTAGAATACAGAAAGTTTATAACACAAATTATTAAACTAGTAACGTAGTATATATCCAAAAGAGAGAAGAAAATGAATATTGAGAATGTCTAATAGATAATAAAAAAGAATGAAAGTTTTCAATTATCAAACTATATCCTCTAATCTATTTTAATTTATAATATAAAAATATATACTGTGGTATTTTAATCATTCATGAAGTCAGTTTTCCACTGGAATTTTATACAAAAAATAATAGTTTAATAACTTCTTAAGAATACTTCTTAACTTCTTAATCGAAATCTCAATAAAAAATTGGTTTCCCACTTGACTAACAGGTTGTATTTTTAAATATAAGAAAATTAATTAAGGATTAAATTTAAGACATTATTTTAAAAAAATAAAATTGAGACAATATTATTATATTTAAAATTTAAGAAAAGGAAAATTATAATATTTTTTTTAGGAAGTTAATAACAATGACTGATAATATAGAGTGACAGGGTTATGGAGCTTTGTTGAATAGCCATATGCTTCATCAAATTTTCAGCGGCTGTTTTAATGACAACAATATGTTTTGGCCAATAATAAAGAGTGTTAGAAGGAAATTATTTAATAGAGTGATGTTAACACTGCTCTTAGAATAAACCCCAAATACATGATATAAGGATTGTAAACAACTCCAACATGTTAGGGTATCAATGAGAAGCAACTATAATTAGTTACTATGTGTTCTACTGTTTGGACGTGGTAAAAACTTGAGTTTGAAAATTCATTCCAAATAGTAATAATAATGTGTCATGACTCAACAAAACTTGGTATTCTGATGAAGTGAAGCAATTAATGGTCATGTCCACAAGCACCTCTTACATAGACTTCTCCTTCATATTATATTGAAAAAACATTTAGAACAACATTATAATTGATCGATATAATATGATTCCAAATATAATTTTCAATGTATGATCAAGAAATATATACCTTTCAGATTATACCAAATTGATCAGGTATGAAATTTAATGAAATATCACCATACCAAAACTCTCTTTCAGTGCAATTGCCTTTGACTTTCGCGGCAAGAGAAATTGCCGCTAAAATTATTACTTCCATGGATACTAAGTAATTTTAACGAAATGTAAATGGTAGCTAAAAGTCCTTTTGTATAAGGTTCAAGTGTTCATCCAATTTGTATAATTTATAATGAGGTTAGATATGACTTTTACTGTTCAATATACTAACTAACTAACTTGAATATATGTATCATGCAATCTAAGTAATGAAGCCAACCACTAGAACTTTGAAAATTTTATATACATTTTTTCAAAACAATTTTATTTTGTATCATTCAAAAACAATTTTATATACATTTTTTCATCAAACAAGTGTTACACTTTTTACCCATATTATAGTTTTTTTTACAGGATTTCTTTAATGAGTAAATCACGTATTAGGAAAATTAGGTAATTTAGTCTTTCAAAAAATAGTAAAATAATTTTAAAATATATTTATTATTATTTTAATTCTTAAGTTTATTATTTCATTTTTAAAATTTGATTATTATTTTATTTTAATCATCTGAATTAAAGATTAAAAATAAGAATGATAATATATAATATAATTTAATGAATGTAATGAGCATAGATGTTTATTTAAAAATTAGAATAACAAATATTATATTTTAAAATTATTTAATTATTTTTTATCTTTCAAATATTAAATTAGTAATATAGTTCTAAAGACGAAGATCATGATTTATTTATGTATTATACTTTTGACAGTTATAGTCTCAAATACCTAGCTTTTAGTCATTCATAAAATATAATACGTCTCATTCAGAAAGTTGGTCTAAATATGTGCGGGTCGTCTCATTCAGAAAGTTGGTCTAAATATGTGCGGGTCGTCTCATTCAGAAAGTTGGTCTAAATATGTGCGAGTCGTGTAGTCCGTGGATTAGCCCATGAACTTTCACCTAATACCCACCCTTAATAATAGGTTAAATTCAGAAAAAGGAGCATAAAATAAACAAGACACCTTCCAAGGCCTAATTGTGGTGATTGAAGTCTCAGCCATGGAGAAAAAAGCTGAAAGGCCCAAAAGCTAAAGTTTTAATTAATAATTTGTATCTACACTTCAATTTTGATTTCTATATTACAAACACTGCATTTTATTTTGTATCATTCAAAAAAAAAATTATATATGTATTTTCATTTAAACAATTGTTACACCTTTTACCCATATTATAGTTTCTTATACGAGCCTTTTAAGAGTAAATCACATTTTAGTAAAGTTACATAATTTAATCCTTTAAAAAATAGTTAAATAATTTTTAAAATATAATATTTGATTATTTAAATTAATAATATATTTTTACAGACCTACAAAGAGAGTAAAAATGGATATTAAACAATTTTACACGCAGATCAAAACCAACTTTTTTGTTCCAAACAAATATTCTTGATATGTAAGAAACCGGACCATGATGAAGCTTAGAAATTAATATTTTGTCTGATGAGGAACCAAAATTCACTGATGGAATGTTTGATTCATCTTTGTTTTAGTTTTATAATTATCTTAAATATGCTAACTATAACTGAAATCACATGACAGAAGGCGTTTTGTATTTTTCTGTTAGTAAGTGTTTATTTGGTTTGCAATTTTCTCACGATATTATTAAAAACTTGAATCATTAAAGTGACATCCATTTTCTACACATCTATAATGGCATTAAGGTTGTCCCTACCACCGGTAGTGGAATTGAGTTGAAAGTCAATAACCACAATTTAAAATTTAAAATGGAGTCTAACCTAACACCCACTTTTCATCTTTAAACTTTGTATCTTAATCATCTATTTTCTTTGCAGTAAATAAATGAAAGATTGTTGTTAAATATAATTTTCTTTTGAAGTTCAAATTTAGATTTAAAAATATCTTTTTGTGAGATGAATTTGAATGTATAATATAATGAGCACAACTTGGTAGATTTACAGTTTTTGAACTTTTTACAAACACAACAAATAGTACTGATGAAAAGAAAACATATTAACTATGACATTAGCTTGAGCTGATTTTTTCTTCCACTAGTCTGCAACACTGTCTTCATTTTCTGTACGTTAACCTTCAACCATTATCACAAGCCATTGAGGCTTTCTAGTTAAAAATACAAAGCATCCTATTCCAACACCAAATACCATTCCACATCCATATCCTATGGCCACTGGTTTCCAACCAAATCCAAATCTCTCTTCTCTCCACAAGTTCTGTGAAAGTGGAGAAGGGTCAATGCTGCATTTCTTTGACAATGGAACTCCACATAACCCCAAGTTTCCCTCATAGGAATCATTCGAAAAAGTATCCAACTGTTTTCCTCGAGGTATTTCTCCCATAAGACTGTTATAAGAAAGATTCAGAACTTCGAGAAAGTTCAAATTGACCAATTCTGCAGGAATCCTACCAGTGAGCATATTTGAGGAGAGATCCAATGATTCCAAGTTTGTCAAATATCCCACGGTTTGTGGAATAGGACCAATAAGTCTGTTATGGGAAAGGTTGAGCCCTCTGAGTTCATGAAGCTGTCCAATAACATCTGGAATCTCTCCTTCAAACTTGTTATTTGATAAATCCATATTTATAAAGTTTATTGGAACTTTGTGGAATGTCACACTGATTGCTTTGATTGTTACAGTCACAGATTCAGTGTAAGAATTTATTTCCATGTACTTCTGTGAACTCTTATCCTCTCCTGGCACGTCTTCTTCAATAAAATTCTTCATGGCTTCTAAATTTTGTAAGAAGGCTCTTGGTATTGGCCCACTGAAGTTGTTGGATGAGATATCAAAAATAACTAATCTTCGAAATGGATGCTTGGTCCTTGAACTAACAATGGTACCCCGCAACTTATTGGCTCTCAAAGCCAATACTTTCAAAGCCGGTAGAGTTTGAAGCCAATGGGGAAATGTACCCTCGATTTGATTGTTGCAGAGATTTAAAACTTGGAGTTGTTTGCAGTTTGATAAAGATTCTGGCAGAAGTCCTTCTAGTTGGTTGTCATTGAGATTCAAGATTGTAAGCTGGCTGTCTTCTGAAAAGTTACTCGGTAAAGTGCCATTAAGATTGTTCATTTGTAGATCCAAAACATAAAGGAATGATGAGTATGCAAGGCACGATGGAATGCTGTCTGTCAACTTGTTGTGGGACATGGCGAGAACCCAAAGTGAACTTAAATTACAAATTGACGAAGAGATGCCACCGGTGAGTAAGTTGAAACTAATATCAAGGACCATGAGTTGGTGGTTCCTTGAGAATTGGTTCATTGGATCTGTCAACAGGTTTTGGGATAGGTTCAAAATCTGTAACGAATCCATTTCATACAACCATTTGGGCACTGTTCCATTTAATCTGTTGTTGGACAGATCAAGATCTCTCAACATTGGGACTTTTCCTGATAATTTTGGAAACTCAGTTAAGCCCATTGAAGATAAATACAATCTCTCTAAGGCAGGGAAACTGTAATTGACATTGGAGAAGAGTGACAAATTGACAGGACCATTGGAATTGTATGATGATAGACATAACTCAGTTAGGTTTACAAGGGTGAGAATTGATTGTGGAATGTTGCCTTGTAGCTTGTTGTAACACAAATATAGATATTCCAAGGAATGGGATGATATTTCACTTATTTGGCCAGTAAACTGATTATTTGATAGATCTATCTCAAACAGAGATGGAAGAGAAAAACACCATGAAGGAACTGTCCCATTTAGAAAGTTGTCATTGAACAGTAACTGAGTTACATTTGAAAGTCCTGTTATTTTGTCGGGTAGGGGACCTTCCAATCTATTATTAGAAAAATCCAAGCGAGAGAGTTGAGGTAAGTCAAACAATGAAGACGGGATTTGACCACTCAGTTTATTCCCTGGAAGATCCAAGTGAATGAGATGTTGAAGATTTGAAAGTGTTGATGGCAACTCACCTCCCAAATTGTTATGACTCAAATCCAATTCTTTAAGTTCGTTTGATTGGTGAAAGACATTTGGAATTTGACCGCTGTGATCATTATGGGAGAGATATAGAAAAGTTAGACGTGGAAGAGTTAAGAGTGAGGATGGAACTGAACCATTGAGGAAGTAGTTAATTGAGAGATCGAGGGATGTGAGATGTGTGAGGTTAGAGAAGGAGACAGAGATTGGCCCTTGGAATATATTCCATGAAAGATCAAAGTGAATGAGATGTTGAAGATTTGAAATTGTTGATGGCAACTCACCTCCCATCTTGTTACGACTCAAATCCAATTCTTCAAATTCGTTTGACTGGGGAAAGACATTTGGAATTTGACCGCTGAGATCATTAAAGGAGAGATATAGAAAAGTTAGACGTGGAAGGGTTAAGAGTGAGGATGGGATTGAACCACTGAGATTATTACCCGAGAGATCGAGGTAAGTGAGACGCGTGAGGTTTGAGAATGAGAGTGAGATTGGCCCTTTAAATTCACAGGATGAGAGATCCAGGTGTTCAAGTTTTGGTAAACAGAAAATGTCATTTGTCAACTTTCCCCTTAACCCAGTTTGACTGAGGCTAAGAGTAAGCAAAGAAGAAGACCGATTAAGCGGCCCAATTGAAATTGATGACATATCTGTCCAGTCTAAAACAAGCTGCCTTAAATCTGTTGCATTGTGGACAAACCTCTTCCAAGTGCTTTCTTTCAACTTTAACCAATTGAAAGAGAGATCAAGTGATTGCAATTTGGAAAGGTGTGAAATTTGAGAACTAATTCCACCTTCAAAGTTAGAATTAGACAAATTAAGGTTTGTGAGGCTCACTAACCCACCAAAGCCAGACGACACGGGTGATTGACTGAAGTCATTGTTAGCAAGGTTGAGGGATTGGAGATGATAAAGATTGAAAAGGGTACTATTTTCATCAATTTGACCAGAAAGTCCACTGCAGGTGAGATCTAAGCTGATGACACGACGAGAGATGGGGTGGCAAGTGACTCCATCCCAAGAACAACAATCTGTCCCATTTTCCCATGTTTCCGTCTTTGGATAATACACATCATGGCAAGCATAAAAAGCATCATAATAATTATGAATAGTGAAGGAGGTTTTGAAGTGAAGCAAGGCAAAGGTATCATGGGAATGGCATAAGGAATGGGAGGATGAAATAAAGAGCAACATGAAATGCCAACACACAAGAACCAACCACCCCCTCCATGATTTCATATTCTCTACAATTACTAAAGGTTTACTAGAATGGAAAATATGCACGAATACGTAACGAATTTAAGATGAATACTTATAGCCAAATTAAAAACAAGCAATGCAATTTTATGTCTAAATTAAGCATTCATTATGGTCCTACATTCAAGACTTCATTTTAAGAGCCCATCTCTCACGCAAAAAAACGTGTTTGATTTTCTATTCCTCTCATTACGGTATGAAGCTTGTCCTCAATAATGTCATATCAATTGACTTGGACCACATTTTCTGCAATCAAGAAATGTTTGATTTTAAATTTTTATCTTAAAAATGCAAACTAGAATTGAAATGACATGACAAATGGCATTTTGTAATTTACTCTAAGTGTTTTTGGTTTACAGTTGAATTCAACGTCAATCAACTTTCAGACATAAGTTAAAAATATGAAGATTTGAAAATTTTGCATTGGAACGGAAAATTTCTCTGTTCAGCGTAATTTTAAGACTAATAAACATGCGTTAAGTAGTAAAGTGGAATTGAGTTTATATAACCATTTCGAATGAGAAATACATCTGAACAATTATTGCATTGATGTTTCAAGGGAAACGCTAATCTAAATTTAAAATAGAATTTAGGTGCTAATTTTAATAAACTATTTACCATGTTACATTAAAATTTACTATGCAAATTAAATTCAAATTAGGTTAACTCAATTTTTAATATGCACTTACATTGATGTATAAGTCATTGTCATTGATACCAGTAACATTTTCATTTATGATATGTAGAATTTTTTTTTTTTTTTGGTGAATGAGAAAACTAAAAGACAAGGAAAGAAAGGAAAAGAGAGTAATGTCTGATGAAGACAGTAGCGATGAAAGAAAATGGAAGGACTAGGTCAAATTATAATTTTAATCATAATAATGGTTTTGTATCTTAAATAAACAAAATATTTATTTGGTTTGCAATTTTGATAGTTCCACACAACCAACTTTCACATGAAAATTAAAAACTTGAATCATTAAAACGACATCCATTTTCTACACGTCTATAATGGCATTAAGGTTGTCCCTACCACCGGTAGTGGAAATGAGTTGAAAGTCAATAACCACAAAATTTAAAATTTAAAATGGAGTCTAACCTAACATCCACTTTTCATCTTTAAACTTTGTGTCTTAATCATCTACTTTGTTTGCACTTTGTGTCTTAAAATGGAGTGTTCCCTATGAGATGAGTTAGTTTTTCTTAAATCTTAATCATCTATGTTGATACAAGTCTATCATACTCAGCCCATACCATGAAAATTTTTGAGGTAATCATGTCAAGCAAGAATAGACCTTAAACACATAGTGTTTGTTGATTTGATAAATGTAACATTTTCCATTTTGTAGCCCATCCATCACGCATGTTTCATTGCCTGCAAGAGAAGAAATTAAGGATCGATTTTTCGTAATGTGTAGGCAATGTTACAGAGAACAGAAAACTGTAACTCCTAAATCATGATTAATATTTTAGAAGTTAATTAATCATGATGTCAAAATAAAGTGTCAATTAAACTTCAATTTTAGTTTCTGTATTAAAAACACTATATTTTATTGTGTATCATCAAACAAATTTTGTATATGTATTTTCATCGAAACAAGTGTTACACCTTTTACCCATATTATAGTTTCTTATAGCATTTTTTTTAATGAGTAAATCACATTTTAGTAAAATTAGATAATATAATCACATTTTAGGAAATTAATAAAAATGACTGATAGTATAAAGTGACTGAGGTCCATGACAAGGACCATTGTCTTGTATCTTAACTTTTAATAAGGAATATTACTTTCATAATTCATTAGCGAAGTGGGGGCAGATATACTAAAACAGGGTTATATAAAAACAAAACAAAAATCGAAGAAGTTGTACTAAAACAGGGTTATGGAGCTTTGTTGAATAGCCATAGGCCTCATCTAATTTTCACCGGCTGTTTTAATGACAGTAACATGTTTTGGCCATTAATAAAGAGTGTTTCAAAGAAATTATTTAATATTGCTCTTAGAATAAACCCCAAAAAATGTTTTGGCCTTGTACATGATATAAGGATTGAAAACAACTCCAACATGTTGAGGGTATCAATGAGAAGCAATTAGAATTAGTTCTATGTGTTCTACTGTTCGGACGTGGTAAAAAATTAAGTTTGAAAATTCATTCCAAATAGTAATAATAATGTGTCATGACTCAACAAAACTTGGTATTCTGATGAAGTGAAGCAATTAATGGTCATGTCCACAAGCACCTCTTACATAGACTTCTCCTTCACATTATATTGAAAAAGCATGTAGGACAACATTATAATTGATCGATATAATTTGGTTCCAAATATACTTTTCAATGTATGATCAAGAAATATATACCTTTCGAATTATGCCAAATTGATCAGGTATGAATTCAATCAAATATCACCTCACTAAAACTCTCTTTTGGTGCAATTGTCTTTGACTTTCGCGGCAAGAGAAATTGCCGCTAAAATTATTACATACAGGGAAACTAAGTAATTTTACTGTTCAATACTAACTAACTAACTTGAATATATGTATCATGCAATCTAAGTAATGAAAATATCAAAAGCTCCCGAAGCCAACCACTAGAACTTTTCAAAAACAATTTTATTTTGTATCATTCAAAAACAATTTTATATACATTTTTTCATTAAACAAGTGTTACACTTTTTACCTATATTATAGTTTTTTTTTCAGGATTTCTTTTATGAGTAAATCACGTATTAGGAAAATTAGATAATTTAGTCTTTCAAAAAATAGTAAAATAATTTTAAAAAATATGTATTATTATTTTAATTCTTAAGTTTGTTATTTTATTTTTAAAATTTAATTATTATTTTATTTTAACCTTCTGAATTAAAGATTAAAAATTAGAACGATAATATATAATATAATTTAATGAATATAATGAGCATAGATATTTATTTAAAAATTAGAAAACAAATATTATATTTTAAAATCTTATTATTTTTTATCTTTCAAATATTAAATTAACGATATAGTTCTAAAGACGAAGATAATGATTTATTTATGTATTATACTTTTAACTTTTTGACAGTTATACCCTCAAATACCTAGCTTTTAGTCATTCATAAAACATAATAGTTCTCATTCAGAAAAAGGAGTATAAAATAAACAAGACACCTTCCAAGGCCAAAGTGTGGTGATTGAAGTCTCAGCCATGAAGAAAAAAGCTGAATGGCCCAAAAGCAGTGCCAGAATCAAACCTTGCTCCTTAAATATACCAAGAACTTGCAACACTTTAGGCCATGCATGTACTCCTAACCAAAACTATGCTCTGTCCAATAACACCATATCCTGCATTCACAAAACCCGTGGACATACAAACACCAGTACCCCACAAACAGTTGCAGCTACGATAATTTCCCACTTTAACAATTTGTTATCTGCTCTAAAACTTGAAACCTGAAGGTTTGTAAAAGTGGATGAACCAACATAATTTGACACAAAGAGAAATGGGTATCTTGTGTTTCTACTCAAAACTTTGATCGGAATGCTCTTTCTTCGATTCTCAAGAGCAGGGTATAACAATCTGGAACTGGAAGGGGAACAACGACACAAAGCAGAAAAAAAAAACAATTTATATCTTTGGGTGTCTAAGAATAAAAAATTGCAATAGTGAAATGGAGAATTGGAATAAAATTAGGGTTTGAAAGGGAATGGTGGAAAGTAGAAGAGGTGGCGCCAGCATTCGCAAAGGTTGCAACTTGCCACGATTCCCAGCCTCTGCATAACAAGTGGGATGTAAATTACAACAATTTCAGCCATTTTTTTAATGGACATTTCATGAGATTTATTTTCAAAAGGAAATTTAAATGACTAGTTTTACACTATACAAATATACTTAATAATATGAATAAGAATATTAATAATATGTTGGTTATGTCTTAAAGTTTAAAATTTAGTGGTACAGCAGAGAAAATTAAAATGTATTGAGATTAATTTCAATAATTATTTTTATTATTTTCTGACACTGGTCTTAAAATATTTTAAATGTTATTGAATGTTTTTTATGTATTGTAACAACTTCATTTTTTTTTCCTTTTGTAAAGTACGTCCTGTTTGGAAGGTGGTAGCAAAATTTAAGTTAAAAAAAAATATATGTTCGGATAAAAAGAGTTGAAATGGTTTTTAAATAGTTTTTTTTTCTAATTCTAGTTTTAAGTTTTGAAAAGTTTTTCAATTTCTTTCATTAATTTTTTTCACCTTACTATTCGATATATATTTCATTGTCTCGAGTTGCAACAAAAAAAACATAGATCTACATATTGAGTGTTAATTTGGGTCTTTTTAACATAGGCTGGACTTTAAAGAAATCCTACAAAATTAAATTTTCACTAAATAAAATTTGAGCTATTTAATTCAACGAATAATAGTTCGAAATTCAGATCGATTATTAGAAGTGAATAATGTAAATAGTAATCATTACTAATTGTGTATTTCATACTAATATTTTATAAAATAAATATCATGAATATGGAATATAAAAATTGAAAAAACAAACACGGTCCTATATTTTATTTAATTTTTAAAATATAAGATAATATTTGGTTTAAGTGTTTCCTATTTTTTTTCACTGCAAATTGAAAATAGACGTAAAAATGTGTTTGTTTGATTTTTTAAAAAATATTTTCATAAAAATATTTTTAAAATTAGGTAGAGGTAAGAAAACACTGTCGTTCCATTATTATAATTCCCCAGAAAATTGTTTTAAGAAAATGAAAACAAAAAACAATTAGTCAAACCAAACACCATATAAGTTTTTTGGAAATATATTCAATACAAATATTCCATATTTATATTTCAGTCAACTTATATTTCTTTTTTTAGTATTTAATTTCTAATATATTAACTATTCATTTAATTTAAGTCATGGAATATGCTTACTATTAAAGGGTATATTCACTTCTAAGTGCTACAAAAATTTGTTGCAACAGAGCAAAGCTCAAAAGTCATAAGAAATGTTTTGACCTGACTAATCACAAATCAATCCAATGCCAATGACTCCCTTTACATGAGTAGCAAACACTGGAAGTCCTCTGGCATACGACTCTGTAATACACTCACAAATAGAATAAAATCGAATCAATTAAGTACTATTGTTAAATATAATTCAATTCAATTAGTAAATAAATGAAAGATTGTTGTTAAATATAATTTTCTTTTCAAGTTCAAATTTAGATTTAAACATATCCTTTTGTGAGATGAACTTGAACATATAATATAATGAGCCCAACTTGGTAAATTCATAGTTTTTGAACTTTTTACAAACACAACAAATAGTACAGATGGAAAGAAAACATAACATTAGCATGAGCTGATTCATTCTTCCACTAGTCCACAACACTCTCTTCATTTCCTGTCAGTTAACCTTCAACCGTTCTAACAAGCCATTGAGGCTTTCTAGTTAAAAATACAAAGCATCCAATTCCAACACCAAATACCATTCCACATCCATATCCTATGGCCACTGGTTTCCAACCAAATCCAAACCTCTCTTCTCTCCACAAGTTCTGTGAAGGTGGAGGAGTAGGGTCACTGCTGCATTTCTTTGTTAATGGAACTCCACATAACCCCAAGTTTCCCTCGTAGGAATCATTTAAAAAAGTATCTAACTGTTTTCCTCGAGGTATTTCTCCCATTAAACTGTTATAAGAAAGATTCAGAACTTCGAGAAAGTTCAAATTGACCAATTCTGTAGGAATCCTACCAGTGAGCATATTTGAGGAGAGATCCAATGATTCCAAGTTTGTCAAATATTCCAGGGTTTGTGGAATAGGACCAATTAGTCTGTTATGGGAAAGGTTGAGCCCTTTGAGTTCATGGAGCTGTCCAATAACATTTGGAATCTTTCCTTCAAACTTGTTATTTGATAAATCCATATTTATAAAGTTTGTTGGAACTTTGTTGAATGTCACACTGATTGCTTTGATTGTTACAGTCATAGATTCAGTCACAGCTTGAGGGTAACCAGCCAAATAAATATTAATTTCGATGTACTTCTGTAAACTCTTATCCTCTCCTCGCACGCCATCTTCAATAAAATTCTTCATGGCTTCTAAATTTTGTATGTAGGCTCTTGGTATTGGCCCACTGAAGTTGTTGGATGAGATATCAAAAATAACTAATCTCGGAAATGGATGCTTGGTCCTTGAACTGACAATGGTACCCTGCAACTTATTGGCTCTCAAAACCAATACTTTCAAAGCCGGTAGAGTTAGAAGCCACTGGGAAAATGTACCCTCAATTTGATTGTTGCAGAGATTTAAAACCTCGAGTTGTTTGCAGTTGGACAAAGATTCTGGCAGAAGTCCTTCAAGTTGATTGTCATTGAGATTCAAAATTCTAAGCTGGTTGTCTTTTGAAAAGTTACTGGGTAAAGTGCCATAAAGATTGTTCTTTTGTAGATCCAAAACAACAAGGGATGAAGAGTATGCAAGGCACGACGGAATGCTGCCTGTCAATTTGTTGTGGGACAAGATGAGAGCCCCAAGTGAAATATCACAAATTGAGGAAGAGATGCCACCAGTGAGTAAGTTGAAACTAATATCAAGGAATGTGAGTTGGTGGTTCCTCGAGAATTGGTTCATTGGATTTGTCAACAGGTTTTGGGATAGGTTCAAAAATATTAAGGAATCCATTTCATGCAACCATTTGGGCACTGTTCCATTCAATCTGTTGTTGGACAGATCAAGTTGTGTCAACAATGGGACTTTTCCTGATAATTTTGGAAACTCAGTTAAGCCCATTGAAGATAAATGCAATGTTTCTAAGAGAGGAAAACTGTAATCGACATTGGATAAGAGTGACAAATTGACAGGACCATTGGAGTTGCATGATGATAGACATAACATAGTTAGGTTGACAAGGGTGAGAATTGATTGCGGAATGTTGCCTTGTAGCTTGTTGTAGCACAAATATAGATACTCCAAGGAATGCGATGAGATTTCACTTATTTGGCCAGTAAACTGATTATTTGATAGATCTAACACAACCAAAGATGGAAGAGAAAAACACCAAGAAGGAACGGTCCCATTTAGAAAGTTGTCATTGAACAGTAACCAAGTTACATTTGAAAGTCCTGTTATTTTGTTGGGCAGGGGACCTTCCAATCTATTCTTAGAAAAATCCAAGCGAGAAAGTTGAGGTAAGTCAAGCAAGGAAGATGGGATTTGACCACTCAATTTATTCTCTGAAAGATCCAAGTGAATGAGGTGTTGAAGATTAGAAATTGTTGATGGCAACTCACCTCCCAAATTGTTATGCCTCAAATCCAATTCTTCAAGTTCGTTTGACTGGGGAAAGACATTAGGAATTGGACCGCTGAGATCATTATAGAAGAGATTTAGAGAAGTTAGACGTGGAAGGGTTAAGAGTGTGGATGGGATTGAACCATTGAGTTTATTAAATGAGAGATCAACGGAAGTAAGATGTGTGAGGGTAGAGAAAGAGAGTGGGATTGAACCATTGAGATTATTACTCGAGAGATCGAGGGAAGTAAGATGTGTGAGGTTTGAGAAAG
The DNA here is from genome assembly GCA_026586105.1 of Hylodesmum podocarpum. Taxonomy (NCBI): domain Eukaryota; kingdom Viridiplantae; phylum Streptophyta; class Magnoliopsida; order Fabales; family Fabaceae; genus Hylodesmum; species Hylodesmum podocarpum. The sequence continues at coordinate 1,177,340 of JALJEV010000519.1, read as the reverse complement.
TGTCATTTGTCAACTTTACCCTTAACCCAGTTCCTCCGAGACTGAGAGTAGTAACCAAAGAAGAAGACCGATTAAGCGACCCAATTGAAATTGATGACATATCTGTCCCATCTAAAACAAGCTGCCTTAAATTTGTTGCATTGTGGAGAAACCTCTTCCAAGTCCTTTCTTTCAACTTTAACTGAAAATTAAAAGAGAGATCAAGTGATTGCAATTTGGAAAGGTGTGAGATTTGAGAACTAATTTCACCTTCAAAGTTAGAAGAAGACAAATTAAGGTTTGTGAGGCTCACTAACCCACCAAAGCGAGATGACACGCGTGATTGACGGAAGTCATTGTAAGCGAGGTTGAGTGATTGCAGATTATAAAGAATAAAAAGGGTACTATTTTCATCAATTGGACCAGAAAGTCGACTGCAGGAGAGATCTAAGGCGATGACATGACCAGAGATGGGGTGGCAAGTGACTCCATCCCAAGAACAACAATCTGTCCCATTTTCCCATCTTTCCGTCTTTGGATAGAACTCATCAGGGCAAGGATAATAAGTAATATTATCAATAGTGAAGGAGGTTTTGAAGTGAAGCAAGGCAAAGGTATCATGGGAATGGCATAAGGAATGGGAGGATGAAATAAAGAGCAACATCAAATGGCAACACACAATAACCAACCACCCCCTCCATGATCTCATATTTTCTACAATTACAAAAGGATTACTATGATGGAAAATATGAATGAATAGTTAACGAATCTAAGATGAATATTTATAGCCAAATTAAAAACAAGAGATTTAGGTTTTGTGCCTGAATTAACCTTTCATGGTGGTCCTACTTTCAAGACTTCCTTTAAGAGCCCATCTCTCAGGCAAACAAACGTGTTTCATGTCCAATAACGTGTAATAACGTGTAATAAACACCCAATGCTGTCACTTACATTGACTTGGAACTCAATTTCTGCATAACTGAGATGATAGGTAATTGGACGCTTTGATTTCAGCTATATATCTTTTAGTAAATTATAAAATTTTCAGTGCTTTGTGCATAAACATGACAGTGTGAATATATAAATAGTTTATCTAAAATAAAATGCAAATATAAAAGTCAAATTTGTATTTATATGGAACGTGTAAAATGGTGCCCAAAGTTTTAGTAAACAGAGAATGCCATCATGCTAACAAGAATATAAAAATTTCTACCAATAATGACAATCTTTCCTAACCTTCACTAAAAAGCAGAACCACATCACTGTCAAGAACAATATCAAAATTTTCTAGAAATATAAAATTCAATTTAATGTAGATATTATATATGTATGTTTCACATTTCATTTCCGAGTATTTAATTTTTATTTGATTTTAGTCATGTAATATTGAATTCTTAAGGGTATGTTCACTTCAAAGTACAGAGTAAATTTCTTGCTGCATCAGAACAATTCTAACTCATAATTGTTTAAATAGTTGCTCATTTAAAATTTGTGAGCCCTTTATGAGACTCACAATACCATATAATGTTTTGTAGCAGACATTATACGCGTTATTTCATAAAATACAAATTTCTATTAAAAAAAATCATAAAAACAGAGGAAGAAATTGAACGCTGAAACAGAACAAAACACAATCGTTTTGAAGAGGGTGTTATTGCATTTCTCCTTAGAAGTTACAAAGTCGTGCCAACACAATTATTATATCTTCATTTGCTAGGAAATAGGCCCAAAGTCTGACCAATTATACTAACTACCCAAAGTAATACCACATCTATTTTGTTGTTGATAAATCCATATATCCACGTTGCACTTTCTCATATATGGCCTAACAGTTGAAGTGTTCTTAATATATCAATACTACTCAGTAGTCGAAAATAAATTTCAAATCCAACATTCGTTATTAGATTTAACACTAATCATTATGCAAATGACAAACATGGTTGTTCGGTATTTGGACATAATATATGCAGAAAATGGTTTAGCTCAAAAAGGGTCATGATTCCTTCTTCTTCGTTTTTTCAACACTCCATCACCAAGCACTAAACAATCCCAAAACAATAATAAATACCCACTCTCAAAAACACAAAAGGACGTTGGAAAATTGAAATTGGCAAGATTTCGGTTCGCACCTTCTGTGAGAACTTCATACTCCTTTTTTGGAAAAATCTGCCAACACCAATGAGAAATAAGTCTCTAACAGGTGTTATAGATAATGTGAGTTAATGTTTATAATTTCTCACTCACATAACCTATTATTATTATTATTATTATTATTATTATTATTATTATTATTATTATTATTATTAAAAAAATTGAGGCACACTGATTTTGACGATGATGAAAATGTGGGGGATTTAATGGATTTTGTGATTTTTCATAGAACAATGTATTTTATAAAAAAATAAGGCTTTTGATCTGCTGTGGAACACTCTGGTGGCTCTTTCCAAGGCCGAGGGAAGAAATTATTAACAGGGAAGTTTGGTACTAAGTGAAATACAAAATCAAATTGATTTTGAATTTTGATGCATTCCTGGTATGTGTGCACCAAAAACATTGCTGAATCTCACAACTTTCGGCTCCAAAAAAATTTATTTAGTGAACTTTGCCCGCAAAATTTCATGATTAAACTCTTACGTACAAAAATCGGTTGATACAAAACTATTGTAATTATAACAATTTAAAAGAAAATTCATCGCAAAATGTTTTAAATGTTGGAGTTTTTTCACCTGGGGATGAAATCGTCCGAAAACTGAAATGGAATCAATCGTGAATGCGAGAGAAAAGAAAGGTCTTTTGGTTAAGCTGGTGAAATAAGAAAATGGAAGGGGATGAATGGGAGAGAAGTACTTTGGACGGAATTTATTGTTTTAATTTAAAAATATATATTAATTACCCTAATGTGGAAAATTTAAAACTTCTCAAATTTGCAAAATGCTATTTACTTCTGTCGAGATAATAATACGCCAAAAGTTTTACCGGCAATTAGACGATGTCTAGCATGTGTATAGTGTCAGAAAAGGTTTTACCGGCAATTATTATAAGTGCTTGTAAAATTCCTATTAGGAAAGATTCATGAGTTTTAGGGCAATGTTTGCGCCATTCATAATGGGCAGTAAAAATTACTTTTAATTATCCCTCTCCACTCAATTAGTAGCCATTATCTAATGGAAACCAGTTAGTATTTGGTTTCTCTTAACGATATTCATCAACTTTGGGAGGTTAGCAACCTTAATTATAGATTATCATAAAAACAACTTAATTAAGTAAAAAAAATTTAAGAACCCATTTACTTTAATAATATTCTTAAATTACTTAACTTCAATAACCAAAATAAACTCTAATAAACAAAAAACAAAAAGTTTGTTACAGTCTAAGGTTGCACATATAATTATGGTCGTGTTAATCAGTAGCTAAGAGTTGACATTACTAATGATTAGCTAAAAAAAAGTATGGATCATTGCGAAAAGGGAAATTGAAATGATTGCATAGAAGTGTAGGTACAACATTTATTTCTGATGATTACAAATATAAAGAAAAGGCATGCATGCAGAGACTATGAAAATCTTAAAACGTGAATGCATGTGATGAGGGTCACTAAATTTGTAGGGAACTAAGGGGATGGTTGAGTGAGTGGTAGTTGAATTGGAGTTGGGGGAGATCTAATAAAAGATGGAACTTGTGTGGATGTGTGTGGACTGCAGAAGGGGCATCCAGGAGCAGGACTAGAGGTGAGTAGTTCTGCCATTACATGTGGAGAGGGAGGTTTAGTAATGGATGGCACTTGAAAGGGAGTGGTAGTGGTCACTGGTTTTTCAGTTGAACTTGGTGTTGGAGGAAATCTGATGCCATTGGTGGCAGTGAGAACCACAAATGCAAGCAGAACCAATATGAGGGAGTGTAGATTCATGTTTAAGCTATTGTGAAGAAAATTGGTAACAATAGGAGACTATTTATTGAGAGAGGGAAACTTCTAGAATCAACAAGTGCAATTAAGCAAGCAAAATGTAAGATATTAGTTTCTTTTTATACGTCTAAATGCATGTAATTAATATTTTAGATTTTGTAAAAGTTATTAATTATTTAATTTTTTGGTGTATCCTTAATTTTCAATATATTAATTAGTTTTTTCATTTATATTATTTTTATATTTTTTCACTTCATAATAAACACTTAAAAATATGATTAGAAAACTATGTTCAAATGTTTTATTGATTTTGTAAAATGATGAATAGTTTAAAAGAAAATTTTCTTTTTACTAAAATGTCATATAAACATAGAGAAATGAGGTTTAGGTTAGGTGAAATGTCATGAAATTGTTTGAGATTTTCATATTGAAATTAAAAATTACAATTAACATTTTAAATTGTATATAAAAATTGTTGCTTACCTTTTTAAGTATATAATTTTTTTCTCATATTAATCATATTTTTCTAACTTATTTTACAATGAATAATAAAGATACAATAAAAGAATATGTTTAATGTTTATTAAATTTGTGAAGTAATAAATAATTTAAAATAAAACATCTTACTAAAATAGAAACAAAAGGAAAGAGTGTGATTAATTTATAAGAATGATGGTAAAGGAAAATTGAGATAGGAAATGTGTCGTTCACATGAAGACGTGGCGAATGAACCCTAAAGTGACAGAAAGTGAGTGTCAATGGCTGTCTAAGCAGATATTCTGTTGTTTTCCCCTATTTTGGATGCCTTTGCATGTTCATGCAACTTGTGACTTTTATATCCCTCCACGCTTCCACAATTTCTATTTCAATTTTCTATGGGTAAATTTCTTAGAAAATGATTGTTAACACGTGAATGTGTAAGATTTTAATTTTATTGTTTTTTATAAATTGATAGACTTTATCATAAACAAAAAATTACACTACACAACTCTCATTCTCTTCATTTTCTCAACATTAATTTGTTATTTTATTAGTTTTTGGATTTGTGTTTCACACGCTGCACTCCTGACATGCAAAAGAAGCTATCCATTATTTTTTAAAATATCTATTTTTTTAATTTATTCTGTTTTATATTTATTTATGCGGTGCACCTACATATTCTGCTTCATTCTATTTTATTTAAGAGAAATGCTAATATCACTGTTTGAGACTTTTTTTTTTTTATTATTAATACTTCCTCTATTATTTAAGTTTGTTAAAACTCACAAACATTTCTCTTCTACATAACATTTTAAGAGCTTATTTGTAGTTGTATATAAAAATGTTTATGTCTATTGATTAACCATGCATAAACTATTTTCGATATATAAATTATAAGATATATAGTAATTTTCAAACCACCCCATCTTCGTTTGTGATCAAAAGTTTAGAAACTTCAAGGAAATTATATAATGATAGATTCTTAAATCAGCAACATTTAATTTCCTTATTTAACAGAAAAAAGAGGATAAAATAAACTAGACACCTTCCAAGGCCAAAGTGTGGTGATTGAAGTCTCAGCCATGAAGAAAAAAGCTGAAAGGCCCAAAAGCAGTGCCAGAATCAAACCTTGCTCCTTAAATATACCAAGAACTTGCAACACTTTAGGCCATGCATGTACTCCTAACCAAAACTATGCTCTGCCCAATAACACCAGTACCCCACAAACAGTTACAGCTAGGATAATTCCCCACTTTAACAATTCCTTTATAAAGTTCAAATTGGCTTTAGAAACAGCATTCTTATCGCTCAAACAATCACTGCTACCACCTAAACACCTCAATCGAGTTCTATCTAGTAATTTGTTATCTGCTCTAGAACTTGAAACCTGAAGGCTTGTAAAAGTGGATGAACCAACATAATTTGACACAAAGCGAAATGGGTATCTTGTGTTTCTACTCAAAACTTTGATTCGAATGCTTTTTCTTCGATTCTCAAGCGCAGTTTTACAATGTACAAAATTACTTAATAATATGAATAAGAAAATTAATAATATGTTAATTATGTCTTAAAGTTTAAAATTTAGTGGTACAGCAGAGAAAATTAAAATGTATTGAGATTAATTTCTATAATTATTTTTATTATTTTCTGATACTAATCTTAAAATATTTAAAATGTTATTGAATGTTTTTTTTTTGTATTGCAACAACTTCACTTTTTTTTTTTTGTTAAGTATGTTCTGTTTGGAAGGTGGTAAGCAAAATTTAAGTCATACAAAATTAAATTTTCACTAAACTAAAGTCATTTTAGATGTTCAAATTAAATTTGGGCTATTTGATTCAACGAAGTATAATTTGTAATTCTTATCGATTATTAGAAGTTAATAATGTGAATAGTAATCATTGTAGCACCACAAACTCTTACAATTAAATAGGCTAAGTTTTTATGGCTTATGGGCAACTAAATCTATCATTAAACAATTAAACTTAAATTTCATTAATAAAATAAATTTAAATTATATGTAAAATTATTTATACTCCTGTTGAAGATAATTATTCCATAATTAGTGCAGATTCTGCTTTCTACTTAATAGGACAAATTATGTAACCCCTCAACTTCTCCACCTAAATATTCTAATTTCTCTACGGTAATTAAATACATCATTCAATAACAAATCAAATCTTATTTCATAGAGTAATTTCTCAAGTAAAGTTTCTACAACTGTATATATATATATATATATATATATATATATATATATATATATATATATATATATATATATATATATATATATATATATATATATATATATATATATATATATATATAAATAAATTTCTCAAAAACACAAAAGAAGTAATAGCATCATATTGTCTTCAAGAAGTCATGTTCTCCTCTAGCCTACGGCCTGGTGTCTCCAAGCAACTGTTCATCTGCTCGCCCGTTCGTGGAGTCATCACAGGTATCAACCACAGACACAACCATAGGGTTAGCTCATAATTTAATGATAATAATAAGATCACTTGAACAATACACACAACAAATATAAAGGAGACATGGAAAACTCAATTTACAACTCATCATAATTAATTATGCAACCCAATATGATGCATGTCACTCACAGTTCACTCTCATGCCATGTGATACCATCAAAATAATTGAGCGATGTTAGGAGTACATGTCACCTCTGACACTCTCACTAGAAACACTAGTCAGTTCAGGTCAGGGCAACCAGTGTTGCAATAGGAGTCACTTCCCCCTCATGGTGATCGGCCATAGTGGAAGTTTTCCCCACCGCGAATACCCTCAAAGTCCTAGGCCATTACAACGACCAGTCAGGGACCAACCGTACTAGTTCCATTCATCCCCACCTTTCGAAAACATTTTCATTCATTTAGCGTTCATGATAATCTATCTCATCTTTAAAACACAATGCTTTACAAGTACATTCACCAGGGACAACCTCACTCCACATCCACAGGAGTAGGCATCCATCCCTTTCACTTTCAAATAATTTTAACTGATTATCATGAACCTAAACAACTCATCAATGCAATATGACCCACAAAATTAATCTCTCAATCCACATCAATCATTTCCCTTAACATTAATAAATGTAGTCCACATGTCATTCACACATCATCACAAATGTAATTTATCACCAACAACATTACAAAGAAGAAAATACACTAAAGGAACCCAAAATAATAACTCGTAGAATTCTAATGAATCAAAATTTAACCTATGGTTTTATTTATTTATTTATTTTCACATTGACCAATGTTTGACCAAGCCCAATTTACCAAAGTCAACCTTCATACCTCAAAAGTCCAAATACCTAGTTATTGTCCTAATTTCTCTTACTATTTCTTTAACCTCATACATTTAGGGAATCTCTTAGCACTTGTTACAATGTCTCACTCACCAAATGAAACACTACAATAACCTTGAATTAAAACACTATTAGATCAGATCATCAATATAGTCCGCCGTGACAACTGTGCATATGTATTCATGTTGGTCTTCCTCATTTTGCCATCCTTATATATATATACCTAACCATATCCTTTTATCCTAAATAAGATCTATTAATCATATTCCTTTTCAGTAAATACCATATTTATCACAATGGTAGGAACACATTGACAGTTCTATATTCCTTTCAACTCTATTTAAACCCTATGAGTAATAAGATATCATGAAAATCTAATACTGAAATCAGAAATTTAATTACATTGAACAATCACATCAATCACATAATTATCCATAAAGAAATCATCACTCTCGACATACTCAGTATCATTGAATTCTTATAACTACTTTCACTTAAAGGATTCTAAATAAGCAAAACTTATTCTCTGAATTTTCTAATTAACCAAGCTTCTCACAAATGTTTCTTATAGTAAAATTATTGTAATTCGAAAAGTCAATCTCCAATCCCTAGAAGTCTTATATTTTATAATTTCATTTATTTGATTTTCCTAACCCTCATTCGCTCACTCATTCACAATATATCAATCTCATCACAAAATCTACCTTTAGAGCACAATAATCCAATTTCATTCAATAAAACAATCACACAATTAATCACAATTGTCAAACTAACAATACTCAGGAACTCATAATAGCAATAATCCAATAATATAACCATAATCATCATACCCAATGAATTTAATCATCAAAACTACAAAAACAATATTCAAAAACAATTAATCACTCATACTCAATATTATTATTAAATTAAGAACTACCCTAACCTGAATCCGATACAACTCTATGTGAAAAAAAATTAAAGTTGGTAGAGTTCCAATCTCCATCCTCTCATCAGGAACTTCAATCTCCTTTTAAGGGGAAAGACAATACTAGAGTGTGAGAGAAAGAAAAAGAAAGAAAGGAAGAACGAGGAAGAATGTGTGATTAGAAAATGCAGCATATTCCCTTTTATAGCTGCTCAACCACCCATGGACATTTATTACTCATTAAAATTATAACGTTACAAAATCAATTTTCATTAATTTGAAGATAATTATTTCCTTAATTAATGCAGATTCTTCTTTCTAACAGATTTGGTGGTGATTTAAGACAGATTTTGTAGTGATTTGATTTGTATCACCTTAATTACTTATTTCTTATTTCCTTGATTAAGTTGTACCTAGTCTATAAATCATATTATATTCATTTTTTGAATAAGATATATAAATAACATAAAATCTGTTCTTCAATATTATTAAATTGAGACGTTATAATTCAATTATTATAATTAAAATGAGACGTTACACAATTAATTATTATTATTATTATTATTAAAATAAACATTAGATAATTTATTATTATTATTCAAAAATTTGGGCTGTTACAAATTAGGTGGTGATTTGGGACAGATTTGGTGGTGATTTAATTTGTTTGTATCACCTCAATTACTTATTTCCTTAATTAGGTTGTACTTAATCTATAAATTCAGATAATATTCATTCTTTGAATAAGATACAAAAATAACATAAATCTGTTCTTCAACAACTCCCAAACAAAATCAACTACGATTTCGTTGTTGGAGACGAAGACAAGCACGAAATCAGAATATGCTTACTATTAAACGGTATATTCGCTTCAAATTACTACAAAAATTTGTTGCTATATAAAAAGTTGTTTCGAAAAACAGAGCAAAGCTCATAAGTCATAACACATGTTTTGACAAATAGAATAAAATCGAATCAATTAAGTCTATTCTGATGAGCATTAATTCAATTCAATTAGTAAATAAATGACAGATTGTTGTTAATTATAATTTTCTTTCGAAGTTAAAATTTGAATTTAAACATATTTTTTGTGAGATGAATTTGAAGATATAATATGATGAGCACAACTTGGTAGATTGATTGTTTTTTAACTTTTTACAAACACAACAAGTAATACAGAGGAAAAGAAAACATATTAACTATGACATTAGCATGAGCTGATTTATTCTTCCGCTGGTCAACAACACTGTCTTCTTTGTCTGTAACTTAACCTTCAACCATTCTCACAAGCCATTGAGGCTTTCTAGTTAAAAATACAAAGCATCCAATTCCAACACCAAATACCATTCCACATCCATATCCTATGGCCACTGGTTTCCAACCAAATCCAAATCTCTCTTCTCTCCACAAGTTCTGTGAAGGTGGAGAAGGGTCAATGCTGCATTTCTTTGACAATGGAACTCCACATAACCCCAAGTTTCCCTCATAGGAATAATTCGAAAAAGTATCCAACTGTTTTCCTCGAGGTATTTCTCCCATAAGACTGTTGTAAGAAAGATTCAGAACTTCGAGAAACTTCAAATTGACCAATTCGGTAGGAATCCTACCAGTGAGCATATTTGAAGAGAGATCCAATGATTCCAAGTTTGTCAAATATCCCACGGTCTGTGGAATAGTACCAATTAGTCTGTTATGGGAAAGGTTGAGCCCTTTGAGTACATGAAGCTGTCCAATAACATCTGGAATTTCTCCTTCAAACTTGTTATTTGATAAATCAATATGTATTAAGTTTGTTGGAACTTTGTTGAATGTCAAACTCTCTGCTTTGATTGTTACAGTCACATATTCCGTGTAACTAGCCTCATAAAAAATTATTTGCATGTACTTCTGTAAACTCTTATCCTCTCCTGCCACTTTATCTTCAATAAAATTCTTCATGGCTTCTAAATTTTGTATGATGGCTCTTGGTATTGGTCCACTGAAGTTGTTGGATGAGATATCAAAAATAACTAACCTTGGAAATGGATGCTTGGTCCTTGAACTAACAATGGTACCGCGCAACTTATTGGCTCTCAAAACCAATACTTTCAAAGCCGGTAGAGTTTGAAGCCAATTGGGAAATGTACCCTCAATTTGATTGTTGCATAGATTCAAAACCTCGAGTTGTTTGCAGTTGGACAAAGATTCTGGCAGAAGTCCTGCTAGATGATTGTCATTGAGATTCAAAATTATAAGCTGGTTGTCTTTTGAAAAGTTACTGGGTAAAGTGCCATAAAGATTGTTCATCTGTAGATCCAAAACAGCAAGGGATGATGAGTATGCAAGGCACGATGGAATGCTGCCTGTCAACTTGTTGTGGGACAAGATGAGAAACTCAAGTGAACTTAAATTACAAATTGAGGAAGAGATGCCACCAGTAAGTAAGTTGAAACTAATATCAAGGAATTTGAGTTGGTGGTTCCTTGAGAAATCGTTCATTGGATCTGTCAACAGGTTTTGGGATAGGTCCAAAAATTGTAACGAATCCATTTCATGCAACCATTTGGGCACTGTTTCATTCAATCTGTTGTTGGACAGATCAAGTCGTGTTAACATTGGGACTTTTCCTGATAATTTTGGAAATTCAGTCAAGCCCATTGAAGATAAATATAATGTCTCTAAGCGAGAGAAATTGTAATTGGCATTGGATAAGAGTGACAAAGTGACAGGACCATTGGAATTGTATGATGATAGACATAACACAGTTAGGTTTACAAGAGTGAGAATTGATTGTGGAATGTTGCCTTGTAGCTTGTTGTAGCACAAATATAGATCCTCCAATGAATGCGATGAGATTTCACTTATTTGGCCACTAAACTGATTATGTGATAGATCTAACCGAATCAAAGATGGAAGAGATAAACACCAAGACGGAACTGTCCCATTTAGAAAGTTGCCACGGAACAGTAACTGAGTTACATTTGAAAGTCCTGTTATTTTGTCAGGCAGTGGACCCTCCAATCTATTATTAGAAAAATCCAAGACAGAAAGTTGAGGTATATTAAACAAGGAAGACCGGATTTCACCACTCAATTTATTCCGTGAAAGATCCAAGTGAATGAGATGTTGAAGATTTGAAATTGTTGATGGCAACTCACCTCCCAAATTGTTATTACTCAAATCCAAATCTTCAAGTTCGTTTGACTGCGGAAAGACATTTGGAATTTGACCGCTGAGATCATTATAGGAGAGAGATAGAGAAGTTAGACGTGGAAGGGTTAAGAGTGAGGTAACCAATTAAAAGAGAGATCAAGTGATTGCAATTTGGAAAGGTGTGAGATTTCAGAACTAATTTCACCTTCAATGTCAGAATCAGACAAATTAAGGTTTGTGAGGCTCACTAACCCACCAAAGCCAGATGACACGGGGGATTGATGGAAGTGATTGTAAGTCAATAACCACAAAATTTAAAATTTAAAATTTAAAATGGAGTCTAACCTAACATCCACTTTTCATCTTTAAAATTTGTGTCTTAATCATCTACTTTGTTTGCAGTTTGTAGCACGGGGAGTGTTCCCAATGAGATGAGTTAGTTTTAATACCACTAAATTATTAATAGAAATTTTTTGAGGTAAACATGTCAAGCAAGAATAGAGCTTAAACATATAGTGTTTGTTTATTTGATATATGTAACATTTTCCATTTTGTAGCCCATCCATCACGCATCGTTCATTCATTGCCCGCAAGATGGGGACAAAAGAACATACATCAATGCTTATAGAATAGAGAAAGAGCGTACAAGGGTACAAAGAGAGAGAAGAGAAGAAGCGTACAGAAGAGAAGAAAGGATCGATCTTTCTAAAGACGAATCGATGAAAACAATGATAAATTTATTAATATATTTTATTTGGTCAGCATAAATTTATTATTCTATATCTAAGATGATCTAAGGAACATGTCTACGAATGCTAACAAATTGTTTTTAATTAACGTAGTCTACCTTGACACTTGACAATGAAGTATCATGGTTATTTCCAAGTAGAATGAAGACCCTAATGGAAATTCCCATTTTGCTTTTTTTGTTTGTTGTCTGATACAGCCACATCCATTTTCTAGCCCATACTGTGACTTGGAAGTCATTGCCCGCTATATGGGACATGAGAACTTACATTTGATTTTTTATTTATGATATTTAGAATTTTTCTTTTTTTTTTTATGCATGAAAAAACTAAAAGACAATGAAAGAAAAAATTCTAAGATAAAAAATGCGAATTGCTATAGGTAAATTTATTATTGAATCAATATCATTTTATTCTTTTTTTATGGATTTTTTCTTATTATATAATCTGAACGAGTCGCACATACACCCTGTACATGTTTCTCGGCGTTGAGGGCACTTCAGAAGAGCTGAGGATTTTGTGACGTTTTGAATTAGCTGTCTTGTGTTTCTAATAAGTTGTTCCATAGTTAGCATGGTGAGTTGTATATCTATCTATCTATATATAATTATTCATTTGTAGGTCCAAAACAAGAAGGGATGATGAGTATGCAAGGCACGATGGAATGCTGTCTGTCAACTTGTTGTGGGACATGATGAGAAACCAAAGTGAACTTAAATTACAAATTGACGAAGAGATGCCACCAGTGAGTAATTTGAAACTAATATCAAGGAATGTGAGTTGGTGATTCCTTGAGAATTGGTTCATTGGATCTGTCAACAGGTTTTGGGATAGGTTCAAAAATATCAACGAATCCATTTCCTGCAACCATTTGGGCACTGTTCCATTCAATCTGTTGTTGGACAGATCAAGCTTTATCAACATTGGGACTTTTCCTGATAATTTTGGAAATTCAGTCAAGCCCATTGAAGATAAATCCAATCCCTTTAAGTAAGGGAAACTGTAATTGACATTGAAAGTTGTCATTTAGAAAGATAAATCCAATCCAATTCATTTATTTGCATCACAAATTCTATCCCATCCTATTATTATGCAATGATAAAACGTAAGTAGATGAAAGGTATGATTTTTATATCTATAAATTTAGAGTTTCTATATCTTCAACTATTATGCCACTCAAACATCCTTCCTTACTACCATCTATCTTTACACCGATCAATCACCCGAGTTACATTCCTTTAACTTTTTATCTTTAATGATATGTTCTTAAAAGGGTTCTTAGAATGAGAATTGATTCTTATTCTATTTTTGTATTAGAGATAGAGTAATGACATTAACTCCATGGGTAAAACAAGCTTTTATAGAAAAATCCAAAAAAACTCCTAAAATTATTAAAACCAACATGTTTATATATAAAAATAATAATTGAAACAAGTTTAAAACCCTATTTCAATTGTATTATTAGAGTAAAATATGATTAGAATATTCATATCCTAATTAACATTGAAACACCACAGAAAAAATTAAGATTATCCATTTTATCATCGGAGATAACCTAACATTATTAAGATTGTTCCTCACATGTCGTCCATTTCTTATGCAATGAATAACTTAGGTCCATAAATTTAGAATAATTAAAATATATTTAATTATTATGCAAATCAAACATCCTTTCTTACTCATCTGCCACATTACTAATTAAAGTTAACGTTCCTAATAAGTCAAATTTGTTGGAAAATTCCTATGTCAATGCAGGGGCACCCCAGAACACAGAAATGGTCATGGCTAAATTATAAACATATTTTTTTAACAAGTCTTGCTCAGTTCCTTAGCTCAGCTATTTTTGATAGAAACTTCATTTGAGAAAGTTAGAATGCTCAAAATTCCAGCATTTGAGAAAGGGGTGACAGTGAACCCAATGAATCACAAACATTTGCATCGCCATTTAAAAGAGGTTCATGGATACTGTTATATTTTCCAACCTCGTTTTTCACAAAGTGAACACGACATCAGAAACCAAGTACGGAGTCGGCAAAGCCACGTGTCCCTTGTGGAGAGCAACAATGTGCCACTACAAAGGAATAGCATGAAACATAGAGGTGGATGACGCACCAAGCTTTGAATAAGAATGAGAACCTTCTCTGGCCAGAACTGAAGAACCCCATTTGCAAGCAAAGAAAAAAAATGCTCCAAGCAAGCGAGCCAGATCCAAAAGAGTGACGAGTTTTTCTACTGGCCAACCAATTGTATACCAATAGAAGTGATGAAGCAAATGGAGGAAGAAATTGAATGCAGAAACAGAACAAAACACAATCGTTTTGAAGAGGGTGTTATTGCATTTCTCCCTAGACTCATCCCTGGGTTGTGTTCTGATTTTCCTCCAAAACCATTACAGCAAAACTGTTGGGATTTAAGCCTCTAATCCCTTATGCGGAACCCACACCGGAATGGCGGTGGTAAAAGAAAATATTATTACCGATGGTAAAATTTGTAGCACCGGTAAATGGTAAATTACAGTTACCACAGAAAGAACCAAAATCACCAGAATAGTAACCACGGTAAAACTGTGAATAGTAATTACCGTAGAAAGTAACCACGGTAAAACCGTAAATAGTAACCACGGTAAAACCGTTAAAAAAACCAGATAAAATAAATGACACCAGGATTTACGTGGAAAACCCTCTAAAATGCTTAGAGAGAAAAACCACGGACAGAGTTGGAAAATTTCCACTAAGTGTAAGAAGAAAATTTACAAGCACTCAGAAAAATATACTACACTCAGAGATATTTTTCTCCTTACTGATTTTCTCTCACACTACTCACTCTCTCTTCTTTTTTTTTTTTCTTCTTCTCTTCTCTGTTTCTCTCTTGCTGCTGGTGTCTTGCTGCGTTGCATGCCTTCTCCTTTTATAGGAGAAGAATTTTACACTGTTTCAATTTTTTAATTGAAATCCACCGAAAGTTTTCCAACCAATTGTTGACTTTGCACCGTTCACAATTGCATCCACCGAAAGTTTGCAAATTGTGCAAACTTTCGGTTTGCATAATTCAGGCTGGACCCCACAATTCTCCCTCCAGCCTAAACCGTCACATACTTGGAGGAGGTCTTCAACCGCTCTCGAAGAGCCCATCCCAAAGAATTCGACACACAACTCGAACTTCTCCTTAGGGACAACCTTTGTCAACTTATCAGCAGCATTCTTTTCAGTATGAATCTTCTTTAGCTGAAATGCCTTATCTTCAATGGCAAGTCTGAGCCAATGATACCTTACATCAATGTGTTTTGTCCGTGCATGATACATAGTGTTCTTGCTCAAGTCTATGGCACTTTGACTGTCGCAATAAACTACGTATTCTTCTCCCTTCCTGCACTCCCAATTCTGAAGGAATCGTTTTCAACCAAAGCATTTCCTTCCCGCTTTCCGTAGCTGCAACGTACTCTGCTTCGGTAGTTGATAATGAAACACATTTTTGTAACCTTGACTGCCATGAAATAGCTCCCCCTGAGAATGTAAATAAGTAACCTGATGTCGACTTCCGTTCATCAAGGTCACCACGCCATGTCCGTGATCCGTATAGCCTATCGGTCGTTTTCTCCCCCCAAAAAGTTAAGGATAACTTTGAGGTCCTCTCGTATCCAAGATCCACTTCACCGTTTCCCAATGCATCTTTCCGGATTTGACGTAAAAACGCTCACTACACCAACCGCATGAGCAATATCTCGGTCTCGTACACACCATGGCGTACATCAAACTTCCGACCGCTGAAGAATATGGAACTTTAGACATGTCTTCTCTTTCCTCTACTGTTGACGGGCAGAGTTTCTTGTTCAATTTGAAGTGAGCGGCAAGTGGAGTGCTAACGGGCTTAGCATTCTTCATATTGAATCTCTGTAGAACTCGTTCAATATATTTCTCCCGTGATAACCACAACTTACGCTTTTTCCTATCTCGGATAATTTCCATTCCGAGAATTCGCTTGCCGATCCCAAATCCTTCATGTCAAATGCCTTTGACAAATCGCCCTTTAACTTGCTAATCATATCTGCATCTGGTCCAACGATTAGCATATCATCAACATATAAGAGAAGAATGATAAATTTACCGTCAGGGTATCTTCGGACATATACACAAGGATCTACCTCCGTCCTTGTAAAGTCTTGATTCTCCATGAAGGAATCAAACTTCTTATACCATTGTCGCGGGGCTTGTTTCAACCCGTACAAGCTCTTCCTCAAGCGACAAACCATGTCTTCCTTTCCCTTGACCTTGAAACCTTCTGGTTGTTCCATATAGATTTCTCCATCTAAATCCCCATGCAAGAATGCGGTCTTTACATCGAGCTGTTCCAACTCAAGGTTTAAGCTGGCTACAAGACCTAGCACAACTCGAATAGAACTCATTTTCACAACCAGTGAAAAAATCTCGTCAAAATCAATACCTTTCTTTTGAGTAAAGCCTTTGACGACTAATCGAGCTTTGTATCTGACTAGGTTACCATCATCTTTCTTCAGTTTGTACACCCATTTGTTCTTGAGTGCTCTCTTCCCTTTTGGAAGTTTCACCACTACGTACGTGTCATTCTTCTTTAAAGAATTCATCTCTTCTCGCATGGCCTTCGTCCAACAATCTCTATCTCTCGCAAGATTGTACATCCCGGAAGCTCTCTCGGCTCCCCTCATCGAAATTAAAATATAATCAGAACTAGGGTACCTCGTAGATGGTTGATGCATTCTAGATGACCTTCTCAATGGAGGTCCAACTACTTCTTCTGGTGGAACGGGGTTCTCTGGCTCCCCCTGCTCGACAACCTCTTCATCATCTACGGTTGATTCTTGATCCCCCACGACTGGCTCTTCTACTTCTTCCTGTTCTGACTCTAGCATTCCTCCTCCTGTGGCACCATCTGTTGGAATGCTTACTGGTGTAAAATCAACACCGCCTCTTGTGGAACTTGCACCATCCACAACTTGTATCCCCCACGATCTCATTCTCGTGGAACACCACGTCTCGACTTCGGACAACTTTCTTCTTCACCGGATCCCATAACCTCGTAGCCGAACTCTTCGTCTCCGTAACCAACAAATATACAAGGCATTGACTTATCATCAAGCTTTGTCCGCCGCTCCTTCGAACATGCATGAACGCCTTGCACCAAATACTCTTAGATGAGAGTATGAGATGTCCCTACCGTCCCAGCACCTTTTCCGAACGTCAAAGTCCAAAGGTACCGAAGGTAGTCGGTTGATTAGGTAGACAAGAAGATCGACAAACTTCTCCCCTAATGACTTTGGTAAATTAGCCATCCCGAGCATGGATCCGACTCTCTCCATAATGGTGCGATTCATCCGCTCAAAGAACGCCATCATGCCGAGGCGTACTGCAGAACTGTCTTCTCATGCCCGATACCATGCTTACTGCAATAATCTCTAAAATCCCTAGAGATATATTCGCCACCATTATCTCGTGCGATATACACTTCAACGCATCCCGTCTCCCTTTCCACCATTGTATGGAATTTAAAACCGCCGGAATACCTCGATCCTTTGTCTTGCCAGACAAGTATATCCATGTCTTTCGTGAGAAGTCATCAATGAAGGTAAGAAAGTATTTATTACCTCCAAGTGATTCCACCTCCATGGGACCACAAACATCAGAGTGAACCAACTCCAACTTGTTGTCTCTCCTTCTTGAGCTCTTTTGAAATGAAACACGATGTTGCTTCCCAAATAAACAATAATCACAAGGGTTGATTTTACCTTTGGCTAATGGTATGAGGGACTTTTTAGCCAACACATTTAACCCTTTTTCACCAACATGCGCCAGTCGCTTGTGCCACAAATTTGGTGAAGCATCATCCTCAACTACATTCATTGACTGCCATTTAACACCGCGTGCGTCTTATACAAAATGAAAGCAACATAATCTTCCTCTCGCCACCACCAAAGATCCATTGGTGAGTTTCCGCTTTCCATCACCCATATGATGGTGATATCCTTCCTTGTCCAGTATGCTTGCGGAAATCAGGTTCAACCGCAGATCGGGAACATGCCGCACGTCGTTAAGTTTCAATGTGCTCCCAATACTGGTCTTCACACAGATGTCACCGATCCTCACTATTTGCGAGACACTATGATTGCCCATTCTAATAGTGCCATAATTTCCTGTTTTATAAGTGGAGAAGTATTCCCTTTTGGGAACACAGTGATATGACGCTCCAGAGTCTATTATCCACTCGGTATCTACATCTGAAACATGACAACAATCTACATCGTGAGAAATACACGTTACCTCACCATCTTCCGCCAAGGCTGTAGCAGATGTATCATCATTCTGAACCTTCTTCCCCTTCTCCTGCTTGAGAAGGTAACAATTCTTTTTGAGATGGCCTTCCTTACCGCAATGGTAACATCGTCTCTTCTCCCTGGACTTGGATCTATCCCTGAACTGTACATGTCCTCGACCTCTACTCTTACTCCGACCCCTATTCTCCGTGACAAGGGCTTGTGTGTTGGTGCTGGCAACATTCCTCCTTCTGAGTTCTTCATTGTCCATACTTTTCTTTACAGTATCCATCGTCACCACACCATCTGGAGCTGAGTTACTCAAAGATACAACAAGAGTATCCCAACTATCCCAGAGAGATCCTAACAAAGAGACATGCTTGCATTTCGTCATCTAAGGACATACCTCAGAATCGCTAACTCGCTTACTAGTCCTTCGAAATCGTTCGTGTCCGTGAAACCGATCGTCCCTCGATACCTTCAAGTTCATAATTTTTCGAATGAGAAAAACCTTTCCTTGAGCATTCTTTTTCTCGTACATTGATTCTAGCTTCTTCCGAGAACCCGGATCCTGCTTCCTTTTTCACATGATTGTAAATGCTAGAATCTACCCATTGGCGTATCGTACCCAATGTCTTTTTCTTCAACTTGTCCCACTGCTTCTGGGGCAATTCCTCTGGTTTTGATTCATCACCTTCTATTGGATCAAACAGATCTTTACAATAAAGGTAATCTTCCATTCGATTTCCACATGGAGTAATTCGACTCACAATTTGATCATCGCTCCTTCGTCGCCATTCCGAGCTCCGGATTAAACCAAGAAGCTCGATACCGCTTGTTGGGATTTAAGCCTCTAATCCCTTATGCGAACCCACACCTAATGGCGGTGGTAAAAGAAAATATTATTACCGATGGTAAAATTTGTAGCACCTAAAATGGTAAATTACAGTTACCACAGAAAGAACCAAAATCACCAGAATAGTAACCACGGTAAAACTGTGAATAGTAATTACCGTAGAAAGTAACCACGGTAAAACCGCAAATAGTAACCACGGTAAAACCGTTAAAAAAACCAGATAAAATAAATGACACCAGGATTTACGTGGAAAACCCTCTAAAATGCTTAGAGAGAAAAACCACGGAGTCGGAAAATTTCCACTAAGTGTAAGAAGAAAATTTACAAGCACTCAGAAAAATATACTACACTCAGAGATATTTTTCTCCTTACTGATTTTCTCTCACACTACTCACTCTCTCTTCTTTTTTTTTTTCTTCTTCTCTTCTCTGTTTCTCTCTTGCTGCTGGTGTCTTGCTGCGTTGCATGCCTTCTCCTTTTATAGGAGAAGAATTTTACACTGTTTCAATTTTTTAATTGAAATCCACCGAAAGTTTTCCAACCAATTGTTGACTTTGCACCGTTCACAATTGCATCCACCGAAAGTTTGCAAATTGTGCAAACTTTCGGTTTGCATAATTCAGGCTGGACCCCACAAAAACTGCCACGAGCAACAGAAGGTGAACAAGACCCAATAAGCCATGTAGGGAAACGGGTTTGAGAAGAAGAGTAATGGTAGGGTGTATAAGGGAAAGTTGTGATATAACAGGCAACATAGTTGAAATGAATCAGAAAAAAGATTGGATTTTTTTGGGAAAGTTGAAAATGGGGTGTGTGTACTAGGAAGGAATGAGAGTGTGGAAGATGAAGTTTTTGAGGTTGTAAAGAAAGTTAGAAATTGTGTGAAGTGGAATCAAATTTGTGTACGAGAGTAACGTGGGAAGTGGAAGTTACTTGGAAAAAGGGTAAGTGGTTATATGGTGAACAAAAGTTGAGTTAAGTTGACAGAGGAAAAGGTGAAAACATGAAGAGACAAAAGGAATTCACTCACTCACTCACTCTCGTTCCGTTCTGTTCTATGAATTATAACTCATTTTACTGACCATTAGGAATGGCACAGAATATTGCCAATATAACTCATGACTCTTTCCCGGCAATTAATAGGAATTTTACCAGCACTCGTTATGACAATGTCTAATATAACACTTTTGGTGGCTATTATTATTGTCATTAAAATAAATAGCATTTTGCAAAGTAAAAAAAAAAAATTGATTTTTTAAATATTTGAAATTAAAATAATAAATCTACATTTATAGTTTCAAACAATAAAGTATACCTTACTCTTTTCAAACATTTATTCAACGTTCTAATGATGAGAACGATGATAACGCACCTGTCCTTCGTCAACACACAATGACAGTTTTGTAGTTTTTTGAGAAGATTTTTGCATATACAACTACGTTTATGATCGATAACCGTCATTGTTTGTTAGTAATGAGGACACTTATTATATTGTTTTTAGACATGCTTGGAAACACTTATTCCAGTTGAATTATAATTATTTGTTCATTTGAAGAATAGAAAAGAAAGACGCATAAAAAAATGATAAATGAGTGAACACATGCATGATGTTAATTAACTAGTTGTTGTATCTTCTCAAACAAGAATATAGTAATTACAGCGAATTCATGGTATTATTTACTTGATGCATGAATTTGACCCAGCGAATCCATTTATTGTTTTTATAATATAATATTTTCAGCTTTTCACATGATATATATATATATATAAAAAGAATATGGCTCTTTGTGTTGATTTTTAATCAGTTTATATATACCATTAAACATTAAGAAATTAACCCACAATACACAATGACATTGACATAACCCACAGAATATTTGTGAGTTAGAATGAGCCAGTGAACTCTCAGCTAAAATTTTTTGTGTCTTTTCATATACACGTTTGGCTTCATTTCTCTGCTCACACTGTTTGCAACCTCAAAAACTTCATCTTCCGCAGGAAAAAGCCAATTTTTTGTGATTCATCGTTCATTTTAACTATGT
Organism: Hylodesmum podocarpum; assembly: GCA_026586105.1. NCBI lineage: Eukaryota > Viridiplantae > Streptophyta > Magnoliopsida > Fabales > Fabaceae > Hylodesmum > Hylodesmum podocarpum. Next base: position 1,155,680 of record JALJEV010000519.1, on the reverse strand, counting down.
TGTCTGTTTTCTCACCCCATTTCCTAGTACACCCTGCCACTGCTCTTCTTCTCAAACCCGTTTTTCTTCATGGCTTATTGGGTTTTGTCCACTTTCTGATGCTCGTGGCGGTTTTGCTGTCATGGGTTTGGAGGAAAATCATAGCACAAGCCAGGGACGAGTCTAAGGAGAAACGCAAAATCACCCTCTTCAAAATGACCGTGTTTTGTTCTCTTTGTGTTTCTGCTTTCGGTTTTGTCCTCTGTTTTTCAAATTACTTCTATTTGTATAGAAATGGCTGGTCAGAGGAAAAGCTAGTCACCCTTCTGGATTTGGCGCTCAAAACGCTTGCTTTGGGTGTCATTGGTCTTAGCTTGCATGAGGGGTTATTCAGTTCAGGCCAGAGAAGGTTCACGTTCCTCTTCAAAGCTTGGAGCGTCATCTACCTCTTTGTTTCTTGCTATTCCTTTGTGGTGGACATTGTTGTTCTCTACAAGAGACATGTGGCTTTGCCGACCCAATACTTGGTTTCTGATGTGACGTCCACTTGTGTTGGTTTGTTCTTCTGTTACCTGTGGTATTTTGTGAAGAACGAGGGTGGAAAAGATGACGGTTTGCATGAACCTCTTTTGAATGGTGATGCAAATGTTGGTGATTCATTGGGGTCAAAAGAGACCAAGGGTGGGGACACTACTACCCCTTTCTCAAATGCTGGAATTTTTAGTATTCTAACATTCTCTTGGGTGGGTCCTCTTATAGCTGTTGGCAATAAGAAGACCTTGGACCTTGAGGATGTTCCTCAACTAGACAGCAGAGATAGTATATTTGATGCTTTTCCAACTTTTAGAAATAAACTTGAGGTTAATTGTGGTGCAATTAATGGTGTTACCACGCTTAAGCTTCTGAAGTTGTTATTAATGTCGACGTGGAAGGAGATTCTTTTCACATATTTTCTTGTATTGTTACACACTTTGGCTTCTTATGTTGGCCCTTATCTTATTGATAGTTTTGTTCATTACCTTGATGGACAACGGTTATATGAAAACCAGGGCTATGTTTTGGTTTCTACATTTTTCTTTGCAAAGATTGTAGAGTGTCTGGCCCAAAGGCATTGGTTCTTTAGGTTGCAGCAAATTGGAATTCGATTTCGAGCACTGCTTATCACGATGATCTATAACAAGGCTCTGACCCTTCCTTGTCAGTCAAAGCAGGGGCAAACTTCAGGGGAAATAATTAATTTCATGTCTGTTGATGCTCAAAGAATTGGCGTCTTCAGTTGGTACTTGCATTATTTGTGGATGCTTCCTTTGCAAGTGATGTTGGCATTGTTGATTTTGTATAAAAATCTTGGGCTCGGTTCAATTGCTGCTCTTGTTGCAACTATTGCTGTTATGTTGGCTAATGTTCCCTTGGGGTCATTGCAAGAGAAATTTCAAAAGGAGTTGATGGAGTCAAAAGATACAAGAATGAAGGCCACGTCTGAGATTTTAAGGAACATGAGGATCCTTAAATTACAAGGATGGGAAATGAAGTTTCTATCAAAAATAACTGAGCTCAGGAAAACTGAGCAAAGCTGGTTAAAAAAATATGTTTATACTTCAGCTATGACCACGTTTGTGTTCTGGGGTGCCCCCACATTTGTATCTGTGGTTACTTTTGGCACTTGTATGCTTACAGGGATCCCCCTTGAATCAGGGAAGATCTTGTCTGCACTTGCAACATTTCGGATTCTTCAAGAGCCCATTTATAGTCTCCCAGATACAATTTCAATGATAGCACAAACCAAAGTTTCTCTTGATAGGATTGCATCATTCCTTCGTCTTGATGGCTTACAGTCTGATGCTATAGAGAAGCTTCCTCGGGGTAGTTCTGATGTAGCAATTGAAGTAGTTGATGGGAACTTTTCTTGGGATTTATCTTCTACTAACCCAACACTTCAAAATATAAATCTAAAAGTTTTTCACGGGATGAGGGTTGCTGTTTGTGGTACTGTTGGATCAGGCAAGTCTACTTTACTTTCTTGTGTATTGGGAGAAGTGCCAAAGATATCAGGCATCCTTAAGGTTTGTGGAACAAAGGCCTATAGTTCTCAATCTCCGTGGATACAGAGTGGCAAGATAGTGGATAATATATTGTTTGGAAAACACATGGAGACGGAAAGGTATGACAGGGTACTTGAAGCCTGTTCCCTGAAGAAGGATCTTGAGATCTTTTCATTTGGAGACCAGACAATTATAGGTGAGCGTGGAATAAATTTGAGTGGTGGACAGAAACAGAGAATACAAATTGCACGAGCTCTTTACCAAGATGCTGATATATATCTATTTGACGATCCTTTTAGTGCTGTGGATGCTCAAACAGGCTCTCACCTCTTCAAAGTAATTTGGTTTCATTATTTTGTTTTTATCTGCTATATAACCTTAGCTATTATATTTGTTTGCACAGTGCCGAGTACAAATGATACTTATTTTATTTGTTTTGAAATGTTGTTTGTCCAACAGCATGATCTCTATTATTATTATCTAAGTAAACCATGCTATTTTGTGTATGGCAGGAATGCTTGCTGGGCCTTTTATGTTCAAAGACAGTGGTTTATGTCACTCACCAAGTGGAGTTCTTACCTGCTTCTGACCTTATATTGGTGAGTAGTTCTCATAAATATGTCTTATTTGATGTGAAAATGGGTTTGTTTTTTAATCTGTTATGTTATCCTTGCATCAGGTCATGAAAGATGGGAAAATTACTCAATGTGGGAAGTATTCTGATCTGCTTAATAGTGGTACTGATTTTATTGAACTTGTCGGTGCACATAAAAAAGCTTTGTGTACACTAGAATCGTTGGATGGAGCCAAAGAAACTAATGAAATAAGCACCTTGGAACAAGATGTAAATGTATCTGACACGGATGGTTTTAAAGGACAAAAGGTAAGCAAAGATAAGAAAAATGGTAGAACAGACGACAAAAGTGAATCCAAAGGCCAGCTTGTTCAGGAGGAAGAAAGAGAGAAAGGTAAAGTTGGGTTTTCAGTCTATTGGAAATTTATCACAACAGCATATGGAGGAGCTCTTGTACCATTCATATTGTTAGCCCAGATTCTTTTTCAAGCTCTTCAAATTGGTGGCAATTATTGGATGGCTTGGGCAACTCCAATTTCAACAGATGTGGAGCTACGTGTTGAAGGAACCACTCTTATAGTAGTCTATGTTTTTTTGGCCATTGGAAGTTCTTTCTGCATCCTTACCCAATCAATGCTTCTTGTCACAGCTGGTTATAAAACAGCTACTGTACTTTTCAACAAAATGCACTTCTGCATTTTTTGCGCTCCAATGTCATTCTTTGATTCCACTCCAAGTGGGCGAATCCTTAACAGAGTATGTATCCCTATTTCTATCCTTTTTGTCCTGTTTTTTCCTCTAGATTAATAACTCCCCTTGTTTTATTATTTGGTGTCAACAACTATGGATTATTGGATACTTAACTAGACTTTCTTTCTTTTGTCATCTTGCAGGCTTCAACTGATCAAAGTGCATTGGATATAGACATTCCTTCTCAGGTTGCATCATTTGCCTTCGTAATGATCCAGCTTCTGGGAATTATAGCAGTGATGTCTCAAGCTGCATGGCTTGTTTTTACTGTCTTTATACCTGTGATAGCAGTCAGCATCTGGTGTCAGGTATTAATCTAAACATGTAGCCTTTGATAATATGGTGCATATATTTATTGCATTACTTTCATCCTTCTCTGGCAATGGCTTTACCTGCACACATTATGTATCAAACTTGTTACGAAAAATTGACTCCATTAGACAATATTATATGATGATAATTAACATCCTACAAAATTGTAATTCTACAGCAATATTATATTCCATCAGCCCGAGAATTATCACGTTTAGTTGGAGTCTGCAAAGCCCCAATCATTCAACACTTTGCTGAAACAATTTCTGGTACTTCAACTATTAGAAGCTTTGATCAGCAGTCAAGATTTCAGGAAACGAATATGAAACTGACTGATGGGTATTCTCGGCCGAGGTTCAATATTGCTGGTGCCATGGAATGGTTGTGCTTCCGCTTAGATATGTTGTCCTCGATCACATTTGCCTTTACCTTGATATTCTTAATATCAATTCCACCCGGATTCATTGATCCAGGTACGAAATTCCAATGTGCTCTCCGTTACAAATCAAAATTCAATCTGCTGTTGTAATATGATATTGAAAATAATTGTTTCCCTTATATATATATAAGGCCTTATTATATATATTATTTTGAAGGCCTTGCTGGTTTAGCTGTTACATATGGACTTAATTTAAACACGACACAAGCTTTGATGATATGGAATTTCTGCAATATGGAGAACAAAATTATATCAGTAGAAAGAATACTTCAGTATACCTGTATTCCTAGTGAAGCCCCCCTTATTGTTGAAGAAAATTGGCCACATCCTTCTTGGCCCTCATCTGGTGAGGTTGATATACAAGATTTACAGGTATTCCAGCTATTATATGTTTATGTTCTTTTCATTTGTTTGGTTTCCTTCTGTGGTCAACGGTTTTATGAAATCCATGCTAAGGCTTTTCTTTTTCTAAATGGTTAGCAGTTACGTCTGAAACAGAAAATATCAGAATTCTCAGATGGATTGGGGATTAATATTCAAATGACTCTCACATATTATGGCCATACATCATAGAGTTCAAAGTATAGAAAAGGAGAACCATAAAAGAACATTGTGTAGTATATGAATTGATAAAAGATACAGATAATTGTGAGTCTGAGCTCTATATATAGAGTTTGTTGGAGATAACAAATACCTCTAAATAACTCATAATCACTCACTAATATCCTGACAAACTAAAACTAACTACCGTTAACAGAAAAATAGAAAAATCACGTAAACATATTTGAGCTATATTCATAATGATGTGTTTCCCATGATGAAGGTTCGTTATGCACCACATCTTCCACTTGTGTTGCGTGGTCTTACATGTAAATTTCGTGGAGGACTGAAAACTAGCATTGTTGGGAGAACAGGAAGTGGTAAATCCACTCTCATACAAACACTTTTCCGAATTGTTGAGCCTACTGCTGGGCAGGTTATGATTGATAGAATCAACATCTCTTCAATTGGTCTTCATGATTTGAGGTCTAGACTGAGCATTGTTCCTCAGGATTCAACAATGTTTGAAGGAACTGTGAGAAATAATCTGGACCCCTTGGAAGAATACACTGATGAACAAATTTGGGAGGTGGGTTAGTTTTATACGTAGATACTAAGTCCTGTCCATAAACTTATACTTGTAATTGTTTTGCAAATTTTTATGGCATTCACTCATGTATATTCTCTTAAATAGGCCCTGGATAAGTGTCAACTAGGAGATGAAGTTAGAAAGAAAGAAGGAATGCTAGACTCTGCAGGTTTGTCTTCAAACCTTATTGAATATAACTACGTAGTAAATCTAATATTGAACTCATTGCTAATGTGGAAGTTGATCCTGTAGTTAGTGAGAATGGTGAGAATTGGAGTATGGGTCAGAGGCAGTTGGTTTGCCTTGGTAGGGTGCTGCTTAAGAAATGCAAGGTTTTGGTGCTTGATGAAGCCACTGCATCAGTAGATACAGCCACAGATAATTTGATTCAGAAAACTCTTAGGCAACATTTCTCTGACTCTACAGTAATTGCCATTGCACATCGAATAACTTCTGTTCTTGACAGTGATATGATTCTGCTTCTTAGTCAAGGTCAGGAAATAATGTCATTCTTTGTAGAACTTTGATGTTTTTCTTACATTGTTGTTTTGTTGTCTGATTTGGTTAGACGTTGCTGCAGGACTTATTGAGGAGTATGACACCCCAACGAAGTTGCTAGAGAACAAATCATCTTCTTTTGCTCAACTTGTTGCTGAGTATACCATGAGGTCCAATTCCAGTTGAGAAATCTATGTAACACGCTCGATTTCTATCATTATTTATAACATCCTCATTTTTCTTCGGTTCACAGAAAAATAATTACATCTTCGATGAAGTCAATCAAATCTTATTTCAAAGAGTGATTTCTACAACTATATTTCTCATGAAACAAAAGTGTCTCAAATAAATTTAACATGTAACTAAAAATCTTAGACTTCTAACATTTTTAAATAGCAGCAATCACTCAAGTACAAGAAAAGGAAAAGAAACATCATGTTACGACTTCAAAAAATTAGGTTCTTTTCTTAACCTACGATCTTGTGTCTCCAATCAAGTGTTGATCTGCTCGCTCGTTCATGGGATCATTTCAGGTATTAACAACAGATAAAACTACATGCTTAGTTCACAACTTAATAATGATAGTAAGAACCACAAAAGTGGTACATACAACAAATATAAATATACTAGATAGTCATAGTCAACTCAGAATTAATTATGTAATTCAGTATGATACATGTCACTCGGAATTCATTTTTATGTCATGTAGGACCATCAAAACAATTAAGCGATGTCTTGGAATATATGTCACTCCTCACACTTTCATTGAAGATACTAGACAATCATAGTTAAGGCAACATTAGAAGTTATTATTGTATATGCTAGTAACATTAGAAGTTACAAACCCGTGCCAACACAATTATTATATCTTCTTTGCTAGGAAATAGGCCCAAAGTCTATCCAATTATACTAACTACCCAGAGTATGGAAAATATTACAAACTGAAAGTGCATTTCCGACACTGCAGCTATGACGTTGCACATCAATACAGAGTTTGGCAGTTCCGTCCTATGCCCATGGTAGCGTGGACTAATACCACACCTAGTCACTTTTGTTGTTGATAAATCCATATATCCATGTAGCACTTTTTCAGATATGGCCTAGCAGTTGAAGTGTTCTTAATATATCAATAGTACTCATTAGTTGAAAACAAATTTCGAATCCAACATTCGTTATTAGATTTAACACTAATCATTATGCAAATGACAAACATGGGTGTTAGGTATTTGGACATAATATAAGCAGAAAATGGTTTAGCTCAAAAAGGGTCATGATTCCTTCTTCTTTCTTTTTCAACACTCCATCACCAAGCACCAAACAATCCCAAAACAATAATAAATACCCACTGTCAAAAACTCAAAATGAAGAACAAAAGGACGTCAAAGAATAAACCAAGAAAAAAAAGAAAAAATCATTATTATCATTAAAATGAGAATTACTCAACCCGAATTGAATTTGAGACAATCCTGTGTGTGAGGAAAAATTGAAATTGACATGATTTCCCACCTTTTGTGAGAACTTCATACTCCTTCTTTGCAAAAATCTGCAAACACCAGTGAGAAATAACTTTCCTTACAGGTGTTACATATAATGTGAGTTACTGTTTATAACTGCTCACTCACATAACCTATTATTATTATTATTATTATTATTATTATTATTATTATTATTATTATTATTACAAAAATTGAGGCACACTGATTTCAACGATGATGAAAATGTGGGGGATTTAATGGATTTTGTGATTTTTAGAACAATGTATTTTATAAAAAATAAGGATTTTGATATGCTGTGGAACACTCTCTTTCCAAGGCCGAGGGAAGAAATCATTAACAGGGAAGTTTTGTACTAAGTGAAATATAAAATCAAATTGATTTTGAATTTTGATGCATTCCTGGGATGTGTGCACCAAAAACATTGCTGAATCTCACAACTTTCGGCTCCAAAAAAAAAAAATTATTTAGTGAACTTTGCCCAAAAAATGTCATGATTAAGCTCTTACGCAGAAAAATTGGTCGATACAACATTATTATAATTATAACAATTTAGAAGAAAATTCATCGCAAAATGTTTTAAATGTTGGAGTTTTTTTCACCTAGAGGTGAAATCGGCTGAAAACTGAAATGGAATCAATCGTGAACGAAGATAGAAGAGAAAGGTCTTTCGGTTAAGCTGGTGAAATAAGAAAATGGAAGGGGATGAACGGGAGAGAAGTATTTTGGACGGAATTTATTGTTTTAATTTAAAAATATAGATTAATTACCCTAATGTGGAGAATTTTAAACTTGTCAAATTTGCAAAATGCTATTCACTTCTGTGGAGATAATAATACGCCAAAAGTTTTACCGGCAATTAAACGATGTCCAGCGTGTGTGCAGTCAGAAAAGGTTTTACCGGCAATAATTATAAGTGCTTGTAAAATTCCTATTAGGAAAGATTCATGAGTGTTTGGCGAGGTTTGCTTCCATTCATAATAGGCAGTAAAAATGATTTTTAATTATCTCTCTCCACTCAATTAGTAGCCATTATCTGATGGAAACCAGTTAGTATTTAGTTTCTCTTAACGACACTCATTAACTTTGGGAGGTTAGCAACCTTAACTATAGATTATCATAAAATTATGGTCATATTAATCAGTAGCTAAGAGTATTGACATTACTAATGATTAGCTAAAGAAAAAGTATGGATCATTGCGAAAAGGGAAATTGAAATGATTGCATAGAAGCGTAGGTACAACATTTATTTCTGATGATTACAAATATAAAGAAAAGGCATGCATGCAGAGACTAGGAAAATCTTAAAACGTGAATGCATGTGATGAGGATCACTAAATTTGTAGGGAACTAAGGGGATGGTTGAATTGGAGTTGGGGGAGATCTAATAAAAGATGGGACTTGAGTGGATGTGTGTGGACTGCAGAAGGGGCATCCAGGAGCAGGACTAGAGGTGAGTAGTTCTGCCATTGCATGTGGAGAGGGAGGTTTAGTAATAGATGGCACTTGAAAGGGAGTGGTAGTGGTCACTGGTTTTTCAGTTGAACTTGGAGTTGGAGGAAATCTGATACCATTGGTGGCAGTGAGAACCACAAATGCAAGCAGAACCAATATGAGGGAATGTAGATTCATGTTTAAGCTCTTGTGAAGAAAATTGGTAACAATTGTAGACTATTTATTGAGGGAGGACAACTTCTAGAATCAACAAGTGCAATTAATTAAGCAAGAAAAATGTAAAATTTTAATTTATCAGTTTCATTTTATACGTTTAAATGCATGTAATTAATTTGTTCATTTATATTCTTTTTATATTTTTTTCATTTCATAATAAATACTTAAAAATATAATTAGGAAAGTATGTTCAAATGTTTTATTGATTTTTTAAAATGATGAATAGTTAAAAAGAAATTTTTTTTTTATTAAAATGTCATATAAATAATAAGAGAGAGAATCTCATAAGAGTTTGTTGTGTGATTAACCACATTTCTTAAATTATAATATAAATATGTATAGAGAAATGGGGTTAAGGTTAGGTGAAAGGTCATGAAATTGTTTTTTACACGATGTTTGAGATTTTCATATTGACATTAAAAAAATATAATTAACATTTTAAATTATATATAAAAATTGTTGCTTAACTTTTTAAGTATATCATTGTTTTCTCATATTAATCATATTTTTCTTACTTATTTTACAATGAATAATAAAGATACAATAAAAGAATATGTTTAATTTTTATTAATTTTGTAAAATAATAAATGATTAAAAATAAAACATCTTACTAAAATAGAAACAAAAGGAAAGAGTGTGATTAATTTATAAGAATGATGGTAAAGGAAAATTGAGATAGGAAATGTGTCGTTGACATGTAGACGTGGCGACTGAACCCTAAAGTGACAGAAAAGTGAGTGTCAATGGCTGTCTAAGCAGATATTCTCTTGTCTTTCCCTATTTTGGATGCCTTTGCATGTTCATGCAACTTGTGACCTTTATATCCCTCCACGCTTCCACAATTTCTATTTTCTATTATTCATTTGCTAAGAGTAAATACTTTGAATGATTGAATGTGTAAGATTTTATTTTATTTTATTTATAAATTGATAGACATTATCATAAACAAAAATTAGACTACAGAACTCATTTTCAGTGCTTATTTTATTTATAAATTGATAGACATTATCAAGAACCCTAAACCCTAACATTTTAAGTGCTTCTTTTGCATGTTAGGAGTGCAGTGTGTGAAACAAAGTCTATCAATTTATAAAAAAAAAAAAATGATGAGAATGAGAGTTGTGTAGTCTAATTTTTGTTTATGATAAAGTCTATCAATTTATAAGAAACAATAAAATTAAAATCTTACACATTCACGTGTTAACAATCATTTTCTAAGAAGTTAACAATCATTTTCTAAGAAATTTACCCATAGAAAATGAATAATAGAAAATAGAAATTGTGGAAGCGTGGAGGGATATAAAGGTCACAAGTTGCATGAACATGCAAAGGTATCCAAAATAGGGAAAGACAAGAGAATATGCATAGACAGCCATTGACACTCACTTTTCTGTCACTTTAGGGTTCAGTCGCCACGTCTACATGTCAACGACACATTTCCTATCTCAATTTTCCTTTACCATCATTCTTATAAATTAATCACACTCTTTCCTTTTGTTTCTAATCATATTGTTGCTTAATAAACATTAAACCTCATGTGAATGCTGCTTAAGAAAAATAAGGTTTTGGTGCTTGATGAAACCACTTCATCTGTTGATACTGTTATGGATAATTTGATTCAGCAAACTCTTACGCAACAGTGCACTTTGAATAACTTATGTCATGAATTAGCATAAAAAAAGTCTTAGACAATGCATACCAATAAACTTTTTTCATTTTTTACTTCCTTGACTAATCTTAGGGTTAGCATTTGCCATAACTTTTGTTGATTTTTAATGTTTAGACCTTATAATTTGGCTGTTTTCATATTTAGTCTTTGAAAATTATGTTTTGTAAGGACTGAAAATGTGAAAATGTAATTTATAAGGATAAATTTTTTTAAAAATAAATTATAGATATAAAAATGAAAGAAAAAAATACAATGACTGGAAATAAAATGTTACAAAAGGTTAGGAACGAAGAAATTTTTTTTTACAATGAATAAAATTGAAAATGCACTAAATTATTATACGTGAATCAAAATGAATATTAGGCCTAAATGCATTATTGTTGAAAAATTAAAGAAAGACATAGGATTGAAAGAAAAATGATATAAAAGTGAAGAGAATGGAAAATATGTTAATAAGAATTCTTTGACTTAACGGGATCACGTGAAACATGATTTTATTATTATTATTATTATTATTATTATTATTATTATATATATGTTATTGGGAAAAATTAATTAATTATTTTCTTAATTAAAAAAATTGTGATTTAGCTTAGTTTAGGAATTTAATTCTTAATAATTAATTTAAATATTTTTATTTTAAAATATTATTAATTTAAAATTAAATTAATTAGAGTTTTAGGATAATCGATATGAATGGTATTAATTGTAAGTCTTGGAGTTGCCGATTGAATAAATAATGTGTACTTTCATATTCAAAATAAAATTCTTGAGTATGATGGGGATTCTCATAATTTTATTTGAATTTGTTGAAAATATTAAGTATTTATTTTTTCTTTTATTTTTTCTTCTTGACAGTTCAAATTCTATAGTTTTACACGTAAACAGATATTGCTTTTCATGATCAGTTAGGTAACGTTTGCCACCTGAATAAAACATTCTTGCAGTCAAGAAATTACTAAGGATCATGATAATCTATTTTTGAACATGACTGATCAAATTGCTCGAGTTTGGACATGTCCATGATTGAGATTATATATATATATATATATATATATATATATATATATATATATTTTTAATGAGTTAAAATGTTCTATTATGTCCAATGACCATAAATGTCGTTAGACCATTCTGATACTGTATTGGTACGTTTATTCTATTCTATGACCTTATGATCTGTATTTATATTATGATTCTTTTCAAAATAGAAAACAAACTTCCATTGCATTCCTTTATTAGCCTATGTTTGGTTATCATTTGTCAAAACTCAGACTGAATTTACTTGAGGCAGAAGGCACTACATACAATAATAGACGTAAGGGACATACCATAGAGAACATCTTATGGAAACAGTTTTCACATTGTAAGATTTCCTCTTTCAAAACTTCTTAATACGGGTTGACTTAGGACATTATATTAAACCTTGGTAAGCATGTGACTCTCCAACAGGCAACATTGTCTTTGGTCCACCACATTTCACACAAACTAAGAGTGCATCAAAATCAATATATTTACTAATTACTTTGTATAAATCTCCCCTGTTAATACTATCTTGGCTCCACCTTGTAATGAGACTTGGTGTTTCATAGCAGATTAAAAGCCTTATTCTACAAACTACATTTTTCGTAAAACAATATCACAAAATCCATGTAATCCCCCAGATTTTCGTCATTGTCAAGAAACTTCAGTTTCTGTGTGTTTCAATCAATGATCGGCAGACTTTTCAAAACTGGAGTTGGACCTCATGGTATACTCAGCAACAAGTTGAGCAAAAGATGATGACTTATTCTCTAGCAACTTTGTTGGAGTGTCATACTCGTCAATAAGTCCTGCATCAATGAACAAATCAGAGAACAAACATAAAGGTAAAAGTAATATCAAAGTTCAGGGTTGAATGACAGTCTTTCCTGACCTTGACTAAGAAGCAGAACCATATCACTGTCGAGAACAGAAGTGATTCGATGTGCAATGGTAATGACTGTAGAATCAGAGAAATGCCGCCTAAGAGTTTGCTGAATCAAATTATCTGTAGCTGTATCAACTGATGCAGTGGCTTCATCAAGCACCAAAACCTTGCTTTTCTTAAGCAGCACTCTGCCAAGGCAGACCAACTGCCTCTGACCCATACTCCAATTCTCACCGTTCTCATTAACTACAGAATCAACTTCCACATTAGCAATTAGATAAAGATTAGATTTGCAATTTATTATATTCAATGAGATTCTATAAGCAACCTGCTGAGTCGAGCTTTCCTTCTTTCTTTCTAACTTCTTCTCCAAGTTGACACTTGTCCAGGGCCTATTTAAAAGAATATAGATGAGTGAACACAATACAAATTTGAAGAACAATTACAAGGATAATGTTATGGGCAGAACATAGTGTCTACTTATAAAACTAACTGACCTCCCAAATTTGTTCATCAGTGTATTCTTCCAAAGGGTCTAGATTACTTCTCACAGTTCCTTCAAACATTGTTGGATCCTGAGGAATAATGCTCAGTCTAGACCTCAAATCATGAAGTCCAATTGAATTGATGTTGATGCTGTCAATCATAACTTGCCCAGCAGTAGGCTCAACAATTCGGAAAAGTGTTTGTATGAGAGTGGATTTACCACTTCCTGTTCTCCCAACAATGCCAGTTTTCAGTCCTCCACGAAATTTACACGTAAGACCACGCAACACAAGTGGAAGATGTGGAGCATAACGAACCTTCATCATGGGAAACATATCATTATAAACATAGAACAAATTCTTGTAAAAACTATCCTATGAAATATGTTGGCATGAGTTTTCTGAACTTCAGAAGCTAACTTCTAACCAATTAGGAAACAAAAACTTAGCATGAATTTCATGAATCCATTGACCAGAAAAGGAAACAGAACAAATGTTATAAACCATGAACATATAATTAGTCGAGCTACCTGTAAATCTTGTATATCAACCTCGCCATATGATGGCCAAGAAGAATTTGGCCGATTTTCTTCAACAACAAGGGGAGGCTCACTAGAAATACAAGTATACTGAAGTATTCTTTCTACTGATATAATTTTGTTCTCCATATTGCAGAGATTCCAAATCATCCAAGCTTGAATCATGTTCAAATTAAGTCCATATGTAACAGCTAAACCAGCAAGACCTTCAAAATCACAAAAAAACATATAAAAGGGAAACAATTATTTTCAAATCCATATTACATTAGCAGATTAAATTTTGATTTGTAACAGATACCAGATTGGAATTACATACCAGGATCAATGACTCCTGGTGGAATAGATATTAAGAATATCAAGGAAAAGGCAAATGTGATAGCAGACAACATATCTAGACGGAAGCACAACCACTCCATGGCACCAGCAATATTGAACTTTGGCCGAGTATACCCATCAGTCAGTTTCATATTTGTTTCCTGAAATCTTGACTGCTGATCAAAACTTCGAATAGTTGAAGTTCCAGAAATTGTTTCAGCAAAGTGTTGAATGATTGGGGCTTTGCAAGTACCACATAAACGTGATAGTTCTCGGGCTGATGGAATATAATATTGCTGCAAAGTTTCAATTCGTAAGGTGTTAGGTATCATCATATAATCACAAAATATTGTATAATGGAGAAAAATTTTGCAAAATAAATTTGGTACATAATCTATGCACGTAAGTAAATCGATTGCCAGACAATGATCGAAATAATGCAGGAAATATATGCCACCTTGTTATTGAGAGGCTGCATGATTAGATTAATACCTGATACCAGATGCTGACTGCTATTACTGGTATAAATACAATGAAAACCTGCCATGCAGCCTGAGACATCACTGCTATAATTCCAAAAAGCTGTATCAGAATAAAGGCAAATGATGCAATTTGGTAAGGAATGTCTGTATCCAATGCACTTTGATCAGTCGAAGCCTGCAAGAGAAGAACACAACAAGATTGTTGAAAACAAATAACAAAAGAAGCGTACTGTTAATCTAGATGGAAAATGCAATTTAAGACACAAAAATCACAACACTTAGAAACAGAAGTAAGAAGTAGAAAGAATGGGGTACACATACTCTGTTAAGGATTCGCCCACTTGGAGTGGAATCGAAGAATGACATTGGAGCCCGGAAAATGCAAAAGTGCATTTTATTGAAAAGTGTAGTGGCTGTTTTATAACCAGCTGTGACAAGAAGCATTGCTCTGGCAAGGATACAGAATGAACTCCCAATGGCCAAAGCAACATAAACTACTATAAGAGTGGTTCCTTCAACAGGTGGCTCCACATCTGTTGAGATGGGAGTTGCCCAAGCCATCCAATAATTGCTTCCAATTTGAAGAGCTTGAAAAAGAATCTGAGCCAACAATATGAATGGTACAAGAGCTCCTCCATATGCTGTTGTTATACATTTCCAATAGACTGAAAACCCAACCTTACCTTTCTCTCTTTCTTCTTCCTGAACAAGCTGGCCTACTGGTTCACTTTTGTTGTCTGTTTTACCATTTTGCTCATCCTTTATCACCTCTTTTTCTTCAAAATCATGTGTACCAGAGGCATTTACATCTTGTTCCGAGGTGCTTATTTCATTAGATACTGCCGCTCCATCCAATGAATCTAGTGTAGACAGAGCTTTTTTGTGTGCACCAACAAGTTCCATAAAATCAGCACCACTATTAAGCAGATCAGCATACTTTCCACATTGAGTAATTTTCCCATCTTTCATGACCTAACAACAAGGATAACATGACAGATTAAAAAACAAACCTACTTTTACATTAATGACAATAAAATTATCAAAACTACTAACCAATATAAGATCAGCAGCAGGTAAGAACTCCACTTGATGAGTGACATAAACCACTGTCTTGGAACTTAAAAGTCCCAGCAAGCATTCCTGCCATACAAAACATAAGGTTAACTTACAAAAATATTAATACTGGTGTCAAGCTGTTAGAAGAACTATATTGCAAAAAAGTTAAATCAGGACCGTTTGTATATTGTAATTTGCAAACAAAATAAAATAGCTCAGGTTATATTGCACATGATAAACAAAATAATAAAATCAAGTTACCTTAAAGAGGTGAGAGCCTGTGTGAGCATCCACAGCACTAAAAGGATCATCAAATAGATATATATCAGCATCTTGGTAAAGAGCACGTGCAATTTGTATTCTCTGTTTCTGTCCACCACTCAAATTTATTCCACGCTCTCCTATAACTGTCTCATCACCAAATGACAAAATCTCAAGATCCTTCTTCAGGGAACAGGCTTCAAGTACCTGCTCATACCTTTCCCTATCCATGGGTTCACCAAACAATATATTATCCACTATCTTGCCACTTTGTATCCATGGTGATTGAGAAACATAGGCCTTTGTTCCGCAGACCTTAAGGATGCCTGATAGCTTTGGTACTTCTCCTAATACACAAGAAAGTAAAGTAGACTTTCCAGATCCAACAGTACCACATACAGCAACCCTCATCCCATGAAAAACTTTTAGATTTATATTTTGAAGTGTTGGGTTAGGCGAAGATGAATCCCACGAAAAGTTCCCGTCAACTATTTCAACTGCAATATCAGAGCTACCCCGGGGAAGCTTCTCTACAACATCAGCCTGCAAGTCATCAAGACGGAGGAATGATGAAATCCTATCAAGAGAAACTTTGGTTTGTGCTATCATTGAAATTGAATCTGGAAGACCATAAATTGGCTCTTGAAGAATCCGAAATGTTGCAAGTGCAGACAAGATCTTCCCTGATTCAAGGGGGATCCCTAAAAGCATACAAGTACCAAAAGTAACCACAGATACAAATGTGGGGGCACCCCAAAACACAAATGTGGTCATGGCTGAAGTATATAGAAATCTTTTTAACCAGCCTTGCTCAGTTTCCCTAAGTTTATTAATCTTTGATAGAAACTTCATTTCCCATCCTTGTAATTTGAGGATCCTCATGTTCCTCAAAATCTCAGACGTGGTCTTCATTCTTGTATCTTTTGACTCCATCAACTTCTTTTGAAACTTCTCTTGCAACGACCCCAAGGGAACATTAGCCAACATAATAACAATAGTTGCAACAAAAGCAGCAATTGAAGCCAGACCAAGGTTTTTATACAAAATCAACAAGGCCAAAGTAACTTGCAAAGCCACCATCCACAAATCATGGATGTACCAACTGAAAACACCAATTCTTTCAGCATCAACAGTCATGAAATTGATTATTTCCCCAGAAGTGTGCACCTGTTTTGACTGAGAAGAAAGTGTCAGAGCCTTGTTATAGATCATCGTGACAAGCAGTGCCCGGGCTCGAAGTCCAATTTGCTGCAACCTAAAGAACCAATGTCGTTGAGACAGACACTCAACAAGCTTTGCAAAGAAAAACGCAGAGACCAAAACATAGCCCTGGTTTTCATACAGCCGTTTTCCATCAAGGTACTGAACAAAACTATCAATAAGATAAGGACCAACATAAGAAGCCAAAGTGTTTAACAATGCAAGAAAACCTGTGAATATAATCTCTTTCCACGCAGACAACACTAACGACTTCACTAGCTTAAGTGTGGTAACAGTATTAATTGCTCCAGAATCAGCTTCAAGCTTATCTCTGAAAGTTGGAAAAGCACCAACTACACTATCTCTAGTGTCTAGTTGAGGAACATCCTCAAGGTCCAAAGTCTTCTTATGGCCAACAGCTATAAGAGGACCCACCCAAGAGAATGTAAGAAGGCTCAAAATTCCAGCAGATGAGAAAGGGGTAACAGTGTCACCACCCTTGGTCTCTTTTGAGCCCAATGAATCACCAACATTTGTATCACCATTCAAAAGAGGTTCATGAATACCGTTATGTATTTCACCCTCGTTTTTCACAAAATACCCCACGTAACAGAAGAACAAACCAACAAAAGTGGACACCACATCAGAAACCAAGTACTGAGTCGGCAAAGCCACGTGTCTCTTGTAGAGAACAACAATGTCCACCACAAAGGAATAGCAAGAAACAAAGAGGTAGAAGACACACCAAGCTTTGAAGAAGAACGAGAACCTTCTCTGGCCAGAACTGAAGAACCCCTTTTGCAAGCAAAGACCAATAAGGCCCCAAGCAAGTGTTTTCAGCGCCAAATCAAAAAGGGTAACAAGCTTTTCCTCTGACCATCCACTTCTATACCAATAGAAGTAATTAAACAAACAGAGGACGAAACTGAAACCAGAAACACCAAGAGAACAAAACACAGTCGTTTTGAAGAGTGTGTTACTGCGTTTCTCCTTAGACTCATCCCTGGCTTGTGCTGTGACTTTCCTCCAAACCCATGACAGCAAAACCGCCACGAGCAACAGAAGGTGGACAAAACCCGATAACCCATGAAGGAAAACGGGTTTAACAAGCACACTTGTAGAAGGGTGAATGAGGAAAATGGGTGAGAAAACAGAAAACATACTTAAAATGTACTATTAATCAGCAGAAAAACAAATGTTTTTTTTTTCCTTTTCTGGCGTAAGTTGAAAATGTGGTGTGTGTTGTATGAACTATGAACTACAAAAGAGTGGAATACAGTGTAGAAGATGAAGTTTTTGAGGTTATAAAAAGAGGGTGAAACTTTACAGAGAAATAAGTCAAAAATGTGTAGAAGAGAGAGAGAGAGTCAAAGTTCCTTGGGCATAGGGTAACGTGGTGAGCAAGACTTGAGTTTAGTTGACTAGTTGACTGAGGAGCCAAAGACAAAAGAGAGACAAAAAGGGGGTGGCATTTTCCAGGAAGAAGAAGGAAAAGTTTTTGCCTTGAAAGAGACACCCACTCACTCACGCTTCTGTGAGTTCTCAAGAAACAGAATGAGCCTTCACTTCACATTTCTGCTGAAAGACAGAGTTTTCTAAACACACACATGTATGTGTGGATATATAATATATATATATATATATATTAGGTAACCATAGGTTTTGCATCTACGAAAGGGGCATTTAATTTGACTTAAAGATATTTTTTTATTTTATATTTTTAAATACTTTATTAATATTTTTTACTTTTTATCAAATTATTATTAATTATTATATAAATATTTTTCTATGAAATTAATTATATAAATATTATCAAATTATTTTTAATGATTAATTATCAAAGTAGTACTATTATTAATTATATAAGTATTATTAATGATTTTTATCAAATTATCATTAATTATATCAATTTTTTCGCTTAAAATTTTTATGACATTAAATTATTCTTTACTTTTATAATCTTTTCTGGTTTGCTTTTAATAAAGAAGATAATTTTTCTTAACAATGATAAAATTAATATTTTCTTTAATTTATTAACTAGTTTATTTAATTATTTATATACCCTCTCCCATGCAGAAATAGTGGTTCTGTTGGAATTTTTTTTTTTTTTCTTGGTCCAACATGTAGAATTAAGGTGACGTACTTATAGTTA
The DNA here is from genome assembly GCA_026586105.1 of Hylodesmum podocarpum. NCBI lineage: Eukaryota > Viridiplantae > Streptophyta > Magnoliopsida > Fabales > Fabaceae > Hylodesmum > Hylodesmum podocarpum. The sequence goes on along the minus strand of JALJEV010000519.1, from coordinate 1,136,725 downwards.
ACTAAACAAGTTAGTAATTATTAATTAATTAAGGTGGTCCAACATGTAGAATTAAGGTGACGTACTTAATTTTTTAATTTTATTTAAAATTTGTTCTTAAGTTTTCGTCTTAAGTTCATATTATTTACTTGTATTATTTAAATTAATTATAAAATATATTATAAATTTCAACATATTTAGTTAATTTTTAATTATCATTGCATTACACAGAATATGTTGCATGAATATTTATTTGTGGCCGCATGTTCTCATAAATGTTGACACGAAAACAAAGATTATGCAGCAGATACTACACACTAACCAAAGTACTATCACAAATCCGAAGATCAGTTTTCCTCCATTTATTAAATATTTCCTTGGTTGTTCATATTTCTTGTCATAAATTCACTCTCCTAAAAACATGTGAGCCCTCACTATTTTAATTTTATTCCTTTTAAGAAAAATGACAAGCAGTGACATACAAAAATATTAAATATTGATTGATATGTTTGATACAGTTATAAATGGGAGAATATATATATATATATATAGTAAATAAATATTATTAATTTTATTTAATAATATCATAAATTTAATAAAAGTACATATCTTGAAAGATAAAATATTAAGATGTTTCTTTTTTCAATACCCCTTTTGAAATAAAAATAAAAAGAAGAAGAAGAAGAACTTAGTTTTCACAAGATTGTGGATGTTGCTCATTCACATGCAGAGACTTATATGGGTTTGTGGGGTCCATCTTACAACTAATGGGCCAAGCCTGTCCAAATTGTACAATAAAGTCCAAACACTTGTTAACTCTATTATATTTGTCGTATCAATCAAACAAAAATTTAAATAGCATTAAAATGGTGTACTTTATTTATTTTTTAAAAAAAAATTAAAAATAAATAAATAAAATTAAATAGGTCAATTTGACTTGGTAGAACAAGTTAACTATACCAGATCGGGTAAAAAAATTGTAGCCAGTGAGAAATTTAGCACGACTTAGCCTAATTGTTTCAGACCTTCAACTATACTAGTATTCATTCAGTCCTGCTCAAGTTAATGTTTTGCTACTTCAGATTTGTTTGAATTTCCTGTTTCAATGTAAGGTTATCTTGGTACTGAATTTATCAATTTCCAATAAACCTTTCATGATGAGTTTCAGATGAACAGATGAAAATAATTTAGTAAACAACTACAATAAATAGACATGACAATTAATTATAAACGTGAAAAGAAATAAATATGTATATTTATACATATATGTTCCGTGTGTGAATTGGTTGATTAGTTACGTGTTATAATTGACTACGAAATAAAATTCTTAACAGAGCTGTTGGGAACTTGATTCAGTCCACAGTTGAATGCAAAATTTCTTTCAGAGTATTTAAAACGCCCCATCACTGACAACTCCCCCTGGGTTGAAAGTATGCAACTTTCTGTACATCTATAGATATGCATCCACGATACATTGGACTAAACTATTATAATTATGAAAACATGCAACTGTTAATGCATATTTTATGCATCCATGATACTTAATAATTTATACTTTAACCAGATATAGTAGATGGCTTAGAATGTAATACCAGTTAAAAAAGTATACCTTTATAAATACATAAGCACTGTGAAGACCATATCTATGATATACAATTAAAACATGTATATTCTTAAGACTTTCACATATAAAATTGGCTAGAGAAACACCTGTTCTTGGTTTTCTTAGTGAGGGGGAATTTAGACAAAAGGCTCAGTTAGTTGTTTTCAATGTAACTAAACAAAAGTTGCACCATCTACCTTGGTGCTGAGTTTAATCCAGACTTGACTGCCGAAGTTTTACTTCTCTTTTCAGATGCAATAGCTCGTGAACTTAATGGGAGACTATCCAGATTGAGTGTATCATCTGAGGAAATAGATGTGGAAGAAGAAACTTCATTATCTAATTCCCTTTTTCTTTTGTGTTGGACTGCATCTGATGAATTTGGATGCGCCTTGTCTGAAGTAATTTGAGGAATAGCTTTCTTTCCATGAAATCCTTGTGATGTACACCCAAAGTCGTCATCGTCATCGTCATCATCATCATCTAGGTTTATGACCTCAATAGTTTTTTTCAATTCCAATCTGAAACCACCTGCAGCAACAAAGATATGTTAAAACTTACATAACATTACTTTGGTTAACATAATACTTCAAACAAAAACTAGGAGAATATGCATGAGCTAAAGTTCCTTTCTGTACTTGTTTGGTCCATACCATTCGATCAATCTCTTAGAATCCAAGGCCTTGTGGTTATATAAACTCTCTTTTCCTTTTCAAATTCAGATCCAGATTGACTGTAGTCAAGCAACCACGCAGTGCACACAGTCACACGGATCCTACAGTCCATATTGGTTTCTTTTGTTTCATTTTTTAAATTTCCAAACAAATGTTGTTGACCTTAAAACTGAATAAACTAGTAAAGGCTCTCTGTTTGATATTGAAATGTATACCTGTTTGATTGGCAACTAGAAGGATAGATTCATGAGCATTTTTTGTCGAAAATCCATTTTTAGAAGTGTTGGCTGATTGGAACAAGTGACATAATTATGGGATGAATTAACATTAGTACCACCATCAGATAACATTCCAATGTGGTTCTGTGATCGCTCAACTGCTAGTGTTTCAATTTACTTTTGTGTATCTATTTTTTCTGCCTTTTCAATCTGAGTTTGCTAAAACAATTGCAGGAGGGGGAGCACTTTGCTAAAGAGAATGGAATGTTTCACATGAAAACATCTCTCAACACCATCTTCAACAGATGGTTCTCTAATCAAGAATCGGTTCTTATTTTCACATCTCATTGGAGTGAGTTGACGTGATATTTAGGTGGAAAACTAGTTTTTCTATAAGAACTCATAAAAATTAGTAAATTATGAAAAGAAAGGGAAAAATGATATAAAGAAGATAAATTGTAAAATCTACTCAAATTAAAATAAGAATCTAAAACATTGGAGTAAAACAATAACTGAGCATTTGAATTAACAGATATACTACTATTTATCACAGAGAGTTAGCTTCACAAAATAAATCAACAGCAGTAAGTAGCTGTTCTTATTTGCTAAATATGCAGCTAAGAATGTAACAAGAGTTTTCATCCCAAAAGTTTGCTTGTCATGACAAGTATGCATTGGGGGAAAAAAAAAAAAAAACTTAACAAAAAACTGCTTGTACATGACAGATATGCATAAGGGGCTGAAGAATGAATAGAAAAAAGAGAGATATTTAACTCTCAAGATCCATGTGACTGTGTACAACTGCATGGTTCCTAAACTTCATTCAACCAAAATCCTTCAAATTCTAGAGTAATTCTAAAAAGACTCTTTCAATCACTCTCTTAATCCAATAAATTTGATCAAACTCAATATTTTTAAAGCAACATCATAAAAATGTAAATCTATAACATATAGAAAGAGATACAAACAGAATTCAATTTCCATACCTGATGTGCCTAGTGCCTGCTTGTTCCCTTTGCCAGAATTGTCAGCAATGTCATTTTCAAGCTTGTAGTCACCAAAATCCTCTTCTTCTTTGACAACACAAGTAACACCAGGATTAAGCTCCAATTCATTGTTTCCACAACCAGAGGAATCTATACTCATCAAAACCTGCAAATCATTCTCCATCTCCCCAACCTTGTCACAGAGTTCACTAAATTTCTTATCCAAAGACAGAATCATTCCCTCTCCCCTACGCTTCTCACATTCCAATTCACCCTTTTCAGTCTTCAACTTCTCTATGACACTCAAATTCTTCTTCACTGCTTCCTCCAATTCACCATTCTTCACTCTAACTGCATCAAGAGCAATCTTGTCTGCAACCTTCTCCTTCTCCAAAAGACGAACCTTTACCCCAAGTTGAACCACGAATGGATCATCAACTCGCCATTTTTTCGCCAACTCCTTCAGCTCAAAAATTTCACTCTCTAAAGCAATGTTCTTCTGCCTTAGCTTCTCAATTGTGTTCTTATCATCTAAACCATTCTCCTTAACTTTTTTCAACAACTTCTCATAAATTTCTCTAGATTTCACCCCTTTTTCACAATCTTCCTCTCTCTTTTTAAAATTTTCTTCAGCTTCAATCCTCTTGAGCCTCTCAACTTCAATCTTCTCACGTAGTGACACAATCTCTGAATGAAGTTTGCCATCCCTTCTCAGCAATTCCTCTTCAACTTTATCAAACTCTTCAGCTTGGTAAGCAGCACGCGTCTCATAAACAAGCTCCGAAATGCTCATCTCCCCATAGTTCTTAGGAATGATCGTAGCTGACCCAGGAATTGTTCTGGTCTGAAAAGCCATTAAAAGTTCAAAAGTTGCAAACTTTGAGAGAGAAACGAAGGTTTCAAGTAATGGCACTTTGCAAATAAGGCTGAAATGTCTTTTCAAATTCTTTTCTTTAAGTGGTAAACGAAAGGGACAGAGCTTTTGAACAATGTGGTTATTTCTTCAGAATTCAGACTTGCTTTTTTCATGTGTTTCTTTCTTCACACCATTTGTAGGATTTTTATTTGCCAAATATATACACACACTTTATTGTGAAGGAATTTTATACTCTTTTCTAGTTGACTCAAACCCTTTTTATCTTTCATTTTATATTATTATTATTATTATTATTATTATTATTATTATTATTATTATTATTATTATTATTATTATTATAGTTGAAGGAGCTTACACCATTTTGGTTCAGATTCAATAAAAAAAATAAAAATTATTGGGTGATAATAGTGCTGACCAGTGTCCTTTTGTTTTTTTTCTTTACAATGGCTGGTCATTGTCCTGTTAAGAAATTAAAAAAATTAATTTATAAATTATGGATGAATATTAAAAATAGAAAAAAAAATATTTATCACTTCTGAGATGGATTTCTCAAAACTTCAAATATGCATTATTAAATGAGCACTCCCTTTTAAGTTTTTTTTTTTTTGGAAATTAATGGATGATATTTTAATCCTTTATATTTTTAGTAACTAATTTAAGATTTTACACAAATTTAAAATAAATAAACATTAGTTCATTCTTAAAAAAAATGTTTAGTTATCAATTTGGTCTAAATAATTTCATAAATTTTATTTTTAGTCTCGATAGTTTAAAAGTGGTCATTCTAATCTTTCTATAAAAATGGCAATTTTTTCTTAAAAAGTTAAGAAAATAAACAAAGTTTATAACTTTTTAACATAATCAAATAAAATAAATTAGTAAATATAAAATTATTAGAAAAATAAAAACATTTGAAAATTAATAAAAAATTTGTTACTGAAACAAAATACATATTATTTTTAAAAATTTAAGGTTAAAATTATTTAAAAATTAAAAAAAGTTTATAACTTTTTAACATAATAAATACAAAAATCATTTTTATTCAAAAATTTAGCTAAGGAATTGGTTCCACGGGAACCCGATATGGTAATTGAGAAGATAAAAAAGAAAATTGTTTGACGTTAGTAGATCGGTTCCCGGAACTGATTTCATTTGTAAGAAAAACATACTTTCTAGAGTAAGTGAAAAATGAAAAAAAAAAAAAAAAAAAGTACGAGATCGGTTCCTTTCTGTATCTTAGGAATTATTACCAAACGAGGATTTTTGTTTTTCTTTTGTTTTTCTGGTAAAAAAGTATGGGATGTTGTACTTCTTTTGGTCAACATGTTGCACCAGAGAGATGAAATAAATAACTCATTCAATCGTTTTCAAATTTCAAGAGCTATGAATGTGAATTACAGAAAATAATAGTAGTACAATTTAAAATGAGAGGAAGTATGACACATTAGTTTTTGATATTTAACGTGTTTGATTAGGTGTTATTGTGGCCAATGCCCAATAGGAAGCACACACAACAGTTATGGCTCTTGAGAACATTACTATATGACACAACAGTTTCAAGGAAGGCATCTTGTAATGTGGCGCCTTCAGTTTAGTTGGAGCCAAAAGGAACCATAATATTATAACACAATTTTATATATGTTAAACACGTGAATCAATAAAATCGAAGATGTCATACAATATAGCAAAAAGTTAGTCTATACTAAATAGGTACCGTGACTTGTAACATCATATGACTCAGTTATAATAAGTTTCAAACCAATCCTATCTTCCTAATTTTCTTAAAAAACGAACCGAATTTAGTCTTTTTGCCTCGTTATACAATAAGTTGGAAATGACTTTCACTCGTTTATTGATAGTATGATATGGCTATATAATAATAGCCTTAAAAGATACGAGCACAGAATTAGAAAACAAAATCCAAATCTTTAACTAAAACAAGGAAACTGATCCCAAATCACAACAACATTATCCTAAATAACAGCACACTTTATTAATACAAAGATAAATTTCAAACAGCAAATCCCAAAATCTTAACAGAATATGTAATTATTTATTGTTAACTTGTAGTGAGTGATAAGTGATAGGAATCAAGTGCAGCTCCTGTTTTCTTTTAACTGTCAAGCCAAAGGTTTCAGTCATATCAAGTTCTTCAGGCATTTTTCCTTGAACCATCTTCCAATCAAAATGGAAAAGTAAGTTTGCAAGTGAGAGTTCAACATTAGCAATGCCAAAATTGATCCCAGGGCATATCCTTCTTCCAGCTCCAAATGGTATCAACTGACACTCAGCACCTTTGTAATCAATTGAGCTATCAAGGAACCTTTCAGGATAAAATTTCTCAGCTTCAACCCAATGGTTAGGATCCCTCCCAATTGCCCATGCATTAACAATGACCTTGCTTTTGGCTGGTATCTCATAGCCATTAATCTCACATTTCTCACTGCATTCCCTTGGGAGAAGCAGTGGAGCTGGTGGATGTAGACGAAAAGTTTCTTTGATAACTGATCTCAAGTATTTCAATTCAGCAATACTTGCTTCATCCACATACCCTTTTCCATCAAAGACCCTTCTTACCTCAGTTTGTGCTTTCTCCATCACCCTTGGATTTTTCACCAGTTCTGACATTGCCCAATCCATAGTTGTTGAAGTAGTGTCACTTCCAGCACTGAAAATGTCCTGAGAAGTGCGTTGGAGAGTTACATTACATGACAAGTTGAATAATAACCAAGGATTCATCACAGAATCAATTTTATCAGTTTACCCTAATGCATATCATAGTCTAAATGCATATTTTAAAAGCAGTACTTCAGTTCAAAACGTAAGAGGAGTATATAACTAACTACATATAAGATAACAGAAGTTTTTTACATTATCATCTGATAGCAATTCATCATGTATGGTAAATTTGTTGACTTAGATGACAATTACCTTAAAAGTACCATAAAAGTCACATGAAACATGATTTGTAATTGGTTGAGAGTGTAAGCAAGTAAACTCAAAATAAAATAGGACAGCTCTTATAAGGTTTGGAAATGACTCAACTTTGAAAATTTTGCATGTATTTCTATAGGTGAAATACTAAATAAGATAATCGTTTTGACTATATTGTAAAAGATGTGCAAGACCAGTATTATCAACCCGAATCTGACGGCATCAAGCAATCATCAATTGAGAAAAAAAAAAAAGCCATATCTAGAAAATATTTGATTTGATTTAACAATCTTTGTAATTAGATTTTTAACAGAAACATACTGACCATAATGGTTGCTTTGACAACACTGTCAGTCAGGGGGTGTTGGAGGTCACCATTCTTCTGAAGCCTTAAAAGAACATCAACTAAATCTTCCTGATTTTCTCCACCAACAACATCCTGTGTGTCCAAATTTTTGTCTCGGTGATCCCTAACAATGCTCGCAAGTATCTTATCCATTCCTCGATGGATCTTCTCAATTCTAAACCTGATACCACTAAGGACTTGAAGAAATCCAATGGAAGGAAACAAATCAGCAACAGAGAATCCTCCAACTGTCTCAGAGACACCCTTCATAAATTCTATATAGGCCTCTTGGTCTTTGGATTTTTTACCAAATGACATCCGTGATGTCAACCCATATGCCAATGAATCAATCTTCTTACTGAGATTGATAGGTGACCCTTCACTCAAAGATATCTCTTTGACAAGATTTTTCAACTCTTGTTCCCTGATTGATCTGAAGGAGTCAACGCGCTTTGGTGTAAGTAGTTCCATGGTGCAAATCTTTCTCATCTGCCTCCAATAAGTTCCATATGAGCTGAAGGTCATGCCCTTTGAGCCATAAGTGATAACATCAGCAGCAAGCACATGAGGCCTATTTGCAAAGATGATATCATGAGTGTTCATCACTTCTCTCGCCATTTCAGGCGAAGATATGATTATGCAGCTAAGCTCACCAAGTTGCATATGCATGATAGGACCATATTGATGTGCCAATTCTGCTAGGGACCTATGTGTCAGAGTTCCAAGGTTGTGTATGTTCCCTATTAGAGGTAGCTTCCTTGGTCCTGGTGGCAACTTGGACTTTGAATTCTTGGTTTTTGATCTCCAAATTATGTTGATTAGCATCAACACAATGAGGAACAAAGGAAGGATTGTAGATGAAGAAATAGGAAGCTCCAACCCCATGCTAGCAAGTTAGCTCAGGTTAGCCAAGTAGTGGTTTTTCAAATCAAAACTATATATTGGAAAAGTATGGTTTGACTTATGAATTATGAACCTATGATCCCCATGATTAATTTGCCATGCTGAGATCAACTAAATTGAAAATCGAAATGTTGAGATGTTCAATCACAGAGATTATTATGATCAATCATTTGGTCATATTTATGAAAATTGAAAGCACAAATTGCACGGAGAAGTTATTAAAAATTATGTAACCAATCAGGTTGTGGCTTGTGCAAAGACCATGGAGGAAAAAAAGTATTATAATATTTAGCCTCTCACTTTCATGGTGCTTAGTATACGTTTAGTGTGATTAGTTCTATAGAAATTAAAGTAAAATTATCTAATTATAATACTTTCTTAGTGTTATTAAGGTTAACAGATTTTTTATATTTTAAAATTAGTTATTAAATTTAAGTACTTTGATAGTATACATTAGAAATTAAAGCAAATTTATTTTCAATTTTAAATTACGGTTATGGATTTTTCTTATTGTCATTATTATATTTTAATTAAAGGAGATATTTAGAATTATGTATAAATTATAATAAAATTATAATAAGTAAATTGATACGGACAATATGAATTGATATGTATATTTAGATTATTATTTTTTAATACTTTATTTAGATTATTATTAAGATATTATTTTATGATTTAATATGTTTTATTTAAGGGTATTTGACCAAAGAAAAAAGAAGTTCTGCAGACAATGACATCCAAATAAAATATATTTTGGATATAGGCAAAGATGAATGGAATAGACAGAACAGGGCTTGAATATGTTATAAGCACATGATTGAAGTGTGAAAGGGTCAAAATATCAAAACACAAGTACAGATACAAAGGATGATGGATTTTTGAAACTGCAAAAGGTTAAAGTTCAAGATTTTCCACAAGGGTCACTTGTTGAGCCAGACATATGCAGAAGCCTTATGCTACAACTGCTCAAGCATTTAACTTTATTTGGGTTATTATACCATACTTAAAAGAACACTTTATTTGGTTTAGTGTAATCTTCAAAATATTAATTTGGGTTTAATCATATAATATTAATTAAGTCATAAGAGGACATGAGAAGATATAGGCAAAGAAATACATGAGGTTGTAGCTCAGCATGACAAATCAACAAATAGTCTTATGTGTGAGGAAATCAGAAGTGAAAAAAAATCCACATGGCAGCTTCTAAGGTTTTAGCTTAGCATCCACATGCAAAATTCTAAACTTATAGCTCAGCAAATTCATGAGTTGTGACTGTGAATTCTACAGAAAATAAATTTTTAGGACTTGTTCTATTATACAAGCCAGATTTTAAAAATAAGAGCAAGAAGTATGACAGATTAGTTATTCATAGCATAAGAGCTTGATTCTATATTGTAGCTAGTGCCTGATGAGTACACACAACAGGTATGGCCTTAACTAAGAAAAACTATTACATGGTCCTAGTTCACCATGTGTTCATGGTCTTAAATAATTTTCGCATAACATGTAACTAAAATATTCAATTTACCATAAAGAGTTAATAACACTAAATTATAAGTTACTTAAAAATTGGTCAGTGGTTTTAGATTGATGTATTCAGAATTCAACAACTTCGGAATGACTTTCGCAGGTTTATTGATAATCTGATATGGCTACATCACAGCCGTACAAGATAAGAGCAGAAAATTAGAAAATCAGAATCCAAATCTTCAAATAAAACACGGAAACAGATCTTAAATAACAACTTCCATAATCCTAATAATAGGACTCTTTATTAACATAAAGATGAATGTTAAATAGAAAATCCCAAATCTTAACAGATCTATCTAATAATTTATTCTTAACTTGTAGGTGAGTAATAAGTGATCGGAATTAAGTGCAAATTCTGTTTTCTTTTCACTACCAAGCCAAAGGATTCAGTCATATCAAGTTCTTCAGGCCTATTCCCTTGAGTCATCTTCCAATCAAAATGGAAAAGCAAGTTTGCAAGTGAGAGTTCAACATTAGCAATGCCAAAATTGATCCCAGGGCATATCCTTCTTCCAGCTCCAAATGGTATAAAATGAAACTCAGCACCTTTGTAATCAATTGAGCTATCAAGGAACCTCTCAGGATAAAATTTCTCAGCTTCAATCCAATGGTTAGGATCCCTCCCAATTGCCCATGCATTAACAATGACCTTGCTTTTGGCTGATATCTCATAGCCATTAATCTCACATTTCTCACTGCATTCCCTTGGAAGAAGCAATGGAGCTGGTGGATGAAGACGCAACGTTTCTTTGATAACTGATCGTAAGTACTTCAATTCATGAATATTAGCTTCATCCACATACCCTTTTCCATCAAAGACCCTTCTTACCTCACTCTGTGCTTTCTCCATCACCCTTGGATTTTTTACCAGTTCTGACATAGCCCAATCCATAGTTGCTGAAGAAGTGTCACCTCCAGCGCTGAAAATGTTCTGAAGGAAATGTGGGGAGTTACATTACATGACTAAACCGTTGAATAATAACCAAGGAATCATCACAGAATCACTTTTATCAGTTCACCCTAATGTAAATCATAGTCTATAAATGCAAATATTTTGAAACCAGTACTTCGGATTAAAACATTAGATGAGTATATAATAAACTACATACAAAATAAAAGATAAAAGGTTGCATACTCAGTTTGTTGACTTAGATAACAACTACCTAAAAAGTCACACGAAACTTGATTATGATTGGTTGACAGTATACAACCATTAAACTCGAAATAAAATAGGACAGCTCTTTATAGGTTTTAAAATGTCTCAGATTTTGAAATTTTTCTTGGTTTTCTATGGGATAAATATTAGAAAAGATGAATGTTTTGACAATATTGTAAAAGATGTACAAGGCCAGTATTACCAATCATACTTTGATTGCCTCAAACAATAATCAATTGAGAAAAAAATCCATATTTAGAAAATATTTTAATTGATTTCACTATCTTTTTAATTTTGCTTAGATTTTTAACAGAAACATACTAACCATAATGGTTGCTTTGACAACATTGTCAGTTAGGGGGTGTTGGAGGTCACCGTTCTTCTGAAGCCTTAAAAGAACATCAACTAGATCCCTCTGATTTTCTTCACCAACAACATCCTGTGTATTCGAAGTTTTATCTCTGTGATCCCTAACAATGTTCTCAAGTACCCTATCGATTCCTCGATGGATCTTCTCAATTCTAAACCTGATCCCACTAAGAACTTGAAGAAGTCCAATGGAAGGATACAGGTCAGAAACAGAGAACCCTCCAGCTGCCTCAGAGGCACCCTTCATAAATTCTATAAAGGCCTCTTGGTCTTTGGATTTTTTACCAAATGACATCTGTGATGTTAACCCAAATGCCAATGAATCAAGCTTCTTACTGAGATTGATAGGTGACCCTTCACTCAAAGATATCTCTTTTACAAGATTTTTCAACTCTTGTTCCCTGATTGATCTGAAGGAGTCAACGCGCTTTTGTGCAAGTAGTTCAGTGGTGCAAATCTTTCTCATCTGCCTCCAATAAGTTCCATATGGGCTGGTGGTCATGCCCTTTGCGCCATAAGTGATTATATCAGAAGCAAGCCTAGGTGGCCTATTTGCAAAGATGATATCATGTGTGTTCATCACTTCTTTCGCCATTTCAGGTGAAGATATCACTATGCAGCTAAGCTCACCAAGCTGCATATGCATGATAGGACCATATTGATGTGCCAATTCCGCTAGGGACCTATGAGCCAGAGTTCCAATGTTGTGTATGTTCCCTATTAGAGGTAAATTCTTTGGTCCTGGTGGCAACTTGGACTTTGAATTCTTTGCTTTTGATCTCCCAAGTATATTGATTAGCATCAACACTATGAGAAACAAAGGAAGGATAGTAGATAAGAAAATAGGAAACTCCATGCTACCTAATTAGTTGGCTATGGTTAGATAAGTAATGGCTTTTCAAATCAAAGATTATATAATCACCAGAAGCTGAAAGCTTGGAAAGCTATGGTTTGGCTTTTGAACTTATATATGAACCTCATTCGATTTGTCAACGGAGTGGTTAACTAAAAGGAACATTCAAATGAAAAGATGTGCACTAATAGAGATTATTATATATCAATCATGTTCATCATATGTAAGATAATTGAAAGCACAAAATGCACGGAATATCTCATTGACATTGATTGAGTAACCAATCAAGCTATAGTTTTTTAAAAACACGTGATCATGCATTTTACATTAAGGTTATTTTATTAGAGATATAGCTGAAATTTATAGAAAGTTTTTTTCTTTGAAAAACAAAAGAAGATATTTTTATTCATGTAGCACGTAAACATGTTTTTAATAGGGTTTTATTTCTCAAATGTTATCTTTAAATTACCTTCAAATTTTCAATATTTATTTATCGGGTGACATATACTCCCAAGATATCATTATTTTTTATTGGTACTATATTGCATGACAAGAGTTAATGACTACATTTGTTATGTTTTATTATTGTGTGACTTTACTATTTTTTATTTTTATTATTATTGATTTTATAAGTTAATCTTTTCATGTTTATTTGTTTTGACACTTGTGATATCCTTAATGGTTGGGTGCGAGATAATTAATGGATGGAGTGAATCCTCGAAGATCTCTCATTTTTCTTAATTTTATAGGCCTTTATGTTTCCTTGAGACTGATGCTTTTATTTTATCATTTGTATTTTTGTTTAGATTAAAAGATTTATAATAAATGTTGATGTTATTGACAAGTATAAAATTATGATATTTAGCATCATTTATTTTTAGTCTCGATTCCTCTCACAACGTTGACCTTATTATTTTATAAATCAAATTAAAGAATTGTTTTCAAATATAATAATTGAAGTGTGATCGCACAAAGTTTAAGGCCTTTGTTGAGAAAAATTATTACATGGTCCAAGACCATCTTGTGTTTATGGAATTTTTGACATAACATATGTCTAAAATTTTCAATTTACCGTAAAAAATTAAGAGTTTTAAAGTTATGCTCTAAATAGTGAAGTACAGTTTTATAAGCTTATTTAATTATAAATTAGATTTTGTATAATGCGTTAGTATTTTATTATCAAAGTCGTTAAATTTATCATATATTATGATTTATAATTGGTTACTGAATAAAACAGTGTGCACTTGCAAGTGCCTAATCCTTTTTCTCTAAGAAATTAAGATCATCTCTTACTCAAATGTAGTTTTTAATTCTAATAAGTACTCAGCTCCTTAACAAAAAAGAAAATGATTAGAGAAAGTTCTTCTTATTTAAGCAATGGTTCTCTCACAATAAACTTTGGTTGAGAATTCTTTAATAATTAAAAAAGTTATTATAAAATAATAAGAATCAACTATTACGATGTGAACTGTTAAAATAAAAATAAAGTTTATTTACACGTTAAGTCCACTGAAACTCATTTAAATATCTTTTTAAGAAGCTTATCAATAAAGATGCTCTAATAACCCTTAATTATGTTATGTGAAAACTTAAATTGATATAATCAGAATCCAACAACTTGGAAATGGCTTTCACTCCTTTATTGATAATTTGAAATGGGTATATGATAATTCTTCAAATGAGAGTTATCAGCATAATTTTTATAAGTGAATGCCGGTTCACTCAGATTTATCAAACTAGAGTAGTGTTTATTTGTCTTCAAGATCATTTTACATGGGACTCTTTGATGATTTATTTAAGTATTTCAAGATATAAGTGCGGCAAAAATTAGAAGAAATCGAGGAGGATAAAGCATCTTGCGCGAGGTAGATCTCAGCTCGCACAAAATGAGGTCACAACAAAGTCAATTCTGCCTCTACCAAAACATTTTGCGCGGGACATGCCTCAACGCAACGTGCAAGACAAGTGCTCAATGTTGTCAATATTCGCCTCTATAACTTCCTCTCGCGCAAGACAAGACGCATTATAACTCTGTGAAATGAGTGCAGCCCAAGCCCAATGCATATCAATTATAAAGAGAAACCTAATTGAAGAAAAGGATATGCGAAGACAGAGATTGAAAACCAGAGTACCACATGAGGCCTAGGAGAAGAGAAAAGCAAAATGTAGAAGACAATCATCACTTATCCTCCTTCGCGGAAGTCGATCGTCTATGTATTATTCTCTATTTGATTATTCTTGTACCATGACTCTGATTATCATGAACGAAATCTTTCATTGATTGGGAGAAAGATGTAACCCTAATATATTATATTCTAATAAAAATAGGTCAGTTGTATGATTGCAAGTTATTTCTTTTGATCTTAACACTTTTATTAATTAGTCACTAATGAATTGATCCTAAACATAGGGGAATTTTAAAAAAAGAAACTTAGATGGGACTGGAGAAATAACCATCACTTAAATCATGTCTTGGAAATAAGAGTAGAAGGTGGTGGGAATACATAACATCATACTTATCCAAAATTCATGGATTAAAACCTCTAATTAACTTAGTTTAACTTAAGATTAATTAATTGGGTCAAACTTAGGCGGCATATTTGATTTGTGAGGGATGGATATGATAATAGGAATGTTAATCATCGAATCGTATAAATTGAATAATCAAAGAAGGGGAATAGATAGATTAGTTGTGAAATCGGAATCTCAATCATCTTTATTCATTTGAGTTAAAACCCGTCTTTTATAATTTGGTTACTTTTAATCACAATCAAACATCTAAATCACTTTCGTTATAGTTTATACAATTTGATTCACTTATTCTTGTGGGAACGGAACAATAACTCATATCTTTATACGATTGTGTTGTACTTGCCACACCCGAGACTATTTCTCACTCTAACACAGGGCACATCACTATATAACATCAATGCAAGATAAGAGCAGAAGATTAGGAAATCATAATCCAAATCTACAACTAAAACAAGGAAACATATCTTAAATAACAATTGCATAATCCTGATAATAGGACTCCTTATTAACAGAAAGATGAATCTAAAATATAAAATCACAAATCTTAACAGATCTATCCAGTAATTTAGTCTTCACGTGTAACTGAGTAGTAAGTGGTCGGAATCACGTGCAAATTCTGTTTTCTTTTCACTGCCAAGCCAAAGGATTCAGTCATAACAAGTTCTTCAGGCCTATTTCCTTGAGCCATCTTCCAATCAAAATGGAAAAGCAAGTTTGCAAGTGAGATTTCAATGTTAGCAATGCCAAAATTGATTCCAGGGCATATTCTCCTTCCAGCTCCAAATGGTATAAACTGAAACTCAGCACCTTTGTAATCAATTGAGCTATCGAAGAATCTTTCAGGATAAAATTTCTCAGCTTCAATCCAATGGTTAGGATCCCTCCCAATTGCCCATGCATTAACAATGACCTTGCTTTTGGCTGGTATCTCATATCCATTAATTTCACATTTCTCACTGCATTCCCTTGGAATAAGCAAAGGAAGTGGTGGATGTAGACGCAACGTTTCTTTGATAACTGATCTTAAGTACTTCAATTCATGAATATTAGCTTCATCCACGTACCCTTTTCCATCAAAGACCCTTCTTACCTCACTCTGTGCTTTCTCCATCACCCCTGGATTTTTTAGCAGTTCTGACATTGCCCAATCCAGAGCTGTTGAAGAAGTGTCACCTCCAGCGCTGAAAATGTCCTGACGGAAATATGGGGAGTTACATTACAATACTAAAACGCTGAATTATTACCAAGGATTCATCACAGAATCACTTTTATCAGTTTATCCTAATGTAAATCGTAGTCTATAAATGCAAATATTTTGAAACCAGTACTTCGGTTTTAAACATTAGATGAGTATATAACTAACTACATATAAAATAAAAGATAAAAAGGTGTATACTCACTGTAGAAAGTTTTTTTACACTATCATCTAATTGCAACTTATCCTGTGTTAAGTTTGTTGACTAAGATAAAAACTACCCAAAAAGTCACACGAAACTTGATTATGATCGGTTGACAGTATATAACCATTAAACTCGAAATAAAATAGGACTGTTCTTTATAGGTTTTGAAATGTTTCAGATTTTGAAAATTTTCTTGGTTTTCTATGGGATAAATATTAGAAAAGATGAATATTTTGACAATATTGTAAATGATGTACAAGACCTGTATTACCAATCCTACCTACTTTGATTGCCTCAAACAATAATCAATTGAGAAAAAAAAAAAAAAGCCATACCTAGAAAATATTTGATTTGATTTCAATATCTTTGTAATTTTGCTTAGATTTTTAACAGAAACATACTTACCAGAATGGTAGCTTTGACAACACTGTCTGATAGGGGGTGTTGAAGGTCACCATTCTTCTGAAGCCTTAAAAGAACATCAACTAGATCTCTCTGATTTTCTTCACCAACAACATCCTGTGTGTCCAAAGTTTTGTCTCTATGATCCCTAACAATGTTCTCAAGTACCCTATCCATTCCTTGATGGATCTTCTCAATTCTAGACCTGATCCCACTAAGAACTTGAAGAAGTCCAATGGAAGGATACAGATCAGCAACAGAGAACCCTCCAACTGTCTCAGAGACACCCTTCATAAATTCTATATAGGTCTCCTGGTCTTTTGATTTTTTACCAAACGACATCCGTGATGTTAACCCATAAGCCAATGAATCGAGCTTCTTACTGAGATTGATAGGTGACCCTTCACTCAAAGATATCTCTTTGACAAGATTTTTCAACTCTTGTTCCCTGATTGATCTGAAGGAGTCAACACGCTTTGGTGTAAGTAGTTCCATGGTGCAAATCTTTCTCATCTGCCTCCAATAAGTTCCATACGGACTGAAGCTCATGCCCTTTGTTCCATATGTGATTATATCAGCAGCAAGCACACGTGGCCTATTTGCAAAGATGATATCATGTGTGTTCATCACTTCTTTCGCCATTTCAGGTGAAGATATCACTATGCAGCTAAGCTCACCAAGCTGCATATGCATGATAGGACCATATTGATGTGCCAATTCCGCTAGTGATCTATGAGCCAGAGTTCCAAGGTTGTGTATGTTCCCTATTAGAGGTAGCTTCTTTGGTCCTGGTGGCAACTTGGACTTTGAATTCTTTGCTTTTGATCTCCCAAGTGTATTGATTAGCATCAACACTATGAGAAACAAAGGAAGGATAGTAGATAAGAAAATAGGAAGCTCCATGCTAGCTAACGAGTTGGCTATGGCTATGGCTTTTCAAATCAAAGATTATATAATCACCAGAAGCTCAAAGCTTGGAAAGGGATGGTTTGGCTTTTGAACTTATATTTGAACCTCATTGAATTTTTCAACGCTGTGGTCAACTAAAAGGAACATTCAAATTAAAAGATATGCACTATAGAGATTATTATATATCAACCATGTTCATCATATGTAAGAAAATTGAAATCACAAAATGCACGGAAGAGTTCATTCACATTGAGTAACCAATCAAGCTGTAGTTTGTTAAAAACACGTGTTCATGCATGTTTTGACATTAAGGTTATTTTATTGGAGATATAACTGAAATTTATAGAAAGTTCTTTTCTTTGAAAGAAAAAAAGATATTTTTATCACTACTTGTTGGGAATTCAGCCTGCTTCATAAGGGAAAAAGAAAAAGAGTACACACAAAATTAACGTGTTTCGATGCCTCAAGACCTAGTCCACGATCCCTTTGGGATAAAATTTACTATGTGTAACTTTTGAACGGGAAAATTACAAACCCTCCCTACATGTAACTTTTTCTGGCGAAAATTACAAACACTCTAATGTGTAATTTTTCTGGCGAAAATCACAAACCCTCCATGTGTAATTTTTCTAGCAAAAACTACAAACCCTCCATGT
This sequence comes from Hylodesmum podocarpum, assembly GCA_026586105.1. Taxonomy (NCBI): domain Eukaryota; kingdom Viridiplantae; phylum Streptophyta; class Magnoliopsida; order Fabales; family Fabaceae; genus Hylodesmum; species Hylodesmum podocarpum. The sequence goes on along the minus strand of JALJEV010000519.1, from coordinate 1,118,398 downwards.
GTAATTTTTCTGGCGAAAATCACAAACCCTTCACTGTGTAATTTTTTCTGGTAAAATTACAAACCCTCCCATAGTGTTTGACACGCACTGCCTAAAACCTAAAACACCCATTATAGATTCTAGGATGTGGTGCAAGTGAATAAAACCTAATACTCTCACTTATATAGGTTTTTCACTCATCTCTCTTTTTAATACTCTCCGATGTGAGACTTTGAATTAACACAAGACTCAACACTACTTTACCTTACTATTTCATAAATCAAATTAAAGAATTATTTTCAAATATAATGCACACAAACATTATGGCCTTTGCTAGGAAATACTATTACATGGTCCTAGACCACATGTTTATGGAATTTTTTAAGTAACATATAACTAAAATTTCAATTTACCCTAAAAAATTTCAATTTAAAATTATGCTATATATTGAAGTGCAGTTTTATACACTTATTTAATTATAAATTGGATTTTGCACTATGTGTGAATATTTTGTTATCAAAGTCGTTAAATCTAACATATATTCTGATTTATATTTGGTTGACGGAATAAAACGTTGTGCACTTTTAAATGCCTAATCGATTACTCAAATTACGTGGTTACTCAAATGTAGTTTTTAATTCTATTAAGTACTCTTTAAAAAAACATTGCTAGAGATAGTACTTCTTATTTAAGCAATGGTTCTCTTACAATAAACTTTGGTTGAAAATTCTTTAATAATTAAAAATGTTATTATAAAATAATAACAACCAACTATTACGATGTGAACGGTTAAAATAATAATGAAGTTTATTTGCACGTTAAGCCCACTGAAACTCATTTAAATATCTCTTTAAGAAGCTTCTCAACAAAAATGCTCTAATAACCCTTAATTGTATGTTATGTGAAAACTTAGATTGATATAATCAGAATCCAACAACTTGGAAATGGCTTTCACTCATTTATTTATAGTATGATATGGCTATATAATAATAGCCTTACAAGATAAGAGCATAGAACTAGAAAACAGAATCCAAATCTAAAACTAAAACAAGGAAACTGATCCCAAATAACAACAGCATTATCCTAAATAACATCACTCTTTATTAATAGAAAGATAAATTTTAAACAGAAAATCCTAAATATTAGCAGAATATGTAATGATTTATTGTTAACTTGTAGCTGAGCAGTAAGTGATAGGAATCAAGTGCAGATCCTGTTTTCTTTTAACTGTCAAGCCAAAGGTTTCAGTCATATCAAGTTCTTCAGGCATTTTTCCTTGAACCATCTTCCAATCAAAATGGAAAAGTAAGTTTGCAAGTGAGAGTTCAACAATAGCAATGCCAAAATTGATCCCAGGGCATATCCTTCTTCCAGCTCCAAATGGTATAAACTGAAACTCAGCACCTTTGTAATCAATTGAGCTATCAAGGAACCTTTCAGGATAAAATTTCTCAGCTTCAATCCAAAGGTTAGGATCCCTTTGAATTGCCCATGCATTAACAAGGACCTTGCTTTTGGCTGGTATCTCATAGCCATTAATCTCACATTTCTCACTGCATTCCCTTGGAAGCAATGGAGCTGGTGGATGTAGACGAAAAGTTTCTTTGATAACTGATCTCAAGTATTTCAATTCAGGAATACTAGCTTCATCCACATACCCTTTTCCATCAAAGACCCTTCTTAGCTCAGTTTGTACTTTCTCCATCACCCTTGGATTTTTCACCAGTTCTGACATTGCCCAATCCATAGCTGTTGAAGTAGTGTCACTTCCAGCACTGAAAATGTCCTGACAGAAACATTGGAGAGTTGCATTACATGACAAGTTGAATAATAACCAAGGATCACAGAATCAATTTTATCAGTTTACCCTAATGCATATCATAGTCTAAATGCATATTTTAAAAGCAGCACTTCAGTTCAAAACGTAAGTGGAGTATATAACTAACTACATATAAGAAAACAGAAGTTTTTTACATTATCGTCTGATAGCAATTCATCATGTATGGTAAATTTGTTGACTTAGATGACAATTACCGTAAAAGTACCATAAAAGTCACATGAAACATGATTTGTAATTGGTTGATATTGTATAGCCAGTAAACTCAAAATAAAATAGGACAGCTCTTGTAAGGTTTGGAAATGACTCAACTTTGGAAATTTTGGATGGATTTCTATAGGTGAAATACTAAATAAGATAATCGTTTTGACTATATTGTAAAAGATGTGCAAGACCAGTATTATCAACCCTACTCTGACGGCATCAAGCAATCATCAATTGAGAAAAAAAAAGCCATATCTAGAAAATATTTGATTTGATTTAACAATCTTTCTAATTAGATTTTTAACAGAAACATACTGACCATAATGGTTGCTTTGACAACACTGTTAGATAGGGGGTGTTGGAGGTCACCATTCTTCTGAAGCCTTAAAAGAACATCAACTAAATCTTCCTGATTTTCTCCACCAACAACATCCTGTGTGTCCAAATTTTTGTCTCTATGATCCCTAACAATGCTCTCAAGTATCTTATCCATTCCTCGATGGATCTTCTCAATTCTAAACCTGATCCCAGTAAGAATTTGAAGAAGTCCAATGGAAGGATACAAATCAGCAATAGAGAACCCTCCAACTGTCTCAGAGACACCCTTCATAAATTCTATATAGGCCTCTTGGTCTTTGGATTTTTTACCAAATGACATTCGTGATGTTAACCCATATGCCAATGAATGAAGCTTCTTACTGAGATTGATAGGTGACCCTTCACTCAAAGATATCTCTTTGACAAGATTTTTCAACTCTTGTTCCCTGATTGATCTGAAGGAGTCAACGCGCTTTGGTGCAAGTAGTTCCATGGTGCAAATCTTTCTCATCTGCCTCCAATAAGTTCCATATGGGCTGAAGGTCATGCCCTTTGAGCCATAAGTGATAACATCAGCAGCAAGCACACGAGGCTTATTTGCAAAGATGATATCATGAGTGTTCATCACTTCTTTCGCCGTTTCCGGCGAAGTTATCATTATGCAGCTAAGCTCACCAAGTTGCACATGCATGATAGGACCATATTGATGTGCCAATTCTGCTAGGGACCTATGAGCCAGAGTTCCAAGGTTGTGTATGTTCCCTATTAGAGGTAGCTTCCTTGGTCCCGGTGGCAACTTGTTGTTTGAATTGTTGGTTTTTGATCTCCAAATTATGTTGATTAGCATCAACACTATGAGAAACAAAGGAAGGATTGTAGATAAGGAAATAGGAAGCTCCAACCCCATGCTAGCAAGTTAGCTCAGTTTAGCCAAGTAGTGGCTTTTCAAATCAAAACTAGATAAAATGGACAAGCAAAAGCTTGGAAAAGTATGGTTTGACTTGTGAATTATGAACCTATGATCCCTATGTTTAATTAGCAATGCTGAGATCGACTAAATTGAAAATCGAAATGTTGACGTGTTCATGAACAGAGATTATTATAAACAATCAATTTGGTCATATTTATGAAAATTGAAAGTACAAATTGCAGGGAGAAGTGGTTATTAAAAATTATGTAACTAGTCAAGTTGTGGTTTGTGCATAGAACATGCAGGAAAAAAAGTATTATAATATTTAGCCTCTCACTTTCATGGTGCTTAGTAAACGTTTAGTGTGATTAATTCTATACAAAACAAAGTAAAATTATCTAATTATGATACTTTCTTAGTGTTATTAAACTCTGGTTAACAGCTTTTTTATATTTTAAAATTAGTTATTAAATTTAAGTAAATTGATAGTATACATTAGAAATTAAAGCACATTTATTTTCAATTTCAAAAAACGGTTATAGATTTTTCTTATTGTCATTTTATTAAAGGAGATATAACGGCAAACTCGAGGTTAATATTTAGAATTATGTAGAAATTATAATAAGATTATGATAAGTGAGAAGAATTAATGTAAAAAAATAAGTAGAAAAGTTATATATAATAGTGTATAAGTTCTAAATCAAATAATGTGAATTGATGTGATTTTTTTACATATAAAACTTACGGACAATATGAATTGATATGTATATTTGGATTATTATTTTTGAATACTTTATTTAGATTATTATTAAGATATTATTTTATAATTTTAATATTTTTTATGTAAGGGTATTTGACCAAAGAAAAAAGAAGTTGACATCCAAATAAAATATATTTTGGATATAGGCAAAGATGAATGGAATAGATAGAACAGGACTTGGTATGTTAGAAGCACATGATTTAAGTGTGAAAGGGTCAAAAATAAGTACTAATAGAGATTATTATATATCAATCATGTTCATCATATGTAAGAAAATTGAAAGCACAAAATGCACGGAAAAGTTCATATTGACATTGAATAACCAATCAAGCTGTAGTTTTTTAGAAACACCTGATCATGCATGTTTTGACATTAAGGTTATTTTATTGGAGATATAGCTGAAATTTTTAGAAAGTTCTTTTCTTTGAAAAAAAATATATATTTTTATTCGCGTAAACATGTTATAATAGTGTTTTACTTCTCAACTATGTTATCTTTAAATTATCTTCAAATTTTAAATATTTATTTGTTGAGGTGCCATGTTTTCCAAGCTATCACTTAGTTGATTTCTTCATTGATACAACACTGCATGACAAGAGTCATGCATCATGACTAAGCCACTGCATTTGTTATGTGTTGTTAGTGTATGACTATTCCATTTTTTATTTATATTATCATTGACTTTAGAAGTTAATTCTTTCATGTTGGGGTGTTTTGACACTTATTATAACCCTTGTGGTTGGATAATTGAGCTGAAATATTCTTACTTTTGGAGATTTGTAATAAATGATGATGTTATTGACAAATATAAAATTTTACATGTTAAGCTCACCGAAACTCATTTAAATATCTTCTTAAGAAGTTTATCAATAAAAATGCTCTAATAATTACCCTTAATTATATGTTATGTGAAAACTTAAATTGATATAATCAGAATCCAACAACTTGGAAATGGCTTTCACTCATTTATTGATAATCTGACATGGCTATATAACATCAATACAAGATAAGAGCAGAAAATTAGGAAATCAGAGCCCAAATCTACAACTAAACCAAGGGAACAGATCCTAAATAACAACTGCATAATCCTAAATAATAGGACTCTTTATTAACAGTAAGATAAATCTAAAATAGAAAATCCCAAATCTTAACAGATCTATCTAATAATTCATTCTTAACTTGTAGCTGAGTGATAAGTGATAGGAATCAAGTCTAAATCCTGTTTTCTTGTCAGGGCCAAGCCAAAGGATTCAGTCATATCATGTTCTTCAGATTCCCTTGAGCCATTTTCCAATCAAAATGGAAAAGCAAGTTTGCAAGTGAGATTTCCTCCTTCCAGCTCCAAATGGTATAAACTGAAACTCCGCACCTTTGTAATCAACTGTGCCATCAAGGAACCTTTCAGGACAAAATTTCTCAGCTTCAGTCCAATAGTTATGATCCCTACCGATTCCCCATGCATTAAGAATGACTTTGCTCTTTGCCGGTATCTCATCTCCATTAATCTCACATTTCTCAATGCATTCCCTTGGAAAGCAATGGAGCAGATGGATGTAAACACAGTTTCTTTGACAACTGCTGTCAAGTATTTCAGTTCATGAATACCAGCTTCATTAATGCAAGCTCTAAGGGATGGAAGAGGTCTCACAGCTACTTGCTAGAATAAGTCCTATCTTCAATTCTTCAAGCCATTCTCCAAGAATAATAATGATGTATGCACGGAAGCCAAATAAAACCACATATAAAACTCTCACTCACACTCCCGTATCAATCAAAGGAAGAAGAAGATGAGAGTGAAAGAAGATAGAGATGATTGGAGCGCCATGACAAGGTCAATAAATTTAAGGTAGAATCGTCACTAGGAAAGGATGGCGCTAACTAGAAATCCAAGGCTTGAATTGGTGCCATTTTTGAATTGCTGTAGGTACAAGAGGATTTGAATCAGAATAGAAAAACAGAAAATGCTTCATTCATACCTATTTTTTCTTAAGGTTGATAATCTGATACATATATTGAGAAAGAAACTAAAGTCCTGCTACCTAACATGCATGGGTTCTCTGCTACCTAACATGCATGGGTTCTCTGCCCAAGCATCATTACATTTCTGAACACACTCAAAAGACATGGGCTATTACACTTTGATCAGAAAATACACCAACTCTTACTTAAAGCATAAAATAAAATAAAAACTGTCACATCACAAAATATAAGTAAGAAATTTCAGCTGCATCAACACTCCTCCTTGAAATTTCTTATGGACACTCCAAGCATTTCTCTTAGTCTTTCAAATCTTGCTTTTGGAAGAGCTTTAGTCAATATATCAGCAACTTGAAGATCAGAACAGCAATGAATCAGCTCAATCTCACAATTTTTGATAGCTTCACGAACAACATGAAATTTTATTTGAATGTGCTTTGTCTTTCCATGTTGAACAGGATTTTTAGCAATAGCAATTGCTGATTTGCTGTCACAAAGAATATCAGTAGCTTCCAATTGTGGTACTCCCAAATCAAGTAGAATTTTCCTCAACCAAACAGCTTGGTTTGTTGCTGCAGCTGCTGCCACATACTCTGCTTCAGCAGTAGATTGGGCTACAATTTCTTGCTTCCTTGAGTTCCAAGAGAACATGCCAGAACCTAAGGAAAAACCATAACCAGTAGTGCTCTTCATGTCATCAATATTTCCTGCCCAATCACTATCAACATAGCCCATCAAACTTCCATTTTTACTTGGCTTGTACCATATTCCAAATTCACTAGTGCCTTTCAAGTACCTAAGCACTCTTTTTGCTGCAGCAAAATGTATCTCACTAGGACTTTGCATAAATCTTGAGAGTAAGCTTGCTGCAAACATAAGATCAGGTCTAGAAGAAGTAAGATAGAGTAGACTTCCAATAAAGCTTCTATAAAGAGAAGCATCAATTTTTTCAGCCCCATCTTCTTTGGAAAGCTTCAAATTCTGCACCAAAGGAGTAGGAACAGCTTTACAAGACTCCATTCTGAACTTCTTCAAGACTTCTTGTGCAAATTTCTTTTGATTCAGAAAAATTCCTTCTTCAGTTTGATGAACTTCCAAGCCTAGAAAATAGTTCATTTCTCCTAAGCTAGACATCTGAAACTGATTTTGCATTTCCTCCATCAGCTGTTGCACTTCATGTTGATTACTGCTAGTTACTAACAAATCATCAACATACAAAGAAACTATTAGAGAGCCACCATCCAACAGTCTTTTCACATAAAGAGTTGCATCATTTTCACTCCTCCTGAAACCTTGACTGCAAAAATAAGCATAAATTTTGCTATACCAAGCTCTAGGAGCTTGTTTGAGCCCATACAAAGCTTTATGAAGCTTATATACCTTGTCTTCGCTTCCTTTCACAACAAAGCCTTCAGGTTGAGCAACATAAATTTCTTCAGTCAAATTCCCATTTAAGAATGCAGATTTGACATCTAAATGCCAAATTTTCAATTTCATTTGAGCTGATAAAGCTATGAGAATTCGAATGGTATCCATTCTTGCAACTGGAGCAAATGTTTCTACATAATCAATTCCTGGTTGTTGAGCATAGCCTTTCACAACAAGCCTGGCTTTGTATTTGTTGATGGATCCATTAGGATTCAACTTTGCTTTATAGATCCATTTAACTCCAATAACATTTTTGTCTTCTCGTTTTTTCAACTAGCACCATGTCTTGTTCTCTTCAATAGTAGTTATCTCCTCCTTCATAGCATGGTTCCATTCTTCAACCTTACTAGCTTCTTCAAAGCTGGTGGGTTCAATTACAGCAACATTACATCTATGATAAATATCAGAAAGAGGTCTAGTTCCTCTCACAGGGAAGTTTTCATCAACCTCTTCTTCTTCATCTTCAATGGTGTTGTCTAAAGAAGGCAAAAATGAATTCCTTTCCATTTGAGAAGTCTCCCAATTCCAATATGCATCTTCATCCACCTTTACATCTCTGCTGATAAAGACTTTGCCTGAATCAATTCCATAGACTTTATAGCCCTTAGATTTTGAGCTATAGCCTATTAGAATCCCTCTTTCTTTCCTTTCTCATCCAACTTACTTCTTTTCACACGCTTGGAACATAACGTAGCAAGGTGAACCAAACACTTTCGATGTCTAATGGATGGTTTAACTCCTCCCCAAGCTTCAATGGGTGTCATTCCTTCTACAAATTTGTAGGAAGTCTATTTTGGAGATAGACAGATGTGTTGACAGCTTCTGCCCAAAAAGTCTTTGGCAATTTTTTCTCAAAAATCATGCATCTAGCCATTTCAAGGACTGATCTGTTTTTTCTCTCTGCAATTCCATTTTGTTAGGGTGAATAACTCACTGTGAGTTGGTGCTCAACTCCCAAATCTTCACAAAATTCATTAAATTCAGCTGAGGTATACTCCTTCCCATTATCAGTTCTGAGTTTCTTTAAACGACAATCTCCTTCAATTTCAACAAGAGCTTTAAATTTCTTAAAAACGAAAAAACTTGATTTATTGCGTTTAAGAAAGTAAACCCAAGTCATCCTTGTCAAATCATCTATGAACAAAATGAAATACTTACTGCCATTGAGTGAAACAGTTTTCATAGGTCCACAAACATCAGAGTGCACTAACTCAAGCTTCTTGCTTGCTCTCCATGTAGCTGAACTTGGAAAAGACAATCTATGTTGTTTACCAAGTTGGCAACCTTCACAGACTTCAGAAACAACTTGAATAATTGGCAAATCTTTGACAAAATCATTTTTTTGAGCAAACTGAATAGATCTAAAATTATAATGACCAAACCTCTTGTGCCATAACTTAAAATCATGTTCAGTCTTGCTAACTTTGCATTCATGTTCAGAAATTAAATTCCAATTAACAGGAAAACTTCTTTTACTCATCTCTACTTCAAATAATTCATTACCTTCAGCATCAATAACCACACAACTTTTTTCTTTAAACAACAAGGTATAACCATTTTGCATCATTTGTCCCACACTCAACAGATTTTGATCCAGTTCAGGCACTAAAAGAACATCAGAAATATGTTTCATACCTGCTGCAGTTTGGATCTCAACAACTCCTTTACCCGTGATAGCAAGTTTATCTCCATTTCCAATCTTCACCGATCCTCCAGCTGGTTTCAGCTCTAAGAAAAAATCTGGTTTGCTTGTCATGTGTTGAGTGCAGCCATTATCAATAAACCAAGTGTCTTCACCCTCCGAACTTCTGGTATTTTTGGCCATGAACAATAATTCTTCATCCTCCTCAATTTCAGTGACATTTGCTTTTTGAGGACTCTGATTTTTGATCTGCTGTTTCAGCCTACAAAACCTCTCTATATGACCATATTTGTTGCAGTATCTACATTGTATTGGGGGAGGTGTCTTCCCCTTGTACCAGCAATCATCCTCTTTGTGACTGGTTCTTTTACAAATCCTACACTTTGGAAAGTTTTCTCTTTTCTTTGAGTCTTTTCCAGAATGCATTCCAACAAATTTCTTCTCTCCTTTCACCATTGGACCTTTCCCTTTGTGCTTTACTTGTAAGGCTGTCTCTGTTGACTCTTCTTGTCTAAGAAGTCTCCTTTGCTCTTGAGCTTGAAGAGCATTTACAAGCTCTATCAAACTTATCTTTGAAAGATCCTTAGACTCTTCAAGTGAAGAAATCTTAGATTCAAACCTTTCGGGTAAGATTACCAAAACTTTCTCAACTATTCTGCTCTCTGGAAATTTTTCTCCCAATAATCTGATTTGATTCACAACCTTCATCAATCTGGTCATTAAATCTTTTATGTTTTCAGCTTCATTCATCTTTAAAGCTTCAAACTCTCTTTTGAGATTGAGAACCTGCATTTGCTTAGTCCTCTCATTCCCAAAAAAACTCTTCTTGAATCTTCTCCCAAATTTCCTTTGCTGTGTCCAGATTTGAGATTCTCATAAAAACATCATCATCCATAGCAGAGTGCAAGATGGTAAGAGCCTTTACTCTTTTTGCAACTTGCTCACTGTGAAATCTCATTTGAGCAACAGTGGGATTCTCCTCCAAAGCTGGTGGTTCAGCTTTTTCAATTGCTTCCCAGAGATCATATGCTTTTAACTGAGCTTTCATCTTCACAGCCCAGATTTCATAATTCATTCCTGTGAATACAGGAGGTGCTAGCAGTGGAACATTGTTGGAGGCCATTTAGAAGGTTGGGTATTCTGAAAACAGGTTGGGTTCACTCTAACTCTGTTTCTGTTTCCGTTTTCTCTCAACACTCAAGTTTTTCTCACAATCCCTCAAGATCTCACTCAAGGTTTTCTCACAGTCCCTCAAGATCTCTTAAGCTCTAGATACCAATTGTAGGCACAAGAGGATTTGAATCAGAATTAGAAAAATAGAAAATGCTTCATTCATACCTATTTTTTCTTAAGGTTGATAATCTGATACATATATTGAGAAAGAAACTAAAGTCCTGCTACCTAACATGCATGGGTTCTCTGCCCAAGCATCATTACATTTCTGAACACACTCCAAAAGGCATGGGCTATTACACTTTGATCAGAAAATACACCAACTCTTACTTAAAGCATAAAATAAAATAAAAACTGTCACATCACAAAATATAAGTAAGAAATTTCAGCTGCATCAACAATTGCACCTAATCCATTGGATTAGGAGCTTGATCAATGGATACCATTCTTTCTTAAGAGAAGCACACAGATCACAAGTTTAATCCATTAGATTTAGATCTAATCTAGTGGCTACAATTCGAATGGAAGAGGTGCCGAAAATGTGATTTAAGTTTGAATTTCATCCTTTAGAGTAAGATCTGAATATTAATATTAAGATTCAAACTTAAATTAATGCAAAAACATGACTAGCTTAATTTGAATTTGGCACTTGGATTTAGATATACTCTTAAAGTTAGAATTCAAATCAAGCTACCGGAGAAAACACTAACTTTCGTCCTTCCTCATTCTTTCCAAGGAGAGTGACGCACACTCTCTCAAGTAAGATGCAATGCAGTTCGGTCCAAATGCATAAGTATTGGTCGTGCACTCACGTGCTCACACAAGGCCTAATTTATGTCTTACAAAGCCGACAATGAATTACAAAATTGAAAGAAAATTACAAGGCTTAATTAAAAGAGTAGAGTCTTCTAGAATTGAATTTGACTTGGTCAACTCTTTCTCAACTTCCTCTTGTACCCTCTTATGCATGGCTCTTGTAATTCTCATAGATGGTCTTCTTCCATCATTCATCCACGTATCCTTTTTCACCAAACACCCTTCTTACCTCACAACACCCTTCTTACCTCACTTTGTGTTTTCTCCGTCACCACCCTTCTTACCTCACTTTGTGTTTTCTCTGTCACCATTGGATTTTTAACCAGCTCTGACATTGCCCAAACTCATAGTTGTTGAAGAAGACTCGCTTCCAGCACTGAAAATATCCTAACAGAATTCATCACATAATCTAATATTTGTAAATCATAGTCTTGAGAAGCATTTCATGTGGCACACTTTCATAAATTACGAACAAAGGCTTTTTATTTTAATGAACTAAAAGAGAACATTTCAAAATTTAAAAGACATAATAAACTTAGAAGTCCACCCAGCAAGGGCAGCTCTTGATGATTGATCATAACAGAAAGTAAATTCAACGACTCACGAGTTGGAAATTCTACCATGGTTTTCCATTGGTAAAATATTAACAAAATGATTGTCTTAACTATATTGTAAAAGATATCCAATACTAGCATGTATTATCCATCCTACTTTGACTGCATTAAATTATTATCAATTAAAAAATTATTTAATTTGATATGATTATGTTAGTAATTTTGCATAGATTTTTAACAGACACATACTAACCAAAATGATTGCTTTGACAACACTGTCAGTTAGGGGATGTTGGAGGTCACCATTCTTCTGAAGCCATAAAAGAGCATCAACTAAATCTTTGGTAAGCATGACTCATGGACTCTACTTCTTTGGTAAGCATGACACGTGAACTCGCTTTCAAAATTCATGAGTTATAACTGTAAAATACAGCAAAAAAAAATTTTAAGGACTTGCTCTATTATACAAGAGAGATTTTAAAAATAAGATCCTACTATGAGGATTATGCAGCTGTTATTTAAGATCTGTTTCCTTGTTTTAGTTGTAGATTTGTATTCTGATTTCCTAATTTTCTGCTCTTATCTTGTACGGCTGTGATATAGCCATATCAGATTATCAATAAACCTGTGAAAATCATTCCAAAGTTTTTGGATTCTGAATATATCCATCTAAAACCACTGACCAATTTTTATTTAACTTATAATTTAGTGTTATTAACTCTTTATGGTAAATTGAATATTTTAGTTACATGTTATGCGAAAATTATTTAAGACCATGAACACATGGTGAACTAGGACCATGTAATAATTTTTCTGAACACATGGTGAACTAGGACCATGTAATAATTTTTCTAAGTTAAGGCCATACCTGTTGTGTGTACTTATCAGGCACTAGCTACAATATAGAATCAAGCTCTTATGCTATGAATAACTAATCTGTCATACTTCTTGCTCTTAATTTTAAAATCTGGCTTGTATAATAGAGCAAGTCCTTACAAATTTATTTTCTGAAAAATTCACAGTCACAACTCATGAATTTGCTGAGCTATAAGTTTAGAAATTTGCATGTGGATGCTAAGCTAAAACCTTAGAAGCTGCCATGTGGATTTTTTTTTTTTTTTCACTTCTCATTTCCTCACACATAAGACTATTTATTGACTTGACATGCTGAGCTACAACCTCATGTATTTCTTTGGTCAAATACCCTTAAATAAAAAATATTAAAATTATAAAACAATATCTTAATAATAATCTAAATAAAGTATTAAAAATAATAATCTAAATATGCATATCGATCAATTCATATTGTCCGTAAGTTTTTTATATAAAAAAAATCATATCAATTCACATTATTTGATTTATAATACAATATTACATATGACTTTTCTACTTCTTTTTTTTACATAATTCTGCTCACTTATTATAATTTTATTATAATTTATACATAATTATAAATATTTACGTCCAGTTTTCCTTTATATCTCCTTTAATTAAAATACATTAATTACAATAAGAAAAATCCATAACTTTTTTTAAAATTGAAAATAAATATGCTTTAATTTCTAATGTATACTATCAATTTAATTATATAAAAGATATGTTAATATGAGTTTAATAACACTAGGAAAGTATTATAATTAGATAATTTTACTTTAATTTCTATAGAACTAATCACACTAAACGTTTACTAAGCACCATGAAAGTGAGAGGCTAAATATTATAATACTTTTTTCCTCCATGGTCTTTGCACATGCCACAACCTGACTGGTTACATAATTTTTAATAACTTCTCTGCGCAATTTGTGCTTTCAATTTTCATAAATATGACAAAATAGTTTGATTATAATAATCTCTGTTGGTGAACAAGTCAACATTTCGATTTTCAATTTAGTTGATCTCAGCATTGCTAATTAAACATAGGGATCATAGGTTCATAATTCACAAGACAAACCATACTTTTCCAAGCTTTTGCTTGTCCATTTTATCTAGTTTTGATTTGAAAAGCCACTACTTTGCTAACCTGAGCTAACTTGCTAGCATGGGGTTGGAGCTTCCTATTTCCTTATCTACAATCCTTCCTTTGTTTCTCATAGTGTTGATGCTAATCAACATAATTTGGAGATCAAAAACCAACAATTCAAACAACAAGTTGCCACCGGGACCAAGGAAGCTACCTCTAATAGGGAACATACACAACCTTGGAACTCTGACTCATAGGTCCCTTGCAGAATTGGCACATCAGTATGGTCCTATCATGCATATGAAACTTGGTGAGCTTAGCTGCATAATGATATCTTCGCCAGAAATGGCGAAAGAAGTGATGAACACTCATGATATCATCTTTGCAAATAGGCCTCATGTGCTTGCTGCTGATGTTATCACTTATGGCTCAAAGGGCATGACCTTCAGCTCATATGGAACTTATTGGAGGCAGATGAGAAAGATTTGCACCATGGAACTACTTTCACCAAAGCGAGTTGACTCCTTCAGATCAATCAGGGAACAAGAGTTGAAAAATCTTATCAAAGAGATATCTTTGAGTGAAGGGTCACCTATCAATCTCAGTAAGAAGATTGATTCATTGGCATATGGGTTGACATCACGGATGTCATTTGGTAAAAAATCCAAAGACCAAGAGGCCTATATAGAATTTATGAAGGGTGTCTCTGAGACAGTTGGAGGGTTCTCTGTTTCTGATTTGTATCCTTCCATTGGACTTCTTCAAGTTCTTACTGGGATCAGGTTTAGAATTGAGAAGATCCATCGAGGAATGGATAGGATACTTGAGAGCATTGTTAGGGATCACAGAGACAAAAATTTGGACACACAGGATGTTGTTGGTGGAGAAAATCAGGAAGATTTAGTTGATGTTCTTTTAAGGCTTCAGAAGAATGGTGACCTCCAACACCCCCTGTCTGACAGTGTTGTCAAAGCAACCATTCTGGTCAGTATGTTTCTATTAAAAATGTAATTAGAAAGATTGTTAAATCAAATCAAATATTTTCTCAATTGATGATTGCTTGATGCCGTCAGAGTAGGGTTAATAATACTGGTCTTGCACGTCTTTTACAATATAGTCAAAACGATTATCTTATTTAATACTTCACCTATAAAAAACCATGCAAAATTTCCAAAGTTGAGTCATTTCCAAACCTTATAAGAGCTGTACTATTTTATTTTGAGTTTAATGGCTATACAAATCATTTTTCCTGTGACTTTTATGCTACTTTTACGGAAATTGTCATCGGAGTCAATAAATTTACCATACATGATGAATTGCTATCAGATGATAATGTAAAAAACTTCTGTTATCTTATATGCAGTTAGTTATATACTCCTCTTAACTGAAGTTCTTCTTTTAAAATATGCGCATTTAGACTATGATATGCATTAGGGTAAACTGATAAAATTGATTCCGTGATGAATCCTTGGTTATTATTCAACTTGTCATGTAATGTAACTCTCCAACGTTTCTGTCAGGACATTTTCAGTGCTGGAAGTGACACTACTTCAACAGCTATGGATTGGGCAATGTCAGAACTGGTGAAAAATCCAAGGGTGATGGAGAAAGCACAAACTGAGGTAAGAAGGGTTTTTGATGGAAAAAGGTATGTGGATGAAGCTAGTATTGCTGAATTGAAATACTTGAGATCAGTTATCAAAGAAACTTTTCGTCTACATCCACCAGCTCCATTGCTTCTTCCAAGGGAATGCAGTGAGAAATGTGAGATTAATGGCTATGAGATACCAGCCAAAAGCAAGGTCATTGTTAATGCATGGGCAATTGGGAGGGATCCTAACCATTGGATTGAAGCTGAGAAATTTTATCCTGAAAGGTTCCTTGATAGCTCAATTGATTACAAAGGTGCTGAGTTTCAGTTGATACCATTTGGAGCTGGAAGAAGGATATGCCCTGGGATCAATTTTGGCATTGCTAATGTTGAACTCTCACTTGCAAACTTACTTTTCCATTTTGATTGGAAGATGGTTCAAGGGAAAATGCCTGAAGAACTTGATATGACTGAAACCTTTGGTTTGTCAGTTAAAAGAAAACAGGATCTGCACTTGATTCCTATCACTTACCACTCAGCTACAAGTCAACAATAAATCATTACATATTCTGTTCAGATTTAGGATTTTCTGTTTAGAATTTATCTTTCTATTAATAAAGATTGCTGTTATTTAGGATAATGCTTTTGTTATTTGGGATCAGTTTCCTTGTTTTAGTTGAAGATTTGGATTCTGTTTTCTAATTCTGTGCTCTTATCTTGTAAGGCTATTATTAGTTGACATCATTTGTTGAGGAGTCTTTGTATAATTTTCCTAGATAACCTTGAATTACTTCAATTCCAAGGTTGTGTATGTTCCCTATTAGAGGTAGCTTCTTTGGTCCTGGTGGCAACTTAGACTTTGAATTCTTTGCTTTTGATCTCCCAAGTGTATTGATTAGCATCAACACTATGAGAAACAAAAGAAGGATTGTAGATAAGAAAATAGGAAGCTCCATGCTAGCTAAAGAGTTAGCTATGGTTAGATAACTAATGGCTTTTCAAATCAAAGATTATATAATCATGAGAAGCTAAAAGCTTGGAAAGCTATGGTTTGGCTTTTGAACTTATATATGAACCTCATTGAATTTTTCAACGCTGTGGTGAACTAAAAGGAACATTCAAATGAAAAGATATACACTAATAGAGATTATTATCAATCATGTTCGTTATATGTAAGAAAATTGAAAGCACAAAATGCAGGGAAGAGTTCATTGACATTGAGTAACCAATCAAGCTGTGGTTTGTCAAAAACACGTGTTCGTGCATGTTTTGACATTAAGGTTATTTTTTTCTAGATATAGCTGAAATTTATAGGAAGCTCTTTTCTTTGAAAAAAAAAAAAAGAAGATATTTTTATTCATGTAAACATGTTTTAATAAGGTTTTACTTCTCAAATATGTTATGTTTAAATTATCTTCAGATTTTCAATATTTATTTGTCGAGGTGGCATGTATTCCAAGCTATCACTCAATTGATTTTTTCATTGATACTACATTGCATGACAAGAGTCATATGCATCATGATTGGGCGACAGCTTCGGCAGTGCCGGCAATAGCAGCGATATCTCCGAGTGGTGTAAATCATCCAGCGGTAGCTTGTGCATTACCTACAGTAGTAGTTTCTGTTGGGGTAACGTCCCTAACAATGACAACTCCGGCAGCACCGGCTCTAACAGTGATATATCCGACCGACAAGTGCAGCTTGTCCACGCTAGCTTGTCGATGACTATTCATAGCTATTACTTTGACATCAAAGAAAAATTCGACCCAATGCTTTATATACATGGGCGACTACATTTATTATGTGTTATTACTGTATGACTATTCCACTTTTTATTTATATTATCATTGATTTTAAAAATTAACCTTGTCATAGTTGTGTTTTGACACTTATTATAACCTCGGTGACGGATGAGGTGGAGTGAATCCTTAAAATGTCCTAGAGAAGAATATTTTTGAACTGAATTATTCTCACTTATGGAGATCTCTCACTCTCCTTCTTTTAGTGTGTTTTTCTTAGTTTTGTAGGCCTTCATGTTTCCTTGAAACCGAAGCTATTATTTTTTAACCGAAGTAATCAAGGTTACGAAGTTTTTCTATGTTATTGTTTAGATTCAAAGATTTGTAATAAATGATGATGTTATTGACAAATATAAAATTTTACATGTTAAGCCCACTGAAACTCATTTAAATATCTTTTTAAGAAGTTTATCAATAAAAATGCTCTAATGACCCTTAATTATATGTTATGTGAAAACTAAAATTGATATAATCAGAATCCAACAACTTGAAATGGCTTTCACTCATTTATTGATAATCTGACATGGCTATATAACATCAATACAAGATAAGAGCAGAAAATTAGGAAATCAGAACCCAAATCTACAACTAAAATAAGGGAACAGATCCAAAATAACTACTGCACAGTCCTAAATAACAGGACTCTTTATCAACGGTAAGATAAATCTAAAGTAGAAAATCCCATATCTTAAAAGATCTATCTAATAATTTATTCTTAATTTGTAGCTGAGTGATAAGTGATAGGAATCAAGTGTAAATCCTGTTTTCTTGTCACGGCCAAGCCAGGGGATTCAGTCATATCAAGTTCTTCAGGCCTATTTCCTTGAACCATCTTCCAATCAAAATGGAAAAGCAAGTTTGCAAGTGAGATTTCAATGTTAGCAATAGCAAAATTAATGCCAGGGCATATCCTCCTTCCAGCTCCAAATGGTATAAACTGAAACTCCGCACCTTTGTAATCAACTGTGCCATCAAGGAACCTTTCAGGATAAAATTTCTCAGCTTCAGTCCAATAGTTAGGATCCCTACCAATTGCCCATGCATTAACCATGACTTTGCTCTTTGCCGGTATCTCATATCCATTAATCTCACATTTCTCAGTGCATTCCCTTGGAAGAAGCAATGGAGCAGCTGGATGTAAACGCAAAGTTTCTTTGACAACTGCTGTCAAGTATTTCAGTTCATGAATACCAGCTTCATCCACATATCCTTTTTCACCAAAGACCCTTCTTAGCTCACTTTGTACTTTCTCCATTGACCTTGGACTTTTAACCAGTTCTGACATTGCCCAAACCACAGTTGTTGAAGTTGACTCGCTTCCAGCACTGAAAATATCCTGACAGAATTCATCACATAATCAAATTGTAAATCACAGTCTGTGTGAATACTGACTAACTAGCTCTTCTGTTCAAAATCTTAGATGAGTATGTAACTGAATTAAGGTTACATATGTCTTAGTCTTTAAAATAAGGAATGTTTGTTCTTATTTTCTCAATATAAATTGTCTCATTCATCTCTAACAAAAGGAATATTTGTGAATCATAGTCTGGACAAGCATTTCATGTGGAAAACTTTCATAAATTACGAACAAAGGCTTTTTATTTTAAGGCACTAAAAGAGAACATTTCAAAATTTAAAAGACATATTAAAATTAGAAGTCCACCCAGTAAGGGCAGCTCTTGATGAGTGTGTTGGAAATCTCATATCGCCTAAAAATAGAGTATGTTACATGTATATAAGTGGGGTATAAACCTCACTCTACAAGTCAGTTTGTAGGGATGAGTTAGAACCATCATCGTTGTCTATCAAAGATTATTTGGTGGATTTGTCGTGCCCCGTTGTCGGGCCGATATTAGAATCGTCTCCACACAACCCACATAACAGATTGATTATTTGTATTATCCATCCTACTTTGACTGCATCAAATTATTATCAATTTAAAAAATATATATCTATAAATTATTTAATTTGATATAATTATGTTAGTAATTTTGCATAGATTTTTAACAGAAACATACTAACCAAAATGATTGCTTTGACAACACTATCAGTTAGGGGATGTTGGAGGTCACCATTCTTCTGAAGCCTTAAAAGAACATCGACTAAATCTTCCTGATTTTCTCCACCAACAGCCTGTTTGTTCAAATTTTTGTCCCTGTGATCCCTAACAATATTTTCCAATATCATATCCATTCTTTGATGAAGCTTCTCAGCTTTAGTCCTCGTCCCACTAAGAACTTGAAGAAGTCCAACGGAAGGAAACAGATCAGAAATAGAGAACCCTGCAACTACCTCAACGACACCCTTTGTTTGTTCTATATAAGCATCTTGGTCATTGGACTTTTGACCAAAAGAAATCCTTGATGTTAACCCATATATCAGTGAGTTAAACTTCTCACTGAGATTAATAGGTGACCCTTCACACAAAGATATCTCCTTGACAAAATTTGACAACTCTTGTTCCCTGATTGATCTGAAGGATTTAACATGCTTTGGTGAAAGTAGTTCCATGGTGCAAATCTTTCTCAGCTGTCTCCAATAAGTTCCATATGAGCTGAAGGTCATGCCCTTTGAGCCATAAGTGATTATATCAGCACCAAGCACAAGAGGCCTATTTGCAAAGATAATATCATGAGTGTTCATCACTTCTTTCGCCATTTCAGGTGAAGATATCACTATGCAGCTAAGCTCACCAAGCTGCATATGCATGATAGGACCATATTTATGTGCCAATTCTGCTAGGGACCTATGAGCTAGAGTTCCAAGGTTATGTATGTTCCCTATTAGAGGTAGCTTCTTTGGTCCTGGTGGCAACTTGGACTTTGAATTCTTTGCTTTTGATCTCCCAAGTGTATTGATTAGCATCAACACTATGAGAAACAAAGGAAGGATTGTAGATAAGAAAATAGGAAGCTCCATGCTAGCTAAAGAGTTGGCTATGGTTAGATAACTAATGGCTTTTCAAATCAAAGATTATATAATCATGAGAAGCTAAAAGCTTGGAAACCTATGGTTTGTCTTTTGAAACTTATATAGGAACCTCATTGAATTTGTCAACGTTGTGGTTAACTATAAAAGGAACATTCAAATGAAAAGATATGCACCAATAGAGATTATTATATATCAATAATGTTCGTCATTGGTAAGAAAATTGAAAGCACAAAATTCACGGAAGTGTTCATTGACATTGAATAACAAATCAAGCTGTGGTTTGTCAAAAACACTTGATAATGCATGTTTTGACATTTTTTTTGAGATATAGTTGAAATTTATAGTGTTCTTTTCTTTGAAAAAAAAGAGATATTTTTATTCATGTAAACATGTTTTAATAGGGTTTTACTTCTCAAATATGTTATCTTTAAATTACCTTCAATTTTTCAATAATTCATTTTTTATTTAGTTTTGTACATAGTTTTTTTTTTGTAATTTTTTACATATAGGTTTTTTTTTCTATTTAAAAATGAAATTAATTATTTTACTTAAATAAAAATTGATTCTCATAATCATTGAATTATAATAATAATCATATATATTAACCAATTGGAATAATTTAATTTTTTTAATCATTTTAAACGTACTGGAGTTAGATGTTGATTACCAAGGAACAAAAACTATTGAAAAATAATCATAATCTTCAAATTAATATTCATATGAAAGAAAAATAGCTTGCTTTACAGCAAAAATATTTTCTTTATAAATTTCAACTAATATTAAAACACCCTTGTTTATTAAAAAGTATAAAATCTATTTTTTTAAAATACTAAAGCAAATCCTCCAAAAAAAAAATGCTAAAGCAAATAGGAAATCAATGGATTGATAATCCTTCATAACTAGATTAACGTAGAAAGTATCATAATTAAAAATATATTTACTATTCAACCAATATTCTATCTATAGTTTATTTCTTAAATATAAATAAAATTTAATTATACTTTACGTCACTCAACTTTAATATTTTAATGAATTATATTACTAAATTTTTATATTTCTTAGTATAAAATCTCCCTAAAACGCATCCAAACAATTAATAATAAAATTTAAAGTTTTAAAATAATCGTGACAATTTAATGGTAGTTAATTCAAATTTACCTTGATAACAAATTTTATAACTTTACAATAATTTTGTTCAGACAAGTCGAATCATCTAATCCGATTTCTAGAATAATGATAAGTACATTTGACTTTTTTTCTCTGTTCTTTTTCTTCTTTTTAATGTTGTTTTCTTCGACATTTATGCCTTCCATTTTGTGGTGTACATTTATCCATTTTGTGGTGTACATTTATCAGTACCCTACAACAAGATATACCACTACCACTTTGTATCACACCCACGACATAAATTAATGAAAAACAAAATCAGAAGCATCATTTCATATGATGCCAAAATCATTACATTTACTTAAGTATCGATTACTTTTCAAGAAAATTTAGAGTGGGAAAATGAATTATTCAAGAACAACCAACATTGACAAATGAATGAAATTATATAGAGACTAATCAAAAATTCGCCTTCAACTTAGCATTAACTCAGTTCATAGAGAACCTGAAGAAGGTCCATTGCCAGTGAAATTTGAGTAAATATCCTTCTAGAATGAAAAAAATTACAAGGAAGGATATCCATTGGAACTTGCTCCCTGCAATAAAATTTATGAACTCATTAGGAATGTACTTCAAAATAAATCATGATTATGTTTTCGAAATAAATAATCATGGAGTAGTTTAGAACATTTAAGTTACTGAGGTGACTTGAAAATATGAACATAATATATCGACCACTCCACAATTATTATCTTGTTTTTAATCATAAAATATATTGCATGGATTGTTAAATGCGGGTGAAGGGGCTAACTCAACCTTACAAAACCAGCTTGCAAAGTGAGGATTGGTCGTCACTTATATACATACAACAGGCTCTATCTCTAGGCGATGTGAGATTTCTATCATACCTCCTCACGCCAGACGTGGAGAAACCCCTAACAACCAATCCCCAATAATAAGGCACAATCAAATGAATAATCTACACAATATGCAATATTACAATCTGTAAAAGAAATTGAAAAATGTAACGCACATGTAAACATGCAAATGAATGAAGTTATATACATTCTTTCCCAGGAAAATCATCAAGCATGAAATGTATCCTTGTGAATCTGAAAGCCATACTAAATCTTGGTAAAAGTTAGAACGAAGTGTAGCATAAAAATTTGAAAACTTTACTATATGAAGCATTTAGATATTCTGGAACCTAAATAAACTATATGAATTAGTAAGAATTACCTTTGAGGCTAGGACCATGATAGCTTTATGGCCCTTATCAAAGAACTGGGGACACTGAAGTTTCCTTGGTTTGTCTCAAAATTAGCCTGATCAGTGAGAAGGGACATTGAAGCAAGCACTTTCTGGGAAGACCATCATTTAATTTGGTCTAGAAGCCAGACTTGTATTCCAGTACCAATACAATATATACAACCTGTTCTCAAGACAATCTTGTAGCATGTTGAGACTTTGCCATTTCTCTTAAGACGGCACCAACAATGGCTGCCTGCTCAAGGCAGTCGGCCTTGTGCAATGCATCTAAAAGAACAACACATGTTTTGCTATATATACGACAACCTTTAAGTCGAGTTTCCTCAAAGAGTATGTATGCATCCATTGCTTTATTGGCACTGCTCAATCCTTCCATCATAGCATTATAACAAGCTGAATCAGGTATGCCCCCACTTGACTTAAATCTCTCAAAGAGATCTTTTGCCTCTAGAACGTTCCCGGCCCTTGCAAGTCCTGAAATCATGGTGGTGTATGTGATGGTATTGGGTTTTAACCCTTGTTTCTGCATTTCTTGCCAGAACACGAAGGCCTTGTTAAATTTTCTAATCTTACAAAGACCATTTATCATAATGCTATAAGTTACTTCATTGGGAGGGCATTTCAAGTTTTTCATGTTCTGGAAGCAGACGAGAGCTTCATCAATTTCCTCAGCTTTCACTAATGCGTCCAGTAAGCAATTCCAAGTGTATGTATTTGGAGTCAGACCTTTCTGCATTAACTCCTCCAAAATTAAATATGCTTCATCAATCCTTCCCACCTTCCCAAAACCATCAATAAGACTACTGTAGATCACTACATTCAAATCAACACCTTTTGATTTTGCTTCTTCAAATAACATATATGCTTCGTCAAGCCTGTCAATTTTAGCAAGTCCATCAATGACAGAACCATAGGTTACAACAGTAGGTTGGAGACCCTTTGTCTTCATTTCCTCCAGTAGTTGGTAAGCTTTGTTGACCTTACCAGACTTGCAGAATCCGTCAATTACAATGTTGTAAGCACGAGTGTCCAAATGTAGTCCTTGTTCCTTCATCTCATAAAACAACTTGTATGTTTCTTTTGAAAAACCTGCTCGAGCGAGACCATGAATTAAAATTGAGTAGCTCCGAACATCAGGAATTAATCCTTGAGCCTTTATTTCTTCAAATAAGGCCCTGCCTTTCTCAATTTCACCAGCTTTGAAAACACAATCCATATAAGTATTAAGGAGCATTAGATCCGGAGAGGAGCCCCTGTGTATCATCTCTTTATAAATTTTGTGACCATCATCCTTCCTACCACACCTGAAGAAGTTCCTAATAAGGGATGTATACACCACTGCATTTGGAGTCTGCTTAGAATCTAACATCTTTTCATAAAGCATATAGGCATCATTCACCCTGCCATGTCTGCCCAAACCATCAATAAGTGAACAAAATGTTACTGTGTCAGGGGAGCAAACTTTATGATCCAATCCTAAGAATATGGAGCAAGCCTCATCAAGTCTTTGGGCTTTACATAGTCTATCAACCATTATATTTACAGTCATGATATTAGGGAATAGGCCAGCCTCTTTCATGGAGTCCTGAACTCTCAGAACAGCTTCAAGTTCTCCTTCCCTACAAAGCATGTCAATTAAAATATTGTAGGTTGGAAGATTGGGTGCTGCATCTGTTCTCATTTCTTCAAAGATTCTCAATGCTTCCTCAACTTTTCCTTTTCTTCCAAGACAAGTGAGGATGCAATTATATGCAATTACACTAGGTATACATCCCTTTCTCTTTTGCCTCTCAAGTAAGCTGTATGCTTCATCAAATCTACCAACTGAACCATAACCCATTATCATGGTATTATAAGCATAAACACAAGGGACACTTCTGTTGCCATCAAGTTCTTCAAACAACTCTACAGCTTCATCCAACCTCTCAGCCTTGCAAAGAACCCCTATCATGCTAGTATAGGTCACATCATCAGGCACCAACCCTTGTGATTTCATCTCATGAAAGAATTTCCAAGCCATATCCACCTTACCAACTTTTCCAAAACAGTCTATACATACATTATAGAGGACAAGGTCAGCATTAAACGAGTTACTCTTCATCTCATCCAGCAAGGACAGAGCGGCATCAACCCGGCCCTCCCTGGCAAACACACGAATAACCGTGGTAAACAAATGTACGCTTACTTCATAACCTATTTCCTGCATTTGATGCAAGAGATTGAGCATGAGATCAGCTTCTTGAGCTGCAGAGAGAGCACCAATCAGTGTTGTATAAGCTGAATAAGCAGGACGAAACTTGAACTTCCTCATCATCTCAATAACACCAAATGCTTGTCTTAGCTTCCGCGAATTAACAAAACTAGAAACCAATTCAATACAAGTATTATTAGAGGGTCCAAATCCAGCTATACTCATTTCTTCAAGAATCTGTTCCAAGTAATCCAAATTCCTGGTCCTAGCCATAAGCATGAGAAATGCATTGTACACTTCAGGGCGATGCTGTTGTTCTGTCTTTCTCTCCACCCACCTAAAATACTGCAATGCCACCTTTATATCATTCAACCTCCTGATTACTCCAACAACCACTTCTGGTTGAGGCATTTCATCAAACACGTTGAGGGCATCCTCAAGAGCAGGTCCCCAAGAACCAGTGCCCAACACCCGGCATACATCATGCACTGTCTTTCTCATGATCTCTGATTTCATTTCATTGTCTTGGGAACAAGAGGCATCATCCATAAAGGAACTAACTTTAACTTTCCCATACATTTCAGACGAAGACCCATTTGAAAAGGACGACGAAAACTTGAAGAACAAAGGGTCTAATTTCCCACATTTAAGAAAAAACCGAAACTTTAGAACTGCAATCAAAGAAAAATGAGAATCAGATACAAATTGCAACCCAGAAACAGGTACATGATAATAAAAGCAATTATTTAAGAGAGGGAAATAAAAAAATAAAAAAAATCAAAACCTTGGCCCCTAGAAAGAATCCTCATTTGCACACGCACAAGCTAACAATCTGAAATTGAGAGAGAGAGAGAGAGGAAGCAGAGAGTGTG
This sequence comes from Hylodesmum podocarpum, assembly GCA_026586105.1. NCBI lineage: Eukaryota > Viridiplantae > Streptophyta > Magnoliopsida > Fabales > Fabaceae > Hylodesmum > Hylodesmum podocarpum. The sequence goes on along the minus strand of JALJEV010000519.1, from coordinate 1,093,080 downwards.
TACAGAAAAACAGAGTATGCAGCAAAGAACAACACTTTCTGTTTGTAAGTAGAAAAAACGAGTTATGCAAGTTACAAACGTTAACGTGCTTTTTCTTGCTTTTCTTTTTTTTTTTTTTCACTTAATTTCTACGTTTTTTTTCTTTATTATTTTTTTATTCATAATTATTTTCTACGTCTAGAAATTCATTCATTCATTCCGAGATTTGAAAATTATTGAAAGGACAAATCTTACGTACAATTCTACAAGAGTGTTGTGTTTTTTTTTTTTTTTGTCATTAGGAATAAATAAACATATCAAAAGATTTATAATATTTCAGGTATTTTGTTCTCAACTAATTGAGCTTATATTCCATGACTTTTGGTTATTATTATATTGTTTCAATAGAATTTGATAATTTTGCAACAACAAAAACAATTGTATATGAAAAATATATTGTAGAAAATTCAATTGAAATACAATTTTTATTTATTTATTTATTTACAAATGCTCAATTTTTTTTCTAATAATATTAAGTTTGAAAATACTTATAAGTTAGAATTAAAATATTTATTAATTTTAAATTATCATTTGCAAAAGCATTACATAAGATTTGATAGCGTAGGAACTGTTATGAATTTTTTAATATAAGAGTTTGATTCTTTCCTTTTCAATAAAAGATAAAATTCTAATTGACGCAAGTTCAATCTCCTATTTTTCCAAATCGATGGAATTTTACTACCTGATATCTTTCAAACATCTAATGTTTAAAAATGCAACTAAATGTTAATTCTTAGGTTAGATAAACAATAAAACATTTATGGTAGTTTGACAACTATAATATATAAAGATTTTAAGGGAGCTCTAGAATGCTAGCACCAACAGGGGTTGTGTTAATATTTTTCTGCATAACAATCTTTTAATACTTAATGTTATTGTAGAAATTGAGTATCGACTAGATAAATTAAAAAATAGAGAGTTAATATTTTGTATCTAATATTTCAAATAAAAATATTTGGTACTTATTTGCTCTATTTTGTGTTGTTCTAATTGTCAAGCATTTTCTAGCCAAAATTAGAAATGAGATGAAAAAGATTCCAACCAAATGAAGAAATTTGAGTAAATAACTTGCAACAATCTAATTAAATTCGAATATTTTTGGTAATAAAAGCCATAGTTCCGAAAGTACAATCGTTAAATATCACAGCCTTTGCACTAATCAAGTTTAATACTCGAACACCAAGTAAAATTGGAATGACTGTTACTCTTCCATAGCATCTCCTTCAATCACTTCCACCTCTTTTAACGGGATAATCTTTGTTAAGAGAACCTCTGCAATGGAGAATAGATATTAGTAGACTATATATCATCGAATTCTAAAGGAATATATAATCAACCCCTTAAATTGTAAAACTGTAGAAGTACACCCTTAACTACTATTGCATTTAACCAGTTAACAGAATTGTGTATATGACATTCATGATGCATGGTACTGTATTTACGGCTTTATTGTGTAGGCTGGGGTACTGTGTAACATCATGTGTGGAGTTAGGATGGTTATTGCACTCTTAGACTCTTGAATAATGAATTTTGTATCGGAAGCAAATTATTATTGTTATATAGAGAAGTTTTCTAGTAATATATCAAAATGGTAATATAACGAATCTGTTCTCATTCTCCTTCTTCTTACAGCTCTCCTCACTCGTAATATATGCTCAGTGATAGAGGATATATTTGCAAGATCATCATATTTTTCACAAGATGAGATACTATGTCATGCTAGAATGCAAACATTGGACAGTTTGACACACAATACTGAGCACAACAATAGTGTTATTGCATTCTCAAGTATATTAAATAGCAACACTAACCTGTCTTCTTGGGGAAATCAAAGCCTTTTGGATTGATAAAGGTACGAGGATTGGGTTGAAGGTGGTTCCTGAGATATTCCTTTTGTCCCTGTAAAGCATTAATGAAGAAATTGCACAAAAATTAAAGTTGCATGACTCTCCTGAAAAAATAATCTATACACTTGATCATCAAGGCACAAACCTTGGTTATCACACAAACATCAACATTACTTCCACTTCCCAAGTCATTAAATATACCAGCACATATTGCCTCAACAACTATCTTTATTCCTTCATCCCTCTGCACAAAATCAAAATGTTTATAGAAAATTAAAATCTCTATCAAATTGCATCATTTCAACACGCATGATAGAAGTTACAAACACCACCAGTATTAATTATAACCAATATATCGCATAACTTTACATTTAGATTAGAAATTGACATATTTGCTTCATATTATAAATAGAAGAACTTTTGACAGAATTTTATCAAATGCACTCCTCTAACAAATTTAAGGGTGTGTATATCCTCAAAAATATTCCAATCAAGAGCTCTAGAGAAATCTGAGCGGTAATATGCATACTTACACTCAAACTTTCCTTGTACTTAGACTCAAATACAGACATTGCAGCAAGTGAACCTGATCCCATAGTGGCAAATGGGAGGGTGTCAGTTGACCCATGAGGATAAATCTGCAAAACAAGTCATCAGAAGTCATGAGAAATTTAACTATAGGTATTCCAAAGTCCAAACAAGGAAAGCTAAGAATAAATGGAAGGTTTTAAGCAATGAACTAACAGTGTGCAAATGAGGTCCAGTGATATCAACCCCACCCAGCACTAAGGCAGCAGAGACATGACCTTGATAACTGCACAATAGTTTAGAAGAGTTAGATTCAATGGTTGATACAGAGAGAAAATTCACATGATGAGCATGTTCTGAAACTCAACTTGAAAAGATGTTTCTTAAGAAGGGTCAACGCTGTAACAACTCTTGATTCACGACCAGTATGGTAGCGATGTAGTTGAAGCTGTGAGCTCACCATGTCTACAGTAAACACCAAACTCGTTTTCAACAGTTTTACTATTACTATATTATTAGTAAAATACACAAAAGCTAAAGATGTTCTATATGCAACTACCCATAAGGCATGACATAAAACATGTGTAACAAGAAGGATACATTTTAAGCAAATACCTGTTACAGCCTCTGTATCAGCAGCAGTGCCTGCTCCACAGCAATATATGTTGGGCGCCATATAATGAATTTTCTCACAGTTTTTATCAGCCACTATAGGTCCTTCAGTTGCCCTAGTATCAGCTCCAAGAATGACACCATCCTGAGGCAAATTCAATATGTGGGAAACTTCAACTTCAGATTATGATGTATAAATTAATAATTAAAAAATGAATATGCAATCAATAAAAGCCATAAAACTTTGTTTTGTAACACCTGACAGTGCCATGAACAGTCACCAAAAGCACAAATACCAAATGATAAACTTATCAATTAGTAGACCATTTAACCAGAAAACAGTCTGTACACAGAGCAACTTGGCTCTAACATTAAAATCACAGCCTCGTTGATTGTTACCCAGCAGCTAGATGAGTAGACAGAACAATGTAGGCAAGACAAACAACTCACAACCAGCCCACTGAATATCCACCAGAGAGTTCAATATGATAAACAGCTCATGTAATAGGCTTATTTATTACCAATTGTATAAATCAATGCATGAGCTTTATGACTTTATATCTTGCCAACTGCTTCTAAAGGCCATCCAGAAAGAAAATCATCTATATATTTTAGAACAAAATTTAAAATTTCACTATAATATATTTTTACCATCGATAAACAAGTTTCTCAGAAAGAGAAGAAAAATAGTCCTACTTCACAGATAGAAATTGAGTTAAGAAAATAGACATGTAGATTTTCAGAACATAAAAGTCAAGATATCCAAAGCCATTCTACACTTCCCAGATTCTCTCCCCATAAAACAATACACAATCTCAGAACCAACCATTGCTCTATCATCAAAACCTTGAACACGCAACCTAAGCAAATCCTCCCAACCACTAACACCCAAATCAATCAAACTAGTAACATTTACATAAGTTGAATTCCCTTCATCCCTACAACGAAACCCCATAAGACCAGACATCTAACAATCAGAACAGATTATTAAACTCATTCCGGATCCATCATTCAATGGCAACCCACCCACTTGCAAATTTGGTGATGAACTCAAAAAAAAAAAAAAAAAAAAAAAAAAAAAAAACACAAACACTTGAGAAAACCACATAAAACTCAATTAAACACAGCGATGTATACATATCATAAAAGAAGAACAATATCATATTAATGAAAAAAAGAGTGAGAAATTTCAAACCTGGAAAACTAAACCGACAATAGTGGTTCCAGTTTTGAGAAAGGTTGGGGCTTTAAGACCCTTCTGTTCAAGCATTGCATTTCTTCGGCATAGATCAAAACTGAAACCACCCTTAGGAGGAAGATCCAAAGACGGAGACATATTCGAAATGCGAATCGACGCTGCAAATCAAGTCAGCACAACATAACCATTAGGGTCACACTGCTACAAACATCAAATAATTGCCCCAAATTCAACAACAAAAAAAAAAAAAAAAGTAAACTTCACAAAACCTAGGGTTTGAAAATTGAGAAGAGAATACTCACAGTGGTTATCAAAGAATGGAAACTCGAGTTTCTTTCGCCGTTTGGAAAATTTACAGAGTGCAGTGCAGTGTTTAACAAGGTTTTTGGTCCATCGTGGTTCCTTTTTATGTGCACCGTTTGATGTAATCTCAGATAATCAATGGTTCAGATGAATCTTCCATAACTTGTCGCATGGGTCAGGTGACAAGTTTTTGGAAAATTGCAAATTAGTCCTTACGTGAAATGAACATGTATAGTTAACGTATTTGTAAGAAGATCCTAATAGTTAACGTATTTACTAATCATTGACTTTTGATTGGGCTTTGATTTGTTTGTTCAGCTTAGTTATTTCTTTTTTGTGGGCTTCTTCGTTAAAAGCCCTTTATATTATTAAAGAAATATTTCAGTTATTTTGATTGTGGAAGGAAAGAAATAAGAAAATCATAAATAAGATTTTTATATCCTGTTAAGTTTAAATTTTAAAATATAATTTTAATTAAAAATATTAAATAAAGTTACTCCAATTTATATTATAATTTATTTTATTTAAATTAGCCACAATACATGTTTCATTTGCATTTTTATAATACTAAATTTTGTTTGAAAAAATATCGAAAGAAAGAAAGAAAATAATAATTAAAAAAATGGTGAAAGAAAAGAAATAGTATAAAGAAATATTTGCTCAATTCAAAATAAAATTGAAAGATGATAAATGTGTAGTTTTATTTCAAAGAAACTAGAAAAATTATAAAAAAATTAATGTGAGTTTTAAGGAATAAAATATCTTATTAAAATGACATGAAACTGAATTAATTTTTAATTTTTTATTAAAATTAATATGGAAATAAAAAAAAATAATAAATAAAATAATTTTATAAATTTAAAAAGATAAAACTTTTTAACAATGAGAGATTAAATTGTCCAGCAACATGATTTCTTTTGTTAAATAAATCAACACTGATTTTCCTGTTAAATAAATTTACCAATATTAATATTTTCTAATAAATAAATCAATAAAATTTTCCTGCTAAATAAATGACTCTATATTTCGGCTGTATGCAGAAGATACCTATCTATTACATGTTCCATCTCAAGTTAGTTCAGTTCCTAGTGATGATAAATGTATCTATTTATCAAATTTCATATCAAACTATAAGCAAAGTGGAAAAATGTTTACTTTTCTCAGTCACCGATCACAGATGTGACATCATACTTCAATTTTCGTTTAAAATCACGTCTGAGTTGGAAGAAAAAAAAAAATAGAGTACATCCTGCAGATTTTAATAGTGTATCCCTTCTAAGTCCCTCAAAGAAACAGTAGAGAAAATAGTTTAAATGTTTCCCAACACATTCCCTCATAAGAAAAATATGTGATCCATGACTTAACGCAACAATCACGTAACTAGTTATGTCTGGCTATAAGATGTAAAGAGAGAAAAATAAGTATATATTCTGTAAGTAAATTGACTGTGTATTACAGTTGATTGTCAAGTAAAATTGTCCGCTTAAATCTCTTTTCTCCCCTCCAAATCACTCAAAAACAAGGCTAGTTGTTAACATCCTACTCTGACTATGTTTAGTTGCCGAATGACAGTAACAGAATTGAATTTGCTAAAGATCAAGAGTCACCTAAAACTGTCTATGTTACTAGTAATGAACTTCCCCCTCAAAAACTTTAGCTTAAAAATTGGAACAAGATAAAATAAACCTGTTCATGGTCTATGCTTTTTAACTTTCAAGACCTTTTTTCCTGGCTTATGAAGACATTTTAGACATAGGTTTCTGATACACATACAGGATTTTGAAAGAGTAATTCCCATTTGAATACTTCTGAAAAAATACCTCACCATGAAATTAGAAGTGAAAACAGCTCAGCAGAGATAAGAGTTTGAAGTGGCTCTAAACTATTTCTTATTCTTATTCTTATTACACCCAATCTTGGACTTTTATATAAAAGTTAGAAATTTAAACAATCAACTACTGGACTAGAACAATCAGAAATTTGTATATTCCGGACGAGTGCTCTAGTTGAGATACTTGTGACCCTTAGAACAGAGAACACCACTGGATGCACAACTAAAGAGTCCATCACCACTACCCTTCTTAATATTAAGGTGCATACATAACATACCATCCTATATATATCTTCATAGGCCACAATTTATATTAATTCATTCAACTTCAACTCTGCAACCTGCTGAGATTACCACTCTCACACATCAATCTCCAACAAGGATAAGCAGCAGCAACAAAAAAGAACAGACAATGAAAGCAACAAAAGAAAAATTCACAGCACTTTAATTTCAACAAAACAAACAAACATAAAGGTAACTAACAACATGTAGTCAAAGAGTCTCTCTTATCATTATTCTCATTTTTATTATTGTTTGTAGGAGATAATGAATCTCTCTTACATAAAACAATAGCCACTCCAACCCCAACCAAAACCACTTCACCTAAATATCTAAACTCAAAAACTCCAAATCATACATGGGGATTACATTACATTACATTAAACTCTAATATGAAGTCTAAACACAATAATCATAGAATTCAGCAATATTTGAAGTATGGTCCATGGTGAAGCTAGGAATCTTATCCAACTTAACAGGGTTTTGCTTCCCTCCAACTAACTTAGCCGGGTTCCCAACAACAGTAGTCCTTGGAGGCACATCCTTAATAACCACAGAACCAGCACCAATCTTAGCACCATCACCGACCTTAATATTCCCCAAGATACAAGTTCCTGCACCTATCAACACCCCATCACCAATCTTGGGATGCCTATCCCCACAAACCTTACCAGTCCCTCCCAAAGTAACACTATGCAAAATTGACACATTGTTCCCTATCACAGCAGTCTCTCCCACCACAATCCCAGTTGCATGATCAAGCAAAATCCCACTTCCAATCTTAGCACCAGGATGAATATCCACTGCAAAAACCTCAGAAACTCGATTCTGAATCATAACAGCTAGAATCTTCCTTCCCTGAAGCCACAGTTTGTGAGCCAACCTGTGAGCTTGGCATGCCAGAAAGCCTTTGAAGTTTAGGAAACAGTGCAGATGCGTTATGCATGCAGGGTCTCTCTCCTTCACTGCCCTTAGATCACTCTTCACAGCATCCATGATGGTTTCTTCAGTTTCCAAAACTGTGACAAAAAGATCAAAAAGTGTGCTACTTGGAAGGTATGCACTGCTGAGTTTGACAGCAAGGAGATTAGCCAAAGCGGTTTGCAATGATTTGTGAGAGAAAACAGAAGTGTTGTAGTAACTAGACAGAATTGGTTCCACAGCAACATCAAGTCTTGCTTCTTCCTGAATCTTCAACCACAAATCATTGAAGTCAACCTCATCTGCTTCAACTTGTTCAACAGTTGAACCTGTATGCAAGTCTTTGTTGACACTGTGTTTTGGAGTAAACTTGGGTGTGGTTTTGAAGGTTTTGGGGTAGTCACAGCAATGATGATTCCTTTGGGAGACTTGTGTTGGTGATGGAGTGACAAGGGTGTGAGAGTGAATTGGGTGGTTGTTATGGCCAACAAGGAAAAGGTAAACTTGCTTAGGTGATGAAGTAACAAGGGAGTGCCTTCTCATCATCATTTTTTAGGCAAAATTGGATGAAATTGAGTCACAGGTACAATGATTTGGAAGAAAAGCTCTGTTTTTTGAAGGGAAGAACAAGGTTTGAGGTTAAGCAGATCCGAATATAAAAGTTAGAGAGAGAAATATGCATTTACACCTTACCTCATTTATAAGTCTTAAGAAAAAGTGCCATCTGTGTTTGTGATAATAATATATATTTTTGTTTTTTTTTTTTTTAACAAAATATGATATATTAAGAGGATTATATTTTTCTTAAAAAAGTAGTTAACTGTTATATATATATATATATATATATATATATATATATATATATATATATATAAAATAATAGTAGTGTGTATATATATAGTTAATTCTTAATTATTCTTCTCTCACATATATATTACTGACTATTTTACTCAACTCTTATTGATTAGAAATGTTAGTTAATTTAATTAATTATATTAAAATTTTAACCAATTTATTATTTTAAAAATTATTCTTATCACCATATGTACTACTTCTGTCATTGACTATTTTACTAAATTTATATTAATTAAAAATGTTAATTAATTTAGTTAATAATATTAAATTTGTACCTAACTTATTATTTTAAAAATTATTATTAAATTTATCTTGTATTATTCAATCTTCGAGAATGAATATATCTTATTAATTTATAGTTTTTATAAACTAACTAATTAAAAATATTTTGAAAAAAATAGAAAAGGTTTTATAGAGCACATTTTTTGGAAAAAAAAAGTGTTACATTAAGGTAGTATAAGAATTGAAGTAATATAATAGATTCATTTCACTCTAAGAATTTGTTTTATTGTGCAACTTTTTTTATTATTAAATTATGTATGGAAAGTGTTGAAGATGCTTAGTAGTGGCAAGTTTTATAAAAGAAAAAGTGCAGTTTTTCCTTCACTGAGTCAAATTGGTTCAACGATGTACAAACAATTGCCATGTAACCCAAGACATCACCATTATCATAGCTTCAACAAATTCATGCTCCCAAGACACATATTAAAGACTATATTCAACGTCCAAAACCCAAAAAAATAATATATAGTACATAGAATTATAACTTTTTTCATTATTTTATTTGATTAGAGTTGAATTTAACAAGAGATGGATGTTTTGTAAGCAATATTTATCATCAAATTTACATAAAATGAAAACCATGTATAGTAACCAATGGTTGATTCATGTAGTATATTTTGATTTTTTTTATTCAAATAGTATACATAAAATGCATGTTATGTTCTAGAACTATGGTGCTCTAAGATATTTTCAATTGAGAGTATAAAAGATCATGAAACTTTTCACCAAAAAAGTAAACTATGTTGTACTTTTCTCAAAAGAAAATATGATAGTGCTATGAAGTTAATCAAATTGTGAATGTTATCACATCCTTTTTAGCCATATATATTAATAATAAATATGCTTAGAAGTATTCATTATAGTAAAATATTTCAGTCGTTGTCTTGTCTCGCAATATCTATTTTATATCATATTATATAATGTCCCATCATTCACTTATGACTCTTCAGCTTTTATTAAGTTATCATTTTTGTATCATATGCCAAAGATTAACTGTTTATGAAAAAAGGAGAATCCTTTGTGTCTGATTGTTGATATCTGAGGTCTTCAAAAATAATTTTAAAAGATATTTTTGTTTTCTAAAGCTAATTTGTATTATTGGCATTGTAAACCAAAGGGCCAAAATATTAAAATTTCTTTTTGACCAAACTTGGTAGTCAAGATATACTGGCTGTTGGTTTATATAAAAATTTAACTGCACTCTTATTTCTCATATTTTAATTTGTTACAGGTTTTAAGTTTTTGTTGTAACTATTTGTAATTTTAGTTCATAAAAAACACCAAAGATCAAATATGAGCGTGTTAAGAGAAAATGGATGTCGAAGAATAGCGAAAAGAAAAATATTTGATAAACTTATCAGACAATCACACAATTAATTATAAAATGTGAAGATAAAAAAATAAATATAAAAATTATAAAATGTGAAGATAAAAAGATGTATACAAAAATACGTGTATGTTTTATAAGTGAGTTAACTGATTAACTGCATATTATAGTTGGCTACGAAATAAAATTATAACGAAAAGTATTTGGATAAAATAGAAAGAAAGAAGAAAAACTTTCAACTAAGACCAAGACCAAACCAACTGGAATGCTACTTCAAATAGCATTGCAAACTAATAGAATAAGTTAATTTGCCTAAACAAATTTTTTATCCAGTGAAATAAGCTTTGAACTAACTGAAAAATGTTGCCGAACACACTATCAAGTTTAATTGTATGTGTAAACTATATTGTTATTATTACTGAGGATGCTAGTACAGTAAGCAACAAGATCTGCATGCTTGATCGTGTTGTAAGATTTATACTTTGCGTTAGGAACAAATCTTAAAATCTATATCTGCTGAGTATTTGAAGTGACTACTTGCTAGTAGTGTTTTCCAGGTAAGCAAACCCTGATAAAGGATAAATATTCGTCTGCATTTCATGTGGTACACTTCCAAAAACTCACCAGACCAGGATACCAAGCCTAAAATATCTTACTTTTTAGGGAGCAATTTGATAACAGATTCTGTAATCGCTAAAGTAGAACTAGCAATCTAGCATAGTAAGTCAACTATTTCTTTCCCAGAAGGAATTATCATTCATGAATATTGAATCATTAACTAAAAAGATACAATGCAGATAAGTGGCACTAGAGCCACTTTAGTACAGCAATGGTGCTGATTTTGACAAAAAAACAAAAAGCAAATGTGTATTGCCATGGAAAGAAAATATTCTGTTATGTTCATTTTTGTTGGCAGGGCCCAGCAAAAATGATGCACAAACACCAATATTAGACACCCGAAGAGAGAGAAAAATGTACATGTCATATGTGTTATGGTGTAGCAATAAGAGAAAGATAAAGAAAAATGATGAATGTCAATAAAGTATTTATACTATTGGCATGTCCTTGCACTATTGGGGTGTCCAAAAATATTACTCCAAAGGTAGTAGCATCATAAAAATTCAAACTTCGGCGCAAATGTGCAACTTCTTTTCTACTTCCAGATTAAGAAAATATATATAATTTCAGCCAAGCTTGAAAGTAGCATATGCAAATCAGGAGAGTAAACGACAGTCAAATAAGTTCAAGAAAATAGAGTTTCAGTCATAAGTGAGGGGCACAAAGGATCAGGGAGATCCCTCTAGGAAAATATATATCAAGGCCAGTTAGTCTGACAGTTAAGGAACAGCATCTTGCATAACTTTCAAACCAATCAAAATAACTTCATGAACATAATTTACTATAAAAACAAAAAGTGTACAACAAATCCGATTTAAATAACTGTATCCGGGACACATGCATATCTAAGCACATTGAAAGGCAAGAATAAAAACAGATCTATTTGCAGTGAAATATATAATAGCCGTTAATGATTTGTATTTCTTGACAATTACTAAGTTGGAGCTGAGCTTCAATAGAAGGAAATAAAAAGAAGATAAGACAAGGGAAAAAGAAAACACTTGAAACGTTTCTAAGAAACTTGCTTCATCTGATTCATTGGATTTTGTAGGCTTTTCTAAGCTTATATGTAAATGCACTACATGAGTTTTTATAGATGTACAGGGCATATCTTTGCTATTGGGTACAGTAGACATACATTCAAAAATAACACAACTCCTAGAAACTATATGGTATTAAATGCAAGTCACACGCATGAGAAAAATACTATGAACCTCAAGATACATGAACAAAGTAAATGAACCAAGTTTAAGTTATTTATTTAATAGCTTCATTTTCCCACTTCAATATGGTTAAGAACCTGAAAAGGAGGATATCCTTAGAGCTTGACTTCAACATCAACACCAGCGGGAAGATCAAGTTGCATCAAAGAATCAATCGTTTGGGCAGTAGGGTATAGAATATCAATAAGACGTTGATGGGTTCTGATCTCAAAATGAAATCGAGCATCTTTATGTACATGTGGGGATTTAAGAACACAGTAAACTCGCTTCTTAGTTGGCAATGGTACAGGACCCATGGTTTTTGCATTGGTAGTCCTTGCTGCATCCAGTATTTGTTTGCAAGAATCCTCTATAAGGGGCACCCAGTAAGATCTAAGCTTGATTCTAATTTTCTGCTTTGGTGCCATCTGAAATCAGAGGAAAGAAATACTGAATTAATTGAACGTTTCAGAATACATAGAAATTGACATACGTCCCTCAAATCATAATATCCTAATTTCTACAAAGACATAAGAAAAATAGTTCAAAGCTTGAACTTCTTCATCAAACGCTCAGGTTTCTGTTTGGACCATTTCAACTACAAGACAACTTTACCACCCGCACGCACATAAAAAAAGCAACTAAATAAGCCAATAGATGATGCTCAATCAATGCCAAAGGGACAGATTATAATATTAAAGATGAACCCAGAACTAGGGCTAGTTCTACAAGCCGGTTTTATCTTGGTCTGAACCAGTTTAGATCACTACAGTGCAGGCAGCAGATGAAAGGGATAAGGCTCCATTAAAGTGAGCAAACAATGGTTTATCCATTTATAATTTAATTTGAAGTTCTCAGTAATCTAAACCCCCTAAAATATAAGGGTGGATACTGGGCACACCCTTATTTGCTCACCATGAATACAATCTCACTTCAGAGGTGACTTTTTCAGACTAAAGCATCATGAACTTCGATACAACAAATTGTTGTATGCAGAAAATATCACAAATGCAGTTTATACCATAACCCAACTATGTTTCAACCCCTGCCCATTTAGTCTGGTCCACAGGCTCCACTCATAAAAATGCAACTAACCGAAAACATATACAAAACATGAATAAAAAATCAAACGATATACCATATCTGCATCTTCCCCAATGCTAAATGATGAAGTACTCTGAGACTCCAAGCTTCCAACCTTAAATAGCAACACATTAACAATTATAATAACTTGATGCAGTGCAGTATAAAAGGAAATCATCACTACATGATTATTTTTGTAATATCAACATGCTTTATCTAAATTTTTCATCTTCTGGTCATGGGTGGATCAAATTTGTGCTATTTAAGCATTTCTGCTGTGGTGTCTTATCTATAGATCCAAATGGTTAAGCATCAAAGATTACATTTTGAGTTGTTCCCGTAATTTCTTTCAAGTAAAGGAGTACAAACTAAGTTGAAATATTTCATTTCAGAGTTAAAATATTTAAAACATAGTAGATTGCACATAGTAACCTAAGCTGTAACTAGAAAATTTTACAAACACATGTATCTTGTATGGATCAAAATGGAGAAAGGAGAATTGCAGAAACCTCAAAGTTGGTGGTATCACGTTCACCATCTAGGGTTTCAGGAGATGGGTCTATGGGTTCTGAAGAATCCAACACTTGAGGCGCAGCATAAACCCTGTGCACGGGTTTTGGGGTTTTGACCTGCAAATTTTTACCAAAGAGAGAGTGAAAAGACACGAACTTTGAATTGGAACAGAGAGAGGAGGAAGATTTAGAGAGAGAAAGCGGAGGAACTAGTGGCGTAGAGAGAGAATAAACCGCCATTGAAATCAAGCTTTCACTCTTTCTTCCTCACTCTTCCACTCTGCACAATTTTATCCATTGTTTTTTTATTTTTGTTTTCAATTTTCCTTTATGGGCCTAACTTACTATTTAGGCCCATAAACTGCTGATCCAGGTCCACACCACATAGGCCCAATTCATATATTGTAAATAAATAAATAGCATTTTGGGTAAAATTCAATTTCCCATATTCTTTTCTCCAAAAAAAAAAAAAAAAAAAAAAAAAAAAATAAATCATTCACCACAAAACAAGGAGTTTGATAAAAAAAATATGGACATTACTATTGCTTTATCAAATATTTTTTTAACATTTCTTATTATAAGTAAAAGAAAAAATCAAAATTACAATTTTCGGTCAATCAGATGTTCATCTAATGACTTTCTTGATTTAGATTTAAGACTTAAAAAAATTATAATTTTTAATAAATTTTAAATAATCATAAATAGTGTGTGGGAATAAAAAAATGTTTTTAAGAAAATAACATTATCATTTCTCTTAATAGTAGTGATATGAGGATTGAGAAGTAGATATAGATGGTAGTGCAAGTAGGTGATGGCTATGATTAATGAATAGTCTTATATTAATTGATTTCCTTAATAGTTAATGGCACTGGAGTTACTATATGAATAAAGAATTGAAATGAGTATTAACTCACCATTATAATTTGAAGGCAGTGAAATTTTAAATGTCACACTTAAAAAAACGGCAAATTAATTTATTCTTTGTATTTATTGATTCTTATCCCAGCCATGAGTTAATTATTATCTGATGGCACTTTAACTGCTTTCAAATTTGACTTCACTGTAGCCACAAACACAATGTGCACTTTAATGCAATAATAATAATGGCAGCTAAGAGTTTATGAACTATATGTGAAACCAAATTGTCAATTGAAAAACAGGTTAATTTCCTGTAACTGTTTTCATGAAACAGTGTCCACCGCAAGAAGGAAGAATTTTGATGAAATCAACTTAGGATTTTCTTATTGTGTGAGCTGTCAAATGTTTCAATTTCTTGATTGGTTGGCAGCTGAGAACCACAACTTCTACCACATCTATATATAGTTATATACAAATTAAATTAATTCAGCAATTGAATTAAAAATTATATATATAATATACAACATCTACTACTATAATACCAAGTTAAAAAGTTAAATGTTAATGTAATTTATTTATCTAACTCAATCCTACAAAATCGGTTTATAAGGTGATGATTGTTCTGAGTGATTTAATATCGAACTAACAACAGGTGACCTGATATACACAAATAATATTAGACTCTAATATCATCTTAGAAATGTGGATTACGTGTCTAACTCAATCTTACAAAATCGGTTTGTCATATGAGATTTATTCCTGCCCCCGAGATATGTTTCCAAATGAGCTAATTGTCTCTTCAATATAACAGCATATCTTTTTGGAAAACAATTGAGTCTCCCCGTCTTTTATTGCGTTCTCTCTTAACTTTTGAAGTCGTGTTTATGTGATATACCAATTCATTAACATACCGCCGAGTCACTTATATACATGCAAGAAACTCTATCTTTAAACGGTGTGTGGTTTCAACACACCGTTGGGAATTTCCAACCGCTATAACATCGTATTGACGTGGTTCAATATTTACAAT
Organism: Hylodesmum podocarpum; assembly: GCA_026586105.1. Taxonomy (NCBI): domain Eukaryota; kingdom Viridiplantae; phylum Streptophyta; class Magnoliopsida; order Fabales; family Fabaceae; genus Hylodesmum; species Hylodesmum podocarpum. The sequence goes on along the minus strand of JALJEV010000519.1, from coordinate 1,077,755 downwards.
ATGCATAATTTCAATTTTTCAATAAACATTATCAGTAATTAATAAACATAAAGTCAGTCTTCTTATTACCACGTGCATGGTACTTGCAATTTTACAACTACTATTCCGATTTTAAACACTTATTATTTTAATATATATAAAAAAAATTATTCAATGTCTTTGTACTTGAAAGCTAGCCATAGCAGCTCTTCTTGTTGCTGAGTTCTTTATAAACTAAGACAATGTCACAATCACTTATTAGTTTGAGTTTCATTTTATGATTCTTTGCTTTCAACATAGATTCGGGTCAACCTCTCCACATTCCCATTCTTTGAATATTGTTCTCTTGATATTGAAATCCTTCAATATTCTTACCTTCCTTTTATACCATTAGCTTTGTCGCTAAAGCTACATTTAACTCATATTTCATGTATAGTTCTAAGAATGTATATTCTGTAACACAGATCTTTCTTAACTGAGTTATGCATGTTGGGTTGTGTAGTCTTTGGTAGAGGAGTATGAGGTTATCATCATTTATGTTTTTCTTTGTTTTGTTGTTGAAGTGTGTTGAGGTTCAAGGTGATGGCAGTGATCATGCTAGCAACTTCATTACTTGGGACGATCTCATGGTGGATGAACATAGCATAGCAACCAATGTTGGTGATCGAGTTATTGTGGTTGATCAAAGTGGCAATGGAGATTCAACAACTGTTCAAGGAGCTGTAGATATGGTTCCCCAAAACAACACACAAAGGATGAAGATATACATCTATCCAGGAATTTATAGGTTTGCAATCACAATTATGTTTTCATACTCATATTTTCATCATTCAATATTAAATTTCTATTGCCTTTTATTTTAATTAACCCATCAAAATATTACATAATCTTTAAAATTTCATAAGGGTATGATGATCTCAAACTAAATATCTAATTTTTCCTTTCTATCATTTGGGTTAAATACTTTATGTAAGAAGTTGTATGTGTTAAGCTCTAAGAAAAATGCTCTTTAAGTTAGTTAGTTAGTGAGAAATGGTATGGTTTGCTACTAAAACTTTGTATGAGACAAAGCATCTAATTCTCATCCAACAAATGCAGATTGAAATGTGAATATTAAATAAGATGTGCAATAATATAAGTTTTTGGTGGTTATTATGCAGAGAAAGAGTGCATGTGCCGAAAAGCAAGCCGTTTATTTCATTTATAGGTAAACCTAATATAACAATGAATGCTAGTGAGGCAAATGCCTTACCTATAATCACAAATAGTACTAAGGCCTCAGACAAAGGCTCAGATGGCCAAGAAATGGGCACCGTTAGTACTGCAACTGTATGGGTTGAGTCTTATTTCTTCTGTGCAACTCTTCTTACAATTGAGGTAATTATGGACTAATTTATTGCTGCCTATCTTTTTCTTTCATTCTTTTTTCTTTTTAATCTAAGAGAAGATTATTAAATATTCCCTAGACTTAGATTACACTTTTAGTTTCTTTATTAATTTTAATTTTGTGAATTTCATCTCTGAACATGATTTTCATGTGAACTATCATTTAAATAAATGTTTGGTAGATAACTTCAATATGTGAACCGGTTAAAAATGTGAAGAAAAAGGAAGAAAAAAAATTAATAAAAAAAATACTTAAACTTACATTTTATGTATAAATTAATTAGTTAGTTAACTGCTTATTGAAATTGATGGCTTAACATTATTACGATCATTGATGTAGTTTGATACATTATGGCTTTTGCTACCTATTTTTTCTTTCATTCTTTTTTCTTCTTTTATAAGAGAAGATTGTTAAATATTCCCTGCACTTAGATTGTACTTTTAGTTTCTTTATTAATTTTAATTTTGTGAATTTCATCCCTTAAAATGATTTTCATTATGAACTATCATTCAATCACAAGAGAAATGTTTGGTAGACAACTCTCATGTGCAAACAAGTTAAAAATGTAAAGAAAAAGGAAGAAAAAGAACGAAAAACAGTGTAATATATGACTTTTATTTATGAGTTAGTTAGGTAACTGCAAATTGAAATTGACTGGATAATATTACTCCAATCGTAAACTTGATATAAGTTTGATGCATTATGGCTTTTGGAAAAATCAATAATTCAATATGTACTGAACATGTGTATTTATGTTTTTGCAGAATTTGGTAGAAGAAGATGCAGATAAACGACAAGCAGTAGCATTGCGTGTAGATGGTGATAAAGCTGTGTTCTATAAAGTTAGGCTTGTCGGGGAGCAAGACACCCTCTTAGACAACATTGGAATCCATTATTTCTATCAAAGTTACATTCAAGGATCCGTTGATTTTATATGTGGCAACGCAAAATCATTGTTCCAAGTAAATAAGTTACCACTTTCATACACACATAATTTTATATTATAGTTATGTTATATTACATACAAATTTTGTGTACACATAACTCACATTGTTTATGCAAAATCATTTTTTTTCACTTTTACCTGCAATTAAGCTACCTCATGTTATTTTTTGAAACACTTTGGTGTTGTTGTGTGGCACTAGGAGTGTGAACTATACTCAGTAGCTGAGTTTGCAGGAGCAATTTCAGCTCATCACAAGGATTCAGCAGATGAAGATACAGGGTTTTCATTTGTTAATTGCACTATCAAAGGAAGTGGTAGTATTTTTCTTGGAAGGGCTTGGGGAGAGTATGCAACAACAGTGTATTCCTACTGTTACATGGATGATATCATAAATCCATTGGGATGGACCGATTGGGATAATCCATCTAGACAACGGTATCATTTATATGATCTCAAATGTTATTTCATAACCTAGTTGTTAGAAATGTTTAATTACTAATACTCTTCCAAAATTAAAATAAGAGATATTATTATTTCAACTACAATACACAATCAATCAGTCAACTGACTTACTGTTATATATAACTCTTCATTCTTAGTATGTAAATTATACCGATGTCAATGGAGATCAATTAAGACTAATAATCTGAGATTGATAACAATTTTTCAGATAACAAAAGTTTGGAAAATAATGAATAAGATAAAGAAAAATAAAATTTGAAAAACTAATAAATACTAAAGAAAAAACAATAACTTGTCTGTTTTACTCTATTATGGTTTTGACAGGACTGCAATGTTTGGGGAGTATCAGTGTTGGGGAAAAGGATCAAACAGAACTGAGAGGGTGGAATGGTCAAAAGTTTTAAGCAATGAAGAAGCTAAGCCTTTCCTTGGAAGAGATTACATATATGGAAATGAATGGCTTAGACTATAATAGCTACTTATTTCATTGTATGATATATACAAAGTTATGTATGTATTCAGATTTTTATGTATTTGACACAAATTTTGAGAAGTAATTGTTGCAGAATGCAATCCTACTTTCTCTCTTTTTATGTATTTGACACAAATTTTGAGTAGTAATTGTTTCCTTAATTTCTATCTGATTTCAAGTTAGGACATTTTCATATTCATTGTTGAGATTGTAGGGACTCTTATAGCATGCTGGTTGCTGGGTTCAATTTAGAATATGGAACCATTGTGACAATGTTTTCTTCTATGGATCTTTGATCTGAGGTTTGGTTGGCCCAATGAGAATTTCTCGAGTGTTGGGTAACTTCCCATAGGGAAGAAATATTTATTGGGACGTAGTGAAAACTCAAAAATAAAAGAAATTTGATTCACATAATTTGATTTAATAAAATTAATTGCATTTATATGTTGTTATAGTAAATTTTTAGATATGACGATAAAATTATTCATAAATTAATTATATTTATATGTATTGAATAGAGATTAAGATAATTAACGTTGAGATTTTAAATAAACTTGCTAAGATTATAGAACCTTTGAATTGTAACACCAAGTTTAAGATTGTACAATATTTATATAATTCATTTGTAGGTATTTAAGATGGTATTTATAAAATACATCAAATAATCAAGTATTTAGTTAAAGAGAATAATTCATCTCACAATATTGACATGTTTAAAAAGAATTTAAAATATACACATATTAAAGATAATATTGACATGTTTAAAAAGAATTTAAAATATACACATGTTAAAGATAATATTGACATATTTAAAAAGAATTTAAAATATACACATATTAACGATAATATTAACATGTTTAAAAAGAATTTAAAATATACACATATTAACGATAATATTAACATGTTTAAAAAGAATTTAAAATATACACATATTAACGATAATATTGACATGTTTAAAAAAAATTAAAAATATACACGTATTAACAATATATTTTCATGTCATGTCCTCAAAAAAGTTAGTTTGAATTTAAATTTGATGGATTTAATCCTTTTGTAGATGAAAAGATACGTAATTACGTCTAAGTGAATTTGTAATTACAAAGATGAGTAGTTATCATCTTTTAAATTAGGATAAATTAGATAAAAATTAAGTTATTGGGCCCAAAATCTTATCTTCTACAAAGAAAAGTGTCAATAAAAAAAATCTATTCAATGTAATTTAAATAAATTAGTGATTAAAATATTAAAATTTAAAGTATAAAAATAAAAATAAAAATTTAAAATATAAGTTACAAATCATTTGAAAAATTTATTAAAAAAATTAATAATTTGAAAAAAATATTTTCTGTGAGTTGTGTGGATAATGTGTTGAAATAATTAAATTTGTAAATGAAAAGATATTTAATTGAGTCTAATTCGCAGATAAAAAGATAAATAGTTACATCTTTTAAATTAGAATAAATTAGATAGGGGTTAAATCGTTGGGCCCAAAATCTTTAAAAAAAAATTAATCAAATGAAATTTAAATAAATTAGTAATTAAAATATTAAAATTTAAAGTATAAAAAAAAAATTCAAATTTAAAATATTTAAAATATGAGTTATAAATTATTTGAAAAATTTATAAAAAAATTAATAATTTGGAGAGAATTTTTTAAATTTGAAAAGAGTTTAAGATTCTATAATATTTAAAAAGAGTTTGAAACGTATATACACAGCCAGATAATTTTTCATGGTTTTAGTTTGAATTTAAATTTTACCGACTTAAGCCAAAAAAAAATCTATTTAATGTAATTTAAATTAATTAATGATTAAAATATACTAAAATTTAAAATATAAAAATAAAAATTCAAATTTTGAAATATTTAAAATATGAGTTACAAATTATTTGAATTATAAAAATTAATAATTTGAATAGAATATTTTATGTTATCAATTATAATACGGCAAATTATGTCTAAATTAAATTATGCGTTTTTTTCTTTAATATATTTTTATTGTGATTAAATATGAAGCGAACAATTTTCTTGAATAAAATTTAAGTTTTAAGATTTAAAGTGGGTATAAGAATTTACAGTGAATTTTTTTTTCTCTTGAACGTGTTATGTGGATAATGTGTTGATATAATTAGCATGGAGAATATTACTGGTAAACATGAAATATAATAATAAATTGGGAGTATGATTTTTGATTTTTTTTTGGATGTTTTTTTTTTCTTTTGTTTTTCTTAACTCCTTTTTTTTTTTTTCTAGTTTACCATTTGGTCTTCAAGTTGCAGTTGAAACCCTGGAAGCAACCACTTTACAATGAATTTGTAAAGGAAAAGACAGTAGATACATCTAAGTTAATTTGTAAATAAAAAGATAAAGTGAATATTTAAATGAACAGATAACTAGTTACATCTTTTAAATTAAGATAATTTAAGATAAATAAAAAGATAAAGTAAATTTTTAAATGAATAGATAATCAGTTACTTTTTTAAATTAAGATAATTTAAGGTTTTGAATCTAAAATCTTTATCTTATACGGTGAAATATCTAAGATGTTTAGTCTATAAAAAGAAAATTCTATATAAGTTTTATTCATGTTTTTAGCTATTGAAAATAAAGTTTAGGAGAAGAAAAAAGGAGAAAAAGTCTACGGATTTAATTCTCGCTTCTAAACATTGATCACCGACTTCTCACTTATAAGTCTATTTTCTGTATACTTTTTTCTCATTCGTAATTCTTCTATCATGAACTTCTTATTATAATAAAAAAATTACGATGTTATATGATTATGAATGTTTTCTTTTAATTTTGATGTTTTTCATTAATTAGTTACTAATGACTTGAATCTAAACTTCAAAGAACTTTGATAGAAGAAATTTATGTGTTACTAAATAAAAAATTGTCACTTAATTATACTTTATACATAGGGATTTAAGGTAGTGTAGAACTATAATTTCACAATTATTTAATATAACTTAATTCTTAATCAATTTAGTTTAATATTAAGAGATTAATTAATGAGGTTAATATCAGAAGACATATTTAATTCTAAGTGAAGGAATACGAGTGTAAAAATCTATTTCATCCGATTAAGTAAACTGGATAATAATAAAGGAGTATTAAGATAAATAATAATGGAAATCAAAATCTCAATTACTTTTATTAATTTAAATTAAATTAATTAAATTTCAAATATTATAGTTCGATTACTTAAGTAATAATTCAAACTCAGTACATATTGATATTATATTTAATATATTGTGATTTAATTGTTGTAGTAACAATAACTCTTATTTCTATATTGATGGACTTATCACAATAGTACGAATTTCTTGCTTTTATATGATATACATCAATAATATTTGTTTTTAATTATAATGTTAATTTTATTTTTATTTCCCAATTTAATTTGTATTTTTATGCCGATAATAATAATAATAATATATAATATAAATTATATATTTTTCTAAAAATAAATTAGGTAATTATAATGGCCATAAATTCTACTTTAAATTATTTAAGACACATAAATACACACTAATTTTAAAACTATAACAAATATGCAAGGCATCATTTTATATAAGCATGACCATAACCACAACATCTTATTTCTCTGCTTTTACCCTGTATCACTTTTAACATCACACATTTTCCTTTTTGATTAATCCATATTGTTTAACATAAAAAATATTTTCTTTATTGGCTAAAAAATATTTACAAATTAAAAAAAAATTCCAGAAATTTTATCTTGATTTTAACTTTTTTTCATATTTTCTTGTTTACAAACTAACCAATGTTTTTTCATGAATTTGTAATAAACTTCTCATACTTGAAAAGAAAGGTTGAAAATTCTAAGAGCATAGTGGGGGTGCAGTTGCACCCATTATGCATAAAACCGTTCTTAATTCATTCTTTCCATAAAATCACGTTACCAACCTTGTTTTTCTTCTTCTGTAACATCAACTTTATAAATAAATACACTCTCAGTTACCCAACACTCTTTTTACTGCATCATGCAAAGTCTCATTTATTTAACGTTTCTAATAAAACTTTCAAAACTGAAAACACTTCAATCATAAACAAGGTTTCTTTATGATCATGTCTTTTATTAAACTCAAAAACAAACTCGTGTTTATTTAATGTTTTTCTTGTGTCATTCATTGTATTTCATAACAACATGCATGTCTTATATAGAAGGATTGGAACAGAAGAGACATAGCACCATAACGCTCTGCATATTTATTGCAATCAGCTACTCCACGCTTCAACTCTAAAACTGTTACTCCACTATTTCATCAGTAACACAAGCTTTTTGTTCTCATTTGGAGTTTCTTTTTCTAACATTTGTACTATAATAACACATCAAATAGTTTTTATGTTTAACACAGTTCACACACGTTTGTGCTGTGTTTCTTAATTCTTATTGGTTTTGTTGCCACAGAATGGAGATAATGGCATTGTTGAATTCCAGAGTTGTGATCTTATTGGTCTTGATTATCTCCATGTGGGGTCAGATGGTTTCAGCACTAGGTGGTTTTGGCAATGATGTTGCTAGGAATTACATAACTTGGGCAGATTTTCAGGTGGATGAGCTTAGGTTGGCATTGACTTTTGGCACAGATAATGGAGTTATTGTTGTTGACCAGAATGGTGGAGGACAATCCAAAACTATTCAAGGTGCTGTGGATATGGTTCCACATAATAACAAGAAAAGAGTGAAAATTTTCATTCATCCAGGAATTTACAGGTTAGTGATTGCACATTTTTCACAACTAGATGTTTTCTATAAAATTTAGGTACAGTTCTTTGAGTCTTGCTTGTGTGTATTGCTCTTTAATCAAAATTAGAGCTTCAAGGGATAAAACTTTGACTTTGATTGGAAAACAAAACCTCAAACTGTATCTAAATTTTGTCCTAGATTTTAGCTTTTACTTGCACCATCACTATGTCACTACTATTCAAGTCTAATAAAAGAAATATTTTTTTTCATTCTTTGCCTTGGTTTTTGTTTTGATCTAACAGTTACATTTATTTGGTTTCCAAAAATTTTTCCATACTATTTTATCATTAAAAACAAAACATGTTTCTTACCCTTTGTTTGTACGAAATTTGTGCAGAGAAAGAGTATATGTGCCTGCCTCGAAGCCTTATGTGTCATTTATAGGGAGAAGAAGTCAAACAGCAAGTCCTGTTATTACTTGGAACAGTAAGGCATCTGACATAGGCCCTAATGGTAAACAATTGGGCACCTATAATTCAGCAACAGTGGGAGTGGACTCAGATTATTTCTGTGCAACTGGGGTCACTTTTGAGGTAAGGACACTGTTTTTTATCCAAAGTCCAAACACAAGATCACACAGGTTTGGATTCCATGCATTCTTTTTTTATCACATACATGCATTCAGTAACTCAACCGTTGAATGAAGATTAGATAACTCATATTTTGTTTCTATCAATCAACTTAAAATACACATTCAAAATCTCAGTGATATGAACTGGGAAGCCTAATCCATTAGTTTCCCAGTTCACATCACTCATTTGTATGATTTTCACTCAATTATCACAAATGCTTTGAATTGTGGAGAAGTGAGTGATTAAAATCCAATACCAAAATAAGAATAGTGTAACTTGGACTATGTCAAATGCCAATATTTGGATGGTTGCAGAACTCAGTGGTGTCGTCACCTGGTGAAAATGGGACGCAAGCAGTGGCACTGAGAGTAAGCAGTCCAAGAGCAATGTTTTATAATGTGATGATTGTGGGAGCACAGGACACTCTCTTGGACAATGAAGGACATCATTACTTCTTCCATTGTCGCATCATTGGAAAAGTTGATTTCATCTGTGGCAATGCAAAATCACTCTATCAGGTAATAACATAAGATGAGCCTTTTCATATGTAAATAAAATAAAACTAGTTATAAAATTTATTTGATTCTGACCCTTGAGAATGAGAACTATGGAGCAGAACTGTCGTCTTGAATCAACTTCTGAGAAATATGGAGCAATAGCAGCACATCATAGGAATTCACCAGCAGAAGATACAGGTTTTTCTTTTGTAGATTGCAGCATTGGAGGAACTGGCACAGTGTTACTTGGCAGAGCATGGGGGAACTATTCAAGAATCATATACTCCAACTGTAATATTGATGGAATGATTGATCCAGTAGGGTGGTCATCGTGGAATCATACAAATAGAGAGGAGTATGATATATCATTATTTGTTCTAAATATATGACATTAGTAGTCCATTCTAGAATTCTAGTGACAATTAAAGAAAAATATTCAGCAGATAACTGCAATACGCAGACAGCCAGACAATTAGTTATAAAATGTGAAGAAAGAGAAATACTTATAATATATTTTTATTTTCTGTGAGTGAGTTGACTGATTGACTGCGTATTAAAGTTAGTTGCGAAAGTAAAGTTGGATGATTATATCTCATGCATGTATGGTATTTCAATTTTCAGGACTGCAGTGTTTGCTGAGTATAATTGCAGAGGAGCAGGAGCAGATAGAAGCCACAGGGTGCCTTGGTCAAGATCATTCAACTATCTGCAAGCAAGGCCTTACCTTTACAGGACCTTCATAGATGGACCTCAATGGCTAAGAATATAGCATTTCAATACACCAATTACATTACATTATTTTTATACGTGTGACATGTGACTAGAACGGGGTCCCAGATGGTTAATATATTTATCATATATACTCATAAATCAATGATTAAAGTTGATGAACTCTTGCTCTTGTTAATACTTTGAAGCACTTATTGAAAGCATTATCATTCTCATGTTATTTGGTTACCCTACTATGCTTCGATTCAATGCACTAAAAGCAATTTATATTGATTATTAGCATGTCTAAAAGCAACTAGGTCCATCAAAAACAAGAAGATGCTATTGAACATCATATCTCAGTTAAGTTATAGCTTTGAGAAATGTCAATTTCGTGCCCTTACGTGCGCCTAGAATTTGACCCATTAAAAATCTGAATTAGGCAATGGCTTTCTCATTAAAGTTGTAAATTTGGATGTTGGCTTTAATTTGGCATTGATTTGATTCAATTTAGACACCCAAAGATTTAATTACGATAAAATTACCCAACTTTTGCCAAGTAAATGGCTGAATTAGGTCTAAACTTATTCATAGAACTTGTAAAACTTTTTCTTGGATTTCTAGCAAGATCAAGCCCACCATTTTTCGTCAAACTTAGTCATAAATACTGTACTTTTGCATTTCGTATTGATGAATTTAATTTTCAAACTTTAAACGTAAATTTAATCCCTCGTAACTTAAAAAGGACTAAATCGACATATTTTTTAAAGTTGTAGACCAAATTCATCGATTCCAAAATAAAAGAACATTGATCACGTTTGATAAAAAATGAAAGTACACACACATATATATAAAGGACTAAAACCACATTTTCTATAATTAAATAATACTATAAAGGCATTTCAAAAACTTAAAAGTCTCTTAAAAATGTTTTTGTCATAATCTTCCGAGTTAAAAGAAACAAATGACTAGATCATGGCCTGCCATAATCGAATTTATTTAACCAAATTTTGTTGGTTCCATTTCACATCTATGATCTATCACTTTTAAAAACTCCAGTGGTCCAATCTCCATAATCATAATATAAACTTATGTGCAACTATATAAGTCACTTGGTAAAATTGGATCTTCAAAATCAAAACATGCTATACCTAGATTATGCATCTGAACAGAAAATTGAAGAAAAAAAAATAAATTACAACACAATCAAGTAAAATCTTTTATTATGTCATCTGTTAAATCCGTGCAACTGATATGTTCAAATTCATCTAGTGCCACTCTTTAGGAAAATATACTCAAGGTTAAATTACCTTGCAATACACATATGGCATTAAGAACTCACGTTAATCAGGTGAATCCCTTCCTTTGAAATTAAGTGCTTTCCAGCATTGAATTACAATAGGCAAAAAATAATGGTTCAAGACAGGTAGCAGAACTCAAAATCTACAATTTCTCTATTTGATGTAATCACTAGTCAATTTCCAGTGACTTCAAAATCTTCAGTGAACAACCCATCAACTTGCAATGAAACTGACAGTCTCACTTCCAGAAGCGACCTCGCTGCTTTTGTTCTTGCATTTTCCTGCATCATTTGGAAACACAAACAACATAAATGTTAGTCACAAGAATTCTTCAACCACCAACATGAACTCAATTTCTATATCATGCTACACTGAATAGTGGTTTTCATCACAGTTTTATGGGGAAATACATCAACTACCCTAGCTAATATAATCAACTTCACATCCCATCCTTAATAGGAATCTTGTCTTCAAAAATGCAACCATGTTTTTGTTTTGTTTCTTATCTTCAAAGTTTTGTAAAAGAAAATGGCGATAACAACAAAATCTCAGTTTCACCATTTACTTAACAAAATTTAGAAAGCAGAAAAAATAAAAACAACACTATCAGAAGTCATAACTATCAGTAAAAATATAATTGAAGATCAGAACAAATAAAAAACATAATCTATATATGTTTTTGTAATAATTAGAAAAAATTATACTTGATTTTAATTTTGTTCTGTATTTTCAAAATTTTGCAACGGAAATACTGAAAATATTATAATCTTCAAGCTTTGTTAAAGATTAAATACTACCTCATATGCTCTTTGGAACGCCTAATGAATTCGCTTGGAATATCACATCCCTGGTAAGAGGCTAGAACTGGTCTTATATCTGGTGGACTACTACGGGCAACAACTGCAAATACATAGTGGAGAAGGTAATGCAATTTTTACAAGCAAAAAAGTCAACACAATAATTTCAAATGTGCACCTAGACTCAAAAAGTGATATGAAAATAATAACTAATTCAAACATTAACTCATTCTACAACATATCTTAAAGAATACTTACACTCAAGAAATGGTATAAAATCTAAAAGAGCGGTGTCATCAACATCTTGTTGCTGCCATGCCTTAATTGGGACACAGTTCTCAGGTTGTAGGCAACTTTCGAAAGCATGGCCACTTAAATAAAGAACTTTTCCTGGATTTCTGTTTAGTTTTGAAAGGTCCTGCCAGGCAAGGGAGAAAAAAGGGAAGATCATCTCATTATGATATCTAGAACACCACTATGCTTGTTTTGTATCATAGTAAATTTTAGGTTTGTTATTTTATTCTTCAGGTGTAAGTAAAATTACTTTTTCACTAATTTACTAAATATAAATAGATAACATTTTCAAGGTCCTTGTTCTTATGATTTGCTGATTGCCACAATTAGTTGTACTCCCTTCCACGGGATTGCACACATAATTAGAGAGAGAATAATATGGAACATAAACAAAGACATACTCTGAAGTGTTTCCCATCTTGATACTTGGTAGCTGGCCTCGATAGCCTATATCTAATGCAATGCTTGGTATCCAGCCTTTCTATAACAGGGTCTACAAACTGCCAAATCAACAAAAAGTAAGAACACATTAAAACTTATTAGGATAAGTATCCATTCAGAAATAGAGAAGAATCAAATTACCATATTTTGTTCATCAGTGTACACCACTATTTCATAGAACTGCGCTAAATGTTCCAAGAAGGCATCAACTCCGGGTCTTTTAAAAGTCTGCCAACCTGTATCTCGCTATACATAACATAAAAATATAATTCAATATTACAGCCATACCTCCACAGTATGCAAGGACCTCTAGCAAGAAGCAAGACAATAAGAAATTCAATGCATTTTTTGTGGGACATAAGTGCACAAAAGGAAAGAATGTAAGCAACACACTTTTTACTGATGATTGAAATTCATGTGAGTCCCAATCCTATTCTGTGGCTCCACCTATTGATTCAGTGCATCCCACAAAAATTTCAACCAACAAAGAGTTTGTCGGAAACTCAAAGGATATTGTTGCTAAAAAAATGCATCACATTATCAATCACATTTTCTACCAACACAGAAAAAGGTGAATTTCCAATCGGTGTCTTACCGTCCAAATATAGTGAATCAATGTCTCATTGAGATCAAGAACAAGAGTAAACACATGTTGCTCCTGAGGAAGCAAATCAGGAAGGAGCTTGTCTGTGTACGGTTCAGTATAACTCTAAAAGGAAACAAGAGCACAGTATTAAATGTTAAAACAAAGGCAGGATGTAGAATTTTTTTTCTTTCAAAATGACAAGGGTCAAAACCAAATCAGTGTATTAAGAAGCAAGCACATACCCTAACTTGTTCTTCAACTAACCTTCTTGCATCCAAATAAAGCTCCACTGCTTTAGCAGGCACTGGGATATCAAGCAAAAGAATCAGCATGCTGATAATAGCAGAGGCATACAAATAACAATGTTTTCTGTATGTGTCACAAGAACCTTTATATGTTATTATATTCGAGTTGAATAAAACTGAAAGAAGTTCATGCTTATACTTATCCATAACAAACTGCACTTCAATCAATCACAAAACAAGAAATATAATATCATCTAAATGACTAAGGGCCTATTTGGGTAAACTTCTTCAGAAGGACTTCTAGGAGAAGAAAATAAGAAGTTTACCCAAACAGGCCCTAACTCATGCATTGCAATTCATATAGCTGCAACACTCCAGAGGAACAAAATATCACATGCAGAAAAAATGAAAACACAGATTTATTCATTTAAAGCAACAAAGAAAATACTAATATAGGATAAGATGATAAGTGATGTACAGAATAATGCTCAGGGAACCCACCTGTCATTGCAGTTGAGTATAGCAAACCTTGAAATTTCTGCACAAAATGTGGACTACAACATGTCATCACATCAAACATTAAATTGAAGAAACCAATAATTATCATACGAAAATAAAACCAAGCAGAACCCATAACTAACTAACTTAAGGTCCACTGCGGGAATTTCCATTTCCAAGAAACAAAACGAAATTATCACATAACTAACGTAATTTACACAAATAATAAAAAAAACACTGCATCAAAGATTTAATTTGACATTAAAGTGAAGAAACAGCAACCGAACAATATAAGCAATGTGAAACCAGACTAAATTCTTCGCACAAAAAATGTGAACGTGTTAAATCGATAGCATGTACTGCTTTTCAAATAACAAGAAACAACACAAATCCATGCATCCAAAAAGATCAAATAACAGAATTAGCAAAGAAGATTGAAAATGAATAAATAAAACTTGAGGAGAAGTAGTAAATACTGACATCGAGAGCAGTGGCTCCATCACCAGCAGTGTACTTAGCCGATTCACGAAACGACTTCGTTTTCTCCTCTATTTCCTCCAAACTGTAAGCTGCACAACGCATTCCAACAAAAACAGACACAAAATAAAAATCTCTTGAGCATCATTTCCGTATCAACAAATGAGAAGAAGGAAATGGAACGAACCGTAAGAGGCGTAACCGGCGAGGGCGGTGCCTCCGGTGAGAGCGCCGACGACGGCGTATTTGAGGAAGTTCCAGCGGCTAGGAGAGGCAGCAGAAGGAGAAGGAGGAGGCGGAAGAGGAGCAGAAGAAGCAGAAGCGGCATTGGTACAGAGGAATCGCTTCGATGCAAATGAAATCGCTCGCGATCGAAGAATTCCCAACGACATAGTCGCGTTGTTCGTATAATCTGTATGCAGTGATTTAGAGAGAGAAAGAGAGAGAGAGGGTTCAAGTAGGGTTTTGTTTTACTCTTGAGCTTTGCAGAACCATCGATGAATCAGCTTCTGTTATGCCCTGTTTGGCTACTTCCTATTCCATTATTTCTCATTATTTCGCATTTTTTTCCGGGCTGTGTTTGGGCTTTAGATTTTTTTTCTTTGGGCAAGCCCAAGAAAAACAAGACAACAAGGCCCGTCCACGAAACACGTGGCGTGGTGTTGAACCCGTTTTTTTTTTTTTTCCTCTGTGCACCCCATTTTTGAATTTCTGTATCTTTTAAAAAATAAATTTTCTAAAAAAGTATTTTTCAGAAAATATATTTTGTATTCTGTAGATTGGCCTTATAGTAAAAATAAATTCATAATAAAATTTAAGTTAAAAATTTGAATTAAACACACATGTTTAAATAACAAAATTCATGTGAGTGAGTTGACTAACTTGTAACGTATTGCAGTTTGACTGTGAAATAAAGTTAGAAATGGAATGGGTTGTATAACTAGAAAATTATATATAACTAAATTGTAAATTTAATATAAGATATGGTGTTTAATTATGTTAAAATTAATATAGTGAGTATATTAAGATATTTATATAGTGTAATAATATTAATACTATAACTTTTTTTTTTTTTCAATAGAGTATAACTCAAATTGATTGAGTAATTGTTATAAGTTTTTCAGAATGTGTGTTAAAATGAGCCCAAAAGAAGTGGGCAAGGAAATATGAAGTAGGTTTTAGTCGCTTTTAGTGTTATAATTACAATAATTTCAATGACCAGCTCACACAATATTGCTGATAAAATTATTGAACTTTGGTATGGATTTAAGTGATTTTTATATCTTACTTAGTTGTGTTGTCTTTTTAATTTTTTGGATGTGAATGAACGTAGATGAAAGGACAAAATCCTCTCAATAATATACACAATATGGAGTCTATAACTATTTTTGGGAGGGATATTTTTTTCTTACTTGGAACTGGCTCTTATTGTACAAGAACTCACAAATATTGATGTTTAGCTAGAATTTATTTTTTTTTAACAAAACTTGTTTTTGATAGTTGTTACATCAATTTGGGATTGAAATTCCTTTAATTAAAAAGATATGTTTTGATTAAAACTCCATCATCAGATAGTTGTTACATCAATTTGGGATTGAAATTCCTTTAATTAAATAGATATGTTTTGATTAAAACACACGATCATGATCATGGAGTTTTAAGAAAATAAAAAAAATCATGAAATCAAATTATTATTAAGCTAGAATAAAGTGTGTCCTAATTTTATCATATCAATAGGATGTTATGAAACTTTGTTTTAATCTTTCCCTTATACTTTCAACAAATTTTCTGTATTTTTTCTTCATTTATCTATCAATTAATTCCCTCTTTAATTTGAATTACTGAAAGACGTAATTTAGTTGTAGAATGTCAATTTATCTCATACAGTTAACTAATTGTAATACACAATCAATCAGTCAATTCACTCATAAAATATATATATATATATATATATATATATTTTTTTTTTCCTTTCTTCACATTTTATCGGTGATATGTAAATCCGGATTTCATTTGTTTCCCTGATATTTTTCCTTGAAACTTAAACCTCAAACTGAAAAACATGAAATGCAAAATTGCCAACTTCAGTTGCAAACAGTACTATGACAACTGGCTACATACCCTTCAAGTTAGTAATTATCTTCATTTATGACAAAATCCCTTAATAGGGGTGATCCTTGGGAAGTTCCAATCAATAATGTGACATCTGCCTCACAATAATTTTCTATCCATAGGCATTTTTGAAAACCAAAAAATAATAGTATCACCCCACCATTCTATATAAGGATGCCTCTCTCAAACACCAACCACACCATCTCATACAAACCTCTCCCACCAAACCTCCATAGTGTCTTTCCTTTTCTTTATGCACACTATGGATCAACTTAAAAGCCAACATATATCAACCTTGACTCAGAACCTTAAAACTCATTACTATCTAGTTAAGCTTACTCAGTTATTTGTTTCTGTATCTGTTTGTTCCTTAATCATCTCACCTTCTTCTTTTCTTGTTTTCTTGCATTATTTCAAATTTTATTTCTCTACATTTCCTTTCCAACTTTATACTCACAACATTGACAAGAACTGCATGTTTCTCCTTTGCAACGGTCTTCTTGTTTTTGTTGGCATAACTAAATCTCTCACAAGGTCTAGTTGTGATGATGATAAGCCTTCTAACTATGTTAAAGATGCTTCACAATCTCAGTTCTCAGTTGTTGATACCAACGAACTAATGTTGGAGATAGTAGAAAAAGAGTTGAAAATTAATGAACCTGATGAACAGAACATTGCAGCAGAACAAGTGATAGAAATTGAAAACTGTTCTGAAGAAGAAAACTTTGAGAAGATAATTTTGGTAGATGAAGGAGAAGGAAAAGGAAAAGGAAGTAGCCTAGTTTTGAAAGAAGAGAAGGAGATAGATGAAGAAACTGAACTACTTGATGTATGTGATGAAGAGCAAGACAGAGAATCAGAAATTGATTACATTCTTATTGAAAAGAGCATACAAGAAGAAGAAGAAGAAAATGCTGAGGAAGAAAGTTGTTTGTTAAGCACAGAGGAATTGAACAGAAAAGTTGAAGATTTCATCAGAAAGATGAAGCAAGATCTAAGAATTGAAGCTCAACGGCAATTAGTCATGGTTTGATTTAGCATCAACCATGCTCCACTTTCTTGAACTTTAGTTGTATTTGTATGTAATATGAATGTCAAGAAATTTTGCAGAAGTTCTTGTCCATTTCTCTGCTTTTCCCCTATGGTTTCTAGCACCAAAGAGCAAACTCAGAATATGAAATTTATGTTAAAATTGAAGCCATAATCCAAGCACATGATCCACCACTTTACAAAGTAAATTCCCACATATGGGAGAGTTTGATGACACAATCAAAGGTATCCCTATGCACTATAATCTATATGCAATGCAAATATTAGAATTTAGCATGATACCATGCATCAAGATAGAAATAACTTGTAGATACTGTAATATACTTTAAATGATACAGTGTAATCATAATAAAAAAAAATTTCAGTAGATAAAGAAGGAAAAAAATATATATATATTCTATGAATAAATTAATTGATTAACTACATAATATAATCAAATAATTTATTAATTTATTATTTATTATAATTAGCCTGTAATGCGAAGTAAAGTTAAATTTTATACGGTTGAAAAGGAAAAACAAATTATCATGCAAAAACTCACGTGATTGATTATAGGTTCCATTATTTTGTATTTTGAAAAGTTGTATGATTTCAGACGAAATGACAGATGGCAGCAGTACTTAGCCGTAATTTAACAAGCAAGAGAGAAATGAATTCAGAGTAGATGTGACAGTTCCTAAATTTTTTCAAAAGAAAATAAAATCAGTAATCTAAATGCTAACAAACAAATAATTTAAGAACAGAGATTTGTAGTTAAGAAGTGGGTCAGTACTATTTTTAAAGCAACATGTTCAATTAGCTGTTGAAAGATGAGACCACATATACAAACCACTTGTCTGGTTACCAGAATTTATATCATTTTGTGGCCAACAAGTGTGGTATCTTGAGCTGTTCTTCTTGTTGGGATATAAGATACAATAATTCATTTGATTAAAATTAGACATGTGTTCTTATTTTATGCAGAATATATCATATTAATAAAAATATATTCATAAGAGATATATGTTCCTTTTATTAACATGTAATTTGTCTATGAGAATGATGGTAAATAATTTTATTTTATAATCAATTTCAATATATAATTATTAATCAATCAAATCACTTATAAAATATATGCATATACTTATATAATATTAATTCTTATAAAATTGTTCGGGACGTAGATAAATTAATTCTAATGAATATCTATTTATCGAATTGTCCATATAAATTGAAAGTCATTATAAATGTTATAACAAAACATTATAAAAAAATATCCTAAGAAAATTAGGAAGATCAATTGTATATTTGATATAAAATAACGTTAATGTATTGTAAACTTTTAACCTTTCTTAATTTCTTTCGTTGAATTATCAGAAGAGTTGATAAAATTGACTATCTTATTGCCGCCACTTTTCTCTGATTCAGAAACATCACAGATAATTAAAAAGGCTTTGCAATTGTATGAGACAGAGTAAATAGTACGATGACAAATCTGATTCATAAAGTTAAGTCAAGTAGATCAGTTAGTTACACACTGACAACTATAATTTAGATATTATTCCTATCAATTTGCAAAGTACAAAAACATGGCACGATCTTATTATTATATTGATTCATCTGTTTAGTTTGATAGAACCCGGTTAGTTTCGTTACTTTCATGGTAATTTATATTCCTTATTTTGTGACAGATGCAATAACTTTTGTTACAGATAAGAAATTTGGGTAGTTTGTAGAAGATGACAAGTTCAAATCTAATCATCATTATTGTGCCAAAACAAAATTGTCATATATGGAAGCTACTCTATAAATATGTTTATGTATAAAGAGGTAAAAAATAAACAATAAAAAAATACTTTTTTTGGCTGTTAAGATTAACTTAACTACAGAGATACTCTTTTCAATGTACTTGCTTTATGATAGGATTAAAGGGGGGTAGAAAACAAAATTGCTAATAAGTGATAAGAATTTGTATGCATGAAAAGCACAAAAACTATAAATGCAATTTAATGTCTTTGTTTATTTGTGTCAAAAGCACTGCTCTTACTCCTTTAATTAAAGCCTTATCATTTGCATCAAAATAATAATACTTTTAGTACCACAACAATAGCTATGAAAAAAACATTATTAAATAATTATATTACGTACATAATTAATTATAAAATATGATGAGAAAAAAAATATATATATACATAAAATAAATTAATTATTTATTGTAGTTAGTTGCGAAATAAAATTAAAAAGAAAAATATGATATTTAAGTAGAATACTCTCACACCGTATCAAAATTAGACCTTCTATATACATACATGTTTAGTTTATCAATTTAGAAGTAGTTATTTATCTATAAGGAATGTTACTTTGTCTCAATGAACTGTCCTTTTGTCATTCTAGCTATTAGATTTTACTCCCATCAAACCCGGGAAAAATTCAATTTTTGTGCATTAGAAAGAATGAAGTACGTACGAACAAGTCTCATAAAGTGGCTAGGAACTAATGCAAGTCAATGATTGCATGCACCCAACATAACATGGCCTAATGAATGTGAAGTTTCACAAATACCAAATCGTAAGGTGGACCGGGAATATATCAATAATTGACACACAGTTCTTTCAGATTCATAGAATTGATACAAAAATTTTCAGAAGGGCCTCAAAATTAGGATTTCCTATAATTGACAAAGCTTTAAACAAAAAAAACTTTGCATATATCTTAAACCTAAGTAGTCATTGGGTTATTTCTAATACACTATTACTTAATGTTAATGAATGTTTAAATACGTAACATAATATACTGCAAGTTGAAGGCACCTTAAACAATTAGCTACAGACACAAACAAGGTTAGAAATGGATTATGAACTTAAAAGTGAAGATTGTTACTCACTTATATACATGCAATAGGTCCTATTTCTAAGTGATATAGGATCTCCAACGATACTCATGAGACAACAACGAGGGAATTGCATAATATATAGGAATCTCACGTACTATGGAGTGGGTTTTTAAACATAGAATAGTATAAAATCAGAGGCTTAAAACAACTATGATTAGTATAACTGCAGAAGAATAGAAAGTCTTTTGTTTTTATTTATGAAAGCAACCCAAGAGTTTGTGAATTACATGTTATGCTACAAATGTGGCCAAGAATCCATAAATGCCATTACACTGACAATGCAGAAAACTATGTTCCTGTCATTTTCAGTTTCTTAGATAGATTTTCATCAAAAGGAAGTTAATTCCCATGTGGATCCTCCCAACCAAAGTGAAGTCAATCTCGAAAATGAAATGTTTTGTTTGATCATTCCCCAGTACTGTAGAACGGATATCAAGGTCGGTGAGGTGTAGAAAGACCCTGCCAAAGTTGGTGGGACTAATTCACAAGACAAAAGCTACGTATCTGAGTTAATATACCTTCCTTCTAGATAAAAACTATTGTCCTTGTTTCCTACAAAGTACTGATTCATGCATGCATAAGTAAGGCAATAATAATACAAAGAAAGCAAATCCAAGATGGAAGAATAATGAAAGGTACATATGTGTTGTTACATAAAAAAAGGGAAGATTATATCATGTGGCACGGGTGCACTTGACAGATAAATTATTGATTGGCATTATGGCATGGTTTAGAAGAAGTCGCTTTTGATGTGTAGAACTAAGCATATGAAGTTGTTTGTATAAATCACATTGATTATGATAGTCCATAACATTTTCCTTTGATACCAATAATGCATTTCTATATTCAAAATAATGAAGTGGGGTCTTTTAATTCGGTGGCTTAGCCCCTAGAAAATAGAGTTGGTTTCACAGTGAGGATGAGAAATAGGAGCTGTATGCTTGCAATTGATTTACTGCATGGATTTTATATCAATAATGCACTTGAAAGTAAATACATGAATATGCATTTAAGAATATTTAAGATAACTATCACCATGCATTTTAATAATGTTTTAGGCATTTCTTGTAACAGTTTTTTTCTTCATCATTTCTATTACATTAACTATTTTATTCCGCTCTGCTTTCTTATCTTTTTATATATTTCTCAGTTATGCACAAAATTATATAGATTTTATTACACAAATACAACATCGCTTTCAATAAACTAGCATCTGTACAACTAATAGCTGCTAGATATTTTAATATCTAATCTAAATCTTCGAAGAAAACTAACCATGCTGAACTTTGCAGCGTGTTCCAACAGTTCCTTTCGTTTTCGGGTAGGGGAAACTAAAAGGAGACCTCAATGGACTTGATGTCTCTGTTACAAGAAAGTAACCATTCATGTATAGCCTCGACGAGCACAATATTTTGGTTGGGAGATAATGCAATTTTCTCAATGCATATCATTATTATATTAACTTTACTTCAGTTAATTTTAATACATAATTAACTAGTCAATTCACTCATAAAATATATATATATATATATATTTCTCTCTTTATATTTTATATTTTATAACTGATTATTTGATTGTCTACGTATTGCACTGTCTACTAAATATTTTTCTTATTATATTAAGAGTGTCTCTAATGTCAGCTAATTTTTTAAAAATAAAAACTTGAAAAATAAATCAAATAAAATGATTATAATTTTAATTAACTATTTCAACTAATTTTAGAAAACCTTATTTTAGAATTCACTTTCTTTAAATCACAGCAAACAAATGTCAAAGACATTTTAAGTTCCTCATTTTCTTTTTCGATGCACATATCATAAAACCTTTGAATTGGGGAGAGCAGTACGGCCCAAAATATCCTAAACAGGCCCATCTCCACTCCAACATGACAGTAAGCCCATTCCGCTCATAAATGTCCAACATGCTACATTTTCAATTTAGCTTCAATTTTAGATGGTATGTAAAACTCTGACAAGAATGAGAGTGCGTGCACAGATAAGGCTTCAATCTCAAACTTCACTCCTTTTTGCAGTATCAGCTTTAGCTCCAACCTTCATAAGCAACAATAAGACAAGACACACAGAATACTATCTCAAATCAAGGTGAAGAAAAAGACAAATGCTGGGAATGTATATGAAATTATGAATTGTGAATATTACCTCCATTGTGGAACCTCCCTTTGAAGGTAGCATCTATTTAACATGGCTTCGACTTTTCTTTTGTCTAAAAGTAAAATTGAGAGACCGGTATTTATTAGATCAGATATGTAACTAGGTCAACCTGAAGCGCTACAAGGAACTACTTATTTACCTTCAGCGGTCAAAGGAAGAAGACACTGCTTTGGAACAGAATATCTCTCAGAATCTGAAGGAAAAACTCCCAGCCAGTGTATGTCTGGAACACGAAGATGTTTCGTGTCATATGCCATTTGCTAACATAATCGTTGGGAATAGATTAGTCAGGAAGGATATGAAACTTTAACTCAGCCATTACAGATATTCAATCCACTCGATGATACTATACGTTATTTTATTCAGAATATAGATTTTGATGTAGTTCTGAATTGATAAACTTGTAAATACTAACCATTGAACCAAATCTGTAAGTGGTTAAGATGTCAAAGCCATAGGGATCACAATCTACCAAGCAATAAACAGGGAGGCCCAAATTCTCAACCAGAAGCCGCAAAAACCTGTTACGATACAAAATGCATAAAACCAAAGAAAGACCAAGCATGTGCGTTCCTAATCGTGGACATAGACACATTCACGACACCGTATGAGAGGCAAGCTGGCATATGGCTTGATAGCATAACATCTTAAGCATGTGAAAAAAATCCACACCTTCTTGTAGGGATATCTGGGTAGCCCCTTCCCTGTACAAAGATAGAATTCAAACAAAGAAATATTGTTGCAAAAGAAACTAATGTCTTCAGAAAATTGCTTACGGTGATGACGATACAGTGATTAGCATTGCAGAATTGGTCATTTGCTAGTCTTTGGAAAACTGCAAGTGAAGTTCAATATGTTAGATTTTTTTAGTAGAAAGAATGCAGGGAAAATCTTTTATTTCCCCCACTTTTTTCTCCAAAATAAAAGCATTTGCTTACCTGATTCTTTCTCGACAACTAATATGTAATGAGCAACACTAATGATATCTATGCACAAGGTTAAGCAATGTTTCTCCCCATTTCTGATCACCTCGCATTTTAAGTAAATAAGAAATACCAAATGAAGTATTTTCGGCCAAAAATTAGGATACCTTGAACTTCTTCAACATGAACAGGAACAGGGTGGGCCTACAAAAAAGCTAAATGCCAGCATGTACTTTACGTGGTAAAAACTATTGCTACATTAAGACCAGTTCTTAGTCCTTACAGTGTTGGGAGAACTGATGCAGTCAAATGTCCTTTCTCCTTCAGAGAATCTTATCCAGCCCATAATTAGCCTACGGCAGAAACAAAGTAGCTCCATAAGTCTTAACACATACCAGTTAAAAACATTTGAACACGCCATTATAACATAAAAAACTAACTAGAAGGCAAAAATGATCAGCTTTGAGAAAAATAATTAATAATTACTACTCCGGCAGGAAAATTTCGATGACAGAGTGCCAATTTGCCAGCCATATTAACATTTTATGGAAGCATATTTTCTCACTGGCATCATTTATAATGTATATGGAACAGGGGAACTCATAACTCTAAAAAGAATGTAGGAAATTAAAAATGCTTGTCCTTTGAACTCCGTAATAATATTTTCACGCACCGGGAATGTACACACGTTCATTAAATAGCATTACATGTGAAAATAGAACTATTATTATCATTAAGAGAATCTGACAGCAAAATGCATTTTTCAAGATTCAGTGTGATATCATATTGTACCCGTTCCCAGCGGAAACCTACAAAAAGATGAAAATTGAAAAAAGTATAAGCATCCCAAACATTAAGCATGGATAACTTTCTGTTTCAAACAAATAAGCAGCAAAAGAAACATATTAGAAATTCAGATAACAGTTTTCTTCACGAAAATCCACCTAGCCAAACCAAAAGAAAAATGAAAAAAAAAAAACAATTGTAAAAAAATTACCACATTCAGGTTATGGCGACTGCACTGCATAAGAATACATATATCATTAATTCCTTGGTCCACCATTGACTGATCTGCATAATGAAAAAGAAAATAGATTGCATGAACAAAGGTCAATACGTCAAGGAGAAGTTGAACCTTTACCATAAAACTTTCAACAGGTAATGACACTGACTTTTAAACAACCTAATGTCCAAGCTTGTGACAAATTAAACCTGAGTTAAACGAAGAATTATGATAGAATGTTGCAAACTTTTGTCATAAGAAAACACTGAGCTTTTATACGTGGGAAGAATAGCATAAAAAGAAATGAAACCTTGTAAAACTAAACAACATGATTTCAACCATGCAGAAGTATAGAAAAAACAATCCCACTTTAGTCAATACTAAATGGTAACATAAAACTCTTATACAACACCTAGTTATAGTAACTACCTGATTCACAAAACCAAATTAAAGAGTGTTATCTCATGATTGCAAAAGGCAATTCCATCATTCAATATGGGAATTTATGGCAATCTTTCCACTTATGTTATAAAAATCAATATAACTCAACTTCTTCTTCTACTACTTCCAACCAATGGATCTCATCCATCGCCTAGAGTAAGGAATATCATCTATTGTGCAAATTGAAAAACTCACCCAAAAATATTGATGGATACGTATAATAAATGTCTCTTTTGGAACTATGCTTATTCTCTTGCAAAAGTTTCTGAACAATCAGCAACACTCTCAACATGACAACTGAAAGCCAAACATATCCAAAACAAAAAACTCATAACAGATTCAAAACACAGAGCATCATAATCATAATCGTAATCATAATTTCATCGCTCGAAATAACTAAAGAACAACCAATACGAAATGTACATAATAATAATTCAAACACGTGAAGATCAAAGGGAGAATGACCTATTTTGTGCGCGTGTGTTTTCTTTTTCAGCGTGAGAACTTCCTTTCCGCAAGGCAAATCGGAGGCACAAAAACTGCATGGCGAAACATAATGTTAAAACAAAAACCAGAAAGTGAAACCGTAATTGATTGGGATTAGAACGGAACCAGTTGGATTCGGGAACGGTGCAGTAGGTTCTGAAGCGATCGATGAGAATGAACGGTGAGCGTCCATTGGTTATGTCTGCAAGCAAAGCACGCGTGAATTCTGCAAATGCAACCAAAACAGTTGAATCGAGATTCAAGATGAATATGAATAACGATTAGTTTGAGTTTGGGAAAATTGAATTTGAATGGTTTCGTAGTTAACCTTTGATTTTTGTGAGCAGAATCACGCTCTCTGGTTGTGACTCCGATTCCAACCTCATCCTCTTTCCCTCCATTTTTTTTCTACCTCCCTCAGTTTTAAATTTAATATATATATGAATATCAAACAAATTTTTACACTATTTAGTTATAATTATGAAATTAATATTAATGAGACAAATTTTTTTAAGTTATTTACCTTGTTAAGAAAAATAAAATTTTGGAAAGACTAGATGCATGTATCTTTATTATTTACATGTAAATATTATTTAAATCATATCTAATTTTCTTTACTTTTCCTTTTATGTTAAAATCAACTTTTTATACCCAACATAATATACCTATGGTAATATTCTTAGAAATATTACTATGTTACATACTTGGTTCCATTTGTTTACTATAGTCCAATTTGACTGTGTGTCTATATCATTGACTAATGTGTCATTATTTATATGAAAATTGTGATTAGGGTCAAATTATAGGAACAAATTTTTTTTAACTAAAGTAATTTAAGTATAATGATAAGTAAAGTCAAATTCATATGGAGTTGTGAAGTTTATTGTATGAAATTAGTATCAACAATACACACACAAAATAAAAAAAAGAAAGAGAGTTTTTAGTTACAATTGAAATTGATGAGTAGAATTTGGGGTGTTAAGATATATAGTTTAGATGTTCTTTTCTATTGTGTTCTCTTTGTTGATAGCTACTAAAAGAAAAACATTTGTTGTTTTCTTTATCAACAGACAAAGTTAGTCAAAGACTTAGGATTTACAAATTTTGAGGAAGTAAACTTCAATTATTACTGAATCAGAAACCAAAATAGTTGTTCATGAGAACCATGACTTCCATTGGAGTATACTAAAAAAAGATAAGAAAAAACAGAGAAAATCTAGCCATAGGGCTTTTAAAGAGAGTCTGAAACATAAAGAAAAATAAAAATAAAATATTGAAAGTGTTCTTAAAGAAAACTTAACACTGTAAAAAAAAATTCTAAAATGAGGCTTAAATTACAACAATATAGAAAGATTAAATTACCCCAATTAACAAGTTTATATAAATTTATAAAAAATAACTATCACTTTCATAGATTTTTATTATATTTTATCCAAAGAAGTTTCTTCTAACTTGTTACAATAAACTATATTATTAAATTTATAAATGAAAAAATTCCAATCTAATAAAAAATTATTAATTAAACAACTTAGTCGGCAGTGAATGGGAACCATGTCCTTTTTCTTTTCTGACAAGAACCATTAAAAGAGAAGAAGTCAGAATCAGAATACAGTTGAAACTTGAAAGAACTTTTTGTTCTTATAAAAATGAGCCATTTATCAAGTAATTTAAAAGTACTAATAAAACAAAATCACTTTAACGCGTAAATTGATTAATGATTAATGATTAATTATGGAAAATTAGATCTAATGGGATCCACTTGCACTGAATCAGAAGCTTTCTGAACTCTGAAGACTTAGCCACAGTTATCATCAAGTCATTCATTTTCTGCAGCAACAACAAACCAATTCAAAGGTGAGAGCTTTCTTTGCTATACGAATTACATTTGTTGTTGTTGTTGTGATGGGTTTGTTTTGCTTCCTCTTGGCTTCTTAGTTTAACACATGTCTTTTTATCACAAGCTTGATTCCTACTTTATTGGAATTTCAACTGCTTATGTTTTCATCTGAATTCTCTTTAGGTTGTTGTTTATTTGTCATCTATGATCAACAAATTCTGTAGATTTCTCTTCTCTGTAAAGGGCTGTTGCTATATCTGGAAATCATGCTCCTTGAAATGAAATTCACTTGGACAAGTCTTTCACAAGATCAACCTTGAATTATTACCATGAACTGTTTTCATCATCTTAGATGTCAGATCCACTTTGTCTTGACTCTTAAAAAAGTAGTTTTTTTTTTTTTTTTTTTAAGGTTGTGACTTGTGATCTTCAACCATATGCTATTTCTTTCCAATGGTTTTGGAAAGTTGTTATTTTTAAGGCATAAATCCCACCTATTTGTGTAATTTTTTGTCTTGGAGAATTTCCCGTGAGATTTGAGGAAAATGTTAATCAGGGTGAAATTCAGTGACTTACTCTGTTTTCTGATACTGAGAACTTAACAAGGAATGTTAATATGACGAGGTTGATGTAATTTTTATTAGAATTTGAAGCGTTTGGAAATGTAGGTTGAGAAATTGGGAGGTAAAATAAGAAGTCCTTGTTGATTAGTTGTTTTTGCTCTGTGATTCTTTTGGGGGCATCTACAGCTTCGTGTGCAAAGCGTTTCAATGCTATTATGCTACTTTTTAGGTCTTTAGGGGTGTTGGTGTGTGCAATGATTTTTCACTCCCGATAATCATATTTCCTGAGAATGGCGTAAGTATGTTTGGCATGTTTAAAACGATTCCCTACAAATTTAACTAAAAAATGAAAGTTTTTTAAAAGATTTCCAGGAAACTTAGATTCCCATCCCTCTCATAAGTAAGTTTCAGTGGGAAACTTAATAAAAAACGATTCCTGAGAAAGTTAGATTCCTGGAGAATATTTTTTAAATCTGTCATACTTAACATGGGAATTCCAGTTTCCCAATAGAAGACTGTCGGGAAACTAAAAAATTTGTGTGTGATGTGAACTGGAATCTTATCTAATTATTTTCGTGCAGATTTTGTAAGTGACAATAAACGTGTTTTTTATGGATAATTTATCGTATGTTTAATAGGTTTTTAAATTACCCACAAAAAATACATTAATTGTCGCCTACAAAATCTGAACCAAAATAATGGGTATCACAACATCGTGTTCTTGAAATTGCAGTCCTTCTCTGTACTTTTTTTGGAATGAAGACATGCAATTGAGGAGATCCATATGGCTTGTATGTGATGGATCCAAACTAGTTCAATCGGTGTTTGTGATAGTCAGTTGGAAGTAGAACTTGAATTGATTGGTAGCACCTGTTCTAATATATATATATGAAGATACTAGTTAATTTATAAATGAATTTTCTTGATTGGTAGAACTTGAATTGATTGGTAGCATCTATTCTAATATAAATGAATTTATATTTTATAATATCCTTAATCTTTTTAATACTTTTAAGTTTAATGACTTAGTTCATAACTTCATATACATTCATTCTTATTTGACTGAAGTTTCTAGTTTGAACCTGTTTTGCAACTGAATCAGGTCCTCTCTATTACTGATCCTTGTTCTCTAAATTCATCTGTATGGCCAACAATGGTGTAAAGGAGCCCTTGTTGTTGGGGTCACAGGACGTGACTCAAAAGGCTAAACGGCAACTAAACAAGAGAAGGTTGCTCCGTTCTAAAAGTGCTCCTCACACAGATCATGTTCCTGCAGAGACAGATGGCAATAGACCTGGCAATGAATCAATTCCCCCTACTGTGTCCATATTTCAGAATTTACATCCGAGCTTTAAAAGAGTGGCTATCTACCTTGCAGTCTATTTAGGTGTAGGTGCTTTAATCTTCTACCTTGTCAGGAACCAGATTAAGGGGCAGAAAACAGATGGAATTCTTGATGCTTTATACTTCACAATTGTTACAATGACCACTGTTGGATATGGAGACCTTGTTCCAAATAGCAAACTTACAAAACTACTTGCATGTGCTTTTGTTTTCTCTGGAATGGCATTGATTGGACTAATTCTAAGCAAAGCAGCAGATTACTTAGTTGAGAAACAGGAATTCTTGCTAGTTAAAGCTATGCGCATGCACCAAAAAATTGGTTCAAATGAAATTTTAAAGGAGGTTGAAACCAACAAAACAAGATACAAATTTTTGGTGGTGTTTTTCCTTCTTCTGATTCTCATCATTGTGGGGACAATTTTTTTGGTCACTGTTGAGAAATTGGATGTTGTTGATGCATTCTACTGTGTTTGTTCTACATTCACAACACTTGGTTATGGAGATAAAAGTTTCTCAACTCAAACAGGAAGAATATTTGCTGTGTTTTGGATATTGACAGGTACTATTTGTTTAGCTCAGTTTTTCCTCTACATTGCTGAGCTAAACACTGAAAGCAGACAAAAGGAACTTGTCAAATGGGTTCTTACAAGGAAAATTACCAATTATGATTTGGAGGCTGCAGATCTTGATGAGGATGGAACTGTTGGGTTAGTTGAGCATTCTTTCAAAATCATATTATTTAGTACTATGAATGATTTACATGGCTTCATTTATTTTCATCTCTTGTTTTGTTTCTCATAGGGCTGCTGAATTTGTTATTTATAAGCTCAAAGAGATGGGGAAGATTAGTCAAGAAGATATATCACTTGTGATGCAAGAGTTTGAAGAGCTTGATGTTGATGATTCTGGTACCCTTTCAACTTCTGATATAACACTTGCTCAGTCACCTTAGACTATTAACACACGAAAAATATTTGGTAGACAACTACATTACGTTCGTACAGTTATAAAATGTGAAGAAAGAGAAATACGTATATATTCTGTGAGTAAATTGACTGATTGCTGCGTATTATAGTTAGCTACGAAGTAAAGTTGCTAGCACATTACACCATTGGTACAAAGTGTTCTTGTTTCTCACTTTTATCACGAAATGGACACCGTAGCTTTCATGAGAATGATGGAATGACTGAAAATTTTTGAACTATTGAATTGTTGATTGCTTGATCAAGGAGGTTCTTATACATATCATGTAACTATATAAACTTAGAAGTTTACACTTCACAGTCTTTTGTATTTAACCAAGTTCTTTCTATTTGGTGGTTTTTATTTGTAAAGTTAATGGATGGATATGTTAACACACAAATTTTGAGAATGTGTTGCATCAATGCATTTGGTCATTTGGGTTTTGTCAGCAAGACTAAAACTAGTCATTATGTGAACAAGATTTAATTATATCTTCAATTTTTTGTTAATACTAGTAGAAGTTCAATCTTATCATCATTACATGAACAAAACAAATAAAAAGAGTTTTATCTCCTTTTCTCTTCAATTTTAGATTTTTGTTCAAATCTAAAATATGTCAATTTTATAAGCTTAAAAAACTTTTTAAATAGAAATTAATCTATTTTTGGTAAATATTGCTCACCTAATATAATATTTAACGTGGTTTAGTTTGTAAACTTCAAACAAGCGCAAAAACTAAGCTACTTTCGTTCCTAACCAATAATCCCTTGAATTAATTAGACTAATGACAAGTGATTTGAATAATTTAGATGAAAATTCAAACTTAATTGTAACCGTTATACGAGGGAAAGAAAAAGTGGATTGGGAATCTTAAATTTGAAAGGTTAGAATGACATTCAATCAAGTTGTTAATAAATTTGATATAAAATATTTTGTTCAACATAAAATTTTTATTCAAAATCTTTCGCACAATATCTAGAATCAATTCTATACTTAAAGTTAATATTGAGTTATGAAACTAAACACAACAATGTCACAATCTATTTAGCTTCTAGGTCCTAAACACTAGCAGAATCTGCATAAAAAATATTTAATTTCAGTTTAGAACTTTTTTTCTTAAAGTTATTTTATTTAATTTCTAAAAATGATATTAGAAAAGAAGTTCTTTTCGTCATAAACATTTATTATAAATTTATTTAATTTTACATATCGACTTATAAAGTGAAAAATTATTCTAAACTTTATCGCAATAAAATCTCTACACGGTTCGAGATTTCTCAACACTTTTTTTAATCTTTTATGATGGAAATCTTTTATTTACATAAAAGAATTTAAAAACTTATGTTTTGAAGTTGTGGGGTGTAACTAGATTTTGAACCCTTTATCTATGATCTATCCACAAAGCTTTTTGTTTTTTTTTGTGAATTGAAGTCAATTATTTAAAAACAATGGTATTGGTCCACCAATAACATCAACATTGAGTAGCCTAAGATTTTTTCAAACTTAGAATAATGGCACATGGGAACCATTGTCGCCTATGTAATGCATTACTTTTACACCCACCTGTAATGCAAAGACAAAATAGCTAAAATAAATTTAATTTTGTTTCAATTCAAATTCATCATATTTACATATTTCAATTTGTTTTGTTTAATCAATTAAACATTTTAATATAAAAAAATTTATTTTTCATCGATTAAACTTTTCACCATGTTTGATATAAAAAAAAGAAAAAAATCAAGGATATGCAGAGAAAATTCAAACCTCACCATATTCTAAAGTTTTTTTTTTTATTATTATTATTATTAACTTTGAAATTTAGAACTAGTTAATGAATTATTTTTTCCCATAAAATTATATGAATGACACGTGACATGGTGCAGTAGCAGCACGAGGGTTCCACGACTTTCGAGACCCATAATTAGATTCCCATCATTAGTGTTTAACAGTTTATTTTTAGGTTTAGTGAGTTAATTGTTTATATAGTTTTATAATTTTCTTTAATCATTACTATTTTAAAAATTTACCTTTTTAATTTTATATTTTTTTTTTAAAGTTCAACCGTCAAAAGTTATTAAAAATATTAAATAACTTGGTAATATATTATTCATCGATTTGTTAAATAAGAAAGGATTATTTATCATTGTTACATAATATTTTATAACAAATATTAATAATTAATATATACAATATAAAAAATAAAAAATAAAAATAAACACTAAAAAAATAAATTATAATATAAGGATTAAAAATTTTATTTTTGAACTATAAAAAATTAAAAGACTACTTTTATAATAACTACCAAATAAAGTTTTGTAAAGTATAATAATCAGATGAAAAATTAAACCTTGTTTGTATCAACTCATTTAACATTTGAAATAATTTGCAATCAAAATTTAAAAGAAATTAGCAATTGATCAAAATGGAACATTGACTTAGATACATTAGTGTTTGGTTCAATCTTGAAAAGTACAAATTATGTTTGTAAACAAAATGCTAAACTTGTTATATATAAAAAAAAAAAAAAATAGATGAGCAATGAACATGTATCTTGGGACAATCTCATCTTTCAGAATAACAACATCAATGTCTATCACAGCTGCAACTCCAAATGGAATACCAACTTTCAATTATCACTTTCTGATACAATAATTAAATAATTTTACTTTATATTTAACTTTAACATACGAATTAACCAATCAACTCATTCACGTAATATATACGAATATAACGTATACGTATATCAGTGTGATTTTAAACTATTGTATATTAACCTGATCTTAAGTCTTGACTTACTTTATGAGGAATCTTTAAATTTTCAAGACACTAGATTCTCGCTGCGTTTGCATTACTCAGACTGACATTCTTACTTTCATTTCATCCAACACATTATTCACACATACTCTTCCTCTATGGCGAAACGCAATATATAACATATATATATATATATATATATATATATAAAAGAGAAAAGAAAGGTTACCATATTAATTATAATGTGATATATTAAAGAGAACACATTGTGATATGTTAAAAATTGACATGAGTGAAAAAGTAAACTAGTGTTACACAAGAAAGGATTACATAGTAACATAGTACATAATTAAGGAGGAGTACTAGTGTCTCTACTCTCTAGTCTAACTAGTAACTAATGTGAGGGACACGTGGCATAATTACCTTAGTCAGACTTGTGGCGAGAATCCAACGGCGGTTCGTGGTGGCCGGCGACGTAATCAAGGAGGCCTTGGCCAGGGTTGTGGAGGGAAGTGGTGTCGGTGGATGATAAAGGTGAAGAAGTCTTAGCAAAGAAGAAGACAAGGACAAGGACTAGTGCTGTAGAGAGGAAAAGTGGCCAGAAATAAGCCAATAGAGTGATGAATCTTGGGCCTATGAGAGTCAGAGAGATAAGGGTGAGAACTAAAAGCAGTGCTCCCACAAAATGGTATCTGAACTTAAGCAATTTCTCTGAGATCTCCATGGGAATGAACAAAGGTTGGGTTTTTCTGTGCAGAGATTCTCTCATACACAAGTGTTTGTTCTTGTTGCTTGGTTTTGAATTTGGATTTGTACTTGGACTTGCAAATTGTGGAAGGAAACACACTCATTTTATCTCTCAATTACCATTCTACAACTTATTTATCTTTTTGGTTTTCACATGTGTAGGGTACTTGGTACAATACTACGTTGTACAACTTATTTATCTTTTTGGTTTTCACATGTGTAGGGTACTTATATCATACTAAGTTGTACTGAAAGAAAAATATTTGATATAAGTATATGTATAAAATGTGAGGAGAGAGAAATACATAAATATAATTATTAATGGTATATTATAGATGTTAATTATTAAAGTTGTTACTTAAAATAACACTAACATTTCACACTATGACGTTACTATTTTATCCATTTATTTTTTCTTATACATTGACTTAATTACTTATTTGATTTTACATATTATTTTTTATTTTACATATTATTTTTTAAGTTGATTCTACTATTAATTGAATGTGATCTCAAAATGGGTATAAAGATATTTTTACTTGTAATCCATTTTACGATAAGAAACTCAGCAAAACTAATGAGAAAACGGATTATTCGGATTCATTTAGTTTTAGCTACTTACGTGTCAAATTCAATCATGAAAATGAAGGATAAAGTTGGAATTGATGACTTGAAAAAGTTATGAATTAAATTTCGTAAACAATAATTTAACTGTAATATTGTGATTAAATTATTTAATTAAAAATTATTGAATAATGGAATAATTGGTATAAATTAGTAAGTTACATTAATATTATTTGATTTAATATTTTTACAAATATATATACATACACTCAATCTGTGAGAGGAACTGGATTTAAACAGACATGTAACTCTCTTAGTTTGTACTTGATTTTTTAAATAACTATATAAGTTTATTGTTAAGATTTATTTCTTTCGGGTTGGATCTTATATTTTAGTATATCTTTAAAAATATATGTTATATTAATTTTAATGATAAGAAAAAATTATTAATATTTTTAGAATAAAATAAATTCTATCTATTTATTTAATCGGCTAAAACTGTTAAATACTATCATAATATGTAAACAAATATGTAACTCTCTTCCACGAAAATTTTAAACACATATGAAACTTTTAATTTGTGTATTATGAAGTTAAATCTTTTAATTATTATTCATAAGAGAATCTCTAGAAGACACTAAAGTAATGACCTTGCCTCTAACACTAAGGTGAATTAGACCTAATTCTACATTAAATATACATGTTGAAGAATATTCTTGGAATGATCATTTGAAAGTAAAATCATAAAAGAATCACAAATCGAACTTGCATATATATTTAAATTAAACTATTTTTTAACATGTATTTCGAATATACACTCACAAAATATATACATATTTCGAATATACACTCACAGAATATATACGTATTTCGAATATACACTCACAGAATATATACGTATTTCGAATATACACTCACAGAATATATACGTATTTCAAATATACACTCACAGAATATATACGTATTTCGTATATACACTCACAGAATATATATAATATACACTCAGAGAATATATATACATATTTCGAATATACACTCAGAGAATATATATACATATTTCGAATATACACTCAGAGAATATATATATATATATCGAATATACGTTCAGAGAATATATATATATATATTTCGAATATACACTCAGAGAATATATATATATATATTTCGAATATACACTCAGAGAATATATATGTATTTCGAATATATACGTATTTCTTTTTCTTCACAATTTATAAGAGATTGTCTATGTATTACAATTGTCTACTAAACATTTTTCTATTTTTAGTGTTAATATTATGAAACTTTTTCATCAAGAAGTGCACCTTTCTCTACCACCTTTTGCCCTTGTCTCTTTTGCTACTTGTGTCGATGGAAACATGGTCTTGATGACCCTCTTCACGGTAAAGACAACCCCCACCACCATTAGTATCATTATTATCATGCATAGCCAAAGCATTATCAAGAGTGTTGCATACCCTATTTCGACCCCTATATCGTAGGCTGTATCTAACCATGTATGGCTGGCTGAATCAGACTGGTTAGAAATGGGAATGGATGAGCTAAAATTAAAGTCATGATCAAGAGAAGGGAGTGGAGATGGAGTTGAAGAAAAATTCATTGTATAGAGAGAAAAAATTAGATGGGAATGAAGAAGATGAAGGATATTCTAAGGTGAAAATTTGTGAGATGAGAAAACAAAGATAGTGTAGATAATATACAAGAGGTCAAGTAACTAGAATAAAATTTTTTTGTTGGAATATTCAATAAATCATTCAAACAAACAAATAAATCTCAAATAAAAATATATTTAAGTTGAAATTATTATAACAATGAATATAAAAGATATAATTTTACTGTAACAATTTAAAATTCAAAATAGATCCAAATAAGTTGCTAAATCAGATAAATTATTGAAGATTTTTCTATTTCAATTTGTAAAAGTAAAAGTATTAATCCTCACATACAAGGGCTGGAGCTACATGGCTATCATGGGGCAGTGTCCTAATTTTTTTTTTTACATGTATATATATATATATATATATATATATTATTTATTTATTTTATATTTTAATTTAAAATTTATTATTTATTATTTATTAAAAAGGATCTCAAAGAAAATATTTTTCAAACTCAATTTTAAATAAAATAAATTAATTTATTTAAAAATCAGTTTTAAACTAAAATTTACTTTTTAAATTGATTTTAAACTAAATTAAAAAATCTAAATTAATTTATTTTAGAAAATATGGATTTTTTAAATTCAATCTACTTAATTAAATTTATACTGATATAGATTAATCCTTATTGTATATGTAAAACATAATTTTTCTTTTAAAATCAATTTTAAATTAAAATCTATTTTTAAAATTGATTTTAAATTAATTTTAAAAATTTAAATTAATTTATTTTAGAAAATATGAGTTTAAATTTCAAATTCAATCTAGATATAGATTGAAAAATCCAATCCATACCTATCCTCGTAGTCTATGTAAGGCATAACTTTTTAAAAGTCAATTTTAAATTAAAATCTACTTTTTAAACCTAATTTTAAACTAATCTAAAAAATCTAAATTAGTTTATTTTAAAAAATATAAGTAGTTATATTTAGATTAAATATAGATTAGACTTTTAAAAATCCAATTCATAGCCACCCTTATAATATATATATATGTAAAACATAATTTTTTAAAAATTAGTTTTAAATCAAAATCTATTTTTAAAATTAATTTTAAATTAATTTTAAAAAAATTTAAATTAATTTATTTTAGAAAAAATGAATTTTAATTTTAAATTCAATCCACTTATTTAGATTTAGATTAGATATAAATTGAATTTTTAAAAATTCAATCGATACTCACTCTCACCCTTATTATATCCTTATTATATGTAAATTATAAATCATTCTTTTTTATTTTACAAAAAAAAAATAATTTTAACTCGTGTTTTTTTTATATTTAAGAAATATCTCTTAAATTTAGAAGATAAAATATAATTTTTTATATATTTATTGAAATGTTGATTTTTTTTAGCCCGAATTGTAGTCGCAGAAATATTTTAAATGGGCAAGAAGTAATAAAAGAAAAAGCCCATTAAGTTTGATGAATTGGTATTACTATTGTGTTCCTGATTGCGGTTAAGTTCGGAAAATGGCGCCGGTGGCAGTAAAATTCAGAGGCGCCGTTGGTGTTGGAGTTGCCATCTTCGTTTCACTCGCTCTCACTTATTTCATCTGCGACAAGAACACGAACACGAACAAGAAGAAGAAGAAGAAGAAATCGGAAAAGGGAATAGTAGACGCCATCGGCAACACTCCTCTCATTCGAATCAACAGTCTCTCCCACGCTACCGGTTGCCAAGTATTTCTCTATCTATCTATCTATCTATGCTTTCACTTCATTTCTTCTCTTTTACTAATTCATTTTCTCGGCAGATTCTCGGCAAGTGCGAGTTTTTGAACCCCGGTGGCAGCGTCAAAGATCGTGTTGCCGTTCAAATTATTCAAGAGGTTCGTTACGCTTTAATCATTTTACTGGTGATTTTCTATAACGTTATCCGAATAAGGACTTATTGTTAGGGTTTTGTTTCGTTTTCTGTATGATTGATTGATTGCGCAGGCTCTGGAATGTGGGAAGCTACGTCCAGGTGGAATAGTTACTGAAGGAAGTGCTGGAAGCACTGCCATTAGCATTGCCACTGTTGCTCCTGCTTATGGATGCAAAGCTCACGTTGTTATACCAGATGATGCTGCCATTGAGAAGGTATTTTTGTCATGATTGTAATGGAATTAAGCAAAGTCTTTTGTGCAAGAAAAATATTTGTAGACACCTGGAATTAAGAGACAACTAGAAAATTAGTTATAAAATGTGAGGAGAGAGAAACATGTATATGTATAAAATGTGAGAAATACATGAAATGTAAAAGATAGAGAAATACATAAAATGTGAAGAGAGAAATACGATGTATATTCCGGGAGTTATATTCTGGGAGTGGGTTGGCAGTTGGCTGCAAAGTGAAGTTGTTTATGCAATCTAGGCATAAAGGTCTAAGATTTTTCTTTTTTTGTGTATGATATGTTGATTGTTTTGTGTGAATCAACCTTCAGTCTCAAATACTTGAAGCTCTTGGGGCAACTGTTGAAAGAGTGAGACCAGTGTCCATTACTCACAAAGACCATTTTGTCAATATTGCAAGAAGACGGGCGTCTGAGGCAAATGAGTTTGCATTGAAGCGTACAGATTCGCAATTGAATGGTTATGAATCTGATGGATACAATTGTAGCTATGTGTTTCCTGATGATTGTCAAGGTGGATTTTTTGCTGATCAGTTTGAGAACTTAGCGAATTTCAGGGCTCATTATGTGGGTACAGGGCCTGAGATTTGGGTACAGACCAATGGAGATTTGGATGCATTTGTTGCAGCAGCAGGCACTGGTGGTACTGTGGCTGGTGTTTCTAAGTTTCTTCAGGTTCATCGCAACGCACCTTCTTCCTCCATGATTTAGATGTTGTCGTTTTCAGTTTGAAAATTGTCTGAATTATTTTTTTGTCTTATGTTCAACAGGAAAAGAATCCCAACATCAAGTGCTTCCTTGTAGACCCTCCTGGTTCTGGTTTGTATAATAAGGTAACTAGGGGAGTAATGTACACCAAAGAGGAGGCGGAAGGACGAAGACTTAAGAATCCATTCGACACTATAACTGAGGGAATTGGAATTAACAGGATAACAAGGAATTTTGCAATGGCTAAACTTGATGGGGCCTTTAGAGGCACCGATAAGGAGGCTGTTGAAATGGCTAGGTTGTTACTTACTGCTTTGTTAGCCATCTTACTTTCTCATTTTTGACAGTGTTTTGTTCCTTTTTTGTGTCAAGTGGAAGAAATTATTAATTGAACTGATGCTTGAATTTTCTACCAATTGTTGGTTTTGATGAATCAGGTTTCTTTTGAAGAACGATGGGCTCTTCCTTGGGAGTTCTTCTGCAATGAACTGTGTTGGAGCAGTTAGAGTAGCACAGGCAATGGGTCCTGGTCACACAATCGTAACCATTCTCTGTGATAGCGGAATGAGACATTTGAGCAAGTTTTATAATGCCGAATACTTGTCTGAGCTTGGTTTGACACCAAAGGCAACTGGATTGGAGTTCTTAGGCATCAAATGAGTAGGTTTTGATTGATGTCCAAGTGAAATCACTCTAGAAATTGTGAGTTAGACTTAATTAAACTCCACAAAATCAGTTTATAGTGTGAAGTTTGCACCCATTTATATACACGCAGTAGGTCCTATCTTTAGGCGAAGGCGATGTGAAACTCACACCCTCGGAATTTCGTCTAATATTAGATTTCTAACAATCACGTGGTCATCCTAGGAAGTTCATACGAGAATCGAACTAGTCTACATCGTTCTGAGAGTGTTGTAGTGATTGATGTAGAGGGTTTATTCCATTGTTTAGCACATTGATTTGATTATTAATATTTTGGGGTGTGGAGTATCGAATGATTCATGTTTTGTTAAGACTTGAGAGACTTCATAATTTATTTTAACTTGTCAAGGATGACCAAATATTTGGAAACTAAATATATATTTCAGTAACACTGAATTAGAGATTTATATATGGAAACATAGTGAACTCCGTATCAAAAGCGAGGGGTTAGATTTCAAAATGTGACCATTATAATGTTTATACTATCAATGTAAGTGAGAGTGCATCAATAATAACTTCAAACGAAAACTTTTCACTTTTGATACGAAAACTTTTCACTTTAAGATTTTCTTAAACTTAAATGTAAATGCAGTTAAAATTTACAAATATATGTAATTACAATGTCAATAAACATAATGAACCAATATTCTGAATTTTAACCTTTTTATGTTAGATATACACAAGGTTCTGAACAAGAAGGGGTTTATAATCTCAATTTCATTTCCTTAGTCGCTCACCCACTTTGCATCCTCTGTTGATCTTTCCTATTTCATTTCCCTAGCTCCTGAATTTTTTTCTTGGTCAAGATTAGTAGGCAAATAAGATCAAGGTGTCAACTCTATGATTCCACAAATAGACATATGGTTTACTGTGCGGCACAAGAACTTTATTATCAAACGACTAAGTTGTAAATTTATTGTCAGAGTACATAAAGTCCGAAACTTGGGTCTCGAGAGGACAAATCTCCAAGAAAAAACTCCCAGAAACCAATCAAAATCTGCAATGTGTGCATTACCTCCTCTCAAATTGAGCTTCATGGCAATGTGGATCTAACCAGTCTTTGGTGGATCCGTTTGCCATGTTTACACTCACTTTTCCCCCACCAACAAGCTCCCTCAGGCTATCCACCTTATTCT
The DNA here is from genome assembly GCA_026586105.1 of Hylodesmum podocarpum. Lineage (NCBI taxonomy): Eukaryota > Viridiplantae > Streptophyta > Magnoliopsida > Fabales > Fabaceae > Hylodesmum > Hylodesmum podocarpum. The sequence goes on along the minus strand of JALJEV010000519.1, from coordinate 1,037,158 downwards.
CCCTACCTGCCCCACTGTTTCTCTTGTCAGCTTCTTTCAGTTTTTGCTTGAACCTCTGCTTCCTGTTAGATGAATTCGGCTCTTGCTGTTTTGCTTGTGAAGGAGGTGCTCCGTGTGGTCCTAGATAGATGTTTTCTTCCTTCTTAACCTACACAAACAAATATAGTTAACATTTACATTGTCTTCCCGACCAGTTCAACATCGAAAACCTGAAAGTAGTTAACAAGAAAATTTTCTTTAGCTGACCTTTGCTGCAGAATTCGAAGATTCTATGTCAGGAACATGAGCTTTACTTTGATCTGAATCTCCAATTCCCAAACTTGGAATCACAAATCCATCAGTGTCTAAAACAAAAAAAGTCCACCCATTCAATATCAAAAACAAAATGCAATCAAAATGAAATTTTGTCCCCAAAGAAGCCAACCATCCCGATTTTGCAAGATAGGAAGTGTTAAGATGCATGCTTCTCACAGCAAAGAAACAACTATTCCAAACACAGATTCACAGACTTATTCATTTTCATAGAAAACATACAGCATAATGAATTGCAAATCTAAAATACATTTATCCATAAGTATAGACATGAACAACATGTAATAACTTCACAAAGTGCTAAAATTCTCTGTATTCCAGGACATCATGATTCCAACACAAACCTAACTAAGTACCTCTAATTAACATAAAAATAAAATCAACCAGTGTCAATTTAGTTGAACCAGCTAGATATCAAATTAAGCTAGAGAAGAAAATTAAGGTAACATGATAAAACAGTATCCAATTGTCAAAATTTTACTTTGTGGTTCACATGAGATCCACATATATGCAATAAATCCACAAGATTCAATCCGAGACTAATGCAGAAAAAAATCTTCCTTGACAATTTCAACAATTTAAAGCCTCATTATTCATTACTGAATCCATTCAAAACAGAGAAAAATCCCTCCTTTATACCCCTTATCTGTTCTAGATTGTGTCATACAGAACCCAAAAAAAAAAACACACACACAAAATTGAAGGAAAAAAAACAAATTGGCATACCCCACTCATCTTGTTGTTCAATCTGAGGAGAGGGATCCATTGAAAACTGATGACCATGGATTTGAAGGCACAGTGGGCGATAAAGCCCGATTGAAGAGACTGGAACCCTAAACCAACACTAATCTAGAGAGAGAGAATAAAACGCAAATAATCGATCAATCCAGAGATTAAAGATGCTTCCTTTGTGAAGTAAATTGAGAGAGCAATTAAACCCTAACTCTAGGGTTTCGCTGTGCGCGTTTGGTCGCGTTCCTCAATTACCCCTCTGAATTGGGGAAAAATTGTTTAGAGATTGCAGTGTAATTCTTCAATGTTCGAGGGTAGTTTCGTCATTGACATTCTCGAATTGGATTCTTCATATCATATGCTTGATTGTTTTCCCTTTTTTGGTTAGAATGATTGACAATTTTGTAATTAAAAAAAGATTATTTATTCTTTTGGAATCAAATTGCTTGGTTTTTAAGTTTCTTAAGAACATAATAAAAGTCTAAGCCCACTTTCCAAATATTTAGCATAATTATTTATTGATTAAAATTAAAAATTGTTATTATATGATATTAATTTTTTAAGTTCTGATCAATATTTTAGTATTTACTTGAAAAAATGTTTTTCTTTGATTGATTTAAGAAAAGAAAAAATAAATAAATGAAAGCTTAGACTCATTGTAGTTTTTTTATATACAAAAGTTAAAATGAAAAAAATATAAATATAATGATAAAAATATTATTAAGAAATTTGATTCATTGGTTAATATCTATGTTATGAACAAAAAAATTTAAAATTTGAATTTAATTATATTCATCTCATTATGTAATTCATACGGGGATGGAGGTAGAATAAGAAATGCCAAATTCATGCATTAAATTTATAAGTGATGTGAAACTACTTTGTTACTTATATTTAGTAAAATTTACATACAATATAATTGTGATTATTAATAATTTAATCAATGTTAGATGGAGATCAAACGATTCATAAACACATTATAATTTAGGCCCTTCAATTTTTTAACCCAATGATTATGAAATATTCACAATGTGAATGCATGTAATTTTCAACTACAGGCAATTTGAATTCAATTCAGAGTAAATTATTAAATTTGTGTTAGGTTCATGAATCATTCTTTTACTTTAGCTAAGACATGAGAGAAATGATTGTTACACAGTAAATCAAATGATATTGCACAAAAATATTATTGGTAACAAGTAAATAATATCAAATTATTATTTAATATATGTAAAAAGCAATAATCATTAAGGAGTAGGCATAATAATGAACAAAATTTCCCACCTACGAACACAATCAAAGTCACAAGAAAACTTTTGAGCAATGGTGGGTCCTTTTTGTAATGCCCTCTCTGTTTCCATGCCTTTTGTTCTTGTTCTTTCTTCGTATCATCATTTCTTCTTTGGCACGAGTAAATGATGATGAGAGGGATTAAGGTTAAGATTGTATACAATTGGTTTTTTTTTTTTTTGCAAAAGAGTTGAACAATAAAAATAGATGGCGAGTGCTTAATCGAATGAGTTGAATTTATAAGAATAAGGTTTAGTCTACAAAATCACTGGTTATATCTTACTATAAACTAATTGTGAAAAATTATTAATTAATTTTCTTGTTTATTAAAACACAAGGAGTAGTTCTGGATTGATCCAATCTAAGAAAATCTAAGCATCTAGTTGCACCTACTAATTCTCTTGTTTAAGCAAGCTCTTGAAACCTTGTACGAATCACCAACTGTTACTAATTGATCCTAGTATTTGATATGTTACCTTGTGTGAAGCATGATAGCAATGGAAAATACTTAACAATTTAGCCGAGAGATGTTTTCTAGAATGGGGTCTCCACTCAATTAAAGCATGCATGAGCATGACATGCAGAAGAAGAAAAGGACTTGAGAACAAAATAGAAAGAGGGTCATGATTACAGTATTTGATTATTTAATGTCTCTTAGCTTAATGAAAGTTGTAGTTAGAAAAAATTAATGTGAATGAAAACATTTCTTTCATGTATGAGATGGGGAATATGTCATACTAGGATTGTGTCTCAACTAAAAAACTCCCATAAAGAAGTGATGTTTTGAGAAATTTGTTGTGTCCTGATTTGGTTGTGAATATAATAGAGTGAGAAGCTAGACCCTTGTTGAGTACTATTTTTGATGAAATTGTTTTGTTGGGTTTGGTATCTTACCATGTGTGGGGAAAGGGTCAGATAATATGTTTGGCACATGCTTTCGACAAGTCCAAGGCTTTGAGGTTGTAAATGTTGTTGGAAAACAAACAACTTTGCTATCTCCAAGAGAATCAGATGCAGATGGTAAATAATATAAGGTTTCGTGTCAGAGGAAAAATAGAAAGAAAGGGTTTGGTGGAAAAGAACCTATTTTCTTTGGGGTTCAAGTTATGATCTTATGAGTCTTCTTATTATTGAAAAGCTAAAACTTTCCCTCCTTTGCTTCATGTGTGAAATTTTTGCAACTGTTTACAAAATAGCCAACATGGTAGGAGCTGAAAGTTATTGTTATCTTAAAGCTTAAAAGGCTCTTTTGGAACCCCCAAGTTTCTTTGTAGCACAATGAAAATTTTCTCCCTTAGCTGTGTCACAATCTGTATTTTTAAGTCATAAAAAAGTACAGATAGGACAAAATTTCAGCCACATGCTTATAGTCTTTCCACAATCTTCTTCTATAGTACTTGTTGTAGTCTTTTGTTGGGTGAGTTGAGTCCTTGCTTTAGATTTGGCTTTTACACAAGAAGTATATTTCTAGAGAATGATCATGGTGAAAGTAACCAAGCAACAAATCTGTCACAAGATGTGTTCTAATTTAGCCACTTTATTACCAATTATTCTAGTTCTTGGTTTTCTATTTTCAAATTTTTTCTTCTCAGTTTCTGAATCCTCCTCATCTTCCCTTCTTACACTACTGATTGTTCTTCTATCTACCTTGTTTCTCTTCAAACTGGCAAAGAAAAAAGAGTCCCTTCATGAAAATTGTGTCCAAGGTAACATGCAGAAATCTGAGTTACTACCTTCATTAGGAGATGTTAATAATACTACTAGTACTAGTCAACAAAGTGAAACTCCTCAGAAGCAAACTGAAGCACACTTGAAGTCTTCATTTCCATTAGATTGTGAAAGCAGCAACATCAGGGATGAAAGTTTTGAACTCAGTGCTGAGAAGTATGAGCAACAAGCTGATCCAGAGTCAGATACTTTACTTCCTTCAGATAGTGAAAGCAGTATTAGCTCAACCATGGGTGAAGAAAGTATTAAGATTCATCACAATATAGATCAAAATCTTCAAATATCTGACAGCTTGGTTTTTGATAATGATGATGATGAAGAAGAGGATGGATTGATTGAAATCAATCTTCCAAACAACCACTTTTCAGAGTTCTTCTCAGAATCCATTTTCAAGCAGCAAGGTCTCACAGAGCTCTTGGCAGAAATCAATGAGATTAATGAAGATGAAAATTTAATAGAGATTGATATCTTCAAGGGATCCACAAAACATCAAGATTTGAGGTTGAAGAAGGAATTGGTTTGTTGAGAAGATCATTTTGTTCTTTTGTGATCAATCCTTTATTACTAATTTTTATCTTGAGCTGCTATTTTAGGTAAAATCTTAGTTATTAACTGTTTTTCTTCTTTAATATTTTTTATTGACAAATCTTAAGCTAAAATTTTGATGTCTTGATGTTTAGCAAAATCTTGTTGCATTTTTTTTTTAATGATGCGGTAGTTCAAATCTTAATTGCATCTATTGATCAAAAAAATTTTAATGGCATATCTTAATTTATTAGTTTGGTCACACAACAATGTATGATCATGTTATGTTTGAACCCCTTTAGATCCAAAAAGGAACTTTCCTAAATGCATGTTCATTAAGTTTTTTTTTTTTTTTTCTTGTTTTCCTCTTTTTATTCTCTTGAAACATCTCATTCCCTCTCATATCCGGGAAAGTTTATTTACCTGCATTACTGTTCAATCATGTGGCAAGTGTCTCTGCTGACTCAGGCTGTGCTCTTTGCATGCTACAAGTTGCAAAATAAAGGCCCTTTTGCCATAAAGTAATCTTAATCTATTTGTTAAAGCACTAGTGTTAGATTTGAATCATTTACCAAACTATTCTCCCTTTTTTTCAGTAGTTTGATAGATATTTGAGAAATCCACAATTTATTGTCTTAAAATGATTGGCTATTACTATTTTTAAAGGTAATTACTATGTTAGGAGTAAAAGACTTCTTTTAATTCTAGAGACTATGTAATTTTTAGGAATTTGATAGTTTATGTTTTTAAGAAGGTTTGCTACAGTTTCCTATAATCTATAAACAATTATAATATGCCGACAATGTGGAGGAAAAAGAAAAAATTAATAAAAAATATGTTGATATATATATATATATATATATTAAATGAGTTAATTAATTAATTGATTTTGTATTAAAATTGACTACGTAAAATTATTCTCTCTCATGAAAAAAAATTGTATCTCTATTGATGTTTCCCTAATTTGATACTTGGGCTTATTCTCTGGCCCATGAAAAAGGCTTGAGCTTACTCAGCATCCCTTAACCACAAAGATCTCACTGGACAAAAACAAAAGGAAGCCATAAAGGATGTTTTTACTTTAAAATGTACATATAGGATAAGGAAGAAAAATACTGAAACTAACATTCTAATAAAAACTAATAATTAACATTAGTTGATAAGAAAAGTTAATTTATAGTAAAATAAATTAACGTTAGTATAATTTTTAAAATTATTGGCGGGAATGATATAGTTTTAAGCATTTTTAGAAAAGGAATAGAGTATAATTTGTTTTAGAACGAATTTTAAATTTTTTTTATAGTAAAAATTGAACTTTTGTGTCTGTTTGAATGTTCAAGACTTCAAGGCCTACATGATTATATATTTAGTCGTACTATTACGTATCTAGCATGACACGAGTTGCTTTTTAGATATTACATATAGTTATAATAAAGACTTGACACGAGCTAAAAATCTTGAAAACTGGATTGAATTTGATATGTTATAGTTTGCTATCCCTATAAAAGAAATGGGTAAGAAAACAAAAGGGATGAACAAATAAAACGAAACAAAACAAGGTAAAGGACATGAGATCAATAATAGATATTAAACGAATGATGCATAGATGAGTGACCCACTTACCACCCCAACAATGAATGTTTATCAGTTGAGGCCTACATGCTAAGTCACCACCATGTATGTTACCATTGACGGTAACTAAATTAATGTCACTCTTTCTTATTTGAAAGTCTTGTTTCTACCGTCCGAGTAGGGTTAGTGTCTAGTTAACTAGTTAGTGAGATAATAGTCTATCAAGGTAATGATTAGTAACTAATTCGAGAGGTTTATCAGCCACATTAGGATTGAGACATAATCTAAATTTTTACGGGAGACAACAGTGAAGAATTTTTCATAATGGACGAAAATATAACGGAGTAATATCGTGTGGAGATAGAATAGCTACGGGTCATGAACTTCTTTTATCGGAGAAGAAACAATAATAGTATCCTATGAATAATCATCGGCTAATTCTGTGCCAGCAACCACAGTAAGATAAAAAAATGTAAGTGTTATTCCAAATGATTAAAAAATATAAGTGTTATTCCAAATGATTAGACATAAAGTGTCTGATTAATTTAGTGTAAAAAATTGATAATTGTAATATATTTATCACAATTTCTCGTTCCCCATATAGTTATCAATATTTTGTGACCATCTTACAAATGCGATAGATTATCTCTTATCATTTACAATGTTGGGGAGCCCAATGTTAAAGAAAAATTATATTACACTCTACAACGTTTGGACTTAAGTTAGGTTTAGAAAAATATTCAAAAGCATGGGGAAAAATATTTCACGTGCTAAATGACAATATGACAATCATTTTGGAGTGGCATACTTGGTACTTGCACTTGTAGTAAACTTTCCATTCTTAGTGTAGCACCAGCACAATCAAAATGCCACGTTATAATAAGGAAAGAGATATTCATCAAGATCAAGTTTGCTTCAAAAGGAAGAAAAGTCACAGTGAACCAAACTATTAATTCCAAGTCTTGTGCCCTACAATTGAATTATTCACATCTATTCATTTATGATAGCGTTTCCGTGTCAACAACAACTCAAAGACTATGCCATTGCCAACACCGACAAAATCTAATGACACCTTTTTCACAAACAAAACCTACCTTATTAAGATTTGAATAACTAAATATTTTAAAAAAAAAAATATTTGGTAGATGACACATATAAATAAACAATCAATTATAAAAATATGAAAAAAAATACATATATATATATATATACCTCTATAGATGATTAAAAAATATTTAATAGACAATTAAAATACATAAATATTTAGACAACCAATTATAAAATATGAAGAAAAAAAATTATATTTATATAAAATATAAAAAAAAATACATATAAATTTTGTAAATGAATTAATTAATTAATTACGTATTTCGATTAATTATAAAATAAAATTATAATTAATTAGCTTAGCTGCATATTACATTTACAATTTTTCACTAATAATCTTTGTCTAATCTTACTCACAAGTTTTCATTTATTTTAGAATTTTATATTTTAAAGTTTCAACTTATCCACTAAGATTGGAGTATGTAGTTGATACCAAATCAAGGGTCAAGATGACTAATCCGTCATCGAATCCAATGGTTATAAACTTGTCCGTGCAAGCATACACTTATCGACAAACAACAGTCCAGAACGTTCCACGTGTCCAACAGATAAAGCCTTATTAACTCTCTGATCCAACGGATCCTGCTCATCCCATTCACCTAACTCTCTTCTCTAACTCACTCAACTCACTCACTCACTCAGTTCAGTGTTATTGAGTCAACGCGCGCGTTGAATTCTGCATTGAAATCGATAGCGCGAACGAGTTGGAGAACATGGCTGACTCGGACAACGACTCAGGAGGCGCGAACAACGCGGGAAACAGCGGAAACTTCAGCGAGTTATCGCCGCGAGAACAGGACCGATTCTTACCGATAGCGAACGTGAGCAGGATCATGAAGAAAGCGCTTCCGGCGAACGCGAAGATCTCGAAAGACGCAAAGGAAACGGTGCAGGAATGCGTGTCGGAGTTCATAAGTTTCATAACCGGTGAAGCTTCGGACAAGTGCCAGAGGGAGAAACGCAAGACAATCAACGGCGACGATTTACTCTGGGCGATGACAACCCTAGGTTTCGAAGATTACGTTGAACCGCTCAAGATTTACCTTCAACGATTCAGGGAAATGGAAGGAGAGAAGACGGTGGCGGCGCGTGACAAGGACGCTTCCGTCGGAGGTTATGACTACGGTCCCGGTGCGGGCGCAGTCGGCGGCGGAGGGATGATGATGCATCATCAAGGACATGTTTATGGTTCACCGGCGTATCATCATCAAGTGGGAGTGAGTGGAGGTAGTGGCGCGAGTGTTATTGGTAAGCCTGGGACTGGGCCTGGGTCTGGGCTTGGGCCTGGGCCCAATACTTATCCTGCTGCTGGTAGACCCAGATAGAAGATATTTCAGATATATTCAATCGTGGTGGTTTTGTTGCCACTCCTTTTTTTTTTATTATTATTATTATTTTTATTTAAAATTGATAAAAATGCATGCAAGCCGTTTAAGTAGTGCTGATTTGAGAGAAAGAAAGAGAGAGAGAGATTAAACTAATGGTTGATTAATTAATTAATTAATTAATTAATTAATTTAGGGGCTTGCGTTAATTTTAATTAAAGTGAAGGGAATGAAAATGGAATTGATTATTACACCAAGAAATAAGGGAATGGATTAAAATTTGATTGGTGAATGGGGTTGGCAAGAGAGACAGTTGGGTGGGATTAGTGTTGTTACTGTTTGTTTGTATGATACATATATAGTGTTTCTTTTTCATCTTTTCTCTGTATCAAATGTATTATTATTGTTATTTACTTCCAATGCAAATTCTCACATATTCCTTTTTCATTTCCAGTTTATTATCATAACGTTCCATTTTTTTTCTTCTATTTGAATACGGATAATCAATATTTTTATTAGTAGTTCTAAATACAGAATAACTAATCTATTTATAAAGTTTATATTTATTTTTTTAATCATATATATAAAGATTTATTTATAAAATTTATTAACAAAGTTTATTTTCTAACTGACGACTGAAGATCAATATTTTTTATTAGTTTTAAATACAGAAGACGTAGACATAGGAAAAAACACATACTTAATTAATGTGAGTTAGGGGTGAAAACATATTAGTAGTTCTATTATTTAATAAATTAGATTTATTTTTTATTTTATAAATTTGAGTTTGGTTTATTATAGATTTTTTTTTTTTTTTGACTTAGACTGACTTGTTTATAAAATCTAGCTTAATTTAAGATTGGATAAACTAGTCTATTTTTTTAAATTTATTTATAAATACTTATTTGCATAATTATAAATAAAGAAAAATAACAACCATTAATGTTTAATGTAAAGCACAACTTTACTATTTTGTTTATTTTTCATTTTATTCAAATTAAAGGAGAATGTTATAACATTTCAATCAAACTATAACGGAAAAGTTTATATCTTATACGAAATAAATATTTTATAAAAGATTTTTTTTTTAAAAATAAGTAAGTAAATAAATAATTTCATTTTTTTATAATTAAAACCTAATTAAGTCTTAAGTGTTAACATCAAAATTTCCATGGTTTTTAAACATATGGGAACACTATCCTTCTGTCCATCTTTGACAGTTAAAAAAATTACCTTTGGATAAATATATGATTCACGTTGTAAAACAAAATCACAAATAGTTATCATAATATATTTGTTAAATTTTAATTTTTAAAATCATATTAAAAATAATTTTCAATTAATTAATAATATGAAAAAATTTAACACTAATAATGTATACAAGCCTATTAAACTCGGCATTTTACGATAAAAAAGAATAATTTTATATTTTGTTTTTGTTAAATGTATCCTTCTAATATTGTTATATTATTTCAATTTATTCATAGCAACATTTAAGAAAGTTGTTTATCCGTCATACAAAACAAAATAAATTCAGTCAATTGTTAACATAAATGATTAGCAAATTTAAAACTTATCTTTTTCAGAGATATTTTCACTAAATTTTGTATTTTTAATCAATCAACTCTAATTTTCAAAAATTAATACAAGAATATAAACAAAATTATTTAAAAAAAGGGTTTATTTTAGGGTAAATTTAGGTTTAATGTCCAATTACTGTCAAAAAAGTTCATTGACCAAATTCTATTATTTATGTCCCACATGAAAAAAAATAAAAACAATTTGTCAATTTCTATTATTCATGTCCAAAGAAAAAAGATATTTTATTTTTTATTTTTTATTTTCTTACCAACCCAAGCAAAAGATATTTTGAATTGTTATTGAAAAAAAAAAAAAAAGAGTATTATGTTATGTTATCTATTCTTGTCCCTCTTCTTCTCCTTTCCTCATCTGCTTTACCCCATTTGCCATACTGTATCCAAAATCAAATCTTTTTTTGAAATATGGCTTCCTTCACCTTCCTCTGCCATGCACCATTTACCTTCTCACACAAGCCACTTCAATCCAATTTTCTGCATTCTTCAAAAAATCCTTCTTTTCTCACTCTCAACGTTCTTCCTAAGAAATTGAGAAAACCCCACCAACTGAAAACCCTTATAGTGGCCAAATCCAATGGCAATGACTCTGCTGATGTTCCTGACCGTTTGATTTCAGCTCTTTGTTACTTTTACCCTTTCTTTGATGGGATTCAGTATGGGAAATATGTAATCACACAGTTTTACCCTGTTCAAGCCATTGTTCAACCACTGATTCCTGCAATTAGAGTTTTCAAAAGCTTTCCCTTTAATGGGTTTCTGATTTTTTTGACCCTTTATTTTGTTGTGGTGAGAAACCCTAATTTCAGTAGATATGTGAGGTTCAACACTATGCAAGCCATTGTCCTTGATGTGCTCTTGATTTTCCCTGACCTATTGGAAAGAGGGTTTAATCCAAGAGATGGGTTAGGGTTGGATTTAATGATGAGTTTGGATAGCACTGTGTTTTTGTTCCTCTTGGTGTGCTTGATTTATGGCTCTTCTTCTTGTGTGTTGGGTCAAATTCCCAGATTGCCCATTGTTGCTGAAGCAGCTGATAGACAGGTTCTTTGAATCACCAACATCATTGATCATTTACTTGTATAGCAAAGCAACCTCAATCTAGGTGGTAGTACCAAAGTTTGCATTTTCACTTCCTTAAATAGCTGTCCTAGAAAGTTTATGCAAAATGGATTTTAGTTGTTTCTTACATTGCTGGATTCTAGTATGTCTTTCAAAATGAGGATTGAGTTATTGTAAGAAGAAGGGAAACTTCAGTTTCTCAATTGTTAATCGAATTCAATGTTATATCTCTTTGGATTTACTGAATCGTTTTATGGTTTTGGACTTTGGAGTTATCAGGTTTTGACTAGTTACATTGACACACGACATGTATATTTTAATTTGTTGTATCATAGTATGTATTATAATCCAACAATCAATTATCTTCTCTTCATAGTTCTTAAATTGTTAGGTTTTAGTTTGATACTATGTTGAATATGGGTTATGAGCATAACTCAACCCTACAAAATCAGCTTATATAGTGAGGATTGCTCCCCACTTATATACCTGTAACATGTCCTATCTCTAGGCGATGTGGGGTTTCAACACGTCCTCCAGATTTCCAACACATGTTTGTTTGATCAAGGACAATCTGTGACAATTTTAGATTTTACCTTTCCAAGTCTATCTTTTATAGCTTAAGCACATGTAGAGTGGTCATGATGGAGTGTGAGACTGAGTTGAATTTGCAAGTCGGAAAAATTCTTGAAATATTTATCACAGGAATTGGTTAATGCCTTAATGGATACAACAAGCTTTTTCTGAGAGATGTAAAATGGTGTCAATGATCAAAGGTGGTTGGACTAGGATAATTCTGGAGATTTTTAATCAATCTTCATTTAGCATCTAATAGTGTTACATGTCAATGTCTCTTCCAAGTTTAGGTGGGCCTAAGGATTGACAAGCCATAGCAACAATGGCTTCATATCCATGGTAACTAGAGTGTGAAATCAAAGGATAGTAAGAGGTGAATATGCTAACTGTTATCTTCATATTTAACTTCTTCCTGTTTTGATTCCCTTTGTCCAGAACATGTCTGTTCTATGATGTGGCGTTGATTTCTTTTAGAGTAGTTGTCTTATCGTCTTAGTATATCCACTTTAAAGAGCAACTGTGATTTCATTCTTTCATTGTTATACTCCTTTTCATTATTGATCAATCTGTTGTCTCAAATAGGTTCTTGATTGTTTACTTGATTACTTTCCCTTTTCGTGAATAGAATTTTAAAACATTCATTAATAATTGTGATTTGATGGATTGATCCATTCTGTTCCACACAAACGCTTAAAACATGAGACAAGTTGACCTGTTTTTGAAAGTGGGTTGGAAAGCCTAAAAATCTCATAAATTGGCAGATCAATTCACTTCCATTTAAGAATTTCTTGTGTTCACTCTCTTGGTGGATGTCTTTTTTATTTAATCGAACTTATTACATTGGATAGATTAGCTCAACAATTCACTATTTCTAAATATATTTTGGCTGGCACATTATTTCTAAATTTTATTTAATTGTTTAGTTTCTTATTTATTTGAGAATTTTCAAATAAAATCTTATACTTAAAAGATTCAAATCAATAAACGATAAAGACTCAACATTATATTAAAAGAGCAATAAAAAAATGTGTATCTTGTCCAATGACTCAACATTATAGTAAGAAAGAGATATTCACAGTAGAGAAATGTGTTTAAATTTTTTATTATCATTTACTGAAAGTACCTCTAACATGTTAAAGAGATACACACTCATAGAAAGATATGATAAGAGTATAAATAAATAAGCAACTTTCATTGATAATTGACAACAATACAAGCTAATGGTACTACTAGTGTGCTAATGGTGGAGGTAATTGTGATTGTAATCACTAATGTTTGCAGTAACACTATAACAAAATGTTAATATATACATCGGTGATTGGTTGTGTATTACGGCCAACTAAAGTGAGTTTCTTTTATCCACAAAATATTCATATCAACGAGTGTATTTAAAAAAGTAATTTAACTGCAATAATGGATATTGAACTTTGAGAGTATCATGCCACGGTATATTCCACAGAGAGAGCTACACAGCATGGGATATATATTACAAAACAACATCTATAATCTACAATAACAGACAACCGGATATTATTCCTATACATATGGTGTTCAATCTATAATGATCCTTAATTTTTCCTAGCACCCTAAAACGATAAACAACAAAAAACAGCCAAATTCAGTGGAGAATAGTAAATGAAGAAAAAAGCATCATGAGGGGTGCTAGAATTGTAAGAATCATAGAAGCAGGGCCTTGAGCTTCTCCATAAGGCACATAAGTGAAAGGATTTGGAGGTGCATAATAAGGAGTTGGAGGTCCATAATAAGTATTTGGAGGTCCATAACCATAACCATATGTGTAAGGTGTAGGAGGGGTACAACACTGAGTCCCTGTAGAAGGTGCAGGAGGGCACTTAGATTGTCCTTCCTTATGTGGTGGTGGTGGTGCACCATATATTGAGTAGCCTGAAGGTGTTGGAGATGGCTGTGGTGGTGGTGGTGGTGTTCCATATGAAGGGTAACCAGAAAGTGGTGGTGTTACTTGCTGACAGTTCTCACAAGAAGTTGGGGTTGGTGTGACATCACCTAATGCATCTCCATAAGCTTCAAAATGAAAATTGGACTCTGATAACCAAAGTGTTACAACTACAACAACTGCTACAAACTTTGATCTAAACATCTTCTTTTCTCTTTAAGTTTAATGTTTTACTTACTTTAGACTAGAAAATTTATTTATAAGAAGGAAAGGAGTGAGGAGTGAGAGATGATGAGGATTGCAATGATGAACCTGACAAAACCTTTAGAGGAAAAGAGTGTTCTAGATTTATAAGCAGCACCTGTTTTAATACAGTCTTGGATCTTTCGGCTCTTTTTGTTTTACACACACAATGTGGTGCCGCATGGCAGCACATTTGTCATCATATTATTGCAGTACACACACAAATGTCTCCACTTTGCATGAGTCTATGTGCTAACGGATTGTTAAAATTTTCAACCTTTCTTTTTCACTTCTACTTTATCTCTCTTTAATTGCACTTTTTTTTTCTTTGAAGTTGTCATTTTCATTGGATAAGAATGTACTATCGTTAATAATGGAGTTCATCACAATTATGACTGTCTAAAGTGAACAAGTTTTCATCCAGGAAATGCCTCGAAAGTTTTACACATCGAAGATTAGTTGGAAAAACAAAAAACCTTATTGATGAAAAATATCTTATTTCGCAACTAATTATAATATATAATCAATCAATGAACTCATTCACAAAATATATATATATATATATATATATATATATATATATATTTATCTCTTCTTTCACATTTTATAATTCTGCATGTTATGGTTGTATACCAAATATTTTTCAAAACCTTGTTAAGAGTCATATCCTAAAAAAAAGTGGATATGCCTTTACTTAAGATTAGCTCTTTAGAGGAGCCGTGTCCAAACAAAAGGAGGTTTGAACTTTAATTTGGAACTGGAAACTTCTTTCGCTTTCTACATTTTATAATGTAAAAATAGGAAGATTGAAAATTTGTTTTGAAAGGATAAGAATGTTGTGAAGAATAATTGGAAAAAGAAAGTCAGATTGAAGACTACATTAATGTGTTTGCAAAGTGATAAATAATAGTAACTAGGAAAAGCAACCAAGTTTTTACAAGAATATAGATAATATAATAAATATATTAAAACCAGTCATTTAAGGTCTCTGACGGCTGATTGAAGTATAGACATAAAATCACAATTTTGTGTTTATTGTTAACTAATTAGTAATTTGAATTTAAAATAATTGATTAAATTAAAAGATAACAAATCTTTTATTTTTTATTATTAATTGATTAGCCATTCAAAATTCAAAACTTAAATGCAAATTTAAGTATTTTTTAGAGATATAAACAGTCATTATGCATCAGAACAATTACTTATTAGTGCACAATTATGTCACTTTTTGATTTCAATCTTCTCTTGGCAATTAAAGATAATAAACTCCTTATTAAATTCAAAATTTAAATTAGTTGATCAATTTAAATCAATAATAAATCTTTTATCTTTTATGATTAATTTTTAGTGATTCAAATTTTAAATAATTGATCAAATTAAAAGATAATAAATTTGAATTCTTTATCAAATTTAAAATTTAAAATAGCTATCAATTTAAAAGATAATAAATCTTTTATTTTTATTATTAATCTTTAACTATTTGAATTTTAAATAATTAATCAAGTTAAAAAATAATAAATCTTTTATTACTACCTGATTAACCATTTAAATTTAAAATAATTAATCAAATTAAGAGATAACAAATTTTTTTTTATCTTTTATTATTATATGATTAACTATTCAAAATTCAAAACTCAAATGTATATCCAAGTATATCATTGCAGATATAAACAGTCATTATGCATCAAAATAGCTACTTATTAATGCACAATTATGTCACTTTCTGATTTAAATCTTCTCTTAGCAGTCAAAGGTAACTCAATAAAGTTCCATGATCTTGTTGTATGACAATAATATTTTAGTCTCTTGTAACATCCACAAGGAAATCAGACCCACCTCTGTCCTTTATATATGCTACTCACTGAAAACAGTTCCATTCAAGAAGCATACTGAAACCAGTTCCATTCAAGAAGCATTCAAGAAACATTCAAGAAGCAAATTAAAAGAAAAGTTTCAACCTTTAATTCTTTTGCAGAGAGCTAAGCATGGAGCATAGGAATCCTAGTAAGTAGTTACATATACACATGTCTTTTCATTTTACTTTTCATATGTAATAATTAACATGAGATCTTCAATGCTAGGACTGCATGCATGCTATGATTTTTTACAATAATTATTGTTTCACTTTTTATTCTCTTATTTTCAATTAATGTAATTTAATTTCAGAGATTAACTTGAATTCTCTTGTTTTTTTTCTTTAAAATTTTCTGAGGAATCTCTGGCTACAACATCTGTGTGTGTGTTTTCTTCTGTATTTTCTGAATGTGTGATATTCAGAAAAAAAAAATTTGTTTTTCATCTTGTGGAAAAGATATGTTCGAGTAAAAACTTGTAGAAAAAACTATTTCTTTTTTTCTCTGACAGTAACAGATTAAACAAAAGTGATTGGTTTTATCTTGTATTACCTCAAATTTTATTTTGTTTTATCTAGAAAGCTTAGTAGGCTTTAGCTGGTGTAGGTTACATGCATGTTCAAACCAATTAATCCTAACTGTTACATTTGAATTTATGTTGATTTTTTTTAACATTTCAATGGTTTAACTTAAATTAAAATAACTTTTTATTGATGTTTTAAAATGGATACTAACTTTTTTAATAATTGTATTGTATTAAAAATTATTAGATAGTTAATAATATCTTTTACATGTCATTCTTAAACTTTATTTTCTGATTAAAGAAAAATATTTAGTACTGAAATACGAAGAAAACAGAATTAGAGTTGGGATGCAGAGTTGCTATTTGAAATAGTTTGATTATTGATAAATAGTTATTTACAAAACTTGGTTTGTGTGTGCATTAGAATCAAACCCTTTGCATGGTGAGGGGTTTCATGAACAGCAGAACCAGCAAGTTGAACCTCCTCAAGTTGAAGCTCCATCACGTCAAGAAAATCAGAACAAGCTTCCACTTTTTACCATGCAAAGGATCATGCGCCAGGTTCTTCCCAACCATGCAGAAGTAAGTAATGATTCGAAGCCATTGGTGCAGTCCTGTGTCACTGAGTTCATTGCCTTCATCACTAAGGAGGCTAACCAACGCTGCAAAGAGGACAATCGACAAACTCTCTCTTCTGAAGACTTGATCGATGCAATGGCCAAGTTGGGTTTTGAAAAATACTCTGAGCTTCTTACCATTTACCTCAATCGCTACCGTCAACAAAATGAAGAAGGTGGTGGTGGTGCAAGTGACCAAGTCCAAAATGTTGCAGCAGGTTCAGTTCCTAGTTTGCCAAGTGTTGCAAATGATCATGGTGTGCAAGTGCCACCACCAATGTTGGAAATGAATAATAATGTGATGCTACCTCCAATAGATAATCTTATCCACCCATTTCCATTTGAATATCCAACAATGGGTTATGATGATGGGTTAAATGGTGTGACTGGTGGTGCTGGTGGCTCTGGCAACTCTTCTGCTGATGGTGTTAACATTGACCCTTTTGGTGACTTTAATCATGACACCTCCTTTGGTGGTAACTGATGACATGTGTGTGGAAGAACAGAGAACAACGTTCAGAAGGGATGCATTTGTGTATTTTGAGCAGTAAGAAACATTGTGGTTGGATTAACATTTTTGTTATGTTAAAACATTGTAGTCTTTTCTTTATTCTGCTTTTTGCTTTTCTCTGTTATTTTGTTAAGAAACAATGTTTTGTCATATTTTGTACCGTAAGGTTCTAGTGTGGTTGGATTAGCATTTTTGTTACCTACTCCTTCTGAAAAATTTAAATAAACGGGTATAAAACCTTCTCACGTAATTGATGATATAATGTTAATTAGAGTTCAATTTAGAGGTATTTTCATTTTAAAATCTTTATATTTTCTCTAATTTTCATCAAATCTGTGTTTTTAAATTGTGTTTAACATATTTTTACATGGTATAAAACATTTTTAAATAATTAATATAGTATGTCATGATTGATAAATAAGGATTTTTTTAAGTCTGTAATCAAGAATTCAATCATTAAGCCTATGTGTACATTGAAGAGTATTGATTGAGAAATCAATCTCTTAACAAAATTTAGGTACTTCAAGACTGTAGCTAATACCCTACACTCAATTTCTTTTTTTACAGAAACATACACTTAATCTAAGTTAAGAGAGAAGAAAATATTAAAGTACAGTAATCTAAAGTCACAAAATTGTTATTGTTTAAAGAAAGAGTCAGAATTGTGCATTTTACTTATCAGTAGAGTCAGGGATGTACCCTTGGATGTTGTAAACAAGTGATCAACATAATGATACAAGTGATCAACATAATTAAGTCATATAATTATTTATTTGTTTATGAACTTCTCTGTTAGAGATAATAATCCATAGGAATTTATTACATAAATTACATCATGTAAATTTATCTGCAAATTTACAACACAAAAATCAACTATTTATTGAAACTTGACTCAGATATATAACATGTCATTCAGAATGTAATGAAAATAAAAACATTAGTAATTATTTATCATTTGAGTTCAAGTATAATTGTTGCTCTCTGATATAATCAATGACTTCATCCACAATAAGGTATTTTATTGATAATCCTCTGGCAATGCAATCCCTGAGAGTAAGGACACAAGAAAATTTAAATAAGACCCCCTCTTTCAACCTTTCTTTTTCACTTCTACTTTATCTCTCTTTAATTGCACTTTTTTTCTTAGAAGTTGTCATTTTCATTGGATAAGTATGCACTATTGTTAATAATGGAGTTCATCACAATTATGACGGTATAAAGTGAACAAGTTTTTATCTAGGAAATGCCTCGAAATTTTTACACATTGAAGATTAGTTGGGAAAAAAAAAAAACCATATTCATGAAAAAACCTTGTGAGGAACTGTGTCCAAGGAAAAGTGGATATACCTTTACTTAAGATTAGCTCTTTAGAGGAGCCGTGTCCAAACAAAAGGAGGTTTGAACTTTAATTTGGAACTGAAAACTTCTTTCGGCTTTCTACATTTTGATAATGTAAACATAGGAAGATTGAAAATTTGTTTTGAAAGGATTAGAATGTTGTGAAGAATAATTGGAAAAAGAAAGTAAGATTGAAAGACTACATTAATGTGTTTGTCAAAGAGATAAATAATAGTAACTAGGAAAGCACCCAAGTTTTTATAGGAATATAGTTAATATAATAAATATATATTAAAACCAGTCATTTAAGGTCCCTGGTTGATTGAAGCATTCACATAAAATCACAATTCTGTGTTTAATTAAGGGAAATGAAGGAAATGGAATATATTGCCCCAAGAAGGACAAGAAATAAAGTAATCAATAATCAAATAGTATCTTATTCATTGTAACAACTTTATTATACTAACAATTGCAAGTCAATCAACCAACTTCCTCACAGAATAATATTTACATTTTTATTTTTCTTCATATTTTATAATTAATTGTTTATATATTATAATTGTCTATCCAATATTTTTCTTATTCTAAAGTCACGTATACGAGACCAATTCTTTATTTTCCCATAATTCTGTAATAGATTTTAAAGGCATATCTAATAATTCTGAGGCAAATGAAAGATGTAGAGGTTAGTTGACAGTGGATGAGTCAATCAAATCAACATCCTTTAGATAAATAATTAAGATGCCACAAAATACTTGAGAAAACTGATCCCAAGACTGTACACATGCTTTTCTTGTAAGTTGAAGGCAGCAAAAGTGGCTCCCATATGATATGAACTTTTTCCAGAATGAAAACAGCCTAATCAAGTACATTCAGTTTCATGTTATTTGTGAAACTAAAAAGACATCCACTATAACAAAAACACCCCACCCTGTAGGTTGGATGCAGAAAGAAAAAAGGAAAACAGGAAAAAGGGGATAAAAAATATGGGATAACAAATGGTAATGTATTCTGAAATTACCTGGTCTATGCTAAATTTAGCTGACTCATTGTTTCATCTGGTGGGTATTCTGAAATCCATCATCACCATGTTTTCAAATGTTAAATGAGATGGCCGTTATTGGCGGTTACAAAATTTATTTTTAGCCGTTGGTAATTTTTGAATCAGTTTTTATTCTGCACATCTATATATATCCATTTAACATAAAGAAAAAAGCATCAGAAAACTTGTATAATTATTTTCACCTCTACAAGTGCAAACAGGAACTTCATCGTATCCTAAGAAGATTTGCTGGACTCGTGCATAATAGAATGCAAATATTTCTTTAGGAAAGTGGCATTGATATACGCTTTGAAGTCATCAACATACTCTCGTTCTAACAATCTAAAGAAATATCTGCGTGATGGCTTCAATCAAGGATATGGCTGCCAACATCGTAAAACTCGATCATTTTGATGGAGGACAATTCCTGAGATGGTAGAAGCGAGTTTAGTTTCTGTTGACATCGCTTCAATTGGTGTATGTCATTAATACACCACGACCTAAAGAATCTGAAAATGAAATTATTATCAACTAAGAAGGCGACAAAAGTGGGAAACTGATGATTACACGTGTAGGGGTCATATTCTGAATGCAATGAGTGACTCATTATTCGACCTCTACTACAACGTACAATCTGCCAAGGAGTTATGGGAAAAATTAGAGACGAGATACATGAAAGAGGATGCAACCAGTAAGAAATTTCTTGTCTCAAATTTTAATTCTTTTAAAATGGTTGATGATATGTCTGTGATGAAATAATTTCATGAACTTAAAGGATTCTTAACCATTTTATTCAAAATAATTTGAACATGGATGAAACTATTATTATATCTTTTATAATTGATAAATTGTCATCCATTTGGAAAGAGTTCAAACGAACTCTGTAACATAAGTAAAAGATGATATTTCTCTTGATGAACTTGCTAACCATCTTCATATAGAAGAGGAGTGTCGCATGCAAGAAAATGAAAAGGAGCGATATGCACAGGAATTTTCAAATGTGCATGTGGCTGAGGCTGGATAAATAAAAATAAAAATGGAGCCTAACAAGAGGTTTCTCAACAAGGTTGGCAATGGTAAATCCAGACACATTGGATTGAGAACCAGTTGTGTGAGAGAATTGATAACCAATGGAGTTATTACAATTGACTATGTGAAATATAGTCAAAACTTGGCACATCCTTTCACTAAAGGATTACCAAGAGACTTGGTGAATAAAACATCAAGGGGGATGGGTCTCAAGCCCATGATTGAAAATCATCAATGATGGAAACTCAACTCAACGCTTAACATTACGTTAAGTTTTAAGTTCAATGCAGATAAAGTACATCATTAGAGTGATTGTAAGCACTATAATTAATTGTTATCCCAAGATTCTTAGTGCTTTGTACCCGCTTGTCAAATGAGGAGGTTGAGTTAATCTCTTAATGGTTTTCTAAAGGTACTAAAATTGCGGGAGTGCTAGAATGAAGACCACCTATGTGAATGTGAAGTACGGCTGCTTCATGGAGTTAAAGGGCTTGACTCCAAAACATTCATGAAAGATACGAGACACAAGGCCTATATTGAATGTGTCAGATATTGTAAAGCAAGTTGTTGATGTAAATTATGTGCGGAAATTGTTATGCTACATATCAAATGGAATTTTTGGTTCAAAGACTTTCTATCATGAAATTATGATATGATGTAATGAATTGTTTCCAATTTAGTGGTTCAAATCGCAAGATATCATTATTTATGCATATAATGTTTGAGTTGTTTTTTGGATATTGATTTTTATTTAACATATTGAAAATGGCGGGGGATTGTTAGATTATTTTCAAATGCTAAATGAGATGGCGGTTACTGGCGGTTACAAAATTTATTTTTAGCCGTTGACAATTTTTGAATCAGTTTTTGATTCTGCACATCTATATATATCCATTTAACATAGAGAAAAAAACATCAGAAAACTTGTATAATTGTTTTCACCTCTGCAACTGCAAACAGGAACTTCATCGTATCCTAAGAAGATTTGCTGGACTCGTGCAGAATAGAGTGTAAATATTTCTTTAAGAAAGTGACATTGATACACGTTTTGAAGTCATCAACATACTCTTGTTCTAACACACCATCTATTGCCTACCAACATGGGCAAATATGGGATGAGTACACATCCAATTGTAATATGCAGCGAACTAGTCGACTCACTCACAGAACGTATACGCATGTATATATTATATATTATATATTATATATTATATATATATATATATATATATACACACACATATTTTTCTCTCTTCACATTTTATAACTAGTTGTCATGTTGTTTCTTCCGTAATGCAGCTTTTTACCAAATATTATCTGAGATGGGAAACATGCTCAATATCATTTGTTTGAATAGTTGACTCGGCCTCCTGTTGTTTGAAGAAACTCTCCATTTCTATTGGTATTTTTTCATGAAAAGCAAACATGAGATAATAAATCCAGTCTTTCACTAAGATTTCGAATAACTGTCCCGAATTCAAGTTGATTATGTTTCGCGTCTTACTCGAAAAAAGACGATCAAAAAATTCTCAATCATGGTCCTTATGGATCATTTATATAATATACAAAAAGGATCTCCAGATATTTGATATCTTCCTCTTTGAATGAGATCTCAATTCCAGCGATGTAATGAGTAAGGCAAATGTCAACTATTAGCAAGATATTGTCAGATGCAAGCATTTAATAAAGGCCGTACCTCCTTCAAATTATATATAACAAGCTGAACTTGTCTCTGCAGTATTTCTTCTGCCAACACCTGAAACCTTGGAGACACAGCATGCTCCTTCATGTAACTTGGAAAGTCCGTTCGATACTGAGAAAAGAGCATCAAAATCCATTAGCCAAGAAAAAAGCTATCATGTGTAAAGTAAACAAGGTTTACATTATATGTTTGCCATGACTTTTACATTGATCCTAGTAATGTTCAAAGCAAATGCTATGGACTAACATTAAATATAATACATGGTAAGGATGAAACCAGGAATAAAAAACTAGATTTTTTGGATAAAAAAAGTAAATTATTTAAACATTGTGAATTTACTTCATCCATAGTTATTGAAGTACGTACCTCAAATGCAAATCCAAGTATCTCCTGGGAGATATAAACAGTCATTATGCATCAGAACAGCTACTTATTAATGCACAATTATGTCACTTTCTGATTTCAATACTCTCTTAGCAGTCAAAGGTAAGTCCATAAAGTTCCATGATCTTTTTGTATGCAGCTTTTCGCACTGATTTGGAAATACCGAAACCACTTCATCCATTGCTACACATAGCAAAAAAGAAAGTGAAAGAATGACAATGATAAATTTAAATGAACTAGAGAAAAATGATCACATGCCAGATAACTTGTTAGATTCATCCTGAGACAGTTTAGCAGCAAATACATTAAAGCTATTTGTGTAGCTATATACCATAGATTCCCGCATTACATGTCAAATGTTGTGATCAAACTCTTATGGAATAGAAAACAAACATTGATATGTTAAGAGCTTAAACTCAAATAGGGAAAGAAATCAAATGTTATTGTAAGATATTGTCCTTTATTTGTCCCATTAATAAAGTCTTTAGGTTGTGAATAAAAAAGAGTCTAGATGCTACAATATAAATCACTTACTTTTCTAATAAGATATTTATATTAATTACATGGAAGCTTATTAAAAATAATCATTTAGTTATATTCTAGAAAACATTTTTTAAAAAATGATAAAATAAATTTAAAAATAAATGTCATTTTATTCAGTTTATTAACTTTCTAATTTTCATTTTAATGTATCATCAACTTTTACAGTTATAATATGATAATAATATTTTAGTCTCTTGTAACACCCACAAGGAAATCAGACCCACCTTTGTACTTTATAAATGCTACTCACTGAAACCAGTTCCATTCAAGAAGCATTCAAGAAACATTCAAGAAGCAAATTAAAAGAAAAGTTTCAACCTTTAATTCTTTTGCAGAGAGCTAAGCATGGAGCATAGGAATCCTAGTAAGTAGTTACATATACACATGTCTTTTCATTTTACTTTTCATATGTAATAATTAACATGAGATCTTCAATGCTAGGACTGCATGCATGCTATGATTTTTTACAATAATTATTGTTTCACTTTTTATTCTCTTATTTTCAATTGTAATTTAATTTCAGAGATTAACTTGAATTCTCTTGTTTTTTTTTTTTTAAAAATTTTCTGAGGAATCTCTGGCTACAACATCTGTGTGTGTGTTTTCTTCTGTATTTTCTGAATGTGTGATATTCAGAAAAAAAAAATTTGTTTTTCTTCTTGTGAAAAAGATATGTACGAGTAAAAACTTGTAGAAAAAACTATTTCTTTTTTTCTCTGTCAGTAACAGATTAAACAAAAGTGATTGGTTTTATCTTGTATTACCTCAAACTTTATTTTGTTTTATCTAGAAAGCTTAGTAGGCTTTAGCTGGTGTAGGTTACATGCATGTTCAAACCAATTAATCCTAACTGTTACATTTGAATTTATGTTGATTTTTTTAACATTTCAATGGTTTAACTTAAATTAAAATAACTTTTTATTGATGTTTTAAAATGGATACTAACTTTTTAAATAATTGTATTGTATTAAAAATTATTAGATAGTTAATAATATCTTTTACATGTCATTCTTAAACTTTATTTTCTGATTAAAGAAAAATATTTAGTACTGAAATACGCAGAAAACAGAATTAGAGTTGGGATGCAGAGTTGCTATTTGAAATAGTTTGATTATTGATAAATAGTTATTTACAAAACTTGGTTTGTGTGTGCATTAGAATCAAACCCTTTGCATGGTGAAGGGTTACATGAACAGCAGAACCAGAACCAGCAAGTTGAACCTCCTCAAGTTGAACCTCCACCACGTCAAGAAAATCGGCACAAGATTCCAATGTTGGCCCAGCAAAGGGTCATGCGCAAGGTTCTTCAGAACCATGCAAAAGTAAGTGATGATTTGAAGCAACTGGTGCAGTCTTGTGTCACTGAGTTCATTGCCTTCATCAGTATGGAGGCTAGCCAACGCTGCAAAGAGGAGCAACGAAAAGTTATGAATGGTGAAGACTTGATCTATGCATTGAGCAAGTTGCGTTTTGATCAATACTCTGTGCTTCTTACCCTTTACCTCAATCTCTACCGTCAACAAAAAGAAAAAGCTCGTGGTGGTGGTGGTGCAAGTGACCAAGTCCAACATGATGCAGCAGGTTCAGTTCCTAGTTTGCCAAGTGTTGCAAATGATCATGGTGTGCAAGTGCCACCACCAATGATGGAAATGAATAATAATGTGATGCTACCTCCACCTCCTCCACCTCCTATGTTGGAAATGATTAATATGATGCTACCTCCACCTCCTCCACTAATGTTGGAAATGAATAAGATGATGCTACCTCCACCTCCTCCACCACCAATCATGGAAATGAATAAGATGATGCTACCTCCACCTCCTCCACCTCCAATGTTGGAAATGAATAAGATGATGCTACCTCCACCTCCTCCACCTCCAATGTTGGAAATGATTAATATGATGCTACCTCCACCTCCTCCACTAATGTTGGAAATGAATAAGATGATGATACCTCCACCTCCAATGTTGGAAACGAATAATATGATGCTACCTCCACCTCCTCCACCTCCTCCACCTCCAATGCTGGAAATGATTAATATGATGATACCTCCACCTCCTCCACTAATGTTGGAAATGAATAAGATGATGATACCTCCACCTCCTCCACTAATGTTGGAAATGAATAAGATGATGCTACCTCCACCTCCTCCACCAATGTTGGAAATGAATAAGATGATGCTACCTCCACCTCCTCCACCACCAATGATGGAAATGAATAAGATGATGCTACCTCCACCTCCTCCACCACCAATGATGGAAATGAATAAGATGATGCTACCTCCACCTCCTCCACCTGCAATGTTGGAAATGAATAAGATGATGCTACCTCCACCACCAATGATGGAAATGAATAAGATGATGCTACCTCCACCTCCTCCACCACCAATCATGGAAATGAATAAGATGATGCTACCTCCACCTCCAATGTTGGCAATGAATAAGATGATGCTACCTCCACCACCAATGATGGAAATGAATAAGATGATGCTACCTCCACCTCCTCCACCACCAATCATGGAAATGAATAAGATGATGCTACCTCCACCTCCTCCACCTCCAATGTTGGAAATGAATAAGATGATGCTACCTCCACCTCCTCGACCACCAATGATGGAAATGAATAAGATGATGCTACCTCCACCTCCTCCACCTCCAATGTTGGAAATGAATAATATGATGCTACCTCCACCTCCTCTACCTCCAATGCTGGAAATGAATAATATGATGCTACCTCTACCTCCTCCACCACCAATGATGGAAATGAATAATATGATGCTACCTCCACCTCCTCTACCTCCAATGTTGGAAATGAATAATATGATGCTACCTCTACCTCCTCCACCTCCTCCACCACCAATGATGAAAATGAATACTATGATGCTACCTCCACCTCCACCACCTCTTCCACTACCAATATTGGAAATGAATAATATGATGCTATCTCCACCTCCTCCACAAGTCCAAAATGTTGCAGCAGGTTCAGTTCCTACTTTGCCAAGTGTTGCAAATGATGGTGTGCAAGTGCCACCACCAATGTTGGAAATGAATAATAATGTGATGCTACCTCCACCTTCTCCACCTCCTCTTATCCACCCATTTCCATTTGAATATCCAACAATGGGTTATGATGATGGGTCAAGTGGTGTGGCTGGTGGTGCTGGTGGCTCTGGCAACTCTTCTGCTGATGATGTTAACTATGATCCTATCGGTTACTTTAATCGTCACACCTCCTTTGGTGGTAACTGATGAGATGTGTGTGGAAGGAAGAACAGAGAACAACGATAAGAAGGGATGCATTTGAGTATTTGAGCAGTGTGGTTGGATTAACATTTTTGTTATGTTAAAACATTGAACTCTTTTCTTTATTCTTCCTTTTGCTTTTCTCTGTTGTTTTGTTAAGAAACAATGTTTTGTCATATTTTGTACCGTAGGGTTCTAGTGTAGTTGGATTAGCATTTTTGTTATGTTAAAACATTATACTCTTTTCTAGATTCTGCTTCCACCTCTTCTCTATTATTTTGTTAAGAAAAACAGATTATGTTGTTATCATTTGTCATATTTTAAGTAAAGCTCTCTCCTGGCATATATTGGATAATCAATATATTAATTACTTGCACAGTGAAATCTAGCAGATAGAAAGAGTAATTTTACCTCTCATGGATCAACCATCATAAAATCTGAACTTTTGCAGGCCAAATGACATAATCATAGTCTATGTTCAGCAGATATTAGGCCCTATATCAACATACCAGCAGAATATAATTAAACTGACAAGTGGTAGTCTAACTAATAATAATCATAATTTCACTAATAGAATCAATTGATTTGAATAGATTTTAAAAATTCTCTGAAACACGAATATCAGCCGCAACATATTGATTTTGGAATTAAACAAGATCGCAACATATCAGCCACAACATTACCACGTTTTACATATTTCACACCGTTGCAGTTGTAACCGTGAAAACTTTAACTAACTATGATAGTGACCGTGACCGATATTTAGAACATTTTGATCTCTCTTCTGAAAATGTCATAGGTTATGGAAAGCATGCTCCTTCATGGAACTTGGAATGTCCGTTCGATACTGAGAAAAGAGCATCAAAATCCCTTAGCCAAAAAAGAAGAAGCTATCATGTGTAAAGTAAACAAGGTTTACATTATATGTTTGCCATGACTTTTACATTGATCCTAGTGATGTTCAAAGCAAATGCTATGGACTAACATTAAATATAATACATGGTAATGATGAAACCAGGAATAAAAAACTTGATTTTTTTGTATAAAAAAAGTAAATTATTTAAACATTGGGAATTTACTTCGTCCATAGTTATTGAAGTACGTACCTCAAATGCAAATCCAACCGTCATTATGCATCAGAAGCTACTCATTAATGCACAATTATGTCACTTTCTGATTTCAATCTTCTCTTAGCAGTCTAAGGTAACCCAATAAAGTCCCATGATCTTGTTGTATGCAGCTTTCGGTACTGATTTAGATTCACCATAGATTCTTTGGCTTCAAGGTGGATGCTAAGTAAACACAGATCAAACAACAGTCACATAGTCAATTTCATGTGATTTTTTTGCTTGAAGAGAAAAGCATAAGAAAATGTTTTAAATATTGATGGGAGGTTTATACGGAATTATAAACTCTCAAGTATTGATGTGGTTATACCATAACATGTTGTTGGGTTACTGCCTAACTCAACCCTACAAAATCGGCTTATAAATCACTTATATACATATAACATGTCATATCTCTAGGCGATGTAGGACTTTTCAGAATTTAATTAGACCACCTTCCTTCAACGGCAGAGAGAATATTTAAATGAGTGTCTAATGCTATCTCTCTCTACTCACAGCAAGATCTCAGAGGAAAACAATGTAGAAGTTCTGCATTACATGTCAAATGTGATCAAACTCTTATGGAATAGAAAACAAACATTGACATGTTAAGAGCATAAACTCAAATAGGGAAAGAAATCAAATTTTATTGTAAGATATTGTCCTTTATTTGTCACATTAATGAAATCTTTAGGTTGTGAAAAAAAGAAAAGTCTAGAAGCTACAAATGTAAATCACTTACTTTTCTAATAAGATATTTATATTAATTACATGGAAGCTTATTGAAAATAATCATTTAGTTATATTCTAGAAAACATTTTTTTTAAAATGATAAAATAAATTTAAAATTAAATGTCATTTTATTCAATTTCTTAACTTTTTAATTTTCATTTTAATGTATCATAAACTTCTTCAGTTATAATATAATAATAATTTTTTAGTCTCTTGTAACACCCACCTTGTCCTTTATATATGCTACTCACTGAAACCAGTTCCATTCAAGAAGCAAATTCAAAGAAAAGTTTCAACCTTTAATTCTTTTGCAGAGAGCTAAGCATGGAGCATAGGAATCCTTCATTTCATTATGGTCAGTCCCAACAATTAAACTTTGGTAAGTAGTTATATGCACATGTTTTTTCATTTTACTTATCATATGTAATAATTAACATGAGATCTTCAATATATGCTAGGCTTTATATCTATACTTCATGCTATGATTTTCTACCATCATTATTGTTTCACTTTTTATTCTTTTATTTTCAATTAAGGTAATTTTATTTCAGAGTTTAACTTTAATTCTCTTGTTTTTTTTTTTAAAAAAAATTTCTGAGGAATCTCTGGCTACAACATCTGTGTGTGTTTTTTCTTCTGTATTTTTTGAATGTGTGATATTCGGACTAAAAAAATTTTCTTTTCTTTTTATGAAAAATACATGTAGGAGTTAAAACTTGTACAAAAAAAACTATTTCTTTTGAAAAACTTAAGTAATCTAAACTTGACTCTTTCCTTTTTACAATTATATATGATATTCAGAAATTCATTATTTCATCTTCCTTAACACATGAATTTTTTTCCCTATTGATTTTTTATCCTGGTCTTCTTCTGATACACTTTCTCTTGTGATTTCGTATAATTGCACATGTTATTTGTTTGAACTTTTAAAAAAAAATTAAAATTATATAAAAACTTAATTTTTAATGATTTTAGTAAACAGCTTAATATAATATTTAACATATATTTTTTTTTAACAATCAAATAGAACAAGATAGAATTCCCTACTTTGATACTCAGTAGGTTTGAATTCACATTAACAAATATATTATTACTGAGTATTTTTTAAGACCTATTTTCAATTTTATTTTTCAAAAAAATACATTTTTCAGATTTATCTATTTTAATTTGTCCATTTCAATAGTATTTTTGAGAAACAGCTAATTTTCTCTTGGGACTATCAACTTTCTGCCACATTTTGTGGTAAAAAATAATCATAAAGCATGAATTTCATGAAGTTAGAGCTTTAAGACAAAATTGAAACCTCTTTTTTTTTGTTATGTCAGTAACAGCTTAAACAAAAGTGATTGATTTTATCTTGTGTTACCTCAACTTTTTTTATTTTATCTAGAAAGCTTAGTTGGCTAAAGCTGGCATAGGTTACATGCATGTTCAAACCAATTAATTAATCATAACAGTTACATTTGAACCATTTTATGCAATTCTGAGATGGATGCTGCATTTATCTTGCATCACCATCATATTCTTTCTCAATCTTAGTTGTCTGTGCATATGCACAACTCATCATAGTATTCCATTATTTTCATTCATCACGAGTTTGTTGCAACTTATCATTTTCAAGAAAAAAAAAACACATTTTTCAGATTTATCTTTTTTAACTTGTCCATTTGAAAAGTATTTTTTTGATAAAACAGTTACTTATTCTCTTGGGACTATCAACTTTGTGCCCCATTTTGGGGTAAAAAAGAAAACATAAAGCATGAATTTCATGAAGTTAAAGCTTTAAGACAAAATTGAAACCTCTTTTTTTTGTTATGTCAGTAACAGCTTAGACCAAAGTGATTGGTTTTATCTTGTATTACCTCAACTTTTGTGTTTCATCTAGAAAGCTTAGTTGGCTTTGGCTGGCGTAGGCTACATGCTTGTTCAAACCAATTGATCCTTAACTGTTACATTTGATTTTATGTTGATTCTTTTAATATTTCAATGGTTTAACTTAAATTAAAATAACTTTTTAATAATATTTTAAAATGGATACTAACTTTTTTAATATTTATATTGAATTAAAAATTATTAGATAGTTAATAATATCTTTTACATATCATTCTTACACCCTATTTTTTCCTCACATAATTACTATAAAAAAAAAATAACTTTACTTTACATACAACTAAGCAAAATTATAATTAATATATAAAAGAAATAACTTGATTTCATAGTCACATAATACGCGTTCAACTATTGAAACTTACTCGTAAAATGTATATATAAAGTAACATATTTCTCTCTTCTCGTCTCATAATTAATTGTCTGATTATACAGTATAGTTCTCTCTTGTCTCATAATTAGTTGTCTGGTTAGCTCGTGGTATAGTTTTCTTTTGTATATCTTTCTATAAAAGATTTTGAGAGAAAAAAATAACACAAAAAATGACATTTACAAAACCTGGTTTGTGTGCATCAGAATCAAACCCTTTGCATGGTGAAGGGTTACATGAACAGCAGAACCAGCAAGTTGAAGCTCCACCACATCAAGAAAATCGGAACAAGTTTTCACTTTTGACTCTGCAAAGGATCATGCGCAAGGTTCTTCCGGACCATGCAAGAGTAAGTGATGATTCGAAGGAATTGATGCAGTCTTGTGTCAATGAGTTCATAGCCTTCATCACTATGGAGGCTAAGCAACGCTGCAATGAGGATCAAAGAAAAACCATCACTGCTGAAGACTTGATCGGTGCAATGGCCAAGTTGGGTTTTGAACAACACTCCGAGCTTCTTACCCTTTACCTCAATCGCTACCGTCAACAAGATGAACAAGGTGGTGGTGCTGGTGTTGCAAGTGGCCAAGTTCAACATGTTGCAGCAGGTTCAGTTCCTACTTTGCCAAGTGTTGCAAATGATCATGGTGTGCAAGTGCCACCACCAATGTTGGGAATGAATAACAATGTGATGCAACCTGCACCTTCTCAACCTCTTCTTATCCACCCATTTCCATTTGAATATTCAACAACGGGTTATGATGATGGGTCAAATGATGTGACTGGTGGTGCTGGTGGCTCTGTCAACTATACTATTGATGGTGCTAACTATGATCCTTTTGGTTACCTTAATCGTCCCAACTCCTTTGGTGGTAACTGATGAGATGTGTGTGGAAGGAAGAACAGAGAACAACCATAAGAAGGAATGCATTTGAGTATTAAGTATATGTTGTTCTGTGGGGTTGGATTAACATTTTTGTTATGTTAAAACATTGTACTTTTTTCTTCACTATGCTTTTAGCTTTTCTCAGTTATTTTGTTAAGAAAAACAGAGTATGTTGTTATCATTTGTCATATTTTAAGAAAAACAGAGTATGTTGTTATCATTTGTCATATTTGAAGAAAAGCAGAGTATGTTGTTATCATTTGTCATATTTTAAGAAAAACAGAGTATGTTGTTATCATTTGTCATATTTTAAGAAAAACAGAGTATGTTGTTATCATTTGTCATATTTTAAGAAAAAGAGTATGTTGTTATCATTTGTCATATTTTAACAAAAACAGAGTATGTTGTTATCATTTGTCATATTTTAAGTAAAGTTCTCTCCTGGTATATATTGGATAATCAATATATTAATATTGAGTCTTTTTTCCCTTATGATTAATTTAAATTATGTTTCCGTTTGGTAAAATTATTTGTTAAAAAAAGTGTTTTTTTATTAAAATAAATATTTTTTTTCAACTTTCTCTATTTTTTTTTTAAAAAAGCAGTTTCATATATTTTTTAAGAAAGAAAATTTTTATCTATTTCTTTAAAACCTTTTCTTTTTACAAAGTACTTTTCTTAAAAGTACTCCTTTTGAAAAATTTAAATAAACGGGTATAAAACCTTTTGACGTAATTGATGATATAATGTTAATTACAGTTCAATTTTAACGTATTTTCATTTTAAAATTTTTATATTTTCTCTAATTTTCATCAACTCTGTGTTCTTAAATTGTGTTTAACATATTTGTACATGGTATAAAACCTTTTTAAATAATTAATATAGTACGTCATGATTGATAAACATGGATTTTTTAAGCCTGTAATCAAGAAATCAATCTCTTAACAAAATTTAGGTACTTCAAGACTGTAGCTAATACCCTACACTCAATTTCTTTTTTTACAGAAACATACACTTAATCTAAGTTAAGAGAGAAGAAAATATTAAAGTACAGTAATCTAAAGTCACAATTTTTATTGTTTAAAGAAAGAGTCAGAATTGTGCATTTTTCTCATCAGTAGAGTCAGGGATGTACCCTTGGATGTTGTAAACAAGTGATCAACATAATGGTACAAGTGATCAACATAATTAAGTCATATAATTATTTATTTGTTTATGAACTTCTCTGTTAGAGATAATCCATAGGAATTTCTTACATAAATTACATCATGTAAATTTATCTGCAAATTTACAACACAAAAATCAACTATTTATTGAAACTTGACTCAGATAGCACAATGGGTCTTGCAAAGACCCATATAACATGTCATTCAAAATGTAATAAAAATAAAAACATCAGTAATTGTTTATCATTTCAGTCCAAGTATAATTGTTGCTCTCTGATATAATCAATCACTTCATCCACAATAAGGTATTTTATTGATAATCCTCTGGCAATGCAATCCCTGAAAGTAAGGAGACAAGAAAATTTGAAGAAGAACCCCTCTTTTAAATTACAACTTTACTTTACAGTCAATTGCAATAAACAATCAACCAGTCAACTTTCTTACAAAATATATACGTATTTCTCTCTCTTCACATTTTATAACCGGTTGTGTAGTTGTTATTGTATTGCAGTTGTCTACCAAATATTTTTCTTTAAATTATCGTCTCGTAATTCTTGAAAGTAAATAAGGTCGTAGGATTACCTTACTCTGGTTGAGCTGATTTGATTTGGTACAAGTTCATCCACAACTTTGATATTATCCTAAAAATTGTCCAAAATACATAAGCCACATTTTATTTTAGACGCATATATGGAAATAGAACAAGCTTGCATTGTGATATACCTGATTCTCATGCAGAATTTCATCTTCAGATAAAGTCTTCTCAATATCTTGTCCCTCTCTGCGAATGCAGACCACTCCATAGTCTCTGCATATAGTTTTCACCTAAAGGAAAGCAGCAAAATTACAGTTCATGGTTTTCCACAACCTATGGCATATCCGTATTCAGTAACATATGTGGCAATTCAATCTGCTTATCCACTAACCATCCAATCCATCACGTATAAATCAATCAATGCATTCAATAATGAAAATAAAACTCAATAGATTAATTGAATTGGATCGCCATTTGTTATTTGGATAGATAATGAACCATCCAACATATTTTATAATCCATTGAATCACATAATTCAAAGTTAATTAGTCGGACATATTAAGAGACAAATCTTGCATGGGTTGGGCTCTTTTTTATTAAATGAGTCATAAATATATACAATACATGAGTTTGACACTCCTAGTCTATACTCCACCTATGCCATATATCCTCCTGGGAAGAAATAAGACTATTAGACTCAATAAGCTTGGCAATTCTAACAATAAAAACACCACAAATCAATCTAATTCCTCTGACTTTGAATTCCATGAACATTTAAGGTTGGTTTACTAAAATTATTGGATGGGACATGGTCTAATTCCAAGAATCGTCAGACAACTTCATCTGAAACTAATCTATGATAAGTCAATATTAGATTTTTCCATAATATTGAATGCATAAGTACCTGGTCACGAATCCAGAATCCAGGAATGCCAAAAGAATGGAGGAGATCAGAACCACAGAGAAGCATGACCTTGAGGGATTCTACACTAATCAATACACAAGCATGTTGTTTTATTGTTACAAGATTGTCAGAAACATGTATAAAAAGACATGAAAGCCTAGCACAACATTTATTTAATGAAAGGAACTACTAAAGCTCCTTTCAGACAAAATCACATTTAAATTGATGAACATATGACAGATGATAGATCACACTTTTGAAGGCATTAGCACCATATAGAACCAAATTGCCCATTCAATAATGCATCCATATAGCAATAAGAAATTCTGCAAAATATTAGTCAATTGGCCACCTAATACCAGAGAGGAAAACATGTCCCAACATTAAAATCTACATATTAATCATTTTAATCACAAATTACTCCTAACATCAAATCTATAACACAACATTTTTTTTAGAAAGTTCATAAGCAGTAGGGATTAGCATTAATATGACTAGAATTTCAATCGTAAAAGTGATTAACAGAGCTTGTTTCAGTGTCAGTTCTTCCCTTGTTTTGAATTTTAGGATGGGACGGGGCAGCAATGGCAGTAAGAATAATGTGATTTCAGTTACGAGTTGGTTGTTGAGCATACCTCTAGATACTAAGCCTGTCTCACAGACGGAATCCTGGATTCTGGAGAGAACAGTTAAGGTGCGTTGATATGTGCTCTGGCTTGCCTGTAGCAGTTTATAGCCAGATTAAAATGCAAAATATTAAGAAATCAGGATATCCATAGAGCCAAATATTTCTTGCAACACACATGACAACAAATTACTCCCCTCAAATTCAAATCTATGTATAATGAAATTTTTTTACTTGCACAGTGCAATCTAGCAGATAGAAAGAGTAATTTTACCTCCCATGGATCAACCATCACAAAATCTGAACTTTTGCAGGCCAAATGACATAATCGTAGTCTATGTTCAGCAGATATTAGGCCCTATATCAACATACCAGCAGAATATAATTAAACTGACAAGTGGCAGTGTAACTAATAATAATCATAATTTCACGAATAGAATCAATTGATTTGATCTCTCTGCTGAAAAAGTAAATTAAAAACTCAGTCAAGTGTTTTAAACATCGCTCATAATAGTATTTCCCACATGCCAAGCATATGTTTTACCTTATTTGATCATATATTATGCATACAACTTTTACAAATTCACATCTACGGATATAATAAATTAAGGATCTCTTTATCTTTGCTTGACAACAACATACCTTTTTCTTGTACGCATCATTCACCGGCGACATGTAACCTCCAATTACACAGTAGCCACATGAATTCAATGCATCTTTGGCAAGCTCTAACAATAACATCCACAAAAAATATTAAACATTTTTAAAAACATCATACAAGCGGAAAATAAATTAAATTACACAAATTCAAGAAATTAAGCTAAGGAAATTCCATCTTATAGTACTTGGATTTAACAAAATTCCACCAAGTTTCGCAGCCAACTACAATATGCAACCAACCAGCCAACTCACTCACAGAACATATAAATTTCTCTATCTTTCACATTTTATAATTAGTTGTCCTGTTGTCTGCGTATTGTAGTTGTCTACCAAATATTTTTCAATGCCATAACCACTGTTAATAGTAAAGTGATTATCATGCCATCCACTGTTGGCCACTACTCTAATGAACAACAGTTGCAGTTTTATTTTTTCACATGATGTATACGAGATCTTAATATTTCCCTTTAAGTCTTATACACACAATGGGAAAAAGGAAAAGTATCAAATTCTCCAATAATCAATACCTTGAAGAACAAACTCACATTCCACATGCCATTTCTTTTTATTAGAGGAGTAGAAGGAGTTAAAATCATTCAGATTTTGAGTTTTATAAATTGCAAAGTAGTACAAAAAACAATTTTTTGCAGTAGTAAATGAAAACAAAGGAAAGAATCTGAGTTCTAAGCGCAACTCACCAAACATGCGTAAATGCATGAAAGTAGGTGGATTAAAGCTTCCAGTTGCCACCAGAATTACATATATCTTCCTGCAGAAAGAGAAAGAATGTGATCATTCAAATTAATTTCAACACAAAACTCTCACAAAAAATTAAATAAATAGAGGAACATACTTGGTTGTGTTTCCAGGGGAGGGTTCATCACTAATCAAATGTAAACCCAATTTATCTACTGGCAATGGAAAATCCATAACCTGAAACAATTAGATACAAACAATGCTGAAATCAAAATGCAAAACAAATTGTTTTTTTCATTGATTAATCAAAGTTGAAATTCCAGTTTCAAGCCCCAAATACACAAGATGTGTGATTTTTACTCAGTTAAACGTAAATTTCAAGCTCAAATCAGAAACATGAATCCAAACCTGCACGAAGTTGACGAATTGAGAGTAGTCTTCACGAAGCAGAGAAACTCTTCACCGTCAAATATTTGAAGAAACTCTTCACCGAATCAGAATAACTCGTGCGTTGGATCATTCAATGTGAAGGCCCAAATAAGAGAGGCCCAGTAATAGGCCCAATTTTGGACAAAACCGTTATAGATAAAAAAAAAATGATATTTTTCCGTTAATTCAGTTTTTGTTGGTTAATTCTTTGCATGGATATGTTGGTGTTGACGTTGTTGTTGAGCAGCGCCATGTGGGAGGTGGCACCACCGTCACCACCACCGTCATCACCACCGAAAAAAGTCAACTTTGACTTCCCCAATTTCACTCCCAACAACATCACCCTCGTCGGCGATTCTTCTCTTTTAACCACCGGCGTTGTACAACTCACCAACGCCACCCCATCTTCAAGCTCCGGCGCCGTCGTGTACCGCCACCCCATTTCCCTCTCTAACGCCTCATTCTCCACCAACTTCACCTTCTCCGTCAACAACCTCAACCCCGCTTCCTCCGGCGACGGTCTCTCCTTCTTCCTCTCTCCCAACACCACCTTCCCTTTCAGTTCCACCTTCGTCGCCGTTGAGTTCGACACGCGCCTCGACACGCGCTTCAACGACCCGAACGAGAACCATGTTGGTGTTGATGTTGACACTTTCAAGTCCCTCAAAACTGGTGACCCCATCTTGCAAGGTATCGACCTCAAGAGTGGCAACACCATCGCTTCGTGGATTGATTACAACGCTGAACACACTTTCCTCAGCGTTTTCTTGAGCTATTCAGCTTCTTCAAAACCTGTTGAACCTGTTATTTCTGTTCATGTTGATCTTTCTCAACATTTGAGATACCCCGTTTACGTTGGATTCTCTGCTTCCACTCAGCGGAGTGTCGAGCTTCACCAAATCCATAGTTGGAGCTTTCACACCATTGGCTTTATCTCTGTTCCATCAAGGTTGAACCCTCACAACGTTTCTGTTGTTGGAAATGTTCCTATTTCAAGTTCAAGTTCAGGGTCTAGTTCTAGTTCTAGTTCTAGTTCTAGTTATACCAAGAAGCGTGACAAGAAAGTTGGTATTGGTGTTCTTGTTGCGGGTCCTGCTTCTTTCTTTGTGGCGTTTGTAATCTTGGGGTATGTTTTTGTTCAAAGATGGAAGGGTGAAAGAAGAAGAAGAGAAGAGAAAGGGTTTAAGAATGATTTTGTGGCGTGTCCTAGAGCGTTTGATTACAAAGATTTGAAGTCTGCGACGAGAGATTTTCATCCGAGTACGATTGTTGGGCATGGATCATTTGGAACAGTGTATAAAGCTATTTTTGTATCTTCAGGAACCATTGCTGCTGTGAAAAGGTCACGACATTCTCATGAAGGGAAAACTGAGTTACTGGTTGAACTCTCCATTATAGCTGGTTTGCGCCACAAGAATTTGGTTCAGTTACAAGGTTGGTGTGCTGAGAAGGGTGAGTTGCTACTCGTGTATGATTTCATGCCCAATGGAAGCTTAGACAAGATGCTTTACAAGGAATCTGAAAGGGGAAGAGTGTTGAGTTTTTCTCATAGACAAAATATTGCTATTGGTTTGGCTTCTGTGCTTGTTTACCTTCACCAAGAGTGTGAGCAAAGAGTGATTCATAGAGACATCAAGGCTGGGAATATATTACTAGATGGAAACTTAAATCCAAGGTTAGGGGATTTTGGATTTGCAAAGTTAATGGATCATGATACGAGTCCTGTGTCCACATTAACTGCTGGAACAGTGGGGTATCTTGCACCTGAGTATATTCAATATGGGAAGGCTACTGATAAAACTGATGTGTTCAGCTATGGAGTGGTTGTACTTGAAGTGGCTTGTGGGAGAAGACCAATTGAAAGAGAAGAGTCTAAGATGGTGAATTTGGTTGATTGGGTTTGGGGGCTGCACTCTGAAGGGAAGGTGATT
The DNA here is from genome assembly GCA_026586105.1 of Hylodesmum podocarpum. Classification (NCBI taxonomy): domain Eukaryota; kingdom Viridiplantae; phylum Streptophyta; class Magnoliopsida; order Fabales; family Fabaceae; genus Hylodesmum; species Hylodesmum podocarpum. The sequence goes on along the minus strand of JALJEV010000519.1, from coordinate 998,468 downwards.
GAGGCTGCTGATAAGAGGTTAAATGGAGAATTTGATGATGAAGAAATGAAAAAGCTTTTGCTCTTGGGGTTGAGTTGTGCTAATCCTGATAGTGCTGAAAGGCCTTCAATGAGAAGAGTTTTACAGATTCTTAACAATGACGCTGCACCACTTGTTGTGTCTAAAGTGAAGCCAACACTTACATTCTCTTCTGACTTGCCTCTCTCTATTGATGACATTGTTTCTGAAGCTGAAGAGTTCAATAGTAGCCAGTTTACGTGCGAGATCAAAATTGACTGAACTCAGCTTCTGCTTTTCATTCTTTGATTCTTTCCTGGGATCACTTCTAATGCTGCTCTACTATATTCTATAGTCTCATAAGCTAGGAAATCATGCATAGTGAATACTGAAGAAGAAGCTTGTTTTTTTTTGCTCATAGTTATTATAACAAGTAACAATTGGAAGTGTATTGAGAAAGTAGAAAATTGGCATAGATGTGTCTGTATGTTGCTACTATTAACCAAATAGGATTAGGGGCTGATCATGAAGTTTTATGATTTCAGGAATTATGATTCATTCATGCTTCAATGTTTCATTTCAGAACTTTTCATCAGAGCCATGTTACTAATATGGGCCTTTTGGGCCCTTGGCCTAATTGTGTTGTCAAACAATACAAAATCCACAAACGGTCTTTAAATTTGGTTTCGTTGTTTGGTAGGGTAGTGTGGGCCGAAAATTGAAATGCAAAGTAGAACTAACAAGTAGAACTAACAAATAAAAATATTTTGGTAGATATTTATAATACATAAATAATGAGATAACTAGTTATAAAATATGAAAAGAGAAATATGTATATATATAATTATACATGTTCTGTAAATGAATTGGTCAATTAGCTGCGTATTACAGTTGACTACCAAATAAAGTTAGTAAACAAATGGAGGGATTTCATTAAAAAAATGTTCATTTGTAAAATTTGGACTACAGTAACAAAATAATATTTTATATCAAAATTTGATTTATTCATATAAATTCATAATATAGTTTATATATCTAAAGTATTTATTTTTTAGTATAAATTTGAATTACAATAACCACTCCACTTTCTCTATATATTTGAGGCACCTCTGGCCAGTGAATAAAAACAAAGGAAGCTCACATCCACTGAGAAGCAAACATCTTAGCAAAGAAATGAAGCCCATCTTTGCCTTGTTCTTAATCTTATCTCTTCTGCTGGTGAGTTTTTCTGATTTTATTCAATTAACTATAACTCATTTGTTTTAAATTTTGAACCATTGAGTTTCTGATACTTTGATTCATTACTTTTCTATCTTATCTACTAAATACACAGGTTGCCAACCTCAACTTGATTCAAGCAAGAAAAGACATGGAAGAGTATTGGAAAATGATGAATGGCCATCCAATGCCTGAAGCAATTAAAGACCTTATTCAAGTTCAAAAGGTATCAGATGCAAAAACAGATCATTTTAGAAGGGACTTCAGTGTAAAGCCTAATGTTATATTATATCACACCCATGTTGCCTCCAAGAAGAAGAAGAAGCAAAAGGCTTTGACCCCAAGTTTTGAACCAGTCTCAAGAAGGGTTGAAGGCTGAAGCTGTTAGAAATTGAAAAAAATAAATAAAAAAAAAGAACAACTACTTAGCCATGCATGTATTAGTATCAATAAATAAGGCATTTGGTATTTAAGCAATTAAGAGTGCTAATTAGTTTTGATTTCTCTGTTCTCTCTATGGAATGAATCTCATTGTTGAAAGGCTTGGAAGTGATAAGTGCTAAAGGGGAAAATATTGACCAGGTTTTGATTCCCTATAAAAGAAAAATAGATCACACAAACTAGCGTTTTTTTTTTTCCATTCCAAGTTTTTAGAATGATAAACAAAAGTATTATATATAATTAAACAATTAATTATAAAATATAAAAAAAATATGTATATATTTTATAACATTAACTAATTAACAACATATTATAATTAACCGCATATTATAATTAGTTGCGAAATAAACTCATGAAATGTGTGCCATCCGAGTTAGTGATGATTTTGATTGTTAATTAATGCTCAAATATTAAGCTAAGTACTTCTTGAGTTTCTTTAAAAACCTTTCACTCACATTTTAATCTACATTTATCTTTTTCATCTCACTTATAAGAGGAAAAATCAATAAATTAAATTTATTTAATGAATATGTAAAAAAAATATATACGTAGTGTGTGACAGAGTGATATTACAATATATTTTTGTCAGTTTATTGCATGTAGTACACATGTTGCCCAATTTGAGTTAGTAATCTTCTTGGATGTCAAAATTACAAGTTTCCATATAACGTATAGAAACTTAAAAAAATGTAAATGTTAATTCTTTTAAAATGATTTCTCAACTTTTCTGAATCTGAGCTAATAATCTGAGCTTAATATTGAAAACTAAATTTAAAGCACTGAAAATATATTTGAGTCTTTAACAGAGTATTTTCCTTCCGTGAGAAGTGAAAAATGTAATACGCTTTATTTCACTATGTTTTTTATTTTTGGCTGACAATTATTAATATAATAAATCTCTTAATAATAACGAATAATTATTAATAAATATCCCAACTTTTTTTTATTTTGACTAATTAAGTTGCATTTTTTTTATGCAATTCGGTTTCTTAATTCTCCATTAATTGACCGTTAAAATTGAATAGTGACTAATGGCCTGTTATTACTCTGACGATGGGACAAACAGTTTCCAAATTTTATATAATCTTTTTCTTGCATACATTTTTATTTTTAAGTGTTTTCTTTAAAGATATTAATTTTTTAAAAAAATTATACTAAAATATAAAAAATGATCTATGTTTATCAATATATATGGTATCCTACCATCCATTTAGGAACAGATTCACAAAATATATTTTTTTAAGAAAATTCATAAGAACTCTTTGATTCAGAGATGATTATTTAATATTTATTTTACACTTAAAATTAAATATTTTCACATTATACCCATTTTAAAAAAACAAACAGACATGATTTGAAGTGATTTTTAAAGTGATTTTTAAAGTGATTTTTCTCTCTATTATCATGTTCTCAAAATAGAGCATATACATGCAACTTTAAAGCAATATCCATAGTAAAGTAAATTACATCATAGACATGAAGTATCACTAAGATATTTAAATAAAAATGAAAATAAAATAAATGAATAAATAAATAAATTAAAGATAGTACTATGGGTGGTGCATATGCACTCCCAAATTAAGATGGTACATATTTGTGCTCATGAAAAGCTTGCTATATACAAAACTAGAAATTAATGTGACAAGGCCTAATAAAACCAAAACAAGAAAATTGGGAAAAGAAAGTAAGAGGTCATTCTCTGATCTTATATAACACAACATCATCATAATCATCACAAACCGCCCATTACTGAGGTGTTAACATTCTGCCAAATTGTCACATTAATTTAGAATATATTCACAAATCAAACTCATTTCTCTTAGATGATTACCAACAAAATATACAAGTGTATTGACAAAGGAATCAAACAAAGAAAAAAAATTGAGGTGAGTACTTAAACAATTATATTCATTATTATTAGTAATAATCAATGTGTTCATATTTTTTCCCCATTTAGATAATTGTTCTAGCTGTAGAAAGAATCTGCTGAGGCATCATTTGTTTCTTTCCCCCCATTTTTTTTTTCAATCTTCTTACTGCATAAGATTACCATTAGCATCAATTCATACCTTCAAACAAAGCCAAAATTGAACTAAACTAATCCATGAACACTACTACTTAAAAGATTAATTAAAAAATTTTACTGCATAATTAATTAAAAAAAAGAGTGACATATGAAATTGATGTAAAGGACCTTATATCAAATTTATGGACTCATAGTTCCATCAAATTTGACATAGCATTTCAATATTTTGCAACAACACATATATAACCAATCCGACATGATGCAGAGAAAAGCATGACATACCTTGAATGGTAATAAGACAGTGCTGCATGCACATGTCTACTATTACTGTTAGCTATAGCTAGCTACAAACCAAAGCAACATGTGAATGTTTTGTGATTGATGATGACAGAGGAGGAGAGAGCACACTCCCAACAATGGCAAAGACTCCTTTAACCCTTCCCGGGTTGTGCTCTCTCTCTTCTGTCAACATGATATTTCTCATCTTCAACATTTTCGCCCTCTTCACTATCAACAGTAACACCATTGTGACTTTCACCTGTTCATTATCAACAATATTAACACTATTTATCATGCATGCATTTGGATGACACCATACATGTATATTAATACAGCATGTATGTATATAATATGGATCTTAAATTTCATCTACATATATATCAAAACAAACATCTTTCTTCTTCTTCTTCTTTTACCAGTATTCTATTTTTGGTCTAAATATATATGTGTATATCAGTATATTTCTTATTGGACTGTTTAATTAGGCATTGTGATCTATTTCACAAAATTTATAAAATTAACTAAATTACATTAAGGAGTTTATATCTAAAACAAAGTTCATAAGATGTGAGATTATTTACTTCACACATACATAAATTAGGTCATGTTTAAAATAACACTAAAACTGATTAAATGGTCCCAACCCTAATCAGTGCTGGGAAATATTGTAAACATTTTTAAAAACATCTCTTTAACATTAGATATAAATTATATACATTGGATATGATTCTCAATGAAAGAAAGAATTTCTCAATTCTAGTTAAACTTTTTATATATGATGAGCCTAAACTTCAAGATATATTTATAACTTAGGTAGATAGATAAAATATTTTCATTTCTTGGAATGGATCATATAATAAAATTAGTGGCATAAGTGAGTTTTAATGTTACTAATTAAGACATGTATATGCTGATTATAAAATATGCATGCACACAGATTAATTATTAGTACATATATGATGCTGTTTCTCATCAACAGAAGTTAAACATGAATTCATCATCACCTGCATACTGATTCCACCGATTAAAGCTTCTCTCCTTTTGTAAAACTATGCATGATTCTTGATACATAATAAAGAACAATTAATATCAAAGATCTAACGAAGAACATAAAGGTCCAAGAGAGAAAAAAAAAAAGGAGTAGAGGATGCAAAAACACTAATTCTGAAAAAGATTTTAGAGTGGAGTTATGAGGGAAGATGAAGATATTAATTTTTTAACACATGAAAAAGATAAAGGATTGTTGAGTGAAGAGAGAAAAACGTATCAAACAAAAACTCTATGAAAGCTGAATATGTCACACCACACACATAGTGGTACGTTCCTTATATAACATCAAGATCATCACCGGCCGATCGCACGGTGTATATTTTGTTTAGCTAATAACTTGCTTAGTTAGGGATTGGTTTAATAAATGTGGAGATGTGTTCTTAGGCATCAAGTGTTAAATAAGAATTTTGACAGATTGATGTGGTTCAAGTTAATCTTAATTAATTTGGTTATGTTTTGTTTAACATGAATACTTATTTTAAAAATTAAATACAGATTTGAATTATTATTTTTCTGTCATAACCTAATCAGAACAAAGTTACTTTAGAAAAAATAACACAAAAAGTCTAGAAAATTGATAGAAACAATGAGTTAAAATATATCCTTATAATAAGTAGGTGAAAATTATATATGGGTAGTTGTATTTAGTTTTAAGATTTTTATTTTACTTTTTTATATATTTGATTTAATTCTGAATAACAATAAGTAGATATGAAAGACTTAATTTTAAGAATTTTAGCCTAAAATATAACCAAACATGTGCAAATTCAACTAACAACTAATGTACACTACTTCTTAAACAATTAGGCCTTGTATATGCTAGTTAATCCTCTACCACCAAGTAAATCCTTGTGAGTTTTAAGTTGTTTGGATTTGCTCAAAATATTTACTAATAACTTCATAATTTTGATTTGGTTTAGTACAATTTTGATTTGTTTGGTGCATTAGTTTCCATGGTCAAGCTAAGCAACCTTTAATTTTAATAATTGGTGGATTACTTTTTAGGGGAATGGCAAGAGCCAAGGAACTACTTCATTGAATAAGATCTTAGGTATGATTTTGCATGTAACCAATGATTTAAATGCATTATTTTCATATTTCATACCATACTACTAGTGGTAGGTAGGTACCCTTTTGTTTAACTCATTTTAAAAGTTTACATTAGAGTCCACAATAAAATTAACAAGTTATTAGGATTGAACTAATAACAAGAGAGTTTAAAATTTTTTGTAACTTTGTTTGAAATCATGAATTCAAATTTCATAATTATTAACACACCTTAATGTCAGGACCTGTGTTCCTGTTTTGGCATTTTAGATTAATGTCAGGACCAGGGTCTGGGTCTGCTGTATGAACATGATCTATGTAGGTTTGTTTGTTCTAACTTGTGACCTCTGATGAGCAGAGCAATTTCCATGACACGTTGTAGACATGCACAACAATTTCTTATCTCAACTATAGCCTATGCATAATCAGGACAATCCTGTTGCTTTGTGTTTATCTTCATCTTTTATGGAACAACTCGTCACAACCATTAATATCATTTCTCTGAACAAGTTTTTTCTTTTTCAGTGGAAAAAATAAAATCAGAAAAAGTTACAACTAAAAAAAAGTATGTGTCTTATTTACTATCGAAAACTTTATAAAATATAATCTATTTAGTGTACAAAAATTTATACTGTCATCTAATTACAAATTAACATGTATAATAATTTTTAATTTTTTTTTTAATAATTACTTTAAAAGCTATACTTATTATAATCAATTGACATCATAAATCTTTTTGCAAAAAGAAATTGAATCCAAATTGGGTCGGTTGGCATAGTGGTTATATATATATATTGTGGGTGTTAAATAATTGAATAGAGATAAAACTAAAAGATTAAGAAAAAGATGGTCGAAGTGTTCAAGTAAAAGTTTAAATTTTATGTTTGAATGGTAGTAGATAATCTCTACCTTGAAAATTTGTAGAAACATCATGATTAAAAATTTTATGTAACCATAATCATCAGAACTAAGTTTGTATATATGATGTGTTTTTCAAAAGTAGCAGTGAATGAAATTAGTGAAAAAAATATTCTTAATCTGGTGTGAGTGTGCTGATGAGTTTTTCGAGCTTTCTTTTGGGTCCATTACCATTAAGGATGATCTATTTAATGGAGAATCTAATTTTTTTCTCATGCAAAAATTCTTGGGGCCACCTAAAGAATTTTCTTGTAGCATCCTAGAAAATTTTTTTTTAACAACCTTTTTCAGCTTTCAAAAAGCCTATTCCAGAAGATAAAAAATGAGGGCATAGGAAGAAGTAAAAGCCAAAGATTAATCTTTACTGTAAAGAATAGAATAGCCGAGGAAAAAGAAATTGAGCTCAATCTTTGTTGTGAAAAAATCACTAGAAACTAGTCCATGGTAATGGTAACATAATAAATGTCCAAACTAGTATTCAATGAATAGAATATTTTTCATTTCTAACTTGGCAACCATAATCAACCTTTGCCATTCAACTTCCTGTATTGACAACAATTACAGACTGAGATTAGCTATTAACTCTCAAATTTAAGGTCTTTGTGTCCATTCATAAATCATTATATACAAACTGCAGCAATATGTTAACAGCTTAAAACAGCATTACCTGTTAACAGCTACTGAATATTACACTTTAAAGAATTTCCTGAAGCTGCAGCAGTATATGTATTGTGTTGGATAAATCTTTGAACCTTGGACATTCCATTCAGAATTTTACAGTTTGATCTTCTTGTACGTGTACTTGTTTTAATGATCACCAATTCTTCATCAAGTTCTTGGTGAAATATAACTTGCAGACAATGTCATAAAAATCTTTTCTTTGGAGAGAAATCAGAATGTCTGTTCTGGAAGTGCAGTATCCCACTGAAGGTAAATGCTCTATTCCAAAGCATGAAGAATCGGAGAGACAGACCGGAACAGCCACAACTTGTTCCCAGCCTCTTTGTTTTTCGTTGAATACCATCCAACTGGGGGTAGAGTCCAACAGGATTGCTTCCCCAAAATTCTTTCTATAAAGATCGTACTAATCGAGCTGCAAAGGATCCATCTAATGAATGTTTAACTGGGTTGGAGAAAAAGAAACCACTGCTTGTCACAAAATCAGGAGGAACATATTTGTCTACTGGATCAATTTGGAAATCCTGAAAATCAGAGAATACTAAATTAGCACTTGAAAAATGAGACTGGATACCAAAGCTTCTGTCAAACCTAAACTGTTGTGTCAAAATAGAATATCAAATGAGAGAGTAATCCCTGCAAAGTTTATAATAACCTAATCAAAGAGACACAGCATTTGAATTTCCATACTTAAGTTAAAACTTCCAGGAACCTCAAATGCCATTCAATAATTTCCTGAAACATACATAGCATCTAATTTCTCTAAAGATGCCCATCACAAAGCTTAAAGGAGGATTTGGCATTTAAAACAGCTGGCATAGAAGTTGTGTGTTGTGGACATGGATTCTAGATATGTAACTTAACAATAAATAATCGACTAATGGTAATTTAAAGTAGTAGAATTTACAAAGGGATATGACTGAAACCAAAAAAAAATGGTATATAAAGATTAGTGAATAGTGCCAATACTTACTGGATGTCTTACAAGAAATGCAGCTACCCTATCGTCATTCTCTTCGGGATCTATGGAGCATGTACTGTAAACTAACACTCCCCCAGGTTTTACCAATCTGCACATCCAAAAGAGGAAAAAAAAAAAATACAAAATCCATAGGGGGAAATGATGTGTCAGATTAATTTCAACTACTTCTACAGAACTCACTTTAGAACGATACTCTAGTTACCATCTAAGCATACAACAAGCCTTGATTCATTACATGATCAGAAACCAGCACGTGAAGCTTTTTATTACTTCATTTAATAAATTCATTGAAGGAACATCAAAGAGAATTTCTTGCTTACTTAGATGCTGCATCCAGCAGCTCATCCTGTAATTTCTCCAGTTCTTCCATATCCTCCAGCTTCCTGTTCCAGCGCAAGTCCGCTCTCTTCAAAAGCCAAGGAATAAAAACAGATTAACAAACAAGAATAGCATAATACACTGAATAATTCAATGAAAACAATGATATTGAGTAAAACATATTTAACCCGATCACCTTGGAAAGAACACCAAGTCCAGAGCATGGAGCATCCAACAAAACTTTGTTACTCTTAAGTTGTCCACTATCCTGGGAAATTTAAAGGAAAACCAATAAGAAATAATTAAATAAACAATTTCTGAGTTAACATTGCATTGGGACAAAGTAACATACAGTTAATGTGCGAAGATCAGCATGGATGGCGGTGATGACACCATCCACTTGGTGCAACTTTGCTGTCTCTTTAAGAATTCTCAACCTACCACTATTTACATCAACTGCAAATACCTTACCTGAAAACACAATTTACCTTTTATTTGGCTGAATCATCAACTAATAAAGCAACAAACTAGTATGTCAACACAACAGTAGGTTAGAGCATTGCAGAGGAAAACACACTATCTGATAGATTCAATGAAGATCAAAGGAGATTATTATATCCAATAGAATAATTTTTTTTTTCAGATTTTGTGGGTTGAAAAAAAAATATGAATCTTCATTCCACATACTAGGGTCAAATACCTAATTCACTATTAACTACAAGTCTCGACGAATATCTTCCTTAGAGAAAAAAGAAAATCAAGAAAACATTTATTAGAGTTTCTGAAGAAATTGAAATCCAATATTATTTTAATAAATTCTCTTAGACAAATAAATACCTTGGCCACTTAAATGAGAGGCCATGTAGAGGGTCTTTCCACCAGGAGCTGCACAACAATCAACGATAGTGTCACCAGGTTGAGGATCCACTACAGAAACTACCAGGCCTGCACTCAAGGATGTGTGACACATTGTATGAGAAAATAACCATGTAACATAAAAAATTTTCTTAAAATCAAGAAAAGGGAAATAAAGACATGTCAAAATCTATACTCTAATTAGCATACTGGGTAAAATAATGTGTATGGAAAATGCAAGGCCTTTGGCTATATGGCTCCTTTAAAAAAGTTGTTAGGCAAATTACCTAAATAATGCTTCTTGGTGAGTCATATATACCATCAAGTACAAGAGAATCTTACAATGGAGCTATGGTCCTACTAGGACATGAACATGAATGCATACAAATAATGCATTATAGGCATCTCTTCTATAAGAACAATAATGCATTATATGGCATTGGTACTACTATTCCTGGTGGGTCATGGTTGCAAAGCAGAGGCCAGTGTTCAGAGTAAAATACATAAGAAGGGAAAAGGAACTTTATATATTGCAGCCTTGCAGGCATCCGTCTATGAGAAAAGATGAAAAGTTGACCTGCACTTTCATCTTGAACTGAACATAAACCCTTTTTGAGCAGACCAGCATGAATGACAATCTGAAATATGAAACCACAACTGGTCAAGTAGTTAAATGAGAAGACTGTGCTTACTTTCGGAACTCATAATGACAGCAAGACAAATATAACTTCAATGCCTCCCATGTGAAAATTATAAAATAAACAGAAGGAAAAGATGTTCCCACAGTAGGTCAGTAGCTAGCTAAAGCACAATTTTACACTATCAAAACTAATAGCTAATACATATGGTAGAAAATATGTATAGTTCAGTCCATACAGCTTGTCTCCTCTAATCAGTGTTGACTACATAGAAATTCATTATGCTTGTTAGGAAATTCACATATGAAAACATCCTTATGATCAATCCATAGTTTTACTATCATACCTGCAACCCAGTTTTGATACGAACGAATTCATCCAAATACAGCGAAAGATTGTGTGGGACCTGATATATTCAATAAAAGATACTTAAATCTGTCAGGGAGACAGGTGATACAGAGAGCACAGAGCAAGAGGTATTCATTCAAAAAAAATTTGTAAAATGTAACATGAACTTCTGCTCAAACCAGTAAAGAGAGGAATTCATTCCCAACAAATTGCAGGAAGCAGGAGCTTTTGAATTTCAAAATATCATTGAAATAACAAAAGGTAAAGACAAATGGTGCTTTATAGGCAAAAATAATGTTGCACTAGATCATGGAAGTGGCAGCACACTAGCACCTTCAATGCATTAAGCTGTGTCACAAGGTCATCTCTTGAAAAGCCTTTTGCACAGTTTGCTCTGAAATTAGCATAAATACATAGCTTGAGTTCTTAATCGTCTGTTTACATGCTACTCTGGGTGGAGCGCAGAAAAAAGGAAGAAATATTCACTAGCCTTAGACTGAAACTGGGTTCACTGTTGTTCCAGATCATCAATTTAATGGCTTCTTCCTGGCCAAGATACTTTGTCCATCTCCTTACCATCCACTACAAAAGAAGGAATAAGAAAATGTTTCAATCAAATTTTGCCTTTCTTATTTTGGTGATAACAAGTTTAGTGAATTGCAAAATTCCTTCTGTTAATCTTTACATCGTTAGTTTGAGTAAAAACATATTTTTCTGGCTGGAGACTAAATTATCCATTATATAGTTGATCTCTACCTGCCCTTCTAGGATCTCAAGCATGCCATTGGCACCTTGGGTAGAAGTATTGTATTAATACATCCCTACTATTGTTTACAGCCATTTTGCATATCTTATTCTTATATCATAGCCATACTTTACTGGTATTCATGCTGGCAAAGAAAAAACATAGTTTTTATGCTTATCTGCCTCTGATGAAGTGACTCCTAATTCTGAATTTTCCTGAATTAGAATAGTAAATAGTGGTATAGAAAAAGTGACAGCAGTCGGACACTCACAACTGGATGCGAGTATAGAGTTGCCAAAGCACGTGATTGAGCACGATCATCACCCTCCACTTTGGGCAAGGGAAGTGTTTCATTCTCCTGCCAAGCAAATATCAATGGATTTGATGAATTCTTCCCAATTCCCACTCTCACAGTTAAGACATGCAATCTGCAAAAATAAAACCTTAAGCACAACTAGCTTTCGGAGGATTCCATTGACCATGTTGCCAGCACCAGGCCTGAGAGCAACTTTAGCAAGCTCCACATTCTGCATTCCATACAGTAGATTGACATAACAATGAAGAGAAGGTTGAACTATAGTGTTTATATTATATTGAACCTGAGCCTCAAAAATAACCAATCAAACTTACAATAACAAGACATTAAATTTTATTTTTAAAAACAATTCTTCAGAAAAAATAAATATAGCCTGAATTTCAAACCAATAATCACAAGTAAGCATAAAAATTCATCTCTAGCTCTACCAGAAGACAACATTAAAAAAATTGAATTCATCAAATGAAAATGCTTTGCAACTATAAATTTAATTCATATCCCATTATTGAAATTATATTCTTTATCATATCTATTCAAGTCTCACAAAACAAGGAATACACACAATATAAGGGCCAAAAATATACCTCATCTACAACAGCATAAGGTGGCATATCTAATTTGACGATCTCATAGAATCCAATTCGTAGAATCTGAAATAAATATAGTACTAAGATCAGTAATAAGATGTCCAAAGAATATAACTATATAAGCATTCATACCTATGAATACATGATTACACCATGTATCTTTCAAAAGGTTCACCTACAAAATCTTTACAGAGCAGTGTTGGACTATATTTGAACAAGACGTTAATTTTTTCTTTACTTCTGTTTGTGCTGAAGATGAAGTATTTACTTGTCAATGACTCATGCAAACATGCTCATAGGAAGTATAGAGCGCAAAGTAACCTGTAAGAGAAGAGGTTCCATTCTAGATATATCTTTATCATGACACAACGAACTTATAAGATGATCAAGATATCTTCTCCAGCGAATGGTACCCCCAACTATGTCTGTGACCTATATCACCAAAGAATAAAAGAATCAATAAATTTATTCATGAATTCTGAATGACACAAAAGAGATTTTAAAAGTCAAAAATCAAAATACTTCAAAGTTTCAGCCTCACTAGAAATGATAATACTCTTGACTTCACCAAGTCTAGTGAATTAGTTATCAACCATAAATCAGACATTATACTCAAACTATTGTGCTTAATCCCATATGAAGATAAGTGACTCATTCAATCATTCTCATATACCACCTTCATAGAAGACAACAAAAAACTCAACTTTGTACAGAATTATTGATTATGGAACTATAAGCTTGTTGCCATTACCAAAGCATACAATTGGTAAGTTATTAGATATAAAAGAGAACATTTTGCATTGTATCTAGTGAAGCAGAGCATAGAAAGGGTTAAAGTGATAACAAACTGATTAACTAACTAACCAATCTAAGATCATGATGATTCAATTCTCGAGTTCGAAATCCAAGCGTTCTTTGAACATATCCCATCTCATTTTCACCAGAACCTTTCCCTTTCTCATTGAGAAGATCAGCAAAAGCACCACCAAACTCAATCCGCATAAGTCTCACAGCTGAAACTACAACATCGACAAAACCAAACCAAAAAATGAGAAACTCAACATTCTTTCAAAGCACACACAGTGATGAGGGAGAAAGTGGATGTACCAGCTCTATGAGGAGAAACATCCAAATTCAGCTTCTGGGTTTTGAGCAAACGATTGCCACCACCTGAAAGTTTCATTTTTTATGGTCACAGTGAAGGAAACATGAAAATTTAGTTATAGCATTGTAGCAAAGAAATGAAGAAGCATGGTTTATTGTTACCTTTGGGAATGGATATGTTGGTGCTGCGAGTTCTATGGGGAAGCTTCAATGGCTTGGAGGAAGAAGAAGAAGAAGGTGTAATTTTGTGGGGTTGTGTGGGGAAAGGTGAATGCAGGAACAGTACTTGCGCCATGTTTAGATTCTTTCAACCTTCGATTTCTTATGTTGTAGCCGTTTTCGCTTTGTACTTTGGATAATAAAGATATTTTAAGAAAAATAATATTGCACACTTTTTCTATAGATTTTTTTTATTTATTTTTACACTTATTTACATTTTTATTCTCTACTTTTCACAATTTTAAAAATTTTTACTTCAAATTATTTTTCCCACAAATTTTATTTTACTTTCAAAATTTTATAATCTCACAATTTTTTTTTCTTAAAAGATTAGTCACAAATATAAAGTCAGTGTAAAATTATCTTAATTATAATAAGTTAAAAAAAATTCAAAAAATATATTACTTGAACATATGAAATTCTAGGGATAAAATTTGAGATATTTTTTTTTTAAAAATAACAATTGTGATATAATAGAGATTTGAAGGCTTACAACTAGTGTTTTAAAAATTGAATAAGAATTTGAAATTAATAAAAAAAAATATAAACCATAATCCCTAAAAATGAATAAGAATTTGAAATTAATAAAAAAATATAAAACATAATCCCGAAAATGTTTTTAACGTCAAAATAAAAGTGGAATTTATGTAAAAATTATATAAAGATATCATTTTATATGTATGAGCTACTTTAACAAATTTAACTAAAAAATTAGGTTAAAAAATAAGGAATTGATTGTGTTATTATAAGATATATTTTAGAAGGTTAAAAAATAAATAATTTATTGTGTTATTATAAGATATATATTTTAACATTTAAATAATCAACATGACATATTGACTCTTTTCATTGGGTGAGATAGTTTGAGATTTAATTTATATACTGGACTACTTTGCTCCATATATTGGATCAACTAAATTTAACACCAAAAACAAATATTAAAAACAAAAATAAGACTTATAATCTCTTAAACAAGTTTTAGGTCTCATGCTAGACAATGTAACTCATCTTAAGCATAAAAAAACATTAAAGAAAAATAATATCTATCATATATTTCTATTTTGATAGAATATCAGCATCAGAAATGCATATATATATATATATATATATATATATATATATATATATATATATATATATATATATATATATATATATTTTTGACTTATTTTTCACTAAACTTTATAGTTTGTAGAAATTAAGAGAACTCACCATCATTATTAGAGAATCTTAGAGACATCGAACCTTAGCAGAAGAAAATTGCATTTTGATTAGTATAACTTAGAGTGGTTAATTTACTCAAAAAACGTATTATTTTTTTTATTAATTTTTTTAAAAAAAAATTATTTATATTTTATAATTAATTTTGTTTATGTTTTTCAAACTCAATTTATGTTATTAATCACATCGGATACATCAATTTGGTCTACCATGAACACAATAATTTAGTCCACATCAACTTAGTTTATTTAATATATATATATATATATATATATATATATATATATATGTGCCAATACATTTGCATTTCTTTGGCAATGTAAAGAAATAAAAAAAATAAAAAACAAAAATGGCATGTGAGAATATGTTGATTTTATAATTAAAGAATGGAGTTTATGGGTGAGCACCAACACCATTTTGAATTGTATAATAGAAATGAAATAAAGAAAAAATGTCTACCAACAATAGACATTATTATTCTAATTCAGCTTCCAATAAACAGTAACGGATTTGCCGTCATTGATTCCTAAAAATCATATATTTTTTCAACGTACATTCTGTAATCTCTACAACACCGCACGTTGTTTTCCATTGAACATGTTACATATAAACATGCTCAAATTCTTCCATCTATGATCTTCTTAATAAAACATCCTCCATTTCTATAATCTCTCACCTTTTTCTTTTCTTTTCTTTTCAACCTTGTATTCATGTCGGTATGTTTCTGTCATCTTCCTCTCATCATCTCACATTCTCTGTGAATTAATTACTTTCTGATTGTTTGTTCCCTAATCCATATGATTCCTCATTCATATATAATTTACCTGACCATGTTGCTTATTCTTTTAAATTTTGCTCCTTTTCTTCCATGTGTTACATTTCACAATAGTTTTGGTTATTTCACTGGTCACCTGTATAAACTTGATTTCTATGATTCAACTTTATTTCGTAGTTAATTAATTAATTTGGTTATAGAATATATATATATATATATATATATATATATATATATATTTCTCTTTCATCACATTTTATAATTAATTGTCTGATTGTTTATATATTTGGTATTATGATCTTTAATATCAAGTTTTTTCATATAGCAATAAATATTTACAAGTCTTTATAGTATTTTTTATATGTTTTACAATGATTAATCTAATTAACTCACAGGACACAGATCGACCATTACCAAAGTTTGGTGAATGGGATGTTAATGATCCAGCTTCAGCAGAAGGTTACACAGTAATCTTTAACAAAGCTAGAGATGAAAAAAAGACAGGTGGCAAAAATGATTCATCTTCAAAGGCTGGAACCAAACCTGGATTAGATCCTGGCAAATCACAAAATGTAAGATATAATTTATTGTGATATAATTAAAATATTTTTAGATGTCCATGTAACTATTTATTTGTGCATGTGTATTTACATGGAATGAATCTCCTTTACATGTTGAACAGAAGATAAGACAATTTGATGGCCAAGATTTCCAATTTTTACTAGATATAATGTTATAGGAGAGAATCCAGTTTGTTGGTTAATTATGTATGTAATTAATGTATATTTTGAAAAGAAAAAGAAAACACAAGGATATATATCCTTGTAGGTAGTTGATATAGCTTATCAAAATAATCTATAAACCTCTGAAGAATAATTTGTTTTTTTAAAATCTCATATCACCTAAAAATATGACATGTTTAAATGTATATAAATGGAAAACAAACCTCATCTTAAAACTGATTTTGTAGGGTTGAATTAGATTTATATAAATTTTCTATTAATATTTAACATGATATTCGCATGTTTTCTAAATATAAATTTTTCCCTCTAATGCATAGCTCAATTGATTTTCAGAAAAAATGGTTTTGTTGCATAACTCCTCCTGCGGAATCATAGTCATGGTTGCTCTTGCGCAAAAGATTGAACAGAAGGAAAGTGTTTATATGTAACTAGTTTCTCATCCCAATGCTTTCAAAAGAATATATATAAAAAAAGTTGTATCCTACATGAATTCTGTTGTAATTTACTTTATATGTTGAAAAAAGTGAGTTGTAAAGAAAGAGTATTATCATATATACCTATATCAATATTGTGGGGGACAAAGAACACTATTTTCAGCCTTGTCTCATTATAACACACACACTATCAATTTGTTATTATAAGGAAATAATTTTCCAATGGATCATAAGATTAAAGCAGAGACTAGTTTACTTTGATCAGTTCAACATTTTGAAGAGGATACATGGAATTAAAGCCAATACAATAGACTTAATAGTATGAGAAATTGGAAGCCTACCATTGTCTTTTCTTAAGAAAAGGCCTTGGTAAATAGGAAAATTGATGAAAACCAAAAACCCACACAAAAGAATTTGAAATACCATTTTCTCACCAACTATGCCAAGGACTAAGTACTCCTTTAAAGTGGCAAGTAAACAAAACAAATTGAGCAATGCAAGTGTTGTTAGTATGGTGAAATATGGAGAAGAGGTTCCAAACTCCATGATCTCTTTGTTGTAACGTTGGGAAGAATCATGTTTAATGATGTTAGTTGTGATTGCAAATGATGAATTTGAGCATCCAAAGAATTTCAAGGCAATGTCCATCAAAGCAAAAGGGTAAGAACTTGTTCCCACGTATAACCACATTCTTAGGCCATTCCACCAACTCTTGATTCTTCCTCCAAAAATCAAGGTGGAAATAATTTCCCCCAATATTACACAAGCAAAAGGTATGAACCATGGGCTAGATATCTGTTCCATTGAACCCACCAATCAAACACAAAATGTTAAATGCATTCTCAGTATAAAAAATTGGTTTAAGTTGTATGCATATATATACAATACAATACGTGTGTATGAAGGTAAATTACATAGCAGAGCCAGATTATTACGGGGTTATTCAAAAATTTCAAATATCAACTGTTCTCGGAAAGTTATTTGAATCAGTGAAAAGAATTCTCATTTAATCGTCGGTTTCTTGTTCATATCAAATAATGAATATATTATCCAAACAAAACTCTCACTTTATTAAATTAATATATATATATATATATAATAAAGTAAAAATATCAATGCATTTAATTTAGGAGGTGGAAAAATATCATGTCAGGCTATACATAATGTTTGACAGATTAAACATGTTTTTTTTTACTGTAAGCCTAAGTCTGATGTATAGTCTGTAATACATTATTTTTTTTTTTGTCTAATCTAATTTATGTAAAAGTCTAGTTTGACATGTGATATGATAAATCAGTTTCTTTAAGTTTATTTATAAAAGACTTATTTGTAAAATCTTTTAAGGTGGTGTAAAAGTCTTATTAAAAGATTTTATAAATAGGTCTGTTTTTAAAATTTATTTATTTTAAATATAAATATAATTTTTTATGACATTTATAATAAAAAAAATACTGTGATGTAGTGTTTGATATGTTTTTGGTTTGAACCTGGCTTGAGCCTCTTGCAGATTCCTCCAAAAATAATTTTTGAATAATGAATAAAAAATAAAGGTCAATTTTTCTGAGAAAAATAACTAAACGGCCAAAATATATATAAAAGAAAAAACACAAGAGTGCAGAAAAAAAAATGAAATAAACCTATAGGAGCCTTTAAAACTAAAAAATATGTTAAACAATAGGGCCTCTAAAAGTTCACTAAGTTTTATCTACTTAAGTGAAAAAGCATTTAGTATAACATTGAGCAAAATAAACAGTAGAAAATTTTAAAAAAGATTCAAATATTTTATTTAATCTATTTCTCTTTAAATCTAGATTCTTGGGAAGCCATGATTACCTTAGGAAACAAGGGAATGCCTTTAAGGAGATAAAGTGAAGGCACAACAGAGTAATATAGTAATGGCAAGGAAGTGAATGCCCAAAAGTTATAGTGGCAATATCCCAGTATTAGGCCTAACTTGATTTTTCCATGACCATACCAGCAAGGACTCTTCTTGGAAAACAAAATTTGCATTTCACCTTCAGCCCACCTCTTTTGTTGAACTAGTGTGTCTAGTAAAGTATTTGGAGCAATACCATAAAAAGCCTTCCTTTGTGGGTTGTAGTATACTGATTTCCACCCTTGCAATTGTATCCACAACCCTGTCATCACATCCTCTACTAGACTTCCATATATTGATCCAATCTACAAGAAATCACACTTTCAATCATTCACTCAACTTTAAGACAAATTTTTTTTAGTTGTTTAGATATTGACTTAGTTGTTCTCTACATAATCAAAATTGTATTAAATTTCATCTGTAATTAGAAAAAAATACAATCGATATATATCAAATGAGAAATGTTTAATAGACAACTCTCGCACGCAATCAATCAGTCAATTAACTCATAAAATATATACGTATTTTTTTATTAATTTTTTATTTTTTTTATATTTTGTAGATAATCGGCTGATTGACCGCTTATTAGAGTTTGACTCATCGAAATTGTATTCAAATTTTTATCTTTTAACATGTAGTAATTTAATATTATTTACTTTTGATGGGTGTTTGTGATGGTGAAAATAAAGAGAGATGAATAGAGAACCTCTTTTCCCCAAAGTGTGTTTTTCTCATAGATGCAGCTTGCTAAAGCCTTTGATTCTACTTCTAGTTCATGCAAGTTGGCTCTGATCACCTCATTCTCACACTTCCAATCATTTTTGTACTGACCATTGAACTTCTTTCCACATAGAGCTTCTCTTCTATGGAAGCCACAAGTTCCAATGAACAAAGGACCACCATAACCATCTGCCCCATGGAGCTCCACCTTCAAGATGGTGATCACAATTCATGTGAAATTATTTTTTTAAAAATAAGTCATTACCTACTACCATGATAATATCAATGTTATTCATGTATGAAGTAAATTGTAGAAATATTTTCACTAGACTTAGATATATACACTTTGGAACATATATTTACAACTTATAATATATGTTAGCTTTGCTGACTTCAATATTAAAATCTCTCAAAATGATAAAGAATCTTATTTATAACCATTAAATTCATATATAATACCTTAAAAGTTTATCCTAAAATCAAATCAAATGGAAATAAGGGAAAGTTAAAGGAAGGAATTTAATCCTTTGATTCTGTTAATTAATATTAAACTAACTCACCTCCATAAGTATTGGCATTGCACCCCCATATAAATCATTCTTACTAATATTCTCAAAGTTTTGAGGAAACTGCACGAAAGCAATTTCCTGACCTTTCTCTTCATCCATGAAAAAACAAAGAGCATCTCTCACTGATTGAGAATGATTTGAGTACATATCACAATCTAGAATAAGAATGATTTTTGCATTGCTAATTGTTGAGGACACTCTTATCTGCATTTAAGTCAAAGAAAGTAGTGTCATCTTCAATTGAAGAAGGATCGACAAATAATGTCTAAACTACCTTACTTCGTAACCTACTGTAATACGCAGTCAACTGGTTAACTCATTCACACAATATATACGTACGCGTATTTCTCTATCTTCACATTTTATAACTAATTATCTGATTATCTGCGTATTTCAGTTATCTATTAAATGTTTTTCATTCATGAAAGAATATTATCTAGGCAACATTACATAGGGTTTTGATGATATAGAGTACCAATGAATTAATAGCTCCAGCTTTGTAGTTATGGTGATACTGGGGTCTCTTCTCACGAGCCACATACACCAGAGTTGGCAAAACAAACCCATCTACATCTTTGGAGTAATGTAAATCACTTTTATGAAGCAGTATCTGTTTATATATAAAATCAGGCCACAAGAGCAAATTATGAGCAATTCACAAAACTTGAAAAGTATATATTCTTAGAAGAAAAAAGTTTTAAGAAAGTGTAACCCACTTTAATGATTGTATCATGATCATGTCGAGAAGAATATGAATCCCATTGAGAAAATCCATTATGCTTTGAACGTACTTGGCTCGGTACTTCACCCAACTTTACTGCATCTTCTATTCGTTTTTTCATATCTTGGTATAATTTCTGCAACAAAGTAAAATTACATTATTGTGAAAGTCTTCATAGTAGAGTATAGGAGCATGTCTATGTAACTCAAATGACATTTACAAATAAGTATACATAAAAGATATGAATTAGTGAGGTATTGTTGTCATTAGAACTAAAAACTATATATCTCTAAATAACTATGCATTATCTCTAAATACGACCTTGTACATATTAGATTGACTCATTTTGTTGAACTTTAAAGGATGTGACAACGGTTTTTAAGGTGAGAATTGTTATTCATTTGTATACATGTAACAGACCCTATCTCTGAGCAATGTGAGATTTCCAACACACGTGGGGTGGTACGATAAACCCACCAATCAATCTCAATAATGGAACACAATCGTCGACAACAAGCACAAACAATCCTAAAATAAGCTCTGACTGATGGGTCTAACTCAACCTTACAAACCGACTTGAAAGGTGAAAATTGTTCATCGCTTATCAAAGATAAAGTTGAGTTAGACTCAAAACTCTGAGCTTATACTAGAATTGTTCGTGCTGTTGTCAGGGATTGTGCCTCATGGCAGTGGATTGTTTGCCATGTGTCAAGCATTGGTTGTTGTTGTTGGGATTTCCAACAACAAAAAGATTAAGGTCTAGCTAATTAATTTATGGATCTTCATTATAACAAATGAAATGTAACTTGAAAATAAAAATTATGATTCTTTATACCTTGATGGTCAGCAAGTCTTTGGCATGTTTATGGTCTTGTGAATTTGTTGAGACAAGGGTATTAAAATAAGCATGAGGTGACCTTGGTTCCACCTTGAATCTCTTGCAGAATGGCACCCAATGTTTAAATAGAAGCCTCTAAAAGAGCATAGAAAGTGATATCTGAGGCAGCATCATCCGAGAGATACACATTGAGCTTCTCAGCTGGATAATCATAAGCCATTACTGATAACACTGTATTAATCACCATCATTCTTGGCTCAATTATTGGGTCAGCAGTGAACACAAATATGTCTACTCCTGGGAAACTATTCTCATATCTGTCCCAAAATTGGGAACAAAAAAATAACAACATTATTAGTGTTAATTTTATTACAATTATATTTGATTTCATCATAATTCTCAAAAGTTAATCTTTTAATTAATAATCTCTAAAATGAACTTCTTCACTTTAAATGAATCATATTCATTACATATATATTGTTAGTCATCTTAATTGTAAACTATTTTTGTTTTTGTTTTACCAAATAGTTAGTACAAGAATTTATGAGTAATTGGTTCTTGAATTGCATCATTGAACCTCTATTAATATTGCTTAGACATGTTTCTAAGAAATCAAATCATAGTATCAAATGTTTATTAACCAAGGATCACCCATATAGTCTAGAAATCATCTCATACAAATCAAAGTACTATTTTATTATGCAACATAAAAGTCAACATGTGCACTTTAGAAAATGTTTTTTGTTTTTATAATCTTATTTTTATGGATAATTAATATTCTCTTGTCTCAATAAAAAAATTTGCATGTTTTCAAACATGTATCTTGTTCTTAGACAAGGTCTAATTCAATTGGTGAAGGAATAAGGTGAATAAATTACAATTTTACTTTGCAGTCAACCACAATACGCAGTGAACCAGTACATGTATTTCTCTCTCTTCATATTTTATAACGGGTTGTCTGCGTATTGCAGTTGTTTACCAAATATTTTTAAATAAATTATTACAAACCATTTGAGACCATCAATGAGTTCAAAGACTGAAACAAGAGGAGAAAAAGTTGAACCTTTGAGAGAGTCTATTGCTGAAGATTTTTCTGAAGACCAAGTTCCACCGAAGGGCTTGACCAAAGAGCCAGTATAGGCCCAACCATAAATCTGCAGCAAACAAACCAAACCAAGCCCATTTTGAATGTTCACCATTTGTGGGTATATGGTTCAATCTGTAAGCCCATATGAAACATGTTGCCACAAACAAAGAGACAGTAAAGAGCCTTCGAATGTGTCTTCCCCTGTCTCTGCAAGTCTCAAACAATGAATAATGGTATTCATCACTCTTCTCCATTGATTCAATGCTTCACTTCACTTCATTCAATTTCTTATACCTTTTCTTTGTTTGAGCAATTGAGTCATTCATTGCTATTTTTATAGGCACAATGCTATCATACACTTCCGTATTGCTCTCGGACTCGTTTTCCTTCTATGACAAAGATATTTATCTACTCTATTCTATAACCTTGGATTATCAATTATTTTATGTGGTCTTGCTTCATTTTCATTCTATGTTTTTTTTTTAACTAGGTTGAATGAGTGTAAAATTTCAATTCTCAATCAAATTTTTCATTAATAAAATTTGAACTTGTAAACTTGTGTTAAAAAATGGGTTGAGCTTAACTCAACCATATAAAATCGGCTTACAGAATGAGGTTTATATCTTATTTATATTTACGCAACAGACTCTATTTTTAGGTGATGTGAGACTTCACGTTCTCGGATTTTCCTTTGTAGGGTACACTCTGGTATCATGTTAGAAATCGAGTGATGAGTCTAACTGCACTTCATAAAACCGATTTATAGGGTGAGTAACCTCTTATATTCACGCAGTATATCCTATCTTTAAGTGATGTGATATTTCACACCCTAAAATTTTCCTGTAATATTGGATTTCCAACATCTTGTTTAGAGGATAGGAGTGTAGTTTTATAAATTAATTATATATTAATTAAAAATTATATAATTAATAAAAATTTATTGAAAAATATAAATTATAATTGGTCTCTATCTAAATCAAAGAAAATAGTCATTAAATAAGAAATAAGATTGACAAAAATGTCACTTTTAATAAGTTTAAGCCAATAATGAAGAGAAATGTTAGGAAAAGTAGTAATTTTTTGTATTATTCTTTTTAAAAATTAGAATAAGACAGATGAATACATCTTCTAATTGAAGAATTGTGAAGGATGATGGTAAGTGCCTAAATATAATATTAATGATATGCAAATGTATGCTTTTGGATGTTATTAGATTAAGATAAATAAGACAGCCACCGGTTACTTTAAACTGGAGTCTATTTGCAACTCCGGTAACCTTGGTCAGCCGCCGGTTACCGTAACTTGCAATCTAATTGACATTCCGGTTACCTTAGCTAGCCACCGGTTACTTTTAACTATGTCACTTCGTGTTATTTTATGTTTATGTGTTGGTAAAAGTACAAGTTATTTGGGAACATTCTTCTAGTATAATCAATCACTTGTTACTTTAGTGTAGTAAATAGGAAAGTTGATGAGAACCAAACCATGCAGCATTGGGTGGAACAAGAAAAAAAATATATTTGATATCAATTATAAATTATTAAGAAAAAAAAAAAATATTCGCATCATATATATATTATGAGAGAATTAATTGATTAACGGCTTATTACAATTTGTTTCAGAGAAAATTTTTATTTTACAACGAAATCGGAAACATATATCTTAAAAATTATTCTTGGATAAGTTCATTTACAAAAATTTGAAAAATCATAATTAAAATTTAAATATTCTATTTAAATTCTAAGCTTTAATTATATACCTAAAATCAAGAGAACTGACGTTTTTTCTTATAAATTCACATAATGATTCTGAAACAGTTTTTCCTATTTTTCTGGGGTTCACTAGAACTTAATTATATGCCTAATTCTGGAATATTCACAAGAATTTAAATTAAATTGAGAAAAGATTGAAAGGTACAAAGGGATGAACATAGAAGGTTCAATTTCCTTGGAAAGTATCTGACATTTAGAAAATTTTTAAAACTAACAAATTATTAAATTATATTATATAATAAAAAAATGAATTTAATTCTTTTTTTTTTTTACAATTCAAAAAATTAACTGTATAAATACATACATAACAGTTTTTATTTTTTTCTTTTCTCATTTGAGTATATATAACTGTTTTCCACATAGAAAGAAATATCTGAGTTTGAAATTTGGAAGAGGGAAAGAGGAGAAAAATGAAGAAGTACCTCTGGCAGAGGAAAAAAACCACTAAAAAACCTTCTTCTAAATCAAGGAAGAAATCTAAAGTTGCTGCAAAGCCTGGTAATTCTAACTTGTAATATTTTTTGATTTAATTTTGTTAAAAATTTCATGTTACCTAGAAATAGTGCGTGTTATGTATATAAATAAAGAACAATGCTCATCTTATAAGTCGATTTATAAAGTTGAGTTAAGTCCGATTTTATTATTTATTATTCTCTTTTAAAACCATGCAAAATTGTTGTCATTCACCATGATCATGGTTTGTTTTGTTTCATGTTATTTTGTTAACAGAAGATGATTATAGTCCAGAAGAGAGAATGCTGAGAACATTTGACATGGATAGAACATATGGACCTTGCATTGGATTAACAAGATTAGAACGTTGGGAGCAAGCAAAAGAACTAGGTTTGGAGCCTCCACAGCAAATTAAATGTCTTTTGGAAAATGACAAAGTTGAAAAAGAATGTCTTTGGCATAAGTTAAGTGTACGCAGAGAAATACTTTCCATTGAAAGAGCACCTAATGGAACTTTTTACATTGACAGAAAATTTCTTTGATATCTTAGTCTATTTGATTTACTTTAGTTCTAAGAACTTGGCATTTGAATTGTGTTTTGTATTTGATATTTGAATTGAATTTGAATAATTGTTAGTATATATTTTGGTATCTCTTTTTGTAACTGAAAGAAATAATTTTGAGAGATTTCAAAGAGATTATGATTTAAAATTAGTTTGAATTGAATCAAATGAATTGATAAAATAATGTTATGATATTGTTAACTACTTTTAAAATTTGAATTTCGTGTGATTTGAATTCTTTAAAATTTTAAACTAAGTAAATCTTCCCATCTTTAAAAATAAAATAAAATAGTTTTCTAAGAGTTCAAGGTTTCTCCATATCCACTTGCACAAGTGAAATTAATAATAAAATATGTATTAGGAAGAGTGTCTTGGGATTAATAATTTCAATGAATCTCATCAATGAATCAATAAATTATTCAAATGAATTTATCCTTAGATTTAATTAATCAATCTTATTAGTGAAAGCACCGGAATTTTCATAATGGTCATTTTTGGTGATGCTAAATTAGTATTCAACAAATTTACGTAAATAATATATATATATATATATATATATATTTTATATAATATATATATTTTATATAATACATGTGTCTCTCGTTTGTGTTTTAAATATTTTTTAGAAAAAAATATACATTTGAGTGAATTGACTGATTAATTATTAAATATAAAGTAAAATTACTTATAATTTTTAGATGTAAAGTAAACTTATATACGATAATTGAGATAAATTAATAGTTTTTTTTTCACCTTAATCGATTATGTTATTTTTAATCTAGATAAAATAAAAAATTCTATATTTAAAAGTAATGCAGTAAAAATAAAATTTATAAAAATTGACGCCTGCATGTTTTTAAAATTTTATTAGCATCGATTATGGTTATTAAGATTTGATATAAATTTTGTTAAATAATATTTTTCAATTAATCGTAGCAAGCGATACATGTACTGCGTTTTTAATTAGGTCTAAGCAAAGGAAATTAGGTTATAGATTGTAGGTAGGAAAAGATATATGCATTCAAAGAAAAGAGGAATCGAAGGCATGTTAATTTAGTTTGTTATGATTTGAGGTTCTTCATTTTACTTCATTCTGCTCTTTTGTTTTAACATTTTTAATTTTGCTGATGCTTTCTTCTCTGTTCGGTGTCGGTGATACTGTTTCGGCCCTCAGGTGACCGACACGACGCCGCCGCCGTTGCCGTTGGGTTGCTAGGGCAACCTCCACCCGTTTCCTTAAAGGCGGGTCGGGTCATATCACCCTGACCCAGCCCACTTATAATAAAATATTCATGCATAGTTATTAGTTAAACCCTGTCAATTTTGTTATTTAATTAGTTATTATTTCCATTGATATTATTGTTAGCATAATTTGATTTGTAATTATTGAGGTCTCTTATTTTGGATTTAAAGTTCAATTTTTTCTGGAGTTGTTTGTTCTTGTTAGTTGCAACCGTTTTTTTTTTTTTGTAATTTGAGACTTGTTCTTGTCTAGGATTTCACATTGAACCAATAACTACAATGAAATATGCATCATATCAAAAGAATAGTTTCAGTTTATAACAAAGAGAGATAGTTAAATGCCCAAGTGAATGCAGTTAACTTCAATTTAGTATATAGTTCAGTTCAGTTCAAACTATAGTTTAGTTTAGTTTAGATAATAGTTTTGTTCAAACTGCTGAACTGAAGTAAACCGAAGCAAATATAGTTCAGTTCAGTTTTTCTGAACTGTTTTCATAGTTTAGTTCAATTCTCCCGAACTGTTTTTTCAGTTTGCACTGTTCTCTATAAAATCGTGTCATTTCCTCACTTTTATTTATTTATTTTTTATTTCAGATTTCTTATGATTTTCCTATGAGGTGTACGAGGTTTAAATTTCTGTTGAGGTTGATCCAAGTGAGCATTGTTGTACTAATGCAAAATTGTTGTCAATTGTTAAGCTAGTTGGGAAATCATTTAGCTGAGATGGACATAGCACAATTTTATTTAGAGGGTAATGCTGATGCTGTGGAGTTTTGTCCACATGATTTGAACTATAATGTTTTAGCTGTATCAACTTACACATTACAAGAAGGTAGTGAACCCCGTAGACATGGAAGCATTTCACTCTTCAATGTTGATGCTGACACATGCCAACTTGACATGGCTTTTAGTGAAGAAACCTCTGGGATTTTCGACATCAAGTGGAATCCATCCACAGGGCATGTGAGTCCTTTTCTAGCTCAAGCAGATGCTGATGGATACTTGAGAATCAAAAGGCTGGAGAGTTGCTGCAATGGAGTAGAAGGTATGGAGTTAGTTTCTTTAGAATTAATTTTAGTATGGAAATGTCAAATTTGGTAACATCTACAACTGTATTAATCAGTACTGTTCATTTATTGATGCACTCATCCACAACATCTAGTTTTTCTCGTTTCCAAATTTTTATTTTGCTATGACATGTTCTCTCATTCTTTTGTTCAGTTACTCTGTACTTAAGATATGTCATTGATTTTGTCAGGGATTCATCTAAAGGAGATCACAAGTGAAAAAATCAGTAACTCTATGTGCCTGTTCCTGGATTGGAACCCCTCTGCCACGTCCATCACAGTAGGACTATCTGATGGCTCAGTGTCTATTGTTTCTCTTCATGAATCAAAGCTGGAGATACAAGAAGAGTGGAAGGCACATGATTTTGAACTTTGGACTACCTGCTTTGATATCCACCAACCAAATTTGATATATACTGGCTCTGATGATTGTAAGTTCAGTTGTTGGGATTTGCGAGAAAGTCCTCCCCATATGACATTTCAGAGCTCTAAAGTCCACAAAATGGGGGTTTGCTGCATTGAAAAGAGCCCTCATGATCAAAACATGTTGTTAACTGGAAGCTACGATGAATTCTTGAGGGTATGGGACATAAGATCAATCTCAAAACCTGTTACGTCAATTAACTTAGGCGGAGGAGTTTGGAGGGTAAAGCACCACCCTTTCATTCCAGGCTTAGTCTTGGCTGCATGTATGCACAATGGTTTTGCTATTGTCACCATTAAAGGTGACAAAGCTGAAGTGTTGGAAACTTACAAGAAGCATGATTCTCTTGCCTATGGAGCAGACTGGCAGAAAGGAGAAGCAAATAACAGAGGTGGAAACAAACCAGTGGTGGCTACTTGCTCATTCTATGACAAACTTGTTCGTGTATGGAGGCCTGGAAATGACATTATCTTGTAAATTACACTTCAAGTTTTGTATCGAATCATCATGGTCGCATTATATAGTACATTCATTTAAACTAATCATTGTTACTCACTTATTCACTAGTAGCATTCTTGATTTATTTGAAACTTAAAAGAATGATCATGCAGATACTATCATTGTATTACGACAATTTATCTGTCTCAAAACTCTATGGCTGGCTGGCTATGACCATGTCAAATGCTAATCTTGCAGGCTATTGTAGTTGATTGATCATGATTTTATGGTAAAAAAAAATTAAGGAAAAAGAAAAAGAAAAGCAAAACTAGGTATAACTACCAAGTTTATGCTACACAGTTCTCTGTTATTAGTACATAACTTTCATGTTATGATAAGATGTCAAATGTCAAATATACCAAAGTCCACAAGTTCAAGCATAGTTATTCGAACATGTTCTCCATACTCCTCAAGAAAAGAATATGCAAATTATGTTATTGTCATTACATGTAATAAAGAAAAAGAGAAAAGTTGCAAAATTATGAAAACCAACAACAAAATCCATATTTATATATGCAGGCAATTCTTTGGAGGAAAATTGTTGTTGGGCACTTTGTTTTGAACTGGTTTAGCCTTACTGGTTCCATTCTTTTGTTAAACTAGGAAGATTAGTTTTAAAAAATGCATTTGACAAAGACAGAAATTTTATTGTTAGTTGACTATGTCTTATTGTCAGCGACTGTGAAGTAAAGTTAAATTTTATAATACAAGATTAATATTATTTTTTATTTTTGTCATTAATCAAATGAAAAATAATGTCACTAACTCTTTTAAGTAAACTTTCTGTAACTGATTAAAAAAATTTACTGAAAAATTGAATAAATTTTTTTCAATAAAGTTACAAATTGAGTGATAAAGCGAACTAGAACTATGGTGATTTCATACACAAGCTTCCATAGAGACTACAATTTTGTGCATATCCTCTTCACTTTATACTTGATAGTGAGATGTAGCTATGGAAATTGAAAACTAACCTTAACAAAGGGATATGAAAACATAAGTATTAATGGACCTTTAAAAACATAATAGGTGCCCCATGCCCACTCCAATCTATTTGTAGGTTAAGATGAGTTATCAAAGAACTATTCAAAAATAGAAAGTGACACATATATACCTGCCAAACCCATGTTATTCTGTGAGATTTTGGTCCCATCAAATTAACACGTCATTTTCTTATCAACTAGAGAATCACAATCTTGACATCTTTTCATAAATCTTGACATCAATGTTATGATCGATATTAAATAGAATTGAATTGATATATATTCACATACACAAAATAAAATAAATCATAAATTAATGTATTTATAATTATACATTAAGAAAAATATTCAAATAATATTAAGAAAGAGAAATACAATGTAAAAAGAGAAATATACGTAAGTTTATTGGTCGACTGTTATTCTCTTTTATGTATAAAAGTAAAGATAGAAAATATAATTTTTTAATCTTAATATGTAATTAAATTTAAATATAAAATAATATATCTTTTCATTTGATTTTAAATTTTACGACGATTATATACATAACTTTGAAACTTACATGTACTTTTTAAAAGTGGAATCCGATGCAAATCTCACTCAATCTCTAATTAAATTAGGCAGAAACCTAACAAAAACCTAAAATAAAAATCCGTTCTTCGGATCTTTTACAATAAATTATTTATAGTCCTCATGAATAAATAATTATACATTAGATCTACTATGATAATACTTGTTTTTTCACCTGAAAAAAAAATCTTGGATAGTAAAACACATTTGAATAACGTGATAAAATAAGTTTCATAAATACAGAATCCATCATCATTATAAATCAAAATTTTTTTGAACTTTATCAAGTTCTAGTGTTGGCAACAGAAGAAGAAAGAGTATCCCAAATAATTGCCGGCAAATGTTTGAGTAAAAACGACAAAAGAGTTTGTCTTTTTGCTTTCTTTAGAATTTGGATCACAGTCTTTATCATTTTTTTTAACAGATAAAATAGTTCTTTCCCTTAAAATTATTGCATGAGTTATCCTAAAGTTTTTGGTACTTGTGACTAAGGATAAATTATTTTTTGCATTGAAAGAAACAAAATTCGTATTCTCTATGTATGGAAAGGATAAATTATTTTTGAATTTAATGGTACTGCTGATGTGGTAGTAATCCCATTTTACTGCAACTTTTTTCCTGACAGAATTTTACGTAAAGTTATTGAGATTCTTGTACATGATGATGGTGATGATGGTATAAAAACAATTTTACTTGAGTTAGAGGAATCTTGAATAGGAACAATGCACATGACTATTCCCTTTTTAACTCTCTGACACAGAACCTCACTTGCTGATGCACATTTTGTCTTTGAACACACCACATCTTTTCACATTTTCAGTTAGATACAAACTCATCTTTTTCTTTTTCCTTCTTCACAAGTATGTGAAGATTCTTGGCAGCGATTTCAATCTGTAATTCAATGCAACAGATTCTATGCTCCCTTGAAATTTTTTCAAGAAGCCTGGACAAGAAATTGAAAGGTTTTTTTTTTCTTCTTTTTCTGATGAGTTTTCTTCTGGATTCAGCCAAAGATGGAAACTTTTATGCCGTTTTGTTCATGGGGTTTTGTTGGAATGTCTCAATAGGCTACTTGGTGGTTGTTTTTGTGTGGATTTGGAAAGAGATCTTTCATATTTGGAATTGTTTTTGAGTTTGAGTTTTATAATGTGTTGTGTTCATATATCATAAATCATAAATCATAATGTTTTTCTTGTAACAAGTTTTCTTTTTCTTTCTTTAGCAGGTTGGCTTCAAAGGAAGTTGTTATTATTATTATTATCATTATTTAAATAAAAGGCAATATGGTAGCTAAGATGAGGCAAAGTGATGGCAAATCTCCAAATCCAACAAAACCTGTGGTTGGAGAGATTGATACTAGTCCACCTTTTCAATCTGTTAAAGATGCTGTTTCTCTATTTGCTGAAGGTGCTTTCTCTGGTGAAAAACCTCCCATTAAGAAGGCAAGACCTTATTTTGCTGAGGTAACTATGTTTTTATGCAGTAATTTGTAGAAGTACATGTGAAGTTGCATATCAAGAAGTATAATGGAGCAATAAGTTCAGTGAGATTCATTCCTAGAATTTGGTGTAGAGGTTATGAATCTGAAATGTGAACAAATTTGGTGGCATTTGTTTTTATTAGTTTAAGTTCTTTGGTCTTTAAATTTTGACAATTTATTCAACATAATCCAATATCATGCTTTGATTCGGTGGCCAATAATATGTACTTGTTAACATGAATCATATTAATCATTGACTTGCTCTCGGTTATAAATTAGTGAAACAACTTTACTTTGCAGCCAACTGCAATATGAGTCAACCAGCCAACTCACTCAAAGAACATATACGTACTCTCTCTTCACATTTTATAATTGGTTGTGGTTGTCCGTGTATTGCAGTTGTCTACCAAATATTTTTCTTAGTGAAAACTGTTTCTATGGTTTGAACTGGAGTTTAATTGGATTTTTCTATTGAAGGTGTTGAAATTTGACAATGTGTTTTCATCACTAAACTGATATTATGGTCGTTGTTTAACTTTTTCTACTGTGAAAGCCTTTTTAATGTTGCATATTTCAACTTACAAGCTTTGTTATTTTATTAGAGTGTTTGGGCAAAGGAGTCACAACTTCACTTAGCCCAGAAAGAGCTGAAAAAATTGAAGGAACAACTAACGAATGCAGAAACTACCAAGCTTCAAGTTCAGGTGGAGCTTGAAAAGGCTAAGAGAGTGGTTGAGGATCTTACACAAAAGCTTGAAGTTCTCAGTGAATCCAGAGAATCAGCAATTCGGGCAACAGAAGCTTCAAAGAGTCAAGCAAAACAGCTTAAAGAAGAAAAATCTGGCGATCTTGATGGAACCAATGGTGCTTGGAAAGAAGAGTTAGAAACTGCCATTAAAAGTTATGCTTCTGTCATTACAGAACTTGATGTTGCAAAGCAAGAATTGAGTAAAATTCGTCAGGGGTATGGTTTATCATTGGAAACAAGAGTTTCTGCTCTTGAACAAGCAGCAGAAGCTGATGATGCAATGAAGGCAAACACCGAAAGAAAATCTGAGTTATCAAAAGAAATTTTGGCCATACATGAATCAATTGAGCAAATAAATGCTGCATCTATCCAAGAACGTCAACTACAAGCAGAGATGTTAGCTGAGCAAAATGTTCTAAGACAATCATATGAAGCCACGCTTGAAGAATCAAAAAATAAGTTGATTGATTTAAAGAAGGAATTCAATCCAGAGGTTAACAAAAAGCTTGAAGTACAGCTGACTGAGACAATGAATGAAATTGAGGTAAAGACATCAGAGTTGGACTCTTTGAGAAGTGTCACTGTGGAGCTTGATGATGCTAAGGAATCACTGCAGAAAGTAGCAGGACAGGAAAACACTCTTAGAAGCATAGTGGAAGCTCTTACGAAGGAGCTAGAGAATGTAAAACGAGAACACTCTGAACTGAAGGAGAGAGAATCCAAAACTGAATCCATTGTTGAGAATCTGAAGGTAGAGCTTCAGAAAAGTGAGTCTGAACTTGAAACCTACTTGTTAGAAGAATCTAAAGCTAGAGGTGCATCAGCGGAAATGATCTTGAAATTGAGCCAGCTGTTGTCTGAAACTGAAAATGCAAGGAGGGAAACAGAAGATATGAAGAATGAGGCATCAGAATTGAAGATGGAAGGTGAAATAACTAAACTTGTGTTAGAAAATGCAGAAATAAAGCTTAAAGAAGCATTAGAAGAAGCAGAAGCAGCTAAAGCAGCAGAGGCAAGTGCTCTTGATCAGATTAGAATCTTATCTGTGAAAACTGATGCTTCTCATTCATCAACTTCTGAGTCTGGTGCAAGAATTACACTCTCAAAGGAGGAGTTTGAGTCCTTAGTTCATAAGGTTGAGGAGTCTGATAAATTAGCTGATATGAAAGTAGCTGCTGCCAAAGCACAGGTTGAAGCTATGAAGGCTAGTGAAAATGAAGTTCTGAAAAGGTTAGAGGAAACTCAAAAGGAAATTGAGGACATCAAGACTGAAACACAAGAAGCCATGAGAAGGGCTAACATGGCTGATGCAGCAAAGAGGGCAGTGGAGAGTGAGCTAAGAAAATGGCGTGAAAGAGAGCAAAAGAAAGCAGCAGAGGCTGCGTCTCGAATATTAGCTGAAACACTGAGATCACCAGAACTATCTCCTCAGCACTATAGGATTCATAAGCAGAATTCACCTCCAAACAAAGTGGAGATGAAGAAGTTAGAAAAAGGGAAGGTGTCAGTTTCAAAGAAAGTTCTGTTGCCTAATATCAGTGGCATATTTCACAGGAAAAAAAACCAGGTTGAGGGAGAATCTTCTTCTTACTTGCCTGGGGAGAATCATTTGTGAAACTTGTTACAGTTTTTTTTGCAGCTCATGAATGTGAGGGAAACATACTGGTTTTTGTGAAGGTTAAGACCAATGCAATCATAATCATATCGTGGTATGAAAGAAAAGAATTTTGAAATGTCACAAGTATTTTATTTATGCAACTTGAGTAGTAGATTATTGTAACTTGTTACTTCATGTCTTGGTAATATATTATGAAAAATAATTAATAGATAAGTACAATATGTAAATAACCCGTTATAAAAAATATGAAGAGAGATATTTTTGAGTAAATTGACAGGTCCGTTTTAAAATAAAGTTGATTTTAAAACAAACATTATAATGATTATAATAACTATTAAACAAAAGAACTATATCCTGATCTATCTGTGCATTCTTCTTCCCAATTATTTGCTGCTTTATGGAATGCTAATAAAACATTTTTTGATCAAAGGTCGGTTAATTATTGGCACACAACACAATAAACAAATCATCAATTAGGTCATTACATTATTTAGTGCATTGAAATATATTTATATCAGTTAATAAGATGATTGTGTAAGAGCAATATTGATGAGGCACACAGTAAGACTTAAAAGCAGAATCGCAAGAAAATCTATTAATAATTATATCTAACCACCAAAAAAAACCAAATAACAGTCAAGAAAGAACATTAAAGATAATTTAATTGAAAATGAAAACAAACTCTATAAATGTTTAGAAAAATTTTAATCACTGTTTTCAATACTTAAATTATGAAAATAAATAAAAGTAGAATATTTATTATATTTTAATTATTTAACATTTATATTGAAATAATTAAATAAATTATTATAGTAAAATGAATACACCTTCAATAAAACTCTTTTTTTTTTATATTCAATTTTTTTTTGCATAATATATAAGTTACTAAAGTAAAAATAAACAAAAAAAACCTAATTCAATAAATAATTTTTGTAATTCTAATAAAATAAATTCTTAAGAAAACATGTAATACTAATAATATAACACTATTGTCCAATTATAAATTATTATATATGATAAATTGGTTGAATTTTTCACATTTGTTTAACAATGTACAAGTTTTCACCTTTAAAATACATAGAATCAAACAATAATTCTTTTGAATTTCTGAACTAAAACTTGAAAATTTGAATATAATTGCCACAAATAAAAATTCAAACATAACTAAACAAAATTTCTATTTATTATTATTGATACAACTTTACTTAATAATTATTTATAAATATCAATTATAAATACAAACTAATTAATCAATTTACTTACCAAATATATATATATATATATATATATATATATCCCTCAATTTTTTTCATAATGATACAAAGATCAGTATCATGAAAACAAGGCACCCACTGGATGACACGTGTCAAAAGACGAAGCGGATGAACCGATTTCACTAACAAAATGGTAGTCCCAACCCCACAGGAACACACACTCTTCTGTTCCAACACCATGAAACCCCTCGAAATAGAAAGAGAAAAGACACACAAACAACGTTGTTGCAGAGAAATTAGTGTGCTGCCATGGCGAGTAACAGAGACAGAGAAGACTCTTCTCTCACATTCACAATCCCTTCTTCTTCTTCCCATTCTTCACCCATCACTGTCTCCGACCAACTCGACAGCTACCTCGCCGACCCCAGAAGCGCTTCCGGCAGCTTCCAGAACGACGGCGTTCTCTCCGCCGGAGACACCGCCCCAGATACTGACTTTGGATTCTTCCGGCAAGAATTCCGGCAGACCCCCCTTTCCGGCACGGTGGAGTTTTATCAACGGCACGTTTTTCTATGTTACAAGAACCCTCGCGTTTGGCCTCCACGCATAGAAGCTGCAGAGTTTGATCGCTTACCACGGTTGCTCTACCTTGCTGTTATGGCGAAGAAGAACCACACTAAAAAGGAGGTTTTTTTTTTTTTTTTTTCTACTCTTCCTTCTTCTTCTCTTTTTGATTTGTAGTTTATAAGGGTTTGTAGTTAGTTACTGTGGTAGTTGAATTCTGCTGAAAACGTTTTACATTGTGTTGGACTTATGGGGTGTTTCTTTTACTAGACTCGGTTAACGATTTGTGAGGGTCATGATGGGACTGAAACATCTAATGGGGATGTTTTGATCTTCCCTGACATGGTTAGATACAGGTTAGTAATAGTATTTTGATCTTAAAAGTTTGTGTTTTTAGTTTTTTTTTTGGTTTTCTTCTTCTTAGATCAATGTGGACAACAGGGTTTAGTGGAATTGCAGGAGATTAACGCATTTTGATGTTGAGACATTTGTTGAAGAGGTTCTTGTGAAGGATGGGGAGTGGCTTCCTGGAACACCTGAGGGGTTGAAAGGTTCATATGTTTTTGTTTGTTCACATGGATCTCGTGATCGCAGATGTGGGGTTTGTGGACCTGTGTTGGTTAGTAGATTCAGGGAGGAGATAGAGTTGCATGGTCTTCAAGGGAAAGTGTTTGTGAGTCCGTGTTCACACATTGGGGGAAGTCAGTATGCAGGAAATGTCATTGTTTTTGGACCTAGCATGAATGGAGAAGTCACTGGCCATTGGTAAGGAGAATGCATTCATTGTTGTTAAAACCTACTTTTTGGTGGTGAATTTGTATTTGTTGTTTTAAGTTTTGTAATACCATTTTACCATTGGTGATTGTATTTGATTATTTGACTGATTATTAGTCTCTTCAATTAACATATGTAGGTATGGATATGTTACCCCGGATGATGTACCTTTATTGCTTCAACATCATATCATAAAAGGGGAGATTTTAGATTCATTGTGGAGGTAATTGTTTTCGGTAATGCTTTTACTTTCTTTCCTGTTTTGGTTAGAAGGTTTTGTCTTTGAGTTTCATCCTATAAAGGACTATAGCTGGTTATTCTTTAATTCTTTTCTCTCAAACTTGGTTTTGGCCTTTAGTGGCCAGTGCCTGGGTCTGTGGTGGTAAGAAATTAAATTTACATAAATTTTGTGAGTTGGTCAATGAATGTAAAATTTTAGCATTTATAAGTTTATGGTCACTTGCTAGTCAAGATATCTACCAATTCAAATTATCAACAAGATTTTTTCTCACCTCCAGGAATCAGGAAGTCTAGATTCATCATCGAAAATTTTGAAACAAGGCACAGTTTTTTTTCCAATAATGATCTTTTCGCTCCTAAGACCTATAAGCCCTTTTAACTGTCAATGGTTTGGTTGCTTGGAGTAACAACTTCTTGGTTTATGTATTTTCAAATTGAAATTTTGACATGTGTTTGTCGGTGAGAACTTTGGAGCATGGACCTGTGGAACATATGTTGACATGTGTTTATTGGTACTTCTTTTTGATATTGCCATCAGGGGCCAGATGGGTTTATCAATAGATGAACAGAATAAAGAGCAAGAACATAGGCTTCTGCTTAATGGCTTAAGAGATTTGGAAGAAAGCACTCAAGACAATTTTGGTAGCTGCTGCCAGTCAGATGGACTGAGCTGCTGCCAATCAAACAGAGAACCATCTTTTCTTCAGAATCACGTGTTAGTGGAAAATAGAAAGGACCACGATGCCATTGACATAGAGGCAAAGCTCTCAGCTGATAATAAGAGCAGTAAGACTATGCTTTCTCGGATCAGTAGTGGCAAAGGAGCTGCACGTAAGTTTTCTTCGAGGACAACTTGGCTTGACAGCTGGGAGCAAGAAGATACTTATGCTGCTCTTGCTGTTGTCTGTGCTGCTGTGTCGGTTGCCATTGCCTATAACTGCTACAAACAGTTGAGATGAGGGGAATCAACATTGGCAGCGTTATGAATGGTTCAGATAACTTACGCTTTACTGTATTCGGATATTAACATCATGTCTGATACTACTGCAGTTC
Source organism: Hylodesmum podocarpum (assembly GCA_026586105.1). NCBI lineage: Eukaryota > Viridiplantae > Streptophyta > Magnoliopsida > Fabales > Fabaceae > Hylodesmum > Hylodesmum podocarpum. The sequence continues at coordinate 960,458 of JALJEV010000519.1, read as the reverse complement.
TCTTTAGATCAGTCCTTACTGAACACGTTGGGAAACGAGTGGAAGGTCAATCTTTAATCTGGGATGTGTGTGCTTTATTGCCTGTGTTTGCAGTGTGTATTATTAGCCGAGGCACTTAAATTTGCCAGTTAGCTTGTTTTGTACATATAAGAAACCTTAGCCTCAGAATATTCAAATTAAATATTTTAACAGTTTGGTTAGGCAGATTTTGATTTGTAACCTTTTTCAATTATGTAAAGCTTCGGTGTTCTTTGAACCTACTAGTTAATTGGAGATTTGTGTAGCACATAGATGACAATAGTCCTGCCTGGACCAAGGTGAAACACTTTCTACAAGATAATGCAGCATCTTCAAAGGGTCTCCTACCCTTGTTGGGAACAGAAAATGGAATCATGTAGCATCTAAGATGCCCCCTTATACAAAATTATTCAAGTTAATGCTGGCCTTAAGTTTTGTCAAGAAACTTAGGAACGAAATTGTAGGTTTACTCCAATATAAATATATCTTAAGAAGAAACAGTTAAAATAACATACAGGGATTAACATTTTTTTAAGAATGCTGAAATATAGTTTTATTAATGTGTATTTAGAATATATGTGAAAACGGGATAACAGGACCCATGACACATTAGGAAAAATATTTTCTCCAACTGTTCTAGTAACCTGGATATGAGTATATTGTTAGTTCTACATCCTGTATAAATAATATTAATTGATAGAAGAATCGTGAGTTTGATGCCATCCTGCGAATTACTGAACAAATGTTACATGATTATCATCCCGGGTGGTTATTAGAAAGTATTAGCTCAGTAGTTTGTGTCAACTTGATGTAAACACTCGATATTACATCCAATACTGAATATAACCAACTCCAAAGCCCAAGAACAAGAATTATAACCCTCCTGTTCAAAATGGACCTTGTAGTAGTAGTACTTAAAAACTAAGCTTGGCTCTGCAAACAAGTATAATCAGTATTCTCAAGATTCTGCTGACCACATGAACTGCAAGACCATTTTATCAGTTGGTAAGGCCATTCCGACTTTCCAGTTTGTGGAACTCGGTTTCTATAGTCTTGGCAATTTTGACATCATCAGGGTCTGGCTCAGGTAAGTCTACATGGAAATAATCCTGTCGGATTGGTGATATGGATTCCATTTGTATAGTTTGCTGCTTGATGTAATCATAGACTTGTTTATGGAATACATGATCAAATGAGAAACAATTTTCAGCGTTTTCTGCTGCATGATGTCGAGGCACCCTGGAATTCTCTTTTCTGCAAAAATGTGGTAGGGATGCATAATCCATTACCTGTTCACAAGTTTTGAAAACTTGTTGAGTATGTCAAACCTCTCACAGTTGCAACAAATCTAGTAAGAATGAAATAAATGTCATATGCTAATGTTTACCTTCAGTAATTCCTCCATGCCACAACCTTTCAGCACTTGAATCTTCCTCCTTGTTCTTTCTTGCAAAAGAGGCTTTACAACCTGCCAATTGTTATTGAAGTAAGAAGAGCTTAGCTGTAGATGTCCAGATTTTGAATGATGTGTATGAAGAAATTAAAGTGGAAAGTCCAAACTGCTTAAACATAAAAACTGGCACAGACCTTCCAACATGCTGAGAATACATATGGAACATTAACGATGTAATATGCATCTGTCTTTTCTGGATAGTTTAAGTCATCTATTGTAGATATAGCAGTCAAAAGCTGAAGGTGGCCAAATAGAAAGTGTCAACAGGGAAAGCATTTTGTGAATGGAGAGAGTGAGAAAAGAAGCTTCAAGGAACAAGCATATGACTAAAAATATGAAGAGAAAGAAAGAAAAAATGAAGTATCCAAATTCCTGACATACCTTCAATTGGTTCAGTGCTGAGAGTTTTAAACCAGTCATATCCAAAACTTTCACACAAGTGTCAATGTGTCGTCCATGATTCTTTGTAGCTGTTGGCTATAACAAAATTTCAAATAAACGATCTGGTTGTCACAGAATTTATGAGGGACAAAAAAACAACATTCTAGGTACTCACCAAGATCACTTGATCCCTATATTCATTCATTTGGATGTGTGACTGTACATAGTATTTTTCCTGAACAAAAACAACTGGTAATTTAACATCATATAAGTGTGGTTCAAAGGCTACATAAGGAAAATGGATAAATAAGCAGCATTGAAATGTGTCATATAATTGTAAAGATAGGATGGCTTAGAGATGCTATGAAGTCCATACAAGCACTTCATCAAATGTGGCGAGTCCAACACCAACAGCAATGACAGGTAGGCCCTGGCATAGTTCATCCAAAAATAAAATATATTAGCTATGACCTATGTTACTATGTATAAGAGATGGCATCTTATTGATAATCTTATAGTATACGAAGCTTATGCAGTTGCACATAAAGATGTCATGTCTATCTAAAGCACATAATACCTCTTTTGAGAAACCAGACATTCCTATAAGTTGGGAATCTCGCAAACGTCTGTACAAATCAAGGGGTATAGGCTTCTGTTTAAACAAAAATAAAATTGCAAAGTTCAATGATGAAGCCACATTTATGATCAAGAATTCACAATGATCGAGTAATATGATATAGATATCCATTTTAGAAAAATATTTGGTAGACAACTGTTATACACAAATAACCAGACAACTAGTTATAAAATGTGAAGAGAGAGAAATATGTATGCGTATACACATATGTTATGTAAATGAGTTGACTGGTTGACTGCGTATTGCAGTTAGCTGCGAAGTAAAATTGTCCATTTTATACTAAAATTAAGATGTAGGGATTTAAATAAGAATAAGAAATTATGTGAAATGACTTCAGTGACCAATGTAAATTTCATTTTAGAGTGGTTTAACTGGAACTCCTCATGCAAATAGTAACAAGGTTTCAGCATTTCTGGCAATAACATGAATCCTTATGTATCACTACTTGTGTCACTTCTAAAATGCTTAACTACCTTAATTGGCATTAAAGATATTTTGTTCCAAAATCAACAATATTATTACAATGCAATATGCACAACAAAGGAACTCACAGCTAAAACATTGTCGATGTCATTTTCTTCTCTCCATTGTAAACAATCAATCAACTGTAATAGTTAAAACAGTCAGCAAAGTGTTTATATCCAAATATAAAGAACCAACAATAACTCTATAAACAATCAACTTGGGAAAATTTACAGCCAAATGCTTTTATGGTACAAAATCTAACCATTTTATGTGCTTTGACAACATTCCCATCCCTCGCTTTGAGAAACCGTACTAATGTTTCTGATGGATAGCCCCGGTGCATATTCTGAAATATAGAGAACAAGCTTTCATGACAGAATAAAGGAAAGACAGCGATTGAAGCTAAAAGGAAAGCATTGAATAGCCAAAGAGCACAGCACAAAATTCAATAGCAACCATAGTCAAATGGCACAACAAAATTTACTAAATAATAAACCACACTATAATGACTTATCCAATGGTTCTATATTACATAAAACATGGTTAACCAAATTTTCTGACAACCCCAGAAGAGTATACTCCTGAATTAAAGGGACCAGTTTTCTTCTCTTCATGAAATTGTTGATATATAAATTATGGTGACTGATTCTATCCAAGATGATGTAATACATTCATCTGAGAGTAATAACTTCTACTGATTCTTTTTGTCATTATTTTTCTAACACCTGAGATCAAGCAAAACTAAAAGACTAAGAGCCAAACCTGAAATGTATTCTTCTGTTGCTCATCCACTACATCAAGAAAGAAAAATATATTAAAAAAGAAACAATACAATAGATATTTCAGTAGCATACCAGCAGAGATCCTATAAGAACAAAAAAAATGCAAGCTAAATGCTTACAGTTTTCCACAAGTGAACTCAATTGCTTGATAGCCTCCTGATTACTAATTCCCATGTTGTTGCTGTCTTTTCCATGTGACAACAAACCTGTGACTGAGTTTTGAAATAATGATCTTTTAAATCCTTCAAGAAACTACTCTCCACAAAATTTTAAACTAACTCAACAATAGCAGTTGAGACACAAAACTTCAGGGGTACCCTTATATAGAATCTGGTTTTGTTTTGTCCACTTTTCACAAAACATGCAAGTTTTTTGTACTTCCTTGCAACTTCCTTATTCTGAACTGAACTGAGTGATCATCATTATAAAGAAACTGTTAAAAAAAAATAGCAAACACCAAAGGGAAAGCAAAACAAATAGTATAGGTATGTAATAGCTTAGCATATGTGGAACGGAATAATAATATAAAAATCTCAGCAGAACATATTGTACATATACGGAGATTAGGAAGTTTCATTTATAATTTGAACATTAATTTCAATTAAGTTAGAAGTTTAGCAGTTGCTTTCCGAATCTTTAAAAGATGGAAAAGAATGTGGATTAATTTTATGGTAACACACGTAGTGCTTAATTTTCATTAGATACTAGATAACCTTTTTTCCTTTTGCTTCAAGTTTTCGGTGGCCAGCAATAAAGATGCTCTTACTATTGGAAATTTAAGATATGAAAAACATTGAAAAAGGTGAGAAAATGAAAGATATTTCCATTATGACAAGTTTTTCAGTGTTAAGCATCGATGCCTTGATAATTCAGAATTTATGTTGTTCACTTGTTTAGAAAGTGAATGCACCTCACTTGAATATTTAAGATATGGCGTGGCTCCAGAATATTTATGTACACGCATATATTGTACTATCACTTGTAAGAATATATATATATATATATATATATATATATATATATATAACCACATCAAAGGAAAAAAGGATTTTTATCTTCTTTTCTTTTCTACCAAACAATTAAAAAAATCATTTTACTTTTCATGATTTTTCTTCTTTTCCTCTTTCTTTACTTCTTGGTTTTTTGTTCCAACTTCTGATCTCTACCAAACAAAGCAGTACTAATCTTTAACTCCAAGCATTGATAATTTACTTTTTTGTATACCGGCACTAATTACACTCATTAGCGAGACATGCAAAGATTTAAATTGGACTTCTAACCACATATCTCGATTCATGCCACTGAAACTAACTCTTGTATTTAGTTCTGTGTTTGATACAGAGTTTGAACCACAGGACATGTGTAATTTATGTGAAAATGAGAAGCTACAAAGAGTAGCTTTTGCTTTGACGCAGGAAAAGTGACATGAATCTGCAAGACGCAACGCTGAAACAAACATACAATCATCCCTCAGTAGCTATATATAAGCAGACTAATGAACATTGGTGCATAGACAATAAGGGGAGAAGAAACATATTTGATAACCAACTATAATAGGCAGACAACCAGTTATAAAATGTGAAGAAAGAAAAATATATATAAATATACGTATATGTTTTGTGAGCGAGTTGACTAGTTAGCTGCATATTAAAGTTGGCTGAAGTAAAGTTAAGGGGAGAAACTATCATAATCATTAACATATTTGATATTTAACGAGAGATCTAGCGTATACTTTGGCCTCATTAGACTAAACAACTATTTAGGTACATGTATGTAACAGAAGATGAAACAATTTCTAAAATGTTGCATGTTACACAATAAAATATTCCTTGATAGCTTCCAGTACCCGGTTTGCAACTTCTGGACCAAACAACCTAGGAAAGCTTGAACCAAGATCAATCTCAATTGTCTTGTTTCTAATGAGACCATCCCTTTTTTTCAAGTAAGCTCTTTCTGCCTCTCCAACTTCTCGTTTAGCACAAGCACAATGATCCAACCAGATCCCTAAAACTTGCTTTGAAATGGGGTCTAAATGGTCCCTGATGATCTCTTCCATGCGCTCACCATTTTGTGTTAGAATACGAACCATTATTGCCGTAGGAGAGGCAACAGTGCGGATGTAAAGGGAAGAAGAGAAGTAAGGTTGAACCTCTTGGACTTTCTCCAGAGCCTGCCTTTGTGTGTCCAATTGAGTGTCCTCATAGAAAGTTTTGAGGTCATCTGGCCAAAGCACAAGGTCTTTTCGTGGCGGCAAATCAAGAATGAGAACTAGCATGGTTGGACTACTGCGGATCATTTCAAACACAAAATTTGGTGCATCAGTTGAACTGTTAAGATAGGCTGAAAGACTTGTTATATCTAAGGACCCTCCTGTTGGTAGCTCAGAATGCACCCAGCTTCCCAGTACAAAATCTATCTGAGACAAACACAAAAAAAAAAACAAGGACCAAATTCAGAACAAAACAAATGTCATCGTTTTCTTCCTCTCAAATAAATGAGTTATTGTGATCATACACTCAGTTTCTCTTCTATTTCGTTTTCACATTATTTTTTTCCTATCTTCTCTTTAGTAATTCACTATTTTGGTCCCTTCGATATAGTCCGGGAAAATGAAAAATAACAAAATAGTCTCTGAAAGATATTTATTATTATTTTAGTCCCAAAATTTAATCATTTATTGTCACTTTGGTCCTTAAATTTAACCATTACTCTCATTTTAGTCTCTTGTATTAGAGTTGAAAATGACAATAAATTATATAATTCAGGGATCAAAATGACAGTATTTATCTTTCAACTACTAAAATTATAAACATTACAATTTCAAGGACTATTTTGCTATTTTTCATCTTTATGAAAGTAAATTATCTCAATTACACACACTTTCAATGATCAAAATGACGGTTTATTCTTATTTTTCATCACAACAGTTGATACATCTATCAATTCTTCTCTCTTTCTTTCTGTCTTTTCTTTTTTCATCTCTCTTCCTTCTACCTTAAAAATAGGAGGAGTCTATACATGCTTAACATTTTCCTAAATAAATCCATTGTAAGACAATAAATTTAGTGATAACACAAGGCCAACAACAAAGAGAACAAAACCAAACATTCACAATAAGGGAACTCATTATTTCTATCATTGCAATACTTGAAGTTGAAGATGATCCCAAAACACTTATCTTGAAGTTAGATAGCCTCAAAATTGGGAACCACTAAGGGTTATTCTAGAAGTCCAAAATCACAATCTTTAGTCTTTTAAAATAAACACTAAATTGATTTAAAAATATCATTTTTTTTAAACTAATTTAATAAAAAACTAACCTTTAAAACATATGTTCAACTGAGCTGAAATGGGCATGCATTGAAATAGAAGCACAGGAAAAAAAAAAAAAAAACTAACTTTGAGGCCAATAGTGTGAATTGAAAAATTAGCATTGAAATCAAATACCGGTGAGTTATCACTAGCTGCTCTGATCTGCAAGGAAGCTTGGGCAGTAGAAGTGGGGTTTTGATAATACTGAACATCAGGGGGAAGTGAACAAGGAAGAAGTTCAGACTTAAATCGATTCTCAAGTGTTGAAACGAGATCAACCATGACGTTCTTTTGAGATGATGAAACGAAAGGAAATTCCATGAATTTGCTGTGGCCATTGTCGTGGGTATGTTGATGCTCCATGATTGAAGAATAAGAAGGTTTAAACCTAACAGAATGTTGATTAGAGAAATGGTAGCGAGATGATGAAGAAGAAGAAGATAAGATGCAGAGAGGTGAAGAAGGGAAATGGTGACAGATCAACATTTGTTACTGATTTCATATTCCACAACACAACACACTACACTAACATGTCACTTTTAATTGTTTAGAATCTCATTTAAATACCAAATAATATAATTTTTTCATTTAATTTCATTTTTGAGAATTATTTTGGGTCTTGAAATAATTTTAAACAGTTTTTGTTAGTTAAAAAATATATAAACTAAATTTTATTGCTAACTATATTATTAAAAAACACTTGGGCCTTCATATTTTTCTTTTAAGAAAATTCTTCTAGAATACTTATTTTATTTTAAAATATGTGATAAATAATATCTATTAACTAATAAAAACTGATAAGTGTGTGATATATTTTAGAAAAGATCGTCGTTATTATTTTTATTATTTTATAATTTGACGTAATTTGTTATACATAATTTTCTATATTGTGGAGGAAGTTAGAACATTGAGAAAATAAAAAAAAAAATTATTAACATCTATCAGTACATATCACATCAATTTCATTTTGGAACAATATTTTTAAAAGGAAAAACTATGGTCTATAGATATAATAGATCATGGATGTAGACATTTTTTTTTTGGTCAGATAGATATGATGTAGAACTAATCAAACATTTCATATTTCTTTGCAAGTCTCAATGATTTTTGTATGAAAAAAAAATCAAACTCAAGTTTAAATTGAATTAGAAATAAAAAACACAACAACCTTTCTTATTGATGAAAAGAAAAACTTAAAAAAACATAAGAAGAATATTAATTTGTGAATTATAAAGTATATCTGATATTCATGTTAAAAAATATATATTTAATTTATATTTGTTTTTTCCAAAAAAAATAATAATAAGTATCAATTTTAAGGCTTATTCTGACATATTTTAGATACCAAGATGTTCATATATGAATCAATAACTCATATTATACTCAAACAAAAATATTATTTTATAATCTAATGTGGTTTGTTATGCATAATTTTCTACCTTCCAGAGAAGTTGGAAAATTGAGAAAAAAAACATTTGTTTCAACATCTATCAATATATATGGCATTGATTAAGTTTTGGCATGAGACTTTAAAAGGAAAAATTATGGTTTATAGGAAATTGTTGGAAAATGAATAACATAAGAATTTAAATATTTTTAAAAAATATTGAAAATTAGATTAAATTTACTCAAATTTTAAAAAAAAGAAAAACAAATAAAAATAATATATCAAATAAATTTTTACCAATTTATTATTTGATTTTAATATCTAAAATATTTATAGAAAGATTTTTTTTTCCTTATAAAATTTTACTCCAAAAAATGTTCTAAGAAACACAGAACCATTGACTTCTACAATTGATCATGACTCAGGAAGAATAGTTCAGTCCTCTAACACTTACATTAATTACATAAGGCTTGTGTTCAAAGACCATGAAATAATTTTAAGACTTAAAAAATTAAAAAGATGGAAAATGTAATATAATTTGAATTAATTAATAATATGTGAAATATAATTTGAAAAGACAAACAAGATACTTTTACATTAGATAAATTTTGATAATTTAGTTTATATAAGAAAAACAAAAATATTAATTTATATTTTCATTACTTTATAATCTATAATCTAATGTGGTTTGTTATGCATATTTTCTACCTTCTAGAAAAGTTAGAAAATTGAGAAGTTAGAATATTGATGAGAAAAAAAAAACATTTGTTTCACATCTATCAATATATATGGCATTGATTTCGTTTTGGAACAAGACTTTTAAAGAAAAATTTATGGTTTATAAGCATGGTATACTATGGATGTAGACTTTGTTTTTATTTAATTTAATTTTTTATAGATATAATATAGAATTAAATAAATTATAAATTATAAGGAAAGAAAAATAGGACATATTTACGTGAATATGTTTTATAATTAAGTTGGCTGATTGACCATATTTTAATAAAATAAAGTTGATAAGAAATATCTAATAAGTTGTAATATTATAAAAATATTTAATAAATTTATATATAATTATATTTTTATTTTAATTATTTAAATATGAAGTAATAATTTATAATTATCAATCATTGTTATATTAAAAAATATCACAAAAAAAAATTGTTTTTCTGCTTATTAGATTAATAACATTACAAACTGTTGGTAAAAGATAAGATAAGTTTTATCTTAAGAATTGTACTTTTATTTAATAAAAAAAATTAACTTCACATGCCAAATTGAAGTAAATTAATCTGCAAAAAAAATATAGTTAAAGGAAAGTTGACTGATGACTTATTTATAGTCAACAAATTAGGGAAACTGACATAGCACGTGAATATTAATGCATTATTTAATGTAACGTTTTCTTGTGAGTAACCATACACTGCACGTTACACCCACATGATTTGGTTAGGTCATACACTATCATTTATATATAAACCTTTTAGCAATTAATTAACTATAAAGTCTCCATGATCAATTTTTTACTATACTTTTTCAGCATTTAATTACTCCTTAATCTTCATACTTGTCACATCTTTAGTTTGGCAACTTTAATTATCTTTTTTTTTTGTATATATATATATATATATATATATATTGGCTGTTATGATCTTAATGAAAGGAATATATTCTTTTAATTTTTTTTTTCATGTTACTTAACTATTTCTTAACAAAAAAAAGGAAATGCAGCAGAAAATAAGTATTATTTGAAATAAATCATCTCTACCTATTTAAAAGAATAAAAACTATATTAATTAAAAATCAAGTAATTTAGATTTAAATTATGGATTTTTATTGTATAATGCTTTTTTAATGTATATTTTTTTGACATAAAAAATAAATATATTTTTAAAATATAAAAGAAAAATAAATATTAGTATTTTCTTTTTTTTCCCTTTTATTGATCTTGTGGAACACATGGTGTAAGTCAATGCTAATATGCATTGATGAGTTGGGGTAAAGTAGAAAACAAGTGTCTATTCTAACATTAATGATATTTTGATAGTAATATAATGTATTGTATTATTATTTATGGGCAAAGTTGTGGAAATTTATGGTAATTGGTTAGGGAAGTTGACTAAGTGAAGGGTCATTTAAAGACAGCCATAATAACAAGACTATTGGTGAACAATCATTTTTCATTTTTGTGTGGACATTCACACTTCATTGTCATATTTTTCAAGAGATTCATATCTTGTCTTTAAATTTTGGGATCAATGAGAAGCACAGTGATTAGTAGACTAGAAAATAATACACATCAATGAATGATGAATATTCTTAAGATATCTTTACATGTATTTTCATTCTTATTTTTATTTTTAATTACAAAACTGATATTTTATTTTATATTTTTAAAGATTTATACAAAAAAATAAAGAAAATAATTATATAAAACATTTTTGTTGTAAAATATGTCCCTCAAATACTTTAATCATTAAAATATAAAAAGTAGCAAAATAATATATCTAAAAATATAATATATATTTTTTATTCTCTAAAAAATATATACTATCATTTTAATTGCTGAATTATATTATTTATTATATTTTAATCGCTGAATTATATTATTTATTATATTTTAATTTTTGAATTATATTATTTATTATTATTTTAATCTCAAACTCATGAGATTAAAATGATAACAAGTAATTAAATTGAAAAACTAAAACAATAATAAATAATTTTTTTGAAGATACAGCAGATATAAGAAATCTCTTATAAGATTTCATAAATTTAATATCTCAATTTTGTTAGGTGATCATTAGAGAGTGTTATTCGAAAACTCTTAAATAAAATTAGATAATTAATTCTCTAATTTTTATCAACTGGGATTAAGGGTAGTTTTATATTATAAATTTTAATCATTGAATTATAAATTAATTTTACATTAATTTAAGATTAAAAAAATACATTACTCAATGTTTCAAATTATTTTTATTTAGCTCCTCAACGTAATTATTCAAAATCCACAGTATCATACTTTCAAAAACTATTTTATTATTTTAATACTATATTTTCATAAATTATCTTATTATTTTTCATGTTATATTTTTAAAAATTATTTTATCATCTTCTATAAAAAAAATAAAAAATAATAACATAACAAATTTATATTTAAAAAATAAAACAAAAAGATAAATATAGAAAATACCATAGTAAATAAATTAGCCGACACTTATTTTCTCCATTATAGATAAGTCTACGATGTGGGACGGTACCTCTTTCCTTAGATATCTCACTCTTTGGTATGGCATGTTTCAGAATTTAGATATACCACACACAGCTGTATTCCACTCTTTCTTTCTTTCTTTTTTTCTCACTCTTCTCTTCTTCTTCCATCCACTTGCCTTTACACATACATAAACATGTCAAGTTAAAAACACTTTATATAGTTGGAATCCCAATTCTATACTAAAAAACAACCAAAGCAGAAAACGTTGAATTTCACTTCAAAATGAAAGCAACGACCTCATGTGTGTCTTCTACCTAATGTAGGACAATGTTGTGTTCATGACAACTCATTTCTATAACAAAATATAACTTCATTCATAGGCAATCTTGTTAAAAAATAAGTGTGGTTTCTTACATTTTTTACCATTATAGTACATAGAATCTAATTTTGTAATCAGCTTATGTAGTATTCATAAATAAACAACATTTGCTTAAATTTAAGGTTACATCCTTAAAATCCGCCTCTGATTTCTTTTCTCTTGCTTAATTAAATATAACTTGAGATATTTTGTAATTTTGTATTGGTATATCATGCTTACGTCAAATACGAAGATGAAAAATATTTGGTAGACAGCTGCAGTATAAAAAATAATCATATAATTGTAATACGGAAGATAATCATATAACCAGTTATAAAATATGAAGAAAGAAGAATACATATATGCATATAATGTAAAGAGACAAAAATATACCTATATATTATATGAACAAGTTGACTAATTAGCTGAACATATTACAATTGGCTGCGAAAAGTTTTAGAAATAAACTCCCCACTAACATGGTTACCCACATGTGTTTTGTAACTTGTACACATATCTCTATATAAAGATATTAACAATGTGATACCTTTTATACAGTAGAGAGAGAAGATAGAATCTGCACTCAAGCTTCAACAACAGTTCCATGGCTGCGGTTGTTGAAAATGAACAAGATTCTAAACTTGGAATCCCTGGTAATTCTACTACACCTAATAACCAATCATATAACTTCTTTTTTTTTTTACACTGTATAACATATACATGTCTCTAAACACATTTCTTAAAAATTCGGAAATTCATATGTTACTAGCATATAATTCATAATAAAGTTGTCTCTCTTCTCCTCTCAGTTAATATTCATGGTACGTTGTTTCATTATCATCATGCTATATACAAATCTATGCACCATTTTTTTTCAATAATAGAATTTTGTTTGCTTTTCAAGTTATGTTTCATAAAACAGTTCATCTAGATTGAGCTTCTTGTTTAAGAAAATATAGAATATAACAAGAATATTCAAGGATGTGCTTGGTTGTTATAGATACTACACAAAGGATAATCAGTATTCTTAGACTACTGCTCAACAACTCAAGACATGAAATTTTTATTAACCAAGAACTTTCTTTTACTCATGTATAGAAAAAAATATTTAATAGATAATTTTGTATGTAATACACAGACAATAGATAATGAATTATAAAATGTAAAAAGAGAAATATACGTGCGTATATATGGAGTGAGTTGATCGAATGAATGTTTATCATAATCGGCTGCAAAATAAAACTGTAATTTATATATTAAATATTTTTGCTTTTATTCCTTGAACAATATCTATGAGGTGTTACGTGTGTTGTTGCAGATGAAGAAGAAGAGGTGGATGATTCTCCTATTGAGGAGGTGAGACTCACAGTTCCTATAACTGATGACCCAACACAACCAGCACTAACATTCAGGACATGGATTTTAGGATTGGCATCATGCATTATTCTCTCCTTCATCAACCAATTCTTTGGGTACAGGACCAACCCTCTCTATATTTCATCAGTGTCAGCTCAAATTGTTTCTCTTCCACTTGGGAAATTCATGGCAGCAACACTTCCAACAAGAGCAATTCAAGTTCCGTTGACCAAATGGTCTTTCACCTTGAACCCTGGTCCTTTCACTTTGAAGGAACATGCACTCATAACCATCTTTGCTAGTGCTGGATCCAGTGGTGTCTATGCCATCAACATTATCACAATTGTTAAGGCTTTCTACCATAGGAATATTCATCCACTCGCTGCTTTGCTATTAGCACTATCCACTCAGGTGAACATTCATTATTCATTATTTTGGTTGTTGAATCTTAACGTGTTTTATTGCAAAAAGTTAAAGGTGCACCATTATTTTTAGTTCGTATATGGTGAAAGGACGATAGAGATAGATAAAGGAAGAGAGAGAAGATGATAGATATCATAATAAATATCAAAGGAGTATCATAGAAATCCAAGGAAAAAAAATGGAAATGAAATAAAAGATAGGTTTAGTTGTATTTTTATTTTTAAATTATGTTTTATATTCAACAGGTTGATTTTTAAGTTTTTTAATATTTATAATAATTTTTTTTTCTATTGATTAAAAATTTAACTGAGTTTACTAACCTAATATTAAAAAATATATAGCAAATGATATATTGTTTGACATGATTGACCAACAATTTAGTGTTTTTTTATATATTTTATTTTATAATTGTATGTCATCGACCCATTGATATCTATGTTAAACAGCAGATTATTTATTAATTATTTCATTTAATCTATATCATGCAATTTGATCATTCTATTATTTTCTAATATCACATCAATAAATTTTGTTAATTTTTTTTAATACAAAATTGATAGAAAGAATTGATTTTAAGTAATAAAAAATTTATGGATTCAATTATCTTATTTTTAAAAAATCACTTAAATTAAATAAAAAATCATTTTCAAAGATGATTATTCTACTAAGTGATGATTGTGTCCTTCATTTTTAGATGCTTGGTTATGGATGGGCTGGAATTTTCAGAAAATTCCTTGTGGATTCTCCCTACATGTGGTGGCCTTCAAACCTAGTCCAAGTGTCTCTGTTTAGGTATTTCATTATTCTTTTTCTTGTTTGGCATTTTTTTGGCAATATTTTGTTTTCTAATTGGATACATATATTAAAGCTAATCAACACATCTAATTCTTTTTTTACATTTTTGTTGTTAAGGAAGGAAAGAAAAATATTTAATAGACAATTATAATATATAAATAATCAATTATAAATTATGAAGAAAAAAAAAATATGTGTATATATATATATATATATGAACTGGTTGGTTGATTTGATTAATTATTTATTGGAGTTGGCTGCACAATATTATTATTAAACAAATGAAGGAAATTGTTTACCTTGAAAGGAGGAATAATTGAATGTGATTCATTGGTGAAAATGGCAGGGCATTTCATGAAAAGGAGAAAAGGCCTAAAGGAGGAAACACAAGGCTACAATTCTTTTTTCTAGTATTTGTGTCAAGCTTTGCTTATTATGTAGTTCCAGGGTACTTATTCCAAGCAATATCATCAATCTCATTTGTTTGTTTGATTTGGAAAAATTCCATCACTGCTCATCAAATTGGTTCTGGCATGAAAGGACTTGGCATTGGTTCATTTGCCTTAGACTGGAACACTGTGGCTGGCTTCTTGGGGAGTCCTTTGGCAGTACCTGGTTTTGCCATCATCAATATACTTGTTGGATTTGCATTGTTTATATATGTTTTGGTTCCAATTTCCTATTGGAGCAATGTGTATGATGCCAAGAAGTTCCCCCTCATCAGCTCTCACACATATGATTCCTCTGGCTCAGTATATAATGTCACTAGGATTTTGAATGATAAGACTTTTGACATTGATATGAATAGTTATAACAAATACAGCAAGCTCTATCTCAGTATCACATTTGCTTTTGACTATGGGTTGAGCTTTGCATCTCTCACAACCACCATTGCACATGTTGCCCTCTTCCATGGCAAGTAAGTTTCCTTTAATTCACCACATAATAGTACAAATAATATGGTGTGAACTAGGAAACTTAATCTATTATTTTCGTGTAAATTTACATTTAATATGTTTTAATAAGTTTTAAATTTTTATGTAGAGTTTTAGACTAGATTTAATGTATCTTTATTAAATCTTTTATTATTCTATTATTTTCGTATACATTTTTAGGTCAAATTCAATGTATTTAGTATTCCATTTCACCTATAAATGAATACTTTTTGTATCTTTATGATTTTTTCTTCTGTAAATCATCTAACTGTTTTGGTGACTATCTATTTGAAAGAACAATTTATCGAATGTGGAAGAAGACAACAGATGCACTTAAAGGACAGCAATTTGGAGATGTGCACACAAGAATTATGAAGAGAAACTATGAACAAGTACCTGAATGGTGGTTTGTCAGCATTTTGGTTCTAATGATTATTGTGGCCTTGATAAGTTGTGAAGGCTTTGGCAAGCAACTCCAATTGCCATGGTGGGGAGTCCTAATGTCTCTATTAATTGCTTTAGTTTTCACTTTGCCAGTTGGGGTCATTCAAGCAACAACCAACATGGTAACATCCATTCTCCAAGTAGAAAATGTTTTGCATGCAATGCTTTATGCCTTCCATGATAAATCTCCCATTTTTCTTTTCTTACAAAGCTTTTATAGAAGTTTTTCTAAACATACCCTTTTAAATACAGTTCATCATTGCTTCAAATTAGAGATGGTTATTCTCATTAATTATAGAGTAATTGATAACTTGTTTTGCAGCAAACAGGACTCAACGTGATTACAGAGTTAATAATTGGTTACATTTACCCTGGAAAGCCACTTGCTAATGTAGCATTCAAGACTTACGGGTACATCAGCATGGCACAAGCACTCTCATTCCTTGGTGACTTCAAATTAGGCCACTATATGAAAATTCCCCCAAAATCCATGTTCGTGGCACAGGTAATTAAGACAATTAAGATTCAAACAAATAATGTTTTCTTGTCCATTGTTCTATCCAAGATTTCTTGTAGTAGCATGCATGGTTAGAAAAGATATATATAATACAACATATTTAAGAAAAATATATGGTAGACAACTGGAATACGCATGTAACCAAACTGTTCTATGAGTGAGTTGGTTGGCTGTCACTCTTCTGTCAGTGAGTTTACTGGTTAATTGTGTATCAGTTAGTTGTTGGTTACGAAGTAAAGTTGTATATCTGACGTTAAAATATTCTTGTGTGTTCAGTTGGCAGGTACTATAGTTGCATCACTGGTCTCCTTTGGCACAGCATGGTGGCTTCTAACAACAGTTCCAAACATATGTGATGAAAATAATTTGCCAAGTGATAGTCCATGGACATGTCCTGGTGATGATGTATTCTATAATGCTTCAATCATATGGGGAATTGTGGGGCCACAAAGAATGTTTACAAAGGATGGTATTTACTCAGGGATGAATTGGTTTTTTCTGATTGGTCTACTTGCACCAGTTCCAGTGTGGTTACTTGCACGTAAGTTTCCAAATCAAAAGTGGATTGAACTAATAAACATGCCACTCATCATTGGTGGAGCTGGTGGAATACCACCAGCTCATGCAATAAACTATATAAGTTGGGGAGTTGTGGGAATCTTCTTTAATTTCTATGTTTACAATAAGTTTAAGGCATGGTGGGCACGTCACACTTACATTCTATCAGCTGGTTTAGATGCTGGAATTGCTTTTATGGCTGTGATTCTCTATTTTGCACTCCAAACTAGTAATATTTTGGGTCCAGATTGGTGGGGTACTCAAGCTGCTAATGATGACTATTGTCATTTGGCTAAATGTCCTACAGCTCCAGGAGTAGTTGCTCGTGGATGCCCTGTTCTCTGACATTTATCATCCTTTTCTTCAGCAAGATTTTATAGAATCCTTGTGTTTTGTCTTGTCTTTGTATCTCTATTCATTGTACAAGGCCAATAGCAAAGTTGATAAGTTGTACAGACAATATTAAACAGCCAAAAGAAAGAAAAATATTTGGTATATAATTTTAATACGCAGAAAATCAATTATAAAATATGATGAAAGAAATTTATATATATATATATATATATATATATATTATATGTGAGTGAGTTAAATGTCTATTAAAATTGTCTTTAAATTAAAGTTTGAAAAGAAATTATTTAAATACAATCTAGCCTATATGACTTTGATTTTAGACAAACAAATTTGTTCTAAGTTGTAACACAACAACACCACAGGGGTTTGTTTCATAGAAGAGAAATTATTTAATACCCATAATTGATTTTTCTCTAAAATCAATGAATTTATTTAGTTAGTCTTCTAAATAAAATATTTATATTTAAGTTTTACTAAAATATGTTTTATAACTTTAATCATTTATCATTGATAAGTTGAATTTATAAGAAGCTGATTTAACAACACGTTCCCACTGTTATTCACATGTATCATCATTCTTCCATCCGTCCCATCATTTATATTCTTAATATTACAACATTTGCAAGAAAGAAAATTAATTTCTTAAGAAATGATAAGATTAATTTTATAAATGGATAAAATATGTATTTTTTCCTTTAAAAATTAAAAAAAAACAATTGATTTTAATCTCTTTAAAAATTTGTCTTGTTTTAATTTCTCTAATTTAAAAATTATAAAGTATTATCCAAATTATTTTAAGAACCAAAAGTAATACATTTCTAAATTATAGAAACTAAAATACAATAAAATATTTTAGAAAAAATAATATCATGTTTTTCCATTTACAAATTCATCTTATTTTCATATATGTATTAATTTTTTTTATTAATTTTCTTAGTTTGATAACCTTTTTAAGAGTCTCCTTGCAAAGACAAAATTACATTTCACAGTCACCTATAAAGTGTACAAGCCACTTGCATTGCATTGAGCACGCTTTCCAATCGTACTCAAACTTGAATGGTCCATATTGTCCGAGCACTTGTGGGCGCAACATTTTTCAGAAGATTTAATCATAATCACCTCAGACAATTTTGCATTCAAAATGTTTGATTCTTTTGTGGGTCTTGTTCATCACTTGCAATGTTATCACTTGTCAGTGTCCCCACTCACTCTGTCTGTGTATAGCCAAATTTTATCTCATGGAAGTTGTGGAAAAAATTAATCTGAAAAGGAAATACTTTGCAACCATAAATGGATAAGAAAACCAATGGACTAAATAAGATAAAATGGATCATGTTTCAGCTGTTTCTACCATGTTTTGGTCTCAACTCACAAGCATAGAGAATAAAAGAAAACTCCAATTTAGTATACCTACATCCAAGAAAGAAAAGAAAAAGAATTGGATCTGCAACCAAAATCCATTTCGGATGGTAAATATCCTGCTTATACATCTGAGAAAGTTTTGCAAAGCAACTTTCCTATGGTCAAAATCTAGTCCCTAATTGTTCATCATTGAGAATCAAGCATATTCACCATGATAACCTGAATATCCTCCACTTGCAAAGTAAATTAAGCAAAAATGGAAAACAAGGGCCTGATCAGTTGAAGAGACCTGGGTTTAGCCAATCCCTGAAAACACAATAGAATATGGATTGTGTAAAGTTAGTTATAGCTGCATAGATAAATAAAACACTAAGGAAAGAATGAAATGCTGCAAGGCAAAAGCACTTACTTGCTTATGTCATCAAGGTGATCATCAAAATCTACAATGACATTCCATTTCTCTGATTCAATATAGTCCAATAAGACTATATTTGCTGCTGGCTCTTTGAGAGAGAATCGATTGTTACTATCTGCCGGAACCAACTTCCAGTTCTTAGACGTATCCCTAACATACAGCTAAACCATATGAAAAAAGGCAATCTTGGTTAATGTAACCAACAAGAAATAACAATAAACAGAGGAACCACAATAAACTCTTGCAACCATACTTATTAACATGTAGCTGATGAGTTTCTTCTTTTATAACCAAAAAGGGAACACAAAAGTGCTTTCTAAACAAATCATACAATCTGTAACAATAATATAAAACAAATAACACAGAATCTTTAACTAGCATAAATGTTATATGAAGCCATACAATTGTGTGCGCATTACACAACATTATTATTTCATTCTCCCACTCTTCAATTTGGATAAATCTTAGTACATGCTCCGTTTGGCTCAGTTTAGAGAAATTATTGCTTGTTTGTTAGTTTATTTTTCCCCCTAACTTTCCTGACAGAACTTTTAGAAAAAAGCAAAACACATTTATTTGCCCAAACGTGTGGTTCCCCATAATGCTGCAGCATGTGAGAAATCAAACATGAATATTTATCTTTTGAATTAAGATGCGAATGACAGAAAATGAAGCACAACATTAACCCTGACATTTGAATTCTTGCATGCAATTCCAACTTCCAAAATGTCACACGATACAACTAAAGAAACCCCATGCATAAAGATACAAGCCTCCAATTTCCAGTTAAGCTTTCAGGTACATCAGTCTGTCTGAATTTAGGGAAGAGAAATGCTAGTAAAACATTCTCTAATAAACTCTTCTAAAGATGCTCTCTAACATTGACTGAAAATCTAAAGTTTATTGGAAATGAAAAAATTGTGTATCTCACTTATTATTTAATGAGTCGCTCTTTTGATTTGTAGTTATCGATAAAAAGAAACTCAACCGATGGTCAAGAGTTTATTGCTAGTACTCCTCTTTAGAGAATGATGTACCAAAATAATTCCCCAAAACAAGACAGGGAGACCAACAAATACAAATAAACTGCCAATTGTCCAATGTACAAGCAAACTACGGAAGATATACTTTGGTCCTGTTTGAACAAACTTAATCATAAGCACTTATAGGAAAAGAAAATGAAAAAGTAAAATCAACTGAGTTTCTCCTATAAGTTAAGATCAACTAAACACCAGAATTGTGCATGTTAACTTCTATAGAAGATCAATCATCTAACTTCCCCAAAATATTGTGGTCTTGAGTTGATTTTTATCGTATTGGAGAAATTCAATTCATTTTATCTTCTTTATTAACATCTTAATTTCTAACAAATTCAAAAGTTTTCATTTTTCATGATGCCATTGACAAGAAGGGGTGCTTTAGTCCATCCACAAACGTGCTTGAGGATTTCTATATATTTGATATTTGATGATTCAATCAAACGTATTATCATCTAAAGAAGCCCAAATACAATTCATAGAGTGGATAAACACTAGCTAATATTTCCAACAAACTAACTACTCCTAGCAATCATACAACGAAAGATTATAGGTCTTGATGAATTCAGTTCCCAAAACTAAAATTGCTAACCTGCATTATGGCACTACGGTCCTTGCTCTTTTTCAAAGCACCAAGCTTCTTGTTATCTAACTGCAAATAATTGCAAAGGAAAGAAGATAAACAAAGGGATAAAATCAAAAACAAAATCAGCTAAATTCAACAACAAACCAGTAGAACTGCAGCTTGGGGAAAGTAGCGACAGATGTGGTCACCAATATTCTTGGCCACACCACCAAGCTCACTGTCATCAGATCTCTCATTCGCGTGAAAGTATCCCACTATGTTCAACCCTTTTGCAGAAAAATATTCCTCTATCTATCTCACAAAAAATCGCAATTGCCAAAAAAAAATAAATTAGAAGATACCCAGAAGAAAAAAAGACAAACTCAATTGATTAGGTTACATGTTGATTCAAAAAGCATACATTTTTAAGCATAATTTTATAAATAACCAAATGGGGTCAGAACTGAATGGAAAAAAAATGGATGCATAATAAAGCCCTAGAGAGAGTGAGAGAGAACCATAATTAGAGAAATCTCCAATTGGGGAAGAAGAGGAATGTGAGAGTGGAAAAGAGGGACGGCATCGGAAATCTCAACGACGTCGTTGGAAGTGGAGATGCGACCGATCAAGACGCCGTTGACGGCGGAAGTTGGGTGTTTGAGGGAGTGAAGAACGAGTTTGATGTAAGCGTTTTGCGCGATCTCGTACTTCAATCCATTGCTACCCATGGCTCTTTGATTCTCAACACAGAGAGAAAGAGATTCGTGTTGTGTTAGAATGAAAGAAATTTCGAACGCAAAGAGATGCAGATGCAATCAACAGTGTGGACTTCGCAGTTCGCACTTTGTCTCAACTTGCAACGATGTCGTTTTGCCTCATTCTTCGGCTTTTTGACATACATATAGGCCCGTTTTAAAAATAAATACATTAATGGGTCACTACTGTTTGGGCTTTAGCCCAATATTATTACATGGGCTTGTCCGTGCTTAGATCAGTTTCACGATATTGTATAATTCTAGATATCAAAATAAGAATTTAGAGAAAAGTATCATTTTAATTTTTAGCTTTTGAAAATTATATTATTTCAATTTTTAGAAATGATCAAAGCTATTGATTTTTACATTTACTATTCTCAATATAATTTAAAGTTTAAATAATTTTAATAATTAAAATGAAAATTACAAATTTATTTAATTATAAAAATCAAGGAATAAAATGAATAACAAATTATAAATTGTTATTTTGTTTTTTTGAGGCAACTTGTGTTACCTATTTGACTTTAAAATGTATTAATTAAGACATGTATAACAAAGTCCAAACAATCTTATATTAAATTGATAAATCCTAGGTCAAATTATTCTAAAATATAGACCTATGACCGACTTAGGTTAAAATGTTTACGTATCTAACGGAGTTTCATCAATTTTTTTATTGTATATATTTCATCATATTACTTAGAGTATTTATCGAGTATATAAATAAAAAAAAAGTGTTTTTAATAATAAAAAAGTATTGGAAATTTTTATATCAGCATATTTCGAGATAAAGTATATTCGGTTGGAATTTCACTTTCAAGTTAGAAATCGAATTTTCTTACACAAAACATGTATTTATTTATAATATTTTGATAATCATATACTCGTGCACATCAAATTTTAGATAAAACACTCGTATTTTTGTATATATAATCTTATAATCAAAATTTATATTTAAAAATATATTATAAATGACATAAAATTCTTAACGGGATGGTTTCAATAATTTAAGAAAATTCAACAATATACACAGAATTATTAACATAACTATTTATGACGTCATACATCATAAATTTGAAGTTGAACACATATATAGAAAAAAATCTTATTAAAATTTTATTTCAAAAGTTAACATTTTCTTGAGTCACCAAGTGTAAAATATCCACCAAAACTATTGATTAATCTTTAATGAAAAAAATTAATCTATAATCTATCACTCTAATATTTTCTCATTCATCAAGAGATTAAAACTGAACATTTGTGTAATAATTTACATTCATTGATGTAAAAATATTTTTACACCATAAACATATTCCAATTTAATTAAAAAAAAACATATTTTTATACCATAAACATATTTCAATTTAATTATAAAAAACCATATTTTCACACCATAAACATATTTCAATTGAATAAAAAAAACATTTTTTTATAATTTTTTTTTTAAATGAAAAAAAAACAAACACATAGTATATTAATGATTTGTGTTTGTGCAATGTAATAACTAAAACTAATAATAATAATAATAATAATAATAATAATAATAAGAGTGTGTGTGTGAGAGAGAGAAAGAGAGAGAGAGAGAGGAACAGAGAGAGAGAGAGGAACAGAGAGAGTGTCCCTCCTTGGTTGCTGTGTTTGAGTTGTGTTACAGTCAGAAAAAAGATGAGCGGCGGTGGTGGCTCTGCAAATTCTAGGGTTCCGATCCCAAACAATGTACGCAAAATCATTCAAGACATCAGAGAGATCACCGGAAAACAGCACACCGACGATGAAATCTACGCCGTCCTCCGTGAATGTTCTATGGATCCCAACGAAACCGCTCAGAAGCTTCTCTATTTAGGTTTCCCCTTTCTTCTCTTCTCTTCACGATCCATTTCTTCTCTCTCTCGCTTTCCGCAGGTGTTTATTCATTTCCACTTTTTGCGTTTATCCACATGCTTTGTGTTAGCTATGGTTTTTCGAGCTTCACTTCAGTGTTAGCTATGGTTTTTCAACTTTAGTTCGTTTGTGGGTTTTTCTTGCTTTTTTTTTTAATTTGACTTTTTTTTTTCTGCTTCTGTTTATTTGGTTTTCAATTAAGGAGCTGAGTGGAGTTGTGAGTGGCTCTGTGGAGATTCAAAGTTTGGTTTTTTACTGTTTAATGATTGGGAACTTGGAGATTAAAGCATGTACCTTCTTAGGGTTTTGTTTAAATAACGAGGAATTAGTTATAGTACCGAAATATAATAATGATAATAACAGTAATGATAATAATAATAATAATAATAATAATAATCTGTTGTTGGTGTTTTAGTTTTTGATGGTATCTTATCTCTCAGGTTTGAGATTACACGTGTTTCTTATAATTAATGGCTAGAGTTCAGTGTGTTTTGTAATCATTTGGGATTTTTTGAAAAGAAATGTGTTTATGGTATCTTTAAGATTCTCTTTTTGTTTTAGTGTTTTTTATGTTGATTTTTTTTTTTTTTTTTGTTCTCAGATACTTTTCATGAGGTAAGGAGGAGACGTGACCGAAAGAAGGAGGTAAGATTCCCCACAAACCCGGTTCTTGCTTTGTTTTTGTATTTTAGTTGGTTTGTAGTTTGTTGCTGAACCAGTTAGGTGCTGACATCTACTTGTTCTGCTAGTGAGTAGATCTGTTGAGGTGGATGAATCTTTTACTTGTTTATTCAGTGATTGAAATCTAATCATCATTTTGATTGTTGTGAGCTGCTAGGCATGCTCTCATTGTATAATGAGCTGCCAATGAGCACTATGATTGGCAGACTCCATGTTGAAACTTTGTAAAAGTCACTGCTTTTTGTGAATTTTGGAAAAGGTGTGGTTGAGGTTTCTGATTCCGGCCTGTAATGATTTGTGGGATCATTTACTGAGAGTAAAAGACTCAGGTCTTGTTTTGTAACTGCTTGTATATGGTTTTTCTTTATCTGTGTTTAGTAATTTTTTGTCCTGTTATGAGTAAATGTGCTTGTACTGTCCCATCTTTCTCTCTTTAAAATTTTTTATTAGCCTGAGTGATTTGTTTTAAATTCATTGTTTCAGGGATTGAGTGGCAGGGCTTCTGATGAGCCCAGGATAAAGCAAGGTGGACACGGGAGGGGTGGAAGGGGTGCTTCTGGAGGATATTCCTCTAACTTTCCTGGTACAAATTCCGCATCTTTTAGAGTTTTGACTTTGGGATTTTTTATTAATTTCTTCTCTTCTATTTTTGGAGATTCATTTCCAGAGAAGGTCACTTCGAAATCATCTTTCTCGAAAACAAATTAATTTTGGAATGCCATAATCTTTTCTGTTTTTTTTTTAATGTATTAGCACTCTGTGATTCTTTCTCCCAAATTTATCTTACTGAGATCCTTTATCTGAATGTTAAAGAGTTATACTTTTATTTTGCTTAATGAGCTCTACTACATCCCTTTTGAATCCAGCATGATGAGATAAAGTAGCTTACCCTCGCCACCATTTATCATTTGATGCTGATTCAATTTTCTTTTGCATGGACTATTTAGAACATGACTGCTTTTTTAGCATAGAGAACTGTCTTAATTAAGAATCAGAAAATTTCCTGCTAGTGTATTAGCTTGTCAGTTGTGACCCTGTCTTGCAAATTCTGTTGTTAGATGGTGGTGGTGGGAGGAACATTGCTAATAGAAGGGAAAATGGAGTCAATCACATTGCAGAGAGAAGTCACGCCCCCTCTACTCAGCCAGTTTTGCAGAAAACTAAGACTAATACAACATCTCAAGCTACAAGGTTGCAATTTCATTTTATATTCGCTTTAATTTTTTTATTTGATAAAAAGCAAGGCAAGATTCAAAAAGAAACTAAAGAAAGAAAGGTGAAATACCTTTTATATAAAGTTTGTTGGTGTGATGAGAAATACAACAGTGTCAACATCGATGTGATTTTTTATTCTTTTTACCGTTAAATGTATCCTCTTTAATATAATTTTTCTTCTATTGCAGAGATTTGGCTGTTGTTTCCCACGGTGCTGCAAATCAATCCAATGGGAAATCAGGTCATGGTACTGCTGGCCATTCTCCCGTAGATAGTGTACCTAAAAGTAGTTCAGCTGCTAATGATACTGGCGACAAAGAAAAAGTCCAACCTCAAGCTGCTGTTGTTGCTGCAGCCTCTTCCCCTACACAAACCCTTGGCTCAGTTACCAGTTCTGACCAAGGAAAGTCTCTGTCAAATTCTGATCAACATCAATCTTCTTTATCCAGTGTCCATTCCTCTCTGGATCCTGTTGTAGCATCTTCAGTCTCCTGGAATCCTGGTGTCACTGGTGCTATTAATAGGGAAGTCGGTTCTGCTGGACAAAATCATGTTATAGGAAATAAAGTTGTTGTTCAAGAAGTTAATGATTTATCATCATCCAAGAATGAAAAGTTGGGGTCTGTGAATTCAACAAGCAAAACAAATGCCCCACAGAAGTCAAATGAAGTTGAAAATAATTCCTTATCAGAACCCTCACAACTTTCATCATCTTCATCCCTGAATAATTCATTGAGGCCATCTTCCAGCTCCTGTAGTCAGCCACCTCTTGGTAATTTTTGTTTAATCTTTTGAGTAACAGCCCTTGAATTTTATGATCCAACAATTATACCATATGGATACTATCATTGCTCTCCCTAATATAGAACGGAGGACAATGTAAATTCTCAGAAGAGAAAGTGAAGAAAAGCCCACAGGAGTAGGACATAGGTCAGGAAAATAACCTTTTGAAACTTTTCCTGAAGGTATTTTAAGCAAGAAGCAGCATGACAGCCTATAATTTTAATAAGCATGTCACTTGTATGGGTTCTGTTTATGTGTGCTAACCCTCAAATTTTACTTGCTGAGATACTCTTCCTTGTTTGAAGGAATCATCCTAACAATCAAGAATGACCTTTTTTCTCTTAATTCTTTTCAATACATATCTATTTATATCCCTTATAATACTTTTTGGCATGCTCACACGTGTTTCTTAAACAGCTAATATCACAGAGGTTTCAACGTCAGAAGCTTGTGTGCAATCTTCAGCAGGGTTGAAGCAACATGTTACTTTTCCAAACCATTTCCAAGTACCTGAGGCTTTAAAAAGTGGTCTGACATTTGGTAGCTTTGATACTTTTGGCCAAAGTGAAAAATCTAACAGTGGAACTAGTGACAATATCGCATCTCCTGCTCTTGAATCTTCACTAGGAGGTGACAAAGCTGCAACTTCAAGGTTTGCAATTCATATGCTTGTGTTCTTTTTCTTTGCATGTCAAATCACAAATCTCCCTCTTTTCTGTCTCCCTGTGTGCTCCTCCATGTGGATGCATTTCCTCAAAGGCCCTTTTAAATGGTGTAAAAATGATGCATGATTGGATTATCTTAGCTTTGTTCTTTTATGTCAAGCTTATTCAATATAAAAAATAACTACTATCTGCCTGAAAGTTGGTGCTAGGAAGGTGGAAGATTCTCTCTGGAGATATAATTATACCTTTTTCAATGCCCTTTGGCAACCATGAGGCTGGCTTATTTTTTTTCTCATGAACTGTTCTGGTCAAATTAATTGATTTCTCTTCCTGTTACATTGTTATTACTTGTCACAGTGTGCTCCTTTAATTTTTGTTTTGGTGGTATTTCTTGTCTGTATGTAGCAACCAAAGTGCATCATTGACTGCAAAAGGAGATCATCTTGATTATCCACATTCTTCATCTTATTTGATTGAAAAGACACCGGGTACAGAAGGCAATTCTATAACTGGTACTGAGACAAAGGTTGATCAGCCAAAGAAGGAGGCCTTGTTGGGTCCTGAGGGCCAACAAATTCCGACTGTTCAAACTGCTCAAAACTATGGTTTGAATTTCATGTCCACCATGTTAGGTGCTCAGCAAGTTCAGTTTGAGGGAACTGAGCCTCAGTCACAAGATACATCTCGTTTTCCCAGCTTTGTTGTAAGTTTCTCCATCTTTTATTTCTTGGGACCTTTCTCTGCTTGATCTATATCTATATATCTATACATTACTGTAAAAACCATCCAGCCACTGCCAGGTGTCATTGGATGGTATACTGAACTTCTTTTTCCTCTTAACTCACTCTCTTGTAGTTCCTCTCACCCCCTTTTATTTTTTTTTTGTTCACCTAACAAAGCACAGGTACTAATTTAGTGTTTATCAAAGCTGTATATCCCCATGTTTGAATACTCTCTTTTCTAGTTTGGTGTTTTGATATTGGCCCCTTTTTTTTTGCAAAAAAACCGATTTCATTCGTCGACTTGTGAAGGTTAACGCTTGTTTTCTGAAATTTACTTTACTATTTTGTTTAACAAGATTCAGTGGAGGTGTGTCTAGTTTTCAGTTTCTGGTGTTTTGTATCTTTGCACCCTCCCCCCATCCCCAAATTCTTTGAAGACCCCTGCTTGTTTTCAGGAAGGTTTTAATTTAGTGCAACCAATTTTGTGGCTTACCATAATTTTTTATTATTAGGAACCTGTAAGCCTTTTTAAACACTAGGAAATTAAGTTTACCTTGCATTTTCTTTTCATTCTTATAAAAGAAATTTAGTGTATTAAATTAGAGTTTAATGGTTATATATTGTTAGTATAAAAAAATTTCGACCATCAACCAATCAAAAATCATCCTTGGCATGACTTTGAAGGTAGTTACTTTAAAAGTCAATAAACTTATCATACATAGTGGTTTGTAATTAGATGATGGCATAAAAATAATCTTTACACTGCTGGTGCATATATCATTTATTCTTTTAATTATGACTAAATATGTTTTCCTTTCATGTACAAATCTATATGCTTTTTTTTTTCATACTGCAGAATGCAAGTTCTCAGGCTGTGTCCCCTAGCCCATCTCCACCCCTGCAGAGCTCTATACCTGTGCCTCCACAATCGGTTTCTATTTTCAGGCCACCATACCCTGCTAACTTCTTCCCTTATGGCCACTATTACCCTCCAATTTATGTGTCTCCAATACACCAATTTTTAAGCCACAATGGTTTCCCTCAACAGCCATCAGCTGGCAACATGTATCTACCAGCAGCACCTGGGATCAAATTCCCTCTCCCTCAATTCAAGGCAGGAGCGAACACGGGAAATGCAGCTCATATGGGAATTCCTTCTGGATCATTTATCACTCCACCTGTAGGATATGCACCTAGTCCAGTTAATACTGGAAGCTCCGCTGGAAGTGAAGATCTTGCAGTCTCCCAGTTAAAGGAAAACCAGATCTATACAACAGGACAGCTGGTTGGTTTACTTCCTTATTAATGACCTATTTATGTCTCATCCACATTTATCGATAAGAATAAGATATTCTGTTCCATATTGTGGTCCCTGGCTTTCAATAGTATGAATCTTATCTTGTTAAGAGTTTACATGCGCTTCATTGACATGGAGCAAAATTCTTGGATTTTCTGCTGTTACTAGACTAATCTGGTTTTATTTTTATTTTTTTCCTTATGCTGCAGCAGAGTGAAGGCTCAGCAGTGTGGATACCTGCACCAGGCCAAGACATATCTAGTTTGCAAGTTAATTCTCTGTATAACCTTACCCCTCAGGGACAACATCTCACCTTCCCTCCAACACAGGCTGCTCATGGTGCATTTGCTGGTATCTATCAAGCTGGGCAGACAGTAGCTTCACCTTCAACCCTCTTGCAACAATCTCAAGCTGTGGCCGGGTCTGTCGAAACTGTAGGCCCCCCTTCAGGATCTTATCAGCAGCCTCAACCTGCACAGATCAATTGGAACTCTAATTTTTAGGCTGCAAAACATTTTCTTGGTGAGATAATGTTCATAGGCACACATGATGTTGTGCTCAGATGCAGCAAGTATGAACACTGGCCTGATCTGAAGTGTAAATAAAAAAAATGCGGCCAAAGAATGAGAAAAGAAAATTAGTAACTGTTTTTGGTGGAGATATTTGGTGCTAACGATTTTGAAGGGTGCTAGTTGCAGGTTTTCTTTTTTCTTTATTTTTTATTTTATTCTTGAGCCTTAAGTTTATCTATCCCCTACCTCTTCCTTTACCAAAGAGAACATTTAGTTATTGCTATAAGAAACTTGATAATTCCTAGTGATAATATACTAAGCCAAGAGTTGGTAGGTGAGATTTACCAATTTTTCCGTTCTAAATTCTCACCTGTATATTACATTTTGATATCAGAGGACATTTGAGTTATACAGTTTTATTTGGAGCATTAGAATTTTGATATCTATTTTCCTTTAGTAGGGCATTTCAAGTTTCATTATCTTAGACTTTCAGAAGCTTACCTGATTTTGCAGAGAGGGAAAAAGTGCATGTTTATGGATTTTTTGTTTTGAAATTTCTAATTTCTTCTAAACATTTCATATGTATTTCTTTCTTCAGAATATTAAGAACACATTTCTTAATATTCTTTTAATATAATTATGTTTTTTTAATTTTTATTTAATACAATTCATTTGTAACTGATTCTTACTAAATTAAAATTTTAGGCACAATTGTATTTTTGGTTTCAGTAGTATAGTTCTTAGGTGATTTTGATTTTTCATTTTTTAAATTCGCAATTTTAGTTTGTGTTAACTTAACATCTATTATGTGATGGATATTAATTTTGACTTGAAAGCATTGACATATATGTATCGATATGAAGTTGGAATACTGATAGAAGTTGATGTAGGTCTCAATGAATAATAGCTCGATTTTGATTTCCTTATTTTTAAAATTGTATGATTCTGAATTCAATATTTAGGAAATATAGAAAAATTACGTTTTTTTAACCTTATTATTTTATCAATTTTATGTATTTTGACTTTGTTTTCCACAAATTTAGTTTTTCAGTTATGTACTTTTAGTCAATTTGTTGGTTTAACGTTTAATATTTAATAAAACTGCTAATATAATAGTACATTATAGTTCCAAGCCAGTATTTCTATTAAATATTGAATGTTAACTTAACATGTCATATTAACTAAAATCATAATTAAAATAATGGAATCAAATTCGTAAAAAATTAGAGGATAAATTTCACAAAATTAAGTAGATAAAACAAAACTATAACTAAAATAAATTATTAATAGAAAAATATTAATATTTTAAAATAAGAGGATTCATACTTACATTGATATTGCTGGTATTGAATAAAGTAGCTCATTTTGTGATTCTTACTGTTTATTCTATTTCTCTTCCCTCATCGCATGCTATATTTATTGGCAAATGTATACAAAGACCCTTTTCACTATTATGCGCAAATAGGACAAGTACATTTAAGAATACTATGCAAAAGGATCATTTGAGAATGTTGGGCATGGAGCAGTTGGGAAAATATATTGTTTTTAATGGAATCAATTATGGATTGCTTAAACCCCACTTTTTAAGGGGAAAATGTTTTTTTTAAGAAATCAGCCATAAGAAAATTTTTTACTTGATCAATGATCTTATATAAGATATATGCTGAAGCCTTTGAACATCATTTACTTGATCATAATTAAAGACCCTCATGACTCATGGAACTTTGTGAAAAAAAAATAAAAAAATACTACCCTTAAAAAATTTCAACAAGTTTTTAGTGATTGGATTACTCTGACTGATATGTCTATACAAAAAGTGTGGCTGCACTGTTAGAACTGAACCTTAAATGGTTTTTCTTGTATTCATCCACTATATGACTCAGACAATAGTGGTAGCAGTAGTATTTACATTCATATCTGTGTTGTCTTCATTTGTTGATTTTGGCCTAGTTGAAGACATATTTTGCTTTGGAGCCTGCTTGCTTGAATTTTCAGGAGACTCTTGCAAATTCAATGTTGTGTAAATTGACATGCCTGAGAGAGCAACAACTGCACCTCCAATGCTCACAACCCCAGGATCTGACTCGAATAGTACATACCCTCCCAACAGAATCACACACGTCTTAAACTGTCCTAAAACAACATGAGTTGTAGCAGAAGTTGCCCTGCAATGATTCATACATTGTGTCATGTTAGCTCACTAATCTTAATGTTACTCCACCAGGGACCAACAACAACTTTACTTCGCAGCCATCTGCAATACGCAGCCAACCAGTTAACTCACTCACCGAACATATACGTATACATATACATATTTCTCTCTCTTCACATTTTATAACTAGTTGTCTGGTTGTCTGCGTATTGCAGTTGTCTACCAAATATTTGTCTGCTTAAATGTGATCCTTAACTTTAAGAAACAATCGTTAAAAGAAAACATAGTTACAACATATTA
Organism: Hylodesmum podocarpum; assembly: GCA_026586105.1. Taxonomy (NCBI): domain Eukaryota; kingdom Viridiplantae; phylum Streptophyta; class Magnoliopsida; order Fabales; family Fabaceae; genus Hylodesmum; species Hylodesmum podocarpum. The sequence continues at coordinate 928,727 of JALJEV010000519.1, read as the reverse complement.
CATGACACTTCTTATTTAAGTGTCAGTCCTTTACAAAGAATCTACACTTAAAAATAACACTATATGCCAAACATTGCTGTTGAAAGAGAAAGGCAGTCTCACCCTAATGCCAAGGCCCCTGACCACTGCAAGAGAAAACCAAGGAGAGCAGATACAAAAATGGCAGCTGAGTTGTTCACATCCCAGTTGAAGGATAGGACTCCTGGTGGATCTATCCATGGCATCAAAGCTCCAAGGAAGAAAACTGTGATGGGAGTTGTCTTCCACATCAACCTACAATGACATAAGTTTTGAGTCTTACAATTGACAGCCAATTAAGGCACATACCTCAGTTAAATAGTGGTTATCATACAAGTATTTATTGTAAGTAGTTTTTATAATTGAAGGAAAAAATAACCATAAGTTGTTTTTAAAGGAACAAAAAATTTATGCACAATTCTTTAGGTACTGTTTGTAACGTTCTTCAATCAGAATTTGAGTTTAACCTTAGAAATTTGAATGATCAGAAATCAAAATTACATTAAATTATTATGCAGATTACTAATATAAAAATTCAATTCTGTTTGGTGACAATACAGACACTACTAAAGAAACTTTATCAAAGTTTTGTGCGCAATTGTTTATTTCATTTTTTATTCCTATTTAAAATTTACTCAAAAGGACCCTTAAACTAGAAAAATATTTGGTAGATAACTGGAATATGCAGACAACCCGACAATTAGTTATAAATGTAAGGAGAGAAAAATACGTATATGTTCAGTGAATGAGTTGGCTGGTTGGCTGCGTATTACAGTTAGCTGCGAAGGAAAGTTTCTTAAACAATTCCTTGTCATTAAATGAGTTCAAATATGCTGTTAATAAACTCTTCCATCTTCCAAACGCACCCTAACTATAAGTACTTACGCCAGAGCTGTCCAGTTGCCTTGCTGTTGTAAACTAGACCATAAAATCTTATTTATGGCACTTGGGACTATCCAAGCAGTTGCAATTACAGCACCAAACACGTTGAACTCTAAATCTGTTACTGTTGCAACAGCTACACCTGCTGACACGACAGCCAAAGCCAAAACCTGCATCATTGCAATGACATGATTAGTGCATGAAAGGGGTAGAATCAGCTTTACTTCGCAGCCAACTGTAATACGAGTCAACCAGACAAGTCACTCATAGAACATATACGTATTCAGTATTTTTCTCTCTTCAAATTTTATAACTGGTTGTCTGCGTATTACAGTTGTCTATCAAATATTTTTCGGGTAGAATAGTCCTCTTTTTAGATATATGAAATGCTTTACAAAAGAAAAAAGAAAAAGAAGTGAAGGGGAAGAGTGTAACTTTTCACCTTTTTAAAAGAAATGGTTTTTCCAATAAGAATGAATTCGGCAAGAACAATTGTTGGCGTAACAGCAATCTTAGCCATTTGGTAGAAACCAACACTGCATGAGCCAGATTGTTAGCAAACAGTTAAGTTCTAAATCTTTTATTACAAAAGATGTTAAAGCAAGAGTGTGAACCTGTTATACTTGAGGCTTGTGTTTGCAAGGCCAGAGGCAAAAGCCATAACAGCACCGAGTGCAAATAAAGAAGAGAATGGAGTTGTTTTAGATGGAGGGGACACAGGAAGTATTGAGAGTGCTTTGAAAATTGCAAGGAGAAGCCATGCAGTGACGTAGTGTACAAATGTAAGGAAAATTGGATAGTTGAAGCCAACTTTACCCATCACCTGTTAACATAGTTATATATACAACATGTAAGGAAAAATATTTAATAGACAACTGCAATAAAACAGACAACCGACAACTAATTATAAGATGTGAAGAAAGAGAAATAGGTATATATATACGTATATATATTGTGTCAGTGAATTGACTGGTTAGCTGCATATTACAGTTGATTGGCGAAGTAAAAGTGACATGGAAGAGTGCTTGATCAATAGGTTGAACTTCTCCGGACTACGTGGTCTCAGCCAATTTTCATGTCACACATAGTTGCATTTTGTTAATTTACAAAAGAAGTTAATAATATGAGACATACATGGAGATTGGTTGAGACCAAATCATGTAATAATTTATCCTCCAGGTCATCACATTGTGAAATACATGCAAATAAAGAAGCAAATTGTACATACCAATTTGTTTGCCATGATAATTCCAACAGCAACCATAAAATTGAAGGACAGTGCCACCACTGGTCCACAATATCTTTGCTGTTGACGCTTGGCTCCTTCTGAGGTTCGAATTTCATTGTAGAGAGAGGCTCTGAGTTCTTCCAGTGCTCTACCTGATAGTTTGATTCATTAGAATTTGTATTAGTAGAAGAACAAGGATATTGACATTAATTTTGATGAGAACTATCTCAAATCATTTTATTGCAAATAGGAAGATTGAAAACATCATTTGACACATAATAGGAAGGTGAAGATAATACTAATGTAAGATTAAGATAGTTGAGATCTATTCATCAAGAGTTGAACATTACAAAGTTCAAAATCCAATTCCACCAGAAAAGAACCAATATATGAACAGTGGTAAAAGAGAAAGTTTGATATACATTATGCAAATCACATATAAAAGCATTTGGTTGCATCACCTGCATGCAATAAAACTTTGTTACAATGATTTCATATCATATCATATATCAAATCAGCTAAGAAAATCAGAAAAGACCTGCATCGCCAGCATCACTGTCTTTCCTTTTAACAAACTTGCGTATATCTTTACTCCACAGTGAATCCAACAACCCCATAACAATCTAGCCTATTCATGGACTTGGATCAGATATTCAATAAAAATGCTAAACACTCTTTGAGAAAGAACTATCCTAAATACAAATCAGATAGAGAAAGCCAAAACAGAAAAGCAAAGATAAAAGGGTCATATAAATATGAATGAATGAGCCATGTTGCTTAGAATACAATCAATGTATGCAACAGAAAATTGACATACTTGAAGGAGGGGTTTTACAAAATGCATGAAAGAAAAAGAAAAAGACAAAAAACAAAAGTGAAGGGAATTTACTTTGTGTTCTAGGAGAATAATGCATCTGATGAAACTGCCAACAATTTGGCAACACGTGTTTCTAAATTCAAGCTACTAGAATACTAGGTTGGAGTATTATTAACACCTGTCTATTTTTGTGTGTACTAGAAAATTGATGTAACACTTGTTTTGATTTACGGGGAAGTTAAGGTAACATCATGAAACATTGTTATATGATTAAGAAATAGTCAAGAAGACACTTGTAACAATGAGCGTTATGCACTCTTTTAGTTTTTGGTAACATTGCCTAATCTTATGGATACAACGTTTTCTGTGAAAAGATATATATCATAACAAAACTTGATGCAAATGTTTCATCAAATCATGTGCACATTTCTTCATATCCCACCAACTGGTTGGTACCATTAACTGTGAAACTGAAGCAAACTTTCTTTTCTTCTATGTATAGTAAACTTGTATTTTATGCTTCAAATTCAAAATAAATTAATTTTTTTAGTACATTAATTATATATTGTTTATGATAAAAAATTTATATTGTGAAAATATTAAAATTATTTTAAAATAATAAATTGAAAAAGATAAATAATTAAGAAAATGTGGCTAAAGATAGAAGGAAGATGATTTGAATGATTGAAAAAGAAACATTTTAGGTTAGTTGAATCAAGTTAAATCCACTCTTTATATTATTTTCAACTATAAATGCTTTTTAGTTTGTTTGTTTTTTTTTTTTTTTTTAAATGAGAACAGTTTTATCAGTTATTATCACTCTCATTGAACTACTTGTCTTTTCATAATATTGTATATTAAGTGTTTAATATTGTATGCCTTTTAAAATATATTTTTAATTTAAATTTCAAATTTTATTTGGTTTAGCAACTACTTTTATCTTTTTTTGGATGAATTTTAACTGATTATCACTTTTAATCTATAAAAGTAATGTTCTTTTATCTTTATTCTTATATATATTTTTTTATTAATCAATTACCTCTTTTGATCTATCTGCTTCATCTGTATTTCTAAATCAATTTCCAATTATTTTTTAAAACTAAATTATCACTAATAACAAATTTATATTTTAAATTCAAAATATAACTTATATGTTACTATATATATATTATGATTTTAATTACAAATAATTTATATAATTTAAAATTTTTATTTATTTATAATTTAAGTTATATAAAATAAATATTTATCTAGTGCATTCTATATGTTAAAATACTAGTTTGAAATTAAAATTAAAAAATACTAGTTAGTGTATAAACATTTTTCTTTTTTATTAAAACATTAATTCTTAACAATACTTTCATTCAACAATCAAGTTGATTTTAATTTAGATTTAGACATAATTCAAAATACAAATTAAAATTAAAAATATGTGGAAATTACTATTATCAAAAAGCGAAAAAATTTGTTTCAAAAAGAATAAAGTATAATAATATAATACCAAAATAAGTTAAAAGTATCTTACTTTTAAAAATGTTATATAGATCTTAATCAAAGAGATAATATTTTAAGTTTGAGGATTAAAATATGAAAACAGAATATATTCATTTGACATAATTTCAAATAAATCACTTTGATCCTTATCATAAGACTAAATTGATTAAAAAAAATTAAACGTTACATATTGACACCACACATTTTCTTTCCATTCAAACGTTTATGTACTAAAAAGATATAATAACTATAGCAAAAAAATAATAAATTACGATAATATTTCATGAAATTTGGTGCAATTATACAGGTTTTTTTTTTATTTATTTTTATATTAATTTTTGTAAGTTTTAAAACATTAGACTATACTCTCAGGAAAGGTGAAAAAATGGTTAAGAAAAAGGAGAGAATACTTATGTAATTAAATAAATTTTAAGATATAGTAATATAATTTACTAAAAATTATATATAATAATGCATTTTGATTTGCATATTTTTTGATAAATATTTTTCATTTATTGTAGGTATCCAAATTCTAGTTTCAATTTTGTAAATACAAGAATTGGTGTTGTGTGTGAGTGTTAGTCCAGTCAATCATTTGCCATGTACAACAAAAATCTAATAAGATTTTAGTCTAAGTAGTTTATCATAAATTTATCATTTAAAGCATAATTAAGAATGGTGAAATGAGGGCCCAATGAATTAAGCATTTAGCTTGTTGGGTTAGGCCTAATTAATCTCTTTATTATATGAAATACAAACATCTGCTTTCTACACTCCCCCTGTTAAGTAAATCTACTCCCCAATCTCAAATTTTTTATGGAATTTTATTAACAAAGGGAATTCACATGCCCCCTAGTTTCCTTGAAGTATACATTTCTCCAACAAAATGTAGAGGGATCAAAATAAGTTTAGTATAACTCATAGCTTAAGGGTAATGGCTAAATAATTAATATTAAAATCATATTGGAGATATGTTAAAATTACAATGACATGTGTTAATAATTTTTTGATATAAACATTTTCCTTATCTGTTCCTCTCATATCTTACATGTTTCTCACTTAATCTTGTGAGAATTGATTGATAAAATGAAATGACTTCTTATCTTTTTAATAAACATCTACTCTTTCTGTCTGTTGATTCTCTCAATAATGCATTCAATTTACTATTATGAAAAAATGTATCAGTATTTGTAACATTCAATGTTATATCTATCATGAAAAAACAATCATTTTTAATTCCTTAGTTTTTGCCTTGATTTAATGGTGAACAAACTCAATTTTCGAATGTTTTGTAATATTAAATTGGTTGTATCAATAATCGGACAATAAAATTATTAATTCAGATAATACTATCACAAATTACTCAACCAAACATTTCAAAACAAGCATGATTAAAAATTATCGATTAAACTGAGAACGTCAGGTATACAAATTATACAATTATATTTCACAGACAATTACAATATGTAATCAATTAAATAACTCACTTTTATATATATATACACACGTATTTCTCTTTTCACATTTTATAACTAATTGTATTATCGCAAATTACAGCATTGACCATCCCACTTATATACAAATCAATGTTGTCAGGAAAAAGCATACATAACAAAAATTATATGGTCTTCCAAGCACCAAACATTTGAAAAAGAAAAAAGAATCCACAAAATGGAATTCACTATTTAGTATCAATCACATAATTTCATCAAATTTTCATTGTAAAAGAACTATTTTTTTTTCTAATGAGATTGAAGACGTGCAGAAGTATATTTCATTAACATTTAGTTACTTACCAAGCCAATTTACACATGTTCTTGACATGTACTTAGGACAAATAGTAATGGTTGAGTTCAAAGGATGTGTTAGAACAAGACTCATGCCTTTAATGGACCAAGAACTTGGCATGAAAAGTATGTGGCTCACCCACCAAAACTCTAACCTCCATATATAGGCAGGCTATTGGTCTGATGCAGTTGACTCACAATATCTAACTATATTATTTGGCTTCAAACAAGTTTTGATTAGCATCCAAGATCATGGAGAATGAAAGAGAAGATGAGATTGAGAACATGTCAATGTCACCCCCTTCTCCTGGCTCCATGCAGATTGCAGGAAGCAATGGTTTTGGTCACAGCATGGAGTTCATGTCTCAGGCTTACCTTCCCAATATGTATTCAGAGATTGACATCAAAGTTGAGGATTCCAATTTCAACCAAGACCCTCCCCTCCCCATTTATCTCAAGGTAGAGAAAAAATGGTTAAATTCTACAACTTCATAAGGAAATTCTTCCCCTTGCATTAGGAGAAATTATTAAATAGCCTTAGACCACTACATTGTTAAATTTTTTAATTTACATTACATGATAGAATATTATCATCAACAGTGTTATGTTACTAATTGTGTAGTTATGATTGCTATCATTTGCATTCAAGATTCTCATTAATGTGCAGTTTGAAGATGTAGAGTTCAAGGTGAGAGATAGCAGAAGGGTTTCCAGCAACCCTGTGAAGACAATGATGCCAAAAGCTGCCACACAAAAGCACATTCAAGAAGATAAATACAAGAATATTTTGAAGGGTATGACAGGAAGCATTGGCCCTGGTGAAATTCTTGCTTTGATGGGTCCTTCTGGTAGTGGGAAGACAACCTTGTTGAGAGTTATAGGGGGAAGATTAGTTGACAATGTAAAGGGGAAGATAACTTACAATGATGTTCGATTTAATCCTGCTGTCAAGAGGAGGTTAAAAAGCTTCATAAACATTAGCATCCATGTCATGATGTCATGACTAGTGACATGTACTTAGATCTTTTAACAGACCATAAATAGTAATAGTATATGCTAATGTTGTAATCTTCTGTTTCTTTGTATTGTTTTCTGCTTAATAGGATTGGATTTGTGACACAAGAGGATGTCCTTTTCCCAGAACTTACAGTTGAAGAAACATTAATCTTCTCTGCATTCTTAAGGCTGCCATCCAATATGAGCAAGCAACAAAAATATGCAAGAGTGGAGAACACAGTCAAGGAGCTAGGCCTTGAAAGGTGTGTGTAGGATAGGTCTACACTTGATATTTAGACCTTATATGTGATTGTTGAAGGCTCAAATTAACTACATGTTCTCCCAAAAGAATGATATAAAACTGTTTCCCTAAATAATCTCTTGTATAACCATAGATGTCGGCACACAAAAATAGGTGGAGGATATCTTAAAGGCATATCTGGAGGAGAAAGGAAGAGAACCAGCATAGGCTATGAAATCCTTGTTGATCCTTCACTTCTGCTACTTGATGAACCAACTTCAGGCCTTGATTCCACATCTGCAAACAGACTCCTTCTCACTCTTCAGGGACTTGCCAAGGTATCAGTGAAAGAATTTAACTATCATTTTAATAACATGATTCATGTCCAGAACCACACCATTTGGCAAAATGTGCTGAAATTAAAATACTTTTTGATTTGCACTCAGGGTGGAAGGACCATAATCACAACAATTCACCAGCCATCCAGCAGAATCTTTCACATGTTTGACAAACTTCTTCTGATATCAGAAGGATATCCTGTTTACTATGGAAAGGCTGGGGACTCAACTCAGTACTTTTCATCCTTGAGTTTGAACCCGGAAATACCAATGAATCCTGCAGAGTTCTTGCTTGACTTGGCAACTGGACAAGTGGATAACATAACCGTTCCACAAGATATTTTGAAAGATCCAGAATCTGCTGACTCTTCAAGGGCTGTTATTAAAGTAAGATTAAGTATTATAACTCTTAGTATATGCATGTTTTCTTTCATCCCCACTTAATAACTGTTCCTTTATTATGTTAGTATCTTCAAATGAAGTACAAAGAGATACTGGAACCAAGAGAAAAGGCACAGAATCATGGAGTAGCAAACACACCAGAAAATCTTCAGCTAGCTATCCAGGTTAAAAAGGACTGGACTGTGAGTTGGTTGGACCAATTCGTTATTCTTTACAAGAGAACATTCAGAGCAAGATGCAAGGACTATTTTGATAAATTAAGACTAGTTCAAGCACTTGGCATTGCACTTTTGTTGGGGCTACTTTGGTGGAAATCTTCAATAACCACCGAGGCTAAAGTCAGAGATCAGGTTGTAATTAAGTTTCCGTGTATTGTTTTCACATTTTACAAGACTGAGATTAACATTAGAATGAGTAAACTACCTTTGGTGCAGGTTGGTTTAATGTTCTATATCTGTATATTCTGGACATCTTCATGTATTTTTGGAGCAGTCTATGTCTTTCCATTTGAAAAGGTATACTTGGTGAAAGAAAGAAAAGCAGATATGTATAGACTGAGTGTGTACTATGCAAGCAGCACTTTGTGTGACATGGTGGCACATGTTTTATACCCTACTTTTTTCATGCTAATCTTGTATTTCATGGCTGGATTTAAGAGGACTGTTGCTTGCTTCTTCCTGACATTGTTCGCTGTGCTGTTGATAGCCATAACAAGTCAAGTAAGCTATGTCAAGACTCATAATAAGTAAAATTGTGTCATCATTTGTTTGAAGCTTCAATGAATATGATGTTGTTAATAGGGAGCAGGAGAACTATTTGGAGCTGCAGTTATGAGCATTCAAAGAGCAGGAATGGTTGCTTCTTTGATTCTCATGTTGTTCCTTCTCACAGGTGGCTACTATGTTCAGGTATGTTAGCTATGCACAACAAGTAGCAACTTTGCAACTTTATTTTTTTGTAACTTTACGTCAACTACAGTACGCAGCCAACCATCCAACCCACTCACAGAACAGAACATATACGTAGACATATACGTATTTCTCTCTTTTATATTTTATAACTAATTATCTGATTGGCTGCGTCCAACTCACTCACAGAACATATATGTAGACATATACGTATTTCTCTCTCTTTACATTTTATAACTAGTCTATCAGTGGTGGTATACAATCGGTTTACGTACTAATGGAGATCTTTATACTGGAGCTCTTTTTCTGGTTGTCTTTGCATTGTAGTTGTTTACCAAATATTTTTTCGCAACTTTGGTTGTTTAGAAACCATTGGACTTGTTTGTTTAGGAAGTGAAGTTTGGTGTTCATTGGTAAAGTTTTTGAAAAATTTAAAAACCTTGCAATGTTTGATTGTGTTCCAGCACGTACCGAAGATGATGCAATGGTTGAAGTATTGTTCGTTTGTGTACTATGGATTCAGACTTCTTCTAAAAGTGCAGTATTCAGGAGACCAACTATATGAGTGTGAAAGTGCAGGAGGGTGCAGAACACTGCAGAGTTCACCAGCATTTGACACTGTAAATTTAAAAGGAGGCTTAACTGAAGTGTGGGTTCTTATAGCCATGGCAATATTCTTCCGTGTCTTTGCTTACTTCTGTCTCCGCAGAAGAATTGACGTTTGCAATTAGTCTCTTCTCAACACACATTTCAGAAAAAGTGTGTATCTGTTATTGTGTTTATTTGTCTTGTCAGAAACACTAAAAAGTTGATGCAGAAAAAGAAAATGTAAGAAAAAAGAAATACTGTGTATTCAAGCTCTGCCAAGTAACAATCATATTAAAGAAATTCACTTCATAATTGAGTAATCATTGTTCAATCTAGTATCTAGAACTTCAAATAATTTTGGTTGATTTTTTCATTAAATGTAATGTTTTGTCTTCTTTTGTAACTAAGATCACTTGCTCTAGTTGAATTGGATATAAATTATGAACCCAAAGGTCTATTCTTTTTTAATTGTAAATGGAATCATATCCTAAATTACAAGATTTATGATTAGTAATAAAATATATGTAATTAATAAAGATATAGTAAGAAATCAATAACTAAGACGAATAACTATAAAAACATGGGAGGGGATATAAACATCTTAAAATTTGTTCATATATCTTATATATAAACATCTTATCAAATTAAAAGAATCTAATCAAAATCATAAAATTCTTATAATTAAACTTTAATAACTTATTAATTAACATTAAAAATACATATTTATCCACATTTACGTATCAAACTTGTAATTTAACAAAGAAAGTACACTTTGTGACATATAACACATAAAGTGTGACAGGAGTAACTAATAACTCAAATCCTTTATGTACATAATATCAGAAGTTCAATACTTGAATAGAAAAACTATCTGTAAGTAGAAAATCATGCCATAACTAGTATTTTACACCTTCTGAGATCATTCTCCATCATGGAAATATTTCAGGTGTACTTGGAATTTTTTCCTTAGAGTAATATATTCAAGATATAAAATAAAAAAAAAATTGATTATTACTCAATCAATGAAGTCAAAGTGAAAAGATGAAGATTGGAATGATTCATGAGAACACAACTCAACACACACACATGAAGGCAAGTACCAATTCCTTTTTCCAATCCTTTTACTCCATAATTCCTGCCAGTTTCAAAAACTGCATAGCTGCAATCTACCTACATTTACCAAACAATTTTTATTCAATTCAAAAATATTTTACTTTTGCCAACAATTATAATATGTGATTAATTAACTGACTTATTTATATAAAATATATATATATATATATATATATTTTACTCTCTTCATATTTTATATATATACATATTTTTCTCATTTTATATATTTTATAATTAATAGTGTACGTATTATAATTATCTAATTTTATAACTAAAAGCAATATAATTTTACTATAATATGAACTGCCACAAATAATTAATCAAATAATATAATTTTATTATAATATCAACTGTTATAAATAATTAATCAACCTTATATATATATATATATATATTAATTTTAAATTTTAAGACGAAGAATTTTCAGACAATATCTCAATTCAAATTTTATTATTAATTATCTGAGTATGATAAATATGTATATAATTTTTCTTTTAAATAAACACAAAAACTTAGATAATATATCTCTTTCTTTTATTAGCCATTCAGTTCTGACACAACACAACACATTTAGTATTCAACTATTACACAACATTATTAACATCGATCTCTCTATCTGTCATTTTCAACTTGTTTTCTTTCAACTGTCATGGAACTTGTCCCTTACTCTGACAAAAACTCTTCCACCGCCACTCCACCTTGGCACGACATGTTCCGATCTGCTTCCCTCCGAAAACCCACCACCGTTCCTCCGCCGCCCGACGCCTCCAAAAAAGTCAACCCCTCCGGTGACTCTGATGCACGCCTCGCCCTCTACATAGCCATGGCTCACGCTGGCCTTGTCTTCACCATTCTCATATTTTTCTCTCTCTACAAACTCCTTCAACAATACCTCAAACCCCTTCAATGGGCAATTCTCTGTTCCATCCCTCTCAGACTCATTCACCAAACCATCGTTTCGTTTTGGTCTCAACCTCTCTCACTTGGCTTCACTCACACTCTCCTCGCTCTTCCCCTCACCGTTTTCACCGTCTTCATCACCACCCTTGTTGAGATTCGTCAAGCTTTTTTCACAATCGTTAAAAAACAAAACTTTGTAAATGGAAACCTCTCTGCAAAGAAGCGTAGTGGGTTTTCCACTTTGCTTCGTTTACTTATGTCTTTTGGGGTGTTTGTTGTTGCTTATGAGAGGCTTGGTGCTGTTGGGTCTTTGTTAGTTCTTATATTAGGCTTTGTTCTCAGTTCAAAGAGTGTGGATTCAACTTTGCATCCTTTTGGGAGTGATAGCAGCCTTGGACGCAGTGCAATTGGTGCGTTTTTCACTAGAGCGGTGTTGAAGAGGTTGAAAACATTTGTGGCTGTTGGGTTGATTGTTGGCATGATTGTTGGGTTCTTGAGTGGGGTGATTTTCTTCTCTTATAAGATTGGTGGTGAAGGGAAAGGTGCGGTGATTTCGCTGAAATTGCGAGTTGAGGAGAACAATTATGCTGAGAGAATTGGTGTGAAGAAGTGGATGGAGGAGAATGATGTTGCTGGAATGGTGGATAAGTACACTAGTCAGTTTTATGTGACGGTTTCTGATCAGATTGATGGCTTGGCAATGCAGTACAATATGACAGAATTTGTGACAGTTATTAAGCAATTTGTAATAACTGGTTCTGATAACAGTACTCACCCTACAACGGTTTCTTTAATGGAGCCTTCACCGCACATAGAAAAGGTTTTGAGTTTGAAGGGTAAGGTTAGGAATAGAGAGTGGGGGGAGATTTATGCAGAACTTGGTACCCTTTTCCAAGAGCTTATAATCACTAGAGAGGATTTGGTTGAGAAGGCAAAAGGGTATGCAGTTAAAGGGATGGATGTTAGTCAACGTGTTTTGGCTAGTAGTTCAAGTGTGCTTGGGAGTGGTACAAAGTTTGTGTTCTCCATTTTGAATTCCATAGTCTCTGGTGCTGCAGAGGTTTTCAATTTTGTGTCTCAGACAATGGTGTTCTTCTGGGTTTTGTATTACCTCATAACATCAGAGTCTGGTGGGGTAACAGAACAAGTGATGCAAATGGTTCCGATTTCCAACTCAGCCAGGGTCAGATGTGTTGAAGTGTTGAATAGGGCTATTTCAGGATCCCTTTTGGCCACCGCTGAGATTGCATTTTTCCAGGGGTGCTTTACTTGGCTTTTATTTAGGCTATTCAGAATACATTTTTTGTATGTGTCAACTGTTCTTGCATTCATTAGCCCTTTGCTTCCAGTATTTCCATCATGGCTTGCAACAATTCCAGCAGCAACACAACTAGTGCTAGAAGGAAAATACATAGTGGCCATTTTCTTGTCTGTTGCTCACCTTTTCGTCATGGATTATGGAGCAACTGAAATTCTTGAGGATGTGCCTGGACACAGTGCATATCTTACTGGACTAAGCATCATTGGGGGAATGGCTCTGTTTCCATCAGCTCTAGAGGTAAATCGTTATCCTCCATGTTTTCATGTCCTGATATTTTTCAGTTGAGTTTAATTTCTATGCAAGTTACATTGTCTACTGATCAGGAATCATGCTGACTTTTAAGGTAGTTATGGTAAAAGTTTAACAAATTTATTGCCATACATAATAACTGTGATTGGATGACACTCTACATTTTCGCTGCATCAACTATTTACACATTTTGTATAGAAAAATATTTGGTAGACAATTGCAATGCGCAGACAACCAGACAACTAGTTATAAAATGTGAAGAGAGAGGAATACGGGTATATTCTGTGAGTGAGTTGGCTGGTTGGCTGCGTATTGCAGTTGGTTGTGAAGTAAAGTTGTTTTGTATATGCAATTTAGACAAATAGTCTCTCACATTGTCATTTTTATATTAACACGAAAGTTCTAACCTATATTTGTTCTAAACATTTGATTGTTTAGCCTGCATAACTTGATTTGAATTGTTGTCTGCATTTGTATATTCTGTGGGTGAGATCCAATGAACTGTGGAGTAATAGCTCAACTCAAGTGTGGTTTAGGTTATGAGTGAACTAGTATATATAGACGAACTTCTCTTGTATTCCATAACATTGCTGAAGGAAACACTTGTTTCGCAGGGGGCTATTCTGGGGCCATTGATAACTACAGTCATGATTGCTCTAAAGGATTTATATGCTGAATTTATTTTGGGTGAACCTGATGACAAGGTAAAGCAGAAGGCAAATTAGGCCTCTATTTGTATATATCTGCAGTTGAAGATGGCTGCTAGTACATTGTTCTTTGCCATTCTATCGTTGGAGTGTGTCTCTAGGCTCGTCATTTGTTTGTAATTATTATTTTTTTTGGTCCATATCAATTTTTTTATTGTGATTGACTAGATAGGACTTTGTTTTCTTCTTCTTTTCCCTCCATCTTACATCTTACGTGTCACAACTATTTTAACTTTTTATACCAAAATATATTTGATAGACAACTGTAATACGCTGATAACCAGACAATTAATTGCAAAATGTGAAGAGAGAGAAATATTATATGTATACGTATATGTTCTGTGAGTGAGTTGGCTGGTTCGCTGCGTATTGCAATTGACTGCGAATAAAGTTATTTTATACTAAGTAATGCTCCATAGGTGTAATAGTGCCGTACATTTAGTCCTGTATTGTATTTATGAAAGAATTTTTCTTATTCTTTGTACCAGAGGAAATATGAAATAAAAGAAAACCACATGTAAGTCTCTGCTGTATAAAGTTTCCTGCAATTTTCTTGGATTTAGCCATTGAGTTTGAATCCACACATCTTCATAGCTTTAACATTTGAGCTGTATCATAAAAAGAACTATTATACTTATTTAGTTACAAGTATCAGTTCTATATTGATCAAAAGGATTAGTAAACAGCCTCTTCTCAGTTGTGGATATTGTTGGATTTATTAAGATCTATATCAGGCATAAAATCAGACGTGCATATTTCAATGTGCCTAATTATTTGCTGCTAATATGTACAGACTAGTTATTCTTAAGTTTCTTTTTGTATATAAAAGGAGTTTAAATTTGCACTGATACAATCTAATTAGACTTAGTTAGAACTAAATTAGTGATTACATTTGATTTTGTTATAGCTTCAATAAATGATGATATAAATGTAATAAATTCAAAATAATTAAACATATAAGGATAATGTGTGTAATGGCTAAATTTCCATAGATCAGACAGGAAACAATAAATAAATCACCATTTTAATCCCTTAAAATATGAAAGTTGTATAATGACTATAACATCTTTCACCAACTAAAGTGATAATCATATTACATTTTGAGAATTATAACATCTTTTAGGAACTAAAGTGATAAACATATTATAAACATATTACATTTTTGAAAATTATAACATCTTTCACTAATGAACTAAAGTTATAAAAATTTTCACGAACTAAAGTGATAAATATTACATTTTTAAGAGTTATAAAAAATTAAAGTGATTCATTGATTAAATGACCTGAATCATTTACTTTTGTGGACAAAATGGTATATGAAATAAAACAGGAAAAATTATGTGCATCTAACAGTGGCAATTCACAGCTTTGACAAACAATTATAAAGAGGATTTGAATGACGGTAATCTGATAGCATAAGGATCGACATAAAGAAAGGATAACGACTTGTTGTAGTTAAGTAGGAGGCTTTTGTAGGGTACACTCAGTATTTGACTATTGACTTTGACACACACAAACGTATATAAAATATTGATTGTGAAAGTAGTATATACTCTATAATAATAAAATGTAAGTGTTACGTGAGGTGTAATGAAAATAATTGAGCATTATCCTGATGATGGAGCACACCACAAGAAACACAAACACATAAGAGTCATCAGGACTCTAAAACATACACGGAATCTTTATATGGAATTTTATAACAACAAACTTGTCCATCAATAACTTAATCATGAATAGCTTCATTAATAAAAAGGTTAAAAACAAATTTAATGTGATAGCTTAAATCAAAAGGTTTTCTCTTCTCATATATATTAGTCTTAATCTTTTGCGTTAGGCTTTTTTATGTTTTCCAAGTATTTAGGTTATTTTCTTTGGTAAGAGGTATGAATTTATATTTATATTTTTTTAAAAATTTTATTACTTCTAATTTATTTCTTTTTTATTGATTGGATCCACTTTTTTACTGGACACGTCACTTCGCGTGTTTTTGAGTTGGCCACTCAGAATAGGACGCATGGTCAAACCCATGTTTTCTTTACCAGCACGCCGACATAATTAAAAAAGTATCATTTAAATTTTTTCATCAACTTAAAATTGACCGGAAGTCACATCTACTCATCCTTGGTAACGTCATGACGACACTTACATGTCACATCCCTTAGCCTATATATATATATATATATATATATATATATATATATATATGCATATATATATATATATATGCATATATATATATATATATATGCATGTGTACACACAAGGAGTATAATCTATTTAAAAACAGACATTATCTTATACTCATACATTTGAGTCTCGTATCTAGAATACCACAGTCACATGCTAACTTGATTGTTGAAGTGTCTTTTATAAGTATATTACCCACATCCTAAAGAAAGTCGGCCTACTATATCATATTATCTATAGAGAACCTCACATTCTCTTCGATCACTCGTGTAATAAAAAATAAAAATTAGAAAAAATCACTATAATTATTGTAGTCATTTTTATATAGCTGATCGATTAGTTATTATTTATTGATTAATGACTTGATTATCAATTTGAAAAGAACTTCAAATTATATAACCAATAATAAAAAAATATCACAATACTACTTGATGGTAAAAAAACAAGTTAGTGCTATATAATTATTATATATTGAATAATTGTATGTTAGTACAAATCATGAAAATTTTAGTTTATATATATATATATATATGTTTAACTTTGGAGTAACCCTTCCAAAGTTGGTCAAACAGTTTCTAATGAAGAAGTTGGAATCATAAGGAAAAATTATGAAAATTCTAAATTAAAAACGTACATCATTAAAAATAATTTATGTCTATTCTAGAAGTTATGTGATGAATTTTAAGTCGGCAATGAAATTTCTAGGACATAGGTTTGATTTTGCATTCTTTTTATAAATCAACCTTTTGCTTCAACTTTGAGACTTTTATTTTTTATTTTTTATTATATATTTTCTCCATATACATGAAGAAGATAGAGTTTGAACTTCAAATTCAATTGTTCTCATTTCTTATCCATTTTCTGAAAGTGATTGTTTTCCTTTACAAGATACATCAATATTAACACGTTGCTATGTTTCACCGTCCAAATGGGGTCAAATTTGATTCTAATACGTCATAATCAAGCTTAAAAGACGTGTTTTATTCGTTAATTATATTTTAATTTCTTAAGAATATGGCTATTTCAGCAACACTTGGCAATTCTTAATGGTAACACATGGTCTAATTTTAATCATTTAACTATTCAAGCAACTTGTTGATTAATAAACATTTTCCATATATTCTGATATGATTTTCTTTGATGTGTATTAGTGAAATTATTATGTTGATTATAAAGTTGATGGAAACCTTTTGTTTTTTAAATAAATAAATAAAATTAGAAGATATTATCAACCCTCAATATATTTCTCTCTTGTCTATTCAGAATAACAATCATACGTACATTTGAAATTTGAACACTTTGCTTCAATTTTGAATTAACAACTCGTTAATTTGACCTTCACTTTTCAATATTTTGGGCTATAATTTAGGCTTTTCCATGTTTAATTTTGAATTTATTGTGACCAAATAGAAAATTAGGTATAGTTCATACTTTGAGTCGAAAATTCTATATTTTCTTTTCTTCCTTTTGTCCTTTTAATTTTCCACCTATATATGTTAATTTCCCTTTTAAGCTCCCAGGGTCAAAAAAAAAAAAAAAAAAAAACTACAGCTGCTTTTTTTTCCTCTCTAGAAACTGAACTGAAAACATTTTGGAATTAAGTTAAAAATTAATTTATCTTCAATTTAATTGGATATGTTTTATCTTTGAAATTTGTATATAAAAATAAAAAATATGAAACTCATCACTTCCTTAGATATGCCCTAAATTTGATTGACTAAAATAAATGAAGATTAAATTTATATAAATATTTTTAAAAAAATAAATGAAGATTAAATTTATATAAATATTTTTAGAAAAATTAAATGAAAGAACTTCATCAAAATACATAATTTATTTTAGTTTATGAAAAAAGTTTAACTTTTTTTTTCTTTCTTTCATAATTAATCATGAATATCTTTTTTCCCAAACAAGACCTAATGCATGCATCCACCATATAAGAAAAAACACACAAAAATAAAATAAAATAAAATTGAGATGTTTCCAATAATTGCTTAGTAGTATGATCAAAATTGTTTATTGCTTTTGGTAGGTCGATTTTCTTCTACATTAATTAACTGATGTTGACCTATTAAGCTTGCTTGATCCCACAAGTTAATTTTTCTACAACAAGATTAGTTATGAACTAATTAAATTTACACGTCAAACTTACGACTATATAAATAACCTCAACTGATATATTCTGTTTGCTAAACATATTTTGACAAAGACCTATACATTAATTATACAAAAATTAGTCATTTTATAATTTCATCTTATTTTCACATGAAAAACATATTTGTGGCTCTGTAAAATTTAAGTGAAGTTACCTGTCAACTTTATTATGTAGCCAACTCTAATACGCAGTAGCTAACTAATTTACAAAATATTTTTTTATTAATATTTTTTCTTCTTTTCTTAACATATTTTATAACTAATTGTCTATTTATTGCAGTTATCTATCAAATATTTTTAAATTACCTATTTTTCAATCACCTATGTGCTATACAATTAAGCAAACTTTAATCTCCCTCTTAATTAACAAAACTTGAAAATAAATTTCTACAACTAGAACAAATCACAACACGTAGACAAAAATAAAGTTAAAATTAAAGAGGTTTGGGGAGGTGTGGTTAGCATTTTTGATACGTAAAACATAGTAATTAATATTCCTAGACAAGAGGAGGGGCCACACTATACAATGTGACATGAACTTCGGTTGGATTAGGTGGCCAACCTTTTACCATATAATCCCAAAATATCAACTGTACCCGCCACAATTCAAATCAGTTTTGTGATTTATTTATCATATAAAGATTGCAAATTTTGTTGCCCATAATACAAACAAATTTCAGCACTTAGCTGATGTATGAATCAGATAATAACTTTTTGTGTCTTATCCACTTGAATTCCAAGATAGATAGACTTCCCTTTATCTTTGTGTTTGTGCTGATTTTGTTTACAAGGAGAGAAAAGAAAAAGTTGAAATATGTTTTTTTCCCTATTTCTTTTAAGTTTTAGCTTATTTTTTTAAGTTTTATTTTAATATTTTGAGACATTTATATTAGATCAAATTAGTTTTATGGACTAACTCAACTTTACAATATTAAAATTATACTATATTAATAATTATAACTTTAATTATGAATGTCGAGTCTAATTCAACTTTACAAAATAAACATATAAAATGGAAATTTCTCATGTTTATATATATATATATATAAAAGATCATTTCTCTATCCGAACACGAGTATTTCAACATTAATAATAATTAATTTAATGTATTAATTTGTACAATAAAATATGTAATTTGTTTAATATGTTTATCAAAGATAAACCGTCAGTGAAAATTTAATTATAAAATTAAACTTTTTAATATACAATAAAATTAAATTTGATTTCAAGATCTTGAGTATATTAATTCAGTTGTTGTTATTAAAATATCCTAATATTTGGATTAAGTAAGTTGATGAAAAAGTATCATTTTGAAGAACTAAAGTAAAAAATTAAACAAATGTGACCAAACTAAAACAGAAAAAGTTAAGATTGCACACCAAAAATATTTTATTCATGAGGAAAAAGAGAAGGGAAATTTGACTCCAATTGCTTTCTGAGTTTGGTTTCATATAAAATAAAGCTCAGAGGAAGTTGGCCAACGGTTAACTTCCCTCCAAACTTTGTGATTCCCTTTGAATCAAAGCAAAGCAAAGTTTAGCAGTTTGATTCTTGGTCACCCTCTGAAACACAACCTCACCTTCCTGATATACCCTTCACACCAATCTTCTCTTCTATATACAATTCATCAGCTCCATCTCCCTTCATATTTTAGCTCCTCTTAAATTTTCTGCAGTATGAAGTTGCTCAAAGGTTCATGCTAATTGTTATTGAAGCTTTTTTTATATGTTATTCTGATTGTGTTGCTAGGAGTTTAAGATGGTGCATACCCATCAAAGATCTTTCAATAATCAAGGTACTAGTTCCATAGTTCCATCCATCAAAGTTTGCAATTGGGATGCTTCAATTTCAAGTTGTTTTGACGCAAAGTTGTGTTTTTAAGTTTGAGAAATACTGCTGCTGGATTCAATTCAATTACTTTATATCTCTGATACACGTCTTGGACAAATTCTTAGCATACATAGGAAAAAGAGAACATTTTTAGAATGAATTCTAGGTGCTTATTTCATCCACAAGAGTATAGTATGGTTCAACTTTCTTCAAATTCTTCAACAGAAGATAGAGTGGTTGGTGCTAGAAACCGGCCTCCACGTGTCACCCCTCCTTCCTTTTTGGTTCGGATGGCCATGAGAATTTCTAGAGCAAGATGGTTTACCTTCTTAAGAAGAGTTTTTCATTACCAAAATGGATCAAGGTCCAACCTTGGCTCTAACCCTTTCAATTCTAGCACTTGGATGATGCTGGAGTTTATTGCCTTGATTCTCCAAATAACCATTACAACTTTCACTTTGGCAATTTCCAAGAGGGAGAGACCTATTTGGCCTATGAGGATTTGGATTTCTGGTTATGATATTGGCTGTGTTCTTAATCTTATGCTACTTCATGGACGCTACCGTCAAATTTATCTCACACAAGGAGATTCTCTCAACCTTTCTGATATGGAACAGCAGAGAAACAATGAAGAAACCAGGTATCCTATGCAATTCAACCTTCAACAACTTTTTTCAGTCAATTTTATTATTAGTGATGAGTTACTTTACTTGTTAACAATATTATAGTGTTCTGATGGCTTGATTATGCTTTAAAATTGGCTAGAAAAGATTGATACCATCGTTTTGTTGGTTGAATATGACTGTTATGTAAAAAGAAGAATTTGTTCTCCTTGAGTTGGTTATGAACTTATGATATTTTGACAAAACCTATTGAGTTGTTGGAGATAGGAGAATATCAAGTGACAAGTAATCATAAAGCTATTGTAATTTTAATTTATCCCCTTAAAAAGAGCTTGGAAGAATCAAATACCCCACCATACCTTTTTCACTGAGATCAGTTTGTGGTATTATTTACTTTTGAAATAGTAGAATCTTTTGTTTATTGCATTCTTTTCTACCTAGTTAAGGATATAAACCATGTGAAAAATGAAAAGGCCTAATATGAAAGTTTTAACATCTGTTTTCTATTAGAATGTAATGAACAGTACCAGATAGAAACTGAAAAAAAATTGTAAGACCTATTTGTATCAGAGTTTATTTTTATGAGTTGTCAACATAAAAATTTTAACTATCAACATTAAAAATAATGAATTTTAAGGTAATTATTGTAAAACTCCTCTAGCTTCCTGTGTATAACTGTTGATGCAACTGAAATTTCTTGTACACCAGTATTTCGTGATTTTATTTTATGCTTTAAGTAATAGTTAGTGTATTTTCTGATCAAAGTGCAATGGCTCATACCTTTTGGAGTATGTTGAGAAATGTAATGATGTTTAGGCAGAGAACTCATGCATGTTAGGTAGCAGATAATGATTTTACTTTGTTTCTCAATATATGTATCATAGTACCAGCCTTAATGAATGTATGAATGAATGCGTTTTTCTTTTTTTTTCTATTCTGAATCAAATTCTCTTGTGCCAGCAATAACAAATTGTGATTGAATAGCAGTAGTTATCACTATGGAAGTTATTTAGAATAAGATTTTGTTTAGAGATCAAGATTTTTTTTTATGGAGACATGGAAATTTTTTGTGAGTGAAATTTGAAATTGTAATCTTATACAGGATGTCACACTTGATGAATAAATGCCGGACTTCACTAGAGCTATTCTTTGCCATATGGTTTGTGATGGGCAATGTTTGGGTTTTTGACTCACGTTTAGGATCTTTTCATCATGCTCCAAAGCTCCATGTGCTCTGCATTACTCTACTTGCTTGGAATGCAATGTGCTACTCTTTCCCTTTCCTATTGTTTCTGTTGTTATGTTGCTGTGTGCCACTAATTAGTACCTTCATTGGCTACAACATGAACATGGCCTCTTCTGAAAAAGGTGCTTCTGATGATCAAATTTCACAACTTCCAAGTTGGAGACATAAAGAAGCCCGTTCCAAGTTAGAGCTTGCCAATGACTCTGAAGGCAGTGAAAAATTGATCAACGAAGACACAGTAAGTGACACTATGAATACATAAAGAATAAACTTTGTTGGACTAATTTTTCTACAAACATTTCTAGGAGATGAAAATAAATTAAATTTCTTTTATAAGTTAAAATCAAAACTTGTGCATTTCAACTTGTGTAAAAGCTTTCTCTTTTAATATGTATAAGTTGATTTTAACTTATGCAAAGAGTTGATTAATTTGTCTTTTGTTTTCTCCTTCAATAAGTGTTTATAGATAAAATTTATTCAAACAGGGCCTAAGTAAGGAAATATTTGGTAGATAACTGTGTAATACGCAGACAACCAATTATAAAATGTGAAGAGAGAGAAATATGTACATGTATACGTAGAACATGTTCTGTGAGTGAGTTGGTTGGTTGACTACGTATTGCAGTTGGCTACAAAGTAAAGTTGTCTAACTAATGCTACTCAAAAATCCATTTGAGACACAAAAATGATCAAGTGTTTTTACTAGCTCTTAATTTGATATACACCTAGCCAATTAACAGCTACTACATATAGCTGGGCATTTTTGTGTGTCAATTGGTTGTGAGTAGCATGAATTTTTTACCCTAAGTTCAGATTAAGATTTTTCATATTTCCATTGAATTGATAGAATTGTTATCTTCTGATGTGCTTACAGGAATGTTGTATCTGCTTAGCCAAGTACAAAGACAAAGAGGAAATTAGACAATTGCCTTGTTCCCACATGTTCCACCTAAAATGTGTGGATCAATGGCTAAAAATTACATCTTGCTGCCCTCTTTGCAAACAAGGATTAGAGAGATAGAAATAGCTGAAACAACTGTCCAAAGGATTAATCTTATTTGAGCACATGTATACTCTTACTAGTATTACCCTCAAAAGTTTTTTTACCCTCAATATACTTTACATGGTTTACTTGAGTGAGTTTGTATATGTACAGAATAGCTCACCAGTGACCAACACTATATTATATACTTGGTTGTAAGGAATGGATCCCATAACCTTTCAAATTAATAGATTCCTTATGTGAATGAATTTTCTTTTATTGTCACCTGAATATTGTGAATGTAAGATAAGCATCTCTGTAGGAAAAAATTAAAGCAAATAATATGTTTGTTCCTTAATTCTTAAACAATAAAGCATCTCTTGCATCCAACTTCTGATATTTTTATATTTATAGTTAAAAAAGAGGCTTTTGCCCTTCTAAATTACAAAAAAAGTAATAATAATAATTCACTCTTTGGTATACTGTTGTAAATGAACATATGTCTTAGATTTATTTTTCATATCTAATATTAGACTTTACAACAAAATAAAACCAACAACTGAATAAATTTATCTAAATAATGCTATTATTATTTATTAGCCTAAAATAGTGTAAAAATTGTCAAACAGACCAAACAAGAGGCAAAATAATATGAAGCCACTGCAACAATAAGTCATCACATAAAATTAGCTTAAGATTGCCAACGTGACAATACAGAACCAAAATGATTAAAAATAAAGAATATTCTAAACAAACATTGTCACAGAAGCTGTGAAGTTATAACAAATTTGTCAGCATGGCATGAAAGCCAACAATGTGATGAAATTAGCAATGAATGAATCATATTAAGTAGATACCACATCTTTGAAACAGCAAAACTGAGTTGGCTAAAGCCCAAGATTTGTGCTGATTAAACAGAGTTTGTCTGAATCTTCATTGAGGAAGCTTAATATCAGGACCCTCCCTCTCCACATTGTTGCAGAGAATCCAAAGCCTTTTGTAAAGCAAGCAATTCATCCTCAGAAGGACATCATATTTTGTACACAACTTCTCAACTACCTAGGTATAAATCATCCTTCAATCAACATTCACAAAATGCACATACATGTTTCCTAGAGGTAAACCAATCATGAACCTTTTCATGAAACACAATTTGACGCAATGTCATTAGCATTTATGCATATTTGTGATTTCTTGCTTGATAAGCAAAATAATATATCAATATATTATACGGCACACATCCAAAGAAAATCATAACATAACAAGGAAACATCAATTTTACTTCGGAATAAACTGCAATACGCAGTTAACCAGCCAATTCTCTCACAGACTATATACGTATACATATACGTATTTCACTCTCATCACATTTTATAACTAATTGTCTGTGTATTGTAGTTGTCTATCAAATATTTTTCAGGAAACATAAACACATCATTAGGTAACTTTCTCCTTTTATCTGCTCCATGCATATCCTTATTAGCAGATACATAGGCTAACACATTTAAGAATCTAACACATGAAGTTGTTACCAATTATCTTTAAAGTTGTTTAGTTTATTTGCTGAAAAGTCAGAGCACTTTGTTGGCAAATTCCTAAGAGTTTAATAGCTATCTACATAGTTATCCAATAAAAATTCAAAACTAATATGACTTATAAGGTGTTTATGTAAATAAACATATTATAAACAGTGATTTGTAATTAAATGACTTTGTGAGTGTATACATGTTAAACTCAATTCTTGATTGAATAACCATGGATTACAGGAAAGAAATGGAGAACAATGTGGAGAAAAAGGTCCTTTGCATGAAAGTGGATGATAAGAAGAAGCAGTCAAATATGGTTGTGTCAGTACCTATGGATACAACACTTATGTTAACTAAATTATACCTCTAATCATAAAAAAAAAAATTATATATATTTATTACATGTAATTGATTTACACCATAATAATATTATATAGTTTATTTAGTGACTTCTCAAAAAAGTAGATATAAATTTCATCTTAATCTATTAATTATATGGGTATTTTAAAATTAAATTTAGATTTGTGATATTGCTAGTTAGAATTAAATAATTTAATAATTTTATTGTTTTTTAATGAATTATTTGTTATTTATAGAAAGCAACAAACTATTGCTATTTTTCTTTTATTATTGAAAAAAAAAACTATTCTTTCCAGCTCCCAGAAACATTCATAAATTGTTTCTTTTTTCTACTCTTCCTTTTGCATTTCATCTATGAGATAGCGTTGTACTTTCTACAGTTTCAAATCATTCTAAAATAACTAGTTGTATTTTGGACGATTTTCTCATTATAGATTGAAAATATAATACAAATACATCTTTAAAGACACTGTCATTTTCTCCTTATTTATACATCATGTTGATCAAAATACATTTCACAAGTCATATTCACTTTTCAAGGATTTGAAAATTTTCATTTGCTTGAATACATAAATCTCTAAACATGTTTGAAATCCATATTCGAGTGGTGATTTAAGTAAAAAATGGCATCATCCAGTTCTTTCATCCACCATTAGTAAGATGAATTTAAATGGTATGCACTAACAACCAAATTCTTTTTCATTATCATACAATTACAGATCATAATAAATATCTTAATCATAATAATAAACAGGTAGATAATTCAAAATAACCAAATTAAATTAAGGTTTAAACAAAGAAAGCAAAAACTAGTCTCATAAAATTGAGGTTTAAACGAAGATAGCAAAAACTAAGCATAAGGTAGATACACTAGTCCGATAGAAACCGCATGTCCGCACCTAACTTGCGGACAATCCAAAATTCGAAAACAAAAACTAAGAAACATTGTTTTTAAAATAAATAACAGGCAAGGCCTGTGTTGTAAAAGTGAATAATGTTATTAGATTTAATCGACTTCCTCCATCTTGCTTCCCTCAGCATCAGCATCAGCATCCTCGAGAGGAGGCATGTCAGCATCTGCATCTGCATCACCAGCATCCTCATCAATGCTCAGTCCAAGCTTCAGCATCCTGTGAATTCTGTTGCCAAAAGTGTTGGGATCATCAAGGCTGAACCCAGATGTTAGAAGTGCTGTCTCAAAGAGCAATAGCACCAGATCCTTCACTGATTTGTCATTCTTGTCAGCATCAGCACGCTTCCTCAGCTCCTCCATGATTGGGTTCTCAGGGTTAATCTCCATTGTCTTCTTGGAAGACATGTAACCAGCCATGCTGCTGTCTCTTAATGCCTGAGCTTTCATGATCCTCTCCATGTTGGCTGTCCATCCATATTCACCAGTCACGAGACAGCAAGGAGAATCGACGACGCGATCAGATACAACAACTTTTTCCACTCTTTCACCCAAGACATCCTTGATAACCTGGCAAAGACCATTGAATTTTTCCTTGAGTTCTTCCTTCTTTTTCTTCTCGTCTTCACTCTCATCGAGCTTGAGACCTTCCTTTGTAGCAGAGACCAACTTCTTTCCCTCAAATTCCTTAAGCTGACCAACAGCGTATTCATCAATAGCATCAACCATGTAGAGCACCTCATACCCCTTCTTCTTGAGCTTTTCCAGGAAAGGGGAGTTCTCAACAGCTTTCTTGCTTTCACCAGTAATGTAGTAGATGTCACTCTGTCCTTCCTTCATCCTGGTAACATAGTCCTTGAGGCTGGTCAACTCATCACCACTCTTGGTGGAGTGATACCTGAGAAGTTCAGCAAGTTTTGTCTTGTTCTGAGAATCCTCGTGGATACCCAGTTTCAGGTTCTTAGAGAAAGCTTCATAAAACTTGTTGTAGTCCTCCTTGTTCTCAGCAATTTCAAAGAACATCTCAATGCACTTCTTGACCAAATTCTTCCTGATAACTTTAAGGATCTTGTTCTGCTGCAGCATTTCTCTGGAAATGTTGAGAGGAAGATCCTCAGAATCCACAATACCCTTAACAAAGCTAAGGTATTCTGGCATCAACTCCTCACAGTTGTCCATGATGAAGACACGACGGACATACAGTTTGATGTTGTTAGGCTTCTTCCTTGTGTCAAAGAGATCAAAAGGTGCCCTCTTGGGGATAAAGAGGATGGCCTTAAACTCGAGCTGACCCTCAACAGAAAAGTGCTTAACAGCCAAATGCTCTTCCCAATCATTGGTAAGACTCTTATAGAAAGCAGCATATTCCTCTTTAGTGATCTCTTCAGGTTTCCTCATCCAAATAGGCTTCTGCTTGTTCACCAATGACCACTCATGAGATACTTCCTTGATCTTCTTTTTCTTTCCCTCCTTCTCCTTTTCTTCATCCACATCTTCAACTTTACCCTCCTCTTCCTTCTTCTCTTCCTCATCCTCATCATCAGAGATCTCCTTCTCAGTTGTCTTCTCAATCCAAAGAGAAATTGGATAGCTAATGAATTCAGAATGCTTCTTAATCAAGTCCTTCAGTCGGCGTTCCTCAAGATACTCAAGTTGATCTTCCTTGAGAAACAATGTAATCTTTGTTCCCCTACCAAGGTTCTCACCAGATGTATCCCTTGTCACAGTAAATGACCCACCAGCCTGAGACTCCCACACATACTGCTCATCGTCATTGTGCTTTGTGGTAACAATAACCTTATCAGCTACAAGATAAGCAGAATAGAAACCAACACCGAACTGTCCAATCATGCTGACATCAGCACCAGCAGCCAGGGCTTCCATGAATTCCTTGGTCCCAGACCTAGCAATAGTACCCAGATTGTTCACCAAATCTGAAACATTTAAAAAAGAAAAAATGAACATAAGAGAAAACAGATAATCATACACAAACAATAATCTCACAGAGAAAGAAAAGATATTTTTAACTTACCTCCCTTAGTCATACCAATACCACTGTCAATGATAGACAATGTGTTGTTCGTCTTGTCAGGAATAATGTGGATGAACAACTCTGGCTGAGCATCAAGCTTGCTCTTGTCTGTCAGACTCTCAAATCGAATCTTGTCCAAAGCCTACATTGCAAAGGTAATATGAAAGGAATCAGAAAAAAAATGTCCAAAGAGTATGAAAAAGAAAACCCATAACAGCAAATATTCCTACATGGATATAATTAAGGATTACTCTCATCCAATCCAAACACCATACAGAGTACACTAATTCAGTGAAAACTCAACTACATACTGGTAACTCTGATTCCCACAAAATAGGACATCAAGTACAGGAACAAATATAGTTAAGTGGCTGGCTGAATATTCAAAAAATTAAATTTTTATCTATACATAACAATTAAAATGGAAAGAATTATCTCCATCGATTTGGTATCAAGCAACAACACAAAACACACAAGATAAATACTAACCCTATCAAATTAAAACAACAACAACAACGGTTTGAAATTAAACGAAAGTAAACTATAGATATCACAATAAAAATAAATAAATAAAAGGAAAAGAAACACGTGCAACAAACCCTCCCTCGATTTCGAACAATAAACATACAAAAATCAAAATAACGATAAAAATCAGCAGCAGTAAAAGGCTAAAACCCTAGATCAAGTAACAGAGATATAAAAACCTAAGGGTAATAACGGATCGCAACAACAACAACATGATCAGTAATAAAGTTCAATAAACACAATAACCGCAACAAATCAACAAACAGGAAATGAAAAAGAGAAAAAGTGCAAAGAAATCTTACATCAGAAGAATTGCTAATGAGTTCACGAAGAAAGATCTCCTTGTTGCTGTAGAAGGTGTTGATGATAAGACTGAGAAGCTGGTTGATCTCAGCTTGGAAGGCGAACGTCTCAGCCTCTGCCATTTCGGATCTAAGTTCCTTCTTGGAGGAGAATGAGTTAGGGTTTGGGGACAGAGGAAGAGCAGCAGTATGAAGATTGGAAATGAATGAAGAGAGTGAGGAAGAAGAAGGGAATTTATATAGTAGAGTGTTGTGTTAGGGTTTGGAGTTTCTAGATCCTTCTTTGGTCTAACAACTAATCTTTAGTATTCGAATTTCGCGCAACTAATGCCACATTTGGGATCCACTTTTTTAAATGCCCGTTTTGCCCATAGACTTTGTTGCGTTTACTTCGTTTTCAGCCGTTGATTTGGTACAGAAATAATACAAATTTGAATTACTCTTTTTTTAACATATCAAATTGATTTTTTTTCTTTAATTTTCTTTGTTTGTCATGTTTATTTCTAGATAAATTAGTTTAAGAAACAAAAAATTTGGAATGTACTAAATGTACAAGTGTGTTAAAAATATAAAATATCTGATTATAGGTACGAATTGACTTAAAAATAATAAAATCATTTTGTGTTCATATTTTTATATAAATAAAATGTATGTGAATTTAACATTACCTTATTGGTTAATTTAATTAAGGTAATTATCAATATATGTATTTTAATTAAAGTATAAGAGTATTTAAAATAAAAATTGTGATATATTTTTTATCTTTAGTGATTTGTTTATATTTTGTATTTATCCTGTGATACATTTTGAAAAATTTAATTTCTTATATGAGAATAATTTTTTAATGTTTATATCATTGTAATTATATTATATTTTTCAATTTAAAATAAAAACAACATTGTAAGTTTGTAATGCTTATAATTTATGTTTAAACCATTAATAATATTTTTTAACATATATATATATATATATGTAATTTTAAAAAAAAAAATTAATGTGACAAACAATAAAAAAATTTCATAAAAATTAAATGAGTTTTTTAAATTTATAACAACTTACATATCTAGTTAATTGAGTTAAACCCATAACAATAAAACATTAATTATAATTTGAAAAGAACAAGATAAATGTCATAAGAAGTTATAAATATTATAAATTATAGATTATATTAAAATTTTCTTTTTTTTCACTTTTTAATTTTAAAATATTTTCGTGATGATTACCTCGAATGTATTTTTCATTTGATATTTTTTTATCTAATTATATTTACTATAAAGAGATTTTGGGCCAAGTGAGCAACTGAACAACATAGACTCATATTGGGTCAGAAATGGGCCTGGGCTCTGTGCTGTTTGAGGTCATAGATTAGAGCCCAGGTTCATGGTGCTGGTTCAAACTTTGAAATTTTAGTATATTATGTTTAATTGTTCATTTGCAAAGTTTTATATTTTATTATGTTTAATTGTTTGTTTGCAAACTTTTAATTTGTGAAAAAATTATTGCTTCAATTGAAATTTGTTCTTTGTTCCCTTATTGGGTCATGAAATATGCTCTATGTTCCCTTGTTGAGTTAGGAAATAGTTATTTTAATTTTTGAATGATAAAAATTAAGCTTTAAGTGTTTTAATATGTGATTAACGCATTAATTATCATAATATATCTAATTATATATTGATTTTGTGAAAGAACATTGAGGGAACAAAAAATTAGTAAGAAATGAGACTAAATTCATCTTTGGGCCGAAGGAGTGGATCTTCATTGCCAGCTTTGGGTACATTGGGCCTTGTTGGACTTTTCATTTCAGTGAATTTGGGCTTCATATTGCATTTGGAAGATAAACACTTAAGGCTTCAAATGGTTACACCTTCAAATGGAATCCCAAAATTTTATATATAAAAAACATTTTTTTTAATAATTGTTGGTGCCAATCATTAATCAAGAAAAATAATTAATTAGAATTATTTTGTGAAATGTGTTG
Organism: Hylodesmum podocarpum; assembly: GCA_026586105.1. Lineage (NCBI taxonomy): Eukaryota > Viridiplantae > Streptophyta > Magnoliopsida > Fabales > Fabaceae > Hylodesmum > Hylodesmum podocarpum. The sequence goes on along the minus strand of JALJEV010000519.1, from coordinate 898,080 downwards.
ACAAGCTTATAGACTAATACAAATTTTTTCTAAATCTTTTATATATTAGTCACTAGTATATTTTCACATAGATTATTCACTTGCCTCTAATAACTTGGAGATATTTTTTCATGAAATTAAATATTTGCTTTTTTAGAAAATACTTGTATAAACTAAAGATTTTTTATTTATACAATAAATTTTGGTTTAAATATACTATTTTTTATCTCTATATAAGTTTTTTTATTTTATTTTATACTCAACATTTCACAATGTTTTTTCTTCAGTGTTTGTATTTTGTTTTTTACTTTCCGTTCTTGCAATGGGTTATTTTCATGTTTATTCCTTGTAATTTGGTATTTCTTTCATATTTAGCTCTTCTAAATTGTTTTATTAAAGAATTGAACGTGAGAAAAAAAAATCATTTAGAAGGATAAAATATTAAAAAAAACTAAATTACATGGATGAAATGAAAAAATAAATACAAAAGAGCTAAAAATAAATGTTATAAAAGGTTTAAGATGAAATCATAAAAAAGCTACAGGACAAAAATAAAATAAAAATTAAATTACGAGAAATAATACACAACTACCTTATGTAAAATATACATTAGATTTAGTGTGGGAGGCTTAACTCACATTTTTAATTTTCATTTTCATCATAAAAAATATATAACAAAAATACCCTTTACATTATTATTCCTAAAAAATATTTACATCTTATGTATCTCTTGTATATTAAAATATATATTTTGAAAAATAATTTTATAACCAAAATCAATCATAAAAACATAATCAAATCAAGTCTAAAAAAAATAATAAAAAAACTTAGAAAGAGACCCATGACATAATACCAGAATAATGTCAGTACTCCATACTTGATTAGGTCACAAAGACAACAACAATAGACAGTTATAGCGGCAATAGAGAAAAAGCAACTAAAGTAATTTCTAATTGTTTATTTATTTTTTTCAAAAAATGATTATAAAATATTACTTTTGAAAATAAATTAAATCAAAGACGAACTAATTTATTTTTTTTAAAAAAAATAAAGGTTGAAGAATTTATTTAATTTTTTTTTTAAAAAAGAAAGCACTAATCAAAGCCAGTTTATCTATATAGCAAAGTACAAAGTAGGAGAAGACCTTAGCATACCATTCATGACCATTGGAATTGATTGGATTGGACGTGTTCAAAAAGTACTGTGCTTTGAGTAAAAGGATTGTATCTTATTATATAGTATAACTTTCCACCCATTACATCTAATAATTTATAGCATTTGGAAAGTGATTTGGGAACATAAACCAGAACTTACGGATATATTTAGACAGCTATGATTGGATCACATAGTCATTTGATTTAATGTGATTTCTTTAGGACCACTATATATCTTTTATATTTGATCAAATTTTTTCAAGCTAACAAACAATATACTGAGAAAATGACTCGAAATGAGATTAATTGTAATTAAGATAATGTTTTTCTTAATGATTAGTACAAAATCTATCTATTTGAACAGATAATATTGAATGACATGATGTTAATTCTGGTGACTAATTATTAATTCCAAAGGAAGATAAAGTATCAGTTACAGTAAGTTAATATGTTTATAGATTGGAAAAATAGAACTTTATTGATTACATATTAATATAATTTATAAAAATTTTATTTATTAATTAAGTAGTCAACCAGTTAACTCATTTACATAATATATGTCGTATTTTTCTTTTTTTAACATGTTGAAAAACACTTACATATCTTTACTTATAACTAGTGAAAGAAGGTAGACAATCAGACAACTAGTTATAAAATGTGAAGAGAAAAAAAAAATGTATATGTATAAAATATAAAAAAAGAGAAATATACGTATATTTTGTGAGTGAATTAGCTTATTAGCTACTTATTGTAATTGACTGCGAAATGAAATTGTTATAGATTATATTAATTAATAACCAATAAAGCAATGTTTTGAACATGGATAACAAAATCTTTTTAAATAATGGAATGAATTATTGAGAGAGAAAGGACATGATATTGATGAAGGAAATACTAGGCAAATATCAGTGGAGCAATTTGAAAAGATTAGTGAAGAAGTGAAGAAAAACAAGTAAAATTAATGAACTAATCCATGACTTAAAAGCATTCACTCATTGAGTGGCAATGTTCTCTAAAACCCCTTCACATTGAAATTGTTGATGCGGTAGGTGATAAATCTCAATTATAGAGAGAAATTCCAATGTCGACCACCTATGTGGTCTTATCTCTATGATTATGGTGGAAGCAATCACAAGTTGGAGAAGTTGGCCAAATAATTAGAAAGAAACAAAGATTTCAATTGTTCTTAATAGTCAAGGATTTGTGATATTGATCAAGATGATGGTGGTGCCTCCCAAACGTGTGAATTCAGGAAGTGTAACTTGGCAGTTCTTCTTACATGATTTTTGAGGACCATATATGGACCCTATAAATGCCTTATTAATAGTATTATATTGATGTGATTTCATTATTATGTCAATAACAAATCATGTTTTGGTTCCATCAATCCATATTATTATTGTTATTGGGGATTCAAAAGTCTAATTGATGTGCATCGAATTCACCACTTGCTGACTCTATTGCACGTGTGCCATGCATTAAGGACAAAAGTTCCTATGATGCTACACTAGTAGACCTCCCTAAGGGTCCACCTTAATGCAAATCATCAAATCTCTCTCTCTATTCCTCTCAGATTTCCAGAATTTGGGGCACGGGGAACCCATTCTGTTTTTATTCTATCATTACATTTTTCTTGTATAATTGCTATAGAGCTAGTCTTGACTCAAAGACTAAACAACAAAATAAATAAATAACCAAAAGAGAAAGATGCTCAATTGAATGTGACCAAACACATGGATTAAATCACCTCGTGTGACTATTTTAGTTGAGACTTCATTTTAAGTTTGAGTTATATCAAAATGATATATTAAATAGACTTTAATATTAATAATTGTAGTGGATTGATGCGACGTATATTTTGTATTGATTTTTTATATGGAGTAATACGTTCAGTGTATGATTTGATATTTATATATGTTGAGGAGAGAAAAATCTTTATTAAGAATCTCGACTGGTAAAGAATCACGTGGTTTTTGACTGTCATATTGTCAAATCTCTTTTTCCCCTTATCATTATTGATGTTATTGGATTCAAAGATCAAAATGATTATCTCTCTCACTCCTCAATGTCTACCCTTAAATATAAAAGGGAAGCTCTCATGCACGAAGTATTCCAAACATTATTACTAATTATTTTTATTACTAACTATTTTTCTCCTTACCTTCTCCATATTAACTTAAGTGTGAAATGTTTTTGCAGGTATATTCCCCTCTTGATGAAGAAACCATATTCACCTCGATCTTATCCCAAGAATCTTGTCATACCTAGACCCTATCACTTAGGTCAGTCAATATTGTTCAGGTTAATATCTCATTCCGGTAAGAACAATAATAATCTTGCATATTCTAACAAAAATTATCTTCAATACAAGAATATGAAATCTAGTAAAAAAGAAAACCTTAATTTAGTATGCATGCATTCAATCTTAGTGGCCACTTTCATAAACATAAACTGGTCCATGTTTCAGCAGTACTAGTTGAAGTAGCTGCTATCAGTGATGGCTACCGACAATGAGAACATGAACAGAAGGCTCATTATTATTGCAGTGGAATTTGAGTGGTGATAATGTGTTCATAGGCAATAATATTAATGCGCTGCATGATCTATTAATGCTTGATCATACGTACGTAAAACATTTATAATTCGTAACCACTTTAATTATTATTCTTAGTCAAATCAAATTTGAATTTCCACTTATGTTTTTCAAATAGATTATATATAGATATTATTCTCTCGTGAACATAAGCTCCTATAGCTAGCTAACAATCTAACATTAAGGGAATCTAAAGAAAAGCTATACCTTATCTTGAAACCCTTATTATTTTTTTTTTTTCTCATGCAATTTGTTTTCCCAAAAGTAACAAAAGTTGAGGCCTGATACTGCGTTTACACTCACTTTTAATAAACTAATTAACATGGGACTAGTAGAATACGGTGATGAGTTGAGGGAGGATTATTATATGACAGATATTAACTAGCTGCTAGACATTAGTTAAGAAATAATAACATAGATATATTGTAAATTTATTTTTTTGGATTATTTCTTATTTATATATATGTAAAACTTTTATGTGATTTCTAATACATTATTTTCATGTTTGGATATCTCAAACGTGAAGATCAAATAAATAGATGGTTAATGTCGGTCCAACAACGAATGACACGATAAACTTAACAACAACGAACAATTATAAGATAGACTCTGATACCATTAAATGTGTGTTATGAACTTAACTCAACCCTACAAATTGTCTTATAAGGTGAAAATTATTTTCCACATATATATATATATATATATATATATATATATTATTATATAACAAGTCATATCTCTAGGCAATTTCTAACCGGCTGAAAATTTATATAGTGTATGGTTTTTTCTCCTTAAGAACATTAATTAGCAAGATTAATTCTTGTTATAATCATAATCTTAAAGAAAAGGAATCTCATAAAATGTTGATAAACAATGCTTAAGGTGCACAATTATGACAGCCTCAGCAGCATGTAGGCATTGTTTTTAATTAGTGCCATAGAAAGTCCAGCAAATTTTTTGTTTCGTGTCATGTGCCTGATTATTTTACTTTGTTAGGGGTTAGCTTACGAATTATGACTGGTCCTCATGTTTTTTTATTCAAATGTTAGAGCAGTCATGTGGTGTGCGATTATTCAGTCCATAAGGAATGTGATTTAGATTTAAAAAATTGCGATACATATATCTATTTCATAATTTCTGTTTATGTTTGTGAAAAGAAAAATATTTTATAAACAATTGTAAGTTAGTTATGAAATGTGAAGATAGAAAAATATGTATATATAACCAGATAACTAGTTATAAGACGTAAATAGAGAGAAATATATATATATATATATACACTATGAGTGAGTTGATTTATTAATTGTATATTGTAGTTGATTGATTGCGTATTGTAATTACCTGCAAAGTAAAATTATATCTTCTAAAGAAATTTACAGTGGATGAGAATCATTGCCACATTTTTCATTCTTCCTTCTTGTCTAATCTTCCTTCTTTTCATTCACTGAACTCTTGTTGCATGGGGTGGTGGTGGTGGCAAGTGATCCAAAATGGCCTTCTTGTTTTTCATATATAGCTACTATGGCTGAAAAAAATGACATCATGCAATATGTGTATTGCAAACTTGATTGTTCATAGCATGCCCCCAAGGAAACCTTTATGTCTAGCTCTTTATTTTTATTTTGATACCTTTTATGACTTGCTTTCTTGCAAAGGAAACCCGACAAAAAAATGGTGGGATCGTTTCATACTAATACATGAATTCCCATCCATGTAAAACTAGTCCCTTTTGTCTCTTCTTTTGATTGTCATTGGGGTCCCTTTATTCATCCTCTTTTTGCTCATTGATCTTCCCTTTACCATGAAATATTACTATATAAATCTTGTGTCATCATACATCATAATGTGCTTACTTTTGAAATTCAATTTTCTTTATATTATATGCACAACCATCTCTAAATTACTAAAAGAATAATAAGTTTAGGGTCTAATTTATGGACTATGGTATAATAGTCTAAGCAGCTATTTTGTATGTAAACCGTTAAATTAAAGGTAACAATCATGTAGTCACATTCATTGAATTCAATGAATCAAAAGCTGTCAATTGCACATCACACGGCTGCACCATAAATAAAACTTGTCCTAAGTCTACAGAATTTTGATTTGATGATTCAAGATCATGTATTAATTAGTGGGTGTAGCTCAAACTTCCCCATCTATGAAGAAGATGGTAGATGGGACAATTGGCAAAGATTAGTTTTGATATGCAATATTATTCATAATGCACAGAACAGAGTCATAAAAGTTCAATTTAGATAAGGCATGAAAGATCTTCAATCCAATTGTATGTACTCATATTCAAGATTCATTCATATGATAGGTGGGGAAAGCAGCACCCTAAAGTTGTGTGTGTCTGAAAAAAGTTGATATGGCTGTAAATATGTCTAGAGAGTAGAAACACCCTACACATATAATAATTATTCATTTACTTTATTCTATAATCATAAAATAAAAATATTTAATTTATAATTTTAGTTAGTTTGCCTTATAAATAAACTGTTTACCGGTCAGATGGAGGGAATTATTATTATTAAAAAGAATTTTGTGTCTAAAGAATATAAATAAAAGGGTATTTATCTTTATTTTTATTTTTTTTGTGAATTATGACATTATATATTTTAATTAATCAAATATAAAGTTTAGTATTTTAGGATGTTCTTACTAGAATCCTGACGTGGAGGGATGTGGTGGATTCCACATGAATATGGTGGTACACAATCGAACTATTGAGGAACTTGACTAAGGTAGACTTAAACTTCTCGTGAGAGAGAAGATACTTGATCGAACTGTTGCGGAACTTGGCTAAGGTAGATTTGAACTTCTCATGAGAGAAAAGATACTTACAAAGATGCTTTAATGCTTAAGTTAGTATGAGAAAAAGACGAGGATAGAAGCTAATAATTATGTCTAAATTATTTCATGTGAGAGTCTTCTTTTTATACTTAGGAGTTTTGCTTGAATAGCGTGTAAGACAATCATTTTGACCTCTAGATCTGACAACACAGAACAATGATGAGGGGAAAAGGTCTTACTGAATACATCAGTCAAGGGGTCACGTGTTAAGCCCTCACGTGTATAAGGCATACAAGGGTTAAATGTAATGTGATTACGTGCAACTTAAGGTAAAAGCTTGACACGAACTTGGCGAAGAGCAACTCCGAAAAAGACACGTCACCTCGACCCCCTACAACAGTATATTATTATATTTCATTTAGTATCTTGGCCTTTTTTTTGTTTGTTTCATGATACAATGATTTATGAAACCAATTCAAAATGTATTATTAGCCATAGAATTGCATCATTTGAGTTCTATATGTACTGCAGACTGCCGAAGATACTACAACAGAGTTCCTTTTTGTTTTTGTTTTCCTTTGTCGCTTTAGACGTACAAGCCTTAATTATTTTCTTTTCTCAAATATAATCATAGTCCTGTTTATTTTCAATATCCCATCAATCTAAACTAGCTCTATAGTTAAACTTCTTATGGCACTGTACAAATTAAGTAACTATTTGTTGATGTGTATTGAATTTATAGTTCTTGTTTTCTTGGGGTTAGAAATATTTTTATTAAAAATAGTTTAGTAGTTATCTACACATGCTTCACTTTAAAAGCACAAAATGGCTTTCACTTTTTAATCTGTCATCAGATAAAAACAAAGAAGAAATGTTTTTAAATCTCAGTGTTTTTTATATTTTTAAACCTTTTAACTGACCATCATGACCACTTTGGTGCAAATTAAGAAGGTGAACATGCATATTTAAATGGACATATTTTTTTGGTTTTGCTAGTTATCTATGTTTTGATTTGTGGATGATTAATCCAACTCAATAGTTCAAAGTTGAAATGTGATTTTGTCCCTTCCACTATTGGTCAGTATACATTTCATAGTTTCCTTTTTATTTCTTTAAAGCAAAGACCACTATGTACTCATGAACAGATCATGCAGAGATTATAATATTGTTCTTCATGTATAAGTCTATTACTTGGCTCCATGTGCACTTCACTTCTAATTCCATCAGATTCCTCGCGCACTCTTCCAATTATTCTTATAATTATTCTTTGTGAACTAAATTATGTCCATTTTCTGCTACTATAGAATTAATCACCATGAATATCTCAATAATCTAAGTAAATTTGATACCAATGGATACCAGTTTGAGATTTTGATAGTGGAAACAAACCTTTTCATTACATTCTTGATAGAAAAATATTTGACAGACAACAACAATATATAAATAATTAGACAACCAGTTATAAAACGTAAAGAGAGAGCAATACATATATATATATATATATATACTTATATATTTTATGAATAAGTTGATTAGTCGACTGTGTATTGTAGTTGATTACAAAATAAGTAAAGTTGTTCATGATAATATGATCCAAAAATGCAAGTTAATTGCTCAAAAGTTTAGAAATTCAAAGGGTAGCATGTAGCAACCACCACATCAATGGCTCATTAAAAACTGCAGCCACATAAAGGTGATGGACCACAAAATGGGCCTATCTAATTAAAGGAAGAAATTATCTTCTTGATTAACCGTATACAGAGCTATTACACTCAACCATCAAACTGTCTATTCTGTTTGATTAATCAACCATCACATTATCTGCAAGGTAAGATAATTATCATTAATAATCAATTTCAAAAAGTGCTAAAGTCATTTTCTGTTCTATATTTTACTAGTCCTAGTGCTTACTAGCATGCCTTGTTCCATGCCAAATCTCATAAGCTATAAGAAAAATATTTGGTAGATAACTAGAATACGCAGATAACCAGTTATAAAATGAGAAGAAATAGAAATACGTGTATATGCATAAAATGTGAAGAAAGAAAAATATATATACAATTGTGAGTGAGTTGGCTGGTTGACTGTTTATTGCAGTTAACTGCGAAGTATAGTTGTAAAAATACACGAAGATGAAAATTGAAAATTAGCTATTATTATCAAATAATAAAAGCAAGAAACTAGATGATATACGTGTCCACATGGGGAACAAAAATGGCAAATCTTCTTTACTTGATTTTCACCCTCCACTGACAGTTCACTATTACTGGAACACTATCTAACAGATACTAACAAATTGGATTACAATCAGATCGCAAATTTCACAAAATTTCAACTCACTACTTGACAGGTTAACCACAACGAACCAATAAAAAAAGGACTTTATCAACATAATGTTGTATTATTAACAGATAAACATATTTCTTAAACATATAATTAAGAGTTCAATCCTCAAATCTATATATGTATTAAATAACATGTTTGAGAAAGATTAGTTTATTAAATGAAATATAGTACCTTAAGAGATTAATCTTCAATTTTCAGATCCATCAATAAATAAATAAATAAATAAAAGATTTTAGCTGAATAAAAAACCAACAACCATCATCATGTGTATGGACATGTCCTTGTCATTGAACAGGAACCTATTACAACAATAAAAGAACAAGGAAGCCTGGCTTTTGTGTTCAGAGCTTCTTCTCTTCCTCCCTATACACAATGTGTAGGATTTCCACCTCTACAATCCCAAAACAGATCACCACTTCTCTTCTCTCAGCAATGTCTGTAAGCTCAAGGAACCTCTCACTTTCTCACAAAATCTTCTCCCTCACCTTGCTTCTCTTACTAAACTCTCTTTTCCTTCCATGCTGTCACTCCCTTAATGAGCAAGGCCAGGCTCTTTTAGCATGGAAAAACAGCTTAAACGCTACTTCAGATGCATTAGCATCTTGGAATCCTTCAAACCCAAGTCCATGCAATTGGTTTGGGGTGAACTGCAACTCACTAAGAGAGGTGGTTGAGATAAACTTGAAGTCAGTGAACTTGCAAGGCTCATTGCCTTCAAATTTTCAACCTCTCAGTTCCTTGAAGACTCTTGTACTCTCATCAACCAACATCACAGGAAGGATTCCAAAGGAAATTGGAGACTATAAAGAGCTCATTGTCATTGATCTCAGTGGCAATTCTCTCTTTGGTGAAATCCCTGACGAAATTTGCAGGCTGAGCAAACTGCAGAATTTAGCTCTGCATGCAAACTTTCTTGAAGGCAGCATTCCATCCAGTATAGGAAACTTATCAAGTCTTGTGAACTTGACACTCTATGACAACAAACTCAGTGGTGAAATTCCAAAGAGTATTGGCTCCTTAACCAAGCTCCAAGTGTTGAGAGCAGGAGGGAACAAAAACCTCAAGGGTGAAGTGCCATGGGAAATTGGAAACTGCACCAACTTGGTGACGTTAGGCCTTGCAGAAACCAGAGTTTCTGGTAGTCTTCCTTCTTCAATAGGAATGCTGAAAAGAATTGAGACCATAGCCATTTACACAACTCTGCTTTCAGGCTCTATCCCGGAAGAGATAGGGAAGTGCAGTGAGTTGCAGAACCTGTACTTGTACCAGAACTCAATTTCTGGTTCAATTCCAAGTCAAATTGGAGAGCTCAACAAGCTTCAGAATCTTCTCTTGTGGCAAAACAGCATAGTAGGTACAATCCCAGAAGAGCTTGGAAGCTGCACTCAACTTGAAGTCATAGACTTGTCAGAAAATCTTCTCACAGGTAGCATACCAACCAGTTTTGGTAGGCTATCAAATCTGCAAGGGCTTCAACTGAGTGTTAACAACCTTTCAGGCATTATACCTCCTGAAATCACAAACTGTACTTCCCTGACTCAACTTGAAGTTGATAACAATGCTATTTCAGGGGAGATTCCTCCTCTTATCGGCAACTTGAGAAGCTTGACTCTCTTCTTTGCATGGAAGAACCAGCTCACAGGAAAAATCCCAAATAGTCTTTCACAATGCCAAGACCTTCAGGCACTTGATCTTTCTTACAACAATTTAACTGGTCCAATTCCCAAACAACTTTTTGGGCTGAAAAACCTCACCAAACTTCTGCTTCTTTCCAATGACTTGTCAGGATTTATTCCACCTGAGATAGGTAACTGCACAAGTCTCTACAGGTTGAGGCTAAATCACAATAGACTGGCCGGTACCATTCCATCTGAGATAACCAACTTGAAGAATTTGAACTTTTTGGATGCTAGCAGCAATCATCTTGTAGGGCAGATTCCTCCAACACTATCAAGATGCCAAAATCTTGAGTTTTTGGACCTTCACTCAAATAGTCTCACTGGTTCAGTTCCATATGATCTTCCCAAAAACTTGCAGTTAATAGACCTCTCAGAAAACTTGTTAACAGGTGAACTGAGTCATTCCATTGGTTCATTAACTGAATTAACCAAACTCAAATTGGGAAAGAATCAACTCACTGGAATCATCCCAGCAGAGATTCTATCTTGCTCCAAGTTACAACTTCTTGACTTGGGAAGCAATAGTTTCTCTGGAGAAATTCCAAAGGAAGTTGCTCAAATTCCTTCACTAGAGATCTTTCTTAATCTTAGTTGTAACCAGTTTTCTGGTGAAATCCCACCCCAGTTCTCTAGTCTTAGAAAACTTGGAGTGCTTGACCTCTCCCACAACAAGCTCTCAGGGAACTTGGATGCTCTTTCTGGGCTTCAGAACCTTGTTTCTTTGAATGTTTCCTTCAATGACTTCTCTGGAGAATTGCCTAACACACCATTTTTCAGGAAACTCCCTCTCAGTGATCTCACAGGAAATGATGGTCTTTACATTGTTGGTGGTGCTGTAACTCCAGCTGACAGAAAAGAAGCCAAGGGTCATGTCAGGTTAGCCATGAAGATTATATTTTCCATTCTGTTAAGCACAAGTGCAGTACTAGTACTGCTCACAATCCATGTCTTGATCCGTGCTCATTTTGCAAACAAAGCACTCGATGGAAACATTGAGTGGTTGATGACTATGTATCAGAAGTTTGAATTCTGTATTGATGACATTGTCAAGAATTTGACATCATCCAATGTGATTGGCACTGGAAGCTCTGGAGTTGTGTACAAGGTTACAGTTCCAAGTGGCCAAACACTAGCAGTTAAAAAGATGTGGTCATCAGCAGAGTCAGGAGCATTTACTTCTGAAATTCAAACACTAGCCTCAATTAGACACAAGAACATCATCAAGCTTCTGGGTTGGGGTTCCAGCAAGAACATGAAGCTTCTGTTTTATGAGTACCTCTCTAATGGAAGTCTGAGTTCATTGCTTCATGGTTCAGGAAACTGCAAAGCAGAATGGGAGGCGAGATATGATGTTATGCTTGGAGTGGCTCATGCACTTGCATATTTGCACCATGATTGTGTGCCTTCCCTGTTGCATGGAGATGTCAAAGCCATGAATGTGTTGTTAGGTCCCGACTACAAACCTTACCTTTCTGACTTTGGCCAAGCAAGAATTGCAAGTGAAAATGGTGATTATATTAATTCCAAGCCAGTTCAAAGACCCTACCTTGCTGGCTCCTATGGCTACATGGCTCCAGGTACTTTTTTTCACACCAAGTTTGAGTCGTTAAGTATTTTTCATTACTTGCACAGCCCCTTGAAACAGTATTAACTTTTTTTCACAATATGCGTACAGAACATTCTTCTATGCAGAGGATAACTGAGAAGAGTGATGTGTACAGTTTTGGTGTGGTCCTACTTGAGGTCCTAACAGGAAGACACCCTTTAGATCCAACACTGCCAGGGGGTGCACACTTGGTTCAGTGGGTTAGGAACCACTTATCTAACAAAGGAGACCCTTCTGAGATTCTTGACTCAAAGTTGAGAGGGAGAACTGATTCCACTATGCATGAAATGCTACAAACTTTGGCAGTGTCATTTTTATGTGTCAGCGAAAGACCTGAGGACCGTCCAACAATGAAGGACATTGTTGCAATGCTCAAGGAGATTCGACCTGTTGAGGCCTCAACCACAGGTCCTGATGTGTTAAAGGGAGTTTTAACAGTGCATGAATAACAATCACCTCCTAAGAATGGTGTTTCACATGGAACTTCTAACTTTCCTTTAATTTCTCAGGGGACTCAATCTGTTGAGCAATTATGCAACTCATGAATATGTAATCTAGGATATGTAATGCATATTCCAAGAACCCATGTATTGGATATGAATTAAAAAGCATTCTAGAATCTAGAGATTAGAGCCATTCACCCAACAAATTAAGTTCAGTCTTTCAGGCTAGTTGGTTCCACAATACCATGTAAAGGGTCACCTTGGCCTTATTGATATGATATATTTGCAATCTTTCTTTGTGCTTTTACCTTGAAATTTGAATTCAAATTTTGTTGTTTTTATTTTAGTCTATCTGGTGAATGAAGTAACATGGAAACAAATTGGTAACATTTTCCTTGGCTACATAACCTGAAATTTCTCTGATATTATTGGCTTATTGCCAACTGGGGGATTTCTATGAAACATTGCATACTAAGATAATGTTTGTTCAAAATTTTCTGTGAGCACTTGTTAAAGAAAAACCAATGGAGTTCCTCTGTCACTAAAATTGTTCAATTCATTTTAGTAAGGGAATTGGTTAAAGGAAAATTGAAAGGAACAAACTTTTTTATTAAAATATGTAAAATTATGTTAAAAAAAAGAAATATATTTGGTTGACAACTACAATACGCAGACAACTATAATACATAGAGAACCAGATAACTGATTATAAGATGTGAAAAGAGAGAAATACGTATATGTATATACGTATATACCATGTGAGTGAGTTAGCTAGTTAGCTGCTATTTCAGTTGGTTGCGAAGTAAAGTCGTAAAAAAAAATATATATAGTGTTCACTTGTACTTTACATATGTAGCATTTTCTTCTTTAAATTTCTTAACTATCCTAATGTTATCATCTTATTTTCTTCTCTCCAGAAAATTTATGACCAAACAATCCGTGTTGAAGTGATATTAGTTACAATGATTGGAATTTGGTTGGATTTACACACAAAATTAAGATTCTTGGAGTGGATTTCTCTCTCTATCTCTTTCAGTTATGCACACGCACACATTAAATTCCAACAGTGGGCACATGGTCCCACGTTGAATAGGTCACATGTCCCATGTGCTGTCAGAAAGAGACTTTGCAACGATTGGAAACTCATTAGGAAACACATATATTAAGTTGGGAATGAAAGTGTGTGTATCTTAATCACGCACATGTATCATGAATGTGCTCTGCAGGACCATTATCATTCTGCAAAAGTGAGTAACTCATACATAACATGTATAACAGATAGATAATCTGTCATGCATTGCAGCATATCAAGATTGCAAAAATGAACAAGGGAATTTCTTTATCATTTCCAAGGTTCACAAAATTCACTCAGCTGACCAAAAAGGTTATTCTGTTATATTTTATAAGATTCTTTTCTTCAATATCTTTTATGGCTTTTTTTGGAACTAAGGAGAGAAAGTGAGATAGGACAGAAAAATTTATAATTTAAATTGGAAAGAAAGTAAAAGGAAAGAAAATTTTAAATTTTTATCTGTATTTTATTTTCTTACCTCCTAATCAAACGTACCATAACTATGCTAGGAAGAGTAGAAAGTGGAGGAATGGACCAGAATTTATGGCATTGCAATGTAAAAGTTTATACATAGTTTGAGCATTGAAGTGAAGTTACAAGAAGAGTTAGAATTATTTTAAATAATTGTGTTCAACAATAGGAGGAAGAAAAAAGAAAATTATAGCATGAATATGTCACAGAGTAACATATATTCTCATCAAATATTATTTTCATGTCATTTCTTTTGACTATAAAGTATAAAAAATGAAAATTGTTTTTTGAATCATTTTAAAACCTTTTGATAATAATATATTTATTTATGAAACAAAGAATATATTTACTTTTTCATTTAATATCATTGTAAAAAAATTATATTATTAACCAAGTAGATAATGTTTATGTATAACTTAAAAAGAAATTATCACAAAAATCACCATTTTCAATTATATAACAGTTCATAGTTCATCAATAGTATAAAAAAAAGTTTGATATGGGAGTATTTTTTTTAATTAAATTCATTTAATTAACATATTCAGTTGAAAAATTGCTACTAAACTAGCCCTTGAAGTCTCCATCACCTTATGAAATAATTCAACACATGCCATTATATCTTTAATGGCACTCATCATTCTGCTCTATGAAATCCTTAATGTTAGTTGATGGATGACTGTTAGTGGATAAGCAAGTTGACAATCTTTCTAGAGTAAGCACACATCATATGTTTCTGGATCATATCAGCACCATATCTACAAGAATGGACACAGTGGACTCACAATTAGGCACCTACTTAGTAGTGCTTGATGCTTTATCTCAGCCTCAACAAGAAAAAAGAGTAGCTTCAATGTACGCAGACAAAGTGTATCCTTGTGTGTTAGATGTCACATGGCCTTGATACACATCATTAGGAGCACATTGAAGCAATGAATAAACAACTAGTTATGTTGGCAAAGCATTAAGAACAACCAAAGGAGGCTTTAACCCTACCATATTACACATTATACATTTCAAGAAACATGTATGGAGCCCACCAATGAATTTCCAGATTGATATGAATATTGGATTGGATGTCACATTGTGCACTATGGAGAATTCTGGTCCTGCCTGTCTAATTTCTTTAATAAGAAGTTAATGACATTCCAGTCAAAGCCACGATACTGAAGCCACCGAACAATTCTTGATTTCCTTGTCTCCTTGGAGACATTCTGACCTCTGAACCACTGCTTTGAGGCTTTAGTGTAAAGGTGATCCATGGAATGTTTTGACATGCCAATAACTGACTTGTGATCTTCAGCACAATCATTTCCCTTAAAGACTACTTCAACTGCCTTTTCAGCATCAGCTTGACTAACTCCCTTCTTGAACAGTGCCTGCCACAACAATTGCACTCCATCATACAAAAGTACTGTTCCCTTGGATGATAATTGGATGTAGATGGGTATTGAGTATTGAAGGCTTGTGAGGTGAAAGGTCTGTGAGCTTTGGCTATTGGCCTTGCCTTGGCCCACAATAACTGAGAAGAGCCTTTAAGCAAGCACTGGTTTCGTGCATCCCTAGTGTGTTTGGGGCATCTAAACAAGCAAAATGAGGAGAGAAGATTGATGCCTTCAATCAAGCTTTTTTATCTTTTTAGGACAAATTCAATTGAGATAATCATTGCATGTTTGAAAAAGAAATTGAATGAGATAATTTTAAAATGAAATAATTGAGCATTTAATCAAGTAGCTTAAGTATAGGAGAAAGTATTCCATCAAATAAAATACAAGAGAAAGTAATTTGGTAGGAACTTCCCATTTGTTAACAATTCGCTGAAAAATAAACTAAACTCCGACCCAAGTCAAGCAGTCAAAAGATATAATTAAAATTCAAAAATTCTTAGATGCAGGGAAAATTCAAAATATTGATTACATACAAAAGCTAAATTTTCTGATACAGATAATTGCATATATTAGAAAATGATATAATTCTTGTTACTTTAAATTTGTCCTTCTATGTTAGTATATATTTTAACATTAATAATTTTTATGAGAAAAAAAGTGAATGCACACAGATGTGCTGAATTAGATACTGTCACGATGAACTACAACTTTTCTTCTTAACACTACTATATTCCAAAGTTAAAATGATGATAAATTTTAGTAAGCACAACACAAGCATAATACTAACACAGTTATTTAATCTTCTGCATTGCAATGAGACTAATAACAAAACACAAGGAAGTAAAATTGATCAAGGAGTGAAAAAAATGAAATGGAACAGCTGTGAGGTAACATAGAAGAAAGCAAAAAGTAACAGGACAAACAAAAATACATTAACTTACTAGTTTGATCCGCCTGGGCCCCCAACTTGACGAAGACCATCTAGCTTGAGAAAATGTTTCAGCATACAATCTATCATTGATGAACCCTCTGATAGAAAAGGTTAAATCAATCACCACGAATAAACAAGTATAAAAATGTCTGGCAAATTTCATCAAGTTCCTATTGAAGTTCACAGTTTATAAACGAACTTAAAAAAAGCATTTTGAAAGAGAATTTTCAATTCCCAAAACAATCTCCATGATTTGTGTCAATAAACAACTTCATTACAAACTGCATCTTAATGTTCATCTTCACTCTTCTTTATTCAAAGATACCGAGTAACAATTTTCAGTGGGTGGATTGTTGACAAGTAATCACCATTTGCCACAAGTGAATTGACCAAGTAAAATTATAACGTCAAGGTAAAAACTTATATCATTTTCTTTTCATTCTATATTATCATTGTCTGAAAGCAAGTAAAGCTTCAAGTAAGGAAGCATTTAAAATTGGCTGATAAACAACAGCTCCACTGTTTTTATGTAGTTAACTACATACCTTCTTTGGAACTTGCTTATCACTGCCTCCACTGCATCAGGGGAGAATCTCTTTCCAAGCAATTTCTTTCTCAACTCAAGTGCAGTGAGTGCCCTACAGAACAGAGACAAAGGCATGCATAAAAGAAAGGAATACATTTTACATAAAAAAAATGCACACTCGTCTTTCCAAAGAGCAAATATATATTAGATGACTAAATATTACAAAATTTCTTCTCTTTGTCAACAACTTACAAGCAAACACAACTGCAGGAATTAAATTGTTATTGACAATATACTAAAATATTTCCAAAGGTATGCCAAATAAGCTAACACTTCATTCTACATAACCTCGTTATTTGATATGATAAATTAATAATATACAAACAAATTCATTCAAGTTGAAATTTCTGAAAAAATACATGAGATATTCATAAGTTGATTGTGACCACACAGTGCCAAAGTAGCACATACTTGACACACTGAATGAAATTAAAAAGGGAGTTGCCTCAACAGGAAAAACAGTAACAATTAACTGCAAACTCATAATAGCATGACAAAATGGTTTTTCTTGCACTTAAAAATGAAGCCCATATTCGGTTCAGAAACTCATCGATCTGATTCACAATACAGTTTATAACTAGTCTAGCACTGAATAAATTCTATGTCCTGGAGGAAGGAAGGAGACACAACAACTAACCTATTTGCAAGTAACTTAATAGCAGATTCCTCAACATCACTTGTAAATTTGTCTATCACATCCTGTTCACAGGAGTCTCCTCCCTGATGGATTGTCAACTCTCCAACCTCTTGCATTTGATCAAAACAACCTACAATCCACAAATTGCAGTGCTCAGAACAACATCATTTCTTAGACATACAAGTTGTTAGAACTGTTTCATTTCCAATCATATTGTCTGGTTCTGCAACAGAATACTCCATTATAACAAATTGATCGAGAAAAGCCACAAGTCAAGTGTTAAAACAGGTTAAAGCAAGATAAAAACAAATGCACATTGTGAATCTAAAAGCACAAACCTATAATTCATCCTCAATATAAGTAGCAGAAGAAGATCCTATTAGACCACAGAAAAATTAACTTTCATTAACCATAACACCAATACTGCTTCTCCTTTCTTTCACATTATTTTCTAAATAATTCGTCAATTTTCTGTGAGAAGCTTATTTTTATTCAATTTATCAATTACAAAGACCCTCATCAATCACAATGTAGCCTCAAAGTGTTAGCAGCCTCTTATTACTTTTATCACAAGCTGAGTTAATCCTGTACCATAACATAAGAACATTGTATCAACAAATTTAAAACAATGTCACCAATCCACCATGCCAAGCATCAAATTTAATCGAAATGCTTAAAATGACAAATCTTTCATGTTTAGCTATAAGTAGTGATTTAGCTACCCAGCATAGTGAATCACAACTAACTACCAATTAATAAACAAACAATATCACATTGAATTTAAGTTTACCTTCTTCAGTGTCATCAAAGAACAAGTCAGGGCAAATTTCATTCGAATTATGCAAAGTTTCACAATGTGTAATTGTTCCATGCACATCTTTGCCACCATTTATCTTGAGCACAGTAGCATCAGAAGAGCTACAATATCCAAAGGTCTTCAGTGGCAGAGAAGTGTGAGGTATTTTCACCCTAACAGGAAAAGAAGAACTAAATTCTCTGCTCTTCAAGCACACAATCTGTGACTTCAAAATGATCCTAGTTTTTTAACACCATAAAAAAAAATTAAGACTTTCCAGAAATTTCTTCAACCCAATACAATGCCACCAATTGGGTAACTAAGTTAGTATTCCATTACTCAATTGCTCCAGAAAAAATAAGCTTTTCAGTCATTTTGTTTGAATGGCAAAAGTAGCAAAATTTAGGAGCTGAAAACGAGAGAGAAGTTACCGAGGAATTGGAAAAACGCGAGAAGGAAGCTGGGAGATTTTGAAAGCGATGTTTCCTGCGAAACCTGCCATCTTCATGAAATCATAATTTTCTTTCGCGCTACCAAGGGTTCACCATTTTCGGTTCTTTTTCACTCTCTCAGTTCTCCTCTGGTTATTTTTTTTTTTTGGGTCGAAACTTGGCTTTCGAGCCTTACTTTCTTGCTGATATTTGGGCCGGCCCGGATTAATACTGCTGTATGGGCTTTGACCCGTCACTCTGGATTAGGCTTTCAGAGATTAATTTTTATTTCGGGACCCAATCCCAACCCCATGAATCACAATTTTTCTTTTTTTATATATATATATGATAAAAAAAGATAAATAATTTTTTAATAAAAAAGATGCTTATTATATATTATAAACAGAAAAACTGTATCAAGGTAGTTTGTTGGTGCGAGTGGACCCCTCTTTATTAAAAAATGTTAAAAAAGTATGTATTTTTATAGAGGAGAAGAGAATGATATAAAATAAAACAAAGTCTCGGACCCATCACTAATTTAATTTAATTGATATTCAACTAAGCATTGATAAATGACAGGAGTAATTATAACTCTCTTAAGGTAGTTAAATATCTCATCATTTAATTAGTGATGTGCATGAATAGATTAATGAGAATCTCATTGTCCTTATTTATAAATATTTAAATTAAAGTAGAATATAAAATGGTGAAATTCGTACAAGTTTTTCAAAATTTTATTTCCTTTTCTTGTGCTTTCTTATGAACATGGTCAAATTCTTATTACATAGTTTAGTTTGGTAATGCTTTGCCAAAAAAAAAAAAAAAAAAAAAAAAAGAGAAGTAGGTTTTAGCTAAAGTAAATTTAGAGATAGAAATCTTCTTCTATTTTTCCTTAGAGTGAAATAATTTTGTTTTTGAAACAAGGGAATAAGAGTTGCTATTAAAAAACTTCTTAAATAATTAGAGACATCAATAAGATGTATTTAATGCTCTTTATCACGTGTTCATAGAAAAAAAAAACATTTATGTATGTGTGTAAATACAGAGAGAGATATTTCTTTTTATTAATTTTTTTTTTACAAAATCATCTAAAGACACTATTAGATGGCATTAACATTTTGAAAATGTTGAATGGTTGATTGTGTTATGATTTGGTATAAATAGTGAGCTGTGAATTAGAAATCTAAACTAATTTGAAGATCCATTTTACAGTGATACATACCACCAATGACTAAATATCTCAAAGAAAGAAAAATTAGTAAGGGACATGAGATTTAATAACTCTATGTCAAATGCTAATAAAGAAAATATATGAAAAAAAGTGACACTTTTAAATTACTACAAAAATAAAATAAAATAAAAATTGAAGACTCTTTGAAGAACACAATGAATCAATCTCAAGCAGTTCTCCAAGCATAAAGAAAATGGCAATAACCTATAGTGGATGGATTCTCTTGTAGTAATTCATTTTTTTCTGAGCATTCTTTGGTATCAGAATCAGTAATAAAGCCAGGCTTGAATACAAAGAATGCAGGACCTGGACCAAGTTCATTGGTGAAAAGCCAATCATGCACATCCCAAAAGATTTGCACAGGCAAATTATTGACCATCACTATTTCATTTCCTCTGAATCTCCAATGCAAATTCATTATTCTACTAGCCATTGTTCCATCTATGCTAATCCACATTTCTGGATCATCAGGACCAGAAAGAGAAGTCTCAATCACAACATCATGTTCAGTTTTACCATCTTCAAGAATGGCTCTAGTATAAAACATCTTCTTACCATACACATTATCTCTTTTGCACAACAATGTAGCCTCTTCTGGGGATGGTTTAGATTTGGTTCTATCATAAGCATCCTTTTCTAAATCTCCAAGTAACAAAAGAACCTCTTTCTTGTAGACCAAGGCAATGTAGTAACCTGATGAAGGTTGTGGACTTGTGGCAGAGAATTTCACATGTCTAAGATCCCAGTAAATGTCTACTCTTGCACCTGCTATATCAAATGATTTGAGACCCTTTTTCCCCCAAGATTGCCCCGATTCCAAATCAATCTTGCAGGTGTACTTGTTCTCTTGCAAAGTGTTTTCTATGCATATGGAAAGAAAATGTTCTGTGGGGTTCTTGCACCATGAAACTGTTACACATCGCAATAGTTCTGCTACTTTTGCTTGATAAACAAAGGTAACAGAATTCTGAGGGTCATCTGTTAAGGCTTTATCCCTGGAAGATTTCTTCTTGGATTGTGGTTCTGGAATGGTTAACATCACCGATTCTACAAGAGAATTAGCCATTGGCTATGTAACTCAGACAACTTTTGATAGAACATACAAATGCTTATGATTTTTCTATAGGATTGATTGTTGATCCTCTTTGGTTTCCAATGGTCAAAGAGAATTATAATTGATAAAACCATCACATATGTTTCTAAGAATAGAATAACACTGAACCATCATCTAAATTTCACCCCTAGTGTATTCAAATTCAAAACCTGAACAACATCAAATAGGGTTCTTAACCAAAGGTAGAATGTTTAATGAATCGCAATGTTAGGAAATTATGTGCAATAGCCATAATGCTTTGAAATACGTCAAAACTGAGACATGTTTTTTGTGGAACTAAAATATAGGCTGAGGTTGTCAATGAGGTGTCAAGAATAAAAGAAGAACCTTTTATTGATTTTTATCTATTAATAGACTAATGTCTCACAAATTGAAAGATGAAAATGGAAACAAAATGCACTTCTAACTTTGACCCTACTAGAGCTTCTCTCTGCATTATTTTCAACCAAATTAATTATAGTAAATGTCACATTTGGAAAAATGCAGTTAATTAGAAACTACTTTTAAATATAGGGTGTTTTTTTGGAAAATTCATTCATTATTATGCAGCAAAGTTAAAATATTTTGAAAAAAAGAATACACATCAAAATTATAAATACTAATTGATATACTGATGAGAATGAACTTAATTTTATTTCGAAAGTAATAATTGACAACACATTGAAAATCATCATCTTGTTGCCTCCAATTTCTCGTTATCCTTTTGACCATTTCTTCTGTTTTGGCATTGACAGGTTTAGAAATTAAGAGTAAAGGCTGCAAAAAATATTTCAATTTTATTATTTAATCTCTAAAATAATGTAAATGAAGCATATAATAAAATACTACTAGTATTTTTAAAGAATAAAAAACATATACAACCTTAATTGCAATAGAAAACAATTTGTACAAGGTTTTCAATAATTGCATCTATTTCTTCAATTACTTTTGTTGAATTTGTAATGTAGAACAACAACACATTACAAAATGCAGTAATATCAATGTATAACAACACAAGATTAAATTACAAAGGAGCTGCATAACCAAAAATATAATTGTCAGAAGAATAATTGTCACTGTACACAAATAAATAATATAAAAAATCATAACATGTTAACCTGAAATCCTCAAGAAAAAACAAAAAACTTTCCACGCGGAGTAGATTGGCTCCTTCTAACTTCAGGCAATGAATTATTGGTTCCTTCCTTAAGATTGCGTCCTGAACCATGTAGTAAAGTTTTGTTTTCAACTTTGCTGGACAATAGAGGCTCAGCTGCTTGCATTGTTCCTCTGCATGTGACAAAAATGTTCATTTACCAATCAAGCTATATATATAAATAATGTCATTTTACTGGTTTTCAATAAGAAGAAACATATAAACAAGCAAAGTGTTTTTAATGATTCTTTAAGCCATACCTTGATCCAATGTTCTGAGAATTCCTAGGGAAGTTCTGATGCATCTTTTTATGATTTACAACACCATTGACTGCAGACTCCATGAGGCTTATATCATTTTCTGGCTCACAGTAATTTCTCTTTCTAGGTGCTTCGGTGGTTATTTCCCGGCCACTTTCCATGTCAGAAGTAGGTATCATATCAGCCTTTTGAATCCTAAAGGGAAATTGTTGATGATGCTTAACCTTGGCCTTACTTTCAGCCTTGTTTTTCCTTGCACCACCAAGAGTGTGCTTGAATTGTTCCTCTTCACGTTCTTGATGAACTTTCCTGGAGTATACCTTCAAGAGAGTTTCAGAAGTTTTATCCTGCTTCAATGGCTCATGTGAATGCAGCAGATTCACCGTTGAGTTATTGTCTATAGATGAGGCCATTGGCACTGTGGCAAGAGATTTATTTACTAGTACTCTAGTTGGAAATTGATGCTTTGAGATTGGTAGGTTATCTAATGTGTCACTTTTGACCTTGCTTTTGATGACTGACCCTCTATCAGTGGATATTGATCTCCTCTTGACTGTAGGTGATGGTGATCTACCTCTCCCTGAGCTCACTATTTTTTCTTCAGCCAGAAGAGACATTTTCGGCATCGAGTCCTTTTCTATGAACTTTGAGGGAAATCTTGATCTTCTTTGCTTACCAGAAGAACAAGTTTTAGCCTGAAAAATATAGTTTCAGATTTAGAGAGTACAAATAAAACTTCAGTGTGATATAATTTTACACAACTTTATCATTAAAGTTTATATCAGAATGCAATATTACCTCAGAGCTTCTATCATCCATTTGCCTTTGACAATTTTCAGGCTTCATGCTGTCATTGGCAACATTTTTAGGCAAACGGTAAGGTGAAACAGCTCTTGGTGCTTTCTGAGATTCCATGGCATTTCGTGTGTTCCCAGCTTTCCATTGTTGTAGTTCAGTTTCCTTCCTCTCCAATGCCAATTTGATATTTGATATCTATTAAATGTTCAAAGTGTTACAATATACTGACCAAGTTAAATTTAAAATCACTCTTGTTATGAGCAAAAACCAAACCTCTTCCTTTAGGTCCTGGATTTCGCCAGTTTCTTTATTAGATTGAGCAGCCCCTAGTTCAATGGACGCAACCCTCTCTGCAAACTTAAGAGTGCTTATGGTCTCTCCAAGGGCATTGAGTTCAGGATTTATATGAACAAACATCAAAGTTTTTGCATGGCCACCTATTAGATTGAGAAAACAAAAAAGGAAAACACATGTTAAGCTGTTTTTCACATAAATTCAAAATAGAAAACTACTGAGACACTATTCAAATACATAAATACCAATATGGTGGTTGAAGCTGAAAAAGAGAAAACAATCTATGTCTGCTTGTTACCTAATGAATCTTGTAGAACTTGTGTGAGCTTGCTATTTCTATAAGGAATATGTTGACTCTTCTGTGCCAAAGCTGAGATAACATCTCCAAGGGCAGAAAGAGATTTATTTATATGCTGTGCCTCCTTTAGTCGCTCACCAACAGCCTCAGATTTGTCCACTCTCTCACTTCCAGCCAAATCCACAAGATGGAGACAACCCTTAAGAATGGAGTTAGACACTAAGTCCCTCCCTCTTACATGAACTGTCAATACACTGCAATTGGGTGGTAAACAGTTTTAGTAAATAAAATATGTTTTATGGTTGCAGTAGCTATGTATATTCATGAAGAAATTTTACCTATGAGAACGGCTGCTTCTCTCATTCAGCGCTGTTGCACCAACAGCACGATTCTTCTGACCAATTTTCATTAAATCAAGAACATCTTGAGTACAATTAACCGGGACTAAAGATGCATCAGGCACATTAAGACCATTCAATTGAGAGTTGTTTCGTATATCTAATGTGTGTCTAGTTAAGGAAATGAGCAAGCCAAGAAATATATTATACTGCTAAATCAATGCAAAAAGTACAGAACTTTTTGCTTTCTTTTAGATGATTGCAGCAGTGAAGATGATTACAATATAATATAAATACAGCAAGTATGTTCTTGAAGGATATCTTCTGTTAGAGCCATCACTGACTAATAAGTCTCTCACTTGCTCATTATATATTTCAATCATCTGGACGCCAACTTCATATTTTATGGCTTCTGCTCTTTCCTTTGAAATTTGAAATAAGTCACGTAAAGCCCTATAGTTTACACCCCATGTCTCTTCTGTCATCAGATCAGGGCCACTCTATCCAAACAAGAGAACACAAACGTATAAGAAAAATGACAAGACAATAATAAATATTAAATAACCTGCTTGGAATGATTTTATGGCATCTTATTTTGATGTGGTTAAGGTTTCAAGTCCATAAAAAACAAGTTTGGATCATCCGTTTGAATAGTCTTCATGCTCGAGAAGTCCAGTCCTTAGCATGGGGTGTGTTAGAAATCCCAAGGTGTGTTAGAAGTCCTACATCCTTCCAACACACCCTCGGAATTTCCATCAGTAAACTGTAAAGTTCAATATGGGTGTTTATAACATATAAGGTCTTTATAAAAATTTAACTATCTCCTTTGTAAGAAGAAACGAGTCCAAACCAAGATACAAACTAATTTGTACCATAGTCATGTATAGATTCTTGATTTCAATTGTCTATATCATGTACCAAGGGTGGACGAAAATCTATGGTTTTCCTACAAGTATACATGAAAAGAAAGTGCAATAAAATTGTGATAGATTGCTTCTATGTGCTAGAATTACCATGGTGTAGGTCTTTCCTGACCCAGTCTGTCCATATGCAAAGATGCATACATTATAGCCATCTAAGGCAGACCTAACCAATGGTTGAGTGTCGGCATATATTTGTTCTGCACATGACAAAGAAAAATCATCATAAAAGCTTCAAATAAGATATAAATTTCAAAAGAGATTAATTATTTTATTTGTGACAAATGCATTAATTACAATATGATAGCATGATTATTATCATATAACGTCCAGTATACATATACTCCTTTTTGTTCATTCTTCATTACATAACCAAATCTCTATTATCTAAAAAAATGTTAAACAATGTACATTATTATTTTCAAATATTTACTTCATTTTACACAGAGTCATTTTGCAATAATGTCAAAAATTAAAATACCTTGGGTGGCACTTGTTGCAAACACCTTATTGAATGTAAATGCCTTTCTAGCATCTTTTCCTTGCTTGTGGGGATTCATAATCATTATATTTCCATTTTCTCCTATATAATCTACAGTAGATTGTCCATTTGATTCTCCTGATAAAAAGGGCCTCACTCTACAGTAGACCCTAATAGCACCTGTAAGGCAGCAAATCTATTAAAATACTTAAATCATATGAGTAGATCCTTGAAAAAGTGCCTCAGATTCTTGAGTACCTTTAAGGTCTTGTACTTGATTGTAAAGAGAGCGATTTTCCTCCAACACTTTGTGGTAGGAAGAGGAAGCCTCTTCAAGGCTCTTTATGTGATTCTCTAAGAAGTACATAGAACTCAACTCAGCATTATGAAAGAATATTACATTAAAAGATTTTACTCATATGAAAGATATTTCTCATGAAAAAACAGGTCTTTTAGATCATTACCAAGCCTGCTCGATTCTTGGTTCCAGTTAGATTGAATTTGTTTGACCTCCAATTTTATCTCTTCATAGAAGTACTTCAGTTCCTAGAGCAGGAAAAGAAAACATCATTGCAGTGAATGATGCTAATGTAATATTATCAAAAGCAGTACATTTGATTTTCCACTTTTATACCTCAAGTTGTTTTTGCAGGGTATCCATTATTTCAGCATGGTTGGCAGAATAATTGACATTGATCTGATTACTATTGCGTTTTCCCCCACAAATGCATAGTTTAGAAACTTCATTTGAAGCCAAACTACGTCTTTGATTAAGATATAATGTGATAGCTTCCATGAATTCTCTCCTGGAGAGGCAACCAGTATCACCTTTCAATATTTTCTTGAGAAAAAGTCCAAGCTGCACACAATTGTTATAATTTAGATTAAGTAAGCTTTCAAAGTAAGGAAAAGGAAAAGATAATATATTACTGACAACAGTGATTTGTGAAGTGAAGTTGGGAAAAAAAAAAACAGAAACGAAGGTGCTTGTTTTTGCATTAGAAACAGCATAGCAAGACAAAAAAGATGCCTTAAATTCTGAAGTACCTGAGTGCCTTGTGAATCAAGCAATGCAGAAAAATCTTTGACTACCTTCCGGAGCATAGTATCAATTACCTACACAAAATTTCATCCAATTTGAAAGAGATGAATTTCAAATTTACTATCTCAGAATAAAGTTCAAAGAACAATCTAGTTGAACAAATTTATTATCTCAGCATAAATTTCAAAGAACAATCTAGTTGAACAGTCTTAAAAATAACAAAAATCAAGTTTAACACACAGGAAAGGATCTTACCGACCATTGCATTCAGCGGCAGATCTTCAACTCCATCAGCCTCTCTGAGGTAAGCCAGGAGAAGTTTGAGTCCAAACTGATCAAAAAGGGAAACCAAAGCATTGGCAGTTGTGGTTTCTTCAGCTGAAACCTCTCCAGATGCACTAAGAAGCTGTAGCAGTTGCTGATACTGTGATGAGTCAGACTCATCATCATTTTCACCACTCACTACAGATAAAGGAGACCATTTGGGAAAAGAAGTAATCCTGACAGTTCCACCATACCTCCACACCCCAACTCCACCCGAAAGCTTCCATTCATAATACCCTTTCAAACACAGGATACAGTCCACAACTTTGCCCGATGAACCACCCTACATAAACACACTCAACCCCATTAACACAACTTAAAGTAGTCCATTTGCTTAAGTTTTTAAAAATGTTTTCAAAACATTCATATAGTTAAAGAATTGATTTTTAGAGAAACAACTTACTACTTGAAAGAAAGCCGTCTTTTTTTTCTTTTGAGTCTGGTTATTAAAACGTTTATTCAAATATTTCTAAAATTTCAATAAGTGATTTTTTTAAAGAAAAAACTGTTTCTTATAGAAGAAAAAAAAGTCCAAACCGTTAGAAAAACGTGGGTGATGTATCTAACTCAACCCTATAAGACTGATTTTTAAAGTAAAGTCTGTATCCCATTTATATACATGCAATAGACCCTATTTCTAGGCAATGTGGATTTTCAATACACTCCCCTCATGTCAAGTGTGAAAACAGTGTTCTAATATCAGCCCAACAATAAGGCACGATAAACCCACCAAATAATCTCCAACAACAGGATACAACCAATTCCCTACAATGGGTTGTAATCCCTGACAATGGGGCATAAACAGTCTTAAGATAGGCTCTCAGATAAAAAGTGTTTCTTATAGGGAAAAAAAAAAGTCCAAACAAAGTTGTTTTTTATAAATTACAAGTTGTTTTCATAAATTATCATGGAGAGTTTAATAAAATAAGCTAAATGCAGCCTATGGACATATCAAGAGTTTATTGAAATATACAATATGCAGCCAACCATCAACTCAACATATAGATGTATATATTTCTCTCCCTTCACATCTTATAACTAGTTGCCGGTTGGTTGTTTACGTGCAGTTGTCTACCAAATACTTTTCTTTTCCAAACCCTCACAGAGGTGCTTATGTCATAAGATAAATGTAAAGCCTAAAAGTGAAAGGCAAATAAGGGTCACCATGATGATCATCACCTTTTCCAAATCAGAAGCTTCGAAAGTTAAAAGCTTCATGTCCTTAACAGCCTCAAGAAAGTTGAGCATGTTCTCGAAGTACTGAATCGCTGACTGAGCCGGTCCCTCCGAAGACTGAACAGCGAGGTTGTCGACGGCCACATTGTCGACAACCTTAACGACAGCACCAGGGTTGACTCTGTTTAGGACGTTACAGAGAATGAGACCGTTGCGAAGTGCGAGGCAGAATTCTTCTTCGGAGGGTTCTTTGGAGAGTGATGAAGACGCGCCATTGTCCATTTGCCTAAGCCATTCTACTGCTTCGTATCTCCTTGAAGCTGTTCCAACCATGTCACAAACATAAACAACAACACTCCAACATGTTACTTACGTAAAAACATTTGAACGAGAATACGAGGATGAGGTGGCGGGTAATGTCATACGACACCGTTTCTTGGTTTTGTTATGTCTTAACTCTTATTACTTTTTCTTTTTTTAATTTTCATATAGGTGACACTCTCTGTGCAGTTTAGTGAATATGAGAGACACAATAATTGAGTAAAATTCAGCTAAAAGAAAATATTTTTATTAAAAGGATTTTAAATAAAAAGCACTCCAATTTAAATATTTATTTGTGATTTCTAAGTAATACTAAGAAAATTTCTTTTATATAATTATCAATACATTTTTAATTAAAGTCTAAAAATAGAGTAAATTATTTAACATCTTGTTTCATACTCTTGAGGTGGGGTTTACTGTTACGCTTTTGACTTTGAATTCTGTTAACTTCAATTACAAGATCACTAAGATTAAACAAAGTTAAAGTTAAAGTATTCAAGTCACGATTATTACAGCAATCATGCATTAAAATGGTACCAAAATCACGGTGTTTCAAGTTTGAAATTAACTGTGATTACTGGTTTAAATCAGAGAATCATTAAATGTAAAGTAAAAAAAATAAAAAACTGGACTTGAGTTTATTTGAATATTATAATATAAATTTGTTTTAAAAAATTACTGAAAAATTAAAAATTAAAAAGATACATAAATGTGCATAAGAAAAAAATAAATTACATTCACCAATACCAGCAACAAAATAGATTTTGGTGGGTTCTTAAATGTTAGCAATAGTAATCAATAGTTGTATGATGTGCCTCCAAATTATGGTTGACATATCTTTAAAAGAGCACGCTTGAGATCACAAAATTTGAATGAGAAGGTCATCACAGGCCCACTCCACCACTGAATGCTGGTGTGCTGAGTGAGTGATCCCATTTAAGAGCAACACATCCTCAGCCACTGCATTATGTGCTCTATAATTTTGTGCTGCAACGTCTTTTCATTTGTTCTGTCTCTCTTTTTCTTTCTGAGTCTCACTTTGTTTAATCTGGGGTAATATAAATATTACTACTTTTTATCACATTTTTACTTTTTTTCGGTAGAAAAATATTTGATAAATAACTGGAATACATATTTAATTAGAAATCTAATTATAAAATGTGAAAAAAGAGAAATATATATATATATGTCTAATTAACTACGTATTATAATTAATTACGAAGTAAAATGGTGAGACGTGAGGACTAGGGACAACTAAATTTGCCCGCATTCACGTAGTCAAACTCTTTTGTGGCCGTTGAATAAAGATAGGACAACAAAATTTCAAATGTATGCAGTAAGATTTACTAACCGGTTTCAAATTAAAGTGTAAATAAATACATGAAAAAATCCACTGTATTATAGTATATTTTTGAAATGCAATAATGCATGTAAATGAAAAGTAAAGCATTAAGATGATTATTTACTTTCAAATAATGGAACTTTTCCAGGAAATGAAGCTCAATTAAACCAACAAACATGTTTCATTGCTTATTTATTTTTCATGATGTCTTCTTTTGAGAGAAGAATCATTGTTCCATGCTAGAAGAGTGTTAAGAGAGTACAAATACCACTAACATTTTTTTCTTAAAGATTTTCCAATTTAAATCTCTTAAATTAGATTTACCTTCAAATAAAAATACTATTATCTAGTTCAAAAGCATGAACATAGTATATATCATGCAATGTTTCTAGTTTCAATCAACTTTAAATCAGAGTTCTCACTTCCTTAAAAACAGTTCCCAACTGATATTGATTTTGTGATGAAGAAGCATTAAGTCAGAATTAGCAAAAGAAGAAAGCTAAAGTGCAATGCAATCCAGATAATTGTTCGGATGCAAACAATGTCGCATCCGAAGATCAATCGATGTCACCAAACACCAAACACATGTATATATAAGAGTTCCAAAACTTTTGAAAGAAGTTCAAAAACAACCGTAAAAATCTTTTGGAGAAAATTCAAAAACAAAACCAGAATAGTTTAAGCCAAAAGCTGATAATACCTTAACACGCTATAATAGTAAAGTGCAATGCAATGAGATAATAATAGTAACACAAGTTGAAACTTGATACCTGCTTCTTCTGCTTTCCTCTGAGCCAATTCATGATCGTTGATCTCATCAGCCACAGTGTAAGAAGCCTCATTGTTGTTACAAACAACCGAACCTTTCAAATTCAATCCTCTCTTGTGAGGAGATACAAAGCTCTCCAACAGCATCTTTCTCTCTCTCTTTCTCTGCAACACAACAATTGAACAAAACACTTAAATTTTTTTGAAGTATTCAAATTGTTTCAGTCTAAAACTCATCATTTAAATTGAAACAATACAGTTCAACAGTGATGTAATCCAATGAAATAGTTCAAAAAAGAGTGATTTTTCCTGAAAATTATTTCGAAAGAGAAAAACCTGGGATTCAACGAAGAAAGTTAAGGTTTGTGGTAATGAAAATGGATGGGATCTGTGAAGCAGAAAAGTGAGGAGAAACAGGGTTCTCGTGGATTTTAATGAATGAGAGTTTCAAAAATTCGAAGAGGCTTATATTAAATGCTTGGTTTTCAATGTTTTTAAGAGTTTGGGAGAGAAACAGAGTCAGAGACAAGTTTTTATTTTATACTAAAACGAAAACAAAAACTCAAACTTCAATTTTGAACGTTGGTGTCTCCGTCACTCCCGTTTCCTACATGGATAACGCCGTCTTAACGGTGTCACCATCTGTGGGACCCACCGAACGGGAGAATGACGTTGTACCAATGTTGTTCCTTTCAAAACATTTTCGCTCCTTCTCTTATCTGAAGAGAGAGGAGATAAATTATTTATGAAATAACTTGTTTTTATTATTAAACTTTACCACTATTTCTATTTTTAACATTATAAGATTTTTCAGCAATTTATTATTTTTAATTGTGTTTTAAAAATTTTATGCATTCTTGTATTATTTAACGGAACTAGGATAAAAATAAGAAATTAGTCTCTTATTTTATATTTCTTTTTCTTTGTAACATATTTCTCAGTTTATGAAAAGTAAAGTAATAAATTATCAAAAATATTTGATAAACCATTATAATTAGATAATTAATTATAAAATATAAATATAAAAAAAATTAATAATATATATATATATATATTTATTGTAAATGAGTTAATTGATTGTGTGTGTAAAATTGGCCTGTGAAATAAGAACGGTTAACAACTATTATTAAGAATGTGTCCTTACAAAAGTTTTAATAAATATGAAGTTATGTTATGTTAAGAAGGAGTAAACTGGCTTTGCAATAAAAATCAATTAAGATATAAGAAAAAAAAAGGTCTGGGCTTTAAGCCCATTATGAGAATATATTTCAATGAGATGAGAAAAAAAAAAAAAAGGTTAGCGACACGAATAAAGGCATATAACATTTGAGAGGCAAAATGTTCAAAAATTCAAAACCTTTTTCCGAACGTTGATTTCCCAATGTGAATATTGTGGATGTTTTAGTTCTGTTATTCTTACTGTATCATTCTTCCAACTACTAACATTAAGGTCTTGATCTAAGTTTTAAGTTTTAAAACATTTGAGATCTTAAAATAGTTTTAGTTATGTATTTAAGTTTTCATGATTTTCAAGTTTGTAGAATTTAATATCAAATATTAAATGAAATCTAATTAATATAAATTGAAAACAATCGTAATATTATAAATAATGGTGTGGACTTGTGGAGATGTTAATTGAGATGATAAGATCTTTGATTTTCATGAAAATTACTTAAAAAGTAATATGTAATTATTTATATTAATTTTCATTGAATAATAATGTCAAAAAGCTTTTATTTTGATGATGAAATTAAACAAGTTAAATGCAAATTTTAATTATTAGAACAAGAAATTTGTCATTTAATCTCTTGATAATATCCCTTTATCTTTTAAAAATTTAAATATAAATATTAAATTTTTTATCCTCTAAAGAAAAAAATTAATGACTAATTTGAGTTACTAAAACCATGGCTGAGACTAATTTTCTTTTACAGTAATAGAATCAGACTCTTTCTATCAATAAAATATGTTCAATACAGTAAAAGAATTACATAATGAATATGTGCATTGTAAAAAAAAAATAGATGAGAGTAATTATTTTTAAAAAGTATTAATAATATTTTTTTAAAACACTCAAGTTTTGAACTATTTGATCACAGTTTGTTGTATGTTATAAAACTTTAATCAATAGTTAAAACCACAAGTAAAATTCAATGATAGAAAATTGCGATTGCAAATTCTTTTAATTTCTAATAAAATAATCAAATGTTTATAAAAGTGTGTGATTAATATTTTTTGATTAATTAACATTAGCAAAAACATACAAGCGTGCCTTTGCATCTTTACCTAACTAAAATAATAGAGATAATGGGTTTTATAGTTTTAATTTTTAAAATAAACAAAAAAATTATAATAAATTAATTTGTAAAAAATAAATATAAAACTAAATTGATCATTATATTTTTTTAAGGATAACATTTACAATTGCAAATTTTAACATGATCTTATTTTTTAAGTGGTGATTTTGTAGTTTTATCCAATTCGTACTTTGCATTTATTCTGTACTTTTTTTTAATAATGATATTGACATAAAATATTTTGAGAAGAGGGAAATTAAATTCAGAAAACTTAGAAAAAGATATTAAAATTTTCTTTTATTTGTTTGGATGGGAATCACATGTGAGAAGTTTTAAGAACATGCATGTCTCACCAAATTGTTGCTTAAAAGTTTAATTAACTTTCTCTCTGATATAATCTTTCTAAAATAACAAATAATTTTACGTTGAAAATAAGTAATAGAGTTATTTTCTTCTTTAATTAATAAATTTTTTCATATAATATAGTTTTTTATTACGTATAATATGTTTATTTTTATATACTCACATTTAATTATCTTTTAGATATAAACACATTTAAATTCTTAATTACAATATAAATTATGAGTCTAACTTAATCATACAAAACTGATTTATAAAGTAAGAATTACTTTTTACTTTTTATATATATATATATATATATATATATAACAAGCTCAATCTTTTAATGGTGTAAGATTTTTAATATATCTCCTTCACGTTAAATGTAGAAACGGTGTTTCAATATCAATCTAATAATAATATCACAATAAATCTAATAACAACAATAAATAATATTCAACAATAAAACAATTATCTTCACAATGAACAACAATCCTAAAATAACTCTAATATAATTATGGATTAACTCAACTTTATGATAAAGTTAAATATAATATTACATTATAAACAGTTTAATAAAATATAAAAGTTAATATTAAAATAATTAGTACCAACTTATACAATAATTAATTGATAATTTAGTTTAAGATATACAGCACTATCTTTTTATATATATATATATAAATAAAAATGATGACGAGAGTATTCTGGATTTGAACAAGAATATCAATTTTGATTTTCAAGAAATTTGATGAAGTTAGTGTGATGGTGAGTGGGGCCATGAAACATTACTAAACATACCCCACGTACCCTCTGGCTCACACCCCCATGTCTTGTGTCTACCACTTTCACACCAATACGCCACTATACTTTTCAATTTTCATGTTTCCTTTTTTTTTTAATCTTTACACATGTTCCTAAACATTCTTCTTCTAAATTATTGAAAATTATTTATAACATACTAAATGATGTAATATTTATTTATATTTAAGATTTTTTTTATGATGTAATACAAATTTCTATGGAGTTATTTAGTTATAAATAATTTTATATATTAGTGCTGTTAATTTTGTGAATATTGTATAAGATGAATATTTTATTTTATATAATTAAAATTTATAATTTATTATATGATTTATTTTAGATTGAAAATAATAAATGATTAAGAAAAATTATGTATACACGTAAAAATAAAAAATACCATAGTTTGAGGTGATTAAAAGAAGTATGTTTTGTTATTAATTCCATGAAATATATTTAAGAAACACCGGTAACGAATTAAACTAAGATTTTCTTTGTCAAAAAATCAGCATACTAGTAGCATTCTAAAAAGTATAATATAAATAATATTAAAAATTAAAATAATACTATAAGATAACACTCAATTATAAGTCTAACTA
This sequence comes from Hylodesmum podocarpum, assembly GCA_026586105.1. Taxonomy (NCBI): domain Eukaryota; kingdom Viridiplantae; phylum Streptophyta; class Magnoliopsida; order Fabales; family Fabaceae; genus Hylodesmum; species Hylodesmum podocarpum. Next base: position 863,300 of record JALJEV010000519.1, on the reverse strand, counting down.
ACTAATGCATTTCTTTAAAAATTAAGATTTGTTTGATTTTTCTGAAAATCATGGTATGGTTAAAGATAAATATTTTTTTATTGTATTTGAATAAAATATCAAACATAGATTAAATATATGAGACATGATAAAAACTTACAATAAAAAATTATTAGAATAAATTTTTTATAAAAACTGAAATTTAAACAAGAAAAATATAAGTAACATACGCGATAAATTTTCCTTAAAGATTATAGACATAGAAAAAAATGATAATTAGAAAATTATGAACAATAAAATAGAAAAAATAAAAATTAAAGTGAGTAGTGAATTCAATTTAAAATAAAATAAATTTAGTAATTTTATAACAGACTGATACGAGAATAATTGCACAACAATCTTATCTTTATGTCCAACGATCTTATATTGTGATTATTTTAAATTGATATTTTCTAACTATAAAAATTTATTATATTATATATTTTTAATTATCATTTTCTACTTATTAACTGATATATACTTTAAATTTTAAATTCATGTAATATACAATGACTATATAAATTATATAAAGATAATAAATATTAATAAAATATATTAATAAATTTAATATTATTTTGTAGTATAACTGAATTACTTGTTCTTGTTTTTCAATCCATTTCATTTCAGTCACTCAAACAAATTCTTATTTGACATCATATATTTTTTCTTATTTAAATGGCAAGAAAATTTATTGCCTAAATCAGAACTTATATCAAAACTAAAAACGAATTATTGAAATCTAATCTAAATTAAATCCATTAAACATAATAAAAACAGTAAATATTTATTTCAAAAAATTACATAATTAAAGATTCATTTAAAAAAAACTGCATTATTAAACAAGAGAAAAGTAGTTAAGATCTTCTTCTATTTAGATTCAAAATAATTTTTTTCTTATATTTAGACACCTAAGAAAGTCATATTATGAAAAAAAAAATATAAATAATTTATATTAAAAAGAAGAATACTAATATACAATTTACACACTCATATTAATATACATATTCATCTATTTTTCAAAATTTATATTCAAATTTTAAATTATGAAAATTCACTATACTAAGAGTAAAACTTTAAAAAAAAAAAATCAACAATAAATAAAAAACATGTTAAAAAAAATATGAGTATCAGCATTTATCTTAGATTTGATACGTATGATATATTTACGCGGTTACACCGACGAAAATTAAACACAAGTACTTTTGTTGACGTCAACATATAGATTTGAATTAAGGTTTGGTTCATCCGAGAAATCAAGGTGTCTTCATCTCTTTCTGTTTATAGCTACATCGACGCACTGTTAACACAACACAACACAGACACCAACTTTAAAAAAAACAGCACCTCTTTAGAGACACTGCATCAAACAAAACCAAATCATCGTATCATTCATATTTCTCTCTTTTGTAAAACAATTCTGAGTTCATTAGGTACGTTTTCCCCCTCATTCATTCACTATGGATCTCGTTTTCTTAACTTGTTATCACTGCATTCATTCTTCCATCACTTCTCTCTATATATATATCTGTCTATCTGTGTTTACTACAATGACTGCGGTGTGTTTTTTGTTATATGAAACTGATCAAACCTTTTGTCTATGTGGTTTTTTGGATTGGTACGTGCACCCCACATGGTGATCATATCATCTTTTTATTGTGTCTATCGGATCCGATACATAACCATGATGTTGTTTTAAGTTTTTTGTTAGATCGTAGCGTCGAATGATAAAAATTGCATTTTTTTTGTTCTTAGTTGAGGATTTTTTAATAACACTTTGATGTTACTGTTGTTGAAGACACCCTTCTTGGTATGTATATGTTTGTGTGTGTGTGTGTGTGTATACAAATGGTGTTTCCTGAAGTGAGTGGCGGTTGTTGAATGAGGTCTTGTTGAATGGTGTTTCCTTAAGGAAAATGGTTAAACAGCAAGTTGTTGTTCTTGTTTCAGGATAATTTATTCTGTGCAGTTAGCAAATCATGCACCATCTACGATTTGAGGGACTGTGTGAATGCGCAAATCAAACATTGTGTGTTTGGAATCCGTTAGAATATGGAAGTTTTGCATTTTCTAATGAATAAATGGAAAAGTAATGTGAGGGATGAATTGAGTTTAATATGGATTGAATTGGATGGAACTGTAATCTAAATACATACTTAAGCATTGTTCTAGTGGTTAGTCTTCTATAGAAAATGAGTTGGCTTGATCCAATCAAAACTATTTTTATTGAGTATCTGTTTGGTATTGATGATTTCTCTTTGTGTGATCTTCAGCTATTATTTTCCAGGTCATTGCCTATGGGAACTAAATCAGCAGTGGATTTTATGGAATCTTCATCTGAGGTTCATTTTTCTGGATTTCATATCGATGGCTTAGAGCAAAGAAAGGCTGGCACAGAACAACCAACTACTTCAGCAACTGACCCGTACAAGCAACCTTTTGTGATAGGTGTGTTTTTGCATGGCATGCTGCTAATGTAGTCATAAAATTCCTGTATATTTGTGTCCTGGAAGTCAATGGTGATACATTTAATTTGTTTTGTGTTTGTTTTTGTTTCATCTCATGTATAATAGGGTACTAACTACTAAGTATATTTTCTTAATGGTTGAGTATTGATTGCTATAAACTAAGAGGTTCCAGAGCCCATATGTGGATTGTGATGTTCTATTGTGGCAGAGGAAATGTCACCAGCGATTAGCATATGATTCCAATGAGTCATTAGCTTTTGTGTTAAGTGAAGAAGAAAAAATTTACCTTTGAAGTTTGAAGACAGACTATCATACTTCAACACAATTTTGTTTAAGTTGGGGGGATGAAATTTCTTGAAACATAAGTTTATCTGAAAGATAAAGGACCAAATCATAATTCATATTTTCTGTGAGAAGAAGTCAGAGGTATCATGCTTGAGTAAACTCAAATATTTCTAGTTCAATTAAGTTCTTGCATCATAATTTCGTTTCACCTAATCATCCGTGTTACTTGGTGTCATTCTACAGTTTGGAATTTGGGGTTAACTGGCACAGCTACCACCTAATCTTATTAAGTAGAGCTTCTTCCAAACATACTCAGTTACCATTGAAGTTTTCTTTGTTACAAAGTTAGATGCACAAGTTTTGAAAATAAGATCCTAACTTTGGATGCCTTATTTTCACGTCTCACCAATTTTTATTTGGTATTCATGATTCTATTAGTTTTCTATTTAATTTTTTGTTTGTGTATGTGACAGGTGTTGCTGGTGGAGCAGCATCTGGTAAGACATCAGTCTGTGATATGATTGTTCAGCAGCTTCATGACCAACGAATTGTACTTGTTAATCAGGTATTTATCCTAGTTTGGGGTGGAAGAAATAGATAAGTAAAAAAGTGAAGGGTGAAAGAAAAAGTAGTAGATGTGATAGTGATGTGATTGAAAAGAGAAAAAATAAGAAAAAGATAATTTTGTTCAGCATCCTGTGTCCTCTTTTATCTGAATCACCTTGGAACTTTGTTCAGCCTGATTTTTCCTGTGACATCCCTAGTATCCATTGGAATGATTTTATCATCTTTGCTTTGTATTTTCATTGTAACATTGACACTCTGTTGCTTATCATTCACCAAAACCCCTCCATTTCTAATTCTTTTTTCTAGTTAGATTCACTGTTATGGTGTTCTCATCACCTCCTTTATCATGAACATTTATGTGTTTCTCCCTCAAAATTTCCATCACAATATCAATAAATTTCTCAGCAACAAGAGTCATACATTTGAAATTTTGAATACATTTTTTTTAGTTGACAATAACAAGAATTTCTTTGGTAATCAATTAAATTTTTTATATTGATTTATTAATTTAAAAAATATTATCAATTTAAACTGATTTTATTTATTTTAAATTATAAGTACATTGTACTTTTCATGTATTATAAAAGCTAATTAATTATAAATTATTTTATATTAATTTTTATTTTTTCATTGTTTTCTCTTTGCATTTTAAATTTTGAAGTAAATATTTTATGTAATAAAAAATATTATTATATTTATTATGTATCAAAAGTTACATAATTAATAAAATATGAAAGAATGGAGGTCAGTTGTGGGGTCTATTTAATCTTTTTTAGAGTTGGTGAATTGGAGAAAGAAATTACTTGAATTGTTCAAAGTAATAAAAATATGATGTGATTATAGGGATGTGTATAAAATTATAAAATATTGATTATTGGAATTCATGTAGGTAGCTCCAAATGGTGATGCCCTTAACCTTTTATTTGTGTATTTACTTTGGTACATATTTTACTAGTTCCTTTTTGTACTTTGGTTTTCTTTTACCTTTTTGAGGGTTTGTGTTCCAGAATTCAGGTTGATGTCTCTTATTGTACTCATGATGATACGTTGAGATTAATGAATGAATTACTTGTTTTACAACAGGATTCTTTTTACCATAATTTGAATGAGGAGGAACTTACAAGAGTACATGAGTACAACTTTGATCATCCTGGTCAGTTCAATTGATAGTCTCTCATTGTTAATTAGTGGCTTTCTTTTTATATTAAAAATTTAATTAAGATATTATATAAGATCAAGGGTGGTGCAATGGAAATATTAGCCTTTGAAAGATTTAAAGCAGAATTTACCTCAAAATTAGCTGATTAGAGACATGAAAGTGTTAATGAAGTTTCAGAGCTAGAATATTCTTGAATTTAGCCTATTGATGAGTATGGTTGGTGAAAGTGAAACCACTGCAAAATTTGCAAGTCAGAGTGTTACTCAAATTGTGTTATATGCATTAAGAGCATTCCAAAGGTTGAAAGAAAGTTCATTTTATATGATACCAGACTTGAGTACCTATCAAGCATAACAGTAAATATAGTACACCTAAAAATTGATAAGGTGTAGCAACTTTTGATATGGAAATTTAAATTTTTAGATTATTTTTATGTGTGCATGATAGTTTTTAGAAATCCTATAGCTACTTTATTTCTAATGCATTTTATTGATATCATCAGAAGCTTTTGATACTGAGAAATTGCTACATGTGATGGACAAGTTGATGCGTGGCCAAGCAGTAGATATTCCAAAATATGACTTTAAGGGCTACAAGAGTGATGTTTTTCCTGCAAGACGGGTATCTAGAACTTTCAACTTTTTATTAATAACTTCACTACTTGTTCTTGAAATGCTAAACAGAACAGGCCAAGATTGATGTAGAAATTATTTATTCTTGAGTTTTTATGATCATGCTAAAGAATAGTTTTTTATTAGCATGACATGACAATAGTTCTCATATTTGGAATTTGAATACTTTGGTGTACCAATGATTGCCAAATCATGCAGTATATGTTTCCTGCAGAGGGGAAATTTATATGGAATACAATTTCAGCCATACTTCCATTTTATGTTAATTTAATGTGTTTTGCAGGTAAACCCAGCAGATGTTGTAATTTTGGAAGGTATCCTTGTTTTCCATGATCCACGAGTGCGAGCATTGATGAATATGAAGATCTTTGTTGACACAGGTCCCTTATTATTTTAGTCCCAAGATAACTCTTATAACTTACTCTATATCAGAATGCATTTTCTTCATATTATCTAAAAAAAATGCATGTTCTTGTTCATGTGCTAATGACACATATTCTTCCTTCTAGCTATTTTACAATGCATGCATATTCTCTGTCTTTGTTGCGTGCAGTACTAAGTTATGCTGTCACTTTACCTTGTGATATGTTCAGTGCAGATGCTGATGTTCGTCTGGCTAGAAGAGTTAAGCGTGATACTGCTGACAATGCTCGTGATATTGGAGCTGTGCTTGATCAGGTAACAAATCTCAGCCACTCCATTTGTTCTTCCATTATCATATTTTGATTATCTTTCGGTTTTTCAAGACTTAGAAATGTTATTTTAGTTCAATTTTCTAATCAGCTTTTATGTAATTTCATTGATTAGAAAACCTGTAATTAGCCAATTTTTATGAAATCAAATATTCTAACCATCTGTTTTGTGTTTGTGATGATGAATCAAGTTAAATTTTCCTCTTTTTTTTCTCTGTTTACCATATCATAGTAACTGATTTTTATTATGTATACTTGATGCAGTATTCTAAATTTGTGAAACCGGCTTTTGATGACTTTATTCTTCCCACCAAGAAGTATGCTGATATTATTATACCCCGTGGAGGAGATAATCATGTGGCTATTGATTTGATTGTACAACATATTCGCACTAAGCTTGGTCAACATGACTTGTGTAAAATATATCCTAGCTTATATGTCATTCACTCTACTTTTCAGGTACCCCTTTATTGTTATTTATTGTCTTTTTCATTCAAAGTTTGATTTTATTGTTAAAAGTTGAGTTATCATGGTAATTTATTTGATGCAGATACGGGGTATGCACACACTGATACGTGATTCTCAAACAACAAAGCATGACTTTGTATTTTATTCTGACCGTTTGATTCGTTTGGTATGTAAATGGGTTCATTTGTGCTATTGTAATTTCAGTGGTTGCATCACTTTTTCGTCAAGCATAAAATTTTGTTCACTTGATTAGGTTGTAGAACATGGCCTAGGACATCTTCCATTTACAGAAAAACAAGTAATCACTCCAACTGGTAAGTTGTTCCTTTTCAATGATGATTTCCTTGGCTTGTATTGTTATATGTATCTCTAAGAATTCATTATTCAACTGAGAAGGTCTAGCTCAGTTGGTTGTTCATGGTGCATGATTTGTTACAAGCCAAAGGGGTACCATGTTATTCTAATACTTGTCCTTCAATGCAGGATCGGTATACAGTGGCGTGGATTTCTGTAAGAGGTTGTGTGGTGTGTCCATCATTCGAAGGTATTGTTCTAGTCCAGACAGTAGTCAACTTTACTTCGCAATCAACTGCAATATATATATATACATATACGTATTTTTCTCTCTTCACATTTTGTAACTGGTTGTCTGCGTATTACAGTTGTCAACCAAATATTTTTTTCGTGCTACTAGTTCTTCTTTCTTATTACTCGGTTTGATTTGAACCTATGATCACCTCAACTCTTTATAAATTAAATTTCTTGCTTAGGAAAGAACTTTGTTCTTAAATTTATTTATCTAGTGCATGAACTTAATTTCAGTGGGGAGAGTATGGAAAATGCTTTACGAGCATGCTGCAAAGGTATCAAGATTGGGAAAATTCTTATTCATAGAGTAGGTGACAATGGTCAACAGGTTCGTCATCTGCGTGTTTTGCTTTGAAAAGACTGTGTCTCTTTTATTTCAAGATCACTAACTTATTATCCTTTGATTATTGAGCAGCTAATATACGAGAAATTGCCAAATGATATCTCAGATAGACATGTATTATTGTTGGATCCTATCTTAGGAACAGGTTTGTCATTCTCATAATGTTTACTTTTATGGTGGTTTTTATGTCACTATCTGAATCATCACAAGGGTGTATGAAAATTTTTTATTTTTTAATTTGTTGGTTTTCTTTTTGATTATCCTTAATCTCTAGGTAATTCGGCAGTTGAAGCAATTTCTTTACTTTTAAGTAAGGGTGTACCAGAGTCCAACATTATATTTCTCAATCTCATATCAGTAAGTTAATCTTGTCATTTTTGTTTCTTTGTCTAGTTTCTCTCTTGTTTGTACCTAGTGGTTTACATATATGCTCTCATATTTCCAGGCACCTCAAGGTATTCATGTGGTCTGCAGAAGATTTCCAAGAATAAAAATCGTAACATCTGAGATTGACATTGGTTTGAATGACGATTACCGAGTTGTACCTGGCATGGGTGAATTTGGAGATAGGTACTTTGGAACAGATGATGATGACCAGAAAGTGATGTCCCCTTTAAAGTAGTTAAAATCCACAATATTGTTGAGACATGAAATACTGCAACGGGACTAAAATTTGCTGAATTAAGACTCTGCTAGGCTCTGAGTTCCTAGTTCTAAATCAATTTTGATCATAATCCTTTTGTTTGGTTTTACAAAGCAATTCTTTTGTTACCTTTTACTATTGTAGCAGAATTTTTCTTTGAACTATTCTTTGCCGGAAACCAGACACTGGCTTATCAATATACATGTTTGTCCAATACAGATATTTTTACTTTATGTATAGAATTGAATATATACATATATATATATATATATATGTTCTTTATTTAATTTTATTCCATACTCTCCAGAATGTGTTATAGGTAATTTTGTACATGACCTTAAAAAAGTATTGTCATAGCAGTGTATACTTATTAATTGATATTTTACCACTAAAAAAAACCATCTAGATAAAAATTAGTAAGTTAAAATATTAAATATCAAATAAAAATTAACTTATATCAATTTATATTCTTATTATCAAATAGATATTTTCTTGAACCCAGAGGATAGTTATTGCCCTTATATTTGCATGAAGATGTAGCTTAAGCACATGACTAGATTAGGAAAAAGGACAAAAAACAAAAACAAAGGAAGAAAAGAAATAATAATGTGGCTGAGACATTGTTCTGAGAAAAATTTGCATAGTACTATAGCCTTCCACAAACCAAATCCAAGAGGATATATATCATATATTACTGGTGAGAGCTTTTCACAAAATTTTCATTATGTATATATAAATATCATGAAGTGAATGAATGAATGGAATAATTAATAATAATAGTATTTATTATTGAAAAGGATGAGTGTTGCCACTTGGATAAAGGAAGAATCACTCATTGCTTTATCCAAGAGTGATAACCTTCGTTAGGCTAATCAATGGACACGTGGTTCATTTGCATGGGTTGTGTAGATACCATTTGGTATATTCCTTTGAGATTTATCTATATAGCTTTGGTCCTGCTTTAACTCGGTTTTTGTGCTGTCGTCTGTTATCTGTTTATTTCCCGCCATCCAATACCTTTTTCAAAGCTAACAACCATGTCTGCCTTTGTTGGAAAGTATGCAGGTAAATCTCATTCTCTAAATATTAATATTCACTCTCTATCTACATATCTCACCTACAAGAACAATTCTTCATTCAAGTGTGAGCTTCGAAACCATTATTTCCACTTTTAAAAATACTGATTAAGATGAAACAACTCACTTAGCCAACAAATGTATCATATTCTCATTCATTGTAAAAGATTTCGATTTTATTAGTGTCAAAGAAACTCTTTCAACTTCGTGCAAAGATGTCATCAACACAATTAAACTCTCATATTCGAAGGTCCAGGACCATCATCTGAATTATGGTCTCAACCAATCTCTATATAACTGTTGGCATAGAGGATTTGATTCATAATAGAAAAACAGAAAAAATACATTCATTCGTACATATTTTAAGGCTGGTATTATGATACATATATTGAGAAAGTAAAATCATTATCTACTACCTAATATGCATGGATTCTTTGCCCAAATATCATTACATTTCTGAATATACTCCAAAAGGTATGAGTCATTACACTTTGATTAAAAAATACACTACCTATTACTTAAAACATAAAATAAAGTAAAAATGTCACATCACAGAATACTGGTACAAGAAATTTCAGCTGCATCAACAATAACATGTTATAAACTTTCCATTTACAAGAAAAATATAATTACATTTAAATACTTGTCATGTAGAGATTGACTGGGATACATAATAATTCCTCCTCTCAGTGACATACCCTTTTTAAATTTCCGTTGTTATTGTTTGAAATTGATTGAAAATTGCAAAATTTTATATAATACACATCTTACTTAACAAATTTCTATCGAGATTTTATAATTTTTTAATAAATTTAAACCAATAGTAAAAAGTGTGATAGAAAGAGCATTATTATGTTGTCTAGTGATTGTATTCGGTAAGTTAAGACAATTAATTGATTCTTAGAGTTTTGGTTTGAAAATGGGATGTTACATGCATATATATTGCAGATGAGCTTATAAAGAATGCCAAGTACATAGCCACACCAGGGAAGGGTATATTGGCAGCAGATGAGAGCACTGGCACAATTGGAAAGCGTCTAGCAAGCATCAATGTTGAGAACATTGAAGCCAACCGTCAAGCCCTTAGGGAGCTTTTATTCACCGCTCCAAATGCCCTTCAATACCTCTCTGGTGTCATCCTCTTTGAGGAAACTCTCTATCAGAAAACCTCTGATGGAAAGCCTTTTGTTGATGTCCTTCAAGACAATAATGTCATCCCTGGCATCAAAGTGGACAAGGGTGTTGTTGAATTGGCTGGCACCAATGGTGAAACCACCACACAAGGCTTTGACTCTCTTGGAACTCGGTGCCAGCAGTACTACAAGGCCGGTGCACGCTTCGCTAAGTGGCGTGCAGTCCTTAAAATTGGCCCCACTGAGCCCTCTGAGTTGTCCATCCAGCAAAATGCACAGGGCTTGGCACGCTATGCCATCATTTGCCAGGAGAATGGCCTTGTGCCTATTGTTGAGCCTGAGATTTTGACTGATGGGCCTCATGATATTGCCAAATGTGCTGCTGTTACTGAAACTGTGCTTGCTGCTGTTTACAAGGCTCTCAATGAGCAACACGTCCTTCTTGAAGGAACTCTTCTCAAGCCCAACATGGTTACTCCTGGCTCTGATAGCCCAAAGGTAATGGTAGAATTTTAAAATTGTTGGAAATCTCATATCACCTCGAGATATGATATGATATGTTGCATATATATAAATGAGGTGCAAATCTCACTTTACAAGCTGATTTTATAGGGTTGAGTTAGGTTCATCACCCGCATTTCTTACATGGTACCAGAGTCTATCCTAGGATTCTCGGGGTTTAAGATAGGGTCTGTTGCATATTATTGCAGTTCTATAAATCTAAATTAAGAGCATACCTCTTGTTAGACATTATTGTCATCACTCATCATAATATTTCCTATTTTATTTTTCGGACATTGCTTCCATGTTTCCATGCTATAAATGCTACTATGTTCCATGCATAGCTATATTAGAACTTTTTTGTGAAAGTTTGAATATTTCACAGATATATATCGGTGAAGTATGTAAGAGTATTAGTATCAGATATTGATACGTGAAACAAATGAAAAATCGTGCTTTCAACTCGAAATTCTTGTTCGCAGTCTGTTGAAAGAGAATTACTAAGAGGGAATGAAGTATTCTACAATATTATCAACTTTGAAGAATAAATTAATCTGTGTATGCAGGTACCACCTGAGGTGGTTGCTGAGTACACAGTTCAAGCACTCCGCAGGACTGTCCCAGCTGCAGTGCCAGGGATTGTGTTTCTGTCAGGTGGACAAAGTGAAGAAGAAGCTACGCTGAATCTGAATGCAATGAACAAGTTGGAAGTGTTGAAGCCATGGACACTGTCATTCTCATTCGGGCGAGCACTGCAACAAAGCACACTCAAAACATGGGCTGGAAAGAAAGAGAATGTTGCCAAAGCTCAAGAGACGTTTCTGGCAAGAGCCAAGGCCAATTCTGAGGCTACTCTTGGCAAGTATGGTGGTGGAAGTGGAACTGGCTCGGCTTCTGAGAGTTTGTATGTTAAGGACTACAAGTACTAAGATTCTGAATGGACTTGTTGGGGACTCATTTGGGGTGGGTAGGTGGGTGCATTCTGGCATATATGTATGATACACCCTAAGCATTTGCTTCTGATTATTAACATGCTTATTCTTGGGTTACATATTTTACAAATATGATTATGTTATAGGAGCTAATTTTAATGTCAATTTATAAAGTTATAAAATGTGAAATTAATGGACACAAAATGATAGAAAACAGTCAATTGTATTAGTCCTTGTATCTGCAACTGTTATAAATTAATGATTGCTTAGCTTCAGAGAATTCAGATAATTAATTTTCTAAAAATTATATTTTGGTACCTCAAAATCCAGAGTGGTGTTAACCAGAAATTATAGTAATATTTGGTGGGTCATCACTAATGCAAGGAAATTAATATTCCGCTATAATGCTTTAATGACCTTCAAACTAACATAAATGTGTTCTTCGAAGATTCTGGATTAAAACATGATTTTGATACCTTTTGAATCCTAGTTGATACCACGTCAATGATCCACCTCTGACAAATAATTTTCTACTTTTAATATTTTGGCTTTAAGTATCTATACACAGTCAAAAGGGGTTCCAATTAGTGCAGCTGACACCACACAATTGAGAAACAGAGAAAGTAACAGATAAAAACAATATCAAAAAGCTAATTCAACTCTTGCTTTAGCAACCCCTTTGGAACTTAACAACTCATTCTAGAATGAAAGTATGAAATTAATATTAGTAAAAACAAAAAAAAAAAAAATTCACCCACAACATGGAAGGGTTTGAACACCATCCACCTAAGTCTCTATCTATCTACAGATGAAAAAAAATAAATGAAATCAAATGGTTTCATCTAATAAAGTAATCATCTATTTTTCATTTCTCACAAGAATCATATCACTGTTTTGCTCATTGCTATTCACTATTAGCTATGTGTCCTAATAAAGTAGAAAATAGAGAATAATGAACAAGCACACAAGGATTCTGGATTCTACCATGTTGCTTCTTCATCTGTTTGTTATGCATTGTCTAGCAACTAGAATACCGGTTGGAGGACTAGTCATCTCCATTTGGCATATGCTATGAAGCCAATAAGACATGTGGATAAGGCCAATATGGAACCTCACCTTGAATGTTCCCCTAGCATTGTAATTAACTCTGTTGTTCTCCACTTGTCTTTGAAGTTTCACACCAACATCTTGTGGCAAAAACACTAAACTTGATATCAAGTTCACTGATTGCAACCTGTTTTCCCTTGGCTTTTGAGTAAAAGGCTTGATTGTTTGTGATGATACAAGTCTGTCTGAGTAGAAAAGCTCAATATTCAAGGACTCAAACCTCACCCCTATTCTCCTATTAGGATTGGAAAAATTTGCAAGGAGAGTGAATTCACCATTGAGATACTGTGGTGAGTCAAAGTACACCACATTGAGGCTTGCATTTGGAATGTCAAACGTGGGGTTTTTTGGTTTCATGGAAAGGTAGAGAATCAATGTTGCAATTCCAAAGAAGATAAGTAATAGGCTGAATATGAAGCATAAAATTGCAGCAAACCATATAATTGGTTTAGTCTTTTGAACTCGAGGTTGTCCAAAAATTGCACGAGAATTTGATGCTTGTTGTGATTGCTGAGAATTATGTTGATAACTCCTTGGTGGTTTTGATATGCCAAGCTCTTCATCAACAGAAGCTAGCATGTTTGTTTGAACTATGTAAGTATACTACTAAAATATTAAGCCACTATAATTAGGCAAAGTGATGAACAAGAGAGAGATATAGATGTGATATGTTTATTTATTTCTAAATGGGGTGATGGATCAATGGAATTGTGGAGAGGAAAAGAAGCTTTAATTTGTAGTTGAGTTATGGTGGAGTGGGGACAATGTGTTGTTCTAGAGATTGGCAAAAGGTGAAATAAAGTTGGACTGCGATGATGTTTTAAATTTTTAATGTTAATGCTTTTTGGTATGCGACAACATTTGAGAAAGTCCTAAATAATGACTACAACAGAGTCCTTAGTTACTTTGTTGATTGCTTATTCGTTAAGGCTTCAAAGTTTTGCATGGTTAATGTAGTCTCGGGTCAAATGTGTATGTTATGACAATAGTCAATTTTTATATTATCAAACAAGGCACGTGTTGTGTTGGATTGATGTAAGTTTAAGCATTAAGAAAGCATAGCAGGCAGAAAGTGAGTAAATCAGGTAAAGGGGCATGTTTTACTCAAATAATTCAATCAATCATGTTGGATAGTGATATAGTGTGTGCGAGTTCTGACAAACAAATAATTAGTTATAGAATATGAAAAGAGTGAAATACATATACATATATAGTATATGAGAGAATTATCTAATTAGTTTCGTATTACAATTAGTTACAAAGTAAAAATTCATTTGAATTACACTGGTCAGTGTTCATTTTTATATTTAGCTTAAACAAAATATCTTAATTTATTCTATGAGTACTCTTAAATTAATTCAATTTCTTTTATGTAAACATTATATCCAAAAAGTACTTTTAAGACACCTAATTTGAGAACAATTTAAAAATTTTGATAGATTTTGAATGAAAAAATTAATTCTGTGATGAAAAAAATATTTTAAAATACAAAAATGAGAGAGAAAACCCAATGAGGTCATGATTGGGCCTTCAAATATTCAGCCAGAGTTCTATTGGTGACCAGTCTGGTAACATGATTGGGCCTTCAAATATTCAGCTGCAAATTGTATACTCATTGGTCCAACAAACTTTTAAGGCTGCATAGTTTCTATACATAGATCATAGAACATTTGATGAATGTTGGAATTTCATGGATTAGTATACTAAACTCCCACACTTCTGTGTATTGGATTTAATTTAGAATCTTATGTATACTACTAGACATTATTAGTAGGCTGGCTTTAGTAATTTAGAATGAGTATACGATGAATGGACTCTTCATTGTAAAATATACAGTAAGATTTATATAATTTGTTACAATTTTACTCCATAGCTGATCAGTCATCTCACTCATATAATGTATACGTATTTTTTTACAAAAAGCAAACATGAGATAATAAATTTCGAATAGTTATCCCGAATTCTCTCTCTTCACATTTTATAACTGATTGTGTATCTTTCAGTTGTCTATAAGTAATTTTCACTTAGTTATCATTATCCTCACTAGATCATTTATGTATGTACCACAACATTCTAAACTTAAAAAACTACCAAAATCTAAATTCATTTCGAGAGAGAACAGAAATTAAGCATCAAATTTGACATTTCTTCAGTGAATGTCGTGTCATGTGAACAAGACTTTTATACATAGAACAAGTCCTCATTAGTCCTTATCAGTGTAATTACTTGATCAAGGCGCAGTTTACTATACCATGAGTCAACTAATAAAACAATGTATTAGGAGTGTGTAGACCACTATAAATACACAGTACCAAGAACTTCTCAACACCAAAATAAACCACAAAAGTATACAAGGGTTTCGTTTTGGTGCAAAACTTATCCAGCATGAAGGTAATTAACATTAAATATAGATAAAATTATATTATTCAATGTTGCTTTTACATTCACATATACTTTATATATAAAATATTTTCTTCTTTTAATTCTTTCATATTGGTTAAGTAGTTACACTCTTGTTAAATTCTTGACTTAATTAAATTCTGAATTTTGTAGCAAAAGATTGTTATAAAGGTTCAAATGGACTGCGACAAATGTAGAAGTAAGGCACTCAAAATTGCAGCAGTAACAAAGGGTAAATTTATTTAGTTGTATTGATTAACTCGTTAACTTACTCTCAATATATATATATATATATACGTATTTTTTTCTTTTCATATCTTATAACTAATTATCTGTGTATTGCAATTATCTATCAAATATTTTTCTATTAATTACATACCATATGAATAATATGATGTTGATGAGGAAGACATGCATGTATTTATATTGATGAATATTTGTAGGTGTGAATTCAGTGTCACTAGAAGGGGAAGATAAAGATCAATTGGCAGTGACAGGAGAAGGGGTGGATTCGGTTTGCTTGGCTAAGGCATTGAGAAAGAAATTTCACCATGCTAATATCTTAAGTGTGGAAAAAGTGAAAGACAAAAAGGATGAAAAAGATAAAGAAACCAATACACTCTTACCATGGCGTTATATTCATTATCCAACGTGTCCCCCCAACGTAGCTTGTTATGAAGATCAATATGGTAGTTCTTGCATCATTATGTGAAATTTTGTAACCTATGTCAAGGTTCTTTTTGTTTCGATTCAGTTTCTTTACATGTATTTTCTTCCATTAGCTATATATGTTCACGTATCTTTCATCTCATATCTATTTTAAGGTATGAGTCTATAGATATGAGTCTATGATCTATGCAATGGTTCCTACACAAATGTATGAATCTCATTTTCAAAGTGAGAATAAATAAAATTCATTTTCTGGCCAAAAGTTCAAAAATCTGTTTGAGGCATTAAGATCAAACTTTGATCACATATTTATTTGAAAAAAAAAATAATAGGTAGACATTCAAATAATCAATTATAAAATACGAAAAAAAAGAAATGGACATATATATATATATATATATGTGTGTAATTTTGATCGAAAAATCTTCTTCTTTGATCATAATAAAAAAAGAAAAGTGTTCAATTGGAACATAAAAACGTGACTGAAATGGTCATAGTTACTCTATGGAACGGAATAGAAGAAGGAGGCAGAGAGTAGACTCTCGAATCGAACTAAGAAATAGATCGATAACTTCAAAAAGAATCTAAAGAGAAGTGAAAATCTCATGTATAGTTCTGTAGAGTGACAGTTTATAAGTCAACTTTTCCACTATTACACCCAAAAAACCAAATTCTGCCTTACCTAAAGTTGTCAAAGTGCGCTTAACCTCTGAATTTAAAAATTACTTTTTATATACATGATATTGGTCATAAATTGACTAATTAGTTGTACATTACAGTTGGCTACCAAGTAAAATTGTTGAACTTTAAAGATTTTTATGAATTTTTTAAAATATGAAACATGACTTATTTAAAGTTATTTTTATAATTTAATTTAACTGTGCTGACAATATAACTTTTTTTTTAATTATTACTACTAACATTGAAAATTAACCCTTTTACTCTCGTAATAGTAATTATTGACAGACATATTTCTTAACAAAAAAATCTAAGAATCATAGAAAAAAATAGTCTATATATAACAACTAATCATGTATTAAAAAATGCGTATAAGTGTATTAGCACTTAATTAATATCTCTCATTCGTTGATATATATAAGTTTGATGACAGTTATTCATGAAATGGAACATGTGGTTTGAAAACTTTCCCTCAACAACTGGAAAAATCAAGACGAAAGGTTGACGTTGATCATACGAACTAAGAACAGTATCATTTCACCAAGTCCAAGTCTTTGTTCCCTTCCTATTAAAATATAACATTAATCAAAGAATTAAAATATATATTAGAAATAATTTGGTAAACAATTAGAATACGCAGACAATTAGATATACAATATAAAGAGAGAGAAATACGTATATGTATAAAATGTGAAGAGAGAGAAATACGTACATATATAAAATGTGAAGAGAAAAATATGTATATGTTCTGTGAATAAGTTGACCGATTAGCTGTTTATTTTAATTGTTAACGAAATAAAATTGATATATATATATATATATATATATATATATATATAAAAGACTTTTTAAGAAAACAAAATGAACTAAGACTGAAGATTCCTTTCTTTCTCGTCACGTCGTCAAACATAATTGTCTTGTCCTACTGTATATCCTAGAAGAATGCTAAATTGTAATTCATCCTTCTATATTTTAAATTTTGTAATTTTAATTAGTTTCTGTTTTTTTTAATTGGGACCCTGATTCTTTCATTTTAAAAAATTAGCAAGTTTAGCTTTTTTATTCAGATATTTAATTTTTTATTTTTTAAAAAAATTAAGATTTAGTGTTAGTTGACACATGTCATACAACATTATATTTTCAAATAGACTTTTTTACCTTATTGATAGCGAAATACATATAAATAGTTGACTGGTCACATTAGATTTTTTTTTTTTTTTTTTAAAAAAAAAAATTAAAAATATTAAAAAATTAAAGAGTGAAAATATAAATTTGATGCAAAGTGATTAGTTGGTTGTGTATTTCTTTATGCATTTAACATTCTAAATGAAAATATTAAAATTGTAAATATTTTGAAATAAAATGATTAGAATCATAATTACTTTAAATAAAAGACTAAATTTACGAATCAGAAAAGAAATGAGTTAAAATTTTAAAATTTTCAGAATGGAAAATTTAGAGGAAATGAATAAAAGATAAAATAAAAAATACAATACATAATAGAAAACTGCTAAAGGAATGAATTTCCTTCTCTTTTCAAATAGGAGAATTTTTGTTCATGGAAGAGTTAAAATGGGCTTGCTTAGCGGGCCACCTCAATAGTGCGATGAGTCATATTAGATTGGACTCTTGAAATTATAGCCCAAAAGGAATTGGGTTACTTTGATTCATTTTTTCTCAATTTTAATAAAAAAAAATGGAGTATTAGAATTCAAGCCCAATAGAGTGGAAGTGAATAAAGTGATTTTGGATCTCACCACTTCTAGAAAAACCTTTGCACCTTTCTATAAAAGCACCAACACAATTATGTTTCTTGTTTCCTTGACAAGGTGGAAAGGAATAAAATCAACTTTCAGATAAACTATATCTTATCTGCATGTTAATTTTCAAATTATCAAATTTTTTTTTTCTTGTCACTTTTTTTTATTCAGAAATGCTTTCTAAATAATCAATTTTTCATTGAGTTGTTAATTTTTTTATTTGTTGGGGGCATCATTATCAATTAAAAACAAAGGGGAAAAAATAAAAATGGTAAATTAATTTTAAGTGTTTTCTTACAAATTAGGTAGGCTTCATTCAGAAGTTGGTAGTTGGAGCAGTCAAAAGCAAAAGAGAACAAAATGTAAAGATGACACCTAACATGAAAAATGAAAGAGAAGAAAACAATATGAATCAATCACTCAAATTCCTAAGAAGTTGATACTTTGCTTCAAATTAGATTCAAGTAAATTATATCCAAAAGTAAAACAATATTAATTAAAAAATATATTAAAGATTACTTGAACCATGCCTAAAAATTAGAGTAGACTAATCCCTCACAAAAATAATTTAGATGTTAAAATAATGATCTGGTAATATTATATTAATATTAAATTTAGAAAAATATTTGATAAATATATATTATAACTAATTATAAAATATAAAAAGAAGAAAATAAAATAAAATATTTATATATATTAAATAAATGAGTTATTGTGTATTAAAGTTGACTTCGAATTTCTATAGGAAAAATTATAAAATTCGATCTAATTTATCGATTAGTCAGCGAAATTTGTTAAATTCATTTGAATATGATGTAAAGAAAACTTTGTTAAATTCATTTTAATGTGATGTAAAGAAAACTTTGAATACAGAATAATTACTGTACAAAATTATTACCCAAAGTTTAAATTATAAAATATATAAAATTTTAGATGTATGATACTTTATAATATATTTATTAACTTTTATATACTTTATAATATATTTTAGATAAATAAATTTAATTCAGTAATGTATACACTTTATGATACGTATACGATACATTGTGATATTATATATATGATATTACACGTCATCCTTCACAATTGAATTGAGTCTGAGTTGAAGAATTGGTTCATCGCGGAAACATGAACGATTCTGCGTACAGAGTGGAAACGACATGTCGTCTTGCTCAATGGACTATCCACAACTTACCTTCTTCAACTTACCGTAAATCTGACCCTTTTCAGATCGCAACGTGGATTTGGTAACAAACTCACTTTTTTTTTTTTTTTGTTAAGTTTGAAGATTTTTCTGTGTTGTGTTTGAATTTATGAGTAACTGATTAAGTAACTGCGTTTTGTTGTTGTGAAATTCAGGAATTTGTCGGTGGAGAAGAATCGCGTTTCGTGTGTAAAATTATATCCACAAGTATCCAATCAAACGGCTCACAATCCCCCGATTGCATCTTTCATCGTTCGTTTGCTTAGTTCTTTTCCAGATCGCAAGGCCTTGGCCCATTCAGGTTTGCTTGTAAAAGCTACTTAGTAAAGTGTTAGAAAATTCAGTATTTTTAGATTTTCTTGATTGAGTTTTTTATCCTTGTAAAAATGTTTTTTTTTTTTTATCATTTTGTTTATCTAATAAAAATTTTATTTGTGTTATTATTAGATTTTACTCTAGAATAATTAAATGTATATGATAAAATTTAAAATTAATCATCATATTTGTTGTTAATTAGTAGATTAATAATTAAGAATGTAGCTTATCTCTGTGTTTACTCTGGGAGGAGTCAAATCAGTTGTTATTATTATTATAATTATTTTCATTTTAGTTCTTGATGACAAGGTTTCTTATAAATAATGACATGGTTAGAAAATAATTCTGATTTTATTTGAATTACATAAACAAACTAAAAAGAGATATTTATATAAAAGTTTAGGATTGAATAGAAATTAAAAGAAAAATATTTGGTAGATAACTGCAATACAACCAAACAACCGATTATAAAATGTGAAGAGAGAAAAATATGTATACGTATATGTTCAATAAGTGAGTTGGTTGGCTGCAGTTGATTGCGAAGTAAGGTTGGAATTAAAATAATGAGGTGAATAAAGTGAGTATTATTATTTCAAGAACTTAACAAATGTCAAGAAGTGTAGTTTACTTAGTTGATGTAAATCTTTGAATTATCGTGTTTAATTTTTACAGATCAAAATAATCTGGTAGCAAATTTTTTAGAAAACTGAAGTGAAAGTTGTGTAAGGACTGAATTTTGTTGAGAGGAAAAACCTCATTTTGTTTTAATTATTGAATGATTGATCAGCTTTTAATCTTTTATTCACAATGATTCAGAAATAAAAGACAAACTATTTGGCAACAGTGAAGGCTTTGTTTGGATACTTGAAGTTTCACTGCCAGCAAACTTCATTATTGACATTGAGTTCCTGGATTTGAAGACTGCATCTCCGAATGTACATACATCTACCCTTGCTCTTAGTTTCCCCTTGGCATTGATTCCACATGATCATTGTTTTGAAACATGAAGATACTTTGTATGTAATACTCTCTTATTATGATCATGATTATGATCACTTAATTGATTCATTTGCTCAGTTAAGTATTGAAGAATAATCACTAATCATAAAGCAGAATAGCAGTAATAGAATATCTATCTAACTCAATTTTAATACTTTTTTGAACAACTTTACTTCGTAGACAACTCCAATACGCAGTCAACCAGCCAACTTACTCACAAAACATATATATACATGTATAGATATTTCTCTTTCGTTACATTTTATAGCTAGTTGTCTGGTTGTGTGCATTGCAGTTGTCTACTAAATATTTTTTTTTTTTTTTTAATGCAAGGAATTTATTTTTATATCATTTTATTAATAAGAAAGCATTGATACAAACAAGAATATATTGAAAGGTATGAGGAATAGTACACTCTTGCAAAAGAATGAGTGATTCTTTCATTTGAATACAGGGTGGAGAACCTTGCTCTATCTGGCCTAACAGATATTTGCAGCAAAATTCGAACACAACAGCTCTTAGTTCTCTTGGTCGAATGTTAAAAGATGGCATCCACACAGACATTACAATCAATGCCAATGAATCTGATGCAAGCATAGGAGCTCACCGAGCTGTACTAGCTGCTTGTTCGCCTGTGTTCCGCAGCATGTTCTCACATAAGCTTAAGGAGAATGATCTTTCTATCATAAATATATCAGATATGTCAATTGAAGCTTGCCAGGCACTTGTGAATTATCTTTATGGAACAATCACAGGTGAAGAATTTCTTATGCATAGAATGGCCCTGCTGCATGCAGCAGATAAGTATGACATATATGACTTGAGAGAAGCATGTCATGAGAGTTTGATAGAAGATATTGATGCTGATAATGTACTTGAGAGGCTCCAAAATGCTTCTCTTTATCAATTACCAAAGCTGAAGACTAGCTGCATGCAATATCTTGTGAAATTTGGTAAATTATTTGACATTAGGGATGATTTCTTTTGCTTCTTGCAAAGTGCAGATAGGGATCTGATTTCTGAAGTCTTTCATGAAATTCTTAATACCTGGAAAGGCTTATGATGATGATCTCCCAACTTCAAAGAAGAACATGAATACATATGTTTATAAAACATACACACAAAATAGGATAAGTGAATATTTAATGTGCAGGATTTGCTTTGATGTATGTGAATTTGTTTAGATGCTTTTTTTCTTCTTGATTTCAATGCACATATTTATGTAGTGCTATTTATTTCAAGCTATTCTTTCAGTTTAACATTAATTCCTGTATAATGTATTTTGTAACTCTAGTGAATCATTAGTCCATTATATTTATTGAACTATTGTCATTTATTTATACTTATTCAGCATTTCACTGTAGATCATTATTAAACTATCCTATGATTTAGAGTGAAGAAGCACCTGCTGACATTAACATGGGTCAAAGGGAGATTATCCCAGGATTACATTACATCCTTGTCAGAACAATCTCTTGAAATATTCATGCCAAAGAATTCAAAAAAGAAAAAAAAAATCAAATTTGCACGTATCAATGAATACAAATTTGCATTCCATTAGGAAACTCCGCTGGCAAAGAATATTATTTTATGATTTTTCAATAACTAACATACAAAATACTAGGAGAGTGTGAAACAAGGGTGCACATGCCATGATGATGCCAATGAGACGATAGGGAAAACACTTGGCAAACCATGTTACTAGGAGACATGACTGAGAAAACATGCTTGGCCAATTATTGCAGCTACTAGTACTACACACATTTATTTTTCTGAAAAATATTTGATAGAGAACTGGAATTGACCGACAACCAAACAATCACTTATAAAATGTGAAGAGAAAGAATATATATATATATATATATATATATATATACATATATATATATATATGATTTATGAGAGAGTTGACTAGTTGGCTATGTATTACAGTTGACTGCATAGTAAAATTGCATTTTTTTTTAATCTCATAAAGAATATGGTAACATCTTATATATTTAAATATTCTCCACATTTTTTTTAGTTTTCTTTCATGCCCTTAACACATAGAAAACATGTCTTTGAATAGTAGGTGATAAGGAGGTTGGTAGAGACAGGTTTTCCTAGTGTGATATTTGTATGCTGACTTGTTTCTTTCGAGACAATATTAAGCACTTTTAGATCTTAGCTAACTTTTTTTTCATGAAAACCCTTTGCATAATAATTATCAGCATCGAAGGCTAAAGAGGCATGAGTCTGCATTCAAATTTAAGCAATCGTATCCTACATAAAGAACGGTTAATTATAAGAAAAATGATTTCATGCGAGACCCATTAGTCTTTTTTTAAAAAAAATTTAAAGATGTTTGATATGTAGAATAATTTGTGAGACTTAATTATTAAATTTTTAAAAAATATATTATTAAAGAAGAAAATTGGAAAAAGAGTGTATCGCATCGAATCTGGGCCTATCAGGATTGGGCTTATGGATATGACTGCTTAAGTTGCCGAATAATGTCTTGCCCTTTCCTTCTTTTTCTATAGGATTGTGACCGAATGCGTTTAAGTTTGGACGCATCTAAACATAATTATCATATTTTTCGTCTTTTCCTTTTTATTTTTACCGTTTCTTCCTCATCACTCATCACTCATCTCCATTCTTCTCTTCTTTTTTTCTTTCTTCCTCTCCAAATCTCTTATTTGCATTGTCTATCAATATTTATTTTAGTCTCCACTTGTGATTATAGTCCCTTCTTCTACTTTTTTTTTTCAATTGATTTAAGAGGTACGTTTTCAAAAACTTAACTTGATTTAACTTTTAGATTAATATTATAGTTAGTTTTAGTATAAATTTAATATATAATGTTAGTTTAGGGATTTAATAAATATTTTTAGTTTAATTAGGTAATTATTTAAAGTTTATACTTGTCACCACCACATGTGTCCCAAGCTTGAATGCGTCCTTCAAAAACCAATTACAAAAGAACGCTTTGCTATAAATGGGACAATCAATCAAATTTGATGATGTCCAATATTTGACAAGTCCAATATATTATTGAATGCGTCGAAGCGGTTGTGCATGTCTTACATTAAGCTGATTAAATGCATCTATGACTTAAACACATTCAAGCAAATACACATACCTAAGCTATAAATAATTTAAAATTGAGCCCATTAAAAGATTTGAAAACGGACCTACATGAATAAAAAGCCGAATTATATCAACGTTACCATTAAATTCATTGATAAATTTATTTTTTTTATTTCGAGAAAACTTATTCATATGAATATATATAAATATAAATAGTTTAGCAATGATATATTAATTACTAACAAACATGGGTCGCCACTTTAGAGGATATTCTAAAACATAAAAAATTGTGATTATCAAGTGTTAGTGGTAATTGATAATGAAGAATGTCAAACTCGCACATAAGGAATATCTCGGAATAAGTCCCTAAGTAACCATCACAAGCTAAACCCACTTTTACGCAAATAGTATATACATCAAATCAAATCAAATCCCACTCTCACATACACATAACTAATTAACCACGCAATTCATTTCACTTTATGAACCCTTTATTTTTCTACTAATTTCAAAAATCCTCATCCTCACATAACAATCACTGATGCAATCCGTATCCATATCCATTTCTTTTCAATCTCTGTTCACTAAGTATATCCATGAATGATGGTTTGATTATACATTCACAAGTATATTAATTTTATCAATTACTATATAGTTCAAATTTGGTAATTCCAATTCCCCCTTTGATGTATCATATATTTGTGGATTAGACAATAAGCTATCTCAAACTTTAGGACCAAAAAAAAAACTATATTTATTTAACGTTTGCATATTTGAATTTATGGGATAACAAAAATTGCTAAAAACATTACTTTTTCTGTCTTTCCTAGTGTAAATAAGAAACTAAATATTACCATAATTATTTCCAAAAACTAAGACATTTAACATGGGTTCTGCTAACAGAATACGAGATACGAGTGATCCCAGACAAGAAACAGAACAAGGTTGGGAGAATCAACCAAAAAAATAACAACAACATTTGTAACAAACAATTGATTACTAATTAAAAAATCAACATGCATCCCAAGAAACAAGTACTAATTACAAATGTAGTAAACCCTAACCAATGATCAATTCATAAGAAAAAAAAAACAAATCCCAAGAAGACTTAACAATAACTAAACAGAACAAGAAGATAAGAGCGAACTAGAACAATGGTGGCGGTGCATAACCCAAGAACGGCCTTCCTCCGGCGGCGGCGGTGGCACCGCCGCCGCAAGAATCGCAGTAACTGACAGTGTCTTTGATCTTGTGGAATCCATGTTTGAAAACTCCAAACCCGAAGAGAAACCCAATTGCAATCACCACAAGAACCAGACACGTGCAGAGCATGCAAATTCTCCCCCCACAACACATGATTCACCAATGGGCGATGAAAGATTGAATCTTTTCCTTGTGGGGTGTTTGGGATCTGGGAAATTTGGGTGGTGATGAGAAATTGTCGATAATGGGGGGATTTAAAAGAATGGGAAAAATGAAAAGGGAAGAAGAAGTGTAAAAGTGTGCAATGGAAGGAAAAGAAGGCAACGTTTGTTGGTGTCTCTTTCACTGATTATTGAAAACGTTTTGATGCGTTTTTTTTGGCTTATAAGGAAAGCTATCTAATCCATCAAAATAATATTCCAATCAATCAAAGATCTTAACACAAAATAAAAAGATCATTTTCTTTTTCCATGTCTATGTCATAAAATTAAAAATTTCTTTTTCCATGTCTATGTCATAAAATTAAAAATTCCTACCCTTTCTTTTAATGATTTTAATCAAGCAAATATTAAGTAATTTAAAGATAAAAAATATTTGGCAAAAATTATAATACGCATACAATAGATAATTAGCCATAAATTATGATGAGAGAAATAATATATATGTATATATATAATGTGAGGAGAGATAAATACATATATTTTGTGAGTGAGTCGATTGCATATTGTTGTTAACATAAGAGAAAAATACATATGTATTTTATGAGTGAATCGGCTACCTATTACCATTAACATTATCTTTAAAACAAAATTATTTAAAGATTAAGCATTTATTGAAATTCTATTGGGATTGTTGGAAGCAAAATTGTTTAAAGATTAAGCACATGTTGAAATTCTATTGGAAAGAATAGGTGGAAAAAAGATAAGGAGTTAGAAAAATATATATTTAAAATATTCTCATTAAATAAGAGCTTATAGAAATATAATGTAGTAATTTAGATAGATAGAGATTATGACATGGTATTGAATTAAAAGCGTGAACGTTTTGTTGTGAAATGTAGAAGGTGATGCGTTAAAGGAGAATGGTGAAGTGGTTGAGTCCGTTACAACAAGAACCCTAATTATTTGGTGATTGGTCCATACTGAAGTTGACCACTTACTGGTTGCGTTAAACTTGAAACATACCACTTACTTTTACGTCTCTTTCTATGCTTTTCCATCATCATTTCTAGTTTTTATGATCTATAAACAAAAACAAACTAGTCACTAGTACTTTTTTTCTTCTTCTATATTTTTAGTATTAAAAGTTACTTTAATACGAGTTTTATTAAGTAATGATTTGAATACACTTTCATTCATGGGCTTTCAAGACATGGGTCAGGCCCACTATTGACTAAAAAACAAAGACCCATCACTGAGTTTATTTTTTGGTTTAGAAGAGGCCCACTGAGTTTGTCCAAAACCAATATAAAAAATGTATTTATTTTAATGTATACTACCAACAATGATGTTAAAATCTAACACCTTGCAAATACTAATGCTAGACAAAACCCCCTTTGGTGAAAAGGGGTAACTGAAATAAAGAATTAAGGACCGGTAATTTTGGTATTAACAATTTAACACATGGTTAGGTCAATCCAGATTGAATTTGAAATATGCCTTAGCTTGTAGATGCAATCAATTTAATGAATTAGGTTAATCAAATTTGAAAACATTGACCAAACACTTAGGGAAGAGATATTATTCAAAAAGCCATAATCATTATTATTGAAATTGCATCATTTGTGATCTCAATCATTTTGTTCATTTTAAAGAGATATTATCCCAAAAGGCATAAACATTATTATCCCATTTATTACATAAGATTAGTCACTAAAAATATCTTCTATCCCACTAATTGATACTTAATGTCATGGGACCAAAAAAATAGTTCTTCCATTTCATTTTTCAAAACTACATCTTATTCATTGAGTAATGGTTGAATAGTAATGGTTTATTCAACCATTTGAGATCATGTTTTTAGAGTTTCTTTTCTCTTTAGCCTTTAGATTGTTTATCTATCTCATCTACATTTTCTCTTTGGACAAAGATTTACACATAGGTAAAAACCTCATAAATCAAATTATTACTCAATGGGCAAAATAGTTCAGAAACAAGTTATAACATTTACACAATTTTTTTCTTTCAATTTTTTTTTTTTTTTTTTTGTAAAATTCTTCTTGTTTATTTTTCTGTTTATTTTTTTTTTACAAATTAATCTTTAAATTTGTTAATATTAGAATCTATCTATCTACCAGCATTGGTCCGTTTCCCACTTTCGGGTTTGATAGAATCCGGAAGATCCGTACGGAGTAACTAACGGCGAAAACGAACCACCGCCACGCGCCGCCCTCAACGACAGATCGTAAACCGCTCTCGCCGACGGATCCGACAACGTCTCATAAGCGTCGTGGATCTCGATGAAATCACCTTCGTCGGATTCCGATCGCCGGTGCGCCGAATCAGGATGATACACCTTCGCCAGGTTCCGGTACGCCGATTTTATTTCCACCGCCGACGCGTTCTGCTTGATTCGAAGCACCTCGTAGAGGCTCGCCGATCGCCGGGAACCGGCCGTCGCCGAAGTCCTGAATGCCCGAACCGAGGCTCTAACAGGTGGCCGGAGAGTCACGCCGGGAAGTGGATTGAGATTTAGGGTTCCAGACATTGGGGTTTTTGGGGACGAAGGGTATAATCGGAAATGAGAATATTGTTTCTGTTATTTTGTTAGGTTTTGTTTTTTCATAAGAAATAGTTTGTTGCGGGTTTTATATAGTGGTCAAATGGGGGAGAAAAATAAGAAGAGTGAGGGAAGGGTATAATGGTCATTTACTTAGCACATAGTATTGTTGGTTTTGGAAAAGATTCTAGAAGCTTGCTAGTTGCCATTCCTTTTCTTTTTCTTTTTTCCTTTTTTTTTTTTTTAGAAAGTTGTGGTTGAAAATTAACCAAACCAAAATGTAAATATATTCTATAAATATATTTTTACACTCAATTCAAGAATTGAATTGAATTAACTCATTTAATTTATAAACTAATATCATATTAATTTTATTTGTGTATACAATAAATTAAAGTATATGAAATTAATTATTAATACAAATTTGAATTTGTGAGGCAACAAAAAATCTTAAAGAATCAAGGTGAACCGATTTTCAGTTGTAATTATATTATTATTTTTTTACAAGTGTTAAGAAAATGGGATGAGTGTGGGGTGAGAACAAGAAAAAATAAAATAAAGGGGAGGTAAAATAAATATAGGAAGGGTTAGAATTTATAATTGGAATTTTTATGCATGAAGGTGTGTTTGGTGTGACTCATTTCATTGAGTAGAAAATGTCTATAAAGTGATGCATTTGAGAATAATGATGATATTTAAGATTTTTATTTGAACTCAAGATTGTGCAATGCTTTTATTTTGGTGTTTTATTGGAAGGTGCTTTTTGTTCTTACATTGAGGCTGCGAGTTATATGCCATTCCTTGTGCCTTTTTCATGGTATCACCAAGAGTGTAGTCAAATAAGTTATAGGTTAAATGTATTCTTTCACAACTCATTTTAACTTGCAAATTTTGGTCCATTTCATATACAATATCTTAAATATTAGACTTAAAGTTTAACATTTGTTTTAAACTATAATACGCAGTTCATTAATCTTCATAATTAACTGTAATACGCAATTAACCAGTCAACTTAATAATATAATATATATATTTACTTCTGTCATATATATATATATATATATATACTTTTGTGTAATTATCTGTGAACTGTAGTTGTTTATTAAATATTTTTCCATTTATATATTCATACCATTTCTTTTTATGAAAAAAAGAAAAAATACTAATTGAAATGCTAAGTCATTACAAAGTTTTTTCTCATCAAAATTCAACAAAGAGTCCTTTTTTTTATGGGATGGAGTACATTTTCTTTAACAACGAAGAATAACAGGTGAATCAATCTCAGATCACTGAAGTAAATTCATTGATTTTAATTATTGTGTAACAATAATTATCTTAAATTCATATTAATAATTGTAACTTTAAATTAATTAAACTAAACTCATTAATTATATCCATATAAATAAAAGGGGTGAGAGGTGAAAACAAATCAAAAGCATCCTCATTCCCCCAAAATGAATTTGTAGTATTACAAATTGTTAGTGTTTATTGTCAACCAGACCTACAGAACTAGGACACTTACCTTTCACAATTACTGTGGGCTACACCAACACTTTTGCAAAAAGGATAGAATGGTAAATCACAATCAACTTGTTCAGATAAATCAGAGGCTACAAAACCGTGTGCTCACTACTGGCCACATAGGTATATGGTAAGTTCCTAAACCAAACAAACCAAAACATAAAGGGTTAACTATTTTGTATTTTAGATTTTTTTTCTTTAATTTTTTTTAAACATTTTCAGCCTTTGTTGATAAATTAAAATGATTCAGTGTTAACATGATCATAAGATATTTTCATATAATTGAAATTGGTAAGAGATTTTAGAATAATTAAAAATTAAAATTTGAAATAGTTAAAAATAAATAACCTCCTGTAATAATTTTTTTTGTTCTAAAAAGAAAAAGAAAAAAAAAAGTGAAGGTAAATTCTCTTGATTCAAAGATAAATGTGTGGTCATAAAGCATTAAGCCATTCTGCAGTACCAACAGTTAAATGTGTGGTCTATATTGACTCTTCTCTTTTCTCCTATCTTTTCATTTAAGCCCAGAAAGAAAGAAAAATAATTAAAAACTTCAGTTTTAATAAATTTGTAAACAAAACTTTCTTTTTTGGATTTGGTGTAAACAGTATACGTGATATTCTATACTTGTTTTTAGGAAAATGATAAGATTATTTTCATGTGATTATATAAAGTTATATTTTGAACCATATAAGTTATACATAAGATGCCGTGTTTAATATTTGATTATTTTGTATATTTTATACTTTACTTTAGTATTTATAATTTTTTTAAAAAAATATGAAAATAATTCAATTCAATTCAATTAAAATTAAAATAATTTGAAATGCATTGAAGTCAAATAGATTGAGTGGTTATATAGAAGAAGGCATCACTAAAATATAATTGAACATTTTTTTTAATAAACATTAATTGTGAAGAAAACTAGTGTAATTTTTTGTATTACTTATATGGTTATCAATTGCAATTTGATCTTATCTATGTTCAATGATGCCATTAACTATGTAACTACAAGCCAAGTTGTTCCATGTTGAGTCAAAATTTGATTTATTTTAGATTTGAAACTCAAATCTAACGTTGCATCGTACAAATGACAACGTTGGAGAGGTTAATTGTGAAGTGCTGTCATGAAGAAGGTGACCATTCACCAAACCGTTGCATGCTCTGGCAGCT
Source organism: Hylodesmum podocarpum (assembly GCA_026586105.1). Lineage (NCBI taxonomy): Eukaryota > Viridiplantae > Streptophyta > Magnoliopsida > Fabales > Fabaceae > Hylodesmum > Hylodesmum podocarpum. Next base: position 832,982 of record JALJEV010000519.1, on the reverse strand, counting down.
CAAGCCATTGCCAACACACCTTACAATTTTCAATAGTACAAAAGCTATGTTCCTAAATATTTAAGGACCAAAGTAAGAACCTCCACTAAAAATATTCTAAGATACTATACAATCAACATTTTTAACTTTTTATTTAATAGTTAATTACCGGATAAAATATCAGAATTTGATTAATTAGAAAAATAGAAGGTTAAAAAATCACATTAAATTTAAATTAAAAAAATGAATATATGATTAAATTAATATTTTTTTAAATAATATTATTCTCATATTGTATCGTTTATGTCCCATAATAAATTCGAAAACATTTTCCTTAATTTTTTTCTCGACGTACTCTAATAGTGTTCTTTTTCAGATAATACTTATTTAGTCATCAGAATCATTTACAAGTAACTTCAATTACTTGGACTGACTTGAAATTTTTTTTTACAATTCAGATTCTCTTTATTAATGCAAATACGATTATACATCTTGAATAACTATAAAATATTAAAATAATGCAAAAAATGAAAAATTTTGAACGTAAGATATTATAATATCTTAACTTACCCTTAGATAAATCCTGATAGTTTGCAATAATACTTGAGTTAAATTTATTTTATTTGAGTTAAAATCAAGATTAATATTATTAAAGACAACAAAATTCTCATCACAAATTCTAACCCAATTTCTAAACTCAAAACAATTAATCAAATTACAACAGTCACATACCAATTAATCCACCATGTGCTTTATACAATCATTCGTCACTTTCTCAACATAAACAACATGGAGTGTATTCTATAAAGCTAAGATTAACAATAACATATAATTAATATAGATCAATGACAACATAACATGGGCGTATTAATTATTCATCCACCTCATAGTGATATCTACTTTTCAATTATAATCTCTTAATTTAATTTTTAAGATTACTTAATTGCAACAAATTCCAGTCCCTACATAGGTCTTCTCAACTTTTACTAAAGTTTGTGACATGCAAGTGGGAAAGAAATCATAAGACAGAAACAAGTGTTATCAAAATCTTGACATAACAAATGCCACGTCGAATTTGACATACCAATCTTGTCCGCCACGTCAGTGCCAGGTATTTTTGTCTAAGTGATGTCATACTCTTCATATTCCTAAAAATTTCAACATGAACAAATTTTATTTATTTATTTGAATAATTACAAACTAAGATGCAAAGACATTGAACTAGGAGAAGTAAAATGCATGCACATGGGAGACTCTTGTGTCAAATTGCTTACACAAATATCAAAGAAACTGACGGTGTTCCAAAGGGTCACGTGTACCTTATCGTACAGGAAAATTCATCACCTTTCACCCGATTCTTGGATATTTTGTCTGTCCAAAACAAACTTTTCTCGAGGAAGGTGTCACATCGTACCCATGTTCGACATGCCACGTAGGTCATTTCACCATTCACGACACAAAGATTTTTGTTCACACCATTTTGATATCCTGCTTCGCGCTTGCATCACTCATTCTACACCTCCTTCCTCTCAGCCAATCAATGAAGAAAGAAGATAAACCTGTCATGTAAATAGCCATCTCATTCAACTTGCGGTGATAAAAGAATATTCCATAGATAATTATAAATAATTAAAATGAGAGAGAAATATATATATATATATATATATTATATTATATTATATTATATTATATTATATTATATTATATGAGAGAATTAATTAATTAGTTATGTATTATAATTAATTATAAAGTAAATATATATTTGGTGAGAAAGTTAGTTGATTTATTGTATATTAATAATTGAAGAGAATTTTTAATTATATTTTAAGAATTGAGAATCTTGAAGACAATACCAAAAGATTAATTAATGTATTATGTACATAATGAAAAAAAAAATTCATTGGAACAAGTGTGATTGCAATGCTTAACTTTTTTGCATGAATGTATGAATGGATAATTTTATTATTTAAAGATAAACCACGAGTGTAGAAAGACAAGGACACATCCAAAGTATGTAATTGTATGAGTGAAGTTAAGTATCAACATAGATAATAGCAAACATGATTATTTGTAGCAGCAAAATTTGATTATAATAAATAAATAATGCAAATGGCTAGATTGATTGCACGGTATTGACAAATGACAAATAATGAATTATAAAAAATTCATCAATAATGGCAATAGTTCCTTATAATTTGGCAACCCTGTGCTGACACAGTTTTACGTGTTATTATTATCATAATAGTGTGATCTTGTGGCTAACTGCTATAAATACCGTTCTCTCACTTTGCTGTGTTGTATCTCAATCTCACGTCCTCTGCTTCTCATTTGGAACAAACAACAGTTGTGGGGTTGCGGTGTTGTGCTGCAATTTCCTTTGACACTGTTGAGTTGAATCCATTTGAATTTTGAGGTTGTTTTGTTCATTCACTAAGAAGAAAAAAGATGACTGTTGGGGCTGGAATTTCTGTTGCAGATGGCAACTTGATGGTGTTGGGGAACAAAGTGCTGAGTCATGTTAATGACAAAATTGTTGTTACTCCTGCATGTGGTGGTGCTTTGCTCAATGGAGCATTCATTGGAGTTGAGTCTCGTCAAAAGGGTAGTCGCAGAGTGTTCTCAATTGGCAAACTTGAGTATGAAATCTTCACTTTTCTCTTCAAAAAAACTCTCTTTTTATACTTTTGTTGTGAATGTAGAGTAAAATTTTTGTAATTGAACATAAGGTGGAAGTGGGAATTGGATGTTGTGTTTTGTGTTTTGTATTTTGTTGTTGCTTGTCACAATCAAGAAATGCATGTACTTTATTACTTTCGATATTTCCAATGTATGTTGGTGAATAGTTGATAATAGTTTAAGGTAATTCCAATTCTGATCCTAGGATGTTTTTGGTTTCAGGGGATTGCGGTTCATGTGTGTTTTCCGGTTCAAGATGTGGTGGATGACGCAGAGAATGGGAACTTGTGGACAAGAAATTCCCATTGAAACGCAGTTCTTGCTTGTTGAAGTAAACAGTGGCTCAGATATTGATGGAGGAGAAGGCCAAGCTGCTGCTTCATATGCAGTTTTCTTGCCCCTTCTGGAAGGAGATTTCAGGGCAGTTCTTCAGGGGAATGATCAAAACGAGATTGAGATCTGTGTGGAAAGTGGTATGAACAAAAAAATTCAGTAGTTTATTTGTTCACATATGTGCTGTGAGCCTGTGACTTTTGGGGTTATTCAGTTCAGAGTGATGAAATTTGTATCTGATCTCAGGTTGTCCTGCTGTGGAGGAATTTGATGGCACTCATCTAGTATTTGTTGGGGCTGGATCCGACCCTTATGAAGTCATAACAAATGCTGTCAAGTGAGTTAAAACTTTCAATAATTTTCACCAATGTTTTCCTAATTTTAAGTTTATATCAGTGATAAAAATTTCTGTTATTTACTATCAGGATCAAGCTTTAAAGTTTAATCCTTTGAACTAATATATTTGTCTTAGCTTAACCATGTTCTAGGATGTGTAGTGCTTTATATAGATGTCTAAACTCTAAACAACTATAGTTATTGATTTTATATTATTTGTAATTCTTTTCAGGACCGTTGAGAAACACTTACAGACCTTTGCTCATCGCGAGCGAAAGAAGGTAGACATTTATTTTTGAAAAATATTCGGTAGATAACTGTAATACGCAGACAATCAAACAACTAATTATAAAATGTAAAAAAAGAGAAGTACGATATATATACATGTTCTTCTGTGCCTGCATTGGCTGGTTGGCTACGTAATTGGGGAGTTGAGTGCGAAATAAAATTGTTTATTTTCCCTCTCTAAAGTGAACATTCCACAGATAGTTTTATCTCTGAGTACTGTATTTGTATGTTAAAGTTCACGACCTCTAATTTATCTCTACTTGCATTCAGATGCCAGATATGATGAACTGGTTTGGATGGTGTACATGGGATGCTTTCTACACTAATGTCACTTCAGAGAATGTGAAGCAAGGATTGCAGAGGTGATACTTCTTTCCATAGATAATAGTCATAGTTATGAGATATATGTATGCATCACATAGACATCAATTCGTGACACTTAACATTTTTTTAATTTTTGCAGCTTCGAGAAAGGTGGAATTCCTGCTAAGTTCGTTATAATTGATGATGGATGGCAATCTGTTGGCTTGGACCCCAATGCTGTTGAATGGAATTCTGATAGTTCAGCCAAGTGGGTACTTCTTTTCTAAGTTCAATTATCAGATTCTAATTCTATACATTTTATAATGTTGAATAAGTGTGTCACTTTCTTGCTTTCTTCATTAACAGCTTTGCAAATCGCTTAACAAACATCAAAGAGAATCACAAGTTTCAGAAGGATGGCAAAGAAGGTCAGCAAGTAGAGGACCCGGCTCTAGGACTTCGCCATATTACCAATGACATCAAACTAGAGCATGATATAAAGTATGCCATTTTCATTTTACTTCTTATGTTTCTTCATAAGATTTTCAATTTTCACATACTCATAGTCTTTGGAAAATCTTCCCCAGGTATGTGTATGTGTGGCATGCAATAACAGGATATTGGGGTGGTGTTAAACCTGGGGTTACTGGCATGGAGCACTACGAGTCAAAGATGGTCTTCCCCGTCTCATCTCCTGGAGTTGAGTCAAATCAACCAGATGAAGCTTTGACAACCATTGCCATCAATGGACTTGGCCTAGTGAATCCTGAGAAAGTTTTTCACTTTTATGATGAACTCCACTCATATTTGGCATCTGCTGGTATTGATGGTGTCAAAGTTGATGTTCAGAATATCCTTGAAACTCTTGGAGCAGGACATGGTGGGAGGGTGAAACTTGCAAGGAAGTACCACCAGGCACTAGAGGCATCAATCTCTAGGAACTTCCCTGATAATGGAATCATTTGTTGCATGAGTCACAACACTGATGGATTGTACAGGTGTGGATTGTTTATAAAACTTAAGTAAATGCTTTTCTTAACATTACTCTAGATTTATTCACTAATGATGATGATTTTCTTTATGAATTTACTTATGTAGCTCAAAGCGTTCAGCTGTTGTTAGAGCATCAGATGATTTCTGGCCAAGAGACCCTGCATCCCACACGATTCACATTGCATCAGTGGCTTACAATACTATTTTCCTTGGTGAATTTATGCAGCCAGACTGGGATATGTTTCAAGTAAGTTGTCAAATACAGGACCCTTCCTTTTACTTTTTACGAAAAAAAATGTACTTGCTTCTGCAGGAAAAAAATGTACTTGCTTCTGCAGGAGCTAATTAACTTCTTGTGCAATATGTAGAGCTTACATCCAATGGCTGAATATCACGGTGCAGCACGAGCAGTAGGAGGATGTCCAATTTATGTCAGGTGAGTAGCGATTGTGACTCTTTCTCAATAATTTTTTAATTAGTTAAATGATATCTTACCTTTGGATGTTATATTGTGCAGTGACAAGCCTGGACACCATGACTTCGATCTTTTGAAGAAGCTAGCACTGCCTGATGGTTCTATATTAAGGGCTAAACTTCCAGGAAGACCAACAAAGGATTGCTTATTTACTGATCCTGCTAGAGATGGAAAGAGGTAAAGAGTAAAAGATGATTTAGCTACTTATATGTACTTGACCAATTGATGTAGTAACTTATTCTTTACTCTCTACTATTCAATCAACTTTACTTCGCAGCCAACTCAGTCACAGAACATACACATATACATATATGTATTTTTCCTCTTTTCATATTTTATAATTAGTTGTCTGGTTGTTTGTGTATTGTAGATGTTTACGAAATATTTTTTCTATTGAATAGAGTATGTATGTTTCTTCTTTGAGTCTGTATTTTTCATAACGCATCGGATGCTGCTTTGCAGTCTGCTGAAGATTTGGAACATGAATGATTTTTCTGGAGTTGTTGCTGCATTCAACTGCCAAGGAGCTGGGTGGTGCAAAGTTGACAAGAAGAATCTTATCCATGATGAGAATCCAGGCATTGTAACAGGTTTCATTAGAGCTAAAGATGTTGACTATTTATCAAGAGTAGCAGATAATAAATGGACAGGAGATGCCATCATATATTCCCATGTTGGTGGTATGTTTTGAGCTTGACATTACACTACTAAAGATTACAAAAGTTAACCCAAATTGTGTCTTGTATAATGATCTTTTTATGATGTCAATTTGTAGGAGAAGTGGTTTACCTTCCAAAGGATGCATCCATCCCAGTTACATTGAAATCCAGAGAATATGAAGTTTTTACAGTAGTTCCAGTGAAGGAAATGACCAATGGTGTCAAATTTGCTCCTATTGGTTTAATAAAGATGTTCAATTCAGGAGGAGCTGTCAAAGAGATCAATTGGGGATCCAATGAAAGTAAAAATGTAGCCATGAAAGTTCGAGGTTGTGGCCAATTTGGTGCATATTCATCAGCTCGACCTAAGATGATAACAGTTGATTCAGAAGAAGTAGAATTCAAGTATGAGGAAGAATCTGGATTGGTGACTATTGATTTAAGAGTACCTGAGACTGAGTTATATCAATGGAACATTTCTATTGGTTTTTGAATCAGAGACTTTATCTCTAGATGAGGGGGTTATAGACTCCTGGTGTATCCATAATGAGTGTACCTAGACTAGTAGCAGGAAATAACAAAATGCTTGTAGTTCCTTGTAAGGAGTAATCTGAAACAAATGAATGAATATCATAATAGGTATCTACCTATTTCTACAATTATACATGGGCAAAATGCAAATGCACTGAGTTCTCCATTCAGTTTTGAATTTTTTGTTGTGTGCAAAGGAAAAAATCAGATTGAAACCATTCACCTCAAAACCAAAATTACATTCTTTCTACTATTTCACAAATTATGAACCTATATAATTTCAATACTAAAAGATGGGTCTTGTACTTGTTGATTGCCTTTGTACATTTTAAATCTGAAGAATTGACAGTATCCACACAAGTGTGCCAATGCTCAACCAAGGGAACAGATCATTAACCTTGCCAATCAATCAGATTAATTTGAAGAATTTTTCTATACTTTAGAGACTATGTAATATATTTTTAATACTTATAAATTAATTATACAAATAAAATATATTTAATAAACAACTCCAATACAAATATACGCACATATACTTGACTAATTACTTATATATTAAATAAGTCACAAAGTTGTTATATAATTTATGATACTTAATAAATTGTCTAATTGATGATTATACCCACTTAGGTACTTGCAGCAGCATAACTTGCATAAATAAATAATCATAGAGCTAGAGACTTGAATCACAATCAAATAAAATAAAGGCAAACCAAGTAAATTATAGAAATTATGTTATCAGATTGGATTTATAAGATGATGCATCACAATTAAGTAAATTAAAGGAAATAATGTGTGATACGTGTCAATAGCAGAGCCGTCCATTTATTTAATCGAATGGTTGAAAATACTGCTCCTCTTTTAGTTTGTCTTGTGAAAACCTTGGTTAAACCCTGAAAGTTGCAGAAAACAGAACTGAGAGAGAGAAATGTTTGGGAGAGGAGCAGTGTGGTCAGTATTGAGACACAGCAAAGAAGCATGCCGAGTTCACAAACTAAGAGGAACGACGTCGTTTTCTTCTTCTTCTTCTTCTTCACAACCACCTTTCAAGTTCAAGAATTTAACTCCCCCCGTCGCCACCCATTACTTTCATGCTTTCCGATCCCATCTTATTCCCAAGGTTACCTCACTTTTTCCTTCATTTTCATCATTTCCACACTATTTTCTCATCTGGGTTTTCTTCAAAATTCCATTTTTTTTTTTTTTAATTTCCTTGTATGATCTATATGTGGTGATCCGTTTCTTTACGTTTTATATTCACAGTCATCACAGATAATTGTTTAATCTCTAATATGCCATTGTGGAAAAATAGTTTTTTAGTCTCTTATTTTGTGAGGAAATTGTGTTGTAATGATGGTTTTTAGGGTCATCATGTGCCACACTTGAGGAACTTTTCTAAGGTGGTGTCTGCTGGGGCTGAACATAAAGAGGGGTTGAAGTTGCTTGTGAATGGAGGTTCTCATGCTCAGAAAATGGTGGGAATTTGGCTCTTTGGCTCTGCTGCATGGGTTTTCAGCATGGTGGTGCTTGGAGGTTTAACCAGACTCACCCGGTCTGGTCTTTCAATGACTGACTGGAAATTCACTGGTACTCTCCCACCTTTGTCAGATGAGGAATGGTTGCAAGAGTTTGAGAAATATAAGCAGTCACCTGAATACAAACGGTAAACAATTGTAGAGTTTTTTTTTTTTATCCATTAACTTATGAAATTCATGAAGGGACTTATTCAAGACATGTAAATAAGCCTCTTGAAGTTGGAAGACTAGTTGTTAAAGATTGAAAGCAAGTCATAGAAGTTAGATGATTAAATATGTTTCTAACTATTGTGCTCCAACTTTGCTATGAAATTAAGATGGTTAGTAAGTAATTTACACTTGATCACTGCAAGAAAATTGACATGGACATGATTGTGTGTTTCAGAGTGTTAGGATGTTAATTAATTTGACAATCAGTGATGGTGAATAATCTACTGAAGGGATCGTTTTTTTAAAATTAGCCTTCTGGAACTGTGTCAATGGGCGAGCTTGTTTTATTTTACCTTTCAAGTTCTAATTACAATCTATAATTTTTAGTATTGATTGTGTATTTGTTACAAAAAAAAAAAAAAAGGAGATTAACTGAGTGGAAGTGAGTTGACACTTGGTCTGAAAGAGCTTAGTAGTTCTTATGAATGTTATGATGATAATTAGTTTTGCCCTTGTTGCAGTGTTAATAGAGGCATGAAGATTGAAGAATTCAAATTCATATATTGGATGGAATATGCGCATCGAATGTGGGGAAGGGCACTAGGAGTTATGTTTGCTTTGCCATATTCATATTTTCTTCATAAAGGGTATATTACCTTGAGATTGGGACTGAGACTCTCTGCTCTGTTTGCCCTGGGTGCTGGGCAGGGTCTCATTGGTTGGTGGATGGTCAAAAGTGGTTTAGAGGTTAGAACATATATATTGTAATTTCCTCTGTTTATTTTAAGTTAAATTGACCTACAATGCCAGATTTTAATAAAATTTTCCTTCTTTAGGAACCACCATCTGAATATTCTCAACCAAGGGTAAGCCCTTATCGTCTTGCAGCCCATCTTACATCGGCATTTGCTATTTACTGTGGCCTCTTTTGGACTGCACTTTCTGTTGTTATGCCAGAACCACCAGCTGAATCCCTAACATGGGTTCGTGGAGCAGCTAAAGTGAGGAAGCTTGCATTGCCAGTCAGCATAGTTGTTGGTCTTACTGCTGTCTCCGGTGCATTTGTTGCTGGAAATGATGCAGTATGTTCTCTCATTCAACATTTTCTTGCCTTTCTTATTTACACTTGAATTCTATAAATGATAATTGAGCCTTTGGTGAGGATAAAAGATGATCATTCTGCTACATGTTGATTTCCAGGGGCATGCATTTAATACTTTCCCAAAGATGGGTGATAGATGGATTCCAGAAGACATTTTTGAAATGAAGCCTCTGATTCGAAATTTCTTTGAGAATACATCAACTGTACAGGTGATTATCCATGATGATATCTCTGCAAACTTAAAATAGCAATTCCTTTGTTTAATGTCAAATTTCAGCAACACTTGTCCTTTTTATTCATTCAAAGAAATTAAGGCTTGAATTTTCATTTTGTTGGAGACTTGAACTTGTCTGCTACAAGGCTACAAAGCCACTACAGTCCAGTTCCTCTGGTGATATTGTGCCTATGCAAGGAAATTTAACATGAAGTTCTAATAGGTGTTCTGTTCTTAACAGCTGGATCACCGTATACTTGCAACCGCAACTCTGATTTCAGTAGGCCTTTTATGGTTGTCATCAAGAAAGCTAGACGTACATCCTGCAGTACGATCTGTGATTGGCGGCGCTGTTGGCATGGCAGCTCTTCAGGTCATAATTTCAATTTCTAGTTATATAATATAGTCTATAATATTTATCATTGTGTTTTTGGGGCCCTGCTTTGTTGTTGCTAGCTAGCTATCTGCCTTTTGATATATTGCCTCTTTTGTCTGAGCTGAATACTGAAACATGTTTCTCCACCTGCATTTTCTTCTTAGTTTTCTACTTTTATTATAATCTGGTATGTGATTCCCAATGGTTATTGTCATTAGCTGTATTATGTAATTGAGTTTGCATGGTTACAGGTCACCTTAGGAATTTCAACACTTCTTTCATATGTACCTGTTTCACTGGGCACTGCACATCAAGCTGGAGCCTTAACACTTCTGACATTTATGCTACTGCTCACGCATACAGTTCGAAAGCCGTCTTTGCCCCTTCTCAAAACTCTGCCTCAAGTTGTTAAAGCACACTAATTGTTTCCTTGTATTAAATTGCGACAAGAACTAGTCTTTTTAGGTGCACAAGTGCTGTGACTATTATTCTTTCCAAGCTAATTTTGGCATTGAGCTTCTTGTTCAATTTTCCTCTGTTGGAATTTCCTGTATTTCTTTTGTACATTTGAAGCCTGAAAATCATGATAATGCTACTGATCTATTAATCACGGCATCTGTTATTTTTGTAATGTATGCTAAAAATTCTTATAGAGAATCACTTTGTAAACTGTTATCACTCAATAAAGCGGCAGAATCCATGGTCTTCCATCTTTGGTAATGGCTTTTCCTTCACTTAGTTATCTTTGTTCCAAAATTTACCATGTTAAAAATATCACTGCTCTCCATTCTTTGTCGATGATAATTTGTTTCTGTCAAAATTTGCTTATACAAGTAGAGGCTTACAAGAGTAATAGTATCGTAATCTGTTTTTGCACCAAGAAACTTTTGTCAGTTATATCAGTACTTTTTCCTTATTCTATATAAATTGTTAAGAATGGTTGTCCAATACTTTAATAGTTTTACTATCATATATAAGAGTTTAATGGTGATTTATTTATACTATTGTCCAATCATGTACATCATTGATATGATTTTCAATGAATTTTTCTATAAAACAACAAACTTCTGATTCACAGTGATTTGTAATTGGATTATATTGTAAAATTATTTTATATTATACATACATAAAACATAAATAAAGTTAAAATCGTGTCAATTAATAAATTTTGTTGTTTTCAAGATGTAGAATTCACAAAAGGTTGTTATTGTGAAAAGTTCTAATCATTTAAAAAGGAGAGTATTTAAAAGAGTGTGTTTTTAACGATTTTATTTATTAACCATCTAGAACTAAATTTCATATTTTACTTTACATGGCAATGGTAGGTATTAAGTTACTTGTGTGTAGAATAAACAGGACACCACTATGATTTTTGGTTTACAAGAGATAGTTCCAACATTCCATTACAGATTAACATTAAATTTATATTACAATTATTATTGTGAGAAAAAAAAAAAAATCATGATTCCATACAATGAAGACCAGAAGTTGAGGAACAAGAGTTAGGTGCCACTAGGATGTTGGAAGTTTATTTCCGGACTATAAATATGTTTGCTATGCAATTCAAATGCCCAAACGCTTATTATTTTACACCTACAAAGAAGTCTTGTTCATTCATATTTCATATCCTTTTTTATTTTCATTATTTTAAGTAATATTCATGCATGCCCTTTGATTACTGAGAAGCAAATCAATCAACCTTGAAGGGTAGGAAGAATTTTAAGAAATGGTTGAAGAAGCAATAGATGATTCACCTTTGATTGAAGGCTTTTCTTCCCATGAAGTGTTAAGAGAAGAAGAACCTTTTAGGAGAACTGGTAAGTAATAACTTTAAGTAATTAGCACTAACAATTTGATTCTTTTAACTTTTTTAAATGCTCAAATCTCAAACATATACACAAAGCAAGGACAAGTTTTTAATATCTGAATTTAATGTTCAGAAAACATATTTCTTAGCTTCATTAATCTTCAAACAATATAATATGCTTAATTTGTGCATGTAAAGGAAATAATCAAACAATACTTTTCTTGGTGTTTCACTTTCACACACAAGCTTTGCAACCAGATAGTATTGATTTTGAATAGAATTTTGGGTTTAGATAAAAACAAAAGTCAGATATTTGTTAGACTTTTTGGTGTTTGAATGGCAGTTGGTATTTGGTAGTTGCATCAATAGCTTCTTTGTTTTGTTTCTTTCACTTCAAAAGCCTCCAAATTTTCATTTCAAACAAGGACTTTTTTAATGAGCATGATGTTTGCTAAGAAATTTAAGTAATGAGAGTATTAAATAATATATATATATAGTTTGATACAACAAGTAAAAACATTTAATAAAAATATTAAAATTTCTTAGATAAATAAATATTCAAAAATAACTCCCCAAACCTTTTAAAAAGGGGATTTATTTCAATATTCTTACCATATTACTTTTTCCAAATCATAAACTTTATTTGAAACATTACAAATTCCACTAATAAAGATTAATGTTGACTAGTACATTTACAAATTCACAAAACTCATCTACATACTTTTCTTATTTAATCTAGAATTAAAAAGTTTTACATTGATAATATAAAATCATTTTCTTATTAATGAATAGTTTTTGATTTATTACATTTATTATACACCCTTTTTTTTTGGATAAACATCCACCTAACCTTTTTGAAGAATTTGTCAATATTCAAATGAAAGCAAAAGTACTAATGAAAGATTATTATGGATGTGACATGAAGGTAATATGCAGTGGGCTGTGGCACATATAATAACAGGTGTAATAGGGGCAGGGGTGCTGTCTCTGGCTTGGTGTGTGGCCCAATTAGGGTGGATTGCTGGGCCTTTGATCACTATACTATTTGCAGGCACTACCTTTCTTTCAACAAGCCTTCTTTCTGACTGCTACAGATTCCCTCATCCTGAGTATGGCAACCTTAGATGCCCCTCTTACATTGATGCTGTCAAACTCTACCTAGGTTAGTCAAACAAAATTATTATTAAAGTAAAGATTATTTTACATTTTTTTTCTTCAAGTTTTGAGACTTTATTTGTAGAATAAATAATGATATATGTATGAATCTCAGAAAATATTTGTAGACTATCTTTAGTACTTGTAATAATTTCGCTAGTTTTATTAATAAGTATATCAGATTAACATCCAATGTAATATATATATATATATATATATATATATATATATATATATATATACACGTACATATTTCTTTCTCTTTATATTTTATAATTAGTTGTATTACAGTTGTCATCAGTTAAATATTTTTCTTATAAAATCTTCATAAATTGAACAAAGCCTTATTTTTCAGTATTTATACAAGATTTTTCTCAGTTATTCTTTAACAAGACTTCAAGAGAGCTTCATAAGTTATATTAATGATTACAATTTATTATTGATGGACAATGTTAAAATCTTATGAATCTAAGCTTTTACTTTTGAAATTTTTTGGAAATGAAAGTAGAATTTATTTATTTTTATAATTATTAATAAAAACTTGTTAACTAAGAATACAATCAAATAAGCAAGTCAAACATGGTCTATAGTTTTCTCTTGTTCTCCCCCTCAATTATTTATCTGAAATTTTATTATCTTAAGAGCTTGAACAGATGTTTAAGAAATATTCTGATAAATTAGGTGAGACAAGGCAAAAAGTGAGTGCAGTGCTGGTGCATGCAAGCTTATATGGTAGCACCACAGCCTATGTCATTACATCTGCTACCAGCATCAGGTAACCCCATTTTTTTTATTTTAATTTTTCAAAAATTATTTTAAAATTTAATATATTTTGGATAAGAAATTACTCTATAATTGTTAAGTAGTGTGAAATTGTTTTAGGAAGCAATTTTAATTATTAAATTGTTTTAGAGAAACAGTTATTAAAACCAAAAAAGTGGGAATCAATTAACATGGCCTATTGCATTGATATGACATCAAGTTGAAGCTCAAATTATTAGAAACAGATGTTATTCTTGCTGTGTCAGCAGGACCAACCTGCTGCATAGGCAACAATTTATGAGAAATTCTGATTCAACAGATTTGACATTTTGGCATAAAATGCTTTACTTTCCTTTTGTTAATGATTACTAGGGTGGTCCATCTGAGAGGAAACTGCACAATATCTTCAATATATAACAGCTTACATTGAGATTTCCAAGCACATATTTAATTAAGCACAAATCCTGTATGATTAAAATGAAGGGTAATGTTATCTGTAAAGCATTTTAAACATACAAAAACTCACTTTCTTCCACCGTTACACTTATCTTTTGATCTTTGCAATGGACCGATTGCACTACCACGTCAAAACTTTTATGTACAAACCAACATGCAATTCGATGATTCTTATTTCGTGTTACTAAAGTGTTGTCTCTGTTCATTGAAATCCTAAGTTATACTACTGTTTCTAATTATTGTCTATTCTCTACTCTAGAATCATAAAGTTCCACCATAAAATGAGCAATCCTTGCTTACAATAGGCTTAAGCCAAATTATTAGAAATATCGGTGATGGATCTAACTCAATCTTATAAAATCAGTTTGTAAAGTGAGGACTGTTTCTCACTTATATATATACATGCAATAGGTCTTATCTTTAGGCGATATGAGATTTTTAACACAAATGATATTCCAATCAATCAACTGAATAAAGATGGTGTTTTAACGCCAATGATTCTACATATTTTTCAATAGAATTGAAAATTTTCAACAAGTTCCTTGAGCTTGAAGTGAAAGAAGCTAAACTTTTGAACTATATTTTTTTTTAACAATGATATTTGTATAAATTGTATAGTTGGAAGAAGCGACAAATTTCATAGGAGACGTTGAATGCATACAATATGTATATTTTCCTCTTAACATAATCTATTTCATGACCAAGTTAATCATAATTCAATCCCTTAACAATTTGGTCATAAACCCTACCATTTATGCCAACATGTGTTGGTAAGTTTGAACCATATTGCCATTACATTCATTTTGCGCCACAGATTCTGGTCCTACATATTCTTCAATGAAACCCATTATTTTCTGTACTCTCCTTGGAGTAAAAGAAGTTAGACGTAATAGGCCATAGGTATCATAAAAGAAGGGTTGAAAATTGGTGCTCAGAACCCTCTAAGTTTGGCCTGCTTTCAATTTTCAAGGACAAAAACCACCTTATTTTCAAACACTCATTCACTTGGTTTGAAAATAATTCTATGTTCATGCACAATAGAGACCTTCTCGTACGGGAGAGACATAATGAAAAAATTAGCAATCTTTCTCTTTTTGTGTAAATTTTGTACTCATGGTACTATGTCATGATGTTAAACATATCTTCCTACATTAGACCAACTTATTCACTTACATACTTATGGTTCTTAGATAGAGACTGATTACTGAATCATTTTCACTATTTTGAGCATAGTGAGAATTTACTCCACGTGAACATGGCAGCTTCATTATTAGAAAGTTATGATGACGATTGCATAGTCTTTAATTAAAGAAAAGTATTTGCTAGACAACTGCAGTAAATAGATAATTAGATAATTAGACAATTAGTTATAAAATGTGAAAAGAGAAATACGTAGATTATACGTATATATTTCGTGAGTGAATTAGCTGGTTAGCTATGTATTACAGTTGACTGCGAAGTAAAACTCTTAATTAAAAAGGCTTACTTCATAACATATGGCCATATACTCGTACACCACACACCTTCTTAGCTTCAAAAACCTCCTCCATCTCTGCATCTTGTTCTGGTTTGTAATTTATATTGAAAAATCTAGTACAGTGAAGTTTTCCTAATCTTATCCCGTGTCTTACTGTAGCTGATAAGGTTGCCTGTTTTACACACCATAGTTATCAAGGACATGGCATCCAAAAGTTTTAAAAATACTATTTTAATTTTGTATTGACTCACGTACCTATGATATAATAACATGAGGCGAATTTCTTTTGCATATAAGACAAATGAGTACTATTAGACAAATGATAACAGATAAAGCAAAATTATCCTAACTTACAAAACTAGAAACACTTAATACTTAATAAAGAGAAAATTTGAACCCAGAGTTGGGAGATTTATATTTTCTCTAAGATTATATGTATCAACTTCAAAAAATTGACTTTTAAAGGCTTACAAAAGGTTTATATAGACACAAAAAGTAAAATTCCTTTATTGGGTTACAAGTTAATCATTTTAGAAGCTAATACAAACAACTCAAAAGCTAACTTTACATGCAACAGTAACCAAGGTTAGCTTAACAAGCAACAAAAACTATAGTCTAATCCTAAGAAAAATGTCAACTTCTAACAAACAAACATGTTTATGACCATAGTTTATATTTATTTACATTATTTCCTTGTGTAGCTAGTCATTTAGTTAACTTTAGGAGATTTAGTTATCTTAGACATAGAAGAGTTCTTTGTCAACTACGAAACTTCATATAACATCTCCCTTTATAATTTCATAAGCAGGCCAAAATTATGCAGTCACCAAACATACATACAAAATTGAATTCAAGTAGGTGCCATATAGTTCATTAGTTTAAAGTTAGCTGTACACTTCACCACTCCATGAACAACGATTGAGTTAGATGCTTGGATAAAATGTCTGTTCAAAACTCTCTCCAAATATCTAGAAGTGATAGTGGTGGTTATGATGATGATGGACGTGTCAAGAGGACTGGTAAAATCTCTAGGACCATACCATAACCATAACAATCCCTTTTCATATATATTAATTTGACTCCTGAACTTTAGTCCTTTCATCATATCAATTCTACCAGGAACTGTATGGAGTGCCGTGGCGCATATCATCACAGCTATTATTGGTGCTGGTGTTCTGTCTCTGGCATGGAGTATTTCCCAATTAGGATGGATTGCTGGACCAGTTTTGTTAATTTTTTGTGCGATTGTCACCTACATTTCTTCATTCCTCCTTTCTGATTGTTACAGAACTCTAGATCCTGTAACTGGGAAAAGAAACTACTGTTACATGGATGCTGTTAGAATCTATCTTGGTAGTTCCTTTGAACTTGTACAATCACTCTAGTCTCAAACTCAGGATATGGTTCTAGTGAACCACCATCATAATTATGCCAACTAATTATATTTATTGTTAGTTTAGGAATGAAAAGGACATGGTTGGCTGGTTTCATTCAATATTTGAGCTTGTATGGGGTTAGTATTGCTTATGTAATTACCACAGCAACCTGTTTGAGGTACTTTCCAGTTAAATCCCTTGTAAAATGAGATTATTATTATCTATATGCAATCATGAGTTTGTGTTGTAGTTCCTTACTAGTATCATCTGTTGCTTTTTTATTTCATGTAATATTAGAGATACTAGTCTACCTTAATGATAGTTTTGTTCATGTTCTAATGATGCTTGGTCTTTATACATATACAGGGCTATACTGAAATCAAATTGTTATCACAAGGAAGGGCATCAAGCTCCATGTAAATATGGGGATTCAGGATACATGATTCTGTTTGGACTAGTTCAGGTCATAATGTCATTCATACCAGATCTCCACAACATGGCATGGGTTTCTGTTGTTGCAGCCATAATGTCCTTTACATACTCATCTATTGGACTTGGACTTGGCATCACAAAAGTAGTGGGTAAGATTCATTTCCTTAATGAGAATTTAAGGTTTGGTTTACTTGTCCATTCAAGCCTTCTGATCACTAAAGCAACGAGATGAAGGAATATAAAACAAGTATTCATGTAGCTGCTTGAAACATATTAAATGGATGAACTAGAATTTTTTATGTATGAAGAAACAAACTATATTATGATATCACTATGTTGAAAGAGAACAATAAATCAAAGAGACTTATGGTTCATTTGCAGAAAATGGAAGAATTATGGGGAGTTTAACAGGAGTACCAGCTTCAAGTATTGCTGACAAGTTATGGTTAGTCTTCCAAGCACTTGGTGATATTGCCTTTGCCTATCCTTACACGGTCATCCTCCTTGAGATTCAGGTACTCTTCATATTCCAATTGGGAGTTTAAACGCGCTAATAGTATAAAGCAATATCATAGTATAATTCTGTTGGAAATCGCATGTCGCCTAGAGACAAGGTGTATTGCATAATCCTCACCGTACAAGCCGGTTTGTAGGGTTGAGTTAGGTCTATCACCTGCATTTCTAACATGGTATCAGAGTCTATCCTTGGATAGTTTGTGGCCCATTGTAGCGGATTGTTTGCCTCGTTGTCACGTATACAAGTGAGGAACAATCCTCACCGTACAAGCTGGTTTTGTAGTGTTGAGTCAGACCTATCACCCGCATTTCTAACAAATTCAATCCCAAATTGGCATATATGATAAGTTTGTTGACTTTTATTATAGCTATCTTAAAAACTATACTTAACATGATTTTTATTAGTTGACAGTGTAAAAAATTTGTACTGACAATGCATAGAAATTAAACTCTAAGGCAAGGAACAAAATTCAGATGAAGAAAAGTATTGACTTTATTCATTTATTTTGATTGAAGGACACTCTAGAGTCTCCTCCACCAGAAAACAAGACCATGAAAAAGGCCTCAATGATTGCTATCCTCATTACAACATTCTTCTATCTTTGCTGTGGATGCTTTGGATATGCAGCTTTTGGAAATGAAACTCCAGGAAACCTCTTGACAGGATTTGGATTTTACGATCCTTATTGGCTCATTGACTTTGCTAATGCTTGCATTGTTCTTCACTTGGTAGGAGGATATCAGGTACTAGTGCTACTAATTAAAGTTCACATTTTATTCATTAGACAATAATTTATTATTAATCATAAGAACTACTACTTCTTTTATTATGTAAAATTAATGGAAATATTGGTATTCATGTTTTGATTGTTCTATATGATGTTTTGATCAGATATACTGTCAGCCAATATATGGTGCTGTTGACAGATGGTGTTCAAGAACATACCCCAACAGTAGCTTTGTGAATAATTTCTACAGATTGAAACTGCCTTGGTTGCCAGCTTTTCAGATAAACTTGTTGAGGATATGTTTTAGAACAGTGTATGTTGTTTCCACAACTGGACTTGCAATCCTGTTTCCTTACTTCAATCAAGTTCTAGGAGTGTTAGGAGCTTTAGGCTTTTGGCCATTGGGTGTATATTTCCCAGTAGAAATGTACTTTGTGCAGAGGAAAATTGAAGCTTGGTCTAGAAAATGGATTGTTCTTAGGACCTTTAGCTTTATTTGCTTCATTGTGTCAGTACTTGGTCTCATTGGATCACTTGAAGGAATCATAAGCCAGAAACTAAGCTAATAAAAGGTGCTTCATTTGTTAGAGTTTGTTTTTGTTTTGGTTGTATCTTTCATGTAATTCGGTTAGAAAAATATACAAACATGTAATATACAAACAATAAAATTTTTTTTTTAAATGTGAAAAGAGAAAAATATATTTATATATATATATATATATATATAAATTAACTAATCACGTATTATAATTAACTCTAAAATACACTAGATTTAATTACATAAAATATTTTAAAAGTGAAGGTTATTTATCTATGGAATGTTCTGTTTGGTGAAGAAATCCCTTTAAAGAAAGTGTAATGCTACATAATTAAACAGCTCCACACATACAAATTTTGTGTTGATTAATATTAGATTTTAGACCAAAATTTGTCAAAGGTGACATCAAACTTTATACCATGAACAATGATGGAATTTGGATTTGGAAGTGCAGAGATTTCTAAATCTAAAATTTTGTAACTCAGATTATTGGAGAGAGAAATATAGAAAAGGGTGCATGAGAAGATGATTTAATGAATTAGGAATAAAATGGAAATTTTTTGATAAAATAAGGTGAAAAAAAATAGTTGGGTGCATGGAAGAAAAACTCTACAATCCATTTTCTCTAGTTTTGTTATTTATTGGGTTCATCAATTAATGGATCATGAAAATCCACAATTATAAAAAAAAATAAATGAGAAGATAAGAAGAGAACACGAAATCATATCCATTTTCATTATTTTTTTTCATTAAATAGATTTGTTTGTTATCGACTGAGTATTGTAATTGTAAAAAAAAAAATAAAAAGATCCACTGAGTATTATAAAAAGAAAATTATTGTTTTTTTAAATGCATCATGTCTCTCGTATGAATAATTTATTCTGTAATCTTGTTTTTTTAGGGAAATTAAATATATTATCGTTTTAATCATTTAATCTCGTTCTAGCGTTTTTCAAATGGAATTATTCTAAATTGATTCTATCTTTTTGTGAAATAGTTGTTGTTTTTAATCAGGTATATCGTTATATTTTATTTTTAATATGCATTAAGTATAAATCAATAATTTGTTATATATTTTTGTTTTATATTTCTATCATATCTATCAAAAATTATGTTGGCATATTTTTAATTACGAAAAAATTCTTTTAAAAATTGAAATCAGCTACACTATTTTTAGGTTTATTTCTGTTGCATATTATATGGTCAAAGTAATCTGTATTGTGTGTCCTGTGTACATTTGGAAAAAGTTTTCTGTCTTTTTATTTTTTTTAATATTGGGGAAAGAAGTTCAAGCCAAAGGAAATGAGTTACCTTGATTTAATTATTAATTTGGTTCTTATTTTTATAAAAATATTGATATATTAAGTTTTAATATTTGAAAAATAATAAATAAATTTTATTTTTATTATACACTTTAGCTTTTATACCTTATTTTCAATTTAGTTTTTATACATATAAATTTATTATAATTATTATGATTTGTTGTCATTTTAATTTACAATTGTAAAGTAAATGATTTTTTTTAAAGAAAATTATCTTTATATGTAAATATTTTTTTCTCTGTCAAAATGAAAAATATATCCTGATTGGTATCTAGATAATATCATTTTAATATCTAAAAACAAAAAAATTTCATAATTAAATTAATTGTTTATTTTATTTTTAAAAATATATATTATCATTTTAATTTTAAAATAACTAACTATTTATTATTATCTTTTTAATTTTAAAATAACGAACTATTTAAAAATATATATTATCATTTTAATTTTATATTATCATTGTCTTTGATTTTATTTATTTATTATTATTTTACAATTAAATTAATTGTTTATTTTATTTTTAAAAATATATATTATCATTTTAATTTTAAAATAACTAACTATTTATTATTATCATTTTAATTTTAAAATAACTAACTATTTAAAAATATATATTATCATTTTAATTTTATATTATCATTGTCTTTGATTTTACTTATTTATTATTATTTTAGTTTCTAAAAATATAATTAATTTATAAAATAATATTAAACAATCAAAGACAAAAAATAATAAAAATACACTAAAATAAAATTAAATATATTTTTAAATTTTTTTATTATATTTTGAACTAAAATAACAGGTAGACTAAATTTAAAATAATTACTTACCCCTTTATTTCCTTTTATTCTAGAATCCTGTAGTTACTTTGTTGTCCTTATCCCAAATTTCTCAATCTTATAGAAAGATTTGGAAGCAATTCAAATAAAAAAAAAGAAGAAGAAAAATAACCTTTTTGTTTTGTTTTTTTGAGATTCAAAGTTCCAATTTTTGTCAGACTATGTTATCTTGTGTGTCTCTGTGAATGTGTTTTATGTTTAGATCCTAACATAGCATCTTCTCTGAATCTGACATACCTCTGAACTCAACATGGGTGTATCATCTGAGTCAAGTGACAACATACCCTTCTTACTCACACAATCTCAACCTCTTAAAAGGACAGGTTTTTATCTTCTTCTCTCTCTCTCTTTGTCATGTTATGTGTTTTCAATTCTTGTGCAAAAGTGTATTGTATTTATTTGATGATATATATATATATATATATATATATATATATATATATATATATATACACTAACATGGTGGTGTTGATGAATTTGATGTTTGAATGAAAAGGGACTGTGTGGACAGCAGTGGCACACATAGTGACTGGTGTGATAGGATCAGGAGTTTTGTCTATACCATGGAGCACTGCACAGCTTGGTTGGCTTGCAGGGCCATTCTCTGTTGTTCTCATTGCTTCGGTCACTCTTTTCTCTTCTTTTCTTCTCTGCAACACTTATCGTCATCCTCATCCTGAATATGGCCCCAACAGAAGTGCTTCTTACCTTGATGTTGTACAACTCCATTTAGGTACCTGCTATTCATGTTCTATTACTAACTAATATGATTTTGGTTTAGTTCACTTGTTTAATTTCATGATTCTGGAACTAGGATTGATTTTGAATTGAAGTGATTTGGGTAGTTTTTGTGTTTGATAAAAAATTTTATATTTAGTTTTAAGGTCTAAGCATGTATGGCATTACTTTTGGTTGAATGTTCTCATGTTTAATTTTATGATTCTGGGTCTAGAATTAATTTTGAATTGGAGTAACTTTAGGTAGTTTTTGTGTTGGATAAAAGATTTGATACTTAGGTTTAAGGTCTGAACATAAATTAGATTACTTTGAATCAATTTTGTGAAATAAATTTGATTCAAAATCAATTTTATGAATGGACACAACACAAATACTCGTGTATAATGTGGTAATGCATTTGGAACAACATTTATTATTTTTTCTATAGGGAAGATTGGTATCCATAAGATCCTCTTGTTGTGGTTACAGGGACAAGGAATGGACGGCTCAGTGGCCTTCTTGTGAATATAAGTTTGTATGGTTTTGCGATTGCCTTTGTCATTACAACAGCTATCAGCTTAAGGTGTGTTTATGATCTACTTATATCATTTCCTTTTCTTTGCCTCTGTTTATCTATGGATGCTACCTGTTATAAAAACAAGATATTATCTTCGGTACTACCCTAGGGAAGTTTGAGTCTGTCCCAAGAATCTCACCATATGATTGCCAGTATTAATTTGGACTGCTATTCATCTTTGTGGCTGCAGAACAATCCAAACTTCATTTTGTTACCACAGGAAAGGGCCTGAAGCATCATGTGAATCTGTAGATGCATACTATATGCTTCTTTTTGGGGCACTCCAAATTGTTCTCTCGCAGATACCCAACTTCCAGGACATCAAATGGTTATCGGTTGTTGCTGCAATTATGTCCTTTACTTATTCTTTCATAGGATTGGGACTTTCCATTGCACAAATCATAGGTATGTGTATATTGAACTAATTATTAGTTTTGATCTGATAAGTGTACCTAAATTTATGACAAAAATTCCAGAAAATGGACATGCTGAGGGTAGCATTGGAGGAACCAGTACCTCCAGTGGAACTGAGAAGTTATGGCTGGTTTCTCAAGCACTTGGCGACATATCATTCTCGTATCCATTCTCAACAATTATTATGGAAATACAGGTACTTACCAACTCAGATAATCACAATGTAACTTTACTACAGCTCTAGGGAGAAAATTTAACAATTATAAAGGCTAATATAATTTACTTCAATCCTGAAGGATACTTTAAAGTCGCCTCCACCAGAAAACCAAACCATGAAGAAGGCCTCGGCAATAGCGGTCACTGTCACAACATTCGTGTACCTCAGTTGTGGAGGTGCTGGATATGCTGCCTTTGGTGATAATACACCAGGGAACCTTTTAACAGGGTTTGGATCCTCGAAGTCTTATTGGCTCGTGAACTTTGCTAATGCTTGTATAGTGGTTCACCTAGTTGGTTCATATCAGGTACATATAAATATAAACATACCACATGAATTTTCATTATGGTTCTCACATTTTATATTCTCCATCACCTATCTCGGAGTAGTGTGTTATGAAATCATCATTTTTTATTCTCCATCACCTGTCTTGGGCTAGCATGTTATGAAATCCTAATATGTCTCAGCAACTGTTGTCACTTTTTGCTTGTAATAACTGCTTTTGTTTTGTCCATGAAGGACTTCTTAGCTTGCCTATATATGCCTTTGTTGTAACATACTGTTTTATCTAACATATAGTCTATATATTTTGCCAGTTATGTTCTTTGTAAAATGTTTGCTACTATTTGTATCAATGCATAATCATTTAACTGTGTTGTACCTTGGTTTGGTGCAGGTGTATAGCCAGCCACTTTATGCCACTGTCGAGAATTGGTTCCGTTTTAATTACCCAGATAGTGAATTTGTGAATCACACATATATCTTGAAACTACCGTTGCTGCCAGCCTTTGAACTTAATTTTCTCAGCCTGTCTTTCCGAACTGCTTATGTTGCATCAACAACTGTCATTTCAATGATATTTCCTTACTTCAATCAGATTTTGGGAGTTTTGGGTAGCCTAATTTTTTGGCCCTTAACCATTTATTTTCCAGTGGAAATTTATTTGAGTCAGTCTAGTACTGTAGAATGGACCTCTAAGTGGATCCTGCTTCGGACTTTCAGCATTTTAGGCTTTGTTTTTGGACTGTTCACTCTCATTGGATGTATTAAAGGAATAGTAACTCAGAAAATAAGCTGAGAAATTTTTTAGACCTCTATAGTTATTGGGGTCCAAGGAGATAAAATATAAGTTTGATCCAGATCATTTGTAATTGCTTTTCCATGCATTCACACAATTAGTAACTTGGATGATCTTCCATGAAACCAATCAATTTCATGTAAGATGCTTACTCTTTTAAGATGCAAAATGTTACAATGGAATCACTTACGTGCACGGCATGTTTTAAGTTAGAACCACATGTTCAAACTTGTTCTCTTACTGAAAACAATGAATTCAACACTCCTACGGTTTTTTTCCACCATGTTACACAAACAAAATTGGAAAGGGACTGTATTTTTCGTGGGAAATTTTGTAGCTATTCGATTTTTGTGTGAAGTCTTATCGCTAATCATTTGTTGCAAGAGAAAACATGAATGAGATCATTTGTTGCAAGAGAAAACATGAATGAGATCATTTGTTGCAAGAGAAAACATGAATGAGGACTATTTTTGAAGAAAGTTTCTTGCACCGAGCAAGTTATATATTCTGGTAGTGAGCAAGTTATATATTCTGGGAGTGAATTGACACATATATGTTTCGTGAATGCGAGTTATATGTTTCGTGAATGCGAGTTATATGTTTCGTGAATGCGTGAATGCGAGTTATATATTCTGTGAGTGAATTGACACATATATGACACATGTATTCTATGAGTGAATTGACATTTATATGTTTTATGAGCGATTAATAAACAGTTAAATGAAGCCTTAAGAAGACGTGAATACAAACATCAAGCATATCTCTCGAATGATGTCTCATATTTTACATTAATAACCACTGAGTTACATAAAATAAAGCCGGCAGAGAGTGAGTCAGTAGATAAAAGAGTTTGTTAAACTTTCATCAAGTCTTCTGATCCGAGTATCCATCACGTTTGATTTAGCTAACTACTATCTCTGTACAAAATGAAAAAAAGAAGAAGAAAGAAAATACAATGAAGGATTGGTTGAATTCAACAACACAAGGATGATGGTCCAATCAATCATTCTTCTCTCCATATCATGAATACCATAAACAACACAGCCAATAATGATTTGCTGCTTGGCATGCAAATTGCCAATGTTTATAGATAGATAACCAAGGTACTCATCAAACTACTATACTTCACTTGATTACAAGCCAACCTCAGCAATAGCAAGACGCCTCTGTGATGATGACTCCAAAGCATTATGGTTATGGTAGGAGCCTCTACCATTTGCGTAGCTGTGTTGTTCAAATCTATCATGCACTTGAGATCCTGTTGCATCTTGTTGCACACTAGGAGAGTTGCAGGTCTCAGCAGAATCAGAGGGTAATGGTTTAAAGGCAGATGAACTAGTTGATTGTGACAATGAGATAGGACAATCACTCGTACCCTTTTCCTTGTTCATGTTGTTTGAAGCCTCAACTTCAGTTTTCTTTGCAAAACGTCCTCCATTGCCCCGCGCTCTTCTCATAGCATGCTGATGCCGAGATTCATGAAGATATGGCTGTGAAGAAATAGAAGTTAGCATACCAGAACAAGAATCATAGGTACAAAATATTAAGCATTTATACTGTACTAGAGCCAATCATCTTACTTTGGATATATATCCTTGGTAGATATACAGAGTTAAAATTCCTTCATGTCAAGTTTAAGCTCGGGGTAGAAAGTAAATTGGTTGCAGAACAATGTAAAATAAAATAAGGGAACAAATATCCCAAACCAGAAATGTTTTGAGATATTGATTTCCAAAATAGATAAGGCATAAATTAACTACAGAACTTCAGAACAACAAACACGCATGCAGAAGCATTAGCTAGTGTGCATTTGTACCTTTCTGACTTTTATTAATTTTTTTTCAAGCTCTGCTTTAGCACGAGCCTGTCTTCGTCTCAGAATTCCTTGGTATTGTTTGGCATTCACAAAAACAGGCTCTTGAGCCATCTCAAGGGGCAAAGCCATTCTAGCATGAGGCATTCCCATAAAAGGAGCAAATCCCTAATAGTGAAAATATAATATGGTTATTTATCATCGAAATGATAGCCCAATATCACCATTGTTCGAAATAGGAAAATAGACCAGATAGCATCAAACAAACTTGTCATATAACAATAATCTATCCTTCAGGGTTATGCACAAACTACATTTCTAACTAGACTGGCTTATGAGAAATGCTAAACAGTGAGCTTGACAAACTACATGTAGAAATTCTTTATGAACAAACACTGGTTAGTCACACATACCAACTGGTGGTGTACATATGCTACCATCATGCCCTCATACTAAGGATTTGAAGCTCATGCCTCTAGTATAAGAATTTGAAGTGTACTAGAATCCATCACAAAAGCATGCGCGATGCAACTATAATCTTTTCAATAATTGCATTTTCATCATAGACACAAAGCTATGATCCATGCTAAAAAAAATAAAAAAAAAGAATAACATGAGGGAAAAGCCTTACAATTGAATGGCTAACAAGTTCTAGTTGTGGAAGGGAATCATCATGCATAGAACGTGCATATGACGAAGAATGCTGCATTGCTTGGTGGTCTTGTCCATAATTTCCTACCATGAAAAGAAAATTATATTTCAGTGTCCCCTTAAGCTTGTAACACTAGGACTAAAAAAAAATTGCATCAACATAATTTGAGGCATTACATATAAGCAAATGCATTCTTTCCTTATTTTAATACTTGTTTTTTGCTTTATGATGTAGTCTAAAGCACCTGATTGATTAGGAGTGGTGGATTGTGATTCTTTGGAGGCATCATCTTCTTCCTCATTCAACCCATTATTGGACAAAGATTGACCTTCACTGGATTCTGAATCACCATTAGGCCGCTCAGGTGAAGATGAATTAAATGCATTCACCCCTGACATTGCTTGGGGGACATGCTTGTACTGAGTACCTCGCCACCAGGGCTCAGCATAAGCATTGTTAGGTCTATAGGAATGTGGATCAAACCTAAGTTGATTTGCAGTTTCAGATTTGGATTGCATATCTTATCTTCAGATCCCTACAAAAACATATTGGAAGTCCAAATTTTAATCCTTATTCTGAAACAAGGGCAAGATAAATAAAAGTTGATAAAAACAGTGATTGCAATAAGAGAACCTCCAATTGCATTAAACGAATGGATAAGGCATTTCTGAAACAAAATCATGTGATTAAATTAAAACTACAACCATAACTGTCTCAGAAACATTCATGTCCAAACCTTCTAGATGTAAAATTATATCAAAATGATATCAAGCACAATTCACAGTGTCTCAATAGTTCTAGTTCATTACTTTGATACCATTATAAATTAGTCTGACACCCCTTATAAGTTTGAAAACATTACATTAACAACAATCTTACACTAACACCTCTAATGAAAGGTAGATGTAATGGTCAAAAGAACAGGGAGAGTAAGTGCAATTACATGAAACCTGAGTGTTGTTGTAATTTGCTCAAATTATCATAATTCATCATGACAAATTAACACTTGTTAAGGCAAATAGAAGCCTAAAACAAATAATTCTTATTTTGCTCATACCTGATCTTAAGCAGGGGCCTCAACTGATTAAAGAAAAAGATGAAGCCTTTCAACTCCTGATCACTGCCCAGCAACTGAAAAACTCTACAAGAACAAAACCATAACATTCAGTAACATTTGTTTCTGCCATATTTACTCACACAACAAACATGCAACCTCAACCATTGGTCAAAGAAAAAAATACATTTGATATACACTAGCAAGTGAGCTAGCTATATTTGATAAAATATCACCAAAATTTGAACTTTAGCTGATCCTAATACAAGCACCAAAATCCCAATTCTCCCACATTTGCACCCACAAAGAATTTCTCACATCACATGAAAAAAAAATAGTCTTTGATGATACCTTGCCAGAATTCACACATGCAGACACTGAATCATTCCATCTTGATTACACAAACACTTCACCAATCAATCAAGCAAACACAAAACTCATCCCCAAAAGAGAATGAATCACAATTGCACCAAATTCCCCCAATTAGAGGAACAAAACAGAAGAAAAATCAAAGGAACTTTGGTTTCCCTAGAACTTAGGCGTTGATATCACACTTTGGTAGTGAATTATACTATAAGAATAACAAAACTGATGCAATAATAACAGTGAAAGTGAAACCAAAATTTTTTAAAAATACAAAAATCTTAACAAAACACTACATCATAGTTTAAACAAGTGAAAGTGTTGCATGTATAAACAAGTGACATATTATGATTACATAATCATGACGTCATCTAAGAACACGTGGAATAAAGTGGGAGGAAAACAAGTTTGAGAGTGAGAAGAGGTGGGTGAGGATATCATAGCCTCATGAGAAGAAAAAAGAAACAAAGTTTCTGGGAACACGTGACACGCACTCGCGCAGCAGAATAAGGGGAACGCGTGGCCTTAATGTGGGGTCCACAGAGTCATGAGTTGACAGCAACGTGAGACGCGTGTCCCTTTTTCTTTGCAAACATCGTTTTTTAGTTTCCTCGGATCAATTATTGATTCTCCAAACATTAAAAAAAAAAAATAAATTAATTTCTTTTACTTTAAAAAAATGGGAAAGACCAACCTTACCTGCCAGTGTTGGATGAGGACACGTGTTATCATTTCACAGCTCATAAATAATTTTATTTTATTTATAAAATGAAAAAAATTGAGATCGCTTGCACAACGTGGGAGCATCTTTTTAAGGCCATGTTTACATTCTTGTCGGTTTTGTTTTTTTTTTTCTTTTTCATAAATGTGGTCTTATAAGAATGTTTTTTTTTTATTATATTCTTAATTTTTTTTTTCTTTTAGCTATCTTTATAGACTTTTAATATAAATTTTCATCATACAAGTTATCGAAATAAATTTTTAATTTGGATTAGTGGATATCAATAAATGCACTTGTTGAACCATGAGTAATCCACAACTTTTTTGGTGAGGGTGATTTAATTAGGGACCGTTTGATTATGTTTTTTTAAGTTATTTATAAGTAAAAATTAGGTTAAACATCTTTTAAAAAAATATTTATATTTTTAAGAAAAATAGTAATACTTTTTTAAAAAATATATATTACTTTTACACTATTAATTTTTTAAAAAATTATCTTAGAAGAAGTTTTCATGGTAAAAAAATGAATTTAAGAAATATATTTTACTTGTTTTTCAAGATCTTTTATTTACCTTTCCTTAAAAGTAAATTTTAAACTTAAAAAAGTTCAGTGAAATGCTATCCTAGTCAATGAATCATAAAAAAAATGATAAAATAATATTTAATTAATTTTTAAATTTCATCACTTATTATCCTTTTATTTATTTAATTTAATTTAACTATTAATTTACTTTCATTTTAGTATAATAATATAATTAAAGATTAAAATAACAATAAATATCACATAAACCTTATTCAACTAATTGAGTTACATTCTTTGATTATTGATAATAAAACCATAATAATGTATAATAAATTATACTTAATTTACCTAAAAATTTCACAATAGTTATATATTTTGTAATGAAGAATGCATCCATGGACTTGTTTTTATTAGCTTCTTTAAAAATCTATCATAATAATCCTTCTTTTTAATTACTCCTAATTTCAGATACATCAACCTATTTTGTCCTCACTACTTAACCATAATAGCATAATAAATTGTGAGAGTAATTGCCTCAAAGTTCAAACCTCAAAGTTAAAACCATAACTTTGTATCATTTATTTCATGAAGCACATAAAGTAAGTGCAAAAGAAAATGAGAAATTTCTTGGGATTCTCATTCTCTAAAACTATGACAACTTTATTTATTTATTTTTGAGTGGGGCTAGCATATGATAATAATAAGTGAAGAGGTACAATACATTTATGACTGAATCACTTCATTGGATTCTCATATATGTAGGTCCCAATTGAGACAACACATTTCACAAAATTATTTCATATCTTTAATTACAATTAACTTTGAAAACCAAATATTAATTACACACCTCAAAGAAGTCTCACAAAATCCTGGTTAGGTGCTTCATCTAAATACATCCCAAGTTTTTCTTTATTGTTTAGAATCATGTATCATATTATATTAAATATCTGATTAATCCATGTCAAGTAGTGAAATTACTATCAATAGCAAAACTTTCTTAATTTTTTAATGCTACTAAATAAGCACCCATTAACCTAAACAAATCTCTTGTGGGTTTAATAATAAATTAATAATAAACTTAAATTTGATAATTGTGGAGACCAATTCCCTTGAGACTAGTTTATTGGTTTTGCACGTAGACAAAAAAAAAAAAAAATAATTGTAGTTTGAAACTTTTATTCTATTCTGTGCATGTACTATTGAAGAATTGTTCAAAATAATACCTTTTCAGTGTCATAATATTTCTCTTTTACAATCTCCACCTCGAAATGTTTTCATTCTTTCATTTTTTTTATTCTTATCTGATAATATTTTAGTTTACTGAAAAATTTATCAAAGTTCAAATGTGTTTTTAGTTGGAGAATTTAACGCCTTTTCTATTTTTAATCCTTGTAATTTAATGCTTTTTCATTTTTAATTGTTACAAAATTTTTGTTTTATTTTTCCTCTTTATAGTTATTATTTATTTCATTTTTTGTCTCCATCATTATTAATGTTCTCATTTTTAGTCCTTGTCAATTTTTTTTTCAGAACTAAAATTGAAAAGAATATAATTTATAACGACTAAATATGAAAAATAAATAATAAAAAGACAAAAAAATTAAACTAAAATCTTTACAAGGACTAAAAATAAAAATGTGCTAAATTAAGAGGACCAAAAATATTTTTTTCATAAGAAAAAAAATGAAAATGTTAAATTACAAGAACAAAAACATTTAAACCATTTATCAATTTACAAAATAAAAAACTCTTTTTTTTTCAGTAATTGTCTACTATCTTACCTAATTAATGAATTTACAACCAAATCTTAACTCCTTATAATAATAATTTTGTCAAACGAAATCATTTCATCACAATTTATGTAATTAATTTTTTTTTTAGAAAAAGTATATATTACCATTTGAAGACAAATAATATAAACTGAATGGACAATCCTCATACACATGCACACAAATTTCTTTAAAGATAAAAGATAGCTACTAACTATAATTATCAAACTTGCAAATCAGTTGTGCAAAAGAGAAGTAGAAAAGCTCCTCAAGAAAAATAAAGGAGAGAAGTAGAAGAAGGAAAAAATAACAGATGAATTTGCATAAAGAAAGGAAATATAATAATATATGACTTTAATTTCTCTCTGTGAAAGCACTTGACAAACTATGTTTCTTGTAGGATTGCAAACTCTATGGCACTCAAACCTAACATACAAATCCACTATATCTTTGCTCACTCAGCACACTAAAATATATAGGTAAGAACATATATATAAAAATAAAACTTACAATCTACAAATCTAATTAAACACCAAACCAAAACTATACTTAGAGACAAAGAAAATCTACTAGTTGTTGTTAACAACCTAAAGTTAGCATAACTGTTCCTAAGATCAATCACTCCAAAATCCAAAATTCTCAAGCATATATTCCTCTCATTTACAAGAGGTGTAGAAAAAAAGACTATACTAAAAGCACAGAACAAAAGTGCATCATCATCTTCTAAAGTGTCACCATAACCTAAACATAAATATGTATATATTATGATATTGATCACGACAAAATAATATATTTACATACTAGCTAGCTAGCAAGCAAATGTGCAACGCAGAAAAAGATCTCCAATTCTGGTGGTGCAAAGAATGATAAGGGTAATGATCTACGCAAAGAGCAATTAGAAAGCAACCTTGGCTTCTTTGGTGCAGGAGGGCATGTTGAAACTTGTGGTATTTGAAACTTTTCACCTTTAGGAGTTGAACACACAGCTTCATTAGGAGGAGTACTGGATGATGTTTCTTGTTTCATCATCTGCTTCTTGAACTGGCTATTTGTTCTTTTCTTTTTTCTTGAGGTGGTTGTTCTTCTAGAAGGAACCATTTTGTTGAGATAGTTAGAGAGAAAAACTGCTTGTATGAGTTAAACTTGTAAGACGGGCACAACACAACAAGCTTATCCTATTGAAGAGTGCTTTGAAATTGGAATTGATATGTTTGACTGAAAAAGAGGGTTTTGTAGACAAGTCAAGAAATGATTACTCCCTATGGCAACTTTATTTAACTTCTCATCCAACTCTAACATAACTAATCACTTAAATGCAATATCTAATTAATTAATTAATTTAGTCACATAATATATATTATATTTTTTTTTTTATATTTTATATATGAAAAATATTTAATAAATAATTGTAATATACAAATGATCAGATAACTGATTATAAAATATAAAAAAGAGAAATATATATAAATAAATTAACTAATTAATTACATATTACAATTATTAATATAATAAAATTATTTATATATATATATATATATATATATATATATATATATATATGTATTTTTTCATATTTTATAGTTGAGCTATATCTTAGCATAAAAAGTGGGTTTTGGTGCAGCTGACACCCAAAAAGCAAGTCTTTTAATAAGACAGCAGAGTGGACAAACAAGGCAGTGAAATAAGGAATCCAAGACAAGATTTCCTTAAAAGCAGACCTATCACGAATATTTATGATAAAAGAAGTAAGAGTATTTATTTAATTTTTCTAACTTTTAAAAATGATACTTAAACCTTCATTCTAAATATTTTATTATCATATATTATTTTCTATTTCTCTTTTTTTTATCATGTCATATTCTTTATTTTATTTATAATTATTTTCTTTATCTATGTAAGTGTCTACTAGAATAAAAGTGTCTACTCATTTGAAAACAACTCAAAAGAAAAAAAAAAAGTATAAGCACACTAGGGATAGGAAAAGAGAGAAAGAATTGAAGGATGCAGGTTTTCTACAGTGGTATGCCATGGGACCTATATTATGGTTATAATGGCAGACAAAGAGGGTGCAAGGTAGTTGCCTCAAATATTCTGGTCATGTAGGGTGGCTTTGATTTTTTGGATCACTAAAGGGACTATGACATTTCAACAAGTTTTAATTACATACACACATTATTTTGTGGGTTACCTCACCTAGCTTCAAATTTTGAACTTTAGACTTTATCAAAATAGAATTCAAATTTTAGTGCAACTTTTAGGATCATAATTGTGTATTTGAAAAGGAAAATGGTGTATTAGATAAATATCTATTTTGGTGGATGTTGGTAGGTTAAATTGGTCTTACAAAAGGGAAATGTTAAAAAGCACAAAACGTTTTTTCCATACATGTGAAAAAATTATCTTAACTCATTCTCTTTTATATAGGCTAAAAGGTCATTCTTAACATTTTTTTATGAAAGCTATTCATATCAAAATAACGTTGTTGTAAGAAAAAAGTAACATTGATCCAATCTAAAAACAGAGTTTTGTTGTTTGATCCAAAGTTGTTAAGCAACTGAAGAATATTTTTGTCTGGAAATATTTAATTGATTAAGGGTGTTGAAAAATAGGAGGTTCCCAGAGTTTTTGTCTTGTAGTTCTGGTGGCTTCACCTGAACTGAATCACACCACATAAAGTTCAATTTGCTTTTTTATTGCTTCCTCATAGGATCCTAGGAGGGATATTTTTTTGGACAGACAACAATCTCAAAATTAAGAATATCAAAAACAAATCTTAAAATTAAGGCATGTTAGATAGAGTGGCAAACAGGAAAGAAACAGAAAAAAATAAAAATAAACTTTATCTCTTTATTTACATATAACAGAATAAATTTGAAACAAAAATGTTTCATTGTTGCTAAGAAAATGTCAATAATCTACCTAAATCAAAAACCATATGCACTCATTTTAATTAAAAAATATTACAATTAAATTATGAATATTGATGTCATTGTTTGAGTCCATGTTTGCTTTTTAATTTTTATGGTCGAAAATTTTGGACCTCAGAATTTATGTTTGGTTTAGGTTCACTTCACTTCACACACACACACACAACCTTCATCTTGAAAGTCCCACCTCGTTTTCGTTGCATTCCAAAACATGATGCATCTACTTCTATAATTTCCATTTCCAGTGAGCTGAGGATAGGTTAGGATGGTGGGTGGTGTATCTGTTGCAGTGGAGTCACACAGTTGGCCATGTTTGTGTGTAGTGGATGCTCTTACTACCTCAACTAGTGTCACTGTTTTATGCAAAAGTCTGAAGAAGAAACACAACCACTTGCTGAGGCGTGGAACCATGCAATTCAGCACTGAGTGGAACCACTACAATCACAGTCAAAGTCACAGTTTTAATACAAAGTTCAACAAGCATCGCAGACACAAAAAGAGTACTAGGAGACTCACTATTTTCAACAACCTTGGTGGCCAATATGAGGATACTTTTTATGATGTTAAAAAGGTAGTAGTGAACATAGACACTAGGGTCATTGTGAATACATTTTTATTTTTCTTAATGGTTTACTATCATAATTTTTATGTTTTAATCCGTTTTAATCTTTATACATACATATTTTTATCTGATTTAGTTCTATAATTCAGAAGACAGATAATAAAATGGATTAAAAAGTATGTATGTTGGGATCAAAATGTGTATTTTTCACAAGACTAAATGATAAAGATTTGTATAGAGATTAATGATTTGACTGGCTTCATCTTTGGATACAGCAAATAGTCAATTATTTCACATACAAGGCAGTGAGGACTGTTCTTCAACAGCTGTATGAAATGAACCCACCTCAATATAGGTGGTTCTATAAGTAAGTGAATTTTATGTTGAAGCATGAATGTTTCCACTAAAACTACTATACTATGCTGTTGTGATTACTTTAGTTTGAAAATGATGTTTCCATTCTGTCACATGTTTCTAAATTGTTGACATGGTTCAATCTTAACTTGTGAAAACGAGATGATTGCAGACATTCTGCAGAAAGTTTCTCAGTTTTTCAATTCCAATTACATGTAAAATTAAATTACAATTCCTTGAGTTCTTTTATTACACTTGCCAACAATAAATGATTGTTGAAGTAATCTGAGCAATTTATGCTGGTTTGGTATGATTAACTAACTTGAACTGGGTGATTCAATACTTATGTAATATAATAGTTAGATTCTTGATCCTGGCAGATTTCAGTTAATCATCCTCTAAAATAGCTTGGATTGCACCTCTAAGAAAAGTTGAATCAGAATTAGTTTTCTTTAGGGAGTTTCCACATTCACGCATTCAGCAAATCAGAACTGTTGAATGAACATTGCACGACTCTGATTTCATCTCGATGAATTTAATTTAAAATATGTAGGCTAAATCATGGTTTTGGTTTCTAAACGTGTGAATGTTATTATTTTAGTCTTTGAAAGTAATAAAATTTAAAAAAACCGTAAAAGTGTTGTCGATTTTGATTTTTCACCATGAAAGTATGTCATTTTAATTCTTGAAAATGATTACTTACTGCTGTTTTAGTACTTGAAAGTGCATATGGACTCATTTCTCAATTTCTAGTTTTTCTGCAACATTAGTTTCAACCTTCATAGATTATTACTACAAACTAGTGAAGTTAACTAATTATTTGTACGCATAGTAAGGTTAATTATGTTAATTTTTTGTTGCATTTACCATGTTGGCAGTTTTGTTGCAACAAACGATCCGGCAGAGGGGAAACGTTTTATACGAACCCTTGTGAAGGTATGTTCCTCTGATAAGCTATATCATTTGTTGATAATTTTCAGAAAGTATGTAGTCGTTGACTCTTGCCTTTTGAATACTGTATTAAAGATTTACTTCCTTATTGAAATCAATTACATTTTTAAATTTTTTATGTATAAAAAAAGTACTATGATCAACATTTCAAGTGCAGGCCAAGAGTTGTTGTTTTAAGCTGCTTCTACCGTTCATTTTCTTCATATACCAAATGTTAAACTGTTACAATGTTTTCCAATACTGATGCTAGTTAAAAGAAAAAGTATCCTCCTCTTAAGCATGTTATGGTCTTTTCACAGTGCCTTAATAAACTACTTAGTAGTTTTTACTTCCATTCCACGTCTCCAATTTTCATGTCTACATAACTACTATCAGTATAATGCTCATCTGGTTTTCTATAAAAACATTTTTTGGTTATTATATTTCACACTGTTTTACATGATGACATTGGAAATGGTGTCATTATCTTTTTGCTCATATTGATAGGAGCAACATGAACTTGCTGAGAGAGTGATGGTAACACGGCTTCACCTTTATGGCAAATGGATCAAGGTAATTGAACTCAAATTATCCTTGTCTTTTTTTATTTGATCTCTAAGGCATGTGAGGTGGGCGATGCACTCTCAATTATAACCTTTCTTCATCTCTTGTTGCCATATGTAGAAATGTAACCACGCTGAGATATATCAAGAAATATCTGATCAAAACTTGGAGTTGATGAGAGAACGGCTCATAGAAACTATAATATGGCCTTCAGATGACACAAACACAGAAAAAATCGGCTGATGAGTTAGGACCTTAAATATCATCTTTTCTCTTCAGTCTTTTAATCATACTTCTTCCTAATCTGGGTATAATTTTGGTTTCAATACCAATCTGTTTCTTTCTATAAATCCATTATTTGTGTCCCTTTTCACTTCAAAAGATTTCCAATATTACAGTTTGTAAATTGTGTATAGAGAGGAATGCTAGCATTATTCCACTTGTGTACTGTGATTGCTGACAAAACAAATTTTCGCTCATGACAAGGATTTCTAACTACAATTATGTCACCAAAATTGTTAGAAATCTCACATCGCCTAAAGATAGGACCTGTTGCATGTATAAAAGTGAGGAGGTGTCCTGACCTTCTAAGCTGGTTTGTAAGGTTAAGTTAGGCCAATCATCTAGATTTGTAACAAAAACAATACTAGTGGAAAAAATATATCTTAATCCCTGATCAAAAATGCTAGTCACAAAAGGATGTAAGAAATAAAATCATAAGGTCATCTTTATAAATTTGCTGGCGTATCATAGAAATATTGAACTACAACCGTCAAACGCAGCCAACTCACTTACAGAACACATACGTATAACTGATTGTTGGCGTATTGCAGTTGTCTACCAAATACTTTTCCTTATAAATAGAACAGAAATGAACTTCCAGGACAGATAATGAGAAAGTTATTTAGTACATTCACTCAAACATACCATACATGATGCTAAAGCAGAAGCCAGCACACATCTTACATATAAGGTGGGAATTGGGAGAAAATACATTCTATCGAGATTTCTCTTTGCCAGCGGTCCAAGGGATTTGAATGGAGTAACTGATCACATTTAACTATCACCAATAGTAATAATCTGCTCAAGTGCTTGTGTTGCACGAAGCTGCATAGCAAAAGAAAATTTACAAAATGACTAAAAGAAGTATAGAACAAGATCAGTTTGGAATGAAGATTGAAAGACCTTCACATCCATGCAAGGATCGTTGACCATCCTTTTGATTTGAGAAACAATGCCAACATTGCGGGGTTTTATAATCTTACCAGATGCACCAAGACTTGCAGGGAAAGTGAGATTTACTACGACCCATGCAGCACATGTGTGTAAATGACTGTCATTACTCTGCAAAAACTTGCTGAAGAAAGACTCAGACACATTTTCTGTTTGTGAAAAGAGCAGCTGCATGATTGGTTCTTTATGAGACTCATTTCCACTTGCAATATTGCTGAGGAAGTACATCCCCTACACAGAAAATAAAAAGATAACAATCAGCTTGAATGTAGAATTTCAACATAATCTTAGTTTTCCTATCATGTGTTCATTATGTTAATTTGCTATTCTATCTTGTCAGGGAAAAAAAAAACACTTTGCTCACCCTTTATAATTTCCTTTGAGATTGAACACTTTGCTAACTATTTTTGAATTTGATTTTACCATAATCATCAACAAAGTTAAAAAAAAAATCTTTTAAGAAGCTACTACTTATAGCTTTTGAGAAAAGCACTATTCTGCTTTTAATACGGTAGTAACTGGTAAGTATGCTCTTACAAAAAAACTAGCATAAAATCATGAGACAACATTGCAAAAACATTT
The DNA here is from genome assembly GCA_026586105.1 of Hylodesmum podocarpum. NCBI lineage: Eukaryota > Viridiplantae > Streptophyta > Magnoliopsida > Fabales > Fabaceae > Hylodesmum > Hylodesmum podocarpum. Next base: position 794,575 of record JALJEV010000519.1, on the reverse strand, counting down.
GATGAAAACCAATCACTTTGTTAAGTAGTATTTCAGATTTAGTGGTTGCTTTGTTTTCGCTAAATTTTCTTTGTAGTAACTCTTTTGAAAGAGCTCAGGACAGATTGCCGCTTTTAACTCTATTTCTGACTAGTTTTGCTGGTTGGTAAAGAATTCATTCAATTAAAGGCTGAAACCAATTTCAAGTACAACAACTTAAAGAGAAAAGAGAATGTAGAGAATTAGTGTATTGTTATAGTGTGCAAGTCTGCAGAAAATTGTTAATTACATGCCATTGAACCTCTTTTGAGAACCGAATGTTAACTGCTTCCTAAACAAATTGTTGAGCTTAATATCAAAAAACGTTGTTAAACCTTCTGAGTGATGATTACCGTGCTACTTTAGTTTCTTGGAAAATGTTCAGGGGATACGAATATTACTGATATATAAAACACGTTCATCAATCAAATTATAGGATACCTACATCAATATCACTGAAATATACAATGTTGGATTATCTACCCTTAGAGGGAAAGATCCATTTTATATCGAGTTCTCCAATGTTAAGAAATCAAAACATGTAGATTATAACAGTTTAAGTGATTCGACAGCGTAATCGCTCTAAGGCTCTTAGTATATTATCAAGGTGGAGCTTCAAAATAGATTGCAGAAAACAATATTCAACTGTTTGTCAGGATTTTCGGGGATTGGTTAATCAAGCTCGCATTGAGACTGTACGTTTCATGGTTCATGAACAGAGGCCCAAGTTAATTTCTGATCTCTACTAATCATCAGCAGAGGAACTTACACATGATGTCATGGGATTTTCAAACCGTAGGAAGTATCATATATTATATAACTCTAGAATCAATGGCCTAAGTGATTCCACTTTGCTACAGTTTTGAATAATTGAAGTCTTAATTAATTGCCAATAAAGGATAATATTATTATTTATTACTTTTGAATCAACCAAACTTGAAGCTTCATAATATCACTCTTAAAAGACATAATGCGTCAAACATAAAGGTTTAACACAGTAAGAATAGAAAACAAAAACTAAGAAGATGTTTACGTGTGTAATGTGTGCTTTTAAGATACCTTGCTCCAGTTATACTTGAACATCACCATATGTTTTTTTACCTTTCTTCACACTAAAATTATAACCAGAGAGGTACCTTTTTAAGCAATTCCAAACTGCCTTTCATCTGCAAAGTTCATGGATAACTTGAGTATAACTTAAGGGATAACTTCAGATGTAGAGTTACCAAATTCATTCTTTGATTCTTCAAGCTCCAATATGACAAGTGAGCATCTCTTACCACTTGAATAATCAAATAATATCTTGTTGATTAAATTCAACATAAGATAAATATGTTATTTTGCTAGGAACCAAAGCAGAATTATCAAATAATTTTATTCTGTACTTCAGTTTTCTTACTATGCACTCAACGAATCTGTAAGCTTCTTGAGAAAAGTGATTCGTTCCTTTGTGGTTTATGGTCTTTAAAAAATCTATGTACATTCATTTTTGTTTAAACATAACATTACTTTCCATTCTATCCTTCTTTGGTCATTGTTGCAACTTTACTGTTTTACCATTCATAATTCATAAATATGTTAATGACACAGTTGTCCTTGAATTCAGCTTATTAACAATTGCACTAGACTTCCAAATCATCAACACACCTTTCTCAGCAGATAACTCACAAAATTTTCTATAGCAACAAAATTTTGAAGATGTAAGCTTTCACATTTTTTCTCATTCCTAGTTGCAAATTTTTTTGGATTAGATTTCTTAATTATTATTATTATTTATAAGAATAATAACATAGTTATTATAAATGAATAGCAGAAGAAGGTGATTGCCATTCATAACAGTTTGGTGAAGCAGAGTTGGAAGCATCTTTACACTGATCTTTGCACAAATAGCAGACTATACATTATAAAAGACTCAAGAGGTATGCTTACATATTTTTTCTCATTTCCAAGTTGTATTTTATTAATAAAAAACTTGCTTAATTGCTCAAAGCTCAAGGATTAGTAAGTTAGTTCAATGCATGCTTACGTTTGTGTTTTTTTATTTTTTTTTAAATAAAAAAGCAACATATTACAATTATTTTTATATTTTTAGTTAAATTAAATTTGAACAATTTATCCCAAAAATAAAATTAATGTTTTTGTAAAAGACTTTAACCTAATATTTTTATTTTTTAAATATTGACAAATATAATTGATGACCAACTGACAAAAATAAATAAAAATAATTTTATTTTATTTTCATAGACCCAGATATTATATACAAATTAATACTGAATCTTATCGCACAATTTTATTCATTGAAATGAAAATTTTATATACTCATCTCAAGTTAGTTATTATATTAATATTAATAACCTTCAAAAAAATAAATTAAACTGTAAATATTTTATAAAGTGGAATCGGATTCAATTATTTTGTACTTTTTTAAATTAAATTATAGAAAACAATTCTTATTTAAAAAAATAATATTTCCCAAAATATTTCAATTAACTGACCAATTTTACAGTTATTTGAATTTAATTTTTATTTCTTAATTACAATGCGATTATTACTATGGCAGTTTCAAAGATAAAATAAATTATTTTTTATTATCATTAAAAATAAAATTGGTTTTGTTTTACTGGGATATTGTTTTTTTACCGTAGATTTTGTCTATTTAAAATCAACCTTTTCTTTTAGATTTCATCATTTTAAATTTATGAGTTTATGAATGATTTTTAAGTAAGTTATTATTCATTTTTTTTTTATCTTTTCCCTTAAATGATCTTTTTTAAGATATTTTTTTCCGGCCAAATTTAAATTTTCCATTATACATTGATATTTATATCTCAATTTATTAAAAGTTTTTTTTTTTTTTTTTTAAGTATCAACCAGAAAATTTCAGTTATTTTAAGGTATATAAAATTTACCTGAAACTATGTTAATATGAAAAAATTATAGTGAAATTATGTTTTGTTTTAACTGTTTTTAATAAATCAAAAACATTTAGAGAAAGTTCCACATATTCACCAGAGGAATGAACAATTTACCTTAAAACACATTAATATTTAGATTACTATGGTAAACTTATATTTTGAACTATAATTATTTTAACTTAAATGTATTCATATGAGTTTTTCTTTTATTAATTATTTATTTAACATACAAAGTATAAAAAATAATAAATATGATAATGGAAATATGAAAAGAAATTTACACGTGACTTATATAGAATAAAATATTAAAATATAATATATAAGCAGACTTTTATGGAGGCATGTGGAAAAACTTATCTAAAACCACATTAATCTTTAACTTCTTATAATATTGTGTTTTTTAGAAAAAAAATAATTTAGACATAAAAATTTAAATTGATATAACTAGGATTAATTTTATTATGAAAATAACTTACTAAATTTTTTTTAATTATGAAAATTCATTATGAATTAATTGCAATTAACTTAAATACATATAGACAATTGTACAATAGATGTCAAAATGACTAAAATAAATAAAAACAAATTAATGTATTTTATGGACGAAAGCATTATTTGCAAATACTGAATATTATCACACTAATTTTATTCATTGAAATGAAAGTTATATATACTCATCTAAAGTTATTTATTCTAATAATATTAATAACCTTTAATAAAGCAATTAAAACGTAAATATTTTTATAAAGTGGAACCAAATTCAATTATTTTGTATTTTTCTGTTTAAATTAAATTATTCAAACTAGGGTGGGTAAGCGGGCCAGTCCGCCCCGCCCGCATAAACCCGCGAAAAGCTTGGTCCGCCCCGCCCGCCCTGCAATGCTTACCGGACCTAACTTGGTGATGCGCCCCCGCCCCGCGGGCCCCGCAGGCTAAACGGGCTGGTCTGCGGACCTAGTTAAAATTTTTTTAGAAAAATGTTAAATTTTGAACTTTTAAAAAATGTTAAAAAAGAGGTTATATTTTACCTCTTAAATTCTTAATAAAATAAGTCAACAACATAAATTTTTAATTATCTCCAATAATAAATTTAAATTCATCACTATTTACTAAACCATTATTATGCAACAGAAGTCTTTCCTTTGAATATTCTTGCATTTTATCATTAGAAAAAATATTATCCAAAGTTAATGAATTTTTTTCGCTCAATCCCCATCCTTAAAAAAAAAACCATATCATCTCATGTCCCAAATGTGGTGTAGAGTAAAATGAGAAAAATTAAGCATTTCACTATTCAGCTTTCCATTTGCATCAACATGATGTGCAGTTAATGAAATATACAGGATGTCCATACATTAGATGTCAAGCTTATTCTACTAGATACTATAGACAACATGTATTTCAATTTTTTTTTCTTTTCAGAATCATATAAGTTGTTCACATTAATAGTTGCAACACGCCTAGAAGCGAGAAGATTGAGAGGCGGAAAGAGAAATTAAAGTGTCAATTTTCAATCTTTTTTAAATAGTGCGGGCTTGCGGGTTACGCGGGGCGGGTTTTTACGGATTATATTCCTAAATTTTTTTAAAAAAGTCGGTCCAAACCCGTGCGGGTCGCGGGGTCCGCGGGCCAACCCATGAATTTCCACCCATATACCCACCCCTAATTCAAACAATTCTTATAAAAAAATTTAATATTTTTGTAAAATATTTTAATTAGCTAACCAATTTTACTGTTATTTTTGTAAAATATTTAAATTTGATTTTTATTTTTAATTATAATGTGATTATTAATGCATGTAAATCAATTTATAAATAATGTATTCATATTAATTAAAATTAATGTATTAAAAATTACTTTTATGGAGTTTGATTGATAAAATGAATTATTCTTTATTATCTTTTAAATAAGTGTAGTTTTATTTTACGAGAGAATGATATTTTCTTACTTATATTTTGTCTATTTAAAATTCACTTTTTTTTACCTATTAAATTCATGATCTAATGATTAGTTTCTAATTAAATCAATATTCATATATTATTTTCCATCTCCTCACTCAAACGAACTATTCAAGATATTTCTTATTTGGACAAATTTTAATTTTTTATAAATATCGACTAGAAAATTTTCACTTATTCAAAGGTATATAGAATTTACCTGAAACTGTATTAACGTACAAAGCATTGTAGTAAAATTATGTTTTGTTTAAAGACATACAAATGAACAATTTACCTTAAAGAAGATTAATATTTAAATTATTATGGTAAAATTATATTTAAATGTATTTATTATAATTTTTATTTTATTAATTAATTATTTAACATAGAAAATATAAAAAATAATAAATGAAAATGAATATTTTCATGAAAATTTGATAAGAAACTTCCACTTAACTTATTAGATAAAATATTAAAATATAATACATAAATATGAACAAACTTTTTATGAAGGCAAATGGAAAAATTTATTTAAAACCACATTAATATTTAAATTGGTACGGGAAAAGTTTATGTTTCCTGTATAACACATGGGAATAAACAAATTGCTCAATATATTAATATCTAAATTATTATGGTGAAATAAATTTTTGAATTTTTTTATAATAAAATAATTTTATTATAAATTTGTCTTTTACATATTATAATTTATTTTTAAATTAACTAATAATTAAATTACAGTAATATATAATACTAGAGAATGTATTTTTTTATGAAATTATATTAACATCTAAATTATTTAAAACACACTATTAACCAAACATATGTTTTTTCATCTTGTTTAACTATTTAAGTTGAATTAAATATTAATAGTATTTTAATTATTGTTTAAATTAATATATAATTGCATACACTTCTTAACCCATTCTAAATTTCTAATTTCAATTTTTGTTCATTTATCAACTAATCAACTTGACATTGCCAATTATGGTAAGGATTTCATGAGTGGATTTAATTTAAAACTCAAGGTTTACATTTCATCTTTATTCGTAAAAAGCTATGATAAATATTTATCAAATCTAACACAAAACAGAATAAGATATGTAAAAGAATTTTATATAGAATTTTTTGGGCTTTCTTTTTAATTGACTTGGTGACATTTTTATAATCTTTTTACTTTATTTTTATTATTCACGACTAAACTTATAATATAATATCGATAAATGTCAGCAACACATACTTTTTAAACACTCGTTATTATTAGTTAAAATTGATCAGGCAGAAATCTACTTTTGGTTTTAATAATAATTTTAAAAATAACTTTATTTTACTAACAACTGCAATACCCAATCAACTAGTTAGCTCATTTATATAATATATATATACATATTTTTTTCTCTTCATATTTTATATATATACGTATTTCTCTCTTCACATTTTATACATATATGTATTTCTCTGCATATTACATATGTCTACTAAATATTTTTCTTTTGGAAACATGTGAGTTTGGTACCCTTCAATTTTCTTATTACACTTTTTGATCTTTCTTATTTTAAAACAAAGTAATTTCAGTTCAATATTAAGTTGCCATGAAATATATAATTAAGGAAAGATGATGATATGCCCGTCTTTAGTACCTTATATTATTTTTTCAATTAATTATAAAACTTACTAAGAGCATGTTCATACCTTATTTATGTTTAGATTGAGCTGCAATAAGTGGAGCAAAATTTGATGGAATGCCTTTACGGGTTTTTCGCAAACATTTCAAGAGATTTGGTGCGTAGAGTTGTAAATCAATTACGTTATCCTTGTTCCTTTAACAATTTTGTTAAAGAACTTAAAAAAGAAGAAGATGATTTGATTGCACTGAGAGATAGTGTCCAAGATCGTGTTGCTCATGGGAAGAAACAAACGTTGAAGATTGCTGAAGTTGTTCACATCTGGTTGAAGGATGCTGACATTCGTTTAAAAGATGTGAATAATTTGCGAAATGAGGCAATAAACAAAAAGAGTTGTTGTTTTGGGTACTGTCCAAATTGGATATCGAGATACCATTTTGGGGAAATATTAGCAAATAAAAAAAAGGAGCTTGAAGAGTTCAATAAAAAAGGTGGAGAATATTTGAATAATATTGCACAACTTCAACGTGTTGCTACCCTTCCTTCTGAAACACTTAATTTTCCTCCAGATAAATATTTGAAATTTGAAAGTAGAGAATCTACTTACAAGCAAGTAATGGAAGCAGTTAAAGATGGAGAGGTTAACATGATTGGATTGTATGGGATAGGGGGTTGTGGTAAGACCACGTTGGCAGAAGAAGTTAAGAAGATAGCAGAAGCTCAACATCTTTTTGACAAAGTGCTTTTTGTGACAGTGTCTAGCTCAGTGGAAGTTCGAAGGATTCAAGAAAGAATTGCGAGTTCAATTCAGTATGGTTTTAAAGTAAATGAAGAAAGGGAGAGAGCCAGAGCCTTATATGACAGATTAACCAAAGAAAATAAGATTCTTGTGATCTTAGATGATGTGTGGCAAATACTTGATTTTGGTGCTATAGGGATTCCCTTGCCTGAGCATCACAAAGGTTGTAAAGTTCTGATTACCACTCGATCAGAAGATGTTTGTACTTCGATGGATTGTCAAAAAAAGATTCATCTACAAAACTTAAAAGATGAAGAAGCATGGAATCTTTTTCAGAAGCAAGCACGCATATCTGAAGACACTTCTAGTACCTTAAAGCATCTGGGAAGAGAAATTTCAGATGAATGCAAAGGATTGCCCATTGCCATTGCAGCTGTTGCTGGTAGCTTGAAAGGCAAAGATGAGAAGATATGGAAGGTTGCTTTGAATAAATTGAGAAGTTCTAAGCCGGTGAATATTGAAAAAGGTTTGATAGATCCCTACAAGTGCTTGAAGTTGAGCTACGATAATTTGGATACTGCAGAAGCTAAGTCACTTTTCCTGTTGTGTTCTGTATTCCCTGAAGATGAAGAAATCATAGTTGAACTTTTAACAAGAAGTGCAGTTGGATTAGGTGTAGTTGGAGAAGTTGGTTCATATGATGAGGCAAGGAGTGAAGTGATTGCAGCTAAAATTAAGCTTGTGAGTTCTTCTTTATTAATGTGTGGTGCAAATGATAAGGGTGTTGAATTTGTCAAAATGCATGACATAGTTCGTTATGTAGCTCACTTGATAGCAGAAAAAGAGAATAAGGTCATTAAGTGCGAATTGGAAAATGAACTGACTTTGGAGGAAAGTTCAGTCAGATATTTATGGTGTAAGGAATTTCCCAATGATATGAACTGTTCCAATCTTGAGTTTCTTTGCATAATCACAGAATTGGAAATTTCGAATGAAATTTTCAAAAGCATGGGAAAACTTAGAGTTTTGATTCTTTATAATGCAGTGTGGTGGCAGCGGTCATTGTCAACAATGTCATTCAAAACATTGACAAATCTTCGTTGTCTAATCCTTCAAGGATGGGAATTAAGTGACATCTCATTTGTAAGATACACGAAGAAACTTCAAAGTCTTTCATTGTATGAATGTTTATTACCATCATTCCTTGATTTACAAATCGATGATGCAGTTAAACAGCTAACAAACTTGAAAATGTTAGAGTTAGTTGATTGTGAGATGGAAAGAGATAATTATAATGTGATTGGAAGAATGCCTCAACTAGAAGAATTGCGCATCATTGATCCAATGTGGGATGGATGCGACCAAGACACGATTGAATTCTTAAAAACGTTTACTGTCTCTCAAGCATTGCAACGTTATGTTATAAAACTAGGATTCTGGTATGATGTTCATTGGCAGGAAGCAAATGGTGCAATGATGGGTTTGGCAAAAAGAGCAAAGGTTCTAGGTATGGCAAATATCAAGGGAGGGGCAAAAAATATGATCCCAGATATATTTGAAATGAAAGAAGGCAGTATGAATAAGCTAACTGATCTTCAAATAAGTGATTCTGAGGAGATAGAGTGTTTGGTTGACACAAGCAATCATTTGAGTGAGGTGGAAACTCTCTTCTCTGAGTTGCTTCACTTGACAATCATTGACATGACTAATTTAAGAGTCTTAATTCAACATCCACGTAAATCTCTCATCACACACAGAGCAGGTACAATTGCATTCCATAACATTTTATAAATGTTTAGAAGTGAATATTTGTTTTCTTTATTTTTTTTTTTTATACCTTGCATCTTTCTTTTTGATTTAAAAATAGTTTTATAGTATGTAGATGATGTTATATTGGGTTACGAAAGTCGAAATGAGGTGAATTTTTTTTAAAAGAAAAATTATTAGAAGAAGACTGAAACAAAAATCATAATAAAATTTTTAAAAAATTGAAATTAGCTTCTGAATAGTTAATTTATACAAACTTTTTAACCTAAAAGAGAACCTAAACAAAATAAAAGCTATAAATTAAATATTGTAGAAATTAATTTAAACATTTGAAAAAAAATATTTTTTTTATTTCTTTATTATTTTCTTCTCCTAGATCTTCTTTCATATGTAAGCAAATCATGATAAATTTAGGTTAGAGAATTAAGTAAAATATTTAACATATTTATTTTCTAAATAATTTCAATATTTATTTTGAATTTGAAAAATTAAAAATGATAATATATTTATCATCAACTTAAATTAAATAAATTATACAAATTTTTTAATCAAAATTAATAATATTTTTTTTAATCTTTGTACATATTTTTTTTTATCATTTTTATACATTTATTATCATTTTTATTTTAAATATTTTTATTATTAATTGATTTAAATAAATAATAATTTTGATAAAAAAAAAATTTGACAAATAATTCAAGAAAAACTTGTTTCATAGATAAAATACATTTATTTTTAATACATTTTTTCACACTATATTTTGATAAATAATGTTTATTTATTTAATAACATGATATAGATATCTCACAAACTTTTATGATAATTTACTATATATTATAAATTTTATATATTAGTTGTGGTATTACTGGTATTTTGATTACATGTAACATTTTTATTCTGATCATGATTGAAACAGTTGAATTAGAAGAACTTGGACGTGAATATAGAAAAGGCCATCAAATAGAAAATGCACAAGTTGAACTTTCACAAGCACTTGTTCCAACTCCTGTGCCATTCACAGTCTTCCAAAATCTTCAAAAACTGAAAATAAAAAATTGTAAAAAACTGAAATATGTCTTCTCAGCCAACACCATGAGAGGCCTCCCTCAATTGAAACAGTTGTATATAGCTGATTGCGATCAACTGGATCAAATAATTGAGGATATTATTCCATCAGCACCCCTTGTGAACCATAGTCCAGGTACTTGCATTTCATAATATGTTTTTGAGTTTTACATAATATAGATATTTCTCATATTTTTATCATAAATTACTATATATTATAAATTTTATACATTATATTCTATTTGCGGTACACAGTATTTTGATTGTTTATGCTGTTTTTCAGAACCATTTAGTCTGTTCGGACTTGAAAGACTTGAGTTGCAATCATGTCCAAAATTGAGCTCACTGTTTACGGTAGCTACAGCTAAAACCTTGATTTCATTGGAAAAATTAACTATAAAAGATAGTTATGGTTTGAAGCATATAGTATCTGTAACTTATGAAAGAGCTCATGAGAATCAAAAGGAGTACATCATTAAGAATAATGATGATCTTCAAAGTATTATTTCAATATTCCCGAGTCTGAAAGTGGTGAAAATAGAAAGATGTGAAAAATTGGAAGTAATCTTTCCTCTATCTTACCTACCAGAGTTGGTGACTTTATGGATAAGAGAATGTAAAGCATTAAAGCAGATCATGGAACACAGCTACTTGGAGGAGGATAAATATTTGTCCAAGCTAACACAGCTAGTTGTTGAAAAATGCCCCAAATTAAAATGTGTCCACAATTGTCCCAAACTCTCTTTGACTTCAACTACTACTCTTCAGAAGCTCTATGAAGATTTTCCACATTCAGGTAAATATTATACTATATACACATGATTGCATGATCATGGTATAGTTGAACAGAGTCGTCTTACTATATATATGCTTTACTGTGTTCCATTGTCAAATCAAGAATAATGTCCTCAACTTTTACTATTTTGTTACAGATTTTGAAAATGCTCAACTTCCACGATGGAAGTTATCCAACTTGATTGATCAAATAAATGAATCAGATGAAGTTTTGATAAACAGTGATACCAATAAATTGCCTTTATTGCAGGTCAGCCAATATATACGAGTTAACGTACCTAAATACAATCATAATGATAATGGTATTAAATCATAATTACTTTACCAAACTTTGATCACACTATAATAATATATGGCATTGCTTCATCGCATCTTATCACCATTTGTTATTATTCAATTAATTAATTGAAGAACAATCCTTGTTATTTTTAGTTTCATTGTACTTATGGATAATTATTGAGCTACTCTTTTGTATACTTTGGTGGTGTTTAGATCAGTGAAGAATCAGAGAAAGAACATACTGTGGAAGTTGATGGATCAGCGGCACATGCTCCTACAACTTCAACAAATTTAGAGTTAGATGAAATGCCATCCCCGAGTCCTTTTGATATCAGTCAAGATGAAACAAACATAGAGGTCAGTATGCAATAAGTTTTTCTAAATGATAATGGAAAGAACGAACGACTTAAGAGTCTTGTTTTTTCACTTAATTCATAGCTAGAGTCTTATTTTTTTCACCTAATTCATTATTTCAAATAGGAGTTGTTGGGTCTCAAAGGGTCTAGCTCAGCTAGCTAAATTATGCGCATGAATTTTTGTAATTTTTTTTTGTTGCTCATATTCAGTTCTTACTGATTAAAAAAGGTTAGTAGCTGGAGAATCTATAAGTGAATTATATTTGATAAAACAAAAAAAACTAGTTGGAGAGATTCTGAAAGTACCATTAAAATTCCTCTTGTAAATAATTTTATACCACCTAAATATGTACATTCAGCAAATTAATTTAAATGGAAATGAGTGGATAATAGATACAAAAGTCCAAGGAACAGAATATTTATGAGGGTTACCATTAGAGAAAACTGTCACATCGATTTTATCCTCTGATTCAGTAACAAGACCATTGTGGGTTCCCTTTCAAATGGCTTGAGATTGATATGTACATTTCATGTCATTTCTATAACAAGGTTGGAAGTATACTGCAGACATATCTTTTGGATTTCTGCAAAATATTAAGAGAGATGTCATAGAAGGAATTTCATTAGATAATGCCATGATAGTTATTGTGTCAACTCATTTAGAATCATCTAGCTTCCAATCAGGCTCATTAGTTACTTCACAACATAAATCATATGCACTTGTAAGTTTGTTGTATGGAATTGTCCTTTTTAACATAGTGCAATTTGTTTCTAATTTATATTTTCAGTTAGAGTGGGATCCTATGCCAGAAAATACACTTCCACTTCACATGAACCAACAAGATTTAGCAACATCCAAAAGTGAACCGACTTGTTCTTTACTTAGGGTCCAAAACGTAGTTGGAATGATCCATAAACAAAAGCAAATTCAAAGTGGAGCACTTGATGTTGAATCATACAAGTTTCTTGCATTAGAGAATGAAAGCAATAGGACACCACACTTTCAACTACTTGAGCAAAAATTATCACTCATTTCTTCCCCAAAATTCACAGAGGTATGTATGATTTTTCTTTTAATCTTTTGATAAACTAGATATTAGTACACTACATATGGTGAAGAAGGAAGTAAATAGCCACAATAAAGTTAGCTTACTCATAAATGTAGCTTTTAACAGTGCAAAGTATATTGACTAAACACAGACAAGACAACTATTGATGGAAAAGTTCATCAGTGAAACAACTAATACCACCTTATGTTTTAGAATTGAGAAGCTTACCTCTAACTTTATGGCAACTCTACTACGTAAAACACCTTCACAAATAAGTTTAATAATTAATAGACTTAATAATTATGTAATAATAAGACTAATTCCTGCCGTGCTTGTTCAATATTTCAAATGAAAGTTGGTGGATCAAGAATCTAGCAGTGAAACAGGTTTTCCAGACCAACATGCACCGGAAGACACAATAGTAAGCACTAAAATCATTGAAATTATTGCTACGCCGCCATATATATAAATTATGTTTCTATCAAAGCTTTAACCTTGAAGCCTCTCATTCAAACATATTTTTTCTATTTGCCATGCATAAGGATATCAAGGACATTTTAAAGGAAGGCACTCAAGAGGTGTTTGTATCAAAAGGACATACAAATAAAACCTTGTCAACTGGTGTGGAAGGCATCAACTTGGGTAATGGTGTTACAACTCACACCAAGTCTAGTGGCAGGGACATAATCTCACAAGGTTCCCAGGTTGCTGAAATAGATGATAAGTTGAATGAAAGCAAGACAGGTTATTGTTCTCTTACTGTCTCTTTTACATCCTATATTTATATATGTCATATTGTCACCTGCTCCTTAACTTCTAGTAGCTTCTGTAGTTACTCGTACAAGATTAGAAGCATATAAACACTTTGTTGATTTGGATGATACTCAAATTGCTATAGAACTAGGATTTGACAGCTCATGGGTTGATGAAATGCGTCAACATATAGCAAGGGATCCTATGCTAGAAGAAGATCATGCACAAGCACAAATCATTGAGCTTTTTAAAAGGTTTGTTGATGCCTAGACAAAATGTTTCAACGCCTCTGTGTTGTAGTTGTTTAGATTTCTGTTTTTTCTCCTTAGAAATGCATAATTTTGGTGTTATTTATAATTCTAAGAATAAGAATACATGTTTCTGAGTTTGTTGTTTTTGGGGATGAACAAAGCAAGCAATTTAAATTTGTTATGTAGATCTACTGCTGCAAACATGGTACTAGATTCTCAAGTGGTTGAACTAGGTGATGGGCCAAATGAACACTGCACAGGAACTTCACAGTGTCAGAAAATCCAGGATGTTGATAAAAGCACAAAAGAAGAATCTACCTTGTTGATTGATAAAGAAGGTGAAATTGGTGTTGTTCATAATGACTGCATTGTGACTAGAAAAATGAAGAATTGAAGGAATTTGTGAGTCTACTGAATCTTGTCTAAGTATTATATGAAATATAAGTACCTAAACTATTGCTTACAATTTTCATTTCTTTGTGTAGGAATTAGTAGACAGACAATCAATGAGTGAACCATCTCTGATGAACCATCAAAGGCCACTTGGAGAATTAGTATTTTCCAATGAACACACAAGACTTATCTTAACTTATCTTAATCTTAAATGAACTCCAAGTAATTTGATGTCTGAAACCTTAACTCATGTACATGAATAATAATTATTTTTAATTATCTTTAAATAATTATAAGTATTGATATATAAACACCTATATAATGTAAATACCTTATTCACAATCTTAATTTGTCTTTATCTCTCTTCCAGTTCTATTGTATCACATTTCCCATTATAATTTCCTCTTCCATCTCTTCCTTTCTCCAATTATCTATTCTCTAATTAATAATAAAATTGTTTTAAATACATATTGTGTAAACCCTTATTTGAAACTAGATCACTTTGTAATAAAGAGAAATTACTGACATATTTCTATTATAATTTTTTAATAATAGAAAAAAATTATATTAGTAACATAATACTATTACTCATGCATCTTAACCAGTGCAGTTTAAATTATGAATTATTTGGTGCTAAAAATCTAAAAACATAATTTCGCTTGCTTTTAAAAATGAGAAAATATTTCGGAAATTAACATTTATTTATGATAACTACTTAAAAATTCATCTATATTATGATTTCTAACCAAATGGTGTAAAATTTTCTACATTGAAAATATAGTAAAATTAAATTTTTAAATATTAAGCTGGAGAATCGTGTTAACTATTTGAATTTTGACTAAATAAAATCTAAAATACTGTTCTCTGCTTTCACCCTGCATACATGTTTGAACTAGCTAGTTACGTCAATGTTTAATTATAAAAGAAAAGATTAAATGAAAATTATTTGTTAAAAGGTACCAGTCACTTAAGTGAATCTTACTTTGATAACCGGTGGAAGAATAATATAATTAAAGAGAACAGTCAAACATAAGTCCATAAAATTTGATTAATAAATATTATAAATATAAATTCATTTCTTTTTTTCTTTAATAATTCTGATTGGTAGAGATTCCCCCACTCACTACAATATATAAAGATCTATAAATTTGTGAAACTAAATGCTAAACAACCTAACTGAACTTTTTTTTTTTTTGTTATTTTTTTTTCTTCACACTATAAATAATTGTCTGGTTGTCTACCTGTTAGAGTTATTTATCAAATTTTTTTCACACTCCTGCATGTTTAAGCCTCAAAAACTTGGTAGGTTTTCCATTGTGGCAATAACAGTCACGCCCTTATAAATAACAACTTTATTATGCGCAGTCAACCAGTCACCTCACTCACAGAAAATCTACTTATTTCTCTTTCTTTTCTCTTTCTTCACACTTTATACGTATATGTATTTCTCAGAAAATCAGTCACCTCACTCACAGAAAATCTGCTTATTTCACAGAAAATCTGCTTATTTCTCTTTCTTTTCTCTTTCTTCACACTTTATACGTATATGTATTTCTCAGAAAATCTTCACACTTTATATGTATATGTATTTCTCAGAAAATCTGCTTATTTATCTGTATTCACACTTTATTCGTATATGTATTTCTCTCTTTTCATATTTTATAACTGGTTGTCTAGTTGTCTGCATATTACAGTTGTCTGCCAAATATTTTTCTATAAATAAATGCATGCAGCCTTCATTGTCGTGTAGAAATCATCAATCTCATCACTTAAACCTTGTTAGTTTTGTAACTGTCTTTTACACTTGGTTGTTCCATGTTATATTCTCATCCAGTTATGTGATTCAGGAGAGAGAGAGAGAGATGAAGTGTTCATTTAAAACGTGCAAAAAAAATTGAAATGTAGCATAAAGGTGGCAAAATAGTTTTGCCTTCTTTGTTATTGAACCACACGTGTGTGTAATTCTGAAATTCTATTTGTCTCGGTTGAGTTATGAAAAACAATTGTGGTTCTTTCTGTCTATCCAAAATTGTCACAAGTCGCAAAGACATGTCCCAAGCAACAACGTCGTCCTCCGCTGTTGTTGGTGATGGTGCCAACAATGAACTTGGAGCTACCTTACTCCTCAGCAACAGCAAGTACCACAGGATGTGGCGTAGAACTTTATACATAGGATTCCTCATCTCTATCAAGAAGTCAACAACTTCCAGTGGTGATGATGATGAGTTTTCATACACTTCACTGCCTCCTGCTAGAACCTACTCTTTTGAATCTTATGTTGCAATTGACATAGGAGAAGAAAAAGATCGCATTAGGAGTGATATTGCTCGAATTGCAAAGGACAAGGACTTGAAATCTCTTCATGAGCTTGGTGGGGTTGACTTCGTTTCCACTATCCTTGCCGGTCAACGTCCACACTCAGAGCCAAAGGTTGATACCTTCTCTCTCCCTTCTCATACACATTACTTGGATGCCCTTTTCTTCAACAACATAACAAAAACAAAGGAAAAGACCAAACTCATACTATATCGAAAAACATTCAAAAGAGAGTGATCATTTTGACTTTTCATCTTCATTAAACTAAACTATCTAAAATTTTGGTTTATTCAAGTGTTAAGGATAGATCTACTAATTTGAAGGGTTAAGAGAGATATGTTTTGTTGATGATATTTTGGTTTTATGAACAGGAGGGTATTATTGATGATGAGAAGACCGTTCTACCATCATTAGTTCTTGGAGCAAATTTCTCTAGCTTTTTATTGAAGAGCTGCAAATGCCACCGGTGCACAATTTTGATGCTACTGATCTCAGCTGGGTTGCCATTCGCTATAGAGTTCAAGCAGGAGGGACTTAACCATGGTTGGCATGATGATGTTCCTATAGTTTTTGTTGTTTTCCTGCTGGTTGCAGGAAATTCTATAGCAAACTTTTGGCGTGAGAGAAAGAAGTTGAAATTGCTTAAGAGAAAGCATGAACTGCAATTCAAGGTTAAAAGTGGTGAAGAGTCCCTAATGGTTCCTATTTCAGATATTTTGGTAGGTGACACAGTGTGGTTCAAAGGTGATTGGGGGGCAGAGAAGGATCGTGGTAGTATCAGTTGGAAACAAAGCCAATTTGGCTGAGATAGATACTTGTGTTGAAAAGAGTGGTTTGTTGGAGAGTCTAATTGAGAAGCCAATTTCTTACATTTACAAAGCTGCTCTTTTTATCTCTGTATTGGTTGCATTAGTGGTGTTAATTACCCTAATCGGTGGAAAACATGGGAACAATAGTGGATTGCCAGAAATGAACGGAAAGGTTTCAATTAGCTTGTTGATGGAAGCACTTGAGAGTTTTTTTGAGGCCACAAGGAAGGTGTTAGTGTATATGTAGAAATACATAGCTATATTTTCTATAGTTAGTTTCTACTCTAGTCAGTTGTGGTTAACTATACTTAGCTTGGGAAAATGCTTCTCTTGGAAGCTTCCTACTCATTGTACTATAAATTCTGATTCTTTCTCTGAGATCAATGACTATTAATAACAGCAATAATAGCAATAATGGTAACACTTTCTCTCTCTCAACTCTATCTTTCCTTTTCTTTCATTATCATTTTTCTACAGAAGGGTTTCCATTTTAACAATGGAGGATGGCAGAATATGAATGGGGGGAGAAATATATCAGCAAGGTTGAAAGGTCTATTAGATGGCATTGAGAAAGAGAAGAAATAAATAAAATGACATAAAAAGCAGGCATACCACACATCACAATAATAATTAATGTATAAGAGTTAACGGCAGGTATGTTTTGTTCTACCTACTACATGCCACACTGGAATAAAAGGCATAAAGAAGTAGACTTAAAAAACATTCAACATTCAAAGTTTAAATAGAAACAATAGCAAACATACTTCCAGCGACCTCTGTTCATTCACTCTAGCACTAAAATATAAAAGCAAACAGCTTAAAACAGAATAGACATAAGATATACAAACTGACTGCATGAAACTAGGATGAACAGTTGGACTCCTCTTTGTTTCCAATTTTACCATGTAAAGGAAACAAAGCCAAGTTTTGGGCATTCCAATTTCTCTACCTTAAGTGAATTATGCAATCAACTCTACTGCTTCATCATTCTATCTCCTTCCATTTTTTATCCACCACCCTACCATGCATTTCCTAAATTATACAACCGTATTTATCACTAAGCAATAAATATATGTAACTCTTGCCGTGTTTTTATAACTTTAAATAAGTTGGGGCCAATTACGATTTGAGATGCTTCAAATAAACAAGTGCACAATTAGGTGTTGAGTAGAAGATTCAAGATTTTTTCGTATGTTGTTGGAAGGTCAAATATGCATTAAAATTGGTTTTATTTCCCCCTAAGTAGTGGTTTATAAACCAAAGAATGTGCATTACTGCGTGAGCCAAAGTGGATGGTACAACAATTTAATGGATGAACCACATTTTGAAAATAACATTATTGTATAAATGTTATGAATAAATGAGCAAGATTTTTACAATTGATATATAATGTTGTAAAAATAACAATGTATCAAAACTAAACAGTAAATAAACTGCTCTGCTCCTGCTCCTGACACAGTATCACCGATTGAGAATAAACTTAGCCATTTAGAAACCAAAATTGCAGGCCTGAACGAACTCTAATTCATTGTCAACATACTTTGACCAAAGTGGCTTGAATTGAGACATTGCAATGTCAAGCCATGGTTTCATGTTGCCGTTGAAGTGCACCACTGCTGCATTCTTAATTTCATCCATGCCTATGCTTGGATTATAGCCAAGTCCCAGAACATGCCATGACTTATCCAGTGGCTTTGTTGTTGAGTAATATGTTATTAGACCTGGAGGCAATGTCCCTAATTTCCATAGTGTCCGGTTCTCATTCTGCAGCAGCATGAGCACACAGAGTTAAACATGAAATCAAATAGTCTCAACATAACATTCAGGGCTATTGTTTCTAATCTAGTTTCTGAATATGTAGCCTCATAGTACACTGCTAGTTATTCAATGATTAACATCACATGGAACTTAACAGCATCAACGAATATCATATAATGTCAAATGGGATTAATAATAATCTAAAACCCAGGGCTGTATTTTACAAACTTGCAATACTAGATGTTGTTTGAAAAATACAAAATACTAAAGAACTGAAGAGTTGGGGTAAAATAATAAAAGTAAAGTCTTACCAAATTCTGCCAGTAATGATATTCTTCTGTGCACTTTTCCCTTCTCCAAGCATCCAAATCAAAGAAATTCATTCCATAAGCCCATGCACAAGCCTTTGGATTAAATTTTGCTTTAATCAAGGGATGTGAGAAATTCATGTACTGTGCATATCTATGGAATGACCCAAAACATGTTTCTACAGCTCCATTCACCTTGCCATCCATGTCAATCTTCCATAGCCCAGTGAGGTCCTTCTGAACCACTATGTCATCATCCAAAAACAAAATTTTATGCAGCTTTGGGTACATTTCTGGTAAGTAGAACCTCAAATGGTTCAATATTGACAAATATTTGGGATTCCTAAACTTCATATTAGTTGTGTCTTTTGTGGCATTCTCAAGCTTGTTCTCAAAGTAAAATCTCTGCAGGTTAGCAGACTCCAATTGTCGAAGGACTGGGACATAAGAAGAATTCAGGAACTTGTAATCCTCCACTGCCTTGACCTCAATGTGTGCACCATAATAATCCTTCAACTTAAACATCACTTGCATTGCCCCAAGGTTCATCTTATCAGTCACAACATGAAACACGTGCTTCCACGGCTCTTTCGCATTCTTCATAGCCGAATTGACCACAACAGATGCTGCAAGGACGTTATCTGAGAACAAGGCATAGTGGTAAAGCTTAGGATCTTCAACTTCTGGAGGGTTTGGCTTCCCCTCATCTGAATACTTATCAGGATGGGCAATCCTCTCTTCCATCAACCTCATGGAGAGACAATGCAAACCCTTTGGAATTGACTTGGCAGCAATGAGACTTGAGAAAGCACCCTGCTTCTTTGCCTTGGTTAACTGCTCATTCGCTGCAAAAATTGTATCCTTCAACTTCTGAATCTTGAGCTGATTATCAAAGGATTCCTTCGCTTCGCCGATCACCTGGCGTGTGGTTTTTATGCGCTCCTTCACTTCCTTCTCCAATTTGCGAAGCTCCAATTCATCAACAGGGAATGCACCATTGCTGAAAAGACTCCTGTATTGAGGTTTGTTCATTAGATCCACAAAGTTCCGCGATAGTTCCGCGAAAATCCTAACAAGCTTTGAGTTCTCAAGCTTGAGCTTGCGTGCATAGGAAGCATACACAAGAGCCAAAGAGCGATGATCATCAGCTTGCTTACGAATCTGATCCAAACGAGGCTTAAGGGGATCTGATTTCAGAGCTAGAATGGATCTCCTTGTTGACCCAAATCCGTGTGCAACACCACCATCAGAACCCTAGTTCACAAGCACCACAACAAATTAGTAACATATCTTCATCCAATCTTTTTCCTTTCACTGAAAACAACAAATTTGTTCCCTTTTCAATGGCAACATTTCTATTGTAAATTTCCCAGACTACAAAAACAAATCAAAACATATCTTCATCCTATTTGTTTCCACAGAAAATTAGCACGCATCAAGCCTAGCTCAAAATTACAACGAATTAATTTAACTTCTCCAAATCAATTAACTTTCCAAGATCATAAAAAACACATTTTTTTTTCATTTCTGGTAACATTGCCATCTTCATTTCTAGAGATAATAAACACACAACTGGATCCGAAACCAAACCCATTTGAACCCCTACAAAAGATTCAAAACTAACCCCACCCCACCAATTTTCCCTTCGAATTAAACTAACCCAAACAAAAAAAAACACACACAAATTGAAAAATTAAAGAAAAAATATTTCTTTTCCGGGGAACAGAGTACAAAACACACACAAAAAAAAGAGAGAGATTGAGAATGAATCAAGCAGAAATGGAAGGTTACCGGGTAAGAGGAAGGATAAGAATGCGTAACGAAGAGAAGAGAGAGGGCGAAGAAAATGCAGAAAGAAGTGGATATAGAAGAAGCGAAGAGTGTGAAAGTTGAGATCCTGGAACGAGAAAATGGAGGATTCAACATTTTGATGTGTGTGAATAATGAAAGAGAGTGATGTGATTCAGAAGAAGAAAGCTTCACTCATTGCTCACTCAACTCAACTCTCAAAATCATGCACTCAGATCTTCTCTTTCACTCTCTTCTTCCCAAAGAGATGAACAAAATAAGTGTGTTTGATGAATTAAGAACTCAAATATTTGCATGAATGATAAAAATTTAAAATAAAAACTATTAATTTGAAAAATAGTTATATCATGATGTTTTTCATTTTTTTATTTTTAATGAATAGTAGAAATGTATTATTCTTGAAGAAGATATGAGAAGTTTTTAATTCATTTTTTTCTAAATTTTATTTTTATTCAATTATTTAAAATTTTAGAATATAAAAAAATAGAAAACAAAAAATATATGTCAACTATATAAAGGGTTTAAATCCAATCACAAATTACCATATTAAATAAATTCATTCACTTTAATAATAAATAATTTAAACTAAATAAATATTATTTTTAATAGATTGATGAGATAAAAAAAAAATTATATCACTGATACATAATCATTAGATTCTTAAAATTTAACTATAGATATTTTTAAATGTTCTTAAAAATAACATTTGTAGTTGTAATATTATATCATGAAACATTCTTCCTTAATGGCACATAGTTTCGCATAAAAAAAAGTATATATTTGAAAAAATGTTAAGAAAAAAGTTAAGTTCTAAATAAGACAAAAAAATCATGTTGAATAAACTTGGGTTTGATTCCTTATTTATTTTTTTAAGATGAGATAAATATAAATACTTTTATGAGTATTTAATGAATTGATATAAGTTGAAATGAGTTCAATTTTATTTAACGAATTTTTTTAACTAAAATTTAATTCCTTTATTTAATGAATTCAGCTCGACTTGTCAAATATTAAATTGAGTATTAAAATATATTTAAGTTAGTTGAATTCATTATTAGCAGTAATACTCATTAAACTAGAAATTTTTCCTATCTTTATCGAAATAAAATAGTGATTATAAAAAAACAAAAAAAAAAAACACAAGAGATCTTGATCCTTGATTTACAACGTAAAAATCTAAGACTATTGTGTATATAATTTATTTTCTTTAAAAGCTTATAAATTAGATTTAATTGGTATATATCGATAATATAGATGCAAAGTAATAAAAATTCAAAATATTTTATTAAAAAAATGTGACCGATTAACCAACCAACAAAACTACTTGTGAAAAAATAAAATTTATTGTTACATTGAAATAAATAAATATTTATTAATTTTATTAATATTGAACTTGGTAAAAAAAAATTAATAACTGAAAAATACGATTCTTAAAGAAAACTTTTGGAAGATATTTTTTACATTATCAAGTATAAGATAAAATATCTTTAAAAAAAATGTAAAACCTATTCCAATTATTTTAAATTTTATAAATTGAATTTGATTTGATTTGATTATGATTAAATTCTCTCATTTTTTTTTCTGACAAGGCATTAAATTCCTATAAATTTAAGTTTGCAGGGATTTTTTTTGCGAAGATGAAATAGATGCAACATACATATCTTGAAAATTTATGATACATTTAACCGTTATAATGGGATAATAAAGGATAGGACATAGCCTCACCTACAAGTTATTTTCATAAATGTAACATCCATTTTGAATTTGCAATCAAGTTGTTTTAATTTGCCTGTTACTTAATAGTCAGCAAATAAGACAAAAGTTTTTCAAAGAAGCTACTGTCAAATTTATAATGGAGTTACATGCTACTAGAAATGGAAGTCCATTCACAATTTTAAATAAAAAAAAATAAAGACAAATACAAATCAAAATAGAGTTTAGTTTTCTTCTTCTCCTTTCCAAACAAATGATACCACTTTCTGACAAATGGTACCACTTTCATGATGTTTGTTGTGATTTATTCAGAATTTATTGATCACATATCCTGTATTTAGAGGATTAGGAAATAAATCGGAATTGATAAAAAAATATGGGTTATGATTTAATTTAATTTTACAAAACTAATTTTGTAAAAGATTATTTTTTACTGGTACACATGGAACGTGTTATATTTTTAAATGATTTTTAATATATTTCTCTCATATTCAAAATGAAGACTAAACATAATAACTAATTCTCGATAATGGGACACAATTCTAATCAAACTATAATACATTTTAATTACATTACAGGAAAATGTCAGAGGTCTCACATAATTTACAAATATGATATATTGCATGTACACAAGTGAACAGCAATACTCACTTCACAAGTCATGTAGGATTGAGTTAGGCTCATCACCTACTCTAATTCAGTATAACCCTATTAATATAATATAACTCTGATTTGGTACAAATCTTTCATCAAAATTTAATAGAGAAAACACCTTAAATCTCTAGTTAAATTAATTCTATTTTTAAATATAGTTATTTTTATAATATTTTTAAGTAGAAGTGAAATTGTTATGGCCTATATGCTAACCATAAATTCATCTAGATAATGGAAATATAGTAAAGTTTTGAAAATAACACAAAAATATGCATGCTATTAGAATTAAGTTCTTATATATTATAATGGGAGAAATAAAATAGAATTTTCTGATTGGCTCGAGGATGGAAAGTTGAGAGAATATAATGATGTTGAAGCAAATATTAAAATAATTCATTTTAAGTTTTAAATTTGACAATTAACTCGTATTGTTTGTTTAATAAAGTTTGTCCCAAGTTGGTGTATATCTAACAAAATTTGTTTTCTTTCTTAAGTGATGATCAAAATTATAAGATATTATATAAAGAATTTTTTCAAAAATAGATTTTTTTTAATTATTTTACAAGTTTATTATTTCTATGTATATAATTTAAAACTTTAATTAGTAAAAAATAACTTAATATTGTAATCCATGATCAATAAAAGTAATTAAAAACTATTCTTTTAAAACCATATCTAGCCTTTGAATATATTTTTCCTTAAAACATAAAAATTTTATCAACCCCATAATAATATATATATATATATATATATATATATATATATATATATATATGGGCGGAGTCAGAATTTAAGTTTGGGAGGGGCAAAATTTTTTTTTTTTTTTTTTTTTTTCATTTTTTTCTTTTTTTTTTAATAAATTTTCATTTTTATTATTATTATATTATATTTTTCCTCTTTGTTAATTGTTTAAAAAAAAATTAATTTATTATAAAGAATATAGTATTTTTTTTTCAAAAAATTATTATTATATTAATTTTTTAAAAATTATAAAAACATATTATTTATATTATTTATCATTTAATTAGAGACTAAAAATTAAAATTACACAAGAGTTATATTTATTAAGAAATCAAACACTTGTTCTCTAAAAAACAAGCTCATTCTAATGTGGAAGAGTTTTAAAATTAAAATTTATTACTATTAATATTAAAAATTTATTATTATTATTATAATTTTTGCATAAAATAATAAAAAATACATCATTAAAGGTTAAAAAAAATTTCTAATGAAGAATTTTTTAAATAAATATATAATATGACAGTTAAATTTTATTTAAAATTTTAGTAATAATTCATAAGTAAAGTAATAAAATATATATCATTAATATTTGAAAATTGTTATGATTAAATTTTTTTTAAAATAAATATATGATATCACAATAAAATTTTAAAATTAAAGATAAATATTAAAATTTTAAAACTAAAAATTATAAATTATTTAGAGGGGATTTCCAGATTAAAGAAAAATATTAGAAATTTTAAAATTAAAAGATCATTTAAATAAAATCTTAAACATGTATGTTTTTTAAAATGAGATATAAAATTATAAATCAAAAGCAGAAAATATTAAAAAATAAAATTTATTATTAGTATTATATATAATATATATTATTTATTACTATAAATTATTATTTTTATAAATAATTATTATATAAAATAATTATTTTAAAAATTATATAATTATTTATTTAAAATTATAAAATTATAATTTATTTAAAATTATAAAATTAAATTTATAATTATTTATTTTAAATAATTATATATATATATATATATATATAAAATGAAAAAATTTGGGAGGGCAACGGCAACCGCCCCCCCTTGCGGTGAACGCGGGGATCGCGGACCGACCATAGAACCCCGTTCAAAAAGTGGAACGCATTAGCTATCTGCTCTCGGGTTAGACGGTAAGAGTCGGAGAAGGGCAATCACTCATTCTTAAAAACCCGTATTCTTAAGACCAAAGAGTCGGGCGAGAAAAAAAGGGGAGAGGCTCTCCGTTCCGGTTTTCTGTGCTGGATCCTCCGAACCACAAGAATCCTTAGTTAGAATGTGATTCCAACTCGGCAGACCTTTTGAGATTTTGAGAAGAGTTGCTTTTTGGAGAGCATAGTACGATGAAAGTGGCTCCGCCCCTATATATATATATATATATATATATATATATATTTCGTGGCAACTTCAACTTTTAATATATTTCTGAATCCATGAAGCATGATATAACAATGCTATCCTACATATTATTGAAAGAATGAATGTGAAAAGAACTAGTTTCTTATTCACAAAGAAACAAAAAAGCAAACCCCAAAAGGAAAAAGTTAAAGGAAACCTCCCACAACACCTTAGTCGGTATTCTTGTTCACATTTGATGCAGCATAATTGTTGTGATCTGTGCCGAATGTTTTGTGTGAATGGCTTGACTTTATCATGCCACAAAAATTATTGTTTCTTAATGAATTTAGGACAATACACAAGAAAAATGTTAAACATTATGAATCGAAAAATATTTGATAAATAATAATACGTGAACATAACTTAATCAATTATAAAATGTGTTAATTATAAAATATATTAAAAAAGAAATATATATATATATAAAATATGAAAAGAAAAAAGAATTATATATTTTATAAATAAGTTAATTAATTAAATATTTACAATTGTGTGCGAAATAAAATTTTCGTGAGCGAATAATGTACAATAACACAGTCACGCCTTGTTGATCCCAATCAATAATAGAAAAGGATAAAAAGAAACATAAGAAGTGGAGACAGGAATAATATTAGAAACTTCAAGATTCAACGTATCCAATTCAATGTGTCAACAGTATCTAGTCAAAATAATTCATCATAGTATAGTCCCCACTAATTAATTTTTGGTGCACCAACCTCAAAACACTGATTACTCATAGCACATGTGAAGTTAATTCTCAAATGCTAGTGCTCAATTTCAACACTTCCACTTACTCATACTAGCTGCACATATGACATATGTCTTCCACTTAAATTTGATTCAATTTCTAATCACAGTGTGTCAAATTTATGTTAAACTTTTACCATATTCATGGAAATTTTTCAAAAAAAAGTAGTGTTTTTCTTTTTAATTATTTTATTTCCTCCCCCAAAAATATTGGAATTTAAGGAAAATAAATGAATGATTATGTTTCTTTGAATGGGTTGGTTCAAGATTTTCACAAAATGCCAAAACGAGAAGTTTTATATTGAAACAAGAGTTTGAATGAAACGTTGTTCCATACCCTTGTACCGTATCAGTTCAGTTCCTTCACTTAACAGTTCTATATATTTGTTTCCACCTTGTCAAATCTCAACTTACATTTCATCTTGCTCGTGACGGGTGAGAAACTCAGATACCCTTTATTGCTTTATGTGTTTTTCTATTTTCATAGTATGCTATTTTGAATCAAAGTAAGTTTTTTTATGTTCTGGGTATCACTGTATCTGACATTGTAATTGTTTGCATTGCGAGTTTTTTTTTCAATTTGTGTTTTTGCTTCACTTTTTTTATTAACTGGAGCTTATGTGAGTGTGATTTGTGAAGGAAAAAGAGAAGAACAATTCCAGCTTAAGAAATTTTGGTGTGATGGAGTTTCATGGATTATGGACATTGTGGACCGTTTTGTTGATGTCACTGTTAGTATGGAATAATGATTTTGTTTGTGAGGGTTCCAATTACTGGATTGGACTTGGAAACTATGATATTACTGGTCCTGCTGCTGATGTTAATATGATGGGCTATGCCAATAGTCAGCAAACTGCTTCAGGTGTTCACTTTAGGCTGAGAGCAAGAGCTTTCATAGTTGCTGAACCAAAGGGTAACCGGGTAGTGTTTGTTAACCTTGATGCTTGTATGGCTTCACAGCTTGTGACTATTAAAGTGCTTGAGAGGCTCAAAGTTAGGTATCTTTAATGACTTGACTTTTTTGCTGTTAAGAGATTACTTTGATAAGAATTTGTAGAAATGTTTATTTGTTTGATCCCTAAGCTGCATGCCTGATCTATCTTGTATTGTATTTTGTTTGACAGATATGGTGACTTGTATACTGAAAAGAACGTGGCTATCAGTGGAATTCACACTCATGCTGGCCCTGGGGGTTATCTCCAGTATGTTGTGTATATAGTCACATCTCTTGGATTTGTTAGACAGTCATTTGATGTCATTGTCGATGGCATTGAGAAAAGCATTGTCCAAGCCCATGAAAATCTCCACCCAGGATCAGTATTTGTCAATAAGGGTAAGGAAAATACTTCTTGATCTGTCTAGTAGGGAGGTTGATCTATAGTAATTGGATTCTGGAGCCTTCTAACATTTGAGTATGGTTCGATAAGCACCTCTACATGTGTGTTTGTAGCAGGAGCACCACATGTGCTACCCTGTGACACACAGTAGGAAATGGTTATGATTCCGATTATAGAACATGCAGCATAAATAGACATAATAACCCCACTATCATGTCTAGGTAGATCACACATAATAGGCTAGATGAGGTCTCTTGAGTCTTTCTTGGCTTTAAGATTCTTCAAGGGCCTGATTGCAATATCAATTTTGACAAGTTAATGGCAAGAAACTTCTAGGAATCATGAATGAGTAGACTTGACCTTTTTCTTATAGGCTGGAGTGTGTTCCTCCTTATTTTCCTTCTTTTTTTCCTGACATCTTTAACTGTATTATGAATTTGTTTATCATTATTTATGAATTTGGAGCTATCATGTGTTTGCTAGCAAGGGCACTACTTGGTAGTCAAATGGTTCGGCTGTTATGTCATTTCTCCCTGTCTTTGCTAAAATCACGTTATTATAGATAAATTGTCTTCAACTTGCAGGAGAGCTCTTGGATGCTGGTGTAAATCGCAGTCCCAGTGCTTATCTCAACAACCCTGCTGCAGAGAGAAGCAAATATAAGTATGATGTTGATAAAGAGATGACTCTGTTAAAGTTTGTTGATGATGAATGGGGTCCTTTGGGAAGTTTCAATTGGTTTGCTACTCACGGTACGTCCATGAGCCGCACAAACTCATTGATTAGTGGGGATAATAAGGGAGCAGCAGCACGATTTATGGAAGACTGGTTTGAGCGTAAAGGTTCTGTAAGAACGGATTCTGTTGGATTGGAAAATGATGGAATCCCCCGAAGAATTTCAAACATAATTCCCAGCCTTCATGATAATTGTAAGATTTTTTTTGTCATTTTCTTTTTAACTTTTGGCTACAATTTATCCATTGATGAAATAAACAGCTTCTTTTCCATTGTAGTATGTTCATTACATAACTTTTGTAGGTTTATATGCAAAGTGGATCCATTGTTTTAGCATGTTCTTGCCTTGCAGGGTAAAGGCCTCAAATGGTGGTTTGACCAAAGGATTTTTTCCTCTTTGCGTTAGAATATATAAAAATATGTTTATATAATTCAGAACATATTAGATTATCCTATACGATTACTTCACCTGTTTTTTCATTATCTCTTAGAAATAATTACCACATTTCCTTATTTTTATCATGATTTCTTTCATAAATTAGTTAATATAATGATTATTATAAAATATAAATAAAGTTTCTTAGGTTTTATGAACATATTGAATTGAAAATAGTTGTTTGTAATGACTCATATTTTATGATACTGTGATTTATGTAAAAGGAGCTGATTGGTTGAAACACTTTCATATGTTTTTGTCTCGGACTCTGCAGCACTGCTCTATATTATAATATCATGTGTAATATCAGTGAGTTTCACATTGGCTGCCAAAGCCTAACATAACTCTCCTCCTTTATCTGTGCTTGGAACCAGCTATAATTTCAATTCAGTATTTCAATCTCTTTTATCTTTCTTTATTTCTCTATACCTAAAATCCCATAATTTTGACATGGCAATAGAATGGTATTATTGTCTATGACCTATTCCTGCCACTACTTGAGCAAAAACATACATGATGAATGATACCTTGCTTTGTATGCGTGGTATAAACGAAAATGTTTCTAACCAGACCTAAAATTTATTTATAAAGACCATGAATTGCTGGAACTTGCTGCCTCATTCCAATCTCCTCGTGGTAAACGTGCAACCAAAACTTCAAGTGTTGCTAGACGTGTGAGAGGTGTCCTTAGGCAGGTTGACAAGCCTAGATTTGTATCTGCATTTTGCCAATCAAATTGTGGTGATGTTAGTCCAAATGTGCTTGGAACTTTTTGTATAGACACTGGACTACCTTGTGACTTCAATCATAGTACATGTGGAGGAAAGAATGAATTATGCTATGGCCGAGGACCTGGGTAATTTTTTTATTGCATGCTCAATGGTTCTTCAGCTTTACAAATTTTCTTAGGCCTTTTTATGATTGCTAAAGTGCCTTCTATAAACTGATGGCAGTTATCCAGATGAATTTGAAAGTACACGTATTATAGGGGAGAAACAATTTAGAAAAGCAGTAGAGTTATTCAATGGAGCATCTGAACAGATTAAAGGAAAGGTTGATTTTCGACATTCTTTCATAGATTTCTCCCAGCTTGAGGTAAATCTTTCAAAAGCAGGAGTTTCTAAGGTCGTAAAGACATGCCCTGCTGCAATGGGATTTGCATTTGCTGCTGGAACAACAGATGGACCTGGAGCTTTTGACTTTAAGCAAGGTGATGATCAGGTAATCAGTAATACAACTCTGTGCTTACCTATTATCCTAACCTTGTATTCTTAAATATCTTTGAAAGTCCATACTTATTTTTCTAATTGTATGTCAGGGAAATCCCTTCTGGAAGCTGATCCGCAATTTAATTAAAACGCCAGGCAAGGAACAAATAGACTGTCAACAACCAAAGCCCATTTTGCTTGATACTGGCGAAATGAAGCTACCATATGATTGGGCAGTAAGTTACTCATTTATGCTGAATATCATGTGTTACAATCTTCAGGCTCAGTACAGTTATTGTGTCATCTGATTTGTAGAAAGATGAAAGATTCATCACATAGAGATGTTTTCAACTGATTATTGACTTTCCTCAGTGCATTGCATTAGCTTGATCACTGTTCTTGGCATGTCCACTTTAATTCCTTTATGATTCAAATTACCTCTAATAAAAGCTGATTTTATAGTAACACTTTTACATCTTGGAGTCTTGTTTTTTCTTCAGATAGATCGTAGAAGTCCTAGTATGCATTCTTCAGTTTTTACTAAGACAAATGTTTTTCTAAGGACTGCATTTATTGTTCTTCGATGATGAAAGTTCCATGATTCTCTTTACCCATTTTCTGCCATACGTATGCTGCCTATTTGTTTTTTCTTTCAGCACCAAACATCTCTTCTTGCATCATGAAGCACTTTGAAAAAGTAATATTTCTTCCTTCGACTCTGATTGCAAACATGTCGCTGCTAAAACAAAGAGACTGATTTCTGATAACTTTTACTAATGTGTTTATTCGCTCATGTTCATTTGCAGCCTTCAATACTTCCAATCCAGATCCTCCGAGTTGGGCAGTTTGTTATTCTTAGCGTACCAGGAGGTATGAGCTCTTAATCTTCATTTCTTATAGTGGTTATAGTTGGAAGTTCTATCCTTTGCATGTTGAAACATTTAAGTTCCAACTATCAACACCCTTGGTTACATGAGAATACATTGACCTGCTAAATAAAAATCAAACCACCAAGTTGTTGAATATCTTTGAGCCAAAAAATAAAAAATATTGAACTGTTATTGGCACCATGATATTTTTTATTATTTGGATTCCAGCACCACTGGGTGAAATTTAAAGGTTGGCTGCATCTTAGTTATGAGTCTTTCTCTATCTTGTGTGTCTAAATATTTTAAGGTTTGATATAATTCATATGTTTTGTTTAACATGTTATTGTGCTATTATATTATATATTTGTGTATTTTTTTCCCCTGTAAACCTAAATTTATATTTATATCTGTATACAAGTATTTGTAAATTGCAAGACAATCCAATCTGGCCTTTGTATTTCTTTGGGTGCTTCATGCTAATTGTAACTGTTTTAATTCTGACAGAATTTACAACAATGGCTGGGAGGCGTCTTCGTGATGCAGTCAAGACAGTGCTAAGTAGTAGCAAAGACTTTGGTAGCAACATTCATGTTGTTATAGCCGGCTTGACTAATACTTACTCACAGTATGTGACTACATATGAAGAGTATGAGATTCAAAGATATGAGGTCAGTTACAAGTTACAACTCTTGTGAAAAGAATCATGAAGCATACAACAAACCTTTTTCAGATTGCTGTAACAAAGAGTAAATGCTACATTAGTGTGGAAGTTGAAAAATATTTGGTAAATAACTGCATTACGCAGACAACCAGACAACTAGTTATAAAATGTGATGAAAGAGAAATATGTATATGTATACGTATATGTTTTGTGAGTTAGTTAGCTGGTTGACTGTGTATTGTAATTGGCTGGTTTGCTGTGTATTATAGTTGGCGGTGAAAGTTTATACTTTTAGGAATGAAAGTTATTATCAAATAACTCTATTTTGGCAAGAGATGTAACCATTATGTGCAGGTTTATAACTTCGATTTTCATGTTACCAGGGCGCTTCCACACTTTACGGTCCACACACACTGAGTGCTTACATTCAAGAGTTTACAAAGCTTGCACATGCCCTCATCAGTGGCCAGCCTGTAGAAGCAGGTCCACAACCCCCTGATCTCCTTGATAAGCAAATAAGCTTATTGACACCAGTTGTGATGGATGCAACCCCTATTGGTGTTAAGTTTGGGGATTGTAGCTCCGACGTCCCCAAGAACTCGACCTTTAAGCGAGGTGACACGGTGAACGTTACTTTCTGGTCTGCATGCCCTCGCAATGACCTTATGACAGAAGGTACATTTTCCCTGGTGGAATTTCTACAAAGTAAGGATACATGGGTTTCTGCTTTTGATGATGATGACTTCTGCCTGCGTTTCATTTGGTCAAGGCCTTCCAAACTCAGTGCTCTTAGTAAAGCCAACATAGAATGGAGAATCCCACAGGATGTAACTCCTGGTGTATACAGAATCAAACATTTTGGGGCTTCAAAGAGCTTATTAGGATCAATTAGTCACTTTACAGGTTCATCTAGTGCATTTGTAGTTTCATAGTATAAGGGGGAGTGCCAGCATACTGATTGATTATACATGTCAAATGATCCAAACATTATTACTATCAAATATTCTTCATCTTTTATCCTACAAATTCTCAGCAACTAACTGATCTCTCTTAAAATTACTCTTTAAACATTGTTAACTAGTTCCATGTTTAATGGTTACATACATGAAATTTATTTGTAAGGAATTCTAAAACTTGGATTACTTTACTAATAAGTCATGCTTTCAAGAGAAGGCTTTCTAGTCGTTTAGTTATCGAAGTCAGTATCAAAACTCATGTGGCTGAGGATACCATGAACAGAGAAAAGAAAAGAAAAACCTTTAATTCTTAGTTTCTTTGAGTTTAATTTTAACATTTTGTCAGAGACAATATTATTACAATCTATAATTAAATAATAAATTAAATTATATAACACAATCTCATTAAATGAAACATAAAACTTACCGGAAGAAAAAAGAAAAAGCTAAATTACATAGATCAAACATGTATTTATGTTTTAAAACATTTATTTAGGAAATACTTTAAACATAATAAATTGTTTTAATAATATTAAAAATACTTTAGATGATGACTAGTTAAAAGAATAGGGCTTTTTAAATTTATTTAATATCATTATAAGATAATAATAATATTATTATTATTATTATTAAGTTAAAAGGA
The DNA here is from genome assembly GCA_026586105.1 of Hylodesmum podocarpum. NCBI lineage: Eukaryota > Viridiplantae > Streptophyta > Magnoliopsida > Fabales > Fabaceae > Hylodesmum > Hylodesmum podocarpum. The sequence goes on along the minus strand of JALJEV010000519.1, from coordinate 761,500 downwards.
TATTTTTTATAATATTTTAATTTTTTGTTTTCTTTACAACATATCATTTTTACCTACAAATATTTGTTATTTTTACTTAAATTTATGTTATTTTTTTTTTAATTTAGTTTAAAATACTTTTACTGAACAATGCGACGACGTTTTAGTAAGAGCGGTATTCTAGTTTCTCCACTGAGAAGCATCAGTGTTGAATCGCGTATTTCCACGGGTGGGGCCAACATAACTTATGATCAACTTTTAATTTTTTATTATCAAAACAATTTCTTATTAAATTTTATGAATCCTTTCATGTTTTAAAGACAATAATTTTCTTTTATTGTTTATTTTGGCATGACTATAATAAAAGTGAAAAATAAAGTTTATTAGAAGTTGGTGTGTCTCCATATCTATATTTTTTTCGTACATCAATGCTAAAAAAAAAACATTGTAGATAAAGAAGTATTTCAAAAAATAGAATATATTTTAATTATTTTACAAGTTTATTTTTTCTATATATATAATTCAAAACTTCCATTAATAAAATATAACTTAATGTATATGTGGTAGGTAAAAATAATTAAAATCTATTATTTTAAAACCATATCTAGCCTTTGAATATTTTTTTTGGTTAAATAAAAATATAAATCTTTTATCAACCCAATAATCTATATATATAAATTTCATGACAAGAAAATTCCTTCAATACCTAGATATATATATATATTTACTTCCAAAGAAGTAAATTCAGTGAATTAATGCCTCACCAGAAGCTACATTCCGGAGCTAAATATGCAAAAACAATACCATCAAACAAATTTGTTAGGCATCAAATGGCTACTCCAACTTCAACTTGTCATGGTGACTCCTTTTATTATTAATTTAATTTTATTTTGTAACTCTAATACACACTTTACCGATAACTCACTCATATATATATATATATATATATATATATATATATATATATATATATTATTAATTTTTTATATATATTTTATAATTAGTTACCCGATTGTTTGTCGATGTCGATGATTATGTTACTAAGCGTCCTTGCTTTACCACTTATGATCTTCTATATTTGTTAATAACAACAACTTTTATTATATTAATTAACTTTATTTCACAATTAATTGTAATATGCAGTCAACTAACTCACGTAATATATATGTATAAGTATTTCTCTCTTCATATATATTTTATATGTATACATATTTCTCATTTTTCGCATCGCATTTTATAATTAGTTGTCTGGTGGTTACGTATAACAATTGTCTATAAAATATTTTTCAATATTAATATATTTCTCAACCTACGACACGTGATATAACAATGTAATCATGTTATCCTACGTATATTGAACAATGCATGTGAAAAGTAATTTCTTTTTCACATAAAAACAAAAAACAATTCCAAAAAATAAAAAGGAAAACAGAAAGGAAAAAGCTGAAGGAAACGTTTCCCACAACAGCCATGATTATGATCCTTCAATCCTTCTTGTTGGCACTTGAAGGAGCATAATTGTTAACAGTGTGAATGGCTTGATTTCGACAATGAAGTAGAAATATTTCCAGGGGCTGAATAATGTGAATCACTAATATCAAATATGTTTAACAAATATTTTTAGTCTATCTAAAAGATATTGAACAATTTTTATATTTATTTTTAGACAACTGTAATATCTAAAAAATTGAAATTCAAGTTATAAGATAAGAAATATGAGAAATATGCAAGTTGGCTGGTTGATTAAGTAAATCCTTGAATTTTACATATTTGTTGATCAATCCCGCTACGCTAACAACTGGGATACGGGGCCAACTAGTCACTGTATCCCAAACCGTAAGAGAAAAAAAAAATTTATAACCAAAACAACGTCGTTTTGGAGAGTTTTAAAAAAAATAAAAATTAGAAAGTTAAAATTTGAAACCCAAAAATGAGTTCAGCGTGTGAATTGTAAATTTCCTTCTTTCTTTGAATTCTCAATCTCTTGCTCTCTCAACCCTAAACCCTCTCAATCTCTCATCCCTGTGTCTCAATCTCTCATTCCTTTCTCTCATAATCAGTGCAGAATCTATGAACGAAAGTCATTTGCTCTCTAAAGCTCTCGTTCGATGTGGAATTGCGATTTTTTGTGAAGGAACTCCGTCAATCTCTTCCTCAGTCAGAAAGCCTTTTCTTCGTTTATCGTTTGAGGTTGGTCCATTGTGATTTTGGTTTTCATTTCAGTATTCCTCAATTATTTTGTTTTTATTTCTGTATTCATCAATGATTTTGTTTTCGTTCTGCAAGCTACAAATTATTGGTACCTTAATCATGTGTCATACCTATAAATTGCATGAAAAATGACTTTTAAAGAGGGATCAAAAGAGAAGAAGGGAAGGACCCAAATTTGCATACGCAACCTTTGGTTCCTTTCCCAACACAAACACCAACCATGGTGGCAGATTCTAAATCCAAATCCGACCTTTCCTTCAGAAAAACCTTTGCCAGCACTACTTTCTCTGCATGTTTCCCTGAGGTTATTTACAATGTTTTCCGAATTTTATTCTTTTTAATTTTTTTTTTAGGGTTTCTGGGTATTCTCTTTTTTTTCATGATCTTATGAAAGATCCTTCGTTTATGTAGTTATAGTAGCATTAGATCTGATTTTCACTCTCACTTTTGGTGGGTTTTTTGTGGACTTGCAGTTCAATTGAATGTTTCCATGATTGTATTTAGTGATATAATCTTCAAGTGGGTCATAGTTTTTCAATTTTGTGTGTGTACTGGTATCAATGTGACCACTTTTCAACTTTATTTTTTTTTTGTTATAGGCGAATTTAATGTTTTATGTTTTGGAAATTTTCATCTCAATGCAAAACTATATTTTTCACTTTTAGTCAGACTTGTGTTTTGTGCAAACTTAATTATGGTTGGAAACAGCCAATATAATGTTTGGTTTCACCTTGTATAATTGATTCTGAATCCAGAATTGATTTTGAGTTGAAGCAATTTCAAATAGCTTTTGTATTTGATAAAAAATTTATTCTGAATTTTTCTTCAATTTACTATTTAAATAAAAATATATAAGCATAAATGAAATCACTTAAGATTAACTTTAACTTGATTCAACTATTTTCAGGGAAGAAGGTCTTTCAGCACCTCGGAAGGGCATTGTGTTAGGGTTACATCGTCAATGTTTGTATGAAGGTTTAAGAATTGGGTTATATAATCATGTGAGTTTTGAATCATGTTGCTGGAATTTCTTCTTTTATTTTAGCTTATATATATTGTTTGAATGTGTTATCTTATGCTATAAATAACATGGGTGGTAACAGGTTAAGACTTTGTATGTTGAGAAAGACCATGTTGGGGATGTTCCATTAACAAAGAAAATTCTTGTTGCATTTACAATTGGTAAAGCCCAACGCTTGAAAGATTTTGCAGCATTGTGGAGCAAATATTCTTCTTTCTTCTTTATATTTCTACATAACTATTTTTTTTATGCAGACTATTTTGAAAATTCTAGGATTCGTAGACAATGTTGTAACTCATCTCCTTGCTCGTCTTAGGGCAGAGTTTTTTGCTGTCTGTATTGGCTCCCCAATTGATATGGAAATGTTTTAGAATTTACTAAAGAATATCCATTGTTGATTTGACTTCTCATTTTTTATTGCCTCCATTTTAAATGTAGTGTGTTAATAGTTGATTCATTTTGATATAACTTTTCTACCATAATGAATCAAGAATCTCTGGATGACTAGAAAATGGTATATTTATTAAACTTTTAAATCTTATTAGGAATTTTTTGTTGATAGCTTATCTTTCCAAGGTCCATTAGGGTGATGTGTACAAACTTTTTTATTTTATTTTTTGCAATTTTTTTATTTGCTTGCGAAGTGAACAAGTGAGTTTTGTTGTTCTATCTTTATTCTAGTGTATATGCAGGTTAAGTTGAGAATGATGGGAGATTCTGAGTACAAGCACACCCTTGTGTTTATTTTTGTTGTATTTTTTGTTGCTTGAGTGAAAAAAACATTACTATCTATGAATATCTATCCAAGTTAATTTGCACATTTTCTATTGCGTTGATTAGAAATCAAATGACAAATTGATAGGTGACCTTGTTCTGTTAATCTATCAAATATCAAATTTCAGTTAGCAACATTCAATTGACACCATGTCACGTTTGAACATCGTTGATCACGGGGTTGTATAAAAGAGTTACATAACATAACATTGGTTTATATGATAATGAATCCTGCTCAACTAGTACCACCAACACATTACAGAGACAATAGAATGACTAATTTTGTGTATTAAATTGAAGGAGGTGGGTCTTAAAGAAATAAGCCAAAGACTTAATCAAATCCTATACTTTGTCACTTCCCAAAATCATAAAGATGAAACGCATGACCCTCCCCTTGAGTCTCTTCAATTTCCACCACCCCTAGCCATTCATTTCCTATCACAACATTTATAAACGTGTTTAACAAGAATTATTCACCAAATAATTTCATAAGTCATGACAAAAATATTAATAAGATGGGTAACAATGATCACAACCTTCACAACATTCATCATAAAAGTACACAACATTGTTCATAAACATACACAAAATTCTTCATAAAAGTACACAACATTCCTCGTAAAAGTACATAACATTCTTAACAAAAAGAAAAATATATCGCAGAAGTAATAAACTTGTTTAACAAGAATTATTCATCAAATAAATTCATAAGTCATGACAAAAATATTAATAAGATGTGTAACCGTAATCACGCACTTCAAAACATTCATCATAAAAGTACACAATATTGTTAAAAAAGGTACACAACATCCTTAAAAAAAGTACACAATATTTATCATAAAAGTACACAATATTACTCATACAAGTACACAACATTCTTAACAAAAAGAAAAATAGTTACCACAGAAGTAATAAACATGTTTAACAAGAATTATTCATCAAATAATTCATATGTCATGACAAAAATATTAAATAATTCATATGTCATGACAAAAATATTAATAAGAGGTGTAACCGTAATTAAAGTCTTTACAACATTCAACATAAAATTGTTTTATTCAGTCCACAATAATTTTCATTTCACTCCCACTGTGTTATTTGCTTCACCAAGGGGCACCAAAACAATCACTAAAACCAAATTGCTTAAAGTCATACATAAATCATAACCAACAATTATTTTGTACAATAGTTCATAGATCATTATACATAAATTAATTAACAAAGTCCTTTCTTCACATATTTGACCCATCAGTTGAGATACTCGTACTTGTATTTCTGCAAGTAAAGCAGCAAGAAGATTTTGTCAGCCATAACTTGATTCACAATTTCAAAATGTATACGCAATATACTGCTCCAATCATCCTCAAAATAAGCATTATCAGACAGAATAGTATAACTTAGAAATAAATTGATTCAACACAAAAGTAAGAAGTAAATCTTATATGTTTATTCCATGTCGGAAGAACATGAATATTTGATAAGGCTTCGACAAGACAGTTTCATCAAGAATAAAATAAGAAAATCAGATAAAGAAAATACATTGCGAGACAATGGAAGAATAAAAAATCCTCCATAACAAGGAATTTGGAAAATGAACAATAAAAAACAAAAGACAAAACATTAATGGATAAACATTGAGAGTAAGCTCACCATTCAGAAAGTAATATCATCAAGTTACATTCTCATTTATTCAACTAACAATTACAAAGACCATGGCCACTACGAAAGACTTATTTATTACTACGAGAGGCGTATCCTTGCTATATTCCAGAGAAGGCCAACTAATAGCTTCAGCTTTTGCAAGATGGATTTCAATTTTGGTTAACAAAACCTCAACTCTGCACTTATTGGGTATAATCTGTTTTGCTCAGGTAGAAGGAAAAAGAAGGTAAATTTATTAAGAAATCAAAAATGAATTCGAATATTTATGTTGCCATTTGCCAATGCCAATACATGGCTTATGTTCAAATTGAAAAAAATAAAATCAAGTAGTTATTTCTAGATTAACAATCATCCCCACAATCAGACAAACATTGAAATTAAAATACCACCAGCCCAACCTAAATCCCAAACACTTTATCCTGAAATTTTAAAATGGATTCTGCATGTTAAAACAGAACATTTCATTGTTTTCACATAAACAGAAATACTCATAGAAATGGATGTCAACAATTTAGTAATTAATTGGCTTAACCTTTTACCACATATGGCATCAATATGCATTAATCACATAACTATTTTAGTCATGAACAACAACAAAAAATATTAACAGAAAACATGGACTAATGTAAATACGGAAATACACACCCAATTATTTTTTTCTTCTCTTTGATGCAGTATATAAGGATTTAAGGTAAATATAGAAATACACATGCATAACAGTAACAATAGTTTCTTATTTCCTTTCTAACATGAACTTGGAAACCATCACAAGTCATACCAATTCAAAATTTTTAATGCAGTTTATATTGAGCACAACAAGGAAAAGAAGGGAAAGATTGTCAGAGTTACATTAACCCATATTTAAATCACATGGTTGCTCCAGTTTCTACTTTCCTACTTAGATAAACATAGTGATTCAGAAAGATCAACAAGTATAGGACCTTTATACAGTTCTATAATGATTTTGAAAGATCAGCAAGTACAAGACCTTATTTAAAGAAGTTTACATGACCATGTCCATGAGATAAATTGCAAAACTTAGTCCACGAAATAAATTGCAAAACCAAAAAAAAGTTAAAATAAAAAACATGTTTAACAATAACCACGAAAATGAACAATGTGTCTCACAAAAGTTATACACAAAATCAATTAATAATTCATTACCAAAAACAGAAAAATTGATAAACAAGTGGTAAAGTGTATAACAATGAACAAAGAACTAAACAAAATTTTTCAGTTAAGTATACAACATTTATTAGGAAAGTACACAACATTCTTTATAAAAGTTTACAACATTCTAAACAGGTATACAACAGGATTCAAAGAAATTTACACCACCATCTTCTCGAAATAAATTGCAATACCAGAAAAAAAATTAAAAACTAAATAACAGTAACCATAGAAATAAACAACCGAGCAAAGTATGTTCATGAAGAGGAAAAACAAATAACATGGAGAAACAAATGAAAACAATCAATTTTAAGAGCATGAACTAAACCTTCTGACTTTTGTGATAGACCTTCTGCTAGGGCGAGAAGAAATAATTTTGGCTTCACACAATAAAAGAGGAATGGTTTTGACTTCACACATTCAACAGAACTTTCTGATACATCGGGCTTTCCAACAATAGAAGGGTTTTTTGTTTCAAAAATGGAGAATGGGTTTCACAAATGGAGAAGGGATGCAGATTGAGAGAGAAAGAAGATGGTGAAAAATGGAGAATGAGTTTCAAAAATGGAGAATGAGTGTAGATTGAGAGAGAAAGAACACTGAAAATGAGTATAGATTGAGAGAGAAAGAAGCCTCAAAATTTCGATTTTAATGAGTGTAGACTGAAAATGGAGAATGAATGTAGATTAAGAGAAACAGAAGACTGAAAATGGGTGTAGATTGAGAGATAAAGAAGATTCAAAATAGGTTTCGCAGGTCCTTTTTTTCGTAAATTTTTTTCTTAAACAATGCGAAATGACGTCATTTTGCTTTCAACTTTTTTTTTTTAATGAAAATACACTATGAGATATGGTGGCCAAATGAAAATACACTATGAGATATGGTGGCTAGTTGGCCCCGTTGTTAGCCAAACAATTTCCTTTGTTGATTGCTTTCAAAACACGTACTCTTCATCAAAGAAGCAAACACACTCCATGTAAAGATAAACACACTTTTGACGTAAATTCAGTTTTGTACCAACACATTATCAGTGATATACGCATAAAAGCTTTCATTTTTGTTGAAAAGGCTAAAAAGAAACATAAGAAGTGGAAACAGAACTATCAGAAACTCCAAGATCCAGCTCATATCGAACTCATTGTGGCAACAGGATTCACGTTTTTATGAGAGGTTGGATGAAAAGTTACTCTATAACCTTGCATGCATCATGTCATTTCAGTTTCCTCCGCTCCACAGTTCTATATATTTGTTTCCACCTTGTCAAATCTCAACTTACACTTCATTTTGCTCGTGACTGGTGAGAAACTCACATACCCTTTATTGCTTTCTGTGTTTTTCTATTTTCATAATACGCTATTTTGAATCTTAGTAAGTTGTTTTATATTCTGGCTACCACTGTATCAGACATAGCACTCGTTTGCATTGCGAGTTCTTTTTCAATCTGTGTTTCTGCTTCACTTTTTTTATTAACTTAAGCTTATGTGCGTGTGATTTGTGAAGGAAAAGGAGAAGAACTATTCCTGGTTAAGAAATTTCGGTGCGATGATGTTTGGTTTACGTTGTCATGGATTATGGACACTGTGGACAGTTTTCTTTATGTCACTGTTACTATGGAACAGTGATGTTGTTTGTGAGGATTCCGAGCACATGATAGGGCTTGGAACATACGATATCACAGGCCCAGCTGCTGACGTTAATATGATGGGCTATGCAAACCCCAACCAAACTTCTTCTGGTATACACTTTAGGCTGAGAGCAAGAGCTTTCATCGTTGCTGAACCAAAGGGTAACCGAGTAGTGTTTGTTAACCTAGATGCTTGCATGGCTTCACAGATTGTGACTATCAAAGTGCTTGAGAGGCTCAAAGCTAGGTATCTTTAATAACTTCACTTTTTTGCTGTGAAAAGATTACTTTGATAAGAACCTGTAGAAATGTTTATTTTTTTTATCCCTATGCTACATGCATGATCGATCTTGTATTGTATTTTGTTTGACAGATATGGTGACTTGTATACCGAAAACAACGTGGCTATCAGTGGAATTCACACTCATGCTGGCCCTGGGGGTTACCTTCAGTATGTTGTGTATATAATCACATCTCGTGGATTTGTTCGACAGTCATTCGATGTCATTGTTGATGGCATTGAGAAAAGCATTGTCCAAGCCCATGAAAATCTCCACCCAGGATCAATATTTGTCAACAAGGGTAAGGACAATACTTCTTGATCTGTCTAGTAGGGTAGTTGATCTATACTAATAGGATTCTGGAGCCTTCTTACATGTGAGTGTGGTTCCATAAGCACCTCTAAATGTATTTGTGTAGCAGGAGCACAACACGTGCCCTCCTTCATTTTCACTCTTTTTTCCTGACATCTTTAACTGTATTATGAATTTGTATATCATTATTTATGAATTTGGAGCCATCAATGTGTTTGCTAGCTATTGTGTTATTTCTCCTTGTCTTTGATAAAATCACATGGTTTGAGATAAATTGTCTTCAACATGCAGGAGAGCTATTGGATGCTAGTGTAAATCGCAGTCCCAGTGCTTATCTCAACAACCCTGCTGAAGAGAGAAGCAAATATAAGTATGATGTTGATAAAGAGATGACTCTATTAAAGTTTGTTGATGATGAATGGGGTCCTTTGGGAAGTTTCAATTGGTTTGCTACTCATGGTACGTCCATGAGCCGCTCAAACAGATTGATTAGTGGGGATAATAAGGGTGCAGCTGCACGGTTTATGGAAGACTGGTGTGAGCGTAATGGGTCTGTAAGAATGGATTCTGTTGGATTTGAAAATGATGGAACCCCTCGAAGAGTTTCAAACATAATTCCCAGCCCTCAAGATAAACGTAAGTTTATTAGATTTTATTTTATTTGGCTACCATGTATTCATTGATAAAATAAGCAACTTCTTTTGTAATATGTTCATTACATAACTTCAGAATTTGTAGGTTTATATGCCAAGTGGATCCATTGTTTTAACATGTTTTTGCCTAGCAAGGTAAATGCCTCAAATGGTGGTTTGACCAAAGGATTTTTTTCCTTTTTGTGTTAGAATATATAAAAATATGTTGTCATAATTTAGAATATATTAGATTATCCTTTAAGATTACTTTATTACTTCTCATTATCTCTTAGTATTAATTACCATATTTCCTTATTTTTATCATGATTTCTTTCATAAATTAGTTAATATTATGATTGTTATAAAATATAAATAAAGTTTCTTAGGTTTTATGAACATATTGAATAAATCAATATATATTACCAAGTGTACTATCAGTGAGATTCACATTGGCTGCCAAAACCTAACATAACTCTCCTCCTTTATCTGCACTTGGAACCACCTATAATATCAATTCAGTGTTAATTTCATTCTTTTTCATCAACATGGCATTATAGCCTATTCTTGCCACTACTTGTAAAAAAATATATATACCTATTTTTTATGTATCTTATAATTGATTATCTGCAGCATATTGCAGTTTTAAACCAAACTTTTTTCTGATAAATGTGATACCAGGAGCACTTCTTTTTATATTATGTTGATTTCTCCTCTGGATGAAAAATACAATCAAGTCTTTATATAGATCCAAAATACTGCTATTAAAATGCAACTAAGTTCTATTAAAGGACCACTAAACTCTTGGCCTTTCTCCTACCAGAACTCTTTATCTTTCCATTGAATTATAAATTAAAACTCACTAAATATAGCATTTAAAGTTTATTCAACAAAACTCCCCTGTAAACTTAAATGCTTCTACCATCTGTCATACCAATCATCTTCTTGCACTTATCGAAGAGTAGTTTTGGTAGTGGTTTTGTGAAGATATCCGCAGCTTGATCCTGACTTGCCACATGCACCAGTTCCATATTTCCTTCTTTCACATGATTTCAAATAAGATGAAAACGAACATCGATGTGCTTGCTTCGTTCATGGTTTACTGGATTCTTTGCTAACTCAATTGCTGATTTGTTGTCAATTCGAATCACGGTTGCACCTAGTTGCTTCAGTTCCATCTGGCTCAACAGATTTCGAAGCCATATTGCATGACAAACACACCAGGATGCTGCCACATATTCAGCTTCACATGTCGAAAGTGTGACTATCGGTTGCTTCTTCGAAAGCCAAGTAAATGCGGTATTTCCCATGAAGAACACATATCCTGAAGTGCTTTTTCGATCGTCTATATCTCCGCACCAATCACTGTCGGAGTAACCAACCAACTTGTAATCTTCTGTTCTTGAGTAAAACATTCCAAATGACAATGTTCCTTGGATGTACCGGAGGATTCGCTTTAATGTTTCCAATGTGTGTATACTGGCTCCTCCATGAATCGACTTACAATGCCTACACTTAACAAAATGTCCGGCCTTGTACATGTGAGATAGCGAAGACTTCCCACCAAACTCCTGAATTCGCTTGCTTCAACACGTTCTCCTCCATCGAATTTCGACAGCTTTGTTCCTAGTTCCATTGGTGTCGAGACTGGATTACAGTTTTTCATGTTGTATTTCTTCAAGATATCCTTTGCATATGCCTCTTGTGATACAAAAATTCCTGTTTCTGTCTGTCGAACCTCTAGACCAAGAAAAAATCTCATTAGGCCCAAATCTGACATCTCGAATTCCCGTGTCATTGTGCTTTTGAATTCTTCTATCATCTGATCATTACTGCCCAAAAAAATAAGATCATCGACATAGAGAGCAACAAGTAACACGTTACTTCCATTTTTCCTTATATAGAGCGCATGCTCATATGGACATTGCTCAAACCCATTCTCTTTGAAGTATGTGTCGATACGTGTATTCCATGCCCGCGGTGCTTGCTTCAGCCCATAAAGTGCTTTCTTCAATTTCAGCACCTTCTTCTCTTCTCCAACTTTCATGTACCCGAGTGGTTGTTCGACATAGACTTCTTCTTCGAGTACACCATTCAGAAATGTTGATTTGACATCCATTTGAAATATCGGCCATTTGAATTGAGCTGCTTGAGAAATAAGCAATCGAATTGTCTCCATTCTTGCAACCGGAGCAAATACTTCGTCATAGTCAATTCCGACTTTCTGCTTCTATCCCTTCGCAACAAGCCGCGCCTTATACCGTTCTATTTCGCCTTGATCATTCATCTTTTTTTTGAATATCCACTTCACACCAATGGGTTGACTTCCTTTTGGTAATTCTGCTAGTTCCCATGTGTTGTTGTGTTCAATGGCCTTAATCTCTTCGTTCATGGCAGTTTTCCATTTTTCGTCTCGCAATGCTTCTTCAAAACTGATGTTTTCAGCATCTGCCAAGAGACATACAAGGTGCACCTCACTTGTCGAATCATATAAATCTTGGAGACTTCACATTCTGGGTTGTACGGGCTTATCTTCATTTTCAGAATCTTCAAGGTCTGTCGAAATGTTTATTGGTACAGCAACTGATGATTCTCCAACTTCTGTCAAATTGTTCCAGTCCCACTTACTCGCTTCGTTTATACGAACGTCTCTACTCACTGTCACCTTCTTGCTTATGGGATCGAATAGCCTATACCCTTTTGTCTTCTCATCATACCCAATGAATATGTACTTCTGGCTTTTGTCTTCAAGCTTTGTTCTTCGTTGGTCCGGTACGTGTGCATAAGCCACACTACCAAATACTTTGAGATGAGAAACTGTTGGCTTCTTTCCGCTCCATGCTTCTTGTGGTATTTGATCTTCTAACTTCGAATGTGGACATCGATTCTGAACATAAATGGCACATTGCACTGCTTCTGCCCAAAATTCCTTCGACATGTTCTTGCTCTTAAGCATTGATCGAACCATGTCGAGAACTGTTCGATTCTTCCTTTCAGCCACACCGTTTTGTTGAGGTGAATATGGTGCAGTTAGAAATCTCCTTATGCCCTGCTCTTCACAATAGTTCATAAAGACTGTCTAGGTATACTCACCACCTCTGTCAGATCGAACAGCTTTGATGAGTCTGTCAGTTGCCTTCTCCACCATTACTTTGAACTTTTTGAACACCTCGAATGCTTCAGATTTTTCTTTCAAGAAATAGACCCAAGTTTTTCGTGAGAAATCATCGATAAAGGAAATGAAGTACCTTTTTCCGCTGAAGGATTTTGGGGTAATTGGTCCACAAATGTCAGTATGAATCAATTCGAGAATTTGTTTAGCTTGATAATCTCCCTTCTTTTGAAATGAGGTTCTTAACTGTTTGCTAAGCACACATTCTTCACAAAACTTTCCTTCATAGTCCATGTCCGGTAGTCCGTGCACCATGTTCCTCTTTGCTAACCTTCTCAGGCCAGCATGATGTAGATGTCCAAAGCGAAGATGCCACAGCGACGCTTTGTCTTCGACTTTAACTTGCAAACACTTTTCTCGAACGTTTTTCAAGTTCAGTTTGTACATTCGATCTCTCCCCATTTCAACTTGAGCAATCAGATTTCCTAGCTTATCTTTCAAATGTAATATCCAATCTTTCATAAATATCGAACAAACATTTTCTGTGAGTTGCCCCAGACTCAAGATGTTGGTCTTGAGATCTGGTATATAATAAACATCTTGGATTGATCCACTCAAGCCATCCTTCTGTAAGTAGCATATTGTACCCTTGCCTTCGACCTTCACCTTTGACGCATCTCCAAATGACACATGACCATTCTCAATCTTTTGCATCTCTTTAAACAGATATTCGTGACCACACATATGGTTGCTTGCCCCTGAGTCGAGGTACCACAGAGTGTCATTATTGGTGCTGATTTCATTTTTAGCCATCAAGAGAAAACTTTCATTCGCTTCAGCTTCCAAAACTAGATTGATTGTTTCTTCTATCTTCTTTTCGACTCAGCAATCTTTTGCAAGATGTCCTACTTTACCACAGTTGTAGCATTTGTAGAAGTTGCATTCCTTCGCGTAATGACCATTCTTCCCACACTTGTAGCATTCGAAGTTGGAATAATTCAACCTGCCACCTCTTTGACCACGTCCTATGCCACGCCAATTTTGCTGGCTCGACTGTCCTCTCTCGAAGTTGCTACCTCGACCACTTTGACCACTATCATGATATCCACGACCACATCCTCTTCCTCCAAAGTTTTGAGAGTAAAGTACCTTTTCGTCTTTGATTGACTCATTGGTTTGATGTGCTTCCTCCTTCTTTTTTATCTTACATTGTTCGTGTGCTTCGAGAGAACCAGCGAGATCTTCGACTGAAAGCGTCAAGATATCCTTCGACTCTTCTATTGCACACACAATATTCTCAAATTTATCTGTTAAGGATCTTAGAATCTTTTCGACAACCCGTGCATCAGCCACCGTTTCGCCATTTCTAGTGAGCTGGTTCACCACTGTTTGTACACGCGTGATGTAGTCGATCTGATTCTCGACTCCTTCATCTCGTATCCTCTCCAATTCGCCACGAAGTGTTTGGAGTCGAACTTGCTTCACTCGGTCTGCTCCTTTGAACACTTTTTCCAACTTCTCCCACGCTTCTTTCGCCGTAGTTGAACCGGCAATTTTTTCAAAACCTGATTCGTCAACTGCTCAGAACAGCATGTACAGAGTCGTCTTATCCTTTGATCGCGTCTCTTTCAACGCTTTGTTTTGAGCTGCCGTATATCCCGCAGTATCTGTTGGTTCTTCAAATCCATCTTCGGTCACCTCCCACGCATCTAGAGATCCAAGAAGAGCTTTCATTTGGATACTCCAATTTTCGTAATTTGACTTTGTTAGTCGCGGCAGCGGCATTTGATTCATTACGTTTGCCATAAGCTCTGATACCAATTTGATACCAGAAGCACTTCTTTTCATATTCTGTTGATTTCTCCTCTGAATGAAAAATACAATCAAGTCTTTATATAGATCCAAAATACTGCTATTAAAATGCAACTAAGTTCTATTAAAGGACCACTAAACTCTTGGCCTTTCTCCTACCAGAACTCTTTATCTTTCCATTGAATTCTAAATTAAAACTCACTAAATATAGCATTTAAAGTTTATTCAACAAAATGAAACCTTGCTCTGTATATATGGTATAAAAAGGTCATCAACAGGTGGATATATGATAATAATAATTAATAAATGAAAACGTTTCTAACCTGACCTAAACTTTATTTATACAGATCATGAATGGCTGGAACTTGCTGCCTCATTCCAATCTCCTCGTGGTAAACGTGCAACCAAAACTTCAAGTGTTGCTAGACGTGTGAGAGGTGTCCTTAGCCAGGTTGACAAGCCTAGATTTGTATCTGCATTTTGCCAATCAAATTGTGGTGATGTTAGTCCAAATATACTTGGAGCTTTTTGTTCAGACACTGGACTACCTTGTGACTTCAATCACAGTACATGTGGAGGACAGAATGAATTATGCTATGGCCGAGGACCTGGGTAATTTTTTTCAATGCATGCTCAATGGCTCTTCAGTTTTACAAATTTTCCTATGTCTTTGTATGATTGCTAAGGTGTCTTCTATAAACTGATGGCAGTTACCCAGATGAATTTGAAAGTACACGTATTATAGGAGAGAAACAATTCAGAAAAGCCGTTGAGTTATTCAATGGTGCTTCTGAAAAGATCACAGGGAAGATTGATTTCAGACATTCTTTCGTGGATTTCTCCCAGCTTAAGGTAAATATTTCAACAGCAGGAGCTTCTAAGGTTATAACTACATGCCCTGCTGCAATGGGATTTTCATTTGCTGCTGGAACCACAGATGGACCTGGAGCTTTTGACTTTAGGCAAGGTGATGTTGAGGTAATCACTAATACAATTCTGTGCTTACCTATTTTCCTAACCTTATCTTCTTAAATGAAAAA
This sequence comes from Hylodesmum podocarpum, assembly GCA_026586105.1. Classification (NCBI taxonomy): domain Eukaryota; kingdom Viridiplantae; phylum Streptophyta; class Magnoliopsida; order Fabales; family Fabaceae; genus Hylodesmum; species Hylodesmum podocarpum. Next base: position 745,873 of record JALJEV010000519.1, on the reverse strand, counting down.
TATGTAGTAGACAACTGTAATACGCAGACAACTGATCATAAAATGTGATGAGAGAAAAATATATATATATTCGGTGATTGAGTTGGCCGTAGAGTAAAGTTGTTTTTAAATATTCTTTGAAAGTCCATGCTTATTTTTCTAATTGTATGACAGGGAAATCTCTTCTGGAATCAGGTCCGCGATTTAATTAAAAAGCCAGGCAAGGAACAAATTGACTGTCAACAACCAAAGCCCATTTTGCTTGATACTGGCGAAATAAAGCTACCATATGATTGGGCAGTAAGTTACTCATTTATGCTGAATATCAGGTGTTAAAATCTTCAGGCTCAGTTCAGTTATGTTCTGTGTCATCTGATTTGTAGAAAGATGAAAGATTCATGACGTAGAGATGTTTTCAACCTCAGTGCATTGCATTAACTTGATCACTGTTCTTGGCATGTCCACTTTAATTCCTTTATGATTCAAATTACCTCTAATAAAAGCTGATTTTATAGTAACACTTTTACATCTTGGAGTCTTGTTTTTTCTTCAGATAGATCATAGAAGTCCTAGTATGCATTCTCCAGTTTTTATTAAGACAAATGTTTTTCCAAGAACTGTATTCAATGTTTTTTGATGATGGAAGTTCCATGATTCTCTTCACCCATTTTCTGCCATACATATACTGCCTATTTGTTTTTTCTTTCTGTTAAGAACAAAACAATAATACAAGAAGAGTATAAAGAAGAAGAGTATAAAGAAGAGAGTAAAAGAGAACTCAAAGATTCAACGTGATTTGGCAAATTGCCTACGTCCACGGGCATATAATATGCATTTTCTTTTGTGTTGTGCTATGTGCTGCACTTAGAAGTTTTACACGGAGTTGTTTATATAAACACATAAGAGCAATTCCCCTCATCGTTTACTCGATGTGGGACTATACAATTATGTATTGACTAAAATCAAACTACGTTCCTAACACTTTCAACACCAAACATCTCTTCTTGCATCATGAAGCACTTTGAAAAAGTAAAACGTGTCGCTGCTAAAACAAAGAGACTGATTTCTGATAACTTTTACTAATGTGTTTATTCGCTCATGTTCCTTTGTAGGCTTCAATACTTCCAGTCCAGATCCTCCGAATTGGGCAGTTTGTTATTCTTAGTGTACCAGGAGGTAATAGCTCTAGCTTACTGCTAATTTCTGATAATGGTTATACTTGGAACTTCTATCCTTTGCATGTTGAAACATTTAAGTTCCAACTATCAACACCCTTAGTTGAATGAGAATATATTGATCTGCTTAATAAAAATCAAACCACCAAGTTTTGAATATCTTTGAGCCGAAAAGAAAAAAAATGTTGAACTGTTATTGGCACCATGATATTGGGTGCAATTCAAAGGATGGCTGCATCTTAGTTATTTGAGTCTTTCACTTTCTTGTGTGTCTAAATATTTTAAGGTTTGATATAATCCAAATGTTTTGCTTAACATGTTGTGCTATTATATTATATATCTGTGTATTAGATTTTTTTCCCTTGTAAACCTATATTTAAATTTATATTTGTATACAAGTATTTGTAGATTGCAAGACAATCCAATCTGGCCATTGTATTTCTTTGAGTGCTTCAAACTAATTGTAACTGTTTTCATTACGACAGAATTTACAACAATGTCTGGGAGGCGTCTTCGTGATGCAGTCAAGACAGTGCTAAGTAGTAGCAAAGACTTTGGTAGCAACATTCATGTTGTTATAGCCGGCTTGTCTAATACTTACTCACAGTATGTGACTACATATGAAGAGTATCAGAATCAAAGATATGAGGTAAGTTACAAGTTACAACTCCTGTGAAAAGAATCATGAAACATACAACAAATCTTTTCAGATTGCTATAGCAAAGAGTAAACGCTACATTAGTGGAAGTTGAAAAATGTTTAGTAAACAATTGAAATTCACATACAACCAGTTATAAAGTGTGAAAAAGGAGAAATACGTATATGTTCCGTAAGTGAGTTACCTGGTTAGTTGTGTATTGCAATTGGCTGTGTATTACAGTTGGCTGTGAAATAAAATCGGTGAAAATTTATACTTTTAGGAATGAAAGTTATTATCAAAGAACTTTATTTTGGCAAGAGATGTAACCATTATGTTGTGAAGCTTTATAACTTCAATTTTCATGTTACCAGGGCGCTTCTACACTTTATGGTCCACACACACTGAGTGCTTACATTCAAGAGTTTACAAAGCTTGCACATGCCCTCATCAGTGGCGAGCCAGTAGAAGCAGGTCCACAACCCCCTGACCTCCTGAATAAGCAAATAGGCTTATTGCTACCAATTTTGTTTGATGCAACCCCTCCTGGTGGTGTAAGGTTTGGAGATTGTAGCTCTAATGTTCCCATGAACAGTACCTTCAAGAGAGGTGACATAGTGAACGTTACTTTCTGGTCTGCATCCCCTCGCAATGACCTAAAGACTGAAGGTACATTTTCCCTGGTGGAATTTCTTCAAAGTAAGGATAATACTTGGGTTCCTGCTTATGATGATGATGACTTCTGTCTGCGTTTCAAGTGGACAAGGCTTTTGAAAATCAGTCCTTTTAGTCAAGCCATCATAGAATGGAGAATCCCACAGGATGTAACTCCTGGTGTATACAGAATGACACATTTTGGGGCTTCAAAGAGCTTATTAGGACCAATTACTCCTTTTACTGGTTCATCTAGTGCATTTGTTGTTACTTAGTATTAGTGGGGGCATACAGACTTATTATGTATGTCAAATGCTCCAAATGCTATTACTCTTGTATTTGGATTTGTGATGCAGAATGCATTAAATAAATCATTTATTATCAAATCTTCTTCATCTCCATGCTACAAATTCTCTGCAACTAACCAATCTCTCTTAAAATTCTTTAAACATCGTTAAAGTTGCATGTTTAATAGTTACATACATTAAATTTATTGAAAAATAATTGATAAACAACTTAAATAAGTAGACAATCAGACAAATCAGATATAAGATGTGAAAAGAGAGAAATACGTGTGTATATATATATATATAAAATGTGAGGAGAGAAATGTGTAGATATTCTGTGAGTGGGTTGACTGCATATTGCAGTTGTTAGCTTAATAAAGTTAAAATTTATTAATAAAGAATTCTAAACTTTAGATTATTTTGGCAGATTTATATTTAGTGATAGAAGTAACTTTACTTTGCGGTCAACTATTTTTTATAATTGTCTATTAAATATTTTTCATAGTTATTTTATTAAATATTTTTTATTGTTGTTGTCTATTAATATTTTTTTAAAATTTTTGTTGACGAGGATAGCATGAACAGATAAAAAAAGAGAAAAAACCTTTTCTCAATTTCTTTTTGAGTTTAATTTTAACATATTGTAAGTTACAATATTATCACAGTCTATAATTGAAGAATAAATTAAATTATATAACATGTAATTGTTGCCCGATTACATGTGAAGAAATGATTTATTTATATGCAATTTATTTTTTATAAGCAACAGCCATGCACTACGAATATATTTCAAATAAATAAATAAGTACAATTCCCTTTAACATTTATCTACCTTGCATCTATATATCTTAACAAAACAGTTTAGTGGGTTTTATTTAATTGAATATCAGTTTGAATTATGAATCTATGTTTAAAAACATTTATTTAAGAAATAGTTTAAACGTAATAATTTGTTTGAAAAACAGTGAAAAAATACTTTTAGTTGATTATTTGTTAAAAGAAGAGGACAATTTAAATTTATTTAACATTATTACAATAAAATAATAATAGCAATAATAATATTAGTAAGTTAAAAAGGATACCTTTTCATAATATTTTACATTTTTTTATCACATCATTTTTACTTACAAATATTTGTTATTTTAACTTTAAAATAGTTGTTGTTTTTACATCAAAATATTTTTACTTAAAAATATCATATATATGTCATTATATAAATACAAATTTTCTGTTCAATCTTTTTTCTTAGTCAAACAATGGAGGCTAAATGTCACTATTAATCATTTAAATTTAAAGATTTTTTTAGTTTTGATTTTTTAAGCTTAAAAAGTTTTAAATTAATTTTTTATGTTTTTTCATAGTCATTCAAATAATTCATTCAAATCAATTTGACCCTTTATATTTTTAAATATATAACTCTTTTCAGTCTTAAACATGCATAATAATTACTAAGAATCATTACAATTTTAAAATTTAAATCATAACAATAGACTTTTTAAAGAAAAAATTATTTAAATGACCAAAATATAATATTTCAAAAATATAAATAATCAAATTGAAATTTCTTAAATTTAATGTTCTAAAATAATAAAAAAATTATTTAAACAACTTATTTATTTTATCAGAATTCTTACCACAGCATCAATTTTAACTGCAGAATAAATATTCAGGAATATTCCCGTTAAAAAAAAAAAAGTATTCAAATCATATTTGTATTGGAACAAAGGAAATGGAATTTAAAAATAAACTTTTAATTTATTTTATATTTTCCAATGAACTATACGACGACGTTTTAGTAAGAACAGTATTCCAGTGTTAGAATCGCGTTTTTCCACCGGAACAAAGCAAGGTCTGTGACTGTGAATTTTGAAATAGTAGAATTTGAAGAAGAAGAAGAAGAAGAATTTGAAGAAGAAGAAGAAGAAGAATTTGAAGAAGAAGAAGAAGAAGATTCAATTGATTGTGAAAATGTCAGTGCAAGAGTACCTCGATAAGCACATGCTTTCTCGAAAACTCGAAGACGCCGTCAATGCCGCCGTTAGGGCCAAAACCTCCGATCCCGTTCTCTTCATCGTATATATCTCTCTCTCTTTCTCTGTCTCATCCTTTTTTAAACCTTTTTCTTCTCTTTTTCTCATCGAAATTTCTTACCGCAGTCGAATCACATGAGAAAATCAGTGCAATCGGTGATAACCAAAATTAAGGCGAGACAGATCCTCGATAGCAGAGGGATTCCAACTGTTGAAGTCGATTTGCACACTAACAAAGGCGTCTTCCGCGCTTCCGTTCCCAGCGGCGACTCCACTGGCATGTAAGTGTGTTTTGTTTATCATTCTCGTTCAATTCAGTATCGATTTTTGATTATTCGTTTCAGGTACGAAGCTGTTGAGTTGCGAGATGGTGACAAAGGTGTGTATCTTGGAAATGGCGTTGGTAAAGCTGTTAAAAATATTAATGATAAAATTTCTGAGGCGTTGATTGGTATGGATCCAACGCTGCAATCGCAGATTGATCAAGCCATGATTGACCTCGACAAAACTGAGAAGAAGGTACTTGAACGCTTCTGCGCTATGAACTCGATTAATTGTTTGTTATTTAGTGTATAACATGTTTAACAGAGTATTTCATGTTGTTTTGTTCAATGCTTATTTCAAAATGAATTTAGCTACTGATTAGGAAAATGTACTGTGAAAAGGTTGAATAGTATTGTAATATGGTTTTCCTCTGTTTTTCGAGTCCGTTTGTGTTTGGATTACTGATGAAAAGATAAAATTTGGTTGAACTCAACTTTGTGAACTTAGGTTTAGTAAAAACTTGAAAGTAGATTTAGTGTAACTTGATTTATGTTAGAGGTTTCCACGATCAGTGGAAAACTAAGAAAGAATAGCTTTGAGTTCAATCTCATTTTAGATGAAAATCACTTCCAACTCAATGAAAAAAAATACCAAACTAACATGCACAACTTTCAATGAGTAAAACCTCAATATGAGTAACTCAACTGCAAACGTATTTAAATAATTTGTCTTAACAAGATAGTTTTCCCAATTTTGTAAGATTTAATATATATATATATATATATATATATATATATATATAGTGTTATTTTATTTGTTTATTTCTGATTTTCTTTGCAGGGGGAACTTGGAGCCAATGCTATGTTAGCTGTGTCCATTGCTGCTTGTAAAGCTGGGGCTGCTGAAAAGGAGGCATGGCTCTTTGGCAATTAATATTTTTATAGATTCATTTAACTTTTAATCTGGAAAATAAGTATATATATTATGTTCCGTTATGATATCATGAAAATAAAAACAAAAACATATCAGGTTCCACTCTACAAGCACATTGCTGACCTATCTGGAAAAGTCAATCCAACACTTCCTGTTCCTGCCTTTACTGTCATAAGTGGTGGAAAACACTCTGGGAGTACTCTGGCCATCCAGGTATAGTTTCTGTTGCAGTGTAATTTCTTAGACATTTTCATTAGTGTTTTACTAGTCTTAGCTCTATAAGGGTTGTGTTTCGTTCCTCCAAAGAAACTAATGAACAGTGAATAACAGATGAATGTGGAAATATTTACATTATATGTCAAATCAATCATAAAATAACCTGTGACCTGTTATTTACTTTGGCAATATTTCTTGCAAAATTCATATTAGGAAATCATGATTCTCCCGATTGGAGCAAGCAAATTTGATGAAGCACTGCGAATGGGCACTGAGACCTATCAGCACTTAAAGGTGGCTTTGCTTTGTTTCTTCTCACCCAATCCTATAGCTTTTACTTTCTGTCTTTAGAGATTTTTTCTCATAATTTCACTCATTACAAAGTTTCCAAGCTAGAAACATATCAAGTTTTGTTGCATTGTTGTTTAGCTAGCTTACAATGGTTTAGATCCAATGCCTTTACTACTATAGTCTTTACATTTGTTGTTGTTTACAGCTCTTACTGTGGTGATATTTGGTTTTCATTGATTTGGCAATCCACTCTGTTGCTTTCCAGCCCGTATATATGTTTTCTCATCAATAATGGATCAGAGAATCCTATTAGTCACTTGCAGATATCATGTTTGAGCTGATACATTTATTTGTATTGTTGATGACGAAAGTACAGGCTGTCATTACAGAAAAATATGGTGCTCATAACTGTAATGTTGGTGAAGATGGTGGCTATGCTCTTAATGTCTCCAGGCAAGCATTTTATGTTATAGAATTATTGGATTTCCACAGTCTTGAAAATTCTTTACTGTTTAATAAAAGAACAAAACCTTTTTCCATTTGGTGGGGTCAGTTACATGGATTACATGGCACCATAGCTTTCGGTAAAATTTTCACTGTTAAGTGAATGTATAAAAGGGAAAGTCTCCACTCAAATAATTACTTTTGGAGGCATTTTGATTTTATTTCTACTTTTTAGCTGACTGTAAGTATCATCAGCTTTAGAGAAGCCCTGGATCTTGTGAAGGAGGCCATTAGCAGAACTGGTTACAATGAGAAAATAAAGATAGCTCTTGATGTTGCTGCTTTAAATTTTTGCATAGGTAACTATAAATCTCTGTCCCTTGTGTACTTTTAGAATCTTGAGAGGATGGAACTTGGTGATGCTTGCTTTATTATTTCTTATTGCTATTACAATGAGACTGTTGGGGCAGTGCTATGTTAACTGATTTATTGCATCATTTATGCAAAATACAAGCCTTTTATTTTATTTTGTTGTCATAACCAATTAAATTTAGTCTTTCCAAGAGATGTAAAATCAGCAATTTTATTTGTTAATAGTACTTCAATAATGGTATTTATGTGATCTGGTGTGTGGTAATTTGGCGGGGGGGTAACCACTTTAATTTGCATATTTATTTAGTTTGTGTAGTGTTAAATATTAGAGAAATGAAATTAGGGTTTGGAAGAGTCACTTTAAAAAGGCTGTAGGATGAGCATGGTGAGTGATTGTTATGAACTTTAATCTTTAAAGCTTGTTATCAACTTGTTGACATTCTTTATCATTATAATGTTTTATTTTGAATATTAATAATATGTTGATAGTTCATTATAGGACAGTTACTGACAAATATTTTTGTTATTTTACTGTTGACTGTTTTCTACTTTTCCTATTGTTAACACATTTTTCTGTGTGGCACCCTTCCTCACCTCATGGTGTTGGGAACCTTTTGGCTTTGGCTAATTCTAATCAGTTTATGCTGTTGTGTATGTACTTTGTCCTCAAAATAGGTAAAAGATATGATCTGGACTTCCAATCTCCTCAAAAGTCTGGACAGAATTTTAAGTCAGCAGAGGATATGATAGAGTTGTACAAGGAACTATGCTCTGGTAAATCATTTTATCTTTCTATTTTCCTGATGGGGACATTATAAATTATATAGCCTCTGCTTGTTTATTTTATAATTTTCTTTTTGAATTTTTAGAATACCCTATTGTGTCAATAGAAGATCCATTTGACATGGAAGATTGGGAACATTTTAAGCAATTCTCAAGTCTTGGGATTTGTCAGGTATTATTTTTTAATCCATTGTTGTTATGTTTTAGTTAATGCAAATTCAATATCTGTCCTGGTTAATTTGTGCAGCCAAAGATTTTGGAGATTACATGATGTGTTTTAATGATACCAATGGATATTTTTAATAAAAAATAATAACAAACTTATAGTTTGTGTATCAATGCCATATTGACTTATCAGTCGCAGTTGGTGGGATAGGGAGGAAAAATAAGATATCATATTTGTTGTCTTTTGTCACATTAATGTGGTCATGGGGTTGAGCATTAGAAAGGTTATTTGCATGTCACCACTGCGATATTTGAAAGAATATAGTTTATATATTGGCTAATGATTGGAACTCCTGTTTATATAATTTTCCTTCATCTGAATGGTTCTGCAGGTAGTTGGGGATGATCTCTTGATGTCAAATCCAAAAAGAATTGAGAGAGCAATAACTGAGTCTGCTTGTAATTCCCTTCTTCTTAAGGTAACTTACTGTTACTTCATTAACTTTCAACTTTGAATTTTTTTTCATAAATCATTTGGGAGGGTATTTTAATCCCCTCCTGTGTAATTTTTCTTCTATTTTGTTGAAGAAAATAAACAGTGAAATGTGATGATTTTCCATTGTAATCTAGGTCAACCAAGTTGGAAGTGTTACTGAGGTCATCGAAGTGGTGAAGCAGGCAAAGGAAGCTCATTGGGGGGTGGTGACATCTCATAGATGTGGGGAAAGTATAGACTCTTTCATTGCTGATTTATCAGTTGGCCTTGCTTCTGGTGTGATCAAAGCAGGAGCTCCTTGCAGAGGGGAGAGGCTAGAAAAGTACAACCAGGTCTCTTTCCGATTCTTAGCTGATGGTTTAACTGCATTATGGTCATGAATGCTTCGAAAACCAACCATATTTTGTGAACCCACCAATTTCTCTCCCATGGGAAGAAGGTGGCAGTACTCTATGCTAAGTGATATATTTGTGATATCATTAGTGTTTAGCTGATGAAATATTATAACCTGTCATTTTATTCATTGCTAGTTGTAAATATGCTAATTGTTTTGTGAGTCTCACTCTCGTGTAGAGATGAAGTTGATATTTGTCATGGATGTATGGATGTATGTTCGTTTGTCCTGGTAACTTAAAACGAAGGGAAAGCATGACAATTACTATCTGAATTTTGATGCAGTTACTTCGGATTGAAGAGGAGATCGGAGATCAAGCGGTTTATGTTGGTGATGACTGGAGGCAATAAGAATCAGCAATTTCTTCAGATTGCTCCTTCTTTTACGTTTGATATGCGGGGTTGAAGTTCATCACTGTACCATATTCATCGAACTGCTGATGTTCTATTGCCATAACTGCTCCTTTCATCATATCGTGCCTTCTGGGCTTTAGAAAATGTTTCAAAGAGTATTGAAGAATCTGTACAAGATAGTGCGGCCTGTTTATTTGTCTATTGTTATAGGGGACAGAAACTTAAACCAAACCAATGCTGAAGTTAAAGTTATTGTGGGCAAGTGATATTGGTTATAGACTTATAGTTATCCAATTCTTTGCATTGTTTATGCTCCAGCTTACCTCCTTTACAAACCTTACCTCTGGCTAAAATATCAACGGATAGAATTTATCATTTTTACCTTTATTTATGTTGTTTTCCTCTCGTTTTATTGCATCATATTTTATTGTTCAAAGTAGTAGACCCATTTCTAGTGTAAAGTAAATTTGTCTTTTGAAGTTGTAAGAGCTTCGCAATATTGATAAATTGGATTGTGCTGAAGTATGTACTCACTCCTTGTTATGCCTCCTTCGCTCTGCTTCCAAAATTTTCAATAAAAACTTCTTACTATAATCATCCTTCCAGATATGTCCACGGGTGAATTGAATGTGGAACTGTTTTGAAAGAAAAGATTGAATGCACTGACGCAATTCACGAGCTAGTTATGTGATAAAGAAATTTTGCACCAATTTTAATAATTATCACCCTATATTACATTTAATTGGTGACCATGAAAGAAAGCAAAGCAAATTGAATTGTCAATCCAAGCTCCAAATTGATCCACAATACCCAAAATACCAAAAAAGATAAAAATAAATGAGAAGAAATTGTTACTATACAATAAATAAATAAATAAACAAAAATATTCTTGATTACTCAAACAACCTATTTGATACCTATGAGCGAGAAAGAGAGAAGAGAAAAATGTATTAAAGGTATGTACAAACTAAAACATAAACTATGCTAATATTCTTTCAAATTTTACGAAATTTTGTGAATACTTTTTATTTTTTTGACACTTTTTATAAGTCTCACTTTAATTTATTAAACAATTGAAAAGTGTTGTGTAATGTTTTTCAAAAAATTAAGAAATTTAATATAAAGATAAAAAATATATATATTTATAGTCCCCTCAAGTCCGTGCTAAAAGGTTTCAACCTGTATAAGCTCGTGTATGTGAGACAAGTGCATTCCTTGAAGCCGTGATACAAATATACAATTGAGAAAGTTACCAAATCAATGAATGGTTTACTCAATCACTCTATAATACATATAAGAAGCTTTTAAGGGAAAAAGCACAAGATTGCAACACTAACCATGTGACCAGGTTGGTTGGTATGTGTTGAATGATTTGTATTATATAACAAAACCATGGATAATCATAAAACCAAACTCATCCACCAATCCATCATGATACCTTGAACTTTAGGATAAGGGCAGAATAAATATGCTCATCCACACATATCAGGCTAACAAGAAGAAGGGACCTGGATCACATGTTTCCCAAACATGTAGCATATATTATTAACTCCCCACTTGAACACTAAACACCCAAGAAAGCCTTGAATAACTTCACTCACTATCACTCCAAAATCCATTCCAAAATGTCCATGCATCATATTTAGATGGCATAAGAAGAAAATACTGAGTGGAAATAGAATATAAATGTTGGTAGTCAATTTTAATATGTATTAATTAGTTAATTAATTCACGTAACATATTTTTTTTTATTAATTTTTTTTCTTTTCTTCATTTTTTTTTACATTTTGTAAAATAACTAACTGGTTAGCTTGTACAGGAGTTAACCATCAAACATTTCTCTAAATAGAAATGTTTTTTTGTCTATTTTTTTTTTTTACATCTTATAAAATAGCTAACTGGTTAATTTATATAATTGTTAGCTACCAAATTTCTTTAAATAGAGACGGTTATTTAATTATCTTAATTTTTATGATTAAAGATTAACCGATCATATGTCATTATTGATTTATTTTAAATTTTTTCTCATTTCTTTAAATAGAGACGTTTATTTAGTTGTCTTATTTTTCATGGATAAAGATTTATGAACTATATGTCATTACTATTTATTTTAAATTTTTCCTTTTTAGGCTTTTGTTACCTTTGATCCACCACAGTTATCATTGTTTTCTACTCAAGAAAAAAAAAAACTATTTAATAAGTATCCCACCCCAATCTTTTCAAGTGCAAGCTACTCTAATTTCAATGATTTTACATAGTAAATTGTAGCTACCCAAAAACCCATATAAATTTATTAATTAGCATTGGAGTACAACCCAATCATTCAAGAAAAAAAAATCATAAAATTTTGCAACAAAATCTACAATATTAGTACACAACAAAACAAGACAAACACATGGGGATGATTGAGATATGAAGTGTGTAACTATGAGCCAAGTGACATTCTCAACGGTGCTCATTCAACCATGAAATTACAGTGCCAACTTGTCCCTTTCTTTTCTCCCAAAAACAAAAGAACGGTTCAAATTGCAAAATCTCTTTGAAAAACCCAAAACCCCATTCACAGTCTTACCCCCTATAATAATTCCTTCAACTTGCATTCTATTTTTGCACCTCTATCCTACGTAATATTCCTTGTCCTTATTTTCAATAAACTAAAAATAAAAATCAAATCTTGAATGAAATTGGTAATAATATCTTCACAATTCTGCATAAATAGACACCCCATTTGCCACTCACAAATTGTGAACCACACACTCTCTTATTTGTTTCCTTTTCACAACTGACACAGTCACACGTTCACAGATTCAGAGAGTGAGAGAGAGCAATGGCGTCGTCTATGGCTGCTGTAGGTTCTCTGAAAGTGCCATGCTCTGCTTCTTCTTCTTCCAATGTGGGAAAGAAAAGCGTTCCACGCAGCCTCTCATTCTCTGCATCACAACTCTCTGGAGACAAATTCTCCTTAGATTCAGTTTCATTGGCACCAAAGAGAGGTCACAATCCAGTGATTGTTACTCCTAAGGCCGTTTCTGATTCCCAAAATTCCCAAACTTGCCTTGATCCCGATGCTAGCAGAGTGCGTTTACCTCCTTTCTTCACTGCTCTTTTTTGTTCAAATATCTTATTTTTCAGATCCCACATCGATTAGTTATTTCCTCAAATTCAACATTTAAACAAGGAACAATCTTAATTTAAAAAACTTGCTTTTGGGTTCAGCGTTTGACCCATTAACAAACATTACTATAACTTCAAATTAGTGGCATAAAAATGAAATTTTTCCAATCATTTATTTGTTATATCAAATTGGAAAAAAAAGAAATTTTCAGATCACAATAGTGAATTTTGAATTGAGTGTGAATTTGTTCTTATTGCAATTTTGATGATGATGATGTTTGTAGAGTGTGCTTGGGATTATACTTGGAGGTGGTGCTGGGACTCGTCTTTATCCACTGACCAAGAAGAGAGCAAAGCCAGCTGTTCCTCTTGGAGCTAATTATAGGCTAATTGATATTCCTGTTAGCAATTGTCTCAACAGCAATGTCTCCAAGATCTATGTTCTTACCCAATTCAATTCTGCTTCTCTCAATCGCCACCTTTCCCGAGCTTATGCTAGCAACATGGGTGGCTACAAAAATGAAGGCTTTGTTGAGGTTCTTGCTGCCCAACAGAGTCCTGAGAATCCTAACTGGTTCCAGGTATTCAATCTGTTTTTTTATTTATCTTGTCATGTTCATATTTGAAGATTGATTCCCTTTTGTGATTGTTTTTACTTATACTGATATTGATCTGAGTAAATAGTTTTGCTCTGGTAATGTTATTCAATTACAAATTATTATGTATGATAAGTTTGTTAATTTTTAGAATAATTATCTTGAAAGTCATGCCTATCATGGTTTCAGATTGTTTAAGTTGTTAGATGATAGTGCATGGAAGTTAAACTTTATTGAATATCTTTTGGTTTGGTGTTTCTTTTTTCAATTGTTATGTACCTGAGTATTTTGGTACTTCTGGGTGATATTTCAATAAGCTTGTTGTCATTGTTTCAGGGTACTGCAGATGCTGTGAGGCAGTATTTGTGGCTTTTTGAAGAGCACAATGTTTTGGAATTCTTAGTTCTGGCTGGTGACCATTTGTATCGAATGGATTACGAGAAATTTATCCAAGCTCATAGGGAAAGTGATGCTGATATCACTGTGGCTGCATTGCCGATGGATGAAAAGCGTGCCACTGCATTTGGTCTAATGAAGATTGATGAAGAGGGGCGTATAATTGAATTTGCTGAGAAGCCCAAAGGAGAACAGTTGAAAGCTATGAAGGTAAGCCAATATAACATGCATTGTATGCTGTTATTTGTCTGAAGATTTTTAGCTAAACAATTGCTTAAAAATGCCTGTCATTTTTCTCTACTAGGTTGATACTACTATTTTGGGTCTTGATGATGAGAGAGCAAAGGAAATGCCTTTTATTGCTAGCATGGGTATATATGTTGTTAGCAAAAATGTGATGTTAGACTTGCTCCGTGATAAGTTTCCTGGTGCCAATGACTTTGGGAGTGAAGTGATTCCTGGTGCAACTTCTATTGGACTGAGAGTATGTGTTCCTTCTAGTTGTTTAATAAGGAGAAAACTTTCTTGTCATTTTCATATGCATTTGTTGAGAATATTCTAAGGCATGTTTGTGTATATTCACAGGTGCAAGCTTACTTGTATGATGGCTACTGGGAAGACATTGGTACAATTGAGGCTTTCTATAATGCAAATCTAGGAATTACCAAAAAGCCTGTGCCTGACTTCAGGTAAAGTATATATATACTATAGGCTATTTGATATGATCATCATATTGTCAAATGTATTTCAATGATAGCATATTGGTTATGATGTTTATGTGTTCATTATTTTGGGATGTTGATTACAGTTTCTATGATCGATCATCTCCAATTTACACCCAACCTCGGTATTTGCCTCCATCTAAGATGCTTGATGCTGATGTCACTGATAGTGTTATCGGTGAAGGATGTGTGATTAAGGTAAGTTTATCGGAACCTTCACATTCTACATATATGTTTTATAAAGTGAGATTTATACAATTCATAAGAAAGATATTAAATATAATGAGCTAAATTTTTATTTATATGAAACTAACCATGTTTCCATTTTTTGTTCCATAGAACTGCAAAATTCACCATTCTGTGGTTGGTCTTCGATCTTGCATAGCAGAAGGTGCAATTATTGAAGATACATTATTGATGGGGGCAGATTATTATGAGGTTAGTAGCTTGCACTATTATGTGTAGTATTTCCAAGTTTTAATAGCCAAGTCTCAAACTCACTGGGGTTGGCCTAGTGGTAGGAGGTTTGGATAGTATGCATAAGATTCTAAGTTCTAGTTTTATTGTATCATTGTAAACCAAAAAGAAAAATTGTCAAGATTTCACATATGAAAGTGGTTGAAATACTTAAATATTCAACTCGTCGATTGTAAATGCATGTGAATAAGGTTGATAGGATTTGTTTTAATTTGACTAGCAGTACTAACTTCTAACTTCAACATTGGTTTTCTGATTTTTGTGTTCCAGACTGATGCTGATAAGAGGTTTTTGGCTGCTAAAGGCAGTGTTCCAATTGGTATTGGCAAGAACTCTCATATCAAAAGGGCAATTATTGACAAGAATGCTCGAATTGGGGAAAATGTGAAGGTAATAACTAATCAAGTAACTGTTATAGAAAATATAACAATTCACATAACTTTTCATATAATCATGTAACTTACCAATAAAAAATTAATCCTGATTATGTATACATGACTCAGATTTGCTCTTCACTCATAAAAATGGTATTCTCACTAAATATATTGATATTCTCATTCATACACTGTTTCCATATTTAGTTTACAGTCATGTTATGAAAATTTTCAAATCTAAAGTTTTGTTCCAATGCACAGATTCTCAACAGTGACAATGTCCAAGAAGCTGCAAGGGAAACAGAAGGTTATTTCATTAAAAGTGGGATTGTCACAGTGATCAAGGATGCTTTGATTCCCAGTGGAACTGTCATCTAAATCCTCCAAACCTCCTTTTTCTATCCAAATCCTAATGGTGACTGTGGATCACATTTTCACGTTTAACTAGGCTTTCAGTTTCATGATAGATAGTTTTGGCCAGTTGTTTGTAAATAATCAATTGAATAAATCTTTCTTTTTTTCATATTAACTATAAATGCATTGGGCATGTTCTTTCACACATGGCAAGGATTATTCTCGGTTATTTAGTAATAACAAAAATGGAAAGAATATCAGAACTACAAGAGACACTATAACCTGTTATGTGATATCCGGCTAGTTCAAGACCCAGTTAATTTCTCAATTAATTTGTGTAGTTTGTTTGATTTTTGAAGAATAAATCTTTAGGGAGATAAGAAGAATATGTTTGGTAGCTAAGAAATGAATAAGTAAGAAATAGAAGATGAACAGAAATATGGGAAATAGAAGAGTGAAAATAACCAAGGAATATACACTTAATCAACTTACTCAATATATATGTATTTATCTATCTTTACATTTTATACATATACGTCTCTTTTCATATTTTATAACTGGTTGTGTGTATTGCAGATACCTACCAAATATTTTTTGAATGAAAATAAGTGAAAAATGAACTTGGTTTTGACACATGAATGAATATATTTCTGTCAAACAATTACTGAACTCTTGGAAATTTTGTTTCTAATCTACAGTTTATTATTTAAGTTACATTTTTTATTTTTATATAAATATAAAATACAAAAATAATATAATTATAATTTTTTTATTGAATAACTGTATGAAATTTTTATATTGACAATGAAAAAAAATAAATTAAACTCTAGTTTAAATTATTTAAAAACTTCATTTTAAAAAACTTCATCAATTCGGCCCAATTCAATGGACCGATTTATCCCACAAACAATCATTCGTCATTCTAAAATGATCTAATTGAAGAAAACCGGAACTTTTTAAAACGAATAGGATGGACCCAGCAATAAAACAACTCATTTTATGGACAATATTGCAAAAAAAAAAAAAAAAAAAAAACACTAGTAAGAAAATGGATTGACTTTTGTACACACTCTTGTCAAATACTTCTAATTGTAATTAATTCATAAAATACTTAATTTCATTCAAGTCTAAAGTTTAAAATAGATGATGTTATAAAGGAATCATGTGATATTTTAAAATTAATCAAATAAATATAAAATCAACAACAAATCGTCAAATAAATATAAAAGCAATCTTGTGACATTTTAAAACTAGCAAATATAGTAAATATCATTTTCTGAAATTTAGTCAAAAACATTGTTTATGCCAAATATTGATATATTCTCAGAACTAAAAAAATTCAGACATTGAGATGATGTTTGAGATGTTAGACAATGAAATGGAAGGAAATTGAGTAAATAATTACAATGACTCAATAGTTAAATATGAGATTTGAGAATCACATTTACAAAAGTATACATGTGAGTGAGAATATATACATATATGTCTAACTAAAATGTGAATAAAAAATGATTTAAGCACACATATTCAGGTTGAGTGAGTACTGAGAACCTTTTAAGCTTGACTCATATTTCCATTGAATTGGACTTTTTTCACAGTTTGTGTGGCTGTGTTGAAGACTGCAATACGATGTCTGTGTGGGTCTGTTATCTGTTCTGATTTTGAATGTTCATAGTGTATGTAAAGACTGTACTTGCTGTACCTTACTCTGTAACATATATTCAATTCAATAGTTTAGACAATTTATGTAACTGTCATTTTTTCTCTTGTCTTATGAACGAGACTAGTGTACGGTGACTTTGCCTTTGAATTATTACTTTCTTATATTAAGTACAAAGTTCATACTTTTTAAGAACCAACCAGTACAGTGATAATTCATCTTTATTTGTGTTGTTATTTCAATCTATAACATTTAACTATAATGAAATAGTACCATGCTTTTTAGGTTGTTCCATGCTATGCTATTAAAATATTTTTTCTTTTGAGGATAAATAAATTTTGAGAATATATTAAAGTATCATGTTATCTAGAAATAAGGATATGTTATATCTATATAAGTGAGGTATAATTCTTTTATTATTTAGAATTGATGAAGATGTTTAAGTTATATGTTATTAGAATGATAATGAATCCTTTTTTAATAGTATTCACACTTCTCGATGTTGATGAGTGTATTTTACATCACTAGAATCTGGACCCGATAACAAGTGAATTAAGTGTAGATAAGTATGTTAAAAATCACACATCATCTCATCTACAGATAGAATTTAGATCCGAAGATGAATGACTTAACCATCTACTATAATTTTATATAAATTAGACTTAATCACAAATTAAAATGTGAATTATGACATCTGGAACTTCCAATAATATCTAAAAGATGATATATAAATTTAATCATTTACATTTTAAAATTTTATTTTTTTTTATAACACCCTACCGTTCATATTAGTGCATTTAGCCTATAAATATCTATTTAAATTTTAATTAACTTTATGTTTACATGTTTTATAATTAAGATTTTATATACACAAATATAAATAGAAGAATATATTCATTTGTCTAGCTGCAGTGTCAACACTGAAGTTGTAGCACGTAATTCGATATTATATTAGATTATATTCCGTCAAAAAAAATTTACAAACAGTGATACTCATATACTAGCATTTATATTATATAGGAATAAAATCTTAGGTTTCTAACTAGCACTAAATTAACATATACATTAATGACGAAACAAAAGAGTGTTGTTTACGTAAACATATAGAAAGTCACAGTACAATAATATTCTAGTTTTAGCTATGCTACTATCACTACATGACAAAAACTCATCATTGTGGGTAGAATTCATGAAAATACTCTGCTCATATGAAAATTACAAAAAATAGATTAATTAAATTTTATTCTTTACAAAATTTTAATACATATTTACTCTTTATATAGATTATAACTAATATGTCAAAATATTTCAAAAAATCTAAACTATGTATATTTACCCCTTATTCATGGTGAAATTATTGGTCTCCTAATCACTTATTTATGTTTATTATAAATTTATGTCATGTTTAACATAGAAAAGCATAGAAAAGAAATTATTTAATATATGTATAATTTATATTTTAAAAAAATATTTAATAGATAATTAAAATAAATATTTGATAATTAATTAAAATATATAAACAATTAGATAATTAAATAATTAAATATAAAATAAGAAAAAAACGAAATATATATACATATAAACATAAATTAAAAAAATATAAATATATGTATAAATTTTGTGAGTAAATTATCCAATAAATTTTATATTATAATTTGTGGTAAAATAAAATTATAATTTAAATTTAAACATTCAATTACTTAAAATTGACGTAGCATAAAATTAATCTAATGATTTAATAAGATAAAAATAGATTGCAAAAGATCATAACGAACTTTAATTTTTATTAATGAAATATTAATAATTAATATAATCCATTGATAAAAAAACATTTAAGTAACTTTTTTTAAATATTTTTATATTTTAAAAATCATATTAAAAGTGTAGAACATAGCTATTAAATTATAAACCAAATTTAATAAATTTAATAAAAAATTTAATTAAATATAATAAATTATAATTAATTAATTATATAAAATATTTTATATCTGTATATTTGAATTTTTTGTAATTTAAAAAATAATAATAATAATAATAATAATAATAATAATAATAATAATAATAAATGAAGTGTGGGGAGAGAGACAGAAGCTGACAGGTCTAGTACTGGTATCTAGTGCCTAGTCTCTCCTGCAATCCATATAGCCATTAGCTTTCCAGTACTCTGCATGTATTGCATGCTTTCCTTTTCCCTTTCATTTCCTTTCTCTTCTTCTTTCTTCTTTCTTCTTTCTTTGGCTCCTTCTTCGATGTTTTTCTCTCTCTCTTTCTCTCTCTTTCTCTCATATTTCTTTTCAATCCATGCCTCAACTCAAGGCTGTTTGTTCTGTTACCACATGTGATTAAGATAGTATTTAAGACCAGAATCTTACACTCTCTCTTCCCTCATCTTCTCTTTTTTCAACTTAGATACATATCTTCTTTCTTATTACACTCTTTCCTCCACCTCACTACACCATTAATTCATCTCTTTACATACACTTTCTTCTCTTTTTTCTTTATTATTTTTTGCTGTTAATTCTTTAATCAAAAATAAAGATTGTGAAGATTGTGAAGACTAAACTCTAGCTTTAGTTGAGAAAAAAGTTTTGTATATTTAACTTGTTCTCATGAAAGTGTTTTGAAATCAGTCTTAATTCAAATTTACTTCAATTTGGGTAATTTTTATTACCAAGACATCTTCAATATAATGTCGGATTAGGTGTCTTAAACTCAACACTTTAGACCCAAAATAATTTTATCTTTACTTAGACTTAGTCATAGTAATTTTCAACATTCATCACTTTTGTAAAATATAGCATATTTCTCTCTTTATTTTGACATAGCTGTTAAGGGATATTATAAAATTATTATCCATTAAAATCAATCTAATAATTATTATAAAGGTTAGTTTTTTTTATAAATTATATCATTATTTTTAATTGAATTAAAGTATTTTTTATAATTTAACTGAGATTAATAGTCAAAATATGAAGATCAATTTAAAAATTAACATCTCTTGATTAATATTTTTCTATATGTATAGATTAGAAATCAAAATCTTAATTATATATTTAAGCGACAACATTACAAGTCAATCATATTGTTATATTACATACATAAATTATCCTGCTATGTAATCATATAATTCTGAACGTATTTTAGATCAAAATAATTTTAAATAGAAAAATAACTTGTTTTTTTTACATTTTTTTTAATGAAATTATGTTTCCAGGTGTATTCATTTTACATGGAGAAACACATGCTAATGTACTAACAAAGCACTTCAGTGGTCAAGACTAAAGTGATCATATTTTGACTCTTAAGAAATGAGAGAACAAGTTGAATGGTACTTAAAAAGAAAAATACTTTTTGGTACATGACTGCACTTGACTCTATAATATGGTACTTTTTTCTGTTTTTTGATAGAATAAAGTTTAGATTCAGAAAATCATCAACCTTAACAAAAAAAAAATTATAACAAAAATGCATGTCTTCTGCTATTAATTGTTCTCAATTTAAACCACTCCAGATTTTGCAGAAGGAGAGGAAGGACTGAAATCTTTATCCATCAACTCCTATACTATAAATTTTATCTTTAATTTTTTTAATAAATTTTATCTTCTACTGATTTATATATATAATACTAATTTATTTATTAAACTTATATGTAATTAAATATTTAACAAAAAAAAAATAGTAATATACCACTTCTTTTTAAGAGAAAGTAATATAATACTCTAGTTTAGAAACAGTCTAAGTTAACATTATTCTGTAACATTCTTCTGTCGCGTCAGCTATTTCGATATATGAAGATTTAATACATGAAAAATTAATTCTATATATACAACAATTTAAAATACAACTGTATAAAAAATGTCATCTAATAACGCATTCCATAATAAACAAAAAGGGAATATTTAATGTTTTAATTTTAAAAAAAAAAAAACATTTAGTACGTTTTTCCTTACATAGTCAAGATAAATGTTGTAAAGATCTTTAAAACTAGTATAATTTATATTATTAAAGGAATAGACTTTGTAATCAATTAAATTTTAAAAAAATTAAGAATTAATTAATACTTGTAATGAAAAAAAGTCCATAATACTTTTAATTAATAAAATCTCTTATAAAAATAGATATAAACACTAACCATCTATACATATAAAACCAAATCCATATCACTTATAAAAAAAGTACATATAAAAATAAGTTCATGTAAAAGAAAAAAAAAATGACTGGAGTAGTATTAATAACCAATTAAGTGATAGGATAATTAGACATGGAAAATTAAAAAAGTGAAGGAAAAGAAAATAAAAGATTATGAATTCAGATTTAATAATTCATAATCAATATTTGTCGATAAAAATAAAATAACAATGACTAATTGGATGAGATAATTTTTTGTTTAACTAGAAAGACTTGCCCTTAGGGTGTGGATACATGAATAGACAAAGTGGGTTTTGGTGAAGTCACTATTAGTTTTAAGTAGTAACAATGGCTGCTCATGTTCACATGGTGATGATCTGGGTTCTTACCATTTTAAGGTTGGTGCCTAATAATCTCCTCAGTTGTTTCTATGTCTTCACCATCACAATTGGTCACTCCAATTCCATCATGTGTTTCTCAGAATCCTTGTCACATTAGTGAGACTATCTTCCTATGAACATCAAGAGCTTATTTGATTTTTCATATTATAGGCTATGGAGTTAACAACTACAATATTTTCAACTCAATTATAGCCAGTTTATTTTCTATGTCCTGTAAACATAAAACAAGGGCTTGATTTAGAACTATGTCAATAAAATAATACTTGTTGGGAAAATTTGTTTCTTGATATATATAATGTGCTGTTAAAATAAGCTTCTAACACGTTAATAGAGATTATGATATCTTTCTATAAATTAATTAATGAAAATTTTATTTTTTACTAATATGTTTCTCTTTATATTTTTTTCATAGAAAAGAATCCAAACTAACAGTATAAAAAAGTTAGTCAGAATAAATGCCAGGAATAAACTCCTTGGATATTTTTGACTCCTGAATATTGTGGATTCATCTTTGCACTAAAATTTTTCACAAGATACTGTAGAAGAATTTGAATTAATTAATAGTCATATTCCTTTTCTCGTGTTATGTATATAGAAGAAAAACATAAATTAACTGTAATAACTATGACACAAATTATCATTCTTATACGTAGTTTATTTGCTTTATTATATTTTTCATTACAAAAAAGAAAGATATAAAAAAAAAATTCAAGAATTCCTTACACACTATAAATTGTCCAAAGCCAATGTTTAGATTAATTTCATTGCTCTCTAACTAGCCTTTGTTTCTTTTTTTATCAAGCATGACTAAATGAACCATGAAATAGTTTTTTTTTTTCCTTAAGCAAATTAAAGTATATAACTTGCAGCAGTGACAAATTTTCTCATTTAATATAAATTTCAGGGGGGACAAAGAGCAGAGAGGATAAAGATGTTATTCTATTCAAAAGTTTCAAAGAATAAAAGGTAAAGGTGATAGGATTAGAATCTTGACTTCACCAAGATTTTCTAATGATGTAAAAGTGAATAGACTTGGTCCAATGACGGACTTGAATGAGTAAAAAGTTGCAACACTTTTTTCTTTCTAAAGTTTATATAATATATAGTAACATTCTATGAAAACGTCATTATTAATGAATATAAGTAAATGCATGGTAAAAAAAATTAGGTGCATCACAAATTTAGAATAAATCAGGAAACCTTGTTCAATCAATCCATGCACTTGAACTCAATAAAACTCAAAGCAAATGGAAAAAGATAAAGGTCATTTTCCTAATTCAAGCATTCATTTTGTGAGAGAAAGATAAAGGTTACTAGAGTTGCAAAGTTATTGATCTTTTGGTTGTTATGCATGTGCTTGGAACCAATATAACAAATTGAAACTATCATGTAAAATTTTACTTTTTCCTTCTCTAGATTATAGAATCTAGAGACTCGATTATGGGTGGATATTAATCATTGTAGAGTATATGAACTGGTCATAATAGTGGCACAAAAATGAGGGACACTAAATTCACGCTTACTTTTGTTTTAAGATTATTGCTATGACCATCCAAGATTTTCTCTACTTGGAAACTAGTATTAAATTGGAAAAAGTAACATTCACTAGTGTTGTGCTTTCCTTGAATGATCACAATGCAAAAGTTAATTTGAATGGAAATCACTCAAGTGTGGAAAGCAAAGCTAGAGATCCAAGACAAATATTTGTTCTTTGAATCTTGGATCACTGCTGAATTGAACTCACCATGATTTTAAGAAGAATGCTTGTTTTTTTAGATGAATTCATTATAATTTTAACCTAATTTTCAAAAATAATTTAGACATATTATTGTGAAGTTTAACAATTATATGAAGAAAGTGAGAAAGAAGAAAAAATTAAAAAACAAGAAAATAGTGATTTCATTAATGTGCAATAGTGTGCAATCAATAAAATAATATAAATATATAAATAATACAAAAATAACTAAACTACCCATAAAACAAATAAAAAAAATAAAATACAAATACACTGTGAGATAATTTGAATATAAGAGAATTTAAATTAATGTAAAAAAAGTAATATAAAGATAAATTCTATGATACCTAAATGGTAATGTATCATCTATGCAATAAACCAATTAAAAGACTATTTAATTGTATATAAAACAAAAGCATTGGATCTAACTCATATAAAATAACAGCATATTATATATATATATATATATATATATATATATATATATATATTAAATAAGGACTATTCAATGAACAAAAATAAAATATAATTGTGTTGTGAACTGGCAAAATAAATGATTGTTGAACAGGCCCATTTCATTATTTAAACATACATGCACAGAACTACTTTCATGCAAGTGGGATGTTTCACTTGATAATTTAATCATAAATGATTTCAAAATATTATCTTTTGTGTAAAAACATTAAATTTCACAAATGGAAAAGTAACATTAAAATAATAAATTTCACCAATCGAAAATCCACTTGATGACAAAACTAGAACATTAACAAAAATAAAAATACAGAAAAGAGGGTTAGTTTGAGGAGGACCACTACCAGGTTGCATTGTAAGCTGGATTTTAAAAACACCTGAAGAGCATAGAACAGTTGAGTTGCTATAACTCCATTCAAATACCAACCCACAGCCATCCTACCAAACAGTGCAAAAACTTCTCCATAAACCACAAATATCATAAATGTAAGGAAAAATTTGTATTATGTTATTATTATTATTTTAAATTGAAAGGGTTGTTTATATAAAATAAAATAAAATAAAACACTTGCTTGGATACAACATGTTAAAATTGAATTTGAATGAATCTGATTCTATAACATTGATTTTAAAATTAATTTTAAAGTAATATAATTTATGTTTAGATATTTTTATTATAAAATTAATTGTATATAATATTGTGATCTAACAATAATAACTATTAAAAAATATTTTAACTCCTAGTCAATTTTGAATCAAATTAAGTCTAAATAGTTTCTGATTGTATATTTAAATTTGCATAGTTAATCACATTGTTATTTCTCCCAATAATATTGAAATATGTTGAAAATAAAACATATCAAAACTTATTTAAAATCTATTCTAAATTTATAATTAATTTTATGATATGAAAATAAATACATTAAAACTTCCAAATCCGACTAATCTTATATTCAAGCATTACTTTTCTCATTGAGGTTTCAAATACTTCTATAAATTGTTTTCAAGTTTGAAAGTTTTCTTGCCTTAACATAAGATCATAAATAGTTTTATATAAATACTTTTTAAGTTCCAAAATTTTCCTTTTCCTCTGTACCTAACTGTTTTTCTTTTTAAAATTTTCCTTTTCTTCTGAACTTAACTGTCTTTCTTCTGAGTTCTGAGTACATTAAATTGTAGTTAAGATCATTTCAACGGTAAAATTTTTCAAGATACTTATTAAAGTGATTGAGTTAAAATTATTTCTATAAAATTATATTCAATTAAAAAATTTATATTTAGAGTTTTTCATGTATAACTGAAAAGACAATATTAATTTTAATATCAAATTAGATATAAATCATGTTCAACTTAAGAAAATAAAAATGAGTTTAAATATTGTGATTAGAAACCAAACATGGTAGTAATTAGGTTTGAGTAGAGTTTTGGAATAGCCATAATACTTAAACCAAACACACATGTAGAGGTTTAGTTTAAAAGTGAGATAATGGAGAGGTATTGAAGGCATATGATATAAGAAGAATTGGAGAGACACTCTTTTGGGTCCCTCACTTTGTGTCCTTATCTTCTGCCTTTTTGTCCTTGTTCCCTTCCGGTCTGGTCCTCCTTCCTCACTTTTATAGCCTCCACCCCTCACTTCACTCACTCATGTCTTCTTCTTCTACTACTACTGATTCTTCTTCGTCATCATCATCACCACCTACTTCAACCCCTTATGATGCTGTTAATCTTGATATTGCTGGACCTAGTAACACAAGGAGAACATTTCATTCTGAAGGCTCTTCTTCCTCTCGTCAACGTGTCATGAATGAATCCTTTCCTGAACCTTTTCTTGAAGCTTTGGCCATTCAAGTTGCCCTTGATGCTGTTAGCCTCCATGGTCGTGTTGCTGCTGCTCCTGCACTCGCCATGCTATTTCGGGTACTTGACACTTCTAAACTTTTGACACTTTTCTTTTCATCACATTTGGTTCTTTCTATAATAAAAAAGAGTGTAAAGATTTTATTTTATTTTGTTTTCTTTTTCAATCATATGTTGTTCATTATGGTGTGTTTGTTTTACTAAATCTTACAAAGGATTTTTAGTTTGCTTAAAATGAAGATTTGTAGAATCTCCAGCATGTGTAACTGAATAGCTTTTTCAGTACCGAAACTGGACAAAATATTGGTCAAGTCAAACGTGAAACTAGCATTGCAACCTGCAGATGCTGATTCTTTTTATTTTAATAAATTAACAACATTATGGATTTAACTTATTTAATTATATATTATAATAATATTATTATATGTATACTTTGTAACCTATTCTTTTATTAATTTGTTTGGTATTTTATTCTTTGAATACATTGAACACAGTGGATAAGGGAAGATGAGTGGGGGTTTAGGTTTTAGTTGAAGATGCTTTGCAAGCATCCTAGAAGGAACTGTTCCAAGAAAGGAGTTAGCTACTTTACGTGGGTCTTTTTCAAATTATATGTGTGTCCCTTTCAAAAAAGGGTGTGTTTTTTTCTTGGCAATATGTTTGTTCTTTCTTCCTCTTCAAAAATGTATAGTTTTGGACCTTCTTTTTACAACCAATGAAAAGGCTTACATTGGCTTCGAATTTGCTGTTTCCCTTTCTTGGCATGAATCCTTTTTGACTAAACTTTTTCCTCCTATCTAGGCTACAAGATCCATTGCATGCCTTTCTATCTCAAAATATGTATATACTATAACTTTTTTCTTTTATTTCGTTCACCAAAGAGTTTTGTTTTCTTAAATAACATAAGAGGGAGACACATATAGTTATTTATGTTACATTACAGGCGTCCTTGCAATGTACCATTTCTATATATAGTTAGTGTAAATATTATAATTTTATCCACACCTAGATTCAAGTTGTTTGCATTTATATATATTTTGGGAGTACACTATTTATTTTTCTTCTGCATATATTATTGAGATTAGATTAAGTATACTGTGGAAGTAAATCATCTCTCTCTAATCATTAGTTCGTGTTCAAAGAGCTAGCTTTTGATTGCTTGAACAAGCTTATTGTCAAATCTGGAATTAGTTTTTGAGTTACATTAATTAATTCTTATCCAGGAAAATAATATTTGAATTTAATTACATACTGGCAAATAAAAAAGAGATTTCAGTTACAAAACTCTTTGAACTTTGTTAATAATAATATATTTTTTTGGCCGATGGAGAAAATCATTGACATTTGTTTTTGGGTATGTGATAAACTTTTTGGCATCTACTCAATTAGGGTTTCAAACAATTGAACTAACAAGTGATTAATAGTTGGTTTATTAATCTTAAACTAATCCAAAATGGCATGCATATATGGGGAGGTCAAAAAGCAACATTTTTATAATACCAAAAGGCACATGGAGCCCTATTATTGTCGTGGCGACACTCCATTCCTTTTGTTTCTATCTGAGAAGTTCACACTTATTATAGTTTTAGCTTTCTTTCCCAATAAATTAAATAATATCATATGATGGACTACTACATAACTTATGATAATTGAACACACACAACATTGTTGGGACTTGGGAGATGGGGCATGCATAATTTTAGTTGTACTTAGAAACTATCACAACTCTATAAAGGTTGATCTTTTTGGATAGAAACATGTAGAAATTAACTATTTTTCACCCACTTCTAAAAATAAGTTGCTAGTACAAAATTATGGTTTTTTTTTAATAAAAATTTACATCTTTGCCCTTATAAACTATATTTTATATCCAATATATATCTTTCTATCACATCATATTTTCAATTATATTTATATCTTTTTCTTCTTTTTTCCCTCAACAGTGATCTAGTTATATTTTTCCTTTACAATACTTGCAAAAGTTTGGATGACCCTTGGACTGGTCTTTGTGCGGTTGGATTTAACAAGAGATTCCATGTTTGGAACAAGACAGGCCATTTTTCTTGGAAATGAAAATGAAAATGTTTGTGGGAAAGCACGCTTATTATACCATGTTTACATTTTTTACACATGATGCCTGCACGAAAATGAACTAAGAAATTGACTAGTTTCGTTATCAAGCCATATTGACTAGTTTCGTTATCTAGCCGTATCACTATGGACCACATATACATGACATGCATGATTTGTTTCTTCTTTGTATTTGTTTGTTAGATCTTCCCTCTCTCAATTCAAAATTGTCTTATATATATTCTCATTCTTCCACGTGTATACATATAGATATATTATATTTTTTTTTTCTTTTCTAGAACAACTTGATGG
This sequence comes from Hylodesmum podocarpum, assembly GCA_026586105.1. Taxonomy (NCBI): domain Eukaryota; kingdom Viridiplantae; phylum Streptophyta; class Magnoliopsida; order Fabales; family Fabaceae; genus Hylodesmum; species Hylodesmum podocarpum. The sequence continues at coordinate 717,730 of JALJEV010000519.1, read as the reverse complement.
GTAGTTCATATTCTAACTGGACAAGTCAAACCTCATCCTTTTGACTCATTTGACATTGACCTAACTACCTCACTGTATCAAATATATCCATAGAATATAGTATTTCTCTGTGTGCTGATTCTCAGTATCCATTTGTGTGTGAAAATTGTACTTCATAATATGCACTTCTTCTTGTTAATTACAAAACTATATTGTCTGCCTCCTAATTTAATTTAGGGTTTATCAGGTTTATTATCATATGAAAGTGTTCATGGAAAAATTATTAGGAAGTTTTGGACTCCTAATCTTTACATGTAATCATATATTATTCTTTTTCTAAAATAATATATAAAAACTGGTTGAAATTATAGATAAACTATAGTGGTCTTGAATTTAAGTGCTTAACTTAATACTTTTGAGTTGGAAAACAAAAATTTGAAGCAAATAAAATTTGAAAAGAGAGTAATAGTTGTCAAGTATCTGAGTTGAAATAAGTACACTGACATAATAAAGAAAAGTAAATGTATTGGTTTGAGGGTATTGATCTCTAGTCCCGAGTATAATATATGTATGGGTACATATGCATGTAAGTATCTCATGCTTCTCTGTTTACGCTGATGATGCATGCTACCTTTCTGCTTTCTTCTTTACCTAATTGCCTTACCTACCTCCTTCTCCCATTTTCAATGTTTCTCTTTCTACCCTTTCATCCATTAGTACCTACTTATAGCTATAACACTAAAACACTATATAGAAAAGTATATAGTATAGTCTTTTGATTTTCTTATTTTAATTCTTAAGTTTTGTAAGAAATAATTAAATATTCATCTGTTCATTGTATTTGTCTGATATCAAAGTTATGCAGACAGTATTATAAAGTATTTCTAAAAAATAATACTTTATCTCATGTCATGGAATACTAAAAATTCATTTTTTTTTTCTTGTTTTTTATGCTACATAAGATAATAAACAAAATGAAAGAATCTCACTGTTGTCTATTTTTTTATTTTTTTTTTGCAAAATAATGATAATGATATTGTGAATGCAGGTTTGTTCCACATGGAGGGAGGCATCAAGATCGGATCTGCTATGGCAGACACTGAGTAGGCACATATGGAGATGTACCCATAGATTGAGGGCCACGTGGCAGTTGGAGTTCATGTATTGGCATCGAATGGCTAGGAACTTTGCACTGGGTAGACACTCATTCTTGATCCCACCACTGGATCCTCCTTCAGACCATCACCAGAACCTAATGTGCCGTTGTCTTGCACTTTCAGAGACTCACATAGCATGTGGCTACATCGATGGCACAGTGCGTCTCTTTGACCTTGAAACGCGTGTCCATGTCAACACCTACGAATCGGAACATAGTCACTTGATCGGTCCCTTCTCACATTCTGTGTCCGGCATTGTTATAGTAAACTCCGTTATTGCATTTGCCAGACTTGATGGTGACGTGTATGTTGATTTAATAAACGGGCCTGGGCAGAGTCAGGCCCGGCGGGCCGTGGTTGGGGATGTTGCCAACACTGATGGAGTGTTGGTTGGGTTTTCCGGGACAGGAGAAAGGTGGGTGGGCTTGTACGCTGGAGCAGCGGGCCGGGCTTTTCAGATATGGAATGTGCAAATAAATGAGCTTGTTTTCAGAACTGAACGTTTGTTTAGGGTTGAGCGTGTGTTTGTTGGAGGTTCATTGACTGATCCACAAGCAGTTATGGGGTGGCATATGTTGTATGAACTAGTTGAGCCCGTGGGCCGTGTGCGCGTGACGGAGCGTGATTTTGTTGTCGCGTGTACGCGCTCAATGCTGGTTTGTTTCAACTTTTGGAACCCTGAGGTTGTGTTATGGGACATGGGGTCATCGTCAGGGTTTGTGGTGTGTTCACTTGACACAAACACCGATGCGTTTGTTGTTGTTGAAAGGAATGGAATTGGGACAGTTCGAAGAGCGAGTACGTTGGACAGGTTGAGTAGGTTTAGGTTGAGGGGCCCGTGGATTGAAGGGTTGTGGGGGTGCATGAATCTTGGGTATGTGTTGACTTTCTCACCTGGGCCTGGGCCTAGGCCTTTGTTGAGGGTGTGGGGCATTGATGAGCATCCTGTAGCGGAGTTGTGTGTGACACTTGCTGTTAATGGTGGAGAGGCTAATAGCATGGTGGCTAATGAGAGATACGTAGCTATCTCTTGCAATGACAATTCTATTAACTTACTGGATTTTGGTGTACAGGATCCTTAGCCTTAGCATTAGCATCATTAGGTTTAGGAATTAGAAGGAGGAGTACTATGCTCACATTATTATTCATTCTAACTATCCATTCCTTTTTGTACCTATTGATAATCACAAATTATTGTTATCATCATTTAATTTTCATTTCTTTCTGTTCTTTTCTTTCTATTCAGCATTTGCATGCAGATGTTGCGACTTTATTGAATCTTGCCATGCATGCGTTTTACTTGGATCTTCCAATAGTTAATTTGTAATGTTATTGGGTACTGAGATATCGATGCCTGTATTCTATAATAAGATAATATTTTGTTTGTCTCGTACTCTTGGTTTTTTAGATGTGTTATGAATATATTCATTAACATATATGTTATGTATGCTTTAGTTTTTATTAAAATTGTGGTGTGTAATAAATTTTAACAATTTAGAAATTGTGTATGATATGTTTTAAAGTTAAGTTCAAACTATATATCTTTTGCTTCTGATTGGCATGGTAGTTCGAATTATATTTGAAGTTATTCTAACTTGATTTTGCATTTTATGTTAAAATTAGTGTTAAATAATATCTTATTTTGATGATATTATAACATGATATTAAAATTTTCTTAATATCACAAAATACTTTTTGGTCACACAGAAGGCAAAACACTTAATATGCAACTCTCAGATACTATTTGATCATAATTAATCAACAAAGACAATTAATCTTGTTCAATGTTTGTAACTAAGTTACTACCATCAAGTGTAGCTAAAGTTGGTTTTGCAAATAAGTGAGATAACACTTGACGAGTTTGATAATAATGGTGATTGGGAAAGAAATATGATCTAACGAGGATTGAGATCATGGCAGGAAAAATCACAAAAAGTTGAAGATATTTTAAAAAGATGGTTGGTTAGCCAGTGTTGAAACAAACTCAAGATAAGAACTACATATATCTACCTCCAGTTGTTCCTGCACTCTGTTACGTGACATAGGCAATTTTGTATGACAACCTTTTATAATTTGAATTTTGAATTCCTCCCTATCCTCTCTCTTGCTGTTACTCATCACAAGTTGCATGTATCTGTAACTGCACCAGATTTCATATCAATAAAATACACCTTTCTGCAACTTTTACAGTTAACATGGTTGGTTCCTCAGGGACTAGCTTTTAAATGAGGGTAGGTCAAAAATAATTTTGCATACATGACGGTTACAGTTAACATGGTTGGTTCCTCAAGGACTAGTTACAGTGATTTATTGGAAATTATGAAGGTCTGTTTGTTAACGTTGAACAAGATCATTATCATAACTTTAGATGATGTTTAAATGTTAGGTAAAGAAAAATCTACTAGAGAAAATACAATTTGATTTTTAATTAGGCACTATAATCTCTTTTTTAATTCTAATTATTCCTTTTACAAGTCAAAACTTATGATTAAATTTGCTTCCACATCTAATTAGTAAAATTGTTGCAGCCCGTGCATGTTACTTGTTTTTGCTTTGTTGTGTTATAAATCCATGCAAGTTTATGCATAAAGACAAATAAAAAGCTTAAAGTTCTTCATCTGTCAAAATCACTTCTATTCGTTACAAACTGTTTTAAGTAGAGACAATACCATACCAGAAACCAAAAAAATGTACATATTATTATACCTAATAAAAATCAACGGCTAAATTTACAGTTCATCACGGGTGAGTGTTTCAAAAACAGTTCATTATTAACTATTTATTACATAATGATCACGTATGCAAAGTATATTAAAATCTGTTTCAAAACTTAACCCACTGGTTACAAGCAAGTATCTATTAATTGAAGACAAGTACTGTTACACTGTTCACTACGTAAGTGTGTAAATGCAAAGACGCCGCATGTGCAAGTATTCAGAAAAATATATTTGAGTTATAGTTATGCAAAATAGCTAAAAATGTAAAGGGGCATACATGCATGAACAGTAACAACATTTAAAGATACCATAAAAATTAAAGACGAATTCTTTATTAGGTATTTTGTTTTTATGTAAATTCAAAAGAATGAATGAATGAAGGACAAAGTGAGATAGACAGATGCTGGTAGAGTCTAGTACTGCTGCTCTCTAGCCCTAGTCTCTCCTGCTTCTATGTTTGACGATACTTTTCTTCTGTTGTCTGTCTTTCTGTCTTCTGATACCGTAGCTGTTGCTGCTATTGCTGCATCCCTCGCATTCTTAGACCTGTTTCTGATCGATGTAGTAATGGAATATATACTGCATTTTATTGTATTGCATTGTTGGCTGTGTGTGGGGTACTTTCGATGATGCCTCATTCAATACTTAATAATAATAATAATAATGGCTTTAATGGCTTTAAAGGGTTCACTCTATGCGCATGGGAGAGATTGATTGAGAATGGAATGTAACTTCTGACCATGTCTTTCCAATTTCATCTTCTCAATGTAAAATTATGTACTTTTGACTCTTCAAGGATTACTTGAATAATGAATCACTTTATTATTACTTATGCTACAATTTCAATGACAACTTTTTCTTTCCATTTATTCAACAACAACCGAACATGTATGAATTAGTTGAAGTGTAATCATTCTATTTTATTTAAAAACTTTAAATTTTAAGTGTTAGGTGTGTTACTTTCTTAAGTAGTTAGGTAGAGAATTTGATCTTTTATAAGAATGTAGATGAGTCAAATTAAATTAAGAATATAGATTTAGGTTTAGTGAAATAAATAATAGCTCAAACTTAAATCATTCATTTGAATATTGACTAAAAAAAAGACATGTATACTGAAATTTCTTGTTTAGCTTATTTATAATTATTTTTATTTTTATCACTTTAGTAAATAATAAATATTTCAATCCTAGATGATAGTTTACATTTAAAAATATGCAAGGTATGTGAAATTTGAATTATTATATTTTCATAATTTAATAAATAAAAATGGCTTAAATGTATTTTACTGTGAGTTTTATTTTTTAGATTTAGTAAAAAAAGTTGATATATTTTTATCTTTTAAAAAAAATTGAATTCATATTTCATCTTTTAAAAAATTGAATTCATGGATCTTTATTTTTATAACTATGATACTACTGTATATTGTTGCAGTGGTCCAACTTCATCTAGAACCTATACATATAAATAATGAATATATTTTATTAGCAGTCTGTTACATAGCTGAATTGATTAGAATTTAACTATGCCTGAATTGGTTTAGAAGTGTAAACTGCTATTTTAGTGTTAATGTTGGTTTAAATTGTTTATTAGCTTCTATAAAATGAACAAATTTTAATTTGAGTTCTTTTATAATATTTTTCTTAGATTTTTATCACTCAAACAAAAAATAACTATTTTTAGTCCTTAAAATTTATTTTATGTAAATAACATTTATTTTAAAGATCTAGAGAAATTAATGATATTGCAAGTCAAGCAGTGTTATATACACTAATAAGTATCATTTGGGACTAGTGAGTGTGGCTTGAGATAACTGCTTAACACTCTATTAAATATATAACTAGTTAGTAAATGTCACAAAATAATAGAAATTAGTAAATATTTTAAATTTTACAAAATATAAAAATACAGAAATATTTTGAATAGGACCAAAATTAAAATACATTCATTTTATAAGTATGAAAACACATCTAAGAAACTCACCTATAACAAATTTTTGCTATAAACATAAAAAATCATGCATCAAACCCTCAACTACAAATTTAAAGAGCATAATTAGTATGTATTAACTATAGCACACTGTGTTGGGTAAGATTGATGGAAACCTGAGATGTAGAAATAAAGGATGGATAAGATTAGGGAGTATTGAAGGAAGCAAAGGGACTTAACCACCCCACCAATTGATATTTATTGTGTGTAGTATATGACCTAAAATGAAGGATAGTGATAACATAATAAGAAAAAGGAATGAATTGATGTGGATGGTAACAAGATATAAATAAAAGTAGATTAATATCTTTTATAGCATGTACCAACCATGTAAACACATGAAATTCATGATTTTTTTTTTTCTATTTCTTGTCTTTTCTCGTCACATAGTTTATTATGTTTATACTTCTATTTTTTTTTTCTATGCTAGTAGATAACCACATTACTTTTTATTTGTACTTTTCTTTTTAATTTAATTTTATCTGTAGATATCTTAGCCTTAGGATATGAATGTATCATATATATATCATGAGGAAGTTAAATTATTGCAAGACGCTTGTCATAAAAAAATGCTTTCCAAAACTCACTTTTTTTATTGTTTTTTAGATATATTGATCTGTACGTTTTACATTACAATAATATAAATGAATTAAAATTATTTTTTTTTCGTTAAGTTATTTGTTTAAGTTAAATTAAAATCGGTGAGAAATTATACAAAATTTTCTTTACTTTCTTTTTTTAAAAAACTGTATAAGAACTTTACCTAAATTTCTTTATTACGCAGACAAAGATAAATTATACGTAGAAGTTCTATGTAGCAAAAAAAAAAAAAAAAAAACATAACATAACATGCAAATACACAAACAAATAACTAGCTTTCTTTGAAAAAAAAAAAAAAGAAAAGACAAACTAATTAAGTTTTTGTGAGTTTTGACTTGTAATCCTATAAAATTTTTTTACAACAAATTGGTTATAAAAATTATCTTTGATATCAAGTTAGCAGTTAAATGTTAGTATAGAAGTAATACAAAGACAATTTCTTATTTAACCAAGTCAATACTTAACCATTCTAATTTAATAAAAGAAATTAAAATATGAAAAATAAAACACACAAGAAACTAAAAATTGTTATGAGATTTTACAACTAAAATCCTAGAAATTAAAAATAAGAAAACCTTAGATAGAAAAGTTGTAAACATGCAAGATTCTTACTTAAATCATCATTTTGACATTTCAAACTGAAATAAAAACATGCATATACTTTTGTGATATATTATTTGTTATTAAAATTTTTGATAAATTAGATTTTGGGAGCTTACCATCGTCAAGACAAACATCACGACTCTTTAATTACTAACCAGTAAAGTGCTTGCTTCAACCATGAAAATCTTTCTATAGTATGAGTCCTTTCTTATCAAACTTTATTGGGTTTATGATATACTCAGATCAGGACTTGTAATCAAAATAAAATCGTATAGAATAAGATTTTGTGAGATATCCTTCGCGGAAGAAAAATAAAATAAAACCATACAAATTACTACAGCACATGGAATAATACTAAAATGAGATTGGTTAATTAAAAATGATTTAAACTACATATTTCCCATTTAATCAGCATGCCTAATAAAAAATCTTATTTTACACCAACAACTAAATTAGGTGATAATTTTAGTTTATACAAATTAATTTAAATCATATGGTAAAATATTATCAAAAAAATTCAAGGGCATAATTTATTTATGGCTAATAGGACAAAGTTATAGTTAGAATATAACTTAAATTTAGCAATGCAGATGTTAAAAGTTACAAAAATAGTCTAAAGCCATAGATGGTGAGCTATGTTACAGAATTTCTTCCTGTGCAAAGAAATACTACAGTATTACAAGCATCTTAGGGCATTATTTCTCCAGAAAAATTGCAGCAGAATCACAATAAGTGATAACCGAAAGTTTAATCAGTGGCATGCCTTGTAAAAGTTTGATGCAAACGGCTGCGCAAGTTACTACAGTCATTCACCTAAAATATTCCAAAGATCAAATGTCAGCACCACCATAAGTATGCCTTGGTCTTCAGGCTAAAGATCAACATCAATTTAAATTAAGGATCCTAAACAATTATAAACTAAGGGGCGATGTTGAAATTTTTTTTTATTAAGCAGTCATTTATTAAACTACTATCAAATAAAAACTTGTTCATAAAATTAACTGAAGCAAGTTTAAACTAATTTTAAAAAGTTTCTTGGTAGATCTTATTAAAATAAAATGAAGCTTATAAAAGTTATAAATCACTTTCACTAGTTCAACAGATTTTTTCAAACGCCCTACATACCATTACAATTTGATTGTATTATATCTAGTATGTTTATATTTGTTAGCTTGGTAAAAGATACAGCTATTTCACATCAAACTGGCAGATCAGCAGCTTCAAGTAAGTGAATTAACCAATGAATATGCAACTACATGCAAAATGCAATAGAAAATATGCAGAACAAATTTTTGTATCAAGAAAGATAAGGCAGGGGAAGGGAAACAATCAATTGATCACAGCGTAGTTTTCTATTTGTAGGACCATGATGGAAGGACATAAACAAAATGATAAGAGAGGAGCGGTAGAACCAGAGACAGCAAGCAGAGATGGAAACAAAGCACCAATTAGATAAAACTCAATTTGAAAATTCTGTTACCACAAAATTCTCCTCTTGCATTCCATGGGCGATTTTCAAAGGACTTCCCAACATCCTTGCCTTTTTTATGCTGTGTTTCATCTTGAGTGTCGTAGTGTGGAAAATAATCATTGAATGTTTTGCTTCCTATTTCATCGACTCCATTAAAGAGAAAGTTTCTCAACATATCCTAGTATAAAACAGGAAGTGAAGATCTGTATTACTAGATTTCAGAAGAATTAAGCCAACCACAAATTTGACCTACCTTGGCAAGTGTCTCTCCAATCAGCTTCTTCAAAACGCCTTGTCCTGGATCCTATATGTCCAAGAATCAGGTCCATTAAAAGGTACAACTGGATTAGAAATACACTATACATTCTAAATTAAAGTCCTGAATGGATTGGCTGTCCACTGTTATATAGATTAAACTTCAAAATTTCATTTCAGACTCATTATTCAATTTTAATGTTGAGATTTGAATGTAGAAAATAGATTTCTACCTTGCTCTAGAAACAATAAGTTAGGAAGCTCTTTTACAGAGATCAAATACAAGCATAACCAATTTTTATAATGTTTATCATCTAAATTGTCTTCAACCGATGCTAAACGAGTGAAGATCCATGGTGAATTAGAAAATCCTAAACCAGTTATACTCAGGACAAATATAAGTATTCTTATGGGAAGATCATAAATCGTATTTATGACTGGCTGTCAAAGAAAATTTTAGCAATATGAACTACCTTTTCAGCTCTCCATGTCAGATATCTATGTTGTGCTTCGAGATTGTGGAAAATCTGATATTCATCTGTCTCTTTATTCGCTTTGCATATCAATTCCAACCATACCTACAAGGGTAACGGTCATCAAGATAAATAAATTACACACGTGCAAGGTCAACAATATTGAAGCTCACTATATTTGGAATATATGAGTTGCCATATTCATTAAGTTGAACGTGATGCTAGAGTTATTACCTTGTAATAATCCATAAATGCAGAATACAGAATATCATATTTTTGTGGGCTTGAGGTAAACTTTGTCCAGATGACAATTGGCGAAAAAAATTTTATAGACTCACTTGTGAGCTTCCCTCCCCATGGAAAATCCTGCATGAAGTCTGTGTTAAGTCAGCACACTAAGTCCCTTAAGTAAGAATTGGTATAATTTACAGAAAAACAGATGCATCCTTGAGGACTTTACAAACCAATACTAAATAGAAAAGTCGAAATGATAGAATATGCATTAAAAAGTATATCCAGTTTTAGAACAATGTATCACTCGTGGTTAATCAGTTCAATAAGTAGTTCTTATTAACAAAAAATTTCACATTTTTATGCAGTTCAGTGATTAACTGTTTCCAAACAGAAAAATACTTCTATCAATATTTGCAGTTACCTCAGTATATTTAAGGCCAAGAGGAATTAAGCTCTTAAAGTACTTTTCCTTGTACTCATACTGATTGATGATATCATGCAAAGGATTAAGGTCCCTGAAATCATTAATTCAAGGTTAGTACTCTGCATTATATACAGTAATTTGTTCTTTTGTTTGAAGTTATAAATAGCACAGTGAGAAACCTTTATCACATTAAAGATGATTTCCGTGAACAAATATAAGATGGTTAAGGTGTAAACAATATTGGGTATAAATGAGCACTGCAGGCTGTCACATTAATTTTCATGGATTTATTTCTAGGTAAAGCATGGCCTTTTTGGCCAAGCCCCAACTCCTAAGTATCATATGTAAAGCACACACTTAATACGAGTAAACTGCAACAGCTATGGAAGAAGATGCTAACTTACAACACAACAATGTTTGTTTTAGCAGAGGTGAAAAAATTAGCACAAAATATGGGGACATCATATTCTGCTTTTGGAAAGACTGTAAAATCCAAAACCTGCATACAAAGTCAAGACAAAAAAAAGAAGACAGTAAGCATATTGTAAAACAAACTTTCCAAAGACAGGACAAAAGACAGCAGAACACTTCAGCAATTACAAGTCATTTTTTTCTCTTGGGTTGTTGAAATACAATTGCAATTTGCAAATATCAATTGTTATATAATTGATTGGTTTTTACTAATGTCTAACAAACACGAGTGAGAGTTTGATAGTTATAAACTCTGATAAAAGGCATTAAAAAAACACCTGCATTGTTTCTGTCTCAATGATCAAACTTCGTAGAAGTCTAATTTTGGCAGCTTCAAATGATACCATACTAAGCCTTCCTTTACCATCCTTAGAATTCATGAAACTGAATTTTTCCTGACAAGACAAAGTACAATTTATGCACATAAACAATGGTGGAGAACAAAATAAGCAAACAAAGCGGTGAACTGGGGAACTAGGGGGAAAATCAGAACTAAGAAACAGCAACCTTGAATGTTCAATAAAACTAAATTATCAATAATACCATAAACAAAATATAAACGAAATGGAAAAATTAAATAAGTCAATAGCAAGAAAAAAATACAAGAGTTAATGGCTTATTAAATTGAAGAACTACTTAATGCATGGAGACATAGTTCTATTCTCAAAAGCAGAAACTTGGTGATTGGAATATTACAGAACATCCTAAACAGGGAAGATAAAAATTAAAAATATGAGCACATGATATGACACAATCATAATAAAACTATTACATCTCATTTTTTCTACCAAATTAAATGGAAGATGTTTATTAAACATTGACCAAGCCAAAGTGATTGTTTACTTCATTTATAATCAGAGGTTAGAGGAATTCATCATTTAGTGCTTTTGATAATTGTTGTGGTTGCTTCTCATAGATGTTCATGAGTGTTGAGTTTATCAGTTGCCAATTAAGAAATCCACAGCCCTTGCTCATTAATCCCACCTCAGCTGCACATTTCCACCTTAAGTATGATAACAATCCACAGTTCATTCAATTTTTTTCTTCTTCCCCTTTGCTATTGGTTATGTATAGATGTATCACCAAAGTAGCATTTGGTACATTAACAGAACAGAATGAAATATTCTATTTCGTTCAGTAATTCAATTCCTCTTGATTTCACAAATTTTATAGAACCAAAACGTGTCTTTGTTTCAACTTCAAGTTCTGCTATGTTCTGTTTTAAAAATGCACCAAAAAGAGAGAGTTCATATATTATGTTCTATTTTAAAAATGCACCTTTTGCAACTGGAACTCATCCTACATCACAACGGCAACCAAAGAGCAATTTAAGAAAAAAAAAGATCACAACCAATTTAAGGGCATGTTTGGTCAAACTTCTTTGGAAGGACTTCTAGAAGGAGAAACTATGAAAAAAAAATGAACTTCTCTAAAAGTTAAAACTAGCTTTTGCATTAGCTAATCTGTAGAGACTCTTTCATCTTTTATAGAAGCTAAACAAGGTAGTTTTTACAAATTAGCCAATGGAGAAACTAATTTTAACTTTCAAAGAAGTTCATTTTTTTTTTCATTTTCTTCTCTTAAATGTCCTTCTGGATAAGTTTACACAAGATATGTTTGGAAGGACTTTTAGAAGAAACTAAGAAAAACATTAGAATGGCTTTCTCTAAAAGTTAAAGCTAGCTTTTGCATTAGTTGATCTGTAGAAGCTCTTTCATTTTTTAGAGAAGCTAAGTTTTTACAAATTAGTCAACGGAGAAACTAACTTCAACTTTGGGAGAAGTTCAATTTATTTTTCCTTCTTATTTTCTTCTTCTAATGTCCTTCCCAAGAAGTGTACCCACTATATGTTTGGATAAACTTCTCCATTAGCACTTAAGGAGTAAAAAATAAAAATCAAAATAAAAAAAAAAATCTCTACAAGACAAAAGCTAAAATTGTCTTATGCTAAAGTTAAAAACAAGTTTTGGAAATTGGTCTATGTAAGCAAATTTCTCCAGAAGAACTTTTAGAAGCTAAAAATAGCAAGAATAAACAAAATACACTTCTTCAAAAGCTAAAATTAGCTTATACATAAGCTAATTTGTAGAAAGATCCACATTTTTTAAAAAAATTTAAATAAAAGACCTTCTACAAATTAGCTAATGCATTTAATTTTAACTTTCAAGAAGTTTATTCAATTTTTTCTTATTTTTTCTGCTAGAAGTTCTTCCAGTCAAATCTACTCAAACAAATCAGCTACCAATTACTCTATGCATAAACTAATTCTACCTTACAAAGAAGCTCATTTCAGTTTTTCTCCCTATTTTCTTTCCCTATAAGCACAGTAGTTTATCCAAATACACCCTTAATCAATTGCTCCTCAATTAACTTTTAACAAACTACAAATCAGAAAATCCACAACCACATTGTCATAGAACGGAACGTAACAAACAATTCCAATTTCAACACGAGTTCATATACAAGAAAATACACAAAGCTTAAAAACCGAAATGAAAGAAACCTGCAAAGGCGAAGGGATCAATTGAGTGTGGCGTCTGGTTTCATCCAAAGCAAAATCAACAAATTTTCGATATGACACTGAAAAACTACTTCGTATGCAATTACTTGTCCTCTTCCTCCTCGAGTCACGAGTGGAAGTGGCTAACGTTGTTAACGGAATAGGAAGAAGCGTACTTTGCACACAAAAACTTGAATTGCAGGAACTACCAATTCCAAATCCCATTTAAGTGAAGCTTCTTCACAAATCTAACAGTGAAACCTAAAACTCTAAAATCTCAGTACAAGTTCCAATTTTTTATCCTCAATTTACAGTTACAGTGTTGAGTTCTGTTTCAGCTTCAGCTTCAGTTTCAGTTTCAGTTTCAGCAACTTACTCTATTTTTAGAAACCCATCTTTGAACTTTGAAGGCTTTAGATTTATGGGCTTCTTGGCCCACATGCACAGCCTGTGGGCCTTGTTCATATGGCCCAATTGCAGATTCCTATACCCATACATTTTAATGAAAAAAATGCTGATGAACTTAAGAACTTGAAGAAAAATATTCGGTAAAAAAATTATAATAAGTAGACAATTGAATAACTAGTTATAAGATACGAAGAGAGAGAAATATATAAAAATTAACTAGTTAACTATGAAGTAAAGTTGTGAACTTAAAATATGTGATCAGTAATAAATTTAGTTTAGTGATTGAAAATAAGGAGTTAAGGATGAAAATTGAAAATGGAAATGATAAAATTATTTATTTAAATCATTTTGCTAATCAAAATTAATGATTAATATTTTAACAATGAAAAAAAATTGTAACATATGTTTCTTTTATTGAATATTCAAGACATACAATTATTTCCAATACATATAAATGTGTCTAGACAGATATATATAATTTTGACATAATTTTAGAGACCAAAATTAGTAAGAAACACTCCTCTTACCTTATTAGGTCAGCCAAACGTGATTGGTCTCAAAAATCAAAATCACATGCTGAAGCTTAAGGTCCTTTTTTTCAAATTTCACTCTTTTTTTCATTTTTTTTCAAGAGGGATTATAATACTTACATTTTAATAACATTTCATTGAATAATTTTAGTTGATTTAAAAAGATTTATAGAATTCCATAATATCTGAGAAAATATTTATACAACTTACTCACATTAATATCTATTTTTATTTGGTGCAGCTTTTATTCACATGAGCAGTTATTTGTTCACTTTGAGTAGGCAGAACAATTTGAGCTTAAAGTTCACACTGCCATAAATGATAAAGCAGCACAATACAACACAAAATTGACTTATCCGGTTCAAATTGAAGAGTTGTACCCTCTTAAATGTACCATTACTTCTAATTGTATAACTTCATGGTTAACAAAGTTTAATTTTGGATCCAATAATGGTAACTTCTTCCTTTGTGCTTGTTATTACTTGTTTGCATCCTATGAACCACATAGTTATTTGTTTTTATGCTTAACAACACTATTTAAAGATGCCTTGTCAGAGCTATTTTTGCATCAAAGATTTGTGATAGCATGGCTACAAGTTAGGAATTTAGTATCCAGATTGAGGAAGTTTCTCCCACCTTGATAATGAGCATTAATAAATTAGTACTCAATCCCATGCAAAAGCAAAGACACAAGAAAAAAAACACAACCCATTAGGCTGAATTTTCAAAATAAGGATCAGATTCCATAGTTACCCACTTCTAGCTAAGAGAGTAGTTAGGAGATAGTGTTTGATTTAGAACCCTGGCTGTCATTGCATTGTTTTCTTTCATGTCCATCTTTCTGTTTACCTTTTACTTGCTTGTTTGTTTGTTCTGTGGATGTTGTTTAAAGCTTTTATCACAAGATACTTGTGCTAATTGGGTGATCACATATCATTCATTATGCTCTATCTTTTCTCTAACACTTTAGTTATAATTAGCCTAGTATATATAACTCTAATACTTTTTCTTTTGAGATAAAAAAGAAAAAGAAAATGGAGGTCTACACAAGGAGAGATATATACCAACTTTTGACCAAAATAGGAATGATATCCAGTGGCAATCTTCAAACATATATAAAAAAATATATTATTAAAACTTGATCTTGGTATGCAAAGCAAAATTCCTATATCTGTATATTTGTATATTTATTTAACATTTTACCATAAATTGATCATATGAATAATTAAAATCTACCTAGTGGTAAGAAATTTAGATAACATGGATAATGTCTTAATTTTGGTCCTCAATATTGTCATTCCACACACACAATAACATGACAGTATAAAATTTTTATAATATTATTTAATCATTATTGACTTGTGATATAAAATTATTCACTCTTATAATGATTATTTTAAAAATGTTTTTTGAAGTGTTTTTTTAATTATAAGTCTAAAATTTCTATACTGAAAATATATGTATTAAAACTAAACTCTTTGTATTACAAGAATAATAAAACTTTGTGAGATCAGATGAACTAAAATGTGCTAAAGAACCATTTCTGTTCTTTTTCTTTCAATCAAGCAAGAGCCAGATTAAAAAAAGAAAGATGTGACAATACCCTCTTGACCTTTCCTTTATTTATAATTTAAGCATCACGTGACTTTTCTTTAAAGCCATTAAATTTTGAAGATTATAATCAAATATTCAGCTTGATTATCTATTCCAGTGTATACATTTATATATGTTACATAATCTTTGACAGTGGACCAGCTTAAATAACACAAAGTGATAAATGATAAAGAAAACAAGAAACAAATACACAAGGCTAAGTGAAAAGATGAAATAATAATGAGATTGTATAATCACATTAACAGTGGACCACACAGTGGACAGATGATTGGATCTATAATTGAACTCTGCTATGGATGTATATGTTGACGTATATATGGTCATGACAATGGTAGAATCTGCTCTGATATACTACTAGCTAGTTGACCAATTAGTATGTGGGCACAACTTTATAACAACGAAAGTACAAAGGATAGTTGTTGGGGGAGAAAGAAGCTGAGATGAAAAAAAATTGGTGAAATTTTTTTGGTTGCAAACTTTACGGCCATCTCTTTGTATTTTTGCACTTATCGAGTTGCTAAGAGCAAGAATAGGGAACAGTGCTTCCCTCAAGTGTGTCCAACGAACAAGTCCAATCTAATAAAAACAACCCCTTATGACACACTCTCTAAATTGCAGTGCGGGGTCTAGTCTCTCCACACAAGTCTCATTAATAAATCAAATCATAAAGTACTGTTTTAGACTATGATTCACAGCAGCATGATTTTAATTTATTTGTTTTTAAATATGATCAACTAAGTTTCTATTTTTTTTATACAAATAAAACTTTTATGCTTCACTAGGGTTGTTGACTTTAGTTGTAAAATTTCTATAAATTATACAAAATTTTAGATAAAATGATTTACTTTTATTATCAGTTGCACGTTCATTCACACACAATTTCGTCTGTGAGAAGTGTGTTAGAAGTCTCACATCATCATCCTAGAAATATATGACCTGTTATATGTATATAAGTATATAAGTGATAAACAATCCTTATCTTATTCAGTTTAATATAGTCGAGTTAGACCCATTATCAATATTTCTAATTAAATATATAATTTGATATAATCCTATTAATACGGTATAACTCCATTATAAATCTCTGAATAATATTTCACATTATTAGTTTATAGTCTTTAAATCACATTAATAATCATATTAAATAAAAAATAAAAAAATTATTTTATTATCTAAAAGTTAAGAACTAAAATCAAGTTATTTTGTAAAATATAAAAAAAAAGTGAAAAATCAAATGTCAATTTCAAGCACCCTAGCTAAATCATATTATATTTTATGCTTTCTGTCTCAAAGGACTTGGGGCATTGCCATTGTGGGAGAAAATCCAACCCCGTGAGACATTTGAATAGTTATTGCCTCACCATGATCTGAAACCCCTTTCAACTTTTTCTTTGTTTGTTGCTATTCAATGTTTGTTTTAGTGGAAAACATAAATTGCTGTAGCCGTGACTTTTCTTTCATCGTGTGCCTGCCTAAGGAAGGAAAAAAAAGTCTAGAGACTGCTTTAATATTGGAGCATGATTCATACTCATTTCTTTGCCATTGGGTGAAACAATTTTCACCCACAAATTTTCATTGTAATTTTTTCTTTGTTGGAAGTTTCGTGACCTAAAAGTATGACCTATTTTATACATGTAAATGAGAAATAATTACAAATTAATTTTTGTAGGATTAAATTTAATATATAACCTACGTTCTTAACTGAAGATATAACCTAATATAAATCGAACATATTTCTTAATCCTTTTTCTAAGCAAATTATATAATTACATCCACGTTATGTTTGTTCTAGTTTTATACATTAATAAAAAAAAAATATATTCTATTGAATGATTAACTGAGTTCACAATACCAAACACAAAGATATACAAAATAATTAATTACGGTTACATACTTGATATTTTAAAATTATTACATCAATCCATGAATAGTATATTTGTTTTTATATATACGTAAATTGAATCAAACATTTGGTAGAATAAGTCCAAAATATAAGTCAAATTAATTTAACCTAATCTTGAAAATTGATCAGGGAATCCAAAGTTTTGCTTGGAGAGATGGGAAAAGAAACAATGTTTCAAAAATATACAGAGGTCTGATGCTATGATAGTAGAGGGTCAACTCTTGCTAGATTTTGGACCTAGTTATGCATCGTGTGAAATGTAATAAAGTTTTCAACCTTATCAGCGCAATTGCCAGCTATTATGTATATTGATATGATGATACACACATACATTACAGTGTCTTGTCCCATTTTGAAGTGGCATACGTGCAAATAATAGTAAACAATAACATTATTTCTTCATAGAAAATAATAATAATGATATTTGTATAATATTTTTTAACTAAAAAAAGTTACTGATTTTATATAAGATTATCATTCATTATGAATAATTAGTTAAACAAATATAAATAACTTAGCATAGTAAAATAGGGTGATGGACTTGTGTCTTGTTTTAGTTTAAAGTTTCACATCAGTGAACACTAGAAAAAGAGAAAATTGAAATATATATATAAGAGAGTGTATTAGGTTTTATTTACTAGCACTACATCTTTGAATTTATTAAATGAGTATATTAGGTTTTAGGTAGTGTATGTCAAATATTATGAAAGAATTTATAATTTTTACCAGAAAAAATTACAGAAGAGTTTGTAATTTTTGCAAAAAAAAATTATTTTATTCTTGTGAGCTAGATCTTGAGATACCAAATTATTAAGCGAATTTCCAACAAATTCAATCCTATAAAACCGATTCGTGGAAAGACTCACTTATATATATATAATAAACCTTGTCTCTAAATGACGTGTGATTTCTGATATACAATAACCTATAAATTATCATATATATATATATATATATAAAATTATCATTCATTATGAATAATTAGTTAGACAAATATAAATAACTTAGAAATTATTATTATTCACTGTGAATAATTAGTTAGACAAATATAAATAACTTTGCATATAGAAGACTTGTGTCTAAAATTCACACTGAAGTAGCTAGTACTTGACTTTAACCATTCATACTTTATTAGAAAAATGGAAAATGGAAAATGGTCCAAAGTCATGTCCACAAAAAACCAGAAAACTCTGCACAGACTGGGTGACTATTCATGCAACAGCACGATGAAGCATATAAAAAATTTCAAAGTTAATGAACTCACTCCATCGTTTATTTTCTCTTTCTCTCTCTCTGATATGCAACGGATACAAGCTATGTATTGGAAAGAATGCAAACAACAACAAAAACAACAAACACCAAATCTGCTTAACCCAAAACCTATATAGAAAAGCAACAAGAGGAAAAAAGCACCGCATTGGTTCCAGTTCTTTGCTTTGGACCTTTCTCTTGGCCCTTTCTCTCACCTCGATGCTCACAAACACAACCTTCTCTCTCTACATGCACAGCAAATCCAACCATAACAACAAACAATATCCAACGTAGTAACAAATGAAAACGGTCTCACCCTTCACAAGTTCACGTTCTTTCCTTGTTTCCCCCAAAGTCAAAATATCCTTCTCACAGTTAAAACCCCTTCCCACCCCTCACACTAATTTTCTCAATATCTAGTCTCTTTCACAAACTTGTTTACTACATATAGTAATTTTTCTTTTCTATTTTCAATTTTAAATCTTCCTTAATTTCTTCTATTAAATTAAACTTTAGTTAACATGTAACAGTCTAATCTCGTATCTACCATACTATAAATATTTAATAGTTAATTGTTACACAATTTAAGTTAACCAGACACTTACATTGTATATAATATAAAGAGTGTATAATCGACTAGTTAATTTGTATTAGAATTGATATTGTTATACAAATTAAGCCAATTATTTATTGTACAAAGATATTACTTTGTTTGTATAATGTGAAGAATGTATAATTGATTAGTTGATTTATATAGGAGTTGATGCAAGCAAGTGTATAATCTAACTGTTGAATTGTATTGAAGTTTTGGTCATCAAATTTTATTAAATTATATTTTTTATATAAAAAGTATTCGGTAGAAATAAATAAATAATTAATTATCAAATATGAAGAGAAAAAAATACGTGTATATATATATATATATATATTTTATGAATGAGTTAAATGATTGACTGCGTAATTTAGTCGGCTGCAAAATAAAACTTTTTTTATATATATTTTTTAATCTAAATTACATTTTTCTTATTCATATTCAAATTTGACATCTTATTCATATTCATAAAATTTATAATATATATTTGTAATTTGTACTTAGAGACCAACCTGGTGTGAGTTTAGTTCTAGTGTAATATTGGTAACCCCACACCTATGTTACTTCACCTTTCACATGCCACACTTTCTCTTAAACCCACCACTTCCACTTCAACTTCAACTTCAACTAGCCATAGATAAAAACCTCTTTCTCTATCTCTTTCTCTTTCTCTACTCTGCGTTTCATTTTGTCTTGGGTTTTCTGTGTCAACAACAATGGTGGTGCAGCAACAGCAGCACCGTGGGGAACAAGACAAACGACGCAGGTTTTTCATAAACGACAACATTGACATTCTTCGGGAAATCCTTAAACGCCTCGACGGTCCCTCGCTCGGCGTGGCGGCGTGCGTGTGTCGTCTATGGTGCAGCCTCACGCGCAACGACGACTCTCTCTGGGAGCATCTCTGCTTCCGCCACGTGTCATCTCCGCCGCCGGCATCCGTGCGCCAGGTGGTGGTGGCGCTCGGAGGGTACAAGAGACTCTACATGGTGTGCGTCAGACCCGTCCTGAGTCGACTCGGTGACTCGGACCGAGTCAGGAAACGAGTCTGGACTCGCCACGAAGTGCAGCTTTCACTCTCTTTGTTTTGCATTGATAGCTACGAGAGACTCGGTGTTGGAGGAAGTAGTGGAAGGATCACCAGCGACGCGTCCGCATCGTCTCTCATGTTCCTCTGCAACACCGTTAACGTTTGATCAAAATCTCATTTTTTTGTGTTTCTCAGTATTCGTTTGATGACACGACTAAAAGACAATCTTGCCCCTGCCTTGGATAGTCATTGCAATCAAAATAAGAAGCTAGCTGGTATTAATTTGTTTATCATACACCAAATTAAGAAGAAAAAAAATCATCAATTTGTTTGTTTGTTTATTCTAATCTCTTAATTTCATCATATTGTTGTTAGTTATAGTAGGTCATGTATCAATAAAAAAAAAAGGTTGTAGTAAGCATTAATTCATTGTTATGTTTCATTTATATGTAGCTACCTAGTTTAGTTGAAAATCAATCAATTTTGTTAACCAACATTTAATTAATTAGTTGAACCAATCCATGTTAAACGTTGCTTACTTCTCATCTTCTTCTCCTTCCTTTTCATTCATTTTTAATTTGATTTTGATTTTCACTGTAACCTTTTCCTTTTTTCTTTTCTTTATAGTTGCCTTTTTTTTTTTTGCTTCCTTTCCTTCAAATTACTTCTTTTCTTTGCAGCTAAGTTAGTAATCAATACTGCATGTTAGCAAGCATCTTTCTAATTCTTTTTAAATAAAATAAATTTTGTAATACATAATTAATCAGTCAATTCATTCATAAAATATATATATATATATATATATATATATATATATATATATATATATATATATATTTACACATTTTATAATTAATTATTTATTTATTACAGTTTTCAGTATTTTTCTATTAGAAAAGTTAACAACATTAATATGATGTAAAAACATTTAATTTGTCTTACACTCTCTTCATTATTGTTGGAAAAATATTCCCCCAAAATATTAATCAGTCATTACATATTTACTGATATTATATTTTGATTGTATAAACCTAAAGTGCCGTTCAAATATATACAAATATATATAAAGGTAGAAATATAATTTATTTGTCATTATAATAGTTTAATTTTTCCATGTGTTAGAATTGAAGTCAAAATAGATTGAATTATACCTTAAACATGCCACTCATACCATATATATGTATATTTTAAATCAGAGAACATGGGTTATTTTGTTTGATATTAGCCCTTTAATTTTAAGTTTTAATATAACTTTTGTAAAAGTTTAACCTAATTTCAAAGCATATTTAAAAGCTTGTTTAATAGCAAAGCATTTTAAATAGATAAACAAATTTACATGCATCTAAAGTCGCTGACGAAACCTAACTTTCACGCAAACCAAGTCTTAGAATAAGATAATAAGCATTTAATTTAAAGAGATTCAAAGAGAAAATCTAATAAAATATATTGAAAAACAAAAGTGTTATACTATTTAAATTTACTTGTTACGATTACATCCACATATTAATTATATTAAACATTATATCAAATATAAAATCATACACTTGTTTCAATTACTCATTAATTTATAATAGAGCCTCTCAAGTTGTAAACAATTATTAATCATATTAATTCAATTAGAAGAGGCAAATCAAGGTGAAAAATTATTTAGTGAATAGTCTATTTTCAAATGTCAAAATCAAAACTTCCCTACCCATCTATGGTTAATTTAATTCACCTTAGGGTAACATTATTTTTACATCATGAGTATTCAAGAAAATGAAGAAGAACAAACAAGTGTACTTCTTATTGATTGAGACAGAACAAACAAAATGAACCTAATGGACAAGCAAACATGTGACTGTGATCATTGACTCTAACTATGCATCCAATCCAACCACTTCAATTTTTGACACAACCACATTTTTTTTTTCAAGGTTCAACTGTTGTCTGTTTGATTCTGTACTAAACATCATTTCCATTTTCAACCGTTACATTTATTTTATTTTATTTTGGTCCATGATTCCATTAATTTGCTTCTAACTTCATAGAAGAATGTCATTGGGCCTTATGTGTTAGCCCAAATAAATATTCTAGCTTCAATTAAGGTTGTTGTGACCTTTACAATTTTTTTCTTCTAGTTAAGTCTAAATTACTTGACAATGACAACTTGAAATCAATGTCATATACCAAAAGTCTTAAGTAAAACTCAACCCAGAAATTTGCAAGATCAGTTGCACAAAATAGGTTAAAATTTCTCAATCAATTTGAAGTAAACTGGTTTGAAATATTGTGTCCAAAAGAAGAATGAAGAAAGTTAATCACACCCTAAAAAAGAGAGATTAGGTTACTAAAATAAAGTAGATAGATTATTCACCCAATCATCAATTATTACATTTACACATTCATTTATGACCACATAAATACATATTTAATGTTAATCAATTAAAATTTCTGTTTTAAGCCTTCTTATATAAATGAAAATAATTTGTATAACATCTTTTATTCATCATCTTTTAACTTATAATCAATTTCTTATAAATTTTCTAGATAAACAAAATATGACCAAAACTTCTAAACATAAGATTGTACTAAAAATTATTAGTTAATTAATTATTATTAAAATCAATAAATATTTTACATTTTTTCTTCTATAAAACATAAAATTAGTAATATAGATCATTCACAAGATGCACAATACCCATCACTGGTAATTCTCCAAATCATCTTCCAACCTCACACCAACTACAGAACACAGTCTCTAACTTCTAACTTCCGCAAAATATATATTTATTAAAATGAATTTAAGCAGAAATAAAGAAAGAAGACATAAAACAAAGGAAAAAATAAAATAATATTACTAAATTTATTTTTAAAAAAAGAAATAATAATTAATTTGCTATGCAGTCATTACGCACCTACGGTGCACGTTAGCTTGTTCCAACCACCTCAGTAATAACAGCGTTTACTTGCTCTGAAAATTATCATCTTTTTATTTATAATAAAAATCCTATTTTTATTTGGTACTTTCTCTTTCTGATCGGCGATTGTCGGAAGCTCCTATTCATCGCCGCCACCTTGCGCCGAATCGGACCCACTTCGGATCCGAGACCCACCCGAATCTCTTGTTCTTCAGTTTTCGTTTTTCCATACCAAAGTCTTCACCTTTACTATTTTTACCCCCAAAAATAAACCCCTCTCTCTTTCCATTCAAATCGGGTTTTGTGTTTTCCTGTTTTTAGCGAGATTCACTCTCAATTTTGCTTCATCTTCAAACTACACGTGGCGATCTGGTTCTTCTTCAACACCCCATTATCGCTTCCAATCTCAGTTAGTCTTTTTTTCCCTCTTTATTTTGATTTTTAAACTGTTGTGCTTATTTTTGTTGCACGTAGGTTTTTTTGAATTTTTTTTTTGGATAAGTTTGAATTATCAGTTTAAATTTTGGGGGTTTTAGTTGAGATTTTCGATCTGTGTGCAAAAGTTTTAGGTTTTGTCAAATTTAGCTGAATTCGGTGCTGATTGAGAAATGGGCCACCTTTCGACCTGTCCCCTTTGATTGAGGGTTTATTAATTTTGGAATTTGGACGTGCTTGATGTTTTGTGGGTTTAATAGTGTTTAATGTTTTGTGAGTTTTATGTGGAAAATTGAAAATTGTGTTTCAATCAATTAATGCCACGATCTGTTAATTTTACTCCACTATTTGGGGGTCTGGGGGTGTGCTTAGTGTCTTGGTAACTATGGGGAGCATAAATTATAGTTTGATGTTGGCTTTTGTGTCTGTTTAAATTTGTGAAAATGTTTATCAGTTGGTGTTCTTGGATCTCAAATGAAAGCTTTGTGAGTTTTGAAATTAAAGTTACTTATTTGTTATTTTGTTCTAAAACTGTCAGCAGACATGGAAACGAGGTTATATATGATATCGGGCACGATGTTGGGCTGGTCCTAGTTTCTGTTTCAAGAGTTCAGTTGTGAAGTGAGTTTTTGTTACTACATGGAAGCAAACAAGGAGGAAGCACTTAAAGCAATAGAGATTGCTGAAAAGCGATTCGGTCTGAGAGATTTTGCAGGTGCAAAAAACTATGCTGTAAAGGCTAAAACTCTTTGTCCAGGATTGGAGGGTATATCTCAAATGGTGGCCACTTTTGATGTTTACATTGCTTCTGAAGTCAAACATAATGGTGAGCTAGATTACTATTCGATTCTTGGGTTAAAACCTTTTGCAGATAAGGAGGCTGTAAAGAAACAATACAAGAAGTTGGCCGTGTTGCTTCACCCAGATAAGAACAAATGTGTGGGAGCTGATGAGGCATTTAAGCTTGTTTCTGAGGCTTGGACTTGGCTATCAGATAGTGCAATGCGCAGTTCTTATGATCTCAAGAGAAATGCACATATGGGGGGAACTAATCAGACAAATTTGTCTCCTGCCCATGCTACAGGGGCTGCTGGTTATAATAAATGTTCAAATTTGTCAAGCTCTCTTGGTAGGCATGACACCTTTTGGACAATTTGCACCTCTTGTAAGGTTCAGTATGAGTATCTGCGCAAGTATGTGAACAAAAGACTCTCTTGTAAGAACTGCCGTGGTACTTTCGTTGCTGTTGAAACTGGGGTGGCCCCAGCAAGCGGTTCATTTCCATATTGTCCTTGGTCATATGTGCCAGGAAATGGGTATGGAAGCCATTCATTTGATGGAGTTACATATGTTCCAACTAGTGCCCCCTATTTCAATGGGAATGGGGTCACAGGGTACCATTCTGGTCATGGATATGAGTACGCTTCAAATGTTTCATTTCAGTGGGG
Organism: Hylodesmum podocarpum; assembly: GCA_026586105.1. NCBI lineage: Eukaryota > Viridiplantae > Streptophyta > Magnoliopsida > Fabales > Fabaceae > Hylodesmum > Hylodesmum podocarpum. The sequence continues at coordinate 692,749 of JALJEV010000519.1, read as the reverse complement.
TTCTGCTGGTGTTGTCAATCAAAATGGATCAACTACCTTACCTGCTGATTCTGTTCATCGTGCCAATGGAAATGTGAAGAGGGGAAGACCAAAAGTCAAATCAGGAGCTGATAAGAGGATTCACATGGTGGAGACTATGGTCAACACGAGTTCAGATGTGCCATTCACCTATACTGAACCACAGGACGATAAGCTAATTAGACCTGACAAGAAACAGAAAGTTGCTGTAGGGTCCAGTTTCAGAAATGGCTCTGAAGAAAAGGGGTCAAAATATGCTTCAGAGTCAATAATGGCTAACGGAAATGGTAGCATAGGACATGGCCAGAAGCCTTCCTGCACAGTTGAAGTTCAAACCAAACAATGTTCCGTGGCACCGGCATTTGATGCTAGAAAACTATTGATAGAGAAAGCCAGGACTGAAATAAGGAAGAAACTGGAGGAGATGAAGTTGTCATCTGAGGCGGCAGCTCTGCATGAGAAAGAAAAACCACAAGCTGGAGGTGGTCAAGTTAAAACAGAGACATGTAGAAAAGCAGCTCCAAATGTTTCTGGTGTACAATTGGGGAATGGGAAAGCTGGTCCAATATCTATTGTAGTCCCGGATTCTGACTTTCATGACTTCGATAAAGATAGGTCAGAGGAATGCTTCAAGCCAAAGCAAATATGGGCCTTGTATGATGAGGAAGATGGAATGCCACGGTTGTATTGTCTGATCCGTGAGGTTGTGTCTGTGAATCCATTTAAGATTCACATTAGTTACTTGAGTTCTAAAACTGATAGTGAATTTGGCTTAGTAAACTGGCTTGATTCAGGTTTTACCAAATCTTGTGGAAATTTCAGGGCTTTTAATTCAGATGTTGTTGATCAAGTTAACATATTTTCTCATGTTCTAAGTCAGGAGAAGGCTGGTCGAGGTGGTTGCGTCCGCATATATCCCAGAAGTGGTGATATTTGGGCTGTGTATCGAAATTGGTCACCAGATTGGAACAGATCTACTCCAGATGAAGTGAGGCATCAGTACGAAATGGTTGAGGTGCTGGATGATTATTCTGAGGAACTCGGTGTTTGTGTTAGTCCCCTTATTAAGTTGACTGGATTTAAAACGGTTTATCAGAGTAATACAGACAAGAGTGCCATAAAATGGATACCCAGAAGAGAGATGTTGCGCTTCTCACATCAAGTGCCTTCTTGGTTGCTGAAGGGGGAGTCTAGCAATTTGCCTGAAAGGTGTTGGGACCTCGATCCTGCTGCAACTCCAGATGAACTTCTTCATGCTGCTACTGAACCAAACGCCTTGTAGGTTATGCAATAGTGAGACAATTATTTGGGTTGTGCTTTAGCATTCTTCCCACAGTATTTTAGATTTAACTGTACACTTTGTCACACTTGGTTAGAGACCGTTGTGACATTAACCACGGATGTTGTAGAAGGTGAAAGTTTATTTTGTAACATTTGTTTAGTAGTCTTTCAGATCTAGTGGTTGCTTTGTTGGCTAAATTTTCTTTGCTGTAACTCCTGTGAGAGAGCTCAGGTCAGATTGCCTGCTTGTAACTCTATTTCTGACCAGTTTTTACTGGTTGGTAAAGAATTCATTCAATTAAAGGCTGAAACCAATTTCACGTCCAACAAATTTAAAGAGAGAAAAAAAGAATATTGTGAGTTGTTGTATTGTATCGGGTGCAAGTCTGCAGAAAATTGTCAAGAAGATGCCATTGACATTGTTTTGAGAACTGAATGCTACAAATTATTGAGCTTAATATCAAAATATGCTGTTAAACCTTTTGAGTGACGATTAGCGTGCTACTTTAGTTTGTTGGAAGAAATTATTAGGAGAACTTAAATTATTAATCTGTTCTAATTAGTCTTAATATAACATGTGTTGAAGGTATTTGTAATGTGTGTTGAAGATATGTGGCTCAGAGTAAATGATATTAGGAGTATAAATTCAGATGAATCATTATGCCATTCATCAATCAAATGATGATCAATCAGCTAATAAATTCAAATGTATCATTCTATCTCTCAGATGTTCAGGGGATAAGAATATTACTGATATATAAAAAACGTTCATCAATCAAATTATAGGATACCTGCATCAATATTACTTTTCTATTCGTTAAAAATGCTATATGTTATATTTTTTTTAACATAAGGCGCTCAAAGTAATATACGTTTCTAGAATTAAAAAAGGGAGAGAGCAGAACGTTTGTACATGAGAATGACAAGATTAGCCAAAAATATTAAGATTCTTGTGAATTATTATTGTAGATGATGCGTGGGAGAAGTATATAACCAACTGCATGTTTTGCTTGTGTACGAAGTATTCTCATTCCATTTATTAGCTGATGTCACTTCATCAGTATTGTCTGTGCTTGTAAAGTGTTGGCATTTTTTTCTGGCAATTTGATTTATTTTAGAAGCATGACAGTGACTTAATGGTTATTGATGCTTGACGTGTTACATCTGATTTTCATGCCAGATATAAAGCACAAGAGTTCACGTGAGAACCTGAGACTCTAGATTTGCTTCTAAAAGACTAGTGCTGAGTCATGCAAGCATAATGCATTGACTATCAATTGTCAATGTCATAATAGACATAACATCACTTGCTTTTGTATACAAGATTGTCATTCTTAACTAATGTATGTTGGATAATCTGAGAAAAATGTTGCTTCAGTTCAGATGAACAGACAAAAAGGAAATATACAATTTTAAGGGAAGAATCCATTTTATATCGACTTCAACAATGTTAAGAAAGCAAAACATGTAGATTATAACAGCTTAAGTAATCACTCTTTGGCTCTTAGTAAAACAACACAATTAATATTATCAAGGTGGAGCTTCAGAATAGATTGCAGAAAACAATATTCATCTATTTGTCGAATAGTCAAGGATTTTCCGGGGTTGTTTATCAAGCTCGAATTGAGATTGCACGTTTCATGAGCAGAGCCCCTTGATAAATATCTAATCATCAGCAGAGGAACTTACACATGATGTCATGAGATTTTCAAACCGTAGGAAGTATCATATATTATATAACTCTAGAATTAATGGCCTAAGTGATTCAACTTTGCTACAGTTTTGAATAATTGAAGTCTTGATTGTAAATAAAGGATAATATTATTATTTATTACTTTTGAATCAACCAACTAGAAGCTTATAATAATATCACTCCCAGAAGACATAATGTGCCAAACATATAGGTTAACACAGTAAGAATAGAAAACAAAAACTAAGAAGATGTTTACGTGTAATGTGTGATTTTAAGATACCTTGCTCGACTTATACTTGAACATGACCATTTGCTTTTTACCTTTCTTCACACTTAAATTATAACCAGAGAGGTACCTTTTTAAGCAATTCCTATCTGTCTTTCATTTGCAAAGTTAATGGATAACTTGAGTATAACTTAAGGGATAACTTCAGATGTAGAGTTACCAAATTCTTTCTTTGATTCTTCAAGCTCCAATATGACAAGTGAGCATCTCTTACCACTTGAATAATCAAATAATATCTTGTTGATTAAATTCAACATAAGATAAATATGTTATTTTGCTAGGAACCAAATCATAATTATCAAGCACGTCAATAATTTTATTCTGCACTTCAATTTTCTTACTATGCACTCAACGAATCTGTAAGCTTCTTGAGAAAAGTGATTCGTTCCTTTGTGGTTTATGGTCTTTTACAAATCTATGTACATTCGTTTTTGTTTAGACATAACGTTACTTTCCATTCTATCCTTCTTTGGTCATTGTTGCAAATTTACTGTTTTCCCTTTGAGATTGGAGATCATAATTCATAAATATGTTTATGGCACAGTTGTCCTTGAATTCAGGCCAGTAACAATTGCACTAGAATTCCAAATCATCAACATCCCTTTCTCAGCAAATAACTCACAAGTCCTGCCATCTTCTATCCCAACAAAATTTTAAAGATGTAAGTTTTCACATCTTTGCTCATTCCTAGTTGCAAATTTTATTGGATAAGTTTTTTTAATTATTATTATTTATAAGAATAACTTTTGTTATTTTTGATGAATAGCAGAGTAAGGTGATTCGCATTCATAACAGTTTGGTGAAGCAGAGTTGGAAGCATCTTTGCAGAAATAGCAGACTATATATTATGCAAGACTCAAGAGGTATGATTACATATTTTTGCTCATTTCCAGTTAGTTCAATGCATGCTGCTTCTCTTTCCAATCACAACTTGCCTACCGTCGAATTGCTTGCGTTTGTATATTTTTCTTATAAAACCAAAATATCACTATTGATTTTTTTTTTTTACAGACAAATGTAACAGATGTTAAATTGACAAAAATAAATAAAAAAAATATTTTATTTTTATGGATGAATAGAATTTTTATGAAGGTCATGGAGAAATTTATCTAAAATCACATTGATATTTAACTTATTATAATATAATTGTTGAGTTTTAGAGATTTTGGTTTTAGAACAAGAAAGGTATAGAGAGAATGAGTTTGAGAAGAAACAGAGTTCTATTATTGAAAACCCAACTGTTCATAGAATGCAAATAAAAACATTTAGGATTAGAGGTTGTGGCTTGCAGAGCAAGCTAATCAACTAACTGTAGTTAGCTATTAACTACTCTGATCAACTAACACTTAAACATGGATTAGTTGATCAGTTTACACTAAGCTACTAAGAAATAAAACTTGTACTAAAATGGAAGGCAACACCTTGAGTTTGGATTGAAGAACAATAAACCTTGTTGGTGAAAGTGCCTTGGTAAGAATGTCAACATTCTGATCAATGCCAGTGATATCTCTTATAAACAAGAGATCAAGTTCCATATGTTTGGTTCTGGCGTGTACACTAGATTCTAAGAAAGGGCAAATAGACAAATAGTACTCAAATTATCACAAAAAATGGTAAGAACTATGTGTGGAATGTGGAGTTCAGATAACAAAGTCTGAACCCACATAACCTCAGCAGTGGCATTGGCTAAGCTTTTGTACTCCTCTGTGCTTGACATTGCCACAATTGTTTGTTTTCTAGACCACTAGGAGAATAGATTATGACCCAAATATACAACTTCTTGTAGCTGGAAAGGTACATGAAGAGAGAAGCAGGTTGAATATGAAGTCCCCAAGAAGTAGTACCCTTTAGGTATCTCAAAATTCTTTTCACTGCATTCTAGTGATCCTTAGAGGGTTTAAACATGAATTGGAAAACTTTATTAACAGGAAAACTTATCTCTGGGCTGGTAATAGTTGCATATTTAAAAGAACCAACAACTGAATTGTTGGAAATCCCACGTCGCCTAGAGATAGGATCTGTTGCATGTATGTAAGTGAGGAGCAATCCTCACCGTAAAAACCGGTTTTGTAGAGATGAGTTAGGTCTCACTCGCATTTCTAACATGAACAATAAGGGTGGCACCAAGGAAGCTTGATGACCTTGTTTTTGAGAGCTTACAACCACTGACCAAGGGTGAAGAGAGATTCACCTGGTTGAGATTTTACTTCAATTCCAAGGAAGTAATCAAGGTTTCCATGATCTTTGAGAGAGAAGATGGAGTTGAGTTGATTGATGGTGTTTTGAAGGAAAGAGGGATTGTTGCCAATGATAATAATATCATCAATAAAGACTAAGAAGTAAATGGTAGTGGACTTGTTTGAGTAGGCAAAAATGGAGGGATAACATTTGCTGTTAGACACAAGTGACTTGAGTATTCAAAACCAGGAGGTTGTGCCATGTACACTTCTTCGGTTAGAGCACCACGAAGTAAGGCATTAGTAAATATCAATCTGATGGAGTGGCCAATGATTCATAACAGCAAGAGTTAATATGATTCTCACAATAACAAGTTTGATTATTTGTGAGAATATTTCTTTGTAGTCTTATCCAAGTTTTTTATGAACGCCCCTGGCCATTAAACGTGCTTTGTATTTGTTGACAGTCCCATTAAATTGTCTTTTACTCTGAAAATCCATTTACAACCTAAAATACTTTGATTTGGAGGTAGAGGAGTCAGGGTCCAGGTCTAAATTTTAAGAAGAGATTTATATTCAGTTTTCATTGCCACTAACCAAGTGGGATTGTTGAGGGCTTGTTTTGTTTTCTTTGGTTCAATGTGAGTGAGAAGTGTAGGACTTATTCTTCATTGAACAATTCTAGACATTGCATGCATAGTCATATTATGAGTGTTGTTAAGATTAACAATGGGTCAATTTTGTGGTATAGTAGGCATGAATCAATATTCACATAAAATACATAGAAAGAGAAAAAATTGATAAAAGAAAGGTATATACATGCATATATTCTATGTGAGTTGGCTATAATAGAATTAATTACAAAATAAAGTTGATTAATGTGTATACATGTCTCACCACTATGAATCTCACCTTTACAATTCTAAGACTAATATTCTTACATCTACAAATTTCAAGTCATTATTCTCACTTCTACTTATACGTACATGTTCTCTCAACCCCAGGGATTATTTCACAAAAACTTTCTAAATTTAAACTGTTTTACCTATGAGTATGGAGATCATAATTCATATATATGTTTATGTCACAGTTGTCCTTGGATTCAGCCTAGGAACTATTGTACTAGACTTCTAAATCATCAACGGTACCCCTTTCTCGGCAAATAACTCACAAGTCCTGGAATCTTCTATAACAGCAAAATTTTGAAGATGTAAGGTTTCACATTTTTGCTCGTTCCTATCTGCAAATTATTTTAGATCAGATTCTTTTTATTGTCATTTACAAGAATAGAATGCGAATATAAATTTTTTTTATAACAATTTATCTATTCTATTTAATTAAATTCAGCTGAGTTAAATTCATTTGAATTTTTTTTTTATAACATATTTAAATCCAAGTCAATGATAGAGTAGCAGAGGAAGGTGATCACTGTTTGGTGCAGAAGACTTTGAAGCATCTTTCTCATCCATCTTTGCACAAATAGCAACTATTTTTATAGAAAAGGTATGAATTTTAAGTTTTGATTTTAAATGATTTTATAATATTATGTTTTTCATAAACAAAATAATTTAAAAATAAATATTTAAATTGATATAATTAAGAGTAACTAAGATTAATGTTATTAGGAATATAACTTACTGAATTATTTTTTATTTATGAAAATTCATTATTCATTAATTTCAATTAACTTAACTACATATAGACAACTGTACAATAGATGTCAAAATGACTAAAATAAATAAAAATAGTGAATTGTATTTTTACGGACGAAAACATTATATGCAAATACTGAACACAAATTTTATTCATTGAAATGACAGTTATATATACTCATCTAAAGTTATTTATTCTGCTAATATTAATAACCTTAAGAAAAAAATTCAATTAAGACGTAAATATTTTTATAAAGTGGAACCAAATACAAATTCTTCTGTATTTTTCTGTTTAAATTAAATTAGAACAAACAATTCTTATAAAAAAATTTAATATTTTTGTAAAATATTTTAATTAACTGACCAATTTTACTATTATAATGTGATTATTAATGCATGTAAATCAATTTATAAATAATAGATTCGTGTTAACTAACATTAGTGTATTAAAAAATTAATTTGATGCAGTTTGAATGATAAAATAAATTATTCTTTATTATCATGTAAAATATTTTAGCTAGTTAAAGCACTTTATTTTAGCTAAGATGGAAAATATTTTAACAAATACAGAAACTATTATTTACTCTCTATTTAATGTCTTTTCATTTACATAATGTATTGAAGATTTACATTTATCGATGCAAATTTAAATTTTCGGATATGGTTTTTTCTAACTATATATAAATGTATTAAGAACTTTATATAAATATTATATGAAATAGAGGTCACGGCAACGGATTTTTTTTTTTATCAAGTATTTTAATTCTTGCTTAACTCATCGGAATAAAAAATTTACTCAAAGTTATATTAATATCTAAATTATTATGATGAAATAAATTATTGAATTTATTTTTATAATAATAATAATAATTTTAGTGTAAATATGTCTTTTCCACATTATAATCTATTTTTAAATTAACTAATAATTAAATTAGAGTTATACATATTACTAGAGAATGTATTTTTTTATGAAATTATATTAGAATCTAAATTACTTAAAAATACACTATTAACCAAACATATATTTTTTTTTCATCTTGTTTAACTATTTAAATTGAATTAAATATTAATTGTATTTTAATTTTTTTTTTAAAATTAATATATAATTTGATACACTTCTTAACCCATTCTACATTTCTAATTTCAGTTTTTGTTCATTTATCAACTAATCAACTTGACATTGCCAATTACGGGAAGGATGTTATGAGTGGATTTAATTTAAAATTTTAGGTTAAAATTTCATCATTATTCCTATAAAGCTATGATAAATATTTGCAAAATAGATCAAGACATGTAAAAGAATTTTATATAGAATTTTTTGGGCTTTTTTTTTATATTGACTTGGTGACATTTTTATAATATTTTTACTTTATTGTTATTATTCACCACTAAACTTATAATATAGTATTGATAAATCTCAGCAACATATACTTTTTAAACACTCGTTATTTATGTTTAGATTGAGCTGCAATAAAGGGAGCAAAATTTTGATGGAAAACTTTTACGGGTTTTTGTCAAATATTTCAAGAGATTTGGTGTGTGGAGCTGTAAATCAAATACGTTATCCTTGTTGCTTTAACAATTTTGTCAAAGAACTTAAAAGAGAAGAAGATGATTTGATTGCAACAAGAAATAGCGTCCAAAGTCGTGTTAATCATGCGGAGAAACAAAAATTGGAGACTGCTATAGTTGTTCAGAAGTGGTTGGAGACTGCTGACATTCGTATAAAAGATGTGAATAATTTGCTAAATGATAAGGCAATAATCAAAAAGAGTTGCTGTTATGGGCACTGTCCAAATTGGATTTTGAGACACCATTTTGGGAGAAAATTTGCAAATAAAAGAAAGGAGATTCAAGAGTTCATTAAAAATGGTAAACAAATTGAACAATTTCATTTAGATAAATATTTGAAATTTGAGAGTAGAGAACATGCTTTCAAGCAAGTAATGGAAGCAGTGAAAGATAAAGAGATTAACATGATTGGATTGTATGGGATAGGGGGTTGTGGTAAGACCACGTTGGCAGAAGAAGTTAAGAAGATAGCAGAAGCTCAACATCTTTTTGACAAAGTGCTTTTTGTGACAGTGTCCAGTACTGTAGAAGTTGGAAGGATCCAAGAAAGAATTGCGAGTTCAATGCAATATACTTTTACAGTAAATGAAGTAAAGGAGAGAGCAACAGCCTTATGCGTCAGATTAACTGAAGAAAATAAGATTCTTGTGATCTTAGATGATGTGTGGGAAAGACTTGATTTGGGTGCTATAGGGATTCCCTTAACTGAGCATCATAAGGGTTGTAAGGTTCTCATTACCACTCGATCAGAAGATGTTTGTACTCGGATGGATTGTCAAGAAAAGATTCAGCTACATATCTTAAAAGATGAAGAAGCATGGATTCTTTTTAAAAGGCAAGCACACATATCTGAAGACACTTCTGAAAACTTGAAGCATTTGGGAAGAGAATTTTCAAACAAATGCAAAGGATTGCCCGTTGCCATTGCAGCCGTTGCTGGTAGCTTGAAAGGCAAACATGAGGTGATATGGAATATTGCGTTGAATAGATTGATAAATTCTGAGCCAATGAATATTGAAAATGGTCCGATAGATCTCTCCAATTGCTTGCAGTTGTGCTACGATATTTTGGATACTGAAGAAGCTCAGTCACTTTTCTTGCTGTGTTCTGTATTCCCTGAAGATTATAAAATTCCAATTGAATATTTAACAAGAATTGCAATTGGGTTGGGTGTAGTTGGAGAATTTCCTTCATATGGTGAGGCAAGGAGTGAAGTGATTGCAGCTAAAATTAAGCTTGTGAGTTCTTCTTTATTAATGTGTGGTGCAAATGATGAGGGTGATGAATTTGTCAAAATGCATGACATAGTTCGTGCTGTAGCTCACTTGATAGCAAAAGAAGAGAATAAGGTCATTAAGTGCGAATTGGAAAATGACGTGACTTTGGAGGAAAGTTCAGTCAGATATTTATGGTGTAATGAATTTCCTAATGATATGGACTATTCTAATCTTGAGTTTCTCCGCATATCCACAAAATTGGAAATATTGGATGAAAATTTCGAAAGAATGGGAGAGCTTAGAGTTTTGATTCTTTGTAATGATAGGGAGGACAACAACAAGCAACCATTGTCAACAATGTCATTCAAAACATTGACAAATCTTCGTTGTCTATTCCTTATGAATTGGGAGTTAAGTGATATCTCATTTTTAAGATACACGAAGAAACTTCAAAGTCTTTCATTGGATGGATGTTCATTACAAGCATTTCTTGACACCATAAATTGGCCGTTAACGGTGTCATTATCTGAGTTACGTGAGTTGAGAATGGGTTACATGAATAATTTAATAGTTTTATGGCTTGGTTGGTATTGGACTCTCTCAAAAGTAGAGAAACTATATTTAGAACATTGTCCAGAGTTGCAATATCTCTCAACAGGAGCACCAATAACAGCAGGTATAATTGCATTTCAGAAAAATGTTTAGGAGTGAGTGGTGCCTTATGTCTTTCTTTTTTAATTCAAAAATAGTCTTATAAAATGTAGATGATGTTACTTGGGTTGTGCGAGCTCTAGGTAAATTTTTTTAAAAGTATTTTAATAAAAGAAAATAAGAAAAAAATAATAATTTTTTTTTTTTAAAAAAATTGAAATCAAAATTTTTTAATTTATAGAAATATTTTTTTAGTTAGAGGACCTACGCAAGATTTGAATAAAACATTCAACATAATTTATTTTTTTATAAATAATCATATTTACTATGATTTTTTAAAATTAAAAATGATAATATATCTGTCATCAACTTAAATTAAATAAAGTACACAAATATTTTAATCTAAACTTATAGTGTAAATTTTATCTTTATACATGTTTTTCTTTTATTGTCATTTATATTTTAATTATTTTAATTATTATTTGATTTAAATAAATAAAAATATTTTTTTTTTAAAATTGTTTATTAAATTACAAATATTTATCTTTAGTACATTTTGTTGCACTATTTTTTCTTTTGATAAATATTATTTATTTATTTAATTACACAGCATAGACATTTATTGTATCTTTACGAAAAATCACTATATATTATAAATTTTAGACTATTAGATTTTATTTGTTGTTGCACTAATATTTTGATTTCTTGCAACTATTTTTTTCAGGATTATTGATTGGGAATTATCTTGACATGCCTAGATTTAAAAGTCTTGAAATATTTTCATGTCCGAAATTGAGCACACTAAGCATAACTTTCACTTCATTGGAAAAATTGAACATAGAAGATTGTGATGGTTTGAATCATATCATATCATATAATGTTGTTCAAAGGGCTACATGTCATGAATTGAAAATAGTAAAAGTAGAAAGATGTGCAAAATTGGAAGTAATCTTGCCTCTATCTTACTTACGTAAGTTAGAGAGTCTAGAGATAAGAGAGTGTAAAGAATTAAAGCAAATAATGCAACAGAACTTGAAAGAAGATAAAGATTCAACACAACCACACTTATCCAAACTAACAAAGCTGGTTGTTGAAAAATGTCCTAAATTGAAACATGTCTTCTCTCCATCTGCATCTATTGATCTTTCCAACTTAGAGATTTTGATAATAAATGGAGTTACTGAATTAGAAGAGCTGATTGGGTGTGAACATGGAAAAGGCCATGAGATAGAAAAGTCCAAAGTTGAGCTTCCAAAACTCAAACTTACAATATTTGTGAATCTTCCAAATCTTTGCCAAGGGATTGAATTACTGCATGTAAAGCATCGCATTGTCCACAATTGTCCCAAACTCTCTTTGACTTCAACTACTACTCTTCAGAAACTCTATGAAGATTTTCCACATTCAGGTAAATACTATATACACATGCATTGTATGATTATGGAATGGTACAATGGAATCTTCTTATATATTTTACTGTGTTCCATTGTCAAATCAAGGATGAAGTCCTTAGTTTGTACTATTTTGTTTCAGATTTTGAAAATGCCAAATTTTCACAGAGGGAGTTACGTGGCTTGATTGATCAAATAAATGCATCAAACGGAGAGACATTAACTTTGTCAACTGGTGTAGAAGACATTAACTTGGGTGGTGGTATTGTAACTCACACCAAGTCTAGTGACGAGGACATACTTGCACAAGGTTCCCAGGTTCTTGAAAAAGATGATAAGTTGAATGAAATAAATACAGGTTATAGCTCTCTTACTCTCTCTTTTACATCCTATATTTATATATGTCACTTAGTCCTTAAACTTTTAGTAGCTTTTGCAGTTACTCGTACAAGATTAGAAGCATATAAACACTTTGTTGATTTGGATGATACACAAATTGCTCTGCTGGTGGAGACAATAGCAGTACATCCTCATCTTTGGAATTCCTGTCAAAAGTTTAGCGAGCGGTTTCAAGCTTGGATGTTGAAAACTTTGGCAGATATGTTGTTGTTGCTTCGAAATGAAAGTGCTAATGGTGTTACTCCACAGAGAGAAAAAGAGTTCCATAAACTATGTGATGAAGCTATAAAACTAGGATTTGATAGCTCATGGGTTGATGAAATGCGTAAGCATGTTGTGGCAAGGGATCCTATGCTGGAAGAGGACCGTGCACAAACACAAATCAATTAGCTTTTCTAAGAGGTTTGTTGATACCTAGAGAAAATGTTTCAATACCTCTATGTTGTGTTTGTGTGGGAATTTTTTGTTTCTCCTTACAAATACATACATTTTTGGTTATTTCTAATTCTAAGTTCAAGGTTTTTATGATGAACAAAGTGAGCAAATTAAGTTTATTATGCAGGTTCACTAGTGCAGACATGGTACAAGATTCCCAAGTGGCTGGACAAGGTGACATGCCAGATGAACACTTCATAGGAACTTCACAATGTCAGAATATCCAGAATGTTGATAATAGAATAAAACAAGGATCTAACTTGTTGATTGATAAAGAAGGTGAAATAGGTGTTGTTCCTAATGACTGCACTGTGGCTCCAAGAAATGAAGAACTAAAGGAATGTGTGAGTCAACTCAATCTTGTTTGAGTAATAGATGGAATACCTATTCAGGATTCTCCTTGATTGTTGCTTGTTTAAACATCCAAATTTACTGTGTCAAAAGCTTATATACTGGTAATTGTTCTTTACTCAAACTGAAGACTTATAACTACTATACTCTTAAGTCTAATGTTTCTAATATTAAGCATGTGTTTCAATGTTTTCACATAACTTGCTCATCTTGTTTCTCACATATAACCACTTCATCTCCCTTTGTGTTGTGATCGCAAAAAGTATATTGCTTCTCATTTTGTAGCAGCATGTCAAAAATTGTAAAGATGAACAAAAACTAATCTTAACTATATTTCATTTTTTTTTCTTCTAAAATATTCCTATTGAAAAAATTTATCCAATCAAGCTTTTAAATATATCTATTTAATTTTTTTCATAAAAATCTATAGAATACAAGAAAAAATGAAACAAATTTTTTATAAATTAAAACTAATTTATATATAAACAAATTTATATGAAATGTTTTACATTAACTTCTCCAAAATCTAATTTTTAGTTTATGTACAATTTTATTTTACAAATTTATATAACATTATTTACACTAACTTATTTTTTCTTCTTACATATACTCAAAATTTATTTCTTACGTATGCTCAAACTTTATTCAAACAAACACTTAAAAATTTACTTGAGTTAATTTGTGACATCATTATTACAGTTATATACAGAAAACACGTTGATATTATACAAAAATTATATGATTGCTTAATTACTAATTATTAACTTGTATAATTGTTTATTCAGAATTTATTTTTAAAATAAGTTCTCATTAATTAATATTATAAAATTATTATACTACTAATGCAAAACAAATTAAACCCCTTTAATGACTTGTTATAAATTTTTTAGCATATAAATACACTTAATAAAATCAGGGGATAGCATCTTGTGTATGTTATCTAACTATATATATATATATATATATATATTAAAAATGAAAATTAATAAAAAGTAGTTAATTGATTCGTATTTTAAATATATTTTAAAAATTATATATTATATTAAACTTTGATCAATGTTGTTAAATATCTAATCGTTTTGGATTAAAACTTTTATTTATTACTTTATTTACTAATATTTTAATACATTCATTATCAGGATTCAAAATGTATTAAATTATTAAAAATATGAACTATTTAAGTAACTCACTAGTCCATCTAAAATTAAGTATATCTACATGATTTTTTCATAAATATCTATAGAATACAAATATAGAAAAATATGAAATAATTTCTTTATAAGTTAAAATTAATTCGTACATAAAAAAGTTATATAACATGTCTTTTTTTGTTAGCTTCTCCAAAATCTAACTTTTAATTTCTATACAAGTTGATTTCACAAATTTATATAAAATGTTGAAGCTAACAGCTAAATAAAATGGAGAGTGTAAGAGTGGTAAGTAATAGAAAAATATTTGATTGATAATTATAATATATAACATCTAATTATAAAATATGAAAGAGAGAAAAATAACGTGTGTGTGTATATATATATATATAATGTAAAAAAGAGGAAATACGTATATATTTTGTATATATTTTATGAATGATTGAGTTAATTGGTCGGTGATCGTAATAGCAAATAGTAAGGTAGCAAAAGCAAAATTACATATCCGTACTCTGTGAATTGACTAATAAAGTCGACAAGCATGCCGTGGCGTGGAATGTGAGTGGCGATTGCTTTAACACGTGGCCTGCAAGGACTCATGTTCCCTTTCTTTCTCTGTTTGGCTTCTTAGTTTCTCTCTTTTTCTCTGCATGTCTTCTTCCTCACATTAATGTAGAATTTGTTTTTTATTTATAAATCATATCTGAATTTTAATCTCTCGGAGGACAAGTGGTAAGCATGTTTAATCTACATATATATATATATATATTTTTTTTGTTTTTCTGTTTTAATTCAACAAAAGAGAAAGTGATTTTGAGTAGGTGTTTGGTTTCTGTTTACTGTTCAGGTTTAGCTGCTTGGAAAAGTTTGATTTGGGAAGTGAACAAAGGACACTCATCGGAGCCTCTTCATTTCTTCATCTGGATTTTTCAGGTTAATCATTCTTCTTCCTCAATCACTTGATGTGTTTATTTTTAATTATTATTTGTAATCTTTAGTAAACAAAATATGCCTTGTGAGCTTTGATTCTTTTTTAGCTGATATGTGCTTTTAACATGTAATTAGTGCAATAGTTAGTTAAACTATATTTGTTGGGTAATTGACTTAAATTTTCTTCATGCTAATCTGTTTTTTTGATACACATTGATAACAAGTAAAAGCTTGAGATTAAAGTTGCTCTTATTTGGTGGAAAGTTGAACATGGTTTTTTTTCATTCAAGTGGGATATTTGGTAGATGATGATGATGATGTTAAAACGGTTTAATTTGGATTTTTCTAGAAAATAATTCAATTTTTGAAAAATATTCAGATTAGTCCGATTTTTTTCACACCTTTATGAGATCATTCCATTTTTAAACTCTGCTGTTGCAAAATTGTTTTAAGATATAGTATTAACCAAATATATATTTTAATGTTATTTAACTATTTGAATTGAAGTAAATATTAATTTTATCGTCGTAAAATTAAAAGTTGTCTAAATGTGTTTACTTTATCTCTAATACTTATCATTTAAAATACAAAATCAATTACTATAAAAATTATATAAATTCATACTTTTTTGTGTAATTTTACATTTTCACTGTAAAAATAATTTTATGTGGACATTTAAGAACAAAATAACTATTAAAATCATTGTGTTTAGGTTTATCTAATCATCCATATATGAAACGTACTTTTTTTTCAATTCATTATAAAACTTAATTATATAGCATGTTCGTACGTTTTTTCTTTAGATTGAGAGCAAAATTTAAGCAAAATATAAGTACCTAAACTAATGCTTTTACACTTTTCCATTTCTTCGTGTAGGTGTTGGTACACAGACAATCGATGATGAACCCTCAAAAGCTACGTGAAAAAATTGTAAGAACCCTTAAAACTCCTTGGGTTGCTGGAGTGGACGATGCGATAAGGAGTGCAACTCCTTCCATGTTGGGAGACTCCCCTCTCCGTAGTTATAGTTCGCGTGTGAACAGTATGATAAGGAGTACCACTGCGTCCAGTAGAACCGAATTCCACTCTGAAATCCCACCTGCAACACTTGAGTTTTTTTCAGACAAATATTTGAAACTTGAGAGTAGAGAATATGCTTACAACCAAGTATTGGAAGCAGTGAAAGATGAAGAGATTAACATGATTGGATTGTATGGGATGGGGGGTTGTGGTAAGACCACGTTGGCAGATGAAGTTATGAAGATAGCAGAAGCTCAACATCTTTTTGACAAAGTGCTTTTTGTGACAGTGTCCAGTACCGTAGAAGTTGGAAGCATCCAAAAAAGTATTGCGAGTTCAATGCACTATACTTTTCCAGTAAAAGAAGAAAAGGAGAGAGCCATAGCCTTATGTGACAGATTAACCAAAGAAAATAAGATTCTTGTGATCTTAGATGATGTGTGGCAAATACTTGATTTTGGTGCTATTGGGATTCCCTTACCTGAGCATCATAAGGGTTGTAAGGTTCTCATTACCACTCGATCAGTAGATGTTTGTACTTCGATGAGTTGTCAAATAAGTATTCAGCTACAAATCTTAACAAATGAAGAACCATGGACTCTTTTTCAGGAGCAAGCACGTGTAACTGAAGACACTCCTGATACCTTAAAGTGTTTGGCAAGAGAAATTTCAGACGAATTCAAAGGAGTGCCCGTTGCCATTTCAGCTGTTGCTGGTAGCTTGAGAGGCAAAGATGAGGTGACATGGAGGGTTGCGTTGAATTCTAAGCCAATAAATATTGAAAAAGGTTTGAGAGATCCCTATAATTGCTTTCAGTTGAGCTACGATCATTTGGATTCTGAAGAAGTTAAATCACTTTTCTTGTTGTGTTCTGTATTCCCTAGAGATTTTAAAATCCAAATTGAAGTTTTAATAAGACTTGCTATTGGATTAGGTGTAGTAGGAGATGTTCGTTCATATGATGAGGCAAGGAGTGAAGTGATTCAAGCTAAAATTAAGCTTGTGAATTCTTCTTTATTAATGTTGGATGCAAGTGATGATAGATTTGTCAAAATGCATGACATAGTTCGTGCTGTAGCTCACTTCATAGCAAAAAAAGAGAATAAGGCCATTCAGTGCCAATTGGAAAATGACGTGACTTTGGAGCAAAGTTCAATCAGATATTTATGGTGTAGGGACTTTCCTAATGATTTGGACTGTTCTAATCTTGAGTTTCTTCACATATCCCCAACATGGGAAATATTGGATGAAAATTTCAAAAGAATGGGAAAGCTTAGAGTTTTGATTCTTCGTAATGCAGTGTGGAGCAGTCGATCATTGTCAACAATGTCATTCAAAACATTGACAAATCTTCGTTGTCTAATCCTCTACAATTGGAAATTAAGTGACATCTCATTTGTAAGATACACGAAGAAACTTCATAGTCTTTCATTGCATCGTTGTTCATTACCATCATTCCTTGATTTACAAACTGGTAAGTTCTATAAACAACTAACAAAACTGAAATTGTTAGAGATATTTGAGTGTGAGATGGAAAGAAATAATTATAATGTGATAGGAAGAATCCCTCGACTAGAAGAATTGGGCATCATCAATAGTAGCTCCGAGTGGAATGACCGCGACAAAGACACCATTGAATTCTGTAACACGTTTAGTGTCCCTCAAACACTGCAGTGTTATGTTATAAAATTTGGAGACTTGTACGGTGATGATGATGATGATGATTGCCTGGATGAGGAACATGTTCTATCTCGTGAAGGGATGTTAATGCTGCCTTGTTTTCATATAGCAAATGATGCAATCATGGGTTTGGCAAAAAGAGCAAAGATTCTAGGTATGGCAAATATCAAGGGAGGGGCAAAAAATATGATCCCAGATATATTTCAAATGAAAGAAGGCAGTGTGAATAAGCTAACTGATCTTCAAATAATTGATTCTGAGGAGATAGAGTGTTTGGTTGACACAAGGAATCATTTGAGTGAGGTGGAAACTCTCTTCTCTGAATTGCTTCACTTGACAATCATCCGCATGACTAATTTAAGAGTTTTAAGGCATGGTTGTCTGCCTAGGAGTGGGACTTTCTCGAAAGTAAAAGAATTATATTTAAAACATTGTCCAGAGTTGATATCTCTCTTCGGAAGCATTGCAGGTATAATTATATTTCAAAAATGTTTACTAGTGGGTCTTTGTTTTTTATTGTGATGCCTTATGTCTTTCTTTTTGAATTAAAAAATACACTGGAGTTCTAAAAGAATTTTAGTAGAAGAAAATAAGAAAAAAATAAATTTTTTTAAAAAATTGAAATCAAAATTAGTTAATGTACAGAAATGTTTTTTTTTTTTTTTTTTTGCCTTTTAGAGGACCTAGGCAAGAAGATTTCTACAAATTAATTATTGCATAAATTAATTTCAACTTTTAAAAAAATATTTATTTTTCTTTATTATTTTCTTCTCTTAAAGATTCTTTTGGATGGGAACATATCCTTCAAAATTGATTAGAGAATTAAATAAAACATTCAGCATAATTTATTTTTATCAATAATCATATTTATTTTGATTTTTTAAAATTAAAAATAATAATATATTTATCATCAACTTAAGTTAAATAAATTATACAAATATTTTAATCTAGATTAATAGTATAAATTTTTATCTTTATACATGTTTTATTTTCAAATTTTTATCATTTTATATAATTATTTTCATTTATATTTTAACTATTTTAATTATTCATTGATTTAAATAAATAAAAATATATTAAAAAAATTGTTTAATAAATTAAAAATATTTGTTTTTAGTACTTTTTGTTGCATTATCTTTTGATAAACAATGTTTATTTATTTAAATACATAATATACATATTTCTCATATCTTTATGATAAATCACTGTATATTGTAGATTTTATACATTAAATTTTATTTGTGGTGCATGGTAAAAATACTAGTATTCTGATTATGTGTGACTATATTTTCAGGATCATTTATTCTGCCGGGACTCATAGCTCTTTTCTTAGAAGGATGTCCGAAATTGAGCTCATTGTTTACAGAATCCACAGCGAGAACCTTGATTTCATTAGAAAAAGTGATTATAAAAGGTTGTGATGGTTTGAAGCGTATTGTAACTGGGAGAACACATAAAGATGAAAAGGGGAACATAGCTGAGGATGATCATGATCTTCAAAGTGTTATTTTAATATTTCCAAGTTTAAAAACAGTGGATATTGCTAAATGTGCAAATTTGGAAGTAATCTTTCCTTTATCTTCAGTGCCAGAATTGATGAGTCTAGAGATAAGAAGGTGTAAAAAACTAAAGCAGATCATGGAACAAGACTCGAAGGAGGATAAATATTTGTCCAATGTACTTTTGCCACAGCCACCCTTCACCAAGCTAACAAAACTAGTTGTTGAAAAATGCCCCAAATTGAAACATGTCTTCTCTACACCTGCATCTATTGATCTTTCCAATTTGGAGATTCTGATCATAAATGGCGTTGCTGAACTAGAAGAGCTGATTGGGTGTGAACATGGAGAAGGCAATGAGATAGAAAAGTCCAAAGTTGAGCTTCCAAAACTCAAACTTACAATATTGTTGAATCTTTCAAACCTTTGCCAAGGGATTGAATTACTAGTTGAATTACTAGTTGTAAAGCATCGCATTGTCTACAATTGTCCCAAACTCGCTTTGACTTCAACTACTTCTCTTCTGGAGCTCTATGAAGATTTTCCACATTCAGGTAAATACTATATACACATGGATTGCATGATTATGGAATGGTACAATGGAATCTTACTATATAATTTACTGCATTCCATTGTTAAATCAAGAATGAAGTCCTTAATTTGTACTATTTTATTTCAGATTTTGAAAATGCTCAACTTTCAAGGAAGGAGTTACATGACTTGATTGATCAAATAAATAAATTAGATAAAGTTTTGACAAGTAGAGATACCAGTGAGTTGCCTTTATTACAGGTCAGAACCATCCAATCTATACAAGTTAGCGTACCTAAATACAATCATAATGATAATGTTATTAAATCATAATTACTTCACCAAACTTTGAAGACAGTATATTGATATATGGCATTGTTCCATCACATCTTGTCTCCATTTGTTAAGACTCAATTAATTAATTGAAAGAAAACGCTTATTATTTATAATTTCATTATAGTTGTTAGTAATTTATTGAGCTACTTTTTTGTGTGTGGTGTTCAGATTAGTGAAGAAGTAGAGAAGGAATTTACAGGGGAATTTGATGGGTCAACTACAACTTTAACAAATTTAGAGTTGAATGAAATGTCATCCCCAGATCCCTTGGATATCAGTCATGGTGAAACAAACATAAAGGTCAGTATAAGCTCATCTAAATATTTATAATTTCATTATAGTTGTTAGTAATTTATTGATCTACATTTTTGTGTGTGGTGTTCAGATCAGGGAAGAAGTAGAGAAGGAATTTACTGGGAAATTTGATGGGTCAATTACAACTTCAGCAAATTTAGAGTTGAATGGAATGTCATCCCCAGATCCCTTGAATATCAGTCATGAAACTAGCATAGAGGTCAGTATAAGCTCATCTAAATATTTATAATTTCATTATAGTTGTTGGTAATTTGTTGAGCTACTTTTTTTGTGTGTGGTGTTCAGATTAGTGAAGAAGTAGAGAAGGAATTTACTAGGGAATTTGATGGGTCAGCGGTAAATAATACTACAATTTCAAGAAATTTAGAGTTGAATGGAATGTCATCCCCAGATCCCTTGGATATCAGTCAAGGTGAAACAAACATAGAGGTTAGTATAAGC
The DNA here is from genome assembly GCA_026586105.1 of Hylodesmum podocarpum. Lineage (NCBI taxonomy): Eukaryota > Viridiplantae > Streptophyta > Magnoliopsida > Fabales > Fabaceae > Hylodesmum > Hylodesmum podocarpum. Next base: position 671,726 of record JALJEV010000519.1, on the reverse strand, counting down.
TCATCTAAATATTTATAATTTCATTATAGTTGTTGACAATTTATTGAGCTACTTTTTTTGTGTGTGGTGTTCAGATTAGTGAAGAAGTAGAGAAAGAATTTATTAGGGAATTTGATGGGTCAGTGGTGCATGCTACTACAACTTCAACAAATTTAGAGTTGAATGGAATGTCATCCCTTAATCCCTTGGATATCAGTCAAGGTGAAACAATCACTCAGGTCAGTACAAGCTCATCTAAATATTAATGGAGAAAGTCAATGTCTTTGTTAAGAACAAAACAATAACAGAAAAAGAACATAAGAAAGAGAGAGAAAAAATCCAAGAATTAAAATTCTACGTTCACGGACACATAATATATATTTTCTTTTGTTGTGCACATAGAAACTTGTGCAATCATTTTTATCGTTCATACGATGTGACTAAAATATATATCGACTAAAATCAAATTACACATTCCTAACAGTCATAAGAGTCTTATTTTTTACACTTAATTCATCATTAGAGTCTTATTTTTTTCACTTAATTCATCGCTTCATACAGGAGTTGTTGGGTGTTAAAGGGTCTAGCTCAGTTAATGGAGGGTTTGGCCTCCCAGCCTTGATCACGGGACACGCACAAGCAGCAGGTGTCCCTCAGTACATCGGGGAGGTGGTCCCTGCACCAGCACCACCGCAGCCCTCTAACCCCAGCCCTCAGGTTGACCTCACCTCACTGATTGCTCGACTTGACCAGCAAGCCACCTTCAATCGAGAGCAGGCAGAATTCGTCAGACATCACTTTCATTCCATGGGACAGTACCTGACCCATCAGATGCAGGATCAACGTCAGTTGTACACAGCCATACAGCAGCTTACTCCGCCAGAGCAGCCACAACTACCACCCTGGCCAGACCGACCTACCTACCATGATTTCTTCCAGTCCCAGTGGGGCTACCCACCTTCAGGTCCACAGTAGGGGAGGTTTACGGTTAGCATTGTTTGTGTTGGGGACAAAGCAATTCTCAAGTTAAGGGGTGAAATTTCTCTGTTTTCATGTTTTACTGCTTTATTGTTCTTTTTATTTGAATAAAAGTAGCTTGTACTTAGATTGACATTTCATTTTTTCTTGTGTTTATGTAGTTTTCAATTCAGCTAGGAAATTTGTGTTTAAGGTCATATTACTCTGCTGTAATGAATTATGCTCTGAGACTGAATTTTTTTTATGATATGACTGTGATTAAATGACTCCATTTGATTCTTGTATTTGATGTATGTTCCATGTTTTATGGTGTGGATAATCTAACTGATGCATAATGAAGGGTTCCCTTTGCTAATAATATGCTTGTGTGTTAGAAGTTAGAAAATTACAACCTCCCTAAACATGGTTGGCATGATAGTGTTGCTATAGTTTTTGCTGTTTTCTTGCTGGTTGCAGGAAATTTTGTAGCAAACTTTTGGCGTGAGAGAAAGAAGTTGAAATTGGTTAAGAGAAAGTATTAACCGCAATTCAGGGTTAAAAGAGGTGAATAGTCAGTCCCTCATGGTTCCTATTTCAGATATTTTGGTGGGTGACACAGTGTGCCTGGTGATGAAGTTCCAGTAGATGGTTTGGTTGTAAGTGATGGCATTCTTGAGCTACCTGAGCCTGAGACAATCAAAAGTAAACATGGTGAGGGGAACTCATTTCTTATATATGGTTCAAAGGTGATTGGGGGCCAGAGAAGGATGGTGGTAGCATCAGTTTGAAACAAAACCAATTTGGCTGAGATAGGTACTTATTGTGCTGAAAAGAGTGGTTTGTTGGAGAGTCTAATTGAGAAGCTTGATACATAATCAAAATATACTTTATTACCACACACAAACATAGCATAAATTGTTTTAAATTAATATGCATGTCCACATGAATGGTTATTGTATGCAATTGATATTTCTAGTATATTTGGTGCCTCTCGAGTTATTATTTGCCACATTCAATAAATGGCAATTATTGAGTTTGCAACTAAACCTAGATTTCACAAGCTTTTGTCCAATACAAAAGAATATGCTGAGAAAATTTATCTCTTAAATTAACAACCAGAAAAGATTATCCTCTAGTACTTGATCAAAAATACACACTCAATGTATCATTCATTCCTCATCAAATCTTTCAATCCAATTTTCTAAAAGCCATAACCATCATCAACAATCAAATTCAAAATCTATATTTATAAGAAGAGAGAAACAAAGGTGTGATACCTTAACATGTGTCTATTAAGATTTTAAGATTAATTCCTCAATTTAATCGTTATATGTAATTTTAAGATTGTACTATTATAATAATAATAATAATAATATAATTTATAAACTAAAATAATAATAAATAGTCCTGAGAATTAAAATAATAAACATATTAATTTTTGTCTTTCAGTAACTAAATTATTTATATAATAATATATTATTTATTTATATTTTTTAAATTTTTGCATTGCAAATTTACAATACTAAAGTTTTCATGTGAAGTAAAAGCAGGAACGGCAAGAAGTATTTTAGGCATAAAAGAAGAAAAAATGAAGAAAATATTTTATTTAAAAATTGACCCGAATTCCAGTTTTGTTGTACCTAACACCTAATCAGCTTTACCATGACATTCGCTAAAGCCAAATTACAAAAGAGAAGTCAAATGCGCATTTTCCTATTAAAACTTAAAAAGGGCCCCTCCATGTTGTCTCTTCTTTATTACTCACATTAGAATTTCATTTGTTTGCTTAATCACTGGTTTTACAAAACTCTTTCTTTATCACTCACACATCATATTCATTTGTATATCATTTATTTATACAATTTCATATCATTTATTTATATAATTTTATTTCAATGACAACTTTGTCATGAAAAAGTCTAACAAGTAACTAACAATTCTGTTAACTTCACTAACAACTGTTGGCATGAAAAAGTCCAACGAATAATTAATATTTCTGTTATAAAAAAAAAAGTTTTTATCATGCTTTTTTTATGAATTATATAATCTTATGATTTTATTGATTAATAATAAAATTATCAAATGAATTGAAATTAAAATGAATCTGACTGAAAAGGATATATAAGATAATATATGCTCTAAAATTAAAAATATCATCATATAATATAGAATATGAAAATTTAAATATTAAGAATAGAAATAAGAATTAAATTTATTATAAAACTTATTTTTAAAATAGATAAGATGTTATGTCGATACTCGAACTCAAATTGAATTGTTCTAATACTAATTTTTAAGAGAAGTGTGTCTACTAATTTCACTATAATGACTTACTTAAATTTATATTAATTAATTTTTAGTTAATTGTTGAGATTTAAAGAATTATTATATCGATAATTAAAATCCCACCAACTAATTTATAGAATATATATAAATTTTTCTTTTTATATTTTATACTTATATTTATCTCTTTTTATATTTTATACTTATATTTATCTCTTTTGATATTTTATAACTAGTTATAGTTATTGATTGTAATTATTTACAAAATATTTTTTTTTTGTTTATAATGTTTCTAACGTATAAATAACTAGAAAAATAATATATTCTATATAAAAGAGTTGAATTTACAAAAGGACTTGTTCCTCTTTCTTATGTTCCCATCCTTTCTCTGTTTTAACTTCTCACTTTCTTTCTCTGCATATCTTCTTCCTCACATTAATATAGAATTTTTTTATTTTTTTTTTCATAAATCATAACTGAATTTCACTCTCTCAGACAAGTGGTAAGCATATTTCATCTACATATATTTTTTTTATTTTAATTTTTCTCTTGAAATTCAACAAAAGAGAAGATGATTTTGAGTAAGTGTTTGGTTACTGTTTACTGTTGAGGTTTACATCGTCTTTAAATGTTCAGGTTTCTCTTTAAAGTGAACAAAAGACAGTCACCGGAGCCTCTTGAGTGTGGCTTGGTCACATGCTGACATGGATTCTAATCTTCTCGACGTCTTGAAAGCGCATATTGACTCTGCGTTGAAAGCCCATGTTGACTATACGGTCAATGGAATTAGAAATCAACTGGAGGAGAGCATGGAGAAGCTAAAAGCTCAACATAGGGAAGAAATGCAAGTGTTAAAGGACCAGTACAAGGAGGAGATCATGGCACTTTACCACCAAACATCATCATCTATGTCTCCGGTAAGAACAGGTCTTTTGCAAGAGTTACTTAAACTATATTCAATTTTAAAAAAATATTCATATCAGTCCAATTTTTAATTTGGATTTTAATTTAAAACTCTAGGTTAACATTTCACCATAATTTTTAATGCGGTAGATTTATCTAATCCTCTTTCAGTGTCATACTATACATCTTCTTATATATTCTCCCACCGTTGATCTTACGAAAAAACAATTCTTGGAATCGATTCTGACAATTTATAGATTTGGGGCGAAAAAATATAGCATATATTTTACATAAAAAAAAATAAAAATAGCTATTTGATTTCATTAAAAAGATAGAGTTAATTACATTTTGTTTGGCGAATATGTAAAATTAAAATTTGTCTAATTTTTTTTTTTATTTTATCTCTAATACTTATCATTTAAAATACAAAATCAATTATTATAGAAATTAAATAAATTCATACTTTTTTGTGTAATTTTACATTTTCACTGTAAAAATAATTTTCTCAGGACATTTAGAGTAAAATAACTATGTTAAAATTATTCTGTTTAGGTTTATGAAACGTATTTTTTTTTTTTTTTCAATTTATTATAAAACTTACTTATATAGCATGTTGGTACGTTTTTTGTTTAGATTGAGGTGTAACAAGGGGAGCAAAATTTAAGCAAAATATATAAGTACCTAAATTAATGGTTTCATTTGTCTGTGTAGGTGTTGGAAGACAAACAATGGATGAGTGAATCATCTTTGATGAACCATCAAAAACCACTTGAAGAACATAAAGAAATTGTTAGTAGCCTTGAAATGTCTTTGGTTGCTCGATTGGACGATATGATAAGGAGTCCACCTCATCTTATGTTGGGAGACTCCTCTCTCCGTAGTCATGTTTCGATTGTGGACAGTATGATAAGGAGTAGGACTGTGTCCAGTAAAACTGAATTCGACTTTGAAATCCCACCTCCAACTTCCCAGCAAGGCCAGGCCCAACCTCAAACATTGCAATTGAGTAGCACTGCGTCCAGTAGTTCTGAATTCAACTTTGAAATCTCAACTCCAACTTATCAGCAAGCCCAGACCCAACTTCAAACATTGCAAAACCAAACGCAGACGATATTCCGCAGACAGGGCCAGTCTGGGCTAGACAACTTGGCGCATGGATTTCATCCCTTAAAAAATTTTGTTGAAGGACTAGGAAATTTTATTGCAATGAGAAATAGTGCCCTAGATCTTAAAAGAGAACAAGAGGATTTGATTGCAACAAGAAATAGTGTCCAAGATCGTGTTGCTCTTGCGAATAAACAGAAGATTGATCAAGTTGTTCTCAAGTGGTTGAAGGATGCTGACATTGTTATAGAAGATGTGAATAATCTGCTAAATAAGGCAATAACCAAAAAAAATTTGATTTTGAGATACCAATTTCGGAGAAAATTAGCAAATAAGAAAAAGGAGCTTGAGGAGTTGATTAGAGAAGGTGGAGGATATTTGAAAAATATTGCACAACTTCAACGTATTGCTACCCTTCCTCCTGAGACACTTTTTTTTCCTGCAGATAAATATTTGAAATTTGAGAGTAGAGAATATGCTTTCAAGCAAGTAATGGAAGCAGTGAAAGATGAAGAGATTAACATGATTGGATTGTATGGGATGGGGGGTTGTGGTAAGACCACTTTGGCAGAGGAAGTTATGAAGATAGCAGAAGCTCAACATCTTTTTGACAAAGTGCTTTTTGTGACAGTGTCTAGCTCAGTAAAAGTTCGAAGGATCCAAGAAAGAATTGCGAGTTCAATGCAGTATACTTTTGAAGTAAAAGAAGAAAAGGAGAGAGCCACAGCCTTATATGACAGATTAACTCAAGAAAATAAGATTCTTGTGATCTTAGATGACATGTGGCAAATACTTGATTTTGGTGCTATAGGGATTCCCTTACCTGAGCATCACAAGGGTTGTAAGGTTCTCATTACCACTCGATCAGAACGTATTTGTGTTGTGATGGAATGTCAAAAAAAGATTCCACTACATATCTTAACAGATGGAGAAGCATGGACTCTTTTTCAGAAGCAAGCAAGCATATCTGAAGACACTTCTGAAAACTTGAAGCATTTGGGAAGAGAAATTTCATACGAATGCAGAGGATTGCCCGTTGCCATTGCAGCCGTTGCTGGTAGCTTGAATGGCAAAAATGAGGTGATATGGAGGGCTGCCTTGTATAGATTGAGAAATTCTGAGCCATTGTATATTGAACATGGTTTGAGAGATCCCTACAACTGCTTGAAGTTGAGCTACGATAATTTGGATACGGAAGAAGCTAAGTCACTTTTCTTGTTGTGTTCAGTATTCCCTGATGATTATAAAATTTCAATTGAAGATTTAATACAACTTGCAATTGGACTAGGTGTAGTAGAAGTTCATCCATATCATGCGGCAAGGAGTGAAGTGATTGCCGCTAAAATTAAGCTTGTGAGTTCTTCTCTATTAACGTTGGATGATGATGATGATAATGAATGTGTCAAAATGCATGACTTAGTTCGTGATGTAGCTCACTTCATAGCAGAAAATGAGAATAAGGTCATTAAGTGCCAATTGGACAATGACGTCACTTTGGAGCAAAGTTCAATAAGATATTTATGGTGTAGGGACTTTCCTAATGGTTTGGACTGCTCTAATCTTGAGTTTCTTCGCATATCCACAACATGGGAAATATTGGATGAAAATTTCAAAAGAATGGCAAAGCTTAGAGTTTTGATTCTTCATAATGCAGCCCAGGGTAGGCGACCATTGTCAACAATGTCATTTGAAACATTCACAAATCTTCGTTGTCTAATCCTTCACAATTGGCAATTAAGTGACATCTCATTTGTAAGATACACGAAGAAACTTCAAAGTCTTTCATTGTATCGTTGTTCATTACCATCATTTCTTGATTTACAAACTGGTGAGTTTTATAAACAACTAAAAAACTTGACATTGTTCGAGTTATTTGGGTGTGAGATGGAAAGAAATAATTATAATGTGATAGGAAGAATGGCTCAACTAGAAGAATTGTGCGTCATCGATAGAAACGAAAAGTGGGATGATTGCATCGAAGACACCATTGAATTCTTTAAAACGTTCACTGTCTCCCCAACATTGCAATGTTATGTTATAACATTAGGAGACTTGTATGGTGATGAAGATGATGATGATTGGCAGGATGCAAAACCTGCTTTCTCTCGTGAAGGGATATTAATGCTGCCTTGTTTCCATGTATCAAATGATGCAATCATGGGTTTGGCAAAAAGAGCAAAGATTCTAGGTATGGCAAATATTGAGGGAGGTGCAAAAAATATTATCCCTCATATATTTCCAATGAAAGAAGGCAGTATCAACAAGTTAACTGATCTTTATATATCTTTTTCTGAGGAGATAGAATGTTTGGTTGACACAAGCAATCATTTGAGTGAGGTGGGAACTCTCTTCTCTAAGTTACTTCAGTTGAGAATCATTCACATGAATAGTTTAAGAGTTTTATGGCATGGTTGTCTGTCTCCATGTGAGACTTTCTCCAGACTAAAGGAATTATATTTAAAACATTGTCCAGAGTTGACATCTCTCTTCAGAAGCAGTGCAGGTAAAATTATATTTCAAAAATATATACAAGTGGGTCTTTGTTTTTTATTGTGATGCCTTATGTCTTTCTTTTTGAATTAAAAAATACCCTTGTAAAATGTAGATTATGGGAGCTCTAGGTAAATTGTAAAAGAATTTCATTAGAAGAAAATAAGAAAAAAATAATAAGTTTAAAAAAAATTGAAATCAAAATTAGTTAATGTGCAGAAATGCTTCTTTTTTTTTTCCTTTTAGAAGACCTAGGCAAGAAGATTTCTACAAAATAAAGATATTTTTAAAAAATTGTTTAATAAATAAAAAATATTTGTTTTTAGTACTTCTTTTGTTGCACTATTTTTTGATAAATAATGTTTATTTATTTACTAGTATTTTGATTATGTGTAACTACATTTTCAGGATCATTTACTCTGCCAGGACTCATAACTCTTTCCTTAGAAATATGTCCGAAATTGAGCTCATTGTTTACAGAATCCACAGCCAGAACCTTGATTTCATTGGAAAAAGTGATTATAAAAGGTTGTGATGGTTTGAAGCATATCGTAACTGAGAGAGTTCATGAAAAAGAAAAGGAGGACATCACTGAGGATGATTATGATCTTCAAAGAGTTATTTCAATATTTCCAAGTTTAAAAACAGTGGATATTACTAAATGTGCAAATTTGGAAGTAATCTTTCCTTTATCTTCCTTATCAGAATTGATGAGTCTAGAGATAAGAGAGTGTAAAAAATTAAAGCAGATCATGGAACGAGACTTGGAGGAGGATAAATATTTGTCCAATCTACTTTCGACACAACCACCCTTCGCCAAGCTAACAAAACTGGTTGTTGAAAAATGCCCCAAATTGAAACGTGTCTTCTCTACATCTGCATCTATTGGTCTTTCCAATTTGGAGATTCTGATCATAAATGGTGCTGCTGAACTAGAAGAGCTCATCGGGTGTGAACATGGAAAAGGCCATGAGATAAAAAAGGCCAAAGTTGAGCTTCCAAAACTCAAACTTACAATATTGTTGAATCTTCCAAACCTTTGCCAAGGGATTGAATTACTAGTTGTAAAGCATCGCATTGTCAACAATTGTCCAAAACTCGCTTTGACTTCAACTACTTCTCTTCTGGAGCTCTATGAAGATTTTCCGCATTCAGGTAAATACTATATACACATGGATTGCATGATTATGGAATGGTACAATGGAATCTTACTATATATTTTACCGCATTCCATTGTTAAATCAAGAATGAAGTCCTTAATTTGTACTATTTTATTCCAGATTTTGAAAATGCTCAACTTTCAAGGGAGGAGTTACATGACTTGATTGATCAAACAATTGAATTAGATGAAGTTTTGACAAGCAGAGATACCAGTGAGTTGCCTTTATTACAGGTCAGAACCATCCAATCTATACAAGTTCGCGTACCTAAATACAATCATAATGATAATGCTATCAAATCATAATTACTTCACCAAACTTTGAAGACAGTATGATGATATATGGCATTGCTTCATCACATCTTGTCTCCATTTGTTATGACTCAATTAATTAATTGAAAGACAACGCTTATTATTTATAATTTCATTATAGTTGTTAGTAATTTATTGAGCTACTTTTTTGTGTGTGGTGTTCAGATTAGTGAAGAAGTAGAGAAGGAATTTACAGGGGAATTTGATGGGTCAACTACAACTTTAACAAATGTAGAGTTGAATGAAATGTCATCCCCAGATCCCTTGGATATCAGTCATGGTGAAACAAACATAAAGGTCAGTATAAGCTCATCTAAATATTTATAATTTCATTATAGTTGTTAGTAATTTATTGATCTACATTTTTGTGTGTGGTGTTCAGATCAGGGAAGAAGTAGAGAAGGAATTTACTGGGAAATTTGATGGGTCAATTACAACTTCAGCAAATTTAGAGTTGAATGGAATGTCATCCCCAGATCCCTTGAATATCAGTCATGAAACTAGCATAGAGGCCAGTATAAGCTCATGTAAATATTTATAATTTCATTATAGTTGTTGGTAATTTGTTGAGCTACTTTTTTTGTGTGTGGTGTTCAGATTAGTGAAGAAGTAGAGAAGGAATTTACTAGGGAATTTGATGGGTCAGCGGTAAATAATACTACAACTTCAAGAAATTTAGAGTTGAATGGAATGTCATCCCCAGATCCCTTGGATATCAGTCGAGGTGAAACAAACATAGAAGTTAGTATAAGCTCATCTAAATATTTATAATTTCATTATAGTTGTTGACAATTTATTGAGCTACTTTTTTTGTGTGTGGTGTTCAGATTAGTGAAGAAGTAGAGAAAGAATTTATTAGGGAATTTGATGGGTCAGTGGTGCATGCTACTACAACTTCAACAAATTTAGAGTTGAATGGAATGTCATCCCTTAATCCCTTGGATATCAGTCAAGGTGAAACAATCACTCAGGTCAGTACAAGCTCATCTAAATATTAATGGAGAAAGTCAATGTCTTTGTTAAGAACAAAATAATAACAGAAAAAGAACATAAGAAAGAGAAAGAAAAAATCCAAGAATTAAAATTCTACGGATACATAATATATATTTTCTTTTATTGTGCACATAGAAACTTGTGCAATCATTTTTATCGTTCATACGATGTGACTAAAATATGTATCGACTAAAATCAAACTACAGGAGTTGTTGGGTGTTAAAGGGTCTAGCTCAGTTAATGGAGGGTTTGGCCTCCCAGCCTTGATCACGGGACACGCACAAGCAGCAGGTGTCCCTCAGTACATCGGGGAGGTGGTCCCTGCACCAGCACCACCGCAGCCCTCTAACCCCAGCCCTCAGGTTGACCTCACCTCACTGATTTCTCGACTTGACCAGCAAGCTGCCTTCAATCGAGAGCAGGCAGAATTCGTCAGACATCACTTTCATTCCATGGGACAGTACCTGACCCATCAGATGCAGGATCAGCGTCAGTTATACACAGCCATACAGCAGCTTACTCCGCCAGAGCAGCCACAACTACCACCCTGGCCAGACCGACCTACCTACCATGACTTCTTCCAGTCCCAGTGGGGCTACCCACCTTCGGGTCCACAGTAGGGGAGGTTTATGGTTAGCATTGTTTGTGTTTAGGACAACGCAATTCTCAAGTTAGGGTGTGAAATTTCTATGTTTTTATGTTTTACTGCTTTATTTTTCTTTTGATTTGAATAAAAGTAGCTTGTACTTAGATTGCCATTTCATTTTTTCTTGTGTTTATGTAGTTTTCAATTCAGCTAGGAAATTTGTGTTTAATGTCATATTCCTCTGCTGTAATGAATTATGCTCTGAGACTGAATTTTTTTTATGATATGACTGTGATTAAATGACTCCATTTGATTCCTGATGTGGATAATCTAACTGATGCATAATAAAGTGTTCCCTTTGCCAATAATATGCTTGTGTGTAAGAAGATAGAAAATTACAACCTCCCTAAACATGGTTGGCATGATAGTGTTGCTATAGTTTTTGCTGTTTTCCTGCTGGTTGCAGAAAATTTTGTAGCAAACTTTTGGCACTAATGGTGGGTGACACAGTGTGCCTGGTGATGAAGTTCCAGTAGATGGTTTGCTTGTAAGTGATGGCATTCTTGAGCTACCTGAGCCTGAGACAATCAAAAGTAAACATGGTGAGGGGAACTCATTTCTTATATATGGTTCAAAGGTGATTGGGGGCCAGAAAAGGATGGTGGTAGCATCAGTTTGAAACAAAACCAATTTGGCTGAGATAGGTACTTATTGTGCTGAAAAGAGTGGTTTTTTGGAGAGTCTAATTGAGAAGCTTGATACATAATCAAAATATACTTTATTACCACACACAAACATAGCATAAATTGTTTTAAATTAATATGCATGTCCACATGAATGGTTATTGTATGCAATTGATATTTCTAGTATATTTGGTGCCTCTCGAGTTATTATTTGCCACATTCAATAAATGGCAATTATTGAATTTGCAACTAAACCTAGATTTCACAAGCTTTTGTCCAATACAAAAGAATATGCTGAGAAAATTTATCTCTTAAAAGATTATCCTCTAGTACTTGATAAAAAATACACACTCAATGTATCATTCATTCCTCATCAAATCTTTCAATCCAATTTTCTAAAAGCCATCACCATTATCAACAATCAAATTCAAAATCTATATTTATAAGAAGAGAAAAACAAAGGTGTGATACCTTCACATGTTCCCATGTATTCTCTAATGAAATTTGTACATCTAGGGGGTAACTAAAATTAAAATATTAATAAATAACATATTTTATGGACTAAAATAATTATTTCTGGATTAAAATGATAATAAATATAATTCCAATTAAAAATTATTTTACAACCAAAAATGTTAAGTCTACTCATTAACCTTGTAATTTTTTTAGTATACTTCAGTCCAAATGGATATTAAAATAATATTAATGTCTTAGCTAACAAACACATGTATCAAGTGGGTATGATTTTAAGTTTCTAACTGAATAAATCCAAATGCAATACTAATAATTGCCATTGAAAGCAGTATGCATAAAATATCAATTTGAATATATAATATGCTTCTTTTCTTCTTGCAAAAAAAACACTTCAGACATATAGATAAAACATTGCAAATTGTGACTTTGTTGGATGATTGGTGGTATACATGCTACTTCAATTTCTTTCTTTCTTTCTTTCCTTTATGGAATTTTGGTGAATGAATGCAACTTCAAAAATCAAAGGGGAAAACCACTCATTTTTTTTTAGTCAAGAAGATTTGAAGTATTTTCACTTTAATTTTAAAAGTAATAAATTATAATCAATCATTTATTTTTGTCAAAAAAAATATTTATTATCATTTTAATTTTTTAATCATTTATTTAAATACTTAATTTCAGTTTTTTGATAAAATGAACTTAACATTATTGATAATTTAATTGATATTATAAAAATTATTCTACTACTAATGTTCAGCAAAATTAAACTCCGAAATTATTTAAAGACATTTTTCAATATATAATAGATTAAATAAAACTAGATCATAACATCTTGTGTGTTATTCAAACCTCTTATTTATTTAATGAAATTTTTTTGGGAGACTTTAGGGAAACTAAATTTTTTTTAGGCAATTAAACATCAAAATCATGATTAAGCCACAAAATTAAATCATTTATCAATAATGTTAAGCACAAATTTTAAAGAGAAAAAAAAAAAATTCAGTAGCAAGGCCAAGTGGCAAGGCTAGCGCGTGACTTATGATGCAATGGAGGCGCGTGGCGAGTGGGAAATGCGTTAACAAGAAGCATGTAATTCTGAGTTGAAAAAGGGACTTCTTCCACTCTCTTTCTCTTTCTCTCTCTTAAACTTCTCACTTTCTCTCTCCTTCTCTCCATGTCTTCTTCCTCCCATCAAACGTAGAATTTCTTTTTTCTTTTTCTTTTTTTTAATCTTAAACCGAATTTTCACTCTCTCAGAAAAGTGGTAAGCATATTAAATTTATAATTTTTTTTTGTAATTTTGGTTTTTCTGCTTTAATTCAATAAAAGAGTACTTGAGATCTTGCAATTCGAGTTTCCATTTGTCCAATCTTCTTCTCAGATCGACCCTTTAGCGTTTACTTAACTGGGAACAGTTTCTTATGAATTTTGTCGAAAAAAAATGTTTTTTTTTTTTGTGGGTGATTTTGATTAGGTGTTTGGTCCCTGTTCATTGTTCAGGTTTATTTGGGGAAGTTTGATTTGGGAAATGAACAAAGGACAGTCACCGGAGCCTCTTGATTTCTTCATCTGGACTGTTGAGGTTAATCATTTCTCTTCCTCAATCACTTGATGTGTGTTTATTTTCATTTATTATTTGTAATTTTTAGTGAACAAAATTATGCTTTTGAGTTGTGATCATTTTTTGTATGTGATTTGTGCTTTTAACATGTAATTAGGTCTTTTGCAACAGTTAATTAAACTATATTTGATGGGTACATGGCTTAAACTTTCTCCACGGTGGTTTGTTTTGTGATACACAGTTGATAACAAGCAAAAGTTGAGATTAAAGTTGTTCCTATTTGGTGGAAAGTTGAACATAGTATTTTTCATTCAAGTGAGAAATTTGGTGGATAATGTTAAAGTCCTTCAAATTTTGGAAATAATTGGTTAATCAAGCTTGTGTGTGCTTTATTTCATTTAATTGTGAATTTCATCTCCTACCTGTTGTTGTTCACAAGTTATCTGGTTTTTGAATTGAGTTTCCAATTCTTGGCATAGCTTTGTTCAATTCTTCAGTTTGACACTCTCAGTTTCTAAGATCATTCATAAGTGAGGTGTTTAACATTAGTCTCAGAGAAAATAATAGATTACACTGAATGCTTGCACCTTTGTTACAAGTATAGGTGTAAATCTTTATTTGATGAGTTCCGGTAGTCCCACTGCAAAGTTATATGCACCTTTATAAGATCATAGCATTTTTAAACTCTGTTGTTGCAAGTTTGTTTTAGACATACAGCATCTAAACTAGATTGAGAAAAAATTATTTGTCTAGATTATGCCCTTAGTCCCTGTTCCTTATTAGCGATGTGGCAAGCTTATGCTTTATCCTTGTTGTCAATTACTCTGCTAAATAGGTTATTAGAGCCATACATATCTCAAGTGTAAACTATTATAGATAAAGAGGTGTCATCTTGTTATTCTACTTTGATGTGTGTGCCAAGGTCACAAGATTGCAGTATGATTCTACTGATGTATTAAGTGTTTAAGTACATGCTTAATCAGCACTGTTTTATAGGTCTAGACTCTACTATATTATTGAGCACTGTTATCAATGACTAATGTGTTGTAGTAAGTTCTGGAATACTTCCATATATTTTCTTTAATTCATTTATGTTGCTGACTGTGTGATGAGTTGTGCAAATCGCATAAGAGCTATGTTGACAAGGATATAACCTCCGTGAATATAACATTTTGACCTTTTCTTCTTCTTGGTGAATGTAATATGTGGGTGCTATTGTACATACATACCATATAGTTAATCTCCATGGCAGAATCTTATGTGCTTTATCGAATGTAGTTGATAATTTTAACTAACAACTGTATTCTTGTTCATCTTGTGTGCTTTATCAGGATGTTGGCTTGTGGCTAGAGACTATAAATCTTGGTAGTTATCGCCAAATTTTTAAAGAAAATGGTGTGAATGGAGAGTACTTGGAAGGCATGTCCATGTTTACGACGGAACAGATCCTGCGTTTCATAAGACGTTGCCACATGAAGTGGGGAGATTTCATCACATTGTGCAAGGAATTAAGACGGATTAAAGGTCTCCCTCTTTCTCTATCTCCTCCCCCCTTTAAACAGTTAACAGATAGGCATTCCGCAATTGTCAATAAACTCTTGCATGGAAATTTCCTTATTTACCTATCTGTCTTGTGCTCTTTCCCTGGTAAGGTAAGGCATGATCATTGATGTTGCAACAATCAGTTTCATGCTATTTGAATAATCTACCGAAACATGAATATACTAGAAGAAAGTTTAGAGTAGACATTTAGTACTAGCATGAGATCTATGTAGAAATTGATAATCTGCCAAGAAGTTATTGGTACTGTTGTCATTTCATTACCAACAACCATTAAGGGTCTCATCATAGCATATAGTTTGTTTATATAGCATAAAAATCACAATATTTAGAAGGTTCAAATGCTTAAAGTTTTAAAAAAAATCAAAATTTTATACCAGTCAATTGTAGTTTTTTTAACATGGACATCTAATAAAGATCCATCTTATCTTTGTATCATTCTATTCATTAATATGATGTGGTGGCAAGATGAATTTTTGAATTCTTGATGATTGTGTAATAAAATTCAAAAAATAGACAGAGGACTATTAGAGGGATCATTTAGTAAAAAAAGTGTTTTATAGAGGACTTGTATGGAAAAAAAATTGGGAATCAAATATGAAATTTATGAATTTTTAAGGGACTAAAAACTTAATTAAACCTTAATAATAATATTACATAGGTCGATGTCATCCAGAACTTGATTGTCAAGTCATCTTATCCTAAACATGTGATGTGTTTATACACAAGGAGACATGAAATGTGCAAATGCTTCTTGTGTTTGTTGTGTTGTGACTTTGATATATTCTTGTGAGAAACATTAAAAAAGAGAAGGGGTGTTTACCCTCTGTTGAAAAAAATGTCCCTATTTGTTACATGCTCCTATTCTAATTCCTAACTTATGAACTCTACATTGATGTCTGTAGTGGCTTGTCTGAAAGGGGAGCAGAAGGTGCGGCGGCCATGGTGGGCACCGGCGTGCCTATCGACAATGTTCTTAAAGGTTGCAAAATCCAACAGACAATCAAGAGTTGTTTCCTTGAAGCTGGAACCATGATACAATTAATAAACCTCTTCATATGTGTACCAATGTACGTATAGCAAATTTCTTTTTGCCTAGAAAACCAAAGATAGGAATGAACTTTTTTCTAACCTTTTTTTTTTTTTTCTTTGTTTGATTCGAAAACATGGTTGTTTGTTCTCTGCTATGGAGAACTCTTATGTCTTAGAAGGTCCTTGTACACTAATCTCCAATGCTGTGTAATTATGTATTCCCTCTTTATCTGAACGAAAATACTATATATGCCGTTTCTCTTCAAAGTTCAAATGTTCGTTGTATACATTTCCACTTACTCGGACTGTGGAGAGCATTAACGAGCAAATATTTAATAGACAACTGAAATAAGAAGACAATTTAATAATTATAAGAAAAAAAATTAATAAAAAAAATATTAAACTACACGTTTTATTAGATAATTGATTGGTTTTATTAGATAATTGATTGGTTGAATATTAGAGTTGACCGATATTATTTACAATTATACATCTATTCATTAATTTCTTTATACAAGTTAAATTATTTATTTTTTATATATATTTTCCTCGATATTAAGAGAGGTAAGCTAAATTATTTAATTCATTTTTTATATTTTCCTCAAATAAAGTCATATTCATTTTGGATTTATATATAAATAAAAAAATAATTTTTTTATCAAGTAGAAATAAAATTTAATTAATTTTATTTTATTTTATTTTCTTATTTTAAAAGTGTTTTTAAACTAATTTAATTTTTTGATGTAGGTATTATGTCCAAAAGTATAATTAGCAATTTAACATTTTGCATAAAAACCAAAAAATTAGATACATATATACTTAACCACATTTTTTAATCAGTCATGTTCACATTTTTTAAATTAATAGAATTTAACTAACTCAACTTTATTTAATGTCTTTATCACAAAACTATCATTAAACTAATTCAACTTTTTAGTGTAGACACTCACTCTAATCACTATTCACTAAGATTGATTCAAGAGATACAATTCATTTTTTACATAAAAATCAAATGCTCGTAATAACTATATTTTTTAATTTACGTATATTTTTTACATAAGTCTAAAGAGAATAATAGATTGTTTTGATAAAATAATATCAACTGAAGAGTATAAAAAATTATTAATACTTTTGGAACAATTGTCCTTCATTTAATGTATGTTCGGTAAAATAATGCAAGTTTAAGAGTTAAATCAGATAATTTAGCATGTTTATTTCAAGCATTATGCTTTAAAATATGAAAAAAATATAAAAAATATTTGATAATCAATTCTAATACACCGATAAAATATTGTAGTTTTTTTTTTTTTAAATAAAGTTGTGAAAATATTTTCCTATTTATTTTTATTACACTGAAAAAGAAAAATCCATTATTTGGTTCCATGTTCTGTTTTTCCCTCTCGTGATTCAAATGGCGAAAAACCCATAAACCCTAAAATCTAACGATACTGAGTGATCATTATCATCATAATCAAAATCATGTTTTCTAGTGGAAAGAAGAAGAACAATGATCGTTATCGGAGAGAGCAAAGTCACCTTTCGACGGTGGTAGATTCTCCGGTGACTCCTGCTCGAATCTCTTTCAACGACAATGCCGTTCCCAATCGCCCTAACACCGGCACTCCTGCTCCTTGGGCACCTCGCTTATCCGTTCTCGCTAGGTACTCTTTCATTTCCATTCATTCATTCATTCGTTTCTTCACGAAAATCGCGTTTTGGTTTTAACCGTTTTACATTTTCATAGGGTTCCTCAAGTCAACAGAAATGGAAAAGGAGATGACACAGATCCTACTAAACCTGTTTTCGTCGGCGAGTTTCCGCAACCGCTTCGTGATGAACAGAACATTTTGCTGCATAAGCGAATTCCCGGTGAGAACAATTTTGTTTGTCTTTTACTTGGTTTAATTAGCTTAGATTTGAAGTGAATTAAGTTTTACATGTTTTGAGATTGTGGTGTATTGCAATGCAGCTGAAGATCGTGCTTGTGGTGGGATTGATAAGAGTACTTCACTCGCTTGGGTTATTTGTGGGAATAAGGTTTACTTTTGGAGTTATTTGTTGCCGGCATCGTCTATGAAATGTGTTGTGCTTGAGATTCCGTTGAATGATAATGATGTTGGTAAGAATGATGCTCGTAGTTGGTTGCTTCGTGTTGTTAATTGTGATGTTGAGTCTGTGGGAGTGAATAAGTTGGCGAAACAGTGCAATTCTGCTGCTGTGGTTTTGTGTAATTGTCAGACTCGGGCTGTTGTGTATTGGCCGGACATCTATTCTCAGTCGCATGCTCCGGTCACTAGTCTTGTGTCTTCTGATGAGCTGGAGGCTGTTTTGACTCCTGATGGGAAAGGGGCATTTGGCAGGCAGCGGCGACAGAGTAAGGTGGGAAGTGGTTTGAGTGGATTGCAAGTGTTTAACTCTGTGATTGCTTCTGCTGTTCCTGGTCGTAAGTATGTATGTGTTGCTCTTGCGTGTAGCTCAAGTGGTGAACTTTGGCAGTTTCAATGCACTCCTACTGGCATCCATAGAAGGAAAGTATATGAAAATATTATGCATTTATCACTCCAACGAGGTGAATCAGGTCAAACTGTGAGCAATATTGGGTACCCGAGGTCTCTGACATGGTGTTTTCCACATCATTCTGGTCAGGAATCAAATCAGAAATTCTTGGTATTGACAGACCATGAGATACAGTGTTTCAGAATAGAGTTTGGTTCTGACATACCTATTTCAAAGCTCTGGTCTCAGGAAATTGTTGGAACCGATGCTGAGGTTGGCTTTAAGAAGGATCTGGCTGGTCAAAAGAGAATATGGCCTCTTGATATGCAAGTAGATGAACATGGGAAAGTCATTACGATTCTTGTTGCAACCTTTTGCAATGACCGGATTAGCAGTTCAAGCTACATGCAGTATTCTCTTCTGACCATGCAATATAAATCAGGGTTGGGTGTAGAGACAACAAATGCCAGAGTTTTGGAGAAAAAAGCCCCTATTGAGGTGATAATGCCAAAAGCTAGAGTTGAAGACGAAGATTTCTTGTTCTTCATGAGGCTTCGGATAGGTGGTAAGCCTTCAGGTTCTACAGTCATAATATCTGGGGATGGAACAGCAACTGTCTCCCATTATTATAGAAACTCTACACGACTCTATCAGTTTGATTTACCGTATGATGCTGGGAAAGTGCTAGATGCTTCAATCCTACCCTCTGCAGATGATTATGAAGAAGGTGCATGGGTTGTATTAACAGAAAAAGCAGGAATATGGGCAATACCAGAGAAGGCTGTCATACTTGGAGGAGTGGAACCACCTGAGAGAAGCTTATCTCGTAAAGGAAGCTCAAATGAAAGATCTGCACAAGAAGAGATAAGAAATCTTACATTTGCAGGTAATGTTGCTCCTAGAAGGGCTAGCTCTGAAGCATGGAATGCTGGAGATAAACAGAGGACAGTTTTGAGTGGGATTGCACGCCGAACTGCACAAGATGAAGAATCAGAAGCTTTATTGAACAATCTTTTCAGTGAATTTTTATCATCTGGTCAAATTGACAGGTCTCTTGAAAAGCTAGAAACTTCTGGTTCATTTGAAAGGGACGGGGAAACCAATGTTTTTGCTCGGATGAGCAAATCAATTATAGACACTCTAGCTAAACACTGGACAACTACCAGAGGTGCAGAGATTTTGGCCATGGCTGTTGTTTCCACCCAACTCTTGGAAAAGCAGCAGAAACATCAAAAGTTCCTTCACTTTCTAGCCTTGTCCAAATGCCATGAGGAGCTGTGTTCTAAGCAGAGTATGAAATTTATAGTCTATTCACCAAAAGTTCATTTGTTTTGGTTTGATCTTCAAACAGCTTTTTCTACAACACTTCCTTATCCAAATAACTTGCTTGATTATGTTTGAATTCATGAATTGGTTGTTGGTTGTTACATGATGTGGATGGGTGGTGCTTCTATAAGCTTAATTTATCTGCCTAGCTGTTTTGATAAAATAATTAAATAAAATAAATCAGCTACCTTTAGATGGTCTATTTGTCACAGATTGCGCTGATGGTAAAATAGTCATAATTTTTGGGGTGGCTTCATAGAAAGTATATCAAAAGATCAGTGGAGAATGTTTTCTCACTAATAGCTTTTTGACTTTAAATTGTGTAAAATGGATATAATTTATAATATCAATTATCATTTATGCTCTCTTGCCTTGTCATTTATTTGAATCTTTGCCTTCGCATGTATGAGAAAGTCAAATAAAGGAGGTTTATGCTCTTTCTAAATGAATAGAGGCTTAATAATTATCTTATATATTTAGAGGCTCAATATTTATCTTATATCTTCCTGCACATGAGTTTTAAAAATAATGTAAGCTTAATTATAGAGGGAAGGAATGAATGAAATCCTACAACAGATTTGAAAGTCACTGACTTTTGTAGTTTAGATTTTAGACATGCTCATGGATTCTTAATTCTTGTTGTCATTTGCCAATTTTTTAATTGATTAAATAGATTAAGGTAGTGAGATAAATAATTATAGGTTCAGGTAAATGCAAGATAAAACAACACATAGGGAACAATAAATGGACATTCCATGACTAAATGCTGTTCTTTTAATTGCCAGGACATGCCTTGCAAATTATCTTGGAGCATGGTGAAAAGTTATCTGCAATGATTCAGCTAAGGGAACTACAAAATCTGATTAGCCAAAATCGATCAACTAATGTTGACTCCTCAAATTCTAGTATGGATATTCAGATGTCAGGTGCCCTTTGGGACATGATACAATTAGTTGGTGAGAGAGCTCGTCGGAATACTGTCCTGTTGATGGATAGAGATAATGCTGAAGTGTTCTACAGTAAGGTTTCAGATCTTGAAGATCTCTTTTACTGCTTAAATGCAGAGTTAGAATATGTTATAAGACCAGAGCACCCATTAGGAATCCAGATCCAGAGGGCATGTGAACTTTCTACTGCATGTGTTACCATAATTAGGACATGCCTCAACTATAAGAATGAGAACCGATTATGGTATCCACCACCTGAAGGTCTAATGCCTTGGTATTGTCAACCTGTTGTACGGACTGGGATTTGGAGTGTGGCCTCTGTCCTGCTTCACTTGTTAAATGAAATATCTGGACTTGATAAAAAAGCAAGATTGGATTTGTATAATCATTTAGAAGCACTAGCTGAAGTTCTACTTGAGGCATATTCGGGAGCTGTTACAGCTAAAAATGAGTGTAGGGAAGAGCACAAAGGTCTATTAAATGAATATTGGGAGAGGCGAGACACCCTTCTTGAATCTCTTTATCAGAAAGTTAAAGAATTTGAAGATACTCACAAGGTTATTATTCTATTTTACTTACCTTATTCTTGCAATCCTGGTGTGGGATAGATATATATTGTTCAACTGCTCTTTTGTGCAGGATTTGATTGAAGGAGCTGGAGAGCAAAATGAAGAGGCCATAATGAAGGTTACTTCACATCTGCTATCAATTGCTAAACGACATGGATGCTACAAAGTTATGTGGACAATTTGTTGTGATGTGAATGACTCGGAATTACTGAGAAGTATTATGGTATGAATATGATTTTACTGTTCATTATGAACTTATGTTGCTTTTGATACCCTTTTTCTTAGTTTTTGCAATGATGATTTTCATAGGATATCAACTCATTCTGTTACCAGCGGGGCTTTAGGATTGAATAGAAGTCCACTGATAAGAAATATTTGCACTCTTTAAACTGAAGTCCATAAGGAAGCAATAATAACAGTTCTATCTGGACCTACAGCTAGAGTTTGGATGCAAAATGCCCCTTAAAGAATAAAGATCTATTAATTAAGAACCAACCACAAGCCTCACAGTACCACCAAATTTGTAGAGCTCCACATATTCCATCTTTCATTTCAAACCTTAAAATATTATTAGAAAGAGTTTCCATAGGAAGACTGTGCAAACAAATGTTAACTAGGTATATGAAAAAATTTCAACCACACTTGTCACCATGACACAAGCTGACCAGCACTATGCAACATAAATTTATTTATTTGCTTATTTATTTTTGTGAACTCTGAAAGCACAAGACATACCCAGAAACATAACTTATTTTTGGACACAGCACCTGAAATGAGTTATTAGTAACAATCTAAATAAGTCATTTACAAGTATGTCTCTTACACCTCCTAAGTTGAATCAAACCTTGGCCTTCCATGCAAAATTGGTTATTGAATGATAATTTATGAATTCAATTTGGTATTTTTTAATTTTAAAGAATGTATTCTTGCTTATGTCTCAATGGTCTGTGTGCAGCATGAAAGCTTGGGACCTAATGGGGGATTTAGTTACTACGTCTTTAACAAACTCCATGAAAGCAAACAATTTTCTCAGCTTTTAAGGATAGGAGAAGAATTTCCTGAAGAACTATTGGTTTTCCTGAAGGAGCATCCAGATCTTCTTTGGCTTCATGATTTGTTCCTTCACCAATTTTCATCGGCTTCAGAAACACTCCATGCATTAGCTCTCACACAAAACATGCAATCCACTTCTGGTGCTGAAGAGGAAGGAGAACAGGTGTATATGAAGACGAAACTAAAACTGACTGACAGAAAAAATCTTTTATATCTCTCTAAGATTGCTGCCTTTGCAGGTATGGTGCCATGTAATTTTCGTGTGCTATGTAGATGACTTCATTTCTCTTAATTCTATTTCACATAACTCTGATAGCTACTAACCTGTGACATTTTGAACTCATTTTTGTTTACTTTCCAGCAAATTGGAGTTAAATCCTGGATGGCACTCTACTTTTTGGTGTTCTGTTATCTGATAATATTAGGGTTTTTTTGGTTGTATGAAAAATCAATTAATTACCAACTTAATGGCTGCATCTTTTTGTAGCACTTATTGTCAGGAATTGATGATTATCCAGATGCTTAGATTTAATGTGGTAGAATATATTAAAAATATCTAATCCTGTTTAGTAAGTCAAATATCTACATTTTTTTGCGGGTGAATAGATGCCTAATAAATTGCTTTGCAATGAATAAATAGTATTTCCTTTTTTGTCCAACAGCTGGTAAAGATGCCGATACTCAAGTGAAGGTGGATCGCATTGAGGCTGATTTAAAGATTCTAAAATTACAGGTAAATTTGATGGTTTGTTTTCTTTTTTAAATAAATTGATAATTTTAAAATGGAGTTGATTTCTTTCCTTATCATTCATGGCGAATATTAGACACCAATGAAACACTAGGGTTTTAGTTTTTTCTTAAAAAAAATTTGGCTGTCTTGGGTCAGGTTATAGGTGTTTTTTAATAATTATCTTTAAATTTGAGACTGGGGTTGGGTCTAGTAACTCACCCATTTTTTCCCTCTTATCAGATTTCTGCTGCATATTCTTGTTTATCATCTTCATGTTATTTTGATTCCACAATTTCCGTCATTTGTGCCGCATGAAATTGACAACCATAGTCTGCCACACGAAACCTGCCAGGCCACCACCATAGAATGGCAGCCTGTGAGAAATCTACAACTGGAATCCATGATGGCGCTGTCATTGTGGCTTTTTAACTAAGCAAAGACCAACATTTACTACCACTAAGTATAGTTAATTATATTGTAGGCACCCTTTTATAAGAGTCCTCTTCATTCTTTCTTATTTAGATGTTTTACCTGCAGGAGGAAGTAATGAAACGTTTTCCTTCCACTGAAGATACACAACTTGTTGAAGATCAGCTGCTTCATCCAGAAGATTTGATTAAATTGTGCCTGGAAGGTGAAGAACGAGAACTATCATTGTGGGCGTTTGATGTGTTTGCATGGACCAGTTCCTCATTTCGGAAGATTCACAGAAAACTTTTGGAGGATTGTTGGAAGAAAGCTGCCAGTCAGGACGATTGGAGTAAATTCCATGATTCATACAGCATTGAAGGATGGAGTGACCAGGAACTCCTGCAAAACTTGAAAAATACCATACTTTTCCAGGCTTCAAGTAGATGTTATGGACCTCGAAGTGAAACATTTGAAGAAGGGTTTGACCAAGTATTGTCCTTGAGACAAGAAAACATGGACACTTCTATGTCGAGGGATATGGGCAGTTCAGTTGAAGCAATATTGATGCAGCACAAGGATTTTACAGTTGCAGGCAAACTGATGCTAATGGCAATCATGCTAGGTAGCGAGCACGGTGACGACATCAAAATCGAAGAAGGCACTTCCCCTATGAAATATAATAGGGTGGGTAGAGATCATTTCTAACCATAATACAAATTGGTGTCAGTTTTGTACAAACATCAAAGCATTCCTCCTCTCTTCCATGCATTGCATTCACAGCATCACCCTTGATGATATTGGTTATGGTGTATTGGTGTTGGATACAAGTTATGCTGCAAACACATACGCCAATATTATGAGGGAAATGTTTGTTGCATACGATTTTAACACACCATTCCTTAAAACCTTATTTGGGAAAAGAAAATGATTGTGAGATTATTTTCTTATAAAATCCAAAACCAAAAGAGCAGTGTAAGAATGAAGCAATTGAAATTTCCCGCCAATAACATTGTTGATATTGAAACAAACGAGATTAATTAGACTGAATCAGTACAAGTAACATCTACAATAGACTGATGTTTAGTCTGCAAATCAATTTTGATAAAGTTTTGCTGAAAGATTGAAAATAAAGTTGTGTTTTAATCAATTAAAGAGTACACAGTCTTGTGTATTTTTAAAGTAAATTTTTACAATGCTAGTTATATAAAATTCATGGTAGATTTGATCAGGAAAAACTAACAAATCAATCATACAAGGTAATTTGCAATTGGACAAGTTTAAAATTTATTTTTTTCATTAGTGCTTGAACTAATTTTAATGATGAAAATAAATTAACTGATGAAAGTAAATGTCCTCACAATGGAAATTGGAAACACAAGTAGAAGGCTCCAAAAAGTTGTTGTATTGGTGTGTATATATATATAAAAAAAATATATGCTAAAAGTGTATGCTTATTTAAAGTTCTATGATGAGATCTACTAAAA
The DNA here is from genome assembly GCA_026586105.1 of Hylodesmum podocarpum. Taxonomy (NCBI): domain Eukaryota; kingdom Viridiplantae; phylum Streptophyta; class Magnoliopsida; order Fabales; family Fabaceae; genus Hylodesmum; species Hylodesmum podocarpum. Next base: position 646,634 of record JALJEV010000519.1, on the reverse strand, counting down.
ATAATATAAGAATTTAAATAGGTATTCTTAAATCCTATATATCAAAAAGGAATACACTCAAATATGATTGAGACACTTTACTTAATAAATTGAGTTAGTCTTCCCCAATATATCAATATGATTAAGAATCTAAATTAAATTCAACTATTAAAAAAAATTATGAAAAAAATTATAAATTTATTGACTTTAGTAATAAAATCTCTAAAATTTTATAATTAGTTGATGGTAAAAATTTACTTAACACTAATATAACCAAACTTATCTTATGTCACATGTAACACTAATAAATTATGAATCACTATCAATAAATCACTAGGTATAAGAAGATGCTCCAATCCTCCTACTCATTTTGGATTAAGTCGTGGCTGAGTTTTCAAAACGCGTTATGGCAAACAAGTTTTTGAGGTCTATTGTGGTGTTTATACTTTTCAATGAAACGTATGAGACTTTTCCAATGTTAAATGAATTGGGACTAATTTGATGTGTGAAACCTTAACTCTTGTTTCAAATATTATTTATTTTTAATTATCTTCAAATAATTATTTATGACAAAATTATTTTGAATACCTTTAAACTCTTATTTGAAATTAAAACACTTTAGATTAAAGAGAAATTACTGATGAAGACTTGTAAATATAACAATTACATAATTCAATTATAATTACATCGATAACATAGATATTATCACTCATGCATCTTCACCTAAGCAATTTAAAACATGAATTATTTGTATTAAAAAATTAAGAATATTTAAATTTTCTCTGTCTAAGTAACTTACTTTCTTTAAAAAATGAGAAAATATTTCATAAATCAATATTACTTTTATAATAATTATTAGAAAAATCATACATATTATGCTTTCTAACTAAATGGTGTAAAAGTTTTGACATTGAAATATATTAAAATTAAATTTTTAAAAATTAAGCTGGATACGCATGTTAATTGTTTGAGTTTTGACTAAATAAAACCTAAAGAAATTTCCTTTATTTTTCACCATACATGTGTTTTTCAAACTAGTTACATCAATGTTTGGTTTTAAAAGAAGAAATGTAAAAGGAAAAATATTTTTTTTAATGAAGTTCAGTCTCTCGTGTAATCTTACTTTGATAAACAGTTTTTGATAATCATTAGAAGATTAATCTAATTAAAAAAAAAAAAAAACAGAGAGAAGCTTATATGATTTGATTAACAAATCCTATAATATAAAATCCCTTTCTTTTTTTCTTAATAATTCTGATCAGTAGAGTTTCCCTCACTAACTAGAGTGCATGAAATTTATAGATTATGTCCTTAAACTTGTGAAATTAAATGCTAAACTACCACCCAGACATGGATTGACAATTATTCAGTGGCCACTTCTAAGACCAACTATCTTACAAGGTATAAGAATGAAGAAAAAATAGAAAAAGTTAATAATATATATATAAAGAAAAATTAATTAAAAAAATATGTATAAGTGAATTATTCTATAATAGAATTCTCCACCAAATATTATAAAAGTGAAAGATGGATTAATAAGATTGATATAAGTAAATTATCAGTATCATTTTTTTTTTTCTTTGATGTTAATCAGCAAAGTTAACCAGTTAAACTACCTTATAAAATATATAGAGAAAGTGAAAAAAAAAATAATAAAAAAATTTATATATCTATATATTTTATAAATTAATTAATTAATTCGTTTATATTACATTTGTTATAATAACTCATTCATATAATATGTGTGTATTTTTTTTTTTTCATATTATATATATATATATATATATATATATATATATATATATATATATATATTTTTCGTATTTTATAATTGGTTTTGGGGATTATTTGTGTAGTTGTTTAATGAATATTTTCTATATTATATAGTTTACTAAACATTTTTCATAGTGAATAAGAATCAAAGATGAGTTAATAAAATTGGTACGTAAATTGCAGTATCTAGCAAAGCACTGATTTTCCATCCCATGCGCGTATTAAACCGCGTAACGTGGAAGGTTTATTGTCAACAAGAGTCAGAACCAATAAGTTCATTCAGTTCATCAATCTCATAACTAAGCAATTAAGCTAAACCTTTCTAGTTTTGTGGGTGTGTTTGACACTTGTTTATTCCATGTTATACTCTCATTTAGTTGTGTGATTCAGTGTATATACAGAGAGTTATCAAGTGTGTGTAGTTCTGAAATTCTATTGTTGGATCTTGTTTCGGTTGAGATATCAAAAATCATTGTTTCTTCTTTCTGTCTGTTCCAAACTGTCACAGGTGGCAAAGACATGTCCCAAGCAACAACGTCGTCCTCCTCTGTTGTTGGTGATGGTGCTAGCATTGAACTTGGTGCTACCTTGCTCCTCAGCAACAGCAAGTACCACAGGATGTGGCGTAGAACTTTATACATAGGAATCCTCTTCTCTGTCAAGAAGTCAACAACTTCCCGTGGTGATGATGGTGATTTTTCATATACTTCTTTGCCTCCTGATAGACCCTCTTCTGTTGTAATTGATATAGAAGAAGAAGCAGGAAGAAAAGATCGCATTAGGAGTGATATTGCTCGAATTGTGAAGGAAAAGGACTTGAAATCTCTTCATGAGCTTGGTGGGGTTGACTTCATTTCCACTGTCCTTGCTGGTCAACATCAACACTCAGAGCCGAAGGTATCAACCATCTTTCTCCCTTTTCATATACAACTTTACTTCACAACCAACTGCAATGTACATCGAACCAGTCAATTTACTCACAACATATGTATTTCTCTCTTCACATTTTATATGTATTTCTCTCTGTTCACATTTTATAATTAAATGTCAACTTATTTCAGTTGTCTACTAAATATTTTTCTTTGGTACTCGTTGCTAGGTGCCCTTTTCTTCAACAACGTAACAAAAACAAAGGAAAAAATGAAACTCATAGTATATGGAAAAACATTATAAAGAGTGATCCTTTTGATTTTTCATCCTCACTAGACCAAACTATCTAAAATTTTGGTTTTTTTCAAGTGTTAAGGGTAGATCTACTAACTGTTGTTTTTGGCGGGTTGAGAGAGATGTGTTTTGTTGATGGGATTTTGGTTTTATGAACAGGAGGGTATTATTGATGATGAGAAGACCGTTCTACCATCATCAGTTCTTGGAGCAAACATCTCTAGCTTTATATTGACGAGCTGTAAATGCCACCGTTGCACAATTTTGATGCTATTGATCTCAGCTGGGTTGTCATTCGCTATAGAGTTTAAGCAGGAGGGACCTAAACATGGTTGGCATGATGGTGTTGCTATCATGTTTGCTATTTTTCTGCTGGTTGCTGGAAATTCTGTATCAAACTTTTGGCGTGAGAGAAAGAAGTTGAAATTGGTGAAGAGAAACCATGAACTGCAATTCAGAGTTAAGAGAGGTGAAAAGTCCCTATGGGTTCCTATTTCTGATATTTTGGTGGGTGACACATTGTGCCTGTGGCCAGGTGATGAGGTTCCAGCAGATGGTTTGCTTGTAAGTGATGGCATCCTTGAGCTGCTTGAGCCTGAGGCAACAAAAAGCAAACATGGTGAGGGGAATCCATTTCTTATATGTGGTTCAAAGGTGATTGGGGGCCAGGGAAGGATGGTGGTAGCATCAGTTGGAAACAAAGCCAATTTGGCTGAGCTAGGTACTTGTTGTGCTGAAAAGAGTGACTTGTTGGAGAGTCTAATTCATCAGCCAATTTCTTACATTGACAAAGCTGCTCTTTTCATCTCTGTGGTGGTTGCATTTGTAGTGTTAATTCGTCTATTATTTGGAAAAGATGGGAACAGTGGATTGGCGGAAATGAAGGGGAAGGTTTCAATTAGCTTGTTGATGGAAACACTTGAGAGAGTCTTTTTGAGACCACAAGGAAGGGTTTCCATTTTAACAAGTATTGTTACTGTTGCTATACTGTGTGTGCAGCACGGAATGCCACTTGCGGTTATAGTTTCTCTGAAGTGCCAGATTGATAAGATAGTGCCGAACCAAGATGCAGTTCTTAATGATTTATCCGCTTGTACTACAATGGGGTTAATAACTGTGATATGTGTTGATGTATCAGGTAGGATCATATTGAAACCAATAGAGGATGCCAGAATATGGATGGGGGAGGAAGATATCAGCAAGGGTAAGGGATCAGATACAGATCAACCTGTGCTTGACATGCTTAAACTAGGAGTTGGTTTATCAGTCCTTGCACCAGAGTTTTTTCTTTCCCCTATGTACAATTCACTTGTTTTATGGGCAGAGGCAACATGGCAAATGAACATGAGATCTTTCACAGAAGAAAAATTTGACCTTCTTGAACATGGCAAACTGAATTCTGACAAAGAAGGCAGTGGAGTTTTGGTGAGAAAAATTGGGGACAATGAAGTTTTGCACTCACACTGGAGTGGAGCTGCATCCGTAATATTGGAGAAATGTTCACAATACTTTGATAGTAAGGGGGATTGCCATGCCATGGAAAATCAGAAAATCAAATTTGGGGAGGTGATTAAAGAGATGGAGAATAGTGGCCATGAGACAATTGCTTTTGCTTATAGACAAACAGATGGAAAAGAACTTGAGCAAGAAGATCTGATCTTGTTAGGACTAATAGGTCTCAAATTCACTCGTCAAGATTCAATGATATCAGCTTTGAAAAATCTCAGAGATGCTGCAAATATACAGATCAAACTGGTCTCAGAGGATGACATCATGGCAGCGAAGGAAATAGCTCGTGAACTAGAACTAGATGGTGATGTGCTTGAAGGAAAAGAGCTTCAAGATTTGAATGAAAATGCTAGATTAGACAGAGTGGATCTAGCCCCTGTAATGGGAAGTTTCAGTCCTGAAGATAAACTTCTCATGGTACAGTGCTTGCAAAAGAAAGGTAAGGTGGTTGCATTCATTGGAACTAGGTTGATTACTAGTCATTGTTCAGTTTTAAAAGTAGCTGATGTGGGGCTAGTTTATGATTCTCTAAGCACAGTAGTGGATAGAGATGGTTCTGACATATCTATCAAAAGTTTCAGTGCATTGAAACCAATTGTGATGGCTGGCAGAAGTCAATACCACAATATTCAGAAATTCATTCAACTTCAGCTGACATTTACCTTATCAGGGTTAGCCATAACCTTGATCACAACAATATCAACCGGAGATTCTCCCCTAGCAGCATTCCAGTTGATTTGGGTGAATGTCTTAATATGCATTCTGGGTTGCCTAATGATGGTTATGAAGTTAACTAGCGTGGAACAATCTGCAAAGCAGCAATCTGATCATAGAAAGCAGTCAATTATAACCAAAGAAATCTGGAAAAGCATTGTTATTCAGGTTTTATATCAGATTTCTGTGTCAATGATACTTGAGTTCGGAGGACATGTTACTGACAGGGAGAAAAAAGTTAGGGAAACCATGATCTTCAACACATTCCTCTTGTGCCAACTCTTCAATCTGCTCAACACAATGCAGCTGTTGAAAAAGGAAGTTTTCGTTCAAAGCTTCAGTTTCTTGGGGACTTTAGCTAGCTGTTTTGTTATGCAAGTGCTGGTGATTGAGTATGCTAAAGGCCTTGCAGGTTGCATGCAGCTGAATGCCACAAGATGGATCATCTGTGTCTCAATTGGTGCTCTTTCATGGGTATTTGAATGGACCTTGAAGAATGTTGTTCTTGTTATTCTTAATCCAAGAACTATCTATGCTTCAGAATCAATTACTTCAACTTCATTCTATCTTTCTCCAGCTTTATCACTGGTGATGCTCCTTATGTTCCCTGTAGGACTAATTTTTACTCAAATAGGCATGAACATGACATTTCGTTAGTGGCAGGTAGATTAACTTCACGAAAAATATTTGGCAGGCAACTGTAATATGCAGACAATCAGTTATAAGATGTAAAAGGAGAGAAATACGTATATGTTCTGTAAGTGAGTTGGCTGATTGACTGCGTATTACAGTTGTCTGCGAAATAAAGTTATAACTTCACAAGCCCAACGACTTTAGTCAGTGTATACTTGTTAGCTGTTTGGACCGCAAACTTATCCATGTCTCAGTTAATTAATTTATGTTTTCTAAAGTTTGTACACATGTCTTGTATTTTTTAATTCATTTGTCTTCATTTTCAGTAATTAGAATCAGTGTGACATAATCTTTACGAGGTAGTAAATTTGCTTAACTTTTGCTACCAAGTAGTTGTTCAGTTCTCCATATATGTATTCAAGCTGAATGAATCAATATACGAGAAGCTTTTTCCTTTTACATTCAGATATATCCGTTTCTTCTTCTCACAATTTCTTAAATCTTTTGTTCTTGTCCTCCTCAGAACTAACAAAAATTAATGTTTCTAAATATGCATATATATATATATACTGGTATAATCGTTTGTAGAAGCACATTTGTCTTTATAGTCTCTTTATGTATATTGTAGAATAATCATTTGTTTGTACTACATGCATATAGATTGTAGAATAATCATGTTTCCATGGTATGTAGTAATTGCAGAACTCCTTCCAGTACATATTCTAAATGCTTTTATGGATAGTACAGTTGATTGTGCTTTCATGATTCAGTATAATTAATGTTAACTCAGAATTTTATTTCGCCACAAACGCAGTTACACTAACTCATCAAATATATATGTGGATATATTTGTTTTATTAAAAAAAAATTTTTCTTATTTTTATATTTTATAATTAGTTGTCTGATTATCTATATATTAGATTATCGATTATTTTTCTTTTAAATTAATATTTCTTTAACTTTGATCCATTAGTTGTATCTTGAATTTTGAGAATGTTTAAATGAAAATTCACAATATTTACTAAATAGATCGTCAATTTTAATTTTTATTTTTTTAATGAGATTATTATAAATAATGTCTTAATTAATAAAAAAAGTCAATATCTTTCTAATTTTTAATTTATGATAGTACTATAGTTAAGCAATATTGTAGATAAGCAAAACAATATAACTTTTTATGAAAAATGAATAAAAAATTATGATATTTTTGTTCTATTAATCATATTTTAAACCTTGACTGTTTTCATTAATCTTTTTTCACACTATTTTTGGTGATGCTTTTCAGCATATTAAGGTGTTTGTTTTGTTTTTCTCTTAATCACGAAACTTTTCATTTTAAATACACTCTTATGATATTGAGGGTTATTAAAAAACCCATCACGCATGTACTCACTAAACCTTCATTCATGATATTTTACACTAATTTTTTCAACTGTTTTGCTTGAAGAGATAGAGAGTGAGAGAGAGATATGAACACCAAGTTAGAGAGGTCATTATCTGTTCTAAAATCCTAAGATATAATTCCCACATATACCAAATTTGTAATCTAGTGAAGATGAGCTACCACCTTGAGTTCTTGAGGTTGAAGCTTTAGCACCCCCACTATTATCTTTGTGGTTTCAGAATTCAGTACGTAGTTTTTTTCTTTTTGTTTTTTGCTTTTTGGTTGTAGTTATAGAAAAGATAATAACATGATAATTTAATCCATGATGAAAATTAAGAAAACAATCATTAGAATATATTTATTCTTCATTTTAGTACATAAAATTTAAGTATTTATTATAATTTTATTCTTTAAATATAATTATTTATTATATTTTAATCTTTAAATCTAATTAATTTTTCTCATTTTAATCTTATGTTATGAGAATTAAATGATCACTTTTCAGTAAACAACATTATTTCGCAGTCAACCAACCAACTAAATTACATATGCGTATTTTTCTCTCAACATAATTTATAGCTAGTTGTCTCATTTTATAACTAGTTGTTTGTTGTTTCTGCAGTTAGTCAACTCACTTAAGTAAATGTATTTTTTCTTTTTCCCCATATATTTTATAACTAGTTGTTGTTGGCGTATTATAATTATCGGTCAAATCTTTTTCTTTGGGAAAAAACCATTGTTTCCAAAAAAAAAATTATATTTATAAAACTCAAACCCAAATTTCTTGTATTAACATTTGTCAGCCGTTATTAATTCATTCTTTTGTTTAAAAAAAACAAAAAATTGTTAGCTGTTTTCACTCTGACCAAGTAATTTTTTAAAAAACAATGAAGATAAAGAATGAGATGGGGTCACGGGTTTTGGCTGGAACATGAACCAAATCCAAACTATCTTCAAAGTTTTTGATTAATTATAATTTCTTGAGTTTGGTGGACCCTTTTTTTGTGGCTTACATTAATCTCTCAGAAACATGACAGCAAGAAGATCTTTGCATCCACGTGGCAGAAGGAGAGAGAATTCAACATGAAAAAAATATCAGCATGAGAATCCACATCCAAATGAAGAACCAATGAGAAGTTGCTGAGTTGTGCATATCCTGATCCACAATATCATGTGATTTCCAACATGGCCCTTCTCACACTTCTATATTACCTTTGTAGTAGCCTTCTTCATTCTTCACAACACAAGACCAAAAGCAAAGAACACAACACACTCTTGAAAGCCTTAGTTTATCAGTAAATCATGGCCACTTCTGCTATTCAGCAATCAGCATTTTCTGGTCAAACTGCTTTGAAGCAGGTTAATGAGTTTGTCCGCAAAACTGGTGGTGCTGGAAAAGGTCGCACTAACATGAGGCGTACCGTCAAGAGTGCTCCTCAAAGCATTTGGTAACTCACTTACTTCTCTATTTCATGGAGTGTTATAGATACTATATGTTATTATACTACTAAATGTTACTACCCTTTTTTTCTTTCTTCTAATTTCATGTTACTAGTTATGGTTTTTAAAAGCTCAAAAAAGCTTTGATGAAGTTTTATAGAAAAGTTTGGCATATTTTTGTTATTATAGTTGAAGATATTACATAGTATTATACCCCTTCATTCCATGTCAGCAAGATGGGGATAACAACATAGCTAGTGATTTTGCTAGCATAGTAGTTCCATAATAGTTATTGTCTTGTTTTGTAAAGACAAAACATAACATCATGTTAACAAGATTGATCAATTCTAAAAAAATTCAAACATAAAATAAAACTTGTCAAAATCTATTTAACACAAATGAAGTGAGGTCTTGGAAATTAACACATATGAATTAGGTCTTGAAAATTTGTTTGAGAATATATATCTGACTTTGCATGAGGTGTTGTGAAAAACAGGTATGGCCCTGACCGTCCCAAGTACTTGGGTCCATTCTCTGAGCAGATTCCATCATACCTTACTGGTGAATTCCCAGGTGACTATGGATGGGACACTGCTGGCTTATCAGCTGACCCAGAAACCTTTGCCAGGAACCGTGAGCTTGAAGTGATTCACAGCAGATGGGCCATGCTTGGTGCTTTGGGATGTACCTTCCCAGAGATTCTTGAGAAGAATGGTGTCAAATTCGGCGAGGCTGTGTGGTTCAAGGCTGGCTCTCAGATCTTCTCTGAGGGTGGCCTTGACTACTTGGGGAACCCAAACTTGATCCATGCTCAAAGCATTCTTGCAATTTGGGCTGTGCAGGTTGTGCTCATGGGATTTGTTGAAGGCTACAGAGTTGGTGGAGGACCTCTTGGTGAAGGACTAGACCCTATCTACCCTGGTGGTGCTTTTGACCCTCTTGGTCTTGCTGATGACCCTGATGCATTTGCTGAATTGAAGGTTAAGGAACTCAAGAACGGTCGCTTGGCCATGTTCTCTATGTTTGGTTTCTTCGTTCAGGCTATTGTTACCGGCAAGGGACCTATCCAGAACCTTTATGACCATGTTGCTGATCCTGTTGCCAACAATGCTTGGGCTTATGCCACTAACTTTGTCCCTGGACAATGAGGATGCCAACATATATTTGCCTTTTTATCTGCAATGCAATCTTCTGCTGCTATCTGTTGCAGTTCAAGTGTGTTTAACTCCATTTTCACTAATGTAACTACACTGTGTAGCAGATGAATCTGTATGAGAACTATTATATATTAGAAATTTACGTTTGGCTATGGTCTTTTTCTATTTTTGTTTCTATTTTTATAGATTGCAAACTTAAGTCTGAGTTAAACTTAAGTTCAAGTTTGCAAAAATAATCCAAGTCTTACTTCTACAGAACTGTGTTTTCAAGTAAAATGTTCATTTGCAAACATACTTTTGGTGGTAATCAAACATATTATTGAAATGAGTTTGTTCTCCCAGCATTCAAAAGTATTTTTTTCAATTGAAAATCTAGCGGACACTACTTAGTTCAAACATTGAAACCATGGACACTACTTAGTTCAAACATTGAAACCATGGACACTGCTTAGTTCAAACATTGAAACCATGTTTAAGGAAACTATCAGTGATGATGTACCAAGTACACAATCCAATTCAAAGCAATGTTTAACCAAAAACAAACAAATCCATCTTCCATATTACAAAGAATTGCCAAAGCACAAAATAGGAGTAAAGAGCAGAATATTGTGTTGCAGCTAAGAATCTTTGTGAATGTTAGTCATAAGATAATTAAAAAAGAAGGAAAGTGATGAAAGGGAATGCTATGACTTTAAAACAAGTAAAGAACTACTTCCTTTACTCATTTGGAAAGAATGCAAATAACATGGAATTTAGACTTTTGGTTAATCTCTCATTTCTTTGTGATACCAGATCATGAACAAGTGCCAAATTTCTTTCTCAATAGTAACACTTACCTTGTTCTTTTTAATTGGAACCAAAGAAAAGCAACAAATTAAAGGTTCTGGAACACTGATACACTAATTAAATCTCAGAAAAAATGAGAGAAATGATCATAGATAATGTGAGAGGAAGAGAGACACAGAGAAATTAAAATACATACTTAATTTTTATAAATTTAGTTTAAATTGTTACTTAGTGCTTATAAAATATTATATTTTTTTTCATTTTAGTTCTCTCAATTTTGATTATTTTTGTTTTAGTTTTTTAGTTTTAATCCCTATAATATTTTGTTTTTTAAATTTGGTCCCTCCACTAGATTTATTCTGCTTTTTTTTTCTAATCATTTGTTCCCTCTTTTCACGGGCCTTTATTCACACCAAACAAAGTTAAACTGTTTAGTTTGCAATACAAGCCAGTTCAGCCCATTTAACTTATGGGCCAATGCAGGGCAGGCCTAGTTACATTGCTAGGTGCACCCCCCCTTTTTCCTTCTTTCAACCTTCATCCTTTTATTTTTCTTCCACAGACACTGCCATAGCCACAGCAACACAACACATTCCCGTTACTCATCACTGCAACCCTAACCAGGTATTACTCATTTTTTGTTTCATCCCCAAACAAACAATTTAACTAATTAATTAATTAATTAAAATTATGTTAATATTGCGGAACTCTAAACCTTCAAATTCAAATTAGGGTTTCTCTTATGCTTGTTATTGCAGTAGATTGGGGGAGAAGGAAGGGAAAAGAAGAAGAAGAAACACAAAAATGTTTTTCCACATAGTGCTGGAGCGTAATATGCAGCTTCATCCACGCTACTTTGGTCGTAACCTTCGTGATAATCTTGTTTCCAAGCTAATGAAAGATGTCGAAGGCACTTGCAGGTGATTGATATTCAATTTCCTTTCAATATTGAGTTGTGTGGAATTGGGTGAATGTAAAAATTGGATTTTTCAACTATTATTGTGCAGTGGTCGACATGGATTTGTGGTGGCAGTTACAGGGATTGAAAACATAGGGAAAGGGTTAATTCGTGATGGAACAGGCTTTGTAACGTTTCCAGTTAAGTACCAATGTGTTGTCTTCAGACCATTTAAGGGGGAGATCTTAGAAGCTGTTGTTACTATGGTTAACAAGGTTTATGCACTTCCTTTCTCTTTGTAGAGTAATCAAGTTCTGTAATTTGTGCAGATTGTGGTTTATGACTTTTTTGTTCTGTTTGTATAGATGGGTTTCTTTGCTGAAGCTGGACCTGTCCAAATTTTTGTTTCAAATCATGTAAGTTTGTGTTTTATAATCTTTGAGATATGGTTTCTGTTATCTACATGTTATGTCTGAAAGATTGTTACTGTCCTTCATTTTGAATTCTAAATTATGTTTTTCCTTTATTCTTCCTGTCATTGGAATGCTGTGCGAGGTTTTGATTTTGAACACTAAAATTATGTGTCACTTATTGTTCTTGCTGTTCAACGGCAATGCACGGTTTTGGCTATGTCAAAATATTATGAATGAGATTTTGGGTTATCCATCACTCTCAAAAGTAGTTGACAACCTCAAAATTGTCACATAGGGACTTGGGAGAGTGGGAGAATGCCCGGATTTTAGGCTAGGATAGGATGACCGCTTGTAGATGAAATCATTTAAGTATGTTATGTTTAATATGTATTGTCATACTGTTTCTTAATTTCTTTAATCTAATGCGGTATTTGCATATGGGATCTATACTTATCATATGCTTGTATTTTTACCCATGCCACATGGGGTTAAGGTTATGCCTATCTGATTCCTGTTCCAAGAGAAATGACTTTTATTAACTTTAAGATCTTGACCATGAAATAATTATGGGGCTGGGAATTTAATTTTGTTAATGGAATTCTGTAACTATTTTGATGTACCAGTTTTGGGCTAGCAAGATGATTGTGCTAATTTGTGATTAGCTCGAATAGAAAAAATCAGTAAATGAATCCAGTTTTTTAAACAAGGGAACTATTCCTTGTTTGTCCCTTTTTTTAGAATGACTTAACGTGTAAGAAATTTTGTCATTACTTTGCAACTGAAAAGTTTTAACATGCTGTACTGTTTTATATATATTTTTTCGTTAAGACCCTTCTTTTCCCTCTTATAGTTGATTCCGGATGATATGGAGTTCCAGTCTGGAGACATGCCAAATTACACTACTTCAGATGGATCGGTATGTATTATTTATAACTTCCTCCATAAAAAGGAAGAGAGCAAATTGTTCTCTTTTTTGTTTTTTTACTTTGATTTTATGATTATTTTTACTATTGGTCAATTGGACTTTTGCAGGTTAAGATTCAAAAAGATAGTGAAGTAAGACTAAAAATAATTGGGACTCGAGTGGATGCTACTGAAATTGTAAGACTATATATATTGACTTATACTTCATTTTGTTTAATGTGATAGCTCCATCAGCTGTATGTGAAATTCTGCTTTGAGAAATTTGAATTAATAGGAAACCATTTTTAGCTCCGTAGCAGATTTAGCTTTGTATCTCCGAAGATTACTTTACTTTTACAAATTCCTCTGGAATGAGACTTTAGTTTTTGCATATAAGCTAATTTTAATGTTTAGCTCATGAGCAGTGGCTTAGCAGTATTATTTGTGCATGTCATGAAAGTTTTGAATTATTTTACACTTTGGAATGCTAGTTTATGCTCTGTTTGCTAGTAATGTACTTTCTTGGTAACTCTTTTACGCTATTTAAACTTAACCAATTCCAAAAGTTATCAACATGGAATGTTAACTTTACTACCAAGTAAAGTTACTGGCAAGAATCATCATTCCATGCTCCAGCTTTACTTCATTTCTAAATTCTTGGACTCCAAGAAAACTGTGATCACAAATTCTCCAGTTACTGTATTCAATGAGAATGATAATATTTTTACCACATTGTTGATATTACACGTTAGCTGTATTGTTCCTGCCATGATTATCTTGCAGGCCATGTAGCCTAATGACAGTTTTAGCAATATGATACTATGTTGTATGCTAATGAAGTTTTAATACTCCTGTACATGCTTAGCCTATGTTTTCCTTCCCTTCGGTTGTATGGCTATAGATATGAACTTGGCCGCTGTTCAGTTTTTAAAATGACAAGTACAGAGTACAAATCACCTTATAGTTATACCCTTTGGATGTTGAATATAATTCATAACTTTTTTTCTGTTTCAATTTTTTCTAGAACTCATTTGTCTGATATATTGCATAACTCTTTCTTGTTTTTTTGCAGTTCTGCATAGGTACCATAAAAGATGATTTTTTGGGTGTTATCAACGACCCTGCAACAATATAAATACCCCTTACTGTACCCTTGTGTTGGATATAGAAGAATTGAATGATTATTACTTTTGTAAGTTGCTTAGTTAAATGTTTAGTCAAGTGTCAAGGAAGTCTTGTTAAGCTACATGCATGAGTTGTTTATAAACCTCCCTACACTCGTGTTCGATTCCTACGGGATAAAAGAAAAAATTACTCTGTCGAGATGAAAACTCAAGAAGGTTCAGAAATTCTCCATGTATGCTTCTACTGTTTTACATGTATTTCTCTTGTTTTTCTCATTATATAATTTTGAACATTACTTGTACTTCTACTATTTTACATGTATATTTCCTTTGTTTTTGCCACTTCCCTAATAAAAGTCGACCATGCGTTTCAAGTGAAACAATCGTTTTGACAAAACAAGTTGATACTCCACAACCACTCAACATGCATAAAATATCCCATCTTTAAAGATAGTCACATAGTGGATATATATGGTTAGCTCCACTGAGCCAATTCACAACCCAAGAATGATTAATCCAACACTTGGTCAATAAACAATCAAAATCATTCCAAGCATAAACATCTATGAAAGATACACCAAGTTACACTCACCGGTATCTAAGAAATTCCACACATGGAAAAAGATAAAAATATAAATAGCCTGTTGGGTTTTCCGTTACATGTTGTATCATTGGTTCCTAGTGTGAAAAATATTTGGTAGACAATTGGAATATGCTGACAACTAGTTATAAAATGTGAGGGAAATATGTATATGTATAAAATGTAAAGAGAAAAAAATATGTACGTAAATAATTAGACAACGAGAGAAAGAAATACATATATATTATTTGAGTGAGTTGGCTGCAAAGTAAAAACTGTTTCACATTGCTTCTGATTTTCACATTTTTTATCCATGTATTTGGGCTTGACCATAATCAAAAACACATAAAGCTTGCTAACAACTTGTCAGGTTAAAATTTGACAAAACTATGCTTTATATCTGGCTGTCTATCAACCCAAAATCCACAAAGCACAACATGCTTATATACAACAAACATATAACTACAGTTTAAAAGTAGCTAGAGTATATCGGTGAACAAACCATATAGTTACACCTTAAGACAGTTGTGTCTTAACTTCATGGACCCTACATTAAGACTAATTTAATTTAATCATTGACGGCAAACTCCAAAAATATTCCTTCTCCATTCCTTTTGTCTCTTGTGCACAGCACGACACTATACTTGAAGCTCCAAAACAAGAATAGCACATTCAATTCAACAGTTAAAAGCTTAATAAAAAAGAAAGCATTATACCAGCAAGATCAAACAAAGAAGTACCATCTTCTCCGAAGCAAACAGTGACTAAAATTGACATGCCTAGATAAGCATTACCTAACCATTTATTCTCCACAATACTCCCTTCCAAATACTACTAAGCATCACCAATTTGGACTCTACTTATCACCCTTTTCCTCATTCAAAATGTCCCTTTGGCCACACATCAAGCGACCCTGTCTTCAACTATACTAACTTTTAACAACTTTCTCTTTGTCATGTTCTCCAACACCAGTCGATTCTGATCTCTGTTGCTATCATCAGGAATCAATAAGAAGGACCCAAATGAATAAAATAAACTATGAACAGCTAAAAATGATTATCTCCTAGACATGCACTCCCTTGTATTATATACCACTTCCAAACCACTACATGCCAAAACCCTACCAAATATAAAGAACAACACATATTCAATTTTTTACTCACTGCCAAATGGGTAGGCAAGGTAATGATCCTAACTCCTCCATTGCTCTTCTTCAAGAAAGGTTTAGACAGTTAGAGAAGGTGAAAGAAAGAAGAGAAGGTAAACAACTTCTTAAACTCTTGTCATCTGAGACCACCACCTCATCCTCCTCATCTGTGCAAAACTTCACTTCACAAAACTCTCAACAACAAAGGTTGGTCTCTCCACACAAGCCAACTCTTCATGATTCTCTTTCTCTTGGCCTCAACTTGACAAACAAGCAAGGTGATCACAACACCATGAAAATGAAACCACCCTCATCATCATCCTCCACACAAGGGTCATCAACATCAAGAAATTTTGATAGCTCAGACGTTGATACTTCTCTTCATCTGTAAATATGATCATTACTACTTAAATTGTCTTTGCTTCTTACTCCTTAGCACCTACATAGATGTATAAGAAGTTAATAACCCTATCTTCTCCATCATCATTTTGTATCAGTAATCAAGGAGGATTTGTATCAGTTATTATGCTTTTCTTTTCTTTTTTTTTCCTTCAAGATATGTGAATGACATATGAAATTCATAGTAGTATATGGACTTTTCTAGACAAAAATTAACCAAATTGAGTTAAATATTTGAACTAAACTCAACCTTGATAAATTATGGGTTGAGTTGAGTTAGTCGTTAATATTTTTTTAAAAAACAAAGGTACTTGTAAGTTGACTTACTAAATAAATTAAAATTGTAAACCATTGAAAAATAAACATAATATTAAATTCAGAAGAATGTTTTCTTACAAATAAATATCGTACAAAGCAATAAACTAACATGAAATTTATAATAGCCCACAAAATACCATTTAACTAAATAATCAAGCTTCTGTATAAAAATGGAAAAACCTAGATAATAGAGATGTCTTATAATAATAATAATGATTAAAAAACAAATGTTGAATAGATAACTCCAATTTACAGTCAACTAATTACTTATAAAATGTGAAAAAAAAAAATTAATAAAAAAATACACATATATTTTATAAATTAATTAATTTAATAATTATGTGTTGAAATTATTTACTAAACATTTCTTAAAAAAAAAAAAAAAAAAAAAAAAAACAATCAAACGCGGAAACCTAACTCAACTTACCCCTTAACACAGAAGGTTGGTGAATTATGTGAGTTGAGTTATAGAGGTTGAAAGAATGAATTATATAAATCAACTTAACCTATTTAAGCAAATTATAAATGGAGCGATACATATAATTCGTTTTTATATCTCTATTAATGATTGATATGTATTAGTTTTAACTTAGAAATAATTATTTATTTTCATTAAGAAAACTACTATAAGATAATTAATCCCTCAAAACTAGTAATTTTCCGACATTAAATTAGTTATTTACTTGCAATTGCTGTATTGATAAAAAAAAAATTGCTTATAAATTTGTAGGAAAATGAATGCATCATGGGGTACTCCAATATCAAATCAACCACTTATGTATTTAGACATACAAAGACGACAATTTTTTATATATTGTGCTCTTTATTTGTTTGGCATTATCTCAATGTGGGTTTTACTGTTTTTTTTACAGTGCTCTTTATCTGTTTGGATTAATTTACATAAAAAACTTATTCTGAAATTTACATGTTTATGCCATGGTAGAAATTTGATTAAAAATTAATTATATATAGTTAAAAATTATGTAAATTAAATAAAAAATTCAGGAATGAAAAAAAAAATAAAAAATAGAAAGCGAAAAGTGAAAATGTTGAGGGAAGTGTGGAAACTGGGAGCATCGAGAAGGTTCGAAAAGGCCATATTTTGATCTCACAAGAAACAACGCATACAATCAAAGTAGCAAAAACCCTTCTAAAACCCTACCAACGAATAACGCAGTTTTCTGTTTCTGAAGCTTTCTTCTCTTTGAAGATGCATCGTCTCTCTTCTCGCTCTTCCTCTCTCTCTGCTTTTCTTCGTTATGGCGGCTCCGCACTTCGCCGTGACGTTGTTGCTCCCATTTCCTCTTCTCACTTTGCTTCGGTACTTACGCTACTCATTTCTTACAATTTATTGTTCTTAATTTCAATTTTGCATAACGTAATAATCCTAATCTGTTTCTTATTCAGTCACTTTGTACTGTATATATGTATGTTGGATAATTTCAATTATCTAGTCTCCGATGAAGTTTTGTTGTTGCATCTAACTATAGATACTTCTTACTAGCTGCAAAAAAAAGAAAAAAGAAAAAAAATTATCTAGTGTATGTATGTATGTATGTATGAAAGAAAAATATTTGGTAGACACTGCAATAACAATTAGTTATATAATGTGTAGAAAAAGGATGAAAGAGAAAAAATTAACGGAAGAAATTATAATATGTGGATGTTTTGCGAATGAGTATTAACAGAAGAAATATGTATACACATGGATGTTTTGTGAGTGATTTGGCGATATACACAGGATGTTTTGTGACTGATTTGGCGATTGACTATGTATTAGAGTTTGTTACGAAGTAAAGTTGTAAAGTTGTATATCTGACTACGAAGTAAAGTTGTATATGTAACTGGTTTCCTGGGATAACATGTGTGTTGCAAACATTTTAAGTAATTGTGGTGTTGTTTTGGTTGTGAATACTGAGCAGGTGGGTGAGAATGAGACTGGACGTAGATGGTTTTCAAGCATAAATGAATCTAAAAATTTGAGAAGGGATTTGTTTTTGGGCAAGAGATATGAATCAACTGCTGCTGAATCTTCTGCATCTACCTCCCCTCCTGCTGAGAGATATGAATACCAAGCTGAGGTATGAACTTTTTTTTATGTTGCACTGGAGTGTGTGTGTGTGGTATGGTTTTGTCATGAGATTAAATTTGGATGATGTGCGTTGTTGGTTTGGCAGGTTAGTCGGCTCATGGACCTCATTGTTAACAGTTTGTACAGTAACAAGGAAGTGTTTCTTAGGGAGCTTATCAGGTATGCTCTATCTCTGTTGTACATGGTTTAGTAGTATATGCGTATTTTAATTTTTTTTTTTTAGTGTGTGTGGAAAATACTAAGATGGAATTGGAACTAGAATTAGTTCATTAGGTGGGTGTTCCACTAATCCCATATAGAATTATGTTGTTTGAGCATTTATGTTTGTTATGTTATGTTGGTGCAAATATATTTTTGTCTATGTGGATAATAATAACTCTAATTGCCTTTTAAGGGTATGTCCTGGTTGTGGTGTATGATTTCCTGCATCAAAAAATGTATTCAAGTTTCTTCTTTGTCTTTCAAGAAATTATTTCTAGTAAGATAGTTGAAAAATCCAAATATAAAATATGTTCTTGGTATTGATTGAATGTTATGTGATTCTGCATTGTCCAATCTGTTAATCTATGCATTTTTGTTTACAGCAATGCAAGTGATGCTCTGGATAAGCTGCGGTTTCTGAGTGTAACAGAGCCTGAACTGATGAAGGATGCAGTTGATTTTGATATCCGAATTCACGCTGATAAGGATTATGGGATCATCACTATTACGTAAGAGAAATAATTATGAATCTGATTGGTGTTTGATAAAAAAAATTATATATCAGTTGGTGCTGCAACTTATGCTTTATGCAGTGATACAGGCATCGGTATGACCAGGCAAGAACTAGTCGATTGTCTTGGAACTATTGCTCAAAGTGGAACTGCAAAATTTTTGAAGGCTCTAAAGGTCTTCACTTTTAACAGATGCTTTAAGATTTCATTGTCTTTATTCCCCTTTTCATTTATGTATCATATGTGCTGACAAATGTGTATCATTTAAAAGGATACCAAGGATGCTGGCGGCGACAACAACTTAATTGGTCAATTTGGTGTGGGATTTTATTCTGCTTTTCTGGTTGCTGATCGGGTATGCATATGTGTGTAAAAGTAAATGTGATGCTCTTTGTTTTTTGTTTATTCTGGTAGTTACATCTTTTAAGTTGTTTGAAGGTTGTTGTCTCAACTAAGAGTCCAAAATCTGATAAGCAATATGTTTGGGAAGGAGAAGCAAATGCTAGCTCATATACCATATCTGAGGAGACAGATCCTGAGAAGTCGATTCCAAGAGGAACTCGCCTTACACTGTATCTCAAGGTATATAGATATTGTTCATTTTTTTACCATCAAGTAATCATTTCATTCTTCTTTATTCCTCATCTTACATATGTGATTTCATTGTACCGACTATATGTGATTTCATTGTACCGACTATTTTCTTTCAGAGGGATGACAAAGGTTTTGCTCATCCGGAGAGGATTCAGAAGCTTGTGAAAAACTATTCGCAATTTGTCTCATTTCCAATATACACTTGGCAGGAAAAGGGATACACCAAAGAAGTATGGCCATACAATCCAGATTTTTGTAGATTGAAAAATTGACATTTTGAGCTTTTATTGAATTTTGGGCTCATTTCAGGTGGAAGTTGATGATGATGCAACTGAAGACAAAAAGGATAATCAAGATGAAAAGACTGAGGTGACATTCTGATTGTTCTATATATATATATATATATATATATATATATATATGCTGAATCAAGTATTTTTTATGAATGTGAACATCTGATTGTTTAGCTGCTGCAAATTTACTCATTGATTCATGACTGAGTCTTTCTTACATTGTTATGACAGAAAAAGAAGAAAACTAAAACTGTTGTTGAGAAGTACTGGGATTGGGAGCTGACAAACGAGACCCAACCAATCTGGGTGAGTTTTATGATTTCCAATTCCATGATTTGCACTTATGTTGAAAATTTATTACTTGAATGAAGATTGTGGCATTACTCTATCTATGCAGCTTCGTAATCCTAAAGAAGTCACTAAGGAGGATTACAATGAATTCTACAAGAAAACTTTTAATGAATACCTGGAGCCATTAGCATCATCACACTTTACAACAGAGGTAAGAATTATATAATCTCAAGTACCATCTTGTTTTGTAGTGGATATTTTTATTTGTTGATGCAAATTGAGAGTTCATCTGGAAAACGTAGCTTGTGAATGTCAAAATTTCTCCACAGTCCAGAGGAGATTCTTAGTGTTAATTTGACTGATAATATCGTGTTGGTTATTTTTATTAACAAATGTGTGGCTGATGTTTGTTATTGCAGGGTGAGGTAGAGTTTAGATCTATACTTTATGTTCCTGCATTTGCCCCCTCAGGGAAGGATGACATAATCAATCCCAAGACCAAGAATATTAGACTTTATGTGAAGAGAGTGTTCATTTCAGATGACTTTGATGGAGAACTGGTACTGTGCTATCTACAACCTTGAGTAGCTGGATGGTCATGATTTTATCCTGCACTAATGTTTTACTTGCTTGAACAGTTCCCCCGTTACTTGAGCTTTGTCAAGGGTGTTGTTGACTCAAATGACCTTCCTCTCAATGTATCACGTGAAATTCTTCAAGAGAGCCGCATAGTAAGTAGATCTGGAAATATGCATATGCTTGAAGTTTACATTTGAGTCTCTCTTTTAGGATACACTTAAAATTCCTTACCTGTTTCATCTTGCTTAATTTATTTTCAATGTGGTGCTTGAAGGTGCGGATTATGAGGAAACGTCTAGTTCGGAAAGCTTTTGACATGATTCTGGGAATATCCATGAGTGAGAACAGAGAGGTATCTTTTTATTTTGAAAGGTGTACTGTTTTCTTTTATTGTTTTTTAAGTTGTAGAGGAGCTAGGATAAACTGAGTTGGGTTTATCCTAGTTAGATATGTCAATATTATATATATCTCATCAGTTGTTTTTGGTCTCTTTCAATATAGCTGCTCTTAAGCTCTTTATTAAAGGATGACCCTTTTCCTGTTAGTATTTTAATGATGGACTTGTTCTGTATGCAGGACTACGAGAAGTTCTGGGATAACTTTGGTAAACACCTGAAATTGGGTTGCATTGAAGACCGTGAGAATCACAAACGTATTGCTCCATTGCTCCGTTTTTTCTCTTCCCAAAGTGATGAAGAACTGATCAGCTTGGATGAATATGTTGAGAACATGAAACCTGATCAAAAGGATATTTATTACATTGCTGCTGACAGTGTGACTAGTGCAAAGAACACACCTTTCTTGGAGAGACTTGCAGAGAAGGATCTTGAAGTATGAGTTACTTTTTCTATATTATTATTAGTGTTTATAACTGTATCTTTTCAGTACTCATGTCAATCAATTAATATGTATATATATTGGTGCTTTTGTAATGTAATTTTTCAGGTTCTGTTTTTGGTTGATCCGATAGATGAGGTTGCCATTCAAAACCTTAAATCATACAAGGAAAAGAATTTTGTTGACATTAGCAAGGAAGACTTGGATCTAGGTTAGCGTCATCTTCTTTAAACTTCCTTCCAATAATTTGTTTGGACAGATACTCGCATTTAGTTCACCAAATATTTGTTAGTCTCTCTTTCAAGCCAATCTTAATGTTGACAATGGGGTGACTTTATAGCTTGATTCTCCGTTACTGTTCAAATTTTGTTACATATAGTTTGTTGTTTATGCAGGTGACAAGAATGAGGAAAAGGAAAAGGAAATGAAGCAGGAATTTGGCCAAACATGTGACTGGATCAAGAAACGATTGGGTGATAAAGTTGCAAGTGTGCAAATTTCAAACCGACTTAGCTCTTCACCTTGTGTTCTGGTGTCTGGAAAATTTGGTTGGTCTGCAAACATGGAAAGGTTGTCATCTTTTTTCCTAGATATTAGATGATGTATTTTGAAAGTTTAAGTAACAATGTGCAGTATGTAATCAAACTTACTGCAGGCTGATGAAGTCACAAACTATGGGTGATGCATCCAGCTTGGAATTCATGAGGAGCAGAAGGGTGTTTGAGATCAACCCTGACCATCCTATTATCAGGAATTTGGATGTACGATGAATGGAAAATCCCCATTTATTTTCCTCGTCATGATTACAAATTGAATTAATGGTAACATAATCTTAATGGTAATTTTCAGGCTGCATGCAAAACAAATCCTGATGATCAAGATGCCGTCAGAGCAATTGATCTTTTGTACGATGCTGCTTTAGTTTCCAGTGGTTATACGGTAAGTTCATGACTTGAGATATTGTTGTGTGAATGTCATTTAAGTTTCCATTGTGAAATCCTAAATATGTACCTCTTGCCTCAACTTGTTGTTGTGCAGCCTGATAATCCAGCACAACTAGGTGGGAAGATATACGAGATGATGGGTTTGGCTCTCAGTGGTAAATGGTCAACTCCTGATCAGTTTCAATCCACTGTAACCCAGCCCCATGCTCCGGAAACTGTAGAAGCTGAGCTGGTTGAACCACCTACTGAGGCTGGCAATCAGAAGTGAGAGGAAACTCATGAACATTTTTGTTTTCTTCCCGTTCCCTTTGTTCTTTCCTTCAATGCTTCTTACTGGTGAAGTTGTATTCTTGAAGAACATGGGTATTGGTAGTTATATTTTATAGATATCACGAGGAATTCAGTAGTAATGCTATATCTAGAAGCACGTGTGATTGATTCTTTCAGTTATGATTTGATTAGTCAAAAACATTCAGCATCACCAAGTATCATATCATATTTGACACTTCCAGTACTTTTTCTTGTTTTTGAAAAAGATACCGTATATTTAAGACTTGACCAAAATTTAACATCACGTTTCTGCTCTAGAGATTTTTCATTGCCTTGGTCAATGGATAATATCGAGTTTCTGTCATATTCGACACTGAAAAGGCTTGTACTTTGGTCAATGAACAATAACGAGACTGATTTGTTCTAGTAACGTGATTGTGTGATGGAACCATGTAAATCATAATTCAATCAATACCCCGTTTTATAAAATAAGAAAAATATCAAGCTGATATGAAGGTGAAACCCGAAACAAAATAGATATTTAGAGTGATTACTTAAATTATTCTAAATTTTAACTGAATGCTTTGTGATAAACTTAAAATATTTCCACTCTGAAGCGTTGAAATGACTTGGCACAACTAATAGAAGTGAACAAAATTAGAAGAAAAAAAAAATAAAATCCGTAACGCTAGTCAACCGAGAGAACCAGTCACCGTTGAAAAACACGATCTCATTTCCCACTTCAACAGTTATCATCATTCTATTTTGTCGTGTTCTGGTTAACTCGCCGTTTCAGTCTGAACCCGTGAGGGTAAAATGGGAAAAACACAATTTCTATTTTGACCTAACTACCCCTTCTCTTTGAACCCATTTCTATGAATGTGTTGTGTGTGGAGAAAGCTAGATACTTGAAAATCGATAATCTTCGGTTTACTCTTCTTCTCCTCTGGTAAGCTATGCTTCTTCTCCTTTCAATCCAAATTATAATTTTCATCTTTTAAGGTTTATTTATGCTGTGATTGCGTGAATCTCCATCCAATTCTGTGAACGTTTGAAACATTCTTCGCAGAAACTTGAAAGTCTGAATTTTACGGTCAACTTCGTGTGTTGCGTCGTTCTAGTTTCACTATTATCATATGATCCGCTGTTTGTTTAAGTTTTTGAATTCACTTGTGTGATATCAGAGTTTCTGTTAGATAATTGCATATCTCTCGAGTTTCTGTTAGATAATTGCTTACAGAATAACATCAAAACTCAAGAGTGAAATAATTGGTACTAAACTGTTTGATTTTTCTTCTTTTTTGTTATTACTGACGGATTATCTTGTGATTACTGTGCGGATTGTGATACTATGCTTTTTCAAATTTGTTTAGTTTTTGGCCACCAATCTGTGGAAAATTATTCTCTCTTTTTTTGTAATTTTTCTGTATTTTGATGGTTTATGTGAGAGGATGAAAGGCTAGTAGAATATGAATATGAATTTTCTCAAGTTCTTTATCTATTTGCAAAACATTTGTATTTAGTTATCTCTAGTATTAGGAAGAATATGTGATAACCGTGTGCAGTGGTATAATGCATGAAATTTCCTCTGCTAGTTACTTTCAAACTAAATTTTTTTTCTTGGGCATGGTTAACAGGCTCTAACATAGAACAGAAGCTTTTGCGATTAGAAGAAATGCTCCCTCCACGACAGCAGGCACGGGTTGGAGGATTACAAACCTCTCTTTCTCTAGTTTCTTCGGATCCCCGTCTTTCTCCTGAGGAGCCCAAGTCAAATTCTGACAATCTCCGGGAATCTCCTACAGAAAGTGCCAGTTCTCGAGAGACTTGGCCTACTGCCGATGCAATTGCTGCGAAGAAGATGGAGAATGGAAAAGCTGAGATTGATTGCCCTGAGCAGTCGGTTATTCGTCATGTTTCTAGTGCAGACAAAATTAGTCTTCAGGACATTGCCAGAGAACGTGTTGATATAATCTGTGAGAAAATGCAACATCTGCCTGAAGAATTTCTGGAAGAGCTGAAAAATGGGCTTAGAATTATCCTTGAGGGAGGGAATGGCTCGCAACATAGAGAGGAATTTTTCATTTTGCAGAAGCTTGTTCAGAGTAGATCTGATTTAACTGCCAAGACATTGATAAGAGCACATCGTGTGCAGCTTGAAATCCTTGTTGCCATAAATACTGGAATTCAGGGATTTTTACATCCCAGCATCAGTCTATCACAGACTTCACTGATTGAGATATTTGTGTATAAGAGATGCAGAAACATAGCTTGCCAAAACCAGCTTCCTGCTGATGATTGTACCTGTGAGACATGTGCCAATGGCAATGGTTTCTGCAATCTTTGCATGTGTGTTATCTGCAGCAAGTTTGACTTTGAAGTAAATACATGCCGCTGGATTGGATGTGACTTGTGTTCTCATTGGACTCACACAGATTGTGCCATTCGTGAGCAACTTATTTGTATGGGTCCTTCTGCAAAGAATGGAGCAGGGCCAAGTGAAATGGGTTTTAGGTGTCAAGCATGCAACAGGACTTCAGAACTGCTGGGTTGGGTCAAAGATGTCTTCCAGCATTGTGCACCATCATGGGATGGAGAGGCCTTGATGAGGGAACTTGATTTTGTCAGTAGGATCTTTCAAGGCAGTAAAGACCCACGGGGGCAGAAACTCTTTTGGAAGTGTCACGATCTCAAGGAAAAATTGAAAACTGGGAAAGTAGAATCGAAAGCGGCGTGCAGGATAATATTGATGGTTTTCCAAGGTACAATTTTTCTAGGTTACCTGTAAACTGTAGTTTTCTATTTCTTCCTTGACATGGATTACAAACACTAGGGCATGCATGTAGTATGAATACTTCTTCATTGTGGTTTTAATTTATTTGGTCTCATTTGCTATGTTTATCTAATTGTTGTTATTGGCCAATATTAGTTGTTTGTTAACTTTTTGTATGTGAGAGGGATTCAAATCCATGACCTCTTCCCAACCACCAAGCCATCCTTATCACTCCCATGCTTATATCATATTTGTTTGTAATAGAAGATGAAAATTCATTGAAACTGGGTTAGGAAAAAGAAGCTTTTAGGCTATAGTCTGGAATTATCTCCAAACTTCCTGTTCTCTATTAATTAAATCCTGAATTTTGAACACGTCTAGGAATAAAATGGTGGCTTGCAATGGTTAAGAAAGCTATGTATAACCAACAAAGTTAATTATGTTACTTTTTATTAATTGTCCTTTCTTGTTCTAACCATTGGCTTTCATGTGAGAAGAGCTTGAGCTGGACTCTCCAAAGAGCCTGGAAAATACAGAAAGTGGAAGGCTGATTGCTCCTCAGGAGGCATGTAATAGAATTGCTGATGTGGTGCATGAAGCTATAAAAAAGATGGAAATAGTAGCTGATGAGAAGATGAGAATGTTCAAGAAGGCTCGTTCGGCTCTTGATGCTTGTGACCGTGAGTTAGCAGACAAGGCCAGAGAAGCAGGAGAACTGAAGATGGAGAGGCAAAAAAAGAAGTTACAGATTGAAGAACTGGAGAGAATTGTGAGGCTTAAAAATGCAGAGGCTGATATGTTCCAGTTGAAGGCTAACGAGGCTAAAAGAGAGGCTGAGCGGCTCCAGAGAATTGCTCTTGCCAAGTCAGATAAATCAGAGGAAGAATATACTAGCAACTATTTGAAGCAAAGATTAAGTGAGGCTGAGGCTGAGAAGCAATATCTGTACGAGAAAATCAAATTGCAGGAGAGTTCTCGTGTATCACAGGGCAGTAGTGGTGGTGACCCCTCTTCAATGATGATATATTCCAAAATCCATGATCTTCTCTACAGTGTTCCTCCCAAGGCAGATGGTCAATCTAATGATTCCCACCCTTTCAGAACAAACCCATAAATACTTATTCAGTGCATCTTGTATTATAATCTTCTATATATTATAATAATTTCATTTCTTTAATAACTGATAAAGAGTCAGTCTAATTCCATTAGATTCAAGACAATATAAACCTTTGTAGATGGAAGACTTAAATCAGTCTGAAATTTAGTTCGATCCGTTTATCAGTATATGTATGAACGTGCTTTTGTGACGAATTATTATCTGTTTCTTGATTTCTGAAATCTAATTAGTTGGTCAATATATTTAACATTGTGATGATAGCTATAGTCTTATTTCTTACGCCTTCTGTGAATTGGATCATGAGTTGAATCAGGACTAGCCAATTAGATCTTACACAAAGTAAACGAGATCTTATGTTATTGATAAAATGGAACAACCTTACATCTGAAAGGGCTAGTATTTTTGGGCTTTTCTGGCCGATGGGGATGGACTTGGCACAGTACTGTTCATTGGGAATTCTTAGCTTTTGGAGTTCAGTGAAGAGGCACCATGTCGTCAAATGTCATAGCAGCACTGATTCCGTGGCATCGTATTGAAGAGCTTTGGCACACATTTGGTGTGATAATCCTTGCATTGTTGACAAACAAGCCTGTTCTCCCGGTGTTGGTGATGCTGATCAGTCTACTTGGAATGCTAGAGGGAACCACAGAGCCATTTGGAAAATGCAATAGATGATTGAGCACAAGAGGTGTCGGAATAGAATGGCTTAGTATGAAATCATGGAGCTGATCAGGAGCTATTGAGAACTGAGATAGTTCATCATCATTTGGCATTAGGAATGTCATATTGTTGTTTTGCAGTGAGTTTGGCTGGCTGTTCAGCATTTTGAGAAGGATGACAAATCCGTAGTAAGATCGACTTCTCATGTCAGACATGGCTGCCTGCAGGTCGGTTTGGTTTAATGAAACTGTAGACTGACACTCACCAATGGCAAAAAGTGTAAGAAGAACCACAAACCAGAGAGCCATTGGGGGAAAAATATGAGGTTTGCTTGAATGTTTACTGTTTCTGTATGATGAATGCAAATACATCTCACTTTGCTTGGTATTTATAGCCACATTGTTGTTTCACCCAACGTTGCCACACTTTTTTCCCCTCTAGGAAAGTAGGTGATAGGCTGGTTGTACATGAAGAGGCACTGAGAAAGTAGTTAGCCCAGAAAATTGAGAATGCTTTAGAGATCAGAGTAAGATGAACAAAAACTAATCAATAATGAACCCTTTTTGTTAATTATCCTAAAAGTTGAGTTGAGTCTCCATCTTATTATCACTCTACATTGTTCTGTTTTGTACACGAATTCTACCCATCAAGGAGTGATCATTGTGACTTATGCCTCGAAAACCAACGAGCTATATTCTTTGTTGGTTGACCCATTTTCTCATTTGAGTACAAGTACATCTTATAGGGAAATAGGAACTAAAAATCAATTCTAGAGAGGAATCATAAAGAGATGATGAATGAATGAATGATGTGTTGTGTGTTTCGGAGACAATGTGATTAAATAAGTAGTCATTTTTAAGAGACAAAAAGGAAATCCTTTTCAGGCTTTCAACAGATACGAAAACTCATAGGCACAGAACACTTCGTTGGTGACTTCACATGAAAGCAGTTCGTTGAATTGAACGATAGGTCAATGTCATCTTAGAGGTGATCAGGCCATTGTACAGATTTTTGCAGGCATACAAAGGTTCATCAAAACTTTATAAGGAAAAAATAATACATGGGTGGTAATGTATTTTTCATTTAATAATACATTTTTTCATACTTTTTGGACAATGTTAGCTAGAATAGATAAACATGATAATTTGATTTGTATTAAATATTAATTGAGTAGTTCAATTAAGTTGGATAAAAAGTAAGAACAATTTAAAATATCTCAATACATGTATTTAGTTTAAGCCTTCCATCTGTGCTATAATGATTATTTAAACCTCTGAACAGATGAAATATGTAGCCAATATTGACCCAATGATTACCATGAATTTTCAAACAAGACATATTTTATGTTAATTATCACATAGTTCTTATTTGAATTATATGATTACTTTTATGATTACAGAGCCGTAAAAATTTCATAACATTATTTAACATATAGAGAAAAAAGGGCTTGAAAAGAAGACAGGTTTTCTTGTGGAATAAATTGAAATGTTTTCATTCTTATGCCGGGGAATAACGAAGATCACCTTTTAAATTTCACATCTATTTAAAACTGTCTTGTTTTTCAATTATTGAATTTAAATACTCCATTAAAATTATTTAAATTATCAAACTCGCATAAAGATATACAGGTAAAACGTCCTAAATGAATTATTTAAGAAAATAATTTACCAGATTGCGACTTAATTAATAAAAAAATTGTAAATTCATTTGTGACTTCATGGAGAAATATTATGTATCAAAAAATATTGGCCTTAGACTAA
This sequence comes from Hylodesmum podocarpum, assembly GCA_026586105.1. Taxonomy (NCBI): domain Eukaryota; kingdom Viridiplantae; phylum Streptophyta; class Magnoliopsida; order Fabales; family Fabaceae; genus Hylodesmum; species Hylodesmum podocarpum. Next base: position 617,390 of record JALJEV010000519.1, on the reverse strand, counting down.
ATTCATAGAAGGATTTGCATCATCACATAGGAGAGTATCACATGTTAAAAAATATTGACTTCGACATGAAATTGTATATCAATTTATGACTTTACATGGAATCAATTAAAAAATTAAATATAATATAATTAAAAAAAATAAAAGCACAAGAAACTGTATAACACATTGAATTAATTATATATAATATTTTTTATTGTTTGAAAATAATATAACCAATCCTTATTTAACATGTGACACTTTCTTCTGGACCGAAATTATTTCAACTAGTAAAAATATTAACTTTCATAACTTCTATTTTATATATATTTTACCTTATAAATGTTGGAACCCTCTTTTATAAAATTATAAAAACCACTAATTACAAATTTCATCTTCATATTAATTATGTGTTCATCTCTTACAAACTTTTTGGCTAACATTATTTTTCTGCTCTGAAACATGAAATGCTCTAAATTGATTCAGCTGTTGAAAACTTCAACTACCACTTATTTGAAGGGTAGTAGTGTCTCCACCAAAGGTGGGGGACACCTTCATACCTAAATAGCATCCAAACACAAGCACCTATGTGACTAAAAACAAAACTAAATTTGAAACCTTTAATTTGACCAAGAGTCAGAATGGTAAATCATTTAAAGACAAGCATGGAGATTATAATCTTTCATAACTCAATTTATAAAGCAATTTGCATCAGCATGTCCTCTTCACATCCATTATTATAAAATATAAACAGCTAGCTGACACCATTTTATACAAGTCCAAAATTTGATGAACATTTCAAACTTTATAGAAATAATGTTCACAAGCTAATTCAGGGTTACAGACATTTACATAGATAAAAATCAGCATAGCAAAGGTTGCTATCAAGCTTGGTCAAGACAAGGTTGTGTGTCAGGAAAATAGATAGGTGAGCTAATTTATAATGTCTTTTGTCTTTTATCGTTTTTGTCTCTATTTTGATTAAGTTGTCAACTTCAAACTTGTACATGTTACAGTTGTCCATTTTATTTTGGACAAATTATGAAAAATATTACCTCCATTGTACTATTTATAAAGAATAACATTTTTTCTACTTACCCTTCTATTTATTAAACAAAAACATTAAAAATATTAACTTTTTTATTCTGTTTTTGGTTTATAAAATATTAATTGACCAATAAGAGAATACTATGTCATTAATTATTCATAGACAAACACAAAATTATTATAAGAAATAGACCCACACTAAAAGAAAAATTAACTGTATCAAGTAAATTTTACTATATTGAAAAGTTCATTTAAAACTCTTGATTAAGATTGATTTAATTAAAAAAAAATCAAATACATAATAAAATTCAATTTTTATTCATGAGTATTGAATATTTTCTGAGAAAAATTAACTGTATCAAGTAAGTTTTACTATATTGAAAAGTTCATTTAAAACTCTTGATTAAGATTGATTTAATTAAAAAAAATCAAATGCATAATAAAAATTCAATTTTTATTCATGGGTATTGAATATTTTCTGAGAAAAATTAACTGTACCAAGTAAGTTTTACTATATTGAGAAGTTCATTTAAAACTCTTGATTAAGATTGATTTAATTACAAAAAATTCAATTTTTATTCATGGGTATTGAATATTTTCTGAGAAAAATTAACTGTATCAAGTATATTTTACTATATTGAAAAGTTCATTTAAAAACTCTTGACTGCTAAAAGAAATACTAAAGTTTATAGAAATTGAAAGTATATATATAACATATAATTTCAAGTCCAAATTATTTTAATGATTGAAGTTTTACTTAATATATATTATCATGATATTTTATAGAAATAATTGTGTCTCTCTAACAGAAGTAGGGTAGGAATAGGTAGCTGCATGTGTACAGAACAGTGTCATAGGATAGGGCATAGATAGGTTATTTTTCTATTCTACGTTTGAAGTTGAAAGAAGCACTTATTATTGGCTCAAAACCGTAGACTTTGTTAATGTTTTGTGACAGCCTTAGTCTTCTATCCAACAACATGTGTGAATTCTCATGTTACATTACATACTTATATTCTTCATTCTTCTCTCTCTATTTCCTAACCCTTCTTTTTCATTCACTTTTTTTTTTTAAGTAATTATAAAATAAGTTATTGTTTCTTTAAGAAAATTAAATGACATATGCATCTAATGTTATGAAATTTGGCTCCCTAAAATGATATACATGTGTTTATAATTATAATTACTGATTTGAAACTATGTACTTGAAATTATAATGGGTTTATGATTAATAATTACATTTCATTCTTTGAAATGTAATTCTGATTTTGGAATAACTAAATCTGTCATTCAAAACATTTACTTAACCCGGCAAATACTTCATGAAATGTTTGACTTTTTTTAATTTATAAATTTTTTATAATTTATGAATTATTTGATAAATATTGTTTTTGTTTATTTGACAGAGGTCAAATTTGTTTCTTATAGTATGTTCTTTCCATAACTTTAATTAAGAATACCCTTTTCTTTTAATTTTAATGATTTTTCATTCATTGAAAGTTAAAATTTTCTATTTTATTATGTTTATATGTATGCACTTTAATTGTTGTATTCTATAAAATTTTATATTATCAATTAATTACAATTTATTTGAGATGTAATAAAAGTTAATAATCTTTTCACGGATAAGAATTTATAATTAAATGATCACGTATATTTTATTTATATTATTTGTGTTATAATTAAATTAATTCTCCCCCACACTGAAATTATATTAATGTTTATATTATATACACGAAGCTAAATGTTTAAACTGCACGGAAATATAAAATTTAATTTAGAATTTTTATATCATAGTGGTAACTATTTGTATTATTCAAAGATGAAAGGTATATAAAAATATTAAATATATAAAATATAAAAATAAAGTATTTAAGTTCGTTTTATTTACTCTCCTTAATTTATATAATTTGGGGTATATCTATACATGTGAATTGAATCTCATCTAACATTCAAAACAGTGTGAGAGAGGTCAAAGATGGTAGAAGAACTCTTGCATAATTTTGAATAATGTGTGTTATCTCTTATTATATAAAAATTGTTGAAAGTGTTGTGTGCCTTAAATAGTGTGTGTTTGCTCATGAATTGTTTGAGTTGGATGTAAACTCAATTTTTTCTTCTCACTTTCTTCTTATATATAGGTTCTTTAATAATTGATGTGATTTTGGATTTGAAATACAAGGAATCTAAAGATTAGTATAAATTAATTAATAAATATTAGCATTTTAAGGCATTTTTTTTTATTTAACAACTAATAAAGTATATATTGATACCATGTAGAATTTAATTACTAATTGAGTCATAATTAACCCTTCAAAATGTACATTTACATAGTTCTAAGGAAGATGAGTTTTAAATACATTTTCTAACACGTTTATTCTAATGCACACTTTTATTATTTTGAGAAATATAAAATCATGAGTATAACTATGTAAATAAGAAGTAAAATTCACAAAAGAAGTTATAATTTCAAGAAATTTTAGTTAATGATAAATAATATATGCATTCAAAAAAGTGTGTTAGGTACTAACTAGCACTCATATTATAATAAGAAATAGAGAAAAAAAGAAAAACATATGATTACAACTAAACTGCAAAACTCTCATAACAAATTATTATAAATTATTAATTACGTACGGTTAATTATTCTTGTTATCAATGTCAGAAATTTATAATTAACGTGACAAAGCACAAATCCAATACATAAGGAATGTGATACCATCATTACCAAAATAGAGTTGTGATTTACATTAAGATAGTAAAACTTTATATAAGAGTATAGAAGAAAAATCAACACAAATATAACATGGGATGTAGTTTAATTTTTTTTATAAAAATTGAACAAAATATAGAAAAAGAATGTGTTTTGTTTTTCATTTCCAGTTATTTTAATTTTGCACTTTGATTAATTTCGTATAAAATAAGCTGTTCTAATTTATATTTTTAATATAAATATGAATTTTAAAACCGTTAATTTTCTTTTTGTTATATTTTCTGTTTTTTATTTTATAAAAAATATTTTAACAAATAGTTATGAATCCCCATGAATACTAGTAACAAATATTTATAAATTTAAAAATATTCGTTTAACAAATACCTGTATATCCCCACATTGGAGTCCTACTTTCAATTATTTCCAACATGAAAATTGGAAGTTTACAAAATAAACAAACAAATAAATAAATATTTGCCCTAAAAAGGTAGAGACCACAGTCATCAAACCTTAAAACTCACTCTCTTAACCTATGATTAAATGGTTATTTTATAGATAATTCCCTACCTTTGTCCACAAGTTTCTTTAATTATTTAGTTATGGCTGCGTTTGATATAAAATTTGGGTCCTTAAATAATTCCAAACTGAACCATTAATTCTTGAACTTCAATGAAGAAACATTAGTTGAACTATTGGATACTTGGATTATTATGTAACAGAAGTACGTACTATACTAAATTCCATAATAAGTACTTAATGCTCTTAATTCTTTTACAATAATGTAATGCTCTTAATTAATAGGGACATATATTGTACAAAGATTTGAAGATAAACAACTTTGTTTGGTTGTTCTTTGTTGTTAATCCATAGCCAACCCCAGCATTGAAAAAAAATATTATTTTACAACCAAACAAGGAAATATGAAATTGAAGGGATTTGAAATAGTTTCATTTTTTTTTTCATTTAAAAAAATATTATACAAAAAATTATTAGAAATCTCACATTGTCTAAAAATAAATAAAGAATAATCCTCATCTTACACACTAATTTTATAGGGTTAAGTTAAACTCATCACGCGTATTTTAACATGATATTGGAGACTATTCTAAAACTCTTTATACCCTCTTATTGAATATTCTTTCATTTGCATCTCGTTATCAGAGGTTGTACCAATATTATACTGTTATTGAGATTGATTATGAAGACATTAAAACACTATATCACATTTTTACATATATATATATATATATGTATAAGTAGTAATATTTTAATTAAAAAAAAAACCAAGAAAAGAGTTTCCATAACATAATTTTACATATCTGAGTAGATAGATATGATTGAAAATTTAAAAATTCAATGTCGTTAATATGTTAAATTAATTAATAAGTTACAAAGAAAAGGTGATGAGAAAACGTGTAGTTGGAATAATTAGGAATAGAATGCATATTCTTGAAGAAAAATCTTCCTAGGGAGAATAATGGGCATTGTGGTGGGTCTATGTCCAACTGGATTTTGTAATTATTGAAGCTACATATAGTTACTTGATGTGCCCCATACAGTAATGCACTTCCCACATGAACATAGTACTTAGCTCCAAAACATTAATAAATTAATATAAAATAAATAAATAGAGTCATAGTTTTTGTTTCCATGGTTAGAAGTGAAAAGAAAAGTTGGAAAGTGAAAGTTACAAAGCTTCCAATGCCATTATGTCAAAGTGGATTACAATGAAGCATGGCCCTACAAGTTTAAACAACCATCTAAGTCTTCCTTTGATCATTGGATTAACTCTTTTCCACTCACTTTCTTTTTTAATTTTTACCCTAATTCTCTTGTTTTGTAAAATTCATAAATTTATTTTCTTTGTCTACAACACGTATTTAAGGTACAAATTATGATTCAAATTAATTTTAAAATACATCTTAACCACAATTAACTATTTTAAATAAGTTTTATCGAGTAATTTTATAAATTAAAGGATTTCTAAAACAACTATATTTACACCGTCAACTACAATATACAATCAACTAGTCAATTCAGAATATATTTATACATACATATATTTCTTTTTCTTCATATTTTATAACTAGTTGTCTGTAATACAGTCTACTAAATATTTTTACTCCTAAAATGGTAGATTTTACCTTTTTTTTTCTTGTAAAATTTACAACCATGCATGCATGCACTTACCTCTAGGTTCTAGCTATATGTCAACTTATTTTCGGCTGAAGATTGTTTATGTAACAACTTTGAAAGATATTATATTGTTACTGCGAATAAATATTTTATGATTTTACTTGATAAAAGTACTTCATGGTAATAGTGACAAATTGCCAACAATGTACAACCCAAAAAATAGAAAAAAAAAGGTAATGGTGCCAAGCCAAATTTCCAATGATGAAACATCACCCTTAAAAAAAACAAAGTAATGGTGCCAAGTTCAGCTTGCATCATCATATTCCAATATGTTGTTCTATCACCCCATTTATAGTGTGGATTTTTTTGGTCATTTATCACAGATTTTAGTATAAACAAGGTAAATGCAAAAAATTACTAGAAAAGTTATATCTGTGAAAAAAAAAGAATTTTCATGCTGTTTGAGTTGAGAAAGTGTTTTTGTCTTTGTTTTCTCTTTTTAGTGATCTGTAAGAATAATAAAAATAGAAAATAAAAATTTACTTTTATTGTTATTTGAAAATAAAAAATTAAAAGAAATGAAGTAGGGAACACCCTATTAATTTCCTCCTTTTCTTTTTCACGTGATGAGAAACAGATGAGTTTATCAGTGTGAATGCACATTAATTTTGTCTTCTGTTGACTGTAATTAATATTTTTTAATTGAATTCAGTAATAAATTATAATAAATAGTAACGTGTATTTCATAATTAATTTGGTCTAAATTGAATATGGAAGTACAAAGTACGTATATTCTTTTCCCAACAAAAAAAAAAAAAGAAAACAAGCCAATCAATGAATTGACTTAAATAAACAATACATATGACTAACCAGTTTAATTTACATTAAAACAATTATATTTTCATTATATACATATATAGAAGTGATAAATTTATTTTTTAAAATTTTAAAATTTATTATTTATTTTATTTTAATTTAACAATAAAGAATAAACATTTATTATACTAATAAATTCACAAAAATAGAAAGATAAAATAAAAAATATATTTCTTATATTTAATAAGTTTATCTATCATCTCATGCATATGAGTTAAAAAATTAAATTTATATTAAAAATAAATATGAAAGAGTTATTTTTCATCTCATCCTTTCATTTTCTTTTAGTACATTAATTATAATGAATAATATCTTTTACAGTTAAATAAGAAAAAGAAAAAAAAAATTAAAATGAAGATTATATATCAAGCTCAATAAATAATAATAACTTGACTATAGCTCCCTAGTTAGGTTGTACTTACCTATATATATATATTATATACATATTATTTTCACCTATTGTATTGAACTTTATGAAAACCTTTTATCCCCTAGTGAAACTTGTACATTCTTAGCTTTATAACAGTACAAGTTTTCCATAGTATCATTAACTAACATAAAGTTTGTAACATTGTTTTACCACTGGAAACATTCTGGAACGCAGGAAAAAAAAGTGGCATCACAATAACAACAATAATCTGGCTGTATGTAAAATAATGTTGGTGTCACTATTTTTTCCAGAAATGACAAATCTCACTGCCATAGCTAAAATCATAAAAGTGGGACTCCACTTTAAAAACTTAATATATTTCTTAAAAAAAAAAAGAAAAATTCTCATCAATCATAAATCATTCTAAATTAATTAGCATGACCTAATTTCACGTGCAATTTTCTTTAGACAGCCAATTATAATAAATAATAAATTAACTAATTTACTTATAAAATATATACATATTTCTCTTTCTTTATATTTTTATATATTTTCTCTCTTTAAATTTTATGATTTATTGTTTAATTATATGTGTATTCTAGTTATTAATCAAATATTTTTCCTTTTATATTTTATAGTGTCTTTCTCTTCATATTTTATAATCAGTCTGTATGTATAATACAATTTTTTATTAAATATTTTTCTTCTAAAAGAATAATTTTTACCTATCATAAATTAATTGGCACAACCCTACTTCCACACCCACAATGATGATTAACCCTCAAGGCAAGAAATTCACGGATCTAAACTTACTAACACATAAGGGTTTTTGTGCAGTTGATGGCCACCTAATTAATTAAGATTAACTTATTAAATACATGATTAAAAAATGAAGTTAATATAATAATATCCATGCAATGATGGTCAAACCAATTATGCTTTTGATACTAGTTTTTAATGAAAATTGGCACTTTTGTTTAGTACTATTGCTTGGTTGATTCTCACTTTGGTTTGATTATTATATATTGGTGGGTAAGGTATATAGCCGACATTCATTTTCTTTGATGCCCCCATTACACCTATATACCCCTCATCAAACCTATATTATTTTCTCAAAACCATTGATTCCAGAATCTTTTGACACCATGCGCACATTAGCCTTTACCCCTCTGTATAATTATTATTGCTCATTTTTTCTTCTCTGCATTTTCTCAACATAATATTATCTGTGTTACTTTCCACTTATGAGAGAACTCAGAACCGGACAATTTCCAACTTGCATTTCCATTTTTACCCTTTTTTAAAAATTTGATTTTTTTTTTTCTTTCTTTCTCTCTCTCTCTATTTTCAAGTTCTTATTCTCTTTCTCTCTCTTTCTTATACTCTCACCGTTTAACCAGAACCATTTCTCAACACATCTTTTTTCTGACACTCTTTATCTTTTCTGGCACTTAAAATCCGTATTCTGCAGTGCACAGTTGGAGTACTCCCTCTTTAAACACTGAAGGGTGTGGTCTTTTTCAACTCTTGCAAAAGCAAAACAACGAAAATATAAAAGAAAAATAAAGATATGAATTGAGATTAAAAGGATAGAAATTTTCAATTATGCAATATATTGCTAAAATAAACAGTAATAATTGACACTAGAGAAAAAAAAAAATCTGTTTTTTATTTTATTTTATGTTTAAAAAATTGATTTTTAATGATGGATTTTTGTTTGCTTTTGGTTAAACCTTCCCCACCAGATGATGAGATAATCATGATCCATCCTCAATTAGCTAATGCTGCACACCAAACTGGAGAGAGAGATTGACAGAGAGAAAAGAAAGATAGAAAGAGAGAGAGAGAAAGAGGGAACATTTATCATTTTTCTCTGAGAAAAATAAAATTGGTTATATGAGCTAATTTGCAAGAAGATGATGGTCACTGTGTGATATTGTTTGTTCCACTCTTTGATGCTTCTTTTGGGAGTTCAGAGGTCAGTGAGGCAGAAACAACCTGTTATAGAAAAACAACAAAATTTCCCATCTCAGTGGTTTTGATTTGGTGTGATTATTACCCCATGCTCCTCTTACTCTTCTTCTTGTTATCTCTTCAGTTTCAACCTTCACGGATATCCACAAAAAAACAAACTTTTTGGTTGGACCACTCATTCTGAAGCTCCTTCTTTGAGATATAACAACTGGGGTTTGTGCAACTTTTCTCTTTTGCCTTGTGGAAGAAAAAAAATTAGAGCATAAAGCAGCAAACTTTAAGGGTGGATTGGTGAGGGAAATTTTGGGGTTTGCTTCAATTTTGCTTTTGAGTTGAAGATTCATGGTGGGGTGCTTGGTGGTTCTGTTTTTTGAATGTTCTGCTCAAGCTGGAGCTTGTTTTGAATCTTCAGCACTGTTACGTTGGTGAATTTGACTAAGATGTCTGTGAATCGAAGGCTTTCTGCTTCAAATGGTAGATTGTCATCGAATATGAAGACTTGGAAGGTGAATGAGCCTTTGCATGGGTCTAATTCTCCTAGAACATGTAGGAGGAAACCTTTGGTTCTTTGGTTTTTTGGCTTTGTTGCTATAGGGAGTGTATGGTTGATGTTGAGTTTCAATAGTAAGTATTTGTTGAGCAAGGAGAGTGAAACAATTTGTGAAGAGAGAGCACGTGCCTTGCTGCAACGTTACAATGTTAGTAGGAAACAGATTCATGCTTTGGCCTCTTCCTTGTTCTCTGGATCAGATCAGGTGACTCGCTCTTTCTCTCACTTTTCCAATGTTATTGCTTCGTGTTGTGGTCTTTTGAGAATAATTATTACTTTTGCTTAGGAACTATAGTTATTCTGCTTCTTCTATGTACTTACTGTTACTTCAGTTGAGCGTTATTTTCATTAAACAATTTCTTGTTGGATTGTATATTTGAGCTGGAGTGAAAATTTTGAAACAATGAGATAAATAGAAGGGTTGTATAAACCATGTTCTTCTGATGCTTTTTCCACAAAGTTTTTCTAGGATCAGTTTTCATGTTGTACTACTGGTTAATTTCTAAAGTGATGGATATGATGTTGCTAGATTTTAAAAGCAAAACAGTGGTTGTTGCAGCAATGAATATGAGCTGTAAACAAAGTGGTGCTATTTGTCCTGTGTCTTACTAGTGTCTAATGCAGATTTTGTCCAACTGTATTGATGAAAGAAGACTTCAAATACTGTTAAGCAGCGGCATGGTTGGCACTCCACAGTTAACTTGTCCAGAGAATCAGGAGTTACAAAATGAGCATATGTGTGTTGCAGACACTGTAGAAAGTATAGGACAATGTCCAATTTTTGATGATTATGTCCAGACAAGGCATGAATTATCATTCCCATTGAAAAATTATGTATCATTGGCCTCACGTTCTGCCCTTTCGACTTATTTGGGTAGTTATTTGCTTCCTGGAAAGGTAGAATCTTTACTAAAGCTAAGGCATGTATGTGTTATACCCTAAAGTGCCATAATTAGTTTGTTGATTCTCCTATACAATAGTTAGTACCTAAGAATTATAGCCTAGCTTACACTTTCCTTTTCTCAGTGCTCAATCTACCCTAGGGGGACATGATATGGTACTTGAGTGGAGATATGAAAAACATAGTGACTGATTTTTAGGATTCCAACTTTTAATTTCCTGTAAGAATTCAAAGTTTGTGGAAGTAGGGTGAGAAACGTAGCTATTAATAATGCATCAATGTGGATCTATAGTGGTAGAATTTTGTATGCACTTGAATGTAATCCAAAGATTCGCTTGACTTGCTTAATCAGCATCATCACATTTTTTTTAGCTTGGCTAGTGCTATAATAAATTCTTGTCTTGATGTGTCAAAGACAAAACATGACCAATGATAGTCTAGCATTTGAATTCATTTAACCTATAGCCTAACAACATTATTGCATAAAGTCATATAAATGGAAAAGTAGTGGATTTTTCTTTAGCTGCTCCAAATATTGCCTTTCTCGTGTTACTTGTTATTTATACCACAGACTCTGCTTCTAAGCATGTGCAACAACTTTGAAAATGTGCAGTCCTTGCATGCTTATTTGAAACATATACATCTGCTATATAATTAATTTGCTTATTCATTTTGGCTTTGCAGAACATTGTGCAGTCATGGAAGTTGAGGGTCTCTGCAATTTGGGATCATGTGAGTTCATCTAATTTAGTTAAAGGATGCTGGTGGGTCCTCATTGGAATTATAATGTCCTACTCCTGTTTACTATGGAGGAGTCAAAAGCAGAAGCTAGTTCAGGTGCATTCAGCTACAAAACAAAAGCGAATGCAACATTTTCCGCTGGGTCCCTCAAGAGGTGCTGGGAGGTGGAGGAAAAAGTTACTACTTATAGTTGTGTCACTTGGAATAATTGGGTCATTTTGGTTATTTTGGCACCTAAATATGGACATTATGCAGAGAAGAGAAGAAATGCTAGCCAATATGTGTGATGAGCGAGCCCGTATGCTGCAAGATCAGTTTAATGTGAGCATGAACCATGTTCATGCGCTGGCTATCCTTGTATCTACTTTTCACCATGATAAACATCCTTCTGCAATTGACCAGGTAGTGTACTCAATATCCGTCTGTTCTCTTATTTGTATTTTCCTACTCCATCCTATATGTATTCATGGCAAATGAACAAGATATTTTGCATTTGTTATAAATATTAGCTTCTGTTTAGTGTATCTTAGGAGAATCTAACAGACATTTGTGTGGCATCATAGTAATAAGGGAGAAAAAGGAAGGTTTATTATGTGCACAGGAAAGCAAAATCTGATTCCGAATCATTTGTAAAAGTAGGGATGAGGCACGGTTGCTTTCTTTCACCTAGTTTCAACTGCATACATATAAAAAGTGGTGATACTGGAAATATGATGATATTGAAATGAAAAAAAAAATGAAAGAGTTCAGGTTGTGCCATTGATTCGTAGTGTGTCAAAAACTTGAGTTATTGAGAAGTATAGATAGTGAAATTAAGCTCTTGCTTTATGATAAATTTTTTCTCCACGACTAGCCGACAATAAAATTTGCTTCTCATAGTTTCCTTCATTGTGTAATGTTATTGCCAATGCTAAAGGATAAAGGAGAATGTGAGTAAGAGTGTCAATTGTATTTCATCATACCTTTTAACTAGCTATACTAATAGAATGTTTGACAGCATTATTCATTGTCGTTGTTATAAATTTTCATTAGAAATGAATTACATCTAACTTAACTCCTAAAGCTAGCTCAAGGAAGGGGAAGAGAATTTCCCAAGGGACAAGGAATATTTGGTCTTATTTTTAGCCAGTGTGGGGCATCTTAACATGCATTCCCTCATGCCTAGGACTAGATATTGGGTATGTGAAGTTTGTAGCATTAGACATTTACCAGTGGCATAACATCAAGTTTGGATAGGTTTCGGTATCATGCGAAATGGATCGGGCCTAACACTCAACTCTAAGAGTTAGTTCAAAGAGAGGGGGTAGGGGATCGCTCAAGCCTTACAAGTATTTTGGCCATATTCCTAGCTGATGCGGGACATCTTAACAACTTCATAGCTGCTTTACTTTAAGTATCTTATAATTTTACAATAAATGTACAAGGTTTAAACTGGGTTCCTCATTTTACGAGTCTTCTTCAACTCTGCCATTTATTTGTTGTTTTAGCTGTAATATCCATCTTAATGGAAAAAAGTTAAAAGAGACACGGAAAAATAACATTGAAGCTCTGTTTCACTGCAGAAAATTTTTGGAGAATATACGGAGAGTACAGCATTTGAAAGACCATTAACTAGTGGTGTTGCTTATGCTTTGAAAGTTCTCCACTCTGATAGGATGCATTTTGAGCAGCAGCATGGGTGGACTATTAAGAAAATGGAAACTGAGAATGAGACATTAGTCCAAGATTGTATTCCAGAAAAATTGGATCCAGCACCCATTCAAGATGAATATGCGCCAGTAATATTTGCTCAAGAAACAGTTTCCCATATTGTATCTATTGACATGATGTCAGGGAAGGTGTGCCTTGCTTAGCTTACTGTCACTGTAACATGATTTACTTTTTCAAAGCAAATTGTGGGGAAATGGCTTAAACATCAAATTTTACATTACTATTAATGTTCTTACCCCATATATTCTGCATAAGTATGGGAAAACTAGACTGCGAAGTCATCAGTTAGATAGACTATTTCTATGTATATTTTTATGCAAGGTGGTAGCAAGTGTTGGATGCTTGAACCTTTTGTATGTCAAATATTAGAACTGAAGATCACTTAACAGTGTATAATATGTAATTTACTTTGAACAGTGAAAGTTAAGTGTGGGGTAAACAGAATGTACTAGTTTTTACTTCATCAATAAGATGACTCTGAGTGCTGGTTTCACTTGCTTTTCATTGATACTTTAGAAGAAATAACACTAGGATTTATTATCTATAGAATTGTTTGTTAAATTCCTCTTTTATGACGCTGTCTAAAAGAAAATATTTGTTGCATTGTTACACAGGAGGACCGTGAGAATATTTTACGAGCAAGGGCATCTGGAAAGGGGGTTCTGACATCCCCTTTTAAATTACTGAAGTCCAATCACCTGGGTGTTGTGCTTACATTTGCTGTCTATAACACTAATCTTCCTTTAGATGCTACACCAGAACAACGTATCGAAGCTACTGTGGGGTAATCCTCCAGTTAACCATCTACTGGTTAAGATATGCATTTCATTTGTACTCTGATCTACCTACCCCTAAGAAGAAAACAATTGCAGTGTTAATGTTTGTATTAGCTATTTATTGACAGGTATCTGGGTGCATCTTATGATGTTCCATCACTGGTGGACAAGCTTCTGCACCAACTTGCCAGCAAGCAGACCATTGTTGTAAATGTTTATGACACAACTGATACATCTGCACCTATCACAATGTATGGTACTGATGTTGCTGATACTGGCCTTCTACACATAAGCAGCCTAGATTTTGGGGATCCGCTACGGAAACATGAGATGCACTGCAGGTTTGCTTTAACTCTAAAAATTTCTCTGTTATGTCCAAAGAAAATTCATATCATCATTTCCTTTTCCTTTTCATTTGCAGGTTCAAGCAGAGACCTCCATTACCTTGGACAGCAATCAATGCATCTGTGGGGTTGCTTGTTATAAATTTGCTTCTGGGTCATATTTTTTATGCAGCAATAAATAGAATAGCAAAAGTTGAGGATGACTATCGTCAAATGAGCGAGCTGAAAGGTCGTGCTGAAGCAGCAGATGTGGCAAAATCTCAGGTGTGATATATTTATTGGATTTACACATAATGTTGTGCAGAAACATTGTTAAGTGTGATGACATGAATATTGTGATTCTCATACACATTTCATATGCATATTGCATCACATGATGATCACCATTTAACATAAGAATCTTTTTTATAATCTGTTAAATCTTTTACTTGATTAAAATTTATTATTCTGCCTTGACCTCCAAGGATTGCTTTCTCTTTTTGTAGTTTCTTGCAACAGTTTCACACGAGATCAGGACTCCAATGAATGGTGTTTTAGGTAATTGAAAGTATATGATGTTTCATTGATAATCCCGACCTGTCAATACTTGGTGATAATTATGAGCTGTTTCAAATCATTTTCCAGGTATGTTGCAAATGTTGATGGACACTGAGCTTGATGAAAACCAGTTGGATTGTGCCCAAACTGCCCACAATAGTGGTAAAGATCTCATATCAGTGATAAATGAGGTTCTTGACCAGGCTAAGATTGAGGCAGGAAAACTTGAACTTGAAGCTGTAGCCTTTGACCCTCGTGCTATTCTAGATGAAGTTTTATCAACTCACTCAGGAAAATCTAATGAAAAAGGAATAGAAGTAAGATCCTATCTTTCAGCTACCATAGTTTTGTACTTCCTATAATTTGTATATTAAGTCTTACGTGAACGTGTTCTCTATACTTTTGGTGACTACAGTTGGCTGTTTATGCATCCAACCAAGTACCCGAAGTTGTCATTGGTGATCCTAAACGGTTCCGGCAAATAATTCTTAATCTTGTTGGCAATTCGCTCAAGGTTTGCTGTGTTTCATGCTGTCTTTTTTGAGTAATAATACATAAACAATTAAAAGGATTTATATGTTTATCGCCCTTCTTCTATTTAGACTTTGAAATAATATTTCAGGATTTTTATATTAAACTAATGGATCTTCTTATCTTCAATATAAAAGAGAAGAAATCTCATTGCTTTTTTATTAGTTCTATTAATTAGTTTACTTGGTGCATTTCAGTTCACTCATGATAAAGGACATGTATTTGTCTCTGTTCATCTGGCGAATGAAGTGAAGAACCCACTTCATGTCATGGATGCAGTGCTGAGAGAAGGCTTAAACTTGAATCAGGACACATCAAACAGAGATACATTAAGTGGGTTTCCTGTATGCAACAGATGGAAAAGTTGGGTAAATTTTAAGAAGTTAAGTAACACAAATGATCCTGAAATGATTCAACTGCTAGTAATAGTTGAGGACACAGGTATAGGAATCCCTACAGATGCACAAAGCCGCATATTCACACCTTTTATGCAGGCCGATAGTTCCACCTCCCGATTATATGGTGGAACTGGAATAGGGCTGAGCATTAGTAAATGTCTGGTTGACCTCATGCAAGGAGAAATCGGATTTGTAAGTGAGCCTGGAATTGGAAGTACCTTTTCTTTTACTGGAACTTTCAGAAAAGGAGAAAGAACGTCTCTTGATGCATCACGGAAGAATAACCTTTTTGGTTCAGAGTTTCAAGGATTGAGAGCATTAGTGGTAGATAGAATAAAAATCCGAGCTGAGGTCACAAGATATCATCTGCAGAGATTGAAGATGTCTGTGGATGTAACTTACAGTCTGAATTCTGCCTGCTCTTGTCTATCTAATACTTTCAACATGAGGTAATTTGTCATTCTTAGCCATTGAAATTAAAATTCCAAATCTCAGCCAAAATATTTTAACTAAATATTTCTATGAAGTTTGAACTTTAAGGTGGCTTGTAAGTCTTCAAAATATTTCACATGTACTAGTCATTTACAATGTTAATATAAATTATACATATCACCCACTCTGGGAAATGGAGAAAGAAAAGAAAGGTAACAGAACATGCACAATAATAGTTTTTTTTCCCCCATGGCTGACCTGATCTTCAATGCATGTTTTCATGTGAAATATGAATTTTGCATGATCTTGTTAAGCTGCATGGTATTCTGGGGGAAATTCAGTTCCTGTATTGTTACTAATAAATTGCATTAACTAGTTCTTTGGAATCAATGGTAAATTCTAACATTATTAAGATAATATCCATTTTCTCTAAATTGGTGATTGCTTGAGTTCAACTGTAGTGACTTTAAGTTGCAAAAGCCGTGAAGTAAACATGAAGTTTTCCATGTTTTATTTCTAGTGTATAATAGTTTTTTTTTTTTTTAAGAAAATATTGTACTGGACCATAGGTTATTATTACTAAATCACTACTGCTGTTTTTGTTGGTTTAGTATATCGAGCCAGTTGGCCATGATTCTCATAGACAAGGATGCTTGGGATGAAGAATGTAGTGGCTTATACACAATCAAGAAACATAAACAAAATGGCATCAAAGCAGATCCAGTAAACTTACCGAAGATTTTTCTCCTGGCCTCCCGTGTTAGCCCCAATGAAAATGATGAGCTCAAGGCAATTGGTGTCATAGATGATGTACTAATGAAGCCTCTTTGGCTAAGTTCTTTGATTCGTTGTTACAGAGAATCCCTTGGCACTGAAAAGAAGAAAGTAAATATGAAGAAAGTATCGAGACTTGGGAATTTATTAATGCACAAACAAATTTTGGTGGTTGATGATAATGCAGTGAACAGAAAAGTTGCAGAAGGTGTTCTACAGAGATATGGGGCAATAGTTACCACTGTGGAAAGTGGCAAGGCTGCCCTAAAGATGCTTAAACTGCCACATCATTTTGATGCTTGTTTCATGGATCTCCAAATGCCAGAAATGGATGGGTAAATTATCTTCTTAATTCCTATTTTTTATTGTTTTTTAGTTTTCTGTATTTTAAATACAAATGGAGACACTGTTGTTGTCTATGAGAATAGAACCAAGGAGCAATAACTGGGCTGGTAAGTTTTTGTAATAGAGAAAACACATTTAAAACCGTAGATACTAATTAAAAGAACCTTGTGCCAAAACTCAGGCCCCTACCTTGTTTCCTTTTGCTAAGAATCGACTACCTAGAATATTTTGACCACTACTGATCTTTCCTTGGCCTCATGGCTTGTGTTGTTGACCTTTCGAAATGTTTTTAATAGTACTTAAGTATATAGATATAATGATTATGCTTTTGCCTATTAATTTTGTTAGAATATATGAAAATATCTTTTCATATTTTCCATTATCCTCTAGGATTAGTTTCCCTATTTGTTCATTGTCTCTTAGGATTGGTTGTCATATTTTCTGATCACAAGTAAGGTTTAGTGCTCTATGTATTGTAATATTTTGGCCTCATCATGAACTCTCAGATTCTGAATGCTTTCCTAGATAGAATCTCTCATATCTGAATCCATGGCTGTGTGAGATATAATTTACATGTATTTCTCTTTATCTTAAATGGTACAGTTTTGAAGCAACGAGGCAAATCCGCTGTATGGAGAGTGAGGTAAATGAGAAAATTGCGTGTGGGCAAGTATCTGCAGAGATGTTTGGTAACATCTCTCGTTGGCACATTCCAATACTAGCAATGACAGCAGATGCAACTCAGGGTTCAAATGAAGAGTGCAGAAAGTGTGGAATGGATGATTATGTGTCAAAGCCATTTGAAGAAGAGCAGCTATTTATGGCAATGTCACGATTCTTCAAGTCAGATTCATAGTGTGGAAATACCATGTTTGAAATATTTGATTATTAGTGCAGGCACCCTGCTGACAAGTGTTGACTGACCTCCAGTGTGATGTGTAGTATAATATCAATCAACATCGAATGCCGAGTTCAGTTTTCCATTCAAGAGCTAGCGGATTGATTCGATAAGTTATGTCCAGATATTGTAATAGTTGGACATGCACCAGCTGATGTGTTCTTAATCATGACTGCTTGCCAGCATCAAATGTATCAATTCAGCTTCAGCATTATGGATCTCAGCTATGGTCTTGTTTAGTGATAGTAAGTACCATGTCATCTTTCCTGGATTTTCATATTATAAGCCCATTTCTTTCGTATATTAATTTTAAGAACAAAACTTGAATACAATTCTTTAAAGTGTTGTTGGTGTTATTCTCTGAATTAGAGTTTCACCTCGGTAATCTGCATATCATTTAATACAATTATTTATTATGCATATTTATGAAGTGAAACTACAATTCTGATTAGAGAATACTACAAACAACACCCTATATCTGAATTTTGTCTTTGTTTTAGTATAACAAGTAGAAATGGATCATTGAAAGATACAAGTGTTACAATTCTAAATTTCCATTCTAATCTTGAAACTTGGTGAGGAATTTAATAAGTATTTGCACATTAATATTTTTTTGTTTTTTTTTCAGGATGCTGATTTCTAGTTCAAGAAATTATCACTTGGACGTTGGACCAGTTTTCATTGGTGCTAATTATCACTTATTGCAAGACAGGAGGAGGTCAACAGAAGGCATTATTGCATTTTTGTGTACATAACACTGTTTTTTTGTTCCAGCTTTCTTTCTCTTATTATTCTTTGTATATATTTATTTGGGGCAAGTAGGATAAGATAAAATGTCATAGCAACGACATCATTAATTCATTTTTTTGGGGCTTAAGATGTAAAGAGTGACAGATCTTTGAACCCTCAGAATTTTGTAAGTAACTTGTAAAGCAAAATTTTTATTACGTGATACCAGTAGAATGGCACACGTAACACTATTTTGTAACATTCTGAGAAGTTGTATCCGTTTTTTCCCCTCATAAATATTATCAAGGCTAAAAAATGTTCAATTCATTAAAGTTGAATATTGAGCTCCAAGGCCAGAAATTTTTGTATGAGATACATGACAACAACATGAGGACCACTAATGGAGAAGGAACTTTTTCTCCCTTGAAAAGGGTAAAATGGAAAAAGGGTTGTAAAACATAAGAGTGTGGGGAAAGTAAGGGAAGTGAGATAAATAATCATTTTGTCACTGAGAGGGAAAAAAGGTAAATCTTCTGTTGAGTTGGAAGAACATGACAGCAGAGAAAGTCAAGAATATATATCTTGTATGTTGTTTTTTTCTTTCCGTGATTGTGGAGCACGTGACAAAGTGTAACCACTGAAATTGGAAGCAGTGTCAGAAATAACAAATAGTCTTTTTGCTATGCTATGTTACAGCTCAGTTCTTTCTGTCAATGATGGCATATAATATTTTCAAGGGAGAGCCCACTTTTTCATTGTGACCATGCATGAAGGATCCACTTGCTAGGGAATAACATAAAATTCCTTAGCCGTTAGAAAGAGGACCATAACTTCTTGAAAAGATATTTGGTATACAATTGTAATACGTAGACTATCAGTTGTAAAATGTGAAGATAGAGAAATACGCATATATATAAAATGTGAAAAGAGAGAAGTACATATATCTTATATGAGTGAGTTGACTGGTTGGTTGTGTATTGTGGATGACTGCATAAAATGTGAAGAAAGAGAAATAAATATATATTCTGTGAGTGAATTGGCTGGTTAGCTGCATATTACATGAGAATCTGAAGTAAAGTTGTAACTTCTTTACCTTTGGTTGTGTACTATATAAGTAACCACATTGCTTATGTCAATGTCTTGGCTATTTATTTTATACACTCCTTATCAATCAGCATAGCCTCTCTTATCTTTTCTCCAAAAATGGCAACTTTCATGCTCAAGTTATTTCTTCCTCTACTTATCCTTTCCATAATTCCTCCGAAAACAGGTAACAGAAACGTTGTTCCTAGTTACTTCTTTCTTCAATCCATTGTTCTATATTTCATTAGTCTGATTAAATAGTTAGTTTAATAAGCCCCTTGATTAAAAATTAGACATATTTCGACATGATTAAGATTATAATAATGACAATAAGGAATACTATTTTACTAAATCTAAAATTGATTAGCTGATAGATTGGATCTTGGACATAGATATTCATCTCCAATGTAATGTTCATCTTTAAAAATACATTACATGCAGCATATGCGGAATTTGAGCAATGGTGTGTAGCTGATGAGCAGAGCACTGAGTCTGAGTTGCAGGCAGCATTGGATTGGGCATGTGGGAGAGGAGGTGCAGATTGTAGCAAAATCCAAGTAAACCAACCTTGCTATTTTCCAAACACATTAAAAGACCATGCTTCTTATGCCTTCAACAGCTACTATCAGAAGTTCAAGCGCAGTGGAGGTTCTTGCTACTTTAGAGGTGCTGCCATGACAACAGAAGTGGATCCGAGTAAGTATCAAACAGATTCCTGATAATTACTCTCTGATTTCTTTGGTTTAACTAGGACATGTGCGAGTTCACATGGCAATGAGTGCAATTTAAATGAACCTGATTCTTCAAGGTTAAGCTGTTAAGTATAGATTTTACAAATAGATCTAAAACCACTAAACTACATTCAAACTACTTTGATGTGCGTGTGTGGGAACCTGGGGCTGTGAAACAGAAAAAATTGGACTGAATTGGCGTGAGAAATCTTCATACTGAACCAAACAAATTTTAGATCAATCAACTGATGAATCAGGTTCTTAACAAATCTTTATCATTTCACATTTTGTGGTTTGGTTCACCCCGTTAGTCCTTCATAACCTGAAGAAATTAATCCTTTACTCTTTTTCCCTTCATCACCTTTTACACTTTTACACTTCTTGATTGTGCACAAGAATTGGTCCATGCAAATTGGAACAGTACCAGATTTAAAATGACTTATGTTTGACACCACAAAATAAGTGCATTAATAACAGTGATTTATAACCTTTGACTGCTTAATGTTATTGTGCAGGTCATGGTTCTTGCCAATATGACTTCATTCCCTGACCCCAACTGTGAATGAAGGCTTCAGAATTACTATAGCAAAAACTAGAGCTTCGGCCCTTGTGTGTCCCAATCAAGCATTTTTTCTTTATGTTATTGATATATATATGAAATCTTACATTGTACTTGATCTCAGTCCAAGGTATAAAAGGCATAAAATCTTGTCCAGCAAACTAGCTTCTGATCTTAAAAATTTTGTTTTTCCTCTATTAATGTACGTGTAGTCCAATTGAACTCAGTTTTTGAACAAGGCAGAATGGTACTACTTCTTGTGGAGTGGAAACCAATTAAGCATACTAGAAAATAGAAAGGGTATTTTGTATATAAATGTGATTGATTGTAACAAAGTTTGATGAACTCTTCCAGCCAAGACAAGCTATTATTCCGGTAAAACACCTTGGTGATGGACTTTCTCATGATTCAAAAGGAATACAAATGAAGTATGAGGAGTTGTGAAAAGGGTTTATTGAATGCATGGGAAAATAAAAAATACTTTTTTGATTGAGGGAGAATTATATTATAGCAGCAGATTCATTTTTGCAATGTAATGGTCCAAACTCCAAAGTATGGCTCACTTTTGAACAAACCACTTTTACATATTGTTAAAATTGTTAAACAAGAGTTTTGCTTCATGCACCTTGTAAATTGATTTTTTCCTTACAAATTTATCAAATCCAAAATTCAAATTTTGTTATTTATGGATTTATTAAATTTGTAAGTTAATATTTTATTTAAAAATTCAACTTTTATCATATTCACAAGTTAAATTTTCTGAAATAATTTTAATTTATAAATTTGATAAATCTGTGGAAAAAAAAAATCAGCACTCCTCATATACTCTAAATGAGTTAAGAAATTTGAAGGGTGCATGAAAAGAGATTGCTTGGTAACTATGATGATAGATATACACTTGAAAAGAGAGATGGAGCTCTTTATCTGGGATGGATGAATAGAAATTTGGTTGCTACTTGTGCATGGACTGGGATTTAAGTTACAACCCTTGAAAGCTAGAACCTGTCCTTGTTCTAATTCTTATTCTGTTCCATTACTATTGAAAACGCCGCATTAAGTTCAATCTAATTCATTTTGTGTTTCAAGAGATTCAATAGCAAATGTACCTCTAGGTTCTAGCTAGCATAGATGTTTCTATATCACCAATATTAAGTTACTAGTTTCAAATCTTTTTTTCTCGCCCTTGGATTCTCTTAGGGACTAAGGAAAGTAATTTGCTAGTGTAATAGAAGAGTGATCTGTATTCGTTGCTATGTTATCCTGTTACAATATTTATCAAATACTATCGTGTTCCTTTGGTCTATTTTTCTTCATATTAGACTCTCTTTAGTCTTTATCCTCGTGCATTAGTGGGGAAGAGTACTGTGGTCTAGAAATGAAAGAGTTTATTCAATTTTGTGCCAATTAGAGCACAAGAGGATTTTAAGGTGCCATTTGAATTTCATGCTGTGCCTATTATCTCTACTTGTGATGTTCAGCTACAAAACCTTCAAGTTCGATCCGGGGAGGCTTTTGTTGTAAACTTTGCGTTCATGCTACATCACGTGCCTGAGAATCACAGGACAGGCACTTAAGGTTGGTTAAGAGCCTATCACCAAAGGTGGTGACACTTGTTGAGCAAGAATCTACTGTGAGTTCATCAGTGAATGCTGCCATTAAGAAATTGCTTAAGAACTACTGTGATAGATATGGACTTGACTAGAGAGAGAGATAGAACTGTTTATATGAGTTGGATGAATAGAGATTTGGTTGCTTCTTGTGCATGGAATCAAATGAGAACATTACTTCATGTTACTACTCACTACTTCATAAAGTTAGAAAGTGTTGAGCACTACTTAGTCAGTTGATACCATACAAACCGATTTTATATCACCTTTCAATTCAAATTTGTAAAAATAATGTTTCCTTACGTACCATGGATTCCAAACATTCACGATAATATGTGTGTGAATGAGTCAAATAATGCCTCTTTGCATAACATGAATTCATTGTTGTAACCGTTCATTGTCTTTTATTCAATGAACCTCAATATGATTTTCTATATGGTATTGTCTTGCTTTATATTGAACTCTATTATGTGTGACCTTAATACTATTGCACCAAGCTCTCTTTATCTTCAATCAGCCCCTAAGCCGTTAATGCACTCAGAAGCAGATTACTTAGGATGTCTTGGCGAACTAGTATTTTATGACTGAGAATCAGAACCCATATTGTTGAATCACTTTTCTCCATGCTTCCGGAAATTAATAGCTGGTATGTGTGTAGGAATTCCCAAAATCTGAAAGCAAAAATGGGCCTCACAGGTACAGCCCATATGGGCTACAACTAATATTGTTTATTCATTTTGAGAGAATTTCTTCCTCAACCCTAAAAAAATTAAGCATTGGAAAGTACATAACCATTTTCATTCAACATATTCAATGAGCATAAAATTTCTCTTGTAAGATGTAATTTAGTTATAATATAATTTTTTTCACTCTCTACTCATATGACTATATGTTAATCTTGATTCGTGATACTCTTTGCAAATAGTTGTTCATGCTAAATGATACTCTGTTACTAATCAAATCATCAAAACCAAGTAATCAATCTGAATAAATATCTAGTTTTTAGTTGTAATTAACTAATTGTCATTACAATCTAATCCTTGACTAACCACATGATTGGAAACACACACTAAATATTCTTTTTCTCTCTTAGAATCATCATTCATCATGCCATGCCATGCAAGTTAGGTTTCTCATCCGATATTACTCAAGGAACTTAACCCCTTTGTTACCTCAAAAATAGGAAAAGCATATAGCACTAACACTCCAGTGTAATACCCTTCTTATATTCCTTCACTTGAAATAATTTCTCCAATACTCAAGGAACAAAAATTACAAAAGTTTTATTTCGCAGCCGATTATTACAATACGTAACTAACTAGTCAACTTACTCACAATACATACATATTTTTATTTCTTCACATTTTATAATTAATTGTTTAATTATTATATATTACAATTGTCTATCAAATATTTTTCAATTAAGAGTCAACTAGAATATAATTTGAGGGGTGAAGCATTCTACGGTTTTTGTTTAGAATTAGAATTAGAATTAACAGAATAATTCCTCATAAGTCAAAGTCCTTGTGGACTTTGCAATTGAATAAATTAAATAAAGCAAACATTCTGACTAAGACATCATATAAAACCAAAAGTTTACATTAATTAAGGAGTAATCTCAGCAAAGAATCTTATCAAAAGCATGTATTAATTATAGAGTCATTCCATTCAAGTCATGAGTTAAAACACAAACTCACTATTTCTTGTAAAATTATAAATTTATTTATCTAAAATTATTTCTATACATTGTAAAATTATTATTTTTTCTTTTGTTAAACACTTTCCATAGAAAATTTAGTAGAAAATATGAGGTGAAGATATTGACTTAAAAATGGCTTGGTTTACCGGTTAGAATTTGGTATATGCTTGTCAAGTGCGCAACTAATTTCGTCCATAGTCTAATATTTCAACTTGAAATTCCCAAATATTTAGAACTTTGAAGGAAAAACAATGAGACAACTTGGTCCAATGTGTTGGAATTCCCTCACCAAATAGTTGACTATGTCATGCTGTTTGACGATTTATATATGATAATCATACTAATCAAATTCTAGAAAATCACTTAGAATTAACAAAGAATTTTTCAAGAAAGTATCCAAAATGAGGCTTAGTTAATGTAAAAAGTAATTCTTTGCCCATGTCTTGCCCTTTTGGATCAATTTCTTCGTAATTCAATATCAAATTCTAAGTATTTACTTACCGAATCTTTTATAAAAATTGGATTAACATGTCATATATTTCTAACTTTACTTTTATGATTAATTGAAATACACAGTCACCAATCAATTTATTCACATGTACATATATATATATATATATATATATATATATATATTTTTCTTCATATTTTATAATTAGTTATCTACATATTATAATTGTCTATTAAATATTTTCTATGTTTTTTTACTTACTAATATGCTTTTCATCAGAGCTTGTGTCTTTATTCTTTACCTCTACACTAGAGAGAAGATTAATGGTCAATAATGTATCAAATTCTGATTTTAATATGAAGTAAATTATGTTGAAAAAATACATATATTTAAGGTCTTAAATAAAATTAGTCATTATTTATACACTTTGTATTAATAATATAATAAAAAACATAGCAACTTGTAAATTTTAAAATATTCATTTGAGGTGAAAGATTAGGTTAAATTGGAAATTGAAAGGAAAAGGGTATCCCAAAAACAGATTTGGAACATATACAAATGTGAAGTCCTCTACCACAGACAGACATCACAGTTGGAACAAATAAAAATGCAAAGCCTAAAATGTCGAGTAAAGAATATGTTCCAAAGTAAAGGAAGATGGGCACATGTGGTAAGAGGGACCCATGTGTTGGGCAAAATGCATGGCACAACATGTTAAAACCCATTAAAATTCACAAAATCTGCAACAACTTTGGTAATAGATAAGAATAGGACAAATTCTGCAGATAAAAAAGGACAGAACATTAAGGTAATGTATCTCCCAAAAGGCCTTACATGGGCGGTGCCATGACAGAAAATCTGAATACAAAAGTCAAGTGCTCTCATTATGGCTTTTGGTTTTGTGACACACTCCTCAAACTTGGTAAAATTTTCAGAAATGCAATTGGACCGAGTTTAAGGCTGGCTAGCCCCACATGGTAGCTATGTGAGTGGATATAAATGAAACATTATTGGTCACTCTATATGAGTTCAACTTCATTTTATGAACATGAAAATAAAAATTACTTGATAGAAAATATGCAGACAATCAGATAACTAGTTATAAAATGTGAATAGAGAGAAATAAATATATATATACATATATAATTTATAAAAAAATTAATTAATTAATTAAATATTACAATTAACTATGAAATAAAGTTGCATAAAAACGGGTAAAAGGACATAAATGGTAGTTTTGTTTGTAAATAAATTCTAGTCGTCTCTTTTGTTATGAAAACATATAGCCGCATTTACTAGGACGCCCAACATGCAGGAGTATATCTCATAAAGTGAAGGAGTAGACAGATAAAACCACCTTTTCCCTCAGGATAAACTCTCTCTATAGTTTTGTCAGGTAGAAAAATTATATTTGTAAAAAAGTTGATTTTATTTTCTGGTGTATATGCTTTTATTTGTAAATTTTTGATAGTTTATATTGATATAGTTTAATTTTTATGTGTTTGAATCAAATTTTAATGTATTATAGAGGTGAATATATTAAGCTTTGTTGATGAATTTAAATTACTTCTTTGTAATTATTTTGATAATTTTTATTTATTGAACAAATTTTGTAGATTATATCTTAGAATATGGTTTCTGTAGTTATAATAATAATATACGTTAATGGTGGAATTTTGGAAATAGAATAAAGGAATAATATTTGAAGGAAAATGGAAAATATTATAAAGAATAGGTGAATAATTTTTCATAGATGATATATCAAAATTTAATTCACGTGAAATTATTAGTTTTGTATTACACAAAGACATGTTACATTATAAATGACGGACAATAAAGATGTTGAAATTATAATTAATAATTTTTAATAATATGACATGTATAATAAAATTTTATATTGAAGTACTTATTGTTGATGGTTTTTTCTGTTATATAACAAATTTTTATTATTAAATGATAATAATTTTATTGTAATAGAATTTGATGTTGATAAATTCAATAATAGACGTTATACAAACTTAGCCTCTAATAATGATTTTGATAATAAAGACTATATTAATTCATATGTTAATGATTCATTTGGTAAATAAAATTTTAATGGTAATTTACTTCGTGAACACCATATACGTTAGAGGTAGAACTAATATTAACAATTCAAAATGAGGTGTCCATACACAACCATAATACTCTAGACGTTTTTAACACAAGCCCCATTTAACATAAAGTTTTTGTCTTTGTGGTAGGCACTTCCCACACATATACTTCCATTAGAAAATACATCTCACACTACAATTAATTTGCAAACAAACCTATTTTCGTAAATTTTATATAAAAGAGTAGCATTTAACTACATGTGCCGAAACTAAGGGGACAAATATTTACCATGAAGGCCTACATTTACTCTTTAAAGTAAGCAATTTGCATCCTAAAGTACTATAATTGGCACGCCAGGGTCCAGAGACAACCCTTTGTTGCTCTATGATAAACATTTTTGGCAATAATAACTTGCATGTCTAGAGATCCTCTTGATGTTTTATAAGGTCATGCAGTTTGGTTAATCATTAAAGTTAGGAATAGGGAATTGAGCTTCAAAGTTTTACTGTTACTATTGGTTTTACACTTAATTTCAAACTCTCTTTTTAAGGAAATAAAATGAATAAAGTTTAAAACATGAAATTAAAAGCATAATTAACCCGTCAATTTATTGAGAACTGCTACGTGGAGAATTTTCATGGACTTATGAAAAAGGTGATGATTTTATGTCTAACATGTGACCTACCCAAATAGAAAGAACTCCACTTAATCATTAGGTCCAATGCAAGTGTCTTTAGCTTTAGCATGACTCACACTAAAAGGACATTAGCAGACAGATTTCACTCATTACTTGATAGAGCGTGCGTGCGTCTACAATATCCAATCTTCTATGGAAGCTACCTTTCTTGTAGGTTGTAATATAGCACATAAGTATGGTGAGCAATTCTGAAACCGGTTAAGTGCATGTCTGCTTGCACTGTTGCAACGCACAAACAGGAAATTAAAGAAGAAAACCGTTGGATCCATGTAAGATTATTTGTTATTGTTAGATAGTGCAATTAAGAGTCGAATAAGAAAAACTGGAAAAAAAATCTTAACCAATGCTTTTTATTGTTAAATGCTACTATTCTACCAACCCACATCCATCTTACTTGCACATCTAGCTGAAAACAAATAAATCCAACAGCATTGCAAGTTCATTCCCAAGAGTTCAAGTTCATTTTAGTGCTTTGGGAGTGGGGGACATAGGTAGCCCTACATTCCCCATGTAAGACATGCAAATAATAGGAGCTTCTAGTCCAAAGTGCAATTCCATTCCCATGGCCATATGAAAGCATCTTACCCTTTTGATTTAGATATCCACCAAATTTATTGTCTCGATTTGCTCATCGATTTGATATATAAATATATTATACATGCACGTTGGCAAATGATTAGAAGAGGGAACATGGAGCCATAACTTTTCTGTTGTTTTACCATTTGGTAAGATTAATTATTTATACCTAAGTGATTGTGCAAGATAATTAATGTATTAAAATAAAGAAGTATTTAATAATTGTCATTTTTATACTAAAAAGAAGAATTGAAGTATGCATGTTGGGATGAGACATTGACTAGTGTAAGCTTATGTTTTGGATCTTATTCACAAGTTGAATCGTATCTTGTTTAATTGTCCATAATGTGAAAGTCGTGTGAGAAGAAAAAAGAGATCACATAATGATGGCTACACATGAAGTTGAAGATGTGGAAATAGGTTTTGAGTTGAGATAATAGAATTATAGAACTCATCGATTTCCTAAAACCCTGTAAAGTTGGATAAGACAAATAAAAATAGTCATGTGTTAGTTGTCAAAGTTTTGTCCATGTTTGTGATGTTAAGTAATATAAAAAAGAAATAAAAAAAATTTGGTAGAAAACTGTAATAAATTCATTAAATAATTAATTATAAAAATATGAAAAGAAAATATGTATATATTTTGTGAGTGAGTTAATTGATTGATTATATATTATAATTGATTGCAAAATAAAATTAAAGAAACCAATATTTCCATTGGAAAAAAAAAATGAAGAGTAATTGTATATTATAGTTTGTAAACATGAATGGCACATGTATGTTGGTTTTAATCTTATTGTATCATACAAAATTCCCAAAACTTTAATCTTTGTTGGACTACTTTAATCTTTGATTTATTCTACTTTATGAATGAAGTACATAAAACAAGGATTAAGAGGATAGTTATAGTGATTACTTTTGTTTTTTTTTATCACAATATTGTAACTAACAAAATTGAGTCGTTTGCATGAAAAAAAAAAAAAACAAGATTGAGTGGTTATTAACAAGTTGAAAAAATCTATCAATGCTGAAATTAAATTACAAGAAAACAGCAACAATATGTGACAGTAACTAGCAAAAAAAAAAATAATAATAATAAATTAAGAGTTTAACTCAAGCACATGAATCAAACAGTATTATGTATTCTTTTTAATTTTATTATGATGAAGGATAAGAAACTTAGAGATGAAGGCCGAAACATTTGAAATTACAGCCCAACTTTATAGATAGTTGATTGATGGCCTAAAGTCCAGGCGTAAAGCAAAGAGCAACTGAACTCCATCCTAACTTCTAAAGGCCATTCAAACAATTCACCAAGAATTAGGACATAGCATTTTATATAAGACAGTTTAATTACTATAAACTTTCAAATGTAACACAATCATGGTATTTATAATTTTCAATGTAATTAAATAAGAGTTCATTTGTTAGAAGTATAATATTATATGATTAACTAATATTTATTTGAGAAGCAAGTCAATCGACTCGTTTTTTTATTAAATATATATATATTTAATTTTTTTTATGTATTTTATAATTAGTTGTCCGATTGTATTATATTACTATTATTTATCAAATATTTTTATATTAGTTAAATCTTTTTTTTTTAATGTAAAGTGAGATTTTTTTCATTTCTTAATTCTCATATTTATGCTTTTTATTTGAAGTCTCATTCACTCCACTTAACCGAATCACTTCAATATTTTTTTAGCCAAAATCTAGAATTCCCATAACATCTTACACATCTTCATCTTGTTAAAATTTTGAAATTTGATTTCTAAGAGTTGCCTTTTTCATTTCAATTCAGAAATTTGATTATGCTTTATCTTATAAGCTTCAATGTGGCCAATTCATTAAAACAAAACAAATGTTTTACATATCAATTAGTGACATGATATATAGAGATCTCAATGTGAGGGCACCAAATTAGAATCCCAACAAATCAATGATGGTGAAATGGCTTATGTCACTTTCATATCTGATCATTTTTCACCCAACTGGAACTCAGAAGCAAACCATAAAAGCAAAATTTTAAAACTATTTGATAGAGATTAGAGATCATCTTAGCTTGACCTAGAAGCTAAATTAAGTACAAACTCCACAACATGTTAAATAAATAATATTTTTTTTTTCTCTTAGTAGATCTTCAACACAATCGCTGGCACACACAAGAATAAACACAAAACTCCAAATTAGAGCAATTGAAAAAATAAAGGGTGAATTGAAGGTAAGGTGTGGGCCATCATGTACACTCACTTTGGAGTGGACAAAGTATTACCAAGATTCCCTTTTTTTTTCTCCTTTAGTTCTTTGGTACATTTGATTCCACAAGCATATTTAAGGGGTATAACTTCTTGCTAAATCACATCAATGAACTATTCTATGTTTTGAAAGGAAGCTTTATCGTCTGTGAGAATGGATGTATAATAATTTCAGTAACTTATCATTATTATTTTTATTTTTAAACAATAATTTAGTCTTAGCAAAATAATTATATATTATATGTTTATCATAATTTATTTACTAAAATGATGATAATTACAAAGGTTTAACACCTCGAGTGTAGAAACTTTGATACTATATTATAAATTAGGTAATATACTTACTCAACAAAATAAACTAGTTTATAAAATGAAATTTGTACCTCATTTATATATATATATAATAAGTCTTATCTTGCGTGAAATGAAGTGTGATTTTCAATTATGATAAATATTTTTTATAATTAAAATAATAAATATATTATATTTAGATGTAATATTTCACTGCTTTGAACACTTAGATTATTTCGCTTAAAATCGTATTTTTGAGGTTTAGACTGCTAAATTTTATTATTTTTTATTTTTTAAAGACTAAGTAATGAATTAAAATCTACGATTTTGTTTAATTTGTTTCAACTAATAATTGACAATGGAAAAAGAAAAAAAAGTTGTTGATGATTCTATTCATTTACGGTTTCTAGAGAAAGAATTAGGCATATTTTTGAAGTTGGTCTTTGAGCAATTCATTAAGAACATGATCTAGCAATATCATGAGAGCACGCTTATAAAGTGATGATATCTATATATATATGGTGGACCGAAATAAATAATAGTAGCAATTGGTACGATAGGAACAAAAACATAGTCATGAGTTGCTCTTTGCTTTGTCTTTTTATCTTTTTTTTCTTCTAAAATAGTCAGTTTATTTGAAATTTGGGATTTGAAACAACGTGCATTCAAAGTCAGTTAGACATAACATATATTACATTTTTTTATTTATAATCTTCCAAAAAGTTTATACATGTTTCCCTAAACCCTATTCTCAATGGTCAAATTATTCATATTTGTACTAGTGTGCATTGGGTATATGAATTACAAAATGAAAATACCCTTCATGTTGTATTAAAAAAATATTTTGTAAAGATTCTTTTTTTTATATTTCTATGGAAAATCTGTGTGTGGAATTATGAAAAATTTATTTAGAAAATGTTTGAAACCTAATTATGACCGAATATTTAAATTCACTTCACCTACCTTATTGAAGTTATTGTCCAATCCTTTTGGGTTTTAAGAGTTGAAGAAGCAATTATGAAAATATGAAAGATATCCAAAGCAATACGCACTCTTCAATAATTTGAGTTAGTAACTTTCCAAAGGGTACATCATTATAACTTCAAATCGGATTAGGATAAGTAGTATTGATTATTTTATAGCTTTAGAGATTCTAAAATGATATTTTTGAGATAAGTTCAATGGATTAAGAAAGAGAATAAGTGCAACAAGCAAAATGCATATATAAAGAAAAAATAGAATTAGAAATTAGATATAAAGGGATCAAGTGCATGTTAGCTGAAGTGTAAGGCACTACTACTTACATCATTGATGTCATTGCCTTTAATTTAAGGTTCTCTCTCTTCTATAAGTCCTAACTCAACCGTGTGGTGTGGGTCACCATCTTGGAGTACCAAATGTTACTTTTATTGATGCAGATCATTTGTAAAAAATTTAAAATTTAATATTTTAATTATAATACCAACTTTATTTCCTAACTAATTATATAAATTTTATATGAGACACTCACGTAATATATATTATTTTTTCTATATAATTTATAATTGAATATTTAATTATTTGTTTATTGTAATTATTTATTAAATATTTTTTTAATTATAAAAATTATCTTAATTAGTTTTGCTTGAGTGTTGTTTATCTTTTAATCATAATATATACTATTAAAAATAGTAACCTTCTTAATCAAATTTTGAACATAAACAAAATAAGTATTTCATGTTTTTTACTATTAAGGATTAATTCTTAAATTGTTTGATTAAATATACAATGATTTAATTTTATGCACCTGACAGGGGCTAGGATAAAATATAGAAGCACCTGAAATAAAAAGTGAATCTAACCAAAATAATAGATACACAAGATCCAAGAAATAAGATAATGACAAGTTGTGAATAGACCATAGAATTGTCTCTCCTAAAGCCTAGATTGGTTGGGAGGATGAACATGCTGCTTTAAAGATTTAAACACAGACAAGTACCCTTGTATCAGGTTCTCATTATTTTGACACTTTTGAAGAAAAAAAGTGTATAAAGTGATAAAGTAAGAGTGTATTTAGTTAGTATTTACTCAGTCTTAAACTAAAAAATACGTTATATTTACATAATATTTTGATTTTTATCAAGATAAATCCTTTTTTTTTCATTATATACTTCACTTTAGAGAAGTTAAATTGATGATTTTTAGACCGTTTGTTAAGCAAAAAGTAGGGGACATTTAATTAGTCTTCATATATAACATAATCAAGTGGGGTTTCCTGAGTAGTGACACTCAGTTACTTGTGTTTTTTTATTTTTTTTTTCCTGTATACCTATAGGTTCATACCTTTGATCCCTTCAAACTTTAAAGTAAGTTAGTTAGTTCAGTTTATCCATAAACATTTTCAAATTAAGGGTAAGTTTTAACAACTTTATTTCATAGTCAATTATAATATATAACTAACTAGTCAATTTATTCATATTATATATATATATATATATATATATATATATTTCTCTTTTATACTTAATTTTTTTTTTCTTCACATTTTATAATTAATTTTA
Organism: Hylodesmum podocarpum; assembly: GCA_026586105.1. Lineage (NCBI taxonomy): Eukaryota > Viridiplantae > Streptophyta > Magnoliopsida > Fabales > Fabaceae > Hylodesmum > Hylodesmum podocarpum. The sequence continues at coordinate 584,043 of JALJEV010000519.1, read as the reverse complement.
CATATTATCTTTGTCAATCAATATTTTTTAAGTTGTAATTTCTTTATAATGCAACAAGAAGATGCATTTTTCTTTTGCCCCCAACAAAAGTAAGGCTAATAAATGGTATATGTTAAGTCATCAAGCTGGAATTTTTAATCTATCAGTGATTTGGGGTCAAAATGACAACGGATTTTCTTAGTCGTGTATTGTCCATCCATGACTAACAGAAAGAAAAATACACTCGTTTTTTCAAAACATCAAAGAAAAAAACTTTCATAATATAAGTTATAACTTGTAACACTAAAAAAAATAATTAATTTATAGGTAATAATAATAGTTAACTAGAAGAGTTTGATGAGTTGAGCATGCCATTTTTCTGATGTCATTGCCCATACATGTCGTGCAAGAGATACGGTCCTCAGTGAATGTACACATCCAAACCTAGCTAGTAGTCATTATTAGCATTATTGTTTATATTTAGGTACAATAATTAAACGTTAATCTATATAATAATCCACATTGTTAATAATATGGGGTTGTTAGTACTTTAAATAACATTTAGTTTGTTGGCTATGATTTTTTTTTTTTTATCATTAGTTGACAAGTTAAATTAAACTTCACTAACCCTTTTCAACACTCTATTTTGCAATGATTTTCAGGATGTGAAATAAGAGAAACGTATGAATAATTTAACCACAAAAAAGACAGAAACATTAATTTGAGATGTTAACATAAATATCATGTTAATCAGTTGTCTAAGAAGATAGAAAAATTAAACATACAAGTATTTTTATTTATTTTTTACATCTAATACAATGTTTTCTTTTGAAAAGGATAGATATTAATGATCTAAGAAAAAAACTGAATAGGTAAGAAGATAGCTTGAAAAAGAAATTGAAGTGAAGTTGCTCATGTTAACCATTCAAAGAGGGCCACGTTTGAGAGAGAGACATATCTGTAACAGTAGCATTGATGGTTGTATTTGACCAAGCATACTAAGAACAAGGACAAGGGGTATTTCTGTCATTTCATTAAAAAGAGTTTCTACCAAGCATCATCATATTAACATTAACACATGTCAATGGTTTCTGTGTAGTTTCTATAATAATGGAAGGGTAATCTCTCCTCCATTATTTTATATGCCACAGCCTTAGTTTTTTCTTCATTGGAATAGCCTTTTCTTCTACACACTATCCTATGTCCTGAGATTCTAATCCACTCAGCTTTTCCAACCTTTGGATTTCCTCTAAACTTGGTAAGAAACTGGTTTAAACTTCAAAAACTTCTTAAACTGAAAGCCATTTCATGGTTTCATATTTTCCTTTAAAATTTGCTTCTTTTTATCATCTTCATTGATTACAAGGTTCTCTCCAAAAAGGGTTGGTGAAGTAAAAGTATATTGAGCTCATACTTCTTCCCTGTGGACTTTTTGATTTGTACTGTTTTAGCATTTATGCTTATGATGTGAATTTTTTCTAATCTTTAATTGATTCTTAACTAACTTATGCAGTGAGATGTGATCTTTGATTTGATGTGCATTCTGCTGTGAACATGTCTTCTTATTGCAACAAATTTTTTTATGATATATGTGAGTACATTATAAGGGTGGTTTGATTAACCTTGTCTTATATAGGTGATGTTAGCTAAGAATATCTGTCTAAAATCATCAAATTCAGAAAAAAGGAAAAAAAGAAAGTACTTCACCATTTGCCGTTACTGCTTTTGTGGTTTGCGTATCTTTTTTGTTACATTGTGGTTTGTGTACCTGTTCTGTTCTGACAGAACATTCAAAGCTTTCTTTTGTTCAGCTCAGCCAAGTTCTAAACTAATACGAGTTAATCAAGCAGAACTGGAAATTTTCTTATCTGTGTTTTATAAACATTATATTTTTCTATAGATTTGGCTGAGGAATTTTCCATAAATTCTGCAGTTGTTTAATATGCTTAACTTCATTCAAACGAAAATTAATTTAATACATTTCGTCTTATCTTCTGAATTTTTTTAACAGAAATAAGATTTCCATGTTTTAATAACCTTGCCCTTTCTGAATATTTATCCTCTTCCTCTCTTTGTTTAATTCTGGAATTTTCTAAGTATTTCTCTCTCTTTGTAGAGAAAAATAACTAATCTTTATAATTTTATGAAGTTTCTTGGAAATTCTCAAAATAATTTCAGTTATTTTTTCATTCTTTTGTCATGAATTGAAAATAAGCAGAGAGATGACTTGTTTGACTTGGTATGAGAGTCAAGTTGTTGATAATGCACGGTAGAAGGTAGAAGAAGAAAAAGTAGACTAATGTTAACAGTGCGCTGACTCTAAAGAGTTGCCTAATTTCTTTAAGACATGAAAAGTTGTCCTTGTATTGTGGCTCCTGTCAGCTGAAAATTTCACTTGTTTCTTTCTATCTTCTCTATTCAGCCTATACAAGTTGAAAGTCGATGGTATGATAACACTATTGCTGTGATTTTTCCTTGCAGACTGAAGATTATGTCAAATCTGTGGCTTGTCTCCTCTCAGAAGATAGAACTTTGACAATTCAGGACTATAATCTGCTGAAAGAGATCATTTGAATCACTACAACACAGTTGAGTTGGGACCTGGTCAATTCTATAATGCAGGCATCAGAGCAACATAGAAGTTCAAGTATGTACTATCAACCATTACAACAAATTGAAGCCTACTGCTTGCCGCAGTATCGGAATCTAAATCAACAGCTATACTACCATGATGGAGGCCATGGAACTCACTTTTCAACTCCAAGTTCTTCTGAACTTTACTGCACATTGGAGTCATCTTCTGTAGCTGGAAGTTTTAGTCTTTATAACTCCCCTTCAACTATTAGTTTCTCACCAAATGGTAGCCCCATGTCTCAGCAAGATTCTCAATCATATCCACCTGATCAACATCATTCCCCTGAGAATACCTATGGCTCTCCTATGAGTGGTTCCTGCATAACTGATGATTTAAGCAGCTTCAAGCACAAGCTGAGAGAGTTGGAAAGTGTGATGCTTGGCCCTGACTCTGATAATCTTGATAGTTATGACAGTGCTATCAGCAATGGAAACAACTTTGTTCCACTTGAGATGGACACTTGGAGACAAACAATGGTGGCAATTTCTAGCAAAAACTTACAGAACATCCTTATTTCATGTGCCAAAGCCATTGCAGAAGAAGATATTCTGATGGCACAATGGCTTATGGATGAATTGCGACAGATGGTGTCAGTTTCTGGTGATCCAATTCAACGGTTGGGAGCATACATGTTGGAAGGACTTGTTGCACGATTGTCTTCCTCAGGGAGTTCAATATACAAATCTTTGAGATGCAAAGAACCAGAGAGTGCTGAGCTTCTCTCCTACATGCACATACTGTATGAGGTTTGCCCCTACTTCAAATTTGGATACATGTCTGCAAATGGAGCCATTGCAGAAGCTATGAAAGATGAAGACAGAGTTCATATAATTGATTTTCAAATGGCTCAAGGAAGCCAGTGGATCACTTTAATTCAGGCTTTTGCAGCTAGACCTGGAGGGCCACCACACATCCGGATCACAGGCATCGATGATTCAACGTCAGCTTATGCGCGTGGCGGTGGACTACACATAGTAGGAAGGAGGCTATCAAAGCTTGCTGAGCATTTTAAGGTGCCATTTGAATTTCATGCTGCAGCCATATCTGGTTGTGATGTTCAACTACATAACCTTGGAGTTCGACCAGGGGAAGCTCTGGCTGTGAATTTTGCATTCATGCTACATCACATGCCTGATGAAAGTGTGAGTACTCAGAATCACAGGGATAGGCTTTTGAGGTTGGTTAGGAGCCTATCACCAAAGGTGGTGACACTTGTTGAGCAAGAGTCTAACACAAACACTGCTGCATTCTTTCCACGTTTTCTTGAAACCATGGACTATTACACAGCAATGTTTGAGTCTATAGATGTGACTCTTCCTAGAGATCATAAAGAGAGAATCAATGTTGAGCAGCATTGTTTGGCAAGGGACTTGGTTAACATCATTGCTTGTGAAGGCGTTGAGAGGGTCGAACGACATGAGGTGCTAGGGAAGTGGAGGTCAAGATTTGCAATGGCTGGTTTCACTCCTTACCCTTTGAGTTCATTGGTGAATGGTACCATAAAGAAATTGCTTGAGAACTACAGTAACAAATATAGACTTGAAGAGAGAGATGGAGCTCTTTATCTGGGTTGGATGAATAGAGATTTGGTTGCTTCTTGTGCATGGAAATGAGTACTGAGCAAAATGTGACTCCTCAAAGTTTGAGGGGGGAAAAACTGTAAACTGTCCTTTTTTTTTATCTGTTCCATTACTTTGTAGAAGTTAATGAGAAAGGCCTCAACCTTCAAATCCAATCTAATTGTCCATTATCTTTGTTTCAAGAATTTCAATAGAAATTGTAGCTAGCAAAGCAAATTTTCTTTATCAGCAATATTAGACTTTTATTTCATAATCTTTTCCTGGCCTCTTAATTCTGAGCAGAGCAGGTAAACAGCTCCTCATTCAATTCTTTTGAAGTCATCTTATCCATTTTCTTGTTTGATTTGAGAGTCTATTCCCTTCTATTCTATTTCAACTAGTAATTAGAATTATTTCAATCACGTTTTCATTTTCTTTCTTGAGCTTAGATATTATAGTTTTTGCTTGATGGCAGGGGAAGGTGATTTCCTGCAGAATTATCAAGCATGTCCATTCGCATTATTTCATAATAGGTATTTTACTCAAGTGTTAAGATTAAATAAATAAAATAGCCCAGTGGTTTCATTTAACAAAGATCAATAGTAATTTACTGAAACAATAAAAACATAATTCTGTGGGGGACAGGATAGACAATGGAACTTAAATGAACTTTGTGTTGGAAGGAAAAAAAGAGCACGCAGGAAACAAGGAGAAGGAAAAAAGAGCGATTAAAAGATTAACGTTTTGATGCCTTCAAGATCTATTTTACGGTCTTACTTGAACAAATTTTACTATTTATAATTTTTGAACAGAAAAATTACAAACCCTCCTCACATGCATGAAAAATTACAAATCATCTCACATGTAATTTTTGTACAGAAAAATTACAAATTTTCTCAAACATAATTTTCTCACAGGAAAAATTATAAACACTCTCGCATATTTGACATATCGCCAACAACCTAATAAACTCATTTATTAGAATTAAGAATATTGTGCAAGTGAATAAAATTTATCATTTAAATAATTTTACTCCTCTCATGCTTATTGACGAGAGACTTTGGATTAATACGAATTAATAATTACACAACCATAATTGGTCGTTGATTTGGTGGATAAATCTTACTGAAAATTATTGTGTCCTTATACGGAAAGAATTTTTTTTTCACATAGAAAAATATTATATCAATGAAATGAGGATGTGACATGTGGACCTCAGCATTTTGATGGCGGTGAGTGCACTTGTGGAGGAAGAATTTCCTACAAGTTGACTGGCTCAAACACGAATTGTTGAAGTGGACTTGATAAAATAATGTCAATGACAAAATTGGAGAGTTGCGTATAATAGAAAGGGGATTCTAAGCTATCCTAATGGTTTTAGTACCCAACTCGTTATATAAAAAATATATAATTTTATAGGTTGGTCTTCTTTGGCTTGCACGTCTTTCTCTTTTTTCAATTATATAGGAAAAAGGCTCCAAATAAAATTTATGCAGAAATGTCCCAGAAGATACCCCACACTATCTCCCAAAAGCATAGACTTCACCAAGAATGAGCATAAACGTAATGGACCCATAAAATTCTTTGTTGGCCTCCAAATTTGACAGCAATTGGTTTTCCATGTGTACTTTGACATTGTATAAGAGGATCGAACATAACATCAGAGAATGAACCTAAACCACTGCATGAACTATCACACATTTGAACATATGGAATAACTAAAAATATTTGGTAGACAATTAATACGCAAATAATCAGATAATTAGTTATAAAATGTGAAGAGAGAAAAATACATATATGTATAAAATGTGAAGAGAGAGAAATACGTATATGTATAAAAAGTGAAGGAAGAGAAATACGTATATGTATAAAAAGTGAAGAAAGAGAAATACGTATATATTTTGTGAGAGAGTTGGTTTGTTGACTGCGTATTAGAGTTGGCTGCGAAGTAAAGTTGTGGAATAAGTTTTGCTATATTCAAGTACTACAATTCTGCAATGCATTTTCTATATTGACACTATGAAAGTTAGATTAAAACATTGGTAGCACAAAACAAGAACTACATGCTAATAACCGAGTATGTTGAACAATATATTAGAATGTTAGATACATGTGTACCAAAATGTAAATCTTATTGCACTCTAATGATAATGGTATACAAGTTATGATATCCAATGTAGCATTAATTGTAATTTGCACATTTAGTCAACCTGGCCAAAGACAGTTGGAAAAAGAGTGAAGGTTAGGGTAGAAATAGGAATCATCAATCCCACAATATATTTGTAAAGCCTATGTCATTGTCTAGCTGCAGCTTCGGAAAATATTGCGAATTTAGGTCTGGACAGGCTCTTCATCAGATGCTGATTCTTTATTAGATTCATTTTCTGTACTAGGAGTATCACGGACAGCAACCATTGCGAGGCAATCGTTACTTCCTTCTGATATAGTTTTTACCTCATCTTTCATCTGTTCATTTGATCTACATGGAACTCCAGTACTTGAATGGCATATGTCATTACTGACAGAATCGTCTTTAGTACCTGACTTGTCATTTTGTTGTTCTTGCTCAGTTAATTTACTTTCAGGGTCCTGATTCGAAACGCTGATCACACCAAACTCAACCATATCACCAGCCGTTGACTTAGTAACAGACTCGCCATTTAATTGTTCAGTTAGTCTATTTGCTGAGTCCAAGCTGCCGCGTTCCCCTGTATCAAGACAAACAGTATTACCTCCAGATTTAGTTCCTCTGTTGCCATTAGTGGCCGTCTGAGTATTTGTAGCTGCATTATGAGTGACAGTCCTTCCTGGAGGGATTTCATGATCATGTTGTCCCTCATAGGTGGTTATTACAATTTTTGAATCATGAGAGGCCCTTTCCACATGCTTTTTGACAGGGCATCCAGGATTTGAGCATCGATAATAACTTCTGGAAGAGTGAAGAGAAGAAAGTAACATTGTGTTAAAACATTTGTGAATTCTGTATCCATGTAAACTCAGAGCAGAGAGAGAGAGAGAGAGTGATCATCTAAAAATAGTTGCAACAGTTCAAAAACTTGACCAGTGTAATCAGTAGGAGAAATAGGCAACTTGACTAGTGTAAACAGCAGGAAAAAAGGTTGCAGTTAGACCAAATGGATTGGTCATTTGCAGAATCCCAATATACTAGATCACAACAAAAGCATTATTGATATGATTATCACTGCTTTCCTTGTATGCTAAAATAACACGAAACATCTAATAAAATTGTTCATAGAGGTTCAAACATTCGAGTGTTTGGCTGGCATTTCAAAACCTGTTTATGAGTGCTCAATCACAGTTAAACCCGTAAAAATTGTAACATGTAGTTGTGCAGACTTAAGTGTTGACCACAAACTACAATCGTACAAAAAGTTTGTAAAATGCACTTTAAAAAGAAAAAGAACTAACTACTATGAGCACTTCCTTCCTGTTGCTTTCAAGAAGGCAAAGAATAACCCCACAGATCTTTACACTGGAAGCTAATAAAATTAATACACAGTGACAAGGTTTTACGCTAGCTCATCCGACACAGAATGAGATAATATGGATCAATATAAACACATTCTGTAACACAACACTGGAAAAAAATAAAAGACTGCATTGAAATGAAAAGCTAACAATTACCTTGGATTTGCATTCCCTTTAACTAGTTTCTGCCCATATTTGCGCCAGCGATACCCATCATTTACCAAATCAATCTCACTTGAAGTCTGAACAACAACACGAGATTCAGAAGTCGACATGTCAACTCCAGTGACATCAGCATTACTGTTGTCTTTCTTCCTGATTGGTATCAATTTGGCAGTAAAGGTTAGCTATCAAGTAGAAATCAACACAATTAATTCTTAAAAATAGCTATATAACTTACTGCCGCTTTGACTCAGGATCCTCACTGTCATGAACCTGATTCTTTGCCTTATTCAATTGTGAATGTGAAGCCTTCAACTCATTAGCTGGGAAAACTTTTGTAGGCGGAAGGGAACGTAAAGGCTTGATCTGTGGTGGCATACATCCATGCTCAACAGAGGTTTTATCTTCATGTACAATGTCATAAAACATATTAACTATTAAGATGTTTTACATGGAAGCACAGAAACTAAAGTACTAACAAAGTTTACTACTCACCTTCTGCATTGGCTGAAGAGGGTTTTTGTGGTGCATGCTCAACAACAGGCAGAACACACTCAACTGATACTATGGAGTTCAATTGAGGTTTAAGATGATTATGCTGACCGATACAAATGGAATCTGTGATCCGCCCATCATGTGACTGCTGCAATTGCTTTTTTGCCGGGCAGTTTGGATGTGTACACTTGTAATAGCTCCTTATAAACTCATTACCCTTAACATGTTTCTGACCGTATTTTCGCCAGTTATAGCCATCTTTTGATACCTTTTCGCGAATAATAGAGGGACTTTCCTGATTGGATTGCAATGGAGGCAATTCAAGCAAAAGAGTATCAGGGCCCTGCAAATGTTTCTCAACTGGTAAAGAGCAAGCGCTTCCTTCTTGATCTGATTCCAAGGCACAAGCAGCAGCATCAGAATCCTTCCCCTCTCTTATAGCTCCAATAGAAACAATGTGTGTAGCTCCCTCCGGTTTCGACACATCATTTTTAGTATCATGACCTTGTGACAATGTAATATCACTATCAGGACTCACTCTCTCCTGCAATTTATCAGAAGGGATATTTTGATCCTCACTTTTGTCTGAAGAAACCATGTGAACCTCTCTATCTAGTATATCAGAAAGAAACCATGAATATCTTGAATGATGCCTAGAACAACCAATGTGCACTTGCACCTGTTCAAACCTGAAACAATTAAAAATCTATCAGCAAAAACACAAATTTAGGTGCCATGTTACCAGAAATATCATCAACACCTATATTAATGGTGGGTTGAGAAAATTTTCTCCTCATTCATGATTATTTATTAAACATTGATCAGTTTTGTTAACGCCAACCCAGTTCTAAGAAACAAAATGTAGAAAGTCTTCATTGAAAAAAAAGAAGTATTTATTACACTTTTACATTTCCTATGTAATAAATGTTTTCTTTTCTAATAGTCAAAACTTTCTCTTTCTACTTTGAAGTTACTCAACAGCTGATGTTAACAAAAACCCAACTTTTATTAGCAAAAGCAGCAACATAAAACATGTGAAATCATTCATTCTTCATTCACCCATGAATATGAAGGACCAATTTGTATATCTTCATAATTCCAAATCGGATTCTTAAACCCCATATATATAAACAAACATACTAATTTTCAGATTAAAAGAAAAAAAAAAAGCTGAAATCAATCCCAAAACAAAAATTAAATTTTTTGAAATCACTTTACTTAATTATCAGTTGCATAATCCAATTACAAACACAACATTTGATTTAATGTCCAAAGAAATTGACCCAACAAAATCCAGAGAGTGGAGTGAACAATTTCATTTGTTAGGTCTGAAATGGTTTATAAATTCTCTGAAATCCCCAAACCCAGAAACGGAACTGAGTATATATTAAGATTAAAAAAAAAAAAAAAAAAGGAAGAATAGAAGTGAGTGAATAGAAAAAAAAAAAAGAATAAAAATAGCACGTGGGAAGCATTAGTTACCAGGAACACAGAGAACCTCGAAATTGTTGATGTTGTTGAACAAGAAAAATTCTATGATGTTGTTGTTGTTGTTGGTGTTGTGGGTGGAACAGGAATGAAGAAATGAGAGTGAGTCCAACAGAACATCCTTAATAAAATGACCCAAAAAACAAGGCAAAAGGGTACTGAACAAAAAGTCCACTCTTTCTCTCTCTCTCTCTCTCTCTCTCTCTCTCTCTCTCTCTCTCTTTCTCTTTCTTTCTTTGTTTCACAATTCAGACACTATCGTAAGTTAAAGTGACACGCTGACACACTCACACACAAAAACATACACAGAATATGCTTTTGTGTGTTATCATTTCATTTGTCAATTCTTCAATCTACGGTTCTTGTTTTTTCTTCCCTAACTCCAACTTGGACCTTCCTTTCTTCAATCCATTGGGCTTATATACTCTCTTCTTTTTTCCCTTACATAAATCAAAAAAACTATTTTCTTCATTTTACATACATTTCCAATCTTCTGTTTACATTTTTTTTTCTGAATAATTCATTCAAGAAAATTTTATCTTATAAGTTTGATTTTTTTCTTAAAGAAAAGATTTTTTTTTTAGTTTATGGTAATGATTATAATTAAGGTATTTTGACTCTTTGGTGAAACTCTAGATGTGTTTATAGATTTCAATTTTTTTAGCTAGCTATTGAATTGATTGCTATAATTAAACATTTATTCAGTGGAATTTATATTAGTGGAATTTGTGATTTGGTTTGGTTCAACTTTCAAAATAAAGAAACTAATCAAATGTAAAAAGTAATAATAACTTAAAATATAAAATATTGTGTCTATATGTTATTATATGCTAGTATAACTTTTCAAGTGTATATTATTATGAATAAATTTGAATAATTAGATAATTGTATTTATATACAATTGCTCAAACAGTTATTAAAGGATTACTTTTATCAAATATATTGTCATAAATAAATATAAATTATGTGCTAATTTTATTTTATAAATATATAAGAAATAAAAATGTACACATGAGATGATGAGAGGAATCATAACATTATAAATAACAAATATTGATTCGTACAAATTTGGTTTGAATTTGAATTTGATTGAGTTAATTTTTAAAATTAAATTTGAAAATGGATAGTTAATTTTTAAAATTAAATTTGAAACTAGATCCAGTACTGTGTAAAAAAATCAGCTTTTTTTTTTCAACTTTCAATAATTTGAATAGCTTTTTTAATATTTTGAGAGTAAGATTTTCACTATCCTCATTTCTTAATTAGACATTCTCTAATATAAAGTTGCATCCATCACACTATTTCTTGTAATTAGGCACTAAAAAAATGTCTTACAACTAGAATTTTTTTTCCCCAAGGTTTAGAAATAATATTAAATTTCAATTTAATTGAGTAATAGGGTTTATTCTCTTCTCTTTTTATTTATATTGAATTTTAATAATTTGTAAATAATGTTATATTTCACTTTAATTTATTTATTACCAATTTAAATTATATAAAATAAACATCTATGATATATAATAACACAATCTGGGTCTAAAAAACAATTTGGGAAATAATATATTCTAAACACTACCTAAAATATTTATCTTTTGAATATAAAATTATTTGATATAAAAACTAATTTTTTATTATGAAGATAAAAAAAGAAGAAGATAAATATTGATTTATTTATAAAACGAAAAAAGAAGAAGAAAAACACGGTTTGTGAAATCTGTTCCAACAAATCTCGCTTCGTTTTCGTGTTGAACCTGAAAATCTTCTCCCTTTCAAATCTGTTCCAAACCCTAACCCTAATTCACACAAATTTCGAACTTGCTCACACAAATTTCAATTCACTCAATCAATCAATCGTTCTCGTTATCAACCCTAAGAAAAATGCTTCAATCGCCAGGGCACTCGCCGCTCCACATCTCGTCACCGTCCCCTTCCGTTTCGGCGCAAAACCCTAACGACCCACCACCACCACAATCATCATCGTCTGCGAAGCATCCAACGGTTCTGGATGAGGACACGTACGTGGAGGCGTTGGAGAAGATAATCGAACGCGATTACTTCCCCGATATCACGAAACTTCGTGATCGCTTAGATTGGCTCGAAGCCATCAAAACCGGTGACCCAATCGTTATTCGCGAAGCTCAATTGAAAATCCTCGAACGCCGCGCCGCCACTAAGGTAAATAATTCAGATACCCTTCGTAACACTTCCACCAGAACCACCACCTCCCACACACCCGGTTCCACCTTTATCAGAAATTTCACACCTTTCGATGATTTTGACCTAAAAACCCCCAAAACGCCCCGTTTTAGTGCTGTTCCCGAGACCAGAGAGGAGGGTGGTGAAGGCAGTGCGGTGGATACTTCGTTAGGGCTTGATCAGTTTCTGGGCAGGTACACGAGTGAGGATAATCATAGTTTTTCGAAGATTATAGAGAAAGTTAATAAGAAGAGGAAAGAGAGGTTTGGGTATTTGAATGAGGATGTGAATGTGAATGGTATTGAGGATGTTAAGAGGGATAGGATTACAGATGGTTATGGAACCTCTTATCAGCCTCCGAGTACTCTTGAAGGGTGGAATTATACGGCGAAGAATTTGTTGATGTATCATCCTGCAGATCGTGGTGAGGTTCCATTGACTGAGGAAGAAAGGGCTGTTAGAATTAAAGGTGCCACTAAGGAGATCAATCGTGGGAACACTCGGTTTCATGGGAAGATGATGGATTCTAGGCCTAAGGATGATGGAACTGTTGAGGTGCTTTATACACCGGTTGCTGGTGCTACACCTGCCCCTATGTCTCTTAGAGAAGGGGATAAGTTGAAGAAGTATGATTTGGAGGATTTGAGGAAGACTCCGAATCCGTTTTATTTTGAGTCTGGGAAGAAGGCTGAGAATGGTTATAGCTTTGTTAAGACACCGTCGCCTGCGCCGGGTGTTGATGAGTCCCCGTTTATTACTTGGGGAGAAATTGAAGGGACTCCATTGAGGTTGGATATGGAGGACACGCCTCTTGATATTGGTGGGAGTGCTGATGGACCTCATTATAATATTCCTTCTGCACCGGTGAGAGATGAGAAAGCGCATTCGCTTTCTAGGGAGGCTGCAAGGAAGATCAGGGAGAGGTCAAAGATGTTTCGGAAGCCTCCATTGGCATCCCCTGTTAGAGGGGGGAGTGCTAGTCCAAGCATGAGGACTCTGTCTCCTGCTGCTCAGAAGTTTGTAAGGAATGCGTTTGCCAAGTCTTCGTCTTCGGTTGATGAAACACTTCGTGCTAGTTACCGCGGTTCTACTCCTGCATTGGCTACTCCTAGAAGTGCTAGTAGAAGTGTGTCAAGGTTTGGTAGAGATGGGAGTGCAGTTTCCCGGTCTCCATCTGTTAGAGAGGGCTCTAATCCTCCCTGGTGATATGTTGTAAAATATTTTGAAACGGTGATAAATTGAGCATGCTGTAAGTCCCCTCCCATGATAATGTATTAAAATTGCACCACCATATAAATTGGGAGAGAAAGAACAATCTGAGAGTACTTTGCATGCTGAATTTTGTAACTTCAGCTTAGATTGTTAATCCTTTTTGTTTTAGCCTTGCTCATTGATTACTACTGGTTGTCTGAAAGCAAAATCTTCCTGGTGAAAGTTCTTCATTCAATTCTTCTATATGCCAACGGCATTGTTGTATATTGGATTATACCTAAGAATTTACTCTCACCTTTTTACCTATTAGATAGATTTTGTTCTTGTTGAAAAGCTTCTTCACGTTTCGTTTTGCTCAAAAAAAAAAGTAGGTTCTTTCTAGTTTCACATACATCTGTGCAGTTACTAGTCATGTAGCCAATCCCACATGAAACTGATGAATCGGTGTGAATGACAGTTTGATGCTTATTTTTATGGCGTGACCATTTAGAGTAATAATCAGTAAAAGTATGGTACAAGACTTGAGCCTGCATGTGATGTATCATGTATGTACAGATATCCAAGTCCCTTTTCAGTTCTTCAATTGCATTTACTAGCTCTAAATAAAATAAAATAAACGATTAATAGCACCAAGGGAAAAAGAGTGTTCTACAATTGTGAAGGGATAAGTGTGTCTTGCCAAGAAAATCACGAAGCCTTTGATTGTGAGCAGTCTGAGGTGTGTTCCATTGATACAACCAGTAGCCTGTTTATCTACATCTTTATGTTGGAAAAACATTAAACAAACGATGAAAAACTCGCAAAACGTTCACTGTGGATATCACTTGTTGTAACAGTGTAGCTTCAGAAAAAGAACAAGAGTTCCAACGAATCTAAATATTTCGATTTGAAGCATTTGTCTATTAGACATGTCGTCAATAAGTTGATATAGCTGTTAAATATGTTAATGCACATATCATGTCAATTGATCCCTAATAAATAATGAAGTGGAAATGACGTAATTGTATTCAAACCATATTCTGAATGTTCTTTTTTCTCTTTCATCAATTTTAAGTTTTGCTAAAGATTACACCAATACGCAATAGTTACTGTACCCATAGTGCGATAGGAATTTGCGAGCAGATTATTTGGAAGTATGTAGAAAAAGGTGGTGTTGTTGAAAGGTCTAACGTGTAGTAAATTACTCGTTCATTGTTACTGTTGCTGAAAAGTTAAGCTCATAATTGACCACAATAAAGCATTTCCTTGCTTCCTCACACGTAAATTAGTGTGTAAATATCAAATTAATGTAATGATATCTATCTAAACCAGTTTTTTTAACAATTTTACTTCACATTAAACAGATAACTGATATTTCTTTTTCTTTACATATTTTACTGCAGTTGTCTCTCAATTATTTTTCATTTTTTAATACTTGAAAAAGGAAGAAAAAAGCAGAAGATTGCATCAGTAGTTACTATTACTGTACGCATAAGGCGAACGGTATTTGCATGCAGATTATCTGGAACTGGAACAAGTATCACGATTGTTGGTACTTGAACACGGGCTTTGCATGAAACTTTAATCTTGACTGCAATGTTTCCCCATTCTTCTCGTGAACGTATCAAACACAAGTTCAGTTCACAATCCAGGTGCAGTGATCACAATCCTACACTACGATTTCGCCCCATGTAAAACATCTCAAAAGTACAAAATAAAAAACTAAAATTTACAAGAAAAAATGCAATTTTGTACCTCAACATTCGCCACCTCATCACTCATCACCTTTCCCTCCATTATTTAATCTCACTTCATACTCTGTTTTGTTCCCTATCTCATCACAACACTTCAGTTTAGGGTTTCAAATTCCCAGTTCTCCTTTCCCTAAGGTAACTTCATCAATCAGTATTTTACTTTCCACTTCATGCATTATAATAACACCATGCAAAATTATTGAACGAATCATGCAACTCTAATAATAGTACTAATTGATTTTGAATTATGGTATGTTTGCATTGGAATTGCCTTGAACATGACTCACGTTTAACTCAAAGACTTTGTATATTGGAATGTGTGAAATCTCTGTTTTAAAGTGACATATTTTTACATATTTCGAAAACAACTTTATTTCCCAACTAAATCGGCCAACTCTGTCACTGACTATATATACTTTTATATATATATATATATATATTTATTTTTTATTTATTTATCTTTCTTTTCATTTTATAACTAATTGTCTACTGAATAAAAGTTATTTATCAAATATTTTTCTTTTGAAAATCTGTTAAAAGACTGATTAGTTTAGTTGAGTGAGTAATAATGTGTGTATTTGTAGCGTAGGAGAGACTAGAGAGATTGAAAATGCCTGCAGAGAAATCAAACAGTTGCAGTGATGGAAATGAAATGGAAGCGTTTGTGGAGGTTGATCCAACGGGAAGATTTGGGCGTTACAGTGATCTTCTCGGTTTCGGAGCGGTGAAGAAGGTTTACAGAGCGTTTGATCAAGAGGAAGGGATTGAAGTAGCGTGGAATCAGGTTCGGCTGAGGAATTTCAGTGAAGATCCTGTTCTGATAAATAGGCTTCATTCTGAGGTTGATTTGCTTCGAAGCTTAAGCAACAAATACATAATAGTTTGTTACAGTGTGTGGAAAGATGATGAACATCACAATATCAATTTCATCACTGAGGTCTGCACCTCTGGGAACCTCAGAGATTACCGCAAGAAGCATCGACATGTCTCCATTAAGGCCTTCAAGAAATGGTCCAAACAAGTCCTTGAAGGGTTGGAGTATCTTCACACCCATGACCCCTGCATCATCCACAGGGATCTCAATTGCAGTAACATTTTTGTTAATGGTAACATTGGTCAGGTTAGTTCTTTCTTGTTTCTTTTGCTTGGTTTATTCTCGTGCTATCCATGATTGTTTCAAGAAGAAATGAACTCTTTGTCAAAATTCTAATTCAACTCTTCAAAATCGGTTTATAACGATTATTTCGCGAAGAAATAAACTCAATATTTATTAAAATCCTAATTCAACTCTACGAAATCAGGTTAAAAGAAGTTTTATTCAGTCAACTTTTGTAACACATGCACTTCTTTTCTTTTTAAGCCATGGATTGGACAGTTTGATTGGTTGAAAGAAAATGCTGTTTAGTTATTCACATATAAACTAACTTTATTCTATAGGAAAATTACTATTTTTTTTCAGTATAGATTTAGTTACATGTTTATTACTTGATTTTCATTTTGCCAACTTTTTTCACTTAGTTGTTACCATTCAAATTTTATGATTTTGTAAATTTCATCACCTAACTATTCTGTTTATACTTTTTATCATCAAACTTCTAAAATTTTGCAATTATTGCTACTTCGTCAGGTACAAAATTTGTAAAATTTTGAAAGTTCTGCAACGAAAATTTTAAAATTTTGGTGAGGAAAGTTACAAATAAAATACTTAAATGGTAAAATATAAAATAATAAAAGTTTGATGACGTAATTTGCAAAAAAGGTGAAAATTGGGTAGAAAAAATACATCTAAATCTTTTATTTATTTCTTGTGAATGTTTACAGTAGTGCTTGTTTGCCTTGTCAGCTTAGATTTTGAAAAATTTATAGTATGGTTTATTTCTAATTTCAAAAATTATTTTTATTTTGAATTGCAATTCAGCAAGGTTGTTCACATGTCTGATGAAGGGTGGTTGCATAAAACAAGAGTTTAGAGTTGAGTATTTTGGAAACAATTTCTAAAGTTTAGTGGATATTGGATGAGAAATTGGTTACTGAATGATGTGGAATTATTTTAGAAATGAATAGAATGGAAATGCATAGACTCTTAATTTTCTATCTTGAGTTTTGGTAGGTGAAAATTGGTGATCTGGGATTGGCTGCAATTGTGGGAAGGAACCATGCAGCACATTCAATTTTAGGGACACCAGAGTACATGGCACCTGAGCTGTATGAGGAAGATTACACTGAGATGGTGGACATATACTCTTTTGGAATGTGTTTGCTTGAAATGGTTACAATGGAGATACCCTACAGTGAATGTGATAGTGTTGCCAAGATATACAAGAAGGTCACCATGGGAATTAAGCCTCAGGCATTGACCAAAGTCACAGATCCTGAGGTTAAGGCATTCATTGAGAAGTGCATAGCACAGCCAAGGGCAAGACCTTCAGCCACTGATCTCCTTAAGGATCCTTTCTTTTATGAACTCAACAATGATGAAGAATCAGAATCAACACTCATCACTTGATTCCCTTCATTCACTCATATTCACAAATTTAATTGTTTGACCCTTTGGTACTACTACTTGCTACTTCAAAGTTCAAAGTATCCCATTACTAATTGTTGGTTAGTACATGCATTACTGCTCCAGTTTCACTATATCAGTGATGTACATAACTTTCTCAGTGGACTGAACTAATAGGTTATACTATTTGGAGAAAATGACAATCCACTTGTAGATTTTCTGGTTGGTTCCTTCATTTGTTTCTGGCATATTCTGTTTTAAAATTGGTTGCATCTTTACTAATCTTAATAAAAATGTTTGATATATTTCCACAATACAAATGAAGGAGTTCCTTTTTGCTTCCAAATTTAAAGACCCCTCCATAAAATAATCATTTAACAGCATTTTTGACAATAAGAAGCTCAAATATGATATCTAGAAACAAAGATTTGGCAATAGCATCATATTGGTGTCCTTCCTTGGTATAGTTTATTAGCTGCAAAATGATAATGCCTCCCCATATGATTAGCAACTTTATTTCGCAACTAACTAACTATAATATGTAATCAACTATTTAACTCATTCACAGAAACATATATGTATATATATACACTTACTTTTCTCTTCACATTTTATAATTAGATGTCTCATCATTTAGGTACTACAGTTGTTTATTAAATATTTTCTTTTGTGATTAGTCAATGGTTTTCTCTTTCTCTTGATAGAGATGTAGTATTTGAAATTCCACTCGTGCATATGTATGAACAGCTTGGATAAATGATTGCTTGATTTTTAAGTATAGAAAATTAGAATACAGCTGCATTGCATCAAATTCCTGTGGGATTAACTACCCGACAACCTTTTGGATGTAACACTCAATTATAAAAATAAAAAAAAAAGCCAGTATTAAAAACGTACACCATAAGAATCACACCCACAAAAACTAGTTTTCAATACAAGGTTATGCATCTCAAAATCTGGAAGCTCAACCATTAACAAATTTAAATAAATGACAAGTCAAATGTTAGTTTCGTGGGAAGAATAGCTGCAAAATATAAGTTATAGGTAAAGAAATCTTTGAAAAACAACTATAATACGCAGATAATCTGACAATTATTTATAAAATAGACCCGACAATTACATATAAAATAGAAAAAAAATGAAGAAAGAAAAAAATTAATAAAAATAAATAAATACATAGACATATACATTTTATAAGTTACTTAATTAATTGATGGAGTATTAATGGAGTTGACTGTGAAATATTACTTTTACATGCTTGGAGAGTGAATTAACTTGTTAATCTTATTAGTTTAGTGAATTTTTTTTTTTTTTTACTTCCCAAACATTTCATCTTTGAATAAATAAATTTATAAGCCAATCAAATTCTACCTTATTTGAGATATATCATATTCAAATTCTACTTTAATAACCTTTATACATTGTCAACTAAGAAATTAACTTTTATACCTTATCAAATAACACAGGAAGAAGTCACAAGCTTGTTTAACCATACATAACACAAACAAATCAAAATTCAACCATTCTGAGTACATGTCATATATCACATGTTTCACCATTGAACATAAGATTAACTTGATTCTCTTAATAACTTTAGAAATTTAAACAAGATAAAAAAAAAATCAATTTTTCGCAACACATTACAATGGGAAAAAGTAAATATTGGGATGGAGGGTGAGTGACATAGTTGAAATGAAGCAAAACCCAATAACCAAAGCAGCCTAATTTTGAGTAACCGTGCCGTCTTGGGCGTTAGCATAAGCCACAAAAAGGTACCACAAAACTTCACATGCACTTCATCTTCTTTTTTCTTTTCCATTATTTTAATCCTATCATTTCCTTCACTATTAATTTCATACCCCTCAATTTCTTTTTCCCAATACACCCCTAATTGTTCTTTATGAAAACCTAAACCAAATCCAACGTAACTTGTGTAAATTGTTTGGTCCCATCATTTCCCCAAATGCCTCATCAACCATCAATTAAGGCCTCAATCTTCACAAAGTCAATAATCCACTTTAAAAGTTCCAGCCGTTGGATAACTTGAATATAATACACTAAAAAACTAAAATTGAAAATTCTAATGACATTAGTCAAGGAAACAAACTATTATTGTTTAAAATAGTGATGATTCTTTTACATAAAAATACAAAATCATTTTAACCGATTTTTAAATAATTACAAATATTTAATTAAGTATATCTAATTTGTTTAATAACAAACTATATGTATCATTAATAGCTATACTCGAGAAAAAATATTTGATAAACAAACTATAATACGTAGATAATCAGACAATTAGTTATAAAATGTGAAAAGAAATACGTATATGTAAACATATATATATTCTGTATTATGTGAGTATAAATTGGCTGATTAACTGCGTATGGTAGTAAAATTGATCCTAATGTATTATTAATCATAAAATTGTTCCATAAAATATTTAACACATTGTAGTACTCAAAATTATTGATTAAACTGAAAGCAATCTGTGATCTGGTTATGAAATATTAACTCATTTGGTGACTGTTAACATAATAGTGATGAATTTTATTAGGAGTAGGTTTTTATGATTGTAGTTGTACATACACAAACTTAAAGTGCAAGATAGAGATGTTAAGATGCATGAAAAGTCACCCTATTCTATTGGCCGAGGCTGCCAAGTTGTAGCCCAAGAATTCAAGTTCCCAACATTCGAGAACGTTTTTGAAGCCTTAAAATTTGGAGTTCGAGTTTCACTCGTGTGCATGTTGACTTTGACTACACCAAATAGTACAAGCCTACAAGAATATGTTGGGGACAAACTCCTCAAATCTCACTCATCACAACTTCTTTTATCTTTCCTTAACATCACAACTTTGCTTTTCTAGTTCCCTACCAATAAACGTTTCAGATTCTTAGTTTAGTTACATGTTAGAATAAGTTGCAGCCATTGTCAGAACTCATAAGTAGCAGCACTAACATGGAGGTTGTGAGTCCAACAAATTATTCTCTTGCTTCAAGTCCTTTCTCATCACCTAACATTGGAGCCTTGCTCAAGATCAAAGTCATCACATGGTAAGATATATATACATATTATGGATCATACCACTTCCACTTTTGTTATATCTTTTTGTTTGTAAGAAACTACTGTCCTGAGTCAGGTAGTATTAGTTAAAACAGTTACATATTCAGAATTTGAACTTGAAATCATTGATTAAACTGGAACAACCTTGTATCAGTTGATTCAAAGTGCTTGGTGGTTCGCTTCCATGTGTTGTTATATATCTGCATTTTGTCTCATGCATTTGGAATTTTTGTCACAGGAGTCAACAGACTGGTTTACCTGTTTCTGTTCGGGTTCGAGTTAAAGACAAGATATTCAACCTTCACAAAGTGAGTGAGACAAAAATGGAATCCAGCAATGTTTTGAAAAGCTAATAACTAGTAACTACCTTTGTGGTTTATTTACATGTTGTTGTGCTTGTTGCAGTTTCCTTTGACTTCAAAGAGTGGATACTTCAAGAAGAGTTTAAACGATACATCTGAGATTGAGCTTCCAAAAACTTTCCCTGGAGGACCAGAAACCTTTGAGATGATTGCCTTGTTTGTTTATGGATCCTCCACATTGATTGACCCTTTCAATGTTGTGGCTCTAAGGTGTGCAGCAGAGTTTCTTGAAATGACTGAAGAGCACTGTTCTGGCAACCTTTGTGAACGGTTTGATCTTTATCTGAATCAAGTGGTGTTGCAAAGTTGGGATGATACTCTTATTGCACTTCAAAGGTGCCAGATGCTGCTTCCTTGGTCTGAAGATCTGTTAATAGTGAGTCGCTGCATTGAGTCTCTTGCCTTCATGGCATGCATGGAAGTGCTTGATCCTGAAAGAAGGAGAGACACTCCAGTTGTGACAGTGGAAGAGTTGGCTTCACAAGATTGGAGTTGTGAAATAATGAAGGATGTTGTGAGCCAAGAACTGTGGATGAAGGATCTTATTGCTCTACCCTTTGACTTTTTCAAGAGGGTTATAGGGTCTTTGAGGAAACAAGGAATGAAGGAAAAGTATGTGAGTCCTATCATTGTTTTCTACGCAAATAAATGGGTGCTATCTAAGAAGACAAGGAAATTTTGGGAGAGTTCTTGTGACAAGACTGAGGAAGGTGACATGAATGGCAAAGCTTCAGTGATTCTACAAGGTGTTGTTGATCTTCTTCCAATGGGTGATAAGGCTAGGAAAGTGATTCCAGTGGGGTTTTATTTTGCCTTGCTTTCTAGATCTCTTGACTTGGAATTGAGGACTGAAAGTAAGGCAAAGTTACAAGACCAAATTACATCACTTTTGCACTTTTCTCAAGTGGAGGATTTTCTTCTTCCAGAAAGTAGAGCAGAGTCAATTTCCTCTAGCATGGAGTTGGTGACTATGGAAAGCATAATTTCAGCTTATGTAGCATCAAACTCACATGTAAACCACACCCCAGAAGCTAGCAATTGCAGGGTTGCGGAATTGTGGGATGCATATCTATTCAATGTGGCTTCAGATCCAGATATGGGACCAAAGAGATTCATGGAACTCATTGAAAGGATACCACCATTTTATAGACAGAATCATTACCCCCTTTACAAAACAATCAACAACTTTCTCAAGGTATGCACCTCAAAAGCTTCTTTAAAAAGTAGGACTTGTGAGTAATACTACATCAATTAGTTCATTACACATGCTCTCATGCCAATAATGCTATTTGTTTACTCACGAAGAAAATTATAATGAATGTTCATGGCTCTACCAAGTGCTCTCATTGAAAGATTAACTAGGATGATAAAATAATCATGATCCTAAAAAATAAGAGAAATGATGAGTGAATACTAGTTGCAAGCTTGACCATAGCTCATTAGAGTCAACTTATGTCAAAAACCAAATGAAATTATTAACAATTTCAGCCTTAACATATTTTACTTTTGTACTGTAGACACATCCTAATATATCCCATGATGATAAGGGAGCAGTGTGCAAGTATCTGGACTGTCAAAGGTTATCACAAGAGGCATGCATTGAAGCTGTTCAAGATGAATTGATGCCTCTGCGTCTAATTGTCCAAGCACTATTTGTTCAACAACTCAATACACACAAAGTCTTCAAAGAATGCTCAGATTCATTTAGATATGCACATTGTGGAGACATGTCAGGAAGCCTATCAAGCTCTAAGTGTCTATATTCCGCAAGCCAGAATCTAGTAGAAAGCCCTTACACCGATGGACCTGAATTGAATAGCAGACCCTTGAGCTTCCTGCTGCAGAAAGACAATGTGATGCAGAATTTCAAGTTTTCAACTACAGAATATGAGTCAACAAGCTTCAGAATCCAAAATCTTGAACAAGAACTCATGTCCTTGAAAAGAAGCCTTCAATTGCACAACATTGTAACAAAAGCAGAACCAAATTTGATCAAAATCCAGAACATGAAGCCATGCGGCTTAGAAACTCGATCAATGAGCAAAAGGAGGAATCCAATTGGACAAGCAACTAGTTGCATCAGTTCTGTAAACTTTGCTTCACAAAGAAGATATGCCAGCAGGCTACTCAAGGTCTTTCGCCGCATAACTTTGTTTGGAAGTAAGAAACTGAAGAGAAAACCGGGAACTCCTAGTCAATTGTCCAAGTAAATGTAGTATAAGAACTTCACTATTAATATGTAATGTATGAATATGGATACAAAAAGAACAATGGATAGTTGGAGATTCAATTCTATTTTTTCCTTTTATCACACATTTCATTGAAAATAACAAGTAAAAAGAGAAATAGAAAGTGAGAAACAAAAAGAACTAAACAAAGAAAATGTAACTAGGAATTTGATAGGCTAATATACTTCAACATTCATAACATATATGTCCATCAAAATTGGATAAGGTTGCACCATTGTAGATATTGAACTTTGAAGAGTTGACAACTACAATATGCAAACAATTAGTTATAAAATATGAAGAGAGAGAACAAGGTCTGTGAGTGAGTTAACTGATTGACTACGAAGTAAAGTTGGTTGACAAAATTATATTCAACTAGTCATATTTGAGTAAGAGACACTCTTGGTTTAACTTGACATAACAGGACCTTGAAAAAACTCTGGTATTATAAAAATAAGAAGATTGACATAAAAGGCCATGTGATATTCCACAATAGCTGCAGCTCCATTGCATCTTGGACAATGACAATGACAGTGTGGTGGTGGTTGACACTGACAGCAATGTAGACAACAACCAACTAATCAGTTGTCTGTCTTTTTGTCTTCCTAAAAGCATGTTTGCCACATAATTCATAACTGGCTGTCAACTTAGTTATAGTATCAACAAGTGGTGTGATGTGAAGCATTGAGCCAAAGTTAAATCACCTACCAGCATTTGAGAGAAACATGTTACAAAAAGTCATGGTGATGACTTATCAGCACAGTTCATAAACAAAGCTAACACAGACATAGATGAATACTCCCTCAAATAGTATCTCAAGAGTACAATGGTATTTCTTAATCACAAATAAAACTTTGCATAAACATGAGTAGTTAAGAATACAATGTGAAAACATTGCAGAACCACAAATATAGCTTCAATATGAAACGGTGCATTATCTAAAATGTTTAAAACACCGAATTTATTTATAGTGTACTTTCAGCTTCAGTAGCTTACATATTTGGACCAACCAATTTATTCTGAGAAAAAAAAAAAAAATGAATATTGCCTTTGAGTCACACCTCCTTATAGTGAATGCTAACTCTAGTCATGGACTTGTAGCTTTTGAAAGAATTATTCCTTCCTATTTTTCCACATTGCACACTACTAAAAGTTACATTCTGCACATTTTTTTTAATGCTGAATACTTTTTATGAGTTTTCTCACTTTAGGGTGATCTCAATTGCTTTTGTTTCAAAGATATTCTTGTATATATTCTCAATTGATGTCCACCGTTTACTTATCACCAAAACAAATTAGCTCATTGTGACATGTGATTAGTCAATATGAAAAAAAATAAAATAAATAAATAATATCATCCTTCCATGTTAAAAAAAGTCTATGTAATAAGCATTACTATTGTCACATTGAGATTTATCATTATGAGAGTAAATCATACTCAATATTAAGTCTTAGAGATTAAATATAAATTTATCAAACATTTGATGTTTTTAAAACGAAATAAAAAAAAATACAATGAGAAATTGAAGAAGCATAACATATTATTCAAATCATTCCAATTTTTTTGGATAAGGAAAAAAAATATCATTTTACTTTGATATTGAGTAAAGGATAAATTTTATTTTATCTTTAAGAAAATTAGCCATTGAAAAATGGAATAAGAGGTTTAAGATTTTATATTTTTTTGTAAGTGTTGTTGTTGGTGTAAGCACTAGTATTGAGAGAGAAACAAAATTTCCTATTTTTCTGGTGAAGATTTAGCAATAGATTTTACTATTTAGAATAACCCGTTCTAAACAGTGCTATGTTAAAACAAATGTTTAGAAAAATACTATATACTACATAGTAGTAACATGATTCATACAAAATAAAAAATTTTACAACTAAAATATTTTTAAATAACTGCATAATTATAATTTTTTATTATAATATTTATTAAATCAAGATTTTAAAAATATATATTAACTTGTATACAAAGAGATATGCATTATTTAAATTAGAGTCAAACATGATCCAAGTATCAATCATGTGAAATTTTTCTACCTAGTATACCATGTGAAATATATGGCATAGATTAATATAATATGGTAGTTACTTAACAACTAATATATCATGTGATGTATATGATTTAGATCAATATAATATCAAAGTTATCTAACAAAAATTTATTATAAGTTAGTTTGATTATAATAGTTAAGGAAACTAAAAATTTTATTAGACTGTATGATTAATAAAAAAAATGATTTAACTTATTCTTAAAATACATTCTACATTGAAAACTAACACCACTACATGATTTTTAACTATGAAATTACAAGTTTCTGGTAATATTTAAAATTCACAAAAATAACAAATTTTAATAGAATCAGTAAATACTTAGCAAAATTTCTAATGTTTATTATCACTAAAATTCATTAAACATTGTAATATATTTTTTTTTTTTTATTAGTTTCATATTTTCATTACTCATCTAGTGTCTGGGTTATGTTCTGTCTCAAGTTAAGCTCCAGGCTATCAAAATTTATATTTTGTCAATAAATTTTATAATTTTATACATAAATTATGCTTTCAGTACTTTGGTTTTATAATTTTATTATTACTAGTGTCTAAAATCACAATTATACTTATACTTCCATAAATAAAAATGAATTTTTGTATTATGTAAAAAAATATAACTCTAAAATTAATTATTTTTTTCTATAAAATAAAATCAACATATTTAATAGAAACTCTTGTATATATCTTCTCATCAACTCAAGCAAACAAAATAGTTTTAACCCGGTAAAAGAAACACAAATTGATTATACTTTCTTTTTTTCAAAAATAAATATTCATGATAAAAACTATGAAGACAGAGGTAAAATAAACAATTAAATTTAACATATTCTACCCTTATTAACCTATTTGATTTAAGTAGAATTAAACTCAAATCTTTTATAAATAAGTTTTTTAATAGAATGAATTGGCAATAAACTCATGAATATTTAGCGCTCTAAACAAAATATTTTATTATCAATCAATTTCAGATATTTTCTTTTTTTATATTCAACAGTTCAATGCTAATAAAAATTGAAAATACATAAAAAAAATATGAAGATAAAATTAAATAAATTCAAAACATGATTAATTTGAAATTATATTTAATATTTAATAAAATTTACTGATATATAAATTATGAGTCATGAATGATATAAACAAACTAAAAAAACAACAACCCTAAGTCAGACAGAAACATTTAGTAGATTAGATGAACACATTCATCTCTTGATTAATTAAAAAATTATTTTATTGCAAAAAATAATTCTTAGTAATAAAAATAAGTAAAAGAAACAGAAAACCAGAAGGAATTTTAAAAGAACGAGAAAAATAATAAATAAAAAAATCATCATAGTTCCTAGGTAATATCATGATATCACATTTCTTCCATTTTCCTCCTTCCATTTTCCTCCGGGTCTATAGCTAAGGGTTAAAAAATAACCATGCAAGAAGTTGTATGCTAACTTTGACCTAAAATTTAAGGAATTTGCCTCCAGACATTAGCAGTAGTAATGTAATTAAAGAGACTTTGATCCACTATCATTGCTTAGTGATTTTTCTTTTGCTGTAATTCATACAAAAATATATTTGTAATAAACATTACTTAATAAAAAAAATATTGACAAGAGATTATCTCGTTTTCACCAATAGCTTATTAATTTAATTTCAACTAAGGGATTAACTCATCAAATTTCATTTAATTGTTACTAAAGAATTTTTGTTATTGTAATTTATTGTTACCTAAGAAATTAATCAAACAACAGTACTTAATTAATTGACAAAATAAAAGGATCAGACAAACGTAGTGTTGCAAAATGAGAGAGAAAAAAAAAATGAAATTGTATTCAAGTAAGAAGAACATAAAAACCATGAAAAACTTAACAAAATAATTCTAGTAAGAACATAAAGATAATAGACTAATTTGGTCTTGAAAAATCTTTTTAAAAGAAAAAATTTGAGACGTTAATGATATGTTTGAGTGGATAACAAATTTACTTAATCAAAATATTTTCTAATAATAATTATACAGTATTCAGTTAAAATATGAAATTGCAATCTAATTTAGTGGGTTATATTCAGAAATTAGTTAACAGGGATTAAAATTAATTAGAATATATTTTAAATCATATTTTATAAAATAATGAATCACTAACAAAAAAAAATTATTGAAATATTTATCATATATTAAATTTTATCTATTAAATTTTAATTACATGATTCATAATATTTGTATACACGTGTTACACGGTGAAAGCGGTTATTAAAATTAAATATAAACTTTATAAGATAAATCAATATTAAATTTTTTTTATTTTATAATAATTTTATAATTAATTAAGACTATATTATAATTCTTATTTTTATGTGACAGATATTTTGAATTGCATTAGAAAAAAAATCATCTGAAATTTTATAGATTCATTCTTAAATTAAATTAAAAAAAAAACATTTTCAAACACAATTTAATATTTTTTTATATTTATTTAATCATCACTCACTTTATTAATATACAAGAAGATGTGACATTCATAAATTAAAGTAATTATAAATAAATATTTTTGTGCATAAATTATGCTTTTAGTACTTTGTTTTATAATTTTATTACTATTAGTGTCTAAAGTCACAATACTTATACTTTCATAGATAAAAATGATTTTTTTTATTCTGTGACAAAATATAACTTTAAAATTAACATATTTATCAATTTATTTAAATAAAAATTCATACATTTATCTTTTCATCAACTCAAGCAAACAGAATATTTTTAACCCTGTCAAGAAACACAATTTATTATATTTTCTTTTCTTTACAAATAAATATTTATGACAAAAATGACTTAAATAAAGGTAAAATAAAAGATCATCAAATTTAACAATATTTGACTGTTATCAAATTATTTGGTTTAAGTAGAGTTAAACTCAAATCTCTTGAATGAAATAAGTTTTTTAATAAAATTAATTGCCAATAAACTCATGAATATTTCACATTCTAAACAAAATATTTCATCATCAATCAATTCTAGATATTTTATTCTTTTTATACTCATCAGTTCAATGCTAGTAAAAACTAAAAATATATCAAAAAAATCATGTCTTTGCAAGACAAAGAAAATAACATGAAAATGAAATTAAATTGATTCAAAATATAATTAATTTGAACTTATATTTAATAAAATTTATATATATATAAAATTATGAGATATAAATCATATAAATAAATTAAAAATAAATAACAACAAACAAAAAACACTGAGACAAAAAGAAATAATTTAAACACATTCATCCTTCAATTAATTAAAAAATTATTTTATTGCAAAGAATTTGAGAGTAATAAAAAAAAAAAGTAAAAAAAAAAAAAACATAAAATGAGAAAGAAAATCATCATCTTCCATTTGCAAGGTCACTATAAAATGGTCATCATATCACAACTCGCAGCTTCTCTCTTGGTTTTCATCTTCTAAACTTCCCATGTGTTTCTCTCTTTCTCTCTCCTTTGTTTCATTTTCTTTATAAAACTTTGCAATCGATTTAGCACCTGAATTTGCATTTGCTAATCAAATTAATAACTGTATAAAAAAGTAAGGAAGAAGAAGATAAAGAAAAAAGGGTGGGGAGGCATAGCTAGATAATGAACCTGCCCTCTGTTCTTAATCTCATTGTGCCTCCCCTCAGATCTTAAGATTTGCCATCTGGGTCGTCTTCAATCGGTGGGTTTCCAATGAATCTCGATTGAAGTTTTGATCTTTGTTCAATTGGGTTTGTCTTTGGATCTGTGTCTGGATCTTCGATTATTGAAAAATTTGTTTTTTATTTTTTTTTATAATTTCTTTTTTCAGGAGTGCTTAGTCTTTGAATCCTGATTCACTTATTGGTGATTGTTGATGAAGGATCCGATGTTTCTTAACTGAATCCAACAATTCTATATTTGCATCGTTAATACAGTCTCTCAGATTGTCTTAGTTTAAGGTATTGGTTGTTGTCATGTTTTGTTGTCATAGTTGAGACTTTTTGGGCTTTAACAAATTTGATTGATGATAATGTTATCTTGTCTTGATTTTAGTCTATTCAGATTTGTTTGCATTAAGGATTCTGGGTCTGTCTTGTTCTATAAGAGTCTATGAAAAACAGGAAATGGAAATTTTGCTATAATTAACATTGTTGTGTGCAAGGAATTTGATTGGATATTTGGATCCATCAAAAACATGTCTTTTCTTATTCCATATGCTTTGTCCATTTCTAATGAAGCTGTTACTGTTGCCACTTGCATTTGTAAGTTTTTGAGGGAAAATGGTTAATGGATGAAGTGTGTCTTTTTGCTTGTAGATAAAATGCAATCAGATAATGGAAAGTTATTCATTGGTGGTATATCATGGGACACAAATGAAGAGCGACTCAGGGAGTACTTCAGTACTTATGGGGAGGTTGTGGAAGCAGTGATAATGAAGGATCGGACAACAGGTAGAGCTCGGGGATTCGGTTTCGTTGTTTTTTCTGACCCAGCTGTTGCAGAAATAGTCATAAAAGAGAAGCACAACATTGATGGAAGGATGGTAATTCTTGTTATTCTTCCCTTTTTAAGTCTATGACTTGCATTTTGATATTAATGTTTTCTTCTTCAATTATGCAACTTCAAAAGGTAGGAGTTTTAATGCTGAAATGTACTCTGATTAGTGAAATTTGTTATATTTACAATCTCAATCCTTTCTGAGCTAGATTTAAAAATGGAGCAGGGATAAATTTAGTTTTTTCACATGTTTTATATGCTCTAATCCTTTCACTTTTGTTATTATTTTCTTTTCTAATCATCTGTTGTAAGGAGTGATAGATCTTCTTTTCTTTTTCACTGCCCTTATTTATCTTCGATAATCAATACTGTTTCATCTATTGCTAGGTTGAGGCGAAGAAAGCGGTTCCTAGGGATGATCAGAACATACTGAGTAGAAACAGTGGGAGCATCCATGGTTCTCCTGGTCCAGGTCGCACTAGAAAGATATTTGTTGGAGGTTTAGCATCAACAGTGACAGAGAGTGATTTCAGGAAGTACTTCGAACAGTTTGGGACTATAACAGATGTTGTAGTTATGTATGATCACAACACTCAGAGACCAAGAGGTTTTGGATTTATTACTTATGATTCTGAGGAGGCAGTTGACAAGGTCTTACTCAAGACGTTTCATGAATTGAATGGTAAAATGGTTGAGGTCAAGCGAGCAGTTCCCAAGGAGTTATCGCCGGGACCAAGCCGCACTCCACTTGGTGGATATAACTATGGTCTCAGTAGGGTCAATAGTTTCTTAAATGGCTTCACTCAAGGATATACTCCAAGTACTGCTGGAGGCTATGGACTTCGAGCGGATGGTAGATTCAGTCCAGTTGCCGGTGGTCGAAGTGGATTTGCTCCATTTGGGTCAGGTTGTGGAATTAGCATGAATTTTGAGCCTGGTTTGAATGCTGGATTTGGGGGGAATGCAAATTTCAATAGCAGTCTTAGCTATGGTCGGGGAGTAAATCCTTATTTTATTGGCAACTCCAATAGGTTTGGCAGTCCTGTTGGATATGACAGTGGCAATGGAGGAAACAATTCTTTCTTCAGTTCCGTGACTCGAAATTTGTGGGGTAATGGTGGTCTGAGTTATGGAACAAGTTCTGCCAATTCCAATGCATACATTGGATCTGGAAGTGGGAGTGTTGGAGGGAACTCATTTGGCAACACTGGAGTCAACTGGGGTTCTTCAGCAATTTCTGGCCAGGGAGGGGGGAACAATATGTCACAAAATAGTGGCAACCTGGGATATGGAGGTGGTGACAACAATTATGGTTTGGGGACTGGAGGGTATGGAAGAAGCACTGGCACCACTTTTGCACCAACATCTTCATACTCTGCATCAAATGGTGGTGTGGATGGGGCTTTTTCAGACTTTTACAACAATAGTTCAGTTTATGGGGATCCCACTTGGCGATCTTCAAACTCTGACAGAGATGGATCTGGTCCCTTTGGTTATGGACTTGGTGGTGCAGCTTCTGATGTTTCTGCCAAGACTTCTCCAGGTTATGTTGGTGGTTATACTGTTAATAAGAGGCAGCCAAATAGGGGTAAGAGTTACAATAATTTTGACAAATGATTTAGATAAATGTCCTCTTCTTATTGCTTGCCATTTTGAGTAAATGTCAGAACCATATTTTATTGATCTCTGACTGTTTTTTTTTTTTCTCTTTGTTAAGTTTGCTGTTATTGTGGAACACCTGTAATTGGTTCTTTGTCCTTTGTTCAACCCATTGGTTTTTGTTGCTTTCCTCTTTTACTTAGATTTAAATAGTTGGGTGAAGTTGTGCATGCATATTTTTGAAAAGCTTGTTTTTCAGAACAGTGTTCATTTGAATGGCATCCAATCACGGTCATTATTTTATTGCTCTGCAGTCATAAGTAATTATCTATGTTTTGAGTTTGTTATACTTTTGTTCCATTTCTCATATTCCCAACTTTATTCCCTTAATTAGAGTATCTGTGTGCTTTCTTTTGTTGTATAAGTAAGCTTCTAGCAGCACTATTACATCTTTAGACAGCCATAATTTTATTCAGACGCCAGCATTTTAACCACATTACTGTAGGTGGTGTCCTCACATTGATATGGTTTTTCTTTCTACTCTTGTATGTTAAAATTGAGAGGTCATGTTGTTTTGAAAAAGTAAGCTTCAAATTAAAAGATAACTATCAATGAAACAAGGAAAGTTAACCTTCATTTGTACACAAGGCTGACTTTCTTTTAGCATGTCTTGGGTCAGTGGTGTAAGATTATAGATGGAGTTTCTACCATACGTGGCAGTAGAATAAAAAAGTGCCAGGTTTGAGGGATGAGAAAAGTAAGCAATGTGGAAAATGTTGATTTATAAAAGAGAATAAGGAGGGTTGTACACTTTCATAAATTATGAAATAGTTTGGATTCTGCTAGAGGCAAGGCTGAACTTTACACATATATTTGTGCTCTGTACACAAATAAGTATTACAATAAATTAAAGTTCTGAAAGAAAAGTATTACTTCATTCATGAACAGAAGTTGTAGCTAAGCCTGTATAACTTGATAAAGGCGAGGTCCCCTTAAAATAAAAGAAGTTGGGTATGGACTTGTGGATTAAAAATCTGCTTGGTTGATGTTTGTGTTTGTGTCGAGTCAGCAGATGGAGAAAAGAAGAAGGAAAAGCAGTTTGTTTCTAAACATGTTGACCAAAATTCCATTGAAGTGTTAGGAATTATCATTGTCATGTATGTAGATGGATATTCAGGGCGTTCTTCAACATTGTTGTGTTAATTTTTTCATGTCTGTCTTTTACAAAACTTGAAATCATGGAAAGAGAACTGGCTTTGGATATTGGTTATAGATGTCTTGTAAGCATCAGACTAGAACTAGTTCTTCAATGTCCATTGTCTGGTTGATTCTAAATGTTTTTCTGAACTTTTTTGATATCTGACTTGGAAATTAGAGTATGTATTTATGACTGATAACTCTCTGTTGCATGACTTGAAATCTACTTTACCCTCTCCCACCTAGAGGGTAATGTAAAATGTTCTACATTCATGATGTTATGCTATAAGCCTATTTCTTTCTAGTTGAGTAGAATATGTTGTACATTATATTCTTCTTGATGATATGTTATACTTTGTTCAAAATTTTCCCACCAATAAATCTCAATTTCTCAAGTCTTGGTAAGTTGCTCGAGTCGTCTTGTATGTCAACACTGATAAACTTTTGTATATTTGCTTCAGGGATCGCTACTTAGGAAGATGGTTTTGATGACACGAACTTGTAGGTGAAGATAATCCAGTGAAGCAGGTGAATTGTGAATTTTGCACACCACTGTTGTTACTGTATTTCGGTTTAAGACGCAACATGTTTGGTTTTCTAGAGCTAACTGGAGTGCCTGTTTTGAGGGTTCAGTTCAGATATAGAGATAGATTACAAGGGAATGTTAAGGCTTGAGTTTTTTGAGTTACTGTTTAGGTTTTGGGATTTGAGTGAGATGTAAAATCTGATTGCGGGATATAGCAGAAGTGTATCATGCATCACTTGGGAGGCAGCAATATAAAAAAAGATGGACAGCATTTCTTTTTCTTTTTTTTTTTTTGGGTAGATTTTTTTGCCTTTAATGTCTTGAAAAGTTGTGGGTTCTTCTTCTTCTCAGGAATTGTTTGTTTCTTCATCCATCATTTTGGTTTGCTTTTAGCAGATTGTGTATCTGAGGTTTTTGTTTATTACTAGTGTGAAACATTGAAGGGATACCCATCTAGGGTCCCGTGAATAAGTTACCATATGTTCTGATTCTTTTTCTAAAGGGGAATATTTTATGCTACAAATTCAAACTTCATGTGATAAACGGATTTATTCTTCCCCATTTGTCTATTTTTCAAATTTTATGGACTATTATTTACTACTATTTTGTTGAACCTGCTTTTAAAGATATTTACAACTTGTAAGCATTATTAATAAAACAATGTTACCAATAAAATATTGTCAGAAAATTAAATAACAGATGAATTCTTTTAGCAAATCAATGAGTATTTGATGTTTACATGACCAATGTTTACTATATAGTCAATGCTCTGGTGTCAAATAAGAAGTTAGATAGCAACGGTTGGGTGGTTATTCTTGGTGTTAACTAAGAAGTTTAGTCACAGTTTAGTTGTGTTAGTCATCTAATCGTTGTAGCAACTTTACTTTGCAGTTAACTGTAGTATACGTCAATTTACTCACAAAATATATACAAATTTTTCTGTGTATCATAATTGTCTCCTAGATATTTTTCGGTGGATAGTTAGCTATTTAAGGGACTCTAGTTATCATAATCATGATAACATACTTGAGTTCATCTGCATGATGTTGAATAGTTTATGGTCTTGTCATTTAAAAGATGTCTTGGTAGGTTAAGAAAAAATGGTGTTTATAAATTATCTTAAGTCTCAAATTTGAATGAAATACAGAAATTTTTTTAGTGGATGGAACAGAAATGTATGATTTTTTTGTTAGCAAATGTTTTTTATGGCTTATGTTTCAATTTTAGGATTTGTTTGACTTATCACATTTCATTCAAAATACTTGAAAAGATGGTCAATTGTTATTCTCTTAAAAAGGTATTCTGAACTTTTTAACTTTATAAATATATTTTATTATACGTTGAAAAAAAAAAAAAAAACTCTTATGAGAAAGTTAGTATAACACTTTATAAATATTTTTGACTCAAGCAACACTATCTCTAGTGGAAGATATTTATAGTTTAGACCAAGACCAAGAGAGAGACATATCAAAAGCAAAAGACTTTATAGTAAATTATGCCAGATTCTACTTGCTTTAAATATTTGTCAAAAGAAAATTTCTTCCAAAGCATCATTCAAAACAATATATATATACACTAGAAAAAGAAAAAGATTTATGCTGCCATTTTTGTTGGCTAATTATGGAAAATAATATTACGTGTGAGAAGACATGGATGAAATAAAGTGAAAACCTTCTATATTAGTAAATTTTCTTCTTCCTTAGCCTCTTTCTTCTTCCGTACATGTGTAATCCAAATTTCAATATTTTTATGCCATTTTCAAACCCAAAATGCAGATCACATCCTATCATTTGCCACTATTTCTACATTAGGTGATTTCTCTATAGCTTTGATGGGAAATGAAAAGAAAAAAAGTGGGTATAATTGGATAGTGGGGAACAAGGAGTATCGAATAATATATAATTTCCAACGGAAAGGAATAGACATAGTCTTGTCTTTCAATTCTTCTTTTTGTGTGCTACTTACATGCTTTACTTTTAAGAAAAAAATTTATATATATGTAAACTATAGAAAGTATAGTAATAAAATAATTGATGATAAAATAAGTTTTCTTAATTATCATGTTGTATAAAAATATTAATTAAAATTAAGAAGATTACTTATTTATCATCAATTGTTAAAAATTATATGAATGGAAATGATTTAATTGACACATACCGACAATGTTAAATTTATTTTTTTTACAAAAATAATCTATAATATGTTTATTGTGTTTTATATAAATATCTTAAAAACTAAAATTATTATGGATTTTGATTGAATGATTATATAAAAAGTTTTCCACTAACAATTTATAAGTAAAAAACAAAGGTTGTTAAAAATTATACTAGCAAAGTCTAATTGGGTTGGGTTGAAATAAATTAAAGTGAAAGACAAAACACACATACTAATTTATATAAAAGTAAACATCCCAAGAGCCCAATTAAGATTGAACATGAGAAGGGAAAATGTGGAGGACTCATGAACTTGTTTTATTCTTTTTTTTAAAAAAATAAATTAAAAACACAAGTGAATCCGAGTTGCCACACCAAATATCATAAAAATTACACCCATTTAATTGGCATGAATATGTTGGAATTCTAAATAACTTTATTTCGTAATTAACTGCAATACACAATTAGTTAATGAATCAACTGCATCTTTCTTTCTTTTTCCTTGCTAATTATCTGATTAATCATGTATTTCAGTCGACTAACAAATATTTTTATATTTTTCTCCCCGCCGCCTGAACCTTACATAGTGAGTTAAATTCACATGTCACATTTGAATTATTGCTAAGAAACATTAATGGAAGCTAGCAATATAATAGGCTATGTAATTATGTTTCAAAATCATTAGGATTGCACACCTTGCATTGGACACAAAATTTAATATTAAAAACCAACTTGATCCAAACACAACAACATTGAATGAATGTTAATTGTGTAGATGAATGCCACTTGCATTACTTGCTTTGTCAGAAGTTCCAAGAAGTCCCTCTCTCCTCATTTTATCTTCCTTTGATTTCCTACAGAATACAACCCAAGAGTTCACCTCCAAAGCAATGGAAACTCCAATGAGAGTAGAGAGTCCCATGCAATAAGTCAATTTAGCATAAGACCTGCTAGCTCCCATAACCTCAAACCCCTCGAAAACATTAACGAATCCAAGCACAACACATGAGTATCCAACAAAGTGGTGGTAAGACTTCCAATACTTTCTAAACTTGTTCCTAGCATTTGGTCTAAATAACAATGCCAGAGTCTGCAAAGCACCCAAACAAAACACTGCAATTCCAAGTTTCCTGTGAAGGCTATACTCCACTCCCGGTGACAGTTGCCCCAGCCGAATCCCAATTCCAAAACCCACAGTTCCCACAACGAAACCAAACAGTTGTATTCCTGCATGCATACGTAGTACATACATGCACAATATTTTTAGTCCA
This sequence comes from Hylodesmum podocarpum, assembly GCA_026586105.1. NCBI lineage: Eukaryota > Viridiplantae > Streptophyta > Magnoliopsida > Fabales > Fabaceae > Hylodesmum > Hylodesmum podocarpum. Next base: position 547,649 of record JALJEV010000519.1, on the reverse strand, counting down.
CATTCTTATTAAATCGTTAACCAGTGTGCACAAACAGGTAATTAGGTGAAAAAAATTTGATATACTTACGCAGTTGCAACACAATCAACTAACTTTATGTATGTGTATTTTCTTTTCTTCATATTTTATAATGAAAAATATTTGGTAGATAACTATAATGCGCACATAATTAGATAACTAGTTATAAAATGTGAAGAAAGAAAAATAAACGTATATTTTCTGAGAGAGAGTTGACTGCGTATTACAGTTGGCTACGAAGTAAAGTTATATAGAATATAAAGAGAGAACAATAAGTATATGTATACATAGAAATATGTGTATGTATACATATAGTGAGTTGAATGGTTGACGGCATATTGCAGTTGGTTTAAAACTAATTTTCGTATTGCAGTTATCTACCAAATATTCTTATTTATGAACTATTCTATAAAACAATTTGGTTACTAAATCATTTTAAAAGAAATTGGTTCGGTTTAGATTTTTTGAAAATGATTCTATTTTTTTTTTCACAGCACAATGAAAACTAGTTCGGTAAATTGAATGAACAGTAAAGTAAATGAAGAATATTGTTTATGTTTTATGACCTGCATGAGCATAGAACCAAACTGGACCAAGCGTTTGAATGTGCCTAAGGTAGCGTGCAGTGATGGCTCCCATGGGTAACATGATGCCCCAAGAGACTGCATTGAGAATGCCATGGATGACTCTTAGAGTTGTGAGATCAGTGTGGTGTGGAGCTGAGGATCCTGACAACACATCGAAAGTGGCAATGGAAGAAAGATCAGTGGAAGTTGTTGGATGAATGGTGGGGGAGTACCCCTGAACGTAGAGTCCCCTATTCCAAACAAGGTGTATTTTAGTCTTGTTGGGTTGAAGTTTGACGGTGCCGGAGATTTGTATGGCGGCGCCGTTGTGTACGGTGGCCATTTTGCCGCCGTACATGGTGGCGGTGGAGGAGAGGAGGTGGATGTCAAGTGGCCTAGAGAGTAGTGGTGATTTTTGGAGTTTTACTGTGGGGTCAAGAATATAAGGTAGGAGTATTATTTGGCCTGAGTTTGGGTCAGGGAAGGCTATTAAGGCACGAGTTCCTGTCATTTCAGGGGATGTGGGGTTAATGCCCCATCCAACCCACCCTGAAGGTGATATGAAGGTTCCGAAGAAGACTAGTTCTAAGGTGGAGTTGTGGGGGTGGAATGTCCATGCTATTGAGGCTTGTTGTGTTGGGAGGTTCATGCATTTTTGGAATGTTTTTGTGCTGGTTTCTGTGGTGCAATGGGATGAGAATGCAATGTGGGGAAGGGAACATACAAGGAAGAGATAAAGAATAAGCATGGTGGTGTGAGTGGATGGAGAATTGGAGTGATTCATGAGGAGAGGATGTATGGTTTAATGCTTTTGTTAACACTGCTGTGATTTGTAATAATGTGCTCAGGAGAAGAATGTAAAATCACATTGCAACTTTATTTTGCAGTCAACTATAATATCTAGTTAATTAGTAAACTCAGTCACAAAATATATACACGTATTTATTTCTCTTCACATTTTATATATATACATATTTCTTTCTCTTCACATTTTATAACTGGTTGTCTGCGTATTTCAGTTGTCTATCAAATATTTTTCGTGGCATTACAGGGGAAGGGGAAGAGTGTTTTTCTTGAACAATCTTATTTAAATTAGATAGAATTATTATAAAAAGAAATAGCATTCTTTAAAATATTTTAAGCTAGATTAGATTATGGTAGATAATATAACTCTGAATTTGAGATTTATTAGTTTAACCAATACTTTTGTTAACGAAATTGTGATATGTAATGATGTATTAAGGGGAAGAGTGTTAGTGGCATTATGGAATTTGTTTTTGGCGTGGAGAATGAATAGAGAGTAGTAGTTGGTGCTTGACTTAGAAGGAAAGACAAAGTGGTAAATGTGCGTTTGGTGGAAATGGGACATTGGGATTGGTTCTAAAACTAGTATAGATATAGTGGTGGGAATAGAGGTCAATATATTAAACAAGAAGATATTATTATGTCGAGTGTGGCTACTCCTTTTCATTCTATTCGTTGTCTTCAAGAGATACGGCAGATTGATGTTTGTTTGCATGTTGTGCTTGGCTTTGAAGCTATGCCATAATCATTTAAGTTCAGAAATTTTATCATCAATTTCATTTTTAAGCAAATGACTCTTTAGTCTTTACAAATACTTTATTATGTTTATGGTTTGAATTCCAAATTAGAAAAAAGAAAAGCAAAGTTAAAACGTCTCAATTACAAAAAAAGTAAAAATATTTTATTGGTAAATATTGAGGGTCATTTAAGTCTTGCTCACAACCTGAAAATACATAAACAACTATTAAATATGTAGCTAATAAGTGAATTTATTCATACATATTTATTTTTTTAATAGTTTTTCCTTTTTTTTTTCTTTTTCACATATTTTATAATTAGTTATCGAGTTATTTGAGTATTATAATTGTTTATTAAATATTTTTTATTATATCAAAACAAGCTCAACACCTGCTAGAACGTTTTAGGTGGGTCCAATATAAAACACTAAATTAAATATATGGACAAAAAAAAAAGTTGAATATAAATATAACAGAAAATACAAAATAAGAAAACAATTAATTCCAACAATAAGTGAGTCAAAATCTGTTTTTCTTTCAAGTTATATTTAATTCTTCCAAATAAGCATTACATGTGCCAAAATAAGAACCAAGAACCAACGAGAATTCACATAGCAAAGTGCACTTGGAGAAGAAAGTGGAAGATAATTAAAATATGGGGGGCCAAGCATTCAACATGGAACTTCACAATCATCCAAAGATGTGCATGGATCATCCTTTTGCTGAAGAGCGATTATCTCGCTAATTACTTGTTGTTTATCTGCTTGAAAATGCTCGTCCGCTGAAAAATTAAGAAACAACACAACTAATTAATGCATACCACCAATTAGAAACAGAAATATCATACATTGATTAGAAGTGAAGCAAGATCTTTATACCTTTGTCGCTATTAAACTCATCCAAAAATTGCAAAAGCTTATGTTTGTTTGTAACAAGTACGCTAACAATCTCAGGAGGCTTATGTTGATTTGCAACAAATAGCTGTCAACACCAGAAATTACAATAATTAAATTCAAACTAACTAAGAACGTTCATTCAGAAGAATCTATAAATAAATAAACAACTTTACTTTTTGCAATATCAGTTAACCAGTAAACTCATTCACAGAATATATATATATATATATATATACATATATATATTTTTTTCTCTTCATGACTGGTTGTCTGCGTATTACAATTGTCTACCAAATATTATTCATAAATAAATAAGTACTCTCTCCATTCCACACACCTTGAAAACATGGAAGGCGTCCAATTGAATTGTTTTATTTGAATCCTACAAATTAAGAGGCCAAAAGAGTGAACAAATCATAAGTATTTTTATTTCATGTTTTGCACGTTTATATGAAGAATGTGAGTTTTGGAGAAAGCATTCATACTCTTAGGAGATTCATGAGGATCCTCATATTATCCAACGAGCTCACATACCGAAACATTACAGCAGAATTCGAGCGATCCAATAACATATCCCCTAATAACTGTAACATATTTGATTACTTTGATTAGGACAACAAACACTACGGTTAATAATATAATCAGCCAAACATCATGTATAGAACACTAGAACTTTCAAACGATCTGATTCAATAACATTAACTAAAGACACCTAATGGATCAATATTTTCATTAAATAACTTTACTTCGCAGTCAACTTAAATATGTAATAAATCAACTAACTTATTTAATAAATATATATATATATATATACTTCTTCACATTTTATAACTAGTTATTTAGTTGTCTACGTATTTCAATTATCTACCAAATATTTTTCTTCGTGACTCAAACTTCAAGATTTATCAGTGAACGACAGAAGAAATATTTATACCTTGATAGCAAACCGTCTAGTGAAATAACTAGAGGATTCAAGCAACTGACAGTTATAATCTTTGAAGAACTGAAATATGAAGAGTAAAAAGTTTGAGATGGATGATAATATTTTAAATTACTGATAAAACATATAAAATTTAAAAAGCTATTGTAACTTTATATGAAAACAACCAAATTTGCTTTAGTAGGTAAATTTGTGGACAGTAAAAAAAAAGCTATGACTTCAATTATTCATATTGAGCACATACCCAGTCATAATTTTGTGAAAGAAATTCAGCAACTGTAGATTTATGCCTTGTCAATAGCTCCTGTGTACATCAGTAAGGGGAATGTATCATGCTTAATTTTGTGCTGATGAATTATAAAAGCAAAATAGTGATACTCAGAATTCTATTGGCAAACATTTCAGTAACCAGACATTCATATATTCAAACAATCTGTTGTTATCACTGATCTAAAAATCAGACTTTCATATTCATTTTCTTTTCCACTTTACTTTGTCAACTGCAATAAGCAGTCAACCAGCCAACTGACTCATAGAACATATACATATACGTATTTCTTTCTCTTCACATTTTATAACTGGTTATCCGGATCTTTATATATGTTTACCAGATATTTTTCTTTTCTTTTCAGTTCTTTTTCCATCTTCTCTTTCTTTTTCTCTACCTTTTCCCATCACATCTCTCATTTTCTCAAGAAAAGTGGAAAAAGAATAATTATTCTGTTTACATTTTGATCTGTTTTCCGTTATACAATAACAAACTTCCAAATGTATGCAATATATAGATCATAGATGTCTTGAGCCTTAAATATTTCTTGCAGAGCAAGTAAAAGAATATGTAAATAACGAGAAGCCAATTAACGTATATTTGTGAATGGAAAAACAGAAGATATAGCATAAAAAGAATGCATACTTTAAAAGTTGCAACAACATCTGAAGCTATTTCAAAATTTGGTAGCTGAATATAGTAAAAAAACTTCTTCATGTTCTCTGATTCCAATATATGCCTGAGAAACAAGATGGACAAGAAAAAAGGGAATTAGAAATTTGAATTTCATCACCCTTTGCAACATTTTTTTTAATATCCAAAAAGCAACAAGTATCAAACCTATTGACATAAAGAAAAATTATATATGAGAATCAATTCATGGAGTACCTTGCTACGCACTGGTGGCGTATGAATTCCCTTGCAACCGCACCATATGTCAAAGCAATGTCACCCTCATTTTCATAACTAATTAGATAAACTTTTTGTTAATTCAGGAAAATCAATTATGAAATAAATTCAATGTTGAATTGTTGATACAGCAGAAAAACATACCCATTGATGATCATATCCACGAGATCTAGGTTATTTTCTAGGTACTGAGAAGCAATAAGCTGCGAATTAACTCTCTGCCTTTGCAAGTTTGCAATGACATGAGTTGCATCTTGACGTGCCTACCAACATAGATCAATTCAATTCTCATGCAATCGTGAAAGAGAAATTAAGAAAAAAATGAATAACTAAATTGTTAATTACCCCGAGTTTAAGATTTAATATATAGAGAACGAAAAGGCGAAAAGTATCGTCTCTGAAAAACTCTTTGGTGATTTGAGTACACGCTTCCGGATTTGGCTCCGATTCACCATTTCCAAATAAAACTGTTCTTATTTCTAGTATCGTCTTGTTTAACTCTGAAACCTGCAACAGTACATGTTAAAAATGTATCTACATACATAAACATATATGATTTAAAGAAAATATGGGGTAGACAAACAGCAATACTCGACAACCCGTTATAAATGCGAAGAAAAAAAAAAATATGTACATATATACACGTGTATATTATACGAGAGAGAATTGACTGATTGACTGTATATAGCAATTGGCTGCGTAGTAATGTTGATGATTTAGTTACGAATTCATGCAATTTTATGTGCTTTTTGTGTCGATTTTTATAGAAAATTAATTCAGCTACGCATATGCATATGCATGTGCATGCAAGTAATGACGATGAATCTAATAAAAATAATTGAATGAATTAATAAGTAATAATATATATACCTTCTCATCGCGTTTACTTTCACGGGTGCATGCATCGGAATTGAGGAAGATGATGAGTTCTCGGGCGTGACGAACGAGCTCAACCGGTGTTTTGGGCTTTTGCTTGAAAAGTGATACCTTCATGTTTCTGGGTAATTAGGATTAGGATTAGAATGTTAATGGTGTTAATTAGGGTTTTGGTATTTGCATGTGATTGTTAATATTTGAAGAAGGTGAAAAGAGTTATTTTGGGAAAGAGAAAAGGAAGGTGAGTTATTGACAGCATAAATGTATAAATAAAATAGCAACTTATTAGCAAAGACATCACTTTCTGTTTCTGCAAATCTGACGCATCCCTGCATTCCCTCTCCACTTTCTATTTTTTTGCTGTTATTATTCACAGCTTAGGTTTACACTTTTCATCATTCAATTAATAGTTTAAGACTATACATTTCTTCTTTCTCATGCTGAACTTTTTAATTTTTATTGATATACATAATCTACGTGTTAGTTTATGATATATAGGGGAGTTTTAAATTTGATTATCAATGTATTTGTACACTAAATTTCTTTTATGATATGTAATTTTTTATATCATTGTGATTTTGAATGTGTTTTGAATTATGTTATACATATAATGACTGTATAATAGTTCATAAAATAATATTTTTTTTACAAGCATAATCGAATTATATTGAATGAATCCATCATGGCACAGGATTTGACATGATCTTAAAAAAGGAGACATAAAATTACATTCCTTTAATAAAAAAAAACCACAAAAACTTAGCATCCAACAGAAAGTCTTTAAAATAGACCATTGATATATCCCATTTGTTCTGTGTTGTACCAATTCTTTTATTTTGTCCATCTCTTAGTTCTTTCACAATCAATCAAACACACTTGAATATATGCTCTTGAACAAAGCTTTCGTAATCAAATAAACTTTGACATTGAGTATGTAATTGTATACGATTGCTTATCACTGTAGACTTCAAATACTCCTCGTTTTACAAAGATGGCTTATGTATCTATAACAGAAAAGTAAATAAAAAGGAAAATCATGATACAGTGAAACATTGTGTTAATTAAGCCTATAAAAAAAATTAAAGAACGAGAATGTTAAAACTTATGGAAGATCAATAGATCAAAATAACCATGTTCAGTTGCGATCAAAATAACCAAGAACAATGTGATTTCCATAATAAAACTAGAAATTACCAAAGAACTCTGTGTAACACTAATAAGGAGTTGCCGAATACATCAGCTATACCTAACATGTGAAATGGATTCATCAAAAGAGTTTAATGTGATTTTAGGTAAACAACTGCACTTTGCACTTTACAGATAATTAGTTATGAAACGTGAAAAAAAAAATTAATATAAAAAATATATATATGTATATATATTTTGTGACCCTTCCTATTGAAATTGACTCCAAAATAGAATCAGAGAAAAAAGCATGATAGAGCATAACATTGTGTCAACTAATTCTCTTAAGTTGCACTAGCAGGAGCATTTCCTATATTTTAGGTTTGATATTAGAACATTTAGCATGGTTGGAGTTTCATTGAATTTAATATCTTCAACATTACTTGTTTCTATACCCTCGTATGGTTCACCATTACAGCTGCACATACATATATATAAACAAACAGACAAAAACAAGGTACCACTGGTGCAAAAATGAGTTTCATTTACGATTGTTTTCAGCTTTTAAACCATCGTCGTTATTTTTCTTGTCATTATCTCTTGTCATACACGACAATGGCTGTGAACTGTCATTAGTTTCATAATTTCAATGATAGTTGTAAATAAATTATAATTGATATCTCTTATCAATAATAATTATGTTGATAATCGTCGTTAAAGGTCATAAATTAACAACAAAATTTCATTCTAATCGTCATTATCTGTCCCGAAATGAATAATGGATGTGTCTTAATCATTATTGATATAACTAAATTAACGACGATTATAAAAAGTTGTCGTTGTATGTCAAAGAATAATGACAGTTTGTCATTTTAAACCATCGCTATTTCTAATTTACTTTATTTTTAAAAAAATATTTTAGTCTGATATTTTCTAACTGTGAATATATCTTACTTTAAACCATTTTATAAAAAAAAAAAAAAATTTGACATACGTTAAAAATATAAAAATATAAACCTATTTAATATTTTAAAATAAAATTAAAATTTCTTTTTACGTAATTAAAGAATTTATATTTTTTAATAAATCATTAAATCTACCAAATAATCCTTTGACTTGGCTTAACTTATTTTGTAAAAATAATTGTTTTTATCAACATTGGGTTTTTTTTTTCGAATAAAAAATTATCATTGAGAAATTAATCCATCTCAGAGTAAACATAATTTTATTTACCAATTTTATATATTCAATATTTTTATATTTATCCTAAAATTATCAAAATATAAAAATATAATGTGTATATAAGTCTTTTATCAACATAATTAGATACTATTAATTTATTTTTTCAAACATTTGGTGAATTAGTTTTTCAAACATTTACTTGACACTAGTGCAATCTTTTAAGTATTTTGTCAACATCAAGCAAAATTTTCTAATATCAGGAAATCTTTTAATGTTTGCAAGACTCCTTTAACATCACATATCAAAAAACATAAAATTTATGTGAAAAGATGTTTAAGAGACCAAATAAATAAATAAATTCTTAAAAAAAAACACAATATTCTATTTAGGGGTAGATTTCTACTTTAAAAAGTCTGTCATCACTCTAATTTTAGTGATTTTTATTTAATAATATCTTCTCATTTTTGTCAAATAAATTAAAGGAATTTTTTTTTTGTTTTGTTTTAAATTTCATACAACACCTCAGTTTATCAACCTTATAGGAAATTTTATGATAATGTTTTTGAAATTTAAGAAAATATTAGTACAATATATAAAACTGTATCAGCATAATATTTTTCAAATAAATAGAAAATTTTATAAAATAAAAAAATGTTAATGAAATCTCTTAAAATTTTAAACACTAGTGTAATTTATTTTTAAATTGGGAGCAGTATATATTTTAAAAATTAAAATAAGAATTAGAATAGAGAGAAGGGGCTAAGAGTTTAAGAACCTTCTATTTCCAATTTCCAGTATAAAACAAATAGTTAGAAGAACAGAGTCCAAAATATTTGTTTCAACAGAGACAGAGTGAGTGCAAAGTGCAGAGGCAGAGTAATTGAACCTTAAATTTGAGTCCTTTCGTTGGATCAGGTATGAAATGTTTCCTCTTTTATCACGTCAATTCAAATTTTGTGTTACTTCGCTTTCTTCAGTATCTTATGATTGTTCCTAAACCCGTTATGTACTGGCCACTACCTTGAGTCCCAACTGTTTGATAGAAGTTCCCACTGAAATTTTTTCATTGAGAAATGGGTTCTCTTCATTTTTAAAGTTTTACATATTTTTGGGTTCAGTTGCACTTGTTCCTCATCTTTGCCAGATTTGCCCCTTCCTCGTCGTCTTCTACCTTTGCCTCTCACCACCACTCCCCCAATAATTAAAAATTGTTCTTCCTTTTTCTATACCTTTTCAAGCTTCTTTTTTGTTTTGCCAATTCTAGGGCTCTTACAATATGCTGTTAACAAATCTTTCAGCTTTTGGGTTGTTCCAACTGTTTGTGAATATATCGTTAGATGCATTCTTAAGAAATTTTACATTTTTACATGATATATGTGACCGGTGGAGAAATGTTGAAAGGGGGAAGAGTTTATTTTAGTTGATATTTTGAAATTTCCATTTAACAGATGCTCAAAACCATGAATGAACTTATATTGAAATGCTTCATGCTTGGCTTTTTGTTTAATATACACTTTTTCTAATGTGGTTGACAGTTTATAATTTGTTTGAAATAATTTTTGGTTTCTTGAGTTATATTCATTTTGGTAATATCCTTTGAGTTATATGTCATATGCCGAAAGAAAAAATATTTGATAGACAACTGTAATACCCAGACAATCAGACAACTAGTTATAGAGAGAAATATGTATATGTATACGAGTGAATTGACTGGTTGATTTCGTATTGCAGTTAATTGCGAAGTAAAGTTGATGCCGAAAATATGACATGAAAAAGTGATTTTTTTTTAAAAAGCTTATATATTTATATTAACAAGGAATATATATTGTGAAACAGATATGGTTATCCCACCTCCAGTGAGGCCTCCCAGGATTACACAATTTCTCAAACCTTATGTCCTGAGGATGCATTTTACCAATAAGTATGTGAGTGCACAGGTGATTCATACCCCAACTGCTACTGTAGCCTCTTCTGCAAGCTCACAGGAGAAAGCCTTGAGATCAAGCATGGAAACTAGTCGCGATGTGGCTGCAGCTGCAAAGATTGGGAAGATACTAGCAGAACGCCTCTTGCTTAAGGACATACCTGCTGTTTCTGTTCACTTGAAGAGAGAACAGAAGTATCATGGTAAGGTTAAAGCGGTTATTGATTCTCTCAGGGAAGCTGGTGTTAAGCTGCTTTAAGTTACGATTGTGTGTGTTTGACTGTACCTCAGAGAGAACAATTTTGTTGGATCTTTGTCTTCAATTTTATCTTTAAGTTGTCATCGTAACAGGAAGTTACTCATTGAACATATTTCTCTATGACCCTAGTTAATGACTTTACTAGAAATAAGATGATTGTTGATGCTTGCTTGGAGTATTTGTTTTACTCATTTTGAACTTTCAAATGCAGTTCCAAATCCAATGTCAATCCTGTCTCTGGTCATTGGCATGAACTGAATAGGTATTCAAATGCACCCTTAATTATCTTTTGCCTAAGACAATAAAATTGCTTAAAGGGCAGTAATTCGCTCACCAAAGTGGTAGATAGACATAGACTAATAGGGCAGTGCTCTCTTCTTTGGATCCTTACACCAAGATGTTGCAGTGCTCTTCTGCTACTTGACCTACTTAATTAGAACACGTTACAGGAACATTTGAAATGCACGAAGGTAAAACAAGATAGCTACATGAAACAGTAAGGTGACTGCACTTTAGAAACAACTTTACTTAACAGTCAACTGCAATACACAGCCAGCTAGCTAATTTACTCAAAGAACATATACATATTTTTCTCTCTTCACATTTTGTAATTAGTTGTCTAGTTGTCCGTGTATTACAATAGTCTACTAAATATTTTTCCTTTAAAATTGGTTATTACTTGGATGTATCATCCCGTATATCCTGTTTGGGATGACTTCATCATAATGCTTGCAAAAGTACAGACAATTTGCAGCTGAGGCTGATAAGAAACATTTACACAGAAATCAAGAAATTGCACCTTCAGTAGCGCCATGAATGGTGCATGGATTAAAACATAGCCTGCTTCTCGTAGTGGAATGACTTGTGATTTGCATGTTGAAGATATTTTTATGGATAATGTTACCAATGCGATATTTATAAACTAGCAATATTACCTCGATGATCGATTACAAGCACATGTACATAAAAATGATACATGTTAAACACAGGCATTCAGTTAGTGTTTAGTATTGCTATTGTTCACATGTACATATACTAGTAAACTTCGCTACGTCTCTTTAGGTTTCCTCTTGCATTAAAATTAGCAATGCCATTCAAAGTTAAATATCAATTGAATAAATTATAATTTATCATAAAGAATACATTTCTTCATTTTTTATTTTTATTTTTTTACTTTTTTACTTGTGTTTGAGAGTCAAAGAAAGCAAAATCCAGAAAGAAATTACAAACGAGCAAAGGCAATCTGACAGTACTCTAACCCCTTTCCTTTCAATTTTTTTAAGATGTGTTTATCTTTTTTAAATATTTCAATTTGCCATCTATGATTTTTAATAAAATTAATGTAATATTTTAATCAAATAATATTATTTTATCATAAAATTGCATAATTGATAATTATTTTGATGAACAGTCATTTGATATTATTTTGATGTATTATCACTTAATTTACAATTATTTAATTTAATCTCTAAACTTGATCATTTAATTAAATTTTAATCTTTATACCTAATTTTAACATTATAATGACAATTCATGATTAAATTCACAGATTAAAAAACGATAAAAACTATAGGATTAGAGTAAATAATTGATTAACTTTTTAGGGATTTTATTTAAAGAAAAAATTATTACTTCTAAAAAACAACACTAATTCACACTTTAAGGAACCAAAATAATTATTTACCATTAATAATTCTCTTAAACAAATTTCATAAAACGGGGTAGTATTCCTTAGGAATTTTCTTTTGGGCTTTGCCCCCAAAACTAGACGTCCAAACTAGAAACTTTGAAGTGTTGGAATTGCATATAAAAATTATGTTCAGCACATTCAAATGGAGGTTAGCATGAAAAAATAATAACAACAATAAGATAGAAACATATTTGCAGTGAATCCCAAAATTTTGATCTATGCAGCACACTTGAGCAGCACAGGAAGAAAGACTACAACTCATTATTGTATCAAGACGCAGATTGAGATGTATTCTTCTTGTAGTTCCCGAATCTACGAGCGATACCAGAATCAGATAGGGTGTCCCATACCTACAAATCATAAGTTACAACAATCAATTTCACACAAAGAATGACAAGGATCAAAGAGCAAAAAAATTTTGTTCATAGCTACTTCTAACTTACGTGCAATTTTCCCTTTGAGCCTCCTACAGCCAACAAGAATGGGTTGTCCTCTGAGAACGAAATTTTAAAGATAGCTCCCTAACACACAATAAAAAGGAGAACTCATCAGTGTGAATTTAACAAATATATTATGATTGGTAGAAATTTTCCCATTAGATATGTGTTAAAGAAAAAGGACTTACTGCTTTAGGAGAATTAGATGCTACGCAGGAGGGTTGGTTGTTCGACAAATCCCAAAGCTTTATCTGTGACAAACAATAGTTTCCAAATGAGATGAATTCCAATCTGCAAAGTAGAATATAGAAGAAAATAACAAAATTGAATTCACTATTACCGTTTTGTCCATAGATCCAGTGGCAAGAAGCTGCATGAAGTCATGTCAACAGAGCTCAGTTAAAACTAGTGTACATATAATCAGTCAGTATTTTACCAAAATGTTTAAGATACATATACGTACATTAGGTGCCGATGGATTATAGGAGACTGAGGTAACAGCTTTGTCATGTGCATGAAGTGTAAAAGTAGAACTTAGATCAGATGAGGAATCAGAGTTGGCAGTCCGAATATCAAAACCCTTGACAGTGCCATCTTCAAGACTCACCTAACAGAACAATCAAATAACTATTAGTGAACTAATGCCTGTGCATCCACGAAATGAAAATTCAAATTTGATTTTACAGAATAAAAATTGGCCCCACTCCCACCCAAAAACCCATTTTAGTTAAAGCTATTATGCAACAAGTGTCCTTAAGAAATCAAGAGTGGGAAGTTTTTTATTCGGAAATGTGATAGTGCACTCTCCCGTGATTTCTGTGAAACTTTACATGTCCTTAGGGAACTCTCCTCCTTTGATTTCCTAACTAATGCCTTTAGAACACTGGTTAGCAAGATCCTAAACTAAATAATCATAAAAGAAAATCATACTGGGAAGTCGGTGGCTAAAAAGAATGTTGGTAATTATTTTATCAAAAAACTGTAAACAAATAGAAGTAATGTTAGTAATCTTGTTTTAGAAATAACTACAGCATACCACAAAAGAGTGCTCAGTGTGCGGATCCCATGCCAAGCTCTCTACATCAGCTGTGACTGACCATTTATAGCCAGAATGTGATGGCATCCTTCCATCCTTCTGCAAAGTGTTATAGCTATAAACATTAGATAACTATATATGAATTTTAACCAAACAAAAAAAACCAAGATTTTAAATGGAATGCCATTTCTAGCGCAAGTACACAACCAAAATGTACAGTATAATAAGTAATCTATGGCATAGAAAATACAGAAAAGCTGAGAACCAGGGCATATTGGATCATTACCAAGACAACAGTATGATCGAATGAACCACTAAGAAGAACCTGTGGTGCATGATGATTCCAAGCAACTGCTTGAACCTGTGAGAATAGATGGATAAAACTGAAAGACATCAGGAAATTTATTGACTCAAATATTTTAAGTTGTGACTGATCATAATAATAATAATAAAAGAACATTGTATCAAATGATTCAACTAAGGACGAGAGAATCCTTTCCCTTATCCACAATGCAGTAGAACTACCATCAATCAATAGATGAATTAAATCATATCTCTGAAGTTATAAATTATAAAATAACTTTAACAAAGCTTGTCAGCATGAATAGCAAAGAGTATATTTCATCAATAAAATGAATGACATCATGATAAAAACAAATTATACTCTAGCTAATTTCTTGCCTTGTCTGTGTGATGCTCCATTGTAATATCACACTTCCCAGCAACCACATCCCAAATCTTCACTCGCTTGTCAGCACTGGCACTTGCTAGTATATTCCTTTTTTTAAGAATAGATGTCAAGAGAAATGTCATCAAAGTGAGTTAAAAAGTGTGTGCATAAAAACATACATAAATCCTTTAGGATCAAGAAAGCATCCAGTAGAGGAAATAAAAGCAGAATCCAGTTTTAATTGAACAAACCTGTACTCCTTATTCCAAGCAAGACCAAGCACCGAGTCAGTGTGACTGTCAACTTTGTATTTGATTGATTTCTACAACAACAAAAAAAAACTACATTTAATTTTCAAAGAGCATAAAACTTGCAAACAGAACAACATATGCAATTTCCACAAATAAATCATAATTACATATGCTGCCATTTGAGGTAATAACATAATTCCAAGGGGACTGAAATTGACAAGAAAGTAGAACAAACCTTTTTCCCCTTTTTCTTTTTCTCTTCAACTCCACCCAAAACCACAGATGGTTGCACTTCATCAATCTGAGACCAAAGGAAAACTATAAGGTATTCTTCAAAAAAATATCTCACCTTTTGTATATGAAGTTTCAGACAGCACTGTTAGATTTATATACTCAATCCACTTACAACATCAAGGTCCCAAATTTCTATGGAAGGTTCCATTGACCCAACAGCTATGAAGTTCCCTGCAATCATAATGAAATTATATTAAGCTAATAAGATAAAGCAAAGATATGAAGCAGGTATTAAGTAAAATTTTAAGCACAAATTGCAATGGTGGTGATTTCAGGTAATCCAAACCCAGAAACAGTTACTCATGCTTTGAAGATTTTTTTTAATGGTATAAACAACAAAACTTTTGACCAACAACATCCACCAATTAATTGCCGCACTGTGGAGGGAAAAAAGCTCAGTTGCACAAAACAAAGTCAACACAAATATAAATGCCAGAGGTATTATGCAAAGGACTCATGGTCTCAACCTCTTTCTCCTTCTTTAAGGGGGCAATCCAGCCAAGCTGTGCAGAGAGGAAATGCTGGAATAATGATATTATGGTGAGGATACATGTTCCTTTCACTAGAATCAGCGTCCTCAAGTACCCAAACCTGGCAGTGCAGAAACAAATGAACCATAATTACCCTTTATCGAATTCGAAAGAAAGCGGAGCATCTGCATGATATACCATAACCTGACTTCACAACTCAAAAAAACAATAAACTTGCCTCAAGATAACTGACATCATCCTCAGTACATGCATAAACTATGACAGAATCAGTTGGATTAATTATCATATCTTCAACTTCTTCAGAATCATCCTCCTGAATCATCATAACAACGTAAGACAATAACAACACACATCCCTCATAACAACAAAACTGCAAACATGGAAACTTACCCCTTTATCCTTGATATATGGATCCAAGTCGTTACTCGGATAATAAAGATCACCAATCCCCGAACTAAATAACTCAACTCCTAAATAACAAGTAAAGATATAAATACAAATCATAAATACAACGTTTCAATGATCATATACATATACATATACCTATTTGAAGATACACAGAGATATAAAACTATAAATGCAGTTCCTTGTATGGTTACTTTTAATCCTATTCACCTATTACGAATTGAATTTTCACAGCGATAATCAGCGTAAGAAATATTTACAGTGAAACTCTAATAAACTTCGTTTAGGTTATGTTGTATACCATCATCTTCATCATCATAACGGTCCATGTCAAGGTCCTTGAAAGCGAGGGTAATATCGTCAGTGTACCCGGTGGAAGACTTGCCAACAGCGTCGGCAACGCTTAACGCTTTGGCAACCTCATCGTCAGCATCTTCATTCTCACTGTCACCGCTACAAATCAAAATAAAATCAGTAAAAATTAGTTAGGGTTTCACTTCAGAACGGTATAATTTGATTCGATGAGTTTATTGAAACCTCGTGGTTGTGTGATTAGCAATTAATTCTTGAATATCCTCTTCAGGAGGAGGTTCAGCCACGACAGGTTCCGACTTCGAAACCCCTTTCGGCACCCACGAAATCGCCGATATCATATTTGTTACAGTTTCAGTCACGACGCAACTCCGATGTAGTAAGTAGCAGCAGCACGAGATAGTAGAAGGTTTAGGAGAAAGAAGAAGAAGGAGAAGAACCCTTAAAAGGTATCAAATAATGGGCCTTGGCCCAATACGGCCCAATTAGGCCTAACTTTTTATTATTATTTAAGACTCGGCCCAAATTAAGTTTTTCTCTGAAATCCCGCTAAACCACCCGAATCCGAGTTTCTTCTCACCGTGCAGCGTCGTTTTGATGCTTGTGTGATGTGAGTGCATCTTCAACCTCGGTTCAACTGCATTTCTTTTTTTCTTCTTAGTTATTCACCAAGCTCAGTTAGACGCTACTGAACTCTATTAGGTTTTTCTGCTTCGTTTGTGTTCTGTTTGCGAAATATGCTATGCCGCATTTTCACGAAGCTTGATCTCGATAGCTGCTGAATCGAATAATATACAGTTTTCATCTTCTTAAACTAAGAACGCATGTGTTGTATGATGTAGATGAATTGCATATTTGTTTTTATTTCGCGCCTCTGTTGTAATTTTTTTTTTTTTTAAGTTCATCTAAGAGGTAAATTTAAACCTGTATAGTTTGTTCATGAATTTTTTCTATCATTGGTTGATTTATAATAGTTCCATGTGCTTAATCTTCTTCTTATTTTTTATTTTGCTGTTTTAGATAATACAGCAAGGAATTGCGTTCAAATTTCGATATTCAGTGTCACTTTGACCTAGCTGTGTGATGGAATGCGAGGTTGGAGGTGTGTCTGATTCGTGCATTCTGCATACTTGCAAGAGAAGAAGGGTATATAAAGGGTGCATTGGTTCGTTCAATGATATGGTGACAGAAACTGCAGGTTCCATACATAAATTGAACTCTCCGGGTTATTATACTGAACCTTCTCTGAATGAATTGGTGGCCCGGGAACGAGTTGAACCGGGTTATTGTGGCCGTGTTCCGAATTTCACTGTTGGGAGATTTGGTTATGGATATGTTAGGTTTCTTAATGAGACTGATGTGAGGGGGTTGCATATAGATGAAATTGTTGAGTTTCATAGACACGAGATAGTTGTATATGGTGATGAAAATGATAAACCGGCTGTCGGTCAGGGTTTGAACAAGGCAGCTGAAGTTGTTTTGGTAGTAGACAATGAAATATTGAAGTCTAAGGAGGGGAAGGAAGATGTCCTGGTGAAGAAATTAAAACAAATTACAGAGAGACAGGGAGCACAGTTTATTTCCTTTGATCTAGTAACTGGTGAGTGGAAATTCTTAGTTGAACACTTCAGCAGATTTGGGTTTAGTGATGATGATGAGGAAGACATTGTTATGGATGATGCTGAGATATATGATGTTGAGAAAGAATCACCCTCAAATACCAGTGATGTGGAGCTTTCTCATTCTCTTCCTTCTCATCTTAGACTTGATCCTGTTAAAATGAAAGAAATGAGATTATTGATGTTTCCTGATGAAGAAGAGGTAGAGGACTTACGTCACAATTCATCTTCTGGGAAGCAGTATGTGAGGCCATTACAAAGCTCTGCTCAGGCAATCAACCATCGACACACCCCTCCAGTTGCTCGAAAAACCCCATTTCCACTGCTTGAGTATAGACATGGGAATTTTGATACAAATTCTCCTGGAGGCATTTTGATGGTTCAGCAAAATAATAAGGGCATGCCTCTTAGGACAATAAAATCACAAGGTTTTAAACTAGACCTCAAACATGAAACTCCAGTATCTGGAAACTATGCTCGCAATGTAGTTGATGCTGGTCTTTTTATGGGTAAGTCATTTCGAGTTGGGTGGGGACCAAATGGCATTCTAGTACACAGTGGTGCACCAGTAGGAAGCAGTGGTAATCACATGTTATCATCTGTTGTCAATTTGGAGAAAGTTGCTTTTGACAATGTAGTCAGGGATGAAAATAAAAAAGTGAGTGAGGAACTTATTGACCATGCTTTGGTATCTCCATTAAGTTATCACAAAGGAATGAACCATGTGTTTAAAGAAGTTGAAATTGGTCCCTGCAAGTTGACACTTCAAAAGCTTGAAGCTAGTCGCACAACCTTGTCTGAGATTTCTCAGCAGTACTGTGATCTTATTGAGAGGCAACTTAGTGTTCCTGGGTTATCTTCCTCTTCTCGTTTGGGTTTGACGCATCAAGTAATGACCTGGGAGTTAATTAGAGTTCTTTTTTCTGAAAGAGAACAAAAAGCTCAATTAGAATCTTTGGGTGCTGACAATGAGGAAGATATGATGCAGGATATGAAGGAATTTGGTCAAGATGTTGACCAAGAAGCACTCCCTCTTATGAGGAGGGCAGAGTTTAGTTATTGGTTGCGAGAGAGTGTCACCTATCATGTTCAAAATCAAATAAGCTCTCTAAATGATTCTGATTATCTGCAAAATATTTTTGTACTCCTCACTGGGCGGCAACTGGATGACGCAGTGCAACTGGCTGTCTCCAAAGGAGACGTGAGATTGGCTTGTTTATTAGGTCAGGCTGGTGGTTCTACTGTTAATCGCTCTGACATTGCTAGGCAACTTGATATTTGGAGAAATAAGGGGCTGGATTTTAGTTTCATTGAAACTGACAGATTGAGAGTCTATGAATTGCTTGCAGGAAATATTCATGATGCTTTGCATGATGTCAAAATTGACTGGAGGAGGTTCTTAGGTTTATTAATGTGGTACAAATTACAACCTAACACAACATTACCCATTGCTTTTCAGACTTATAAACATTTTCTTGACAAGGGAACAGCTCCATATCCTGTTCCCCTATATATTGACGAGGGAACATCAGAGGAGGCTGTCAGTTGGAACACAGATAAGCACTTTGACATTTCATTCTATCTAATGCTTCTTCATGCTAGTCAAGAGACTAAATTTAGCTTTCTGAAGGCTATGTTTAGTGCATTCTCTTCTACTCCTGATCCACTTGATTATCATATGATTTGGCATCAACGTGCAATCTTGGAAGCTGTTGGTGTTATCAAGTCTAATGATCTTCATATTCTAGACATGGCATTTGTGTCTCAGCTGCTGTGCTTGGGGAAGTGTCATTGGGCCATATATGTGGTCCTTCACTTACCCCTTCGTGAAGATTATCCATATCTTCATATAAATCTGATTCGGGAGATATTGTTCCAATACTGTGAAACTTGGAGTTCAGATGAATCTCAGCAACAGTTCATTGAGGATTTAGGTATTCCCACAGACTGGATGCACGAGGCTTTGGTATGTAACATCTGTTTATTTCTTTTATTTTTGATAAAAAGAATATCAATGACATACTTTAATTTGTGGCAGTACCATTTTAACTCCATCTTTCTCTCATACCATGTTTGGATGATAGATAATGAGAGGAATGGAAAAGGAATTAGGGGAAAGGGAACTCATACAAACTCATTATGATCAATTTATGACAACTGAATTAAATTGTTGTCCTGTTGTTCTTTACTGATATTGATTAATGGGCTATGCTGATGCTTGAAATGTCACAAAAATTTGTATTTTTCTGTACGTGGCTCTTATTCTTCTTTGAATGATTTTGCTGTGGCGGTGCAGGCAATTTATTATAATTATAATGGGGATCACTCAAAGGCCCTTGAGCAATATCTTCAGTGTGCAAATTGGCAGAAAGCTCATACTATTTTTATAACTTCAGTTGCTCATAGGTTATTTTTGCAAGGTAAGTTGTGTGTATATTGCTTGATAAAAAATACTACTAAATTATTCTAAAATTCTTGCAATATTTTTTTAATTATCTCTGGGGTTTTGTTTTGACCAATACTTTTTATAATTTTTGTGAATCGTACGTGGACTAGATTTTCTTAGTATTTGAACATCTCTCATAAATACCCATTAGCTTGTTTCCGCATTGACAGCTCTTCCTAATTCTCCAATTGTGGGGTATGGTTTTCCGTTCTAAATGGTATATTTTAAAAGAGCTTGTTCATCCAAGGTCTGGGCCTTTCCAACAGATATAAAACTGTCAATGCGAACTTGAATGGCACGTAAGGGAACTTCTAGAACTTACATTATTCATATAGTATCCTAACAGAACCTTTATTTCCTCATGATTAGATGAAATCATCTAAAAACAAATCTCTACATGAAACTTCAATAAAATATTATTAGTTGTTAACCTGCCCCTATTCTGTCCTGTATTGTCACAACTTTAGATACTGAAAATTGTTTTATGAATACATACTCCTTTTCAATAGCAGAAAATTAGTTATTTTATTTTTCTTAATTCCAGATAATTACTTCATTTAATCTTGTGCAGCAAAACATGTTGAAATATGGAGGATAGCAACTTCCATGGAGGATCATAAATCTGAAATTGAAAACTGGGAGTTGGGAGCTGGAATTTATATTTCATTTTATTTGATGAAAAACTCACTTCAGGGTGATACCAATGCCATGAACGAATTGGTATGTAAATTTATTGAAGAGGATCATCTCTCATTCCCTCTTATCATTTATGTGAACAATGGTTGTTACTTAATGTCTTGATCAAGTCACAGTTTCATTGTAATGTAAAGTATAATTAAAAGTTGAACAAGTTTGATCATGAACTTGAAACGCGGAATTGCTACACTACATTGTGAATTTATCATTCCAAGTGATGATATTTTGGGGGCACAACTGCATATTCTGTGGTACAGAAGACACTGATGCCTGTTACCCTGTCATTTGAAATGCTTGTGGTTACTACAATCTTTACATGAGATGATCTTTTGATAGGCTTAAAAACAAGATTTATTAAGTCAGGTTTCAGTTATGATATTTTTGGTGGTATAGTTCATGAAACAAAATTGTTATGGAATTGACAGCCATGACATTTTCTTTGTTTGCTAGATCAGGAGAGTCGATACTCACTGTGATTTCAATTTTTAGAGATTGGGGCACTACTCCTCCTTTATTTAATTTCTCAATTAAAGTCATATAATTTCTTGTTTCAGGATTCACTTGAGAGTAAAAATGCTGCTTGTCAGGATTTTGTCAGTCAGCTAAATGAATCCCTGGCAGTTTGGGGTTGCAGATTACCAATTGATGCAAGGTACATCTTGTCCTTTATAGTGCCTGGAAAAATGTTTTCTGTAACTGCTTGTTTCATATTCTGATTTTATAGGCTAGCGAATATACTTATCCAAAACCATTTTCTCGTAACCGGACATTTTAATTATATACAGAGAGAAACAAAATGTGATAACACTGTAGTATATTTACACTCATACTTCCTTGTGTTATTGAATTTGGTTTTGCAGTTTAGTTTCTACATCGAAACCACAAATCTTTATCCCAATAAATTCAGCACATGTATCTTATGACAAGTCAATTCATTTAGTTGCCATGTTTACTATGTGATGGACCATCCATTTATAGAGTTTTTAATTGCCAATATTGACTTTGACTGCTGATTTTGCAGGGTGGTGTATTCAAGAATGGCAGATGAGATATGTGATTTGTTGCTATCAACTGTAGGTGAGGGTGCTACCTGTGATGAACAGTTTAACTGCTTTGACACTGCTTTCAGTGCTCCCATTCCAGAAGACCTACGTTCTAGTCACTTGCAGGATGCAGTGTATCTTTTTACCAGCTTTCTCTCTGAGGTTGCTATGTAATTCCACAATCTGCCTTTTACTGTCAGATATTACAGTCAAATCAGAACAGAACTTGAATATGTTTGCAAGGCAGGATTTTGATCTGTGTGTGATTCGTGACATTTGTGCGTTTTCTTATCTTGGTGTTGTATGATTAGTATGAGATGCCGCTAAATAACATTAATTAATTTTCCTGTTTGCCAACTGAATTTCCACATGTCTTGATCACAAGGAACTGAGAACTGAATTCTGAAATTGAATAAATTGAGAATTGAATATTCTGAATTTCAACTTGCGTGCCACATTTTGATGAAAATTTTAACTCAAAAGTCAAATGGTTGAGGATCGTTCCATGTGATGGAACAACTATGCAAACAATCGTTCCATGTGATGGAACAACTATGCAAACAATCGTTCAGCTAATTATAAAATGTGAAGAATTAAAAAATATTTAATAAAAGAAAAAAAAAATTTATAAAAGAAATGTGTCTTATGAGTGAAATGATTACTTGAATGTTTAATGTATATGGCTACTTACTGCCTACCGTAGTTGGGAAATAAAACTCATCGCAAATTACAATATGTCTTTAACAACAAGTTTGTGGCATTTGTTTATCTATTTTTAATTGTGACAGGATCATTTAAACTTAAACTTTATACGTAGATAGAAGGGCGATTTTTAAGGCTTAATATACATTTTATTCTAGAAAATTTAATGCTTTTTTTATTTTTAAATTTTGTAAATGAAATTCCTTTTTAATTTTTAATCTTTCTAAATATTTCAATTTTTAATCTTTATATTTTTTTCTTTTTTATTTTTGAAGTTTATTTCTTTTTCGTATTAAAAATATACAAAGATCAAAATCGAAATAATTTTGAAATTACAGGAATCAGATAAAAAAAAACTTTCAAGAAAGAAAAATAAAAAAAAATATTAAATTATTAGGACCAAAATTATGTTAAGCCCCTTTTTATACGAAGTTAAAACGCAACAAAGGTTTAGTTTATAATGTAAATTAAGAAACAAAATAGCTAAAAAAATGTGGAGATAAAAGTTAGATATCACCGTTATAAAAGTTATTGATAATATATTAATACAATAAAAAAAATCCGATTTAACATAAATCTTTGAAAGTGATTTTAAAGCGAACATAATATAAAAAGTCTTAAATTACAACTTTTTAGTTTTTTCTTTTTTCTGAATAATGAAATAGAATCTTCATTTTATTCTGTTATAAAATAAAATTATTTTATTTTATCTTATTAGGTCTTAATTCACTTCTTTTCATCTTTTTCTGTAATTTCAAATTTGACTAAAAATGGTACAAGTCTTGAAAGAAAAGTATATAACAAAATAAAAATTTAAGTAAATACTCGTAATATAAAATAGTTCTACCCAATCATTAGATTACAAATTAATCACAGTGACATCAAATCAATAGTGACCGAATAATTATGTAAAACACTTTAATTCTTAATACATGAACTTTTTCTTATAAAACAACATGACATTGAATAAATTAATAAGTTTTCAAAACCTTACATTTCAATTGAAGGAACACTAATAAATTTGAGACAAAGATAAATTGAACATTTTTTTTTTTGCCAGCAAATCATATTCAACCACAAAACATGAATACTTTAATGATATATAAAACACAAATTTAATACATATTAAGACTAAGCAAATTAAACGTACATTTGGCACTAACACTCCCTCCTTTTATTCATGAGCCGTAACATTATTGGACATTCATTTATCTCTTCTTATCTTCTTTATCTCACTTTTTCTTACACCATATCATTTATTACATGTGTATATATATATATTATCTTTTTCTTTCTTTCTTCAATAACATTTAAGTGCCACAAACTAAATTTTTGCACTATTTCGTAGAGTAGTATTAGGTTTCCAGAAGAGACAATTAGTAAACACTTGAGGCACATGCAGTAGGTTATATTTCATCATCCCAGAGATCAGTGAGGTTTGGCTTGGTGGGTCCATTGATCAAACGAGTCTGGCTAATTTGACTGATTTTTTTATGATCTTCTTGTGTTAATGCCCAGTCAAATATTTGCAAATTTTGTTGCATCCTTTTCTTATCATAACTCTTTGGTACGAAAGTGACTCCTTGCTCATAAAGCCACCTAAGACTAATCTGTGCTATAGACTTTCCATGACTCTCAGCAATCTCTTTCAACACATCATTCTCCATCACTTCATTTCGACCTTTACTCGCACCTTTCCTTAGAGGAGAGAACGCAGTTATCACTATCCCATTTTCTTTGCAAAACTCTCTTAGCTTCTTCTGTTGCCATGCAAGGTTCATCTCCACCTGTAGCAGTAGTAGTTATATTATATATATTCATCACTCATCATTCATTCACATATATTAACATAGAATAATACCAAGAAAAAATGTTTGATACACAGTTACAATATAAAGATAACCAGACAATCATCGTTCATCGTTCATTCACATATATTAACATAGAATAATACTAACAAAAATATTTGGTAGACAACAATAATACGTAGATCAACAGATATAAAATGTGAAGAGAAAGAAACATGTATATGTATAATATTTGATAGACAACTGCAATACGTATACAACCAAACAACCAGTTATAAAATATGAAGAGAGAAATATGTATATATATATATGTATATATTATGTGAGTGAGTTGACTGTTTAGCTCAGTATTGCAGTTGGCTCAGAAAAAAAGTTGAACACTACAACACAAGCATAGACTAAGACTTATTATTACTTGATTGACCACAGGAGGAATGGTAGCAACAGAAAGCAGATTCTGAAGCTTCTTGACAGAAAAATTGCTGACACCAATGGCTCTAGTGAGGCCAAGTTTTTGACACTCTTCCATGGCTTGCCACACACCCTTGACATCAAAAGGCAAGAGATCTTCTACATCAATTGGAAATGAGAACTTGCCTGGCTCAGAACTGAGTGGCCAGTGAATGAGATAGAGGTCCAAGTACTCCAGTTGAAGAGTTCTACACGCCACATAGTTAATACGTCAATGTTGAGACAGCTCAAGAATATTTTCATCACTTCCAAAAAAATAATTTTCTTCATTATTCATTTTGACTCAACAATAATTTTATTCTTGTGAAATATTTTCATATTACTTCAAAAGGTTTAATATGAAAATATTTTATTGTGAATTATATTGAAATAAGTCTTTTCCTCGATAAAAAAGAGAATCTTTTATTACAATAAAAGCTAATTTTAGGAAGGAATTTAAATATTTAATATTATTTTAATTATTAAACTTAATCTTATTATTATTTTGAACTTTGATCATAATTATTTACTCTTTTTAATTTTTAATTTTATAAATTAAAATGACAATAAATATTTTATTATATCTTAATAAATTTTTTAATTACAATTCAATTATCTATTTGATCTACATAGTTTAATAATTTAATTTTAATCTTTATAATTTATAAATATCATTTTAGTTCATGTAATTTACATATTAATCCCTTTTAATATTGTAACTACATTTTAAATATTTTACGCAAATTTAACGATTGAAATCAAACATATTTTAAAATTCAAAATAGAAGAACTAAAGAGACAATTAGAAATTACTTGGGTTAATTAAAATATATGTTTATAAAATTACACGTATCAAATAAACTGAATCTAAATTTTATTATTCTTAGGAGGCTAAATTAAGACTTTAGGCTTAAATAGATATTTAGCATG
This sequence comes from Hylodesmum podocarpum, assembly GCA_026586105.1. NCBI lineage: Eukaryota > Viridiplantae > Streptophyta > Magnoliopsida > Fabales > Fabaceae > Hylodesmum > Hylodesmum podocarpum. The sequence continues at coordinate 521,865 of JALJEV010000519.1, read as the reverse complement.
TTTAATTTGGAATTCGATAATAGGTGATTATAGAAAATATTTGATAGAAAACTGAGAAAAAGATAATTAAACTTTAAGTTTACGGATATATTTTATGAGTGAATTGACTTATTAGAATTAGCCGCGAAACAAAATTCTGGCACTCCAAATTGCATTGCAATTTGCAATTGTAAAACTAGTTTGTGTAAATATTATAGAAATTAATTAAATTAGGGTAGGTTAGTGACCTGAGTGATTTGCGAAGTGCAGGGAGAACAAGATGAGGATGATTTTCTGTGACCCAAAGCTTTGAAGTGACAAAGAGTTGTTGACGTGAGACAAGGCCAAGGTTAATAGCTTCATTCAAAGCTTCACCAAGAGCCTGTTCAGAGCCATAAGCAGCAGCAGTATCAAAGTGTGTGTAACCCTGTTTTATGGCTTCAATTATAGCTTCTTTTGTGTCTTTCTTACAAGTGAAATCAGGTGCTGACCCCATTCCTATCACTGGCACCTTCAGTTTATCATATGAGTTTGGTAACACCACTGTGGGAATTTCAATAGTATTACCAGCCATTTTACCTATTTTGATTCTCAAAGGTGTGTCTAGTGTTACCTAGCTAGTGTACTTTATTGTTATCACACACTCACCTCAGTGTTGCATGGATTACACTATGTATTGACACCTTTTTATACTACAAAACTTGTCCCTAAGGCCTCCTTCTTTGAATTTGTCCAACTATAATGGGGACCATGTCGAGTTCAACAACCACGACCTTAACTTTTCTTATGGCACGAGGAAAGAGAAGAAGATTATTTAATATAAACTATGTAAATTAAATCAATTAATAAAATTTAAATATCTATGGATGAAGTGTCACGTAACCTATAGATGGTATCTGTTGCATGTATATAAGTGGAGTAAATCTTACCTTATAAGCTGATTTTGTCGGGTTGAGTTAGGCCCAACTCACCATTTCTAGATGGTATCAGTGTCTATCCTAAGATCAATGAAGATGTTGGACTACCTGTTGTCGGATCGTAGTTTCCGCGTCATATTATAATTTTCTCGCTGGAGAAGTTCAATCTTTAATGTGGTGTAAAGTCTTCATCACCTTAAAATAAGTTTCACGTTATCTAAAAAAATATGAATTACTGCATGAATATAAGTGGAAGCATTATTCTTCCAACTTGGAACTTTAATTACATCTCAACCATCCTCCCTCCCTATTAAATTCAAATATCTATTTGTATCAACAACTAAAATTAATTAATTAAACACAACATAGCAAAGGCAAAAGTCTTAAACAGAATAGAATAATTAACTAAAAACAGCAAAGCAAACACAACGAAGCAAAAGTTTTCTATAGAATAGTATGTATCATGGAGATACACAAATCACAAGCTTACCTCACATATTCATTATAATAATCAAATGACAACAACCCAATCAAGATAATCAATAATAATATTATATAACTCAAAATATCCAACTCACGACTTGTTTCTGTTTTCATTCACCTGGCACTGTTAAATATTAAATCATGTTAAACGATGCATAAAATATGTCACTATATTGATTGAACGATGCATATATAAGAGTATGCTACTATATTGATTGAATGATGTATAAGAGTATATCTATCTTATTAATGTAAAATTTTATATTAATTAAATCTTTAATTTTATAAAAAAGAAAACAATTTAAATAATAGAAGAAAAAAAATCCTTACATATTGTGTTGGGTGTTACAGTTTAGCTAGTAAGATTTTAAGAAAGGATTAATGTAAACAGAAAATATTATTTTACGCCTGTAAGAATTTGAGAAAAAGTTATTGATAATGTGATTTGGTAGGAAAAGAGAACCAGAGAGAAATAAGAAATATGGGTAGAATGTTTAATAATATAAAATTTTATTTTATTTTTTGTTAAGTTAGGTGTTATTTAGTTGTTAGCATGATAATGGAGCAATTTTCTCATAAAAATTTTATTTCTTTAATATATTTTGTAACTTTATTTATCCATAAAAAATGAGTATTTTCTGTACTAAAATAACTTTCTTTTTAAATAAAAGTAGAAGAAAAGAGATAAATAAATGCGGGAATGAATTGATATTAATTTTACTACCTTATCACTCTTCATAGAATTGACAACGAAAGCAAATTATAATCTATAGAAACTTAGATATTTTAGATTATTTTATCATTTGTAAAAATTTATAATGTTTTTCTATAACTATTATAAAATATTTTCTTATCCATCGAAAAAATGTCTAAATTACACATATATAAAAGTACTATGTGACACTGTTATCAATTATTAACGATTTTAATTTGAACTCAGATTAAAAATACTAATAAAGAAATAAATATGGGAATTGAAGCTAAAAATTAATAAAAGAAGAAGAACTAAAAATAAAAAATAATGAAAAACTATTTAACCTTTCTAATTTTATTGAACACACTAATAAGAATGTTTCTCTATGTGATTGTTCAGATGTCTTTCTCTTTATATTCGAGATTTCACATTCGAGGTTATATATGTTATCTTAACTAATTAATCATTGTTTCTTAATTATAATGTCGTTTTGTTCCCCATTTAATGGCATAATACCTTTTGACTTTTTTAGCTATATTTTTTAAATTTTAACATTTTTTAAAAATAAAAAATTATACATAATTATTAATCATATAATATTATGTTGACTTTTCATTTAACATTATTCCAATTAAATGCAATACACAACTTATTTTTTTTATATTTTATAATTAATTATCTAATTCTCTATGTCTATCTATTTTTTTTTCCATTAATGTTAATACTGACTCTTGACATTGACTCAAGACTAACCTAATACATGTTAGGGTATTCCAATGAAGACATGCTTCACATGTTTATCTAATTGTCAACATCCCTCACTCAATTTCTACGTATATTATGTCAATCATGAAAGTTCTTTAGCAACGTTTGATGAGACCAGTTACTAGAAAAGTATTATTAACTTGATAGAATCCTTTGAATAAAAATATTACCAACTAGATAGAACTCATTGAATGTTGACTAGTAAGTATATATCATAATCATCTAACTCAAAGGAAAAATTTTTGTACAAGTTATCTTATCACAGAATGCTAAATTGTTTTTATGTGAATTAATTAGGAGTAATAATTTTAGAGTTTAAAAGTGATATTTCAACTTGTAATTTTATACTCTTCAATGTTGTTGTCAGGATAAATAATTAATTCTTCATGGTTGAATTCTAGGGCATGTTATTTTATATCAAAAACATAAATTAAACCAAGCAAGACCCCTCAATCATGGAACACTTACTCAATTAGGAGCACAATTTTTTTTTTAATTTTTTAATAATTACTTTTATAACAATTAATTTTATGACAGTTGTATTTTAATTTTATAACAATTATCTTTATGACTTTAGTCTTTGACAAAATTTATACCATTGGTTTTGATTCTTCTTCTTAATCTTTCCATTAAATAATTAAATAGGCACTAATTTGTGGCAATCATTCACCATTAAAAAAAATATAGTTGCCTAAAATAATGTTTATTTAATCATGTAACAAAAAAATATTAAGGAAGACACTAAAAACTAGTGATAAATTTTTTTCCATAATATAAGAACACACATAATATAAGAAATTTTTTGGGTTATAATACAAAATAATTTATAAAACTAGGTCTCGATATCAATTCAGTTGGGATAACAGATCGTTCATAAAAAAATTACTAATTGACCTAGTTTAAATTGACCTAATATATAGTAAAAAAAATTATGAAATAGATATATCGAAAGTTCAAAACAAATTCTTATGAAATTATAAATTTTAGACATAATATAAATTATCATAATTATATAAATTTATTTTTTAATTTTATATATATTTTTAAGACATAAATTTTAATTAAAAAATAATAAAATTTTGGTATAAGAGAAACTCTTAAATAAATTATAAAACTAAATAAAATTAATTATTTTATCACTGGATTGTATAACTCAGTCAAGTCATTTTACTGATTGGATTTTCCGTTTCAAACCAAAATTCGTCTCTCTTTTCTACACGTTCTCTCTTCATCCCATCTCTCTGTTGGAAAAATTTTCTTATATATTTTGTCCATATTCAATCCTTATAAATTATTTTTTATAAAGGCTGAAAATTATTTTTGCACATGCTTTGAATGTTAAGAACACATGTTATTGGACTATAGTCGGTATTATAATTATATCAATGTCAATGTCAATATTAATATCAATTGAATTATTATTTAATACGTTACTTTTATTTATATATACGCAGTAGACCTTTTATTTAAATAATGTAAGATATTTTAACATATTCCTCTCACGTTGAGAACTGCATTTTTTGAATGTGAAAAATATTCAAACAGGTGTGTCAATAAATATTTAAATGGGTGCTTCAATACAACTCAATAATGGGTGACCCAACATCTTCACCAATCCTAGAGATAGGTCTTGAGTGATAGATCTAACTTAACCCTACAAAATCAACTTGTAAGGTGATGTTTATCTCAACAGATCTTATTTCTAATTAACGTGAGACTTTTCAACAATTACGGGTGGAATGAGTATTTCAAAAAGGACAATCAAAAACTGATATAATTAATGAGATCAGCATAAGTAGTAGCTGGCTACCCTTGCTATGAGCTACTACATAAGTTATCTTCTTCACAAATATCTTTCCTGTGATGTCTTAGTCTTGCCAATTCCAAAATAACATCCATTTTTAGAACGTAACAGTTGTCAACATCTGACGCACAAACGTACGTCAGAAGTAGAATTTTTTTGCATGGCAACTGTACATTAGTTTCCACAACCATGATGTATCTTTCACTACATTTTAGTCAAATGTCATGATTTTTAATAAAAGGATATTAATTAATTTCTTAATCATTATTTTTTTAATAGAACATGTCACTATTTATTATATGGCTCCGTGTCTAACTTCATGGTCATGATATTGCTTAAAGTGATTTGTTTAAACAGAATCAGCCTCTATTTCCAGAATTAGTTTGTTCACAATTAATTAATAGTGGAACGCCTACAAACATGACACTGTTTCCTTCACACAAGAAGACAGAACTGCAGGGAGAAGACTAGCATTGTCATTAAGCTAGACAACAAACACAGATCGATAAATGGTAGGAATTTGTGATATAATTTGGCTATGGTTACTAACTTAAAATTAAAATAAAAATTAAAAAAAGTTTCAGTCTCTCCTCTCTCACCCTTTCATTATGACTCTGCTGTTGTGCATAAGTGAATGCTACCAACATTTGACTTTAAGTGCACCATTTCACATCCTCAGAAGAAAAGGGTTCAGTGCAATCAGGAACAAAGTTAGAACCCCACCACCACGCTTAGTAGCATCAATAGAAGATGCTAACTCTGGCAAGTCAAAGTTGGTTGTAGCATTTGCACCTCTCAAGTCTCTCGTAGCATTGTTATAGGCCCTTGCTGCATCCTAAACTGTGTTGAATGTTCCAAGCCAAAGTCTAACCTTTTGTAGAGAGTCTTTGATCTCTACCACCTAACTCCATGATGACCCTTGTCTAACACCCACAAATTTGGGGTACCTTTTGATGATGACTTCTTTCTGTTACTCACTTATGCATGGACACGTGGCCCAATTAGCATTTGTCATGTTTGGCAGCTGGACACATTTAATGTTGTCCTAGAAGGCACCTTTGTGCTGAGCACTTTAAAGCCAAAGAGGCCCTTGGGTTGGACGCTTTCATGTTCAAGCCCATTAAAGATGCCTTTGACCTGGATGTTTTCAGCTGGACGCATTCAGTGTTGCCCTAGAAGGCACCTTTGCGTTGAACGCTTTGAAGTCAAAGAGGCTCTTGGATTGAGCGCTTTCATGTTCAAGCTCATTAAAGGTGCCTTTGGCCTAGACGTTTTCACAAAAAACTGATCCATGACTGTAGTATGTTTGCAATCTAGCCGATTCTCGTAATTAAAATAAAAATAAAAAAAATAAAATAAAATAAACATTCAAGTCAAAAAGCCAATTATCTAAGACAACATATGACTCTTCTCCACAACATTATTCATAACACCAAGTTCTTATGGCCTATCAAGCATTATTTACATTATCTCTAGCACAAAATTTAGTACAAGAGAAAATAGTTTATAAACTAACACAGTAAAAGGATTTTATGTTGCCACGTAATCACAAACTGCTAACTTTGTTGACTTTTACAACAAGTATCTTAACAAACATATTAACAGTACATGAAAATTACACTCACAAAAATCCCAAAAATTAGGAAGAAACAAGGGAATGTCTACAAAGCTATACATGTTTTCATAATCTATCACCTTCCTTATGTTGATTTATCTGAGACTTCCAGTTATTTATAGATGAATGTATAATTAGTTAGTGGTTAGTTGTTTTTTTCTTGTCCATGTAAGTCATGTATTAGCTTTGTATTATACACTTTATCCATTGAGTAAATTTCAAAATTCATTTCTCATTTTTGTCTCAAGGATCATAAGTTCAAGTAAACTCCCTATAAAATTTAACATGATTCGAGATATGAACAGCACATTGCTTTGGTAATTATTAATATACTGTACAAGGAAGTATCAAACTTTCTCTTAACCAGCTATTCAGAATCTATATATAATCATTTATAGCTCCGTAGTAAAAGAACATATAGACACTCAGAGGCTATACAAACAAAGAAAATAGCGTTACAGAAGGGAAAAGAATGATTGATTTCTTCAGAGCCCCATGAAGGTGATGTTTAGTCTGTTCCCATCCAAGTGAAGCAATGAAGGCACTGAAAGATGTTGAAAGAATGATACAAGCTAAGTAATTAAATAGCTTGATCATCTACCAAGAAAATGGATTGCCCCTAACTACCAAGGTTTCTCAAACGTTTCAGCACATCTTTTTCGCCCGTGAGTTCACTAACCAAACCTTTAAAAAATTAAATTGACCAGAAAAATTCAATGTCTCATGATCAAATAAAACAAAACCAATATAGTAAATTGCAATATAGTAAATTGCTGAAGCCAAATAACTTTCCTTCACGGTCAACTGCAATATGCAGTCAACTAGTCAACTCACTCACAGAAATATGTATACATATACGTACTTTTCTTTCTTCACATTTTATAACTAGTTGTCTGGTTGTCCGCGTATTGCAGTTATCTACCAAATATTTTTTCAAAGCCAAATACTATGATAGAATTTCTAAATCAAGCATCTAAGTTTCCCTATGTAATTAGTACAATTTCAGACTGTAATGGCACATTAGAGCAGACCGAATCATGATCCTAGACATTAATTATTCATGATTTTCCAATTATGTATTTGATAAAGTACTAAAGTTGTGACACACACAAAAGTACAGGGAAGCTAAGAACAGTTTTGGCAAAATGGCATATGCAACATAAGGTCCATCATTGAAGTAAATTCTTACTGTTGGTATAATCACGACAATCATGTTGCCCAATCCTCAAATTTGTTTCCCAATTTTTGTTGAATTCTCTTGCTATTTCCGTTGCATCATCCGTTGAATATCCAACAAGCCAGCATTTGTTTCTTGGCAACTTTTTTAACTTCCTTACCAGAACAGCTCCTAGGAAAATGAAAAGATGTCATGATTTGGTTAAGATAAAAGTGAAAACGTTTAAATCAGAAAGTTTAAAAGCTGTCTTCAATAAACCAGTCCAAAATTGTCAAATGTGTTGTCACAAAAAGATGACTTTATAGTTGTTAGAAATGCGGGTCATGGGTCTAATTTAACCTTACAAAACCGGTTTATAAGGTCAGGATTGCTCCTCACTTATATACATGCAAGCAATGTGAGATTTCCAACAAGATGACTTTATAGTGTCATCTCAGAAGAACTAAATGTTCCGGGAACCAAATTCAAGATGCTAAAGCTCCCACTCCTCCAATAACAACAGCACAGAATAAATAAAAAATAGAAAACCTCTGTCTAATCATGAGATAGCAGACTGCATCATATACTTTCCCTGATGATAACAGAGAGCTAGAAGGATACTAGAAAAATAACATAAAAGCTTGTATATGAAGCAAAATATTTGTAACATGCGCAAAGACAATATTTCAGCATATAGATACTCACATTATAATTTGTGATATAGTTTTTGTCCAACTGCAACCACAAACTTGCATACCAGCATTAACACGTGATTGTAGAACTCATAATAACATGTGGTATGCAAACAATTGAAGTTTAAGTCCATGATTTTGTATTAGCATTTAGCATGAAATAAGAAGACATAACATTATATCACACATCAGATGTAAGTTGGAGCAACTGTGTAGCACTTCTCTCCAGATAAATATCTCTTTTTTGGTTGTGTCGGTGCGTGCATGTTTCAAAGGTATAACTTATTATACTGTATATTTTGGCAAAGAGGTCAATAGCACTGTTTTATTGTTCAACTTTACTTTGTAGTCAATTCCAATATACAGCCAACCAGCTAACTTATTTAACATATATATATTTCTTTTATTAATTTTTTACTCTTTCTTCATTTTTCTACATATTTCATAACTAGTTGTCTGTTTATTGTAATTTTCTACTAAATATTTTTTTCCTGTGAAAAAATCTTAATAGAAGTTTATTATTTCAAGGTTTTGTGGTAAATAATAGAAGTTTATGCTTTTGAACTGTCTAGGGTCATGCACACCTAATCTCTAATTTAATAGTGTTTCTCGAAATCTCACCTGGCACTGCTCTACCATATAGAGCTGCTAGTGCCACATATATATCCTCAGGATCTTCTGGTTGAAAATCAAAAACCAGAACCTGAAAAAGCATTGATATTGTGATTAGATTAGAAGTCAAGCTTGAAAATTTGAAAGAGATAAGGTCACAAGGGCAACAACAACAACAAAAAAAGTCCTACTTTACTATTCCCAATAAGCAGAAAATCAAATTAAACAAATTTCAAAAGACTGGTTTAAAAAAATTGAGACTTTAAACACCCCAAAACTATAATGAATTTATCCATGAATTGAAGGAGTAATTACTACTAGTAAGTACTAACAATAATATAAAGAGAGGAAAAACAGAAACCTGAGAAGGTGAAGTAGGTTTGATGATGACCATGAAATGCTGAAAATCCCAAAAATTGAGGGAATAAGCAGCAGACATAAGCAACTGAGGTGGTCCCTTTGTAGCTCTCAGAGGCATTGCTGCTACATACACTTCATCTCTGCCTCTTACCACTGCTGAATTTGACATCAAAGATGCCATTTTTCCCTCAAAATAACTGAGAAACCCAAATTCTATTCTCTCTCTCAATATATATATATATATATATATATATATATATATATATATATATATATATATATATATATATATATATATATTACTGCTAAACTCAACTGAACTTAACTCTATCTATCTGTTCCAGCTTTTGTATGACAGATAACCGGCTTAGATTGCATGTTCAAATTATTATCGGTCCTAGATTTCCAATATACGAGGAATTTTTTAGTTATGAATATCAGTTATTTATAATTTTAAGTTTCTATTTAATTATTTTTCCTAAGTATAAATAACTTGTATTTTTATTTGTTTATTTAAATTAACTTAATACTAATGTACCTATGAATGGTCACAATGGGCCAAGAAGTCTCATACTAAATGGATAAGCTTAGTATTAATGTATAAGTTAAATGTTATTTTTAATTTTTTTTTATTTTGATTTGTTAAGATTCAAAAAAATTATTTACATTTTTGTGTTCTTAAAATGTAGTATTTGGATCATTTACGTATTTTTAGTTAAAAATGTTAATTTCATATAATATAGTTAATAATTTAGATTTGAAAATATTTGATATAAAGGTTACTTTTAACATTTTAAATAGCAAAATACTTAGAAAGACTAAAATGGTATATTTTAAAATATAAAAGATAAAAATAGAACTAAAGAACTAAAGAACTGAACCAATCATAATTTTTAATTTATAATAGATTTGTTAACTTCATAAATAAAATTTCTAGACCAGGTAAAATTATTTTAACTGTGAATGCATATCTCATAAACTCTTTATTTTTAAGTTTTTTTAAAGAGAATTATTATTTCTACTTTTTAAATTTGCATTTGTTCATTACAAAGAAAATTATTTAAAGCATTAGTCCAACATATTTATATATAGGCTTAACAGAAATATTTGGTGAACAATTTCAATAAATAGATAATTAGACAATTAATTATAAATTGTGAAGAAATAAAAAAAATTAATAAAAGAAAATAAGTATATAAAGTGAATTAACTAATTGATTTTGAGTAGAATTGTTGGAGTAAAAACTCATACACTATGTTAGACGGACCATATTATATTGGATGTTTATCATTTTATCTTTGTACCTTTATTCGAAAATGGACTATGCCATTTAACATCTCACAATCACAATCCTGTTAATTGAGGAGAATCATGGAATAGAATTCCTCAATTGCTAACAACATATATGGAAGACAAAGTTGCTAAGTGCATGAACAAATCATAGGATACTAATAATCTGCACTACATATATTTATTTGAACAAACAAAGTTGTCCTGCATGCAGAATCACACAAGAACCATAACAGAAACCATTCGTACTAGTACTACATAGGATTGAGAGCCATACCCAAATTCCCACACTCAGCTCACAGTACATAAACAGATCCAAATAGTACTTGTGTGCTAAACATTCTTAAACTTGAGTGGGTCATCACTCATCTCTCCTTACTATGCTACATATTTTATTAGGCCACTAAACAAAGAAAAGACATGGAGCAACAACACATGATCATGCAACTTAAAAAAAAAAAAAAAAAATACTCTTAAACTCCACACATTTCCCCTTCACATTCTTCATTCAGTTTTCTCAGTTGGAGCCTCTGTGACTGCAACCTCCTCACTCTTCTCACCTTCTGCGATCACTTCCTCCTCTTTCTTTTCATCTGACCCTTCTGTCTCAACCTTCTCCTCATCGTTTTTCTCTGCTGGGGCTTCTGTGTTAACCTCTTCCTTAGCTTCAACCTCAGATTCTTTAGCGATATCTTCTTTCTGAGTCTCTTTCTCTGGTTCTGCAGCTTCTTCTGTCTTCACCTCAACAGGATCAGCATTTTCTTTTGCTTCCTCAGCAACTTCTGTTGTCTCAGCTGCTTCTTCCTTTGAAGGTTCCTCTTCTGTCTTCTCTACTGTTGACTCTTCTGTGACACTCTCAGAGACAACTTCTTCTGCCACCTCTTTAGTCTCAACTTCCACTGAGGGTTTCTCTTCTGAAGCTTCAGCTTGTGGTGCCTCAGTTTCCTCTTTAGTTTGCTCAGTGACAGGCTCTGGTGCTGGTGCTGGTGTTGGAGTCTCAACAACTTCTTCTGCGTTTATCTTCTCATCAACCTTCAATGGTACCTCTTTTGTTTCCTCTGGGAGAGAAACCTTTGCTGATACAACCTGAGTACAAATTCCAATTCAAAAAGACAAAGTTATATTCAGATGAAAATTCATATGTAGCTTATTAGAATACTAACTTGAACTCTGCTGACAAATAACATAGTATAGTGGTAGGAAGCATGCAGTTTAAGATCTTCTTACTCTTCTTTAATTAGGTTAACTATTGGTTAATGTAACCCTTCTCGTAATATTAAGTTTCAAAGTTGTCAGATTAATATAGATTTAATGTTTCTTTTAATACTCTAACAAATAAGACACATGATTCAAGTGACTTCTTTGTCTGTGATGACAAACTAATTCAAATTTGCATTTCAGTAACTTCATACTTTTCTATTTAATTTTCTGAGTTAAAAGAAGTATATGAAGGGTGTTCAAATCTTTTTGACAGAGTTATATATTAATATAGATGCCAAGTGGTGGTATTAAAAAATATTCAAGCTGCTGACATTTTATTGGCTTAAGCTGACAAGAATTTCAGAAAAAATGCAGCAGTATAAAGAAAATGAATAGTTTTTTGCATTAAAAAAGGAGAAGAAACAAAGAAACAAAGTAAATTTACTTTTTAACACAATAGTGAAGCAAGGATATGCTTGAGATGAAACTGAAAATATAATAAATGGAAATTTATATGTGGTTTCTGAAGTGACCAACCATGTGAATGAGCTAGAGGGGAAGTATTTAATAGAGTTACCTCAACAGTGGCCATTGGAATATGAAAGAATATGCAAGTGATTGAAAAGGAGGAAAGTGGAGTGGAGAGTGATATAGAAAACAAAGGTTTTGATGAAAAGAAAAGAGCATTAAGAGTGGTTTATATAGAGTTAAAGGCCTCTCAAAGTTGATAAAAGAAAAGGAGAGGTGGGGACACATGAAGAATCTTGGGATTTGACGCCTCTTTCACTGAATGTTATTAAGCATGCTTGGCAATAATGGTGACAAAGGCTTAGAGATGAGGTTGTATTATTATTTTTATAATGTTTGTTTTGGATCTCTCTACTCAGAGGATGAATAATGGAGAACTATTTTTCATTGAAACCATCATTCTTTTGGTTCTAACATTCTGTGCTTTGTGCAGTCGGATACACAGGGAGAATTACCAAATCCATGGTTATTCAATCATGCTTTACTGATAAAACAATAAAAAATCTTAATTTTCTCAAAACAAATGGTTATATATTAACAGTAAGTAATACGTAAAACTTTAAATTCATCTTTGAGAAATTTAATGACGAAAAGTATTTAGTAGACAACAAGTATTTAGTAGATAACTATAATATGCATATAACCAGAATGTGAAGAGAGAAATATACTTATGTATATGTATATATTCCGTGAGTGAGTTACTTATAAAATATGAAGAGAGAAATATGTATATACATACATATATATGTTCTGAGTGAATTGACTGGTTGACTGTGTTGGTTTACTGCGTATTGTAATTAGTTGCGAAATAAAATTGTGTAACGAGAGGATATACATGTCATACTTTAGTTCCTAATATAAATGTCAATTTGATTAATAATTAAATACAAAACACAGTCTGTCAAATTTTTGGAACATTAGTATATGAAATGAAGTAATATTTATTGTGAACACATAAATGGGAAAAGGCAAATTATTCTTAACCTATTCCTCTGTCATATCTTCAAATTCTCTAATGGACATTTTCTCTCACACAATAGGCCTTTACTCAACAATTTAGAGAAAATAAATGTGTAATGAACCTTCAAAATTTTGAATGATGAGAAATATTAGGAGACAGGCACAATGAGAAGCTCCAAATTCCACCTTCATATTCAATGAATGTTCTAAATGCATAATATATTAGTCCTTATTGATGCTGCCATGCTGGTGATGAGTAACAACTTGCTCAATCAAGTTATATACAAGTACATTATTTTGTATGATATTCACAGCAATTATATAATCGCCACTACTAAATAATAATATTATAAGTATATTATATAGAACAAGTAACAATACAAATAGAAATAAAATAAATATAATTTACAATAGCATGTTAGCTTAGCTTCTGAGTTTGGAATTCTTCAATTATATATATATATTTTTTTTTTATGTACAATGAGGAAAAGTAACATAAGAGAGTTAAAGTTGGATAGAAGTATTTAAATTTATCTTTATCCAAAACATTTCACTCTTGAAATGAGTAGAAATTGAGTTGATGTTGAAAACTTTAGTAATTTATCTTTGTGATGATTTGTATCTTCAAGCTATACTTGTATAATTAATTATGTGACATTGGTGTATACATAAGTTATTTGAGATATGGCATAATTGATTATGTTATTTCCACAATCAATTTTGCAGCTTAAATGCACTTTTTATAAATCCAAAAAAAGTATAAAATTTATCTATGAATAAAAAAGTAATTTTATATTTTTTTCTCTAAAAAAAACACCTATCATTTAAAGAAAACAACTTTTATCCTATTTCTTTTCTACTTCTCTTTGATATTTTTACTTTATTTTTTATGTATTTCTTTTATTGACTTTAATTATAATTTAAATCAAAATACAATATTTCCAATATGAAATTAATTAAAAATTATTGTATATTTAATTTATAAACGTCATGAATATAAATGATTAAATAATTATTGTAAATGTATTGATTAGCATTAATTTTATATTAATATTTTTGGGGGTTGGAGTGAAAGGTTTCTTGGATCACAAAGAGAGAAATGAATAAAGTAATAGAGAAGGGTCCGTACGGTGCCAAGAATGGTTCCATATCACACACTGACGCTTATAAACCAACAAACCTTCCTTGACCTAAGCTATATGGGCCTTGGTCGGCTTGTGGGCCATTGGGCTCATCTTAGTGGGCCCTTCTTGGAAATTCTGATATGCTGCTGAATTTATTCCCCAATCACTCCATGACACGTGGATATCATACACCGACCACGTGTCGTTTTGTTGATTCTCTCTTTCTCTCTCCTTTTGATTTTGATGTGATGAGAATTTAATAGTAAAATCAAAATAGATGAATCATTCCACCATTGACATAATGTTGTGTGTAGCAGTGTTTCCTCTGTGTAAAGATTTTTGTCACACTTAATTATTAAAAAAAATAATAAATAATAATAAAAATATTTTATAGAGAGTAAATTGGTTAATTAATTACACAATGCAGTTAATTACAAACTAAAATTGTAATAATAATATCATACTGATTGGTGTTTCATTATTCTCACATTTTTGTCTTTATTCTTAGTCTTAAGGTAATTTTATTTCTTATTCTCCATGCTCTGATTTCAACCCCACAAGGTTTTCAAATTTGTAATTATAATACCATTTAATTCATTATTTTGTCTTTATATTTAAGCCAACTTTTGGATTTACTTCCCATATTTAAAGACACTATGTTTTATTTTCTATTTTTTTATGATGGCAGCGGCATAATATTTAATGTATTTTTTCTAACATTTATTATATAGTTTATTAGAATTTATTAAAAACAACACAATCAAAAAATAAAATTATTAAATAATAAATATGATCTAAAAAATGTAAAATTTTTAATAAGTTTTAATCTATTACGGAAAGTCTGTTAAAAAATATATAAAAAGAGTATGTTATTAGCAATTTTTTTTCTTTGACATGGTTTTATACCTTTTAAAAACTAATAATACATATTAAAACATAAAACATAATGTCTTTTCTTCAGATAAATTTTAATACGCAGTTAATCAGTTAAATTAATTATATAAATATATGTAATATGTAAATTTTTTTCTTTTCCTACACATTTTATACTTATTGTTTGATTGTTGTAAATATTTTTCAAAATATAAAACAAAAATGACTTATATTACATACAAGAGCTAAAACATATAGAACTGTTGACCCTATATTTGCCTCCAAAATAGAATGATGAGACCTAAGAATAACATTTTATGCATCAAACTGGAATTATTTACCTAATTAACAAACAAACACATAAAACAGTAACTTTGGTATCTGCACCACCTAAAAAGGTTAATGCTATGAATGTGTTGTCCAGTCCCAAAGCATAAATGAGCAATGCCTGAGTCAAACACTGGCCAAAATATGATCCTTTATATGTTGGTAGCATCCATGACTGTGCATTTCTGCCATCCATAAGTAACAAAAAGAATCCCAAGTTTGTTTTATTAGCAAAATAAATAGTCAAACCTCATTTTACCTACAATTTTGCCATAGAATAGGGTAGAATGGATTTACACTTTTAACTCAACGTCAGAAATTAACTTTTAAAAGTTAAAGATTATTTCTCAATTATATACTTAAATCTATTCTACTTAACTTGAGATTTAAGTTTTTTCCATTGTTAATATGGGTTCTAATTTATTTTTATTTCTTTAACAGAGATAGGACTTAGATTTAGATTTCTCTCCATACACTTCTCACATTCAGCACTTTTAGGTTTGGTGTGTGTACAATACATAAGTGGCTGATTTTTTATTTTATTTTTTAACGGTATAAGTTGATGTTTTGGTAATTTTTGTATGCACTTACGTGACAATTATTGGTTGGACTTCGTGCATTCATAAATGACTTTTTTTTTATTTTTTTATTTTAAGATAAATTCTGATATTATTTAAAAAAATTGTGAATTTAAAGATTTAAATACACCTTAACATAAAAAATTAACTTAAAAGATAAATTTTATTTATATATTCTAATTTATTAAAAATATTTTTAATTTACAACTTGAATTTTTCAAGATAACCTAGTAACGAAAGAATATAGAATATAAATTCGTGATACAAGTATTTTCTTTTTCATGTCATACCCTTTCTGATTTTTTTTTACCGTATTATAATTCAATGTTTAAATAATAAAGTAATGCCATATATTTGACTTTAATTGAATTAAAAAAATAATTTCAGTATAAATTTTTACAATATCAATCAATTAAAATTAATTACTATTAGTATAACTCTTAAAATAATTACCCAAAAATTACCATATATGCTAGTTTGTCAGTAAATAATGTAAAAAACATTTACATTTCCAATGTAATTACTATATATTCATATGCTATTAACATTAACTAATAAAATTGGTAAAAACTACAAATTTATCAAAAACCATGAACGATTACCTAGTTTGAGTCAATTCATAAAAATATATATTATTGATAAAAAAATTGAAAAAAAAAATATATTTGTACTCCTGAAATTGAAAAAGACTCATTTTATTATAGTTGGATCATTCCTATATCAATTGGAAATCCTCATGATTGTTACTAATTAAGGACTTTTATAGTGCAAAAGATAGAACATCTATAGTCTTGGCATTCACAAATTAAGGATGTTCAATGAGTTCTTTTACATGTATCATTTATGGAACTACTAAATTGTGATGCTTATTTACCATAATATATATTAAGATAATTCTGAAAATGGCTCCAAAATTAAAATTCCTAGAAAAAGTAATTTTGGCATGTTGATGATGGCATGGTCAACAAAGATTTCGGATCACCACATGACCATTTGTTTCTTACTTTTTTTGCTTCTGGTTATTGAACAACGTTGTTTGTTGAGTTTTGTGAGACACATATTGTTGTAACTTTTTTCGGTTTTTTCAGAACATCTTTGCATTGTGTTACTTAACATAATATTAATTATTTTGCTATATGTGATTGATTTGTTTGGTGGGGTTATTGTTGATGAGTTAAGGTTGCAACTTCCTCAATCAGTTGGAGCTGTTTGAAGTTCCAAGAAGATGGGGTTCGATGAAAATAAAGAAAGTGAGACAGTGAGTCATGAAAATGATGAACATGATAAAAGTGATCAAGGTGAGCCTGTAAGCAGGCAAGCCAGTGAGTCTTCTATCTATGCAACTGATCTTGAGGATGAGGATGAAGTTGGATCCAAAATTCAGCTTGGTCCTCAGTGCACTCTTAAAGAGCACCTTGAGAAAGATAAGGTTACTTTTTTGTATATATATCTCTGTTAGATATCTCACATCACTAGAGAATCTGTTATATGTAATCCTAACTTTATAAGTCGGTTTGTATGGTTGAGTTAAATTTATCACCCGTTACATATAATAAGTTCTATTTCTAGGTGATATGAGATCTCTAACACATCTCCCTCTAACTAAGTGTGGAGACGGTTATTGAGGATATTGGAACACTGTCTCCATGCTTGGCTCGAGGGAGGTATGTTAGAGATCTTACATCTTCTAAGGGTTTGTTACATGTATAAGTAAGGATCACTAATCATCTTATAAGTCAATTTGAAAGGTTGAGTTAGACTCATTACCCCGCATTTCTAACAATCTGTTTCTTCAAATTCTAATCTCATGTCTTAACAATTATCTTTCTTTCTTTCATTGGATTTTGGGATTAATGCAGGATGATGAGAGTTTAAGGAGGTGGAAGGAACAACTCCTTGGAAGTGTGGATGTCGACAATGTTGCAGGTTTAACAAAACTTTAGTAATAAAGTCTCTTATTATTATAAGATGTTATGGTTGTTTTTTTTTTTTTTTAAGAATTAGAGTTTCATTTTGATAATATATGTAATTATTTAATATAATTCTGATAATACAGATTATCTAGATTAAATTCTAATTTTAATTGAAATACAATAAAAAAATATATCTAAAACATTACTCCAAGTTTATAATTTCCATCTCTTAAAACTAAAGCTATAAAGGTGACATTTTATGAGATATTTTAGTAATTTATAATATAGAATTAATAACACTTAATGATCCGTAGATTATAGGGGACGATGATGGTCCTGACTGAATAATTTATCAGAAAAGATAAACATGTGATGAAACATGCAAAAAGTGGCATTTTCCATTCCTGTAATTAACACAGTTTGACCTAGGAATCATCATATTCACTATATAATCCATTGAAACTTGAATTAAACTAGTAGTTGGGAATTTTTGCTTCTGTAAACAATGATTGGAAGATTTCATTTATATATGAGTGCAGTTTGAGATATGTTTATTATATGTATCCATTGTTACATTAATCTTTGTTTCCAGAAATTCTGGACCCTGAAGTGAAAATTACCAGTCTTTCTATCGTCTCTCCTGATAGAGATGACATTGTTCTTCCTATTCCTGAAAATGGTAATCCAAAGGGTTTATGGTTTACTCTTAAAGAGGGTAGCCATTACCGCTTGAAATTCACCTTCCAAGTTAGCAACAATATTGTGTCTGGCTTCAAATACATCAATACTGTTTGGAAGACTGGTGTCAAGGGTATGTTTTTTTCTGCATAATTTATTCTAAGTTAAACTTCTAATAAGCATAAACTTGAAGCACTATCTTACAAGCCAATAGAGTAATATGTGTGAGATCTTAGATTCGATCTTCATTGATGTGAAATGTGAAACCTAGTCCATTATTTTTATGTAGATTTGCATTTAATATGTTTCAATAAGTTTTTAATTTTCTTGTAGATTTTTAGGCAAAATTTAACGTGTCTTTATTAGGTTTTTTTTACTCTATTATTATTTTCGTGTAGATTTGTAGACAAATTTAGTATATCTAGTATTTCATTCCGTCAATAAATGGATACTCTCTTGTATTTTTAGTTCATTGTGTTCCAAAAAAATAATCTTACATTACAACAATTCTGATTTCAGTGGACAGCTCTAAAGAGATGCTTGGAACTTTCAGCCCTCAAGCAGAGCCTTACACTCATGAGATGACTGAAGAAACCACACCCTCTGGCCTATTTGCAAGAGGATCATATACTGCAAGATCAAAGGTAATATTACCACTAAATACATTGAATTTGATTGTACAAATATACACTCATACACCACACACTACACACAATTCGATAATTAAATGGGATATTACTATTATATGCTTCCAAGCTATCAGTTGAATAATTTTCCATTTACAATTTTGTCTCTTTCCTTGTTGTTGGTCATTCTTCTTTATTAGAAGTATCATCTTGTGTGGATACAACATATTCTTGTTTTATTAATTAGGCCATTTGCTGCTTGTGCTGTTTTTAATAGTATGGCAGATCAGAGTAATAAAATCTGAAGTGGTGCTTCAATGCTGGCTGTAACATAGAATAAGATTTCCATTTTCTTCTATGTTGTGTGACAATGAATTAAAGATACAATATAACCATGTACTTGTTGTATGTATATAAATAAGTAGCAATCATCACCTTAGAAGCTGGTTTTGTACAGTTGATTTAGGTCTATCACCGTAATTTTCTCATGGTATCAGAGTTTATCCTAAAATCCTTTGCACCCTGTTATCGGAAATTCTTCCTAACATATTTGTTTTTTTTTTTCTTTTGCAGTTTCTTGATGATGACAACAAATGCTACTTGGAGATCAACTATACTTTTGATATTAGGAAGGAATGGGCTTAAACATGGAATGCAATCTACCCAATTTGCATCTGCAATAGTAACTCTTCTTCATTTAGTCAAATATATTTCAATTTCTCTATGATTGATTTGAAAAGTTCAGATATATGTTAGGTACTTTAATTCCGGCTTGTACTAAAATATTTTTTGGTATTGACTAAAAGAGACAGATAAAAAGGATTCTTTTGTAACTTGGAATAAAAATGCCCTGCTTGTCTTTTATGATTTTTATATCTCTCCTAAGCCTCACTACTTTTGCCAATCTAAATCTGATTCACAGTAATTTTCTTAGCTTTTGCTTTTGAGTCTTGAATGTAATTTGAAGCAAAGCCATGGTATGTGGGCTTTTCAACCAATGAGGAGTGAAATGGAAGATAGATTCTCTTCTAGAATGAGAATTTTTCACTTACCTTTTTCGGTCAACTAATGACTAATGAAACTTATTTTCGGCCTTTTAAGTATGTCACTGTTGTGATTGGTGGCTGAAACTTGAGCCAGTAGTTCTAGCATTCACCATTCAGCCATTGGTTGTTAAAGTTTCTAATCATTTTTGTTACATTTGATGATTGAAACTCAACCATCACTTTTCTAACGTTATTTTAGTCCGTTGGAGATGTTGCATCTAATGACAATTTGCCAGGCAATAAAAACCTGGTCCTATGTTTTGAATATTGATGGTTACATAAGCCTAACTAATTTAATAAAGCATGGCCATTAGGCCCATTTCAAGTCTTAACAGTCATTTTGTTCTCCAACTTTTTCCTTTGTATCAACTACATCTTTAGGTTATTTGTATAATAGATAACCTTACAAAAGAATTTTTAAGATGATTTTGCTCAACAGCCATAATAACAATTTTTGTACAGAGATGCTACATTGTAATTATGAGAAATAAACTTAAACCATAAGCATTAATTTTAATATATAACAGATTTTATTACGTTAAACTTGACACAAAAATTTTCAATTATTCTATGGCTACAAAATGAAAATATGTTAATGGAGTCTTAGGGACAAATTCAAAAATCACTTGAAAAAAGAGTTTGGAGAATATAAGTCAAAACTCAACCCTGCCTAGATTTTTCCTAGTTATGGTAGCTCTTATGCATTTAATAGTTTAACTTTGTTTCGCAGTCAATTGTGATACCAGTCAATCAGTCAACTCTCTCATAGAACATATACTTATGTATACGTATTTCTCTCTCTTTACATCTTATAACTAGTTATCTATCTGATTGTTTGCATATTATAATTATCTACCAAATTTGATAATTCCTATAATCAGTAAATTTATTTGCTAAGACAAGGCTTGTAAGAGTTAGTTTGTAGGAAGTTATAAGGAAGACTTAGAAAATATAATCTAATAGGGTTGGTTAAGGCTAGCTAGTACAATTTTGCATTACAATTTATATTGTTTTGTTACTTCGTAAGGCAGCTCCATTTGCTACCTTTTTGCCATAGATTTTTTTATTGAAAACTCGACATGAATAAACTGTTTTTGTGACTTAAAAACTTAATAATAAAACTTTCTAATAGAAGAACAACAAATCAAGTAGCTATGCTCCTCATAAAGTAGGTTTTTTACTCAAGGCTACTCTTAACTTCCCAACAAACAATACAAAACTAGAGGGTCTCTTACATCAACTTGATCGACAATGATTCTCCATGAAATAAGCCAAGGCTCATCTGCACAATGCTTCTCTTGTATGCAATAACTTGCTTAAGCTGCTATATTTGACATTATGTTTCATTTTCTTGAGAAACTATGATGAATTCTCTGAAGGGCAATATCATTTATTACATCAATATGCAATCATTTTCCACAAAAGGACGCGTAAAAGAATAGAAGACCCACTAAATCCAAGGGCTATAGAATCAAGCTGATAGGGCTATCCTATCTGCCAGTCACATTGAAAGCAATCTCTCATCCTCTTATTTCTACAATTACTCATGCAACTTTCTTCCTAGACATAGACACATTGGTTTTATTTTATTCTTTCCCTTTCCATTCTTTGTCACATACATTACAAAACAGTAAAATAGTGACAAGGGTGCCAATGTAAAGAAAAATATTCGGTAGACAACTGCAACACGCCGACAACCAGTAATAAAATATAAAGAGTGAAAAATACGTATATTTATATGTTCTGTGAGTGATTTAGTTGATTGACTGCGTATTACAGTTGGCTAATTAGTTGTGTATTACAGTTAGTTAAAAGTAAAATTCTCACGTAAAACACCAAAAACTAAGTTGGACCAATGAAGAGCCACTTAGAAGACTAATTGAGATTGATTCAAAGCAACATATCATGACTCATGAAAAAAACATATTCAAAATGGGAACACCAACCTCTCATTTCAACCCATGTTGCTTTGAATAATAGTTCATTTTGATTCCTCTTCAACCAGTTGAATATTCTATTTTTACCCCCTTTATTTAATAACTTCCTTCTCTTGAATCACCTTACTTTTGCTTTAATTTCACGAAGTAAATTTACAAGCAATGAGCAGTGAACTTTGCCAGAAGGGTGATGAGTTTGAATCCCTTAACTACTTCCTTTGTTTATTACATTTTGATGTTGGCATGTGCTATAGAATAATTAAAATGAGTTGTTTAACGAAATTCATGTGCACTAATTACTCTTATTAGGACATTGACATTGCCCTTGCACCTAGTCTTGCAACGAGACAAAAAGCTATTATACCGTTGGTTAATCATAATTAAAGTCATAATTAATGTAAAGAGTTAATTTAATCTGATTTGATCATCGATCAATATTTAACCTTTACCAACCATTTTTGCTTGATTTGACCGTTGGTCCCAATAAACTTCACATGTTTAGTAGTTAGTGCATAAATAACTGTCCCCCATTAACAATTTGATTATTTGGCATTGTCTTCTATTTTCTAACCAAACCTATTAGAGAAACTTGGTAACATTTGATAGTGCTGTATACACAATTACTTGTATATAAGTTAAAAAATGTTGGGTAAACAATTGCAATACACAAATAATTAAACAATAATTTTATAATTAATTATAAAATATGAAGAAAAAAGAAATATAAAACTAATTATAAAATATAAAAAATAAATATATTCTATAAATGAGATAATTAATTAAGTACAATTTTATATTAAAATTGACTGCAAGATAAAATTGTTTAAATCTAAAAGAAAAACTTACCTTTTGATTGTGAAACATATTGTCAAAATATTTAAATTCAATTCAGAAGGGAAAAGGGTACAAGTATTGAAGAGAAAATGGATGATTTCCAAAACGTGACCAAAAACAGTAATTTGAATATAAATTACATATGTACAAGAAAAGAAAAAAATAACATCAGAACTCTACTCTTATAAAATTGCAGTAACCTTTTCACAGTTGGTCAAATCATTAGAACTAATGGCATGCAATGATGATTCTACACTTTGCTGAGTGACATTTGGTGAGATTAAATAATGGACTATACTTTTAATACTATAAAAATAAAAGTAGTATATTTATATAGTTAATGAGTTAATGTAAATTCGCGCAAAAATATTTAATTCAATTTTTTATTAAGTCTGGTCAGATACTACTGTCATTTGTTGGTATAAATATTTATTTGTCATAATATTGTATATTGTATATGTAACATGATAATTCAATGTGGTCATGTGCCTGCCTTTATCGTTATCCTTAAAATAATCCCTTAAGTAGGTACTTTCATACTATGAACAAAGCAAAATATATACAAAATGATTTAAGTAAAGTTACACGAATTTTGTTTCTTAGTTTTTCAACTACTACTATTACAAAAAAAAAATAAAAAAAATTAATGTACTAGTAACTAAATTTAATGGCAAAAATATCAAGAATTTAGCCAATTCAATTGATTCAACAGAGTATATATGTCTTGCTTATTGGGGTCATAAAAATTTTGGTGATTTTTTTTAAAAAAATTATATATAAATTATCTTATTATTAGTCTTATTTTTTTTTTCTTATAATGAACCCTATTTTGATGACATTTTTTGTATAATAATTACATATAGATTACTTTGTTATGAATTTTAAATTTTCGAATAATGAACCATATTACTAATAATCACTCCATTCAATTCAAACTTGCTTATCACTTACGTAGACAAGAAGGTATGATTTCACTATTATTTCCTCCCTTTTTCTTTTGCCATTCATTTTTTAGTTTAATTTGAAATCGCATCGGCTTCATATGTAAAATACTTTTGATGTGTTCTTTTGTTGTTATCTATTCTTTTCTCTAGATTGCCAGATTTGAAAACTCTTTAAAGCATATTGTAGTCAAGCCAGCTAGCAATGAATTTCATTGTTATTATATGTCCATTCATAATAATGTTAATATTCATGATGTTATTATATATATATATAAGTCGTTCATGAGTCATTTTGAGGGAATTTAATATTAATGACACCAAAGAAATTTCATTTAAACAAACTAAGATGAAAAATAAACATATACATATATAATTAATTAATAATCAACTTTACTTCTACAATCAATTGAAATACACAATCAACTAGCTAAACTCATATAATATATATATATATGTATTTTTTCTTTCTCTCTAATTTTACTTCTGCAATTCATAGTCAATTAGATAATTCGTAGTCAATTAGATAATTCACTCACGAAACATGTATATATACATATCTCTCTTCGCAATTTATATAATTAGTTATCTGCGTATTGCAATTGTCTAATAAATATTTTTCTTTTTTCTTTTTACATTTTATAATTAATTATTTGCATATCACAGTTATTTATCAAGTATTTTTCATTAGTAATCATTCTAATAGCATTATTGTTAAGAAAAAAGAATGTAAGAAAGGAAAATACTAACTAAACTAGTGTCGGCGGTGGTTGACATCGTTTGTTAATTAAGGAACTAAGAGATTTATATGTATTGATATAATTTTGTTTGTTTGGCAAATTAATGATTAATCTACAGTTGGCATGAGGTTGTTGTGGGCCAAACAAGGATCAACCAAAGTGTGTAACGTTGGTGCGTTTTGTTTGTAACCTTTGTGCTTGTAGTGTTAAGTCAATGTAACATGTAACATGTGTGTTCCAAATATAAATATATCGATGATATATGATATTTAAACTTGTTTCTCACGAGATTTTGATTGTTACCATTGCATGATTGAGACATAGTATGGTCCACCCAGATCGAGTTTTGCACAAATTGCCATGTTGGACAGAGATTATGTTAGACTTAGACCTTAAGATATTGGAATCTTTATACGAAGGACATTAATAATAAATTCACTAATTTGAAGAGTAATCAAATACAGAATGTACAAAACTTATGAAATGTAGTTTTGGCGACCGACACAACTCATTGTGTTCAATTGGCACCTTATGTATATTAACTGGATTAATCATCACTTGCACTGAAGAATATGATTTTAATTAGTTACTATAAAAATAAAAGTCTTGGTTGTCAATTTTTTTTAAAAAAAAAATGATAAAAATTCAAGCAAGC
Source organism: Hylodesmum podocarpum (assembly GCA_026586105.1). Taxonomy (NCBI): domain Eukaryota; kingdom Viridiplantae; phylum Streptophyta; class Magnoliopsida; order Fabales; family Fabaceae; genus Hylodesmum; species Hylodesmum podocarpum. The sequence goes on along the minus strand of JALJEV010000519.1, from coordinate 496,538 downwards.
TATTGGGAATTAAAAGTATGATTGGACTTAAACAACAAACAAAGAAAAAGTATAGATCCCATCATCTATGAATTGATAAAGATAAGAAAATGATGAATTTTTGTATGATGACCATCATTAATTATATTCATATATGACTCTTTTACTTTGTTACAGCTAAAACGCAACATGTATAGCTTGTAGTCTATGTTACTTCATTATTTGTGAAAAAACAAATACACAAAATCATAATATTGAAAAATAACTAAGTATTATACATCTTCAAATTTCAAGTAACTTTCATGTAATATTAATTTTATTTTCCAGTCTATAATTTTGTATCGGCTAAGTTCACGAGTTGGAAATAAGCGGACTCGAACCACTGATATCGTCATAGGGTAAACCATCGTCTCTCAGACCCCGACTGATTCTATCATAGAAGTCAACGATAGATAATAACTCCTCTCAAACACAGTTTACAATTTTCATCGTCCTGTGCTCTCCAAAGAGTAACTCTTCTCAAAATCTCAAAAGGTACTGAGTTGGAACCTCATTCTAACTATGGATTATTGTGGTTCCGGAAGATCCACTGCGTAGTTAATCAATCAACTCACTCACAGAATATATACGTATTTTTCTTTCTTCATATTTTTTATAATTGGTTGTTTGATTGTCTTCGTATTACTAGACAATATTATACACAGTTAATTAATTATCTGTCTAATATCAGCCAACTGCACAATTAACCAACCAACTCACATACAAAAAATATATGTATTTTTCTATTTTCATATTCTAATATTCCCAGCGTGTATTACGGTGATTTACCGCATATTTTTGGGATGTTTAGGTGATTACCATGATGTTACAATCTCCTTTATATTTAGTGAAACAATTAAGAGGATAAATTAATAGCTTTAATTTTCATAAGGTATTTGTAGTAAAATAATAAAAATACTTCTTAGTGACACTCAGATTGAAAATGAACAGTATCCCATTACTGGCACACCGAAAGTACAATTATAAGCATGATGCATATGTTTGAACATATTTCTTGCAAATTTAAAGAACAGAAATTCAATAATTATGAATGTAAACTAAAGTAATATTAAAATTTGCAAACAAAAAACAATAAATAAAAAAGATTTTAATTAATTAGTGTACTGAAACTTGGAAGAATAAAAGTTTAGGTAAAGAGAGATTTTCATTTCTGTTGATGGAAAATAAAGAGAAAGTAGTAGAAGGCATTGAATTTATGTGTGTAGTATGTAGGTTAGGGAGATGATAAATTGGGGAGATAGAGATGGAAAAATGGTGGGGTAGAGTGCAAGGTTGGGTTAAATAAGTAATTAGTTGAAGTGGATATGGAAATGGAAATGCCACCATACAATCACAGAAAAACAAAAGTGTGTTCCAGACAAGCATTTTGCATTTAACTATATTATAGGATGTTTTGACACAAGAAAGAACCATCTTCAAGTTAGAACTTAGAAACAACCAATACTTTTTTTTCTCTTTCTCTCTATCTTCCTTCCAGCTGGTACGTACCCTCCTCCATATTTCATCTTTATATACCCTCTCTCTCCATTCTCATTCTTCGTACTTCACATTCTTCTTTTCTCTCTCTCTCTGAATTCCTCACATTCAGGTCTGTGTTCTTTTATATCAACTCAATGTTATGTCTTTGCTTTAGTTTTTAGTCTCTGTGTATGTCACTCAATTTTGGTGGTTTAGTTTAGTTTAGTGTAAAGTTTTAGTTTTTATAGCCTTTTCACATCTGGGTGCTTTGTGATTTTTTATCAGCTAGTCTAGATCTGTCTCATTTCATTATGGGGTTGATGTAGTTATGATGTGAACTGTGTCATTGTGTACTTTACTGCTGTAACTAACTTACATTTGGATTTGGTTTATAGACAAGTTTGAAACTTTCTTGGGAAAATGAACTAGTAATGGATTCATTCCATTGGCATTAGGGTGATGAGATGATAGTTTAAAGAAAAAGCAAATCTTTCAATTTTCATTTCATTAGGTGTCTGATCTTGAATTTAGCATTGAGAGATTTAGTATTCTGGGATTTGCAATTTAACATTTTCATTAGTGTGTAGCATAATAGCACATTTGAAGTGTTTTTGCTTCTGATATAGTGAAGTGGTCATATAATGCTCCGATCTGAAATTCCTTCTGCTTACTTTGGCTCAATTCACATTTCTAGATCTCCTCCCTTTATGCATTTCATGTTCTGTTGAATATTTTAGTAATTTTCTTTTGTTCCAAGATGTTAACTTTTGTAAGATCTGGTTTCAACCATTAAGTTAGTCTCTGGTTGTAGACAACTTTTCAGTTAGATATAAAGAAGGTTAGGTGGAAAAATTATAAAGATTTATGACTATTTATTATTTAATTATAGGAGATTGAGTTTGAATTTGAAGGTCCATTTTTTATTCCTCCATCATTGAACATTTTCATAATTTGTTAAGATTAGATCTAACAGTGTAGAGCACTTTCTTACAGGAATTTGGAGAGACTGTTGATATTGCAAGGTAGGATAAACCAGTAACCAAGGAAAATATGGGGTTTTCAATGATTTTCATTGTCAGCAACATTATGCTGCTTCTCAGTTCAGCATTTGCCAAAACTGCTAGCCCTCCCTCTCTGAGCCCAACTCCTGCTCCAGCACCAGCACCTGACTATGTTAACCTCACTGAATTGCTCAGTGTTGCTGGTCCATTTCACACTTTCCTTGGATACCTTCAGTCCACAAAAGTGATTGACACTTTCCAGAACCAAGCCAACAACACTGAAGAAGGCATTACCATTTTTGTTCCAAAGGACAGTGCCTTCTCAGCTTTGAAGAAACCTTCCCTATCCAAACTCACCTCTGAGCAGTTGAAGCAAGTGATCCTCTTCCATGCCTTGCCACATTTCTATTCTCTAGCAGAGTTCACAAAACTCAGCGAAACCAGCTCCACTCCCACTTTTGCTGGAGGGGATTACACTTTGAATTTCACTGATAATTCAGGTACAGTGCACATTAGTTCAGGGTGGTCAAAGACCAAGGTTAGCAGTGCTGTTCATGCCACAGATCCTGTTGCTATATACCAAGTTGACAAGGTGCTACTTCCTGAGGCAATTTTTGGCACTGATATACCTCCAGCACCTGCACCTGCACCAACTCCTGATATTGCCCCTGCAGCAGATTCTCCAACTGAACACAGTGCAGATAGCAAAGCATCTTCTCCATCATCTACACATGATGCTTCCTCTTCTTACAAGCTCATCAGCTGTGGAATCTTGGCCAACCTTGTCTTGGCAACTTTTGGTGTGCTGGCCCTCTTGTGATGGGACTCTTGTTATTGAATATTTAATTTAGATTATGTTTATGTATCTACATTTGATGCCATTTGCTTTGATCTGATTCCATTTTTTTTGAACATAAAGTGTTATTCAAAATTTGTATGAGAATGTGATTTCTACTATTATACTATTTTTTTAAATCTCATAGCATGTGGTTGTCATGTTAAGACTATCTACCTTTTTTGAGAGGTTTAAAATCCATTCCTAAAGTTTTTATTTTATTCCCTAAACGGGTGTGTTTACCAGAATTTAATGGTGATGTGTTGGCTGATTTAGAAGTTTCAGCTCCATAAGACCCGGTATTTTTCCTATCCTTGTGGCATGTGACAGAAGATGCCGTTTTGGAAAACGATCAAAGATATTTTTCACTGACCAGATCTTGTAAATATTATTAACAATTTTTTTAGGTCTTTGACCCCTATGACCTGCTAGTGATTTCATATTTCAAACTCTTAACGTTATAAGTAAAATTGGGATGTGGGGTTGTTGATGGTTTAGTTGATTAAGTATAATTGACTGATTGTTATTGTTATAAAAGTTAATAGTTCCTTGACGGAAAAGAAAAGTTAATAATTATGAGATGCTAAAGTAATTTTGGCCAACAAATGTTTGCACTTTGCTATGTCATTTTCAAAATAATTAATTGGAAGTTGGCTTAAGTACTAGCTAGGCCTAGAAGCCTTTATTTCTCCTAATCAGTAATACAGTTTCATCTTATGGTAATCAAGGTTGATCATGAAAGCCCATAACAGTTTGCATTATCTAAGGATACATTTCTTGAGGTGGAATATAATCTAGCTTTTACGTGACTTAATTTTGATGAATATGTCCATTTTAGCTCTCAGCTTTATTTTGCAGTCAACCAACGAACTTATTCACAAAATATATATACGTATTTCTTTTATTAAATTTTTTCTCTTCATTTCTCTTTCTTCACATTTTAATAATTAGTAGTTGTCTGGCTACGTATGTATTGCAGTTGTCTAGCTACGTGCCTATTATAATTATCTATTAAATATTTTTTGTTTTGCCTATTTAGCTCTGCTTATATATTGCACTTTTGTTTGTGCCCTAGTATGCTGCATCAAATTAGTCATTAATAAGGGATCATGGATGCCTATAAAATTAGCCAAATGCTCACTATTTGTTTCTCGTTGGAACTGTAAGTCTGTAACTATTAATCAAAGGTAAATTGTGCTTCCAGATACTCTTGGGCTTCAGGCCAGAAGGTGAAAAGAAAAGGGCTATTCTTCATCTTTGATATCATATCAAATTCTATCATGATTACTAAACTAGCTCTTAGGAAATTCATGTAATACTTTTATTGACAAAGAGAGGTCCCTTAAGAGGATTGTGTCACTTGTAGCCCAAGGAAATATTATAGGCACATTAAATGCTTAATGTGAAAACATTCATGTACAAATACGTTGTGGACAAAAGCAAGTAGCATACACATAATGGACAAGAGAAGGGAAAGTGTTAAAGTTTGTTGTCATTCAATATGCTACACATAGATGTGGCACCAATGTACCTCTATTATCACATTTGTGGCAAAAATTCATGAATTTAACTCACACCGTACGCGGAAACTCTGCTTCAAACTCTCAAATAATTATTAACATATGACAATCACATATGGCCTTAGACTGCCCTCTTAAAATGCATGTTTTCCCTCAACCTCAAAAGTCACAAGTAAATGTGCAAATCTTACATGAATGATAGTATAAGAGACTCTGAAAGCCTAACATTTAAGTAACATCTACAAGTGTTTTTTCTAATTAAATTTTCATCTATCTTCATTGCTTGATTATAACATGCATAGTAAATTAACATGACAATTAAAATTCAAGTTTTTGAATTCATTTATAATCTTAATTTTATTTCGTAGTTAACTATATATTAAACATATTTTTATTATTTATTTATTTATTTCTTTCTTTCTCTATTTTTATATTTTATATCTAGTTGTCTACTTATTTGTATGTATTGTAATTGTCTACTAAATATTTTTCTTTATAATTCACCTTCCATTCTTATTCTCAATATTTCATCAAATAAATAAAAGCAAAATATGACCAATCCCTTGAAAACTTTTTCTTTTTTTAAAAAAAACAGTACTTCAATTATTTTCCCCTTAAAATAATTTTGGTAAAAATATATAACCAAAAAAAGTTGTCTTTTCCTTTTTGTTGTTTTAGGCTCAACATAAGACTTTTTCTACATGTAAATTTTGTATGATATTTAGGGATAGGAAAGAAATAACGAAAGTAGAGAGTTTTGGAAGAAAGAATAGTTTGTAATTGGTACCGTTTGATTTGATATTTGCGTTGCACTCATTTCCTTAGTCTTCGCGGGTCCTTTGGCACAACACGTTTTTTTCTCCCATCCCCTTTCTTTTCCTCTTTCCCACAACACAACAACACAAACACCTCTCTCCCTCTCTCTCTCTCTCTCTCTCTCTCTCACGAAGAAGAAACTCTGCGTTTTAACGATGATGAAACCGTGCAATCTCGCTTTTCTTTTCTAATTCTGTTTGGTAACTTTTTCTCAATTCTCATTTCCCAATTGCTTCCTGTTTTGTCGGAATATTCATTTCTCCTGTTGTATTGTATTGTATTGGATTGGATTGGATCCGTGTGATTGAATAAATAGGCACAAATCGTTGATTTGATTTCAAATGTGATATATGAATGTTTATTTAAATCACACTAGGTTTGTTATGAAATTTGATTTTTTTGGTTTTGTGTTTTGTGGTTTGTGTTTTGTGTCAGTGTTATTCCGAGTGTTTGTTATTTTTCTTCAACCGAGTCGAACATGTCTAGTTTCGTGGGTGTCCTTGTTTCTGATCAATGGCTTCAGAGCCAGTTCACTCAAGTCGAACTCAGAACTCTCAAATCCAAGGTATGTTTGTTTGTTGGTTTCTTCCTCTTTGTTGTTTATCGTTGAAATTGCAATCTTTGATTCATGACATGCATTGTGTTACTTTCTATGTAGTATGTGTCGGAAAGGACTCAATCGGGACGTGTTACTGTCGGAATTTTGCCTTCTATTTTTAAGAAATTGAAGGTTTTCTCTGAATTGTTCTCCGAGGATGAGATTAAGGATGTCTTGGCTGAGTCATATCAGAACATGGATGAAGAAATTGATTTTGAGTCCTTCCTTAGGGTGAGTTTTTTAAAACAAATAATTCTATGATATTGTTCATGTGTATGCACCTGAGATGAAATGAAACTTTTGTAGGTATATAGTATATAGGAATTTATTTGTGAGTAGTTTTGTAGGTATTAATTGTAATTGTATTGGACCTAGCAGCTTATTCTGTGACATTGAATGGCAGGCACATTTAAATCTGCAATCCCGGGCAGCAGCCAAAGGTGGTGGTGCAAAAAGTTCTTCGTTTTTGAAGGCAGCAACAACAACTGTTCATCATGCAATTAATGAATCTGAGAAAGCTTCGTATGTCGCACATATTAACAACTGCTTGGCTGAAGATAAATTCTTGAGTCAGTTTCTTCCAATTGATCCAGCAACAAATGACATCTTTGATCTTGCAAAAGATGGAGTCCTTCTCTGGTATATGTTCAGGACTCAATATAAGCTCAATTAAAATAAAAATGTCTCCCCTTATATCCTCCCTGACTATGTTGTTTATTTTATGGCTGCAGCAAGCTTATTAATGTTGCTGTTCCTGGGACCATAGATGAACGAGCTATTAACACAAAGCGGGTCCTTAATCCATGGGAAAGGAATGAGAACCATACCCTTGGCCTCAATTCGGCAAAGGCTATTGGATGCACAGTGGTTAATATTGGTACACAGGATATGGTTGAAGGAAGAGTAGGTTCAATCCTTCTTTTGTCCCTCTCTAAACCATGCTTTCGGTTTCCTTTTTTTCATAATCTGAAAGACTTCACTCATTTTATTTTTGAAAACTCTGTTTGGTCATTTGTAGCCCTATCTGGTACTTGGTCTGATTTCGCAAATAATCAAGGTAAACTACTGAAACCTGCCTCCTTCTTACTTGCTTAATATGAAACTTAGATGAGGAGGTTGACACCATTGTGAGTTTACTATTAATTGGTAAGACATGTAAACTTATGCTGTCTTTCATGTTTGTTTCACTTTTCTTTATGGTTGCAACATTAGATTCAATTGTTAGCTGATCTCAATCTGAAGAACACTCCTCAACTTGTGGAACTAGTGGAAGATGACAAGGTGATATTGGATAATATTGTTGCTTTTTGTTTTTGTCATTCATGAGTACAATGTTTTCTTTCCTTTACATATGTCAGAAATATGATTGAGATAAAACCTCTATCTTATATTGTAACATGTTGGCAGGATGTGGAGGAGCTCATCAGTTTAGCACCTGAGAAGGTTCTACTGAAATGGATGAATTTCCACTTGAAGAAAGCTGGATATGAGAAACAAGTTACAAACTTCTCTTCTGACTTAAAGGTGAGAGAAATATTTTTTAACTTTGTATGCTGACTTTAACTACCATAGAAATAATTCTGGACGTGGATGAAATATCATCAGATACTCCTTATTAAAACCCTTTTTTACCCATCGTTGCCTTCATTTTTGTGCCTTTCAAATCAGTAAAGAAGCTGTGGACCTCCTTGTTATATTTTGTTGGCCTTGACAACCATCCACTAGTTTTCGAGGAAAAGATTCACTATATTATCCGACATCATGCCAATTGCTGAATCACCATGCGTAGTTTTCATGATTATGATCTATACAATATCTTCTTTTGGCAGGATGGAGAGGCTTATGCTTACTTGCTTAATGCTCTTGCCCCAGAAGTGGCAGGCCCAGCTGCCATAACTGCGCAAGATCCAACAGAAAGGGCAAGCTTGGTTCTTGAGCAGGCAGAGAAATTAGATTGCAAGAGATACCTCACTCCAAAGGACATAGTGGAGGGGTCACCTAATCTTAATCTTGCATTTGTTGCTCAAATTTTCCAGCATAGGTATGATTACTTTTAAGAGGTTGCAAATGTGCTAATGATTTTATTGTAAATTTATACAATAAGAATATTCTGGGCTACGTTTCCAAGAACCATTCTGTTTTCTGCCTTTCTAAAATTTGGAGTGGTGGTAGCTCCTTTCTAGAAAATGTATACAGTATAGGATGGATCTTGAGCTGATTCAGATTGTGAATTTCATTATATAAATCCAATAATCTGTTACTTGTACTTTTATAGGAATGGCCTTACAGTTGACAGCCAGAAAATGTCCTATGCTGAGATGATGACTGATGATGCAGAGACATCTCGGGAAGAACGATGTTTCAGACTATGGATTAACAGTCTTGGAATTGCCACTTATGTCAATAATGTTTTTGAAGATGTCAGAAATGGGTATGGTTTCCACTGTTCTGTTGGCTCATCATCCTCATCTTCCATTTCTTATCATTTCTGTTCTCCACTTATATCTTCTTTTAAGATTTTCCTTGACCTTAACTAATGGTTATGATTCTCCTTCTTTCCTTTTCTGCAGATGGGTTCTATTAGAAGTTCTTGACAAGGTTTCACCAGGATCTGTCAATTGGAAGCTGGCGACAAAGCCTCCCATAAAGATGCCATTTCGAAAAGTTGAGAACTGCAACCAAGTTATACAGATTGGGAAAGACCTTAACTTTTCCTTAGTGAATGTTGCTGGCAATGATATTGTACAGGGGAATAAGAAGCTCTTACTGGGTGAGTTTCAATTTTTTCCCTGCTTTGTGATGAATTGTGATAGGCATTATATGTAGGGAATATTCATCTCCATTTTTTCTTTGTCCCCAGCATTTTTGTGGCAGTTGATGAGGTTTACTATGCTTCAACTTCTGAGAAATTTGAGATCCCACTCACAAGGTAAAGAGATTACTGATGCTGATATTCTACACTGGGCAAACAATAAAGTGAAGAGAGCTGGAAGAACTTCTGAAATGGAAAGTTTCAAGGTATGAAATCTATTTTGGGAGTTGTGTGTGAGTGCTGCTAGCACAATTTTTGCTACACTCAAGTTTACATTTATCTCAAACAGTCATCAGACTTGGACATTTGTATTGCTCATGTTGGGAGAGAAATCACAGGGATCTGTTATCAATAGCACTATGAGTACTTTTATTAAGGCTTTCAAATGAAGAAAAGCACTCTTCAATTTTTATGAAGGGACAGAGTTCATGATGGTTGCTTTGATTTTGGATACAAGTCCACTACTCATTGTTGATATTTATGTATTCTGCTTCATCAGGATAAGAATCTTTCCAGTGGCGTTTTCTTCCTTGAGCTTTTGAGTGCTGTGGAGCCAAGGGTGGTCAACTGGAGTCTTGTTACTAAAGGGGAGACTGGTATGTCAACTTTGCCCTGCTATTGAGAAATTGAGGCTATCAAGCATTATATTTAACATTAATATGATGTTAATATGTTATCTTATGAGCAACAATTGAAATGCTCAAATTATTCTATCATGTCAATTGCAGATGAAGATAAGAAATTGAATGCAACATATATAATCAGTGTTGCTCGAAAACTTGGGTGTTCCATTTTCCTGTTACCTGAGGACATCATAGAGGTAAGAAAAGGGGAATGTTGACTAAATTGGAAGCAGTTCATCTTAAGTAGTTTGCTTTGCATTTAACCCATACATTCCATCAGACTTTTTATGTGTCCTTTATTCTTACCTAGCTTGTTTTGCATTTAACCTTTCCAGGTCAACCAGAAGATGATACTTATTTTAACTGCTAGCATCATGTATTGGAGCCTGAAGAAACCTGAAGACCATACCCGTATGCTACCCCCCCAAGCTTCAGTAGATGGTGAAAACGAAACTGATGTAGTTGATGAGGTATCCAATTTAGCCATTGATGATCCTGCTCCCACTGATGATCCTGCTCCCACAGAGGATCCTGCTCCGGAGGATGCCGCTTAAGTCAGAAATTCGGAACTCTGTGCTGACTTCAAAGGTTGAAGCAAACCATACCCAATAGAGAATGAGTGGGAATCAAAACATATTTTTGTTTATAGAACAAAAGGAAGATGCCAACCTCTTGGTTACCAGTTCGAAAGAAAGCTTATTGTTTCTTATGAAAAACCACAGATAATAGAAGGATCTTGTAAATTCTTCTTTTAGATTTTCTTTTTTTTTTTTTTGTACTTAGGCATATTCTTTGATGAAAATTGCATGCAAATTTTCCCAATAATAATATGGGCGGAAGGCATCGTTTTTATTTTCTGTCTGATTGTTTAAGATTACTCTTAATCATTCATTCAGATTCAGGTTGTAGTGGATGAACTAAACCAATGATTATTATGCACTTCATTTTGGTGCCTTTTCTATTTCAGGTCTGGGATTCAATTATAATTCAGGTAGTTCATGTTACGATAATCAACTTTACTTCGTAGTCAACTGCAATACATATATATATATATATATATATATATACTTATATTTTATAACTATATATACTTATATTTTATAACTAGTTGTCTACGTAAGTTGTTTACCAACTATTTTTCCTATGATAATTACAGACGATATACGCCAACTTTTTCTGTTTTCCTCCTAATGCGAATTTATTCTTGGTTTCTTTCTCAACTGAGTTCTCAATAATTGGCCGGCAGAATTGTAAAATCATACATCCACTCTAACAAAACAACGCAACAACAATCATAAAGCATTTTCTTACTAGTTAAAGTTAATTGCGAGGCGTAATTTTTTGTTGTTGATGTTCATAAATAAATCATTGACATCTAATTTTTTTTTTATTGTTTTTGTTTATTATTTTTCTTGATCTTGTTGTCTCTAGTGATTCCACTATCCTCCATTTGATTTACTTTCCTCCTTAGAGATTTTACAAATCTTGTTCTCACATCACAATCATTTAAGGCAAGTGTATACTGTCCTTTATGTCAAAAGTGTTATCTCAACTTTGTAATGTTTCATAATTATTTATTGAAAGATTATTTTGTAATGCCTTTTTATGATAAATGATAAACAACATTTCAAGTACTTTTTTATTTCTTCCATTTCAATTGAACAATTTGATTTACATCCCCTTTATCTTTGTCATTCTATAATATGATGCTTCTTAAATATTTAAACGGTGACTTTGACTCGTGTTTAAGTATGTTTTTCAAGTTTTACGTTTATATTTTACTTTTTTTTCTTCCTATAAACTTCTATGGAGAAGTTTACTCAAATGAGATTTTCATGTTATACTTAAATAAAAAGGCAAGCTTGTTTTTATATCTTCAGCTTTTTTATGTCTTTTCTTGATTTCCTATAATTTTATTTCGCAATCAACTGTAATATAGTCAACCAGTCAACTCACTCATAGAACATATATGTATATATATACACGTTTTTCTCTCTTTATATTTTATTTTATAATTAATTTGTATTGTAATTTTCTATCGAAAGTAAGGTAGCAATTCTAGTTCTAAACAATGGTAAATAGACAAGAAGGGCACAGTACCTTAATATCCACTCAGTTGTGACGCATTTAACAGCAATGTCCTAAACTTTCACTGCTTATAGCAACAACCCAACCCATCGCAACATTTTCAAGTTTCCTTCCATTTCTTTAATTACTCCAACCTCAAAATTTTCATTGAAACCTATATGCACATCCATCCACCACGTGATTGCATTTATTCTCCTACTTTCATTTCCATAACTTACCAAATCCATACCATAATAAGTCATTATGTATTTCATTACTACAATCATAAGTCACCGCTGGTAAAGCAAAAAAAAAAAAAATAAAACAAGATTTGAGATTTTTTTGAGCTTTTGAATGGATTTTAATACCAAATAAGCATAACACTAGTTAACATAAATGATATCGAATTGTGTCCTAGTATGTTTAAAAGAAATCCACATTATATATTTATCTGTTTTCAACAATAAAATTTGTTTAAATCTAACATTTGAACTTAAATAATTCCATGTGTGTTGATGCTACCTTTTCATCTTTAACCAAATACTCAAATTAACATACGTAACTAGGAAACTAATCTCTTCAATCAAGATTAGTGATTAAATTAAGTACCTAAGTGGCGACTTGTAACCAACCAAGATTAGGTCCATTATCCATAAATTGATGTTCAGAAATTTTCCAAACACCTGCCATTATCCTAACTATCTAAACAAAATATTTTAGAAGTAAAAAAATTAATTATCTAGCATGTTAAATTGGCCAGAATGCCCAAAACATAAAATTAAAAAAAATGTGATAAACAACCATAATACACAAATAATTAGTTATAAAATATGAATAAACATAAACATAAAGAAAAAAATTAATAAAAGAAATTAATATACGTATATGTTTTGCGAGTGAGTTGACTAATTGTCTGCGTATTGAAATTGTTTATGAAGTCAAAACGAAGTAAAGTTGTAAAATTAATGCAGAGATGTATGGAACATGAGTAAGAAGAATATAAAGGCAGGGATGTGAAATATCACAGTGCCGAAAGTTGATGTTGATCAACATTATAAGATTAATTAATAGTTACTGCTGTGTCCATGTCCAAATTTACACTTTTAAGACCTACAAACAACATCCTGAAAATGAACAGGGCTTGTGTGCCCTGAGGGCAACAAGAAGAACTTAAGGATATGAGTAATTTCTGCATTCTGCTATAGGCAGCAGCAGATTGTACTAGGATGATATTTGAGATTAAATTAGAGAGCAAGGAACCCAAAACCAATTAAATGCTATTTGTCATCTGTTTTAAGGGAATTTAGCCGTCTGATCCTCTGATCAAGCTCCTTCATCACTTCAGGTTCTTGTTTCTTCCTTTGCTTTGATATGGTATTGGTTGTCATTGAACCTATCTTATCAAATGCCACCTGCAAACATAAGGAATGTTTAAATGAACAAATGCATCAAGGCCCCATCTCATAACTTTTATAAACAATATCACCTGATTTCCCTTTGACTATAAAAACAACTAATACATAAGTGCTTATTCAGTAAGGTCTTAATTAAGTTGTCTATCTAAACAAACCTAAACCGCTTCACCATAAATGTGGAAGCAAAACTAAAGATCTTGTTTACAGATTTTCTTCTTGTGATAACAGAAACTGAAAGGGGAACCATGGACAATGATAGGAAATAGTGAAATTTGTCTTACTGTCAATAGATCATCTGGATCGAAAAGGTGGTGAGTGGTCATCTGAAGAACATTGATTACTTCACCAACATGATGAGTTAGGATTAATTCATCTTCCTTCATCTGCAATTGGAGGTTACAAATGTTAAAACATCCCTTCCAATGTAACAAACTCTTCTATATTTTGTGTTTTGATTAAAACCAAGAATGAACAAAAAGGCTACACGAGTGGTGGTACCTTAAAGATTGCCAAGGCCACGTTAAATATAACCTGAGCACCCTCGTAGAAGATAACATCCCACACACGAAGAGTTGTCTGATTCATGGAAGAAGTATTAGAATGGGGCACAATTTAACATTGCAATGCATAATTTATTGCAGCAGTATTCTAACCTCAGAAGGCAGGCTCTTCGAAAAGAGGCAAAGGAACCACTCAGTGGCAACAAGGGAAACATCAAATTCCAAAGCTTCCAAATGACTCGCAATTCTGCATTTCCATTTCTACAACCATTAGAAGATACTAGGAAACAAAAACATATGATACGAAGTTAAGCCATCAAATAAAATACCTTGGACACTTTTTAGCAAGTAAATCTTTAAACACTCTCTGTTCCACATGGCATCCTGACAAGTTGTTTGTGTAACAGTCATTAACCAGGACATTTTCCAACAAGACAGCGAGCATCCAAAATGCTTCTTCTTCTGTCTTCATGACAAGCAACAGCAATGCTGCAACATAATTTAATCCCTGGAGCAATAATATAGTAGAGTCAGTAAATAAGAAAATATGTTCCCAAGTATCATTTAAAAACAAAAATTAAGAAAACTGCATATTATTGTAAACTTCAATTTAACTTAAGAAACTTTGTGGTGCTATATTTTTAAAACAAAACATAGTGGCTGAGGCCATGGCGAAAAACAAATGTAGGTAGAACATAGAAACTAATCCGCGCTTTGGTCTCACTATGTTGAGAGGCAATACAGGCATATTCAACCTGCATGTTATTAATTTATGAAGATAGAACATCTCATTGCAGAAGTAAAGGAATAGAAACAGCATTGATTGAATGAAAGAGGAAGCCACATAAAAGATGTTTTCTGTTCAAATGCCTAATACAAGACAAAGGTAACATTAAATTTCAATTATATAACAAGCCGGGACATTGTCTTTCATCAGTTCATGTACTGCTGGGGGGAGAAGACTTCAAAAGAGAGAACAGAGAAAACCCACCTGACAGTACCCAACATCAGAATCACGGAAAGAATAAGCAACAAGAACACGTCTGAGAGCAGCATGCCCCTCAGGAGTGTCCAACCATGGGTGACCTGGGAAGGTTCGGGGTAGATCCTGCAAATATGCTTATAAAATGATTAGAGGCAGAATAAATATCAAAATTGTAACAAGCATCAGTTCAAATTACTCACAAAGATCAATAACCAATCCCCATTTTAAGAATCGCATCAAACACCCTCATGGCAATTGCTTTTCCAAACCCATAAATTACACATTGTTCAATAAGTAGATAACCAACATCCACATCCTAAAAAATATATAAAAGTCTACACAAATTCCTATCTCTTTCTGGTCACCATTTACTCAAAGCTATATTTTGCCTCAACCAAATTGTGTGCACTCAAGAGCATGAAAATTATTTCAACAGGATGAGCCAATACATCTCACAAATCGTATAATTGTAAAGGTTACAAACATACGGCTAGTAAACATTCCAACTCAAACAGATCTTCCTTAACTCTCAATATCATCTCTCAATAAATAAACTTTGCTCACTGAGGGAAAAACAAAAGGCAACACCCACAATCATCCAACAAAATCTGCAGCAAGATTTGTCTGAAAATCTTTTCATAAGTCACACAATGCAAAATCCATACAAAGTGATTCCTCCATCAAATTGAATTGAAAATGATTACCAAACCTGCAAGCAATAGTCAAATTGAAAGGAAACCAAACAAGCCACAAGGGTGAATAAAGCCCACAACCACAATTAAGAAACTTGTAATCAAATTCAAAGCCAAACAAACACAATTGTGTGATGATCATAAAAAACAGGGGTGAGTTGCTTACATGATCTATCTGCCGGGTAGCAGGGGTGACCATCCCCTCCACTGCTTTGGTCAAATCATCATAATAACTTTCAGGCACTGTGGATTTTTTCTTGGCTGCCCCTGACAAGGTAAACCAAATCTTAGGCCTAAGAACTGGGGGAATCCCCTTCCTGATCAACTTCTTCAAAGTGAGAGCATTAGTCAAGGCTGAGAATTTCAAGGAAGATGTAAGGACAGTGCCTTGCCCTATGGTAGTTTGCAAATACCAATTTGCTCCTTTGCTGGCCTCCAATGCCCACCAAACCCTTCCTTGTTGCCTCACCTTCTCCCTCACCTCATTCAACACATTCACATCATCCACATTCCCTTCCACTGTGAACCCATAAAGGTCTTGAAATTTTACAGTAAGATTTGCCCTCCTGGAATGGATGCTGGGTCTCAAAACTGCAACTTGAGATTGGTATTCAAAGGCAAGGTCTATTTTGCTTTTGGTCCCATACATTTTTTTTCTTGTGTCAGATCAAGAAAGATAGACACAAAGAAGCTAAAATTGGCTTATCCTAAGGGTTCAAACTATGTTGCCTTTTGAATTGGGAAAGGAAGGACCTTGTCAAATTAAAATATCACCCATTAGTCTGAAACCGTGAAATGGTCCATTTTGAGGACCTGGGTGTTTGAGATTAGGTGAGGAAAAGCAGCAAAATTGTTAAACACAAAGTGGGGGCAACAAGATTTGGTGAAACAAGGGTTGGATTCAAAATTTATAACAGAAGGAACAATTTTTTAAGGACCCTTTTTCTGCATCTTCAGGAAGTTTAAGACTTTGCTGTATTGAACTCAAATATCCTCTCTGGTCTTTCAAAAACAATAAAAAAAAAAATGTGAATTGTGCAAAAGAAATTGAATATTCAGGAACAGAGAGATGAGACCCAGGAGAACACAAGTGGAAAGAATATGGAAAACGAGAAAGAAAGAAAAGAAGAAGAAGAAATAAAAAAAAAAAGGAAACAAATTGAAAAAAAATAAGATCCTTTTAAGAAGAATGCAAAAAATACAGATAAGAATGATGAGAAAAAACTCAAGTCCTGAAATTGGTAAAATCAGAGTGTTCTAACAAAAGGATGGACTAGAAAGAGAGGGACAAGAATAAAACCCTAGAATTTAGGGAGAAAATTTGCATAGAAAGAGTGTCATAAACAGAACGAAGAAATAGGAGACGCTGATCTGAGTTGTTGGGTTCCTTTCTCTCTCTCTCTCTCTCTCTTTCTGCTACAACTCTTTTCTCTGCTTTGATTTTTGTGGACTCTGTTTAAATTTCATCTTTTCATATATTAAAAAATTAATAAATAAAAAAAATTAGAACGTTGATACACAAGATATTCTTCATGGTTCTTGAGGTTCTGGTGAATTAGAATTACTATTAACTAGGATTATTAAAAAAAAAATAAAATTTGAACACTAATGTACTTTTCATATTAATAACTTTCTTATTGTCTATATATAAAAAAATCTAACTATCAAGGTTATCTCTAATGTCTTTTTCTTTCTTGAGACTTCTATTTCCCATAATTGCATCTTCCAATCTATTATTATTTATGAAAAATTTTTGTATTGTTCTTTCAATATATTTTTCAAAAAACCCTGTTCAGGTTAAAATTTATTAAAATGTTTAAAATTATAAAAATTGTTCAATGAGAAGTAAAACTTATCAAAGTTTGTTGATTTTTTATTATAAATAAATAAAATGTTATTTTATAATTTTATATTTAATAAAAAAATTATAGTAATAAAATAATAAAAAATTATGTTAAGTATAATTTTAAAATAATTATCATATAAAATCTAACAAACTTATCATATATAGAAATTTTTAAATAATTAATATTTGTAAGAATCACTTAAAAATTGTATGTTTATTATTTTTCTCATAAATAAATTAAAGAAAAAATTTAAAAAAATGATATTTTCTGCAAAATGCATCATTCACAAAAGTAACACAAACATTAAATATGACAGATACTTTGATACATCATCATTGTTTAAGCAATTAGTTATGGGAAAATCATTGACGCAATTAACGCAAACATTAACTATGATGGGTTATTGCTTGTAAATTTATATTTACTTTTTAACTGTTCTTTTTTAAAAAATTAAATAATAAATATATAATTGCTACAAATGATATGCAAGTTTTGCAGACAAAAGTGATAAAAATTTGATGAAACATGTTTTTTTTCTTTTCCACAAATCATGATTCATGTCTTAAATGAAACGTAAATAAATGTCATTTACATGTAAATGTCTATCAGGATTTAATTATGTGATTTATGAAGAGATTTAGTATAAGCATAGTGTTTTCTAATGTTCCTTTATGATTGAAGTATAATCTGTTTTTATATATTATGTTGCATTAATTATTTTTATTTCAGTGCTTAAAACTCTTTATATAGTCACAAAATTAATATATATATATATATATATATATATATATAGTTTTAATTTAATGTGTGAGATGAATTTTTTAAGTTTCTTTTTTTCTTTTAAGTGTAACTAAATTTTCAGTTGAACAATAAGGAATCACAACCCTAACTTAAAGTTATGTGATTTTCTCAACTCTAATTTAAGTCAATTTTTGTTTCAAATTAATTGTTTGTCTAGTTTCTAATATATATCTTCATAAATTGGTCACTTATAATTTATCCTAGATTCTCAGTGATAATTGAAAAAATTGAAACAAATATTGGATTGGGATATAAAACAATAATATAACTGGAGATAACCTAGAAATAAGAACTAACACTTAAAAGATCTTAAATTCTTGAACTTAATTCTGTCCTAATTGAAAATTTCCAACTATTTAGGGTTTTTTAAGTGGGGAAAAAAATTGTTGACCTAGGGATTTGACTTTCAATTACAATAATGAATTTGATATTCATCAACTTTTAAGACTTGAATTGAAGTTAGAGTTTGGTATATTTTTTTCTTTGGTGTACTTGAGAGTTTGAGTTGTTCAAATGAAGTTTAAATAAATAAGCACATGTCCTAATACTTTTGATATATATTTGATCATAGTTTTTGTACTCGAGTATTTATTTGTTGTGATATAATCTATTTAATTAATTACATATTTTATCGCATAAATTATTTGTTACAAATTTCCCATTTTTTTTATTTTGACTGCTCTCATTTTTGTTATTAAAAAACTGGTTATGTTTGGAAGATGAATGATTAAATTACGTTTTCAAGAAAGTAACGTTTGATTTTTTCTTTACTGATGAAAATAACCGATGCAGTTGTCAGCGATTAGTTTAATTTGAGAGATAAGCATGTCACGTTGCAAAGTCAAAATCAAAAGTAAGAAGGAATAGTTCAAAATTTGAGAAACATGGATAGTAGTCTCCATAACGTGTGTTGCAAAGTGTTATGAAAAGCTTTTCAATATTTAATTAAATATATCTACATCGTGTCAATGACTACGTGATAATTGTCAAGCTCAAAAATTAAAATGAAAAGTTATTAATATTTTCACTTACAATAATTAGTGGAGAGATTATTCTAATTTGTTCAATAATTTTTGTCAAAAAAAAAAATGTTGCGATCCCCACATGAAAATTAAATCTAAATACCCTGTTACTAAATTTTTTTTAGTAGTTAAATTACAAATTTAGTTCTTCAAATAAAAATTTCAAAGTTGAATCTTTATAATATTAAATAATATAAAATAAGTATTTATTGTTTGATGATTTATGGCCTCGTCAGCCACTATTTATTCGTGTTCGTTGATCAGAAAATTAATGTAAAAACGAGATTTCACGTTCATTGACGAAAGAATTAATATGAAGACCAGATATATCTATTTTAGAATTATTTTACTTAATTTGTTAATCATGAATTATATATCTGTTTATGTTTGATCAAAGAATTAATGTAAAGTCTAGACAAGTCCACTTATAATTAAGTTATTCGTTAACCATAAATTATATATTTATTTGTGTTTGTTAATCAAAGAATTAGTGTGACGACGAGATAAACCCACTACAAAATTATCATTTGATACTTTTTCACATAAGATACTAGATAAACATAATTAAATTATATTAAAACATTTTGTAGGGTTTTTCCATAATATTTTTAATCTCTTGTGATAAATTCATTATTTGTTTAAGATCAACATGCTTACTATTTAAGAAACACATTATAAAAGTATAGTCTTATAAGAAGAAAAAAATATTAGGGTAAATTGCTTAAAGTAAAGGCAATAACTTTAGACGCGTTTGTTTGTTGACATATTTTTGCACTTATATGGTTGTGACCCACAAAATGATTATTTGGATTTGAGCAAAGACTGACATGATGTGGGGCACATGGTCCCTTTGGTAGGGACATCCATCCTTCCACTTTCCCTACAGCCAAATGCAAGAAGAAATCACGTGTGCCTTCTTATTCTCTCAATCAAACAAACAAACTCATGAACCATGGAACCAGGATAGACATGGATATGGATATGTATTAGGGTTTCAAGCAACATTTTACATTAAAAAAAAATAAATAATAGACAACTGAAATATAAAGAAAATTAGATAATCAGTTATAAAATATGAAGAGAAAGAAATACAAATATGCGTATAAAATGTAAAATATTTTGTGAGTGAGTTGACTGTATACTACAATTGGATACGAAATAAATTTCTTTTACGTATTACTACTAAAATATTTCTTCTCTTAGGTAATTATGATCCTAGTTGCTTTCTTTTATTAATGATACTTCAAACCTACGGAATAATTATCTCAACATAATTTATTTATATTTAAATAGAATAGAATTCAATTCTTAATTAACCATTCATGTGACTTCTATTAACGAAAAGGAGAGCATAAGAAGGTTGTTTAGTATTTAATTGTATGGTTAAGTTACGAAGTTGGATGATATTTAATTAGGAAAAGTTTTTGATGATTGCGAATACGTTGTTCTTGTGAGATGGGCCGGCTTCGTTTCTTTATTGGGCCGGACCGGCCGGCTGGACCGGCCGGTTGATGTCGACTTCAAATCCAATACATTATTAAGCCGTCTTTATTCTCACCATTTCATTTCATCAAAATAATTTTAATACAATTAAATAGCATTAACGTTTTTCTTTTTTTTAGATTTAATAAACATATTTTTATGTTTATACTAATATTTTCATAGAATTTTTCACTGTTATGGTTCACGTTAGTGTGTAATTTTTTTATAATTAAAAATTTTTGTATGGGAAAAAAAAGGCAGAAAGTATGTCAAATTTTGCAAAATTTCAAGAGGTACAGTAATTTTCTATTTTAATTTTTATACGAGTAAGAAGAATAAGATGGTTAATCAAACATTGGTTTACTAAGATGTTTTCAATTGATTTTTATGTAATAAAATACATTTTTATAAAGTATTCTTATACATCGATCTTTTAAATTAGTATTTTGTTTCTGAAGGGATATTAGTAAGAGAAAAAGGAATGAAAAACAAATAAAATAAAATTGAAGAGTATATGACACTAAAGAGTGAAGACACCAACCTTACTTGCTTTGGTACAAAGATAAGTACATTCACGTGTTATGTCATTATTCATTTATTATTGTATTCATATTTAAGCAAAAACTCTCTATCCAACGTAGTCTCAAGGAATGCTCATAAAAAGCTACGAGGAAGATGGAAAACAATATATGATAAACAAATTACGTATATTTCACAACTTCACCAAATTTATTAGATTAAGCATCAATCTGATTTTTTTTTTAAAAAAAAACAACGTGTATTTGTGAATTGACCACCTGGATTACTAAAATTGAAAAATTAGACTGATCTATACACTGAGAATATAAAATTTATACATACTATTCAATCATAAAATAATGTGTATATTAAATTTGTTATTTTTTGTATTGATTATGTTAAAAGTTATATTGGCAGTGACGGTTAATTAATTGAAGTGTAAAAGTGCAAAACCAAGAAAATAATATTGTTCATACATTTGATTTTGGATGTAGTAGCTATAGTGTGGTTGGTATGATCATTAACTCTATCTCATGGTATGTGGTTATTCCTTTTTTGACATGTATAGCTTGTGTCACAATGATGGGTCTGAAAGCTACTGCATTGGCTCATTAGAGAAACAAATTGAGATAATTGTAAAACATGCTAGACTTTTCATAGCCACTCAAATACTACACCAACCCACAGGCCCAGCATATTTAAGCCAAGGCCCAGATGAAAGTGAATTGTTGTAAGGAATTTACAAATGAAAATGAAAAATATTTAATAAATGACAATCTCACAATTAGTTATGTGAAGAAAATGGAAAAAAAAAATAATAAAAGAAATATATATATATATATATATATATATTTTGTTCTTTATGAGGGATTTGGTTAAATACGTGTTAGAGTTAATTACGAAATAAAATTATTTATAAATTATACCTTATTATAGAGTAAGATCACTCCCTCTGTGTTGGTTTTTTTCTTTTTCAAATTTACCCCTTCATTGTTTATTTAAATCGGATACTGATTCATCTTTGCCATATAGAGCCTAGGTTTCGGACAATTTTGCCGGAAAAAATTACTTGAATAAAAGACGGGTGAATATTGAAACACGTTCTCGTACCCTATTTCATCTAGGTAATTAGAGAAAACAAGCCTAAAATTACAAAAAAGAAAAAGAAAAGGTAAGAAAAGAAAATAGTCAAAATAAACTAGTGTTGGATTTAACATGCATAAGCTGAATTAATATCACCAAACTAAAATATCTTAAAATGATTTGATGTTGAATTAGTTGTTGAGTCTTAAGTTAATTTAAAATTTTACGTTAGTAAGCATTAAAAAGAGAAATGAATGAAAAATCTATATAAATGAGAGTATTAGATTTTATTCAATTATAAAATAAAGAAGCATAGTAAATTCTAGATAATGTGTGTCAAACAAGAGTTCGTAATTTTTGCAAAAAAAAAAAATGACATGTGAAAGGTTTATAATTTTTATTACATATGAAAGAGTTTATAATTTTTATCAAAAAAATTTATAATTTTTTTTATTTAAAAATTATATATAATAAATTTTGTTCTCATCAATTAGGTCTTTACAACAAACTTTTTTTTTTTTTGTTTTTCCATATAAAAATATTAAGCGGACTAAATTCTAGCGGCATAACCAATTCTAAATTTGAACATGACACAGTATTGGCAATGAACCAGATCCTGCACTGAACCTAAACCAGAACTATTACACTAATATTGAACCAAACCATTATTCCACCACATGTTCTTCCACCACAAATAACATTGGGAGCAAGGACTATTCCACTTGGAGGACTTTGGGGGGAACAACCCTCACAAACATTTATTTTTATTAATATACATGTATAATTATAAATTTTCCTTATAATTTGAAATACATTTATAAAAACAATACACAATATAAGTAGTGCCCCACAAATTTATGTACATAACTATTACCTCCCCAACTTAAAGTTTCTAGATTTGTCACTAATTAACTGTTCAACACTAATGAGGTTTTTAAGTACATAAATAATTTTCAATCTGCAAGAAGCTCTATCTTGATGCCATTGATTTTGATACGCCCAAGCCTTGGAACAAGAGTGACAACAACAGTATCATCATCATCTGCACCCAATTGTTCCAACAAATCCGTTATTCCAAGACTCATAGAAGTAACAATCTTCTTAGTACTTGATCGAGGTTCATTCACAAAGCTTCCTGCAAACTCAGTATTATCTGGACGAATCAGCTTATAGTCTTGTTCTGAATTAACAATTACATCAAATCTGACATGTGTGTTCCCATCATATTGAATCCCTTCAATGAACAGAACCTCCTCTTCCTCTTCCTTCTCTTTCTTGCTCCTTGACTTGGTTGGTCTCTTCACCACTGTGCTCACAGCTGAATCCAAAACCAATGGAAACATGGGAGGGGATGCTGGAGAAGCAAAGGCAAAAGGGTTGTTGTTGTTGTTGTTGTTGTTAAGAGCAACAATACCACAAAGTGTTCCTAAACCAAGTACAAGGTTCCTCCTATGTGGGAATTCTTGTTTTGATGTGTTTGATGTTGTGTTTTTTTGGTTTCCAATGCATGATACTCTAGGAAACTCACCAAATTTTGGTTTTCTGTACTTAGAGGATTGGAATTGTGACAATGGATTCAGGAAAGAATGGTGAGTCAACATGGTGGACTTAGAAGACAGGATAGAGAAAGGTTCCATTTTTTTTCATAACAAAATCTCTACTTTTCAGCCTTTTTATAACTCATATTTTACTTTTTTTAATCATTTTTAAAATTTATTTTATTAGTGAATATTAATCTTTATACAATAGAATCCTCTCACCTTTATTTTTAAGTGAAATCTTTTATATCAATAATTTTTCTTACCATTCAATCTAACTAATAGTTTGTTAAGCAAGATTTTGTACAACTAAAATTTATTATAAATAAATATCTATAAATTATATATATATATATATTATAATAAAATTTATAATAAATAAAAATTGTATATGATTTTTTTTTTTTGGAACAATTTTTTAGGTGATAATTGAATTTTTTTATTTATATTTAAAACTCTTTGGGGGTGGTTGCGTATACAGCAAAATAATTCCAAGTGCATAAGAAAGACTCAGATTTTACTCATCGATGACTTTGGAGTGCACATCATCTATTTTGGAGTGCACACTTAGAGTTTGATTTTAACAATATGAAATCATTTTTCATATTGCAATTTTTCAGTATTATTTTACAGGAGTTCTCTAAGAAATGTTTTTAAGATTTAAAAGATATTATATAATACATAATTTTTTTTAATATTTATATAATAATTTTTAAATAATTAAAAATTATTGAACAAATTTAAAAAGTAAAATATATTTTACTAAATTT
This sequence comes from Hylodesmum podocarpum, assembly GCA_026586105.1. NCBI lineage: Eukaryota > Viridiplantae > Streptophyta > Magnoliopsida > Fabales > Fabaceae > Hylodesmum > Hylodesmum podocarpum. The sequence goes on along the minus strand of JALJEV010000519.1, from coordinate 472,115 downwards.
CAAAAAACGGGTTACTAAATCTCAAAATATATTTTACTCATGACTACAAATGTTCAAACATATACTCAACCAACTAGTTTTAACTTTATGTATAAAATAAGATAGCTAATTATGGTATTCTTTATAGTTTATTTCTTTCAATCTCAAAGAACAAAAGTTGAGTTTTTTTAAGCTTAAATATACAAGTAATATCTTAAATTTAAAATAATTTCATTTTTGACCTTCAAAACTTAAACTATTTTTTTAGTCCTAATAATTTTAAACTGTTGTTGATGCTCTCATAAAATTCACTCATCACTGTCCTTGTTAGTAAAAACATTAGTGAATAAACGTCAATGAACAATCCCATTGTCTAGTTATAAATATATAAATAATCTCTGTCTGAACTTTAGTGAATAAACGTTGTGAATCAATAAATTTGTTACATGAAATTCACATATTATTATCTAGTGAAAATATTACACCAAACTCAATTGATCACAATTGGTTCAATTTACCTTTATCAATAATGTTGCAATCAAATAAAGTTAGAAAATAGATTAATTTGAATTTTAAAACTAAAAAAATATATGTTAAATTTAAGAGACTTAAAAAAGTATGTTTTTCTTAAAATAAACATAAGAATCTTTTGTTACTTCCTACTCTCTTAAATTAAAAATAAGAATTGATCCATCATTTTTAGAAATAAAGTGGTTATAATATCATAGGTTAAGTATTTTGGGTAGAAACATATGGATATTTGAGATTATTCTTTAACATCATATATTGTCCTATATTTATGCATATCTATATGTCTTAGTACTAAATTTACATTAATAAAAGAAGACAGATTATGATGGTTCAAACAGACAATTTACGATAATTTCTAAATCGTTGTTGTATCTAGGATCGTAGTAGTCTAATAACAATTAAGTTTAAGTGTTTTTATTCTAAAAAATTTATAAGAGAAAAATATAAGAAAAACAAAGAAATATATTTTCATCAAATTAATTTATTGAAGGTTAAAACATATCTTTAAAAATTTAATTTAAATTTTTAAAAAATAAATTAAACTATTTTTCTTATTAATGTTATTGACTCACGAATTAGGTATAGACAGCAAAGTTATCCCACCTTCCAAAGACACTTATAAATTCGTGACGAATTTAGGTACACCTAGGACCATTAAATTAAGAAAATTATCATTTTATACGTTGACTTTATATGTTTTTTTAATATCCTTTTATTGTTGATTAATAATTTTTCATAGACAAATAATCCTTAAAAAATAGAATAAACAAATATATATACTAACATTATGAAAATTATCCAATTACAAACAGTTCTACAAAATTAAATTTGACTTCTTAACTTTTAATTAAACTGATAACAATCACATTCACGTGTGCTGTAAAAAATTAAAAATAATGAAACGTGTTACAATCATGTAAATTTTCATAATCGAATGGTCCAAAATTGATGAACTGAAGCTGACTTTCATCAATTGTATATGCTGAGTTTTGATCGGGTAAGCTATTCTAACGTGACACTGTTCAGTTACAACTTTCCATTTCTCAGGTTCCCTCTCACTTTCCATGGACACTTCAAACATTTTTACTTGCATTTTTATTAGTTTCTTCACTTTTATTTTTTTAACTTTTTTGCTAACACTAGTTGGATTATTTTTCCAACAATTAAAGACCTTTCTATTGTTTTTTTACTGTTTTTTTTTTGTTTTATTGTAGTATCCGTCCTTGAATGTCAATTTTGTATTAATTCTGTGCTTCTGATACTGTGGTGTCTATTTAATCTGTGGTTTATTGACTTGTTACTGGTTGTTTCAAGTTCCTTTATCAAATCCCTCAAAAGTTGAGGGAGATTCCAACGATATATGATGTGCAAACTAGCCACAAGGCAACACTAGCCTGCTTAGGAAGTTTGTTTTCTCTGCATAAAATGATATAATATGCAGAAAATATCTAACCTTAATTTCAACTTATGTGCAGATGGTTTCATACCCTGAAAAAAAGAAAAAAGAAAAAACTTAGATTCTCTTATCAAAGTCTTAATGTATTTCAAGAGAAAGAGAATCTGTCTTTCACACAAATTTTCATTTTTGCACTAGAATCTATGTTGGGTTTATGTCTTAGGCCTATTCCCAAATAGCTAAAGTTTCCTTGCTAACAAAATAACTATAATCAACTAACCAATACACTCACGTCATATAATATAATATAATATAATATAATATCATATAATATAATATAATATATAAGTATTTGTCTCTTATTTTGTAAGTAGTAGAACTAATGTGTGACTTTAGATTTTCATTCTGGAGTTGAAAAAATTGAAACTGATATGACACAGCAGCTTGAGCCAGAAGCCTAGCAAAACATGGAGAAGGATAGAGAAGAGTCAACCGCAGAGCAAGTATCTGATGAAGAAGCATTCCTGTTTGCGATGGAACTAGTTGGTGGCCAAGCCGTCCCAATGGTTCTGAAGTCAGTTTTGGATCTTGGTATCTTAGAAATCATTGCCAAGGCTGGTCCTGGAGCTTCCCTTTCTCCTTCTCACATTGTTTCTGAGATCCCAACAATAAAGAACCCTGATGCACCTGCTATGTTGGATCGCATGTTGAGCCTCTTGGCTAGCTACAACATCCTCACAAGTTCCTTGCATCCTCATGGTAAGAGTGAAAGGCATTATGGTCTTCACCCAAAAGCCAAATACTTAGTCAACAATCAAGATGGTGTCTCTTTGGCTGCTTTCTTTCTTATGGAACACGACATAGTCCTCAAAGACATGTGGTATATATATATATATATATATGTTATTTTATTGCGAAAAATATTTGGTAGACAACTAGAATATATATAGACAACCAGTTATAAAAAGTGAAAAGAGCAAATACTTAGATGTTCTGTGAGCGGATTGACTGGTTGGCTGATAAATAAAGTTGATTCTCTGTTACTTTACACTTTTTTTTTATTTTTGCTCTTTTCTCTTGATTTCACTGTTTTACAAAGGTTTGAGTTAGAGTCTAAAGGAGTGTGTTGTTGTATTGCAGGTACCAGTTGACAGAATCAATTCAGAAGGGTGGGGTCCCATTTAACAATGCTTATGGGATGAATGCATTTGAATTTAATGACACAAATCCTAGATTCAACAAGCTTTTCAACAAGGGATTATCTGATTGTTCTAGCATCACAATGAAGAAAATTCTTGAGACATATGATGGATTTGAAGGTGTTGGATGTGTGGTTGATGTTGGTGGTGGCACAGGAGCTTGTATTAACTTGGTTGCCTCAAAGTATCCCAACACAATCTGCGTTAATTTTGACTTACCCCATGTCATTAAAGATGCTCCAGCTTATACAGGTGCTTTTTAGTACATACTAATAAATAATAATAATATTATCTTACCAAGTATACAATGCCTCTTCTATTTTGCTATAAAAAATTCAAATTAACTAAAGGCATAATAAAGTTTATTTATGAATTGTTGTCACTTTTTACTATGGATTTTTTTATGATTTTGGATTTAAAACAATAGTTAAATCTTTTATCACATTTTTATTTACGTGATATTATAGAACTAACATGTGTGTTTGGTGCAGGTGTGAAACATATTGGTGGGGACATGTTTGTGAGTGTTCCAAAAGGTGATGCCATTTTTATGAAGGTAAGTTATTAGAAGGTCTTTATATAATTGATATAAGAAATATTTGATGAGTAAAGATGATCTTGATACACTATGCTTCGTGATTTAAAACTCAGTTACCAAATTAATTAATCCAACTTGAAAATAAACCAGCATATGTAACTTTTCAAACATTGAAGTAAAATTTTAGCATTGTGGTGATTGTTTTATACGCAACATGTGTTTTGCACTTGTTTAAAACGTAGTGGGTATGCCATGACTGGAATGACGAGAAGTGCTTGAAATTGTTGAGGAACTGCTATGATTCACTTCCTGAAAATGGGAAGGTGATTTTGGCTGAAGGCATTATTCCAGAAATTGCAGACTCTAAAGTGGCTTCCAAGTGTGAATTTCAAATGGATATGATCATGTTGTGTCATACCACAAGAGGAAAAGAAAGAACAAAGAAAGAGTTTGAGGCATTGGCTAAAGGAGCTGGATTCCATGGTTTCAGAGTATCGTGCTGTGTTCTCAATACTCATGTTATGGAATTTCTTAAGAAACCTTAAGCTTTTTATCTTCTAGTTGCATTCTGGTCACAAAAGGAATCTTCTCTTAGATTCTTGATTTTAATAATGACGAATTAATAACAGTAATGATTTGCTCGTAATTGATGAATTGTATGTTGATGTACTTTATTTTACACATATTGTTGTTGGATTGTTGTATTGTAATTTTTGCATCTATGACTTGCACATAAGACTCACTTTTTAAACGATCTACCAAATAGATATTTAAAAAAACAAAAAAAGTTTTAAGTAATTTTTAGTTCAAGGATCAACTTATGGAAGAGAAAGAGGTGAAAGAAAAAATAAATTGAAAATGCTTTATAGAAAATGAAAGATAAATGAAGAAGATAATATATATTTTTTAATGAAAGTTAGAAGATAGAAGACAAAAGGATTTTATAAAAGTTAGAAAATAGAGAAGGAAGGAAAAGATTGAAAAATCATAAAGTACAAAATATATGAATACATGGAGAAAGAAGATAAATGAATTATATTTTTCATTATAATTTAATATGTAAAAATGAATTATAATAAAAGAAAGGAAAAATAAAAATTATTAATATTTAAGATAAAATAATCTAATTTTAACTTGATGAAAGAATTACATATAAAAAAGATAAATCTTTCAGGATGATTATTTATACAGATGATAAAGTATAAGAATTAGTTAAAATAAAATTAAAGTCTATAATATCTATAAATAAGATAAATTTTAAGATACTAATTGTGATAAAATTAAAGGTAAAAATAAATAAATAAAATTTAAGATATCTAATATTCTTTTCTCGTTTCTGGTTAATAATTATAATAGTAAAAGTAAAAATATTTTTGAATAATTAAAATCTTAATATTTTTGAGCTAGATCCTTAACCGTAAACATGATCAATCAAATATATTTTTTTTAATCTTTTACACGAATTAAAAACGAATACTAGAAATTTCTGATTTGATTTATTTTCATAATTTGATTTATATCTGATTTGAATCACTTTGCGAGATTCTGAACACAGCTTACGTTGGTTTTGCTTGCTCACGAGGACGAGGATGTTTGAAACCCATCCTACGTGTCAATTATTTATTGGATAGATGAGCTGCACGTTCCAATCACAAACAAAAACATAAGAAAAGGTTAAGGTAAAGGCAACGACGCCGTTTCCAGTTTCAACAAAACACTTAAAAGTCTAAACTAAACACTTCGTTCAGATTAAAATCCACCAACTACTTGTGTTCGTGTCTTGTGTTTCATCTCCATCTTTTTCTTTTATTCTTCTTCTTCAAATTTTCGAGAAGAGACATTTAGAAAGGTATCTATCTATCTATCTAACTTTTGATTTTGTGGATCGGTGTTTTTGAGATGAGTGTGTGAATTAAATTAATGAATTGTTTTGCAGATGAGATTATCGTTGACGCATGCTTTTGTGTTTGTGTTAATTGGGGCTTTGTCGAATTTGCAAAGTTCAGAGGGTATCAGATTTGTGATAGACAGAGACGAGTGTTTCTCCCATGATGTCAAGTACGAGGGTGACACTGTTCATGTCTCTTTCGTTGTTATTAAGGCTGATTCTCCCTGGCATTACGCCGATGAAGGTGTCGATCTCGTGGTATGTTTTTCTTTCACTCGATCTCATTCCTTTATTTAACCATTCTTGTTTTCTTTTACCTTAATTTTGAGCTTCATGACTGATTCTGAATGGGGAATTATAAATATTCAGATTTTTATTTTGTTTTTTTTTGTTTACTTCATAGGGGCATTGATGTATGCTTTTTGGTATTGATAAGAATTTGATTCCAAGTTCTGTTCAGGGAAGGGGAAAAAACCCTAGGCATACAAAATCATAACCTACTATAATTGCTTTTCTCTCAGGGTTATCTGTTGGCTATTGGTTTAGGGTTTTTGTATTGTGAAGCTAAAGCTATTATGTATCTCTCTGTTCTTACCTAAGGGGACAAAAGAAGCTTTGTATGCTTTTCTTCGTCATAACCATGAAGGTGTTATTTTTTTTTCTAGATCTTGGTATACGTTGTCAAACTTAAACCCCATTTTGGAAATTTTAAATTTGGAGGACATTATAGCGAAAATGTATGCTTGTCAAAACAGTAATACTACTCGGCCAACTCCGTAGCGAACAAGTTCATAAAATATTTTGCAGTTGTCTATCAAATATTTCTCGTAAAATATGAAGTATGAAGAAAAAAGAGAAAACATTAATAAAAGAAATACACAGTAGGCGTATACATTTTATGAACTAGTTGGTTGGTTGGCTGTGAATTGGAGTTGACTGAATAGTATTACTCGTTGTCAAAAACCTTATGAAGCCAAAAGTTTTATTAATGGTTAGGATATAACTTAACAGTGTAAAACAGTTAAAAGGTTTTCTGATTTAGGTAAGGATGAGTATATAGGGAGATGTTACTTAAGCATCATGTGTAGAAAGTTACATTTGTTGCCTTTACGATCTCAAGTAAATCTAAATGGCTTACATTCAGGCATCTGTATGTGTATTTTTATGCTAGTTTTCCTGATCTTTGGACATTTATATATGTGGCAGCTATACAAATCCACATTATGCGTGCACAATTGATCGCAATAACCTTTCTTTGAAATTATGTTTTTTTCTTTCTTAATATCTTACCCAATCACATGTTGGAATCTCATTACACCGCAATGTAAGAATTTCAGGTAAAGGGACCTTCTGGTGAGCAAATTCATGATTTTCGTGACAAAACCAGTGACAAGTTTGACTTTGTGGCTCACAAATCAGGGGTCCATAAATTCTGCTTCACCAACAAATCTCCTTATCATGAAACTATTGATTTTGATGTACACGTTGGCCACTTCTCTTACTTTGAGCAACATGCAAAAGATGGTAATGCTTCTTCTCTGAAGTCCGCTCAGATTTGCTCTCTTTTATATCTTTTTAGTGTAAAACGCTGATCTTTGAGTTGCATGGAAGTCTAAAAAAATGAGAGAACTTTAATTGAAACATTTGTTACTGTGTGCAGAGCATTTCGCCCCTTTGCTGGAGCAGATAGGAAAGTTGGAGGAAGCTCTATACAACATTCAGTTTGAACAGCATTGGTTAGAGGCTCAGACTGACCGCCAAGCAATAGGTAATACTTCTCTGTTTATCTTAAAATTAACATTTTTCCTTGCATAAAATCTTTTATATGTATCAATTTTTATATATACTTGTGTTGAACGATAAAACCGTAGTTTTTGCATGTCATTTTGTTTTCTATTCTTAATAACATGTAATAGAAACTCCTGTCCCTATATGTGATCATCCTAATTTATTTAGCTACCATACCAAAAGAGGCCACTCTGTTGAGAACATTACTTCCTATCTCTCTGACGGTGTTCACTGCTCAGTGGTTTTCCCTTGGGGCCAAAGTTATCCCTATTCTGATCACTTAAAAGTATAAGTGCTAATAAAGTGCCACCATATATCTAATTGTTAAATGCACACAATATTCAGCAGATAGATGGGAAATAGCTATGTTTTAATGCATCCTTACATGAATGAATTATAGTGAACTATGAAGTGTGTTTGTTTATGCGTTCAGTTGGCTTTGCGCATTGTGCACGTTCTGAAGCTATGTTTTGTGAGATGCAAGAAACTCTTGATTATGGTGAATTAACTGGATCTTGAACCAAAAAACTAACATACTAAGCATCTCATTTGATAAAAGCTACAAATACAAACATGTTTCATCAATTAACTCTGCTTGACTGCGGATGTAATATCTTGCTCACTTATGTTTGGAATGCAGTGAACGATGCAATGAGCCGAAGAGCAGTACACAAGGCACTTTTTGAATCAGCAGCACTGATTGGGGCTAGTGCACTGCAAGTCTACCTTCTGCAGCGATTGTTTGAACGAAAGTTGGGTACCTCAAGAGTTTAGACCTACGAAATGTTCTTTGAACCTGTAACAGTACAAATGAGAATGTTATTTTAAAGTTTTATTCGGTTGTCATCACATGGATATTTATACAATTTGTTGTTCATCCTAACTCATAATACCTGTGGAAAGATGTTATTTGATGTTAATTATAGTTTATTTCTGGTTAAATCTCACAGATGACTGTCATTCATCTTTTTGCCTTAAACTTACCGTTCACTTTATTTTCCTAGCTTATGGCTTAAGAGAAATTGACATGAATTTTGGGATAAAGATATCATGTTATTAAACGTGTATCATTCGAGCTGTAAGATTAAAAAGATGGATAAATGTTGAGTTGCAGTGTAACTTTCTTGAATCGATCCTCCACATTTATTTATGAACTTATTATCTCTTAAATATAAGCAAGAGAAGAATTATGATAAACGATTGGCACATACTAAGCTTGGGTATAGATTGTACCATGAAAATTTCACTATTGTGCAAAGCACCTGGTAAAAGAAAAGAATGATTTACCTCTTCTATTAAGTATATAAGAATGAGGGGTATTAACCTTTAGTTTGAATCAAAGTCGTGTGTAAATTTAATATCAGTTTCAATTAAGGATAGGCACATCTTTATTTTCTCACTTTATACACTTCAATATATAATCCTTAAAAAAGACATCTCTTAGGCCATCCAATGGTGCTCATTGTGGCATCCCCTTCAATAACATTGTGGTATAGATTGTACCATGAAAATTTCACTATTGTGCAAAGCACCTGGTAAAAGAAAAGAATGATTTACCTCTTCTATTAAGTATATAAGAATGAGGGGTATTAACCTTTAGTTTGAATCAAAGTCGTGTGTAAATTTAATATCAGTTTCAATTAAGGATAGGCACATCTTTATTTTCTCACTTTATACACTTCAATATATAATCCTTAAAAAAGACATCTCTTAGGCCATCCAATGGTGCTCATTGTGGCATCCCCTTCAATAACATTGCAAGCATGATTTTGTTTAGTTATGATTCAAGAGAGATGGCAAATGTTGTAAGTTAAAAAGCTTGGGAAACTAGAACATATATGTTTGTTGTAAATTAAAAAGCTTGGAAAACTAGTTCATATATGTTTTATATATATATATATATAAGTGAATTGATTAATTAACCACGTATCAGAGTTTATTTCAAAATAAATGAACTAATTGAATGTGTATCAGAGTTTGTTCGGGTTTACACAACACATATAAAATACGCAGGTCAAATAAATGAATATATAGTTACACACAACAAATATCAAACTCCACTGTAAACAAATACAGGGAGAGGTATATATTTTTATAAAAAAGGTTGAATCCAAAACGTGCCGGGTGAATGTGGCGTGAAACCAACAAGTTTTGTACAAAATGAAATGCCAGTAAATAATTCTCCAGAAATTGCATGTATCATGCAATATTTGTTTCCTAATCAAGCCAAGGTACACTACTAAAATAAATATGACAGAAGATTCCTTGAGGACTCATCACAGCTCTAACGAAGCTCCAGACTTCGAGGCTAGGTCCAGGTAAGGATAAATCATTATTACATTCCTAAGCTGAACTGTCATGAATTGAAACCCTTCATGGTTCTGCAGGTGCGTACATGCAGCAAAACCATTTTCTCTGCAATAATAAAACCGACAGAGAAATCAATACAAGGCAAAAATAAAGTAAAACTCTAAAGTTAACATCTTAGGTGTCTATTAATCATTTTTCTATTCCAATTTCACCACCCAAAACATAACAAGAATGAGTGAAAGATACAGAATGGTAATAAGTGTGCAACAGGAAACTACAGATGAAAGAGTTGGATGCAATTTACAAAATCATTGCTATAGCCTATAAGATAGAAAGTTTGATTAAGAAACATGAACTATTCAAAAAGAGGCAACAGATACATAGTTGCATAGAGTTTTTGCATAATAAACTGAATGATTGACAAGGTAAAAAACTTACATAATGGGACTTGGCAAGAGCAGCTTGTGTTTGCTGGTTGAATTTTGCATTATTACTAGTCTTTGGAGATGCGCCTAGTTTAGTAGCACCACTCTTTCTCTCATTCCTGGCTTTGTTGAAGATTACTGTGAAAGATTCAGCTGATGACGGATCATTCACATCCCATTCTCCAAACTTAGGTAACGGTCTATCATTCTCCTTCTCCTATCATGTCATCATATCCATTTATTCATTCATTGCAATTCATATATTCATATATTCAAATGAATGATCAAAAGACATAAAAAAAAGAGATGGTTGCATTTGCATAGTTATACCGCCATGATGGGTAGCTACAGAAGAGGAGGATCAACAATGGATGTGCGTGTAAGTGAATCTTCAACGCTGGTTTTGGTGTTGTTGTTGATGATTATGATGATGATATGACGATGGGTTCAACCTTCTTCTTTTCCTTGTTTTGCAGTTCCCGAGGAGGAAGAAGAATGATGATGAGAATAGGAATCACAATGCCATTCAAATATGTTTTGGTCGGTTACACCATTTTCAGCTAACCACGCTCAACCATCAAACTCTCAACTTTTCTTTACTATAATAATCTTTTTCTTTCCAATTTAAATATTTGTTTTTTATGATTTTGTTCTTCTCAACTTAGAAATGATAGGTGGAGAGAAAATAGTATCCAAAAGAACAATTTTTATAACCATTTTGAGTTGTTTTTGTTATTTTTAACTAAAATTAAAAATGTTAACTAAATACTATATAATCATCAAAGTAAACTTTTTTTTGTTGTTATAACTAAAATAATGTAAAAATGCTTAAATATACCACCACAGTCATTCAAGAAATAATAACTTAAACTCAAAATTTACTTAAATTTCACTTATTTATTAAATATTGATGGAAAATTTATTCAGAAATATATATTAATCAAGTTATACCGATTATATTTCTAATTGAAAATTGTGGAATATGGACATGCTGGTTAAAACTTGAATTATGTCTAATTTAATCTCAATCTTATAAAATTAACTTAAAAGGTGAAAATTACTCCAAACTTATATAAGTAATGTCACTAAGATTTCAAACACCTTAGAAATTAAAATAAAATAAACAAATGTAAATAAAATCAGAGGTATACAATAGAAATGAATAAAAGGAAATAGGAGGGGATGGATGTTATTTAATGGAGTGAATTACAAGGAGCAAATAATTACAAAAAAGTGAATATATATGAGGTATGTATACATATGAGGAACTGAAGTGAAATCAAACATTAGCAGTGTTGTCTGGCTTGAAATGAGTGTGATCTGAAGCAGCAGAAACACCAGGTGGTGGAATTGGCATGCCATAAACTTGAGGGTTGGTTTGAACCTCTCTTCTTCCTCTGGTTTTTCCAAAGAAGTAACATCCAAAACCAAGAAGTAAGCAGAAAATAATGAAAGGTAGAGAAATCACAACCACCATGCCCATCTTTTCTAAATTGTTGTTCACTTGTTATGCAAGTAGAAAAGAGTGAAACAGTGTTTATATATGAAAGGAAAGTGATGATGGGGCTTAACGTTCAAGTTTGTAACGGGTACTTTCGTTTTCAAGTGTCCCCACAATAGCTGTCTTTTTAATGTTCTTGTCTTTACAAATGGTATCATGTTAGCTGGCACTCACTGTCTCATGTCAAAGTTTTTATTCTTATTATTAAACTACTTTTTCATTTTCATTTTTTAGACGTTTTTTAATATAATCAATTTTTAAACAAATTCCTTTCTTAAAAAATAGTAGAAAAATAGAAAGTGAAATAAAAAATAAATAGGAAAATAAAATAAAAATATTAATTATTTACTTCTTTGTCTGGAAAAAAATATAGTTTTTTTTTCTCACTTACCTTCATTCAACCAGAGACTTAAAACTGTTTTTAAACGTCTCAATGCCTCATAGGACCAAATTTCTTTTTGGGTTAAGCCTCGAATCCAACTCGTGTATGCAGTTTTACCCGTTTTGGGCCCAGTTATTAAATGTACAACTTATTTTGGCCTATTCGCTATGTTTGGGCTTGGATTCTTTTTGAAATTTTACTGGTAGCATGGGCTTGGCCCATAACATGGCTTTCAAAATTTTTGAATGTTAGGAAAAAAAAAACGTAATCGCTAAGCATATGCTCATTGTTGCTAAATATAGTAATCTCTTCAGTCCTTTTTTTTTTTTTTTCTTTTTTTCTTTTTGTAATAATAATTTTACTAAAATAATTTTTTTTTCTAAAAAAATAAAAAAATAACATTTTTTTTTTCTAAAATTTGTTTATACATTCTGTATATAAAAATATAAAAACTAAGTATTAACTCCCCTGATTTTGGAAGTAGTTATTTTATTGAAATGATGCAAAGTTGTAAAAAAAGGGTTTAGGCATAGGGCTTGACATGGGTGGTTGGATTTTGTTACTAGGTTTGGAAAGGAAAGGTATGGTTTGTAGGACCCATCTTATCTAACTAAACTCATGCTTGCTTAGTTCTGAGGTTATCAACACAGACAGACAAGGCTAAGCTTTGAAGAAAGAACAGTACACACAAAGCATAGATCATTCAGTATCCTTCCTACCAAATGCAAAAGGAAGTACTTCTTGTAGTAACAACATCACTCTTTACAATTTAGAGAATTATTAATTTTATGATATTCATTAGAATTAATATAAGTTTATACAGCTTTTCTAAAAAGAATTATTTTGTTAATTATTATTGTAAATTTAATTTACAGCCGACTGCAACACGCAATAAATCAGTCAACTCACTCACATATATGTATATATATACATGTATTCCTCTCTAGTCATGTTTTATAATTAATTGTCTAAATTATTTGCGTATTGTTCTTTTCTATCAAATATTTTTCTTATTATTGAAATTGTTACTTTTGTAATTAAAAAGAAAAAAGTGGGTCAGTTTTTTTAATGTGAATTTACGTGGTATTGACAAGTTTTTATAGTTAATTTGGGGTCTTTAAGTTACCTTCTAGAGCCTCTATTATTACTATAAGTGTGATTAATCATTATATTATTTGAAGTCAAAGTAAAATAATGTGTTAGTAACGATATAAATTGGAACTCTGCGGTGGACCAATGGTAATATTTCTGCCAAACTTTGTTTTATAACTTTATGTTATTCTACCTACACCCAATCAAATCCTGCAATGCCACATTTCTCTGATAAGTACATGATATGATGACCCAATATAGCATTCTTCGTCTTTGCTACCCCATTTGGTCCCTCTAAAGAGGGATGCTGCTTATCAAAATTTTTAACTTTTCCTTGTACGATCTTGAAACTTTTTGACAATAAGAAAGAACAATCATAATAAATTTATCCAGAATGAATATGCTAAGGGAAAGTATATTCATGATCCTTTATTGAAGTTGATTCTCCTTTTATTGATGTAGGAGTGGGTCTACTTTACTACTTATGAGGATTTATACTATGGTGTTTCATAATTATGATACATTCCAATTTAGTGCTTTTTCCAATTCTGCAGTGGTAGTGTCAGTTTCATTGTTTATATCAATAACACTTTCAATTCTAACTGTGAAACTCTCAATTCACCACCACTTTAACTACCTCAAAAGCCTCAATATAGATGATTTGCAAGATGTTTCACAAACAAAAATATTAGACAGACATACGTTAATATAACAAGGAATTAGTTATAAAATATAATGAAAAAATATAATATATATATATATATATATATATATATTTTATAAGTGAATTAACCGATTATCTTGCGAAATAAAATTGCTCGACAAACTTTGATAAAGTAGGCAAGTAGTCCATATTTTAGATGAGAAAAATAATTTGATAGGCTTATAGGCGTGATGTTCTTCATAGCTATGCTAGGGAAAACATAATAACAACCAATAACAAAGTAAATTTTAGTCTCCCCTATTTAAGTTTGTTTTGTAGCTGGTTAAATTTTTGCACAAGAAAAATGAAATTGTCAATACATTTTGTCCTTACATTAAAAAGATAGTCTGAGAAGTCAATCATCAGTTGCCCCATTTCTTTCTTTCTTTATCTCACATGATTCACCTTTGTTTGGAAAAGAATGTGCATGAAAAAAAAAACAAAAGCTAAAGTGCACCACTTCCTTCAATTACAATTTAATTATATTAACCCTTTTGATTACTATTCAAGAAAATTTTTAGTTAATCTCACTGATAAATTACCTTTGCTACGTCTATATGTGGTGTGTATCTGCATAGATATTAATCAACCTTGGTCATCCATAACCATGCATACTTGGAATAAACTATCAATCATATAAATAAACTTATTTTTTATTCGGTTAATTAGTGAAACGGTTATATCGATGTAATTGAAATTGGCTAAATAATCAATATAGATAAGAGGAATGTTATGCAACAATATTGCACAGTGAACCAAATTGAGTCAATTGACATTTATTTATTTTTATTGTATTATATTACTTGCTATATTTACATTTTTTATTCCGTCTCTATCTCTTTATGTCTAATAACACAGATATGTATACACAGTGGCGGAGCCACGTTAAGAGGAGGGGCAGTTGCCCCCCCACCCCAAACTTTTTCTGTTTTTTTTTTTTTTTTTTTTTTTTTTTTTTTTTTTATATATATATATATATATAAATTTATATAAAAATAATAATTATTTTAGTTTTATAATTTTTAATAAATAATTATAATTATAATATTCCTAAAATAATTATTTTAAAAAATCATTATATATATAAATAATAATTTATACTAATAAATTTTAATTTTTGATGATTTTCTGTTTTTGATTTATAATTTTATATCTAATTTTAATATATATATATATATATTAGTAATAATAAATTTAAAAACATATATTTCAAAAAATAATAATAATAAATTTATGTATATATATTAGTAATAAATTTATATATAAACATATATTTTAAAAAATATTAATAATAAATTTATGTATATATATTAGTAATAAATTTATATATATATATATATTAGTAATAAATTTAATATATATATATATATTATTAATAAATTTATATATATATATATATAAATTAATTTTTATATATAAATTTATATATACTAATAAATATATATATATATATATATATATATATATATATATTAATAATAAATTTTAATCTCTCCTAAATTTATTTTAATCTTAAAAAAAGAAAAAAATTATTATGTATTCAGTAGACTTGCATTTAATTAAATATTTCTTTTAAAAAAAAGACATTTTAAAAAAATTAAAAAGAATTTAAAAAAATTAAAATGATTTTTTAAAAAATTTTTAAAAAATTTTTTAAAAACATTTGCCCCTCCCACACTTTTTTTTTGGCTCCGCCTCTGTGTATACATCATTTTCCTTATTTAAGACAACTATTAATCTATATTAATTGTTGTAATTACTTTCAGATCAGATCATCAGCTCTATCAGTGATTGATATGGGTCGAATTTGAAAGTCTGATATTTCACTTGATTTTTTAGGATGAAAAGGTTGTCATAACATGAAAAATTATTCTTTGGACATTTTTGGATGTAAATACTTAAAGAGATGGAAAAAAAAGTGATGAATATAATCAATGATATGATGTGAAAATATATATACAGTGAGAAAGAGAAATGATAAACATAAGAAAGTGTTTGCACTATTTTAGTATTAAAAAATATATTAAGAATATTGATATCACATTACATTATATGTTTGATCAAATCTATGCAACATAACTAAGCATGTGGATCTTATGCTAAAAATTAAATGAACAAAATACACTTTGGCACTTTGCAGGTGATTGATATTCATTATTGCTGCCATCCTTTATTTCATTCATATTCTTATAATATTTGTAGAACATATATATATCTTCAACTACACGTGTGGGAAGGAGAAAAGAGATTATGTGAAGTGGAAGCAAATAAACTTGGCTTGGTTATAAAACAAACTCACTCGTATATACGTTTAATATATATTTTGTCTGCTGGCACCTTATGATTCATGTATGTGTGTGATGATATCATGATAATATAATCTTGTGAGTGAAGAAAAAAATAGAAAAGAAAAAAGAGAATATATGCCATGGAGTCAAAGACAAGATGACCAACTATCTCTCTCTTTCTCTCTCAATCCCTTAGGTCCCTCTCCAAACCGTTTTCTACTAGACTCATCAACCAACCCTTCTCTCTTTTTCTTCTCTCACTCTTCCCTATTTTGTAAGCAAACCCCCCATGAGGCCATAACCATCACCATCATCATCATGGTCATCATTAATTGCCTCCCTATGAAGCTTCTTTCTCTCTTTATAAGTCCTTCTCTTATGTACATATCAAACCACTAGGGAGAGGAAATTGCATGCCCTTACATTATGAGGAAGCCAGAGGCATGTAGTACTAAAAACAACAACAACAATAACAATAGCAAGCTTAGAAAGGGTTTGTGGTCACCAGAAGAAGATGAGAAACTCATAAAGTACATGGTAAACAATGGACAAGGGTGTTGGAGTGATGTGGCAAGAAATGCTGGCCTTCAAAGGTGTGGCAAAAGTTGTAGGCTTCGATGGATCAATTACTTGAGGCCTGATCTTAAGAGAGGCGCAATCTCACCCCAAGAAGAGGAACTCATCATCCACTTTCATTCCCTTCTTGGCAACAGGTCCATCATCATTATTCATTTCCACTTCATCACCCTTGTATATATAATATATATATAACTTCATTCATCTTAATATTTTCTTTTAATCTAGTGAGAATCGAATGTAGTATTAGAAGATTATGATAACTAACGTATCTTGTTCCACTAACTGAGCTATGTTGTCCCATGACATTCATCTTAATTTCTTACCAAATTCATATTCATGCATCATTAACATTAATTAAGAAGACCTGATAATTAGACAGTACCGCACGACTGCTTCATATATAGCAGGTAGCATATGATCATTATCCATCACACACACGCACACACTCAAAATCCTAGTCATTACTGAAAGAAAGATAGATTTTAGTGTTGGAACCACAGAAACGATTGATGAATTCTCTGACATGGCACTATTATAAGAAGGTTATATATATATATATATAACATTACTTCATAGTGAACTGTTAAACAATCAATTTATTGACAAAACATATACATAGATATATATAATATTTTTTTTTTCACATTTCATAACTAGTTCTATAGATATTTGTATATTATAACTGTGTATCAAATATTTTTTACATAAATACATTAATATACTAGATAATACAGATATTCTAATATATATATATATATATATATTAACTTCAATTTTTTCAATTGCAAAAAAACCAAATCCTAGAGACACTACTACTACTACACACCTACAATTAAAAATGTTTTTGCACATCATATTTTGTTATATATATATATATATATATATATATATATTATTCACACAGCACATCAAAAGGAACTTCGAGTTGAAGACACTCCATATCTGTATTGTTTATCGATCGCTTTTTACTACTTTGCCTATAAAGCATTTCTTTCTTTCTATATATTTATCAACGGAAAAACATTTAGATTAATGTGTATTTCACGTTACTAATTTGAATATGTTTGAATTTTGAAGATGGTCTCAAATAGCAGCACGTTTGCCTGGGAGAACCGACAATGAAATAAAAAACTTTTGGAATTCAACGATAAAGAAAAGACTAAAGAACATGTCGACTTCACCAAATGCAAGCGAGTCCTCGTCAGAGCCTAGTAATAATAAAAACCTAAACATGGGAGGGTTTAAATCTACACAACATGAACATGCAGCCTTTGTGCCAATGTTGGATTCATCTTCATCATCACCAACCATGCAAAACACTGTTTTCAATACTATGATTGAAAGTTTGCCTATGCTGGAGCATGGACTTATCAACATGTCAAGTATTGCTGAAGGGTACTTTAAAGGCACAGGGCCATGCTTTTCGCAAAATCAAGACAACAAAGGTTGTTCTTATTTAGAAGGAGATATGTTTGTTCCTCCACTTGAGAATTTTTGCACCACTATTAATCATAACACGTTTGATGACATAAATAGTATCCTTAATAAGGATGGGATGGATAATTCGTTTCAACAAGAGTTAGCCACTGGAGAATGGGACTTTGAGGAATTGATGAAACATGTTTCCTCCTTTCCGTTTGTTGATTTTTCATTCTGATGATCCAATATTATATTTCTTCTTCATTCCAATTTGAGCCCAAAACCATTCTAGTTAACAACAATAATCTGTCATACATATACTTGTAGAAGGACATGTGAATAGATATTGTTATACATTATTCTTTTTTGTATGTTCAACTTTTGTGATATATATGTACATGCCTTATTATTATCATATATATATATATATATATATATATATATATATATATATATATATATATATATATATATATATATATATATATATATATATATATATATACACTAATATACCCTCTTTCAGTTTTTCTCTAGTACACAAATTTATATATTGATTCTCTCTTCATTTCTTGTTATCTATCAATTTTACATCTATTATTTTGATTTGTCCATCATCAATTTAACTCAATCTCTTGTAAAACTGGTTTGTAAGATGAAGATTGTTTCCCACTTATACACATGTAATAGATTATATTTTTAAACGATGTGAGATCTCAGCATACTCTTCACGCTTAACACTGAACTTCTCAAGTGTGTATTGACAACAATTTTTTAAGCAAACCTAATTACATGTAAATGTCTTGGATACCATTTTTAAGGTCATTTAATAATATTGTATTGTGCTCTTAGTTAATATCTTGGAGCAATGAGATTTGCTTTCATGATGTTTATATACTTTGGAAAGCTTAATTTTAATCATAAAAGTGAGTCCACTTGGTAGAAAATAACGGTTAATGGATACTCGGTTGTCGAGTTCATCATAGTATGGAAGTTAGTTAAGCTGAACGGTTGAATTCTAAGAGAAATTATAACTTCAACTTTGATTCAAGCTTTGAAAGTGAACTAGTATAATTATTATGTTGACAACGAAAAATATGCCATAGAACATGGATGATTATCGAAAAGTAAATATAAAGCAACTTAATTTGAAATGGACAAGTACTGAGAGTTGGCTCGTTATACATGATCTCTAAACAGGTAATATTTTATTTTTTTTCAAGAAAAATGATTCTAAACACCTAAGTTGCTACGAGATTTAGTGAAAATAGAAAAAAAAACATATATATAAATATGATAAGTGATATAACTTTGATAAGAAGAAAAATAAAGAAAAAAAATAAAAATATTGATGAGGTATTAATGTGTTTATTATTAGTTATACTTAACTCTTCTTCAATTTTACATATCAACTTTACTTGGCTGACAAGTTAAAAATACATAGCCAAAGACAATACCTAGTCAAAAATATTTTTCCTTACATGTACTCTCAAAATAATGTTGTTACGAACAAGCTGAAATTTTATGGACCTGGATCGTTGGCTTTATGGACCTGAAACTTCAAGAGCCCAGCCCAGGAACTCAATCCTTCATTACTAAGAATCAATCTCTACATGGGTGGAAGACAGGGAAAAGCACGAGGGATTGCTTATTCAAAATGGCTGGACAATTAGTTTTCGTGAAAAATCGGTTTTTTAATTTCTTGTGTATGTACAGAAAGCATGGGGGATTTTTTCTATGATCAAATAAAACTTAACGTTATCTCTAAGTGAGGTGTTTGTGGGAAAAGTTTCATTGCCTTTCGTGTCCAAATTAGAACAGGTGTTGTGTGGATTGTGGATGTGGACTTTATATGAACAAAATTTGGCATCCATATCCTTTAGTGATGTTCATTTAAATTCATCTACGTATTCTTTAGTGATATTCGAATGGGATTAGTGCCCAAGGATAGAGATTATTTGCATAAGATGGTAGGATTATATTTGATTGCTACTATTTAAAACAAGTGCCTTCATTTGCTAGCACGTGGGACATCATTAGACAAGACAAAAGTCAAGAAGCATTATTGATTGTTAATTGATAAATGGCATCATCAGATCAAGATACTGTTAGCATGTTTTGGATTTCCCACTTCACCAGCACTCTTTAGCTGGTTACCACTACTCCCCATACTGACCATAATCGCATCCATTTCATCACCTTGCAGGAGTCAGAAAATATTAAAAAATACAAGAAATCATTAAAAAAAAAATCTTATTCCTTTGGTCTCTATTATTTTTAATCTAATTAAATCCGAAGCATGTCTTCTTGTAACGGCTATGGCCTCCATTTATTTATCTGAGAACCCAGTGACACCATAAACTGGTTATTTTCTGCTCAATTAACAGCATTTTAATGGCCGATATGATATGATATGATTCAATCGACGCCAAGCTGAAAGCTCTGTGTTTTTTCTTTCCAATTTCATATTTTCACGTGATAATATCCAAAAACGCGCTTATTGGACATGCAAGCGAAGCCATACTACAACTTCATTGTTTCCACTCTTTCTTTTATGCCATTTCAGTTCTGGAACACATTTTGCAAAGCACAGAATCTGTATGATTTTGTGCTTGAAACAAGAGGTTTGATAATGATTCATTCCAAACCAAGGTACAGAGAAAACTAAATTTGAATAATATTGCTTCATGTTCTACTTTGATGCTAAGAAAACTTCACTTTCATAAAATCTCACACTGAAACCTAACAATTATGTAGCTAAATTTCTCTCCACTCTTTCAGTCCTGTCCTCGTATTAAATTTGAAATTGCACGTCTACTTGCTAAGAGAGAGGCAGAATCTTCTGATCTTTGCACAAAACGCGGGCTCTTAAAAATTACATCTACAGAAGCTCCACAACAAGGGCAGAGGCACCACCTCCTCCATTGCAAATGCCACCAACTCCATATTT
Source organism: Hylodesmum podocarpum (assembly GCA_026586105.1). NCBI lineage: Eukaryota > Viridiplantae > Streptophyta > Magnoliopsida > Fabales > Fabaceae > Hylodesmum > Hylodesmum podocarpum. The sequence continues at coordinate 451,147 of JALJEV010000519.1, read as the reverse complement.
CCCATTCTTTTGCTTCAGTACCTACAGGAAATGACTTTTATTTTAATTGAATTGAAAAAGAACATCCAATATAGCAGCAAGATCCATAAACAGATAGGCAGAACTTTAAGTTACTTTAAAAGAGATGATCACTTAAAAAAAATCTTATGACTTTATGTACTAAACTTCTGATGCCATTCCTATAATATCTAATGATCAAGATTTATTCATTCCACTCTTAACAAACTACTCTCACTAGATTTTGTTAATAAAATTTATCTTGAAAAATAGAACAAAAGGGAAAAAATAGTAATAACTACATTAATACTATTTTTAAATTTTTAAGTTTTTTTTGACAAATTGAACATAACGAGTTTAAATAATTAAACAAAGAATTTTAGAGATGAGCACTACAATAGACTTCTTTTTTCAAACAGAAGAAAGGCAATCTGTCAATACGCTATTATTTACTGCAAAATAATCAGTTATGAACTGAACATATACCCCCAAAAGTGTCACTAGAATGCGAGCACCACTGCAACCAAGAGGATGACCCAGTGCAACAGCTCCACCATGAACGTTTACTTTTTCCTGCAAAATAATAGTTACTTGAGTAAAATAAATGGAAGGGTACAGCACAGAGAGGGGTTCAGGACCTACAACAGCATGCACTCTTGAAGAGTCCATGGGAAATAGTTTATTAGACATACACTCAAGTATTACAACTTTCACAAAATGATATTGGAAAAACTCACCGAATCCAGTCCAAGAAGTTTCTGATTTGCAAGAGCCACAACCTACACAAATGATACAAAGAACTAAAATTCACAGCATCATGAATTGAAATTTTACAACAATTAAAACTTTGGCATGAAATCCTACCGCAAAGGCTTCATTAATTTCATAAAAATCAATTTGTGAAGTCTCCAACCCTGCCTTGGAAATAGCTTTGGGAATGGCAAGGGATGGAGCTGTTGTGAATAACTCTGGTTCCTGCACAACTCAACCTCGTGAGTATGGAATTATACTAATAATATACCAAACACTACAGGTAATATGAATACCAATATAGATTTTTCTATTTCTTATTTTTGAATATGATTTATGTACCTGAGCAGCATCAGCATAACCGGTGATTTTTGCGATAACTTGGAGCCCAAGCTTCAGGGCCTTCTCTCCACTCACCAAAACCAGTGCAGCAGCACCATCACTGTCAGCAAGAGAATTTTCATTTTTATCAAAACCAGGCTCATACCAAACTAAAACTTAGAAATATGCCAATAATAACCTTTGAGCATTCAAATAATGAAAAGTGAATACTCAAGGAAGCATACAAGACAAATACAATTCTGAGCAAATTATTATGTAGGAAAAATAAAAAAAGGAAAATTTTGTGCAAATTGTGATAATTTCAACCTTATGCTGGAAGCATTGCCAGCAGTAACAGAGCCTCCAGTCTCCTTGAAACTTGGCCGAAGTTTGCGTAACTTGGCAGCATCAAACTGACAAAGGAAAAGGAAAAAAATATAACAATATATTTATTTGTATTCAGCTGCAAGTATAGACAAAAATTAATGGCTATAGTATCTTAATTTATTTGCAGCTAGAAGTAATATACTATACATGTTGTTTACGTTAAGAGAAAAAAATTATGAATTCCAATCCCCACACCTGATTAATTCTTCAACTTGATAAATGTGGAAGTATTTAGAAAAGATATCGTACAATACTTATATTCCCATGCTATGAAAACCTATAGTCTTCTAACCAATTTTAATAATCATGAAACTGGGAAAGATTTTTGGGTAAACATGTGTTTTCGTTGGCTCACCCATATGCATACAAAAACAAGTATTGCCATTATATTCCCATGCTTAGAAAACCTATATAATCTTCTAACAAATTTTAATATTCATGAAACTGGGAAAGATTATGGGGTAAACATGTGTTCCGTTGGCTCATCCATATGTACACAAAAACAAGTATTGCCATGGTTCAAGTTATTTATATGGTTACCTTTCCAAGCCCTTCATCCTTATCAACAACTATTGATGGTTTTCCCCTTCCACCAGAGACTTCAACTGGAACAATCTCCCATGAAAAGGCACCACTCTCTTGGGCAGCAATTCCACGTTCAAAACTTTGAATGGCAAAGTTATCCTGAGGGAAAAAACAGAGACATCAACGGAGATCTATTACATTGATCCTCCAAAACCTTTCTGAACAGAAACCAATCTCAAAATACCTGATCTTCTCTTGTTAATGCATGGTTATCTGCACATAGCTCAGCACACACTCCCATGCCAACATCCTTATAAACATCCCACAAACCATCTTTCAACATCCCATCAACAAGTGAATCATGTCCAAGACGGGATCCTTTCCTGAACTTTTAGTATTGAATCAGTTTATTTCAAAACAAGAACTAATCTTAAGAACAGTGTCAAATCAAAGGCATATTGACCTTGCTTCAGCCAGGTACTTGGGTACATTAGACATGCTTTCCATACCACCAGCCACAACAACATCATTTGTGCCTAATTGGATACTTTGTGCAGCAAGCATTGTAGCTGCAGTAACCATAACAAGTTTAATAAATTACAAAGAAACAAATAAGATTCTTTTTATAATAAAGTACACACCTTTCATTCCTGATGCACAAACTTTGTTAACAGTAGTGCAGACTACTGAATTGGGTATTCCTGCTCCAAGAGCAGCTTGTCTTGCAGGAGCTTGCCCCAAATTAGCACTAAGAACATTCCCAAAAATTACTTCTTCCACAAGTGATGGATCGACATTGGCCCTTTTAAGAGCAGCTACATATCAAAGAAAAATACATAACCATAAATAAATTTCAAATGCAACGCAATAAGCACCGAAATAAACTTCCGTCGTTACCTTCAATAGCTATAGAACCTAGCTTGGTGGCAGATAGAGATGACAGAGTACCAAGAAATCCACCCATTGGTGTACGCGCAACGCCAACAATGCAAACATCTATAAAAATCAAAAAGAGATAAGACCAACTAAACCAAAATCCATCCAGTCTGTTAATGTCTCATTTTATTCTTTATAACTGTCCCTCAAGGATGAGATAAACAGTTGCACAAAAAAAAATTAAAAGGTTAAACGAATCAAATAGAGTATACATATATAAGCAAAAATGTTTGATGAAAAACCTCTAGGGTTTATAGAATCTGAAGATATTGCTGCTGGAGCCATTGATAGAGGAAATTCAAATCTGTAAATACGAAAACATTTAGGTATAAGTACCAACTACAAAGCTAACACACACAACCTTTAAGAACAAATTTCATGTAAGATAAATTATAACAAACATCAGAAATAACGATAACACAAAATTCAACCTCTTAATATTCAAACCATGCAAAAGTTTCAAAAAGAAAAGAAGCACGGCGAGACTGTATAATACTATTGTTCCACCTTCTCTCTTGCTCACACAATTAAGAAACACAAAGAACCTTGCATGTTGAGTTATAGTTCGATAAAAGCAAAAAAGATGCAATGAAGAGAAAATGGAGATCTAGCAGAGGAACAGGAATGAATAATAAATGATGATGAAATGGATAACCACTAAGTAATTAATGCATGGAAAATGAATCGTAATCGTAGTAGTGTGTAATCGAAAGCGAAAGGTGGATCTGATGAAAATTGAAGTGCGAAGCTTCGGAGGTGGAAAGAGACAGTTACTTACCACGGCGGAATGAGAAAACGATGAAGGAGTGAAGAGTAGAACAATATGACTCATCTAAAGAGTGTTTCTTTCTTTATATACGGGCCAGGTTGGCACGAGTTACACGCACTTTTCATTTCAATGCTAACTAATCAACTTTTTAAGTTTTTTCTGCTTGATGAAGAAACAACTAACATAAATTTGTTATATTCTTCTTTCTTTCCTTTTTTTTTTTAATTAGAGAACTATGTTAATTAAGGTTGATTATATAGTTGACAATAAATGCAAAACAGATAAATAATTGTTTGGTAGGATGGTGTTTTATTCATAGAAAAATATAAGGTAAATAATGCATTATGATTAGATAATATTAGTTATAAGATATAAAGAGTGAAAGATATTTAATTAATTAGTTGTATATTGAGTATTGCAGTTAATTAATTGTAGAGTGTAAAATTGTTAACATACATAGCACTTAATTTGTTGAGATATAGAAATTAATAATGTTAATATTTTCTCTTAACAAAATTTTGCTATGCATTAATTAGAAACTGGTAATACATTTAAAAAAATTGATTGTTTATTGATTGTGTTAAACTTTATTAATGATAGAATGTTGATTAAGGTGTGTAATAAAACTTTGCTGAGATGAATAAATTCATTTTTTTTAGTTTTATAAGAATATATTTTGATAAGTTTTTTATTAAAAATTATTTTTTTTATAAATTAAAATTATCTTATGTACATGACTGGAAAAATAAAGCGCATATAAGTCAATCCTACTAAATTCATATAAGGTAATGTTTATTTCTTACTTATATACGGAACAATTTATATCTATAAAGTAATTGAGATTTCCCACGTATAAATAGAAATTTTTTAATTTAGTTTTTCTATAAGTGTTTTTAATTTGTATATAAGATGATTTTAATTTATGAAAAAAATTCATTCACTTTATTGTTTATTTTTTATTTTGTAAGTATTTATGAATTTTTTTTTTATAATTTTGGGTTAAAAAATATCTACATGCACATGAGGGTAAAAAAAAGTGGATTCCAATAGTGTTTTCTTAAAAACAAATTGATAGTTAATTTGCTCATTTCATTTACTAAATTTGAAGTAATTTTAGATACAATAATGTTTGGTGAGGTTGTTGGGTAGTTCGTACGAAGACAGATACATAATAAAATTTAGAACGCGCGGTCCATGCGATGCACACTAATTTGTTTTTTATTTTTCATACTAAGCCACACGTGCAGCCTCTGCATCAACTACTTGTCAACCAAATCAAATGCAATTTTTCTAAAGCAATTAATTAAGCTTAACAAAATGCATACATTACCAAAATATAGGTTGATATCAGTTGCTGTCTAGGTTGAAGTATCGTTTGGCATACGACATATGCATGCCTAACATAACAATCTTGTAATTATGAGTAAAAAAAAGAAAAACAAAACTAAAAACTAAGGTCACATAGTATTCACATTCATGGAAGTTTGGAAATTTTGAGAGTTTTGGTGTTTCATCCTAATTAATAATAGTAATAGTTTTATAGGAAATTATATTCATTTCCCTTTAGGTCTCTTCACAGCATCTCTAATTTTTTAAGCAAATACCAACCTCTCTTATTAATTTCTTCAAATAACATCATCTGTGTTCTGTTAATTGAAGGCAAATACAAATACAAGTGGCAACAATTGACCAATACTTCATCTCTATGCAATAATTAGAAGGCATTTTGTTGAATGCAAACTCTTTATTTTTCTTCTCTAATTGTTGTATTTTATGAAACTCTTTATCTTTCTTCTTTAATAAGTCAGGTTAATTTTATTGAATACAAGTTCTTCATCTTTTCTCTTTAATTGTTTGTACTTTATAATTATGTATTGAAGAATAAATTAGGCTAATTTTGTTAAATACAAGCTTTTCATCTTTCCTCTCTAGTTATTATATTTTATAATTATTATATGGATGAGAATAATTCAAGTTATCTCGACTTAATACTTAATATGTTAGATTTATTTTTTATTCTGTGACTTGTTATAGATTATTTTTAATGACTTATAACTTAATCTATTTCTTTAAATATAAATATAATTTTTTTATGATATTTATAATAAAAGAATATTTTAATATAATGATTGATGAGTTTGATTTAATCCTTATTGCGTAAGTTTAAATATGATCTGGGACTACCTTAATTGTTCTCACCCGTACTTGTTACTCGAGAAACAATTAAAATGATGTCATGATTGTCCACATTTTATTTTCTACAGATTTTTTTTTCTTTTTTACTTTCTTTCTTATACTAAATATAGTGGAAAATTACTAAGAAAAGTCTTGCCTCAATAAGTTGTGAAGAGGGATAGGGAGAAGGAGAATGGGAAAAAATGGACTTTTGATCACAGGGGTTTCTGTAAAACCCGTGAACTTTGCTGACTTGTGTGATTAAAAAAATAAAATTGAATGTTTACAGATAAGAAAATGAAGATGAGGACAACTTTACATAAGCTTTAAAGAATCGAATTTGTTGATAACCAATTATATCATTTTCTCAAACTTATCAAGCATCTTTACCCTTTGCATGGATCTCACAAATAATGTCATAAAAACACCTGCACATTGAAATACTATACCTATCAGCCACATGAATAAATTTGAACATGATTGGACAAAAACTTTTAAGAAAAAGTTTTATAATAGAAAAAATTCACCTGCACCAATGAAAGATCCATTCGCAATAGTTATATTGCCTTGGCTACTGAAAGTGATACCAAGATTTAGCAGAGTTCCTGCTAATACCGTATACATAGTTGCCATTTGTAAAGCCGTTGCTTTCCAAGCAGCTCTTTCAGACTAGCAAATCAAGTTACATAATTTCAAATTTACAAAACAAAATACATGCTAGAACTAGTGATATTCAATGTTTAGAAGAAAAATATTTGATAGACAACTGCGAGACGCAGACAACCAGCCAACTAGTTATAAAATGTGAAGAACAAGAAATAGTATGTGTATACGTATATGTGAGTATATGTGAGTTGGCTGGTTGACTGCGTATTACAGTTGTGTTTAGAAACACTTGATCATATGTCTATGTTAACTTTACTTCCCAGCCAACTAGCCGATTCACTTACACAATATATACGTGTACGTATTTATCTCTTTTCACATTTTATAACTAATTATCTGGTTGTGTGTGTATTGCAATTGTCTACCAAATATTTTTCTTATCATGAATCATGCTAAAAAAAATAAATGAACTAACCTCGAGTACTCGGACCCGAAGTTTTAGATCCCCTGCCTCAAGTTGCTTTGTAAACTCTTCTATTCTTTGAACTCTGTATGGCATTGACATGGTATAGCTTCTAGCCTAGAAGTGTTACACGAGTGTTATTAGTTCAAGTGGATACATAATGCCATTAATAAATGCTTCACATCAAATGAAAAATTTCAATTATAAAGAAACGTCATATACAACAAAAGGCTATTATAAGTTCGAGGTTACATCATCTGCTTGTTTTCTTATCTCTTCCACCAGTTGTGTCCCAGAGCGTTGCCTTTGCCTTATATCTAAAAGTTCCTGTGACGTAGCAAAATGTATGAGCACTGCATTTTAATGCAGTATGAGAACTATAATTGTTCATGGACAATCTGAACTCCGAACCTGCGCATAGGGTGCAGCAATCTTCACAAAGGAGAAATTTGGATTGAGAATGTAACCTATGCCTGTGAGACAAATAAAAGAAACAACATAACATAGATAAAAGTGAAAAAACTAATTAAACAAGATCATAAGTATTTAATTAAACTGTTTATCCAATTTTTTTCATAGAAAGGATGATGTGACCATCTTATTATGCGCATAGTAATGTGCAATTAATGATGAACATTGGAACATGCACAAAATTTTTGTAAGAATGATCATTAAAGAGAGAGAGAGAGGGAGATGTACACCTTCAAGTGTTGAAAACGCCCTAAGAACAAAGGCAAAGGTGGATGGAAAACGGAATGGCTGGTCTTGCGCTATTGCAAATAAATCCTGCCATACAAAGCCCTCAATAAGAAATTGTGGAGTGGACTATAGATTCTCTAGGAAATTTGGAATAACCAAGTGAAAAGACTGATTCTCCATCTTCAGCTTATCCTTAGTTCCATTGAAACAAAACATGCAAAATATTATGAAAGTGGCAGCTATATATGAATCCATTGATTCAATATAACAATTTTCACAAACCTCCCCAATTGCAGAAAGAGTCTGCTCCTGATCTGGTGACTGGCTTAGCAAATTGTTCAGGAAAAACTGCACAGATCTCCTCACCTAGAAGTTAAATTTATCATTTTTAAGTCAAGTGTCAAGACACAAAATCAGAATATTTGAAGAGCATGTGGTAGTTGACATTCTTACTGATGAAAGGTCCCCTGTAGGTTGGAGGGCTCCGAGTTCAATAAGGCATTGCATAACCTGCATCATTGTTTCTTGTATAATATCAGATAGTGATTTCTGATTAGTAAAAGAGAATGTAATTGTATAAGACCTTTTTTGCATCCTTTTCATAAATAGCATAGAAAAGTTGAAGCAGTCTCTCTCGGGTAAGAGATTTGATCTCTCCCATCATGCCAAAGTCATAATAAATAATAGCTTCGTCCACATCAATAGCAAGATTTCCAGGATGAGGATCGGCATGAAAGAAACCTGTTTTCAATATCTGTGTGACAAAAAAAAATGATAATTTATTAACTCAAAACTTTTTTAGCTACAAGAGTGCTAGCAACATCTATCTTCAAGTGACAATTTACTATTCTTCTTTTTTGGTTTTAATAAAGCTAATTAGCTATAGATGTATTTGACTCTGAGCAGCTAAAACGGAACATTTGAACTGTTTCATTTCTAAGCAGAATAATCGTTTTCAAGTATCAATCAATTACATATTAATCAATATTCGATTAATTAGTCTGAGGTTATCGATTAAAAAGATTTATCTAAGCCACTTTATTTCTTTTTATCCAATTTTTCTCTTTCTGTCTAACTCACTTTTTTTTTCCTTTGTGAGTTTCGGAAAGCCATATTCAACATCAGATATTACTATTAGACAGTGATTCTGATAGAACCAAGGTGGTGCACCTGAATCAGGTACGCCTCAGTAGCACGTGATGAGATCCGCAATGGATCATAACCACGCGAAGTTAATGTATCCACCTGGTCTATTTTGATACCTGTTCCAGGAGCAAAATCAAAATAAGGAGCAGTTGAAAAAAAAAGAAACAAGGCACATGCATTAGTCAAGATGAAAACCTGGTACATACTCCATGGTCAACACCTTTAATGCAGTATAATCCCAATATACCAACTACAACAAAAGAAATGGAGATGTCATCAAAATTCAAAACCTTTACTAGACATTAAAAATATATGCAGGTTATTGTCTGATGTTAGTGTTGCAGCAAGAAACCTACAGGTACTCGAACCCACTTCATGTTTCTGAAATCTCGGCGGAACCTGTCAGCATTCTTTCCTTCATTTATATAATCAATTTCTTGATACAAAATGCTGCCAAGTAGCATGAGCAAGACATTGTAAATTATCTATAGCCACGAAAAATAATAATGAAAAGAAGGTGAATGCAATGGACATAATTTAGCATATGCTTGCTCTAATTAACGAGATCTTGATAAGATAACGGTATAATACCATGCTTATTACTTACGTTTTACATTCTTCATATATTCCAATCCAATCTCTAGTTGGACCACCTAAAGTTTCACTTCTCTGAAAATACTCTGCAATCAGCTTTAAGTTTTCTGAACAGAACAAGCAAACTTGTGTGAGTGATAAACAAAATAATTCACTAAAATAGTAAACCTTAAACTCTAAGCTGATATATATAAACATATGACTTCAGATTAGAGTTTCTAGAAACAAGTCAATCTGTCAAACAATACATTGAAGGAGAACAGAAGTAAATGGAATCAAAGTCTCTAGTACCTAATGGAACAAGTCTTAATATAATACCAATGTGTTGCCAATGGCAGAAACAAAATGAGCACAACTTACGCAAATCAATGTCAAAAAGCTTCTTCAGACCAGGCCTTTGAACTTTGACGACTACTTTTTCTCCATTATGCAGAATAGCACGATGAACCTACAGACATCCTCCCCTTAGGATCATTAGTTTTACTACAACATGGGAGAGATGTTCTAGTTTGTGTCAAATTAAAATTGGACCTTTTTTGTCCCTTCATATAATTAGTTTACATTTTGATCTTTAACGATGACATAAGTTAAATCTAATATCGTTACAACTTCATAAAATGGTAGAGAGTATATAAAATGTGGACTTTTTAAAAGTGAGGATCAACATGAAAAATGTCAAGTATATGACCAAATTTTTTATTTTAACCAAAACATAATGTAAAGCACAAGACAAGATTCAAACACCTGACCAAGACTGGCAGCAGCAATTGGCTGATCTTCAAATTCCTTGAATAATATGTCAATGGAAGCTCCCAATTCAGCCTCAATAAAGTTCCTTGCTTTCTTGGAAGAGAAGGCAGGAACCATGTCCTGAAGAATGTTACATTAAGAATTACTTAGACTGATAAATCAAATCTGCCATAAAAAAAAACAAAAGAAAAAACTCTACAATGATGAAATACCTGCAATTTTGCGAGCTCATCCACAAATTCACGTGGAAATAAATCTGACCTTGTTGAAGATAACTGGCCAAGTTTAATGAAAGTTGGACCAAGCTGCAATACACGCTCCCTTAACCATGAGGCAGTTTTTCGCCTTCTGCTTTTCTAAATAAAATGATAAAAAATTCAGTTCAGCAAAGAATAATCACAAGCATGAACAAAAGAACCTTCAGAACTTACCTGTTTTGCTTCTGTGAAGCCTCCCAAATATGCCAATTTTGCATTGTCCAACAAAACCCGAATTCGCAAAGAAATAACAAAAGACCAAACATCAATAGACCTCTGCAAGGAACTGTAATTTTCATTGGCCCAACTGAAACTTTCATCTGATGGAAGAACCTTTACCTCTTCCAATGATGGAAGCTCATTAGAAGTTCTAGGCTTGAGTTTCTTGGTCAATGCTGGCATAGCATTTTTTCTTACTAGACTTACTCCATTAACAGCTTTCTTTGAAGCTGAACCATTCACTGTCTTTCTTTTCCCTAACTCATTTGTTTTTCTTTTCATTACCTCATTTGTCGGTACCATTTTAACAGCTCTACCATTTTCACCATGCTTTGAGGCAGGTAATTCTGTCTGTCGCATTTCCACAAGGAACCTACGAAATTTAGTGTTACCTGATACATCACATGTTGTCCTTTCATTCTTTGACAATTTATTATCCGAAATTGAGCCTGAAAAACTGAGATTATCTACTGTTCGATTTGCCAACTTCATATAGTGACAATAACAACTGTGCATAGCCATGCTTCTGTCGTCTAAGATGAATAGAAGATACCTTACAGAAATATAAGAATAAACAAAACAGTTAGAAAAGGAAACAACATGAGCTAATTTGCACAAAACACATAGTAGAGTTTTATTAATTTTTTTCTTGTAAATTGAAAATTCAATTAAATGTTACATAGAGATTAGTCAAGACTATAGCCAAGGATGGATCAAAATCCATCATGTTGAACCATTTTAATGTGACATCTTAGTCTCAGTAAGGTTCAATAGAACCTGCGGCAAGGTGGTGGCCTCATCATAATATAATACAGTTGAACTTGGTTAAACATGTTTTTTTGTTTCAAACAAAGAAAAGCTTAGAGTTTGATATCAGTTATTAATCATATTAAACACGAGAGACAAAAATATTGTATAAACTCAATACAATATTACTTCAACATTAACAAATATTCGTATCAGACTTGAACAAATTAGTTGAGCAACTTGAAACAACTGGAATGAAAAATTATTGTACCTGTTGCTTCTTCACTGAAGTGAATTCAGATTCAGAAAACTTTAGCAGTAACCACTTAGATCAGAACACCTTAGTTTTTCTGAAAAACACCCAAGTTTTTTTATCATTTACGTTGTATTAAAAACCAGAAAGACAAATGATGTTGTTGCTTGTAAGTTTTAAATTAAACAGTGCAAGTAACTGAGATTTTCTTCAGTTTCGGTGTTAACGACAAAACAGAAAGTGGCAAGACATGTTTGGTTTCATGCGTGTAAGACTCTACCACCTTTAGTTTTGCACCGTTTGTTTGGCCATTTGCCTCTTCATCTCTATGCAACTATTGTCAAATCAAATTAAATGTTCATTAAATTATATTATTTCTTTAAAAAACATTGAATTAGTTTTCTAAATATTAAAATTTTATCATATGTATATTTAAGTTTCTCACTACTTATTTAATTTAATTATATAAAGTTATTACTAAAATATTTAAAAAATAAATAAATAAATAAAATTATTTGGTAAGAAAAGTCCTCACTCTTCTGATCACCTAAAATAATTATTTATTATTTATTCTTCATTTTGAGATATCTTCTTTCCATTTTCATCTTCTATTTTGATAACGAGAAGATTGATTATCTAAAATAGTAGTAATTTTTTTTAAAATTATTATGATAAACGTAAAAATTAGTTTTATATAAATATTTCTTCTTCGTGTAAATAAAAAAATTTAAAAAAATTCTAAAAATAAATATTGAAAACGTGTATGAATCGTAAGTATATATAAGGAAGAAATGGGGATTTATCGTTTTAAAAAAAAAAAAAACCTAATTTTTGTTTCCCTCCTCCAACTCCGAATATCATCTACCAGCCACCGCAAACCACCGCCAAACCTAATTTTGCTGATTTCACTCACTTGCCTCGCTAATTTCATCCATTTTCCCATATTTCTCCCCAAATTGATTCAGGTTTGTTAAGATTTATTCAATTTGAGATTTCCATTTTGTGTTGTATGTATACCATATGCTAAATGGTTCTACATTGTTGTTCTTTGATTTTGATGCTTGGGTTCATCAATAACCGTGTGTGAATGCTTATAGTTGCTGTTATTTACTCGTATTCTTTACTAGGCGCTTTCTCGTGTTCCCATTTTATCTCATCTAGTTTGAGTAGCACCTCATTTTGGTCACGAGGTTGGACTTAGGAGTGCCATTTTGCTCTTGAAATGCCTTTTTTAAAATATTAAGATGATTAAAGTACATGATTCAAAGGCAAGTTGGAAAAATCTCTTTGGATAATGTTGAAGTATATGCTTCCAAGTGGAGGGAAGCATGCTACTAAGAATTTCAATTTAGATTTGAGAATGGATTTTAAGTTTATTAAGAAGACCATTTTCATCCTCTTTAGTAATAATATGGATAATCAGAAAGTATATACTTAGTTACTTACTTCTTAGATTGTAACACAGGGTGGTATACTGCTATTCTGGGTTGACAACTATGTTTGATGCAAAATTAGTTTAACAGTACTGTGTTTGACTGTTTCCACTCTGTACTTTAGTTATCAAGTTCCTCAAAGAAAATGAAAATAGAAGTTCTTGCTTTTGCAGGAATGGTGGGTTTATCTCTTGGAGAAAAACATTTCATTCAAGGTGGCATTGCTCAAGATCTTCGTTGTGATGGTAGAAAGAGATTGACATATCGACCAATCTCTGTTCAAACTGGAGTGATTCCACAGGTAATGCACTAATGCATCAATCAGTTGGCATTTGGAAGAGTATTATGATTTATGATGATTTGACCTTTTTTTCACTTTATAGTTTGTGCATTTGATGAACTAACTGCATGGCAGGCAAATGGTTCAGCAAGAATCAGAATGGGTGCTACAGATGTCATTGCCAGTGTTAAGGTTGGTTAAAAATTAAAATGTTTGGATTGATCTCTCATTTTTTGGGTTGTTTCCTTTTGTTTAGTACTAGAAATAATTCTTTTAAATTCAATGAGCTATTTTACTAACCATGATTTATTGGCTACGCAAGTGCAGGCTGAACTTGGAAAGCCAAGCTTGTCGCAACCTGACAAAGGAAAAGTTTCTATATATATTGATTGCAGTTCAACTGCAGATCCTGCTTTTGAGGTTTCATATTCTATTACTTTTCTTCCTTCTTTTTGTTTATTGAAGTCATCCATGTATTCTGATCTTCTTCATGTTTTTCAAAGTACTCTGAACATTGATAGCAAAACAAATAAGTTAATCCTTATAATCTAATTAATATTAAATGGTGTATAGGATTAACAAGCTTTACATTTTCATCGTAGTATTGCTTTCTATTAATTTGTTTTATTTATCATTTTTGTCCCATAAATACCCTTTAATGTTTCAAAATTACTATTTCATTTGGTGCTCTATATCTCTGGCTTGTATAGGGTAGAGGTGGTGATGAGTTGGCTGCAGAACTATCAACTGCTCTTCAACTTTGTCTCTTGGGTGGTAAAAGTGGAGCAGGTCTATTTTCCCCTGCAGTGAAGATTATGCTTTCTACCATATGCTTTTACTTCTATGTTGTTGCCTCTTTTTTAATATAGCTATTGATCTTTGTCTTTTTTTCCTTAGGTGCCGGAATAGACCTCTCCTCGCTTATTGTTGTTGAAGGAAAAGTTTGTTGGGATCTTTACATTGATGGGCTTGTTGTTAGTTCAGATGGAAATTTGTTGGATGCACTAGGTGCTGCCATTAAGGTGAAACATAAAACGAAAATAGAATAATATACTATAAAAGCTGGAAAAGATGATAATGATGATGATGGTTTCGTGGCTAACATAATTAGCATTTCAGAGATCATCCTTTTATTATGATGTCAAAGTTCAATGCTGTTTACTTTCAAGTTTTCTTGCTCATTTACCATAGTTTAGTCATTGATGTTACAAAGATGCTATTTGGGCTGTTTGAAAGATGAGATCTAAGACTTATTGGAAATGGTAAGAAGTTAGTTATGCACAACTTGGAGTCTTTTTTTAGTTGTTTTATTAAAGCTAAGATTGAAAATATCCTCGTACTAGTTGTTTTCTTTAATCCTTATAATAATCCCAAACGAATTTATAAACAATTTCGTGAAGATTTCCGCATGGATTTCTTTAATAGTTATATTCTTCTTTTAGGCTGCTTTGAGCAATACTGGTATTCCTAGAGTCCAAGTTGCTGCTGGAGCCGCAAATGACGAGCAACCAGAAGTTGATGTAAGCGATGAGGAGTTTCTGCAGTTTGACACATCTGGAGTCCCTGTCATAGTTACACTGACTAAGGTAACAGACATATGCTATCTTCTTAGATTGACCATATTTATGATAATCTCATACCTTCTCTGCTTTCTAGATTGGTAGGCACTATATTGTGGATGCAACATCAGAAGAGGAATCACAAATGAGCTCTGCTGTTTCTATCTCTGTTAATAGGCACGGGCACATCTGTGGTATAACCAAACGAGGAGGTGTAGGATTGGATCCAAGCATCATTCTTGATATGATATCTGTGGCTAAGCATGTAAGCGAGCAACTAATAAACAAATTGGATTCAGAAATAGCTTCTGCCGAAGCCGAAGAGGAATCATGACATAGAAGAACATAATGATAACTTGAATGTACCGTTTACTTAGATTGTTTTGGACAATATTTTGTAACTTTGTAACTGAGTAGGGATTAAAGCTATCAAGTGTATGCGGAAATTGTTTTTTGAGCTATGCAGTCCTGACTTTTGCTGTAATAGTAACATTGTTCTATTAAAAAATATTTAATAGACAAATGCAATACGCAGATAACCAAACAACTAGTTATAAAACGAGGAGAGAGAAATACATTTATGTGTACATATATGTTATATATGTTTTGTGAGTGAGTTGATTGGTTGGTCAACTATAATTTATCATATTTACAAATTTTACTTTAATAGTGAAATATTATTCTATTAGATATAAAAACACGTAAGTTTTATGTAGAGGAATCCTAAGACATGCATCACATTTTTATATAATACTTTTTAACATTTTTAAATTAGATTAGCCCTTGTGTATGATCCAACATATGAAAACCAGTGTGAGCGGTTCACCGTTGGATTAAAAGACAGAGAGGAAGCTTCACTCTAATTCTTCAAATATTTCTATGGTTTTTCTCTCTTTACAGTTTCGTAACTCTGATTCCTAAATAATCAACTTTGCCTGAATAGAAAATGAATAAATCAGCATTGCATTTTCTCTGGAGTTTCATTGAGAACTAAATTCAGAAATGTGGAAAAGTAAACGGTTAAGAAATCTCAACAATTTAATGCTCTCACGCAACGCCTGTGATCTCAGTCAAATACAAATTTGTCTGCTTTTTGAAAATTATAAGTTGTTCGTCCCATCTCACCCCCTGAACAAGGCTCAAGGTATTTGGTTAGCAACCACACATTGCAAAATTTTGAAGTTTTAGGGTTCAACAAATACGAGAGGTAGTTGTTTGGAAGTGGTAGCATAGCAACACGCGTGACGAAATGGAAGGTGAAGAAAGGATTCAATTGCTTAGTGGAGTTGAGGATAATCATGGAGGAGTCACTGTAACCGTGGAGGAGACTATGGATTCTACGCTCTTCTCTTCTATTTTGAAAGCTTCACTGTACAATTGGACCCAACAGGTACATTTATTACATTTTCAATTTCGTACCTTTTTCTACGTTCAGTAATTAATTTCAAACGTACTTTGCAGGGAAAGAAAGGGATCTGGATCAAGTTGCCCTTACAACATTCAAATCTTGTTGATCCTGCAATCAAGGTAAATTTTTTTATTATTAATAAAATTCTCTTTTTTTTTTGTCTCAAATATAAATAAATTCTGATAATTTTAATTTTATTTCATGCTCTATTTCTAAAATATCCTTCAATTAATTTAATCACACTTTAGTTTTTCAATAATTCTCTATTCCATGAGCAATAAATAAAAGTAAAAAAACATAATTTAGGGGAAAAATTATGAAAAAACAATTAAACTCATTTCTTTACCTAAGTATTGCTTGGAAAATTCAAGAAGTGGAGACAAGAATATTTAAATGTTCTGTGAGTGAATTGATTAATTGGTTGAGCAGTTTTTTTTTTTTTTTTTTTTTTTTTGCTGTGAATTGAAGTTGTTAAGAAGCCATTTTGTTTTTGTTATGATTTTTGTGGTACCCTTTTAGGTTGGATTTAGGTATCACCATGCTGAGCCAGATTATGTGATGCTTGTACATTGGATTCCAGATACTCCTGATACCCTTCCTACAAATGCTTCACATCGTGTTGGTGTTGGTGCTTTTGTCCTTAACAACAACAAGGAGGTAAATGTTTCAAAAAGAAAAACTGTTTATTTTAACAAGTTAAGCTTTTGAAAATACCATGCAAATTCACTGTCGTGTAGTTTATTTTGCTTCTTCTCCTTTCAAACACGAAAGGTCAACTACATATGCAATTACATACGCAAAGAATAAGGATGCGTGTTAAAAATTATGAAACTTGTTATAAAAGAATTGCGTGAGTACCATTATCATTTTGTGTCAGCATGGTTTGAATTTTTTATTTGACTATTTTTGACCTTTGGACTAGAGTGAACACCATTTTTTGGTGGGGTAATTATTTTTTCTTTGTTCAACCTTTTCCCTTTGGTGGTCCACCTGTTGTCACTTTCAGCCTTCATTTTTTGGTCATTCTACTGTTTTGTATGTCTTGTTACAGTGATTGTTGGGTTCCCTAATATGATATACAGTTGACATTCTCTTGTTTCATTTGACAGGTGCTTGCGGTTCAAGAAGCCGGTGGAAAATTCGGAGGCACAGATGTATGGAAGATGCCTACAGGAGCTGTCAATGAAGTATATCAAAATGATTATTGGTCAAATCATTGAACTTCTAAAATTATCCTTCTAATATGTTTAAATCCCATTTGCAGGGTGAGAATATTTGTGATGCTGTAGTTAGAGAAGTCAAAGAAGAGACAGGGGTAAGCAAACACATACTATATAGTTTAGACTTTAGAGTAAATTATATTCATAGCAAACCTCAAACTTAATTATAATTGCAAATTAAAAGGATATGTTTCTCTATTTTGCCATTTATCATTTTGTGGGTTTCTTAATTTTTCTCAGAATTCTTCATTACAAACCGCAACCCTGTCAAAGGCTTAAAATTTCGAATTTACACAATTTTGTTATGCCTGTGACAATATAAATGCATCAAAACTAAATAATATTATTTATGGAATTTTACTTCAAATACTCGACTAGTATTGATCAAGTTTTAGGTTTGCTGTAGTTTTGACAACTCGGTGGTAGGAGAGTGCAATTTCCTCTTTAATTGCTCTGTAACATGTTTTTTAGATTGTTGCAAAGTCTAATGCCATTACTTTTATTTTTTTTTTTCAGATAGATACAAAATTTGTTGAAGTTTTAGCATTCAGGTAAGAGTACGACACTAGGTTCAAAAACAGACAGTCTAATATATGGCGTGAATGTTGCCATGGATGTTATGTTTGGTGTTCTGTTGAAAATAGCATTTGCATGTTTTTACAAAGAACCAACACACTGCTATGTGTATAATTTGTACTATTTTTCTCTCTGAAATCTGAATTAATATTGAATGTGGCCTTCAACTACATCGTCCTTATTTATTTCTTTGGTATTAGGCAAAGCCACAAGTCTTTCTTCGAGAAATCAGATTTGTTCTTTGTTTGCATGTTGCAACCTCAATCATTTGACATTCAGAGTCAAGCTTCAGAAATTAAGGCAGCGCAGGTACACATTCTAAGTTCAATTTAGAATCTCACTAATTACATTCTAAGTGCTTATAAACTAGCCTTACATTGGTACCAGAAATCTTTGTAATTTCAGCAGTTCGGTACATGCTAATTATGGCTCGTTTTTTATTTCAGTGGATGCCATTTGAGGATTATGCTGCTCAGCCTTTTGTGCAAGAAAATGAGCTCTTTAACTTCATTGCAAAAATATGCTTTGCAAAGTTGGATGGCAACTACACAGGTTTTTCTAACGTACGTACTTGTACATCTTCTGGCAAAGAAACATATCTCTACTTTAACAACAGTGATCCCAGTCTTTTGTTACCTTCCAAACCTGAGTAAGGTTGACATATGCTAGCAAGTTACTGTGACATATACAACGATTTGGGGACACCAAACTCCAGTAGACACCTAGAGAGATAATGTGTTGATACATAAATCTGTGTATTACTAATCAAACTTTATTTGTTATTAATACTTGTTAGTGAATATATAAATTTATTTGTTAGTATTATTTCGAAGTGCATCCGAAACCTGAATTTTATGTAGACCATATGGATGTAATTTGGTGGCTGTTTACTGTTCCTTAATTTATAAGGATTTAAATTGTATGTATTAATTTGTAAAAATAAAAATATATGTTATAAATCAATCTTAAATTTTCACGTATTCATCAAAAAAAATCTTAAAGTTTCACATTTTTAAAAGAATTAACACTTATCTCACGGATTTATCAAAAACAAATCTTAAAGTTTCACATTTTTAAAAGAATTAACACTTATCTCTCTGTATTTTAAAATTTACGTGTAAAGAATCGTGATTAGATAATTATATAAAGAAAAGTTAAAAGAAAATTATGATTTGATGATTGCTTAGAAAATTTATGACAGTTAAATTAACTCATTTTATAATGCCATCACCCGCCGATCGATTTTCTAATTCTCTTTTTATAGCCGAACTTGAAGATATTTAGAGTGAGTTTAGTATTAATGATGTCATACAAACGTTAAGCATGAATTTGGTTTAGATTTAGTGAAGGGATACACAATTGTTTCAATTTTATCATGATTGTTCTTTTAAAACTTTACTATAATTTTATTTTAGTAACTAATTAAGTTTGGCTTAGCTCACTCTGATTTTTTAATCTTAACTCGTAATTTCGGATGAAAAACTATTTATAGGCAAAGTATCTGCTAAAATCATGTAATGAAGTAGTCAATTTCTTTGGCTGTTGTGAATTAATCACTTGATTAGTTTCACACAGCTGAACAAGTAGCTACAAATCTCCTATACACAACTGATTAGGACCAAAGCCAACTTCATTAGTGACGGAAAATTTTGAATGGAAAAAGATCTTCCCTGCTCTATTTGCGCTCTTTTATGAAGCTTGTTTACCTTGAATATAATTACTCTCAAATTGAGAATCTCAATTTATTTTTATTATCTTCTAAATTAAACAGAAATATCACTATTAATTATGTTCTGTGCTTTGCAAAATTGTGGAAGACAGAATAGGTCATGCTTTTATTGTAATTCAATCACAAACTATTATAGACGGTAAGTTTATTGGTTTTGAACATAATTATATTAAATACATATTGCCTAAAAGCTGAAAAATATATATGATTAGTAACTCATTTAGAGTTCAAACATTTCAATTTACTCTCCTTGTTAACTGTGTGTAGTAGTAGCATAGGAAGAGTTTATTAATCTTGCTCTTTCTAGATATGAAAGGTTCTTCAATTTCTAAATTTGAAAAACATTGATTATTACGAAGTAATTGACATGAGTAGCATATCATAAAGAATAACAAAACCAGAGAGATATTGTTATCAAAATTGCAGAATCCCATACATGGTGAGCAATAAGCAATAAAAAGCAAGTAGGACAACACATTAAAAATATCTAATGAATTTTTTATATGCAAATGCAACATCCCAGCTGGCATCTATCACAAACAAGATCTACGTACCCACACTGAAAAAGAGGCCAATTAAATAAATAATTCCCAAAACCAAACACATAACAAATAAATACAAAACCTATAATAACAAAGATTCCAAAAAAAAAAATAACATACACATGGCCTCCAACCTGTCGGTGCCACCGTTTTATTTCCTTCACATAAAATTCAAAAAGAAAAAAAAAAAAAAAGAATCTTTCAAATGATGGTTGACCACAGCTGTAACTATAACCGACACTGATAGCATTTTTCACTCTTTCAGTTTCTTTGATTCACTCATTTTTACCTTATCATAATTCATCCTTCATGGTGATGATGATGATGAAAATTCATCATAGAACCAAAAATCCCATAACCAAACTCAACACCAGCATATAACCACCATGCAATGAACCAACCCCATTGCTATCCTCATCCGCCGCCTTCTGGTCATCGGAATCCGACGCCGGTCCATCGGCGGGAGCATCCGCCGCGTCGTAATCTGCCGCTCCTTTCTTCTTACCTTTCTTCTTAGGAGCCTTAGGTGATTCTGCAGGTGCTTCTCCACTCTCCTTAAACAACTCCCTCGGCAACAAAACCTTGTTTATCTTATAAGCCACAAAAGGATCTTGATCTATCAGTGTCCCAATTACCCCAGCAGTGTTAACCTTTGTTTCAAGACTCACATCTTCTCCATCATCCTGAACTGTGAAATCGTACTTGTTCTTCGACCCTTCTGTCGCCAAAGTGTTAATGACACCGTTGTTTGATTTCAGCATCTGAAGAGATAGGTAAACTGGAACACCGTGATATAACAGAAGAGAAACTTTCTGCGCGTCGGTTAGGTTCTTGTACCTCGGAGCAAAACCGTTAACAGCACTGTCTGTTGGACAGAAAACCGTTAAACCACCGTCGATGCTGTCTTTGAATGCTGGAAGTGCTTTTGACCCTCTTAAAAGGTCTGCGAATGCCTTGCATCCTTGTTTCGACATTATTGCTATCAGGTCAATGGCGCTCGGCGCCGCCGTCGGAGCTTCGGCGTCGGGGGAGCTGATGGCGTGGCTGATTTGAAGCACTGAGATGTAGTAAGGGACTTCTTCTATGGATTTCACGTAGAATGAGTTGAGAGCACCGTCGTTGTCTTCTGCGGCGAAACCTACCTTTCCGTGTTTGAGGTTGGTGATGTTGACGTAGCCGGTGGTTCCGGCGGCGGCTCCGGTGGCTTGGAATATGGAAGAGACGAGTGTTGTGCTGTTGTTGATCTGGTGCAGTTTTTTGGCGCCGAAGTAGTCGACGAGAACGTGGAGAGAGAGGACGTTCTTAAGGGTTCCGAGAGAGAGGTGTTTGTCGAGAATGGAGGACATGGCGCCATTGTCAAGGGCGAGGACGGTGATTGTCTGACGGCGGTTGATCTCTCCGGCGAGGTGAGTCAAGGTTAGGTAATGGTTGAAGGTTGAAAACTCGGGGTGTTTAGCTAGGATTCGTGTTATGTTGTGTGTGGGTGGTGCACCGGCGTTAACGGCGGTGGAGGAGACAAGTAGAACAAGGAAGAGGAAGAAGAAGGAGGAGAGGTTCTTCATTTTGGAAATGAAGGAACGAAAGAAAGAAAGAAAAAAGAGTGAAGAATGGAGAAGAGAGTAGTGTGTGCGTTTATAAGTAAAGCATAGATAGATAGATAAAAGAACAAGTAACAATGTTGTTTTGTGTTTTGTTTTGTTTAATATTAAGAGTGTGTGTTTGTTGTGTAATGTGTTGTGTTATGTGCTGACAAACAATGCCAGGTTGGGATTGGGTACGAGATGGGTCCCATTAAGAATATGGCAAATTACTATTTGGCATCCCACCGACGCTCTTATTTGGGCCCATTTCCCACTACTGTGTTGTGTGTCCCACTTTCATCATTTTTTTCTTTTTCTTCTTCTTCTTTTCTTTTCAGTGTAGTTGCCAATGTTTGTCATAAGCATTAAACTAGTTACTGTTATGAGTAGTACATTTTGAGTAAATTTTCTTCAAACTATGAAAAACAAGTGAATAATATTAAATAGAATAAAACAAAGAATTATTCTTCAGGTGTTACTAATTTTATCTTATTTAGTTTATATAATTCAAACAATAGAAATATTTCCATCTACCTATGGATTGCTGTTTTCTTCTATCTTTCACACGCATCATTTGCCTGCAGTAGTAGGTTTAGGGTTTATTATATGCACAACTTTTTAGTTTAATTTTGTTGTCATTATTATATAAAAAAAGGTAAGCAAATATTTTTAATTTCTTGAGTATATATATATAGCAATATCTGTTTAGGTCATTTATTAAAAAAAGTGACATTTGTTTATTTTTCCAATTGTAAAAGAGATACAATTATATTACTTTAATATCTTATCAAAATTAATCTTCTTTAAATTGGGTTTAAATAATTCATAAAAAATTATATTATTTTGAAAAATTAACAAAGAACTTTAATGTTAGATTTAGTTTAATGAATGGATTAATGTCATGTTTATTCCAACGTTATAATAAGGCTGTAATCTACAATTAATTTGTATTTTGTGTCGTGGAACTTCATTAAAGTTGTTGAAAGGTAGCCAACAAAGCAACTTCATTAAAAAAAATAGTTTTCTTTTGATCCTTCAACGAGGTTATTTTGAAATACAGTGATCATAAATTTTAATTTTATTATGACTATTTGATTAGCGACTGTACGTAGCTAGCTGCTGAAATGGTTTTTGTTTTTAATTTTTAGAAAGAATTTGACTCTGAAATCCTCTCAAAAGGTCATTTATTTTAAAATATCTACTAAATTCTATTATTCTAAAATGTGATAATTTTTTGACAATGACAAAGGGACTGATTTACACTTGTATTTTAAAAATATATATTTGTGAAGTAACAATTTAAGTGTCGGTGGTCATACTCAATAAAACGGAAAATATTTTTTTTACAAATTAATATATTAAATATTTAACATTAAAATGACGATAAGAAATTAGTAAAATAATAATGATGAATAGTATAATATATAAATTAGCTAAAAATATTTCAGATACTAATTATAATTATAATATACACATACACACTTATATGTACATTTTAAGTATTATATATAGTACCTACCTGTGAATAACCTCTCCTAACTAATTAAAACCTATTTAATAGGTAAAAATAATAGTCATTATAGATAATAGATTCCTACTAAATTTAAATATAATTAACATGCTTATATTTCAATATTTAATAGCTAAAAATATTAGTCATTATATATATAATTTAAGGGCATAGTGTAATGAGACCCACTGGCAAAAATGTATCATAGTTCAAGAGTCCCTATCTAATATTTATATTCTGAATTATGTTCTGCGTAATATCAATGTTGAGAACACGTTGAAATTTATTATTGGCGGCAAAATCGTTCATAAAAATACAAAAATCTGTTGCCAGTTGTGACATGTTTGGCTCTATATTCCAATAAACTAGTTCGAGCTAAGTATTTTTCTTCCTTGTGAAAAGGGTTCCATAATTGTCCAAAGATAAATAAATTATGTTTGCATTGGTTCATACATAGTTGTCACCTCACCCTTACAATAATTAAAGGCTGAGCCACCAAATTTGGAATAAAAAGGATCAAATAATTGTGGGGCATGTATCAATATTTAAGAGTATGGTTGTTGATGAATTTAAGAACTTAGTAAACAGTGTGTCTAACTCAAAAGAAAGTTACAAAAGCTACCCAAGTACATTTGATTCTTTTCTTTGTTTTTGGTTTTAGGATAAATAACCAAAGTTAAAATTAACTGCAACATTGTCAGCCAAAAGAGATTTAAGGGGTTGGCATGACAGGATTTAATAAAGTTTGAGTGGAAGACTGAAACAAGCTAGCTACATTTAAATTCAATGAAGTTTGTGTGCTAAATCTAGATTGTATAATGTAGCAAGTTAAAGCAAAGTTGGTTTGATAATAAGTGTTCCAACTAGCATTTTCTTCCACTCAATGAATTCATTCAAAATGGTTTTTACAGGAGACTCATTCATATAGATGGTTTCCACATTATTACAAAAGAATCAAGTAATTATGAACCTAAAGTAAGAAAAACTAAATAATGTAATTATTTTATATAATGTAGGTACAATCATAAGTGTGAAATAGATCTGTCTAAGATCTGTCTATGGATTGAACGTAACCTAATTTATTGGGTTACGCTCAGATCCAAGACATAACCTAATCTTCTATGTTGATTATGTTCATGGTCTGAACATAACGATCCAAAATCGTAAATAATTTAAAATCTTTGCTAAATGTATAAAAAAAAAAATTGACTCATATAAGTCAAACTGTCGTCAATTGACTCATTGATGACAAGTAGAATTACCCTATATGAATCTATGATTCCTTCTTTTTCTCTAGAGTTACTGGTTAGTATGCAGCCACCAGAAAATTCAATGTGAAATTCGGGTATGTTTCTATTTAGGGCTAAGTTACTTGAATGGGGAATTATAGATGAAGACATAGAATGTGTCATGAAGGTCATCACATCATTGCATACAGAGCAAGGCACAATTTCTTTTTGTCCAAACAGGCACAGGGCTAAAAAGGTGATGTTTAGTGCTTTTGAAACTCTAGGTCCATGATTTACTTGGCCCAATTAATATCAAACAAAGAGAATCATAATTACTAAATTGGGCTTTTTTGACCTAGATGGGTTGGCTACCCAAGTGGGCTTTTGGATTTCCATTTCTATACTTTGTTATTTTAACCTTCTTTTCTGTGTTGTTTTAAAAGTGATATAATGTTGATTCTATGTTTTATTCTAACTATGAAGCTTATGGCACATATCCTTTTGCTTACACGTTCTTCTTTATTTGTATTATGAAAGTTGGCAATTGGAAGGATCAGCAAAATTCAAAGTTACCAATGAATTGAAGTGCCGTATGGTGATAAACCAATGGTGTATCCTTCTAAAATCAAGGATCAAAATTCAAACCATAAAATTCTGGCTAAGAAGGTGATTATATTAATTATGTTTTAAAAATTTACTAAATTAAAATGATTATATTATTCATTGTACATTAATGATTAAAATTAAAAGTCAGTGATTATGTGATTATTTAAAAAAGTTATCCATAGTCCATGTTTATAATCAGCAAGTTGTAAATAAAACATTATCTTAAAATATACTCATGATATAATTTATCAGCTTACTTTAACTAAAAAAAAATTAGGATACAAAATCTGCTGGTGTTAAGATCCTATGCAACAAGATTTGTGTGCAGTCAATATACTGTGAAATTTAATCATTAACTAATTAATAGTATAGTAGTTAAGAAAAAAAAAAAGAATGGTCTAGATTTGGTTTTGACTATAGAGAATATGGTATTGCAAGGTATGAGAGGATCTTGATTTTCACTGATTCAACTAAGACTAATTATTAAAAGAATCTGATTTTACACATTGACATTGTAATCTAATTATCAAATCATTTAACAAATCAAATAGTATTACACAAATTGTCAAAAAAATTAATAAATAATGTGATAATAAATTATACGATTACAAAAATCAATTTTATAATAATAGTGGATTAAAAAATAGTGAAATTATATTTCAACATTCAAACATATATGGACTGAAAATTCGAAGTAACTTGCTCATCATTGGTTGGGAGGTTAGTATTTCATCTACATGAGAAACCAAGAAAATATAATAAAAGATTATACATAGCCAATGATAATATAACTGGTTAAAATAATAATATGAAATAACCCTTGGTAACTATGGGACAACAATTTTCAGTCAATAATGGTTAGTTGATATTTCTTGTCTGGGCCATTGCAATCAGAATGGTTTTTTTATTTGACCCATCTCATAGTGCAAATTGTGAAACCATATTTTATTTCAAGTCACAGTCCAAGCATTTTTCTTTACGATGGAAAATGCCCTTTGAAGACTTTATGATCAATAAGTTAACCCAAAGAGAGAGAATATATATAAAATAAAATTATTTCGATGACTTTGTCTGAAAGCTGACAGCTATTTAAGGTGCTTATTTCGTAAGGAAAGATAATGATGGTTTGGCATTTTCTCCTTTTTTTTTTCTTATTGAATTGAATATGCATAAGCATTCACCACTAGCCACATTAGTAACCCTCTATATTTCACCAAACAGAACTAACCCTTTATTAACTCTTCTATTTAACCAAGAGTAATAAATACAACCTTTCATTGATACCTTTGGTGGTTCAATATTACTTCATTTAACGCCGCATCTCAAAAGAACAAATATCTCTCTTTAATAAAACAAATAAATAGTTTCAATTCATTAGATAGTCCTATGAACAAGTGTAAATAAAAAAGTTTCATATTGAATAGAAATAAACATGTTGAAAGATCTTTACATTTAATGTCTAAAGATTTTGAATTGAATACAATATCAAGTTCGTATTTGTAATTTACTCATGGTTTGTTGATGGAGAGTTCTTTGGTAGTATACTTTTTTGTAGGTTGAGTAGACATGTTCATATTTGTAATTCACTCGTAAATTTGTTGCACGATTAATTATTTAGAGGTAGATGACATTGACGAATGTCTAGTTGATTGTTATAGCTTTGTGAAATAAATGGAATTTCATCATCAATTGAGTAGATGAACTAGTGTGAGGTTACTTTAATTTAAACAATGCTATTGATTCTGAGTTTTTGATACGAGTGAGTTTTATTAATCACAATGATATGTAAGAAAGTCTTACGTCATCACCCAAATATATAGTCTGTTGCATGTACGACAATTTTTGCATTATAAATTAATTTTATATCAATTTATAGGGTTGAGTTAGGTTCATAATTTACATTTAACCTCACGTTAATATTTAAAATGATCCTATCTAATTGAAGGTGAGCTTTGCTTCATTCAGGGATTTTACCCATTGTCTCAAGTGAAGGATACATGTGATTTTTATTTTATAAAAAAAATGGATTCAAATAAAACAACATATTTTTGCCCATGAGACATCAAACACAAACCAAAATATAACAAATTTCACAAATCTTAACATTTGTACTCTGATTCTCTTGTTGATCTTCTTAATTGGTCTTCATATATTTTCATTTTCTATTTTTTTGGTCCTTTAGATTTGAAGATAATGCTCCTTGTTAGATTATTGTACTAATGTTTAGTCGACACCTAGCAAGGAACTGTGAAAGTATATATTAAAATAGGGTACCATGGGTTTAACTTTGAGCTTGTTATCATTGATTGGATGGTTAAAAGGAGATGCCCACTTCCTCCATAATTTGCTCTCACGAAGAGCTTTAGTGGATTAAGACATGCTCAACTAGTACCTATTATGCTGACTCCTTTTGGAAATATAAAACAAACCACATGGGAAGATAGATACTTTGGGGACTTAACCAAAGAGGCCTTGGTAAAGTTGGGTGGAAAAAACTCAAGGGCAGGAACTACTTGTATATGTAACTTCAAAAGGCCTAAACAAGAATCTATTCATGCTTTGACACTTAGCTTTTCACATGGTTGTTTAAACTTTGGAATCTTGGGATGCTGTTGTTGCACCTTAAATTCGCAAAAGCAGATATTGTGGTAAAGATCCGTAAGTATCTACTTTTGGTCGTGGGAGAATTTATTTGGGTTTGGCACCCCTTCAATAAGAATATATACTTTATAGGATGCATCAATGTTAATGACTGAATAGGAGAATATGAGAAGGGTAGAAAATGAAACCTTGGCTACATGTTTTCTTTCTTCTTCTTTTTTATACATAAGAAAAATGCCCCTTGAAAATGAGTTTTTGCTTAAAACAGTAATAGTGTAATAATCCTAATTTAATAGAAAAATAGTTGATAGACTTAAAATATGCAGATATAAACTTTGATCACATATTTTTTTTCTTCTTTTATTCTGTGAGTGAGTTGACTGATTAACTACGTATTATAGTTGATTAACTACGTATTATAATTGATTGATTACGTATTATTAGTTATGCGATATAAAGTTGAATTTAATAATATGATTTTGATGTATTAAATTATTTGAAGTTAGTTTTACCTATTCACATGGCTATAGCTAATAGGTCTATATGAAATACTCTATTTGAAGATTCAAGTGGGTTTAATATAATTATAGTTGCTATAGCTATGAAATTGTGGACGGAAAAAATGGTTGCAGGGGACAATTTATATAAATAGGGACCTCCAAGTGTAGTGTAATTTTGCTTAGAAAAAAAGTGGTCTAACACAAAGCCATAATCCTCCAAAAAGGATTTTGTCATCAACTGATAGCGCAATTTCTTGTTGGTTTCAAGGGAGCAGAAACGCATTAGAAAAAGATAAAACCGTCGTTGGATTCGATAACAAGAGCCTAGTGAACTGTTATACAAGAAAGCCTTCTTTTATGTATTCTTTATCTGATACCATGTACTATATAATATAAAACTACTTATTCATCAGCCATGACCTCTAATTTTTTCTTTAAAAAAACAAAATCACAAGACACAAACATGAATATGAAATACCGTGTTTGGCTCACAGGCACCAATCCCTTTCTCCTTAATTTACAACCAGAAATATTTTATTCCTCACAGTAATTAACTGTGTATATTACATTACACTATTACACTATGTGTTGAAGTAGAAATTATTGAATTAGCACCATATTATTTTCTATATGTTAAAGTAAAAAAAATTATTTGATAGATAACTACAATACACATATAATCTTATATAAAATGTAAAAAAAAAAATATGTATATATATACATGTGAAACAGTTAACTGATTAATTATTTATTTCAATTGACTGTAAGACAATTAATTACTTATTACAATTAATTGATTATGAGACAGTTAACTGATTATCTATTAATTATAATTAACTGTAAAATAATTAACTAATTAACTAGTTATTACATTTCGTTCAGCTGATTCTAAGGTAAAATTGTCAAATAAAATATCAAACTTCAACCAAGAGGAGGAGAAGGCTTTTGTTTTCCCTCCAATTTTTCTATTCATGTGATGGGTTATTGATTTGAGGTACTATTGTAATTGGCAAAAGAAGTGCACTAGTATTGAAATGATTAAACTTTATTATGCAAGACAAGAAGCTAGAAACAAAATAGGAAAAAGACAAAGTTAACATGTCAAATCCAATCAACAACTCATACTTTCCTGTATAGACCGGAAGCACAACACAATGCTATTTTATGAATATTAATTTTGAAGATGCTATTTTATTAGTCTAGTTAAACACAACAAGTAGCAACTTGAACCTTTTTTTCCTTTCACATGTACTTCCACTTTTTCTACAAGCTTTTGACTTCAATTCCATTACGCTGAAAACAAGTTCGTTTAGCTGGTGTAACCCATTATGGTACCGAACCATATTCTGAATTTCTGATTGCTTTAACTAACAGAAATTAATTTAATTTAATGGATCAGCACAAGGACAAGAAACTAAGCAAAAAGTAAACACAGTTTCATTAGACAGTGTTTGGTTGTTCCTGATGGCAGGGGAACATTCTCCTTTAAACCAGACTCATAATAATTAGTCCACAGCGGAATCTTCCAAACTCATTGGAGAATATAACCCTGTATATTTGCTCAGTTGCTTTAAGGCAGGGAAAAGTGGCATCCTCAGAGAGAGAGAAAGAGTGAAAGGCTCATCAAATATTAAAAAAAGCAAAAAAATAAAAATCATTTTTTTTTTTCTATAACAACAATGCCACTCTGCTACCTTGAGTCAATTCCTGGTTTGCTTTCAAGGGTTTGTTCTATTTATGCACTGAAATGAGTATGCCAAATTGCTTTCTTATTCTTTCTTCTCTATCTAATGGGTTCGTGCTGTCTCGCAGCTGAACTTGGATATCTACCCTACTCTCTTTCTGTGCTGGAATTTTTGTATGGTATTTTGATTCTGAGGATTGTAGTGATTACCATCAAAATTTGGGTTTCTACCAATTTCAATGATGGGTAGTAACAGTGGAGAAAAGGATGGTGAAGGCACTTCTGGAGTTAAAAAGGATGAACAGAACTATGAGTATGAACAAGACATGAATTTTCTGCCCCCTGAAGCACTTTTTGGCAATAATAATGGATTCACAGATCCCTTGCCCATACAATCCCAGGTCAGAGTTAGATGATCCTTTGTTAATTTCTTTTATTGAACAAAAAAATGGGGTTTATTCTTCTCTCTCTCTCTCTTGAAAAAAAAAGATAGATCATGTCTAATGTTACAGTTTTATAGTTTTCCATTGTATGATGGGTTTTAGTATTAAGGGGAAAGAAAAAAAATTGAATAGAAGCAGTAAGAAATAATCAATCCTATGGAAGTGAGATGATTCTCAGCGAATTTTTTGTTTTAGGGCTAAAGATCAGAGTTATCTTGAAAGTGATAGAAATTTAAGGTGGGTTCACTATTTTGATTTTTGAATACTACTTTGTATACCATTCATAAGGGAAAAACTTCTGGTGTTATAGGGAATTGTTATGAGATGTATTGACAGAAGAAATTAGTACATGCATGCTATTGCAACATTATTCACTCTGAGGTAATATGAATAAAAATTTATGCAATTACAATTAGGATTGAATGCTTTTAATTTGACGAAGAACTTAGAAGAGATAGTGTGAATGAATGAGGCTAGTGTGAGAATAAGTAAATTGAGGGGCACAAACAAGACAATGAACGTTTACGTTGAAACACCAAATTTAAAATGCCTGTTTTCAAGGTCGTCCCTGTGGTTGGCATGCATGGACCTGCAGTGGTAGCGCAACCCCTGCCACCAAATGGATATGTAGAATCTGTGATTCATGAAAGGTTGAAACGTGTGAGGATCACATGGAACCATGCAGCAACCAATGTTGCTATTGCAGGATCATGGGACAACTGGGAAACCACGTAACCATCTATGATATGCTTTTAAATTCCAACTATAGTTCTTCTTACTTTTGCTTCACTTATGATATGATAAACTTTTACCTTGTACTGTCAGGGAGCCCCTGCAGAGAGTAGGTCAAATTTTTGTGATTGTTAAAACTCTCCCAATAGGTATCTATCATTGTCGCTTCATTGTAGATGGCTACTGGACGCATGCTCCAGATTTTCCATCGGCTGTTGATGATTCAGGTTTTGGCTACAATATATTGGATTTGCAGGTAATTCCATGGCTTATCACAAGTGTTATCTGTTACTGTAATCATTAAGATAATCATCAATTCAGTTGATAGTTTGGATTTATTTTGAGACCATGTTTACTTATAGGCCTAGCGACAGTATTTGCTCAGCAGTACTGCTGAATCCATTTAGCCACAGGTTAATCATTGAACAACATCTGTGTTCTTTCCAATTTCACTAATAGTAGTTCTGTGTTCTGACTCTGACCTCTCTTTGTGATCAAGTTGTACTGGAGAGTTTCAGAATGCAAATATTCAATTATCGAACTGAAACCTTTCCTGCTAATTTGTTGAATATATTTTTAAATAAACAATATATAAGACCATAAGTGTATAACTCACCAACGGGGATTAGATCTTTCGAAAGGAGTAATGTTGTATTATTTTAGATATTTCAAAAGTTTAAGTCCCAAACATTGGAACTTTGTAAGTCTTTATACATACTTAAGATAGGCGCTTACAAACATGTTAGTAATAGGTTTGGGCTTCCATCCATTAGATTGAGACAAGCTGGCAGTGTTATAGTGCAAATTCATTGGTTTTGTACACATAGTATTTAAACATCATTTCCTTTTGTTTCTGAAAAATAGCCTTACCTAGCTCCATGATCAACCATCTTTACAGGATTATGTCTTAGAAAGACTTGCAAACTTGGCCGATTTTGAAGATCCTCCATCACCGCCATCGAGTTATGACAACACGTACTTAAATGAAGAGGAGTTCAGCAAGCCCCCACCAGAGCTACCACTACAACTACCAGTGACAGTAAGACATGAGCCTTCATCCACACATGGTAGTCGTAGTCCCACACATCTGGAACTGAATCATCTATACATACACAAAACTGATAGGGAACAATTTGTGGCACTAAGATCAACTTACAAGTTTCAACACAAATATATTACTGCAGAACTGTACAAGTCCCTGCGCAGGGATACATGATGAACTATTATGTTTTTTTTGTCTTCCATTGAACTTGCCTTGTTTAAGCGGTTTTTATGAGTACATTTGTTAAGGACACTAATCTATGTGTAGAAAATTGATTGGAATAGGTAAATGGAAAATTGCTTTCCATGTAAAAAACTTAAGGGAATATTATTTTATTCTGCCACTCTGCAGTCAATATATACAATACTTATTCATGGTAGCTGACTAAAAGTCCTGCTTTCAAGGTCATATGTTTTGGAATTGAATATGCTTACTGCACATGCTGTGAAGAAGATTCAATGGTTGCTCTGTAGCCTATAATGCCCGACACTAATGAGCTATGATCTCTCTTCTCCTTTTCTCTGTTGTGCTCTCAGATAATTTCATCAGCCTCTGAAACAGACTCACATCCAAATGACAAATGCCCTGGTTCTATCATAGGTGATTCCGATGATTGAACATACCTTATTAGCCATTTAATGCTTTGAAATAAGGGACAGATATATAAAAGTAAAATGACTTCCTTCCAGGGCAATGGCTAAATTTGATTCATAGCACTACTGATATTCGTTTCCACCACTTTCTATCCATTATTAATTATACAGATGCCATCAATATTTTTCACAAAATGGTCTTCCTAGCCAATGTCATGAAAATATTGGTTAAGAAACTTAAAAAAGAAAGTATCAAATGTTGGATAAATAAAAAAAGAATGTTAAAAAACATAATTTTACCCATTTCATTAAAAACCTGATTAGCATTCACCTTGCATAATTAAAAGCAACGGTAGTTCTGCAGTATACCAACAATCTTAGCCTCTTTCCTAGTTTTTTAATAAAAACAAGAAGAAAACTTGGGCTACAAAATTCCATTGTTTGTTATACATCTAACATTCTGTTACCAATCATCTCATACTAGCAGTGTTGGTGTTATGTCATAAAAATCATTGTTCTGCAGCGATCAACAACGAACAGCATATCCAGCTAAGGGAAAAAAACTTTTATACTTGATTATTCTCCTTTTCCTTTCAATCAACAAACGTATGAGGGCCATCAAACATTCAAACTGCTACACTGAAGAAATAGACTTCCAGAGTGGTTGGACTGAACTCTTGTTCATTAAAAAGAGCCATAATATAATGTGCGTACATACATATGTGAGAAAGTAAAGAAACTCTGCTAAAGGTTTTGAACTGAAGTGCTTAACATTGGTGAGAATTAACACGTGAAGACAAGTAGAGAGACAACGAAGTGTTGTCGATGCAGTCACCGAACAGGTACCTTAATCCAACCATTTGCAAAAGCAATGGCCAAGATTACAAAAGGAGTTGACATACCAAATATGATAATGTAAGGAAGAGGTGTCTTCATAGGATTCTCTCCTTCTCTTTCTCCTGCTGTCTGCCAATACCTGCGCCAAACAAAAACCTCGTTGTAGTAATCACTAATCAAAACAACGTTTGCCACAAAAAAATCAAAACTAAAATAACTTACTGTTGTGGTTCTTCCTCTCTGGTTATGAATTTCTTCTTGCCTCCTTTCTTGGCTTCTTCATCTCCACCACCTGATAGGACCAAATCCACATTCCTAAGTTTATCATCTCAACCTGATAGAAAACTTACATAAGCCAAAGGGAGGTGAGTTATTGCATGTTACATACATACCTAACTTAGCATGAACTTTGACACCAGTAACATTAGTTCTGGGGAAGCATGCATGTGGAGAAAATGATGGTGATTTTGTCAGAAAAGAAGTTTTGAAGGAAAGGGGAGAAGATAGAGTTAGTTTGGCAGCCATGTTGATGTTTGTGTGCAGCTGCAATCTGACATGCAATCCATCACATATCTCATCTTCTCTTGTGGTGGATCCTACCCTTATCTCACCAACCAATGACCTGGCCTCCATGCAGCCACTTCTTTATTCTAATTAGCATTTTAGTTTGTAAATTCCATAACCAAACTATTTTTTTATATAATTAATTTTACTTTTTTTACTAGATATAATGAAAATTCCTTAAGACAAATACTTAAGTATATAATTATATTATAAATAAATAATTTAAATATATATAAAAATTATGTTTGAAATTCTTTAGGTATTTATTACATTTATAAAATGTGATAATATTAATGTTTACTTAATAATAATTTTGATTCTATGTTTAATGATTTTATTTTCTAACAAACTGCAATATGCAACTAGAATCAGACAAGTCAATCAAATAGCTATTTGATTGTTGCGATCATTTATCTATACAAATGAATTTATGAACGAAGGAGAGTTGAAAATATTTTTAATATATATGTATAATGTATAATTATAAATATGCAATATAGATGTATGAATTTACTTTAGTTTATTTTAGAAGCATCCTGTGAAATGATACTCTGCTACAGGCGATTGTTACCCAATGCAAGTTATGCTCTTTCTACGTTAGCTGTGTCAGAGCAGGTGCAATATTACTACAACTCATCTCATCATAACCTGCATTTTCCAAATTTGAATTTGGAATATGATCGATACAAAGATTCCTGTTTTGTGGAAGATGCCCATCAGCTTCATTTGCAGATATATAAAACCGGGCTTACCAATGATGTTTTTTGGTGCAATACTCTTATCAACATATATGTTAGAGTTGGCAACTTGGTTTCGGCACAGAAGGTGTTTGACGAAATGCCACAAAAGAACCTCGTTTCTTGGTCTTGTTTGATTTCTGGGTATGCAGTAAATGGCATGCCTGATGAGGCGTGTACCTTATTCAAAGGAGTCATTTCAGCTGGGCTTTTACCGAATCACTATGCTATTGGTAGTGCTCTTCGAGCATGTCAAGAGCTTGGTCCAACTAAGCTTAAACTTGGGATGGAGATTCATTGCTTAATTTCCAAATCTCCTTATGCTTCGGACATGGTGTTGTCTAATGTGCTCATGTCAATGTATTCACATTGCTCGGTTTCCATTGATGATGCTCGTCGTGTTTTTGATGAAATTAAACTGAAAACTTCTGCATCCTGGAATTCTATGATTTCGGTTTATTGTCGGAAAGGAAATGCAGTTTCTGCTTTCCAGCTATTTTCAAGTATGCAAAGGGAAGCTGCAGAACTTACCTGCAAGCCTAATGAATATACCTTTTGTAGCTTAGTAACTGTTGCATGCTCTTTGGTTGACTGTGGACTGACTTTGCTTGAACAGATGCTGGCCAGGATTGAAAAATCTAGCTTTGTACAAGATTTGTATGTTGGTAGCGCTTTGGTCAGCGGGTTTGCAAGGTATGGTTTAATAGATTCTGCTAAAAGGATTTTTCAGCAGATGGGTGATCGCAATGCAGTGACTATGAATGGGTTAATGGTTGGATTAGCAAGGCAGCACCAGGGTGAAGAAGCAGCCAAGATCTTCAAGGAAATGAAAGATTTAGCTGAAATAAATGCATCATCCTATGCAGTTCTTTTAAATGCTTTTACTGAATTTTCAAATTTAAAGGAAGGGAAGAGAAAGGGTCAAGAGGTTCATGCTTATCTGATTCGTAATGCCTTGGTTGATGTCTGGATTTCAATTGGAAATGCACTTGTCAATATGTATGCAAAATGCGAGGCCATTGATAATGCTAGGTCAATTTTTCAACTCATGCCCGGTAAAGATACTGTCTCGTGGAACTCTATGATATCTGGTCTTGACCACAATGAGCAATTTGAGGAAGCAATTTCTTGTTTCCATACAATGAGGAGAAATGGAATGGTGCCTTCAAAATTCTCAGTCATTAGTACTTTGAGTTCATGTACAAGTTTGGGTTGGATCGTGTTAGGACAACAGATACATGGTGAAGGGATCAAATTCGGGCTTGACTTAGATGTTTCAGTTTCAAACGCCCTTCTAACATTATATGCTGAAACTGATAATATGGATGAATGTCAGAAAGTTTTCTTTCTAATGCCAGAGTACGACCAAGTTTCTTGGAATTCTTTTATCGGTGCGCTAGCAACTTCAGAAACATCAGTTTTACAGGCTATAAAATATTTCCGCGAGATGATGCAAGCTGGATGGAAACTCAATAGAGTAACATTTATAAATATTTTAGCAGCAGTTTCTTCTCTCTCTCTTCTTGAACTGGGCCATCAAATTCATGGTTTAATCTTAAAATACTCCATTGCTGAAGACAATGCTATTGATAACACGCTTCTAGCTTTCTATGGAAAGTGTGAGCAAATGGAGGACTGTGAGATTATCTTTTCTAGAATGTCTGAGAGAAGAGATGAAGTCAGTTGGAATTCAATGATTTCTGGATATATACACAATGGCATCCTGCATAAGGCCATGGATTTGGTATGGTCTATGATGCAAAGGGGCCAAAGATTGGATGGTTTCACGCTTGCCACAGTTCTTAGTGCCTGTGCTTCGGTTGCAACATTAGAGCGTGGTATGGAAGTTCATGCGTGTGCTATAAGAGCTTGTTTAGAATCTGAAGTTGTTGTTGGTAGTGCACTAGTTGACATGTATGCAAAATGTGGAAAGGTAGATTATGCATCGAGATTCTTTGAATTGATGCCTGTAAGGAACATATATTCTTGGAATTCAATGATTTCTGGTTATGCACGTCATGGACATGGAGGAAAAGCTTTACGGCTTTTTACACAAATGAAACAGCATGGCCAATTGCCAGATCATGTCACCTTTGTCGGGGTCCTATCGGCCTGTAGTCATGTAGGGTTAGTTGATGAAGGATTTAAGCATTTCAAATCAATGAGTGAAGTATATGGACTAGCTCCTCGAATAGAG
The DNA here is from genome assembly GCA_026586105.1 of Hylodesmum podocarpum. Taxonomy (NCBI): domain Eukaryota; kingdom Viridiplantae; phylum Streptophyta; class Magnoliopsida; order Fabales; family Fabaceae; genus Hylodesmum; species Hylodesmum podocarpum. The sequence continues at coordinate 413,951 of JALJEV010000519.1, read as the reverse complement.
CACTTCTCTTGTATGGTAGACCTCCTTGGCCGAGCAGGTGATGTTAATAAGATAGAGGAATTCATCAAAACAATGCCGATGGATCCTAATGCCCTTATTTGGAGAACAATTTTAGGAGCATGTTGTCGAGCTAATAGCCGAAATACAGACCTCGGGCGGAAGGCTGCGAAGATGCTTATTGAGTTGGAGCCGCACAATGCAGTGAACTATGTGCTTCTTTCTAACATGCATGCTGCAGGTGGAAAGTGGAATGATGTGGCAGAAGCTAGGTTGGCAATGAAGAATGCATCAGTGAAGAAGGAAGCTGGGTGTAGTTGGGTCAACATGAAGGATGGAGTTCATGTGTTCGTGGCTGGAGATCAAACACACCCAGAAAAAGAAAATATCTATGAAAAACTCAAGGAGATAATGAACAAAATTAGGGACGCAGGATATGTGCCTGAGACCAAATATGCACTCTATGATCTTGAGCTTGAAAACAAAGAAGAGCTTCTCAGCTATCATAGTGAAAAATTAGCAATTGCTTTTGTTCTCACTCGCCAATCTGAACTACCAATTAGGATAATGAAGAACCTTCGGGTTTGTGGTGACTGTCACACTGCTTTCAAATACATATCAAAGATTGTTAATCGACAGATAATTTTACGAGATTCAAACAGATTTCACCATTTTGATGGTGGCATATGTTCTTGTGGGGATTATTGGTGACTTATGTTGAATAACTACAGATTTTCCTTGGTGTAACAATATGGAAAACTGCCTAAGATTCCTCTCTACTTTGGCTACGAGGAAATGTGGTTGACATTTTCTAGTACTATTCCCAAGTAGAAGAGATGTTAAATAGTGAAGAAAATAGTAAGTATGGAGGGGAAATAGGACATGGAGATAGAAGAGGAACCATATGTCTGGAAGTGTCACTGAGATGTATATAGATGCTATTTTTTGGAACTGTGTCTTAACTTATGAATTAGTCAGTTATCCAAACTAAATTCGATTGAGTTCATTTGTTGTACATGTCTCCTTGCTAAGCGGGGGAGTCTTTAGAGCAACTCCAATGCTTGGATTCTAAGAGTTATTCAACCAATTTTCATAAATCCTGTAAAGCTATATCATGTTTAATAACTAATAAAATTTCACTATAATACTAAAATTCATAAAAAAGAGTTTTCAATTTACTTCTGTGAATCCGAAAATTGATTCCACAATCCACGTAGTTTGTGTGAGAAACAAGATTATCAAAGTAATTGATCCATCCCATCAATCCACGTTCCACATGGTAACATCAATGTCGTCCATTAGTAACAGAATTTGTTGCATTCCTTAAACAATGGTGTATCCTTGAGGGCAGGTTACCCATGACAGTGTAGTTTGGTCGAGGACAGGTTATTCAAGAATGATGAATGAGTTCCAGCTTGTGGGTGTGGATCCATTAGCCAAACTCCACTCATCAATTAGTCATCAAAAAGGGACTCACTCACTTTAATCTGAATTATTATTATTATTATAATTTCAGTGTAATTTGACTCACTTAGATCAACTTAAACTGTTTGGAATTAAATTGAGTTAGATCAATTTTTTTTTTTTTTTTGCAAATAATGTTAAACTTATGAGTCAACTAGCTTAACTCAATTTTTAACTATAATCCTTATAAACATACATAAATTTTTCATTCAACTTGTTTTTACTCTATTTCTTTTCATTTCACTCTTTTTCTTTCTATAATATCACTAATCATACTGAATTGTTATAAACATATTATCTTTTCTTTTATCTCACTTTTACTTTCATTATTTTTTATTATTATCTCATGTCCTTTCTCATTTTCTTTGCTTCTTTTTGTACTTTTATCACTTTCTTCTTTTCACTTCAATCTACTCTAGGACAAGATCAATAATTAATGTTATCATTTTAGAGTATATATGTTCCTTTAATTTTTTTCAAACCACTCAAGATTAACAAACACAGATGAGCTTGATTGACTCGTAATAGCTCCTTCTCTCTGATCTACGTTTCTAATCATTTATGGCGTAACACAATTACTTTTTGTCATTATACATTTAAAAAGTTACTTAAATCAATATAAAATATTTTTAATTAAATAAATTAATTTTTTTCAATTTTTAGTTACCAATTATCAAAATTAAACTTTCAACTAGTTTTCAAATCATTTTATGATACACGGCCTTATGTTGAAAGATGTTTGTTTGTTAGAAAGGAAAGACAAATGTAGGACCACAATCTTAAAGTTAACTTTCTTTGCCGTGTAAAGCTAGTAATCTGTATCCGTTTAAAAACAATGTCTCATGTCTCATGTCTCATGTCTCATGTCTCATGTCTCATGTCTAATGTCTCATGTTATGCTTTTAATCTTGTTGGCATATGAAAGACTTGACCCAGGTCAGTCAAGTTAACAATTACTAGGTATCTTCTGGCAAACAAAAACTACCATTTCAAATTGATAAGGAAAATGTCTCTACAACTTACAATATGAACGTTCAACAAAGGAAGCTGCTTAGTCAATTCCTACATCGTTTATTTTATTTCATTCACAACCTGTATATACATTATTACCTTACACATTAATGCTGTAATATCCTCTCTAGTACATTTGTTTTTAATATTGTCTGAAATTTACACCCCACTAAGTCAAGTTTCAATAAATTTTAAGTAATAAAAATAATAATAAAATTACTATATTGTAAGTATTCTCCTTTCTTTTACAATATACAAATGAGATTTTCATCTATAAGAACATCAAAGTCAAATATCTCTGCCACTTTAATAACCAAGAGAATGAGAAATAGCTCTCTGCGGTTTGAAAATTTGCACCCGATGCAGCTATTAATCTCACTATTCATGCAAAAAAAAAAAAACCTCTCCTTTATACAATAAAGTTTTCAAATGCTAATGGCACATATATAACTTTAAAAGACCAAATTAAAAGTTTGCCCTTTACTTATTAGTAAAATTAAAATGTAGTTTTTTTACAGAAAAGATTAAAAGTAGTTAGTTAAGCTCGTTTATTTGTCTCTGTAAAAAAATCTCATTTATTTACCTAAACAGGTTTTAAATTTTGTTTTAAATTTCATTCTATACTATCATTACACAACAGTAAAAAAGTCACTAAATGTCAAATTGACACTTCTAATAATTTTTCTTGTAATTAGATTATATCAAAACAACTAAGAAAGCAAAGAAATTTAGTGAATTCTAATTTATAACACAACCGTAGATTAAATCTAATCTTCAAAATAAGTTTCAACCAGTCATTCTCCCCATTACCAAACCTAAATGGCCAAGCTAGCATCCCTCTTTACAAAAATTTCTTAGTAGTTGCTAGCTGCTACTTGAGTTCATATCAAGGCTTGTGTATTTTGGTTAAATGAAAATTAAATTGAATGGAATCATATTGGATACAAGTTGAATGTGGAAGCATGAAATGTTGTAATGGTTCTATGAAAAACAAAATGTTTATAATGAGAAGAAGTATTAAAGTTAACCAACAAACAAGATCTGCATTTAACAAAATAGGCACCTTGATCTTTCCACAGGAACACATTATGCATAGATCTGAGAACAGAACATACAACAAAGTCTAACAGCCAAAGGCATCAAAACCTTGAAAAACTAAGCCACCTTGTTACTCTATTAGTTAAAGTCAATTGAAAGAAAGAAAGAAAGAAAGAAAGATCTACAACTAGTTAATTAACTGCCACAGCAAATTTCTGATCATCAAAATAAGAATCTTGTGCAATTCTTGCCTCCAAGTTATTAGAAGAGAAAGTTGCTTTCATCCTTTTAATAAAGTCTTCACATTTCTTATTCAACTCTTCAGCATCATCCACAACATTTTCATCATCCTCATCTTCATCAATGATCATTACAAGGGCATTTCCTTCTTCTTCTTCTTCATCATGGGTATCTGATAACACATTTTCTTGTTCCACTACCGTCAAAACATTTTCTTCTTGTTGTATGAATTCAGTTTTCTCAACAACAATAGGTGCTGCAACTGCATAGTGTGGTTCCTCGGGTTCCAACCTGTTAATTTTCTCTATGGGAACAACATCATCTTCTATGCTTTGAGGTGTGGTGGTTGGTGGTGAAGAGGAAATTAGACCAGAGTTGAGTGCTATTAAAACAAGAAGGCCATTGCAGATAAGGAACATGCAGCTTTTCTCAACTATGTAGCTACTGTGGAATTCCATGGGGAATGGCTTCGAGGATTGAAAGAGTAATGGAACCAAAGAAAACAGAACACAGGGCAGAGACAAACAGAGGAGAAACTTGATTGATCTCATAGAGTTTGAATACTTGAAAGAAGCCATGGCTTTGTGTGAAGGTGAAGGTTGATGACAATTATCATGTAACATGGGGAGTGATGCTCTGTTATATACAGACATCTATACACATTTATGGCGAAAGGGAAGGTGTAAATTACGTGGAAGTAGGTACGGCACAATCTTCTTTACTTGTTTAATTTTTTTTAATTTTTTTTTTGCTGTCACATCAACGTTCTTCTTTACTTTTCAATCAGTTATCACCATGGTTATCTATATCAGAGGCGTGTCATCTTTGTTCTGCAAATGATATATTCAAGAGTATCAGAGAAGATATCAGAGAAGATAATGTATATACTTACAGATTTTTCACATTAAGTATTAGAGAAATTAATCAGTCTTATACATCAATTAAATCTAACTTTACATAAATGAATTTTTTATTAAATCTATACATTAATTAAACACTCACTTTTTTTAAGTATTTACTGCATAAAAATATAGTTTTAATCAAAGATATTTTTTAAAAAATAATTAATAAAAAATCAATAACTATAACTTATTTTTAAAAGATAGTTTAGTTATTATTTCTAAATATGTTTACTCCAACTTTTGCAAGCAAATAAAAAGAAAAACTAAAAAAATTGGATCAAATATTATAACTTTAGAATTCTTCTATAAATATGATTTTTAAAATTTTATCACTGATTCAACTTTTGCATCACAGTTTAATATATAACTGATCATCGTGCAAATTTGTACATAGTAAGTATATTAATTTTCAACTCATTAAAAAAATAATTAATGCATAAAATTATTTTCAAAACGTAAAACTGTAATTTTGTTTAAAAAAACAAAAACACTGTATGGTATATATATAGAAAAAAAAATTATTTTACACAAGAACAAAGACTTTCCGGAAGATTACACCAAAGTCAGTCAACTAGTATCTTTAGTCATATCTAACACAAACCGAGTGAGAGGGCCAAACTAAGGAATTTTTATTTTTTTTCTTAACAAAGGAGTAGGACCTTTGACCTAACAATTTTTGAATTGTATATTTAGTGAAATATATTTTTAAATTATATAAAATTTAATATATCTAATTATATTTGACTAATGAAGGAATTAATAAAACTAATTACAAGTATATTGTGCAAAATTTTAATACTTAACTGTTTTATTTTAATTTTTTATAAGATGATTTAAAAAATATTTAATTTAGTTTCTTAATATTGTGTTTTGTTCATAATTAAAATTTAGAGGTTGAAATTTCAGCACTGATATGATAAGCAAATTGTCGTTAGTACTAATGTAATAATTAAATATAAACAAATCTAAAGATCTACTTTTAAAGTCTTGTGGACTTACCTTTTCAATTACTCTTTATTTGAAAAGTTTACTTTTTTGAATTCCTTGGCCGAGTATACTCTGATTTTTTGAAATTGAAAGATAATTAATTCAGGATAAGACTATCCACTATATTGTTGATATCCACTTAATCTCTATAATTACAATTTCACAAGCATTTCTTGCAGTACAATAAAAGTAACGATGAAATTATTAAAAATTTTAAGTAGGATAATTTGATTTCTAAAAATTAACATAGTAAAATAATTTGTAAAATATAATGAAAATATCATTTTGATAAAAATATTTGTAGTTATTTTAATATTTGAATTATATTATTTATTGTCAATTCATTTTTATTTTTATATCTTAAATTAAAAATTAAAATATAGTAAATAACATAATTTGAAAATTAAAATAATATTAGAGATTTTTAAAATAAATAAAATAATATATATAATACATTTTAACAGTTATTTTATTAATTTTTATATTTTATACACGTAAGTAAATATGTGAAATTGAGGTTGTCTGTTTCGGCTCACATCTCTAAAAATTCAGTGAGCTTATGTTAACTTTGCAATCACTTTCTTATCAAAAAATGAATATTCTCAGAGTCATAGGATAGATTGTGGGAACATATTTACGAAGTGTATCTTTCAACAGTCATTTATTGTTTTTTTCGGTTGATTCTGATTGTGGACGCATTTTCCCATTTTGCTTCTTCGAACAGTTTATTCGGCAACCAGCGACCATTATTCTCCTTAATTTCAGGAAATACACCGAGTGATTCAGTGTATATTCGACCAATGGAGGCAACGAACATCCGATGAATCACCCAACCAGAACACCTCAGTTTCTGTTTGTGTCATTCAGAACTCCAATAGGGAGGAAAAAATTGCCGATGAACATAACGTGTCACAGACAACCTAAAGTTTCTAAGAAAAAATTACGCGCGCCATCAGCGAGTCACAAACAAGCTAGAGTTTCAGAAGGAAATTCACGCGCCATCGGTGTCATAGTCACTCACGCTCCGGTGCTCCGGTGCTTTTCCTCAATCGGTTAGTTTCATTACCTCAATCGATTAGTTTCATTACTGCATTTTGACTTTGGTTAGCATATTCAAGTACTTAGGTCAGCAGGTTTTGGTATATATAAATTTAAATTTTTTAATAAAATAATATATATATATATATATATATATATAATAATTACTTCTACATAAGATTGAATTTAAATTTTATAAATATAATTTATTTCCTTATGAATAAAAAAAGTGATAACTAAATCTGATTTTAGAAAAAACCTTATTAAGAAAATATATTAATTTATTAAATATAAAATTAATAAATATATTGTTATCTATCTATTAATATGTAAAATTTAATCTTTATAATAATTATTTTAAAAATCATATTTATTATTATACTTTGTGGTAACAATATAACAAAATTGTATTAATATATAAAAGTTAGATTTAATTTCAATTTTATAAATTTTAATATATATCAGTAAAATATGAAAAATAACACTAGAGATTAAACTAAGAAAACATAAATAGAAGACAAAATAACTTGAGGGAAAAATGTTGGAAACCAAATAACTTTTAAATAAAAAATATACTATGATACATCCAAAGAAATGGATGATTCATCAATGAAATTGAAAAAACTATATGTTATAACGTATATGTTTAAATTTAATTAAAAAAATTGTCACTTGTAAGCTACAAAAAACAGATGTTTCATCAATATTTTTTACACCAATTGTCATTTTCCATTTCCTACTTTCTTTATTTATTAACCAAACAAAAAAACTAGTGTGTGTAAATTGTGAAAGAATTTATGTTTTTTAAAATTTTAACTTAATTTTATTATTTTTGAATTTAAAATGGTAATATAATATATGGTTATCAATTCAATATTTATTTTTACCACCTTTCAATTTATTAATTTGTTAACTATTCTAAAATGAAAATTATTTAATTCCCTCTTAATTTTGCATTTAATTTATAATAACAAAGAAAAGTTTTGCAACCATTTCTTTACTCACTTTCGAAAGTACAATTTTAAATATTAAGTGTATATAATAAAAATAAGTAAATTTGTATTTTACATTTTAAAAAAATGCTAATTTGAAGCGATGAGTTTTAGAAATTAATTCCGAGAATTTCAAGGTAAAGTTATGAACATCAACATACATATACAACTAAAGAGTTAAAAATTGTTATTGTGTCTGAATTATTTAAAAAAATTTAATCCTAATTCCTCAAGACTTACTTACAATGCATTATAGTATGATGATGGTTTTTAATCCTATATAACATTATTTAATCATTTTAAATAATTTCATACCAATTGTCCATCAAATTTAAGCTTAGATTAATAGAAAAAGATACAAAACATTAAGATAAGCAAGACAATGTAAAATGGATTCATTGTCTAGCTTTTACAGCAAGAAACTCACCCATCACATTATCCCCTACTACCCTAATCAACCATAATGCACTAAGCCAAGTTCAAAATAAACCTAAAGATCACATAAAGTCATGCACTTGAAAATTTAAAATCAGCAAATCCATAGTCCCAAAGAACTTAAACAGTCATTCGCACTTCTTCCTCCGCTTGTGTGGCTTCTTCATATCTTTGTCTTTGACTTCCTCCTCTTGCGTGGCTTATCATTGTCTTTGATTTCCTCTAGGATATTCTCACTAGGATCATCAGGGTTTGAAACCTCACCCGTATCATCCAGATTTTCCTCATTTTTATCACTTGATTCTTCAGAATTTTGATCCTGTTCAGCCTGCTGTTGGAGTGATTCAATGACGCTCATCATTTCACGATTAACCTGTAATAAAACACCAGAAAAATGGCAACATAAAATTGAGAGTAAAAACTAGATACCTATTTGGATATAGTGAATTAACAATAAGAACTAAAGAGATTATATTAGTACAACTAATATTAGCAATAACTATTCTAATATACATCATAAAGCACAGGCACTCAAGTTCAAAATAAAGGGTATTCAAGCAATCAAAACATTAACAATTTTCTACCATTCCGGCTTTTACAATATCAAGAAATTTGCTCACTTTCATCCTCGCTGCATTCCAAACTTTCAGAAAAGGCATAAGCATTTCATAGTAGCAAATAGGAATACACATAAAGAAATTCAAGTAAGAGTTGGATGCATACTTGATGCAAATATAAGACACAAAGGCATTCTGCAAGTACCTGTGGATTCTGAAGAAAATCAGCAATATCATTTGAACATGATGGGCATTTCATAATAGTTTTCTGAGTTCTCAGAGAGCGTCCACCTGCACATGCCCTATTTCTGACGAAACTTTGGCCAGAAAAGACACCCTCCAGGCAGGCTTTGCAGAAGTTGTGAGCACAAGGTGTAGTAAGAGGGAAAGCCAACACCTTCCGACAGATTTGGCAACCAAACTCTGGGAAAATAGCAAGACAAAGGCAAAATTTGAAACACTTTATAAGTCAAATTAATTAACTACAACGGCTTTAAAAAACAATAACGATGATTTAAGATAAAGTAACAAAAGTTAGAAATTGCTATATAGAATAGATTATGGGAAAATCTATACACAATATACCTTTCAACAGCTTTCGTTTCACGGATACATCTTTTGTTTTTCTATAAACTCTGACTGCTTTCCCACCTTTGTATCTTTTCTGCACTGGTTTCTTCTTGCTTTGTGGAGGAGGCTTCACCCACAACCAGCATTTCTTTTCCACCTGAATTTCATCAAAAGCAATGAGAATGTATATAGAACAACATGCACCAGTTCGAGAACTTCCAATTTTCCATGCTACTATCATGATCATCACATTAAAAAATCAGCAAAAACTAGAAATAGAGGACAACAACAACACTTACATCATAATCCCACGACGGACTACCCTTCCTTTCAGTTATGTCAACCGCACCCTTCAACTCATCAACTTTAGGCAGTACGCGTGGACTGTCCCCTTGCTCATCACTGCACATCAACAAAACAAGGTAAGATTCACATAAACAAACAGACAGACAGACACGCACAAAGAAAAAACTAACCAACCTTGTCCAAGGTGCTGGCTCATTGTCACACCTCACAAACAGATACCTGCAAACCTTGAGACCCTATCACAGAAAAAAGCTTATACATGAATAAAAAATTCATGGAACCCATCCAGCAAACCCAGACCCCATTAAATGTACTTCAATAAACAAATAGCCTATGACTACAACCATCTTACTTGTTTCCCATTTTTGCGCCAGCATTTCTCAATTCTATAAACTCCATCATAACGCACTCCAGATTCTGGTGCATATGCAGAATTTTTTTCCTTACTCGACCTAACCAGAACAAAACAGACAAGATAGCAGCACACTTAACTCATATAGTAGGCAAAAATGGATCCTATTTAAATTCTACAAGGATTGAAGCAACATGCAACACAGAAAACAGTGAGAATCAATATTGAAAACATAGGATAAGTTTGAGAGATCATTAAGATTGAAAAAGATAACTGACCTTACAACACGAACAGGATAACCCTTTCTGCAGCTGAGTCTCAAAGCTTCATTCATGTGGTCAAACGTCTGATCAAAAGATTGTTCCTTGTTGGTGCGTTTGTTGCCACTGAGATCTCTCCCACCGCTACCAGTATAAAGGAACCACTCACCATGATCCTCATCATCTTCATAGCCACCAGAAAGAGCAACAGACTGAGCACCATGGGCACTCTGGCCAGCAATGCCAGCAACATGGGGCAAATGAATACCCCACTGGCGACAATCCATCCTATCTTCCCAGGTATCACCAACAAGAACACCACGGTTCTTCATAGGATCATGCTCAGCAAGAATAGGTCCAAAATGATCAGCAGGAACAGCCACAAAAATTCTCCCACTGCATGCATTAGCCTTCCCAGTCTTCTTGGCTCGTTCAGTGGTAAAAGCAGTATCAGGACGATCCTGGTTGTGCATCACATGATGATACACCCTGGGTGGCCCTGAAGTTCCAGCTTTTGATATCTTCGACAATCGAATAGCCATGGCAAGTTGAGAATTGATTCTGGGCTGACTCGTCATCTTCTCCGGAATCTGAGCACGGCAATTTGCACATGTTTTTGATTTTCGTGATCCTTGTCTGACCCACTTCTCAAAACATTTCAAACAGAAGTTGTGTCCACATGGTGTCTGAAATTCCACACATACACATACATAAAAACACAAACACTAAATCAATAGATAAAATAGAAAAATGAAAATGAAAGAAAACAAACCGTGACGGGTCTTTCAGGAAGTTGCATGCAAATGGAGCAATTCAGAGTTTGGGAGAAAATATCATCGCTTTTGGATTTGTCTTGACAAGGTTTAGCTTTGCCGGCGAGGAGTTGTTGCCGTTTTCTTGCCTTCTCTTCGTCAGTGAGAGAAGGGTCTGACTGAATGGCGTGGATAGCTGAAACAATGTCGTCGGCCGGAGCGACGGCGACAGCTTGTTCAGCGGCGGGGCGCAGGTCGGAACAATCGGGACACTCCCACTCCATACGGCTGTCGGAGCCGCCGGAGGAAAATGGAGGCGAAGGGAAACAAGGGAGGTGCCACGGCGTGGCGCACGTGCGACACGCCAGAATTTCGGCAAGATCGGGTTTTTTTTTGCAAACCATGCACGCGCCGTCGGAGTCACAAGGAAGGAGTGCCATTGCGAGTGGAGTGTGATTTAGAAAGGGACCAGTTGTTGTTTTGGTCTTTTGGGTTTGTTTGGTTTTATAGGGATGTGTGTGGTTTGTGGAATGTGATTTCTGTATTAATTTTGTTGTGTAATTTTGAGGAGGGAATCACGTTTTTTGAATATTTTCCATTTTCTAAAACTTCCCTCTCATTTGCCCAATCGTTGTTTCCCACTCGCGCCTTTTCGCCTCCTTTCCTACGTTTTTTTTTTTTTATTATTTATTGATAAATAATCATACTCTTTACTGATAATTATAATTATTTAAAATGGAATACAGGTAGAAATGTCAGATTAAGTATTTCATTGTTTAACTCTTGTTGATGTATTAACAATAAATGAGAAATGGGTGGTTTGTCATTGTACACAGGTAAAAATAAATAAATAAAAAATTATTTGTGGATAGAATTCTGGATAGTGAAATCAGTCAACAACCAATTGGAGACAATTAGTAAATCTTAAATTGATAATGTGTGAGAAAATATTAAAATAAAAAATTATAATACTGATAATGTAACATATGACACTTGCATCAGAAATTCTGAATACACTTATTGATAATGAAATATGTGACTAAACAATTGATATGGATGAAAAATTGACAATATATCAAGAGACGCAAATACAAGAATTAGTTGGTACACTTATTAATGATGAAATCTAATATAAGTGAAAATTTGATAATGTACCAGAAGACCCTAACATAAGAAATCGTGAATACACTTATCGATAATGAAATATGTGAACAAACAACTAATACCGGTGAAATACGTTTATTGATAATAAAATCTCTGAACAAACAACTACACTTAACTATAATAAAACCTGTGAAAAAATAACTAATAAGAGACAATGACATAAATGAGAAATTGATAACAAGAGACAATGACATAAATGAGAAATTGATAATGTGTAGAAACACTAGTATAGGAAATTGTAGATGCATTTCTAGGTAATGAAAACAAAAATTTGATAATGTGTTTGAGACACGGTAAAAAAGTAGATACACTTCAGGATAATAAAACCCGTGAACAACCAATAAAAAACAATGATAATATGGTTTACTAATTATTTTCTAATATATAGTTAAAGATGATAGATACAAGATTTGTACATGACAAATAAGACATTCATAATATGATTTAAAATTGGTTTCAGATATACAGTTAACAATAAAGATGAATATACTTCTAGACAATGGAATCTGCATACGACCAATGAGTGATAAAGGTTTACAATTGATTTTCTTATATAATTAAGGATAAAGATAGATATATATCTCCCTAGTAAAATCTACATGCAATTAATGAGAGATAGGTTTAAATCTTTTGCTAATATATTTAAGAATAAAGATTGATACACTCTGGGACAAAGGAATTAGTGGACAATCAACAAGAAATAATCAGGTTTATAAATCAGTAATATAATCAAGATAAAGATGGATATACCTTTAAATGATGAAATTCACACAACTAATGAGAAACCGTCGTAGGAAATCTAACGGATTATTTTCTATAATTGTTAAAATGGTCACAATCCTAGGACTAACACGACACTATATGTCAGGTAATTTTTTTTACGTTTTATAATTAATAAAAAATTTGACTTGATCCATATATATTAAACCTGTGGCCAGGTTAGTCCATGAGTTAACATAAAATTTTAGTTTATTAATTTATTATCCATTAGTTATTAAGGTTACATTTAATTTTAAATAATTTTTTATGTAATAAATATGAATGAAATTTATTAATTTTAAAATTAATTAATTAAATAAATTATATAGATTAATTAATTTTTTAATATATTTTTATTTTTAATTAAATTTAATAAATTGTGAGTCAGTTTTATTATTTTCTAATTAAAGATACATATGAATATATTTTTTTATAATAAAATTCATGAATAATTAATAATAGACTGTTACAATACGAAGATATAATTAAAAGTACGAAACTCCACTTTAAAAGAAGAAAAAAAGTCGTAGTAAATAAAAAAAAATGATCTAGAGATGTATAATTTTTTAATAAATGAAAAGTTTTTCTTCATCATTTATTTATTTTATTAATGTTGTCGTTAACATGTAACATCATACTGTTTGACTTACTCATTTGATATCTTGCCAGTGGGTTTTCAAAATGAAATCTAGTATATAATAGTGATATATTTAAGAATTAAAATAAATATATACTCTATTTCACTCTAAGAAAGTGTTGTATATATAATTATTCAATACATTTAATATTAATTTATTTTAAAACGTTATATAACTGTATTGAATGAGACAATAAATATGGTATTCTTACAACGGTATAACTTTCTCCCAGATCGAGAAAGTTAAATTCTCACCTTGAACAATTTTGTGAAAAATAAAACTAAAAAAGTATCTTCTAGAAATGATGACTTTTTAAATAATAAACTAAACATAAAAAATAAAATATTCTCAATCTAATAATTAAAAAATAAAACATATCATACTTAACAAAGGATATGTTTTTGAGAATTGATATACATTCGACATGTTTTTGACATTTCAGAAGTACACAAATTTTATTTGAACAACTATACTTTAGATTTCCACCGTAATACAAACAAATATAACTATTACATATTGTTAAGAGCATGATAAAGGTTGAGAAAGATCCAAAAAAAATTGACAAGAATATAGTTCTTAGCCATGACAAAACAAAGATGTAAAAACTATCCTCACACAACACATCTTGATGAAATCATAACTTCTTTGATTAACCAAAGTTTGATTTGTCTTCTTAATGATTTTGGCACACATTGAGCTTTTTAGACTAGAAGATTTTGTTAACATATTATTTTACTCTGTTAGGCGACATGACTAGCTCATGGCTAAAAAAAAAATAAAAATTATTAGCTCCATGGAGTGTTGTCCCTTTCATGCATAGACATTTAATTTGATTTAAATTGATGTCATGATTTGTCAGATATATGTGTATGATTTATGTTGTATATTTTGCATGCTCGTTACATTTGTTCATGCAATGTCTACAAGTGTTAAGATGGTCAGCCTTATTAAATTTGTTTTCTGCTTGCATGCATGGACCAGATGCAGATGCAGATGCAGATGCAGACACAACATGGAAGATATATACATGGGATAACTCACAATTGAGTTTGCCAAAAATGTGAAAGAGACATAGAAGCGTTTGTATTTAGTTTTAAGGATCGTCATGCATGATGTAACAATATTAAGTTCACTTGCAACTAACAAGAATTATACAAAGCCATTGTAAAAATCACTTATGGTTAACATTTTCCCAAACAGTTAACATTGTAAATCACTTATGGCACGCTTCTTTTCCAACCAACCTGATCTACTTTAATAGCTTTGTAGCCACAGTGCAGGAAAACAAAAGAAACATCTGACAGGGGCTAAAACCTACCAAAGAAAAAAATAAAAGTAGGGGCCTTGATTTACCCAACAACCTGCTAAAAACTCTGATATGAAGAAGCATCGTGGACTAAAAATATATTTAAGAAGAAAGCTAGTTAAGAAAATATTAAAATAAAAAATAATAATACAAATAAAATTTTGCTAATGTTTCTCAAGAAATTTGCATGAGAAATTATGAATACACTTATCCATAATGAAATTTGTGATCAAACACATGATATAGATGAAAAATTTATAATGTATCAAGAGACACTGGCATACGAAATTATGAATACGCTTACCAATAATGAAATTTGTGAACAAACAACTAATAAGGTGAGAAATTGATAACGTGTCAAAAGATACTGACATAAGAAATTGTGAATACACTTATCGGTAATGAAATTTGTGAACAAACAATTAATTAAGATGAAAAATTGATAATATGGCACGAGAAGTCGTTAATACACTTAATGAAATTTGTGAACAAATTATCTAATGAGAGATAATGATATAAATGAGAAATTGATAACGTGTCGATAGACATTTGTATAGAAAATTGTAGATACACTTCTTGATAATGAAATTTGGTATAAAAGTGATGATAGAAACGAGAAATTGATAATGTATTAGGAGACTCTGGTATAAAAGTGGACACATTTTTGGATAATAAAATCTGTAAACAACCAATCAAAAACAATGATAATATGGTTTACTAATTATTTTTTAATATATAATTAAGGACAAAGATGGATACAAAATTGGTACGTGATCAATAAGACATTCTTAAGATGATTTAAAATTAGTTTCAGATACCCCATTAAAGATAAAGATAAATGTATTAAGATATGTAGACGGCCAATGAGTGACGATCATAATAATTACAATTGGTTTTCTTATACAATTAAGGATAAAGAAAGAAACCAATGGACAATCAATGAGAGATATAATCACCATAAGGTTAACGAATTCAATGATATAATCAAGGATAAAGATAAATGTACCTTTAAATGATGAAATTCACACACAACTAAAGAGAAATAGTCGCAATAAGTCTAACGGATTGTTTTCTAGAATTGTTTAAAAAGGGTCCCAACTCCATGGCTAACCTTGTAAGCTATAGGTTAGATAGTTTTTTTTTACGTTTTATAATTAATACAAAAATTTGGATCAATTTATATATATTAAACTGGTGGAGGATCAAGTTGGTCAACGAGTTACCCTCTTACATAAAATTTTAGTTTATTAATTTATCATCCGTAACGGGTTGTTTTTCTAGAACTATTCAAATGGGTCACAATTCTAGGACTAACCTAGTAGTTATAAGACAGATAATTTTTCTTTATGTTTTATAATTAGTGCAAAAATTTGACTCAATATACATATATTAAATATGTGGTGCATCAGGTTGCTCCACAAGTTACCATTCACATAAAATTTTAGTTTATTAATTTATTATTCACTAGTTAAGTCTAACAGACTGTATTTCTAGAACTATTAGGGTCACAACTTTAGGGTTAGCCTAGTAAGCCACCTCCACGTCCCATGTCAAAATAATAAAATTTTATACGTTTTATAACTTTGAAAGATAAAATATGAGAAGGGGAGTTGAATTATGATAATTAAAAAAATTAATGAGTTTGTGTCTAGAGATTTTCTAAACAGATAAACACGAATTTCTGTAAAGATTGATTTTAATGGAAGGAGTTTAAGTTGTTAATCTCCGTTAGTCAGAGAAATAGACTGATAAAAATACAAAGATTTTTATATTGATTTGTGTATAAAGACTATGTCTAGTTAATTAACAACATGCTAAATTTTCATTACACACAGTAAAACACTCTTACAAAGTATTCTTCGTACCAAACCAGACTATACAAATATTGTTTGAACCCATCTTTCTCATGCTATACACAAGGTATTCTTTGGAACACAATCTCTTCAGGTTAAAGCACCACAACAACATATTTAGAAGGGTATTTAAAGAAAAAGTTTGATCCTCTATACAAACAGGGGTATACAGTGAAAGTTAAGAGATGGGGTATAATAGTTTTTCTAGCGTAAGTTCGCTAATTTTAACTTGTGAAGATGAAGTCCTTTTTAGAAGCAAGTTCTTCGAAGTAGCCGTTAGACAATATTTGATCGTTGTCCTTTTTCTTGGGCTCTTTAGAGATGACAGAATGAGCAATCAGAATAATAAATATTTTCACATCGGAGTCAGCAAGATCAAACTTTGATTGATTTACTCAGAGATTTCATAAAAAAGTACCTTGTACTTTTCGTGTTGCAGAGGTCTTGCACAATATCTTTTTCTACCTTTGGAAGATTCCGAGAGTAACGTCTTGATTTGAAATTTTGGCGCGATTACTTCACTTGATTTTATTAGACGAAAGATCTTCACTTAACTTCATTAGACGAAAAATCTTCACTTAAGACTTCGTCTATTCTCTTATTTGTTTTTCTTTATCTTTACTTTATAACTTTGTCTTGATGGGATCAAAAACATTCTTCCGTCTGATAGGCAATAAACGAAAACTTTGTCTTGTTGACGTTAAGGATCTACTTTACTTTGCTTATATATGTTTGATTTTAATTTAATATTATCTGTTAATCATTCCATCTATTTTGTAATTATTAAAATTTAAAATACTAAGTCATCTTGACTTAAAAATAATTAGTACAAAAATTTGATTCGATCTACATATATTAAATCTTGATGGATCATGTTGGTCCACGAGTTATTTATTCACATAAAATTTTAGTTTATTAATTTATTATTCACTAAAGGTTATATTTAATTTTAATTTTACAAAATAAATATGAATTAAATTGATTGATTTTAAAATTAATCATTAAAATTAGATAATTAAATATATTCCATAAATTAATTGATTTTTTAATATGTTTTTTTAATTAAATTTAATAAATTGTGAGTCAGCTTTATCATTTTCTAATTAAAGATACAGATGAATATTTTTTCTATAATAAAATTCATGAATAATTAATAATAGACGGTTACAATACGAATCATTTTCAGATATAATTAAAGGTACGAAACTCAACTTTAAAAGAAGAAAAAAGTCATAGTAAATAAAAAAAATGATCTACAGATGTATAATTTTTTAATAAATGAAAATTTTTTCTTCATTATTTTATTAATGTGATCGTTAACATGTAACATCATACTGTCTGACTTACTCATTTAATATCTTGTCAGTAGGTTTTCAAAATGAAATCTAGCTATACAATAGTGATATATTTAAGAATGAACATATATATATACTCTATTTCACTCGAAGAAAGTGTTCAATTGGAATTTCAATTATAGTGCTCAATTGCTTATTGACTGTATATATTTTTGGAAATGTTTACATGTTTCTTTGTCTATATAAAAAAATTATATCTAATTATTCAACACATTTAATATTAATTTATTTTAAACCGTTATATAACTGTATTAAATGAGATAATAAATACGGTATCCTTACAACGGTAAAACTTTCTCCCAGATCGAGAAAGTTAAATTCTCACCTTGAACAATTTTATGAAAAATAAAACTAAAAAAGTATCTTCTAGAAATGATGACTTTTTAAATAATAAACTAAACAAAAAAACTAAAATATTCTCAATCTAATAATTAAAAGTAAAACATATCATACTTAGCAAAGGATATGTTTTTGAGAATTGATATACATTCGATATGTTTTTGACATTTCAGAAGTACACAAATTTTATTTGAACAACTATACTTTAGATTTCCACCGTAACATATACAAATATAACTATTACATATTGTTAAGAGCATGATAAAGGTTGAGAAAGATAAAAAAAAACAATGCCACAAGAATATAGTTCTTAGCCATGACAAAACAGAGATGTAATAACTATCCTCACACAATACATCTTGATGAAATCATAATTGCTTCAATTAACCAAAGTTTGAAGTATCTCTTCAATGATTTTGGCACATATTGAGCTTTTAGTTGATATATTATTTTACTCTGTTAGGTTACATAACTAGCTCATGGCTAAAAAATAAATAAAAATTTATTAGCTCCATGGAGTGTTGTCCCTTTCATGCATAGACATTTAATTTGATATACATTGATGTCATGATTTGTCAGTTATACGTGCATGATTTATGTTGTATCTTTTGCATGCTCGTTACATTTGTTCATGCAATGTCTACAAGTGTTAGATGGTCAGCCTTATTAAATTTGTTTTCTGCTTGCATGCATGGACCAGATGCAGATGCAGATGCAGACACAACATGGAAGATATATACATGGGATAACTCACAATTGAGTTTGCCAAAAATATGAAAGAGACATAGAAGCGTTTGTATTTAGTTTTAAGGATCGTCATGCATGATGTAACAATATTAAGTTCACTTGCAACTAACAAGAATCATACAAAGTCATTGTAAAAATCACTTATGGTTAACATTTTCCCAAACAGTGAACAATATTGTAAATCACTTATGGCATGCTTCTTTTCCAACTAACACGACCTAGTTGGATAGCTTTGTAGCCACAGTGCAGGAAAACAAAAGAAACATCTGACATGCAGGGGCTAAAACCTACCAAAGAAAAAAATAAAAGTAGGGACCTTGATTAACCCAACAACCTGCTAAAAACTCTGATATGAAGAAGTCTCGGGACTAAAAATATATTTAAGAAGAAAGCTAGTTTAGAAAATATTAAAATAAAAAATTATAATACAGATAAAAAGTTGCTAATGTTAAAGAAGAAATTTGCATGAGAAATTATGAATACTCTTTTTGATAATGAAATATGTGACCAAATACCTTATATAAATTAAAAATTTATAATGTGTCAAGACATTAGCATAAGAAATCATGAATACGCTTATCAATAATGAAATTTGTGAATAAACGACTAATACAGGTGAGAAATTGATAATGTGTCAGAAGACACTGGCATAAGAAATCGTGAATATACTTATCGTTAATGAAATCTGTGAACAAATAATTAATACAGATGAAAAATTGATAATATGTCAAGAGACACCAGAGAAGTCGTTAATACACTTAATGAAATTTGTGAACAAATTAGTAACTAATGAGAGATAATGATATAAATGAGAAATTTATAATGTGTCGAAAGACATTGACATAAAAAATTGTAGATACACTTCTGGATAATGAAATATGTAAATAACTTATAAAAGGATAAAATATAATAAGGTGGTTGAATTGTGTGAATTAAAAATTTTATCTTTTGTATTTATTATTTTTTTAAGTTATTAGACGCAACTTGAATTTCTTTTAGATAATGTGATTTGCGTATGTTAAAAAAAGGTTGATCAGACGCAAAATGGGTTTAGTCTTATAAACTTGATTTTAACAAAAATATTAGTTCAAGTAATTATCCTAGTAAGTAAGTAGATAAAAATAATGAAGACAATAATATTTTTATTCTGATTCATCTATTTAATACTACGTCCAGTTAATCAGCAACTTGCTGAGGTTCCACTAAAAGTATTATTTGAACCCAGCCACTCCTAACTAAATACAAATACAGTTTAAACACAACATTCTAACTAAATACAAATACAGTTTAAACACAACATTCTAAAGCTAAACCAATATTCTTTAGACACAGCCTCTGCAAGCTAAACAAGACATTCTTTAAATACAGTCTTCATAGGTTAAATAAGGTATTTTTTGAACACAACTGGTATTCTTTCAACACTTAACTTCCCAGGCTACAAATACCACAACAGTGATCTACAATAAAATTAAAAGAATAATCCTTTCGTAGAGAAGGATTTTACAATATGAGTTTTATTCTAATTTCGTGACGAATAAACTTTTACTTAAGAATTTGATCGAGAGTTGAATATATTTTCTTTTCAATAAAATCACTAACTTTAACCCGCTGAAATGAAGTCCTTACATTGAGATAATAATTATGTAATGAGACAATAAATAAGCATCCTTGCAATGGTATAATTTTCTTGCAATCGAGAAAGTTAAATTCTCACCTTGAACAATTTTATGAAAAATAAAACCAAAAAAATATCTTCTAGAAATGATGGTTTTTTTAAATAATAAACCAGACATAAAATATGAAATATTATCAATGTAATAATTAAAAAATAAAACATATCATACTTAACAAAGGATATGTTTTTGAGAATTGATATACATTCGATATGTTTCTGACATTTAAGAAGTACACAAATTTTATTTGAACAACTATACTTTAGGTTTCTACCAGAATATAAACAAATAATTTGACAAGAATATAGTTGTTAGCCATGACAAAGCAGAGATGTAATAACAATCCTCACACAATACATCTTGATGAAATCATAACTGCTTTGATTAACCAAAGTTTGATGTGTCTCTTCAATGATTTTGGCACATATTGAGCTTTTTAGACTAGAAGATTTTGTTAACATATTATTTTACTCTGTTAGGCGACATGACTAGCTCATGGCTAAAAAAAAATAAAATTTATTAGCTCCATGGAGTTTTGTCCCTTTCATGCATAGACATTTAATTTGATTTACATTGATGTCATGATTTATGTCAGTTATACGTGCATGATTTATGTTGTATCTTTTGCATGCTCGTTACATTTGTTCATGCAATGTCTACAAGTGTTAAGATGGTCAGCCTTATTAAATTTGTTTTCTGCTTGCATGCATGGGACCAGATGCAGACATAACATGGAAGGTACATGGGATAACTACAATTGAGTTTGCCAAAAATGTGAAAGAGACATAGAGGCGTTTGTATTTAGTTTTAAGGATCGTCATGCATGATGTAATAATATTAAGTTTACTTGCAACTAACAAAAATCATACAAAGTCATTGTAAAAATCACTTATATTTAACATTTTCCCAAACAGTTAACATTGCAAATCACTTATATTTAACATTTTACCAAACAGTTAACATTGTAAATCACTTATGGCATGCTTCTTTTCCAACTAACACGACCTAGCTGGATAGCTCTATAGCCACAGTGCAGGAAAACAGAAGAAACATCTGACATGGAGGGGCTAAAACCTACCAAAGAAAAAAACAAAATTAGGGACCTTGATTAACCCAACAACCTGCTAAAAACTCTGATATGAAGATGTCTCGGGACTAAAAATATATCTAAGAAGAAAGCTATTCAAGTAATATATTTTTTTAAGTGTTGTAATATAGCAATAATAGGGAGTGTAGAAAATAAGTCAATCAAACTAAAACATCAACAGAGAAAAATTAAAAACCTTTTTGTTGAAAAGGTTTAGGTACTAAAAACATATTTAACTTTGATTTTAATTAAAATGTTTTATAATTAAACAGTTTAAGTTAATTATAAATATACTTTTAGTTTTCATTTTAAATATTCATCAACTAAAAAAATATTTTTACAATAAATATTAATATTATCAATAAAACGATTGAGTTATAGATCAAAGGGAAAAAGTCAAGAAACATTAAAACTAGCAACAAGAAGAACAACTTTTAAGAAAAACAAGATGAGATATCTGGTGCGATAAAAGAGATTGTACTTCAATGCTCCATAAATGTACATGCAATAACAGAGACTGTACTTCAATGGTCCATAAATGAACATGCAAGAGTAGGTAGAGGATCTCTTTCTACATATTAATTTAGTGTTTGAACTATTTATCTTTGTTTTTAAAATAGTTTTTTATTCATAAAATTACATAAGTAACTTCTTTTGTCGAGAAACTATAAGTAATTTTTAAAATCTTGAATATTTATTAATTGCATCCCCATGTTAATGTTGAGAGATTAGTTTTAAAGTTTTTTTTTCAATGAGGACCCATGTAACATTTTTTAGTATTTTAGAAAGTATTTATGTCATTTTCAATATTTTAGAAATTATTTAAGAAAGAAGATTATACTTTAGAGAATAAAGTGTTCTTAATTGAAATCCAAATGCAAGATTAGTGGATATTATAAATTTCACTTTGGGAAGAAATTTGATGAGATTTATGATTTTTGGAGTGATTTCAATATAGAATGTGTTATAGAAAAGAGTACTGCTAAACCAATTTATTTATAAAACATATATGCTTATGTATTTCTTTTTATTAGAGAAGATAATATTTTGGAAATTACACTATTCTTAATTGAAATCTAAATGTAAGATTAATGGATATTATAAATTTTACTTTGTGAGGAAATGTAGAGATTTACGAACTTTGGAGTGATTTCAATATAGAATGTGTTATAGAAAAGAGTTTTGGTTGTGGTAGTTCATCTTTATCATCGGTAGTTTCAGAATCTGTTGGTATTATTTATTTTTTTAATTAATCTTATCTTTTCCTGTCTCTTGTGTAATACGTATATATTAGAATTGTTTATCAAATATTTCTATTTAGAAAAAGAATTGAAAAAATTAGTGGCAGTTTACATCACTAGTCTCATTAATTTTCTCGCAGAGGTTTATTAATTGAAGAACAAGAGAACATTATTACATTTACATGCAAAAGAATAGAATGAATACCCCATCCCCCACCCCCATGAAAAAGTAACCACGTTTATACTTTACATGATAATAATGTACAATGGTTAGACACTTCAATTTTCAACATCAGGAAAATGGGCAATATATATCAAAAGATAATCTAAATGTAAAAGTAATTAGATGCATCAGTTGCATGTGCAGTGTCTCTACAAAGAATTGATCGAGCTTCAATCACTGAACGAGGAGGCTCAATATCCTTATCTTGCAACGCATTTCCTCGTAATCGTTGCATTTGGGAAGCAAAGGTATCATCCAGTATCTACCAAGTGAAAAAATAAACGTCAGTGGTGCAATATTGCAATCAACACATCAGAAAAATACACAATCTAATATTGACTTACTCCAAGAGCATAGGAAGAACCGTTGTACCATATCCTGTTTTCTTTTCGGCCTTCAAGAAATTTCAAAATAATCTAGCACAAAATTAATCAAAATATATGAGATCAAGAAATTCTGAATCAATAATGATAATCATTGTGTAGGAGTTTTAGATGGTCACCTGTCCCATCCTATCCCATAATCCACGACATATTGCTATAAAAATCTGGCTGGTAAAGACCTCATGCAGGTTGGAGATGAAGTCAATGAGTTGTGAATTCAGCAATTGCATTCTTTCACGGACTTCTGCTTCTCCATCTGCTTCTGTTGTTTCCTCAAGGATCTTTTTCAGCCTTGTGCTCCGATTAGCTTGCATCTAAATAATTTGTTGCAGATGTAAATAAATACATTAGAGGCTTCCAAACAAACTATTATGGCATCTAATGTTATCCACTTTACGATAACACAGAACTAACGTAGAAAAATGAAGTCTGAATGATCTTACATTGTTGACAAGATTCCCTATTATTGCTTGCATATAGGTTTTGTATTTGGTTCTCAAGAGAACGGTGATTGCACTCATTTGCTCCCCAAACAGTGTCTTCTTATCTACCACGACAGGTAGACAGGATGCCCAAGAATTCAGGATGTCTTCCACTCTACAATGCAGGACATCAAGAATTCTCTTGAGGGTGTTCAAGAATATTCCCAACTGTGGATAAAACAAAATGATATAAGAAAATATTTCAATATGTGAACACTACAGATAGAAACCAGAGTTTCTGTGTTAACTTAAAATTCTGAGTATGTAAACTGAGTTGGATTCTAGGGTCTGGGTAAAATGCAAGCATACAGAGAACTTACCTGATTAGGAACCACATGAACAGTAGTTGATTGTCTTCTTGCTATCTTTTGAACTTGCAAGTGAAGTCTCTTTGGTATGGTATCTTTCAAAGGAGTTAAGATATCATTGTATTGTTTCTCCAGGGATTTCACAATTGCCCTTTCAATGTTTGCAACAGCCTTACAGAAAGAAAAGGAGTTAAAAATTGCAAAGTCAAGGCTTTACTACATGTTCTATACAATGGAAATGGAATTGTTTTTGTATATATGAGAGAAGTGAAAAAGATATCTTGAATGCAGATGATTTAGTAGAAATATCTCTAGTTTAGAACTTACATTTTCCAAATAAAGTGAGTATTGGGGCCATCTATTGATTACTACTTCATACTGGGTAAGGTTGTCTTTAATTTTCTCATACATTTCCTCAGCAAATGGGGAAGTGGAGTGGTTTGTGGTTACTCCAGCCCATGGCACCTGTATCATTTGTTTATAGTGGGGAGGTAAACTCACTTAGACTTAAAAAGTACATAAAGCAACTGAAAGAATGCCTACCTTTTCTGCTTTACACAAATCAAGCAAACTAAGTTGCATATCCTGTATCCACACCATGATATAGTTGTGGAACAAATTCCTAGAGTCTACACCTCCCTGCACAGGACTGGAAAATGAAGAGTATTGCATGTCAGAAATGATATTCTAATTTTGGGGAATCCTAAGTTTAGTACTGTATTTTGTAGTGCTACAGGAGATATTTCTTTAACAAACCTTATATTCCAAGACTCAATATCCCGTTCAAAATCTGCAGCTGCAACAAGAAGCTCATTTACATGTGCCTGTGGACTTGATGGTGGCAATGCTGAAAGGAAAGCTCTCAGCCTTTTACATAGCTCTGTGCTGTAAACTGCTGCCGTGATGTTCGTCAGGTCAATTGAACTGAAAAATGGAAAATAGATCTCAGAAAATCTATGATGAACCAGAATTAAAATGTATGGAGAGAAGAAAAACAGAGAGAGAATTTGTGTAATGCTATCACTGAAGATAAGAGGGATGTAAAGGTTGATAATGAAAAACTGATTGAAACTGAAGAAAACAAAAATCTGTTAAGCCAATTGAAAGTTGCAGAATGTTGAAATTTCGTAATGACCAACTGCATCTCCTATGTAGAGGAAGTAAAATGAATAACTTTAATTACCTCATCATAATTTGCGTGAGAAATCGAAAAGCAATTTTTATGCACTTTTAACTTTATAATCAACTTGCTAAAGGAAGCTGTTCTAGCCAAAATACCTGGGAAATATATGCTGACCATGGACTGTATGCTGGTTGTGGATCTTTATGTCTGCCTGAATTTCATTTCTTATAGAAAGACAAAGGTTCTTCATCTTCAGGTATGCTGTTGAGATGGTTATGGTATCCATTAGGTAACTTTCAGAGGTGCTTGACACAAATTCATCAGTCTCCATCATGTGTTTTCTACACCTTTTTCTTGCTGCAGTCTGTCAGCAGTAACCTTTTCATTTAGACTCCAAAAAAGGAAACCCAAGCTTTGCATGCTTGAAGTTACGTTAAGAAAGAGCATCATTTATTAGTAACAGGGGAAACATAGAATTACCTGAAGATAGTTCCTTAGAATAGTTTGAGCGTCTACAGATAGTATATCATGAAGACTAGTGTAGACTTGAACAGCAGGATCCAAAGCTGGTGCCGCAGAATCAAATGCTGGACCAAAACGATCTGTCAAACCTGTTGCCGAGTTTTCATCTAGCGATTTGTAATTCTCGAAAACAGTCGCTAGAAGACTTTCAATTTGAGTTTCACAGTCTGAAAGTATACTTCTCTGTGAGAATAAACAGATAGAGAAAATTGTTACACCACCATCCATTTCCCAAATCATGAATTTCAAAGTTTGGTTAGATAGAGATAATATGATATATATATATATATATATATATATATATATATATATATATATATATATATATATATATATATATACACACATATATAAAACAGATTTCTCATGGTACTTAAAGAGACAAGAGAAAATACAAGCAATTGCTCATTATTCAGAGAACTTCTACTCAAGTTTTTTTAATTCATATGGTTTTTCTTTTGGGTCAAGTGACTTGAAATCTTGAATGGTATGACAAGAATCTAGGTGAACCGAACTCTAAACTAATCCCGTTGACATAGAATATTAAAATTATGAGAAGCTGGAACAACAGAAAATTAAGTGAACCATAATACATGATTTGATAAATTACTGCAATGGGAAACAGAGCATAAATGACTTACCTCCTGCCTGGTCAGACCCCTCTCACTTCTGACCTTTATTAGGGGTTCAAGCAACTCTCTCACAAGCTCTAGGCAGTCCTTGGTTGGAGTTGCCACATTCATCACATGTAATAGATATCTACAAGAAGACCGCAGGCACAGACACAAAATGAAATTAAAAAAATAACTATGTAGCATATAGAATATCAAAAACTGATTTTTTTTTCCCATATTTTTTGGGGCACCCAAATTACATTCAAATACCTCAGCTTGGCATATGAACTAGAAACTCCATAGTAATCTGCAAATGCATCTAACAACCATTTCCAAGGCCCGTTTACCCGCAAGTTCCGGGAGTGAAAATGCTGTGCATGCATGGCACCCTCCAATAATAAATCATAAGCTTGAGTTTCCACTACAGCGGAACTCTGCAGAAATGTAAAAACCAGGCAAATGGAAACATGTGCTCAGAACAGCATAGCATGAAATGACCCGATCGGTGTTTAATGGCTGAAACTAGATAAAACAACTATTATATCATGATGATTGATGAGCCTTTTCTATAAATAAATAAATAAAATCCTTTGTCTGATCAAATTGGAATAGTTTTCTCCCTTGATACCAACAAATCATAATTTGATTAAACACAGTGGGTATGATCCTCTCCACAGTTAAACTCAGAAAGAATCCACTCAAGAGCATTTTGTCTGATATATTCTATCTAAGATGTCAAGTTGGAAGATGATCTTCTTACATCAACTAACTTGAAAACTTTTATTTGATACAACAAGATTTATTGAACTAAATTTTGGTGAAGATAGAACCTTTATGTGATTGTTCTCATCGCTTGTCATTGTACTGCCTATAGAGAGCTGGATCTTGCCAACACATTCATGCTCATCATGATATACTGGCCACCAGCGAATTCTGTCACTCTGCATGTTCGAAATAATTCATTATGTGAATATGGATGGTGCGGGGGGAGTAATATGTATGGACGATGAAGAGTGGAGCTCATACAGGATTATCACTGAGAGATGAAATTGGAATCCTAGCTTCACCATGGACTGTCTTTTTTGAATCTTGGACTTCTACAATTAAAGCATCTCCTTGGCTCAATGGGAAACTGAAATTACATGAAAGTGTAAGATCTTTAAGATTATTATATATATTTCAAAAATAGAAGAAATCAAGACAACATGTGATTGTAGTGGTCTCAGATTGTACAACGTTTTGAAATCACCATTAGAACTTAAGAAATAACGTATGATTTTCAACTGTAAGGTTCCTCATCCATTGTCTACTACTATATCCTGCTAAAATGCATTTGAAAAACCATCACCGATTTTAATGTTTCACTATTTTCTTAAGAGCCTGACAGCAGGTCAATTAAAAGCACTTTTCCCAATTAAAACATAAAAGAAAAAAAAATGATACTTACAAATCATGGTAATCTCCACCTCCAGGGTGCAAAACAATTGCAGAACATGGCTCCGATTCATTTTCTTCTGTAGTACTTTTAAGTTGGATCAAACAATGTAGTGGCTCTACATGAATCAAACAAATACCTTCAACATATTTGTAGTGCAATATTAGGATTGGTGTTGATTAAAAAAAATCTATTGCAAGTCCAATTCATTAGGTGGAGGATAAAGTATGACTCCTATTATATCAAGATCAAAAGATTTCGGAACTATAAAATGAAAAAATGTTGCTTAAACCTTCCATCAGACAAACTAACCTTCTGATGTCAACGAGAATGAGGCTGACTTCATAGAATTTATGCCACTTTTCACAAGTGATGAAACCTGCCGAACATAATCCACCCCAGCTTGCATGTAGATTGATCCTCGGTGTGACTTTGTGACCTTAAGTTTTCGACTTGGTATAATGCGAAGTTTCCTCACTGCAATTTTCATAAAGGATGTGAGATTTTATGATTCTCAAGTTGAATGTTTGAAGGAGATCTAGTGTTACTGACTAGTGAGTTTAAAATATGCAAATAAAAGAAATGCCATTTCATTTCATATATGTACAATTACAATCATGTTTACAATCCCAGAATTTAAATGATAAAAATCTATTCATATTGTAAGATTACCTTCTACTCTTATTTTCCCTACAACCTTCTTATTCTTCAGGGGAACTGTTTGTTCTGAACTCCTTGTATTTCTTCTTTCGGCTGGCTTTACACCTCGAGGTTGCAACAAGAACTCATGCAATCTATGGAATTAGAGAAATAAGAGAAAGGATAGAGGACAACCAATGGAGCCAAAAAGAAATGTGCTTATAAAAAATTATGGAACCCACCCAAAGGCACTTCGGAGAGCCAGGCACTCATCTTTTAAAAACTCAGGGGCCTCAGTGCAGCCTCTTGCCCATGCTTGTAGGCATAAACGTATGCAGGCGTCATAAGTAATAAGGGTTTGCCAGGCGTTTTGACTATTGCAACTGCTTAAATAACATGCCATAAAAGGAAGAAAACATGTAAATGTGAATTTCAAAAGGGCATTGTGAACTACATCAATCAAACATTACTATATTAGCAAAGTATTATTGTTGACTCAAACTATATCAAATATCTTTTTTTTTTTTTGTATTCATTCTGTTGATCTTATGCTAAGTTTTACCAAAATGAATTAAGTAAAAAAGTTGGATGTTGACAGCACCTGGTATTGTAATATTGTAAATGAGGGGTATGCCTTTCAATGTGAATTTCAACAGAATGAATACAAAAAAAAAAGATATTTGACTGTTGCAACAGCTTAAATAACAAGCCATAAAAGGAAGAGAGCGTGTAAATGTGAATTTCAAAATGGCATTGTGAGCTATATCAATCAAACATTACTATATTAGCAAAGTGTTAATGTTGACTCAAACTATATTAAATATCTTTTTTTTTTTTGTATTCATTCTGTTGATCTTATGCTAAGTTTTACCAAAATGAATGAAGTAAAAAAGTTGAATGTTGACAGCACCTGGTGTTGTAATATTGTAAATGAGGGGTCTGCCTTTCAATGTCATCTGTAATAAAAGTTTTGTCCAATCTGCAGAGATTAATATCAAAAGGGAAACAGAGGTGGTTAGGAAGGAGAATTCCAAACATACAAATATGGTTTCAGTGAGTGAAGGAAGAAGTGGCAACAATACCTTTCCACAAGCTCAGGGGCTTTTGCAACAGTATTGGCTTTTTGTTCAAATGAAGTCTCACTTTTTGTGGCACTGCCATCATAATCCAGAGATTCTCTTGAAGGGCAAGATCCACAATCAGCTGGTTCATTATTCGGAACAGAGCATTCTGAATCCCCCTGGAGTGAAAAATCAGCATCAATGATGGGAGGAGCACTTGGAGTACCCATGGTGTCATCAGGGCAATTGGGTTTAGGAAAATGAACATGCTTTTGAAGCTGAACTCGACCAGAAGCTGGTGTGAGCTTCTTTAGAAGAGATTTATTGAGACCTAATTGTCCATCAGTGAATCTTCTGACAGTATCAGGAACCTGAATGGTTAGGTTTTGATTTACCAAACCAGTTTTGAGAATTCCACTGTGACATTGAACTTGGGGTTTAGATCCAATTCCAAACAATTGTTCCTCGTCATAGGTGTGTGGTATTGGCGAGTCAAAACAATCGAGGTTGTTGGAATTAGAGACAACTTCGTCCTCGGAAAAGTCATCTTCCATGGTTTCATCACTGTCGGCGTCATCGTCGTTGTCGAGACGGGGAAAGGCGAGGTTGCGGGGTTGTAACAGAGCAGAGTGGAACTTCAATGGAGGCAAATTAGGGGAATTGAGACTGTTGCCACTGCTCAAAAGAGGAGATCTTGGAAATCGTTCGCTACTGATTTTCTCGGCTAAAGGAGAGCGAACAATTGGAGGAGAAGGTTGTTCAAGTTGTTGTTTTGATCCCTGGTTGATCCATTGGAGAGCAGTCTCGTCTAGACCTTCAGTGAACATGGTGAGAGCGTCGGAGAAGAAGAATGGATCAATGAGAGAACAAAACAGAGCAAAACAGAGCAAAACAAAGCAAAACAAATGAGAGAACAAAACAGAGCAAAACAAAGGAAAGCAAAAGAGAGGAGCGTAAAGCAGTGGAGACAGTGTACAACTAATACACATGGAGACCCAGCTTCAAGGGTACTACTATTCCAACGGCTACTTTCATTATAAAATTATATTTTGACTTTAAAGTTATTATTTTTATTTTTGATGATTATTTGATTTTGAAGGTAAGTGAATTATAGTATTTAAGGTTATTTTTTATCGGAAGGATAATAATATTTTTTAAAATAAATGTTTTATTTCCTTTTTATAGTCTTTGTTATATAGATAATTACATTCTTTTCTTTTTTAGACATGATATTTAAGTGTCATTTATTTTTTTTCTTTTAATAATCTTTTCCTTTTATATTTTTTATTTTCATTTTAAATATTATAATAAGAGTTTAATTATTATGTATGGTTAGTATTAAACTTTTTAAATTATCAATTAATAAAAAATTACGATTTATATGATTTTTAAGATATTTATTGTAAAAATCAATAAATTTATTTCATAATTATATAAAACTCTTTTGCACTTTCATTACATATTACATTTAAAACTAAACCACTTTATTAATTTTTTATTTATGTTGATTTGATTATAATTATAATTGATTTAGAAATTAAAAACCAATTATTTATCGACCTTTGACAAGCATTGTTGTTTGGTGTATAAATTTAGTTATAAATGATTTTCGTCACATATATGAGAGATATTTTAATAAATTGATGTAACTAATATTTTAAAATATAAAATTATTAATACTAAAAATAAATAAATTTAATTTCATTGTTGCCCTCCCGGCTCAAGCAAGACTTTGTTTTTTAAGATTTTGAAACAAGAATGCTGATTATTGTGAAACTTTTATACAATTCTATAAAGATGCTTAGCAGCAATCGTTATAACATAAATAACTATTATTCTAGGATCAATCATGTTATGAACAACACAATTTACTTTTTGAAGCCTTTGAAACGCACTAGTCATGTTAACGTTGTAGCATTTCATGACGCATATACGAAAAGTGTCGTAATTGTACTGTTATACAAATCTTCAACATTCAAAGACGGTAAAACAATAAATCGTGACGTTGCAGGGCGCTGGATTTTTGGTTTATTCAGTATACGATGAACCAGGGAAATCAATTATAGCTGAACTGCTTGCAGTTAAAGCAAGAATCAAGCTTTTGTAGTGTTGTTTGCCAGACAAATGATCTTTGTATTTCAACAATCCTCAATTCATGGTACGAGGATGTGGTTACTGGTTAGCATGCATCTCATGAGACCCTTTTAGGTGACATTAAGGTTTTATTTCAAAAAGAATGAGATTCTGATTCTCCCACGAAAAAATCTCTACAAAGTGTTCCTTACGCCTGAAACACCTTTTTTTTTTTTTATTTTTAATTCCTACAGAGAAAAGAAAAACTGACATAATACATACAGAATAACAAATGACAGATTAATTTGTAAATATGATGTAAAGAGTAAAATGTAAATTTACTTTCGGGTTATGACTCAAACAAAAATTAATCAGACATAATGACTGGATTTTCAATTTAATCAATTTTCAATTTAATCAATTTATATTTGAGTTGGTGTTGGAGCTTACCCGGAAGGTCAGAGACTACTTGAATCGTTCAAACTTCAAAGGTGAGCTCAACATCAATTTTGTTTGTTTTTTGCTTTTTTAAATGACTTGGTCAAATCAATAATAGTAAGTATCTTATTAAGATTCAAGAAATACCTAACCCACCTACCTCAACACATATCTAAACTCACCAACTAACCCTGTTTCTCATCTACTTAAAGCTTCAAAGGCAATTTCCCTCTACAACTTTTGGTCTCTTGCACCAGTAGTGTATGAACATGACGACCATTAGTCCACATAATGGTGTTTCCTCTAAGTTGGAGGGGTTGCTTGTGAGTGAGACAGACCCTTTGAACTGGGGCCAGGCAGCGGATTCACTCAAAGGTAGCCACTTTGATGAAGTGAAACGCATGGTGGCAGAGTACCGGAAGCCGGTGATCTGTGTGGGTGGTGATGAGAAACTAACTATATCACAGGTGGCTGCTGTTGCTAACCATTACTTGCAGGCTAAGGTTGACCTCTCAGAGTCTGCAAGGGCAGGTGTTGAGGCCAGCTGCCACTGGATCATCGAAAACATTAACAAAGGCACTCCTATTTATGGTGTCACTACAGGCTTTGGTGCTGCCTCCCACAGGCAAACTGAACAAGGTCTTGCTCTTCAGAAGGAAATGGTTAGGTGAGGTTCAACTCTTGTGGTAAATATTTTTGCTTTGGTAGTCTATTGGAACTACGCAACTTCATTGTCAGAAGACTTGTTATTATTTGTGTTTAGTCTTTAGATTTTTAGACTATTAACTAACTAATTACAAATCATTTTAGATATAACTTTCAAAATAATAATTAAAAAGGTCAACATTTACTGTATACATTTGCAGTTTATGATTGGTTGACATGAGATGGTATAAAAGTCAACACATTTACCATTACATTTGCAATTTATGATTGGATGACCCGTGATAGTATAAAATACGGATTGTTGTATTTACGGATTTACCACTTTTACTTGCAAGGTTTTTAAACTGCGCAATATTTGGCTTCGAAACAGAGTTATCTCATACATTGCCTAAATCAGCAACCAGAGCAGCAATGCTTGTGAGGGTTAATACCCTTCTCCAAGGGTACTCAGGAATTAGATTTGAAATCTTGGAAGCTATCACCAAACTCCTCAACCACAATGTGACCCCCATCTTGCCATTACGTGGTACTCTTACTGCGTCTGGTGATCTAATTCCTCTCTCCTACATTGTTGCATTGCTAACTGGTAGGAGAAACAGTAAAGCTGTTGGACCCTCTGGAGAGTCCCTTAATGCTAAGGAAGCTTTCAATTTAGCAGGTATGCATTCTGGGTTCATTGAGTTGAAACCCAAGGAAGGTCTTGCCCTTGTAAATGGCACTGCCGTTGGTTCTGGCGTAGCTTCTATGGTGCTTTTTGAGGCAAACATATTAGCTTTACTGTCAGAAGTTCTATCAGCAGTTTTTGCTGAAGTCATGCAGGGGAAGCCAGAATTTACACATCATCTTATACATAAGTTGAAGCACCATCCTGGTCAAATTGAAGCTGCTGCTATTATGGAACACATTTTAGATGGAAGCTCTTATGTCAAAAATGCTAAACTGCAACGGCCAGATCCGTTGCAGAAGCCTAAAAAAGATCGTTATGCTCTTGTAACTTCTCCTCAGTGGCTTGGTCCACAGATTGAAATCATCCGGTATTCCACCAAATCAATTGAAAGGGAGATAAACTCAGTAAATGACAATCCCTTGATTGATGTTACAAAGGATAAGGTTTTGAATGGTGGTAATTTCCAAGGCACCCCGATTGGAGTTTCAATGGATAATGCACGTTTAGCCATTGCTTCAATTGGCAAACTCATGTTTGCCCAATTTACTGAGCTAGTGAACGATTTATATAATAATGGGTTACCATCAAGTCTTTCTGCTGGTAGAAACCCAAGTCTGGATTATGGTTTTAAGGCATCTGATGTTGCCATGGCAGCTTATTGTTCTGAACTCCAGTATCTAGCAAATCCGGTAACGAGCCATGTGCAAAGTGCTGAGCAGCACAACCAAGATGTGAACTCTTTGGGTTTAATTTCTGCTTTGAAAACTGTTGAAGCCGTTGAGATATTAAAGCTCATGTCTTCCACTTATTTGGTTGCACTCTGCCAAGCTATTGATTTGAGGCATTTAGAGGAGATTTTCAAGAACACAGTCAAGAATACCGTAAGCAGAGTTGCGCAAAAAACATTAATTACAGAAGACAAAGAAGAAATTAACCCATTTCGACTTTGTGAGAATGATTTGCTTAAAGTGGTCGACAGAGAATATGTATTCTCCTACATTGATGATCCCTTCAATGTTGCGTACCCTTTGATGCCAAAACTAAAGCAAGTACTTTATGAGCATGCACACATCAGTGCCATTAATGACAAGAATGTGAACTTGTTGGTTTTTGAGAAGATAGGAGCTTTTGAGGATGAATTGAAGTCTCTCTTGCCAAAGGAAGTTGAAAGTGTAAGGATGGCTTATGAGAATGGCAATCCAGCAATTCCAAACAGAATTGAAGAGTGTAGGTCATATCCACTGTACAAGTTTGTAAGAGAGGAGTTGAAGATAGGTTTGTTATCCGGAGAAAAGACACTCTCACCAGATGAGGAATTTGAAAAGGTATATACAGCCATGTGTCAAGCAAAGATTATTGACCCAATTCTGGAATGTCTTGGAGATTGGAACGGGGTTCCCATCCCAATATAATGTGCAATGTGCTAATGTCTTGAAATAAGTCAATAACTAGCTAGCATTTTATTTTTCGTGATATCTGTTTTAGGATTTTATTTGTATAACTAGTTGAGAAACTAGATTGGATTTGTCGTGTACACCTTATTTATAATACTAAATTAATGCCAAGTATCATTCTGTTGCAACTAAATGTCCCCCCTCCGCATAGGGGTTGTGGATTCATCATAACAGAGTGATGATGCATGTGCTCGTGGTTGAAAGGGTAGCTTCTCTTTGATAAGATTGACGGTATCGAGATTCAGATGGAGATTATGATGGGTTCTTAACAGAGTTAGATCCTCGCATGTTTCTCTCATGGTATAAAAGATAAACACAGACATTGTAATAACTTACTCACATTATTCGTAAGGATCAATTAAACTTGTTTTGTCTTTATCAGAATATGAAAAGGAACATAACAGGATTCAATTCCGTCGAAGAGTGACAAATGAACTTGTCGCCAATTTGTTTTAACAGATTTTTAACAAGAAAAACTAAACACCAATTACTTATTTTCTATATCCGCAACAAAAATGTAAGTACTCAGTATGAAAGCAATAATAATAAAATATAATATCTAGCCGGACATGCGGATAACTAAGGAAAATAATGTTAACGGAGAAGTCATTTTCCTTATCCTCGAACACAAAAAATTCGAAAACCTAAAAGCAGAGTGGAAATAGTATCCATTTAATTTTTCTTAATCAGCATTTGAATGAATAAGTAATGAGACGGTCTGTGCAATTACAACTTCGTCAAGAAACTTGACCAAATTAAATCACATGAAACAAAATGATACCAAACACTAGCTGAATTAGTAAATCACTTACGGGAGACAGGTAGAAAGGGGAACCAACTGTAGTTCACGTAGCAACATAAAATTGAGTGACAACTATTTACTGCAATCAGCAAGGCATCTATTTCCCCACTCAATATGCTGCAAAGCAATTAAACTACAAAAAGAATTAAGCAAAAGTTATACCGATCAAGAAAAATTCCTCTTCCAGCATGCCTTTTGCTTAGTCTGCGAGAGATAGCAAAGCAAACTTCAATCTATCTTTACTGATGAGAACAAGTAGTGCACAAAGTAGAATGACATAAGGAAGCCAATGGTTCCAGTTGCCAACATGATTGCAATTGCCATGAGCAGTGAATAGCCAAGATAAAGTATAGCTGAGATAGGTCCACTCAAACTCTGCAGGTCGAAAACCAAGTAGTTAATGGAGTACAAGAAGACATAAAGAGAAACAGAACCTGAAGCAAAAAATGACTTCCACCACCACCGCCAATCTTCCACACAAAGATGCATATATGTGAGGACCACTGACACTTCAGCACAAACAATAACCAGCAGTAGAAGAACAACCAACAGGAAACCGAATACATAATAGAACCTCCCGAGCCAGATACTGGAAAGGATAAAGAAAAGCTCAATGAAAAGGGTTCCAAATGGAAGAGTTCCTGCACCAAGAACAAGAAGCCATGATGGATATTTCCGTGCAGGAATTTCCCTTGGAATCTGGTTAGTTCGCACAGGATAATCAATTTGCTGAGCTCTTGTGCCCATAAATCCTCCAATGAGGGTAAGTGGCACTGAAATGCAGAACCAGAGGAAAATCAACTCAAAATACAAGGA
This sequence comes from Hylodesmum podocarpum, assembly GCA_026586105.1. NCBI lineage: Eukaryota > Viridiplantae > Streptophyta > Magnoliopsida > Fabales > Fabaceae > Hylodesmum > Hylodesmum podocarpum. The sequence continues at coordinate 377,182 of JALJEV010000519.1, read as the reverse complement.
AATGGGAATTGCTCCAGTACTTTTGCTGCCCCAGAGAAGAAAATTCAGTGCTGTTAGAATAACAAAAGCAATTCCAGGAAAGAAGCATGCAGATAACCAGGAAACTGATCTCCACCCTTCTGAAGTTCCCTTAATGGTCCTCCATAGACGTACACTGACATATCCAGAAGCAATTCCTAGGAAAAGATATAAAATTATCATCCCTGTTAACAGCATTCCCCTGGAAGCTGGTGACATGAAACCCAGGGCTGCAAAAACAATGGTAACAGCAGCCATTCCAAGAATCTGAACCCCGTCCCCAACCATCACACAGAGAAGCTTTGAATTATCAGGTTCTCTAAATGCATCACCCACAACAAGCTTCCATCCAGAAAGCTCCTCATTCATCTGTGCTTGTGCCTCTTTGTCCAACTCCTCATACCTTGTCAAGTCCCTTCTCACAGTTCTCAAAAAAATGACAAAGACAATTCCAGCAAGGAAAAAGATCACCATGAGTGAATTTAGAATGGAGAACCAATGTACCCGAGAACCCTCCATCTTTAGATAGGCATCCCAACGCGATGGCCATCTTATATCACTTTTCACAAACTCAACTTCATACGTAAATGTTATCCTCTCTTGCTCTTTTATTGGTTGATACTTGTCCAACTCAGATGGGCAGTTTGTCGCAGAGATATTGTCATAAATGTGGAACTTTGTCATGGCTTCAACATCGCGCTTAATACTACAGGGGACAACCTGAAAGCCAACAATTTCATATCCAGAAACCTTATTCGTGTCAGATTCAGAAATAACACCCATACCTTCCTCCCCAGTCCCAATGATTTCAACACCATTTCCTTCATACTCATGCACCAAGACTGTGAATTTGAGATGGTTAATGATGTAATCTGCGTTACCATCAGGTGGTGTGTACCCAACAGGGAACCCTGTCCACTGGATTTTAACCCCATTTTGATTGGCAAACCTCATCACAGGCAAATTGTCAAGGATCATGTTCACTTGATACAGATCACGAGTTCTTTGTTTCAGCAGCTTTACCTCATTCTCATTCAAGGGGGCTGTGGTACAGAGATAAACAGACTGATTAACATTCATCCGAAAAAGGTAGGGAGAGTTATCGATCTGATCTCCCCTGAGAAGTTCTCCAAGATTTTCAGCACTTTTCTTAATGCCACCAAGGGGCTTGCAGTAAGGGAGACTGTAGTAGCTGAAGGGAAGCTCAGTCTCAATAGAAGTCAGTGAATTAACCTTGGCATATATCTGATCTCCATTTGAATACGTATGCATATAGCTTCCCGGAAGATAAAATGCATTGCTAATTTGAACAAACAAATTCACAATGACGAAAAGGCAAAGCCAGTAGATCAACGGTTTTCTTCTAGCTGGTACCTCCATTTATCACCAAATGTCGAAAAAACAACCTAGCTCTCACGGTGCATTCAACACGAAATCTACAACGAATGGAACAAACATCTAAACATAAGATACAAGAGATTTTTAAAAAAATAACAATAAAATGCAAGCGCGTGACATCAACATTTTGAAATCAGATCCATCAGTTGTGAAATCCAGATCGAGAATCAGATTACACGATGCAAGTATAACATCAAACAAATTCAATAACAAAGCTAACAATTAACAAAAGGAAAAGCAAAAACACGAAGAATGTAAAATGAATGGATGCGAGAGCATGAGCAGCAGGAAAAAACAAAAAAAAAAAAAAAAACAAAAAAAAGCATTAATCATGAAATGTTATTGTAAAGTAGAAAGAAAGAGACGTGGTTAGAGAGAACCATGCCAATGCTCTGAACAGAGACGTAGCAGATGCAGAGAAAGAGATGTAGATGTAGATAGAGAGAGATAGCGATACTATAATGAAATAACAGATCTCATTAGCTCTCTAATTTAAACTATTTTTATTTCGTATTTTTTAATTTTATTAATTTTTTTATAATAACAATTAATACAATTTTTTTAAAAAAAATATACATTTAAAGTTATTATTTTGTCTACAATATTTAAATAATTTTTCAAATAAGTGCTCCCCAAAAATAAATTTGTTCACTCAACTTTACTTTTGATTAATATCAAATATTAAAATAAAATTAATTTAAAATTAAGTTTGAAAACTATAATTGAAACACACAATAATCCACTTACATTGCTATAATAATATGACCAAACACCTGATTCTACTCTTTAAAACGTTGAATTAGTCCCGACATATACGACTTGTGCTGTCACTCATATTCAATAAAATTCTTTGTTAACCCCTTACAAACATGTTCAATCATACAAGAGTAATTTCTTTTCTTATTTTTTCATATATTTTTTGTTTCCAATAAATATATAATGTCAATATTGATCACTTTTCAGTTAAGAATTAAGATATATTTTAATGTTTTACCAACTGTGGTAAAATTTGCTCTGATTCAAATATGGCTAACATTAATTAGTAGTATAAATATTTTTTATATTATTGTCTAGTTATAAATGGTCATACAATTAAAAGGATTTTTAATTAGTTAATAATGTAAATAAATTTACAATATTAAACTCAAAAGTTATACCAAAATATCAGTTTTCATTGTTTGAAAACAGTATATCAACTTTCATTAAATCTTTTTGAAATCACACCTTGGTCTTTTTCTTTTATTGCCTTTAGAGGTGTATAATGTCACAGAGAAACTGACTCCTTATCATTGGAAAATATTTAATATTAAATAATTAGATAATTAATTATAAAATAATCATAAAATATGATGGGAAATAAATATATTTATATATATATTATTATTAGTGAGTTGATTGCGTTAACCATTAGGTAAGATTTTTTTTCCCCAAAACTTATGTGTTGAGAAGAAACTAATCTAATTCAGAGTTATTAATGATTATATCGATCAATTATACAATAAAAATTCTAATTCAATTCAATTAAGTTCTATTTTTATGAATTCGAAAATTCTTCTCAGATAGAGAAAAATGCTTCAGTTTCATAACTAAATATCGTATTTCTAAGGAGAAGTAAAGTTGTTCACAATACACTTCAAAATGATAATTTTTTTATGTTATAAATGTTAAGGTTGTGACTTGATACCAGTTTAATATTTCAGTTTGCTTCTATCTAGCTGAACTATTGCTTTAAAGTTGCACATTTGTGTATGTTAATTCTTTCTAGTTTTATTAAATTCTGCAAGATCCAAATGTTAACTAGATAAAACATTTAAAGATGATGTTTTTTACTCTCTCAGTACGTTTATAAAACTATAACATAACTCAAACTTTCGGAATTTGGAATGCAGAAGGGATCTAACAAGAGCAAAAAGAGAAGACTAGATGTGGAATGTTTCTAGTTGTACATGTCAATTCTTACAGCAAGGAACAAAATGTCCACATGATGGTACAGTCCTGAAGAGCAGAGAAAGGGATATAGAAAGATGGTTGAGTTTTGGTAATTAACTGAGAACAACAACCAAAGGAGTAAAGAATATGTAACAACATATATAATACATTATTCAGTGGAACTTGAGACTGGTCAAGACGTTGTTGTGCACAGGATCTGCAAGGTGATCTAGCAGGTTTTCGTATGGGCCAACACCTGTAACAAGAGCTTGAATAAAGTAACCCAAAATAGCCAACATAGCCAACCTTCCATTCTTTACTTCCTTAAGCTTCAAATCCTTCAAGGACTTCTCATCTTTACCAAAACCAAGAGGGTTAAAGAAAGGTCCTCCAGGGTATGCTGGATCACCAGAACCTCCAAGACCTTTCTCTAATCCTAAGAAGTATTGTTTGCCCATTGAACCTGGTTTGGCCCAGTCTTGGAATCTTCTGTGCTCAGCAAATCCCATGAGTGCCATCTCCAACACAAACAGTGTGTAAGAGTCTGCCCAGTAATTGTATGTTCCTGCAGGTGGGACCACACCGGTTTTGAACCATGGGAGTGCTGTTTCCTGAGGGATCAAACCAGCCTTGCCAAGAATTTCAGGTGCTATGGATCCAACTGCACCCAACATTGCGAAACGACCGTTGATGATCTCACCATATGCTAGCCATCTTGGCTCAATGAACCCTCCTGTTCCTTCAGGGTCTGAAAGTCCCAAAGGGTCAAATCCATAGTCTCCGGGAAGGCTGCAATACAAATTTTGCCAAATATAGTCAATTCCAGCACCTTCATACTGTTATTAACCTACTAAATTGCATATATACATGATGTTGTACTATGTAATACTAATTAGCCTCACAAACCTTTCAACTCAGTTCTGGTTTAAGTAAACTTTCCAATAAACATTTACAAGAGAAAAAAAAATATAGAATGATTGAACTTCTGTCACAAATTGAAATCAATTTATCCACTCTAACTTCTCTAGTCTTAACTTCATGAAAAACTGAAGTATAGGAGTTGATATTAAGTTATTTTATTTCCTATTATTCTTCTACACAGAGAAGTTAATCCAAACATAGGATAATCAATTAGGATGAGTTTTACCTGCCATCCAAGTAAGAAAGACTCTGCTTTGATGCAAACCACAAAGGTCTGTCAGCTCCTTGCTGAATACCAAAAAAAGAGAGTTTTTTGTTTCAGTATAAGCATAGATCAAGGCATAGATAACATAAAACACATAGAGTGAGAGAGAAAGAGAAAGAAACCTTGACAGGGGGAGTAGAAGCAGCCTTAACAATAAAGGAGGCTTTTCTACCAGGAGATTGGAGTGATCTAGCTCCAAGACTTTGTCTGGCAGCTTCGGCTGAGAAGGTAAGAGATGAAGAAGATACCAGAGCTTGTGCAGCCATGTTGTTGTTTAACTCCTTAGATGCAGCAAAAGAGAGTTATGTTGTAAAATGTGAAGTTGTGGCTACCCAATGCTCAGTAACGAATGATATCTATTGTAGCAAACTAATAAGCCAAAGGGTGGAAGATATGAAGCAAGCTAAACCACTACTTTGGCCCGCAAGTACAGGCAGTGTAGAATTCATGGTGGATATTCAATGGCGTTATGCAGTGAGGATGAGATTATGATCTACTTCTCCAACCAAGTGTGTACACGTAATATGTAATATGATGAATAGGATAAGAGATGTGATATTATTTTCGTCCCACTCACATTACGTTCTCCTTGCCACGTGATCATCATGTAATCTCCTCCTGTGGATATTGTGTTTACTCTCAACTTTGTCCACGTCCAAATTTTTAAGCAAAAATTTTTCTTGCATTAAATCATTTGAGTATAGGCAACAATTGAAAAAAATAAAAACCTAGGATCAGTGTGTAATATTAAAATCGTGAAAGAATTATTTATATTTCTTCCTTGACAGTGCAAATTATTTTAAGATATTATATTCATATATTAATAATAGTTTATATAATACTCTTTTTTTTCCCATTTCATCATTCATCTCAACCTGCATTTTACTTCACATGTATAGTCATAAATATTAAAAATTATCAAACCTAAATTGAAGATTCAATCAAACTATTCAAATATAACCATAAGTGACTTAAACATAAGATTAAAAACATCTAAAAATAACTTGAAAATATTCAAAATAAAATCGTAACTCAAAATTTAACAAGAAATTTTTAGGTTAATATTTAAATAATATTTTATTTAAAATACTATACATGTGAAAAGGTGCGAAACGGTATAGATGTTATAGTATCCGTACCTGCGAATACTCGTAGAATATGAATCTAATTATCATACCTAATCATAATATAATGTTATTAATTTCATTTACGTTAAGCATTTTTCGGTTGATCTTGGTATTTTGTTCGAATTTTTGTTGCTTTATTGGTATAACTCGATTAAGGACTAATCATATTCAATTAATTATTAAATTTAAGTTGTGCCAGTTTATTTTAACAATGGTTAAAGAAAATAGTGATTTTGGAAATCCCAATAAACAAAAATTGAAAGATGATTTCAAGGTGATTTTTACCTTCTCGGTGATTTTATAATTCGATTTCCTTAATTCTAATTACTCGCATTTAGATATCATGGTTTCTTTTTTGTCACTCAATCTCATAGTTTATTAATTGTCAAGTTTCTCACACAAAATTATGTCTAATAATCAATGAAATGAGAAAAAGATGACAATGCAATGTGGCATTAAATTGGATAAATTATTAAAGAAAAAAATATATAAACTAGTTAAAAAAACTCTAAATTAGGAAACCATTTTTCGTTATTGTTTAAAAATATTACATTGTTGTCACTCCATAAAATTACACTTATATTTTTTGTTGAACAGACAAGAACAATTAAGTTAATAAGTTTTGTTGTGGTATTTCTAGGTTTATTCTATACGCCTCCAGTTTAGATAATCGTTTCGAGAGATTCTTGAACCTAATTCGAACCTGAATTTCATCGAAATGGCTAGGGTGAGATGAGAGAACAAGGGTAAAATAGTATAGTTTTTTAAGGTGACAAGCGAAATAGCATAACAATACCTTATCTCCATGTGCTTCGTTTTTTGAGTTAACTTTACTGCTATAAATCTTGCATTGGACAAAGAAAAACTTCAGTGTAATACATCCATGGCAAAACCCATAAAACAATGCAACAAACTCTTATCACTTCCCATTTAAATAACTGGCTGAAATGTTATTTCTTCGTTGTGCTTGGAACCGTATACCTCGTGAGAACATAGCAGTCTGGCGGTGTAATGTTTGTATAATAGTTCTGAATTGTTTCTGTAATTTCAAACCCAAATTTCTTATAGAAGTTTATGGCATCTTCATTGTTTGTCTGCACATGCAAGTAAACCTCAGAAATGTTTTGCTTGGAGCAAAGATCAAGAACATGATTCAATAGCTTTGTTCCTGCACAAACCCCAAGATTCACATCATAAAACTAGCATCACAAAACACTTAATAAGAAAAGTGATAAATTTTGAGACAGTGACTGTTGCCAGATGTAAATTAAATGTCCCCAATACGAAGCTTGCACCTCATGATAATTGACAAACCATTAATGAAATCTGTATTTGTGGTACTGAGACAAGTATCCACACTAAGAAGTCATAAAAAAACGCAAATCAAACTGTCAATCACTAGGGAAAGATATTCAGTTTATTTCTTACCAATACCAAGCCCACGGTAAGGTGCTAAAACACCTAATGTCATGATGTAAACCCGAACTTGCCCCCCTCCTTCCTTCTTCTCCAGCCGGCATGCAATTGCTCCAACACAAATATCACTGTAGTAAGCTGAAAAACAAAGGCAAAGTAATAAATGTTAGGGCTGGTTTTAGACATTGTCTATGAATCCCCTGTATACCCATCCATTCTTTGTGTATCATCCATACTGTAAAGCAAACTGATAGCACAGTGATATAATAGGCTGGTTCGATTAAAATAATGCTTGCATACTACCTCTAGGTCCAAAGGATTTCAGAAGCAAAGAGAAATGCAGAAGAGCGGTTACATATTCTCCTTAAATAAAGAAGAAATAAGAGAGGGGGCCGGGGGGATCAATTCAGAAGAGCTCTCCAAACCATAATCTTATCCAATGTTGTCAAAATCAAGATTCTATCAAAGATCGGGAAGGGTTTATCATACATAAATCAAATGATTGTAATATGAATCCTAAGATCCTCCTAAAAGTGTAAAATTCTACTTATACCTATGAACAACTTTACTTTACAACCAACTGTAATACGCAGTCAACCAGCCAACTCACTCATATATACGTATACAAATACAAATTTATCTTTCTTCACATTTTATAGTTAGTTATCTGGTTGTCAGCGTATTACAGTTGTCTACCAAGTATTTTTCATGTATGAAAAGAAAATAACATAACAAACGTAACACCTAAATCACAGTAGTTAAGTAAACAAGAATTGAAAATTCATAATGATTAAGTTACATACAACTCATAATTAGCCAAATGACATAAGTGCCCATCATTGCAAACTAAAACAAGCAGTGCATGAGCAGAGAAATGGAAGCTTGAAGGCGTCAAGGCAGTGAGGCACAATGCTTGAACCTAGAAGGGAAAAGTTTTGAAGGCAGAAACAGAGATGATGGTGGTGGAAGCAGAACGCAGATGATGCCAATGGAAGCAGAATGCAAAAACCAGAGAGGCTGAAATAGGGTAGAGTGAAATTGGGTTAATTGAGTGAGAGCACACAAGGGAGTGAGAAGGCAACCCTATGATCCTACTCACAATTTTGACTACACTGAGCATATCTTCCAACAAAGAAAAACCAAGACAAGTATCCTATATGTTTAGATGTTCTTGCCAGACTACACTGAGCATCAACTCTTGTTAGGGGAAGGGTATGCTTGAATCTGTAAAGTTAGGAAGGATTTCATATTCTTTATATACAGATTAAAAAATATTGCATGAAGAATATTGCAAAAGGTAACAAATAACAATTCTGAATTGTACAAGGAACGCAGATCAATAAAAAAAGTAAATCGGGTGCAAATTGAATAAACAAATATAAAAAAGTAGGAAGCAATAATCTAAAGAGTTTCGCCATGAGAATGAGTTGAGTAGTTTAGATAGCAGTAAGTGTAAGCAATGATTAATTGCAATAGATATACATTGTCCAAAAATTGGTAAGCATAAGCAATGAATATTTACAAAACTAGTTTGGTAAAAAGGGAAGAGAAAAAAGACCTAGTTTGGTGAAATCGCCAGAAGCGAGAGCATCAGCATAGTATTTGTCATTGTAACGAACAGGAAAAAGGGCAAGGTTGAGCTTCTTGAGTTGCATAAGGTTTTTGTCTCTCACTCCATCCAGTGAGATTGACACTTCACGTCCAGCTCCCATTCTGAAAAGGCAGAGAGAGAGAGAGAGAGCGATGGGTGACCTCTGAAATGTTTGAATCTGCGAGTGACTGAGTGAGAGGTGGCGTGGCGGTGCACACAGACAGAAAAACCTAGAACCCAACCCGCGATTCTTTTCTCTACTATTTTAACATCAATTTTTGCATTTACGTTCCTCTATTTGAATTATCTATTTATTATTTTAAATTTAAATTAATGTTGATGAATATAAAGTGAATTTAAGTATATGGTCACGTAATGTATGTATAACTAGTGAGTTATGTATTATATAAGAATTTTGAATTTAAATACTTTTAAATTAATGTATACAAATATTTTTTAAATGTTGAAAATTAAAATTGAGGAATTATGATTGCTACTGTTTTGTAGTTACTAGTGTGATAACTCATGCAATATATTATTAAAATGTGTTTATCATGTATATAAAGTTGTAAATATTTTTAGTTGTGAATTTTCTAAAATGTATTAAAAATAAGTTTAATATTTTTAGATATATGAGAAATGGAACATAAATTTTAAATTTGAAGTTATAGTTGAGATAAATTTCTTTATGAAAAAAAGTTGTTAAGATATTGCATAAATAAAAATTATAATATAAAAGATGAAACATGATTTACAATTCTTAAAAGATATTCAACCAAAATAATGCTCGTACACACATAAAAACAAATAACTCACTAGATTATTTAATAACTAAATCAATAAATATGTGAAAGAAAAAAACTCTTACGTGGTTACTTAGTGACCGCTAAGATATTATTATAATTTAATAGTTTAAGTATTTTAATTGTTTCTCCGTATAATCTCTTGATATTTATTAGTCATAATCTTTTAAGATTTTATAATAATATTTTTTAATACTTTTCATGTTACATTGGAGACTTATAACTCTAAACCCTTAAAAATATAGTTATATAAGAGGTTGTGAAAAAAGAAAAACTAAAATGATCCTAAATAATATATATTTTTATAATTTTGTTTCTTGTCTTGGAATCGTTGAGATATTTTTAAGTTTCTTTGTTCATAAATATAAGTAAACATCATTTATTTAAACATTTATTGACGCAAGACAATTTATTAAACTCGAATTTCATTCTATATTAAGAACTTCTTTAAGATTCAAGAATGTGTCTGATTCATTTATCTACTGAAATCCATTATTTAAACCTCAACAATTACGGTTATCAAAATGGTCTTTGTTAAATTAAAAAAATATAGATTTGATATTTTATATTTTGAAAATTTGTCCGTTAAAAATGTAATAATATTTTCACAGCTTCCCTTTAGATTCCGATTACAAATCTGCTGCAAAACCAGCGACACCGTGAAAGCACACATCCTTCTTCCGCCGCTTCTTCTTCTTGCACATGTAAAAGCATAAGGCCAAGAAACCCATTGTAGCAGGTTTAAATTTTCAGAATTAACTGAAAATATTATTACACAAAGGATAAATGATTGACAAAAATCATTATTATTTTAAATTTTAATTTATTAAAAGTGTTAAAATTGATATCAAATCTTAAAATTTTAGAGAACAATATATATATATATATATATATATATATATATATATATATATATATATATATATATACACACACATTTTATCTTTAAAAAAATAAAGATCAAGAATGTTTTATGTCTTTTAAAATAGTTATTAAATTTATTAGATGTAATAAATTATGATTAAATCACAATTGAAAAATTATTTTAGTGTACGATCTCTTTTGTTTATACATGTAGGAATGTAGTATAAGTATAAAAAAAACTTACAATACCGTACTTGTTACAAATGGCTTGGGTTCCACTGTGGAATGTGGAAATTCTTTGATATTTAGAAGGAGAGATACTTATTTTATTATCATCAAATTACCAAATTGGAAGATCGGAAATTTCCGCGTAGCATTGTTTCTCAACTAACCTTTGCTGGTATCATGAAACAACATTTGCTGCTAAAATAAAATGTACAATTCAAATTTAGAGTCATAGTATAGCCGTTTACGTAAATTAAATATGCATCTAAGGTCAACCCATATTTTGGATAAATCGAGAAGACAGAAATAACTCAATCCATATTCCAAACCAACGTGAGAGGTTCATTGGATTTCCACACTATCTGTGGGCGCAACATGGAAAATATATGACTATTTTTAATTAAATTTATATTCATAAAAAAACAAATATTTCAATCGTTGGTAAAACACGAAGTGGCAAAAGTAAAATAAAATAATAAAAAGTAGGAATTAGTTTTGGGTTTTGGGAGAAAGGAAGAAACAGGAGACCTTATCAGCACCGAAATTGAAAGCCCTCTTTCATTATCTGAGTGTGAGCTTACAATTAGTACATCGGAAAGGCAGAATGCGTTGTGCAAGCATTGTCTCAGCTCCTTCATACGCGTTCCCTTGTGGTTCGACCTACGCTTCCATTACTCCAACTGCAACTGCGATATCACTCACTAAACGGAGTTGGAAGCCTCGATTCGAGAGTAAGAGAATGAGTAAAGGAATAGTGAGAGCCACCGTTTCGATTGAGAAAGAGACTCCTGAGGCTGAGCGTCCCGAAACGTTTCTGAGAGGAGTGGATGAGGCCCAATCTTCGTCTTCGGTTCGGGCCCGGTTCGAGAAGATGATAAGGGAGGCCCAAGACAGTGTTTGCAATGCCCTTGAAGCTGCTGATGGTGGGGCCAAGTTTAAAGAGGATGTATGGTCCAGGCCCGGTGGTGGTGGTGGGATTAGTAGGGTTCTTCAAGACGGTGCCGTTTTTGAGAAGGCTGGGGTTAATGTATCTGTCGTTTACGGTGTTATGCCACCTGATGCTTATCGTGCTGCCAAAGGTGCTCCTACTGATCAAAAACCTGGTCCTGTGCCTTTCTTCGCTGCTGGAATCAGCTCCGTCAGTATCACTTTCTATTTTTCTTTTCTTTCAATTCACTTTTTTTTTGGAGTGATTAATCTCATAATGTGTTCTTATTGTCTTTGTGTTCAGGTTTTACACCCGAAGAACCCGTTTGCCCCTACCGTACATTTCAATTATCGCTATTTTGAAACTGATGCTCCTAAAGGTATATTGCTATCTAAGGTGCTTTTTATATTTTTTTAGTAATATTTTTTGTCATATACCTTTCAACGTTTCTTAGTTACTGCACATTTGATGCCATTCACAAGTTGTTTATATACTGCTTCTTCTTTCATGGTTGTCTGTTTGGGTTTTTTTTTTTTTTTTTAGTGCTTGGAATTGTTTAATGTTTACATTGTGTATAGCAGTTCTAATACCTCTGGTTTTTGTAGATTTTTTTTTTTTTAAAAAAAATTATTTGTTATCAGTTGCTTATAATAAACTAGAACTGTTTTTGTTAGTCTTGAAATCTTAGGTGTCTTAGGTAAGATATTATCTTTTGATAAATATTTAAACAAAGGGTGTCAACTTAAAGGTATAGAGTTGTTGAATCTTTTTGAGTGTGCTGCTATTGATAGTCATGCTTTTGCTGTCTGCAGATGCTCCTGGAGCACCTAGACAATGGTGGTTTGGTGGGGGTACTGACTTGACGCCCGCTTACATTTTTGACGAGGATGTTAAGCACTTCCATTCAGTATGTGCTTAGTACAAATATTGGTTTCTTATATTTTTATGGTTTAGGATCAGCAATTGCTTTTTTCTTGGTAAAACATGAAAAAAATTCAATTTTCATTGTTTTAAAATGTTACCATGCCTTGATATGTCTTGGTGCCTTCTGTGAGTACTTTAATATATTTTTGTACTTGTATGTGGGTTTTGCCTGATTATTTTAAATTTAAGTTTTATCTTTAGAATATTGAGAATCTGAGATGATATTTTATTGAAGGCATTCTAGCGAAGGTGTTTTATTAAGTGTATTTCTATCATCCTTTCTATGTAGATTCAAAAACGTGCCTGTGACAAGTTTGATCCTACTTTTTACCCCCGATTCAAGAAATGGTGTGATGATTACTTTTATATCAAGGTATAATTCTTCATCCTTTTTCATATATTGAAGCCTTTTAGTACTGTAATTTGCAGTAGTCTTGGAGCATTTTTGATAAAACCAAAGGTTAACAATGACGAGTAAGTATTAGGAATCGGTTTTTGGTTCATGAATCTTCAATCAAAGATTACACTTGAATTCTTTGTATTTCTGTTGTAATTAATTTTGTGTTATTTAATATATGATGAACTGGAGGGTATAATTATCAATAAACAAGAAACTGATGCTGGTAGATGGGTAACAATGACTGTCAGTGATAATGAAATGGTGGCAATGGGAAGAAGAAATGTAATGCAAGGGTAGCAAGAACAGAAGAGAAGTGGTTTGCCAATAGTGGCTGGAGATGTTATGCATGAAGTATATGCGGCTGATACTTTGAGTTTTTAATTTAGTATTTAGAAGACTTGGGTAGGTGTGTGAAAAGGACAATAAGTGTAAAAATGTCAGAAACATATATCTTATGGCAAATTTGCAACTACAGTTATCTCAAGTCTTGTCTGAGCATTACTAAGAATAGATCGGTGGTGTCTCTAAGTCAGATATATTGGTTTTTTGTATGCACTGTAACTCCAAGGTTCATTTGATTTATAAATCCTCAGAATTCTGCAAATGGAGGCTTGGGGGTGGGGTGTTAAGGCAAGACCTCATTGACAATATCATGCCATCAATGCGGTCCTTACTGTGTCCATTGATACACTGTTTTTAGTAATGCTATATCTTCTTTGATCTGAGTGGTATTAGTGGTGGAACAAAGATATATATAAAAGGGGTATTACTAGGAAGATGTTGGAAGGTTTAAAACTATCCCTGTTTTTAGTCTCTTGTTTGTCAGTTGTCATACACAGTGCTCCCGTATGATTATTTCAGTTGGGTCAATATAAGGTGTAATTTGATGGACCATGGATGCCATATGTTTAAGGGGTTAGAAATAGAATGAATTCATTATAAATATTTTTTTAAGTTGAAGTGGAGTGCATGGGCATATGCTGTTGTTGGTTGTTTTCCTAATTTTTGTCTTATTTCAACATTCAGCATCGAGGTGAAAGGAGAGGGCTTGGGGGAATATTTTTTGATGATCTGAATGACTATGACCAGGAGATGCTCCTTTCCTTTGCAACTGGTAATTGCTTGCATTTATAAATTTGATGGTTCTCACTGGAAATACATCCAATTCTCTGTATCTCATGCTGCCTAAACCATGGTTGCTTGCAGAATGTGCAAATTCTGTTATTCCTGCTTATATACCTATCGTAGAGAAAAGGAAAGATTTACCCTTCACAGAGCATCAGAAAGCATGGCAACAATTGCGAAGGGGACGATATGTAGAATTCAACTTGGTACACTTTCTTACTCAACTCTAGATTGAAATGTATTGATCTAGACGTTTAAATATCAAGTTTTAAATTTGTGTTTGTCTAACATTTTTCGGCCACAGGTATATGATAGGGGTACTACATTTGGACTGAAAACTGGGGGGAGAATAGAAAGTATTCTTGTTTCTCTCCCACTGACTGCTCGGTGGGAATACGATCATGTACGATTTTGCAATCTATTTTTATATTAAACATGTTGGATATTAGATACCTTTAATTTTCCATTTATTAAATTGCTACTGAAATGGTGGTGGGATTTTTGTATGCAGAAACCAGAAGAAGGAAGCGAAGAATGGAAACTCTTGGATGCGTGCATCAACCCTAAGGAGTGGATCTAATTCATCAGTTAACCCCCAATTTGTCAGCTTATTAATAATAAGAGAGCTTGTTTCTTTTTTCGGTGTATATCAAGTGTTTGTTAATTGTTATGGCGAGTCACAACTGTTAGCTCACACTAGGTGGATTGTAAATCACGTGTTTTGCTAGAGTCATCCGTGTAAAGCCTGAAATGCAGAAAATTACAAATGTCTAGGCTGCTTTTATCTCCACTGCCAACCGCACTATTCCATACAGAGTACTTCCTCATATAAGAAACAAGGCAGCTTCTTCAATGCCAGTGCTACACACCTCGGACTAGTAATTTAGTTATTCTGTTTAAGGAGATGATGCTTTTAATTTTTGACTCAAAAACCTTTGCAATTACTTCATAGAAGCACCTATAATTTCCAACATGCATTAACTTTCAATGAACCCACTCGAACATTTCATAAAGTGATCGCGAAGAATAAAACAAAACTGAAAGTAAATCGTCAAAATGAGATTTTAATTGGGTCAACATTTACATCATGAATTGCACTCCTATCTGTATATTTCTTAGCAATGGTAGGAAATATACCTAAAGGCACACATTGTATGCAGTATGCACCCTTCTAGAAGTTCTTCCCTCTACTACCCAGAAACAAAAAAAAAAAATGACATAACGACAGAGGATCTTGATTTAATATTCTTAACCATCAGTGGGAATCCTATCAGGCCAATGGAGGAACTTGTGTCCTTCAAGTGATGGTGGCAAGTACGTTTGTGTGGAAGAGGGGTTGTCGGGAGGGTAGATGTATCCCTTCCCATACCCAATATCCTTCATTAATTTGGTTGGTGCATTCCTCAAATGGGGAGGCACCCCTTCATTTTGTCCTGCTGAATCCTTCACTGCCTTCTGAGCGGCTCCAATTGCTCTGTAAACTGCAACAGATTTAGGTGCCAAGGCCAAGTATGCAGCACACTGTGCAAGAATAACATTGCATTCAGGCATTCCCAGGAAGTGGCAAGCTTGGTAGCATGAAACAGCCTGAGTAAGAGCCGATGGATCAGCTAAACCAACATCTTCACTTGCAAACCGTATGAGTCTGCGCGCAATATAAAGAGGCTCTTCACCTCCCTCCAACATTCTTGCCAACCAATAAATAGCTGCATTCGCGTCGCTCCCCCTCATAGACTTGTGCAATGCACTGATTAGATTATAGTGCTCTTCCCCAGCTTTATCATAAGCAAGGTGCTTGCACTGAAGTGCCTCCTTTGCATCATCAACACTAACAACAGCAGCAGCAGCAGCAGCTACAACCTTGTTTTCCTCGTCTGTGCAAAGTTCCAATTGATCAATGCCTTCTTGTTTACCATGTTGTAGCCGTGAAGCTGCTGTAACAGCTGCAATCTCCAAGGCATTCAATGCCACCCGAGCATCCCCATCACAATTGTTGCTTATAAAATCAACAACATCCTCGTTAGCATTAACCTGAACCCCGACACTCTGCAGCAACCCTTTGTGAGGGTCATTGACAGCACGGTTAAGAAGCAGGGAAAGGTGGTGGGGTTGGAGAGGGTTAAGTGTGAGGACACGGCAACGAGACAAAAGAGTGGTAATCAAATGAAAAGAAGGGTTTTCAGTGGTGGCACCAACGAAGACAATGCTGCCATCTTCAATGAAGGGTAAGAAAGAGTCCTGTTGGGACTTGTTGAACCTGTGAACCTCATCAACAAACAAAACGGTGGTTTGGTTGGATTTAACTCTTAGTTTTCTGGCTTCGTCAACGGCATCCCTGACATCTTTAACGCCGCTAGTGACGGAGGATAAGGATACAAAACGGTAAGAGGAAGAAGCAGCGGTGTTAACGATGGCTTTGGCAATGGTGGTCTTACCAGTGCCGGGTGGACCCCACAAGAGGATGGAAGGGAGGCGGTTGAGTTGGATTGCGGAGCGAAGAAGGGAGTTGGGTGCGAGAAGATGGTCTTGACCAACGACGTCGTCGAGGGTTGTGGGACGCAATCGCTCGTACAAGGGTTCGTGAATGTGCGTGTTTCCGTGTTTCTTGTCAGCGGTTTTGAGGAAGAAGGATGGCCACTGTTGTTGTTGTTGAGGAGCAGGAGGAGGAGAAGGAGAAGGAGAAGGTTTAGTGCGTTTGGAAGGTGGTTGTTTTTGGGAATGGAAAAAGCGATCGAGTTTGGGTTGGATAGTGGAAGTGGAAGTGGAAGTGGAAGAAGAGTTAGTGTTGGGTTTGTGAGTGAGGATCCATTCGGTGGCTTTGACGGTGGATTTGCCGCCAGTGGCAGCCAAGGCTTGAGCTGCTAACTCATCAGGGAAGCCCATGCTGAGGAGTTGTTGCAATTCATCCATCTTGATTCTGATTCCGGATGGATGCAAACTCTTTGCTATCTTTGTATTTTATTCTCCACTCTCTACACCTTTTTCCTCATTTCCCACCTTCTTCCTTCTTTCTACGTGTATTCCATCAAATGTATCTTTTTCTTTTCTTTTCTCCTGCCTCCTTCCCATACACGGCACCGTGCACAAAGCTTTTAAAAGTAAGTGTTTTTCTTCTTTTAGCACAATGGATAAAATTGATAGATTTTTAATATTTTAAGACTATCTATATAATTTTTACTAGTTTAACTATTCAAACAATAATTGAAACACTAAATTGTTCTTTTATTTATTTATTTTAAAAATAATTATAATTTATGTATGCCGAGATGAGGATGTTGAGATGGATGAGTGGGTACACGAGACTAGATAAGAAGAGAAATGAATATATCAGAAATGAAATGGGAGTGGCCCCTATTGAAGCAAAGATGGTAGAAAATCGTTTAAGATGGTTTGGGCATGTGCAAAGACGGCCACTAGACGCACCAGTGAGGAGAGTGGAGTGCATGCCTCTTAGTCCTGTGAGACGGGGTAGGGGGAGACCTAAGAGGACACTAGGGACTTTGATAAAGGATGACCTTAGACTTAACAATCTATCAGAAAACTTGGTTTATGATCGCGCATTATGGCGCCGTGTGATCCATGTAGCCGACCCCACCTAGTGGGAAAAGGCTCAGTTGTTGTTGTTGTTGTTGTATAATTTATGTATGCGTTTATAGTTCGTTTGTTCTTTTACTTTTAGGAATCTGGTATTTCTGTGATCTTAATAATAATTATTTCTATTTGATTTTAAAGCTTTACAAGAAATGTTACCATTTTACTTTTATGTTTTAGACAATTTTGTGGATAATGTCAGATATTTTGGATAGGCAATAACTTGTGACAAGAAAATGAAACAAAAAAGGATGGGATAGTTTATGTGTTTTCGTGTGGGATTAGATGGCTTCTCCCATTCTTCCGGTTCAAGTTTCCCCATCGGCACCACTTTCAGTTGAGGGCCCAAGCCCAAGCCCAAGTCCAAGCCCAAGTCGTGGCGTCAGCATTCGGTTTCGGCTGAGCAAACTGTGCCAACAAGGCCAACCCCACGTGGCACGGCATCTTCTGGACACGCTTCCACGCGCCTCGACGGCGGTGTGGAACACAGTGATCATCGGGTTCATCTGCAACAACATGCCGGTGGAGGCTCTCCTATTGTACTCCGAAATGAGGTCCACTCCGAACATCCCTTGCGACGGTTACAGCTTCTCTTCAACTCTCAAAGCCTGTGCTCTAACACACGACCTCATGGCCGGTAAAGCCATTCACTCTCATTTCCTTCGTTCACAATCCAACTCTCGTATCGTCTACAATTCCCTCTTGAACATGTACTCCACATGCTTACCCTCTTCCTCTGTTCAACCCCAACATGATTACGTCCTCAAAGTGTTCGGCTTTATGCGCAAACGAAACGTCGTCGCTTGGAACACTCTCATTTCCTGGTTTGTTAAGACTCAAAGACACTTTCACGCTCTTCGCGCCTTCACCACTCTCATCAAAGCCTCTCTCACGCCAACTCCTGTTTCTTTCGTCAATGTCTTCCCTGCTGTTCTTGATCCTAAAACTGCTCTTATGTTTTATGGTTTGCTTCTTAAATTTGGTGCTGAGTATGTCAATGATGTGTTTGTTGTTAGCTCCGCAATCGTTATGTTTGCTGAACTTGGTTGCTTAGAGTACGCTAGGATGGTTTTTGAGCGTTGTTCCAACAAAAACACGGAGGTTTGGAACACCATGATTAGTTGTTATGTTCAAAATAATAATCCTCTTCAAGGGATTGATGTTTTTGTTCGAGCTTTGGAGTCGGAGGAGGCTGTGTGCGATGATGTTACTTTTCTGTCGGTTATTTCTGCTGTTTCGCAGTTGCAGCAAATAAAATTGGCTCACCAGATACATGGTTTTGTTCTAAAAAGCTTGGCGATTGTACCCGTTATTGTTGTCAATGCTATCATTGTAATGTACTCGAGGTGCAATTTTGTTGATATCTCCTTTGAGGTTTTTGATAAGATGTCTGAAAGAGATGCGGTTTCTTGGAATACCATAATTTCTTCCTTTGTACAGAATGGTTTGGATGATGAAGCACTGATGCTTGTGTGTGAGATGCAGAAGCAGAAGTTTGCAATTGATTCTGTCACTATGACGGCTCTTCTGTCTGCAGCTTCTAACCTGAGGAACTCGCACATTGGAAGGCAAACCCATGGATATCTAATTCGCCATGGGATACAGTTTGAGGGTATGGAGAGTTATCTGATTGATATGTATGCGAAATCCAGATTGATTAGTAATTCCGAGTTGTTATTTGAGCAGACTTGCCCGAGTGAGAGAGATCTGGCCACATGGAATTCTATGATTGCTGGTTATACACAGAATGAGCTTGGTGACAAAGCCATTCTCATTCTCAGAGAGGCATTAGTCCATAAGGTAATGCCTAATGCAGTGACCTTGGCGTCGGTTCTCCCCGCTTGTAGTTCAATGGGAAGCACAGTCTTTGCCAGGCAACTTCATGGATTCTCCATACGTCATTTCTTGGATGAAAATGTTTATGTGGGAACTGCTCTAGTAGACACATATTCCAAATCAGGTGCAATCAGTTATGCTGAAAATGTTTTTATCAGAACACCCGACAAGAATTCTGTCACATACACCACTATGATAATGAGCTATGGTCAGCATGGAATGGGTGAGAGAGCTCTTGCCTTGTATGATTCCATGCTGAGATGTGGCATTAAGCCTGATGCAGTTACTTTTGTTGCCATCTTGTCTGCTTGCAGTTATAGTGGTTTGGTTGAAGAAGGTCTTCACATATTTGAGTCTATGGACAAAGTACATAAAATTAAGCCCTCAACTGAACATTATTGTTGTGTTGCAGACATGTTAGGGAGGGTTGGGAGGGTGGTCGAAGCCTGTGAGTTTGCCGAGAGATTGGGTGAGGATGGTAATGCAATAGAAATCTGGGGATCTATTCTTGGGGCCTGCAAGAATCATGGGTACTTTGAATTGGGAAAGGTTATTGCTGAAAAGTTGCTTAATATGGAAACAGAAAAAAGAGTTGCCGGATATCATGTTTTGCTCTCAAATATCTATGCAGAGGAAGGAGAGTGGGAAAACGTTGATAGAGTGAGAAGTCAGATGAAGGAAAAAGGTTTGCAAAAGGAAATGGGATGTAGTTGGGTTGAGATTGCTGGGTGTGTGAACTGCTTTGTATCTAGAGATGAGAAGCACCCTCAAAGCGGTGAAATATATTATATCTTGGACAAATTGACTAGGGACATGAAGGATGCTGGTTATAAGCCACATTTCAATTCAAATTTATGTAGGGTTTTGGAATCTGCTGACTGAAATGAATAAGTTATGACAAATTTTATCACAGTGCGCTGTTTGTTGCTTCTATGGTGGGCAGCTTTCAGAAAAGGTAGTCAAGTTCGTTGTAACAGCGGTCACAGGATTGTTCATAACCAATAACATTTTCATGACCAGAATTAGTTCATCCAATGTACACGACTAAAACTTCTATTGGTCATTTCATTTGATATAGTTTTTCATCGATGAACCACACATTCAATTCCTGTAAAGTACGATTGTGCAGTTGACCAGTGACACAAGTTTGATCCTACATTTTACCTTGATTCAAGAAATGATGTGATGATTACTTTTATATTGAGGTATAATTCTTCCGCTCAGCATTTTACTTTTGTATCTTTTTTTTTTGTTTAATTATTCCTCTGATCCCTTTAGTTTCACAAATTTTACCTTTTAGTCCCTATAGTTTAAAAATGACCATTTTAGTCCCTATAGTTTAAATACTAACACCATTTTAGTCCCTCTAGTTTAAAAAATGACATTTTTAGTCCTTGTAGTTTACATTTTAATTCTATTTTAATCCGTATACATTTGAAGACTGAGACTAAAAGGGAATTAAAATATAAATTATAGGGACCCAAAATGTCATTTTTTAAACTAAAAGGACTAAAATGATTACTTATAAACTATAGGGATTATAAGGTAAAGTTTATGAAACTATAAGGACTAAATGGATAATTAAACCTTATTTTTTTTGTACATAATGCAGCAATACAATATTTGGCTGTTCTGTTAGGGCTGGCAATAGTGGTGGTGATTACAAAACAAAGGAGTTGCATAGTGTGAAATTATGGTTGCTTGCAGAATGTGCTAATTCTGTTGTTCCTGCTTATATACACATCATGGAGAAAATTTGCCATTCACAGATAATCGGAAAGCATGGCAACAATTGTGAATGAGATGATATGTTGAATTGAATTTGGTACACTTTTTAACCAACTCTAGACTGAAATGCATTCTCCATGCCTTTTCAGATCAGGTTTAAGTTTGTGTTATCTAACCATTTTCAGCCAAATTTTGACTAAATACTGGAGGCAGAATAGAGTATTCTTGTTTTTCTCCCACTGACTGCTTAGTGGGAATACGGTCATATATGATTTTGGAATCTTTTGTTTTAAGCAAATTGGATATTAGATACCTCTAATTTTGCATTTATGAAATTGTTACTGAAAATGGTGTTGGCTTTTTTTATGCAGAAATCAGAAGGAAACCAGGATTGTAAACTCTTGGATGCGTGCATCAACCCCAAGAAGCGGATTTAATTCATCGGTTGATCCCCAGTTATTCAGCCTTAATAATAAGAACTTAGAATGCTAGAGTCATCCATGTAAATCGTGAAATGCAGAAAATTGCAAATGTCTAGGCTGCGACTGTAGTGTGCCCGCTACTAACCGTTATCCTGTAAGTAATTTCTCATTAAATAATAACAACTTCATCAATGTTAGTGTTGCACATCTCAGACTAGTTATTTTGCAATTCTGTCTAAGGGGATAATAACTGAAAAATTGAAATTGCTTTAGATAAGCTCCTATAAATTGAAATTGAAGAGCGTTTTGGAATCTAGTGACTGACTAAAGTAACAGGGATTGGAATCTTACTCAAGAATTTTAAATATTTTATCTAGTACTGTGTTAATAATGATACTTTAAAAAATAACAGTAGAAGTGAGGCTATACTAATATTAATATTTGTCCGGCTTGACATTGGTTTCATTTTTCAGTTTGAAAATCATTTGTTTTTTTTATTTTTATTTTTTTTTTATTGATGAACAACACTTTCAATATTTGTACATAAGTTCATCCAGTGTGCATGTCACTCGAGCTGCTATCCAAACTGAACAGAAGCATCTACCATTCATGAATAATGATAGTTGCACATTTTTATGCTAACTATCTTTAGATATAAAAGCATGTTGACAAACAAATAACACCTTTGCTCAACTTTTGGTGTGTTGTCTCTGGCTATTAATAACCTGTTTGATTGCAAATGAGATTTGAAACAAAGTGATGACATGCTATGAAAATTAAAGTACACATAAATATCCCTTAACAATGATGTATAAGTTTATGAGGATTATACTTGATTCATTATGTAATCAATCAAACGTCCTAAATAAGAGTAGGAAGAACCACCTTCCAACAAAGTCTTCCTACTCTTTTCACTCATTTCCTTCACTCTCTTTCTTGTGTCTTCATCAATCTCAAGCAAACTCCTTATTCCTTTCTCTATTTTTTCTGCACTCAAGAGAGTGTTAGCTCCAACTTTAAAGTCGAACTTATAATCCAAGGCAATCTCCACAGCCAACTTCAACTCACGAACCAATAAAAATGCATTGGTCTGTTGTTCAGCATAAAGCGGCCACGTGGCAATGGGCACGCCAAAGTATATGCCCTCAAGGATTGAATTCCAGCCGCAGTGCGAAACAAAGCCTGCCGTGGCTGGGTGGGCCAGTATTTGGGCCTGAGGAGCCCATCCTATGACCTTTCCGATGTCAGCCGTCCGATCTAAGAAGCCTTCGGGCAAAACTGCAGCCAATTCCGAGTGAACATAATCAGTGGGAGTGGGAAGGCTCCCAAAATTGGAAACACTTGGTGGTTTTCGCAGGGCCCACAAGAAGCGGGCCCCGCTATTCTCAAGAGCATGTGCAATCTCCCTAACCTGATCCTCACCTAAAGCACCCATGCTCCCAAAGCACAGGAATACTACCGAAGAAGGAGGTTGATTATCAAGCCAGTTGAGGATGGCTGTGTTATCAGACTGGACATGGGCCTTGGGCTTCGGGTTTATTATGGGTCCCACTGGATAAATGGGTAAATGTGAATCCACCTTTGAGAATGAGTGAACCGCATGGGATTCCAGGTCTTGGAATGAATTTACTATAATGCCGTCGGATTCTTTGAGGCCTTTCCCGTAGGCCATGAACCTTGTCTCCCATTCCTTCTTGATCGCTATAGAAGGCAAAGCTGTTGAAAGGAGCGGGTTGGCAAAAATGGGGGTGGACAACTCAGTTTGGGAGTCTCTGAATTGCTTAGAGCTGTCTTGTTCAGAAAGCGTGTGAAGATGAAGGATCAAACCGAGGAAGGCAACACCTGAGGTGAAGAAGACGAGTGAAGGGACCTTCAAGTCTTTAGCTACATCATTCATGGTTGTGCAGAACATGTCGACGACCAAGGCAGCGAGTGGCGGAGAAGATGTGAGGTTGGAGATGGCTTCTTTGACGAGTGGTTTCTGTTGTTCAAGTATAGACTGGCCTGAGTTTAGTACAGCGTTGGAAGGAGTTTCAGGGGCAGGGAGGTTGATAATCTCCACACGCTGGGAGAAGGAAACTAGGGATTCATTGTAAGAAGCATTAGTGGTATCAAATGGTAGCTTGATTACCAATATAGTTATCCAGATATTTTCATCATGATTTATTAGAAGCTTTGCGAACTCAATGGTGGAGACAAGATGACCGACTCCAGGGAAAGGGATGAACACCAGCCTTGCTGCTTTCTTCATAGAGAATGACTCAACACGACTCTCTCTGTGGACTTGTAATCGATGTCACTATAGATTAAACTCTCAAGTCTTTATATTTGAAATGGTTACGTAACCGATTAGTCCATGTCTAAGTCTTTGCTAATATAGAAATATATTTTGATAAAAAACTTGTGGACAACATTTCTTTATGATGAAATTATCACACTCGTCTTTTTCTGGACTTTCAGTGCTCTGACTGATGCTCTTAAGTTTCTCGCAGCAGTGGGAAAAGAATCATTTCTTTATTAGTGCCTAGTCATAAACTTATAGAAAACGAAATCTATGTTTAAATGCATGTATACTACTGAAAACATGCAGTCATCATTCAAGCATAAAACATCACAAAAACAAAACATTAAATTGACAAGTACTGTTGCATTTCAATCTCAAGGCACCATCCAGTGTGCACATCCATGATAGAACTACTTTAGCTCTTTGAAATGGCCGTGTCGCGTTTTATGTACAGAAACGACGAGAGAAGCGAAGAATGTAAATAAATTCCTACATTTAGTATGTGATTACACTACCTTACCTTCATTGGCATGGGAAGTAGGCCCCACTACCATTTTTGAATTTTATTACTTTCAGGAATTAAAATGAGGTCGCAAGATAGAGATGACTGCTCACCGAGAAAACAATTTTGAAATGCTGGTGTGATCAAAATGCATACGCTATTTAAATTTTGCAGTCATCATTTAAGAATAACACAAGTCACAAAAAATTAGACTGACAAGCACCGCTGTATTTCAATCTCAACGCATTGCACAGAGCAAAAGTATTCTTCAATCATATGTACATGTATACTACAAAGCAAAAATATTCACTATTTTTGGGCAGAGTACACTAGTAGTGCATATATATATATATATATATATTTTTAGCAGTAGTGCATATATACTATAGTTGGGTAGTGAGTAGAATTATTCTGATGTAGGCTTTATTTTCTTTGTTTTTATATTTATGGGATGGGTAGCTTACTTTTGTTGTTTCTACGTAGATGTAATTGACTCTTTATTTTGATCTATTATTTTTTAATACACATGTTATATATCTTTTGATGGTTTTTAGATATGTACATAGTATTTTTAGCCGGAGACAACTGAGATAAATTTAATTTAACTAATAAAAACTTTCATTACTACTCATCACTCTAATTATTTCTTCACAATGTTCATATTATTACAATTATTATTTCAGTTTCATTAGTACCTCTTAAATGATATCTTAATTTTATTATCGTGATCTTGATAAACGACATTGTCTTGTTTGTAAAAAGTCAAGTTGTGACCTTTTGTTTAATGATTTACATTAGAAATATTTGTGAACATTGGTTGTTTTGATAACGTCGCTAAAAGAAAGTATCGAGTTTTACCCGATTGGTTTTTCCGAACCCAATTTATCTGATGTATTCTTTTTACTCATGCCTTTTAAAAAAAAATTCTACATGGAATATCGAAATCGATTTCAAACTTTATTTTCACAATTTATTTCAAAAATAAAGGAATTGTTTCCCAAATACGTGCACTTGTTTTGATAAATAAAAAGGGGTGTTACACATGGTGATGTAAGTTTGAAGCTCCAATATGTCTTGTATGTCACGGTTCAAATCGTGGATGAATCTAACAATGGTTGCCTCACTTGCCTCTTGATAATCCGCCCTTAGCATGGTTAGTTCAAGGTCTTTGTAGTAGTCTTGAACACTCCTTGCATCTTGGGTTAGTCTTTGAAGCTTAACATCCAAATCTCTAGTGTAAGAGTCAGGAACAAACCTTTCGTTGAGAGCTTCTTTCAATTGAGTCCAAGAGATGATGTGTTGTCTCCTCCTTCTCATAACATTTCCTAAGACTTGGTTCCATTACACTAGGGCATAACCTTCAAACTCTAGGATGGCAAGATTCAACTTCTCCTTCTCACTCAATAAGGGATAGCATGAAAACACTTGATCCACCTTCATCATCCATTCTAGATAGCTTTCGACCCCACTCTCTCCCAAGAACTTAGGTAGCTTAATCTTAGTGTTTAATCCACCTTGCCTTGCTCCTTTTTCTTGATGATCTCTCTCAAAGTTTTGACCAAAACCTTTAGGTGTCATTCTTCCTCTATTTCTTCTCTCTTCTTCATATTCTCCAAATGCATAATCCTCATCATTGTTACTCCTACCTTCACTCCCTCTAGGTGAAACGTAGTCTCTCCTATTACTCCTTCTTCTTCCTCCACTTCTCCTCTCATAAGTCTTTCTTTCTTTTCTCTCATTCTTCTCTCTTATAGCTCTCTCAAACTTTTTTTTTTTATAATAACAAATTAACATTTCAATTGAAGCAAAATTGAAAAGCTAAGCACAAGAATCAAGCTCAAACCGATGTTGAAGAAGACATTGATGAAGAAAAAGCTCTAGATAGCAAATTGATGCAAGTTCTAGTGATTACCAAATGAATCACCACTGTTGGGTGTTGACTATTTAAAAGTATGTATATGTGTCAATCTTTCGGCAAGTGTACCGGTCGTTACAAGTTTAGAAAAGATGAGAACAGGTTGTCGAACCACAGAGACTGATTGTGAATTACCAAATGCTCAACATGCTTTGCTATTAGACAAATCAAGGAATGAATGATGTATGTAAAACTACGTAATTATGTAATGAAAGTAATACTAGAAAACAATTAGAAAAGACAAGTAAATGTTTAAGTTTCGAAGATGATGAAATACAGTTAGGGAATTGATTCAATTGATTCTTCCTTCAAATAACTACTTCTTATGTCAATTCAGCAAATCTCACTCAATTGGAGACTAGAATTTGTGATACCGTAGACTAATCCTATCTCTAGGTCTTTAGTCATGTTGAATGCCTACTATAACTCCTAATCTCTTAGGTAAAAACAGCAATTCATTCAAGAAGCGAAACAGATAAATTCGTTACAACATCTCATAATATGCAAGTTCCATCTCTAGACTCATGCACTACTATAGTGATACACTTCCTCTCCTTCTTCAACTATTCATCTCTCGATCTCATAGTTGACACGAGATACAAATTCTCAAGACAGAGTTCAATTCAATCAAACATTAATATCTCTATTTCTATTTGAATTTCATGAATTAAATCTCAAGAATAAGCATTAAGCAGGGAAGAGATCAATCAATTCGGTGGAATCATACTTGAATTAACAGAAGAGATTCATTACAAGAATTCTGAAATCAACATTCCCATTCCTAACTGCAAAATTTAGCCTAACATGGAAATGAGAAAAGAAAGAAGCAAAACAAATCAAACACCGAGAAGCTCCATAATTGCTTGATTCTTGCTTTCGCAACTCACAAGCTTCAGGAATCTCAAGTTTTGATGGAGGAAGATGGAGAATGAAAGTGGAAAAGAGAAGATTGCAAAAACTTGCAAAGGAAAGAAAAACAGAGTCACTCTAATTCAATTCTGAATCTAAAATTCTATATATCAAATTCTCTCCCTTTGTTTTCGCGCCCAAGACATCCTTTTATAGGTGAAGACATGTGCCCCCATTTACTAGAATTACGTCCAGGTGCATTGTGACAGTTTGAATACATTGACTTGCTTGATTCTCGACGAAATATAAAATCGCAACTGCAAATTATTGCTTTCGTCTGATGAAGCTCGCTTTCGTCTGATGAAACCTTCAATTGATTCCTTCAGACAATACTTCAGTTAATACCCTCAGACGATACAGATGACTACGACTTTCATTTACTTTGCTGCAAGTCTCGAGAAGTGCACAAATTGAACAATCTTTCATGCTAAGTGTTCTTCCGTCTGTGAGATCTTTCGTCTGATGAAGCTCGGTTTAAATGCGATGCGATTGCGTCCCGAGGCTTGATGCTTGTTTCGTCTGTTGACGCAACAGACGATACTCACGGGTGCCTTTCACAGATGATACAGACGATCCCCCCTGGATGATTCTTACAGACGATTCCTCCACAGACGATACATATGATATGATGAGCTTGGTTTCGTCTGATGCTGTTCTGCTTCGTCTGCTGAGCTTGGTTTCGTCTGATGCTGGTTGCTTGTTCCATCTGTTGCTTCCTCAGACGATACCATAGATGACTCTCACAGACGATGCTATAGACGATATTCTCGGATGATTCTTACAGACGATACCATTTGCATTTAATTTGATGCAAGCCTCGAGAGAATTTGCACGAATTGGACGGGCCTTCATGCTCCAATGGAGTTTCTTCGTCTTATGTCCACGGGCTTTCCTTCCAAGTTTCCATCTTCTCTTCAATCAACCTACAATTAAAAGAACAAAGGATAAAATGACTTAAAAACATAAGAAAATCCTATAAAACTAGCAAAACACTAAATCAAAGACTAACACTAGACGAATATGATATTTTTACTGTTTTCTTGCCTAAACTATGACTAAACATACTGAAAATTGGGTGGAAATGGACTGAAAACACCTTGGAAAACATGTATAATTTAGCACTCATCACAACCCCAAACTTAAAGCTTTGCTTGTCCTCAAGCAAATATAGATTCCATCATTACAGAGGTTAATAAGCATAGTATAACACTGAACTCAACGATCCAACGAAAATTCATTATGCAATTCTTGACTCCCTAAGTCATCTCAATTTATCTATGAAAGTTGAACATGAACTCAACATCCTCAAGAATTGTACGGTTCATCACACATAAGCAATCAACCGTAGATTGGCATGAAAATATGTAATTTAGTCAACATCAAACAATCCCTCTCCAGTTAAGTGTTTGCCCTTAAGCTCTCAAGTGTTTTGGGTTTGTGTTTCTCTCAATATTACCAATCAAAGGTCGCTTACCATAGGCTTGCAATGACTCTCAAAATCTCCACTGCCTTCAAATAGAAATTGGACAATCAAAAGGTCTTTTCAGGGTTGTAATGAGGCTTAGGTAAAGGTGGGTTGAAAGAAAAAGGTACTAGTTAAAGATCAAAGGAACTTAAAGAGTAAAAGTTACAACCTATATGATATGCATGAGTTAATATGGTCAGACGAAATTAATTATGGACAGACGAATGATGGTCAGACGAAAGACTAACAACTCATGAAACCACTTTGTTTTCTTTTCTTCCTTTATTTCTTTTGCTCTTAATTTGCATTTTCTTTTGCTTCTGTTTCTTTCTTTTATTTTCTGATAGCTTTTGCTATTTTCTTTTCTTCTTTTTTTTTTTTTCTTTTCTTTTTCCTTTTTCTCTCTTTCCAGTTTCTGATTTTCCTCTTTATTTTTGCCCTTCGCTTTTCTTCAGTGGTCTCACTAATTGCCAGCACATGAAGAAAAATAAAAATTTTGTAAGGTATGCAAGTATGCACTATACTACAAAATGTCACCAATATCCAGACCAAACAATGCTTCCGTCTGTAGTCATAGCAGACGATACATTCAACCCCAAACTTAGAAATTTGACTTGTCCTCAAGTCAACAATACATGCACCCCAGAATTCAACCCTAAACTTAATCTTGAAACCTATTATCTAAGCAAAGAAACCAATACTCTTTAAGTTCCAGTGATGGGACCATTGGTTTTTCACTTGTTTAGGCTTGTAATGAGCTTAAGTATCCAAGAAAGGAAGGGTTAATTCAGGCTCAAAGGGACTAGCAATGGATAATTTGAAGGTTAATGCTTATTTGGCTCGAGGCTACAAGAAAGAGAATTGCCTTTATCATTTGTGTCCAATTCTAATTGTATGCAATTTTGACCAAGAGCTAAAGCAAGTTCTAGAACGTAAACACTTCCGGATGGTATAACACTCAAGAATAGAACATGTTGGAGGCCCAAATTCTTATCCAGGATTAATCATGCTTTAACATTGCTAAATTCATCAATCATGTCAATCTTGAAAATTGTCATGCTAGAATTCTCATACAATATCTCTTCGAATAATTGAGAACATGCAACTTTGTCACAGAACCTTAAGTTGATCCTAAGTGCCAGAATATGCATAACTTATTCTACTGAACTACAGAGTCAATGTTATACCAATGAATTAAACCTCTATAAGATGATGTAACAAAATAGTTAAAACAGTAGAGTATAAGAATGCTCCCTGTTGAAGACCAGCCATGATATCCAAAGGTTCTGCACCAAGTGCCAATTTCCATGTGTTTCCCAACAATGCTCAGACGCTAAAAATTCAAAAATGGTCAAAATGAACTAAACACAGTAAAATAACAGTATGATAAATGAAAAACAAGGACGCTGGGGATGGAAAAATCAACTCAAAATTACTTGACTGTAAGATGGTGGGGTGAGAACTGATGAAGAGTGGGAATGCTGGCTTAGAAATTAACACGTATTAGGCTTCCGTCTGTGAACAAGCATCAGACGAAACCTCAGTATCGTCTGTGCACAAGCATCAGACGATACCTCAACATTATTTGTGCTACTTCAGACGAAGCCTCAAAATCTCCCACTAATGTGATGACACCTCTCCCCTTCTCTTATTTCTCTTGGGAATTTACAAGTGCCAGGATTCCGTCTGTGAGCAAGCATCAGACGAAACCTCAAAAGTCTGCTTCCGTCTGTGAACAAGCATCAGACGAAATCTCAGTATCGTCTGTGCCTCTTACTCTTGCTATTCGTGCCTAGGCGCGTTGTAACAGACGGAATACTCAAAATGCTCCTCAGACGAAACCTCACTAATTTTATTGCACCTCGCACTTTCTCTTATTTCTTATCAACTCAAGACACTGTAATTTCAACTATTTATTCCTAAATCTACTGTTTATCACTAAAAAAAAATCAAATTTATTAGCAAGTATAACACAGAAACGAAAAGTTATAGAAAACTTCTCTTAGTTGGGTGGGTTGCCTCCCACCAAGCGCTTATTTACTGTCATTAGCTTGACATGTGGCTTGACCCTATCAAGGAGGGTCTTGAAGTTCCACAGAGACCTGATCCTTCGCAAAATTATCTCCCAGATACGGCTTGACTCTTTGGCAGTTCACCTTGAATTCACTGGAATTTTCGAGGTTTTCTAAAGTAATTGCACCATGTGGAAATACTTCTTTTACAGCAAATGGACCAGACCATCTAGACTTTAGTTTTCCCGGAAATAACCTTAATCTAGAGTTATAAAGCAGCACTAGTTGGCCCGGGTAAAACTCTCTTCGTCTGAGCTTACGATCGTGCCATAACTTTGTTCTTTCTTTGTAAATCTTGGCGTTTTCGTATGCTTGCAGTCTAAGTTCTTCCAACTCATGGAGTTGGTATCGTCTGTTCTCACTGCTTGAGTGAGAGTCAGAGTTGAGGTATTTTAAGGCCCAGTATGCCTTATGCTCTTGTTCCACGGGCAAGTGGCATGCTTTTCCATAAACCATTTGAAATGGTGTCATGCCAATGGGAGTTTTATAAGCTGTCCTATATGCCCAAAGAGCATCATTTAGTCTTTTTGACCAATCTTTTCGGGACAAACTTACAGTTCTTTCTAAAATCTTTTTAATCTCCCTATTCACTAGCTCTGCTTGCCCACTGGTTTGGGGGTGATATGGTGTTGCAATTTTATGCTTCACCCCTAACCTCTTAAGGACTCTCTCCAAATGCTTATTGCAAAAATGGCTTCCACCATCAGTAATGAAAGCTCTAGGGACCCCAAACCTAGAAAAAATGTTCCTATGGATAAATGCGTCTACTATCCTAGAGTCATTCGTCTGAGCAGAAATAGCTTCCACCCACTTAGACACATAATCAACAGCTACTAGGATGTATGTGTGGGAAAATGATGGAGGAAATGGTCCCATGAAATCCATTCCCCACACATCGAAGACCTCTATCTCTAAAATGTTGTTCAAGGGTCCTTCGTCTCTTCTAGAAATATTTCCGCTTCTTTAACATCTCGTCATGCCTTTGTACAAAGGCTTTTGCATCTTTAAAAATGGATGGCCAATACAAACCACTTTGCAAAACCTTTTTGGCTGTCCTCTCCCCATTAAAATGACCTCCGCTAGGAGAATTATGACAGTGCCAAAGAACAGAGTTAACCTCTTCCTCAGGGATACATCTCCTAAGGAGTCCATCTATACCCCACTTAAACAGAAATGGCTCATCCCAAACATAATATTTTGCATCGAAAAACGCTTTCTTTCTTTGTTGATGCGACAAGCCAGGTGGAATATAATTGGAGACCTTAAAGTTCGCGATATCGCTGAACCAAGGAGCGTCTGATATAGCAAAGAGTGATTCGTCTGGGAAGTTTTCAGAAATAGGGATTTCGTTACCTTCTATTGTAGCATGATTTAACCTTGAAAGGTGATCCGCAACTAGGTTCTCTCTTCCCTTTTTATCTCTAATTTCGATGTCAAACTCTTGTAGGAGGAGAACCCAGCGAATTAGTCTTGGTTTACTCTCATGCTTCATCAGAAGGTACTTCAAGGCCGCATGGTCTGTGTACACTATTATTTTTGAGCCAATGAGGTACGGACGGAACTTGTTCAGAGCAAATACTATGGCCAACAGCTTCTTTTTCTCGTAGTTGAGTAATTAACTTGAGCACCCCAAGACTCTCTGCTAGCATAGTATATTACTCTTACAAGTTTTTCCTTCCTCTCGTCCCAAGATAACTCCTATTGCATAATCGCTAGCATCACACATAATTTCAAAAGGTAAACTCCAATCTGAGCGTTGATGATAGGAGCTGTTATCAACTTTTCTTTCAATGTCTCAAAGGCTCTTAGACAGTTTTCATCAAAATTGAAGGTCACTTCCTTCACCAACAGGTCACACAATGGTTTCGAGATTTTTGAAAAATCCTGGATGAATCGTCTGTAAAAACCAGCGTGACCCAAGAAACTTCTCACTCCTTTTACATTCACTGGAGGAGGCAGCTTCTCTATCACTTCGATTTTTGCTTTGTCCACTTCTATACCATTAACAGATATTTTGTGTCCTAAGACGATACCTTCTTTCACCATGAAATGGCATTTTTCCCATTCAAAACAAGATTAGTTTCTTGGCATCGTCCGAGTACACAAGTCGATTTTCTAAACAGTTTTTCGAAAGTGGACCCAAAGACCGAAAAATCATCCATAAAAATTTCAAAACTTTTCAACCATATCCCCAAATATGGCCATCATGCATCTTTGAAAGGTAGTGGTGCATTACATAATCCGAATGGCATTCGTCTGTACGCAAAGACCCCATAAGGACAAGTGAAAGCAGTTTTTTCTTGGTCCTTAGGGTCTACCACAATCTGGTTATACCCCGAATATCCATCCAGAAAGCAATAATAAGCATGACCAGCTAGCCTTTCTAACATTTGGTCCATAAAAGGTAAAGGAAAATGATCTTTCCTTGTTGATTCATTCAACCGTCTGTAATCTATACACATCCTCCACCCGATTCTTTTCAAGGGGGATTAGCTCATTCCTCTCATTTGTAATTACAGTCATGCCCCCTTTCTTGGGAACTACTTGCACTGGACTCACCCATGAGCTATCCGAAATAGGATAAATAATTCCAGCATCAAGTAGTTTGAGGACTTCTTTGTGTACAACCTCCGTCATGATAGGATTTAAACGCCTTTGAGGTTGTATCACAGGTTTGAAATTGTCCTCAAGCAGGATTTTGTGCATGCAAAATGAGGGACTTATACCTTTCAAATCAGAAATCTGCCACCCAATAGCAGACTTATATTCTTTCAGAACCTTAAGCAACTTATCCTCTTCCTTTTTATTCAAAGAATTGCTAATGATCACCGGGAAGGTGTCATTCTTTTCAAGAAAAGCATACCTAAGATGAGAAGGAAGTTGCTTAAGTTCACTCTTGGGTTCAGTTTCTGTTTCGTCTGCCATAGTAGATGTTCCGTCTGATGTTTCGTCTAATGGCTCAATGCATGATGGTGTTGATGTGTTGGTCTCTAGTGCAGCTATGAAATTCTCAACTTCTTGGTTTTCATTTTCAAAACTGGAGGAATCAAAATTTTCCTCCTCTGTTGCGAAGTTAAAAACCTCACTTTCATAAGCATTTTCTATTATTGGTTCCAACGCATCAACACTCATACACTGTGACTTATCAGACGGAAATTTCATGGCATCAAATATGTTAAAAGATACTTTTTCTTCATCTACTCTCAAGATGAGTTCACCTTGTGCTACATCTATCAAGACTCTGCCAGTTGCTAAGAATGGTCTTCCCAAGATGATTGGAACTTCCTTATCAGCTTCCATGTCCAGCACTACAAAGTCAGCAGGGAACACGAACTTGTCCACCTTTACCAAAAGATCCTCCACTACTCCATATGGACGTTTAGTGGAACGGTCTGCCAGTTGCAGCGTCATCATGGTAGGTTGGATGTCCATGTCCTGTATATTCAATTGCTGCAGCACAGAAAGAGGCATTAAATTGATACTGGCTCCTAAATCTATTAAAGCTTTACCTACTGGTACTTCTCCTATGGAGCAAGGAATGGTGAAGGGGCCTCTGTCTCTCAATTTCTGAGGTAGCTTCCTCTGGATGATGGCACTGCATTCCTCTGTCATGGCTATCGTCTCATCATCCAGCAGCATCCTCTTATTGGACAGAATCTCCTTCATGAATTTAGCATAAGAGGGCATCTTTTGCAGTGCTTCAGAAAATGGAATGTTAATTCTCAAGCTCTTCAAGATGTCGAAGAACTTAGCAAACTGCTTGTCATCATTGGCCTTCTTTAACCTTTGCGGATAGGGGAGTTTACAGTAGGGTGAAATATGTTCCGTCTGACCAGCTTCTGCTAGGATCTGTCTCTTTGTTTTTCTAGGTGATGTTTTCTTTTCAGTGAGAGTTATAGGCACAGACGATTGCCTATCATTTTTCGCAGTATTATCTTCTTCTTCTTCCACCACATCTCCTTTCTCTTCTTCTTCAATTTCCTTTCCAAGTACCTTGCCACTCCTTGTAGTAATGGATTTACACTGCTCCTTTGGATTCACCACAGTGTCACTTGGCAGCTTTCCTTGAGTCCTTTCAGATAGTTGCTGGGAGAGCTGGCCAATCTGCGATTCCAAGTTCTTTATAGAAGCTTCTTGATTTGAAAACATTGATTCAGTCCTTTGCATAAAGGACATGAACATGTTCTCTAAATTTGAGGAACTTTCTCTAGGAGCAGGGTTCATGCTAGAGCTTGGTGGAGCGTTTTTAGGCTGGTTAGGTTGGAATTTAGATTGATTTGTATTGAAAGGTAGATTTTGTGGTGCATTATGGTTATAATACTGGTTAGATGAAGATGATTGGTTTTGATGCTGGTTGAAGTTTTGGTTGTATGGCATGTTTGGATTGAAAGGTGGTCTCGGGTTGAAGGATTGTTTATGATTCGGTCATAAGAGGAAGAAGTGGGTTGTAGATAATTATTGTTCCTATATGACATGATTTGGATGGTTTCTATTGTGGGGGTTGAAGTTGTTTGTATTAGCATAAGAGTTACCTTGAGGATTTCCCATATAGTTCACTTGAGCATGTTCCTCAGCAGTGGCTCCTAAACTTTCACAAAACTCTACTTGATGTCCTCCACCACAATACTCACAGACGATAGGAGGTGCTTGAACTGCATTCAACTGGACCACTTGAAGTTGCTTCATTATTTGGTCCATCTTTTGATTCATCAGCTTGTTTTGAGCTAACAAAGCATCATTAGCTCCAAGCTCGATCATACCTCTTCTTTCACCATAGAAATCACTGGGAGCATCATAGCGGTTTGACGCCATGGTCTCAATGATCATTCTTGCTTCTTGCGCATCCTTCTTTCTTAATGAACCTCCAAAGCGACGCATCCACTAGAAGTCTTGTATGCGTCCGTAGTCCATTATAGAAGATATGGACTTGTTGCAAATCAGAGAATCCATGATGAGGGCATCTTCTTAATAAGGACTTAAATCTCCTCCATGCCTCACTGATAGACTCTCCATCTTTTTGTTTGAAGCAAGAAATCTCTGCTCTGAAATAGTTGTATTTCTCTGGTGGAAAGTATTGAGCCAGAAATGTGTTTACTAAGTCCTCCCAAGTGGTAAAATAACCATAAGGAAAACTCTGTAGCCACATTTTAGCTTCTCCTTTCAATGAGAACTCAAACAGTCTTAGCCTAATTGCATCGTCTGGCACTCCATTCATTTTTATTGTACCACAAATCTGAAGGAAGTTATGTACATGTTGGTTTGGGTCTTCCTCCTCTAATCCTCCAAATTGCTCTTGCCTTATCAGTTGTGTAAGAGCAGGTTTTATCTCAAAGTTGTTGGCTGCAATAATAGGTGGTGCAATGCTAGATCCGCAGCCCATTGCATTAGGAGTGTACAACTCCTCCAATGTCATGCGCCTTGTGTTGTTATCCATATTTTCTGGTATAGTCTCTGGAACAGGCTCTTTATTTTCTTTGTTTGCTTTTCGATTTCTCCTGCAAAATCTCTCAATTTCTGGTTCAAACAAGAGATCAGTTTCCTTAGCTCTTCGCATAAACCGCAAATCAAAAGAGACAGGGGAAACTGAAAACAAATTCAAAGAATGAAAGAAATTAATGAAAACAAGACAAAACAAACAACTATGTAAAACAAAACAGAATAACCCGAACAGACGAAACAAAATGAACAGATAATACCAGTATTCACAGACGGAACACTATACTACAGACGAAACAGATATGAACAAACTAATTATGAATACAAGCACTATAGAAAAACAAAACAAAAGTAGAAACAAAACAAAGAGATCAATGATGACAAAGAAAAATAGGAATTCAATGACAGACGAAACAACAAAATTTTGTTACAGACGAAACAAAAAGGGTATAAAAGGAAATAGGTATAGACGCAACAAGTAAGCTATAGTATGATCAGACGCAACAAGTAAGAACAGACGAAACAATATTAACAGACGAAAGCTCAAATGGACAGACGAAACAATTATTAACAGCAAAGAAAAGAGAAGACACTTATTGATAGGTACTTTTTAAGTGTGTGTATGTTATGTATGTTGTCTTTCCTTGGCAAGTGTACCAGTCGTTCAAGTTTAGAATAGTGAGAGTAAGAGTTGTCGATTCCACAGGGACTATGTGTAATGAAGTATCAAATGCTTAATTTGTTTGCTATTAGGACTAACCAAAGTAATGAGCATGTGTGCTAATCTAAGTAACTCAGTAAGTGAAAAACAGTAATTGAAAGCAATAGATGTTTAGGTTTCTGAATTATGAGATGAGTTAGGAAAGAGGTTCCTTCAATTCCTTCTCTACTGCAACTATTTCCTATGTTAATCAATGAATTCCAGTTAATTGGAGAAATGACTTTGTGATACCATAGACTAAGCCTATCCCTAGGTGATTAGTCCTATTGAATGTTCACTATAGATCCTAATTCCTTAGGCAAGAACAGCAATACATTCAAGAAGCGAAACAGATAAAGTCATAAAATCCCATAGCATGCAAGTTCTATCCCTAGACTCATGCAAAACTATAATGATGCACTTCCTCTTCTACTTCAATCATCAATCTTCCGAAGGTATAATTGACACAAGATACAAATTCTCAAAATGCAGTTCAATTCACTCAAGCAGTAGATATCCCTATCACTAATTGAATTGCATGAATCAAATCTCAAGAATCAGCATTAAGCAAGGAAGGAATCAATCAATCACTGAAATTACAATTGAATTATCATAGGAATGTCATTACAAGTAGTCCAGAACTGAATTCCCCTTTTCCTAACCTAGAAGTTTAGCCTAACATGGAAAAGGTAAAAGAAAGAAAGAAAATAGAATTCAAAACCGAGAAGCACTCCATGAATAGTGAATTCTTGCTTCCGCAAGCTTCAATTCTTCAAGAAACTTCAAGATCTTGATGGAGAAGGATGGAGAACGAAGATGGAGAGAAGAGAGAAAAACGAGAAGTGTGCAGAGGAAGCTTAACCAGAAAAACTGAATTATCAAAATCCCTTTTTCGCGCCCAATACTTCCTTTTATAGGTGATGAAGTGTGCCCCCATTCACTGTAATCGCGTCCAGGTGCATTGTGGCATTTGAATACATTGACTTACTTGCTCGTAACAGACTGATAATAGCAACGGCTAAGTGTTCTTCCGTCTGTCAAGTCTTTCGTCTGATGCAGCTCTTTAGTATCGTCTGTCTTTGCTTCGTCTGTATGAACTCAATGAAGTAGGCATAGACGGAACACTCTCAGGCGAAGTAAACACAGACGAAGTAATTTGGACAATATTGGTACAGATGAAGTACTTTGGAAATTACTGGTACAGACGAAGTAACTCTATAAGAGGCACGCACAGACAGAATAGCTTTTCAGATGAAGTAAACATAGACGAACACCTCAGATGAATCAAGTATAGACGGAATAAGAATTCTTGCGTCTTAATCCCTTCATTTGAGCTTCCATAAGACACGAGACGCGTCCCTGAGTATTTTTGCCGCAAGAGTTTCGTCTGTTGCAGCTTGGTTCGTCTGATGAGGTCGCGTTTGACAGCGTGGCCACTGCAACCTAAGTGTTCTTCTGTGAGATTGTATCTGCTTGTGATTCAGCACTCTTGTTCCGTCTGTGAGCTCTTGCGTCTGATACAGCTTGGTTTCGTCTGTACTTGTATTTTGTTCCGTCTGTGACATCTTTCACAGACGATACTTCATATGATGCTCTCAGACGATACTTCTGATGCAAGCCTTGAGAGAATTTGCACGAATTGGACAGACTTTCATGCTTTAATGGGGTTCTTTCGTCTTATGTCCATAGGCTTTTCTTCCAAGCTTCTCTCTTCTCTTCAATTAACCTACAATTGACAAGAAAAAGGGTAAAATGACTTAAAAACAAAGGAAAATCTTATAAAACTAACAAAACACTAAATCAAAGACTAACATTAGACAAATATGATATTTTTACTGTTTTCTTGCCTAAACTATGACTAAACATACTGAAACTAGATGGAAATGGACTGAAAACACCTTAGAAAACATGTATAATTTAGCACTTATCACAACCCCAAACTTAAAGCTTTGCTTGTCCTCAAGCAAACATAGATTTCATCATTACAGAGGTTAATAAGCATAGTATAACACTGAACTCAACAGCCAATGACAATTCATTATGCAATTCTTGACTCCCTAAGCCAACTCAATTTATCCATGAAAGTTGAACATGAACTCAACATTTTTAAGAACTGCATAATTCATCAGACATAAGCAATCAACCATAGATTGGCATGAAAATATGTAATTTAGTCAACATCAAACAATCCCTCTCCAGTTAAGTGTTTGCCCTCAAGCTCTCAAGTGTTTTGGGTTTGTGTTTCTCTCAATATTACCAATCAGAAGGTCAGTTACCATAGGCTTGCAATAGCTCTCAAAATCTCCACTGCCTTCAAAAAGAAATTGGCCAATCAAAAGGTCTTTTTCAAGGTTGTAATGGGGCTTAGGTAAAGGTGGGTTAGAAGAGAAAGGTACTAGCTAAAAATCAAAGGAACTTAAAGAGTAAAAGTTAGAACCTATATGATATGCATGAGTTAATATGGTCAGACGAAATTAGTTATGGACAGACGAATGATGGTCAGACGAATGATGGTCAGACGAAAGATTAACAACTCATGAAACCACTTTGTTTTCTTTTCTTGCTTTATTTCTTTCGTTCTTTAACTGCATTTTCTTCTGTTTCCTTTTCTTCCTTTCTTTTGTTTTTCTTCATTTTCACTGTATCCCCTCTGTGCCAGTATCGTCTGAGCATTTAGTCTGATGATTTCGTTTGTAGGCTTACAGATGATGCCCACAGACGATACTTACAGAGACCAATGAGGATACTATGTTCTCTTTTCTTCCTTTGTTTCTTTTCTTTCTTTTTCTTTCTTTTCAATTTTTCTTGTTTTTCTCTTTATTTTTCTTGAGTGGTCTCACTAATTGCCATCACATGAATGAAAATAAAAATAAAAGTTTTGTATGGTATGCATGAAAAACAGAGAATGCTCAAAAAAAAGAAAAATTACTCTATACTACAAAATGTCACCACTATCTAGACCCAACAATGCTTCCGTCTGTAGTCATAGCAGACGATGCATTCAACCCCAAACTTAGAATTTTGACTTGTCCTCAAGTCAACAACACATGCACCCAAAATTCAACCCCAAACTTAATCTTGAAACCTATTATCTAAGCAAAGAAACCAATACTCTTTAAGTTCCAGTGAT
This sequence comes from Hylodesmum podocarpum, assembly GCA_026586105.1. Classification (NCBI taxonomy): domain Eukaryota; kingdom Viridiplantae; phylum Streptophyta; class Magnoliopsida; order Fabales; family Fabaceae; genus Hylodesmum; species Hylodesmum podocarpum. The sequence continues at coordinate 337,258 of JALJEV010000519.1, read as the reverse complement.
AGGACCATTGGTTTTTCACTTGTATAGGCTTGTAATGAGCTCAAGTATCCAAGAAGGAAAGGGTTCATCAAGGCTCAAAGGGCTAGCAATGGATAATGTCAAGGTTAAGGCTTATTTGGCTCGAGGCTACAAGAAAGAAAATTGCCTTTATCATTTGGGTCCAATTCTAATTGTATGCAATTTTGACCAAGAGTTAGAGCAAGTTCTAGAACAAAACACTTCAGTTGGTATTACACTCAAGAATAGATCATGTTGGAGGCTCAAATTCTTATCCAGGATTAATAATTGCTTTAACATTGCTAAATTCATCAATCATGTCAATCTTGAAAATTGTCATGCTAGAATTCTCATACAGTATCTCTTCAAATAATTGAGAAGCATGCAACTTTGTCACAGAACCTCAAATTGAACCTAAGTGCCAAAAATTACACAGTTCATTCTACTGGACTACAGAGTCAATATTATACCAATGAAATAAACCTCTATAAGATGGTGCAACCAAGAAGGAGGGTACTCTAAACAATCATCAATCAACAATTATAACAGTAGAGTATAAGAACACTCCCTGTTGAAGACCAGCCACGATATTCACAGAGTATGCAGCAAGTGCCAATTTCCATGTGTTGTCCAACAGTGCTCAGACGCTAAAAATTTACAGTCATCAAAATGAACTAAACACAGCAAAATATTAGTCTGATAAATGAAAAACAAGGACGCGGGGAATGGAAAAATTAATGCAAATTCACTTGTAATGTGAGATAGTAGGGTGAGAATTAATGGGGAGCGGGATTGGTCTTTTAGAAATTCACAAACACTAGGCTTCCGTCTGTGACCAATCATCAGACGAAGCCTCTGTATCGTCTGTGCACAAGCATCAGACGAAACCTCAGTATCGTCTGTGCAAGTATTGTGAGCACAATAGCTAACAGACGCAGCTTTAGTATCGTCTGTGAACAAGGTATCAGACGAAACCTCTGTATCGTCTGTGAACAAGCATCAGACGAAATTTCAAAGTCTCCCACTAGTGTCACTTCACCTCACACTTTCTCTAATTTCATATCAACTCAAGGCACTGTAATTTCAAGTGTTTATTCCTATAACTACTGTCTATTAACAACTCAAGAATCAGATTTATTCTACTGTATTATGTATTTGCACTTCTAATCTAATATTCAAATTCTATTTTTTTTTTTTGTTTTCCTAACCTTTGAACTATTCACAAGTATATCACAGTGAGAAGTTACAGAAAACTTCTCTTAATTGGATGGGTTGCCTCCCACCAAGCGCTTCTTTAGGATGTCATTAGCTTGACATGTGACTTGGCCCTGTCACCGAGGGTCATGAAGTTCAACAGAGGACCTTTCCTTTTCACGTTTATCTAGAGGCTTATTCATGACCACCTTTTCTACTGCCCGTGGTTGTTGCATAAATGAAGAATGTAATGTGTTGATTTCCATAGCAGTTGAAAAATCCTTAACTTCATCTTGTTCACTTTCAAAACTAGAAGTATCAAAATTTTCCTCCTCTGTTATGAAGTTAAGGTTTTCACTATCAAAAATCTCTTGCACTATGGGGTCCAACACATCAATCATCATGCATTGAGATCTCTCAGCTGGGAACTTCATAGCATCAAAAATGTTAAACTTCACCTTCTCATCATCTATCCTTAAGATTAATTCACCTTTTGCCACATCTATAAGAGTTCTGCCCGTGGCTAGGAATGGCCGCCCCAAAATAATTGGAATTTCTGCATCGGCTTCCATGTCTAATACCACAAAATCTGCAGGAAATACGAATTTATCCACCTGCACCAAGAGATCTTCTGCTACTCCATAGGGCTTCTTGGTGGATCTATCCGCTAATTGCAATGTCATCATGGTGGGCTGAACATCTTGTATATTTAATTTTCGAAGCACAGAAAGAGGCATTAAGTTTATGCTAGCTCCCAGATCAATCAATGCCTTGCCAACTGGAACATCCCCTATAGAACAAGGGATAGTGAAGGGACCTCTATCTCTCAGCTTCTGGGGTAGTTTCCTTTGGATGATGGCACTACACTCTTCGGTCATGGCTATTGTTTCATCATCCAAAAGCATCCTCTTATTAGAGAGGATCTCCTTCATAAACTTAGCATAAGAAGGCATCTTCTGCAAGGCTTCAGAGAATGGAATATTTATCCTCAAATTCTTCAAGATATCAAAGAACTTGGCAAACTGCTTATCATCATTTGCCTTCTTTAGTCTTTGAGGATATGGAAGCTTGCAGTAGGGAGATATGTGCTCATGCTGACCAGCCTCTTGTAGAATTTGCCTCTTTGTCTTTATTGGTGAATCCTCCTTTTCATTGATCACTGCAGGTGTAGGTGGCTGTTCATCCTTCTTTTCTGCAGTATCTTCTTCTACCACCACTGAATCACCCTTCAATTCTGCAGTTTCACTTCCCAACATTCTACCACTCCTTGTGGTAATGGCCTTACATTGCTCTTTTGGATTTACCACAGTGTCACTTGGTAAATTCCCTTGGCTCCTAACTGCAATTTGCTTGGACAGCTGTCCAATTTGTGACTCCAAGTTCCTAATAGAGGCATCTTGGTTTGTGAACATGGATTCAGTCCTCTGCATGAAGGACATGAACATGCTTTCCAGATTTGCTGAGCCTTCTCTAGGAGCATTCACATTGGCTGCTGGAGCATTCCTTGGCTGGTTGTGTTGGATTTTGGCCTGATTTGGATTGAAAGGGAGGTTTAGTGGCTGGTTCTGGTTGTAATATTGGTTAGATGAGGATGTTTGGTTTTGATGCTGGCTGAAATTTGGGTTATATGGCAGATTTTGGTTGAAAGGTGGTCTTTGGTTGAAGGCTGGTTTGAAGTTTTGATCATAGGAAGAAGAGTTTGGTTGTAAATAGTTATTGTTCCTGTAGGACAGATTTGGGTGGTTCCTATTGTGAGAATTGTAGTTGTTTGTGTTAGGATAGTTGTTACCTTGAGGATTCCCCATGTAATTCACTTGAGGTTGATCCTCAGCAGTAGCTCCTAAACTTTCACAGCATTCAATTGGATGTCCTCCACCACAATATTCACAAGTTACCGGAGAAGCCTGGACTGCGTTCAACTGGACTGCTTGTAGTTGTTTCATGATTTGGTCCACTTTCTGAGTTAGCAACTTGTTCTGAGCAAGCAATGCATCATTGGCTCCCAGCTCCATCATACCTCTTCTCTCCCCATAGAATTCACTAGGAGGAGCATCATATCTGTTGGAAGCCATGGTTTCTATTATCACCCTTGCTTCTGTAGCATCCTTCTTTCTCAATGAACCTCCAGCAGATGCATCTACAAGTAGTCTTGTATGAGACTTCAGCCCATTGTAGAAGATGTGAATCTGCTGCAAGTCAGAGAAACCATGATGAGGACATCTCCTCAGCAAAGACTTGAATCTCCTCCATGCTTCACTGATAGATTCTCCCTCTCTTTGCTTGAAACAAGAGATCTCAGCTCTGAAATAGTTGTATTTCTCAGGTGGAAAGTACTGAGCCAAGAATGAGTTGACTAAGTCATCCCATGTGGTGAAATAGCCATGTGGAAAGCTTTGCAACCACATCTTTGCCTCTCCTTTCAAAGAAAACTCACATAATCTCAGTCTAATGGCATCGTCCGGCACTCCATTCATCTTGATAGTTCCACAAATCTGCAGGAAATTGTGCACATGTTGGTTCGGGTCCTCTTCCTCTAATCCTCCAAACTGTTCTTGTCTTATCAATTGTGTAAGAGCTGGTTTTATCTCAAAGTTGTTGGCTGCTATAATAGGTGGTGCAATGCTGGATCCGCAGCCCATTGCATTTGGTGTATACAGCTCTTCAAGCGTCATACGCCTTGTGTTGTTATCCATATTTTCTGGTACAGTCTCGGAACCGGGCTCTTTATTTTCTTTACTTGCTTTTCGATTTCTCCTGCAAAACCTCTCAATTTCTGGTTCAAACAAGAGATCAGTTTCCTTAGCTCTTCGCATAAACCACAAATCAATAGAGACAGGGGAAACTGAAAACAAGTTCAAAGAATGAAGGAAATTAATGAAAACAAGACAAAACAGATAACTATTCAAAACAGAACAAAACACAATGAACAGACGAAACACTATATTACAGACGAAACACTATACTACAGACGAAACAACAAAATCTTGTTACAGACGAAACAAAAGGGAAATAGGTATAGACGAAACAAATAAGCTATAGTGCGATCAGACGCAACAAGTAAGAACAAAAAGAAATCAATAAGAGACAAAACGACTATAGAAAACAAAACGAAACAAGTCTGCCACAGACGAAACACTATTATCAGACGAAAGGTCAAATGGACAGACGAAACAATTATTAACAGTAAAGAAAAGAGAAGACACTTATTCTAGTGAAAATCAAAACCAATAAAAAAGAGTAAAAACAAAACAAAACACCTATAGAAAAATAGAACAAGTATGACAGACGCAACAAATAAGAACAGACGCAAGAAATACAAACAAGCCTGCTACAGACGAAACAAGTCTGCCACAGACGAAACAGTATGAAAACAAAGAAATCAAAGAAGTCAAAGATAACAAAGAAAACAGAGAAAATAAAGAATTCAATGAAAACAAAACAGAACAAATATAATCATTAACAAACAAGCAAAGAAAGAAAGAAAAATGTCCTAAGTAGCAAGCACGTTAAGACTATCGATATTCATCAATAGTCCCCGGCAACGGCGCCATAAACTTGATAGGTACTTTTTAAGTGTGTGTATGTTATGTATGTTGTCTTTCCTTGGCAAGTGTACCAGTCGTTCAAGTTTAGAATAGTGAGAGTAAGAGTTGTCGATTCCACAGGGACTATGTGTAATGAAGTATCAAATGCTTAATTTGTTTGCTATTAGGACTAACCAAAGTAATGAGCATGTGTGCTAATCTAAGTAACTCAGTAAGTGAAAAACAGTAATTGAAAGCAATAGATGTTTAGGTTTCTGAATTATGAGATGAGTTAGGAAAGAGGTTCCTTCAATTCCTTCTCTACTGCAACTATTTCCTATGTTAATCAATGAATTCCAGTTAATTGGAGAAATGACTTTGTGATACCATAGACTAAGCCTATCCCTAGGTGATTAGTCCTATTGAATGTTCACTATAGATCCTAATTCCTTAGGCAAGAACAGCAATACATTCAAGAAGCGAAACAGATAAAGTCATAAAATCCCATAGCATGCAAGTTCTATCCCTAGACTCATGCAAAACTATAATGATGCACTTCCTCTTCTACTTCAATCATCAATCTTCCGAAGGTATAATTGACACAAGATACAAATTCTCAAAATGCAGTTCAATTCACTCAAGCAGTAGATATCCCTATCACTAATTGAATTGCATGAATCAAATCTCAAGAATCAGCATTAAGCAAGGAAGGAATCAATCAATCACTGAAATTACAATTGAATTATCATAGGAATGTCATTACAAGTAGTCCAGAACTGAATTCCCCTTTTCCTAACCTAGAAGTTTAGCCTAACATGGAAAAGGTAAAAGAAAGAAAGAAAATAGAATTCAAAACCGAGAAGCACTCCATGAATAGTGAATTCTTGCTTCCGCAAGCTTCAATTCTTCAAGAAACTTCAAGATCTTGATGGAGAAGGATGGAGAACGAAGATGGAGAGAAGAGAGAAAAACGAGAAGTGTGCAGAGGAAGCTTAACCAGAAAAACTGAATTATCAAAATCCCTTTTTCGCGCCCAATACTTCCTTTTATAGGTGATGAAGTGTGCCCCCATTCACCGTAATCGCGTCCCGGTGCATTGTGGCATTTGAATACATTGACTTACTTGCTCGTAAATGCATCGATAATAGCAACGGCTAAGTGTTCTTCCGTCTGTCAAGTCTTTCGTCCGATGCACTCTTTAGTATCGTCTGTCTTTGCTTCGTCCGTATGAACTCAATGAAGTAGGCATAGACGGAACACTCTCAGGCGAAGTAAACACAGACGAAGTAATTTGGACAATATTGGTACAGATGAAGTACTTTGGAAATTACGGCACGCACGAAAGTAACTCTATAAGAGGCACGCACGACAGAATAGCTTTTCGATGAAGTAAACATAGACGAACACCTCAGATGAATCAAGTATAGACGGAATAAGAATTCTTGCGTCTTAATCCCTTCATTTGAGCTTCCATAAGACACGAGACGCGTCCCTGAGTATTTTTGCCGCAAGAGTTTCGTCTGTTGCAGCTTGGTTCGTCTGATGAGGTCGCGTTTGACAGCGTGGCCACTGCAACCTAAGTGTTCTTCTGTGAGATTGTATCTGCTTGTGATTCAGCACTCTTGTTCCGTCTGTGAGCTCTTGCGTCTGATACAGCTTGGTTTCGTCTGTACTTGTATTTTGTTCCGTCTGTGACATCTTTCACAGACGATACTTCATATGATGCTCTCAGACGATACTTCTGATGCAAGCCTTGAGAGAATTTGCACGAATTGGACAGACTTTCATGCTTTAATGGGGTTCTTTCGTCTTATGTCCATAGGCTTTTCTTCCAAGCTTCTCTCTTCTCTTCAATTAACCTACAATTGACAAGAAAAAGGGTAAAATGACTTAAAAACAAAGGAAAATCTTATAAAACTAACAAAACACTAAATCAAAGACTAACATTAGACAAATATGATATTTTTACTGTTTTCTTGCCTAAACTATGACTAAACATACTGAAACTAGATGGAAATGGACTGAAAACACCTTAGAAAACATGTATAATTTAGCACTTATCACTTATCCTAAGTAAAAATCAAAACCGATTCAAAGAATAAAAACAAAACAAAACAAAATAAAGCAGATTCAAAGAATAAAAGAAATTACTGAAAACAGAATGAAACACCTATAGAAACGAAACGGAACAAATCAAGCTACTGAGAAAACAAATCACCACACGAATTTAAACAAGTATAATTATTAACAACAATCAAAGAAAGAAAAAAAAAATGTCCTAAGTAGCAAGCACGTTAAGACTATCGATATTCATCAATAGTCCCCGGCAACGGCGCCATAAACTTGTTGACTATTTAAAAGTATGTATATGTGTCAATCTTTCGGCAAGTGTACCGGTCGTTACAAGTTTAGAAAAGATGAGAACAGGTTGTCGAACCACAGAGACTGATTGTGAATTACCAAATGCTCAACATGCTTTGCTATTAGGACAAATCAAGGAATGAATGATGTATGTAAAACTACGTAATTATGTAATGAAAGTAATACTAGAAAACAATTAGAAAAGACAAGTAAATGTTTAAGTTTCGAAGATGATGAAATACAGTTAGGGAATTGATTCAATTGATTCTTCCTTCAAATAACTACTTCTTATGTCAATTCAGCAAATCTCACTCAATTGGAGACTAGAATTTGTGATACCGTAGACTAATCCTATCTCTAGGTCTTTAGTCATGTTGAATGCCTACTATAACTCCTAATCTCTTAGGTAAAAACAGCAATTCATTCAAGAAGCGAAACAGATAAATTCGTTACAACATCTCATAATATGCAAGTTCCATCTCTAGACTCATGCACTACTATAGTGATACACTTCCTCTCCTTCTTCAACTATTCATCTCTCGATCTCATAGTTGACACGAGATACAAATTCTCAAGACAGAGTTCAATTCAATCAAACATTAATATCTCTATTTCTATTTGAATTTCATGAATTAAATCTCAAGAATAAGCATTAAGCAGGGAAGAGATCAATCAATTCGGTGGAATCATACTTGAATTAACAGAAGAGATTCATTACAAGAATTCGAAAATCAACATTCCCATTCCTAACCGCAAAATTTAGCCTAACATGGAAATGAGAAAAGAAAGAAGCAAAACAAAATCAAACACCGAGAGAAGCTCCATAATTGCTTGATTCTTGCTTTCGCAACTCACAAGCTTCGGGAATCTCAAGTTTTGATGGAGGAAGATGGAGAATGAAAGTGGAAAAGAGAAGATTGCAAAAACTTGCAAAGGAAAGAAAAACAGAGTCACTCTAATTCAATTCTGAATCTAAAATTCTATATATCAAATTCTCTCCCTTTGTTTTCGCGCCCAAGACATCCTTTTATAGGTGAAGACATGTGCCCCCATTTACTAGAATTACGTCCAGGTGCATTGTGACAGTTTGAATACATTGACTTGCTTGATTCGACAACAGTATAAATCGCTAACAAATTATTGCTTTCGGTGATGAAGCTCGCTTTCGTCGATGAAACCTTCAATTGATTCCTTGAGACAATACTTGATTAATACCCTCGGCGATACTGAGATGACTACGACTTTCATTTACTTTGCTTTGCAAGTCTCGAGAAGTGCACAAATTGAACAATCTTTCATGCTAAGTGTTCTTCCGTCTCGTGAGATCTTTCGTCGATGAAGCTCGGTTTAAATCGATGCGATTGCGTCCGAGGCTTGATGCTTGTTTCGTCTGTTGACGCAACAGACGATACTCACGGGTGCCTTTCACAGATGATACAGACGATCCCCCCTGGATGATTCTTACAGACGATTCCTCCACAGACGATACATATGATATGATGAGCTCGCTTTCGTCTGATGAGCTTGGTTTCGTCTGATGCTGTTCTGCTTCGTCTGCTGAGCTTGGTTTCGTCTGATGCTGGTTGCTTGTTCCATCTGTTGCTTCCTCAGACGATACCATAGATGACTCTCACAGACGATGCTATAGACGATATTCTCGGATGATTCTTACGGAGACGATACCATTTGCATTTAATTTGATGCAAGCCTCGAGAAATTTGCACGAATTGGACGGGCCTTCATGCTCCAATGGAGTTTCTTCGTCTTATGTCCACGGGCTTTCCTTCCAAGTTTCCATCTTCTCTTCAATCAACCTACAATTAAAAGAACAAAGGATAAAATGACTTAAAAACATAAGAAAATCCTATAAAACTAGCAAAACACTAAATCAAAGACTAACACTAGACGAATATGATATTTTTACTGTTTTCTTGCCTAAACTATGACTAAACATACTGAAAATTGGGTGGAAATGGACTGAAAACACCTTGGAAAACATGTATAATTTAGCACTCATCACAACCCCAAACTTAAAGCTTTGCTTGTCCTCAAGCAAATATAGATTCCATCATTACAGAGGTTAATAAGCATAGTATAACACTGAACTCAACATCCTTTGAAAATTCATTATGCAATTCTTGACTCCTAAGTCATCTCAATTTATCTATGAAAGTTGAACATGAACTCAACATCCTCAAGAATTGTACGGTTCATCACACATAAGCAATCAACCGTAGATTGGCATGAAAATATGTAATTTAGTCAACATCAAACAATCCCTCTCCAGTTAAGTGTTTGCCCTTAAGCTCTCAAGTGTTTTGGGTTTGTGTTTCTCTCAATATTACCAATCAGAAGGTCAGTTACCATAGGCTTGCAATGACTCTCAAAATCTCCACTGCCTTCAAATAGAAATTGGACAATCAAAAGGTCTTTTCAGGGTTGTAATGAGGCTTAGGTAAAGGTGGGTTGAAAGAAAAAGGTACTAGTTAAAGATCAAAGGAACTTAAAGAGTAAAAGTTACAACCTATATGATATGCATGAGTTAATATGGTCAGACGAAATTAATTATGGACAGACGAATGATGGTCAGACGAAAGACTAACAACTCATGAAACCACTTTGTTTTCTTTTCTTCCTTTATTTCTTTTGCTCTTAATTTGCATTTTCTTTTGCTTCTGTTTCTTTCTTTTATTTTCTGATAGCTTTTGCTATTTTCTTTTCTTCTTTTTTTTTTTTTCTTTTCTTTTTCCTTTTTCTCTCTTTCCAGTTTCTGATTTTCCTCTTTATTTTTGCCCTTCGCTTTTCTTCAGTGGTCTCACTAATTGCCAGCACATGAAGAAAAATAAAAATTTTGTAAGGTATGCAAGTATGCACTATACTACAAAATGTCACCAATATCCAGACCAAACAATGCTTCCGTCTGTAGTCATAGCAGACGATACATTCAACCCCAAACTTAGAAATTTGACTTGTCCTCAAGTCAACAACACATGCACCCCAGAATTCAACCCCAAACTTAATCTTGAAACCTATTATCTAAGCAAAGAAACCAATACTCTTTAAGTTCCAGTGATGGGACCATTGGTTTTTCACTTGTTTAGGCTTGTAATGAGCTTAAGTATCCAAGAAAGGAAGGGTTAATTCAGGCTCAAAGGGACTAGCAATGGATAATTTGAAGGTTAATGCTTATTTGGCTCGAGGCTACAAGAAAGAGAATTGCCTTTATCATTTGTGTCCAATTCTAATTGTATGCAATTTTGACCAAGAGCTAAAGCAAGTTCTAGAACAGAACACTTCAGATGGTATAACACTCAAGAATAGAACATGTTGGAGGCCCAAATTCTTATCCAGGATTAATCATGCTTTAACATTGCTAAATTCATCAATCATGTCAATCTTGAAAATTGTCATGCTAGAATTCTCATACAATATCTCTTCGAATAATTGAGAACATGCAACTTTGTCACAGAACCTTAAGTTGATCCTAAGTGCCAGAATATGCATAACTTATTCTACTGAACTACAGAGTCAATGTTATACCAATGAATTAAACCTCTATAAGATGATGTAACAAAATAGTTAAAACAGTAGAGTATAAGAATGCTCCCTGTTGAAGACCAGCCATGATATCCAAAGGTTCTGCACCAAGTGCCAATTTCCATGTGTTTCCCAACAATGCTCAGACGCTAAAAATTCAAAAATGGTCAAAATGAACTAAACACAGTAAAATAACAGTATGATAAATGAAAAACAAGGACGCTGGGGATGGAAAAATCAACTCAAAATTACTTGACTGTAAGATGGTGGGGTGAGAACTGATGAAGAGTGGGAATGCTGGCTTAGAAATTAACACGTATTAGGCTTCCGTCTGTGAACAAGCATCAGACGAAACCTCAGTATCGTCTGTGCACAAGCATCAGACGATACCTCAACATTATTTGTGCTACTTCAGACGAAGCCTCAAAATCTCCCACTAATGTGATGACACCTCTCCCCTTCTCTTATTTCTCTTGGGAATTTACAAGTGCCAGGATTCCGTCTGTGAGCAAGCATCAGACGAAACCTCAAAAGTCTGCTTCCGTCTGTGAACAAGCATCAGACGAAATCTCAGTATCGTCTGTGCCTCTTACTCTTGCTATTCGTGCCTAGGCGTTTGTAATGACGGAATACTCAAAATGCTCCTCGACAAACCTCACTAATTTTATTGCACCTCGCACTTTCTCTTATTTCTTATCAACTCAAGACACTGTAATTTCAACTATTTATTCCTAAATCTACTGTTTATCACTAAAAAAAAATCAAATTTATTAGCAAGTATAACACAGAAACGAAAAGTTATAGAAAACTTCTCTTAGTTGGGTGGGTTGCCTCCCACCAAGCGCTTATTTACTGTCATTAGCTTGACATGTGGCTTGACCCTATCAAGGAGGGTCTTGAAGTTCCACAGAGACCTGATCCTTCGCAAAATTATCTCCCAGATACGGCTTGACTCTTTGGCAGTTCACCTTGAATTCACTGGAATTTTCGAGGTTTTCTAAAGTAATTGCACCATGTGGAAATACTTCTTTTACAGCAAATGGACCAGACCATCTAGACTTTAGTTTTCCCGGAAATAACCTTAATCTAGAGTTATAAAGCAGCACTAGTTGGCCCGGGTAAAACTCTCTTCGTCTGAGCTTACGATCGTGCCATAACTTTGTTCTTTCTTTGTAAATCTTGGCGTTTTCGTATGCTTGCAGTCTAAGTTCTTCCAACTCATGGAGTTGGTATCGTCTGTTCTCACTGCTTGAGTGAGAGTCAGAGTTGAGGTATTTTAAGGCCCAGTATGCCTTATGCTCTTGTTCCACGGGCAAGTGGCATGCTTTTCCATAAACCATTTGAAATGGTGTCATGCCAATGGGAGTTTTATAAGCTGTCCTATATGCCCAAAGAGCATCATTTAGTCTTTTTGACCAATCTTTTCGGGACAAACTTACAGTTCTTTCTAAAATCTTTTTAATCTCCCTATTCACTAGCTCTGCTTGCCCACTGGTTTGGGGGTGATATGGTGTTGCAATTTTATGCTTCACCCCTAACCTCTTAAGGACTCTCTCCAAATGCTTATTGCAAAAATGGCTTCCACCATCAGTAATGAAAGCTCTAGGGACCCCAAACCTAGAAAAAATGTTCCTATGGATAAATGCGTCTACTATCCTAGAGTCATTCGTCTGAGCAGAAATAGCTTCCACCCACTTAGACACATAATCAACAGCTACTAGGATGTATGTGTGGGAAAATGATGGAGGAAATGGTCCCATGAAATCCATTCCCCACACATCGAAGACCTCTATCTCTAAAATGTTGTTCAAGGGTCCTTCGTCTCTTCTAGAAATATTTCCAGTTCTTTAACATCTGTCGCAGCTTTGTACAAAGGCTTTTGCATCTTTAAAAATGGATGGCCAATACAAACCACTTTGCAAAACCTTTTTGGCTGTCCTCTCCCCATTAAAATGACCTCCGCTAGAGAATTATGACAGATGCCAAAAAAACGAGTTAACCTCTTCCTCAGGGATACATCTCCTAAGGAGTCCATCTATACCCCACTTAAACAGAAATGGCTCATCCCAAACATAATATTTTGCATCAGAAAACAGTTTCTTTCTTTGTTGATGCGACAAGCCAGGTGGAATATAATTGGAGACCTTAAAGTTCGCGATATCGGCCGAACCAAGGAGCGTCGATATAGCAAAGAGTGATTCGTGCGGGAAGTTTTCGAAATAGGGATTTCGTTACCTTCTATTGTAGCATGATTTAACCTTGAAAGGTGATCCGCAACTAGGTTCTCTCTTCCCTTTTTATCTCTAATTTCGATGTCAAACTCTTGTAGGAGGAGAACCCAGCGAATTAGTCTTGGTTTACTCTCATGCTTCATCAGAAGGTACTTCAAGGCCGCATGGTCTGTGTACACTATTATTTTTGAGCCAATGAGGTACGGACGGAACTTGTTCGGAGCAAATACTATGGCCAACGCTTCTTTTTCGTAGTTGAGTAATTAACTTGAGCACCATCCAAAGACTCGCTAGCATAGTATATTACTCTTACAAGTTTTTCCTTCCTCTCGTCCCAAGACAACTCCTATTGCATAATCGCTAGCATCACACATAATTTCAAAAGGTAAACTCCAACTGGAGCAAGTGATGATAGGAGCTGTTATCAACTTTTCTTTCAATGTCTCAAAGGCTCTTAGGCAGTTTTCATCAAAATTGAAGGTCACTTCCTTCACCAACAAAGTCACACAATGGTTTCGAGATTTTTGAAAAATCCTGGATGAATCGTCTCAAAAAACCAGCGTGACCCAAGAAACTTCTCACTCCTTTTACATTCACCGGGAGGAGGCACTTCTCTATCACTTCGATTTTTGCTTTGTCCACTTCTATACCATTAACAGATATTTTGTGTCCTAAGATGATACCTTCTTTCACCATGAAATGGCATTTTTCCCAGTTCAAAACAAGATTAGTTTCTTGGCATCGTTCGAGTACACAAGTCGATTTTCTAAACAGTTTTGAAAGTGGACCCAAAGACTTAAAATCATCCATAAAAATTTCGATAAACTTTTCAACCATATCCCCAAATATGGCCATCATGCATCTTTGAAAGGTAGCTGGTGCATTACATAATCCGAATGGCATTCGTCTGTACGCAAAGACCCCATAAGGACAAGTGAAAGCAGTTTTTTCTTGGTCCTTAGGGTCTACCACAATCTGGTTATACCCCGAATATCCATCCAGAAAGCAATAATAAGCATGACCAGCTAGCCTTTCTAACATTTGGTCCATAAAAGGTAAAGGAAAATGATCTTTCCTTGTTGATTCATTCAACCGTCATGTAATCTATACACATCCTCCACCCGATTCTTTGTTTCGGTGGGGATTAGCTCATTCCTCTCATTTGTAATTACAGTCATGCCCCCTTTCTTGGGAACTACTTGCACTGGACTCACCCATGAGCTATCCGAAATAGGATAAATAATTCCAGCATCAAGTAGTTTGAGGACTTCTTTGTGTACAACCTCCGTCATGATAGGATTTAAACGCCTTTGAGGTTGTATCACAGGTTTGAAATTGTCCTCAAGCGATTTTGTGCATGCAAAATGAGGGACTTATACCTTTCAAATCGTAAATCTGCCACCCAATAACGAGACTTATATTCTTTCAACCTTAAGCAACTTATCCTCTTCCTTTTTATTCAAAGAATTGCTAATGATCAGGAAGGTGTCATTCTTTTCAAGAAAAGCATACCTAAGATGAGAAGGAAGTTGCTTAAGTTCACTCTTGGAGTTCGGTTTACGTTTAAATCTCGCCATAGTAGATGTTCCGTCTGATGTTTCGTCTAATGGCTCAATGCATGATGGTGTTGATGTGTTGGTCTCTAGTGCAGCTATGAAATTCTCAACTTCTTGGTTTTCATTTTCAAAACTGGAGGAATCAAAATTTTCCTCCTCTCAAGGCGAAGTTAAAAACCTCACTTTCATAAGCATTTTCTATTATTGGTTCCAACGCATCAACACTCATACACTCGTGACTTATCGGACGGAAATTTCATGGCATCAAATATGTTAAAAGATACTTTTTCTTCATCTACTCTCAAGATGAGTTCACCTTGTGCTACATCTATCAAGACTCTGCCAGTTGCTAAGAATGGTCTTCCCAAGATGATTGGAACTTCCTTATCAGCTTCCATGTCCAGCACTACAAAGTCAGCAGGGAACACGAACTTGTCCACCTTTACCAAAAGATCCTCCACTACTCCATATGGACGTTTAGTGGAACGGTCCGCGATTGCGAGCGTCATCATGGTAGGTTGGATGTCCATGTCCCGTATATTCAATTGCCGGCACGAGAAAGAGGCATTAAATTGATACGGCTCCTAAATCTATTAAAGCTTTACCTACTGGTACTTCTCCTATGGAGCAAGGAATGGTGAAGGGCCTCTCGTCTCTCAATTTCTGAGGTAGCTTCCTCTGGATGATGGCACCGCATTCCTCTGTCATGGCTATCGTCTCATCATCATCCAGCAAAGATCCTCTTATTGACGAGAATCTCCTTCATGAATTTAGCATAAGAGGGCATCTTTTGCGGTTTGAGAAAATGGAATGTTAATTCTCAAGCTCTTCAAGATGTCGAAGAACTTAGCAAACTGCTTGTCATCATTGGCCTTCTTTAACCTTTGCGGATAGGGGAGTTTACAGTAGGGTGAAATATGTTCCGTCTGACCAGCTTCTGCTAGGATCTGTCTCTTTATTTTTCTAGGTGATGTTTTCTTTTCAGTGAGAGTTATAGGCACAGACGATTGCCTATCATTTTTCGCAGTATTATCTTCTTCTTCTTCCACCACATCTCCTTTCTCTTCTTCTTCAATTTCCTTTCCAAGTACCTTGCCACTCCTTGTAGTAATGGATTTACACTGCTCCTTTGGATTCACCACAGTGTCACTTGGCAGCTTTCCTTGAGTCCTTTCAGATAGTTGCTGGGAGAGCTGGCCAATCTGCGATTCCAAGTTCTTTATAGAAGCTTCTTGATTTGAAAACATTGATTCAGTCCTTTGCATAAAGGACATGAACATGTTCTCTAAATTTGAGGAACTTTCTCTAGGAGCAGGGTTCATGCTAGAGCTTGGTGGAGCGTTTTTAGGCTGGTTAGGTTGGAATTTAGATTGATTTGTATTGAAAGGTAGATTTTGTGGTGCATTATGGTTATAATACTGGTTAGATGAAGATGATTGGTTTTGATGCTGGTTGAAGTTTTGGTTGTATGGCATGTTTGGATTGAAAGGTGGTCTCGGGTTGAAGGATTGTTTATGATTCTGGTCATAAGAGGAAGAAGTGGGTTGTAGATAATTATTGTTCCTATATGACAGATTTGGATGGTTTCTATTGTGGGGGTTGAAGTTGTTTGTATTAGCATAAGAGTTACCTTGAGGATTTCCCATATAGTTCACTTGAGCATGTTCCTCAGCAATGGCTCCTAAACTTTCACAAAACTCTACTTGATGTCCTCCACCACAATACTCACAGACGATAGGAGGTGTTTGAACTGCATTCAACTGGACCACTTGAAGTTGCTTCATTATTTGGTCCATCTTTTGATTCATCAGCTTGTTTTGAGCTAACAAAGCATCATTAGCTCCAAGCTCGATCATACCTCTTCTTTCACCATAGAAATCACTGGGAGCATCATAGCGGTTTGACGCCATGGTCTCAATGATCATTCTTGCTTCTTGCGCATCCTTCTTTCTTAATGAACCTCCAGCAGACGCATCCACTAGAAGTCTTGTATGCGTCCGTAGTCCATTATAGAAGATATGGACTTGTTGCAAATCAGAGAATCCATGATGAGGGCATCTTCTTAATAAGGACTTAAATCTCCTCCATGCCTCACTGATAGACTCTCCATCTTTTTGTTTGAAGCAAGAAATCTCTGCTCTGAAATAGTTGTATTTCTCTGGTGGAAAGTATTGAGCCAGAAATGTGTTTACTAAGTCCTCCCAAGTGGTAAAATAACCATAAGGAAAACTTTGTAGCCACATTTTAGCTTCTCCTTTCAATGAGAACTCAAACAGTCTTAGCCTAATTGCATCGTCTGGCACTCCATTCATTTTTATTGTACCACAAATCTGAAGGAAGTTATGTACATGTTGGTTTGGGTCTTCCTCCTCTAATCCTCCAAATTGCTCTTGCCTTATCAGTTGTGTAAGAGCAGGTTTTATCTCAAAGTTGTTGGCTGCAATAATAGGTGGTGCAATGCTAGATCCGCAGCCCATTGCATTAGGAGTGTACAACTCCTCCAATGTCATGCGCCTTGTGTTGTTATCCATATTTTCTGGTATAGTCTCTGGAACAGGCTCTTTATTTTCTTTGTTTGCTTTTCGATTTCTCCTGCAAAATCTCTCAATTTCTGGTTCAAACAAGAGATCAGTTTCCTTAGCTCTTCGCATAAACCGCAAATCAAAAGAGACAGGGGAAACTGAAAACAAATTCAAAGAATGAAAGAAATTAATGAAAACAAGACAAAACAAACAACTATGTAAAACAAAACAGAATAACCCGAACAGACGAAACAAAATGAACAGATAATACCAGTATTCACAGACGGAACACTATACTACAGACGAAACAGATATGAACAAACTAATTATGAATACAAGCACTATAGAAAAACAAAACAAAAGTAGAAACAAAACAAAGAGATCAATGATGACAAAGAAAAATAGGAATTCAATGACAGACGAAACAACAAAATTTTGTTACAGACGAAACAAAAAGGGTATAAAAGGAAATAGGTATAGACGCAACAAGTAAGCTATAGTATGATCAGACGCAACAAGTAAGAACAGACGAAACAATATTAACAGACGAAAGCTCAAATGGACAGACGAAACAATTATTAACAGCAAAGAAAAGAGAAGACACTTATCCTAAGTAAAAATCAAAACCGATTCAAAGAATAAAAACAAAACAAAACAAAATAAAGCAGATTCAAAGAATAAAAGAAATTACTGAAAACAGAATGAAACACCTATAGAAACGAAACGGAACAAATCTGCTACAGACGAAACAAATCTGCCACAGACGAAACAAGTATAATTATTAACAACAATAAAAGAAAGAAAAAAAAAATGTCCTAAGTAGCAAGCACGTTAAGACTATCGATATTCATCAATAGTCCCCGGCAACGGCGCCATAAACTTGTTGACTATTTAAAAGTATGTATATGTGTCAATCTTTCGGCAAGTGTACCGGTCGTTACAAGTTTAGAAAAGATGAGAACAGGTTGTCGAACCATAGAGACTGATTGTGAATTACCAAATGCTCAACATGCTTTGCTATTAGGACAAATCAAGGAATGAATGATGTATGTAAAACTACGTAATTATGTAATGAAAGTAATACTAGAAAACAATTAGAAAAGACAAGTAAATGTTTAAGTTTCGAAGATGATGAAATACAGTTAGGGAATTGATTCAATTGATTCTTCCTTCAAATAACTACTTCTTATGTCAATTCAGCAAATCTCACTCAATTGGAGACTAGAATTTGTGATACCGTAGACTAATCCTATCTCTAGGTCTTTAGTCATGTTGAATGCCTACTATAACTCCTAATCTCTTAGGTAAAAACAGCAATTCATTCAAGAAGCGAAACAGATAAATTCGTTACAACATCTCATAATATGCAAGTTCCATCTCTAGACTCATGCACTACTATAGTGATACACTTCCTCTCCTTCTTCAACTATTCATCTCTCGATCTCATAGTTGACACGAGATACAAATTCTCAAGACAGAGTTCAATTCAATCAAACATTAATATCTCTATTTCTATTTGAATTTCATGAATTAAATCTCAAGAATAAGCATTAAGCAGGGAAGAGATCAATCAATTCGGTGGAATCATACTTGAATTAACAAGAGATTCATTACAAGAATTATGAAATCAACATTCCCATTCCTAACTGCAAAATTTAGCCTAACATGGAAATGAGAAAAGAAAGAAGCAAAACAGAAATCAAACACCAGAGAAGCTCCATAATTGCTTGATTCTTGCTTTCGCAACTCACAAGCTTCAGGAATCTCAAGTTTTGATGGAGGAAGATGGAGAATGAAAGTGGAAAAGAGAAGATTGCAAAAACTTGCAAAGGAAAGAAAAAAAAGTCACTCTAATTCAATTCTCAATCTAAAATTCTATATATCAAATTCTCTCCCTTTGTTTTCGCGCCCAAGACATCCTTTTATAGGTGAAGACATGTGCCCCCATTTACTAGAATTACGTCCAGGTGCATTGTGACAGTTTGAATACATTGACTTGCTTGATTCTGACAGCGTGGCAACTGCAACTGCAAATTATTGCTTTCGGCTGATGAAGCTCGCTTTCGTCTGATGAAACCTTCAATTGATTCCTTCAGACAATACTTCAGTTAATACCCTCAGACGATACAGATGACTACGACTTTCATTTACTTTGCTGCAAGTCTCGAGAAGTGCACAAATTGAACAATCTTTCATGCTAAGTGTTCTTCCGTCTGTGAGATCTTTCGTCTGATGAAGCTCGGTTTCGTCTGATGCAGTTGCGTCCGAGGCTTGATGCTTGTTTCGTCTGTTGACGCAACAGACGATACTCACGGGTGCCTTTCACAGATGATACAGACGATCCCCCCTGGATGATTCTTACAGACGATTCCTCCACAGACGATACATATGATATGATGAGCTCGCTTTCGTCTGATGAGCTTGGTTTCGTCTGATGCTGTTCTGCTTCGTCTGCTGAGCTTGGTTTCGTCTGATGCTGGTTGCTTGTTCCATCTGTTGCTTCCTCAGACGATACCATAGATGACTCTCACAGACGATGCTATAGACGATATTCTCGGATGATTCTTACAGACGATACCATTTGCATTTAATTTGATGCAAGCCTCGAGAGAATTTGCACGAATTGGACGGGCCTTCATGCTCCAATGGAGTTTCTTCGTCTTATGTCCACGGGCGTTGGAAGGAGTTTCAGGGGCAGGGAGGTTGATAATCTCCACACGCTGGGAGAAGGAAACTAGGGATTCATTGTAAGAAGCATTAGTGGTATCAAATGGTAGCTTGATTACCAATATAGTTATCCAGATATTTTCATCATGATTTATTAGAAGCTTTGCGAACTCAATGGTGGAGACAAGATGACCGACTCCAGGGAAAGGGATGAACACCAGCCTTGCTGCTTTCTTCATAGAGAATGACTCAACACGACTCTCTCTGTGGACTTGTAATCGATGTCACTATAGATTAAACTCTCAAGTCTTTATATTTGAAATGGTTACGTAACCGATTAGTCCATGTCTAAGTCTTTGCTAATATAGAAATATATTTTGATAAAAAACTTGTGGACAACATTTCTTTATGATGAAATTATCACACTCGTCTTTTTCTGGACTTTCAGTGCTCTGACTGATGCTCTTAAGTTTCTCGCAGCAGTGGGAAAAGAATCATTTCTTTATTAGTGCCTAGTCATAAACTTATAGAAAACGAAATCTATGTTTAAATGCATGTATACTACTGAAAACATGCAGTCATCATTCAAGCATAAAACATCACAAAAACAAAACATTAAATTGACAAGTACTGTTGCATTTCAATCTCAAGGCACCATCCAGTGTGCACATCCATGATAGAACTACTTTAGCTCTTTGAAATGGCCGTGTCGCGTTTTATGTACAGAAACGACGAGAGAAGCGAAGAATGTAAATAAATTCCTACATTTAGTATGTGATTACACTACCTTACCTTCATTGGCATGGGAAGTAGGCCCCACTACCATTTTTGAATTTTATTACTTTCAGGAATTAAAATGAGGTCGCAAGATAGAGATGACTGCTCACCGAGAAAACAATTTTGAAATGCTGGTGTGATCAAAATGCATACGCTATTTAAATTTTGCAGTCATCATTTAAGAATAACACAAGTCACAAAAAATTAGACTGACAAGCACCGCTGTATTTCAATCTCAACGCATTGCACAGAGCAAAAGTATTCTTCAATCATATGTACATGTATACTACAAAGCAAAAATATTCACTATTTTTGGGCAGAGTACACTAGTAGTGCATATATATATATATATATATATATATTTTTTTTAGCATAGTGCATATATACTATAGTTGGGTAGTGAGTAGAATTATTCTGATGTAGGCTTTATTTTCTTTGTTTTTATATTTATGGGATGGGTAGCTTACTTTTGTTGTTTCTACGTAGATGTAATTGACTCTTTATTTTGATCTATTATTTTTTAATACACATGTTATATATCTTTTGATGGTTTTTAGATATGTACATAGTGTTTTTAGCCGGAGACAACTGAGATAAATTTAATTTAACTAATAAAAACTTTCATTACTACTCATCACTCTAATTATTTCTTCACAATGTTCATATTATTACAATTATTATTTCAGTTTCATTAGTACCTCTTAAATGATATCTTAATTTTATTATCGTGATCTTGATAAACGACATTGTCTTGTTTGTAAAAAGTCAAGTTGTGACCTTTTGTTTAATGATTTACATTAGAAATATTTGTGAACATTGGTTGTTTTGATAACGTCGCTAAAAGAAAGTATCGAGTTTTACCCGATTGGTTTTTCCAACCCAATTTATCGATGTATTCTTTTTACTCATGCCTTTTAAAAAAAAATTCTACATGGAATATCGAAATCGATTTCAAACTTTATTTTCACAATTTATTTCAAAAATAAAGGAATTGTTTCCCAAATACGTGCACTTGTTTTGATAAATAAAAAGGGGTGTTACACATGGTGATGTAAGTTTGAAGCTCCAATATGTCTTGTATGTCACGGTTCAAATCGTGGATGAATCTAACAATGGTTGCCTCACTTGCCTCTTGATAATCCGCCCTTAGCATGGTTAGTTCAAGGTCTTTGTAGTAGTCTTGAACACTCCTTGCATCTTGGGTTAGTCTTTGAAGCTTAACATCCAAATCTCTAGTGTAAGAGTCAGGAACAAACCTTTCGTTGAGAGCTTCTTTCAATTGAGTCCAAGAGATGATGTGTTGTCTCCTCCTTCTCATAACATTTCCTAAGACTTGGTTCCATTACACTAGGGCATAACCTTCAAACTCTAGGATGGCAAGATTCAACTTCTCCTTCTCACTCAATAAGGGATAGCATGAAAACACTTGATCCACCTTCATCATCCATTCTAGATAGCTTTCGACCCCACTCTCTCCCAAGAACTTAGGTAGCTTAATCTTAGTGTTTAATCCACCTTGCCTTGCTCCTTTTTCTTGATGATCTCTCTCAAAGTTTTGACCAAAACCTTTAGGTGTCATTCTTCCTCTATTTCTTCTCTCTTCTTCATATTCTCCAAATGCATAATCCTCATCATTGTTACTCCTACCTTCACTCCCTCTAGGTGAAACGTAGTCTCTCCTATTACTCCTTCTTCTTCCTCCACTTCTCCTCTCATAAGTCTTTCTTTCTTTTCTCTCATTCTTCTCTCTTATAGCTCTCTCAAACTTTTTTTTTTTTTATAATAACAAATTAACATTTCAATTGAAGCAAAATTGAAAAGCTAAGCACAAGAATCAAGCTCAAACCGATGTTGAAGAAGACATTGATGAAGAAAAAGCTCTAGATAGCAAATTGATGCAAGTTCTAGTGATTACCAAATGAATCACCACTGTTGGGTGTTGACTATTTAAAAGTATGTATATGTGTCAATCTTTCGGCAAGTGTACCGGTCGTTACAAGTTTAGAAAAGATGAGAACAGGTTGTCGAACCACAGAGACTGATTGTGAATTACCAAATGCTCAACATGCTTTGCTATTAGGACAAATCAAGGAATGAATGATGTATGTAAAACTACGTAATTATGTAATGAAAGTAATACTAGAAAACAATTAGAAAAGACAAGTAAATGTTTAAGTTTCGAAGATGATGAAATACAGTTAGGGAATTGATTCAATTGATTCTTCCTTCAAATAACTACTTCTTATGTCAATTCAGCAAATCTCACTCAATTGGAGACTAGAATTTGTGATACCGTAGACTAATCCTATCTCTAGGTCTTTAGTCATGTTGAATGCCTACTATAACTCCTAATCTCTTAGGTAAAAACAGCAATTCATTCAAGAAGCGAAACAGATAAATTCGTTACAACATCTCATAATATGCAAGTTCCATCTCTAGACTCATGCACTACTATAGTGATACACTTCCTCTCCTTCTTCAACTATTCATCTCTCGATCTCATAGTTGACACGAGATACAAATTCTCAAGACAGAGTTCAATTCAATCAAACATTAATATCTCTATTTCTATTTGAATTTCATGAATTAAATCTCAAGAATAAGCATTAAGCAGGGAAGAGATCAATCAATTCGGTGGAATCATACTTGAATTAACAGAAGAGATTCATTACAAGAATTCTGAAATCAACATTCCCATTCCTAACTGCAAAATTTAGCCTAACATGGAAATGAGAAAAGAAAGAAGCAAAACAGAAATCAAACACCAGAGAAGCTCCATAATTGCTTGATTCTTGCTTTCGCAACTCACAAGCTTCAGGAATCTCAAGTTTTGATGGAGGAAGATGGAGAATGAAAGTGGAAAAGAGAAGATTGCAAAAACTTGCAAAGGAAAGAAAAACAGAGTCACTCTAATTCAATTCTGAATCTAAAATTCTATATATCAAATTCTCTCCCTTTGTTTTCGCGCCCAAGACATCCTTTTATAGGTGAAGACATGTGCCCCCATTTACTAGAATTACGTCCAGGTGCATTGTGACAGTTTGAATACATTGACTTGCTTGATTCTGACAGCGTGGCAACTGCAACTGCAAATTATTGCTTTCGGCTGATGAAGCTCGCTTTCGTCTGATGAAACCTTCAATTGATTCCTTCAGACAATACTTCAGTTAATACCCTCAGACGATACAGATGACTACGACTTTCATTTACTTTGCTGCAAGTCTCGAGAAGTGCACAAATTGAACAATCTTTCATGCTAAGTGTTCTTCCGTCTGTGAGATCTTTCGTCTGATGAAGCTCGGTTTAAATCGTCCGATGCGATTGCGTCCGAGGCTTGATGCTTGTTTCGTCTTGGCCCGTGACGCAACGATACTCACGGGTGCCTTTCACAGATGATACAGACGATCCCCCCTGGATGATTCTTACAGACGATTCCTCCACAGACGATACATATGATATGATGAGCTCGCTTTCGTCTGATGAGCTTGGTTTCGTCTGATGCTGTTCTGCTTCGTCTGCTGAGCTTGGTTTCGTCTGATGCTGGTTGCTTGTTCCATCTGTTGCTTCCTCAGACGATACCATAGATGACTCTCACAGACGATGCTATAGACGATATTCTCGGATGATTCTTACAGACGATACCATTTGCATTTAATTTGATGCAAGCCTCGAGAGAATTTGCACGAATTGGACGGGCCTTCATGCTCCAATGGAGTTTCTTCGTCTTATGTCCACGGGCTTTCCTTCCAAGTTTCCATCTTCTCTTCAATCAACCTACAATTAAAAGAACAAAGGATAAAATGACTTAAAAACATAAGAAAATCCTATAAAACTAGCAAAACACTAAATCAAAGACTAACACTAGACGAATATGATATTTTTACTGTTTTCTTGCCTAAACTATGACTAAACATACTGAAAATTGGGTGGAAATGGACTGAAAACACCTTGGAAAACATGTATAATTTAGCACTCATCATTGGGAAAGGCGCAGCGGAAAAACTTACGCACAAAACCTGAAAGCCTGCGTGCAAAATAAAACCTTTCCCTTGAGGGGGAAATAAGAGAACTGTAATATACGACAGTATAAAATCCCTAGGGAGCAAGGAAAATAAAATGCAAGAGCTAGAGGAACACCAATATTTTAACGTGGAAACCCCCAATGAGAGGGACAAAAACCACGGGACCAAGTCCAGAAAAATATCCACTCCTATCATTGCATCATTCTGAGCCGGTCGCCAAGTCGAACCATCGGCTTTGATACCACTTGTTAGGTAGCCCGGGGAGGACTACACACACATACACACACACATCTCCACAATAGTAAGATATTGTCCACTTTGGGCCCAAGCCCTCATGGTTTTGTTTTTGGACTTCCTCCAAAAGGCCTACCTCCCCTCAAACAAAGGACCACTAAACTTCCTCCCCTACAGCGGAAGTCATTTTCAATGATGGCCATTAGGGTTTCCATCACCGCGACAATTCTTGAGCTTCACATTGTCGTCGATATGCCCTAGTCCTGTACCGCCGTTCTGATAGCTCATATCAACGGCACACGCAACCTAGCCTTTCCTGCTAGGAAGACTTTCGATACAAGGGATCTCCACCAAGTAGGTTCACCTGACCTTCAATTAGATCCACTCTTATCATTACATCATTCTAAGCCGGTCGCCAAGTCGAACCATCGGCTCTAATACCACTTGTTGGGTAGCCCGGGGAGGACTACACACATATACACACACACATCTCCACAATAGTAAGATATTGTCCACTTTGGGCCCAAGCCCTCATGATTTTGTTTTTGGACTTTGTTGACTAAATTTTCAATGTCAATACTGCGGCAAGTGTACCGGTCGTTACAAGTTTAGAAATAGTGAGAAAGGATGTCGAACCACAGAGACTGATTGTGAAGTATCAAATGCTCAACATACTTGCTATTAGGACGAATCAAGGAGCGAATCATGTATGTAAAACTAAGCTATTGTGTAATATTAAACAATGCACAGTAAAGTAAGGAAGACTGTAAATGTTTAAGTTTCAAAATGATGAAAACAATTAGGGAATTGGTTCAATTGATTCTTTCCTCAAGTAATTACTTCCTATGTTAATTCAGCAAATCTCACTCAATTGGAGACTAGAATTTGTGATACCGTAGACTAATCCTATCTCTAGGTCTTTAGTCATATTGAATGTTTACTAGAATTCCTAATCTCTTAGGTAAAAACAGCAAATCATTCAAGAAGCGAAACTGATAAATTCGTTACAACATCTCATAATATGCAAGTTCTATCTCTAGACTCATGCACTACTATAATGATACACTTCCTCTCCTTCTTCAACTATTCATCTCTCGATCTCATAGTTGACATGAGATACAAATTCTCAAGACAGAGTTCAATTCAATCAAACATCAATATCTCTATTTCTAATTGAAATTCATGAATTAAATCTCAAGAATAAGCATTAGGCAGGAAAGAGATCAATCAATTCGGTGGAATTATACTTGAATTACAGAAGAAATTCATTACAAGAGTTACAGAATCGAAATCCCCATTCCTAACTGCAGATTTAGCTAAACATGAAAATGAGAAAAGAACGAATTAAAACAGAAATCAAATGCAAGAGAAACTCCATAATTGTTGGATTCTTGCTCTCGCACGCTCACCAACTCAGGAATCTCAGGATTTGATGGAGGGAGAAGGAGAATGAAAGCGGAGAAGAGAAGAATAAGAGAAACTTGAAAAAGAGAGAAAAACAGAGTATGAAATGTTAGTTATTCATTTCTAATTCGAATCCTCCCGTTTTCGCGCCCAAGACATCCTTTTATAGCAGATGAAGTGTGCCCCCATTTACTGTAATTACGTCCAGGTGCATTGTGACAGTTTGAATGCATAGACTTGCTTGATTCTGACAGCGTGGCAGCTGCAACTGCAAGTTATTGCTTTCGTCTGATGAAACCTTCATATCGTCTGTCTTTGCTTCGTCTGTCTTTTGCTTCGTCTGTCTTTTGCTTCGTCTGTCTTTTTGCTTCGTATCGTATGAAATAGGCAGAAGTCAGAACGCTCTCATACGAAGTAAGCACAGACGAAGTGACTTAGAAAATATGGTACAGACGAAGTACTTTGGAGACTACTGGTACAGACGAAGTAACTCCATAAGAGGCACGCACAGACAGAATAGCTTTTCAGATGAAGTAAACATAGACGAACAACTCAGATGAATCAAGTATAGACGGAATAAGAATTCTTGCGTCTTAATCCCTTCATTTGAGCTTCCATAAGACACGAGACGCGTCCCTGGGTATTTTTGCCGCAAGAGTTTCGTCTGTTGCAGCTTGG
The DNA here is from genome assembly GCA_026586105.1 of Hylodesmum podocarpum. Classification (NCBI taxonomy): domain Eukaryota; kingdom Viridiplantae; phylum Streptophyta; class Magnoliopsida; order Fabales; family Fabaceae; genus Hylodesmum; species Hylodesmum podocarpum. Next base: position 310,554 of record JALJEV010000519.1, on the reverse strand, counting down.
TTCGTCTGATGAAGTCGCGTTTGACAGCGTGGCCACTGCAAGCTAAGTGCTCTTCTGTGAGATTGTATCTGCTTGTGATTCAGCACTCTTGTTCCGTCTGTGAGCTCTTGCGTCTGATACAGTTTGGTTTCGTCTGTACTTGTATTTTGTTCCGTCTGTGACATCTTTCACAGACGATACTTCCTATGATGCTCTCAGACGATACATCTGATGCAAGCCTTGAGAGAATTTGCACACATTGGACGGGTCTTCATGCTCCAATGGGGTTCTTTCGTCTTATGTCCGTGGGCTTTTCTTCCAAGTTTCTCTCTTCTCTTCAATTAACCTACAACTGACAAGAAAAAGGGTAAAATGACTTAAAAACAAAGGAAAATCTTATAAAACTAACAAAACACTAAATCAAAGACTAACATTAGACAAATATGATATTTTTACTGTTTTCTTGCCTAAACTATGACTAAACATACTGAAACTAAATGGAAATGGACTGAAAACACCTTAGAAAACATGTATAATTTAGCACTTATCACAACCCCAAACTTAAAGCTTTGCTTGTCCTCAAGCAAACATAGATTTCATCATTACAGGGGTTTATATGCATGATATAACACGGAGCTCAACAGCCACTGAAAACTCATTATACAATTCTTGACTCCTTAAGCCAACTCAATTTATCCATGAAAGTTGAACATGAGCTCAACATTCTCAAGAACTGTACAATTCATCAAACATAAGCAATCAACCATAGATTGACATGAAAATATGTAATTTAGTCAACATCAAACAATCCCTCTCCAGTTAAGTGTTTGCCCTCAAGCTCTCAAGTGTTTTGGGTTTGTGTTTCTCTCAATATTACCAATCAGAAGGTCAGTTACCATAGGCTTGCAATAGCTCTCAAAATCTCCACTGCCTTCAAAAAGAAATTGGACAATCAAAAGGTCTTTTTCAAGGTTGTAATGGGGCTTAGGTAAAGGTGGATTAAAATAAAAGGTACTGGCTAAAAATCAAAGGAACTTAAAGAGTAAAAGTTAGAACCTATATGATATGCATGAGTTAATATGGTCAGACGGAATTAATTATGGACAGACGAATGATGGTCAGACGACAGATTAACAACTCATGAATGAAAATAAAAAATAAAAATTTTGTATGGTATGCATGAAAAACAGAGAATGCTCATAAAAAGAAAAATGCTCTATACTACAAAATGTCACCAATATCCAGACCCAACAATGCTTCCGTCTGTAGTCATAGCAGACGATACATTCAACCCCAAACTTAGAATTTTGACTTGTCCTCAAGTCAACAACACATGCACCCCAAAATTCCAACCCCAAACTTAATCTTGAATCCTATCGTCTAAGCAAAGAAACCACTACTCTGTAAGTTCCAGTGATAGGACCATTGGTTTTTCACTTGTTTAGGCTTGTAATGAGCTTAAGTATCCAAGAAAGAAGGGTTAAATCAGTCTCAAAGGGGCTAGCAATGGATAATGTCAAGGTTAAGGCTTATTTGGCTCAAGGCTACAAGAAAGAAAATTGCCTTTATCATCTGTGTCCAATTCTAATTGTATGCAATTTTGACCAAGAGCTAAAGCAAGTTCTAGAACAAAACACTTCAGATGGTAAAACACTCAAGAATAGAATCATGTTGGAGGCTCAAATTCTTATCCAGGATTAATAATTGCTTTAACATTGCTAAATTCATCAATCATGTCAATCTTGAAAATTGTCATGCTAGAATTCTCATACAGTATCTCTTTAAACATTTAAGAAGCATGCAACTTTGTCACAGACCCTTAAGTTGATCCTAAGTGCCAGAATATGCATAACTTATTCTACTGAACTATAGAGTCAGTATTATACCAATGAAATCAACCTCCATAAGATGATGTAACAAAATAAGGAATACATTCTAAAAAAAAATCATCATTTAACAGTTAAAATAACAGAGTATAAGAATGCTCCCTGCTGAAGACCAGCCATGATATTCAAAGGTTCTGCACCAAGTGCCAATTTCCATGTTGTTTCCTAACAATGCTTCAGACGCTAAAAATTCAAAAATGGTCAAAATGAACTAAACACAGTAAAATAACAGTATGATAAATGAAAAACAAGGACGCTGGGAATGGAAAAATTAATGCAAAATCACTTGTAATGTGAGATAGTAGAGGTGAGAATTAATGGGGAGTGGGATTGGTCTTTCAGAAATTGACAAACACTAGGCTTCCGTCTGTGATCAATCATCAGACGAAGCCTCTGTATCGTCTGTGCTCAAGCATCAGACGCAGCTTTAGTATCGTCTGTGAACAAGGTATCAGACGAAATCTCTGTGTCGTCTGTGCGCAATCATCAGACGAAATTTCAAAGTCTCCCACTAATGTCATTTCACCTCACCTTCTTTAATTTTATATCAAATCAAGGCACTGTAATTTCAAGTGTTTATTCCTATAACTACTGTCTATTAACAACTCAAGAATCAAATTTATTCTACTGTATTATGTATTTACACTTCTAATCTAATATTCAAATTCTATTTTGTTTTTGTTTTCCTAACCTTTGAACTATTCACAAGTATATCACAGTGAGAAGTTACAGAAAACTTCTCTTAATTGGATGGGTTGCCTCCCACCAAGCGCTTCTTTAGGATGTCATTAGCTTGACATGTGACTTGGCCCTGTCACAGAGGGTCATGAAGCTCAACAGAGACCTTTTCCTTTTCACAGTTATCTAGAGACTTATTCATGATCACCTTTTCTACTGCCCGTGGTTGCTGCATAAATGATGAATGTAATGTGTTGATTTCCATAACAGTTGAAAAATCCTTAACTTCATCTTGTTCACTTTCAAAACTAGAAATATCAAAATTTTCCTCCTCTGTTATGAAGTTAAGGTTTTCACTATCAAAAACCTCTTGCACTATGGGATCCAACACATCAATCATCATGCATTGAGATCTCTCAGCTGGGAACTTCATAGCATCAAAAATGTTAAACGTTACCTTCTCATCATCTATCCTTAGGATTAATTCACCTTTTGCCACATCTATAAGAGTTCTGCCCGTGGCTAAGAATGGCCGCCCCAAAATAATTGGAATTTTTGCATCGGCTTCCATGTCTAATACCACAAAATCTGCAGGAAATACGAATTTATCCACCTGCACCAAGAGATCTTCTGCTACTCCATAGGGCTTCTTGGTGGATCTATCTGCTAATTGCAATGTCATCAAAGTAGGCTGAACATCTTGTATATTCAATTTTCGAAGCACAGAAAGAGGCATTAAGTTTATGCTAGCTCCCAGATCAATCAATGCCTTGCCAACTGGAACATCCCCTATAGAGCAAGGGATAGTGAAAGGACCTCTATCTCTCAGCTTCTGAGGCAGTTTCCTTTGGATGATGGCACTACACTCTTCAGTCATGGCTATTGTTTCATCATCCAAAAGCACCCTCTTATTAGAGAGGATCTCCTTCATAAACTTGGCATAAGAAGGCATCTTCTGCAAGGCTTCAGAGAATGGAATATTTATCCTCAAATTCTTCAAGATATCAAAGAACTTGGCAAACTGCTTATCATCATTTGCCTTCTTTAGTCTTTGAGGATATGGAAGCTTGCAGTAGGGAGATATGTGCTCATGCTGACCAGCCTTTTGTAGAATTTGCCTCTTTGTCTTTATTGGTGAATCCTCCTTTTCATTGATCACTGCAGGTGTGGGTGGCTGTTCATCCTTCTCTTCTGCAGTATCTTCTTCTACCACCACTGAATCACCCTTCAATTCTACAGTTTCACCTCCCAACACTTTACCATTCCTTGTGGTAATGGCTTTACATTGCTCTTTTGGATTTACCACAGTGTCACTTGGTAAATTCCCTTGGCTCCTATCTGCAATTTGCTTGGACAGCTGTCCAATTTGTGACTCCAAGTTCCTAATAGAGGCATCTTGGTTTGTGAACATGGATTCAGTCCTCTGCATGAAGGACATGAACATGCTTTCCAGATTTGCTGAGCCTTCTCTAGGAGCATTCACATTGGCTGCTGGAGCATTCCTTGGCTGGTTGTGTTGGATTTTGGCCTGATTTGGATTGAAAGGGAGGTTTTGTGGCTGATTCTGGTTGTAATATTGGTTAGATGAGGATGTTTGGTTTTGATGCTGGCTGTAATTTTGGTTATATGGCAGATTTTGGTTGAAAGGTGGTCTTTGGTTGAAGGCTGGTTTGAGGTTCTGATCATAGGAAGAAGAGTTTGGTTGTAAGTAGTTATTGTTCCTGTAGGACAGATTTGGGTGGTTCCTATTGTGGGAATTGTAGTTGCTTGTGTTAGGATAGTTGTTACCTTGAGGATTCCCCATATAATTCACTTGAGCTTGATCCTCAGCAGTAGCTCCTAAACTTTCACAGCATTCAATTGGATGTCCTCCACCACAATATTCACAAGTTACCGGAGAAGCCTGGACTGCGTTCAACTGGACTGCTTGTAGTTGTTTCATGATTTGGTCCACTTTCTGAGTTAGCAACTTGTTCTGAGCAAGCAATGCATCATTGGCTCCCAGCTCCATCATACCTCTTCTCTCCCCATAGAATTCACTAGGAGGAGCATCATATCTGTTGGAAGCCATGGTCTCTATTATCACCCTTGCTTCTGTAGCATCCTTCTTTCTCTAGGAACCTCCAGCAGATGCATCTACAAGTAATCTTGTATGAGACTTCAGCCCATTGTAGAAGATGTGAATCTGCTGCAAGTCAGAGAAACCATGATGAGGACATCTCCTCAGCAAAGACTTGAATCTCCTCCAGGCTTCACTGATAGATTCTCCCTCTCTTTGCTTGAAACAAGAGATCTCAGCTCTGAAATAGTTGTACTTCTCAGGTGGAAAATACTGAGCCAAGAATGAGTTGACTAAGTCATCCCATGTGGTGAAATAGCCATGTGGAAAGCTTTGCAACCACATCTTTGCCTCTCCTTTCAAAGAAAACTCAAATAATCTCAGTCGAATGGCATCGTCCGGCACTCCATTCATCTTGATAGTTCCACAAATCTGAAGGAAGTTGTGCACATGTTGGTTTGGGTCTTCCTCCTCTAATCCTCCAAATTGCTCTTGCCTTATCAGTTGTGTAAGAGCAGGTTTTATCTCAAAGTTGTTGGCTGCTATAATAGGTGGTGCAATGCTAGATCCGCAGCCCATTGCATTTGGTGTATACAGCTCTTCAAGAGTCATACGCCTTGTATTTTTGTCCTCCATATTCTCTGTTACAGTCTCTGGAACAGGCTCTTTATTTTCTTTATTTGCTTTTCGATTTCTCCTGCAAAACCTCTCAATTTCTGGTTCAAACAAGAGATCAGTTTCCTTAGCTCTTCGCATAAACCACAAATCAACAGAAGACGGGGAAAACGAAAACAAGTTCAAAGAATGAAAACAAAACAAAACAAATAACTATTTAAAACAGAGCAAAACACAATGAACAGACGAAACACTATATTACAGACGAAACAACAAAATTTTGTTACAGACGAAACAAAAGGGAAATAGGTATAGACGAAACAAATAAGCTATAGTGCGATCAGACGCAACAAGTAAGAACAAAAAGAAATCAATAAGAAACAAAACGACTATAGAAAACAGAACGAAACAAATATAGAAAACAAAACGAAACAAGTCTGCCACAGACGAAACACTATTAACAGACGAAAGGTCAAATGGACAGACGAAACAATTATTAACAGCAAAGAAAAGAAAAGACACTTATTCTAGTGAAAATCAAAACCGATTCAAAGAACAAGAACAAAACAAAACAAAATAAAAACAGATTCAAAGAATAAAAGAAATCACTGAAAACAGAACGAAACACTTATAGAAAAATAGAACAAGTATGACAGACGCAACAAATAAGAACAGACGAAAGAAGTACAAACAAGCCTGCTACAGACGAAACAAGTCTGCTACAGACGAAACAAGAAGAAAACAGAATGAAAACAAGGAAAAACAAAGAAAACAAATAAAATAAAGAAATCAATGAAAACAGTGAAAACAAGAAAATAAAGAAATCAATGAAAAGAACAACTAACAAACAGCAAAATAAAAACAGATGAAAAACAACGAAGAAAAAGGAAGAAAAGAAAATACAAAGGAAACAAAGAAAACAAAGGAAATAAAGAAAATAGAGAAATCAAAGAAATCAAAGAAAATACAAAGGAAACAAAGAAAACAGAGAAAACAAAGGAATCAATGAAAACAAAACTATAGAATACAAAACAGATCAAGTATGAAACAAAACAGCAAAAGTATGATACAGAAAAAAAAACAAGTATAATTATTACAATAATTAAAGAAGGTAAAAAAAATGTCCTAAGTAGCAAGCTCGTTAAGACTATCGATATTCATCAATAGTCCCCGGCAACGGCGCCATAAACTTGTTGACTAAATTTTCAATGTCAATACTGCGGCAAGTGTACCGGTCGTTACAAGTTTAGAAATAGTGAGAAAGGATGTCGAACCACAGAGACTGATTGTGAAGTATCAAATGCTCAACATACTTGCTATTAGGACGAATCAAGGAGCGAATCATGTATGTAAAACTAAGCTATTGTGTAATATTAAACAATGCACAGTAAAGTAAAGGAAGACGTAAATGTTTAAGTTTCAAAATGATGAAAACAATTAGGGAATTGGTTCAATTGATTCTTTCCTCAAGTAATTACTTCCTATGTTAATTCAGCAAATCTCACTCAATTGGAGACTAGAATTTGTGATACCGTAGACTAATCCTATCTCTAGGTCTTTAGTCATATTGAATGTTTACTAGAATTCCTAATCTCTTAGGTAAAAACAGCAAATCATTCAAGAAGCGAAACTGATAAATTCGTTACAACATCTCATAATATGCAAGTTCTATCTCTAGACTCATGCACTACTATAATGATACACTTCCTCTCCTTCTTCAACTATTCATCTCTCGATCTCATAGTTGACATGAGATACAAATTCTCAAGACAGAGTTCAATTCAATCAAACATCAATATCTCTATTTCTAATTGAAATTCATGAATTAAATCTCAAGAATAAGCATTAGGCAGGAAAGAGATCAATCAATTCGGTGGAATTATACTTGAATTACAGAAGAAATTCATTACAAGAGTTACAGAATCGAAATCCCCATTCCTAACTGCAGATTTAGCTAAACATGAAAATGAGAAAAGAACGAATTAAAACAGAAATCAAATGCAAGAGAAACTCCATAATTGTTGGATTCTTGCTCTCGCACGCTCACCAACTCAGGAATCTCAGGATTTGATGGAGGGAGAAGGAGAATGAAAGCGGAGAAGAGAAGAATAAGAGAAACTTGAAAAAGAGAGAAAAACAGAGTATGAAATGTTAGTTATTCATTTCTAATTCGAATCCTCCCGTTTTCGCGCCCAAGACATCCTTTTATAGCAGATGAAGTGTGCCCCCATTTACTGTAATTACGTCCAGGTGCATTGTGACAGTTTGAATGCATAGACTTGCTTGATTCTGACAGCGTGGCAGCTGCAACTGCAAGTTATTGCTTTCGTCTGATGAAACCTTCATATCGTCTGTCTTTGCTTCGTCTGTCTTTTGCTTCGTTCCTCTTTTTTTAGCTCTCTCTTTTTTGCTTCGTATCGTATGAAATAGGCAGAAGTCAGAACGCTCTCATACGAAGTAAGCACAGACGAAGTGACTTAGAAAATATGGTACAGACGAAGTACTTTGGAGACTACTGGTACAGACGAAGTAACTCCATAAGAGGCACGCACAGACAGAATAGCTTTTCAGATGAAGTAAACATAGACGAACAACTCAGATGAATCAAGTATAGACGGAATAAGAATTCTTGCGTCTTAATCCCTTCATTTGAGCTTCCATAAGACACGAGACGCGTCCCTGGGTATTTTTGCCGCAAGAGTTTCGTCTGTTGCAGCTTGGTTCGTCTGATGAAGTCGCGTTTGACAGCGTGGCCACTGCAAGCTAAGTGCTCTTCTGTGAGATTGTATCTGCTTGTGATTCAGCACTCTTGTTCCGTCTGTGAGCTCTTGCGTCTGATACAGTTTGGTTTCGTCTGTACTTGTATTTTGTTCCGTCTGTGACATCTTTCACAGACGATACTTCCTATGATGCTCTCAGACGATACATCTGATGCAAGCCTTGAGAGAATTTGCACACATTGGACGGGTCTTCATGCTCCAATGGGGTTCTTTCGTCTTATGTCCGTGGGCTTTTCTTCCAAGTTTCTCTCTTCTCTTCAATTAACCTACAACTGACAAGAAAAAGGGTAAAATGACTTAAAAACAAAGGAAAATCTTATAAAACTAACAAAACACTAAATCAAAGACTAACATTAGACAAATATGATATTTTTACTGTTTTCTTGCCTAAACTATGACTAAACATACTGAAACTAAATGGAAATGGACTGAAAACACCTTAGAAAACGTGTATAATTTAGCACTTATCAGACTTCCTCCAAAAGGCCTCTTACTAATGGATGCATTATGTGTGTTTATAAACTAATGTGGTATCCCTTGTTTCTCCAATGTGGGACTTTGTTTGCACCCCAACAACCACTTCCTTGCAACTGTTTCCCTAATCTTCAATTCATCAATGATCCATAAACCCAGGAATAAGAGAACTCACTAAAATAAGCTAATCACTCATGGTCAAGTAATCAAAGTAAGAATTGAAATCAAAAGTGGAAGTAGGAAGAAATGGAGAGCCACGCACAAGACAATAAGGTCAATGAAGAATCGACACTATGGAATCAAGGTCCATTGATAAAATTCAAAGTTTTCTCAAGAAAACCTAGGGAGGACTCTCTCTCAATAGAAAGTTTCTATTTCATCAAACTATTGACTAAAAGTCCATGCAAATTAAAATTTGACCTATTTAAAGACAAGTGATGGGCTAGCCTTGCATGACCGAGATTAATTCTCCACCTTGTGATGAGATGATTGATCAAAACATGAGCAATGCACCATCACAGATCAATCATCAAATACAAGGTTCTAGAATTCCATCATAAGGCTAGGATCAATCAGAGAAAGATGTAATACATGTGACTTAAGATTGAATCTTAGGATCAAAAGTAATCTCAAAGATTAATATTCAATATTAAAGTAATGCTTATAATGTGAAGTGAGCTGATTTGAATTTCATTAATTTGATTTAAATTTAATCAAATTGTAGAGAATCAAATCAAGTTAGTGGAAATAACACTACTTCTTTCTGAAACCTCTTCCGGCTCTCTTTAAGGAGAGTGAAACACACTCTCTTTCTAATTTGTGCATGCAAGTTTCACTTAATCACTTTAAAAAGCTTAAATTCAAATCTTACAAGTCTTAAAAGTAATTACATAATTGAAAGAAAATTACCGGACTTAAATAACTTAAAAGCAGAGTCTTCAAGAGTTGAATGTTAACTTTAACTTTTATTTTTGTCAAACTCATCTTCAATTTATTCTTGGATTCTTCTTTGCATTGATCCTCGTAATTTTTCATGATAGATGGTCCTCCGTTGATAAGTTCATCCAGTATGCATGTCACTCGAGCAGTCAAGCTGCCTTCCAAACTGAACAGAAGCATCTTCCATTCATGAATAATGATATTTCCACATTTTTTATGCTAACTATCCTTAGATATAAAAAGCGCGCATCTAAAAAAATCCTATCTGCATACTTCTAACGTACGAGTGTGATAAAAGTACGTTGACAAACAAATAACATTTTTTTTGTTTTGCCCAACTTTTGGTGTGTTGTCTCTGGCTATCAATAACCTGTTTGATTGCAAATGAGATTTGTTCACTGCTTTTACCATTCAAAAGCATTTCTTTAATGGGAGTCCTCGCCGTTTTTAACAGCTTATAACTAGGAAATTTATTACAGCTAACTGGTAATAGCTGGGTGAATGATTGCATGATTGATCAGTTCCGAAATACAGAATAAATGAATCGAGTGCTTTTGATGTAATGAAACCAAAACTGTGATGCTGAGGATGACTACTTGTGTCGTGAAGCAAATTCTAATAACTGGACAATATTTTTGAAGACAATGTTCAGTGGTCAAGACAGGGTGGAAACAAGAGTTCTTTCATAGAAGGTAGCAAGGATTTGAAACAAAGCGATGACATGCGTTTAAAATTAAAGTACACATAAATATCCTCTAACCATGTTGTATAAGTTTATGAGGATTATACTTGATTCATTATGTAATCAATCAAACGCCTTAAATAAGAGTAGGAAGAACCACCTTCCAACAAAGCCTCCCTACTCTTTTCACTCATTTCCTTCACTCTCTTTCTTGTGTCTTCATCGATCTCAAGCAAACTCCTTATTCCTTTCTCTATTTTTTCTGCACTCAAGAGAGTGTTAGCTCCAACTTTAAAGTCCATCACATAATCCAAGGAAATCTCCACAGCCAACTTCAACTCACGCACCAATAAAAATGCATTGGTCTGTTGTTCAGCATAAAGCGGCCACGTGGCAATGGGCACGCCATAGTATATGCTCTCAAGTGTAGAATTCCAGCCACAGTGCGAAACAAAGCCTGCCGTGGCTGGGTGGGCCAGTATTTGGGTCTGAGGAGCCCATCCTACGACCTTTCCCATGTCAGCCGTCCGATCTAAGAAGCCTTCGGGTAAAACTGCAGCCAATTCCGATTGAAGATAATCAGTGGGAGGGCTCCCAAAATTGGAAACACTTGGTGAGGGTTTTCGTAGGGCCCACAAGAAGCGGCCCCCGCTATTCTCAAGAGCATGTGCAATCTCCCTAACCTGATCCTCACCTAAAGCACCCATGCTCCCAAAGCACAGGAATACTACTGAGGAAGGAGGTTGATTATCAAGCCAGTTGAGGATGGCAGTGTCATCAGACTGGACATGGGCCTTGGGCTTCGGGTTTATTATGGGTCCCACCGGATAAATGGGTAAATATGAATCCACCTTAGAGAATGAGTGAACTGCATGGGATTCCAGGTCTTGGAATGAATTTACTATTATGCCATCAGATTCTTTGAGGCCTTTCCCGTAGGCCATGAACACTGTGTCCCATTCCTTCTTGATCGCTATAGAAGGCAAAGTTGTTGAAGGGAGAGGGTTGGCAAAACTGGGGGTGGACAACTCAGTCTGGGAGTCTCTGAATAGAGTAGTGTTGTGTTGTTCACAAAGCGTGTGAAGATGAAGGATCAAACCGAGGAAGGCAACACCTGAGGTGAAGAAGACGAGTGAAGGGACCTCCAAATCTTTAGCTACATCAATCATGGTTGTGCAGAACATGTCGACGACCAAGGCAGCGAGTGGTGGAGAAGGTGTGAGGTTGGAGACGGCTTCTTTGACGAGTGGTTTTTGTTGTTCAAGTATAGTCAGGGCTGAGTTTGATTCAGAGTTGGAGGGTGTTTCAGGGGCAGGGAGGTTGATAATCTCCACACGCTGGGAGAAGGAAACTAGGGATTTATTGTAAGAAGCATTAGTGGTATCAAATGGTAGCTTGATTACCAATATAGTTATCCAGATATTTTCATCATGATTTATTAGAAGCTTTGCGAACTCAATGGTGGAGAAAAGATGACCAACTCCAGGGAAAGGGATGAACACCAGCCTTGCTGCTTTCTTCATTGAGGATGACTCAACACGACTCTCTCTGTGGACTTGAAATGGATGTCACTATAGATTAAACACTCTTGTCTTTATAGGGAAAATGGATACGTAACCGATTGGTCCATGTCTAAATCTTTGCTAATACAGAAATATATTTTGATAAAAAACCTGTGGACAACATATCTTTATAATGAAATTATCACACTCGTCCTTTTCTGGTCTTTACCTGATTAGTGCTCTGATGCCGTTAAGTTTCTCGCAGCAGTGGGAAAAGAATCGTTTCTTTATTAGTGCCTATTCATAAACTTATAGAAAAAGAAATCTATGTTTAAATGCATGTATACCACTAAAAATATGCGGTCATCATTCAACCATCCAGTGTGCACATCCATGATAGAACTACTATAGCTCATTCATATGAAATGGTTGGGTCGCGTTTGATGTACAGAAACGACGAAAGAAGCGAAGAATGTAAATAAATTCCTACATTTTGCCTGAATATATAATAGTAGTCAGGTCTCCAACTTACAAGAATTATTGGGACGGAGAGAAATGTTTCTTTATGTGTACCATATTTGTTTGGGCTAAAGCGCGAGATATTGCATGTAAATACAATGACAAAATTGTGATAGAAAATCTTTACGCAGTGTGACAGTTACAAGTCAATCCCCCACTTTTTTTTTTGGGTCGCGCGTTTTTATTCGAGCGTGTGAAATTGCATGCATTACCATCATGTTTACCGCAGGAAAGATATATAAAGCAACGTATCCTTAAAAAATAACGATACTGCTATAGTTTTGACCTTGTTTCATTGCCTTTAAATGATTATGGACACAGGTTAGGTTCGATTTTTAATGTAGTACTAGTATACCATTTTTAAGCAGCTGAATAGTAGTAATTTAGCTTATACATAGAAGCTTCGATCAAGTTACATGAATGTGCTTTAATTTTACAGATGCTGGTTCTTATAAAGGAATTAAATGACTTCCTTTTTCAAAAAAAGAAAATAAGTAAACTTTCTTTTAAAGAATGAAAAAGTTAATTTAGCTAAAAAAAAATTTACAGCAAGTGTGAGGAAAATTTTATCGAATCTGCGTCCTAATGTAAATAAGATATGTGATGATTTCAGCCCAAAAATTTAAGATACATACATATATACATCAGGACCACCTTAAAACTCAAACAAGAGATTCTAGACCAGTGACCAGAATAAATAAAAAGCGGAAAAAGGATAGATATTGAGCCATATATACAATACCTGTGAGATGCAACCACCGAGTCCCATGCATTCAAAAAATTGGTGGAAAGTCAAAGCAGCAATAAGAGGTCTTATCGTTTTAGGATTCTCTGATGCACCCAGAGAGAGACCTATTATCACTGAATGCACTACAATCCCCAACTCCAACACCTATTATTTAAAAATATCAAAAGAAAAATTATTCAAATATGTCTATCTTTTGTTGATAAAAAAATATATATACTTATCAAATACTTTCTTTTTATAAATAAAAATAAAATATCATCGTCATGTGTATGAGGTATAAAAAAAAATACCTTACAAACTAACACAAACTATACTTAAAGGACAAAACGTTCTTTCTCACTAATTACTCACCCATGTATGACGTGTTCATGCTAACTATGCATAGAAAAGGTAAGAATTAAGAAAAGATTAAAAATATTTAAACAAATCAAAATATCAAACATTTCTACATAAATCATTTTTGTAAAGTTTATCCGTACTCATTGTCTAGGGATAGGGATATTTCTTTGATTTCCTGCCTCTACTTCTACCACCACAGTTCACAGCAAGTTTTTTCTTTTTCACTTTCTTTTTTCTTTTCTTCCTTTAGAAAAGAACTTAGCAAAATACTATATGTTACGTGTAACAGCCAATTTTTTAAATAATAATAATAAATTGTCTAATGTCTATTTTAACAATAATAATAATTAATTGTGTAACGTCTTATTTTAATTATAATAATTGAATTATAACGTTTCAATTTAATAAGATTGAAGAACAGATTTTATATTATTTCTATATCTTATTCAAGAAATGAATACAATATGAATTTACAGACTAGGTATAATTTAATTAAGGAAATAGGAAATAAGTAATTAAGGTAATACAAATTAAATTACCACAAATCTGTTAGGAAATAGAATCTGCACTAATTAAGGAAATAATTATCTTCAACAAAATAATGAAAATTGATTATGTAATGTTATAATTTTAATGGGTAATAAATGCCCATGAGTGGTTAAGCAGCTATAAAAGGGCGAGTCTATTACACCTTCTAAACACATATTCTTCCTCATTCTATCTATTTTTTCTTTCTTTCTCTCAAGCTCTAGTTTGTCTTTTCCCTTAAAAGGAGATTGAAGTTCCTGATGAGAGGGTGGAGATTGGAACTCTACCAACTTCAGGTTTTTCTTCACACACACAGTGTATCGAGTTCATGTTAGGGTAGTTCTTAATTTGATGATAATATTGAGTATGAGTGATTAATTGTTTCTAAATGTTGTATTTTGTAATTTTGATGATTAAATTCATTGGGTATGATGATTGTGGTTCTATTATTGGATCATTGCTATTATGAGTTCCTGAGTATTGTTGGTTTGACAATTGTGATTAATTATGTGATTGTTTTTATTGAATAAATTGGATTATTGTGCTCTAAAGGTAGATTTTGTGATGGAATTGGTATATTGTGAATGAGTGAGCGAATGAGGGTTAAGAAAATTAGAGAAATGATATTATAAAATATGAAATTTTTAGGGATTGAAGATTGACATTTTGAATTATAATATTTTTATACTAAGAAACCTTGAATCCTTTTATAGTTGTGAGAATCCTTGGTTAATTAGAAAATCCAGAAAATAAGTTTTGCCTATTGAGAACCCTTTAAGTGAGAGTAGTTATAAGAATTCAATGATAATGAGTATGTCATGGGTGATGATTTCTTTATGGATAATTATGTGATTGACGTGACTGTTCAATGTAATTAATTTTTTGATTTTAGTATTAGATTTTCATGTTATTACTCATAGGATTTGAGTAGAGATAAAAGGAATATAGAATTGCCAATGGATTCCTATCATTGTGATAAATATGTTTAGTACAAAGGTGGTGATATTTATTGAAAAGGAATATGATGACGAAATCTTATTAAGGATAAAAGGATATGGTTAGGCGTATATAAAGGTGGATGTAAACATGATATGGATAGTTATTGCAGTGTTTGATTTGGTAAGTGAGGCATTGTAATTAAAGTGATAAGAGATTGAATAGATGTGTGAGGTGAAAGGAACAGTGAGAGAAATTGGGGCAATAACTAGACATTTAGATTTTGAGGTATGAAGGTTGACTTTGGTAATTTGGACTTGGTTAAACATTAGTCAATGTATAAATAAAACTTTAGGTTGAATTATGATTCTATAGAATTCCACATGGTTATTATTAGTGCACTCTTCCTTCTTTGTATTGTTGACAATTGTAGTAATGATGTGTGTGTGAATGACATGTGAATTACATTTATTAATGTTAATGGGAAATTTTTTATGTGGATTGAGAGATTAATTTTGTGGGTCATATTGCATTGATGAGTCGTTTAGGTTCATGATAATCAAATGAAATTATTTGAAAGGGAAAGGAATGGATGCCTGCTCCTATGGATGAGGAGTGAGGTTGCCCCTGATGAATATGCTTGTAAGGCATTGTGTTTTAAAAATGAGATAGATTATCATGAATGTTAAAAGAAGTGAAAATGTTTTCGAAATGTGAGGATGAATGGAACTATTACAGTTGGTCCCTAACGGGTCATCGTAATGACCTAGGACATGGAGGGTATTCGCGGTGGAGAAAACTTTCACTATGGCCGATCACCATGAGTGGGAAGTGACTCCTATTGCAACACTGGTTGCCCTAACTGTAACTGACTAGTATTTCTAGTGAGAGTGTCAGATGTGACATGTACTCCTAGCATCGCTCAATTGTGTTTGATGGTACCACATGGCATGAGAGTGAATTGTGAGTGACATGTATCATATTGGGTTGCTGCATAGTTAATTGTGATAAGTTGTAAATTAAAATTTCATGTCTTCTTTATATCTGTTATTTGTGTGTATTGTTCATATGATTTTATTATTATCATTAAATTATGAGTTAACCCTATGGTTGTGTCTGTGGTTGACACCTGTGATGACCCCACGAACGGGCGAGCAGATGAGCAGTTGGTTGGAGACTCCACGCCGTAGACTAGGGGAGAACATGACTTCTTGAAGACGTTATAATCTTTCATTTTTGTGCTTGAGTATTTCTTCTATGTATGAATGGTAGAAGTTTAAGACTTTTTATAAAATGGGAAATTTACATTCACATTTATAGAAAGTTTACTTGAGAGATTACTTTTATGAAATAAAATTTGGTTCGTTATTGAATGATGTATTTAATTACCATAGAGAAATTAGAATATTTAGGTGGAGAAGTGGAGGGGTGTTACATTACGCAGAAGTAGCCGAAGAGTGAATAGTTATTACCTGAGAAATAACACGATTGCGAAGGAGCTCCGTTGAAGGAGAAAGAATGGGACCATGAGCATGTTCATGAGTTGCATGGGTATGTAAGTGTGCCTCCACGTGATGTTCAACGTCAACAACAGCTGCATGTTCTTCACTAAGGTTAGAGTTTTTAAAATAAGCAGTTGCAATTGAATCAACTCCAATAGCTGCTACCATTGCCACAAATCCTGTGAAGGGAAAATCTCCCCATGGATGATCACTGAGACAAGAAGATGTTAACTTTTCAAAAGCATCTGGTAATACATGGATAAAACCGGTGGACAATATTACTCCTGCCACGAAGGCCTTTGTTATGAAGAAAAAATCCTTGTCAGTGCTCAATGCTGGAAAATTTTTGGCTAGCATTGGAACGGTAACACATTATTTTTCAGTTATTAAATTTTTTTATCTAGTTCAATATTAATAAAATTAGTACTTATTTAAATAATATCAAATTAATATAAAGATTAATAAATATAATATATACAATAAGATATATGTCTATCTCCTACATATTTTATAATTTCTCCTTAAAAAAAATTTTATTACTTATTTCATTTTGAACTGCATCAATTATTTTTTTATCAAAAAAAATAATTGAATTTAACGAATTTTCGAATGCACTTGCTACCAAAATTGAAACAAGGGCTTCTACTTTATATTTCTGAGCCAAACCCTTATCACCTACTTCTTCATCTTCTTCACACGTACAATCACCAACAACTAAACATGGAAGAATAATTAGATAGAGGAATATTAATGTGATGTCACGTTTACAATGTCGCTGAATTTTGTACATCTTTTGGATTCTGGAAAGATTTACTGGCCAAGAGGATGGGGTTTTTTGGATTCTGGAAAGAGATACTGAGAGAGGGTGGGGTATAATAGAAGAAAGAAGAAACCCTAACTGTTATTGAAATATATTTATCGCATAAATAGAGAGGGTTTTATTAGAATATATATTGTACCACTTTTGAAAACAAATCCCTTACGTTAAAATTGTAAAATATTTTAAAACAGAAATTATTCCAAATCAGGTGCAATCAGTTATGCTGAAAATGTTTTTATCAGAACACCCGACAAGAATTCTGTCACATACACCACTATGATAATGAGCTATGGGCAGCATGGAATGGGTGAGAGAGCTCTTGCCTTGTATGATTCCATGCTGAGATGTGGCATTAAGCCTGATGCAGTTACTTTTGTTGCTATCTTGTCTGCTTGCAGTTATAGTGGTTTGGTTGAAGAAGGTCTTCACATATTTGAGTCTATGGACAAAGTACATAAAATTAAGCCCTCAACTGAACATTATTGTTGTGTTGCAGACATGTTAGGGAGGGTTGGGAGGGTGGTCGAAGCCTGTGAGTTTGCAGTGAGATTGGGTGAGGATGGTAATGCAATAGAAATCTGGGGATCTATTCTTGGGGCCTGCAAGAATCATGGGTACTTTGAATTGGGAAAGGTTATTGCTGAAAAGTTGCTTAATATGGAAACAGAAAAAAGGGTTGCAGGATATTATGTTTTGCTCTCAAACATCTATGCAGAGGAAGGAGAGTAGGAAAATGTTGATAGAGTGAGAAGTCAGATGAAGTAAAAAGGTTTGCAAAAGGAAATGGGATGTAGTTGGGTTGAGATTGCTGGGTGTGTGAACTGCTTTGTATCTAAAGATGAGAAGCACCCTCAAAGCGGTGAAATATATTATATCTTGGACAAATTGACTAGGGACATGAAGGATGCTGGTTATATGCCACATTTCAATTCAAATTTAAATAGCTTTTTGGAATCTAGTAACTGACTAAAGTAACAGGATGATTGGAATCTTACTCAAGAATTTTAAATTTTAATATTTTATCTAGTACTGTGTTAATAATGATACTTTAGAAAATAACAGTAGAAGTGAGGTTATGCTAATATTAACATTTTTCCTGCTTGACATTGGTTTCATTTTTCATGATTCTCTTGATTTTAGTCACAGTTAAAAATCAATTGATTTTTTTTATTGATGAACAACACTTTCAATATTTGTACATAAGTTCATCCAGTTTGCATGTCACTCAAGCTGCTATCCAAACTGAACAGATGCATCTTCCATTTATGAATAATGATATTTGCACATTTTTTATGCTAACTATCTTTGGATATTAAAAGCGCGCGTCTAAACAAACTCTCTATCTGCATACTTCTAAGATACGAGTGTGATAAAAGTACGTTGACAAACAAATAACATTTTTTTGGTTTTGCTCAACTTTTGGTGTGTTGTCTCTGGCTATCAATAACCTGTTTGATTGTAAATGAGATTTGTCCACTGCTTTTACCATTCAAAAGCATTTCTTTAACGGAAGTCCTCACCGTTTTTAACAGCTTATAACTAGGAAATTTATTACAACTAACTAGTATTAGCTGGGTGAATGATTGCATGATTCATCACTTCCCAAATTGAGAACAAAAGAATCGAGTGCTATTGATGTAATGAAACCAAAACTGTGATGGTACGGATGACTACTTGTGTCGTGACGCAAATTCTAATAACTTGTCAATATTTTTGAAGACAATGTTCAGTGGTCAAGACAGGGTGGAGACAAGCGTTATTTCATAAAAGGTAGCAAAGATTTGAAACAAAGTGATGAAATGCGTTGAAAATTAAAGTACACATAAATATCCTCTAACCATGTTGTATAAGTTTACGAGGATTATACTTGATTCATTATATAATCAATCAAACGACCTAAATAAGAGTAGGAAGAACCACCTTCCAACAAAGTATTCCTACTCTTTTCACTCATTTCCTTCACTCTCTTTCTTGTGTCTTCATCGATGTCGAGCAAACTCTTTATTCCTTTCTCTATTTTTTCAGCACTCAAAAGAGAGTTAGGTCCAAGTTTAAGGTCGAACATATAATCCAAGGAAATCTCCACAGCCAACTTCAACTCACGAACCAATAAAAATGCATTGGTCTGTTGTTCAGCATAAAGCGGCCACGTGGCAATGGGCACGCCAAAGTATATGCCCTCAAGGATTGAATTCCAGCCGCAGTGCGAAACAAAGCCTGCCGTGGCTGGGTGGGCCAGTATTTGGGCCTGAGGAGCCCATCCTATGACCTTTCCGATGTCAGCCGTCCGATCTAAGAAGCCTTCGGGCAAAACTGCAGCCAATTCCGAGTGAACATAATCAGTGGGAGGGCTCCCAAAAGTGGAAACACTTAATGGTTTTCGTACGGCCCACAAGAAGCGGGCCCCGCTATTCTCAAGAGCATGCGCAATCTCCCTAATCTGATCCTCAACTAAAGCACCCATGCTCCCAAAGCACAGGAATACTACCGAGGAAGGAGGTTGATTATCAAGCCAGTTGAGGATGGCAGTGTTATCAGACTGGACATGGGCCGTGGGCTTCGGGTTTATTATGGGCCCCACCGGATAAATGGGTAAATGTGAATCCACCTTTGAGAATGAGTGCACCGCATGAGATTCCAGGTCTTGGAATGAATTTACTATAATGCCATCGGAATCTTTGAGGCCTTTCCCGTAGGCCATGAACCTTGTCTCCCATTCCTTCTTGACCGCCATAGAAGGCAAAGCTGTTGAAGGGAGCGGGTTGGCAAAAATGGGGTTGGACAACTCAGCTTGGGAGTCTCTGAATTGAGTAGTGTTGTTTTGTTCACAAAGCGTGTGAAGATGAAGGATCAAACCGAGGTAGGCAGCACCTGAGGTGAAGAAGACGAGTGAAGGGACCTTCAAGTCTTTAGCTACATCATTCATGGTTGTGCAGAGCATGTCGACGACGAAGGCAGCGAGTGGTGGAGAAGATTTGAGGTTGGAGACGGCTTCTTTGACGTGTGGTTTCTGTTGTTCAAGTATAGTCTGGATTGAATTTGGTACAGCGTTGGAAGGAGTTTCAGGGGCAGGGACTGGGAGGTTGATAATCTCCACACGCTCGGAGAATGAAACTAGGGGTTCATTCTTAGGAGCACTTGTGGTATGAAATGGTAACTTGATTACCAATATAGTTATCCAGATATTTTCATCATGATTTATTAGAAGCTTTGCGAACTCAATGATGGGGGGAAGATGACCGACTCCAGGGAAAGGGATGAACACCAGCCTTGCTGCTTTCTTCATTGAGGATGACTAAACACGACTCTCTCTCTCTCTGTGGACTTGAAATGGATGTCACTAGAGATTAAACAATCTTATCTTCATAGGGAAAATTGATGCGTAGCCGATTGGTCCATGTCTAAGTCTTTGCTAATACAGAAATATATTTTGATAAAAAACTTGTGGACAACATTTCTTTATAATGAAATTATCACACTCGTCTTTTTCTGGAACTTACCTCTGATACCCTTAAGTTTCTCGCAGCAGTGGGAAAAGTATCATTTCTTTATTAGTGTTTATTCATAAACTTATAGAAAACGAAATCTATATTTAAATGCATGTATACTACTGAAAACATGCGGTCATCATTCAAGCATAAAACATCACAAAAACAAAAAATTAAATTGACAAGCACTGTTGCATTTCAATCTCAAGGCACCATCCAGTGTGCACATCCATGATAGAACTACTTTAGCTCATTCAATTGAAATGATTGTGTGGCGTTTTATGTACAGATTATAGTAGTAGACAGTTAGGTTGCCAACCTTAAGAAATGGAGTTCATATGAAGAACATCAAATCTTGTATAACACTTAGTTAATGTCTTTCAACATAACGGCCATAAAAACAACGATTACACAAACTATGAACAGGAAAAGTCCATAATTCACTGAATTTCAAATAGTTCTCACATTGTAGAAATTAATTTTAAGAAACTTTAACATTAAAATGAAATCATATATAAAATTCTTGAGTCTATATTTTATTATAAATTCTAAAAATTGTAAGATAAAATAATCAGTTAATTAACCAGTGGTAGATGCAAATAGAGTCAAATTGGGTGATACATACAAGAATTTGTTTTCGATGTAAATATATTCATTGGTACTTAAAAAATATTCCTTAGATAAAAGAGATTTCAGAAAACCAACAAATATTGCTATCAAGTATTTTAAAAAATATTTAATAACTATAGGGTAACTTTTTATAAATGTTTCAAAATTAATTTGTTTAATTTTTTAAAAAAATTTTATATTTTTCATATATGTTAAAAAGCCATACATACACGACATACTTATTAGTTACAAATAAAAAGATTTTATGTACATAAAAAAAATACTTTAGTAATCTGGGGATTTTAAAATTACTTATTAGTTTTTATTTTAAAATTACTATATTAAATAAGAGATTTGTTAATGTATATTTTTTTTTAGTAAGAGTGTGTTTATAAGTTGTAATTAAAAGTACTATAAAATATATTGAGATAAATTTTTAACATATTCATGTTAAAAAATAATTGTGTATGTATTAATGAAATTCATTAAATATTACATATCTAGAAGATAAAAATGAGTAATAGAAAAACCCCACTTTTCCAATTTTTATAAATGTCTGTCTGTAAATATACTAATGAACAAACTTAACAACATTTAACAATTTTTTTAATCGTAAATATTTCTCGGAATTGTTTTGAATCTGATTGTAATGCGAGAAATATGGTAAACCTTTTTCTATATTTCAAATGCTCTTTATTACCGATCTAAGTTATCTGTTAGAAACGTTTGTATCGTATGTTGTTCGAATCTCTTCTTAATATAGAATATGTGTTGAATCTCGATGCTAGGCATGTATCTTTTGTTTCTACTTTGTAGATTCAATTCGTAGCTTTTGAATCAAAACAGTGTTATAATTGTATTTGTAAATAAGTTAACTCAATAATCGTACGTCCGAAGGAATAGGTTTTGTTGCTTCAAAATCCATGAATCTGGACTCGATCACTCATGGCTATCGTTTCATATTTTGGTGTGTGCTATATAGATGAGTTCGATCTGAATGTTAGTGTTATGATACTTTATTTTACTTGTTTTTTCATCCATGTTTTTATTATCTACACCTTGCAGGCTCCTGTTTTATTCCATTACACTGCACATTCTTTCTTTATGTATTTCCGATTTCACCATACTTTATTCCTTCTCTTAATTGTAGATAAACTTTGTGTTGCTCATTAGTCGTCAAGGGAAGGTTAGGTTGGCAAAATGGTATTCTCCTTACTCTAAGAAAGAAAGAAATAAGGTAAAGTAACACCCTATTACTAATTTAGTTCCTGTTCTTCATAATTTTCCTAGCTTCTATTTGGTTCTGTATTTGTTATTTCCATGTCTGACAGGGTGTAACTTGTGCTTCTTTTTATTTGCATTGTAATCTTTGTCTCGCATAAATGGTGATGGTCTTGTTATGATTATTGAATACTCAACTCATGTAATCTATTCCTGTCAAGGTTGTCCGTGAGCTCAGTGCTGTGGTTCTTAATTATTCATTCGATCCCTATAGTTATACAAATTTTACCTTTTAGTCCCATAGTTTAAAAATGACCATTTTCGTCCCTATAGTTTAAATACTAACACCATTTTAGTCCCTCTACTTTCAGCATTGAGGTCATAGGAGAGGGCTTGGACTCTTGGAGGAATACTTTTTGATATTTCTCATTGGAAAGGCATCCAATTCTCTGCATCTCACTCTTCCTAAATTATGGTTGCTAGCAGAGTCTGCTAATTCTGTTGTTCCTGCTTATATACACATCATGGAGAAAATTTGCCCTTCACAGATAATCGGAAAGCATAGCAACAATTATGAAAGGGATGATATGTTGAATTGAATTTGGTACACTTTTTAACCAACTCTAGACTGAAATGCATTCTCCACGCCTTTTCAGATCAGGTTTAAGTTTGTGTTATCTAACATTTTTAAGCCAAATTTTGACTAAAAACTGCAGGCAGAATAGAGTATTCTTGTTTTTCTCCCACTGACTGCTCAGAGGGAATATGGTCTTGTATGATTTTGGAATCTTTTGTTTTAAGCAAATTGGATATTAGATACCTCTAATTTTGCATTTATGAAATTGTTACTGAAAATGGTGTTGACGTTTTTTATGCAGAAATCAGAAGGAAAGCAGGATTGTAAACTCTTGGATGCGTGCATCAACCCCAAGAAGCAGATTTAATTCATCGGTTGATCCCCAGTTATTCAGCCTTAATAATAAGAACATAGAATGCTAGAGTCATCCATGTAAAGCGTGAAATGCAGAAAATTGCAATTGTCTAGGCTGCGACTATAGTGTGCCCGCTACTAACCGTTATCCTAAAAGTAATTTCTCATTAAACAATAACAACTTCATCAATGTTAGTGTTGCACATCTCAGACTAGTTATTTTGCAGTTCTGTCTAAGGGGATATAATAACTGAAATATTGAAATTGCTTTAGATAAGCTCCTATAATTTACTTTTGATCAACTCTTGATTGAGTGAGAAATTCGGATATAGTTGGGTTGAGATTGCTGGGTGCGTGAACTGCTGTTATATCTAGAGATGATAAGCATCCACAAAGCGGTGAGGTATGTAATATATTGGACAAATGAACTATGGACAATGGAGGATGCTGGTTATAAGCCACGCTATAATTCAAATTTAAATAGCGTTTACTGACTAAAGTAACAGGATGACTGGAATCTTACTCAAGAATTTTAAATTTTAATATTTTATCTAGTACTGTGTTAATGATGATACTTTAAAAAATAACAGTAGAAGTGAGGTTATGCTAATATTAACATTTGTCCGGCTTGACATTGGTCTTATTTTTCATGATTCTCTTTTTTTTATTGATGAACAGCAATTTCAACATTTGTACATAAGTTCATCCAGTGTGCATGTCACTGGAGCTGCTATCCAAACTGAACAGAAGCATCTTCCATTCATTAGTAATGATATTTGCACATTTTATTACGCTAATTATCTTTAGATGTAAAAGACACACGTCTAAACATACTCTCTTGCTGCATACTTCTAACATACGAGTGTGATAAATGTATGTTGACAAACAAATAACATTTTTTTTTTCGTTTTGCTCAACTTTTGGTGAGTTGTTTCTAGCTATCTATACCCTGTTTGATTGCAAATGTGATTTGTCCACTACTTTTACAATTCAAAAGCATTTCTTTAATGGGAGTCTTCATCGTTTTTAACAGCTTATAACTAGAAATTTTATTACAGCTAAGATAGCAAGGATTTGAAACAAAGTGATGACATGCGTTTAAAATTAACGTACAAATAAATATCCTCTAACCATGTAGTATAAGTTTACGAGGATTATACTTGATTCATTATGTAATCAATCAAAAGCCCTAAATAAGAGTAGGAAGAACCACCTTCCAACAAAGCCTCCCTACTCTTTTCACTCATTTCCTTCACTCTCTTTCTTGTGTCTTCATCGATCTCAAGCAAACTCCTTATTCCTTTCTCTATTTTTTCTGCACTCAAGAGAGTGTTAGCTCCAACTTTAAAGTCCATCACATAATCCAAGGAAATCTCCACAGCCAACTTCAACTCACGAACCAATAAAAATGCATTGGTCTGTTGTTCAGCATAAAGCGGCCACGTGGCAATGGGCACGCCAAAGTATATGCTCTCAAGTGTAGAATTCCAGCCACAGTGCGAAACAAAGCCTGCCGTGGCTGGGTGGGCCAGTATTTGGGTCTGAGGAGCCCATCCTACGACCTTTCCCATGTCAGCCGTCCGATCTAAGAAGCCTTCGGGTAAAACTGCAGCCAATTCCGATTGAAGATAATCAATGGGAGGGCTCCCAAAATTGGAAACAATTGGTGAGGGTTTTCGTAGGGCCCACAAGAAGCGGGCCCTGCTATTCTCAAGAGCATGTGCAATCTCCCTAATCTGATCCTCACCTAAAGCACCCATGCTCCCAAAGCACAGGAATACTACCGAAGAAGGAGGTTGATTATCAAGCCAGTTGAGGATGGCATTGTTATCAGACTGGACATGGGCCTTGGGCTTCGGGTTTATTATGGGTCCCACTGGATAAATGGGTAAATATGAATCCACCTTAGAGAATGAATGAACCGCATGAGATTCCAGGTCTTGGAATGAATTTACTATAATGCCATCGGATTCTTTGAGGCCTTTCCCGTAGGCCATGAACACTGTGTCTAATTCCTTCTTGACCGCTATAGAAGGCAAAGCTGTTGAAGGGAGCGGGTTGGCAAAAATGGGGGTGGACAACTCAGTTTGGGAGTCTCTGAATTGCTTAGAGCTGTCTTGTTCAGAAAGCGTGTGAAGATGAAGGATCAAACCAAGGAAGGCAACGCCTGAGGGGAAGAAGACGAGTGAAGGGACCTCCAAATCTTTAGCTACATCAATCATGGTTGTGCAGAACATGTCGACGACCAAGGCAGCGAGTGGTGGAGAAGATGTGAGATTGGAGACGGCTTCTTTGACGTGTGGTTTCTGTTGTTCAAGTACAGTCAGGACTGAGTCTAGTCCAGAGTTGGAGGGAGTTTCAGGGACAGGGAGGTTGATAATCTCCACTCGCTCGGAGAAGGAAACTAGGGATTCATTGTAAGCAGCACTTGTGGTATCAAATGGTAGCTTGCTTACCAATATAGTTATCCAGATATTTTCATCATGATTTATTAGAAGCTTTGCGAACTCAATGATGGAGAAAAGATGTCCGACTCCATGGAAAGGGATGAACACCAGCCTTGCTGCTTTTTTCATAGAGGATTACTCAACACGACTCTCTCTGTGGACTTGAAATGGATCTCACTAGAGATTATACACTCTTCTCTTTAAATGGAAAATGGATACGTAGCCAATTGGTCCATGTCTAAATCTTTGCTAATACAGCAATATGTTTTGATAAAAAACATGTGGACAACATTTCTTTATGTTGAAATTATCACACTCGTCAAAACAATCATTTCTTTATTGGGGCCTATTCATTAACTTATAGAAAGCGAAATCTATGTTTAAATGCATTTGAACTACTATAGCTCATTCATTTGAAATGGTTGTGTCGCGTTTTATGTACAGAAACTACGAAAGAAGCGAAGAATGTAAATAAATTCCTACATTTCGCATGTGATTACACTATCTTACCTTGCAGTGTCATAGGAAATGGACCCCACTATTTTACTTTCAAGTACCTTTTTTGAATTTTATTACTTTCAGGAATTAAAATGAGGTCGCAAGATAAAAATCACTGCTCACCCAAAAAACAATTTTGAGATGCTGGGATGATCAAAATGCATATGCTATTTAAATTTTGCAGTCATCATTTAAGAATAACACAAGTCACAAAAAATTAGACTGAAAAGTACCGCTGTATTTCAATCTCAAAGCATTATACAGAGCAAAAGTATTCCTCAATGATACAGATTATAGTAGTAGACAGTTGCCAACCTTAAGAAATGGAGTTCATTTGAAGAAGATCAAATCTTGTGTAACACTTAGTTTATGTCTTTCAACATAACGGCCATAAAAACAAAGATTACGCAAACTATGAACAGGAAAAGTCCATACTTCACTGAATTTCAAAAAGTTCTCACATTGTAACATAGGAGCTCGTCACTTAGTTGCTTGTGCAATTATATTACTTAATGAGCTAGCTTCCTCCTTAGCAGTCTCCACCAGTGAATCCTGAAAGCCAGTTTCATATAAAATTGCATCAGAAAAGCTTTGAGAAACTGCCAACCAAAACATTTTCGAATACAAAAATCATTTAATACCTGTGCAGCTATTAACCGTGCAACGGTTTTCTTGCTTGACTCCTGAAGCTCACCAGCAATTAGAAGTTCATCTAGTATATAATATGCCTTCCATGATACAAAAATAGGACAGATATCAGAAAAGACATTACATGACCCCAAGAAGAAGAGCTAGATGATATTGAGGCCCAATCAAGGTTGATCCAGCTAGGAAGAATCATTTATAAAATGGTAACAGGTTATTGAATGTAAAAAAGTAACCCCTGTTTCAACTTATGGGCATAAACCATTATTGATGATACACAGACAAACCTTGTGAAAGTTGAATATCAAGTCCAGCTCACAGACCTGCAAATTGTGAAGTGACCATTAATCCTTATATCCTTCCCTAAAAGAAGGGGACTATTTCATTAGTAAACCAAGTAGTACTCTTCAAAACTCAAAGCTTTGAATAGAACTTACACTTCCAAAATACCGATCAAGAATCTCTACAAAATGATGAATTATTTCAAGGACTTCTAATTCATTGTCCTCCTCGTCAATACACATGCAGAAATAAAGACTAGCGTACCTGTAGCAGATTTTCATTAGATTATAAGTAAGAGTGCCTTGAAAAATAATAGATAGTGGTATATGACAAAAAGCCATGTACTCTAGTTACAGTACCTTTTATAAACAACTTTATGTCCCCGCCATTCTACAAAATTACATAGCTTGGGAGCACGGTTAAGAACAACACCACTGAGCTCACGGATAACCTTGACAGGAATAGATTACATGTAAATTCACGTATCACGGATGATGAAAGTGGGATGCAATGAGTTGAGTATTCAATAATCATAACAAGACCATCACCATTTATGCAAGACAAAGATTACAATGCAAATAAAAAGAAGCACAAGTTACACCCTGTCAACCATGGAAATAACAAATACAGAACCAAAAAGGAACTAGGAAAATTATGAAGAACAGGAACTAAATTAGTAATAGGATGTTACTTTACCTTATTTCTTTCTTTCTGAGAGTAAGGAGAATACCATTTTGTCAACCTAACCTTCCCTTGACGACTAATGAGTAACACAAAGTTTATCTACAATTAAGAGAAGGAATAAAGTATGGTGAAATCGGAAATACATAAAGAAAGAATGTGCAGTGTAATGGAATAAAACAGGAGCCTGCAAGGTGTAGATAATAAAAACATGGATGAAAAAACAAGTAAAATAAAGTATCATAACACTAACATTCAAATCGAACTCATCTATATAGCACACACCAAAATATGAAACGATAGCCATGAGTGATCGAGTCCAGATTCATGGATTTTGAAGCAACAAAACCTATTCCTACGGGCGTAGGATG
Organism: Hylodesmum podocarpum; assembly: GCA_026586105.1. Classification (NCBI taxonomy): domain Eukaryota; kingdom Viridiplantae; phylum Streptophyta; class Magnoliopsida; order Fabales; family Fabaceae; genus Hylodesmum; species Hylodesmum podocarpum. The sequence goes on along the minus strand of JALJEV010000519.1, from coordinate 282,395 downwards.
ATTGAGCTAACTTATTTACAAATACAATTATAACACTGCTTTGATTCAAAAACTATGAACTGAATCTACAAAGAAGGAACAAAAGATACGTGCCTAGCATCGAGATTCAACATATATTCTATATTAAGAAGAGATTTGAACAACATAAAATAAAATGGTTTCTAACAGATAAATTAGATCGGAAATAAAGAGCATTTGAAATTGGGAAAAAGGTTTACCATAATTCCCTTGATTCCCTAGATCACAGCTCCTTCTTCTTCTCCTCCTTCTTCTCCCGAGCTTCGATTTTTTGCGTTTTTCTTTTTTTATTTCCCCAAATGAATCTAATTTTTTAACTATCGCTTTACTTTTCGTTTTTTTTTTTTTTTCCTATTGGGTTTTTATTCCTCTCTGCTTACAACAGTACATGCTGGAGCATGGGCTCAGCCCATTCCAACTGCTTATTAAGTTTGTACATTAGTATTTACTGACATTTATAAAAATTGGAAAAATGTGGTTTTTCTATTACTCATTTTTATTTTATAGCTATATAATATTTTATGAATTTCATTAATATATACACAATTATTTTTTAACATGAATATGTTAACAATTTATATCAATATATCTTAGAATATTTTTTAATTACAACTTATAAACACACTCTTACTAAAAAAAATATACATTAACAAATCTCTTATTTAATATAGTAATTTTAAAATAAAAACTAATGAGTCCCATTAAAGGATTTCATTTAAAACCACCATATTACTAAATTAATTATTTTTTATGTATGTAAAAAATTTTTTATCTCGTGTATGGCTTTTTAACCTATATGAAAAATATAAAAAATAAAAAATAAAATTACAGAAATTAATTTTGAAACATTTTAAAAACTAACCTTATAGTCACTAAATATATTTTAAAATACTTGATAGCAATATTTGTTAGTTTTCGCAATCTCTTTTATCTAAGGAATATTTTTAAGTGCCAATGAATATATTGACATCGAAAAACAACAGTCTTGTATATAACCCAATTTGATTCTATTTTCATCTACAACCTATGGTTAATTAACTATTATTTATCATAAAATTTTTAGAACATATCATAAAATATAGACTCAAGAATTTTGAATATAACTTCATTTTAATGTTAAATTTTCTTAAAATTAATTTCTTAACTTAGTTATGAGCATGAGATATTAATAATATTTAAGAAATTTGTATACAATGTGACTCAATTGCTTATATAAGCAATTATGTTATCTATTCCTATGAGATTAAAAGTTAAATACTTAAGTAACCTAATAAATAAATAAAAATTAAAAGTTAAACACTGTATCTTAACATATTAAATAACCTAATATACATATATTAACTGGGCTAAAAATATTCTAATTCATGAAATTTCTCGAAATGAATATAAGAAATAATACTAGTGAGGAAAAGCAAATATCATGTAATATAGTTTACGTTGTAAAAAGATAAATTTAATTAGAATATTGTTATAAAATGTATATCATTGAAAATAGAATAAGATTTTCTGAATAAAGTTGCCATCAATTATATCCATGGAGTGTTGTGGAATAAATAAGAAAACAATAGGGGAGGGGGAGAAGATTTCTAAAATAAAAATGAATACTTATTCTCTCAAATGTGGCAAAGAAAAGAAAATTATACATAAAAGAGGGATTTAACAATTTAGGCCCACTTGGCAAGAATTGACATACAAGCAGCCCCAAGAACTAAAAATACATTAACTTCTATTTGAAGTCTACGACTTGCTTGAACTTTGGGACCCATTAAATCAGCGGCAAGTAGATCCACAAGAGACATATATATTAAGATTCCAGCTGATGCTGCATTTAATATACCTTCAACCATTAGAGCTATTTGGCTGTTTTCCTTGTAAGCACCACTAATTACCATACCAATTGCAATTCCCAAAGGTGTTGTCAATGAAAAGAATAGTCCCATAACTACCATAGCTCTGCTCTTGAATTTTGCCTGAATGTATAAAGGATGAATGCGCTTTAATTTTATAGATGCTGCTGCTTATAAAGGATTTAAATGAAAGTCAGATATTGAGCCAAATATACAATACCTGTGAGATGCAACCACCGAGTCCCATGCCTTCAAAAAATTGGTGGAAACTTAAAGCAGCAATAAGAGGTCTTATCGTTTTAGGACTCTCTGATGCACCCAGAGAGAGACCTATTATCACTGAATGCACTACAATCCCCAACTCCAACACCTATTATTTAAATATATCAAAAGAAATGCTATTCAATATATGTCTATCTTTGTTGATAAAAATATATATGTACTTACCAAATACTTTCTTTTTATAAAAAAAAAATAAAAAAAACATCGTCACGTGTATAAGGTATAAAAAAAATACCTTACAAACTAACACAAACAATACTTAAAGGACAAAACGTTCTTTCTCACTAATTACACTCACCTATGTATGACGTGTTTATGTTAACTATTCATAGAAAAGGGAAGAAGAAAAGATCAAAAATATTTATACATATCAAAATATCAAACATTTCTGTATAAATCATTTTTCTAAGGTTTACCTCTAGGGATAGGAATATTTCTTTGATTTCCTGCCTCTACTTCTACCACCACAGTTCACAGCAAGTTTTTTCTATTTCACTTTACTTTTTTCCTTTAAAAAAGAACTTAGCAACATACTATAAATTACGCAGAAGTAGCCGAAGAGTGAATAGTTATTACCTGAGAAATAACACGATTGCGAAGGAGCTCCGTTGAAGGAGAAAGAATGGGACCATGAGCATGTCCATGAGTTGCATGGGTATGTACGTGTGCCTCCACGGGATGTTCAACGTCAACAACAGCTGCATGTTCTTCATTAAGGTTAGAGTTTTTAAAATACGCAATTGCAATTGAATCAATCATAAGCGTTCCAATAGCTGCAACCATTGCCACGAATCCTGCGAATGGAAAATCTCCCCATGGATGATCACTGAGACAAGGAGATGTTAACTTTTCAAAAGCATCTGGTAATACATGGATAAAACCAGTGGATAATATTACTCCTGCCGCAAAAGCCTTTGTTATGAAGAAAAAATCCTTGTCAGGACTCAATGCTGGAAAAGTTTTGCCTAACATGGGAATGGTAACACCGAATGCACTTGCTACCAAAATTGAAACTAGGGCTTCTACTTTATATTTCCGAGCCAAACCCTTATCACCTACTTCTTCATCTTCTTCACACGTACAATCACCAACAACTAAACACGGAAGAATAATTAGATAGAGGAATATTAATGTGATGTCACGTTTACAATGTCGCTGAATTTTGTACATCTTTTGGATTCTGGAAAGAGATACTGAGAGAAGGTGGGGTATAATAGAAGAAAGAAGAAACCCTAACTGTGATTGAAATATATTTATCGCATAAATAGATGGTATTATTAGAATATATATATATATATATATATATATATATATATATATATATTGTACCACTTTTGAAAACAAATGCTTACGTTAAAATTGTAAAATATTTCAAAACAGAAATTATCTTCTAAAACAAACCTCCACATTTATGCATTTTTTTTTAAAAAAAAATTACTATATTATATCTTCAACCAAAAACATAATAATAATTAAGTAATCTTTTTAAAGATAAGTAGTTAAGTATTTATTTATGCTTTTTGTTGTTGCATATTTGTACTCTTAAAGTAATAATAATGAAAACTACTTTGTGCATATTTACATCAATATTTTTGTTCAATTTGTTAAGTGTGCTAAGTTGTTATAAATCTTTTATCTCATATATTTGATTATTATAGATTTAGATATATATGATACTACCTACTTTAATGATAAATTTATATTAATCTTGTGACCCGCGTATCACGGAAATAGTATTATATTTTAAACTTTAAAATTGTCATTTGAAAATATGTTAATTACAAGTTTCAAAAAAAATATGTTAATTGCATATTACTTAGGAGTTATAAAACATAGTTTAGAATAACATTATTAAATTAATAAATACTTAGTTTAAGTTTCAAAAATTTCTTAATACAAATTTATTTGCGACTTAAATAATAATTAATGATTTTTTCTTTATACGTAGAATATATGAGCTATTGTATTACACTCATTTCCATTCATAAAAAAAATGCTAAAAAATCTATTTATTTATTTTTTCTGAACAAATTCTAGTCATAATTTATAGGTATGCAATATCGTACTAGTTAAGGTCTAAGGTGGGAATTATCTTCTTATTGTTTTTTTTAAAAAAAAAAAAAAAAACCTTAAAGACATGACTAAGTTTCTATCTTATTTCCTTTTAAAAAAAGCTTTCTATCTTATTTTTGAAATTTTATTTAATTTTATAATAATTATATCTACATATATATAATAAAATAGTTATATTAAATCCTTAAAGAAATAACTATATGAGATATTTGTGGGGGCTATTTTTTAACAAGAATGATTTTTTAAGATTTTTTCTTTATCGAGAATACTTTTGTAATTTCTGTTAACATCAATTACCATTTTAATTTTTATTTATAAATTATATTTCAGTATAATTTATATAAGAAGTTATGAATATAGTTAAGATATTGTGTGTCATAATATGAAAAGCAATTGTGTGATATCTTTTAATTTATTATAAATTATAATTATAACATAATTCATTTATTTAAATTACTCATTTATCATAAATTTAATCATATGAACAAATAATTATTTTATTTTGCGTATTACATTAAATTACTAAAACGCTGATTATTTTTAAAATTATTCATCATTTAATATTTGATTTTTCTAATAAAAAGACATGACTTTTTAAAACTCTCATCCAATGAAAAAAGAAGAAGAAGAAAACCAGTGAATGAGGATTTATTTTCACGGAAAACCTGGTGAATGATTTATGTTTATAAGATTTTTTTCGACAGTTTTATAAAAATCATTTACTTTATTTTTTCTAAATCAAAAAATCATTTTCTCTTGTCGTGAGAAAAAACAACAATATTTCCGGGTGTGTGGGGGAAGTGAAGAAAGAGCGCATAGGGCGCTGGTATTTGCGAAAGGGAGAGAGAGAAGAGAGAAGAGAAGTGAAGAGAAGCGAAGAGAAGAAACGAATGGCAGATCAGAGAGAAAATTCGAAATTTAAAACGGCACCGCCGCCGGAGGACCGTCCCGTTCGTGTCTATGCCGACGGCATCTACGATCTCTTCCACTTTGGCCATGCTCGCTCCCTTGAACAAGCTAAGAAATCGTATGCATCTTTTTCATTACTTTTTTTATTTTTTATTTTTTATTCTTATGCCTCATATAATCACTATTACTATTATTATTTCATCCTTTGCTTCCGAGATCTGATTAATAAAGCATAATTGTAGATTTTATATCAATGAATTCATTAATAATAATTAATAGTAAAAAAAGAAGTGTTTATTAAAGGTTTCATTCACATAAACTTTTTGGTTTAATTGAAATTTTAGGTTTCCGAATACATACTTGTTGGTTGGATGTTGCAACGATGAGGTCACCCACAAATACAAAGGCAAAACTGTTATGACAGAGGCCGAACGATATGAATCCCTGCGCCACTGCAAGTATGATATTTTGTTTAGAACCTTGTTGCTTCAACTTTTTGGATTTGGATTTTAATTTTAATTTGAATTCATTTTGAGAGCAGATGGGTGGATGAAGTTATTCCTGATGCTCCTTGGGTTATCAATCAAGAGTTCCTTGATAAGCACAAAATTGACTTTGTGGCTCATGACTCTCTTCCGTAAGAATAATCTTTCAACACCAACATGTGAATATAGTAATTTGAATCCATTCATTTCATTGCATATGTGTGTGCATAATATAATCATCCTTTTGGATTTTTCCACCCCTTGTCCACAGTTATGCTGATGCCAGCGGTGCTGCCAACGATGTTTATGAATTTGTATGTATGAGAAAATTTTTGTTTTTATTATTATTTAATATTTTTTTTTTACTTTCTCCTTTTGCTTATACTGTATGCCATGAATTTTCGTGTGTAGGTTAAAGCTGTTGGCAAGTTTAAGGAAACAAAACGGACTGAGGGAATATCTACCTCAGATGTTATAATGAGGATTGTCAAAGATTATAACCAATATGTGCTGCGGAATTTGGATCGTGGGTACTCAAGAAATGAGCTAGGCGTGAGCTATGTGAAGGCATGATTTGGCATAGATCTCTTTGATATATTCTACTTTGAAATTTGAGAGGATTCCTTTTTAAATGATTTTTTTTGTGCATATATTGATTGTTCCTCTTGTGAATGTGCTTGCCTCTTGCGGTTTTCTGCTTTATCATAAATAGGAAAAGCGACTGAGGGTGAATAGAAGGTTGAAGACGTTACAAGAGAAAGTAAAGGAACACCAAGAAAAGGTTGGGGAAAAGGTATGTATATTGCTTGAACATATCATTTAGCTAATTAACTTTAATTAGTACTTTGAAAAGTAATGGTCATTGAAGTAGGAGCTTAGAATGTCAGGTTAAGTGCTTTGGAAAAATCATAGTTAAACTCAATTGTAATTCAAACTGCTACGGGACATTGGATATCTGCTACTGGATTTTGGACTCAATGGTTTATCTTCACTGTTTTGTTGAAGTGTTGCATCTGAGGGTTTCAGAGTGCTTTGTCAAGGACAAAAACATGATTAAGGAGTAAAATCAACAAAAATGATTATAATCCAATCTGAGTTGACGCACGGTTATGTTGTTTTAGTTATTCTTTAAAACTATGCTGTTTAGTTTATTTCAGAAACATGGAGTCCTAATCTAATCAATTGAACATACCTTCTCGAAAATTGCATTCCTTATATTGTGATAAATTTCATTATATAGGTATTTGTTTTCATATCTTCTGTATATTTTATAATTAAATGTAGTGGCTTCATGGATCTTGTTGCTGTTTGTTTGCTCCTGTAATTCAAGAGTGAAGGGGGGAGGGCCAGAGGGGAGAGAAATTTACAGAATGGATTTCTTATTTTTCTTAGAAGTGCTGCATGCCTTTGACTACATGCTAAATTTACTGTCTATATTTTTTCAATATTGTAACTTATCATTGTAATTCTAGTTTGACGAACCTGGATACATGAGAAAATTCTGCTCTGAATTTCTACACTTTTTTTGTCAAACCTTCACTGAATTATCGTCACAGCTATACATTTTGTTCTGAGGTGGAAGATGAGAGTATCTGAGTTTGAGTAGAGTTGACGATTTTGTTGGGCCAAGCCTGCATAAATAGGATTCCATTTTGGTGGGAAAAAACGGTTAGGCAGTTATGAGATTGGAGTCTCGTGGGGAATGCAGGGGATGTCACTGGGTTACAAGAGGTGTAGCATGTGGAACCTCCCGGTTGGGCCTAGGATGGACCCTATTGGGGTGGCCCAGCCTAGTCCCAGGGTAGGAGTCCGGATTCCTAACTCTTAGTCAGGAGTCTGTAAAACATTTGATTCCAAATATTGCTTGTTTCAATTTTTTTCATGACTTTATAAGCTCATTAATATTTGCCAACATTAATATTCTTCTGTCCCCGCGGAAAAGAGACTAGAGAGTTAAAAAGCTATGGACTGGCTTTACTGTTGTTGTCTTGTAAAAGAAAAATAGAGAATTTATACTATTTTTGCATCTCTCTCTATCCTGAGTCTCTTTCTATGAATAGTTTTAAAAGCAGTATTAGGAAGCAACTTCTTTGAATTATTGATTTTGCTAAAGGTATAACTGGGTGAGAGGGAGATGTTTTAAATTGAAAGTGTTGAAAATGGTTTTTGCTTTGTATATAGCATATATAGCAGTATACACAAGGATAAGGTTTAATTATGTATTGGATTGGTCAATCGGTAATGGAGACATTTCCTTCAAAAAGTAGCAAGTGAATGCCTATGCTTCTTACATCTTACATGATAAGGCAATACTTGTCCCGTTGACATAAGTATTCTCCTTTCAACATTTATGTAGACTGAATAGTATCATACATTAGAAGTTATCTTGGATGTTTTTATTATTGAAATATGGTAAAGATACATATCTCTGTGTGGTTTATCCAGATCCAAATTGTTGCGAAAACTGCTGGTATGCATCGTAATGAGTGGGTGGAAAATGCTGATCGGTGGGTTGCTGGATTTCTAGAAATGTTTGAAGAAGGTTGCCACAAGATGGTGAGAAAATTTATGTGAAAAAGCTTCATAACTCTTTTGATGTATTTATTTGTGTAAACCACTTGTTAACTTCTCATCTTGTTTTTTTTTTTTTTTTTACCACTTGGATCTACAAACAGGGAACGGCAATTAGGGATAGAATTCAAGAGAGGTTAAGAGGTCAGCAGTCAAGTGATGGCACACTTCGTCTAGAAAATGGCGAGGATGGTAAGGACGACGATGACGAGGAGTATTATTATGATGAGGATGATAGTGATGAAGAATATTTTGAAGAATATTATGATGATGATGAGCTTAATCCTGAAAACAATGAAAAAAATGAAAAAGACGAGAACAAAAAATAGGTATACTTGGGTGTAGTTGTTGGTTTCTCGGCAGAATGTCAGTAGCAACTGTCCATGCGATATCTGTAATATTATATGCATGATGTTGGATAGTGAATCGTGCTTTGGGGTTACAGAAGGGAACTTTGATTTCGCTGATGTGGTCAAAATTTTTCGTGTTGATTGCTGGTATACATGATAGTGTTGTTTGTGCATATACTTAATTATTGATGGATAAAATACCATCTTTTCATTCATTTAATTTTGGGCTCTACATATAGAATATTTTATCACTCGCTTGCTTCCACAAAGTTTGCCTATCCGTAATGACTTGAGAGTGCAATATGCGCTTATGAGTTTTATTGTTGGTCCGATGGTGGCCAAATGCATTTTGCAGTTAGCTCGAAGATTAACCGCAGCAAAATTAACTTTAATCAGTGATTTTGAGTTGTAATTTTGGTAAACATACGTAATTATGTATAATTAATTGGATATTTTGAGTGTACTGTCATCTATAACGAAAGTGCTGCTTCCACGCTTTACGTTACCAAAGATCATGCAGATGGGGAATGTTATTTACATACAACATAAAATTTTATGATGATTTTTACGCCAAAGAGACACGAGAAAAGCTAAATAATAAAATACTCAAATTTTTTATAAAAAAAAAAATAGAGAAGAAAATGAACTATATAAATTATTATGAAATTTATTGTATGAATAGCGATGCGTTACAGAGACAGATATAACAAGGAAGCAAGTCAACATACGTAAAAGAATTTGCAAGGTTTGGCACCTGGCATAGCGTGTAACCAAACGAGCAGATCCAAAATAATTAAACTAAAATCATGCTAGGACCCCTAAAGAGAATGATCCAAATTAAGATTAACATTAAAAAAAAAATTACAGATTTAAATAAAATCTTGGGCCTACGTGCAGAAACAAGAGGATGCAGAAGCACGGCATGATTAAAAAAAAGAAAGAACATAGGTGGATTTGTAGCAAAAATAGGATAGAGCTGAAAAAGTGTGGTTCGGGTGGCTAACATAGTATTTCCATTTCACACGGGTTGGTCAACAAGTTAGCACCTAATTATCTCTGCTCTCCTATGCTAATGCTTTATGTCGCTCTCACTCTTAGAAACTTGTTACTTCCTTCATCCTTCCTATTGGATAATCAAGAAGAAGTAGCTGGGAAGAAACGTCCTCCATGCTCCACGAAAACCCCACCTCGATCATCACTAACATTACCCGGAGCTGTCACTGTTGTTACTGTTCCTGTTGGGTTGCTTAGTCTCTGAAAGAAACTGTTGTCTCCAGCTTGTGCGTAAGCGTAGTGGTGATGCTGAAGAGATTGAGAAGGACCCAACATGAGCCCATTTGGGTTGACAGGAAGTGGACGTGGCACAAACACATGATCAGGTGCAGAAGGAGCTCCTGTGAACTGTTGCACCATCGCCCGAAAATTTGTCGTGTCAGTGTTTAGCAGAGTTGTCGGGGTTCGCCTTGAGGCCCGCGAACGCCGTTTTATGGGCTTCGACACTCTTCCCTCTGGGCTTAACCGGGCCGGCCCAACTGTGGTTGTCATGGTTGTGGCTTCCGAAACGGAAGAAGGGTTCACTTGATCATCGGTGAAGCTTTGTTGATAGAAATTGAGCCAGTCGTTAGGAATTTGACCTGACATGGTAGCACTCATGGATGGTGGGTGACACAATTTTGTTTGCGTTGGTTTTGGTAACAAGCCAAGAAAATTTAGCGTTCCTTGTCGCCTATTTATGCTGCCTTCTAATTTCTTCCTTCTTCCTTCTTCACATGTCATGGTCATACTTACAAACGTGATGCAAGATCCTGGCCCTTCATTTTGGGACCACGTGGTAATTTATTAGGGAACACAAGACAATACTTATCATCCTTCTTTTCTTTTTTCAACGTATAACCTTTTTTAAGATAGGTTAAATAGAAACAAGATCGCATGGTTTTAGTAGTGTGAATAAAAAGGAGTTCACGATCACGGATATATTACCATAGAAATCAATAATATATTGTCAAGATATATAAATTAAATCGACCGAAGATATATTATATTCCTACGTAGTACTTGCCCTAGATCATGTTGCTCAACTAATGATACCAAAGGTAGAGTTTTATCAATTCAAAATCTATTTAATACGAGACAAATTTAACGACGTCAGTTGTTAAAGCAAATAAATAAAATAATGAAATCATTTATTCCTTTTTGTACACACAGAGGTGTCACTTAATTCATAAATGTGACATAGGAAATTACAAGTTATGATAATTGACATGATACAAGTTATTATGTTATAATAAAAAGGAGGGAAGAGGGGATGTATGGAATGAATGTGTAATGTGTAATGTGTAATGTGTAATGTGTAATGTGTGGTGGGTGGGGTTTGTGGGTTGCATCGAGGAAGCAGCAAAATCGGGCCCAACAGGAAGACGCCGGCATTGAGATGGAATGAGTTAGAGTGGTGTGTGTGTGTCTCAATTGTGACTTGTCATGTATAAGACTAATGGTTTTGTGGGAGACTTGGACTCTTCAATTCAGTCCACCTTTATTATTATTATTATTATTATTGCCATTCCCATAATGTCACCAAACGAAACTCCCCACTACCTTCCTCTCCTCTCCTATGTTTCATTCTTCAACCACGTGCTTACCACCTTCCTTTATTTCCCTTCAACTCTTGTATCAATTCCTGTCTCACCTCATTTCTCACACTGGTTTAGTCAAAATCAAACCTCTTCTGTTCCAAGTTTCGAATAAATTTGCTATGCAAGTTATGGTAGGCTACTTTTGACATTCAAGTTAGCAAAACAAATCTACACAAGGTTAATAGAAAGTCATTAATTTCAACAGTTTATACATTATATTTTTACTTCAAATTTCGTTTTGTCTTTATTTATTTATTTATTCAGAAATTTCTTTTTGCCTTCTCTATCATTCATGATATTTTTTCACACCCATACAATGACAACATGCATCAATCACCACTGCTACACTATCCTTATAATATAAAAACCATCAAATTATTACCGTTGTTTTATTATAATAAGCCTAATATTTATTCCCCTAACATTTAAGATGGCGAGTTATTTAAAATAAATTGAATTATTGAAGTTGATAGTTGTATACGCAGTGTGAAAGAAGAAGAGCGAAAGAAAGAATAATAGAAACACACTCACGATATTTGATATATGAAAGTTTTACTATCATCACAAGATTTTCAACTTTGATCCATGCAAAAAAATACTTCATTCAATCTCAATAAAATTCAATCAAAAGCAGTAGTCTCATCTTAGATGTACATAATTTGTAAAAAACAATAAATCTAACTCTCACCTAACATAAACATTCATTATAAAAATGACCTTGTAAAAATTAATTAACCTCAAAATATCCACGGTCGGACCAACTATATCACCAATTCATTACAAAAATGAATCAAATTATCTCTTTATTACGTTCTGTTTCTTGGTAAAATCTGAGGTGCCGAGGTGAGCTCGGCCTCTTCTGGAGGGGATGACGAGAGGATTGATATCCTCCCTTTGTAGGTGAGTTCTTCTCTAGTTTGAGGGTATGATTTTATTATTGATTGTTTCTTTGTTTAGTCCACGTTATTTATAGAATCGTTTTAGGGTTTTCTCCACGGATCTCGCAAAGGTAGTTACGTAAGTCCATTAGATAAGTCCATGAGTCCATAAGTTCCTTTTTTTCAGGGAACGGTTACCCAGGCCGAGGTCCGAGCAGGGGGCCGAGTTGAGCTCTCCAACTCGGCCCGGTACACCAGCCCCCAAGCTCGAAGCCCAGACTTGTGATTCGAGTTTATTTAATTGGCCGAAGACCGAGGTCGACCAGGTATGCGAAACGGTTGATATTTAAGTCTCGATTTTTGAAGTAAGTGGCAGTTATGGGTCATGATTGTGGGTGCTAGCAGTTATGGGCCATAATTGCGCGTGGGTAAGTGCGTTATAGACGTTTCGTCTTCCCTTGCACTCTTTTAACTGCCTTGAAACAGCTTTAGCTCTATAAATACCAGTCCCCCCTTTTTTGTTTTCTCTTTCTTCATTTCTTACTTCTTGCGAACTCTCTTACCCCTTCATTTCCTTGCTCACAGTGCCTCGCCCCTCGTTCTTTCTCTCCTTCCACACTTCACCGTCCTTCTCCAGTATTTTCTTCTCGTTCGCGTCCCCTTTCTTAGGTATGTCCTCTTCATCTTTCTCTGCCGCGACTCGCGGCTCTGATAGTTTCATTGTAGCTTCAGTTGAGTCTACATTTTCCTCGGAGTCGCCTCTTCCAGCGATGCTCCCATCTTGCCGAGGAAAATGTCACAGTGCCCATGCCTATGGGAGCCTCCCCTGATGAGGCCGAGCATGAGGCGGAAGCGTCTTCCCGTAAGGGAGAGAGCCGAGCTCCTGTTGCCAGAGCAACTGAGAGTGCTCGGCGGCGACCTGCGGGCACCTCTGGGAGGGACGACGAAAGTCATTCTCGTCATCATCCTCCGGGGGCGGCCGAGCCCGACTTCTCTTGGTTATCGACTGTCGTTTCCAATCAAGCGTCTATGTACGACGACCTTGAGAAGCTGGGTCGGGTCATAGATTCCTGCAATATGGTCCGTTCGCGTTATGTGGAGGTCGTCGAGTTCGGGGCTGCGGCGACCTCTCACCGAGTGCACCAAAGGATTTTTGTTAATCGTCGTCCCGCCGTTTCCGTGTACGAGTATATGGTGAGCGAGTTTAGCATAGAATTTCCCTTAACCCGATGTGAGAGCGAAGTGCTCTCTTTTTTTAACATCGCCCCTAGCCAACTCCACCCTAATAGTTGGGCTTTTCTTCGAGCCTTCCAGCTAATTTGTCAGTTGTTAGGTATGAGGGCGACCTCTAGGTCTTTTCTTTACTTTTTCCAACTAAAATACGGCAAAAAGGTCGGTTGGGCCTCTCTTAGTAGTTCCCCACAGGTCGGGGGGTCCCTTCTGAGTCTATACACCTCGTCCTTTAAGAATTTTAAGCATCGGTATTTCTGGTTGATTCCGACCACCGATGAGACTCTCCGCAACATGTTTTATAATAAAGGAGACACCGCTCCTAAATTTCCTCTCCATTGGTGCCTTCCCCGTAAATATAATTCCATTCCCCGAGCCGAGCTTAACTCGGTAGACTTGAATATTGTAAATGTCCTGTCTCGGCTTCCTCGGCCACTCAATACCCGAGCCCTAATACATTCTGCTAGGGACAAAGATCCAAAGGGTAAATTTATAGGTAATCATCAATAACTTGTTTTCCTGTGATCATACATCAGTCTTCTGACTTTTACTTTTTGTGCAGAGTACATGGCGGGCAACATCGATTTGACGGCCATCCTCAAGAACCTCAAGTTCGCTAGGAGGCGACCTGGAGAGAGCGGGCGCATACGGGTCCCCGTTCCGGAAGGCCCGAGCACGCCGGTCGCTCGTGCCGACGACATCCCTTAGCCTCCGCCTCCTCCACCCCGACCTTCACCAGCCAAGAGGGCTCGGGCTAGCTCTCCAACCCCAATGGAGACCGACCTCTCAGCCGCTGCCGATGTCACCCCTCCTCCATCCTGTCCTCCTCCTCCCCCACCCCCACCCCAACAGTCGAATTTCGTGCTGCTAGGCCGAGCTGATCTTCCCCCAGGGGTAAGTTGGGTGGGAAGAGAGGGCGACGATGTCCGCGTGGAAGGCATTAACGCTTGGGTTGGCCCTGGAGAATCTATGTGGGGTCCCGACTTCGGAGCCGGAGAGGTGCGCATGGGGGATCCCTTTCCTCGTCCCTATGACGTCGCCGTTCTGAACGCTGTCGGGATCGACAAGAGCATCGAGGGAATGGAGGTGATGCTAGCTCGGGCTCTTGCCATAGCCCGCCATGCCAAACAATGGGTCTTCCGTCAACAGGTGGACATGACTACTCATGCTACCGAGGCCACTGCTCAGTTGTCAGCCCTGGCCGCCGAGGTGTCCCAAGCTAACCAGGCTAGGGAGGAGGCCGAGCTTAATGTCGCGGCTCTGACTGCTGAGATGGAGAAGATGCGGTCGACCCTGCAGCATCTGGAGGAGAAGGTTGAGATTACCGGGGCTCGTGCTAATGAAGCCGAGGACAGGGCCAAGATGAGGGAGAAGGAGCTGAAGGTTACCAGTGACCGGCTAGGTCAGGCCGAGTCAAATCTTGCCGCGAAAGAGGGGGAGGTCGAGGCTCTGCAAGGAGCAGTGGCCGAAAGCTTCTATGGAGGATTTGACGCGGCTGTGCGCCATGCTCGGTACTTCGTGCCCGACCTCGCCGAGGACTCCTTTGACTATCTGAAGGACGTTAAGGACGGGCAGCTAGTAGACCGAGATTAACTTGTATCGAGGGCGATGTGTCCCTTTTTTGCTTCCTAGTCTTATCTCAATCTGTAATTTTGATTTAGCTCGTAACTTTGTAAAATCCCGGACTAATATATTCAATCCGTTCCTTTTGTTACTACGCGCGTGCGGCTTCGTTTATTTCTGTATTCCGCTTGTGATAATATTGCCGATCTGTAACTCGGATGAGGCCGAGCACCAATAAGTGAACGCGGGTGAGGCCGAGTGCCAATAAGGGAACTCTAGTTCCTCTGCTCGGGTGAGGCCGAGTCCCAATAATTGAGCTCGAAGTTCTTTAACTCGGGTGAGGCCGAGCGCCAATAATTGAACTCTAAGTTCTTTAACTCGGGTGAGGCCGAGTGCCAATAAGGGAACTCTAGTTCCTCTACTCGGGTGAGGCCGAGTGCCAATAATTGAACTCTAAGTTCTTTAACTCGGGTGAGGCCGAGTGCCAATAAGGGAACTCTAGTTCCTCTACTCGGGTGAGGCCGAGTGCCAATAATTGAACTCTAAGTTCTTTAACTCGGGTGAGGCCGAGTGCCAATAAGGGAACTCTAGTTCCTCTGCTCGGGTGAGGCCGAGTCCCAATAATTGAACTCGAAGTTCTTTAACTCGGGTGAGGCCGAGCGCCAATAATTGAACTCTAAGTTCTTTAACTCGGGTGAGGCCGAGTGCCAATAAGGGAACTCTAGTTTCCTCTTACTCGGTGAGTAAGTGCCAATAATTGAACTCTAAGTTCTTTAACTCGGGTGAGGCCGAGTGCCAATAGTCTACAGATAATAAGTAAAATCAAACTTTATTGATGACCATCGTCGGTGCCTCATTAAAAACTCAGCCAGTAAAACCCTCCTTAGGGAAAAACCTGATCTGAGGAAAAAGAGTGCACCGGCCTTAAAAATTACCAATTCCTACTTACAAAATTCAAATGACAATTTCCTATTTAAATTAACTGAAATAAGTCTTCAAGTGTGTGGCGTTCCAAGTATTGGGCAGAGGTCGACCACTCAACTCTTGTAGCCTGTATGAGTCGTTGCCTAGGCTGTCGCTGACGCGAAACGGTCCTTCCCAATTGGCGGCGAGCTTTCCACACGTACGATCTTTCCTGGCCTCTCCGGTTTTTCTCCAAACCAAATCTCTCGGGATAAAGGATCGGCGATGCACTCGCGAGTTATAACGTTTGGCCGCCCTTGTTTTGGCGGTCAGGTCTCTGACCTGAGCTTCATTTCGAAGTTCTTCGATGAGGACGAGTTCCTCCCTGAGGGAATCTTCGTTCTGGCCTTGGTCATAAGATACTCGTCTTATGATCGGCTCCCCTACCTCAACGGGGATCATGGCGTCAGTCCCATAAGTTAGACGGAAAGGAGTTTCTTGAGTGGATGACTGGGGGGTACAGTGATAACCCCATAATATGCTCGGTATTTCTTCGGCCCAGGAACCCTTTGCTTGGCCGATCTTCCTTTTCAACTCATTCAGGATGACTTTATTAGCCGCCTCGGCCTGGCCGTTTGTTTGTGGGTGTTCGACGGACGAGGTCCGATGCAGGACACCGAGGTCGGTCAAGAAGGAATGGAAGGTCTTGTCAATGAACTGTCGACCGTTGTCCGTCACAATCGTATGAGGGATTCCGTGCCGGCAAATAATATGCTTCCATGCAAATTGTTGAACTTGTCTTGCTGAGATCTTGGCCACTGGCTCTGCTTCAATCCATTTCGTGAAGTAATCCACGACGACTATTAGAAATTTAGCTTGTCTTATAGCTGGGGGAAAGGGGCCGAGGATGTCCATCCCCCATAATGCGAACGGCCAGGGGGAGACTATGCTCTGCAGGGTGGTCGGTGGCAGAGAAGGTAGGGAGCCGTGCTCCTGGCATTTCTTACAAGCTCGGGTGAAGCGCTTTGCATCCTCCTTGAGCGTCGGCCAGTAATATCCGGCTCGGATTATTCTTGTTGCCATACTTCGGGCGCCCGAGTGCATTCCACAGACACCATTGTGCAGCTCGGCCATGACATACTGAGCTTGATCTTCGTCCAAACACTTGAGCAAGGGGGAGGAAAAATCGCGCTTGTACAGTTCCTGGTTTTGTATGGTATAGAACGACGCTTGTCGACGTAGTCGCCGAGGTTCACTAGGCTCGTCAGGTGTGGTCCCTTCGCGGAGGTAGGTGACAATCGGTGTCATCCATGAGCTCGGCCCATCGGTTAATGCGTGTACCTCGTCCCTATCCCAGCTGGGAGCCGCTAATATTTCTTGGATGATAGAATGGTGTTGTCCTCCAATCCGTGAGCTCGCCAATTTGGACAAGAGGTCGGCTCGGTCATTTTGTTCCCTTGGTACATGAGATATTTCGAATTTGTCGAAGTGTGCTAGGCAATTCTTTACTCGATGATAATACTGTTGAAGTAATGGCTCCTTAGCTTGGAACTCGTCATTCACCTGTGACGTGATGAGCTGAGAGTCGCTGAAACATTGTAGGCGTCGAGCGCCCATGTCACGTGCTAATCTAAGGCCGGCTAGGAGGGCTTCATATTCGGCCTGATTATTGGAGGCCACAAACGAAAAGCGTATGGCTTGCTCTAATATCAAGCCGTCGGGTCCTTCTAACAGAACTCCAGCTCCACTCCCTTTTTTATTTGAAGAGCCATCCACGCGCAAGGTCCACCAAGTATCCTTGTCGCCGATGTCGGGGAGCTCGGTGAGGAAATCAGCCAAGAATTGGGCCTTCATCGAACCTCTCGGCTCGTAAGTGAGTCCGAACTCGGATAACTCTACCGACCAAGCGGTCATCCTCCCTGCCAGGTCGGGCCGCTGGAGGATTTGGCGGATTGGGTGATCGGTGCGTACGATTACATCGTGACTTCGGAAGTAGTGGCGGAGTCGTCTGGCTGTGAAGATCAGGCTAAGGATCAACTTCTCAACTGTTTGATAGCGTGTTTCCGCAGGTTGTAACGTCCTACTTACGAAGTAGATCGGCGTTTGTACCCTGTCCACTTCCTTCACCAAGACTGAGCTCAACGTGTTGTTAGAAACTGCTAAGTACACATATAGGGGCAAGCCTGGCAAAGGACTACCCAATGTTGGGATGGCCGACATTCTTCGCTCCATTCGAATCTCTTCGACTGTTTTAGTAATCGAAACAGGGGTTTACTATATTCTGCCAGCTTTGGTAAGAACCGAGATAGCGCTGCAAGCCGTCCATTCAAGCGTTGAAGATCCTTAAGGCAGGTCGGACTCGGCATGGAGAGGATAGCTTCGCACTTATCTGGATTCGCTTCGATCCCTCTGTGGGAGATCATGAACCCGAGAAATTTTCCCCCTCCTACTCCGAAGGCGCATTTTTCAGGGTTGAGACGGATCCGGTGACGTCGGATCTCGGCAAACATCTCTTGTAGATCGAGAGGGTGAGCTTCACGAGTAGTGGATTTAACTACCATGTCATCGACGTATACTTCCATGTTTTTCCCGATCTGTTTTTCAAACACCTTATCCATCAGTCTTTGATAAGTGGCCCCTGCATTCTTCAGACCAAAAGGCATGGCCTGGTAGCAATAGTTGGTCGTGGCCGACATAAAGGCTGTCTTCGGCTCGTCCGGGGGGTACATCGGGATCTGGTTATATCCCGAATATGCATCGAGAAAACTGAAAACCTCGTACCCGGCGGTGTTATCTACTAACCGATCTATGCTCGGCAGAGGATAAGTGTCTTTCGGGCAAGCTTTATTTAGATCGGTGTAATCAGTGCACATTCTCCATTTTCCATTTGACTTTTTAACCATGACGACATTAGCGAGCCACGTGGTATATATGATCTCCCGAATGAAGCCGGCCTCCAATAGTTTAGTTACCTCCTTTTGTACTATCGCCCTACGCTCCTCGCCCAACTTTCGCTTCTTTTGGGAGATCGGTTTAGCATGAGGGAACAAGGATAACTTATGGCACATGAGGTCGGGGTCGACACCCGGCATATCGGACGGCTTCCACGCAAAGAGGTCGGCATTGTCCTTGAGGGTTTGAATCACGTGTTCCATTATCGGGCCGGTCAAAGATGAACCGATTTTAGTTATCTGATTCAGCTGAGGGCCGATCTTCAGATCTACTAACGGCTCCGAGAAGGAGGGGCGATCCTCCTTAAACTCTATTCTAGGATCCATGTCGAATTCTTCGTTTTCAGTTAACTGGACCGAGCATATATTCGTAGGTCTCGACCTATCATTTTCATCAAGAGGTCGGACTGTGTAGGGGGTAACCTTCAAACTCCGGGCATAACATACCCGAGCTACCTTAGGATCGGCCTTGATGGTGACGATTTGTTGGCCGCCATCGGGAAACTTCATGGCCATATGTGGGGTCGACACTACTGCTCCGAGTTGATTAAGAGTACGTCTCCCGATGATGACGTTGTATGACGTGTCGGCGTCTATCAGGATGTACTTCACATTGATTGTCCGATAGGCGTTGCTTCCCCCAAAGGTCGTGAGGAGCTCTACATAACCTCGGGCGTGCACCCTTTCGCCAGCGAAGCCGAGCAACGGCTCAGGATGTGGCAGAATAATGGAGTCGGGCAATTCCAATTGTTTGAACACCGACCAGTAAAGGACGTCTGCCGAGCTCCCCTGATCTATTAGCACCTTCCGCACACGCCAATTGGCAATTGTAGCCGAGATTACCATCGGGTCAGTGTGGTCGGGGTCGTCCGTGCTGAAATCGGAATCTGAAAAGGTGATAGTAGGTAGCGACCTCTTTCTGGAGAGCTCCACGTGGTTGGCGCTACGAGCATACCTCTTTCTTGCCGAGGAGGAGGCTCCTCCCCCAGCAAACCCGCCCGCGATGCTATTAATAGTTCCGCGTACCTGATCCGGGTTCTGGTCGGGCTCTCGATGCCGATCTTGTTCCTTTCGTTTCTTCCACGGGCGTCGGTCTTCCTTATTCTCCTCTCGGCGAGGAGGGTTGTAATCGTTCCTCGGATCACGTCGGGCTTGCTCACCCTGGATGAAGCGGTGTAATTCCCCACTGCGAATTAGTTTTTCTATGATATCCCGTACATTCCTGCACTGCTCGGTGGTATGGCCTTGATTCCGATGATAGGCGCATCTCCTGTTGGGGTCAACATTCCTCGGCGTCGGGGAGGGTGAGGGTGGCCGTACCAAGTCCAAGGCATAGGCTTCCCGGAGGATTTTGTCTCTGGGTGAATTCAGTGCAATATACGAGGTGTAGCGGATTCTGCTTTTATCGGATCTCCGAGCCGACCTCTCGTTCGTTTTAACCGACTCTCGCCGATCTCGGTCCTCGGCTCGACGCTTAGCCTCTGTGTTCTCCTCTATAGCCATAAATCTGGCCGCCCTCTTCCTTAGTTCGTTCATGTCCACGGGCGGCTCTGCAAATAATGACTTCGAGAAGTCGCCCGACCTAAGCCCGACTTGAATTGTTTGCAATGCTACGGCCGGGTGGAGATCGGGAATCGTTCGGCATGCTTCTGAGAATCGTGCCATATAGTCACGCAAAGATTCCCTGTCCTTTTGGACCAAATGGTACAGGGTGATGGCGGTTGCAGGGGTCGGTTTGGCATCGGCAAACCGAGCTTGAAAGTGGTCGCAAAACGCCGAGAACGAGCTTATCGACTTGGCGGGCATCGAGTAGTACCAGTTCAGGGCGGTGCCTTTGAAGGTTGCCGGGAACATTCGGCAAAGAACTCGGTCATCCTTGGTACGATTTAGAGCTTGGGTGAGGAAGGCTTGAACATGGGTGGTCGGGCAGGTTGTGCCATCATACTTGTCGTGGGCCGACCACCTCCACGATTCCGGTACGCTCACATCCATGATGTTTGTAGTGAAAGGGGTTAGGGCGACCAAGGCGTCGAAACCACAGCCCCGTGGCGGCGGACCTAGATCCGAAAAAGGTTGGGCCTGGGACGGTTGACGGCGGGGGGAAGATTGGTCCTCAGGGTTATTCTCCCCTGTGTATCGACGGTGGGAGCCTCCTACATGTGAATGAGAACGGGTGGGATCAGTGCGTCTAGGGTTTTCTTCTTCATGTGCGCCAGGCTGATTTGGGTTGGCGTTTGCGAGAACTTTTTCTCTTAGGGTTTGTAATTCCAATGCCCCTTCATCTCTCTAGCGTCGGAGTACGCGCATGTCCGCCTGTGTGGTCCGCAATTCTCTGGTTATCTCCTGGTTTTGTAGCTGCAGGGCCTCTGTTTGTTGGCGGGTAGTAGCTAAAGCTGCATCGACGTGTTGTTGGATCATGTCTCTGATGGTCGGGTCCATGGCTGGATTCGAATGGCTGCGAGTGCGAACCATTGGTCTCGTGATCGTGGGATGAAGGATTACCTGGCCCCACGGTGGACGCCAAATGTTCTTGGTAAAATCTGAGGTGTCGAGGTGAGCTCGGCCTCTTCTGGAGGGGATGACGAGAGGATTGATATCCTCCCTTTGTAGGTGAGTTCTTCTCTAGTTTGAGGGTATGATTTTATTATTGATTGTTCATTAGTCCTTTCTCTTTGCTTAGTCCACGTTATTTATAAAATTGTTTTAGGGTTTTCTTCACGGATCTCGCAAAGGTAGTTACGTAAGTCCATTAGATAAGTCCATGAGTCCATAAGTTCCTCTTTTTCAGGGAACGGTTACCCAGGCCGAGGTCCGAGCAGGGGGCCGAGCTGAGCTCTCCAACTCGGCCCGGTACACGTTCTATTTTTTTACATGGATTCAAGTAAATTTGAAATTAAATCTCTTAAAGATATTGAATTGAGTTTTATGAATTAAAAAATTGTAAAGAAAAAAATAATTAAGAATGACTAAATAAGTTCGTCAATAAAAAATAATGACTGATAAACTAGATAGTATTTTATCATTATAACATGGTGAAACAAAATGCAAGCAATATACCTTGAAAATTCAAAAGAAGTTACATTAGAAATATAAGGTTATGAAAGTATTTTATTTGGAGGGTTTAATTTATTTGTATATTTGTTTATGATTTGTATTTTGTTTTTCTACATTGGTGGACTAAAAGGCAAGTAAATCAAATTATTTATGAAATGAAACAGTAGAAAAAGATTAGCGAAGAAATGAAAGAGGCACGTGAAGAGAGCAAGAAAAGTGTGTGTGAGTGTGAGTGTGAGTGTGAGCGAAGTGGAGAAGAAGGAAAGAGAGAAAAACGTAGAATGGAGAATCGTAGGAGAGATGGAAGGATCATAAAGCTGGCAAGTCACGAGTTGCAGTTGGCGGGTAATAATCGTGACATTGCATTTCCTAAAAAGCGATTAATCTTTCCACTTTAATTTATTTATTTGTTAATATTTTGAATCCAAAGAACCCTAACCCCTGTTCCGATCAGTATCATCATTGTTACCTTTCTCCTTCTATTATTATAATTAAATCAAAATATTATACATTCGATGCCGTGACTGTCACAGTTTTGCCAAAGCGTTTCACTGGATGGAAAAGAGAGGTGAACGTGCTCGGCCTGGCCTTCAACTTGATGCTGATTTTGTGCCCAATCTTCCCCAGGTTACTCTAAATATTTTCATCACAAAATAATCGTAATTTGTTTTGTTTTTGTGGTTCTGGGTGTGAGTGTGGCAGTGCAAAATAATATGCTTTTTTGGCAAATAATTAGATTATTAATGTTTTAGTATGTAGTATTAATTAACCGGGTAGAGTAAATTCAATGTTAATTATACCATCATAAAAGGAATACAAACAAGTCGAGCTCTGAATTTTAGTTTGATGGCATGGCATTGTAGATATGTACTGCAAATGAAAAGAGTGACAAGGCCTTCTTGGTTGCTCAGTCCAGAAAACCTAATCTATCCTCTCTGCAAATACCGGCATGGTCACTAGATATTGCATTATCTGATTTTGCAAAAACTGATGGCTCTCCAGTTTCAGTGTCAAGTCCTAGTTCTGCAAGAGGACTTCCTCCAAGGCCTAATTCAGCCAAAGTCAGGTCTTCTATGAAAAATATCAATTTCCTTCCTCACAGAAGCTTCAAGGTAAATTCTTGTTCCCAGGATACTGAAAAGACAGGTCTTATAGTTCCTAACACTCCCCCATCAGATACTCCTTTGGATAAACCTTCCTCTTCAACTTATCTGTCTCTTCATAAGAAGGTCATCTCCCCATCAGCAAAAGTTGCACGTTCATTACCAGTTACTCCATTTGCAACTTCAGCTGCCCAGAATGTGGACCGAAGACATCCTGTGGGTGATACTGAAAAGATAGGTCTCATAGTTCCTAACACTCCCCCATCAGATACTCCTTTGGATAAACCTTCCTCTTCAACTTATATGTCTGTTAATAAGAAGGTCATCTCCCCATCAGCAAAAGTTGCACATTCATTACCAGTTACTCCATTTGCAACTTCAGCTGCACAGAATGTGGATGGAAGACATCCAGTGCGTGATACTCGTTTAAGTGTATGTTTCCAATGCTCATTCTTGTCTCGAGACCAAAACAACTACTTATATGCTGTACTTAGATTTTTACATCTTTTAACTGAAAAATGGCATGTGTTACTTGGTATATGCTTCATTGATATATATTTTCTTCTTGTATAGACGACAGAAGTTCATCAACATATAACTCGATCACTTTCAGTCCCAGTTAATTGGGTTGCAGATTCTAGGTGCTTGATTCGTGTAATTTCAGCAAAACAACATCTTGAAACTGTTTGTAGAACCTCAATTGATGGTGCTTTGGTTCCACAGATTGGTAATTCCTCAAAATATATGGTATTTTTTATTTTAAATGTTCCTTTTAAACTTATTAATCAATGATGTACATAATTTGAAATATTCTGTCATTTTGACAAGCAACAACTATTTGATATTGAGTTGAGCATTAAAACATAAATAAAGTGAAATTAGCAATAATGATGTAGAGGAAAGAATATAGTGATTTTCTGGAGATATAGTATAAAGAATACCCTTTCATTTCATTGCCAACGGACTCTCCAAATCAAAGTAAAAAAATAATAATACTGAATGAAGTTTACATTAATGTTAACTTCTTATTTGATTTTCAATTTTGGTGTTAGGCTTGTCGTTCATGCATTTTCTTTTTCTGTGAGTTAGGACTACTTGGATTTGATAGAAACAGATCAACTAGGGAGTGGGATGTTTCATTAGTATGCACAATTTTTTTAATCAATATACTATTCTAATTGTCCTTGATTATCATGTTAAGCATAGGCTCAGATGCCTGTTTTTATATGCCTGCTCCTCCTAATTCTGTGTCTTTTCACTCTGTTTGTTCCTTACCAGCCATTGTAGATGCTACCGAGGATATTCCAGAGGAACAAGCAGTTTGTAGGATTTGTTTGATGGAGCTCGGGGAAGAAGGGATTACACTTAAGATGGAATGCAGTTGTAAAGGTGATCTTACTCTTGCTCACCAAGACTGTGCAGTAAAGTGGTTTACTATTAAGGGAAACAAGACCTGCGATGTCTGCAAGCAGGATGTCAAAAATCTCCCAGTAACTCTGTTGAAAATTTATACTCCTGAAACTACTGTTAGGCAGACATCAAATGTGTCACAACAGACTGAAATAGTTTATTACAGGTATGTCCAATAACTCAATCATGTTAGTCATCTCCGCGTTCAGTTAGCACTTAAACTGACATAGAAGAGACCTAAAGGCGTTTTATCTTCTTCATTTGATAGGCCTTGTGATCCAGATTGAGATCTACTAGAACATATAAGGTTAAAGGCTCAAAGTAGGGCTGGTTATAATATTACATAAAGCAGTTTATAAGTTACAGCTTCAGTTTATTTGCACATATGGGTCGGTGGCAATAAGATGTGTGGTTGGTATTGTTTGACATTTTTTTTTTCTCTTTCTTTTTACGGAAAAATAAAAAATACAAGGAAAGGATTACAAATAATAGATTTCCTCCTTTCACTTAACAAAAGAATAATAAAAGAGCTGTCCATTCCCTTTGTATATCCATGGTGGGCTGTGTAAGAAGATATGCAGTTGATTTTGAATTTGAATAACATATACATCTACATTTATTTTGTTTGGATGAACAAAGTATTTTTTTTAAAAAAGAAAGAGATGTCAAAAGCTAGAGGATAAGAAGAAAATAAACCAAAAAGGACAGGGGAAAAAGAAAAAAACTATGAGCATGATACATGCAGGGGTGTTTAGTATGCAGGGAGTTTCTTCATGCTTGAAAATCAAGAATCCTGGGAATTGTGAATCCTAGGAATCATGATTACTTTAGTAAAATTTGTTTTATTGGTCATAAATGTTGGGAATAAAACATTTTGATGTTTAAGTTTTATTATAACTTTTCTCGTAACTTTAATTATTTATTATGTTAAATGGTTTAGTAAATTTAAAAAGTGATATTTTTTACATTGGTAAAAATAGATTTAACTGGGGAAAGTTGGATTTCCAATCCCTCCATTGAGAATTTTTTCTTTTTTGAGAAAGTGGGATAAAAATGATTCCTGGGAAACAATATGTCATGGAAATATTGTTATTAAAGTTAAAAATCAAATATGGGAAACAGGTCCAGTTTGGTTTCAGAAAACGTTTTCAGTTTTCATTTCCAAATTTTAAAGATTGAGAAAACATTGAGAAGTGTTTAAAATTACATGCATACTAGGTTTTCATTGTTTTGAGTGGGAAACATTGGAAACAAATTTTTTTCATTTCTTATTTTCAACTATATTTTGGAAATATTTCTATTGAAAATATTTCCAAAAATTTAACCAAACATGTTTTCACTGTCATTTTCTGTTTTCTTTAGAAATGGGAACAAGAAATGCTCAGACCAAACAGTCCCTAACAATCTTATATTCTTGGGACAGTAAAAAATCTGTGTGTACCAAACACTCCCGTAATGTAAACACATCACAATCTCTTAGCAGATCTACTGAAGATACCCTCCCTAAAAAGACTTTAACATTTAGGTCTACAATATTACAAATCATCACTGAATCACTACTTTTCTGACTGTGATGTATTCTAGCTATTTCATGCATGACAGGATCTGGCAGGATGTACCAGTACTCGTCTTGGTCAGCATGCTTGCTTACTTTTGTTTTCTAGAGCAACTACTGGTATGCTTTTCTTTGTACCTGCACTGAAGTTTATGGTAACTGGCGAACTGCTGCTTGCTTCAAGTTATGATTTTAGGCTTATTGAATCCAATGGTCAGAGTGCCATCTGCTATAGAAACTTGCCTCCGAAAGATTATTTTGACCAACTTGTAGTTGTCAATAGCTGATTCAGGAAATATAACTTCATCTACTGGGAGTATAGCAATTTCCTTAGTTTATAGACATTGGAAAATTTTCCTTATTTTGGGGCACAAAGAACAGGGAACACATACTCAATTAGTGCTGAAGGGGTGGGAAAAAGTGCTTTATGATTTTGGCAGTTTGTAGGACCAAATTTAAACAAATGGCTGTCTTTGCATTTTATTATTTTGTTCAATTTACTCATTAATTATTTCATGGAATACATTTTTATACCTTGTGTATTCTGGGGAATAAAGGGAGATATTATTTCTTTGCCTATTTAATGCTTACTAGAAGGCCATGTTTATTAGTACTGTTTTTGGGAGCAGTTGGATAATGCTGTATATGCTTAATTTGTCCCCCCTTGTTTAGTTTTCCTTTGTCAACATTTTGACTGTTTTGTGGGAAATATAAGTATATCTGACACAGTGGTCTCTAGTTTACCAGGTTTCAGATTTGGGGCCCCGTGCTCTTGCCATTTCTTTACCTTTCTCATGTGTTTTAGGTCTCCTTTCATCTATGATTGCGTCAACCATGGGTAAAATTATTTTCTTTCGTCTTCCTTAGCATATCAAAGTCCTTTTATGTTTTATTTGCATTTTTAATTTCATTTTTGTGCTGGTTTTTATTTTAAATATGAAGCATGAAAATGAACTGCATTAATGTATAATTGTCAAAGTTATAGAGGTAGGTTAGAGAAATGTCAGAGGACAAGCCCTGGTGCAACAGTAAAGTTTCCCTTCGTGGAGACAGCCTCGCTGCATATGCTAGGGAAATACTGCATTCAAAGACCCTCCCCCAGTACCTTCACTAAGCGAGGAGCCTTCTGGCACCAGGGTACATTAGTTAGGTAGAGAAATGTAATCAATATGTTCTTTAACAACAGATTTTCTTCAATTGAATCAAATTCATGTGGGTCTCATCTTCTATTTAATGAGTCCCATTTATTATTTACCAAGACTCGCATGAATTTTATTCAATTGTAGAAAGTGTTGGAAAGATTTGTCGGGAAGTGTTACTAGAATTAGGCTAGTAGGTTAATATGCACTTGCAAATTATGGTTAGTTAAAGATAAGGATCACAGTTAAAATCAATCATGAAATAGTAAAATGGAATACATGCAATGAGAATTGACACTGTAATAGGGTAACAATTAGATTCATATAAACATCTAAATCACAGTTGCTTTTTCCTCCATTGGCCTGAAATTAGCTTCTAGTACGTCTTTTCTCAGTAGACTGTAAATTTCATATTATGTGAGCTTTCCTACCACCAAAGGAATTGAGACAAGTGACATGGTCTATACTCCTCGTGTCTCTATTTAGAATTACCCCTGTATTGGATGTTGATATGTGATCTTAAATGTAAATCTTGGACTTCGATATTGAATTAGATTATATGTGGGTATTGACAAATTTTGGGATACAGTTGAGCCTAGTGAGTTCCAAGACACAAAAATATCTGATTTAGGGTTTTATAAAACAGATAAAATTGTAAAAGAAGTTGACATTGTCCTATTGTTTCTGACATGAGAATTGCTTAGAACAAGATCCATACTCTGTAATTTTCCTCTTTATTTGACCCTCTGGAGTTGCTTTAAATCCTGTGCTGTAGACTACTTTATACTGAGTTATTAATTTCTCATTAACACTGAGTTATATGTTGGCAGTGAGCAGGAGTTTCGTATGGGCTTATGCTTGCTTTCAGTTTGCAATTCTTATCCTGCTTGCTCATCTATTTTATAATATTGTAAGATGATATAGTTCCTATCCTGACTTCATGTATTGACATGGGTGAGAGTGAAATTATATATATGTATTGACATGCACCTTTTTTCACTTTTGTAGCTCAATTTTAATGCAATTCTCTCCATTCTCCTCTGCGCATTCATTGGATTTGGGATTGCAATCTGTATGAATTCTATTGCTGTGAAATTCATTGGATGGAGAACTGGTAGGCGAATTCAATCCTCCATTGAAAATGCTAACAGGACAGAGCAGCAGCACCTTGAGCATATACAACATGGACAGGAAGATCAGCAACAACATCAATGACAATAACTTCAAGAGTATCATCAGTGGCAGTAGCATTCCCTCAACATGGCAACAGTTGGTACAACTGGTACCGGGCAGTCTTCCTCAATTATTAAGAATTTTGTTCTTTTTATGACTTAATTTTCTACAGTGCAAAGTTTAAGGATTTCCACTTGAAGGTGTGAACCAAGATATTTGAACGGAACATTAACATAGTTAAATGTTACTTTCGTATGCACTTTCCTTTCACTGAAACAATCCCATCGATTATGGATTAGAAGAAAAAAAAAGGTAGAAAATGTGTATGTCCCGGAAAAGTTAATCGCATTTCCCCAAATGACAGAAATAATTAGCCTCCATATCTTGCATATGTAGGGAAATTGCTGGATATTGTAAAGGCCTTGATATGTACTGTAATTGACTTTCAGACGAGGGCTTAGCTAAAGGTTCCAGAATTCTGTACATCCAAGGGCATTGATATATACTGTAAATGAATTTACACAACTATAGCAAGAAGTCCAATTCATCTAAACACGAGTATAAAACTGACTTGGCAAGGTTCGATCCAACTCATTTATGGGCACAAAACATTCTGTAACTGAAATTGGTATAGATAGATGCAAACCGATGGTTACTTCCATTAAATTGGTATGGATAGTTTCTATGCTTATTAGATATTTACATTGTGCTAATGAGGAGCATCAAAAAGCTGCAGAAGGAGTGTTAAGTGGGATATATCGAAGAGACTCGTCGTAACTGGGGCAAACACGAGCGACATTCAAATTAAAGCACAAACTATAATCTAATGCTTGATGATATTAGAAAGAAAATTGTTGATTATTTCGAAGCAGGATGAGTATGGGCTTATGTTGGCCTTCTAAGAAATGGTCTTGACTGTCAAGAGCACGTGCTTGCTTTGAAGATTATGAAGTAGGCCAACCACACCAGGTTTGGGGGTGTTATGTATTGTATGAAAGAAAGAAGTAAATACCATTTCAACAAATGCAGGGTTGATTAGGAATTTATCATCGACAAAGCATTAACATTCTTTCACTCTGCTACATATTCTTCTGACCCATTGGCTCATAAAATCTTAGCATTTGGCCAACGTGAGGGGCACATAATTTCTTAGATCATGCTCTCTAAAATAGAACAACCACTCACGTTCTTCATCAAAAGAAGATTAATAAGAAGAATCGCACACATGGCACATGATACATGAGGACACACACTGTTCATGTGCCCCCAGTAAAAGTACGTACTATTTGATTGGGTTGAACTTCAAATTGGGTTTCTACTTCAAATTTATACAATTTTCTCATTATACGTACAAGAAAAAAATAAGAAGAAAAATAGAAATGTGATAGAAAAAGAAATCTAAATAATACATATTTAACTACTGTCCAACGAAAATTGAAATGATATTTCATATTTAACTAATGTCCTAATCGAATAGCTTCTTATAATAATCCGTGCTGATATGAAATAGTGAGGAGTTAGTAGTTAGTAGAGGAAAATGAGCAAAATAGAGATAGAACAAGATTTGGTTAAAGAAAGGAAAATAGGGAGGTGATTGAAACATGAAACAAATATGTATATAAAAAATGTCTTTTTTCAAAATGAATTGTGTCACGCGAAAGATATTAAAGGGAGGACGTATAGGACATATATAATTAAGTACGAGTGGTTACACAGAGAAAGAAAAACCAAGTGAAGTCGACCAAGTGGCCTAATTTCCAAATTGGGTAATTTCTACTTTAAAGAGCAAACAATGGTAGCTATCAACTCATTGAAGCCACATGAAAATACAGATTGAGTTAGTAAGGCATTGATTGATTCTGAATGCCGCGGTTACGCAACTCATAAGAGCTATAACCATATTCAATTCTTTGGGGCATGTGTAACTCATTTCCCACATTTCCACACTTAGATTTTTTCGAGTTTAATCATTTCTTTTCCTATTCCTTATATTTATATATACCACTCTTCAAATCTCTTTCTCTTCACGTAATCAACTTCTTTGTGTTTTTTGAGTCCTCCAATTCGTTGGTTCTTGCAGGACTTGAAAATTACTATCTTTGTTACCCCATTACAAGATAGTTGCATTTTTCAAATTAATATATGAAGAGAAACAGCTATTTGGGTTTTCGTTTTCATTCTTCATCTGCTTTCTCACCTTCACATGGTTCAATGCAAGCAATTTAGACTCTTTCTTTTCAATATTTTTGTTATGAACTATGATTCCCTTTATTGTGTATCTCATGAAGTAAGTGGAATTCTTCTTGGGTTAATAGCTAATTTTTCTCATTTTCTGCAAGATTTTGTAGGAATGAGACATTGAATATACACAATAGACTTGTAGCTTTACTTCATAATGGACGCCGTTGCACTTTTGACACAGCAGAACTACAGGTAAAAATGCATCATTATTATATATACATAAAAGCTTCCTTCTTTCCATTTTTACCCTTTCTTCAATTTTATTTTATTTTTTTCATTTCAAGAATTGCAGATTTGGTGAATGCGAATTCTGTTTGATTTAACTTAATTTTCAAAAAATAATTTCTTATACGATTTTTTACAAAAAATTAAAGAATGAGTAATCATTTATTAGATTTTAAGTTTTTTTTTTGTTTGCTTATTAAAGTCTAAATGTTACCAAACATGTACTTGATGGCATGTATCTTGAAATTGAAGCATATTCCCTTCATGCAGTTTTATTTATCTTTCAAAATGTTATTGTATAAGGGTTAATAGAATTATGAAATAACTGAAACCGTAAGTAAAAATGTTTATTTTATTATATTATTTTTATCGAAATATTCAAAATATTAATATTCTCTTTCTACTAATACTTTCTCACATTAATTTATTACTACAAAGAGTTATTATTTTTTTAAAAAATAGTAATTAGAAATAGATCAATTATTTAATGGGCTGCTTTTTTAAGCAATTCATAAAAGTGAAAGAAAGAATCATTGAGCGCATTGGTGAAAGAAGGGATTCATAGATATAATTTCTTTCTTCTTTTAAAACATATATTGGGTTATGCATGTGACAATGTGTCCCTTGAAACATTAGTTAAAGATTAAAAATAATTTTATTTCTATTAAACTGTGCTAATTAAATAATGAGTTTATTTAACTGAGTTGTCTTTTCTTGTAATAATCACTGGAAAAGTATTCAACCAGTATTTAACTCACAAAATGGGGAGAAGAAAGCCTGTTAATGCAATTTTGATTGGAAGTAATTGCTAAAATTAAATGAATTTGTAACCAAAAAAAAAAATGAATATGCAGGCAAGAATGATATTATGGTTAGCAAGTCAAGAAATGGAGGAAAGAAGAGGGTTGCATTCTAAAGCATTATTAATACAAATCTCTCGAAGCCTTTCCATAAAGAAATCACTTGAGAATTTCCTCCAAAGGAGAAAGAAAAGGTCTCACAGTCACATCTCCGTTGTTACCCACAAAGACAAAAATTAGTCCAAATATGAACCACCGTTTCTAGGCCAGCCTAAGTCTGTGTATTACTCTGTTATCCGGCATGGATACATTTCTTCAATTCATCAACAATTCCTCTTCCAATATATGTCAACATTATTAATTCAGATTTTCTTGCTTGTGCAAACTAGACAATACTATCTTGTCTGGATGTTTATTTTATTTTAAGATTAACGATTAGCTGCTGCTGAGACTTTAGTTTCTTATTTGTTGTTATTTGTGTATTGCTAATTCATTCCAAGTGCAAAATCCAGTAATTAAACTCTGGCCCAATACTCAGCAACTAGTAGATTAGTTTGTTATAAAATTTATTTTTCTTAAAAATAAGCATAATTAAGTCGTAATTCGTACGTAGCCTTATCTTTTAGAGATGTAGTTGTAATTAAGTATGGATATGCAACTACTACTAAAGACTTGAATGTAATAATAGTGTAGATATGTATATGACAGATGATGTTGTATATGGATGTGCATGCAACTTAAAAATTAATGTAAACATAAAGAGTAAAATAATTGTTCTGTTTTAGTTTCACTTGATTTATATTTTAATTTGAATATTAAAATTCTGCAATAAATAAATCAAAAGTAAACATACTAGCAAAGACAAATTGCAACTTGTTATAATTATCATGGATTGAAGTGGACTAAACATTGTTACATGAAGGTTGAAGAGTAATGAAAGTTTTAAGTAGAAATTGGAGAAATAGTAGTTGTTGTTGAGGATGCCTGGTTGAGATCATCGAGGAAGGTTTTCAACATGAAAGCTCCAATGTTATTATTTCCACCCAAGATACGTTGATGCAATTTATTTAACCGGGTATCCATCTCCTTATCTTGTATAACATTTACAAGTCCTTGTTCAACTTCCTTTGGTTCAAATCCGTTGAGCTTTAAACCAACCCTCCAAATCTGAACAACGTAGGCACAGTTGACAAACTGGTCCCCTGCCACAGGGTAGCACAACAATTTCTTCTGGAACTGTAAAGCCTCCAATATGGAATTCCAGCCACAGTGTGTGATATAACAAGCCACATTTGGATGTTGCAAAATCTGATTTTGAGGTGCCCAAGAAACGACTATTCCTCTGCCTTGCTTGACAACCCTTTCCAAAAATCCAAGTGGTAAACCTTGGAGCCAAGTGGACCTCAAAACCCAAATGAAAGGCCTCCCTGAAGCCTCAAGTGCAAGTGCTACATTTTTCAAGTTTGCTTCTCCAATGGGACTAACCCAACTTCCAAATGATATGTAAACAACTGAGTTTCTCTTCTGCTTTGCCAACCACTTCAAGCAGCTCAAATCTTCTTCCCAAAAGCTTACATTTTTTTTGAACTTATTGTACCTACAAATAGGACCTATAGGCAACACACGTGGACAACCTTGTTGTGAACTAAACTTGATGTTTGGCACTTGAGTTTGGTGCCCAACTTTACTCTCATCCGGAAACGAATTAACAAGGAGCCATTTGAGACAAGTTGATCTTTCCAAAGTTCTTTTCCAAAATTTAAATCTAGCTTTCTTAGCAGCATCAGTTCCAATAAGCCAAGGCAAATCCAGAGTTGAAATGACAGGTAGTTCAGGTTCAAGGCAAAAAGTTACTTCATGTTGAGGAAGTCCTGTATTAACATAAAATAGATAATGTTGTGAATGTTGTTGATGAGAATGAATGAATGAATGAATGAAAGAATAAAAGAAGTGGAATATTACCAGAATGAGAAATGAGAGAACGGCGAAGCAAGAGAGGAATGGAAGAAATGAAGAGGTAAGAAGAGAACATGGCAGGCCAAAAACCAGCACAAGGGATGGCAGATAAATCGGCAACATTAATGGCCCAAGATGCTAACAAGTCAACAACAACACATGCCACGTCACCTTCATCAGCTAACTTCCAAAGAAGCCTTTGAAACTGTATTGGCATGTTGTTCTCCATCACTGACTCAATATCAAAGAAATCTGGGCTTTTTCCTTCAGAGCCCAAACCATCTTCCAAACCAATCCACTTAACTTCATCCTTATCGTAATCGTAATCGCCGTGATCCATAATCTGACGGTGGATAAATTCCGGAACCACCATCACAGCCTCAAATCCGTGCCCTGTTAAGGCCCACGCTAACTTTTGCATGGGACTAACATGCCCCTGTGCTGGATAAGGAACCAACACCATTATTGCTTTCTTCATTTTCTTCATTTTTTACTATCTCTCTATTTATATTCTTCACACTCTTTTATATCATATCATTTCATATATCACTCTTTCTTTCTTTCTTTCTTTCCTTACAATTCTTACTTCCCACCTTCTAAGGAACACCAATTATATACAAACTCAGCTCTGTATCTATGCGCTCCGCAAATTCACATGTGCCTCAAACAATTTATCACATGCTACCATTTTTTAATTTATATCCTAATTACGAAACAGATTAATAGACAATTGTATTAAGCTGAAGAGTAATTATAAAATAAGAAAAAAAATATGTATATATATATATATTTATTTTTTTTTTTTTTCTGTTATTGAGTTGGTTGATTGACCGTGAAGTAAAAATGAACATATTTATCACATTTTAACGTACAAAACTTATATATATTAAATAAAAACAAATAAATTTTTATAAATTTAAAAATATGTACAAAATTATAAATTTAAATTTTATTTTTGTTATTATGTATTAAAAATAAAAACATAGAGAAAAATTACAAACTTTAATATAATTTTAAAAAGTACTATAATGTACACATACTGACATCTAATTATAGATTATTATTCAATGGAAAAATTAAAATTATTAAGCTCGACAAGTTTGATAACATAAAAAGTTTTATAATATACTTATAAAATTTGATTTTGAATAAAGAGTTTTATATATCATTATTTATTCTATGTTTAAAAGAAACATAGCGTTAGGAAAGTAAATTTTAATCGTACAATTAAAATAAACAATTTGGATTAAAAATGATTGAAATGATTGTTTTTTTTTTTTTTTTTTTTGCATGATAAACATTATTCATGTTTCCTGTATGTAAGTAACGCAACTCGATGAATAATTGAAATGGTGCCCTTCCTTTTCTCCCTACTCTAGACCTTAATTTGTTCTATTCTGTTGCATTCAGCTATATATATGAATATATTCCTTCAAACTTCCAAATATAAAATATATATATATATATATATATATATATATATATAATTTAGGACCGAAACGAGGTTTGTCGTTAATTTAATATAATGTTAATTTTATGCCATGATATCAATTATTGGTTTTTAATTAATTAATATAATTTAACATTTCTTTTTCTAAAATACATGTACCTTTTGTTTAAGGGTGATTTTAATAATCTTCACATTTGACGGATACTTATGTTCCCCAAAATTTTCTTTATGATTATCTAACAAAAAGTCATTCTTGCCAAAAGAAAAAAAAATGCATTTGTATATAAAAAGTTATATTGTTTTGTATTGATGGGTTGTACTATTTCATTCAAATTGAGAAGACATATTTATTCACACATAAAACTTTAAAAATAAAAGTGACTCTTCAAATATATAAAACAACGAATGAAAAAGCGACTTTTTATTGAATAGACACCACTTGAAAAAATATGCTATTTCATTAAATTTTATCAATTAAATAAATGAAACTCTTCGTAAATATACATTCATTTATGTTGTGAAAGAAAATATTCTCATTCATTCCCGTATTCATTTGTCTTTACATCGTGCACATGAGATAAAGCAAATTTATCATTCTATTTTTGAAAAGCAAAATGAGGAAGCATATACCTAATCAAAAGGAAGATTGAGCAAAAGCAATACCCACAGTGTATATATATATATATATTCAAAACTATCATATTCTATAAACATATTTGTTATCATTTCTTGAGTATTGGAAGCACAAGACATACTAAGAGTATTCATTAAATTGGCTATCAAACTCATGTTGTATCATAGTTTTGTTATTAGTTGTAGTCAAAGATGTACAACAGTATTCATCGGATGCATTAATTGGGATATAGTGAACACATTCGTTTTACTTTATAATCTTGTTATAGTCTTTAAATATACTTCCCCACCAACATGCAACATATATATTAAAATGGTGCACTAGTAGGGTGTAAAATTTATGGACGTAAAAAATGATGCACTCTGTGGATGGAATCTGTGATGGACTCAAATTTAAAAAATGAAAACAAGTATGAAACCAACTGTCATGTTGTTTCTTAATGGGAGAGGAGGCTTCATATCACTTTCCGTTAGTTTAATACACTAACAATTTTACGTCATCTTTAGTAATGACCAAATTTATTCTCTAACGATAAACCCCTTCTTTTCAAAAATAATTAAAAAAAAAAAAAAAACAATTCATAGTAGTGGTCCACTCATATTTCTTCTCTAAGATATCGATGTAACTTTTGTTTGATTTGAGGTTGCGTCATCTACTCAAAATTAAATTAAATTATTAATTAACAGATTTTGAGTAAATATCTTATGTTAAAAAATTGATTCTTTAGTTAGATAACCTTTGTATTAAATTAAAAAATACTAAATTCTATAATTAATTTTTTTAGAAAAAATATTTAAATATAAATTATTTCCCCTTCAAAATCAGTTATTGAAACCAAATTTATATATATATACGAACCTAATCCATGTGCTCAAAGAATTGTTTTGGTCTCTTTTTACTTTTTCTTTTTCTTTTTCAAAATACCTGTTACGTGAATTATTCAAGGTTGAAAATTCAAATATAATTAATCACGGATTCGTTTTTTTGACGGAATTAATCAGAGATTCTGACAACTATTAAATTGATGGATGCGGGTTGCGTTGTCCAACGTTGCATACAAGATGATTAAGGTATACTGTGGTTCTGTATAAAATTAATTTAGTTTTTATCGTAAGATATACTTTGTTTCATTCATCTAAGTTACAATTTTTAATCCTCGATCGCGTGTCCATTAGTAGATTCATGAAATCACACACAAAACAAAAAAGTTTAATTGGCATGCAGTGTAGTAAATTTTTACAATATTAACCAATAAAAAATCATCACTGAACATTAATATCAATTATTAGATATTATCACGAAAGTATCATTGTAATTAAACGACAGTTTCATGTTTTATTTATTCAAAATAAAAAGGCAATTTGCACGTGAAAGAATATTTGAACTAGCTACTATATATACGTGCGTGATATTTTCACCGCCCACAGTTTAATTAATTTCAATAATAATAAAATGAATGTTTTTTATTAGCATAATAAAATAAAAATAAATGTTAATAAGTAGAAAAAAGTTATTACCTGAAAATATATAGCACTAGGTATAACAAATATGTCAGAGTTTGTCTATGAAAGTTTGATATATCAGTAAAAAGAAGAAGAAAGTAAATAAACAACAAAACTATAAGAATTTGATTAAAAAATTATTTATAATAATTCTACTTTTATATATTATAAATTAGAAAACACAATTATTTTGTCTATATAAAAAAGTAAGATACAAATATCTTGGTTGCTTCATCAACGAGGAAACAGCTTGATAACTTATGTTAGGCACCAATCCAATTCGCATCCATTATCTTTAACTTTCTTTCCTCTTAAATTAAGTTATACACGTCTGCATAACACTAGGGTTCATGATATTGTAAACTTTTTACCTAAAAAAATGAGTAAATAATATATAGATTTAAAGTTTAAAAAGTTTTTACTTTATTATTCAAATAAATTATTATGTATTTTTGGTGAACTCAATCTACTGTATATGATAATAAGTATATTAACTTTATAATAATTATATTGAAAAGTATATTGACAATAATTTTTATTAAATAAAACAATTATTCTCACAAATTACATGTGTAAAAAAAACTGAAAAAAAAATTCAAGGAAAATTGTAATGGAAGTAATAATATGCGATCTGATAAAAAGAAGTTTTATTGTGTATTTTTTAATTCAAATTATGTGTAATTTGATATTTTTAAAAATATTTTAATTAATTAAGTAATTTTTTATTTTATAAATTCAGTGTTTTTTTTTGTTAAATTTTGTACTTTTAAAACACTTAAATTATTAATTTTTTTCTCTAAAAGTATAGATCCCGACACACTAATGTAGACCCAAACAAGTAGCCCATATCTACGGAATTAAGACAAAATACAGATAATATTATATCAGATATTAGCTTAAAATCAATTAACTTTAAGAAAAGAGACCCAACAAAATATAGGAAAAGAAGTGATGCAAATAATGTAAAAAATCCTGCCCCTACTAATAATACAGACTTTCCAACGTTACCCATTCTTCTCTTCCCGTCCAAAAAGCTGAACACCTATATATATCAACATTTTTTCCGTTAATACATTGTGACAATAACAAAATCTGAAGCCTAGAATTTTGTATGTACTATTCAAATCCCCAGCCTGAGTGTAAAGTGATTAAAAGTAGGCCACAAAACTTTTATACAAGAAAATAATAGTGTGTGCTAGTAGGTTAAGAAGAAACACAGTGATAGCTTATATAGGTACAGACCTATGGCTATAGCTATAAAATGAGAGGTGCTTTTGCTAAATACGTAAAGATAGTGGCATGCCATCATGTGGAGCTTAAAAGCCAATAGCAACATGACCTGAGCTTCTAATAAGTGCTGCCTCAAACATTTACACTATGGAGTTATTGGTGATGTACCTGTTTCCTAGTGGAAATTTGCCAGAATAGTGAATTGAAACCATATGTTATGCAAAATTGGCAATGCCAACTTAGCCAATGTCACTTTCTTATCTACTAACTGTACCTGCTTTTTAACAAGAGGCCATGCCAATTGCCAATTGCCAAATGACGAGTGCACGTGTTTATCATGCTACCATTCTACACTGTGGGACCTTCCTCACTCCATTAACTTTCACCTACTATTTTATTGCTTCGGCGTGCAAAAATGTATGTGCTTCTAAAATTAAAAGCACATTTGTTTATTTGCATGAGTCATAAAAAATAATCTATGTGAGCACTTTTTTCAGTACGTGAAAGGAAAAAAAAAAAAAACGCAAAACCATTGTCTCTACTTGATTTGCTTTGTTAATTTTAAATTTTAAAACAGGTTGTTTTAAATTTTTGTAGCAATTCTATTTTGAATTTAATCACGTAGGAATCTTGATTTATGACCTTTTGCCCACTAAACGTTCTTATATTCGGCAGTACTGTCTTAATATCTTCCGTTACTAGCTTCAAGACAGTAATAGTATTCCTGATTATCTCTCCTGAATTTAATGTTTGATGTTGAACACCCATTCCCGTCGTAGCAACATCCACTCCTATTCTGACTTTGTTAAGTAGCTAGGAAAAAGAAGAAGAAAAGTGCGTTCTTAAATTATAATCAAATTAATTTTGTCTTTCTCCCTATTATCAAGAATGGTATTGTAATTTAAAACCAATATAGAAAAATAACCATGTTATTAAAGGAAATTATTCAAATCAGTGAAAACATGTGTAAAATGTGAAAGGAAGATTTGTTACTATTTGGTTGGGACAAGCCAAAATACTAGGTGAAGTAATCGAGTGAATAGCATGTACCTTCCTATAGACTAGAGGTTCATGTTCCTTATATAGTGCTGCCACAAGTAACTGAACCTTGAGTTATGAGTTATGGTGATGAATATGACACATACTATACGGGGATGAGAGAGATTCTCAAATGCTTTGTTGAGTTTGCATCAGTTCAGTAGCTAACTGTGTGGACTATAGATGGATTCCAGGTCAGTGGGCCTAGACTCAATTCTGGGTCAAGATTGCAAGTCTTCTCTTTTAAGTTTAAAATACCCAAATAATGTGCATATATAAATACCCAAATCAGTCCACATAATTTGAAACCATTAGAACATTTTCCCTTCGAATTATTTTACCTTTATGGAATAAGGGGCATACCACGTTGATTAAGACAGCGTAAAAAATTCTCAAATCATACAATAATTTCAAATCCATAAAATTGCTTGTTATCTTTGTACATGGTGAAGAACGGTTAACTTATAGTGAGAGGGTTTTTTGGTATAATAAAGACTACAGTAATGCTAGCTGTCCTGAACAAATTGTACCAAGCCTTAATAATCATATTTATATATATATATATTAAACTAAAAGGATCCAAGGGTCACTAAATCTCAAAGGTATTGAGAGAAAAACAATAAAGTGAATGACAAAATTTGTATTTACATTCCTATGAATTAGGGAAAAAAAAAAACATTTGTAAAGATCAAAATTACGCGTATGATTAAAAAACCGTGAATGCTGCTGACTGGGATGGCCAAAATAAGCAGAATGTATATTTCCAAAAAAAATAAAATTTCGAATAAAAGACGAAGTGAATCCATATGTATTATAGATTGATTATGCAGGCATAATATAATAATATGAACACCATGGGCTTGACCAATGGGGAGTTAGAATAACCTTAATAAAGACCTGGTTGACACTTGACAGTAACCCAGTAGGCATCAAACAATCAATTTCATTAACAATGGAAAAATTACCGGTATCCTCCCAATTTTTAGAGTGCATAAGCACAGTTTTTTAAGTTGTGACCGATTCCTATAAGTTGGTGAAATAAAGAGCAAGTGCCATCTACTCCACCAGTGCTGTATTTCTCTGACATATTTTAAATTCAGATTCAAACGTTAGTTTTGCTTCCCAGCTCAACCTTTATACAGAACTTGGCACCCTCAAATTAGCCCACTTCATAAAACTATGACCCTCTCGCTCCTCTGTGCCTCTTCTCTTCCAATGCAGCTGCCTCTTGTAACATATCAGCCGCATCCTTGTGCATGTCCAGCTTTGCAAGAGCAACCGATTGCATGTAGAAAGCCGTGGGCCAGTCTGGATAAACGCACTGTGCTTGCATTGCATCTCTAAGTGCAGGATCTGGTTGATCACATAACAGATAGCATAGACTGCGCCTTGCAAAAACAGTTGGGGAGACCATCGTTCCCACATCAATAAACTGCACAGATGACACGAAACAGAAGCAACTCAAAATAATTAGAGTGCACATAGCTAAGCGACAATCATTTACAATGTCAAACAATTGCTGAATTGCACCTGGGAATAGTTATCAATGGCTGTCTTAAAGTCCTTGTCACGGAATGCATAGTCTCCACGCTTCCTTGCTTCCAGCATATCTCTCATCTGTTGAGTCCACTCTTGGAATGACAACTGAACCAAGCCAAATTCAAACATTATGGCATATCATCCAACCAAAAAAACAGTGGAGTTAAACTATTGCATCCATCAGTTACCTCATTAGTTCCTTCATCGTCTCTGTAGTGTGTTGCAACCAAGATCTGATGTATTGCAGTTAGGTCCATTCTTGAACAAGCCTCACCCATTGCTGAAAGAGGACGTTGTGGGGTTGATGGTGCTTCCTCTTCCTTTGGCAGTTCTAGCATGATGTGAGAACGAACCTGAAGCACATAATAGTAATAATCAACTAGAAGTGTTGCTGCTATAATCGCACTTACACACCTAAATTGCTATTAAACAAAGATATATTTACATATCAAGTGAGAGAAGATATTGGCATTGCTACAATGAAGGCAAGAAAGACAATAAAAATACTTGCATGCATGACAAAATAAAAATAGTATACAATAAGCATGAACTTTGTTAAGTCACGTTCAGCATTGCATAGAGTTAGCATGGATTGTGCACTATTATTATTATTATACGGCTTAAATAAACACATTCTTGTAAGATATGCATGAATGCAGAGTTAAAATTTTTACATGGATGACTAAATTTTATATGATGGCCATATAAAGTACAAAAACCTTCAATGTAAATGTACATGCATGAAAATCATATATATTATTATTATATGCACTGACTTGAGATTTTTCAAGCTACAAGTAAATGCAAACTTAAAAGTAACACCAGGCACATTGTAGTCTGATGGCAGCCAAAGGTGTACACCATAAGCTCAAACTCAGAAATTATGCGAGTCTAACAACTAGGTCATCTTTATCTAACTGTATGTCTTTGTATAATATATGAATGCAATACAATAAACAGTCTCTAGGCTACACAAATAGTTTTCATATTTACAATTTACAATGCTTGCAGTTAGACAAGGGTTTAAGATTGTCACCTTATCACTTGCGGGGGTAAGGCTGCATGATATATCTACCCTCCCTAGACACATTTAGGTAGGAGCCTAGTCTACTAGGTTGTCCTATATTTAAATGCTTGAAAAATATTAACTAATATTTGTTTACTAGTGTTGGAGAGCCACCTTAACTGTGGTTACCCTTGGCTGACCTTAATAACGGTCTTTTCCGGGTTGCCTTCATTGTAGTCTCAAATTATAAGGTGAATTTGTGGGATTGAATTAGGTCTCAAACCCAAATTATGAAATAATCAGTCTGTCATAGATTTGTTATTAAGTCATCCATACTTCTTTACACTTTATTCTTTGGCATGAGAATAAGATGATATCAAAGTTTCTCTTGAATTCATTTATGGTGCATCCGAATTGTCATGCTCTTGGCCCATAGCCCCGGGAATGAGAAGGGTATTGGAAATTTATCTTAATTGCGGTCACCCCTAGCGCATCTTAATTGCAACAACTTTGGGGTTGCCTTAATTTCATCCTCGAGGAGGTGTATCTTGTCCTTCATCACCTAGAAAAGTGACTTAATTACAACTTATAAATTCTAAGAGGAGTTGATTACGTCCCAAGCGTAAATTCTAAAAGATAATATCAAAGTCTATCCTAAATTCATTATTGAGCCATACACATTTGTCAATGTTTTGCCTATTCCTAGGCGTGAAGAGATGGTGGCTAAAATCTGACATCACCAAAGACGTGGCAAATGTAATCTTTAACTTGAACAATTCTCACCTTACAAGCTAGCTTTTTAAAGTTGGTTTTGTGGGATTGAGTAAGATCTTAAGCCTAAATTCTAAGATGGTGTCAAAACTAATCCTAGATTTATTAGAGTGACCTACATAGCCCCCGAGCATGAGAGGGTATTGTAAAGCCGCCTAAATTGTAGTCACACCTAACCAACCTTAATTGTAGCTTCTTCAGGAGCTACCTTAATTGCAATCTCAAGGGGTGTGTCATGTCCAACATTACCTAGAGATACAGCTCAGATAGAACTTATATATCTTGAGCAATCTTTACCTTATAAATCAGTTTGGGGGGATGAGTTAGGCTGCAATCATAAATTCTAAGATTGGGTCACAATCTATCCTAGATCCATTATTGGTTGTATTTGTCTTCATTCCGTATGTCTGTTCCCAGGTGCGAAGAGGTATTATTATTGGATCATGGGAACAACTGTGTTGTTAAGATCCAACGTCAACCGGAGCTAGGGTCAAAGTAGTCTTTATAAGGCAAGCCCAAACTCTAAGAACTAGCTACAAATAAAAAGTCTTGACTAAGCTCTTTATAACATAAGTGTATGCCAACAACAGGTTTCTTGAAGGTCATATATATGCCTATACTTCAAGATAATATAACATCAGGAAAATTACCAGAATTTCTTATATCCTTTAGACGTAATAAACTACACTATTACGTAAAAAAATTATTTTTTGTGTGAATGAAGTTTATTAATATACTTTGAAAAAAGGACCAAATTGGCAAAGATGACAAATTTTTTGCCAAATAGACTTCACAAGAAGTCCTCTATAACCTTACACCAACTACTGTGGCTGTTTGACAACTTGATATATCAAACATTTAAACTTATCTTATCCACAAAACCCTTATCAATTATCATATTATATCATCTCAAGCAAGTGGAAAAGTTTATGGCCAAAAGAAACTCTATCAGAGTCAAAATGAACTCATGGAAATAACCCACGTTCAACTACATTTTCTCCAAAGACAATCTACAATGTTCAAACCTAATATTTGGCTTACCAAGTTTTATGTAATTTGAGGATGGTGAGCTAAGCAACACCAATCAAGTAGATTCCATTTTGCAACGAGTGATTCAAGAAACAGATGTTTAATATCAGAGGACATAGAATTTGTATATTAGACATTTAGGAACTTTAACATCCAACAATAAAAGCTTTGTTTAAGTGATAATGGAAAATTTGGTAGGGTTGTTCAAGCAACAAAGTTTCAATCTCTATATTCAGTAAATAATTTGTTCTGTAATTAAGTTAGAGAAGGGATCTGTACACCGGGTTTTGTATGCAATGGGGAGAGTGTTGTGACCAAATCCTTTGTATCAGGCCGCTCCCGCGGTTCATATTGCAAACATTTAGAGGCAAGATTAACAACGACTGTAGCCTCTTCTGTTGAAAACTTCCCCTCCAAATGTGAATCCATTAAGAGCATGTTGTTTTTCCCCTGTATCATATCAAGTGCCTGCAAACAGAATCAGATATGGCACCAACCAAAAAATCTAATTAAGCAAGTGAACCTGAAAAACACATTGATGTTAAACACAAATACATATCATAGCATCAGCAACTTCCAATGTTAATAGCTATCAATCAAAGAGAGAGATTGCCATACCTTAGTTGTCATTTGTATAAGTTCATGTTTCATATTGAACAATATTTTA
The DNA here is from genome assembly GCA_026586105.1 of Hylodesmum podocarpum. Classification (NCBI taxonomy): domain Eukaryota; kingdom Viridiplantae; phylum Streptophyta; class Magnoliopsida; order Fabales; family Fabaceae; genus Hylodesmum; species Hylodesmum podocarpum. The sequence continues at coordinate 238,180 of JALJEV010000519.1, read as the reverse complement.
ATATCATTTATGGTACTGTCACGACTTCAATTCTAAAAAATATATATGATCATGCAAGCACTTATAAACACTAAAAGCCAAGATCTATAGGGAAAACACTGAAAGTAAGAATTACATGTTTAAGATTAAAATGCCTCAATTGAAAACACAGAGGCATCTACAGCTTTCAGTGATATATGGGAATCAGAAAATAAAAAACTGTGACAAGAAGCAACTCACTATGAAAAAAGGGTTTTGAAAATGGCAAGTAGATAAAGGTAGTTAGGAAGGTTTCATTGTGATTTGGAATGAATTATGCATCCTAAGTTTGGTAGTTAAGCAGGCTTGAGAAAAGAATGTGCTACTCAAATTCAACCAAATGTACAGGCATGAATTGGTTACAGTTAAATCCAGGTTGTAAAGCTATTTTACAAGGGCAAGAAATAGTGAAAAGTGAATTAAGAGAAACTAGAAGCAGCAGTTGATAGTTATTGTATGGAAAAGGTGTGAGTTAGATATGGACATAGTAATAAAAGATGGAAGTAAGTAGCTGGGAGAGAATAGGGGGAAGGCAGTTACATGACTGGGAGGGATGTGCTTGCCACTGAGGAGGTCAAGAAGAACGGTTCCAAAGCTGTAAATGACACTTTCAGGGGTGACCCTTCCTGAAACAATGATAACAAAAGAAGCATTGCAATTAGGTGAGTAAAAAAAAAAAGAAAAGAAAAAAGTAAATGGCGAGAAAGTAAAGGTTACCGTTTCTTAAATATTCAGGAGGTGTGTAAGCAAGATTGGTGCTGTAACTCTTACCGTCCCTGCTGTTCTTCATGAAACCAAAACAGGAGAGACGCGGATCACCTTCCTGGTCGAACAGAACACGGTAAGCATTCAAGTCATGGTACAACGGCCTCCCCTCCGAACTGCAATAATGCAAAGCCTGCGCTATATATAGACCCACTCGCAACCGCATCGCCCACTCAATTGTCTGAGTTTCCCCTGAATCAATTAATCAAGTAAGCACATAACAAATTAAGTAGCAAAAATTGAATAGAGGAAGAATAATGAACGAATGGATATACAGTGGAAGAGATGCTTAGCAAGAGTGTCATTAGGCATGTACTCGGCGACGAGGAGCCTCTCATCACCGTCACAGCAGTAACCGATCAAATTAGCGAGACGTGGATGGCGCAACTTGCCGACGCCGGAAGCCTCTTCAACGAATTGCTTGGGATCCGGCCACGCAGCCTTGCTGAACTTCTTAACCGCAATCCAACGGCTCTGATTCTGCAACCGACCTTTGTACACAAGGTTTGGTGCTTTCTCACCGCTCTCAGACACGATATACTCCGAGTTGAAATTGTTTGTTGCTGCCTTCAGCTCCGCCAAGGAGAACTCGGAGAAGGACAAATCCACCCCCTCTTTCTCTCCTTCCGACTGAGTCTGCTGCTGCTGCTGCTGGTTCCCGTAAGCTTGCTCCTTTTCTTTTTCCTTTTCCTTTTCCTTTTCCTTTTCAGGATGTGTTTCTCTCTCTCCCACTCTCAGCAGCATCGACGACTGGCAACAACCCATCCTCTTCTCTCTCTCTTACTCTCTCTCTCTCTCTCTCCTTCTCTATATATATACACACAACAATTATCAGTCTCCGATCATGAGATCTTGAATCTCACTTCTACTCTTGAGGTGTGTGTGTGTGTGTGAGTGATTTGCCTTTTTCACAATATTTGCGAATTGTTGTTTGGTTTGGTTTGTAATGTATTCTATTCTTTGGTTCCGTTGCTTGGGGCAGCCCTTACTGTACAGTGTTTCCAATTACTAATCACTCTTTACTTATTACGATCCAGCACTCATTAATATTCTATTCTGTTCTACTAGTATTAAATTAAATGAATTGAATTTCCAACTCTATCATAACATCTTCCTCATTATTACCGTCATATACATTACATAATTCATAAATTCACCTTTCCCTTACCTAAGCCTTACCCTATATTACTCATACTACTCCTTTACACCTACCCAATCAATGCTTCCTATTTTTGTTATTTATATTAATATTCTAATAAAATAAATAAATGAAATAACTTTACTGAATTGAATCCTTTATATGTGTCCAAGTTAGGGAAAATGTGTAGATGACTTGATGACTTGGTACCTGGTTAGGCTACAACACATAACAAATATCCAAGCTAGATAGCTCCACCAATAATAGCTTGCCGACGAATGCTCCCTAATATATCTCAACCTACACATGTCAATACCACATATCTATCTATATCTATATGTGGTGAACCAATACCACATTTTTTTATCTAAAACAAAACAATTATATTCAAATTCTTTATTTATTTAATTTTACTTTTATAAGATATATATATATATATATATATATATATAAATTGTTAATGCTAAAAAGTCACTCTTTATAGTAGGCTTTTGAATTGACCTTTAAAAGAAGCGTAAGGGGGAGGTGGAGAACATATTAATGGGAGGGTAATCTAAGAGAAGCTTCTGCGGAGATTCAATGAGGTTGCTCAAAGGTGCATTTTAAGACTTCTCACTTTCGTAAAATATTTTCTCAATTAACTTCACAATCAAGTACCACGTGCTGTCTTTCTCTACCGTTTTTTAGGGAAACACTCGGCTGCATTTTTTAACCAAGTCAATGTTTTTTTTTATCGGTTTTAAGATAAAAAAAAATATATCTAAAATGGAAAGAAAGTAATTACATCTTTTATTCAGTGTAAGGAAAATAAGAAAAGAAACCTATCAAATTCAATAGGATTTATATATTTACTTTTCTTCTCATGATAGTTATAAAAAATTAAAAAATAGAGAAAAATATTATATTTTTATATTAGAAATAACTTATAATTTAATATTATTTCAATAATCATCATTTTTAACTAAACAATAACATCTTTTACTGTCATTTGTTTATTTCTTTCTTCTTTATTATTTTTTTTTAATACAAAATGTTAAGGGGGAGGTTGCAGATGCCACGAAACTTGGTACTTCATATGTAAGAACTAAGAAGTGACTAATTTATAATTTTGTTTGTCGTGCCCATTTCTTACGTTTATAAGACAACATGGAATTCAATTCTATGACCCAATAACAAATTTTCGTACACTTCACACCAACTTTCATACGTTTCACTTGGAGTATGACTAATACAACACTTCCAATTAATGTAAGTCCAGATTATGTTTATACAATGAATTTATATAATTTTTTATTATAAATAGAATGAATAATATAATAAAAAGGAAAAAATTTCGATTATATTACATAAATAATGTAACTCTATAAATGTGAAGATCAATTATTACCAATTAGCAATGTCACCAAACTAAAATTTCCCTATCAAAATTCGATAATAACCAATCTCAGATTTTGCAAATTGTGATCTACCACCTTTTGTTAAATGACAATCTACCTCGCAACCTAAGCATCACACTTGAATTTCGTTTGCAAAGGCTGAAGAGGACAAAAGAGAAAATAAGTCTTGCGCGTAAGCAATAAGCACCCCCCAAAACCCTGTACGGATATATGACAATATAAAAGTGTAACAATAAACCAAAATAATGCTATTAAATAATATAAATTTTACAGATAATCTTGGAATAATTCAGTACCGTAGGGTGGCATGTAGGTTAGAAGCAAATCCTATTCCTAGATAAAACATCTGTATCTTCTGATTATAGGTGTCCAAAACGTGAAGTTAGATTTAGCTGTTTTTAATCATTAAAAGGAAAGCGTAAATGTTTCATTTACTTTCTATGTTTCTGTTATTTCTTTTATTTTTAGACATTGTTATTTTGTATGAAAATAAGGTAAACCAATCCACCAAGTTACCAACCACAAATTTGAAGTGATGAAACAGGAATACATTCTTTAAAGTTGCAAAAAAGAAAGTGAAGTGGGCTTACTTTGTAGATTTCAGTCAACCGTGATGGGCTCCCTTTCTATGATATTTACTCCTTTGGTTCTCTCCGTTGCTTATCTTATTCTTATCATTAACAGTTATCAAATAACAAATTTGGTCACGGAACGGAAGAGACTAATGTATGTAAAGTAGCATGTTCATTACAGCATCCGCACGTTTCTTTGCATTTATTTCATTCTTTCAACAGTTCTCAGCAATTTCAGTTAAGAAACACTAGTCCCAAATAGACTATCAGAAAGGTATTTTATTAAAAATGCTTTTTCATTAAGCCTGCTCAGTGTTAACAGGTAATCTGTACAACAATTTAACTTAAAAACGAATATTTTTACGGAAGGAACATAATTTTTATACAGGAACCAATAACACCCATGCATTCAGAGACGTGCGTCACTCCGACGGTCATCATGCGAACGAGAGATTTTGTTCTATTGCGCATCACAAAATTTCCCCATTATACTGCCTTCCATTTGAGCATCTATTTGCAGGGGGTAACATACCTCAAAGTCCCTCCTTCATCTAAGCTCCTATTTGTATTTTCTAATGCAGAAAGAAAGACCTTTTAGATGTCAAAATTTGTGGGCTCCCCTCCCCCCGTCTTTTATTCAGCAAGCACAACGTTGCTTGTAGCCTTATAGTGCTGACTGAGTACCCAAAAAGCAACTCTGCGCCTCACACTTCTCACTTTGTTTGACAGACAAAATTCCACTGTCCCATCCCAGCATCTAATGCACCAGTGCAGCTTACCATAGTGAGAAGTCAAACCCAACCCCTCCTCCCGAGGCTCTGTTAGTTATAAAGAAGAGTTAGTAGAAGCACATCACAGTGTTTCTATTCTCTGCATTTTCCATCAACAACAACACCCTATGAAATTCTCTCGTGATTTTGAGCAGCACTTTCTTCTTCACTCCGTTGTATCAACTCCTCATAAGCTCTGGCAGATTCATCAGTAAATCTCTCCATGGCCTCAAAAATGCGCTGCAAGCTAGCCTGTAGACTACTGCTTTTGTCACTCTGATATATGATATTCTCAGAAACGGAGAGACCTTTACCTTCCCCAGATACTAGAACCACCTTTCGCTCTAACGCCTGAATTTGCTTCTGCAGCTTCTGGTCCTCTCTATCCATATTTCTCACTTTTCTCTCAAGATCCTTGTTCTGCATCATCTGCCTATGCATTTCTAGCTTATCTTGTTCCCATATCTGAAGCACGCTCATGGTAAATACGTGCATGGAATCGACAACTTCCTTTTCAGATATTCTATCCAAAGCTTGGGACCACTGATTACATATTACAAATATTTGCGGAGCCCCAATCCTACCAGGGGAAAAGGGAACAATGCCATCAGGTGTTTCTTCAGGTTCATACAGGAGGCATTTCAGCAACCAATTATTCAATGCTCTAACATAACCTTTCTGGGCACTTATCCATCCAGAGAATTGGAAAGTCCAATTGATAAGCTCCTGTTCAAGCTGTTTAGTTGCTTGAAGATGACTATCACCGCTCCTCTTCCTGGATCCAATGGAACCCAGTATTCTGGCTTCTCTAATTGCTTCACACTGATTATGATGACATTCAAGCATGGATTTCCACATTATGGTCAACCTGAAAATAAGTTTATGTCATATTATAACATATATAAACTGAATGTTATGCACATATATACATTACTGTGAGAAAAGGCAAAACATTTTTCCTATAATATGTATGAATGGATGCATATCTCACATCCATGTCTTACCCAACGGACATATATAAGAACGTTACCAGTTTCAAAAAGAAAATGAGAAAATAAATTCAAGACATAAAAACCTATAAGAATAAAAAAGGGCAAGGGTGACAACATCACAGCTTGTGAGAAATGGAAACAATGGACCATACAATGACTTTGAATACTGAATTCAAATGATCAATCCACTGGCAAAAGAAAAGACAGGCTGTATTTCAAGGTTTTCAGGTTCCTCTTGTAGATTGGAGATTAATAATTTCTTGGAAAAGCTCTTATGGGCATCATTTTTCATTTCCCTGTAAAGGATGATTATTCTTCTGGCTGACAGCTCAAACATAAAATAATCTAGATAGATGAGTCACCAAATTATCTAGATGAAATGGTTGGAAATTATAAACACACATCAGAGTAAATAGCAGGATTTATCAAAATTATCAGAAAAGGTCTTAGAAGATGGGGCAAGTACTTGCTTCTATCACCACACTGAGCAGATTGCAGGCGGGTTGGTTGAATTTTCTCAGGGTATTCATTTCACCATGGCTATCAAACAATTCATGGAAATCGGACATCAATAATTGAATTCATTTCACATGGGTTAAAATATACGGGAAGATGATGTCGACGGAAAGGAACTTCAGTTACTAAATAACCCCTTCCATTAAATATTTCTCTAATGTTTTATGTAAGATAATCAGTATAATTACTAGAAGCAAATCTAAACAGTTAAAAGTGGAAAGTATCACCGAACAGGACAGAAAATGCGTGATGATTCATTATACGATGCGAAGTGAGAACAAATGCTTAACTCTAGCCCCTTCAGATGCGGTCGCCTTTATAGGCTTACTTTGACAACGAAAACTTAACACGACCGTCCTCTTTTATTATAATTGTAAAAATTGACACTACCAGCTGACTGGTCTACACCTTTTGCATGAGGTCATTATATATCATCTCAATGATAATAGACAAGCACCCAACATGGGAGCACATCATGTCAAATTTTGTGCAGATAATACATAACTTGACCCTAAACCTTTTTCAAATATCTTTTAAAAAACTCTATAGATAGAGAACATGCAGGTAGGGAAATTCAATAGGACTGTTTGGATAAATTGAGTTGGATTATAATGCACGGGTAAAAAACAATCCACTTATCTATTTATGATTCATAATAAATGTATTGACAAATACAATCCATCCATAGCCCATCTAATTAAAACCATCCAACCCGTCCATTATCATTCCTTGATGGAAGTACATCCAACCCATCGATTTAAAAGTATGCTATAATTTGCTAGATTATTGTGGTGGGTCACATAGTGATGGAAAGGCAGTAGGAAGAAGACATTGACTTTCAATACTAATAGAAAGAAACACCACTTGTTCCATTTTCAATTTATTTAATAATCCAGTGGATTGGGGGAGAATGAAAGGATTGACCTAGAGTAGACTTAAGTCTGGAAGGTTTGGTTGGATTATAGATATGGGTTTATTTTACCACCTTACATATAGTGTAACCCATCATGAACTGAGAGAGACATTAAAGGACTTGCACAAATAAATAGCAGGAATGGAAGTTTTTAACATCACATACCCCTGGATTAAATCCTTCAGCTGTGGCCAAAGTTCTTCATCCCTTATCTTATTTATAGTCACAGAAATCTTATCAACAACCTGAATTGCCATTCTTATCTTTGTGGACAAGTCCCTAATCAGAGTTCGAGTTGCATCAACTTTAAGAAAATCAGCACCCCTATCATCCAAACGCTTCAGCTTGCGACACTTCCTATCATGCATGACCCGCATCTTTTCCTCTGCCTGCAAACAAGTGAACATTGGAAAAGCTCAGAGGAAACCTATAAACACCAGTTAACAATGTTTCACATATGGCGTAACAGATTGGTCATCAATTAATAACTCTCAAATCAATAGCACATATTATATTAGAACATATAAGAAATCCCGTGAATGCAGCAGGAATAAAAGGCCTCACAGATTATAACATTGGAAATTTTCGAAATGGACAAAAGATTAAATTTTTTAATAGTGAAAAACTGAAACCATGGGAATGAGAAGGGTGATTTATGATCCAGGAGTGAGTGACATACCTTAACTTCATTATAGAGTTTCTTCTCCCAAAGAAGGAGCTTCTGGAGTGTAGAGGAAAGGTTGCGTGCCCCGGTAGCTAGATCAACATCCATGGCAGCGGCGGAGGCGGATTCAGCATCCGTAGAGGTAGAAGGTTGGGAGGAAACAAGGGACAAAGAGGGAGCAACAACATGTAACATCTTGGAAGAAGCTGTTTCACAGCACAAACACAAACGGTGAGTGAAGCATAATAATAAGAAGAAGAAGAGAAAAAAGATTTATTAATTGAATAGAAAATGTTAAACATATATAGTAACCTTGATAAGCTGGGTGCTTTCGATTATGAGGAAGCTTGCCCACCTCAAGGATCTTAGCGATTTGGGCACCAGAATCGGAAGCCCTCTGAAACAGAATCTGAATCTCTTTAGCAACGTCAAGTGGATTTCGTGAACCAGCTCTGCGGCTCCTGAAAGCAGCGTGGTCCTTGGCCTTGTTTGCATCGTTATCAGCACCAACAACTTTCTTATCGACGACGTGCACCTCATACTCAACCTCATCTTCCTCGTCATCGTCGTCTTCCTCAACATCCTTGTGGTGGGAGAGAGGGGTTTCGTGCTTAGGATCTACAAGCTTCTGATCCCCATGCACTTTTTTCACAACTTCGTGTTGGTAATCCTCGTCTTCCAAATCGGGGATTCCCTCCTCATCCCTGACCTCCCTGGAGTCGCGGCTGGGCGTGGCCGTGTAATGAGTCTGGGGATAGTACTTGTCGTCGGCGCCGTTATCGAAGAAGTTGAGAAAGTCCCAAGTGGAGGCCCGAGGAGGAGACGGCGGAGGAGGAGGAGGCTTCGAAACAGCCTCTTGTTGGTGAGACGAAGATCCGTTATATGGAGGAGGGGCAGAATAGGGATCGTAAGGATAAGGATAAGGTGGATACTGGTAAGGGTAATATGAAGATGAAGAAGAAGACTCTCCAACATAATGAGTTTGAGGACTCATAGGTCTCTGCTGGTACACAATTGAAGGTGCTGCTTTATTCTTCATGTAATTCATGTGAAGGTGATGATGATTATCAGATACTCCTTCAGAATTGTTATAGTAAGAAGGGAGACGCATAGGAGATGATTGAGGGGAATGATGAAGGGAAGCAAGGTCATCGGAGTCGGAGTGGAAGTGAAGGTGGGAGCCAGAATCAGAGGGAGAAGGAGAAGAGTGTTTGGAGAGATGAGTGGTTTTGTGAGGAGGAGAAGGAGAGGGAGAAGGAGAAGAAGGAGAAGAAGAAGAAGAAGGGATATGTTTATCGTTATCCCAATCCCAATCCCTATCTTGTTGGATGAAAAGGTTTAAGGAATGACCAATTGACTTGAGAGAATTGATGTAAGCGATATGAGCTGCGGCGAGTGAATAACGTTGGTGAATTGCTTCATCAAGGAAACCACATCTGTCCCTGCATAGGGCAACTGCTGGCAGATCGTCCAGCTTGGAGCTGGCACAACCCATAGAATCTCAATTAAATCAATCAATCCTTCCTTCCTTCCTTCCTTTCTTTCCTGTACTCTCACTACTACTACTACTACTAACACTAACACTACAACACTACAACACTACAACACTGCACTTTCACTTAATTCTATGCCATCCATTCTTTCTTTCCTTTTAGGGTTTCTTATTCTCATCAAATTCCTATTAAACTCTACAAACTTTTAAAAAATAAACATACAAAAGGGGAGCAGTAGAGATTGTACAGTTACTGGGCGAAGGAATCTTTTGCCAGCACGGAGTTCCTCGTCCGTTTCTATTGTATTTGGAGCACTCTTTTCCTATTTTTTCTTTTCTTTTTCTTTTTTTTTTTGTTATTTTTAATTTAAAGACCTCACTGCCATTACTCTCTAATCTCTATTGTGTTGAGCCTCCCTTTCCCTTTCCCTTTGCGTCCGTGTTCCTCTCTCCCTTTTATCTCTAAACTTTCATCTAAATTACTTTATATTAGAGTCAAGTCCTCTTCTCTTTAACATTATTATTTTTTAAACATTTTCATATTTATTTATTTTTCTATTAAACTTGTCTACTTCTCTTTTAAGACACTAGTATATTATTATTATTATTATTATTATTGACATTCCTTTTTTCAACTTCACGTATGAACAAGTAAGTACGAAAATTGGAAGATAACAATAGACGTAAAATCCGCAGTGAAGGAGGAAGTAGAACAAAAAAATAATAACAGGAAAGGACGTGCTTCCCCGCTATTTCCCTTTATTTACGCTTCCAGTTTCGGTTACAACTATATACTTTTTAATTATTAAATACTACCAACTACAAATTCCATTCTCACATTTAATTCTTTCTTCTTCACCCACGCTGTTACCATTTTCTTTCCGTTATCAAATACAACACGTCATTTTTAAAGATATCATTATTCATATGTTTACGGGTCAACTTGTTGTCAAACCGGACTATTATTTGTTAACAACTTCATCAATTTTATTTATAAACTATCTTTAAAATAATATGTATCAACTTAACTAACTTCTGTTAATTACTTTAATATTCATTACCAACTTTATCAATTTTATTTATAATTATTTCAAAACTATATGTATTCATCGTCTAACTATTAATCTCTCCCGTCTCATCTCTCAACTATTAAAAAATAATAATAAATAATATCTATATTATTAGTAAATGAATAAAGAGTTTTAATATTTTAAAATTTCAAATTGTTAAATACATTTTTAACTCATAAAAATTTTACCATATAAAAAACTAATAAAATATTTTAAATTTAGTTATGTCATAGAAGTATTAGATATTATTTACATATTATTATGTGAATATTGCTATTAACTTAGCAATTGTTTATGGGAAACGGTAAAATATTGTGTTGTAGGTACACATTAATGATGTCGTAGAGACCTAGGTAAGTCAAGCCTGAACAAAAAAAAATACACCCTAATTAGACTCTTAGATATTTTTTCTACGATAAATGCTGAATTCAATAAGGAGTACAGAGTAATGAATGACCCCTTAAACTCGGAATTATAAAACTGAGCTACAATTATGTTTAAGTTTTGTTGACACAATTTGACTGGGCTTTTGCATGATACATGATTACTTTGTTAAGATGCAACAACACCATTGAGCTAATAGCAGTTAATTAATATTACACCAAACTACACCCAACTCTCAAAATGAAGCCATGCTATATTTTCCCGTCATAGTTCCCTAAAAAGGCAAAAATAAAAAGTTGGGAAGGATAAAGGGGAGAGGAGACTCCCATCTACTTATTTGAAATTTATGCAAATATTGAAATCATAGTGCCTTTACTTTGATGACTTGCTTAAAAAAGTACTCATTGCATTTAATTTGTATTAAAAGCATTTGGTTGCAATATGTCAATTTCTTGTCAAACATGCCCATTTCTTTTGATTTTTCCTTTTAGTGTCTTAAATTTCTCCCATATTGCACAAAAATTCTACGATCGTTTATCTAGTCTAATTAACGTTATAAATTACTTTTTCTTGGGTAAGCAAAAAAAATTCTCTAAACTTGCCCTGCCCTGCCCTGAGTGAGTCCCTGACCCTGTTGCAGCACTTTTCCCTAAGTATCGTTTGTTCTTTGGAATATTCAAGTCCTAACACTGTAACCCTTCATTATCTATCCTTCGTGACCTTATGCTCAGGGTGAAAATATATATAAATTGATTTTAATTTTACCTATCACCTTATCTTAATTTAATATTAAAAAATTGTGTATTTTGTTTTTTTTTTTTCTTTGATATGATTTGCAGTAACTCATGAATCTCTTTCTACAAAAAGAAAAAAGTACAAATGGTCCGGTTCTGATGTTTTATTATTATTATTATTGAATGGCGAAGGTTTGAAAAGATTGATGTGGAACAAGAAATCCTGTTAAGACCACATACTGATATTCTAAAACTAATCGAGTGAGAGAACAAATATGATATGAAATGAAATGAAATGCATAGAGGTAGCTATAGCTATGAAAACCAATAAGATTAAAAAGGGTAGCTATCTATCGTACCAATTTGTGAATAGGTGTGAGGTGTCATTCACAAATGCCAATGACTTATGCCTCTCACTGCCGCTTAGTTACGGAAAATTTTATATTGTTTTATATATTTTTTCAACCAATGATTTTTAGTAAAATATAATTTGGTTAATAGAATAAAATGGAAATAATAAGGTCAAATAAATTATTTGACTTATCATAAATAGAGTAGAAATTACTTTTCTAAAATTATTTAATTTATTAACAAAATTATTATTTTATTATTAACAATATTTATTATTATTATTATATATAAACATTATATAAACAAATAATCAATTATATATACACAAATAATTCATATATGTTTTAATATGTAGAAGTTTTATGTTAAAGCATATAATAGATTATATATATGGATAGGAAAAAAAATGAAACAAAACATCGGAAAGTTGTATGTTTATTGTTGATTTTTATTTATTTCTGTGCATATTAATGAAGAAATTTGTTAAATAGCCACCATTCAAAAAATTATTTAATACTATAAACAATTGATACTTGAAGAAAACTTAAAGTTAAAAAAAACTTAAAACTATTACTTCAAATTTTATTTACTGGTTTAATTGAAATTTTTGCCAATTAACTTTAACATTTCTGCTGATTATAACACTAAAATTTTATATTCATATATTTTTTTACCTAACTATTTTATTTTAAATTTTTGTCACCTAGTTTTCAGAAGTTTATTATTCTTGCCATCTAACTTTTAAAATTTCACAAAATTTGGAATTAATGAAATGAAAATTTTGAAAGCTGGGTGATAAAAATATTAATAAATAGTTAGGTGATGAATTTTTTAATATCATGAACATTTTGTGGCAAAAATTACAAGAAAAATAGTTAAACGATAAAATTTATAAAAACATAAAAATTAGGTATCAAAATATACAATTAAGTCATTATTTTAACTGCTAAAAGTTTAAAAATGTTTAAACAATAAAATTAGATAATTTAAAAGAATATAAAGAAGATATTAATCTCCCTAATCTCATGACAAATTAAGATTTCAGTTTTTATTAAGAAATGTATCCACAATACTCTAAAAAAATGATTTCAGAATTATATCATGGATCGAGAAACAAAAGAATCAAACAAATACAACATTTTCTTACTAAAATATGAATATATGTGGACATCATTATATGGATTTCGGGATGATAATGTGATTTGAAAGTGTGGTCCAATGCCATGATTAGAAGTGTTGTATGCACCAAACAAAAAACAATTGATCAATGCCATAATATCACATCCTTGTCTCACCAATCACTTCTTTTTGACGCTGTTATTCTGTTTTACGTTTCTAAAATTCTACATATCTATACATGTTTCTACCAGCATCCACCATAGTAAAATGAACATAACAATCATCTTCGTGATCCAGCTTGATGCATCCATCGTCACTAGCAGCTTCCACACATTACTTGCAATGATTTTTCGTTTTCTGTTTTTTTTTTCAATTCAAACTTTGGCATTCAGTTGATTCAGTAACTTTTGTTTGACATGCAGTACACACTACTAATTCGCACAAGGACAATATAGATACGATCCTTGCATTATTGTGAAATGAAATAAGTGCTACCAAAGTTACATAAATCAATATCGCCAAATCCAATCATTTACTTTAACATTATTGAGTAGTTGATTGAATGCCTTTGCTTGAATTTACCACGTACTCATAAGCATTGCCAGTGTTGAGGCAATTATTGCGACCACTCTCCTTTTGTTTTCTTCAATTTACCATAATTTCCAGTGAAACAAGGACAGCACCTTTTGCTCTAAAATTTCTAATGATACCATTGAAATTGACTTTGAATCATTTAGGTTTAATTTTTTTTTTGTTTTTTTTAATACTATAGTCACGTGATTTTGGTCTAAATAAATCATACAATAACGATATATTTAGGACCTATTTAATTGTTACATATTTTTAAAAAAGTTGTTTTTTATAAAAAAAATTAAAAAGATAAAAAAAAAAACTTGTTTCATGAGAGTTTTTATACCATAAGTTTTTTGTTTTCGTTTTATTAATTTTCTATTTCTCTTCTCCCCCCCCCCCCCAATTTTTCATCTTCTTCTTTCACTTATATGACCTAAAAATAAGTTTTTGAAAACTATTGCATAAAACAAATGGGATATTTTATACTCACATCACCCATAACCTTTGATTTGCAGTGAAACCTTAGAAAAACAAAGAGAATACATTTTTGAAATATTTTGATTTCAAATTTTTATTATAACTAATTTAAATAATACGCGTGTAATGTAGAGTAGAATGTTAATATTACCTGTAATGGTCTTGAGGTATTGTCCATTTTGGTTCATTTCCTTTTCTCGTTAGTCCATTTGTTTTCCACTAAAACCAAAAAAGAAAATCATGTTAAGTAACCAAAACGGAAAAGTTTCAACAAATACAATACATGCGGCAACATGAAGTTGTTAGAAAATCTGAAATGAAGTGATCGAATTCTATGTTCCTGAATTCTCAAAATTATATTCTTAAAGAATGAACATATAATCGTTAATAGAATTGATCTTTACTCCGTTAGTTCGTAATTGGTAGAAAAACTTTGACATTGGGTATGAAGAATATTCTTTACTTTTTTAAATTCAAAATTGCGCACAAGTAATATTCACTGTCAACTTTGGTGCGATATACGGCAGATAGAATTTCATCAGTACACTTTTGGCTGAGAAATTTAGATTATTATTTACTGAAGTTTCTAAGTGAAAGAATAATTGAATTTTCATCTTTCACCTTTTGCTTTACTCGGTTACCGTATCACTTTATCTAACAATAAAATAATGTAAGGTTAAATAAGTATGAATTTAGTGTATGGAAATATTAAATATATAATATAGTCTTTTGAGGCAATGGAATACCTCAATGACCAAAAATCGATGTAGGTAGATGCAATACGTAGAATATGGTGCCAAAGTTGATGAGCATATAACTCAGATATTGAGATTATTATTATTATTATTATTATTGGATCTTCTGATTCCGCCGCTCTCAGCGTCTCGTTCTGCGCATGAATACCAAGTTTGGCTCAAAATACTTCTTTGTGTTTGGAGGTCAAATATTCTCACCAGTTTTGTTAACCAGGTTTCAGTTATTTAATATCATATTTGTTAGACATTTATACATTTAATTAAAAATCTTAGATATTTATCCTTGTTACTTCTATGTTGCCTAACATTATTATTTTTATTTAATGTTAGATTTTTTTATTAATATCTGATTTTTAGAACATTGTGTTCAACGAGTCTTTTTCAAATTTTCTACTTTTTCCCGAATAAAATTTCTCACATTCACGGTATTTAATCGTCATTAATTAAAACTTATATATATTAATTTTTTAAAGATATTATTACAATATAACAAATCTTATAAGATTCAACCCGATTTACAACTTAATTGAAGTGTTGGGTGAGGAATCAAATCAGGATCCATGTAACCTGATTTGTATTAAATAATTTGAAATCTATAGTTAAAAAATAGAAAATAGTAAAATTTATAACATAAATTTTCATAATTCTTAAAATTCATCTTTTAATAAAATAATTATTAAATATAAATTATATAATAATGCAAATTTACGTTTGAGTATCTTTATTTAAATGTATTTTTCAAGTGTATATATTACAAATATATTATATAATTACTACATTAAATTATAGATAATTATTTCAGTGTGATTAAATTTATTTTAGTCTTTTAAAAGAAATCTATTTAGTTTTCAACATGTCTAAAGTTTTTAAAATTTAATTCTTTAATGTGTATAAAGAGAAGAAAAAAAATGGATCACGTAATTTAATTGAGTTATTTTTACGTATCAAATTTTCAGTTTAAAACTCAATCCAACTAATTCATATAAAACTCAAATCAACTAATTCATATAAGATTAGTAATATACTTTGATTCAATAAATAACTCAAATTAGTTAAGGATTGAGTTCCCTAACCTACTGTCAAGTTGAGCTGACTCTGATAACACTGTATATAAGTACACACTCTTATATACTGTGACAAAGATTTTTCGACATAACACATCTCGTTATAGATTCGAAACCTAATTTATATTTTTTTTTTCTCAGAACTTGTATGTTAATTTTTTTAAACTTAAATTAAACAAATTTCAAATAACTCAATTCTATTTAAGGTATTTATTCTAAAAACACTCCTAAAGTAATTTAACTTTTTAGTTTAGGAACTATTTCTAGTAAATATTGAATGAGGAGTGTAGGTAAAGAAGAATTGACGTGATACATTAAAAGAAAAATTGACGTGATAAGAAAAAAAGAAAATATTAAATATATTGTAGGTAAAGAAGAAAATCAGCAATAGAAATGAAATTTATGGTATAAAATGTAAAAGCTAACTAAGGAGGTGAAATGTTATATTGTTAAAAGAAAATATAGAAGTCAAAGAGAGTATAGTATGGGATCAGCTGGAGAATATGCAGATAGATAGGCCTACCAATCTTTTAGGGTTTAAAGTAATAAAGACTTTATGCAGATCAAATCACTGAGACAGTATCTTCTTTTCTTTCCACTCACCTGATGGGGCAACCATTTTAATCATACTGTTGTTATAGGAATGTGGGAAAGTTAGGAGCGTCCCAAAAATTCAAATGAATATACAATTATACATATACATAGATGAAATATTAATGTGGGTCAGTTCAATGAAGTCTTCTTGGCCCCCACATGATGCCTTTCTTATTTGAGTTTTGACCTCTCTTGTAAAGTTATTTAATTTTCATGTTTTTTAATGTTTGGCCAAGTATATCTCCATGTGATTCATTATTGCCAGATCTGTCACTTTATACCAATCCACCCCTCTCTTTTTTCCTATTAATTCACATTCTTCAATTTCAATCTTTTTAATAAATTATAAACACTCTTAAATATAAAATCACCTATTTTTATTTAACAATATAGGCTTAAGGGTGTTTTATAAATCATAACGATTATGGTTAGAATAATTACTCAAAAGAAATTGTCCATAAGGTAGCTATTTCTTTTTAACACCGACAACCTTTTTTTTTCAGTATATGAATTGAAAAACTTATTACCCATACTATGTTTGGTTAAGAAAAGAGCCGGCAGAGAAGAAATAAGTGAGAAAACACAAATAAATAATACTGTAATTTTTATATTTTTTTTATTTAGTTAAGGAAAAAGAACTTAGAAATTTGAAGTTTGGTATGTTGGCAATATCCAATTAGTCGTAGTCAATTATAGTGGCAATGACTATAGCCAGGGGCAGACAGGGAAAGAAAAAGTAAAATGGTACGAGTTGGGACACTTTTGAGGAATCACGTGCAAAGCACATGTGGAGATTCATTTTCATTTTAGATTGTCAGTTTTATAGTCTTTATCCCACCACACTCCACACTTCCCACTATGAATGCAACTCAAATGGAAGACAACCTGATTAACAATGAAATGAATTCTTGACTCATCTAATCAGCAACAGAATTTACATATTATTCAACCTAAAAAAGTTGCTCTGCTTTGCCTCTTATATCTAAGAGACTCAGTTCATTTCTTCAACCTTTTTTCTTGCAATTAAATGTATATCTAATTTTTAATTTTTTTTTTATAGTAATTGAATGATTTTAAGAAATATATTTTAATACTTTTGGCCAGCATAAAGATAAGGGAATGGAGTCATAAACGGAGTCTAGGACTTTAGGAGATTGCAGTCTTTTTGCTTTCAACTTCACAATACATAATATAGTAACTAAGAAATGCAAATGATTTTTTTTCTTCTGTTTTTTGAGATCAGATACAATTCTTTCTCCCAATACTTAATAAAATTACCTATTTAAAATTTCAAACTCAAAAGAAAAATTGTTAACTATACTAAAAATTACTATCAATTAATGTAATTCAAAAGAAGGTCTGACTTGACTACAGTGAAATTAAGAATGTAATTTACAAGATAAAAAATTCTGTTGATAATTATATTTTAAAAGCAGGTCAGTTTTTTTTAGCATAATATACTAAAATTTAGTGAATCTAATGGGAAGCTTTGCATTGGATGTTAGCTGTTAAATGGATGGCGAAAGAACAACAGAAAAGGTAGACATGACTTGCATATCTGTCGACTCTGCAGAAAGTTGGAGGCTGAACTCATTAATAAATGAGGATCTACCAATCAATTTTACACTTTCGCACATTAAATATACACAATGTCTTTGACTAGTTATTTAGAGAATTTCTCATTTTTATCTTTATTGGAGGGAAATGTTACTGCTCTTAAAGTTCAAAGACTAAAATATTATTTTTACTTTTTTTAAATTTTTATATTATTTTAATAAAAATTCTACCGTTGAAAATTTTGTCAGTAAAAATCAAATAAAACAAAATTAAAATTTTGTAAATATATATATATATATATATATTTATTCATATATATATATATATAAATAATTCATGCCATTTAATATTTATTGGTTAAAATAAACAATTCTGTTAGACACTTTTAATTCATTAAAATTAATATAATAATTTTCAACTTTTGAAAGCAAAATAATTGTCAAGCAAAGTCATAGTACTTTGTTTTGAAAATATAAAATATTTCAAATATTAATTTTAAAA
The DNA here is from genome assembly GCA_026586105.1 of Hylodesmum podocarpum. Classification (NCBI taxonomy): domain Eukaryota; kingdom Viridiplantae; phylum Streptophyta; class Magnoliopsida; order Fabales; family Fabaceae; genus Hylodesmum; species Hylodesmum podocarpum. The sequence continues at coordinate 219,764 of JALJEV010000519.1, read as the reverse complement.
TTAATAATCATAACTGCAGTATATTTATTGAAGTATATGATAAATTCGTAATTTAATATTTCTACTGAGGCATTTTGATTGTTTGGGAGTTGGGGGCCAGTATGTGATTGGGTCGAAAATGGGAACACCAAAGGGCTTCATAGTTGCGCTAATGGTCCCAACTTGAAAGGACTTGTCATCACCTTTTAATGGTTTCATTGTGCATTGATGATGGGCTTCATGATTGGCGTCAGGTTTTGGTAGTGAACATCAAGTAGAGCCAAAAACTGTTGCAAAGTATCTTGAAAAAATAATTAGTAGGAGGAAAGTAGAAAATTATTTGTTGGTTTTTAATTATTCAAAAAGGTGAAAAGAAGAAATGTGTTTTTGCTTGTTCACTAATTAAACTGTAAGAGGGGCTCTGGACAAATTATTTCAGCTGGGAAAGGCCATCATTGACAAATGGAAGCATTAGAGCAGACACGTAAACTACTGACTGCAGATGGTTGTGTATAATATTTTCTTAACAAGAGAAGAAAACAAAAATAGTTAAAGAAAGTTTTCTCAAAGTGTTCAGGAAATCACACAATAGATAGCAAGTTTTCTGAAGGCGAGGTACCAAAGCCGACACAATGCAAGTTAACGAAAGTAAGGACGGAATTTCTTGAATTGCAATTTTCATTTTTCTGGACATGTTTACATCTAAATCATTAAAAAACACTAAAATGGTTACCACACTCTATGAACAAAAGAATGCCCGGCCCATCAAGTTTCAGCTCTAGAAGCTTCAAACTCTAACATGGTTTTGTACAATTACTGGTCTAGATTTTTTGAAGCGGCTCCCCATTAAAACCTGAATATGTACAAAGGACTAATTTTCAATACCGTCTATGAAGATATCAGAGTCAGAGATGGAGTTTAATCTTCATTTAATCGGAGAAGAATTCTTGCACTTCAGCTTGGTCTGTGCTCATTAGAAGAGGGAGTGAATCAGTTATAGTTTCTTTGAGCTTATTCTGTTTTTTACTGTCCAAATAATCTACCTGCTCAGACCACTCCTGCTCTTCCTCGGTAAACTGCTCTTCAGCCCCGTTTTTTATCATATCAGGTTCACGCTTATCAAGTGTTTGATTTTGGGGATACAAAGCTCCCTCAGTTTTTACTTCTGACTCTGGTGATTTTTGACATATGCAAGATGATGGATTTTCGTGATACTCACCACTGCCGGGCCTCAACTCATTTGGCTCCCCCATGAAGCCTACCTGGAAACTTCGAACTCGAGAGGCAAATTCTTCCCACGTTCTATTATTTTTGTTCATCAATAACTTGTTCAACTTCTTTGCATTTGGACGGATGGTGGGTTTATGACCGAAGTATCTCCTGCAACAGAGAAAATATGAGCATGCGTAGGTAAAAAAAACTTGATTTTATCAGCACAAAGAAACGTAGAAATAGGAACCAACAATTCAGAATAATCTGTAGTTTTTGTTTGAATACGTCATCAATAGCTATTCATATTCAAATTCTAATCTCTTGACTCTTTTTCCCCATGTATGTGGCTTATGATGATTGTTTAAATTAAGGTGGCAGTTCAAGTAATCTTTTAAATTTAAATCGCCTTAATTTTGTACAAATGAAGCAGCTTTCCAACTTCTTGGTTCAGCTAGAGTTGTATTAGATAAAAAATTTTAGCACGGGCAAAAAAGAATCAACTTGCCTTCTTCCAGCTAAAATTTTGGCCATGTTACCGTTGTTGTTTGTAAGAAAAACGTCACTCTCGTCACAGACTAAGAAATCCAGTGCAGCCAGGCGAGAAGAAAATGTCAGAAATGGCGCCAACTCCTGCTTGGTAGCTATGGTCTCCTTCGTATGAAAGTTTGGGAAAAGAGCCTTGAGGGGAGCTAACGTTTCCTCACCTCCATATATTTCACCAGATGCCACGTACAAGTGAACGTCACTTCCATAACCCAGTGCTCTTAGCATAAGACCAACTTCCTCAGGGGTAAGTGGGCATCTTCCATGTCTTCGAACTTTGTCAGGATTGCTTGCCTGTGTTCCGTTCCCAAATAAGAATATATCAATTTTCATACAAGAAAGATGTGGATTGGAGCTGATTCCTCAGATGGTATAAAATCTTACAGGTAAATTTTTCCAACGTTTCCTCATTTGTCCAAGTTCTTTCTTTTCTTTTTCTCCCCCGCCATAATAGCAACCAGAAAATGCAAGCATATCCGGTTCAAACCTATGCAATAAATCAAACATCAGCTTGAATCACAGTTTATCACATTGAGCTTTTTGAATTACAAAATGCGAGTTAATTTTTACAACTCAGGGAAGCTGATCACAAATTCTGGCGGTGACATGTGGATAATGCTATTGCATATATTCTTTGTTGAGGAACCATAAATAAAGCTTGGCTATAATTATTAAATCTTACCTCAAATGTAGAGCAATGAAATGCTTGCTTTTCATTTTCATCCGCTCAACCAGCAATTTGCCCATTCCCTGAATGGAATTCGTAAATTTGAGAGCATGGTAATTAACCCTGCACCTCAACCTTTGTAGATTTTCATCCAACTTATTAGCAAGTCTATAGTCAAACTTAGTTAGCCGAACAGCCTGCATGCATTGAGGATATTAAGTGTCATCCATGGAATCAAGTACCGCACTATAACGTACTTGTTGCATTAATTGAAAAGATTCGCAGTTATCAAATATGTTAGTGTGATAGCTTTAGAAAAAAAATATAGAATAAATATACATTGACATCCATGTGCTTTATGAAATCTTGAAGAGGAAGAGAGAAATATAGGTAGATGCAATGATTTGATAAAAAATAGAGATAGAGAAAAAGATTGTGAACTAGATGTTTAAAATATGTGGATATCTATCTATAGTAACTCAAAACTATATTTCCCAGAAAAGTCACCAATTAAGATAATTTATTTATTTCGTGGGAGTAATGAATAACACAGAATCATTCAAAAGTATTACATCCGTTTCTTCTTCTTTTATTTTTATTTTGTGCATAAATTTATTGGACAAAGAAAACTGTTTTTGAGTTTAGGAAAACCTTCTAATCTTATAAAATACTTGTAAAAAGACTTACACGCTTCTTGACGAGCACGGGTAAAACACGATCCTCATAGCACTTGGGGGTGCATTTCCTTGGAACACGCACCGTATATGGGGCCACAAAGTTCCCTCCCATATCCGGAAGCTGTTTTATAATTCTCACGTCATTGCGGAGAAATTTTATAAACCAGTCGGCATCAAATAGTTCAGAAAAGTTGCTGCAAAAAATAGAATATATATTACATTAGAAATTAAGATGTGGAAAGACTATAAATGAATATTGCTTCCAATTAAAATATCATATATGATTGCGAGATGTCTGATAGAATTGAAACGCAATGACAGACCTAGTGTCTTTCCAGAAAGATTTATGATCCAACTCTGGAACAACAAGAGTAGCATTCAACATATATGCAGCAACAACAGCATCAATTATCTGCAGCCACAACCAGCATTTCCACACCCTCAATAATCCAGCTAAACTTGAAATTAGCTCTCATCCAACTCAAATTTGTATCCCTAAACCACTCAAATTAGGCCTCATGTGACATATTTCAGGTACACTACACTTATGTTTAACTCATTGAAACCATATAAAGGATAGCATTCTATTGATGTTAAAATAATGCTATAATTGTTAGCTGGTGAAGAAGCTTAATTACCCCTGTTCTCTGTTGATTTAAACCTCCACTGGTGGCAATTAACAAGTATCGATCTGGGTGCGTTTTGACATTAGCCTCTGCAAGAGCAAGAAATGAGCACTTAGAAATCAAATTGCGCGCCACTAAAAAACGAATCAACACACGATTCACAGTTTGATTTAATTTAAAGTCCTAAACTAAATTCGTAAAGTGGCTGAGAAAAAGCAAAGAGAAGATCGGGATTATCTTTACTTGTGAAATTGACACTGGCGTTGCTGCAGCCAGAGAAAAGGTTCGAGTGCATTGAACTCCATAAATCACGCTCGCAACTACCTCCACTTACCTTCAAAGTCCAACAAACACAAACATAAGCAAAATAAAATAAAATGCAGAATGAGTTTTATTTAATAATAGCTTACCGGAACCCGAAACAACGAATCCTGGACACGTGAATCTAATCGTGATATGAGTTGGCCATCGTTCTGAGTCTGTCAGACAGAGGAACCAAGTAAGGAAGATTGATTTTATGTTAGTGAAAGAATAAAAAAGTAATGAAACAGAATCGAAATGATTGGAGAAATGCATTTGCATTGCATTTACCGGTGACGGAGCGAAAAGAGAGAACACCGCGAAGAGCAGAAGAAGGCAAGAGAAAATGGCGGAGACGAGAGTGCGATGGAGGAGCCGTTGACGAAGGAAACTCACAAGGAGGTGTCCGATTATTCTGGATTTCTCTATGTGCGTCGTGTGATGTTTCTTTCTTGCCATTGCTATGGACATTGTTATTGTCACGTTCCTTACACAGTTACACCGAAAAAAACACTGAATGCGTGGCTAATGCTCTGGTTAATAGAACAGAGCAGGGTCTTTGTTTATTTTGAAGAAGAAGAAGAAGATGAAATATAAAGAGTAAGAGGCATTGATTTGGTTAAAACTACTTCACCGTACTTATCTAACACAGTCGTGTCAACTGTCGTCGTTGTCGTTGTCGTCGTCTTACTTGATAACAACATAGCTGTTTATTTATAATAATACACAAAAATAGAGTACATTCTCGCAAAACTCTAAATATGGAGTGCATGCCAAGTTTATTCGATGCTTCAATCTCACTAATTAACCACCGCATACCCTCCCTTAATTTGGAATTCTAACTCTGTTACTACTTTATTTAATGTTATACATTCCACTAGATTCTTAAGCATGCACTGAGGCTTCTACTTATCTCATAATTAACATTAAAAATCAAAGCAAAAAGTTTAAAAAGCGTTTTCTTAACATATACGTGGACGCTGCCAACAAGTAACAACGACATAGATTGATTGACAAAGATCTAAGGCACAAATTCTTATTTCTCTGCCTTAACTTTATTGGTACTTAGTTTGCAATCCGATTACACTTTACTACTCTTAACACGTGTGTTTCATGTGGTTTCATAATCTCGCTATCGCCTTTCAATCCTCCTTGTTGAGGTCACCGTTACGAAACAGAACTTGGAGGAACTATAAACTATATGAAAAAAAATATTGATTTAGTAAACACTCAAAATTTCCGATTATAAATTGTTCTTAGGTCCGTTTTGATAAATTTTAATTTATTAATAAAATTATTGATCTTGTTTTTTTTTTTTATAAGTTTTTATGAAAAATTATCCAAACAAGACTTAATTTAGTGCAGCATGTAGGTCCTCCTGGATTTATTGTAGTTGACCAAGATGACATTCTAGTACTAATTTATACATTTCAAAAAATATATTTTTAGTACAAATATAAAATTATTTGTTTTTATATAAATATGCCTTAAAATTATTTATATTTAGTATGGATATATTTTTTAATTTTATTTATTTATATTTTTAACTCTGTTTAAAATTTTATATTTTAGAATATATCTATGGGTAGCAATAGATACTGGCGAGTATCTATAAAATTTGTAAATATCCATTTAATAGATATTGGTGTGAAAATAAGATGATTTTTTTTTATGAAACAGGACAGGTGACAGGGAGCAGTATTTGGAAATTTATACACGTGGTTACCATATTTGTTAATGGAACTCTTGGTCTCCTGATAGTATGATCATCGTACAAATTTAATTTTAATTTAGTATTAATGTATTATTATTTTAATTTTAAAAAATAAAAAATAAATATTACAGTACTAAAAATGAATATAGTATAACTGATGTGACAGCAAATAAATATAAAAAGAAAAAGAAAATAAGGTAGAAAATGAGATGAAAGGAAAAGTCCATGTATGTTTACATTATTATATGACCAAATATTAAAATTTGAGGAGATAAATTTATTTATTAAATATTTTATTTTGATTTTACAAATTATTTGTAATTTATAAAATTATTTATTCAATTATATAAAATAGTTTGTTAGTTACATTAATATGATAATTTAATTCGATAAATAATTTACCATCTTAAAGTAAACTATTTCTCGTAGTTTTAAGGATACAAAAACTCCTTGCAAAAAGAAAAAAAGATGCAAAAACTCCTGCTATATTATATCTATTCTGTCCGTTTCTTTTGATAGAAAAAGTATTTGGTTTAGAGTTTGTTGCTTTGTTAACTTGTACTTATATTTTTTGTGCTCTATTTTCTGCAAGTATTCTAATCCCTTCCTTTGCCATCATTCATTTCTAGAAATATATATAATATTTTTTATTTGTAAATCAAGAAAATTAAGTGATTTAGTGGTAACAAAAAAAAAAGTTGGTTTAAACCTCATATTCAACAACATGACTATTTTGGAAATATAAAAAATATTCTCATGAACTTTAATTATTAATCAGATATATTATTTTTTAAAATATCCAAGTATCTGAATTATTCTCAAAAATATTATTTTGCAAAGATAAAATTAAATAACTGGAAAGAAAGGTGCAAGCTCTAGAATGTTGGAAATGGTAAGGAAGGATAAGAGTTTTGAACTGCTATGGCAGAGTCAATTAGATTAGATGGAATAAAAAGAAATTTTCATTAGAAATTAAAACATTTAATTGTGTTGTTTGGGTTAACGTGCAATATGATAAGATGTTGGGTTGGAGTGGAAATTTGATAAGAATATAAGGTCCTGTGTACAATTATTGTTTGTAATTAAAAAGAGGCAAAATTCCGCGGAAGGAAAATTGTGGGCTTACCCCTTACCAGTTACCCCTTATAAACAATTTGGAGTGGCCACCGAGGAAGAAAGAATAAACTATTATCATTCTGTGGGCTTAAGGCTTCAGGTGACACCTGGAGTTATATAAATTATTAATTAATTAATTAATTATTATTTAATATATTTTGATGTTAATTTCGTTGGGATGATGGAATGAAGTTTGTTGAGTTGAATTGCAAGCGGTGATGGAGGCTATCCATTTCACCACCTCTTGTTATTATTCTGTGTCTCGTGGATTTAACACAAGAAGAAGGAGAAGACCCTTCCAATGCATACGCAACCGTATCAATTACAATTACGGTTATGGCCAGCACTTGCTGCGCCAAACTCAAAACCAAATCTTCTCGGCGCCCAAGCTTATAACCCTTGCTGCTAAACCCTCTTCCTTCCCTCCCAATCAACTCACTAATTCAGATGCAGATGAGGATCATCATCATCAACTTCAGCCCAATTCCACCAGGTAAGATATTCTCCCGACTTGTTCTATTTTTATGTCATGCATGAAACCAGGCTGAGTCGATAATATCTAAAAATTTGAAGTGGTTGACAGTGAATTGGCAGTGAATGAGAATGAAAAAGAAAAACCTAAAGCTGAGAGGGATGTGAATGTGAAACGAGAGCTTTTGTTGCTGTCTTTGCCTGCCGTCGCGAGTCAGGCAATTGACCCCTTGGCTCAGTTGATGGAAACCGCTTACATTGGTCGACTCGGCACTGTTGAATTGGCTTCTGCCGGTGTTTCCATTTCCATCTTTAACATCGTTTCTAAGCTATTTAATATTCCCCTTCTAAGTGTTGCCACTTCCTTTGTTGCCGAGGACATAGCTAAGACTTCCACTTCAGGTCACTTTTACTTTTCCATTCTCCCCCTTTTTTCATTCAACTTGTGTGCTAACTACATTCATATCATTATCTATTGCCCTTCAATTGCGCTGCAGATGAACCTGTTTCACAAAGTAGTAGCAATGGTAAACCTTTTAAAACATTTCCTCAGAGAAGACAACTATCCTCTGTCTCCACTGCTCTGCTATTAGCACTCTCTCTTGGCATTTTTGAGGCATTAGCTCTGTCCCTCGGATCTGGACTATTTCTTCGTTTAATCGGTGTATCAACAGTATGTTTTCATCTCAACACATTCCTCTTTATCATTCACACTCTACCTCATGCATTTATTTATTGTACCTAGTCAAATTTCGGATGCTTTTTGTTCCTGGTATTTATTACAAGTCTATACTGCATGTCTCTTCTATTCTTAATGTATTGATTACAAGTCTATACTGCATGTCTCTTCTATCCTTATTGTATTGATTCATTCAACAGCAAAATCCAACACATGTTCCAGCGCGACAATTTCTCTCTTTAAGGGCTATTGGTGCTCCTGCAGTTGTTCTTTCTTTGGCTCTTCAGGGCATTTTCCGTGGTTTTAAGGATACAAAAACTCCTGTTATATGCCTAGGCAAGTGTTTGGTTTAGATGTTTCTTTGTTAATTTCAACTTCTGAATACCTTTTTATATTTTTTGCAGACTTTTTTCTGCACTTATTCTCATGCCTTCCTCTGCCATTATCATCTCTTGAAAGTCTTAACATTTTCTTATTCTTTTGAAGGATCATATTGTGCTTGCAATTCATTAATACATCATTATAATTATTTTATTTTATTTTTTAACTAGCTTACATAAATCACTGTACAATAAATTTCCCATCATTATGTCCATGCTTGCTTCAGTATTAATCTGCTAAAAAAATTGATGCTGTCATAGGCTTTTGAAGGCCTTTCTTATTGTCTTGGTTCTCGGTAAATTGAATTATTGCACTTTCTGACAAGCTCACATAAGTCACTGAAAAGTACACTTGTCAGTGTTGCGGCCTCAATGCCTTCTTGTTTTACTTTCTTTCAAAGATTGATTAAATTTTAAAATCATTTTGCTATATTGTATGCATGTGCACGCTAATTGTTCTATGAAAATGCAGGCATTGGTAACTTTTCAGCCGTGTTTTTATTTCCCTTACTTATGTATTACTTTCGGCTGGGTGTAACTGGTGCAGCCATTTCCACAGTTCTCTCTCAGTATGTCCTTTTCATAAGCATTCTTTTCTCCTATTTCTTGACTTGATTTAACTCTAATTACGATGGAATTTTTATACCTCAGATATATTGGGACCGTGTTGATGATCTGGAGTCTGAATAAGCGAGCTGAGTTATTACCACCAAAGATAGGAGACCTGCAATTCGGAAGTTATGTTAAATCCGGTGAGGACTTCTCTTTCTTGGTAGTTTCTGTTTTCTTATTGTGTTTCTAAAACCTGAGATGGAAAAGCGTGTTTGGGTCTCCTCAAATAATTTTTTCTTTTCTGCTTTACTTTGCATATTATTTAGTTTTCTGTTTGGCTAATGTAGTTGTTTATTTTATGATCTGTGGGCTGCTACAGGTGGTTTCCTTATTGGAAGAACACTTGCTGTTCTTTCAACCATAACACTGGGGACAGCAATGGCTGCTCGTTGTGGTCCAGTAGCTATGGCTGCACATCAGATATGCATGCAAGTATGGTTGGCTGTTTCCCTTCTTACAGATGCATTGGCTGCATCTGCTCAGGTATTGAATTGTCCTTTATGGAAATTGTATAATTTTTTTTATCATTTTATATTTTTTAAAATTTCCCCCCTTGGGATATGATTTCTTAAATTTCTTTCAACTTAGTAATAATACTGTGCTGTCTTGCAACGAAACAAGTTAAGCCAACAAAAGCCAGACTATAATGGAACAATACAAACATAATTTTGTGTTGTTTGACTTGGATTTATTTATTATTATTTTTTTTTTTACATTTTAAAGTCAGATGCTTTTAAGTTTGGTCTTTATATACTTTGTTACTGTCTTCTTGTGTGTATATGTGTTTCGCTTATACTGCTATATTATTTTTATAGGCCCTTATTGCAAGTTATGTATCCAGACATGAATATAAAGTTGTGAAGGAAATGACCAGTTTTGTATTAAGGGTAAACATTTTTTTTAATTCATTGAGTTTTGAGCCTTTGATGCCTTTCATTCATTAGTTATTCTCAGAATCTACGTAAGCTATAGTTGTTTATTTTAATTATGTCAAATAAGGAATTTTTGTGAAATTGTTTGAGAATCTGGTTATGTTCAGATTGGACTAGTAATGGGTATTTGCTTGACTGCAATTCTGGGTGCATCATTTGGATCTTTATCTACCATTTTTACTCAAGATCCAGAAGTCTTGCAGGTGGTCAGAACTTTGGCATTGGTATGTATGAAAATTGCTGGTTAATTTGTCAGTATTTGTTTGCACTTGTCTCTACGTCTGTCTCATATTTACTCTGTTATGTGATTGTTGTTGCTAGTTTGTCAGTGCTTCTCAACCATTTAATGCACTGGCATATATTTTTGATGGTCTCCATTATGGTGTTTCTGATTTTCGATATGCTGCTTTCTCCATGGTAAGTTGTTTGCTTTTTTTAATGTGTTAAAATGTTTCTTTCCTAGTACATATGCATCTGGAGGTTAATTTGAAATTTTAATCTTTTATGATAATTGCTTCATAGATGTTTGTGGGAGCAGTCTCCTCTACATTCTTGGTATTTGGATCTTCACTCTTTGGCCTTCAAGGTGTATGGCTGGGCTTAACTCTCTTCATGGCTCTTCGTGCGGCTGCTGGTTGTGTCAGGTAGAATGAAACATTAGTGTTTTCTGTGTATGTTGGGAAGAAATGTTTCATGCTGTTTCTATCTTGTCATTATAAAAATAGGCTATTCTACCCATTGTAGATGACTAGATGGCTACTATAACCTTCACACTCTACTATTTATCCACTTTGATTGGAATATTTTTCTATACATCTTGGGCAAATGTTACGTTCTTACAGCACACACAAAAGACACAACACAATTACACAGTACACAGAACAGAAATGCAGAATTATATTGATTGTAGGTTAAGGAAATGAAAACAAACAAATTGGGAAGATACACCCAACTTGCCCCAGAGCAATGCTCCTCTAAAGATCTCAACAGATCTTCCTCCTAAAAAATTATGCAATCACAAAAGATACCCCCCTCAATTCTCTCTCTCCCCCTAAATACCACTCTAACTGACTATTCCAGCTCAGCACCCTTTTTCTTCCTCCACTCCCCCCTTCTGTAGACCTTCAATTCTTTGGGCTCCTGTTTCCCTAATTGGGCCACCGCCCCTGTAGGCCCAACCCCCTCTTGCTTGTAAGATGTAACATTGCCCCCCTCTTCAGAAATCAGCTTGTCCTCAAGCTGGAATTCTGGAAATTGACTTTTCATACGGGTGCTGTCCACCCAAGTAGCCTGTTCTGCCTTTTGTCCAGCCCATTGAACCAGTATTTGCTTCGTTTTTCCTCCTTGTCCTGTAACCATACGTTCTCCCAACTTAGCCACCGGAAGTTGTTCCTCCACATCAACACTCTCCAGCTCTGCAGGTAACTCCACTTCTTCATGATGGTCCCCTGCTGCTTTTTTAAGCAATGACACATGAAAAACCGGGTGCACCCTGGATGGTTCTGGCAGTCTTAGCTTGTAAGCGACGGGCCCAACGCGCTGGGTAATCTGAAATGGTCCATAATATCTTGCTGCGAGTTTCTGGTTGATCCTGGCTACTACTGACTGTTGGCGGTACGGACGCAGCTTCAAGAAAACCCAATCTCCAATGTCAAAGCTAATCTCTGTCCTTTTTCTGTCAGCGGCTATCTTCATACGCTCCTAGGCGCGAGCCAAATGGGCCTGCAGCTGTTTCAACGCCTCATCCCTCTCCATAATCTCCCTCTGTACTGCCTCCACTCGTACTTCTGCGATGCCTCCCCTGATCAACGTTGGAGCCTTCCTCCCATACACAATTTCGAATGGTGTGGCTTGAGATGCTTCATGAAAGCTGGTGTTAAACCAGTATTCCGCCCATGACACCCACTTAGCCCAAACCTTGGGCTGGTCTGCTATGAAGCATCGAAGGTACGTTTCCAAACATCTGTTCACCACTTCTGTCTGCCCGTCCGATTGGGGATGGTACGCTGTGCTCATTTGCAGCCTGGTCCCATGCAGCTTAAAAAATTCTTGCCAGAATTGGCTCATGAACAGAGGGTCGCGGTCACTTACTATAGAGTTCGGAACCCCGTGTAGTCGCACGATTTCCTTGATGAATAACTCAGCCACTACCTTAGCAGTAAAGGGGTGCTTCAAGGGAACGAAATGAACATACTTAGACAACCTGTCCACTACCACCATTATTGCTTTAAACCCCTGAGACTTAGGCAGACCGGTGATAAAATCTAGTGATAAATCGTCCCAAACTCTACTTGGTATTGGAAGAGGTTGAAGCAAACCTCCCGGAGAAGTAGTTAGGTATTTCTGCCTCTAGCAAGTATCACAACTTCTGACGAATTTCTGTACTGTTCCCTTCATTCCACGCCAGTACAGGTTCTCTGCTAATCGCCGATAAGTCTTGTAAAATCCTGAATGCCCTCCTTGCGGGGATGAGTGAAACTCCTGTAACAATTTGGGGATCCATCCAGAGGAACTCGCCACCACCAAACGGTTATCATAGAAAAGGACTCCGTCTTTATAACTAAAACCAGGATGGGAGGTTGGATCTTCACGCAATTCAGCCATGATTTTCTGGAGCTTCGCGTCTGGCTGTGCTTCTGCAACTATAGCTTGCCAATCAATGCAGAATGGAATATAAACCATCGTATTTATCTCCCCAACATCATGCCTTCTGGATAACGAAGCAGCCCCAACATTTTCTTTGCCTGGTTTATAAACTATTTCAAAATCATACCCCAACAATTTCACCAACCAATCCTGTTGATTTCCATTCACCACCTTCTGCTGCAGCAGCTGCTTTAGACTTTTATGATCAGTCTGTACCACAAAATGTCTACCAAGCAAATACGGCCTCCAATGCTGAATGGCTAACACCACTGCCATTAACTCTTTCTCGTAAGTGGACCTCATCAGATTCTTCCCACTTAGAGCTTTGCTGAAGTATGCCACTGGGCGCCTATTCTGGACTAGAATGGCCCCGATTCCTGATCCTGATGCGTCACATTCAAGGTGGAACTCCTCATCGAAACGGGGCAAAGCTAAAACCGGGGTGCTGGTCAGACAACTCTTCAAGGTATCAAAGGCCTTCTGCTTCTTCCTCTTCCATCTGAAATTGTCCTTCTTGGTCAACTCTGTCAAAGGCCTAGCTATCTTTCCATAGTCCCTCACAAACTTCCGGTAATACCCTGTTAGACCCAAAAATCCCCTTACTCCTTTGACATTTGTTGGAACAGGCCAATTTATAACACTACTTACCTTGGATGGGTCTACCGCCACTCCCTGCGCAGAAATTACATGGCCTAAGTACTCAATTTGAGACCTCCCGAAGCTACACTTCTTCCTGTTCGCGTACAACTGCTCATGTGCCAGTATGGAGAGCACTTTTTCCAAATGCTGCAAATGTTCTGGCCACGTTTGAGAGTACACTAATATGTCGTCGAAGAAGACTAAGACATAACGACGAAGCAGACCTCTAAACGTCTCATTCATTAGCGACTGGAAAGTAGATGGGGCATTCATAAGGCCAAACGACATTACCAGGTATTCGTAATGTCCCTCATGGGTTCTAAAAGCCGTTTTCGGAACATCTTCCTCCCTCATTCGCACCTGATGATACGCGGATTTTAAGTCGAGCTTCGAAAAATAACAGGCGCCCTGCAATTCATCCAACAATTCTTCGATGATTGGAATCGGAAATTTGTCTGGAACTGTGGCCTTGTTCAACGCGCGGTAATCAACACACATCCTCCACGAGTTGTCCTTCTTCTTCACTAGGAGCACTGGACTGGAGTAGGGACTCGTGCTTCTGCGTATTACTCCATTTTCCAGCAGTTCGTTCACCTGCCTCTCTATCTCATCCTTGTGGTGGTGGGGGTAACGGTATGGGCGTAAGTTAACCGGTCCGTGCCCGGCCAGAAGATTGATCACATGCTCCGATCGGCGTATTGGTGGGAGCCCCCGTGGTTCCTTAAACACCCCAGCGAACCTCGCCAACAGCTCTCCCAGACTCACTCTCTGATCCTCCGCTAGTTGCTCCTCCTCCTGGTCCTTTGAGTCTCCTGTTCCTCCCATCAACCATAGGATAGGTTCTAGAAATGAACTATGGCTGGCAATCATCTCTCGCAATGCCAATTGTCGCTTTCCCCCCTTCTTAACTCCAACCAACTCAACCTGCTCCCCCTGATGAACAAATTTCATCCGCCTTTTCTTCCAATCTACTGTCATCTCTCCTAACGACGTCAACCACTTCATTCCCAACACTACGTCGAACTCCGGAGGCAGGTCAAAGAGATGAGCACTCACGACGAACTCCGCACCTCCTAAAGTGACACGCAGATTACGGCACACACCCTTCGTTTTAACCCGTTCACCGTTCCCGAGGCTGATTCGAAGTTGTTTCTGCCGTTTGTACCCCCACAACATCGTCTCCACCAGCTCGCTCGAAATGTAGTTGTGGGAAGCGCCGCTATTAACCAGCAGACTCACGGAGTAGCCATAGATCGTGCCTTCCAGCTTCATTGTTTCTGTGTGGGAAGATTGAGGTTCGTTGAACGAGAGAAGACTGATAATGGAGCACTCTCCGTCAGCCATTTCGTATTCCCCGTGCTCCTTGTAGTCAGCACCGTCACCGTCCTCACCTCCGTCGTCGTCCAGTAGCATCACGCGAAGTCCACGGTCTGGGCACCGATGCTGCGGGCTAAATGGGCCTCCACACTTGAAACACAGCCCCTTTTGCCTTCGGTCCAGAAGCTCCTGATAAGATAAATGCTTCACCCCCCTATCCTTGGGCCAATTCGCGTATTCCTGACGGGGTCATTTGTACTGGATGCACTTCCCGTAATAGCACTGCTATTCACACCGCCTCCTTTTGCGTCCCTACTATTCGCACCCCCCTGACTAACCCCATGACTAACCAAACTTGCCGAATAATTGGGCCTTCTGTTTGGATTAAACCCAGGCCCAACACGCCCTTCACTTCGTCCCTGTCCTCCCGTCATCTTCCCCTTTCCTCCTAACTCCCTTTCTACTGCTCGCGCCACATTCATGAGCTTCCCTCTAGACATAGGCCCCAACGATTTAAGACTTCGTATCCTTCCCTTCAGCTCCTCCTGCAAACCAGAAATAAAGTAAGAGAAATGTTGCTCATCAGGCAACTTCGGAATTTGAGCTACCAGGAACTCGAATTCCTGGATGTACTGGTCGACATCGCCCTCCTGGCGCAACGATTGCAGCTGTTCGTAAATGCTTCCCTCGCCAGCTCCCCTGTACCTTTCCAGTAACGCCTCCTTAAAACGTTCCCAAGTTTGTTCTTCTTCTTCGTTTGCCCACGCGTTGAAGAAGTGTATAGTTCCTCCGTCCATACAGAGCTGGGACAGCTTGACGCGGACTGCCTCGCTGGTATCTTGGACCTCGAAGTAGACCTCCGCTCGTGTAATCCACCCAGCAGGATCCTCACCGTAAAACAGGGGCAACTCCACCTTACGCATTGACTGTCGAAATTCACTGAGCTCGTCGTCGCTCAGCTCCGATGTACCCACCTTCTTTTTCCTCTTCAACTTCTTGTTCACCGATGGCTCTTCTTCTTCCTCCGATGAGGAATCTCTTCCCTTCGAAATCAGCGACACCAGCTTTGAATGATTCGCTGCATTCTCCCTTCTGATCTCGTCGTTCTGCAATCGCATCGCGGCCAGTGATGCTTTGATTGCTACCATCTCCTTCTCCATTTCTCCGACTCTCTCCTCCATCGTATCCCCTACCGCTGATTCCCTCTCTTTACTACTGCGCGTAACTGGTGGCATTCACCGGCGGCACTCGTCTATGATCCGGCAGGTCGGACCAGTTTGTTACGTTCTCACAGCACACACAAAAGACACAACACAATTACACAGTACACAGAACAGAAATGCAGAATTATATTGATTGTAGGTTAAGGAAATGAAAACAAACAAATTGGGAAGATACACCCAACTTGCCCCAGAGCAATGCTCCTCTAAAGATCTCAACAGATCTTCCTCCTAACAAATTATGCAATCACAAAAGATACCCCCCTCAATTCTCTTTCTCCCCCTAAATACCACTCTAACTGACTATTCCAGCTCAGCACCCTTTTTCTTCCTCCACTCCCCCCTTCTGTAGACCTTCAATTCTTTGGGCTCCTGTTTCCCTAATTGGGCCACCGCCCCTTTAGGCCCAACCCCCTCTTGCTTGTAAGATGTAATAGCAAACAACTTATTTGATCTGATGGTATTAAATGATAGAAGTATGCATGATTGAGCATAGCATACCAGTATAGCTTCTTTGTGGAATGGTGTACAAGTGCAATTGTTTAATCTCATTTGTTAAAATGCTGTCAGAAAATCTGTCTCTAATGTTTATAGTTGACATCTTTTACAATGGTTATCAAATCTTCAACTGAAACTATAAAGCATTTGCTCAGAGAAAGAAATGGAATAATTGAGAGTATCACCTTGACCTCTCAGTAGATACGATAATGCTAGTTAGTATGGCTCCATTATTGCATGGTCTGGCCGTGCTTTCAAAGTTTCTTTATATTTTCCTTGTGGTTGAATCCTTGAGCTTTTACATTTTCAGATTACTATCAAAGAATGGTCCTTGGTGGTTTCTACACGGTGATTTACAAATTGCAGAGGTCAGTGTCTATGTCTACAATTACTAACATGTCTCTGCTTTTTGATAGAATGAAATTTAGTTAACATCATAGTTTTGTCTGTCTGACTTATGGTGATAATATCATTATTATTTTTAACCTTTCTGTCCGTGGCTTAGCATATCTAACCTTCTATATTTTGCCCACCAAACACTAAAATATTATTGCTAGAAAAAAAAACTTATATTAAATGCGAGTAAAACACTTAACATTCTGGATGAAAATATCCATATTTACTCAGATTTGGTTTGTTGATCTTGTAAATCATATTTGCAGGGGGTCTCGTAAGTCTTAAGATGGAGAATATGGATGAAACATTGGACGTGACATTTAGAGGATTCTCTCCGCGGGATACTATATTTTAGATGGCAACTTAGAATTTGGGATTTTCCTTTGTGCCCGTGTAAAGAGTAGGCCATTTTAGAAGCAGTTACTAGGTTCTCGCAATGAAATTAGTCATGACAACGCTCTAATATGTGCATTTTCCCCCACATAACGTTGCAGGGTAAAGGAAAATGGTTCAATTCAGTAAATTTAAACTCCAAATCGCACGCTAGGTGCAGCTTTATTTTGGTAAAATGTTTATGTAGATTATATTAGCATACCAATCTGGTTATACACATGACCTTTTGTTCTTATTTCGTTTGAAGCATTTGTTTTCTAGTTGTATCCTCCACTCCTCGTAGGTGAGAAATGTAAGGGAATGTTTGATTTACCTGATTCCTATTTTTATTTTTATTGAAAAAAAATAATAAATGATTAAGAAAATAGTTTTGGTTATAATTTTAATTTATTTTCTAAAAACGTCAAAATAAAGATTGAATTTAAAAACAAAAATATCATCTTGACTATTCTTACGGAATTTCGGTGAGCAAGTGTAACTACAATGAAATTAAAATGTTTTTTTTTTTAAAAAAAAAAATTTAAATTTAAAATAATTTTTAAAAAAACGAAAATATGAAATAAAACCCAGAAATCTTTCAGGATCTAATACTTAAGCTGGGTAACTAGTGTGTTTGGGAAAACAATTCATGTGATAGTAACTCATTTATACAAATTGAATAAAATAAAAGCAACCTGTGTATTTGCTAATTGAAATTAACTCAAGTCGTGTAGGTATTTGATGTTTTACGGTATTAATTATCTCCTACTGTTCTCCTTACTTGCATAATAGCTTGCACTTAGGTGATAATATAATCCAACACACAGAAGAAGGTAATATCAATATCCTACGGGAAAGAGAGGGATGATGGGAAGCATGAAATTTACAAGTGTATCAAAATGAATATTTGGGTGAGCAAAGATTGTTACACTACAAAACCGAACAAAAACTGAGCGGAATTATTGTTGCAGTAATACAGGGTGGAGAAGAGAGTTAACCTTCAACCATGCTGGAAAAAAAGCAAAAGAAGTTCAAGTTTTATTACAAAGAGTGTGACTCTGGGACGGGCAAAGGATATAGAATTGGTATAGGAAATGAAATATTATAGATAAGAAGAATGTAGAGTTAGTCGAGGTTGGAAATGACAGCGTCAACAACCTGCTGGGTAGAGCTGTCTCCACCAAGATCTTTAGTCCTATACTTTCCCTCTGAAATAACACGCTTGACAGCAGTCTCAAGGCGGTCAGCAAATGAAGGAAACTGAAGATGCCTCAACATCATTGCCGACGAGAGAAGCAGAGCAACTGGATTAGCCTTTTTCTCCTCCACCATCTTCTCCTTTCCCACATTTCCAGCCGATGCACCTTGCTCAAACACAGCATGATCTGCTCCAACGTTCCCTGCACCATTCCATTCATTCATTCATTCATTTGTTGCTTCTTATCATACAAAATGATTAATTAATTAATTAAATTACCTCCCGGCATGACACCTGTGCCTCCCGCAATTCCAGCTGCCGTATTAGCAACTAGATTTCCATAAAGATTAGGAGTAACCTAAGATATAGATAAAGGAGATATATGTTATGTTATGTTATGTTATGATAGTAGTGATTATGAGAATAGAAGAAGCATAAAATCCAAATAAAGAGGTAAACTAACCATAACATCGAATTGCTCGGGTTTGGAAACAAGTTGCATGCAGCAATTGTCGACAATAATCTCGTTGTACTTGATACCAGGATATTTGGTAGCGACTTGTCGGCAAGATTCTAGGAAGAGACCATCGGCGAGTTTCATGATGTTGGCTTTATGGACAGCGGTGACTTTCTTCCTGTTATTTAGGTAAGCATACTCGAAGGCATATTTAGCAATACGTTCGGAACAGAACTTGGACATAACCTTGAGGCTCTCAACAACGCCAGGTACAACCTCGTGCTCAAGACCCGCGTACTCACCCTCCGTGTTCTCCCTAATCACCACGATGTCCACGTTGTCATGCCGCGTCGGCAACCCAGGCAGGTTGAAGCAATTCACCAGTGAAGCGTAGAGATCCAGGTCCTTTCTCAGCTGAACGTTCAGGGAACTCACTCCTCCACCCACCGGAGTCCTCAAACCGCCCTTCAGGCATACCTTGTTCTTCTTAATTGAATCCAAAACCTCCTCCGGAACACGCCTCATGTCTCCGTGTACCTCGTACTTCTCGAAGTAGATGGGCGCGTGCATCGCTTCCATCACCTGCTCCACCGCGTTTGTCACCAGAGGTCCTATTCCGTCCCCCGGTATTAGCGTCACGGGCCGCGGCGCACCGTCCCCCGGTCTTGGCATATACGTCACGCTCCGTCTAATTTGCTTCATCGCCTGCACTGCTAACACTGACATTCTTACTTTACTTCTTAACCCCATCTCTCCTCTCCCTTTCCGATCTGATCTCTCTCTCTCTCTCTCTCTCTCTCTCTCTCTCTCTCTAACACAGCCCTGTCCCCTCACAGAGAGATGAACAAAACCATTCATAAACAACAATAAAAGCTCCTCTTTGAAATTTGCATTCATGCCCCTCGTCTTTTCACTATTCTAATCTAACACGTGGCAAAATATTTATTTATTTAAATAGCAATGCTTTATGCATGTAGGGTGCTATTAGAAGTAGAATTAGGAGAAGAAATGTCGATTGTGAAGAACAAATACTGGATTCTGAGGCATGGCAAGAGCATTCCCAACGAGCGAGGCATCATCGTTTCCTCCATGGTCTGCTTCCTCTCCTTTTAAATCTTATCCAATCCAATATTTTCTTAGTTATTGATGGATGTCATTGAATCCCAGGAAAATGGGACGCGCCCAGAATTCCAATTGGCCTCCGACGGTGTTCATCAGGCACAGCACGCTGCTAAGTTATTCCAAAAGGTAATTTCATTTTTCTCCCAAATGTTGGAACCTAATTACACTCGTTATCAGCAATTTACTAGATGCTACTTTCAGTTTCATTACAATACACTGTACCCTCTGTGGAATTTGATTACAAAAAACATGTCAATTTCAATCCTCCGTGGCCTAGGCTTAAGCTTAACTCTATTGTGAGACACTCCACAGGAACTGGAGGCTAATAGTATAACTCTTGCTAATGTACGCATTTGCTACTCCCCCTTTTCAAGAACACGCCACACCGCAAATGTTGTTGCGAATCTCTTGAATATCCCTTTCGACGGTCCCCACTGTAAGGTAACCCTTTCCAACTCAACCACTCTTTTCCCATTCCTCTCTTTTGCATCATCATTCCACGCCTGTTTTACTAAGCAGGTGATTGAAGATCTTCGAGAACGCTACTTTGGTCCTTCCTTTGAACTTTCGTCTCATGATCAAGTAAGTGATGTTCCATGCCACTTTCTTCAGCTGCCCACTGTTTGCCAATTCACCATAATTTGAAAAATAAAACAAAATTGCTATTAGAAAGGGCTTCTTATCTATTCTCTGTATCATTTTGGTTATAGATATCTTGTATGTTTGGAGTAATAGTCATGTTCTAGTTAAGTCCAACGTTGTCACTGTTTAAAGTTTCTTGTACATATAAACTATTCTCAAACCAACTGCAGTTTGCAACTCATTGATTTACTCTCTTTCCATTCATCGACAGTACGCAGAGATTTGGGATATGGATGAAAAAGATCCATTTGCTGGACCAGAAGGAGGGGAAAGTGTCAAAGATGTTGTTTGTAGACTTGCAAGCGCAATGGCCACTATGGAATCAGAATTTGAAGGGTAGTGATTTCATTTTCTGTCTTAAACATCACTAGAAATGATAGGAATCCATGATCTTATCAAGAACGTCTTTTGGTACTCGTTTTTTTTTAGCATGAATATGTGCAACAAAACTACTGGAGCTACCGGAGGCATGCGGTTATTTCAAGCTGCCAAAACATAAACTTAAAAGTACAGCTGCATTCTAGATTTAGGAAACTTGATTTCGTTTTTAAGTTGAGTAAACTGATTTTGATGGAGTTAATTTTGAACTGTTAGAATTTGGTTGGAACGTGTACTCAAATTGTTCTCAGCCATTACATTTGTGTTCAAATGTATATAAAAAAAAATGCGAAAATTGAGTTTTTTTAACATCAAAACAAACAGGTACGGATCAGCTATTCCAACTGTGGTTACAAAATATTTTTCTTGATGGAGATGTTCTTATTTGCTTATCTTTTGGTATCTCTATTCATATTCGATCTAATAATTTAATTCTGTTCCACGTCTTGCAGATGTGCAATTTTAGTTGTCAGCCATGGGGATCCGCTGCAAATCTTGCAAACAATTCTGCATGCAGCTAAGCATCAAAAGGAACCCACAAATAATGACCTAGCATCACTACTAGAGTCAGTTCAGGTGGCACCTATTTTGTCCCAGCACCGCAAATATGCGCTGCTTACTGGAGAGCTCAGAATTGTCATTTGAGATGAGGTCTAGGAGAAAGGCAACAGGTCTCGTACAAAAGAGATTATTTGAGACCCCTTTATGATTTCATTTCAAAATACAAGACAGTTCCCCTGTAATTTTTTAGGAACAGGGATCTAAATCCGTTTTGATCCCCATTCCATTTATTACATAGATTATTTAGCAAATAATTTCAATCAGGAATAACATGACATCTGGTGTGAATTTCACTTTTTCCGGAATAGTTCATAGAAGTGAATTTTTTTCTGGAATTAAGTAATTTGGAGCATTGATTTTGCTGTTCTAGATCTCATTTTATTCCAAGACATTCTAGAATGTATTTTGTAAAGTAATTTTATTTCATTTCCACGTTGGTCATTCTGGAACGCATTGTATTTTTTGGAACAACCATCTCGGAATAAATGTACAGGAACATTTTTTTCTTTTTTAACAACTATTGTATAATAGTAATCAAGAATTATTGCGAAACAACTATTTTAAAATTGCATTTTGCATTTCAGAATTAAATGTTGCATGGAGGTGCAAGTTTAATGAAAGGTGTTTTCGGAATTTTAACGTTCAACAAGGGTTCAGGAAAAGAGAAGTGCGATGATGGAAGAAAAAGTCTTCTAATCTTCTTGAGATTGGGTGATAGACTCGGCCATCATCCAAATGGATTAAATACATGTGAGATTTGGTAGAATTGAAGAGAATTATACTATTTTTAGACTTATTATTCATATACATACTTGTTTCATAAAAGTTATGCAGTTTATTAATTCGTTATATTTTTTAATTAAATGTGATCAAGATAATCAGAAGAGTAAATTAAACTCGAGAATGTACTCTTTTATACAACGGTTACTTAACTATCATCAATTAATTTATTAAATTTAAGTAGTTAATTCATTTTTATGAGAGAGTTTGAAATTTTATTTTACTTAAATCAATTCAAACAAACCAAAACAACGAAGAGACTCCCATTCAAAAACTTAGCCTTCAACAAGATCACAAGGTACCTCTCATAACTTGTTTAAATTTTAATTTTAATTTTGGATTACCCATTTTTAATCCTCACTTGCCTGTAAAAAATAATCAAAATAAAATCCACACTTTTCCCTTAAACAATGTTAAAAGTCCATAAAAGAATTTCACAACAATGACTTAACTTTGGTTTATGCGAGCAATCACAAAAAATATCAAGAAAATATACGAGCAACTAGATATGTTGCATGCTGATGTTTCTTTGGTTTTAATGAAATTGGTTTTGCTCATTTGCTTTTATGAATTTTTTCCCCTCTCAATTAATTTCTGAGTTCTTATCGAATAGTTCATATATATACATTTGGTTCAGATTAAGAAAGAAGGGTACTAAAAAGCAAGAGAGAGTCAATGGGAAAAGATATGATTCAGTTGTTCCAATGTACGTCCCGTGTTTATCCTTGTGGGGTGATACATCATAGCTAGGGTGCTTGCAGCAAACTGGATCTTTAATAGAAAGAGAAAAGACAAATGAAGTTGGAGTTAAAATAAGAGAATAAGCAAAGTAGTGGAGGAAACATAAGAAGAAGAAAGGACCAAGGTCAGCTGCCAAAACCTAAAACACAGAGAAACAGGAAGGAACAAGATAGATGAAAGCAGGGCGTGGACATGTCCAAGGCAAAGTCGTGATTGAGTAACTGCCTTGTTTTTTTATTTATTTTAATTAAAAATATATTAAATGGTGACATGGTAAAACAGATTAATTTGATTGGATGTGAGTGTAAAGTTGTATTTATACACATGCATGAAATAAATAATGTGAAAAAAACCGTCAAGTGAGGAGTTGCAGTAACCGTCAAGTGGTACATAAAGGAATGTGGGAGGAATGGGAAAAGGTTTTGGTTGAATTCAGATATGAAAGAGGAATCATCTGCTTGGGGTAGGGGTAGGGGTAGGGGTAGCGCTAGCGGTAGCGGTACCGGTGGATACAATTGTTCTTTAGTGGGAAAGAAGCGTAGCAGAATGAAAAGCACAATGGATGAGAGATCAGCAGAGGCACCCGGTCCCTGTTCTGAGTGTGGCAAAAAGTTCTGGTCTTTGAAGGCACTCTTTGGCCACATGCGTTGCCACCCTGAGCGTCATTGGAGAGGTATCAATCCTCCCCCTAATGCCAGACGACAACAACCACCACAACCGCCACAACAACAACAACAACAACAAATTATGACCCAAGAAGACTTGGAGATCGCTACCTGTCTTCTCCTTCTTGCTAATGGTAATAATAAAGAGAAAGAGAAAGAGAAAGAGAAAGAGAAAGAGAAAGAAGAAGATGTTCATCAGTGTTCAGGTTGCAACAAAGTTTTCGGATCCCACCAGGCTCTTGGAGGGCACCGTTCAAGTCACAAGAACGTCAGGGGGTGTTTCGCCAACGCTAATATTAATAATATTGGCACAAGCAATTGTGAGTTTGACAACATGAACATGAACATGAACATGATGATGTTAAGTACTCCTCCTCCTCCTACTAATACTAGTACTAGTACTAGTGATGGACACAAATGCAGCATATGCCTGAGGGTATTCTCAACAGGGCAGGCATTGGGTGGGCATAAGAGGTGTCATTGGGAGAAAGGAGTAATGGAAAACATGAATAATGTCTTGATTGATTCATCAACAACAACTAAGTCTCCTGTTGACTTGAACTTACCTCCTCCTACTGACCCTCATAATCATCCATCTCCCCTTACTCTCGATTTGAGGTTGGGACTCTAGTCTCCATTATTAATTACCCATTACTATATTCATCAACACTTCTGCATCTTCTTTCCTGTATCACTCTAACTAGTACATTTCATACACTATTAATTGCTTGCTACTCATCAATATATTCTTGCTTATTTCTCTCCTTTGCTTAGCTACTTTTCCAATTTTTTTTATGCATTTATAACCCAATCTATTTCTCTAATTAATGCTCTCTCACTCTCCCATTAAATGGATCTCCACAAACAAACACCCACCTATGTTTTGGACTATATCTTCTTCTTGTGCTGTCCATACAAATGTCATTAACGATGTATGCTTTACAAGTTGGTACGCCTATCTTCCAAGCAGGCTTTAGTGTAGAGCTCGAATTGGGGCTCAACACCTTTTTTAAGAGCCCCTTATAGTTGCAATTTTTAAATGATCAAAACATGTGCTTACATTAAACCCAACCCAACACCATTATACAATATAGTTTAGGTCTAACTAACAGCACACCTTTTTAAATGAATGGATCAATGGAACGGGCCTGTTATTGTCTATTGTCTGCCAAGTCTGATCTGTCTTAATTTCAAATTAAAGCTATTACCTCAATTGTCATTTATTCCTATCGTTCTACATCTTTTCTATAGTTGCGTTTCAGACTATATTTGAATTCATGCACAGGTTCAAATATAAGTAAAATAGAAAGAGAAAACAAAATACCAAGTTTCATTATTTAATTTGTTTTAAATAGAATGAAATGAAATGAAAATGGAAGTAAATCTTGTTCCATTTCATTTATTATTTCTTCAATTCTAATGGAATGGGATGAAATTAACTTTTTTCATTTCGTTATAAAATCATCTAAATAGTAAAATGATAACTTTTATTTTGTTTCATTGACTGCTGAATATTTAAACAGCTTCTAGAGAGGGTACGTCACTAAATTTCTATACAAAATCATCAACAATAAAGACTAGCTGTATATTATTTCAAAACTAGCTAATATTTGGTCAATATATTTTATCTTGTTATACCATATATGATGAAAAAGGTTCAAATTGTTGCATTGTTGAACTAATGATTGGATTGCATAACAATATTTTTTAACAAGTGGCACGAATACTCCTTAACTCAAAGTCACGTTTCATAATCAGCACTCCAAGCTTAATTAAGGGACTCTTGTTTAAGGTTTACATTATTGGGCAACAATTTAGTATGGATGAACCCAAGATGATCTCAACTACTCTAATCTTTATAGGGTCGACATTTTGAAGTCCAATACCCTATTCAATGCCTACACCACATGATACTCGAATACAAAGAATTTCCATCACGGTTTTAAATCTTCTCATGTGATATTTTCATGCAGTTAAATCCAAACTCTTAGTTAAAACTAAGAGAGAGAAATTTTAAATAATAAAATCAACCGACATAAGATTTTGATGTTTGAAATTTTAACTTAAGTACAGGAAAAGATGCGTTTTACCCAGTCACCTATTCACATACTTCACATGAGGGATTCCAAGACATTCAACAGTTTGAAGGGCTAGCCAACTCTATTTGGATTATGATTATCCGATGACTAATGCTAATGCATTCTAATGACATAATTCATTAAAGAATTTAACAAATACTTTAATTGGGATAGATTAGACAACCCCATTTTTATAAATAAAATACTTTCAATATCACTAGCCAATATTTTTATTTTATATATATATATTATTGCTCTGTTGATATACATAACGTCAGGTATCTTTGCAATTACACAGTTGTTTCCTTGCTAAAGAAGCATCACCATCGTCATTTTCTTTTAACTTAAAATAGATTTAGTGGGCCTTAAACCGAGAAGGCTCACAAGCTATTCACTTTGTCCATCTATTTATTATTATATATACATAAAAAATAAAAATTAAAAAAGAAAAACTGAATCAGTGAAGGATACGATCATCGGATCATGAATAGAGTCATTTCGAATCTATAGCCAAAAGAATTGCTTGGTTTTGAAGGTATAAAATTGAGTGCTTGATTTGATGATATAGATCTTCTTCAAATGTATTTAATTGTTAGTTGTTATTTATTGTACCTGCCCATCTCATGTCCCTTATAATATTATGGATTTTTAATTCAGGAAAAAAGAATAAAAAGTAATTAAAGAAGTAAAAAAATCAAATGAAATCAATCGCGCAGACCAAGTTTTTTTCTCACTAATAAAATACGAAGGAGTGAATATAATGCGGATGCAATATAGATTCATTAATATCCATCGCGGGACCCTTTCAAAATTCTATCAGGGGAAAAATAAAAAGAACATTGACATCCACAATTAAAAAAAGTCTTATTCAATTCAGATGTTTCAGAGAAATTGAAATAATGGATGAAATTATATTACCTATCCTTTGACTTTCAACTCAATAAAATAAAACAGAGGAAAAAAAAATTGTCATTGATTATCTGTCTTAGGAGGTTTGATATGTATTACGAATTTTTGTGTAATTCTTTTTCCGAAATTAATGTACCTTTTGATTAGTTTAAATTAAGTAAAATATTTATCAAGTTTCAGATTCAAAATCTTAATTGCTTGATGAAATTTGAGTTGCTTTCTAACCGATGCAACTGAGATCATTTCTTTTGCATATAAGCAAGTATTCCAAGACTAAATTCTCTGTTAAACATAATAAAAAAAATAATAATAATAAAAAAAAAACCTTTTTTAAATTGAAAAGTTTCCCAAATCGAAAGAAACGCAGGATCACAGAAGTGGGCAACAAAAGTGGGGCTTCCCAATTGGTAGAATATTTATTTCAAGGTAATGCGATTAGATCTTGCATCCCCCTCATAGTAACTTTGTTGCATTAAAATAAAAAAAAACTTTGTAGAACTTTTTAGAGTTTAATTTATTTATTTTTAACTAAAGATATTTCCTAACCAATTGTTAAAGTAATTATTGGTCAGCCGGTTTTTTATTTAAATGATAGAAAAATGAGTAAAATTAGTTCTTGACCAACAAAGGCATCATTTATTTAATGCAGTCGAAGGTAGGGATCGATGATAAGGAAGAGGAGACTAAAGCAATTAAACTTGTATATATTAAATAATTAATAACGGGATTTGGAAAATAAAAAATGATGGGTTTGAATGAAGGGGGTTGTTGCAGTTGGAGAAATAATAATAATTATTGTATGGGATGGAGAGAGGGTACTATTCAACTGTTATTGCTAATGAAAAAGACTAAGAAACAATAAGGGAGAGAGATAGAAGGGAATAAAAGAAACTGTTGATAAGATATGGAAATCCAAAACATAGCAAAACTGTATCTATGATTGAATGCAAGAATCTAAAACATTACGATTGCCTATCTCGTAACCATGCATACTTATATTACTTAAGCAGATCCTCTTGACACTGATTGCCGGCATCCTCAATTTTAGTTTAATTTTGTTTCCTGTTTATCAGACATGTTACATTTCAATCTAAAGTAATTTCCTTATTTTTTAAATACTAAACTAAAATTATATGTTAATGTCAAATCTATAGTTTGTAGAGCCTAATCTATATTGCGCTACGAGGGAATTTGGAACTCGAGGAAAAACAAGTCAAGGAGAAGATCCCAAGGAACCTCGTAAGCACCTTCCAGTGCTTGTAGTACTCTACAATAAGCATGTCATATTATTTTAATGTTCTTGCTTTGCCACATGCAATATATATACGTACGTACGTAGTAGACATCTACTTGTGTTTGTTTAGGACTTTGTAATTTAGTTTGTTTTCTTACCATGGAAAACAAATATCATAATTAATGGTCAAAATCTTTTTCTTCAACTGTTTTCTAAATTTACCCTACGTACGTTCCCGTATCTCCTCTGGTCTCATCTCATTCATGTTGTTGCTTACGAAAATCAATTAAACTGCATGCAACATAAACCATCGAGAAAATTAAAAAATGTAGAAATTATTATGAGAGGGGGAAAGAAAGGTAGTGGGTTGGAGTTGGAGTGTATTAAGTTTTGAGTTGTAAATAAAATCCACTGCATCTCTGACTGGGTTCTAACGTCAGTGAAGATAAACGATAGGTTACATGTCAAATCATCCAAAGATGCAAGTGGAGGGGTCAACCTCAAAAAGGATTTCATCATTAATTTAAGGAATACATTATTAATAGTGGTCCATCATTAGTGCTCTAATAAAAAACTGGGATACGAATCATCACGCGCACTTTCAACTTTCTAAGTGTAATGTGAATGATCCAACCATTCAAACTCTGTCAAAACATTTTAAGACTTCTATTAATTAGTTCATTTAAACATTCACCAAGAAACTAATAAATGAAAATGTAAAACTACCAGATTTACACACTAATTCATATAAAATATTTTTAAAAGGTGTAAAACTACCAGATTTACACACTAATTCTTTCTTATATATGAATATAATACTGATGTATGCACCATCTTCTATACTTGTCAATAATTTTAATTTGGATAAATTTTTCATAAAATCTACTATTGTATTTAAAGCTCCTTTAACATAGATTCTCTGTCTATATGGAATTTATTTTAGTGTAAAATTATTTTATATCTTATTCATGTAGATCAAAATCAACGAAAAATATATTTTAAAAACATATTAATATATAAATAATTTGGTTACCTATTTATTATTGATCAATTTTACTAAAAATTGATGATTGGATTACTCATATTTTAAATTTGTAAAAATAAATAATTTTAAAAAACTAAAATATCAATAAATATTGAATATTAATTTTGAGTATTTATATTTCATGTTGTGAGGCGTAATAATAATAGTAATAACTTCAATTTTTTATAGTCACTTGATGTTTGTTATTTTTTAAGAAAATAAGTCCATGTTAATTGTTTTTTAACAACGAAAAGAAAAGGTTGATGTTAATTGTTAATTAAGGTTACGATTCATGCTTATCCTGGGTATTATTTTATGAGTTATGAACGTGGACTGGTACATGTAGCTTACTTCAGTATTTCCTTTTTTCTGTTAACATAGTTTACTTTAGTATAGTTGGTGCGCATCTGCGCTCGCCGCGTACACCATGCTCAAATAAAATCTCTAGATAATATAGATACAGATAGCCAAGACACAATGTTAAATATTAATTACTTTAATTTTTATGCAAAGTAATTCCAAAAAAATATATACTTTTTAAAAATTATCATAAATTTAACTCTGAAATGAATTATCATAAAAATTAAAAATTTATCATACATATTGATTTATAATTGAATAATATAATAATATAAAAATCATATCTATCATCAATATAGACTTCTTTTCATTAAAAATAATGTTTACCATCTAAATATTTATTAATTCCATATAAAATCACGGATCAAATTTAATTTGATAGGCTTTGGTCAATAATCTGATTTACAGGTATAGATAATAAATAAAATATCTTTTATCTCTTATTCAAATCAACAAAAAAAAATTGTTGTTATTCTTATATATTACTTAAATATCTCATTTTTTATTCTTTAAAAATAAAAGTTGTTATTTAAATATAACCAAACTTCACTTAAAACTCAAGAGTTTACTTCGTATACAGAGAACACTCTTTATAAGTAAAAAATCTTTGATTTATTTGCTTATACACGTTTCTATTTCTATCTAGAATATTAGAGTATCTTTGTAGATATCATTATTATTTAGAACTACACTTTCACACATATCAATCTACTTGTTCGGAGGACTTCTCTTTGTCAGGTACTTTCACTTTTTAGTAACTATAATTGACATTCTCCATAGATACATAGCAAATATTCCTTCAATCATCACTGAATCTAAATCTTAGAATCACATTAGCAAATGAGTTCATTGCTATATCGATTATCGACTAACTATGACAGTGAAGCACCTGATCACTATAATACTACACTACATCATTAAATCTTTGAAGACATGATAATTTTCAGATAACCTACATTTGAAATTGCCTATGATTATAGATGAACTCTAAAACCGCATAGTCAGATGTTGAGGAAAATATGTTATATTTTCCTAAGAGTTTATTTACAAGTTGGTTCGAATAGAACTAGAGTTATGCGTATAAAGTCAACAAATATCTTGTATTAATATTAAATTGACTCAAAATAAAAGATCTAATTTTATTAATTGCCAATGTATGTGTAAAAAAATTATGTTGACAACCAATTAATTTTAAAATTAATATAAAATTTTAAAATAATTATTATATAAATCATTGTAATTCTTCCTTTCTTACAAAAATCAAGAAAATACAACTTGTATAATCTCTGAACTTATATATAAATAAAATATAATTCTTTAGATTCAAGTATAATTCTATTTAATTTTCTTATTTATTTTAAAACTATTTCAAAATTTTAATATAAATACTATCTTTAAAAAATATTGTTTAAAGAATATAACTTAATTTTAAATTAAGATAAAAAAATAATATAAATAAATATATTTCTTAATATATAAATATATACATGTAAAAATTAAATATTTTTCTTATGTATAAGTTTTGAGTATTTGTTTGGAGTGACTTCCACTGTGGCTTTGATGATCATAGAAAGTAGAAAGACACCTTTTTACCGCAATTCAAGAAAGTAAGTCGCATGAAGTTATGTGGCTTGTAATGTAAGTGGATGCTGGAAAGACATCAACTTTGGTAATTCAATTACGTGTACTCAATATATTGGATCCTTCAACCTAAATGGAATTTCCATTTTAAAACATCCTTTTGTTTTCTGAATATACTATTAACAGTTTCACTTTGGCCCACTTGTATTATTCGCACTCTTTTCCCCCATCAATATCAAACTTCAATCATTATGCTTATTATATTCTCTTTACGAACTTCGACTACTATAAGGTTACCCTTTTCGTTTACTTTATAATAATAATACTTTTAAAAGTTAAATTGCTTGAGTAACACTTTTCTCTTAATTTTTGCTCCATAGATATTTTACAAATATGTATTACTTATGAGTGATGAAATCATGATTATAAATTTTAGGTGATTAATAAATAGAATGTATAGATTAACAAATATTCTTCCACTTGTTGAAACTAAACAATGATGCTGTTATTTCACAATAACAATAATACCAATGATATATACAAAAAGAGTAATCCCTTTAATTTAGGAATTAGAATAATGATGAAATGCTAGCAAGTAAATAGTACACTTTCTTTAATATACGCTCAATAATGTGAAAAACCATACTCAATATTTCATAGGAGATTAAAATTTAACAATTTTTATGATAAAAGATAAAATCCAAAATCTGAAGTTCTCCAAAATCAAGAGGCATCTCAATACTTATTAGGTCTATATAATCAAAATTTACTCGATTGTAGGTTAGGTTGACTCTAGCCACATAAGTTTACTTTAACTTGAATGATTTAATCCTGTTGCATTGGTTCTCCATTCATTCTTCAATTGCTTTTTTCTTCTCTTTTTCTTATGAATTTTTAATTATTTTTTAAAATTTCGTTAGAAATTGAAAGAAGATTCGTTGGCCGACCTACTTGTTAAAAAAGATTTCTTTGCTCGGTTCACTAATTGGTAATTACTGTACATACGTAAGCGCATTAACAATATTCCACCATGACAAAAGCAGGCTTAGTTAAAAAATAAAGTATTTTAATAGTTGATTATGTCAATAATTTATTATTATAAATTGAATTTTATATTCAAGCGTATGAGAGTGAAACGTAGATCTAAGAAAGAGTTAAAGCATGTTTTTAATATCTAAGTATGATTTAATTTAATTTTTGTCAACAATTTCTTTGATTTTAAACTTTTAACGAGTAAGTGACATATCTATATCTATTGCAACATATACAAGTAAAATATTTATAATGAGGATAAAATTATTTAAATAAGTCTTATATTTATTGTTTTTCTTAAATTTTATGTAAAATCTTAAATTGAAGTAATTTTGTGATGGATAAAGTAATTTATAGTTGATGAAAATTTCTTTTATATCCCAAAGCCTAAATGATTTTTTTTTTTTTACTGCAAAACAAAATGAAACTTAAACAAATGGTAATGATTATATAAGAGATCCAAATAGTTGATGAATAATTGAATTCTTTAAATGTGTTGACAAAAATTCAATTATTTAATTGTGTAAGGAGAAAATTTTATAGAACAAGACAAAACCCACTCTAGTGATTTTATAAAAATAAATAAATTTATTTACGTGATCTCTACTTCAAAATGAATTAATATTCAACTGTTAGTTGGGAGATATCATTCTTAGAAAAAAATGATAGTAATTTGGTTTTAATCCTAGAGAGTTTATCTTAGCCATTTATATTGCAAAGAACCAATATTGAAACTTTTACTGAATATTGTTGGTCACTCATGGAATGAAAAATGATAGTTTTTTTTTTCTTTCTATTTTTGAAAGACTATGGGTATATTTGATTATTTGTTAGGAGCAAAAACAAAAAGGAGTAATGAGAAAAAAAAAAACTAGAGATAATTATACATTTTTAGTTAGTTACAGAAAAATTATAAAAAAAAAAAAAAAAAGGAGAGAGAAAGAAATTTGACTTTTACTTTAATTTTAATTCTTATATACTTTTCTGACGACCTATATTTTCCTGTACATACCTATTAAACAATATTTCAGATTAATTCAAAATATTTAAAATAATAATAATGATGGTAATTTTTTGGAAATGAAAAAAAGAATATTTTAATTATATTTTTAATATTGTTTCAATTTTAAAAATATCATATAATTAATCAAGTTATGATTCAGAAATTATATGGATCAAATCATATAATTAATTAATATATAAATTATTAAAAGTTGAAAGAATACTAATTTTTATAATTGACATATACCTATGGTATGTGTGTATCTTTGGCTTTTAGAAGAAGCAAAATTGACATCCGTTATTAATGTTAAATTACTTTTCTTTCATTCTTTATTATAAATGTTTTTGATCAATCTGTATTCTTAAAGTTACATTCAATCCTTAGGAGGCAAATATATGGTTGTATAACAAAGACTAATCAACAAGTTCTATTGTTCTAACTTATAAGGGTGACGAATATGTTTGAAATGAATTTTTCTTTATAGTTATGTAAAAAATAATTTTAAATATATATTTGAATTAATATTGATAATGAATTTATATTTAAAAAAACACAGACATATATATATATATATATATATATATATATATTCAATTAAAAAATTACTAATTAATTTTGTAAAGATAAAACGTAACTTTCACATCACATAAAGAAAACTGCGACCAAAGAAGTTATTGGTTATATCCCCGTTGGTTAAAATGTAGTAATTTTAAACTCTATCGTACAGCTGGGTCTTAATGGTACGGTGACCCATTTCATGACAGATGTCACACTTATAATTCTTTCTCCTTATTTTTTTTTAATTACTAGTTTTATATAAATATAACTCCTTAATTTTAAACCTAAACATGAACTCTCAAATCTAAGTATACCACGTATTTTTAAATTTATTTGTTAAAAAATATTCACAACGTCAACAGTTCAAGCTAGTAGCAAAAGGCACTCGTTAATTTCCTTTTTTTATGAGTTATCAAAATACAAAATAAATATATTTAATGATGAAGATCACGCTACGAGTTGTGTTGTTAAGGTTTTTATTTTGTGGATAACATGGGAGAGAAAAAATTGCAGCAATTAATGTGTATGGAGATATATAGGACAGATAGTTATAAATAAATCATTCGTAAAAGAGGAACAGCTATGCATAAGAAAATTGTCGAAAACGATTTAGTCGTGTTTCTCCACAAAACTAAAATAACTCTCAATAACGTAGGTCTAAGTGACCTCCCTATACATTGGCTTTTTGATGACAAAACATAATGATAATGTTTCATACATATAATTCATCATGCAATTCATCGTACCTTAAATGTTTGATATATATATATATATATATATATATATATATATATATAGTTAAATGATTACATTTTATTGAATGTGTAATTTTTAAATAATCTAAATACGATTCAATTTTGAAGATATGATATCTTATAATTGATTGAAAAATATTATTTTTTTAATTTATACTTCAATTTATATTAATTAAATTCTATAAATATGAAGCTTTGAAAAGAAGGATAAATACAACGTGATACAATAGTAAGTGCATTTAAAATTATATTCCACATATTTTATATTTAAATTTCATTGAACATGTAATACTAGTAAAAAAATAAATTATGATGGAATTAAAATAGAAATATTTATAATAATATAAAAGACATAGGTATAAGATGTAATTTAATTGGTAAAGTTAAGAAGCATGCAATTTCAATACCAATTTATTCGATTTATCCAAATAAACCACAACAAAACAAAATTTATGCACTTTATTCAACTAAATTAATTAGATCCCTTTACATTTGAATACCAAATTTAAATCTCATGATGCAATTTTTTAATTTTCTTATTTTGAATTTCTCTATTCTATAATTCTTTTAGATTCCTAGTAATGAGAATCCTTTAATTAAATAGTTTTACAGTGGGTTTGGATAGTATCTAAAGAAAAGAAAATAAATTTTTAAAAATATTATGTGGGTCCTATTATTTTATATAACAATTATAATGGAATAGATCAAGTAATTTTTTTTGTGTGGGATTAAAAGGACCCAAATCTAGCTAACTAGCCTGGAAAACAATGCCATGGTTTAAGTGCAGAGGAAATACATATCTATAGTTAAAAGAGAATTATGTCCTCAGCGTTTAATTTTCTGGGCCATACATATAGAATAAAATTTTGGGAGGATTCTTTTTAAATAAATCTTAATGTCTTAAATAAAAGATATTAAAATAGTACCTTCGTAAGGGAAAAAAAAAACACTAGAGTAGTTGTCATATAGTTTCGTGGAGATGCATTGTGTCAATGAATTCACGAATGAAAGAGAGGAGAATCTTTTTCAATTTTCGCGGCCTCAACTTGGATGTTATAGAATATATTATAACATTTTCTTTGTATAAAAAATAAAAATGTAAGAATTCCGAATGGACGAATGAAGCTTAAGTTGTTGGGATCCACTTGTATGGGGTAATATTTGATTAATATATGCATATTGGTAGGAATGTAGAAACATCAATTTCGCCGATGTCGTGCCCCTTTACGCAAATATTCGAATATGTGTCTTTCTGGCATGCATCCTAGTTTTCTATTACATTGCCATGTGGCGCACACACAGGTACTGTCCTTCCCTCCTATTCCTACTCCTATGGCTACTATTCCTACTCCCATTTCTCTTTTTATTCTTTTTTTTGTTTTTCTCATAATTAATTATGCTGTAGATTCTTCTTCATCTTAATGATCTCCCACTATTATGCAGCCGGTTATGCATAAATAGTTATATTATATATCATTCATCAAACTACAAAGGGCTGCGACTTTATATATTACATACCTTAATTAATATGCAGAGACAGACATCCCTCACACTATCATTTCTATAATAGTCTAAATAAAATTCATTGGTTAAGGATATATTTTAAACCTAACAAATTTTATAAACAAAAATGAATGTAATTCACAATTTTTCAACAGCGATAACTTAAATTATGAATATAAAATAGAAATTAACAATTAAATATATTTTTATATTGAGGGTAAAATTATGAAGATAAATGTTTTGAATGAAACACATAATCTCTACTTCTATAAATTTAATATAGAATGCCAAATTAAAAGTATATCTAATTTGATTTTTTTTTGTAAAACTTAAAATTAAACCCAGTAATAACATTTGAAAGAAAAACATCAATAAATAAAAAATAAGATGCTTAATATACAGAAGAAGTTATATGATTTAGTGAAAAAAAATCTTAAAAACACTTATTAATTCAAGAGTGAAGACTTAAATTTATAGTAGAACAATAAATTGCAAAATATATACATAAATTATGAAAATAATAAAATAACTTTTTCTTGAGTTTTTTTTTTTTAAAAATTTTGTTGGAAAAATATTATCAGAACAAAAATTAATACATGTTTCATTATTTTTTCTTTTTCAATAAAATAATCTGAAACAAACTCAAACTTACCCTTCCGTGTCTCTTTCTGTCTTTTTTCACTGCCCCACTGATTTGAATTTATCTCTACATGTTGCTTTCAGCGTGAGAACTACTTGGTTTATTTATTTATTTTATAATTTTCGGTGTGTTGTTTGTAATAAAGGAAGCAGCTAGTATATAGTGTATAGTACATGAATATTTATAATTTGATACAGTGATCATATATCATATATGTATATAAATGAATTAATACCGGCGAAGGTGAGAGAGTGAGAGATATGAGAGTGAGGCGAGTATTTGGTTTGGTACACGAAATTTTCTGTGGGCCCTACTCAATTACACCAATATTTCCTTTTCTGGTCATTATATATACCAGAGTCTTGTTTATGGGTCTCATGTTGAGTTCAGTTTAGTTCAGGTTTTTCATTTTCCTTTACCGTTCTCAAGCCAAAGAGGCCCCTCTCAGTGACAAACTTTAGTTTATTATAGCTGAGATCAACAATATTCAAGATCACTAAGGTTATATATATATGAGTGAGTATGGATGGCCTTTACTACTAGTTTTTTCTTTTTTTTTTATCCTCTATATATGAGTGGTAATGTAAAATTAATGAGTTATTTGTTATGTTATGTTATGTAAAATTATATATAGGATCAGAAGGATCGTGATAGGAACAGGAACAGGAAAAGGTAGCAAATATGGAGTATAGTGCGATGGTGCAAAATTGTGGGTTTGGGAGCTTGTTGGAGTGTGGTTCAGTCCCTGAAGAAGATGATAATTTGATAGAGGAGCTGCTGGTGCAAGGTTGTTGGGTGGAAACGAGTAGAGGAGGAGTTGGAAGCTGCAGCGATGCAAACTACATAGATCAGGAGGAAGCCAAGAGATGGTGGATTGCTCCATGTTCATCTGTCAAAGACAGATTAGTGGTTGCCGTGGCTTACTTGAGATCAGAATCCACAAAGAACAACGCCAATCTTCTCATTCAGATATGGGTTCCTCTCCGTACAGGCCTTGACTACCACACTACTCTAGATGACTCCGTTGCTTTTCCGATGAACCTTGTCAATCCAACAAACTTCAACTCCAACGTAAACCTTCGATTCTTTAGATGCGATGACTACCCTCGACTTCCTAATTATGAGGTGCCTGGATCTTTATCTTTAGCCCTTCCTGTCTTCGAAAGAGGCACCGCCTCATGTCTCGGTGTCCTCCACTTTCTAATGCCTCTCTCCGACCCCATCAACTATCGCCCACAATTTGACACTAATATTCTCTTCAACGCTTTCGAGGTATTCTTCTTCTTCTTCTTCTTCTTTTAAACTCTTACCTAGCTAGCTCCCAACTCCCAACCAAACAAGAACCAATCAATACTAATTACTACTTATCTAACTAACCTAACCATTCTACATGCATGTCCCTCTAATATCTTCTTTCTTAAATTTATTTACACGATCTACGTAACCCCCCGCCTTTTCACTCTTGTATCCTTTTATTGTATTATATATTATATATTTTTTCTAGCTAGCTCGCAGTATTCTTAATTCTGAAGATTAGCGTAAAACTCATTTAAAGTACGTGTTGATGATGTATAGTTTAATGATTTTGCTTGATCAATATATATCACTGGATCTGTCTGGTATATTAATTACTCAGTTGAATGATGATTTGCAGGGTGTTGATTTTAGGAGCTGTGAGAACCTGCAGATTCCACCCACTGTAAAGGTAGAGTACCTTGAAGGATGTGTACTTATTATACATATATATATATGCATAGAATGAATGAATGAATTAAAGAATGATGAGCAGGTATTTGAGGAGATGTATGAAGAGGCAGTGAATGAGATAGTGGAGGTGTTGACGTGTGTGTGCAAGACGCAGAATCTGCCGTTGGCACTGACATGGGCTCCATGCATACAACAAGGAGGAAAGTGTGGGTATGGACACTCAACGGAAAACTATGTGTCGACAGTGGATAGAGCATGTTTTGTGGCTGATCCAAACATGTTGCCCTTCCAGGAGGCATGCTCTGAGCATCACCTATTCCGTGGACAAGGAATCGTTGGCACAGCCTTCTCAACAGCCAAGCCATGTTTCGCGATTGACATAACCGCCTTCACGAAAGCCGAATACCCTCTCTCTCAACATGCAAACTTGTTCGGCTTGCATGCTGCCGTCGCTATTCCACTGAGGAGTGTCTATGCAGATTTTGTGTTGGAGTTGTTCCTTCCAAGGGATTGCCATCATAGGGAACAACAGAGACACTTGCTCAACTCCTTATCCCTCCTCCTTCAGCAAGCTTGCCGGACCTTGCATGTTGTCACCGACGATCAATTCACGTTCCACCCACACATGATTAATTCTAATACTAACACTCACAAATCAGAGTCGTCCCTCCAGGTACAAGGATGTGGGTCATGGATTGCACATATGATGGAGGCCCAGGCCCAGGCCCAACAGAAGGGGAAAGGTGTCTGCGTCTCCTTGGAATACCTGCAGGAAGCAGAACCCAAACAGGAGTTCAAAGTCACCACCAACTGCAATTATGATACAGCAGTACATGAGCAGGTGTTTTCAGATTTTGGAGAAGAATCTCACACTCATACGCACACTCACACTCACACTCACACTCACTCTCACACTCACCCTCACTCTTTTGGTGGCCGGCGTGGGAGAAAGGCAGGCGAGAAGAGACGAACCAAGGCTGAGAAGACTATCAGCTTGCCAGTTCTAAGACAGTATTTTGCAGGAAGCCTAAAAGATGCCGCTAAGAACATTGGAGGTGAGATTTCATGTCATGTCATATCATATGTTGCATTCATTGCATGCATGTCGACGTTTGTGAATAAATTGTGATTTTGATGCATTGCAGTATGTCCCACAACTCTGAAGAGGATATGCAGACAGCATGGAATAACGAGGTGGCCTTCAAGGAAAATAAAGAAGGTAGGACACTCTTTAAAGAAACTTCAACTTGTGATCGATTCAGTACAGGGTGCCGAAGGTGCTATACAGATCGGCTCCTTTTACAACAGTTTTCCAGAGTTAAACAACTCAGCCACTTCTGAATCATCCAAGTCCAAGAACAACAACAACAACAACAACACTGTGTATGTCCATGGTTTAAAATCTCCATCCTCATCCTCTCCTTCCACTGTGGTGAACACAGCATCACAAAGCCCTGTCCCTCAGCATTTCATGACCACACCCAACATGTCCGAAATTACTTGTCCAACATTCAGGGTGAAGGCCACTTTTGCTGATGAAAAAATCCGTTTTAGCTTGCAACCAATGTGGGGCTTCACAGATTTGCAGCTGGAGATTGCAAGGCGTTTCAATCTAAACGATATGAGCAATGTGGTTCTCAAGTATTTGGATGATGAAGGGGAGTGGGTTGTTTTAGCGTGTGATGGTGATCTTGAGGAATGTAAAGACTTGCATACAACGTCTCACAGCCGCACAATTAGACTCGCTCTATTTCAAGCTTCACCTCTTCATCTACCAAATACTTTCGCCAACAACAGCCCTTCTTAACACTACCACACCTGCTTCCACTTCAAGTTAGGCCTAGGCGTGTGTGTGTGTGTATCACTGTATTCTGTTGTGTCATGATGTCATGTCATGTGTAGGATCACAATTCACAAAAACACATTTTCTGCTTTTACTTGTTAGTTAGACAACTATCCAGCTATGATCAGAACCATTTTATTTATTTATATCTAGCTATTACTTCTCCTTTCTTCCTTCAAATGCTAACAATTTATAACACTTCCATCCATGGCTCCTCCATTTATCCAACCAAATTCATATGATTGAAAGAGTAAAATCCAACATGAGATTGTTTTTCTCCTAATATGCAGGGAATGAATGATCATGGGGTTGTAAGGGACTCAAGTCAGCTCTCGAAACTGCTTCATTTGTTACATAATAATTATTCAATAACCTTTTTATTATTATTATTGGTATCAATAAGCTGAAAATTTTGGGAGGAGCTCAGCTTTGAGTTTTTATTTTTTATTTTTTTTGAAGATGGTATTGATATAAATTATCTATTACAGGATGCAGTTATACAATTCCTAAACTACTTCATTAAGGTATACAAACTGCTACACTCGTTTTCATATGATTGCCTTGCGAGCTAACTTGATATATAAATATATTTTCAAAAAGAATATCAACAGATATTCTTTAATTTATCATATTTAACATTGAATTTAATTTTTGTTTTCATTAAATTATTTTGAAGAATATATGAAAACATACATTTTATTAAGTTACAGCATCGAGCTTAATTAATTCAATGATTGAAACTGATTCGTTAAACTCGAGTAGTCAGAAAATTTGAAATGAAATGAATTTGACTCGACGTTTTAGAAAAAAAAAAGATACCACAAATATAAGTTAAACTAATTCATGTCACAGAAATAAGTTAATTAGGATCAACTTTATACTCTGCATACTAATAAAGGGGTCAAAAATGAAACGAGTCATAAAATGCCGACAACTTCATTGACTACTTTGTTAGGTCTATTTGATTATAAAATTTTGATTGAAAAAAAAGAGTCAAGTCACTGTTAAGTTTTATTAGGCTTCGGCCTTATTTTGGTTAAAATTATAAAGCTCTTATTTAACATCATTAATTATAAACCCTTTTTATAGCTTTAAATTAACTCACATTAAAGTCTAGTTTAACTCTTAACTTCTTAGTTGGATGAAAGATAAAATAGAGAGGAATAAAATACAAATAAAAAGAAATACAAAAATAGAAATGAAAGAGAGAGTCGAAATAATGTGCTGTTTAGATGAATAAAAATAAGAGGGGAAGGAGTAGAAAAATTTCTCCTCATTTGTTTAGATGAATTGAAATGAGCAAGAAAATTAAAGAAACGAATAAGATATATGAAAAATATTTAAATATCAATTATAAAAAATTAATTATTTTACTCTATTAATAACCAGTTTTTCAATTTGATCGAGTGATTTTATTTGATTTTCAAATCAGTGGTTGCAATAGCAATACTACGTGTACATATACCTTAGCAATAAGAGTTGAAAATAACTTTTGTAGTCTATGAACTGTGACGATCAAACCTACCAAACATCAGAAATTAGTATAAGTCGGAATAAAGTTTCTGTGACCATGGTGAGATATACAAGCAATGGGCTTTCTCGATCTAAAAGTCCAAAGAAAAGGCTGTTCATTAAATATATAATCTATAATCAAAACAACTTTTCTTGTTCATTAAATATGTGATCAGCTTAGTTAAAATCTAACTTTCAACTTAGTAGAGGCTGTTCTGCTGAAGCAGACGACGTTTCTTCTAGCTGCTCCTTAATGACTGTATATCTTAATGGAGGACCAAACAAGCTCAATACCACCTGAAAGAAAGGGGCCAGGAAATGAGATGTTTACTACTTAATTATTGTGCATATATATATTTGGGTATAGAGGGCTTTGATTCCTATCTGCAAATTAATCCAAGTACCGATTGTATGGATTAATTACTATGTCTGTATGTCATGTCACATGTAAGACATATTGAACACATTTAAATCCTATTTCATGACGTTAATGAAAAGCTACAGTTATTTATAGAGCAACATCGAACACCACACACTTACTGGTAGAAACACGAGACCGTGCAAGAAGCCAATGATAACCAAAGCCAGATACATCTGGAAGTAATACACCTGCATAAACCCAAAATTTTTAACATTTCTTGGGCAGCAATCAAGTGTTAGAGCCAAGGGTGATATGTCAAATACCACAAAAATTTCTGATCTTGAGAAGCAAAGGACGAGCACTCCAACTAATTTTGTAAGTGTAATTCCACTGCATAACAACAATAATTAACACAGAAAGAAAAGTGTCAACAAAATAATAGAGTGACAAACAATAATAATTCAACAACCATTCAAATATTTTTGTAATGAGTTATAAATGGTTTACCCGTATCAATTCTCTGACAACGGGGTAAACTAAACTACTACTAAACTTTTCACAAAAGATCAATGGATAGAAAGTTCATACACTGAATATCATGCGCACAGCATTTCATCTTTGTTGAAACATTAGGGCTTTAGACAAGGAATAAGGAAAAGAACTACTGATGGCAAATGACGTATTTTGAGATAGATAATAAGATGCCAGGCATAAATATAATAACCAAATGCATCAAATTATACCATTAAAAAGACCAAGCTTTAGTACTACCAGTGCAAGCCCAAGCCCTGGCCCAGTCAGGTACCCAAAGTGACACATCAGGTGAGAACTATTCTCACTTGTTCTCATAATAACAACAACTTAACAAGTGACAACAATTCTAGCTAACATATAGTGGGCTACGCTCAGTCCAAGGCTACAAATATTACTGCCCACAACATTTCAAAATGAATTTTGTCAACCTGAATACAGAAGCCCCCATGGTACACAATGCTGTCTTTGCTCGTTGGCTCCTATCCCCCAAGCTTACCTGTTAACACAAATATACAATATCATCAGAAAATATGCACAGTCACCAGTAGACAGGTGGTTCAATTGCATAAAGGTCTCCCTGAATTATTCAAAGTGTCAAAATTCCCCTGCTGCTAACAAAGCAGGTTAAATTTCACATGCTATAGTAATCCCCCTAACCAACAAGTTGGAAATTATCAAGTGCCACATTGAAAAATATCACTGTTTCCTTGATAAGAGAATGTTGAAGACCCGACAATTCGTAGAACAGAAGATCAGACTAACCGTGAATGCATGTACTATGTGCACACAGAACTCCACAGCAATCCCTATTGACATAATAAGGTTTACAAGAGACACTGCATTGAGTTGAATACCCAAAATTGCCATTACACCCTGCAGGAGTCACAAAGTTCGTGTGTTTCATTCTGTAACTAACAGGTATTACATAGGATACCAAAAGGGAAAGCAAATAAAAGATGAAACAAAATTCTCAAGGGTAAGATAAATGATACCATGAGGTCCAAAATTATCATGACCAGAACAAGTAATATGATTGCTGAACTCCACAAGCTGCATAGAATAGCAAGCAGAAAAATAAATGTTACACTTAATACAGAAAAGAGAACAAATTTTCAGTTTTAATGTAATTATGTAAGGCTTAAGTTTGGATATGTTTTATACCTGGATGTGATGACCAGACAAACAACAAAAATAGCACCTGTTATGTCACCATAAGATGTTTAAATTTTCTCTTTCAAATTTTGGTCCAATCAGAAATGTTAAGACAATGGCAAATGTGTATTACCCATGGTCATGCAGTTTAAATCTTGATACTGAAATCTTAATTCATACATAAAAGGCAAGAGAAGATGCTATATATCATTCACGATGCAGAAATAAAGTGGTTTGATGTCAATAAGAAAAAAAAAAAGTAGTCCATCCATTGAAGACCATAAAGATAGAATTGAAAGTTTGAAGCCAAGAACACAGGAATAAACCTTCTCAAAAAAGGCTCAAATTTTAACAAAGCAAACGGGAAGGAAAAATGAAGGACAGTCCAGCTTATAAAACAAGGTTGACACTTGACACACAAATAGGTCATCCTGTGTATATGTGACATTTATTCTGTTTTGCAATACCAACCTAGTGCTATGGTAAGGTTGGTCAGGGCCAACTTCCATATATCCAGGTATTGTTCAAAGAAGATATAGAACACTGAGTACGGAAAAATGTCCATCTGCAAGAGAGAAACATAATCAGCAAGAAGTGGAG
Source organism: Hylodesmum podocarpum (assembly GCA_026586105.1). Lineage (NCBI taxonomy): Eukaryota > Viridiplantae > Streptophyta > Magnoliopsida > Fabales > Fabaceae > Hylodesmum > Hylodesmum podocarpum. The sequence continues at coordinate 175,838 of JALJEV010000519.1, read as the reverse complement.
ATCCAACCAAGAGACAATAATGTGGGACACAACAGTTTTATCCATTACAAAATGCTTCGAAAGGAGGAGAAAATGGAAAGTAGGTCCATACTCATCATCTACAATTCTATTAAAAACTTAATATCAACAAAGAGACATTCAGATAAAAAGATATAAGTTAACAATAACAGTTTGAAACTCAAAGGTCAGATGAAAACAAGGACAATATTTCCAAGTAAAATATTAGATTGGTGAAAGAAAGAAACAACACAACAACAACAACAACAACAAAAATAATAATAATAATAATAATAATAATAATAATAATAATAATAATAATAATAATGATAATAATAATAATAATAGGGTCAATCCTATGGAAAGGCACATAAACACAGTTCTAATAAAAAAAAAATTATTATATGGAGGAAAAAATACGTTAACACCATACTCCACACAATTTTTAGAACCTGGATGCCAGAACAACATAAGTAAAAAAGCATAATTCCATTGATGTCCAAACCTTCAATGAAGAAGAAATTCTTGTCGAAAAGTCCCTTGCAGCTCGTATTGCATTAACATAGTCATCCTAACAAGATTTTAATTAGATCAAACAGAGATTGTATGAGAAAATCATGCTGGAGCTAGTAAAATAGATAATCGCTTATCACACTGCTTACTTGTCTATTAACTGGTGTGTGATAAGTACGAAACTCAGAAGCTTGGATGATACCACCCTCATAACCTGAAAGCCAGTTATAAGACAAATCAACATCATATTTTCAAATTTAAAATCGTTACAACAAATACATAAGGAACAAAATATAACTTTTGTGCATTTAAAAAGAGGGAGTATCTTTCAAACCATTCAGATCTACACTGTTGGTGTAAGCTCCATGACCACCCTTTGCACAATCAGCAGATGGCAGTGCATCAAGAAACCAGGGAAGCTTCTCTCTAAACTGTGCTGTAGATGGACGATCATTAACCAAATCCGAGTGACGGAAACACTAGGAATCAACCAAAAGTGTCAGTTGTCATACTAATTCATCCTTTTGATTACTGTCATGTCTTTTGGACAATCAGTATCCTATATAATAAACAAAAAGCTTAGAGGGAAAAATATATTACTGTTGTACAGTCTTTACACACTCCACCCAACCCACAAGGTCCTTCATCTGGTAAACAGCAAGGTGGCTGAACAAAGACAGATATTTACTTTTGTAATTGAAAGATATTCAAAGGTACATGGAACAACATTCAATTAGATTAATCATTTAAATAGTTGATGTAGCTAGAAAAAGAAGGCAGGAGAAAAGCAAGAAACTGTGATATTGCATAATATATACATATACAATGTGCATGAATATAAGTGCAAAGCATGTAAGATAGAAAGAAAGTTAAGCAAGCTGCATGCAAGATTAATCCAAGGACATATAAAGAAGCACATATGGACATACCTGATCATCAGGTGGACAATAAGAGCCATTTGTGAATTTTCGACAGCAACTAAAAGCTTCAGGTGACAACCATACGAGGAAATCATCAAGCCATGAAGCAGCTGGCTTGGCTATGTAGCTTGATTCAGGCACCAACGATGCTCTGGATATCTGCAGTGTTATAGAGCATATTAGGAGTATATTTTACTAGGCTTCCTTTTGTAAAGCAGTAGTACAGGCTCTTCCATTTTTTTCCACTGTAAGCTTTTACCTTGGTCGTTAAACCTAAGATAGATGTTAACTATAACCAGTAAGCAGTTGGTTAAATAATAATCACTTCTCTCTGATTCTCTATATTCATCTTTGTAATCAGTTTTTAGTTGGGTTGAATAATAATCACTTCTCTCTGAATTCACTCTCTCAAATTCTCTAACAAATATATAGAATCCATTCATATAAGCCAAGATAAAAAAAATAATAATAATAATTACAAGCTTAGTTATGCTCAAGTTAACCATTCAACAATATTGATGAAGAATATAATTATTGTAATTAATATAGTTTATTTCTTTCATTAATTAGTTTGCACAGATTCTTAGACTCTTGAGTGTTGTAAATATTTAGTCCCTTGAAATTCTTGAATTGAATTGTTGATAACATATTTATCAGATGTTAGTTACGTAAATAACTATCACTAGAAATCAGGGGATGCATCTACTACAATTTAGGGATTTAATTCATTCAATGTATTTAACTATTTATGACTGATTGATCCATCTTTTCCTAGATAGGTTACATAATCTAACTGAACTGAGCTTTCTCTCGAACAAATAATAAAATACAGTTTCTACTAAAATTAATGAAATGGAGAGGTTGACAGTAATGATTACTTATTGTAGAACTTGACCATTGAATTACCTCATTTAATAGAGAATTTGAATCACAGTGGCTGATGGAGCATAGCTGGTTTGTGTGTTTGGATTCCAAACTGCAAAAGAGGATCACAGGAAATCAGTTCAAAAGTTCAGATAATATACCTAATGGATACATCTATATGAGATTTTTCTGTGCTAGCACAGTAGAGCAAAATAATGAAATACATAATTTGCTTCCCACTAATTTTATTTCCCTTTTTTCAACTGTAGCTTGCATGCCTAACGCATGATATCAGTTTGTAAATAATACAACATTTTTGTCATTTTAAAAGTCAATTACATCAATTAATAGAGACAAGAGCACTTAGAACAATAAACTTGATCAACCTGTAGTTGTAGTCCTTTACAACAAAATATAATGGTGGTCCAACTCTAAGGTACTCAGATAGGTTACTGAAATAACCCTGAAAACACACAAAAAAAAATGAATGTAAGAGGCTGGATAATACAAAATGGAACATGTGAAAACAATTAGAAACTTAAACCTGAAGGTAGGAATCCCGTGGAAGAGCAATCTGTTGCTCAAGACCAGGTTCAATCCTTGTGCATAATGCCTGTCAAAATCAAAGGAAACAAAAAGCACAAATAGAATGACACTTCCCAAAAGGGTCTTACTTATAGTTAAGATTTTCTCTTTTGCCAGGAAACTTACAATGCTTGCTATGGTAAATGCAGCAAATATGGAGATGACCAAGATTTTAACTCCCCATAGTCCAAGAAATGGTGCATGAACCTCCTATATTCACAGGATGATTTGATAGTAGTTAATTTTGATAAGAAAAGTGACAGGAAAATAGAAATAGAGAAAAGAATGATCATATATATTGATTGAAACTGAACAGAACTAGAAGTAATTCTCCTCCAAGAGTTTCCCTTTCACAAAGGAGTTTTCCTTTCTAACAAATCTTCATCCTTATTCTCCCTTATTCATACAACTAAACCCTTCTAATTAGCTAACTAATCCTTTCCTATGATCACCACATAGAAAAAGAAAGCAACAAAATTGAAATCACAAAACACGGGTAATATAATAGAATTTATTTTTAGTTTACACATAGTCAACCCATAAACTAAATATAGTTTTACCTTCATATATCGTGTCAGTAATCCATCTCTTTCCTGCCTAATGCCTACATTTTGATCATGATATGATTAGAATCATATATAAGCAAGGACAGAAGAAGTTTAACATACAAAATACCAAAAAAGGCTGAAAATATGTCATAATTATTCTTGAAAGGATAATACTAGATATTTAAACAATTATCAATGTTTCATAACAATTAGCCTTGTGGTGAAATTAATTCTAACCAAGACAGACAACATGGAGCCTTTGATATCACGTCAAAGATCAACTTGATCCTAAAAGCTTAATAATGTGTTTAGATAGGGAAATTTGAGTAATTCAATGTAAGCAAGAATTTAAAATTCTTTGTATTTAAATTTGTTTGGATGATGTATTTTATAAGTATTTGAAATTCTAATAATTTGTTGAAGCATTTTGATTACCTTAAATTTGTTGAATCATTATGTGGGGTTAGCAGAAAACCAAATTATCCATGAAATAATTTGGATGTACCTTCATTGTGCTCTGTAGAGGATGGATTCAACTTTATGCATGGAAAGCAATCAATTCTGCTATCTTTGGCTCTCACAAAGTCTAATGTAACCAGAGCTACAAAAGCCGTAATCTGTAGGAGGAAGTCAAGTAGAACCGCCAAAGCTAAAAACAAGAAAATTCAGGAGTTAAGTATCTTAAAACCACGTTTCGAAGGAGTTGTATTTTCCCCCTACTTTTTATATTTATAGATGAAAATTTTCAATTGAGTGTACAAAGATATCAATTGACTTTTCTTTTTTCCCAAAATAAAAGGTGAGAGGGGGAAATTCTTTAACCTGCAATCATAGAGAAAACACGGCATGCTGGCATAGAAACGAATGATCCTACTGCAAATGCTAGAATCTCAGACAAGCTGGCCAGTGTTATTGAAGGTCCAACTTCCGCCATTGCATTGCTTATTCGTTCTTCTACTGGTAAATTTGAGGGTTGTCGTTTCACCGCATCTACGATTATGCACATGTTATCAACACCAACCTGATAAAAAATATGAAAATCCAAAATAAGAAAAAGTGAAATCTTGCAACACTTGCAAAGTTACATAAATTAGTAAAACTTGAATTTAGAAAATGGCCCAAATTTAGATGAAAGGTTCTGAATTTGCAAAGTTGCAATCAGAATATATGATATTTACATGCATCAAAAGAGTAAATTATAAAATATAAATACATCTATTTAAAAGACAATAACAATATATTCAAGGCACTAAGTCCATTAAATGGAATTAAGGCACTTAGTCCATTCAACTTGCATAATACTTGTATACAATAAATATAGTATCTCCGATAGAAATTCATAAAATATACTTTAGAATAATAAAACATAAAGACTTACAGCTAAGACCAGAAAAGGTATGACTTCCATTATGATTAGTGTTGATTTTACTCCAATAGCACTGAAAAATCCAACTGATCCAAGGACAGAAAGCATAACAAGTAAAACCCCCAAAAGACCGAGCAATACCTGAATAACATCAGAAGCATAAGATAATGATAGCCATAGTTGAAGAGGCTATCCATAAGATTAAAAAGGTATAACTGATTTCTAGCATCTCTGCTTCAACCACATGAGAAAAGAATTGAAAAAAAAAATAATGCAGTTGAAGAATCCAAGATAAAATGTATTATTAGTCTTCTCACTAACGAGTAACCACACATAGGCACTTGTATTATGCATGTATGTTTAGAGTAACCATAAACAATTCAGTATCGCGGTGTACACTAGATGGGGAAAAGAGAATGCAAACTTCAAGGAAAAAACGTACCTTGGACGAGAGGTAGAAAGAAGATGGATGACGCGGTGTATCTCCCAGGGTCATGGATATATAAGCAAACATTACAATATAGCTCACCTAATAACATGTTGGAGAAGATATTTATTGTATATTCAAATAAAAGCACATTTTTATGAAGCCAAAACCAAACTAGTTAGTTCATTTACTTATACACAACACAAATAACATTGAAATGAAAGAAACAGAAATTTCTTACGAGTATTGTTATGACATCTGCAGTGCTTTCTCTCTTTAATTCTTCCTCAATCGAACTTTCAGATGAAAATGACAATGTAAGATTGCTAGATTGCACCATTGGCAGCAATTCCTCCTTGCAAATGTAAAATTGGTTCAAAATGAGTATGGGCAAGGAATGAGAAGAATAGACAGATAGTAATACACTTAGCATTACAACAGTAGCACGCTGATACATTTAGGTGTAAGAGTTAGGACTACTTAAATTTATTAGACTAGGAGCAAATTGGATTATTACACTTAATCCCGGGCATTTTTATCAGCCTTTTGGTTGATCAGAGTAGATATTAAGTCACACATAAAACTCCTACATCTTGGTCATCCTTAGGTTGTTTCTCCAGAGTCACACTAGTTTGGTGACTTGTTTGCAGGGACGTTAACCAATCAAAATTGTTACAGTTATTTTTGTTGTTTATGTCGGACTGAATAACCAATCTAGTGTTTAATTGATCCTTATCTGAAAATAAGTTGCCAAAAAAGCTCCTCAACAAAAAGTCACCTTTGTTTCTTAAGTTGATTATGAGGATTGTCTTTCACGTGAAATATACTACCTAAGATGACATACAATTTTATTTAAATAATTAAGAACACAACAACATAAGATTTATGGAGAGATGTCAAAAATATAAAGTAAAATAAAATGCTGATTTCATGAATCTAAGCCACACAAGAATTAATAACTGCAATATATATATTTACTATTCATACCTTAGCTAACTGAATGAAAGCCTTTTCCCAGGCTATTGCCTTCCCGTTCTCATCTCCAACTTTTGTAATTGCATTATTGACAGGGTACGTGATAACAAATGCAGAAGCCTGGAATAGGATAATAAGCATAGCAGTAATGCATAAACAGACACCCATGCCAAAAGTCAAGATTCTTACCTCAGAATAATTGTTTCCAGAAAACCCTCCCAAGGCTGTAGTAGGCTCAAGGGGAGCCTTAAATGCACTAAAGCATGTTTCTGTAGAAGTGTAATGCTGAAAACAATAATTAAAATAATTAGAACCAATATATATCCAATAGACAGAGAAATCGCAATGACACTTCTAAGTCTTATTAAACACAAGCCATGAGATAAATACATCATAATGTATAAGAAGTGATAATGTATAGAAGCACCAACGCAAAATTACACATTCAATGCATTTGATGCAATAGGCTATGCTGTCTACAAAGAAAAAAAAATGAAAAAGCAGGCATTCCAGCCACACCTATGCAAACATTTCAACTTGAATTAAATATATTTATTGGAATTTAGCGTCTCTCAAGACATTATTAATTTTTTTTTATATAATTGTCTGCTCATAAAGTAGTCTGCTTTAAATTAAACTCTTCTGAATAACAAAACTAAAATAATCTATAATCAGATTACAGAAGTTTACCTGAAAACAATACTCAGCATGCTCAACACCGCCATAGTTGTCATAATTGTCAGCATCCATTTGAAAATACTATCATAACAAAAAAAATGAGAAAAAAGGAAATCATATTAAGGCTTCTATTTATGCCCAAAAAAGAATAGTAAATTGAAATAGAACTGAATAAGAACAGCCTGTTGGTTGCACTACTTACAGATAATAGAAGCCAAGTAACTAATTATTTGCAATAAACAATCCAAAAGTACTACAGGAATAATTTGGAAAGTAGGGATTTGGACCTGCAAAATGCTTTGAGTGGCACAATCCTCGCCTAAAGGCTTCAAGCAAATGTCACTGAGAGATACTAACGAACCAGAATAATTTGCACGAATTCCATCAACCTGTCAGAATATTGAAATGTAAACATATTTTGTAAATTTTGTAATAAAGAAGGTCCCGCTAAGCTTACAACAGCTCCATTCAAATTCTAGTAAGTGAAAGGAACTGAAAATCAAAGCACCTTTTCCTGTATTTCAAAAAGCAATCCAATATTTTCTTCTGTTATGATACTTGGTGACTTGCCATTCCTAGATTCCGGGATTGTCGCTATTATGAGCTGATACACACAAGAGGGAACATAATGAAAACATTAAAACAGAAACTATGGTTGACATCATACTCTTCACCAAGACATGTTTGGATAGAGTGGGAAAACTTTCTTGGAAATTGGAAGACATTGAAAAGAATGGGATACTAAAAATTGCATCAGCATCAATACCAATATTTAATACAATAAAAAAATCAAGAAGTGTTATTTGATAAATAACTAGAACAGATGTATTGATATATGCTGAGATATTTTATCTGAGACTGATAGAGTATATGACAGAATATACGTAAAATACATGTTTGTATTTTTGCTAAGTGCTGTACTCAACTACAGTTAGCTGTTAGTCTCATTTTTCTTTACTTATAACAGTTAGTCAACTGATTAGTTAGTTATTCTGTGTTGTGGCTTCTTCAAGAAGCTTCCCCTTATCTGTAATATATAAATACTGCTTCTCTACTGAGATCAGCAACTTCTCAATAAACAGAATAACCAGCTTTTTCTTCTCTCTGAATTCTCTCTCAATATCTCTCACCTAAGAACTTCTACACAGTCATACTGATGTCCACAGTCCATCTATGAAGTGTCTGGCATTCAATGGTTCGTATCGTTCATTGATGATTGTACGTGGCTACGTAGACATTCCTTCTTAAACACAAGTCTAAAGTAATTACTATTTTCCAAAGAATGTTCCATAAATATTCAGGGGAGAGGGTGTTCTCACAACAACATATCTTATTAAATGATTACCCTCCCAAGTCTGGTGTTTTAAGAACCATATGGAAGTTTTCTCGCCTATCTATACTGATTGGTCCACTACTAATAATCTTACTCCAAGGGATTTTGGGTGATAAGAATTTCATATTAATGGGTACATCTCATTTGTTCATGTTCATAGTCAAGACAGTAAAACTTAATCCTAGAGCCCTAATATGTGTTTTTATTGGCTACTCTTACTCAAAGGGATAGAAATGTTATCATTCTCCCTCTAAAAAATTCTGTTTATAAGGATGTAACCTTTCATGAGACCATGCTTACTTCAAACAACCTTATCTTCAGAGAAAGAATTTACAAGAAGACATGATAAAGAAACTCAACTTGAAATTCTTGTACTTCATAGCCTTGAGTCTACTTATTACCTTTATTTATTTTCCTTTGTTTTTGTGGTCTTTTTACATTAAAGAGGATTGATTATCCTTCAAACAAAAGGGCAGTCAAAGCCAAAGATGCAAATGAGCATGCATGCTAAATAACCCTTTTGCATAAGAGGTAGCTTAGATTTCAGTAACTAGACCACATGCATGGAATTTCGAGACCAAAAAAAGGAAAACAAATTATACACAAACTGAAACCTGTTCAATTCTGTAGAATGGAGCGAGGTGGGTATCAAAAAATTCTTTCTCTTCAGCTGCCTTACTCCCAGGACCTACCCATAACTGCAACAGAAAGGCAAAGAAAATAAAAAAAATGAGCATATATATATATATGTGTGTGTGTGTGTGTGTGTGTGTGTGTGTGTATAGATACACACACACACAAACACACACACACACACACACACACACACACACACACACACACACATATATATATATGTTTTTAAAACTTATTAGTTCACCTCTTTTTAAAACTTATTAACTTTTTGTTGTGTTGGGAAGGGGGGATTAAAGAAGAACTATTATTGAAGAGGCGGCAAGAACAAGCTACAAATTTAGAGAATAAATGTCCCCCAGCAAGTAAAAGAACATGAAAACAAAAACAAAATAATTTCAATGGATAGTCATTATCCTATCTTAAACTTAGAATATTGGGAACTATATAAAATTCAGGAATTCATGCCCAGATAAAAAAAAAGTAACAGACCAAGAAGAAAATTTTTTGCATGAAGTTACAGAAGCAAATCCAAATTGCACACTGGGGAGAAGCTACAGATGAAAATATGGTACCTTCTCTGGCCGGGTCTCCACCTCAAAACGAAGAAGACCCAAAGAAAGCAAAACAACAATAGCCAACGAGGAACAAAGCACGATTGTGGGTTTTCTAGCAACCCATCTTCCATATGTTCTGAATGCAAAAACAAAATCAAAGATTATGAAATTGTAAACCTAGCAAGAGCTGCTAGAGCCACTGACCTGTAAAAGTTGGACAGGCATCCTTGAACAAATGAAAACTGCACCACATTCTGCCCTTGAGGATCTCTCAGTTGCACCTTTTATTTGTCAAAACAAAGTCAATAATATCATGGTGAGTAATACACATATTATAAATCATTTAACCCTTTAACACATTCATTTCACTTCACCTAACAACTTAAGCTTTTGAGACAGTTGGTTTAGACAACAACAACAACAACAATGACAATAATAATATAATAATAATAAAAGCAAGAAGAAGAACAGAAATCTTCCTTCTGCATCCCAAACATGACAGATTGATACAAACAATCTTTTGCACATACCTCTTCAGGATGAGTTCCATCCTTTTGGAGGTTAGCAAAACTGCTCCCTTCACCAACCATATCATTCAACAATGGTTCCGCATTGGGTCCAAGTCTCCTCCTTCCTCTTGTCCTTTGCACCAATGCCCACCCAAACAACACGAAAACCAATACAATGTACAAGATAGCCAATGAAAACTCCACACACCTCACCTGCAGGTATCATCACACAAAACCAGTTTAACATGTACCAAAAGCTGAAAGACAGTTTTTCACTAGACATTCAAATATTTGACAAAATCAATAAGGCATTACTTTAAGAAAGAAAAAAGACACTGAATTTTGAGTCATAAAGCAAATGAAAATTACTCAAAAAAAGGATCAGTCTCTATTGTTTCAACCTTTAGAGATCCAATTCTAATGGAGCAGGGATCTTTTCTGGGTGGAGCAGGATCTGGATCCGAGCAAACAGGTGATGAAGGACAGTCACCACAAGAGCAGCCCAGCGAAGTGTCATTACATGAATATACAGATGCATTCATAAGTGTCATAGGAGATGGGTCAAGAATGGATGTCTTAAAATGTATAGAATAAGGAGAACCAGGAAAACCAGGAGGAACTTTCTGACCAAGAAATTCAAAGAACTCTGCCAATGATAATCAGAAACAAAACCCATTAGCAGATAAATGGAGCAGACATAATACATGCAGATAAAGGAAGAAATATTCTAATGATATGCAAAACATAATGTCAGAAGAAGCTGCTTAGAACCAAATAGGAACAAGAAAAAAGTTTGTCTGCAGCTACTTAGGTAGATCTTTAGTATTTTTTTCATGGTTAGACCTTTATATCCGCAGTCTACCTCAGAAGCACAGATATGGCATGCAAGCAGCAAACTAACATAAGGTTAACTCCCAATCTTCCCATTTATTGTTAAGTAAAACTAAATAAATATCCATCCCCAAATTATAAACATACATGCACAATGAACAATATCAATATAAGAGGGGGAGAATCATTCTAATTGAACTGATAAAATCACTTGATAACAGAGTTCATATATTTCATACAATAAATCGACCCTTGTTATAATGGATCACCTTGAAAATTGGTAGCTCCAGCCCCAACAAAATCCATGGCCCTGGTATTCATTGTCCCAAACTTTACATCCTTACATGATTCATATAGACCTTCTCCAAAAGTTTCACTTATGTAAAAATCAATGCCATCCACAGTCATATTACCATTAACCTGAAATGAACACATGATGATCAATATGAAAGTAATTTAAGTCCGGAGAGTGAATTTATTTATAAGACTACATTAAATGGAAAATGGATTGTTGTTTGTCCACAAATGAGTAGCATGAGTGGTGACGCATCATTGCAGTATTTGTCCAGGACTAGTCAAAAGGGCTAGTGCACGGTCAGCACATCTGGGCACTGAGGCTGCAGGGTGTAGTAGGACGTTAGGATCTAATTGCAGGGTATGGGACTTGAGTCCCACATTAGAAGTATGGGATTCTAGTGTGGGATTCTAGTATGGGACTTGAGTCCTACAGCTAGCTTTTGAGGTGTGGTTTGCCTGAGATTCTTATCATAATATTAGCAAATAACTACACAAAAAGCATCAAGTCATTACATTCTTTCAAACTTTTTTTAATGAGGATTGAGGAAAGATTGATTAGTTATAGGAGCAATGAAGCATGGTTAGAAACTATAACTAAACATACACAGTTCAACAATACCAAGGTAAGCTAAGCAACATTGCAAGTTTACTGAACTCTAACATATTTCACACCTGAATAAGCAATTAGAACTTAGAAGAACAACTAAAGTTTTCAATTATGATTTCATTAATAGATACCAGAATTCAGCTATTTTATTTTGTTGTATTTTTCAATTTTAACATCCACCTGGAGGGGATCTACTGTCATAAGAAAAGCATAAGCCCACACTGAGGATAAATGCCTATCTAGGGATTAATGGTTTTTTTTTATCATCTCCAGGGACTACATATTTTCCCTTCATTTGGCTTTATCATAATCTCAGAAGTATCCACAACATAATATGCAATGAAGCTAAATATACATAAATAATTGCATCAAAGGGAATACTGATCTGGTGAATGACCAGAAGTTTTACTCCGACACCGTTCAGTATTATAGATATTCTGGAACCTCAAAAACAGCATCCCCAAACCATAAATACTAACAAACATGCAGCTAAAAGAAAAACAAATGTAAAAGTAGAATAATTACTTTAAAAAGATATATATGCCTAGAAGCACTGAACACATTCTTGTAACCATAAAAGGGCCAACCAAAAACTTTAAAAAAATAGTGTCAGTACAAGTACAACACAAATTCAGAGAAGGAAATGTCTCACCTCAGAAATAGAAGTCACATTGATGAATAAACTTTGATTAGGAGAGCAAGAAAGCTCACAAAAAAGATTTAGAAAATTTCTCAAGCATGCTGGACAGCCCACTAGAATTGGTACAGCCTGCAAGATACAATAAGTTTGTGTTACTTCATAATAAAAAAAAGTGTTTCTCTGTCAACAGAAAAAGGTTATATCACAAACAAAGTTATTTAATTAAGAGAAATCTAATGCAAGTGACAACAACCAAAATATCATTCAGCGCATGCATCTATTGAATGTCACATTTAATGAAGACAAATGAGTTACCCACCTAAAATTAGAGACTTAAACAAAAGAGGGAGGAGAGTTAAAGGCTGAGAATTTAAATGATTAGGAAAAAGAAGAGACAGGGAAGGTATATAGAATAAGAACTTGCCTGTTGAACCTGCTCTCTTAGTATGCCAAACTGATCCGCCGTGCAACAAACATTTCCAGTTATTGTGGGACACAAACTTTGAATTTTGGCAGACAGTAGGTCATCAGGCTGGAATTGGAAAGTAAAGCAGATAATAGTTAAATTTGGAACAGGATGATGATGATGATGTTGGTGATAATGATGATAACGATACGGAAATGGCATTAAGTAAATAAGAGATGGTTTACCTTGACAGAAGGGGAAGCATAAGGGCAATTGAGGGCCTTGCCATCACTGCGTTGAGCACATATATCATACATTGCGCAGTATTCTTCAGAGTGCTTAGCCCTAAGAGAAGAGAAACAATTAATACAAATATGAATGATGAAGAAGATGATGAGATTTAGGCATAGGTAGGTACCTATATGTTTGATGTTGTGAGGCAGCAGTGAGGGAAAGCGAAGAGAGTAAAAGTACCTACATAAACAAGGTAGTCCAAGTTCAAGTCAACAACGAATTGATCCATCAAATAAACAATCAGGAATGAGCTATTTGCCTGTAATAGAAAGCAAACGGAGAAGATGATATCCATCTTGTTGTTCGGTCGAGAGAGATTCTAAAACCAACCAACTCTGTACTAACTAGTTAACGAGTATTCGCTATTTGGTTGTTTTGCTTTGCTTCTTCATATATCTCATAAATTCTTCTCTTCAAAACGCAGCTTACTACTTATAACCACTCCAGTTCTTCAACGTGGACCCTTTTCTTTTTTAATATTGCCAAAAACTACCATCAGATTTTTATGTTTTCGGGACAATTAATTATAAAATTTCGCACAATCACTTGATACATTTGTTATTTTTTTAATTATTAATTAATCTGTGTTATTTTATTCTATAATTCCTGAATTTTCTTTAAATTCGTGTGTAATTCCTGTACTTCGATGATGAGTAATTTTTACATATAATTAAACAAAATTGAAGTATATTTTAAATTGAATTATAATTTATATGATTACAATAAAAAAATTATTGTGTTAATTTAGATTTTTTACTGTCTTAAATTTTATATTTGGAAAATTTTATTGAATATTTACCATGATCACCAAAATCGTAAATTTAAATATGTGAGTAAATATCTACAATAAATCGTTTAAAAAGGAAACACTATGGACACTTTATTTTTTTTTAAGTTTATTTATAAATGTGTGAATAATTGATAGTTTATATTTTTAATACTTTCGTTATTTGTTATGTATGTGTATGTAACGTATTTTCCAAAGTGGGTTGTTTGATTTAAAGAAATCCTAATACTTTTATATAGTTAACTAAAAATAGTCTAATATAAAATTAATAATCTAAATTTAGTATGATAAAAAATAACTATCAAATTTAATTTTTGTTTTTGGAATGACAAATATAAGTTCATCATTAATGATTGATTTTGAATTTGATTAACTTTTACAGTATTATTATTCTTTTTGAAATTATAAAATAATAAAATATTTTAGAATCGTTCGTGCTACCACTTGTAAAAGGTCACAAGCTTGACGGCTACATATATGAGTATATGACACTCAATAATTACCTAAGGAATTGATCACTTTTAAGATGGGTAATCCAGAGGTTACAATCCAACTACTACATACCAACTTTGAAATGAGGAATTCAACCTTGTTGGAACACACTCCAGTTCTAAAATCAAACTTATTCAAACCTAAATTTGATAGGATTAGGAAAAAATGATTGAAGATGGAGGAATATTTGGAGAAGATGAAAGAGATAATACATACTTTAGCTCTAGTTGTTAACTAAATCTTAAAACTTCATACCGTCTCAAGCCAAGACCGTGAATATAATCTGTGTGTCAGCTCTCTGACATGGTTCAATTGACTAGGTGAAAACGCAAGCTCAATTGCTTAGTTTTGACAATGCATCAGAACATATCAATAAACACCTTACCATTACTGCATATTTGATAAAAAAAAAATACACTATTGAGCTTTCGAATAGCAGAAATCATAAAAGAATGGTGGATCTAATTATAGAGCTTATGTACCACCTATCATTGTGCAGAATGATGATTGGTATTTTGACATAGGAGCTAGCAATTATGTTATACATGATCCACACAAATTTTCCAGATAATCGATGTTCATATAAAACCTAAAATCACAAAAGAAGAAAAAATGCGTATTCCTTAACTGACAGAGGATATTGTTATCGATGTTCACGTAAAAACTTCAAATGTTAAGGATTTTATGTACTTATCTAATATCACACACAAAAAACGTGTATTTCTCACTTGAATATTGATATAATTGATTGTAAAAAAAAAAAAAAAAAATCCACACAGACTAGGAATCTTCAACGCATATATTTCACTTGGAGAATTCAACATCTTAAACGGGAAATTCACAAAATTGGACATTTATGAATAACTGGAGAACAGATGACCTGATAAACCCAGCAATCACTAGAACAAACTCTGCTAATATCTTAAAATGAGTCATAGACCTCTAACCCAACAAAATTAGCTAGTAAAGTGAAGATATATCTCTAGTCAGTAAAAGATTTCCAACAGTCACAATCATGAATCTGATACAAAGGTGCTAGCCATAGCTGTTAGCCAAAGCTGCAGATGCAAGTTGCAACTAATCATTGTTTCTGGATTCTTGTTTGTTTCACCAGTTTATATATATATATATATATATGTAAACAATCACATTGTACCAAGATAGACATGTGAATTTTAATGCAAACACTAATGAGATGCAGACCTGTCCATATCTGTTTAGCAAAACACAAATGATAACATTTACTCTTTACACTAATACACATGATTAACCCTACGAATGTGTTTGACTCCAAGAAATACATATATGTAATGAAGAAGTGGCAAAGTGTTGAATGGAGAGAGAAATAACACAAGCAAGGGATTAGTAACTAGTGTCCTGACGTGGAGATCGGTGGTGCACAGCCTGGTGAGCTTGACGGGTATGAGTAGAGCGGAATTTGGGTTCGGCAGGTTTCTCATTGGCAGTTTGAATTCGTTCCAAACTCTCCAAAACTTCCTTCATTGATGGTCGCTGTTTTTGCTCAGATGCAATACATTTCAAAGCAAGCTGAGCTATACGAAATGCAGCTTTGGATGGATATTTCCCTTCCAATCGAGAATCCATAATGCTGTTCAATTTTCTTCTTTCATGCAAGTATGGTTTCACCCACTCCGTTAGACTATGTTGCCCACTTGGACGATTCGGATCAAGTGCTCGTAACCCTGTTAGTATCTCAATTAAAACCACTCCAAACCCGTACACATCACTCTTCACATATAGATGCCCTGCATAATAAACCAACCAACAATAAACATTTCAACCAAGCTACACAAATACTTACTTGCATCTCACAGTTGGACAAAATAACACGGCAAACTTTAAATTCAATTACCTGTGGCCACATACTCAGGAGCCGCATAACCGTATGTGCCCATTACCCTTGTTGTCACATGGGATTGACTAGCTGAAGGACCCAGTTTTGCCAACCCAAAGTCTGATATCTTTGCGTTATAGGACTGCATAGCATAACACGTAAATTAATTTAACTATTTTTCTTTTGTATATTGAAAATGGTAGATAGAAAATAGGGAAAAACATTCATGCTGGTAACATGGCAACAGCAAATATATGTGTGTGTGTGTGTGTGTGCATTTATTTATTTGCTAATAAGTTAAGTGTAGGTGCCCCGGAACTGACCCCATCAAGCAATATATTGGAGGCCTTGAAATCTCTGTAAATGACTTTCTCGGATGTATGCAAGAATGCAAGCCCACGAGCTGCTCCAATTGCTATCTTTAGCCTGATGTCCCAAGGAAGTGGTTGAACAGCAGAACCCCCTACAGTGATATTTAATTTTAATTTGCTATTTAATTCCATGTTTGAACTTATAATACACTTGCCAAGACAATGGTATTTAATTAAACACTCACTTCCAAATAGATGGTTTTCCAAACTGCCCTTTTGCATGAATTCATAGACGAGAAGAAGTTCTGTTTCCTCCAAACAGTATCCCAACAGCTTAACAAGATTAGGATGAGAAAGGCGTCCTAGAAAATTTACTTCCGACTGCATCACATGAATGAAACATTAGTTTAACAGCAATTTATAAGTCTTGATGAAATACGTAACAAAATAAGAGGAGAGAGCTGGGGCAACAACTCAATGCCTTTATTTAACATAAGATGAAATTCCAGAAACAACATTCATCAACTCCCTTAAATCAGCACTTGAGCTACTTTTCTGTGAACAATGCTACCCATACGGTGCCATGGGAGGGAGAAACAGGGATATTTCCTGATTTGAGATCTTAAGAGTTTTGTTTAGCAATGCAGTTAGTTGTCATATGCTCATTCTGATGCTACACTTTGTTTAGCTTTCATATATTTAATTCTAGTTCCAAAAAGAGAATGAATTTGCTTGAATCTGAGCTGGAGAAGGTGGCAGAACCAAAAAGTTCTCGGCGCAACCAGTAGATGAATAAAATTATTTAGTCTTCCCATGTGTTATGCATTAAGTAATGATGAATCCAGCATGCAAAGTGCTAACGGAAGATATAATTAGGAATAAAGTAGAAGGGGTTTGATGATGGAGATGTAGGATTACCTGCCACTCCTCAATTCCTTGTAAGCTTTCAGAGTTCAATTTTTTGACGGCTATGACAGTTCCGCTTCCACCTTTTGAGGTGGCCTTTTCTTCAAGCCAACCCTTGAAGACTTTTCCAAAACCTCCCTCCCCAAGCACAGTATCAGCTCTGAAATTCCTGGTTGCAGCCTTCAACTCGACAAAAGTGAAGATCCTCAAATTAGAGGTAGGTAAGATCTGTCCATTTGGACAAGGTTGATCACCACTTGACACCGAGAACTTGCTATTTATGGAGCTGCTACCACTCCCAGAAGAAGTGGTAATAGTAGTAGTAGTAGTATAGCTACTGCTTATCGTCTGAGATGTCGCCGGTGTAGCTACATAATCAAGAAGGAAACTTTAAAAGTTAAATGAAATACATGAAAAGTCAAAAGAATTGAGTGAGTTGAGACCAAAAAGGCAAAGAACAAACCTGTACTAAGGTTACCGGTTGAAGTTGGTGTTGGTGTTGGATTCTGAGGTGGAGAACCCCAGCAGTTTCCCATTTGAACCTGTACGTTCAAGAGACAAGAATTTTGAGGTTGCTCTCGTTTTACAAGTTGAACTCTGATCAAAATGAATCAAACCATTCTTCTTCAACTCTCTTGCTTTCTTGCCTTTGGTCTTCTTCTTCCTTTTTTTTTTTTTTTTTATTTTTTAAATTAAGCTTTTATTTGGTTTCAATAATTGAAATTAGCTTTGGTATAGGATATGCATAAGGTACAGATAAAAGCAAAGCAAAACTTTAATAATTGTTATGTTGTTGACATAAATAGTCATATAGACTCAGTCAGACCGGTTCTTAGGTAAGGTAATTGCTGACAGCCTTCACTCTTTGCCAATTACCATTATCCAAGTCAACTTTCCTGCCCTGCCGTGGGAACTGGGATCATTAAATATACCATTTTGTCAATTCACAACAAACACAATTTAATGATAAAATATCAACCAACTCTATTCAAAGAAATCGGACGAAGACTTGTCTCAACCGTCTTTTTTTTTTTTTTCTTTCTCTTTTTATAAAATCATGCTTGATATTTACACAATTAAGATATAAATTACAACGTATAGACCAATAGAACAAAAGAATAAAATAGGACAATTATTATAAAATTGAATATAATGTGGTATTAAGAATTTTCAATGTCCCGCGTTTAGTGTGCATGAAGTCATATACCTAAAAATGTTTGACCGGAAACTTTCACTCCTCACCGTGCGTTGTGCAACGAGTGTGAAACCTTTGGTGCCGTTGAATAAAAATATAGACTAGCAAGTTCATGATATTAACGCTCAATTTTCTATACTTTTTTTAATTAACACAAGTTTAAGTGCGAGTTTTCAACGGGTCATACATGAATTCGATTACTTAGTTTTCACTTGAATCCACGTTATTCAAGTGTTATGAAGAAAAATAATTAATTAATTTACAACCTAGGGATGCCCGTGTTGTTATTATTATTATTGGCCTCGTGTATCATTTTGTTCTCGTTACACGGAAAAGAATGAATCTATTTTAAAGATAAAAAACATATTTAGTGGTCAAGACATAGTGTCGTTCTCTCGTTACTTCTTATGTATTTCTTTAGATTTAATTCTCCGGTAGTTCTATAATTTTATAAATTTTACATTTTCATCTTACAGTTTGTAAATATTTATTTTAATCCTTATATTTTATAATTTGATGCTATGTATAAGGTCTTAGGTTTAATATTTGATACTACCGTTGTTAGAAAAAATAAATAATAAAGACAAGTTTAAAATCAAAACCTTTTACATCTTTGATACTACCTTTTTTTTTAATGATATCCCCCTCCCCCTTTTCTGTATTTTGAATGCAATTTCTGCATATGTTTAATTTCTTTCAAAAGAACAATTGCTCGTGCATTTCCTGGCCAAAAGCCAATGGCTGATAAAATTATCTTTTAAGTGATAATCCTATAATTTTATATTGCAATCTTTTTTCCCTTCTCTGTACAGTCTTTCTACGTGCAGAATGGAATGAAATGAATGATCTAATTAGCAACGATGTTTTTTTGTTCTAGTGATAAAAAAAAAAAAAAAAACCAATTGATTTGAAGACATTTCTATGTTGATTAACCCATCAGATAACTTCAAATAATTTTTACTTATTTTTTAAAGACTTTTACATTCATTCTTAGAATCGAGAAATTATTTTTTTTAAAAATTTAATCCTTACTTAAAAATATTATATTCTCCACATTTATAATAACTATTTTCATTATCATAATAATTATTACTATCATCATTTATATCTATTACCAACACTATTATCATTTTTATAAATATTACTATTATCATCTTACTAATAATGTCATTATTGTCAATGTCATTTCTGTTCATTTTAGTTTATTATCACTGCTATTATAGTTACTATAATTAGTATTTTAATTTATTATCACTATTATTACTTACTACTTATCACTTTATAGCACCACAATAATGTCATCTCAATCCCTAATATTATTATAATTATTATTATTATTATTAATTATTATTTTCAATAGACTAGCATTGTTTTATCACCCTCACACATCACTGTTATAAATGTTGTTGTCTATCATTATTATCACGGACAGTAATTGCATTATTATTATTATTGAGATTATAAAATGGGTTAAGTTTAATTTTTTTTATTTGGCATGTGTTTTTTACTCATTAAAACAAGAATATCTACTCATTTATTTTAATACATTAATTTATCATGCTAACTAATAAATAATAATAATATTATTATATCCCTATCACCCATATTAACGTCACCGCTGTAACAAAATATTCTTAAATTAATTTTTAATAAGATAAAAGTATTTTAGTATAAGTTTGCTTTAGAACTTAAAATTGAAAAAAAAAATCAAAATTAAAAGTTAAAAATTAACAATCGATTTGCCGTTACAAAAATTTCAAAACTCAAAATTTAAAACCTCCCGAAATGGGCCTAAATTTCTAAATGTATATTAATTTGTTTGATAAAATAACAACGAGAGTACTTGGTACAGTGGTAGTAATAATTTGCACAAGAATTGTACACAAACAGTGAATTCATGATTTCCATTAAATTTTGGAAACCTATTCACGTGTTTTTTATACTATCTAACACTCCACATTGCACAAATACTAAAATTACTCTTTCAACGAAACCATCCGTCTCTCTCATTACTCGTAAAAATTCTCTTTCTGACTGTATGTATATTATGAAATTAATTAATAATCTATTTTAACTTTATAACTCAATTTGATGATTAAAAAGTTACAAATTAACGTATTAAATTAAAAATATTTATTAAAAAGTTTATAATTTGTTTTTGGTACATAATATCACTTTTTTGGTTAAGAAAATAATGATTTATAGTATGATTTAGGATATACTTAATAAAGAAAAAAGAAATTCTGAGGAAAGAAATAGAGAGTAGAGAAAAGAAACAGGTGAGAAATAAATTTTTATATGATTTAGAGTATATGTGTTAGCTTAATTATGAGATAAAATATGTGGGATTAAAATGTGTAATTAAGAAAATAAAAAATAATCATTAAACACAAATTGAAACTATTTATCACAATTAAAATGTATAATTTATTTAGTACAAATTTTAATTACGTAAAATAAATGCATATAAAAGTTAGTAATTAAAAGAGAAACACAGTTGGCCCCCAGAAATGTGATGAGAGAGTGGTATTTTTGAAATATGGTAAGAAAAGAGTATTAAAATTGTCCGTTGGGCGAAAAATGAGAATCGAGGGATGATCTGTGATGTTGTTGTTGGTTTCGGAGAGTGTTGATTGGATTTGATTCAAAGCACAAGAGACGAAGGCAACCAAACTGCAAATCAACCTGTTAATCAAAATCAATCTTCAAATCCTGATTGGGATGTTTGTTTATTCAGATTTTGTGAATCACAGATGAATCAATCGTTTGCAATTTACATGGTGTTGTGATCTGCAAAGGCAAAGTGTTAAAAGTGTGGAATCAATTGAAATCAGGCGGTGCTGCTGAATTGTGCAATGGCATCGCCAGCGCCTAATGTCGATCTCTTCGATGCTTATTTTCGACGCGCCGATTTGGATCGAGACGGCCGTATCAGCGGCGCCGAAGCCGTCTCCTTCTTCCAAGGCTCCGGTTTACCCAAGCACGTCCTTGCGCAGGTCTCTCTCTCTCTCTCACACACACTCACTCTCTTATTCTCAATTTCTCTGCTTATCATTTACTTTACTTGTTGCCATTATCAACTGCCACTTAGCATTGTTTTGAAGGATTAATTAGGCACTGCTTAAGAAAACAAATCCGTTCATCTAAATGCTTGATACTTCAGAAATCATACTTACCTGTCTTGTTGTGTGTTTGGTCTGCAGATTTGGGCATTTGCAAATCAAAGCCAAAGTGGTTTCCTTGGCAGGGCAGAGTTTTACAATGCCCTTAAGCTTGTTACTGTGGCACAAAGTAAGCGGGAACTAACTCCCGAAATGGTAAAAGCAGCATTGTATGGCCCTGCTGCATCTAAAATTCCTGCACCTCAAATTAATTTCAGTGCCACAGTTTCAACACCTGCTCCTGCACCTACACCTGCACCTGCACCTACACCACAGATTGCCCCTGTTAGTCCTTTATCCCACCAAAATGTTGGACCAAGGGGGGCAGTTCCAAATTTGAGCAGTAACCAGCAAAACCTTCCTTCTCAGGGAAGTCCGTTAGTGAGGCCACCTGCTTCTAATATAGCACCTGTTGTTGCCACTCCAGGAATGGCTGTTGTCGGTGCTCGCCCTGAAACCCCCAGCATTTCAAGTTATGGGTCAACTGGCAAGTTGAGTGGAGCTCCAGAAGTGACGTCCTCTCAAATAACAGTTAGAGCAAGTAGTCCCCCATCAACGCTGGAGGGGTTTGGGCTTGCAACCTCTGGATCAAATGTGGCACGGCCACCTGGTCAGTATCCTGCCTCCGGTGTAAAGTCATCAGATCAAATGTTTGCAGATTCTAAATCCGTCAGTACTTCTGTTAATGGTAGTGCTTCTGATTCATTTTTTGGAGGAGATATGTTCTCAGCTAGTTCATTTCAGCCAAAGCAAGTTTCTTCTCCACAGGGATTTTCTTCTGGGAGTTCAGTGCTCTCATCAGCAATTGTTCCTGTATCTGGAGGGAACCAGAATTCTATTAGGACTAGTACCCCTGATTCCTTTCAGGGCTCACTTACAACCCAGCCTGTTGTTGCACAGCTTCAGCAAGCCCAGCCAGTTGTCAAACAGGACCATCAGGCCTCAGTCCAGACACATAATGTGCTGAATTCATCTGGACTTCAAGGAAGATTGCAAGATTCTGCTTCCAGTCAGCCCCAATCTCCATGGCCAAGAATGACTCAAACTGATGTTCAGAAATACACAAAAGTATTCATGGAAGTAGACACAGATAGAGATGGGAAAATCACTGGGGAACAAGCGCGGAACTTGTTTCTTAGTTGGAGATTACCAAGAGGTATATTTCTTCTACTTCCTTTCCTTTTTGCTTCAAAGTCGACTTAAAATGCTAGCTTTACTTTTCTACTTCTCAGGTGCTGTAGGTCTACATCCCATAGGAAATCAACTTAAATATGATTAAGTACACATATTGCAGAGCTAGGTTGCATTTCATAGCATTTGCTTTTGTGTGTGTGTGTGTGTGTGTGTGATAGGTCTGGTGGGAGGGTTCTGATTAGTTTTCACGTCCTCTATATATATTGCTTTTCAATGGCTAGCTAATTTCCTGAACATTATGTGTATGCCATGTTTTATATTTTTCAGAGGTTTTAAAGCAGGTCTGGGACTTATCCGATCAAGATAATGATAGCATGCTTTCTCTCAGGGAGTTTTGTATTGCATTGTACCTAATGGAGCGACACAGGGAAGGACGTGTTCTTCCAAGAGTGCTTCCAAGTAACATTGTGCTTGATTTGCCAACTACTGGCCAACCTGCTGCTCCCTACGGTGCTGCAGTCCCTTACGGAAATCCATCAGGTGTGCCAACGAATTAGCATTCAGACAAATGAAAAATTTATATTTTTATCTTATTTTTGTGTCTCTGACCCCTTTTATCTTTCGAAGGTTTTCAGCAACAAGGGATGAGTGGTTCTGGAGCTCGACAAGTGAACCCTGCTGCAGGTCGGCCACCGAGGCCAGCTGCTGTCTCTCAACCTGATGAAGGACCTCAGGACAAGCCAAAGAAATCTAGAGTTCCAGTCTTGGAGAAGCACTTCATAAATCAGCTTGGTTCAGATGAGCAAAATTCAATTAATTCAAAGTTTCAGGAAGCAACAGAAGCTGATAAGAAGGTACCTATTTTTTATTTACTTATTATTTGCATCAATTCTATTCTTACACCTTTTATTTATAGGGCTAAATGTCATGCAATCTACTTTAATCATCACTGCCTTCAGCAATTTTCTTTACACATCTATACCACCCGAGAAACTTTCTGTTATTTTTTCCTTAAAGATGTCACACAATATCTCCTCACATACAATCATTCCCTACTCTGTTCTTTTTTGCGTGGTCACACTTCAATCTTAAGATTCTCAATAATCTGAAATTTTTTTATTCACTTTTTTCTCTTGTCCCTTTAAAGCCTAACATTCACTATCATGAAATATAATTAATTATATAGCAGTGTGATAAAACTTCCCGTTGAGCTTTGTAGGTTCTTTGCGATCGCAAATAGCCCTTGATACCTTTCTTAACATTAACTACTGAGCTTGCAATGCATATGCTTTGTCTAATTTTACTCATGCAAAAACTCTTTGATTTTAGTGTCTGTCTTCAAAGCTTAAGTTTAAAGTTGACCTTTTTTCCCTTGATTCTTTACTCAAAATTATATCATATACAAAAAAAAATTGCATTTAGGGATAATCTATATATATTCCTGGTAAGCACATCCAATACTAAATTAAATAAGAATTTAAGGCTGCCTTGATATAAATCTACATGGATCACACGATGCCATCTGACATGGTTAAAAGTTAAAGCTTTAGGATGTTTAAAATTATTTGTTGATGACACTAAAAGTTGTAGAAAAGAGAAAATGCCATTGGGAGACACATTTACAGTTATTTACTATTGTTTAGAGATTTTTTTACATTAAAATGATTAAAGTGTAGTGTATATTCATCTCTTAGGGAAGGGAAGTTCATGTTTTAAAATAAAAGAAGGGAGTCTAATTTAAGCAGCTCTAAAGGAGGGGAGTGTAATTTACTCTCTTTCATATGTTGTAATTTTTCTTTTCTATTGACCAATTGCCTTTGCTTATTTTGATTGATTTTTTAGTTTCATATTAAGCAACTCTTTATGGGGAATGTGCCCTCTATGGCAACCTTTTAAGGTCAATTAATTTGAGGATGTGCTGAGATGACATTGTAAGTTATTTTTTGGCTGATGATTGAAACGTAAGGATACAGAAATTATTAGCTGTAACTGGTATCTTTGAAGATAGCTTGGAACTATCATATTCTAGATTGTCATTTGTGCAAAGCATATCATCATTGCAGTTCATGTATGCCTGTTAAATTCTTATGTTTCAATTGTACAGAGTCGGCTCTCATCTTTTTATTTGTTTTATTAAATGCAGGTGGAAGAACTTGAGAAAGAAATTACAGAGTCCAGAGAGAAAATAGAATTTTACCGTGCAAAAATGCAGGAACTTGTAAGTATTTTCCTTGCTTCCTTCCTTTGTATCTTATTGAGGCCTAATTGTTGAAAATGTGGCGCTGTGATTCATTTTTAGAGCTTTCTTTCAGTAGTTACTGTTTTTTGCTTCTGAGAAAAGCACTAAAACAGCATTTTTAAAAGTGCTTCTTTTCCAAAAAACTTACATAATCATTATAAATGGATTTAACATGTCATTATAATTAAAAGGCACTTTATTTTTGAAAAGAAAAACTTTAAAACAAATGAGCTCCAAAACTCTGGTCTGTTTAATCTAAGTTCTTTTTTGCTCTGTTTTTAGTCTCCTTTCTAGATTAACATTTGATTCGTGGACAATTATGATTTACAGAATGAGCCATATAGCATGTAGATATACTGATGTAGCTAGTAATTATGAAATGCACTTTAGTCAAAAAATTGTTCACCATCAAGATTTACTATACTTCAGGAAGAATGGATCTTGCCAAGAACTTTTTCTGCGAGAGCTCTAAGGATGGAAAATATATGTAGATTATTGTATATAAGAGCATAATTCCTACATCCCATGCTCTTATTTTTATTCGAAATATCACAGATTTGTTAACAAACTA
Source organism: Hylodesmum podocarpum (assembly GCA_026586105.1). Lineage (NCBI taxonomy): Eukaryota > Viridiplantae > Streptophyta > Magnoliopsida > Fabales > Fabaceae > Hylodesmum > Hylodesmum podocarpum. Next base: position 150,207 of record JALJEV010000519.1, on the reverse strand, counting down.
ATCATTCTTACTATAGGTCGGCTGAACCTAATTACATAATCACCAATCTACCTCTAGGGTTTACTGTCCTATTAATTATAAGGAAGTGAAAAGGGGCTCTTGGAAAGGTTATGGCTGCTTCTGCAGATACCTAAGAACTACTGGATAATAAATAACAAAATAAAAAGTCTATGAAACAGGCATAAGTTGTGAACACATGCTGTACTCCCTTCTATGCAACGAAACTGTGGATACCTTGAAGAGTATAGAATATAAAAGCTACCTTTCATGTTCTTATGGTTAATAGAGTACTATTCAATTTTTTTTCTTTTTATTTCCACCCTTTCAAAACAAATTTCTTGTTCTTTTTCCTATAAAAGGTTCTGTACAAAAGCAGATGTGACAATTGTCTTAATGAGTTCAGGGAAAGGATATCCGTCTTTCATAATGTCATATTAATATTCATTTGTTCTTTTTATTTTTACCCTTAAACAAATTTCTTGTTCTTTTGTCAATAAAAGGTTCTGTACAAAAGCAGATGTGACAATCGTCTTAATGAGGTCATGGAAAGGATATCTGCTGATAAGCATGAGGTATCTTTCTTTAGAATTGTATGTTCTTTTAATACCTCAATAATCTTAATATTCATTATTTGCCAAAATATTAATTTCAGGTTGAGATTCTAGCAAAGAAATATGAAGATAAGTGTAAGCAAGTAGGAGATTTATCATCCAAGTTAACTACTGAGGAAGCCACATTTCGTGACATACAGGTGCAATGGAACATGGTTTTTCTTCAATTGATAGCATATTAGCATATATACTAAAAGATTTTTTTTTTTTTGCCTGTTTTGCTTCATTGCTGTCAAATGATTTGTTTATTGTGTAGGAGAAAAAAATTGAATTGTATCAAGCAATTGTAAAGATGGAACAGGATGGAAAAGGTGATGCTACTCTACAGGTACATTTTAATATTACCAGGTTTGGCCCATCTTGAGAAACTGTTATCAGCTACTGTGTCTCATATAGTCATCCAAAATTTTCAGGCTCATGCTGATCATATCCAAACAGACCTTGATGAGCTGGTGAAATCTCTGAATGAGCGGTGCAAGAAGTATGGATTACGTGCTAAGCCCACAACATTATTGGAGCTACCCTTTGGTAAATTGAAATTTATAAGTGTTATTATATCCTTTAAGTCGTACAAAAATCTTTTTCATGTCTATAAGTTTATAACTTTGTTATGTGGCATTTAATTCATTTGTTTTAGATTTCAGCTTTCTTTTGTATTTTGAGGAAGTTGCCTTCAGCTGCTGAACTACTGGTTTTGAATCAGCATTGAAATTATTTGTTCCAGTGCAAAGTAGGGAAACTTGAAAATCTCTGATGTTTCGAAGAACAGTTTGCAAGATATACTATGCATTTCAATACATTTGATTTAATTGATGTTGGTTTTGTTATATAAAGTAATGCTTATTTTTGAGATTTTCCTTACAAAAAACTTGTTGGCTTTCAGTATTAGTATGATTGCATTTATATACTATGACTTTAATTGAGCTTGGAAAACTATTTATGGCTTACAATTACTGTCTTCTTGCTGCCTTTTGTTAAATGAAATTGCTGCCTTTTTGTTCACTTCCTTGTTAAGTCTATTGTTGGCTTCTTGATACAATTATCATGTTTTATTGTGTTGCTCATTTTAGTTGTGTTCCATCATTTCTCTTTGCTTTGTGGTTGCGTGGTGCGCTGCCCACAGACCCCATATGCTTCCCTCTAGTATATATTTATATTTGAATAATATAATAGTTATGTGCACATTGAGTGTGTTCTTGTATTCAATGGTCTCACTCAATTTTATCCTGTAAGGCTGGCAACCTGGTATCCAAGAAGAAGCTGCTGACTGGGATGAAGATTGGGATAAGCTTGAAGATAAAGGTACCAAAACAACCCTAACTATATCTGCTAATCTGTTAATTTAATAACAATAAAAAATGTTGTCCATTATGTGGCATCCACCATTAGTTATGAGGAATTTTTGCAGAAGGTTATGAAACCACATTGGCATTCTTAATTTTTTATTTTATCTGAGCAACGATGTATTCTGTATACATATACCACACTCTTATTTGATGTCTACCAAAAGAGTATAATGAAAAAAGTATAATTAAGGCAGAAGCATTGATCTCAAAAAGAAAACTTGTTTATGAGTATTTTTCATCTTTCAAGCCATGTTTTCTTCGGCTTGAATAAAATTGACAGCATATTTACACATGATAGTGAGATACATAATTTAATGTATCATCAATTTTTTCCTGCTCTTTTTTTATTGCTTACACTTGTAGTCCCAGTAACCACATCAATGTGTTTGAGAGTTGGGAGGAAAGGGAAGTCAATGAACTGGCAAAACAAAATGGAAGATCAAATAAACATATGTACTAATGTAATATTTTTTCTATGAACAAACTTGTCCTTTATTTAATGGACTTTACATCAGCAACAATGAAACTAGCGAAACAAAATGGATGGTCAAATAAACATATGTACTAAAGCAATATTTTTTTTTATGAACAAACTTGTCCTTTATTTAATGGACTTTACATCAGCAACAATTATGCGGTGATGTCTGAAGTTGGAGTATTTGTTTTGGAAGGGTCTAATTGAGTGAGAAACAGTGGGGGAGTAGTGGGGAGGTATTTCCCAAGAATGAAGGCCTTAAATTTTGGAAAATTAGAAAGGATTGCACCAGGGGTCCAGGACCCATAAGAACTCTGATACCATGAACAACAAAGATTTAACATTCTGGAGTAATTTTCCCAATTCCCATTCATGATGTATCACTGACATTCTCCGGTAATTAGGGAGAATTGATAACTACAAGACAAATTTCTACCTCATTGATGATAACTTCAGAAATACTAATAAGGAAAGAATATAGAGATAATAATTAAGGAAATAGATGTTGACAGCATCTTGTTGGATCAGAGAAGATATCATAACATTGAGGCAAGAGCTGAATCTTAAGGCATGCCTACACATGACATTGACATGTTTATTAGCACAAGGATAAATTATAATATCAGAAGGCTAAGCAAACTGTTCCAAGTCAGATCTCACACACCCTTTGTGGAAAGTGGCAACTAAGTAATCAATGGGTAAGGGAATAAACAAATGGGGTCATAGTTTAATTTTACAATTGAGTGCTGCATCAAAAGAATCAGTAGGAGCTGGCCAGTTTCTCGCTATTAGTATAATATTCTCTTCTATACACTCACAGACCTTAGTTTCTATCACTTTCACTGCTTGCCTGTACCTCTCCTATATCTATATTTCTTTTACACGAAGAACTTTGTTAGCTGATGAACTGTTCATAGTTGTAATATGTTGTGTCATTATGTTCTCAGTGTAACTGTTTATCTAAATGTGGGGTGTCAATTTTGGACAGTTATTTGTTCAGGAGACAGGACAATCCAAAAATAGGTGTATATTTAAGAGAACTTATATGATATTGGTGGAATTAAAATAATGGTTAACTGCTATTTCTTTATTTTCTTTTATTCATCTGTTCACTTTTGGAAAATTTTGGTAAAGGGCTAAAAAAATTTGGTAATTCACTTTGTTCGCAGAATTTGTGTTTGTCAAGGAACTCACTCTCGATGTGCAAAACAGAGTAGCACCTCCAAAACAAAAGTTACCGCCAGTTGTTAACACAAAAGAAGCCGTGAACTCGGAAGCTATAAGCACTGACAGTCCTACATTTGCAGCATCTCCTAAGAGTGATGATAAGTCAGAAAAGCCCCACACTGCCAATGAACAGGGAGTTGAGAATGGATCTATTCATAATAAAAATGAAGATGAGTCTGTGAAAAGTGCTCCCAATAGTCCATTTGCAAGCAGTGCCATTGGAAGCCCACATGGGGACTTTGGGGACTTTGCTGATTCAGACATTAGAAAGACAGCTGTTGAAGATAGCTCACCCCGTGATCAAGATACCATACATGAAACACAAAGGTATGGTTTTTAAGATTTGTACACCAGTGACCAGCTTCCCAAATGCTGGCCAATTGCTTATTGATCATATAATTACAGGTGTCCTCTTATTTTGCTGGTGATTAATATTTCTTTGTGCCTTTGTTAAAGTTACTCTCTTTAAGAACTTTATTATATTAAATTTTATTAATCCTGCTGTTGAATATTTAGATATTAATTCAATTTCCATTCTCATCAAGCTTTAGATAAAGTAGACATTTGTAGTTATGTAATCTTATACTCAACATTTACGTATATTATTTAAAAAGTTATATTATACTACATGCTAAATTAAATTTATTTAATAAGATATCAAATAGTTTTATAAAAAATTGTAGACTTGATTTACTGAATAAGAACTTATAATTTAATAGTTGGAATAATAAAAATTGATATATACAAAGAATTCAATAGTTGTATACTTCATTTCATATTTTTTCACGTTATAGATTCTGTCATGATGCAAAATAATTTACATATAATTTTGCATATGTAGTGATTATGGTGGTGCCAAGTCCGTGTTTTCCGGAGACAAAGATTTTGATGAACCAAATTGGGGAAACTTTGACACAAATGATGATATTGATTCAGTTTGGGGATTCAATGCCAGTAGCAGTAGCGTCACTAAGGAGGTATGACAATTCTCACACCTTAAAAGTATTGTCCTGGCAAAATTATTTCTTTTTTTGAAACATGCATTTTTGCCAGTTTTTATTACCTAGCCTACATAAATTGAATATATTTGAGGAATGATGAACGATACCATAATTATACCTTTTCTCCTGAACCCTCACCTTCTGTAGATGTACTTGATAATATATTTCTTGAATTTAACATTTTGAGTTGCTTGAATGTGTTTGGTGAGGTGAATGGGTATTTATACTCTAGCAGTCTACTGATTACTTATGGGAAATTGTTTATACAGGAGAGAGATCTTGACAGAGGTGGAGACAACTATTTCTTTGATTCTGGGGAACTGGGCTTAAACCCCATCAGAACAGGTTCACCACAGGCTGGTGATTTCTTCCAAAGGAACAGTGGATTCAATTTTGATGACTCTGTTCCAAGCACTCCCCTTTTCTGCTCGAGTAGCTCACCACAAAGGCCAAAAGAGTGGTTGGAAACTGCTTTTGACTTCTCAAGATTTGATTCTTTCAGAACAAATGATAGTGTATCTTTGCCAGCTCGGGAGACAACAGAACAACTTGATTCAGTACGAAACAGTGCAGATTTTGATCACGTTCATGGGTTTCCAGCTTTTGATGACTCGGATCCCTTTGGCTCTGGGCCTTTTAGGACTTCATCAGATAGTCAAACTCCAAGAAGAGGATCTGATAATTGGAGTGCTTTTTAGTTTAGCAATTCTACCAATGGATTATTTGTGTTTTGAGACCTTCCGACTGTTGCCTCTGGTGGAGTGGGTTGTCTGTCTATTTGGAACCTCTTGTGTAATGTATTTTATCCTCTGTATTCCTTGTTCCCTCACTTTTCTTTGTGGAGGGGCGCGGGTTTGTCTCTAGTCCAGCAAACCCACTTCCCTTAAATTCAAGGTGAAGAAGGCCTGTCTATATTTTTGGTTTGTTGCTTGTTAATTTTCCATAGTCCCATAGAAGATATTGTGCCATATGATTGTTTCATTTGAGTGTTGTTGTTTAATGAGCGGAATTTCGTTTTGATTCTTTATTTATCTGCTGAACCTGTCTAATTAAATTTAGAGAAACATCAACAATACACTTTTTATTAATTTTTATTGTTGAATGAAATTTAGTTGCATTCCTCTTAAATCTAATTTCATCATAACACTCGGGTCTGGTTCTGATTTCGTAGCAAGTGTCTATTAGAGAGATAAAATGAATATTATACGAGTTACCAAAATATGATGTACTTCGATAAAGAATGTAAAAATGTAAAGGAAATGCAGTGAAATCGTTTTTATTCCTTTATTCCTTTAGATTTGAATATTTTTACGTTTTAGTCTTTATTAAGCTTAGAAGTTCTAATTTGATCTTTTATATGTTTAAAATATATTATTTTGACATATTAAATATTTTCTTTTAAAAAAATAATTTTATATTAATATTATTATAACTTAAATTTTAAAATTATGATTACTTCTTAGACATTACTAGTATATTCATGAATGAGAAAAGAATATTATTGTAATGGAATTACATGCTTAAGAAATTTTTTATTACGTTTCAAAAACACAAATAACAGTGTTGATATAAAATTAACCTTTTTAATAAAAAAATATTTAAAGATTAAAATAATACATTTTAAAAATATAAATGATTGAAATATAATTTTTAAATTTAAGAAATGAAAATAAAAAATATAGATTTAAAAGAATAAAAAGAATGTTTGTCTTGCTGTTCTTCTCTTTTACTAAGGAAAACATACAGGAATTGTGGGAATTTTGAATTCATCTTCATAGCAATCAGCTATGTGAGTGTGACAGTTTGACGAAAATGGAGAAACACTAAGGTGTGATTGGGGAGGGTAAATGTGTAATGATGCCATTTAGAAAGAGCACCATTGCGGTAAAATAGGCGTTTGGGGCCAACACATGCGCATGCGCATGCGTGCTACAATAACGGCATAAGATGTCATCATAAACATTACCTTCTGACATCCTCGTCCCATGAGCACTCAAACAATTGGAACGTTGAAATTATGCTAAATGAAAAGTTGCACTCGGAAGGCCATGTTTTGCATATTGGAGTTAATGAATGAATATATTATTCAGACACTGTACCACTCAGTTGGACTTGGCAATTGCTTGCACCAGACACTTAGCACTCATTGTGGTCGGTTGTGGTTTGATTAAGAGTTGTTATTGTAATATCCGCGTCACCACTTTACCTCCACATTCGGTTTTCCGCTTTCATTGTCTCCCGCTACTATTCCTCCATTAACATAAATATTATTATTATTATCACAAACCAAAATGCACCTCACTAGCACTTGTTATTTACTTTCCTTTTGTCAACCATTTTTTACTTTCCATCTTTGCTCCTACCTCCTTTAATACTGTGTATAATCATGCAGTTTACCTATCACAGGTTTTGGATGAATTTGCTATGCCTTGCATTAACCTGGATCCTGTTACATGGATCACCAAGAGAAGGAGATGCTATCGTCAAAATCGGTGCCATATTCACATTAAAAACTATAAACGGACGAGTTTCCAAAATTGCCATCCAAGCTGCTGAGAAAGATGTGAATTCCGATTCTAGCATCCTTGGTGGACGTAAATTGTCCATAACTATCCATGATTCCAACTTCAGTGGTTTTCTTGGCTTTATTGGTGGTATGCTATCAGTAATAATATCGTTCTTGTATTCCTGCCTTATTCTCTGTATATATCATCATATCAATCTTTTATGTTGTCGCTAACTACTAATTTGTGTGCGTGACAGCCCTCAAGTTCACCATGACTGACACAGTAGCTATAATTGGTCCACAAAATTCAGTAATGGCACATGTCCTTTCTCATCTTGCAAATGAGCTCCATGTTCCCCTACTCTCCTTCACGGCTCTGGATCCCACCCTTACACCTCGCCAGTATCCTTATTTTCTCCAAACTGCACCCAATGATCAATTCCAGATGAGTGCTATTGCTGACATGATTAGTTATTATGGTTGGAGACAAGTCATAGCAGTATTCAGCGATGATGATCAAAGTCGAAATGGGGTAACTGTATTGGGGGATAAACTTGCAGAGAGACGATGTAAGTTGTCTTACAAAGCAGCACTGCCTCCTGATCCAACCTCCACTGCAAGTGATGTTGTTACTCAGTTAGTGAAGATTACAAGCATGGAATCTCGAGTAATCGTTTTACACACCTACGCACAAACAGGTCTCTTGGTTTTTAAAGAGGCTCAAAAACTAGGAATGATGACCAAAGGGTATGTCTGGATAGCTACTTCTTGGTTATCAACTGTTTTAGATTCAACTTCTGCTTCACTAACTTCAAATACTTCTAACTCTATTCAAGGAGTTCTTACACTTCGCCCTCACACCCTTCAATCCAGAAAAAAACAGGCATTTATCTCAAGGTGGAAACACATTAGTAATGGTTCAATCGGGTTAAACCCATATGGACTCTATGCATATGATTCTGTTTGGACGATTGCTCGGGCACTCAAATTATTTTTTGATCACAATGGTACCATTTCATTCTCTAATAATACAAGTTTAAGGGTTATGAAGGAAGATACTCTGGATCTTGGTTCTTTGAACGTTTTTGATGGAGGGAAACAGTTACTTGATACCATATTGGGCATAAATATGACTGGATTGAGTGGACCTATTCAATTTGGTTTAGATAGATCTCCTCCACATCCATCATATGACATCCTTAATGTCATTGCTACAGGTTATAGGAGTATCGGTTACTGGTCTAATTACTCTGGTCTCTCTGTAATAACCCCTGAGAAACTTCAAGCAAAGCCTGCCAATCGTTCATTTTCAAGCCAGCATCTAAGCCGTGTCATATGGCCCGGAAAAACAACACAAAAGCCTCGTGGATGGGTTTTCCCAAATAATGGCAGGCAACTTAGAATTGGAGTTCCCAACAGAGTTAGTTATGCAGACATGGTCTCACAAATCAATGGCACCAATCAAGTTCAAGGATACTGCATAGATATATTTCTAGCCGCCATAAAATTGATTCCATATGCAGTTCCATATAAGCTCATTATGTTTGGAGATGGACGCAAGAACCCAAGCTACTATGATCTTGTCAACATGGTTGCTTCTGATGTAAGTAATACTCACAAAAATTACAATTCTTTTACTACAGAATACGGATATCATAATTATTTGCTTTTATTGATTGTATGCGCTTGCATCTATAGGTTTTTGATGCTGCTGTAGGTGACATTGCCATTGTTACTGACCGAACAAAGATTGTGGATTTTACTCAACCATATATAGAGTCGGGGCTAGTTGTGGTTGCTCCAGTAAAAAGATTGAAGTCAAATGCTTGGGCTTTCTTGCGACCATTTACGCCAATGATGTGGGGAGTTACTGCATTTTTTTTACTTCTAGTAGGAGCAGTGGTGTGGATTCTTGAACATAGAACAAATGATGAGTTTCGGGGGCCACCAAAAGAACAGATAGCCACAGCTCTTTGGTAAGTACTAAGTACTTGTCTTGTTACTAAATTTTACTTCCCTTCCGAATTGACTCCTCATCTTTATATGCTGCTGCAGGTTTAGTTTCTCAACCATGTTCTTTGCGCACAGTAAGTCCATCCAATTTGATTTTTGAAAGTTCATGTCCTGTTCATGACACATATTGTAGTGTGTCTTTGTTGCTAGAAACAAATAATCTTGTTTCTTTTTATTGTTTTAGGAGAAAACACAGTTAGTCCACTTGGTCGAGTTGTGTTGATAATCTGGCTCTTTGTGGTTCTGATAATCACTTCAAGCTACACCGCAAGCTTGACATCAATTCTCACAGTGCAGCAGCTGTCCTCACCCATAACAGGAATTGATAGCTTGATATTAAGCACTGAACGCATAGGGTACCAAGTTGGTTCATTTGCTGCAAATTATCTGACTGAGCAACTCAACGTCCCCAAAAGTAGACTTGTTCCACTTGGCTCACCACAAGAATATGCTGTTGCCCTTGAAAAGGGAACTGTTGCAGCTGTGGTCGATGAACGGCCCTATGTAGAACTATTCCTTTCAAACCACTGCAAATTCTCAATTAGGGGGCTCGATTTCACCAAAGGTGGTTGGGGATTTGTGAGTATCTTTAGAATTGGTATAACAGTGATTTTACTGCCACTTTTCTCAACTACTTGAATAAAATGTAGGGTGTGTGTATTTTATGTACTTTGTTGTACTAACTTCTAAAGCAAAATAGTGTGTATTTTATGTACTTTGTTGTACTAACTTCTAAAGCAAAATAATAATAATAATAATAATAATAATAATAATAATAATGGTAAAAAGTGTGGAATTTTATAAATTAGGATGCAAGAAATCACAAATTGATTATTTTAAAACAAAACTGTCATGCTGAATGAAAGGCTGAACAGTATATATGTTGATGGTAGTTGAGCACAATTTTTGGTCAAGTTCATCTAAACCTTTAATTTGTTGGTTGTGATGACATGCAGGCATTCCCGAGGGAGTCTCCTTTAGCAATTGATATGTCAACTGCGATACTAACTCTAGCAGAGAATGGTGAACTTGAGAGGATCCATGAAAAGTGGCTTTCGGAAAAGGCATGTGGTTTTCACAGTAGCAAGGATGAAAAGCTTCAATTAAATAGTTTCTGGGGACTGTTTCTAATATGTGGGATAACATGTTTCGTGGCGCTTCTTATATACTTTATATCAATGCTACACCAATTCAGTAAGAAATCCCCTAAAATAGAAGGTCGTTCTAATCGGTGCATCCACACATTTCTAAGTTTTGCTGACGAAAAAGAAGACGTATCAGCCAAGACAATAAAAAGAAAAGTCGAGTATATCTCATCAAACACTTACATCCAAGAAAATCGTTTGAGGAGCATATCCAAGAGAGTACAATTGGACATTTCTCAAGAGCCACCTTCTGCTTAAACGCCACTACTTAATGGATATCTTCAGTGGTCCACAACTCTAGGACCCAACCCCACCTACACCATCTTGTCAAACTCTATATGCACTCCTAATTAGTTTAAACATCATTTGCTTCATTCTAGATTCATCAATCATCAATCACGATACGTTTCTTAATTGTTTAAAATTTAAATACAAATACTTTAGTCAGTGGAGAAAATAAACTTTATTCTATTTAAGCTAAATACTTTTAAATGTAGTGGATTATATTACAATGATTTTAATTAAAATTTATGATAACTATAATTTTTAAAAATAAAAATTATATTTTAGATTTTTATAAATGACAAATATTCTAATATGATATTCTTTTAATTATTGATAATTTTTTTAAGATAAAAAAAGAGAAATATGAAAAAAAAAATATTTTTTTCTATCTGTGTATAAAATGGATACATTGCTTAAGAAAATAATGAGGAAAAAAAATCTGAAACATGTTTCTTTAGAAAAATAGCTAAAAAACTTCATTAAAGAATGTTTTCTGAAAAAGCTATCGTTGGAAATTATTATTTTAATTTTAAGGTTTTCTTTCAATCTCCAATGTTATTATAAATTAGAGTGTGATAAGATTTTAATAAGTGACTTTACAGAGTCTACAATAATGCAACATCACAAAACTCTAAATTTTAGTTTACTCTAAAGCTAAGGATTACTAGTATTATTTTAGTTATAAATAAATAAAAGTAAATAACATTCTATGAAGTCAAGAAATTAAGGGTTATAAAATCAATTTCGAAAGTTATAGATGCTTATAATTTATTAAAGAAGAAGACGAAGATGCTTGTAATTTTATAAAAAATATTTAATACATAAATTAAGTGAAGTTTAATACGTAAATAATTAAATAATTAATTTTAAATAGAAAAAGAGAAATATGTAAATAAAGAAAGATAAATTTATATTTTATAAGTTAGTTGATTATTTCATCGAATATTGTAAATTAATTACAAAATATAATTATAATTTTATATTAGAGTTTCTCATCAATTAAACCTAAATCCCACTCCAATCCAAGATGAAAGATATATAAAAAAGTGGGAAGGGGTGCCCAAATAAAGAGCAACAAAAGATGGGGGAAAACAGGATAAACAGATTGAAAATAATTTTACATTATAAGAAAAACAATCCCAATGCGGTCGTAATGTAAAGTCAGGTATTATTGGCAACTTGAGCCTGCTTTGCCCCGACAGAGAAGAACTCGATGATCACTTCCAGCGGCATGCCTTTGGTTTCTGGAACTTTTAAGAAGACAAACACCCAAGCAATAATGCACACAACAGCATACATACCAAAAACACCAGCAAGGCCCACAGAATTAAGCATAACCGGGAGTGTGTAGGTGACGATGATGTCACATATCCAAAATGTTAGAGCACATATAGCTATGCAGAGACCACGAACTCGTGTAGGGAAGATCTCTGAACAAAGGATATTAGGAATTGGCCCAAAGCCCATGACGAAGCAACAGAAATAGACAACAACACTCGAAGTTGAGATGAAAGCATTCACAGTACTGTCCATCTTAACAAGACTCCCTACCACTAATACGAGAAGTGACACTATCAAGACGGGGATTGTACTTAGTAGCAACGTCCTGAATCATAAAAAACAATAAATATCACCGATAGCACTTTGCAATAGTCCTGAATCATAAAACCAATTGTTATTGAAATGCCACCTTAAACTGCAAATGCATACCTTCTGCCAGATATGTCCATGAGCCTCATGGCCACAGCTATACAAGGTAACATCAACAAGGTTGTCACACTGCTAATAAGAAAAGATGCAGATGTAGAACCAAGGCCTAGGTTTGAAAGAAGATAACCAACACCTGCCTGCTCAAGAATTTGAGGTGTATAGTAGAGCACCCCATTTATACCAGAGAACTGCAATGTTTAGAGGAATTGGATGACAGTCAGGCATAGTTTTTCACCAGGTACAATTGGTTAATGGTGTTCAATGACTTGTTAGTGAATAATCACCTATTAAATAAGCTTAGATTTAAAAATATCTTAATAAGTTGCACTAACAATACCTCAAGCAAAATAATTTCACTCATCACTTCTCAAGAAACATATCCAAGCACACTTTTTTGTTAAGAAATGCACTCTTCTATAAATCAATCCTCGCAAGTCACAAAGGAACTAGTAATGAGCAGAATATGAGGGCATCATGTAAAATCTATAGTTTGAGATGTTTACAAAACTGCACAAGTGTAGAATCAATCCTGTCCTCACCTATTCATTGTTTTCAAGAAAGTGAACAATATAAGAAAAAGACATGAGTGAGCATGTCAGGGATACAGAACATGGCAACGCATGAATATGAAAGCAGTGATGAACAGTACATGAAAATAAAAAACAGCAAACATTGAAAAGATTCATTACCTGTTGAAGAATTTGAATCCCTACCCCGACAATGAGTGCATGTTTCACACCAGGCTCAAAAAGGTCACTCCAAGCGGGCCCTTTTGTAGCGGATGGATGAACCATGGCTGGTCCAACTGGCTGCTGAAGCATAAGATCCTTATTATAAAGGGCTGGCTGACTCACCAGAGCAGCAGCCTGGACAATCTCACCATCTGTTAGTGTTGGTGCATCACCACCGGGAAGAGAAATGAGAGAGCTGCGTCTAGATCCAGGACAACCTTCTTGGTGTAAATATATTCTCTTGAAAACGCCTTCTCTTTCAGACCATTTCCATGCTAGCTGCCATCCACCACCAATACCTGTGTTTCCAGTAGCTTCTCCTTGCAAAAGACTACCCTGGACAGGAGCAGGCATGTCCCTATCCATGCTTGTTGCTTGACGTGAAATTAATGGACTCTCCAAATTGTCATCAGAATCATCGGCAGCAGCATCAGAGACATAATCATCACCCTCTCTGCCAATGCTTTCTTCATCCCAATCTTCATTCCTAGGTTGATTGCCCCCAACACTAAACATGCTTCCCAAGTGTGGAAAAAGTGCGCTTCGCATGCTTCCTGTTTCTGGGAGCTTCTCATGGACACTGCCAAAGAGCTTCACTAGAGGGTCCACAAGACCACTTTGATTTACCATGCTTCCTTTCCGAGAAACAAGGCCAATGGAACTTTGTCCAGTGACAGGTTTGGCAATCCAGGATAGAGCTTGGGCTGACCCATACAATTTGATCTGTTCTTTTCTGGTTGATGGATCCTCTGCATCACTGAATTCATTGGGTGGACCAATTATGTACTCTTCTATGGTGGTATCACACCCCACTCCAAGACCTTCAACCAGTAAAGCCATCTCACCTGATCATAGCCAAGAACAAAGAACATCCAAATCATGAATATACGACTAATGTAATTGAATGAAGGAAGAATGTAAGATCTAAAATAACTAACCAGCAACATCTTGTCGGCCACGAAGTCGTTGCAAAACCTTCTTGGCCTCTAGCATGCGGCCTTTACTGACAAGCCATCTTGGAGATTCAGGCAAGAAGAATAGTGTGAGTGCAAAATAAATGAGAGAAGGAATAGAAAGAACACCCAACATGAGTCTCCAGTTAGGGGTGTTGGTGAGTGACATAGCAAATACCATACAGTAGGAAAGGAACATTCCAGCGGAACCAGTGAACTGAGGAAGAGTGTTAAGTAAACCCCTAATCTCAGGGGGAGATGTCTCGGATATGTAAAGAGGTACCAAAGTGACAGCCAAACCAATGCCAAATCCATCTAAAAGCCTTGCAAATAGGAGAATATAAACATTTGGAGACCATAACATGACGAGAGAACTAAGAAAATAAAGGATGGAGGAGATTATCAACATAGGACGTCGACCTAGCAAGTCTGATAGGGGTCCCGAGGATGTAGTCACCACAGTGGCTCCAATAAGTGAGATAGCCACAATTAGACCTTCTATTGTGGGTTCACTTTCTAAATTAAACTCCCTCTTTATGTACAAAATAGATCCTGCATACCATAACATAGCATAACATAGCATACAAAATAGTCAAAGTGAAGCAAAAATGAAAAAAACATAGAAATCTTAATTGGCAGGGGTTGGCTAACCTGCAATGGTAGCATTATCCCATCCTTGCAGCAAGTTGCCGATAGCAGCAGCAACTGCAACTAAAACAGCTCCGCTCATTTTGCACCAATCAATCAATCAATCAATGAGACTAAGGAGGAGATGGATCACAGATCGGATCCATTCTGCTTCGTAACTAAGTAATAAGATGACCTTGCCTCACTTCCAGTAGTGTCAGTCAGTTTGAGTTGGATGTTTCAACTTTATAGTATAATTAATCTCACTCAGTCGCATAAACTTCATGAATCAAACAAAAGTAATAATAATTTAAATACAGGTTAGGTTGGATTGGCATGAGGGTGACTTTATTTAAAGATAATTAAGTGATATTGAGTGGGCGTATTAGTATAATAGTTGGAGTTGGACAAAACAAGACAAGAAAGAATAATGTAAGCGGTTCTATTCGTATGAGCCGGCTAGGTTCAAAATACAAATATTAATGAATCGCACATCGGAATTTGCTTACATGTCAAACAATCGCCATTCACACCAAACCACATTACATGAATCATCACCACCTACACTCTGTTAATCAAATTACAACATCACCTCTATCACTTCTCCTTGTTACACAAGTTTACTCAGTTGCCAATTTTTTCATTATTTTATTAATTGAGTATGACATTTATAAAAACTGACGGAATTCATGGTAGATGTGTTGTATATAATTTTCTTTTGTTTAACTACTTACTTTTTTTTCTTATAATTCTTCTCATTTAAGTTTTAATATGCTAAGTGTAACGTTTTTACATCGATAACTAATTAAATTTTTTTTGTCATAATGAATTTTAAGTATTTTCATAAAAATCAACAGATGTATATTCAAAAACATTATATATAATTAAAAGTGACAAAAAATTATAAATTTTAGTATCTATATAGTTTTTGATAAAGTCAGTTGTAACTTTATTTAAAGTTCTTTTTGCGACTTTATTTAAAATTCTCAATATTATTACTATAGTATATCATGATTAATAATTTTATCTTTCAACATATGATCAAGGTATTTGATATCAAATTCTTGTATATCAAAAAACAATTTTTGTTAATGGAATTCTCTAAAAAGTCAATCCCTCAGATATTTATTTACCAAAATGTCTTGGTATCTAATTCATTTAGTTCAACAAAATATATGATTCTGTATAAATTTTATGGTACTCAAATTGATTCCTCCTTTCAATGAAAAAAATTAATACTTATACGTGTTTCACGTTGAGAAAGTTTAACGAATTCAAAATTTTGGTTCAAAATATTTTATTCACGTATTTTGCCTCCAAATTAATTCGATCTCAAACTATATCGTCATTAATTGAGGGTAATACACCTTAGAGGATAAAGTATATTCTCAATTATTAATTTATAAATTAATTATTGATATTATCATTAATATTTAATTTTATTATATATGTTTTAAAAATTAATGGTTGAGAGCGTTATCGTGCATCTCTTCATTCGGAAGGAGTCACGTCTTTTTATCAAATAATTAACTTTCTAGTATAGTAAAAGTGATAACAATATATAAGTAACACATGAGATTTTATTTTATATTTTTTTTAAAATGTAATTAGACTTTTTATCCCAAATTTATATTACCTGGAGAATTTTGCCTTCAGAATTATATAGTTTCACAACTTTTTTCCTCTTGTCACGAATTTTTTCTCGACACCCATGCACAGGAGTTTTGTTTCGATGTCAAATCACTGTTGATCTTAAATATGAAACAACGTGAACACTTTTTGGTGGTTTGAAACGCCAATAAATACACATGTATGGAATAAAAATACTGCTAAGTACTGATGCAGCAATTTTCTAATTACTTGATCAACCTTTTGTACCCTAAACGAATCAACCCAGAAGAAAGAGAATTGCTTAGATACTAAATAAAAGTCTCAAATACTTGATAGTTGTCTCAAGATATATGTTGCGTGAATGTATTTATTTTAAGTAAAATTTTAAAATATAAAAAGTTAAAACAATATATATAATTTAAATAAACAGGTAGCATTTAACTAAAGGCAAAGTTCTGTAACTTTTGGTAAAAAAAAGTGTAATTAAGCAAGAAAAGAAATATTATTTTTAAGAACTTTAAAGAATATTAAAAAGGTTTTAGTAACGAGTGCCCTGAGAGAAAATTATTGAATAACGTTATTTTATATATCTTTATTAAAAAAAAATTCTAGTTACTTAATCAATATTTTTTTTTCCTGATGATTTAATCAATACCTTAGGGCACAGGCATTTGCCTAAATTAAATATCTGACTATACAGATAGGCTATGATCATATTACAAGGATTTTCTTTTGTGGATATACATAAATACTTTCATCGAACATAACTAGATACGTTAACTCTATTGAACAACCTTCTTATACGTACAACCGCCTTCTTATACGTACAACCGCGGAACCAATGGGCAGATAATCGAAACTTAACAAAACAATGGAGTTCATAACTGAAAACCCCAAAATATCACATGAGAGCAGAGTCTTCCGCCTTCTAACGATGACTAAGTGCTAGTGTGGATGTGGAATATTAGCTGAAGGACTGTCTGGTGGCCAAAGCACTGCACTTAACAAGAACAAATGATTACGTACAGACATAACATACAAACAAATAGCATTGAAGACAATATAGTAATATCCTTTGTAACCCCAAAATGCTTGAAATGAAGAATGATTCTCCACTTTTCTCAATAGGCTCTTTTCCACATAATGTTGCTTCTAATCTCCTCATAAGCTTCCTACACCTATTCCGTCCTTTTAATTTCCTCCCAGGCCATCCTAGATTTTCCTTTTAGATCCACTCATTTTTAGTGTATCTCGTTTTATTTTTTTATTATTAAGGAATTTGCATCCCTGCATTCCACATTTGAATTCATGATTTTGCAGTCTATATAACACATTTTGACACTATTCTGCCGTGTTGGTTAGCATTTTGAAGTAAAGTTCAGTAAATACAACGAAATTTACCCTTCAACCTCCAAGATATTCAAAATTCAAATCACAAATTCCAAATCTAAATGTACTTCAAATCATCAAACCTAAGATACTTTCATGTATAAAAAAAAATCCTTATATAACAAGGTTTATATATCCATGTGTATTAGTGTCTAATCTTTCTTCTACGATTTTATATTCAATCCTTTCAAAATAAGAAATAAATGTGAATTAAATACACGTTGTACATTTGAAGAAAGAATTTTGTTCCTGGATGGCAAAACAAATCTCTTAAAAGGAGAATAGAGGGATACAGATAAGTGATTGGAAAAAAGTAATAGAACCTGCAAGTTAGACTGATACTCTCAGGGTCTAATATGCCAACTGGATATGTTCTTTCATAGATATTCCTCACAACTGGAACTTGATTAAGTCCACGCTCCTTCATAATCATTTGGGCATAATAAAGTTCCATATCAGGCGTGGCTGTCCATGGCATGCTGCATATTCCTTCATTTAAAAGGCATAATTCAGAAACTAAAAGCTCCTGTAAGAGGAAGAACCAAACAATCAGATCTGTGAAGCAAAAACAAAGTAGTTTAGTTCAGCACTTGCTTTTAGCAGTATCTATTGATTTTAGCAAACCCCACCAAATTCTACTGTAAGCATTTCTCTGAATAATTTAGCTGGACTGAACAATGTAAAATGGTCAAATTCTCACGCTTTAGAGAGACCAGATTAGCCTTTCTATTTCCCTACTCAAATATTTTACTTACATAATGCTACCAAATATCTACATATGAAACACAATAAACACAAAAGGGGGAGAGGGGAGACATAATATCTTCAAGCAGTTCATCCACAAGGCACTTTTCAATGAATGACTCTTAGGATTAGTGTTATCAATGACAGATGGTGGACTATGGTGAAAGTTTGAAATTCCGCCATATAAACACGACATTGCAGCCTATGGCGCTGCCATAGCAGGCCTCCCTTCACAAATTGCTTATGGTGGTTGGCAAAAAATCTGCCATGCCATTCTGCCATTGTGGCCATGACACCGCCATTTAACAACATTACATAGGATTTATGGACTCAATGAAGTTTTTGCAACTATTTTTCCTCACAATTTTTCTCTTCTAATTGTAAATGATCTAGATTGCTACAAAGTGTCTCATCACTAAAAAGCATATAGATTTCAAATCCGAATCATATTAAACCTTGGTTCTTGTACCTTACAATTTTTGCTTCTTGCTTTTGTAAATTTACCATACTCTTGAATGTCTCTAAGTGTCAAAAAACCGATTAAAGTATCATCAGTATCAACAATTACAGCACAAGACTGTTTCTCCGCAAGCATGAGATCTATTACTTCTGTAAGCAGTGTCTGCATCGAAACCGTCACATATCTCGTCTTCATGGCTTCTGAAACAAATGTTGTTCTTACAAAATATGTTGTTTCAACATTATCATCCTCTACACAAAGTGAACTTTCCACTTGACACAAGTTACTCACATAAGACCCACCTTCAGTAAAGGAATCACCAGAAGACAACTCAATTGAACTACCGGAAGATATTTCTGGAAGTAAAGAAGAATTTGACTTTTCTAACTTGATTTTTTTTGCCCCTCTGTCATCTCCTCTTTTTGTCTGTGCAGATGAAATCCATGAAGACAAACCTACTGCACCAAGTAGTGGTAGAACAATCCGATAGTCCTGTGTCAGTTCAAACAGAAGCAAAACTGCAGTAAGTGGTACTTGACAAACTCCTGCAAGAGTCGCAGCCATTCCAACCTGCAAAAGGTACTTCAATATGATCATCTATGCAGTAAGCATAGTTAGCCAAATTATGCAGTATCTACATGAGAGGCATTTGTAGTCGGTGAATATAGTTCTTCAGTATTTCAAACGAAGCCCAAGAAGAAGGGGGCTCTGTAAAAGAAGAGAGACTCTCGATGGAGGTACACACTAATGTAGATTATGCAAGATCTATTATAGACACAAGAAACAGAGCATAATTGTAAGATCAAGTGCAACTTCAGGGCGTGGCCCAAGGGGTTTGAGAGTTGTTATGGATAAAAATCATTCTTGACAATCTCAAAATAAAATAAAGAGCTCCTATGAAGCTTCTTTGCGATAATAAATCTGGCCACTGGCATTGGCTCATAATTCAGTCCAGTATGATTGGGTGAAGCATGTAGAGATTGACCATTACTTTTACCAGCTTAAGAGGAAGTATAGGAGTATGTGATATTTTCTTATTTCAGTTTTTATTTGTGCAGATTTATTGCCGTGTAATTTTGTTTTCTTTCTAAACTTAAATTATGGCAGCAAGATTAGAGCATTAAATTGTTAGGGATTAGTCTCCTGATACGCGTAATCACCTACTACTTGATATCAAGAAATAATATTTAGTTCTTTTTACTCAATTAACGACTATTATTCATCTTTTTAAGAGTACAGTAAATTATTAGTTTTAATTAATTGACTTTTAGAAGAAATAGTTACATCTTATTTTAATGGTAGGCCTAATTAACAAGCATGTGGTTCAGACTTTCTATCACTAATGTGAATCAAGCATTAATAAGAACCTTGGGAGAACTACACCATAAAAAGTAGTTTTGTAGGTGGAGAGCCTAAGGCTTTATAGACCTCACACTAGAATCCCATACTTCAGAAGTGGGACTCAAGTCCTATACCTTGCAATTTGATCCTAACAGCATGCAGTTAAAACTTTTATATAATTATTAGTTCACATAAGGAATCAGTGGCCTCAAGTCAACCTGAATCTGACCTAAGGCAAGTGCCTTGATGGCCTGGCAGAATACATAGACCTGATGTAAATCAACCCCACAAAACTGACTTGTAAGTTGAGGATTGTACAAAGTACAAAGCTTACAAGGACTACACTAGTTATATCTCTAGTTGATGTGAGATTTCAACCATGTTAATAGGTGACTACTCTAAAACTGTTATGAATCAAAATAAATCTTATGCATTTATTATCAGAGAATAATTAGGGATCCTTCTATTTTTTATTTTGATCCTGTGTAATCATATTGATTCTGTTTATCCCTTATAAATGAAGAATAGTGTGGTCATTCTTGATACACTCAATTATAGAAAATACTTTTACAGATACTAAAGCCTAATAGACTTTCTTGGAAACCTACTATACTGGTTAGAAACTATCACCCTCACCTCCTAGATTCAAGTGAGAGTGGTGAAACCTCTTACCACTGCCTTCTTCTTCTCTCTCTCCTCTTTCTTCACTAATTTCTCCAATTAGCCCAATGCCAACATGATGCTTTTATGCCAGCAGGCCTTCCTAAAAAAAATTGTTGTTGTTGTTGTTGTTGCTTCTTCCTCCAGTGACAAAATGTTATTGTGATGCTGTGGTGAGTGTACGCAATTGAAACCACATCTCTCTGCAAAGTCGAACGTCAGATGATGCGCTACAATGTGTCACCACGACATTTTTTCCCAGTGAACCTACATCATTGGAACTGCATCCCTCTAGAGAATTGAACGTTGTCCAACTCATTGTCATGCACCGCCTTACATTGTAGCCACACAACATGCCTCACAAAATGCCCCGAAATTTCTTATAACAAGCTCAAACTTAGTAAGCTTTAGCTTGAAGGGGATTGTTATGAACCAAAATAAACCTTACGCATTTATTATTAGAGAATAATTAGGGATTCTTCTATCATTTATTTTGATCCCGTGCAATCCTTATACACAAAATTACAAAAATACCTTTACAAAAATACCTTTACAAAAACGAACATACACAGACCATACCATTATATACCATGACTATCAATAATTGCAAATGCAATGGATAACACTATATGTTTGAATGGATTGAGGCTTATGGAAATTCATATCATTTACTTGTACACAAAATAAATTTTATTATTTTTGTTATAGGAAAAGAAGAATAAAGTTCAAATAGATGGTCCAGCTTTGCTTGTAAGTTTATAGGCCGTATGGTTTGTTTTCTATTACACCATTTCCTTCACAAAATCTTACAGTTAGGAAATAGAACAAAGAGAAATTAGCGAATTTTGAATTGATAGTAAAACATATCAAGAGAAAACAAAACCTTGAATAAACCAAACACCCTTGTAATGTAAAAGAATGCAACAGATATTAGCGAAAGAAAAACAAAAGAAATCAAAAGATAAAAACTACTTTCCTTTCACTTGATTGGATGTTTACAAAATAAAATTAATTAAACACATGGAATGAACCAAACCTCCACTTAGAGGAAATTGAAAAAATGTTAAGAGGTAAACTACTTATGTTTCATTTACTGAAAAAACACCCAAGCAAGAGAATACCTTTCCTATTCCTTAATACATTTATAGCCTAAATTGCCAATTTAAGCATATAATATTTATTGTACCCGGGGCGTCCTTCTTTTAATCAGGTATTTAACAAAAGAACTTTACATATAGGCAATGGAGAACTGGAAAATAGATTACAGGACTGATGTTCAAGAGGTTCTCCTAAGAAAACATTAATGAACTGAATAGGAAATAAAACTTGTAACTTGTAAGTCTTGTGGTCCCTATCTAGAATTAAAATTCTGAAATATTAAACACCCATGATTAGGTACACACAGAAAAGAGAGTTTCTCTAGGAAAAGGCTCACTAGTACACCTATGGAAGTTTCTTGGAAAGATACAATTGACACCCCATCTCAAAGAGAAGAAAAAGTGATAATGCCACTCATAAAATACTTAATGGTTAAAAACATATAGCCTAAAAGGAAAGAATAGTACCAGGCCATAAGCTTGTGGTGATGCAACTTCCAAACCAGAGAGGTTAATCATGGGATTAGACGCAGCAACAGCCAAACTAATTAATTTTCCATAAGCCATCCCAGTTGCACCACCAATAAAGAGAGACGGGGCATAATACCCTCCCACCAACCCAGAAGCCCTGCACAGAGAAGTTGCAACTATCTTGACAGCTATTAGCTGAAGCAATAGGTCAGTGGAAAGGCCTTTAACAAATGGCCGAGATTCTAATAAAATGTCAACATTCTCAAAACCCCAGTAGAGGATTTCAGGATATATCAATGCTATCAACCCAACCGATAAGCCTCCCAATACAGGGAATGAAGCTCTTGGAATGCCAGTGGCCTTGTGCAGATTGTCAACACTAGTCAACATATATGATGTACACCTAGATAGGGCCAATGACACCAGACCACATAAAATACCCAGCAATAGATACAGCGGGAGCTCTGAAATCAAGTTGAATACTCTCACTTTAAAACTTTCCCATCAAGTTGTAAATAGCAAGATATGTTCACAAAGAATTCAGATTTTATTTTCTTGAATTTTAAAATCACAGGCTCAATAGAATATATTACCCTGTTTCTGTTTCACATAGACTAAAAACCAACAAAGAATATGCAATACCGAACCTGAATTTCTGTTGGCAGTATTTTACAAATGAAATACCATTGAACTACAACAGAAGAGCTTTTTATTTTCATTTTGAAGTTTAAAATACTGCAGAAGTATGATAATGCCATTAATTTATTCCTCTGCTTCTGAAGTTCTGATGGTCAAACCAGGAGATTCATGAGGAGTGATGCTGTGAACCATTGACTCTTGTAGATTTAGATGCAGTCAAAGATTTTGATTGTCAGCAGTACAGACAGTTCTTGAACCAATTTGAACAATAAAAGCCGCAGTGCAGCAGCAATGTTGGAAATAAAGGAAAATTTTCAATAGTCAGAAAGGAGGAACTATGAAGAAGCATTAGTATTGGCTTGCCTGGCAGAAGAATTGTCAGCGACGATGACTATAGTGACAAGGTGAGCATAGTCAGAGATCATGTTGATAATGAACATCACCATGTACTGAAGCAGAAAGATAAAAGTAGAATGGCAGTACATTGGAATTTTTTCCCAAGTAGTTCAATGGTCCAATATGACACCCAAACAGGGATAATCTACTAGCATTTGGATGCTTAAATCTTCATGGCAGAAGAAAAGGGACTAGCTTACTAGGGGATTCTACGTATTATAACACTTGACTAGATTTAACCAAGTTTGTAAGGAAATGACCAAGAACATCCATTCTGAGTTGTATGTTTTCAAGATAGGTACAGTCACTTTAGTCAAAAGTGCTTTGTCGGACCAACTGAGTACACATATTATATACATAAACGGCCACACATCAGGTATTGATATATTTTGCTGATATTTGACAGGGAAGAAAGGAGCAAAACAATAAGCACCAGCGAGAGAATGCAGCGAGGAAAGCGGTAAATGTGTGAAGTTATATATCATCTCAAAGAAAAATCTTTTGACAACTTACCACTGGGAGAGCGGAAGTCATACTCTGGAACTTTAAAGGCTGGCTGAGAGCCAAGGCCAATCTCAGAAACCACAGAAGCTATGACAGCACTAAGTATGACCATGGAAGTATTATTTGTGAGAGGTAAAGATGCATCTGCAGACGATGGCCACAAGACGGATTCCACAGCAAAAAAACAGCCAGCAACAGCAGCATTGAAACCTGATAAGAAATATAAATTAGAGAAGAGAATAATAAGAGAAAAGTGATGAAAATGGTAAAATTAAGATGCAGATACCGGCAGCGAGGCCAGCAGCAGATCCAGAAGCGAGAAGAGAGAGCATTCTGCCAGAGCTGGAAGTCTTAGGATTGTCAAAGAAAGGAGCGAGGCCTTTGGCAATGGAAGTACCAATGTCCACACTGGGACCCTCTGGACCCAAGGAATTACCGGTGCCTAAAGTAACAGAAGCTGCCAAAGCCTTTAAGAAAGGGCGAGAACCAGACTTGAGGTAAGCAGATGGAGTTTGGAGGAAAGGATCTTGTTGGACAAGAGAATCAAAACGTTGACGAATGAGGTTTAGCACAGACACAACAACACCTCCAAAAGCTGGAACTAGTACTATTCTTGTCCATGTTGCCTCAATTGGTGTTTCTCTCAACCATGAAGCCCCTCGATCGGGAATCCCATCCCAGAACAAATCACGAATTTCATGGACCTTACATTTACATAATTACTCTATATTAGTAAGGAAATGCATATATTATATGAATAGACTAGCAGAATATCTAGCTCATCTAATGTAATGTAATGTATCGCATTTGGCTGGCAACTTAAATAAACTTACGAGATAATTGAAGAGGACGACAGCGACGCCGGTGAGGAGACCGACGAAGCATGAAGATATTATTCCCGAATCTCCAATCCTTCTGATAAGGAGCTTCCATTCCAACTCAAGTTGTTCCAAAGTAGAAGCTCCTCCTTCTTCTTCTTCTTCTTCTTCTTCTTCTTCTTTTTCTTCTTCTCCTTCTTCATCCCCAACCCCGAAGTCTCTATTATCAGCTGGCACACAACAAGGCCTAATGCAGAAGCGAGGAGTCTGATGTGCTGAAGCACGGAACAAGAAGCAGGATCGTGTTAATTCAGGTTTAGAAGCAATGATTCCATGAAGCTGGCAGCGGGGGTAAACTCCTACTCCCGCTATGCATCCTAAGCCAACCATTTCTCACGATATTCCAACTTCTTCCCCGCCACACTAACTAACAACTCACTACCCCCCTTTGTTTTTTTTGTTTTTTAATCTTTTAATAAATTCAATTTTACTCCCTTAAATCGTACATTTGAATTACCAAATCACATTTGCAGCACCTACAATTTAAAATTTCTAATAAAACTGTCATTTTCTAATAAATTTGTTAGTTTATAACCTTCAAACTCATTTTATTTTATTGAAAAATTAAATAAAAGATCAAAATATATTTTCAAAAATATAAAACATTAAAAACAAATCTTAAAAATAATGAAAAGGCTAGAAACTTTCTTTAAAGATGTTCTGAACTACAAATCTGGTCATTTTTTAGGGAATGCAATATTCATGATTAAAAAATTTATCTTAATATTTTATTCCTACTTAATTTCATATTGGATATGTCCAACAATATTTCATTTTTGAACACGAATTAAACATACCTATCAGAGGGAAGGTCTCATTGAGGCCCATTCAATGAGAATTGAACCTCCAAATTTGTCAATTGAATTGGATACTTTAACATGGGTTATTAAGAAAAACCCTTATCTATGATAAATAACTGAATTTCAGTTGTAAAAAAAAATACAAATTTCAACTTAAAAAGGATTTATTAACCAAAATCTGAATCACATTATTTCTTTGATTCATATAGACCCAATTCAACTAAGCAAAATTTCCATTTAGATCTTTTTCATAAGGAATTGGGGTTGTCAATTAATTACGGATAAAACTTTAAATGCCCAAGAAATTATAATTTAAATAAATTAAAAAAAATCTAATAGACAACTTGAGAGATTAAATTGAATTAAAACTCATTAGTAATGTTAGGTAAAATATTATGAACCATATCATTACAACACTTTTTCCATTTCTTGTACTCCTCCTTAATTCTCGTGTTCTCCTATAGAGAAAGGCTCATCCAAAGTAAATCTGAATAAAAAATATTTCGTCTTTAAATGGTTAAGACAACCAAACGTTATAAATAAATAAAAGTATACATACAGTATTTCTTGCTTGATAGATTCACTTCAGAAAAAGCAATGTCATCGGTCCTCACTTTGAAAATAGTTCACATGCAAAAGAATCTCGCACAGGCTCCATTAACAAATTCTCATCACTCAAACTATAGATTCTTGAGAAATGTAAGCACTCTATGATACATTCTTTTAGACACTCTATTATTACTTAAAATTTATTGAAAATTACAAAATCATTAGTAGATCTCATTAAATAAAAAGACCTGCCAAGTACACTCTAGCAATTCTCTTTTGAAACGTGAAAATTTTGGACGGGACGAGAGAAGGTTATTTTATTGCCAAGACAGGGGAACGTCATAAGCTCCAACAGGAGCTTCTAGTGCAACTAGCACATCGCAGACAACCGAACCTAAACCTTGTTCCATCCTTGCTGAGATATACAAATGAAGATAGATTGCAAAGCATACACTATTACAATGAACTAATAGGTTCAACATGTATTCATTTGATTGAGACTAAACAACAATTTAAAAAATTCCAGTGTAGGAAAAATAGAGGGCAGAAGTCATGGTTATCTTTGTATCTTCCCGGCCGAGTGCAGATAAATTGCAACAGAGACAACACTGTAAACATAGTTTAACAAACTTTTATTCAAGAGAAGAAGTGGAAGAAAAGGGTTTAAAGCAATTTATGTGAGACTACAAAATAAAGCATTAAAAGGTATTGCCCAATGGCATGCACATCAAAATTTCAAATTTAACACACGTAGTTATTAGAGCCAAAGCCATAAAAAAACTAAAAAAAAATAAAATCAACATTTTAATTTCAGTTGTTTGTAATAATATGATGGATGTGCAATACTTGGGTCAGGGAAAGAAAAACACAATATAGGGCATGGCAAGTACATTCATGAAATGATAAACAGCAACTTACACTGTGCCCAGGAAGAAGGCAAGCGAGAGATGAAAGCCAAAAAGGAACACAGAAACCACTGCTGTAAGAAGCATTGCAACTGAAGTAGAATAAACCTGAGTCAATTAGAAAGTTAATCACAAATTTGAATTCCACGTCAAAGGTTTTCGCTTAAATGAACTAAGAAAAACAACAAGAGCACACATATAGATCGCATTAGATGAAAGCATTCATCATAATGAAGCTGTAATTCTAAACAGTTGGTACAAAATAAAACTTGTGTGCGGTTCATTAAGTGAGCTCTAAAGTTTTACAATGACTATATGACAATGTGTTCAGATTTCCAACGCATCTAACCTCTGCTTGTATCTCATCAATATTAATATTAATTTTGTTTAACAAAATCTCTCTGAATAGAGAATGAGATCAAATGATAGAGATAGATAGGTCCTAGCCAAAAAATCTCCAATAAATATGTTTTCAACGCAAGCAAAAGTCAGAAAAGGAAAAGGACAGCCATAATTTATAGCTCCATGTTTTTCTCTCACACTAAACCAGCAAGTTTTCAAGATCCCTATCAAGCTCAGGTAGTCATTTCTTATTTCCACAGAAATACTCAGGTAGGAGATGAAATTTTTGTAGGCTTCTTATATGAACAAACAACTAATAAAAAGTTATTTTGAAAGTTGCATGTTAAATCATCTGAACAATTCCGATTATAAAATATCCCATCATCTTAATTGAACGCATGAAGTTTCAAATTCTATTCATGCAATTAAGTGGTAGAAGTGTCATAACAAAGTCAGAAACCCAAGTCTTACTTTCACAATGTTGTCAGCATACTTCATTACCATTGATACAGCAATTCCACTGCAAAGGGAAACAACCATGTAAACACATTAAATTAACAAGGAAGAAAAAACTGGTAATAAATAAAATAATGAAAATTTCTGCTTGTATTCACTTGAAAAGAGATATTTACATTTTTTGTGTAGTGAAAGAGAGAAACAGACACACAGAAAGGGGCAGAGACAAAATGAAAGCACTTGATGAGTAAAAGGAAAATAGCTTAAAAATGACAACAGTTGAAAATATAAATCACCAAAGATAAAACTGAAATTAGGCCTGTTTAATGCAATTGGCAAATGGCCCTTCCCGAGGTTTGCTTATTCACAGATTCATCAACCGTTAATATATGCTGCCATTTCATTTTTCTGCCCGGAGAGGGGGTGGGTGGGTGGATGGTTCAACAATAGCACTTCAGAACAGAAACCAGTGTATGACTTATCCAATTCAAAAAAACTGAGCCTAAGCTATTACAAGGATGCAACCAGAGAATGGGCTCCTCAGAAAAAGCTATTCTCTGTAAAAAAAAATAAAATTACCCCATCATGCCTCGCACCCACTCCTCTACCAACTCATTTGTGAACTCAGCATAACAAATTCACCTCCCAATTTGGACCAAGCTCAACCTCAAAAGCTAGCACTTGAGGTAAGGATTGTCCAAGCCTTTATAAGCTCTACTTTAGCCATATGATCTATACTTGATGTGGGATCTCAACAGACTGGATCCAACAAGGCAACAACTACATACAGAAGAATAGTAAAAAGGAAAAAGACTTCCAGGCCTTCATAAATTTTATAAAGTTCGTCTTACCTGAGTGCATGGTTGAAAATCATGAGAACCGTAATGAATGAATATCCATGGAAGAATCCCCTGAATAAAAAGAATATAACACATAAGGCATATATTGTTTATATGACAATTTAGGCATCATAATTACAATGGAAAAAAACACGATCGTTTACAATACTTGGTATTGACTTATATGATCAAACAACATATATTATGTGTTATCCATTTTGATGAGGAAATTTTCTTCAAATATGAACACAAGAAAATAACCAGCAAAATCTGAAAGAGATCAAATTACTTGTTCATCACCGCATCAAAATCTTGAACCAAGATTGCAACTGCATTGAAGCACATCCCGAAGACATACAACCAGAAGTTCTGGACATTTATGTTTCGTGAAGGACGCTTCTTAATAATAGCCTGCCAAAAATTATTTAAGAAAATTACTAGGCCACAAATGATTGCCAAGAAATCTTGCTCAATGCTATAGTAATAGAGCTCATAAACCTTATTTTAAGCAGACTGGCACATCCCCAATGACTAATCAAATTCAGTTCAATCATTAAAAAACTCAGATAGACTGATTTTAAATAATTTGAACATAATACAAATTCCATCAGTCAATGGTGGTCGACAGTACAGACAACAAAGTATAATTTTGGCTGTAGATTAGAGTGGACTGTCATTTCATGAAACCTCAAGGGGATTATTGTAACTGCTCCAAATTAAAATTACCTCAGTATATACACCTGCAAAACCACTCAAGAGAGCCATGACCTAAAAAGGAAAAGTTCATCAGAATCCGTTTCAAGCCATAAATTCAGCTTATATTACTTTATATTCCTAATGTGAGAGCACCACAAATTTTAACAACTCACGATTGCCATCACCCAACCTTGAAAGGGAGTTTGAAGAACATGATCAGAACTGAAAACACAATACAAAATTTTTTAGACAAAAATAAAAAATGATTCATCATTAAAATGTAAAACTTCTGCAATAGATATTTTTTTTTGGGTAAAACAAATGTTTAATTTATAGGATTTAAGAAAGCAGAAAAGGAGAGATTGAGAGAAAAGAGGCCTAGAGTAACAGGACACCAAACTGATATGATGTATCCTGATATGATAACAGAAGACAAAGCACCACCTTAGTTTATATTAAGAATTAGATTACGTACTACACTAACACTAACAAACTAAGGGAACAAAAAACTTAATAATGATAAAATAAAATCCTTAAGAATAAGACAAGGTTCTTAACAAGATACCTAAAAATAAATTAACACAATTAAACATAAAATAACATAAAGTATCCTATTCTATTATGGATCATTGTCTCCTCCTATGGTACTTAGCAGATATTTTAACACTCCCTCTAAGGGTATTAGTCTATTAATAAGCTTTAAGTCATAATTACCAATCCCAGATAGCAATAAGAATGGCATACGGCATACCCCAAGGACACTATGGCAAGATATAAAATAGCATGATGGCTTCTATACCATAGATTATAGATACAAGATAAAGAATTTATAGGCAATCAAATGATAAAAAAAACGTTTAAAAAATTAAAAATTAAAAACATTCGTAGTTAATAATCAACACTCATACTCTATACACAGAATCACCACCAATATAAGGCATAATTCATAATTGGCAAGTCAAATACAACTCAAGGAGCATAAGGGAAGAAAAAACGGAAGACGGGGGATATTAATTATATGTATATTCATTAGATCAAGATAAGTTGAATTAAAGAAGCAACATTGAAAAAAGAAAATAGAGATTTGAGACAAACTCCAATTAAAATTGTATTTTATCTGTGGCAAGATTCAATTGTTGGCACACTCCAATCAGACATGAAAACCACCAACAAACTTAACCAGAGGTCCCAAAAATACTTCCTTAACACGTGTCTTAGCTTTTTACTTCCATCCATTCCGAAAAGTTAATAGAGACAAGGGGAAAGTATCTCAAAAAGAAAATGCTCCTAAGCAACACTCTTCCCAAAACCAAATGCCAAGAAACATAAACTGACTGAAAATTATATAAACAAAAGCTCAGGAGTATGCTTTGATTCCTACTATTTATGTATGATACAAGCAAGGAGTCTTTGCTGTAATATCACACGTTTTCTAGCAGTACACTCACAACATTACTAACCTATCATTTATGGTTCATTTTTTTTTTTACATCACAACTTGTACATAAAAATTTCATTAAAAAGTTTATTACTAGAGACTAGAGAACGTCTATAGTATACAACAACCATGGGAGCATACAAATACACAAGTGACGGCTACACGTTACGCCTGAACTGTTCTTACTTTGAATTCAACTGGGCTGTAGTGCACCCTGCAGTGAGTAGAACAAAAGCAGCCCACTGAATCTCACTTAACCTGAAATGTAACAAGAACACAATGCCAAACAGCCTCAAGAACCATGAATTTTGTAGATGTGATCAGTCAAACTAAATAATAAGATTTCTCAGTCATTAGGCTTAAAATGATTAAATATCCAAATTAAAGAATAGCTGTAAGCTATGTCCTCAGAACATTTCCCTAGCACAATGAGCTATAAAACAAGTGAAAGTAAGATGAAGAAGGGAACCTTTCTTGCTCATTCTTTTTCCACATAAAAGTTTGGCATACAGAGGATATGAGTTGCATTGATCCTTCACAAACAGTTCTCATGGAAAAAACAGAGAGAGCTGAAGACTTACCTTTTCTTAAGTATAATTCTGTATAGGACACCTGTACTGATAATATTGAAGTTCTTTAATATTTGATAGCCTGGAGCATCTACATATGCAAAGATGTAATACTGCCATAAAATAGAAAAATAAATAAAATCAGATTTCAGAAAGCATTAACATATATGTTGAAATAACTGTAGAAAAATCTTATCGCCACCATAACAAACAACCATCCACCACCAACCTGAAGCAAATTTTTGACGAGGTAAAGTGCCGCTGGAATAGGATACACTATAACTTCATCCAAGGTTGTAGTTAACCTAGGTCCAAAGAACAATGCACGTCAAGGTATTTAAATTCATTCTATATAAAACACCAACAAGGGTAAAAGATAAAGCTTCAATAAAAAGACGAAGTTGCAAATACCTAAATACCACGAGGACAATTTAACTGAACCCACTGGCCTACTCAAACACAATGAACAATATATTATAGGCACTAGCCTCGAGAACTCCTCTACTCCTAAAGAACACTGCTCAAACCCTCCCCAAACAAACACATAAAATAATGCCATATGTTCCCTAACTTGCTCCTCATTATTGAATAATAGTTAGGACGTAGTAGTATAGTATTTAAGAAATCTAAACACAAAGAAATGTTATCAAAGATCACCTGTTGTCGTCATTGACACCATCCTTATTCCATATTCTTGCCAAGGCCACCAGGGATATAGCACATTTTAAAGTCTCCACCTATCACCAAAAGAGTAATCAAAATAAATTATTAAAGCAGGTTTAAGTTTTAAGGAATATCACTGTAAGTTATGAAAGATGATAAAGGTGGAAATAAGAAAAAGAGAATTAACAGGATGTGATATATCCTCACCAAAAAGTTAGCAGTAGTGACACTGTACTCATACTTGCCAGCTCTCTTGGACCAAACGATTAGGATGGCTTGCGAACTAGTAAGAATAGTCAATGCAAGTGTAACAACTGACCTATACAAACATTCAAGAGGGATAATAATTAAGAAATCAAAAAAGTATTTCACTTATTATATCTAAATTGTCTGTCATACTTGCGCTTCCACTGCGCTTTCGTCCTGATGCTGTCAGTTTTGGTTTCTCCACCCGAACTTAAATTGTTATTTGGGGCTGCAAGAAAGAGAAGAAAATTAAAAGGTAAATGTTTATTTGGAAAGTGGAAACACGAAATGGATTATTACATAAACACAAGTATCCATCCAAACTAAACATGCGATTGAAAAGCATACAGAAACCTGACAACAAAAATGATTTCTCAATGTCCCCAACGCCCGAACCCCTATCTTCATCCTACAACAATGCATCAAAATCAACATTATTAATTGAATAAATCAATCAATTCATGAAATAAATATGCTAAATTACTCTTCGTCAGCACAGTCACCTCATCTTTGATTTTCCGGTATTCCATTGATTTCGTCTATATCACAGACACAGAGATCTTTTCAGCATTGAAAAAACAGAGTTCAAACTCTAAACTCTTACACCCCTTGATGCTTGATGCTTGATGCTTGATGCTTGATGCTTGATGCTTGATGCAACAATCGCAACAGATCTCGGCTGCTCAGCAACTGTGACAAAACCACTCTCCTTTTCCTATCTCTGTTTACTACGCGTAATACTTTACTACTACAAAACAATTCAAAAGTAATAATCTATATTTTAGATTTATTAGAAGTAACTTATATTAAAATATAAAACTATTTTCATTATCAATAATTTTTTTAAAATATTTAAATTTGATTTAAAAATAATTGTAAAAATAATAGATTGAAACATATTAAGAAAAATGCTAAAAATGCTATCATTTTAGAAAATTCTTAAATATGCATCATTAGAAGGGGGAAAAAAGGTATTTTAAAAGCAAATTAAAGAGAAACATTTAAAAATTAATTCTTAACAATATTTTTATTAAAAAAATAACTCTTAAAGACGTTCTCGGTTAAAATAATACTAAACTGTACGAAATTGGGAAAAAAATTATAGAAAATGAGTCTCAATTGTTGAAGGGTTAATAAATATAGTTAACTAATTGTAATTTATGATGTGTATTACTTCAAAGTGGTCTGATTAAAAATTAAGTTTTTTTAAGACCTTAGAAATAACATTAGATTTCAACTAATTTAAATAAGCAAATATTTATTTCCCTTTATATTTTATTTCAATTTTCTTATTTGTATCTATTGTTCTTTTTCTTTCAATTTGACAAGTTATATACTATCAAAAGTCTTAAAATCTAGAGAGATATTTAAATATAATTTATCAATACATTGTACACAAAAATCAAACTTACAATCTTATTAGATACAATAAGACTTCATTGATTATGTCATATAACATCGAATATGTAGATCAACTAACTCTAAATTATTTTAATGATATATACTCAATTTGATTAAGTAAACTATGCTAATTATTCACAAGAGACACGATATAATGTTCTTTTTAAATTATATATATATATATATATATATATATATATATAAGAAATGCCAATGATAATTAAAAATGTTTAGGGTAAGAGATGATTAAAAATTAAAAAAAAAATCATTTAATCTCGTAATCGCGGATAGCCTTAAAAAATATTAGTGTATTTTATTCTTAATAATCTTAAAATAATTTTTTTTTCATTAGTTTTTCTTAAGAGGCAATTTTCTTGCACGCATATTGGACATTAATACCTCTTTGAACACCGACAATGAACACGTCCCTGAATCACGCTACATAGATTGATCTCTTTCTAAGCTTGTAGCAGTGGATCCATCCGGCTCTCATTTTGTTTTTTTAATGAATAAAACTCGTATCTTTAAACACAATGTCTCTTTATCTCTTTCATTAAATCATATTATATGTATATATATCACTTGATATAGATTTACAACAAATTTTCCTTTTTACATTTGATACAGTAAATAAACACGTTATGAGTGGGAGAGAAAAAAGCGAGAATTACATTGCGAACGAATCAAGCATTAAGTGGTCTGAATCTATTAACATTTGCGTACAAACACGTCAGCAAAGCGTCATGGGATTGAATGAGAGCATACAAGTCCAAAGTGGAAGCATAAGAAAAAGTTAAAGAAGAAAACAATCGGTAAAATAGCAACAGATCACCCAACAACACAATGGTGGAAATGCCGAATGCTGAGTGACCCCACAAATGGAATAAAACAGGCTGTGGTAGAGCTGTGAACGTTCCATTTCACCACTCTTATGAAATTAATATTATATTATTATTATTATTTATATTTAAAATATGATATGATATGATTTGTTTCTCCGCTAGCTTATTATGAAAACTTAGCTTTCATTCAGCAATAAGCAGAGGCAGAGGCAGAGCATAAGGTTGGGTTCCCTCTGGAAAGAAAGAAGAAAAAAAGAGATGAAAGGGTCGCTTCCGGTGTCGCGTTCAGAGTCGTCAAAAGTAAATGAAGGAGGGATTCGAAGGCGTCTTTCTTCGCTGTCGGTAAAGAGGCCAGTGGTAGGTGTATCATGGTCATTTCCGAGATCTAAGTCAATCTCATCAATGAGTGACTATGCTGGCACTTCTATAAGGAGCTGGTGGGACTGGAGTTGGTCTTGGATCTTATCAAGGAAGCCCATCTTTGCCGCAGATCTCGAAATGAACCACCTTGAAACCAAGATCCTTGGCTCTCACAACAGAGGTACTTGGAGACATGTTTTCTATAAGCTACGCTCTGAGATCACAAGGTTCATCTCTTCTGATCATTCCACTCTTCCTCAAACCCACACCCCTACTACTCAACCTTCATAATTCATCATCACAATTCAAATCTATTTCTCCCATATTATATGCTTCCTTCTAATAATTCAGATCTATCCACCCTCCAGTGCTCCAAATATATATTCCCATTAGCTAGCTTCCATCTCCACCAATTCGTTTCTTCTTTTTATTTTCTTTATCGCTTTCTTTACAATTCTTCGTGTTTCTTCATTATTCATTTTCCATCATAGTACGGACCATCGTCCTAAAGCTGTACTGTAAGCTTGGTCCTAAAGCTGTACTGTAAGCAATTACGTGCATGTATAATTGGTATTTTGTTATCTATATTGTTCGATTGCTATAAAATTGCCTCAAGGCTTATCTTTTTTAACTTTTTATTGTTTGTTACATGGACCATCTTGTTTTTAGCTGCTACAAGCTCACCCTACTGCTCATCTTTTTGTTATAAAGCAAAACCCATTTTACTTAGTACACTCACATTCAGTGCAATTACACAACACAACATGAAGATAAGTGCAAGATCTATCCTCCTCTGGGGATGCTTTGCTTGTGTGCATATATACTATATTTTCTTGTTATTGTATGGTGAATTAATATGTAAACTTTATATTATATTATATTATTTTTTAATTAATTAATAATAAAATTTTAAATAAAAAATGACAAAAAATTATAAAAAGATAATAATATATTTATTATTAATTTTAATTAAAATATTATCACAATTTATTTAATTTAAGTTGATGATAAATATATTTATTTTATTTTAAATATTTTTTATCTTTCAAAATATATTCTTATTATCAAAAATATTTATAAAACAAAGAAAATAAAAATTAATAGAGTGAAAAAAATCAAAAAATTAAGATAAAAGCTATTGAATGTAAAAAAAAAAACTTTGAAAATAAAAAGGAACTTCCGTCCCAATAAAAAATAGATTCATATATTTTTATAGAAAAATAATTAAATAAGAATAAACATAGTAAAATTTTTAAATAAATAAATATTCGAATGTAATATATATGTATATATATATATGGTTGGATATAAGCTGCCTCCCACGATTCCAGCGGGACAACCACCATGCCACCG
Organism: Hylodesmum podocarpum; assembly: GCA_026586105.1. Classification (NCBI taxonomy): domain Eukaryota; kingdom Viridiplantae; phylum Streptophyta; class Magnoliopsida; order Fabales; family Fabaceae; genus Hylodesmum; species Hylodesmum podocarpum. The sequence goes on along the minus strand of JALJEV010000519.1, from coordinate 113,928 downwards.
TGCACACCATTATGGACGCCGTCTCACAACATTAATTGCTTTGCTTTGTGTTGGTGCACTATTTTTAGTTACTGTTGTTTTTGGCGAATTAATAAGAAATATAGTTCAATGCGTGATTATTGACTTGTGTTTTCGTTTGGCAGCTGGTGTTAAAGAACAGAACGATAAAAAGAAAACAGAGAAACAAAATAAGGAAAAGGAAAAATTCTAACAAAATAAGTACACTTTTATATTGTTTTGTATAATTTTTTTTAGAAAGTTTGTTTAGTACACTCACATTCAGTGCAATTACACAACACAACATGAAGATAAGTGCAAGATCTATCCTCCTCTGGGGATGCTTTGCTTGTGTGCATATATACTATATTTTCTTGTTATTGTATGGTGAATTAATATGTAAACTTTATATTATATTATATTATTTTTTAATTAATTAATAATAAAATTTTAAATAAAAAATGACAAAAAATTATAAAAAGATAATAATATATTTATTATTAATTTTAATTAAAATATTATCACAATTTATTTAATTTAAGTTGATGATAAATATATTTATTTTATTTTAAATATTTTTTATCTTTCAAAATATATTCTTATTATCAAAAATATTTATAAAACAAAGAAAATAAAAATTAATAGAGTGAAAAAAATCAAAAAATTAAGATAAAAGCTATTGAATGTAAAAAAAAAAACTTTGAAAATAAAAAGGAACTTCCGTCCCAATAAAAAATAGATTCATATATTTTTATAGAAAAATAATTAAATAAGAATAAACATAGTAAAATTTTTAAATAAATAAATATTCGAATGTAATATATATGTATATATATATATGGTTGGATATAAGCTGCCTCCCACGATTCCAGCGGGACAACCACCATGCCACCGTGCACACCATTATGGACGCCGTCTCACAACATTAATTGCTTTGCTTTGTGTTGGTGCACTATTTTTAGTTACTGTTGTTTTTGGCGAATTAATAAGAAATATAGTTCAATGCGTGATTATTGACTTGTGTTTTCGTTTGGCAGCTGGTGTTAAAGAACAGAACGATAAAAAGAAAACAGAGAAACAAAATAAGGAAAAGGAAAAATTCTAACAAAATAAGTACACTTTTATATTGTTTTGTATAATTTTTTTTAGAAAGTTTGTTTGGTATTATATTTTAACTTTTTAATATAATATTAATTATTTTTATTTATATCAATAATATTACATAATATTTTATAGAATTATCATTCTTTTATTTATTATTAATTTCTGTACACACAAAGTATAATGTTAAGTTTATGACGAAGATTTTAAGGCATATTCAGATAAATAATTTAATAAATTTTTATTATATAATAATTTTTTTTATAAATGTTTATAATTTAGTAGGTAATTTGTGTTGGAATATAATTGTTGAAAAGTATTTACATGATATTAAAATGTTTGAATATATTATTATATAAATACTTATATAGTGTTTCTCCAATTTCTTATAAGTAAACAAGGCTTAAAGTCCATTTATTTTACATCTTTAGCTTTAAAATCACTTATTTTGAACAAAATTACTTTTAAAATCTTTAAGCGTGTTTAATATTTTAAAAAAACACTCTAATTTTTTTTTATTATTATTTTGAAGATGTTCAACCAGATTTAAAGTAAGTTTTAAGCTGCGAAAAAGCAAAGAATAATACTACTATATCTGTCTAGGGAAAGGAAAGCCAGCTGAGAAAAAAAAAATGCTTCCACAGTCACTTTAACAAAACGCACATAGGCTTCTCAGTTCGCCCAATACAATACATCATATCATGCGTGTAAAACTTTACATCTGTGAAATCAAGAACCTGAAAGATCAAAATCCTTCTACTTCAACTATAGACAGAATGCTCCTAGACGAAAGCACAGAAAAATAGAAGACCAACTTGAAAATAGCTGTAACACCCAACACTGAGGTTTACAAAGCGAGAAATAATTTTTGCACTCATACAGCAAATAAATGTAACACTTGATAAGTGCTCATGCGAGAGCACCAACAATCCTGATCGTTCTTCATGGATAGGACCGGTCAACAGGATATGAACAATTTTTTTGAAAGATTTTTTATTTTTATCTTTCTAGCTTCGCTGAGATACAACCTGCCAAAATTGCATTCCAAAATACAGGAAAGATGACGTTAACATTAATAGTTATACAAACAGCTAATCAGCTAACACATTTCCGCAAACTGTCAGGATATAAACTATCATGCAAGAAACACCTAGTTGACATTACTGCTTACATCTACAGACAACTCTAATGCATCATTCAGCAGGAGAAACTCGTTTTAGAACCTCCATAATAAGCAGAACTAAGATTTATGATTAGAACGATATTTATTTACAAACGTGTGATTATATCGGAGTCCCACTCCCACCCCAAGTTTGGCCTTGGGGTTACATGACTTGTAAACCAATACCCTACCTTCTTCACTTTATACTTCCACAACTCAAGCCAACTTAAAACCTCAAAATGATTTATTTTTTCATCAGGAAATCACACACCAAGACATTACATAGTATATGCTATAGAGAAGGCAGCTCCAGAGTGCTTGGAAATTTTCTCTCCCACATAGGCACATTGATTAAGAATACTTGCACTTGCATCTTAGCTCCACTCCGTACTTAAATAGAAACAACACTTCATATATTCTTAAATTCATATATCAATAATGTCTAACCTCACCCCAAAAAGCTAGAAATGAAACACTAAGAATGTCTATTTTCTTTCATCATCTCTTCTACTTAAAGAACCTTCCCAACAAAGAATTATGTTTAATTTTTCATCTCTGGTAAAATTAATTAGTGATAACTCTTTTATTATTAGATACTCAAAAGATAGTAAATTCTTAGGATTTGACTTCTCTGCAGTAGAAGTGCATTATATACAAGGTAAATGTGTGGTTATGACCATTGATTGATAAATCAACATGCATGCCAAACTGTCATTAGCCTTTTTGGGGGGAGCAAGAATCCAATGAATGACTCATTTTCAATAGATTTTATGGGCCATCATTAGAAGAATAAAACCAAGTACAGAAGTGCCTGCTAATGAATTAGACAACAAAATCTGGGGCACTCCAACATCCAAACCATCAAATTCAATTCAACAGCCATGTACAGGATGCTTTACAATGGTTGATGCTAAAATGTGAGAAAATCACAAGAAAATATCGGGTGCATAAGCAAACGAAACCCATATAAATTGGGGAAATGAGGCTTGAAATGTCATGAAGTGGTAACTGAACTTCACTCAAATCATTTTGAGTTCTTGGTCTTTGAATTTAAGCTTAAGAGCGTAATTCAACCCTACAAAACCTTATAAGGTTTACCCAAACTATATAAGCTCTATTTAAGCCAGAAATCTAGTTGATGTAGGACTAAACACACACCCTTCAACTCTGGAACTAAGGCATCCCAAAGAAGCCACAATTAAGGTGACTTTCCAACACTTAGGTTCATAATGACTTCTTGTGTAACATTGACTAACATCTATTGCTTATATGTCTATTCCAACCACTAGACATGGCCTACCACATAATATTAGAAGTAAATTGGTGATTGCAGGACATACCATTTGTGATGCCTTTTGACCTATAACATCATAAAAAATTTTAACTATATAACATGGGCAGATAGTATTTTATACAGGGGATAAAGTTGTATTTTACCCAAGCCAAAAGTACCTGTACATAATGAGCACAATCGGAAGCTATTGAGCATTTGGTGCATCTCTCATGCTTAAATTCAGACTGTTGCGCATAGTCCTTCTACCAATTCCGGGGTTGCCTTTTTGCATCATGGCAGCAAATTCACCATAATCAATCCTTCCATCCTAAAACAAAAGATAAACACAATTATGAAGCATAACTACAGAAGAGGGTGCAGGAAATTGATTCAATAAAATATTGATACACAGCAAAAGATCATGCTTGTCAAATTATTAGAATTCGGGCATTTTGACAGTTAAAGAATGTTTAGTTTTTATTAATGAATAGTTCCTCACATATAAAATGCTTTTAAGACATACAAGCTTCCCATAGAATGCAAAAATTTATATATATATATATATATATATATATATATATATATATATATATATACCACCTGCTGGAACAATTTAAATGTAGTATATATTGACATTGATTAATTGGAACTCAGAAGAAGTTTTAAGGTTCTAAACTCCTTGCAGTATTAAGATGTTAGATAACAAAATTCTTGTCGCTTTGAAACGAAAGTCTTAATGCAGGGTAAATTCAAATTAATATTTTTTATAACAAGTGTTCTTTCTCCAAAGAATGTATTAAATTTCAAAATAACAACCAATTTAAGGAAAATGAAGTACAGAAAATTTGAAGACTAAAGGCACAATCTTTTCAGGAGGATATACATAATGCTCTGCTGTAAGATCTTCTATCTGCATACAAGGATTTCCTATGAGAATGTATAGCACAAACTAAACAACTTACATTATCTTGATCAACTTCCCTAATAATATCTTCAAGAAAAACATCAGTCATGTTATGTTCTGCACAAGCTTGTTGAAGTTCATCAACTGTAATGTAACCACTACCATCCTTGTCAAAATATTGGAATGCTGCAATGAGATGTTCTTCACGCTCTAGCTTGTTTAGATGAACTGTTGCAGCAATAAACTCCCCATAATCTATGGTTCCACTTTTGTCCACGTCAGCCTGAAACAGCTCAAACATTTTAGCTGGATGGTACATGATCATTGATCAAGGATTATTTAGCATGAATACAAGATGCGGCTCATAAGAAATATGGAATTATGTATGTAAAAGGTGGCTGATAAGTCCCTGATTTTCTACAGTACGTCACATTTTAAATATGCTTCACAATTGTGAAGCCCAACGTCAACCCCACTGTCAAAATAACAAGTACCCATCAAATGAAGAACCCCAGTAACCTACATAAGTTGACAATGAGTTAACATCTTTTATCAGATCAATTCTATCTGTTTTTATTTTATTCTTTTTATTAAAAAGGTGAGAAGAAAGTACAATGCTTGACTCTTGAAGAATAGAATACAAACTTACAAAGTATAAGGAAATAAATAAGGAAATTTCAAATATTATATTTCAAAATGAATAAGTAAATAAAAATGGAAGTACAAACATGAAATACAAAAGAAAAATTTCAAAGAACCAACAACCTACCGCTTCCATAAGATCACGTATTTCTGTATCTTTAAGGGTAGACCCATATCTTCTTAGACCAGCTTTGAGTTCATCGAAAGTGATTGCACCACTGTTATCCGTATCCATAGCCTGAAACATTTCTCTCAAACCAGCAATCTCCTCTTCAGATAGACTCTCAGCAATTACCTAAAAAAATAGTATAATAAGCAATTATATTTATAACTGCAGTTACCTAGTTTCGGACAAAAAAAAAAAAAGATAATAGATGAAGTAAAGCAAAGAGTGTGGAATGGCAACAATGGCACTTTAAATATCATGTATGGAAATCATTATATTTTTCATAACAATGTATGTGCTACATTCATTAATTCATACATAATCTAATATTTATTCATCAATTAGCTTCACTCACTCGCAAGGCCATCTTCTTTAGCTTATTCATTGCAGAGAACTGTTTGAGACGAGAAAGAACGGCAGGGTCCAGTGCCCTGTCAGGAGCAACTCCATTTTCACATATCCAAGGATGACCTGAACAGGCACATGATGCAAGTAACATCTTTAGACAAACAAATTAAAACACATTATTTTGAAAATTTACAGAATTTAATCCTTAAGGATGTTGAGCTTGAATTTGCTTTTGAGGAAACATCAACAGAGTAACTATTTGTTTTTTATATGATGACTATTTCTTCCTTGGTGAGCTGCCAGTGAAACTTTGATAACCTATTGCATCTTTAATAATGAATTTAACTTTGAAAGTTTGAGAAGCACAGGGAAAGTAAACTTCTAATGCTCAGCCCCTCAATTACATATATAATAACATCCACTAAGTAACAATGGCCAGACAGAGACTAATCCAATAGGGAAAAGCAACTATTCTTTTGATATGACGATGATCCTTGCTCAGAGTAAGTATAGTAGAAAAAAGGATGAACATACATAACACTTGATGAGCAGTCAACCGATCTGAAGGCAGAGAACACAGCATCTTTCTAATCAGATCTTTACCACTGTCAGATATTAGAGGCCAAGGATCCGAGTCAAAATCAATATGTCCCTTCAATACTGCATCAAATATGCCCTGCTGGGTCTCTGAATTCCAAAAGGACAAAACTTTCAGTGATGACACAGATGAGGGACAGGAAAGCAAAAGAACGTTAGAGTAAGAAACAATATACCTGCCCAAAACGGTGGCACGCCACTCAGCAATATGTAGAGTATGACACCTGCTGTCCACACATCTGCTTCAGGCCCATAATGCTTGAGGAGAACCTCAGGAGCAACATAGTATGGGCTGCCAACTACATCAGTGAAAACTTGACCTGAGGCAGGGGCAGAAAGGTTATATGATGATTTAAAAAAACACTAATTAGTATTAAATGGTCTTTTCTAAATGATAACTACGGAAAAATCCTGAACGGGAATAGCAGTAAATTTCAAGAAATTGATATTGGAAGATGGTATGTTGAACTAGAGAGAGAAGATTTTTGAAATTGAGAAGCATCAAACAAAGAATATAAGAGCGATAAGTAATTACGCCAAACAAATAAATGTATTTAATAATAATAAGAAGAAAAAAGTAATGTTGTTCTGATTTTGGAAAGAAAAGTGGCGGGATGATGATATAAAGAGAAAAGAAGAGTAAGGAATATTTGTTTGTTACCGGGTTTGAAGAAAACGGAGAGGCCAAAGTCAATTGCTTTAAGAGAGAAATCATCATCTTTATTGACCAACAAAAAGTTTTCAGGCTTGAGATCTCTATGCATAACCCCAAGGGAATGGCATGCCTCAACAACCCCAACAATAATTTTGGTCAACTCTGCCGCCTTTCTCTCGGTATAGTGGCCCCTCTGGATGATGCGATCAAACAACTCACCACCAGAACAAAGTTCCATGACAATATGAACATAGAGTGAATCCTCGTAAGCACCCTTGATGGTGACAATGTTCTTGTGACCAGCTAAATGATGCATTATCTGAATTTCCCTCCTAACATCCTCGACATCCTCCTTGGAAATCAACTTCCTTTTGGAGATGGATTTACAGGCATATTCAATGGAGGTAGAGTTCTCAGTGCATAAATAAGTGGTGCCAAATTGGCCCTGTCCCAATTTGCGGCCAAGAGTGTATAGATCACGAATGTTGGGAGTCTTATGGCCCAAGACATAATAAGACTGGTTGTCGAGGCCGCGGCGCATGATAGTGTCTTTCTTGGAGCTCAAGGGTAGATTGTTGTTGATGTTATTGCTATCTGCAGAATGGATATTTTGTTTGGATGATTGGTGATCAGAGTCGGAACGATCAGAATGGGTGGTGCGCTTGGATTGGTCTTCGGGCTGGCTGAAGCCCTGAATATATTTCCCTTTCAAAGATCCGCGGCATGTGTTGCCCATCAAACAAACTAATTATTATTTATATATTCATCCAATCCAATAATCTATCATCAGCTTACCCTCGCTTCGCTGTTCCTCACAATTCAAAAACAAATCAACACATCAAAACACACCATTTCTTAAAATTCATTTCATTTCATATAACATCATCACATCACATCACATCACATAATCACATAATAATCTAATCTTTTGATAGCAGACAGAAAATAATTAATAAACGAGATACATAGATACTAATAATGAATGGATTAAGCGTGAAAGAGAGAGAGAGAGAGAGAGAGAGAGAGAGCGTAAGAACCTATGAGAATTGATAACAGAAGCAGTCAGAAGGTGAAGGAATGGAAAGAGGATAATCGATTTCCTATCGCTTGTTTCTTCTCCGACAGATCTCCACAAAATTAGTTACCGAATATAAATATATTTATTTTTTTCAGGTTAATTTTAGGATGGAAGGCTGAGGCTGATGGGATTGTATTTTTGTATTGGTTACTGCCGAGAAACATCGGAGGTCAGTGCTGACCAGCTACGCCCACTCCTCTCTGTGGAATTTTCAATTAAATATCACGCGGCTTTCTTTTTCATATCTTTTTTGCCTCACTTTGTATTTTTATTTTCTTTTGGTTCAATGAATCCGGGATCAAAGGGGCGGGGCCCAAACTCCAAAACATTAAACCAAATAAAAAGACAAACCGAATCACCAAAACTGCCTTTCCCTTGGCACCCCTATCTTCAGTAACTACACCACTCCCCTAAATTTTGTAAATTTTATTCCAAAATTACCTCACTATTACTATAACCATCCTTCACCTTTTTTCCCCCTCACAATACAGCACCGTCCCTCCTTGATTTAGTCCATAAAAATGTTATAGAAAAAAGATTTCTTTTACAAAAATTTAAAATACATCAAACAGAACACCAATTTATATATCTAACATATACAGTTTAAGATTATTGTAGCTAAGTGAAAGAAAATGTTTCTCATTTTCACGTTAATTGACTCATTAATTAGCACATCGACTTGAGCAAATACAAAATTTTGATAAATTTAAGACTCTTGTTTAATATATATGAAGTTAATTCTTTTGACTAATAACATTAAATTTGTTAACAATTTAATTCTTTTCAAAATTATCCTTAAAATAATTGAAACTCATCATTTTACTCTTTTTACTTAATTATTTTCTAAATTCTATCAAATTAATTACTGTAATAGAGAGAATAAATCTTTATGTTATTAATTTATAACATTTAGTACAAAGTAATTATAGTTATTTTAGTAAAAAAAATAAAAATAACAATTAATGTAAGAGACTAATTTAAAAAAAATTACAAAATGAAGCAAAAATAATTTTAAACACAAGTATTATATATAAGGAAAGAGGTAATAATACATTGTCATCTAATCATTTTATAATAAATTTAATAATTTTTATAATAAGTATCTAAATTTCAAATTTAACAGGTCTTTATGTTCCAAGAAGAGAATAACAGGGGAAAAAAAACAAAATGGAAGTCACTGTGTGTTCGTGTAATGTAGTATGTAATGATTTGTACAAAGTCAGACATTGTTAATGTTGCAGGAGGAATCGATAATAGATTCTTATGAACTCCAAATAGGAGCATGGGGAAACGTGAATGGTTGACAAAATATTCTCAAGGCCAATAACAGAAAGAGTGTGTAAAGATGCACATTGAAGAAAGAGAAGAGAAAGATTATTGAAAGTGATTTATTTTAAGTTTATAATATAGTAGATATATTTGCATTTCTAAAAAATTCAATAAATTGTCAGTTGAACAAAGGTCAACAACTCTTAAGTCCTTTATTTGTCACCCCTACATGAGAAAATTTGAAAACTTATCTAACTTAATCTGGCTTAAATGAAAAATAAATAGTATTAATAAGTAATAGACACGCACAAAATTGAATTGAACCACAGATACTTGACAGCTCATGCTACAAATTATCTTCTTCCATGTCTCTCGCAAGCCCTCCACTAGTTGGCCTGAAAGTTAGTAAATCACAAAGAAGGGAATCAATTAATATCTGTTTGCCTCCAGGAAATTAAAACTTCAATTCTACACCAATGAACAGTTATGTAACAAAATACATTTGCAGCATAACTAAAGGTGCATAGAGAGCATGCACAAAAACTCTCCCCAAAAGCCAAATGGTGTGATGATACCTCGATAATAAGTAACGAGGTACACTACGAACAAATTTCTATAGGGTCGATCCATACCAGAAGAAACAAGAAATAACAGCACCAGAAACACATTGTTCTCTTCATCCAAAACGAAACTATTAGAAGCTTAGCGTGAAAATCAGGGTATTGGTGTCAAAATTTATTGGACAAATTACAATTTACAAGTGAGATACACATTTCACCCCAAAAAAAACTCCCCAAAAGATTTTTTGTCCTGACACTAAGCATTTTGACATTTGAATTCAACTGAAAACATGTCATTTGGATTCAACTGAAAACTAATGACATGTTTGATTTGAGAAATATTTTATTTGCATCTTTTTCTACACAAAATTTATAGACAAAGATATAAAGTGAAAATAAAATAATTTTTCTTAAATTATTAGTAAAAAATCATTAAATGAAAACAACAAAGAAAATGTTTCTTAACCAAACAAGTCGTGAGCTATCAAATCGATAGATTGTTGAGAATTAAATAGTATAACATAATAAGATCTTTTATCCATACCAAAATAAATCAAATAAAAATATATATATTTTTGATGCAGTTCAAAATTTCTTTTCTCTAATGTTTTGAGTTAAACAGAATGTCCTCTGCATGCATGACAACATGAGAACTTCCAAAAGCATTTTCAACTTCTCCAATCTACCGTTGATACAGAAACATGAAAAGCTATATGTCATAACTGCAAACTATGACAGAAAGGTTAAGCAAATCTTTTTAATGGTATTGGAATAATGAGTGGATCACTGCCGGCCATGCCATTAAATACTAACCAGGACAAGCATTCCTTAGGAAGTTAGGACAGTTCTTGGAGAGGTCCTGTTGGTGTTGTAAGGCAGTGTTATGGTGAGATTTTTGTGTTTAGTGCTCAATTTGTGGCTGTATTTGGGTTCAGGTTTGGAGCAAACACAGGTGGTTCAGGTTTAGATTTGATGCAAACAATGGTCCAAATTGTAAGCAGTATGCTCTGAATTGGTCAGGACGGGTTTCCAGTTGGTATTGAGATGCATATGCACATGGACAAGTGGAGATTTAGAACCTAAGACAGTTTTTTGTGTTTCTTCATCAAGAAGTCAAGAAGAACCTAAAATGTGTTTGGAAGTTCATATGCATGTTACATTCACCCCGGATGCTAGATTTATTTAACTAAAGAGTTCAGATATAAAAAGTTCTTTCAAAGATCTTTTTTTTTAGAAACATGTATCTCTCGGGGATTGATAAATTTAGAATACATCCACATGCATCTAAATTATGATTGTACAACCCTCAACTTATATATCACGAGTCATCCAGTTGGATCATTCTGAAATATAAATTTAGAACATTGACAAAAAAAAATTATATTACTACAATAGTGTAGAGAAACTGAAACAAAAGCCAACTTACAGTCCACAAAGCACTTTTATTGTGTCATAGAAAAACCACTGCAAAGTAACAACTGGACCTAGAAGAGCAATTCGAACAGGAAGACTTCTAGTGAACAAATTAGCAAACCCGATGTTCTTGATAGCCTGAGTTAAAAGATGAAGAAATTCAATCTGATTGATTTTCCTTATCTTAAGTGAATCAGGATATAACAAGAAAGACCTACTTGCATTGCAGATTCTGTCTTTTTATTATAAAGACTGGTAATAATATTGTCAGCAGGGTTGGAAATTACAGTGCCAACAGCACCAGCAGTATAGGCTGCTAAGCATGTCACACCAAGTTGCTGTGCTGTAGAACAATCCTCCTTCCTTCTACGCATGATATTTCTATATATTAGGTCCACCGAATGCTCAAATGTTGAAAACATTACGATGTTGACTGTCAAATCAAAGATTAAAAAGCATAAATCTGAATAACAGTATATAACATGGTAATGGTTATGATGTACACATCTGAATAACAGTATATAGCATGGTAATGGTTATGATGTATGAATCTGAATAGCAGTATATGCATAAATCTGAATAAAAGTACTCAAGTGTAATGACAACAGAGTTTTACTGTGATGATTATGTCCACAAGTTTTCCTGTTGCATCCAATGATATGTTTCAATACAAGATTAGATGGTAACGTAAACAAGTTTTACGTTAACATTAAAATTGAACCCATAATATCATAAAGTCTTGGCCAAGAAACTTCTTTAAAAGTTTTGCTTATAAGAAAGTTCATGTTAAATTTACAAAGAGTACTAGTAATAGCAAGTAAGACACTCCATCTAATACTCCTACACACTTATTACTATTAGTTGAAAATCACATGGATTCCACTAGTTTGGGAATGGGGATCCACTAAATGGAGAATTATACCTACATATTTTGTAGGATCCGCATAGATTTCAACAAATAGGTGAGGGACTGAGAGTCTGTCAGATTGAGTTGTGTTGCTAGTTTTTCTTCAGCTTACATGAATTAATTAATTATAAGTTATAAGCTGGAAGAAGAGTCCATGACCCAACTCTCGTTCATTAGCACACGATCATAATCACAAGTTCCCTAAATTCAATGCTAATATGGTAAATAGTCCAATATAAGGACTAGCCTGCAGAGTAGGTAAGGAAGCTAAAAAGAGCTTGAGTTGTATTAGCATTGCACTGTTCAATTAATCAATCACTATAGCACATTAGCACCCCAGCCAGAAACCCAAATTTTGTTTGGATGCACATGCAAAATCAACAATGATTGAACAGGGGGGAGGGGTAGTTTAGCAAATGAAATAGATATTGGGTAGATGGTGCAAGTGCAACATAAGAAAGAGATGTTACAAGGAACATTGCGGCTCCATAAAGGAATAAGGCCCCGGTAGAAACTGCAGTGAAGATAAGGGAATGTAAGGAAAAGCGGAGAAGGAAGGTAGGCGAAAAAAGTTACTAGAAATTACCCTGCAAGACCTTCAGCTTTATATACTAGTGGAAAGCCGTCAAGTAAACCCTTAGCGAAATTAGGGCGGATCTGAAGACGGATTTTAACAGCTTCGAAAGGAGAAAGGGAGACGTCAGCTAAAACCTGAGCAGATGAACTGCTGAGAAAGAATATGAAATCCCTGTTATAATCAACCAACGTATCGGAATAAAATTTCTTCAAGTACTCGTAGAGGCCGTATTTGAAGCCACCTTGAACTCCGTAACCAAAGAGTTTACCAGACCAACCTCTCCAAAGAGAATAAGGTCCTTCTTCTTTCCAAAGGGTGGCAAGCCCAGATAAAATGCTACTACTGTTATATTTAGTCGGATTTACCTGCACAACACTTTACCTGTAAACATTTACACTGCCTTGATTCATAAATAAGGAGTGTGTCTTACTAACCTGCATGTTGACTTTGAGGACATCAAGAGGAGTTATAGCAAGATGAGTAGTTCCTGAACTAAGCATACCACCAAGGAAGCAAACCCCATAATACTTAGGAGAAAATTCCTCAATCACCTTTCCTTCAACGCCAACGCCCAAGCCTTTCATTATTATTTTTCTTCTCAATCTCCCACTCTTATTCTGTTACCAAGAACAAAACTATTAATGGGATATGTAACTCTTTGTAATAAACGCACCTAAATTCGGTCACAGCATGCTTCTTTAAATACAAATACCCCTGCTCAAGGAATAAGCAAGAGTAAACTTCCTCCCCTTTATTTATTATTGAAATCAAATGAATGGGAAATGTGGATTTTTGGTGGGTCCAATTTCGATGGTTCCATCCCACTTTGCCGTCAAATCTATCATCAGCTACTTATCTCTAGGCATGAAAACATTTTCTTTTAAAATAAGAAACTAAAAAAATATTTACCATCTACGAGTGAAATAAAAGCTTTTTTTTTTTTTTTTTCACGCTATGTCGGAAACAATGAAAAGAGGAGAGAATTAAAAAGAAAATAAAGATTAATTATCCTATTATAGTTAAAAAAAAAAATTTCTTCTATTTCATGCTATTGTCTTCCATATTATTGAATATATTTTAAGTTGTTTAATTAATATTTGTCTAATCGTTATATAAGAGATATAAATAATATTTCTCTTTTTAAAAATATTTTTTATTTTTAATTATTTAAAAGGCATCAATTAACAAATTGTTTAAACAAACAGTTCTATCAACATCAGAGAAATATTATAGTAGAAACTGGAAAAAAAAAATGTAGATTAGAGAGAATAGAAAATTTTGTTACGTTAAAATTAAATAGAAATACTAATAATCTCACCTATATAATTGGCCTATAAAATGTTTTACAGTTAATAATCTTTAAATTAATTTATAGTTCACAGTCTTGTCCACACGAAAACTACCTTGTTTGGTTACTTCTCGCGGTTTCTCTGGCCTTAGCATCAGAGTCGGACCTTAGAACAACAAATATAGGTCGTCGAGTACAGCTTCAGGGAGTCTGAAAAACGAGAGGTCCTTGGAGTTTGTGAAACTAAGGTATCACATGGGACAAGTTTCTACCACTGTTAATTGTCCATAAAACTCAGCATGATTGTGAGCGAAGGGATAGAAGATTATATGCAAATTCATCAACTCAATCTTTGCAGCGAATTTCATCGTGCCTCTCGATGGTTGAGTTGTGCAATTATACACGGCCATGTGTTAAACTATTTATAAAAAAACTTAAACTATAAATGGTGACTTTAATATTATAAACACCATAATGACCAAAAAAAAAAAAATTACACCGCCAACCAACTTTATACATCCATACGAGGACTACAATTTGTTCAATAGACTGCCAGTTCGGGGGAAGGGAAGCCTATTCATGGGATCATTATTGATGCTCGATTGAATTGCCAAAAAAGTTAAATGGAATGCAAGTATCGTTTTCATTTGTTTTCCTATCTGTTTCAATGTTAATCCTTCATAGTCTTTAGATGCCATCTTTCATGCTTATCTTGATGTTTTCCACCTTAACTGACAACTCTAACTTGTGATCCTCAACAGCTTTCAAAACTGACAGCAGGTTGGACCGATAAATTTCACACTTCCGGTTTGCACACTCAAGCTCATTCATGAGTTTTCTAATATTCTTATCCATATCATCCTGCAGAGATAAAGCAATTAATTTAAAATAAACAAAACCATACTTCAGCATGAAAGATTATATATTTAAACCCAATCATACTATAAAATGTTAAGACAAGAAATGTGTGTTTTTCAAAAAGAACATAATATTTGAAAGAAATAGGATAAAGTGCATCTAGGGGGAAGAATATAAACCCCTCCTAAATAGAAAAATGACAAGACACGCAATGTAAAACAGTAACGAAGTTTTTACATCTCTTTCCACATCATTAATATTTAATCTTCCTCAATCAAATGCATGCATGCAAGAACAAAATGGATTTACGGACCCGAAAAATTTTTTTGACAAATTTCGAAAGGACACAAATATGCACAAAAATTTGTTTAGATGATGTTTTCAATTCACAAGTATTGACATTCTACTGTTTTTCTTGTTTCCATGCTGCACAAAATTAAATCTTGTACCACAAAACATTGCCTCATAATACCAAATCCTGTCCATTTGAACTGCCCAATACAGCAACATAACCTTATAATACCAACATTTCCATCCAATGTACATAATCTACTGTCTAGTTTACCATATCGTGTGTTTGGTAGTGTTACTTTTGTTCACTCTCATAGTCGTCCTCACTGGGGTAAGTTAGATCCAAGTGCCATCAAATGTGTTTTTATTGGTTATCCCTCACATAAGAAAAGACAGAAAATGTTATCATCCTCAAAGTAGTCATATTTTTGTCTCCATGGATGTCAGCTTTCATGAAAATGAGTCATTCTTTCTCAATCCTTGGCTTCAAAGGTGAGAAATCCAAAAGCTAAAGGTGAGTCGATTTTAGAGTCCTTGCCTTTCTTGTCTCTGCAGAATGCCCAAGAAACTAATGACGAGATAACAACAGAGGAGTGAAAGATTTTTTGGAAAGAAATATCATAGTAGGGAGAAACAACACACCCCGCTCTCACAACAAAAAAAGCCGTCTAACCAAAAAGTAAGTGCTCATGATGGTAACAATGAGGTGGTAAATGTTAATGGTAGAAATACCAAATTCAGTCAAGGAAGCCATGAAAGATGAATGTTGGGTTTAAGCCAAGGCATCAGAGGAGAATGCAACTTGGGTGATTGTAGACAAACCCAGAGACAAGAAAATCGTAGGGTGCAGATGGATATTCGCGGTGAAGCATAAATCTGATGGGACAATACACTGATACAAGGCTAGACTAGACTAGTGGTAAAGGGATACACTCAAACCTGCTGAATAGACTGTAAGGAGACATTTGCTCCTGTGGCAAAGATGAATATAGTAAGAGTTATCATTTCCCTGACAGCTCTTCTTGGTTGGGACTTGCAAAGATGGGACAATAAATTGATACAAGGCTAGACTAGTTGTAAAGGGACACATTCAAACCTACTTAATAGACTGTAAGGAGACATTTGCTCCTGTGGCAAAGATGAATATAGTAAGAGTTATCCTTTCCCTGGCAGCTCTTCTTGGTTGGGACTTGCAACAACTCGATGTTGAAAATGCATTCCTTCATGGAAACTTAGCAGAAGAGGTTTACATGGAGACCCCCCAAAGATTTGGAGTTCAAAATGAAAAAGGTAAAATGTGCACACTATACAAGGCTTTAGATGGGCTCAAGCAATCTCCTTGAGCCTGGTTTGGGAGGCTCACGCAGCCCATGATATCTTTTGGATACAAGCAGGGTCAAGGCGATCACACTCTATTCATAAAACATTCTTCTACAAACAAACTCACTATCCTTCTAGTCTACGTGGACAATATGATCGTTTCAGGTAATGATGAAGAAGATAAACTAACCGTAAAAGAGAAACTGTCAACCCAATTGGAGTGAAAGACCTATGGAAGCTAAAATATTTCCTTGGGATAGGGATCGCATATTCCAAGAAAGGCATTTCTATTTCTCAAAGGAAGTACATCATTGACCTTCTCCGAGAAACAAGAAAGTTGGGTTCCAATTGAACAAAATCACGAGATAGGAAGTGAAGAAGAAAGCCCACTTGTGGAAAAATCTTAGTATAAGAGATTGGTAGGTAAAATGATTTACTTATCCCACACTAGACCAGACCTTGCCTATGCTGTCTGTGTGGTTAGTCAATTTATGCATAACCCCTGAGAAAGACATATGCAGGCAGTTGACAAGATCTTCCAGTACTAGGGAAAAGTTTATTATTCAGGAGTGAAAGCACCTTATCTATTGAAATATATACCGATGGAGACTATGCATGGTCAATTACCTATAGAAGGTCGACTTCGGGGTACTGCAGAACATGGTAGCTCAGTCTAGTGCAGAGGCTGAGGCTCATGAAATTATTTTGTGACAACAAGTCAGCCATTAGGATTGCTCACAATCCAATTCAACATGACAGGACTAAACATGTTGAGATTGATAGGCACTTTATTAAAGAGAAATTAGATAAGGGACTTATTGTTAAAGCTCACATTCCTACAGGACTCCAATTGGGCAATATTCATACTAAGTTCTACCAGTAGAGTCCAGGAGAAAATAGTGACCGATATTCTTACAAGTGACTGAAATCATTTATTCAGTGAGAAAATAGATGTTAGATAGTTTACGCAGAAATCTACCGTAAGTGTTTAACTTCCCTATATTTTACGTGTATAAATCAATAACTAATATGTTGGCCATTTAGACAATACAGAACAAGTGTTAAAATGTGTGCTTCAATGATTTTATTTAAGTTGAAGATAATTCATATACTTTACAGTCTCAAGTAAACAGTGAGAAGATTCCACTACCAAAATCATGGACATGTAGAGAAGGACCCAAAGCATAGGGTGATTGTTGGATTTTGATTTGAAAGTAGAAATCAGTCCAGGTTAAATAGAGTAAATCTACAAAAGCACTCATAATAACTTGAGGTGATTGAAAGGTTGAGAGTGAAAAGCAACAAGCCTTACCTTGCAAGCTAAAAAGGGTGTGTCAAGGACCAACTTTCTTAAAATATTAAGCTGTTAGATGAGGGTTCGAAACTACTTTTATATCTGTAACCCCCTCAGACCAATTACTTAAGACTTGAGGTGTGACCAATGCACAAGTTTTCTCTATCTTGTGAAGGAATTGAACTAAATTTATTAGAATAAGATATTAGGTGAAGATTTATGCTATCATAATGCCTTGAGATATTCTCTGAAGGTTCAAGATTTCTTTCATATAGAGGTGGATGACAGAGTAAAACACACTCAACACTGCCATCATAAGAGGTTAAAAACATTTATCAAATGGGAATCTAACCTTAGACATGTGCTGGCTCAAGCTTTCTTCCTGGCACACACTTGTGTAATTAGCATGACTTTCATCATTCAGCAAGTGACTCCTTACCTTTCCATTACTGATAGGAATTCTTCCCTCATTTTGCATTGCCTCAGCAACTCTTTTTGCAGCTTCTTGCAAAGCATCCATTGCAACATCATAAGTTTCAGCAGACCGGGCACCTTCGTCAACAAATTTGAAGGCCTCATGCCGGAGGGTATTATATCTAACTGTATGAGATTCCAAATAGTAAGTATATACATCAGAAGAATGTTCCTTCAATGTTACATTGCTCTTAGCATTTCTTGTCCAACGTTTCAATATATAATGAGATGGGAGTGTAAGCACATTGGTAACTCTAAAGACTGCCAAAATATGTCTGCAAAGAAGGCCTGAAAACTCAAACATTTGGCAACTACAAGTCGCTTTCATCTCCAAAACATTGAATCTAACATAATACCCTTTATGGTCCTCTCCAAATTTAGTTACATGGTAAGTAATGACATCCCCATCATCCTCAGCTTTGGACGCCATGAATGTTAGTGTCCCAACTAATTCCTCCTGGAACCTCATGAAAATTTTTCTCGTGTAAAGCTCAGATGCTTGCTTCTCCGTTGGCGATGGGGTCCTCAATATTGGCAAAGTATTCATTGTTTCATAATCCGCTTTCACTTCTTTCTCATTGCGACTTTCAAGTGCTTTCTCATACAGCTTAAAGAACTGATTTAAATTGGTTGAAGCATTTATATACCCATCAAAGTAAGAGTTCATGCTATCACTTCGCTGAGTGATGGACATTTCTGCAAAGAATGTGTCTCGCAAATATACAGGTACCCACTGTCTGCAAGCAGAATAAATTGCTTGAAGCCATTCATGGTCCCTGAGATCATATTTATCTATAAGTGTTGACCAGCAAGACTCAAATTCCTCAATTGACTCAGTCAAGTTAACACATTTGTGAAATTCAGCTTCAAAATTTGGATATTTGAGGAAAATATGAGACAACTTCTCCTGGCATTTTTTAAAGATGTGCCACTTGCAGAAACGGTGGCGGGTCTCAGGGAAGACTTGTATTATGGCCGACCGAATTACAGAATCATGATCAGTTGTTATTGACAGTGGCGGACGTCCAGACATGGCCATGAGCCAGGTCTTGAAAAGCCACACAAATGATGATTCAGATTCATTGATTAGGAAAGCACAACCAAAGAGAACAGGTTGGCCATGATGGTTTACACCAGTAAAGGGAGCAAATGGTAATCGATACCTATTTGAACGGTATGTAGTGTCAAAAGTCACAGTATCACCAAAAAAGGAATAATTCATCCTTGCCTTGGGATCAGCCCAGAAAACATTGTTTAAGGACTGATCCTCATCCCCTTGCACAGAATAGAAGAAATTAGGGTTTTCGGCCTGCATTTGTCTCAAATAATCAAGAACAAGTTGAATGTCGCCTTCTAAACTTCTGTGTCTATTATTCCTCATGTAATTCCTACAGTCAACCTCTGTAAAGCCAACTTTGCTAATGCCACCATACTCTTTAATGAGTGCTGACATAATTCTACGAGGACCCATACCAGCAGCCTGTAACGTATCAATGAGGGTCTTAGCAGCACCAGATATTTGCCTGTGAGAGCGAAGGCAATGGACCTGGTCAGGTGGAACAAGCTCATGATTATGTTCTCTAACAAAGCCCGTGACGATCCACTTGCCAGAGTCTTGCATTTTGACAGACAAAGAGGCTTTACATCCGACTCTAGTAATTGTCCGTGGGCGCTTGATCTCTCTATCCTTGGTGCGTTTCTCATTCAAGTTGCGGAAACCCTCCTTTGCGCAAACAAATTGCCTCTGAATAATAGCACCATCGCGCCTTGAACGACGGGATGAGCTGACACGAGTGCTAAAGCCAACACGACGGGCATAGGAATTGTAGAAACCCTTAGCAGCCTCTTCAGACTCGAATTCCATGCCTTCGCAAGGTTCAAGATCTAAGAGGTCCCCATCGGGAACATATATTTCACCACCTCCATACCCACTGCCTCCAAAACCACCACTGCTATCACCCAATTCCTCATCAATTGGGTGTTCAATGTCCCCTCCCTCATCCTCATATTCTCCCTCCCCTCCTCCCACCCCAATATCAAACTCTAAAACCTCGTTATCCATCATAAGAAATCAACAAATATCCCAAATACTATACCATTTGCGTTGAGTTGCGCGATCAACAATCGCGAATCACGCATGTATAATAGAATCAAAGCAGAGCGAACTAAAAATTTAAGACACCAATAACAACTATATAGGATATTGAAAACAACTGACCGTCGCGTCGAGTCACAGTGTGGAGAGCCAGAATGACATACACAGCTCCTCGGGCTCAAACCAAACTGCACACTGTAGAATGAGGAAATGCCGATAAAACTCTCACTCTCACCATCACTTATTGCTCCCCTCTTCTAAAAAAGAAAAAGGAAAAGGAAAACTTAAAATAACATTATCTCACTGTATAAATCATTTATCATAAATACAAAATATATTTTTTATTTTAAAATCTTTATTTATTATATATTTATTTATAACAAAAAATTATATATTCAAACATATTTATTTACTATAAATTTTAATTATATAAAATACATATTTTTTATGAATTGTATAAACTAAAATATTAATTTGACAAGTTGAGAAAAAAAATGTACCAATTGTTAAAAATTTAAATTTATGAAATATATTTTTAAAAAATGAAAAAATAAAAATATAAAATAGATAAAATTATCATAAGACACTTGACCAAATAAAAATGAGAATAATTTCTAAAGGTTCTCGAATAGTTGTTAAATATAATCCCATTTTCTCTAAATAGTCTCATTCCAAAGCGGATTCAGATTCACAATATACATGTAGACCATATAGAATTAATGAAATAAGCTTTATTTTTTAACAAATATAAAATTAATTGAAAATTAAAAATTAACTAAAAAGTGACAACTAGTTTAAATTTAAAATTACCTATTTTAAAAAGTTTAATTCAATTATTATCTATTTTTTAGGTTGTTCTTATCTCTTACGATTATATTAGTAGTGTTTAAAGTGTTTTACTTATATTTAAAAAATAAGAAAAATATTATTTATTTTTATGATGTAAAAATAAAATCACTTAAAATAATATTTTCTTCCATGCGTCTTCGTGCTTACCGGGTGATTGATAGGTATGCATTTGTTATTCTTCATTTCCATAATTATAAACATGAGATATTATTATGATAATTGAAAAACCTTCATTTATTTAAATATATGAAATGAAAAAGAAAATCTTTTCAATTAAGTTAATCGAATCATTATTTTTATTGACATTGCAATGAATATACAAAAATTATAATAGAAAAATTGTAAAAAAAAAAAATTGACCAGATAAAAAAATGGTAGTTATGAACTTTTTTATTATTATTATTAGTGGGGTAATTTGAATTAATAACTTTCCCCTCTTCTTTTTATTCTTAGGACATTTTTTTTTTCCGTTACTCATCCAATCTTACACAACACTTAAAAAAGGACAAATGTACCAAAGTCTGAAAAATTCCGTAATAGCTCACTCAGTAAATAACTAAATATAAAATATGTCAATTAGCCAGCGGAAGATCAAGACTTGAGACCATATATATGACCAAGTCAGGTCAAGTCGTACGCTGCCAGCGGCTGGCAAACTTGTTCTCTTCACTATCTATCAGTGGTACCACGATATTTGGCTTTAAATAAATTTCTCATATACATCAATGGCACATACAATCACAAAAAATTCCACGACTAACACCTGCACAGTGGTGAGTAAGTCAATATATGACCATGTAATGGCTCGTTCTTTAGCGTATAAGGAAAATGCTGATGATATTCAGCAAGTCAAAAAACAAATTGTGCCAACACTAAAAACTTAATCCATTAAAATTTGGCCAACAGATGAACAGAACATATTACTCAGGGCATGTTGAACTTCTCCAGAGGCGTGTTCACTCCTCACGAGATCTACCAGTAAGTGAAAGAACCGTGGAATATACCTCCTGAATGAATCTTTTTTCAGACCAGACAACCCTTGCAACGCTGAGATGGCTAAAGATGTCCTAGCAGCTATCTCTTCCTTCTTTGCTAAGTTCAGAGGGAGTTTTCGGTGTGGGGCTGGCAGGGTACCTGACTTGTGAGAAGTGGAAACGGAACCAGCACAATTTAGGTATATATCCAATACATTTTCACATACATCAACTAACTCTTGTTCAAGGTCTATCCCATCATGAATAAAATCATCATGGAGGTGCAAATTTTGTATAAAGTTGAGGTGATTCAGGAAGGACTCGTTTTCAAAATGAACCATGGGAGGGCCAGATATTTCAAGTATGGAGCAAGCTTTCTGCAACTTCTTCAGTAGGATTGACTCTCTGTTCATCTCGCGAGCATGTAAAGCAATAGATGAGTATAATTCAATAAGGACTTTGATGCTGGCTGCAGATAAGGATTGCCGGTGCTTTTTGTACAGATCAGTTGCCAACTGTAAATACAACACAGAAAGGTATCATCAAGATGAACTAATTCAGATGTGAATCGTATGTGAAGCTGCTACATATACCTTTAAATCTGTTTATCAATGAAAGAACAAAGAAATAAAAATCATTGGATTACATTTTAAATTCAGTGAATGTGTATAGATTCAACACTAGTAAATTCAGTGCTCAAGTGTTAACTTCCGTACATACAAAAAGAGCAGGAAGTAAACCTGTACAATAAGTAGTTGCATAGCAATATGGCTCTTCGTTCTTGACACAACATATGTGGCCGTTTGCAGATTGTCATCATCAAATTCATCATTTGTCAAATCATGATCAGAAGAACTTTCCAAGTCAGCAGAAGGCTGTGAAATATGAGGCATGTCAATATTGTTCATGGTTCTCAACACCTTCATAAATCCAGGCACAGTTGACATAGCTGCATCTTTCAAACACAGAAAAATCTCTGTCCATTCTTCTTCTGAAAGCCTGCTACTAAGGTCACCTGTGAGACGCACTAATCCAGCAACTCCAGTACTGGCTGGACCCTGAACAGGACTTCTAATAAACCCTGTCAGTACTGACACCACACCTGATAGGTGAGACCTCACCACATCGAAGAAGGTGACAAATAAATCTATTAAACATTCTGCTGCTACTGAATAAGTCTCAGAATCCCAAGTGGTTCCTTCAGTATGCACAGTAACTGAAGAAGGTGAACACGGGGCTTCTTGTACATTAATCTCTCTCTTCCCAGATACTGAGTTATATAGAGGGAAAATAACCGAACAGAAAATGCTATTCCAAAATGTGTGAGAGAATAAATGACCATGATCCTTCAGAATGTTAAAAAGCACCTCCAAAGAACTCTTTCTGATTGCTGATCTTGGATCAGAAGTTAATTTTGATAAACCTGCAAAGAAAATATCAAAACATTAACTTAAAAGCAGAAAGAACAGAGCCTAAAATATCCTTATGCAGATTTAGGTTATCTCAGCTGCAAAAATTAAGGCTAAATCACCATCGTGTTTGCTTTTCTGACACTAACTAGGAGCTAAAGATACACTTTTTCGCTATATCTAACAAGAGAAGTACAAGCGATTCTGTTGACAGAATTCAGCAATAATCACTCAATATTTTAAAGCAAAGACTCATACTGTATATAAAGGGCAGCATCAATAGGAATGTGAGCAACTGATATTTGAGATTTATGCAATCAATCAAACAAACAGAATACATGCATTATTGGACAAGAATAAGCTTTTTGGTCCACCATGACGGTGGCTTGGCCACTGTACCAGATGTCTTAGGGCATTGCATAGGCATATTACCTGATAGCAGAGGATTCCAGTAGGACACATGATCGTCGTTATCAATATGGACTTGTAAATCTGAAATACCATTTGCTACAACTGATGGACCATCGACACTGCTCTTCTTATTGCAAACAAGTCCACCATCAGCCAGTCTGACTGCACAGAAACGAAGAAATGCAATTGCATTGAGGCTAACATCACTGTTGAACCGGCTATTTGTAAATGTCAAAAGGCATCGGACACAATCGGTGAAGGTCATTGTCTCTGTCTCGGTAATATAAGGAAAAAATTCACGCACAATTTTCTCCATGGTCTCAAATGCTAATAACACAATATTCTTCCTCTCATCAGCTGCAGCAGCTGTAAAAACCTGAGCCAAAAACGCTGCAAGATAAGTCAAGATTGTTCCATTGTCTCAATTCTCAAATGCTAACAATTATACGTGCATTTCTGTCTTGTTAGGATGACAAGTATGAAGCACATCTGAACATGGTGTAAGAAGCGAACTTGCTAAATGTCATTATATTAACAATCTGCTGGTTTACTAAACTTGTGTGAATTACATTTAGATTGTTGAAAACCCTCAATAGTTTGACTAGATATGCATCCTTGATGTCTTTTTTCTTTTGTTTGCATTCATTTCCTTTTTAACAACCTGTCTTAGAGGGTACAACTTAGGTTAACAATTTGATCATTAATATTCATACGTGAAAGATCATTTTGACTAACTAAATTTCCAACAAAAATAAATAAATAAAATGTTCCAACGATAATGAATAAGAAAACGAAAAAACAATTATAAGCATTTTTACCTTCAAGGTGTGAGTGTGTGAAAGTAATCGAGTGTAATTTTTTCTTGAAAAAACAGTAAATGATCACAAGTGTGCCTTCTCAATTCGTTTCACTTTTGTCAATAAACAAAAACAATGAGCAATATTTGACAGTTTCAAAATTGGTTTTTTTTACCAAATAGTTTGAAATCATGCCGAAAGTGGAGGGAAGAGTCAAGCCAACTTCAACATTACCATAAAAACACTTTTCCAGCCGGATTTCACATTACTGACACGGCTAAGGACCATCTGTGAAATACAACGAACTATTAATTCTCTAATTTCTGTGGTGTTGCTTTTCTGCATAACAATCACAAATGGTCTCAGAAATTCATTCTGGAAGTTATAATTAGCAAGCTCCTCACGCTCCAAAAATTTCATTGCAAGTTGTCGCAGTGAGTCCATTGCAAAGATTGCAACAGATAAGTTTTCTGACAATCCAACTGACACAAAGAAATCCGAGAGAACATTCCATATGCGAGACCAAACTAATCTGATGCGATTCATATTATAATGCCTGCAAATGCAATCATGTTCTAGTCATGGCTTCTAAAGTAGATTGAATGATCATGAAAATTTTAATCATAAATGTACAAGAGAACAGAATAACTTAGAATCACCAATTACAAGATACAAAGAACATGACTGAGAGAAAATCACAATCCCTTTCTCTTACGGTCTTACAAAATAAACAAAGGATCCCCTTTCAGGCAAGTAACATTTACCTCATTCGAAAAGATATAACAATTAGCATAAATGTGTATGTTTAAGTTAGAGATACTAAGCCATTTCTGAACCACCATGTAATAGTTTAAGCTTTTGGATAGTTGGTCCACAACATGATACTATAGCTTCCAGGACCAAGCAGTTAGGAGTTCAACCCATGTCAACTCCCACTCTTCTAAATAAAGATAAATTACAGCATAAGATAAAATTGGCTTGTGCACTTTTTTGTGCTTTAACCTCAACTGACTACTCTTGGGGGCATGTTGAGAATATAAAACCATCTTAAGTTTCCTAGCAGTTTAAGCTTTTAGGATACTTAGTCCTCGACGTGCATTTAGTGTTCTGCAAAATTAAAAGATGTTTTAATCAAATGGGGAATAATTAGCACCTTTCAATGCTTCCCCCTCCTATTAGTACTCTATTAGTCTATTTTATTTTTATTTTTATTTTTTTAAAATTACAGACCAGCCTTAGACAATCAGCTGTCAAACTCAAAAGGGAAATTAGTCATAACAAATCTCA
Organism: Hylodesmum podocarpum; assembly: GCA_026586105.1. Lineage (NCBI taxonomy): Eukaryota > Viridiplantae > Streptophyta > Magnoliopsida > Fabales > Fabaceae > Hylodesmum > Hylodesmum podocarpum. Next base: position 87,932 of record JALJEV010000519.1, on the reverse strand, counting down.
TGACTTGTGGAAGATCATGCTTGGCACAATATTTCTTCCGCATGATCAGTTTTTTCAGATGCCCAAACATTGGCCGAAGTGCCTAACATATCACAATGTCAACACCATATCGGATGAGTAAGTGAAATCTTCCTGGGGCTAGATATTCATAGACTAGGATATTTCATATTAAAATCTTACATGCCGAAACACACTGGAGAAAGTACATATAAAGAATATGAAACAAAATGGGGGCACTGACTGAGTGTAAATTACGTGGTTTATATTAACTTAGCAAGTTCCATATGTCAACAAAAATATTACTTAAAGAAATCTGAATGAATTACACAAAGAGGACAAAGAAACTTACGCAATTTCTACTATTTTAGTGAGGCCAAATACACGGGGATCTGTTGGAGACTGTAGCTCTGAGATGGAAACTTTACAAAGTGCTTTGACAAATGCTACTATTGCTTCACCATTCAAACGTTGACTATGAGCAAATACATGGTTCAATTCAAAGTTACCAATCTGGTCCAATAGATTCAAGTTTGAAATGAAATTATTTATCTGTTCTGTTGTTAATATTGCAGAAGCATTGACCCCAATACTTGTACTGTCATATGAACTACCACGAACAACAGCTACCATGGCTGGATTCTGGAGTGTTCCTTTCTTAAAAGAAGAGAAGCCTAATGTTTTCAGCACTTTCTCCTCTGTTTCAAAATTAGGTGAACTGAAGAAAGTTGCATCACTTGGGGCACCCTCACCTAACAGTTGCAAATGCTCAATTCGAGATAGGCAAGTTAATATGTGTTCCCATGCTTCATACAGATGATCTCCATCTTCAATTGCAATTGATATCATTGCCTGTATAAAAAGATCTAAAAGATATTACAATGACATGTGAAATTAAGTGTCTCAATTACATAATAAACACAAAACATGTACTAATCACATTTTCTTTTCATACAAAGGATTAACCAAATCAAAGCAACCCATTTATTACTACTTTCCTGGTAGAAGCACAACACGGATAGAATGACATTAATATTTTGTGTACAACAAGCAATTTGTCATTATAAATGCAAAAGGAGAATACAGGTGTGTAAATGATTTTATTTGAGTAATGTCAATGGCAGCCAAATTAAGATTCACTTACCTTGACTGCATCAACATTTTTCTGTTTCATATCTCCAGCACAGTGCAGATAAGTAAATTTGGCAACAGATGTAACAAAAGCATCCCTTTGAGTCTGCATACCCATCACTGCAGTAACATGCACAGCATGTCGAAATCCTTGTAAGCATTGAGAAGTAGCTACCCTGTCATCACTCTGGTCAAGTGTTACACTGAATGCAGCCAGCATAGGCCCCCAACAAACTTCCACCATAAATCTCAGTATAGCCACATCAGTGACAACATGATACGCAGACCTGCAATAAAAGGTAAATAGAATGTCTAACCGAATAAATACATTAAAAGATTAAATGATTAACAATTCTTAATTAATAATCCAGCAGACAGCTTAAGCATTAAAGGAAGAGAAAAATGCACATATGGAAGGAAGGATGTAAGATGCAGATCCAGTACACAACCTTAAACATATAAAGAAACCAAACATTGAGCAATGCCTAATCTTACTCTGATTTTCGCGAATTTGATTTGAATTGCTCCTGAATATGCCGAATGAGAAGTCCATTTGCACCCACTGCTTTTTCTTCATTCTGCTTCCAGTTTACAAGATTTAGTATACCATCCAATCCCAGCAACCTATTGAAGCTATTTGCTTGTTTATTCTGAGGTGCAGAAGAATCAGCATTCATTTTAATTTCATTTTTAACAATCTGGTCATAAAGTGCCCCAAGATATTCCTCTGGTAAATCCTTTCCATCATCTATGCCTCGGTTGTTTCGAACAAAATCAGTCTTTGTCATCTGGAAATTCATTAACACAGAATACAAACCACAAAATTCAGGTTATTCAGAACTGTAGGATCACAAACAAGAAATGCAGAATTTACAATGTCAACTTTGTAAAACAATAGAAGACTAGAAGTATTATAAAACAATCAAATGATATCCAAGTCATTTACAAAATGATATTACATGTGATAGTTCATCATTTTCACCGTGTTTCCCAGACATAGCTAGAATTTACCATAACTACCACGACCCAAACATGAAGGTGAAAGAAATGGAAAGAGAAAATAGTTGATATTTTCTGAGCTGTATAGAGAATAAATATGTATAAACCACATCGCCTTTATATGATCATTTTCTATCATTAACATTATCATATTGAAATTTCATCAGGAAAATAGGATGAACCAACTACTAAAATTCAACTAAGCGGTCACAAAGCTGATACTCTTAACTGTTGAGCTTAAAACATAATATAAAAGATTCAGCAAGGTCAAACCTTATCTTTCACCATATTATTATGAGCATCGGTATTAAGCATTATCACAGAGTAAGCAAGAACATAGGCAGTATCTGCACTGCTAAAAGAACTAGGGTTGCATTTACAATAGCGCTCAGCAAACTTCTCCATGATGCGATCGATTTTTTGTGCCTCACCAGGCAACCTGAAGCCCTGAAGGAAAAATCGAATAGCTTCACCAAAATCCATCCCTTTGAAGTTAAAGGAATCTACATAAGCATGCATAACTTTTAGAGGAAACTCCTCCCTTTCTCCCAAATATTCACCAATCTTGGTTTCATCAAGGCCAGCAGTGTTCTTCACGAACAGGGCCACTTGTTCTGGAGAACTACCAACTTTTTTGTTGTTTATCAAAAATTCAATACCCTTCGAAGGTTTTCGGTTAAAAAATGATATGCCTTTCTGCAATTGACCCAGAAAAAATCATCAGTACATAATGTGGAAATTCGCAGCTCAGAAAGGTGAAATTATGTATAAATGGAATTCATGGGAGCATAGGGAGATAGAAAAGAGAATTGTACAGACACAATACAGGTTTATGTGTAGGTAAAATCAACCAATCATAACATAATGCTTTGCCAGTATAAGAGGACAGTTTAACATGATGATGCTATAACATTTTGTCATCTTCTGAACCAAGTAATACATACATGAAGTTCGATTTTATATGCCCGACGTTGCTCTAATGTGGCAGCGTCTGAAAATTCAGAATTTACATCAGGATGCAGCTCGTGATCAGAAGCATTTCCTTCTTCTCCATTTAGTATTAGATGACTCTCTGCTACACTACTGCTCTCAGGGCTCTTTGCCAGATCTAAATCTCCTATCCTTATCTGTTGGTCCATCCATGCTCCCATTGACTTAATAATGCTGACTAAGCACTTCACAGATTCATGTCGGAAAGTTATATCCTGTGCTGGAGACAAAGCTGTGGTCGACCCTGTAGGTGGTCCCAAAGCAGTTTTCAGAAGGCCATTGACAATCCTGCAAATATCTGATGGAATTATAAGAGTTTAAATACTAAAACAAGATGCAAAATCAAACAAACATAAGTAAATAAAAAAATCTGTATACTAGATTCATACTGCAGACCTAGAATAAGCTTTTGCTCTTGGAAAAAAGAAAGGAAACATGTATGACCCAAAACCCCACAGTATGGCTTCCAACATGACGTTCTACTTCAAATAACTAAATCTTTTACCAGGACTTGATACAAACTAACAGTTACAAAAGCTTAAGCTGTTACAGTGGAGGTACATGAATAGTTTTATATCACATCTCTAAGACACTTCCTTACATGAGCACTTTGGACTTGACATGAGGATAATTCACAGGTCCGTCTCCTTGTGCAAACCAATTTCTTTTGTTATGGGAGCTGCAAGGGTCAAACTCTAGGCCATTTGGTCGTAAAAGCTATAAAATCACATCATAAGCCAAAAAACCCAAAAGCTTAAGCTGTTATGGTGAAGACACAAAAATAGTTACATTTCTACAACAAAAGCTTTTACCCACATTGTGAGATTGACTACATCAATCAACGACATCATTTAGCTTGGTTTAAGACCAGAAAAATATTTACTTTTGTTAGAATAGCTTGCTCAGGAAGCTTTAGTATATTTTATATTGTATTTCTGATATGGTGTGACAGCTTAGGTTGTTTTAGGGTGGCTGTAGGCTTAGACTTTTCAGGGCTACATTGTTTGTAAAGCAACCTATATATTTACATAATGAAAAAAGAAAAAGTGGTGTAGTTTCTTCAACACAGTTTTTCTTCTTTTCTTCTTCATATTCAAGTACTTTCATGAAATCCCTCTCAATGTCCTTCTTGGTCTCCCTTTCCCTGTTTTCACATGACTAAAAGTCATGCAATCTAATATCATCACTGGTGTTTCCAGTGGACTAGATCGATTACGTCAATCACACATCCTGCAGTTTGGTTGAAGACCAAATTTTAATAAATATTTACTCTACTGAGATAAAACTTGGCTTTAAGCTTGGGAAGCACTTTGCAATCACAAATAATCCCTAATGCATTTCTCCGTTTCAGTCATCCGTCTCAACTTCTCATATTCTATGTCCATTCTCATTAACTTACCCATCATTTTGTATTATTGATCAAAAATATTTAAACTTACAAACTTGTGGTGTGACATCTTCTCTCATCTTTATTTGAATTACTTCCAAGTCATATTCCTTTTGTCTTTTACTAAAATTGCAATGCATATACTTTGTGTTACTCCTACTTAAGCAAAAACACTTTGTTTCCAATGTCTCCAAAGATCAAGTATAAAGTTAACTACTCTCATTCATTCTTCAATCAAAACTATATCATCCACCAAAAATATGTATTTAAGGACAATTGTTTGTGTGTCCCTGGTAAAGATGAACACATCCAAGACCAAAATAAATAAGTAATTACCTAAGCATAAGCCTAGATGTAGGAAAAATCTTAGTCTCACCGCCTAGAGTTGACCCACTCGTACTTACCCCTTTATACATGTCTTGGATGTAAGTCACACTGATACCTTTCTTTCCCAAAGTCTTCCACAACTCTTCCTCTTATGCTTTTTCCAAGTCAATAAAAACTATATGTAAGTCTTTTGCTTTGCTTTAATACCTTTCCATCAACCCTTATAAAAGATAAATCTTATAATTTCATAGTGTAACTCCAAAGTTATATACTTATGTAGTTAACATATTTCCCTTGCTCTCAAATATAAGAACCAAGATGTTCTTCCTCCATTAAATATGTCAATAAGCCAAATAATACCTTGTTCATCATTGAAAAACTCACAAAATATTTCTCCTATCTTTCCTTGAAATCATGACTGTGACCAAAATTATGCTCTTCATACTTAATAAAACTTCCTTGATCCAAATCTCTCATTTTCTTTACTTTATTTTCGGCAAACTTATATATTTTATATTCTTAATTATAATTTTTGTAAAAAATTTCAAAAGCATTAGATTGTGTTTAATTTTCTATTCCACAATTTTCAATATTATTGCACCCATGTAAGGTTTTAAAGTACACTCTTTTCTCAAATACTTTCATTCCACGACAAAGATTCTTTATTCCTCAGCTTGAAACCCTTAAGATTGCTCTATCAACCTTCCTAATCTTCTTAGACCTATCATCCCAAATTAGGTTAGCATTACCTTGTAATTCCCAATTACCTTCCTCTAATCATTTTGTTAACCCTAACCCAGAATACACCGATAACCAGAAGAGCTGATTCTTGATGGTGAAACAGCTAGATAGAAAGAACCAAAGAGAGAGCAATTAGAAAGAGATGAAAGGCAGAGAGAGAACTGAGAAAAGAGAGAGATGAATTAATAAAAGGCTTGCCAAGGAGGCAATGACCCAGGTACTTATAAACATACTTGGGTACACAAACAGTAACCCAAAAGCCTCCATAAATGTAGGCTTTAAGAGAAAAAAACACTTAAACAGAAAGCTAATACATTGTAACAGAATTAGTACCATTCCTAACAATCTCCACCTTGGGACTAATTCTATTCAAAAGTATTCTAAGCTTTACAATTATAAACACCTACAAGATGATGTGTTTAGTCTTAGAATGGAATGCATCATTTCTTGTCAAGTGTATAACACTAACTATCTAAGTAAACTTCCACTGAATCTAGTGTAACTCCAAGTTTAGTGGCAAAACCCTTCAACCAGATTGCTTCCTTTACTCTATCTGTAGTAGAGACATATTCTGCTTCTATGATGGAAAGTGCTACAACAGTTTGTAAGCTAGATTTCCAGCTTATAGCACTTGAAGCAAATACGAAGATGAGACCAGAAATTGATTTCGTCTTGTCTCTATCACCAGCAAAGTCTGAGTCCACATAACCAGTGACTTTTAAACCAGCTTTACCCTTAGAGAATAGCAATCCTAGGGTAGAAATCCCCTGTAAGTACCTTAGGATCCATTTCACAGCATTCCAGTGGCATTTTCCTAGATTATGCATGTATCTACTGACCACACTTACTGCATATGCCAAATCTGGCCTTGAACAAACCATTGCATACATTAAGCTACCCATTGCACTTTGATAGGGAACTTTAGACATCTCCTCAAGGTCAGCTTCTGTTTTAATGTGGAGCAAGTGGTGTGGTTACTGGTTTGGAGTGTTCCATGCTGAATTTCTCCAAAAGTCTCTTGATATAGGATTGTTGTGAAAGATAGAGCTTTCCAGAGATTCTATCTCTTTGTATTTCCATGCCTAGGATCTTCTTTGCTTCCCCAAGATCCTTCATTTCAAACTCCATGCTCAGCTGCCTTTTCAAGTCACTAATCAAAGACTTGTTGGAACACGCAATAAGCATATCATCTACATATAACAGTAGGTAGATATAGGAACCTTCTGCGCCCTTTTTGAAGTAGACACAACTATCATACATGCTTCTATTGAAGTTCTGCTCAATCATAAAAGTGTCAAACCTTTTATACCATTGTCTAGGGGCTTGCTTCAAGTCATAGAGGGATTTCTTCAACTTGCAAACATTGTTCTCCTTACCAACAGCCTTAAAACCCTCAGGTTAGCTCATATAAATGTCTTCCTCTAGCTCTCCATTTAAGAAAGTTGTTTTAACATCCATTTGTTCCAACTCCAAGTCTTGTTGTGCAACCAAGCCAAGGATGAACCTTATAGATGTATGCCTCACAACAGGGGAGAAAATCTCATTGAAATCCACACCTTCTTTTTTATGAAAACCCTTCACAACTAACCTTGCTTTCCATCTAGGTTGCTCAACACCTGGGATGCCATCCTTCCTCTTAAAAACCCATTTACAGCCCAAGACTTTTCTGTCCTTAGGCCTTTCACACAGCTCCCAAGTCTTATTCTTGTGTAGGCTTTCAATTTCCTCTTCCATTGCAACCAGCCAATTTTCTGAATTTGGACCAGTGACAGCTTCTTGATAGCTTGATGGTTCATCCTCATTGTTTATTCTCTTACATGGCCTGTTTTGGTTCCTATAGGTTGCAAATCAGTTACTTGAATGTGAGGGTTTGTAACAGCATCTGTGCATTGTTGACTTGGAGTTATTTCAACTTCCACATTTTCATCTTGTGTCTTCTCGAGTATCCGCCTGAGAATAGAGGAAGCAGTACCTTGTGTAGAGTATATAAAAGATAACTCATTGAAGACAACATTTCTACTAAGAATCACTTTCCTAGTTTCAATACACCAGAGTTTAAAACCCTTAGATTCAGATGCATATCCTAGAAACATACATTTAGAGGATCTAAGAGATAATTTTCCATCATTGCTGTGAGCATAAGCAGTAGAACCAAAAATTCTAAGGTTTGAATAGTCACTGGTTTACCTGACCAAACCTCCTCTGGAATTTGAAAATTGATGGCTGTATGAGGGGATCTATTTATCAAATAACAGCAGCTTCCGCCCAAAACTCCTTATGCCACAACCCAGCATTGGAGAGCATGCATCCAGTCCTCTCCAAAATGGTTCTGTTCAACCTTTCAACCACTCCATTCTGTTGTGGAGTTCCAGGAAGTGTTTTATGTCTAACAATCCCATTTTCATGGTAGAGTTGGTCAAATTCTTTATTGCAAAATTCAAGGCCATTGTCAATTTTGAGCCTTTTAATTTTCAGACCTGTTTGATTTTCCACCAATGCCTTGAAGACCTTAAACTTAGTGAGGGCTTCATTCTTGTGCTTTAAGAAATAGACCCAAACCTTCCTTGAGAAGTCATCAATGATGGTCATCAAATATCTATTTCCTCCAAGGGATGGCACTCTTGATGGCCCCCATAAATCGAGTGCCAGATAGTCTAGAATGCCTTGTGTAGTGTGCTGCCCTTTCGAGAAACTCACCTTCTTTTGTTTCCCAAGGATGCAATGCTCGCAGAACTGCAACTTACTGAAACTTTGATCACCAAAAGAACCTTTTTTGCTTAGGATTTGCATCCCCTTCTCACTCATGTGGCCTAATCTCATATGCCACAACCTTGATTGTTCCTCATTGCTTGCTGGCAGCAGTGCCATGATTAGTAACAGTGGAAGCAAGAAGGAAATAAAGATTACCTTTTCTTTTTCCCCTCATAAGAGTGAGCGAGCCCTTAGAAATTTTGATTTCTCCACCTTCAGCAGAATACCTACATCCCAAGGACTCCAAAGCTCCAAGAGAGATTAAATTTCTTCTTAAATCAGGTACATGTCTCACATTTGTGAGTGTCTTGACTGCTCCATCATGTGTTCTGATTTGCACTGAGTCTTTGCCTTTAACTTTGCAAATAGCATCATTATCCATCATAATAACTCTTGTATGAACAGGTTCATAGGTTGAAAAGCACTCCCTTCTGGGACACATGTGGTGGGTGCATCCAGAGTCCAGAATCCACTCTTCTCTATCATCAGAAAATGTTGCTGCAGCCACCAAAACATCAGCATCATACTCTGAATCTGAATCTGCCACAGCAGCTTCTGGTTTAGGATTCTTGCACTTTTTGTCCTTTTCTTTCTTGTTCTTGAGCTTGTAGCAGTCATTTATCTCATGCCCATCGAATTTCTTTATGTCAAACCTTGTAATGGATGACATCTTCTCTGTTCTTGCTTGTTTCTTGGGGATGGCTCTTGATACCACTTGTTAGCCCTAACCCAGGATCCACCAATAACCAGAAAAGCTGGTTCTTGCTGTTGAATCAGCTAGATAGGAAGAACCAGAGAGAGAAAAATAAAGAAAGAGATGAAAGGCAAAGAGAGAGATTAATTGAAAGGCTTGCCAAATGAGGCAATGACCCAGGTATTTATAAACATACCTGGGTAGTACAATCAGTAACCTAAAAGCCTTCATAAAAAAAGGCTTTAACAGAAAATACACTTAAACAGAAAAACTAATACATTGTAACAGAATTAATACCATTCCTAACACGTTTGTAACAAAACTAATTCCAATCTTCAAAATCCTGAATAAAGTATTTTGATAAACCTAACTTGACACCAAGGACACCAAAAGAATCCTACCCAGCCCCTAATATAAATTTCATACAATTCCCAAAGATACTCCTATGGGCTTGAAGCTTGTCAACCACTATCCTTCACCCAAGAAAGCATCATTTTCTTCCTATCAATAAATGGAAAAATCTAATGAATTAGTGTTAACAAGGCTATTCATCTTTTTTGGTTTGGAAGTCAAGTTTAATTATCATCTTGACTTTCTGAAATATTAGCCATGTCTGTTCTTGAAACCTGACCACTACCAAGGTAAAAGAACAACAAAATATTACAAAAGCAAGATACCTTTCAAATATGTTTGAAGCATCCACATCACAGTCATAGTTGACAAAAATGTCAACAATAATCTGAGGATCTTGAGATATTTTGTCCAATAAATTGAGGACAGTCATTTTTTGCAGAAAACTGGGCTGAAGAACATTCTCAAGAACTCGAAGGATAAGCATGGGAAAGAACATGCCAATTTCTTTTTTCAAGCCTGATCTGAATTTTGATAGCAAGTTCATGAAAATGGAACACTGGAGTTGGAAAATGGCCATCGCTGAGAGGGCACTATTTTTCAATAATGACAAGCAAAGATATTGCTTAATGGCATTGAGAAACCTGCACCGTGTAAAAGCAAATATAGATGTTATGACAAAATAATATTGAAAAGTAAAAACGTTAGGGTAAGAACCTTTTTACATATGTGTGTATTCTATAGGCTATTATTTTTACACTCCTCAAGCTAGATCATACAAATTATATGAACCAAAAAGCTATTACCAGATATAACAAACCCAAGGACCCCCCAAGAGATTTAACAAACACATCTATTAATTATTTTGTGAGAAAATGAGAAAGAATTTTCTTCTGAATGCGCTCAAGTATTTTACCCACCTAGTAGAATGGACATATTTGTATTCAAGAGTATTACAAAGTTAAGTAATGCCAAAATAATTTACAAGAGAACAATTAACACACCACTACTTTCTAAGATGCATTGAACCTAGCTAAACCAAGTATATTTGGAAATAGAAACATTAAAGAACCACTTATTTCCTAAAATATTCCTATTTTCAACACATTTGTTCAAAATTTCAAAGCTAGTAGTGCCAAAAAAGTAGACAAAATCATCTCTCTCATGAAGTAGAAGTCCACTTTTAAGTGATTTTTTCTTTCATGTACAACTGTATTGGAGGAAATTAAAAGGTTGTTTGACTGTCACATATTAGTCACATTGCATATGCTTTATTGCTCCAAATCTCAATTCTTGAAACAATTATATAAACCATACAAGTGCAAAGCTAACAAATGCCATGGCTCAATATTATGCTTCTGGATTTAACCACGGAAAACCTCCTGCTTGTCACAGTATCTCATCAGGGAAATGAAGGGGGCAGGAAGAATGGGTTTTAAGTCAATTGTTAGTATGATGGACTTATAGTTGTATAACAAAACATGCTTGATCTGATCTGCTGTTGCCGCTCCATAAAAAAAGTATGTGACAGGCTTGTCATAATTATCAGCTGCCATGATGCTGTGCATCAACATGATTGCATGCTTATATGAGACTAGCAACAGCTATAGTAGCTGCTATTGAGGGAGAAGATGGTAGAATAGCCCCCAAGATAGTTTGGCATGCCGAAGAAGATCAATAAAAGGCCTACTAATAAGAATTGACAAATGCAGGATAGCAATCAGAGGAAGGCAAAGTAAAAAAGCAAAACAACTGAAAGGACTTGGATCTAAACTACCTCTCTAAAGACTACGATTTCAACAAAACACAATGGTGTTGTTTGATCCATGTAATGGAATCTAGTGAGAAAATCCTTTTTGGCTGTTGATTTTGTTGTAGTTAATGAAATGCATTTGTTTTGAGATCTTATAAAACCATTCATCCTATGTTTATGCATTAGAAAATATATTTTTTATGTACAGAAAGGGATATCAGTTGAAACATTAATGGGTCATAAATTGAGAATGCTCTTTCAATAACTAGAATACAACCCCCACGAAGAAAATCAAAGGATCATCTGTTTATTTCTTGAAATAAATAGGGAAGATAAACAAAGAAACAATATAGTTATTTCTTGAAATAAAAAGAGAAGAAAAACGGAGAAACAATATAGAACATGACATAAAAGAAATATTCTTTAAAACACCACACATAGCAAAGAGGCCATCATATAGAGATTAAGGTGGTGATAAACATTTTTCAATAAAGAAAAAAAAAGAGAAATGAAAATATAAAATATACAGAAATTCTCGGCAGGCTAGCAGGTAAATTTCTGTGCATTCTTATATTATACATTTGATTAACTTGCCACCTCCTTATCAACAGAAAATGCTACATATTAGAATTTAGAATACTTAACTCCTAAAATAATACATAATTGTTCTTTTATTACTGTAAAAGCAATTTTATTCAAGAGAAAAGGAGAATATGACTAGGGTAGGATAAGATACCTCCTTAATAGAAAGTTCTCAACACAACAAGGAACAGGAAGATTCAAAATGTAGCAAGGCTGGGCTGTTTCTCTTTACATAAAAAAAAATAAAAAAATTGCAGTTCTCTTGAAGCAGATATGATATGAGTAAAAAAAGAAACATAAATATATGCCCATCATCTAACAAGTTAAAGGGCAAAGAGATTTCCTAAGAGATATGGGCATTCCACTCCAACCAAACACATCAAAGGACAACCTAAATGACAGTCTCAACAAAATTTTAAGGTCATTCTTTTTATTTACAAAAAATTTCCAAATTTGCTCCATAGTATACAACACACCAAGCACTCTCCAAGAAGCTCAAAAACATTGTTTCAAAGAAAAACATAGTGACCTTACAATTTAAGGGCTACAAATTCACACCACATTGTTTGCCTTAAGACTGTTAAGAAGGAAATGGTGGACACAAATGACTTTTTGTCTTTCAAACTGGTTGGGGTGGAAGCATTTACAACAAACATGCCAGGAGTATCAAAGTTCAAACTCAACTAAAAAAAGTGAGCAATTGTATATTTATTAGTTTCTTTATCTTCATATCTCTACAAAAGTGAAATTCCCACTTCAAAAACCCCCAGAATAGAATAAAAGTTCATAATGTGTGAATTATGCAAAGTATAGAGAAAAAAGTTACATTCAACAAATAGTGGTTTTAAGGGAATAGTATGATACTACTTACCTCTCATTGACACGCCACATTGAACCACCAGTATCCATGACTACCTTAAGGAGCTCCAAGGACAAAATTTTTCCTCGCAAGAGGATACGGTCGTCAGGGTGCTGTTGAGAGGAGAATTTCATGGACAATTTGCACAAATTTTTAAAAAGAAGAAAACCATCCTCCCTTATTTTACTTTCATCAGGTCCAGCTTCATTATCGAACTTGTCAGTACCTGTTTCATCTGGTGCATGGACATCTTGCACTTCCATAGGACGCGATATAGAAGATGGTTTGAAAGGAACACCCTCCCTGACCTCCATTATCTCGTTGATAAAATTTTGACAAAACTGTATGGAATTGCCCTCGTTCAAATTCTTATCAGTGAATTCCAGAAGTTCACTGACAGAAACCTTTTTAACGAAGACATCCATGGAATCTTCCTCGACTCTGGTGAAAACAATGGTCATGATCTGGGCAAGAACGGATTTAGCACAGATCTGATTGGTGCCGTTGACCCCGCCGAGGTAGACATTATAACAAGTTCTGACGATTTGAATGAGACAATCTGCCCGGATCAAAATGCAGGGGGATTTTACAGCTGAGAGAAGGACCCTGAGTACACCGAGCTCAATTGCCTCCTCCCCAAGGCCACCCGACTTACAGATAGCATCAATCATATTGAAGACAACATCGGACTGTGGAGCAGCATCGGAAACAGGGCGACTGATCTCCCCGCGGACAAGGCCGAGAGAGAACAATTTAAAGGTACATTCAAGAGCAGGCTCGACAACCTTAGGGTACGCAGAGTCAAGCGCGAGAAAGAGAGGTTGAAGGACACAGTCGGCATCTGAAGAGGAAAGACCTGGAAGAGGGGATTGGGTGTCGCCAGGAGATGACGAAGTTTCCGACTCAGAGAGGGATTCGAGCTTGTCAAGGGTGGATTTGCACGAGGATACAAGGTGAGAGTGCTTACGCCACGCCGCGTTCTTTATGATCTTGTCCAGTGACGGACCAACAACTCGCCCGCACCGGGAAGAACCTCCAAGAGATTGCGATGCCGACATTTTCTTTCACTCATGAACACAACAAGAGATTATAATATAAGATCACACAATTTGCCACCGAACCGACTGAAATCTGAATGCGTTGGTGTCCGACTCCGTTCACAGATTCATTCCCCTATCGTCATCAAGAAGCACAGCACAATATAACCATAACTCCCTCATTTGCTGGTTGAGAGCCTCTGCCTCCTGAACCTACGTTTGCGTAATAAGAAATTGTAAAGTTAACCTGCCAAGGCAACATGTACCACATGGTAAACTGGTAAACGGGTACCCGGCCGCGTCGTTTAGGTTGCATTTTGGTATATTGATCCGACCCAATATTTTTCTTTCTTTTTTATTTTTAAACAGTGTTGACGGGTCAAATAAGCCTAGCCGGCCCAGTACTACCCGGTAGGTAAAAAATTAGTTGGGTTAAGTCATTTATTTTTTACATTTTGTAATTTATGAGTTGAATTAATTATTTTTTTTTAATTTATATTTTTTTAAAAAAATATGGTTAATTTTTTTAACTCTAGAGTCATATAAACTCTTATATTTATTTGTTTTATCTTATTTTTATATAGATTATTTTTCTATTTGATTTATACATGTTCGTCGGACTATCAAATTAGCCCATTTTTATATTTCTAATTATGGTAGTAAGAGATTTTTTTCTTGCATTTTATTCATTCTCCTCTTACATCTTATTTTATCCTTCCTAATCCATATAATTCAGTTTGGTGAGAGGAATGTCTCATTTTGTAATGATTCTTCGAAAATTTGTACTTAGTAAATTTAATGTACATGTCTATTATATCTACTTAGTAGGTATAGTTATCCCTAGAGAATGAATGCAGATGGTTTATTCATAAAGGATCCTTTTATAGTAAACATTCTGAATTTTTTCCTCTAATAACAGTTATGCGCTCACTCCTTAAAGACGACTTAGCTATACTAGTGAACTGTAAATACAAAAACACAATAAGAATGTTGAATTATATTTTTAAATATTTTTGCAAGTTTTTTCTTTTAAGATGAAAGATGAGTTTGATAAAAACTTCAAACACAATTTCTCTTAGACGATGTGAAAAAATTTCACACCAGAGAATTACCGTTACAACCTCTTATAGTCAATAAAACAACAAAGAGAATAAAGAATACAAATAATTTTCATATTGATTCGTCTTATTAAGAGTACATATAATTTCTTAACAACTACTAAGATTTCACTCTATAACGAGTGAATACGAATATTATTTGATCTCGACCATTTTTTGCTAGCCTAGTTATTTTTTGGACACAACCTTTTCAGGCCAATAAAATCCAAGTATTTTTTAACTCAACATGTTCAGGCTAACAAATTCAAGTATTGTTTAGACTTAGCGTCTTCAGGGTAAATAAGTATTATTTGGTCTCAATCTCTTTAGGCTAACTACCACTAAGGGTGAATCTACAAATTAGGGTTCCTAACCTAGGATAATTAAATGTTTATGTGGAAAGGGATACATAATAAAGTGTACAACTAAAAGGTTTTACTAAAAGAAAAAGTTAAACAAGACTAATTATCAAAGCTTTCAACTTCACAGTTGTTCGTGAATTTGTTCACTCGTCAACTTTAATTTTTTGTTCTTCAACCTTTATGATGCAAACCTATGAGGAAATTGGAATGGATCAAGCAAGTAGTTGCCCCAATCTTCATTCACTAACCTTCAATTACTCTTAGATACTCTTGAACTCAAGGGAATCAAGTTGGAACTCATGGTCAAGAGTGTAGAAACTTGCGGAAAATGAACCAAAGGAGAAGAAAAGATAAAATGGAGAAGATTAAGAAGATGTGAGCGTCCTGAAATTAATAAGCTTAATGATTAACCGCCACTTGGATGCATGGATCCATGATAAGATTCAAGG
Organism: Hylodesmum podocarpum; assembly: GCA_026586105.1. Classification (NCBI taxonomy): domain Eukaryota; kingdom Viridiplantae; phylum Streptophyta; class Magnoliopsida; order Fabales; family Fabaceae; genus Hylodesmum; species Hylodesmum podocarpum. The sequence goes on along the minus strand of JALJEV010000519.1, from coordinate 72,425 downwards.
TTTCTATGAAGAAAACCCCAAGAGAGCATTCTCCTTTCCAAAGAGAACAAGTCTCAATTCTATTTCCAATATATTGACCAAAGTGAGTACAATGAGAAAGTTGACCAACTTAAATGATAGTGCAATGAGTCTAACGTTAAAAATTTGAAATGTTCTCCACCCTATGATGAAATGAGAGATCAATGGTGAGATGAGAGACACCCTAGGCTGAGCACACTTTACAATTACAAGGCCCAAATTCAAGTCTTAAAACAAATACATAACTAAAAGAAACTAATAGGTTTAAACACTTAATCAATTCGCTGGAAAATCCTAACAGCATCCAAACGTTAACTTCAAACTCAATTTCCTCCAAGATGCAATCTGAACTGGGTTTTGGTGTATTTATAGCTTTTGTAGCCCTTTAAGTCAGCTTTAGAAGGCCACCAAGAAAAACTTAATTGGAGGTGTGTAAAATCTCAAGTTATGCACAAAATACGGAACCTGGTCAGACACCCCGCTAGACATCCTAACAGTATCCAAACGTTAACTTCTAGCCAAATTTCCTCCTAGGTGAAGTTCAAACTAGGCTTTTGTGTCTTATAACTTTTGTAGCCCATTAAGTCAGCTTTAGAAAGAAACCAATAAGAACGTAATTGGAGCTGTGTAGCCCAAATTATGCTCAAAATACTAAACCTTGTTAGATACCAAAAATAACAACGAATTTATTTCAAGCTCAATTTAAAAGAGTAAGTCCTCCTTTTCCTTTGTCTTTGATCTGAGCATTGACCTCATCTTATAACTTTGAATTGGAAAGTTGTTGGGCTTTTGAAGATGGTCCTCCATCATTTTATGTAGACGACGGACTTGAAGTAGTCTTTAAACTTATTAGCTTCAAAATCTTCATTACTTCTAACGAAAACATGTTTAATGTTCCTCTGCATTAAATGCACTATTGGATTGTCCATATCATAATAGACAGAAGTCTTCATGGTCCGAGGATTTCGTACAAAATGTTGTACTTCTCTCTGCAATAAATCTTCGTGTGAGAAAATATCATCCTTAACTTTCGTAAAACTTGTCTATTAAGAATGATTCACTTTTTTTTTTTTTTTGTATTTAATTGAAATGTGTGCTCGCTTGATAAAACTTTGTATGAAGTTACATTTTGGTTAAAATATATGCATATGAAAGTAAAGACATAATTAATACTTATCAGAACTTTATGAAGTTTGTTTATCAATCATTAATCTCATATAAGTTTCATAGGAGACATAACATTCTTCTGTTGAATGTTTACTTCATGTGATTTGCTCTGAAATTTAGGAATATAATTTGTTTTAAAACAAATTTAACTTAATAACTTATCTTTCGAGTAAAAACTTTATTTTGAGTACTCATTAATTCACTCTATTAGATTATACATCAATTATCAATTTACTTTATAATATTATACATCAATGTGTTTTTTCATTCTAAACTATGAGTCAATAACATTTGTATTCATTAAAGGGGTTATGTTTGATATATTTAATAAACAATTAATTTTAACACATTATAATATTAGTTGTAATTATTAAAATTTAGAATCATAATTTGTCATTATTCATTTCATATTTAGCAATAAACATTTAATATTATTAGACAATTTAATTTTCTAAATTAACATTTGCAATAACTTTTTTTGTAAATAAAAAATATACTTAAAATATAATCATAGTTAACATGCTTAAATATTACAATTTATTTTTAGAAATTAATTAATAGATATTACAAGAATAGAAATATATGTTTATACAAAGTAGTATGTTGTAAAATAAAATATAATATTCTAATGTATAATATATTAATTAGTATATGCGAAATGATAACTTTTATACATTATTGTGTTGGTAAAAAAAATATTAATTTGTGAATATTTTTAATTTGAATTTAAATACTTATGATGATACTTCTTAAATATTTAATATAATATTTTTTTATCAAATTAAAGGAAACGAAATGCAATGGTTTTTAAAAGTTTTGAAGTTATAAATTTAGTAAAAATCGATTTTTTTTTGAAATATTTGTTAAGATTTGTAAAAAAAAAATTTATTTTATTTTGAAAAACATTTAATATTTAATTCGGTTAATTTTAATAAAAAAAGTTATTCTATTTAATTAATTTATCAAGAATTTGAGAAAAAAAATTCTGACAATATTATTATATTAGTTTTCCTTTCATACATAGTCACTTGAAAAACTTTTGTTTTAAACCAGGAAGTAAAATCATTTTGGTTTAGTCCAGTTTACTAGTCTAGCTGCCGTTTAATCTGATTTGGTTTGGTTCCTTTTTATCAAGTCTACTCTTCAGATTTAGTTTGATATAGATTAATTTGATTTAGTCAAATATAACTTATTTTGATTTGGTTTGATTCAATCTAATTTGGAATGTTCGGCCGGTCTCATTTAATTCGGTTTAAGCTCATTTAATTCGGTTTAGTTTGATCTACTGTGATGGGATCGAATTTATTAAAATAAATTAATTTTGTGTAAAATATACTTTACCATCTTTTAATAAAAAAAATATTTATATTTTTATTATTTTACCTGGTTTGTTGTCCCTTTTCTTTTGCCCTAGTAGAATAAATATAAACATCCTGTGGATCCTTTACCATATCGGTGAGCTCACAGTTATGGAGTCAGAGTGAGCTGCACGACCGCCTTCCAAGTTCCAAGTTCGAACTCTCCCTCACGCGTTAGGGCGGTCAGCCGTGTAGAAAGTAAGCCATCGCGAGCACATGTAGCAGACGTCAGTCACACTTAGTCAGGACTCTACTGCTTCTCACGCATTTGCGAGCTGAGACCGTAACGACTGCACCGCTGATACCCACTCTGCCTGTAAGTTGATTGTATAATTTCTGGGTGTGTACGCTCTTGTTGCTTTAATTTATTGGTTGGTCGCTTACAGAAGCAAAATTGCAGAAAATTATTTGTTTTGTTGATTTGTGAGTATATTTGACTTTTCATGTTAATGGAAGGGACTTGTAAGCTGCATTTCTATCTCACATTCTGTAGATTGTAACTATAATTATTTTAAATATGAGTGTTATTTTATCTTGGTCTTACATTATCTCTGCCTAATTGCGTTATCTATGTGAGTTCTACGTAAGTGGATAATCTGCTTTGTACCAATCTCATTACTCATTAAGAATATATTATTCTTCACATTTGTCTCTGACGTACTGGGATTATACATAGCAGGGTCATAGAATCTTTGCCATTTCATCATGAATTTAAATTTGTAAATTGATTACCTTTTCAGCAGAAACTTATGGATTTTGTTTTAAAAAATTAGGCAGGTTGGCTCCGTAACTTGACAACCCACCATTGTTGGTATAATATTCATCGCAATTCCCCTCCTCCCCTACAGCACACATGAGTAGCACTAGACAACGTACCCTTGGTGGTGGGGGTCATCATGTGTTGGACTATTTGAAGCGCATGCAGGCAGAGAATCCTGCTTTCTTTTATGCAGTCCAGGATGACAATGATCTCTCATCTGGGAATATATTTTGGGCCGATGCAACATCTAGGGCAAACTACTCTTATTTTGGAGATGCTGTTATATTGGACACATCCTATAAGACTAACCGATATCGGGTGCCATTTGCCTCTTTCACTGGGTTAAATCATCATGGGCAACCTGTATTATTTGGTTGTGCATTGATTCTCAATGAATGTGAATCGTCCTTTACATGGCTATTCAGGACTTGGCTTCATGCCATGTCTGGCCGCCATCCTGTCTCCATTACAACAGATTTGGACCCTTTTATACAAGTTACTGTTAGCCAAGTTCTCCCTTCAACCCGCCATCGGTTTTGTAGATGGAGTATATTCAGAGAAACCAGGGGCAAGTTAGCTCATTTAAGTCAGTCACATCCTGCTTTTGAAACTGAATTTAAGAAATGTGTACACGAGAGTCAAACTATTGATGAGTTCGAGTCTTATTGGCACTCGGTCTTGGAAAGATTCCATGTCATGGATAATGAATGGCTTCAGTCAATGTACAACGCACGGCAACATTGGGTTCCTGTCTACCTGCGGGACACTTTCTTCGGGGAGATATCTTCGAATGAAGGCAGTGAATGTTTGAATGTTTTCTTCGATGGCTATGTGAATTCATCCACCACTCTACAGGTATTGATTAGACAATACGAGAAAGCTGTATCAGGTTGGCATGAAAGAGAACTAAAAGCAGATTATGACACTACTAATATTAGTCCGATTTTAAAAACACCATCTCCTATGGAAAAACAAGCTGCAAGTCTTTACACGAGAAAGATATTCATGAAATTCCAAGAGGAGTTAGTAGAAACTCTTGCCAATCCTGCTACAAAAATTGATGATTCAGGAACTGTCACTACATATCGAGTTGCCAAATTTGGGGAAAACCTAAAATCTCATGTTGTCACTTTTAATTCTCTTGAGATGAAAGCTAGTTGCAGCTGTCAGATGTTTGAATATTCAGGAATTATTTGTAGGCATATATTGGCAGTCTTCAGAGCTAAAAATGTTCTCACTCTTCCATCCCAGTATGTTTTGAATCGCTGGACAAGGAATGCTAAATCTGGTGCATCCTTAAATGAGCTTGCATCTGAATTGCCGTGTGGTTCTTGTGAGTCTGTAACAGTTCGTTATAACAATTTGCGTCAAGAAGCAATCAAATATGTGGAAGAAGGTGCAAAATCAATCCAAATCTATCATGTTGCCATGAGAGCTTTGCAAGAAGCTGGTATGAAGGTTTGCGCCACAAAAAATCAGAGTACTGGAACAGTAGAGGGAGCTACAGTAACCAATGGAAGCAGTGGTGAATTGCTTGCGGCAGATGAAGATGTTTCAAACTATAAATCTGGGGTTAGTTTCTTTGAAATTATGGTCTTTTCCTTATATCATAAACTTAGTGTTAGGTTTTCAGTAGAACAATTATGTACCCAAAAGTCTTTTCCTGATGAATTCTACAACGAGCTACATCCAAGGAACTTTACTATTACTGTACATGTTTTTGTGTCAAAGCAAAAAATTTGTTGGGATGGAGAGGGAAGGGGGCAGTTTTGTCCCTTTTAACAACCTCCCAACTGGCGCACTTGGAAATCATGCTTTTTGTTTCTAGGTAATCATTTTCAATATGGTAAGTAAATAACATTTGTGTTTCCATGTAATGTAGCGATGAGGAAAGTTAGGAATGTATTCTTTGATACTTTCTTTTTAACACACTTTCTTATTGGTTGAACTTTCAGTGAGTTATACTGGTTTTGGAATGAGACCTACCAAATGGGGAATGTGATCCACATATTTAGTGGGACTTACATGAGTTCCACCTAACAAGAGTCTGTTAGAAAGATAATAGTGTATATTGTATAGCTAGACTTAAGAATTGAAATTTTCTGATTATTTCTTCAGCCAAAAAACTGGTCTGATCTTGTGCTCATTACATACTGTTAGGAACCAGAGAAAATAAGAGCACAAACTAGTGTGAATAGAACTCTCTATTTTGGATTTCAAGGTAACTCTATGAAACTTGGAGTTCCTTAGGGAATTACAGTAGAAAATGCAGAAAAGAAAATGTACAGAGGAAGATCCTCTCTACCCATGCACGAATGCCCCCCTTCCTCTTTCCTTCCCTAAAGCCCACTCAAAACCTCCTTCATATACGTCCAGCATCTTGTTGCCCATTCTCTTTCCTCCACATGTCTATTCTGTTAGGATTGTCTTCAACAAAATCTATTTTTCCTCCCTCCACATCTATTCCCTCCTTATTTCCTACTTTGCCCTCAGTCATTCTATTTTTCCTATGATACACGCGTAATGGAGGTCCAACAATACCTCCCCAATGAGCTTCACCTCGTCCTCAAGGTGAAAGTCAGGAAAAGCAACTTGAATGAGTTCAAACTTCTCCCAAGTGCTGTCATTAGGTGTCAAGTGAGCCCATCTAATCAGCTTCCGAACCGACAACACTTCCTCTAGTTGCACCTGCAATTCCCAATCTTCTGTCAAAAAGTGTGGAATCTCTTGGCTAGGTTGGCCACTGGGAAGTGCCTTCTTAAGTTGAGACACATGAAAAACAGGGTGTACCCGTGAAGACTTTGGTAATTGTAGTTTGTAGGCCACAATACCTATCTTTTCCAACACCTGAAACGGACCACAGAACCTTGGGCTTAACTTCTCATTTGCACGCTGAGTTAGAGACTTCATCTTGTAAGGTTGGGCCTTCAAATACACCATGTCACCTGGCTGAAACTCTACCTCCCTTCTCTTTGGATCAGCTTGTGCTTTCATGCGTTCCTGGGCTCGAACCAAGTTCCCTTTTAACTCCTCTATAATACTGTCCCCTGTCCCTGTTCAACAGTAATTGGTCAACTTCAGCCACCCTCGTGCTTTCTTTTCGATAAGGAATGGTACTAAGGGGGTCACAACCATATAATTCCTTATAAGGACTCATCTTGATGGATGCATTGTAGGAACTATTGAACCAGAATTCACCCCAACACAACCACTTGGTCCATTGTCGAGGGTGATAGTTGATGAAACACCTCAAATAAGTCTCTATAGTGCGGTTTGTGACCTCTGTTTGCCCATCCGTTTGAGGATGGTAAGCCGAGCTAAACTTTAGTTTGGGCCCTGCCAGAAAATACTCATGAACACCCGATCCCTATCCGACACAATGGAACTAGGAAAAGCATGCAGCCGTTCAACCTCTTTGATGGAAGCTGTAGCCACATCCTTAGCAGTATAAGGGTGAAGAAGAGGAATGAAGTGAGCATATTTACTCAACCTATCGACCGGCACCATGATGGTATCTGCCTCCTTTGCTTTAGGTAGACCCCCAATGAAGTCCATTGAGACATCTTCCCAAACATGGGCAGGGATTGGTAAGGGTGGTAGGAGCCTAGCTGGTTTAAGAGCCTGAAACTTGTTTTGCTGGCAAACTCCACAAGCTGCCACAAATTGCTCCACATCCCTCTTCATGCCATTCAAAAAAAAAAAAAAACCATTGCCAAATGTTTATAGGTGCGGGTAATTCCAGAGTGTCCTCCCCGCGGAGATGCATGGAATTTCGTTAATAATAAAGGAATTCTGGAATATTTGTGTGGTATGACCAGCCTCTGTTTGAACCACAAACAGCCCTGAGACACTGTGTAATGAGGATGCAAAGTTGGATCCTTCACTTTTTCTTGCATCAATGACCTTAATGAATCATCAACCAATATCTCCTCAGCCAGCTCCTTCAAATCAGAATTGGTAACCATAGAAATAGCCTGGTAATCCATCACTCTCGATAAATTAATTAGCCACCCTATTTTTTAAGCCAGGCTTATATTGAATTTCAAAGTCAAACCCCAATAATTTAGTGACCCATTTCAGCTGTTCTCCAACCAGTATTCGTTGCTCCAGCAAGTAGCTGATCTGTCTTAATAATAAAATGATGGCCCAACAGATATTGCCTCCACTTTTGGACAGCAAACACAATTGCCATGAGTTCACTCTCATATACTGATTTAGCTTGATTCCTTGCTGACAATGCTTGGCTTATGAAAGCAAGAGGTCTTCCTTGTTGCATGAGAACAGCTCCTATACCATGGCCTGATGCATCTGTCTCAATGACAAATGGTAAATTAAAGTTTGGCATTGCTAGAACAGATAATTGAATCATAGCCTCGTTGAGCTTCTCAAAAGCCTTCTGAGCTTCCTCTGACCAGCTGAAATTGTCTTTCTTCAACAACTGGGTAAGGGGTTTAGCTAAAATTCCATATTGATAAACAAACTGCCTATAGTAGTCCGTTAACCCAAAAAACCCCTTAAACTCTTGATATCTTTAGGAATTGGCCACTGCTGCATGACTGCAACCTTAGCCGGATCTGCCATTATTCCCTTGTCTGATATAATATGGCCCAAATACTCCAATTGTGGAACCCCAAAACAACACTTCTTGAGGTTTACCCTCAACACGTGTGCCTGCAGGACTTCAAACACAATTTGCAAATGAGCAATATGTGCATTTGGGTCTGCACTATACACCAGGATATCATCAAAAAACACAAGTATAAATTTACGTAAATATGGCCTGAATACCTGATTCATCAAGGCTTGAAACGTGGAAGGGGCATTGGTAAGCCCAAAGAGCATAACCAAGTACTTGTACTGGAAACGCAGTCTTGTGAATGTCCTTCTCACATCATTTCTTGTCAAGTGTATAACACTCTGACTGTCTGAGTAAACTTCCATTGAATCTTGTGTAGTCCAAGTTCAGTGGCAAAACCCTTCAGCCAGATTGCTTTCTTTACTCCTTCTGTAGCTGAGACATATTCTGCTTCTGTGGAGGATAGTGCTACAACAGTTTGTAAGCTAGATTTCAATGTTGATTTCCTGCTCATAACACTTGAAGCAAATACGAAGATGAGATTAGAAATTGATTTCCTGTTGTCTTTATCATTAGCAAAGTCTGAGTCCACATAACCAATGACTTTTAAACCAGCTTTGCCCTTAGAGAATACCAATCCTAAGGTAGAAGTCTCCTGTAAGTACTTTAGGATCCATTCCAGTGGCATTTTCCTGGATTGTGCATGTATCTACTGACCGCACTTACTGCATATGCCAAATCTGGCATTGGACAAACCATTGCATACATAAGCTATCCACTGCAATTTGATAGGGAGTGATGCGCGTCGGGCGTGCGATATTTTAAGTTGCAACCCAAAGCTAGGCTATGAAAAGAATATCACAATCACGTATTTATAAACGGGGTCCTCGTACCCACGAGGATAAGCAATTTGGAAGCTATATTCTTATTTAATGGTTTTAATTTCCCAAAGAGCATGAAAAGAGTAATTAATTAAGAAAGCAATTTGTAGAAGAATAAAACAACTAAATTTAAGCAAGAAATAAGATAAGATAAGAAGTGATTGAGATCCCGATTTCACCACTAATTTCCCTTATATTGTCCTCTTTTATTTTTCACGTATAATCATGGTTGGATCGGATTCCTACCCTCGTGACCGCCCCTCTCAGGATCACGCACGCCACCTAATTGGTTAGATTGTGTTTAGTGTCCCAAATCATTACCTAAGTCTATTAGGGAATTAAATTTGTGAATCCAGGGGAAAACTTAGGTGCGTCTACACTACTACCTACTCTTATCTCTAGTACTCTAGCGTAATAATGATTTAATTATTTAGTACTACTTAGGCATACTTTGTCAGAGTTACCCTAGATTTACCTATCAATTTGTTAGTCGTCAATAAATAAATAACATTAAGCGCAAAAGAACAAACACCCAAGCATATACTGAATAACATCCTAAGTGTAATGGGCCACCCTAAAGTGGAATTCGAGAGAAGGAATGGAGGAGGACCGGAATCAGGAAAAGACTCGGGCAAAACAGAACCAACTCGTTGTGTCTTGCGTTGATATGTAATGAGAGTTGGAGAAGCAATGGATCATATGGAAAAATAATTGAGTGAGGGATTTGATTTTTAAGAGTGGAAGAAGACATCCTGTTTATTAAGAAACAAGTAATGAGAACTGCATCTTCCCAATGGTGTATATGGAAAAATAATTGAGTGAGGGATTTGATTTTTAAGAGTGGAAGAAGACATCCTGTTTATTAAGAAACAAGTAGTGAGAACTGCATCTTCCCAATGGTGTATAGGAACATTTGAGTTTAACTTCAGGGAGCATGCAATTTCAAGAAGATGACGATTTTTCCTCTCTGCTATGCCATTTTGCTGTGGTGTATGAGGACATGTGAACGTATGTAAAAGACCTTTTGAGGATAAAAAGGACGACAAATCATGAGAAAAAAGTAGCAATTTTCTTGAATATGACCCATCCTCTGGCAATAGGTGCATTGATGACGTCCACTCCTACCACATGTTGCTCTGTTGTTACGACCTCCTCTTCCGTGAGGTGTTATCATGGCTGATGTTTCCATGACTTCAGTCGAGTTTTCATCTTTCAACAAGTTGGGCACTCGAAGAAGTCTAGTAACAAGAGTGTCTATTTTTGGGACCTAATCACCAGCAAGGATTTGATCATGCACATGATCAAAATCTGAATGTAAACTTCTCAATGAATTTATCTAGATTTCTATTTACTTCCTCCAATGGATCAGCCACAAGAAATGTTGTCAACTCTTCCACTACAGCCCGAGCTTTACCTACATGTGCAATCATGTTATGGTTGGTCTGTTTAAGGGTAGCAACCTTTTGGGTTGCATCAAGAAGACGCTGAATGTCATTGCATCTTGGGCCTTCTTCCAAAAGGAAAAGCATGTTTTAAATTATCTAAGAATTTCCAAAACATCCGGCTCAACAGATTTTCATAGTAGAATACATAGTTGGAAGTCAAGTTTCTCCCACTCAGGTTTATTTTCATTTGGAACAGCACTAGCTGCCTTTTCGAAGTGGTCATGATATCCTTGGCCAAGGAACCACAACTCCACCAAGGCAGACCAAGACAGGTAGTTGTTGCAGTTGAGTTTTGCTGTGGAAATGGTGGGAGTTCTAGAGAAGGAGGATACAGGACATGCAGATGCCATTTTTGAACAAAAAAATGGAGATTTTGGAGAAGGAGAAACCGTAACGAATGAGAGCCAGGTTTCACAACGTTAAGGTGTCAAAACTAGAAAGCAAGGGTAGAAATGTGTCCAGAAAGAGCTGACGAAGCTTCAAGGACAGGTTTGGTGAGATTCCGATCACTGGAGGATGGCAGGTGAGTGTCACGCACCAGATCTAGCACGGAACTGGAGTGATGCATGAGAGTGCGTGGTGGCGATTCAGGCCACGGGACTTCCAAGGGTGGCTTTCGCTCTCCAAGGCGTACTTTAACCTGGGTTTGCCAGAGGGTGGGGTAGACGGTGGCTGGAGATGATGGTGGTGGTGGCCAAAGACGATTGACGTGGCAGCCGGAGATGTAGACAGATAGAGCAGGACCATATCTTCTCTGATACCAACTTAAGATTTGAAAATTTCTGATTATTTCTTCTGCCAAAAAACTGGTCTGATCTTGTGCTCATTACATACATATATACAATACAAGTTAAAAAGAGAGTTTTGAGTGACATTACAAATGGTGCAAGAAAAGCAAAATATCCTAACAAATCTAACCCTGAGTACAGAAATAGTAAATCTGATTCTGAGTACAGAAACAGTAAACTTCTATTCTAACAGTTAGTATTTCTTATGCACCAATAAATCCTTCTGTTCTGTATAGCATCCTTTAGCTCAGTTCAGTGGTGTGCTGACCATGTGAACAGTGGATGACATGTCAAAATACTATCAATTCATCTCACAAGATCTTCACAACCCATTTTATTTCTGCTTTAATAGTTTGATGAATAAATAGATTAGAAAAGCACACAATTACCTTTTAAACAAAAATATTAGTAAATTGTGAAATCTAAGATATTTGTTGAAAACTGGAAGGTTGAATGGGAAGGAGGCACAAATGTGTGTTGAATTTGACAATCAAATCTCTAAATGAATTTTTCCACACATTCTGGTTGGGGAGATGTGGTGTGCATGCAGTTGTAGACTGGTTGCAACTTGGTTTTAAGTTATGTTCTCATTGGTGATGGTGGGTGGTGGTGGTGGTGTTGGTCAGTGTTTGTTTAGGATTATATATTTCTTTTTTTCTGTGTCTCATTTGTTTTCGTGGAAGGTCATTGTAGTGCATGGTTTCTGTTTGGCTGATGATGTGGTTTGATTTTTCTTGCATGGTAGTTGGACTCCATACCACTTACTACTTTTTAAATGCATGTAGCTGACCTTGGGTAGTGGGATAATACTTTGTCAGATGTTGTCGTGGATAATAATGATGATTTATAAACCTTTTAAGTTATATCTTGTTGAGCTTTTATCAATAGGCAATAAATGAAAAAGTCTATTTTTTGCTACTATTTGGTAGAATTATGACAGTTGATGTTTATTTGCCCAAGTGTGCACTTTAGAGTAAGAATTAACAACCTCGTGTATGCCTACCAAAAAAAAAACCTAACACACTCTTATATGTGGCCTCTATTATTTTTGTTAAGATGGTATAATTAATATTTCCCTTTTGATCCTATGCTACAGGCAGAGAAGCAGAAGAAAATTCGAGAGTTGACTGCTGATTTAGAAGTCACAAATCAACGATGTGAAGTTTATAGAGCAAACTTGCTGGCTGTGCTAAAGGATATGGAAGAACAGAAGTTAAAGCTATCAGTAAAGGTCCAAAATGCAAGATTTAGTTTGAAAGAGTAACTGCAGTACACTGATAGCAAAGGGTATGTTAATAACCTTTGTGTAGTTTATCATGGTCCGTGTTTAAATATAATGATCGTCATCCTGTAATTCGATTGAATATTTGAATTTCTTGATAAGTTATTTATAAAACAAATTGTTTTATTGATTTCTCAGGCCTGCTAACAACAAATGGAAGAGGAAATTAGGGTTCTTCATATAATGTGTTGGTTTTCTCTTCCTAAGTTACAATATAATCTTTTTTTGTGTGTAGGGTTTACGATCTTTTTTCATACTGGATATGTATATATTGTCATAGTTGTTGAATTATCAAGTTAATAAGTTAAAATTCACCATGTATATGGCAGGTCGAATTGTTGATTAGTTATTGCATGAAGACTCATTATTATTATTATTAAACACGTGCTCAAGTTTGCTTCTAATTTTTAATTTCATCTGTACAATTTATTTAATAGTCTGTCTGATTTCATCATGTTCAAAATTTAGATTTCATCATGTTCAAAATTTAGATTTCATCATGATACCAAGACTTACACTTAGAGCATCTCCAGTCAGGTTGCTTATTGGGTTGTTTAATAAGTTAAGATACATTACTTAACTTTTAGTTCATTTGGAGCAGATAACATAGGATTTCTTATATGAGCAATGTTTCTTATGAATTTCTTAACCACAATAATTGATATCTCATGCCCAAAATAACCAAAAAGATAAAGGGAAGATTAACTGGATTAACATTGGAGAAAAATTATGTGTAGAGTTCTCAAGTCTTTATTCTTGTAGGTCCGAAAAATTTGAGATAAAAACCCCACAATTAATCATGAGTTGTAGATGCTCTTAGTTCTTTGCCACTTATTTATTTATTTTGATATAATACCTCAAGATCATTCTTTTTAATGCGGAGAGAAAATCAAGTAGCACAATATTGTAGATAAAGAATGGTAATTTGACTTATACAATGAAACAGAACGTCATAGTAAACTATGTTCGTAAAATTATATATTCATAATTTTTAAGTTATATAACATGAAATTATTAGTCCTGAAAAATGTAATTTTTATCTTATTATGGACATTTGTGTTTTTATGATATTGGTTATAAACATTTTATACAATATAAAAATTGTACAAAAGAGGATAGGATTGACGTTCTTATTACATCATTCATTAAATGTCTTTATACATTTTGCCGATATAATATTTAAATCACATTCTTATTTAATGTTAAGTCAAGAGTCACTTTATGAACGTTCATGCTTAACCTTAAACACGTATTAATATCGGATACATGTCCACTGCAAATATAGACAACCTTCATAAGTTATTGTTGTCCGGTAAAGTCGTCTGAGTTGGTCAGCACACTACATATCTCTAATCATAGTCAGACATGCTTGACTGTTATCCCAAGGTCACTCGAGTACTTCATTTGATCAACTCAACAACATATAAATATCACACGATTTGTAAGGAAATATCTCTAAACTTTCATCTTTACTCAAAATCATTAAATTTCATTTTACTCAATTCTAGATACGTGCTGACATTAGTATTGGAGGATGTTTGTTGACACCATCATCATAACCGAGGAAGACTCAAGACAAGTTTTAACAAGAAAATCTATGCACTATCATCATAACTAAGGACTCATCCTAACCCATTATCACGTTATCATGACACATCGTATCTTGATAAAAACAAGTTTAAAAACCTTTTTAGAAAATGATACATGAATTATATAAGAAGCAAACGGGGGTAATAAATTAACATGAATTATTAGCACTATTGATTTAAATGAAAAAAAAGAATAAATGGAATTATAGGATAAAGAAATAGGTAAGTGTGTTTAGTTTTTAAAAAATAGAGAAAGAAATAAGAGAATGAATAAAACATTATTTTTAAGAATTTAATTAATTATTTACAATTTGACAAAATAAAATTTCTTTTTGATTGATTAATTTGTATTTTCCTTTTTTTTTGTTCCGATTATCAATTAAATGATTTAAATTTACAATTTAAATACATTTCAAAATTTATAAAATAATTATAACTATTTTTTGTGTGGACTTACAAAACTAAAATTTTTTAATGATAAAAGATTTCAGTTTTAGAGTGTAGGGTTTATGGTATAGGGTTTAGGGTTTAGGTAAGGAATTTCACTAAACAGAGTCTTTCAAATTCTGTTACAAGCATCTTCTTGAGGTTGACAAGTTCTTCAGAGTCATCACCTGTCAAGATAATACATCTACATATACCATGAGGATTGCAGTCCTACCGATGGGGTTGGTTTTTACAGAAAAAAGTATGATTTGCTTGACATTGATTGTATTTGTTTGCAGTTATAGCTATAATGAATCTGACAAACCAAACACAAGGAGATTGCTTTAAGTATTGTTGTTAGGATCGTTCTCCAATCTTAGAGGTATTGTCATGTAGACTTCTTCATCAAGGTCTCATTTCAAGAAGACAATTTTGACATTAAGTTGATAGAGGGGGTAATCTTGATTCACTACAAGGGAAAGTAGAACTCTGATTGTATTGAGCTTGGCAACTGGAGTAAATGTTTCTTCGTAGTTAATCCCATAAGACTGTGTATAGCCTTTGGCCACGAGTTTGGCTTTGAATCTCTCAACACTTCCATCTGCATTGTATTTTACCGTGAATATCCACTTGCAATTCACAGGTTTTTTTTTCATGAGGTAACTCCATAAGAGTCCACATATTATTGTTTTCTAGTGCCCGAATATCTTCTTCAACTGCTTGCTTCCATGTAGGAATTCTTAAGGCTTCTTGGATAGTGTTGGGAACACATAAATTGTCAAGATTTGCCTTAAAGGTTCAATAATTTGGTAACAGTTGTCCGTATGAAACATATCTTTCAATAGAATGATTGGTGCAACTCTGAACTCCCTTCCCATGAGCAATCAGTTGATCTAAGTCATTGACCAACTGTACACAAGAATCATGAGATGTGAAATCCATACCTTTATCATTATCAGGTGTAGGTGGACTTAGTTCTTGTTCTTGACAGTTTTGTGTTGGCATAGTGTCCTTTACCTGCTCACGTATTTTCTTTCTTCTAGTATAGACATGAAGTTCTTGATTGTTAGTGTGAAGTTGTTGTGGTATAGGAATGATTTCAGTGAAGGAATTAGGTCTTGGGAGAGGTTCAGGTTCGGTGATGGAAACATGACATGATTGGGTTCCTATGATTGGGATTGGTGGTGGTGGTGCATTAGGAAAAGGATCCTAAATATGATATTCTCTCAATTTCTCCCTCTGAATGTCAGATTTAGGAAAATATGATTTATTCTAAAAGAATGTGACATCCATTGAATTGTAGACTTTTCTCGTGATGGGAGAGTAACATTTCTATCCTTTTTGATGAGAAGAATAACCAATAAAGATACATTTGAGTGATTTAGGATCAAGCTTGGAGTGATGTTGTTGATGGATGTGGACAAAGGAAGAGCACCTGATGATTTTTAATGGTAGGTCAGAGAAGAAATATTGGGTGTGTGGACAACTATTCATAAGCACTTGACGAGGAGTCTTGAAGTGAAGGATACAACTAGGCATGTGGTTGATTAGGTATGTGGCTGTGAGAACGCCTTCCCACCAAAAATATTTAAGAACATGATGAAAGAATGTTATGAAACAAGATACTTCGAGCAAATGACTATTTTTCCTTTCGACAACTTCATTTTATTATGGGGTATCAACACAAGAACTTATGTGAATCATACTATGTTTTGAAAGATAAGAGCCAAGAATATAGTTGAAATATTCTTTTGCATTATCTATTTGTAGGATTTGTATTTTTCTTTGGAAATTGATTGTAAATCATTGAGTGAAAGGATTGGAAGATGGTGGCTGTTTGAGATTTATCGTTCATGAGGAATGACCACGTTGTTCTTGTACACGGGTTGATGTAGGTGCTCCATGGAAGGTGCTCCAATGAAGCTCCAAGGATTGCCCCGATCTAGTCTTCAACACAAGCCTCACGGTTGCACCAAGAGAAGGTCTCGGCTGAACAAGTGTTTGGTGTTTAAGGGTGAAGAAATGAAACGATAAAAGTGGAGGAGGAAGAGATGATGGTGGCGCCAAGATGGTGACACCTATAAGCCTAGGAGGAACCGCCACAATGGGTGTAAAGATCCATTAATAAGATTCAAAGAGAATTCCCTAAGGGAACAAAAGACTAATCTCTCAAAGAAGCTTAAAGCTTATTCATTCAACAATTCATCCAAAAAGGTCTATACATTGGGTTCGACCATGACATTTATAGGGAACCAAGCTTGGCCTCCAAGTAAGCCTAACCACAGTTTAGGAGCCACTAACCAAGGTTAGGGCTGCACCAATCCGTGGGCTTCATTGCAAGCCAAGTAACCATGTGGGTTACTTGGTAGTTAAGGAAGCACATGGCCTTCACATGGGTGTACATGGGTTTATCTCCCCTTGTGACCCATGTGATTAGCCATGTCATCAATCCTAATCACTTCCTAATCAAGGGTGGAGATCCTTGATTAAGTGCTGGCATGGATCCAATGCTTAATCAAGGAACTCCTTCCTAATTAGCAAGTGTCTCAAGGCTTCACACAAGTTTTTGTATCGAAAATGATTTTAGCCGCTTTTTGAAAACCTTGTGTGGCCTTGACTAGGAAAGCATGGCATATGTAGGTGTTTATGAAAACCGTGGGCTTGGCCCTAAGAACCCATGGGCTTGGCCCAAGTCTTACCCTAGAGCTATTACAACATAGGACTTAACCATGTTCAAAGGCATTTACAAGTAGGTTACAAGTGATAAGTCCTATACTAGCTTCATGGTCTTGGAGTCTTCCCACCTCCTCCTCTAGCCTCCTTTGCATGCTTCTAGTAACTCTTCTAGATGTTTCTACATCACAGGTTGTAACTTTTGAATACATTAATATCTCCTATCATATGATCTGAGGCCCTTGATTCAACAATCCAGGGCTTTTATTTAATACCTTGGACAATATAAGAGGAAGATGTTGTACCTTGATGTGCAAGAAGGGTGGTTGGTTGCTCGGGTGATGATTGTGTGGTTTGTACTGAGTTGGAAGCTTGATTCAGATGTTTTTGCAGTACCTCAATTTGTTCCTTGGTGAAGGGAGTGGACTTTGTATTGTTGCCAGTTGTAGCAGTAGCATTGACGCGGTCTCCTTTTGTAGTTTCCACTCGATGGCTTCCAATCTGTATGTTTCCGTGTATTTTCCAAGCATGTCTCTTTAGTGGGGCATAATCTTTTGCAGTGTTCACACCATGGTCGTCCTTTTTTCTTATTTTTATTGTGAGAGGAAGCATAAGTATACAAGACTGAACTTTCGGAAGATGGTGAAGAGTGGCTGTCGATCATCATCAATTTCGTTTTGCTTTCCTCCCTTTGAACTTCTGCGAAGGCCTCCCGAGTGGTAGGGAGAGGCTTAATGCCCATGATTCTCCCCCTGACTTTGTCTAGGTCTTTCTCAAGGCTGAGAAGAAATTTTATTGTTCTCATTTGTTCAATTTTCCTATACAAAGCTAAGTCATCCGGGCATTTCCACGACTAGATCTCGTACATGTGCAATTGCAGCCAATATCGAGCAAGGGTGATGAAATATTGGGTGACATTCGATTCTCCTTGCCGTAGATCATACAATGTGGTTTCAATTTCAAATAACTCAAAGAAGTTTTGTTTTTTTGTACTAGAGTAAGTTTTACGTGCAGCCTCCCATATCTCCTTGGCTGTTTTAAAGAGCAGGAAGTTTTCTCCAACTTCTGTTGTGAAGGAATTTATTAGCCAGGACATGACTGACTAGGTTAGAGGAATTATTTGATCCGATAGGTACTGAAGGATTAGTTTCAAATCTAGATGTGACTCTCGAGGTTGGGGATGATGAAGTCATACCTTTTAGGCTTAGCTGGGAGTATTTTAGAAGATATTAAGTTTCATAGCAACCTGACTCTTGATACCATGAAGAAATCTAAAAATATTCTTCTTATTATTGAAAGGCTGAAAAGATAAAAATAAATAGAGGAGTTATAATTACGAAACAAATTTCTCAATAATCAGGAAACAAAATCTTGTATATAAGGAATTCCACTAAATCAGGAAACTAAAAGTTTGCTAAATCTTATTAATGATACATAATTTGCTTTTAAAGTAACAAAATAAATAATGCTTAATATTTACACATAATGATTATTTTCTATTATAGTTATGGGGGATGGGCTTCTTAAATGCAAATGTGATCATTCTGTGTTTTATAAGAAGACTGACACGAGCCTCATCATTTTAGTTATTTGGATGGACGATATTATAATTATTGGGAATGATGATTTGGACATTTCTTCTCTCAAGTCTTGTCTTCAATCTTAATTTCAAACAGAAGACTTGGGGCCATTGGAGTACTTCCTGGGAGTTGAAATCACGAGAAATAAGAAAAGGATTTTCTTATCCCAAAGAAAGTATGTTCTTGACTTACTAGAAAAGATAGGGAAGTTGGATGCCAAGCCCTGTAACACACGAATCATTCTAGGTCTGCAACTTCTGAAAGATGATAGTGAACTATTCGATTATCCTGAAAGATATAGAAGATTGGTTGGTAAGTTGAATTACCTCACAGTTACTCATTTTGACATTGCCTACCTAGTTAGTATTATCAACCAGTTTATGTTATTCCTAATAGTTAAACATTAGGAAGCCTTGCAGCAAATTTTGTGTTATTTAAAGGGTGCTCCAGGGCGAGGATTATTGTGTAGAAACAGTGGGCACACTAATACTAAATGCTTTTGTGATGCAGATTTGGCAAGATCCCACGTAGATAGAAGGTCTACAACAATATATTGTGTTTTTGTGGGCAGAAACTTAATCTCATGGAAGAGTAAGATGCAGAATGTTATCTCCCGTTCAAGTGCAGAATTTGAATATAGGGATATGGCTCAGACAACTAGTGAGGTTGTATGGATATTACAACTATTGGGAGAGGTTGGGTTGAAGACTTCACTCCCTGCAAAGTTGTGGTGTGACAACAAATCTGCACTTCATATTGCCTCTAATCCCAACTTTTATGAACGAACTAAGCATATTGAGATTGATTGTCCCTTTATTCGTGAGAAAATTGAGGAAAAGTTAATTTTCATAGCACATGTGAAGACTGGAGAAAGTCACGAGATATCTTTACGAAAGCTTTAAGTGGAGTTAGGGTAGATTATATTTGTAAGTAGTTGGGCATGATTAATATCTATGCTCCAACTTGAAGGGGAGTGTTATGACATTGTATATATCTTAGGAGAGATTGTAGGGATTGATTAGGAGATACGTATATATCTTAGAAGAGATTGTAGGGATTGATTAGGAGAAAAGTATATATCTCAGGAAAGATTGATAAAGATTAGATAGAGATGGTAGAGATTTGATATGATTTCAGTTTTTTATCTTAGGATTCCTTACATATATATATAGAGATGTAATCCCTCTTAACGAATAACACACTAAAATTCTCTCATCTCTTTATTATTTTACACACCACAACAAAATGACATAACATAGAGGAAGAATTGTCATCTTCTTGAAACTGCACGCTCCCTGATGTTTAACTCAAATGTTCCTATACACTTAATAAATAGGATGCCTTTTTCTTCTTTTAAAAATCAAATCCCTCACTGAATAACCCACATGATCCATTATTTCATGTCTTGCGTAGGGTATTTGGTTGTACTTGTTCTGTTCATGATTTTTCTCTAGGTTTAGAAAAACTCTTTGCCAAGGCTATCAAATGTGTCTTATTGGGAGACTCTTGTCTTCAAAAAGGTTACAAGTGTGATTCTCCGACTACAAGGCGAGACTACATGTCTCCTTTTGTTACCTTTTTTTAGGACACACCATTTTTCTCGTCCTTCTGTTGACTTAAAAGTATGTATGTGTCAATCTTCGGCAAGTGTACCGATCGTCAAAAGTTTAGAATTAGTGAGAACAGGTTGTCGAACCACAGAGACTGATTGTGAAGTATCAAATGCTCAACGTGCTTTGCTATTAGGACGAGTCAATGATTGAAGCATATGTAAACTAAGCAACTATGTAAAATGAGCAGTAAACTGTAAAGTAAGAAAAACTGTAAATGTTAAGTTTCAAAATGATGAAAATAGTTAGGGAATTGGTTCAATTGATTCTTTCCTCAAGTAATTACTTCCTATGTTAATTCAGCAAATCTCACTCAATTGGAGACTAGAATTTGTGATACCGTAGACTAATCCTATCTCTAGGTCTTTAGTCATATTGAATGTTTACTAGAATTCCTAATCTCTTAGGTACAAACAGCAAATCATTCAAGAAGCGAAACTGATAAATTCGTTACAACATCTCATAATATGCAAGTTCTATCTCTAGACTCATGCACTACTATAATGATGCACTTCCTCTCCTTCTTCAACTATTCATCTCTCGATCTCATAGTTGACGTGAGATACAAATTCTCAAGACAGAGTTCAATTCAATCAAACATCAATATCTCTATTTCTAATTGAAATTCATGAATTAAATCTCAAGAATAAGCATTAAGCAGGGAAGAGATCAATCAATTCGGTGGAGTTATACTTGAATTACAGAAGAAATTCATTACAAGAGTTCTGGAATCAAAATCCCCATTCCTAATCGAAGAATTAGCTAAACATGGAAATGAGAAAAGAACGAATTAAAACAGAAATCAAATGCAAGAGAAACTCCATAATTGTTGGATTCTTGCTCTCGCACGCTCACCAACTCAGGAATCTCAGGATTTGATGGAGGGAGAAGGAGAATGAAAGCGGAGAAGAGAAAACGAGAGAAACTCGAAAAAGAGAGAAAAACAGAGTAACTGAAATGTTAGTTACAAAACTAAAAACTCCGGATTCTGATTTTCGCGCCCAAAGCCTCCTTTTATAGATGAAGAAGTGTTCCCCCATTTACTAGAATTACGTCCAGGTGCATTGTGATAGCTTGAATACATTGGCTTGCTTGTTTCTGACAGCGCGGCAACTGCAACTTCTAAGTGTTCTTTCGTCTGATGCAACTCGGTTTCGTCTGATGCAGTTGCGTCTGATACAGCTTGGTTCCGTCTGTGCTTGTACTTTGTTCCGTCTGTGACATCTTTCACAGACGATATCCAGGGATGATTCTTACAGACGATACTTCATATGATTCTCTCAGACGATACATCTGATGCAAGCCTTGGGAGAATTTGCACGAATTGGACGGGTCTTCATGCTTTAATGGGGTTCTTTCGTCTTGTGTCCGTGGGCTTTTCTTCCAAGCTTCTCTCTTCTCTTCAATTAACCTACAATTGACAAGAAAAAGGGTAAAATGACTTAAAAACAAGGGAAGATCTTATAAAACTAACAAAACACTAAATCAAAGACTAACATTAGACAAATATGATATTTTTACTGTTTTCTTGCCTAAACTATGACTAAACATACTGAAACTAGATGGAAATGGACTGAAAACACCTTGGAAAACATGTATAATTTAGCACTTATCACAACCCCAAACTTAAAGCTTTGCTTGTCCTCAAGCAAACATAGATTTCATCATTACAGAGGTTTATAAGCATAGTATAATACTGAACTCAACAACCACTGAAAATTCATTATGCAATTCTTGACTCCTTAAGCCAACTCAATTTATCCATGAAAGTTGAACATGAACTCAACATTTTTAAGAACTGCATAATTCATCAGACATAAGCAATCAACCATAGATTGGCATGAAAATATGTAATTTAGTCAACATCAAACAATCCCTCTCCAGTTAAGTGTTTGCCCTCAAGCTCTCAAGTGTTTTGGGTTTGTGTTTCTCTCAATATTACCAATCAGAAGGTCAGTTACCATAGGCTTGCAATAGCTCTCAAAATCTCCACTGCCTTCAAAAAGAAATTGGACAATCAAAAGGTCTTTTCAGGGTTGTAATGAGGCTTAGGTAAAGGTGGGTTAAAAGAGAAAGGTACTAGCTAAAAATCAAAGGAACTTTAAGAGTAAAAGTTAGAACCTATATGATATGCATGAGTTAATATGGTCAGACGAAATTAGTTATGGACAGACGAATGACGGTCAGACGAAAGATTAACAACTCATGAAACCACTTTGTTTTCTTTTCTTGCTTTATTTCTTTCGTTCTTTAACTGCATTTTCTTCTGTTTCTTTTTCTTCCTTTTCACTGTATCCCCTCTGTGCCAGTATCGTCTGAGCATTTTATCTGATGATTTCCGTTTATAGGCTTACGGATGATGCCCACAGACGATACTTACAGAGACCAATGAGGATACTCTGTTCTTTTTTTTTTTTTTCTTCTTTTGTTTCTTTTGTTTCTTTTTCTTTCTTTTCAATTTTTCTTGTTTTTCTCTTTATTTTTCTTGAGTGGTATCACTAATTGCCATCACACGAATGAAAATAAAAATAAAATTTTTGTATGGTATGCATGAAAAACAGAGAATGCTCATAAAAAGAAAAATGCTCTATACTACAAAATGTCACCAATATCCAGACCCAACAATGCTTCCGTCTGTAGTCATAGCAGACGATACATTCAACCCCAAACTTAGAATTTTGACTTGTCCTCAAGTCAACAACACATGCACCCCAAAATTCCAACCCCAAACTTAATCTTGAATCCTATCGTCTAAGCAAAGAAACCAATACTGTAAGTTCGATGATAGGGCCATTGGTTTTTCACTTGTATAGGCTTGTAATGAGCTCAAATATCCAAGAAAGAAAGGGTTAATTCAGGCTCAAAGGGGCTAGCAATGGATAATTTGTAGGTTAATGCTTATTTGGCTCGAGGCTACAAGAAAGAAAATTGCCTTTATCATTTGGGTCCAATTCTAATTGTATGCAATTTTGACCAAGAGTTAGAGCAAGTTCTAGAACAAAACACTTCAGTTGGTATTACACTCAAGAATAGATCATGTTGGAGGCTCAAATTCTTATCCAGGATTTATCATGCTTTAACATTGCTAAATTCATCAATCATGTCAATCTTGAAAATTGTCATGCTAGAATTCTCATACAGTATCTCTTTAAACATTTAAGAAGCATGCAACTTTGTCATAGAACCTCAAGGTGATCCTAAGTGCCAGAATATGCATAAATTATTCTACTGGACTACAGAGTCAATATTATATCAATGAAATCAACCTCCATAAGATGGTTCAACAAAGAAGGAGTGTACTCTAAACAATCATCAATCAACAATTATAATAGTAGAGTATGAGAACACTCCCTGTTGAAGACCAGCCATAACATTCACAGAGTTTGCAGCAAGTGCTATCTTTCCATGATCTTTCCAACAATGCTCAGACGCTAAAAATTCAGAAATGGTCAACATGAACTAAACACAGTAAAATAACAGTATGATAAATGAAAAAACAAGGACGCTGGGAATGGAAAAATTAATGCAAAATCACTTGTAATGTGAGATAGTAGAGGTGAGAATTAATGGGGAGTGGGATTGTTCTTTTAGAAATTCACAAGCACTAGGCTTTCGTCTGTGAACAATCATCAGACGAAGCCTCTGTATCGTCTGTGAGCATGCGTCAGACGAAACCTCAGTATCGTCTGTGAACTATTGTCAGACGAAATTTCAAAGTCTCCCACTAATGTCATTTCACCTCACCTTCTTTAATTTTATATCAAATCAAGGCACTTCGTAATTTCAAGTGTTTATTCCTATAACTACTTTGTCTATTAACAACTCAAGAATCAAATTTATTCTACTGTATTATGTATTTACACTTCTAATCTACTATTCAAATTCTATTTTGTTTTTGTTTTCCTAACCTTTGAACTATTCACAAGTATATCACAGTGAGAAGTTACAGAAAACTTCTCTTAATTGGATGGGTTGCCTCCCACCAAGCGCTTCTTTAGGATGTCATTAGCTTGACATGTGACTTGGCCCTGTCACAGAGGGTCATGAAGTTTTATAGAGACCTTTTCCTTTTCACAGTTATCTCCCAGATATGGTTTAACTCTTTGGCAGTTTACCTTGAATTCACTGGAATCCTCGAGGTTCTGTAAAGTAATTGCACCATGTGGAAATACTTCTTTTACAGCAAATGGACCAGACCATCTAGATTTAAGTTTTCCCGGAAACAACCTCAATCTAGAATTATAAAGTAAAACTAGTTGTCCAGGGTAAAACTCTCTTCCGTCGAGCTTACGATCATGCCATAACTTTGTTCTTTCTTTGTAAATCTTGGCATTTTCGTATGCTTGAAGCCTAAGCTCTTCCAACTCATGGAGTTGGTATCGTCTGTTCTCACTGCCTGCATGAGAGTCAGAGTTGAGGTATTTTAAGGCCCAGTATGCCTTATGCTCTTGTTCCACGGGCAAGTGGCATGCCTTTCCATAAACCATTTGGAATGGTGTCATGCCAATGGGGGTTTTATAAGCTGTCCTATATGCCCAAAGAGCATCATTTAGTCTTTTTGACCAATCTTTTCGGGACAGACTTACAGTTCTTTCTAAAATCTTTTTAATCTCCCTATTCACTAGCTCTGCTTGCCCACTGGTTTGGGGGTGATATGGTGTTGCAATTTTATGCTTCACCCCTAACCTCTTAAGGACTCTCTCCAAATGCTTATTACAAAAATGGCTTCCACCATCAGTAATGAAAGATCTAGGGACCCCAAACCTGGAAAAAATGTTCCTATGGATAAAAGCGTCTACTATCCTAGAGTCATTCGTCTGAGCAGAAATAGCTTCCACCCACTTAGACACATAATCAACAGCTACTAGGATGTATGTGTGGGAAAATGATGGAGGAAATGGTCCCATGAAATCCATCCCCCACACATCGAAGACCTCTATCTCTAAGATGTTGTTTAGTGGCCCTTCGTCTCTTCTAGAAATATTTCCGTTCTTTGACATCTCACAGGCTTTGTACAAAGGCTTTTGCGTCTTTAAAAATGGATGGCCAATACAAACCACTTTGCAAAACCTTTTTGGCTGTCCTCTCTCCATTAAAATGTCCTCCACTAGGAGAATTATGACAGTGCCAAAGAACAGAGTTAACCTCTTCCTCAGGGATACATCTCCTAAGGAGTCCATCTATACCCCACTTAAACAAAAATGGCTCATCCCAAAGATAATATTTTGCATCAGAAAACAGTTTCTTCCTTTGTTGATGCGACAAGCCAGGTGGAATATAATTGGAGACCTTAAAGTTCGCGATGTCGCTGAACCAAGGAGCATTAGAAATGGCCAAGAGTGTTTCGTCTGGGAAGGTTTCAGAAATTGGGATATCAGTACCTTCTATTTCAGCATGTGATAACCTTGAGAGGTGATCTGCCACTAAGTTCTCTCTTCCCTTTTTATCTCTAATTTCAATATCAAATTCTTGTAGAAGGAGAACCCGAATTAATCTTGGTTTACTCTCATGTTTCGTTAGAAGGTACTTCAAGGCTGCATGGTCTGTATAGACTATAATTTTTGAGCCAATGAGGTACGGACGGAACTTGTTAAGAGCAAATACTATAGCTAGCAGTTCTTTTTCTGTAGTTGAGTAATTAACTTGAGCACTGTCAAGCACTCTGCTAGCATAGTAAATAACTCTTACAAGTTTATCCTTCCTTTGTCCTAGTACAGCTCCTATCGCATGATCACTAGCATCACACATAATTTCAAAAGGTAAACTCCAATCTGAGTTGATGATAGGAGTCATTATCACTTTTCTTTTAATGTTTCAAAGGCTCTTAGACAGTTTTCATCAAAATTGAAGGTCACTTCCTTCACCAACAGGTCACACAATGGTTTCGAGATTTTTGAAAAATCCTGGATGAATCGTCTGTAAAAACCAGCGTGACCCAAGAAACTTCTCACTCCCTTTACATTCACTGGAGGAGGTAACTTCTCTATCACTTCGATTTTTGCTTTGTCCACTTCTATACCATTAACAGATATTTTGTGTCCTAAGACGATACCTTCTTTCACCATGAAATGGCATTTTTCCCAGTTCAAAACTAGATTAGTTTCTTGGCATCGTCTGAGTACACAAGTCAGATTTTCTAAACAGTTTTCGAAAGTGGACCCAAAGACTGAAAAATCATCCATAAAAATTTCAATAAACTTTTCAACCATGTCCCCAAATATGGCCATCATGCATCTTTGAAAGGTAGCTGGTGCATTACATAGTCCGAATGGCATTCGTCACACTGCAAAGACCCCATAAGGACAAGTGAAAGCGATTTTTTCTTGGTCCTTAGGGTCTACCACAATCTGGTTATACCCCGAATATCCATCCAGAAAGCAATAATAAGCATGACCAGCTAGCCTTTCTAACATTTGGTCCATAAAAGGTAAAGGAAAATGATCTTTCCTTGTTGATTCATTCAACCGTCTATAATCTATACACATCCTCCACCCAGTCACTGTTCTGGTGGGGATTAATTCATTCCTCTCATTTGTAATTACTGTCATGCCCCCTTTTTTGGGAACTACTTGTACTGGACTCACCCATGAGCTATCCGAGATAGGATAAATAATTCCAGCATCAAGTAGTTTGAGGACTTCTTTGTGTACAACCTCCGTCATGATAGGATTTAAACGCCTTTGAGGTTGTATCACAGGTTTGAAATTGTCCTCAAGCAGGATTTTGTGCATGCAAAATGAGGGACTTATACCTTTCAAATCAGAAATCTGCCACCCAATAGCAGACTTATGTTCTTTCAGAACCTTAAGCAACTTATCTTCTTCCTTTTTATTCAACGAATTGCTAATGATCACCGGAAAGGTGTCATTCTTTTCAAGAAAAGCATACCTAAGATGAGAAGGAAGTTTCTTAAGTTCACTCTTGGGTTCAGTTTCTGTTTCGTCTGCCATAGTAGATGTTCCGTCTGATGCTTCGTCTGATGGCTCGATGCATGATGGTGTTGATGTGTTGGTCTCTAGTGCAGCTATGAAATTCTCAACTTCTTGGTTTTCATTTTCACAACTGGAGGAATCAAAATTTTCCTCCTCTATTGCGAAGTTAAAAACCTCACTTTCATAAACATTTTCTATTGTTGGTTCCAACGCATCAACACTCATACACTGTGACTTATCAGACGGAAATTTCATGGCATCAAATATGTTAAAAGATACCTTTTCTTCATCTACTCTCAAGATAAGTTCACCTTGTGCTACATCTATCAAGACTCTGCCAGTGGCTAGAAATGGTCTCCCTAAAATGATTGGAACTTCTTTATCAGCTTCCATCTCCAACACCACGAAGTCAGCAGGGAACACGAACTTGTCCACCTTTACCAAAAGGTCCTCCACTACTCCATATGGGCGTTTGGTGGAGCGGTCTGCCAGTTGCAGCGTCATCATGGTAGGTTGGATGTCCATATCCTGTATATTCAATTGCTGCAGCACAGAAAGAGGCATTAAATTGATACTGGCTCCTAAATCTATTAAAGCTTTACCTACTGGTACTTCTCCTATGGAGCAAGGAATGGTGAAGGGGCCTCTGTCTCTCAATTTCTGAGGTAGCTTCCTCTGGATGATGGCGCTACACTCCTCTGTCATGGCTATCGTCTCATCATCCAGCAGCATCCTCTTATTGGACAGAATCTCCTTCATGAATTTAGCATAAGAGGGCATCTTTTGCAGTGCTTCAGAAAATGGAATATTAATTCTCAAGCTCTTCAAGATGTCGAAGAACTTAGCAAACTGCTTGTCATCATTGGCCTTCTTTAACCTTTGCGGATAGGGGAGTTTACAGTAGGGCGAAATATGTTCCGTCTGACCAGCTTCTGTTAGGATTTGCCTCTTTGTTTTTCTAGGTGATTCTTTCGTTTCATTGAGAGTTATAGGCACGACGATTGCCTATCATTTTTCGCGCAGATATCTTCTTCTTCTTCCACCACATCTCCTTTCTCTTCTTCTTCAATTTCCTTTCCCAGTACCTTGCCACTCCTTGTTGTAATGGATTTACACTTGCTCCTTTGGGTTTACCACGGTGTCACTTGGCGCTTTCCTTGAGTCCTTTCGGATAGTTCTTTGGGAGAGTGGCCAATCTGTGATTCCAAGTTCCTTATAGAAGCTTCTTGATTTGAAAACATTGATTCATCCTTTGCATAAAGGACATGAACATGTTCTCTAGATTGGATGAACCTTCTCTCGGGCGGATTCACGTTAGAGCTTGATGGAGCATTTCTTGGGCTGGTTGGTTGGGAATTTAGGTTGAGTCTGGTTGAAAGGTACATTTGGTGGCTGGCTTTGATTGTAATACTGGTTAGATGAAAGATGAAGATGATTGGTTTTGATCTTGGTTGAAGTTTTGGTTGTATGGCATGTTTGGATTGAAAGGTGGTCTCGGGTTGAAGGATTGTTTATGATTAAGTCATAAGAGGAAGAAGTGGGTTGTAGATAATTATTGTTCTGTATGACAGATTTGGATGGTTTCTATTGTGGGGTTGAAGTTGTTTGTATTAGCATAAGAGTTACCTTGAGGATTTCCCATATAGTTCACTTGAGCATGTTCCTCAGCAGTGGCTCCTAGACTTTCACAAAACTCTACCTGATGTCCTCCACCACAATACTCACAGACGATAGGAGGTGCTTGAACTGCATTCAACTGTACTACTTGAAGTTGCTTCATTATTTGGTCCATCTTTTGATTCATCAGCTTGTTTTGAGCTAACAAAGCATCATTAGCTACAAGCTCGATCATACCTCTTCTTTCACCATAGAAATCACTGGGAGCATCATAGCGGTTTGACGCCATGGTCTCAATGATCATTCTTGCTTCTTGCGCATCCTTCTTTCTTAATGAACCTCCAGTGAGACGCATCCACTAAAAAGTCTTGTATCGTCCGTAGTCCATTATAGAAGATATGGACTTGTTGCAAATCGAGAAATCCATGATGAGGGCATCTTCTTAATAAGGACTTAAATCTCCTCCATGCCTCACTGATAGACTCTCCATCCTTTTGTTTAAAGCAAGAAATCTCTGCTCTGAAATAGTTGTATTTCTCTGGTGGAAAGTATTGAGCCAGAAATGTGTTTACTAAGTCCTCCCAAGTGGTAAAATAACCGTAAGGAAAACTCTGTAGCCACATTTTAGCTTCCCCTTTCAATGAGAACTCAAACATCTTAGCTTTGATTGCATCGTCTCTGCACTCCATTCATTTTTATTGTACCACAAATCTGAAGGAAGTTATGTACATGTTGGTTTGGGTCTTCCTCCTCTAATCCTCCAAATTGCTCTTGTCTTATCAGTTGTGTAAGAGCAGGTTTTATCTCAAAGTTGTTGGCTGCAATAATAGGTGGTGCAATGCTAGATCCGCAGCCCATTGCATTAGGAGTGTACAACTCCTCCAACGTCATGCGCCTTGTGTTGTTATCCATATTTTCTGGTATAGTCTCTGGAACAGGCTCTTTATTTTCTTTACTTGCTTTTCGATTTCTCCTGCAAAACCTCTCAATTTCTGGTTCAAACAAGAGATCGGTTTCCTTAGCTCTTCGCATAAACCACAAATCAACAGAGACAGGGGAAACTGAAAACAAGTTCAAAGAATGAAGGAAATTAATGAAAACAAGACAAAACAAATAACTATTCAAAACAGAACAAAACACAATGAACAGACGAACACTATATTACAGACGAAACACTATACTACAGACGAAACAACAAAATTTTGTTACAGACGAAACAAAAATGGAAATAAGTATAGACGAAACAAATAAGCTATAGTGTGAACAACGAAACAAATAAGAACAGACGCAACTAATACAAACAAACCATTACAGAGATTTAAACAAGTCTCTACGAATTAAACAAAAGAAAATAGGATGAAAACAAAGAAAACACAGAAATCAATGAAAACAATAAAAACAAAGGAAGCAATGAAAACAAAGAAAATAATGAAGCCAAAGAAAACAAAGAGAAAAAGAAAATAAAGGAAATAAAGAAATAAAGAAAACACAGAAAATAGAGAAAACAGTGAAAACAAAGAAAACAAAGAAATCAAAGAAATCAAAGAAGGACACAAAGAAAACAGAGAAATCAAAGAAAACAGAGAAAATAAAGAATTCAATGAAAACAAAACGGAACAAATATAATTATTAACAAACAAGCAAAGAAAGAAAAAAATATGTCCTAAGTAGCAAGCACGTCAAGACTATCGATATTCATCAATAGTCCCCGGCAACGGCGCCATAAACTTGTTGACTTAAAAGTATGTATGTGTCAATCTTCGGCAAGTGTACCGATCGTCAAAAGTTTAGAATTAGTGAGAACAGGTTGTCGAACCACAGAGACTGATTGTGAAGTATCAAATGCTCAACGTGCTTTGCTATTAGGACGAGTCAATGATTGAAGCATATGTAAACTAAGCAACTATGTAAAATGAGCAGTAAACTGTAAAGTAAGAAAAACTGTAAATGTTAAGTTTCAAAATGATGAAAATAGTTAGGGAATTGGTTCAATTGATTCTTTCCTCAAGTAATTACTTCCTATGTTAATTCAAAAATCTCACTCAATTGGAGACTAGAATTTGTGATACTAGTAGACTAATCCTATCTCTAGGTCTTTAGTCATATTGAATGTTTACTAGAATTCCTAATCTCTTAGGTACAAACAGCAAATCATTCAAGAAGCGAAACTGATAAATTCGTTACAACATCTCATAATATGCAAGTTCTATCTCTAGACTCATGCACTACTATAATGATGCACTTCCTCTCCTTCTTCAACTATTCATCTCTCGATCTCATAGTTGACGTGAGATACAAATTCTCAAGACAGAGTTCAATTCAATCAAACATCAATATCTCTATTTCTAATTGAAATTCATGAATTAAATCTCAAGAATAAGCATTAAGCAGGGAAGAGATCAATCAATTCGGTGGAGTTATACTTGAATTACAGAAGAAATTCATTACAAGAGTTACTGAATCAAAATCCCCATTCCTAATCGAAGAATTAGCTAAACATGGAAATGAGAAAAGAACGAATTAAAACAGAAATCAAATGCAAGAGAAACTCCATAATTGTTGGATTCTTGCTCTCGCACGCTCACCAACTCGGGAATCTCGGGATTTGATGGAGGGAGAAGGAGAATGAAAGCGGAGAAGAGAAAACGAGAAAACTCGAAAAAGAGAGAAAAACGAGTAAGCGAAATGTTAGTTACAAAACTAAAAACTCCGGATTGATTTTGGCGCCAAAGCCTCCTTTTATAGATGAAGAAGTGTTCCCCCATTTACTAGAATTACGTCCGAGTGCATTGTGATAGCTTGAATACATTGGCTTGCTTGTTTTTCGAGTAGCGGCAAGCAACTTCTAAGTGTTCTTTCGTCGATGCAACTCGGTTTAAATCGATGCGATTCGTCGATCTGACTTGTTCCGTCTGTGCTTGTACTTTGTTCCGTCTGTGACATCTTTCACAGACGATATCCAGGGATGATTCTTACAGACGATACTTCATATGATTCTCTCAGACGATACATCTGATGCAAGCCTTGGGAGAATTTGCACGAATTGGACGGGTCTTCATGCTTTAATGGGGTTCTTTCGTCTTGTGTCCGTGGGCTTTTCTTCCAAGCTTCTCTCTTCTCTTCAATTAACCTACAATTGACAAGAAAAAGGGTAAAATGACTTAAAAACAAGGGAAGATCTTATAAAACTAACAAAACACTAAATCAAAGACTAACATTAGACAAATATGATATTTTTACTGTTTTCTTGCCTAAACTATGACTAAACATCTTTGAAACTAGATGGAAATGGACTGAAAACACCTTGGAAAACATGTATAATTTAGCACTTATCACAACCCCAAACTTAAAGCTTTGCTTGTCCTCAAGCAAACATAGATTTCATCATTACAGAGGTTTATAAGCATAGTATAATACTGAACTCAACAACCACTGAAAATTCATTATGCAATTCTTGACTCCTTAAGCCAACTCAATTTATCCATGAAAGTTGAACATGAACTCAACATTTTTAAGAACTGCATAATTCATCAGACATAAGCAATCAACCATAGATTGGCATGAAAATATGTAATTTAGTCAACATCAAACAATCCCTCTCCAGTTAAGTGTTTGCCCTCAAGCTCTCAAGTGTTTTGGGTTTGTGTTTCTCTCAATATTACCAATCAGAAGGTCAGTTACCATAGGCTTGCAATAGCTCTCAAAATCTCCACTGCCTTCAAAAAGAAATTGGACAATCAAAAGGTCTTTTCAGGGTTGTAATGAGGCTTAGGTAAAGGTGGGTTAAAAGAGAAAGGTACTAGCTAAAAATCAAAGGAACTTTAAGAGTAAAAGTTAGAACCTATATGATATGCATGAGTTAATATGGTCAGACGAAATTAGTTATGGACAGACGAATGACGGTCAGACGAAAGATTAACAACTCATGAAACCACTTTGTTTTCTTTTCTTGCTTTATTTCTTTCGTTCTTTAACTGCATTTTCTTCTGTTTCTTTTTCTTCCTTTTCACTGTATCCCCTCTGTGCCAGTATCGTCTGAGCATTTTATCTGATGATTTCCGTTTATAGGCTTACGGATGATGCCCACAGACGATACTTACAGAGACCAATGAGGATACTCTGTTCTTTTTTTTTTTTTTCTTCTTTTGTTTCTTTTGTTTCTTTTTCTTTCTTTTCAATTTTTCTTGTTTTTCTCTTTATTTTTCTTGAGTGGTATCACTAATTGCCATCACACGAATGAAAATAAAAATAAAATTTTTGTATGGTATGCATGAAAAACAGAGAATGCTCATAAAAAGAAAAATGCTCTATACTACAAAATGTCACCAATATCCAGACCCAACAATGCTTCCGTCTGTAGTCATAGCAGACGATACATTCAACCCCAAACTTAGAATTTTGACTTGTCCTCAAGTCAACAACACATGCACCCCAAAATTCCAACCCCAAACTTAATCTTGAATCCTATCGTCTAAGCAAAGAAACCAATACTCTGTAAGTTCCAGTGATAGGGCCATTGGTTTTTCACTTGTATAGGCTTGTAATGAGCTCAAATATCCAAGAAAGAAAGGGTTAATTCAGGCTCAAAGGGGCTAGCAATGGATAATTTGTAGGTTAATGCTTATTTGGCTCGAGGCTACAAGAAAGAAAATTGCCTTTATCATTTGGGTCCAATTCTAATTGTATGCAATTTTGACCAAGAGTTAGAGCAAGTTCTAGAACAAAACACTTCAGTTGGTATTACACTCAAGAATAGATCATGTTGGAGGCTCAAATTCTTATCCAGGATTTATCATGCTTTAACATTGCTAAATTCATCAATCATGTCAATCTTGAAAATTGTCATGCTAGAATTCTCATACAGTATCTCTTTAAACATTTAAGAAGCATGCAACTTTGTCATAGAACCTCAAGGTGATCCTAAGTGCCAGAATATGCATAAATTATTCTACTGGACTACAGAGTCAATATTATATCAATGAAATCAACCTCCATAAGATGGTTCAACAAAGAAGGAGTGTACTCTAAACAATCATCAATCAACAATTATAATAGTAGAGTATGAGAACACTCCCTGTTGAAGACCAGCCATAACATTCACAGAGTTTGCAGCAAGTGCTATCTTTCCATGATCTTTCCAACAATGCTCAGACGCTAAAAATTCAGAAATGGTCAACATGAACTAAACACAGTAAAATAACAGTATGATAAATGAAAAAACAAGGACGCTGGGAATGGAAAAATTAATGCAAAATCACTTGTAATGTGAGATAGTAGAGGTGAGAATTAATGGGGAGTGGGATTGTTCTTTTAGAAATTCACAAGCACTAGGCTTTCGTCTGTGAACAATCATCAGACGAAGCCTCTGTATCGTCTGTGAGCATGCGTCAGACGAAACCTCAGTATCGTCTGTGAACTATTGTCAGACGAAATTTCAAAGTCTCCCACTAATGTCATTTCACCTCACCTTCTTTAATTTTATATCAAATCAAGGCACTGTAATTTCAAGTGTTTATTCCTATAACTACTGTCTATTAACAACTCAAGAATCAAATTTATTCTACTGTATTATGTATTTACACTTCTAATCTACTATTCAAATTCTATTTTGTTTTTGTTTTCCTAACCTTTGAACTATTCACAAGTATATCACAGTGAGAAGTTACAGAAAACTTCTCTTAATTGGATGGGTTGCCTCCCACCAAGCGCTTCTTTAGGATGTCATTAGCTTGACATGTGACTTGGCCCTGTCACAGAGGGTCATGAAGTTTTATAGAGACCTTTTCCTTTTCACAGTTATCTCCCAGATATGGTTTAACTCTTTGGCAGTTTACCTTGAATTCACTGGAATCCTCGAGGTTCTGTAAAGTAATTGCACCATGTGGAAATACTTCTTTTACAGCAAATGGACCAGACCATCTAGATTTAAGTTTTCCCGGAAACAACCTCAATCTAGAATTATAAAGTAAAACTAGTTGTCCAGGGTAAAACTCTCTTCGTCTGAGCTTACGATCATGCCATAACTTTGTTCTTTCTTTGTAAATCTTGGCATTTTCGTATGCTTGAAGCCTAAGCTCTTCCAACTCATGGAGTTGGTATCGTCTGTTCTCACTGCCTGCATGAGAGTCAGAGTTGAGGTATTTTAAGGCCCAGTATGCCTTATGCTCTTGTTCCACGGGCAAGTGGCATGCCTTTCCATAAACCATTTGGAATGGTGTCATGCCAATGGGGGTTTTATAAGCTGTCCTATATGCCCAAAGAGCATCATTTAGTCTTTTTGACCAATCTTTTCGGGACAGACTTACAGTTCTTTCTAAAATCTTTTTAATCTCCCTATTCACTAGCTCTGCTTGCCCACTGGTTTGGGGGTGATATGGTGTTGCAATTTTATGCTTCACCCCTAACCTCTTAAGGACTCTCTCCAAATGCTTATTACAAAAATGGCTTCCACCATCAGTAATGAAAGATCTAGGGACCCCAAACCTGGAAAAAATGTTCCTATGGATAAAAGCGTCTACTATCCTAGAGTCATTCGTCTGAGCAGAAATAGCTTCCACCCACTTAGACACATAATCAACAGCTACTAGGATGTATGTGTGGGAAAATGATGGAGGAAATGGTCCCATGAAATCCATCCCCCACACATCGAAGACCTCTATCTCTAAGATGTTGTTTAGTGGCCCTTCGTCTCTTCTAGAAATATTTCCAGTTCTTTGACATCTGTCACAGCTTTGTACAAAGGCTTTTGCGTCTTTAAAAATGGATGGCCAATACAAACCACTTTGCAAAACCTTTTTGGCTGTCCTCTCTCCATTAAAATGTCCTCCACTAGGAGAATTATGACAGTGCCAAAGAACAGAGTTAACCTCTTCCTCAGGGATACATCTCCTAAGGAGTCCATCTATACCCCACTTAAACAAAAATGGCTCATCCCAAAGATAATATTTTGCATCAGAAAACAGTTTCTTCCTTTGTTGATGCGACAAGCCAGGTGGAATATAATTGGAGACCTTAAAGTTCGCGATGTCGCTGAACCAAGGAGCATTAGAAATGGCCAAGAGTGTTTCGTCTGGGAAGGTTTCAGAAATAGGGATATCAGTACCTTCTATTTCAGCATGAGATAACCTTGAGAGGTGATCTGCCACTAAGTTCTCTCTTCCCTTTTTATCTCTAATTTCAATATCAAATTCTTGTAGAAGGAGAACCCAGCGAATTAATCTTGGTTTACTCTCATGTTTCGTTAGAAGGTACTTCAAGGCTGCATGGTCTGTATAGACTATAATTTTTGAGCCAATGAGGTACGGACGGAACTTGTTAAGAGCAAATACTATAGCTAGCAGTTCTTTTTCTGTAGTTGAGTAATTAACTTGAGCACTGTCAAGCACTCTGCTAGCATAGTAAATAACTCTTACAAGTTTATCCTTCCTTTGTCCTAGTACAGCTCCTATCGCATGATCACTAGCATCACACATAATTTCAAAAGGTAAACTCCAATCTGGAGCTGTGATGATAGGAGCTGTTATCAGCTTTTCTTTTAATGTTTCAAAGGCTCTTAGACAGTTTTCATCAAAATTGAAGGTCACTTCCTTCACCAACAGGTCACACAATGGTTTCGAGATTTTTGAAAAATCCTGGATGAATCGTCTGTAAAAACCAGCGTGACCCAAGAAACTTCTCACTCCCTTTACATTCACTGGAGGAGGTAACTTCTCTATCACTTCGATTTTTGCTTTGTCCACTTCTATACCATTAACAGATATTTTGTGTCCTAAGACGATACCTTCTTTCACCATGAAATGGCATTTTTCCCAGTTCAAAACTAGATTAGTTTCTTGGCATCGTCTGAGTACACAAGTCAGATTTTCTAAACAGTTTTCGAAAGTGGACCCAAAGACTGAAAAATCATCCATAAAAATTTCAATAAACTTTTCAACCATGTCCCCAAATATGGCCATCATGCATCTTTGAAAGGTAGCTGGTGCATTACATAGTCCGAATGGCATTAAATGCATGCGCAAAGACCCCATAAGGACAAGTGAAAGCAGTTTTTTCTTGGTCCTTAGGGTCTACCACAATCTGGTTATACCCCGAATATCCATCCAGAAAGCAATAATAAGCATGACCAGCTAGCCTTTCTAACATTTGGTCCATAAAAGGTAAAGGAAAATGATCTTTCCTTGTTGATTCATTCAACCGTCTATAATCTATACACATCCTCCACCCAGTCACCTTTTCGGTGGGGATTAATTCATTCCTCTCATTTGTAATTACTGTCATGCCCCCTTTTTTGGGAACTACTTGTACTGGACTCACCCATGAGCTATCCGAGATAGGATAAATAATTCCAAAGATCAAGTAGTTTGAGGACTTCTTTGTGTACAACCTCCGTCATGATAGGATTTAAACGCCTTTGAGGTTGTATCACAGGTTTGAAATTGTCCTCAAGCAGGATTTTGTGCATGCAAAATGAGGGACTTATACCTTTCAAATCAGAAATCTGCCACCCAATAGCAGACTTATGTTCTTTCAGAACCTTAAGCAACTTATCTTCTTCCTTTTTATTCAACGAATTGCTAATGATCACCGGAAAGGTGTCATTCTTTTCAAGAAAAGCATACCTAAGATGAGAAGGAAGTTTCTTAAGTTCACTCTTGGGTTCAGTTTCTGTTTCGTCTGCCATAGTAGATGTTCCGTCGATGCTTAAATCGATGGCTCGATGCATGATGGTGTTGATGTGTTGGTCTCTAGTGCGCTATGAAATTCTCAACTTCTTGGTTTTCATTTTCACAACTGGAGGAATCAAAATTTTCCTCCTCTATTGCGAAGTTAAAAACCTCACTTTCATAAACATTTTCTATTGTTGGTTCCAACGCATCAACACTCATACACTGTGACTTATCAGACGGAAATTTCATGGCATCAAATATGTTAAAAGATACCTTTTCTTCATCTACTCTCAAGATAAGTTCACCTTGTGCTACATCTATCAAGACTCTGCCAGTGGCTAGAAATGGTCTCCCTAAAATGATTGGAACTTCTTTATCAGCTTCCATCTCCAACACCACGAAGTCAGCAGGGAACACGAACTTGTCCACCTTTACCAAAAGGTCCTCCACTACTCCATATGGGCGTTTGGTGGAGCGGTCTGCCAGTTGCAGCGTCATCATGGTAGGTTGGATGTCCATATCCTGTATATTCAATTGCTGCAGCACAGAAAGAGGCATTAAATTGATACTGGCTCCTAAATCTATTAAAGCTTTACCTACTGGTACTTCTCCTATGGAGCAAGGAATGGTGAAGGGGCCTCTGTCTCTCAATTTCTGAGGTAGCTTCCTCTGGATGATGGCGCTACACTCCTCTGTCATGGCTATCGTCTCATCATCCAGCAGCATCCTCTTATTGGACAGAATCTCCTTCATGAATTTAGCATAAGAGGGCATCTTTTGCAGTGCTTCAGAAAATGGAATATTAATTCTCAAGCTCTTCAAGATGTCGAAGAACTTAGCAAACTGCTTGTCATCATTGGCCTTCTTTAACCTTTGCGGATAGGGGAGTTTACAGTAGGGCGAAATATGTTCCGTCTGACCAGCTTCTGTTAGGATTTGCCTCTTTGTTTTTCTAGGTGATTCTTTCGTTTCATTGAGAGTTATAGGCACAGACGATTGCCTATCATTTTTCGCAGTATTATCTTCTTCTTCTTCCACCACATCTCCTTTCTCTTCTTCTTCAATTTCCTTTCCTAGTACCTTGCCACTCCTTGTTGTAATGGATTTACACTGCTCCTTTGGGTTTACCACAGTGTCACTTGGCAGCTTTCCTTGAGTCCTTTCAGATAGTTGCTGGGAGAGCTGGCCAATCTGTGATTCCAAGTTCCTTATAGAAGCTTCTTGATTTGAAAACATTGATTCAGTCCTTTGCATAAAGGACATGAACATGTTCTCTAGATTGGATGAACCTTCTCTCGGGGCAGGATTCACGTTAGAGCTTGATGGAGCATTTCTTGGCTGGTTGGTTGGGAATTTAGGTTGAGTCTGGTTGAAAGGTACATTTGGTGGCTGGCTTTGATTGTAATACTGGTTAGATGAAGATGAAGATGATTGGTTTTGATGCTGGTTGAAGTTTTGGTTGTATGGCATGTTTGGATTGAAAGGTGGTCTCGGGTTGAAGGATTGTTTATGATTCTGGTCATAAGAGGAAGAAGTGGGTTGTAGATAATTATTGTTCCTGTATGACAGATTTGGATGGTTTCTATTGTGGGGGTTGAAGTTGTTTGTATTAGCATAAGAGTTACCTTGAGGATTTCCCATATAGTTCACTTGAGCATGTTCCTCAGCAGTGGCTCCTAGACTTTCACAAAACTCTACCTGATGTCCTCCACCACAATACTCACAGACGATAGGAGGTGCTTGAACTGCATTCAACTGTACTACTTGAAGTTGCTTCATTATTTGGTCCATCTTTTGATTCATCAGCTTGTTTTGAGCTAACAAAGCATCATTAGCTACAAGCTCGATCATACCTCTTCTTTCACCATAGAAATCACTGGGAGCATCATAGCGGTTTGACGCCATGGTCTCAATGATCATTCTTGCTTCTTGCGCATCCTTCTTTCTTAATGAACCTCCAATGACGCGCATCCACTAAAAGTCTTGTATGCGTCCGTAGTCCATTATAGAAGATATGGACTTGTTGCAAATCAGAGAATCCATGATGAGGGCATCTTCTTAATAAGGACTTAAATCTCCTCCATGCCTCACTGATAGACTCTCCATCCTTTTGTTTAAAGCAAGAAATCTCTGCTCTGAAATAGTTGTATTTCTCTGGTGGAAAGTATTGAGCCAGAAATGTGTTTACTAAGTCCTCCCAAGTGGTAAAATAACCGTAAGGAAAACTCTGTAGCCACATTTTAGCTTCCCCTTTCAATGAGAACTCAAACAGTCTTAGCCTGATTGCATCGTCTGGCACTCCATTCATTTTTATTGTACCACAAATCTGAAGGAAGTTATGTACATGTTGGTTTGGGTCTTCCTCCTCTAATCCTCCAAATTGCTCTTGTCTTATCAGTTGTGTAAGAGCAGGTTTTATCTCAAAGTTGTTGGCTGCAATAATAGGTGGTGCAATGCTAGATCCGCAGCCCATTGCATTAGGAGTGTACAACTCCTCCAACGTCATGCGCCTTGTGTTGTTATCCATATTTTCTGGTATAGTCTCTGGAACAGGCTCTTTATTTTCTTTACTTGCTTTTCGATTTCTCCTGCAAAACCTCTCAATTTCTGGTTCAAACAAGAGATCAGTTTCCTTAGCTCTTCGCATAAACCACAAATCAACAGAGACAGGGGAAACTGAAAACAAGTTCAAAGAATGAAGGAAATTAATGAAAACAAGACAAAACAAATAACTATTCAAAACAGAACAAAACACAATGAATGATTTAACACTATATTACGAGATAAACACTATACTACAGACGAAACAACAAAATTTTGTTACAGACGAAACAAAAATGGAAATAAGTATAGACGAAACAAATAAGCTATAGTGTGAACAACGAAACAAATAAGAACAGACGCAACTAATACAAACAAACCTGTTACAGACGAAACAAGTCTGCTACAGACGAAACAAAAGAAAATAGGATGAAAACAAAGAAAACACAGAAATCAATGAAAACAATAAAAACAAAGGAAGCAATGAAAACAAAGAAAATAATGAAGCCAAAGAAAACAAAGAGAAAAAGAAAATAAAGGAAATAAAGAAATAAAGAAAACACAGAAAATAGAGAAAACAGTGAAAACAAAGAAAACAAAGAAATCAAAGAAATCAAAGAAGGACACAAAGAAAACAGAGAAATCAAAGAAAACAGAGAAAATAAAGAATTCAATGAAAACAAAACGGAACAAATATAATTATTAACAAACAAGCAAAGAAAGAAAAAAATATGTCCTAAGTAGCAAGCACGTCAAGACTATCGATATTCATCAATAGTCCCCGGCAACGGCGCCATAAACTTGTTGACTTAAAAGTATGTATGTGTCAATCTTCGGCAAGTGTACCGATCGTCAAAAGTTTAGAATTAGTGAGAACAGGTTGTCGAACCACAGAGACTGATTGTGAAGTATCAAATGCTCAACGTGCTTTGCTATTAGGACGAGTCAATGATTGAAGCATATGTAAACTAAGCAACTATGTAAAA
Source organism: Hylodesmum podocarpum (assembly GCA_026586105.1). Lineage (NCBI taxonomy): Eukaryota > Viridiplantae > Streptophyta > Magnoliopsida > Fabales > Fabaceae > Hylodesmum > Hylodesmum podocarpum. Next base: position 31,530 of record JALJEV010000519.1, on the reverse strand, counting down.
TGAGCAGTAAACTGTAAAGTAAGAAAAACTGTAAATGTTAAGTTTCAAAATGATGAAAATAGTTAGGGAATTGGTTCAATTGATTCTTTCCTCAAGTAATTACTTCCTATGTTAATTCAGCAAATCTCACTCAATTGGAGACTAGAATTTGTGATACCGTAGACTAATCCTATCTCTAGGTCTTTAGTCATATTGAATGTTTACTAGAATTCCTAATCTCTTAGGTACAAACAGCAAATCATTCAAGAAGCGAAACTGATAAATTCGTTACAACATCTCATAATATGCAAGTTCTATCTCTAGACTCATGCACTACTATAATGATGCACTTCCTCTCCTTCTTCAACTATTCATCTCTCGATCTCATAGTTGACGTGAGATACAAATTCTCAAGACAGAGTTCAATTCAATCAAACATCAATATCTCTATTTCTAATTGAAATTCATGAATTAAATCTCAAGAATAAGCATTAAGCAGGGAAGAGATCAATCAATTCGGTGGAGTTATACTTGAATTACAGAAGAAATTCATTACAAGAGTTCTGGAATCAAAATCCCCATTCCTAATCGAAGAATTAGCTAAACATGGAAATGAGAAAAGAACGAATTAAAACAGAAATCAAATGCAAGAGAAACTCCATAATTGTTGGATTCTTGCTCTCGCACGCTCACCAACTCAGGAATCTCAGGATTTGATGGAGGGAGAAGGAGAATGAAAGCGGAGAAGAGAAAACGAGAGAAACTCGAAAAAGAGAGAAAAACAGAGTAACTGAAATGTTAGTTACAAAACTAAAAACTCCGGATTCTGATTTTCGCGCCCAAAGCCTCCTTTTATAGATGAAGAAGTGTTCCCCCATTTACTAGAATTACGTCCAGGTGCATTGTGATAGCTTGAATACATTGGCTTGCTTGTTTAAAATGAAGCGGCAATCGCAACTTCTAAGTGTTCTTTCGTCTGATGCAACTCGGTTTCGTCTGATGCAGTTGCGTCTGATACAGCTTGGTTCCGTCTGTGCTTGTACTTTGTTCCGTCTGTGACATCTTTCACAGACGATATCCAGGGATGATTCTTACAGACGATACTTCATATGATTCTCTCAGACGATACATCTGATGCAAGCCTTGGGAGAATTTGCACGAATTGGACGGGTCTTCATGCTTTAATGGGGTTCTTTCGTCTTGTGTCCGTGGGCTTTTCTTCCAAGCTTCTCTCTTCTCTTCAATTAACCTACAATTGACAAGAAAAAGGGTAAAATGACTTAAAAACAAGGGAAGATCTTATAAAACTAACAAAACACTAAATCAAAGACTAACATTAGACAAATATGATATTTTTACTGTTTTCTTGCCTAAACTATGACTAAACATACTGAAACTAGATGGAAATGGACTGAAAACACCTTGGAAAACATGTATAATTTAGCACTTATCACCTTCATAGGCTATTTTTCTTCATTTCAGCAATTTCTTTAGGTTTAATTGTTTGGTTCAATAAGTAACTCCCACCATAATGTCTGTGAAAGTCCATGTCATCCACCCACCTAGTTCAACTTCTTAACCACCTCTCATTACATATCAACGTAGGACATGAGTTGTTTCTACCTTTGTTGGACTTGAAGCTTGAATGAGCTTAGCTTAGTCTCTTAATAGTTTTGATTTTGATGTTGAAATGTAATTTTGGTTTTCATAGACATGTGTATATAGAGTTGTTCTTGTATTGGATGTTTTAGCTTAGGCTTTGTGAATGCGAATGCTTAGTTTTAGAATTCATGGTGATTTAAAATCTAACTTAGTGATTTGCTCTTAAGTTTGAAATTGAATGATTCCCTTTTGAAAAGAAAAAGAAACTGAAGTAATCAATTACCAATCGAAGTAGTAGATTACCTTTATTTTGTATTTTTGAGCATTAAACTGAGGTAGTAGATTACCATTGCGTGGTAATCGATTACCAATAGTTGAAGCTTATATGGGAAATCAATTCTTACTAGAGTAATCAGTTACCAGCTCCAGGTAATCGATTACGACGAGCTTGAATCTTCAAGTTAGAATTTAATTCACTGGAGTAATTGATTACCCTTATCAAGTAATCAATTATCCACATCAGATAATCATCTTTAACTGTTTTCTGAGGCTTGCTTTAAATAGTGTTAGATCAAGAGAGATTAACGACTCTAAGTTTTGATTTATTACAAGACAGACGGAACATCTCAGACAAAGTGTTACAAGCAAAGTCAGACGGAACAAGCACAGACGGAAGATGACCCCTCAAAAGTAAGGTCATTCGTCTGTCACAAAGCCAAGTCTTCAGACAGAAGGATAGACAAAATTCTTCAGACAAAACTTTCAAACCAATCTTAAGACTGAAGATCTGCATCGTCTGTCACAAGAGTGAAGTACAGTTGAATAACTCGCGCCAAATTTTCAAATATGCTAAAGTACTCATCAGAGCTTCCAAGATCAGTATGGGGATTCGAGCTTACCTATGCTACACGAAAAGAGTTCTCCTTTTCCAAGAAAATCTCTGTACAAGTCAGAAAAAGGACTGAGCATGCCATCTAATCCGCTGCATGATAAGTGCTAAATTATACATGTTTTCCAAGGTGTTTTCAGTCCATTCCCATCTAGTTTCAGTATGTTTAGTCATAGTTTAGGCAAGAAAACAGTAAAAATATCATATTTGTCTAATGTTAGTCTTTGATTTAGTGTTTTGTTAGTTTTATAAGATTTTCCTCTGTTTTTAAGTCATTTTACCCTTTTTCTTGTCAATTGTAGGTTGATTGAGGAGAAACTAAAAGCTTGGAAGGAAAGCCCATGGACCTAAGACGAAGAAATTCCATGGAAGCATGAAGATCCGTCCAATTCGTGCAAATTCCCTCAAGGCTTGCATCAAATGAAGTGCAAGTGGTAATCATCTGTATAGTCTGTGGAGGAATCGTCTGTAAAAATCAGCCAGGGGAATCGTCTGTATCATCTGTGAAAGGCACCCGTGAGTATCGTCTGTTGCGTCAACAGACGAAACAAGCATCAAGCCTCGGACGCAACCGCATCAGACGAAGCCGAGCTTCATCAGACGAGAGATCTCACAGACGGAAGAACACTTAGCATGAAAGATTGTTCAATCTGTGCACTTCTCGAGACTTGCAGCAAAGTAAATGAAAATCGTAGTCAGCTGTATCGTCTGAGGGTATTAACTAAAGTATTGTCTGAAGGAATCGATATGAAGGTTCTGTCAGACGGAAGCAAGCTCATCAGACGAAACCGAGCTACCACAGACGAAAGAACCGCATCAGACGAAAGACTTAACAGACGCAAGAACTCTTGTTCCGTCTGATGGGTTGTTCCGTCTATACTTGATTCATCTAAGTTGTTCGTCTATGCTTATTTCACCTGAAGAGCCACTTCGTCTGTGCATGCTTCTTATGGAGTTGCTTCGTCCATACAAGTATTATCCAAGTGCTTCGTCTGTGTCCATATTTTCTAAGTCACTTCGTCTGTGCTTACCTCGTCTAAGAATGTTCTGCCTATTTCTTATGATACGAAGCAAAGACAGACGATATGAAGGTTTCATCAGACGAAAGCAATAATTTGCAGTTGCAGTGGCCACGCTGTCAGAATCAAGCAAGTCTATGCATTCAAATTGTCACAATGCACCTGGACGTAATTCCAGTAAATGGGGGAACACTTCCTCACCTATAAAAGGAAGTATTGGGCGCGAAAACAGGGATCGAATTCGAATTGGAGATCCAAAACTAACATTTCAGTTACTCTGTTTTTCCCCTTCTTGCGAGTTTCTCTCGTTTTTCTCTTCTCCACTTTCATTCTCCTTCTTCCTCCATCAAATCTAGAGATTCCTGAGTTTGTGAGTTGTGAAAGCATAATCAAGCAATTATGGAGCTTCTCTGGTGTTTGATTTCTGTTTTGTTTCTTCCTTTTCTCATTTCCATGTTAGGCTAATTTCTGCAGTTAGGAATGGGGATTTTGATTCCAGAATTCTTGTAATAAATTCCTTATGTTAATTCAAGTGTAATTTCACCGAATTGATTGATCTCTTCCCTGCTTAATGCTTATTCTTGAGATTTAATTCATGAAATTCAAATAGAGATAGAGATATTAATGTTTGACTGAATTGAACTATTTCCTGAGAATTTGTATCTCGTGTCAACTATGAGATCGAGAGATGAATAGTTGAAGAAGGAGAGGAAATGTATCACTATAGTAGTGCATGAGTCTAGAGATAGAACTTGCATATTATGAGATGTTGTAACGAATTCATCTGTTCGCTTCTTGAATGAATCTCTGTTTTCGCCTAAGAGATTAGGGATGATAGTAGGCATTCAAAGGGACTAAGACCTAGAAATAGGATTAGTCTACGGTATCACGAATTCTAGTCTCCAATTGAGTGAGATTTACTGGATTAACATAAGAAGTAGTTACTTGAGGGAGGAATCAATTGAACCAATTCCCTAACTGTTTTCATCATTTTTGAAACTTAAACATTTACAGTCTTCCTTACTTTACTGTGCATTGTTTAATTTTACACAATAGCTTAGTTTTACATACATGATTCACTCCTTGATTCGTCCTAATAGCAAGCACGTCGAGCATTTGATACTTCACAATCAGTCTCTGTGGTTCGACATCCTTTCTCACTAATTCTAAACTTTTGACGATCGGTACACTTGCCGAAGATTGACACATACATACTTTTAAAGTCAACAAGTTTATGGCGCCGTTGCCGGGGACTATTGATGAATATCGATAGTCTTAACGTGCTTGCTACTTAGGACATTTTTTTTTTCTTTCTTTGCTTGTTTGTTAATAATTATATTTGTTCTGTTTTGTTTTCATTGAATTTTTTTTCATTCTTCATACTTGTTCTGTTTGTTTTCTATATTTGTTTTGTTTTCATTGAATTCTTTATTTTCTCTGTTTTCTTTGATTTCTCTATTTTCTTTGTTCTCTTTGATTTCTTTGATTTCTTTGTTTTCTTTGTTTTCACTGTTTTCATTGATTTATCTATTTGCTGTGTTTTCTTTGTTTCTTTATTTCCTTTATTTTCTTTGTCTCCTTGTTTTCTTTGGCTTCATTATTTTCTTTGTTTTCGTTGATTTCTTTGAGTTCTTTATTTTCTTTGTTTTCACTGTTTTCATTGATTTTTCTATGTTTTCTTTGTTTTCTTTGTTTTCATTCTGTTTTCTTTTTGTTTCGTCTGTAGCAGATTTGTTTCGTCTGTAGCAGGTTTGATCTGTTTTGTTTTCTATAATTGTTCTATTTTCTTTGATTTCTTTATTTTCATTGTTTTCTTCGTTTTCTCTTTTGTTCTCTTTATTCTCTTTGATTTCTTTGATTTCCTTATTTTCTTTGATTTCCTTGTTTTCCTTGTTTTCTTTGTTTCCTCTGTTTTCTTTGTTTTCTTGGTTTTCATTGTTTTCATTTGTTTCATATTGTTTTGTCTGTGGCAGACTTGTTTAAATCTCGTAATGAGTTTGTTTTGTTTTGTTCTATAGTTGTTTGATTTCTTTGTTTTCATTAATTTCTTAGTTTTCATTGATTTCTTTGTTTTCTCTGTTTTCTTTGTTTCCTTTGTTTTCATTCTGTTCTATAGTGTCTCATACTGTTCCGTCTGTGGCAGACTTGTTTCGTCTGTAGCAGGCTTGTTTGTACTTGTTGCGTCTGTTCTCATTTGTTTCGTCTGTTCATACTATAGCATACTTGTTTCATCTGTAGTATAAGTGTTTCGTCTGTTCTTATTTGTTGCGTCTGTCATACTTGTTCTATTTTTCTATAGGTGTTTCGTTTTGTTTTTATTCTTTTTTATTGGTTTTGATTGTTACTTAGGATAAGTGTTTTTACTTTCTTGTTAATATTTGTTTCGTCATCCATTTGAGCTTAAATCTACATATTTGTTTCGTCTGATCATATCTGTTCAGACTTGTTTAAATTTTGATACTTTCATTTCTTGCCTTTTTGTTTTTGTATCCCCTGTATCTTTAGATTTGTGGTTCATGCGAAGAGTTAAGGAAACTAATCTTCTCTTTGAACCAGAAATTGAGAGATTTTTTTCGGGAGAAACTTGCGAGCAAATAAAACCAATAAAGAGGCTATAGCGAAAAATACGAAAAACATGAACAACACAAGGCGCATGACGCCGGAGGAGTTATACACTCCTAATGCTATGGGTCAACGATCCAAATTGCACCACCTATTATTGCGACCAACAACTTTGAAATAAAACCTGCTCTTACACAACTAATAAGACAAGAGCAGTTTGGAGGTTTAGAGGAGGAAGATCCGAATCAGCACATTCATAACTTCCTACAGATTTGTGGAACAATTAAAATGAATGCAATCCAAGCATCTCCAGAAGCTTGTGCATATTGTGGTGGAGGACATCCGGTTGACTATTGTGAAAGCTTGGGAGCCACTGTTGAGGAACAAGCTCAAGTGAACTATATGGGACATCCTCAAGGTAACCCCTTTGCCAACACAAACAACTATAATCCTCACCAAAGGAACCACCCAAATCTGTCATATAGGAATAACAATTTTCTGCAACCAAATTCTTCCTCTTATGACCAAACCTTCAATCTTAGACCACCTTTCAATCCAAACATGTCATATAATCAGAATTTCAACCAGCATCACAATCAAACATCTTCATCTAACCAGTATTATAACCAAAGCCAGCCACCAAATCTACCTTTCAATCCAAACCAGTCCAAATTCCCACCCAATCAACCTGGACATGCTCCAGTAAACTCCAATGTAAATTCTGCTCTTAGAGAAGGTTCCTCAAATTTAGAAAGCATGTTCATGTCCTTTATGCAGAGGACTGAATCTATGTTCTTAAATAGAGAAGCTTCAATTAGGAACCTGGAATCACAGATTGGCCAGCTTTCCAAGCAACTCTCGAGAGACACCAAGAAAACTTGCCGGGTGACACTATTGTGAATCCAAGGGAGCAAGGTCTGAAAGCAAATACCACAAGGAGTGGCGAGGTGTTGGGGAAGGAAACTGAAGAAGTGAAAGGAGATGCAGTGGAAGAAGAAAATACTGCAAAGGGTGAAAGGCAACCACCTGTGCCTACAGTTTTCACTGAAAAGAGAGATTCACCTATGGCACAAGGTGAACTTATTTTGAGGGTAGATGAAGAAAAGGTATCAGTTAATATATTTGATGCAATGAAATTCCCTGTTGAAAGGTCACAATGCATGAAGGAGGATGTGTTGAATCTTATAGTGGGAACTGTTTATGAAAACGAAATTTTTAACTTCACAACAGAGGAGGAAAATTTTAGTACCTCCAGTTTTGAAAATGAAAAACATGAAGTTAAAGATTTCGTAACTGTTATGGAGACCAACATTTCACTCCCATTATGTATTGAACCACTAGAGGAAATAATTAAGGTGGATAAAAAAATCGAAACTGAGCATAAGGGTGAACTTAAGCAACCTATTCCTCATACAAGCAATTCTCTAGATAAAAGGAAAGAGGATATGTTGCTCAAGATTCGTAATGTGCCTAAATTGGCAGTTCAGTGGAAGATTTTTGACAGAGGAAAGGTCTCTATAAACCTTCACGACCCTCTGTGACAGGGCCAAGTCACATGTCAAGCTAATGACATCCAAAAAAAGCGCTTGGTACAGTGTTCTTGAGTTGATAAGAAATAAGAGAAGAGGTGAGGTGTTACACCGTTAGTGGGAGATTTTGAGGTTTCGTCTGATATCCTGCTCACAGACGATACTAAGGTTGCGTCTGATGGCTATTGTGTTCACAATGCGCCGAGCGATCTTGAGGTTTCGTCGATGATAGTTCACAAACGATCTGAGAGGCTTAGATCGATGATAGTTCACAAGCGATCTGAGGCTTAAATCGATGATTGGTCACAGACGGAAGCCTAGTGTTTGTGAATTTCTAAAAGAATAATCCCACTCCCCATTAATTCTCATCTCTACTATTTCATATTACAAGTGATTTTGCATTAAATTCTCCATCCCATTCGTTCTTGTTTACTGATATTTTGCTGTGTTTAGTTCATTTTGATCACTGTAAATTTTTAGCGTCTGAGCACTGTTGGACAACACATGGAAATTGGCACTTGCTACGAACTCTTGGAATATCGTGGCTGGTCTTCAGCAGGGAGCATTCTTATACTCTGTTATTTTAACTGTTAAATGATGATTTTTTTTAGAGTGTATTCCTTATTTTGTTACATCATCTTATGGAGGTTGATTTCATTGGTATAATATTGATTCTGTAGTCCAGTAGAATACTTTATGCATATTCTGGCACTTAGGATCAGCTTGAGGTTCTATGACAAAGTTGCATGCTTCTTAAATGTTTAAAGAGATACTGTATAAGAATTCTAGCATGACAATTTTCAAGATTGACATGATTGATGAATTTAGCAATGTTAAAGCAATTATTAATCCTGGATAAGAATTTGAGCCTCCAACATGATTCATTCTTGAGTGTTTTACCATCTGAAGTGTGTGTTCTAGAACTTGCTTTAGCTCTTGGTCAAAAGTGCATACAATTAGAATTGGACACAAATGATAAAGGCAATTTTCTTTCTTGTAGCCTCGAGCCAAATAAGCCTTAACCTACAAATTATCCATTGCTAGCCCCTTCGAGCCTAACTTAACCCTTTCTTTCTTGGATACTTGAGCTCATTACAAGCCTATATAAGTGAAAAACCAATGATCCCATCACTGGAACTTAAAGAGTATTGGTTTCTTTGCTTAGACGATAGGATTCAAGATTAAGTTTGGGGTTGAAATTTTAGGGTGCATGTGAAGATGTTGACTTGAGGACAAGTCAAATTTCTAAGTTTGGGGTTGTTGGATCTAGATATTGGTGAAATTTTTGTGACTAACATATAGTTGTAGTATAATTGCATTCCCTGACTTTTCATGCATACCATACAAAAAGTTTAGTTTTCGTTTTGTGTTGGCAATTAGTGATACCACTCAAGAAAAATAAAGAGAAAAACAAGAAAAATGAAAAGAAAGAAAAAGAAAGAAAAGAAACAAAGGAAAAAAAGAGAACAGAGTGTTCTCATTGGTCCTTGTAAGTATCGTCTGTGGGCATCATCTGTAAGCCTACAAATGAAATCATCAGACTAAAGGCTCAGACGATACTGGCACAGAGGGGATATAGTGAAAAATAAAGAAAAACAAAAGAAAGGAAGAAAAGGAAACAGAAGAAAATGCAAGAAAAGAAAACAAAGTGGTTTCATGAGTTGTTAATCTTTCGTCTGTCCATCATTTTTTTTTCTTTCGTCTGTCCATGTATTTTGTTTCGTCTGTCCATTATTAGCCCATACATATCATGTAGGTTCTAACTTTTACTCTTTAAGTTCCTTTGATTTTTAGCTAGTACCTTTCTCTTTTAACCCACCTTTACCTAAGCCTCATCACAACCCTGAAAAGACCTTTTGATTGTCCAATTTCCACTTGAAGGCAGTGGAGATTTTGAGAGCTATTGCAAGCCTATGGTAACTGACCTTCTGATTGGTAATATTGAGAGAAACACAAACCCAAAACACTTGAGTGCTTGAGGGCAAACACTTAACTGGAGAGGGATTGTTTGATGTTGACTAAATTACATATTTTCATGTCAATCTATGGTTGATTGCTTATGTCTGATGAATTATGCAGTTCTTAAAAATGTTGAGTTCATGTTCAACTTTCATGGATAAATTGAGTTGGCTTAAGGAGTCAAGAATTATATAATGAGTTTTCAGTGGCTGTTGAGCTCCGTGTTATACCATGCATATAAACCTCTGTAATGATGAAATCTATGTTTGCTTGAGGACAAGCAAAGCTTTAAGTTTGGGGTTGTGATAAGTGCTAAATTATACATGTTTTCCAAGGTGTTTTCAGTCCATTCCCATCTAGTTTCAGTATGTTTATCATAGTTTAGGCAAGAAAACAGTAAAAATATCATATTTGTCTAATGTTAGTCTTTGATTTAGTGTTTTGTTAGTTTTATAAGATTTTCCTCTGTTTTTAAGTCATTTTACCCTTTTTCTTGTCAATTGTAGGTTGATTGAGGAGAAACTAAAAGCTTGGAAGGAAAGCCCATGGACCTAAGACGAAGAAATTCCATGGAAGCATGAAGATCCGTCCAATTCGTGCAAATTCCCTCAAGGCTTGCATCAAATGAAGTGCAAGTGGTAATCATCTGTATAGTCTGTGGAGGAATCGTCTGTAAAAATCAGCCAGGGGAATCGTCTGTATCATCTGTGAAAGGCACCCGTGAGTATCGTCTGTTGCGTCAACAGACGAAACAAGCATCAAGCCTCGGACGCAACCGCATCAGACGAAGCCGAGCTTCATCAGACGAGAGATCTCACAGACGGAAGAACACTTAGCATGAAAGATTGTTCAATCACGCACTTCTCGAGACTTGCAGCAAAGTAAATGAAAATCGTAGTCAGCTGTATCGTCTGAGGGTATTAACTAAAGTATTGTCTGAAGGAATCGATATGAAGGTTCTGTCAGACGGAAGCAAGCTCATCAGACGAAACCGAGCTACCACAGACGAAAGAACCGCATCAGACGAAAGACTTAACAGACGCAAGAACTCTTGTTCCGTCTGATGGGTTGTTCCGTCTATACTTGATTCATCTAAGTTGTTCGTCTATGCTTATTTCACCTGAAGAGCCACTTCGTCTGTGCATGCTTCTTATGGAGTTGCTTCGTCCATACAAGTATTATCCAAGTGCTTCGTCTGTGTCCATATTTTCTAAGTCACTTCGTCTGTGCTTACCTCGTCTAAGAATGTTCTGCCTATTTCTTATGATACGAAGCAAAGACAGACGATATGAAGGTTTCATCAGACGAAAGCAATAATTTGCAGTTGCAGTGGCCACGCTGTCAGAATCAAGCAAGTCTATGCATTCAAATTGTCACAATGCACCTGGACGTAATTCCAGTAAATGGGGGAACACTTCCTCACCTATAAAAGGAAGTATTGGGCGCGAAAAACGAGGATCGAATCGAATTGGAGATCCAAAACTAACATTTCAGTTACTCTGTTTTTCCCCTTCTTGCGAGTTTCTCTCGTTTTTCTCTTCTCCACTTTCATTCTCCTTCTTCCTCCATCAAATCTAGAGATTCCTGAGTTTGTGAGTTGTGAAAGCATAATCAAGCAATTATGGAGCTTCTCTGGTGTTTGATTTCTGTTTTGTTTCTTCCTTTTCTCATTTCCATGTTAGGCTAATTTCTGCAGTTAGGAATGGGGATTTTGATTCCAGAATTCTTGTAATAAATTCCTTATGTTAATTCAAGTGTAATTTCACCGAATTGATTGATCTCTTCCCTGCTTAATGCTTATTCTTGAGATTTAATTCATGAAATTCAAATAGAGATAGAGATATTAATGTTTGACTGAATTGAACTATTTCCTGAGAATTTGTATCTCGTGTCAACTATGAGATCGAGAGATGAATAGTTGAAGAAGGAGAGGAAATGTATCACTATAGTAGTGCATGAGTCTAGAGATAGAACTTGCATATTATGAGATGTTGTAACGAATTCATCTGTTCGCTTCTTGAATGAATCTCTGTTTTCGCCTAAGAGATTAGGGATGATAGTAGGCATTCAAAGGGACTAAGACCTAGAAATAGGATTAGTCTACGGTATCACGAATTCTAGTCTCCAATTGAGTGAGATTTACTGGATTAACATAAGAAGTAGTTACTTGAGGGAGGAATCAATTGAACCAATTCCCTAACTGTTTTCATCATTTTTGAAACTTAAACATTTACAGTCTTCCTTACTTTACTGTGCATTGTTTAATTTTACACAATAGCTTAGTTTTACATACATGATTCACTCCTTGATTCGTCCTAATAGCAAGCACGTTGAGCATTTGATACTTCACAATCAGTCTCTGTGGTTCGACATCCTTTCTCACTAATTCTAAACTTTTGACGATCGGTACACTTGCCGAAGATTGACACATACATACTTTCAAAGTGATAGATAGTGACACACACTATCTATCACTTGATTGCACTCTGACACCTTTTTGGACTACACTTGGAGAAAGCTCAACGACATTCTTCTGTCTCTAACAGATATCTGAAGAATCTGCCTATATAAGGACCTCACTCTCTCAAGTTTCAGTTGGCGAACACGCTTAAATTTTCTAAGTCATTGTGATTCTGCTCACTGCTACTTTTGTGCTTTACTATATATCCCTCTCTATGAGGAGGAAATCTTTTCTTTCATAGAAAACCTTGTAAATCCACTTGTGTGGTATTTTAGCCTGAGGAGGCTGTGTGTTCAAAGAATACCTGATTGTTTAGCCTGAGAAGGTTGTGATCAAAGAATATCCTGTAATAGCTAGAAGTGGCTGGGTTCAAATAATACTTGTAACCATTTCACGGTTCATAGTGAAAACTCTGTAGTTGCTGGATAACTGGACGTAGTCTTGAATAGATGAACCAGTATAAAAATACTCGTGTTTATCTTCTTTGAGTTTGTAACTAACAAGGGTAATCAAATTATAACGTTTATTCATTAAAACTAATCTTTGAAGATAAAGAATTGTTTCGTCTGAACCTGTTTTAAACCAACAGACGAAAAGACCAAAAATTTTAATAACTCAATTCAACCACCCTTCTTGTGTTTTATCTTTTACAGTTTGGTATCAGAGCTCAGCCTCTAAGGGTTGAGCGCTTAACAGCTGCTAGAGGAAAAGATCCGAGATGGAGTTGCAAGGACCCTCGTTCTTGTTTGGTGGGTCATCCATGAACAAGCCGCCGACTTTCTTTGGTGATGACTATCCTTATTGGGCTGACAGAATGGAGATGTACATCAAGTCTACCTAATACAGACTGTGGAACATCATTACCCAAGAAGATATCCCTATTGTTAAACCTGAAGTTGAATGGGGAAGTGAAGAATATTCACTCATGGAGCTCAATAACAAAGCCAAATATGCCTTTATGTGCGCTCTTTCAAGGACAGAATACAACAGATTCTGTGCCTACAAAACTGCAAAGGAGCTCTGGGATGCCCTCAAGATTTCCTATGAAGGAACTGAAGATGTCAGAATGAGGAAAGCTGCCACTCTTCAAAGGGAATATGAGATGTTCTCTATAAAGAAAGGAAAATCTATTGATATGATTTTTGGAAGATTCTAAACCATATTAAATGGACTTACTTCGTTGGGAATCACGTTCACCAAAGCCCAGAACAATATGAAGATGGCCGGAGATGCTGTTTCATATGAGGTAATTGAGTCTCAAACTTCCTCATCCTCTTCGTCTGAGTCTGAGCCAGAAATAGAAGAGATATCATATGATACACTTTTAGCAAACTCACATTTTATTGCTGAGCAATACAAAGTATACAAAGCAAAGTTAAAACAAACTTTGGAAGAAAATGCTACTTTGAGATCTGAAAAAGAGTTGCTTCAAAAGAAAGTATCAGATGAAGTATCATCTGAATCTGAGTAGAACATTTTCATTCTTGAAATCGAAAGATTAAAGAAAGAAAATGAATCTTTACTCAAAGACTTAACAAAGTTCACTAAAGGATCCTCCATGCTTGAAAATATTTTAAAATATGGGAGGTCTCCATCGACAAAAGTGGGACTGGGTTATGTTGAAGACTCAAACGAAAAGAAAAATAAATTTGTTTCGTCTGCTCATAAGAAAAAGAACAAAAGCTACAGTAAGGTTCCAAATGATTACAAAAAGAACACAAGAACCTTAAACAAAAAGAAACCTTCTTCAACTAATAAAGAAAGATCCAAAAAGATTTGGGTACCAAAATCACTTATTATTCGTGTTGCAGATATCCTCAATAGGAAAAGAGAAGACTTCAAGCTGGTACCTGGACAGTGGGTGCTCACGACACATGACGGGAGACCTGTCTATGTTCCAAGACCTCAGACCAAGTAAAGGGTTTGTATCATATGGTTCAGGGAAAGGTAAAATTCTTGGTATTTGGACTGTTGGTAAGACACCCAATCCTCTTATCCAAAATGTGTCTTATGTTAAAGGTCTCAACTTCAATCTACTTAGCATAAGTCAATTTTGTGACAGTGGATATGAAGTAGCTTTTAACTCTGAGTGTATAGTCAAGAACAAAGACAAATCCATTATGTTTGTTGGGAAAAGAAAGAACAATCTCTATGAGGTTTGCCTTTGTGACCTTAGTGATCAGAATGTAACTTGTTTAATTTCAGCAGATGATGAACGAGATAATTGGCACAAAAAGCTTGGACATCTTAGTCTCAAGTACATTTCAAAAATTTCTAAAAAGGATCTTGTGAAAGGTTTGCCAAAAATATCTTGGAAATCCAATTGTCTGTGTGAATCTTGTCAGCATAGGAAACAACTTAAAACTTCTTTTAAATCTAAAAATGTTGTTTCCACGACAAGACCCTTAGAACTATTACATATAGATCTCTTCGGACCCATTCAAACAGAAAGTCTTGGTGGAAAGAGATATGGATTTGTAATTGTGGATGATTATACTAGATTCACATGGGTATACTTCCTAGCCCATAAACATGAGTCATTCAGTGTCTTTGAAATATTCTGCAAACGTGTTCAAAAAGAAAAAAGAATTTGCATTGCGTCTGTTAGGAGTGATAATGGAACAAAATTTGAAAATTCTGAATTCAATGTCTTCTGTTTTGAAAATGGTATCTTTCAAAATTTTTCGTCTTCAAGAATTCCTCAACAAAATGGGGTTGTGGAAAGGAAAAATCGTACCTTACAGGAAATGGCTAGAACTTTGTTGCATGAAAGCTCTCTTCCAAAATATTATTGGGCAGAAGCAATTAATACTTCCTGTTATATTCAAAACAAAATATTAATAAAACCAATATTGAATAATGTTGGTCCCTATGTGTGAATCTAGAGGGGGGGGGGGTGAATAGATTCTAGTTCCACTATAGCCCAAATTCGTGAGTTTCTAATTCCTTTTAATTCAAACAAAAACTATTCTTGATTACCTATCAAATAGATGAGACAGATAAACAGGAAATATCAAAGATACACAACGGAAATACCAAAGAAAAAGAATCAGAAAAACGTTAGTAAACAATATGCGTCGTAATCAATATCAGTATCTAACTATTCCAGTTTTAGTTGATTACCGAGTCAATTACCAAGTCAGTTACCAGACAAATTGCAGATATTAGATCGTGATAACAGCAATGTAAGGTAAACTGTAAAGAGAATAAGGGAGAAGAAGAGTACACAGTGATTTATCTTGGTTCGCCCATCACATCCACATCGACCCAACAACAAGCTATTGCGATCGGTTTTCCACTATCAAATGATCCTTTTTGTGTTCTTTTACATTCACTCTGCAACAAACAACACAAAAACGAAATCAAAACACCAAAAAACCTGTCCTTTAACCCAAAGAACAGTTCTTCCCTGACCTTGGAACACCCAAGATCAAACCTTTGAGAACACACTTCTCAAAGACCTTTACTCTATCCAGAGAGACCTCTCTCCTAGAGTAAAAACCCAGAAACCAAAAAGGTAAACAAAAGATCAGTTTAGAAAACACCTGGAGTGTAGATCTGATCACAAAAGATAACACTATGAATGCCACCCAGTAAGAAAGATCAATCAAGATTGCCTTTGAAACCCAGTTCTTTGAAGAACCTTTGAAGTTCTTGATGAATTTCTTGGAGAAAAGATTTGAAAGAATATGAAAGTGTTTGAGCTTTTTCTTAAGACTTATGTTCCAAGATCTTATGTTAATTTTCAACAAAAGAGTATTTATAGGTTCAATTAAAAACTCAATTTAGGCAACTTAATGACTTTCTGATAGGGGTAATCGACTGCCAGAGGTTGGTAATCGATTAAACCAGTGAGCAAAGGTTTCCAGGGTGATTTTGGCTCATGGTAATCGATTAACCCGAGGGGGTAATCGATTACTCCAGTGGCAAATGAATTCCCACACTCTGTTACCCACTGTTGGTAGTTGATTACCTGCTGTTGGTAGTTAACTACCTTCTGTTGGTAATCTATTACCTCAGTTGGTTACCAAAGACATTTTCAAAAAAAAACTTAGAGAGGGAAATCAACCATTTGACACATGAGAAATCACACTAGATTGCCAAGCTCTCCAGGGCATCCAAACAAAGAACAACCACATACATGCCTAAACTAAACAATCAATACAAAGAAAACTCCTAATTACATTTCATCTAAGAAAACCAAAAAATTACATAACATCAAAAACAAAACACCAAGAGAGACTCCAAAGCATCTTCAAGCTTTAAGTCCAACAATCTCCCCCTTTTTGGTTTTGATGTACCAAATCTCAACCAAGGTTTTCCTAGAGGTTTAGGATGTGTGTTGATCTTCTAGGAATCCTGCAATTGTTAGAAATATCCAAATACGCAGTATATGCATTGCAGATTCACTGTACTATCTATCTTAAACAGAGCATTATACTATCAATCATCAAGTAGAGTCATCCATACAGAAATATAAGACATGATTCAATTCACAATCATAGATCAAGACCAGAGAAAAAAAATAGAATCGGAATATAAACCATAACGTGAAAAAGAAATATTACAACCATATCAAATTGTTCAAGTTCAAATAACATCCAAACTGTAAATTGTTCAGAGCGAAAGAAAACAAATTCAAACCTTAGTTCAACCATTTAGCACAAAACAGATGCTACCAAAAACTACTCAATATATGCTACTCTACTCTACTCCCCCTATCTAGGATAACCTATACATTCTCCCCCTATTTGGTATATCAATAAGCAAAAGAGAGAAGAGATAAGAAGGGAATACTAGAGTGCATCAAAACGAGTATGAAGGGACTCCAGCAGCTCCTTGAGATCCAAGAAGCGAGCATTATTTGCAGCCTCCATCTCGTCCAGTCTTTTGGCAGTGGTAGCTTTCAGTTCATCCATCCGATCAATGACAATTGACTCAAAACGGGATTTAGGGATGTACTCCCCAGCCGCCGAATGCAGCTTCTGGTTGTTGTTGTTGTGGTGCTTCTTCCCTTGGCACCCATCCAGCATCAGTTTTCGTCAATCGCATCATTTTCAACGCTTTGTCTCCAATGATGTGAATGTCCTTCACCAAGTCTCTATTTTCATTTGAGGTATCTACCTGAAAATGCTTAAGCAAACGTGAAATAAACAGAGAATAGGGGCATTTGTTATCAAATAGCCTTCTCGTCTTGAGCATGTTGTCCATCACAACATGTGCCCAGTCGACTTGAATGTCATTTTTCAACGCTGCCATCGTCACCATATCCTCCTCATTGATTTGAGCATGATTGGCTCCTCTAGCAGCTAGGATCCAGCAGATTGTATAGTGGAGAAGACGATCGTCGGCGTTCAGCCCGCCGGTGTTGTAGGTGATCTTCTTCCCACGCTCCTTTCTTGCAGCCTTTTCAGCTTCCCATGCCTCGGGATTTTTGAGCAGGCTCATGAAAAAGGAGTCCTTGTGAAGCTCGATTCCTTGTGCTTGCAAGTTCTCAACCGTAGGGCGTATACCTTCATTCTTAAATCCAGCAAAACGGAAAAATATATCACGAGTCAAAATCATAGGTTGGCCCTTTACTTGGAGATTACCGTTCCGGTGGCTTGGTGTGGTCGGAGATTGGAGTAGAAAACTCTCACTAGATCAGGGTATATGAAACCCTTCAGACCCACAAACTTCTCAAGGTTCTGATCTCGGAGCAAAGAGTGGAATGTGAACCCTTGTGCATCCAGCCATCGGAGGTCTAAAATCTTCGCTGGAACGAGCTCCTTGTTGGCGAAATCTCCATAGAAACGTGATTCTTGTGCAGTAGAAGTGAACCACGGGTTGATTGGGCGTGCCACGGCTTCTCCCGGAGATGTGGGTTCCTTCCTCTTGGAAGAGGATTCACCCTTCTTTGATCGGGGCGAAACTCTTGGCTTAGGCTTGTGACCTACGTGCTTGATCCGCTTGCCTCGTTCTTGTTCTTCCATTGATGGTGGTGGTGGAGAAGATGAAGAAGATGAAAGGGGGTTTTAGGGTTAGAGAGAGAAAGAGGTTTTTAGGGTTTGTGAGATGTGTAAAGTGAGACCCAAAACCTGAAAATCACTTATAAAAACTCCACAATTGAGGTTAGATTCAATGAACAAAGTATTGGACTTTATGAAATTGTAATCGATTAGGCCCAAATCCATGAAAAACACTTGAAAAACACTTCCAGCAACGAAGGTAATCGATTACCCTTACGTGGTAATCGATTACTCCATAGATAACAAAACACTTTGAAAAACAGGGGACATGGTAATCGATTAACCAGGCATGGTAATCGATTACTCCAGAGACTCCCAAACTGGAAAACCAATTTTTGAAATCGTGGTAATCGATTACCAAGTGGGGTAATCGATTACTCCAGAGAGTAATTCACCAAAAACTTTGAAATCAAGCTAGGTAATCGATTGAAATGCAATGGTAATCGATTATCTATATCAGAAAGGTTGAAAACACTTGATTTTACATATTTTGAAAGAGAAAAGGTCATGACTATGTAATGTATTGAACTCATACCTTGTTGGAGCTCCATGAATGATCCAACTTACCATACTTAGAGAAATCACGAGAGATGTTCCTCACTTAGTATACCAAGATTGGTTCTAAGTTTGAAGAATCTCTCCTTCGGTAGAGGCTTTGTGAAGATATCCGCGAGTTGGTTCTCCGTTTCAATGAACTCCACTTCACAATCACCTTTCTCAACATGATCCCTTATGAAATGATGGCGCACCTCAATGTGCTTTGTTCTTGAGTGCAAAACCGGGTTCTTCGTGATGCTAATTGCACTTGTATTGTCACACTTGATAAGAATGTAATCAAGCTTTAGTCCAAAATCCTCAAGTTGTTGCTTCAACCAAATGGTTTGAGCACAACAACTACCTGACCACATATTACTCGCTTCTCGTTGATAGAGCAACACATGCTTGTTTCTTGCTTGTACCATGAGACTAAGCTTTCTCCAAACAAGTGACATACACCACTTGTGCTCTTTCTATCTTTTTGCAACCCGCAAAATCTGAATCACTAAAACCGACCAACGAGTAAGGGACGTACCTTTGGGATACCACAAACCACGATTCGTTGTTCCTTTGAGGTACTTGAAATTTTCTTCACATCGATCATGTGTGATTGTTTTGGTGCAGATTGAAACGCGCGCAAACACAAACACCGAACATTATATCCGATCCGCTTCTTTGTGAGATACAAGAGTGATCCAATGATCCCTCTGTACTTTGTTTGGTCTACTCCTAGTCCTGCAACATCATTATCTAAAGAGAGATTAGTTGACATAGGTATATTAGAGATCTTACAACTCTCCATGTCGAATTTCTTCAGCAATTCTCTAGTGTACTTTGCTTGATGTATAAAGATTCCTTCTTTCAGTTGCTTGACTTGCAGTCCTAGGAAGAATTTGAGTTCTCCCATCATAGACATGTCAAACTCACCCTGCATGCTAGCCACAAATTCTTCACACAGAGATTGATTAGTTGATCCAAAAATGATATCATCAACATACACTTGGACCAATAAAATACTGTTAGACTTCCTCCTAATGAAAAGAGTTTTGTCTACATTACCTCTGTTGAACCCTTTTGACAAAAGAAAACTACTTAACCTTTCATACCATTGTCTAGGGGCTTGCTTCAGACCATAGAGGGCCTTCTTTAGCTTGTACACATGCTCAGGGTAACTGAAGTCAGTGAAACCAGGAGGTTGTGAGACAAAGACTTCCTCATTGATGTAGCCATTTAAGAATGCACTTTTAACATCCATCTGAAACAGCTTAAAATCATTAATGTAGGCAAAAGCAAGTAATACTCTTACAACTTCTAATCTAGCAATTGGGGCATATGTTTCATCAAAGTCTATTCCTTCTTGTTGATTATATCCCTTAGCTACTAGTCTTGCCTTATTCCTAACCACAACTCCATTCTCATCTAGCTTATTCTTAAACACCCATTTTGTTCCAATTAGATTCATATCTCTATTAAAAGGTACTAATTCCCAAACGTCATTCCTTTTAAATTGATTTAACTCTTCATGCATTGCATTCATCCAAAATTCATCATTTATAGCATCATCAACACAAGAGGGTTCAAATTGAGATACAAACGCATAATCATCACAGAACATATTATGGGAGGATCTAGTGGATACTCCCTTATGGATGTCACCAATGATGTTGTCAAGAGATAAATCCCTTGGTTTCCTCCATTCTTTTGGCAGATCATGAGAAGTGGTTGGTGGATCTTGCTGTACTTGTGGTTTACTGTTGCTGTCTTCACCTGTATTCTCATCATCATCAACAAAAACACTTCCCTTTTGGGGATTGTTAGATTCATCAAACCTTACATGCACAGATTCCTCAATGCACATTCTCCTTTTATTGAAAACTCTGTATGCTTTACTTGTTGATGAATACCCAATAAACACACCCTCATCCGCCTTGACGTCAAACTTACCAAGAGGCTCTTTGCCATTATTCAGTACAAAACACTTGCACCAGAATACCCTAAAATGAGAGATATTGGGCTTCTTGTCCTTATAGAGTTCATAGGGGGTTTTCTTCAAAAAAGGACGAATCACAATCATTTAGAACATAGCAAGCGATGGAAACTGCATCAGCCCAAAAGTGTTTAGGCAGAGCACTCTCACTTAACATAGCTCTAGCTAGTTCTATTAAGGATCTGTTTTTCCTCTCAACAACCCCGTTTTGTTGCGGAGTTCTTGGAGCGGAAAAGTTGTGATCGATTCCATATTTTTCACAAAATTTTTCAAAAGGTTCATTTTCAAATTCCCCTCCATGATCACTCCTAAGGGACTTGATTTTCAAATCTTTTTCGTTTTGTATCCTTTTGGCAAGAATTTTAAAAACTTTGAAGGTGTTGTCTTTACTTGGTATAAATGCAACCCAAGCAAAACGAGAGTAGTCATCTACTAAAACCAGTCCATATAGGTTTCCACCCAAACTAGTAGTTCTAGAGGGACCAAAGAGATCCATGTGCAGTAGCTCAAGCGGTCTAGAAGTTGAAACAACATTTTTGGTTTTAAAAGAGCTTCTAGATTGCTTGCCCTTCTGGCATGCATCACATAGGCCTTCTCTTTTGAACCTCAAGTCAGGTAACCCTTGTACTAGGTTCTTAGATGATAGCTTATTCAGCTGATGAACATCAATATGAGCTATACGTCTATGCCAAAGCCATGATAAATCATCGTTTGACGTAAGACATGCATGATATGATGATGAATGATCAAGTTCAAGGATGTAGATGTTACCATGTCTCTTACCGACCATTAATACCTCACTCGAGTCACTGCTATTGATCTTGCAGCAGCCATTATCGAATGATACTTGATAACCTTTGTCGCATAGTTGGCTAATACTTAGAAGATTGAATTTCAAACCTTCCACAAGCAGTACATCTTCAATCACAGTGTTGGATTTGTCTCCAACAGCACCTATACCCAGTATTTTTCCTTTGTTGTTATCTCCATACACTACTGAACCAGATTCTCTTGATTTGAAGGAGATAAAATTGCTCTTGTCACCAGTCATATGTCTTGAGCAGCCGCTGTCCAAATATCAAGTCAAATGTTTGGCTCTCAAGCATACCTACACAGAAAAAGATATCACTTTGTTTTTGGTACCCAAGACTTGTTGGGTCCATTAATGTTAGAGCTGTGACTATCTTTCCTAATCCATTTAAACAATCCACTAGTTATTCCTTCCTTTCTAATCATGCAATTATAAGAGTTATGTCCAGGTTTCATACAATAACTACATGAAAAGTTTCTGTTTTTGTTGGTTTGTCTAAATGCAAAGAACTTCATGTTATTCTTTTTCAAGGAGGCATCAAAAGACTTACATTTTGAACAGGGTAGTTTCAAAGCATCATTTTCCTTTTTCAAACTTTGAACATCAGTTTTCAAAACAGAAATATCATTTTCCAAATCAGTAATTTTATTTTTCAAAACCTTGTTCAACTTGCCTAGTTTTTCGGCTTCCTTGTAAAGTTCACAAAAAGCAGTTTGCAGCTCATCATGGTCAAAAGTAGATGAATCGGAATCACTTACCTCTTCATCAGATGTTGGATTAGCCATGAGACACAAATTTGCTTCTTCATTATCACTCCCACTAGAGGTTGAGGAATCATTCTCTTCCCAAGCTATGTATGCCTTTTTCTTGCGAAATCTGTCTTTCTTGGGCCGTTCTTCATGTTCTACTCTTCTTGGCTCACTGCTGTTGTTTTTCTTCAAGTTGGGGCACTCCGATTTGTAGTGACCTACTTTTCCACACTCGTAACACGTGACCTTTGAAGATGAATCATCATACCTCTTGAAGCTTTTTCTGGAATTGTTGAATCTCTTTTTACTGTTGTTCCTCTTCATGAACTTTCTGAATTTCCTTACCATGAGATTCATATTTTCCTGTTCAGATTCACTACCACAGCTTGACGCATCGCTCTCACTAGCTGTGTCTTCCATCTTGAGTGCTAGACTTTTGGCTTTCTTATCTTTTTGTTCCTCGTCAGCAATACGGGACATATCCATTTCATACTCCCTCAACTTACCAAATAACTCTGCACTTGTCATCAAGGCTAGGTTCTTTGATTCAGTGATTGCTGTGACAGTTGGTTGCCATTTTCTGCTCAATGATTTCAGCACCTTCACATTGACTTCTTCCTCAACGAAGATCTTACCAAGTCCTTTGAGATGGTTCACGATGTGTGTGAAACGTTTCTGCATATCCATCACGGACTCACCTTGTGCCATTCTAAAGGTTTCGTATTCTTGGATCAAGGTATTCTTCCTTGCCCTTCGTACTTCAGCGGTTCCTTCGTGTGTGACTCTTATTAGATCCCAAGCTTCTTTGGCTGTTGTACATGCTGATATCCTGAAAAATTTATCCGAATTCAAGGCAGAATGTATAATGTTTAAAGCCTTAGCGTCGTTTTCAGCTCTCCTAATTTCTTCTTGTTCCCATCTCTCAAATGGTTTTTCAATCTCATTCCCATTTTCTACATATGTGGGGACCTTGAAATCAGTCACAACCGCTTGCCAAATGCTTCTATGTACAGACTCCATAAAGATTTTCATCCTCACTTTCCAAAAAGGATAGTTATCACCACAAAATAGAGGAGGTCTGTTAATAGATGCACCTTCAGCGAATGGTAATTGATTACCGGCCATTCTAAGGAACTATGGATCAAATCTAGAGCAACCTACTAGATAAAGCTCTGGTACCAATTGTTGGTCCCTATGTGTGAATCTAGAGGGGGGTGAATAGATTCTAGTTCCACTATAGCCCAAATTCGCGAGTTTCTAATTCCTTTTAATTCAAACAAAAACTATTCTTGATTACCTATCAAATAGATGAGACAGATAAACAGGAAATATCAAAGATACACAGCGGAAATACCAAAGAAAAAGAATCAGAAAAACGTTAGTAAACAATATGCGTCGTAATCAATATCAGTATCTAACTGTTCCAGTTTTAGTTGATTACCGAGTCAATTACCAAGTCAGTTACCAGACAAATTGCAGATATTAGATCGTGATAAAATCAATGTAAGGTAAACTGTAAAGAGAATAAGGGAGAAGAAGAGTGCACAGTGATTTATACTGGTTCGGCCCACTGCCTACATCCAGTCCCAACCCAACAACTGTTGCGATCGGTTTTCCACTATCAAATGATCCTTTTTGTGTTCTTTTACATTCACTCTGCAACAAGCAACACAAAAACGAAATCAAAACACCAAAAAACCTGTCCTTTAACCCAAAGAACAGTTCTTCCCTGACCTTGGAACACCCAAGATCAAACCTTTGAGAACACACTTCTCAAAGACCTTTACTCTATCCAGAGAGACCTCTCTCCTAGAGTAAAAACCCAGAAACCAAAAAGGTAAACAAAAGATCAGTTTAGAAAACACCTGGAGTGTAGATCTGATCACAAAAGATAACACTATGAATGCCACCCAGTAAGAAAGATCAATCAAGATTGCCTTTGAAACCCAGTTCTTTGAAGAACCTTTGAAGTTCTTGATGAATTTCTTGGAGAAAAGATTTGAAAGAATATGAAAGTGTTTGAGCTTTTTCTTAAGACTTATGTTCCAAGATCTTATGTTAATTTTCAACAAAAGAGTATTTATAGGTTCAATTAAAAACTCAATTTAGGCAACTTAATGACTTTCTGGTAGGGGTAATCGACTGCCAGAGGTTGGTAATCGATTAAACCAGTGAGCAAAGGTTTCCAGGGTGATTTTGGCTCATGGTAATCGATTAACCCGAGGGGGTAATCGATTACTCCAGTGGCAAATGAATTCCCACACTCTGTTACCCACTGTTGGTAGTTGATTACCTGCTGTTGGTAGTTAACTACCTTCTGTTGGTAATCTATTACCTCAGTTGGTTACCAAAGACATTTTCAAAAAAAAACTTAGAGAGGGAAATCAACCATTTGACACATGAGAAATCACACTAGATTGCCAAGCTCTCCAGGGCATCCAAACAAAGAACAACCACATACATGCCTAAACTAAACAATCAATACAAAGAAAACTCCTAATTACATTTCATCTAAGAAAACCAAAAAATTACATAACATCAAAAACAAAACACCAAGAGAGACTCCAAAGCATCTTCAAGCTTTAAGTCCAACAAATAAGACTCCATATGAACTATGGAAAGGAAGAAGACCCAACATTTCATATTTCCATCCTTTTGGATGTGAATGCTTTATTTTAAATACTAAGGATCAACTTGGGAAGTTTGATTCAAAGGTTGTGAAATGATTTTTACTTGGATACTCTAATACTTCTAAAGCCTATAGAGTTTTCAACTCTAAAGCGCAAGTTGTTGAGGAATCTATTCATGTAAAATTCCAAGATAACTCAAAGGCTGATAAAGAAATATCAGACCTGAAAAATTTATTTGATAACTTGCAGGTAAATCCCTCTGGTCAAAATGCTGATCCGTCTGTCTAACCCTGCTCAGACACAAGCACAAACGAAAGGACATCTCCCAGCACAGACGAACCCTCATCGTCTGCTCAACATCAAGATGGCCATGTACCGGTCAGAACTTGGAAGTTTGCCTCAAACTACACCGAAAATCTGATCATTGGAGATAGACATCAAAGAGTTCAAACTAGATCCAGACTGAGAGATGTTTCTGGATATGCTCTTGTGTTTAATATAGAGCCCAAAGATATTGAAGAAGCTCTACAAGATAATGACTGGATCTTAGCTATGGAAGAAGAGCTGAACTAGTTTACAAGGAATGATGTATGGACTCTTGTAGAAAGACCAAGGAATAAAAACATCATTGGAACGAGATGAGTATTTAGAAATAAGCTTGATGAAGCTGGAAAATTTGTAAGAAACAAGGAAAGGTTAGTAGCTCAAGGCTATAACCAACAAGAAGGTATTGATTTTACTGAAACATTTGCACCTGTAGCTAGATTAGAAGCAATTCGAATTTTACTAGCTTTTGTTGCTCACAAGAATATCGTTCTATATCAAATGGATGTGAAAAGTGCCTTTTTAAACGGTTTTATTGAAGAAGAAGTGTATGTTAAACAACCTTCTGGTTTTGAGAGTCAATCTCAACCAGATCAAGTTTTCAAATTGAAGAAAGCACTTTATGGTCTTAAACAAGCTCCTAGAGCTTGGTACGAAAGACTGAGTTCTTTTCTTATCAAAAATGGTTTTTCAAGAGGAAAGGTTGATACAACTCTCTTCAAGAAAAGTGTTTCTAAGGACTTTATCATTGTTCAAATTTATGTAGACGATATAGTCTTTGGAGCAACTAACGAATTCCTGTGCAAGAATTTTTCTAAGATGATGCAGGATGAGTTTGAAATGAGTATGATGGGAGAATTAAATTTCTTCCTAGGACTTCAAATCAAGCAAGCGAAACAAGGCATCTACATTCATCAATAGAAGTACACAAAGGAGCTTTTAAAGAAGTTCAAAATGGAGAATGCTAAGCCTATGAAAACACCAATGCATTCGTCTGGTGCAAGCCTCAACAAGGATTAATCAGGTAACACCGTGGATCAGACGGTATACAGAGGTATGATTGGCTCTCTACTCTATCTCGCTGCTAGTAGACCTGACATAATGTTTAGTGTTTGTCTATGTGCATGTTTCCAATCTGATCCTAGAGAATCTCATTTGCAAGCTGTAAAACGTATCTTAAGATATCTTATTGGAACTACTAATCTCTCCTTGTTTTATAAGAAAACTAGTGATTTCAATCTTAGTGGCTATTGCGATTCTGATTATGCTGGAGATAAAGTGGAAAGGAAAAGCACAAGTGGTGGATGTCATTTTCTTAGCACATCACTCATCTCTTGGTCAAACAAAAAGCAAAACTCCATTGCACTCTCAACAACTGAAGCAGAGTATATTGCTGCAGCTGGATGTTGTTCACAATTACTTTGGGTAAAACATCAACTTGAGGACTACTCCAGGTTTGAGACCCAAATACCAGTATTTTGTTATAATACAAGTGCAATTAATCTCAGCAAAAACCCTATTCAACATTCAAAAGCCAAACATATTGAAATCAAATTTCATTTCATAAGAGATTATGTTAAAAAAGGTATTTTCGATATACAGTTTGTTCAAATTGATTTTCAATAGGCAGATATTTTCACAAAAGCTTTAGACGAAACTCGTTTTAACTTCATTAAAGAAAATTTGGGAATTATTTCTTTAATTGACTAAGTTATTTCGTCTGTACCTTTTAACTGTCTATTTCGTCTGTCCAGTTTATTCGTATTAAGATGAAACATTGCGTCTGATCAAGTTGAATCAGTCTGAGGAAATTCAACAGACGCAAGGTTATTATTTTATTAATTTAAAGTTTAGTGTGCAGGGACAAAATAAATGCAGCATTAAATATGTCTATTATTTATTGCACTATTCTAGGACGTTGAGAAGCACGAACAGTGAATTGCAGAGGTCAAATCAATCATTAAAAAGGCAATCAGGAGGCCACGTCAAATCAGGGGCAGTTTCAACTTCTTTCGTCTGATAGATTATAACCGTTTTAATCCTTGACTATAAATACTGCAAAGTTTACTCTTTTAACTATTTACAATACTCTATTCTCTCTGAAACTTTACCTTCTCTCTAAAAATCTAAAACTCACAAAAGTCTTTCTCTTTCAAACCTAGAAAATGAGCGCCAAGAAAACCAAGACTTCAGAAGAGACTTTCTTCGCGAAAGATCTTTTATTACCAAGTAAGTGGGTCGCAAAATCCACACTCGAAGGTGTTTCAAACTGCGTGTCAAGAATGTTATCCTTCCATGGATGGATGGACTTCGCCGAATGGAAGAGTCCATGGCTGATGGAGGCTTATGCTGAGTTCTGGAGCGATGCCAAAGAATTTGATGATGGTATCGTTGGCACCATTGACAACAAGGAGTACATCATCATTGCTGAAACCATTACTGAGGCTGGGAAGTGTAAAGCTGAAGGTCGCTTCTACAGTGCAGACTGGATGAAGATCGAATCTGAGGAGCATGTTGATAAAATGCTCTATAGAAAGATTTGCGACCCTGAAAATCCCAAGTTTTTGAGATCTGGAAACCTCTACCCAATGTGATACAAGCTTGCTTGAGAAGAAGCTCAAATTTGGCCCAATCTTCATCTTCATTTGGAAGCTCCACGGATGCATCAATGGCGGAAGCTCAAAATTAACTCAAGACTCAAGGACTTAGAAGAAAATGAAAGTGGAGAAGATTTAGAAGGTGATGGCGCCATGCAAAAGCAATAAGCCTAAGGGAGAATCGCCACAAGGAAGAGTTTCCATGATAAGATTCAAGGTTTGAGAAGAAACCTTAGAGAGAAATCCACTCTCAAAGAATTAGCTCTTGCTAAATTCAATTCATTCCAAAATTGATCAAAAAGTCCTTACAATTCAAAAATCCTACTACTTATACTAGTTAGCTTAGTTGGCGCCAAAATTAAGTGGGAAAGGTGGAGCATGGCATGCGTGACTCCTTGAGCAACCGGTTTGAAAATTGGCCGTGTGATCAATTCACTAATCAAGGGTAGTGATGGTGATCCTCCAAGGGTGCCACAGATCACTACTCTTGCTTAGTGATAACCATTGATCATGGATTCCATCTAATGGTACCGGTTTGTCTCAAGAGGTGCTAAACATGTGACTAATTGATTTAAATTTCCACCACTTGATTTAGATCTAATCTAATGGTAGTAATTTAAATTAATTAGTGGAGAACTAGTTTAAATTTCAGCCCTTAAGATTTAGATCCCATCTAAAGGCTATAATTCAAACTAGTTAGTGGAATTTCCACTCACTTGCACTTGCACTTTAGTCCACTCTCTTCCAAGCAAGTGAGGCTCACTCTCCTCTCTTTACTCAATGAATTTCGATCCATTCACCAAAGTTAATGGCCGTGAGCTTCAAGCTCCATACAAGGGCCAATTTGTCAATGTATAATTGTATCCAAACTCAAAAGGAAAATTACAAATTATTTAGAAGATTACAAGGTCTCAAAATAAGAAACAAGTCTTCATCTTGAGTTGACTTTGACTTAGTCAACTCCTCTTGAACTTGCTCTTGGATTCTTTTGACCATTGACCTTGTGATCCTCCTTTGACTTTGACTTCCATCATGAGCTTGAGCTTCTATAGGGGATGGTCCTCCATCACAACGTGTAGAGTCATTCACAATCTCCTTTACAATGTCTTCACACCTCGAACAGGTTCAAGAGACAGTGTGAGCCATCGAGACCGTTTCTGCATGTACTATTTTCTCAGGAAGGTGAAGATGAGCCTACCTCACATCATCCTAGATCATTGGGTGAGCTCTCTGAAGAATAGAAATATTCGAAGGAAGAGCAACATTCCTTCCACTACTCTCTTCTCCCAAATCATCATCAATCAAGGTTTTGATGCCACTAGAGTAGTGTGGCACAATGAAGGGAAAGAAGTTAAAGGAAACACCTTTGCAAAGAAGCATCTGGCTCCTGGTTTTCTTCATTTTAGAAGTGGAGAAGAAGAACCTCTCTCTCCTATGACCCAAGAACACCCTCACAGAGCTCGCATCAAGCGTGTCGGACCAAGCGGCTCTGAAGTCCAAACACAAACCTAAACACCAATCCTATCGTCTCAACCACCTGTCTCCATAACAGAAGTTCCTTTTGAGGATATTGCTGTTGAACCCCTCAGAAGAAAAAGGAACACAAGAATCAAACATGCTGCGTCTAAGACGCAAGAAAAAGAAGTTTCCCCGAGTGAAGATGAAGGGATAACAAAAGCGTCTGAGGATGCTTCGTCTGTTAGAATCTTGACAGACGAGGAAAATCAAAGGAAGATAGCTAAAGAAAAAGCTAGAGCAAGGAGATTTCTCTACAAAAAGGCTGCTAAAGGCAATGAAAAGTTGAAGTAGAAGTAAAGGCTTGCGTCTGTTGTAGTTAGCGAGTTAGACGAAGCCAAGCAATTAAGAGAGACCAGAAGAGTCTTTATCATGCTTGAAGCTGAAAGGGAAAGTCTGTTACAAGAAAGTATCAGAGGCATTGGATCGTCTAGAGCTGCTCCTGCACCAGCAACTTCAGAGGGCATGAATAGTGAAGAAACCGCCCAGATCCAAAAGGACAATGCTCAACTAGCAGAGGAATTGGAGACCATGTTAAATGAAGAGGCTCCAACCATGGAGGTTTCAGAATCCTTACTCCAAGACGAACATAGGAATACTAGCACTGATCCTATTGTTGCGTCTCCTCTCAATGCCGCCTTTAATAAGATGATACCTGCTGTGTCTGAAGAAGTACCTTGTCATCAGATGATGGAAACAACGTCTGAAGAAACTTCCTGCTTACAGACGATGGAGATTCCGTCTGTAGTCATCATTGAAGATGACACATGTTCTTCGTCTGATGAGAAACATGTTGAAATAAAAAGGCTAGATCAACCTTTGGTAAGATCACATGCTGAGTTGCTGAATCCAGAAGATCTTCCACTGAAGCACAAGACAGACTATTCGTTTCTCAACGAATCAGTCATGAAGAGATTTGCTGAAAGCTCTTGTGCAGAAAGACCAATCAAGCCAGATTGGTTAATAAAAGATCATACTGAAGATGTCTCTGATCTTAGTGATGGAGAACTGTCTGAATTCGCAACTGATGGCTATTCTGGGGATAATGAAGACTACTTTATTGAGGACACTCCCTACATCGAATTGAATAATCCCTATCGCTACAGAGGAAAGAAGGGATTTCAACTTGGGAGATTTGTCAATCCCATCCTCTTTCACCAACCTTTGAAGCCAAAGGACTTCAAAGATGATATCAAGTATTCCCTTGACGAGCAACGCGATTGGCTGAAGCGTCTGCCTTAGGACGAGCTGGCACAGCTGAACATCAAGGGTTTGGAGAATATTGCTGGATACAAGGATCATCTTGCTGGGCTGTTGATTGAAGGACCAACACTTGGCTATGAACCACACATTCCATACAGAGAAAACATTAGATGGAAGGTTCAACATGAGCTTAATGCACCTGCTTTTCACCATTGCAGATATGGAGACGATACCTCCAAAGTATATGAGCCAAGAGACTGCGATCATTGGCACTTGGATGCCATTGATAGTCATGATCCATTCACCTTCACAATCCCTATTAACCAAACAGAGTATGTGGGACTAGGCCATACTTTAGGGATTGTTCTTCCTTGGACAAGACCACATTGTTCAGGGATTCATCCTCGTTACTCTCTCCTCATCGATGAATGTGAAGATCCTGAAGACTTCGCTCACTCTCTACCGGAAGACTATAACATTGCCTTCAGAATGATGGCTAATGCTTATAGGAGAGAAGAACAAGGAAGGTTAGCCTCCTTTTCTTAAATTTAGAGAAGAGCAAGGAAGGAACTCAGGCCCTATCCCTTCATGATGGGATCTCAGTTCTCATCCTTAGTCACAAACGAAACCAAGTACTTCATTGTCATGGTTTAGGGTTTAGGGTTAGAGTTAGGGGTTAGGGGTTTGGGGGTTACAGGTTGGGGTTTGGGTGTAGGATGTAGGGTTTGGGTGTAGGATGTAGGGTGTAGGGCACATGGCGTAGGGTGTAGGGTTTGGGTCTAGGGCGCAGGGTGCTGGGTTTGGGTCTAAGGTGCAGGGTGCTGGGTTTGGGTCTAAGGTGTAGGGTGTAGGGTGCATGATTTAGGGTATGGGGTTAAGGGTGTGGGGTTTAGGGTGCAGGGTGTAGGGTGTGGGGTTGAGGGTGTGGGGTTGAGGGTGTGGGGTTTAGGGTGTGGGGTTGAGGGTCTCGGGTTTAGGGTTTCGGGTCTTGGGGTCAGGGGTTTAGGGGTTAGGGGTTTAGGGTTAGGGGTTTAGGGTCTTGGGGCTTGGGGCTTGGGGCTTGGGGTGGGGCTTGGGGGGGCTTGGGGCTTGGGGCTTGGGGTTTTGGGGTTTTTGGGGTTTTGGGTTTTGGGGTTTTGGGGTTTTGGGGTTTTGGGTTTTGGGGTTTT